>BNCR01000005.1:10245345-15221595 GCA_014656515.1 Oryzias celebensis
TAACGGAATAGGATGTTATTTTCCCGTAATTACAATATTCAGCAAATCTAATGCTACCTATTGAGAATATTGAGGATTTGCCATTGAATTTTTAAATAAAAGTGATTCAAATTGATCAATCCGTTCTTTTAAATTGCTGACTTTCGACTGATTATTTGCATCTAATGAAGCGTTTCTCCTGCAGCTGGATGAGAGCTGGCTGGATGACGACAGGAACGACTTCCTGGATGATCTCCACATGGACATGCTGGAGCAGCAGCACCATCAGGCCATGCAGTTCACTGCCAGCATGCTGCAGCAGGTACACACTGAAAGTGAAGTTCTGTTCACCTTTCGGCATATCCTCACACATTCCCACATTTGGTTTGGCAGAGTTTTTTACACTACATGCCCTTCCTGACACAACCTTGTAGTTATTTTATCTGGGCTGGAGAACCAGATTTTGCCCCCTTGTGTCTACATAGTTGGGCAAAAGTGGGAAGGGTTCTTGCCTAAGGACCCACGCTGGATTAAGAGGAGGAGGAGTGTAGCCCGTACTTTTGAAATTGCTAAAATTTGTTCTTAGGGTTAAAGGAAAAGATGCAAGTTGACTATAAAGATCTAAAATGAGGCGGCATGGTGGTTCACAGAGTCTATTTGCAGTGTCTGGTTCAAATCCCGCTGGGTCTTTGCTGTGTTGGGTTTTGCTTCCGTGACTGTAAAACAGATCAACAGGAAACGCAAAACATCACTTAGTCCCGAGCAAATGTTCTTTTACGCTGTGTTGAAGCATAATTATCTGGATTTGGGTCACAACCATTGACTGTTTATAAGAACTGGATTGAGTAAGCCCTCCCCCTTGGTGTTCCTAACAGGAAGTACCTGCTGGTTCCAAGAAGCCAAAATCCAATAGACTTCTATTGAGAAATAAACAGCTATTACTATTCTATTTGCCAACATTGTTGAACATAAACATTCTTGCTCTACAACCTTTTTTTAACATGTTTTTGCTATTCAGATTTTTTCTGATATTTTTTCTTCTTCAGTGCAAATTATTAAGTATAATTATTAGGTATAAACTGCCCAATCAGATGCCTCAATACAAGCATGTTTGTGATGGCTGTGGAGGCTCTGTGTTGTTTTTTCCCCTCACTTCCTTGTTTTCAGAGCATGTGAGTGGCAGGGGGTGTGTCCAACCACTCCAGAGACACCTGCACTCAATCCTCTCATTGGCTGCACCTCACTTAAACCAGTCTACCCACCACCACTGTTTGCCAGATGATTCCGTCAGGTTGTCCATGTGGATTCTACTCTTGCCAAGCGCCATTCCTGCCCAGTTGGATTACTCCCTGCCTCCATTTTTGATTTTTGGCTGCTGCAAAATAAATCTGTTACACCTTCTTCGACACTCTGCGTCGGGGTTCTCCTTCGCACCCTTAACAATGTTGTTTCACATCCTGAAATCTTTTAAACGTTTCAGTGATAGATTACATGTGACCCACTTTCAAGTGGTAGGGGTTTGGTCTTCCAAAAGCTCACTGCTGGTTGGAGAGAGTGGTTGCCATAGAAACGTTAAATCAGACCGACCCGAACCAATCACTGCATGCTGATGATTTCTGGTTCCAACGTCCGTATAGCGAAAAAATGGCAACAGAATTGACCTCATTTTGCTTGGAGTTGAAAGCAAGTCATTTTGTTTGGATGACGTCACACTCGTTCAGCCCAGTTCTCATATATCGTCAATGGTTGCAAGCTAAGACGAACAAACTTCCTGTCTCTTCTATCAGCACTTCCTGGTTAGAAGAAAATCCCCAATATTCCACCAGTTAGCATCTGAGAGGTTAGGGATGGTCAGAGTTATAGTGTAAAGGATTCTCCAGTAGCTACAGCTACAACAACTCTGTTGTGACTAGTTTGTCATTTTATAAGAGGTCTCCAAAATGCAGCTGGTTTGTTGGAGAGTAAATGGTTGATATTTTAGCATTGTTCTTCTCTGTTTCCTTAGAAGAAGCTGGACGAGGACGGCGGCACCACAGACACGGCTACATTGCTTTCCAACCACCACGAGAAGGACAGCGGCGTCGGCCGCACCGATGAGAGCACCAGAAATGACGAGAGCTCTGAGCAGGAGAACCTCGCCGACGACCAGATGACCACGGCCTCCAACACCCTGGGCAGCTGCAGGAAGCTGACCTTCAGCCAGGACACCCTTGGCAGCATGGACCTGCCCTTTGGATGCGAGTCGTTCGTCTCGGCAGACTACACCGACGCCGAACTCCTGGGCATTCCTGCAGATGAGTGCGAGCGTTTCAGGGAACTTCTTGAGCTGAAATGTCAGATGAGGGGCAGTGGAGCCCAGGGGCAACACAGCCTGGTAGCCGGGGCAGAAGGTCAGGACCAGGAAGGTGTGGATAAGGAACTGGAGCTGCTGAACGAGGAGCTGCGCAGCATCGAGCTGGAGTGTCTGAGTATCGTTCGGGCCCACAAGATGCAGCAGCTGAGGGAGCAGTGCAGAGAGTCGTGGATGCTGCACAACAGCGGCTTCCGAAACTACAACACAAGTATCGACGCCCGCCGCCACGAACTGTCCGACATTACTGAACTGCCTGAGAAGTCTGACAAGGACAGCTCCAGCGCCTACAACACCGGTGAGAGCTGCAGAAGCACCCCTCTCACTCTAGAACTGTCACCTGATAACTCGCTCCGCCGCTGTGCTGAGAACCAGAGCCCTGCCGGCCCGTCTGGCTCCACCAGCAGGATGCTGAAACCTGTCCTGTCTCCTGTCCAAGAGGCTTGTGGCTCCAGCCGGAGCAGAGGCTCCTCCAAGGATTCAGACAGCGCCCTGCCTGTAGAGATCAAGGAACGGAAAGAGTCCGGCAAGAGCAACCAGTCCCGCTCACCATACAAACACGCTCACATCCCAGCCCACGCCAAGCACTACCAAAGCTACATGCAGCTGATTCAGCAGAAGTCCGCCGTGGAGTATGCCCAGAGCCAGATGAGCCTGGTCAGCATCTGCCGAGACCCCCTAAGCCCCATCGACCTGGAGCCTAAGATGGAGTGGAAAGTTAAGATCCGCAGTGACGGCACCCGCTACATCACCAAACGGCCCGTCCGAGACAAGCTACTGAAAGAGCGAGCCATTCGCATCCACGAGGAGCGCAGCGGCGTGACCACGGATGACGACGCTATAAGCGAGCTGAAGATGGGCCGCTACTGGAGCAAGGAGGAGCGAAAGCAGCACGCCGTGCGTGCCAAAGAGCAGAAGCAGCGTAGGGAGTTCATGAAACAGAGCAGAGCCGACTGCCTGAAGGAGCAGCTGGGCCTGGAGGACAAAAAAGAGCCGAACATCATCGAACTCAGCCACAAGAAGATGATGAAAAAGAGGAACAAGAAAATATTTGACAACTGGATGACGATTCAGGAACTGCTGACCCACGGCACCAAGTCACCAGACGGCACAAGAGTGTACAACTCACTCCTGTCTGTGACCACGGTCTAAAATCTCGCTTGATGGGGAATCAGAGTGTAAATAGAAGGAAAAGCTTCTTCAGGACAACGTTTTCTACCTCTGCGGTGAAACGGTCCATCTAAACAAAACGTCTGAACTTGGCTACTGGACAATTTAAGATGCTTTTCAATAACCTTTTCTACCTTTTTTGTTGGACACTTTTGGAGACAAAAAAAAAAGACTTTTTTTGGAAGGTTTTTTAAAGTGTGTAAAGAACGTGTGCCGTACTTTAACAGCCAGCATTTATACAAACAACATTATTTTGTTTTTTACTATATATAAATATATATATAGTATTTTAATGTTAAACATATTTTTAAAGCAAACATTTACAGTTTCCAAAAAAAAGGCCTTTTGTAAATTAAAAAATATGATGAAAAAGTTCACACTTTCAGCTCAGATTTCTTGAAAAAGATGCTGATTTTCCAAAGTAAAAAAATGTAGAAAAAACAAGCCACAGGTGTGTACCAAATATTCTAAAATTCTATTGTTTAATTGTGATATTGTTGAAAGGTAAATAAACGCAGCATTTGTTTGTGGACACATGTATCGGACTAAATTACATTTCACCAAATCTTTAGTCAGACATTCAAGTCTTGTAAAATGAGAGGATTAATAAATTATTGTTTTGTACATGATGACATTCAGTGTTGGAGTTTGTCATTTTTTAAGACACTGAAGTTTATTTTGCTGAATTTGAGCTGCTACTGTCCAACGTTGCGCCAAATAATTGGGTTAATCCGCCATGATAGGTTTTAAATTGATGGTACAGAAAAAAATAAACATTTACTGACAACTAAAAAGTCAGCAGAGGCTTTGTCTTTTTTTTTTTTTTTTAGTAGTTCATTTCTCAGCTAAATGTTAACACACTAGCAAGTAGCTTGGAAGCTAACGTCCAGTAATGTGTCACTTTTGTTGAATCTTGTTCAAATACAATTACGGTTGTGGGAATTAAAATAACTGCAAAGAGTTTTTAAAATATTTCATTCTAATTTTAGTCAAATTTAGCTGTATGTAGACAAAGGGAAAGCACATTATGACCATGTCCGAATTCCCTCCCTAATCCCAAACAACTGAAAAACTATGAAGTTCAGGACTATCTAGTGCCCTAAATTTAAAAGCAATTTGGACACCATGCCCACAACATCTTTTTTTATTTATTTATTTTTTTGACAGCAAACATGACTTCACTGATTTACTGAAGTACAAACCTAATAAATGTATATGACGTAAATAAATTAACTTTTTTTTCATGAAAAATTGTTCAAACACAATTCATTGTCTTGTGCATTGTGGGGTTTTTGCTAATCTAGCTAGCATCTAGCTAGCATCAATGCACACTAGTTTTTTGCAAAGACTTCTGGGAAATTTTTAAATCACAGATTCGGACATTCTGAAGGAATGGCAAACGCCCAATATTGTGCAGTAAGTTATAATGAAGGAATTCAGACACAACCAGTGTCTAGTTTACCTAGCAGTTGTTTAAAAAGACACTAAGTAATGTCAGAATGAAATGGGAAAACGATAAACCAATAACTAACCCTGTCTAAAAAAATTAATTTATTTAGTTTTGAGCTAGATGCCAGCTTGGATGAGGAACACAAAAATCTACGTAGATCTATTCGTATACAAGTGGATGCACCAGAATGGGGCGGAGGAGGGAGCTTACGGCCAGCCCAGCATATGTTCCACATCACAAATACGACCTTTTTCAAACAACATTTTTTGTCTGCTTCTGATTCTGAACAAATTGAATAAAAAATACTAAAAATAAAAATACAAATACAATTTTAAGCTTCAAATATTCATCATTTTCAAGCCAGTTCTCTTTTTAATGGTGTGTTCAGACTGGGAGAATTGTTTGGTCTGGGTTGAGTCCTGAACCTTGCGTTTGGTCTGTATTCAGACTGCCGTCAAGCGGCCTTTCCTGTTTCGAATTAAAGCTTGTAAACAAAACAACGTGACTAAATATGTCTTCACTCATTGCCCATGAATTACGAGGGTGGGGCAAAGCAAATAGAGGCGGAAATTATGGAAGTCCTGCACTTTGCTTTCCTAGTTTGGATATTTCACTGATTCAGAGGTTATATTTCTCTGACCAATTTTGAATGTCTGTATCAACATGAAGTATAACATGTTTTACTGCTACCTTGGTACTGCGACATGCTGCAAGGCCAATGCTGGCAAGACAACGGCTATGAAGGCGTGGATGATGAGTGTTTATACAGTGTTCATATCGTAGATTGCGGGTAAAACAGTGAGAAGACATTTGTCTGCAGCTCATCCGTTGCGTTATTCCTACTTTTCACATCACATGACTACCGACTACGTTTTAGTCTAGTTAATCTACTCTAGGAGCGAATTGTATTCTGACTGAATACACCCTAGATCTTTATCAGCAGATCTGTAGCCGTGCTGAGGAAACATTAGAGAAATTGGATAGCCTGAATGGGTTTGATCCATTAAAATGTAATTTGAAGCTCAATTTCATTCAGTTTTTTATCCAACTCTGAAAGTTCCTAAAAAAGTACATAAAACAAGAAACTTCACACATGAAAAGGCTTCTTTCTTCAGCGTTTGTCATCTTGTGTTTCCTGCTGTTCGTTGGGCATCTGTTTTTATTTTGGCCCGACACTTTAATGAAGCCACCCTGTTGGCAAAGGCGCTCGCTGTCCAGAGCAACGTGGCTAAAGACGACGCAGAAGCACAGACCTGGCAGGGCTCTCCTGACAGGGGTCTTCCTGGTGATGGCACGGCCCTTGTCTTCTCAAGTACTGATCTGTGTCAGTCAGAAGGGGGGAAAAACACCTCCTCAGCTCCAGACTGACATCACGGGCTGTTCTGAATCCCGCTGTCTTGTTTATCTGACTGCACGCCTCCACCATCTGTCAGAAAGACCTCTCGCCCTCAGCTCAGCGTGATCCTTCAATTAGCAGCTCAGCACCTCGTTACTGGAGACAAAACCAGCCCCAGCCCGCTGCCGTACGCCTTTCTGGCCTCAGCTTCCATCAAATGTGTGCTGCCATTTCTTCATTTTCTGCCATACTTTCAATGGCTTCATTCATCAAGGAGGAAACTCAAAAGCTGGCTCGTCTTGAGTGATCCAACAACTTTGATGGAGAGCTTCAACCATTTCTAGGGTTTTTATGTGTTTAACTTCCAGGACTGCAGTTGAAGATATTTTTAGTTTCCTTGAAACAGCCTGGTCCTTGTTTTCTCCCCAACAATTCATCATCATTCCACTAGAGGCAGCGGAGGCTTTTCCTGCTCATTTAAAATGGCTGCCTCCATGAAATCACTTTTTGCGGGAAAGACTTTAGCTAATTTTCAAAACTT
Organism: Oryzias celebensis; assembly: GCA_014656515.1. NCBI lineage: Eukaryota > Metazoa > Chordata > Actinopteri > Beloniformes > Adrianichthyidae > Oryzias > Oryzias celebensis. The sequence goes on from BNCR01000005.1 coordinate 10,252,172, forward strand.
TAAGTTAAGAATAACTCAACCTTTTTAAAACGTTGCAAATGAAAACTCGCTGTATTGAAAAAAAATGCTAATTTGTGTTGTATATATGTATATATATACATATGTATGTATATATATATATATATATATATATATATATGAATGATGAATAAACTGACTTGAACAAGGCCTTTACTTAACTCTTACTGGGGAAAAATTTACTTTTAAATTTAAAAAAGTACATTAAAAGTGCTGCAGTATTCCCATAGCAGGAGTTCTCTGGAATTCCAAAGGCACCTCAGACGTCTCTAAGTACGTATTCACCACTTTCATGGGTTTTTTGGTTTCAAAGGCTCCTCTGCTCGGGTTTGGTTTATGGCTCGCCGGAGCTGTAATTCACAGCAACCTGTCCTCCCACGGTTGCTCCACTGTTCTCACCCAGGACTTTCTTTTCTTCTGATTTACTGCCACATTGGTGAGTTTATTTCAGTGTAACAAGCATCCCAAATCACAGGTTTGAGTCTGGTTGACTCTAATTACTGATGAGTGTTCTTCTGAGGAAATCGGTGGACATTCAGACCAGTGAAGATGTATGGTCTCAGCGTCTGATTGGGAATGTATAATTAAAGTCATTAGATTACTCTGTCTGCCCACTTATGTTGTTTTTCTATTTTTGTTTTTTCCACTTATGCTGTTTACAAAAGGTCCTGAATCTAAACTATGGTATGGAGCTCCAAAATGCTCATGATTCTAGGACTGTAAAAAATATATAGACAAAACTTAACACTTAACCAATGGCTAATTTTTTTATGTAATCTATATAATAGAAAGTTTTATTTTTTCCATTTTCTATCTTTTATTAAGAAAATAGTATTTTCAAAAATTAACAATTAGAAATGTTTACTATTTTTTTCATGTTTTTTTTTTTCTAAAAGTTGTGATATTACACTTTGTAATTATACTTTTTGGAAATATTTGTTTTTCAAAATTGCTGTTAAAATAAAGCAAAATCCTTTTGTCAATCAATGAAAGTGGGTGGGGTCTAAATGTCTGAGATATCAGCTCATAACACTGTGGAATTAAATATAAAAACAAAAAATATATTTTAAAGAGGCTGTTAGTATTATTATTATTGTTATCATTTTGTTGTTTTGGGGCTAAATGACCTTGAGCCGGCATCTCATACCAAATAACTTGTTTTAAGAGATCAGCCAGTGAGAGTTTAGGCCCCACCCACTTTTACAGATTGACAGATAGTCATTGTACTAAAACAAATTGTCATAAAATAAAAATAGGATCAAGAAAAAAATCACATTCGACAAAACAAGACAACTTTGAAATACATTTAAAATTTATTTTTTTATAAGGAAAGTAAAGTCGTATTTACATTCATATATTTTAAGATGCTGTTATTAGAGAATAAGTGATCTATTCAGAAAATGGGATGAACTTAAAATTGATTGTAGTCATTTTAAAACTCATTTAAAATGTTCTATATTCATAAGTTTAATATTTTGACTATTTTCTATTCATGTTCGAAATTTTGAACATTCTAGAGCTCCATAGATTTGAAGCACACACCAGGGACCAATATAAAAGGTTGGTTTTGGCTGAGAAAAATAGTTGAAGTTCGTCATCAATTCTAACTTTTTAAATGCATTTCTGTTTGTCTTTTTTATTTAAAAAATGACACCACGTTAGTGTGCTAAAAAGTCCAACTTTAAAAATAAACTTTTGTACAGTTTAGTCAAAAACTGTTTTCAGCATTCTTCCTTTTATTTTATAGTCATGAATGCTGTTAGAGGAGAATGGCAGATGTGACTTGTCTTCTTTTCTCACTTTAAAAATGTTTTAATTTTTAATCTTGTAATTTTCAATGAAAAATCAACCCATCCTACTGTCTTTATCTTATATGTTTGTCAAGACCCTCTGTTGGTCTGTTTTCCATCAAGTAGAAGGTTTCGAAATACGTTCATGGTTGCTTATAACACCTGCTCTGATGAATTTGGTACTTTTGGTATTTTTAACATGTTTTTGTAGCATTTTTCTGGTAATGTAGGACATATGGTAAGAAAATTATTCTAACAATTGCAGTTCTGAGTATTTCTTTATTCAAATCGTTGGGAATCAGGAGCACACAAAAAATTAAGTTTGACAATGAAATCGTTTGTGATGTAGAAAATATGATGGGCGGGGCCACAACCCATAACTTTGAAGATTACTAGATTCTTAGACGTTTTCCTCGTCTGAGTTGGCATCTGCCTCCCAACTGTACGTCTCCAATATTGCTGGACATTTTCGTTGCACCAGTAATGTTAGGTTGGGGTGTGAGGGGCTGTAAGCTAGTGGGAGAGTGTGTAAACAGAGAGCTCTCTGCAACGGAGAGGGGAAGAGGGGGTGGGCTTGCTCAGCACCAATGGTCCTGCCCACAATTCAGAGGCAAATTTCTAGTGAACTGCTGCCGCTCTGCAGAAACTAGAGAACAACAATGTTTTTTTTGTTTTTTTTTACTAAAAGAAACCCGGCAAAATCATAATTAAAAGATCACTGGGAACGCTTTTTAAAATAGATCAAAACATGATCGAAGTGGAACTTCTTAAGTACACGACTGCTTGTCAACCTCCCTCCATCTCAATAATGTCCCATAAAAGAGTGTGTTGAATTTTACTCAAAGAAGTCTTTGAGTCCTCGGATGATGCTGCCTGAGAGTTTCTCTGGTTTCCTATTCATTGGTTTGTGGAAGACCTGTGCTGGTGGCTGCAGATTTTTTAGAGACTCCAATCAGCAGTTTTCAGCCATCCGTGACATGTTCTCACCAGCTACAATTCAGCTTTATGTTCCCACTGCAAAAGGCCAGATCAATACAGCTTAAGGAATCATAAAGAACAGTTTATGGCCCTCAGCTGCTCTAGAATGTTTTTGCTTCTGAACAAGTTATCACACTTCAGCTTTTAGCATAGAAACATTCTGCTGGTGGCTTCTCCTGGCAGGACATCATATAGATTGTAACTAGGTAACCGCCCACCCGCTTCCTGAGCGCTTCGATGCACATGGATGCTGCAGGTCAGCGGGAATATGGCTGCACGCAATCACTGTAATTGCAGGTATATTATTCTGCCATTCACACTTTAACAAGCTGCTCCTAAAAGCAGGTTGGCTGCCGAGAGCACAGTGCTGTTAAAACCAGGACTCTTCTGAGCCATTACGCTGAGTGGCTCCACAGGCCCCGTGGTGATGAGCTTAATCGGTGGACTTCATTAGAGTACAGCAGACATGCAAAAAGACCACAGCCTGCACATGCGCAGAGTTTTCTACCTTTGTTTTGCCATTTCTTGATGTTGAAATTACAAAAACAAAAGGAAGGCACAAAAGTTCTACCAGGTCCCCCAGTCCAGGCTTCACCCACACTAAAGAAATGTCTGCAAACCCGCTGGAGCCCAACATCAAAAATCGTTTTTCTGCTCCCTGTTTCACAGCATTACAAGGTTTATCTCACGTCTCTCAGCCCGGTCTGTGAAGCCCATCTGGTGGTGTTACAGCTCTGTCACCTCCATCTTCAGATGTTTTAGGGCTTAAAGGATCTGCCTCTTCCCTCGCAAACCAAGCTGTCCTGCCAACCAACTTCAAACAGCAGACCAGCTGACCTGTGAAACTAAACAGCACCCTCTCTTGGCTGACCTCGAGACAGCGGGGTCTCCTTGTTCAACTCTCAGCTCAACTCTTTAGTTTGATTTGAAGCTCATCCTTAATTCCCTCCCGACAGTGTCACAGAGTTTATCCGGCACTTTTTAGCCCTTCTGCTGAACATGAGCCAAGACAAAGAGGGACCAGGGGCCGAGGCGGCAGCTCCAAGAGGGGGCCTCAGAGCCCTGAAGCCACCTGAACGACAGCTCCATTTCAGTTTAATCAAAAGCTTAAACATGGCAGCTCCAAGCTTATTATCATCGATGTCCAATAAATCATTCAGAGCCATGGAATCCCAAATGGTCCAGGTCCTCACGTCCCTCCTGAACCGGAGCTTTTCTTCCAGGAGATGATCTTCAAAGCGCTCTGGTAAAACAGTGGATTAATGTGGTCCGCTCTTTATTTCCTCTGAGTCCATGCTAATTTCAGCAGCAGATATGGAGGCCCAATAGTCATAGATGTAACTGCATAAGGCCCTGAGGGGGCCAGGACCCCCAAAGAGAGGTTTTAAAATTCTATGGAGTCAGGATATCGTTAAATCTTTAAAAGAAATCTTTAAAAAAAAAAAGTGCAGGTTAGCTTTGGTCAAGATATTTGGCAAAAATAAAAAACACACATTTAAAAAATTCTCAAAAATACATATGTTTTTCATCCTCAAAATAAAATTTAAAAAATGTTTTTAAAAAATTGTTTCACTTGGTTGTACTTGGAATGAAAATGAAGCCACACAGAAAAATATCAGAAAAAAAAACATTAAGCCGTCGCCGGGACAACCAAACATTAGGATCAAATTGCCTAAAGAAAAAAGGTTTAAACTCCTTTCATTTAGCTAAATTAATCATCTTAGAAGATGAAGCAATCCTGAGTTTAAATGAAATGTATGCCCAAAAAATTGTTTTTTTGCTCTCTGGCTTTTCCACCCGTTTTCAGTCAGAGGCATAATACTCCATGAGGACTATTTGATGTCAGCTGCCATATTAGAAAGCGCTCATCACAACTCAGGCTTTTTTGACACACTTAACATCACTTCTGCATTTATTTAAAAACTACAATAGTATTGGGACCACCATAAAAAAACTAATATTTTGAGAATTAAGTTGTAAAATTAGGATAAATAAAAAAATACAAGAATAAAGCTGTAAACTACTAAAAAAAAGTAAAGATTTTTTGAGAGTAAAATCGTACAGTTATGAGAAATTAAGTAAACACTGTACAAGGACAATTGTAAAGTTGTGAAAACAAGCCCTAACTTTACAAGAATTAATTTGCAAAATTACAAAAAATAAACATTTTACAAGGATAAAGTTGACAAAATTATTGGCAAAGTCAAGATTATACACAACTAAAAAAATTTTTTAAGAAATAGTCAAAATTTTAAGAAAATAAAGTCGTAAATTATACGAAGTCAAATTTTTACAACACAAAAAATTTGCGTTTTTAAAAATGTTTGCAATTTCTGACGATGAAGCTTTCAATTAATGCTTTAAAAAAAGTAACATTTTATTATAACCCGATCATTATTAAACTGTTAGTTAGTGAGTAATAAATAACTTGTTAAATAACAGTTAACGGTTTGTTAAAGGATTTTTAAATTTAGGATTAGTGTTAGTTGGAAATGTTTCTCATTTACTATCGATGTATTAATAAAGAATAGCTACAACTTAAAAAACGACCCCATAACATGTATAAAATATAAACAGATTGTTAACAAGTCATTAGTAAGTAATTTAGTAACAGCTTCTTCATGATGTTACCAATTCATTAATTGCAGTTATTAATACTGGTAACAGGTCATTCGTAACACGCCAACTAAAAGCTTGTCTACTGTTTATCTACAAGATACATTTATAAGTCCTTAAACTGTAAATTGTTAGTGAGTTATAAATGGCTTGTTAAATAACAGGTTGATAATGACTTGTTAACTACCTATAATGGGTAGTTATAAAGTGTTACCAAAAAGTCGCAATTTCACACAGAAAAAGTCAATATTTAAGGAAAACTTTTTTTAAATGCTAACCTTTTCATTCATAATTTTACGACTTTATTCCTTCACTATTTTTAATTAACTTTCATGATTTCACGACATTGTTCTCATATTTATTCGTTTTCTTATGGTGGCCTTTAAACTCCGTTGTAGAAAACAAAGAGGCAGAGATGAACATAAAGTTTGGGAGGTAATCCAAATGTAATTGGGTTAAATCTATATTTTCTGAACATATTTGCTACAGATGCAGAAAAAGAACTAAACTAAACTAAACTAAATCCACTACGAGTGGAAACAAAACCAGATCTTTGTCAGTAAAGCAAAACACGCACTCATAAAAATGTTAACATTTATTGCCGTTTCTGAATACCGCATTGAAGCATTCAGAGTATACACAGAAATTATACAATTATATATGGTTTCACAAAGGCAGTGAACACATACCGTATTACAATCTACAAAAATCTACTTTACAGAAATTGAAAATCCTAAATATCAAAAAGTACAACTGCAGTAATGGCTGTAGAACCGGAACCAGGGTCTGCGACTAGAGAAGGACGCACGCGGTGACATCACCATACAAAGAAAACGCTTGTCTTTGTACTTGCGGCTGGTTTTGGAAACTACAACTGTCGGAACGAAAGAAATAACTTGAAAAATGATCATAAATTATGGTTTTCTGCATCCAAAAGAAGATAATTTTACAGAGAATTACCTGTCTGATTTCAGGGGTAGTGTATTATTGCAAAGAATACGGTTGAAGGAGGGTAAGGAAGAAAAAGAATAAAATCCTCCGTGGGTTTTAATGTGTTTTATGAACAAAGTTTTGTTGTTTGTAGAACAGACCAGTCACTTCACCTGAAAGAAAAGAAGCGCATTCACTAAAAGGAAGAAATGCAAAGGTGAGCTCAGGTAGAACATGGGAGTGTCCAGAAGGGGGCCGACGTCCGTGCCTTGAGGTGCTCCTGCCGTCGTCCGCAGTGACAGTAAGGCGGGGTTGGAGGACGAGCTGGTTTGTGGTCGTACGCGGCTGCAGGTGAAGGGGGGGTGTGGGGGGTGTGTGTCAATCTAGTCCTGCTCCATTGGCTCCTCAGTGGTCCCAGTGTCAGAGTTGGAGCTGCTTGTGGCGCCCTCTGTTGGAGGTTCAGGTGTACTGCTGGAGGGAGAGGCTGCAGTCTCTGCAGCCTCCTCGGAGCTGCAGCAACTGCTGCTGCTGCTGCTGCTGCTGCTGCTGCTACTGACCGGATCGCTGCTGCCCTCCCCTCCGTCCCTGTCAGGCTCTGGTTCGCCTGCAGGAGCCTGCTGCTCTGTCTGATCCATGTCGCTGGACTCCTCCTCAGAGCCACATGGAACCTCCCGCTCGGCCCGCTCCTCTTCGGCCGAGCTAGCGCTCATCTCTGCCGGCGTGCTGCTGGATGGTTCTGGAAGAGGCAGGGACTGGTTTAGAAAACTCTTTCAGCAGCAGCAACAAGCAGATTTATGGAGTTCTGGTCTGAATTTCTTTCCGTTTGATAACTTTAAAACTTGAATTCATTGTCTCCCTGAAGTTTTGTTTATGGATCAAAGATCATTCTTTACACAACAGAAAATGATTAATGTGAACTTTACACTATAATAAAAATAGTCACAATCACAAATTTCTCAAATTTAGCATAAATGTAGGAGAAAGAAACAGGATTTTCAGAAAGAAACGACATCATCAAACCTTTAAGAAAAGAGGCAGGGAAGTTGGTGAAACCCTTATGGCAGCTTTGGAGCAGAGACTTTGAAAAAGCCTCATCAAATAGACATCCAGCATTTTCTCATTTCCAATTCTAAAGTGCAGTGCAGCTGCTATTAGCACCAAAAGTAAGAACAGCATTGAATAAAGTTTTGGGGACTAAAAACAACGTTTCTGAATAACATTGTACTGTTTTACACAGTAGTAGTGATGGGCACCATTTAGATTTAAGTTTCAGAGGTAGACAGCGCTCGTCAAAATATTTGGTTGGGTGTTATTGTAAATACGCTAACTTGGCTAAGGTTTAGCGGCGTTGGACTGTGTTTTTTTATGTGCTTTTTTTATGTGCTTTTATGTGCAATGTTGGGAGATAGCATAGTAACAATAGCTTTGTTTTAAGTGGTATCAGTCTGGTTTTTTTTTTCCTGTCCCTAACAAGGTTGGGAGTTGCAGGTATTTTGAATACGCCAACAAGGCTAACGTGTAGCAGCGCTGCACTGTTTTTTTTGTGCTACAAACAAGGTTGGCAGTTAGCGTAATCACAGTAATGTTTATTTTAGCTGTATCGGTTTGTTACATGCTGTAAGCTAGGTTGGTTGCAGGTCTGAATATGCCAACATGGCTAACGTGCTGTGACTGCAGTCTAATTGGCTGATACTTTTCTCTGACTCTTGTCACACTTGATGCGCCTTATGCTGCACACACCGGACGTGACCAGGGTGACAAATTTGTGTCTGCCGCCTCTCTTTCGACACTTGTCAAATTTACTGAAGAGGTGCATCTGCAGGCCCAGAGGCCCAACAATTCTCTCAGGACTGAGGATTTTTGAGACAGCGCCTCCTATCAACAGGGTGAAATTTGTATTATAACTTTCTACTGACGTATAAAGCACATGGCACACGCCAGTGGTGATAGTATAAAATGTATTGTGGCGCTGCACAAACATAAACAACTAGGTCATTTACCACATGTTTGCGTTTGGTCATTTTCACACCTCTGTTGAATTTGCTTATGTTACGCTTTTCTGGTGAGTTTATTTGTTTAGCCGAGGGCAGGTGGTTGTCTTGGAAGCTATCAGAACAGCTGTGCAGCTCACCCTGGTCCTCGGAACGAGCGGCGGCAGAGCTGGAGGCTTCGCTGTCCTCTCTGTGCTCCTCCTTCAACTGGACCATGGCTTCCGCCTCCTGGGAGGCGCAGGAGCTGTCTGAAGGCCTGGGTGCGTCCGTCTCTTCCTCCTCTTCCTCCTCTTCATCGTCCTCTTCCTTGCTGAACTTGAGTCTCTTTACCTCCTGGTGTTCGGCCTCCATGTCCTCCTCTTCCTCTTCTTCATCGTCTGAGTGCTTGTTCTTCACGGCGCTCTCCGGGGAGCCATCGGAGGGCAAGGCCTCACTGTCAAAGACAGGCAGAGATCAGAGCATAGTTGGGCAGCAGGGGGCGCTGTGCTGCATCCAGCTCCATGCAGTACCTGCTGTCTCTGCTGCCCTCCTGCTCTGTGTTGAGGTCTTTGCTGTCTGTGCTGTCCGGCAGACCGTTAGCTGCTACTGTGTTGGCGAGGGACACCTTTGGTCTGCAGAGGGGCCGCGGCGTTCCTGGACCGTTCACTTTCCTGACAGAAACAAGAGAAGGTCAGCTACAAACGGACAATGAGGACAGTTAGTGGTGTTATTTTTTACATTTTCTTGACCAACCTCTCTGTAAAAGCAGACGTGCTCCCGGGAACCATCACTCCATTCATCCGGTTCACAGAAGTGCTGCCGTTCTTCCTAAAACACAAGCAAAGTCAGAAGACCGAGCACGCCATCTGCTGCACGCCGTCTCCACACCAAGCCAACACTTACTCTGATGTTGGATGGACGCAGCTCACCACCATCACGTTCTGAACAAGACACAGAAATGCAGAAAGCATTAAAATCCCATTAAAAGCTTCAGGAAAAAGGAAACGGCCTCCGTTTGTTTTGGGTCTTACCTTCTCCACCCCCCGCAGGAACTTGTCTGTTCCCGTGTAGTTCCTCTTGGGTTCTGTGAGCAGCTCGCACAGCCGCTGTATGGTAAACGGGATCCTGGAGTTCAAACAAATGCAGTCATTTGAGGGGGAGAGCCATGAGGGTTTGTTTGCAGAGATGTTCTGTTGTTTCGATGAAAGGCTTCAGGGAAACAATCAATTCAGTTGTTTCAGCTTTGATTCTGTTCTGAATTTTCAAGCTTGTTGCATTTTAGTCTCGTCAGGGGCGTCTTGCTTAAATAATAAATCAATGTACAAACATAATGAGAGGTTCTGCTGCACGATTTGAGTGGTAACATGTTTCAGGCAGCACCGTGAAGCGTCAAATATTCTGATATGCAATCACATTTTTTGCAGCGCTGCGCTTTGATTTCAGGGTTCAAATGCATATTTGACGTTTCGCCTCAACAGGGCGTCAACAGATTTACAGAAGTTACATTTAAGGATTTTTGTCGCCGTTTTAGGAACTCCTAAGAATTTAAGACCATATGTATTAAAAAATCGAAACAAACAGCTGGGGTTTGACATTTCTTGCTCTACACATGCAATTTGATCGCACGTACATGAGTAATGCCTATTTCTCCATGAATTTGTGAAGTTTTTCTTATCTGTATTGAGACAATAGAAATATCCTTGGATTGTATTCTCATTTGTTCCTTCCTTGGACTAATTGAGACCTGAAAGCCATCAAAATGGGTCACAGAGAGACAGAATGACTGCTGAAAGCAGCCATCATTCAGACACAGCTGACAGTAGATGGTCATGGGTTAGTAGACGATGGGTCTACTGCAGGGGACGATCTCATGAACCCAGACATGGAGACGAAACCTTCAAAATGAACCCAATCTATTCACTCATCATCATCATCCACGTCTTCCAAAATGTTCCAATAGACACTTTACAATAGTAAATGTTTGCATATCGGTGTAAAGACAATACGAAAGTAAAATATTTTCTCCGTTTCTAAATCATCTGACTTGTGTTGATTGCATAAACGATCTACGAGTTATGGTAGGTCTAAGAATGTGGGTTATTTAGGTTTTAACGGTAAAATCTCAATTTTTCTCAGATCACATGATCGGATTGGGTCCTTGCAACTCGGGACCAATTCCTTCCGTAACATTTTTTTTGCTTTATCCTCAAATCAAATCAACTCAAGCTTTACTTAGAAAACACTTTTCCAACAAAGGGTTTCACTTCCTCAGATGAAGGTTGATCAGAAACTTTCCGTCCCACCGCCAGTTTGACTAGAACGACCGCTCACCCGTTGTAGCCGCTCACAATCTTCAGGATCCTTTCCTTCATGTCTTCGAATGGAACCGATTCCACGTTGGGGTTGGCTGCACCTCTGTGTTCGGGCGCAGACGCTCTGAAGTCGTCCATCACCTTCTCCAGCTTGAACAGGAAGTAGTTCTTGAACTGAGACCACTGAACCCTTGAGAGTTTGATACAGGATATGTTGATAAACAGGAAAACGCTGAAGTACTGCTTTGAAATAGTTCTGATCCATGTTTATCTTTATTCGGTGAATACCAAAAACAACCAGCTGCTCGGTTCTGAATCTTCATCACTGCTTCCAGCTCTGAACTCGTTTTGTTGTGTATAATTTTTGAAAACACGTTGATTTATTAAACCAACAAAAAAAGTTTGATCGAATAGAAACTTCTGATCTAATCAAATGAATCAAACATTGACATTTTACAAATGAAACCCTTTCTATTATATAGTTTCAAAGAGTCATATAAAAGCTGCATTTTAAGCTTTAGTCACTACATCCCTTCTGGTAGGTTTGGGTGTTGCTTAGGTTAAGGTGAAGAGTGGGCAAACCTGTACGGGGCATACAGGTGGTCTGCACAAAATATCAAGTTCGTGGACCATTCGGTGAGCCAGTAAAGCAAAAGTATTCAAACACATGATTCTAGAGGCATGCAGCGGGCGATAGGTCCAAGTGAACACATATATAACCTGTAAGTGTAAATAAAGGTGAAAAACGTCAAGTCACAGGCATGTTGTAAAAAGGTTTCCCGCCCAAATCCTGTGGACTGCACAAGGGCCCTTTAGTGCTGTTGATAAGTGGGATAAGTGTGTGCTCCTTGCATTCAGTCTGACTGGTAAAATTTCATCATCAAAATAAGAGTGCAGTTTGCGTGGATGTCCTACGAGCACTTACGCATCACATCCACACCCAGTGCGTATGGTGAAAGGGCACTGTACGACAGCATCACCCATACGCCATATATGCACGCAGCCTTACAAATACTTCACAATACGCACAATACATGTTCTTGAAGAATTTTTCATTATGGAGGACATATATAAAAGAATTCAAGAATCAAACTGCGTCTCTGTTTCTTAATTCAAATCGTGTTGGAACAAAGAAAACCTGCGCTTTGTAAGAGCACAGGTTTGAATTTTTTTATACCAACAACAGCATCTTCCTATATCCCTAAATGTAGCATCAAACTAACATGTAGATGAACTAGAATAGACTTTATATGTTAAGCATTCTGTAGCACAAGAACACCTGTTACAGTTTTTCATTTCATCCCCTACATAGAATGAAACATTGTACATGTTCATCAATGCTCTAACCCCATAGAAAGGTAGAAAGGTACATTCTAAATAAAATAAGGTTTTATAAATGAACTCATATGGTGGTCTTCCTCAGGAAAAGACCTGCATAAAAAGATTGTGTTTGACACTAAATTTTTTTTTTTTTTTTTGGGGGGGGTTGTCAAGAGTTCGAGCTAGAGGATCACGCTTTTGTTCAATGTTATTAAAAAATAAAGACTGGCTGGAAAAAGGTAATCAAACCACTTTTTTTTGTGCAACACTTTTCCATCACCTCATCCTTTGCATCTTTATGAACTTTTCGAACTGAGCCATATTTGAGACTGTTCAAAATAGTTTAGACCTGTTTCTTCAGAGACAATAAATCTAATTTTTTCAAAGTTTTTGGAGAATTATTGACACTGATGATCCTACAGTCGATTATTTACTTACAGCTGATTAATTTTCCACAGGCAGCTGTTTTAATCTTTGCAGTCATGCCAACATCTGCCATAAACTTATGTATTTCACTTTTTATTCCTGAACACTCAATTTAAGTCATTTCTGCCTAAATTGTGATTAGGTTTTGTTCTCATTAGTTTCAAGTTCACCTCCATTATCTGTTGTTGCAGGTTTATAATGTCACACCTAAAATAACGCAGCACATGTTCGATGTGTGTAGAGCAAAACACATTCAACATTTGTGGAGTTTCATAAATGCAGAGCATGAAATCAGAAGTTTGGATCCAGATTAAAGTCTGCAAAACTAAATGCCAGAAAAAATCTGGAGGTGGAGAACATTAACAATAATAGGAATAAATCCGAAGACAACTGAACATTTAAACCTTTTTTTCCCCTAAGATCAGCCCCCAGCAAAACCCCTGCAAAAATATCTACAAATCACGCAGCTCTGATGAGTGCAAACACAATAAACGCTGTGTTTTCTGTGGGATGTCAGACCAGAAACTGAACCCTAAACAGCTATCTGCATGGACTTCAGACTGAGAACTAAACCAGAGTTCACTGGTGTTCTCTGTAGAAGCTGCGAGGAATCTGAAACCAGGCTGCAAAAAAAGAACTCTAAACATCATGAATTTCTCTTAAGAAGTGGTTATCCCTGCATGAACTGAGAGGTTATTTTTTGTCACAACTGAAACTATTTTGTGCAGAACTTGCATGAGGAAAACCATAAGTAAATAGTCAGAATTTCCTGTGAAACAGCATAGCATCAATGAAAGAAAGGCTTGAACCAAAGAGTTTGAAAGATGTAGCAGAAAGCGGAAAAAAACCACACTTACATGGTTTGTCCAGTTTTGGCGACATGGCACAGAAACTCTTCCAGAACTGGGGATGGTTCCTTTTTGGATTTCTTGTCAAAATCTGCAGAAACAATTTGACAAATTGGCTAAAACACGAACGGGTTTCGATTTAGCCTAGCTTAAAAAATTAACAGTTTAGCAGCTGACAATGAAGGATTTAACTATATTATGGTCATCAAGTTAAACCTGGTTAACGATTAGTAACTAGTTTAACTCACTCTGAGGAAAGAAAATGTGATAATAGCCTTTCTTCAGTTGAATATTTCTTGGCAATTGCCAGACTATATTAGCTTATCGTAGTTATGCGATGCTAACTTAGCCTACACGGGGAAGCCGGTAGTTGTCTTCAAAAGCCTGAGGCGTTAGCCGGCTAGTCCGTCTGAAATTGTAATAAGATGGTGAACAAAAAAGGAAAACTACCTATAGGAACTAGTTCGTATTAAGAGTTATATCTTACAACAAGAAAGAATGCAAATCAAAAGAAAGCAAACGTTTCCAAGACAGCACTAGCTAATAAGTTAGCATCGGGTGACACTAGCTCGCCACCTAAAACCCACTTCACTGCCGCTTTTTTTTTTCTTTAAGTGTCCTAAATGATAGACATTCATGAGATACTTCTCGTCAGTTTGGTGTGAAACAACGAGGAGAAAGCGACCTCTGAGCGCCTCTTGAATCGAGTCAACTTCCATCACGTCGTCGCCTCTGTCAGTGCTGCGGGTGTCAACGGCAGGATGGCGGCTAGCCGATGCTAAGCTAGTCTAGGAGGAGGAGGGGGGGTGTAATTAAACATGGCGCCGTCAGGTCACAACCTGCTACGGAGTGTGTCTCTGTGTGTAACTCAATAAACATAAGAGAACGGGAGAAACTATAAATAACTCACAACAACTGAAGTCATTAGCTCAGCTATGTTTTTTACAGCTTAAAGATCCACTCCAATCATATTTTTTTCAATTTTAAAACAGATAAAGTAGACATGGTTTCTGTAGAGCAGCAGATTAATTGGAAAAGGGTAAACAGTTTATACCCATAATAAGAGGTTTGGAATGCATAGAAAATAAATAGTCAGTTTGTTAAAATATTCTGTACATGTTGGGAAAAAGTGTCACCCCATAGTAAGACGTTTGTGGCTGTAAAAAGGTTATATATTTGCAATATAGCAATTTTTGTTTCGTAAAAAAGTTTTGTATGTGTCATAAGAAATATAGCCTATGCCTCTCTAAAACTGGTCTATAACTGTAAAAGAACTGTGTCAGTTTGTAAAAATGCTTTGTTTGTGTGTGAAATGTTACAGATGATAAAACTCAAGTTACAAGTACAAAAACTTTGCACTGTCATCCAATCGGTGCACTGCTTGGACCAGCCCATCAGATGCATGACATTTGTGCCAGGAATTTTTTTTTGGGTGATTTTTTTCATTCTACAGAGAGACAAGACAAAATGGTGAAAGATACCCGAAATGTTAATGTATTTCATTACGATATTGCAATACCACCCCTTCCATTCCTTGTTACTGAGAGCTCTCAGTTTCCACGCTCTCCCGCTAGTTTACAGCCCCCTCACACTCCCAACTTAACATTACCGGTGCAACAAAAATGGCGAGCAACACTGGAGCTACGCAGCCATACATTTTCTAGCCAGCTTGGACGAGGAAAACAAAGACATACATGGAACTAGTCATCTACAAGTGGATGCATCAGAGCAGGGAAATACGATCTTTTTCAAACAGCATTTTTTTCCATCTGCTCTTGATTTGAACAAAAAAAACCAAAAAACAGAAATGCAATTTTAAGCTTAATTTCATATATATTTGTCTTTTATCATCAGCAAAATGTCACAAGAACATGTTAAAAACACCAAAACCTGAATTTTCATCGCAGTTAATCTTCATTATAAAAGAATGGGGTGAGTTTAAGACTCCGCCCCCTTCCCAGGATAAAAGGATACAAGATTAAAGCAAAAACAAAGACACTATCATTCAGTTTATTGCATAATTTTTAATCTGAAAACATATGTAGACTGCACAAACCTTTCCATATAACCCATGTAAGTCATAACAGACCAGATTCCTATCACAAGCTCACACACTCCGTCACACAACTAAACAAATCAATTTCATTTGTATGGTAAACATGGCACACATCAACAATAATATGGCGTTTAAGCTTCATTCCAACACATCAATCTTGCACATTCTTTTTGACTCGGTCAGACAAAGTCTCACAATCTAAAAAAAGAATCTTTTATAAAAAGTGCTTTTCAAATACTTAACATAAAAACATTTAATACTGACAGTGGTGGTTTGCTCACATTTCATGGTGACGCGGAGATGTTCACCATTCATTAAACTGTCCAAGGTTTGCTCTCAAACAATTCAACCAACCTTCAAAATTTTTGTCGCTCAGAAATGCTTGAGATTTGCATTTTTCTCAACATAAATAAAAAAAACATTTTTTTTGTTTTCTTTTTTTTTCTTTTGTAAAATCGACAATAACACAGAATTTCTCCAGAGCTCCTTCACAGGTTCTGTCTGCTTTAAATGCACAGGATGGGGCAACAAGTTCTTTGGCTGTTAATTTCGAGGTCTGGCGTGGCGCACCACCTTTCTCTCAAAAGCTTTTCGCATGGTCTTCTCTATCTGCTTGAGGAAGACCTGGGGGACGCGTCCGCAAAGCGTGTTGACCGTGTCCAGGAACCTGCTCTGGACCGGGTAGAAGAGTGACTGGAACATGTTGTCCTCAAAGGGGAACTGCGGAGACAAAGACCCTACGTTAGGTCAAAGGCCAGCTGCTGCAGGAAAATAGTTTTTCATGTTGTGTCCGAATTCCCTCCCCATGCCTCAGTTAGTGCACCTTATAGGGCGTTTTTAGGGTGTCTCAATCTACAATTCCAAAATCCAGTGCCCTAGGAATTTCTCAGAAGTCTCTGCTAAAAACTTGTGTAAATCAATGCTAAAATCATTTGTCATTTTGGGTCCTTAGGCAAGACTCTTCACCTACTGTCTAACTATGTAGCCACAACGGGCCTAAGTCTGGGTCTCCCTGTGCCGGTCCCCAGCCCGGATAAAATACAGCGTTGTGTCAGGATGGGCATAAATACTCTGTCAAATCAAATGTGTGGATGGGTAAAAGCTGATTTGCTGTGGCAACCCCTGACAATATGTGCTGAAATACATATACAGTTATACAGTTTTTGTCATCAGAACACAGCTCACAGTTTCTCCCTTTGATCATAAATTTCTTCCCCAGCTGTCTTTGACAGGCTTATCTCTTAAGCAAATTCCAAAAATTAAAAACAGAGCAGATTGCATCATGTGCGTTCCACAGAATAATATTATTGTGTCATAAAACAGCCTGAGATGTAACCCAAAGATAGCGTTATCTGCACTATTGTTAACTGATCCTTCTGATCCTCAGCTTTGCTGATGACACACAGCTTTACGTTGAAGCTTCAAGTTTAATAAAATTCTGCTTATCGATAAGATTACTTTTTATAAATGAACCTCCCAGGTTGCTCAGGTCTTATGGAAGCAGATTTTTTATTTATTTAATTATTTATTTTTACATTTATTGATCAGATTTCATTACTATCTGTGTAAAAAAACTGTCAACAAAAGCAGTCAACTTCTGAAGAGACTCTTAAGGAATTTTAACCTTATTGATATACAGGTCAGACTTAACAATGGGGTGTATTTTATTTTCTTATAATTCTTACTTTCCCCAAAAATATCTAAATTTAGCGTTTACTTGTGTTCTTGTTAAATAACGTTTAAATTAGCACAATTGTCTGAGAAACTACATTGTGAAATAAACGCAAATAAAATTAATTAGAATTTTTTTTAAATGTGTCTTTTGTATCTTCTTTTTCTTTCATTCATTCATTTATGCAACCATATCTAATACAACTATACTTTAATGTTTTATTATCTTTCAAACCTTTACTTAATGAAAACTGGTATTTTCTTAAACATGTTCATGAATGATTGACTTATAATTTGTTTAAATTATCTTCATTGTAATTTATAAAAATATTGTATACATTTGATTTTTATTGTTTTTTTAATGAGGAACCCTATTTTATATTCAACAAGAATAAAGATTTTTAATTGTCTTCTTTTGTTGTGTTCTCTCTTTATAGATAGATCCCCACTTTTTTCATTAGTTTTATTTTTTAGCCATAAAATACTTATTTTATCAAAAGTTTTTAAACTCCCATAAGTTCTTGACTTCTGTAAAATTGTACAAAAAATTCTTGGGACTGTTGAACTTGTGCACTGTTTTTTTGTGTTTAATGTCGATGAAAAACTGTTTGTTGACAAGAAACTGATGGATCATGAGAGTGTCTGTTCAAACCGTTGGATATATCTTGGTGAGGGAGCCGCAGAAGAAAGGTCATGTGAACATTTTTAAAACCTTTATTGACTGACTAACAGAAAAGATGGCGAGCAATCCTCTAAAAATAGTTCTCAAAGCTTTTAAGGTGGAAAAAGACTGTTTCCTGTCAGATTTTGACTCCGTTTGAACTTTTGTTGTTCAAATATGTGCACTGATCGTCATGGTGTCCGATTATTCTTGCACATACTTTCAAAAGTGGCGCACTCACATCGTGGATCGCGTCGTAGATGATTTTGAAGGCAGGCTGCTTGTCGTCGTGATACACTCCACGGTTACCATGCAGGATGGACACGCCCTCCTCCTCAGCACCTTTACAGTTGCTCCCATACATGCAGTGGTCAGGTCTGTAGTTCCACTGACAGGGAAAGATGAACAGACACTCTGGACAAAGAGAAAACACATGTAGAATACACACCAGCTTTACCACAGCTGATCTAAAACCTCACAATGAGTAAAAAAAATGCTTTTTTATGATTGGTCTGAGACCAAGTCGGACCAATCACTGCTTACTGACATCGTCTGGCTCCAACACGGCCATATGGCAAAAAAATGTGACTGAATTGACTTCATTTCGTTGGAGCCTGAAGTAAGCCATTTTTCTCTGGGTGACATCATCACACTTGGTCCAGTTCTCATATACAGCCTATAGTTGCAAGCCACTTTTTTTGTTTGTTTCATTTTTGCTATTCAGAATTCTATGGGTGACATCAGTCTGTCTAACTGGAGAAAGCTCTGAAACATGCAAGTTGATCAACTGTTCAAAGACAACGGGAAAAAAATCGAGAATGTAAAACATGCTCCACAAAATCCCAGCCCTAAACATCTCAGGCAATTCACAAAAAAAACTCAAGCATTCAAGCTTCTGATAAAAAAAAAGCGATTGAATGTGATGCCATGAACCAAACGGTAAAAGGAAAAAAAACACACCTGGGTTGTCATGGAAGATGATGTTGAGAAGGTCCTGGTCTCCCCATGTAATATGGTTTTTGTACTTTTGATAGAGTGGATGCAGAAGATCCTCCCACGACAAGCCGCTGGAAATCATGCTGTTCTGTGACACAAACACAAACAGCTCAGCGGCAGACAGAAATGATCAAAGGAGGAGAACATTTATATTCCAGTTTGCTCTGGCGAGCCCGCTGCCAGAGAAGCTGCTAAATTAAGTTCTGAGGGCAGAAGTCTGTGATGCTCGAGTGCTAATCTGGAAGGCTTCAATCACAGCCACTTTACAGCACTCAGCCTTTGGACTGGAGCAGAAAGAAACACGCTGGAGAATGCAGAAAGAGAAGCTGCAGTTGAATTGCAGTGTTGGGAAATTCGTGGCTTTATTATTGTGCAAAGGAGCATTCTGAGCACAGAAAAAGTAGCGATCAGGCAGAAAACATTTGGTGGTAGCTCCTCCCATACGCGTCACGCTTGAGGTATTACAGTTCACACCAAACCTAATTAATATTTTAGCCTTTTAGAAAACATTAAGGTTTTTATAAACAGCGAGACAGCCAAGTTCAAAACAATGCAAATCTTTTCGTCTTCACCATTTTAAACATTGGCTTTAAAAAAAAGCAATTTTGGGTTGAGTATAATCCGTGAACATGACTGTGTTCTTTGCATGAAAATCATATTTTAATTAAAGCTGCAAGCAGTGTTGATCAAACCGTTTGCAGCTCCAAATCCTTCCAGGTCATCCTTTGCCAAAACCTATACCTCTACTGAGCCTTACTAAATTTGTTTGTGTGCAAGATTAGAGTTCTCCATCTCCTCTGCAACTTCTCCCACATGTTTGGAGAAAGTGACAACAGTTGTTGTTCAATGTTTCTGGAGACTATCTACCAGTAATAATGGTGAGCTCGCCAACGCCACATTGTTTTTGAAACAAAAATGAATAACTTTTGGATTGAGTCGATCCAAAATTAGCCACCAAAGTATCCATAAGTCGAATATCCTTTAGCGAATTACAACGTGGACGGCCATTTGGCGTCATTTTCATGATGTCACAAGATGGTGGATAAGTTAGGAAAACCACTTGTGTTTAGTTCCGTTAAGATTGATTACTCTACGCGAAAGTTTTGTAACCATTCTACATTCAGCGTCAGATTTAGCTGAATAATGGCACGCCAGAGAAAGGTCAAAGGTCAACCCATTAGTAAACTTAACATTTTTGTTTGGCGATGTCCAACATGGTTCAGTGGGTTAAAAATGCAAATCTGACAAAGCTAGTAGGTCTTCTAATGGGGATTTCAGAAACAATGCAAGAACTTGATGTTTGGCGGATGCTGTGAAGTCATCATGTTGATAAGGAACTGGTTGCAGACAAGATGGCGCCCAAACACATCAGTAAATACATCATTAGCCAGAGGCTTCATTTGTGTATCTATACAAGAAGATTTTGAACCCTAAATAAGTTCCGGTCTTTTTCTAGGGGAAACGGGTGAACTTCGGTCGAGGACTTTCGGCTAATGACGCTCTAGCGCCATGTTGGTGCAGTGTTGTTCTATGCGGCCAGGTCCTTTTGATCATTTTAGGGGTGGGGTCATTCGCTTTAAAAATAAATTATTCTTTGTCTGACCAGATGTGAATTAAAATTTTCGTAAATGTTGCTTTTCGTGGACTCGGGCAAAGATGAACCTTTTAACAGCGAAGTGTTTACATTCCTTCCACTGTCGTTACTCCTCAACTGTTTATGCAATTAACGGAATTGCAGCGGATTCTGAAGCGCAGAAAAGCAGCTTTTGCTCTGGTGTGCAACATTCTACACAAGTGAAGTGCTTAAACAATCATCGTAGATCAGCTTTTTTGGAGAAAAGCGGCTTTGCGTCGTTACACAAGACTTTACTTACGTAAAGCTGCTTTTCTCTGCATCAGAATCTGTTGGAATTCTGTTAACTGCGTAAAGGGTCGAAGAGTTATGGTTGTTTGAAGGACGTGTGTTATTTAGATGTCTGTGACATTGCCAATGTTAAAGGTTTATTCACATATTGTCAAAAAATTACCTTAACTTTTGTATAAATACACATATGTGTAAAAAGTAGGAACTTACTTGGAAAATAGTGCTGCGGATCTTTGTGAGATTCATCAGCATGACGCCAGAGTTGACCCCCGTAATTCCGTAGAAAGGGTGGCGGGCAAAGCGGCTGTACCATCCGATCTTTGGCACCTCGTGTTCCGGTGCCATGGCTGCCAGTTGGGTCTCATTGAAGGACTTGAGGAAACTCCAAATATCATCCATGGGTCGCAAAAACAGCACATCCGTGTCCACGTAGAGTAATGAGTCCACGTCTTTCAGTATGATCTGAAAAAAAACCCCCAAAAGAGAATAGTTTAAAAAAAAAAGTCAGGATGCACGATTTAAATCCAGACGAATGATAGATTCCAGGCTTTTTTTTTTTAAATGTTGGAAATTGTTGCAAATACACATCATGCAACTTCTTTCCAAACATAACTACAATAAATAACCTTCCTGAAGTCCATGAACAATACGACTACGTTTAGGAAGAAGAATTATTCAGGTCAGTCAATATTTATCAATATCAGTTCTCTCAATTTCCCTTGAAAGTAATTGTAACATTTGATGTAAATAAAATCATGATTTGAATGATGAAAAGTTTATTTTTGTTCAGTTGATATTACTTGTTATGTTGAAAGTAATTTTCATAACCAAATAAAAATGGGTTTGAATGAAAATTGTGACCTCAAATCGATATTGGTTTGTGATCTTTGGGTTAAAAAAATCGAATTGATTCCGTGCTTCAGTTGTCACCTTAATGAATGACATGACTTCGGATTTGCTGATCAACGACTAATCATGGTTCAGGGTGGTGTCTTACTGGGAGGAAGAGTCTCTGAGCTGCACAGGGCTTGAAGAGCTTCTTCCACTCTTCTGCATTTCCCACGGAGAAGGAGATGGGGTAGATGCTGAACTGGAACTTCACTATGACAGAGTGGGGCCAAAGCTTCAGCTGCAAGCAAAACAACACGGGCAAACTTTTAACATCCAACAGATGTTTGCGAGAGTGAACTTAGATGGAAACTACATGTGACGTTAGGGTACAGTAGCTGTAGCTGTGTTTAATACTCAGGTCAAGATTACTGACAGCAATCTCAGCTGGAAACCAAAGACTGAAACAGACAAAATCACCAGAGAATAAAAAAACAAAAAAAAAGGAAATCGTGCAGTTCCAACAATTGCTCACTAGGGGGCGACATAGAATGAGCAGGAAAATAAAAGAACAAAGTTCTACCATAACTCTTCAAGCGTTAAAGCAATTAACGTAATTCCTATGGATTCTGAAGGGGAAAAGCGGCTTTGCATTTCGGTTTTGCTGCTTTTCTCCACATCGGTACCAACCGATTAACGTTGAACCATTTCACTCATGTAAAATACTGTTACACGCTAGAGTTCATTTGTATGTGAGCTGTGACCCTCATTCTCAGGAGAATCAGAGTTTTTTTTTTTTTTGTTTAGTCTGCATCACAATTCAGGTGAGCATTGTTCAATCCAAGATAACTATCGAGGAAAAAACAATTGTTGACCAAAGACAAATGTGCCAGTGGGAATGTTCCTGTCAAACTATAAGTGGCACCAATCAAAGTAAAAAAATAAAATAAAGTCTAATCTGCAAAGTCTTTCCAAGAACAGCAGAAACAGTTATATCTCAATCATAGATTCTTCTTGGATTTCAGTAAAAAAAAGCTCAATTCCTGAATGAAGATCAATTAAAGAGCCAAATCTGCTGTCATATGGATGTTACTTTTATAAAGCGAGACACAGTGTCTAACAAATGAACCATAAAATAGAATCAGGAAACTTTTTATTAGAAAGCAACAAGTCTGTGGTTCATACACAGTTATATATTTTTTTGGGTGTTAGCCTTACCCTTTCCTCAAACTGTGGAGCCAAGGAGTCCTCAGAGAAAATGTGAAACTGGATCTTCTTCCGGCTGAACAGCAGGGCCGATTTGATCATAGTGAGGGTTTCATCCAGACGGCTCCCACATGCCACCACGGCCAAGTGCATCAACTCCTCACCCCTGGTGCGCTTGGTCAAGGGTCGAGCCACATTAGAGTCCTCTTTGCTAAAATATAGATAAATAAAACGTGAAAAGGCAGTCAGACCACTTCATAAACAGTGTCCATATGACCCTAACATTTCCCTTTGTTTAAGTTTTGTTTTGTCCGTTTCAAATATCTCAATCCAGGATCTGGATTCAGGCCCTGCAATGGACTGGTGAACTGTCCAGGGTGAACCGAGTGAGTGGGTGGGCTTTACCAACTCTGTGTCCTCTAACAAGAATACAGAAGGTTTAGAAGATGATGGATGGATGGAGTGTCTATGCTCTTGTAAAAAAAAATGTCTGTTCGCTTCAACAAGAAGAAGTTTCAGCTTCTAACTCACTGTCAGGTGCTTCTGAGTCTAAACCACACAACTTTGACCCTGCATTTGTGTTTCTTTTAGAGCAGATTCCATCTTTCCAGGTTGCTATCAATTGCTCACTACACCCAATATAAATCCATCCATCCATTATCAAACTCTTTACTAGGGTTCAGATTGCAGGAACAATAGTCTATCTTAGTCTCTCTCTTCTATAGGAACTCTTCCCAGTTGACCAAATCGATGAAGGTGGTCATCTCGCCAGATCTTGCCCTCAAATAAAGAATATAACGGTGCAATGACACAACCACAAAGTCAAGCACCAAACTTTGACTAAGAGATTAACTAAGAGTTTAACTTCCACAAGTATCAAACATCAACAACGTTCTCAGTAAACATTTACTAGACATTCCAAAAACATCAGCAAACAAATACATTTCTGCTTTAAAATGAGGCGTCTAAGAAAACATATTTGAAGTAAACAATATTAGGGCTCCAAGTATTTCCAATGGGGAGGATAAGTGACATCTGAAAGGTGGATTGGAGGGTGAGCGTGAAACTTCATATGTATTTTATTTACAATAATGAGAGCTAACGATGCTCCACACGTGGAGGATACCAGATTAAGGTATCTTTGACACTTACCAAGCTTTTCAGACCAGAATCCATTTTATTTTAAACGGTACTTGTACACCACTATGACTTCAGTAAGCTACGAAGCCGCACCGCTAGAGGGATTATTGGAGCATTACAACTACTGTGGTCAGCAGCCTTGTGGGTTGATACGGTTTTAGCTATTTTATTGATTTTGCACTTTATAATCTGATGTGTCACATAGTCCAAAAAAATCTTAATTAAACAACAGAAACACGTTTCTCCCCTAGACAAAAATTAATTCTGTCTTTGGCCAACCAGGATCAAAACTGGATGGCAAAACAAAATTCATTCATAAAATCAGAGCTACTCAACATGCTTTCGTCCACATCTGGAAGCGATCAGACAGCAGAGAAGGGGTCCAGCCCAGATTGAATTCATTTGTGACAAAAGAGTGAGCAGGAGAGGAGCTCTCTGCTTATTAAACAGCAGAAAACAAGCAGCGTCTTCACAGGAAAGTGAGCACGAGCAGAGCGAATACAGAGAGAATCCACTTTACAAAGAACACCTTTAGGGCATTTCATCTATTAATATGCAACTGGGTCATTTGATGGACTTAAATTCAACATGTTTTGAAAGAGAGGGTATCTGAGCCTCTCACTGAGCACACTCAGGTGTTGATGTACAGAAATACAAGATACAGTTGGAAAAAAATAACGATTTACTCACTGATATTTTGAAAAATGTCCATTTAAAATGAACTATATATTCCCTGAATCGGTTCTTACTCTTAAAGCTTTCCAAGATTGTTCACGTGACTTAAGTTTTGTGATTGTGCAAAAAACCAGGGAATGGATTGATGCAGCTCAATCACTCATCTTCACATCAGTCTGCAAAGTCTGGGAGCTGGGAGTGCGCTCACTCATGCAAGGTAACATTTTTATAGCTCTACATCATATCACAGCTCAACACAGACAGTTTTACTGCTTTGACACATTTGACAAGGCAGCAAATTTGTTTTAACACTAAACGCTGTTGTCTCTCTGGTACAAAAGCCAAAGAGGGTCAAGATTTTTGACTTAGAAGGGGATTAGAGCAACGACTCATTTATTATACCCTGCTTGTAATCTGACCTTTTCCTTTTTTGGCTTGTTTTTCTTATCGTACACAATTATCCACATGAAATAGTTTTATCTGCTTAGATTTTAATAGCTTTTTAAACTTTAATGCATTTTTAATACAGTTGTACTTTTAAGAGATGACTTTAATATGACCCAAAAATTGATCACCACTCCATTTACTGGGGGTGAAAATGAAGAATGACACTGTCCAGTTGTAGAAAATTTAAATTACTATGATTAGCAAACTAATGAAAAAGTAAAACATTTAATTTTACATGAAATAAAAGCATCATCATAGAACTAACTTACATTAAGTTACTCAGGCCCTGTCTCGTGATGAAACAAATGTATATACTTGTTTGTTTGTTTTTTAATATAATTATAGTTGTAAAGTTCTTAGAAATGTTGATGGTACTTTGTTCTGTATCCAATCCTGTAGGTACGACATACCAGAAATGCATAATTTTGGTTTTTAAACAAACGTAGTTGCAATACTATTTCAATGTTGGCCTATTTTCTTTGTGCAAAATTTTTATGAAATAACTTTTTTAAGTTGCCAAAAGATGTTCAAAAAAATCTATTTGGCCTGTTGTTTGTGAATTACAATTGATTTCAGATATATTGTAAATGTTTTTTTTTATTTCTTTGTATTAAAGTTTGCATTATAGGTAGAGCTGGCCGGGTAGCTCTTTGGTTGGCTGGGTGTAGGATCTGGGTTCGGTTCTCTGGTCATGCAATGAAACCAAAATCCAGTGAGTTCTTTAGACAAGATCCTTCCTGACTGGGTCTCCCTGTGTTTTTAATATACCGGGTTGTGTCAGGAAGGACATCCGGCCTGAAACTCTCTGCCCAAGCACCTGTGCAAATCAGTGAAAGGTGATTCACTGTGGCAACCCCTGGCGGGACAGGCTGAAGGGCGACAACAACAGTTAGCTGGTGATGGCACAGTTGTAAAGGAGAACATTTTGAATTAGCACTTCATGTTATAAACATTACTGACCCCTGGGTTACATTTTTCAAAGTTTTTTTGTGTCGCTGTTTTTTTAACACTTGTATATATTTTAGCATTTATTCCACTCATTCTTTAGTTTAATTTCTGTGCTTTATCTAATTTAGTAGCTCATGTTTTTATTCATAGTTTTTAAACCTTTTTCAGCTCTTTCCTGCTGTTCTCCTTTCCCATCCTATGATGATTTTTAATTAATTGTAGTCTGTTTTATTTATTCAGCTATAACTAACTTCTCATAAACTTTATGCTATAGGCAATATCTTTTTCTCCACAGCAACCAAAGCAGTTTGTCATTTTTAGCATTGTTCTTTTCTTTTTCATCTGACCTAGCTACATGTTTCTCAGCTTATCTCACAAACCATTTTAATAAACGTAAACTTCATCAACAGTGTAAGATTAAGTCAGTATCCAGGTATGTTTTTGCAGAGAGAAAAAAAATCTGGTTCCTCAGCTTTATATATTTCTTTTAAAACTGGTGACCCCCTTCCACCTCATCTCCCTTATCAGCGCCGCGCACACTTGCAGCAGGGAGCTCCCGCAAGGACGCAAAGGTCCTTTTCTGGCAGCAACGCCTCGACGGCCTTTATCTGCTGTGTCCCCAGCCTCCTGTCTGGCTCTGATGCGGAATACTTATTACAACCTGCAGTCTAAGCGGCTGGTTCTGCCGCCACCGTGGCATCAGCTGGCGTTCAGGCGGCAGGATGCCTGAAGCAATGAGTGGAAATGTCTTCAACCAACTTGAGGAACTTTTCTAAGAGACATAGTTTCGGTAGACTTTTTCAAATGATAGGCGCTTGATTGAAAGGCCTTATAAAGACCCATTCTGATGATCTTTTCAGTAAGTTTTTAACTTCCTACCGATCATTTCATGAGCCGTTTTAAGCCAAGTAAAAAGAAAAAACAGCCCCCTTCCCCCTCCCAGTTGATGAGAGCTCTCTGTTTACAACCCTCACACTCCCAACTCAATATTGTCGCTGCAACAAAAACGGCGAGCAATAGTGGAACTATAAGCAGTCACACAGTTCTGAGGATCCAATAGAATTTAGCTGCAGGGAGCGTGCGCCCCTCCCACATCTTATTTCCTACGTCACAGCTACGATCTTTTTCAATGGACATTTTTTCGTCTGCTGCTGATTCACGATGATTTGAGCAAAGAAATACTCAGAAATGCAATTTTGGGCTTACTTTTCTAATAGTATGTCCTACAAAACGCCATGAGAACATGTTTAAAACACCGTTTTCCTCGGAATGGGTCTTTCAAACCTAAATCCCTCTGTGAAGGCTGTTCCTTTGAACTGGATTTCAGGACTGGCTTCACTGAGGATCGAACTGCAGATTATAATCCATCGAATTGTTTTCCTCCCTGCAAATATCAACGTCTCCTCGTAACAGTTAAAGGTCTGCAGAAAACGGCCCTTTTCTCTGCGCGTGCACGCTGCCCCACCTCTCTCTCCCCGCAAACTTTTCAGCCTCGTTGCCTCCAAACTCGGACGGTGACGGGGAGGATTCGCCGTCGTCCTCTTCGTCCTCCTCCGAACCCTCTCCAACTTCCCTCAGCAGCGGATCGTCGGCGGCGTTGCCCCCCCAAAAGTACAAAAGTAGGAAAACTCCGAAGCACACGGCGATCGCAACTACTTTGCCGTGGATCCGCATGGTGGTGAGAGCGACTCGCTAAAGACTGGAAGAAGGCGGCCGAGGCTCCTCTCATGTCTGCTGCGGAGGGAGAGCCGCTCCGGTTGACATTTTCTCACCGCTTCCAGCTCGCATTTTATTTTTCCTGCGGGTGATGATGGAAAGCTGGGAGCTGCGTCTCCCCTGTTCAGGGCTACACGGCGGGGGCGGGGCCTCACTGCTCTCACCGTAGTGACGATGGTAGGGGCGCGTTCCATTTGTCGTAAAAACTCCATCTTTGCCATTTACTGTATAAAGCGGTGTCCGAATTCCGCCCCTAATCCATAGTCTCCCAAAAAATAAATACATTAGAATATAGAGCGGAATTAAACATAAGAATATCACGAATACTATATATAAATCTGTTGTGTTCTGATAATGAAAATGTGGATGTTAAAAAAATCAAATATGTTTTACTCACCAAAATTGTTCAAATGCAATGCATTGTAGTTTACTACCCAATAATCTCTAAAACGCAATATAGAGTGGGACTATCCAGTGACTTAAACTGTAACTCACTACTTTTTAATTTTTTTTTAACTTAAACTCACTGGTCACTCCTTTAAAAAAAAAAGAATATGACATCATATATTTGGCCAAGTAAAAACCATTGACTGTATATGAGAACCGGACTAAGTGAGTGTGATGTCAACCATATAAAAATGACTGAAGTCCGGCTACAACCGAATGAAGTCATTTTAGTTGTAATTTTCTTTGCTTGATACGGATGCTGCTATGTTGGAGGAGCAAAACAATGTCAACAATCAATGATTGGTGCAAGTTGGTCTGTGTCATCATTTCTTTGGAAACCACTCTCGCAAATCAGAAGTGAGCTTGTTGGAGGTCTGCACCCCTAACACGGAATGCAAGCTACACAAAATTTGCATTAAACATTTCGAACGTTGAATGTGGAGGACAGCTGGTGCCACATGCTTTTAATCAATCATCTGATTGGTGATGAAAACTTGGATTATTTTTAATAGGTAAATTTATTATTTTTTTTACATAAAAAAATGTTCAAACGCAATGCATCGTGGTCTATATTTCCCAATTTAGTGAGCATCAATGCACACCACATTTTAGCAAAGACTTCTTGGAAACTTCCAGGGCACTGGGTTTCGAAATTGTAGATTTGGACACACACACCCCAAATAATGAACACCCTATAAAGTGCACTAAGTTGTGAGTAGTGAGGGAATTTGGACACAACCTCTGTTTTAAGATTTTTTAAATTTGACTCGATCTTTATTTACAACATACAATAACAATGAATAAAAACAACATATTTAATATCTGTTAAACAAACGGAATATTCTGTACATCTCATATTTCTCACAGCTTTTCTAGGTGCACACATTTTATTTGCAAGTAAAATACTAAATTTCAGGAGTGAAAATTAATTTAAAACTGCATAAAACCTTTGACAAAGGTCAGCTTGTATTGTTCTGTGAAGCAGAAACAGACTTAAAACAAAGTGCGCGTTTCTGTCATACATTCCGGTAAAGATTGGACTTTCCTGTGAGCACCGGCTGACTGGGATAACTGTGTTTTGGTGAGGTTTTTGGAGTCTTTTTATGCTAACACGCCGCATTTTCAGCCAAACTTTGGCAGACATGTTGGAGTAGTACAGCTTTCCGGTATGAAGTGGAGCGCGCGCGCCGTTAATTTGCTATTTCCGGCCGTTGCTGTGACAACCACGAGGGAAAGTGGCTAGCTTGAATTGCAGGCTAACAGCTTGCTAACCACGGCCAGAGCTTCCATTAAAATTCTTCTTTATTGTTGACGATTTTATTCGTCTTAAACATTAATACATAAAGTTTAAAGACTTGTTTGAGTTTAAACTGAAGTTCGGTTGGGTTGAATACGGATGAAAAAGAAAATTTCAAGGTTTAATTTGTTGTTGCAGCTTTATGTGAGTGTCTGGCTAATGTAAACACGTGTTGACAACTGCTTAAACGCCACGGTAGGCACAGCGTTTGTAGATAGCTATAATTCGTCATGGTCATGTTATACTTCAGCTGTGTTTACAATGTTCTCTCATGTGAAGCACGTGTGCAGCTGGTTCAGTACCAGAGTCATCCACTAGATGGCGGGCTACATCAGCTCCCTCTTAAATCACTCCAAACAGTGATTCTTTATAACTCAGCTGGACCTTCTCACTACAGGCTTTGCTGTCACGATGATAACTCCTGCCTTTGAGTTGAACCAAGATCCAGACTTTCTGATCCTCAGCGCTCGTGTTCCTTACACCAGAACCTCAGAATTTGACCTCTTCGTTGATGGCACAGACCTAAAGTTTTATGCTAAACCCTACTTCTTAAGGTGAATTCATGAAAATCCAGATTTGTTTTTGCTATGTTGCTGTCCTCTGATTGGGTCTTTTCTCCATTTTGTCAGATTAAGTCTTCCTGGAAGAATTGTGGAAGATGGCAGAGAAAAAGCCACATTTGACATTGACAAAGGTAGGCTGCATTTACAAGACCCAGCAAAACACTGGGAAGGAAATTGTTTGACGTTTTTGATTTGTTGTTATTTATTAGTGCAAAAAAAAACCCAATTTCAAGTTTCAAGTTTGTTTGTGCCTCTTTGATTTGTTAGTGCAGGAGTTTGTAATAACAATTGTCGGTGACTTTAAAGGGCCTATACATGCTTTCCTTAAGTCTTTCAGAGTAAACTATATCCATATATATGATCATATATTGTCTTTGGCATGCGAAACAAACAATTGTTTTATTTTAGTGATCTTTTTTCCTACCCGACAGTAAGATGAGTTGATCTCTGAGGCACCATCTTTCACTCCTCGCGGGTGCTGCCCATTTCGTGAATCATCTTAGCACCGACCTCTGCAGCAAGTCTGTGTTTCTCCCACACAAACAAACATCTAAAGTTTTACAAAGATGGATGTGCATATTGTGTAGCTGTTTTTAGTAACCCAGGCATTTATTTTTGACATTTGGCTGTGCATAGAGGTGAGCTTAACTATGTCTAGCTGGTTCTTCTCAACCTCTCGCAGAAGCTCAGGCTCCTTTCCCTTCCAGAGAGGTGACGTTTCATGTCCTGAAAGCGAAAATCCATGACCGGGGTTTAGGCCGCTGAGGCACTCCCCCTTGACTGCCACCCGAACCACAATGCACCAGCCCCTTCTGAGCTCTCCTGTAGGTGGTGGGCCTACTGGAGAGTGATCCCACATTGTTCCATTGAGCTTTACATGAATTGGGCCCGTGGGAGGAACCCCGGGCACCAGGCATTCGCCTGCAGGCCCTGACCCCAAATTTGCATAGAACAGAATAAGTGGTGTTGAAAAAGAAAAAAAAACATTCAAAGGATCAAGGCGTCCTTTGATTTTTGAGTCAACTGGGCAGCTATATTGTGAAAATGACGAAGCATTTCCGGTATTGACTTTTATTTTGAAGTATGAGTCATATTTGCTTCAATGCCATCCATCCATCCGTCCGTCCGTTCGTTCGTTCATCCGCCCTCTGAAGCTGTTCAATCCCTTTGAGGGTCACAGGGTTGCTGGAGCCTATTCCAGCTGCTGTTGACTGAAGGCAGGATACAATCTGAACAGATCGCTAGGCAATGCAGGACCACTCTGTCATAGTGTTTTTGTGTCCAAATTCAAAAGAAATTGCTGAACAGCACTTCAAGCGTAATGCTTTTTTTTCCACTTATGCTGTTGTTCCAAAATTCAAGTTGTCAATCCAATCTGTCAGTCTCTCGTCAGGGCGGGTCCCACCTGCCTGTCTTTGTATTGCCAATTGAACTGACATGAAAGTCAATTGATTTTGCTTTCACTTAAAAAGAAGGTAAGATTAAGTTGAATTTTACATGTGGATTTCTTTTTATAAAACGCATTTTTCAATTTGTAAATTAAATTGTCAATTGAGAGTTAAATATCACTTTGAATTATGGGTGACAAACGTCCATTTTTAGCCACCTTCTGCTTGTTTTACATAAGCTTCAGTTTTTGCCCTTCATTGAAGATAATTTGTTCATTTTTAAATGAATTTATTGTTCAGAAAACTTTAGCAACTGCTGCATAAAATTTGACATTAGTGTTGCAAAGCAATAATAATATATTTTCTATTAGTTTTTTGTTGGATTATTTGGCTTTTAGGTTGAAACTTTTTTTTGGCTGGTATTTCCTGGTTTATTCTGAAAAAGTTACGGAGGAATCAGCTTTGACTCTGCTCTTTGAAATTGTATTAGAGCTTCCAGAGCTTCCTTTTGTGCCAATACGCCCTGTCTGTAATCCCTCTCTTTTCTTCTCCTTTCTTCTTTTCTGTCCGGTCCAACAAAAAAGGATACAAACACAATCAATCTAAATAAAGTTTAGCATAAATTACAAAAAGGGTTTAAACAAACATACACCTTGTATATCCGACGGTTGTTACCCCTATTGTAACAGTAAAATCTGTGTAACACAAGAGGCTCTGCACACTACACAAAGCCCATTGAAGCTGCTCGCCTGGTAAGAGTGCGCTCCTTGCATGGTCCTTCCGCATAGCCTGAGGAAATTAGACGATCAGAGCATATTTTGTGTGGGCATTCTACAGTTACTTGCGTATTACCTGCACACCCAATGAACTCAGTAAGGAGCCAGTATGCACACTTTACTAACAGCTAGAGTTCAGCCTAAGGGCATCGTGCAACTGCATCACCTATATGTCATTTGCACGTGTAACTTACGTTATTCTTCCAAATACCTCACATTACACACTTCACATTACACTTACCACACCCAAGACAATAGTAGGGTCCATTTTCAGAATGTCATTAAGTGGCCGCATGAGCCACAAGGGGAAGCGATGTTGATGCTGCCCTCAACAACGCAAGTTTAAGCGGTTAACACATGTAAACAAGTCTTTTTGGCTTCTGTGTTCAGTACTGTCAAACTCATGGGTCCCTACTCAAGTTTCTGCAACCTTTGGCTCTGTGTCAAGCGTGCAGCCATTGAACGTGAGTTGCAATTTAAAAGAAGTCAAACTTTGACCAGTCAGAGACGGATTTGTTGATGACCAATGGATGGCTTCCCCTTAAATTAATGGAAATGCCAACCATTTGAAAATTGATCATGAACAACGTAATTATTGGTTGTGATTTGTGCCTGGCTGGAATTATGACACCAAGTTTAGCAGGACTGAGGTTTGAAAGGAAAGATTTGTAGGATTTGAACGACTTTAACATTTTGCACCAAACCTCTTCCAACTGTAGGTGCAACAAGTCACTTCTCTCTCCCACTTTCTCCACTGCTCTTGCTTTCTGCACTCCCTGACAAATCAATGTTTAGAAAGTTTAGGATTCATCATCTCCCACAGATTCTGCAAATCTAAGCAAGTGCTGCTGCTGCATCCAACGGTCAGGTGTGGGTTGCCACTCCCAAAGGGGGGATCCCTGATTGCCTTTTAAGGTCTACTTGGACCCGGCTTCCCAAGTTGCTTTATGATCTCTTATGCTAAGAGATCAAGGCTACCTGAGCCGTTTTAGACAAACTTTTAAATCTATCCCCTTTAACATTAATGTCAACACCTTTACCCTGGAGTGACCAGTAGCAGTAGGCTTATAAATTTGTGTGAAGTGAACAAATGTGTTGTATTAAAGGCTTCTGCTTACCTTTTTCTGGTCACGTCGTGGTCAGGCATTGCTGACCCACCAATGAGCAGTCAAATTAGGCACATTGAACACTATGGGCTATACTTGCGTTCAAGAATGCGTGTTTAGTATGTTCTTGAATACATGTCACATGGCCGGTGTGTCTATAGCGTTGGACACACCTGCCTTCCTCTTAA
Organism: Oryzias celebensis; assembly: GCA_014656515.1. Taxonomy (NCBI): domain Eukaryota; kingdom Metazoa; phylum Chordata; class Actinopteri; order Beloniformes; family Adrianichthyidae; genus Oryzias; species Oryzias celebensis. Next base: position 10,285,353 of record BNCR01000005.1, read on the forward strand.
GATGTAGCCCCTCCCATCTACGACCCTCCACGGGCCTGGAAAACCCCAAAATCTGCACTACCAGTACAGGTATGAATGTGACTAAGGCAGTTCTTCATACACCAGCATGAACCATTCCAAGCTGATATAGTTCTTCACATGTTCATGATTGCAGCAACGGCTGTCTGTGATGCTCATGTAAATGAGCCAAAGCTGGAGCCTGGAGAGCCGTTGTGTTTTGCATGGGGTTTGTGTGCTCTTCCGAGTATACAAGTGCAGAAAAAAACAAAACAATGTTTGTGTTGTTGTACAGACAAATTAAAAGCAGTGACAGTTTTGCACGATGCCACTCCCGCTGAGCATGATTGATCCTCTGGGCGCTTTTCGTTTGTGCTGGAGTCACTCAGCCGTGCTGAATTAGCCTAACTGATCGTGTTATTCATCCCGTTTAAAGGGCTGCTGGAACCATCTGTAAAACTGTCATGACTGCAGCCTGCGGACCATAATGGCTCTGTTAGCGGCGACAGTGGCAGCTTCCTTTTATTTTACATTAAGGCTGTTCCCAGGATATTTACTAGACTAGATGCTCTCCTGTCAGTGTGATCTGGATCCAATTAGCTGTAATGAAGTGTTTTAAAGAGACATCTCTACTCTTGTGTTAGTTTCTGTTTAGAGAAGCCCTGTCTTTATTTAAACTTCTAATGAGGGATCACATCTAAGCTCTTAGTCAACTCTAATACTCCAGACTCTTTAGATTATTGCTGTCGACCAAGTTATCATTAAACCTTGTTTTCTTGTTAATTTACATTTTGTTAATTATCAAAGAGTTTCTTAAACAGGAGACTTAAAATGTTCATGAAAATTGAACTTTCTGAGCAGTTAAACATCATTAAAAATGTAAAAAGAGACCTGTCACCTTCACTGTGAAATTCTTAAGTGTCTCTGCTGTGCTACTTTTAGGGATTGTTACCATTTTTGTCTTGAACTTATCAAGGTGGTCAAAGAAGAGCCTTTTGATATTAACCCTTTAGATGTTGCCGACAACACCAATGCAACACATGCTATTTGACCTACTATTGCAACTCTTTGACCGTTTACGCAAGTAGCTTAATTCCAATTAACATCAGTTGCTCAAACGGTTGAAGAGTTACAGTCAACACTGGAGCTAAAACTATGATGTTTAAGGGTTTTAAAAGATTTTTTTATTCCGAAGGCTATTTTAAACTGAGCAGCAGTGGAAGCAGTACTGTAAAGCAATTTTCATTTGCGATTTTATTAACATTAAATTTAAAGGAGCAGCTGCACATACTTGGTGTTGATTATGTTGTTTGTCAACTCAGGACTATTCACTCTGCGGATCCCAAAGGAGACAGCAGGAGAATATTTCCAGGGGCTGCAGATGCTCACAAGCCTCCTGGCCCCGAAAGACTCGCATTCGGCCAAACCGCTGGTGGAGGACCTGAGTGGAGGTGAGCTGCTACAAAGATAAATCCTCAACACAATGACAAACCCAACTCAAACTAAGGCTTCCGAACTGTCAAACAGAATGCAGCGGAGATGCTGTACGCCACGAGGAGGATGAGGAGGAATTTGACTGGCAGGTTGAGCAGGAGGTTTACAAGGAGAAGTCGGAGGAAGAGCTGGGACTGCTGCAGAAATACGGCTTTGCCAATCAAAGGTGCTGTGTTTTTGATCGACTACAGGTGAGATTCTTTCTGCAGGTTCAAATATTTCTGTAGGTGTGTTCAGAATGTTTTTTTTTCATGTAACTGATTCCTGACTTTAGGAGGAACTCTGTGAAGTGATCGACCTGAAGAACCCAGAGGGAACGTCTGCAGCGGAGAGGCGGCAGGCTCGGCTGCAAGCAGAAGCCTCGGCATTCTCTTCTGACCATTACCTGTGAGTTCCGGTGGTTGATGTTTGTTAAAATATTTGTGATGCAGTTTAAAGATAAAAATGTGTATTTTTTTAAAGGGCGGATTTGTATGAAGACGATGAAATAAAGAGGCTCCTGAAGTTCAGACCCTGGTGGACAAAAATGAGAGTCTCCCCAGTGCAGGAAGAGGAACCTGGTGAGTTTTTGCTTCAGATCAGAGGGACAATCGATGTCTGTGGACATTATCCCACAGACTGAAACTCACTCTGATTATCTTTTGCTCTAATTTTAAACTGTTTCCAGTGGTCTTTTAATTATCATTGTCAAAAGTTCAATCTTTTTCAAACTGCATTTTTTCATCTGCTCCTGATTCACAGGGATTTGAATAAAGAAATACAATTTTAAGCTTTCTTACTAAATGACCTCCATCATCATAAAAATACCACAAGAACATGTTAAAAACACAATTTCCATCGTAGTGGGTCTTTAACTTTAAAAAAGTCCCTGGCCAATGGCAGACACCTGCCATCTTTAGGGTTTCGAGCGTAACTTCCGCATCTCAGCCGCTTTGAAACATCATCACAGATCGGAGTGATGATCGTGTGTTCTGGCAGATGGGGGCCCAGGTGTGTGGATTAAGTAGATGGCCTTATCTGTGGAAGCTGGGCGGTTTGTGTTTTTATTGTGGTTAATGGGCAGCCATCAGTCAGGCCATTAGCTGCAGCCTGATTGTTTTTGTTTTACTTTGAGCTGCTGCGTCTCTTCCCAGCTCCTCGCTGCGCTCATCAGACGGCGTGAGTCGCTCCGGCGCACGTAAACACACTAAATTGAACCTGATGTCTTGATTGACAGCTGAAATAGCATTAGCCTCAGCTGGGCGTGAAGAACGGCGACAGTCAGAAGATTTAAGCAGCTCGCCTGTCAAATCTTGAAAGCATGTTTTTTTTTTTTTTTTTTTTTTGGTGATTCAACCGTCGGCCGTATATTTCAAAGAGAGAACTGTTAGTCCTCTGTGGATGCAAGCCCCCCTCCCCATTTGCTTCTGCTCAGGCTGATATATATGTCAGCTGACAGATGGATGTGGATGTGAGTGCTAATGAAGTAGAAAGTGGCCCCTTTGTGCTCTGCAGAGTCAGGACCCAGCTGTCCTCCGGGGGCCATCCGGGCTAAGTGGTCTTGACAGCTTAACCTCTATCTGCTGCTCTTTATGCTCGACTTAAGAAATCATATCTCTCACCACCTCAGATGATCTTTCAGACAAATCATTAACTTGGCTGCAGCATCCCAAGTGATTGAAGAGTCAACAGAGAGGAAGACACTGTATTTTTCTGAGGATAAGATGCAATTCTTTTGAATGTTTTGCCTCATACTTGGATGCAACTTATATGTGATTAAAAAAAAACAACAACCACCACCAGAGAACACTGTAGGTCAGTTTATCAACTTACGCTTAAGACAGCAACGCAGAAGGAAGCGCTGCTGAGTCTTATGCTGGGTTCTGAAACATACGATCAAGCGGCCACTTCCCATGAAAAGTCTATGGAAACGCACGTAAAAGTGCGTTTTAGTTTTTGGTAAGGATGTTGCATTCTGTTTAAAACACAGAAGCGCCAACTGTTTGAAAGTCAATCATAAAGAGGAAATTAATGACTGCTGTTTTTGCCCGGACAGAATTTCCGTAAATGAAACCAAGTCTTTCATATATCGGAATAGAGCTGTGAAAGAAAAAGCGCAAGGCAAGATTTCCAAGATTTGAACCGCTTCAACGTTTTGCACCAAGCCTTTACCAACAGTAGGTTTTTTTTTTTTTTTTTTTTTTGCAAAGCTTAGCCAGAGGTGTGACCAACACTCAAATGTGACTTAAATGTGAGTTTTTGAAACATAACAACCACTAGAGGGCACTGCAGGTGTGTGTATCAGTATTTGCTACCAACGGCAATGCAGAAGAAAAAGCGCTGCTCAGTTTTACACCACGCTTGGCGGAATTGTTTCAAAGCAACATGGAGGCAGAAGAATTTAATGATTTAAAGGCATATAAAGAGTTGAGTTGACTTGTTAGCATATTCATGGTTACCTGAATAATTGTTCATAAGTTGTGGTAATTTACTAAATTTTACCTAAGTTTCAATATCTTATCATTATTATTATTATTATTATCATGAATGTCTTTTAATATTATCAATATCTATTAATATTATCAATATCTAAGCTAAATATGCATCAGTGTCTATTCTTGTTTCTATATTTGTTAAATACATTTCTCCCAAAAGTGCAACTTATATTCCAGCGTGACTTTTTTTTGTTCTTCATGATTTTTCTTTTGAAGTAGTAGGACAGGCTTTATGACCTTTCTGCTCCAACTGAAACTTTCTCTTCTTGAGATTTATGTTCATAAAATAAAAATAATGAAATAATACAGTGCACAACAGGTCTCATGTCCCTTATAGTTAAATGCAGATTTCTGCAGTGTATATAGCATTTATTTATTATTTTGAATTTATTTAATTTAATCTTGTTTTCGTCTGGCTGATCACTTTTCTCCAACCATCTTTTATGCAACCCAATGAGGATGTAAGCCTGGAAACTCACACTAAAGGCAGGAAAACAGTCAAATAATTTGCTTAGCTCAGAAAAAGTTGGGGGGTGCTATTTTGTAACGTCATGTACTTTTAAAAATCGAGATTTTTCACAGTTATAACGTTATTTACGAGGATCAAAGATTACGTCGATGCTAGCTAATTTTCTTTTGAGTTTTATAAATGAATACAGGCTCAAATTGTTGAATGTTAAGGACAATTTTCAAAAACGTTTTTTTCACATATGATTTTTGAGTAAAAAGTAGCTGCTTGGCTCAGATTTACTTTTCATCTGTGTCCTGCAGAGGTCGCTGTAATCACCTCCACAATCTGGAATCACTTTCTGCTTCTCTGACTCAACAGGTACTTTGAAGCCTGTTTTTTTTTTTTTTTTTTTTTTTTTTTGGTGCCACTGCACCATCTGGACCTGCAGGGAGCGGCGGTGAGCCAGGCATGCTGCTGCAGTTGGAGGAATTGGGTCAGAAATTAATTTTCTCCAGCTTTGGGCTAAAGCTCGATGGAATTGTGCGGCTTCCCAGTGGGGCTGAAAGACTGTGTTGATAACGTGAGTGGCTGTCAACACTGTGTTGTCTTTTTTTTTTTTTGTCCCTTGAGCTCACATCTTGCGCTGTCCTGCGTCCGCCTGGCTGTGCTCTGCCTCTGCAGCTCAGGTATCCTCTGCAGGGGACTAAAGTCTGACGTAATGCAGCAGGAATCTCCCTCAACGTGCAGCCAGAAAAAAATGTGTGCATTCGCCTGTTTCCTGCAGCCAGCACACACTGTGCACATGGTGGGGGGTGTCCGAGCAGGGGCTCTTCTCATGCATGAAGGAATTGCTTTCAGCTGTTTTCAGGAGCTGCTGGGAGAAAAAGGCAAACCAGTCGACTTGCGTTGCCACAGGCGTTCAGCGTGCCTCTCAGTGTCAGGCGATGCAGATTGCTTAAATGGGATTGAAGTCTGTTTGTGTCGCCCCATTAAGCTTACCACAGATCCCCATTAAGCAGATGTCTCTTTTCAAAAGACATTTAATGGATTTACAGAGAGCAGGAAAAGAGCAAAACTCAGGCGTTTAAATTCCATTGGCTAGTTTTGTCTGTTAAAGGTAGGAGATTTAGGTTCACCGTGTTTTGTGAAGTATAGTTCTGCAGTTTATGATCAGATAGATGTTTTCTGTTTGAAACCTGAGCGAGTGAGGTTAGAAAACACAAAAACAAACTTGTTAATTTGTGAAAATAGTTCTCTCACCATTCAACTTATGTTTGAAGTGCACACACCCAAGTTTTAAAGACCCACTCCAATAAATGTTGTGTTAACACGTTCTTGTGGTATTTTCCGAAGAAAGGAGGACATGTATACAGAAATTGAGCTTAAAATTGTAAGTCTGAGTATTTCTTTATTTAAATTGTTGTTAATTAGGGGCAGATGAAAAAAGCTGTTTTAGAGTCCATTTGTGACGTAGAAAATCCGTTCAGCAATGGGGAGGGAAATGGGGGCCGGGGTTGCTCCTGCCAAAGGTCCCGCCCACAACTCAAAAGCGTATTTGAAAACAAGACATTTTTTTTTACCATGGACGAAAAGATGATTGGAGTGGATCTTTAAAGGAACTGAAAATGCTGCATTTTTGTTTTTAAATCAAATTATTGCCAAGAAGGAATTCAAAAATGTGTATCTTTACAGAAATGTCTTTGGTTCATTTTTTCATGTTCTTTCCAGTTTAGCTTTTGGTCATATCCCGATAGCTGCTGTTGAAGACACCGCTTTGCATAAAACAGCTGGAGTTTTGATCAGTATCTCAACTCTTACCAATTTAAACAGCCAGGAAAATTTCCATCCCTGTTCAAACAGCAGCCGGCGTGAAAAGGTCAATGATTTAAATGTGTGCAGGGGTTTGCGTGAATCTCCATTCTCCAGTGTTCCTTTGCAGCCAGTGTTTGTGTGGGCTGCAGCCTCATTCTGACCGTGATAACATTAAGTGTCATGTGGTTGAGTTCAGCCTGGGACAGGCTTTGGCTCTTTGAGAGTGACAAAGGTTTCTTTTTTCCACCACTGAAGCAGATGTGTTGTTGCCAAATTATTGGAGTAACACGGGAGCTTTCCTCACAAAACACAAGTGTGACTACTCTAGGATTGTTTGGCAACATTTCAGAGCTTATAAAATTGGCACATTAGAGCTGTTTTAAGGTCAGAGGTCTTGTTCACAATAAGGTTTTTTTAAGACATTTATATGAACCACATTGTGTGGCAGTTTGACGAACTAAATATTTTTAGGTAGATCAGGTTATTCAGTTAAAGCAGAACTGTTTTTGTGATAAGTTTTAAGTCCCAACTGCCCTTACAGGTGCATCCGGGCTGTCTGTGAGTGAAAAATGGGCAAACTTGTATGAGGTCGTAGACCTCTTGGTGAGCCGCTAGGTCGTAGTGAACACTTGAACAACAAGTAAGGGTTGGTGAGTCGCTGGCACGTCATACAAATGTAAAGACTTTAAACATGGTTTGTGCACTTGTAGGGGGTTGACTTCTACGGCTGCTGTGGTTCATTGTGATCTGTATTTGCCAATTTAGTGAGCATTGATGCGCACTGGTGTTTATGCACAGACTTCTGGGAAAATTCCAGGGCACTGGATTTTGGAATTTTAGATTTGGATACCCCAACAGAATGACGATTGCCCACAAAGTAGTGAGTAGTGAAGGAATTTGGAAACGGCAAGTTTGAGTTTGTAACACTTTTAAAAATGAAGCATTGATGAATGTTTGTGCGTTGAGGAGTCTGCAGAGCGCCGTTTTGCGCTCATATGAGCGTGATTTGACAAAGACCAGGATATTTCTGTGCCAGTGCAAGAGCTTGCATGTTTTTTGGTAAGACTTAGAGGATTTATTGTTCTTGTATGTTTGTGGTGTTGCTTTGGAGAAAGGGGGCGGAGTTACCACATGTGTTTTCTGTGGTGTTGCTGCTGGTATGACATGTCTTGTAAGAAACCAAACTTCTTGTCTGTCTGTAATCAAGGCGCAGCAAAATCACTCAAAACCCTCACTTTTGTAGTGTTTAAGTCCATGTAAGCTTACACAGCACACTTCATCATGTCTGTTTGAGGAAAGCAGAATGGAACGCCCCCCAACCCCCATATTTATCCAGCTTATTGTGAGCATGCTCTTAAAGCTCTAAGCTTTATCCCTGCTGCCAAACAGCGTGCTTAGTTATGTGGATTCATGCATTTGAGTGGAAAACTGTTGGTTTCCTGCAGCGGTGTCATTCAGCGAGGAGGAGCAGGAGCAGCTGAGGAGATTCACCAACCGTTCCTACCTGCTGGACAAGACGTCCCGCCGCCAAGCCTGGCTCAGCCTCGTGGACATCCTGCTGGCTTTCTGCTACGACGTGCGCTCCACAGAGGGGGAGCACAGTGTAAGTGTGTGGGAGGTGGTAGGCTCCTCCTGAACAGTGCTTAGTCTTGGATGACAAACCCCTCTATCCTCACATCCTTCAGACCCTTTCCATTTTGCTCAGGGCCTTAAGAGATTACGAGCAGATCCCGGAGCTTAGTGCAGGCCTCTTTGTGTGTCCCTCCTGCGAATTGGCTGCAGCAGCAAAAGGTGACAAAGACCTACTTTGTTGTCGGAGACACTAGAGTGAAATGTTCTGAGCTGCAGATCATTCTTGGAGTCTGGATAGCATCATCTTCTGAAATTAGGGTTTGAGATGATAAGAGGACAGACTTCAGCAAAGGATCCAGTCAAAGCGCTGCAGAGGAACTCTAGGTGACATCAGAGAAGAGTCTGTTGTTCTGTACCCATCTTCACAGTTTAAGTCCCATTCTGATCATCTTTTGACCTTTTGAATAAAGAAATACTCAGAAATGCAATTTTAATTTTCTTTATACACACAAAAAGGCCATTTTCATCGGAAAGGAACTTTAGATAAGTTTCGTAGCAGCCCCTTATCTTCACATTCCTCCCACCATGTTTAAGTGTGGCTCTGATAACTGGTCTTATTAAAGGAAGTAAAGGGTGTTTAACAGGAAACACAATTAAACTGATCAACCAATTTACTCTGAGCTGAAGGAAAGTATGAAAAGTTAGAAATATTAAACCGGATTTTGACCTCCCGCTCCTCTAGACTGTAGAAATTATCATTTCAGGAATCAAATGTATTAAAATAAAGGAAATTTCAAAGAAGAATATTTTTTAGTCTGTTACTGTTCTGTTGACGTGTTTTTTAACTTACTGCAGGTGGAGTCGCCGTGGACAATCAGGAAACTCAGTGGGACTCTGAGCTGGCTAGAAGTGAGTCAAACCCATTGATTCAAATCTGCTTTAAAGGTTTTCTGTCATGATTATAAAATCATAAATGAATGATCAATTTTAGAGGTTTTAATTGGTCATGAAATCCTAATAATTTGAAGAATAAAGGCTGGTATGATTTTGATGTGAACCCAAAGGAGGTGAAAAGTTGTTTTTCAACATCAATCAGAAACAAAGGAAAAGAAGAATCTGCTGCCGTCCTGAAAACGTTCACTGCGTAATACTTTAAGATTAGATGCTTATGACTAAAATTTCACACAAAATACTCCCACTTGAGGCTGATGTAAGTCTTGAACACCAGAGATGTGGCCGGTGACCCCTAAATAAATGACTCTTGTAAATCTTTGACTGTTTACATGAGCTCCGTGAATCAGCTAATTCTGACAGTTCAGCAATATGCAACGTAAAGTGTTGCATAACCATGCAAATTCGCTTTTCTTTGCTCTACGGCAGAACTAGCTCATTTTCATTGAGTGTGTAAACACTATACTTCTAAAAAGTGTTGCATATCAGTACAAGGCTGCTTTTCTCTGCTTCAGAATCTGCTGGAATGTCATTAATTCTGTAAGTGGTTGAAGATTTAGAATAAATGAAAGAATGTGAACGCTGGAGCCGAAGCTCTGGTGTTAATGCCTTAAACTTCATCTGTTGACATTTTATGAGGAAAATTACTTTTCAAAAGTTTTTGCTAGTGGATGGATGAGTGGGTTTAGTTAGGTAAAGTTTTACGGCAGTGGGATTATGGTGTGGGCTGGTGTTTCAGGAGCTCATCTCATCATAGTTCCAGAGAGAAACTCTGAATTCTTTAGCAAACCAGGAGATTTTTGACAATTCCACACTCCTGCTTTTACAGGATTGATCAATTCTTGTTCCTGCATGACTGCACATTGGTGGGTTCACGTACTGTAGCTTTCCCACCACAGAGGAGCTGTGGTTGGTTTGGTGTTTGTGTCAATGCTTAGCTGATTCAGCTCTAGAGTCCCCAAAGAACCTAGTGTGCTAAACAAGTCAGTGTGACGATGCTTTGTAATGAAATATTCCATTACGTAACTGAATACCCAGTGCGATTAGTCATCAAAAGAGTCAACCAAATCCGGTTGGAATCTTGGTGGGGTCGTTGTCTAGCAGCTGCTGCACCTGGAGTCGAGCAAAGCAGCAAACGCCAGATATGTTGAAAAGACCTAACGGAGGAGCCAATTTGATGTGGAAGAAGTTGACTGCCCTGAACAGGACAGTCTTTATCCAGATCTAATGGAAAACCATTGGAATGAATAAGGTTTCACTCTCATAAAATCCCAGAATCACTCCTAAACCTGTAGAAAGCCTACCAAGAAAAGATGAAGCTGTTACATCTGCAAAGGGCGAATTTTAAACTGGACGTCTCTTGTTTGCTGCATGTCTATTAGCAGAGGAGTGAATACTTTTAGCAACGCAGTACATGACAAATGAGAGACAAAGCTGCTCAGTTCACCCATTTGCACCCTAACAAACATAAAAGAGGAAACTTGAAGCGTTTGTCAGAAATCTTTATGAATCTGTATTTACTTTCATAAATCTTGGTCACCATTTGACGAATAGGGTGGTGGCTAATGTTACTGCTGCTCTGTGTGCGTCTTCTTGTTGCTGCTGAGAGGGGAATTAGATTTGTGCTCCAGCCTCCAAATACAATCCTTCATCAATGCTGGGGGTGGGGTGTTCGGTTAATAGCGTGACCCCAGATTGTCCCCGTTTGATCCGTCAAAAGTTTTCCTGGACAAGTTTTAGTGCTCACCCCCTCCCACCCGCCTGTGCTCATCACACTGTCAGAAGAGCTGTCAACTTCTATCAGTGTCATTCCTCCCTTTCATAATCTCCACATTAGATCCTATCTCTCCGTTTGAGTGGCAGTCTTTCAGTGTGTTTAACCCCCCCCATCTTTCTCTCTTGATGCCCCGTCTCTCCAGAATGCTAAACCTCCCCTTCTTGTTTTTGTGCTTCCTGACTGCCTCCTCCATCTGCTGTGTGCCTCCTCCTCGTCTTCTCTCTTCCCTCTCCGTCTGATCTGTAGTTACACTAATGCTCAACAACCCGCGTGGGGGATGGGGAGGGGGCCGACACTGCTAGCAACATGTATCTCTAACAAGAACAGGAGGACAAATGAAAGCAGGAACTCTTGTCCATTAAAGCGCCAGAGTGTGACGGCAGCTCTCACACACCCAATCAGTTAACAGGTTAGAGCTGCAGATGTGTTTAAAGCTTTCCGACCCTTTTTTTTTTAATGCCGCCTTAATAAACCAGGGGCTGTGAGGAGTAATTAAAGCACCATCACCTGAAGAAAAACCTGAAGAAAAAAAACTTGATTTTTGTGTTTGAGGAACTATTCATATGGAAGAATAATTTTTAAAAAAGTTCCCTTTCTGCAAGGCCCTACAGCTTTACCAACACAGTCCCACGTACTCTGATAGAGAAAGAACTGCCATTGAAGGGGCAAAACAGAGCACTAGGAGCCAAAGTGGGGTCTTGTCCGGGTTAGCAAAAAACTTTTTTGTGAATTTGAGGCCAGTTTTTGAGCTTGTTGTCATCTCGGACAGATATATCCCTGAAACCTGGAACCTCCTAACAAAAGTTGAGAAGGATTTGGCAATCTAAGTATTGTATTTTTTGGACCACAAGGTGCTCTGTAATTAGTGGCTGGATGGTTCAATTCCCATGCACCAGAGTTCATTTCCCAGAGTGCCTAATGAACTGAACCCTTCACGCTATTGCTTAACTATGTAGCCACTAGTGGGCCTGGGTCAAGGTCTCCATGTACCGGTCACTTGCCTGGGTAAAATGCAGAGTTGTCAGGAAGGAGATCCAGTGTAAAACTCTCTGCCAAACCATCTGTGCAGATCAGTGAATGGTAATTCACTGTAGCGGCCCCTAAAATTGACTGTACGTCTCAAGTATAAATTCTGGTTATTATTACTGACCTCAAACCTCTGAGAAACAAGGCACTCAAAAATTGGTCCAAATGTTTTTGTACAGCTTTGGTAAACCTTAAAGCCGCACTGTTTGATGGATTGTTTGGAGCGTTATGGGTACTATATAGTCAGGAGCCTGGCGGAGTGACGCACACCACTGTTCAACATCAAAAGTGATGGTATTGTTTGTATTTTATGTGTAACGACTGAACAATGTGGTTATTGTGAACAAAGTTTGACTCATCTGTTGTGGTGTTCTCTTTGCAAAGCTGCTTATTGCAGATACAGTAATAGAGGCAAGCATGAATGAAAAGAGAGTTCATTAGAAAAACTTCCTATCGACCTCTCTGACCAATCTCTGTCCTCTTTGCCCCTCTAGGCCTTTTAGGTAATATAGTTATACCCCATTTGTTTACATTTGTACCACAACTGTTTTGCTTGATTTTACCTATAATTCTTCCAAACATTTCCAAACTCAGGAAAATGGCATCATATAAAGATCTCAAACTTCATGCTTTTGTATCCACGCGGCTAGACTATTGTAATAGTCTGTTGTCTTGTTTGAATAAAAGGAGTTGTCTTGTCTGCAGTTGATTCAAAACTCTGCTGCAAGGATCTTGACCTGCACCAAGAGAAGAGCTCACATCTCCCCTATCCTCACAGATCTTCATTGGCTCTCAGTTGTTTATCGGCCTCAAAACAAAATTTTAGTGCTGAATTTTAGAGGCCTCCATGGTCAAGCGCCTTCATATGTCAGTGATCTGATTGTCCCCTAAAGACCACCACCAGAACCTGTTGATGGTCCCTCGCGCTCGTTTCCGCACCAGAAGAGACAGATCTTTCCAGGCTGACGCTCCAAAACTCTGGGATGAGCTCCCACTCTGTTTTTTATTTGGGCTTTTAATGATTGTTTTATGTGGTTCTTGTCTTTTATGTCTCTTAGCTTGTGAGATTTTATCTTTGATGTTTTTAACCTGTGAAGCTTCTGTCTTTTATGTTTTACCTTCTGTTTAATCTTTTTAACTTGTGAAGCACCTTGTGACTTTTGTCTGAGAAAGGTGCTATATAAATAAAACTCACTTAATCTGGTTTGCCTTATGGTCCAAGAATGAATCCTTCAACATCTGATACTAAATTCAACAAAAAAATCAAAATGCATGCAATTTGTCGTTTTCTAATCTTTACATTTACATAAGAAAACGTTTGGTCTGAATTCCCAAACAAACGATGTATATAGGCTGAAGTGCTCATTACCCTACAAAGGGCATAACTTTTAAAATTACAGATGGGGCTCGCTTCTCATTCCACTAACCTCAAGGGTCATTGGAAATGTCCTGTCATTTTGTGTCAGGATGGGGGCAATAAACAAATCTCACAAATCAATAAATTTGAATGAACTTGAATTGAATACATTTAAAAAGGTTGTTATGCTGACAGAAAGGTCACGTGACCCACCGGGTTTTCAACAACACCATATTTACCATATTTATTGACATTTGTTTTAAGGTTCATTAATATGCATTTTTTCAATAAAGTTGTTTCACATAAATCCAATACCCATCAGAGTGATGACTTTGAGATCTGAATGTGATGCTTTGTCTCTTGCAGACCTACAGCTCCTTACAGGACGTCTTGGTTTCATTCGGACGTCGGGTTTCGTGCTTCCCCCTCTACAGACACTTCGCCTTGGTCACCTCAGCGATTCGCGACACAGCCAAGATTTTTCAGTCGGGTGAGTTCCTTCATGGTGGAGGGAGTCATTGACGTTCTGTGATGTTTTCATGGTCATGGACATTAAAAGCAGTACTGTTCAGTGTGACTCACATGTGAGTAGGGCATAGCTGAATGGAGGTTGACTGGAGAACTTGATTTTGAGTGGACAAGCTGACACTGTCCAGGGGGTGCTCAGTTACTGAGAGCAGCGTACCCTTTTCATTAGTAATCATTAAGTCAAAGAGCAAATGACAGCAGAGTGAAGGCACTTTCAGCTACAAACAGATCTGATGAACTGATCAGAAAAGGAAGAGTAGGAAAAACTCCTCCCACAGCTTTAAATTTCTGTTTTTATGCATTTATTCATCATTTTCTGTGCTAATTTATTCATTACAGGTAATTAAGTAACAGTTTTCCTGGAATGTACTGTAGCTGCAGTATTTCTGCCTGGATGTCACTTGTCTTTCTGTTTCCTCTCAGTAGTTTTTTCTTTAATGAAGAGAATGAAAGTGCATGAAAGTGCATGCTCCGTTCTCAGACCACTTCATTAAAAAAAGCTCTAAAAACATTGTTAGGTGTTGGCTAAACAAGCCCATTAGCAGCAGTGTGCGGGTGGAAGCCGTGAAGGCAGAACGTTATCCGGCTGTAAATATTTGAAGAAGCCCTCTGGCTGTGAAGAGGAGACTGAACGCCTCCTGCAAGACCAACTGGACAAAAATGGAGGAGAAAGTATGGACAGACCCAGTATTTGGCCCCACCAATATTTATGGTTAATTATCATTTTAACAAATTAAACGTTTTACTCGATACTTTCAAACAACATATCTTGATAAATGTTGGCATTTATGGTGGTTATGTAGTACCGCATGCGTCTCTGGAGGGACTTCATACCTCTTCTTGTTTGTTGGGTGACATTTTCCCTCGGCGCCCTCCCTGTTGTGTGTTCATTTATATGTGAAAATAAACATCCATGATGCACCTTCAGTGCCAACGCTGAGGGAAGGTACTTCTCTAGTTTCTTTGATGCAGTGCAGTCATTACATTCCCAAATCATAACGTTACCACGAAATCAATATCTTTATTGCCAACAAAAATATTATGATAGTTCTCAGAATATTTTTTTCCACACACCACCCATACAGGTAACAAAGTTAGATGCATCTGGGTCTGCAGGTTTGTCTTCGCTTCGTGTCTAAGTTTTTCGGTTCATTGAAAATGACAAATTGTTGAAAAAACCAAACGCTGATCTATTTTTGGAAACCAGTAAAAGTCTGATGTCTATTTCTGTGTCTACTTACTCAGACACCGTTTTTTAAGACTCTGAGGATTATGTGGATTTGTGAGGCATTAAAGACAACTTAATCCAAAGTAAAAAAAAAAAAAAGATATATCCACTATTATCTGTAATTAGCCAGCATTTAGTTCTCTGCAGATCTCCAGAGTCAACACGGAGGCTTTGTTACTGATCATCCTCATCAAATACAAAGTTGGTTCCTTATTATTGGAGACTGAGTCGAGCTGTTTGCCGTTTTTAATACTTAAATAATTCAGGAATCCATCTTGGTAGGAAAGACTGAGAAAGTCTGCCTTCTTGGAAGCAAAATTCAAGATCTGCAAGCGGGGCAATGTGCTTTTTGTGCTTTACTGTTGTATTTGTTGTGCTTCGGATGCTGCAGGTCTTCACATCCACCTCCGCTCTACAGTTCCGCTGCTGGTTTCAAAGGATTTCTATTGCGTCTTTGCGCAGCTCTTTCTTCACACACTTTACTAACGGTCCCTTAGCCTCCATGTTCCACCAAGAGTCATCACACTGATCAGGCAGAGAGAAGCAACTTTTCCTCCAGTTTTTGACAGACAGAGAACACCACCAGCCTGCCGTTTGAGGGGAAAAAAAGAGGTCTAAGCTGTGGCCTTTCTGCTGCATGCAGCCCAAGCCCCGACTTCTCGGGGCAGAGTTCTCCACATACAATTCCCAGTGCTAAATGAGAACCAAATGTTTGTCTAAGGCTTTCCTGACTGCGAGTTGGCTGTTTATGTGGAAGGGTCTGGAATGTCTCTGGACAATACCAGCCGAGCCTGGAGAGGATGAAAGGAGCAGCGGGTTGTTGGTCCGTTCTGGAGAAGCTGTGGCAGTTGTTTGGAAAAACCATTAGTGAAAATACTAGAAGCAGATTTTGGGCGTGTCTGTTTATGTTTTTTTTAACTCTGCAATATCGTAGCTTTAGCTCCAGTGCTAACATTTTTTTGACTATCGAAACCCTTCAATTGTTGACGCAACTAACAATTCCACTTTAAACTACGTGCACACCAGGAATGTGTAACACGCGTTCAAGAATGCGCTGAATGTGGGTGTTTTTACGCAGTTTTAGCATATGGCGTTGACGTAGGTCTGTCGCTGCCCAATACTAATGCATATAGTCCCAGTTGGAAGAGGTTTGGTGAGAAATGTCAAAGCAGTTGCAGATCTTATGAATCTTTCTCCAGGCTTTTTCTTTCACAGCTCAATTCAAATGTATCACAGACTTTGTGTCGTATAATTCCAGACAGGCACAAGCTGCAATTATTATTTTCTCTTTCCATGATCAATCTTCAAACGGTTGGCACTTTCATGTTTTGAAAAGGACGCTACCCATACATCACTACCAAATATGAGTCCCTCGTTGGTTAAAGTTCAACTGATTTAGCTTTTGCCTCACTTTCTGTTGCCTCACGTTTTGTACATAGAGGTAAAAAAAACTTGCGTAAAGACGTGTGAAAGTGAGAGTTTTGAAGCCTGAAATGCAGATATACACGGTTACATAGACTTTTCACTGGAAGTAGTCACTCAAATGCATGTTTCCGACCTCGCTGTGAACATAGCTTTACAGTAAGTAAAAGTTAGCACAGTCGACGTAAATCAGCTAATGCTGTTGCTAAGAAAAATCACTTTGCACTTTATCGGTAAAGTTTTGCATAACGGCAAAAAAGTGTATCAATTCACCTTGATTGTGTAAATGTTTGTTAAAGAGTGTTATTTATGTCGTCGACGATCATCTCTGGCGTTTAAGCTTCCCATGAATGACTCTTTAAGACAATTAAGCCTAAAATTGCTTTTCTGAGTGTTTCATTGTTCAAGTCTATGTGAATCAGGAGCAGGAGGTCCCTGAGCCGCTCCATTCTGATGCGTCCACTTGTAGACCAATAAATCCATGTACGACTTTTTTTTACCTCGTCTGAACTGGCATCTGAATCAAAACTGTACATCTGGAAAGCCCCAATATTGCTCGCAATATTTTGTTTCTCCGGTAACGTTAGGTTGGGGGTGTGAGGGGCTGTAAGCCAGCGGGAGAGCGTCGACAACTGGGAGGGGAAGTGAGGGCAGGGTCACTTCACGCCAACAGTCCCACCCACAACTTTTTATTAACCTTTCTAATAAACTCCTGCCACTCTGCAGAAACTATGTCCTAGATAACAACACAGGTTTTCTGATTTTGGCCAAAAGCGTCATTATCATAAGAAAACACCACTCAGAATGCTTTTTTCCCCATTAAAGCAGCCTTTTTTAGCTTACTTTTTTGGGGGGGAGGGAGGTATTTTAGACACCTCATAGAC
This sequence comes from Oryzias celebensis, assembly GCA_014656515.1. Lineage (NCBI taxonomy): Eukaryota > Metazoa > Chordata > Actinopteri > Beloniformes > Adrianichthyidae > Oryzias > Oryzias celebensis. The sequence goes on from BNCR01000005.1 coordinate 10,302,326, forward strand.
TTTTTAGCCAACACAGTCAGCAGGGGAGAGGATAACATCTTTTATCTGTTTTTATTTTGATGCATTTCCCCAGAAAATTGCCTTTTTTTAGTTTCAGGTGTAAATGATGACAAATGAGCAGCAACACAGCCATCAAGCTGTCTGTTCTGGTATCCAGTCTGCCTTAAAAAAAAAAAGCTTTTTTATCCAGGAACTGCTCTTAAGCTGCGCAGATCAAACTGTTGGGCGGCGCTCTGGGATTTCTCTTTTATTCCCTACCTTTTCCTTTCATGTGTGGAACAGTGAGTGCGGGGCTGAAGATGGATGCTGTGTCTGCCAGCAGCTGGAGTGCATTGTCATCCTTAATCATGAGCTGAAGTAACTCCGTTTTTCCATTTTTGCCCACTCTGCCATGTTCCCCCCGCGTCCAGGGAAGGCCTGTGTTCTCAAATGCCTGCTGGAAATCCACAAAGTCTTCCGCAAGAACGAGCCGGCCTACATCCTGAATGACCTGTACATCACAGACTACTGCATCTGGATCCAGGGGGTCAAGTGAGTCCGCCCACACACAAACGCAGAACACCTCACAGGCCTTCATTGAAGGGGGGGTTTGCTGTCAGCAGCTGTTTTTAGGCAAGAGCTCCACTAGTTCATTAGAAATTCACCTTGGAGTTGTGGGTGGGACTGTTGGCATTTCACAACCTCTTTTCTACGTCACAAATGAGCTTTCTTTTAAACAGCATTTTTTCGTCTGCTCCTGATTAACAATGATTTGAATTTAAAAATATCCTCAGAATTGCAATTTTGATCCTCATTTTCTTCATACATGTCCTCCATCATGAGAAAAATGCCACAAGAACGTATTCAAAACACTATTTTCATCCGAATGGGTCTTTAAATTGCTGCCAATCTCAGAGTACTCTGCTCACTGGCGCTCCTGCGAGAGTTGTCTCCATCCTCCGTATCAAATGCAGTGAAATCTGCTCTTTGTTTCCAGATGACATAGCTCCAAACTCCTCCTCCTCACACACAGTTAAAAAATTGCTTGCACGTTTAGAATGTGCGCCTGCGAGCCCAATTCCCTATAATGAGCGCTGTTTTACTCCTGACCGGGGTTCAGCCAATGGGCATGCTCACCTGGAAGGGAGCCCGGTTTGGAAAAATGTGAGCCTGATGTTGTAGGCTTGGTGCCCAGATGTAGACACGATAAAAGATCTGCAGGGATTTGGTGTGAGGGACCCTCCTCCTCCTCCTCCTTCTCCCTCAACACTTTTGCAGCAAGGCTCTGAAATTTCACTCCGGAAAGAAAAGTTTGAGATGCTGCGGTGTTAGAAACCCACACCAGGGTTTGGGTTTGATGTTATGTCCCATATTTCATGCAGAAGAAAACCTCTCCAAATGTTTAGTTATACATATATAATTTATATGTATTGGTTTATTTTACCTTTAAATTATTGGTTAAAAAAAAGTTGTATTTAGTTTTTGTGCAGAAAATGTCATTTTTGCTGCAATGCATCATTCTTAGCTTGCATGTGGAGACTGAAGAGGAACACCTCCTTAACATTTCCCACAGAATCAGACATCATTAGTTTGACCAAATGAACAAAAGCTTGAGTTTCAAAGTGGCCTTTTTGATGTGCTTTGACAGTGGAAAGGGAAGATGTTGGCTGAAGGAGCTTTAATTTTCTGTTCCAGAGTTTTTTTAAACAGTTTGATGCCCTTTGAGCTTCTTCTTAGACCTCAGCTCCTCCAAGGGAAGCTAATCGTGTGGCTTAAGGCTGAAGTATCCAAGAAGAGGAACCTTAAACGTTTATGGTTTAGTTCCAGAAAACCGTTTTTTAAAATAAAAGCCTACAGAGAGCTATTTCTATTTCAAATAAATTTGTCTTGATCCTTTCTTTTACCTCGTTTGTTCAGTTTGTGGTGCCGAAGTGCATTTCTGTGAAAGAATAAATGAGGGAATCGCTCCGCTTTGGCTTCCAGTCTGACTGTCGTGCGGCTGACGGCGGCAACGGCCACTTTTCTGATGTTTGATGGCAGATCATAAAAGCATCGCTTCCCTCTACATGAAATATTCCGACATTTGAGATTCCTCAACGTCGTCTCTCACAGCGAGGCGGAGAGATGAGATGCAATCGACCCCCCTCTCCCCACGCTAACATCTCCTGTCGCCTGCCAGCGAGGGGGAGAGATCATCCGCCTGTGATGGACACAACGATTAATGGATGTTTGTTCGCTTTCAGCGAGTAGGGGCGGGGAGGCTGATTTAGCGGTCCCCCGTGGTTTTTGCTTCTAAAGCTTCACTTAAATTTACAACCTGGCAGATACAGGGCAGACCCTCCCCCTTCACTCAGAACCCGGCCCGCTTCTATCCAGAGCAGCGCCTCCACCTCACCCGACATCACCTGCGATACGAAGAGCTTTCACCTCTATGCATCAAAATCCGTTTTATCCTAAAGATTACAGATTATCTTATTTTTTGGATTGTAAATTGCTCCAGAATATAAATTGCACCAGCAAGAAAAAGAAAAGCATATATAGAAGAAAAAATCACATGTAAGTCGCACTTTTAGGGGAAGTTTTTAAAAAAATACAAGAACAAGAACGAACATTTCATCTTAAAAAGCAAGTCATTATAGGGAACAGATAACAATAGGCTGAATATATGTACATATTATTTTGCTTCATAAAACGTAAGAAGCATCTAGTAAATCAGCCCATCGTATGATTTTTCAGACAATCATGGCATTAAGAACATGCTAACAAGTCAACGTATCATTTTAAATGACTGAAAAAGTTGGAATTATTGCTCCTTTGTGTCACTGTGAAACAACTGCAAGCCCAACGTACAACTGGATGGGGCTTCTTCTTTTTCTTATTTATTTTTAAATAATTGATTTTATTTAAAGAATAACGTAATTTTTAAAATCACATATAAATCTGCCAAACTATGCAAAGAAGGCGACTTATACTTTGAATAAAATGGAATCTCTCAGATAGATTATTGTCACTTTGGTGTCACTCAGTGATCACTGCGACTGTTACTCATTGAGACATCGAGAACATCGAGACAAAAGCACATCACTTCAATTTTCACCTCACTTCCCGTCAGTTTGAGTTCAATTTAAATTTTTACTCTTTTTAAAGCTTGACTCAGCTCATTTTACAGATCCTTTAATGCTAGACTAGGTGTTCATTATCAAAATCAAACCGTATGTTACACTATTGAACCAAATCGTGTGTTTGCATTCCAACTGCATGCCAGTATATTTATGTTGAAAGTGACAAATAATTGTTGTACTAAATTTAAGAAGAATTTGCTATTTAATGCATTACACCAGGTTTAGGATGAGCCAACCAAAGGGTTTTCTTCATCTTTAGCACATTAAAAAAAAAGGTTTTCTGAATTTTTTGGTTTTTTTGTTGTTTTGTAAAACACAAATCATATATTAAATGGAAACAAAACTGTGACCAAAAATAATCCAGATTTGAATCAAACTGTGGGAAAAGTTGCATCTCTAGTAACAACCATGTGTGCAGACTCCATATAACTCTGGTTCCTCTACAAATTTTTTGGGGTCTTTTTTTCCTTTTTTCCCATTGTCAGCCCCTCGTGCACAAAAGTGGCCATCAGGAGAGCTGGCGGCAGCATAGCTCGCAGGGGTGGGGGTAAAAGCATGTGGAGCCTTAAACTCCGGGGGCATTTCAGGGCAGTGAGATCAAGCGTGGGGTCAGGGCATGTTAGCTAAGCTGAGCTGTCAAAAGCTTGGAGAGCGCCGGCGCTCGCTGTTGATACCCATCCTCCACTCTGCAGAGCATGACGCCTTCATGTCACCTCTGCGAGTTTCTGAGGAAACCCCGTCCGTTTCAGCGTGTTTTCAATGAGAGAAAACGTGTAATGAGAAAAACATGCCTTACGCGTAAGAAAAGAAAATGAAACATTACATTAGACTGTAAAAAAGTCTGCTTTTTTTACTAGTTGCAAACAAGGTTGGATGTTCTTGCTTGTAATACGCTAACGTGGCTCACATGTGACAGTGTTGAACGGTTACTTTTTTTTTTTAACATGCCACTAATAAGGTTGGCAATTACCATTGTCACAGTAACATTTGTCTTTATGGAATCATTCTGGTCTTTTTTTTTAAGTGCAAACAAGGTTGGGTGTTGCTGTAATATGCCGACGTGGCTAGCGTGAGTCGGATTATGTTTTTTTTTTTTTTAAGGTCTTACTAATGAGTTTGGGAGTTGGCATGATGTCAGTAACATTTGTTTTAGTGGTGTCAGTCTGTTTCTTTACGCAATACAAACAAGGTTGGGAGTTGCAGGTATTGTGATTATGCCAACACGGTGAACGTTTCTAACATGGCTACAGTGTAGCGGGTTATATATGAGTTTTAGTCACTATGAACACAGTTAATAAAGTCTAACTGACTGACTTATCTCTGACTCTTTTCTCGCTTAATGCGCCTTGTAGTTCTGTGCACCTTTATATATGACATCATTTTGAAAATACCTGCGTAAAACTTGTTTGGTCTGTATTCTGACGGCTGTCTACCAGACATTTCTGTTTTGAACTACAGGAATTACGAGTGCAGGGCAAAGCAACTAGAGGCAGAAGTAATGAAAGTCTTACACTTGTCAGACCTGTTCTGGATAGTTCACTGGTTCAAAATTTGCATTTCACCGACCAATTTTGAAAGTCTGGGTCAACATCAGGTACAACACGTGTTCCTCGCTGCCTTGGTACGGCAGAGAGAAGTTGAAATGACTTAAAACCTGGTCAAATATCTTTAATGTCTAACATCAGACTATTACATTTCTGTGAACATTTTTCACAAAAATGACTGGATTACAATTCTCAGAATTTCCTTTAAAAAAAGATCTCCGCCCAGTTCAGGTCTCAGTTGAAGTCATAGCTGACTTTTTTGAAACCGAATCAAACCTGCCAGTGTGAATGCCTCATAAAGAGGCTCTAAAAAGATGACAAGTCTGTGTAAGAAGTGAGTTTTTGTAGGAGCTGTCATGCAGGACTGTAGTGTTTCAAAGCTGCCGTTGGCACATTTGGTGACTCAGCGCCCCCCGCTTTGATAAATGCGTCTGTGTTTGTCTTATCTGCTACAAGCCTGCTTCACGTCGCCGCAGTGAGTGATTGCATCTCCCACTGTCAGCTTTCATACCCCGCCCCCCGCCTGCTGCCCGTGAATGAAGTCGGTCCGATTCATTCGTCTTGAGTTTTATCTGACGGGGTTTCAAGAGCGACACAAGCCCGATGAAAGAGAGACTGTAATTCATCTCCACTTCACATAAACAAACGCAGCCCAAAGACTTTGGCAGACGGAGGCGTCTTTGTCTCGTCTGAACTTTTCCATCCTTGAAGGAGCCTCTCCTCCACACACACACACACACACACACACACACTCCCTCCCTCCTCAGTTTAATGAAGGCAAGCCACAACAGCGATGTTGTAATGACTGGATTGTGTACAACATTATCCCTCCCCCTCCCGGACAAAGCCCTTTTATTCACCGCAGGCAGAAGCTTCTCCCACCGCAGAGCTGAAGGGGAGGAGAGAACAAGTGCTCCTCTCCAACACTAACTCAATAATGACATCCCAGGAGGGAGATGGTGGTGGTGGTGGGGGAGCATTTGAAGTGGCTGCGCTGTACATCCATCCAACAAGAAGCTCTCATGTGGTTGATGGAGCCCGGGACCTGACCGGCTCCTTAAGGCTGAGAACTCATCATCCTCATCATCATCATCCTCTTCATCCGTGACTAGGAGGTCTTCAAATCCTCTGCTGGTAGAAGGCAGTTCATGATCAATTCAAATGAAGGTCACATCAAATGTGTGTTCAACATCTCTTTAAATTCTGCACCAAAAACAGATAAAAACAGTTCAATTTTCAAATTGTTGCTTATTTTAAGCAAGACATTTGTGATGCAATCAAAGCCTAAGTCGCTTTTCTTCTTTCTAAAGAACGATTCTGTTCTGAACTGGATTGTATAAAGCAGAAGAACTAAACCCCTGGGTTCGTCCTCCATAGGCGCCGTTTAGGGTGAAAGGAGCTCATTAGCACAGTAGTGAAAGCTGCTGAAGTGTAGGTTAATGGGGCCAAAGAGACACAGAGCACAGCTGAGGGTGGGGGAGAAGCTCCTTCATGCACTTTGACCCTGAAGGAACTTGCCTGAGTGGTAGCGGCCCATCAAGGTCAGCTTGAAATCATCGCAGAAATGTGCAGTTGTGGAGGATGTGTGTTACGCAAATGTAAAACTGAGGAGAGAACCAGGAGAGGTAACACAGTTGGATACTGTACCCAAACCACAACTGGTACCGGGCCCCATTTATTACATTTTGTTTTGGGGAAAACTATTTAATTCTTACTGACTTTTTAAAAATTATTTATCTGTCAATATTAAAAGTCTGATGAAGTTAAAGTTGGCGTCTGATTTTCTTTACTTTCCACTTTTACAGTAATGGGTTAAAGAAAAATCCAATCACCATATATTGGTTCTTGTATGAAATCTAGCTGGAGATATTTCACAGAGAATGTAAATAAACTTTCCCCTCAAGAGCTGAAGGAAAATGGAGGCAAAAAGTCAGACGTCCATTTCAGCCTCGTACAGACCAGTCCATGAAAATATTGTCTGACTTGTTTGTTCGTAGCCTGAAAAGAGTTAAAGATCACTGGTATAGATGAACAGATAGTTGCTCTTACACCGAGTCGCTTTACAAACGCACCAAATATTTGATCATTATCTGCTTTTAGAAACAGAAATCCGAAGTCTTTTACTCAATACGTGTCTGATGATGACACCTCTGATTAACTTGTCGGTTTCTCCCCAAAAAAGTGAATGCTTCCTGGTATGAATCCAGAGTATTTCTCCGTTTTCCATCTGTGCGCCTGGAAACAAAAACACAGGAAGCAGAAGACAGGTATTTGGGTTAATGCCAGAGCGTGCTGCAGATCCAAGCCAACGATGTTTCCTTTTAAATTAGTTCACACATTAGCATTTTACAACCTTCAGTGCCAACACGTTTACCTAAATGCACAGACAAATTTTGGAAGAACCTGGAGGTTTGATTTTAAATAGACCAGCCTACAGACATCCTTTTAAATAAATCCAGAAGTACACAAACAGGTAGACCGGGATTTAAAAAAAAATGTTTTCCTAAAGTCCACACAGATGGGATTTATCTGACTTTTTGCAAATTTTGGAGTAATTCCAGTCATTCAATTGTTTTTATGGGGATGTAAACGGGTTCATTAATAAGCAGTAATGAGTTTACCTGCTGTTTCATTAGTCTTTCCCCACATACTGCTGCTCCTGTTGGAACAGTTTTTAAATTCTTTTTTCTCCAAAAAGTTTAACGTTAGTCGTTAAAATCAGACTTTTCATTAACTTCTCCATGTAAACTTTTTGTTCTTTTCTTGTGTCTGCTAAAATGTTTCGGTCACTTCTGGTCATCGCTCGGTAACAGCTGGTTTAACCTCTCCCCCCACAGCGGTAGAAGAAATACGTGTGATTTTCCTGAGTGGTGGGGGAGGATCAGGTTCTCCCTAATCCCTCGCAGTCTCTTATCACCTTTCGCGAGGAGAGCGGTGGATGGGGGAGGAGAGGATCCACTGCCTCCTAGATCATCTACTCACATTATTAAATGGCCACATTTCCACAGTTACGCCGCAGTTAAGCTCCGCTTTGCCTCAACAAATCACGACCCACTTTGCGTTAATGTGAGAATTCAATTTTCTTTAAAGAGCCACTCCAATGAAAATCATGCTTTTGGTGTTTTATCATGCATTTGTGGCGTTTTTCAGATAGAGAACAAAATTCAGCTCAAAATTGCATTTCTGTATTTATTTATTCTAATAGTTGATGAGGAGCAGACAAAAAAGTTGTGATGTGGAACATACAAGCTCCCTGCTCCACCCCATTCTGATAATTGCACTTCGTGTGGGTCTTCATTTTTACCGTCTGAGCTAGCATCTGGTTCAAAACTGCACAGCTGGTTTGCTCCAATATTTTTCACTATTTTTGTTGCGTCGGTATTTAGGGAAACGGGTTAGATTGGGTGTGTAAGAAGCTGTACGCTAGAGAACATGTAAACAGAGAGCTCTCAGCTACAGGGAGGAGAAGGGAGGCGGGGCTGCTTTATGCCAAAGGTCCCACTCATAAGGGTTTTTATTTAGACAAAAAATAACAATCATAACTTGTGTATCAGAAATCATATTGTCATCACAATATTAATCTCTAACTTTGCACATTTTAAGTTTTTTCTCATTGTGCAGCCCTAATTGCTTCAAACTGCATTGAGTTAAACTGTTAAATCTGTTTGAAAAAGAGCGTATTGGTGACATAGAAAATATGCTGGGAAGGGGGGCGGGGCCACTCCACTCTAACAGTCCTGCCCATAACTCCGAGGAGAATTTCTGATGAACTACTGCAGCTTTGCAGAAACGATGTCCTAGAAAACAACATCCTGAACAACATCCTGAGCTGAAACCAGGATAATCGTAATGAAAGACCACTGGGAACGCTGTGAAAATGAATCAAAAGATGAGAGGAGTGGATCTTTATCCTGGAGCTTGTTCTTTAGTCATCTCTGTCTCCTCACAGTTTTGTTTCTTTTTCATCTTCTCTTTTTTTCTGACTCTTTTAAGGTCTAAGAAGGTGGGATCTTTAGCAACAGCACTCCAGAAAGTCGTGCTGCGGAAAAAAGATTTGGAGCTGGAGCTGGATGAGCTGGAGAGCGCAGCAGCGATGGTGTTGGAGGAGGAGGAGGAGTCGTCCTCCAGCAGCTCCTCCTCTAGTGAGAGCGATGACTCTGACGATGAAAGCAGCCCTGAAACCGAGGAGGGAGGGGAGACGTGTAAGGACAGCCCTCTACAACCGCCTTCCTCCATCTGTCCCATCCATCACACCCCCGCCGACACACTCCTCTCAGAGGAGCGGAAGAAGGTGGATGTGCTCCCCTCAGCCTCAGAGGACTGCCGACAGCTGATCCAGGAGCTGCGGCTCTCTCCAAGGAGGCGGCGTTTGGAGCCCAGCGACGCCTCGGCGGACAGCAGAGCATCTGGCAGGAGTCCGGGGGAGCCGAGCCCCCACGAGAACCTCTCTGTGGAGACAACAGAACCTCCTGCAGATGTCTTTATCAAGTGATCGAGAATGACTCTTTGTATTAGGAAATTGGGGGGGGTTTTCTTTCTTCGGATTTGCTTATCTGGATGTTACGTTTGTTGATAACTGGAAGGTTTTGAAAATATTTTGAGACCTTTTTTCCTGTTATTTTTTTATTAATGAAAGTGCTGGAGCTGCATCAGCTGAGCGCAGCGAGCTCAAACACGCAGCCGACAGGCGCATGTTGTGTTTGTACACACAGAAACAGGTTTTATTCTTTGGCTATCGGCTCTGTGAATGCGTAGACACTTCTGATAATAAACAGAAAGCCCTTCCTGAAGCTCTGGCATTGATTGAATCGAGAAAGATCGTTCAAGTGGAGTGACAACGCGCAAAGGAGCAGTTGATCCATCTGGTGTGAACAGCAGAAGTGCAGCCGACGCAGCTCAATACTGTTGGCTGTGTGTGACAGGCTGGAGGAAAAAACTAAACATGGAAGCTTCGGGTCAGCCGGATGGATGGAGGCTGTGAGCAAACTGGGAGGAGTTTAGGAGCACCTCAGGGTGGAGGCATCATCCTTAAATGCCTGCACCTGAAGCCTCAACACTTTTCTGGGTGTTTTGTTCCTTTTGAAAGCAAACTAAATGAAGATTATTCGTCTATGTGAACCAGACTCATCAGTCCTGGTGACCACATGTCTGAACATCAAACTGACTGAGGGGCAGGCAGACACTGGGCACACCCTGAACATGGGTTCTTGAATGAGCTTTTAGCATACAGTGATCACACTGGACTGTCGCTACCCAATACTAGTGAATGTAATCACAAGGCACTTCAAATCTCACAAATTTTTGCTCCAGGCGTTTTCTTTCACAGCTCTATTCCAGCACTTTGTCATATTATTCCAGCCGGACACAAACCGCTGATATTCATTTCTCCTTCATGATCATTTTTCAAGCTGGTTCAACTTTCAATGCACGTTCAATGGCCGCGTGTTTTGTTCGTAGAGCCTGAAAACTTAAAAGCCAGAGACACACACACACATTTACTTAGAGTTTTTATTGGAAGTCGTCGCTTGAACACTACGCTGATGTAAACCTAGCATAATACCTTTGGAAAACCTCAAATCTCTGGAATAGGTCACAAAACGGAAACAGTTCGATAATTCAGTTCATTCCTAGTGTCCTTGAAACGATGGATATGGATTACCATCATCTCAGGAGAGTGGCTTTGGTTTTTCTTTACCTGACAAACACAGGCGTTTTAAGGCTCATCATCATGTAGTTACGTGTCAGAAGCCTGAAACTTGTGCTTACATGGACTTTTCATTGGAAGTGGCTGCTTGAATATGCTTTGCAGAAGGTGGTGTGAACGTGGCCTCACAACAAGGAAGCCTTTTTTAAATCTCTGGTGGGTCCTTTCTGTGTGGCACCTCCAACGGGGCTCCGGTTTTCTCTCGCATCCAAAACCACACTTCTTAGGTTAATTGGTGTAGTAAATTGCCCCTACATGTGTATATATGACCTATACATATATGTATTATATGTGACTGGCGACCTGTCAGGGTGTAGCTGGGTTGGCAGATTCCAGCGAGTTCTTGGTAAGTCTTGAATGCCTAACTTAATGCCTTAATGCCTAATTCTAAAATAACAAAAACTGATTATTGTTAGAGTCCAATTCATCTTTCTACCCATTTGAAGTATTTTGACTTTTGCAAATACCGGTAGTGGTCATTATACCATTTTTTTTGTTTTTTCGTGATTGAAGGATCATTCCCTTTATGCTGTATGTTACTTATTTGGAATGTACAATTAAATGCCAATAATTCAGCATCACCTTGAACGGAAAAAACATTAAAGAACAAATGTTTTTGTAATTAAATAAAAAGACGTCCACTTTTATTGTGATCACCAGGGGACAAAAAGCACTAAAACTATAAAGAACATTTGCAGTATAAACTGTGAAAACTTCAAAAAATGTTGATTAAAATATAGCCTTTTTAGGAAGACATGTCATTTATTTAGCTTTAAACTCTATGATGTAAAGCCTGCCCAAAACCAACCCCTTGTATCTATTTTTTTCTGATCATGGCGGCGATAAATGTATGTTTCTATAGAAAATTGGAAATGTTATTTTGACATAAAGAAACAAAAATCTTTAAGCAACTGTGTCAGTCTTGAAGATGAAACATTTTCCATGGTTGCTTTGGAGCAGCACTTTTAAAATGAGATTTTAGCGGTAGATTTTTTACAGTGTAAAATTTCCAAACTCATTCTTCTTGGCGTGACGGCATGTTGTTGGCTCCACAGGAGACCTGGAGGCAGGCACGAAGAGGCGCTTCATGTCAAACTTAACTCGTGTCAGTTCAAACCTTCAGAGAGGGAAACGCTCTCATCCACGCCTCCTCTGAGACCGACGGCTTTATCACCACGACGGAGATTAGTTACCCCCTTTTGTTCCAGTGACAGGAGGGACTGGGACTTGGGCTTTCCCCCCTCCACACACACACAGGCTGGGTGACCCTCCCCACTGGTGTCTCGCTGATTAAATAAGACGAGTCTCTGCTGTTTTTGTCATTTTGAGGAGAGCCAACATCAGAGGCCCAAAACCATCAGTCTGTGCTCAATTTTTACCTCAAATTTCAACCTCTGCCGTGTTATGGATTTACGCCATATTTTGAAGAACTTGCATTTTTAGTTCTTTGCAAAACAATGCTCAACATTTTAAACCCATGTATTTACATGATTAAAACATAAAAAAGGGAACAGGAGAATGATTTCTGTGGTTCTTGTGATAAGAAGGATTTCTTTCTTCATGGCAAGTTTAAATGATCTTTGGTTGTGGATTTTTCATTGACCAACCCTCTTGGTTATGTCATTGATTTGAAACCAAATAACTTTATTTGATCTTTATTTTTAAAATAAAACAGGGGTTTGGGTTTAAAATCTTCTGAAATCATTTTTGATCTTAAAAAAATGAATTCAATGTGGCTGTGTGATGCCAGGATTTTCATCCTGAACCATCCATTTTTTCAACCCGCTGGGGCCGGAGACTGTCACTGGCGTGAATTTGACGCGTCGGCCAGTGCTAATGCAGCAGATAATCTCTGACATCACTCACAAGATTTTAAAAGGTGAAAATCAAGCCTGAAGTGGCCTCTCTTCTAGAGGGAAGTCAGGATTTCCTTATCGATCATCCCATCTGCCAATTAAAAAATAAGCCACACCCTTAATAATGCACATATTTTAGCCCTTATCATAGAAAACGAAGAAATAATATCCTCTAATAGGTTTTATAAATAAGAAAAAGGTCAAGTGCATCAAAAAATGTTGACTCCGAGCTGTACAGATTGTAATTTTTTGTAAAAAAAATTCCAACAACATTTGCTTTCTTTCTTTGCCAATCTGCTTCCAGTGGACATTTGGCTGAGAGATGTCAAGAAAAACTTCTGTGCTTCTGCTGACACAACATTTTTAACAAGATTTCCTAAATGTAAACAGAGAGCTCTCAGCTACAGGGAGGAGAAGGGAGGCGGGGGGTGCTTTATGCCAAAGGTCCCACTCATAAGGGTTTTTATTTAGAGTTTCCTAAAAGTTTCCTCCTAATTTTCCATTCCACACACAATCTAACGTTCCAGCGTGAGCCAGCTCAGATAAGGAACAACACCTCCAACAGCTCTGTGACCTCAGCCCTGGTCTTCCAGATCCACCAGCGCGACCATTTGCATCTTTTCTTGCCGCAGTTGGTGATTGTTACCTACATCCAGGTGTTAGGATTAGAACCTGGAATAATCTGATTCGAGGTGGGAGATTTAAAGCCTTGGTCACAACTGCCTTTATGGGTGAATGTGAGCTGTCTGCAGATGAAAAATGAGCAAAATCGTTGGAAGCATGCAGGTGACCTGCAGGAAATTTCAAAGTTGTAGACCATCTAGTGAGCACATGGGGCAAAAATGTTCATGCACGGTTTTTCTACAGGCATGCTGTGGGTGACAGGTTGTAGCAAACATTCAAACAACATCCAAGGGTAAGTAGGGCTGAGATGAAGGTATGTTTTACGCAGTAAAGGGTCCGCACTCCTAATACCTTAGTCACACACACCAATACCCGTACAGGTGCTTTTGGGTTGTCCGGGCCCGTGGAGGGTTGTAAACTGAAGCTGTGTCTTAACTAGAGGGTGATGCAACCTCTGATTAGAAGATTGCAGGTTTGGTTTCCATCCTGCCTTCTCATATGTCGATTACCTCGCATTGTCGCATTGGTGGCTTAAGGTTGACGCCAGTGTTTGGCGCCAGAGTCGCCATCAGTATGTGAATGTGTGTGGATGGATGAATGGGACTGACTGTAAAGCACTTTGATCCTTCTGAAGAAGGTAAGAAAGCGCTATATATGTACCGGTATACGTCAGTTACTTCACAATACATTTACCACCCACATGGTACATTCCATTTTCATGACATCTTAAGGTGGCTGTAAGGGAACTTCCTACGTTCCTCTTAAGATGCAGCCGCTCCCTGCCCTCGATAGGCCCAAAAACCCAACAGCACCCGTATGGTGCATGTGACTAAGGCTTTAGGGACCGGGGTTTCACACCTCTGCTCATTCCTACAGCTCCAATGAGGTGATTTCCAGTGAGAAGCTGCCGTCTTTGGAGCTGGGGAAATCATCCGTTCATCTCTCCCAACAATTAGAGTCAAACCAACCAGGCTGTTGACAACCAACGCAAGAAAGACGCTTCTACTTTGATTAAGAGCTTGACAGCAGCTATTCGAGTAATTCCTCGCTGTCTGCTCCGTCACACCGGACGCCACTCAGCCATCCAGCCTCTCGACGGCCAAGAAAGAGACGAACGTGAGCAGAAGGACCTCCATCTGAAAGAATCAGCCTCTGAAGAGCGCCTGATTCATTTCTCCTGGAGGGCCATTAATCTTTTCAAGCAGCAGAATCACTCTGCCTCTCAGGAGCAGATTGAGTTTTCTATTACTACCAAGCAGAGGCATGAAGAGCGCGGGAGAAGGAGGGAGGGAGGGAGGGAGGGAGCGGCAGTGAAAACGCAGCGTCCTTGAAGCCGCCTTTGTCAGTTTAAACAAACAACCAAAAAAAAAACGAAGAGAAGGAATGCATTATCGCAAGGTGACGTCTGCAGTTGTGCAGTTGGAGAAAGGTCGTGGGTGCATTCGTCCACAGAAAGTTCCAGAAATTCATGTTCTGCAGATCAAAAATTTCATCAACTGACCTTTCTTTAAGGAAGCACTTTGATTAATGAGATTTTCTTCATTACTTTCACACTTCATTACCCTTTTTAACCTCCTGAAGGTTCATAGACTTTAGTGGAAAACATGTTGAGAACATTGACGGTATAGGAGAACTGGACTAATTGGCCCCTTCCCCCGCATTCTATTACATGTTCTTGATAATCCACTGTTTGTTCTGTAGTGCAAGTTATTTAAGCTACGCACTGGCCAATCAAATGCCTCAGTAAAAGCATGTGGTCTCAGATCAAACTCTCAAAATGTTTGATTGACCGGTTCTCCCAAACCCACTTTCAAGTGGTAGGGGTGTGGCCTTCCAACCATCTCACTCCTAAATGGTGAGAGTGGTTGCCATAGAAACGTTGATTTAGACTCACTGCTTACTGGCGTTGGATTGCTCCATCATGGTGGCGTCCATAGGGGCAGGAAAATGGTGATTGAATTGACATAATTTCGCTGGAGTGGGAAATAAGCCATTTTCTTTGGACGATGTCAGACTTGAGCCAGTTTTTATTTATAGGCAATGGTTGAGCCTTTTTGATCTATTTTTTTGGGGGAGTGGGGGGTGGGGGGTTCAGTCAATGCAATTTGAATTTTTGCAACAAGGAAGAAACAATTGCTTCAATTGGCTAAAAAAACTGCTGAAAACTTTCAGATACAGATATAGGACAGCCCAACTTTATAGTTCTATCTCAATTCAAACAGCTCCAACCCCTTTGACACATAAAAAAACTTTTTTGTTTCATTAAATGGAATGATTAATGCATTTTCCCACCAGAATTGCTGCCCTGTTTTTTTAAGCATTTTTGAAATATGGTCGTCCTTAAATAATGGATTTCGAAGCCCCTCAGCTGTGTTCAGGTCACAGCTGCTCCAAACATGAAGGAGATATAAAGTGGGTGCAAAGGTTCACTTTTACTGGGTGGCTGAGATTGTTAGACCACACCTGAACGCACCTGTGACAACAGTCAAACCTACTTCCCATGTTTGCCGCCTGCACTTGTGCAGACGGTCAACTACTCCCATGTTCAGGATTTCAAAGGAAACTTGGACTTCTTTTTCTGTTCGTGTCAGAGACATTAGAGCAGTAAGCAGCGTTATTCAGCTCGTACTTCCAGACTCTGTCAATCAAGCGTTTCATCTGTGAAAAGAATACCATGACTCCGGTCTGATGAAGCAAAGATGATGACCCAAGAGCGGGTCGATATTCCTGAAGCTGAAGTCACAGAGGGGGTCCAAAAGCTTTCAGTATTAGGGGACTAGCGGTGGAGTTCCTCAATGAGAGCCTCAGGCAAGAGTGCTAACCACTGCTCCACTGCTCCACTGCGCAGTCCATTCTACAGGATGATGTTTAGTAAAATTCTAATCATAAAATAAACTGTGAACCTGGTGTGGTTGCCAGAAACTAATTTCATGACTTTTTTAGACCAAACTTTTCAGATGACAGATCTACGTCGTCCAAAACTCTTCCTTTCATTCCTGATCAGATGTCAGTAAACCACATGGCCTCTAAGTGATTTCACCATCCTACCCCCCTTCCTCCATCTAAATGAAAGCTGATACCTGTGTGTCGTTACTTCAGTTATATCAGCGCGTCACACATCAGTAGCCTGACGTGATTCCATCGCTATTCTTATGCATGGGGGGTGTAGATTACATCTGCATGGCATGGAGCCGTGCCTCCTGGTCGACATGCTCTGTCAGAGTAAAAAGCAAGACAAAGAGAGGTGGAGGCGAAGAAAAGAAAAGTTTTCCTCGCCTACGACTCTCTCCTTCGTCGAATGGAATGAACCAAAGCAGTTTAAGAGCTTAACAGCAGCAGAAATGCAGTGAGTTTGAACCTCAGAAGCTCTTGGAGGTGGACAGGAAATGAGGAGACCATGAGGAGAAAAGGTTGAGGAGCTTGGGTGGAGTAATGAAGCTGTTTCCACAATTTAAAAGTGGAGTTAAAAACCTCTTCATAAAAAAGTAGTTTCCACAAGCACAATGTTTAATGAGTTTTTGCTTTTCTTAAAAAAATCTTTTGCTAACAAGTGTGAGCAACTTTCATGTCACGCTTCAAAGATGATCTTCCTATTTTTTTAAGCAACCGCTCTCAACTATACAGTGGTCCCCAAACCCTGAGATAAGGGCCAGCACCAATAAACAGCTAGCAAAGCTAACAAAAAATACATAAAAACGCAGCAAAGTTAACAAAAAGAAAACAGCTAGCAAAGTTAACAAAAAATACATAAAAATGCAGCAAAGTTAACAAAAAGAAAACAGCTAGCAAAGTTAACAAAAATACATAAAAACGCAGCAAAGTTAACAAAAAGAAAACAGCTAGCAAAGTTAACAAAAATACATAAAAACGCAGCAAAGCTAACAAAAAGAAAACAGCTAGCAAAGTTAACAAAAATACATAAAAATGCAACAAAGTTAACAAAAAGAAAACAGCTAGCAAAGTTAACAAAAAATAGATAAAAACGCAGCAAAGTTAACAAAAATGAGTGCAGTAGGAATTTCTTTTTTCAGAAAAGACCCAGTGCGGATTAAAAAAAAGTCAGAACTTTTGACTTAAAAAAAGAAAAAATGCATTTAAAAAACAAAAACCAGAAGTCTATGCTTTAAATATAAAAAAGAAACAAAATTTACCCACTTGAAACCAGATTTAATTTCTAGCTGATTGGTTGGAAACAAAATAGCTTTAAAGAGAAAATGCTGAAAGATTTACAGGCAATAAAGAAAAAAAAAAAAAGAAAAAGTCACTCTTATTTTGAAAGCCAGACCAAAGACTAACACTTCAGTTTTTACAGGAAGATGAATTCTTATAATATCTTTATTTTGACCCTCTCAGTATCTTGTTGAGTTGAGTGTGATTAAAGCTCAGCAGGTTGAAGTGTTATCCTCTGTAATATACAGCAGCCGGCGCCGCGTAGTGTTAATGTGCACTAATCCTCCCAACACCAAAATCAATGAAGCGCTCGCCCACTCACAGTCAGCCTGGTCTCTGCGGTCGACTCGGGAGAATCCAGCTTTCACACATCTGTGGCACCTTGGACTCACTTGTGGTTTCTCCAGTCTGTCAGTGGACCATGAACACAAACACACACCCCCACCCCCACCCAGCCAGGGAGTACAACGTTCTGTTACAGATCTTATCAGGAGAGAACATGACCTTCATCAAGAGCTCGAAAATGTGAGATAAAGCCTCAGTCTTTACTCAGAAGCAGGCTTTGTTGTGTTAGGTCCTCAGACTGAAGGATGATGGGGAAAAAAACACTGACCCTCTCCGTTAAGTCCATGCGCTCATTTTGACCTCTGTAAACTGAAGCCAGAGGATAATTTAAATACCTGAAGATGTTTCCACCACCCTGCTGCATGGACCTTCAGTTAAATCAGAAACGAATGACAAAAAAGGCCGACATTACAGCAAACAGGCAGTCTTTTTTTAATGTAAATTTATTGAAATACATTTATCAAGGTAAAAAGGGTCTCATTTCAGACCAAGTTGAAGGAAAATACATATTAAAATCACAAGCAGCGTTTTTTGGGTGAAACTCATCCCCACCCACCCGTTCCCCCGTTTTACTGCCCTCATTGGCTGCTTCAGACCTTTAACTCTCCACCTCTGCCAGCCTGGTTAGAGCTGCACATGAAATATGTGTGAAAAAACACCAAAAACTTGTAGTATATATGAAGGTTCACTGAGAAACCAGTGGATCAAACAGAGGATTATCCTGGTCTCCATCCTACAATGAAAATGAAACCCAATCAGGTTGAGAGATGGAGAGAATATCCAAAGGAGAGTCTGGGGCCAAAACGGCGTAACAACCGTCCAGCCTGCCAGAGGATTCAGCAATGTGACAGAAGACTTCACAACTGCCTCTTATTGATAACAACTTTGATTCTGGACACCGGTTTGATTTAAAAAAAACAAACAAAAAAATGTTATTATAGTTGAAACTAATGCCTTTTGTACTTTTTCAACAAAAGTAGGCTTTGGTGATGTAATTTTCTGTGTAACTGTTTATTTTAAAAGGTCTTAAACTTCAAAGCAGTATTCCAGCCTCTACAGATCTAAATTTCCAGTAGATCCGTTTATACTGGCATGTAGTTCAGCACCTCTGGTTGGTGCAATAATCACGCTCTGCAACATACTAGTAAAGACTTAGTCGCGTGTGCCTGTAAGGGGTTGACCTGTATGGGTGCTGCAGGTTTATGGGTTTTTTTGGGCCCATATAGTATTGCAGACAGAGCAGCTGTATCTTTAGGGGAGTGCAGGTGTATCTTGCGCTTGTGTCTTGTACGTTGTGCTTTTTAGGACAGATTTTTCTGCTTTGGCCGCAGCCGGGTGACACAGACATAGACATTCTTGGCAGTTTGGTCGTCAAACTTGAGGAGGTTGTGTGGCAAGATGGTGGTCTGCCTCGCCTGTGTGACGTTTCCACAGGACAGCCTTAGATTCTGCGGGATGGCGTTGTCGCATTTTTGACTGTCCATTCCCTTAGGCAGCCGGGTGTACACGGGTCAGTGAAGCTGGTCAGTTCCTGTTTTGTGTGGCCTGGGATGCATGGGGATATTAAAAATGGGCTGCGTCTGAAATGACAAAATCTCTAGGAGTGCAGCTGCACCGTACCGCGGCGTATCACCCTCAAGTGAATGGATTGTGTGAGCGTTTCCATCGTTCTCTTAAGGCTGCCTTGCGTGCTGCACTCACACAGCGTTTGTGTTGACAGGCGACATTGTGGAGCCAGCTCAAGTTCCTTGATGCGGACGTCCTCCTTCTAGGCCCACAGATCTGCCATCTTCTGCTGAAAGAGTCCCGCTGTTGGTTGCCCAGGATGTAGGTGGTCGGCGCAGCTGTTTTGGCAGACTCATTAAACCCCCAAGTTGAATGAGTTGTAAGGGTTTAGTTCCCCTCTGGGTGTAGGGGGGGATGTGTGGTGTCACCTTTAACTTTGGGCTACACACCCAGCAGGCTTTATGACTGCTAGGGGCGTGGTCTAGATATTCCCGCTATATAAGGTGTACCTGCCCGCCTTTATGTTGTTGCCACACAGAGAATAAACCTTCATGTTCTGAAGACCAGAAGTGTTTCTTCTTCATTGCTACACAAGTTCTATTGTTTTCACTCATGACAAAGGAAAAACTTCTTGTCGTCTATGTTTTTTAACTTGGTTTGAGAAGGATTTTTCATCCGTTCCATTTACAGCTTTGTACTTGTGGCTATCCCTCTGTCTCCTGTCTAAATAGAAATGACAAACATTTGCTTCTTTATGGATACTTGTGCCACAAAACTGACATCTAATCTCATATCACAAAAACTGCTTTCACACAACGTAATTGTTTTTCAGTTTTTTGAAGCTTGTGAAAGTGTTTCTACCCTGTGATAATTTTCCGTCTGTTATCTTCCGATCACGCATATTCTATGCTCTAGACAGGCTTTGCGGTGATAACAGACACTGGTTTCCCTTTGTGATTACATCTCAGCAACATGAGCCTGTCTATGTTAACACGGCAATCCTCCAAGGGCCGCTTCATGTGCTTCAGTGCCATGGATGGCGCGGCACATGGAGCCTGCCCCGGGCCTATTTTCTCTGTGCAAACACTCGCTTCAGTAGACAAGGACAAGCTGCAACCTTTGCGTACATGACGAAGCAGGAGGCTGTGAAAAGTCAGATCTTACACAGCTGCTTGACTCCTAACAGTGCATTTCTCCTCATGACAGGCCTCTCACAATGTTATGACTGCAAACAGCTCGTATACTATGAGGGGCCATTAGGAAGATAAAATTATCTGAATGTGCTTTTGTTACCTCCAGGTGATAAGACACTTACTGTATGTTATGTAAAGACGTGTGAAAAGTTCACGTCAAGGAAAAGTAGGTTTGTTTGTATTGCATAACTCATGCATTGAATTCAAATCACTTGACACAAAAGGACAGAAAAATACATTTCAATTCAAACTTAAATGATAGTTTTTAGCCTTTCTCTTATGTTATGTCACCACAGACGCATTTTAAGTTTTTAAAAGCTTAAGAGTAAAAAAAAGAATTTGTCAATAACCTTTATCTCAACAAAAAGAATCGGTTGTTGTTTGTTTATCCTTACAAATAAATGTTTTTTGTTTATGTATATTCTGCTTATTACATTCAAGTTTTGTAACCCAGAGGAAAAACATTTTTTGTCCTTTCCTTGAAACCACTACATACGGGTTGTAATGTTACAATAGTTAATAAAAACCAACCAACCCAAACCCACAACACCACACACCACAAACGTGTGTTGTAATATCCTTCAGTGACAGTACTGTAACACAGGAATCTTTTATTATGAATGTGATTGTTTTTTCTAGGTACATTTTATTGAAAATTGAAATTAAGGAATATGCTGAAAAAAAGACAGAGATATAACAGAAAAAGTTGTCCTCAGTGTGTGTGTCAAAGAGAGGAGACCCCAACAGTGAGCCCTGGGGTGTATCAATAGTAATTTGATGGAACTTCTAAAAAAACAAACAAACAAAATAACTTTTATACTACTAACTTTGATACTACAAAATCTTGAAAGTGATTTCAATTGCTGAGAGCTGATTGGTGCTGTCATTTATTTTCAAAGCGGCGCAAAGGTCCTGCAGACTGTCTGTCTTGGACCGAGACTGCAAGGTATCAAGGAGGAACAGCTGAGGAGTATTCACACTTCACACACTAATTTGTCTTACTTCATGGCTCATTAATGGCGGTTGTGTTTACATGCCTTCTTAACTCATGTGTTATCAGCAGACTCTTAATTAAATCAAACATGGAGCAGTCCTGTCTAAATCTCCCCCAGCAGACAGCAAAGGGCAAGGAAATCAGGTGTATTAACAAGTCAATGAGAAATTCATGTGTGTATAATTGCTCAGCGAGCACATCCGACCTTTGTTAATGATGCCACTCAAAGCTGCAGGTGGTGTTTCTCAAATGAACTCCCGGGGGAGCTGAGGCGGCTCAGGTCCTCCTGACTGGCGGAAAACCACTGAAGAACACTTTCCCCTTCACCAGAAGAAGTAAAGAGGGGAAGGGATTGTACAAATGACGGCTCATCAAAACCCAGCAGGTGTTCGCTTTGGTTTTTGTTGTTTTTGTTTGCGCTGTCAAAAGGATACAAGTGCAGCTCCAGATTTCTGTGTGGTGTGAAAGCATGTTTACATTTTGAAGCACTCATCTGCGTCCCCCCCACCACCACCAGTACTGCCTCCTCTTCCACACGAGGAAGCTGAAAAGTGGGGGTGGGAGCCGACTCACAGACGGAGAAGCAGAGCGGCGGCTCCTTCGCTGGATGGATCAATGTTAAGATCTTTTTCCTGTCTTTCTTTGAAAATTACCCTCATATTGTGTCTGCTCTTCCTGAATTACTGTTGGGCTTTGAGGGAGAGCTCCTCTTCCTGGGGGAGACGGAGGGGGCACAAAGTCCTTGAAAAGCAATCTATCCTCTTCCCTTTTCACTGCCGCCTTACAGACATTTCCAACCATCTCCTTCTCCCATCTCCCGGCCGGAGTCCAGTTACTCCATCATCATTTTGAGCTGCTTTCATCACCTGCTGATTCACCCTCACTCACCCCCCCCCACCCCAGGTAGCATTTATCGTGCTTCATGAGAATCAAATGCGAAGGCCAACCACGTTCTTGCTGCTTAAATCTCCCCATAATTGAGCCCAAGGGTGTCTGAAATTGAGTGTGAAGACTGCATCAAGGTCACTTCCTCCACCCTACAGGACGGTGATGGATGTCTTGTCTCATTGCTTGATTTGGTTGCAGATATTTTTTTATTTTTTGTAGGAGGGTAGGGCGGCATATCCCGTTGCACTTCTGCTGCAAGCTTCTGCTCTGGCGGCCAAAGTCGTTCCTAACAGGACTGAAGAAATTGAAGTGGAGGGAGGCGGAGGGAAAGGACGGCTATATTGTTTGAAATCACTGGGGCGCTCTGCGCTCAGAGTTGTGGATAAACATTTCAGGGGACCAAAATAAAACATATTGATTGCGGGATGGATGGCTCCCCATCTGTCAATAAGCTAATCTGCCAAATTGACTGCGCCTCTTAGAGCATTGTGTGGCCCCGAACAGCTGGATTCAGTCACAGAAGAACATAAACAGCAGCCAGTCTGTTGAAAACTTCAAGAGCCGGTGATTTATAATTCTCAGATTGCGCCTCTGTGCACACACTGGAATCACCACAGGCTCGATAAAGCTTGATGTAGAACAAATGCTGGATTGTGAAAGCAACACTAACAAAAAAAAGCAGGCCAAAGATTTAAAAAAAAGAAAAAAGAGCTAAAACCACTAAAGCTGATTGTGCATGGATGTTCAACACCAGCTGATGGACTGCATCTCAAAAAATCTGTGACACTTAAAAAAACACGCACTTTGAATTACCGTAGCTCTTTGACAGTTTACGTAATTAACATATTTGCAATGGATTCTGATGCAGAGATGCAACATTTTATGCAAACGTTTTTCTCCACGACAGAATTAGCAGATTAACATCAATTGTACAAACACTTCACTACTGTAAAGTGCTGCATATCAATGCAGGTAGGGCTGTAACGAGTATCCGAGTCCAAACTCCCCTACCTTTTGTTGTTGAATGTTGTTGAACAGGAAGCACCACATGTTGCAGTTCCTCCAAAGACCACTAGAAGATGTTTTCAGATACCCGTAGTAGTATTTTAGACTTCACATATAAAGAAAACCTAAAAAATTCTAGTTTTTGAAGCTTTTAAAAATTGTTTTTGGTCCTGTATTGGTTCCTCCCTTCAATGCAGTTCGCCTGTCTTGACCTGGTAATTTTGCACATTTTTGCTGTTTTTTATTTTTACCCATAATGCATTATACTCTGTGTCCTGATCATACATGACTTGAAAATAAATCAAACAAATCTTAAAACTCAATGTACATCACAATTCCTCATCTCTAAACGATAAGGAAAAAGTCTGTCAAAGACTGACTCTGTAGCTCCGTTTTCGTCTCCGTTACCAATAATCTCGCATGATTGCATCCCCTTTGGTGAGATTACTGTTACAGACACTAAACAACCTGAAAGAAACTGCTCTAATTTTTTTTCATTGCACACATAATTTCCCTTTTATTATCTTCTTTAAATCTATGACGTGTGGACCATTAATAAAACATAAAGAAATATAAAGCAACAAATTGACTGTGAAACATTGTAATGTGCTATTATAGGTTCAGGGGTTTAGGGTCCACATGGGAAATTAACAAGCTGCTCATAAATTAATTGAAATTATTTAAACAAGCAGCTGAAATAGGAACATAAATTTTATTGTGCATATTATTTCTAATTGAGCCACTTTGCATAATTGTTATGCTTTTGTTTTTTTCATGCTTTTATATTAAAGTTTGTCTCACTGTTGTGGGTTGTCTTGGTATGTAAGCTTTTAATGTGAAATGACATTCGAGATGTCAGATTTTCAGTCAACAGGCAGGTAATTGGCGAGTAAAGCATGACCGTCCCGCTCTTTCTAGGCAGTGTGGTGTGCGGCGGCTAACAAAGCTCCATATCGGGCCGTGCTGCTGCACATTCTCAGCTTGTGGCTCTTTTGTTCTGTGGCTCTTTGTGGAGGCTCTGCTGGTTTCGCTGAAGCTTTCTGCCGCAACCTTTTTTTCCCCACACACCCTCTAGTGAAGAAAGGCCGATGCTCTGCCAGCAATTTGTGGGATAATCTACCTTCCTGAAGGTTAGCTAAAGCCCCCCACCCTTCTTGCGCCTGCTTCTTGTCGCCCCCCCCCCCCGTTCTTATCAGCACCAGTGTAAGGACCATGTGGTTTCCTGCCAACTTCTGGGAGCCGTGAGCTGCCTCTCCAAACAGGAACACGCATGAAAACATTCCACAGCTGAAGGAAACGCTGTCCTCAAATGTCCCCCGCCCCCTCATTTCTTCATTCTGCGTCCTACCAACCCATCTTCACAAGCGCTTGACCGGCAGAGTGGAGGGTAGAGGGGCACGAGTGTGTAAAACCTATGATTAGCTTATTCCGTATCATTAAACAGCTTGCACTCTGCCATCAGAGTATCTAAATCTAAATGAAATACCTCTTCTCAGCTGCACTCCATCAGTTTTTTCAAGAGGTTCTTCTGCTCCTTTGTATAGGTAATCCCTGAAAGCATTTGCTAAAAATTAAGTACTGCAGCGGGAGGACCGAGCAGGCTGTTCAAGGCCTGCTAGAGGAGTAAATTTGTTTAGTATTGCATGACTGCTCTCTCGTACCTGATATCAGTTCTGGATAAAAGATATAAAACCCTTGAAAAACTGAAGTTAAATAGTCTTCACCACTTTCTGATGCTGTCTGTAGTTGCCTGAGTATGATGTCCTGTTAGTTGTGCAGGGAGATATCCAAGATGTCAGAATTACAATAACAGTAGCTGAATTTAGTAATAGACTGTACAAGAAATGTTGTATTTTCTGTAATATGAGACACAATTTAAAAGCCTTAATTTTTTTTCAAAAATCTACATAATTCAGAGCGCTGTTGTTGGTGTCATTGTGAAAATGTAAACGTGGCTAACGTGTAGTGGTGTCGGACTACGCGTTAATAACAAAGTTAGAAGTTAGCGTAGTCACAGTAATGTTTGTTTTAGCTGTATAAGGTTTTTTTTTTACGTGTCGTAAGCAAGATTGGGAGTTACAAGTATTGTAAATACATTAACACGACTTGTGTATCAGTGTCTGACTGTTTTTTTTTGTTTTACTAACAAATTCAAGAGCTAGCGCTACAGAAATGTTTGTATTAGCATTAAACTGAAGACAAACTGACACAGAAGCACAAAAGCATGAACGCATGTGTTATTCTCTTGTTTGCTATTCAAATGATCCTTTTAATAAGGTGTTTATCTGCTGAGTTCACTGTGAAATCCTGATTTTGGCATCCCCATGGCAACGTTTTGCAGGACATAAAAAAAGTCTGATCATGATTCAATCTACAGTTTTGTAAATGCCAACTTTGGTGGTTTTTCTGTGCTTGTTATTGGTGAAGTCACTTGCAGTAATAATTAAAGCAGGTCCAGAGGAGCATTACCTGCTGGTAAAAAGTTTAAGGGATTGTTAGTGAATAGATTTTCTAGTAGAACCGCACTTTACTCTTCTCAGAATTTTATCACAATAAAAGAGAAGTGTGAAGGTTGATGGCTGTCATCGATCCTCATTCTGTTGTCAAAAATCGTATACCTAAACTCAGTGTTTTTCCTCTTGGCATGTCAGGATCGAGAGAAAGAATTCTTGCAAAGGTGTTTAATCCTAAATGACTTCTCAATCCTGCATAGATAAAAAGCGTCTTATCTGCTGACTTTCAGGATGTTCTTTGAGGGAGTTTAAAAAGAACAGTGTCTCTTTTCTCCCTCCTTGTAGTTGTGCTCCCCAGCATCCCTCTTTGTGCTCGCATAAATGATTCAGCAGCTCATTGAAGCTCTGCAGTCAGCTTCTTTGCTAAAAATATAAGAGAAGTTACAGTGATTGGTGTATTCTTTCTTAAAGTTGTTGGGGTTTTTTTTCTGTACGAGGTTCAAATGCCAGATAATTCTTGAAAAAATGTGTTTTTTAACAGTAATAAAATGTATGATTTTATTATATTAGTCCTGCTGGGTCCTCCACTCATATTACAGCTGCCATTCCAGCTGCTGAAGTGCCTAGCCGCCTGCCTCACTGCAGGCTGGGTTCCCCCTCTGTGTTTCTGGGCTTGGCTGGCCCCGTGGATTCCCCCAAACAACGAGGATTCAATTGTTGGCGTTTCCTCGACTGATTTCCTCTTCTGCACACAGCCTTGTGTTTAACTTGTGCTCTAAAGGTTCAAGAGTTGGGAGGTGTGGGGGTGTTTTACAGTGTTCTATAAAGAAATATCTTTATAGATTTTTTTTTACGCTTAGGCTCTTTTTTTGGTACATTTTTTGGGGATGACAAACATACCAAGATGATGTTTGACTTTGCAAATTTTTTACTTGACAGTTGGAGCTTCATGTTGCTTTCCAGCAAGATAGCATAGCTGTATGTGAAGAAAAGCATTCCAGCAATTTGTGTCATTTTACCCACTAAACCTGTGATCACTTATTACTCCCCTGACAGCAAAGATTTCAAACCAGCTTTCGGCACAGTTTTCTTTCATCAATTCTAGTCCTCCAAATGTGATGAGAATGGTAAGCCATTCTGAGCAGAAAAGACAAAATCTAAGGGGCGAACTCCAGCTCACACATGGTTCCACTTTTATGAGTCAAAATGTGTAGTGGCATGAATTGCCACTAGGGGCTGGGTGCAAAGCAAGTCTGTCTACTGAATCCAATGTTAAAAGCTCAAATATAAAAATGTTTTTAGTTTGTAAATTTCAACTGTTTTTGCTTATTTTGTCTTCTCATATGAAAACAAAGAAGCTGATATCCACAATCTAAGCCATGACGTAACGGTTTTAACGGTTTTCATATCTTTCTGGAGAAAATATCAGTTAAGTCCGTAAAATCTTAGAATATAAAAAAATAAACAAATGACCAAAAGTTGTTGTAAATGTAAAAATGTGAGACTGCAAAGTGACAAGGAGTTGTTCTTTGTTCATCCTGAATAATCTAGGTTAGCAAAACTTCCCAGGATAACAATCAGACTGGTTTATGGCGCATTCACACCGGACGCGGCGGAGGCGTCAAGTTTCAATGTTAAGTCAATGTGAAGACGCAACCTGGCACGGCAAGCTTGACAGGGCGCATCAAGCAATCGTGTACTCAACTTTGGGGACGTGACATTTTCAGTGATTAGATCAAAGGGTAGTAAAAATAATTCAATATGTCGAACAATGCGAGGATTTTCATCCTAAACTTCCATCCATTTTCTTAACCTGCTGGGGCCACGGGGCTGCTGGAGACTGTCCGGTTACTGTTGGGTGATGGTGGGATACACCCTGGACATGTCGCCAGCCTATCCCCAAAGCTCCATTAGCTTACTATGTTTTTTTTTTTTTTTAACTTTCATCAAGACAATAATAAAAAGATCCCTCAGTTTTTTTTCCCCCAGTTGGGTTAATGCTCAAACTGTTTAAAATGATTGTCAGACGCAGCTCTGCTGCAGGAGTGAAGAACACTGCACAGAGGGAACCTCTGGTGAACTCAGACACAGCGACGAGCTTGCCGGTGCCTCTGTAGAGCTCTCCAAAACATAAAACACAAACTCTTGGCTCAGCATCATCCATGTTTTCCATTATGTCTTCAGCAATTGAAGTTTGTCCGCGGCCGGGGTGTCAAGGCGTTGAGCGGTAAATTTGACGCCCGTCAAAAGAGAGGTGGCAGGCGTGAATTTGATGCCTCGCCCGCATTTAATGTGTATGCACCATTAGACTGGCAGAAACATACATATAAGTGTTGTTCATGGAATAATAGTGGGCTCCTTGTGTTCTCCGTAAAAGCGTTCCCATTTTTTTTCCGCAGACATTGAATCAGTGAACTATCCCAAGAAGGATTGCAGAGTGCAGAACTTTTAAACTTTCTGCTTCTAGCTCCTTTGCCCCGCCCTCGTACTTCCTGACCAATGACTGACAGGATCTATAGCCATGTGGCTTTGTTTACAAGGTTTGGTTCGAAACAGGAAAGTGTACATCTCTGCAGTCTGAATACAGACCAAATGCAAGATTCAGGACTTGGTCTAGAGCAAAATTGTTTCCAGTCTGAATGCATCCGATAAGACCACTGGGAATGCTTTTACAATTGATCAAAATATGATTGGAATGGGACTTTAAGGATTTGATTATATGGATTTTCTAAGTAAAGATGAATTGTAAGTCAAAGAAATTTTTAAAAATGAATGAGTTACAGGGCAGACTGAAGAAAAAAAAAACGACATTGACACTCAACGGCACTCTAAGCTGGGTTTGGAAAATTCTGTTGGTAAAATCTGGTGATGGGACTACAGATTTTCTCTTAGCAGCATGTGTCCATCCGGGTTGGAAACTGTTCTCCTCTCTATTCCTTTCATTTCAGTTCTGGCAGGTTGCCCCAATCAGAGGAGCTTGTTGGAAAGTCAATAGCCCTCTTCCATCTTTCTAACAAACTGGTAATCTCCCAGCTGAGTTGAGGGCAAAAGTCCGAGTTTAAACCTATTTTGCTAAATTGATTCCTGGCCCATCCAATCCTAGGGTGCATCAGCATGTAAGCTTTCCAAGAGAGACAGTTTGATAATGTAATATATGCTGGAAAGAGAGATAACTCCATTTAGGGAAGAATGGAGCTGTTCAGTGTAGACGCAGATCCCGGCAGCTCTAGGATGTCTTATCACACGAGGGATGATATTTGATCGGCATATCGACTGCAGCAGAGACAGAACCCGAGATCTCTCCGAGCGCTACACATTAGACAGATTTCACACCTTTATGCCTGGAAGCTGTACAACCTCATTCTGCGGCTGTCAGATGCTCTGCAAGCTCTGTGGAGTTATTGCTTCAAACGCGGCGTTCCTTTTGAGCAGAGGAATGCAGTCGGGTTGAGTTGCAGTAAATCGGAACTGCAGCTAAACCAACAATCTGACAATTTTACCGCCCTCAACGCGTGCGTGAACGGACATCCTCCTTTGTGCTATGGAATCCTTGCAGTGTTTTGTTGTGCTCTCATAAATAATGAGTATCTGTTGTGAAATCATCTGTGGGACGTGTATGGCCTTGTGTTGGAGTGTAGATGATGGATTTCACCATTCTCTGTTTTAGGCCAGCTGCTTTCTGTTGTGGTTTATCTTTCAAAAAAAAGTAAAAAACTACACATGAACTTGGCTTGAAGCAAATCAGCTGCATTAACTGTAATGTGGCAGTTAAAACAAAGCGAAAAAAGAGCAGGATTTCATTATGGAAGTACAGAGGCGAGGCCTAATGCTGTTTTGACTGAACTGTAGTTATCAGTGTGCTACCGTGATGAAGCTCAATTAGAGTGGCGTGCAATGGGGCGAGCAGGGCTAATCGCTGGGCGGAGGGCGAGCTTGGAGTTAGCGGAGGAGGCGAAGTGTTCACAAAAAGGAACCCGGATTCGTGGAGAGCAGCTAATGAGCCCACATGATTCACGCTTGGCCTCCCCCATGGCGCTCCTCGTCCTCCACAAGAGGTGTGGCGTTCCATGAGGTTTAGTACTCCTTTAGTACAAGACTACTTTTCTGAGTCCCAAAAGAACCTGTTTGTATCCACAAACATATGAGGGCAATCTGAATGAATGAGATGTTTGGGAAAATCCAAAGAAGGACACTGTGTTCCTTAAAACACTGATAAACTTGTTTGGTTCAACCTATGGGACTTTTTTTTACCGTTCACTTCTAGTTTCATGCTGAGAGAGTTTGGGCTTTTAAACAGCTATTAGGAACAGCGACGTCACCAAGTCCCTACTTAAGAGTTTGAGTGTTTGGCCTTAAAGTTCAACTAAGTCTTACTTATCTATACTTTTGCAATTTTCTCTACTAGTTTCTTTTTTATTCTCTTGATTTATGAGTGGGATCACGTCTCATGTTGAGGAAAAACCATTGACTGTACATGACAACTGGATAGAGTGACCCCTCTACCCTTGTGTTCCAAACAGGAAGTACCCTGCTGGCTCCAAGAAGCCAAAATCCCAGAAACCTTTATTGAAAAATAAACAGCCATTACTCAGTCATTATAACTGTCAGAATAATCATTGTAGCTCTAAGTTTTTTTTAACATGTTCTTGATAATCCTAATTTTCTTCCATTATATTTTTCTGAAGTGCAATTTATTAAAGTCATACACTGGTCAATCAGATGCCTCAAAAAAGTAGGTGGTCTCAAGTCCGACGTTTAAAATGTTTTTGTTTTGTGCAGCCTGCTTTCAAGTGGTAGGGTTGTATACTTCCAACAAGCTCACTCCTGATTGTGAGAGTGGTTGGAATAGAAACGATTACTTAGGCCAGGCGTGTCCAATGTCTGGCCTGCAGGTTCTTGTTATAAAATCAATAATAAGACTTTTTAAGAACTGTGTGTACGGTTTCCAGATTGTGATTAGCTAAATTATTTAATGAGCCGTAGCAAACCTGTGACAACATGTGGCTCCTGGACCTTCAGAGCTGAAGGGTGTTTATTTGTGTAGATCTAATCATCTTCAAGCGGATGCATCAGAATGGAGCGGAGCACAGAGCTTGTGGCCCAGCGCAATTTCTACATCACAAATACAATCTTTTTCCAACGGAATTTTTTCATCTGCTCTTGATTCACAAGGATTTGAATAAGGAAATACTCATAAATGTGATTTTAAGATTAATTTTATTTATACATGTCCTCATTTCTCAACAAAAACACAACTTGGATCGTTTCAGGTTTAAGTTTGCTTGTGTGTGTTTTGCTTAGCTGGTAGATATAATTGTCTAATTCCAAAATTGAGTTTGGTCAAAAAGTATTACTGTATTTTTTTTTGTTTATTTATAAGCATAAATATTGATGTGATGGATTTTAAAATACATTATGAGGGATCTTGACTATATAGAGGTTAAGTGGGTGACTTCTTTTTAATTTTGTAATTAATAAACCCTCACTCCAAAATAAACAGACCAGGAATTTGAGAAAAGCATTAATTTCTGAGGGGAAAAAAAATCCAGGTTTAAATAATCCAAATGGGCCCCCCGGGCCCCCGCCCCGGAGACGCCACTGAAGCACGAGCTGTCAAATACCTGTAGTTGTTCATTAAAACAGACACTAAGATCCATCCAGACTTTTAAACCTGTCCAGCCGCTGATTGGCCAGCCGGCGGTCACGTGTCTGAGCGCAGTCAGTCGCTGTGCCCAGCAGCCTCAGCAGCGGCGGCTCTGTCTGGATCCTACACACCGACACTTGCAGGAGGCCCCCTTTTCTTCTCATTTTCGAGGATTATCCTTCACCATGGGCGACAAGAAAAGCCCTACCAGGTAATGCCGACCTCCGCCGACGGTTTCCGCCGGTCTCGGGCGCCGGGGACTCGACGTTTGGACCCGTCTCTCCCCTCTCCCGTGTTCCGCCACAGCTAGCTAGAACCGTGCAGTCACTATGGCGGCTTCTCGCTCCCTACGAGCCAGCCCGTCACTTCACAGACAAAGAGAATTTTTTCCAAGGAGACGCCTGGTTCTCCCCGAAACGCTCCCCCGCCTCGACGGAGCCTTTTGGAGGGTCAATGTCGAAATGGGCTCGGT
Organism: Oryzias celebensis; assembly: GCA_014656515.1. NCBI lineage: Eukaryota > Metazoa > Chordata > Actinopteri > Beloniformes > Adrianichthyidae > Oryzias > Oryzias celebensis. The sequence goes on from BNCR01000005.1 coordinate 10,333,825, forward strand.
TTGGGATCGGTTTCGTCAGTCCACCTTCTGAGTCTCGATGCCAGCATTTTTCAGCAGCGCTCCCCTGCCTGCCTGTTAGCATGGCTGGCGAAACGGTCGAACGGTGTGGACAGCCTCGCGCTCTCAGAGAGGTTCGTCCACTTCCCGGGACACGGACCGGTCCGTTCGTGACAACGGAGCCACGCTTTTGTGTTGTGTCGCGCGGCGTGTTCCGTTCGTGCCGCGTCTTTTTCTTCCCCTCCCTCCTCCCCATCTTCTGTCCGCGAGACATGTTACGAGTTGACCTTAACGTTTTTGTCTGTTTTTTGTTTGTTTGTTTGTTTTTTCAAGGCCAAAACGACAAGCCAAACAGACAGCGGACGACGGGTACTGGGACTGCAGCGTGTGCACGTTCAGGAACACCGCCGAGGCGTTCAAGTGCAGCATCTGCGATGTGAGGAAGGGCACATCCACAAGGTAACTCCTCTATCCACCCTACCTCCTCCTCTTCCTCCTCCTCCTCCTCCTCCTCCTTTCGGAGCGGCTCCGGCTGCAACCATGCATCGCAATTCGAGGAAGTTTGATGGACAGCCCGTTTGTCTGCGGAGCCTGACTGGGGGGACTTGTTGATTGAGCCGCCGCTGAAGCCGCGCACGTGCGAACAGGCACGCGGGCGTCTCCAGGCAAGGATGCAGGGGCTGATTGATACTGTGGATGCCCCTAGACCCTCCCACCTGTAGCATCTACAGATTATAGTGTTCTGATGCAGAAGCTGATGTTCTCTTCCATCAGCTCATATGGTGACTCACGGCATTATGGGAAATCGGCCATATTTTGGGGATCCCCTCTCAAGTTGTATGTACACTGACACCCACTCATTCATTTTGGGAATTGGTGGCAGTCGGCTCATTTCATCAGCTGCTAGAGAGACACATGACTCATCTGTGGCTTTGTTGAGACTTACCCTTTCTGGTTGTGGTTTCACGCCGCCAGCATTGAAGGGTTAAACCAAATAAGATTGAGTTCAATCTTATTTGCCACTCTCCTCCCCCTCTGATCTTTTTCCCAGCAGTGTGGAGCTTAAGACCTCAGCTGACGACGTGAAAGCAGGAAGCAGCGTGTCAAACCCACGCTGCCGCCAAACGCTGTCTGGCAACAGTCACTTCTGTTTTTATTTGGTTAACAGGAGCACACATGACACGACTGGAGTCCATGTCACACGTTTGGCGTTTGATCTGAATGGTTAACCTTTGATTAATGCTCTGGTGTCGTTGCGGGTCCGCCTCTTGTTCTAATGAGAACTAATTAGTCGTCTCTTCTGTCGCCTTTTGATGTTTTCCAGCTAAAAGATTCACACTTAAGGCTGTGTGATCATGTTTGTCTCGCCGCTTTTATCTGCAGCTTTTCTTTGAATGTGCCTTTATGAATGAGTGCCTCAGTAATGAGGCTTCATCCTGATTGGTCGGAGTCACATTTTCTCTTTTTTGTGCTTTTATTGGAAGTATTTGAAGAAAAAGCGTCAGGTTTTCTTGCATTTCCTTCCAGTCAGTGTCTGCCTCCTGCTGAGTTTGCTTTTATATGTCTTTTGATTAATTTAATGCCTTTGACGTTAAATGAATCAAAATCAGGGCAGAAATGTCAAAACTGAATCAGAAATATGTAAAAGGTGCCAAAAGTTACTGATCAACACAAAATTAGCTTTAAATGCAGCAGCAATTTATTAACTAGTCATAAAATTAAGTGACACAGGTTAATTTACACTGAAACCGAGGACAAAAATGATGAATTTTCTCATTAAAGCAGCAGATTGGTTCGTTGGTTTTTGGGTTGTCTGGGTCTATAGAGGGTCTTTACTGACTCGTAAGTAAAGTTGCCTCAGATTCATACGATCACCTTAAGGGACGTCATGAACATGAAACATATTGTTGTATGTGTGGTGTATGTATCGTGAACTTGTAAGGATAATATGAGTCACATGCACTTACGATTACAGACGGGCATTACGGGTGATGCTGTCATACGGTGCCCTTATGCCACACTCTAGTAGTTGGTAAGACGCGTGTACTGGCTCTTTGCTGTCAATGCTGCTTGCAGAGGGTATGCAGGAGATACATAAGTGGGCACCTGTAGGATGCCCACACAAACAATGCTCTCATTGTGTAATGTCCTAATGTCTAACAGTCAGGTTGGACGCATGGAGCGTGCAACATACGCAGACGGAGTGCACAGATCATTTAAACAGCACTAACAGGCCCCTTCCACAGTGCGCAGGATTCTTAGGGGAGTTGATACATTGAAAAATTTTTACGACACGTCTGTGTCTTACCTACTTCACCATTACTTACTGTGGCGTGCTTTATAAGGGTTTGCTACAACATGATGCCCTCAGCATGCCCATAGCAAAAACATGTGCATGAACATTTTTACTCAGAGCGGTCTACAATCTTAAAACTGAATTTGGGCCACCTGTGTGTCCCGTACAGGTTTGGTCATTTGATGCCTGAAGACAGCTCGCATCCACCTGTAAGGGCAGTTCTGACCAAGACAAAAAAAAAAAAAAAAAAGCAGAATTTGCTTATTTTTGAGGAGCAAAGCCACCGAAGCTTTAGTTTTTCTGCAGCAACAGCCTGTCGTGTTCAAATTGATCTGACTAAAGTTTTTAGATGTTCGGAACATGACGTCCACTTATTTCAGAATAATTTGTCTGAAAGTGAATCATTCTGCTGTTTTCATACAAAGAGCTGTTGTTTTGTATTTTTCCCTCTCTGTCATGTGCAGCTTTTTTCCCGTTTACTCCTTAATTTGATGTCATCCTGTAATAAAAAATAAAAGAAAAACTTGCTTTGAAAACAACAAGAAGTCTAGTTAATAGCAAGAAAACCCATAACTGGTTGTCTGAATTGTAGTGAAATAAGGAGAACCACTGCTCTCCAACAGCTCCGATATTTTACTAATGAAGCCAAGAATGTGTGTTAACAGGAGCCCAACCTCTGGCTGGGGCATCAGCATGCACAGAGAGGCCCCCATCTCCCCAATGCACCTGTTGACCCAGTCCAGCTCTGGTAGGAAACTCGATCTCGAAGCAGGCCAAATGGAGCCTCCACCTCCCTGACAGCAGAAGAAATCCATGCAGTCTCAAGCTTTCTTTTGTCGCATCGTGTTTTACTGCCCCTGATACGGAGCTGGAAATGTGGCAGCTGCTGCACGAGAGTTGTCTTTGTGGCAGTGTTTGGTATGCACCTCTGGCTGCCTGGAGGGGGGGGGGGGGCGTTCTGAGAGAAATCATTAGAAGAACTCTAAAGTTGATTGATGGTGGAGATCACAGGAAGTCTGGAGGTGCCTCCGTCTATGACTGCCATGCTGTTGACTATTGAATCGTCTTTTCAGACTTTCGAGTTAAACAAACCAAAACAACCATTCCTACATGTGACCCCGACAGGAACGCCATCATTTGGAATTCAGATCTTCCTATGAAATGATGTGAAACCCAATCAGTGGTGCCAGTTTTTGGTTTAACTCTTGCTGAAGCTTGTAAAAGCTTCTTTCTTTAAGCTTCTGCAGGAGTGCAGGCGTCTGCCTTTGTTAATTACTGAGGCGGCAATGAGTGAAAACAAGTCCATTCAATTCCTTCACCTGTGGAGGGATGTGGTGGGAAAATCACTTGAAGCGAATGTACTTCTCTCACTCAGTCACGCTCAGAGTTGCTTTCGGGTTTTAAAAACCCTAGATGTGACAATGGGTATGAAGGAAATGTGTGTAATCTCGCCCTAATGGATTCAGTTTAATCCCCTCAAAGTTGTGGCATTCCTAAAGGGGGACATCAAAAATTTAAATGCGTTTTTGTCATAGGCACATTGCTTGAATCCTGTCTAACTAAGATCTGAGTCCCTAGTCAGATTCTTTTTGATTCTTGTGATTTGTTTTTCTTCTATCAAGTAAAACAGGCTGAGGCCAGCTTGCAGAGGTAATCTGTCTGACTGTTGTGCTCTACGAATTTGGTGTGATTCCTAAATGTACTGAGGTTTCTCAAAACAATGTTGGCAGTTACGCAGTGCCTTCACTGATAAGCACAGCATTAACCCTTGACATTCTTTCATCTGCCAGAACTCTTCAACTGTTTATGCAGTTTTATCGGAGTTTGAAGTAGAGAAGTGCAGCTTTGCACTGATATGCAGCACTTGACAGTAGTCAAGTGTTTATGCAATCAACCTAAATCAGCTGATTCTGTCATGGAGAAAAGCTGGTTTATGCAACACTTTACATTAGTAATGTAAATGTAATGAAATTATATTTGAAATGAAATGTAATTTGAAATTTCATTTCATTTAATTTCAAATGAAATTGGTAATAAAAAATGTATTAAAAATGTGTTTTTCTCCCTGTTGGAATCAGCTGATTCATATTGATTGGATGAACGGTCAAATAGTTTACAATATGCCAAAAATAGTGTGTTATTTAGATGTCACCGACGACACAGCTGATATCAAAAGGGTTAACCAAACAATATTGTACTTTACTAGACACGCCATAATGGAAAATGTAAAAGATCTGTAAGACTTGTTTTCTGTTTTCCCACAAGGTCTTGTTCTTTTATTCAGTGGTGAATGGTAAACCAAGTAAAAAGCATGTATTCTGGCATTCACCATATGGTGAGGTTAGAGTGGCATCTTAGCTTCGATCTACACTGATATAGTTAATGTGACTATATATCACATGGAAGAAAAGGAATATAAATTCTAAATCAACAAAAGAACTCAGGTCTTAGTTTAAGTTTTTTCTATGTAGATGCAGCAGTAAAAACAACTTAAGGGAAACTCGGTTTCCTGATAAAACAGAACAAACGATGGTTGCCCTGAAATGCAAATCACATCAACAAATCACGCGACACAAAAACATTTTAAAGATCACAACAATTAAAAAAAACAAAACAAATATTAAAAAGCAGCATTACATTTTAGAAAACAAGGCAAAATTTCAGAAAACAAAATGTAAAAAACAAAAATGAAAAGCATTTGGAAGGGTTCCGGTGCCGGTCAGTAGGTGACGCGTGTCTCCAGCTCTTCTGATACAAGCGACTTTAATCTTGAATTATAACATAATTTTTGAAAAAAGCAGTAATTCTGCAATATAGAGAGCTGAACATGGCACCAAAGAATTTTTGAAGTGATTTGCATTTCAGGGCTACCGTAGCAAATGCCTGAAACGGATGTTTGTGCAATTAACACAAGAACATCAATCATAATGATGCAAAGGGTGAAAAACCAACAGACAGCTTAGGATTTGCTTTAAAAAATACTTGATAAATAACAGCTTAATAAAGTCTTGAATCTGACAGCTTTCTCCACTTAAAAAACTCAAAAACAAGCTTAGAGAGCCAAACCGAACTGAATCTGTGGCACAAAATTGTAGTTTTTATTCAGAGTAAAAGCTGGGTTAGTGTGTGTGTGTGTGTGTGTGAGAGAGAGGTGGCAGAGTCATTAGATAAATGATGGCTACGTGCGTGTGTCTGCTTCGTACAGTGATGGAATAGAGTCATTTTAATCCGTGGATTCTACCACTGTCACATTAAGGCAAATTGTCAGGGATAATGGAATTACATAAGAGGGGGGACATGCTGGCGCACAGTTTATATCTGCGATTGCTCGCCCACCCTCTGCGCAGACATCTGCCCCCCACACCCCCACACCCAGAGGAAACTGCTTGTGCTTATCCAGCATTATCAGCATCTGCACTGATGTCCGCAGTACATGTGGGTAGTCCTAATCTTTACATGCTAATTGGTGGATTTAAAAGTTCTTAATTACTTCATGGGATTTGGCAGCCTGTGTGTGCGTGTTTGTGTGTGATTAAATACAATGGCCAATTTGGCGTTGGAACAAAACGGAAATGTTGAATCGGGGATCCTCCTTTTTTTTTTTTATAATGGGGGGTATAAAAGGGCCAAGCAGACGAGTGTGAAAAGAGACAGAACAATAAAGGACGCTGGGGAGTGGAGCATCTGGACACTTGTATGTTGGAGGGGGGTACTCATTCAGTCAGGCATCTCTGGGGGTGAGAGCAGAGCTGATCATTACCCCGTGGGGCTGAGACGCATATAATCAATTTGTTTTTATTTATTTTAAACACTGTTCCTTTTTATGATCTCATTTTAGTCTAAAATCCAGGAGAAACCATAACACAGCCATCAGCAGAGACTTTATACTTAACCTTGGGGTGTCAGGTTTCCCACATTATGTATGTTTATCTTCATGCTTTAGGGAAAGCATGCTGTGATTAATCTGAGCCCCTTCGTCTGGAAAAGGTAGTGTTTAGTTATTTGTGGTCCTTAGGAAAGTATGGTGAGGCAAACCAGCAGGAGATGACAGGACAGCAGTGAAGACCGTGAGGTTGATTTACCTGACAGATAACAGAAGAAAGATGAATCATGTGGGTTTTTTTCTTTTTTTGTCAGGATGAACTATGGAAAGCTTATAAGTGATGCTGAGCGATGTGACGGTGCTGCTGATGGAGCAAGTTTAAATGCATCTTTGCAGGAGCTGTCAGCCGTCTCCTTCAGGCAGCCGCCAGCCTGAAGGGTCGGTCACAATGCGGTTTGTCAGAAAGGAAGCTGGAATATCAAAAAGGGAAAAGAAAAACGGTTGAATATTTTTCCCACAGCAGATTATCAATCCCAGACCCTAGTTATTAAATTCGCTGTCCAGTTATGGTTCTCATTCTATTGGCCTCTCATCATTGGTACCATTTAGAGTGACTCTACTGACCTTTTCTTCCTAAAATGACCTTCATGAACGCAGACTTCATACATGCTGAATCCTTCAGTTTTCTTTTTATGAGCCAAGCTTGTGTGATAAAATCTGTCTTTATGGATTCAAAGAAAATTTCTGGAGTACATCACATGATTTGTGTTTTGGTTTAGATATTACGAATGTAAACTCTTTTGATTCTCTGAACCCCGTTAATATTTAAAAATTACAATTAAGTTGACAGTTAAATAATGTGACTCCACTGAAATAAAAACATTTAATAATTTTAAAAAATTCTTTTATACCTTTAAAATCATATATGCAGACAAAAAGTGCAATAAAATGTTCAGATTACAATCAATGTAAAGAAGCAAAAACTGTCAATCATCTTTTCTTAGCCTTTCATTAATAAAAAATGTTTTAAACTAATAAATCTGAAGCCGAATTTGAAGCCGAATCTTTGTTGAATATTTAAAAAGAGACTTTAGAATGTATTTTTGAAGTCTTACTTTACAGTTCACTAACACATTGTGAAGAATCATAAATAATTTTTGGTTTACCTTGTGGATGTGAGTGCGAGTGTTTAAGGGGGTTGTATTGATATAGTAGTTGTTCACCTTTCGGCTTATGCTGTCTGGGGTTGCCACGGCGAATCACTGATTCACACAGGTGGTTTTTGGTTTTATCTCCACAAAGCTAGTTGCCAATTTATCATCTTTTTACTGTTGCATTTTAATTGAAAACCATAACTGTTGTTAATTACTTTGTTTAAAAAGCTAAGTCCATTAAGACAACTCTCCACAGCAAGTAAAGCAATATTTCAGTCAAGAACTTGTCATTTATAAGTCATTAGGAATATTTTTTTCCTAATCACAAGTTTATTGCATTTTGAGCTGATGCTCAATGTTAACAATTCTAGCAAAAGGAAAAAACAATGTAAACAATAATGTTTTTTCAATTATTTTTTTTGTTGACGTATACATCAACGTTTGTGACTAAAGTAAAATTTGTTGTTGCTCAATAGGGATTGAGCCTTTTGGTGTTACTATGGAGACAGCTAGTTTGTGGGGGTGGGGTTTAAACTTAAATTGTTATTTGAAATAGTTAGTTGAACCAATAACTTTATTGCTAGTCTTTTTTCTGTATTTTTATTAAATTAAGTTTTAATTAAATGGAGGTCTGTGTGGAAATGTGATGGAAATATTAAGCCCTCAAAATCCTAATGGTCTGGGCTGAGGAAGGGACGAGTGCTTAATGCCTGTGGCCGGCGGCAGTGATTGAAAAGCGCTTATAGCCCAAGGCAGCTCTTCAGATGCCGCCCTCAGTCGACATCCCCCCACGTACACATTATCTTACTCATGCATGGCTGGAGGGGACAGTATTGCTGCTGTCACCTCTTTCAAGACTTCTGTGTTGCACAGCTGTACTTGGGTTGTAATTTTCCCACTTTTTGTGATGAATAAATCAGTGACAAGGCGTACGTGTGCACCGATAACAGCACTTATGAAAGATTCATTGTCAGCTTGATGTCTTAGTTCTGCACTGTCGGCACAGACGATGAATTCAGACACTTTCTCTAAAATGTTTCCAGAAAGCAAAAGCTTTTATTATGGCGTTAATAGTTACACCAACAGCTTGTTTTCTCTACATGTAACAAAGATTGAGCTGTTTTTTTAACACATTTTTTCCTTTTTTCCTATTTTGATATCTTTATTTTCTGTGTACCATTAAGAAGATAAAAATGTGTATTAAACAACTCAAAGGGACTATGACCGGATAGTCTATTTATTGGTTACTTTAAAAAATATATATATATTAGTAGTATTTTTCCTGACTTTATTTCTTTGAAGATCACAGACAAAGTTATTTGGTTATTTTTTATCTCATAAATTATGTTATTTCCTTGATTGGGTCATGAATTAAAAGCATTTTACAACACCTTCAGGGTACATAAGTGCTTCACAATGAAAGAAAGATGAGAAGTTTAAAATTAACAAAAATTACAAAAAGGGTTTAAAATGACAAAAAAAGCAATAAATGAATAAAAGACAAATGAGAATGGAATAAAATAAATAAAAGAAAAGAAAATGCCACTAGTATTAAAATCCATTGAAAAAAAAGTATGTTTTTAGTTTAGTTTTAGTTTAGTTAGTCAAATTTGGCCGGTGTGACTGGGAGGCGGCAGTCACATTTTTGCTCACCTCGTGGTCGCTGCAAAAGTTTTAGGAAAAAGTTAGAATTATTCTTTTCTAATAATTGACTTCGGTTAGTGGCCGCCCAGGTACATTTCGAGGTCGTGCAGTGGGGGTCCAGTGACAGGCAAAATGACACCATTTCAAAATCGAGCGACAGCTGGGCAGCCAAAGGTTGGTGGGAGTCTGACTCGCCGGCTTGCAGCAGCTCTGACTGAATGATGTGAAAAATTTCTCCGGATCACAGCCTTTCATTTCAAAATCCTGAATCTGATGCCTCCCCATGGCACAGTGTCAGTTGGATTTGTAACCATAGCATAAGTGACGATTCACAGCCCTGTACACCGCTTTTAACTTTTTGTTTTTTAATGTGTTTGTTAAGTCAATTTTCAGATTTTTCTTTTTAGTTTTATTCACATTTTCCGCTGGATTAAAAAAGGAAAACTGATCACTGATTTGTGCTACTGATTGTTTTTTTATCTTCAAAAAATCCCCAAAAGGATTTTATTTTCTTGTTGTTGACACATTGCTGCTTAGTGAGAAAGGTTGTGTTTTTGTATTTAAAGTGATCAGTCAGAAGTCATTTAATAAGCAAAGTGTGAACAGAAAGAAGTGGTGAACATCTGGAAGAGTGTTACTCTACATGACTGGAAATGAAGAATCAGACGTGGAAGTTCAGCAGTCAGCTGTAAGAAAGAATGACTAAACTAGTTCTCTAGTTATTAAACTGAGAGCAGCTTCCTCCATGCTGGTGGTTAGTGGGGGGGCATCATGTCTCTCTGCATACTGATTGAGGCATAAAGCATCTGTTGACACAGATGAATGCCTGTTGATCATCGATGACTCTGATCCCACAGTGTGGTCCGGTTCTGAATGTAGGAAACGGTCTGGAGCGGATTCTGCCCTTTTGCAGGTTTGCTTACGAAGCCCGACTGAAAGGAGGCGATGTTTAACACAGCTCCTTTTGTCACATTTGTTTCCCCCCTCACTACCACTCTTCACTCAGCAGCCCGACGGGAAATAATTGCTTGTCCTCCGCGCAGCACTTCAAATAAAAGAGCTGTGTTGATGAGGGCTTTGCTTCATCGCTTTAAATCGCGCTCTCCATCGCTCCTTCACTCTCTTCATTAATCCGTCTCTCCGCGACGGCAGTTTGGATTCCCGCAGAGGGAATTCCCTGTAACGCTGCAGCTCGCTAGATGGGCTTCAGCCAGGGGAGGTGCTCCGGGCGCCGCGGCTGAATGACGAGCTGGAACCGCAACCACGGTTATCAGGGCTTCCTGTGGAGGCGAGCTCGCCCCTCCTCACCTCATAAAAGACGAGGTGGGGTATAAAGGGTGGCGCGGGTTGGATGATTGTTAATCAAGATGCTTTGTTGTGCGAAGGATTTACTCGCATTGTGTGTCATATTTTGGCAGCAGTGGGAGGTTGAAGTGATTTCTGCAACTGCTCTCTAGAGATAATTGTCCCCCCCCCCCATCCTAGTGCCATTTCCAGTGTCTCCTCCTCCTGCTTTACAGGAAAGTTATCCTACCCTGTAATCTGATTACTTTGAACTGAATGTTGAGCCTTTTCTGGAAGGATAAGCCAAATGTTGTTGTTTTTTTCGTGTGAAAATCTGCGGGAAGACTGGGTTGCTTCATGAGCAGCAAGCGGGGCTTTGTCACGTTAGCTGCTGACTGGCACCGACCCAAAGCTGAGCTGCAGGCGCTGACCTGGATTCTGCTGACACAAATCTCAGCTTCTGACCCGCCTGGGCTCTGCAGAGGAAATGTGTGACTGTTCAGTCCATCTGTCCATCATTCCCTGTGCTGCTTTGTTGGACTCCGTGTGTTTGGCAGCTTCACTCCTCACTGCGGGGCAATAGTCATATTTCTACCTCCGCCTGACATGGATGATAACCCCAGCTTCAATGAGATTTCTAATCAACCTCACCCAAAAAACAATTGATAATGATGAGGTGCTTGGATGTTGAGGCTGTTTTTTTATCTTATGTTTTATGAGTTATAGGAGAATGTGCCCTAAAATGTTGTCCAAATATAACTATACAGATCATCTCTGACATAGGATTCTGCATTGGGAGAATTAACCCTTTAACACCGAATGTGCAAAGCAGCTTTGCAGCAAACAGCTTTTCCTCATGACAGAATCAGCTGGTTTGTGTTGATTGTGTAATCACTTCATTATGGTAAAGTGTTGCATATCTGCAATGTAGAGCTGCGCGATATGAGGAAAACTTGCGATGTTGGAGATCAATATTGCAATGACGTTGTGATTTGTGATTCATTCATTTTCTAAACCCGCTATATGTCCCTTTGGGGTCACTGGGTTCCCAGAGCCTAACACGGCCTCTTGTGGTAATCGACGTTTGTCATCGAAAGAATGTAAACGCTGTAGCTGCGATAACTCCGCCCAGCTCAACCGTGATCTGAAAATGTCATTTGTGGTGAGACAAAGTCAAGATTGAAGCCTCATAGGGCTGGCCAAAATGGCAATAACTATTAATATTGTAATAGAACTTTTTGAACTGGATGATAAAGCTACTAGACCTGCAGTAACAACAGACAGATCAATAAAAAGTGTTGATTTTGAGACAGCGCTGTTGTTAGGCGCTAATGCTATGATTCTAATGATGCTAATGAGTCCTGTTCTGTCTTGTCAGCTTTATGTAATTATGGAACCTGTTTATAGTTGGACAGTATTTTCACAGACTGGCTTTTAAGATGTGGTGGATAAATTAGATAAAAAAATAATTCATAGGACATTAAAAACAACTGTATTCTCTAAATAATGATGGGATTTAATTCACAGTGTTTTAGGAGGGTCTTTGTAGCTTTTCGGAGCCGGTGTTAAACCAAAACTGTCAGATGTTGTGTCTAATCCTCCCGTTTCCTTGAAGCTGCAGCTTTAATGATATATAATAACAATGACTGAAAATATGATTCTGTTTTTAAGCTATTTATTGTTATGATTTTATTTTAAATGTGATCATCTGTAGGCAGAATTAGGAAATCTAGAGCTGTTAAATCTGTATTGTTTTCTCAGCTTGTTTGAGTTTACCCTTAGATGACAATAAATGCAATAAATAATAAACATGTTCATGGTTATGATTTTGAATGTAGATTTATTTTTTAATCTACCGGCCAATGACTCAAAAATTAAAATGTGGCCCCTGTGTGGCGATAATTTAGGTTTTTAAAATTCAACTAAAACCGAGTAGCGTGCAGTTCAAATTCTAAAACTGGAAATACCATCAACCTTTTTTATCACGTGAATCAGTGCCACCAAGCATGCACAGTCTCAGACTGAAAAAACGATAATTCTCCAGCGAAAACAACAAAGGTCAGACCTGCAGAGCAGCAACAGTCTAAACTACCAGAACAAATTCTGAGAATTTGTTTTTAGTTCTTAGCTTAGTCACAGGATGTTGACAAAAATGATTGTCAATTTTATGTTTATTTGGTAAAACTTGAAAACGCTAGAATGTATTTGTAGAATTAATGGTTTGCTTTTAAATGGATCAAGTAGTTTAATGCTCTGTTTTATTTATGTTCTTTTTTTTAAACTCGAAAGCTTTTGCTTTAATTTTCTGTTTAGTTTGTAATATAATTGCCTTGTCTAAGTTTTCTAAAAAAGAAAACGATGGCATCATGGTCCTTCAGTTCAGCTGTTATGATTACAGTATTAAAAGTAATAAAAACAACCTCCTGATGATTACATTTTTCTCTTATTAATGACAAAGCGTTAAAATTTGACAAATGTAGTTATTTAGTTTATATCGAAATATATATTATCACCTGATATGAAAAAGCATTGTGATATAAAAGATTCTGCATCGCCCAGTCCTAAAGCCCCAATAGAATATTAATCCCCTCTGTAACTAACCTCTGAAGGTTTTTGGTGGAACTGTAACAATCAGTACTTTCTGGTTTGTGTCATATTTGGGAACAAAAGGTGGAGGTAGAACTTTCTGATAAAATTCAGTTTGCTTGGTAACAAACTTTCCATGAAAAAGATGTGATATAGGGAATATTCTTTCTGTCAGCCTATAATTTTTTCCCACGATTTTCAATTTATACTTCATGAATTTTAATTTCACCTCATAAAAGATAAAAAGTTTAAGGTACCAGGTAAGCTATATGCTAGCACAAAAAGTCCATTACTGGGTCGCAAGGTTTAGGGTTCCTGATCCCTGCACTAAATCATTGTCTCAATTTCCCATAGGAATAGTAACCAGAAAATTGCAATTAGTGAACAGTAAAATATTCTACAATCGTTTTTCCTCCATACATTTTTTAGGTGGCAGCCAAGGTGCAGCACCCTAATCCTGTTTTTACGTCTATCCTCTTCAACCATTGACAGTGGTCTCATTCCTTTTAAGAAGGCATTCTGTTTAAGTGTTGCAGCCATCTCTGGTGCGCGCTGGCTCCTCCCCAGAACAAAGTAGCCTAAACTTTTTGCTTGTTGCTGTATTTAAAAACAGAAAAGCTGCAATTAATACTATAGTTGAGTTAACAAAAATCATGCAAAACAATAAATGTATCAATATCCTAAACATGACAAAACTCGCACAACTTCTCACGAACAACCAATAAAGAGCCGTCCAATGGATACCGACGGCACACCAGAGCGCATATACAAACACACACACAACCAGCTTGGCAGCACATACACACAAATGTGACATTCATTAGGGTGCTCCATTACTCCTCTGCTAACTAAATGTTGTCAACAACATTCATGCAACAATAGCCACGCAATGCCAATTCCAAGACAACAGCAACAACCCCCGCGGTGTTCGGAACTTTCACTCCGCGGTATAACGGACGTGAAGGAAGCAGTGGGATGAAATACAAACCCATCAATCTAAACACCCCTTTAGATGTAGTAATAGCACGATGAATGAAACATTTTAAAGATCATCGTACGCAGCATACGCCAACAATTACTAATTTGATGCAGTTTTTAATCTCATAGCCTATTCATCAGTTCTAGGTGGGGATGGTTACTGGAACTCAGTGCCAAGTTGGTAACTGTACAGATCTATCTAGTACTACCAGTACAAAAAACGTTGCTTTCGGTGCTTCGTTTCAGTGCTTTGTTTTGGGCATGTCAATCATTTTTATTATATCCAATTTAGCATACAATTCTAGCCAATTGTTTTATCTTTGGACCGATTGTGCAGTGGGTGAGACTGTGATGGTGTGCGAAGCTTCAGTCAAAAAGCCAAAGGTAAAACCAGTGAAAAGTTTGACTGAACTTCTCATTCATCGATATGATGGATAAGAGTGATGTGTGCAATGCTCCAAAAAAAGACAGCCGTCATGGCGATGAGCGTTGAAATGCATGTGTGAAAATGGAGATGCAGTTCAGACTGCCAGAAAGAATCAAATAAAGCATCTTAGGCACATTCGAGCGCTCTTCTTTACCCTGACAAGCTGCTTATTTTTTCATTTCTTAAAGCATCAGTTCGAGAACTGTTTTGGCATCGGACCTATTTCAAAACTGGTTCATCACCGTTACCAGATAAAATCTAAGCGGTCTCTCCCTACTTCAACCTCAGTGGAGCAACATGCTTCATACGATCAATCCTCCACAAGTCCTGCTGATGAGTTTCATCTTCCTGTATTTTTAAACGGGTTTTCTCAATGCAGTCAGTCTGTTTTATCAATAATATGATCACACGTTTACCTCACCCGCAGCGATTACATGAGATGATTACCGTCATGCGTCTTTAGATGACTTCATGCCAAAGCAAGTAAAAAAGAAGTAACTGTGGGAGCATGTCACAACTAATGACTTTATATGGGAACTGGACCAAGTGAGTGTGATGTCACCCTTAGAAAATGGGGAAAGGAAGTCAAGACAGTGGCCATTTTTTTGCGATATAGACACTGCCATGTTGAAGCCAGATGAGCCCCAGTAAGCTGAGTAATAAGAGTTTATGACATTTTAGCTTCTTGGAGCCAGTGGGTGCTTCCTGTTTAGAACACAAGGGGGAGGGGTCACCCTGTTCACTTCTCATTTACAGTCAATAGTCAGTAGACTGGTTGATTAATTCCCTCCTGGCCAACCATGTTTGACTGAGAGACGCTGATAGACAAAAAAAAAATCAAAATAAAATAACATACAGCTTATCTCAACAATTGTGCCATTTTGTCAGTTACGTTTTAGTTTTTAAACCCGTAAAACTTCTAATATTTACTGACTAAAATAAAAAATCATAAAAAAACAAGCTTTAGTTTATGGTTGTGCTGACAAGTGCTGTGTTGCTGCTGTGGAAAAATCTCTTGTCACTTAATTTCTCTATTAACTGTACATTTTTTGATCACGAGGTTGAAAACCTGATGCCAATCTGATTGTGTTCATGTTTATAACAATAAACTATAAAAAGGTAAAAAGATCTTTCCGAGACATTTAAAGCAAATGACTAAATTCAATTTACAATTTAAATGTAATTCTTATTACAGTTAGTAAACAAACAAGAATGTCACCTGAAGACGATTTGAGGTCATCGCCCTTCCAGCAGTAAGAGCCCACCTCACCCTCTGAAGGGTCACAGTTTTATAAAGAAAGGTCTTTTCCATAATGAAGAATGAGAACAGGAGAGATGAGAGAAGCTGAGCTCTGAAGTGACTGGACTGACTGTGATTGAAATACTGTGGTTAACCACTTCAGCAGCTTCCTGGAAACCGCTCTCTGCAGCAGACCACTGAAATCTGTGCTTTCTACAGACGCTCATGCAGTGTTGCTTACACTGCTCAAGTCTCAGAGATTTTCAGATTTTCTACTTGTTGCCCTGAAGCACTGATGGATTGCATGGTTGCTAAGGACCGTCACCTTCATACAAGCTGCTGTTCTTAATTTAGGCATGGTTGCTAAAGAAAGGCAAAATTAAAAACATCTTTTAAGGTAGAGACAAAAATGGCTGAACATGGTTGTCATCATGTAACATGAAAACAGTGGTATGGTTGCCATGGACCATCACCCTCAGTGGTCAGTGGTGACAGGTGTTTGCATGAACAATGATGCTCAAACAATGGTGAACTCTACTGTTCAAAGTAGTCATTTTGTAAGGGATTAGAATTTGTTGTTAGATTACACTCTGTGTCTGCTTGCCGTGTGCGCGTGTGTGTGTGTTTGTGTGTGTGTGTGTGAGAGAGAGAGAGAGAGAGAGAGAGAGAGACGAGTGTGGTCGGCCCTGAGGTAATCAGATTAAAGCGGCTGCAAACGTTTCACCCTGTGATCTGGTGCATTTGCTTTATTACAGCCGTCATTTAATGAGATGATCCCTTAAAACGGATGTGTCCCGCCAAGCAGCGGCTCACCTCTGTCCCGTCTGGAGCCAGAGTCCCCCTCCCCCCCGCTAGCTTAAATGTGAAGTCCCCTCTGTTGTGCTCGTTGCCCCCCCAGAGTCCTCTTATGGACTACTTCATGTTTTGTTTGTCCTCCTCAGGAAACCCAGGATAAACTCCCAGCTGGTTGCTCAGCAGGCGGCTCAGCAGTACACGATGCCCCCCCCTGCCAAGAAGGACCGCAGAGAGAGGAGCGAACGCACAGACAAGGAGCGGCTGGACGGGGAAGGAGAACAGGCCTGCGGCGAAGGACGCCCAGGTTTGGAGCGCCCCGAGACAGTCAAGCCAGAGGGAGACACCCCCGAGAAGGACAAAGGTGACAAGGAGCCCCCCCTGAAAGACAAACCCGACAGAGAGAAAGACATCAGTCCTGCACTCCCCAAGAAGCCCAGCAGTAAAAAGATCAGGTGAGTTTGTCTGTCAGAACTGTTGGTAGCTGTCTGCTGCTGCTATCCTCACCCATCTTCCTCTCCTCCCCCATCACCACCCCCAGACCGAAGTCAGACAGCCATCAGAGCCCCCCCAGCGACAAACAGAGCATACAGTCTGGGAAATCAGCAACCAAGACCAACAAGAACTCTCACATTTCCAGGTGGGTAACACGCTCTCTGACAGACACAATGTGTGTTTCTGTGCGCCTGTGTGCATGAGGTAGAGCGGTCGCCTTCCAGTCAAAAGGTTGATGGTTTGATTTCTAATCTGCTTGATTGATGTGTGATTACTTACATAAAGGGGAGAATGAGAAACAAAGTAAAAATTCTTTAAGTACCAATAACTAGACCATGTGCAGAATATTCATCATTTTGTGCTCATGTGGATCATTTTGTTTCTCCTTTTTCCAAGTAGGAAAAGTGACTTTTTCAAAGTCTGCTTTAAATCTATTCTCTTAGTTGAATTCAAACATTGTATTAAGACTAAGCTTTTATTGAGAAATGTTTGCTTCCATTGGATCTAAAGATTCTGACCAGAGCAAATGAAATCCTTGCTGGACACTTTATAAAGTTAAACATTAAAGCATCTGATAAAGGAATCTGGCAGAAATTCTGGATGGTAAAGAGAAGCAGCAGAGATGTTGTCTTTAACTGGAAGTTTGGAGCAGAACTTTGTCAGGTTCATGTTTTCTGAGAACAAGATGTTTGTTCTCACATATAGGGCCACAAGAACAAAGTTCTCTTGTGCAAGAAATCTCCAGTGTAGAGAGTTCTTGTTAGGGTCTGTACAAAAGAGAACCACCTATTTGACGCTGCAGAAAAGAAAGAAAATGATGTCATTTTTGTCCGCTGCCTTTGTGTGAGACTGTTCCTTCTGAACACCGCTGGGTCGAGTACCTTTCTGAAGTTAAAAGGAAGAAAAACTCTACATCTGGAGGCTAAACTGAGCCTGGTGCTCAGTTTAGTGGGAACATGCATGTGCACTGGCCTGTCAATCAGTGTGTTCGAATGACCGATGTGCATGTCAATCAAGTGATGTATTTAATGGAGAGGATGATAAATGGTTGACAGCGATTCCTCATCTACCACACTTGCGTTGGGAACCCCTGGTTTAGAAGCTGGTGCTTTTCTTTCTTCCTCTCTTGTTTTCACCCTAAAGTTATCATGTGAGACCGTGTGAAAGCTTTCAGGAGAAAAGTGACATAACCAACAAAGCAAAGCTCTTAAGGAGTCCAAACGTTTTTTTTTAATTGACTCATTAAAAAAACAAAAACAGATCAGCGTCTGAAGATGTTTAAATCCTGCACAGTGTGGGTTTAAAATCTGCTTCTATTGGCCCAAAAGAGTAAAAAAGTAAAAACTTTGCAAATGCTCAAAACAAGAAGAACGTTTAAATTAAAAACATTTCGCCAAAGTTGAATCAAACGGGACAGGTTTGTTTTTTCTTGTTTGTATTGAACACGAAGTCTTTAATGGTGTTTTTAATGATCATAGAGTGATGCTGCTGCAGAGTTTTGTGCTCCACTTCCCCATCGTGGACCTCTGAGCAAACAAAGTAAGTATGTTGGCTTCCATTTCAGACTCTCACTGTGTCCTGTCCCCCCAGGCCCAAGCTGAAGAACATCGACCGGAGTACAGCTCAGCAGCTGGCCATCACCGTCGGCAACGTGACTGTGATCATAACAGACTTTAAGGAGAAGACGCGCTCCTCGTCCACGTCCTCGTCCACCATCACGTCCAGCACCGGCTCGGAGCAGCAGCACCAGAGCTCAGGCTCCGAGAGCGTGGACAAGGGCTCGTCGCGCGCCTCCACCCCCAAGGGGACCTGTCTGTGGGACACGACGAGTCCTTCTAAAGGTGCCGCTCTCTTTGACACCCCCAACACCTCATGTTTATGGACAATGTGGATCCCACTGGAGAAGAGAAGGAGGGGGGGGTTCCCATCGCTGCCCTCCATTCCTGCAACCATTCCACTCCCCCAACCCCACCACTGGTGCTGAGAGGAACAGTTCACCTTTCAGGAATCAGACGCCCTTCATTGAGGAATTTTGGGCACCTACCCCCCAGCAGTAGCATCCAGACTCTTGTACGTATTGTTTTATATTTGTATGTGGATGTGAGGCGACTTTTGTTTGTTTTGTAAACAGTTCTGCTTTGGGCACAAAAACCCTTCGTTATCTGAGAAACAGAGAACTTTATTTATTTCTATGACCCAGCTCTGCTCACTGACCCCGCCCCCACTGCCCCCCCACAGTGTTTTAATCAATGCAAACACACACACACACACACACACACACACACACACCGGTGCTAGACACACTGTGAAGCGGTTTGGCAGATCTGGACTGTCCATTCACTCCATGTGACAGATTCTCCTGCCCTTCATCACTGTGGGCCCTTCCCCGTGCTCCTCCTCTTCTCAGTGAGCCCCCTGGCCTGCACCGTTCTGCCCGTCTGTCCTTTCAGCACCCCTACTGATCTTCTGCCCGAACTGTTCAGAGCGGACCGACGTGTGAAACACTAAAAGCTGTGGATCCTTTCTGGGCTGAAGCTGTTCTCTTCCTTCCTTCAGTGGACGTTTGGTTGTGTTTTGTTCTGTTTACCCGAAGGACGCAGTTCTTGTTGGTGAAACCAAACCCGAGCTGTGACTGTTTTTACTCCGAAACACAAAAACGAACAAAGGCGGAGAGCAGGCGGAGCCGTTTTTGTGTTTGACTCCTGTGGTTGAAGGCTAAACTCGCTGCAGTTCCTCCCAGAAACCTCTGTTCTGTTTGTTGTTGTTTTTTTTATATTTAGCAGCGAGGTTAAAGAGTGAATTCACTTTAGCCCATGTTAGACCAAGCTGGTGTCCTTTAAACTGTATGAAACTGTACAAAGAATAAATGTGTATATGATATCTTAGTTTTATTTATTGAAGGACCAAAGGAATTTCATATTGACGCGATGCATAGACAGATGAGTAACAATTTGAAATGCAATTATCTAATGTGTCAGATGAATAACAGTTTAAATAAAGACTAATATAATCCATGGAAATGGTCTTTTATTGTCCGCTCATCTCTAAATTAGGGGCCATGAGAAACGCTGCAAATTTCACGCACATTAAAAGTGGTGGGGCTGCACACCAATTGGAGGTGCACCCTGGTTGGGGCATACACCAGTTGGGGGTGCACCCCTCGCCACCAAGCATTAAATGTGCTCGCTTTGCAGTTCTCATGATAATCACAGTCAACTCAACATTTGGTGTCACGTTTTTATTCCTAGCGTTTCGAGCTAACGCAGATCGATGCACTTCACTGCGTTGAGACATAAAAGGTCAGGACACGAAGATAAATCTTTATTTTTTTTTCCTGAGAAGAAGAGCCCACTCTGAACTGGGCCTCACAAGCCATCTTCTCACCTGCCTTATCTGTCAGCACGCTCCCTACTCTCACTTGGGCATTCTCTTCAATTGGCCATTTGCTGACCATATGAACCAATGCTTGTCCTTTAAGAGAAAAAAAAACAGTGCAAAGCAAACACTATAAACAATGGCGCTGAAGCTTGAAGTTGCCCCCCCCGTTTCTTTCTCGCGCAAGCAGTTCTGTTCTTGTGTGCGACCAGTAACCTTAATTTACTGTGTAAAGATGGTTACATATTTTAGCTTTGTTTGTCAGAGGCCCAAATATAGAAATGCTTGTTTACTTACTGTATAATCTTTAACGTGAACTTCCAATTAAGTGTATTATACAGACTCATTTCTTCCTATAACAATGTGTTGTATAATGCTTTTGAAGTTATTGCTCGGTTTTTGAAAGAAGAAAATGGCAAAAAAATGTAGAAGACAAGATTCCATTCTTTGTTTTACCTTTTTTGTTGTTTGTTTTTTAAAACAAGGTGTCATTGTTTTTTTCTCCTTGTGGAATTCTGTTCCGGTTGTGGAAATGTATGCTGCGTTTTCTGCAGGTCACAGCTCCCTGTCTCGCTTAAAACGGTGTTGATCAATACGTTTCTAGCATGTGCACGACATAATGCGCTTATTGGCTAACCTAATCATTTTTTTTGCCCCCTCCGCGCTTCAAATAGAAATGTCTATTTATGAATTTTGCTTGTAGTTTTTCACAAATAAAACTGTCTAAGTTGTACTTTCTCTGGCTGTCAGTGTCCTTCATGTTTGGATTTTCACGTTTTTGACTCAGATCTTTAGGGCTAACATGGCAAAATGAACATCAATTTAAGTGATTAAATAAACATCTTTACCTTTCAATATTTAGCAGGTATTTAATTTTTTGCTGCATCATATTAAATCATTTTACATTTCAGAACAAAACTAAAAACACAAAAATGATGATAGCAAATTTTACATTTGCAAAATAGGACAATGTTAACTTGCTTTCTAAGGTTTTTTTTATACAAAAACACACATTTGAACCATAGAGTTTATCTCTTGGCATGTAAGTTTTTATTCATATGCAAGTATAACATATGGAGGTGCTTTATGTATCCATAAACACCTGAATGTATGTATAAAAGCAAATAAATGGCACCTTTACCTCCTGACTACCATTAACATTTCTCAAACTGAATATCTCCCAACCACTGCTTTCTACTGAACGACCTCCTTTTAGGATTTACGGAGGACTTTTGGGGCTTTTCAGTAATACCAAATGAGCCAATCAAGTCAATTCAGTCACTATTTTATCACAATACAGACGCTGACATGATGGACCCAGACATAGTCAATAAGCAGTATGAGTTCGAGAGAATGTTTCTATGGCAACCAGTCTCACCAATCAGGGTCAAGCTTGTTAAAAGGTGGGAAATCTGACGCATTTTTTGAAAGTTCAACGTCAGACCACATACTTTTATTAAGGGATCTGATTGGTCAGCTTATAAGTTGAAAGACTTGCACTACAGCAAAAATATAGTAGAAAAAAAATCGGATTAGCAAGACCATGTAAAAAAAATTTACTGACTGAGTTATAACTTGTAGTTTTCAACAAAAGTCTATAGGGCCTTGGCTTCTTGGAGTCAGTGGGTACTTCCTGTTTTGAATGCGAGGGGGGGGGGTCACTCATTCCAGTTGATATATACAGTCAAGGGTTTTCACTATCCTCTAGTGGTCAGGTAAAGAACTGCAACATTTGGAAGTTGAAATTATGGCCTGTGAAACCAACTTCAGTTCAATTCTGGGTATTTCTTTATTCGAATCGTTGTGAATCTGGAGCAGAAAAAATATTGCTGTTTGAAAAAGATTTTATTTGTGACGCAGAAATACGCTCCCTGCCCCGCCCCATTCTGATCCATCCACTGGTAGATGACTAGATCCACCTACACCTCGGTTTTCATGCCTCATCTGCTGCAAAAATGTATGGCTGGATGGCTCTAATATTACTCATCATTTTTGTTGCACCACTAATATTAGGTTTGGGGTGTGAGCTGTAAGCTAACGGAAGAGAATGTAAACAGAGAGCTCTCAGTTACGAAAAAGGGAAAACATTTTTGCTCAATATCAGTTCCTGCGTGTGGTCTAATTTTTTTTAATTAAACCATTGAGGTTCGTTGTGTTTTTTTGGCTCACCATGAGAGCTCATTCAGCGTCCTCCATGTACGCCCGCATGTTTATCTGCTCCAAAGTTACCCGAACTGCAGGATCGTTTCGGCACCTACCAATTCTGTCTGTTCAGATCAAATCTCCCAATGATAGGAACAACAAAAACGGATTTGCAAAAACCTTAGTGCTAATGAAGCGGAGCAGTGAATCTCTGCAGAAGTTTTCTTGCAGAGGACTTTTTTGTGCCTTGTGTTTTGTGCCAAACAAAGAACAGCATAGCTGCTGCTGGCGGTCTGGAGCGCCTCACACCGACGACGTGAGAAAACAAGGAGCATTTTGTAACTTTAGAAGAGTATTTGTGAATGAAAACAGAGGAGTGTGATAATGAGTCCCCTGAAGGATGGTGTTAACATGACTGCGGCTGCGGTGAATTATTGATGAGCTGTGGGAGGTTTGTAAAGGAGCCTCAGCTGTGATGGTGTCGGGGAAGGGCCCTGAGGGCGATGCTCGCTGCTTCCTCACACCGCTTACACGCTCACCCCGGAGATTCATTAAACATGAATGCTACTGCAGGTCCTTTCAGAATTTCACACAGGTTTTTTTTAAAAAAAAGTCTCCTTTTCTGCTCCACGTTCTTGTTTTGGCTAATGGCACACCGTCCGCCTGTGTGCTGTAATCATTGTTGACCTCCTTGCTGAACTCCACTTCCAAGTGTGTGATCTGTTTAACACTCACTCTGCTCAATTATTGATAGGATCAAACAGTGAGGGATGCTCCACGCATTTCATTTGTGTCCTGAAGAGCAGCTGCAAACCTGCAAAAGAGAGCAGAGGACATTTAAAAAAATACTTTTCACCTTTATTATAAGTTTTTCCTGCGAACAACTTAAATCTACGGTGGCCCTAAAGTCCAAATCACAACAACAAATCACTTGATTCACAATTAAAGCAAAACAAATTTAAAAAAAAAATTATGACACAATTGAAACCAAAATGTAAAAAAAATAAAAATAAAAACAAGTCATTTCCAGAAATCAAAATGTTAAAAAGTTGAGACTAGATACGATGTGAGTGATTGAGGAATCATCAAATTTTTGCAGTGGGCGTGGCCACAAGCTCATAAAAATATGATCTGTTGGAAGAAATTGCTGCACCAAATAACTTACTGTTGAAAAGTGAACAAACGTCGTCCTCCAATCGGTGATGTCCCTTAATACCCTTGCCTAGTTTCCTATTTTGTTAAACTTTTTTGACATTTGTGATGCTGATAAGAGATGTGTTTTAGAGCTTATTAAAGCTTATCAAAGATATGACAATCTATGAAATATTATTTGAAGCTTTTTAGAGTTAAGAAAAGCTTTCTAAAGTTAAAAACATATGAAAAGCTATGAACTGTTTAAACTACTACATTTCCCAGGCTGGGATCAAGATAGTATTTTTATCTATCTCATCTCATCTATTTCTTTCTGGAAAAATCTTTAGTTTTCTGAAACATTTTCTTTCAATTTGGGTTTGGAATTGTTCGTTCATTCATTCATTCATTCATTCATTCATTCATTCATTTTCTAAACCGTTTTATCCCCTTTTCGGGTCACGGGGTTGCCGGATGCCGGGCCAGTCTGTCGCAGAGGCCACAATCACACAACCATGCACACTCACATCCACACATAGAGACCATTTAGAGTGACCAATGAACCTATGAAGCATGTTTTTGGATGGTGGGAGGAAGCTGGAGTCCCCGGAGAAAACCCACGCATGCACGTGGAGAACATGCAAACTCCAAACTCCAAAAGGTCCCCCATTGCTCTGATAATGGGGCAAGTTCAAGTCCTGGCTGGGGGACTTGAAACAGTGTCGCCAAAGTCGCTTTTCCCTGTGACAGATCAGCTGATTGAACACTTTACTCCTGTAAAGTATTGCATAACAGCACAAAGCTGATTTCCCAGCTTCAGAATCTGCTAGAATTATGTTGTACCTTAGCAGCCACGTCTTAAGGATGGTGCAAGTGTGTCTCACAGTTCCACTGAGGCTCGTGCGGCCACCTTAAGGGACGTCATGAGAATGGAATGTACAGCTTTGTTGTAAAGTATTTGTAAGGATAACATACATTTAATGCACAATTGGTGTACCGATTATGCTTTTCTTTCTATGGGTTTGCTTCCTGCAGACAGCCTGTACCCGCAAGGTGGCCAAGGTGTTAAATGGTTTAAGAGTTACGGTAGCAGTTTTGCCACTAAACTGGCCTACATTTTGCCTCAAACGTCTCCATACAAGGCAACAAAGTAGCGAAACATAGAAAAGCAGCGTATCTACATGAGAAGTGAGATATTAAACCGCCACAAGTTCAAACAGAGAAAAAGAAAACATTGAATCATTTGAGGTGTGGTTTTACTGTTTCAGTCAGATTGAAAGTTTTCCGACCTAAAAACAAGTGTGTGCTTGGATGCTGCACAAGTAGTCTGGTGTTTAAATGTGACGCCACCATCAAGAAGAGTGACACTCGACACGAAAGTTCTCCCGTTCAACTGGATTTCACTGCTCATTTGGAACAAAAATATGCCTTTGGCAGCTCTAGATGATTTGCTCTACTTCGGTTCCCGGCCATCATCCATGCTTTTGCTTCTGCACGGCTTTGGCATCACACCTGACTTGTGTTTTGATTTGGGAGCCATCCAAAGTAAACCTTCCAACTCAGCCAAGCTTCAACAGAAAGACCCAGGGAGCTGTTATTAAACGGACCCAAACCTCTTCTGCTGGGTCTGCCTCTCTTCACTCCTAAATAGTGTTGAAGGAATAGTTCCAACCTGGGGTGAACAGTTTTACTGAAACATGGAAGCAGGGCTGGACGTAGTCAAATACCATGACTGCCCACCCCCACCTAAGACATGAAAATGAGAAAATAATCCCACAAGAAAGCAAAACTAAACAAGAATAAATAAAATAAACAAGCAAAAAGGATCAAATTAAACTCTCTTTAGGGACCCTCCCTTCACTTGGTGTGCTCATCCTGGACTTTGGTAGGTGGCCCCTGCCTTGCTCTCTCATGGGGTAGTGGTTGTCTGGAGTGTTGGGCGGGTCTCCATTGGGGGGCCCGGGCTCATCCATGGGGCTGGGGGATGCCCAGAACCCCAGGGGGTGGCAAAACAAACAACAAAAAAGAGGTAAGGATGGATGTAAACATAAACAAACAAATAAATGGAGCCTCAACAGGGTTCAAACCAGTGTCCTGCTTGTACCTGTCCCAAGCCCGGTAGATGCAGAAGGTGGTATCAGGAAGAGCAGGTAAGACAGAAAACTATGCGATCATCTTATCAGTTCATATATATTTATAAGCTTTTTAGGTGCTCCGGGGGGGCGTATGACAACTCAAACTCTCAGCCCTCCCTCAATAGTCCATCTGCACGTCAAAGTATGGCTGGCTAAATCCGGCTCTGCATGAAACCATGAAAATATTGTTTGATGTCTTGAGCATTCAGCGTTGGAGGTGGTGATGAAACCGGGAACCTGCTGTGGCGCTAACCCTTCAGCAAGAACCCAACAGCATCGATCCCGACACCTTTACTGGGAGGGCTACGACCCCACGAACGTTCACACCAAACGTTGAGAACAGCAGCTGGTAGAAACAGCTCCGCTCTGGTGGGGTTTTACACTCCAGAAAATCTCATCCAGCTGCGATGTCAACAGAACCGCAGTGCTATCACCTCAGAGATAATCTGGGATTAACAGAGATTTCTGTCACAGTTAAAATCCAGATGTTTCTGAGCTGAGATTTCAACGTTTTCCCTCACAGGCTGCACGATGCTGCTGCTGTTCATGATAGTGGAAGCAGCCCAGGTTATGGATGGGGATTAGACACCCCACAGGCGGGAACCTGAAGGATATTTAATTCACAAATGCAGGGTTAATAATGCACCTGTGTGATTGAATAGCATCACCACAGCCTATTGTTGCTGGGGAGCTTGATTTTCTGCAGCAGGAAGCACAATGAGAGGGGAGCCCGGGTGCAGAGTGTAGACTCAGTCTCATTCCAGGCTCTGTTGGGGATGCTTGTCAGGGCTAAGAGTGAAGGAATGTGTGTGGGGGTGGGGGCATGGCTTGTTACCATTTCACTAAAGATGTCAGTATCTACAGGAGCTGCGAGACGTGCCAAGCGCTGGCTCCCTGCTGCCAACTGGCACGCCAAGCGCAGCATATTGAGAGTGTCTCCTGCAGCGCTCACAGAGCGCCGCCGCACCTCTTAGAGTCAGAGAGCCGTGAATCATTTATGTTTGTAGATCAACCTGCCAACGCCTGTTTGACACCCCTTTTTTTTTTATTGTTTTGTCATTTCCACGAGAAGATTTAGGAGTAAAGCAAATAGATCTGCTGTTTTTCAGCTTTCTGGCAGTTTGGTTTAACAAGTATGTTTTACTTACTGTCTAAGCCCTAAATGGAATACAAAGCTGTGTAAAGGAACTTTGAAGGATTTTTGGCACCTGCAGAATTGTCTCTTCTATCACAACGGGCACGTGAGCGTGTTCAAGACTGCCAAAAACGCAAATCAGAGTCCCCAATCGATCACAGTTTAACCTGGTTTATCTTTTGACACACCTTCTATGAGCCCACAAATTATCTTAAAATCTCTTCTGTTGTGTTCTGACAAATATTTTGAATGTTTGACATGCGACATTTATTGCGGAATCTGATTGGCCAGTTCATAACTCCAATGACTTGAACAACAAAAAATTAAGACGAGCAAGAACAAGTTAAAAAGGGTAACAGAGGAATTGTTATTCTGAAAAATGTAATGAATAAAAGTTTTTTTATTTCTGAGTGGAAGTCTATGGGATTTTGGCTTTTTGGAACCAGAAGGTACTTCCTGTTTGTAACAAGAGGGGGGAGGAGTCACTTAGTCCAGTTCATATACAGTCAATAGTTTGCACCTTTTGGCCCCCTGACTTGATCACCCACAAACATGTAATTCTTCTCCTTTTGTTTTAATCTGTGATTTTTTTAGAGTTTCTGAATGAAGGATGCATTTTTTTCCTCCGTATGGATCACCTCTGCTGTACAACAAACCCCAGGTCTCTGAGATTTAAACTCCACATGAGCAACATGTTGCAGTTTGCTGCTGGCTCACTGATGCGATCACAGTCACTGTAGCCATGTGTTCACAGGCAGAATCAAAGCAAGATTTTGCTGAAATTACCGTGCATATCTATATTTGATGTAATCCCTCACGTTAATCTAAGAGTTTGGATCATATTAGCACAAACAATGGAGAGAAAAGCAAATATTCGTCACACCTCTCTCGTCTACAGACTAGTAAAGGTGGTGTCTGCAGGGTTAAAGATAGAAAATGTTGCTGCTTGTCTCAAATGTTTCATCAGCTTTGGAGCTTCCATTTTTGTGAAATAATGGCTGGATTTTCTATGAATGCCAAAGAAGGCTACTGTGCTTTTATGCGCCTCTGCTGCTTCTTGCTGCCGTGGAAACGGGCATGTGGCAGACCGACACAGACAGCCCCCTAACCAAAAAATCGTTAGTCTCCTTTCATAGGCTTAGGGAGCCCACTCTGACCCCACTGTGGTTTCCACGCCGAGGCTGCGCTCATTATTGAAAAGTGATTTTTCTTTTAGCATCAAGAGACTCTTGTGTTGATCAGGGTATTGTTTGCTACGTTGGTCAAAGGCCAAGTTAATCATCTGGAGTTCATTACACCATTAAAATATTTAGACAATCCAAAGAATTGTCTGAATTCAAGAAAAAAAATCCTAAAAAACAAGTAGCTGGAATTTTGTATATTTTCAGAAGAATATGAACAGTAGCAAAATTTACATCAAAGCAAACATCCATGAAAAAGAAAAAAAAAACATGCAAGCACCCAGAAACATAGACCAAAGATGTCAACTAAAGACATTTTCTGAAATTGAAAAGTACATTTTTTTGCTGGCAATTTAAAATAACAAATCTAGAGCAGGCAGCTTGTCACTCATTGTATTTTCTAGGTCACAAATACCATATTTTCTGCTCTATCAGGAGCACTTATTAGAATAATTCTGGCTTTGTTTACTGATGTCGAGACAGTTTTTAGAGTCACACAGTGCTTTGTCAAAATCTCAGTCTGTTTTTTTTTTTTATCATAACAAAAATTCATGCTAAAACTACTTAAAATACTATTTTAGGTAAACTACTAATTATCATTAAGAAATTCATTTCATAAAGCACAGGCTCCAGTTTAGAGCCTTGGGGAACCTCACAAGTAATATCATGCAGTTTTCCTTTATTTTCCTGCATTTTCTGAATAGGGTGTAAATTAGATCATTCATCATGCGGAGCATACTAGGTTTATAGGGTACAGTATTATAAAATCTGAAGAGCAAATTATTAGACATTTAAAAAAAATCCAACAGGGAGGGCCATACTAGGATCTGCATGTGCATAATCATCTTCCAAGATATATAGAACAAAAAAATATATCCACAAAGAAATGGCCAAAAGCATCAGCTCCTGGTTGTTTATAAGAACAGAAATTATGAGGAAGATATTGTATATATAAAAAAAGGCAAAACTCTGATCAATATTTTTTCCTGTTCCAAGTCAGCCTTTGACCTGCGGCGAGAGAAGGTGGACAGAAATGCGCCCTTCTCCACACCTCCCTCTTTATTGTTGACCTTGCTTTTAGGCCATCTCACGGGAATGATCCAAACATGCATTACATTAGTGAGTACAAGGGTCAGGGTAAAAGGGCAAGATGTTTGCAGCAGCATTCAATAATTCCTGGTCTCTGTAGGATCTCCTCCTCCAACCGGTCCTGCAAGGGTTGATTGATCCTTGAGGAAAAATTTAAGCAGAAGTATTTTTTTAACTGGTGTTCAAATACAGAGATGGAATTAATTTTCTTTTTAACAGATGTAGACATTTTATGTGTGACACCTTATCAGGTTGATCAGGTTTTTTTGTAGGCCAGGTGGGCTGAAAAAGCAAGTTTTGGTAAAGGGGTCACACTCTTTTAGACTAATTTAGTGACTTCAACCGTAAGCCTCCCAATTTCTTTAAAACATATTGAAAAACAGGTACTGCATTTATGACCTATGAAGACAAATTCTAATTATTGTTGAGTTTAGATTGACAGGATCTGCCCTCTATTTTGTAATCCACTCAGATTAGGATTGCATCAACATAATTAAATTCATTTATTTAAAGCACCAGCTGAAGTTGTGTCAAGGTGGAAGGCAAACCCCCCCCCAAAAACACACACACACACAACATCAAATTGGGCCAAATTCATTAGAGGATTGTTGAAATCATATTCAATTCAATGTAACTGTGCTACAGTGAGAGACGTGACCAAATAAATGAATTATTTTTGTACTGAGAAAGAAAAAAACAAGTCATCATAAAAAGAAGCCTGATGAGAGGGAACTTCCAGCAGAACCAGAGTCAGTAATGGTGATCATCTCCTTTGATTGGTTTGAGTCTGAGAAGACAGGAAGGAGGCAGAATGTTGGATGTTCTTTAATTTATAGAAGATCTGGACCCAGAAGTTTCGGATGTCAATCAATCTTGTTATTTTGTGCTAACAGTTCAGTCATTTCTGTAAATGGAAACACATGCCATTTGTTTAGAATCTTTTTGGTTTATTTTTCTGACTCATTTAAGGGTCTTCAATCAATCTCAGACAGAAACAAGAAAACTGCAGTAATTTATCAAAATATAGGAAAACTATTGTTATTTGAAATTGCATCTTGCCTTTTTACCCTTAGACATTCTCTTTTTTGTTGTTCTTTTTGTACACTCTGCCATTTTTGCTTTTTGCGTGCTCATGTCTCATGTTTGCTCACCCCAACTTGGTTTGTATATGAATAAATAAAGTTGGGAAAAAAAAACGTTTGTTTCTGATGGGTGTATTTTAGCATCCTTTTTTCTGGAGTAATACTGCAGACTTAAAAAAAAATGAATCCGATTAATCAAACTTTTGAGTTGTAATTAATCACAATGTTTTACTAGGTACATTTTATACGACAATATGCTGCTTTTGAACAAAAAAAGGCCAGAGGACATTTCTCCTTCATTTTTATTGCCTGAACTGTTTTCATTTGTAACATGTAAATCAAAAATCCCAGAAATGTAATTTGTGTGCACAAAACCCATCAACAGTAAGAACTGTCAAAACTTTTATATCAATTAACAGCACTAGTTAAAACACACTGAAGAAACTAAACTTGTATTTCCAAGTTAATTAAGGTTTATTTGTCTGTATTCATCTGTTAATGGCAGAAAGTTGACAAAAAAAGCATTACATGTTATTTAGAGAATCAACTCGAAAACTGATTTAGCTCCAGTTGTTCTCATCCCTTTTTATATTCTATGTTTTTACAAAATAGAAGTAATGCAATGACAAATGTAGAAATTTGACCGTTTGTATTTTATAAGTTAACAATGTTAGTTTGAAAAACAGTTGCAAAACTCCATCCATCCATCCATCCATCCATCCATCCATCCTCAAAACCAACTGAATTCCCCTTGGAGTAACTGGAGCCTCTCCTGGCTACTGTTGGGTGAAGGTGGGGCTTTTCCCTGGACAGGTCACCAGTCTGTCAAAGGATCACACTCACACATGAACACCTAGGGACGCTTCAGAGTAACCACTTAATCTATAAAGCAGGTTTTTGGACTGTGCGAGGAAACAGAAAGATCCTAGCTGGGAATTGAACCCAGCCGGAATGCTAACCACTACACCACAGTGCAGTCCTCAGCAAAACTCTAAATCTGATTTAAAAAAAAAAAAAAAACTAAACAGTAGAATGACTTGGTGGGTCACATTCAGCAAGAACAAAATGTTTGATTTTAATTCTTAAAACATTTTTAATTCTGCTGAACAGCTGATTTGCATGATTTTTTTTTATTGTAAAGTGTTTTAAAAGGAAATCAACCAAATTGTAGATGTAAAAATGTTTTCTTCCTCAGTAAAATGTTTACATCTGAGCTATTATCAGCAATGTAGAACATGTACTGAGGTAGATTTAGTAATTGCAGATCAAATCAATCGGGGTTTGATCAAATCCTTTTCTGGTCTTTGAGTCCAACCCATGAAGTTCTGAGTGGTAAAAAAAAAAAAAAAGAAGACGACGATGCTCCTCCTCTTTTCCTTGTATCCTTTGTATTCTTCTGGTCTGATCTGATGAAATGACATCGGGCTTCTAAAGAATAGGTGCAGAGCTCCTCGATGTTTCACAGCCAACCAGTGATGATCTTGGCTTAGTTTCAGCAGCACAGCTGTGTGTGTGTGAATGTGTGCATGTGTGTGTGCGTGCGCGCGTGCATGTAGTGGTCAAAAAGAAACTGGCTCCAGCTTCATGTGTAACCACAGCCAGATGCCTGCACTGCCAGGATCAAACAAGCTTGGAGAGACACCGTCTTTGGGGTGGATTAAAGCCTTTAAGAAATGGCTCAGCAAAGGAATTTGAAATGATTCCAACAAGAAAACACACACGCACAAGCAAATCCACAAAAAGCAACACCTGAAGATAAAAAGATGCAAAGAGACAAAATCTGAGGTCTAGGAACAGGCATTTTACCTTTTCTGATCTAACAGCGCCACCTTGTGGTGGATGTGTTTTTGGGCTGAAGTGTCTTCTGTGATCAGTCAGATAAAGGAGTCAGCTAAATTTAGATGTTTATACTATGGTCACGTGGTTGTTTTTATTTCCTTTCCGGTATAGAAAGTATGTACTTGTAGTTTCTGCTATCGTCCTAAACTCACAAACAGTTCGTCAAAAACATCTTGCCCAAGACAAGAAGTTCTCAAAAACAGCATTAAAATTGCAGAATTTGTAATGTTTTATGTGAGGACAATCCAAACCCAGCAGGAAGTTAAAAAAATATTTTAGAAACAAGAATATCCAGTCCAGAGTTACGGCTGTAGCCACCCCCCCCAACGAGTAACGCTAAAGACAATAATTAGAGTCAATCAGCAAAAATAATCCAAAGAAGTGGGAAGGACTTGAGAAAAAGTCCCACACAGAGTGAGCCACTTCACTCCAAACAGGGAAAAAGAACAGTTCAAAAACCTAACATGTAAAAACCTGTTTGAAAAAGGAACAAAAGACTCCAGCAGGTCAGATCACAAAGGAAAAAAGATAAGACAAACAAAAACTCACAACATAGAACCTCAAGCATCTCAGGCCCCAGCACAGCCAAAGCCCTACTTGGCATGCAGAGCAAAATGAGCAGAAACAGTACAAATGAAGGGGTGAACAGGTGACACAAATGAAGACTGATTACATGATCCTGGGGCAGAAGGAAAACAGCAGAATGCTGAGGACAGGACAGGACCTTTATTTTGAAATAAACGTGGCTCTGCAGGACACTGACTAAGACGACTTTTTTTTTTTTTTTAATAAATAGTCATTTTGTCCTTGAAAAAAAAACGTCACATCGCACAGTGGTTGCTGTCGTGCACAGATACTTTAGCAGAACATTTAAATGGAGCTGGATGATGACTGCCTTCTCCTTCTAATATTACAAAGGGTCATGTGTTGTTGGTGCAGAAAAATGACTGAAAACATTTTTTTTCAACTTCCTCAGCGATGGATTGTGTTTTTTTTCTGGAATGCTGGTGTTAAGCAGCTCCTGCAAACTCTCTGCAGAGTTGGCAGATGTCAATCATGGTTTGGAGGACAATGTACGCCGTATATCTCGCTCAGGTGCTGTACTAATACATCTTTGACTGCATGAGTGAAGCACGTTCCAGGGGGTTATTTTCCGAGTTTGAACTTTTGGATCAGCCTTGTGTACAGTGGGTGTGGTCGACACTAGTTGGACAGTTGGTGCAGAATCACTCACCTTTTCTGACAGTTACTGCCACATCACCCTGTAGATCCCATCCATTTCAATAAAAACCCTGGTTGCGATCCTAAACGGATTTTACTGCCTGATGTCATATGTTGAGCTGCTACGTGACGCACGTTCCTGAAAGCTCTAAACGCACATTTCGTTTTTTTTTTTTTTAAACTTTTTTTCTCAACTACAAAAAACGTCTACAGTTATTGGTATATATTGCAAAATAAGGTTATATTAGAACATATATATATATATATATATATATATATATATATATATACATACACGCATACATAAATACACGCATATGGCTCTAAACGCGCATTTTTGGACGAGCTTTTAGCACTCACTGCTCTGTCGCTACCAGATTGTAGCAGATGTACCTACAGTTGGAGAGACTTGATGTGAAATTTCAAAGCGGTGCAAATCTCAGGAATCTCTCTTCAGACTTTTTCTTTCACAGCTCTATTCCAATATATGAAAGACATGCGATCATAGAATTCCAGCCAAGCACAAACTGCGATTATTCACTTTTTCTCAATGATCAATTTTCAAACATTTTAAAAAAAGACACCAACTATATATAACTACCAAATTCAAGTCCATGATTTGTCAAAGTTCATCGGGTTTAACTTGCAGTGCACCTTCAATAGCTGTGCATTTTGTACGCGGAGCCAGACTACGGTTGTAGAAACGTAGCGATGCTGGAACATAAAGCTGCATTCACTCCAGCTGCATGTGGAGCATTGAAGAACATTTCATTCCGGTGGTGTTCACACCGGATCAGTGCCAGAGAAGCAGATCGAGAAAATCCAGCTAATCTTGCTCCAGGCCTTTTTTTTCTCAACGCTAGTCTAGAAATCTACACCTTGGTGTCATAACTCCAGCTGTGCAGAAAACATTAATTATTCCATTGTGATCATGTTTACAACAGTTCGCATGTTTGTTGTGAAAAGGACGCCACCCACACGTCACCATCAAATCCGAGTCCCTGATTGGTCACAGGGCCTCGTTGCCGCGATGAAGCGCTAAGAAGTTCAACTGGTTGAACTTTCAGTGCGTGATCATTGAATGCCAGCGTGGGTTTTGAACGCAGAAGCCCAAACTCGCTTGAACCTGCGTCGCCGAGGGCGGTGTGAATTTAACATATCTTGTTGCTTTTTTAAAACATACTTTGTTCTTGCAGCTTTTCTGCACAAGGGAGTTACTGGTAAATTTGGTCGTACCCATACAATGAAATGAAATGAAATCTATTGTATTCTTTTCTATTGAAAAGGTTTGGTCAATGGCTTTTTTTAACAGTCAAATTACACGTGTGGGTGAAGCCATTGTCTCTATAATAATCAGTTTTAAAGAGAAGAAATGGGCTATGAGGAAGTGCTGCTTCTTTTATTGTGAAGGTGGTGCACATCTTCTCTCCTCCTTCCACTGCTGTGGGGCTGCAGTGATCGGCCATGCAGGCTCCAGCCAACACTTCCATTTTGTTCTAAATGAACACTTTGGGCTTCAAATGAACACCCTAATGAGCTGGATCTGCAGTTTGAAATAGAAAGATTCAAAAGTCATGAAAATGTCATATGAATATTCAGACATCTCTGTGCCGCCTGAGACGGACAACAGCAGCAGCTGCTGCTGCATCCTCACATCTTCATCCTCCTCATCAGTAGGATATGGTAATTGGGCATCTGCTTCCTGGAGTCAGTCAGATCACCCCCGCTATATGTGTGCAAACACTGTCAGAGTTTGTGAAAGGGTTGCCGTGACGACACTGTATGAAACATTACTTTTTTAGAGGAAATTTGCGATCCACTTGATGCTGAGCAGATTAAGTTGACAGTCTCACTTGTTGATATTCTGTATTTTTATAAAATTGAGCATTTTGTCGGATCCAATATGAACTTGTGAAGGCTGCTGCTGCTGAAGAAGTCTTCTGAGGATCACTGTTGGAGGTTGTTGTTCACTGTGACAGAGAGTCGAAGATAAAAAAGGCACAAGGCTGAGGAAGGGTCCAGAAACATTTCTGCTGCCTTGAAGGTTCCAATGAGCACAGTGGCCTCCATCATTCGAGGAAGTGGAAGAAGTTTGGAACCAGGACTCTTCCTAGATCTGGCCGACCATCGAAGCTGAATGACCATCACACCATGAGAAACAGAATTCTGTGGTCTGACCAGATCAAAATAGAACTTAGATACTTAGAACTTAGAACATAGATCTATTGAGAGATGTGAAAATGGCCGTGCACCGACGCTACACATCCAACCTGATGGAGCTTGAGTGGCACTGCAAAGAGGAATGGGCCAAACTGTCCAAAGAAAGGTGTGCCAAGCCTGTGGCGTCATATTCCAAACTGTTGTGGGTCGTCAGACGCCATGACAGCTCCCACCTGTGCTCAATCAGCCACCAGGTATGGCCACCATGATTGCCTGCACCTGGGTCTCCAGCAGGTGTATAAAGGATCGTGGAGATCCCAACTCCGGCGCCAGACTGTTAGCTTGCCTAAGACGGTAACGTGCTGGCTCCCAAGACGTGTCATAGGACTCTACTCTTGTGTCAAAGATTTGCCGACTAACTAGTGTGTTTGCTTGCCAGTGGCTCCCGCTTTCTCTCCACCACCCCTGCTGCTCCCCTGGGCTCATCCAACTCCGCTCTCGACGCGGACCAATCCATGCTGGACTTTCTCCCATCAACATTCATCGCCTTACCCTTAAATAAACCTCATAACTACAATTGTGTCCTGCGCTTGGATCCTCCCCTTCCTGCTCCGCCCAACACCAAACCACTTGAGGCTGTAATTGCTGCCGAAGGTTCAGCAGCTAAGTATTGAGTAAAGTCTGTGAAAACTTCTGTACGTATCATTTTTCAGTTTTTTTTCTAATAAATTTGCAACAATTTCAAAAGAATTTTTTCAACATTGTCATTATGGAGTTTTTTTCAAAGAATTTTTCAGGAAGAAAACAGATTTAATCCATTTTGAAATAAGGCTGTGACATCATAAAATGTCGCAGAAGTGAGACGCTGGGAATACTTTTCGGATCCACTGAATCATCAGTTTTAGGAGCGACTTATCACAAATCTATTACAGTCGGGTAACTTATAGCAGTAACGTAAGTTTTTGCTGTAATGAGTTCACAAGGCGTTACCATTGATTCTGGGTAATATATATGTATATACATACATACATGATACATGTTTAGTAATTTGTAAATTAACCCATAATAGGTTCTTTTTTTTCTTCTTTACAATCTGCATAATTAATTTGTCTTTAAAACAGTTTTTTTGTTGCAATGCTTGACATCCATGTTTGTTGTACAACCCCAGCTGTATGAAAAACCAAACCCAGGCAGTCTGCAGGATTCAGTGAGACTCACAAAAACAAGAAAACCAAACCCACAACTAACAGAAGCTTGAGTAAAAGATTCAGACTCCCAGCGTAGCACGAAGAAGAGATCCAGCAGTTGCTTGTAAGCTTCCTCTGCATGACCTCAGGCTCCCTGTTCTTCAGCTGCACTACATTAACAGCATGGCTGAGCTAATTAAATGCAGGCCCATCACATCCAATAATTCAATAAAGCCAAGCTTAATTAACTACTTAATTAGAAGCAGAGCTTGCATAAAAAGAGAATTTACCTACTGTCCAATCCAATCACTTGGCTGATGTCCTCCAACAGTATTAATTGGACAAGCACAGGATGAGCCAACAGAGGAGGTTACTAATTGATCTGTGTGTAATTAGATATTACAGCCGGGATTACAATGACGTCCTTGTCTGCAGGTCCGTGTTCTCAGCCCTCCAGGAATAGCAGGTCATGTGTGCATTCAGATGAAGCCATCTGCGGATGCTGCCTCGGGGGTGGAGCCCCGGCAGGTGAGAGGTCAGATGATAAAATGGAGTGAAGGAGGTGTTCTGGCTTGATTGAGCTGGGACAACCCAACTGGACACAGAGTTTGGAAAATGTCTGAGAAATCCTGGGTGACAATAAAAGACTACCTCATTCTATTACTCACTGTTTGTCTAGTTTACATCAGAGTTTACTTCACATCACTTTTTATTTGCACATATACAACATATTGCTAAAAGAAACAATAAAAAAAACATGAAATAGGTGCAGGAAGAGGAAAAAAACCATATGGGCTTACATTAGAGCGTCTACCTAATTCAACTTTAAAAGTGACATAAAATACAATTATATACACACAAAAAAAGAAAAAAGTCCATGTGGAATGGAACTAGTGTTTCTTACATTTGTAAAGCACCTGTCAAAAGTAATTCTCTCTACGTTTGAATAATTAACAAAACAAGAATCAACTTAAAACAATCCCAGAACACCACATATCTGCTGTGAGTCAAAGTTTTGTTCACATCCATTGTCATGTTTTTTAATGACGTTGAATGATCGTGTGAGTTGGTTTGTTCATTCGCACAGCTGTGATTTAATGGAAACAGTGTAGATGCATTTTCTGGGGCATTTCT
Organism: Oryzias celebensis; assembly: GCA_014656515.1. Taxonomy (NCBI): domain Eukaryota; kingdom Metazoa; phylum Chordata; class Actinopteri; order Beloniformes; family Adrianichthyidae; genus Oryzias; species Oryzias celebensis. The sequence continues at coordinate 10,371,352 of BNCR01000005.1, forward strand.
AGAATTTTGCTAAAGTTTTGCACATATTTGTAATGGAAACACAACTGATGAGGTCGCATAAAAAGATGAACTGATACAATTGTCTTTAAACTGATCCATAAAGAAATACTCAGAAAGGCCATTTTGAGCTTACCTTTCTTATATACATCTGCCATCATCAGAAAAATGCCACAGACATGTTAAAAACACCGTTTTCATCAGAGTGGGTCTTTAAGAGGTTAAAATATAAACAGCATCTCCCCCCTCTGTGCAGTATTGACGCAAAGAAAAGTCATCTGAAGGACATATAAAGAATCTTCTTCTCAGGAAGTGATGTGTTCAACTGTCTGTCAGATGTTCTGTCGTGCCAGATTTTGGGACGTGCGTCAGAAAGGATTGTGTTTGATTTTGAGTCATTCTGAGTTAAACTGCAAAGTGTGAAGACGAAGAAAAAAAAAAACCCAAAAGCAGGTCGCTTGTTTTCCTCTTCCGACTGCATCCATGATCCCATCTGTCAGACCGGCTCAGCTGCCAACCCGGCTCAGAATTCAGGAAACATAACTCAGCTGTGTCCCCGCAAGCACGCTTTTTACCAAGCGAAGAGGGAAGTGTTCTGCTGCTGCTGTTCTGACAATCCTCAGTGTCCCAGCAACAGAACGACAAGATGAAACTACAGAGTTTCTCCTCTGATCCATCCCTGGCTCCTGTCATGGGCTGACGGGAGGAAAAGTGGAGGCCTAGAAGAAGTCCAACCCTCACAAACAGTCGCTTAAAAACTAGTACCCTGAATTTTTTGAAAAGATGGTTAGTTATAAAGTGCAGGAGCTAAACAACCTTAAAGTCACAGTAAAATGTTTCTCAAAATGTAATCAAATGTTTCAGAAATTGTGCTCAACGAGGAGCAGCTTTACTTTCAAAAAGAAATAAACATATTTTGTCCAAGTGATTTACTTGAATAAGAGCAAAAGGAAACATTAAAGTCACGAGCGATAGTTTAACCATTGTTTAAGTTAAGTATACGTTAATGACATATAGCACAGAAAACAAAAATTATTGTGTAAGCTTTAGTATTTTCAGACTTTAAAAAATGGGATATCCTAATAAAAAGGAGCTTCTTCAGAATGGTCCTCACTGCAGTATGGCAGTAAGGCTGCCCAAATCACAATTTGCTAATGAGATAGTAACAGTCAGGCAAGGAGCCGACACTTAACACGTGAACAGCACCAACGGGCTCTTTGTGCGGTTCACAGGATTTGGTGGGGCAGCACTAAAAGAAAAATGCGTTTGACACACCTGCGTATCACCCCCATTCAATCTAACCCACACTTTCATGTTGTTTAAGTTCTCATTAGAATCTGTCACCCGCACAGAAAAAATGTGCATGAATGTTTTTGCTTCACAAGCTCACTTAGCTTTCAACGATGAAATGAAAATAATCTGTCCGACTTTGCTGCAAGAGGGTTTCTATGAAAGACTTTTCTAAAGCTGTGTTGACCTTCATTTAACAAATATTCCAGTTTTCTTGTGTCTGCCGTGATGTCATCGTGTGATGGCACAAACGTCAACCTTTTTGTGTCAATTTTAAACTTTTCTGCAAGTTTTACTGAGTTTGTCCAAGTTCAGAACGACAAATATGACATTTTTAAAATTTATTTTACAAAATGGGTTTTCCATGAACTCAAAACAAATGTGAATGATGCCTCTTCTTCTTTTTTTTTTTTAGCTGAACTTTTAGATATTTCTTTCTTAAAGTACTTGTATTGGCTGTAATCAGAGAGGACTACAGACATGAATGGTTGTTCTAAAATGACTTTTTGGTGAAGAGGCAAAATCTGTCGTGCTGAACGTCAGTACCTTGAAAAAGCAATTCAGAGCGACCTATCTGATATTCAATCAGTACCTGTGCTTGTTTGTCCTTCAGTGTTTGAGCACGCTGCCCTGACCTCCCAGTTAACCAGCCAAGGACATCTATGCTCTACCGGTATGTCACTGTATGAGGGAAGAAAAACTGAGTGGCTCCTTCAGAACAAAGGCTCTAAAATTCAAATTTAAATTGCTTTCACCACACTTTCCTTTTATGTGACGTGTGCGAGGTTATCTCCTTTCTCAGCTGCTCTGGAGGATGAAGAAAGGACGAACAACCATCCTCTGAGGATGTGCTCTGCAAAAATCCTCAACTCATCTTTATAAGTGCTGAAAAAGACTGAAACATCTACTCTGTGTTGCAGCCGTACGTACATTGTCTGTAATAATAAAAAAAAAAAAAAAAGAGTATTTTTATAATAGCTCAAAGATGACTGGAATGGATCTTGAAGGACCTTTTTTTATCCAATCTTCTTGTGTTCCTAGTTGGTTTGTCTTTTTCAAGAATTGACAACACAAGTGAGAGCTTCTGACTTGCCGTTGCATACATTAGATGTAAAGGTCTTTTACCATGAGTAATCCACTTTTTGAGCTTTTAAGTGTAACATAATGTTCATTCCTCAAAATAAACAACCTCAAAGCAGTATTTTGATTCCTTCTCCCATTTCTGAGTATTCCTCTAAAAACCTGCCCCCCCTCCATGAAAACAAGCAGGTTCTCACGAGCTAACAACACAAAGAGACACCAGCCCATTCCAGGGAGAGTCTGTGCTGCCAGCACCACACTTGCACACACTGTTTCCATTTGCGAACGGTGATCAGCAAAACGCTTTCATTATAGATGCACATTACCATACATCTTCCAGTTGTATCCCAGCTCCAATATCCGCCAGGTCTAATAACATGTGTTTGTTAGGCTCGTACTGGTGGACGCCAATCTCTAAGCGGCTGGACTCCTTTAAGGACAACCCTCACCGCAGGGGCAGTGCACGTGTAGACGCTGTCTGCAACCCATTCTCACTCCCAAGTTGTCACATGGGTAGGAGCCCTCCAGGTCAAAAATTGATGCTTCGGGTGCACCCAATATGTTGTTTTTTTGACTCATCCAATTAAATCAATGCTCCCCAACCTCCAGGCCGCAAACCGATACCCTAACCGTAACTAGGTACCCCAACCCTAAGCTTAACCTGGTACTGGATGCAGATCTGTACCAGTTCCAGACTTAATGACTCAAATTCATAAATAATTTGTTCTTCTGTGTGCCAGAGGTAATATATGATCAGATACATGGATAGTTTACTCTGAAAGAATTAAGAAAAGCATGGTATAAGTCCTTTTGTTTACATCTTTCATCTTTCACAAAGTTTGCATCTGTTAAAGAAAACAAACCACAGTGGTATGAAGAAGTCTGTCCCCTCTATTTTAAAATTTTCTTAAAAAGCAGGACTTTTTCAAAGGGTTTATTGCTTTGATATTTTAGATTTACAGATGTTTTTGCTCTGATATTCAATGCATACAGCATAATTGATATTTCTACACTCATCTATTCTTACTTAAGAAACTTTTTATTTGCTAAAGTGAAGCTTTATTTATTTTTTTTTTTGCGAGGGGGGGTTAAATAGCATCCATTTTTCTTTTAATAACTTCTGCAAACCCAAGGACGACAACCACAGAAATGTCTTAATAAGGTCTATCATTGAATCATCACTTTGGCCTCCAGTGCCAGTGGAAGGAAATTCTTGTTTGAAGTTTTTCATTTCATTTCTAAATTGAATGTTATAACACATAATATTAACCAATAGAGTGATATTTTTATTTGGCTTCCTAATCTACATTTGAAAATGCATCCAGTAATTAAAAAAAGATGTTTGGTGGTTTTATATTTGATTTATGTGTTTCCCTGTCAAGAGAAATTTTTTTTGTTTAAGACGTTTGTTTAACTCAATGACACCTGTGATGTCACTGGGCACAACTAAATAACCCGCTCTTTGACACATCCGAACTCTTGGACCGTTTATATGATCAACGTGAGGTAGCTGATTAGCAGAGAAAAGCGGAATTTCACATCGGCTTCATTCCGATATGTAGCACTAAGTGTTGTAAAATGGCGCAAAACTGCTTTTCTACGCAACTGAAGCAGCTGGTCTTTGTCAATCGTGAAACACTTCAGTACTGTTGCACGTCAGTGCCAAGCTGCTTCTGAACCAGCTGGAATTACGAGTTTTACGGTCGTCCAAAGAATGTCAACACTGGAGTGAAAGCTCTGGTGTTGAAGGGTTAATGGATTTATGAGCCCTATCCAGGCTGGAACCAATAAAAGAGCACATCTTTTCTGCTCATGCAAATATTTAGGCAAATATTATCGACACATGTCACTGTCACAACCTCATAGCTTCTGGATAAATTGAGGACTGATGTCAAACAGATAGTGGTGATGGAAGCTGTCAGTAATTATACATCTCCGTCTCCATCTGGGTAACATGTCAGTTTGCATCTGCAACCTTGCTGCTCTCCACGGCACAGCCAGAGTGTATGTCAATGTTAAATTAGTAGGCTAGTAGACTAACACGTAGACTGACCAGACTTGTCCTGTTTGATCCATGATCAGGTGAGCTTTCACACCTGCCAATAAAAGCAGATCATCAACGTTAATGAAGTTTTTCTCAGTATCTAGTTTGCAAAAAAAAACAGTTGTTGTGTCTTAGTTTCCCCATGCCAGCATGATGGTGAAGTGGATAGCGCTTTCATATCACAGCAAAAAGATGCCGGTTCAAGTCCTCGCTGGGATCTTTCTGTGTGGAGTGCGTTATCTCTGGCTCTCTCACAGTCCAAAAACAGGTTTCATAGGTGAATTGATGGCTCTAAATTGTACCTACCTGTGCATGGGTGTGTGATTTTGGCCATGTCGACCTGCCCAACAGTTGCTGGGTTAGCATCTGGCAGCCCCCTGACCCCGTAAAGCCTGAAATGGGTTCAGAAAATGGATGGGTATAGTTGTCACACCTGATGCTACATTCACACCAGGCATGTGACGTGTTCAAGCATGCATGTTTTGGCCATTGTGTTCACACTGGACAAGCAGGGAGGGGCATTTTTTTCTTTTTATACTGTTTACTAGCTCATGTGCACCACCTACAGTTAGAAGAGGCTTGGTGTGAAATGTTGAAGCGGTACAAATCTCACCAATCTTTCTCCAGGCTTTTTCTTTCACAGCTTTATTCTGACGTATGAAAGACTTGAAGCCCAAAACTTCACTCATTTATGCGCGTTTTACATAAACTTCTTAATCGGGGATGGTCGCTTGAACACACTTTGCCGAGGGCGGTGGGAATGTAGCTTGAGAGATGTCACTAGTCTAGAAAGAAAGAACTCTCACTAAAGAGAGGAGCTGTAAAGCCTAAAAAAATGATCGATAATGATGAAAGAATGAAAACAAAAAAAAGATTGTTTAACCTAAAAGGAAGTTTGTAAAAAAACACCCTGATGTCTGAAGTGGCAGCAGGATTGAAAGGAAATCGCTTTCTGCGTGTAAACATCTAGGATCACTGAGAACAGCCAAAACTGAGGAGTCACTTCACAGCATCTCTATCTTCAGGAGTGAACTGACCCCGCAAATCTACGTCCTTCCAGCTGCTTTCACGGCCAACATCGCCATGTGTAGTTTTGAAAAGTATTTCAAAATTCTGGCCTTGGATCCACAAAAGGTGTTGGTAGAAAGAGAGAGGGAAGTTGTACGATATGAGATTTTTCTGAACTAATCCCTGGCCAGCTTTAGTGGTTTTGAGTTCTTTGTTTCAGGCTATGAAAGCTGCAGGGTCATTGCTGTGTCAAAGTTTACCTTGTTTTTGCTGAAGATTGTGTGAGTCATTTCTGAATGGAGGGTGGGTTTATAAAAACCCTCACCAGTCCCCAGCGGTTAGGAGGCCACTTTGCTCAGCGCTCTGTTCACGGATGCACATGCGGAGGGGTTCATCAGCGTCCCTGCTTTTCACGCTGAAGGGCAACGGAACTCAGACATTCACCATGAAATCCTTCTACCCCTTGCTCTTCTTTTTGCTGCTGGTTTCTCGTGGATCTTCAGCTGTCATCACAGGGGTGAGTGCACGCCAACAGGCAATGCTTTGGTTTCTAAACACTTTGAGAACGAAAAAGTAAAAAAATCCTCATCAATTCAGCTGCAGCATTTGCTCCCCAGTTTACTTTATTTGCTCAAACTCTTAGATGTGTTCCCATTTCAATGATACAAAATAAAAAATAAATTGGATAAAAATTAAAAAGATTTATAGAAATAATTTCTTTAAGAAACATCATTAAAATGTCTGCACCAATGGTTTTTAGCTTGTTGTGCTCCGAAAATGTTGATGCAGGTACTGTTTTAACACATCAGTCTACTCTGATCAAACCAGTTGCATCATCAGTGTCCGTCTCTTCAGATCATCGTCGATGTCACTCAGATGCTCATGACTATCAGTCAACCCACAAAACCAGCCGTTCAGTCAGCATAGGGTTTTTAAATTCCTTCTTGGACAACTTTAAAGATTCAAAGACTTTATTGTAATTGCAGAGGCAATTAAATTTGGGTGGTCTGCCAACAACAATTCATGGGGCAATAGAATAAAATAACACATAATAGTGGATTAAAAATAACAGATAAATAAGAATAAAACTTGAAGATAAAGTGTAGTGTGCAGCAGGTTAAACAGGTGATGGGCAGGGTTTACTGGAGGATTGCTGCCATTCTTTTTTGGCAACATGATTTTCAAGATGATGTCAAGGGGAGGGTAGGGGGCAGGCAATGATCTTCTGGGCTGTGCTAATGACCCTCTGTACAACCAATCACAGATGTATTCAGGACATCGCATGGCAGGGGGTGGGGCGTGAATTGTGTTGAGAAGATACTTTTTTAGTGTGTTACTGGATTTTATGTTCAGGCATGTGTGAGGGACTCTCAGTGTGGAGGAGGAATGTGCTGCGCCGTCAGCTTGTGGATCCCCAGCTTGCGAATGTGCACCCCCATGGGGCGAGAGGGAGACAACTGCCATCCATTGAGCCACAAGGTGAGGGTCTCTCTTGAGCATGAATCTTTTTGGTTTTCATCCATGCCTCTATCCATCCATCAATAATCCCTTTTAGGGTCACTGGGTTGCTGGAGCCTTTCCCAGCTACTTTTGGCTAAATGTGGTGTACATCTTGGAAAAGTCGCCAGTCCTTTGCTGACTCACACCCGGTTGTTACCAAACCAAACAACAACAACAAAAAAAAAAACATCCTCTGTACACACATAGCTCATAAAAACACGACACGCACCTCGAAGAAATGAGCTCTTAGATTCTGCCCTTTTGCTGAAGGTTGTCATGGCAACCAGATTAAGCAGAAAAATTAGTTGGTAAAATTAAAAGAAATATATGTGGAGTCTTGAAAATCAGAACACGTTTTTTACAGTCAGATACAAAAAAAAAAAATCAATCCACCTACAACAGAATTATGATAAAAAAAACTTTTGGGTGATGGCCACACAAATTCTTTTTTCTTTTAATCTTTATTTATACAATGTTTAAGACGCAGACAAGCATGTTAACCTGAGCTTTTGGTCCAGTGTTCACATTCTTTCAACAACCTTAACTCTTCAATTGTTTATGCAATTAACATAACTCTGAAGCTGAGAAAATCAGCCTTCGGTTGCTATGCAACACTTCACAGCAGTGAACACGTCACATCAATGTAGGATGATCCTAATCAGCGGATTCTGTCGCAGAGAAAAGGGGCTTTGCGCTGTTATACAACACTTTATGTTCCTAAAATGTTGCATATTGATGCAGATCCGATATAAAAAGACCCTTTCCTCCTAATCATCTGATTGACATTGACCGTGTAAAGAGTAGAAGAATTTTGCTGTAAAAAACGTGTTTCATGTAGTTGCCGATGATTTCCCAGGTGTTTCGGGTTAATTGATGTCACTCTCGACTTCTTAATGATTTGCTTGGAAAGTAAAATAATGTTTGGGGAAATTGGCACAAAAAAAAATGTTTCACTTCAACTGCTAAAATTGGCAAAATGGGTTTAACATCTGCAAGAATTGGTTCATTCCTTATCTCTGGGTGCTTGATGAAGTCTTCATGCTTCTATTGTTTACCTGCAGAAAATAAATATAGTTAAAATGTTTCAAAAACATCTGAAGACAACATTCTCTGAGCTTTTTTTCATCAAAACAACAACAAAAAATCTTTTAGGATCAAAACAAGACGTGTGCAAAAATGTTTTGGTATTTTCTGCATTATTATTGGGGTATTGTCAATGGATGGTTTATTCATCATTGTGTCAGATATAATATGCACAAAACTACAAGGAGAATTAAGCGAGATAAAAGAGTAAGAGGCAAGCTTGTCAGACAGATTTTATTGACTGTGCTCACTGTAACCAGAACTTGTTTGAAACATGCTAACGTTAGCATCATTAAAAGCATTAGCTGCATTAGCATATTCACAAAAACTGCCACTCACAACCTTGTTTGCAACATTGATACAGCTAAAAAAAAACATTACTGTGACTACGCTAGCTCCCAACTTGTTAGTAACACATTAGTAAAAAAAAAAAAAAAAAAATCAATTAATTCATAGGGCCATTTAAAAAACAAACAAAAAAAAATCTTTTAGCTTAGCAATCTGAAAAATACAGAACTTGAAAATGAGCAACTTGATGACATGAGACAACAATTGTGCCCAGAACTTTCCCGGGTCTGTTTTGTCGAATTAAAGTGTAAAACTTCTGATCAATTTTGTGATTATCTTATTCCTATAGGTTCCTTTCTTTGGGAAAAGACTCCATCATACCTGCCCGTGTCTGCCCAACCTGTCATGTGTTCCTGTAGAAGAGGGCATCTCCAAATGCCTTTCTCCATACAAGTATCCTGACTACTTCCTCTGAGAGACATCGCTTCTGTCCACCTGTACCTCAACTATTTCATCCTAAAGAAACTATTTGTTTTTTATTATATACAACTTTGAAGAGATATATTTAACTATGGACTTTTCTGGTGCTTCTGTCTAAATTAAACTATAAATTTCAAAGAAAAAATCTGTTATTTTCATTTTTCATAGACAAAATAACCATTTACACATATAAAAAATACATTCACTTGTTAAGATGCTGATATTTCTAAGCCCAAAAATCAACCACTTTGACCACTTAAACACTATAATCAAGCATAAATGCAATGCTTTTCGTTGAAGCCTTCAAAGATGGTTTCCATTCATTTGAAAAACTCTAATGAAGAGTGTGACAGGAGGATGTATGATGAAAGTGTCAAAAGTCACACCATTGATACTCAACCTTTAGTAGAAAAAGTTAATTTGGCTTTTGTACAAAGTAATTAGGACTTTACCTTGGCGTGAATTAAAGGGTAAAGAGTATAAAATGTCACACACTTGACAGTGAAAAGGAAATTCTTTACTCGCCTTGTTTTAACTGCTTATGGTTTTCATGAAATGTGTTCAAATGAGTGCAAGTTTTCACAACTGCCGTGCTCTCCCCTGAATCTCCTGTGGTTTGGGCTGTTGCCCAGAGCTTTGGGGCGGGTCTCCTTCAGGGGGACCCTGCCTCTAAATTACAAAAGGGGTTTTTACAAACAAAGACCTTGTGTGTCCCAAGATTCATAACCCCTGGTTGTAACAGCAAAATCTGTCCAACACCAGAGGCTCATTTCATATCTGTTTGGTCAGCTTTTGGACAGGACAAGTAAATAAAAAAGAAATGAATATAAACATTTTATTATTGTTATTCAATTTTAAACATATTTTTTCACCTTTTTTTTAAAGCTAAGGTGTTATTGCTTAGGATTCTTACATTTTTTCAGTACTTGAGGTGTTTGACTTGATTGGGGGGCATGCAGCTCCCCTCTTGCTCCGCTCCTGCTTGGGTGCGTTTAATGAAGTCCCAAAACACAAATATTTAGAAATTTAAAAACATGACAGAAAATCTGTAAGATTAGCTGTGCTGCCTCTTGAATTTTGGTGTAAATATGCCCCACAAGTAAATTATTTTAAAGTATATTGGAACGGGTCGGTTCCTTTCGGAACCCCGGCACTTGTTAGTCATCAAAAGTAGCTTTTGTTACTCTAGAAGAAATATCAAAGTGAGACATATTTTTCCTTTTTCAATCAAAGTGAGACATCGCGGTACTTTCTCGATCTGTGTGATGAACCAACAGCTACGCCGGCGCCCGCAGTGACGTCATCAGTCGGTGGGTGGAAAGGCGGCTGTGTTTCGGGGGGACTGGAGAAAAGCAGAACCGGTGTTTTTGGGGGAACCGGAGGGAGGGGGGACGCCGAGGTTTGTTTGCGCCTGAAAAATGGCGCTTCCCGCCGGGCAGACAGGCCTGCCGCCGGACAGAGGCGCACCGAGCGGCCACAGTGTTTCCTGCGAGAACAACATTGACATCGACGAAAAAGAGTTGGAGAACATCACAAAGAAGCACCGCGAGGACGACGCCACGGCGCTGCCGCTGCATTCTCCGTGGACGTTTTGGCTGGACAGGTACTTTGTTCGCTCCTTCTTCTTCCGCCTCGTCTCTGGGTTCAGACAGTCGGGACATTGTGGGAGGGGAGCTGGGGAGCAGACATCATCTGAGGCCAGGGCTCCTCAGAAGAAGGCCTCGGGGAACCGTCTGCGTTTCTTGTGACCTTCTGTGGAGGGAAGACCGAACTATCCGTCTACGAACGTCTCACCCAAGTTGAACCCGATCCGTCCCCGCAGTGACACGCCACCATCCACCAGGGGGGGGACTCACTCTGGCTAACTTTATTATTATTGTTATTTAAAATTATTATTCTCTGTCGCTTTTTATGGTTTATTTCGTTAAAAGTTTTTTTCCGACGTTCAGTAAACGCATCACCAACTTCAATGGAAACTTAGAGAAATAGCTGACATTGATGGTTATGACGTCAGTACCCAGACGTTTTTTCACTTTTATTTTGAGGCAGCACACTGAATGTTCAGGTGGTTTAAGGTGCTCAGAGAACCAAACAGAAAGATGAGAACTTCTCTCTTCTATATAAAAGTTGTGCAGTAAAGTTGGAATCAAAACTCAATCACTAATGACTAAGAAAAATACATTAAATTATGAAATTGAAAAAAAAAAGTTTAAGGTTAAAATTGACCCTCAGTTCAGATATAAATGTTTTACCTTCAAGTGAAAGAGTTGATAATCTTTCAGGTATTATCTATTAATGTATATTTAAAATAGTGAAGAACATATAATTCTATAACGACAAGACGAGATACAAAACTGAAGTGCCTCCATGATTGAGCCCTGAGGAGCTTCCAGAATTTTAGTTTAAAAAAATGTACATCATCACTGAATATGTTGCAATAACTGAATAATTTGGGGGAAAATGTTCTCATCTCAGTTCTCTTATTCACATGTTCACACAAGTGAGATGAATGTAAAAAAAAAAACCCAAAAGACAATGACATTTAACAACACAACTCGCAACAGTTTATCATAAACTGTCATTTAGACACTAAAATTTATCATAAACAATTTTTATGGTCACTATTTTTTGTTTGAGCTTGCTTAAGTTAAAATTAAGATGGAAAAAGTTGGATTAAGCCTTTTGCACTGGAGTTGTTTACATTCTTACGACTGCTGTAACCCTTTAACTGTTTACGCAGTTAACGTAATTCCAGTGAATTCTGAAGCGGAGAAAAGCAGCCTTACGCTGATATGGAACACTTTACAGCAGGCCTCGAGGGCTGGCCTCCTGCTGGGCTTCCCAGAATCCCTGCCTTATCTGCTGTTGATTACCTGGATCAGGTGTGTTTAGCCAATAAGGAGCATGTTTTCCATGTTGGTTAGAAAACATGTAGGACACTGGACCTCGACTCGACACCCGTGTGTTAAAGGGTTAAAGCAAAGTTTAATTCAAGAATTTTTATTAATCAAATACGTTTCTAGGTTTATATAACACAAAAGAAGAACTTTCCATGAAATAAAACTTCTTGTCACACTGAACCTGAGAACCCCCTTGAGGTCAGAGTTAGCAGTCCGATAACACTGAATTGCATAAACGTCCTTTTCTTTAGATACTCTCATCGTCATAGAAATCATCTGATTGACCAGTTTATAGCTTGACTATAGCAGAGCAAGAACTGTATATCTAGAGCCTACAGGATTTTAGCTTCTTGGAATCAGCGTGGACCTTCTGTTTGAATCGCGAGACCCAATGGATCCTCCTTCTAAGTGAAAAAGCAAACGGGAGAGCTCTAGTCTTCCTGAGGATAAGCATCTCTTGCATTTATGGATTTTGCTTCAATGTGAATCCTGAAGGACTTTCAACGGTGAACTGAAGCTCTGCAACTGCGAGATCTGAGTCTGTTCTGCAAAAAAGTAACAACACTGGTGTGCTGAAGGACATCTAAAAAAAGAGAAACCCAAACTCCCATCAACTTAACAACGCAGCAGAGCAGCAACTTTAAGAACCTACTCCTAAAAAACATCTTTTTAAACATGCTTTGTCACAATATATATATATATATATATATATAAAGAAAATGAAGCTTAGAATTGCATTTCTGAGTATTTATCTATTCAAATCATTGTGAATCATTGTGAATCAAGAGCAGACTGTTGGAAAATGCGGTAATGTAGGTGCTACAATCCGTGTGGTAAATGCTCCCTGCTCTGCTCCATTCTGTTGCATCAACTTTCAGACGACTAGATCTATTAGCGCCTTCATTTTCCTCGTCTGAGCTGGAATCTGGCTCTAAACTGTACGACTGCATAGCTCTGACATTGCTCACCATTTTTGGTTGGGGTCGTAAGGGGCTGAAAGCTAGCAGAAGAGAGTGTAAAAAAAATGATGATGGGAAGTGAAGTCGGGCTTACTCTGCGCCAACAGTCCCGCCCACAATGCAGAGGCGAACTTCTAAAACTCCTGCTTCTTTGCAGAAACTGTCCTAGAAAATGACAGTTTTCTTTTTTATAGTTTGGCAAAAAATTGCATAATCATAATTTAAAGACCACTGGGAACACTGTGAAAATAGATCAAAATATGATAGGAGTGAGACTTTAGACCCGCTTCTGAAAAAAGTCTTGCATCAATGAAAGATTTCTGGTTTCAAGTGAATGCGTCACATCTTTCATAAATTCCACACCTGGGCTCTGCACATTCACCTGAATGTGTTAAATCTCTGTCTTCTTATGGGACATGGAAATCTCTGTGCACTTAAGGGACTAGATCAGGGATGGGCAACTCTAGGCCTCGATGGCTGCATTCCTGCATGTTTTCCAACATACCATGCTCTGGCATGTTCTAATTGGCTGGACACACCTGAACCAGGTAATCAGTCATGATTAGGGCTTGGATATCTGGAAATCACACAGACATTGCAGCCCTCGAGGCCTGGAGCCTATTCCTGGAATAGATCTTTCTCCAAAAGCAGAAATTACTTCAGAAAGTCACCCAGCTCAACAAGTTTTAGATGACCCCATCTTTTCTCTGACATTTATTATAATTCAGGTCTGATCTGTACAAAAATACCCTGACAGTTTCAAAATAAATATTGGCATATCTTGAGTTTATATATCCAATATTTGTTGAATACATAAACGAGATCCATCAGCTACCTTCAAAGGCTCATGTTTTCTGCCTCTCTGATTAATAACTGATTTGAAAATATTAGCAGCAGGATATAATGTGTCTGCTCCAGTCATAATCGAGGATTCTTGTTGCAGGTCATTACCGGGAACAACGGCAGCGGAGTGCGAATCCAACCTGAAGAAGATCTACACGGTGCAGACCGTTCAGGTGAGTCTGAAGGATTGTTCTGATCAGGCAGCGAGGGCTGCGGTCGCCTACAGTGTGGGGGCCACCAGTAGAGCATTTCAGAACTGGACTGTTGCATCACGAGTGTTTGGAGGTTAAACAAATGTGAGGAGAAAGCAAACAAGCTGGGACTTCTTTTGAAGGCCACAAACTGCTACAGTCCATAGGAGGCGTCATGGAGCAGGATTTCGGTTTCACTTCTTTGACAGGCGCCGATAAATAAACATTCCAAGAAGAGAAGACTTCCAGATGCCACGACTTCTTTAAAACAGTAGTTAAAATATTAATAATGTAGTTTAATTTATTATTGCAAATGTATTTTTCCAGAACTCATGTGAGCAAACAGAACTTCTGTCTCTTTTTTATCAACTACAAAAAAACTCGATAGTTTTATTTTGAAAATGGGAAGCTTCACCGACACTTTTTGAAGATTTGTTTACTTCTGTTGACAGCAAACATTTAGCTTCTTTTTAGTTTATAAACTTAAAACTCAACATTATTCTGCATTTCAGAACAAAAAAGACATGGTTCCTGACTTCTTACCGCACACTACTACACTTATAAAGATCGCAAACCAGTGATCTTTGATGTCACAAATATTTGTACTGAGATTTTCGGGAGCAGATCGCTAGTACTCTGATACTTTTTACAGCCTGATGTTTTATCATATGACACCTTACACAACACAAATGTTGGTTGCTATGGAAAAATTAAGTTTGTTGTAGAGGCACAAAAATGCGCACGGATATTTATCAAAGGGTGATAATAAAATAATCAAGTGGTTGCTATGGACTATCACGCTCATGGAGGCTGCATGATGATGCCTTTTCATGTTTTTCCTAGACATCAAAGTTTTGACTGAGATATTTTTTTTTCCTCTGAAATACACATCTGTTACAAATTTGTTCTCTAATCTGTCTTTCGTGGTTAATGGGAAACTACAATTTAAATGTTGTTGTCCCTGGAGCTCTTCTTCTGATGACCTCACAAAGATGGCGGCCTCACTGGGCGTGATCACTGTCTTTCCTGCAGGGGGCAGCAGGCGGAGTAAGCAAAGTTTTGCGTTTTGTGTGCAGATGTTCTGGAGCGTGTACAACAACATCCCTCCTGTCACCGCCCTGCCGCTCAGGTGCAGCTACCATCTAATGCGCGGGGAGCGGAGGCCGCTGTGGTGAGGCGCCGTACATGTTCGGATACTTTGTTAGCGATTGGCTGATCTGAATCAAAACATTTGTTAGCATGTTTTTAAAGACCTTGCTTATTAAAAGCTGAGCTGATCCATTCACCTCAGTTTATTTACCAAAAACCTAGCATAAACATGAACATTAAATAGTCAAGATTTATGAAAAAGGTTTTCCTGAGTTAGCAGCGTAACATGCTAGCCTCATTTTACTGACTCATATTTTAATGCCTGTTTAACTTATGACGCAAAATTGACTTTTCTATGATTTTTGATTGAACCTGTCATACAGGGAAGAGGAGAGTAATGCAAGAGGTGGAGTGTGGAAGATGAAGATCCCAAAAGAGAGCAGTGTAGGTGTTGTCCTCCATCCCCTCACATGATGGCGCAGCAGACTCACTGACTGCTTTCTGTCTCCTTCAGGCCGCTGTATGGAAGGAACTGTTACTTGCCACCATCGGGGAGCAGTTTGCTGATTACTGTGCCATCGGTACGGACCACAGAAACACTTGTTTTTAATGGAAAGTAATGTGTTTGCCAACTCTGAATGGGTGTTTCCTAGATGATGAGGTTGTTGGTGTCAGCGTCAGCGTTCGGGATCGGGAGGACGTCGTACAGATTTGGAACAGGGAGGCGTCGCTGGCTAACGAAGCAAATATCCTGGGGAAAGTCTATGAGCTGCTGCCGTCCATATCCTTTAAAGCAGTGTTTTATAAATGTAAGTAAGCCTATTCTATTTTTCTTTATTTTTAGAGCAAAAATGTACTAAAACTAATTTGTTCTCTGTGTGTGAAGTAATAAAATGTCATCATTGTTTGACATGAAAGAAAAGCTTTTGTTGAAACTAGATTACGCTCCAGTAGGGGGCCCAGTTCGTAGTTAAAGTGAGACTGCACAAAAATAACTCATGCTTTGTGATTTTACATTTTTTTTCTCCCTAACCTTTTAACACCTGACCTGTCACGGGTGATGTGTAAACAACTTTTTTTCTCTGACATACCGGAACTCCTTAACTGTTTACACAATAAATGCAAATCGGCTGATTCCGATGTGGAGAAAAGTACATTTTCGTATCGACTTTGACCAATCGTTGCAAAGCCGCTTTTCTCTGTGGCAGAATCTTCTGGAATGCATTAATTGGTTAAACGGGTGAAGAGGTCTAGGTTATGGAAAAAAAAAAAAAAGTCTACACAGGAGCCAAAGCTTCAGTGTTGATGGGTCAAAACACTACTTTCAGTATCCGAGTCATCAAAATTTGATTGTAACCTGTTGCCATGGCAACTGTGCCGATTTACTTTTTGTAATTTAAACCTATATATGAGCCATAATCATCACAAAACAGTATATATAAAGTGAATCTGTTTCGTGTTAACACGGGACACTTCCAAAACAGAGAAATGTTGGTTGCTAGGAAAATTTTGAAAACTTAATTTGAAGTAGAGGCACCATCATTTCTACACATATTTATCAACTGCAGACATTAAAATAATCAAATGGTTGCCGTGGACTATCCCTCTCATGGAGGCTGCCTGATGGGAAATAAACCCTGATAATACTGCCATTTTTCTACACTACATAATTTGAATTTTTTTTAAAAGTTTTTAATCAAATATTTTTGTGATAAATGTCTGAGCTGCATTTTAAATTGATTCCATGTTTATGACTATAACTAATATTTATGACTCTTTCAGCTCACATGGAGCATCACGCCTTTGAGGGAGGACGCTCGCGACATTAGACTTTTTTTTTTTAATCTGAACTTTTTAGCTGCCTTGATGCAAAAGGAAAATTTGTCAAAATATATTATTTTTGCTTTCACAATGAAATGTTACCAATATATTTTTGTAGTTTTCCAGGACCAACGCCTTGTTTGGTCTTTACGTGCGCCTGAGCTTCTACCACTCTTTTTACTCATCCCCACCACAGAGGACGCACATTTTTACCTGCTGAAGGCGTTGAGGGCATCGTGATCCGGTCAGCTTCTGGGGCACTGAAGCACTTTGCTGCTGTTGTCAAACTGTTTTATTTTTAACAATGAACTGTGTAAACCTGCCTTAAATTGATGTCTAAATTCAGCCATCATTTTAGCCAGAATGTAGTGGATTTTTATTTCCCAGAATAGTCTTGTGTTTTCTGCAGTCGCTGCTGCATGCAGGAGATCCAGCACATTTCCCTGCTCAGCGTGTGCTGCTCTCCGTATCGTTCGTGTCTCAGCATGCTTCTTCTCAAAAACTCAAATGAATTTGCTCACCAAACTGCTCTGCTTTAACAGGAACATTCAAGAGAGAAAAAAAAAAATCACAGCAAGTGTGTTCTAGAGTTCTTTAACTTTGTTAATAATGTTCCCATGTGGGCTACACTCAAACGCTTCTGGTGTTATGTGTCGCACCACTTTTCTAGTTTTAATTTCTTTGACTTAAATGAGACATTTTCTTTTGTAAACATGATTTTTCTTCAGTGAAACGTACAAAATAAAACTGAAAATAAAGTTACTGGTTTTGCTTTTATTTTTTCAAGCATTTGTGGTGTAAATAATCATCCCCAAAAAAAGGAAATCCTTCACTTAAGCCAACATTGATTCAAGTCCAGGATCGATTGAAAACATGTTAAAAAGGTCGCCCTCCGCTGTCCAAAATGGGAATTACAGCTAAATATATTCGCTTCTTAAAAAAATGATTTATGAATTGGACAAAGTTGCATTTTAGAATTGATATAAGTGACCTCTGAACAAAATAGAAAGTTTAAGGAATTTTGACAACTGTTAAAAAAAAACCCATCTTGAATAAAAGTAAAGTAAAAATGTTAAATAACAGTCCAGATTAATTTTGAGAAGTTTAAATCTGTTTCGAAGTGATAAAGACTGTTGATTAAAGTTAAAAATATTTTACTGAAATACCTATGAAAGCACAAACTTAGCATTTCTAGTTATTACCTATTTAATGTGTTTTATGCTCACAAAAATATTTAATTTGAAGTTTAAGCTTGATTATTTTATTTAGACTTTGCAATTCTGCTGTCATTGTTTGAAATTAAGCCTGCGTGCAAGAAAATCTCATTTGCTGTTTAGTTTTTTAAATGTTTTTTGAAAAATAAAATGTACTTATTAGTCTTTTATTTGTTTTTTTATACTTTTAATCTACTAAATATGAAAAGTAGCAAATGTACTGTAAATCAAGCCACCTAGATCATATACAGTCAGACCAAATGTATTCATTGTTACTGTACCTTTGGCAAATTCTGGACTCTTTCTTCAAATAAAAATGTTTAGCCCTACAAAATATCTCATCAGAAATGCATAATTTCCAATCAAGTAATTTTTGGATAAAAAATAAATAAATTACAGTTCATCACAAGTGTGAACCCAATAGACTTGACTGTATACATTTACATAACCATTTATACTGTTAACATCAAACTTTTTAATTGAAAAACTTGAGTCACAAAAAGAAGGGAAAATTTAAGGTTTGACTAAACCAAAAAAAAAAAAAAAAAAAAAAAAAAAGAATAAATCCTCAGAATATCGATGGGTAAATGTATCAGCAAACATTGCTGTTCTTCTGGGTCCAGAGTCCACGTTGTGCTGGTCCAGAGCAGCTATCACAATATTCTGCAGCTCCACGCAGTCACTCTACGCCTCGCTGTGTTAAAGCTCACGCAACAAAAAACATGAGCCCAAAAAATTCAAAGCTCGGCCAAACTTACCCAACAGCAAAACACGGAGAACATGTCCAAACTTCTGCAGGAGGAACAAAGTTTTGCTTTCGGATGCTAAAATCTGCAGTCTTCCCCCAAAACGATAAAAAATCTTGATAAATGGTTGTTCTATGAACCCTTTTTTGTTTATTTGTTTGCTCACAGCAGTTGTGAAATTGTTACTGTCGTAATAGATTCTGGACACCCAATCCAATCATTGGCAACTGGATTTTAAAACAAACAACAATGGAATACATGTTAAACTGAGCCCAAAGGCACCACAGTACAACAGTAAAACGTCACACAAAGTAAACAAGCATTTTGCTAAAGCAAATCTACCCATAATAAAATTCACTATAAAAGATAAAAATCTCAACATAACTGAGTTACCTTTTAAGTATTTAATCAACTGATTTTAATGTTTTTGCTGTACATTTGGCTTTTTGGTCGTTTTTATGACTTATGACTCTTTAAAAAAAGAGCAAAAACAGAAATAAGAAGAATAAGATTTACATACAAACTTTTTTTTTCAAACTGTGAAAGACTTAAGTTAGAAAAATAAGTTTGTGGTCAGAATGGACATTTCATAGAGAAAGAAGAAAGTCCCCGGAGGCTTCCAGCAGAGGGCGCTGTCTGACAAGAAAAGAACCCCATTTTGGTTTGTTTTTCACTACTGAGAGGTGGAGGTCGATGAGGCGAGGTGAAGGAGAAAGGAGAAATCTGTTCATGAAGCTCAGTGATCACAAACAAAACGCTGTAGTAATAATATGAGTAACAGGCAGTTTAACTGCATTGTTTAGGTTGTTTCTGATGTAAGCTCTCATCTGCGGTTACCCCAGAAACTCAAATAAAATCAACAATTTTTATGTCTGAACAAAAGAGAATTGCTGATGCGGGGCTCCCCCCTTTCTGTGTTGTAGAGAATTGGATTCAAACTGTCCCACTCCAATCATCTTTTGATCTATTAAAGGGGTTTCCAGTGGTCTTCAATTATGGTTATGATGTTTTTAAGCAAAAAGAAAAACCTTGTCATTTTCTAGGACATCTTTTCTGCAGAGCGGCAGGACCTTATTAGAAATTCACCTCATATTGCATATTTGCAACATATTTCTGTTTTTTATTTTTATTTTCCTGGCATCTCAAATGATTTAAAAATGTGAAAATAAATCAAAGCACAGCATAATTAATTTGAATTCATGTCCACATGTCACACTTCTTTTACTATCTCCAAATCCCCCCCCCCCGATTTTTGACAGATCAACCAAAATCTAAAAACAGTAATTGCAGCGGCCCCCCATGCTGAGCATGCACGGTGGTACATTGGTGCATGCTTTGCACACAGAGGCTCAGATAGTTCCCATTAAATAAAAAAAATAAAAACTACAAAGGAAAAAAAAAACATCCTGGTAAAAGTAAAAACAAGTACAAGAAAATAAAAACCCTGCAGAAACAGACGTGGTCTTTTCTCTTTGTTTGTTTTTACTTTGTTAACTTTTAATACATGGAAAACTAAATACCTTCAGGGTTTAGAGTTATAATCCATGGATGCAGATCTCCCACTGATTTCCGGGTCAGGAATCAGTCCTAATATGATACATGTGCCGTAAACATTCCCTCTTTAACATCTTTGCAGCTGAAGAAGCAGCTCCTTCCATCTTTATCTGATTATTGTTCTGGAATTTCTCTGTTTATTAGTTCATCTCCGCCTCGCAGTCACCCAAATTCTTTGCTTCTAAACGACATGGTAAAATGCAAAAGACAGACGGTTGAAAAAAAGCAATTTCTTTGTGTGCAGATAAGACGAAAGCAACAAAGCCCGGCAACGTACACACACTGCTTTGAAAGTGACACGAGGAAAAGACAGAACCCAAATGTTAAGAATCGGTGAGAAGAAAGGGGACAGAATCTAAAACAGAGCTGTGAAAAACAAAAAAAGAAAAGGAAAAAACTTTTTTTTCCCCCCCAGGTGATTTAAGCTGTGCATAAATTGAAAAAATTTGACAACTCAAAGTGGAACTAGCCTGTTTGTCTTCTAATAGGTGGCGAGGAAGTGAGTTTTTGTCAATGAAGGAGATGGGAGACATTTCCAAAGGACGTTTTTGCCAGGGAGCAGTGGATGCACTTTATTTATTACATAAGAAAATATATTCTTTTACTGATCTTTATAGAAGAATCTGATAGTTCTCCTCCTGAACTCTAAGGGTGTATTCAGACTCGACACATATTGTTTGGTTAAAGTGAACCGCAGTTCATTTACCTCGATAAACCGAAACAAATTTTCTGTCTGAAAACCTAAGGGCACTGAATCGCCACGCAAATCCCGTTTGGTGTGAACACGACATAAGGCTTTAGGTTCAACATGAAGTTGGGTTTTCCCAAGAAGCTGCTTCTCTAACTGGAAGTGTTCAAATCGTCTTGGAGTCTCCAAGAACAAACCAGTTACTCCTGTTTTTTGTATTTGTAACTGCATTGATCTGATCTAACTGCACTGTTAGTAATAAATATACAATGTTTTCTCCTGCTCTATGTCTCTTTTAGATCCAAAATAAATACAAAAATCTTTAAATAACTCAACGAACACGAACAAACAAACAAACAAAAAACAACCATATGTAGATACTCTGAAACAATCCATCAGAGGAGACAAGAACAGAACATTACAGATCAGTTTCTAATTAATCAGAGCCAAAACCATTCATTTTGCATGGAGACATGATAAATGGCCTTTAGATAGAAGGTGGGTGTTTCTTAGCAGTGAAAAAAGCAAAAGAAAGTGATACAAACTACTATTTAGTCTGTTAGCCTTTACAGGAGAATCCCAACCTTTGACACATAAAGGCTCTATTTTTTTGGATTTTTTTTGTTAAAAACAGATGCTTCAAGGTTAAAGCACAGATCTGATGCCATCGTCAAAAGCAAGAATGGTTAAACTTTGAAGTAAACATTTATTCAGGTGTGTAGACAGCCCCACTATCAGCAAAAAGTCCTTTTTTGTATTTAATCAGATGATTTTTCCAAGGTTACCCAGGTTTTCTTGTTCTTTTGTCTTCACAGCCATAAGCCTACAAAACTGTCAGCGCTTGAGAACATCTATGCTCTTGTACTAAAAAAAAACTAAAAATCTCTCAGCGCTTCAATTTATCATAATCTTCCAGCAATAATCAAGCAATTTACCTTTTATGTTTTCAAATATCAAAAGGAAACTCTTCCACAACAACTGAGACTCTCCCACTAACAGCAAGGTCACAGTTCAAAGTTCTCGTTCACCTTGTCAACTTGTTATTTCCCCCTCAGAGATGTGAGGTTGATGGAGTTTGCCTCCTCTTTATCTCGCCATGTTTACCTTCAGCTGATCCCCTCGGCTCGGAGCTGCCAGCACTGAAGTGCCTCGTGAGAGATTAACTCTTTCAAGCTGTGTGCCGAGCGAAGGGAGATCGATTTTTATCTCCCGGCCTGCCGTGATGATCAAAGTCTCCAAACATCACGAAAGGTGCGGTAACCATCGCCGTCCTCCCGAATCCAACAACACAGCGCCGCTTTATGAGATCGGAATCTCTGCAAATGTCAATGTGCAATTGGAAAAAGATGTGCAGATTTTTTAATACAATAAAACATCAACAAGAACAAAAAGAAAAGTTAAAATTAAGTTAAAAAAGTAAAATATTTTGGGTAAATTAAAAGTAAACATTGTGAGGTCAACGAGTTTCTGCCTCCATTGTCTCCTCAGCTAAAGTTCACATAAATAAAGAACAATTTCAATTCAATGACTTGATTTAGTCTGAAAAACTGAAGCGGGGTTGAATTTTGACATTAACTCATCAATTGAAAGTAGAATTATTTTCAACATGAAGCAGAAAGCGGAACGTGTTTTTCTTCAGCTCTCCTGATGCCTGCAGGATTCAAACTTTTATTTGTATATGGTGGCCTAACAGGAGATTGCAATACTTGTGTAAATAAGTGTTTTGATTCTTTGTAAATTGTTTTGCATGGCTGGGAAAGTGGTGACAAAATGACCAAAATCTAGTCTACAGTGACACAAATATAAATAAAATAAAGCTGCATTTGGTTCAAAGATAAAAAAAAAAAAAATGTAGAGCTTCATAAATGCTTCTATAAAAGTGTACCCCTTGAAAGGAAGTCACTGTTTTAAAGGGCTGATATCACGTTTTTCTGAGGCCTTTTAAAGTAAACTATATCCATATATGTGATAATGTATAAGTTTTAAATTATATAGGAATACACCCAAGTGGACCCTGGTCCGGGACCAGGAACTGCAATCCTTTGAGGTGGTCTCGCTTCGTTTTCTATCGGATTGAATTCCGGTTTGCTCGAGTTTCCTCAGTCTGAACACACTTCATGCTTGGAGCAGAACAATGAAACAAAATGACCACTTTAGCCTTTTGGGTGTCCACAGAGGAAGAGGTCCCATCCGTCCTCATCCTGTTTTCCAATGTTTATCTCCATCAGTTAAGGGGGTGATAGGGGTTTTGTGTGAGTGTGTGTGTGTGTGCGTGTGTGTGGATGGGTGGGGTGGGTGGGTGGGGGGTTATTTTTACATAGTCATGCTTGTTTAAGATTTGTTTTATTTTGGTGTAAGGCACTTGGTGTTGTGTTTCATCTGAAAAGTGTTGTGCAAATACAGATTGATTGGTTGATAGCCGGTCATTACAGGATTTAAACAGAGTAGCAGAGCAACCATGAGACACAGCAAGTCATCGAAATGTGGATGGATGAATGCAGGCTTATTAAAACAAATTTTAACGTGACACACATTGCTTCTCACACTTTTTTTGTGTACATTTTGCCCAGAAAGTTTTTCATTTGAAGTCTTCCGCACTACATTCAAAATATAGTTGCAACCAAAGAGATTTTGCTGCAAATGTGTGTGGGTGCAGGGGTTTACAACGGAGAAAGATGAAATAAAATTTACCCTGAAAAAGGACTTTTTAGTTTTTAGAAGTAGACTTTTCAGAACTGATGAGAAGTCACAATTTTCTTTGTCTGTTAAAGTGATTCATGTCAGAGTCTCATCAATTACAGCGCAGGTTCTACATGATCTTGCATTCAGGTGTGATTCTGATCAAGTTTGAGATCGCTTTGGAAATATCTCCTAAAATCATCTCCAGATTCAAACACGAAACGCTAATGAGCAAAAAGGCCGTTTTTTAGTCACAAGGGCAAAGTTCAGTCCTATTTGGATGGCAAGTGTCTTTGTGTAAAGTGATCCTGTTTTCCCAGAGCCAAGAGCCCTTTTGTGCCAGGCCCTATTCGTTGGTCAATAGAGGGAATAAGAAAAAAAAATCCGTCAATGGATCGATGGGGAATCACAGAGTGTGCAGCTCAAGCAAAACGCGTTACCTTAAGAGTCGTTAAGAGCTGCTGAGGAGCTAATTGTCTGAAACATGAGGGTGCCTGAGAGTCTTTGCAGAACACCCGTCAGCCATTGAAGCTTATGTTCTAATAAATAATAACACATTTTATTACAGAAATGCAAAAGAATTGGATTTACGAGGCCGCACCAGTACAGTTTGTTCCCTCTGGCGTGCATCTGTTGTTGCAGCCCGGCTGTTATCTGAACTCCTCAGGCCGAGCGTTAACAGCCAGGTGGAAAGGAATGGGGGGGTTATAATGGATTTCTTCTAATAAGTTGCTATAATGACGTCTGGCGTTACATTTTAATGCGCCCCTGGGCCAGTCTCAACATGCTGCCACATTCCTTAGAGATATATTATTGAAAAAGTACTGCATTAAATCTCAATGTTATTGGAATTATTATTTCTAGTCTGCCTGTTCCAGTACCGTGATCCACTTTAAGGTCTGAGTGAGGCACATTTAAAGGAATGATTGAAAATGTGTTAAAACAACCTGAAATTTTTACAGGGCTTCGCAGGAGTGTGATGGTTACACTTTGTTAGGGAGTAGCTCTTTCCAAAAGAAATATATTACTGGAACCAAATGTTTCTAGTAAGAAAAGATAATGCTCACAAAAGTAATAGATACATTGGAGACTCAAACTTGACAAAGACAAAAGATGTGCAAAGTATTTTCTACATGTCACATGACAGGAATTGTTCACCAAAAACCTTTTTTGCTCCATCTACCTTTTTTCCTCCTTTTACTATGTCTTGAGGTTGAGGCATCTGGACTCACAGCCTTCTACCTTCAAGAAACTAAGTCCAGATGGCAAATCAACCTCAATAAAGTGTCACCTGGATGAATGAGAATCTTTATTGACGTATTCTGTAGAGTAGTGAGGTTCCTGTTCAGATATAGCTGAGGTAGAATGGCTCAAATGGCCTGTGGAAAAAGTACCTTCTCATCCCTTCTATGTTTGCTTTCAGGGAAAGAAAACGCTTCCTTGACCTCAAGAGAAGAGTCCATTATTGGGAGGTCCTTCAGTATCTTCTTTGCTGTGGGACAGCACCATATGCACCATATGTAGGTGGTCTCCAGGTCAGGGAGCTCGATACAGATTGCACGCTTGGCTGATTCTGCCACATTCCGGAGACTTTTTGTGTCCCGTTTTGTGCGGTTCCCAAACTACGCTGTGGTACTTCCTGTTGCCCCAATTGGTTCATCTGATTTATCCAGAGTGGGAAACTGGGGATTGCTGGGGTTTTGTAGACTCAAGCGATAGTCTGGCCCACTCCAACAGTCAAAACTATCACCTGGTTCAGAATATCATCATATCAAAAAGTAAGAAAGAATCTGTGGTATGATTTTAACCCTTTAACACTGGCAGCACCTCTTTGACATACAGTAACCGTTGACATACCGTTTACACCAGGAGTGTTCGGAATCTGCTGATTCTGATGCAGAGAGAAGCAGCGGCAACAGTTGATTTACACTGATTGAGTAAGCACTTCGCTACTGTGAAGCACTTCACTACTGAGTGCATATCACAGCAAGGCTGCTTTTTTCTGCTTCAGTTCCATTGCAATTCCGTTAATTGCATAAATGATGGAAGTTAGTCAAAAGAATGTAAACACTGGAACTAAAGCTTCAGTTTCAAAAAGCTAAACAAATACTGACCGATATAGAGACCCTGTTAGTCGTGTCCACAAGGATCCCCTCTTGGCTCCAAAGTTAAACATGAAACAATGATATTTTAAACTGTAAAACAATCCACAACTTCAGTAGCTAATTGGTTTAATCAGAATTGGCAAGTAAATTGCCAGTTGAGTTGAGTTTTCAAGTCTGAAAACTGATAGAAATGTCAACTGCATGAATTACAGGTGTTAAAAGGGGATTGAATTGTTTTTTTTAATATTCTTTATTAAACTCTGGTTCTGACAGTTTCCAGAAGATAGATAAGTGCTTGTCAGTTAAAACAAAATATCTCCATTCTCAGGAAAAAAAAAACAACCAAAAACCATCAAATCAAAAAGTTCCCCTAAAGTTTTTCTCATGAAAAACATCTTCCTCCACCCCTTTGAAGCTGTTAAATCTGTTGAACCTAATTCCCTTTGAAGTTAGTACATGTGTGATGCTGTGTGTGCATCAGGCTTGTGTGTTGGGTGTGACAGCGGAGTGTGTAGGGATGGATGCGAGCACTGACCACGTGCTTTCGAGGATACCGGGATGTTTCTCCATGCCAACGACGGATTAAATCAAAGAGTCAAGGTTGGTCAGCACACAGAGGCCACGCTGACTCCATAACAATGTTTAATATGAGGACAGAAGACGTGTGTCTGGAGGAGGAGAAGGATGAGGGGGGCTTCAAAGACACTCCTTAATGCTGCACACCCCCCTGGGAATCCAAATTACTGCTCAAGGCCAAACTGAAATCCCCACTCAGAAGGAGAGAGGAGGAAAAGGACGACGGAGGAGTGTAAGCGAGGAGAAGCAGGAAAACAAAAGAATGGAAAAAAATATAATGAAGAGATCCACTCCGATCATCTTTTGACCTATCATATTTAATTTAATTTAATTTTTTTAATGACAGTGCTTATAATTGACTTTGCTCTTAAAATCCAGAACGTTTTATCTCTGGTTTAATACATGTGCTGACAGATGTCAAAGTAATTTTGAGGTACAAGGCGTTCTGTCAAAATGTCCGTTTGTTTTTTTAAACAACGTTTGACATTATTGGCTTTATATATCAAAGCAGAAGCCATAGCAGCGCAAAACTGTGCTTTTTTTTTTTAAGAATTGGGAGCAAGGTTTCACATGATTGTAAATATGCTAACACAGTTAAAGTATAGCATTGTGGACATTTGTTTTTTTAGGGCTGTCAATGTTACATATTAACGCATGTGATTAATCAAAAGATGGACGCTAAAGCAACCTAAGCAAACGTCTTCCACAGTTTGCGTTAATTTCTGAAAATGGACACTTCGTCTGGAATTATTCCACTTACAAAAGAATTAAATATGCAATCGATTTTTGTACTTTATTCGTGTTATTTTTTTGGTTTAAATCGCTTGCTCACAAAAAGCAGACCAATTTATTGTTGGTGCGGCCCGTTGTCACGGTAACACAGCAAAGCGTCACTGACCTCTGACCTTTGCAGCGGCAAAGGAAAGCGATACATCTGCGGATCTTCACGATAGCGTCAATAAAGCATCAGTTCAGAGAGAAAGTTTACGTCTTACTGCTTGTTTTTGTCCACATGATAAAGTAAAAAGTTAAGTTACTTAAGTTAAGGAAAAATTCTCTCTCTGACCTTTTTTTTTCCAAAAGCCCCATATTGTTGTATAAAAAGGATCTAGAAAACCATTGTGATTAATCGTAATTATTCAAAATCCAAAGGTGTCATTGTTCCGATATTTTTTATTTTAAATTGATTGACAGCACTAGTTTTTTTACAAGTTGGGAACGAGGTTTGACATTATTGTAAATATGCCAACAGAGCTAATGTCTTACAGTGTCAAACTTTTTTTTGTATGTATTACTAACAAGATTGCAGTTGTTTTAGTGGTATTTGTCTGTTTTTTACAAGTTGCAAACACGGTTAAGAGTTAAAGGTATTGTTATGCCAACGTGGCAAATGCGTAACAAGTTACAAACAAGTTCAAGAATTACAGTGAACACATTTAAAGTATGACTGACTTGACTTATGTCTGACTATATTGTCTCACGTGACATCATTCATAAATAGACTATTCACTGATGGTGCCTTTGAGTCCAGTGCGCCCAGTGCGCCATAGTGTGGAAAATACAGTTTTTTTTAAATGTTCTTATGGTGTTACGATTTTGCCATTTTTACCCAGATCAGATGACCCATGTCGTTTTCTTGGACAGTTTTGGCAGACCAGCAGTTTCCTCTGAGCAGTAGGAGGGACCACTGGTCTCGAGCAACCCCATCTACTTTTCCTTTTCCCATTGCTGAGAGCTTACAGCCCCTCACACCCCCAACCCAACATTACTCATACAACAAAAATGGGGAGCAATATTTGAGCTACCCACCTGTACAGTTTTGAGCCAAATGCCAGTTCAGACGAGGAAAACAAAGACGTTCACAGATCTAATCATCTACAAGTGGTCTTTTATTTTCTTTTTAATGAATGTGTTCCCTTTCACACAGCATTTTTTTTGTCTGCTCTTGATTCACAACAATTTGAAAAAAAAAAACACACTCAGAAATGCAATTATAAGCTTAATTTTCTTTATTTATGTTCTGCATGAGGAAAATGCCACAAGGCCATATTAAAAACAACAAAACACAATTTATATTGAAAATAGGTCTTTTGAAAAGTGTTATTTTCAGTCAGGTCTGCCCTTCGTCATGAAGATATTGAGATGTGAACATACATGTCCATTGTTGTTGATGTTTTCATTCTCCAATCATTTCCTGACTGCTTGGATGAGCCTCTGGTACTTCACATAAATCAATGAAGACTCAGGCTGACAAACTGAGAATAACCTCTGTTTCTGGAATGGCTTCTGGACTTGCTGACGGACAACAGCGGGTCCTCAGGGTGAATCCACAGGATGCTTTTATTTGACTCAGTTCTTTTTTTTGTCTCCTTCAAAACTAAGAAAAAAAAATCTGGGATCTTAAACTGAACCGATAAGTCTGTTTGTTGTCCTACAAAATCTTCATCTGCTGAAGTGTTCAGGACAGACAACAGGATGCGTTGCATTCAGGGTGCTCTGTGCACAAAAGGAAATCTCAGTGTTTCAAAATTGTATCTGACTATGATGCTTTTCTTTTCTGTTGCAGGGGATGAAAGCTAAAGTCAATCCTTAATCTCCAGTACCTATTGATGGACAATTCCACATTTCAGGATTTGACCTAGAAACTCAATACCACCAGTCTGATAAAAAAAAGTTGGAAACATCTGGCCTTAATAAAGAAGCTGTAAATGATTCCCTTTCACATGGAGCTACTCTCAAAGTCCCATAGCAGCTTCATAGAAATCATGGCCTCAGCCAGCTGCTTGGATTGGTTCAGCAGCTGCACCTTTACTGACAGGTTAAGGGTTTAGAAAGGTAATAACCAGGACTGGACTTCTCCTCTTCCTTTAATGACACCTACCAGACCCATCTCCTCAAAGTAGCACTCCAGGAGCCTAATGGACTCCTCACATCACCAATCACTGCCTGCTCCTCTGGCTTCCATGAGGAAGCATGAGAGTCCTCAAGGAAAAAAATAAGGACACCTTAGGAACAGATTTTATTCCCCAGATATTGGATACGTCTGCAGACACAAATGTGGGTGTAAACATTTTGTTTTCACACAAACAGCACAAACTAATAAACTGCCAAAATAGGCCTCCTAGAAAATAAATAAAAAAAATCTTACCCCATTGGCAGATGTTCTATAAATAAGAAACAAAAATTATTTCATCCGTAGTTCATGTAGAAAAAAAAAAGTCTACAATCTTGATATTTACGTAAAAATTTGGAGGTCTTAACAGTAGTTTAGCAGATAATTATTTTATAGATATGATTGAGAGAAATTAAAAAATAGAGTTTACATTATTTTGAACTGTAATGAAAATAGTCAATTAACAATTACTTGTTTTTGTGTACAACATTGTAAAAGCTAAAGAGATCCAAAAACTTTCATTTATTGAGGCAGTTAATGAGATATTTTCAAAAACAACCTGATTGTGTCTGGGGAAAAAAACCCCATCTCATTTATTAATTTGTGCTAATTTTTAACACTCGAGATTGAAAGAATTTCGGAGACAAAACAATCCTCAATTGTGTTTACACCCACTCCTGATCTCTGAATTATGAATGAATATTTGAAAGTTAAGAACACAGTTTTTTCTAATATAAATGCATTAAGATTTTATTTGTGCTTCATTATAAGTCATGGACACTCTCCTACATTTTCGGTCAGAGCAAAACCACCAGGCCTAAAGATAATGCCAAATATTCTAGCAGTAATTTTCAATTAATAAGCTTCACAATTTCTCATTTTTGATCCAAGTCAAACTTATCATTAGAAATTATTCAATTTCTTGATCAATTATTAATATAACTAAGTTATCTTTTTGCAGAAAAAGACAGAAAACTATCAGTTCACAGCTTAAAATTTCCCCGTTTGAAAATCAGAGCAACGTGAGATGGTTTTAGGAAGGAAAAGCGTATTAACATCTAGTACGATTTTCCTACTCTAATTTTGATTGATAGAGTCAAAAACTAGAACTGCAAGGCCTACATGAAGACGAGCTGTATTCAAAGCCATCCAAAAATATCAAAGTATAACTCTACATAATTACAAGATCCATGTAGTCTAAAGGTTAAGATGTTCACCTTTTTTTAGATGTTTTGCTTTGCAACAGTTTCTCTACATCCATCTCCCCAAAAATGTCCTGATATCAATTTGGCACACGGTCTTTTAAAGAAATTCTGAACCATGCCAGGGAATCTCTGTGACAGGACAAGGAGGCTACAGACAGAAAGTACCAGTACCATGTACCTGTACCATGCAAAAAGTTCGGTCATCTCAGCATTCATCTGGTAAAATCCACCAATGTGTCTGGACATAGAGTTTGACACGTGTCTTAAATGTAATCATTATTTAAGAAGTGTGCCTTTCTGCATGATTGCATGTCCAATGTTTGTTTTTACGGAATACTCTCACCAGGCAGCAGTGGATGCAGTTTATTGTTTGTGGACAGGAAGATAGCTGTGAAGGGTTTTAAATGTCCATATTTAATAAGTGCAGATTCATGAACAAAACCCAATTAAAAGTTACACTTGCCATCATGCTTATACAAGGGATTGCTTTAGCTGGTAAGGAGTCGTGGTGAAAAATTGGTGTCTGTGTTTGTAATTGTAGTAATTAGAAAAGTCAGTCAAGCAGCTCCAGATCCAGTGTAATCTAGTCATTGATTCAGAATGGCAGCGATGATTGTCTTTTCTCCTTTGATCTGCTTCATGCGTGACCCATGTTGAATAAAAATGCGTTTGTGGTTCTCTTAAGATACAGTACATGCACACCAGTCGCGTTGACTCACATTATAATGGTCACTAAGTGAAAAGTCTATGCACGTAATGCACTTAAATGCACGCAAACCCTTTTTTCAGGCTTCAGCGTCACTACAAAAGTTTGTCATTCAGTTCTCAGACTTTACATACAAAACCAGTGTTCATTGATTGCGAGCTAGTAGGTCCACCACTTGAACTTCTGACAGAGAAATTAGTAGTTGTGATTTGTGCCCGGATGGAATTAGATGACACTAAGTCTTTCATATATATTCAGAATAGAGCTGTGAAAGAAAAGCCTAGAGCAGGGATGGGCAACTCCAGGCCTCGACGGCCGCAGTGTCTGCATGATTTCCAGATATCCAAGCCCTAGTCATGACTGATTACCTTGTTCAGGTGTGTCCAGCCAATTAAACATGCCAGGGCATGGTATGTTGAAAAGCATGCAGGAATGCGGCCCTCGATGCCTGGAGTTGCCCATTCCTGGCCTAGAGCAAGAGTTGCAGGATTTGCACCACTTTGATTTTTTGCACCAAGCCTACTTCCACTTGTAGGTGGTTGACACAGTAAAAAAAAAAAGTCAAGAAGAAGCCCCCCCCTGCCTTTCCAGTGTGTGAACACTACAGGCTGAATGCGCATTTATAAAACCGCATATATTGCGTTCTTGAACACGCCACACATGCAGCGTGCGAATGCAGCTTTTTAGCTTGTAGCAGCCTTAACCAATCCATTACCTTTTGTTTCTGAATTTGAGGTAAACCAGGAAACATTAAATATTGTTCCTAAAATGACCACTGGAGTCTGGCTTCAAAGAAAAACAAATTCCCATTGCCCACATGTTCAAAAGTTTAATTTCACGCCACAAATAAACAGACATACAACCTGTTGACAACAAACTTTTACTGACAGGTGGGTGGACACCAGTCAAAACTCCCAAGTTACTTTGTCCACTCAACTGCTCATTTTTGGAATGTTGAGTTTGTGGGAGTAAACTCAACTAAATATGATCAACCAAAGTCCGGCTTTGTTTCCTCTGTTGATAGAGATTATTGGCGTTTATTTCTTAAAACAAGACAGTACATTTTTATTTGAATTTTTCCGACAACCCAGAAGACATTTTAGAATTTGAAAGTATCTTGATCTTCTGCAAACATGACTTTACAGTACACAGTTAAACTTCTAAAGGAAATGTGGGATCCAAAGCTTTGCTTAAAAGACAAAAAATCTACTAACAAACAGTGAACTCAGGAAGTTGAATGTGATAGGATTAACATGCTTTGAATATTGTATATCTAAACAAATTACCATTGACATTAAAACACTTCAATCATTGCGTAGCCTCTCTTGTTATTCCAGACTTATGTTGGTTGACAGAACTTTTGTTGACAAGTGTTTTGCTTTTGTGAACTGGAATTTTCTGTTGCAGAACAAAACGTGTTTATTTAACTCCTCCAAAGAAGAAATTAGATGTTTTATTCATTTCCATCATCTCAGTTTACAAGCCTTTCCACCCTTCATTGTCATTACTGCCTTTTTCATCATAATCACTGTCACAGTCGACTTGTCATGATTACCATCAACGCCACCTCGACAGCCATCATCATGAAACAAAACAACAGAACAATTTGCTGCTGATTTAATCCAAGTGTCACGTGGCTCCAAGATAGATCATTTACTGCAGATCACAAACATTAGTGTCGTCTTGGTATGGAACATTTACTCTGAACCAGCTTGTTTTCTTTGTTTTTTGTAGTTATCAGTTGCAGCATAAACCAAGAAGAAGCTCAAATGCATTTTTTTTCCCCCTTTCATTTCATATTCGCCATTGGCATATAGACCAATAACCCACATGTAGAAACAGAATGGAAGTCTTCACTTTGTTCAACTGGGACACCCTGATTATTCCAAGTCTTCTTCTACAAAGATGTCAAGACGTTTGTTGGGACTCATCTGGTTTTTTGGTTTTTTTCTGTAAGAGTGGGTTGTTGGGGCAGCAGACGAAGCAAAGACGCCCAGACTTGCTTCTCCCCAGTCTGCTCTTCCAGGTCCTCTAGGGGGGACCCCCGAGATGTTCCCAAAATGCTTTGTTGATGCCAAAGGTCAGAGGAGAATTGCCAGCTGATAGAAACAATAACACAAATGACCGCTCCATACAACGGAGGTCTACAGAAGAGCATCTCTGAATGCAACACATCCACTGTGAACCAACTGTATGATGCTATCATGTCAGTTTGGACCAAACTCTGAAGAATGTTTCCAGTACTTTGTTGAATCTATGCCACCAAAGACTACAGCTGTTCTGAAGATAAAAATGGTTCCAATCCAGTACTAACAAGGTGTACCTAAAGTGGCTGGTGAGTGTACATATCAAAAAACAATGGAACGAGATGACAAGGTATATGTGACATGTTATGTTCACCAAAATTTAAAGCTGAAAAAAAGTGCTTTCCATTTGATTTGACATCGAGTCAAAAAAAAAAAAAAAAAACTTCCAGCAAGACTCCCCTTCATTAAAAGCCCTGAACTCAGCTAGCAGCAGTGGCTTTCTAGAGTACCAAAGACACATCATTTTTTTTTGCATCAACACGGTCTGGGTTCACATGACCCAGCCAGGATGCACAGAAGATGAAAGATGAGGACGAGAAGAAGGGAGGGCAGAAAATGAAATCTCCTGTTTAATGCAAGCTGATCTGAGATGTCATTGGCCTCATGAGATGAACTGAATTGAAAGAAGGGCCTTTAATGGGAAGTGCAAGTTTAACATGCCCAAAAATGAGCACATGCCTATACTCATTCCTTCTGTCATTTACCAAAGATTTGCTGTGGTCTTTACAAATATTGAATTCACAGAAAGCTGACAGACATGAGCAGCTGATGAGAACATGGACATTCCATCAGATGCATTAAAAATAAATACAATTCATCAGCCTGTAAAATGTCTAAATGTCAATTGAGCTTTCAGCATAATCTATTGTTTTATTAAACTGTTAAAAACTATAGTCAGACACTGTTTCTTTATTTTTTTGTTGTTTTTGGCATGTTGAGGAAACAAGAATTACCACTTTTGTCATATTGTTTCTATAAAGCTGCAACTTTGCTCAAATCTTTGCTAGCTAAGGTCTCACACCTAATGAAAATATTCGACATTTATGGTAGCAATGCCAAAACGACTGAAATATAAATTCTAAATGATGTGCTTAAAGCTGAATTAGACAAATACAATATGTGGTGTTCAGCATAAATGAGAAAACCTACACAAACTGCATTTTTCAGGAAGCCTTTAGTGTCTTTTCAGAACCAACATTTTCTATGAGGTATTATACTACAAAATACTCCCACAAAAGTGAGCCATTGAGTTCAAAAAGGATTTGTTAATTTTCATACACAAAACAGGGATTTTTCCAACTAATTAATTAAAGTCCATGTTATAAAAATGAGTACACCCCAAGGATAGCGTTAGGAGAAAAGCCACACTTGAGACTACAAAATTCTACTGAACAGGCAGTCAACCACAGGTGGGTCTAATGATTCATTTAATGGTACGTTCCAACCGAACGGGATTCACGTGGTGGAGGCGGCCAGTTTCAATGTTAACTCAATGGTTTAGAAGTGATCTGTAGTCCTGCAACATGAATTGAGTGGGCGGTGTGGCGATCTGGAAATTGTTGAAAAAAATCTCAACTCTGTGGGAGGTGGCTGCATCTCGTCAACCAATCAGGGACTGGGTCATGGGTGTGCAAGGTGTTAAGTTGACTCGATCAGCATGTGGATTAAGGAAATGGTTGAATTGCAAATCAAGAATGGATGAGAAATTCATATCTGTGTCTGCTCATCTAGAGCTGAATGACGTTTCGTCAAACCATTATTGTGACAGGAATAAAAAAAAGACTGTTTGGAGGACATCGAACTCCCTGGTAAGTTTTAAAAGTCACTGTTCAATCACAGTTGATCATCCTGTACCATCTAATCTACAAGCAAATGTTTCATGTCCAGCATGAATCAACTTCCCGCCACTCATACATTGATTTTTATTCAGAGGAGGTGTGCAGGAAAAGGTGGAAGAATCTGAGGGACACATTTATGAAGCAAAGGAGAAAGGAGATGGATAAGAGGACTGGTTCCATAGCAGATTCAGTAGGTGGAAGTCTTCAGCGATTCTCTCCTTTTTTGATCGCTTTGTTTCCCCCCCAGGAGATGACCAGGAATCCGAAAATCCGTATCAAGAAATTCTGTATCAACAGGATAAGAACCGGAGTTGGTAGAGGCAGCACATGTGTTAACAAGTATCCACGCATTTAAGAGCTATAGTCTTGTCATTTTCCAAGCAATGACATGAATTGTTCTGTTAACCATGGACACAAGCAAACGTGTTTCATTGAATATGAATTACTGACTTGACAGGATTAGCTGACTTATTGGGTCAAAGCGACCCTGGATCCCCAGGAGAGGAGCCAGAGATGCTGCTGCTGCTGCAGCTTCTCCTGCTGAACCCACAGGTGTGTGATGTGGGTCTAAAGTTTAGAGTCCTTCCTCTTTTGACCTACCAGCCGTTGAGATTTGAATTAAATTGTTATCAACTTGATATATTTGAGTTTCCCATTTACATTTTTTTGCAGCCCCACCATCAAGAAGGAGGAGCAGGAGACCCAGGAAGGAGTCTTCAGACCCTGTTGTAACGCAGCTGCTAGATGCACTCCAGTCCAGTCCACCTCTCCCTGCTCCCCAGACAAGCAGTTTCTCTTCAGTCTGCTGTCTGCCTCCTTTACTGCAGAACATGTCCCCTCAGAGAAAAGAAATAGTGACATTTAAAATGCACAAATTCTGTTTAGAAAAAAAGCACATTTATGCTTAATTTGGAACCGTTGGACGAGCATTCATTTGTTTAAATAAACTAGGCTGATACCTCTGCAGGAAAGGAAGCAAACTTTGTTTCTCTTCTCTCATTTGTGTCCCTCAAATCTCCACCTTCTTTTTGCCAAGCAGTCTTTTTTTATTCCTTTTTTTTTTTTTTTTTTTTACAGTTTTTACAGTCTTTTATAGTTTTTACAGTTTTTTGTGGTTTTTTTTAATTAAGCAGTTTATACATTTATAAGTGAAGATTTCTAATATAAATTACATCCTTGTATCTCAGGAAAAATTTCAATTATTTCCTCATATTTAATTGTCATTTTATTTAATGCATAATATTCACTTAGTTGTTTCAAAAAACTTCTCATTAGTAAAAGTTCACAGCAAGAAAAACCTTTGAAATTCTGACAGGATAATGCCATTTCATTTGCACTACTTAGCATGTTTAAAAGAAATACTTTGTTCATTCCACGAGGATAAAACTGACAGCTACCACAGTCATGTTATACTTAATAGTTTATGAAAGGAAAAAATAGAGTAGAGGTAATTAACTCAAGAGCTGTTGTGGGTGAGTCCTTGGTGCAGGAGGCACTGCAGGTAAGCGGGTAGTCGTTTACCTGTACGACGAAGACTTTTACTGCGATCATTTGCAGTGATCTTGTGCTTTATTATTTACAAAATGGGTTTGACTTCTATACAACTTCCTTTTCCCGCAACAGCAGTGGAAAACCTGTTTCTCTCCTGGCTGACACCAGCTAATCACTCTTGATTTACAATACTTAATAAAAATGAAAACAGCGACACCCACAGGACATCGCTTAATAAGGCTCCTACAAACTGGCCCCTAAATTCTTCCACAACTGAATAAAATGTAACTAAAAACCTCTCAAAAAGGTGCCAAACATGTACCTTACACTTCTTGCAACAAGCAAAAGTTTGATATGGGCCTTTTAATTACATTTGATTTAGTTTTATAGAACGTACAAAAAGTCCCTTTTTTGTCAGGATAAACTTCTAAAACATTTGCAAGTAGCCATGAACCTCAGTCCATGATCACTACAATATCCCTGACTGAACCTCTTCTTCCTTCGATTCAATTTCTGTCTCTCTTAAAGTAAAGGCAGGTATTCCCACATCCATCTTTTCCAGAAAAGATCGAGGTATTGTACTCGCTTCCACCATTTTCTGACACACTGATATGTGGCTCAAATGTTCCAGGGTTAGAGCAGGTTTCCTCATGAGAAGAAGATGGTTTGGTGTAAGATGTTCCAAGTCTTTGGATCAGCAGACATCTTTGTGAGTGGACAATCATTTAGAATGGCCTCTCAAGTTAACACTTGGGTTGTTTCTTCAAACCAATCATCACGTTATGCATGTTGGGAAACACGTTTAGGTCACTTTTTGGAGCAATAGTAAGTTTTAGGTTTATCTGTATGAGTTTTTTTTTTTTTTTTTTTTTTAATAACCCAGAAAAAAAGTCACATTCTGACCTCAGAGCTGAGTAAAAAAACAACTTGGAGTTTTTAGAGTGTAAGTAAATGAACCAAGTGTGACAACTCAATGAAGCAAAGGAGGAAACCAACAGTTTGGAAAAGCAGATGAAAAAGCCTAGAAACCAGACACTTAAATACACTCAGGGTGATCAACTAAAATGACGACAGCTGTGAGTGATTAGCAAAGGAAACCAGGTGAGACTGCGGCATGGGAAAAACAAGCCTGAAAAAAAAGAACAACCAACAAAGAAAACTTAACATCAAAACAAACTAAAAGGTCAAATCCCAGGAAGAAAAATAACGTGTAATATTACATAAAATGTACTAATAATTAAACATGAAAATGTCTATTCATTGCTGAATTGTTAAATGAATAAAATATAAGTATTTTATGACACAGGTTTCTGGATAAAAGCCCACAAAACCACATGTAATTGTTACGTTTTGGAAGTACATCTAAAATGCTAATTCATATTTTATTTTACATTGACAGAGTAAATGTAATCAGAGTAAATGTATCAAAGCAATAAAAAGCAAATCAAAAAGCTCTTATTTAAAATCTTTATTTTGTTAAACACATTTTAATTGTGTTATTTATGGAAACATAAGGAAACAAAATTAATTATATTACACACTTTTTAGAGGATTTAAAAAAAAAACATACATTTGAACTCAGTGGGTCAAAAACAAAATAACAAACTGTCAGTATTGGCTCCACCAAACCAACATCCAAGTCTTGTCACGATGAGATGATTTTGTTACAAGAAGACCTAACTGGGTTTAATCAAACTGATTACTGGAAATGGTTTTTCACATAATACATTGTTCAAATGAGCATTTCAAGCAAACCTTTTCTCTTTGTACTGATTGCAATTAATAAGTCTGACAACAGATGCTGGAAATATTTCAAAACACTCTGTGGGCAAGTTATTTTAATAATTTCCAGCTATATTTTTCAATTTCAGAGGCCCATATGTGAGTGTTACATCATGATAATTAGGCTCATTAAGTGCTCAGTATCTCTCTTTAATCTAAAAACAAATGTTTTAGCCATATTCCATCATTTCTCTGGAAATTGCTGGGTTTTTATTTCTTTATTTCTTTTTTTTTTTTAGTAAAGCAAGCATCTCTTTGAATTTGCAGCTGCATAAATGTTTGATGTGCTGTAAATGTCCTGTGTGACCATCAAGCTCGCTCATGTGTCATGTTCAGTTAAACAGCGGCTGCCATGGTTACTGTTTAGCTAATGTTGAATAGATGAATGAGTTGGTGGTTCAGTGTTGCACTGTTATCAGAACAAACAAACAAAAAAAGACGCGTTTTACTTCACAGGTTGTTATTGATGGTCGAGCCTCATCTTCCTGTCATGTTTGCGCATCACCTTTTATGATGGAACTCTAGTTTACAGCCCAGTCCACCTCCTGCAGTGAGTTAGCTAAAAGAACTACAATCTGTTCCAAATTATTCTATTTTTATTGATGCTAGGCTTTTTATGATGCATTTTGCACTCTTTAAGCATTAATGCTTGGTATGTATGTCATTTTGGTTGTTCTTTTCCAAAAACCACAGTGTGTCAGTGACTTGTGATTAACACGGCTAGAATTATCTCATCTTATGCCTTAATTGAGGACATGGGTTGGCCAGCCCTGCCTTAGTCCCATGCACCTGTATGGGCGGTTGACCTATGCAAATGCTGAGGATTGGGGTTCCTGGGTGCCTAGGACCGATTTGCTCCTTTTTTGCCTGCTCACAGTCTGTATCCACTCGTAAGGCCAATTGTGACCAAGGCTGTAGCTCGGTGCTTTAAACGTGAGTCTTACTTAAGCACAGTGCCAGATCACCTTCATCTGGGTTTCGTGGGAGCAGATTTGTTTTTTTAAGGCCCTATGTGACCCTAATCACATTTGACAGCTTCCAGGTACCCATAAACTTTAAAGGAGACAGACAATCTATCGGCCATAATAACAGGGGTCAGATCCCATGAGGGCTGCCCAAACCTGGCCCTTCAGATCAACCACACTGCTTGTTTTCAAATAATCTACTATGCTGGCTGCTCATTATCTGCATCAGGTGTGTTCTGTTTATCAGAACCTGGACTCACCTAATCCAGAAGCAAATAGGACAGCTGAAAAACAAGTAGTGTGGTAGATCTTTAGATCTTGCGTTGGGCAGTCCCGTTGTCCATATAAGGGCTCCAGCAGACGGATTCAGATGATGACCACATTAACATCACAGGTTTCGTTCATGGGTGCAAAACCGTGAACGATCTTTTGATACAGTCTGTTAGTCATCTGCTTCCACCTGAGTCCCACTTTGAATCTGGGATTACCTTCTTTCATGATCACCGCTGTTTTTGGACTTTGAAGTCAGGCAGAGGCTCACGGAGTGTTGGCTACCCGTGTTTGGTCCTGTTGCTCTTGCTCAGCGTGAGCTTCAGTAATTGTGTTACACACAGTTGCTCTCACAGTGCGTAAACCTGTGACCTTTAGTCACAGGATGGCCTCGTTAGAGGTTTGCCCACCTGCCAGATACTGTTCATCATTTCACAAATGGCTCTGAAATATTTTCAAAGCGATAATTTATTCTGGATCATTACGCCAAAGCGCGCTCTGAAGGACCTACAAATGATTTCGGGGAATTCGTAACGGCACCATGCCCTGTTTATTAGATCAGAGTAAATCAGACAAGACTAATGCCAAGCTCAGAAGCACTTTGCCTCAATAATATATGTGCACAGAGAGCAGGGTGTCACGGATGGGCGTTGGGGTCAGCAAGGTGTTTCTGCCCTCTATTACCCCCTTTCTGTCTGTCTCTGCATGTGATGGTGCGGCGCTCCACAGAGACGTGACGTCAGGCAGACAAACAGCAGAGACGATTTATGTCAGACATTTTTTAAATTAACCCTTAAAACATTTAATATAC
This sequence comes from Oryzias celebensis, assembly GCA_014656515.1. NCBI lineage: Eukaryota > Metazoa > Chordata > Actinopteri > Beloniformes > Adrianichthyidae > Oryzias > Oryzias celebensis. Next base: position 10,411,535 of record BNCR01000005.1, read on the forward strand.
TTTCATGCTCTTGGAGGGTTTTATGATTCACCATTTACAGTACAGTTTCATTCCAACGACACCCATCTGTGCTCTTTTTTTTTATAAAACCCATTTTATATCAGGAAACAGATTAAAGAAATGTATTACTTCCAGCTGACTGGCAAAACACTGGGCCTCTGGGAAATTGGGGTCAATGAACTAAAACTGGAATACATTCAAAGAACCAGGACAAACTAAACGCCACATTCACATTAAAAGCTTTAAAGGTGAGTCAATGACTATACCGTTAGTTCTGTCAGTTTTTTATGTAGCCCGCTGTATTTTGCGCACCATAGGCCGATCCAGATTATAAGGTGCATCATTAATGAATGGTCTAGTTTTCTACTTACAGTGGGTATGGAAAATATTCAGACCCCTTTAAATTTTTCGCTCTTTGTTATATTGCAGCCATTTGCTAAAATCATTTTTCATTTTTTTCTTTCATGAATGTACACACAGCACCTCATATTGAACAAAAAACAGAATTTTTGACATTTTTAAACTGAACAATCACATGGTCTTAAGTTTTCAGACTCTTTACTCAGTATCTAGAAGCAGCACCCTTTTAATCTAATACAGCCATTAGTCTTTTTAGGAAAGATGTAACACGTTTTTCACACCTGGATTTGGGGATCCTCTGCCATTCGTCCTTGCAGATCCTCTGCAGTTCTGTCAGCTTAGATGGCAAATGTTGGTGGACAGCCATTTTCAGGTCTCTCCAGAGATGCTCAATTAGGTTTAAGTCAGGCCTCTGGCTGGGCCATTCAAGAACAGTCACAGAGTTGTTGTGAATCCACGTCTTGGTTATTTTAGCTGTGTGTTTAGGGTCATTGTTTTGCTGGAGTGAACCATCGGCCCGTCTGAGGTTGTGAGCTCTGGAGAAGGTTTTCATCCAGGATATCCCTGTACTTGGCCGCATTAATCTTTCCCTCGACATCTCAGTTTGGCCGGACGGCCAGCTCTAGGAAGGGTTCTGGTTGTCCTGAACATCTTCCATTTAAGGATTATGGAGGCCATTGTGCTCTTAAGAACCTTAAGTGCAGCAGATATTTTTTGGAACATTGGCCAGATCTGTGATGCTCAGATGTCTCTGAGCTGCTCAGGCAGTTCCTTTGACCTCATGATTCTCATTTTCTCTGACATGCACTGTGAGCTGTAAGGTCCTATATAGACAGGTGTGTGGCTTTTCTAATCAAGTCCAATCAGTAAAATCAAACACAGTTGGATTCAAATGAAGGTGTAGAACCATCTCAAGGATGGTCAGAAGAAATGGACAACACCTGAGTGTCACAGCAAAGGGTCTGAATACTTAGGACCATGTGATATTTCAGTTTTTCTTTTTTAATAAATCTGTTTTTTTTTTTGGTCAATGAGGTGCAATGTGTACATTAATGAGGAAAAAATGAACTTAAACGATTTTAGCAAATGGCTGCAATATAACAAAGAGTGAAAAATTTAAGGGGGTCTGAATACTTTCCTCACCCACTGTATGTCATTTATAAGGCATTGTAAGTGAGAGTCTCAAGGTTTAGTTCACATATCTGTCAGACTTTTATTACGTGCGTTTACAGTAATTCTAGAACTTGTTTGTAACACGCTACATGTTAGCCGCATTAGATGCCCTTGTCACGTCAGAAGTGTGAGAAGCATTAGCTACATTAGCATATTCCCAATTTCTGTAACTCCCAACCTCGTTGCACAAGCAAAAAGATCACTCGCCCAAGCCAGGCCAGACCCCCACAGACTCCCAACCTTGTCAATAGCATGTAAAAAGAACATAATCTGACACCGAAACATATAGCTGCATTATAGTGTATTTTTGTAATTATTTTTTCTGTTGCACAAATTATTCAAGTTACAAATTGGCCAATTAGATGCCTCAATGAAGGTTTCTGCGTCAAACATTCGCAACGTTTAATTGACAGATTTCTTGTCGCTCAATTTCGAGTGGTAGGGGTGTGGGCTTCCAACAACCTCACCCCTGATTGGCAAGAGTGGTTGCCATAGAAAAATTGACTCAGAACGACTCAGACTAATCACTGCTTACTGATGACGTCTGACTCTAACACAACGGCAACTTTACTGTAAAAAAATCGCAACTGAATTGACTTCATTTGTTTGGAGGTGGTAGCCATTTTCTATGGGTGATGTCACACTTACTCGGTCCAGTTCTACTTTACAGTCAGTGGTTTGCAATCACAAAGGATGAGATGTGCAACATTTATGGGGGTAATGGTGGAAAACCCCAGAGTTTCTTGCATAATAAAATGATTAAGGGACCTCTGTGGTGTGAGTGCTGAGGGATGCCAGAATTCTCAATTGAAAACGAAACCATTGAACTGATGCATCTGTACTGAGTACGAGTTTGTTTATGTTGTTTATGTTGAAAGTATCAAACAATTGTGCTCAACAAAAACAGGAAATTAAAAAGATTAAATGAACCATAACTCTAACCACTGTTTGAATTTTTGGTTAAAGATTTCCTGGATCGATTTTAGGTGACTGAATTAAATTGTTTAAAGTGAACCAATATTGACAATGAATCAACATCAACCACTGAATAAGGAATCATTAGACTCCTATTAGACATTAGATTAATAGAAGAGAATTTTTTGATTCTGTTTTGAAGGAAAACATTTGTCTATCCATTTCCTCAATTTGCTGTAGTCCTCTATGGTCATGAGGCTGCCAGAGTCTGTCCCGGCTACTGTGAGACGAAGGCGTGATACACCCTGGACAGGAGGTCAGCCTGTCGCAAGTCCACACAATCATGCACACATGCACACCTCTAGGGCAAATTAGCAAATGAAGCGTGTTTTTGGACTGTGGGAGGAAGCTGGATTGCCCTGAGAAGACCCACACATGCACGGAGAGAACGTGCAAACTCTGAGGGGGGGGGCCAATGACCACAACAATAATAGCTGAAATTCAGTCCAAAACCATTCATGTACATTTTTAGTTCAGTGTAATTGTTTGACATCAAATGTTAAAATGTCGTAGCTGAAAAACAAAATGAGAAATTGAACATCTGCTTTTGTGCAGAAGTGGTTTTGGAAGAAACACTTTAAATGGTTTGATTTTACTTCATGACTTTCTGTCGAAACGCGTGTAACCGTCATGTTGAGTAGGCAGTCCACATGTGCAATTATTTATCTGCAGCTTCTTCAGCAGAGAGAAGGTTACGTCAGTCAACCTTTAGCTGCCGTCTTTAAAGATAAACAAGAGATGCAAAGAAACACTTGCATTCAAGCACAGCAGCAAAGCACGGACTGACATGCTTTTAGCTGCCTCCACACTCCTGTGCACTCACAATCTGCACTTGACTGTGTTAAACAAGCCTTTAAATCATCTTTGCTGAATGGAAGGATGAGTGATGGGGAGAGGGAGAGGCTATTCGGTTTGCTGGCAGAAAGCCATCACGACTGTATTGTTTTTCAAAGTTAAAACCTCAAATCCAAGTCTCGTGTTTCCCCAGAGATGCAAGAGGCTCACTCCTCATAAATTTCTTTGGATGTGTCTCGATGAAATATCGCAAAGGAAAAAGATGGAGGCAATGAACCACTGACAGGAAGAAGACGGACAAAAAAAAGCACCAATTAACTTCTCTGTATCCCTTTAAGAAAGTACAAGAGTAAGTCTCCTCTGAAAGCTGCAGTAATTGCCCAAACAGGCTTATTATGTGACAATCATACTTAAAAGAAAATGCAGCATGAAATTGGAGGAACTGCAAATCGAGGGGAATCATTTCTTTTTTTTTTGAGGAAGTCTGACAAGTTAAATAAAACATAAAGTATTTTTATTTGTTATGCTGGAGTGTCAAAACGTCCTTTTGTTGTTTCACATCCAGTATAATTATCCGGCGAGAGATGTGGACTCACATTTGGAGTTCGTACTCACAATATAATCACCCAGGGCCAACTCTGGTGTGAACAGAAAAGTGAAAACAAAAATTCTCCAACAGTTTCTTCTTGAAAAGCCAAACTGCTTTCAATGGCAGCATTTGAATGGATTCATCTCCCAGAAAAAGAGGCCTAATTTCAAAACAAGTCATGTTGATGTGGCTTTCCCCATCAGACCATCTTTTGAGTTGTTTGAAAAGAGTGCCCAGTGGTCTTTTAATTATGAAGATGCTGTTTGTAGCCTATATACATAAAAAAAAACTGTCTTTTTTAGGACATAGTTTCTGCAGAGTGGCAGGAATTTGCCTCTAAGTTTTGGGCAGGACTGTCCATTCACCAGGCCGGGACAAGGGGACCTTGCCACAGACAACAGCATGGCGCTAAGGTGACGCCTGAGCATCATTAGTTGGAAGTCTTCCACCAAAGTTCAAAGTTCACGCTTTTCCTTCTAATACAAATACGCAGATTCTGCTTCCAGCTACATATGCAAAATAGCCGCTTTCAACTAATGATGCGTTTAACGATGTGTTTGGGCGCCATCTTGTCTACATCCGTGGCCCCCTGAGCTGGGGGGGGGGGGGGGGGGGGGGGGGGGGGGGGGGGGGGGGGTGTCATTTAAGAGTTCCCACAAAGCTTTGATCCAAATTCCTGGCAGGAATTTGTCTTTGCGCCTGCCCCTATTGCCTGGGCTCTGCCTGTGAACGCCTGATTTCCCCTTTTTTTAATCGATGTGGTAGCTTTGCAGTTCCCCTTGTATTTAATCTTGTTTTTGTGGCTACATTTTGAGTAGTTGTGTTTTGGGGATTGTATTTCTGTTAATCATTTTTCCGCTAAAATGCCGGAGAATTTCAGTAACTTACTACACACTTTACCAGTTACTCTAATAAAAAGCTGTGTGGTCCTCGTTTATTTTTATTTTTTTTAAAATGTCTTTTTGTTTCCTTTCTTTATGTCTGTTTTCAATTTTGTAGCCATTTAGCCATACAGTTTTGAGGCAGATGCCGAAGATGCAGAAGACGTACATGGATCTAGTCGTCGGAATGCATCAGAAATAAGTGGAGCAGGGAGCTTGAGGGTTGCCGTTGTAGGTTTTACACGAACAAGCTTTTTCCAATGGCATGTTTGTCTGCTCCTGATTCACAACAATTTGAAGCTTAATTTTCTCAATTTATGTTCTCCATCATCAGAAAAATGCCACAGTAACATGCAAAAACACCAAAAACACAACTTTCATTTGAGTGGGTCTTTTAAAAGAATAGTCCTCCCTCTGTTGTCGGCCGTCCTCCTGATTGAAACCCAGCTTCTTCTGTTTCTCAGGACGACGCCCAGCAACCCTGCAGGGAAGACGGACCTGTTGAATTCCATCTCTGGATTATACTTGTGGGTTGAGAGAGCAATTAATGATGGTGATTAAATGTGATGGAAAGATTATTCAGACCCCCTCATGCCCCCTCACTTAATATTCCACGACTCGTGGCAGTATGGCTCGCTCCTGTTCAAGAAGTGATTTCCAACCTTTTGCTGACATATTTCTCCATGCATTATTTCTGAGCGTTGATGCAGGATGGTGGCGCTAAAAGGAGCCCCTCGCTTCTTTGATGGATGTCACTGCAATTTGTGACTGCTGGGTCGAAATGGAGGGAAGATTTACTGCAATCAGACTCATGTTAAGCTGCAGAGGGAAGAGGGACACGCAGTGCGCGAAAGGAAAATGGGTAATACGTTAAAGGTGCTCTACTGAACGGAGTTGAATATAAATGTGTTGGTGGCTTTGGGCTGCTTGGTTTAAGGGGAAATCTGAAGGTGTCATACAAAAATGAATCTGTTTCACTCTCTGACCATTCAGGGTGAGCAGTCAGAGCTGACAGACCTTATTGTCTAGTTTATAAAAGGAGAATAACCAAAGTTTTAGCACCTGGTATTAAAAAAAATACCTTATTGATTGATTCCGAATTAAAAGTAAGACTTTAGACTTGACTTGTAAATCAGGACTTGTGCATCTCCAATAAAGATTTTATTTATTGGTGTTTTTAACATGTTCTTGTAGCACTTTTCTCGGAAGACATGTAGAAAATAATTTAGGATAAAAGCTGCGTTTCTGAGGATTTCTTTATCCAAGTCATGTTGGATCAGGAGCAGATGAAAACTTGCAGTTTGAAAAATCTCGAATTCGAGAATGTAAACTAAGAAATGCATCCACTGGTCCATTTTGGTGATGACAGAGGCGAGAAAAAAAGTCTACATTTTTTGGGTGACTTTTTTGTTCCTACAGTTATCATTATCCATAAGTGTTGGTTGTAAATAAAATGTTAAGCTTCGCCCTCGGAAACGTGCCAGGTCCATCCCCACTTGCTGTCGAACGAAAAATTAATGGGGCACAGCAAGTGATGCAGCTTTTTGCAGAGGTTATGGTAGGAATGGACAGAGCATTTGCATCACACTAAAACCTCATACTTGATACTACTCAAGCAATTGAATGTGTGCTTTACAAGCTGGAAAAAAATGAGTAGACAGTGGAGATAGATGCAAGGTCAGCGATAAATTGAAAGAAAAGTGTTACACCACTTCAAATAAAAGCAGAAGAGAATCAGAAAATGGTGAGACAGTTTTGGAACCGGACAATTCAAATGAAGAAAAGAGAGGACAGCAACCCAGGGGAAATTTGAGGAAAAGGTGACACTTATAAAAGGAGTGAAACAGACAAAACAATAGAAGAAGCTCAAGGAAAAAGACAGATAAGTCACAGAAAGGAACAGAAAAATATAAATCAACTGATGTTCTCCATATATCACTTTGGTGAAACATGAGACAACAATGAGACAAAAGCTAAAGGTTTTGAACAAGCACTGAAATCGTAAAGATCACAAAAATATGTAGCTTTGAAGAGATGAAAATGAGCCATTCGTTCACTGTTATCTAAGAGTTATCGGACAACACAAAAGGACATTCACTGATGGAGGGGTTGCCAAAGATGGCACAAGTGCATTGCCTGAACACAATTTGGAAGAAAACAAAACCAGAGCTCTATAGGATCAAATTAAGTAAATAAAAATTCTTCCACATTTTGGACATCTCTACATATCTGGTATTGTAATGAGTAAGCTCACTGTAAGTCAAACAGTGGATGACATTCACCATGGTACTGATCATTTTCTGTTGGTTTATTAAAATGTAAAAGTATTTATTCAGCGTTTTTTAATAGTTAAATGGTTCTTTTTGTTCAGTCTTCAGTGTTGTGTAACTTAAATGTTGTTAGCTCACCGTGTGAGAGGAAACTGCATACAGGAGTAAAGTTAACATGCTGCTAGCTGTCCCGGTGGTGAGTAAAATGCCAAAGACAATGTGCAAAGCTATGTACACACGGGGAATTAAACAGTCATTCAAGAATGTTCTAGTCGTGGGTTCCTCAACACGCATTTAGCCCATTGTGTTCACTGTATGTGTGAACAACATGCACTTGTATCAGGTAGACTGTTGCTACCCAATACAAGTGCATGTCTGCGTCCTACGATTGGTGCAAAATGTCAAAGTGGTGTCATATAATTCCAGCCGGGCACAAACCACAATTATTTATCTCTCCTTTGTTATCAAATTTCAAACGGTCAGCCCTTCTCTGCATTAAAAGCGATGCCATCCACATATCAATACCAAATCCTAGTCCATGATTGGTGACATTTTTACTTGGATTTACTTTTATTGTGCGTTCAGTGGCCGTGCGTTTTGTACGTAGAGTTTGAAAACAGCTATAAAAATTTTTGTAGCTACACGTGTAGCAAAAGTTTGCACATATACGCACATTTACATCGACCTTTTCCTGGAAACGGTCACTTTTGTGAACGTAGCTTCACAGGATCATGTGACAGCATCGTTTCTGATAATTGTTAATAATGATATAACATGTTAGAAAGAATAAAGAATGACATCACAGGTCTCTGTTGGATTTGTTTTTTCCCCCTCATAGTAATTTTATTTTAAACATTCCTACTTCCAGACTAGATCACAAGGGACACGGAGAAAAACCTCCTTGTTTCCACAATTATCAAGAGACAAGGGAATCTTCCACTGAACAGCTCATCTTATATATAATTCCAGGCTTGTACAGGAGATGTGCATCATTGGAATCCATACTGTCTTTATGTGGGTATTTTGCATGTTTTGTGTAATTTTGTTGCACTTTTCAATTAGTTTGTTTTAAAATATTCCACCTTGAAGTGAGCTTGAAGCAAAAAGCTAAAAAACCTGACTGTTGAACACTCCTAAAACCTTTTAATGCGCCCTTGTGCACTAAAGTTCAATTTTATTATAAGGGACACAAACTATGTGATTAAAAGTTCTGACTGAACGCACCTGATCGAGGTAATTGGGAGCAACAAGAGTAGAAATAAGTGGAAAACAAGCAGGCTAATAGAAGAGCAGATTTGCAATTTGCTGATGGAACAAGATTATTGAAATCTCTGGTTACAGCTTGAAATCTGAAGAAAAGTCCTCCGCACAACTGCTGAAGGACCAAGATCTTTTAATGACACATTTCAAAAGTGTGACTAAATTCATGTAAATAGAATCCCTTCAGAATAGGATTAGTGTAAACCTGGAGCTTGTTTCTCTGTTCTACGGTCCCATTTGGATGTGAAAAGAGGCCGTGAGAAGTGTGTTCCTGACGTGCAGCTTCGCTTTGGTTGCTGCCACAGCAGAAAATCCTAGCTGCTTCACCAAAATAGATTTTTGTTATTGAACCACATGTCTGCTTTGGACACTCCTCCTGGGGGAGTTCAGCTGGATCAGCTTGGAAATGTGCTGGTTATATGCTTTTGAATATGAGCAATGGTAAAAAAAAAAAGAAGGCAGAAATTACACGTTGGTACATAACAGATCATTTGAGTAAAAACTTGGGGCTAAAACATTTTTAAGCTTAAAGCTATTATCGGTCCACACTCGGCAACATACGTTCCAGCAATCACTTTTGATAAAAAGTCAATGTGAAGCCATGTAAATGTGCGATTCGGGCTTCTTTACTCAAAACTCTTCCATTAAGGCACATTTTAAATCCAATTTTGGGATCTACGTACAAAACGTGCGGTAATGGAACGGTAATGGAACGGTCAATCAGTTGGACATTGACCAATCAGGGACTCGGATTTGGTAGTGACCTATTTTCATTCACAAATGTATTCATTCAGTCCTTCATTCAGTCCGATGCTTCAGTGTCTGGTCCCCGTCGGCTCCCACGTCGTACATTCAACACGTTTTATTCAAAAATTTCGTGTAACCCGCTCTTGTGGTGTGGACTTCCAGTTAGCTCACTCCTGATTGGTGAAAATGGTTGTTATCGAAATATTGGCTAACTGACTAACTAGGACCAATCACTGTTTACTGACGTCGTCTGGGTCCAACATGGTGGCGTCCGTATCGCAAAATAATCATCTTTTTGGAGTAGGAAGTAAGCCATTTGCTATGGGTGACATAAAACTCACTTAGTCCAGATCTCTTATACAGTCAATAGGTTATATACTGTGTATCAAATATGATAGTTTATATACAAGAATATGTCCATTTTACTCTTTATAATTGACTTGTAAAAACTGACATGAAAAATACAAGTTTTGGCTTTTTTTTTAAATAACACAAAGAGTAATTTAGTTACTAACTCAGTAAATTTTTGGATGAAGTTGTGAGTAACTTTAATGAATTAATTGTTTAAAGTAACGGCACTGCATGCTGCTAATCTTGAAAGAAAGCGTTGCGAGATCCTGCAGCCAGTAGGTGGTTTTTGATGTCCTGGCTCCTCTCTGTAATTTTGGAGCAACTCTGCTATGCAAATGTTGAATATGATGTAACTGTTCGACACTGCTGATGTTCTATTAAACATTTAGCATATATTCTCCTCTCTTTAGGTGATCAGATATTACCAGCACATTTAAAGATCTTTGAACGCTGCTGGAGGAAAACTTTGTGAGAGCATGCCTTTTATTTTGAAAAGTGTGCGGACGCCGCCACTGTCACCGAGCGGTAGGACATCCCATCTGAAGGACGGGCTCTATTCGACAGGCAATAAAGGAAGCGAGAGCTCATAACCTCCCTCCTGCCGCCTGCTCTTCCATACCTGACTGTTTGTGGTCATGTGTGCTCTCATCATTGTGCTCATTATGGAGCAACCGTCCAGGACCAATGCAGCTCATGGGGGTTCCAGTTAAATAAGAAATGATTGAAAAAATGTGAATAACATCCTGAAATGGTCAAAAATATCCAATTTGTGAGTACCTTTATTGACATCTAGTTATCCAGTTAACAGTTTAACTTTTAACACCAGAGATGTCACCAGGAAAGCCTAAATAACACACGCTCTGTACCATATCATAATGTACGTTTGGTGGTTTTGGAGATTTATGTTCTGGCACTTTTGCCAACGACAAAAAAACATCTGTTCCACTGAACTGTAGAGATTCTGGACGATAACAACTGTTTTCAGAACCAAAATGTAAGTGTGAGGAAGATGATTGTCTTTAATGTCATCAGGTTCACAATAGATACATGCACAGGTAAGAGAATATTTTTATGATACTAATTTACTTTTGTAATTGTCAGGTATTTGTGACTTCAAGATGAACTATTTTAGTGAACATTTGCCCGCACATCTGTATGTTTGCTGAATTCTCTGCAATAAACTCTCTTTAACTCTGGGTATGTCTGCCTCTTCAACCACAGACTCCTGATGTTTTATGAGAAAACTTGCGGGTTTGACCTGCTGCAAATTCTGTCAGCCAGGAACGTCTGCAGGCACAAACTCTGCTTCTGACACTCCGTAATATGGTCCAGCAGACGCATCAACCCCACTGATCGATCTGAGTCCTTCTTCCTCCATCCTTCTCCATCCTTCTTTAACCTCCATCATTCATGAGTCACACCGGCCTTTATGGCTTAAAGGCACGGCGGGGACATAAACCCCTGACCTCATCTGTGGGAGCACAGGTTTTTCTGCCTGAGGCGGTTTCACTCTTCGTCCCCACTTGCACGCTTTATGGCTCGCTGCCTCACTGTTAACCAAACAAACGGGAGTTAATCACTAAAATCTACCCCTGCAGCCTTTGCTCTGAACAAAGACACAAATATATCCATTTGCAGCTTTTTTCCTTCTGCTAATCAGATTCTTTTAGAGCCTTCCATACATATCCGCCCCCTCCTTGCTAGCATCCCTCTGTCTTTGTCCTTCTCCTCCCTCATTCCAGTAAAGGGAACATTCCAGCCAGAACAGAGGCAACAAAAAGCCTTGTGTTGAAAAGGCCACTCCAACAACAGTGAGCATTGTTGAGGTTTCCAGTAGCACTTCAGCAGTCTGAAATACAGGCGCCAATAAAAGCCAAGTGGGTGAAGCAGGCCCTGTGATTGATGCTGGATGGAGTACAGCTGCAGAGTGGAGAAGGGTGGGGGCTCCCCTATGATTTTCTCATGTCAGCATCGTGGTTCATTTCTCGTTTCAACCACAAAGCTTCACAGAGGAACGAGTGAGCAGCAGATGAATGATAAGCTGTTAGAGCGCATCACCGTTTTACAAAAGCGCTTTTCATAACTGCTCTGATTCTGGTTCCAACTGACTAACTGTTTTCAGAACAGCCTCAGAGTTGGACATTTGGACCTGAGGAGGTGGGGTTGCTGGTTCCCATCCTTGGATAAGCTGGATGACGTCCAAGTGAAACAGCTTGTATGCATTAGTCACAACTGCCCTTACAAATGGATACGAGAAAGGCACTTAAAGCAAAAGTGTTCATTCTTTTCTACACTGCAATCAACAGGTTGTACTGAATGCTTATAAAACACAGAAGGGTAAAGTAAGGGTGAAATAGGTGAAGTACAGGTGTGTTGTACAGATTCTTTTTATTTTCAACCCTGCAGGCAGCACAGGGGGGCCATAAGTGCTGTTCTGTGCTGTCCTGTTTAGGTTGGCCATTATTTGCCTGTAGAAACCCGGTATCTAGCCGTAAGGGCAGTTATGACTAGCGCTATGTTCATACTGGCCATGTGGTGTGCATTCAAAAACACACTAAATGTGGGCTCTTGAAAGAGCTTTCAGCATAGGGTGTTCACACTGGACTGTCGCTACCCGATGTAATCACAGCTGGAAAAGTCTTGGAGCAAAATGTCAAAGTGGTGCAAGTCTCACATATGTTGCTTCAGACTCTTTATTTCTCAGCTCTATTCCGATATATGAAAGATTTGTTGCCATATAATTTCAACATGATACATGTTGGCACTTCCATAAGTAAAAAAGGACATTACCCATGTCACTACGGAAGCAGAGTTCCTGATTGGTCAATGTTCAACTGGGCGGAATGGGGGGTGGGGGAGCTGTGGTCTGATTTATTTCTTATTGAATATCGATAATCGATTTTTTTAGTTACATTTTGTTTCTGTTTTTACGTTTTTTTTAATGACATGATCTTATAATAGTAAAATAAACTTGTTTTTAACCACAGACCACCTGACACTACACTAAATTAGGAGGCCTTAATCACGTTTACGTTTTTTGTTTGTATGTTTATGTTTTTTTATCAACCCTTCAAAATGCACATGTCAGATGAAATAATGATCAATTCTTTTGTCAGAACGGTGTATTTTTACATTTAAAGCATATGTTACATTTTTATTATTAATAATTTACATTATTCTTACTTATAATTCACAAAACACTGACCTCACGCACTATATTTGTGCGTTCCATTTTCATGATGTCCCTTAAGCTGGCTGTATGAGCCTCAAGGGAACTGCAGGACAAACATGCGCTCACCTTAAGTTGCAACCTGTCAACGACCCTCCATGGTTCCGAACTACCCAAAAACCCTGCAGCAACTGTATGGATCAATCCCCCATCTAACCAAGGCATAAACCTCAGCACATCCAAAACTGTGATCTCTTGCTATCAAATTTCTATGACCACATCACTCCTGTTCAGAAACGTCAAAGGCCAGTCGTCCCTCATCATATATAGTTCAAGGTCCTTTTCATCACTTTTAAAGCTTTTCATGACTTGACCCTGTTCTATTATACACAGCGGCTCCTTTGTCACACTCAATCCCACAGTCTTCACTCTTCTAATGTAACTGTCATTTCCTTCTCAAACAGGATTGAGTTCATGACTTGAGCCAATGTAGACTTCTCTTTAGCTGTCCATACCATTTGATGTTCCTTTCCAAAACACACCTGTAACTGCTCTGCTCGCTTCAACTACAAAAACCTATTGAATACCTACGTTTTTCCAAGTTTTTTTTTTACCTGGCAATGTTTATCTAGGCTTTTATTTAATCTAATACGTATGTTACAGACTTTGTTATATCCTTTGCCAGGCTTTATCAAAACAAGTCTGCTATCATTTCACGTTTTTATTCATGTATTTATTTTTATTTCATGTTGGCAACAATGGTATCTCCACTACAAAAACGGAATCTTAAAAAATTTAAACAAACCCTAGTTTCAAGAAAAATTGTCCTATTTTTTTGTCTTGCAAGAAAAACGATTGTATCAATAAAGTTTTTCAATAGAAACACTTTTTTGTACAGAAAACATATATGATAGAAAAGGTTTTCTTAAATTTGAGAATTCTTGGTAAGACAATTTTCTTACCGCATTTGGCAGATTTTTGTGGCTTATTTCAAGAAGGCCTGTTCATGCACTATACATTTTTTTCTGTGGTTTGCACTAAAAAAACAGTTTAAAAAAAATGTAACACAAAGTTCTGTTTGCAGGGTTATCTCAGAACGAAAAGGTTTAAAAAGATGAAAAATATAAATTTAAATAAACGTCACAAGTCCATGAACAGATGCCAAATGTGTGTAGATGGCAGCTTGATGTGTGTCTTAATGATTTTCTGTGTGAAGTGCAGACATCTGTTCAGAGGTGTTGGTGTATAAGTATGCAGCCTCATGCCTCTCTGATGTGTTTGTTTGTGGGTGTGGGACGGGGGCATAATGACCTCATTTCCTGCTGAAATGTATGCGGCCGCTGTGCTGCCACATAAACCTCCTGATAAACTTGAGCCGCAGGCCGGTTACCTTGAAACACACTGGGCTGCAGCAGCCCTGAAACACTCCGAAGTGCCTTAGCGGAAAGCACCTGCTCACGCTGACAGTGGAACGTGGCTGCAGGAATGCACACAAACAGTTGCAGCCTTTATGTGAGACTCATCGTCCCTGCAGCGCTCGGTAAATGGGGTGATAAATTCACAGCAGACGGCTTGATAGAAGTCATCTTCGTCACAGGCTCTCTTAAAATTTTAACTAGACGTTAATAGCAGAGCGGCTCTCTCCATTTCATCCTGCATCGCCTGGCTGCTACTTTGTCCATCAGTGATTCAACTCACTAAACTGTCAGGTTCTTTTTCTATTTACCTTTCTGGGTGATCACTTTAAGCTCATATCTTTGGCAATCATTACAGTGGATTTTGGTAAAAAAAAAAAAAACCCTCATCTGGCAATGATTTTTGACAGTTTGGTCTTAAATTTTGTATTTATTACTCTAAAATGTTAACTGTGACAGCTCTACTACTAGTTGCTCCAAGTGCTTTTAAAACTAGAAATTAGGGTAAAACCTACTGTCAGGCTGTTTGTTGTAGAAGAAACTCTGCTTAATATCTGTTATTGACGTATTTTCCGCACTACAAGGCGCGCAAAAATAAACAACTACACAACTGAGTGCCTGCTAATCCAGACCGCCTTACAACTTGATTCATTTTACTGAGGTCAAGGTGATTTTGAGCGGTACAAGGCACTTTGCCAAAATGGTTGGTTGGGTGTTACTGTGAATATGTTAATGCGGTTAAAGTGTAGCCTCAGACTGTTAGTTGTCACGGTAGCGTTTATTTTAGCTGTGTTTGTCTTTTTTACGTGTTGTGTTTTTTTGTACGTATTGTGAATACACTCATGCGGCTAAACTTCTAGTTACTGTAAACACAGTTAATAAAGTCTGACTGATGCGCCTTTTAGTTCAGCAGTGCCTTGTATGTGACACACGTTCAAAAATAGACCATTTCTGACAGTGTGTCTTCTAATCTAATGCGCCCTATCGTTTATTTTTTATGTTCAGCAGATGTTCCATTGTTATTGCTTTTGTATCAGTTTCTTTAATGTTCTCTCTGAGCTGAAAAGTAAACACATATATGTTGAAAAAAAGCAAGCAAGTAAGACATCGCTACATGTTAGCTGCGTTACCGGATACACAAGTTAGAATCTTGTGAAAAACAACACACTGATGTTTATACAGAGTGGCGTGCACCTCTCAGAATCACTTTGACATCAGTAAACGCAACCAGAATGAATCCATATCTAAGGAACTCCAGACAGTAAGACACATTTTCATTTAAAAAAAAGCATTTTTAATGCCTCTTATAGTACAGATATTATAGTAAATACTTATTTGTGTCTCCTTCTGTATGTTTGACTGCGGCATAAAGGTGATCAGCCTGTGACACTATGTAGGTGTACTGAAATGCTCTTATTGTCCCATCCTCACTGCTCATTCTCCTGGATTAATTAAAGGAAATGCAAAATGTCATTAATCATCTAAAAAGAGAACTTTGAATCAATGACTAATATTCTCATTCTTTTTCTCCTTACCCCAAGTGAGACTCTTCTAAAGTTGTCTCTGGTTCAGGATAGGTTTTACAAGAAAAACCTAAAATCTTTTTGGCCTCGTGTGGTATATGTGTGTGGTGGTTCTTGATTCCAGCCTCAACTGAATCCCTGTAATGCTTCCCCAATTCCTTGAATAGATTTTAAAGTTCTTATCAAGGTTACGACTTTCACTGTTTCTGGTGCACTTTTTACTTTTCCCTCAACCTTGTGTTCATATCCTTGGATACACCATTGCATCTACAATAAGGAATTTTTGAATGTATGGACTCCGACAGCGAAAACTGGAAAATTGTCCGACACGATGGAGAAGGTGCAGGGTGGAAGAGAAGACCAGATGAAAAAGGTGCAGGGTTTTAGATTGTGAGCACGTTCAAGCTGTTTTTTCATGGTGTGGATGGAATGAGGTACCTAGCAAGAGTTATCATTAAAGAGGAGTTTCCTATTAAAGTTAGGGAAATGAGGATTAATCGGAAAACTTAGTGTTAGTCTGAGGTCTTGTGAGCATTATTATTGTTTTATGCCAACAAACCTTCTCGAAATCTTTTTTTAAGGTATTGATTTTAAAGAAACTGCGTTAAGATATTTTTTATTCATGTTACATTTTATATTAAAATAATAAAAGTTAATTTAGAAAAAAAAAAAATGACTGTCAATAACAATTCCAAAACAAGTAAGTGACTTGAGGCGGGTTTGTTGCAGCCGTCAACCCAGCAGAGCTGCGGAGCAAGAGTTGAGTTCGGGTTGCATCAAGTCTTTTCCTGAGTTGCATCATAAGTTCATTTGGTTTCAGTAAACAAGAGGTTTCCATGCAGAGCTATGTGCGATGCTCTAGTGGTAATTGTATGAGAGAACACTCAGAACCTGTTATGCTACACATGCAGCAGAGTACTGAACTCCTGCTTGAGTCCATGGTGGTTCAAACCCTACTGTGCTTTTGCTGGAGAGAGAAAAAAACAAAACCCAACTCTGATTCTTTTGAAACTGACATTGAGGAGTTACCCCTAATGCACTTCTAGTCCTTAATTTGTAGCAACCCAAACTTTTCTTTCCACCCCACTTTAAAACAAAGTTTAATAAAAAGAAAAAAAAAAAAAAAAAAAAAAGGTAAAGCAAAGCCAATAGTCTTGAGAGCCACATTTATTGCAGCTTGACCTACTTTTTAGACCCAATAAATAACTTTTGGTTGTTAAATAAATGGAATAAAAGTTTTCGCACTGACTTGATGTCTTTCTGGAACGAGTGAGTAATGGCTTAGTTTTAAGAATAATGGGAGAAAAAAAAACTATGCATTGTTTGGGACATTATTTTGAGCTTAAAAGGTGCTTGTAATCCTTTTTATTCTGTTTGGTTGAAAATGAATAATTTCTCCCTTTCTGTGTGTTTCCACAACACAGCATCTGTGTAAAAAAAACATGCATCAAATTCAATTAATCCCTCTTAAGCGATTGGGCACATCTTTCAAAAACGGGCTAAAAGCAGGTTCTTGAACTTACCTTTATCCTATCATGTTCATGCTAGACTTCTTCTTTTTCTACTGTTTCCTAGTGTATCTCCACCACATTGGGAGAGGCTCAGTGCGAAATATCAAAGTGGTGTAAAGCTTGTTCCAAGTGTTTTCTTTAACTAATAATTGCAGAAACTGCAATCATTAATTTGTGTGTCTTTACTCAGACTTTCCATTGGAAGTGGCTGCCTGAAGGCACGTTGTCGGGGGCAGTGTGAACATAGCTTTAGGGTTATAATGTTGCTGGAGCCTATCCCTGCTACCGTTAGGTGAAGATTCACTCTGGTACACAACTCCTGACGTTTAGGGCTGGCTATCCCTCCGCTGGGAAGGTAATTTGTGGAGAAAAACACATTTTATTTAAATTAAATAAATAAATAAAATTTATAAACAACGTTTGTTGGCTGCGGCAAAAAAACTGAGTGCCCTGGAGAAATCCCACAAGTCCACGGGTAAGATAAAAGTTATATGAGACCCCAATAATATAATATTTGTAAAAATAATTAGCAATCATAATCCTGTTCTTCATCAAGACACAATAATAATAATAGTAATAGCAACAATAACATTTTTATTTTTGTATTCTACTACCATCATTTACTATCTAAATTATTAATATTGTTAATGTCCACATAATTTTCTTTATACATGTTAGTATTTATAATATATTCTTGTGTTGTGCCTATACCATGTGCTTGTAACCAATAAAAAGACATTTGAACATTGTTTTGGTTCTAACCCCAGATTATTCCAAATTGTTGCCGTGCACACATA
Source organism: Oryzias celebensis (assembly GCA_014656515.1). NCBI lineage: Eukaryota > Metazoa > Chordata > Actinopteri > Beloniformes > Adrianichthyidae > Oryzias > Oryzias celebensis. The sequence goes on from BNCR01000005.1 coordinate 10,429,351, forward strand.
CACAAACCTTTCTGGCAGTTCAGTAACTGCTCACTTGCACTGGTTAGAAATTCCAGCCCCATTAAAGTGGCTGGTGAAACATCTGAGACTTAGCCACTTTTGCGCTGAATCGGGTAAAAATTGCTTTTTGAAACTTTCCTAGTCGCAAAAGTTTGCTGCTTAAATGTGCTCTGTTCAAAAAAATTCTAATAGTCTAATACTTCTCATCCTGCAAAGTTAAACATTGTTTTGGCTGCTCTGCGTTTTTCCTCTGCAGATCTATATAACTCATTTAACATCAAAGCTCGCTGAAAATGACCCCAGATGGGACGTTCCCCGGAGCGCACATCAAAGATTAGCAGTAATTAATGCCTTTTTGAATCAAACGCATTTTCATTTGCTTCTGTGAAAGTAGGTTTCAGTTGGAAGGAGAGTTTTTTGGGCTTTAAGGGAGAAAAACACACAAATGCATGAATGTGCTCATGATGCAACTCGATTTGGCTTTCGATCATTCTGTTACGAGCAGCAGAAAAGTACAAATAAAAAATTCTCAGAGCAATATTGCTTTTTTAAAAACTATATATGAAAAAGCTTTTATGGTTTTAAAATCAGAAATTTAGCCTCATCGTTCACTCGTATGACATGCTTATGACACCCTTGTGAGAATTGACTTCAATCAACTTTGTGTTATCACTGTGTGTCATAAGTGAAAGTGGCACATAGGTAAAATATCTGAAGGAAAGAAAAAATGTCTTTTCCCACAGTAACAAATTTGTGACTCACTCCAATGAAACAGTGCTTGTAACTTGTGTGTAGCCTTTTTCTGATGATAGAAGACATATGTAAAGAAAATTAGTTTCAAGATTGCATTTATGAGTATTTTTTTATTTAAATTGGAGGGCATCAGGGGCAGACAAAAACGCTGTTTGAATAGGAGCGCATTTGCGACATAGAAAAGATGTATACAACAAGCTAATCAAAAGGGAGGGGAAGTGGGGGTGGGGTTGCTCTGCCCACACAGTCCTGCCCACAGCTCACAGGCAAAACACTGATGAAGTCCTGCTGTTTTGCTGAAACTATGATCTAGAAAAATACGTTTTTTAAATCTTTTTTATTTTTGCCTAAAAGTTCAAAAGATGATCGGAGTAAACTTTAAGACCTTAGAGGGAATTTGTCATGTGTGATCGGAAAAATAGAAATAGAACGGGTAAGTACAGACTAAGTGAGCTTGCTTGATAAATAAAGATTTGCTTGAGTCATAATCTCTTTTTCTTTTTGAATTACATTAAAACAAACAAATTAGACATGATGCTGGACCAAAGAAAATCCTAACCAATAACAAATCTCATTACAATTCATCACAATTGTGACAGGTACTTCTGATAAACTCTAACTGTCTGATGCTACATTCACACTGGGCGTGTAAACTGTGTTCAAGAAAGTGTGTTTAGCATATGGTGTTCACACTGGACTGGAGAAATGTCCTTAATTAAAGATCATTTTTCATTGTGCAAGAGTTCCTCCAACATAATATTTCACACAGGGAGACAGATCGAGTTCCAGGCCTGATTATTGTTTAGCTTAGTCGAGCCCATCAGAGAAAAAGAGAGATAAAATAAAGCAAAGACGTAACACAATAAGAAGAGGTGTGGGAGGGGCACAACCGAACGGCTGCGGACTGCAATAGTCTACGTTCACCGTAGATGTTTACGGCCTCTGATTGATGGACTCCGCGGTGACCATAGACATTCCCGGATGCTCATTGATCCAGAGTCTATGCTTGACTAACTCTGCCCACCATAGGCAACCATGCAGATCACGAACAATTTTTACACTTGAGACAGACGTCAAAGCGACATTCTCAATAATCCTTGATTTATTAAAGAAATTACTTTGAAAATTGTTCCAAGTTGTTTAAAAATTCTTAACTGTTTGATGATCAAGTTATGCAAGCAGGTCATATCGTTTTTTTCCAAATAAAATGCTTTCATTGTTGATCTTAGCTGCTCGAATGAGTAAGTCTATACAACATTTAAACGTTTTCACTGATAATTTTTTACTTTGTTAATTAATTGATTCATGCATGCAACATACATTTGTTCATCTACATACACGTTCATGCACGTTGCATGCTCTTCTACACGGCCTTCATGAGGAAAAACGTCTGTATTGATCCTGGGTCTCAGTGTGGAACTTTTTCAAACCAATGTATCAGTGAATTCCATTATTTAAAGTGTAATACATTTGAATGGAATGCACTTTTTTAATGTTTTGTCAGAATGTTTGCAAGCACGCTGTGTCAGCATCTCTTACTATTCTATAAATAGTCACAAACCCAAAGCACGTCGCCAGCAGGCTGTACTCCCGGCAACCAAAGAGGCCTGATTGGATTTTTTTTCTGAGGATTTCTTGTCAGGAATGTAACATGATTACCAATGTCACAGTTTTGTTGATCCGTAAACTTTCTAAGATCTCTGAACTGAAGACTTCATGAGCTCTTAAAGGAAGTGTCTTGCAGTTTCTTTGACGTTCGTATAACCACCTTGAGGAACGTCATGAAAATGCAACAAATCATTGTTGTGCATGTGGTAAATCTACCATGAAGAATTCGTAAAGCTAATGGAAGTTTTGCGTGCTTATGATGTACGTTTGATGCTTTGTCTTTACACCACACTTGTTAGTAAGGTCCCTGTACTGGCCCCATAACAGACAGACGACCAGTACACTATCATTGTCTCATTTCTGACAGTTTAGCTCGATGCAAAGAGTCCACCTGAACAACACTAAAAGTGCTCTTTGTGCAGACCTCAGGATGTGAGTATGTGTGGTGTTGTAAAAAAAAAAAGAAAAATCATAACACGATCTGTGCATGCCCTGTAGAGGTTTGTCCAATATTTGCCTGCAGACAGCTTGTACTTGCCCATCAGGGCAATTGGGACTAAGGCAAAATCAAAGGTTGTGTCAGGAACTGGTGGGACTGGTAGGACTCAATGTGCAGGAAACCAGGTTTGGTAGCAGAAAATAAAACATTTAATGAATACGTTGAAACATGAAAAACCCCGTGGAGAAACGAAAAGGGTAACAAAGTAGATGACCTGATAAGAACTGAAAACCAGACACTTTAATACACTGAGGACAATTAACAGAAATTAAGACAGCTGTGGATAATTAACATGAACCTGGAATGACTGACAGGACAGATAAAAAAAAAGGGAATTACAGATTCTCCATAGTACCCCTCCCCAAAATGGCAGATTCCAGATGCCCTAACAATATAACAATTGATGGGAAAGGATTTGAACGAACAACAAAACAAAAAGCTAAACCTGACAACAGTTACAGGGTTGAACAGGGTTCATCCTGTGGATGATCAACATGAACCTGGAGTGACTGACTTAGAAAATAAGACTATTGAAAAGCCAAACTATATCCAAGAATCCTCTGGTTGTTGGTTTTAGACGTAGGCGACTCAGGAAAAGCATTAATATGGTTTCCTGTCCTGCTGTAAGAACCCATTGGCTAATTTTTAAAAGGAACTTGACTCATGTCTTTTATATGAATTTCTCTAATCAAAAATATAGTCTTTCATTGTGATGCAAAGTTTGTTTCATGCAGATAATACTTCAAGATTACAATAATGTAATTCTACCTTACTAAACCGATCAAACTGTATGCTTTTTGGCCAGATATTTAGTAACAGTGAAGATAAAGTGTGAGAATATTAAAGTTGTTTCTTATTGTCTGGATTTGTTTTCCAATTCAGCCTAATTTTCTTCATATCATCACTCATGTTTATCAGATCCAAACAACAGAATCTCCTGAGTAAAAACAGAATATTTAAGACAAGCTGAGGGCAGGATATTACCTGTTTTGTAGGAAAATATGGTAAACAAGTAAAAGTTGCTTTTAGACAGAGGAGGAGCAGACATGATTGGACAAGACAGGTGGAAGAGACCACAGTGATATAACCTCATAGCCTGGCTGATTTCAACAACAGCAGAGGGACAAGGAGGAGGCGAGCAATGACTGATGGATGTGAAAACGAGTAAACGCGGGAGGACAGACAGATGCAGAAATGACTCAAAGATGAACGAGCGTCACTCCAGATGATGGATTAACACATGCAGGGAGGCAACGGAGGACAGGTAGACAAGGTCGCAAGATGAGATGGGGGAAAATGCACACACAGACACGCACACACAGGTATCCACACTCACTCACAAAACAAAAGGAGGTCAAAGAGCCGGCGACCTTTTAACTTGATTTCCACCGAAAACACGAGAAGAAAGCTGCTTTCACAGCAGCAGCTGGAGACGTCAGCGGGGTGTCAGTGTTCGATACCAGCCTGCGCTGCTGACCTTTTGCTAATGGTCCGTCCTGCTAATGCAGCCACAGTGCATTGTTGGATGCTGGTGTGATGCTTGAAGTTCAACTTCACACAAAGAGAGGGTGAAAGCAGCAGCAGGACCGATTAGGACACAGAGAACATGAACTATGTGTTATTTAGGCTCCTCTGATGCCTCTGAGCTTGAAGAATTTCTACATCATGTTTTATTTTTTGTCTTCTGTGGCTTTCCATTGTGAGATTGGAATGTTTTTCAAAAAAAGTCTTTTGTCCGTCTTTTCCAGACTTCTCAGACAATGACCTTTAGTGGATTTGTTTGTTTTCTGCTGGATGACTAAGGCTGTATTCAAACTGGACACATTTGGTTTGCTTAAAATAAACCAGAGTTCATTTCCCCTGATACATTTTCAGTCTGAATACACCAAAGTGGACCCTTGTCTGGGACCAGGAACTGCTCTTGGACCCATCTTTTGAGGTGGTCTCGATTCATTTCCAATTGGACTGAGTTTCGGTTTGCTGAGTTTCCTCAGTCAGTACAGCCCATGCTCAGAACAACTGAACCTAATGGTCTCCGTAGCCGGTCAGTACAAGATGTAAGCAGAGTAGCGGAGCAACAATGATACACAATAACACGTTGAATTTTGTTCGGATGAATGCCGCCTCATTAAAACAACTTTTAATGTGATACACATTGATTCAATTCAATTGAATTTAATTTATATAGCCCAATATTACAGCCATATCCGTCTCATTGGACTGCTTCTCATTCTCTCTGCATCTCATTGCTTCTCACACTGTTTTCCCTACAATCTCAATGTCATAAACACCTATGGGAATACCTTCTCAGCCAATGTCTCCTCAGTAACCACCTCGCTACAAGCCTCCACCGTACCAAAGTAGGAGTGTTGTAGCTGACGTGGATACAGACATTGAAAATTGGTCAGTGAAATCTAAAGTTTGAATAAGTGAATTGTCCTGACAAGGATCGCACCTCCATGATTTCTTTCTCTACTTGCTTTGCCCCTCCCTCGTAATTCCTGGCCAATGAGTAAAGGGATCTTTACTCACACGATTTTTGTCTTTACTTTAATAAAATAGTGAAGTTCATGCCTAATTTCCAATAATAACATCTACATTTCATCCATCCATTTTTTTAACCCACTGATCGTTATTTGGGGATATGGGGCTGTTGAAGCTACTGGTGGATGAAGGAAGGTTACAACCAGGAAAGGTCTCTAGTCCCAGGGCTACACAATCTTACAATTAACCTTTGAAGCAAGTGTTTGGTCTGTGGGAAGAAAACTGGAGTCCCCGGAGAAAGAGCTGAGATTTGAACCAGGGGCTACTCACGGTAAAGCTATGTTCACGCCGCCCTCAGCAGTCCCCGTTCTTGTACCCACTGCTCATGAAAAGTCTATGTAAATACACGCTTCAGACGTTTGTGTTCAAAACTTTTGAGTTCATGCATAGCTGCGTAAGTTTTTATGACTGTTTTCGGGCTCTATGTTCAAAACATGCAAGCACTGAACGCGTGTTTTGCAAGCTAAATCAGGTCTAACTTGAATTTGGTAGTGACGTATGGAGCGGGAACTCAGAGCGCAGCTGGTTAATCTGGTGAACTGAGATATGGCAATGGGACTGACAACGTCTGGCCTGCGAACCAAAGCCTGATATGATGGTAATCAATATCCAACATTGCATGGATGAAGGAAGTGGATGGACGATGGAGGAAATGTTCTTCTGCCAATTGTACATCCTTGGTATTGTGCGATTTTTGTTGTCAAAATAAACAAGAACGTTTGAAGAAATTTACTTCCAGCACTTTATTCTAAAGCACAATTTGGGACCAGACTATTTGTTTATGTCTGTGATAAAGTTGTGCATTTTTTCATTAGTAAAAATGGGAACAAAAGGCTTTTTGTAGCAAGCTAGTGGTCACTTGGTGCACTGTGCTGCCTCCGGTTACGTTTGTTGTGAAAGCAGTTTCGAATCAAAAGTGCAGGTGTTGACAGGACTTTAGTGCAAAAATGTTCACTGGGTCCTAAATGTTAGGACCTTTTTGGTGTTATCGATCCATTTTACTTACTGTAAAATGGGCATTTTTGTGGGTTGACACAGTAAATAGCATATACTTATAAAGTGCTTTTCTACCTTTCTTGAGGGCCCAAAGCACTTTACAGTCACAGTCCTCTGCTGCCAAGCACTGGCCCCAGCCTTCCATCAGAGGCAATATAGGGTTCAGTATCTTGCCAAAGGACCCTTCGACACATGGGCGGGCAAGGCAAGAATTGAACCTGCAATCTTCCGATCAGAGGCCAACCACCCTACAGCTGCACCACAGCCGCCCCAGTAAAAATGTTTCTCTTTGTGACTTTATATGTTCAAACGCGTGAAAGCGTTTTGTCATAGAATCAGCTTTGACAGTAGGGGTTGAGATTTTCCATCATTATAACTTCTACTCAAAGTTATTTTTGTCCACTCCTTCTCCTCTTCCTCTTCAGCTCCTGTTGCTTCATTCGTCCCTTTTGGGTCAGGCCGCTGTCACAAACACGTTAGCACATTGACTCTTAAACTCACTTGAATCCCAGCAGATGAACAGCACTGGTAATTGAAAAGGCCAGAGGAACAAGATTTCAATTCGGAGCGAAAATCTGGCCACATGCTCATGCACCTGTGAAGGACGTGCACAAACACCTCGGGAATATCAAAGGGGATGAGGTGTCTAAACGTCTTCTGCTGTTCAAGATGGAGTTTTATTTTTTTGACATTTGACTGACATTTAAAACCAGAATTCATGTGAGTTTATATGGAAAGAAAACAGCAGAGGTGGAATTTAATGACGAAACCTTGTGACAAGAAATTAATTTTAATGTGAAAAGATAAAAAGTAAAAAAAAACATCACTGAGAAGCTTTTTTTGTTTTTTCAACACAATATGTGTATCTTTTTGTATCAATCTTTATGTGTATAAGAGAGCATAACAGTCCTTTTTCCCATTAACTCAGACATTTGATAGCAACATCTCCAATATTTAAGGGTTATAGCAGTTTCTGCAATACAGAAGACATGTTTTAGTCATTGCAATAAAATGCTTTTCTGATATGAAGCACATTTTAAATAAAAACAACTGGTAACCAAATGTAAGTTTTATAATTACTGCACATGTCATAAAAGAAAAAAAGCTTGTTTTTGTGGTCAGGCTCTAAAATGTTGTCAACTCTGGTGTGCCACTGGCTTCTGATGTCTGGTATTATCTTAATACTGTCATCTATATTGAAATAACAGTGTTTGGACAGATTTATCTTTACACATCAGACAGACTTCTTGTGTTATCATGATTTAAGTCTATTTTAGCAACAAAGAAGTGTTTCCATTCTTTCTAAATGTACATTTACATATCATCACTCTGACTGCACCTTGTTTTGGGTGTAAAGCTTCCCACTGGGACTCGAAAGTTAAATGTCAGGCCGGTGCGCCTCTTCGAGGACCACTTAAGGATGACTCACTTGAAAAAACCCCTCTGTCACCACGCCGACAGAGCAGTTGGTCCACTGTGAGCACTCAGGTCCACTTTGTCTTTGGACTAATGGAGCTTGTTGTTCTCATCTGAAATTTGCAGCTTCCACAGAGGTGCACTTTGGTAATCACCACTCCATTGAGCCTGCTTATGGAAGTTAAAGAACGTTTCATTTTAATCAGCGAGAGGCCCCTTCTGCTGCAAATGTATTCCTCCTGTTAGATGTTCAAGGGTTCTTTCATACTGAAATTACATCTCCTAATCTGTGTAATGAAGAGCTGCTAGCTCTTTGTGTTGTCAGAGAGATGTAATTTGTTTTACATGAATATTCACTTATTTCCGCCTAATTTCTCAAGTTTGCTGTGGAAACAGCTGGAAGTAGTGGCGATCACAAAAGGGTAACACAAAAATTGTGGCTGTCAGTGGAGGTCAGCTCTGAATGTTACCAGCAATGTGTTGACTTATGTGATTGTAATAAACAAAACCTATGCTTATTATGGTTCAGTATATATGTCCTAAGAGCAAAAATGTGAACAAAGAAGTGTTCCCTTCCAAGTTTCAAAAAGCAATATTTCTTACTGTAATTGTCCAATGTTCCAAAAATAAAGATACATTGATTTCATTTAAATAGGAAAATTAAATAACAACTAAATGACAAAGTGTCATTATATTCTCAAGCTAAAATAACACCAAATCCCAAAGCAGTTCTCAGAAAGTTCGGTTTACTCGAGGAGTTTTCTCAGCCTGAACAATCATTTGAAACCTTTAACAATGGAGATGTCACCTAAATAAAACCCATTCTTTGCCATTGGGGGCCGGCACAGGGAGACCCAGCCATATGTCCCTTGGTGGTTTTGTGGTTAGGTATAGGCTACATAGGTGAAGGCTCTTGCCTGAGGACCCAAACTAGATTAAGCTCACTGCGCCCTTAGGAAGGGAACCCAGGTGCACCAGTCCTACACCCAGCCAACTGAGCGATCCAGTCACTATAGGCTCCAGCAACTCTATGATCCCCAAAAAATATTAAGTGGGTTTAGTCAACGAAAAACTGAGCCTGGACTGTCAGAGCCTAAAAAACTTTAAATTGCACAGTTGTGTCAAAGTGGTCATTTAGACATTCTGCCCATCTTTATTTGAAAAGCCTCTTAGTTCAACCTGCCTTCTGACAAACAGAGCACTTTTTCATTTTAGATAATAAACGTTAAATATATTTTTCCCTTGTTCAGGCTTTTATTGACCTCATCTAGAAAGTTATAGACTCAACGTTGAGCATTTGTTTGTCCTTTTTTGAGTTTATTATATATGGACTACATTTATTTGCAGTCTGGTTTAGAGGGAAAACTGCACAGGCACTGAAAACTCCTTTCTTCCAGGCATGTCAGTTTCAAGTACACATTCAATAAATCACATTTTCTCAGATATCTGGAGTTTAACTGATTTTGCTTCCGTTCATCTGAGTTTTTCTGTTGTAATTCCTTCCCAGCTTTGTTAGGATCTCATTGAAGCCTCTCGGTTGGGCTTAAAGCCGAACTCAAGCTGTCTCAAAAGTCTAGGAGGCAAATAAAATGCACACTGTCAGAAAGCAGACAAATGAGAGCAGCAGAAACTTTATTTGTGAGACAGGAGGTGCAGCAGGAGGGGAGAAATCAAACTCAAGAAACTAACGTGCGCTGATTTATGAGAAAACACGTGCAGAATACCATGTTGCTCTGGCATTTGAAAAACAAATAAAAAAACAAGCAAATGCTATATATAGAAAAAGACAGTGAAAAAGAAAATGAGCAACAGATTTCTCCCAAAAGAAACCAGGTGAAACAACAACTGCAGAAAACAAAGCTGAAGAGATGGAAAAGGGGCAGCATGTTTTGACCTAACCGTTAAATTAAATTAAATGACTGAAGAAAAGAGATAACAAAAAAAAAAAAAATTGGGAATGAAAAAAGAGACAAAATAAAATAAAAATGCATAACTTGAGACCAACAAAACCCCAAAATGCAAATCCTTACCTTTGACTGTCTATGAGAACTGGACTGAGTTTCCAAATTCCGAATTGGAAGTACCTGCTGGTGATAAGAAGCCCAAATCCTGAAGACTTCTGTTGAGAAATAAACAGCTTAGTTAATGTTTGTCATAATAACCATCCTCACTCTCTTTTATTTAATATGTTGCTAATCCCAAACATTTCTCATTCTAATTTATTTTTTATTACAAGTTAATCACATTTTAAACTGATCAATCAGATGTCTCAATAAAAGTATGTGGTGCTTCCTAAACGTTGATTCTCCCAAACCCACTGTGGACTTCCAACTAGCTCAGTCCTGTTTGGCAACAGTGGTATAAACGATGTATAAATGATATACATATAACGATATACATACCGTATATATATATACGGTCATCAGTATAAACGATGACCGACTTGGAGCAATCACTCCTTACTGATGTCATCGGCTCCAACAATGCAGAAAAATGCATCTGAATGGACTTTACTTAGTTGGAGATGGAAGTGAGTTCTCTGCTTGAAAACTGTGACTTTATTTCTTTTTCAATCATCCTTTTGCACTTGTATTATTGTCCCAATTTTACTCTTGGAAACAAAGGTTTAGATTATAACAACTCTGCAAGTAATCCTCACGATTACTATTATTAGTTTCAGCACATAATGGACATTAAAATAAAATAATAATCCTTTTTTTAGTTTTAACAATGTAATAATTCAAGGAAAAAGAGTTAAATACATTATAGTAAAATCTGATTATTGTTTTTTTAAACATTTATAACAATTTCCTTCTGAATCTTAGAAAATTGCCACATTTCATAAATGCTCACTTGACTGAAAGCTGTCATTCAAACAATCTAGGATGATGGAAAACAACATTTTGCTGTGTGTAGAAGATGTGAAAACCTTTCCAAAAAAATCTGTAAACTTACTTTCAATCATGTCAATGTGTGCTGAGTTTAATAAAAGATTTGTTGAGCTGCCCATCACTCGTCTGAATGTTGAATCACTCCTAAAGTGCAGGACTGCACAAGTCAACAATAACCTTAATCTGGATAACAAAAACTGTATGCATGGGTGTTCTTTTTCAAATCTTCAAAAAAGCTTAACTCACCATTTTAGGAGGTTTTCTTGGTCAAAAAAGGAGGGGAGTCGTATTTAAGACCTCTAGAAAACATGCTTCTATTAAAGAATTGAATGCATTTTTCTGTTGGGTTTTGTGTAGTGAGAAACAGACCCACAGAAGGTTTTTCCCCTCTCGACGTGCGTCAAATTCACTGCTCAATGCTTTTCCAGAAATGTGTTTACAAACTTCCTGCTTCACAAGTGTGGGAGGAGCTAATGTCAAAGGTTTTTACCCTCGTCGCTACATGAAAGCTCTGACTATATTTCTGTATACAGTTAATGCTTGGTAGACAACAATGACGTTGATAGAGCAGGTGTAATTATTATGAAGAGCTCCACAAAGGATCATTCAGACTTTTCCCAGTACAGTGAGGTTCACCATCTACTGCAGAAGCATGAATGACGGACGATTTCAGCGGTACTCTGTGACCCAGTTGAGGACTTGGTGTTTGTCAGAGGAGGGTAAAAATGAAAACAGGAATAAGATTAGATGATCTTTTTTGTTACTGTCTTGATACAAATAAAAAAACAGTTTCTCCTCCATGTTGGGTTTTGGACAGTGATCAGACCATCAACTCGTCATTTTCCAAAACTGGATTCCTAATTGGTTGACGTGATGCAAATTCTTGGGAAATGTTTAGTGTTTTGCTTCGCGATGCCTGATATGCACCAACACGCCAGACGCATCCAAAGACCTCTGATTTAGTCTGTAAATTAACCTAACATTGAATCTGTACGCCTCTGCCGTGCAAATTGGGTTCGATATGAATGAAGCTTTTAGAGATTCTCGCTGCGACAAACAGGACCACCTTTAAGGTACCTCTGTTGCGACTTTTACAGCAAAGCTGATAAGTTTGTGTCACATTGTCTAAATTTTAAGACATCAAACAGCAACAACATTTTCCAGCGGATGGCCTCAGTCGTAGAGCCACTGAAATCCTTCCTGAATGAATTTTCAGCATAGACACATTAAGCAATCATCGTCCTGACTCAACCTTTGCGGCGGCATCGGCAGCAGGACCTGGGAGTGTGAGTCACAGCTCTCTCTGCTCCTGTCTGTTTGAGTTAAGAGGAGGTCAGACAGCAGCAGATTAAATGTGTCACATTTATATAGATCCATCACTCTGTCCTTTGTCCTGGTGGAATGTGAAATAAAGGGGTTTTGTTTTGCAGAGACAGGGAGGAAAGGCAGCTTAGGAAGATGAGCTTTGTGCATAGATAAGAGGAAAGAATTTTGTTCTGGATGTTTACATGAAATGGACCTTTCAGAGATTTAAATAAAGACCAGGATTCCTTTGTCAGGAGTCAGAGCTCTGTCTCCCTGTCTGGGCTTCCACAGGAGCCAGCTCCAGAGTACTAGACACACTACATCTCCCAGCAACCCCAGCAAACTCCCCAGGTGCCACTCAGCTGACACTCATTGACAATCACCCACATGATACTTAAGCACTGCACAGAGCCTCACTCAGTGCGAAGTATTGTTTTTATGCCACCCCGCCTGCATAACGGAACAGTTTTATCTGGACCTGATCTTCTGTTTCTGACCAGACTTCTCTGATTGCCTGCCGCCTGCCCTGACCCTCGCCTGGACTCTGACATCTCTAGTATCTTCTTAAATGATCCCATGCTTGTGATTGACCTCTGCCTGTCTGACTCTGATTTAGCTTTGTGGACTTTTGGCTGAACTGATAAACCTGCTGCAAGTGGAACCAGCCGTCTGCTCGTTTGTGACATCCTTTCAAAGAAAAAAAAAGGAAGTTAAGTGTATCTTTCCACATGAAAATATGGGCTTGTTTATGAGCAAAACTGCCCTTCCATCTTTGTCATTTCATCTAATATGGCTTTACCACTTTACTGCAGATCAAAAAGAACCTTTCTTTTCTCTACAAAACCTCTTTATGGCCTCTAGAAAAAAATATCACACAGGAACTGCAGCTCAATAATCCAGTAAAAAAGAACTTTTTAATATAAATTCAACAGCACCAAAGTATTTTAGAATAATTCCACATGTGTATGCCTTGCTAGAGCAGGCAACAGGAAATAACATATGCCCTTTGAATGTTTGCAAATATTGTAATTTCAACAGATTCTTTGTTTACATTTGAAGGGTTGAATACAGCCTCAAAACTGCTGTTCTCTGCATCAGAATCAGTTGGTTTACATTCATGACCAAAGCTCTCTACTGCTGCAAAGTGTTGCATATCAGCGTAAAGCTGCTCTTGTCAGCTTCAGAATTTACGTAAATTATGTAAATGATTAAAAAATGAAGCTACGTTCACAGCGGGCATGTAATGCACATTCTTGAATTTTAGCATATGGTGTTCACATTGGATGTGCAAGGTGGGGCTTCCCCTTCCTTTTCAACGGTTTAGTAGTGAATGTCCTACATCTACAGCTGAAGAGACTTGATGCAAACTGTTGAAGTGGTGTGAATCTTAGACCGAATGCGAATTCTTCCTCTACCCATTTGGCTTTTCCCTGCCCCACCAACTATGGGGGCATTGGGGTGTCTGAAATCGTTTTTTTAAGGGAAAGCTTTAGCAGCACAGCTGGGCTCTGTATCCCTCCGTCGCAAGGGTGTCCCATGTTGCACTGTGCTGCGGAAGAAAATGATAATCCGGATTTAGAGATACTATTTTTCCATAACTCTCCGCTTAGAAGGCTAAATATAGGGGTAGGGAGAAGCCGTAGGAGTAAGGGAGGAATTCGGATTCGGACGTTTTTTCTTTCACAGATCTCTTCTGATAAATAAAAGCTGATGCCCTATAATTTTTGCCAGGCACAAACAGCTAGTTTAATTTCACCTCCACGATCAATTTTCAAATCGTTGGCACTTCTGCAAATTAAAGAAGATGCCATCCATATGTTACTATCAAATGCAAGACCCTGATAGGTCAAAATTTGACCTGGTTTAACTTTCAATGCACGATCAATGGCTGCACGTTTTGCACATTGAGCTCAAAAACGGTCATAAAAACTCTGGTAGAGACGCGTGAATGTGAGAGTTTTGAATCCTCAAGCTCCAAATGCACATTTACACATGTTTACATAGACATTTCATAACTAATAGTGGCTTGAAGGCGCTTTGCAGAGGGCAGTGGGAATGTAGTTTTACAGTAATTCAAAGAAATATCCTGTTGAAGACGGCACAGCAGTGACACTTCAGATTGAGTTGCTGAATCTGTTTATCAGTGTTATGAGAAGGAAAGCCAAACAAAGGATGGCCGTGTGGTTAAGGTCCAATGGGATTTAAATATTTGCTTTTTTGCAAATGACAGGTTTTTGGGGTTTTTGTTTTGTCTTTCCCAAGCTGAAAACCTTCAGCTCTCACCTGAACAGCCTACAGATTTATATAGATGTAGCTGAAGAGTGAGTAATCTGTATAGGAGTAGAAAAATGTGTCTTAATAGATGAAATCTTAACTTTAAAGACTCATTTTCAGAGTAAGTGACTCCTTCGTCACATGCACCAGTACAGGGGGTTGACCCGCATGGATGCTGCAGGTTTTAACATATCATCTTTCTGAAGTGTTTTCATTCAGACTTCTAATTAGTATTACAGAAACAAATATGCGCTCCAAAAATGTAGGTTTATCATACATGTGATAATTGCATCGTAAGGAAAATGTGAGTTGCACACACTTATGATAATAGGTGATGCTTTGGTATGATGTCCTAACGCTGCAACTAAAGTCATTAGTAAGATGCGTGCACTGGCCCCTTACTGAGAGTGTCCAACGTCTGCACGCATGAGATGTTCAGGTGATGCACAAGTGCCTGTTAGACAACTGTAGGATTTCCATACAAACTACATTCCGATTGTCTACTTTCCTAATTTCTATCAGGCTGCGTACAAGGGGTGCACACTTCTTTCTTGAACACTAACTGCCTCCTTGCACTGTGCGAGTTTGGGGGAGATAAAACAAAAAAATATCTGTATGACTTGCTTGCATCTCCCTTACTTACACTTGTGTGTTATATAAATGTTCACTATGACCTGTTGCCTGCAGCATACCAATAGAAGAAACTGTGCATGAAGATTGTCACCGATTGGTCTACAACTTTGATATTTCATGCGGGCCACCTGCGTGCCCCACACAGGTTTGCCCAGTTTTCACCCATAGGGGTTAACATTCACATTTGTGTAAACTTGGGGAATTGTCTGAGGTGAAAATCAAAAAGTGCTGTAAAACATCACGAGGTTCACACTTCATTGCCTCTACTTGTTGTAAAAATTAGGAATAATTTTAATATGTTCTAATGTTTAATATCCATCTAATTCCTCTTTATCTGAACAACATCCAAAAAACAAGAGTGCCTTTTTTGTCATTTAGCTAAAGATTGCCCAAAGAACAAAAATTGAGAACAGCTGATCTCATTTTCATGTTTTTTGGGTAGCCTTGGACTTGAAAAGGGTCCTCAAGCAGCAAGAAATCTCATTATGATTTCCTTCTTAAAACCTCCCACCAATTACTGACTTTTAGCTTCAGATCATTTGCATAATTTTGTTCTACATCCTCCAAATAGAAGAACTTCAAGCAGCTAAGTAAAATGTTATCTTTGATTAAAGGGAAGTTTGTGCCTCACCTCTCCTTGAACTGGAGCGCAGCTTGTTAAGCTAAAAATTAATCAGCTCTTGAAAATCTTATGACGGAAGAGGCCAACATGCAGAAACTAAAAAAATAAAAATATGATGAGGCTCCTGAACTGTCTCATTTCAGTCAACAACATGGTATCTTCCATTAGAAGAGGTATAGTAAATGAGAACGTGTATGGGAAAAGTTCAGGGGTGCCATCACATTTCCCCCCTCAATGGTCGGCATGTTCTAAGTGAGCAGCTGACAGGCGGTCCAAGTCCGACAGATTCAGAAAACAGACAGATGGGAAATTGGCTCTGTAATAGAACCGCCTCATGCCTCATGTAGTTTAGAACTGGCCATATCAAGTTGGCTTTTCATGTTCTGGTGCTGGAGAGTCAGAATGTTTCCAATAGTAAAACATCTTTTCATAGACACATATGGAAGAAAAAAACCTTGATTTACATGCTTTTCCAGGCAGTAAAAAAGCTGAGCTGTCAGTAGTTATATATTGATATCAGGCGCAGAGAAAGAAAGATGTCGGGTTTATTTTTGGATGCTGACAGAAATGCCACGAAGCAGACAAATGGAGTGTGTGACATGAGCAAAGCAGCAACCGCCTGTAAGTGACAAGTGTTTGATGAAGTCACACAAACACACACAGGCCAAGAAAAGCTTCTTGTTTCCCCGTTCATCAGCATACCTCATCCCTCCTGTCCAAACACACTCGCTTGACACAAACTGCAGGAACATGAGCCGAAAACTTTCTTGCACTTTAGATTCCTGTCCATTGTACTGGCGGGAAATCCAAAGCTTGACTACTTTTATATCACTTCTAAACACTGAAACTGCTGTAAAGTCGTCATCATATAATGTATGGCTCCTTTTCACAAAGGGACAGTAATCCAATTCTACAGTTTTCAAATAATTTCAAACTTTCATCGCAAACAACGACATAAAAAATAATCGTTAACTCAAGTTTCATCACAAATTAATACCATATTTTTAGCTTTTATTCTATATTTGTGAAGACTCTTGTTCATCCAAAATGGTGCAGCCAAACCTTGGAAAAATGTGGTCGAATGAATGCAGGCTCAGTAAAAGAACTTTTATTTAACTTGATACAGATTGCTTCTTGCACTGTTTTCCCCACAATATATATGTCCTAAACACTTAACAGCATAACTTCTTAGCCAACGTCTCCTTAGTAACCACCTTGGAGCATGCCTCCATCATGTGGTTGAAAACAGGTTGCCCACACAAATGATCAAGGTCGTAAACCGCTTGGTGAGGCTGCGGAGCTAAACGAGCATGCTACAGGTAAAAGGTTGTCGGGAACACTTAACTCATAAGGGTAAATTAAGGGTGAAGTAGGTTGATACAGGCGTGTTGTACAGGTTTTTCATTTTTTAAAACCCCCAAAACTCTGGGCACTGCACAAGAGGCTAAATAGTACTCTTCAAGTGATTCAAGTCCTCTCCTTGTGTGCAGCCTGACTGTTTGAAATGAGGAAATTTCCCAATCGGGGTGTACTTTGTGTGTGGTACTTTGTAAGTGATCCTACATACCACCTGCAGACCCCATGTATGCAGCATTTGCTTGCGGTCAGTAAGAACCCAGTGCCTTCCACTGACAGCGTCACTCGTACATAATCAGTGTGTGTATCTTACATTATCCTTATAAATACCGCACGATACACTTACCTCACACACAACAATCGTTTGTTCCATTTTCATAACATCCTTTAAGGTGGCTGAACAAGCCACCAAAAGAACAGAAAGACACACCTGAGCTCCCCCTACTGTGCAAGAACATCTACTGGCCCAATCCAATCCAAAAACCCAACGTTGTAAACTTTATTCAAAATTGTTCGGTTGGAAACTCCTGCTTCCCTGTGGTGAGTTAAAGTCTATAATTATTCTTGATGCCAACCACTGGACCAAGAGAAGGTGATGTCCCCCATAGAAAATGACTTACTTCCACTTCCAACAAGATCGTCAATTCAGCCGCCAGTTTTCGGTGATACGGACGTCGGCAAGTTGGAAGCAGACAAGGTCAGTAAGCAGTTGGTCCAGGTCAGTCATTTCTATGGCAACCCCTCATGCCAATCATAATTAAGCTTGTTGGAAGTCCACACCCCTAACGCTTGAACAAGAACTCTGGAAAATCTTTCAAACGCTCAACGTAAGTCCACTTACTTTGTTTGAGGCATCTGACTGGTCAGATTTGAACTTGAATTACTTGCACCTCATAACAAAATATAAGGAAAAAGATAGGATTAGCAACAACACGTTAAAAAGAGGTACCAGAGCAAAAATGGTTATTCTGACAAATGTAATGACTTTGGCTTCATGGACCCAGGGGGTTGTTCTCATTTGAAACGCCAGGTGGGAGGGGTCACTCAGTCCAGTTCTCATTTAAAATCAATGGTAACAACGTTTACATTTTCAAAGACCTGTTCAAGAAACTAAAGTAACCAGAATTTTTCAAAAAGTTCTGGAAAAAGTTGGTGGGATTGAAAATGAAATATGGAGGTGACAGAGAAACAGATGGAAGCTCCGGGGACTTCAGGTACCCGAGAGACCAGAAGACCGAGACGGAGTGACGGTTTTACTTCAACTGCACTGGAAGCGACAAGATTAAAAACAACAGACTTTGAGTGACAAACAGAAAATAGAGTCACAAGTAAACAAGCAACGACACAAACAACCAACAGAGACATTTTTTGTTTAAAAAAAAGACTCCTGATCCATTTTTGTTTGGGTTTTAAAGGTTATAAATGCTGCAGAGTAGTGTCCTTTTTTCCTACAATTCTGGGTGCATGACCTGCCATGACTGGAGGATGGATCTCAGAGGAAACAGACCCAACACCCAGCAGAAACAGCAATCAGACAGTAAGCAACAGGCTGTTTTCTCTTCGTTGTTGCTTTTCAACATTCACCAACAAGTGTGAAGTATCAAAAAGAATGGAGGAAGAGAACCAATACAATTAGACGATCACTAAAAGGGTTCCTGCAATCTTTGACAGCCACATTTACGTGTAACTGCTGCAGGGCTCTCTGTCGAATCCTGAACTGTAGTTATGGCCCAAAGCAGTCATGGACTGCGAGGACCATGTTGTTTTCACAGTTTTGTAATTCTTTGATCTCCTTGAGTGAAAAATTTACCCCAAACATCTGCTCAAAAGCTCACCAAAATTTGCACACAGCTAATACCTGGAGAAGATGAATTTTGGGCATAGTGAACACCCCTCCCCCCTCACAAAAAACAATGACATCATAGTGGGAAAAGCCTTCCAAAAAATGAATGCGAGTCAAAAAATAATAAAAAAAAAAGGTTCAGAATCCATTAATGAAGCCATATCCAAAGAAAGTTTTTTAATTTATCATGGGATAGCTACAGGACCTACATCCTGGCGGCCATTTTTTGGCAAGGAGTGGAATTTTCAGATTTTCGCACAATAAGTGAAAAGAAAACTTTTATTAGAGAAATTTGCTCAAAATTTCAAACACACTACCAGGTTACGGCTATGACCAAACCAATGTCTCGTTGACCTTTGACCCTTGGGAAGAGGCCACCATTTTGAGTGTCAGTGACCCCTCCTCCAGTCAGCAAGATAATTTATAACTTTATTTTTTAAAAGTAACAAGCAGTGATACTGCTGTTGGAGCAAATTCAGTCCACGTTGAAATGCAAACACAGCAGCTCAGCTGAAATTAGTTTGGGGACCTAACTAAGATCTGTAAAGTGTTCAGGCCAACTGAGAGCCACGTCAGCCCTGAAACACTGGTCTGTGCAAAAAGCCGCTTTGACTGCTGTTGAAATTTATAGTTTTATCTGAAATCAGGTAAATTAAAACGTACAAAGTTGTCGCTTGTAAGAATCTACGGACAGGCTTGCGGGATGCACTCACACTTCACAGTGGGATGGATGGATGATAGATGGATGGATGGATGGATGGATGTCTAGGGGCAGTGACTAAAAGAGCAGACACAAATAAGGATAGAATGAAACTGATAAATGTGCCTGAACCCTACACTCCAAATGTGAACCATTTAGTAAAAAATACTCAATTTTCTTGGTGGCTATGTTGATAATATCACATTTCAGTCAATTTGTGATTATCAAATCAGTTAAAATATGAATCCTACTGACAATTTCAGAGGCACTCGTTAGTATAATCAAAAAAAGAAAAAAGCATGTCCCTTTTTGATGCAAACCAATCTCAAGTGTTTTCAGAGGTAACATCAGGTTTTGTGGACATGTATACACTGAATGAATCATCTCTGACGCCACCTGTAGAATTCTGAATGACTAAAATGAAGATTGAAGTGGAACAGATACATTAGCCAAAGCTTAACTGCCCAAGTCATTGATGTGCTGAAAATAGACAATTGGGAGGCACAAAGTAAAGGGAGAGCTGAATAGAGCCCATTTACAGGTCCATCTACTTATCATTTAAAGAAAACACATCTAATAATGCTCAAATTTGAGTTGTAATAAAACCATAATGCTATATCTTTTAAATTAGACTGAAAAATGTTGCTTTTTAATGTAAAATATGTTTTTATTTCCTTCAAAATAAACCTCACTATAAGTCCCTTTTGAGCAAATCCATAGATTTTAAAGGTTTCACAATAAATGTGAGTTTAACTGAGGTAGGCAGTTGTGCTTTCAAAAGCTATTGTGTGCTTCTAACAATGGAAGTGAATTCAGATGGGGTTTTTGTTTTGTTTTTTTCAACCGAACTACACGCATCTGAACTACTTTTCTAACCACCTGTATTTCTGTATTATCCAAAAAGTTTGAGCTTCAAAGACTGTGCGAATATTTTCATTTTGGCCTCTTTAGTGGGAAAACTTCCCAAAGCTCTCTGTCTGCAGATCCACCTCTCTTAAGGGATAATTACGCAGAGAACAAGCTCCCGTCAGGTCATAACTGACAGCTTGGACAAAGTTAGCGGTTGCTTGGCAACTGCTGGATCCTCTGGAGCAGCAGCACAGATTTAGTTCATTTTAACTTTATTAGCATGAATGTCACAACAAAGAGTGTCAGGAATCATGTGTGACAGAGTTTAAGTGCAGTCTGGATAAAAGCTGCTTTATGTGAAAGTAAATGGAAAATTAACAAGACACACAAGCGTACACTTCTTGGACGCACACATCGGACTGGTTTCGAAAGAAAATGCAGTCACAAGAATGAGAAATTCCTCTTGAATGCTGTTGTTCTTTTTCACTGACCTTCAGTGAGCTGTTCTGTGGCGGTTTGGGTCCTGAATAATGCTGACTCATGGAGAAAGCAACAGGAGGATGACTAAGCTGGTTTCAAGCCTTCATGTGGGATACAGTCTATGGAATGTCGCTCATGTGGGACTGAATACAGGCCTCATTTTTGATTTAAAAAAATCCAAATGTTCTTTTGCGTTTGAAACAGATTTCTAGTGGGGTTTGTGTGGGCCCCTTTTCAATAATGCACACAGTTTCCATTAGTGACTAACTAACAGGAGTTCATGCATGTTGGACCGTTAAAAGTTATTTTAATGAGCCTGCATTCATCTGACCACAATTCAGTCAGTTGCTGTGTCTCATCATTGCAGTGTAACGGTATTGTTTTTAAGAGAATCATGTTAAAGATGACGTCATCCCACAGCAGCAGTGTGTGTGCTGAGTAATGAGACACAGAAAGACATGTATGACATGACAATCGTTGCTTTACATTTCTCCCAGGGTTATCCGTTGCGTTATTTCTACTCGTGACCACCAGCTACGATGGACGTTTGGTCCAGGAATTCTGCTCCAGGAGTGAATTGAATTCAGAGAGCAAAACCTCAGTCTGATTGGAAATGCACCGAGACCACCTCGAAAGATGGGGTGGTTCCTGCTTTCGGTCCGGGGTGCTTGGGTGTATTTAGACTGAAAATGAGTTGCAGATTATCGGGGGAAACAAACTCTGGTTCACTTTAAGCAAACCAAATGTGTCTAGTCTGAATGGTTACACCTTCTAAAAGCAGATTTCTACATCTTTAGTGCTTCATATCATTTATAAGTTTTGCACAATTTGCTTTGTTAATTCACAACATGGTAGTACATTTACTCTTAGGCTTTTAAGATCTCTTCTTGCCTGATTGCATCGGAAAAAAAAAACACTTTTTTCAAAGAATGCTTTCCACTTTTGCTCACCACTCTGTAGCATCTCATTAGCTTGTAGAGATGAAGCAAGCAGCCATTGTTCGTTGCGTTCTTACATCTGAAGCGGATTGTGTGTCTTCCAGTCCATCACCGAGAGCTTTATTGTGAAAGTGTGTTTGCCTTCCTTTATTCCGACACTCTCACATGTATTCATGGGACTCACTCTGCCGCTGGCTGTGAGTCACTCAGCATAAAAGCATCAGCTAAATGTCTGAGATGTAAATGACAGAAATGTGCGGGCGCGTGCTTTCTCCTCACAAAAGAGCGTGGGTTTGATGCCCGCACTCACCGTGCGGGTCAGCTTCCACTCTTCTTTCCATCTTGAAGTCCTCACTCTGAACTTTGCGCCGTCTGCTGTGCGCTTTTTCTCAGAGATAAAGTGTGTCTCTGTGTCTGTTTATGAAGGAGCAGAATGGGTGTGTATGTGTGGGGGAGTCAGAACTCATTACTCACTTCTAGCTGTGTTTACTTTCATCTAATATGAAAAACAACGTTGAATGCTTCCACCACATCAGAAATCGATAGATTACCCAAACACATTATAAATCACGCTGCCGTTGCTTTGTTGGGGCCAATGGACTCTTCTGCATTGATTCCTGCAAAGATTTAATAAAAGGCCCTCCAACAGGCGCAGAGGATTACTTGGCTGCTATCTAAATTAAGCTCTCCAGGATGTAATCACACCTCAGTCTATTAAATGGGCCGGCTCAGCCCGTGCACTATAACTGTGGGGCTCTGGGGGCCGCAGTCAGAGCGCGTGAGCGTGTAGTTTTACTGAGCTTTGAGGAGATAATCATGGGCTGTAAAATGCAAAGCAGCTTTACCTGGTTAAAACAGCACACGTTGAACGTGTCTGCTGCAGAGATTTTACTCCTTCGCCCTCAGTCGGCTCCGAGGAGCTTTTTTTAGTTCGGTTTCGCTCTCGGGACTGGTTCAGTTTTGCAGCAGAAGCAGCTAATGCTGGCAGTTTTGCGGAGCAGCTTTATGAAGACTCAGTGGGAACATTAATAAGACAAATCTCACTGCTCGTTCTTAGTCAGGACACTAAAAGTTTCTATTTGACTGGACATTTATTAATTTAGTGGCAGAAATCCCTAAAATTATGACCCTACGATAAATCTTGAAAAAAAATCATCAAACGTGACTGTTTTTAGGGTTTTAAGAAGAAAAATAGTCAGTTAAAAGCCCTTTTTTATTTCTGCCATGTGCATTTGAAGTCATGAGGCAAATAGCTTTTTTTTTCTAGATTTCAACATCTATATATTTAGATCTAAGTAAGGTTATTAACTAGTAGTGTGAATCTTCTGAGAAGGCACACACTGAAATTCATAAACTGTTTTTGTCCCACATTAATGATTTGTTTCGGGAATAAAGCAGGGATAACTAAAAGAAGCGATTCTGGGCGTCTTTGAAAACCCATCATTACCTCACAGGTGACATGGTGGTTAATAAAAATCAGTTGATTTGAAAAACGATAACTGCTTCGATTTTTTTTAGCAAACTTTTAAAAGTTAAAAAAAAAAAAAAAAAAGACATTTACTTTACAATTGTACCTATTTTGTTATTTTCATCCTTTCTCATGAATTGTTATTCATTGTTATTGAATTATTTTATGTACAGCAATATGACAATAACTAGAACATAAACTACTTAATAATCACTTTGCCTTTTTAGCCAAAACTAAATAAACTTGTGTCGTTTTCCAGGACGTCGTTTTTGCAGAGCGGCAGCAGTCCATTAGGATGTTGCATCAGAGTTGTGGGCGGGGCTTTTGGTGCAGAGGAACCCCAGCCCCCTTTCCCCTCTCTCTTGCCGAGAGCTCAAAAAAACTGCCAGATGCAGTTCTACCTTCATTTTCTTCCCTACCAGACGTTTACCGTACCAGGAGGATACCAGAAAAGGTTACTAAACTCTGTCCAAATGTGGCTCCAGCTCCTCACTGCGCTGGAATCAAAGCTGCTGCTTCTGACGTATTTTTCACATAATTGTGCTTCAAATTAAGAGAAATGTTGCTTCAATACGTGCAGTTTAGATAACAGGAGTTGAAACCTGTAAATCAGCTTCCTCTGAAAATGCTTATTTTGATTGGTTTTCAAAGATGTATTTTAAACACTTTGTTTTATGCTTAAATGTTTCTGTCACAAACTCGAATATTTTTTTCTGATTCAGAGAAATTGTCATTAAAGACATGTTTTTTTCTTTTAGTTTTTTAGCTGAACCTTGCATGGACTGCAGCTGCACATCTCACCAACAGATGACATCCCAGCTAACATGACTTTAAAATCGGTCTGAAGACATCCAAAGGTTTTTTTTCCTTTTGCTCCTGAAAGATGAGCTGCATTTTTGATTGCTGTGGTTAATGAGTCTGCATGGATGCTGACTTTGCTGGAGGACTTTATGACCCACTTCCCCCGAAGGCTCGCTGCTTCAGATGTGGTTCTTATCATGGCAGACCCACAAAAGGAAAGGAGATGGTGTGTGAGCTGGAACTGGGCCATTCTGTTATGCCCTCCAACGGGGTTCTTGTTGGAGGAAATCTCACCACCCACTGCTGTAATGAAGCAGCCATCAAAGAGGGGATAAAAATGCAAATATGCGCACGCACTCAGTGTCGCACAGCAACTGAAATAAAGATGGGAAATTTCCAACAATTGGACAGAAAGTTTGAGCCTGAAGCACAAGACTAAAACCCCCAAAAATGCTCCTATCAGGCTAACTTAAAAGTTCCTCTTCTTATGTTTTTCAGCCATTTAAAAGGGGCACAAATGCCTAATTACATGCAAAACACAGATGTTTAGTATTGTCTGTCAGCTGTCAGGCATGAAGATCCATTATGAGACACAATTACAGCTGCAGGAGCAGCAGAACGACCTCATCGAGAAAATTCAAGGCTCTGGAAAGCCTCTATTTTCTGTCTGGTACGTGCAGGAAATAACACAAACGGAGAAAAAAAAAAGAAAACTGGGACACTTCAAACAGCATATGTTGGGATAATTAGCAAACCAAACAATTTGCATTTTCGACAGCAGTTATTTTCATTTCTCTGCACTAAAGTGGTAGAGAAATAATGGGGGGAGGGGGAATGATGGAAGGTAATTGAGGAAGACGGACAAACAAGTGAATAAAAGACTGACGGACAGGAAAGTGAGGAGAGGCTGCACCGTTGGTTCACTTTCATGAAATTGTCTTTTACCTAAAGAAACTGTAAAAATAACTGAAAGTTAATTGGTGGTGGATGTGAGTGGGAAAAAACTTCCTCAGGGATGCTGTGACATAAAGGAATGACCGGCTTTACTGCAAAAGAAGATTGATTTCAAGAAAACATGACGCCTACGATCTACCACTGTCTCTCAGGTCAACTTTGATCCTGATTTTCAGTAGTGATTTCAGCCCTGCATAGAACTCGAGCTCAACCAGGAATACTGTCTTGGACAAAAACTCCAATCAAATCACTTACTTGGTTCCCTAAAGTGGGATTCGTGACTAAGGATCTTTCTAATGAAAATTCTAAACTACACATATTTTTAATTTTTGTACCCGATTAAATTTAATGACTGATGAAAATAATCCGCATATATTTTTGATTTTTATGTAAATTATTTTTTTCAGATGTTTGTTAGAAACTTGCTCTATATTGCTGACTTTCTCTTATGAGAAATAATATACATTAGTGGATGTTAGAAACTTACATCACTGATTCTTTTTTTCTGCATAAGCTACTAACAAGTTTAAATAGTGTTTTATCTACATACATAACAATGTAATTCATTGTTATTCAAGGATTCTTACTGACATAAATCAATGTTGGCACAGTATTCATATCTGATCATAAGTTACAAACCGGATGTTGATAATAAATGTAAAGTAAATGATATTGTTGAGTCGGGGAGGAATATATAAGTTCGCTTCCACCCACTTCCTTTCAAGCAATCTGTCATTGGATGCTCAGTTATCCTGTGTTTGACATGTTTTCTCTGATGATTGTGTTACTTATGTGTTATTCTTGTCTGATTGCTTGGAATAAACCATTTCATATCAAATCAAAACATTCCTGAAGGTCTGTTCCTTCAAAAGTGAAAAATTGCAGATAAATTTACTTTCCTACCTTAAAACACTTTGTCTGTTTAGCAAGAAAAGTTCCCTTTCATGAGGAGAATGCCTTCCCTAAGAGCGTTTAACCTCTTCAACCTCCCCAGTAAGAAATGCCTCATTTTTATATTTTCAATTTAGAGTCCTGAAAAAAATTCAAATATGAGGAGGTCTGGGATGATTCTGCTGTGAGAGGGAGACAGAGTTTGATACCATTCTGTGGAGGTGCGGGAACCTCATATCCATTTCTCTTTGCACTGAAACTGACTAATAATGAAAAAAGGTGTCTTTCCAATGAGAACGAGGGTGACCCATACCATCATTTTATCTCCACCAAAACACTTCACTAATGTTGCACAAACCAGCATAAATTTCTCTCTAGTCACACTTTAACCCTTTAATTTAGATATTAGAAGTAGTCTAATCTTATTATTACTAAGAACAGCTTTATTTGGGTTTGTATAATGTGTTTAATCCTATGAAAATATGTGAAAGCAGCACCTTAAATTACATCCGCACTGCTATGAGCTATCCAGTGACTACTTCCAATTAAAAGTGCATGTAAACGTCCATCCATCTTCTTCTGCTTATCCAGGAGAGGGTTGTGGGGCCAGCAGTCTAAGCAAAGATACCCAGACTTCCGTCTCCCCGGCCACCTCCTCCAGCTCATCTGGGGGGACTCTGAGGCGTTCCCAGGCCAGCCGAGAGATGTAGTCTCTCTCGAATGTCCAGGGGTCTTCCTCTGGGCCTCTGCCCAGTGGGACATGCTCAGACCACCTCTCCAGGAAGGTGTCCAGGAGGCATCCGGACCAGATGCCCCAGCCACCTCAACTGGCTCCTGTCAATGTGGACGAGCAGCAGCTCTACACCGAGACCTTTGCATTTTGGCTCAGCTCTTTCTTCACCACAACGTACCGGTACAACAGCAGCATAACGGTAGATGCCGCTTCAATCCACTTGTTGTTTTTACGCTCCAATTTCCCCTTGCTCATGAACAAGACCCAAAGACATCCAAACTCCTCTACCTGGGACAGGAGCACTCAGCCCACCCAGCCTCAGACTTAGCGGTGCTGACTCTCATCCCAGCCGCGTCAGACTTGGCTGCAAACCATTCAAATGTACGCTGAAGGTCCTGGTTCAATGAAGCCAACAGGACAACATCATCTGCAAACAGCAGAGAAGAAATCCTGTGATCCCAAAACCAGACCCCCTCCGGCCCCTGGCTGCACCTAGAAATGCTGTCCATAAAGACTATGAACAGAACTGGTGATAAAGTCCAACACACCAGGAACAGGTATGCAGACTAGGCTTCTGCTCTGGTCATACAGAGATTGGACAGTCGGTAAGGCTCCCACAAACCATCATGCACCGTAAAGAGGGAGTAGATCTGGTCCACAGGTCCATGACCAGGACGGAAAACGCACTGTTGTTTCTGGATCTAAGGTTAGACTATCGGCCGGACTCTCCACTCCAGTACCCTGGCATTCCTGGCAAACTTTCCCAGGGAGGCTGATGAGTGAGATTCCTCGGTAATTGGAACACACCCTCCAGCCTCCCTTCTTCTCCTATGGGCCCCGGTTGGGTTAAGCCTGAAGGAACAACATGGGATCACTCTCCTGTGGGTCCACCACCTGTAGGAGAGCTCAGAGAGGCCCAGTGCAATTTGGTTTGGGTGGTAGTCGAAGGTGTATGCATCAGCGTACAAAACCCCAGTCACAGAACTTGGCTATGTAAATGTGTTTGGACTTACCCGTATTTGCAGATGTTTCTAGGAGATTTTTCTTTTGCTCTACATACAAAATGCATGGCTAATAAACACCTGTCGAAAGTAAAACCATGTCACAGGTTGACCAATCAGGGACTCAAGTGACGTCATGAATGTCTTAATTTATAGAAATGCCAACTGTTCAAAAATGGATTGTGATGGAGAGTAATTGCGGTTTGTGCCCAGTCAGAATTATACACCGTCTTTCATATATTGATAAAGAGCTGGGAAAAACCGTGAGATTTTCATAGCTTCTAAATTTTGCAACAAAATGTGAGTACATGCGCTGGAATCGGATAGCAACATGTTCAACAATGCCCATTTAGCATGTTCTTGAGTGAGCATCCGATGCCCAGTATTTAGAATCAGACTACAGCGAGAGCGACTTGAGGCACATTTGTACATCCATTTGTGGTCCTATTGTGTTTTTGGATCGTTTTCTTGGTCTGGTAGGTGTAAAAGCTGATTTTCACTTTGATCTGGAAAATGCAAGTGGACACGGGCCTTCTTCTGAATCCAGTTTGACAAAAAGTAAAGGTCAAACATTCAGCTTAATGCTTTCCTTTCATCTAAAAGCTTGAAAACAACCACGTGTGGTTGGTTCTGTGCCGACCACAGTAGCTGTGTTTGGACAGCTGGACAGGATCGGGAGGGAATCTGATATGAAGGAAGGGAGGGATGAAATGAAAGTCTGTCAGGGTTCTCCTGAGTTTTATGAAGACGCCTCAGATGTTGTTTCAATTAATTCCTTTTCATTTATAGGCCTTAAGAACTCTGCATCGATCCACTTTATATTAAACGAATCTGTGTTTTTGAACAATCAAAGAAATAAACAAGCTAAATAGGAAGATAATAAATTCAGAAAAACAGAAACTTTAAAGCAGAGATAGAAAAACAAGTGCACAGCTTGAACTTTGATACATTTTTTACTTCTTTAAACATTCAATGGAATATGTACACACAAGCCAGTTCAGAAACACCAGGACTCACCCAGGAGGTCATAAAAGAAGCAGAACAATGTGGAAAGAATCCAGACGTCACAAGAAAAAAGTTTATGATTCAACTGTGACTTTTTGACGACAATGAAACCCATGAGACAGCAAAAGACAACACAAAGACTAGTCTATTGTTTGACAAAAACATCTGGATCATCACCAAAACAGACAAATACTTTGTGAAATGAGGAGACAGAAGTTTCTGTGCACTTGGTTGTGTCAAAGGACAAGTCAAACAAAGTAGTGAGTATGATCCTAAATCAGAATGTCCTCCTTATGAGTTTTTGAGTTTCAGCTTATTGCAACTCTGCAGCATTTCCTGGCAGTTCGGGTAGCTTTGTAGGCACATTCTGGTTACCTGACCAAACATATGACAGGTTAGTTTAGAATTTTCCTTAAATGTAAAAACAAAGTCTGCCTGACTGTCAGTTTGAAAATCACAGACAGAAATATACTGGACAGGTCATCTCTGAGATCACTGACTGGATTGTGTTTGGAGAAGAGCAGCTCTTTTCCTGGAGGTTACTTTCCCGACATTGACAAAGTTTCAAGAATGCCAATTTGGGAAGGATTTTTTAAACTCTTTTGGTATACCTATGGGTTCACCCATCTGCTAACCAAAAATGGCACCCATAACGATGCCCCTAATTAATACAATTGATTAAAGAACACACTCGCATGGTTGTCATGGATGAAAACAACCTTGAAAACAGACTTTTATCATGTTTTATTTTGGTGTAAAATTGTGTTTTTAATGTTGGAGTCTAAGACAAATAGTTTCGCTTTACAACCATTATCTAGTGGTCATTTGGCGAGCTGCAGAACTTGGTAATTTCTGGCCAGTGTCAAAGCCAGGAAGAGAAGTTGAAAGCTTAGTGAAAATTCCTTTAGAATGTGAAGCAGGACAGTAATGAAAATACACTGTGTGGACCTATGATTTGATTCAGTGGATTTAAAGGCTTTGCAATGTTGTAGTCAGAATCCAGAGTCTGAATTAGGATTCCTGATTTCAAACAGTCACTGATCCTTAAAAAAAGACACTAGTCAAGTTTATACTTTTCATATGGTGCAGTTGTTTCCAGCATTTATTTTTAATGTGAAGAACATCTTGTTCGCAGCTAACACTTCCAATATTTAAAGTTTAATAATTATTAAAAAAAGGATCATTTTAAATCTTATCCATCCGTCTTTAAAATTACAGCCTGTTTGTGACATTCTTGTCTCTTCTGGTGAATAAAACTGGAACTCTAAGAGCCAAACTAAGAGCCAAACTTCATGTTCCTCCATGAACGGTGCTGATGTCTTAATAAATATCCTGAAAGTGCTTTTAGCTTAGCATGGAGAAGCTTGCCCGCTCCTGCAGGGATAACAGCTCTTGTTCCTGGACTCTCATCAGCTGTTGTGTTTCCTCCTGAAAGGTGTCTGGAAACTGGCTGAATGTGTTTCTTTCTCATTATTGTCATCACACATTGAGACACACAATCAGGAGCACAAAGTGCCCTCATGCAGCATTTCCTTGAAAGGCTCTCGTATAATGATGCCCGGCTCTCTGAGTGCGCTCCCAGCCAGCATACTGGTGCCCAGCTCAGCTGGAGCATTCCCAGCAGATCCCAGGCTGCAGCCAAGCATCCGTCTGATTTCCATTCAACCACCTTCCAGCCAGGAACGCTCTGGCCCAGCCGCACCACAGGCGCATTTCTCATTTTCATATTTTACTCAGCTGGCCTCGTTTAAAGTCAGTGTCACTTTGAGGCTAAATACACTAAAACATCCATCTCTGTTGATGAAAATAAAAAGGATGCTGACTATTTATGTTGAACCACTACGGGAACATTTTCTATCTCGACTAAAACAGCGGCGTAATACTTCAAAAACTAAAACAACGATATGTCTTTACTCCAATCTAACTACATCCACAGTTTGAAGGAGGACGTAAGTGAAGAAGCTGGAAAGGAGATCCTCATTTAAAACATTGGTATTTTACACCCACAATACTTTGAGAATTGAAGCTTTTAAATTCAGATTTTGTGGTTTGATTCATGTCACCTTTTAATTATACTCATGCTCTGTTTTCAAGTGAATTTGCCCTTCAGTGTATGTAAAGACCCACTCCAGTGTTTGTTCTTATGATGATAGAGAATATATAAGAAAATGACGCTTAAAGTTGCATTTCTATAGAGCATCACGCAGTTGCTGCAGATTTGTAGGCTTCACATCTATGATACCAATCTCCCAATTCACCACATTCCAAGGGTGATGTAATGGGTTGAGATCTGGTGGCTGTGGAGGCCATTTGAGGTCATTGAATCCAAGTCATTGTCCTGTTCAAGAATCCAGTCTGAGATGATTTCAGATTTATGACATGGCGCCTTATACTTCTGTCTATCGGAAAATGGTACACTGTGGTCATAAAAGGATGTACATGGTCAGCAACGATACTCAGGTTGGCCGTGGTGTTTTAACAATGCTCAATCAGTCCTTAAAGGCTCAGTGTGTCAAGAAAATATCCCCCACACCATTACACCACCAGCCTTAACCATTGATAGAAGGCAGGATGGATCCATGCTTTGTTATTGTTGATGCCAAATTCTGACCCAACCATCCAAATGTTCGTAGCAGAAGAGTCTCATCAGACCAGACAACGTTTTCCCAATCTTCCATTGTCCAATTTGGAGAGCCTGTGTGAGTTGTAGCCTCAGTTTCCTGTTCTTAGCTGACAGGAATGGCACTCTGTCTGTTCTTCTGCTGCTGTAGGTCATCTGCTTCAAGGTTGAACGTGTTGTGTGTTCAGAGATTCTGCAGACCTCAATGTAACTGGTAGTTCTTTGAGTTACTGTTCCCTTTCTATCAGCTTGATCATCTCTAAATGCCTAAATACACCGAGTTGCAGCCATTTGATTAGCTGATTAGAAATCTTCATGAACGAGCAGCTGGACAGGTGTACCAAATAAAGTGACCATGGGTGCATAACTATGTGTACTTTGAACAGTTTCTTTCATTAAGGTAATCCTGTTTTAGAAACCATCAGCTAGTTCATTGTGCAGAAACATTCAAACTTTCAATACGCATTCATTCATCGAAAGTTTGAAAGATGGCCTCTGAAGCACACAAAAGGACCATTCAGAATTATTTGTTGTCATGAAGCTGCGCGATTTAATTAACACAAACCCTCCTTGAGAAAAGCGACAGCTTGTTTACAAAGTGCAAGGCATGATGGGACTGTGACACGATTAGCTGTGGGAAAGTTGCCTGCCAGATGAGGATGTACAAAAGGCCTCTGTGAATCAATGTCTATAAAATGCAAATCTGCAGTTGCAAACGTTGAAATAGAAGTGTTCATGGCCAGTGGGAAATACATGATCGACAACTAAGTACAGGCAGCTGTGCTCTACTCCACAGAGAACAACAGGTGAGTGGGTGTCAGGATGCAATTCAGTGTTTTCACCAAAACGAAACTGGAAAAAAAATCAAGACATTTTCAAACTGAGGAAGGAAGAAAAAGAAAAATCCCACGAGAAAATTCTGGCTGAATGTAATGATAAAGGGTGAGGGCATGTGAAATTCTGTTTGCATTTGTGTTATGATGGTCATTGTGCACCCCCCTAAGCACAGACTCCAGGCTGATGAAACCATGTGCATGTAGAAGAGCGCCAGACGTCCTCCCTGACTTTGATGCCTCAGCGGTGTCGGCTGCTGTTGTCTCTGTTTAAGCCTGCTGGAATGATCCAAAATTAACAACAGCCTGTTTAGATCGCAGTTTCCAAGCAAGGGATTGTGAGTGATTTTGTGTAGTGCAGCACTTAATTCCTGCAGTCACTGAAAGCACCAGGGACAGTGCTTCCCCTGAACGTCTCGGTGCCACTCCTGATCAGCTGGCAGCAAACAGAAAGTCTTGAATTTCTGCCCAAATGCTTTGAGACGTTCAGACCAACCCCAACGGCCATGTGACCTTTATTTAATTTTTAATGTGCTTTTTAACCTTCAGCATAATGAAATTAGGGCTGGGATGAGTTCCAGGCAAAGTCAAATACTTTCAAGGACGCTGTGACAGTAACTTCCTGAGCATCCTCCACAAAAGCCTGCAGAGACTCAAACTCAGAGACAGGATGTGAGATCACAGCTCGCCATATCACGGAAACCTCTGCACTTACCAACAGCTGTGAATGAAATCTGCATAAATTCCTATTACCTTTTATAGAACAGTTGGGTTCACCTGAAATACATCCAACAATCAGGCATCCTCACATAGACATTTCTTTAGTTCAGGGTGTTCTTGAATATGTTTGAATGTATGCTTTGTTTTGCTGCTGTGATCGCTTTATTCATTACTATTAAGTGACCCAGACAGAGACTTACTGATAAAGGTGGAGGTCCAGAACACAGCTTATTGGACTCTACAGTACTGGTCTGCTGGGACTAGGGCTGTCAATGTTAACGTGTTAACGCACGCATACCTACATACACGGAACACAATGAATTCAGAGAACACTAAGTTTGTCAAATAGTTTTTTTCAAACAGTATTATTTTTCATAATTTCTTTTACTATGTATTAATTTATTTATCAATTGTTCACAGTGAAGATGGAAAATGAGTTTGTACCTTTACATGTCAAAGTTAAAAATAGCCACAACCTTAAAGAGGTAAAAAGATGTCAAGTTTTGGTCTCAAAGGGGGAATTTCACCTCATCAGCTGCTAAGCTCTCCAATGATGCTACCAACTCAAAAAAAAAAAAAAAAAAAGACATTTCACCTTGAAGAAGTTCCTCAAATACGTCAGGAGAAAGTGAGGCAATAGGTTAATAATTAATTTTTCAAAAAAGGGGTAAAAAATGTAAAATAGAGTAAATAAAAAAATATGGAAAAAGTAAACATGAAACATACAACAGATGTTTGTTTAATCTGACAAAAAGAGGGTAAATCGGTTTAAAAATAAAAAGCAAATTCAGCTGAACAACATTACAAGATCATTCCAAAATAAACTGCAGGTTCACCAGCGGTGAGGTAGTGGTGCTCATTACCAAAATTGCAAAGAAGGAACCATGTCGGATTTAAATGAGCAGAATCTAAGAAAAAAGAAGTCATTGTCTCAAATAAATCGATAAAGTAAAAGTGCAGTAACTTCGATTTTATACACTTAGTCTCCTTCTCTGCTTGAAACGGCTGATATTCCTGTGATTTATTTGCTGTTTCACCTCTCAGACTTTGAAACAGGTGAAAACAAATGAACAGCCTTCCTGCTTCTCCTGCAGGTAAAATCGCAGATACGCTTCTGTGAACCTTTTCTTCTGACAAAAGCAAGCTGATGCAGGTCACTTTTATTATTTTCTTTTACTTTTAATGTTACTAACAAGGCATTTTGTTTAAAAAAAGTTTTTTTTCTAAACTAGACTGAAAATGATCACATTTCTAAAGTGCTCAGAGATGATTTGGTGCAGCAGTGGGCAAAGAGAGGCAGTGCTTCTGCTCCAACTGACTCAAACTTGGTGAATGACAAACATAAATGGAGGTGATGGGAGACTGGTTGACAGAAGCATAATTAAATATTTACACTTGAACTTGACATAAACTTAATCTGAGATTATATTTAGCCACTTAATATGACCTAAAGGAAACAAATAGTGGGAAGGCAGAGAATCTGGTTTGGAGAAACATCAATCACGCAACTTATCACGCTAAGTGCATTGCACCTAGTTGCGTTACTACATTTAGTAAATTTCCTAGATAACTAGTTACTATGTCCAGGTTGTTACAGCCTGAGAGTTCTTTTTTTAGGTGATGTTTATTTTCTCTTTCAGCAACTTGACCAGTGGAGGAGTGGAACAGGTGATTGAAGGGCAGTCACCTGGACAGCTGATTGCCAGAAGCTGACGTGGATAAAAGAGGAAGAAAATAAGGAAGGAATGCAGTTCACCAACTCAAAAATTAAACTTGTAAACCTCAACCACGTAACCTCAATGTATTGTGACAATTGGTTTTTCTCGTTAACATCCTTTGTATCCTCAGGCTACGGCCACGTATATCCAAACGCCACCAGGCGGCAACATAAATGCAAATTAAGCAGGTGGACGAGTGGCGACATTTGTAATTGAGAGGCGGCATCCTCATTTTCACACGCCATGCGGAGGTCGTGGAGGTTTTGAGAAAGAGTTAAAATTCCACAGCAGTAATCTACAGCTGAAGTTGTATTTGTGACTGCAGCATTATATTTGGTTGCTTTGTTGAGATCCATTCAGTGTGTGGTGGACTTAGGTTTGGTTGGCAACACAGGTGTTTCCAAAATTAGAAAGAAAAAAAAAGGATAAACAGCAGAAGTGACTCTATTAAAATCAAACTACCCCTTTGGAACAGAATAAATAAATAAAATTATTGTAGAAAAAACATCTTAATAAAAAAAAAAACAAAAAAAAAAACAGGAGCATTCGAGAAACACAGTAGCAACCTGGAGAGTGTCTCAGCACCTGCTTTAAGACAATAAACTTGATCGGTTAAATATATCTTTCTGCGCAAATGTTTCATTATCTGTTCATCGTTCAGCGTATCTTCTAGGGGTTGCCACAGCAATACAGCTTTCACTGTTTTTACTCTGTATGCCCTTCCTGACACAACCCTGTATTGAAGGGCACAGGGGGACCCAGATGGGCAGCAACGTCAAGGGTCTTGCTTGAGGACCCACTCTGAACTGGACCCACACTGGCATGGATTCAGGTCAATGTACACCCTGGGGATTGAATGCAGAATTCCTGCCTGGCAGCCATGCACCCAGCCCACTGAGCAATCCACCCACTCTGTGTGCAAATAATACATTTTATTATCTGTGATAGTATTTTAAGAAATTGACATTTAGCTTTGTTTCAAATGTCAGATAAAACACTCTTTGGCAAGATTTCAAATGTGGTGTAGGATCCAATATGCAGGAGACCAGACTTGGTGCCAGAAATGTAAACATTTAATAAATAAACTTCAACACGACAATATCTACAGAGAAAAAGTAACAAAGCAGATAACCTGACAAAAGTGAGCTGAAAAGCAGACCCTTAAATACACTGAGGCTAATTAATAAAAATGAAAACAGCTGAGGTGATTATCAGCATGAACCTGGCGTGACTGACAGGGGACAACTCAAAACAAAGCATGATCAAAAGAACAAAATAAAATAAACTAAACTGCACAATCCTCACAGTACCCCTCCCTTAAAGGCCAGATTCCAGATGCCCTAATCGTACTACAACACTTGGGAGAAGGGGGACCTGGAGGAGCAACAGGACAATAACAAAAACAGACCAGGTAGTGATGAACAGATGAAGCTTCATGAAGCAGTTCATCCAATGAGGGCAAAGCTTCTTGACGCTTCATTTGCTCTAGTAGATCTAGTGGATGCAAACATATATGTGAGTATGAATATGAAGTGTGTGGTACTTTACAGAAAGCCCATTAATTAAAGTTTGGGCACAATAAAGAAGTATAAAAACATGTATGTTGTAGTGATGACAAAATGCCACTGTGTGTATACTTACAGTATGGGAAATTTGCAATATTGGAATTGGTTTGTTTCAAATAATAAAAATCAAAAAGACTAAAAAAGACAAACATCTATAAGGTGCTCAAAGTGCAAGGACACTTTCAAAAGTTCTGAATCAGGCTGAGCAGTAGGCTGAATGCACAGCCAGCCTGCGGCTCACCATGAGACGTGTGGTTATGCTGCCAAATTATCACCTAATTCATTTTCCAAGTCTTTTTGACAACATCTGCTTTCAAATATCGAAGATTCTGCTTCTTTGTGTGAAATCCTAAATGAAATTTGTTGAGGGGTGGTTTTGTGATTGAAGGCGTGCAGCAGAATTTCTTTTCTGTTTGATCCATCGATTGTGTTGTTTCTACTTTAAAAGAAATACAAATAAACACATAGACCCAATTTCTTCCACTCCTATCACCTTCAGTGCGTTTGACATGGTGTGGTGTAACAGATTAGACTGTAATTCTTTGATATTGCACCTCAGCTGTAATCTGCACAGACAGGCCTGCAGACAAACACCTTTGGTCTTCATTATTCAGAGCCAATGAAAGAACAGTAGGTGATGAAGAAATGGGGAGCTGCACATCGAGGCTAAGCTGCACAGTGACGAGACGATGAAATGTCATCTGAAAGGAACGAAGGAAAAACGAGGAGCAATGAAACTGTTTTTTTTCCCCCATTCCTCCCTGCTGTTCTTTGCTGCCGTTGTGCATGTTAAAAACATGTAACAGTTTTTATATATTTTGGCTCATCTACATGGAGAGAAAAATGTTGCTTTAAAATCTCTGATCTATTAATCATGGTTATGCCATTTTTTAGCTTTGAGCCAAATGCCAGCTCATGTGAGGAAAATAAAGTCTTACTGTACTCGTGGATCAAGTCGTCTGCAAGTGATTGCAGAGCAGGGAGCTTCTGACACGCCCAGCATGTTTTCTACAACACAAATGCAAACTTTTTCAAAGGCGTTTTTTCTTCTGCTCCCGATTCTCAATGATTTGAATACAGAAATACTCAGAAATGCCATTTATAGCTTAATTTTTCTTATATATGTCCTCCATCATTAGAAGCATGCCACAAGAACATGTTAAAAACACCAAAAACAACATCTTCACCTGAGTGGGTCTTTAATTCCGACCGGGATTCTATGTCATGAAATGTATTAGAAATATGTGTTGAAAACTCCTTTAACGTGAATCAGTTCAAACAATAATGTGAAGAGGAAATGAACTAAACTCCACAGAAATGACAACTTACACAGTAATTACCAGCATTTAATAGGTACTTGCTACCAAGTGAGGAACTCCCAATTGTTTAGCATAGAAGGATGGTCATATTTAACTAAGGACCAAGCAGGTTTGAACTGACTTCCCAAATATAAAATGGGACATTATATTGTATATTATGACACAATGGGTGATTTGGTGTTAGTTCACGACAATGTTAGTTTAAGATGTAAAAATATTGACATGAGTGTCCAGGACAAAAGCACCTTATTTACTCACTGTCCCAAATTTGATCCACATATTTTCAAACACGGTTTAACTGTATTATAAAGCAACAATTATCAAAATATTTTCCATTCAACGCAGCACATAGTCATTTTAAAAATGAGTTATTCTCAGAAAGAAGTTTGGAAAGTTAGCTAAACTTTTTCCCGCCAAAAGTGTTTTTGAGATTTTACGGAAGCAGCCATTTTGAAATGACCAGAAGAAGCCCTTCCACTGCCTCTAGTGGAATGATTGCGTACTACAGGGCAGAAAACAAGGACCAAGTTATAAACAATTAAGGGAAATTTGGAACATAATAATGAGATAGGGGTCTGTGAAATATGTGTATCAAATATGTTACGAATGATTGTATTGGGTTGTTTTTAGCTCGAAAGGTAACAGTGTTTTTGAGTGATTTTAGTTTTATTCAGCCAAAACCTATTATTTCAAATATGAAAAAACTACAAACAGGAATCATCTAAAAGAGCAGGAGGTTTTCATACTAGAGTAATTGAAATAGCAGAGCGCCCAAGGATTTTACATGCAGAGACATTAATCAGTTCTGTAGAGATGAACTACACTGGAGTAAAGACCTCACAGGTTTATGGATGAGACTTGGAGGTCCTGCTCCTGTATTCCAGGACAAAAACGCGTCTGCTGGCTTCAGACTTAAAGATGTGCAAATAGAAAAAGACCTGTTTTTTTCTGTACTCTGTAATGTGGGCAGGTTATGAGAGGGATATAAATTCCACCCTCATGCCGCATCATGCTTCCAGTGACCTTGGCAGTTTGCTGTTACTCTGCAGAGCATCCTTTATGATTCTATGAGTCACCATGGCAGTCCTTTAAGTGGGAGAAATCTCATCTGTGTTGTTGACATAAAGTTCAATTACAAACTCCTGTGTTTAGCTGGAAGCCCATTAAAGGTGACTCCTATTGATAGGCTATTATTATGTACGCCTGAAGTGCGTGTGTGTTTGTGTGCGTCGGCAAGCTTTCCATGAAGTTTGAATCAGATGAAGACGACACTGAAAAATCACCCACAGACACTTCACAAAAGGCAATCCAGTGCTCTGCTTTGAACCAGGAGCATCTATACAGCATGTGACGGGGACGCATTGCCTTTATTAATTCTGTAGGTGAGGCCTCGCAGGAGTGCTTTATGTCTTCCATCTGTCACTGAGGTTTGCAGCTTGTGGGGGAATGTCTGCGGCAGGGTGGCCAGGTGCTTCAACAGGATTAGCTTGAGACGTTCAGGTCCAGCGGAA
Organism: Oryzias celebensis; assembly: GCA_014656515.1. NCBI lineage: Eukaryota > Metazoa > Chordata > Actinopteri > Beloniformes > Adrianichthyidae > Oryzias > Oryzias celebensis. Next base: position 10,468,197 of record BNCR01000005.1, read on the forward strand.
TTCTCCTTTCTGCAGTCCTTGCCTCACCAGCGCGTTTCCACTCACAGCTGACTGACCTTTTGACTTCCCAGTAGTGAGTTTACAGGTGTGTAGGAAGCAGCAGGCCATCTTTTCTGCCATGTGGCTGTAATTTTTTTAATGGTTTATCATTTTGGCATCTTATTGGCATTTTTGGTAAAAAAAAAGGAGTTAAAGCTGAAAATATCATTTGGGCCGAATTGAGTTCACATGAAATCTCATAGAAGCAACATAGAAGGGATGAAAGCTGCAGGTGCTTCTAAAACCTCAGGTTGCAGACCTCTAGTCCAGTACAATAAACTTGTTCTGATTATTCTAGCAGGTTTTTGATGGAATTTTTCTTTTATTTTTTAGTAGGTCACCTATTTCATGTCTGCCAACAACATTTAATTAAGCTGGTAATCTCCTGGCCTTTGGAGACATTTGCTCCCTCTGCAGCCTTGGATCTTTGTTTTTTCCTCAGTATTTTATTAGAAAGAACAGTTTTCCCGAAAATGTTAAGTGTGAAGGATGAATTACACTTCTCTATTACACACTTTCACTTTGTTTGCCATTTTTAAAGTAGAACCAAATTATGTTTCATTACAATTACTAATGCTGCATTTATTAGCCAACTGGTCATGCAGCAAAAGTGTTGCAATTAACACGAGTGTTTTCTGTTTTTTTTTAGGTAATGTGCAAACACGCCTCAAGCTTTGAATCTGACGTTCCCTTTGCTTAATAGATTTTAGGTAAAAAAAAAAACAGCACCAGTGTTCTTCAATCAATCAATCAATCAATCTTTATTTGTATAGCACTTTTCATATAAAACATAACACAAAGTGCTTTACACAAAATAAAAATAAATAAAACAAAATAATGATACTAAACAAGCAAATAAAAACAAATAATAATATAAAAACAAGCATAAATTAACATAAAGTCCCCTCCCTCAGATCTGTACACAACCCCCACCCCTTTCAGTCCTCCTACCCCCTAACTGATGGAGATTGGCAATGAGAAACAGGCTGAGCATGACAGTTTGTTTTTAGAAACGCAAATAGTTGGGACCTCTCTCTCTGTGAGTAGCGGCACAGCCAACCAAATGCAGCGACACAAGCAGGGACCCGCCTCACCACAGCTAGGGAGCGATGCAGTTCCCCATCCAGAGCCGCCGCAGCTGAACGGCAGCCGACCCATAGAGAGAGAGAACCCAACTGAGGAAGCACTGGAAACAAAATAAAATAAAATTAAAAACTAAACATTGCTAAAAGCTAAAAAACCAACAATAAAACATTATAATGAGGAATTTAAAATAAATTAATGGTTTATTGTAAATTGATAAAACATTATAAAATAGATAATAGATAAATAGGTAAAAGATACAAAGTAAAAATTATATGAAAGCCAGGTTAAAAAGGTGGATCTTGAGCCTTTTCTTAAAAACATCTATGCTCTCTGCAGCTCTTAGATCCTCTGGCAGACCGTTCCACAAACGAGAGCCATAATACTGAAAGGATGCCTCTCCATAAGTTTTGGTTTTTACTGCTGGAATGGTTAGAAGACGAGTGCCAGAGGATCTCATGGTCCACGAGGGTTCATATTTAACTAAAAGGTCAGACAGATAAGAAGGCGCAAGACCGTTAAGACATTTAAAAACCATTAAAAGTATCTTAAAATCAATCCTGAAGCTTATGGGGAGCCAATGCAGGGATTTTAAAATTGGAGTGATATGGGCCTGTCGCCTGGTCTTAGTAAGAAGTCTTGCAGCAGAATTTTGGAGAAGCTGAAGATTCTTAAGGTTAGTCTTTGGAAGACCGGCAAGCAGGGCATTACAATAATCAATTCTACTTGTGATAAAAGCATGCATCAGCATCTCCATGTTAGCGAGAGAGAGTAGTAGGCGGACTCTAGCCAAGTTTCTAAGATGATAAAAACACGTTTTAACCACATGTTTAATATGTGGGATGAAAGTTAGCTTAGAGTCAAAAATAACGCCAAGGTTTCTTACCGTTTCTGAATAATCTAATGAAAGTTCTTTTAACTTCAAAAACTGTTTCTCTCTCTTAGCTTCAGGACCAATAATTAAAATTTCAGTTTTCTCCTGGTTGAGCTGCAGAAAATTATTTGCCATCCATGATTTTACCTCTAAAATACAGTTAAAAAGTGCTTCTATTGGCCCTGTGTCATCAGGAGACATAGCTATGTACAGCTGGGTATCATCAGCATAGCTATGAAAGCTGATGTTGTGCCTCCTGATGACATTCCCTAGAGGAAGCATATAGATGTTAAAAAGTAAGGGGCCAAGTATGGAGCCTTGAGGCACACCACATTTAATTTTGTGGATCCTAGAAAAGTAAGTGTCCATATTTACCATAAAGTGTCTCTCCGTAAGATAGGATTTGAACCACTTGAGAACCGTCCCTGATATGCCAAGACTTTTAAGTCTGTTCAACAGGATCAGGTGATCAACAGTATCAAAAGCAGCACTTAGATCTAGTAGGACTAATACTGAGATCTGACCTGAATCCAAGGCACACCTGATATCATTAACTATCTTTAACAGGGCTGTCTCAGTACTGTGGTTTGTTCTAAATCCAGACTGGTTTGTCTCAAAGATGTTGTTTTGCACGAGAAACTCATTCAGTTGAATAAAAACAAGTTTTTCTAAAACCTTGCTTAAAAATGGTAAGTTAGACACTGGTCTGTAGTTATTAAAAACTGAGGGGTCTAAGTTCTTGTGTTGAAAATCGACAAGCAGCAAAAATGGATGGTTACTTCAGATGTAAAAATACTGATTTTGCAAAAAATTGCTTTATTTAAACTTACTAGTAGGTTTTTCTTTGAATCCCTAACATTTTTTCATCTGGGTATGTAAACTTTTGAACAGGGTCATTTATGTTTTCATTATGATTTTTTATATTATGTTATGTAAACCTATGAACACAAGTGTATTTTCTCAATAAAAATGTGAACATTTTAAGTACATTTAGTGATTTATTTAGGTTAAGTGCCTCCACTAAGCCACTATGAAAATCAATATCCAAGATTTGACCTCTTACGAAAGCATTAAAACCACAAAAATTGGCCTCTGGCCTGACAAAGTTATCAAATAAAATGCATGACTTTGCCCCTCACACGTCACCATGGCAACCATATGAACATGACATCAGTGGAGCTGCAGGAAAGTTTACCTTCGCCTACAGACACTAAAATTGGTTGGCATATTTGTCATACCAAGACATCAATAAAAGTCTGTTGTTGACATGATGCATGACACATGTGGGGGCTGCAGTCTTCAATCAAAGTGCGACTCCACAGGGAAAATACCTCCAGACTTGGGGCAAACATTCCCTTACAGACTACTTTTTTAAGGTTAATCTGCAGATCTGAGCCCTTAGATTTATCAAGAACGCTTTAAAAATGAGGGCTGTCCTGGAGGGACTCAGAGGCAGCTGTGTGAAAACGAACATTTTTATTTATTAACCAGAAATGAATGTTAACCCACTTTAAAGACTGACACACCACAAACTTTATCTGAACTCAAATAAAAATCCCAGAAATGTAGTCGAATGAGACGAATAAAAACCAAAAGAAGCAGCTGTGTAAGTTAGGAGAAAACAGGAAGTCAACAAACAGAACAGAAACGCAGTAAAATCTAAATTCTGACAGGATGTAACAAAAAAAAAAAAAAAAAACAAATACAAGTCAGGTATGTTGCATAAATCCTAAAAATAGTCAATGACTTTTCATTAAGATTTACTCAAGGTTTGATTATGTAACCTATTGGTTTCTATAGAGCTTCTAGAGTTTCTATAGAGTTCTAAAGAGCAAGTAATGCTACACACAAATACTTAGTGTTAAATAATTCCAGACGAAAACTGCAATTATTAATTTTTCCTCCATGATTAATTTTCAAAAGTTTAGCACTTCAGTGAATTAAAAACAATTCGACCCCTTTGTAACTACAAAGTGGTGGAAGTGGTGTGTATGTGTTTCTGGTGTTTCCGGAGCCCGGTGTGAATGTAGAATAAGCTGGGTTTTTTTGCTTTTGTGTCTAAATAACACATCCTCATTGACATACCTAAAATATTTGACTTGATCAACAGGAATCCATTGATTCTCACAGAGAAAAACAGCTTTTTATCGGCTTTGCACTGATTTTAACACTTTACTACCTGACTGTCGAGACCCCTTACAGTGATGTAGCTAATGCAAAGTGTTGCGTAATGTTCAAAGCCACTTATTTTAGCAACAGAATCAGTACAAACAGTCTAATCGTGTCTATATCACAAGCCAGGGGTGTCCAAATCCAGGCCTTGAGGGGCCGGCCTCTTGCTGGTTTCCAGAAATCCTGCCTATCTGCTGCTGATTACCTGAATCAGATGTGTTTAGCCAATAAGGAGCTTCAACGACAGGTTTGTTGGAAAGCATGTAGGACACCGGCCCTCGAGGCCTGCATTTGTACACCCCTTGCGTAAGCACTTCACTACTGTAAAGTGTTGCATATCAGTGCAAGGCTGCTTTTCTCTGCTTCAGAATCCACTGGAATTGCGTAAATGGTACAAGTTGCAAAAGTCGAAGAACGTCAACACTGAAGTTTAAGCTACAGCGTTACAGGGTTAAAAGAATGAATGTTAATAAGAAGTAATCAATTGATAAGAAATTAAATTGAATTCCTGGAAGCTGGAAAACAGCTTGTGAAAGAACTCTTATGCTACAACTACACTTAAAAATAATTAATTAATTGAAGCATGCTTCTTTTCTGTCATGTGACACTATGGGTATTTTCAGACTGAAAAAGTCAGTTGGTCTGCACAGAGTCTGCTTAATTTGGTCTGGATGGAGTCCTGAACCTTAAGTTAGGTCTGTATTCAGACTGGCGTCTACCAGAGATTTCTGTTTCAAACTAAAGCCTGTAAAAACAAACTCTGGGTCACTTTAAGCGAACCAGATGTGTCCAGTCAGAGGACACCTTGGTCTTTTAATATTTAATAGATGCCATCCTCAGGTAAATCTTGTGTAGTTTCAGCTCACAAAAAGGAATCAATTATACAATGAAAACAGGTGAATATTGTTGTATTCTAAAGGGCTGCAATGCAGATATGGATATTTGGTCCCTCAGAAAAAAATGCTGGAAGAGATTTAAAAGAAAAAAAGGCCAACGAGTGGATGGATCTGTGGCAAGGCCAGAGGAAGAAGAGGCAGTGAAAAGCGCCAGAGGCTCCCAGGCAGCATATGAGACACAATGGGAAGACAGGATCCGGTGCGAATGGAAACAGCAGTGCCAGCTGTGACAGATGTGTCCACCGTTCTCTGCTCTTCCTCTGCAGACTCCTTAGTCTGTTCCAACCCCCTCCTTCTCCTTCTCCTCCTTCTCTCTCCAGCAAATCCTGTGCTCTTGAAAACAGGTTTGTGTTAGAGCCAGGAGTGTCTGATCCTCTTTGTCTGTGTCCCCTTTTTACCGGCACAATCCCTCTGAGAGCCGACAGAGTTTTATGTAAACCAGCAGACGGGTCGCTTTAGCAAATGGGGTCGGGTGTTCCGAACCATCCCCTAGCAGCAAGCGGGTCTCTCCGGGTCGGAGTGTGGCTTTAAGGTTAAGGTAATAATCCATAATATTTGCATGCAAATGAATCACTTGAATTACCTTTTTGATCTCTGACAGAGCAAACCATCGCCTTCAAACGCCAGCTGTAACTGAAGGTCTTATTTACCAGCACAGGAGCCGCTCAGTGCCTCCATTTAAGACGTCCAACTGCAGGAGTAAGGATCGTAGATAAAAAGCAGAAAACATCAATCTGTTTTCACTTACTCTGTCTTTTTTTTAGGTAACTACATATTAAAACAACAGTTTGTGTGCGTCACAAATTCTCCTCGATCAGCTTAAAAACTGTCACCTCTATGTTTGTGTAAATCTTCTTCATGGTAGGGCACGACGACGCCGCTTCTCCTTCCTGCCTTGTTAAATATGATGTGTCTCAATCCAGTGACCTTCAGGATGTCTTTGCCCTTCTGCAGGAAATGAATCGCTGTTCTTCCAATGAAGTTCTCTCTATTGAGGTATTTAGGACACTTTTTCATCTTATCAAAGCTCATTTCTGATGCCAGAGTCAACATCATTAAAACGAGTAAAAGAATCAGAATCAAACAGATCAATGAATCTATCTGACACATTCGGACCTAAAACACGTCGCTGAGTCACAGAGTAGTGGGTTGAGATAAAGCGGGAAATGATACATGAAAGGAGATCCAGCAGTGATCACTCACATGACTGTCCTTTACACAAAGATCCTTAATATCTAGACCTAAAAAAAAGACAAGGTCTAGTGTGTCCTTTGCTATGAGTGAGGCCAGAAACATGCTGAACGAAATGAAAAGATTCCATTAAAAATAATAACTCTAAAGCAGAGGGACACGATGAGTTATCAATGTGTATAATAAAATCACCCACTATCAGAATGGAATCAAGTTTGATATAATACTGGATAAAAGCAGCCGGGCAGGGCCAGGAGGTCTGTAGATTAAAAAACAATAAAACAGAGGGTTGGATCCGACCTTAGTCATCTAAGGTTCACAGGAGCTGAAAGAGTCTGAGCTCGGTTTGGTGCAGGGGAAAGCCGATGACATTATTCATTTCTTCTTCATGACCAATTTTTAAAAAGTTGGCACTTCCGTGAATTGAAAAGGACGATAATATGTCACTATTAAATCCAAATCACTAGTTGACCAAAAGTCAAAGCAACTACCCCAAAACTCTGGAATTCTCTGCCTCCAGGTCTCAGTCTTTTAAAAGGCACCAGAAGACGTCTTTACTTCAGCAGGCTTTGAACTTACCTGCCTGTTGCTATGATGCTTGGTGCACTTAATCTGAAGTGCCTCTGAGGACGTCATTGGAGAGGGGTCTCACTTCAAGTATGACAGAGAAAACAAACAAATATCTTAGTGCTTGTGAAGTATGTTGAGACCTGCAGGGTGGATCTGATCATGGTGCAGAAGCAACACTTCTTGCAGACAGAAAATTGCAGAAAAAAATCCCCAAAGCAACAAAAGAAAAAGACAACATTTAAAAGAGTAGTATATTTTATGTCCATTTAATTAAATCTCATTAAATCTCAAATGAAATTTGGCTTGTTAAACAAAAAAACAAAAAAAGCATGCGATTCCTTGATATCAAATTGATCGAAACTCCTGAAGTGAAGAGATCAGAATGCTGTGGGGGGGGTCACTGCTTTTATTCAATGTTTTATTTTTTTTTGGAAATATTTAACATTCAACTGGAGGTAAAATCTGAGAACCTTAAGAAAGAAAGTCAGCACTCATACATTTAATGAAGATTAAACAGTTTAATTTAACAATTTCTAATGTTGCTATTTTATTTATAGAGTTTATTGAAAAAAGGCAGTACATTTTTGTATTTAGTTTATTTATTTATTTTATTTAAGTTCGATCAAAACTTTTCTTTTTCATTTTTATTTAATTGGAACAGATATTTCGATGTCTGCTCTCATATCTCCCACCTGTCCAAGTCAAGCATTGCTGGTGTTGTCACTCCCTCATTGATGAGTGTTTCCTCACACCAAAATAACAAAAAACAAAACAAAAACTTAAAAATCCTTTTAATTTGAGAACTTTTCAGTAGCATCACACAAGAATGAGCACATTTTGTATGAAAACTGGGCTGCAGCTGTTGTAGACTCTGTGAAGTCATCATAAAAGTAGTTTTCACACAAATGTCCCTGAATTTCTGTTCACAAAAAGTTTTCATGGCAGACTAGACAAACTGATGTTTTTGTGTGTGCAAAGATCTACACATATGCTCTTGATTTTAAAATGCAACAGCAAAAAGATTTGAAGAATTAAAATGAGATTCGAAGTACTGTTTCTTTGACTAAACTCTCTGAGGTTTTTATAAATGACATACTAACATAACATCCCATGATGATTTTGGCATCTTTGTTTTATCCTCCTGCAGTCAGTGCATCACAATCAAACATGAAAGAAGACCTTGTTCATGCGTCACAGACGACAGCAGCTTTGACCGGCTGATAAAAAAAAGCCGGTTTGCAGTCCACACGTAGAGGAAGGATTTTCTCTAATCAAGAGTCTGTATCTCAGAATCTAACCTTTGTTATACATGTATTACTGTGGTTACCATGGTTACACAGCTCGCTCCTGAGGGGAGTCGATGCCAAAAGGCAGCCGCCGCTCCAGCAGATAGAGATGTGGCCAACCTAGTGAGACTGCCAACAGGAGTTCCTTGTAAAATGTGAGATGAGCATGCAGCTCACAGCGGCTTTTCTTTTTTTTTTTTACATTGAGGGAGCTCAGGTGTTCCTGCTGAAATGAAACTAAACTGAGGGTAAACGCTGTGTTGGGTGAGTGAGCTCTGACCTATGGGAAATCCAGTACGTTTGCTCATCAGACTGTCGTCAGCATTAATGAAAGACAAAAAAGGAGTGTTTTTTAGATGTCAAACCCAATCATCCTATTTCTATTACATGTAATGTAATAAAATGACGCATGTCAAGCCGCTCTTTGAGGTGTGGAAAATATGTCCGCTATTTTCTGAAGCTGATCCACCGAGCTCCCAAAGCTAGCAAAGTTAGCAAAAATAAAAAATAAAAAAACAGCTAACAAAGTGATTGGGAAGTTTCTTTTTTGCAAAAAAAAAAAAAAGCTAGTGAGGAAACAGAAAAAGAGCCTTAGACTTCAAAGAAAAGAAAGCTGCATTTGACAAAGAAGAAGACAGGAGTCTTTAGGCTGCTGGAAATCTGGATTTATTGCGGCAGGTGTTCCCACACATCATAACAGTAATGCTTAATATTTAGCAACTGGCTGTTTAATGTTACGAGGATGTTGCTAATAAAGTAGCTCAAACAATGTAATCATATTTTTTATTTTATTTAGAAAATACCAGTTTTACTGATTTTTTTTTTTTTTTTTAATTCATCGAACCTTAAAAAAAAATGATTGACTTACTGTTTCTTTCTCCATTCATGGTTTGTTTCAAACCGAATCACTTCAATGATAAAACTTGAACTGTGTAATCCAACATACTGTACCTGCAGCAGCTGAGTGAACACTGCTAATTCTGGGAGAAGCAGACTATGATGTGTTTTACTGCTGGTGTTATTTGAAAAGACAAAAGAAATCTGAAGCCTTTTTGTCATCAATTAAATAGCAAATGTCTTATGTAGTGTTTCTCCTTCCTCCTTAAAGGCCCAAAGCGGTGAAAGCTATGTTCCCACCGCCCTCAGCAGGGTGCGTTCTTCCACTAAAAAGTCTATGTAAACGAACGCAAATGCGCGTTTCAGGCTTCATGTTCAAAATTTTCACCTTTATGCGCCACTACAAACATTTTAAGACCATTAAGAGCATGAAAACTTTCGTTTGGTTGAACTTTCACTAATCAGGCAGCTGGATTTGGGAGTGATGTATAAGTAGCGTTCCTTTTAATCCGTTCTTGAAAGTGCGTCACATGCCGGGTGTGAACGTAGCCTTACACTGGCGCCAACCTATAATCACCAGGAGCAGCATGAGGTTCAAGGTCTTCCCTAAGGACATTTTAACACATGGGCAGGCTGGGCAGGAACTGAATCTGCAATCTTCAGATCAGACTTTTGCACCATTACTACCTGGTTAATGACCAACTATTCACCAAACACCCAAAATGTTGATCCAGTGAAACCAGCTAGAAGATGCTAATGGAGTCTGCTAAATCCACTCAGACATTAAAACACTGGGGAAAAGGATATTTGACAAACAGCACTTCCTGAAAACTTCCGGAAGGAAAATGCACATTAGTCAGATGAAGATTTGATGTTTCTTGCAGTGCATTAATAAATTCAGAATCCAGGATCTATGACGCAGTCTGATAATTAATCCACTTCAGAAATTTCATTTCCTAAACGTTTCCCTAAAAGCCAAAAAAGAAGAATTACCTTGACTTATGCAGGTTTCCACTCTGCAGGTGCAAAACAATTCACTTTCATGTGACATTGCCTTCTTGATATTGATTTTTTCCACTTGACAGCTATTTATAGCAGTGTGTAATTAGTTAATCAGCAGACGCAGTCAGTGAAGTAACATGGCGAGATGCTTTCTGATTGTTTTCCTCCGCAGGCCGCATGTGTAGTCGCTAATTAAAACACAGTGTCTTTAGCAGCATCGAGCATCTCTGATTTCCTGTCTTCATCCTGGAAAATGACACCTCGCTCCTGCAATGCACTCTTCTCTCTGAGGGATTAATGAGCTTTCTTGAGTGCAAAATAGAGCTGGACTTATACGGCACACCTGATACGTTTTCTTCTTTGAAGAACCACTTTATTTTTAATTGATGTAACGAGCCATGCTAAGCGTGAAATGAAAGCGTAGAGCAGCACGCTGCTGAGTATCCATAAGAGATGGATAAATTCCTCCACCTGTCAGTCACGTCCGTCACTCAGATAGGTGCTACATGAATGTGGTGATGAGAAATAATCATGAACACACTGAAACTGCATTCAAAATTGAATGTATAAAGAAATGTTTCAGCATGGGAAGATACTAGAGACTGATTATGTTTCATCTTTCTCAACAGATTCTTGCACAGAAGCTCAAACTCTCAAACTTGGTGCCTTCACACCAAACACGATTTGTAGCCCTGATTGCTACATGGAGCTAGCAGCTAATATGTGTAGCCTGATTGCTACATGGAGCTAGCAGCTAATATGTGTAGCCTGATTGCTACATGGAGCGGAGCCTGTTTATCTCATTTACAATGCATGGGAGACTCGGATGATGTTTAGAGATCAAGTTTATTTATTTCGAAGAGCTCTACAAAAACGTCTGTGATCACGTCTTCATGTTTGGGTTCATGAAAACATTTAGAGACTTCCGGTTACTCCAGTGAGCACCTGAAAATGTCACGTGCCCAAAGTTGAGTCTCTGGTTGGTTGAGGAGACCCAGCCACCTCCACACAGTTCCGATTTTTTTACAGCAATCCTCGTTGATCGTACACAGTGAAGCGTGAACTGTCCATGCTGCTGTCCTCGAATGACGTATGTGTGGTGCTCCAATTTCTGTCACAAGAGGCGCTGCGTGTCTCATTTGGCAAAACTGCAGGAAAATGGTGACTTCCATGATTGTCGCGGGAAATTCAAAATTATTTTTATATAGCACATGTCATGAATGAATCGACAAAATAATGGCATGATCTCAGCTAGTACTAGTCAATGTTTAATGGGACTTTCTTGTTGGATGGTGATAGTCCTCCTTTAAGATGCTGGTACTCCTCTCTGTGACTCTCCACAGGCCCTGACAACCTAAAGACGTACAGGTTAACGGGTCATGTGACCAAGGCTTAACTTGAGAATGGACTTGGTTGTAACCTTCTTGGATCAGTGTGACAACTGTGGCTTTAAAGCAGGAAGATAACCTGGAATGTTTCAGTCCAAGAAAAAAATCATCCAAGGAAAGCTATGCTCCATGTATAAGTCTTTTGGATGGATAGATGAATGTGTTGTTGACAAAAAAACACAGGAAATAGAAAAACAATACATAGCCACAAAGGGGCTCAAGTCTGGGTCTGCCTGTGTCGGTCCTCGAATAAAATACAGGGTTGTGTGAGGATGGGTATCCAGTGTAAAGAATCTCTGCCAGATCAGTAAAAGTTGTTTTTCTGTGGCGATCCCAGACGGGATGTGCCGAAAGTTTTACAAACAAACGAATGATTTGGTACAAATATTTAGAGGTGAAGAGAGAAAGGCTAAAACATGTACAGCAAGTGAGTAGCTGTTTACAAAATGTGCACATAAAAATCATTAGATAAAAACTGTTTGATGATTTATAAAAATGGCTGATGACATCTCAGTCTTTTCTCAGACGTTTTGTTTTCAGGTTTCTCTCTGAAGGAGGACAGGATCTCAGAGGTGCTTCTCTGCTTAATGTGATTGGTGACCATCATTGTCCAAGGGGGCGTTGCAGCATTTCTAAGACCATTGTTACAGCATTGGTCACATGTACCTATATAGGGGGTGGGGTTTGACCCGTGCGGGTACAGCGTGGGCGTGGAGGGTTTTAGAGAGGAGCAGCTGCATTTTAGGTGCAAGTGTGTCTTGCAGTTTCCTTGAGGACAGTGCGACCACCTTATGAGACATCATGAAAATGGTGTGTGTGGTAATTGTATCCTGAAGTATTTGCAAGAACATTGTAAATTACACGCACTTATGATGCACAGATGGTGCTGTCGTACGATGCCCTCATCCTCCATGGGCTCACAGAGTGGTCCACGACCTTGATTTTTCCTGCGGGTCACTTGTGTTCCCAGTACAAGTTTGCCCTTCTTTAACCACATCCCATTTCCACCCATAAGGGCAGTTGTGACAACACCTTAAATAACAGCCTGTTTTACCCCTCCATGCTGCTGTATTGTCCAGGAGCAACAGTCATTTCCTCCCCATTGGATTTGCATTCCAGGCTGGAGGACACAGAGAAAGAGAGCCAGGTTTTCTCCCACACAAGTCCAACTCCTGCACTCTGACTTCTTGTTTCTGTATCACACTTATTCCATCTCCTCTGTTGCTTCATGCAGAAAGCACTAATGTCCTCTTTGCTTTTTTTTGCATCTAATCAATCAATGTGCCCTGTAATTGCCCCTCAAGGGAGAAATAAAACACTTAGAACTGACCTAAATTAGAAAGTTGGACAAATCCTCTGAAGCGCACTGGGAAGTCCACGCATTTGGCAGAGATTCCAGCTAAGAACAGTAATTATATTTCATGGTAAAACTAATATGGGGACTTGAAAATCAGCAAAACGGACACTTTCAATGTAGCTGACAAGTAGCTTGAAGCAAGGATACTAGGTAAACCAAAAACAACACAGGACAGCATTTAACAACTTAACAGAATCAAAAACAAAGGGTGATTAAACCATTGAAAAAAAAACATGTTACATGCATACAGGGGGGCATAGTGGTTCACTCTCACCTCACAGTGAGAATGTCCTGGTTTGAATCTCAGCAAAGACCTGTGTGGAGTTTGTGTGTTCTCCCTGTTCTAAAAACAGCAGCAGGAGTTGACACAGTGAATAGACTTAAAAGTGAAAACAAAAGAGAATTTGGAAAGTGCAACTTTTTTATGCAAAACACTTTTGTTTGGAAATGTTCCAAAAAAACCCAAATTAAGACAGATGATGTAAGTTATCATGAAAAGAAAACACTAAGCATTCAATTTAATTCTTGTTGCATTATAATCCAAGGACAAAAACATGAGAGTTTCTTTATTCAGTCTCTGTCGGCACTGCAGTAGCTCCTGACAACAACAGGGAAGTGCTGACTGTGCAGACAGGCAGCCCGCCTCCAACTTCAGTTCCACGTCCTCTCAAGATATGTGCTTAGTAGAATATAAGAAATGCACTTACAAGTTTAAGGGAAGAAAGGTCCCTAACATGTTGTTCATGTGTGACACAACAAAGAAATGTTGCAAATGTGACAGCAGGGCTTCACTGTTTTACACTTGTGGCACAATGTCCCCATTTGGCTCTATGTGCTTTACTTCCACATCCGGTCCTTGACCGCTCCATCATTTCAAGTTATGATGTTTACATGGAAATACCGGAGTATTTGAGTTAAGGAGATGTCTTCTGGAGCTAACCAGAGTCACTATAAATGATGTTAAGCACATTGTTTGTCTTTCTAGCAAAACCCCCCAAAATAAAAGAAAAAAAAGATTTACATTTTTTGTGTCATGCTGCATAACAAACTTTCATTTGGTACTTTGGTAATTTGCAAAGGTAGTTTGCTAAGGATGATGTTGTTCACATGTATTTACATACGACCAGCTCAAAAACGGATGAAAATTCATGTTGGCGATACGTAATACTGGTCTTACGTAATTAATGTTGAAGTCCTGTTACCTGTCACTCACCCAGAGCGCGGAGCCCAGTGATTGGCAGACGCAACTCGGGAACCATCTGGCATGTTAACCGTAACCGTAACCGTAAGCCTTACCTGTCCACCAGGTCCTTGTGGCCAAAAAATATATACATCCTCACAAAAAACCAAACAAATAACTGGAAGTAATCAGATATTTACTAAATACTTTGGAGGCTTGTTTGTTTGAAAATCCCAATGTAACTCAATTTCGGCGAGGCTCCTCTATGTAAAAATGACGGCTTCTACATTGTAGCATTAACTTTGCTAGTCTACAAATGTTTTTAAGAAATACATATCAACGTGTTGCTGTCTTTTATTTGTACTCTAATGCTATGTTTGCACTGAACCTGAAATGTAAGCCTGTCTACATTGAAGAAAACAGATCACAGACTATCCTCAACTGAATTCAAACTCACAACCTTAATATGAAGACTCCAAATTAAACCTGTTCTTCTGGCTCTGCAAACAGACACAGATCCCTTAAGGTCACTTTTTGGTTATTTTTAGCAGCTTGCTGACATTTGGTTGCCATGACAAGTATTGGCTAAATTAACCAAAGAATGAGCTGGGCATGAAAGCGTCATTGGAGGACGATGCTGCAACACTGAAGTCCAATTATGGATGAATGGTGGAAAAAAAAACAATCATTTACAAGAGTCTGTGTCTCTACAGAACTGTCATTGCTGAACTATAAAACAACTTTGTTGCATTTCTCTGCATGAATTGTGTATGAGCAATAAATCATGGTTGTGCAGCAAAGTGAATATGTGCAGAGGTCAGCAAAGAAAAAAATAAATAAATAAGTTTGCATCATTTTAGCCTTCAAAGGGACTTTGTGGGAGTGTCCTTGACTTAGACCAGGGGTGTCAAGCTCCACGCCTTGATGGCCTGTATTACATGTTTTACAACCAACCTGCCATTGAATGTCCTTTTTGGCTAAACACACCTCATCCAGGTAATCAGCAGCAAATGCAGCCAACCAGCAAGAGGCCGGCTTAGGACTTGAGTCTGACCCCCTTGACTGAGACAGAAGTAAAGTTGCAGTTCGCTATTGTAAAAACCTGTGACCTGACAGAGAAAATGTAATGAGTGCACAACAAGATGAAGAGAATGTGGAATCCAACAAAAAAATGCTTTAGAAAACTACAAATACCCAGGAGAGCCTCAACTGTCCTGCTGCAGACAAGAGTTTGTGAGAAACTATCAGAAGAATGAACCAATGTGGTTTATTTCAAATAAAGTAGGCAGTTAAAGAAGAGAAAGTATCATCCATAGTGTATCAAAAGACAGTTTTTGATGACAACCAATGAGAAATGTTACTTGACAAATAAAGTGCACTTGAACTGAAAAAAGTAATGATGACTTTAAGTAAATAAGAACCAGATTAGGACAACTGTATATATGTACATAAAAAGACAAGTAACATATAATAGAGGTGGGATTAAATACAATTGATTTTTCATAATTTCTTTTGGCAGTTAATTAAACTTTATTTGACAATCCCAATATTTAAGGGATTCAATGTGTCGTGTGTGTATTGTAAGTATAAGTGCAAATATGTGTGTTGATGATTAGGAGCAATTAAAGTAGACATTTTCTTGTAAACATGTTTTTAAACGTTCATGAATTAATATCTCAAAAATTTTCAATTGCTTGAAATATATTAATAAACCATCAATCAATCAATCAATCAATCAATCAATCAATCAATCAATCAAAAAAGGTTCTGTGAAAGTTCAGAGGATGCAGTATGATAAAGCACACTAAAAGAAAAAAACATTTTAATCATAAACTGTGAAAAGTAAAAGATTTTTGAATGGTTTCAAAGAATGGTTTTACAGAATTTAACCCAATAGAATTTTAGGTTTCAGTCTAGGCTAAATCAAATTTATATTTACTACATTTCTTTTTGCAGTAAAAACTATGTTACCTGTCAAATGAGATGACTGCAGCTAACTCTGAATTTTTTAGAAATGTTCTCAACTCAAAACATCGATAGAGGAGGTTTGTTAAAAATGTTTTTAGATAAAATAATCTGTTAATCCTGGAAAAGTGTTGTATTCTTTGGAACCTCTCCTTTGATTGCACGCGTCGCCTGGCAGTTGTGAAACGCCAAATTGTGACCGTGAAATGTCGGTGATTTATTCAGCCCATTTGAAAGATTTGAAACTTTTATCAGCCGTTGTGTTGTGTGACGGTCCTGTCAGCTTCTATAAATGTCAGTGTCAGACTAAAAGTATTATGTCACATCATTTTTCCTCCATCTATCGCTCAGTCCATCACACTCGGCCACCTTGCCATCCTTTTCTGCATTCTCAGCACCTCTTTGGTTTCTTTACAGCTCATTGACTTCTATCACTGCGGTGGATTCCAGTTTTGTTAAAGAGTTACAAACTCAAAGTTCAGTTTTCCTGACTGTAGCGGAACGTAGTTAACCAATTAAAAAAAACTCCAGAAAACCAAACACTGAATTTTTGTCCTCGCTGACTAAAGCAAAGCCATCTGACCCATGAAGACAATGAAGGCAGTGACCCAGGAAGGGAAAAAAACCAGAGCCCGTGAGGATGCAGGCAGAATGAGGCGGTGGACACACAGAGATGAGACTGACGGATGAGCCGGAAAGATGGGAAACTGAAGGAATGAATGAAGGGGAAAGGCTGAAATTTAGCAAGAGACAATGGCAGTAATGTCAGGTCGTGGCCTTTTGGGGGGAGACACCTGGGGTGGGGTGAGAAAATCCAGTCACGTGACAGGTTTGCCTCGGTGCGATAACATCATCCATCTAAAGACTCACTTTGATCATCTTTTGATCTATTATAAATGTGTTCCTGGTGCTCTTAATTTTTGTTGTGCCGTTTTTAGCCAAATTTAAAAAAAAACGCAACTTTCTAGGGCGTAGTATCTGCATCGGGATAGTAATTCATTAGAAATTCAGCTCTGAGTTGAGGGCGGGACTGTTGGCGCAGAACAACCGCGCCCCTGTCCCCTCCCCATTGCTGAAAGCTCGGAGCAGGGAGCTTGTGTCCCACCCAGTGCATCTTCTACGTCAGCATATTTTTTTGTCTGCTCCTGATTCACAAAAATGTGATTAAAGAAAAACTCAGAAATGCACTTTTGAGCTTACATGTCCTCCATCATAAAAAAAGGCCACAAAACATGTTGAAACATCAAGAACACAACTTTCATCAGAGTGAGTCTTCAAGAGTAGCTGGAATCATCTGATGTAAAGGCCCAGTAATTGAATTTTCCCATTAATTCCCATCCACTGTGTTCAGAGAATGTAAAGCTCTGCAGTGAACTCCTCCTGTAGCATGAAGTGTCCTGGCAGAGTCAGAAGGAGCGCTGAGTGTTCTCCTTTAGCCTCCACTCCCCTAACTGTCTGTTTCTTTTTCAGGACAACGTGAACTTCCAACGGGAACATTTCTAAAGCACAACCCCTAACTGGATTAAGGAGATTATCCAGGTTTCCCAGAGTGTTTTGGGCTCCTCCTGCTTTAAGGAGGAGAATAAGAAACAAAAGTTTTTTGCCCGTCTTCTCCTGACCCAATCGTTGGCTTTTAAAAGTTTGCTCATGTTAGCAAGACTAGAAGTCACTGAAGTCACTGATGTCTGAAGTCACTTATGTGATGAGTGGAGGTTGGGATTACCAGTTTTCCACCATCAATCAGCTCAGTGTTTGCTCTTTCCTACCTAGCTTGTATTCACTCCATTAAGCCGGATTTCCATTGGTCCATGCAGTGTGTCCCCCCCCGGCTTCCAGAGGAGTGGTTTGATCTTTCATCCTGCTCTCTTCTCTCGTGGCCGTCTATGCTTGCAGCTGCTTTGTCAACGGATCTCGTTCTTTTTCTTAACCAATGTAATAAGGAATTTTACCAAACGTTTTTACTATTGACATCTAAAACTTTGGCAATAAGGCCCCATGCGCTCTCTATCCTCACACCGTCCCTGTAAAATGCACATTTTGTGTCATAGATTGATGATAGGTCTTTGTACTTCCAAAATTAAAGTTTTCTCTGCTGTGTTTAATGAATCGATCATTTGTAGAGCACTTAGAAAAGCAGAAGCAAAGTGTTGTAATATAAATGAAATCATTAAACAACATAATAAATAATAAAAACACTAAAATAAACAAGCTGGCCCACTAGATCAGCTCCCTGTAGGTAAAAGCCTGATTATAAAGATGAGATTTTAAAAGTGTCTTAAAATCCCTGAGGGTTCTGGCAGACCTCACAGAAAGGCTCCACCTCTACCTTAAGTAATGAATGTTCTTGTTTTTTGTGTCAATGCAACACTGTGGATACGCACAGAAGACAAACCAGTGGAAATCAGCCTTTCTTGATTTGATGATGATCATGAAAGTGAGGTCACATCATCATGGAGGTGATGTTTTCAGGGAATGAGAGGAGAAATGTTTGAACTCACCTGGAACAAAACGGCTTTGGTTATTTTCAAAGACGCTTTTTCTGTGAAAATCTTCAGCTAAATTCTGCTGATAGATTTTTTTTTAAGTAACAAAACTTTGGTTCGGTTTCATGCAACCTGTCTGCTCTTCAGCAATAACTGTTGGAAATCTTGATTGATTTCATTCCAACACAAATCCACCGTAACGCCAATTTGTGAAGGAAATTTGTTGTTGCACGCCACCGATGAAGACTCTGATGAAACTAATCCCATGGGAATCAAGCTCGAATTTATTTTTTTATTTTATTTAATGTTCCTTGTGAGGAAAATCTTTTCTTGAGAGTGACTATTAAAAGCAAAATGAACCAGATTGTTTTTGTTGACGTTTTTTTAATCCTGTGTTTCATTGATGCTACAGTTCCTATCCTGGCGGTTTCATGAGCTTTGACAAGCTGCTGTGGGTCAAGCATCAGCAGAAACGCTCTTATTAGATGCAGCAGGATATGAAAATGCACCTCCCCAAGTGTGATTCAGCCTGGCCGCCATTTGGCCCCACACTTTGCCTCTGGCTGCAGCATCAGCATGCACAACGAGGCTCAGGGCCGAGCGCAAGAGAACGAACAAGGTCAGTTTTATTTTACTGCCCTTATGTTTTCTGCTCCTGACAGATGTGAGCAGACAGGCGGGAACACAAGAACACAAGCATTAACTCGCTCAGACAGTTGGACATCTTTTTTTTTATTGCACTTGTTTGAGCTGTTCGCGGCCTTAATTTCATTTCCTTAACTTCAACTTTAAAACCTGAACAATAAATTCCCCTCCGCTCATAAAATATAAAGTAATGTCCATCCCATTTGGCGCAGATGAGGAGGCTGATTTTTCCTCCCCTGTTAAAGCCCCAACATTTGGACCTTAAAATAAAAGAAAATTACCTTTTCTATTCCTGCTCCAGACATGTCTTTCTTGTCTCTCCCTCTGCGTACATAAACAGAGAAAATAGTCCAAACCAGCCTGCAGCTTCATATAATGTCGAACACACTAGAACTTGTGTTTCTCGTTGGATCAGCTGGAACCACAATAACATTGTAATGAAACATTAACTTGTGGGCCTGTTTAGGAAATTTGCACAGTCCACTGGCTTGTTTGGTTCATGCCAGGTTTTTTTTTCCTCTGTTAGTTTTTTTAACTGATGCTAGTCACCGCAGAGTGATTATTATTGTAATAAAAAAATACAAAATAGTGGAAGTTGTCTTATGGAGGAGGCGCTTATTAAAATGTGATGGTCAGATGGTCCTAACTGATTTGTTCTTCTTTAAAGTCTCACTCTGATGGAGGACGAAGAAAATTAAGATTCAAATTTCAGAGTTTGTCTTTATTCAAATGAACTTTGAGCCGGGACCGGACAAAAAAAATAGTTTGAAAAAGACTGCATTTGTTATGAAGACAGCAGACGACTAGATTCATGTGTGTCTTTGTTTTCATTGTCATCGTTCATCATTTCGTAAAACGGTGGCTCAGTTACGATTGATGGAAAGGGGGGCGGGGTTGCTCCGCCATCAATCCCGCCCACAAATCAGAGGCCAATTTCTAATCAACTCCTGCCACTCTGCCGAAACTAAATACTGGAAAGCTATGGATTCTTTTTTATATTTTGGCATAATCATAACTAAGAGACCACTGGGAATGCTTTTCAATTAGATCAAAAGATGATGGAAGTGGGACTTTAGACATCTCGTTTCTAAGAATATTATCAACTAAAGGGTGAGGCACCTGTGTGACTTTATGTAGGTAGATGTTCTTCAAAGTTTTGAAGTACCGTGTGTCAGAAAAGTATCCATCCGTCCATCCATCCATCCATCCATGCATGCATGCATGCCTTGTTCTGGTTGAACGTGCTATTGGAAGGCAGTTAGGTGGCATTCTCGCCATGTGTCCGAACCAGCTCAATGTGCTCCTTAAGGGAGGCTTGTTCCTGCAAGTTCTCCTCCTCAGCAAGTTGTCAGTCTGTTGCAGGGCCACACACTCACACATGCACACCTAGGGGCAATTTATGAATATCAGTTCATCTATGAAGCACATTTTTTCACTGTGGGAGGAAGTCGAAATGTCTGGAGAAAACCCACGCATGTAAGTATGCAAACTCCATACAGAAAGGTCCCAGTCGGGATTTGGACCAGGGCCTTCATGCTGTGAGGCCAGAGCCACTGTGCAGCCCTCCACCTCACCCACATGTCAAAAAGTCTAACAATAGCACAACGTGATGTGTACATAGAAATAAGACTAGGATATTGGTGGAATTTGCTCGTTCAAACTTTGGTCAAAACGTTGCAACCATCTATTTACAATCAGCTCAAGAAATCTTCGAAAACAAGATTTCGAAATCTAGTTTTCTTCTGAGAAGTAAACAGATTTTGTGAGAAAGCCTGTTAAAAGCTTTCCCACACAAAAATAAGCCTTTTGGACAGCACACACACACACACACGCACACACACACAGACACACATATGTAAATTGGGCTGACAATAATGCAATTTTCCGAGGCTATTTGTCAAACGGATTTTTGCACATTTATCATCTGTGCATTGTCGTCTCTTTTTCCACCTCCTGCTTTTTTCCCACCTGAGCATTTCCCTGGAACAATTCCTCATCTGTGAAAACTTCCAGCTCTTTCTGTTTAGTTGGCACTTTTGCAGCCACATGTGGTTGCTTCCTGATGTCCTGATGTTCTTCGCGGCAGAAATCTCCTCTGTGTTTTTGCTCTGTTAATGTTTGTGTAAAGAAGCGACTGCCTTGTTGTGGGAGGCTGTAAGCAAACAGACTTCTGCTGCTTCACCATATTAAAAGTTGTAGATTTTCCTCCATCTAAAAATATGCCGGTGAGACCTGCATGCACCTGTGGATTTGTATGCTGTGTGTGTGTGTGTGTGCAGAACAGTGGAACAGAGGAGCTGCCATCTGCTAAAGCTCTGCAATGCTCAGTCGGGTGGTTCTCTGCTGTGTGTGTGTCTGGGATTCAAAGGTGCTCCCTTGAGTGGAGGCATGTGAGTTTGCAGAAACAGTGTAAGCATTTGCCATTTCTGTGACTTGGAGGAAGGCGAGGCTGAGCTTAATAAAAGAAGGCGGCGTTCGTTTGTCCCCCATCACGCTCTGGCGCGTCTGTAACAAGGTGAAACGATGCAGTCTGCTGCATCACGCTGATTCCGCTCAGGAAAATTGTGATATTCATCTTTGCTGTGTCTGCTTTCTAATCTGTGACACCTTCGGGGTTCATAATAAAGTCACGCCGTCTTTGGAGAAGGTGTGTTTTGTTGGTGCAGCCGCCGTGGTTTTGGGCCTCTGCTGTTTTCGACACAGAAGAACTTCAGGTTAAGAGCAAAATTTGTTGCAAAAACCAGCTTTGGTGAAATCTGTAGTCATACAATGCATATTCCCACAAATCATTCTCATTAAAGCTAAAAGAGAACATGTCAAAATCTAAACTCTGATTTTCAGTGAAATCTTAAAACATTTACTTTGAAAAGACTCATAAAAGCTTAAAATCAATGTATATCTTTAAAATGAGCTTTTTAAATAAACACAGAGCTGAAGTTTAGGTTGCTGACCAGGAGTGTGAGATGAGAATCAGTGAATATATTCTCCTCATTTTGATGAACCTCTTTTTTTTTTTTTGTTTGTTTGTTTTTTTTTGCAAAAAAAACGTTTAAATGATGTGAACAACATAAAGTTCAGCACTGGATCACAGCTGGTAGTCCTTGAACTCATCCTACAGAATTAACCTAAACTACAAAACAAGACTTAGATATGGAGCTCAATAGAAGTCCTCAAGTAGAACCAGACATCTGCAGGAAACAGAAGGATTTTAATCGATGGAGGTAAAGTTTTATAGAAAAAAAAAACAAACACTTAATCCAGCTTTTTTTAAATGAGATTTACCTATTTTTTTATTTCTGCATATCCTTTTTTTAATCGCACACTTACTCCAAACGCTGTTATCCCAAAGATTGTTATGGAATGTCTAGATGTTCTAGATCACTTTGTTTATGTTAAATTTCCAAAAATTAAAAAGGGTAACAATGCCTGTTTTTATGTATATTGCATACTCAACAGTTTACATTTTTACACGGATTTTATGCTCAAGGTTTCCTGCTGAAAACTTCTTATAAGTTCATTTTTTAAGATCCTTAAACGTGTGTTCCAGCATACACAATAATTAATAAAAACATGTTAAAAAAACTATTTTCTCATTAGAGTGGGTCTTTAACTGAGTTATTTGTTCAGTTTCTAGACAAATATGTCATGTTTGTCATTCCCATCCAAAATATAACTTTTGTTGAGGCTTTTTTTTCAATCTTGTGTTATTTGCTGTTGCAAAAATCAATGAGCTTGGATCATCTGCCAAGAAATGATATCAATTTGTTTTCATTGACACAAGTACAAAACATTCTTTTACTGAAAAAAACCCAAAACGTTAAAAGCTTGTTCAAATGTCAGAGAAGACGTGTGCCATCCTTCCCTACTGCTCATCGTTCAAAAATATGTTTCTCTCTATCTGGCCCAACTCTGCTCTGTCCTCCATGGAGTTGCTCTTCACTGCAACAAAGTCTTTCACTAAATTGGCAATAAACAGCTAGACCATGTGGGAGTTTGGTGTTTTACTGAACCCAATGCTGCATAGAAGAAACTATTGTGGTCAAACTGGTATCAATCTGCGGTCCCTCCCAGAATAAAGACGTAAAATTATGAGAACGAAGTCATGATTTTAGGAGAATTAAGTCGTACAATTATTTAAAAAAATATTTTACGAGTATAAAGTTGTTAACTTATAAAAAAAAGTCATATTTTTACAAGAATAAAGATGTAATTTTACAAGCATAAAGTATACATTTATGGAAAAATATGTAATTTTACAAGGAAAAAGCAATGCTTTTTCAAAAAGAAAGTTGGTGGTGTAAGCCTCCATTCACTTCACGTGTTGAAAAAAATCCATCTATACAGTCATCTATGGTGATGCCATAAGATTTTAGTTTATTAGAGAAATCTGCCATAGTGCATTTGGATCTATCTATCTATCTATCTATAGATAGATAGATAGATAGATAGATAGATAGATAGATAGATAGATAGATAGATAGATAGATATTATAATTGGCATTATATAAATACTTCATTGTGTTTAACAAATTATTGCTACAAAAAGAAACATGAAAATAAACACAGAAAAGGAGGAATGAAAAAAACGTTTGCTGAGAGCAGGATACACAGGAAACGAAGGGATGTTCGGAAGCTGCTGACCAAATGATTCATGACAAGTGAGCTCAGTGTGCAGAGCTCTGGGGTCGTTGGTAAGATAATAGGGAGGAGAGGTGAGGGACAGAGGGGGAGAAGACAAAATGAGACGGACAGAACAAAAAAAAGGAAAGGAAGACGAAATTGTAAGAAAAATATGGGAAGATTACAGAAGAGATAAGGAGCCAACATAGTCAGAGATTTGGTTGAAGGCTATGAAGCCATAGAGCAAGAACTGTTCATGAACTTTGATGGAAATACGGCACAAAAACATAGTTACAGTTGATTTAAAAAGTAGGACAGTTGAGGCATTTACCAAAATATGGACAGGAAAACTGTTTAAATTTCCACTGATGAACTTCATTAATAAGGGTGTCACATCTTTTGAATAAAATAAAATAAATTCCTTTTATTTTGGTTGTCTCATCTCCACACCCCTTTAAAACAAAACAAGTATGTTGCTACTCCAAATGAGTTTTGTTCTGGTCATAAACTACTGAAGTGGGACTGCTTGATAGATGATGAGGAAATGTAGTGCACATGTTCTTCGTGGACATGGAGAAACACCCCAGAATAAAGGGGAAACTTGAACCATTGGCAAGGGTTGTTCACCTCCTGTAAAACAGGGATGTCAACTCAACTTATCATTGACCAGTGTTTTCATACCCATGTAGTTAGAGGAGGTTACTCCCAAAACAGAGTTATGTTATGCTGAGGAAATGAGTGAGCTTGGAATTATTTTGCGTCCTCCTTGAACAGGAATCATGGATTGTGGTTGACGTTAGTCGACTTATCATGCCAGTCAAAGTAAGATGAGTTTTTTTTTCACCTCATTCGTTTCAGCTTATTATGTGCTGTTATGTAAAAAGGGTTGCAAAAGCTCTATTTCTAAAATAATCTATAATATAGTTAAATCAAAGAAAAACCTTTTGGAATAAATAAATGTGCTGTTTTTAACAACATTATGATCCCGTGATTTTTTCTGATGACTGTGTCCTATTGGGACAAACCAAGTTTGAGTTCCAAGCCATTGGCCAGTGAATTTGTGGAGGATGTTAACCTTTTAGTTGATTCTACAATCTGAATAAGACAGAGGTTATGCATCACCACACACCAAGTGCCATGGCATCACTGCCGACCATCGCTGTGTCCGTCTGTCCATCCGCCCATCTTCTTCTGCTCATCCGAGACAGCAGGGTCACGGGGGCAGCAGTGTCACAAAGCTGCCTGGACTTTTCTCTCCTCTCCCACTTCCTCCAGCTCCTCTGGGGAATCTCAAGGTGTTCCCAGGCCAGAAACGAGATGTAATCTCTGCAACATGTCCTTGGTTGTCCCTGGGGTCTCCTCCCAGAGGGACATGCCCAGAATACCTCTCCAGTGAGATTGCTCCTCTGTGGGCTTGCCACCGGCGGGAGAGCTCAAATAGGGCAGGTACAATGTGCTTCAAGTGTCAGTCGAAGGCGAGTGCCCTGGTGGCCCAACAGTCATGGCTAAATACATGAGTTGGGTGTCGATTACGTTTTGTTCAGTTGTGGTGCCAAAATGATTCTTTTTTGGTTTGTACTTCAGCAGTAAAAATAATGGCTGCCTCTTTCCAAATCCGCAGCAGAACATTACAGCTTTTTCTTTCCCCCCTTTTTTTAAATATTCTTTTAAGTCCCATGCCCGTTTACAAACACATTAAAGGGAAAATGTTGTGCATGCGCTCTCATTCCACGTGGGCAACTGTTGTTTACATCAGAGCATGGGGGCATTTTCACAATCGTCTCCATCAGGTCTTGGATTCCAGGGTTGAACGGTTCTTGTCAGTGTACTCCATCAGTCCCAACCACTGGAACTTCCCAGTGTTCCCACTCTTCCAAAACTCCTTAGCCATTTAAAAATGGAGAAGGGAAGTTTGACAACTTCATCGTAACAGATCTGCCCATCCATTAATCCATATATGACATTGGAGAGACCTGTTGACAGAAATGCTTTCATTTGAGCAAAGTACTGATATCATTGTGCATTTCTTTGTAATACATATCCTACAGGTAACTCATGAAAGTGTTCTCAGTGCCATTATACCGCAACAGAAATAGTGGCATCACAGATCAGTCAGTACATTTAGATTTACAATCCACCCAAACTGAAAATAAAACTAGCCAGAGCAGAAATAGTTGGTATCAGCAGAAAAGTCAGAGATAGAGACTATATGAGATGAAGAGAGCAAAAAGCGAGACAGAGAGAGGTGCCTCCACTCATCTGAGAGCCCATTATCTCACAGGAAGAAAATAGAAGTTGTGATAACAGCAGCACAACAGTGCTGGGGAGAAAATACCAGGTTGTATGGCACTGCCTCCCTCTGTCTTGCCTCTAAACAATAACAGGTCAAGGATATGGTCAGTGCAAACATGCCATTAGAAAGAGATGGGGAGGCTGGTTTAACTGATAATCATCCTCATCCTGGACACTCTCAGGGCTCACTTTGGTGGATGCTGCTCCTTCCTCCACAGACATCAGCTGTCCAACTGCAGAAGGGAAAATGTGGATCCATTCTACTCTAAGAGATCTAGCATTTCATAAAACAAAGAAAACATTGAGTCTTAAAACAATGTTGAGTTGTAGCAGTGTGTAGCAAGGCGGTGTCTTCCAGTGATCAAAGATCCCTCCATGTTTGATTTAACTCAGTACAAGAAGATCCAGAAAACTGTACTCTTTTTGAAATATGGCCTCCTTGAAGATGACGTTGCCATGGTTACCCAATCAATATAAGCAATGATTTGTGTCTCAGCATCAAAGTTGGTTTCCAAGTTGTCTTGTTAAAAGCAAACATCAAACAGCAACAAAAAAGTTTCATTAAAACTCAACATTTTGTTTTACTGTTGACATGCAAGTTAAGATCAAATGGAAGATTGGTATTCTGATGGACAGGTGAGTGTTGAACCCTCAGCTCCAACATGACTTTAAAGGATGGGCTCCAGCAGCTTGATTGGCACACATCTTTAAAAAAAAAAAGGCTGTTGCATGATTTCCTGCCAAGATGGTAACAAATGCAAAGCTAAACATTTTCCAAAAAATTCCAATTCAAACCAATCTGATCTCATCTTTTAAATATCTATTTTGCTGTTATTTACCTTAAAAGATAAAAACATTTGCTATTTATCACAATCCAAAATGTGTTTTTTCAAGTGAAAGAAAACATACTGGAAACTGTTTTTCAAAGTAAATGTCAGTTTGTAAAATGACTGAAACTCAAAAAAGCTACTATTGAGCACTGTGACACATCTTCTAGGTTTTTATTTGTTGGTCTTTGCCAGTTTGGTGTTACAGACAAGATGCAGAGCTTTTAAGGTAGAGATGTGACTACGAAACAGCTGGGAAAGTATTAGTGTAAATACACGAATAAACTATTTTTAAATGCAAAAAGTCTTCTTGAAAGGTCAGAACCAAAGTGTTGCTATCCTGAGAAATGTGTTTCAGAAAATGGTAAACTTTGGCACACAAAGAGAAATTCACGACACCTGAAAATGCATTGAGACTCTTGACTTTCATGTACTCATGCGTTGGTGTCACAGCTTTTAACAACTCAGAGGGAATACAACATATCTCACTTCCTCTGAATTGAATTCACTTTTTTTCTTTTATAGCCGGTTTGTTGCAGCAGCTGTGGAGAAACATCGAATCTGATTCAAGTAAACTCCGTGGCAGGTTCTCTCAACCTGAGCTACAAATCAAATTTTGTTTCTCAACCTAAAGTACACTCACATTTTCTCTCATGCTTGGCTTTCCCTTTTGCTATAGATGTCACCGCAAAAAGTCATTTTATTTCAAGTGTGGCTTTCATGCTGCAAAATGGGTTTCTCTTTTCTCACCTGCTGTGATGGTTTCACTATAAAACACGCTTATTGTTTGCACTTGTAGTTATTTTCATTCACAGACATGGTAGATCTTTAGCGAAAGATTTAGCACGTTTACTTTGTTTACACATTGGTTTATCAAACTAGCAGGTTTGTGTTTTATTTACATTTTTCCAATAAAGTCTTGAATCTGCTTTAAGCCTGGAGTGTAAAGAAGATTCTTTTTGGCTTAGGAGTCAGTTGCTGTCCAGTTGACTTTAAAGGATGTAAGTTTGTTCTCACCAATAAACAGATCACACAGGAGAAATGTGTTCATTCACTGAAATAACTTTACATTCAACTCTGATAAGTGGATTTCCAGCAGCCATCACAGCAAAATCTAGAGGACTTCCTCAGTTATAGAATACCCATTTGGGTATTGATCACAAACAGTAGTAGTTTTCATCACGACAGTGTCAAAACCGAGGTACTGTTGTGTTTTTCCTGAGTAAATGTTTCATTTCAAGGGCTAAATGTTGTGGGAGGAAAGACGACAGACCTTCTCAGAAGGTGAGACGATGAAAAGCCAGAAGGATCAAATCACGGTGAAAACCATTTCGGTTTTAGCCCTGCAATTATGCATTTTAAGGTTTTATCTTTTAATGTTTTTATTAAAAGGTAACCCTCCAGCTGAACAAAAAACATGCTAGACTTCAGCTGATTTCATTTCAGATTTGTTTTTTTTCTTTCATTTGTATTTTTATTGAAATTACACGGCCAAGTCAGCTAAATTCTTGGGTTTAGATTTTACTGATCCCTCCAGATTAAAGCAATTTATTACCACAAAAGAAGAAAGCATAAAGATGACAGAGGAAATTATGGAAATGGTTGCGGTGATATAAATGTAAAGTCCAGATTGTGATGAGAAATTAGACACAGCATCAAAAAGAGAACAAGGAGACAGTGGTGTTATGTGCTGCAGGTGTGACAGAGCATTGAGCCTCAACTTGTTTGCATACATTTTGTCTGGTTCCAATGAACATTTCAAAAAACATCTAAACTTATTCCAAACACATATTGTAACTTTGCAATAAAGCTTTCATGACTCGACTTTTGGTTGTAACTTCATGCAAACAAGGACCTTCTGTAAATGACCGATCACCTTTTTACTAACTAGTAAATTAGCATCCAGGTGGAATAATTAACGGAGCTTTGCCACGCTTTCTCAGATTATTGTCATTTAGTTGAACACATTAAAAAAAGACTTTAGAAGTTGAACACTTCATCCAGAGTCTTCAACATTTATGCATCTGGTCTTTGTCCATTCTGCACTTAAGACTTTGTTCAAACTGTTGCCGCTAAAGAAGAAATCCCAGCATCATCTCACAGTGCAGATAATCTTCATTAATCCAATATCAATTTGTTTTTTGGGGCATAAAGAACCCAAAAAGCTGCAGAATTTCTGTTTAGTGAGAAAACACAAAAATCAGTTTGACAAGAGCCAACCTTAAGGAGTTCCATTTCATGCGCCTCATTAAAAAAAAAAAAAAACTGTGTGGATTTTAGATTATAACATGACAACACAGAACTGTGGATAACTGAGCAGAAACTTAAACATTTAATAATAATATATAAAAAACAACTACTTAAACAAAACAAAACCAATGGAGACCCAAACAGATGACCTGACCCTAACAGACACTTATATAGACTAAGGACAATGAACGGAAATCATGTCAGCTGTGGATGGTTAGCAACTTGAAACCTGGTGTGGAAAACAGGTCAAGAAACAAGGAAATATCACTGATTATTACTAAAAAGCCATGAAATATTGTTAAAAAATGATTAAAAAAAATATTTCTAAATATAACAAAGTATCCATAAAAATCATAAAATAATACTTAAAATCACTTAAAATCAACCCATTATAAGAAATATCACCAACTATTGCAGAAATTATTACAAATACAATAAATATTGCCAATTATACACCAAATATCACTGAAAAATCATTTAAAATCCCCAACAATCCACTAATTATCACTAAAAATTCACTAAATGTCACCTAATATCCCTGAAATTACCAACAAAATCCTCTAAATATCACTATATCTCAGTCGAAGTGACTAAAACTGCACAAACTATTACTTTAAAATCATTAAACACCCACTAAATAAACTAAAAGTGCACAATCTTCACATTTAGAGTGAAATATCAAAAAAAGAAATTGGTTTCTACCCATCTTGCATGTGTGTGCGAAGGTTTTGCCAAATATGCTGCCACAGTTTTAGAGAGAAACTTGTTTGGAATTACTTTAGAAACTAAGGGTGACTCAGTTACTGAGAAAGAAAAATCCTTGGAATTGATATCATTCTTTGCTTTGCTGTATCACATTTCTCACACAAGCAGATTAGATTTTCTTTATTCAGCGTCCCTTAGGGTTTTTGTGTGCAAACAATGACCGAGGCGCAGATGAGCAAAGAGTCGTCAGCCTCAGGTCATAGGTCAATCAAAGCATTTTGAGG
Organism: Oryzias celebensis; assembly: GCA_014656515.1. Classification (NCBI taxonomy): domain Eukaryota; kingdom Metazoa; phylum Chordata; class Actinopteri; order Beloniformes; family Adrianichthyidae; genus Oryzias; species Oryzias celebensis. The sequence goes on from BNCR01000005.1 coordinate 10,498,143, forward strand.
CCTGTGTCAGATGCACTGTAAAACACGTCTCAATAAAATGTGATTATTGATGTACACTTGAAATGTAAACAGCACTAACAGGTTCCTTGCATTGTCTGCAGGAATTAGAGGTGTCAAAAAATAAAAAGTCTGTGTGTTTCACCTGCTTCACTCTTACTTTGCGTATTGTAAAGGTTTTGTGAAAGTGTTCACTACAAGCTGTTGCCCGCAACCCATAGAACATTCTTGCTCTACAGACTCACCACGCGGTCAGTCACCTTGATATTTTGTATGCTAGCCACCTGCATATTCAGATTTGCCCATCTTTACCCCTGATCTACCCAAGACTGTAGTGTCTTTCTTTCTGATTAAATCTTTTAGCTCATGGATATTTATGGAATACAACCAATTAGTTACAGTTCAAACATAATGATCTTCCAAGTGGTGACAAAAATAAACAGAACGTTGCACAAATGACTCATACTATTTGTCTGTGTGAGTCATTTCTTACCACAGTGTGTTTTATTCATGTTTTGCTAACAAATGTCTCAATTATTGCTGAGAAACCTATGTGTGTTTTTAACACCAGTTGTATGTGAAGTGAGAGCATATTTTTCCACAAAATTTGTCTGCATAAATATCAACGTTTGTGTTAAGTTATATGTATGAACCCATTTCCACTGAGTTTGTGCAACCTTCTCGTTCACAAAGTCTTCCATAAATGAGGCCCCGGGTCACCATGTTTCCTTGGAAAACACAGCCAAAAACTGTTGTCAGCGGGCCAACACTGCTTAAAGGAACAGATCGTGCCTCCGTTCGTGGTTCCCACTCATCAGACAAACCAGAGGCTTTGAATTATTTGCTCGAGTTAAAAGACTTAAAGCTAAGTCAAGTGAAAAGTATTTGTCTGCTCAAGAGCGTGTATGCCTGCGCCCTTTCAGTGACCTCAAATAAAGCAGCACCACCTACACGGTTCAAGAAATAACACCGGAATAACACCAGGCACAAGCTTGGTGTGAATAACAGCAGCTCTAATGAGCCCACAGCAAGATGGAGGCAAGATGTTTGCTTGATGAGGAAACGCGGCGAAGCAGTGACTTGGCTCTTCACCGGACCATTTCTCTGGCGCACTGTAATGAGTGAGAGGTTCAAACTCATTTTCTGAGCTTCTCTTCCTCTTGACCGCGCAATGGATGGCTGATCGTGGACATTTTCATTTGAAGTTGTTTGGTGTTGCTGTGTTCAAGAAATCAGTTTAATCTAAGCCAGGATGGGGAAGGATTCCAGCTGCTGGCTGGCTTTGGTTCAGCGGCTCACATGCCGCATTTTCCCTCAAATAAAACAAATATAATTGATGCAGAAAAGGAACATTTCTCAGAGGGAGGTAATGATGGAAAACATCTGATCACGTCTTCCTATATGATGTTCACAAAATGGGACCAGTGACAGATTATTTTTCTAAAAAGAAAAATACAAAAAAGGAGGACTTTTTTCAAATTCAAGATTTTTCACAACCATTTTGCATGATTCAGACAAAAGTACCTAAATTAAACTGCCGTTGATGTGTTTTTAGATCAGGGCTCTAAGGAATTTAGTGCGAATGGAGCCACTTGTTACAGAACAAAACCCAGCAAGAGCCGCAAAATCCCACTTCACTGTTTAGACAAATATTTGTTTAGATTTTTGTGGCCATTAAGCCATTCATTTATAACATGTGGCTTTTAAAAATGTTAATAATTGAATTACAACATCATTGTATTTCTAATATATTATTTTTAAGCAGTATTTTCTAAGCAGTTTTTTTTTCTTGCAAGTTCTTTAAAAAAAAAAAAGTTCATCTTGTGTTAAGTAAGATCTTGCTGCAGTGAATTTGCAATTGTACTTTAAAAACATTGTCTCTGAAAAGCAATTAGAGATTAGGTTAGAATACCAGTTTAACTGCTATTGTAAAATCATTCCCAGGGGTCTTTTAATTTTTATGTTTTTAGCCAAAATCCAATAAACCCGTGTTGTTTTTTTAGATATAGTTTCTGCTGAGCAGCAGGAGTTCTTTAGACATTTTCTTCCGGGTTGTTGGCGGGACTGATGGCGCAGAATTTAGCTGTGCTAATTTCCCATCAGCCCTTTAATTACACTCTCTCCTGCTAGCCACAAGCCCAAGCTAACATTAGTTTAGGAAAAGTAAAATAGTGAGCAATATCAGAGCTAGCCACATGAAAATGTTAATGGATCTATTTGTCTGCAAGTGGATGTATCAGATTTGTAGCAGAAAAGGGAGACTTTGATCCATCACAATTTGAATAAGAACAAACTCATGAATGCAGTTTTAACCTTAAATTATTTTATACATGTTCAATGTTATGAGAGAACACGTTAAAAGCACAATTTTCATTGGAGTTGGCTTTTAAACATTTTCTAATAATAAACCTCTCTCACATTATATCTAACCCTTTACTATAATTTTTCTTTGAAATATGACATGCATTTTAGAGGAATAGCAAAACTGTCAGTTTTTGTGTTTTCTGTCTTCAGGTCTTTGTTGACAAAAAATCATGTAGAATTCATCTTTTCATGGAAGATTGTGATCATTTTTAATAAACCAATGGAAATACATGATAATGTGCTTTTGCTGTTGAAGAAATGATGGAATGCTAAATAATATATATATCTAATAAACATTTGCATCTGTCTTTAATTCCCACACCGATCATCTCAGAAATAAAAAAACCTTCTGAACATAGTTTCTGCAGAGTGGCAGAAGTTTGTTAGAAATTGCCTCTGTTTGGTGCAGTGCAATTCATATGTTGTCCATCTTTCAGGGAAATCAGAGATTTCTGATTCCAGGTGGATTGTCTGTGCTCCTGTCTTTGGCTATGACCTCGCCTCGGACTCTTCCAGCTGTTCCACAACTCCAGCTGGATAAAGTCAATCTGCTGCATTATTCAAACATGTCGTTTTTTTTTAATATTAAGCTGTTGTCTTAACTTGTAGCTGTTGATCTAGACATGTTTGTTTATTAGACATATACTTGTTATTCAACCATGTAGTTGTAGAATTAATTAAGCTCACTTGTCTTTGATAGTTCTAGCACATCACTTGTCCGTCCGGGGTTGAGGATCTCTCCTTGATGTGGGCAAACCCCCCCTAGTCTAGTCATCTGCGAGTGGATGCATTGGAGGGGAGTGGAGCAGAGAGCTTGTAGCCTGCTTTCTACGTAACAAATACCCTCTTTTTCCTCTGCCACTGTTTCATAATGATTTGAATAAAGACATTTTAATTTTCTTTATATATGTTCTTTATCATTAGAAAGGTGCTGCAAAAACATGTTAAAAACACCAAAAAGACTATTTGTGGGTCTTTAAAGTTAATATAGGACTCAAAATGGAAGCTTTACTAAATAAATGTAATTCTTTTTTTTTCTATTGTTATTCAAAACGTGTTTTCTCTTCTCTACCAATACACGCTGCAGTCAGAGTTCAATACATAAACTCTAAATCTATGAAGAAATCTGCAGCCCAGCTTGTGTGGGTGTACTTGAATGACCTGATTTAGTGGGAGAAGTTGCAGTATCATCATAAACATGTTTTTAATTGTGGCTCTTTTAGAAGCTCGGCTCATTATTCTGTGTCCTTCAAGCTCATTGTTCAATGCAAACAGTTTTTTTTCAGCAGAATTGTCTTCATGCTGCTTTCTCACAAACCTTTCTGTAATTAATTGTTGGGCCAGTCAGGCTGAGGGAAACCACCTCCCTTCTGTTAGGCAGTTACACATATTAAACTGGAGCAGAGGGAGGAACTTTGCAACTCAGCTTTGTTTTAATCACATCATTTACTAGCATCAGCTTTTTATTTTTTTCCTAAAATGAAATTACCTGTGAGATGCGATGTCTCCGTAACCCTGTTTGGTCACACTAAGGAGTCAAAGGGTGCAAAACTGGCACATTGTTCTACTAAATTAGAGAAAGTCAAACATTTGAACCAAACAAAGCCTTTCTCTCCATAATCCTCCTCCATAATATTCCCTGCCGTCAGGTTCTGTGCTTGATGTGTTGCTCTGGGAAGCGATTTTCTCGAAAAGGAAAGATCACAAAACCTGCATAAATTACAATTATGTCTGAATAGACTCAATTAGCCAAAGATTCTCAACTCTCAGGTTTTTTGAAGTAGAGGAAACTACTAAAGTGAAGATCTTTGTCACAAATTCGCACAACCTTAACTCCTCACCAACAACTTGGTTCTTTTGTAAAAAAGGTGAGTTTTTAAGACATTTCTGGTTAAATACTTTCAAATTAAGATGACGTGCGATAGTGCAAATATGTATGAAAATAGGGAATGAACATCTCAGGCTCTGACTGCAGCTCCAGGAATTTTTTAGTCGACATCAGCTAAGTCACCTGGAATGTAGGAAGGGACCAATGTCAACACTTTCTGCATTCATTTCTTTCATTTGCCAACAACTGTAATGTTGCATGGAATATTTTAATGTTTGTGTGAAGAACAACAGAATGAACAGCTGAGATTTTGCCTTTTTTGTGTCTTAAGAATAAAAACAAAGATGGAATGCAAGAAATAAGATGCTCTCACTACAAACATGGAACTTTTTATTTGAACATTTTCAAATGTTTTATTACCCTGGAAGCATTCATTTGATGTATTTTTCAATTTTTTTGAAATTCTACTTTTGTTTTATTGATGCTGATTTTAACTTTTGTAAAGCTGTTTTTTTTAGTATTTCTTAAGCAGCGTGTCCTTTAATAAGACTGAATTTGCACATGTTCTTTAATGCACATTCTATTCCATTTAGAGCATGAAAAAAGCTCAGGTCACCCCACCCACACACACTCGTACTCTCAGTGTGAGATTGGATAAGGCTGCATTTTTTCTGTCATTTGGTATTTTTAGTGCTGCTGAGAAAATGTAATTTAGTCTGCTAGGGATCAATAAAAGCCATTCTCCTAAATGTTGTTCTTTCTGCAAAATCATCAGCATATACTTTTCTTAAATGTGTTTGATTCTGCTGCTGCAAATAGAGACCAAGAATCAATCTCACACCCATTTCTTAAGAGTACTTTTATCACCAAGGGGGTGATGTATGGATTATAATAAGATTACTCCTGCAAACTCTCAAAAATGTGGCTAATGTTTCCACCCTGTTTATCCTTGCTCAGACTGATGACCTTACTGTGTGAAGGCTGGAAGACTTTTGACCCTTTCTAATTCGTCTTCTTTGCCATGTGTTTTTTTCAGCACCCTTTTTCTTGTGTCAAAACTCTTTCAGAGTTTCTTGGAATTTTGTTTTTTTTTTCACTATTATAGTTTTTACACTCAACAGAATGACATAAATACATATTTCACAATTAACTGGAATTTTTAGCTGTTTATCAATGTCTTTCTATAAAGTTATTTGAGAGTTTTTAACTTTGGTGCTAAAAAGAAGGTCGAAAACACAAAGCCCTGTTGAAAAACACATCTGAAATCTGAATTAAAATTTTATCTAAAATGATAGAATTTAAACTCTGGCCATAGTGCAATAACCATTTAAAGCCGAATGCATCACATTTGATACAAGAGACTGTTAGCCCTACGCAAGAAAGGAAATTTTTTTGTTTTTTTTTCTTAGAATATTTTTGTTACCTCGGGAAAAATGATTTATTAGAGCTGTGTGACCAGATATATTAGATATGACACAAAATTTAATTTATATGTAATTGCCCTCCGATTGTTGAACCTATGTCACTGCTACAGGCTTTCTCAAGTGGTATTTTTTGTCTGCTCCTGATTCTCAACGGTTTAAATAAAGAAATACTCATAAATATAAATTTAAGCTTAATTTTTGTATTTTTATATCCTCCATTATGAAGTACCTGCTCCAATTTAATCTCATATCTCATGTAATCATAATTAAATCATAATTTTACGTTAGAAAAATTAGTTAGAGTGGGACTTTAAAGCTTTTGATACGTAACAGCACAATTAACACTGTCTACTATTATTATGCTTCTTAAATATGAGATGTTGTAGTATCATAGTTTATCTATTTGTATAGTAAGTGCTTTATACATAGTTTTTTTACTTTAACTTTAATTTAGTTTCATTTAACCAAGATGAAAAGTCAGAGCCTACAGAACCTGAGCAACAAAGTAACAAAGGTTTCTATTGTCCAGTTAGTGTAATTAATTACCAAACTTTGATCAGTGATTTGTTACGTTACTCTGTAAATGACAAAAGTTATTAAATTACACTAATTCCCTACTTTGTGATCCGTTGCCCCCAACACTGCCTTAACCAAACTGGCCTTTTTAGCAATGTGTAATCGTGTATTTTTTAAATTGCACTGTCCCCTTTTAATTAAAGTATTATTAGCATTAAATAAATAATTTCAGTTCCTGACATTTACACTTGCATTACCACACGTATTCTTGAAATTGTGCTTTGTGTAATTCTGAGACGATTTGCACACGTACTAGCTCCTCCTCAGATGTTCACATCAACACGTTCTCTGTTTCTGTCAAGGTCACGGGAGGCGTGAACTGCGGCAGAGAGCACGCTAAAGTTTTCTCCAACTGTTGTTGAGCTTCTCCAAGGCTGGGGGGCCTTACAGACTTTTTTTCTGACAGCCAACGCCAGCGCGGCTTGATGCTGTGCCAGCATCGCTTAGCACCAGCCGGGCCGTGACATTCCTCCTAGCACAGCAAGTCTGCGACGCAGGCGAGATTTTCCAATGTCTCTCAAAGCACCAATGAGCAAAATTATAGCTAATTAGTCACCAGGCTGCCATGCTTTATTAGCGGTGACAATGGTACTGCTGTAGCTGACAGCATGTTTCTCCCTCCATCTCTCCGCACGTCTCCAGTTTGCTGCCGTCAGCAATGACAATACAGAAATGGAAGACATAATCGAACTAAATAATTCACCCTCACATCTGTTCTGTCCTCACAGTAAACAATTCTCTCAGCATTTTGCTGTGGGCCTCATTGTTCTTCGACAGTGTGATAATTTAGTGCCGAGCGTTCCGCAGCAGCCGTTCACCACTTCGGCTTCCTGTGCACTTCAGCTCTCTAAAGGCTTCCAGCGTGCCGTGTTAACAGCCTGACCTAGTTTGAACGAGCTCAAACTGGCGTTTATTTACTAGTGAGAAGAAAGAGGTAAACAGGAAGTCAGCTGTGGAAAGTTTGGTTCATTTATTTCACTTTTTAATACTGAACTTTAAATCTGAACCCAAACCCCAGGAGTATTGTGGGTATAAAATGATTGTAGATATGGTTCTTTTTTTAAAAGGTTCAACATTATTTTAAATAAATTACTATTATTTAGGTTAGCGTTGACGGACAGATGAACATTTTATGTCGGTTTAAGATCAAGTAGCATAGATGCATTAGGAATTGTTTTACTTTTTTGACTTTTTAAAATTACGATAATTTACTCTCGTTTTACATTCCTGCTCACCCCTTTTTACTTATGGTTTATTCCTTTGAATTCACAATTCTGTTGATGCAGCAGAGGTCTTTGTCTCCCAAAATGAACTTGTCCAAATGTTCCAGGAACTGGGACGGACATAACCAGGGCTTTCACAGGAAAACAGAAGATGTGGCAGAGAGAGGTAATTCCCCAAACACTTGTCAGGACGCTTTGAAAGGGCAGAGGAGTGGAAGCAGAAAAAATCAGGCCCATAGTTGGTCATTCACACATGTCATCTCATGTCATCGAACTGGATGAAGCCATCGCGAGAGGTTAAGGAATGTGAAGCGATAAGCAGACACACACTTGCTCCACCTGCTCACTTATGCAATTTCTAATCAGTCAGTCAGTCACATGATGGCAACTCAGTGTATTTAGTATGTACATGTGGTCAAGAGACCATCTGCTGCAGTTCAAACTGAGCATCAGAATGGGGAAAAAAGCTGACTTTTGAAGAAAGGTGAGTATTTCAGAAACTGCTGACCCACTGGGATTTTCACCACAACCATCACTAGGATTTACACAGAATGGTCAGAAAAAAAAACCCATTTTTTTTGCTTCCACATTCAGGTGGTTGGGTCAGAATTTGGCATGAATCCATCCTGCCTTCTTTCAATGGTTCAGGCTGGTGGTGGTGGTGTAATGGTGTGGGGGATATTTTCTTAACACACTTTAGGCCCCTTAGTACCGACTGAGCATGGATACAACGCCACAGCTTACCTGAGTATTGTTGCTGACCATGTCCATCCCTTTGTAACCAGTGTACCCATGTCTCAATAGCTACTTCTAGTAGAATAACGCTCCATGTCATGAAGCAGGAGTCCTCGCAGACTGGTTTTCTTGAACATGACATTTAGTTCATTGTTCTCAGCCAAAATCTCACCAGATCTCAACTTGCATTTTTGATGTTTCATGTAATAAAAGAAACATAGTTTCTTCTGTATTATCAAGTGAAAAGAAACAACAGATACATCTGCAAACACATTCTTTTTAGAAAGTTTTATTTGAAACATCTTCTCATGTTGTCTCCCAGGCAGGATGTTAATCCTTTCTGAACTCCGTCCTGCTTTTCTGCTGCCGCTCTGCTGGCTCTTACATAAAAACATGTTAGCTGGATTTGAGGAGCAGCTTCAGCTTTTGGCGACATGTGCAGGGGGCTGAGGCAGCTTAATTAGGAGACTCAGTTATGGCCCGTCACACTACAATGGCAGAGATTTGGATTTTGACAGAGCACTTTCTGTTTGAGTTCTATATATACACTGTATATATAGAATTATATAGATATAGATACATAGTACTGCAGGGTCTGACTGACCCTCTTAGAGTCTGTAATGAGGAGTTGGAGAGCAGACCCACACTGAATCATATACTTTAGCAAAACCAGTTATTCTAAACTTTGAACAGGATTTTCTTCTCAAAATTAAACTGAAATGATGCATCTCTGTTGAAGTCATTTAACTTAAATGATTCACAATTTGTCTGGTTTTTGAGACCAATTCTGATGATGTTGGCTAAGATCACAAATATTTTCAGAGTGACTCTAGACCTCTTGGTCTCAGTGTGAGCTTTATGAAGGGTTTCCATGGTTACCTCATCATGCTACATGTTTCTTCCTCAGCTTTCTCCAGCCTCAACCTTAACTTTGAATCCCAGAGGATTAGTGCTAACGACTGTTTTTGCTCGGTAACACCAAGACAAATCCACGTGAGTTTGGAAAAATACTGTACTGTGCTTTTTCTTACTGTAACTCTTTATCAAGCAGCAAATCAGGCCACATAAAGATAAATTGGCCCCTTAAGCTACGTTGCAAACTGGTGCAGGCGGATTTTACCACCTGGAACACACGTTGAGTCAGACAACTGGTAAAAATAATTGTATTTATACCATGGTCCGGGTGAATACTCAATTCTGATTGGCTGCTGGATGTGGATTAAAAAGAGATATACCACAGTGACATACCACAGCTAAAAAAGAAGTTCCGGTCAAGTATCACTATTATGTGAAATGAATGAATGAAATGAAAGACTTGGTGTCGTATAATTCCGGCTGGGCACAGACCACAATTCTCCTCCATGATATATTTTCAAATGGTTGGCACTTCCGTGAATTAAAAGGGATGCAGGCCATAAGTCACTACCGAATCCGAGTCCCTGATTGGTCAAAGTTTGACCTGGTTTTACTTTCAGTACATATTCAGTGGCTGTACATTTTGTGTGTGTAGCCCAAAAACGGTCGTAAAAACTCAAAAGATTTAGAACATTCTTTGGACTAGACCTTTTAAACGTATGTTCTTGAGGAGGGTGTGAACACAGAGTAGCCTAACAGAAAACTGAATTTCAAATGAATTCGGTCAAGATTTGGTGGGATTCGCTGACAAAATAATGAAAACAGCTAATAGTCTGAACCCCTTTGACCGCACTTCGGCTCTTAGAGCTTCATGGAGGAATGAAGGCAGTGGAGATATCTTATTGTTTTTCTATGTCTTTTCTGAAAGATCTGTATGTTTTCAAAGATGCATAAAAATGCAGAGGAGACAGTTGGAGCGTATAATCAGAGAGGACCATCAGTTTAAAAGCCGGGAGTTCTTTCATCCTTCATAAAGAGACTTTCATGGAAGGAGGCACATCATTTGATCTTTGTATCACTTATTCTGTTAGTACAGATTCTAAAAAAAGATTAGTGTCATCTTGTGATCAAAGGCTCAAGCCTCAGCTACAAATCAAGACAAATAAAACATGAGCAGCGATAGAGACACGTCATTTGAAAAGTTGGATTTCTCACAGTTCTGGTTAAACGCACTTCTGTCCCATCTCCACGGGGATTAAAGAGAAGGAAAAGGAGACAAAACGGGAAGCATGGGCACCGAGGCATCTCGCACTATACTGCCATCCAGTATGTACACAACTCATGTGTCATATGGTGATTCATGAGCTGAAAGCTGTCTGAATACACACACACACACACACACACACACACACACACACACCTCAGGATGAAGTGCATCAATTTAACAAACACAGTAAAGTCAATCAGGATAATGAGAATAATGGAGAGAACTAGATATTCTCGGGATATTTCAAGGCAAATGAAGTCCGACAGACGACAACGGATGGAAGCTGTTGGGCATGTATAATAAAATTCTTCCATCACTGTACTTTAATAACACGCTGAATGAAATTTAATTATGATGTTGAAATGATTTATATCCTGCAGAGCCGCACTGTAACGCGAGATAACAGCCTTGCGCAGGGAAAACTTCATTTCTATTTTTGTCTCATTAATCTGTCTGCTTTTCTTCAAACAGCTTCCCATCAGCCCGGAGTTCAGGAAGCCCCAAGTTTGACCGCAAACCAGACCAGGTAAGCTCCGCCCTCTGACAGCAGCACCCCACACTCAAGACAGAAATCTTAAAGTTACAAATCTGTCTTAAGGGCGCATTGAAAAACATCTGCATGTTTTATTCAGCGGGCCTCAGGCAGGCTGCTGTGTTTATGTGAGCATGTGTAACTGTTCCCCGTGGGAACAAATAGTGATGAGAAGACACAAAAATTACACGACGTGAATTCTTTTATGACTAATTTTTGAGTCAAGTCTGCAAAAAAATAAATTGTAATCAAAGGGTTCAAACTGAAGACCCTGCTTAGTCTTCCAACTTAGTGACAGTGAAATCAGAATTGCAATCATCAGAAAGACTTTGCTGACTTAAGCACGCAGGTTGCTGTAGAGATTATTTTCAACAGACAACCATTACATATAAAGAATTTACTAAGAGGTAGGACATTTGTCTGGTAAACTATGTATCCTCCACAGTTAACTGCTGCCCTCCTGCCACTTGCCTGTCACTGGACTGCCAACCTCTAAATGCAAACACTGACTAATGTCAAAACATCATCTGGTTGCCGTAAAATTGTAATTTTTTTTAAACCTTTGTTGCCACTGCTCAGTGTTTAAAAATGCGACTGCTGCCTCCTGATTTTCAAATGCCTCTGTGGGGTCCCTGCTGGATTTGCTGAAAAGCATACATTTAGGTTGCAGCGCGGTGGGCCTTTGGGATATGTGACCACAGTCTTAGGTCAGGAAAGTGCAAAGATCATTAAAAAGAATAATAAAACATCAAAACTGCAACTCAAAACTGAAAACAACAAAAAAAAGAACATGCAAGACATAAGTCTTCTCAGCAGACATCACAGTATTATTTTTGTCCCCAAATCACTGTCCATGATCTCCTTGTCACCTTTAGACTACATTTGTATAGCTCCTCTTTTTCATTGCGAGCTGTTCCTTCCAATTCCTATTGGCTTGTTTGGCGGGCTGGTTTTCCCACCAAAAACGGCCACTAATCTTGGTTAGCAGGATGTACTCAACCTGTCTGCAGTCTGTTCACTATAATATTGCACATTAGGTAAAAAGTCTGGTATTTTTCCATTTAAATCATTGGTATTTGTTTTTTACGCTCCATACATTACTCTAAAGCCAACTCATAGCTGATCATCTCGTAACTGTTTCCTGGAGCTGTAAGTTGAAACTCTATTTAAGTACTAATGTTTGATGAACAGCAAAGCTTTTTTGTTTTTTTGTTTTTTCTTTAGGCAATTGCTTTCAATTGTTGCTACGTTTAGGACTTAATATTCTCCTGCTAATACATGCCTTTTGTTTTCATGGAGAAATTGCAAAAGATTGGTGTATTCCTCCTTCTTCATCAATTTAAATCGTTATACTACCACTCAATTTTCTTGTCTTCTGACTCTGCATGGCAGTTTCACTTGGGAGCTGTAGGAAATGATCAGAGAGAGGGTCATATTTGAGGCTACAAGACTAAAAAAAATGTTGTCAGCTGTTGTTTTGCTGCCATGTGCCCCACATGAGTTTTAAAAACTTTATGTTCTGCGGACGAGCAGCCTGGCCCAATTTGCATGTAAATTTGCCAACTCTTCTCTGTTAAACAGCCTTTTCTGCTGCTGATAAGGACTCGATTTGTATTTCTTGTACCTCCAAGTGAAAAAAAGACCATCTGTTAGCCTGCGCCACAGGGGTTCAGACTTGGATCACAGGGTTAGATTGTGGGGAAGATACAGTAAAACACTAGAAAGGCTGTTGTAGTTGCACATTTTTGTACAAGCTGTTTCAAGCTTCTTTTTGTGTAATAAATATGTCTTTTTTGTTATTTCAGATTTGAAAAAATCAAATCGGTCAAAAAGGAGTCAATACCAAACAAGCTGTGTGACATTGAGAAGATTTGGCAACTCTTTTTAGTGAGTGCTGCTTACATAAGATTGTTTGGTTTTTTTAAGAGTTCGCCAAAGTTATTGACTTTCATCATATATAATTATAACAAAAACACACAATTGGAACCACTTCTAATGAAAAGTCTATTCAAATGTGTGTGTATGTGCATTTTGGTCTTCCATGTTTAAAACTTTCTTAATTGCTTTTAATTTTATTCTGAGACTGCACCTTAAGACATCTCTACATCACCTTTATTTTTATACCATTGCAGTTTCCACTTTTGACTGAATCGCTGTGGTTTATACCATTACTATTCCACCTTTTTTAAAAGTCATAACCAATCTTCTGTCAGTCTCCTCCTCTGAACTCACACCCTGCACAAAATTTTTCCCTCATAATTGTTGAGTTTATCAGCTTCCAGTGTGTGATGCCTATAACACCTGGGCTTTTTTAGACATTTTAGGCCTCTGTATTTAGGTTTCTTTCCACTGCTGGCATTGGTCTGTTTTGTATTCTTCTTCTGCTTAACTTTTTATGCTTTATCAACTGGAATAGCTGGTACACTAACTGAGGTAGTGATGTGACCATTGGGACATTGTAATCTATTACTGTTTTCAACAGTCAGCAGATTAAAAACCTGAAGATCATTAATTTATCTTATTTTTTCTAAATATTCCTTAGAATTTTCTGAAATAAATTCAAAAATTATTATTAATGTTATTATTTTAAGCAGGAATAGGATTTTTCCTCTTTAGCCTCATCTGTGCTCAAATCAGTGATAATCTGGTCGCACAGTTTCTGCTCTGGCCGTAAAATGGGCCAGGCTGCTTATCTTATCTAATCCAATAAATACTCCATACTCCCATGGGTAAAGGACTCGGATCAACGGCAACTGAGTAACTCCGGTTTGGCAGGAGCTGTGGATAAAAAGAAAAAGAAAAAAAATCACTTCAGAGCTGACCCAAAGATCCAAAGCCACAGCTCAAGTCTGTCAATCAGGATTCTGTGATTCACACAGTAAGAAGTGGCTAAAGCGGGATCCTTTCCTGCACACACACTCATCTTATCTGAGACAAAGGCTTGTTTCCAGTTTTCTGTTGGTAGAAAAGCAGTTTTTTTTTTGGGTTTGGCCAGGTTGATGCCTTAAGCAACTGGATCAATTAACTGTCCTGAAAAGTTCAATCACGTTGCATGTTTGTGGGCCTCCACGCTAACAGAGCCACCAAAGTTTCAGACAGTCATCAATAAGCAATTTTTCTCCTTTCTGGTGTCTGGCAGGCAGAAACCAATGGGAATCCATTATATTGAGCTCCATCCTGACTTCAGTTGGACAGCCAGCTTACAGCGTCCTTATGGTGACCAATGGAGCACTGAGATACAGTCACTGCTGTCCAATACAGCTCAAGGAGAATAGAGGGGATTGGGATTCCTGGCTTCTGCCACACCAACGGTTACTGTTCTGTTCTATCTGCCATGCCCACCGTCTGTTTGATCGTCTTTTCTGGGACCATGCTTGATCTTAACTATCTATTTAGTAGTTTTTGTGGACTACGGCAACTTGCTTGACAGATATTTAAACTTTAAAGGTTAAATGTTCTCTTCTCAAAGGAATCCTGCATAACCCGTTGTTAAAAAACTTTTTTTGTCCGTTTAAGCTTTGTCTCATCAAGGCTCGGAATGGAAGGTTCTATTACCAGTTAGCTTTCTCAGATTTCCGGCACAAATAGTTCTTTGTAATCACGGCTGACCATTGCGTCCCAGAATATCCAACATAGACCTAAATGACAAACCAAAGGGATGAAATGAGTGGAGGGCCAATACTTGTTGCTGTTTCAAAAAAGAAGGTCATAGGAATTTTTGAAAAGTCATGTATTCTTTTTTCTTAATGAAAGGCAATTATGTATTTAAAAAATTAACTTCAGAAAATGCAAAATTCAAATTCAATTACTTCCTGTGAAGACAGATCACTAGCGCAAAACAAAACGCAGTCGCCATAGCAGCAATAAATAGATTGCAGCGATTGCTGTTTGGTGACTGAATTTGTCTTGCTTTTTTTTTTAAGTAGATATTGTTTATATATACACGTTTGATGGCCCGTGATCTATCGTTATGTTCTTCGCAATCATGAATGATGTAATGAACCCAAACAAGGAGACGTGATCACATATGTTTTTGAGAGCTATTCAAAATAAATAAACCTGATCTCTAAAAAGTATTGGTGTCTTCCATGCATTGTAAATGAGATAAACACAGACAAAGTTCCATGTAGCGATCAAGCTAAAAACAATGGGTGGTAGCTCTTCCTGCACGCGGACGAGGCGGGGTGCTTAAGGAACACATCCCTGCTCGCCGCGTCCAGGGATTTTACTGCACGCTTGTCCTCTCCTCTTGTGGCCCAACCTGCAAAATTGCATTGACTTCTACAAATCTCGAGGTTCTTTTCTTATCAAAATTGATTTAAAAAACCAGACTCACCAATATTTTTTGCCTTAAATGATGGTCTGATGTCTGTTGATACATATTTACTGGTCATACAGGTGTTCGCATGCATGTTTGCTTCTGTATTCAACTATTAAAAAATCATACATTTCTGTTTGCTGTATTTGGTAAATGCAGATGTGTGCTTGAGCCTATAAACATACAGACTGTCCTCAGACAGACAGTTACTTAAAGTTGTTTATTGCTTTAGGATAAAAGCTTCATATAACTTTTCTGGAAGAAAAAAGGACATTTCCTGAGCTGTTTGCTGCAATTTTAATAGTGTACACGCCAGCGTGACAGATTGTCAGTGAATGAGCACAGCCCTTGCTTATACCCTCCAGGAGTTTATTTTCTGCTGCAGCTTCATCTTTTTCTGTTTTATGGCAAAAAAATTAAAAAAAAGACTCACAATATTTGTTATGTCAAAGTCAAAAATGGAAACGTCAAAGTTGAAAACATTTTAGGCTATGAGAAAACTAGCTGTCAGACTGCAAAAAGTAGAAGGTTAAAAAAACCTTTTTGAGGTCAGGTAAAATCCCTAATTTTTAATTTTCATGCATATGACATTTGGACTATAGTGCATTTCAGCTGTTACATTAGAATCATTGGAAATCCTGTACAATAAGCTCTTTTAGGCGCATGATGTCTGTCCTAGCAACATACATGACTGACAGACTGGGAATGACACACATCTTTTAATATTGCAGAACAGATGTCAACTTTAAATCTGTAAGTTCCCTGTGATATATTTTTTATTGGTTTAGACTTTACTTAAATCTGGTATGACTGCAATGACAGAATAAAACAGAAATAAAAAATAAGAAGGGAAACTAAAATCCCAGTTTCAAACAACAAGAAAAACAAATAACTGTTATTGTGATAAGTTATTTGGACTCAAAATTTGAAACTTTTTTTACATTCAGCTTGATTCTATACCACACAGGAGGCAAACGTGAGGCAGGCTCCATATAAATGGGAGGAGAATCAGTTGATTGCTTTTGGATTTAAAAAAAAAGGTCTGTGCTGAATATCAAACTAATGTCAGCAAAATTTATAAGGACCAAAATACAACACAAATGAAGGGAGTTACATTTTATTTATACATGTCTTTGATGCATTTCTCCATTCTTGTTTGTATTTTTTTATTTCATAAAGTCAGCTCAGATGCAGGAAGACACAAAACAAGTAAAATTAATACTTTTTTTTCTCTTGTTTTGTTTGGACCATCAATCTCATTGCCTACAAACCTTGTTTTTTCATATATTTTTTCCGGTTGTCCCTGCTGATGTTGTAGCAGATGCATCAATGCTGGAAGACACTTTCTGTTGACCTTGTTGATGCCAGGAGCTTTTCCAGAATCAATGAAGCTTTGAGGATCCACTTTTTAGCTCCTGGTCTTACTCTTTCAACCACCTGGCTGATTGCCTACAAACCCCAACTGAGGGCAACAAAAACACACATTTAAATAAAAGGGTTTTAATCAATCAAGAGATAAAGTACTTTCGCCATTGACTAGACTGGAACAGGGATACTGGCAAAGTAGAGCAGGATAATTGGAAAGACATTACTATATTTTCCTCAGTATATGCCGACTAGTACATAAGGCTTACCATCAATGAACACGCACCACAAAGTGCACCGTATTATTAGACGCAGTGTTATTTAGGAGGTCTATTTCTATCCTTAACCCTCAAGGTGCATCGTATTTAAATACATAAAAAAAGGTAATAGAAGCAAAACGGTTTGTTTAGATTAGATTTATTTGACTATTTAACAATCCACCAACAATATATTTTATTCAGTGTTCTCCCGCAAAACGTCTTCATTGTTTGAATTAAACAGCTGCGTAACCAAACATACCGGTTCCCTTTCATTGTTGTCTGTCTCATTGCCAGGCGGTTGTTCAGCAACGAGACCGAATCTTATGAATCACTAAAAAGTGTACATTTTTCAGTTGTTATGGTCTTTTTTTAGTTCAATGTATTTTCTTTAATCGGACTCCAAAATTCTGCATCTTCACTCGTAGGTTTGTTGCCTGTTTCACATGAAAATCATCCTCAGGAAAAGAGCTTCTTTTTTGCCTCTTGGTGAGTAGTTGCACATCACAGGTGCGATTGCTCGAGTGAGCTTTCCTCTCCAGCTGCCAGTCAGCAACAGCGGATTGACAAATTCCTTATTGCTCCTTCTAATGAAAATCCAGCCGCCGTTGCTTTCACTCCTGATGTGATTTTGTCGGATCTCCCGGTCCGAACCCCGGCGGAGCTGCAGCAGCTCGGCTAATGAGGCGAGCCCATCGGAGCCTGAAAGCTCTCCCCAGGCTGCTGAGCTTCAACGTAATTTGCGCTGTAAACATCTCCTCGTCTCTCTTGACCTTTACCCTTCCAGCTGGGTTTAAGGAAATGCTGCTGAGAAAACTGACAGCCTGCCAATGGTAGCCTTAAACAACAGTCACAGTGTGGATTACTTCTGTGAAATGATGTTTTATCTATTTGTTGCATTGTTAGGTGGCTGAGCTGACAGTGCTGAAGTCTTATTGTGTTCTCAAGCAAAGAGAACTATAAAGAATTTTGTAATTAAACTGTGTTTAGTGTCCAGATTGCCTTAAAACAATTTAAAAAAAAATAGTATTATCCATTTTTCTATTTTACTTCATAACTCTACTTGCTTTTTACCTTCTTTACACAACCGTTTCTCTGGTAGCATTAGAATGAAAGCAGCAGTTCAAGAGGGAAAGTGTCAACGTCCAAAGCTTTTTCAACAAATTGTTCTTTTAAGATTTAAAAAAAAAAAAAAGAACATTATTAGTACAGTCTCATTATGTGGTCATTGACCAGTAACTAATGGCATTGTTGTTGTCATGTTTTTAACCACAACTTGACTATACCTTGGGATAATAAATCATCAATGAAGAACTGGTTGCATAATAATAATAGTTTAATAATAGCTCACAGAAAGGCCTTTACTCTCAAGGTGTACCGCAGGTTTCTAATGTTTCTAAAGGTTTTTATGGGCTTATATTTATTGGAAACAAAAAATGTTTTTGTAAGAGTGGACTTATTTTTCCACCAAAAATTGTGTAACATTTCACAGTGAACAGAATATTAGGATATGACATGAAAAGGCAGTAAAGGTGAACATCTAACATTCCAAAGAAGCCTGCAAAGCCCAGATGGAGAAGCTTCGCTAATCCTAGCTGAAATGGGAGGGGCATATACCAGATTTTCAGCACTTTAGAGAACACCAGATTAAAAGGTGCACTGTCAATAAAGGGTCGATTTTTGAAATTTTGTCAGATATATAAGGTGCATAAGTCACATTAAGCGAGACAAGAGTCAAGATAAGTCAGTCAGACTTTAACTGTTTGTAACATGCTACACGTTAGCCACATTAGCATATACACAACACGAGGAAGTCCTAACCTTGTTTGTCACTTGTAAAAAAAACAGACTGACACCGCTAAAAAAATGTTATTATGTTATTTATGCCCACTCCTGTCAGTAACACAAAAAACCCCCCCCAAAAAAACCATTCCGACACCACTACACGTTAGCCACATTAGCGCATTCAAAACACTTGTAACTCCAGACCTTGTTTGCAACACATAAAAAAACACATTCGGAGACAGTTTCATGTGAGCTGCGTTAGTGTGTTTACAATAACACCCAACCTTGTTTGCAAGACGTACAAAAAAAGATTCAGTTTGACAGAGCGCTGTGATCATCTCAAAGTCGCACTGACAGTAAGCACAACCAGAATAAATTCATATATAGGGTGATCTGGATTGTTAGGCACACTGCCGTGTTTTGAAAAAAAAAAAAGGCTTGTAAGTGCACCTTACTGTGGGGAAAATACAGTATACTTTAACCAACAAAAGTTAGAACTATCCTTTTTTTAGTCACTGATTCTTGAAACAGTCATCCCATAGATTTCAACTGTTGAGTCAGAAACACTCACAGATTTCAGAACTGCACGTCTAAGGTTAATCACAACATGCTTGTTTTCCTCTCTGCGCTCCTCTTTAGGACTGTAAATCTGACAACTCCAAACTAAAAAAAATATCTTCTCACTTCCTCCTCCTGGGTCAACTTCTCTCATCCCAAAGCCGCAGGGCAACCTCTGCGGGACTCCTCCAAGGAATGTATATTACAGGGCACGAGGAGGAAGAGGACTCCTTAGATTGCAGTGAGGAGTTTAGTGCCACTGTCTCCTAACAGATGCCTGTGTTTCAGTCCTCCAGGCAAAGCAGACAGCTACATTTCATGAGGCTGAGGTCATAGGGATCCAGGTGGAGACTTGTTTTCAGATCAGATAGAGATAGGGTGACTGATGACACTGAAAACATGTTCATCTCATTAGACCGTCTCACACGAGCCAAAGTGCAATCAATTGACTGATGAAAACTTAATTAATCAAACCAGCAGCAGCTCAGGGGTCTACATGGTACTGGCTATTTGCAGCAATATTAGTGAGATCATTTTTAACCTTCAGATTTTACTCTAAGTTAATAAAGAATCTCAAAGTTATTGAGACCACTAACATTTACATCGTAAAGCCCGCTTACAGAGTTGACAGAAACTTATTTTTTATAATTGAGATGATTTTCAAACCCTTTGACAAAAGCCACAAAATTTCTGTTTTTTTTTTTTTTTTTTTAAATAGAGATAAAATCAATTATGATACCCTGCGTGATTTGGTAAGTTTTCCCACAACAATGTTAGTTTAAGATGCGAAAATATTGACATGAAATTTCAGAAAAAAACCACCTTATTTACCCAATGTCTCAAATTTGATCAAGAATTCGTTAATTAACAACAAATGCTGCTTTCAAGACAGCAAGTATTCATTTAAAGAAAATCATAATGATAGATGAGTTATTCCCACATATAAATGATAGAAAAGTAGCAAAACATTTCCTGCCAAAAGTGTTCCTGAGATTTCATAGAGGCAGTCAGTTAAAAATGAACATAAAAAGCCCTTCTATCGCCCCTAGTGGAATGATGAGGAACTACAGGGCAGAAAACGTGGACCAAGTTGGGTTTTAAGGGGTTTTAAGGAAAGTTTGGATCATGTTAATGATATATGTGTATACCAAATAAAACACAACATATTATAAAGGGTTAAGCACCTAAATACCATGCTGTGCAAATGGCTGAGTGGAATGATCAGCATATATGATCAGAACCTGGTGTGTTGTTAAAATATCAGAAAAACGGCAACAACGTGCAGAATATTCCGTCTCAGTGCAGCAGTTAAATGTGATGTGGCGGGATTGTTTTTACCATAAAAAGTAACCTTTAATACACTATTTGTTCACCTAAAGCATTATGTACGCCAGCTATCTGTAGCAAAAGGTGACTGAGTTTGACTTTTTCTTAATGGTTCTTAGCAGCTAGTAGCTTCATGGTTCTGCACACATCTGTACAGAGGTCAGCTAAAGCTCTACCCCACAGTTTTATGATGTGAGCATTATGATGAACCTAAATTACCTTTATCGCCATTAGATGCAGTTCAGTGTTAGCCTATTTGGCTCAGTCTTCTAAGTTACTACCACAATTTGAATGTTCTTTGAGCTATTATCTTTATATTTCTTAAACATCCAAAATCAAAATGGGACAAAAAGCTAAAATTCTAATTAACCACTATAAGGAGGATTGGTGTTTGGTGTCTCCATAATTCCTAGTAAAAATAGTGTTCTTTTCTTATTTGAGGGACTAACACTTTGACTTCTGGGTTAATCAAAGTGTATTTTCAGATGCCAATTTGGAGTATTTTTATCACACAGCAGTGAATGCAGTTTAATATTCATGGATAAAAATACAGTTGTAGAAATTTTGTTTGATTTTTACAGTTTTACCTGTGTTCATTGGCCACGTTTTTGTACGAAAAGCCTAAATATGGTCATAGAACATGAGACTTTTGAACGCAGAGCCCCAAACATGCGCATATGCATGTTTCCATAGACTCCTTATTGAAAGTGGTCGCTTGGACGCGCGTTGCCGACGGCGGTCAAAACATAGCTTAAGGAGGAAAAGTCAAAGTGAGAAAAGATGAACCACAAAATTGCTTCATAAATCAGAAATTGTTTGAAATGGCCTGGAGCTAAGGACTGTGGCATAAATCCTCTGATTTTCAATACTTGCTGACTGATACTTCTGGGAAAATATTTTTTTCATAATGAAATTATCACTGTACTGTTTTAAAACCTGCAATTAGTTTAAAGTTTTGATAGTGTGCCATCGTGTATCTGTGTAACCTCTACAGCATGCTGAGCATGCGCAGTCAGACACAATATATAGGTAGAAAAGAATATATACATAATTGGAGATTTTTGTCTTCTCGTGACATACAGTGAAGCCACACAGCAGCAACACCAACTGCTTTACATACACATACAAGAACTGGAAATTAAACATATACATATTTAAAACAAAACAAATGCACAGCTGCTGTTTATAAGACGAGAAAAATATCAAAATTCAATATATTGAATATATAATAGATATTTTTGATAGCAGAGATTAGAATTGAGCTTAATTTTGGAAAAGTGAAACATTGGCCCCTTCTTGACAAAAAAAATATACTAATGTACAAAATGTAGTGGACTGTATGTAAACTTTAATAATAGAATTCAAAATGTATGACTTTTGCTTGTAAAAAAAAAATCAGTTTCAAACTGCTGCCTAAAAAAAACTCTATAGTATTTTGGGAAAAAAATAACTATAGTCCGTACATTCCTCCTAACACTTTTTGTGCCATCTTTAAAGCAAAGCAGGTGAATATAAGAGCTTGATCTCACAAATACAGAAAGTAGAAACTTACATTTTAATCGTCAAGTTCCTGAATCACATTCTCGGCTATATTGCGCTCCACTAAGAATTCTCGCAGCTGTGTCTCCATTATTGGGTTGATTTCACATTCACACGAATAGCAGGCTTGAAACATGGCACATGAACAAATGTATTTCTGGGCACATTTGTCTAAAAAAAAAAAATGAACTGCTACGTGGGCTAAGCTACAGACTATTTGATATCTCATCTAAAATGAGGATAGTTTACAAAAGACGTTTGATATAGAATGCAAGTAACTTACCGAGTGCGTTTCACGTGTAGCTGTCCAGCTTGGGTGTCCATACTGCAAGAACTGAAGGGGACGAAGTAATATTTTGAGGGAACAATTTAATTATTACTCGGGAACTAATTTTGAGGAAACACATTATTTCGTGGGAATTAATTATCTTTTTTTTTTTACACGTCAGGTATGGGGCTCCATACATCTTAATACAGACGTATTCTAAAAATACTGACAATACTTAATATTACCCAAAATGTAGGATATTGGGCTTGTGACAAGAACTTAAATCTTTGATAAATAAATACATAAAAAAGGAAAACTGTGACACAAGAGATGAGCAGAAAAGAATTACCACAAAAACCAGACACTTAAATTCACTGATGATAATTAATCGATATCAGTGCAGCAGTCCACGATTATCAACCTGAACCTAGTGTGACTGCAAAAAGGAAAACACAAAGTATTGCACAAGGATGATATCACGCAAAGAAATCTCACTTTTTTTTCTTTTCTGTGTACTGTCTTTTTAGATTAATATATCTCTGCAATTCTCTAAATATATGGGAAGAAATGATATACTTAAACAGAAAAATGAATTCCTTTTAAAAAATACAAGTACTTTTAGAATCACATTGCAGGGTTAAAAGAAAATAAATAAAAAGAAAATGTCAAATGGCTTCAATCTTGTTGAAATGGCGAGTAAAATAGCTTAACCCCTGAAGTCCTGGTTATTCACATGTGTGGACGTCACATTTTGGGTTATGTTACGACAGGAGTTAGTTCTGCTTCACTGGTGCCACGAGATTACATGTGTAGAGGCTCACATATTAACCTAGGTCTTAAATTTGTGATCTCATATTTTTAACACACTCTGAAAACACTTGGGTTATGTCTTCAAACATCATCATGACATTTTGGTGACAATAAACTTTTTTTTTTTATTATTATTATACAACTTGTCTTTGTTTTATCAACATCCTTGTAAATGTAATCAAGTATATTTAAATTATTTATATAAAAATGTTTTCAAACAACAACCGTGTGCTTGTTAAGTTGATTTCACCACGGGACTGCTTATTTTATTTGCTCGTTTGCTTATGCTCGCCTCGCTTAACTTTATTATCCAAGATAAATGGAAGAGGAGAACCTTCCCATGATACTAATGAGAAAATAAATCATTCCAGTGATTTATTTAGGGAGCAACACTGTTTCCATAGTTGGAAGTTTACCATTCTATTTTTACTGGCAATAAGGGTCAATCTTTAAAACTCCATTAAGACTAATTGCGCGTTTAACTCACCTTGTTCAGCCTGGACTTTCGTGTTTGTGCAGTTTTGGTGTAATTATCAGGCTCACATGATCAAATGAGATATAATAAGTACAGTAATAATATCCACCTCCAGAGGACTCATCATTTTGTCAGCTAAGTAAAATTAGGCTCCATTCCCTGCCAACACATGAACTTTATTTAAACACATCTCTTTGTACTAAGCTAGTTGCTTACTGACTCTGGTTGTGTCTGAATTCCTTTACTACTTAGTGCACTATAGAGCTTTTGACTTTAATGGGATGTGTGAATCTACGATTCAAAAATCCAGTGCCCCAGAAATTTCCCAGAAGTCTCGAAGAAGAAACAAAATTTACATCAAAACTTACTAGATTGGTGAATATAGAGCACAATACATTGCATTTTAATGATTTTTTTCATAAAAAGTATGTAATTTTATTTAAAAAATGCATGAATTCAAATAGTCTTCGTAAAATGTTCTTGCTTATTAGGTTTTCACTTCCGAAAATTGGTGACGTCATATTTGGCTTTGGTTTTAAAAAAAAAGTAGCGAGCATTGTGTCTGTATTGTTTTTCAAATCCAGGACACCATATAGCTCTCCGCTATGTTTTTTAAGTAGGGAAGGAATTTGGACATCATTTAGACATGCATTCAAATGCTTCCAAACAAAATGCAGGAAAAAAAGGACATTTCATTTGAAATGTAAAGAATAATAACGGAATAGATAACAAAAGTCTGAATATATGCACGCTTCACTACCGTTATGATACATACGCACCACTACAAACATGCATGCTGAATATGAGTTTTTACATGCTTCTATCATATGGTGTTCACAGATCAGGTCTCTTGCTACCTGATTCAAGCGCATGTACTCACTGTTGGAAGAGGTTCGGTGCAAAATATCGAGCAGGTGCAAATCTTGCTCCTTTTTCTTTCACAGTTCTATTCTGATATACGAAAGACCTGGCGTCATATAATGGCGTCATATAATGGTGTCATATAATTCTGGCCCCAATTATTCATTTCTCCTTCATGATCCGTTTTCAAACGGTTGGTGTTTTTGTGTTTTGAAAAGAATGCCACTCATACGTCACAACCAAACCAGAGTCCCTGATTGGTCAACGTTCAACTGGTTATATAGGTGGTTTACATAGATTTTCCATAGAAAGTGGTGGGTCGAACATGTGTTTCCAAGTCCAGTGTGATGTTAATGCATTGATACTTATTTAAGCTTCACGAAATAAAGGAAGAATCTAGTTCATTAGCGCAACATACTTATTCAGATAACCATAGCATTAAAAACATGCTAACAAGTCAACTAATCTCTTTATATCACTTCACATTACTAAACCCGTTGAATTCTTTATCCTCTGTGTCGCTCTGGAAGAATTCTGCCAAGCCCGGCCTAAGAAATGCTTCTTCTTCTGTGTTGCTATCTGTAGCAGATACTGATACACACACCTGTGCCCTCTAGCAGTTGTTGCTATTTATTTTTCAAAAATCACTTATACCTGAAGAATACAGTAATCTTTGATCGCTAGTCGACTTTTGTTTTTAGTTTATAATACAGCACTTATTTTGCTACAAAGGTTGGCACTTTGAGACTTTAAAAAGGAGAGAAGAAGAAGATTGTGAAATGATTGATGTATATCTGAAAAAGGTGTATAAAGTGTGTAGTGAGGAGTTTTACAGCCTTAAAACATCTGCAATCCTAGTTTGCAATTTTCATCTATTGCAATTTCATCTTGTGTTTTTTTTGTTTTCTGATAGACGAGGAAACACGGTAATGCTACAAAGAGTGTTACTAGTCTTTTGGTGCACATTTCCAAAATGACCTTCAAAAACACTGGTTCCTGAGTTAATAACGATTAACAACCAGGTAGTCCAGTTAGGGCCAATGGCTTTACAGTTGTCAGTAAGTGTGAGGTTGGCTACTAAATGTGTGCCACCAGGTGCTGATTTAAAACAGACTGGGCAAACCTATCACAAAATCAGAAAAAAAAAAATATTGAAAAAGTTGTCAAGCAGCCAGTTTCAACCACACGGGTCTGGAAAGAGACTTCCTGCTTTGAAAGTCAGGGGAGGGGAATTAAAAGTAAACATCTATGCTGATCCGATATGCATGGGGTGAAGGCCAAGCTAGGGTTTGCAAATGAATGTCTCAGAATCCTCTTGGGTGTTTTCTGCAGAAAATACTGTTTAATGCTTGGAGCATGTACCCCTTCCAATCTGTACTTTATTGGAGTTTAGATCCTGTTTGATTCAGATGACTGCAGAATGTGATGAAATCTTCATAGTTACGAAAAAGATTAAACACGTTAAAACAATGGAGGAAAAAAAATCAAGAGACAATAATAACATGCCAAATTTTTCATTTGAAACATAAACCGTTATTGGAAAATACTACAAAAGCGGTAAAGTGGACAATACCACACTATTTTTTGCAAAGTTTTTGACCATATCAATCAAGCAAAACTGTTGTGAGGATGTTTTTTTGTCATTTCACCACAGAGATGAAACTAAATGTGTGCAACTGGTCCTAGACCAGTACTTTTTGAAGTTTTATATCAACATAAGACTCATATTTGGGAGGGACGAATTGATGATGATACCTTTAATTCACAGAAGTATGATACGCCTTTGAACATGAACAATTTCCCACTGATATTTTGTTTTGGCCTTATGAGTAATTCTAGTTTTACATTTTACTTTTGGAACTTACTGCGAGTAGATTGTGTTAATACAAATTAATGTCGCGTCCATTGCCTGAACATCCTACTAAATGCGTGCTTGCTGTGTTCAGTTTATGGAAGGATCTGGGATCATGGATACAGAAAAACAGAGATTAGCACAAAACACACACACACACACACACACACACACACACACACACACACACACACACACACACGGTTCTTATCTTTGTCCCACTCCTGCTTCTGTCCCTGCAAGCTTGTCTATGTTTTATCCAATCAAGCTTTTAATTTGGTGGATTCCTGAAGCATCTCAGAGCAGGTCTTGTCTGCCTTAAGAGATTTTTCAAGTCTGATTATTCTGATCACTGGAACGTGGTGCACATCCTTTCCGTCACTGTTTCTCTGCCTTGCGAATATGTACAGATCTACCTTTCCTTCCTTTGAGTCCACGCTGTTAAACATTTCCTCACATGGCCTTTGGATTCTCCACCTTGTTCTGTATTTTAGCCTTTAGTCTTTTTTTAGCTAATCTTTTCTCCTTAACTTGCTCCTAAACTTCTTCATTCCACCACCAGTTCTTCTTTTCTGCTTTCCTCATTTCAGATTCCACACCTGTCTATAAATATAGCTGTAGATGCTCAGTTATAAGAAAGAACTTCCTGATCTCTATTGGAGACCGGCGTTCATTGCATCACAGACAGAATGTGATGGCTAATGGGCTATTTCACAGTGAAATTCTGTCACAAATTGCGGACAACACCAAATAAACATGTTAGAACCCCAGGACCCTGGGGTTTGGGAAGATCTTAAAGGAGCTCGGCCACTATTAGAGACCGGTGTCGAACTGTAAGGCATGGCTGTTACAGTTAGACCCGGTGCAAATTGGAGACCGGCATCAAGAGATGGGCCAAAGAAATATGGTACACCAGTCCTCTGCTGTGGCCTTATTTTCTTCGTCTTCCTCACCACCAGTCATCAGTTCCTGATCTTTTTCAGGTTACAATGTCTGCATAAGATGTGATCAACTTGTGAGCTCTTTCACTGTCGTGCTACATTCACAACAGACATGTTACATGCATTCAGCCTGAATGCTGCCTACTTACTGCTGCTCTACCTTAATTACTGTAATGAGGTTTGGGGGAATAATTATCATTTTCATTACATCCATTATACATACTTTTTATGCGGAACTGAGCAAAGGGAAGGTGGTTTGATAAACCGGGCCATGGCAGTTCATTCTCTCTGCTTAGTGGGTTTACGCAGGGTTAGATTAGATTAATTATATATTTATATAGACATGCTAAAACTGCACATTTTCTATTAATATTATTACCATTCACTATTTGTGCCATATTACATACAAATTACCATTAACATGTTTGAATTAAATTTCAATACCAAATAGTTGCTAACAGGCTACTAGAAGTTGGAAGCTGGAGATAGTATGATGCACTGGGATTCTGTCCTCAATTACTCTTCTCCTTTATTCTTAATAATTTACCCAGTACTATTTTTATTTAGTTCATCATGCCTCTGGTGCAGTTTGATTCATATGTTGTCCCTCTTTCCCACTCTCCTACGTGGGAGCGGTCTGCGCTCCTGTCTTTGGCTGTGGACCTCGCCTCTGCTCATCTCGCACCCCCAGCTGCCCCACACTTTCATCTGGATGAAGCCCATTTGCTACACTATTTAAACAAACCAATACTAGTGCATGTATCTACAGTTAGAAGAGGCTTGGTGCAAAATGTTATGCAGTGCAAATTTTGTGAATCTTGCTCATCTTGCTTTTTCTTTCGCAGCTCTATTTGAATATTTGAAAGACTTAGTGCCATATAATTCCGACCAGACACAAACCGCAGTTATTAATTTCTCCTCCATGATTCATTTTCAAACGGTTGGTGCTTCCGTGTTTTGGAAGTTGAAGTCATGACAAAATTCAAGTCCCTGATTGGCCAAAAGGTTACCTAGTTTAACTCCTGACGTGTTTTCATAGAGCCTGAAAATTGACTTAGGAGTTTTAAATGCGGAAGCCCGGAGACTTTTCATTGGAAGTGGTCGCTTGAAAGTGACCAAGCCCGATTTGAAAAAAGCATAGACATTTTTTTCAAACATTTCTTCTGGTATTATATTTACGTTATTTGTTCTGGATATTGCCATAATTTTTGCATTTTGAAAAAAAGAATTGTATTTTAAGGAACAGATCTTTTTAATAACTCTAGCATTGTTGAGCATCAAAGTAATATTTTCAAAAGTAACTTCATTATAAACCAAAACAGAAGAGAAAAACCTAAAGAAGAATAAATCGTGATCTCAAATGAAAGAGTTTGGTGTTTGAGAAAAATGTGAATTGGGGCAAAGCGAAGATGAAAGGAAGAGAACTGGGGATCAGGAACGTGAGCAGAACTTCATTTCCACCCGTCTGCTGGAGAACAGTGGGTCAATGACACTCAGCTTGACAAAATAAGTGATTGGAGAGTCTGAAGCTGAATCAGTTCTATTAAAACGGCTGAGAATCAGACAAGTGTGGCGCCTTTGAGTGGCTCTGTCCACACATCACTGCCGGATCCAGATCACTCGACAGACAAATGGCTGCAGACACAGACAGTTAATGAGAACAGCTCTGTCTGTGTTGTCTTTTGACGTTCACCACAGAGCTGCGGCACATGAATGCGCCAAAGATCCTCTCGAATATTAAACACGTCGCCTTTTCTGACACACCAAACTTTTATTTTTGTATCTTAAAAAAAAGTATAATTTTTGAAAGTAAAGAAAATGTAAAACTGATTCAATTATTTTGATTTAGAAACACTAAATATGAAGGCTTTGGTACAAGCACGCATTGACTTTCATCTTTAAACATAAATTCTTTTTATGCCAAATTCTTGTTTTTCAAAGGATTTTATTATGTGTTTATAATTTAGCTATACTTCATTTCAAAGGACTTTTATTTTCTTAAACATTTATATGTATTGATTTTCCTTCACATTTTTTATACCATCTCTCCTTCATTTTCTTTTTTTCTTGAGTTTGTTTTCATGTCTTGGATTTAAATACGTTTAAGTTTTTAATCAATTTCTTTTTAAATAACTGATATATCTGTGATTTTTTTCTTGCATTGTATGCAATTTTTGCTTGAAATAAACCAATAAATCAAGTCAAATGAGTAACTCTAAAATCTGTAACACTGTAACGATGTTTATTTTATTACAAAAAACAAAATCAAACACAAATAAAGAAATGATGAGCGGTAAAAATGTTGGTTTTAGGGTTCACTTTATTTTGTGTGCTTTGAAAGATTTTAATATTAAATGTCATTTCACAGTTTTGGAGTTTCCGCCTCACTTTTCTAAGTCTTAGAGGCACAAAGCACTTTCGTGTTTAATTTGATGTATGTTTGCATATTAAAGGCAACAAAAAAAAAAAACTAATAAAGGTAATCTTGGTAAGATTGAGATTGAGAAGTGGAAATTTTTGCGTAAACTTGTGAAGTTTCTTTTTAGTTTAATTTGATAAATAATACTTTAAGGTTTTTGACAGAAATGGTTCAAGTTGATGTGATTCAGTTAAGCTATTACCTATAGATTTAGAACAAGGAGATTAAGTGTGTAAATACTGTGATAAGGACATAGCTGAAGCTCCTTACATGATCTATTTCCTTACTGTGTAAAGAAACTTTGAAATGGATAATCATTTGTGCAGCACTTCTTTAGCTTTTTGGAAGGCCCAAGGCGCTTCACAGTCAGTCCCATTCACCCACACACACACACATTCACACTCTAATAGCAGCTCGGCTGCCAAACACTGGCACAAACCTTTCACTAGAGGCAACGTTTGATTCAGTGTCTTGGCCAAGGACACTTCAGTACAAGGGCAAGGTGGGCATCGAACCTGCAATATAGTCGCTGGCTCCAAGAAGCCAAAATCTCAGACTTCTACAGAGGAAAGAACAGCTCTTGCTCAGTCATTCTATTCGTCAGAGTAACCATTTTTGCTCCAATATTTTTTAGGATTTTTGTTCTGTTGTGAAAGCTGTTCAAGTT
Source organism: Oryzias celebensis (assembly GCA_014656515.1). Classification (NCBI taxonomy): domain Eukaryota; kingdom Metazoa; phylum Chordata; class Actinopteri; order Beloniformes; family Adrianichthyidae; genus Oryzias; species Oryzias celebensis. The sequence continues at coordinate 10,528,385 of BNCR01000005.1, forward strand.
CTAAATTGACCAATCAGATGTCTTAATAAAAGTATGAGGTCTCATGTCCAACATGCGTAACATTTGGCAGAATTAGTGTAGCCTGCTTTCAAGTGGTAGGGATGACGACTTCCAACAAGCTCCCTCCTGATTTGAGAGTGGTTGCCATGGAAATGACTCAGATTGCCCATTGGCTAATCACTGTTTACATCGTCTGGCTCCAACATAGCAGCATCCTCATTGCAAAAAATGGAGACCGAATTGACTTAATTTGGTTGGAGCTGGAATAAGCCATTTCACACGTGGTCCAGTTCTTTTATAAAAAAAAAAAAAAAAGTCAAAAGTATTTTTTAGGCCATTTCTTTTATTAGCATTTAAGGTAATATTTTTAAACAATTTTATATTTTCTGATTGTGTTATTCTGCACTTTTTTAAAAGTATTTTCTTAATAGTTTTAGACATTTTACAATATATATATATATATATATATATATATATATATATATATATATATATATATATATATATATATATATATATATATATATATATACTCACTGATACTCACATTTTCTTCTTTCTCATTTTTATGCACATCATGGACATTGCTTTTAAACTAGAACCAACATTAACCTTTTATCCCATTTGACCAACATGGATTTTTTTCAAAGTAACTCATTATAAAAGGCAACAACAAAGATTTGCGAGCCATAAACTCTTTGATCTGACTGAAACCATGCTCAGATGTCTCCTCAGAGCCCTTTGTGATGCACAAGTGGAAAAGAAACCCTTTGATCAGCTCACCTTTGATGGACTGAGCTCGTCTAATTATATATCTTAATGACTGAAGTGACTCGGCTAAGAATACCAGATCAGAAATGTGAACTCCTTTATGTTAAAGAGTTCAGTTTAAAGTTTTTTGTGAAGCACCAATATCCATCTAGACAGCAGTCAGAGGCCGGTGGACTTAATTACTCTTTCCTGCCAAATGAACATATTGCTGATTAATTTTGACGGCTGAGTCTTGTCACATGCAGCCACCTCAATCAATCCGAGATCAATTCTGCATTAATCTTTGTCATTGCCACGATCCGGCAGGCAGGGGCGTGTCAGGAAGCCATTCATCATCGCTGCCCCCCACCTCCAAATTAAAGTCTGCCTGGAGTCCTCGCCGAGGTGCAACAGAGCTCATAAACTGTTTTCATCCAATCAATATGCCCTGTAATCAATGCAAATGATTTGTATGCAACATGTGGAACAACCAGCTGTTGTCTCAGGGAAAGAGGCCCTTTCAAAATAAAGTGTCTGAGTGGTCACTCAAAGACGGAATAATTTACATCCAGAGGAGATCAGGTGCTCCAGCCGTCCAGGGAGCTAAAACTTCATGTGGACTTCTGACAGACTGATTCATCAAACTCAAGGCTAAAGCGCGTGCAGTTCAAAAGTGACAGTGACGGAAAACCCGAGCCTCAGTCATCCGTCAGAGTGATCGAGGACTGAGACAGTGAGACATTTTCACGGTCAGAAAACTCCCAACAGAACCAGCAAGGACGACAGGCGAGAGAAGCACCAGCAACACGCAGGAGTTGAAGGTACCAGTTGGTTTTATTTTATTATAACAATGCACACTCCATAAGCAAAAAAAGCCTTGGCAAAAACCAACAAGGTCACGGCAGTGCAAGTCGCTCGCTGAGCTACCGAGCGGACCGCAACCGGACTTTTTTTATTGCAAAGGGTCACTTTCAGTTAAAACTCATCAATAAGGATGAAAGAAAAAAAAGTGATTACATACATACATATGGGTCATTCCCTCGTTGTGACATATATATATATATATATATATCAGAATTCACACGCTAAAATAAACCCGGAAATGTGTGACCCACATGGGAAAACTAAAAAAAAAAAAAAAAAGAAAAAGAAAAAGTACATTACTGAGCCATAATTGGAATTCTAGCCTAAAGATTTACAAATTTCAAAACTAAGCATCAATTTTGTTTCAAACTATTTCTGGCTGTATCAAAAATCTTGTTAACAAAAAAGAAAAGTATTTCTCATAACTTTTGAGTTTTTCATGGGTTTTGTATTATTTGCCCCAGGAATCATCTCAGCAGCATAGAAAGTCCTTTGAAATGGTTCATTGCTGTTCAAAAACACACTGCTCATCCCTCAATTTTATTAATTTTGACCATGAAATTTAGACTGATGCTGTTATTAACGTAAAAAATAAATGCCTGTAGTAGTAATAACTCAGGGGGTATTATTATGATCTGGGGTTGCTTTTGTTATTCAGATTCCAATAAGTCATGTGAGTGGACATTTTGTGTTACCATTCTGGATGGGCAGTGAGTGCATTTATCACCAGTGTATGACAAACTACAGGGCTGGTTAGAAAATATCTAGTTGACCAAATGGAAACTTATGCCAATAAGATGAATAAAAAAGATTAGGTAATAAAGTAAATGCATAGATAAGCTGGAATAATAATAATAAAAAAGATGATTTATTATTTCAATTTCACTGTTTTCTGATTTCGGATAAATGCCGTCTTAGATTTTGTGGAAATTCCATAAAATCTTCTTAAAAATTTCAAAAAAATTCTTTGTTTTAGTTTACTTAAAGGAATTTATTTGTCCTTTTTTTCATTTTAGGGTTTACTTCATGCCCATTTTTACTCATCTTAAAGGCATATTTACACCTGATAAACATTCCTTCCGCTGCCAATTTTGCTAAGCTTAAATCAAACAGAAAAAAACGCAAACATATTTTTAAATGTTGCCATTCAAACCTTTGTCAGACTTTCGAGTTTCTCTGACTTACACCACACCCCTCCCGTTTGCAGAGCAATTCATTTCTGAAGCTAACATGTTGATGCTACACACAAAAAACAAACAAAAAACCTAAAACAAGATGAATAAAAATCATTTGTAGGTTATTTAGAGGAGGCATTCCATTTATTTCCGTCTTCCCCCACCACCAAAAAACTAAAATCTTCTTGAATGCCTTCCAGATAAACAGTGATTTTTTAAAAACAAATAAAAAAAATATTTATTACTCATCTCTAATAAATCTTTTGTAACCTACTATGTTATTTTCAGCTTTACTAGACATTGTGAATAAGAATAGAAACAAACAACAAGTGTTAAAAGGCAAACTGTATTGAATCTGAAGAAACACCCACTCATCCACGGGCACGCTCACACACACACGCTTCAGTTTCCATTGTTCTTGCATCGCCCGCGATCTTCTGAGATCGTTGATAGCTTTTCTCTGAGAATCTTACTCTAATAAAAACACGAGTTGTTGCCTTTCCTCTTAAAGTATTTAAAAGCAAGACAAAAGAAGAACTTTTAGGCAAATGCTTCCATCCAGAGAAACAGAAAGGAGTCTTGGGATAAAGAAGAAGAAAAAAATATATATTTATCAGTAATATCCAGTATCCAAATTTGCAAAAAAACAAAATGCTGGGAGGGAGAGGATTTCTCCCAGGTTTGTTGCTTTTGACCCACTGGTTTAACCATAAGCTGAGTGTAAGAAATAGTTTCTTGGGCTACCGTAGCTGGGTTACCATCAAAGCAGTAGTCCCTCCCAGCTGTTTCAGCGGATCGTTCAATCGGTTAACCGTAAAGCCCACATAAAACTGCTCCTCCCCCCTAAAACCAAAGTCCCCTGTAGCTGTTTTGTACTTTAGCACCTCTTGTGACCATTCCCATGTCAATGTCCAGATCGACAAACACCAGAATAAAAACTGTCAGTTTTTCAGGCATCCTCTTCCCTCCACCCTGTAAGAGGAGGGTAAAACAAGTCTTAGGGTGGCACATAGGGAGGTGGAGATCTGTAGGGAGTCATGTTCTTGGGACGGGAGCCTTTGCCCTCCATGGGAGTAGTGAAGGGAGGCGGTGGCTGATATGGGGGCGCATTCGGGTCCTCATCTCTTAGAGCTGTGTACTCCCCAAGCAACTCCTGATTGAGAGGGGTTGTCTCTGGCGTGGCCATGTTGGGGTATTCGGGGGGGGGAAGAGGGGGCTTCTCCTCTTGGAGAATCAAGGGCATACTGGAGGATGGAGGAGGCTTAGAGTCATCAAGTTCGTCTGCAAAAATGATTGGAACTCCTTTTTTGATGAAAGTGGCCTGGTCCTCAATGGTGAGTTTGCCCTTGCGTTTCTTTCTGTAGCAGATCATGGCAATAACCCCTGCAATCAGCAGGATTGCTGCCACCACAACAGCAGGAATAACTGTGTGTAGGTAAACATCATCTGTACTTCCTCGACTCGACCCCAGATCTGGAGCTCGTGTTATTGATGGCATTGGGTCATACTCCTCTGGTGGGATAAAGGAGTATTTTGCACAGCTTCCTGTTCCCTTCACGGTGACATTTATTGTTCTGAATTCAGGTTCCATAGTGTACCTAAAAGCTTGAGAGGGATTCCCACTGGCATCTGCAAGGGCCCTGCTCATAATTGTGAGCTGTTCTTTTGGACAAGGTTTCTGCTGAAGGCTAGTGTTTGTCCACTCCACCAAAATAGATCCCTTTTCAATTTTGGTTAAACTCACTGTACTACTATTGCGATCCCCCAGGGCATAGGCCAGCTTCTTAACAAGTAGGATCTTTTTGTGGATGTCATTTTTCAAAGAACGAGGTTCTCCTTCGAAGCGGGCCTTGAAAATGACTGGGATTTTATTTTGAGGCCAGTTGGACACATTGACCTCAAAAGCATCTACTGTGTAGCGTCCGCCTTTGTCTGTTGCATGCAAATAATAGACGTGTTCCCCCACTTGGTCAAGATCAGGCAGGCCATAGAGAAGCTGACTTGTTGTGTTGAACTGGATCCAGGATCCATCTTCAACAATTTTATCGTGATTTTGTTTCAGGGTAAGACGCAGTTTGTCTGTTGTGCCATCCTCTTTGTCAAAGAACGTATCAGATGGGATCTTAACTTCAAAATAGGTGCCCACTAATGCATAAACACGATCAATTGCATTACGCAAGACTGGTGCCTCATTACCTGGAGTAGTACTAGGTGGTGGCGTTGTGCGCCTGGGGGGCTTGGTAGTTGAAGATCTGGAAGGTACTTTGGGCACTGGAGTTGATTTTGGTTTCTTTGACTTCTTGGGGGGCTTTTTGGTTGTCTGGGGTGGAGTTGCAGTAGCTTCAACATAAATTGGCCTGGTCCCTGTTGGCTGAATAGTGCTGGTGGTCTCCATTACTTTTGATGGCAGAGGTGGATCCATTGTTGGGGTATGGACTGTTGGCTCGTGAACTCTGGATGTAGGTTTACCTGGAAGGGGAACAGGGCCTCTTATAGGGGGAGCAAAACTTTCAGTTGGAGCAGCAATAGAGGGGGAAGAAAGCGTTGGAATTATCCTTACTGGTGGCTCCACAGCAGTTGCTGGAGGAACCACTGCCAGAATGGGAGTTGGGGTATTGTTTAACTGCCGCCTCACCCTCTTTGGAACACCTGGTTTCTTGTTCGCAATATGCCACCCCACTACAGGGTATCCCAGCTTAGTTGACATTGTACCTTCCTTTGCAGGACCCTGAACACTATCTAAATTCGGAATTGTGTTCTGGTCTAAGGAGCAGCCAAGCTTCCAAGACAATAAAGCACCATTTTCCACCACCTGCGAAGAAAATCACCATCATTAGACAACTTAGCAGCAAGGCTTTCCATTTTCATTTTCAGACATTTGAAACAACTTTTTTTTAAATCTCACCTTTTTGGCATTGCCTGGTCCAGCCATGAATGCAGACATGTCAAACAGTCTGTTGTTGACCACAGGAAGCATTTTCATATGATGGAGGCCCACGCCAGAGAAGCTCCTCATGCTTTCCATAAGTTCTACCCTTTGTTCCGAGCTCATCTTGGTCAAATCGGCATCCAGAATTACCGTGAGTACTGTGACTGGCTCCTCGGCTTCACACATGAACGGCTGGAGGTCATCTTCAGCGAAAGCTTGGTTTGACACCATCTGGGCAGAATCGGCATCCAAGTGGTCTTCAGGGTGTACCTCTATGGAAAACACCTCAGAGGAGGTGGCTTTTGTTTGGTTGGAGATGGATACGGATATGTAGTGGATTCCTTTATCCTTCTCCAAAGGCAGACCCTGCAGAATTCTGCTCTTGGAATCCCAGTGCAGCCAGGCAGGAAGGGAGTTTTTTTCCATTTCTGTTATCTGAAAGAAGAATACCACAATAGAAAATTAACAGATAGTCCTAAACACAGAGGTTTTCAGAAGCACAACATTCAGTTAGCACTTTGTTTGAATGTTAAAACTTTACGCAAACCTGCTTTGAAATAGTTAAATTGATTCAGTGTGGCCTTTTCAAGGAGAAAAAAGGACGATTATTAGGTCGAACTGCCATGTTTAATCAATCCAAAGGGTATTTTTTAGTCAAGTTTAAAAAATGTGATCTACATCACTCAACAAAACTGTGTGCATTGGCTATAGACTGAATTTACATCCTACTTTTGATCAGAAATAAACATATGCAAGCGTTGCTTCGTGTTGTAAATTAAGCAAGACTGAAATTAAAATAAGTTGGCCAATTATTCGGCTGGGGACATCCCCCTAGCAGGAGGCTGATCGAGAGAAATGGATCGCAGGGGAGTGACAACGCATCCACACACATAAATTTAAAAACAAGAACAAATGTATCCTGCCTCCCTGCAACCCCGCTGCCTTACAAGTTAATTCTGCGGCTAATAAATCCTGCTTGATAAATTATGTAGAGGCAGTGCTCCCTAGACACATCATTACTGCTCTAACCAGCACATGGGCAGCCTCGGGGGACAACACACAAACACACAGATTCCCAAGCATGAAGACACTGAGGAGCAGAAACACACAAGACACAGACATACAAGTATAAACTTGCAGGCAGCTGAGTGTGTGATTTCCAATGGACAGATAGGGCACACGTGGCCATCCACACAAAGAAACTATCACACATGAGCACAGATGTTATCACAAGTTTTAAACTGGACAGGAGATGTTTTAGCGCCTGTAGGGACAAGCATCTTCCCAGAATCACAGAAAATGACAAAAGTCCAAATAGGAATAAGATATCTCCGAAATGTCACCTTTACCGTCTTCATTATATTGCCAAGCATGCTACTCATGTTCTAAATGTCTTTGGCTCCTTTCCTTTTAACGCCACAAGCAAGCAAGCAAGAAATTCACAAGACTTTAAAATTAATATTCACCTGTCATGTTCTATTTAAACTTTCATCAATATTTTTACATTCTTAGAAGACTATTAGTCTGACAACACATGCCTTAGTACCATACCTGGTAAAAATGTATTGAAATGTATTCAAAGTTTGGCTGAAAGGAAGCTGATAAGTCACAAAACAGAAATGTGATGAGGTCCTAAACTTTCATCTTTAACTAGGACACTTTTCTTTGGTAAACTGTGACAAAGTAAAAACTGTTTTAAAGTAAAGCAATCAAAAAGAATTAAGTTGTCATGATCGCTTCATCAGACGTGGTACATGATAGCGATCATAGGGCTGCACCATTTGAGGAAAACTTGAGATGTGCGATATTTGTGATTAGTGATTTTGGGGTGGCCGTGGTGCAGCAGTAGGGTGTTCGACCTCTGATTGGAAGATTGCAGGTTTGATCACTGCCTTTCTCGCCAATGTGTTGAAGTGTCCTTGGGCATGACACTCCAATGAAAGCTTTGTTTTGGTGTTTTTAAACATGTTCTTGTGGCATTTATTCTGATAATAGAGGACATCTAAAAAATACACTGGTTGAGCCACAAGCTCCCTGCTCCAATCCACTCTGTTGTATCCACTTGTAGATGATTAGATCTATGTACGTCTTCGTTTTCCTCATTTAAGCTGGCTTGAGGGGGGCAGGGTTGCTCGGTGCTCACAGTCCAGCCCACGACTCCGAGGCAATTTTCTAATAAACTACTGCTAATATGCTACTTATCAATAGCCGCTAGAAACACTTTCAAAATAGATCAAAAGGTGATAATGAAATTATTTTTCAATTTGAAATAAAAGAAATAGAGTTTTCAGATATTTGACTGCTCCAAAGACCAGTAGATATGACCTCAAATCTAAACGCTCCACACTGAATTTACATTGAAAGTTTAAGAACCAAAATGCAGAAGTAAATCAAAAGTGCCAAGTGCCAAGAAGTACAAGTGGAGAAAGTCCACAACGCAAATCACAAAAGAAGGTTTGAAAATCACTTACAGGTATACATGGTTTGGTCAGGAGGAAAGGTGCTTATTAATAATGGAGGACTATTGGGACTAGCCAATATTTTCAGTCATGCCTGATTCCTCTTGCAGTTTAGATCTTGTTTAAACTAAAAAAAAATAAAGAAGCAATTGGAATCGTGAGACTTTTTCAGGCAGCTTGGTCTTTGGTTTTCTCCACCAAGTTCCCAGTGTAAAAGTTATCCAAACCAGATAAAGGGGGCATTCCCTGCCCACTTAAACTGAATTTGTCAGATTGTCCCTGAGTGAAAGCAACCAAACCACAATCTTTTTTTATAGATTTCAATGGAAGTCCTTTACAAGAAGTCAATTTCCTTCTCATTAACCATTTAAAACCAAAGCTTTAGCTTCAGTGTTGATATTCATTCATGTACTGTAACTGCTTAACCGTTGACACAAATTAAGTAACTCAAGCAGATTTTGATGCAGAGTAAAGCAGCCTGATATGCAACACTTTACAGCAGTGAAGTGTTTACGCCACAGGTGTCAAACTCCAGGCCTCGAGGGCAAGTGTCCTACATGCTTTCCAACCAACCTGCCATTTAAGCTCCTTATTGGCTAAACACACCTGATCCAGGTAATCAGCTGCAGATTTGGCAGGGCTTCTGGAAAACCAGCAGGAGGCTGGCCCTCGAGGCCTGGAGTTCGAAATCCCTATGCAATCAACATAGATCAGCTCATTCTGTCTGAGAAAAGCATGATGCAAAACTTTGGGTTGGTAAATAATCAACTGTTTCCCAGTGATCGCGTAAACTGTCAAAGATTTACGGTATGTCAAAGTGCGCATGGCAAACGGCTAAACTGAGTTTATAGAACCATGTTTATATTTTTCAATGGAAGCACTCCACAAGAAGTCAGATCCCTTCTCATTAACCACAAATGTGGAAGAAAAGTTGTCTGATGGTGAAATGTTGAGTCTGCTAACACAAGACTGATTAACTTTTCAATCTGCATGATACCAGCTAAGTTTGCAATGCAATAATAATCTTACATCTGTCAAAAGTAATAGGCTAATCATTTCATAAAATTTGTTTAAAAGAAAGTATGATTGGAAGTTGGCTGCAGGGCAAAGACTTCTTCCTTGTATTTGGCAGTGTAGTTACAGGACCTCACTGTGGTTCTGTGTTCCAGCAATGGGGAACTTATTTCATCTGCTTGTTTTACGGAGTGTAGTCATGTTTGAGGAACAGATTAAGGGCTTCACACTTCTGGTGCAAAAATAATGTGGAAACAAAAGCACAGCAGTGCTTTGTTTCATGCTCCCACATGATCCCAGCAGAGGGCGGATTCTTTCCTTTCCAACATGAACAATAGATCAAATCCATGTACAAGCGCTTGATGTTTTGCTCTGAAGGTTATCATGCGCATTCACAAAATCCCCAGGTTCTGCACCCCCACCACACTGAAAAAACATATGCTTGGAAGCTTCACGCCGTCAGACAGCCTGTGAGGAAAAGTCTTCTTTTTAAGGGATTTACACAGGAAAGCTCAGAGGGGCTCGGAGCAAGGGGAGAGGGAACAAACTACTTTCGGAGAAGCTATTAAGGTGTTGGCAAGGGCAACATAGGGCAAAGATATTACAAAGAAGCTATAATCAAAGTTAATTTATTCACAGATGTGCGATAATCGTACAGAGCAGCAGTTAAATGCCGTGCTTAGGAACTTTACTGCAGGGAAATCATGTCTTATTCACCTCCAGAAACGCTCCAGCTCCGTAAGCATTTAACGATGAATGCAATTACTTCATGGTAATGTTAATGGCATTAAACCAGCAGCAGGAGGATGGTTTGAAGACGTGTCACCACAGCACAAGTGCAGCGGGAGGTTACATGTGTTCGTCCCCAACTTAAAAGACTTCATTAAAGGAAATGACTGATAATGTCATCAAAGTTTGGGCTTCTTTCATCATCATCTTTTTTTCCTTTTTTTTGTGACACGTCATGCACAAAAGCCAGCGTGACTATCGGTACCGTGAGCCTTGCTGACAGGCGCCGTGGTGCAACAAACTGGAGATGTATTTGAAGTCTATGTGAGCGACAGGCATGAAATACTTGGAGACGTTATCGCAAATCAGCGGCATCTTTCTCATTTTTCTCTGCATCGCTGCTCACACCCCCGCTGCTTCCTCAGCTGTTTTGTTCAGAGTCCACGGCAGCTTGAGCGTCAGTGCATGGAACAGCAACAGGCTAACTGCAGAGATGGCGAGTATGGGTCATTTACAGAAAACGAGCTAACCGTCAACACTGTGTCTGCGCAGTGACAGAAATTGATCCTCTAATCGGGCTTAAAAGATTGAAATGGAGATTTTAAAAATGTGCAACTTTACTGTGCAAATTTAACCATGAGTGTAGTGAACTACTGTCTATTATCTGTGTTGATTTTGACTGTATAATTCTTGTTAGAAATTTTAACATCCATTTTGACAACTCTCAGAACAAAGGGACAAATGACCTGAATAACTCTAGAAAATTTTGGGTTGACCCAACATGTAACAGAGCCCACACACAACAGAGGGCATATTCTTGATTTATTGACTTCCAAACCACTGAACATTTCCGAGATTGCTGTATGTGATTTAGGTCTGTCTGATCACTGCTGTGTTTTCTTTAAAAGAACAATTCCAGTACACACAAATATTTTGAAGGAGGAAATCACAAAATGGTATATAACAAAAAAACACTATCAAGTTGTTCAACCAGATTTTCCCTCCAACACCTCCCCTCTCAGGGGGTTCATTCAATGAACTTGTCAATAGCTTTAATGCCAATTTGTTAAGTATCATGGATAGTATTGCTCCCAGTAAGGTGAAGGTGATCGATGGCAAGAAAAAAACTCCATGGAGAAATTGTATACTCTTATAAAAAATTGAAAAAGAGAGTGTCGAAAATCAGAACACAAATGGAGAAAGACTAAACTGCAGCATTTGTAGAAACTATTTTTCCATAACTCTCCGTTTGGAGGGCTAAATGTAAGAGAAGGGAGAAGTGGTAGGGCAAGGGGAAACATCCGAATAAGCAAGTGTATCCAAGCATTTAAATTTTTTTTTTATAAATGAAGCAGACATTTGTTTTTAACAAACGAATACCTCTTACAAAAAACCCTAAAGATTAAAAGACTACTTGGAAAAAAAACAATTACAAGTAGACGGCATATTTCCATCCAGGAAAAGAAAGCAGCATTGTTTCAGCAGAAACCGGTCAGAAAGAAAGAAGGCCATTGTTAGCAAGGACAACTTGGCAGATCTGCCCTATATGTTGGAGGATGCAATGACGGATGAGGAGGTGTGAGTGAGAGAAATTGAGTTATGGATGAAGAGGAATGGAAAATGAGAAAGGAATGATGAGGATGTGAGATGTAAACATAGACGGGGGCAAGAATTCAAGCGAGACTAAGAGAAGGAGGGGTAGGTGGAAGAAGGGGGAGCTAATGGCTTGGTCACGTGTATCCAGTGAGAGGTGAAGAGGGGAAAAAGGATGGACATCCAAAACAAAATGTTCAAACCTATAAAAGAAAAACAGCATTCACTTTTAATTTTAGGACACTCTCAATCTTGCCTTATCTTGAACACAAAGTAAGGTTGAGCCTCACTAGTCTTTAGATGGGGGACCATTTGGTACCAGGAAGTGTTCTAGGGTAACAAAACCACATGGGGGCACTGTTCAATATTTCCATGTGCCAGTCTCATGTATGCATGGGCAATGCATAGAGTTAGATCAAAAAAGGCATCCACATTAAAATAAATCATATTTTCAAATTTTGGGTGATGTGTTGTGGCAACCCCCAAAGGGAGGAGTCAAAAGGAAAAACAAATTTAAACTTTTGTCAGAATATTTTCTTAACATAAAAGAAGGAAGAAACATGAACTTACATAATATTCTATTGTCTCATTTTTAAATTTAGGACATAATTCTTTATAAAGAAAACCTTCAAGTTTAATATTGGTGATCAGATGTTGGTTCCAAATACAAGACAGGACAGCGACTTTATCAGAATGGTGCTGTTAGAAGTTAATCTTTGCTTTTATTCATGTGGACGTTCTCATCGTCAAATGCAGTTTTGTATGTTTTACAAGATGAGACAATTTTACTTTAAAACATCTTTTATACCCAGAAGCAATTCAAAATGTTTTAAAAAGTTCAAGTTAAAGGGCACACCTTTGAACAAGCAGCTTTTTAAAAATCTTTTTACTTCTCACTTTCCTCTTATGTAAAAGATGTCACATTTTACTGGTGAAATAGAGAAACATATTTGCAAATGGCAATGCTAAGATTAAAAAATAAAATTGTGGGCAATACATTGATCCCTGTAGAATGTCAATGTGTGAAACTCAATCATTTTATATATATAAACCAATAGAACATGTCCAAGCTTATTGAAGTAGATTAAACATGTTTTTTGATTTAGTGACAAAAGCTCCACTTAAGGGCAATTAAATAAAAGTACACATCAAAAATTTAGTTTTGAACTGTTTAAAAAAATAATGAAACAAACATAGTTTTACTTATTTACCGTGTAATATACACAGATGTTAAGTAGATTCCCCAAAAGGAAAATTACATTTTGTATTAACCTTTCTCGTTGAAGTATAGAACAAGGTCAGAACTTCCACTTTAATAATGAAACCGTTTCATTTGGACAGAGCCTGCTGCCGTGTGTGTTTACATGTAATCATGTACCTGTGGAGACCAACCCATGACAGACAACTAACAATACGTTGACATTTGTGGTCATGGCGATGTCCAAACGTGTTTAGAATAAGGTTAAAGGTTAGCGTTTTGGAGCCCTTATGGGTGGTTAAGATTAAAGTAAAAGCTAACAAAAGGATTGTGTCAATGAAAAAAAAAGTGTGTGTGTATTTATTCGTGGATTTATGTGTGGAAATCCTATAAGACATATTGAACTGTGATGACAGAGAGCTTATAGCTGTAAACCTGTGAGGAAAAACATGGTTAATACACACACAGAGACACACGCACCTTATGGCAAACACAGCCGGCCTACCTTTACCAGCTAAACAAAAGACTGTGTTAAGCTACATTGACATGGAACACGATTTGCACGTTAAGAGCAGCCACTTTCACAGTTAAATCAATGTACAGACACGATCTGAGGTCCTGCAATCCGTTTTAAGCTTCTGGCGTGGTGTGGTGGTCTAGCGGGAACATACATTGAGCAGCACAACACCACAACAAAATTCTGATCCACAATGAACAAGAGTTCAAATGTCTGAACATTGGCAAAAATGTGCTTTGTGTCAACTAATAAGTAACTCAGTTTTGGCCCATGATGCGTTGATGATGTAATCAGTGAATGGGGTCCAAAACCAACATGGAGAAGAATCTGATTGTCATCCTCCAAAACTTTATGATATTTTTCTAATTCTTATTCGTAATTTTCTAATTCTATTCGTAAGGAGACAATACTAAAAAGCTCCTCCAATTTTATTCTTGTTTCCTCCCTCCTTGGACTAATACAGGACAGCAAGTGGGTGAGACAGAAATACAACTGAAAGTGGCCGTCATTCAGACGCAATTTACCGTATGTAGAGTCTCTGAATGATCTCATGAACCCAGACGTGGAGCCGTGATTACCGATGCTTTTGCAGAACTTTTTAAAATAAATAAACCTGATCTCTGAACATCATGCATTTAATATACACAGAATATAAAGATGTCCAGTCAATATTACTATGTAGTGATAAGGTTAAAACTTTAGACAGTAGCTCCTCCCACATGCTGCTGGAGCATCAAGTTCATGAACCCATTTTTGGACAACCATCAAGCAGCAAATTGCCAGTGAGTCAAAAAAGGCATGGACATGAATTTGCTGCACGAATTACAGTCTATGTGAATGTAGCATTAGAGGAGGAGGCTGAATTTAATATTTAAATATTGCGGAGCTCCCACCTGCATACATAAGGACACACACACACAACTACATCTCTACATCTCCCCTACAGTACCCGACCTACTTAAGCGTACCTCCTCTGCTCTCTGTGGCATCAACATGCCACACACACCGCTTTCTCAAGAAAACAAAACAAAACAAAACAAAAAGATTCCAGCAGCTTCCTCTGTTAAAACAAATATGTTATCTGAGGCCATCCTCTAAACTGACACAAGATATCCTGTCTTCTTTTGTACAGCAGAACTTCTCACTTTTATGAAATTAAAGATGAAACGGACAAATTACATTTTCAGGTTACTCTGTGCACCAAACCTAGAAAGACAAAAACGTTCAAGGTCTTTTATCTGCATATCAACAACCAAAATAGCAGGATTCGCTGTTACTACAGAACATTTAACACTTCATTTTATTTAATGTTAAGAATTAAATAATTTGAGTCAATATTGTTCCTGGTGACAAAATGTTGCCAAATTAAGTAACAGATGCAAAATGTTCTGTGTCGTTTCAGCCTTTGAGGCCAGACCTTTGGATCATAAAAGCTATTTGGAATGATTGACAGTCAGTGAAAGATGAAGAAACAGGAAAAAAAACAAACACGACTTGGCCTGAAAAGGAAACAAAATATAGTCACCAGCTCAAGTCCTGTCAAGGAGACAGAATGTGATGAAAAGAAGATCGAATGTGTCTTTTGCAGTCTCTGAAAGAATCATCTCTAAGCCATGGGTAAAGCCTTTCAACAGGAGCAGATATGTTGAAAAGCCCATCTCAGGTCTGAGATCAACACAGCTGATCTCAGGACTGATTTTATGTGTTCAGCATGCAGCATATGATATCAATCTAAGACAATGGTCACATATTTCAAAATGTCACCACACGGTCAGCTAAATGGACATCTTTTTTTGCAAATTCATAAGGTGGCCGCACAGCTGCATTTGTAATTGGGAGGCGATACTTGCATTTTTACAGGCTGCGCAGCAGCTGCAGAAGTTTTAAGAAAAAATTCAAATTAAACGTGACCAGATGATTTTTTGACATCGGTCAGTGGCTGCCCGGGCACATTTTGAGCTCGCTCTGGAGCAGTTCACTGACATGCTGGTAGCATAAAGGCAGCAGTATTGACTGGTAGGAGGGTCTTCAAGGTGTCCGAAAATTGTCTGATAATTGTTCGATTTCAGACTGCAACCCTCCATCCATTTTCTGAACAAGTTTCGTCCCTTTCGGGGTCACTGGGGTGCCAGAGTCTTACCCAGCCACTTGTGGGTGAAGGCAGGGTTCACCCTGGGCAGGTCGCCAGCCTGTCTCAGGTCTACAATCACACATCCACACACACTTGCATTCAAACTTGGTGACAATTTAGAGTAACCAGTGGTGCCGAATGGCCCGCTTTTTATATACACCCGGGTTACCGGGTGGCTGGGAGTCGGTGGCACTTTATATGCCATTCGAAGACATTTAAACAAACACTGTCCAATAAGAGCTGCTGCCCAGCTGTCTGCTTATTTCATTATGACGCCATCCCCACCTGACTTATGGCCACTTGACTGCATTCATGGCCACGCCAACAATTTTTCAAAAATAATTTGGACAGCAGGTAATATTGGAGATTCTGCAGATGCCTGGCCATCACGTATTTGTGACTGTAGCATAACCCAAAAATTGATTACCAGTAAAATGTTTATAATTTCACGTTAAATTTTCACATTTCTTTACCTTTGAGTCATTGTGTTTCTTCATCAGGCTCTTAGATGGTAGCTATTAGTTAAAAAACTAATAAATGAGATGATAGACATATCAGAAATGGATGGATATAGAGGCAGTATGGATAATAGTTGGTGAACTTTAAAATATGACAAACATCTAAATGGCCTACCTAATAATAAGTTTAAATGAATAGTCAACCTACTGAGACTTTGAGTTTTGTGTTAAACCATCACTCAGTGGCATCACTAATATAATATAAAAAAACATTTTAGCTCTTGACAAGTTACTCCCAGTGGTTTCACTGGATTCGGTGTTTGAGAAAATAGACGAGACAAAAGAATGAGCTTGGGATTAACTGTAGAGCAGTTCTGTACGCGCAGTTTGAAGCTGTGAGAAGAAGAGCTCCAGGCCAAATCAGAACGTCGGTAAATCCTCTGTGACACGTCAACAACGGAGGGAAAAAATGGACAATTAAACACACGTCAGGCAAAGTTAAGCTCCGATCATGCGTGTTGATGTGAGGGGAAAAAAAGACCCCAACCACGGTTGGATTTGCTTCATAAAATTCAGCTATGATGGACACCTCTTCATCCCTCCAAGTGACGTGAATAAAACCTCCATCTTTTGACGTGCTTCAACTCGAGTTTAGTTTTATAGGAAATTACTGGAGGATGTGAACGTTGGACTGAAGGGCCGTCACGTTCTGAAGTGGTTTGTCTTTCAAATGAGATGGAAAAAAAACACGGATTCCATCCAAGCTTTACAAGCGAGAGCTTGTCGGATCGGGATCGAATGCAGCTGCATGCTGAATTACGCACATTTCAAAAGGGGTGAGATCATTTTAAAGTGATGAAGAGGCAGCTGGAGTCATCTTCACTCTCCGCCGGTGTTGCCTCTAAATATAACCTGTAGCCTTCACAGGCCAAACATGGCCAGGATTTTGGTGTGAGGGCAGCACAAGACAGCGGACGTGTCCTGGTCTAAAAGTTGATACAGCCGTGACAACAGAACGCTGGATTATCCTGACTGACACAAATGCATCGTTCGGGGGTCAAAGAAGGAAACACCAAACTCTGAATGAGTTTATAATCTGGAATTTTGTAATCAAAAGGCATAATCTGCTGTATGTTTAATTACATAGCAACACGGCCACTGCTGCTCTGGTGCCAGTAGCTCCATCCCAGCATGGCAGCTCGAGTGACTCATTTGTTCTAGTGTTTTTATCTCTGGGCCGCCTCCTCCCTCCGCGTACTCCTCCAGCTCTCTCTGCGCCAGTTTTCCACCGTGCTCCTGCCAGCTACGAGCCCCTGAGTCGCAGAGAGCTACTCTGCTAAAAACACTGCATTTTACAATGTGGTTGAGCTCCGAGGGGAAAAATTTTAGGGGCTGAACTCAGAGATTGGAGTCCCAAAAGCCAAGAAATGTTTAAGCAAATGGAAAGAGGAAGAAATTACATCATAATCTGTGTGGTTAGAAAAGATCCTAAAAATATAAATGTGGGGAGAAATAGAGCAGAATGGGATTTTTGGTCTGAAATGGAGGGGTAGATAGGTAGCTACTGGAAAAGAGGGGAATGGTAACGCTACTCCCACAGCGGTTGTTTTAGGTGTTTTAGACCATCTGAACCACAACAGACCAAGCTCCTGAAGTGGATTTCCAGCTGATACGGTTCATCTGCAGCACCCAGAACCAAGGCGCTCCACAAAAAGGACAAAAAGATCCTTACACTTTTATAACATACATTTCACATCCTTTTGACAGTGTCAAAAACAAATTATTTATATGTTTTTAGCATTATCTAAAGTGTTATTTATTAAAAGATGTAACTGTGGCAAAATGATGTTTATTTTCTCAATAAAAACTTTGTCAAATTTAAAAAACTAATTTTTTTTCTGGCAAGATGTCCACATGCTTTAGCAGAAAATTATTCTTGTTTTGCTTTTTACATCACTTATCTAAATAATGAGAAAAAAGTAAAAAGGTCAGATATTAAAGAAAATACCTAAAAACATTTTAAAAGAAAAAAACGAAGTAAAAAATATACATATACAATCACAATACTAATTGATTTTGCGTTTTACATGCTATTGTGATGAACTTGGTACTTGGCCTGCACAAAAATAAAAAGTTGGTCATCGTGATGTCAGCCTCTGCGACTCGCGTTGTTGATGCCCACCTCTTATGTAGACGAGGGTCATTTGGAGTATAATTTGAGTTATGTTGACTCTCATTTAAATAAAACTGTAAATTTGAAAACAATATATTGGTTGTTTTTTTTAGTTTTGCTATACTTTCATGTATCGCAAGTCATCGCAACATGGATCATTAACATTGCACATCACAAGTTTTTATGTCATGCAGCCCTACTTGGTACATAAAGTTTTGAATAGTAGATTGTTTGTTACAAAGTAAAGTATGAAATGTAAGCATTTAATTTGAACAGAACCTCAAAGGTCCTTGAATCTGGGTTTGCTGCATGGGATACAGGGCAGAGAATAACCAGATAAACCGACGGTTTTCCAGAGTTCTGCTTTGAGGCTCACAGGGTGGAGGCCCAGCAGTGGTGGGGGCGAGAGGTGCAATTACTGAGGTGGTGGCTGCAAGGATCACTCTTTAATCTTCATTCAAACACACACTCAAAAACGAAAACATGAAAATGTAGAACTGTCCACGTCTCTCCTTCAATCAGCGGGAAAAAAGGAACGACATCCAGACAGACAAAGGTGAGCTGGCCGGTCTGCCTGTTGGTCCTTCAGCCAATCCCATAATTACACTAATGACTGCAGTGATGAGGCTGTGGAGAGCACTCGGCTGCTGGTCGAGTCGTCTGCATTAAAGACAACAAGAACACTGAGTGCTAGCAGCACCTGAAGTGCACATGAGCTGCCGCACTCAAACAGAAACACACCAGCTTCTACAGCAAGGGACGTTGCTACAAATCAATCTTGGAAACTCTAGGATGTGATGATTTCTAAGTGAGGATGCCTTAGAGACAACAGCCATTCTGGGTGGATACAGGCAGTGTGCAAGTAAAAATTTGGACAAACCTGTTATGGGGCATGCATATGGCCCACACAAAATGTCGAGGTCATAGACCATGCAGTGAGCCCGTTGAGCAAAAATGTTCATGGTCATATTTTCTACGAGTATACTGCGGACGACAGGTTGTTGTGAACACTTAAGCCACACGTAAGGGTAAGTTTAGACCTAGGCGTTTTGATAGGATTTTTCATTTTTTAACTCCCCAAATTCTGCAACAAGGGGCCGTTAGTGCTGTTCAAGTGACAAGTGTGTCTTGGTTTGCGAACCCCACCCGCACAGCCTGACTGTTAGGAATAAGGAAGTACGTCAATCAGAACATAGTTTTTGTGCGCATCCTATGGACGTCCTACAAGCACGTACATATCACTTGCACACTTCATGCATGCAGTATTTGTGTGCATTCAGTAAGTGGGCAGTACCTTACCAAACACTAGAGTCTGGCAAAAAAGCATTGTAAGAAAGTATCACCTGTACATCATAAGCGCGTACAGCTAACGTTAGCGTTACATCACTTAAGGTAGCATGGGCCTCAAGGGAACTGCAAGACACCTGCGCTTCATTTGGCAGATAATCAAATAGTTAGGCTTAGACTACATGTCAAAATGACAATCACGCTAACCTTTGTAAGGTGGACTCTGAAGATTAAGAAAATGATTTGGGTCAAACTTGCTTTAATTTGCCTTTTTTTTGCTGTGAAGTCCTCTGCTTATTTCCTACACAGCACGTTAGTTTTTTCAAAGACAAACTGAGCCCGATCAACATAAGCATTCAATAAAATCACCGCTCTGCTGCTTGTGTTTGCGTGGGAAATGAAGGGTTGCACGAAGCTGTTTCTTCCCTTCTGTGTAGAGCGGTAAACATCTGAGTTATGAACTCACACAACGACCAACATGGGGCTCTTGTTGAGCTCATAGAAGCTCAGAAAAAGCGTGACGGGAGCTGGAACTGGACAGAAACTCTTCGATTTCATAACCCCCCTCCCTCTTCCTCCTGCCCATCCGGGTGAGACGCTTGGCTGAATGTGGTTTGAATGGATAAAGCGGCGTCTCCCTAAGACAGCTTCTCACTGCTGCTCACTGAAAGGTGAACGGGCAGGCGGGCCGTCACACCGCTCCCGTCCGCTCGCACTTGCTGGGATTTTGCTGAGAAAATGCAGGTGGGGGTGGTGGAGGAGCGGCACCAAGTGAGGAAATCGATTTGGCCTTTTGCTCTGAAGCCTTAAAGCGCCGACCTTGAAAACACCCAAGCGTGGGAGGAGGGGGAGAGGGTCTCCTCTGAAAGGACGCAGAGTGAGGTGTTGAAATCTGTAATGGAGGGCAGAGCGGCGAAGGAGCGGGAGGGGTTGTTCTGAAATTAGAAATGAGGGGGGCAGTAAACAAGGAACGAGGAGGCGTTGACTTTCTATGGAAGGAGATGCTGTCTGATCAGTGACCTTTGATTTAGGAGATTCTTTAGCTCCCTAAAGTAACGTTTACATCGGCCACTTTCAATAAATAGTCTATGCAAACTCAAAATTCTGGCTTCTGTTTTCAGAACTCTCGCATTTACGCATCGCTACGCAAGTTTTTAAGAACTTTTTTTAGGCTGTACGTCCAAAACGGGCCTCCATTCAAAGAGCATTGAAAGTTAAACCAGGTTGAGCTTTCAGCAATCAGGGACTTGGATTTGGTAGTGACGTTTGGATGGCGTCCCTTTTATTTCATGGAAGTGCCAACTGTTTTAAGAGTTATTGTAAAGGAAAAATAGGAATTCAGTTTGTGTCTAGCTGGAATTATTTTTTACATCAATTCTTTCATATTTGAAAATATAGCTGTGAAAGAAAAAAACCTGGAGCACTATTCACAAAATTTGCACCACTTCAACATTTTGCACCAAGCCTCTTTTAGCTGTAGGTAGCACTAGTATGAGGTAACGGCAGTCCAGTATGAACACCTTATGTTCAACACGCATCACATGCCTGGCGTGAACGTAGGATCAGAGAAACTGACCTGCTTCTCCTCCCCACTCTATGAAACTTCACTCATGCCTTGAACTTATTTCCCCACACTGTCGGTTCCTGTCAGCTCTAATGATGCCCCCGGTCACATAGTGACAGCCATAATTAGACTGGCAGGGTTAAAGAATCAAGATGGAGAAAGAGTGGGAATCATCTGAAGAAGACACACACTGATTGGCTGCTTTTTATTCAAACCCCTGCAGGGTTTGGCACACCGGGCGACTGACCCAGCAGGTTCTGTGTAAACTGTCAAAAGGCATTTTCATCATATGCCTGAAAACTCCCAGACCGGACCCACACGGCTCCTGGTGTTCTCTTCCAAACCGCATCAAGTCATCCTGGATCAGCTGCAGCCTGGCAAACGGCGCTGCTCCTTCACCCGTGAACCGCGAGGTGCTGCGAAGCGCCACGGAGAGTTCTGGCAGAAAACTTTCTGACGCCTCATCGTCTCCTTCCTCCACTGAATTGTTGAGAACTGACACTTCTGTGACAAGGCCCGCCCGTAGGAGCCATATCTTCCAGACGAGCGTGAACGCGACCAACAAAGTTTTATTAGAATACGTAAAAGTGCAAGTTGATTTTCACGCTGCAAGACTTGATTGATGCGATCAGAGGGGATTTGACGGGGATGCAAGAAAGGGGCGGATGCGGAGGCAGAGATAGGACTTAAAAGGAAACGAATGAGGGAGGGCATGTGGGGAGGAGGGGGTGGGGGACAGGATATGAAAGGCTGGAATGTGATGGAGAGATAAAAAAAAAGGAAGAGGGAGAATGTGGGGGTTAAGTGTGAGCAAATAATTATGAAGGAGAGCGGAAAAGGACGGATGAAGGCGGTGGGGAAGCAGCAGGGAGGTAAAGACAAAGGAAAAAAAAGAGTGCAAATATTAAAAAGACGAGGTAAAAAAACAGAAAGTGATGAATGAATGGGCAGATGCTGTGGGTAAAGGATAAGAGGGAAGAATATACAGTATAAAATAGAAAACTTACTATTGCACAAGAGATGTTGCAATTAAAGAAGGGCATTTATCTGTGTGTTTGTGAAGCCCCGAGGCGGCTTTAAAGCAGCAACTCACAGTATTTCACCATTTACAAATTCATCATCCTTTCAAAT
The DNA here is from genome assembly GCA_014656515.1 of Oryzias celebensis. Taxonomy (NCBI): domain Eukaryota; kingdom Metazoa; phylum Chordata; class Actinopteri; order Beloniformes; family Adrianichthyidae; genus Oryzias; species Oryzias celebensis. The sequence goes on from BNCR01000005.1 coordinate 10,550,357, forward strand.
ATTTTAAAAACAGCAGGTTTGATGAGTGTTCACTCACAGAACAAAATACGTTTTTGTAACCAGGATTCTCCAGCCTTCCTACTTTTCACAGAAAAAAAAATCCATCCGATAAATCCAAATGAGACTACTCCTATTTAATCTAACAGTTTATATATATATATATATGTAGATAGTAATTAGGAGTGTAATGATTAATCGATTTTTATGCCGACAATCCAACCAGATCGATCTGTCTGAGGCAAATTATTATTTGAATCGAATTGATCTATTTCATTTAAAAAAATATATCAAAATGATATAAATGGATGATCGATCTTGGAAAATACCATTCGGATTGAGATACAGTAGTTTTTTTTTACTAGAGAGTAAAAACGAACAAGTGCTATCACTGCAAAATGCACACAGGATGGCAGCAAAAATGATCAAACCATCATTCCAGTCCAATGTGTGGAAACACTGAATCTGATCATAAATACTTGACCATACAGTGTGGTAGAATGTTCATAATGTTCTGTTGCATCATTTTGATGTGAAAAAACAACAGTGGGAGAAACTTTATGAAACTAAAATGTGAATGGATTTGACATTCATTCTTGTTGTTTGTTTGTGCACATATTTAGTTTACACTTGATTATCTTGCGAGAAACACAGGGAATGTAGAAAACTTCCCCTGCACTGTTCAGTACCCAGGTATTTATCTATGAGTCACACTGATGGAACTTTTGGCTAAAAATGTGCTCAATCAATTTCAGGTCAGTGAATCTGATTGTTTTAAAATGAACCAATACCAGGTTGGTGGATCAGCAACCACAAATGATTTGAATCAAATCTTTGTTAAAAAGAAACACCCATAATACTAATTAATAAAGCACTAATTAATTAATCAATCAAGTCATGGTGTTGGGGGAAGGACATCGTATCAGGTCAAAAAGCCACAAAAAAGAAGGTTAAAAAAAGTTTTTTGGTGGATGATTGGTAATTGATTTTTAAAGAAAAAACATTTAGACATTTTTTTCATGTAACAAACAGGAGCCTCTGCAGCCAAGAAGCAAACACAGCCACAAAATCATAGCTCCTCCTACTCATGCAGGTCATCAGGCTGGTAACCCTGCTGTTGTATCATCTCATTCTTGAAATTGGAATTTCTCACAAATTAGCCAAGGGCCTGGACAACCCAAAATGTTTCAACACCTGTACAGGTCAACACACTGTCCGGGTGAAAGTGACTAAGGCCTTAAAGTCAGGACTAATGGCAATTCCCTCCATTTTCTCCATTCCCATATTACATAGGTAGTCCCTAAAAAGCCAACACCATTTGGAGAGTTTGATTCCAGACTGTGGAGATTAAACTGGCAGTAGAATCTCATCTATCTACACTGAGGCTCTGTTCAACAATGATGAGCCTAGTTTTTCCAGCAAGGGCACTGCCACCCTAGACCACCACACTGCTTCAATCTAAAAATGCTTCTCTGTCAGAGCACAATTTCACTATAGGATTCAAAAAACACCGGGAGAATTGATTTCATCCCTGACAGTAATGTTCTCCCACATGTACAGATTCCAGTACATGCGATGGAGAAACCAGTGCAAACGGACCTGATGAAGTCATGACAAGTCTCCTGACAGACCCTTGAGACCAGGGATTGGCTGCATTGCAGTCTGTTCTGGATTGCCTGGGCAAGAAGCCATCAGCCACATCACCCCACAAACATTATCTGCAGACGATCTGAGGGCTCATTCCAAACACTGTGTTGTATTTAATTAAGTCTGGTTCTGTTTTTGTCAGTATCTGATATGTCTGTGCAAAATAAATGAGGAAAAAAAAGGTACTACTCTGGCACACAAGAGCAAAGACGGCATCTGGTAAGGTATTTTATCATTTTACAAACCAGATCACAGAAAAGAGAATTGTGTCTTACAGCATTGGCAAGTTATAAGAGTATCTCTGACCATATTCTTTAAGAAGGTGTTTCCACAATGACAAGAGGAACAGACAAAACCATGACTCACCTGCACGATCTCTTCTGTGTAAGAATTCTCCACCTTGTTTGGCAACTTGATCTGGAAAATCCGTCCCACCATTGCAAAGGAGTCTGGGAAGGCGGTCTGTGCCTTCAACGACTGGAGGCTTTCCGTGACTTCCTGAAAGCCGTTGAGGAGTGAGGAGCTCATGGAGGCCTCCAGCCCATTCCCACCCAGCACATCGATCTCAACCTGAGCCCGGGCCAGCGGGGGGAGCCAGCCCACTGCTGCGAGAACCAAACCCAACACGAAGACTCTAGTCCGGGATGGTGTCAGGTGGAGGTCCCAGCTCACCCTCCGTCGCTCCTCGTTTAGTTTATTGCACATTCTTGGCCTTTTGTCCGCCTGTCACCGATGGGAAAAAAGGAAAAAAGAGGATGTCCAAGTGGAAGGGAGGGGTTCTCCTCTGGGGGGTCATGCACCCCCGACAGATAGAGCAAATCCCTTCTTTTAAGTGTCCCACGCTCTCCCCGCCCGGCGCCTCCTTGTGTAGCGCCGCGCCCCTTTTCTTTTGTCCTGTCCTTTCGGCTTTCTTCTCGTCTCTCAGAGCTTTAAAAGTCCCATCATGCTGAACGCCTCGGTGATCTGTGGAGACAGAAAGAAGAACAGAGGTGAGGAGGGGGTACTCTTAAGCAGAAATCAATGCCTGTGATAGAAGCAAATGGTCAATGCTGGGGAGCGTTCGAACAGGTCAGACTCGAGTTGAGAAGCATCGCAGATTTGATGAGAAGGAGAGATGAAGGGTGGGAGGTGAAGGTGACTCACGGTGGGACCGTGGATTAGCTAACAATGGCGAAGTAGTCAAAGCTCTAATGAATGTATGCGTCCTCTGTGTGTGTGTGCGTGCGGGGGGCAGACTCCAGTGTGTATGTGCAGGCCTGAACTCAGGGTTTGTTATTCGAACAGCTCTTTCATGGAAGAGAGGATCCCTGGGGGGCTTCAGCACCAGAGAACAGAGGCTGAAAGGAAGCAGAAAATAGTGAGAGGGGAAAAGAAAGAGGGGAATGACGAACACCCCCACAGTGATTCCATTTTGCCCTGTCAGAGAAAGTGAAAACCCTGCAGGACTCCCAGGTAGCCTTTGACCGGAAAAGAAAGCCTCTCCTGTTGCTCTGAACTGAGCGCCACCTTCAGGATCAACCTGATTTTTTTCAGGTGTTTTTATCTCGTTCTTTGAGTCAAAGTCAGAATTTAATCTCATTTAGGGGAAGTTTTCAATCCTCCACAAACTGGAACGAAGTTTTAACATCCTAAAAGACGGATGAGTAGCGGTTCTTTCATCTTCGATACCTGCAGCTGCACTGCCAGCGGCACAGCCCCCCTTCCACTTCCTCTCTATTTCCCCTTATTGCTTTCTCTCTGTTGTTTAATCTGTCATCTGTTTCCCTTTTAACCCTCACTCTTTTATTGCTCTTCTTTGTTTCAGATTTTCTCTGTTTGTTTTTTTTTTTTACGTTCCCTCACGCCAGCAAATATTTCTGATACACCCCACCCTGCCTTTCTCAGATGCCTCTCCCCTCTCCAAAAAAGAAATCCCTTCAAGGCTATTATAATTTTTTTCTCTCTAGGCGCTCACTCACCTATCAAAAACACAGCCGTCCTATACAGTGCGTGACAAAAGAGTCGTCAGTGATGGGGGAGTATCGCTATGAAAGAAGCCATAAAGGACTGTCAGTGCTGAATGAAGAATGCATGCCGAAAGAAAGGTAAGAAGACACAGAAAAGGAGATCTCTTAACACCTATTCCACCCAAGGGAGGGGCCAAGGACATTCGGGACTGGAAAAAAAAACAAGGTACAGGTGCAGTTCGGAGGCCCCTGTCCTGCAGATACGCTGTGTGATTGGTCTAAACACATCAAAGATGGCTCACGAGGGCGAGTGTGTTCGGCTCAGGTGTCATCCATCCAAAGGAGTACTGCTCAGCTGAAGGTGACGACGGGGTCGACAGTGTTTTCTTGTTTTTTTTTTTTTTAAAGCTAAAGCTAGCTAGCTGGTCGCCATGGAGATACCTTCGAAGAGCAACAATGGCTGTCTTTATGTCCTGGATGTTTCTGCAGCTCCTCATCTTGTTTAACCCTTTAACACCTTAGCTTTAGCTCCAGTGTTGACATTCATTCACAGCACTGACTTTTGCAGGTAGAATGTGGATCTATCTGATTCTAGTTCAATTAATAAAATAATCAATAAATTAGATTACATCATCATAATAAAACCTTTAAAAATTTTGATTTTTTTGTGTGCTTGCCATCATTTAAAGTCTTAACACAGCATATTGACTATAAAAAAGTGGAAACCGTCAAGAAAATTGAAATGCAAGCAAGACGTCTTCTGCATATGTGTTTCTCTGAGGTTCTGCATCTGCCAGGAGATGCTCTACACCTGCTGCAGCCGAGGCCTACAGCAAAACACGGCTGTTCCTGCCAGCTGCTGGATCTGCTGCAGCAAAAGCAACACTTTTCACTCCATCCTCTCCTTTGTCAGCATTTCCGTGTTAATCTGAGTCCATGTTGTGCTGACTCAGTCAATGATGAATAACTGTCATATGGATCTTCTTAAAAGTAAATTGCTGATCGCCCAACTGTCGAACAGATCTTCAAACCCATTTTTATTACGTATTTAACCCTGTAAAGCCAACTACATCAAAGACCTAAAAAAACAATAAAAAAAAAAAGTATTTTATTTTTTTATTGATTTGTTTTTTCAACTCTTTGATAAATGTAATTAAATATCTTTGCTATACATGTTTTGTTTTAATGAGATACAGATAATATGAATTATGATACATTGGGAGATCAACCTGTCTGAGTGAGAATCAAATTGAACTATACAATAAAAAATCCTTTAAAAAAAAAAAGAGAAGTGGAAAATACCCTTAGGACTGAGACATGGTAATTTTATTTTACTATAACATAAAAATGACCAAGGGCTACACAGCGGACAACGCACGTGCGATGTCAGCAAAAAATGATTTAACCATCATTCCAGACTAATGAGCGGAAACACAGAATTTTTCAAAGGTTCGATCATGCAGAGTGGTATAATATTCAAATAATGTTCCGTTTGTATTATTTTGATGTTAAAAAAAGACAACAGTGGGAAAGACTTCATGAAACTAAATGTGAATGGATTTGACGTTATTTCTTGTTTACTTGTTTGTTTGAGCGCATATTTAGTTTACACTTGATTATCTTGAAAAGAAAGACAAGAAATCTGGAAAACTTCATCTGCATTGTTTAGTACCCAGGTATTTGTCTCTGAGATGTTTTGAAATTGGTTTTTGAGAAATGTTTTTGAGATTTCATGGAAGCAGCCGTTTTGAAATGAGCAGGAAAAGCCTGTCTACTGCCTGTAGTTGAATGATTTAACACTACAGGGCCAAAAACATACCAAGTTCTTTACAATGAGCTGTAAATGAAACTTAGGATCATGTTAATGATATGAGGGGTGTGGAGCAAAGATAATAAGCTAAAGATTATATATTTTTTTTTCTTTTGAGGGTAGCTTATTATGACAAAGCTTTGTTTCTTGTCATAGACGTAATGGTCAAGTGTCCAACACTAAAAAAAATAAGTCAGATAAAAAACTGTCAAACAAGCCCATTTCACAGTGAAGACAATCCCATGTTTGAAATCTCAATGTCAAATATCCTGTAAAGCTGTAACATCATTTTTTAGAAGCGCACCCTTTTGACATTGCCTTTCAGATCAGGTTTTCCTCTAGATGAGGTGGTGCCTGGGAATAGATTGATGAAAAAGAAACTCATAAAAAGCCAAAAAATAATACTTTTAAAGCTCGTAGCTTTGTCTTTTTTAAAAACATTGGAACATCTAAGGATTTTGTCGGACTATATTATTTTTATATTAGATTTATATTAGATTATAGATTCTAAACTTAGATGTATACATCAGGTATTCAGGGAATACTTTTGAACATGCGAGTTCAGAATTCTGAGGCGTTTTATTGTGACATTCTTTGTAAAAGTAGAATCTTGCTCCAAAGAAGAAGGCACAAAAAAAAAGAAGTATGATGTTGACGTTTACACTAAGGTTCCAGGCTTACCCTTTATGGTTTTATTAGTTCAGCCCAATGTTGTGATGAGGACCAGAACACCAGAGAAGAAACCATTTCGGCCTGTTTGATTTGCTCACACTGGAACGAACATCACTGCTGACCACATGCAAAATTTAGAAAGTATATTTAGGTCTGAGCAGGAGCTGCTGCTGGGAGATCAATATAAATATCCGGACATGACACCGGCTCCCCTGCAGCTCCTCCATCAGGTTGCTGTTATAAATAAACCAGCCCTCACTCTCTTCTGCTGGAGAAAAAAAAGGCCAAGAGGAGGTGGTTAGAGGAAGTGTCGTCATCTGCACGACAATGAAAAACTGTTTACTGTTGGACAGCTGTTTCCTTCATAATGGCTTCTGCAGATGCAATCTCTTTTGACATTACTTGTCATGACTTTTTACTGGCACACAAGTTACCTAAAACCTGCAGCTTAAGCTCTCAAAAAAACACCTGTGATCAGACTCACAAATGACGCAATCAGTCTTACAAATTTTTCAATTTAAAAGTTTCTAAGGTTCAAGTTTTCCAATTTTTAACTGCAATTTATGCTTAACTAGATCTTTTCTTTTGATCTTATGTAAAACTCACTAACTGCATATGGGAACTAGACCAAGTGAGTGTGAAGTCACCCATCGAAAATAGCTTCAACAAAAGGAAGTCAGTTACTATTTTGGAGCCTTGTTGGAGCTAGACGTCGGTAAGCAAAGATTAGACAGAGTCACTCTGAGTCAACGTTTCCATGGGAACCACTCTCACCGACCAGGAGTGAGCTTGTTGGAAGCACTTATAAGCAAGATAAACAAAATCTGTCTATCAAACGTTTCGAACCAGTGCAAAATGAAAGGTTTTGTGTTACTTTACTATCCAGAATTTTAAAGTACGTAAAAGTAAAATAATTAAATCTGTGTAAACAGATGGGTGACAGGAAATGGGGGCGGGCTTGCTCCATGTCAATAGTCCCGCCCACAACTCAGAGGCAAATTTCTAACGAACTACTGTACTTACTACCTCTCTGTAGAAACCATGCCTTAGAAAACAATACAGGTTTAAAAAAAAACAAAACAGCGTAATCATACTGAAACAACCAATGGGAACCCTTTTTAAAAAAATCAAAAGATGATCAAAGTGGGACTTTAGAAGGACAACAGTGCTTTAGCAACCTGTACAGAATGCATAGTATGACTTGGCTCTAATGTGAAAATGTGAACCAGTTGGAAGTCTCAAATTGTTGTTTGAACTAACATGAAAAAAAGATGCACAATAATCACAAAATTGAATTTACTAGGGTTGTTGTAGCAGTTTGGCTAAAGGTTAAGGTTTAAAAATGAGCTAAAAAATAAATATTAACTGAAAAAACCCTCATATCTAAATGACAAATTAATAAATCATTAGTTGCAACCCTACAAAACAATTACTGCAATGAGGAGAGGAGTGACAGACATTCTTCTCAATGACTGACTGTGAAAGTTTCAATGTGAACCTCTGAGGTTCCCTGTCTGAGACTCTTCAGAAACCAATCAGGTCACGGAAACGCCACTCTGGGACCAATTAAAGTGACGGCATTCCCACATGGCAGCTAACCCAGCAGACATACATCTCCACAACATCAGCTCTGAAAACTTCTGCTTCCAGAGCATCCCTAAATCTGCTCATCATCATTCCAACTTGGTCTACTTTCTGCCCTCCCCCCTCACCCCCCCCAAAGTCCCAGCTGATGCCTCTATTATTGGCAGGATGACAGCCACAGGATGGACAGAGCAAGAGAGCAAGATGAGGAGGCTTTCTAAAAATGTTCACCCTTTTGATATCTCTCCTGATGGACTTCCCATGATTTCAGCACGACAAATCCATGTTTACTTTCAAAATGAGATCTTTAGATGTTAAGTACACAAATTAGCCACACTTGGTGTTTTTGTCTGGCTTTGTGATGTAGCCAACTTCACATTGTGCAAATGCATTTATTCCTGGGTTGTGAAGACGGAAGTCTGCATTGTTCTTATGTGCTAGGCGGCCTCAGAGAAAGGATGTGCATCTTCACGGTCCCTCAAACCTCTTTATTAGTTATTTAGGGATGCGTTTCAAAGCGGTGACCTCTGCGACAGAACAATCTGCGCTTCCTCGAAAATCCGCTGTGAAATGAATTCAAATTAATCTGCATTCCCTCTCATAATTACTTTGGTAATTAGCTTGGCTGCAGTTGCAACAAGACTCTCATCGAAAGAAAAATGCAATCCACACCCAGAAATGCAATCAATCAGCGTGCAAACACACTTTCCAGTCTGCGGCTGCCACACAGTTAGTTTGCAAAAAGGAAAGCGAAGGACCATATGTGTGAACATAAGGCAACGAGGAGAGAGGCAGTGTGCCACGCCAACAGAGAACAAGCACAGCCTGGAAATCCTCCCAGTTATTTATAATGAAGCAGACACAAAAAGAAAATGCCAACATGCACAAGACGTTGGAAGAATTAAAAGTAAAGCCTGAGTTTTTTCTTATCCTAACCGAACACTTCAATCCCCACACATAAAGTTTAAGGAGGATAACTTAATACATGTCTGACAGACTGCATTTAGGTATAATCAGCTTGAGGGTTTCTTTTTAGCTACATAACAAAATCTTGTTATTTGTGAGCAGAAGCTCTTTACACAGAACACACACAACAATATTCACTCAGTGTTGATGTAAATTGAATGAAAGAAAAACTGTAATTAATGCCAGATAAAAGTATTTTCATTGACAATTCTCACTACCCCTGTGATAGACAGGTAAACTGTCCAGGATAAGCCCTGCCTTTGCCCAACAGTAGTTGGGATAGGCTCCAGCAACCCTGTGAGCCTACAAGAAATTAAGGGGGTATTATAACTGTATAGAACACTTGGACTGAGTAAGTGTGACATCACCCATAGATAATGTCTTCCTTCCAGTTCCAACGAAAACGAGACAATTTCAGTCTGTTTTTTATATATTGACAGCACTGTTAGAGACGGGCATCGTCAGTGGGCAGTGATCAGTCCAAGTCGGTCTTTGTTGATGTTTCTATGGTCTTTCTCTAATCAGGAGTGAGCTTGTTGCAAGTCCACCCCCTTACCACTTTAAAGTTGGCTTGGGAGAATATGTGATTTAAACGTTTTATGTTGGGGGCCAGCAGGTAACACATACCTTTTTTGAGACATCTGATCGGCCAATTGAATAACTTGCACTTCAAAAAAAAATAATAAAATAATTAGCAAGAACGTTTTAAAAACAAGTAGCAGAATAAAAGTAGTTATTCTATCATTTATAATGACAGAGTAATATCAGTTTATTTCTCAGTAGAATTTAATGGGATTTTGGCTTCTTTGAGCCATCCAGAACTTCTTTTGTTTGGGAGTCACTCAGTCCAGTTTTTAAATACATTTAATGGATAGAATGGATGGATGAAAATCTCACCAATAAAGTTTTAGACCATCTTAAACCTTTGAAAGCACCTGAAACTCACTTCACATTGTAATGTGGAGATGTTTGGACATCTCAAGAGACAACTGTTTGTTCATAAAGCTGCAGTGGAACATGAACTCAACCAAGCCGGTAAACGTTGGTTCGCCTAAAAATTACAGTGTTGGTTTACTTGCATGTAAGGGCTGTACTTTTAAGTTTGAAAAAACAGCCCATAGCATAAATCTAAAAAACAAAAACAAAAAAACAGGAATCCTAAAAAAGTGTGAAAGTGTCTGCTGGGTAAATATGGTTTAGCGGAGATGAGAAGGTATATTTTTGTGTGGGACAAGAGAGAGTAGGCTGTTTTTTTTCTTTCCCTTCAAGTGAGGAATCTCTTTGGGGATGAGTTCCTCAAATTGAGAACTATTTGGAGCAGCATGTTTTTTTTTCCCAGGTAGGTTGGTCTGCTTTGTTCTTGGAATTTGTCTTGAGAGTAGAAATTCAACTAAACTAGATGAAGCTGTGACTTTATCAGACATCCAGCACATTCCAATCAGAGTGAAAATCACTCTAGAAAATCCCACAGAGTTTGAAGAGCCAGCTGATAATAAAAAGTTTGAAAAAGAAACAGCAACTTTGTTGCAGCAAGTTCTACAACTACTGTACTTTATAAATTATTTGTTCATAATAACATATGTTTATTCAATGGCAACAAGTAAGCAAAACTCATTATAAAAAGTTTGAATTTCCAACAATACCATGTGTGTAAAAACCATAGACTGTATAAGAGAACGGACTGAGTGACCCTCTCATCCCTTGCATTCCACATGTGAAGTATGCGCGGGCTCCAAGAAGCCAAAATCCTAAAAACTTCTGTTAAGAAACAAACAACTATTACTCATTTTATCAGTCAGAATACCCATTCTTGCACTGCTACCTTTTTATATTATGTTTCTGCTAATCTTATATTAATTCATGATATTTTCTCTGTAGTGCAAGTTATTCAATGTATAAACTGACCAATCAGAAACCTCAATAAAACTACATGGTACCTGTTGGCTCCCAAGTTAAACAGTTGAAACTTTGATTGATAGATTTTGTATTTCAAGTGCTACGAGTAACAAGCTCACTCCTGATTGGAAAGAGTGGTCCCCATGAAAACGTTGACTTAGACCAACTTGGATCAATCACTGGTTTCTGAGATGTCTGGCCTCAACCAATATTGCGAAAAAATGGCGACTGAATTGACTTGATGTCATTCGAGTCGCAAGTAAGCCATTTTCTATGGGTGACATCACACTCATTTCTCATTTAGTCAGTGGGAAAAATACAATTCTCCTGATGATTTTCCAGCTGTCCATGGTCATTACGTGCCTCTGGTGTTCAGACAATCTTGAATCACCTAAATAAGTTGATAAAAGTCAACTGTGCTCTGTAGATTTATGAACTAGTGTTGGTCATTTTTATGTGATTAAAGTTCAATTTTAATTATTTTCATGCATGACTGAGTGTAGAGAAATTCATTCTATACATTCAAGGTCATCCTCTGGGTAAGCGGTAAGCCACAGTCGCAACCGCGCTTGGAAGCCATTTGGTGGTTGAACCTTTCTAATCCAACCCCGACTGCTGAGTGTCAAGCAGGAAGGAACTCGATCAAATCCATGGATTCAGTCAATTGTTGAGATGAATATTCACTGTTTGTGTTCTTTGTGAGTTCGTTTGTGAGTGAGATTTCCTCACTTGATACATTTGATCACAGTTTTATGTTAAAATATTCCTAACGGCACTAAATGCTAAAGATAACATTTAAAAATAGATAATTGATTTTATGTTGCAAGCTATTTTCCATTTTAAACAGGGGCAAACAATAATAATTACAGATGTAAATGTTGAAGTTTCATTGACATAGTTTAGTTTGTTTTTCTGGCACTTTGAAGTTATAAAAACTGTCCTTTAGTTGATACTATGAAGTTTCAAAATAAGAAAGAAACAGTTTGTGCAGTGAGGGGTGCAGAAACGAGCTCCAGGAACAGGAACTCTGAATAAATGGAACAAACACAGAATTCTGAGAAAACAAGAAGCAAAAACTAGAACCCCTACTGAAGGGGAAAACAGCCACTGCTGGGAGACTCCCGCCACTCCTCTGTCACTTCAGCTTTGATGGAGGTTTGAAGGTCTGGGTGTGACACACATCTGGAAGCAGATGTGAACCTGCCCCTGCAAAACAAGAGTTCAGAGGCAGACACTGAAAATCACCCCACACTTCGCTCTGGGAGGTATGGATGTAAATATGATCCATCATGAAACTAAAAGCACACATCAGGCCGCCTCATCACTCTGGGATGTGCAGATGTCCATCTGTGCCAGAGGCTTTGATGCACAGATGTCAATGAATATGCACAAGACATCTGATCCAGGAGTATGAGAGATGTATGGGCTCGTGTGGAAGTTCCAAGCATTCTTGTAAATGTGCTCAAGCTGCAAATCATTTTGAAGCAACTTTCACACCTCAAACTTGAGTTCAAGTGGCTACTTCCAATGAAAAGTCTATGTACAGTCAATGCACGTCAACAAGAGTTATGGGCTTCCGTGTTCAAAGCTCTAGCGTTTATGCGGAGATACTTACATTTTTAAAACCGTTTTTGGGCTCTACGTACAAAATGCAAAGCCGTAGAACCCTGAAGTTAAACGAAAGTTCAACTTTGACCAATCAGGAACTGGAATTTGGTAGTGATGTACGGATGGTGTCGCTGGCAATTCACGAAAATGCCAACCATTTGAAAATTGATCATGGAGGAGTAATTAATAATTGTGGTATGTGCTTGAATGGAATTTTATGACACTAAGTCTTTCATATATCAGAATACAACAGTAAAAGAAAAAGTCTAGAGCAAGAGTCAGGAGATCTGCATCAATTAGACATTTCGCACCAAGTTTTTTCTGACTGTAAGAGGCAGACATGCGCTAGTAAAGAGTAGAAAAAGAAGAACCCCTAAACAGGCTAAACGCATGTTCAAGAATGTGTATTTAGCGTGTTCTCCTATGTAGTTTACAATGCATGAGTAGGAGCAGGACCTCCAACGCCACGTGCAACAAGCGCGGCAGCGTTTCAGGAGCTCCCGGCTATCCAACCACACAGAAGAGAAGATTTGTATGCTTCTTACATCAACGGCAACCCGAGACACCGTTTATTATCACAATAAACAAGATCCTTATCTGTGCAATAATCCTTCTGCAGAAAACAAGATCCTAAGCCACCCAGCCAGCGTGACACCCAAACATTGCAAATATCCGCTGCTTTGTTGTTCCGACACTGGCGTCAGGGACACACTCCAACCAAAATGTGACCTTCACTGAGATAAAAAAGACACACCCGTGTCCCGCAGCTCCAAAATATTGTTCTGCTCCATGTTTGCTACCTCTGTGACAACCCCCTAGTGTTCTTCTTTAAAAACAGGGGATTAATTTAAAGCAGAACCAAAAGACAAAAAGGGAATGAAAGCCATTTGGGTTTCTTCTGGAGTTTAACATGCGTATGCTTTGATGAGACGCCGAAGCACAGAAAACACGGGGAGCTTGTAAGGGTGAAGTTTTGTGTGATGCTCTGAGCGTCTCTGCAGGCTCATTAGAGGAGAGCAAACTGCTTCAGAGGAGACACACGAAAGAATTAACAGCCACACAGATTCACAACCACAGGCGGAGACGAAGGAGCGACTCGCCTAAAAGTGGAGGTGTGGAGAGGGATTATACTTTAGCCCCTATGGACTGCTGACACTTAACTTCCTGTGAGTGTCACCGCTTACAAGAACCCCAAAGAACGACTGACACTAAACTGATACATATGCATGTGATGCACACCAACCCCTGAGGGTGGCGCTGGAGAGACATTCTAGCCCCTTAATGTGATCATAACTAGTCATGCACATTTGTGCAAACTATGCAAATCCTAAACTTGTGAAAACACGGTTGTTTATTGTGGACGTCATAGCGGGAAAAAACAAATTAGAGTATGGATGTTTTTTAAGATATTGTTGTTTCTAGGGAAACAAGATCAGATGGAAACCCAGGTGCTAACTCTAAAAATTGATTTAATGTCCCACCTGTACAGCTACATTTTGAAATCCATTTGGTTTGGATTAGAAAGATACGATTTATATACATAAATACCAAATAAATACCAAAAAAAAACTGGTCATTAAGACAAGCACAGGAGTAACCTTTTATTAATGAACACGCCATTCCACTTTTTAAGCAGACAACCTTTTAACACCAGACCTGTCCCCCTCGACGCCTAAATAACACACCCTTCATGACTTAATGTAAATCTTCAACTGAGTATGCAATCAGTGTTAATCGGCTAATTCTGACGTGGAGAAAGGCGGATTTTACTAACGCCTTTGTACAGTTATGTACTGTAACACTTTACGAACATAAACATGCTGCTTAACAGTGAAAGGCTGGTTTTCTTTGCATCAGAACCCACTGCAATTGAGTTTAATTGGGTAAATGGTTAAAAAGTTACAGTCGTAGTCGAAAACATGTAAACAGTGGAGCGAAAGCTCTGGTGCAAAAGGAATAATATCGAACATGTTACCGGTGGCACGAAATAACAAGCTCTTCGAACTACCGTTACTGTTAAACTGTTTACGCAACTTTTGTATCTGATTCTGAACCAGAGAGAAGTGCTGTGCCCAAAGATAAAGAGGTAGAGCGGTCGACCTCTTATCAGAGGATCACTGGTTGAATTCCCACTTTGCCAGTCCATGTGTCAAAAAGCCCTTGGGCAAGACACCCCACTATTGCTCCATTGAGGTGCATCAGTGTGTGAATAACAGTGTGCATTGGTGAATGTGAAGGGAGTATATAACTATAAGTCATTTAATTTTTACAAAATCCTGTTTGGCGTCTTCAGTTATTTTTGTAAAAATAATTGATGTTGGAAGAACTGAGATGTAGTATTGGAAATAAGAAACAGTTTGTCATACTTTTATGCATTTAGGACATGTTGGAAAAAATACGATGATATAAGCACTAAAGGTTTACAAATATAAAAAAAAAAAAAAAAAGTCTTTGAAGACAGACAGAGTGAAGGTCCCAAGCATGGGGGGTCGAGGTCTGAGAGTCCTGCAGGGACCACCAGGCCGCTCTGACAGACGGCAGCAGCTGCTGACGCGATTTTGAATGCATGTGGGAGACAGCTGGCTCTGGTTACTGCTGTGACTAGAAATGACAGCTGCGTAACACAAGACACACACACACACACATTCAGTGGAAGTGTTGAGATTGTCGTGCAGACAGATCTGAAGCCTGAACTTTCCTTCTGCAGTAAATAACCCACCAGCTAAATTTAGATTCAAACGCCATGGCAGGTTAAAGCAACCAAAACCTTTAGGAGTTTAAGAATCCCTCCATGAATTTGGACAACCTAGGCGACCTTCTCCCTTTATATGAACAGAGTTGGGAAGCTATTTTGGAGGGATGAGTAAGCTGAGCACTTTATTTCTCCAGAGTGAGTCATTTTACGAGGGTTGGTGTCAGAGTTGGAGTTTACAAACCAGCGTCTGTTTTTAGATCCGACTCTTTGACTCCAGATCAGGTTCTGTGTTTCGTCTGCTTTATTATGAAAACACACAGCTGTTGTGTAAGTCGGGTAATGCTTTTGGTTATAGTCACTTCAAACTACGTAAAACTCAACGACTTCCTTCCCATGAGTTTTAGTTCTCCGGGTGCTTGTAGAGGTGGGATGATGCTGCATAATTTTCTGCAGCAGCACCGCTGGCGATCACAATATGCGATTGCAGAGTTTCTCAGCTGAATTTAGGAATTCTCATTTACTTCCAGACCACAAATACACCTCTGTTAAGATAAAGAGGCTCCATGTCGGCCAGCTGTGTGCGGCTACAGTTCTGATAGCACAAACGCACACTGCAGTGACCTGGATACCGCAACAAGCTATGGTGCACACAGGTAATGAATGTAGGTGAGAAGAGTTTTTACCAGGTTCTGCTTTGGGAAATGAGCATTGTGTGTGTGTGTTCGTGCGTGTGTATGGGTGTTTGCGCGTGTGCACCGTGATAGGCATCTCCTTCCATCCTCCCCGGTGATACAGGTCATCAATTCTCATCTCTGAGTCTGTCCTATCTGGCCTGCAGCTGAGAGTTATAAATACACAAGCAGCCGCAAAGCAAACGGTCAGCGAACACACACACACACACAAACACACAGCATCCTTTGATCATTCAGCCCAGTGAGTCATACATCTATGCACAGAAGCCACATTATCTTGTTGGTTTATCCTAATGAATGTCTTTTTAATCCACATTGTCAACATCATGATGGCAATCTTTTGGAAAATAAATGTATATAATGATTTTCAGCAGAGAACACATCGGCAGTACCTTGGCAATAAGATAAAGACATTTATCCATATTTCTCTTTGTCTCGTCAGACTGTTTAGCCAGTACGATCTGTTTGAACGTCACTGATGACTGAGGTCGCATCAAACTTTTACATATGAAGGTCAACTGCAGGAGTTTAAAATCTCGGACAAAATGTTTGAAATACCGGTATAGCATCAATTAGAGAAAATCATTTGACCATCAAATATCTGTTGACTGTATTGGCCAACCTGTAAAAGGATGCGGTTGTAGCAAGAGTAATTATTAAGGGGCAGCATGACGAAACAAGACTTCCGTACTCCGCACAGTAGTAAGTTAAGGTGACTCAAGCAAATCGACCTACAAAAACCTTCTTCGTCCATCGTTCCACTTGCCAGTCCCAGTGCGCCAAGAAATTCAGAATTTTTATTGTTCAGATCAATATCAAATTGTTAACAAATTTTACTCAAAGTTTATCCAGCACATTTTCTTCTTTAAACTGATATTATCACATGCTAATCTGCTGGAATCATAAAAAACTCTAAGCTTATTTGTTCAGAAAAGAGCAGGTGGCTGTGAACACTAAGCAAAAGGGGGACAGTATGAAAGCACTTGAATTTAAGGTTTGCTTGACAACTGGAAGAGCAGAAATTCACCTCATTTTTTTTCTGTTCCTACTTTGCTCCCAGGTTCAACTTCATGCTCTGCTCTTTTCTGTGTGAAGTGCATAAAAAGCCTCTTCAAGGAAAATCGACCCACTGAAAGCGACTTCTTTCTGCTGACTCATGAGGTGGTTTGATTCAAGATCAACAAAAGGATGTGTCAAGGCTATGATGCTCTGCTGTTGGCCAAGAAAAGAAAAACCAATGTGTTTGTGTGAGTGGGGAGAGTAAACAACCAAAAGAAAGAAACTGTCTTTTTTTACCTATAGCTCTTCTAAATCTGGTCTGAGCCTACAAATATGTTGTGACGTCAAAGCTTTTGAGTTGTGATGCGAAAATCTTGTATGCTCTTTTCTAGAAGAAGTGGCGCCATAGTGGCCTCTTTCATTTTGAGACTAACTTTACGCTGAAAAGATTTCAGAAGCAAAGGTTGTTTCCGTATAAATCAAAACTTGGTTATCAGTAAGAACAAGATGGAAAGTGACAGTACCCGACGAAATGAGGGACATTAGCAAAGAGACAAGTGACAAAAAAAGAGATATAGCTCTTTAGAATGAAGGCAGCCGATTAGTGTTTGGCTAATCTGCAGCGGCGGATGAGGAGGAGGCTAAGACATTCAGAGTGTCAGGAGACTTCCTGCAAGCCCAGGAAAAACGGCGGCATTTAGCATCTTGTAAACCAGCAAGCGGAACATCAGGCCGACACACAAACAGATCATCTGAACACACAAACACGTCTGAACCCGTCTCAAGGGGCCTACAGCAGACATTCCTGCTGCATGGTGATAGCCCCCCCTCATCCTAATGACACCCCCCCTCCCCCTCTCTCAGGTAAATACTACACCACCATTTTGGAAGAATGAACCTATCCATCTGCATATCAGAGCTTATTTGATTTGGGCCATTTTGCAAATACATTGTGAGAAATCAAGCACCTTCGGTCACCTTTCAAAATGTGACCACGTTTAGTCTCATTTGTGCACCTCTAAGCTGTCTGAGATAACGTCTTCCTCCCAACCTAGTTAGACGTTGTACATCCACTGCAAGGGTTATTCGAATAAACAATTTCCATGTGCATCTAAAAGACTATTACTTTTTTTAATCTCTCTTGATATGTTCATGTTTATATTTCAGATATGTAGAGTTAAGGAACATCTTCTGTAGGGATTTGAGCGAACAACTACATGATAAGTTTTTTTTTTATGGAGGCCCTACACAAGCCATGAATTTTTATGTCTTCTCCTTTGTGTACCGATCATTATCTGTAATTGTTTCTAGGACAATAAAAAAGAAATCACGAAAGGTTTCACTGAAAAACCTCATGCCAATGGAGGTTAATATTTTCCTGCACAAACTGACAATCATTGTCGGGGAATTTATTTGGTCTTTGGTGTTTTAATGCCATTAACTCCTTTGTAGAATCATGCCTATTATCTTGATTTGTGCTGAAGACATCCCGAAAGCTATGATTAGTTTGGACCCAACACTATGTTTATGAATCTACAACAATTCAAGTTGGACATTTGTGAAGCCAAGACATTTTCACAGTCATATTTTATTAAAATAAATCCTAACCTGTTGAAAACCCACTAGTTGTTTACTTTGGCTGTGTCGTCTTTATATGAAAGTGGAGGTGATGAGCTATTCAGGCATCGATTTAACTGGCCATCGTTTTTTGTATTCAAAGTGTTGACGTACCAGAGTTGTATAGGATTTAAGGGAACCTGAAGCATTTAACCTTTTTACCTAGCTGCCATCCTACCAGAAACAGCTAATCTCTTAGGCACATTTGCCTTTACAAGATGGTATGGGGTGACTGCACGCGATAAATGAGCAAATCTGTATGGGGCACATAGGTGGTCACCACAAATTATCAAGATCTTAGACCTCTCGGTGATCCAGTAGAGTTAAAATATTAATTCCCATTTTTTTCTGGGGCTTTTTGGGCCTGATGCGGATGACAGGTCATAAAGAACACTTACACAAAACAAAGGTAGTGAGAGGCAGGTAGGTCGTACAGATTTTACATTTTTCAACCTCCCTAAACCCAGATATCTTTGAAACCTGTAATTGCTGTTCAGGTGATAAGTGTGGTCCCCTGCGCATAGCCTGACTTTTAGAAATTAGAAAATTAAGCAATCATGGCATAGTTTCCGTGGGCATCTTACGGAAGTCCAGAGGCCACTTATGCATCATCTGCACACACCATGCATCCAGCATTTGCACGTGGTCAGTAAGGAGCCAGTCCGCACATAATAACAACGACTAAAGAGTGGCATAAGGGCACCATGTGACAGCATCACTAGAACGTCATAAGTACGTGTCACTTTCAATATTCTAATTAATAATTCACAATACTCCTGACACACACACACAACAATTATAATTCAAATTTTCATGACATTAAGGTGGCCATATGAGTCTGAAGGGAACTACAAGTCTCACCTGCGTTCCTCTTAAGATTCAGCGCCCCCTGTCGACAACCCTCTATGGGCCGGGACAAGAAAACTTGCAGCACTCGTATGGGTCAATCCTTCTAATGAGTGCATGTGATCAAAGCCGAACACTCCCAGAAAACCTCGGCCAAATATTTCAGACACACAGCAGCCAATGGCTGAGCTTTAACGGGTGGAGTTTCACTGACATTTCAGTCCAAAATGGATCTTACACTGAATATATTAGCATAGGGAATAAGTGGTGAAATAAATATAATAAGCATCGTTCTTATGTTTGGTGTCGGGTAATGCAATGTCAGTGGGCTGTAATCCACATTCAAATGCAAAAGTGTTGGTTGCTGGGTTTTCTCTGTCCGACAAGAAACACTGGGTATTCTAAATCCAGTTTATCTTAAAACTGTGCACTGTAAACTTGGAAATATGAGAAGTATGACACCCATGCAAGTAAAATGTGGATGTATTTGAGGAACATAAGTTTAAACAAAACATTAAGAGCCATTTTATTGGAGTCCTCTGATTGGCTTTTTTTTCTTGAGGATATTTATTGCCTTTATAGTTTTAGGAAGTGGGAGTGTTTTGACTGGCATTGAGTTCTTTAATACAACTGCTCTTTTAAGCAATAACAATACTTGTCACCAACCGATCGGAGGTCTAAATGTAGGTCCTGGTGGGCATTTAGAGGACGGTGAAAGCAGTAGACTTTTTTCCACCTCTACTTCACCTGTTCTCCTTCAACTTGTTGCCTGAAGTCATAGCATTTAATCCCTCTCCTCATATTAGCCCAGTTTCTCTCCTGCTAGTCTCCACTCCTATTAATTAACTCGTTGCATCCCTACATTAATTCCCCCCAAAACTATACCTTCATGACCTCCACACACTCACAGGATATGAATCATCACAGCGCAGCATACTGCAGTTCTCTGAAAGACGGGCCATCACAAAAGATAGATTGACGGATGAATGGGTAGAGGGGAAAATAAGTGGTTTGATGAATGAGTAAGTGGGTGGATTGGTGGGTGGATGAATAAAAAGAGATAAATGGGTGATTGTTAACATCCTGATCCATTAAATGAATCCACAAATAGTGTGATGAGTACGCTAGCCTCATGACACATCTCCACAAGTGTTTATTTCCTGCAACACAACTTCAGCAACCCAATGAAAGTTTGTCCATCCATTTTTGCCTTCATGTCAAACGAGTGTTTATTTTGAAAATATTGTTGTTAGGTTTTTTGCACCTGATGAACTGTTTTCTGAAAGAAATTTATTGCTTAGGAATTTGGAAATGGAAATGTTAGAAACCTCACCGTCGATGATACAAACACATTTGGACTACATTTGAATGTCTTTAGGAAAGTATTACTAAATCAAATCTTTTTTATGTTTGGTTTTGAAATAAAAACTAAATCTGAAAATCTGTTCAAATCTATGGGATAATCGGAATAACTCGTCTACATCCTCACCAAGCTTCATGTGCTTCTGAACTTGGAGAAACAAAGTTATACATAAAATGTTTAAAAAGCTACACTAAGCAAATTGAGTGGACAGATGCTACTACTGGTTTCTGCCAACTTTCTTTAGCAACAAAGAAGCAATAATTTTCCATCCTCCTTTACTTCTTCTTTTACTTCCTCCTTCATGATAGCTTGACACAAAAAGTAAGTGGAGGCAACACACTTTACCATGTTTACATCTGGGGTACTATCACCACTCAACTTCTTACTTAATTGCCTTACATTACAACAAAGATTAAAATATTGCAGCTTTAACCATTTAATATCTAAGGTTAATGTGCTAGGGGTGAACTTTAATGTTATAATATTTAAGCTTGAAATTGGGTTAAATTTTCGGGTGTGATCCTTTGCCATTCAAAAAAGACAACGGGTCATTAAAGGCAACGACTGCGAGGTAAAAAAAAAAAAGAAAAACTGGATCCAAACCCAGCCAATGTACTTTTTTGATTCATTGAGATAGATATAAAAAAATTACAAGACTTTGTTTTTTGATTTCTCAAAATTGTCATTTTATGTCAGATTCTATTTAGATTAATATCCTTAAAGGAGGACTATCGCCATCCAACACAAAAATCCCATTAAATATTGACTAGTACTAGCTTAGATCAAGCCATTATTTTGTTGATTCTTTCAGAGTAAACAATCCATATATATGAAATTAAACGTATTAAACTGTTCTCCACTTGTCTACATCACAATGTGAGGACCTGCTTGTTTTCGCTGATTGGGAGGGGCTAGTGCTGTAGAATGCAGGGTTTTAGAAGAATACCCAGTGATACTTTAATGGAGAAAAATATCCCTTTGAGGGTGTTTTTTTGAGAGAAATTAACATTATAATACACTTAAAAGCTCAAAAAAGAGGATTTTGTTTTGTACAGACCCTACAAAGTGAGAGGTAAATACTTGAACCAAGTTTCATCAAATACCTGAATTTAGAAGAAAATGGTTTGCGGTTTGGAGTTTTCTTCAAGTTGTTGGAATGTGGTTCTGTTTACAGAATCTGCTGACTCGTTCACACCACTTTGTGTCAAACTCTGGTTCTATGTGCCATATGTTTGTGTGTGTGTACACAGCAGCTGTGTGTATCTCCAAACAGGTTTAAATCCACAGCAGAAACAATGTCACCTATTGACATATCTCACACACGTGGCGTGTTTTGGGTGGAAAGTTGGCCTGCTAGTGTTTGACTGTTAAATTCAACATGTCAGCTTATCCTAGCTCTCATTTCCTCCACCTGTTGCATTTGCCTCCAACCAAAGCGTTTAAAACTACTGGCCTGGTGTGGGGGGAGCAAAGCTGTTTGCCAAGGTCAGCTTAACACCACACGAAACATTAAAATAGCTGTGAATTGTGCATGTCTTCTTCTGATGCAATATCTTAACAAATGGTTAAGATCAAGAATGCAAGATATGAAAGTGTTGTACCATTTTGGGTTGGCTGAAGTTTTCAAACAAAGCTCAGCCATCCATGATTCATTTAATGTAAAGCTGCTGCTCCAACACATAGAGAACCTAGTAGAGGTGGTTTGGATATCTGACAAGAGCGCCACACGGACACCTTCTTAGTAAGACGTTATGGCCATGTTCTATCTAGAGGAGGCCTCGCAGCAAAGTCAGGACACTGATGTCCTATTGGAAGACATGACAAAGAGCAAAATCTTTGCTGAAATTGCAGCTTTCAAGGCCAAATCCTGGACAAGACAGAAAAAATATTAAGTATATGCATTTTTTACAAGTAAAAATAAAAAAAGACTTCCTATGAAACACCCATCGGATTGGGTGTTCAAGCTTAGCGCTCTGGGGTTTGTCAGTCATAAACTCTAAAGGACAATAACCTGCCATTGTCTCACAGGTGCTGCTTTTTCTCTCTACCAGCAGCCACATTAATATTCATGTCCGTTCTTCATCACCTTTCTATTCAGTGAACTTATTTATGCTTTCGTACTACTTCAAGTAAATCAAAGTGCCACATAAAATTCTGCATTATTCCTGCGGAGCTTATTCCACTTTTTTGACTCAACCAACAATTTAAGAGGACTTAAAACGCCGCTCCAGTAGCTGTCCGATAAGATTTGTCCTCATTGTTCACGTTTTTGGGTGTTAACAGATATCTTTGAGTAACGGGTCCTGCACCTGAATGTTTTTGTTTCTTTTTTTTTGGTAAAACGACAACTCTTCCCAACCCCAAAGCCACACAAACACCACCCCATTCACCAAAGTGGACTGGTCACCATGGTAACCTCCCTAGCATGCCCCGATGCTCTTAGTCTATTTTGTGGGGAGGCTAAATTCCTTTACAGACGACCGAGCAACACGCCTCCACATGTAGCTCCATCTCAACGACTTCAAACGACTCAGAAAAACACCGTGAAGCGACAGTTTCTGAGCAAAGATTTGCTTTTAGCATCTGCTTAGTCTTATGGCTGCTGCAAAAAATGAAGCTCACCTGAATTATCCTTAAGAAACTAATTGAAAAAGACGTTTTAATGATACAGAAAAGCTCTACACTGCATATTTTCATTAAAAAATGCAATAACACGTCTTTGAACAAAAAAAATGAGCAGATTTCCAATCTAGAATCCGAAAACCCAGACGTCCTGCAGAAAACAACATCATATTTGTTGTAGCTACAGTCTCTTCTGGGGATTTCACGTTGTGCAATTGTACTGGGAAGAAAGGGCAAATAGTAGCAAGGCCTTGTCGCAGCATTAACGGGTTCTGGCAAGGAGCTGGAATTCATCTATGGTTGACTCGGCAACAGTTTGGCTCCAGGTCCAAAGGCTAACCAGCCAAAACAGGCCTGCTAATAAAACCAGCCACTGACACCACAGTTAATGCCCCAGAACTAATTACTGCACTGCCATCCTGTTTCCTCCCCTCCCAAATCAGTACTGTCATGGCTAGGTTGGTGTTAGTATCGCTGGGAGAAGTTTCTATTCATGTAAAGCATTCCAGTACACCATACCCTTACCTTTCACCCTAAACCCTCATGAATTCACTAAAGTCTTTGAGAGACATTTAAATGTTCTCAATACATTGGTGAGACATTAATCCCCCACACATACATGATAAAGCTTCCTGTTTCAATGTCTAGGATTGCTCAGAGATCTGGTGTGTTACTTGTAAATGTATCCCTTTCACAAGCAAACTCGCAAGCAAAACAAAATGAATGCCCCTTTTAGTTGGTTTAAGAAAAACTGTAGGTAGAAGGCACAGATCTTTTGATGAAACACAGAAGCTATTTTATCCTATTTTGTGGAAAACACTTATGGGGCACACTAAAGCCTAGTGAGGACTATAGGGGAGCATCCCAAAGAGCTGTGTCAGCTCACCGGGGCAGCCAGGTAGTTTCAGAAAACGACTGGTGGGAAAACGTCAATCTCTGCAAACAATTTGAAGTGCAATAACGGGGTTAAAAACTACTTGCTACATGTTAAACGGATTAAAATGCAAAAACCACAGCTCCTAATATGTAAAGTATTTCCTTCATCTGAAGTCTATCCAAGCTTTTATGATCTGATTCACTCAGATTAAACATCTTTACCACTCTAAAATGTGCAAAGTATTGCCATTGTGTATTTGGTGCTTTGTTTACCATTTTTTGGAGGAATTGAACTAATGTAAAATACAGGCATTTTGCTGCCTTGTGCAGCTGGGTAAGCTACACTGGAAAAAAGCATGCACCTATACATGCTGGTTTAAATTTGATTTTAAAACCCACATTTCTATTAAACTACTGCCACTCTGCAGAAACTATGTCCTAGAAATTCACAGATTTTTTAATTTATTTTCGTAGTTGGACTTCGTGTTATTTGATATTGTCAAACTCACTAACTCAGCCATGGCCCAGATGTAAAGAAGTCGATCTCTGGTTGGACAATCGTAGGTTAAGTTCCCGCTCACCTGCCCATTTGTCCAAGTGTCCTTAGGCAAGACAGTGAACCTCACATTGCTCCTGCGTGAAGAGAAACGTGACTATAAAAAGGTAGTAAAACACTATATAAAAATATGCCATTTACATTACTACATAGAAATACAGAACTAGTATTTTTTTTTGGTATTCGCTGCACCAATGTGTTGACAGCTGCAGAGCTGTAATAAAACTCGGAACCTTCAAGAGTTGGACATGCGACTCTGCTGTCTAGTATATAACTATGATATAATATTCAGTGAATTTGCATGACTTCACCCAGAGGGAGCATGCACGAACTAACACGAAAAAGGTTTAATGCAGTCAGTCTAAACCTTTGCATGGTGCAACTTTACCCTAAACATCATCGACCACATGAAAGAGGCTAAACGGGAGCTGTTGTGTCTCCAGTCAGGATGAAAGTGGAGGATTCAGCCTGAAGGCAGAAAAACAGGTCATCTGCTTTTATCACAAACGCCCAAAAACTCCACGGCTTTTGGATTCTACCACATAAAAAAAAGCCCCTGAGGTCCTGTTGTCCCTGGAGCTAAGAATAGCCCGTCCTACACCGTTCAAAGCCTGCACTGCTCTTCAAACATCCGCTCACCACTTTTATTTAGAGCTCCAACAAATGTGCATCATCAAGTGGTGCATCAATCGCGGCAGAAGAATGATTAAGAGTGACAGAAATGCAGCCATCTGTAGGCTGAGAAGTCTCATCGATGCCTCACTCCCCTCGTTCAGCTCTGAGGAGGGAAAGAGAGTGCGGCTAAAAGGATCTGAACCTCACCCCCCACCCATGATGAAGCAGGCTTATTCCACTACATGCACATCAACCTGCAAAAACACATCCTGCTCTGAAAACACAGGGATCCAAACATTAGACTTAGCACTGTAGGATGCAAAGCCTGCCTTGGATAATATTGATCCCTGAAAAAGGGAAGTAGTTCAGGAGGCTCAAACACGGAGACTATAGAGGAGGAGGAAAAGTGTTTCTGGGGAATATGATCTGCCTTTTTCATTAAAAATCTGCTTTGTTTGCTCAGATGGAGGCAGAACGAAGCCAAAGCTCTTGTCAGATTTGTTTCTGGAGAAAAGACAAACAGATTTATCGAACTCTAAGCTTAGAGTTTGGGTGTGCAGTTGCTCACGTTCCAATGTGATCTGCAGGAAGGCCCGTTCAGCCGCTCGGAGACAGAAGCCATCTTATGCATCGACGATAAAAGTCAGATAAAAAAAGTGCAAACAAGCAGCTGTGGGTCCAACTGTCGATCATTTACACAACCCTGAAGGGCAGCTTTAAGCCAAAGGCTCTTTCAATGTCCAGCCCACCTTTGCAACCTCTGCCTTACAGGTTGTCAAGTTTTAAACAGAGAGAACGGTCCAAAAACACACAGAGGTCAAGGAGAGAAAGCGCAACAGAAAACCGAATCTGCAGCTGCTGCATGAAAGGCTCTCAAAGAGCAGACAGAACTATTTTCTTCTACAGTAATCTAGGACTGGAATGAGTACCCAAACATTTTAGGGGTGTAGCGATTAATCGGTTTATATTCCTACGATCCAACCAGATTGATCCCTTGGTGAAGGTTGTTAATGACATTGACATTTACCATTCTAAAATTGTTTCAAATTGAAAAAAAAAATCTATTTTATCAAATACAGTTGGAATATACAGTTTGTGCTGAGACACGGAAGGCTTATTTATTTTGACGTAAGAACGACAAAGTGACACCTCAAGGGACAATTCACGTGATGACAACAAAAAATGATCAATTCATTATTACAGTCCAGTGTGCGGAAACACTTAGAATTTTGTAAGTGTGGTAAAATGCTCATAATGTTTTGTTTGTATGACTTTGATGTGGAAAAACAACAGCGGGCTGAACTTTATGAAACTAATAGAGTTAACTACTATGTTAACTATTATTGTTTACTTGTTTGTTCACAAGAATCGTGGTTTGGTTTGTGAACCTTTGGTCTTGATTCATAAATTAAATCTGATTGTCATCTAAGTAATGATCCAAAGCCCTAGTGATCCCCCTCTAGTTAAAAATGTTGCTTTCACCCCTGGGGTTTTCATCAGAACGTTCCGGCCTTTTCCTGCAGCCTCTCAGATTCCACCACCATGTCAAAAAGCTGTGGAGGTGCAAACCCCAAGCAGACATCTCAGCTCAGACATCTGTTGTTAAGAACAGCGCAGACTGGCTGCTGCACGCCAGAGACACCAAAACAGCAGAGAAGAATGCTCTTTCATCCTAGGAGCTGAACAAACTTACAGTTTCCAACAAGCCTACAGCAGCTTTTACTTCTCTTGTATGATTCCGTCCAAGGAAGGGGAAAAATGATGTGAAATCAGGAACCCTTCAGCTAATCAGAACAATCATTGCACTGTCACATCCATCAAGAAAACTCAGAATAAGCAAAAAAATGGTTTGTATGAAACTTTGCCTAATCAATTAAATTAAAATACCTTCAGCAGAACAAAGTGATCAAAGGAAGAGCCCAAACGAAGCTGTTTGACAGGAACAGACTCCACTCAAAATCAGCACGTAACTGTCATTGAGTGAATGAGGCAGAGGTGCTACAGCAAACACAGCTGCTCCCTCTGCTTTTAGCTTTTACAGTAAAATAGCAACGAATATGTGAGGAGAAAATCGGGTAACATACAAAGATTTGATCCATCACCTACAGCGATGGAGCAAGACGAGGAGCAGAGATCTATGTGCCGTCATGCTATCAGAACTTAAAAAGGTTGCAGAAGAAAAAATGTTTTCCAGCAGAGATCTGATGTCAGCCTGGTGTGAAAAAAAACCTAAAGATAAAACCTAAGTTTGATGTTTGAGGTTTCAAAATATTTAAAAAAAATTATTTTATTCTAAGAGGCATTTTAATGAAAGAATCACCCCCGGGGGGGGGGGGGGGGGGTCCTGCTGGAGTTTTTTCAAGAAAGCAGAAGAGTTTATGGACGAAATATTTTTAACATTTCCTAAAAAAAACTTTATAAGTCCGAATACGCATGTCAGCCATCACAATAACAAAGAAAAGGAAGTGACTGCACTGGATTGAATATTCCATTTTTATTTTACTGGGTATGTTTGTAATAACTAAGATTTAGAAACAAAGAACGTACAAAGAAAATACAATTTCATCAAGATTATTGAAATTGCAGAGGGTCAAAATCGACTTTTCTGAGAACTTCTGGCAAAAAGTAGTCTAAGTGTGCTACAAGTACAAAAACTGAAGCAGTATTCTTGAGGTTTACTTTTCATATATCGTCCATGTGTTGTAAATTTAAAACATTTCAATTTAGTCTGAAGTATTCAGCCAATGGTTTATACTCAAGCATACATAAATAAACTTCAAATGTACTACTTATTGCTAAGGGAAATGAAAACAAGAATAGGATATATTTATGATTTCTTCTCCTTAAACATAGCAGGTTCTGATAGGCTGCTAAAGTAAGCCTGAGCGCGTGCAGGCGCATGCGCGAACCACACTGAGCAGATTAACAGGCTGTTCTAGAAACAAACACAAACTCGGGCGGTTCTTCGATCTCTGGAGGCTGAAGGTGCTGCTCCCACAGAGACAATCTGATCAGTGAGGTGGAGGGGATTAAGCGGCGTGGTCGCGCACGAGCACTCACAGGTGTGTGGCTGCCTCGCGGCTCAAAGTCTCGCAACAGCAGCAGCACAGAATTCAAGCTGATGTACTGAGAGAGTATTGATCACCTCCATCGGGGAGCTAATAGGAAACGGGCTGGACCTGAGGGCCTCGGGCAGAATAATCTCCCCCATGGGGACCACTCCCCCCCGAAATCGCCCCTAACTCTGAAATGTCATTTCTTCAAGGCCGACAAGCGAGAAAAAGTTCAACCTGACTGAAGAGTTTATGTTTGACGCTTCAGGAAAGTCAGAAACCCACCAAACACTAAAACCAAGGGCACCCTGTCATTATTAGAGTGCTGTTACATGTAAAAATAAATAAACTTGAAGTATTGGATTCGTATTGGGTACAATTACACGTGACAGGCCACCGCGTGCGTGGAGAAGGGACTCTTCTTCTCGGCCAGAGACGCGCGCGCCTGTCAAACGTCTCCATGGCGAAACGCACGTGAGCGGCATCACGACGAGAGGAACGCACGAGCCCTCCGGGGCGCCGTTCCTTCACCTCCCAACGCGCACGGCGTCCGCGCGCGCGCGAGGCAACAGCGGCGCCGCGCGGCTCCTTACCGGCCCCGTTACGAAGTCTGCGGGAGCACGCGCGCGCGGGCGGAGGACAGAGGAACAATGAGGTCACTAACCCGCCGTGGACAGTATCCTCGCGAACTCCGGGTGGGTTGGAGGCCTTCACGGGGGTCAGCGCCACAGCTGCGTGCACCTGTTCGGTTTTGGAGCTCGCGGGTCCGCACGCGGCGAGGAAACGAGCCGAAGGTGGCAGGGAAGGAACTGAATGAAAGGAGGCGGCGAGGAGAGTGAAAGCGACGGGTAAGCAGCAGGACACAACGGCTGCCTGAATATCTGTCCGAACCAGAGCCAGAACCGTCCACAGACCCAGTGTCACGCCACTCCGCTTTGCCACATCGCTCCCATGTGTCCGTCCGCCAAGCGCCCTTAGCCGCAGCAGCGAAAAACACACGCCCGCAGTGAAAATCTGGTCGGAACCGCACTCACCGGTCCAGATCCCGTCCTGTCGCTGAGCCAGAAACCTTCCTTCCCCGCTGCTCCTTCCTCTCCTTGCGGTGGATGTCTGCTGGCGCCTCGGGAGCTCTCCTTTCCTGCTTCCCTTTTGTGCGGGAGCGGACAAATATAGGCTTTGTTAGTCGGTGTCAGATCTCCCGTCTCCCCCCTGAGGCGTCGGCCAGTCTCCAAAGTTAGGTGATCTCGCGTGGGGAGGACTCAGCGCACGTAGATGTTCGCTGCTGTGAAATAAAAAACAAACAATCCAACAGCGGATCGGGGGGGGAAACGCCGATTCGCGTTTTTTGGACTTTCAAAAAAAAAAAAAGAAGAAGAAGAAGTCAGTCCTCGTTTCACTCTTCCCCGCAGATGCGAATTGCAATCGGACCTCCACGACAGAACGCTTCCCGTTCTCCCCAAGTACTCCACGCAAATGTCCGCTGCCGAGCCTGAAGGATGAATTTCCAGCCTGAGGAGGAGTGGAAGGATGGAGGGAGGGCAGAGCCTCGCATTCTCTGAATCACTCCACCCACAATCTGCCTCTCCTCCCCTTTTTTTTCCATACTGCCTCCACCTCCTCTGTCCTTTCATTCAGCCTTGGTGCATTTTTTTTCCCTTTTATGCCTCCAGATTCTCCACACACCAATCAATGTGTTTACTCAACGCCCCGCCAATGATGAAGGCATTGATCCACAAGTGAATGATCAGCGTGGAGGATCTATCAATTTCCAAGTGGCTTTTCCTAAAACACCCAGGAGGAAGTCTTCATAAACTCTGTGCAGCTACAACCTCAGGATCTCAGCTGCATTCATGATGCTGGAATTCCCGCCTGGAGCCTCTCTTCCTATAGTTTCAGGGTCACCACCCTGAGAAGCTCTTGTTTCGCCTGGCACCATCGTTCATCTTCAGCACCTTTTCGGCCTCCTCTCGGCTCATTCCAGGCTTCTCACCTTCCTTTCTCTCTGTTTCTATGACCCGAAACCCCTCAGTGACATTTTCACACCAGACATGATCTTCTTGCTAAGTTTGGCAATAAGCAGTTTGACTGAAGTTATATTGTCGGGTTTTTTCTTTTGTGTTTTATGAGAACATCTCTACCCTTTCTTAACATATATTGTATTTTTTGGACAATAAATCCCTTTGGAATGAAAGTCAAAGCAACCAAAATAATTTATATAAGCCACATTGGAATATAAGTTGTACTTTTGGGAATTTATTCAACAACATACTGGACCAAGAATGGACATTTCATCTTGAAAGGCAAACCCTAATAAAGGGAATAGATAACAATAATAGACTGAATATATGGAATCTAATATATTAGTGCAACGTTTGACCAATTATTCAGATAACATAGCATAACAAACATGCTAACAGCTCAACTCAACTCTTTAAATCACTTTAATTCACTGCATCTGTTGAATTATTCACCCAGTGTGACTTTGGAAGAATTTCACCAGTCCTAAGATAAGACTGAGCGGTGCTTCTTCTTCTGCTGTTGCAATAAATACACGTAACACTGATACACACAAACACAGTGCCCTCTAGGGGTTGTTGCTTTGATTTGAAAAGAAAATAAATAAAAAATCTGGAAGAAACTCAATAAAACAAGTTAACGATTAATGTTTTCTTACATTTTTAGCTCCAGTTTACATTCTTTCAACTACCTAAGTTGATTTGTGTTGATATGCAGCACTTTACAGTAGAGAAGTGGTTACACAATTGATATAAATCAACTCTGTTGCAGTGAAAAGCAACTTTGTGCTGTTATGCAGAGTTACAGCATGTCAAAGAGTTTGTGTTATTTAGCTGTTGCTGGTGACATTTCTAGTGTTAAAGGGCTCATCAAAACAGAACTCTGATACTGGAACTCTGTAAATGTTTAACGGATGCTGTTTTATTTTGAAAATAAATATTAAAGATCTGCAAAAGGATGATTTATATCCATGCAGGAATGGTACGTGCTTGATATGAGTCTTTTTGTATGCATGTATTTGCATCAAACCTGATCTGCATTTCTATTGTTCATGTGTTGACGTGTGTGTTTGAGAAGGTTTTGGGAGCCAACAGGTATGTTTGTAATATTTTATTATAGATGGGTGTGTCTGTAGCCAGAATAAACCCTTTTGATAAACATCTAAGTTTGAAAGTCGTTTCAATAAATCCTGAAACGTTCATCTGATGTTGTCGTCTGCATTTTTTAAAATTTCACAGCAAAATGAACCTATTAGCCATCACCATTCTGTCTGTGATGGAATAAAAGTCTATTTCCAATTGATGTCTGTCTCTCATAAACACCAAGCCAGTTGCCAAGTTTTTGGAATAAATGCCAGGTCTACTATTGGAAGATGTACTGTATTTAAGTTAAGGTTTGTCGCTATAATTTGCAGTTTTAGATAAGCCAATATTTATATTATGTTCACACTAAATATACTGATGTTTGTCTGATGATAAAGTTTGACTTCTATTGTTCTGCTTTTTTTCAAGCAGTATGGCAGCAACTGTTTGTGTGGAGCTTAGAGAAGCTATGCCCCAAAGCTTGTTCCAGATGGGACATGTCTGAAACACCTCAACTGAAAGGCATCCTGATCAGATGTCCAATCCCCCTCGGCTGGCTCTTTTTTTTCTTTCCATGAAGTTGTAGTCCTGTTGGAGTGCTCTGGAAAGCCATTTACTGTTTTTTTTTTTTTTTAAATGTGTCTTCTTGCGCCAGATCTATTAGCACTAAAGCGCACTAAAAAGAAAAGAAAAGCACAGAACCCCTACTGAGATCCTATCAGGTAACTGAGTACCTCAAGCTCTCCCAAAGGATTGCATCTCACTGCATTTGACTCTTGCCAACACATTACAAATTCCATTTGTGAAGGAGATTCTAAAATAGTCTTGAAACATTTTCAGGGTTCCTTGGATACTTCAGAGGTATTGCTCCAATGTCCTAGACTTTCAAAGATGTTAAAAAATTAAAACAATTTTCTCATGAATACTCACAAAATTGTTGTGGGTGTTTCAAAATACATTCAATGCTGTATTTGTCTTTCATCGGTGGCTTTGTTGCAATTATAGATATATATCCGCTGGACTGATAATCTCTGATGCCACCCAGTGAGTGTAGAAATCTACCTTTAACAGACAAGACTCTTGCTTTGTTCACATCGCCCTCGGCAACGTGCATTCAACCAGCAACTTCCAATGAAAAGCCTGTATAAATGCGCGTTTCGAGCTTCCACGTTCAAAACTCTCCCATTCACGCGTAGCTACTCAAGTTACTACAACTGTTTCAGAACTCTGTGTGCTAAAATGCATGGCCATTGAGGGAACATTGCAAGTTAAACCAGGTTAAACTTTGACGGACTTGGTAGTGGCGTATGCACAACCTCCCCTTTAGCTTACAAAAGTGCTAACTGGTTGAAAACGAATAATGGAGAAGAAATTAATAATTGCGGTTTGTGTCTGGCCAGAATTATATGACACCAAGTCTTTCAAATATCGGAATAGAGCTGTGAAATGAAAAGTCTGGAGCGAGATTTAAACTTCTTTGACATTTCGCACCAAGCATCTTCCAATTGTAGGTGGCAGACATGCTAGCAAACAGTAGAAAAAGACAACACTCATCCTGTGAGAACACTACAAACTATATTCACATTCGGGTGAATATAGTTGCGCGTCACATGCCTGGTGCTTTCAGCATTCACAATTTTCCAGATTTACCTATCAGGTGGGAAATGTAACTTCTTATTTCAAATAAGTCCCAAAATTAACCTAACCCTTCAAGCAGAACTGTACGGCCAAAAAAAAAGCTGCACATATTTAGTAAATTACATGGGTATAGTCACTTTCATAAAAAAACAAATCAGTCCACAGTCCACACCAGTGTAATACTGAGAAAGAGCAGGCTGGCTACTTGTATTTCTTTTTTGGACTTGCTTTAAAATCGTTTTCTGTCATGGTTGTCACAGAAACAGTCCACAGATTTCAATCTTGCTCTACTGTTTGTTCCATCTAAGATTGGATAATTCCTAATTAAAACAAAATCTCCTGAAAGAAAATTAATGGACTTGTTTCAAGTTGAACGTTTTGTTTTGATTGCTTGAAATAAACCAATTCCGATCCAATTCCGGAATGACGTCAAACATGGACTACTTCTTTAAAATGATAACACTGATTTAAATGATGTGATCACAAAATGAAGTCGAAGCGAATTAAAGTAGAGTTAGGAACAGTGATCAGACGTGAGTGACACAAACCCATCACTCAAAATCATCTTTTCTTTGCTTTTTTTGTTTAAATTAGAACATTTTCTATGTCTGGGCAATTTCCTGCTGTCTACATAGCAGCAGTGACCCAATGTTGAACTGTAAATTACAATGATATTTTCCAGGAAGTCAGTCACATTTTGGTGGCATTTACACAGGAACAGAAGAGATCAAGTCAGAGGGGCTGCCTTCCTGTCTAATAAAAAGTCCTGAATCTTTTTCAGCCTTTCTCTGAGACATCATCTGTATCTTCTTCATGCTGATAAAAAGTCCAGAGGCACCAACAGTAGGATCATACATGAGGGATGGAGGACTATTCACATGTGCAAATGTGAAAGTCTTTTTGTATTCAATTTTATGTGAATAAAAAAAGTTTTTTAGTTTGGTGTGATTGTGTGTTCTGTTCTTTTGTAGTTATGTCCTTTCAGTTTATATTTTGCCTTAGCTCTCATCATTGTATTTTTCTCTCACCTGGACCTAGTTTAAGATAGTTACAACCCACTGGCATTAAACTGTCAAAATGAAACAAAAGGTAAGAATGCACCGTCTCAGAGACTCAAAAAGCTAAAAATGTCTTTATGCAGCCATCAGAGCTGCCTCTGGAGAGGTTCTTCTAATCTGTTGGTACAGGAAATGCGCTACATGTGACACATTCACCACAAACACATCAACAAGAGCAGAAGCATGAGCAAACCAACAGCGCAGAGAGAGCAGGCGAGCCCACGGAACAGAGTGGAAACCAGACCAAGTCTGACAAAGCAGAGGGAGTTTGCAAAAACAAGACGAAGGTGAAATTTCAACCTGTCAACAACAGGCAGGAAATGTGTTACACTGAATATGGTTCAGTGGGATTCAGAAGGTCCAACACTGCAACCAGAAACAGTGTATCTGTAAGACAAACCACAAAACAAGGGATCTCCAACACAAACAAGAAGAACGTTGGTCTACGCAGGGGATGGTCTCATGGAGAATGTGCTCAACAAAATATGGCACTGAGACCCTCAGCCTACCACCTGATGAACATTAAAGCTTCTTGAAGTCTTTCTCAGCTCTGACAACTGCACACAATTGCAGGGTTCTCAGCAGAGGTTAAAGTAGATTTTGTTTATGCCATGTTTATGTTATATGTATTATAACAGATAACATCAACGTAAATCTTTTTAATAGCAGTAAATCCACACCAGGGGTGTAATGATTAATCGACAAATGTATTTATCCAACCAGATCAATCAGTCTGTTGCAACTTAATAATTGAATGAAATAGAACTATACCAATTTAAAATTACTTTAAAATGAAATAAATCGATCTATGATCAATACTGGAAAATACCATTTGGATACGGTAGGTTTATTTTACTCTGACATAAAAACTCCAAATGCATCTACTAAGCATCTTTGGGCTCTTCATACAAACCTGTGGTCATTGAACACAAGTTGCAAGTTAAACCAGGTTGAAGGTTGAAGTGCAAGACACACCTGAACACCCCTCAGGATGCGACCATTTATCCCATCTTAGATGGAACAAACAGTAGAGCAAGATTGAAATCTGTCGACTGTCTCTGTGGCAACCATGACAGAAAATGATTTTAAAGCAAGTCCAAAAAAGAAATACAAGAAACCATCCTGCTCTTTCTCAGTATTACACTGGTGTGGACTGAAAAGAGCAGGAGACAAGCGGCACCATGACATTGTTTGCATTTTTCTCTCTCACCTGGACCCTATTTCAGAGTTTTGGTGCAAAAACTGAAGAAGAAAAAGGGAGTCCTGTTATAAACAAGAAACAGCAATGTGCATCTTGGGTGCACGTATCACATGTGAAAGCTGAGAGTGTCAATTTGGGAATATGTTGAAGAGAGAGAGACAGTAGGAGTTACATGCACACATCAACAATCAGCATAACCCATCCATCTCAATCGCAAAGAAATGTTGATCCAAATGAGTTTGATCAGGAAAGAGAATATCGAATTGCATGTTTAAATGAAGCATTTTTATTCTGCAGGCTTTTAATCTGATTACTTGTGTCCATGTAAACGCAGCCATCAACATTAAAGAAGAATGATCAGACTTGTTCTTGAATTTGTTTGATCAAACTCCTTGAACATACACTACCAGTAAGTCTACATTTCTAAGCTGCTCTGGATTTCTCCTCACCCAAGAAAACTTTTAATCAAACCTACATCTTGATCATTCAGCCTTTTCTGTGTGCTTCTAAGTTTTCTGGCCTCATTAAGACGTGCATTTGAAATGAAGAAAGCTGATGTGAACTGAAACTGTTGCTCAGCAGGAGCAGGAAGGTTGGTGGCCTCCAATCCTGATGTGTCCTAAAGGCTGCATTGCTCCACATGAGTTATTGAGCCTCACTTCAGTTTGGAGCTTAGATTTGGACATGTACCAACATTTCTCTTGGGGTTACTCAAGCTTTGGTGCTAACTTATGTATAGTCTGAAAGGAAGCTGATAAAGCGGTACCTTTTTACTGCAGCGCTGTGTGCTATGAGCAAAAAAGAAACAAATTAGTCTCATCACTACAAGGAGAAGAAAATTATTCATTTTCCCTGTTGCTAGCTCAAACCGTTCTTCAGATGCTTTATATTAATAGCCACTTAAATTGTGATTGTTGAAGGACAGAAACATTTCTATACTTTTCCTTCTCTTCTGTATCTCCAGGTTTACCAATGTCATCATACTGATGAGAAAAGGGATGTTCAGTGGGTTAAGATAGTTACAACCCACTGGCATTAAACTGTCAAAATGAAACAAAAGGTAAGAATGCACCGTCTCAGAGACTCAAAAAGCTAAAAATGTCTTTATGCAGCCATCAGAGCTGCCTCTGGAGAGGTTCTTCTAATCTGTTGGTACAGGAAATGCGCTACATGTGACACATTCACCACAAACACATCAACAAGAGCAGAAGCATGAGCAAACCGACAGCGTGGAAACCATACCAAGTCTGACAAAGCAGAGGGAGTTTGCAAAAACAAGACGAAGGTGAAATTTCAACCTGTCAACAACAGGCAGGAAATGTGTTACACTGAATATGGTTCAGTGGGATTCAGGAGGTCCAACACTGCAACCAGAAACAGTGTATCTGCAAGACAAACCACAAAGCAAGGAAGCTCCAACACAAACAAGCAGAACGTTGGTCTACGCAGGGGATGGTCTCATGGAGAATGTGCTCAACAATACATGGCACTGAGACCCTCAGCCTACATCATGACGACATGAAAACAACCAAACGCATCACAGTAAACAACACATAGATCAAGATCAAGCCATCATTATCATTGATCAAAGCAAAGACTTCACCACACATTGCGGTCAGTGTGGTAGAATGTTCCAACAGTGGGTTGAACTTTGTGATACTAAAATGCGAATTGATCTGATATTAATTATTATTTTCTTGTTTGTTTGTACACATTTTTAGTTTATACTTAATTATTTTGCAAGAAATACAAGGAATCTGGAAAACTTCACTTACCCTTAACACCCAGGTATTTATCTGTGAGTCACACTGGTTGAATTTTTTGGCCAAAGATGTCCTGGATCCATTTTAGGTCAGGGAATCGCATCCAATTGGATCGTAGAAAATGAACCAATATTGACTATAAATTGGATCAACAATCACAAATTACAACATGAATCAAATCAAAGTAAAAATGTATCATAACACCCCTATCACAGATAGTTGCAGATAGATGCAGTTGAGAATAAATCTTGACTGTAAATAAAAATGTAGACAGGGTTTTGTGAAAAAATATTTGAATTGATTATTGAACTAAATAACTTAATAGATACAGGAAATGGACTTCCTTCTTTTTCATTTACTTCCCCTCTACTACTTTTAGCTTGTTCATCTTCCTCTTCAATTGCAGTCTTCCTCTTGAACAATCATCCCTGCATTTTTTTTTGTTTTCAATGACTTTTTCAAAATAAAAATCAATGTGCTTGTTTAAGGAACCGACAGAATGAGTGGATAACGTGAGAAGAGAGAAAGACGTAAATCACATTTGGAAGCGATGATAAGACACTAAAAACCACGAAGGCACGAAAATGATTAGCTAAAGCGCTGCCTGATTCACACTGGTATCAGTCCACAGCTGCTGTTGAATGTGTGTTAAAGCAGCAAAAAACGGACACACAGCCGATCTTTCAGCCGGTTTGACACACCTCTGCCAGATCTTAAACCGGTACGCAGTACAAGACCGTACCGGCTTAGTTTCAGCCCTGGTTCTCAGTGATATGTATCTTCTTACTTCAACTTATTGTTTACAACTGCCCTTACAGGTGGATAAAGAGTGTCTGAGTGGGAAAAAAATCTGTACAGGAACACAGGTGGCCTGCACAAAATGTTATGATTGTAGACCCCTCGATGAGCCTGTAGAGCGCAAATTTTCATGCACATCTTTTTTTACTGCAAGCAATATGTTGTAGAGAAGACTTATAACTATGTTCACCACCCTCGAGTGCCTTCAAGCTGCCACTTTCAGTGTAGCGTCTTGGCAAAGCATGTAAACGCGTTTCCAGCTTCCATGTTCAAAACCCTCTTGTTCACGCATTGCTATGCAAGTTTTTAAAAGCGTATTTGGTCTCTTTGTACAAAACGTGTGGCCATTGAACACGAGTTGCAAGTTAAATTAGGTTGAAGATTGAACTACAAGATACATCTCAGGATGCGACCACTCCTTTCTACGCCTCTCCAGGGGCCCGGGCAACCCAAAAAAACCCACAGCACCCATACAAGTCAACCTGCGTACAGGTGCATGTGATAAAGGCATTCAGACATCACTGAAGCTGGTTTTAAAACATCAGACAGATATTGGTAAAATACAAGAGTATCTCTTTGCTTTCAAAAATGTTTTACTGATTTTCCAAAGATTATAATGCTATCAATTATATGATGTTTGTTCATCATATAACATCCGTCCTGAGCAAAACAAATCCAGAGGATCCACGTTTGGCTCTTTATAAAAGTAATGCAGGAATTAATCTCCTATGCATAAATCATGGCAGTTTTATGCCAGCTTGAGTTTGGGAGAAGCTCCAAGTGTCAACCACTTTCCCTTTTTTTCACGTATAATCTATTGATTGTATCTTGAGTGTTCAGGCAGCATGGAGGACAGCCTCCTTCCTGTGAGGCGTTGGGTTTCGACAGACAAAAGGCAAGATTGTAATGCTTTAGAAAAAGCGAAGCAGACATTACAAAATCTCTCAAACTCTAGGGATGGAGGAAGGTGCTGGATCAGAGTAACCAATGCATGCAAACACAGCTCTCTGCATTGCTGCTGTTTTAATGCGGGCGAGGCGCCGGGCGAACTGGGGCCTCGTCCGTGTGACCACGTCTAATGAAAAGTGACAACTCCCTTCTCTTGGAGGGCTCTCCTGTTTTGCTCCAGATCCCATGCGCCTCCCCTCCACCAACTCTTCCCCTCTCCACCTCCCCCTCCCTCTAATGTTACTGGAAAATATGCTGTCGATGTTTTTTTAATCAGATATGAAGCTTTGGAATCTCCCAGAGAAGATCAGCAGAGGCAGGAGGAGAATGTGCCTTTCAAACAGTAATAATCTGACAAATTGTAGATGAGGAAGAGTCACAGAACTCGAGATGTTTGAGCAGAAAAAAAATGAGTAAAGCTCTGACAGTCTAATTTAAAAGATAGGAGGCAAATTGATTATTGAATGGCAGGTGTTCAGAGCACGCTGGATTATCGGAAGAGCATGTGATGGAAAACTTCACACTGTACTCAATCAATCTACAAGAAAGATAAATGGCTTTTCTGATTGCTCCACTCCCCATCTTCAGCGGAGGCTCGACCGTCGATGGAGCAAAATAGCTTATATGAGAGATGCGTCGGGGTGTCCTGCAGCGTGTCAAACCCCGTGCACGCTTTGATCCAGCCTGTGTTCAGAGTGGAGCTGGTGCTGCAGCAGAATCTGAGTGAACAGACTGAAATGTTCTGCTTTCTGATGCTAAATGCTGGAAAACACCACCTTTCTGTGGTCTGCATTTAAAAACAGAGCTTGGATATTTGGACAAGTGTGGGTTGTGTGAAGTAAAAATAAAAATCAAGCTAACATCTTCTGTAGAGGCGGGTGTTTGTGTGTATTTTCTGCTCCCGCGCCTCTTAAAACAGTCAATTAAACCAGCAGTGAAGGATAAAGTATGTGGGTTAGGGTGCTGTCTTCCTCTTTAATATTTCATCTGGGCCCTGGCAGAAATGGGGCAGAGGCACAGTACGCCTGATGTGTTGGGGGATGCATGTGCATTTTTTGTTTTTGTGACTGCTTTTTTTCCCCTTCAAATCTATTTGACTCTGTTATTTTATGAAGCTTTGTTTACTTTGGGTTTATTTGTCATTTCATTTTGTTGCACAGGTGGGACGCGGAAAAAGAACCTGAATGCATCAAGGCCATGCTTTGTGTTCGTTTACGTCAAGTTTGTGCACCGCCTTTGTTCAGCATGTGCATGTGATATGGTCTGTCCCGATCAGTGCAAAACTACACTTTTATTACTGTATTCATCTGACTGAAAAAAACAACCAATTTAGCTGCAGGCTTTGTGTTCATTCCAAGCAGGAAGCTTGTGATTTTTGTGTTTTTTTAAGAGCATAGTGTATGACAGTGCCTGAAGCCCCAAAAAGTTAAATATTAGTGTTTAAACATTAAAAACAAAAAGTTAAATTAAGGTCAGCCAAAACAACTATATTTCTCAAATAACTCTTTACATTTAATCTGAAAACAGACAACCTTTTTTTGTAGAGCTTTCACTATAAACTCAAGGAGATTTTGATAAACTAGGGGTCCCCAATATATCAATTGCAATGGACCAGTCGATTGGGAAGGAAATGTGGGTACATTGCAAGCAATCAAAAATAAATTAATAAAAATGTAAATACATTTTTACAAACATTTATCAGTCAATCATCATCCACCCCTGGAAGTACATCATTTGACAGACATGCAGAACAGCCAACCAAACATCTTCTGATACATAAATCATTACTTGTGTTTCTTACTAAACTCAGTGCTGTTCTCCACTAGCAGATATGGAGTTTTTCTTCCTTCAAGACTTCAGAAAGGCGCGAGCAATCTGACAGTCAGACTCCTAACCATGGATGTGGCAGCAAGTGTGTCTTATTTTTCTCAGTCACTCAAAAATAACTTCCAACAGAACGCACACTGAATGTTTCTATGTCAACGGTTTTGACATAACAACAATGACCAAACAGGTCCAATTCAATGAGCTGTCAAAGTCCTATAGGTTGTCCCCCACCTAGGTGTGTAAAACCTGTTCTCTGCATTTGACCCGTTCCCTGGGGATTGAGGTGAGCTGAAGGCTCAGCTGCACTCAGGAAGCATTTGGTGGTTTAACCCCTCAATTTGATCGCGTATTGCAGAGTATGAAGACATTGATTCCCATATGAGTCTTTGATATGACTCACTTGTCTGAACTCAGGACCTTTCTTTTCCAGGGTGGACACTCAACCAAATGACCACTCTGCTGTATTTTCAGCACTGTAGGGAGCACCAGCTTATAAGGCACACTATTAAGTAACGGTCTAGTTGCCACTCTCACGTTATGTGTGTTAGCATATTCACAACACGAGGAAAACCCAACCTTGTTTGCACCACTTGAAAAAACATTCTGCATTTTGTAATAAGTCTGTGTATTCAAGAACATGAGCATTTTAAATGTGGGCACCGCTGAAAAACCTAAAAAAAAGCTTTCCTGTTTTTATGTTGAGCTGGGCTTGCATAAAAAATGATAGTGATAAACAATTGCATCGAATTCCAAAATCACAGTTACACCCTAATCTTTTCAACAAATCAAAATCAAATTTTTCAAGTTCATGCCTGAGATTCTTGGTAAATGAATCTTAAATTGAGCCATCCTCTGCTTGTTGCACTGGACCTTATGCAGCTGATGAGAACAGCATTCGAGCCTCTAAACAAGTGGGTTTCCACGGAGATGACACTAACAACTACCGTCTGTCTGGGAATGTCAGGAGCCATCATTTAAAATGATCTGCCCCTGGATGTCTTCATAGAAGCAATAAAGATGAGAGGATGCTGGTTGTAAGTCATTCTTTCTGCAGCTATCCAGAGAGCCGCTGACCTTATAAACCGCAGGAGGTCTTATCAAGACACCGATTATGGATCTGAGTTCTGAAGGTGAAAACCTTCGGCAGCCACACCACCTACCTCGTGTGTGATGAATCTTCTTCATCAGCTTTCTGTTGTTCCAACAAGTGATTGAAAATATTCAGTAAAGCTGCTGCAGGTTGTTGGATGTGAAATGATTGACTGGTTTGGCTTCTCCATTTATTGATGAACGTTGCTTTATTCAGGAGAGAAATTGGTGCGAAAAATCACAAAAATACAATTGTTGCTGATTTAAAAACAGGAAAGACAGCAGGGAAGAGGGTGAAAAAAATATTCCAGTAAAATTGATGATAAAACTAGTGGTTTGATGCATTTGGATGTCGCACTGATCTTGGTCTGAATGTACTGAAGGTTTAGAACGAGGTGGGAGCCGTTTAAAGGGACATGAAGAGAATGAGAGGCAGAGGAAAAGGAAAAAGAATTGTGTTAAGTTGAAGATAAGAGCGTATTATAGCCAGCAGAAGGCAGAGATATAGGACTGAGAATATGATTCAGCGAGGACAGATGACTGCAGGCATTTCTGGAAGAGATGAGATTTCCGCCTGCGGTGAAAGATAACTCTCTTCTGAGAAGGTATCACAGAGTGTCTTGGAACAACAGAGCTAATTTGCTGTTTGAGGTCATTTGCCCAAAAGTGCCGCTTTCATCAGCTGACTGACAGTTTGTGACAAAGGTGTCCGAAAAAGTCCTGCAGGGCTGCCCTGCACAACTCCCTCAGCCATCACAGAATCTCATTAGGTCAACAGATCATTTGATGCCGCTGCCTGCGACTGGACATTATTTTTTGGAGTGAGGAACCAATGGTAAATCTGTCCGTCTGAGTGAAAATGTCTATTTTTCCAGCATTTAACTTGCAGCCACAAATTTGTCGCATAAAGACGGATTACCAAGTCTAACAAGTCAAAACGGTCCAGGCTCAAACATGTTTGATGATATTTCAAGTTGATGCTGAAATGAGATTCCATAAGGGATTTTATTGCAATTTTATTCATTTAGTAAAGCCTTAAACAATAACTCTTCTACCGTGCAATTACCATAATCACAGCAGAATCTGAAGCAGAAAAAAGCAGCTTTGTGCTATCATGCAACACTTTACATTAGTAATAATCCCAAAACCAATATAAAAAGCGTTTTTTCTCCAATTCAGAATTAGCTAATTCATGTTCAACATGCAAACGGTCAAAGATTTATGGTTTGTCAAATGATGTTTGTCATTTAGATGTTGCAGACGACATCTCTGGTGTAAAAGGGTTACTCACCTTCAGTTGGTTACAGCTGGTTATAGTGAGCAGAATGACGCAGGAATCTGGTTGACTGAACCACATCAATCAAAAGACCCACTCCAGTGAAAATGGTGTTTTTTGGTGTTTTAACTAATTCTTATTGCATTTTTCTGATGATGGGGAGCTTAAAACATGAAGATTAAAATGGCATTTTAATCTTGTCCCTTAGTATTTCTTATATTAATTATATTAATTGTTGTAAATCAGGAGCAGCTAAAAGATCTTTCATTTTTATGTAAAAAAAAAAAAAAAGAAAAAAAGCATTTATGATTCCACTGACCTCGCGCTCTGTGCACAGTGATTGCAAACATTTTACTTACCTGTCTTTTATCAAAAATCTTTAAATCTGCCTGACAGTCAAACCTGAAGATGTGACGTGTTTACACTTCACCTCTGCTGGAATGTCATGGCTTTGCAGTGGATTTTGTTTTTCTTTGCAAGCATTGTCTGTCGGCGCTCTTGTAACTCCTGCTTCTCTGAGAAGCAAACAGAGACTGTAAAACTCAAGACTTGTGTCCCCAGGCTATATAAAAGTTTGGTCATAATGAAAACGCTCTTCTGCTTGTGCAACCACTCAGCCCATAACCTCAGCAAGTCTTCCAGGTTCCTGCAGTAAACCCCCTCTGACATTCTTCATGGTGATAAACCGCAGCCCTCCACCACGGCTACTCCTGCCTCGACTTGTCAGCAGCTATAGGTGTTCTTGTTATATTCCTTTTATTGTCTCTGCTTGAGCTGGCGATCCAAATGTCTTCAGCTTGAAAACTTACATGCTTGAGGAAAAAAACTTAACATGGGTTGACAAAGTAAGACAAATATCCCCAGAAAAGCCGGTGATCATGTAAGAGTGATCTTGTAAACCAGAAATGCATCAAGAAAGAAGTGTTTTGAAAGTAACGGGCGTCTTATTAGCAAATTAAAGACAGTGAGATCAAGCAGGGTTTGATGAACAAAAACGTGGTAATTGTAACCATTAAATCCCACTCCTTTGTCGCTGACCAGCAGCCTCACAAATAGTAGT
Organism: Oryzias celebensis; assembly: GCA_014656515.1. NCBI lineage: Eukaryota > Metazoa > Chordata > Actinopteri > Beloniformes > Adrianichthyidae > Oryzias > Oryzias celebensis. The sequence continues at coordinate 10,594,173 of BNCR01000005.1, forward strand.
GTAGGGACACACACACAAAAGAGCACCAGCTGACACTCCAGTGCACGCACAGACAAAAACATGGTGATTTCTTTTCTTTTAGCACCTGTTGCAAGATCAATAACAGTTTGAAAAAAAAAATACCCCTGATCCCCAACTTCATTGTGCTTCATTGTCGTTTGCCTTTTCATGCTCCTTTACATACAGATGAGCCAAAATGTTTGCCGGTGCACTGATGTATTTGTGCATGAATCCGTCCATAATGGGAATAATTAGTTCGTCTCTGTCTACATTCCGTCACTGTCTTCAGGTCAAACAAACCAGGTCACCAGAGGTATTCAATGAGTTACTGAGCAACACAAAGTCATGCCATTGATCCACTGATCCAAGCGAGAAAGGGGGCTGTCTCTGAAATCACCCCCTCGGGCGACACTAGCTGCAGGAATGTGAAAGCAGGCGACGTCTGCTTTGTTACCTCAAGGCGCGCATTGATCACTGAGAGCTGGAGGGACAGATCTGAGAGAAAATGATGGCGACACTGCGACATAATTGATCCCAACTCGTGGTCTGTCATTAAGAGCCAAAGTTAATGAGGTGAGATTCTTTACAGGGAGGGGCATGTCCTACTGAGGCTGTTTGGAGGGTCTTATCCCTCATCACATGCCTTCAGGTTGGCCTTTCTCCTTGATTTTTATCTTTGTTTTAGAAGGTTGAGGCTCAGATTTTTCTTCTGTGAGCTCATCTCAAAGAATTTCCATGTCTTTCTTCACTTGGGCATGTTTTTACACTTCGGCAGGGGAAATAATTTACTCAAGCAAACGAAGGAAATGTCTGAAAATCAGCCAGCTGGATCTTCTTTAATAGAAAAAGGACTGCAAAGGCTCTGTAATGTAACTCGTTTAATGTACTCCCTTTCTAGTTGTTTAGCAAGTCACATTAAAAGTTAATTAGTTGAAAAGAATCCTGAGAGGAGTTAAAAGGTTCTCATTGTGGGAATCTTTTGAACATCTTAAAAATCTAAGCAGGCGAAGATGGAAATTATTGTATTTTCTGCAACATATTGCTGTCTACACACCGGGCATGTGATGTGTGTTTAAGGCGCGTTCAAGAACATTCTTAATGCAGTTTGGTGTTCAAACTGGACTGTCGCCACCAGATACTAGCACTCACGGTTGGAAGAGACTTGCGAAATGTCTCGTGAATCTTACTCCAGACCTTTTTCTTTCACAGCTTTATTTCAGTAACTGAAAGACTTTATAAAATTCTGTTGAGGCACAAACCACACGTGATAAAGGGCCTATGCCATGCAAGATCAACTTTTTGAGCTTTTAAAAAAGCTCATTCTTCACTTTAAACAACCCCAAAGCAGACGTAGACAAGCGAGAACAGCCCTTTCCAGGAAGATTCAGCACTGCCACCACCACCCACAGGATAACACACACACACACAGTTTCTCCGCAATGCTAGCGGTGATTGACAAAATGCTTTTGTTTTAAATGCACAGTTTATAATCTTCCAATTGTGTCCCGTCTCCAATAGCCGCCGTCTAACAGGAGTTTGTTGCTTTAGACGCCGGGCTCCAACAGTGGCCAGGCTCCTCCAAGACAGGAGCGAAAGGCAAACCCTCAGAGATCGAGTCATTTTACTTCAGGGTAGGAAAAAAGTTCACAAAAATAACTCACATTTCATAAATAATTTGTTTTTTTGTGTGCCAAAGTTAATATATGATCATATATATTGATATAGTGTACTCTAAAAAGACTTAGGAAAAGCATGGTGTAGGCCCATTAATTTCTGCTCCATGATCAATTAAACGGTTGACATGCGCATTATGCATGTAGAGCAGGAAACAGACTCAAAAACATGCGTATTGACACGTGAACGTCAGAGTTTTAAACGTGAAAGCCCCAAACATGCATTAACGTCACATAGACTTTTCATTGAGAGTGGTCACTTAAATGCACGTTGCCCAACCTGATGTGAACGTAGCATCAGGTGCACTTAAAAGCTGTAGTTTTTTTATACATACATACTCATACAGATTCATACAGACATACAGCCATGATTTTCCAAATACAGACATACAGATTCATTACTGGTTAAGATTGCTGATGTTTAAGGCATTTTGGGAGGTACACAACAATGTGAATATTTATATATATTTTGTTGCAAACGATGTGATGCATGAATTTGAGAGTTTTGAATGTGGAATCCCAAAATGTTTACGGACGGACATTTACGTAGATTTTTCATCAGAAGTTGCTTCTTGAACATGCCGATGTGATGCCTGATGTGAATGCAGCATAAGACAATGAATGTTCTTTGGTCTTCCATGTCATTCATTCAGTTTGTACTTCTTGCCTCAAAAATACTCCAACCGTTTAGCTCTTCTGTTCACGGACTAACAGGTAGTAGAAGAGCCAAGAAGTAGAGTGGAGGAATCCTACATTTTTAACCAAAACATCAAATATCATATGAAAATTGTGTACTTATATTTTTCATAAAGACTCACTTCAAGTTTTTTTTTCACGGAAATGCTCCAGTGAAGCTGTTCCTTGTGGCTAAAATGAAAGTTATAAAAGCAACCTAATGTATATTTCATGTCTTTTTTTTAAATCTGGGATTGGACTGACCCAATTTTAGGGCTGGTAATTACTGTACTATAATTCATTTCAAATAAGGTTTGGTCATCTAAGAGATTAGAAGAGTGAGATGAAATACTAGCCTTTTGGAATGACTGTAATTTTCACGTAAAGCAGTTCTTGAGGCAATTATGTACAGATAACAATCAGAAAAAATGACTGGAAGAGAGGACGAGTGCAGACTTGAGAGCGTTTCTTTTGTTGGTGGTCTCATGGAGCCTAAAGCAAAGGTTTTCTGTAAAAACGAATAACTGCTGACCCAGATTCAATGAAGACAGACAATAATAAGGTCTGGCCTGAAATGTGTTGCTGCAGGGATGAAGCACTGATGATATTTTTAGATAAGAACAAGCATGTGTTGGGAAGCAAAACCAAAACTTAAGCAGCAAAACAGCATTTTAAAACGTCACTAGTTTCCACTCTAGAAGTCTTAGTCTACAAACACACCGGACATATGTGTGGAGCATTCAAGAATAATCTTAATGTGGGTTTTTGTACTTGCTTTTAGCATATGGTGTTCACACTGGACTGTTGGTATCCAATACTAGTACCTAGTTGGAAGAAGTTTAGTGCGAAATGTTAAATCTGTGCAAATATTACAAATCTTGTTCCAGCCATTTTTTTCCCCACATCTCTATCCTGATACATGAAAGAATTAGTGTCATGTTTCTGTCCAGGTAACAAACCATAACTATGAATTTCTCCTTCATGATCGATTGTCAAACAGTTAGCACTTCCACGAATCAAAAGGGACGGCATCCATACCAAATCAGGGACAAAATCCGAAATTTTCACCTACCCCTTCATTTGTAGGGGCATTTGAAGCTTTAGTGGCGTTGGAAATTGTTTTTTTAAGAGGAGGGGACTTAAGGCTGTGTAAGCCGTGCTTTACCATGGAGGAGAAAATGCATTTCCTTCATGGGGGTGTGCTTTGAAGTACAGAAATTTACATTTAAGTGTACTTTAAGTGACTTTTTAAAATGATAAAAAAATATGTTGCTATGTAGTTTCCAAGCGCTGGCAGCAATGTGTTAACGTAGAGGACTGGCAACTATTGGTGACGTCATCAAGGGTTAGTAACATCTGAATTTGAAGACACTATTCTTCCATTACTCTCTGGTTGGGAGGCTAAATGTAGGAAGAAGGGAGAATCTGTATGGAAGGAATCCAGATCCGACCAGAGTCCCTGATAAATCAAAGTTTAACGGGTTTAACTTTAGATGCATGCTTGATTGCTTTACGTTTTGTACATGGAGCCCTAAAAAGGACTTCAAAGCTTACGTAGTTGTGAACGTAGAAGCCTGAAATGCACATATACGCCTGCTTACATAGACCAAATCCGAATTGCTTCCCGACCCCTCTGGCTCCTCCGTATTGCTCAGGTTCTTGGGACATTTGAAGATGTAGTTGGATTCGAAAGTGTTTTATATAAACCCTTGTGCTATCCTAGTCACGCTAACTTTAGGAGTGGGGTCATCTGGAACCCACAAGACAGCGCAAGACAACTTTAAAAAAGAAATAAATTCCTTGGTGTCCCTGGCAGACATTAAACCCTGTTCAGCTTTTTCATGGGAGAGATAACACATCAACATAAGGGTGGGGTCATCTGAAATCCACAGCAGAAGGGGTCAGTGATAAATGTTGGGATAGGGAGAAGCCATTTTAAATATTGTGCTCTGTGTTTCACCTGGATGAGTTCATTTCAGGCTCATGCAATCAAAGGGTGGGACACTTCCGTCAGGCTGGGAAACAAAGAATGTCTCACCTCCCAATGTCTGCAAAGATCCCTTAAATAATCGGATTTGAGCGATTTAGAAACTTCATGCATGTTGCAGCTTTCTCAGCACTTTCTTACAAATAACACATGAAAGCTTTGTGTTGCAGAATGAACAATTTAAAAGTAAAAATGAGTGTGTTGACTCTGTCTCCATCCCAGTGATCATTCTTTAAAGAGGACTTTCTGGAGTTAAAGAGGAAGCTGAATGACCCATTCTTACTCACAGGAGGCAAACAGAGCCTGAACTGGCTGCTTAAAAGGCATACATGCTACAACCTGCCTAATCTGGGGCCGGATGAGTATACACAAACACAATGAGAGCCCCTTTTTCCAGCATACAGGGCACTTTCCAAAAAAAGAAAGAAGAAAAGTTTTGGGTAAATAGAAAAACGGCAAGCCAAATCACACTTGTCCAGATTAATACTTTATTTTTTACTATCCAGCATTAGAAACACATTTAATCATACAAGAAAGCCTCATTCAGGCCATAGGGCAACAAGATCCTTACAAGTGGGAGCGGCTTCGGATGAAGCAATTTTGGGAAATCGGGTGATTTTACAGATGAGCACAAGATCCAACAATTCTGGATAACACACTAAACTTTTGAGGAGCAGTCAACACTCCAGACAGTTACGTATGAAGTATGGAAGAGCTAAATTAAAGTGTTAATTGAAAAAGGAACATTTTTTTACTATATCCAAGTAATACCTACCAAGTTATACCTACTATAGACTTTAAAGCAATAGACCTGAACCTTTTTCAAGCCACAGATCAATTTAAAGTCAGACAACATTTTCATTAACCGGCCTGTAGGAGGCTGAAGTGTGTGTTAGATTTGTCTTTTTTTTTTGCTTTCTGTTTTTCTTAACCTTTAACTTTTGAGAATAAAATGTATCATCATCCTCATCAAACTATCTGCAACTGGTTCAAAATGTATTTGGACACAAGATTTTGTGTAGGAACCAGCTGATTTGTCATAACTGTCAAAGTGGAAGCTAAAATTTGGACACCAAGTTCAGCCACGTCTTTTAAAGTGCAAACGATAAATTAAGGAAAAACAGTCACTAAAATGAATGTGAATCCACCTTTTGAGAAACTTTATTGGCAGCATCCTCACAACATTAGACAGTCTGTTAGTGAATAATATGTGTTATTGTTATGGATTGTGGGAATAACTGTCGCAAGGAATCCATATAAACTTTGCTTGCTTATGGGTTTCTATTTAGCTGTTGGTGCCACTTTAAGAAAGTAGTGCATTTTTTACACGAGAACAAGCATTATTGACCGCTAAAAACATCTTTCTGAATCAGACTATAAATAAAATGCAATATCTGGTTTTTTTTTCTCTGTCTCATGGTCCGGTACTGTCTGTGACCAGGGGGTTGGTGACCACTGCTTTAAATTTCTTTAACACCGGAGCTGTAGCTTGCAGGGTTGACATTTATTTTTTTACTACCGTAACTCTTCACGCAGATTCTGAAGCTCTGCGCTGTTCATATTAGTGCAACGCTGTTTTTCTCCTCATTAGAATCAGCTGATTTAGATTGATTACGTAAACGGTCAAAGAATTAGGGTATGCCAAAGAGCAGGTTTTATGTATGTGTCACCAGCAACATTTCTGTTATCAAAGGGTTAAAAACCAACCAGGAGAGACGCCACTCCCGGTTGTTATGATTGCTTTGGCTCTATCATTATCATTGTTTCACCTACAAAAAGCTTGGTAATTCTCTTAACTAACTGCAGTACACTTGGGTTGTATGGCGACAGACTAAGCTAATTTCTGTCCGACTGCTCAGATCTGTCGTAATTCCCTCCGTTTTGCCTGTGTGTGATCTGCAAGTTCTGTTCTAGACTACCCTGATGCTTTCTAACAGTTCTGATGATTGTTTTCAAATCCAGAGCCACAACACGAAATATAAATGACATACCCTAAAGCAGTGTTTATAACCTTTTATCCTGGAACACGACCCACACCTTCTCAAAGCTTGTATATACATTTTAGTGACAGAGTTTGGTTGCATAAACACCAATTATAAAAGCAAAGATTGGAAAACGTTTTTTTTTCCTTTTAACTGCAAAGGTTACTAAAAGCTTGGCAGTCATGTCTGCATACAGAAAACACGTGTAAAGATGTGTTTTACTTCTGTGAAACACTTTCACGCTGATTTAATGTGAAGTGAGGAGGGAGCCTGATGATGCTGGGAAGCTAGAAATCAATTCACAAAAGGTGAATACGTGACTGCTGAGCTGAATCATTCTCTAAATAAAGCTTTCACATCAGGGCAGCATGACTCCACAAGTCATATAACTTCATGACAAATAGAAACAAGGTCATTTTTCCCGCTTTACATTTGTCTTTCTAAATCCTGCGTGTTCTACCAATGTATATATATATATATATATATATATATATATATAGAGGGAGAAATAGATAGAAAGAGAGAGACTATACATATATATTTAATATACATGTATAAAATACATGTATTCGTTAAGACATGTATGAAAACATGCTAAATTGTCTCTGTGTTTCCTTCAGATATGAAGTTATAGCAAGTAAACTAGCGTGTTAAAAATCACTTTCTTGCTTGACTATTAACGTGCCTGTAGCGTCCTCTGAGGGCCCTTCTGATCAGATGTGCAGTGGACACTACACATCACTGGAAAACAAAAAAATAAAAATTAATATACATATATAGTTAATATGCATGTATTTAGACTAAGTATGTGTATTTAGTAAAAACATATTTAAATGTTGAGGATTAAGAATCTAGACATTGTTTAAAGCTTTCCCAACAGACAAACTAATAAGAAAAAAAAGGGTTGACTTGAGTCATATTTTGCCCTTTCTTCTTTCCTGTTGCACCATGTTTTGCTTTCACAAAACAGGGCAGTGACTAATGACGAGTGGTCTTTGGAAGCTGCTGAGACATTGACTGGTGCTCAAAAGCCTCACCGTTTATATATCAAATCAGAGAGCTGGGACAGAATGTGAACTTTCCACCAAAGCCTCCACCCTAATCATAGCTGTGTAGAATATCCTGACTCATTCATTCATCCTGCAAAGTAATTTCAAGATGTGCAACCTGAGAGACCTATTCAGGTTGTTGTTAAAGCTCTTTTCTTATCAGATGTCACATGATTTATTTCACTGAAATGTTGAATGGAAGTGGAACCTTTTTAGATGTTTAATGTCTGTTGTTTGCTAGAATAGTAAAGTGCTTTATTTGAGTTGAATTGTTGATGCAGATTAATGCTTATGGATAAAAAGCACGAGTGTGATGAACTAAAATAATGTAAGGTAGATCTTTTTGTCTGTTGTTTGTGTGTTTGTTGACAGCTGTGGATGATTGGTAACTTTAACCTGGTGTGACAGATGGGGAAAACATGAAAACCTGAACATGACAAAAACCTAGGAAATATGCCTAAAAATCCAAACTAAAGTACACAATCCTCACAGATTAGACAAATGACCTGGCATCTGGAAACATCTGGAAAAGTGACATCTGACCAAATTATATTTAGTTTGTCTTTTTCAAGAGAGACAAAAAATATTTATTGAAATCTACTTTAAAAAAAGACACAAAATAGGGACTTTATTACAAACTCTTTAAAATAGATCCATTTTAATTAGAATTTGTATATAGTTCCTTAAAATTAATTATAATTCAGCAATTACAATCAGACAGAAAAAAATGTTCTGTCTGAATGTCTCTCAAATTCCACACTGTTAAAATGGAAACCATTTCTGGTGCTTTACTGATAGAAGTTTTTTTTTGGAAAATGTTTTATACCACTAATACATTTGCATTAAAAGCAGACCCTGCTGAGCCTCAATGAAGATTTGTTTTCTTTTTTAACTTTCTGTAAAAAGAAAGAAAATTGCAGATTGATTTCCTATTAGTTCCTTTATAGTATATTCCAAAGGGATGCTGGAGTTCTCATTAATAGGGAACTAAGAACGTGGGCAGCTTTTATAATGGGAACATCCTCCCTTATAAAATAATTATCTTTCATCTCTATATCATCCATCACCAGTCAGCTGCTCTGTTGTATTACTGATTTTAAAACGCAGTGATTCAATCACTTCCTGAATTTCACTTTAGTCTGACAGCTAAAAAGCAGTATAGGTCAACCTCACATCTTTCCCTCACTAGTGTTTTTTTTTTCATTTCGACCAAGCTACAAATTTGTCATTTTTATGCTCACTAAACAGTGCGTTCCAAATTATCATGCAAATTGTATCTAAATATCAAAAAGGTAGAATGAAGATTTGGTATTAAAAGAGCAGCTGCTAAAATATCACAAAGCAACAAGCACATATTTGAAGTTGCTGGTGTCTTTGTAGTCCCACAAGCATCAAGGTGTGGGATCCTCCAGAGGCTTGCAGGGACATGTCAACCCAATATTCAGCCACCTAAAGCACACACAGGCAGAAAGACCTGCAGTGGGCCCAGACATACATGAAAGCTCATCATCAAACAGTTCTTTGGGGTCACGAGACTTTTAAACTCAAGATTTTTAATGAAGTCTAATACAAATCTTATGGTTTTATACAATATTTTAGGGCAACAAATGATTTACTCATTTGTGGGGTAAGATTGCCTGAAACTAGTGCCGCCCATTAATCCAATTTAATCAAAGTAGTAAGATAAAAAAGTACTCAACTGGACTTGTTTTTTTTTTTTTTTTTTTTATTGCAGAGGCTGCAAATCGTTTAAAAAAGGATTTCTCATTTCTGAAATACAGTGGTAAGAGATGCTTTATATGCTCCAGGATGATGGTGTAGAGAAGAAAACCAATTCATCGAATGCGGATGACATTACCAACTCTAGTGGACAGTATTTTGCATTTAATCTCCATCTGAAGAACACAAACCACTCGATATAACCACTAGATATTCTCTATTTTTTCATGGTTTGTGTGTTTAAGTAGTAAGAATGCAATTTTGAGTAAAGTCTTCTTTAAGCATGTCCACCATTATGAGAAAAATGCCACAAAAACTTGTTCAAAACACAATTTTCATCAGAGTGGTTCTTTATGTCACCAGAAACATCCATTTCTAGGCCCAGAAATGGAACAATAAAGTGAAAACATGGCGAGAATATGATCCAGAGATGTATCATGAAGACAAGCAACAATAATCTGGTAAAAAGCTTGAGTATTTTGTAAAGATAGCTGCTGCAGGGGAAAAACATAAACTCGTAGTTAGAGACAGAAAATATGTAATACCAGGAGTGCCAAAAAGGTAAAACTGAGATGGGAATCTCAACCAACAGCCAAACAGGCAGCTTGATCCAGTGAGTCACACCAAACATAACAGTGACTTTGGACTTGTTTTGGTCCAGTGACTTTGATTCTAGTTTGTATTTGTTGTCTTGTAAGAATCTGCGGACTTGCTGCAGAGCAGCTTGTAACAATCTTGGCTCATCTAAGAACATTAATTAGTTTCTTGACCATGTCGTCATTCTGCCAGCCACTCTGTTTGGGCAGACTGTGTGTCCAATGTGTGTGTTATCTGCTCTCATATTGAATGTCACTGCTGCAACAAGCCCATTGATCAGATCTCAGGGTGCAAACACTGGAGAGCTGATTTCTGTTTTCTTTTTTTTTTTTTTAGATGGAAACATTATGGTGGGAGATACTATCGATTAATCAGGGGTTTAAATCCCAAGCAAGGCAGACTTTCTCCTTCAAGAAAACATCTAACCCTGATTTTCCCTAATCTAACTTTAAAAATGTAAAAAAAAAAAATGGATCTGAAAGGTGCTTTGGAAAATGATTTTTGTTGTTTGAGTAATGAATTGTATTGCTCCATTTTAAAACCTGGTAAGGACCAGTTGTTTTCTGATTGAGTTAACTGAACTCTGTTAAACAGAGTTTGATGATTTACATGGCTTATAACAAAGGGAGATCACAGGAGGAAGAACAAAGCCATTCATGCATGAAACTAGATTCAACTGAATCCCTCATTGAACTGCCTGTTCTACAAGGGATTATTCTGACGATAGAACTGCAGGGGACAACAACTTAAATATGTAAACATAAACTGAAGAATGGATTGTCTTGCCTTGTATCAACAACTCAACCAAATCTAAAGATATTTTAGACAAAGTTCTTTTCACATATTTAATAAACTTTTTTTATTTCATGTTCAAGATGGTGGGAATCTTGCTGTATTTGACACTGTCCATAGAACAATAAGGGTTATGGTTACTGGAATTCTTGAGTATTGAGCAAAGATGGAAAGGTGTGTGTATCTCCAGGAAAATGATTGGCATGAAAGCGAAGAGGATTTTTGATCCGGATATTGATGATGTTTCAAAGAGAAAAGAAACGTTCCCAGGCAGTGCTAATCAGAACAGAATCCAATGTTCTCATCATGTCAATAAATCCTGAAATGATTTTTTTTAGATGAATATTTATGTGATAAAGCTGTAATAAAATGAATTCCGTCTTTAATTTTGGCACCTTAGCAAGTGGTGCCACATTCTGACCTTCTTACAAGGGGTTGCAGTGGTTCGTATCTGCATCAACACCCCCCGGTATTGGTCAAGTCTTTATTAAAGCTACTTCTTGTGATCGTGGTCATTATTTCCAGGCTTTCTATGTTTATGTTGTTTATTTTAGTTGCTCAGTATGGCTAATTCAAATATAGTAGTTATCTAAGGCTGTATCTTGTACTGGTAAGACGCAGCCTTAGAAATCTACTATATTTGAATGTTTACCATGTCACTGTAATATACCTTACTTTTGCATGATTTTTAGTGCACAAAACTGTTAAAAAAATGTTCATGTCACATCTGATCAATGCAGATTAAAGCATATCCCAATGACTTACTCTGTAAAAGAAGACTTTGATCAAATTGGCCACTGAGTCAGAATTATAACATATTCAAAAATGTCCTTGCTTTGATTTTTTTAAGAATATAAATGGCTTTTATTTAATCAAGTTAAAAAAACAGTGGAGCTAATGGATGTTTAGCTGTGTTTTTTAATCAGTGAAAATGCTAATAAAGGCAGCAGTGTTTTCTGCTCGACTTAGTCACACAGATTTGTTTTTTGATGAAGTCACATGAATCCACGTTTTTTTTTTTTCCTCTGCACATAATGGTTGTCCCCTTTAGGACAACTTTGCCCCCTTTATGTGTCTGGGTGTGCGTGACTCTGTTGATTCTTTTGCCCCATTTTTTTTGTCTTTTTGTTGGTTTACCATTGGCAATCAGCTTGGAGCTCTTTACTATTCTGACTGCCCAAAAGTTTAAGGCCTCATCTAAAATAAACCCAGGAGTGTCAAACCATTGCATGTGACTCACCCCTTAGTTTCCTTTATTGTGACTACTTTGTTATTTAATACACATTTTAAAATTGCATTTAAATTGCAATCTGAAATACAACCCTAAAACAGAGATACAGGATGGTGCACTATAAGTATGAAGTACCAGATTATCCACCAGGAACAACCTATCCATGGTTGCAGGGTATCTTCAGAGTAGATGGACCTTGCACATTCCTTCTTCTTTGGGGGAAGGAATCTTTTCCCTACTCAAACTATGAACTGCTTTACCATTTAAAGACCCAATCTAATTAAAATGTTTTTTGTTCTAAGTAGGACTGTTACAATTTGAACGGTTCTACCAGAACCAAAAGAAGTTGCTGCATTTGGTTCCTCATTTCTGTGCTTAGTTTCACTGAGGGTCTATTTATCTTAGCCAGGACATGTCAATCCATTCTACTCTGTTCAGTACTTTGAAGTTCTAGTCAATCCTTTTGCCTTTCCTGCGATAGTAGGAAGACCGGTGACTGACTGGGCGAGTGCGCTTGGACTGCATTAAATGTTAAAAATTGTACAGTCTTTCACTGCCTACAGGGAGAAAAAGTGAAGTCACACCTGCTGCTAGCACATCCTCTGGATATTTTGGGCCTAGAAGAACCTGGTGAGCAGGACCTTGGACCTGAATTATCATCGGATGGAGACGATTGTGACAGCAGCGGCAGTCATTCAACTCTGGGTGAGTAACATAATCTATACTTTGACGTGTGTGTAAACAGGCATAGTGCACTGACTTAAAAGACTATAACAAAAAAGGGGAAAGAAAAAGCTTTAGGCACTCTGTTGAGTCCACACCCATTTGTCGCTGTTCTGCTTTGGATTTAGGAAAAAGGCAGGCATTATTTTTATCACTGAAGTAACAAACGGATGATGGGAAATGGAGGGCAGGCTTACTCCAGAACAAAAGTCACATCTCAGAGGCGAATTTCTAATGAACGACTACCACTCTGCAGAAACTATGTCCGTGAAACAACACAGGTTTTTTCTGTCTAAAAGCAGCATAATAATAATTAAAAGACCACTGGAAACATTTTTAAAAAAAGATAAAAAGATGACTGAAGCAGAACTTTAATTAAGTTTTTACCTTCTAAGATGACAAAATTCCCTTATCAGGTATTGGTCCTCGCAGCCCGCCCCCCTACATCCTCTAACATTCCAAAACACATAGCGATCAACTGCAGTCACCTGCAAGGCTCTGCTCTTTATAATTGTGAAGTGGGATTGATTTAGTGCTGTGGGACGCGCACACACACACACACACACGCACACACCCACACACACACACACACACACACCGCCAAAGACATAGAGTTGAACCTAAGTTTCCTTACTGATCACTCGCTTGTTGTGTTCTTAAGTGGAAGTCTTAAGCAGAATTTTTTCCCACACTGCACTGCTTGTGGCCCTAAACCAGTCTGAACATGACTGGTGTGGGAGAGAGGAAGTGAATTTGGCTTCTACAGTCCAGGCAGGAACTCACAATGAGCCTGTGTGAACAGATTGATGTTCTCACACACACAAATGACGGCTCCCTGATGTATGTTATTACTGTAATAACAGAGTTCTCATCTGTGCAAACTCAAAAACATGTGACACTCACCTGTTAGTTTTAATCTGCATTTATAACATGAAACACCAAAAAAAGCCTCTTGGTGCGCAGTGTGTTTATGTTCAGAAAAACATGATAGTTAATCTGGAAAGGTCTGTTTATACATTACAGAGCACAAACATGGCATAGGTTCAACAGCTGTTTTTTTCCCTGTTTTATTGTATTTTTTTCTGTGAACATCAAATACTTTTCAAAAATTTAAAATCAATGATTGAAAGTGCTTTTTCAGGTTCAAGTTGAACCTGTCTTTGACGTGAAGGAATAATGGCTCTAATTTGAACTCTCGAATGGCCTAGTTATGGTCCCTATTTGTAAAAAGAGACCCCGGTTACCCGAGGAAGCTCCTTCTACTTCCTGTATCCATGATTGTAAGAGACCTTTCACAACCACAACAAGCACATGGTCATAGGTCATAGCAAAAATAGCAATAAGGTTTTGTATTCCATCACCTCTTTGCGCAGTGCTGACTATGTTCTGTATCTTATGCCTTAGCCACAACTGCCATTATGGGTGGATGTCTCTCTGTGGGTGAAAAAAATTGGCAAATCTGTATGGAACATGCAGATAGTCCCTGAGAAATATCAAGATAAAGTAAACCTATAGGGCAAAAATGTTCATACACATTTTTTCCTACGGGCATGCTGTGGCCAACTGGTCTCACATATAAGTATATATGTATCACATATGAGGGTAAGTAAAGGTAAAGTAGGTGAGTCACAGGTGTGTCGTATGAATTTTTCATTCTTTCAACCTCACTGAAACCTGCGCATTGCATAAGGGCTGCAGTTTTTTTCAACTGATAAAAGCATGTTTCCTACTTACATCCTGAAGAAATTAGACAATCAGAGTTTAGTTTGTGTGGGCATCCTACGGGGATCTTTCGGACACCTACGCATCACCTACCCTGAGCTTAGGACATTTGTGCATGGTCAGTAAGGAGCCACTACGTGCACTTCACCAACGGCTAGTGCAGCAGTACCCACCAACACAGATTCAGGTAATTTTGAATACTTTAGTATCAATGAATAACATGGCATTTCTTAAGGTGGTCAGACGAGTCACAAAGGATCAACAAGACATACCTACACTAATCTGAAGACGTGGCCACACCTGTTTACAACAGTCTATAAGCCAGGACAACCCCAAAACCCACAGCACACACAGGGATCTACCCCATACTGGTGCATGTGACTAAGGCAGCAAAAAAGACTATTTTTTTGAATAATCCTTGAATGTCCAGTGCACCACTTGCATCTGAAACCACAGCCTTTTAAAAGACCGGCAACATTTTAAAATAATGGACGCTTGTCTTTGAAAGTCATTGACTGTCATTAAATAGTTTAAATTAACCAATAAAACCCATTGAACTTAAATTCAACTCTGAGAATGAAGGCTTCACCTGGACAAAAGGCAGCTCCTACAACAAGTGCTGTATTAAGTCTGATCACACAAATGTTGCAGTCATCAACATTCATTTTTAAAAGGTCACTTGGTTTAAGTTAGAACTTGCAAGCAATTTTCTGCAGTTCTTGGAACATGAAAAAGTAAAACAACATTTGCTCTTTTTATCACCTCTCAGCCTGTTTATCCCACTCCCTCATTAAGAACTTGGCCATGTTTTAGCAGAGCTCTCTGGGTAGTCACAAACCAAAAGCAATGATCTGGAGGTCACTTACTGACAATCCTCTTACAGCCCCCCCACCGCAATCCCCGCTGAGCAGCTTGACTGCTTAAGCCGGGCCGCGTTGCACGAGCGTTCCCTGCCTGTGAACAATACTGCGACTGCTCCTCTACTGCAGCATTGTCTCACACTGATGGCTGATGATAGTAGCGGGTTTCAGTTTCACCACGTCCTCATTACACGTCTCAGGCCTCCAGACTCTTGGAAGGATTTGGTTTGAGAATTGCAATGGTTTTAGTTTAAATTTGTTCCACCACACAGCAAAGAAGGTTTGCACTGATTCAAAAGAAAAGACCTCCAAATTTGAACAATCTTTAGGCTTTAGAAAGTTGAAAACACAGGAAATGTTCTCCGAGGTGAACCCATGGAGGACAGCACTTTCTTACAAAACTTTCTTCAGTTGAATTATTGAAGGGCATGTTGTGTCACAACACACACACATCAGTGAGACAAAAAAAACTCTGTTTTTCTTTTGTCTCTCTCATCTGGATCCTCCACACCCTTGACTAAGCCTTCTTGGGTAACAAGGTGATTTCAGTGGGATCTCACAGGTCTGTCTGCTTTGGGATCCTGTGATGACACCCTATGGGATCATATTTATGCTTTTAAATTCATGGATGTTTATCTCTTGACATTCCAGACAGTTTTTCTGTCCTTCCTCTGCCCCATTCTTCACCTGGACCAAGACGATGGCATGGACTGCTCTCTATTACCACCAGCGTCTAGGCTGGTGGGTTTATCTATCTATGATCCAAGCTTATTCCACTGGGATAAAAACATAATGTCCCCAGAGCCTAACAGCTAAGAAACTATTTAATGCACATTTTCTATCACAAGTAAATATTTTTTCGCATTCCTAAGACCTCTCCTTATTGATATGGTCATGAATGTCATTTCAAAACAAAATCAAGGGAAATGCGCAGCTGAGAAAGTAATTTAATCCCAAATGTTTTAAATTCTGAACGAAAATGAGTTTTTCCTTTGGAAGTTGTTACTGAAGTTGATTGGTCTCTAAATTATCCCAGTTGTTAACTGAAAACTTTGGGTTGAATGTATTTGCATTAGCACAGATCCACAGAAAACTGTACTAGTTTGGTTCATTGATTTTTCTCCAAGCAGTCGTTCCTGGAATAAAGTCAAATTATACTTTCAAAGAATTTTCCGTTTCAAAGTCTAATATCTTGCTTTAGTGTGATACATTTGTGCTAAATGGCGTAAAAGCAGTTTAATTTGCAACTTAAATTACCCAACACCGCTTGACTCTGTTAATTATCAGACTCTATATTTTTTTCCGCAAATGTAGGGGAAAATTAAGGACAAAAAAAATTTTTTTCAGCCAATTTTTAAAGTCCCGTATGGATGAGGGGAGAGTCTCTGCTCCTGTAATGCTGACCTGCAGCCCAATACAATTGATTGCGTGTAGTGAAAGTGCACCTAACTTCTTTAGGCTTCGACTGTCCTCACCTTAGAAAAAAGTTGTTTTATAAAGTGAGTTTGGCAAAGTTTTCCTCCATACAAACCTAATAAAGACAAAGTGAATTCCATTTTAAACAAGGCTAAAACTCTAAAACCAGGGGTGGATCTCTGTAAGTGCATGGGGTTGTTACACAAGTTCATCTGGATTAATAGAAAGTGGGAATTCAATGCTCCCACATGCAAATATGCAACAAAGCTTTCTCCAGAAAACTTTCAGAAAAGCCAGTGGGAGACATTGAATGTATGACATCAGTTTTGCTTTAATCTAGGAATTCACACTGGAAGAATAGGAAACTCAAACTCATTAACATTTATACAAACAATGGATCAAAATCAAACAACAAAAAGTTAGAGCGATGATGTGGGCAGGATGGCAAAATATTCCTCTCTGCAAAGCAGGGAAAATATTTATCTTTCAGTGAATGTAAAATGTTTAAAAGCTTTTCTTTTGTAAAGTTATTTATATGATTGTAAATTTCAATGTTCTCTAAATGTAGCTCAGTTTATTTTATGACGAATCCCCTGTTTGCTCTTTGTCTTGTCTATTTAAGAAAATCTGAGGGGAAAAAAGCAGTTACAAATATGAAATCAAATAAAAATAATCTAAAAAGTAGATTTTCTTTTTTTCTGTCTTACCTTAAAAGTGTTTTGCTGAATTTTCATATTTACTGATATTCATGTTTCATTTGTACAATGTGAGTTATAGTGGACAAGCCAAAAAAAGGAGATAAAATGAACACAAGACAGAATTTTTCACCAAACTTTAAAACTTTTAAGTGCCTCACAACAACCAAAACAAAGTGCGTCCTTGTCCCACATTTTATGAGTATTTTTGTACAACTTTTGTCATGTTTTTTTTTGTTTTCCTCATTTCTTTGTATTTTTTTCAAAATCTGGTTCCATGAACAAAATACTTCAGAGCAATTGTATAATATTTATCAAACCTTTCTTAAGAATCATAAATACATTTTGGACCAAGTTGACCGTTTTGTAGTTCATATCAGACAGATTTGATGCAACTTCGTCCATCTGTACATATCTAAAAAGAAGTTCCTTGTTGTAGGAGGAGCTGCTGTCTCCCCATCTGTCTCTTCACTTTAAACTATTAATAGTTTGTTTTTTTGGATGAGGAAAGTTGATGGACTTGCTCAGTTTCTAATGCTCCCTTTTCTGGTTCACTGAAAAGCATGTAGAAGAACCACACAAATGGAAGAAATGTTAAAGAAATCGTATTTATTTTGAAACAAACGTTTTTGTGAGAGGCTTGCTGGGAACCAACAAGTCACTTATTGACAATTTAATGTTTGTTCAGCAGATAGACATGTCCTCATCCACGCTTCTGCCTTAATAAAAAAGCTGCAGATCTAGACAGGAGATATCAACTTGCATGGAGTTCAGAATCAATCTGACAGAAAGAAAGAAATAGATTAAATTCCCTCAATAATTTTTTCAAACAAATAAAGAAGTTGCTTTTTTCTGTCAATCAATCAAATCTCTTATTGTAAAAAAAAAAGGAAAAAAATAGAAAAAAGAACTGCTAATCTTTTTTCAGACAGTAAAGATACTTTGCTCTAAAGAGTCTTTTATTCTTTTCTAAAAATATGTCTTTTTTGTTACTTCTTTCAAAAAAGGAGGAAAATCACAGCTCACTTTATGCCTGACAGAGTACTGTGCCAGTTCACTCAGTCAGCAAACATCTAAAATAAAACATCGCTTTGTTTCTTATTGAGAAATGGAAAAGTGGAGCAGTGCGTGCAGGGAGCAGGGCGGGGGATAGCGGGTAGCACCATCGAGTGTCTAATGTATTTCTTCACAGATACCTGTTTAAAACATGTCCATTCAAAGTAAAAAAGTTGTAAAAAAAAAAAACGTGTCATCTCTGTATTAAAAAGAAGATCGGTGTTTGGATTTTGACATTTAAAGATGGGCAACAACAAGACTCTTAAGGAACATTATGGACTAAATGACTTCCAATGATTATGCATTTCGAAATTTCTCGAAACCATTTGTTATGTATTCTGTGAGCCTTGGTTTTGTGTGTTTTGGTTGTCCTACTAACTCTAGTTTCTGTTTAGAAAAGTGAGGCGTTGGATCAAGTTTCGGGCAAAACATCAGATTTGTTCAAGCTTTCCTGGAAACACAGAATTTCAAGATACTTTCTATGGGTGGATGGTTTTGAGCTGCTTCAGCATTGGAGAAGATCAGCTCTTATGCAGATGATGTGGTTCTGTCATCTTTATCAAGTTTCCTCCAATGTGTACAAAGGCAACAGCTATAAGTGATGGAGGGTTGATCAAAGTTTAGTCGGAAAATTGTTTTGTTTGTCAGGTTGAGAATGGGTTGCAAAGTTTTATACAGTGTTCTCTCGCTATGTAGTTTGTTTTTACAGTGCATTGTGTTCTGCGTCATGACTGGCTTATTTTTCTATGGAGGTTTGAATTCTGAAAGCTTTTAAACAACAGAGAAATGTATGAAAATGTTCATGTTTGTCTGAGAAAAGTGTGGAAAGTGTGTAGTGAATGGTTTTAGTGAATGGTCTTTCACTACGGATTTCACCTATCAAACGTTTTTCGACCAGATCTCCCATGATGAAAAAAAGAACCATTTATCCTTTAAATTATCCTTTGATTGAACATTTTCACAGTGAAAAAGAAATAAAAATGGAGGAAAAAGTGTAATTGTGGGTAATGATATCATTCATCTTGCATTTACATCTTTCTAGTATTTTCTCTACAATTATATCAAATTTAATGGTATCCTTGTAAATTGTAGCCCATTCTATAATATTGTAATGGCAATCGGGCCAATGGCACTATTGGATATCCCACGTGTACCTGGAGTGTCACAACACTTCCGCCGTCGAGCAAGTGTAGCTAGCTGCTCCAGTCAACAATTCAAAATGGCTATCTTAAATTTTTTTACAGCAGCCTTTCAAGCTTTTGGCGATGGCGGTAGGATAACAAACCTTTCAATCTTTCTCTCTGGGAAAAAGAAAATAATCTTATAACATATTTTAGTCTCCCGCGGAGTCGATTTTAGGTGGAGTTAAACGTTGATTGGAGTATTGTGGTGCGAGATTGATGCAATGTTTTTCTTTATGCTGGAGTTTACGACAAAAACAGAAACCCAAGTGACCGGGAAATGGAGGAGACAATTAAAAAATGCTTGTAAAGATAATATTAACAAGTTGTTTATTAACATTAGTAGAAACCTTTGGAAGAAAATAAGTTCGAAATAAGAGACAGAGTGGTCTTCAAAGACTTTTTTTTGAAATATCACCTTTTCATTGGCAGCAGATGTGTGCTGGCTCCAACCCCGAGGCATAACATTCCAAAGCTCCAGGGCAGCAGCACCAAAGCTCCATTATCCAGCAGCAAAGCCTACGGAGACCATCGAGGAGCAGATGGGCTGAGCCGCACAGAGAAAAGCACGGAGGAGGTGCTTTCTGCAGGAATTTAAAGACAAGAAGACGAACTTCCCAGAAGTTGTGACGCTGAAAAAAAAAGTTGCTGAGAAAAGCAACTTCCCATTGTCTTTATAACGCTGCTTTTTATTAATGCTCACAATCTTAAACTGTAAACGGAACCAGCAGCATTCCACTCAGCAGTGAAAGTAGTCATTGTCCTTTACTGTAAAAGCCTTCCTGATAGCAGATGGCATTTACTGCTATATGCAGTGACATAACATCATCAATCAATGCGCACAGCTTCTGTTTTACTGTTGTTTCACTTCAAGGAAAGCGTATTGCTTGAGCTTGTGCTTGAGCTGGGTGAACAGGAAGAAGAAACAACTGCAAGAAAGCCCAACAGTGTCCTATAATGGGAATTTTTCAAAGTCTTAAGGTACGTTCACACCAGGCGTAGGAGGGTGGGTTTTTGACCATGCTTTTAACAAAAGGTGTTCACACATGACTGTCGGCACCCGAGATTAGGGCATGTACTCATAGTTTGAAGTTGCTTGGTGCGAAATGTTGTATCGGTGCAAATTGTACAAATCTTGGTCCAGGCTTTTTCTTTTACAGCTCCACTCAGTGACATGATAGACTCTGTCATAATTCCAGGCAGGCAGAAATGTCAACAGTTTAACTGGTTTAACTTTTAATATGTGGTCAATGGACCCAAGTTTTAAACGTAGAGAATCTAAACGGTTTGAAAGTTTGAGACCCCTGTACTAGAATTTTTCTGTTTAATGAGTTGTCTGAAGCAGAGTCATTTCTGGTGATACTAGCGGTGCATACAAACTTAAAAATCCCAGTTTAAAGTCCCACTTCGATGACCATTGTGTATTCTGGAGTTTTTGTAATGTTCTTGTTGCATTTTTCTGATGGAGGACATCAAAAATGTTTAAAACGTTTTCTTTATTCAAATCTGTGCGAGTCAGGAGCAGATGAAAAAAAATCAGTTTGAAATGGTCTATTTTTGAAAAGATCTTGTAGATAAGGCGCACTGAACTATAACGCGCATTAGGTGAGTCAAGAGTCAGAGATAAGTCCATCAATCAGTTAGACTTTGATAACTGCATTCACATCAATTCTAGAATTTGTTTGTTAGATGCTAAACATTAGTCACGTTAGAAGTGTTAGTCATGTTAGTGTACTGAACATTCCTGTAACTCCCAACCTTGTTTACAACTGGTCAAAAGCCAGACTGATACCACTAAAACAAACTTTTCAGTGACTACACTAACTCCCCAACCCTGTTAGGAACATGTGAAAAAAAAAATAAACAAAGACACCGCTACATGTTAGCTGTATTAGCATCTTCACATCAGCCAACCATACATTTTGAAATACATTTTTACTTATTTGAAAAGAAATAAGTAAATAAAAAATATCTTAAACATCAGTCAGCACAACCAGAATTATTCCATATATTAATCAATCAATCCATTTTTCTTAGACAAATTCAGGCTTTTAAGTGTGCCATATTGTGTGGAAAATCTGCCATGTCTTCGCTTTCCTGAATGGCTGGATTTCTCTAATATCGCTTCCACCTAATGTTAGGCTGAGGTTGTGAGGCTGTTTGCTCCCGGGAGAGCCGGCAAACAGAGAGATCAGTTATTCTTGATGGAAGGATGGGGTGGCTCTGTGCCAACAACTACAGTGAGCGAAATATTCAAAAGGAACAAAATTATGAAAATGATTATAATATTTTAGACATGTGGCAGCTGGAAACTTAGAATGTTTCTGTGAAAAAAAACCAACCCATTCTTTCTAAATAATATTAAAAACCAATAAAATAAATAAAAAGACCTAAGAAGCGGATGATTTTTTTATTGTGTTTTAATGGGGAAAACTATAAAAATGAGCTCTCTGTGCTTTTTTCATTACTATATATTGATTAATTCGTTCATGGAATTACTCCTCAGGAAATATAGCCTGTTTTTAAACCTCGTTTTCATCCCAGCGCTTAATTGTACTGCTTAATTGCATGGTTATGAATAAAACTTTCCAGGTACCTCAAATGTTTTTTTTTTGTTTTCTTTTCTTTTGTTTTTTGTCTCAATCAGCCATTAAACTCTTTAGCCCGATCTCCACTGTGATTATTGGAAGTTGCGTGCTGTGTCGGGGTGCAAAGTACAGCCCAATCAGTGATGAATGTCGTCCTGGTTATTATTGCTAAACATGAGCCCATGCCTCTCCAATCACCTGCACTCTCATTAAGCTGCCATTGTGCCGGGGCCAGGTTCAGGAGGTGGGGTGGTAATTGACAACAGTTCAGTCTAGATTTAAATCTAAAGACAGAATGGAAGCTGATTATCTTGTCCTCATCCTCATTTTGTAATCTGCTGCACCATTAGAGCTCCACTTAAACCACAACCTCTGTGTGTCACCTTCAAAATTATTGAACTAATGTGTGGGGAACTTTACGTGCATTGGAATTGTACAGTGTGGATGATTTTAGAGCGAAGGAGGGGCTGACGTGGGCAGGAATGCACTCCTGTTTGCCGTTATTTGAAAAGACCTCTTTAACTTGCACTCAAAATTATGTCTTCTGTCTTTTAATATGCATATAGTAAATTATTACTTTAACATTTAGACTTTAAACCATATAATTATCAGGGATGAGATGTTTTTGTTGCTGCTTAAAGAACCACTCTGATGAAAATTCTGTTTTTAGTGTTTTTAACATGTTTTTGTGGGATGTTTTTTGATGATGGAGGACATATATAAGCAAAATAAAGCTGAAAATGTATTTATTTATTCAAATCATTGTGAATCAAGAGCATATAACAACATATCAATTGAAAAAGATCAATTTTAGGATGCAGAATTAATGATGGGCATATGTGGGTATCTGGCTTTAAACAGTACAGCTGGATTGCTCTAATATTGTTTGCCAATTTAGTTGTACTGGTAATGTTAGGTGAAATGTTAGTGTGGGAGGCTAAGCTAGCGAGATAGCGTGTTAACAGATAGCTCAGTCATGGGTGATGGGAAGGGGGGGTTGTAACATGCCAACAGTCCCGCCCACAAGTCATAGGTGAATTTCTAGCAAATTACTGCCACTCTGCAGAAAATTTGCCCTAAAATGACAGGCTTGGGGGTATTGGCTGAAAACTGCCAAATCACAGCTAAAAGACCATTGGAAATGCTTTGAAAAGAGCTCAAAAGATGATCAAAGTGTGACTTTGAAAAAAGCAGATTTGAGAGTAAATGTTGTGTTCTTGTTTCCTCTTTAACATGTAAAAACGACTCTGGTCTTTTCATTCAGCCAAGTCGCTTCCAGATCTACACTTTAGAGATATTTTTGTCTAGTTGGTAAAGAAACCCTCCTCCGACACCCTCACAAAAATGAAAGTGAACCAAAAGTAAAGACAGATATTTGTGTGACAGCAAGGCTGCAATCTAGGGGATCCTAATGTGAAATAAGTAAAATGCGCAGTAATTGCTAATGCTGGCTATCAAACACTTGCTACTTACAGGGGCATTGAAGTAAGGTCTAACAAGTAGATTGGGACTTTTTTGCAACATTTCTTGCAACAGAGGGAATAAAACACGTTCCTCTCATCATTAACAATGTGCTTGTTCTAAGCAGAGAAGTATTTGAATGGCTCTAATTTTCTCTACTCTCTGGTGACACAGACACATTTAGCTGCATAAATCCACAACCTCTTCCTCCTCTCTGGAATTTTTGTCTTAGGCAGAATTTGAGAAAAAAGTACGTTTTGGTGCATCTTTTAGATGATCAGGCATCTAATAGAATAACCATTTTTCCTAAAAATAACATTTTGGCACACACAAAACAACTGTAGCTTTGTAACATGAAATCTATAAATACTAACGATATGAGGCAACAAAACTAAAACATTTGGTTCATCTTTGAAATCTCTATCCAGTGTCCCACCATCTGTCTTCACACCTAAAGCTTTGAGTTTGTCCACTGCTGAAGGCTAACTGAGTCCACAGGAAGATCAGTACTAACTGAACTATCAAGTTAACAAGTGGTCACAAATAATGTTTTAATGTCCCAACCGCAATAACAGGGTTTTCTGTGATGTCTCTTGTTTTTTTAAATACCCTTTCAATTTTTCTTGTTGGTCTTTTTATGGCTTTTTATTGGCTAATTCATTGTATGTGCTTTTATTTTTTTTCTCAAATTATTGTTATTTAAAGTGTAATTCTAATGTAAATGAATCAATGGACAGCTATTCAATTTCGCTTGTGATCCATCCATCCATCCATCCATCCATCCATCCATCCATCAATTTGCTTTCAGTTATTTGAATAGAAATCCATGATAACAGATTGACTAAATCCAGCTACACTGAATGAAAAGACAAGCAAGATTACTGCATATTTAAAAAAAAAGACTTAATACTCTTACACAACATACCACTTTTATTACTTTTCTTGTTTGTTTAGAAGAAAAACAATACAATCGCAGTGAAATCCATGCTTTTGTTTGATTGCAGGTCACAGAGTGCAGTGGTACTGCTGACCAGTTACCTTTTTTGCTATATTTTGACCTTGGCTCTAGTTAGAATTTTCTTGTAAGACCAGCTGTTCTGAGATTGGAATTTAAGCTTCTAAAAAGATTTAGTTAAAAGTTTCAACAAGGAGAAAAGAATCTAACAGTATTCTACGATTAAACAATAAAAAGCTAAAGTTTTTGTTGTCTTTTGAGTCTGGCAACGTTGTTTGTTTTCTTTCATGTTTTAGAAGTTATGGGTACGGTGCAACAAGAGGCTTTTAAAAAAAAGGACGACAAGGCACTTCTGATCTAATTCAGTTATTTTGTTGTTCTCCTCTTGGTCAGTACTTTAAGTATATTGGGGTCTTGTTCATCATTAGGGGAAGATCAGATGGTATGCGGTCACAGTACCTGTTACGCTGTGGTGAAGAGAGAGTTGAGCCAGCAAGTGAAGCTCTCAATTTACAGGCCGATCTTTGTTCCAACATCGATGGTCATGACCGAAAGAACAAGGTCCCGAATACAACCGGCCAATATAAGCTCCCTCTGTAGGGTGGCTACATTCACACCCTCCTCAGCGACGCGCGCTCGAATGGTCACTTCCAATGAAAAGTCAATGCAAACGCTTCCACGTTCAAAACTCTCACATTCACACGTCACTACACAAGTTTCTACAACCGTTTTCAGGCTATACATACAAAATGCATAGCCATTGAGCATGCATTGAGTTAAACAAGGTAAATAATGTTTAATCAAGGAGTCAGATTTGATGGTGGCGTGTGGATGTTGACCATTTTAGTTCATGGACGCCTTCTTGGGGAGGTGTTACGGGCATGTCCCATTGGTCAGAGGCTCCGGGGAAGACCCAGCACACGCATTGATCTGAGTATCGACAGTATTAACACTAGTGTGATAAAATCTATACTTCTTTTTCTTCAATATGTACATTTAAGAGCTAAAATTTACTTATGGAGTTCATGCAAGCGCAAGTGCCTGTCTGCAGTGTTGCCAGATTGTGTAAAAAGAAACAGCTCAATTTGAGTAAATACCCAATTTGTACAGGAAACTGCTCAATCTAGCAACATTGTCTGTGCCAACAGCACACTTCCTCCTCTCTCACTGCTGCTGCTCACACCTTGCCCCTCCCCTCCCTGATTCATTGGAGAGCGAAGTTATTCAAGGGCCACATATTTGCACCAATGGGAGGATTCACAGGCCCCAACTGTGAACACCTCAGCTTCCTTCCAAAGGATCTGGAGGAAGTGGCCCGACAAAGGAAAGTCTGGGCATCAGCAGACTGCTGCTCCCATGAACTGGTCCCAGAGGAGCAGAAGAAGATGGATGGATGATAGTTATGTTATAACTACTGGTGACTAGTTCCTGACTCTGGTGTATAATTTCAAAGCCTTACCATGAAAAAGGAATTTAGCTGGATTAATCAGGTAGGAAGTGTAAGTACTGTTAGAAGGACAACACCCACTGACCTCTTCACTAAAGATCCATCTCTTAGATCTTCTGCCTATCATGATTCTTCCACCGTGGTCAATCCACTGAACCTTACCGCAAAAACATTTTTAAAAGTCTGCAGTGTCATAAGAAATCCCTCACATTGCATCAGCACTATACAGAACTCTTTCTTTAAAGACTGAATAAAACACGCTTTCAAATTAAAAGTCACTCTGTTCGTTCAGGCGTTGTTGTCCAGTAGCTCTTGAGAAGCTATCAGCTTGAAGCTAATAAAGGCAGCAGAATTATCAGCCCTCTAATTATCTGTGGAGAGCAGAAAGGACAAACAAAGCTATCTGTTATTGAGTCTATAAGAAGGTAGCCGAGACTGTGTTTGTGTGTTTGTGTGTGTAAAAGCCCAGACAACCACTGGCAGAGTATCTGAGGACAGATAGCTGACAGCAGGACTGTGCCTTCAGAAAACACATCAATCTCACTGGTTAATAAAGGATAAAGCAGTCAGGTGTGGAGTTTCAGATCAACACAGTTTGAAACAATTTCCCTTTTAATTCTTCAAGTAAATGTAATTTGGAGATGCAAAAATCTATAAAATTGTAATTGTAAAAAGCATGTTGCAAAAAACATTTGTCTAGACCACTGACTCTATATGGGAGCTGGACCAAGTGAGTGTGATGTCACCCATAGAAAATGGTTTGCTTCTGGCTCCTATAAATTTAGGTCAGTTCAGTCACCTTTTTTTTCACAATATGATCATACCATTTTAGACCCAGATCAGTGAGCAATGATTGGTCCAAGTTGATCTAAATAAACGTTTCTACGGCAACCACTCTCACCAATCAGGAGTGAAATTGTTGGAAGTCCCACCCATACCATTTGAAAGTGGGCTCAGGAGAATCTGTCAAATGCTTTGAACGTGAGACCACATACTTTTGTTGAGGTATCTGACTGGTCAGTTTCTTATTTAAATAACTTGCATGATAGACAAAAATGTAATGAAAAAAAAAATGTGTTAAAGAATTTAGCAGAGCAGGAATGGTTATTTTGACAAATAGAGTAACTAATTTATAGCTGTTTATTTTTCAATAAAAGTCTATGGCATTTTGGCTTCTCTGACCCTGCAGGTACTTCCTGTTTGCACCGCAAGGGTCACTTAGTTCACCTAGAACGGTTTTAATACCAGTTCTATTTGTCTGTGTTTGATCTGTTGTAAAAGTATTCCCAGTTGTCTCTTTATTATCATCATGCTGTTTTTAGCCAATTAAAAATAAAGTTGCTTTCTAGGACAGTTTCTGCAGAGCAGCACTCAAATTTGTGGGCGGGACCGTTGGCGTGAAGTAAGTCTGCCCCCACTTCCCGTCCATCTGTTTTTACTCTCTACCACTATGTTACAGCTCCTCACACTCCCAAGCTAACATTAGCACTGCAACAAAAATGGCGAGCAACGTTGGAGCTGTCCGACCCAACAGTTTGCCAGATGCCAGCTCGGATGAGGAAAACAAAGACGAACGTGGATCCATTTGTCTACAAGTGGATGCATCAGAATAGGGTGGAGCAAGGAGCTTGTGGCCTCCCCAGTGCATTTTCTACATCACAAATACACTATTTAAAAAAAAAAAAAAACACAATAATTTGGTTAAAAAAATGCTATTTTGACTGTAATTGTCTTTTTATGTCCTTCATAATGAAAAAAATACAACAAGTACATGTTAAAACACAGGCCTCACACACTGTAGGCCTCTTCACTGTCCAGTTTTTATTGATGTTCTTTTTATTTCTTGCTTAAAAACAAAGTTGGTGGTTTTGCCTTTTTATTAGTTTATGTTTTTTTTTATTTGATCAGCAGATACTTTGGTAGGTGTTCAGCTTTTTGTTTAGTTGTTTTAAAGTGCTAAACAAAGAAGCTGATTGTTTGGTTTGAGGGGTCAAGGATGAGCCAGTGATGTATCAAATGGTGCATCTGACAATCCAGTCTCTTCTTTAAATTTGTCGGCTTAATTTTTTTCTCAAAAACATTATCATTATCTTATTTTTCTTACAACAGCCAAATATTCCAACATTTCATTTTGCTTGTCGCAGCCTTCAAAACCAGTTTAACTTTTTATGTTTTTGCAAAGATTCCAACTCCAAACATATTTAGACATTATTTTTAAATACAATTTTGTCAAACTCTAAACTTTTCACTTTCAAACAAAAGGCATGACAGTAAAAGGAAATTTCACGCTGCTTCATGAAAATAAAGGCTTTGTATTGAATTTTCAGCTCTGTGCTCCTCTATGTTACAGTCCAATGGGCAGCTCCTCAGAAATGTCACTATGCATTTAGAGTAAATGTTACTTTGTCCAAGCTGAAAGCCTGTTCTTTGCTCTTTTATTTTTTGAAGTATGAAAAAAATATGTCATGTGTTGGGTCACTCAGAGTTAGGTATGTCTGACCATTAAGGCGAAAAAAAAAGTTAAAAAAAAGGAAGGGGTCAAAAATGAAAAATCCACACATCGCTCCTGTGTCTCACCTACTTCAACCTTCCTTTTCCAGTGCATTTGTTCAAGCGTTCGCCATGAGCTGTTGCTTGCAGGGTGCCTGTAGATGCACCTGTAGGTGCGGGCCACCTGCACACTAAGGTTCGCCCATTTTTTTTACCCACAAACAGCCCATATCCACCTGTTAGGACATCGAAGAAACTGACATAATAGTGCCCCCCCCACCCCCACCCCACCCCGTTTTCATTTGCACAGTATCAAATTGTCAAACTTAACAAGGAGGTGCTATTTTTTTACTGAAAAACACCATGGTCAATTACAATACAAAAAACTTTCAGGTAGTTTGAATTGAATTCAAAGCAAACCCTGCAATGAAATGTCTTCAAATATTGTATAGTAAATCTCCAAAATAAATTCCCTAAATGAATGGTCAAACTGCATATTAAATTGTAAATTTCAAAATGCATGTTCAAGAGAAATATGGCATCAAAACCCATACATATATAAAATTCAATGGATTTTGTTTTAATTTAATATTATATATTTTTTATTGTCATATTGAATTGTAATTTTTAAAATTAAATTCTAAATAGAAAAATGTTTTTTTTTCATGTTCCAAGCCTATTTTGCATTTTGGATTATCAATTGCAAAATGCATTTTCAAATTGCCTGATCAAACTGCAAAGTGAATTCATATTTTTACAGTGTAAAAAAATGTGATCCTTGGATTGATTTCAAACCTTGTTTTAAGAAATTCAGGATATTTGACCATGCAGGTTTTAAGTTGCAACAGCATATTTTTGGACAACACGTTTTGTAGCTCTTCTCAAAATCAAAGAAGAGTTAGCATTTAGAAAGAAAAATATGTTTTAAAATAACTCACAATCTTTTTCTAAAATCTTGACAGTAAAAAATGGTTTAATTTGTTGGTTTAATATTAAGCCTGTCATCTTAAAGTTCAATACATTTTGAAATGTTAGATTGCCATTCATTTTCACTATGAAAACAAACATTAGATTTATGTTTGAAGAAGTGCTTGTTTGGGATTTTATAAAGATTTATTAAGATGGGCCAGCTTGTACTATATTCTCATTTTGTTCATATTTTGTTCCCAAATGAGTCATTTCCACTTCTTACAGTAGTTTTATTGTCACTGTGTAGTGAGATTTCAAACAATACAAAGCACTTACTTAGAACCAGCAACAACAAAAAATGGTTTGGGGCTGTATAACATTCAGTTTTGAATCATTTTATCTAAGTTAGCTTTTTTTTTTAGCTTGTTTTTTCCCCTTTTGAATGCTTTTTTCTAGATTTTGATATCTTCTAAGATTTCTTGTCAAGTAAATATGACTTCCTGCATGACAAGATAATTTTAACATTTTCTAGTCATTTTTCTACTTAAGATTGGTATTCTTTTCCTCTTTTTAGGCTACCACTGTAGTGGTGAGCAGAGGCGATGGCATTTCTGAGCCCATCCCAGAAAATGCTCCTCACTCTGGCATCCAAAAGACCAAGAAGGAAAGAAGAGCCCTGTTTTCTGACATCTACCTTTACATCATCTGAAGTCAGTGTCAAAGTTTTTTTCTTTTCATGAAAAAATTTTATATCACTTTTTATGCACGATAAGCATGTGTCAGTACATGCTGGATAGATGCTTGAAGCTGCTTTGAGTCTGTATAGTGAAGCTCATCTGTCAAACATTACCCAATAAACAAATATCTAAATGATCTGATTATCTTTGTTTAGACGCCAAAGAGCTGAAAGCAAGAACCTCCTCCCTTTCCCAGGTTTAGAAGTCAAAAGCTAAAGCTTACCGTGCAGCAGTCGGAAATCATTTGGGACTCATTGAACGCATGCGGCGTTCATCATAGGCCTACGCCATTAAGCACAATAAAGTTGAGAAGATTTAAAGTAGCTTTAGGCCAGGCTTTTATACTGGGAACCATTATATGAGGCTGCAGAGATGGATCTACCCTCCATTAGTGGATAAAGAGGGTAACTCCAGGGAGGTGGGGTTGAGTCAATGCAGCTAGCAGCAACATGCAGCCTCTCTCTCTGCTTATGTTCCCATTTTAAAGCATGACATCACCTTCCTATTTGCAGACTCCACTTCATCGTCTTATACCAGCATAGTGATGTGGGTTTTTTCATACAGTAAATCTTTCCATTCTGACAGCGTCTGTGGACTGGAAATGGACCAGTGTTAGCCATCCTTAGCGCTACTGAACTCCACCATCTCTCTGGAGAAATTTTTTGTATTTTGCTTGACCTAATTGCAATTTAGGACGTTTTTTTCCCACAGTTATCTTTAGCTTTTGTTTAAAGTTTGATGAAGCTCGAAGGTCGAACGGTTGATTTCTGATTGGAAAGTCACAGGTTAGGTTAGGTTCTCACACAGTCTGCCCATGTGTCAAACAGTGATGTGTGGTGAGGTTGTATGGTGGCCCTGAAGCACAAATCACAGTAACAAATCACTCAGTGCAAAAACATTTTAAAGATCATGACAATTAAGAAAGTAAAAAAAAAAACCTCTACATGAGAAGTTCAAGCCCAGATCTAGTTACGCCGCCTGGATTGGTGTTACCGGCTCCCACCCTGGATGCAGGTCTGGGGTTGGCTAGCGCCTGGTGACTGGGGCTCCTCCCACGGGCCCCAGTCAAGTAAAGCCCAAAAGAATGACATGGGATCACTCTCCAGTGGACCCACCACCTGTAGAAGAGCTCAGAAGGGTGATGGTTTTGGTGGCAGTTGAAGGGGAGTGCCTTGGCGGCATAAACCCCGGTCATGGAACTTGGCCTTTGGGAACATCACCTCTCTCGGAGGGAGGGAGCCTGAGTTTGTGCAAAAGGGTGAGAGGTGAAAGCTAGATTTTAGCGGCACAAGAAAACTTTTCACCAGTAGAAGGAAGAATGGATTCCACAAAATTTCAGCAAATGTTGGACATTAACTTGATATCATCTGTGAAAAAGTTGAAGAGAGGACGGCTTCTCCAAATGGATAATGATCCTAAACACACCTCATAATCCACGCTCTAAAACTCTAATTTCAAAAGCTCGCTCTGATAACTGTCCCGTTACTCTAAGCAAACAGATAGGCTTGTGATCCTGCACTGCGTGTGAGTTTGCGTATGAGTGTGTCTGTCAGGTGAAGACACCACTGTCCTGGGGAGGAGGAGTATGAGTTGTCACCCAGAGCATTCAGCAGCAGCTGTTCTACATTAGAGCCAAATCAGCTCCTCTAATTCATACTCCCAGGATCCCTAGCACTTGCTAATTGGTGTACCTGTGCCCTGATTGGTTACCTGATTATAATTGATTAGTTGGTCCAGCTGCAGCGGGACTCAGACACAATGAACGCATTTACAGCTGGCCATCAGGGACAGAGCAGCAGAGGCAGGAGGATGATAAATCTGCAGCGTGGTACGCCAGCATCTCACGAGCAGATAGTGCTCGTCTTACCCCTTTCTTGACCCTCTCCACATCTGAACAGCCACAGGCTGTTCCTGCATGATCATCACATCTCCTGCAACTTTGAAGATCAGGGTCACCCCAGGCGGAGCTGCCATTTACGCCACAGAGGCTTTTAACCTTTTTCTCAACCACAACTTCCTGAACCAGTTTTTAAAAATGGCAGCATTTTACAGCTGTAATACCAAATTTAATTTGATAACAAGTCAGAGGTCATTTAGGAAATGTCTTTTAGCAAAAGTCAGTTGTCATTGTTGCAGATATTGCCTATGGTCTGAATTTTCTCTTGTTCCAAGTACTGCTCAGGAGCTGCTCTCTGCAGCGTTTCAAGGTCTTACTAAAACACCCTGAGTTTTGATTTGATGGCTCATAAATATAATCTTCCTAACGTATCACAGAGAAATAAAACACATCTGGGTTACCCTCTAGTGAACTTTTTATCAGAAAACTGTAGTAGGAACAGAAAGTTCAGGCTTTTTGTGTCTCAGTTATTACCAAGGTTACAAACAGATAGAGGTCATGAACAATACATAAAAAAAAAACTGAGATGAAAAATATTTTCCAATATCTCGCAAAGAGAATCTTAAAGTCTCTAATATTCTTAGGGACCAAAAACATGCAGGTAGAAATCTATGAAGGAATAAGTGTATGTTTTCATTCTGAGTTTTGAAAAGAAGCCTTCAACAAGTAAAGATGTTGGCCATTACTTTTGAATTTAGAACAGTGAAACAACTGTCTGCATAGAGTATTAAGATATTTTAAAACTCCAAGAAGTCAACCAACCTGTAGGGAAAGGGACTTTCCATGCAAGGAAGACATTTAAAAAAAAAAAAAGAAGCCGAAGCTACGCTGACACCGTCCTTGGCAACAAATGGTCACTTCTAATGAAAATTCTTTGCAAAAGAGCGTAAATGTGTGTGTCTGCGCTCTGCTTTCAAAACTCTCGCGTTCATACTGATAAAAGTCGAGCTCCATAAAGAAAACACAACTGAATGTATGTTGCAAGTTGAACCAGGTCTAACTTTACCCAATCAGGGACTCCGATTTAGTAGTGACGTGTGAATTTTTTCTCTTTCATTTCATAGAAGCGCCAACTGTTTGAAAATTGATCGTGGAGGAGAAGTCAATAATTGTGTTTTGTGCTCGTCCGGAATTACATGGCGCCAAGTCTTTCAAATATCAGATACTGTAGATCTGTGAAAGAAAAAGCTTGGTTTGGAAGATTTGCACAGCTTTACTTTGCCCTTTTTTTGAACATTTCGCACCAAGTATCTTCCAACTGGTGGACATGCATAGTAATCAGAAGAAAAAGAAACCCTTCTCTGCTTGTCCAGTGTGAACACCATGGGCTATACTGGTGTTCTTGAATGCGCATCACATGCTGGGTGTGTCTGTGGCTTAAGGCAGTGGAGCCGCCATCAGTGAACGAATGTGTATGTGAATGGGACTCTAACCGTAAAGCGTTTCAAGCCTCAGAGCAAGATAATAAAGAGATATATAAGAGTACGCCATTTACCATATACCAGTACTGTTCATTAAAATGTGAAAGCACGTGGACAAGAGAACCAGAGAGGCAGCACTTCATTAAAGCAAAGACAAATAAAAAAAAGACACGCTCATTACATTCAAGAATTAAAGGAAGTTAAAATCACCAGAAGCTTGATTAATCATTTTTAAGAGGTGAAAGTGCTCAACAGTTTATGATTGACAGAGGCCAGCAGGATAAACATGATTTCTTATTCAAGCTTGTTTTTGTTGCTGATCAGAGCTCGTCTCTGGAAGTACCACCTGCAGATAAACAGAATTATTCGGGGGCAGTAACACGCTTGTTTTTATCCAACAGGAAGAACCTGGGTGTGCAGATAAAACAAGGTCAGTCCGTGTTTCAAACCAACGCATTAAACTGAGCACAAACTGCAAATCAACAACAGCTCAACTGAAGACGAGGCAAGAGGAGGACAAAGTAACAATAACTGAGCTGTTCAGACTGAAGAGAAACAAGCAGGTCTGCAGAAACTAAAAGAACCTCATCCACCAGAAGAACAATAAAGGAATCAAAAAGGTTGCCACGAATCCATCAGATGGAAATTTAAAGCTTTTCATTCCAACTCACTCATCCAAAGCTATTGACAAGTTAAAGCCCCTTAGTTTGACTAAACCACAGACGGGAATTCTTTTTATTTAAAGAAAGTTCAGCTGAAAACTGTTCTTTTTTGTCTAATAGCAAGAAAAATGGCAGGAAACTTTGAGTTGGTCGTGTTTTTCCTGTGTACGCCTGTCTTCGGAAAAAGAGTTCCAAAGGATACATCTTGGTTTCATTCTTCCTGAGCGGAGTTTCGGTGTTGTCATTTAGACATTTTGACTTTTGTCTAAATAACTTGTGGAAGTTCCGCCAATGATACCACAAGAATGTGGGTGTCAGCACCTACAGAAGGTGAAGGAATTCTTCAGACTGATTTCGGGCTCCCCATACAAAATGTATGGCCATTGAAAGCCCGTCGAAAGCTAAACAGAGTCAAACTTGTATCAGTCAATCTGGAATTGGGGTTGGAAGTGACGTTTGGATGGCGTTCCTTTAAATTAGCAAAAGTGCTAACAGTTTGAAAATTGAGACTTGTGTTGCTTTGACATTTCACACCAAGCCTCTTCCAACTGTATTTGGTGGAGATTCACTGGTCAACAGTAGAATAAGTAGAAGAATCCCCTCTCTGTGCACATTCTTAAACACACATCACGTCACACATCACACGCCCAGAGTGTTTGTAGCTTTATATGCTGGTGATTGTGTTGCAGAAGTCTTCCAGCTTTTTCTTGTTCATTCTTGTTAGAACTGCTGTTATGGACTTTGATGTGCTCACATAAACACTGAACATTGTTCTGTTCTTCCTTGAGCCTTACAGTTTACTTCTGAACCTCCCATCATTGAAAAATCACTGATCCCGTTTTTTTTAATTTCACCAGATTGATTCCTTACTGTTGTTTCTTCTATAAATTGCTTCTTAATGTCTTTTTTATAGCTAAGACACAATTGTACTATCCTTGAGTATAATGATTGGATACTTTTGATTAGCAGTTCCTGCTACATCTTCGGATTACTTTTGAACTAGATAATTGACACTTAATATGTAAAGGAAGCATCTTTCTTTCTAGCAAGCTTTATGAAACACACCTCTGTAAAGCCCAAGAAATGCTGGTGAAACAGCAAACAATAAAAACTTTGAGTGCTCTCTTTGTTTCTTCAAACGATCTTTGGGTATTTGCTGCGCAGCTGGTGGCTCCTTGAGCTCACGCTCACGTCGGCACTAAAATGACTGAATAAAAAGGCTGATGGATCTCTGTGTTACAGTCAGTTTGATGTCATGCAGCACAGCAGTCGTGCATCAATGTGAGCAGCAGCTGGTGTGAAAAATGCTCACTGGTGCAGTTTAGCTGCAATAAAGGGGCCGATTTAGAGCTTGGTTGACCGATTGGGGGGTGGGGGGTGGGGGTGTTGGCGCTACGTTGGGGAGTCATAAACCTGACAATGAGTTTAACCAAGTCTGACAAGTTTCAGGGTTGCTGCAGCGCAGAATTCAACTAGTGCAATGCTGGACAATGAAGAAAAAACAGAATTAAAACCTAAAATACGTTATGCTAATACATTTCTATATTCATGATTATTGCAGTTTGAGTAAATACACAAAGACAGAGTTAAAATAGGAGGACCAAGTCTTTGTTTTAAGCTACAGACACACCAGGAATTTGGAGTTCACAATGGGCAAGCAGGGATGGTTTTCTTTTTTCTTTTTTTACTGTTTACTAGCACATGTTCGCCATATACAGTTGAAAGAGGCTTGGTGTGAAATGTTGAAGCAAACTGATGCTCATCTGACTCTGATTGGTCGAAGTACTACCTGGTTTATCGTGTAATGCACGTTCAATAACAGAACTTGACTGTGTGATTTTTGTGATACGACATTGTCATGTTGAAGCCAGACAACATGTGTCATCAGTGATTTGTCCAAGTCACTCTGACTCATCATTTTTATGGCAACCAGTGTGGCCAATTAGGATTGAGCTTGTTCCACACCTCTGGACTCAGTAAGTCCACACCTCTACCATTCATTATAAAGAGGGCTTGGGATAAGTGTGCTTGGGATTCAGTGTGAGACCACATACTTTGGAGGCATCTGATTGGTTAGTTTATAGATTAAATAACTTGCACTATTAAAAAACATGGGATAATTAAGGAGACGTAAATAAAAAGGGATCAGAGCAAGAATGGTTGTTTTGACAAATATAATGACTGAGTAATAGCAGTTTATTTCTCAATAGAAGTCAATGGGATTTTGGCTTCTTGGAACCAGTTGCTACTTTCTGTTTGGAACACAAGGGGTGGAGGGGTCACTCAGTCCAGTTCTCATATACCCTAACCCTAACCCTAGATAACTAGTGACTGTTCATGACTTCATCAAGAGACAAGACGTTTCCCTGTCTCTCCACTTAGAGGACTAAATGTTGGGGTAGGAAGAAGCCGCAAGGAAAGGGAAGCAATTTGTATTTTTTCTTATTTTTTATCAGTTACTTCGCCATCAGATGATCGATCCCCTCTCAACAGTCCTATGTCCCAGTCTGTTCTTACACTGTTTTATTACTTTATAGATGCTGTGTTTGGTCACAATCCGGCCATCTGCTCCATCAGGACTTCGCTGACCAGCTGTTGCTTCTTTTATTTTATCTCATGTCTTAACATTCTAGTCTTTACAGTCCTTTTTTCAGTTTTATTGATTTTCCATTCATTCCCTTTAATGAAGATCCTCCCAAGTGGGCAGAAGCTTCATTTTCAAGCTGATCAGATATCAGTAACAAACAGTTTGTAAAGTTTGAAGCTTTTCTACTTTCCCTTTTCAACTTAGAAATTAGAATGACTTGTTTTTTGTTCAAATTTCGAGAACACGACTGCTTCCCATATAACTCAGTTTCAAGGCGTCTTCCCCGACCAGCACTCGTTCTCCAAAGAACAAGAGCATCTCCTCTTTTTGACCTTCTTAGAGGCAAAGTGGCTTTATTTAACCATCTTCTGTCCCTTTGTGATTTCTGCGGCAGTCCATTAAACCACTGAGGTGACTCTGCGCTCATCCAAACAAATTACAAGTGAAAACTGCTGTGAGCAGATACAAAAACATTGTAGTCCTCTGGTGTTTTTTTTGCAGCAGGAAAATGAAAACTGTATTATCTGCAGAGACGCTCCAGGTTCATGAAATTAATGTAAGAAAACAGGTCTTTTTGAGCTCTACTTGAAAATGTGTTTGCATAGAAATATTGTTCTGCATTCTAGCCTTTGTTTACAGCACGAACATATTTAATGAAAGACTAGATTTGCATACTTCCATAAGTCAAATTCTCGTCTGCATATCTACTACTGACAGTGAGGAAAGTATTAACAATTGTATCTTTTGAAAGACATTTTTTTTTTGCTCTGAGAGACAAAAAATACATTTCTAAAGTCTTCAGTGTAAATAGTTTTAGGGAAATGTGGGGTTGTTTATGTATGTTATACTCCAAATCTGAACAACAAATACAGATATATCTGTGTGAACATTTTTTTGATTCAGGAGATTTTTGGATCCCTTTGATGTTTGATGTGCTTGCAGGAGAGCATGAAACAGGAAGCAGCTGGTGGTTGGCAAACAGCCTTGCAGATAGGTCCGATTATTATGTCTCTGCACGGAAGAAAAATGAACCGGTGCAAAACTCCATCAGCCCACCATCTTTGGGAATTTACTGCACCCGACCAATTTCTGTTCTGTTTGGTTTTCTCGTGCCTGATCGATTTTAGTAATCTGTCTTCCTGTTTTATTTTGGTGAATGTTTCTGTCTGAAAACCACTTTTTTTCTGTCTGTCAGTTTTTCCAAACCTGCTGTCAGTTTATTGTCTGCTGTTTTCCATTAGTTGTCACTACTGGCTTACAATGGCCTTCACACAACCACGTAGTTTTTAATTGTTTATTATATTTTAGAATGGAAATTGATTTTAGTTGTTTTTTTTTTGTTTAAGAAACACACGCACACACACACAGACATATATATATATATATATAAAATAAAAATATGAATTCCTTGTGAAAGTTGGACTCCTAATAATACATTTTGTGAAGTAAAAAAAAGAATAGTACACTGAAATAGCAACATAAATAACCTCAAATATTTATAAATGGGGAGCATTTTAAAAAAGAGAATCGCACAAAAGTCAGAGAAGTAACAAAAACAAATACAATATAGCTGAAGGTGGCTTTAATGTGAAGCTCTGATTATTATGGAAATACGGTGCAGTTAGTCCTGAACATTTGTGTCTGCTTGAAAATATCAAGTTGTTTTTGTTTGCAGAAAAATGCAATGCAATCAGTGGGACTGAGCACAACGCAGATGAAATCTTTACCTTTCATTGCTATTTTTTTTGCAGACATTAATCCTTTGTTTGAATACAAGCTTTACTAACAAAGTTAAATAAGAACAAACTTTGAACCCTGGTGACTTCTCTGGCAGCTGAAAAGATTGCAATAAAAAAGGTATTCTGTTTTCTTCAACACTTTTGTACTTTTTACTTTTTACCATTCTTCAAGATACAAAAAGATCAACGCCATATTGGAATGGGACAAAAACAATGGGACACGGCTTAACAGATACAGTAAAACGATCATAAAATGCTTCATTTTGGTCTGATTTTTAAAAGAAAAAAACTGATCATCACAACAATACGACCCAAGTCGTGGTTTCAATATTTTTGTACAAAGTGCAACAGATCAAGCGAATTTCAAACTTTTCTATAAATAAATACTTCATTATATAGGAAACGCAACGCATACCTGATTTTTTTTCAATCCACACACAGAAAAAGATTTAGATAAACAGTTGGGCTCCTCAGTCGCACATCGCAACAAACCTCTCATGCCCGTTGTCATGCGGTCAGAACAGAATGAGAAGAGTGCAGCCCGGTCAACAGTCGCGCTAGTCCACAGGGCCCGTGGACAGGAGAGCATTTCATCCACGGCCAGAAGGACTCCAGCAGTTTTCCGTTCACCACATGTTCCTGTCCGTCTGCTGGATGCGGATTTGTCACTGGGCTCTTCCCTCTTCGCTACTGAGGAAATCCTGCTTAGTTTCACTTTGTAATAGGCTTAAATTCAGTGGTCGTCTGGTCTGATCTGAAGTCAAACACTCAAACAAATACTAAGGTCTTCCTCCATGAAACAAAAACGTAGGCGGTCCTACCATTGACTTTGAATAGGCTACAAGATCAGCCTAAGCGTTCACTGTTCTGAGTAAACTCACTCAGGTGTTCCTGAAATGTTTTCTAGATGTTCTCCTTTATTAGCTGACAGTAATAATTTACTTGTGAAAAGTCACATCCTTGTTTTTCCAGCTCTGTTTGTACAATTATAGCACAACAGTGAACTGGCATCTATCCCATTCCAAAATGGCCTCCAAATTTGCGTATGCAACAAGCTAGCATTCCATCTTTAGCCTCTATATAACTCAATGGTGCCATGCACCTTATGGCATGAAACTTTAAATGTCACTTTTTTTAAGTCTACAGCCTTTATCCCTTTACCCCATGTAACAGTAACAGTCCGACTGGATATTTTTTCTTTATTCATCCCATTATCTCATATGGTCTCACAATATGTTTAATGAATGAAATTATTTGCCCTTTTTCTAGAATAAAATTAACCTCTAATATCGCTCAAGGTATTTTTTATTTTCTAGATGCTTAAATTGTGTGAAATAATGAAAAAAGTTAATGAAAGTTTTTTCCTCATAAATACCTCCATATGGAATTATCCGGAGGTTTTGAGATAACAAAAAAGTGTTCATTATCAAACCAATTCTAGTTTTTTTTTTTTTTTTGTTCTCTTGGTTTGCCAGTGTAACAAACCACACCTTATTGGTACTAAGTGGTTCATCATATTATCCGTTTTTAAACAAAATGTTGTCAGGTTGGATAGCACGATACATCAGAGCTAGAGGGGGTTGAAATCAATGTTTCACTTTCATTCAGGTGTTTGATTATGAAAACTGTACAACTGCACACAAAAATGACATGCTTGCAGAGGGGACTTCATCTGTTTTATTTCAGGGTTCCAAATTATTAACATGACAAAAAAATCACATTTTTTATTTTATCAAACATTTTTATTTCTTTATCTTCACTGCATGGTGCATCTACCTCCCATGATGCCAAAGTGTCAGATTCTGCAGATGCAGGCGTTTGCTGGAAGTAGAAACGAGTGGATTTGACCCACATAAATCCTTCTGAGCAGGCAATATCTACATATAGAGCGTGCACCTGCACAGATAGGAACAGAAATATGAATCAAGCCCCAGATTGTATCCACGACAAAACATTTTTTGACGCTAAGCTCTAAAAAGGAAAAAAAAAAAGCTCTCTGACTTTACCCTCCTCGTGTCAAATGTTTACCCTCCAGATGAAGACTTTGTTTTGACGGTTTGCTGATTATCCAACCTCCCGGTTTATACGTGCAACAAGTTGTACAGTAATTGGGCTGCTCGTCTTTTCTGACACCCACTCACCCACAAACGGGTCACAGCACTCAAGGGACCACCGATGCTTCCAGGATTTTCGGTTGTACTGAATCGAGCGCTCAATTGTTCGCTTTCTGACAGAGACAGGAAAGAAAGCACCTTTCAAACTCTTGAGGAAGTCAGTGTGTGTGGGAGGTACAGGGCACCAGGTCAGCAGCTCCATCTCTGCGTTGTTGAAAGATACCTGTCTGTAAGAACTGCAGAGGCTAAAGGTCTAGATGGTGTTTTTGTGGACACCCACCCAAACTCTCACCCTCATGCATGTTCCTCCAGATCCATGCATATTTAAAGCTGAACATATGCTGCTCCTGTTATATTTGCATTCTTAAGTCTCTGCAGGGAAGAGAGATTAACTTGTGCAAAACTCCATCAGCCCACCACTCGAGCACCTAGTTCCTGTTCTGTTTGGTTTTCTCGTGCCTGATTGATCTTGGTAATCTGTCTTCCTGTTTTATTTTGGTAAATGTTTCTTTAGTGTATAAACCATTTTTCTTGTGTTAATAAAATAGCTGGTGATGGCCTTAATGTATCTAAAAAAAGCTAAAAGGTCATAAATGAGCTAGTTGCTGAGTGGAAAAATCAATTCTAACCTAATACAGTTAAAGACCCCGGTGCGCTCCTAAAACGTTGCAGGCATCCCAGCTTTTCCTATTCATTTTTTAAGGTGATGTGGAAATCTTACAACTTTAGGCTGAAGCATTAAAATGCAATAAATCAATTAAAATCTATAGTGGAAAAAATCAAAACTAAAATGTTAATGGATTCGTCATTAATTCTTGTTTACTTGTTTGTTTGTACAAATTTAATTTACACTTGCTTATCTTGTAAGAAATACGAGGAATCTGGAATACGTCCCCTGCACTGTTCAGTACCTGGAAACAGGCTGAAAATGATTATTTGCAGTGTTGGTGAAGAGAAGTGAAGTAAGATTTGCACGTGGTGACAAATTGGGTAGCTATTACAGATCAGGCAGCAATACTTGAAATTATTAATATATTATTATTTGTGCCGTCATGCAATTTATTTTTTTGTGCTATTAATTCATTGTGACCTGTAATTATTTAATCCAATACAAAACATGAATGTGTGAGAGGGCTGGCTCACGTTTTTTTTTTGTTTTGTTTTCCTAATTTTTTATTTGTTGAATATGTATGCAAGAGCCAAAAGAAAAATGCTTTTTTACTACTTGATTCACTGAGCTCCAATGTCCAGCCAAGTGTCAGAAACTAAACTCTAAACTAAAGTCAAAAATTACCTTTACACCTGAGGAAAGTGGCAAAAAACCCATCTGACCTGGTGATGATTATTCATAGAAAATATGACACAGAAAAAACATTTGCTTACTTACTATAAAAATGAAGGTAGAGAAAGCAGTATAAAAACATTGAAAAAGAACACTGAATCTTTCTTGAAATAGCGCCTGATTTTCTGCAACAAAACTCATTTTCAGAGTAAAAACTTTCATGTTATAAAGCCACTCTGGATTTATCTGTTCACCAAGCTGGACAGACCTCACAGAACCCTGAGGCTTTCAGGGCAAACTTTTCCCCTTTTCCCATCAGTCTTTTCATGACTGCTGTGGATTCTCACAGTTATTTCTGTGTCCCAGGACATGATTCAATAGTTTATGTTTATGGACAGCTTCAATATCCTCAGCGAGGAACACTGTCAAATTTACTTCTGTCCCTGAGTGCGCAGAGCTGAATGCATCCTCTGCGGCGGTTGCAGAAAGAATCAGCATGATTTATTGAAGAGAAAAACCCAACATTTTCCAGCATAATGCCAGATGAAAAATGATGTGTTGGGTTCATGTCGACGGTTCTGCAGGAACACGATCAAAGGGCAGCAAAGGGCCTCAGATTAAGATGTGGATCTCACATTCAGCAACACACGCTTCTCTTTACTGCTGTCTTCTGAAGAACCCCACCTCCCCTGGCCTCCTCCCACCTCCATTCAATCTGGCTGGACGTTCTGAAGCTGTCCACAACTTTAGTTTGATTCAAATCAAGAACCACCAGGTCAAAATCCGCCCTCTCCGCTCTTCTGCCCCATTTCTTTGATGGAAACAGGCAGAAAATGATTATTTGTTTTCAAAAGTTGTTTTTCACTTCCAAGTTTTTCGCTTTTCCGGCAGCGCTGAAGGGATGGAGGGGAGAAATGACAAAAGAAATGGTCTGAATCCGGCGTAAATTGAAATGTTTGATCTTTTGATCTTTTGATCCCTGTTCTCCATCTCTGTTCCTGCTGTTATTCCATCTCTCCACCTCTCTTTCTCCTAACATCTTTCAGTGAATGAATGTCAGCTTAACTATTTCCAAGGTTTTTTTTTTACCTCCACTTATGATTTGTTTTGCATTTCTGTCCAAAGTCAATTGTTCAATGGCTGTTTTTCTGAACTAACTGTTCTATTATTTTAACTATCAAGTGAAGTATAAACAAAAAGGACAATTTGCTCTACTCTTACTCACATAGGTATGTTGTTACTCTGATTACAGCTATTTTTTTTCAAAACCTGAACATGATGAAAAACTGAACGTTTCTTTGTTTCTTTGTCCGTTTTTTTCTTCAATCCAACATTATTTTATTTTTATTTATTTATTTTTTTAGCTCCACCCCATTTACAGTCAGTGATTTCAACTGCAGACTTCTCTCCTATTCTTCAATAAGTTTTTATCTCCACTGTTTAATAAAATATTGTTTTTGTCTGGAGAAAATGTGTTTTTTTTCTTTCATAATTCTTCTTCAAGAGGATTTAAGCATGTTGTTAATTGTAATGCATAACACATCAGATGATCACAATTATGTCACTGTATGCTAACCGCTCATAGGCCCTTCAGCAGATGGTCTGACTCTGCTGACCTGCTATGAAGACATATCCTAACAAGCCATGTTTCCAGATTGAACTGAGCATCAAAGACTTAAGAGATAAACTGTTCAAAGAGCTGCCCCTGAGGAGGGGTCCACAAACCTTCACACCTTAACTGAATGGCTGGAGAGCAGCTTTCACCCCCAAGCAGTCACTCCATCACACAGAAAGTAAAAAATAAATAGCAAAGAGGCTGTTATTTCCCAACATGCATTACTCATTTTCAATTTTATGAAAAGTAAGATAATCCTCATCAAGAACATCAAAGCATCAAAATATCAAAATATAATATATTAATTATAAATCTATTTATAAATACAAATTTGATTTTTTGCTCATTAATTCGTTTTAAAGACGCAGGATTTCCTAAATACAACAGGCACGTCAGCTCAAAACTAATATTTGGTTCTTGCCAAGTGCTTGTCAAAAAAAGTTGGAAAACTCCAAAATAACAGTTTTTCAAAAACACTTTTTTGTATTTTTTTTAGTACTGTCACTCCATTAAAAAAATCCGATTAATCACACTTTTGGATTTTTATTAGGGAAATTTTACATAACAATATACGGCTATTGAAAAAAAATGCCAGAGAGAACATTTTTCCTTCGTTTTGTTTTGTCTGAAATGTTTATAAAGTGTTAAGTCAGATATCTCAGAAATAGAAATAAACAGTAAGATAAGCAGAACTTTAAAAAACTGTTAAGGCTTTTTTTTTTTTGTCTGCAGTATTACTTCAAGAAAGCAATGATGCTGACATAGAGCCATAAGAAACAAACATTGTGTTTCTGCACTTTAAATGGTCTGGGTGAAAACTCTAATCTAATTGGCTGCTGAGTATTCACGTGCACAAACAAAAGTTCTAGTCACATTGCCCAAACGTTCTGTCCCCTTCTTTAAAATTGTTCCTTAAAATGTTTCTTTAATATAAACTTTTTGCTAAACCGGTAGATGGTGAACTTTCTCTCTGAGCTGATGCTT
This sequence comes from Oryzias celebensis, assembly GCA_014656515.1. Taxonomy (NCBI): domain Eukaryota; kingdom Metazoa; phylum Chordata; class Actinopteri; order Beloniformes; family Adrianichthyidae; genus Oryzias; species Oryzias celebensis. The sequence goes on from BNCR01000005.1 coordinate 10,638,419, forward strand.
TATTGAACCTATCGTGACGACCAGCAGATATATATACATATAAATCACTTTCCTTTGCCGCTGCAGTCAAGGTCTGCCAGCTTAGTGATGCGTTGTTGCGTTACCGTGACAACTGTTCGCATTATGTATCAAACAGTCCGCCTTTTGTGGAAAAGTGATCTAAACTCCAAAAATAACAAGAATAAAATGATAAAATTGAATTGAATATTTATTTCTTTTGTAAGTGACCATGCTTTAGGTGGGATAATGCTCGACGAAGTGTGCATTTTCAGGAAATTAACACATGCCGTGAAAACCTGAACCGTCCGCCGTAGGCTTGATTCATGTGGTTAATCAATTCCAGCGTGTTCATATTTTTTAATTAATCGTGCGCGTTAAAGTTGACAGCCCCTATTTCATTCAAAACTTGTGAATGTCAAATATTGTGTTGTTTATAAATCTGAAGGAATTGTCGCCTTCAGATATTACAGGTTTAGTAAACACAATTAAGAAAAAAAGTAATATCTTAAATAAAAAATCCTGTGTATTATAACTGAGTTTCTTTCCATCTCATTCCCAGCAGCTTTTTTTAAGCCTGCAGCTCTTTCTGCCCTTGACTGTGGGCATATTTTTGTGGTTAAGCACACATAACAAGCATTTGCAGCATCAAGGTAGTTTCTGCAATCCCCCCTCCCAGGTCTATTGCATCTTTAAATCTCTGGTAAAAGACAGCTGTGGATTTAAGTAAGTATTTTAAAAGTTTAATGAATCAAAAGTTTGCATTCTTAGAAATGCACTCACAATACATAATTAAGTGCATCCTCTACATGTCTAACCTATAAAAACACAGAAAAATATTGATATATAAATGTTATTGTATTCATATTCATATTATTTTCTTAATAGTCTCCGAACAGTAAATTGATTCCTCGCTGTTACGCAGATTTTTCTGTTGCAGGAAGTACCATCCCCCCCAAAAAGAATTTTTTTTTAAAGTAGTCTGGTTCACTTCGGTCATGTCATCCATGAAAGCAAAGCAAACGGAATGAAGGGAGTGCTATGTATCTCTTTCTAATCAAAACAAATCTTCTCACCATTTAAACTGCACTAAAAAGTTGTAGTAGTAGAAGATCTAACATGAGTCGCTGTTACAAGGATGAGCATGTGTAAATTCCTAAGATGAAGATGACTTCTGGCAAACGACTTGAAAATGACAGCTGATTGATAGTTTTGACTGCAAACAGAAAATAAACATGCAGCTTAGTAAAGCCAGAACGGCAGAAGTAGCAAACGCAGAACAGTTTATCAGACAGTGGTTTATAGCACCACCTGAGTGAGAAAAAAAAAAATCTGAGCATCTGAGAGATGTTGAACTTCTCTTTCTGGGTAATCAGAACCAGAAAAATGACCTATAAGATCACTGATACTAAGAAAACTTCACCCATTACCATTATTTTACGTTTTATTACAAATAAACATTTCTCCTTTGCAGTGTTTGATTCCCGTCAGATTTGAATCTGATTCTCTGAGGGTGTTTTTACTGACCTGTTCCCTCTGCTGCAGCAGTGTTGTGTAAACATTCCCAGCATGCCACTCATGGCCCAGGCATGCGTGCACGCTCATGCATACAGTGGCTGTACACATGAAGGTGAAAACATACACTGACTGCATTGTCTTTGCCTGAACCCGGTCAATCGCTCAGGAACAGGAAAAATAAAGTCACGACTGGAGAAGGGAGGTAAATGTTATACAGGAATGGACCAAAGATGGATGAATGTTTAACCATGACGTTAAGGATTCAAAACTTTCTATTTTTTCTTTCCCTTATAAATAATGTGACAATTGCCAACTATTGAAGGAATAGTGAAGAAACAATTTAAGGCATGTCGGTTTCCCAACAGATAAAAGAGTCCGCCTGGAGTGGAGCTGGAGTTCAATTTGGGGACAGAAAATAAAAAAAAAATAATAGAAAGCAGTAAAACAAAAAGCTCAATGATTATGTTGAGCTGCACACTAGTGTAGTGGTTAACACTTTTGCCACACATTGAGAATGCCCGAGTTCAAATCCCAGCTGGGTTTTTTCTGTATGTTCTTATCGTGCACGTGTGAGTTTTCTCTGGGCTCTTCAGCGTCTTCCCACAGTTCAAAAACATGCTTCACTGGTTAGTTGGTCTGTGTGTGTGTGTGTGTGGGGGAGTGATTGTGTGACTCTGGAAAAGTCTGGCAACTCCACCTTCACCCAACTGTAGGCTGAAAAGGCTCCGTCAGACTCACGACCCTGAAAGGGATTTTGAGGGTAAAGAAATGTGGTTGGATTGCAGGTTATCAAAAATAAACCAAAACAAATTAGAAGAATTTGTCGACAGCCAATCAATCAACATAAAACAAACATCTCTACATGTATTCCCACTCTACTGAGTAGGAGTTTTTCTTCCTCCTAAACTTCTGAGATGTGAGCATTCAGCATTAAACTATGAACACACCATGCATGTGATGTGTGGTATTCACACTGGACAAGCAGGGAGGGGCTTCTTCTTCTTTCGCTACTGTTTACTAGCGCATGACCGTCACCTAAAGTTGGATGACAGGGCTGCTGGAGCCAGGCAGGTTACACCCTGAATAGATCACCAGTCTGTCGCAGGGCCACACAATCGCACCTAGGTGCAATTTAAGTCTCATTTCCATTGAACAGGACAGAACATTCTGGTCTGGTGTTTTTAGCATTACTGTTATAAATTGGACCCATAAGCCGGACTGAATAATATCATTTTTGGGCCCTCGTTGGTTGTAGGTCCATCGAAAAAGGAAACGAACTGGTTAGGGCAGAGCTACTGTCATCACAATTAAACACATTGACGTGGCTGGAAGGTCATTAAAACAACAGAAATTGTCAAATCAGTGCCAAAGTTTCCAAACAGATTTCAGAATTTTCAATTGGTCTACACCCCGCATGTGCAGAGATGGTCCAACTTTGAGTGGAAATGCTCACCTGAGTTTCCTTGACCAATCTAAACTGGATCGTACCGCCCAGTGGAAGCTTTATAGTGACCAGTTGACCTACAATGCATGTTTTTTTTTAAATTACGTCCTAATTTAAAAAAAAATCCTAATTAAGATAATGCCATCTGATTAGGATTGTTTCAGATCTTCTCAATATCTTTTACTCATTGTTTTTGAATGGACCACGATGGAGCCCCATTGACCGTTGTTGCAAGGGCTGTTTGTCCCTTTTTTACCTTCATGAGGCCAACCTCCTGCTGCCAAACTGAATAAGTCTGAGGATCAGTACAAATGCAAATGATGTGGAACAAACAATTACAAAAAAAAGAGTTTTACTTGAAAGAGAGAGCACTTGTCCTGCAGCTCTCAGATCCCAACATTTAGCATTTCTAAAGAAAAAACAAAGACCCTACATTTGTCGTGCCTTGCCTGAGTTGACTTTTATCATGCACGAAGCCCTGAAGAAGCCCCATCAGCATGTATGACAATTACCTCCACCCTTCCCTTTTCTCTTTTTCAAACTAACCACTTCCTGTCCTTTCTCATTTGCCCCCCGTCTGACCTTCCATCTGCCAGTCACTCCTCAACTGCCTCCTTTTTCCATCAAATTGCCTTGAATGAGGTCAGTAAGTGGTTTTATATCAAGTGTGTGCTCACTTGAATGTCTGAGAGCACACACACTTTGACTCACAGCATCTGCCCTGAGGAGCTGACGCAGCCTTTGAGGAACCTCGGAGGATAGCTCGTCGGAGGAGGAGGAAAAGGAGAAATAAATGGAGCGAGAGACGACAAGGAGCAACAAACAAAAGAGAGTAAACAGAGAATAGAGGGGGGGATGCAGGAGCAGTGACTGTTAAAATGGAGGGGTGAAATACCCAACACAAAGATGAGAATGACTGGAGGGACGTAGCAGCTCAGAGATTAGTGCGTCCATCAAGAATTGTCTGACTGCAATGCTCATTAAAGTCCAATGCAGATATGCTTTTCTCCGGCAGGCTGCATCTGTGTGTCATATTTCTACTTTATGTTTTGGGTTTATGTTGCTATTATGCGGAGAAGACTCTGCAGAAGATCTGAATACACAGATCAACATGTCAGGAGTGGACCTATTGCAGCACCCTAGGTGGTCCTCGGTTTGGATGACCCCAAGGGTATTTTTAAGCATCTTTCACAAATGCAGCACGTTTTTATAAACTGGTGGTAGCTGATGGTGCTCCAAATTCTACTCAGAAATCATCTGCAGAGTTTTAAAAGCGTTTCTAACTGTGTATATACTTTACCAAAAGATTCAAGATGAAGATGGTGACCCAAGATTACAAGATAAACCTTTAACACCAGAACTTCAGCTACAGTTTATGTTTACTCAACTCACGTAATTCAAGTGGATTTTGAAGCGGAGAATATCAGCCTTGTGCTGATATATAACACTTCTGAAGTGAAGTCTTTACCCAATCAATGTAATGTATTCTCCGGACCATGGGGCACGCCATTTTATAAAGTGCAAAAAAAGAAGCAAAACAGTGAGTTGACTTGAACTTCTCCCACAAATCCATCAAAGTCCTCATATTTGGTGTATGAATTAAAAAGCTGGGCAATTTTGGAATCAAACATACCGGTTCCCCTCTCATTGCTGGAGTTAGTCTCACTGCCAAAAGGCCGTTCAGCAACGATACCGGCTTTAGCAAAAGCTCGGACAACAGTTAAAGCAGATACTTTGGCCCAAGCATCCACAATCCGTGCACATATGGTGGCATAACTTGCCCGGCGCCGCCTCCCAGTCTTAGTAAATGTGTGTGCCCCATCTGTCATCCAAAATACTCGTGCTCTATTTCGCTTTTCCTCCGGTGGCACAGAGATCTTTTCTTTTAAAGGCTTGAAGGGGACTTCACGGAGTGTGATCGAACATCAATTCAGCAGGGCTGAATCCAAGTGACTCTTGTGCAGTCACGTGCAGCAAACGTATTGGAAAAATGTGCACTAAGTTTGACTAGTTTTTTGTGGGGCGCACAGCGTGTGGGGAGCCCGGACTTAACAGTGCACACAAAATCAGATGCGGTTTTCCATGTTCTAATTATTTTTATTTCTTTTGTGGGGATTTTACATGTATTATGACCAATATTATCCATGAAAATAATGTCTTTTATTACATGGAGTGGCTGGATGGCTAAGATGGCTGCATGCAGGACTAGCACATGGGAAACCAGGGCTTGTTTCCCAGGGAGAGTGATGAGCTTACTCCAGTGTGGGTCCCTCGGAAAGTCCCTTCACACCACTGCCTAACTGGCCAGAAGGAGGGCCCTGAGTCTGGGCCTCTCTGTGGTGGTCCCCAGCCTGGATAAAATACAGGGATATGTCAGGAAGGGCATTGACGATATATGAGAACTGGATTGAGTGAGTGTGACGTCACTCATACCAAATGACTTACTTCAAGGTTCACTGAAGGAAGTCAATTCAGTTGCAAATTTTTTGGGGTATGGACGCCCTCATGTTGGAGCCAGACAATGTATGTAGACTGTACTAATAATAATAATACATCTTTGTTGCTTTTAAAGATACTCAAAGACACTTAAAAGAACAAACAATTAAAATAGGATAAAAACAGTAATAAGAAACATACAATTATAGAGAGTAATTACAAATAATAATAAGGTAAAATTAGAGGTTAAAAGTAATTTTAAAAAGATGAGTTTTAAGTGTTTTTTAAAAATAAATAAAGGTCAGTACAATCCCGGATGGGTCGAGGTAGATTGTTCCAAAGGGTCGGAGCAGCAATGGAAAAGGCTCTGTCACCGCAGGTTCGGAGCTTGGTCCTCCATGACAGGGAAAGGAGATTTGCTTCTGAGGCATGAAGAGCGACATGGGATGTGACGGTGGAGCAGATCAGTAATATAAGATGGAGCCAGAGAAGTAATGAGGAGCACTTTGAAATGAATGCTCTGATTGATGGTCTGAAAATGATTGGTCTGAGTCGTTGTTTCTATGGCAACCACTCTCGCCAATCAGGAGTTAGGTTGTTGTAAGTCCACTCCCCTACGACTAGAAGGCGAGCTACACAAAATCTGTCAAACACTTTGAATGTTCAAGATTGGGGCTGACAGAAACCAACTTGTTTTACTGAGGCATCTGATTGGTCAGTTTATAACTAATTAACTTAAAAGAAAAAAAAAAAGAAAAAAAATTAGGATGAACAAGAAGATGTTCAAAACAGGTGGTAGAGTGAAAATGATTATTCTGACAGATATGACTGAGTTATCACTGTTTATTTGTCAATAGAAGTCCATGAGATTCTGGCTTCTTGGAGCCAGCGGGTACTTCCTGTTTGGAATGTTAGGGGGAGGGGTCACTCAGTCCAGTACTCATATACAGTCAATAGTACTTGGCAACTCCATTAAGGCAGTTTAGAGGAAGAGAGTATCATCTTGAAAATCCACTTATTTTTTCTACTTGTATTGTTGACTCCCTTCTTAAGTAAAATGCAAAAACAGTCTTGATCTAGAAAAAATAAAACTCAGTGTACAAGCCAAAGTAGTCACACAAATGAACCATTACAAAAGTGTTTTCTGCACACAGATGTTAGTTTGGGCGTGCATATCAGTGTTGGTAAAACCTTATTCAGCATGGAAGTTCCCAAAAACACAGTGGGCTGGTCTGTTGCTGCAGTTCTATTAATAGCAGCCTGACTGCTGCATGAGAAGCCGCCCGCCTGGCGACATATTAGGGTAGAGCTGAGCAGCTCCTGACTGGCAAATAGACAGCTGCAGAGGTCGGGTTATGGATGAGGGAGGAGATGTAAAAATAAACAGGGAGTGAGGAAGTGAGACAGAGAAAGCAACAAAGAAGAGAGGAGATGGAGGGCAGTAGGAGAGGGGGTATATATGTGTGTGTTGGGGGGGGGTGTCTGGTGTGGATGCTGATAAGGTGGAAGAGAAGTCATGAGGCCGAAACAAACACAGCAGAGAGATACTGTAGAGGACGATGTATGGAATATGTGCCTGCAGGAGACAAAAAGCCAAAACAGGCCTCAGACGGCCTGAAAGAAGAAATATGTTTGTCCACAGAGGCTTATCAGTGTTATGTGTGCCCACACCAGCTGCTGTTATGTTTGACTTTTTTGTAAAATGTGAATCTTAGAGTAATTTCATGGCTTTAAAATATATCAGAAGACTTTTGCTCTTTGAATTCAGCAAATATGAGTTAAAAAATAAAAATAGATGAAGCTACAGACTTTGAACTTATGGAGTTATGAATTAGTTTCTATATTTGATTATTAACTTTAAACAATCTTGATTATAAGGCAATGCTGTATTCATGTATATAACAGGTGTAATTCACTGGACAAAAATATAAAAATGAACAAACAATAAAAAAAAATTAATAATAATATAGAATCTTTTAAAAGTTTGAAAAATACGACCATATTTTCCGCACCTTAGGGCACGTGGGATTATAAGGGACATGTTAATAAATGTTCTATTTTTAAGCTAATTTTATATATAAGGCACGCTGAACTGGAAGGTGCTCTTTAAGTGTGAGGAGGCAGCGTTCTGTCTCCCCCTCTGGTCATCGGCGAGAGCCATCACCTGAATTCTGCCTGCAGCCATCTCCTTGTCCTCATCATGTCATTAGACACGAAGTATTGCCTGTGTCATTCTGACAGCATACCAAGCATTCTACTCCATCCTGACAACCTGTTATCTGACTCTGCTTCTTTGCCGCCTGCCCTGACCTTCGACCTCATCCTCCACTCTGATTTAGCTCTGTGGACTTGCAGTGCAGCCTGACTGCTTTCTGTTCTAATCTGTTTTTTATTTTTAATTTAATGGAGCAGTAGCATTTTCTAGAACAAACTGAAAGGTTATTGGAAAGGGATCTGAAAGTATGAGGTTATGAGAGAGGACGCTCAGCTAGCTGATCTCTATACCATGAATTTGACAAGGTCCAGGGTGTGCTTGTGACAGTGAGTGGGTTCATTTATGTTTTGTGAGAAACCAACATCTGAAATCTGTAAGAATCTGCTGTTTATTTGAATGGCCATTTGACCAGAAGGAATGCTGACATGTCCAAACATACCAGGCTTCTGAGGAGGTGCAAGGAGATACAAAACATATTTCATTGGGTAACGAACTGCAGGATCTTTGTTAAACCACTCGGTCCGCCGGACTGCTCCAAAGGTACTGGTTGTCAACAACATGAAAGACTTTGAGAAGTGTTTGATGACCGACGCCTGAACAAACAAATGGAGTAAGAGAAGAGCTGAATAAGATTTTAAGAAAATCATGGTGCCTGGGATCTTCCACTGTCTCTCAAATTCAACTGTAACCCTGATTTCCAGCAGTGGTTCTGACCTGCAGATACTTGACTTCAACTTAATCAGCTATACTGATATAAGCTTCAGAAGGAAAATGGCCCTGACAAACAGTGTCTGCAGACATTACAGCTCAGAACTTTGTTAACTGTTAACCCATAAATGGCTGTAAATCAGGCAGCAGGAGAAGGAATACCAACCTTGGACAATGGACAGAATATGGACCTTTTTTTTCCACAGCATTACCATATAATTATAAGAATAAAATTACTAAATCAATTGCTGAAGATGAGAAAAGTGATTGATCTTTAATCCCTTCATTGGATTTCTCAAAATGTAACTAATACTAATACTGCACTAATGATGCTACTTCAACAATGAAAAATCATCTGCACATATTCTTGATTTTTGATACTTGATCTAGTATCATGTAGTCTAGTGTTATGTCTACTACATGATCATCATGTACTCAATGATATCATTCATATGTAGAGAAAATGGTAAGGTAGGTGGGATCGTGCAAGTTTGCTTCCTCCCACTCTCTTTCAAGCAATCCACAGTTTGATACCTAATTATCCTGTTTGTTATGTCTCTGTATGTATTTAAACCTTTGTTGCTTGTACCATTTAATGTACTGTTTCTTGCTTTGATTGTTTGAAATAAACCATTTCCAATCCAATACGTAAAATAACCAGACTGATGCCACAAAAACAAACGTTACTGTATCTATGCTGGCTTCTAACCTTGTTAACATGTAAAAAAACAAAAAGACAAAACAGTCCAACACGCTACACATTGGCCATGTTAGAGGTATTGGCGTATTCACAATACCCATGACTCCTAACCTTGCAAGTAACACGTAAAAAAAGATGCAGAGCATGCTACACATTAGAAGTGCTGGTGTATTCATAATACCTGTGACTTCCAACCTTGCTAGCAACACATTAAAAAACAGACGTGTCCCTTTGAAAATCTCTTTAACATCAGTAACCACAACCAGAATTAATCCACTTGAGGCGCTCTGGATTATAAAGTGCACTGTTGATTTCTGAAGAAAATTAAGGCTTTTAAATGTGCCTTATGGTGTGGAAAATTAGCTAAATAAAACCTGCCTTTGGAGACTAACTGTTAAGATTTATTGAACAAGTCCAATGACATCTACTCGTAAAAAATGTTATTTTTTTATTATCTTCCACATTTGAACAGGATTCAATAATCAAAGAAAGGCCTCTACATCTTTTCATTAGTCTGTAGTCCAAACATTTAGCATTTGTTTTTATTATTTTTTGGAGAATAAAATAGCTTAATTGTGAGCCATAACTTACTCTTTTTCTTGTCCCGCTGGAAAAGGCTCAGCATCAGACTTTAATCTCCGCAGAAATCTGCAGCAACAGTTGTGACTGAAGCCAATATTTCTCCTAAAGCCAGCGGGCCTCATTGAAACCATGGCTTTATTAGACAGCAAGCGTCGACAGCTGGAGGGATTTATTACTTTGTCAGAACATTAAAGTCTGATGAGATATGAGATAAAACGAAATGTGCCGCCATTACAAGGAAAATTAAGCAGCTTTAAAAGCTGATGGTGGGTCAGAACATTTTTGACCTTAACGTGAATATAAGAGTTCCCAGAAGGGCTCTGCTTTATTCTTGAGATAATTTTACTCGGTACAAAAATAAACAGTTTGTCTTAATTGCTTAAAAGGGGGTGATGAAAACATCACTTTGTTGTTAATTTACCCAAACACATCTAAATGAAATGTTCAATTGACATCTGACGTTTCTTTGGCTGCATTCACCGACCACAAATCTTAGAAACAAAATATCAATAACCTGCACATAGCTGTGATATTTACCACATTTTATATGAAAAATGACAAAGTATCGATTTCCTTGACCTAGTTTTGAGGTACACTGAACGCAGCATGACAGTCTGTCAGACAGAATTAACCTTTGAGAGAAAAAGAAGATGGGACATTTAAACAACTACTAAGTTTTTTCTAACTTTTTTTGCTTTTTAAACAACGTTTTTTTAATATTTTATTTCGCACATTGGAAAAATTCAGATCTTTAAAATAATCTATTAGGTTGAATTTTTTTTCCTTTTTATAAATACCTAAAACCTGTTCTTTCAATGAAAATTCAGATGTCCAACCTATTTGCAAGGAGGGTCAGATATGGTGAGGTGAAAATCCGTGAGGGCCAACCATTCAGCTTGTATTCTTATGACCCCACATTGAATGTAAACTATATATTTAATGAAAATGTTTTTTACAATGGGATATCTTTAATTTTTTTTTTACATACAAAAGAAATAAACATGATTACATTTTAGCTGAGGAATACTGTGAATTTAACATTTGTAGACCAGAAATGAAACATAAAGTCTGGAAAAAAAACTTTTGTCAGGTTCCTATGAAATGCAACATATTTTTCACTATTAAATGCTCAGTGAAAACTTCTACATTTAAATCATGGAAACAAGAACATAACACAAGTTATGTATTATTTAGAAGTCCAAATCACATAAATAAGCAGTTCTTCTGATTTGGCCCTCAAGACCCTGAAGGTCAAGTAGCCACAGGTTATTGCCACAGCGGCTTTACAACAGCAGCGGCTTCACAAGAAATCGTACAAGTATTAGAAAGTGCTGAGAGGCGCATATTATTGATTTTATGACAGGAGCATAGGCTGGTAGAAATTTGAATGTAGGATGTATTTGGCCCACGGGCCACACTTTGGACATGCCTGATTTAGATAAAATTTCATAGATTTCCTCTTGTAGAAGAACAAGACATTCAGGGTTATTCTATACTAAACTAAAAAACATTTAGTTATCTCATTAGTTTACTAATGACAGCTAAATGTTTTGAAATTGTGCATCAAGCAAACAAAAACGGTTGACTGCCTCTGCTGCAAAAAGCATGGATTCTTGTTGCAGTACTTCGCCAGTGAAATTCAACTTTTTTGAACCATTACCATTACATCAACTTTTTTCTTGGACATAAATAAATCTCCTCTAACCTGATCATAAAGCCTTTTCCAATATTGAATTATTCTCCTGAAACTGCATCATGGCATCTTCCCAAATCCTGGCATTCCAGTCAACTGTTATCACCATCAGTTTCATTTGAAGCCATTCTATTATATTTGGTTTTATGTTTAGGGTGGTTGTTCTGTTGGAAGGTAAATCTCCACCCCAGTCTCAAGTGTTGTACAGATTTCAACAGGTTTTCCTCCAATATTGTTCTGTGTTTGACTCCATGCATCTTCCCATCAACTCTAACCAGATTATCTGTCCCTGCTAAAGAGTAGCAGCCCCAGAGCATGATACTACCACCATCATTTTGGACAGTGGGTGTGGTGTGTTCAGAGTGATGTGCAGTGTTAAATTTCAGCCACACATAGCGGTTTGCATTTAGGCCAAAAGGTTCCATTCTAGTCTCATCTGACCAGAGCACCTTCTTCCACACATTTGCACATTTGTCACTCACATGGTTTATGGTAAACTTCAAATTGGACTTCTTTTAAAAATGGCTTTCTTCTTGCCACTCTTCCATAAAGTCCAGATTTGTGCAGTGCATGACTGATCATTGTCCGATGGACAGATTCCCCCACCTGAGCTGTAGATCTTTGCAGTTCATCCAGAATCACCAAGAGCCTCCTGTCTGCATCTCTGATCAGTGCTCTCCTTGTTCAGGCTGTTAGTTTAGGTGGACGACCTTGTTGAGGTAGGTTTGCAGTTGTGTCATACTCTTTCCATTTGCGGATGATGGACTGAACAGTGGTTCGTGGGATGTTCAAAGCTTGGGAAATCTTTTACTAGCCTAACCAAATTTCTTCACAACTTCATCCCTGACCTGTCTGGTGTGTTCCTTACACTTCATGATGCTGTTTTCTTCCTAATATTCTCTAACCACACAGACTGTCACAAAACAGCGTATTTGTATACTGAGATTAAATTACATACTCGTAGACTTCATTAAGTCATTTTGTCAACATTTGATCAGTCATCAATCATCAAGCAACTTCTGAAGGCAATTGGATGCAGTCACAAAAAAGGGGGCTGAATACTTTTGCACACAGAACCATTCGGTTTTATATTTGTAAAAAAATAAAATTGAACTTTTGTATAATTTTCTTTCCTTTTTCACAAGTGTGTGCCATTTGTGTTGGTCTTTTACATAAAATTTCAATAAAACATATTTATGTTTGTGATCATAATGTGAGAAAATGTGGAGAAGTTCAAGGGGTTTGAATACTTTTGCAAGCCGCAGTATATTCTTTTAGATCTAAAGAAAATGAAGTATCTGCTTCAGGAAAAGTAATTTTTTTAATCTACATTAATCTTCAGTCAATCATGTTTGAGAACCAGCGTTTTTTGCGCTGCAGGAAGGCCAGTGCAATTGCCTAGCAACACCTGTAAAGTACACTTTTATCTACTTGATATTAAATTGTTTTTATAAAAAAATACAATACACACGTAAATGTGTAGGAATTGGCTGTATCAGGATTACGAAAATATAAATACAATCTCTGTTATATAATGGTTTGCTCGTCTTGAGTTATTCACTCGTTTGCTTTCACCATTTAAACTTCCTGTAAGGCCTAATGCATTTCTGTGTCTTTTTTCCTCGTTTACACTCTTAATTATCGTTGATGGCTGCTGCCGCTCAATCCCTGCAGCGCTCTGAGAAGTTAGGTCATTACGTCCTGGGAGATAGAGGGTGGCAAGGGAGAAAGATGAAGGAGGAAGAAGAGCGACTACTGCTGCACCAAACCGCATGCACACTAGTGTGTTCACACCTGTGGGGAGTGAGAAGGAGTGTAATTAATGAATTAATATCCTCAGAGGGAGGGTTTGAGATCTAAATGTGTGCATTTCCTTCCTGCATTTTAAATGTATGGACTCTTCTCATGTGTATTCATGGAGATGTGATTACAGCTCCGCATGAATCCACTCACGCATGTCAATGTATTTATGTGTAAACACGCATGTTTTTGTGCACCGAATTCTTAGACATATTTGCCTGATTACTGATTCTGACTGCTTCACTGCTGAGCTAGATGAAGATTTACAAATGATTTTGCTGAGGGGCAACTGCTCATGAAATCTAAAGAGGGGTAGACAGTTAAATTTCCTCAAAGTTAACATAATATTTAAACTCTTTGGAAGAATAAACTTTTCAAACTTAAATGTATTAGACAAGGAATTATCTTAAAAAAATGTGAAAGCTGAGTGAGAGTAAAACAAAACAAATCTGTTTGGAGCATTCAGTCATCATTCATTTTCTAAACCGTTTTATCCCTTTCGGGATCACGGGGTAGCCAAACCCCGCTACTCGTGGGTGAAGGCAGGGGACACGCCTGGACAGGTCACTAGGCTGTCGCAGGGGCCACAGTGACACACCCATACACACTCACATCCACACCTATGGACAATTTAGAGTGACCAATTTGTCAGGTTTGGCGTGTGAACACAAACGCAGACGGCAATAGAAATGAAAAGTCTTTCATTTATTTTCTCAAAAGAACCAGTAGAAACATTCCTAGAAGGAACAGAACCACCCGACAACCCGTGCAAGGGAGACGAGGACTTATAACAGGAAGAGAGGATGAGGTAACTACACACAGGTGTGCCAAGAAGGAGGGAGGGAACACACACAAGGAGGGAAGTGTCAAGTGACCTGAAAGGCAATAGTGAACACAGGAAATACAATAAAATAAAACAGGAAGTGAGAACAAAGTAACAACAACTAATGTCCTGGGTCCATAACCCCACACAATTAACCTATAAAGAATGTTTTGGAGGAGCAAAAAATAGTGGCGAACTAAAATCATGTGTGAAAACCAGGGGAAAAAATTAAACAAACCTGAACACTTAAATATCAATAAATGAATGTATCTATACAGAACCAAACCCAAACAAACTAAAATCTAAAGTCCACATAAGAACAATAACAAAGTTTGCTCTAGTCAGGAGTTTTGTCCTTCGGCTTCTAATGAACCCTTCAGGGGATCCTTCTACAGTCGTTGTCGTTCCCCCCAGTTCAGACAACAGATAACACTGCAGGAACATCACCGTGATGATGGCAGAAGCTGAGGAGTATGGTTTTTATCTAAGCTAGTGTTTTTAAACTCCAGCTTATGAACTCTCTGCCTTATCAACTGCTGGTAAACCTGAGCCAGGTGTAGCCATAGAAGACTGCAATGTGCTGTAAAAAATGGGTGACAATGGAAAGGAAAAACTTCCTGCTGACAGGGAAAACTGTATTAGACCAAATTGAAAGATATGACTGATATTCCCTATTTTTCGCACTATAGGGTTATAGAGTTATGAAGCTCACCGTCAGTGAATGGTCTCTTTTTGAACTTATGTCATATAAGCTGCATTAAGAGAGATGAAAGAGTAAGAGATAAATCCATCAGTCAGTCAGATTTTATTAACTATGTTCACAGCAACTTCAGAACTTGTTTGTAACATGCTATACATTATAGCCACACAAGAAGCGTTAGAACATTTAAAATATATGTAATTCCCAAACTTGTTTGAATCACATGTAGAAAAAAAACGGAATGAAATCGCTGAAACAGACGTTACTGTGACAATAGTGCGACACCACTTCACATTAGCCACGTTAGCATATATTAACTGCCAACCTTGTTTGCAAAACGTAGAAATATTACATTGATAAAACTAAAACTAATATTACTGTGACCAACCTTGTTAATTATGCATAAAAAGAAATAAATGAAAAGCAAAATAGTCTAATATCACTATATCTAGCCACGTTAGTGTATTTACAACATCACCTAATCTTGTTTGCAACTCGTAAACTATCATTTGGTCATTTTATAATTTCTCCATTAAGTCGAAACTCTGCGATCAATGACACCTCACAACTGGATGTTGCATCTAAATTGGCTGATAACTCTCAGAAAAAGAGTAGTTTTTAGCCTTGAAATTCGTACAAACGTGTCTGCAGCTTTTTATGTGCTCAAACAGGATTTATTTTAAAGAGTTTTGTGTGTGCCTCACCCAATAAAACAAAAACTGTTGCAAGCAATTTACCGATAGGCTAGCTCAGAGGCCTTGAAACTGTTAGGTTGAGTGTTTGAACCCTATTCTGGGTTATTCCAAAAACTCCAAAAAATTGGATTCAATGCTTTTCCACCTGACAAGCAGCATTAAGGGTTGGAATGGAGGAATTTGAACAATGGTCCCAAAGAGAGGCCATGTCTGCAGCTCACCACTCCTTCAGGGTGAGGACTTAAATGTGAAGAACATAGTTCACACACCCAAGGGAGGGACAACTAATGGGACTTTAAATTGGGTTTAACTTTAACAGAATTGTAGAAGTGTCACATTTTTGGTAAAAGTGGCAAAGCCACTGAAGGGTAAGGTAAAGGGTGTTCGGCTAAAAAAAAACAAAAACAAAAAATCCACAAGCAACGTTGTATGAGCTGCTCTATCTGGATGAGTGGCTGCTTCAGGCCCCTCGGTAAGTTGCTACGCTAGCACTGCTGAACATCTGCAAACTTTAAAACCAACATTTTTCCCCCTAGTAGCTTTCTAATGATACTCAAGGAGTTAGGAGGGTAATGGTTAGATTGCAATCCTTAGTAGAGCTACTACTAAAGCTAAAGTTGTTTCTTTTTAAAACATTAAATGACCTGTTCCTGAGGTCAAAGGTAAACAAAACTTTGGTTCTGATTCTATACCTAACCTGGTGGCGTGTGTGACATTTTGTAAAGATCAAACAAAAGGTTTTTTTTGCCCATATTCTGTGAAAAATAAACAAATATCATTTTGCCATAAAATGTCCTGTGACCTTTCAATAACAATGTTAAAATTTCCTTTGGATATCCCTGACATGTGTGTTCTGAAATATTATTTTTAAGCCTCATTAGATGTTTTCCCCCCTTTACATGTTTTACACTTGCACCTGCTGTGATGTATTTTATTTGGGGGGGGGGGGGGGGGGGGTTGAGGTTTACTCCCCCCCCAAACTCATTTTCACTGGATCCTCGGTGCAGTTTGGACCTAAGATCCGTCTGTTTTTGACGGCAAAATGTTTCTCTCAAAGGCGCATTGAGAAAGAAGAATTGCACAAACAACATGGCCCTCTCAGTGCAGGACTGCTGCGAGTCATAAAAATGATTGAGTCATAGTTGTCAAAGAGTCAGACTTTTTCTGAAGGCATGAAAAGTGCAATTCTTTGGTCAACTAAACGGTGGACCAAGGCCTCAACGTGAACAGTCTTGTGTCCCCATGGGGGGCGTTCGTAGGAGTAACCAATGGTTATTAATCATTCCCTACCATGAAAAAAAAACACTAAAAATGTGTCTATTACCAAACTGAACAGAACTGTGCCACTCCATGTAGTTAAGAAAAATGCACACAAACAGCAACTAAGCTAAGGAAATCAGCAATAACAACAGAAATGCAGATATATTTCATTCTTAGTTTAGCAACCAGCTATTGTTTATATTTTATGACAGACTTTATGTTCTTTTGTATAAATACCGGTGTGACGCCCATTGAGAAAACTGATTAGGCTATATAAATAAAATTGAATTGAATTTCACTGAAAAGTGAAGAAAAGATTGACTTAATCTTTTTAAAATATGTTTAAGTATGAATGCATGAACTCTTGCTTGAATGGGAGGCAGAAGGCTCAGTAAGCCACAGGATAAACAGCTTTATTGTGATGTCAAACAGTCTGCTTACTCGCAGTACATGTGTATAATTTAATGCAACATAATCTGACAGTTTTGCCATAATTCCACCTCTATGAAGCTCAAAGACGCTCAGCTTGTTGTTCTTTTCTGTTGCTGTGATTTTCATTAAATTGTATGTTCTGAGATTGCAGCCACACAACGATGAGTTTGTATAATAATCACCTGAGCGGAGAGTGGGGAGTGTGTGATTGCTCTACCAGTGGAAACGGAGGGGGAGCAACCACTATGAGTGAAAGCATTTTAACTGTGAGCACAGCATCTTGAGTGTCGGTCAGCTCTGCAACCGAGTGCAGCTCCGCCGGTTTTTCGATGATTGCTTGCCGAACAGAACAAAATGTCCATGTCACAATTGTTCCTCTGCAGATTTGCAGGTTTTTCTAATAGCTCTGCGCTGCAGTGCCGTTTTTCATGGAGGCCATTCCCGCAGCAAGAACTCCAATGTCAGCCATTAAGAAAGAAAAAAAAAAAGATTTGGCAATTTGAGAAATTGAACTATTCAAACCCAATTTACGTTCATTTTTCTTCAGCAATTTCAAATGTTCAAGCTGTGGATTCCAACTCTGGAAAAAAAAAGTGTGCACCGAGTGCAGTTTTGTGTTTCTGGGTCCTATGTGCCTGCTCTGAGCAGGAATGACATGGGCACCAAACATGATCCAACAAAATGACTAAAATCTGCATTTTTTTTTTACTATTTAAACAGATTTAACATTTTCCCAATTTTAACTTTAATAATAATCTTATCATACAGACTAAAAAAAAATGCATTTTTATGGCTGATGTCCAGGCTCTTTCTCCTTCATTCAAAGTCTTCCACCAATGTTCTCCGTTTTGGATTCTTCATGTTTTTTTGACTTTAAAAGACAAAACTCTACATTTTCAAAGTAGGAAAGACATGAAACGAATTAACTCCTCATATAGTGAGACCAATTGGGTCAATATGTCAAACATATCCTACACTTTATTGTTCAAGCGCCAAAGTTGGTACAGGTAGCCTTAGGACCACCTTTTTTTTTTAAAAAAACCACCATAGCCACCTGAAAAATTCAATACAGTGCCTTATTTTCAAGATGGCAGCCATTTTCAACAAAAAAAAATTGTATTTTCCTAATGATTGCTGTGCGGATCAGCTTTATTTTATCTCAATGAGAAGAAAAAGGAAAATGAAAACAGTCGACAGCCAAAGCTCATTTGAAATGTAAAAAAAAGTACAAGTCAAAGACTTTTAAATTGTAACATCTCTTAATTAACTATTTTCTCTTTTTTGTTCTTTGCTAGAGAACTGATTTTCCTTCTATAATAAGGTAAAGTATATCCATAACAAATAAGGTGCTTGTATGATAAAGTGCAGAATTATTTTAATAAAAATGAGTAAACCTGTACAGCATGTGGCCTGAACACATTTTTTAGATTTTAGATTGCTCAGTGAGACCATAGAGAGAAAACGTTCATGGAGATTGTTTTCTTAAGGCATGCTAAAGGCAACAGGTCGTAGTGAACACTTAAGGATATGTAAGGCTGAAGAACAATATCTCTGTCAACAGTATCTCTCATGTCAATATTTTGTACCTTATGTCAGTAAAGCAGCAAACACGCCACTGCATTTTTGCACACGCCTTGGTGCGTTTCATCTGTTAAACGCACAGTGACTTCACAGCCTCAGCGTCTCACAGTTCCTCTCAAAACAGGCATGCATGCCCTGCAGAAACATGACATCATGTCGAAGGCGTCGCTGCAGCAGCAGTGCAGGAGTGAGTTGGGATATTCTCTACCGCCCCGGGTCAGGATCTTATGGATGAGTTCCCTCACAAAGATGGATCCATACTGGACTGACGATCTGTCGCCCCTAATGCTGCAAATAGGAAGTAACCTCTGGCTCCAAGACGCCAAAATCCCATAGATTTCCACTGAAAAATAAACAGCCGATACTCAGTCATGACATTTGTTAGAATTACCTTTTTTTAACATCTTCTTGCTAATCTTATTTTTTCGTCAAAAGTTTTTCAAGTTATAAAGTGAATGATCAGATGCCTCAGTAAAAGCATGTGGTTCCAGCCAGCCCTCACCTCAAATGTTTGACAGATTCCTCCAAGCCCACTACCAGAAGAAGGGGTGTGAACTTTGAAAAAGCTTTTGCCTGAATGTGATCTGCATTGTGGAAAAATAGCGACTGAACTGGCTTCAATTCGCTGGAGCAGTAAGTAAGTCGATTTTTATGGGTGACATCACACCCGCTCAGTCCAGTTCTCTTATACAGTCAATGACTCCAACACAGCTAGCACTTTTAATGTGACTAACGTGTATGCATGTGAGACGTTTTTTTTCCGTGTAACTGACAAGTTTGGGACTTATAACCTGGTGCGACCTAAAGTGCAGAAAAAAAGAGTAAACTGTGTTTCAACCCAAAAGGCAAAGTAAAAAAAAAAAAAAAAAAAAAAAAAAAAAAAACTGAACAAAACAGCCACAACATATTTTTGGCATCTGGCATGCATTTCACGGCCTTAGTTAAGCTCACCTCTATGCACAGTCTGGGCTCTGAAACTCGGTCACTCGAGAGGGGTTGGACTCTCGATCATTACACTCCAATGTGTGGAAACACTTTCAACACTTTCAATTTTGTAAAGACCTGACCATACAGTGCGGTATAATGTTTAGATTAATTTTACATGGAAAAACAACAGTGGGCTGAACTTTATGAAAATAATGTGTTAATGGATTTACCATTAATTCTTGTCTACATATTTAATTTATGCCTGTTTTTTGTTTTTTTCTTTTACTACAAGAAAATGCAAAGAATCTAAAAAACTTCACCTGCATTGTTCGATACTCAGGTATTTCTGAGTCACACTGGTTGAATTTTTGGCTGAAGATGTCCTGGAATGATTTTAGGTCAATGAATTGGAAAGTTCCAAATGAACCAAAATCAAAAGTGAATTGAAACGACAACCACTAAAATCCAAATCTTTAAAGGGAATCGTTAAACCGCTATTTATTATATTATTCACAGTTAAAGATTGCAGATTGTGTATAACCATTTGTTTATCTGGATAAATGAAGAAACACAAATAGAGAAATGCTATTTGCATGCAAATCTGTCACTTTTTGTTTTGCCGGTGTCACTGAACCAACGGGCCGGCAGCAGTTCTGGGGCTTACAAGGCAGCCTTGGTGCATAAGTGGCCCTGATGTTTTTAGGTTTGTAATTCTGTTTATTTTAATATGCAAATTACATGAATGTGAAATATGATAATGTGGGAAAAGTCTCTAATGCGCGGCTGAAACTTTGCCTGATAAATAAAGGATATTATGTGAGTCCCTGGTGAGGAAAAGGGAAATTAAAAAAATAAAACAAATTATGGCTCATTGAGGGTTCACGTCACGCAGGCCGTCTCCATGCCGCTTGTCCCTACAATGTCCTCTGCGCACACACCTAAAGTCAGATTTGACTCCACTTCTCTATGGAGAACCTCTAATTCCCAGTTTTACTCTTATTGCTCATGCAGGAATTATTTAGCATTAATTGAAAAACACAAGCAATCAACTTGTTTTTCTCTGAGGGGAAAAATACATATATTTCATTGTCTATGAAATATCAACAGTGAGTTGTGTAGAATAACAATGAGTGAGGGGGCCGGTGACACAGAGCTGCAGGGTCGGAGAGAGACTATTTCAGTTTGATATGGACATTCAGGATGGTTTGCTCTCCGTCATTTCCAACCTCCTATTTTAAAGTAAATCCAGCAATTACAAGTGTGGATCTTATTTTGGTTCTCTGCAGAAACACCCACAGTTTCACCAAAAGAAACAGTAAAAAGATGTTAACCACCATGATAAAGTTTTTGCTAACAGTCTTCTACACCTCTGATGATTTTCGGAATCCTGTTTGTTTCACTAAAAACATGAAAAGTCTTTTTTTTTTTTTTTTTACATTTTTTTTCGTTTTTTCTCAGGGGCAACGCTTCATATCACCACAGTTACATGTGTTCCTTTCAAATAACAAGCCAAAGCACTGACGCGGCTCTGATCAAAAGTAAACATTTAAAAGGTTTCGGCCTGATATGGCGGCACAGCTGATGATGGTAATTGGCCATACCTGTGACCTGTTTACATATATTCATCCTCCTACGCTCCCTTTGCTGGACTCTGAGTAGGAAGAAAGAAAACAAAAAGAAATCTCCAAAGTCCTGATAGTTAATCTTTACAGAGCAGTACATAATCTGAACCCATTTTATAAAATATTTTATATATACTCATATATATATATTATTATTATTATATCAATATTATATTATTATACATAACTTTCTACGACCGTTTTTGGGCTCTATGTACAAAATGCAGGGCCATTGAACATGCATTAAGAGTTAAAGCAAAGTTCAACAATTTGAATAAAACATTTTCACAGATGCAATTTTAAGCTTAATCTTCTCGATATGTCCTCCATCAATAAATGAATGCCACGAGAGCATGTCAAAAACACCAACAACACTAATTTCCTTGGAGTGGAAGTTTAAACAGAATAAAAGCCACTTGTAGATGAGCCGAATACTTAAAGCAACAACAGTAGTTGGAATGGAGAGAAAAACTTTCGATAAATCTACCATAGCATGTCATAAATCAACTTGTAACATTGTGTACACAGGGGATAATATAGAAAACACTGCTACAGCATTATCAGTTTTCTCTACTAGGCTGAGTTTTTCTTTCTTTTTTTTTTCTTTTTAAGACAATTGCGCTTTGAAATGCATCATTATTTAGACTGAGTCTCATAAAAAAACATTTATGCAGTAAAATAAATAATTAAATAGTTTGCCAGGGATTGTAAAGCTATGAGAACATTTGTATCCTACACTATCTTCTCTGGTGTGTGAGACAAAGCAGGTTGTATTTTTTGATCAGAAAACGTTGTAAACCCACAGGTAACCCAAAACCGAAAAGAGGTCATCGGCAAAAAGGGAACAAGACACAAGAACAAAACTCCAACAAACTGGCAGGAAAGCCGACTAGAGCGCAGGAATAAATGCAGCTCAGAACAGGTAAGGCTGATGAGGACCTGGGTGTCAACAGCAGCTGGAGGTCTGACAGAACAGCAGAACATGAGAGGAAAAGCTGTGCTTTGAGCAAAGAAAGGCCCTTAAATTATCTCAAGTTACACAATTCATCTATCAAGGGTTAAATTAAGACATGGAGAAAGGACAAAATGCAAGAGAAAAGGAAAAGTGTTGCATATCAGCATAAAGCTGCTTTTCTCTTCTTCAGAATCGGCTAGAATTACGTTAGTTGCATTAACAGTTGTAGGATTACAGTAATCTGACGAATGTCAATACTGGAGCTAAAGCTGAACGCATGAACTCTGAAATGCTTATTTTCGGTTATTTTTTGTTCATCTATCTTAAGATCCAGTGACTCATTTTGACAAACATCTTAGATCACCCTCACATTGTAAAAAATGCATAGTAAAAACCCCATTAAACAAACCCTCATTTCACCTGCTATGCCAGGTCCAATCGGATTAAGCTTACACTCCCTCGTTTTCTTCTCTTAGCTGCTCGTTGGCGTCACTTTGAGAGATAATTCAGCCCAAAAACGTCTCTCCTCTTTCCCTGCTGCTGCAGAGAAACACAAACAGCCGACGGGTCACGGCGTGAAAATCACAATGTGTGGTCCAGACTTTAATCCACTGTTTAACAAAATACATTTGTGGCTGGTTGACAGTAAATGCTTCACAAACCATTTCTATCTGCAAATGAGCACTTTTATGATCACCTCTTTCAAACTTATACAATAATTGCAACTTTCCTGTGATGTAATTGTTAGTTGTTGTGCAGCAATAATCATCAGCTTGGTTTAATACCAACAACAGTGGATCATTATGTACTGTTTAGAGTTATCTCCATTTGTGTCCTCAGAAATTGTACAGTGTTTTTTTCCTAGCTTCTTTGTTAAAAAAAAAAAAAAAAAAACAAAAAAACAAACATGTCCCAGAACTTTATTGTGTTGAACATGCTCTGTTTTTACACTAAATATTGCATCTACTTAAAAAATAAATAACAAAAACTCTATTCATGATAGTTATTTTGTTTCATTTTCGTTCATCATTAAATTTAACCAGACATTTAAAACATTGCAGTGAACACAGGAATACATTTTTTAAGACTTACTGATTAAGAAAACATAGCAGGAACTGTCAGAAAAGGTGTTTTAGAGAACCATCTTTAAAGATTATGTGTGTACTGTAACATTTAGAGTCAAACTAAGAGAGAAAAAAATAGAGAAATAGTCTGAAATGGTGGTGGGAGTGTGATAATGTGAGGATGAACAAAAAAAAGCAAAACATTTACTAATAAACATTTAGGAAAAAGCACAACTGTTCAACTGGCCACTTTTTTCCCATGAGAACCCATAGAATATATATTTCTTTATTATTTTACATGTATTTTTTTCATTGTTACTTTTTTTCAATTTTTCAATTTTCTTTTTCTGGTTGCTGTTAAGTGCTGCTTTTAACTAACTTTACAAGCCCAGAATAAAATGGTTCTTGGTTACTCCAGTGTATAAAGACTATGTATATATATATATATATATATATTAATTTGTCTGTATTTTTAACCATTTAAAAAAAATTCTCTATTGTCTCTACTATTTATTTTCTGATTTTAGTCAGTTTAATGAAAATATATAAATAAATAAAGAAAATGGTTTACTTCAAAAACCCAGAAGAAAATTGTTCTTGGGTTCTCCAGGGTTTAAAGACTTTAATTACAGAGGTTTTTAAAAATTAATTTAGACTTTTTATTTTACTTGTCTTTACTGTCTTTTTAAACCAAACTTCTTTTAAATTCTTTATTTTTATTTTATTTTTTTTTTCTTTTTGATCATTTAAAAAAAAGGAAAAAAAGGAAAACAGCTTTAAAAGCACATAAAGAAAAATGGTCTTGGGTTCTCCAGGATTTATAGACTTGCACTGCAGTTTTTATTAATTAATTAATTTTTATCAATGTCATTTTATTTAATTTAATGCTTTTAATTTATCTTCTTTTATATTTGTTGTTACTTGATTGTACTTTAAAAACCAAATTTATACTGATCTCAGTCATTTATGCTAATTAAAACGTCCTATGAAACCCGAGTTTAGTCTTTTCTGCTTGTGGTTGTCTTTCCTCCGCTGACAGCGCACAGACAAAAAACAGACAGAATTGCCATCACTCACTGAGGTGCTCACAACAATAATTTCACATAATTAATAAATGTGCTGAAAATGATCCTGCAACTGCAAAATGATGAAGGCCACAGTTCATTAGACTCAGAGACAAGGTGAGCCCTCACCCCAGAGGTAAAGGTAAAAGAGCAGTTGCTATGGTAACATGATACGTCTTCCTCTGATCTTTGCACACACTGTTTATCTATGTTCATAATGTATGTGGTAATTTATTTTTCATGGAGACAAATATCTGCTGTGTTTTCCTCCTTGGCTGTCATGGAGGTGAAGGACCTCCAGGCAGGAGGACAGAGCTCTGAAAAACAACCTGGAAAATAAAATAACTTCTAATAAAAAATATATGACATGCAGAAGAGAAAGAAAAGCACAAAAATAACGGGCTTTCTTCACACTTGTGCAAGAATGCTAACCAAAAGCATATTTGATTTACATGATAATTAGAAACACAGAAAAAAATACAACTTATTTAGAATTCAGATTAGCTCAACAGCCAAACTTATTAAGACTAAAATAAGAAAAGAAAAAAAACCTGAAAACCAAAGAATAAAATAAAAATTTTACTTTTGAGATTTTCAATTAAAAACTAAGCTTTTTGGAGTTTTTTCTTTTACCCTTAAGCCCATTGCTGATTTTAGACATACAAACATGACGACAGCCTCATTGTAGAGCATTAAAAAAGCATAACTGCATACGTTTTGCATGTAT
The DNA here is from genome assembly GCA_014656515.1 of Oryzias celebensis. Taxonomy (NCBI): domain Eukaryota; kingdom Metazoa; phylum Chordata; class Actinopteri; order Beloniformes; family Adrianichthyidae; genus Oryzias; species Oryzias celebensis. Next base: position 10,663,362 of record BNCR01000005.1, read on the forward strand.
TGTTTTTCTTTTACATTATTACAATAATTTAGTGTCAAACAATTACAAAAAAGCACAACAAGTCATGCCAAAGGGAGGTCTGCTTTCAAGGCAATGTGACTGTACAGAACACTCTGGACCCAGTTGACTGCTTTTGTTATTTTTGTGTTGGACCTGACCTTTAGAAAGGTTGAATCGCTCAGGTTCAATGCTTTTTAACTATTGGCATACCGTATTTTTAGCACCATAGGACGTACCGGATTATCTTCAGTGATTGGGCTGTTTTCGAACTTGTCATTTTTAAGGAACACTAAACCATAAGACGTATTGAGCAAGACAAAAGAATGAGATTTAAGTCAGTCAGTCAGACTTCATCAACTGCTTTGATAGTAACTCTAGAAGATCTTTGTAACACGCTACACGTTAGAAGCGTTAGCCATGTCAATGTATTCACAATTACTGTCCCTCCCTGCCTTGTTTGCAGCATGGAAAAAGAGAGACTGTTACTGTGACTACACTAACTCCCAACCTTGTTAACAACATATAATTTATACCAGTAATTTCTGACTTTACCCAAACAATTCTGAACGATGACAAAGAAATGACTGATCCTAATTTAGCAAATGTCTTCTACATGCTAATGCTACGTTTACAGCTGTCATGCTTTCAAGCTTGCACTTGCAGCCCGTAGTGTTCACACTGGACTGAGACACATGTCCACCACCAACAGTTGGAAGAGGTTTGGTGCAAATCTCATGAATCTTGCTCCAGGATTTTTCCTTCAAAGCTCTTTTCTGATTATGAAAGACTTGGTGTCTTATAATTCCATCTGAGTACAAACCACAATTACTGACCAAGCAACTTTAACTTTCAATGTGCATTTAACGGAGTTGCGTTTTGTACGTAGAACCCAGAAATGGTTGTAGAAATGGTCGTAGAAACTTGTGCAGCAACAAAATCAGTGGGTATCGGGCACCCTCTCAGTAGACTTACAAGCCTTATGGCTCAGTGGGAATAAAAGGGAATTTCAGTTCTGCCTCAATGTTTCTTCTTTTACCCTGCCTCCATTGTAAGCCTAGACGATGTGATGCATCAGTTATATCTTTTTTTTAATATTGTGGACATTTTAGGTTCAAACAATGATTTGTTGCACATTTTACTTTTTTATGTGTATCATCAAACCTGAAACATGAACAATACTGAATTTTATAGTACACTTTGCAGAACCAAAACTGTTCATGTGTCTGTAAAATGTGGTAGTATAAGCACTGCAGTCATTTAGCGTGCTGCTGCAACTTGTTGCTGTACTGTTTACTTCAGGAGCTGCAATGATGGTAATTTTGTTTCAATGTGATGAACTTTCACACTATCAAAGGTGTTGACATCCTGGGAAGCTGTTCTTCTCACAGATCACAGGTGAGACTTCAGGTGAGGCTTCGTCTGGTGCCAGCGGCCTCATGAGGACAGAGCTTCTCTTGGTTCTACATGTGTCGCACAAACGGAACAAAAATGTTTTGATAAAAGGTTCACATTTGAATACATTTTCACGAAGCGCATCCTTCTCTCTCTGTTCACCGCCGCTCTCCTTTCTAACATTAATCAAAGCAGATATGCAAATGAGGCTGGAGCAGCGTCTGACCAAAAGGTTTCTCAGCAACATGTGAAATAAAAGAAACTACATAAAATCTTTTATTCAGGCAGAATTTACAGCTTTGTCCATCCTATTATCAAAAATAAACTTGAAGATAGAAAAACGTCATCTCAAACAAGCATGTCTTTTTTTGAGGATACTGAAAAATAACCATTTTAAGGCTTTTAATATGAACTATATATATATATATATATATATATATATATAAACAATATAAACAAGTCAGTTATATGTATCGGTAACGGTAATGGTATGAAAAATATGAAGATGTCTGTTGTGTGCAGTACATTTCTGTCATTTGCAAAATTATGTGACAAAATAAATATGTCTAATATCTACAACATTTAAACATGTCTGTTTAATGTGCATCCATTGATGAAGTAAACATGTTTGTTACAGATAAAACAAAATAATTTAAGAAAATAAAAGCCATTTGACAATAACGAGGTAAAAAAAATATCCATCCATCTTCTTCCTCTAATCCAGAACCGGGTCGCGGGGACAGCAGTGAGAGCAAAGATGCCCAGACTTCCCTCTCCCCGACCACTTCCTAAAGCTCCCCTGGGAGGGCCCCAAGGCGTTTCCAGGCCAGCCGAGAGATGTATTCTCTCCAGAGTGCTTTGGGTCTTCCACGGAGCCTCCACCCAGTGAGACATGCCCGGAACAAACTCCCCAGGAAGGCGGTCTGGAGGCATTCGAACCAGATCCCTGAGCAACCTCAACTGGCTCCTCTTGATGTGGAGGAGCAGCGGCTCTACTCCGAGTTCCTCCTGGGTGACAGAGCTTCTCAACCCCTTCTCTTTAGGTTGAGGTTTAGGAGGTTTATTGTTTTTAACTGTTTTGAAATCTGTAAAGAGGACCACCACCAAATTACCAACTTTTATCTTTTTTCTAACAGGTGGTTCTTTGTTTCTTGTAAATCATAACGCAGACATGCTTTACCTGCATCCTTAAAGCGTCAACACCTGTGGTTTGGTTGATCTTTATGTCAACACTCACTCTTTTTTGGACATTGTGCAGCTAATAGAAATCCATGTCGAGCTGCATGGTCACTTCAGGTGAACTGGTGAGTAACAGATGCATTTTTGAAAAGTGCCGTGATACTGGAGCCCATTAATTATGCATATAAAGGGTCAGAGACTCCTGCAGACTCATTTGTTCGCAGTAAAACTGCTAGCTCTCTCATAGCTGGAGGATCGAAGTCACTCAGTTTCGCTCTGAAGGCCACTGCTGCCATTCCTGCTCCCAGCGCGGCATTCCACTCTTCTGGAGTGGGAGAACTAGGGCAGGCTGCTCCTTAATTACTTCATTAATTTTAATCTGATCCAATTAATGACATTTTTCATGCTCTCCCTGCTTTTCCTGCTGGTAGGTGGGAAGTTCTCTTGGAACCCAAGTGGCACTGTGGGAGACCTTGCAAGTCCTTAGGTTCCCCAAGAAATAAGTGCTAAAAAAAAAAAAAAAAAAAACGTGGCAGAGCTTCACCTCCTCTGATCTCCCCTCCTAAATCCATTATTCCTCTCCCCTGACCAAATAACAACCCCCTCTCTCCCATGTTATTCCGTAATTATTCAGCCTGCTGCTTTGTCCAATTTTGTGCCTTGACAGCACTTAAGCTGCTCCAATTGCTGCCTGTGACTTTAACCCCCTCTTGCCAACCCCCCCAACAAGCGCCACCGGCATCCAGGCGAGTCAGTGCTGCTTCATGGATCTGCCTTTTGTCAGGACACACTGGGGGGGAAAGTTTGCTTTGTGGGCAAAATATTTTCAGACAATCAGCAGGAGATGACTCATGTTTCTCTGCTTGGAGGAATTCTGCACTGGCTCTCTGCAAACTTGGCAAGTTATATGCTGTCATTTTCCTAATCAGCTTAGATTTATAGCTTTTACAAGATAATTACCATCCTTGACACTTATTTATGCTTTCATCAGCTGGGCCTTTTGGTGAACGTTCTGTGCATAATGATACCAGTAAACAGGACTTAACTTTTTTTTTTTTTTTTAAGCTGAAGTAAATTTCTATCAATTTGCATTCTGATGAATTTTATGGTATCTTTGTGTATTATTATCAATCCTTTTTCTGAACTCTCTTAATCCCTGTTGGGGTCTGAAGGTTGCTGAAGTCTATCTTGGCTACGGTTACGATACGTACCCAACGGACATATGACGCGTGTTCAAGAAGACAATAAACGCAGGTTCTTGAGCACACATTAGCCAATGGTGTTCACACTGTCCAGTAGGGAGGGGCTTCCATTTCTTTTCTGCTGTTTACCAGCGCATGTCCACCACCCACAGTTGGAAGAGGCCGGTGGAAAATGTGGAAGTGGTGCCAAATTTGTGAATCTTGTTCCAATCTTTCTTTCACAGTTCTATTCTGATATTTAATTGACGCAAACCACAAATAATAATGTCTCATCTGTGATCAGTTTTCTAACAGTTGGCACTTCAATAAATTAAAAGAGACGGCATCCATACATCACTAATAAAGCTGTGTCCCTGACTGGTCAAAGTTTGACCTGGTTCACCTTTTAGTGTGCTTTCAATGACTGCGAAATTGTGCACAGATCCCAAAAACATCCTCAAAAATGTGCTGATCAAGAATTTTGAATGCAAGTCCGAAATGTGCACATATGACTTCATATGACTTAACATAGACTTTTCATTGAAAGTGGTCACGTCGATGCGTGTAGCCAAAAGCGGTGCAAACAGCTTCAGGCAATGGCTCTGCTTACGTCGCTATTCTGTCGCCGGGCAGTCCAAAGACAAACACTTACATCCACACAAAGATTGACCAGTACATGGAGAGCAGGTTTCATATTTAGCAAAATCCCATGTCATTCAACTACAGGCCATCTTTCAGGGTATCCGGTTTGTTTCTTTGTGTTCTTCAAAAGCTTTAGATTGGCAGTCGGTGAATGACAATGAAAACTAAGGGCAATTCTGGATCTCCAACCAGAACTTAATATTCTGTTAGACATACATTTGTTTACCGTATTTCTTCTAATAGTAACCCCGTCATTTATTTTGTAAAAATTGCTCGATGTTTGGTGTTTTTTCCATCACAGACAGATTGGTGATGGTTAATGGGTTCATTTTGCTGCTGTGAACATTTCTTTTCTCTTCATCAATCTCTGTATCAAAAATCCTCTTCGCTTTCATGGCAATCACTTCCAGGAGACGCGCACCTTTTTGAAATTGCTCAATAATCCATGTTCAGACCAGTTCTTCTAATTCGTTGCTCGCTTTCTGTACACTTCCACCAGGAAATAGTTTGCTTGTTGCTCTTTTTCTGCAGCCGTCTTCTCAGTATCAACCTTCTGCTTGTGCCATTCTCTGATCCATTTTGTATCCATCCCAAAAATGTTGTGCAGATTCCTCATCAGAAAGTTATTTGGCAGATGCCACAGCACAAAGTTTATAGTCAAACAAGCTTTTTTTGGCCTTGCTACTTTGGCTCACAACACAACGCGACCTGTTGGGAGATTAGCGGATCTTAAAGGAGCCCCACCACTATTAGAGACCGGCATCTAACAGTTACAAGCACCTTTCAGACCTGGCAGTTTTTTGGAGATTGGCATCAATTAGAAACAGGTCACAAATTGGAAGATATGCAGTAAACCCCTTCACTTCATGCCACTAACTTGTAATGCACCATTTATTCCAAGACTTCTTAATATAGACTCACCTTGAATGGAAAAAAATGCACAGAATTAAATATATATATACATATAATTGGATATAAATCCATGAAGAGGTAGAAAAGCACAACAAAGACTATTAAATCATTTTAACTGGTAAACAATACGTAGAACTTGCTACCTCTTTGATGGATGGGTATTTATAGGGATGTGCATCACCCCCAAAACTATTAAATCAATTTGATTTTTACTCATTAGCTCATGGTTCAAGTTGATTTTGATTTTCTTTTAAATTGGTAATAAAACTTTTTTTTTTTTATTATTATTTAATGACTTTTACTGATCAGTTCTGGAACCTTTACTCAAAAAAAACAGTTTCTTATAAATAAAAATAAGAAATCAATTTTTGTTCATCAAAATTGCAGTAAATACTTAAAGGAAATTCAACTTGTAGATTTAACGAACTGATAGAGATTTTCAGATGAAGAAACATTCTTCATCAAATAATTCTTTTTTCAATCCAGCCTGAGGTATTTCACATTTGTTTATCACTTAGATCTACCTAGTTACCATAGGGGAGAGTACAAGAGAAATTAAGTCACTGTTTTACTCTCAATGTCCAATGTAAACTGATGTTGGTTTAGTCATACTGTCCAGTTAAAAAGTAAAAGTTCAATCAGCACCAAACTTTGCTTGGTTGGTTCATTAACTCAGTTCAGTTCTGAAAACTTAATTATCTGGGCTACAAAAGCAAAAAAAAAGAGGTAAAATTGAAAGAGCTGGAAAAAATGTCTCAACTATATATGTGCTGAAGTGAGGAGTTTCCCTCAATGTCAACAGATCTGACAGTGGTTTTTCTTTGTGTCCTTTCTCTTGATAAATGTTTGTGTTAAACAGGCATTTGTAGTAAGTGCATAAACAGCAACAGATTGGTTGCAGAAACAACCTGTTACTCTGATGTCTAAAGGTTACAGAAAAATCCATATGATTTGAGAAATAACATTTAAAACGATGTGTGCCTCCTACACTCTGCAGACAAAAGATTTTTCAAAATGCCACTAATAATTGTTTATGACTGCTCAAACAGGAAGCATCATCCCACAAACAGAGTCAGAATAGCACAATTCCAATACTTTAGAGTCAGACTCACACATAAACCTTCACGACTCAGCTTCCTTTTTTTAACAAGTGCACTCTAACAATAAAAGTAGACTGTAATTTCACAGGTGAACCATCCTGACTGCGAGTTTCACTTTATTTTTGGAATAAGAAACCGTGGGCAGCGGTTCCTATTATTGTAAAAGTATCAAAATGAGATTAAAAACTGCTCATGCAGAGTTATGTGTTAGTGTAAAATGGAAACAAACAGATGAAGACAGAGTTTACAAAAGAAGAGTTTGTTGTAAGTCGATTTTTGTTGAAAGTCAGTTGTGATCAGTATCATTTGTGTGCTGGCAATAACGGCAGTTGGAACAAGCTTGTTAAATGTTTTATGCAGACTGAGCAGACACATACAACAAAGGAAAAAGCACAAAAACATGCACACACTAAACATCCTGATCACCCAGTAATTGGAGTTCTTGTTATAATTGTGTAACTGCTCAATGCTTCAGTGGAGCTACAAACTGCAGCCTCACGCTTCTACCGTCTAATGTTTACTGCATCTTTCACCAGACTCGATTGGTCGGATGAGCACCAAATAAACGCAGGAAATGAAGCCACAACAAAGACAAGAATTGCCATTGAAGACATTTAATCAACCCTGTTTTTGCATTATTGTTGTTGTGCTTTTTGTTTTTGTTTGTTTTTTAAAGTGCCACTTTATCTCTGGAGGCAAATGATCAAATTGTTTACACTCAAATAGGCTATCTTTGTTGTTGGAAACTGACACATGAAGTATTGGACAGTAAGAGAAATCTTTCATGAAATTTGTATGTTAATAATAGTGATGTTATTTTTTTACTCTAAATAAAAACAAGAATGAAGAAGCAATGCGTCCGTTTGGGAAAACAGCTTTTTCACATGCGATTGTGATAATCTATTAGAATACAAAAGTGATTTACTTAAAAAAAAAGTTTTGTTTTTTTTTATGAATGAGACAAAAATGTTTATCCTAAGCAATTTTATGAAATTTTATGACTCACATAAATCAGTAAACTGACAGTTTCTTTAAAACTTATGTTCAAATCAATATTGTTTTACCCTGTTTTGACTGTAAAAACTGTAAATGACAAAAAGTACATTTTTTGCCAGCATTAAAAAAAATATCAATATCAAACAGTAATATCAAAGATCAAACAGTTTAGACAAACTAGTCAACATTTATTTTTAAACAATGATAATTTCAATTCTTCATTTGAAAGTCAATGAAAACTACCTCAAGATCAAATGAACAAGGCTATCTTGCTAAAACCTAATGCTGTAATACAAATCTAATGCTGGCTTTAAAGTGAACCAGAGTTTATTTCCCCCGATAAATTGAAACCCATTTTCAGTCTGGATACACCCCAGCGAACCCTGGTCTGGGACCAGCAACCGCTCTCTGACCCATCTTTTGAGGTGGTCTCGGTTCGTCTCCAATCAGACCGAGCTTTGGTTCGGTCTGAGATTGCTCAGTCTGGATACAAAGCACTCCAGGAGTGGAATAACTGGATGAAAACGACCACCGTAGCAGTGCAGAATGTAAACAGAGTAGAGTTTGCCCCTTGAGCAAACTTAGTAGTTTTACTTGAAAGCCTACATTTTGTGAAAAAATGTGCTCTAAATGCCTTTTCACACTATAAAATCAAGTTTTGTTTTTTTACTCTACATTTTTTTACTCTACTTGTCATATTTTGTTATAGGATCTTTCAAGATTTTTGGACTATGTGCCTTTTTTGCCACAACTGCTCAAGTATGTTAATCTGCAAATACCTTAATCTGAAAACAGGATAAACTACACAGTAATGTAGGTCATGGTCCAAAAGCAAAGTCCTTCTTTAAAAAAATCACAAAAAGCATTTTGGTTTTTTATTATAGTTGTTTATTTTAATATAATCATATTACCTTGTTACGGATAACAACAAAATACTCTTTATGTGACTTTAACCTCCATGCAGTTTAATGAAAGGGTTAGACTGACTTTAAGAAGCGCCTTCCTGCATAGTTATCCTTAGAGGCCAAAACAGCAACTAAAAAAGAAGAAAAATGCTATTTCAAGGAGGATTGCCATTCCTCTTATCAGGGGAGTCCATGTGGACATGAAGACAGCAGAGAAAACTGGGACCCTCCATAAAAAAGACAAACTGTTCCCCTTAAATACAAGCCTAGCCTGTGTTAAAACAGAGTGCCAAATTGAGTAACTGCTGCACTTTAAAAGTGGTGAAGAAATTCTCCTTTTTGTTAAGCTTCTATGGTGGAAAAAATTGTTTTCCATCAGTCAATCAATCTTTTGATCTACAGTGTTTGTAATTACTTGCAATGCAGCTTTCAGCTGAGTTTCATTTCTCACACCTGGGGGAGCAGCAGTGATGGGAATAGAAAAACAATAAGCTACAGCTGACATGTTGGCGAGACACACAGTAGAACACCAGGGTGAGGAGATCAGTTCCGCAAATGTCATAAAATACGTGTACCCCGAAGAGAGATGTGGAGTAAATCCTGAAACTGGAAATGAGGAAGGACAGCTTCTGCAGAGGCTATGTTGTCGTTTCATGGTCAAGCTGTCAAGAGGTGTGTTCATTAACCTTTTTAACATTGGAGGTGTCGTCAGCAACACTTGGGGCGGGTTTCCCCTGGGGGGGCCTGAGTCGTCCCTGAGGTTGATGATCAGCACTTCCAGGGGGTGGTGAACTGCTTGTTTGGGGCTGGAGCGATGTTCTTTGGTGATCGAGCCCTGTGCTGGACCCCTGGCGTGGCGGGGAGGCAATTCTTCTGGCGGGCTTGGACTCTCAGAGCTCCTGTGCCTCCTTGCTCTCTGGCATTGTTGTACAAACAGTACAAACAGTGTACAAACAGGTCCTCCCCTTTAGACTCACATTTAAACCTGACAGCAATGATGATAAACCTCCAACAACTTGTTGCATTAAGATTCTACAACCCCCCCACACTTCTGTAATCATCCTCAAGCTTCCTTAACCCCTTTTTTTTCCTCCCCTTGAAGTTTAGCCTCAAAGACAAAAGAGGTTTATCCAAATATACATCTTGTGTGTCAGAAGATTCAGAAACCCTTACTGTAACAGTAAAATCTGTCCAACACAAGAGGCCTTCAGCTCTTATCTGTCTGCTCAGCTGTTGGACAGGTCGTTGGACAATGCAGTTGTAGGTCGTTGTTTGCATTAAGACAACCCAATTGAGACAATTGCTGTCAATTTAAACTGTTTTTTAAAGAGTTATTGGTCCTGGAAGTCCACATCTTTGAATATATTGTTAGTTGGTTAGCTGAAATCTTTTTGTGCCTCTTGCTCAAACTATTGCTGCAAAAAATGTTGGTGATCCGTTCTTGATATTCAGACTTCAGTTAGAGTACATATTTAGAATAATTAGCTTGAAATATAAACCCCTGATCATGAAATGAATAAAAGCAATATCTACACTAATCAGTAGACAACATCTGATTTTTATCAAGTCAATAACCACGTGATCGGGCCCGATTTCCAAACACATGATCTGATCGTAACATCCCTATCTCAGAGAACATCACCCAAATGTTCTGTAACAGGGGTGATAAAAATGAAGCCAAAGAAACATGAAATGATTGATTAGTAATTTTGCACACTTAAGTGTCTGGCTGACTAAGGTTTTAATGTCATTTTCAGCATTCTTGTTGTAGAACATTGTGAAACAGTGCATTTTAAGGTTTTTATTTTTGATTAAAAAACAACTTCATCTTAAGGAGGTTTGTTCAATAACATTTAATGTATGATTTAATGGTTTGTGGCTTGAAAATCATGCTGACTGTCATTTGCATTGAATATTTAGAAAAATCACAGAAACATATCATTTGCATAATAATTTGAAACTCTACAGTATGATCTAGCAGACAATTTACAATTGATTGTGCCGTTCCATACATTGTATTTAGATCAATTCTGTATTGAGTGTTATCTTAACTGACTAGATCAGTTGGAAAAAAACTGTTTAGGTGGAGACATTTCTAAAATGTTGCACTTGGTTGGTTAGTTTAAAGTCGAGTCATTGTTTTTTTTTCCTGAACTCTGATCTGTTTTGTGACCTTGTACAGCCCGTCTGTCTTCCTTTTTCTTCAAGCCTCCTAAAATGTATTTTTAGTGTTGAAAATGCTGCTGAATGCATCTCCGTGTATCTGTGTGGTCTAAGAACACATTTAGAGCTGTCAGGCTTTATCAGATCACCCAGGTAGAATGAGAGGCACAGGTGTTTGCAAGTTTTCAAGTCCCCCATCATCTTTTTTTAAAAAAAAACTTTCTACTTAAGTAGGATCTTCGAACAACTGTTAGATTTTTGAGAACATAAAAAAATATACAAAAAGCAATTGAAACGAGTGTCTTTCAGCCAACTATTTTAAAGGCTGGCATTTATGAAGAGATATTTAAATGACAGCCGTGATGTTTCCATTTGAAAAAAGTGCTTGGACAAGTCAAATATGCAAATGAGTGTGTAGTAACTAAAGTGCCTGCAAATTTTAATGAGCAGTTTCAGCAAGGTGATTGACAAGAGACATGGCCTGAACAAGAGAGGTGTCAGTTAAAATGATGGAAAGGTTTGTAAAGCTCCTTTAAGAAGGTAATTTAACATGATGTGTTGCAAGAGATGCTGCTTGTTCTCTGTTTGCTGAAAGCAACCCCCAAAAAAGTGAAGGCTGCAAAAGAAAATACCTACAGATAAAGGGAAGCTCAATAAGTCAGGATATGATTATGATTGGAATAATTAAGTTGGGTAAATAATCAAAAAGAGCTTGTTTGTCCTTTGCTCCTCCTCTTAGGGATCACTACACAAAATGAGGGTTTTAACTATTAATCAAATTATATTCCTACAATTCAACCAGGTCAATCTGTCTGAGACTGTTGTTAATCAAATCAACTTATACCATTATAAAATTGTTTTCAAAATGAAATAAATTGACTATATTGATTTGGGAAAGTATCATTTGGATTGAGGCACAGTAGATTTATTCTACTATAACATTATAAACGACCAAGTGACATTACAGCAGACAACACACATGATGGCAGCAAAAAAAAAATGATCAAGCCATCATTACAGTCCAATGTGTGGAAACACTGAATTTTGCAAAGACATGTTCAATTTGAATTATTTTAATGTGGAAAAAACAACAGTGGGCTAAACTTGATGCAACTAAAATTTGAATGGATTTGACATTAATTGTTGGTCATTTGTACACATATTTAGATTACATTTGATTATCTTGGAAGAAATACAAGGAATCTGGACAATGTCACCTCCACTGTTCAGTACCCAGGTATTTGTCTCTAAGTCACACTGGTTGGATTTTTTGGTAAAACGCCCTGGGTCTATTTTAGGTCAGTGAATCGACTTAAATTGGATTTTTCAGACTGAAACAACATTGCCTATGAATTAAATGGTCAACCGCAAGTTATGATATGACTCAAATGGTTCAGCAGTGCAAAGCCAGTATCAAAAGTGGCTTTCCTCTGAATCAGAACCAGCTGATTCACATTGATCAAGTGACCAGTTGTAAAGTTACAGTGTGTCAAAGAGTGTGTGTGTTATATAGGTGTTGCCAGCAACATATCAGAGGTTAATAGGTTAAAATGCATCTTTAGCTTTTGTTGATTTTCTTGTCATTTATCACTCCTGAAACCTTGCTCAACCCATTCCAACCTGCTTGCATGCACTTCCTCCTTTTCCCCCACACTCTGTTGCTCAGGACTGTTGACTCCAAGTTTTAAAGAACTAAAGACTAATTAACAGTTGTAACTGTTCCACTTGAGTTCTGTCATTTACACACATATACTCTGTTTTTTTCCATCTGATCATTTTTTCTCTGCATTCTATAGAGGGGAACAAGAGGAAGTTAAAAGCTGATCCTTGGTGTAGTCTTTTCCAACATCTTACATTTCTCTGTCACATCTATAGCACATCTCAAGACTGTTTTACAGCTATCATACGTGTCCTACACAACCCCAACGTACTTCTCTGCCACTATAGCCTTCCTCAAACAAAACCACAGCTCCTCTTTCCCAATCCTGTCATAGATCTTCTCTAGATCTACAAAGACTCAATGCAGCTCCTTCTGACCTCTGTATGTCACCATCAACATCCTAAAAGCACATATGGAATCTCTGATATTTTTCCTTGGCATAAAAATAAACTTTCCCATGACTTCATTGTGGAACTCATCAGCTTTGTTCCCCTGTAGTTTCAACAAATCTGCATGTCTCCCTTTATTAATAATGGACAACATACACTTCTCCTCCATTCCCTAGGCATCAATCATCTCACACTCCAAGATCTTGTTAAATATCCCTGAAAGAAACTCTTTGGTCACCTCTCCACCCTTTACTGCTTCCTGTTCCACTGTCACCTCTTCTACTCTGAGCTTTCTAACATTTTTCTCATTTATCAGCTCATAAAAGTTCTCCTTCCATCTTTCGATCACACTTGTGGAAGATGTCGACACATTTGCATTCCTGAACTTTATCACACTCACCTGTTGCACATCCTTCCTTTCTTTCTTTGTCTTGCTAATATGTACAGACGCAACCTTTTGTTTAAGTCCTCAATTGCCCTTTGTTTGCCCTTTGCCACCTCAACTTTTACCTTTTACAGCATATCCTGGTTCTGTCTGCAGTCTTCTGTCGTCTTAGTGTCCCACTCTCTTAGTCACCTTATTCATTTTGACAAACTCATAAATTCTTCTTTCTACCACCATATCGTCTTATCGACTTTCCTCATTCCAGATGCTACACCAAGTACCTTCCTTCCAATTGATTATTATAGATGTAGATGCCTGGTTATGAGAGAGAAGTTCCTGATCCTCTAAAGCGTATTTAAACCCCTCCCCAAAAGGCATTCTTCCTTTTTCAACCTTCCCCACTTAGTCTTCTGCTCTACCCTTGTTTTCTTCATCTTCTCCACCCCCAGTCAGCCTACACACCACCACCCTACTTAGTCTGGCTATGCTCTCCCCAGTAATCACTTTGCAGTCACGTATCTTTTTCAGATCACAACTGAACAAGATGTGATGAACTTGTGTGCACCGCCTTCCATTCTTAAGCATCACTCAATGCTCTTCTCCTTTATGGATGAAATGTGTCGAACACTGCCATCTCCATGTTATTGGATAAGTCTACCACCATCTGTTCTTCTGCATTCCCATATTCCTTTCCCATCACTTTCTTGTCACCTATGAATCTCTCACCCACATGTATGTCAATCACCATTCTGGTCCCTCGAGAGATAGCCCGGATCACGTCATCCATGCCCTTCCAGAAACTGTCCATCTCCACCATCTTACACAGCTTCTTCCTCTGCCTGTTCGACAGTCCGTAACAGAAAACTGTTGTGGGTCGTTAGACGCCATGACAGCTCCCACCTGTGCTCAATCAGCCACCAGGTATGGCCACCATGATTGCCTGCACCTGGGTCTCCAGCAGGTGTATAAAGGATCGTGGAGATCCCAGCTTGCCCAAGACGGTAACGTGCTGGCTCTCAAGACGTGTCATAGGACTCTACTCTCGTGTCATAGATTTGCCGACTAACCAGTGTGTTTGCTTGCCAGTGGCTCACGCTTTCTCTCCACCACCCCTGCTGCTCCCCTGGGCTCATCCTACTCCGCTCCCGACGCAGACCACTCCATGCTGGACTTTCCCCCATCAACATTCATCGCCTTACCCTTACAATAAACCTCAGACCTCCAATTGTGTCCTGCGCTTGGATCCTCCCTTTCCTGCTCCCCGCCTAACAAAAACAGAAGAAAGCAAGCTCGGAACTTTGCAACATTGCTGTATTAAAGACTTCTTAGACTATTCCAGCTATTTTTTGTTTGTTTTTCTGAAAAGTGACATAACAAATATGGTGAATATTTTGTGCTTTTAATATATGCTTGTTACAAAAATGCACTCTGAATCTGTATAACCCCTCAGCACAGACCCTAAAAAGACCAGACATTGTCCTACATGAGCACGATGTAATAACAGATTAGTTGGTGATGTTATGTAGTGACTTTTAGAACACCCATAGCTACTTTTCTTAATAAGCCATTTGCAACAGTAGGAGTTCCAGCCAACAAAGAAGCAGCCTTACACAGTGCATAAATGAATAAATGTAAATTCTTTTCAGGGATGAGTCATAAAGAAAGAGCTAAGACTTCAGGTTAGTCCACTGAAACAAAAGATGAATGTTTGAAGACATTAGTATCAGTAGCAGGGGAGATGGAAGCTATTAAATAAACAGTAAATGCACAGGTGGCGACTGAAATGGATGATTAATCACATTTTGATTCATAATAGCGGTCCCAATGAAGTTAATGGGTCCATAGAAACCAACCTGGGACAGATAAAAATGTGCAGAGATTCCTTTGCCTTTACCTCAAAGTGAAATGTGTACATCTTTTCTTGCAATGAGTGTGTTCTTTGTGAAGCTACCTTCACACTGCCCTTGGCAACACATGTTCAAGCAGTCACTCTGAGTAAATGGTCCATGTAAATGCACATAAATGTGCGTAGCAGGCTTGCATATTCAAAATTCTTGCATTCACACATACCTACAACCATTTTCAGGCTCTACATACAAACCCTGTGGCCATTGAATAGGCGTTGCAAGTTGAACTACTTGAAGTTTGACCAATCAGCCTAATCTATGGCCATGGGGTTTGGGTGAATCCAGTTTTTCAGTCAACCAAGTGAAACTGAGTGCATACTTCACTTCTTGATATTGAGAGAACCCAGTTAAATAGGCTAAGAATTTGGTTCTTTCTGTTTCATTTAACTTTTTAACCACAGAGATGTTGCCAGTAACACCTAAATAACACACGCTCATTGACCTACCGTAATTCTTAAACCATTCATGCAATGAATGTGAATCAGCTAATTGTGACGCAGGGACAAGTGGTTTTTCATACAGACTTTGTACACTATATATTAGGACTATGGTCACATATCCCAAAATGCAAGTTTTCAGCAAAATCGTCAGCGCTGTGACATTTGTAATCAGGAGTCGGCAGTTGCCTTTTTACACGAAACAAGGGAGCCGTGGATGTTAATAGAAAAAGTTGAAATTATATTGTGGCTGGATAATTTTTTGACATCTTGTCCCTTGTTTGACATCTCCTGGGCACATTTGGAGGTCACAGAGACAGGCGGGTAGCAGGGAGGCAGGAGCACAATAATTGACTAATAGGAGGGTCTTCAAGGTCCCCAAAATTGTCTTATGATTAGTTGATTTCAGACTGCAAACTTCTAGCCACCCATCTGCACCCATGCTGCCGTCCCACTCAGATTGTTCAAAATTGTATAGTAGCAGCGCGGGCACTCTGACAGGGCTGCTAACATGGGGTTGGGGCCCAGGAATGACCAGACATCAATCTAGGGAGCCTCTGTGGGTCCAAATGGGGGGATTGGAATTGATGCTGCACAAAACTCATCATGACGCTGATGACATCACAGCGACGCAGAGACCTGTGTATTGATGAACTGCTGTTGATGCTGAGAAGAATATGAAAAAGACAGAACATTGTGCTTTAGTTGCGACGCATGCTGTCCAACAATGTGTACATGACCTTGACCTTGATGAGTATTGAGTTGTCCAAACAAGAATGGAGGATGAAGTTCATCTTTAAATATTTAGGATTGCTGTAAATAAATAAATAAAAGTTTAGTGAAAATGTTTAAGTTTAATGAGTGGCAATTGTGCTTTAATGTTTGTTGCAGCTGTTATTGCAGTGGGAGAAGACTTACTCGTGCACAGTTTGTTATGACACAAAGTTTGTGCAATTTGAGTGAATTCATTCTATATAAATAATCCATTTGTGATGGAACAGTTCCATAAAATAATATTCATATATAAGAGGATGGTGTTAGAAACATAACAAAGTTAATATTAATGAGGATGGTTTTGGCAGAGGAAAGCTGAAGGCTCAGCTCTGAGATGCACGAACTGCCACTGAGTTATTATTGCGTAAATGATTGAAGAGTTACGGTAGTTGAAAGATAGCACTCACTGGAGCTGAAGCACTTGTTTAAAGGGTTAAATAAGTGCTCCAGACTCCTGAACTTCTGATTGCAAGGTCTACTGGCTCATTTTAAATGTGAACTCATAGATGCTGCTTGATGGCAAAAAAAAAAACAATTTTCAAACTGTAATTTGTGCACCCTTTAAAAGAATGTAATCTGGCGGTATACAGTCCCAAGTAAAGATTTTTCATAGCTAACTCCAAATACAGGGCAAGGCATTTGGGGTTGGTTCTGAGAAGAAAAAAAAAAAGCAGCAGCTGCTGCCACCTGTTTAACTCTTCTTCCCTGTGCCGCAGGATGATGAAGCACTAAAACAAACTTCAGGAATGGAAACTTTGGTCACATCAGGCAGCTTCCAGTGCTGCTGCCGCTGCATTTTCGTCACGTTCCACTTCCTGTTTCATTCAATCACAGTCAAGAGCCAGCAGTCATCAGTCCCCCTCATTGCCAATAACAGAAAATAAAAACGTCAGACTCCTGGTGGTTTCTGGGATCCCTGCATTCCCTCACAAGCCTGCGCTGTGACATTTTTAATGATATTCATGCTGTTATTGGGGGAAATTATTAAATAAATGCAGAGCGTGGGGGGAGAGGGATTATGCATTTCAAATCGTCCTCGGTGCACTGTAATAAGTGTATCCGACACCTTGAGGAGGAAACTGATTGCTTCTGTTCATGTGGGTAATATTTTCCGTGTCGTTCACGATGCAGAGAAATAATTACAAAAAAAAAAAAAACCTCTATCTTTTTGCACCCTCCTCATTGCCCTTGTTGGGTGTGTGTGTGTGTGTGTGTAGGTGTGTTAGCCTATGTGTACTTGAGAGCAGTATACCTTTTGACAGCAGTGCACTAAAACAGGACTTGAAAGTCAGGACTTTTTAAAGCTGTATTCTCTATTTGAACTTGAACTAAAGAGCAGAGTTTCTCTGTCTTTGTTATGTGCAGATGAATATTTTTAACATATCTAAAAAAAAACATTAAAATTTTGGTTTTTATACATATTATTGACTTACTTTCATTAGAATGCATCCTTTTGTGAGATTTAGCATTTTTCCTTTATTTTGCCTTGTGACGAACTTTAAGTTTCCTTTCCAAGTAATGAATCCTTTTCTTCATCTATCTTCCTTCTAAAATTTAACTCAAATATTAAAGCGAGTTTCAAACGTGTCCATTTTTTTTTAATCCATCACATTTTGACACTACCTGGAACAAAAGCAGAAGAAACCGTTCTAAAATTAAAGTGAAGCTGAAATTCTCGTAAATTCTACAGCTTTTAGCAGCTTTGACATTCCCCAAAATTCCTTGTCTTGGATATAAATCTAAAATAAAAGCACCTCGCCAAGCTTGAAGAAACGTCAAAGTAAAAGGAGACAGTTAATCAAGGTGACTGGTAGGAACAGTGATGACAAATCAGCTGCAAATATAGACAAAAAACAAACAGGATGAGACCAAAATCTTAAATTAACCATAAATTAAACAAAACAAACATAAATGTGGAAAAAAAAACAGAACCAAACCAACATCAAACACAAACGTACTACTATTTTTCTGATTTTAATCCCAGGAATTGATCAAAAAGATTCAGTCATATTCTACATAATTCTGGGAATTCCTTTAAGTTTTCTGAATAAAATGTGTTTTCCTGTCCCCTTGTTTGCAAAAGAAGACCCAGAGGTAATGCCTAAGTCACGTCCAACCGTATGGGTGGCTGATTTTCACGGGTGCTAAGGGGTTTTTGAGTTGTCCGGGCCCTCAAAGGATTGTAAAGA
This sequence comes from Oryzias celebensis, assembly GCA_014656515.1. NCBI lineage: Eukaryota > Metazoa > Chordata > Actinopteri > Beloniformes > Adrianichthyidae > Oryzias > Oryzias celebensis. The sequence goes on from BNCR01000005.1 coordinate 10,681,573, forward strand.
GGAGTGGCCAAAGCTTATGGGGAGCTTCTTGCAGTTCCCTTAAGGGACATCCTGAAAATGAAATGTATGATTGTCATGTTTGTGGTAAGTGCATCATCAAGTATTTGTAAAGATAAGGTAAGTTACATGCACTTAAGGCATGCTGTACTGTTGGTGTCATACACTGCCCTTATGCCACACTGTAATCGTTGGCAAGTTGGATATATCGACTCCGTACTGACCATCCACAAAATCTGCACAAATGTTCTGTTCACGTTGTATTTGTCTGTATTATGCCCACTGTACTCTGCTCTGTAGTGCGCTCCTTCAATTTTAGAATATTCCTATAAAAGAAGGTTTCCAGTCCCTTAGCAAATGATACACTGGACCATCCTTTGTCAAAGGAATAAATATCTTACCCATTTCTTTCTGATCTTTAAACTGATAAATTCCAGTGGGAAAAAAAACAGCTGTTTTACTTGAGGAAATGTGTTAGATGGAAATGCGTTCTTTTTTTTTTTTTTTGGAAATGCGCATGATTTTTCTGACTGCATTTACAAGCTTTTGATTGCTTAATATCCAAGCATCCCAGTTGTCAAATTTGAACAACATAAAGTTTTCTTTTGGGTTTGCTGAGCTGGTTGCCTAACTGGCTGTGTTTTTTTCTTAACTAAAAAGTAAAAACATCCGACATCTTTGAACACCAAACTAAAACAGAAGAGGCTTGTTTTTCGGTTGATGTCAAAGGCTTACAGGTTAGATTTATGATCAAAACGATTTGTGTTTTCTTTTAAACAAACAGTCTCTTTGATTGGTTTAAAGAAAATCTGAAAGCTTGCTTGGATTCTGTCAGAATAAAATGTTGGTGATTGGAGAATCTATGTTCTTACAAAACTCTGTGCTCACTGTAGAAATAAAGATTGTTGACCTACAAACACAGTCTGAGTGTACAAAGAGGTGCATGCATGTGCATGTCAAAATCAGTTTCACAATGAATTTGAAGTCAAAGTTTGCAGTTGTAGTTCTTCAGAGGCTATGTTCACACCGCCATTGGCAATGTGCGTTTGCACGGCCACTTCTAATGAGAAGTCTATATAAACGCGTCTATGCGTACAGTTTGGACTTTCAGTTTCAAAACTCTCTCACGGATTGCTGTGCAAGTTTCTTCGGCCGTTCTTGGGTTCTACGTACAAAAGGCACGCCGCTGAACACACGTCAAAAGTTATACCCGGTTGGACTTTGACCAGTCAGGAACTCAGATTTAGTGGTAACGTGTGGATGGCATCCTTTTAACTTTACGGTGTTTAAACATTGAGTCCAGCTGGAATTATACGACAGCAAGTCTTTCATAAATCGGAAAAGAGATGTGATAGAAAAAGCCTGGAGCGAGATAGCAGCGCTTCGTCACTTTGCGCCAAGCTTCTTCCAACTGTACATGGTGGACATGCGCTAGTAAACAGCAGAAAAAGAATAGGAAGCCCCTCCCTGCTTGTCCTGCGTGATCACCATGGGCCATACAAGACTGCGGGGTGTGTCTGTAGCTTTGTACGTTATTCAGCTGGGCCAAATTCAACAGCAACAGGGATTTCCTTTTTTCCATCACCTTTTCGACCGTTAACGTCTCCTTTCTCTTTTGAAATTTTTCAATAAGGTCAAGTAGGGGGAAAAAAAAGGAAAGGAAAAGGCAATACGAGAGGTTTGTCTTCTGTAAATGTAGATGCGCTCCAAAGCTGTGTCCAAAATTATCAATTTATTTCCTTTCACCAAAACGTGCACGCGGCTTCCCGTGGCGTGTCGCCTCTAGACAACATGAATGAAAGGCAAACACGGCCTTCAGCCTCTGCTATGTTGCTATTTAAATCGCCAAAGAATCTATTCAGATTTAATCTTATTTTTCACTTGGACCCTTTGGTTGTTCAGTCTGTTGATATGAAAGTGCATAAGAGTCATCAGCTCAAGTAAACAAAAGAAGGAGCTGTGCTGCACTGCTGTCTGTCCTAAAAGACATGGTTAGAAGTCTCCAACTTAGAATAGAAGTGTCAATAAAAACATTTAGAGCAACAGGGAATGGCCACTTTGCAAGCTTGCCACGCTAACGCCATTCAAAATATACAAAGTGAAAAACAAACATTGTAGCCAAATAGTTTTCTAATGGTTCTTGAGGAGTTGGCATAGATCAAAATCCTTAGAAAGAGTTGAAATTTGTAGGTGGTCCTAAAGGTAACTTTTGAAGAAAATTCAACATGGTGGCCTCTAAGGTCAAGGGTCAATGAAACGTCCCTTGGATATCTCTGACGCGTGTGTTTTGTTTGTTTTTTTAGTTGATTTCGAAATATGTTTGAGCCCCACAAGAGATTTTGGCTTCATTCATTTTTTTAAAAATATAAAATAATATGGTCTTTGCAGTCCAGGACTAACCCTAACCTCTTAACCCCTAACCTAACCCCTAATCAGTGATCTGGACTGTAACGGTTTGGAAGTAACTTGCACAGCACTACTTAGGAGAAAGCAAAACCTGAACAAAATAAAACAAGAACTTTAAAAATAAATTGAACCCATGAGGATCCACTGAAACTGTTTTACATTTTTTAAACAGTTTTTTAAAGCTATGCCTGAGTCAGCGACTCACATGGGCCATCACCACTGATTGATGGGTGTTTCCCTTGGTGACCGTGTGCCACATACATCAAACTGCAGGAGTCTGAACCAGGAAGGTGACTTTCAGACTTTTTAGAAACTTTTTGGGGGTTGTCAGCTCACATAGTCGCACACAATAAACATGGAGGGAAACGGTTAAGAGTGTTATTGGGGTCAGCTGCCACTCTGGTGAGCAGTAATGAAGTGTAATCATTTACAATACTACCACAGTTCATTTTGCATTTAGTTCTGCTTTATTGCATCTTTTGTATTAAAGTCATCAATCATGAGGAAGGTTATCTGCATGCGGTGGACCCACGGGACACCTCTTGTCATTTCTCGTTAACATTCGGCCGGCGTGTGCTCCAAGTTTTTGAGTGAGCGGAGTTCAGGCAGTGTGTGGATTCCAGTGTCTTTGTGTGCCCGACAATCTGCAGGTGGACACGCTAGAAGCGGAGTACTTTGCAGAGAGGCACCCTGCCAGCAGCTCCATCAAAATCATCACAAATCAATAAGATGATGTCTTCAGTTAGGCAGCAACAGGAACACAAACCATGTTTACAGTTCCTGGTTCCGTTCTGCTGCCAAGCTCTTCCTCTGCGAAGTCCCCCCATCCCCTCTGCAACAGAGAACAACAGTCGTGAAATGGTTCAGTCAATAGACTGAGGGCCACTCTGTGGTGCCCATGCAAAAAAAAAAAAAAAAAAAAGGTGGAGTTTCTATGCATCTTTCTGTGATGTTTAATTAGACTGAGTCGGTTGGTTAATCGTTTGGCTGATATGAGAAGATGAGGAGGAGAGCGCGGAAGAGAAGGGGCCTTTTGATTCATGTCAGGGAGTTGTAAGTTTGAAGGGTGTCGACAGATAAGACTGCAAGGGTAATTAACAGAAAGAGTGAGGGACGATGGGAGAAAAGAGGGCGACTGGAAGGGGAGGGTGGAGCGAAGAGAAGTGCCAGGAAGAATAAATGTCATAAAATTGTCCTCGGATCCTGTAATGACTTCAAAAAGAAAGTGGAAAAAATGAAGAGCTGGGGTGGGAGGGGAAAGATAAAGAGTGGAAGTGAATGAGAGTAACAGAAGCAGCAGAGAGGGCAATGATTAGGGGCGTAATTCCATTTTATTACACAATGGTGTTGCTGTCCCAGATGCCAGCCGGGCAGCAGCACTGCTGGGCATTAAAACTGTTGACTTTTTCAAAAGACACAATCTTCAAAATTTGTGATTTGATTAGTTTAAAAGTCAACATCTGTCACGAGGGAATAAAAGCACATCAAGATTTCCAAGAAAACACGGCACATTTCTATCAGGAGCAATGAAAATGTGGTGAGGATCGGGCAGGCATGGAAGCTACTACACTAAGAAAACACCACAGTGTCAACATAGAAGTCACATGCCCAACATTTAAAGACCCTCTTTGATCATCTTTGATTTATTTTAAAATGATTCCCAGTGGTTTGTCGGACTGGCCAGCAGGAGTTCATTGTTGACACAGAGTAAGCTTGCCCCCACTTCCCATCACCCATCTCTTTACGTACATTCCCACTGGGTTAAAACCCCTCACAACTCCAACCTAACATTAGCAGTGCAACAAAAATGGCGACCATTATTGGAGCTATCCATACGTAAGGTTTTGAGCCTGATACCAGCTCAGAAAGGAAAACAAAGACGTACAAAGAAGAAACAAAGAAGTGGATGCGTCCGAATGGAAGCAGGAAGTGTGTGGCTTCCCGATTGTAGCTTGTACGTCACAAGCTTTTTGAACTGCATTTTGTTATCTGCTCCTGTTTCACAACAATTTGAATGAATTAAAACTCAAAAATGCAATTTCAGGCTTATTTTTTTATATATATGTCCTCAATCGTGAAAAAAAAATGCCTTAAGAACCAGTGGTGGACAAGCAATAAGATGGGGCCCTAAGGAGTTGTATTAATCCTTTCTTTTTTTAAATCCTTACTTTCTTTAATGTTTACTAAAGAAGGCAAAGAAGACCAAAATATGTGGATGATTTCTTTATCTTTCTTTGTCTTCTTTTTGAGTTCCTTTGATTCTGTTCTTCTTTTTCCTGTTTTGTCTTTCTTCCCGTACTTTTGGAAGTATAGCAATATTTCTTTTGCTTTCGCTTTGCTTTTTCCTTTTTTTTACAGTTGATTGATGACTGCTTTTTTCTTCTCTTCTTTTCAAAATCTTGGAAGAGTCCATTTAATTTTATTTTTTTCCTTCATTATAACAGATTCAAAAAATGATGGCCATGAAAACTATTTGAGAAATATTTCAAGTCTTTAGCTCAGGGCCAGAAAGGTGTCAGGGGCCCCAGGCAGCCGCCTAACTTTGCCTAATGGTAAGTCTGCCCCTGAGGAGAGCATGTTAAAAACAACAAAAGCACTATTTTCTTTGGAGCGGGTTTTAAGAGAAGGTTTTCACAACACTAACATCAGATTCAAGCAGCAAAATATCAAATGCGTGTTAAGGAAAAATTATTATTTTAGTTTAGCGTTATTTTATTGATCATTGTTAGTCAAGTCACTTGTGCACTGGACAGTGACACAAAATTACACATGCTCCTCACGCTACCATAACTCTTTAACCATTTACACAACAAATCGTATTAAAATGAATTCTAAAGTGGAGAAAAGCAGCATTTTGCCTATATGCAACACAGTAGAGACGTGTAGCATATCAGGTGAAAGCTTGGTATTATGTTGAATACGCTAACATTCCTAATGTATACGGTAACAGTGTAAACAGCTGAAGAGTTAGGGTAATTGAAAGAACAAAAATACTGGAGCTAAAGATATAGTTTTGAAGCGTTAAGTCTGTAAGACCTCACACCACACCCCACAATAAAGCATAAAAACATGCAAAGAGTTACATAAAGTCTTATGTAGGAATTTACTACCTAAATTACTTTTGTATAATGACGGATTTCAAAGTATGAACCTCTACTTGGGATAAAACAAAAAGAAAAACTAAAGGCAGCATACAAATCTAACAGCTGGTGCCATGACCTCAGGGAGCATTTGAGGTAAAAGTTCTAAATTCAGGGTTGACTAGAGGTGCAAGGCCTCAATCATGAGCAGCAGGCGGAGCAAAGAGGTGGCAAAACAAACAACTGCCAATAAGTAAAGGTAAATACATGACTGCAAAGTTTAGACTACTGGGTGATGTGTTGTCTTAAATTAAAAGAAGAGTGAGAGTTTAAACAAAGCAATAATTTTTTGCCCTTTTTGTGCTCATTAAATGCAAATATCTTACTTCTTTTTCTGGATCTGGGGAAGATCTGGGTGAAAGGTTATTGGAAATACTGTCAGGGTTTCATTTTGGCTCTTTTGGAAAGGCTTAATGTTCCACTGTGATCATCTTTGAGCTATTTTAAAAGCATTTCCAGTTGTCTTTTAATGATGATTATGCAGGTTTTTTTTGCCAAAATAATTTTTAAAAACTATGTCGCTTTCTAGGACATAGTTTCCGCAGAGCGGCAAAAGTTCATTTGAAATTTGCCTCTGAGTTGTGGGTGGGACTGTTGGTGCGGATCGTTTTGTTTATCAGTTAGTATTTACAGTTATTATATACCTGGAGGCATCATTTGTCTCCTTTGGTGAACCCCAGCATTCGTCCTATGCAAGCTGACCATGCATCTTTTTGAGTTTGGCAGCAAAGCATGCATTGTGTTTCTGTTGTGTTTTGATCTTTGACGTTTTGCAAAGTTGATGTGATCAGAATGACGGAAGCTGCTCATTCCAAAGAGAGCGTGAAGACAGTTCTGATGATCTGTTTCTCAGACTGCTGGCGAGACTTCAGACTCATCTCCCATAAACCCACAGGTTTTGACCCCACACTTTGCCTGTCAGCACTTTGTTCTTGCAGTTGGAATGTTTCCCTCCATCTAATCTGGAAATTTCTTCCTGCATGGGAATGTCCTTCGGAATCATCAGCCCTGGCTTTTATCTCTTCTGTTAAGTCTCTTTTTCCAGTTTCACAAGAAAGCTAAACACTTTTTTACACTTCTTTTGACATTGTTTAGCTTTTTGCACCTTTCCCACGTAAACTCCTTGGAATGTTTGGGATTCAGCCACCAGATGTGGGGTCTCATCAGGGCCAGATAGGCTGCAGAGAGCATGGGAACTAGTGTGGGTGTGCAGTTTAATGTGCTACAAAGTGTCTGTGAAAAGCCTGGAAAAACAAATGGACTCCTAGGTGCAACAAAGAGAACAACTGTGACCTTCACAGATTTCTTCTCTTCTTTTTGCTGAATGTTTTTTTATTCTATGTACAAACTTGTGTCCTCTTGTATTTTTGGTTATTTTATAGTTAGAATCTAGAATGAGTTCAAACCTTCACAAATGCAAATTCTTCCAAACCAGCAAAGAAATGACAAAAATTACAAACAGGGCCAGATGAAATAGGGCGCTCTGCATTAATTTTTGGAAATATTAAGGGAAATATACATTTTGGAAATATAAAGGTGTACCCTTTATATTGTGGAAAATAATCAGAAAATGTCAGACATATTACAGAAACCTGTGCAAATACAATGAAGAACAAAAAACTAAGAAAAAACTGAGGTGCTAAAAAAGATTGCAATCAGACAACCAAATTATGCTTTGTTTACCTTTGCCACCATGATTACATAAGTACTCAACAAAAGAAAAAAAAAAGAATCAAACCAACTGCTAAGAACAGATTGCTTTTTTTTTATTCCTGTCTTGGTTCAGATGTGATCATCTACACAGATGTTGCAAACATTGAGACTAATCTGGTGATTTTTGTAAAACATGTTAAACTTCATCTTGGCAGTGATGAGCATTTCCTGATGACACCTGAGAAATCAACGACTGCCGGGAAAGATAAGTTGTGATGGAATCATGGAATGATCTGTTATTTCATAATTGTTTCACATTCGAATACATTAAGTTTTCACATGTGCCAATAAAATAAAAAAATGAGACAGTTTTTGTGAGATGCAGCAAATTTTTATAATTTTTATTTATGTTTTAGTTCAGCCCGGTAGCTAAACAAAACAGCTGAATGTGTAAACCATGATTGTGTTTGACAGAGCCAACCAGGTTTCATTTTGAACATAATCAAAACAAAAAAAAGCACTTGAGGTTTTGGGCTGTAATGTCAGGCTTGTTTGTTTCCAATGAGAATCTTGTGTCTTCCACTTTAGTCAAATGTATCAGATTTTATTATTCAAAGCCATGTAGGATGCTCAGCATTATCTGGAACCACGAGACTGAAGGAGCAGACCTCAGTGAAAACCATTGCATGTCTATGAGAACTGAACTGAGTGACTCCTCGCTGCATTCCAAGCAGTAAGTACTCACTGGATCAAAGAAGCCAGAATCCCAAAGACTTCTTTTGAGAATTAAATGGCAATTACTCAGTCAGTGTGTTTGTCAAAATACCCATTCTTACTCTATACATTTGTAAAAATTGCTCTAGTTAATTCCATAATATGTTTTCTTCTGCCTTGCAAGTTATTGGACCCCACGACAAACATCGGGGCCAATATATTAGACAGATGCTTCTGAGCCCACCTTAAAGTAGGGGTGAGGACTTCCAACAAGCTCACTCATGGTTGGCGAGAGTGGTTGTCATAGAAATGATGACTCAGATCAATTCCAAACCAAACATTGTTTACTAATGTCATTTGGCTCTAACATGGTTGTGTCCATATCAAAAAAAAAAAAAAAAAATGGCACCCAAATTGGACTCAGTCCAGTTCTCATTTACATTGAAGGATGTGTATTTTTGACACATATTGAGTCAAAAATGACTTTTTTTTCATCTCTGCAATGCATCCTTAAGCAGTAAACAGACAGAGCGCCTGTGATCCCACGGCCCACCACGGTGCCACTGGAAAATTGAGCAACTGCTTTTTTTTTTCTCTTTTGTCTCTTTGGTTGTGCTAATATGGACAGGAATTGATGTCACCTAACCCCTGATCAAACAGGTGGAGCAAATTTGGCTGAAAATTGTTAGACACAATTAATGAGGATATTTTGCCCAACCACCAAAGTGAATAAGCTGAATAACAAGGAAAAATAGTGAAGACCTGTTTGTTTAACAATCCAGCTAGTGGTCTTCTGGTTAATTGACTTGGTAACATTTATATTCAGTTAAAAACGTGCTTTAAACAGGAAGCTTAAGTTTTACTTTTTGAATGCACTTTGGAGTTAAGCGGTTTATCATTGATTTACAACATTCAGAAACACAGCATTTTTTGTGATGAAACAAGAACTTTCAACACAGTAACAGTTCATATTGAAAGAAGATCATGTGTGAGACAAAAAAATTTTAAAACAGATCTGAAAATGTCCAATAAAAGACCCTTTATCCAACCAAGAGTCCTCAGACAGAAGTGAAGAAAGACAATTTTAAACCTTCACTCAGGAGCTGCTGCTGAAAGTGCCAATCACCTCAAGTTTTGAGCTAATCAAGAATCTTTGAGCTCATCAGGCTGGGAAACTGAGATTGCCCAGAAAAAGAGCTGTGCTTTGCAAAAAAGCATTTCTCCAAGTTAAAAGCAGTATTGTAAAACTCTAAAAAAAAACACAAAAAGAGAAAAAAAACACAGCAGTAAAACAATTTAGTTATGACTTATTAATGTCTTGAGCTTTTGCTGTTATGGAGAAACTTTTTCTTATGCAATATAAACAAGTTTTGTTTGTATTGTTTGTTTTGACTTTTTTGTGGAGATTTATGTTTTTTTTTTTTTTACTTTTTGTGGACAATGCAAATGCAGATGATGAATGATCAAATAATTTGTTATAAAAGCTGATTCACACAAATAAAAATGTAAATAAAAAAACACAATCGATGGTTAAACATCCTCATACTAGTTTATCCTAAGACAAAAAATTTTGTTTTCTGAGAATCCGAAAAAAAGGCACAAAGTAGAATCTCGGAAAATTACAAACAAAAACGGTGAAAACAATCCTAAGATCAAAGTCAACAACCCTGAACTAAGACACCACACTTTCACTTTTTTTTTCTCCTAATTTTTCAATACATTTTTATTAAAATAAATAAAATGGCCTGATTGAAAAGTTTTATTTCTTCATCGGCCTGTGGAAAGCATCAGAAGGAACCATCCAAGATGATGTAGAGCAGTGGAAGCATCCATATGCTCCACAAGCCATTTTCCAGTGACACAACCTAGTGTCAGCTAAATAAAAGTTGTATTTTAGGTTTTAATCAAAGGAATAAAAAGGTGGGGCAGGTTTTTATGTTTAAAGCTACATTCACACAACTCTGGGCGACATGCATAAAGCAACCACTTTCAATGAAAAGAATGTGTAAATAGGCTCAAATGTACTTTTAGCCTTCAAAACTTTCACATCCAGGCATCGCTGCGCAAGTTAATATGACCATGACTGGACTTTACAAAGAAAACATGCATCCATTGAATGCACTTTCCAAGCTAAACCAGGTCAAAGTTTGACCAATCAGGGGCTCTGATTTGTAAGTGACGTATGAATGGCGTCCATTTCAATTTTGAAAATTGATCACAGAGGAGAAATTATTAATAGCGAAATAAAATGACACCAAGTATTTCATATCGGAAAAGAACTGTGGAAGAAAAAACCTGGAGTGAGATTTGCACCACTCTGACTTTGTGCACCAAACCTCCTGCTACTAGAAGACGTTCTATTAAACAGAATAAAAAAAAAACCCATCCCTCCTTTTTTAGTAGGAATGTTATGGGTTTAACACATGTTCAAGAACACCCTTTCAACAATTTGTTGTGCGCATGTCGAATGCCTAGAGTGAACATAACATGACAGTTTTTTTGTTTCCAAATGGATTCATGCTGCATTTGCTTTCAGATGACGCTGACTGATTCAGTGACTTTCTGATTTTACAACCTGTTTACAAAATACACCTTAACAGAAGACTGCACACACGGGGATCACAGGAGCAGACTTTCCAACAGTAAAACGCAGCCGATCAACGTCAAACAGGTCTGGATCAACAACTTCCTGAGCAAAGGGTCAAAGCTGTGAAAAGTCTGAGTAGAGGAGGAAGAGCAGGAGGAGGAAGAGAGAGAAATCTGTGAGGGAGAAAAGCGGAGAAACAGAGCCGTTGTGCAGATTGAAGCTCACGACTGAGTGCAGGACTGAGTGATGTGAAGTGATTTGGAGAATGCTGCAGCATGCTAAGCCCTCATCTCCCCCAGACATAAATTTATTCTCCTCCGGTTTTCGCTCATTGAACACAGCATTACAGAGGAGTAATCTTTCTCTCGCGCTGTACTCTTGTCTTGCTTCAAAGCTCTACACTCATTCTGCTTCTTCTCATCCTCTGTTTCGCTCTTGGACATCTTGTCTTTATCATTCATAGCAGCTCTCCTTGTCCAAAGTTTATGTTTTTTAGTGTCTTTTTTTTTTTTTAGTCAAACCTTTTAGCAAGTAAAAGGGGAAACACTTATGCATTCCTGCTACATTTTTCTGCATATTTTCTGACTCACTTCCAAAACGTTGTCATTTTTCTTTCAGGTCTTTTAATTAAGAAGATCGTTTTCAGGTTAATAGGAAAAAAGCTAGAATTATGAGTGGAAAAAAGATGAACAACCTAAAGCTAAATATTCTAATATTTAAACACCCCAAAAATAACTTCTAAAGTAATTTACTGTTCATTCACAAAGTTTTCAGTCAAACATCCACACTACTCACATCAAGTTAGGGATATTGTGAAAAATTCAGCGAATACAGTGTTTGTCTCACTTCACACCTGTGTTTTTGTTTTCCACACAATGGTCACACTGTATACAGTGGGCCTTACTTATTGAGGTCAAAACCAAAAGCAATTTTAAAAAGAAAATACCTTTTCAGAGTGGCATCAATTTCAACATTCTGTGGATATCAAAAGTTAATGTTGTCAGGTGGTCATCATTCCAATGGCCATGAACACACAACGTTGCTGGATGAAAACCTGGCCACAGCAAACCTTCGGGTGACACCAAGTCTTTTGAATCAAGATAGAACTACTGGCAGTTTGTGACAGACCCATGAGTGGACAGACTACAACCATAACCTGTACCCTGTCCATGCACTCAGACAGGGTTTTGTAAATGCCACAGAGCTGCAAGCCTGCTTACTAGATGTGAGGGGTACTAGGGTTTCCAGTCAAACCATTCACAACCAAGGCTTTGACTTAAATGCCAGTCAGTCATTGTAGATGATTCCACTGACACCACGACACCACTGTGAATGTTTGTAGTTGACCATGTGTCTTGTATAATGCAGCAATAGTCTACCACCCTGTTCACTGATGAGTGTTGGGTTGTCTTCCGCAGAAATGATGGTAGTCAGCATTGCTGGAGAAGGTGATGGGAGAAATACACCAAGATCACCAACTATCTGGGCAGGCATCACCAGTAGGTGCAAAACCGATATGGTTATTGTGGATGGCCCAGTCCCTGCATGTTCTTAACTCAGAGACATCATAGAACCGATCATCATCCACCAATTCCATATTCATGGGTGATAATGATCCACCACATGGTGCCAGAATTGTCACAGCTCAAGATCATATTGTATGACCAGCAATGACCCCTAACCGGAACCCTAAAGAACATGTCTGGAGCTAGCTGAAGCAGAGACTGGATGATTGTACCCCACAACAAAGTGACCTGGCAGAACTGCAAATAGCACTTATGGAAGAATGTAACTCATTGCTTCGAAACAACATCATGAGGCTGGTGAGGCATCACTGTGAAGCTGTCATTGCAGTAAATGGTGGAAATACCCACTTTTGACATGGTCATTTTTGGTATTTAGGACTATCTCTATTATCTTCTTAATTTTGGTGTAATAAATATCAAACTAATAAAAATAGCATTTCTTTTAATTTTTCATTAGTAATTTCAAATGGGACTTTTACCTATTTAACAGAAAAAGTACTCAAGTAAATATTACAATTCCTAGCATATTGTGAGCAGAGTAAATGTAACTTTTGTCCTGGGGAACATAAACATTACACTAATAAACATCCACCTGTCTTTTTAACTTCATTAAACCAAAAAAAGTTGTTTTCCAAGCCAAAAGAAAAAAATACATTTATTCACAATATCATTTTAACCTATATTAGTGAGCTACACCCCATCGGTGAAATAACCAACACTTGAACCGGCCTTTATTGTGGCAGGGCTAAATTCCTTTTATAATGACCTGGTCACCAGATCACTTCAGGCTCTCCTTCCCGCTGCTGCTGCTGTTGCTGCTCCGCTGTGGGATGTACTCTGGCCAGCGCTCATCAGAAACCACTTGACTTTGCTGTGCCAGGAAAACAAACACAACAACCACACTGGAAAAAAGAAAATAATGAATACGTTCCAACTTGCTCTCCGGTCAGGTTTTTTTTTGGTTCTGGTCTCAAATCACCCTTTTTCAATCAATAGAGAGCTACCAACCCACAAACCTCAAACAAATGCACCTGTGAATCACAACTGAAAAACAGGAAAAGAACCCTCAGGTCTTTCGGGAGGACTAAAGAGATCCAGACACTTGACTCCCAGACCAAAAACTTTGTTTTTAATTTTTTGTTCGTTTTATGTCTTGTGTCAATACAATAAATTGGTTATTTCACTCTTTTGCATTTTACATTCACATACTCTGGGCTCTTCGAGATGAACACACTTTCTGTAGGTCAGTGCGCCTAGCCCTAGTACAACCGTTACATAATCATAAACATGCAAAGTAGACTGTTCTCAATACTTCATCTAAGTTGTTCGGCTGACTAATTTCTCTTCATATGTTGTGTAAATGTTCTATTACCTGAGGTTGAGCTTGAAGAAATGGCTAAGAAAACAGACAGATTACAGAAGCTTCTTTCCTGTGGTGAGAAGTTAATAATGAGTGAACATTAGCTGATGCTGCTCACAGTTAGCAGTGGGGCAACCCGAATGGATATCAGACTCAGCAGTGACAGGAACAGTATTTATTATTTCTGAGGATAAATGGTTGGGAGACACCATAGGAACAGGCAGGAGTGGCCATAGCGAGACGGAGATTTAAAGGCAGAGCGTTTGGGCCTGCATAACTGCATGTAGTGTCAGGGGGTAGTGGTGGTGAAGGGCCCAAAATGGAGGGGACCAGGTAAAGTAAAACATATAAAAAATAAACTGAAACATGACAAAATCATGGAGAATGGAAAAGCAGAACAGATGATCTGACAATGATGAACACAAAACCAGGCACTTATATACACTGAGGTAGATTAACAAAATGAAGACGGCTGTGGATGATTAACCAAAACCCAGTGAGTCTGACAAGGAAAACAAAAGAAGACAAAAGTATCACAAAACCTAAGCACAGAATCCTCACTTTTAGCCTGAACACTGGTGGCTGCTCAATATGTGATTTTGGGGTGCTGCAGGCGCATTATGTTTCCCGGTTCATCACTTCATTTCAAAATGGCGGTATTTCTGCTGGTTTTATTTCCATAGTAACCATTTCCATTTTTGGTCTCTTGGGGATGATGAACACGTCTATCTAATTTTTAGATTAATTGGAAGAAGAATTGGTAAATCCCCATTCGAAATCTACAATCTTTAAAACCAGAAATTAAAGTAGCTTTCCAATGATGCTTGGGGAATTAGGCAGCGATAGATAAAAATCCCCAGAAGGAGTTTAAATTTGTAAAATGCAATTTTGTAAAGATTGCAAGAACAAGTTGCCACCCCATAATAATATCAAAACTTCTTTTTGATATCTCTGACATGTGTGTCTTGGTTTCATTAGTGGATTTTGAACAATTTTTGTGAGTATTTTAAAAGATTTTGGCCCCATCCATTTTTTGACGTTTTCGCCTGCTGTGATGTCATCATTTTTTTTCTTTTTTGAAAGGGTTGTTCACCAAGGTACTCGGTGCATGCTTATTTTGGTGAGTTTTTGAGTATGTGATGGGGGTTGACGGGGGTGTAATATTCACTGAAAGTCTTAGTAAGAAAGAATAATTGTGAAAACAATATGGCCTTGGAGTCCAGGACTGCTGCGAGACAAAGCACGGAAACAATAGGAAAATGAACTGTTTAATTTTTTCAGAAAGCCATGGAAAAAAAAAAAAGTGGGGCTAAACAGCTGGAAATAACAAGACGCATTCTTCTTATCTTCTGATTTTCCTTTCCCTTTTTGTCCGGGTGAACCTTCAGACGCCTTACTGTGCTGGTTCACCAAATCCTGCTGCACCCCAGGTAGGGGAGCCCCGCTCCGTTGTGGGCTTAATGAGCTGAAGAAGGAGGCCCTGCTGGAGTCAACCCTGTTATCGCTGCTGCCTCTGTTCCCATTTAGGGACAGGCTTCGCTTCACAGGACACAGAGTGAGGGAAGTATGAGGTGGAGGCGAAAGGAGGACACCCGGAGGGAGGAATTTTAACAAGAGAAAAGTAACTCCATCCACCTGCCTGTCCCCTCCCTTCATCATCCCCGAGTTCATCTTAATTCATCACCATCTCTCTGCGCAGCTCCTTCACCTTCTCTGTCTCTGTTTTCTTATGTGACTCCTCAGGATTGGACACACTTCATTACCTCCTCTTTGATGTATTTCTTTCACTTTCTCCTGTTCCATCTCCCCACAGGTTTGAGACTCAAAAAACGGTTATCCTGCAATAAGAGTCACTTGATGATGATTTTATCCTACTTGTTCCACTGCGGCTTCATTCTGTTTACCTTTGCTGTGAGTGTGAGCAGAGGGCTGCAGGTCGGATCTGTGTGGTCAGGAAGCGCATCTGTCATCTGTGCAGGTGTAGCCCACCTGTGACCTTGAACAAGATTTTATTTCATAAACCACAAGAGCATTTATAATGGTGCAATCAACTTAGATGGCACAGAGCTATGAATGTTGCCTCTGAAGGAGATAAAAAAAGATAACCAAGCAGAATAACTGCAACAATTTTGTTTCCCCAACAAAAAATCTGCTCTCCTGCTGCTCTGAGACCAGCTTATCTCCTCGGGTCATTATGAAAGGCAAAGGCCAATGGCTCCTTTTTTATGATCCTCCATCAGCATGTGTGATCTTGATAAATGCTGCTCATTATTATCCCAGCAGATAAAATTAGAAAGCAGCCACAATAAAGCTGTGCTTGGATTTTCTGCTTCAACGTGAAACTCATCCGCTTTTCCTATATGCTCTCATCAAAACAGAATCAAATGGTTTATGTTTATATGTATATTTTTTGTAATTTTGAACCATAAGTTGGTCTGGGGTATAGGTTACAGCAGTCCATAAAAATGCATATTTTGCACTATTGGGAAAGCATATTTAACAAAATATTGGACCAAGAATGGAACTGCCATATTTAAGGCAAATCATAATGACGGAACAGATAATAATAAAAGACTGAAAATATTTACGCTTCAATACCATAACACATTGATGCGTATTTAGCTTCTACAAACATAGGATGAGTATACTACGTTATATTTGCCCAACAAATGAACAATTATTCAGATAACCATAGCATAAAGAACATGCTAACAAATCAACAATACTATTTATATCACCTAAAATAACTTTTTCTGTTGAGTTCTTCATCCTCTGCGTCGCTTTAAAGCAATTCCACCAAGCCCAGAGAAAGACTAAGTGGCGCTTCTTCTTTTGAGTTGCTGTCAGTAGCAAAAACTGATACACAGCTGCTGTTATGTTGACTTTTGAAGACGCCTGAAGACATGTTGCTGAGGGTGGTGCAAAAGAAGCTTAAGACGCACACTCCAAACCATGCAGAACCATGACTTAAATTCCAAAAAGTACAACTAGTAACATTTTAATGCAGAAAGACAGTAATTAAAAAGGATGAAAAATTGATTCTGTGAAGAAGGTGAGAACAAATGCTTTAAAACTGGGATAAAGAAGGTTTGGTTTCATCAGTCCATTCAGCACAGCAGGACATCTCAGCTACAGAACCTGATTAATACAAAAAAGTGGATTTCATGAATGGGAAATCTTTGCCTTGTGTGACAAGTCTCTTTTCTGTTGCCAAAGGCTGGGGGCTGGGTGATGGCACGAATATGTCGTTGTAAGGGGTTGGTGGAAAGGTTTGGGGAGGGGGGTGTCATCACAGATGAGATGCTGAACTGCTGAAAAGTTGAAAAGCTGGAAACAACCTATCTGTTTTCCTGTTATTTCAAAGACAAACTTGCGAGGATAGGAAGAGGCATCAGGCTCGATACAATCATCTCTTCTCTGCTAAATGAGCCTCATCTGAGACAGCATATCTGCAATCATCAGTTAATGCGAGGGCTTAGACGTAGTATGTGGCTTTGCAGTGACTGAGCTGGATGATGCTGAGGCTTCAGCTTCTCACTGATTTCTGGCACTTGTGCAGATCTGGATTTAAACAACTAGGCTTCCATTCAGCTGTCAATTCAGATGCAACTGCTTTTTCTTGATTTTTTTGGACAATTTTAAACTGTCTCTAAAATCCAAAGAAACAACATTTTTTCTTTGCATTGTATGTAAAATCTTATAAAAACATTGAACTGAGGGGGAAAAAAATTCAGATCCCACTGTATAAATAGAAGGCAACAATTTTGTTTAACCTTAAACCTAAAAAGGAATTTTTTCGCACTATAAGACACAAATGTGCAAATGTGGCTAACGTGTAGCGGCATCTGACAGGTTTTTTTCTAACAAGGCTGGGAGTTAACGTGGTCCCAAGGTTCTAAGGTTGAATGCACATGTAAATATGCTAACGTGGCTAATGTGTAGCAGTGTCGAACTGTGTTTTTTTTTTTTTTTTACCAACAAATTTGGAAGCAAAGAGTTTATAGAGAGAACTGTACCTGAGCCCACTTTCAGTGGAAGGGGTGTAGCTTTCCAACAAGCTCACTACTGATTAATGAGAGCAGTTGTCATAGACGTAACAACTCAGGCCGATTTGGACCAATCATCACTTACTAACGTTGTCTGGTTTCAAAAATCTATTTTAAGGAGGCTATCATTAGTAAACTGAAGCATATTTTAACTGTTTTCCTTTGCCAAGTCAATTTCATTAACTCTTGTTTAAGGATAATTGAAATAATCCTATTTAGTGAAACTAAACTCAATTGAAAAGCCCTAATTAAATTTGATGTGTGATTATGTATTATTATTATTGATATAAAAGCACTGCATGATTCTTTCAGTTATCACAGTTGATGTTTTAACATGTTATTGGTGACAGACGACATATATAAAGGCAAACATGCTCAAATTTGCATTTCACAAAATTTCTTTTTTCAAATTGTTGTGAATCAGGAGCAGACAAAAATACATTTTCTAAAGAGCGCATTTGTGTTGTAGAAAATATAACGATATCCCTGCTCTGCTCCATTCTTATGCATCCATTTGTAGACCATTAGATCCATGCACGATCTTGATCCACAACACAGGTCTTTGGCCAAATATCATAATTACATCATAATCACAATTAAAATACCGCTTATAATGCTTTAAAAATAGCTAAAAAATGATTAGAGGTGGGTTTTTAAGAAGGCTCCTACAAAGAGACTTTTTGCTTAAAATTCAGACCAAATAATGACAATTGAAATAATAGTTTGTTCACACAGAAAGAAAACCTTTTTCGTAGAATGTATTAAAATGTGTCTTTTTTTCCAATATTACAAACACAAAACCAAGGAAATGTTAAAATTATTCAACATTTCTATAATCCAACATGTACAAGTTATTTAAGGACCAAATTGTAACATTTATGAGTTATTACTGTTGTTAATTTGTAAGATTTTCGTGTGCAATCTTTTAAAACTTTAAGAATCAAGAAAAGCAATGGCACAAAATACGGATTCTGAGAAGAAATGTATGGTTTAGCTGCTTCAATCCAAAAATATAACAACCAAATGTAACGCTTGTATGTAAAACAAAATAAAAAGAAATGCAGTCATTTTGTTTTTTGAATTAAAACCAGTCTGACTGCAAATGCAGTTTTGATCTTTTGTTCAGTAAATTGTCAACAAAATACTCCCCCTCTTGCCATTTTCATTTAATCGTCTGGTGAAAATAAAACAAAAATCATGATAAACATTGTTAAACATTACATCAAAACCTATTTATGAACTTTTTTAACCGACTGGTCAAATGTGCTTTTGTTCTTATCTTTTTTGTTGTTAATTTCCCCATTTTAAGTTATGTTTTTTTTTTTTTTTTTTTTTTTTTTTTTTTTGCATCCATTGGTGATCCAGGAACAAGATTGGTGGTCCTAGGAACAAGTGACAGCAACAGTATAGTATTTAACATGCTAATGTTCACATCAGATTTCCACATTTTACACCCCAGTGTGCTTTGTAAACATTATCATACAAATGTACCCATAATGCATCCTGATTTTATTTTTTTTTATTTTATTTTTTTTTGTCAGTTCCATGACAGATTTCTTTTATAGTCTCTGCCAAGTCAATGCCATATTTATATTCATTTCAACATGTTAGGGAAGCTCTGCTAGGAAAACAAGGCTTTCCCTGTTATCAAAGAGCAGTTTGATTTTTTTTCTTCCCGTTTTTTATCTTTTGGCTTTGATTTCAAGAGCAGGTTCCACATTAATTCAAAATGTATCATGGTGAATATCGAATCATCTTTTAACATTTGAACTTCGATATTACGGTCTCTTCAAAGCTTTTTTAAGCAGTAAACAAACAAACTGACTCAAAGTAGCATCAACCTTAGATTTAATTTGGATTTACCAGCCGTTTAATTTGCGTGAGACTGCTTGGCTGGTGAGTATCTTTAAGATTATTTTTTTTGACATATTTGACATAAAGTGACACAATTCTTGATTGTCATAATAAAAATGATTCATATATCTTGGCGCTTTTCTGGATTTGTGGTCAATTCTACAACACCAATGTCGCTCTTCATCTTCGGTACTTTTTCCTGCAACTGATTATGGCTGCAAATGATCGAATCCAACAAGGATAGTTGATGGCATGTTAACAGTGGATTTTATGCTAGTTAACAACAACAGTTCATTAGTCAGGTTGCTCTGGGCACAAACATTTGAGCCTGATGTGGGAGATGTCACTTCACATGAACCCTAGAGTTAATATGCTGGGAGTTTTACAATCATTAAGTGTTGAGATGAAGCACAAGACTGAAAGACCCACTTTGAAGAAAATTGTGTTTTTGGTGCTTAAACATGTTCGTTTCATATTTTTCTCATGATGGAGGACATGTATTCAAAATATTAAGCTTAAAATTGAATTTCTGAGGATTTTTTTATTTAAATTATTTATCAGAGCAGACAAAAAAATCAGTTTAAAAGAGATTATAGTAAAGACGTCGGCACACAAGCTCTCTGCTCCACTGCGATCCACTTGTAGTCGACTAGATCCATGTACATCTAACTTTTCTGGCATTTGGCTTGAAATGTACGGCTGAATAGTTCCAATATCACTCGCCATTTTTCTTGCACCGTCAATGTTAGGTTGGGGTTGTGAGGGGCTGGAAGCTTGCAGGAGAGCATGTAAACAAAGGGATGATGGGAAGTGGGGTCAGTAGTGAATTTCTAATGAATTCCTGCTACTCGGCAGAAATCGACCTAGAAAAAGACAGTTTTTTTTTCTTTTACATTTTGGGTAAAAACAGCATATTAAAGACTAAAAAAGACCACTGGGGACGCTTTTACAATAGATCAAAAGACAATCTGAAAAACATTTTGCTCTAAATTCTTTTTGTCTTGTTTTTGGCATAACTAGAAATTCAGACCTTTTTGTGTCACCAAGGAATGTCAAATCAATCAGAGATCTTTACCACCCCACCTCAGCTTTATCCTCTTACCAAAATTAAGCCGATTTGGCTTTAAATAAGATCAGAGTTCATTCACTCTATGGTTCACACTAATCTGTATTTTTCCCCATTTATTCAGGTCAACTTTTAACGATTGAGCTCATTAAAATCAATCTTAAAATACATAAAAAAGACACCAAACAAAGAATTCTTTACAAACCTGAACACAAGTCTCAAATATACAAAGTCAATTTAAAACAATAAAAACTGTGTTTTTTTTGTACTAAATTCTTTGATCTGAAACCAATTATAGGGAGATTTACAAGGTTTTTAAGCTAATCAAAAGTTGGCCATGGACTGGACTGGACTGCATGTTTGTTGGAAATTCAGTTTTGTTACTAAAAGACTGGGCTAAACAATGAATATTTGATGAACCAAACACCTAACAACAGATGAATCACAGACAGCAAGGTTCACTGCGAAGTCCAAACAGCTCAGTCTGCCAAGTTCTCCTCAAAGGAGAGTGTTGTTTATTCATGTCTGCATGTAAACACACGTTGGACCGCTGTGCATGAAATAGCTGCTGTCTGGTCTACGTGCATGTGCTCACACTCTTTGCCTCCACTGGCGTCGCTTTATGAGAAAGGAGAAAGGAACGGGTAAGAGGGAGAATTGGAGTGCGGGAATACCTCACACAATGAAAAGCCACGATGCCTTTTGTTTGGCTTGCATGACAAGGGACAAAGCTCGCCACAAGTGGGGCTTAACATTCCATTTGGCTAAAGCAGAGAGGCAGCTGGCCCTGAGGAAGGGCCACGCTGAGGATCTGCGGACACACCAACAGGGGCATATTGGGTTTCTGTGGCTGCTAAGAATGCATGGGAACTGGACAGAAAGAGGAATTAAAGGGGTGACAAAGAGGGGGATGTTCTTTCTTAACCCATTCAATGTTGGCAAATATTGAGGTTTGAGAAAATATCTATATTTGGGGCAGAAGAGGCATTATAATAAATTCTTACCCGGGGCTCACACTGCATGCAGTCCGGTTCTGGTGCTGCGGTAGAGCGGTGTCACAACAGTCAGTAACTCACACAGACTACAGATTGCTCGTGGTCCTTCTGCAAGCAAGCTCTGCTGCAAACCTTGCTGACCGCTGAACTCACGTGGGTTCTAACGAGAACCCGCCGTTTAAATACGACAACATAGTAAACAAACCCTCAGTGATTTTTGAGTATATTCACTTCTATTTCTGCTTGACTCGCCATCAAACAATGGAATTACAAAGGTGGGCATACTTTCTAATCTGAGTGTTAATGTCCATATTACACAAAGTCACCATCGAGTCCAACAGCCTGTATTACCTCAGCCCAGGCTCTGTCCTTTTTGTCGTTATCCTTATCAAAAGAATGTGTTGTATTAAAAAGGATGGGGCAGTTCTGGATCTGTGTTCAGCATCTTGTTGTCCATGGTGTTGTATGGCTGAAATTACGTTTTAACACATACTTTGGAATCCCTGTCTCAGAAGAAATGAAACAATGTTTACAACACGGTGAAAACAGCGAGTGCAGAGAAAATAGTTTTTTATTTGGAAATTGCCCAACTTCACAATAAAATACGGTTTAGCTCCGGCATCTGGAAAAAAAAATTGACGACTTCTTCGGCTTGTAGAGAGAAAATGTTCATGCACATTTTCTCTACGGGCATGCTGTGGGCAACAGGTCATAGCGAACACTTAGACAACACACAGGGTAAATTGGGGTAAAGTAAATTTTCATGTTCTGCTTCCTGTGTTATGTTATTTGATCAGTCACCAATCATCAAGCAACTTCTGAAGGCAATTGGATGCACTCAGAGAAAAGGGGGCAGAATACTTTTGCAAGCCACTGTACCACATGTACGCCTATTGTACAATCAATACTTATGACGTCCCTTGAGTTGGCCATAAGAGAACAGTTTTCACTTAATAAGCAGCCACTCCTGTCTACAACCCTTCAAAGGTCTTGACAAC
This sequence comes from Oryzias celebensis, assembly GCA_014656515.1. NCBI lineage: Eukaryota > Metazoa > Chordata > Actinopteri > Beloniformes > Adrianichthyidae > Oryzias > Oryzias celebensis. Next base: position 10,703,915 of record BNCR01000005.1, read on the forward strand.
CCAAAAACCTAGCAGATAAAGATATTATTTTCTTCTTTTTTAATAGGGTTAGTTCTTTTTCTTCTGGATCATTCTGGTCATGGTTACAATTGAAAAAAATATTTATCTCAAATCATGCTGACTCATTCATTGATTATTTTGAAACGCTATAAAGGTGGCCCTAGAAGGTTCTTCTTTGAATAAGATTTAGCTTTTAAAAAATGCAATATGAACAAATTAGGCGAAAATAGAAATAATTTAAGATCACTAACCATAAAAAATATTGAGAAAGAACATTGTGCACTGACAATTTTTAGCTTTTTGCACAAATAATATCTTTCAATTTGTTAGCAAAACATCCTTTTTTTAGTTTTAATTGGCAGAAATCTCTTGATGTCTGGAATCGTTACTAAATCTAACAGACTTGTGAGTCTGAGTTTTTCAAAAGGTTACTGCAAAAAGTCAATTTAATGCAGCTATGAAAAAGAGAAGCCTAATGTTATGATCTGACACGTGGATGCATCGTTAACTTTCTTTGTAGTTCAGAAAATGACTTCTTATCGGCTCATATTTTGAGGCAAAGGTTCTGCTATTGGCCGTGTGTGTGTGTGTGTGTGTGTGTGCTCACGAAGAGCCTCTTGTGGCTCCAACTGCAACAACAGAGCCAGATTAATGGACCTTAGCCTTTTGTATTAAGACTGAGGAATCTGCCCTTGTTGCTCACACTGACAGAATCAGAAACACACACACACGCAACCCGACTTTTTCTTCCTCCCTCTGAAATTCCTAATCTGATATTTTTATTTGTCTGCATCACGCCATTATTTCACTGAAGGAGGGAGAGAAACAGAGGAGAAGGAGGAATTAAAAGGTAAAATGAGGAGAGAGTGACACACAAAGGGAAATAAAGAGAGAAAAGGAAAGAGAGACAGTTTCCCATTAACTTCTGGGGTCCTGGAAGGACGAGAAGAAAACAAATTAGGGAAGAGAAAAGAGGAGGATAAAGAGGGACCTCATGTTGATTAGCTTGGATCGGCATGAATACCAATGAAAGCACAGTGAATCAGTGCTGCACATGTAAATCTTTTAGAAAACCCTCTGGAACCTTCTCGGCTTTTATCTGAACTGCGGACGGATTACTCCAGACTCAGTGCTCCCCTCTTTGCATGACCAACACCCAAAAATTATCAGCAGGGCAGTGCTGAAGGTAAAAGAGGAGGAGGGGCACAGAGAGGTGCCCATTAACTTTGACAAAGATCCAGTTTCTAATGTGTTCTTTGAACATTACTGTAGTTCAGACAAGCCACCCCCTCAACCCCCCCAATCCACAGAGGATTCTCAGCAAAGTGCACATTGTGAAGTGGAAGCAGGAGAGGATACTCCATATTGATCAGCTCAGTGCATGAATGAATACAAATGGAAGATTAATGGCTTAGCTGGAGACAGGTGAGTCTCCCTGGAACCTTCTATCTGCTCAGCTGCTGCAGTTTCGGGCCACACAGCTGAGCTGGACCAGGTGCACAGAGGAGCGTCTGGAGATTAGCAGTGGGAGCATCTCCAACAAAATATTACTGCTAAACTCAATTAAAATTTCGGCAGAGTCGCTTTGACATTTTACATTTTTGAAAACCATGGATACGTGACCTCAGTATTTCAAAGCTATGTTAAAACTTTGAATTTTTACTTTCAGTTTCATATTTTTCACATGATAAGGTGCACCAAATTATAAGGTGCACCATCATTAAATGGTCTATTTTTAAAATTATGATAGACAAGGCGCACCAAACTATAAAGTGGGTTAAGTGAGACAAATAAGTCAGAGGTAAGTCTAGTCATACTCTTAACCGTTTTTACAGTCATTCTTAAAAACTCTTTGTTGTACACTTAGCTTTAGCTAAGTTATCATATTCACAATGCCTTGTTTGCAACACGTCAAAAAATAGACTGTTGTGTCCTGGAGGCGTTCCTTCCTCCTCTTTAAGCGAAGGCACCTGTTCCTGATCATCTCCACCTGATCTTCATCACCATGGCTTTTTAAGCAGCGTCAAACCTCCAGCCATTGTCAGATTGTTATGCTGCTTGTGTGTCAGTCTGCCAGTCAGCCCGCTCTGTCAGCTCCACTGTCTGTCAGCTCACCTGTCTGTCTGCCAGCCAGCCAGCCAGCCAGCCAGCCAGCCAGCCAACCAGCCAGCTAGCCCGCTCTGTCAGCTCACCTGTCTGCCAGCCAGCCAGCCTGCTCTGCCAGCTCACCTGTCTGCCTGCCAGCCAGCCCTCTCTGTTCGCTAAGCTTGCCTACCTACCTGCCTGCTCTGTCATCCTGCTCCACTATTCGCCTAATCAATAAACACAACCTTCTCATCTTTTAAAACATTTCTGCTCTTGGGTTCCACCCACCTCCTTGTTCACAACAACTGTTCATTTTCAAACTTGCGTCATATATTAGGAGCACCAAACTCTAAGGCCCAAGCAATCAGTCCATACCTTAAAGGAGCCTGGCCACTTTTAAAGTCTAAAGTAATGTTAGAGCTGGCGTTCATTGGAGACTGGCATCAATTAGAGACTGGCCACTATTGGAATATATACAGTAACTTTTTATTCTTCTTTTCTATTCACTCTACTTTTCTGTGACTGTTCCAGCAAAGAAATTTGGGACCAATAAAGACATACCTTTTGTTTTGACAAAAGGATTTGCGGACATGACATAAATATGATATAATGGAAATAAGAATTAAAAGACATGTAAACAGACAAAGTAAAAATACATTTGATTCCCAAATGAATGGATTATTTTGTCAGTAAATATCAAAATGAGAAAATTGATTAGATAAATCAAAATGACAAACAAAGTAAACAATCTGGGCAGAAGTGAGGCAGAACACAGGAAGACATGTCTGGAACAAAAAAGGACTGATTAAGCAAAAACCATGATAGTAAATAAAGTACAGTGCTAGTAATTTAGCCAGAGCATGAGTGTTAAGGTACAGGGCTTAGGTTTACAAACTGAAACAATCTAGGATCAATAACCAGGAAGTGGAGGACAAAATCAGATCCCCTGAAAAAAAAAAAAAATGGAAACCATGCACACATTTCCATCCAGTATTGTTCAGGCTGTGAGTGTTTAACCCTTTGTGTGACAGTTTTAGTCGTAAAAAAACAAAAAACAAAAAAAAAAAAACTTTTCTGGTCAGTCATGAAAAAGATTTGCATACATGTAAATGTTTATTTATTTATTTATTAATCAGGGCTCTTTTCTAAAACATTCATTAAACTATGATTTGCCTTTTCTGCCTATCACATCTTACATCGTACTGACTGAGGTAAACACATTTCAGCCTGATGTCTTTCTTTGAGGTTAACTGGTGGGTCAAAAGTCACTTTAAGAATCTGTTGGGCTTTTGACAATATGGTTTTCCTTTTTTTTTCATTTTTGGCACTTTCATAGAACATAAATATTGATTTGGTGATGGCAAACTATTTGGCACATGGTTGTAGATCATTTTTTAAATCTCTAATTCACCAACATTTTGTTAAACTTATTTGTGACTTTAAACTTGAAGTTCTCTGACAAAGTTGTGTATAAAGAGTAACTGATGACCCCTTTGCGAATACAATTTTCTGTTTATTTGTTAGTAATTGAATAAATTCTATCAATTGTCATTGAAATAAACTAAAAAAATATATTTTTGCATTTTGTTTGCAGTGCATATAATATTGATATGTACACTAAACAGTGGTTCCTTGCTAAATCTTTTATAGCCAGGGACTTTAATATAGCTTATATTTTTCAGTTCTACAGCTTGTTTTGTAAACATCTAACTTTGTTCCACACCCTGTTTGGTTGTTGACCTTGTCAATCAATCTGCTCCTTATGTCTCCTGAGAAAAAATGAATGAAGTTTGTTAGTTACATAAATCTTTATGTCTTTGTTTTATTGCTTTAACTTATTTTCCTGCAAAAGTTTGAGCATTGACAGTTTAAACAAGAAAGAAAAGTGTCAAAAAACATTCATGGTCTTAGAAAAGTGTATGTCATGAGGGGTTTTACAGCCTTAGAACATCTATAATCCTACGTTGGAGATTTATCACAGGCTACTTTTATAATGTAACCCTTGCTATAAACAAGGGAAACCTAATGGAGGCAAGAATAGCAGTGCTGCTAACAGGATATTTTCCTGTAATTTAGAAAAGAAAAAGAAAGTCTTTTTACTGTATTTTTCAAATGCAGCTGTTCGTGTAGAAGAAAAAAAATCACAAGGATTTGGAAGTGCTGATCCAACGTGTGACAGTCAAAGGATGCTATATAAGCAGTGTAGTTTGCTGTGTTGATTTTGTCAGGAGAATCAGAGCTGCGCTTTTCTTCATAAAATGAAAAAAAAAAAAGTTCTCACCATGTTTTCACTCTGGCCATAATTCCCCACAAACCCTTTTGTCCAAAAATAAAAAAGAACCCTTTTTTTAAGATAGTTTCACAGGAGCAATCCATGGAGCACACAGAACGACAGAGACGTTTGTGCAGAGAACAACTGCTGTTAATTCTTTTCAAATGAAGCTCACATTTAAATGTAGGCAGATCATTAAAGCTGCATGAGTGGGCTGGGTTTATTGAAAGAGATGAAATAAGACACAGACAGACAGGAGAGGAAATAAAGTTACCAAATAACATAGAGTGAGATTCACAGAGTGAATGGCCAACATATACAGGTATAATTAGAGCGCATTGATTGCATAGCACTCTACTCCTCCAAATTGCTCCAACAATGCTCCATATATTACTTTGATTCATCTGCTGATACATTATGAAGAGAGCATCAAGAGCTTCCTCACATTTCCTTTTGGTGCTCACTGAAACAACATCATTTGCATCTGGATAAATAGATATTCTCACCCACACACAGGAATATGTTTGGTCTAACACACAGCAAGCATGAGGTCAAATATAACAACACAATCGGGTTGACTTAAGTTTGTGAGTCTTCAGGGGTCTTCAACAAGCACATGCTGATTCACAGTGAACCTCACTGTGAATGATTTCAGTCAAGACTAAGCCTGTTGGTTCATTTTCCCAAGAATTTATAAAAACCTTCAAATGCTACATTTTTGGAACATTCAAGGGTCATTAAATAGCAGGTACATTAAATGGCTAAAAGTGTAACATTTGTAACACAGTTAAAGTGTAACACAAGTTTATCGTTTTTGAGGATTTTTTCAGCAGACTCCTGGCCATCTAAAAGACTTCGATTTGTTGCAAAGTCAATTTCATGCTGAATTCTGTTGATAATCATGTCCATTATGAGGTACAATAAACATGAGAAAAAAGACTGCATTATGTTTCTTTCTACAAAAAATAATCACTGGGCATAAACACTTGGGGAAAAACAGTTTAAAACAGTTAAAAAACAGCTCTTTGGCATCTAGAAAGTTAAGTCTTTCATCCTTTAAAGCAGCACACCAGACACTTATTATTGTTAACTATTGTGATCCTGCTGCTGCTGCTATACTGTCTACATGTGGTCTGTTTGGATTATAGCAAAGGGTAAATGTTGTATACTTATACAGTGTTCCTTTGCTATGTTGTGGTTCACCTTTCGCTGCTTTTTTTAAAAAAAATTTTCAGTGCAGTTTTGCATGCTTCTTTTCTGACAGTGCTCTATGTTCTGCATACTGATTGGCTGGAGACCTTGTCAATCCATCTCCTCTGCGCTGTGTCTCTTGTACAGATGCATACAGCTCACCAAATCTTCATCAAACTACAAGACCGATGACGAGCAGATCTGATAAGAACAGTTGCGTGGAGTCAGCCAATTTGTGCACCTCACTAATAAATAGTGTGACATAAGGGCACCGTGTGATGTTATCACCCATACATCATTAACGTGTGTAACTTAGAGTGTATTCTGACTGGGAAAAATTCATTTGTCCAGACCGAGTCTACCCAATTTTGTCCGGATCAGATCCTGAACCTTGCACTTGGTCTGCATTCAGATTGCCTTGCAACCGGATATTTCTGTTTTAAATGAAAGCTTGTAAGCAAAACCCTGTGATTAAAATCAATCAAAGTACTTTATTAATCCCAAGAGAAAATTATGACAGGACAATACATACACGATATATTGCCCAGTGAAGGGCAGCAGTCACTTAGACAGTCAATCAGACCCGGCGGCGCTGCTTCACCCAGGACAGACAAAAGACAGGCAAAAAATATCTCTCAGGCGTGACAAAGCAACGAGAGAAAGAATGACGGAAGTCCTTTGCAATTCTTGTTGGGAAAGTTTACTTATTCAAACTTTATATTTCGCTGACCAATGTTGAACATCTGTATTAATTTTGGGTACAACACATTTTACGTGTTACTTTTTACAGTGGAAACATGCTGCAAGTGTCAAGGTTGACGTGCGGACACAAATGCAGACGGACTCGAAATAAAGAAGAAATAGATTTAATGACTCGAGAGAGGAACATTAAATCAGAACAAACAAACAAAACCACCCGACCACCCGTGCAAGGGAGACGAGGCCATATAACAGGGAGAGGGGATTGGTTAACCACATACAGGTGTGCCAGGAGGGAGGGAACACACATGAGGGAAGTGTCAAAGGACCTCGAAAGCAATGGTGAGCACAGGAAATACAACAAAATAAAACAGGAAGTGACAAACACAACAACAATTAATGTCCTGGGTCCATAACCCCTACAGTACCCCCCCCTCAAGGTGCGCCTCCTGGCGCAGGGGGAAGTCTGTTCCGATGCCGCTGATTGAAGTCCCTGATGAGTTCAGGGTCCAGAATGCGTGAAGCAGGCTCCCAGGACCTCTCCTCAGGCCCGTACCCCTGCCAGTCCACCAGATACTGGAGGCCACGACCCCGTCGCCGAACGTCCAGAAGGCGACGGACAGTGTAGGCCGGTTGGCCATCAATGATGCGGGGAGGGGGTGGCGGAGAGGATGGCCGCTGCAGGGGACTCGTGACATGTGGCTTTAGCTGAGAGATGTGGAAAACCGGGTGGATGCGCAAGGACCTGGGCAAGCGCAGCCTGACTGCCACCGGATTGACGACCTTGATGATCTCGAAAGGACCGATGAACTTGGGGAACCGCTTCTTTGACTCTGTCCGGAGTCTGAGGTGCGAGGTGGACAACATGACGAACTGACCAGGTAGGTAGGATGGTGCTGGCGTGCGGCGACGATCTGGCAACCTGTTGTGGGAAACCCCTGAACACAACAGGGCTCGTGACTCGGAAAACACAGTCAGGTCATGACATTCAGACGGATCCCTGAATGGGTCAGGTGAGGGCGGCCGCCCTACTGGGACGGCGGGATCTTCCCCAGGAGGCCGAGCTGAACGCAAACATGTGGTGTGACATTTCTCACTCCAGCCGGAGACACGGCTGGAGGGCCAGTCGATGACTGGGTTGTGAGCATTTAGCCAAGGGCAACCTAATACCAGAGGGTTTTGTGGGGAGGAAAAAAGGAAAAAACGGGTGTGCTCGTGGTGATTGTCTGACACAATCAGATGAACCGGCTCAGTGACTCGTGAGACGGTGGCTAATTCTTGGCCGTTGAGGGAGACCACTCGTAAAGGATGGGGCAAAAACTCAGACGTAAGACCGACCTGTTTGGCTAGCTCGGCGTCCATGAGGTTCTGCTCTGCTCCTGAATCCACCAATGCTTTGACAGAAACTCCCCCTTTCTGGAACATAACCCGAACATCCAAAACACAGGAAGCAGGTCTCGGGATAGTGGGAGCCGGACCACGGCTCTTAAGCGCGCCCACTCTTATTGATGAGTTGGGGCAATCCCTGCAGAAATGACCCCGGCCGCCACAGTAAAGGCACTCACCTGCCGCCATCCGCCGCCGTCGCTCGGAAACTGTCAGTCTGCCCCGGCCGAGCTGCATGGGTTCCTCTGAGACTAAAGACGGGGGTTCTGCGGAAAAAGCAGCAAAGTCAGGTGAGTCCATGATCCTGTGCTCAACAGGACTGCGTCGGGGGCGGGGTGCCACCCTGCCATGCTCCTGCTTGTGGTCCTGCAGGCTATTGTCAATTCTGATGACCAGGGCGATGAGGGGTTCCAAGGAGGAAGGTAACTCGAGAGTGATTAGTCTGTCCTTTAACTCCTCGGAAAGTCCCTCCACGAAAGCGTCCATGAGCGCAGTGGTGTCCCAACCACTAGTGGAGGCCAGGGTGCGGAACTCGATGGCATAGTCAGCTGCCCTTCTGCCCCGTTGCCGAAGTTGCATAAGGGCTCGAGCTGCCTCTCGGCCCGGTTTGGTGTGCTGGAACACCTGCTGAAATGCCTCCAGAAATGCCGCGAGAGACGCGCAGGTCGGTGCTCCACGCTGCCATTCAGCCGTTGCCCATGCGCCTGCTCTCCCGGTGAGGTGAGATATGATGAAGGCCACCTTAGCTTGGTCCGAAGGATAGTGAGGCGCTTGTAGTTGAAAATGGAGCTCACACTGAGTGATGAATGCTCGGCAGTCCCCGGAGTCCCCGGAAAACCTCTCCGGGCGGGCCAGCTGTGCAGCAGGGGCGACAGGAATCCCATCCTGGACTGGCGTGGGAGGCGAAGGGTGCGGAGAAGGAACGGACAGTGGATGTTGGATCCGCTCCGCCAACTGCTCCAATCGCTCACCCAATGCGGCAAGTTGTCGCTCGTGACGGCTCGACATCTCGAGTAATCCTTGTCTTAAGCATGACATCTGCTCCTCCTGTTGGCGGAGTAATGCCCGTAACGTCTCCGCGTCTGCTGCGTCCATTATACCGGTCGGGTGGTAATGTCAAGGTTGACGTGCGGACACAAATGCAGACGGACTCGAAATAAAGAAGAAATAGATTTAATGACTCGAGAGAGGAACATTAAATCAGAACAAACAAACAAAACCACCCGACCACCCGTGCAAGGGAGACGAGGCCATATAACAGGGAGAGGGGATTGGTTAACCACATACAGGTGTGCCAGGAGGGAGGGAACACACATGAGGGAAGTGTCAAAGGACCTCGAAAGCAATGGTGAGCACAGGAAATACAACAAAATAAAACAGGAAGTGACAAACACAACAACAATTAATGTCCTGGGTCCATAACCCCTACAGCAAGGCAATTACTGAGGAAACAACAGCTATAAAGGTATGCTGATAAGTGTTTATGATTTGGGACAGAACAGTGTGAGAAACAATGTGTATCATGGTAATAGTTGTTTGAATGAGCCTGCATTAATCCAACCAAATTTCACTGAGTTGCTGTGTCTCATCGTAGCTCCGCGCTTGTCCGCGGCTCATTGGTTGCTTCATTTCTGCTCTGTTTACATCACATAAAGCCCGGCTACAGTGGCTGTTTGGTCCAATTATTGCACTCTTTGCACGGAACCTATTCCAACAGAGAAAATGCAGAGCAAACCGGAATTGGAAACAAACTGAGACCATAATGAAAATGGGTCTGAGAGGTTCCTGGTCCAGAACCAGGGTCCACTTGGGTGCATTCAGTCTGAAAATTTATTCTGTATTATCGAGGGAAACAAACTCTGGTTCACTTTAAGCTTACCAAATGCGTCCAGTCTGAATACACCTTACGTTATCCTTACAAATAACAACTGTACGCTCCATTTTTAGCGCATCCATTAAAGTAGTCTAAATGGAACTGCAAAACACACGTGCACCCCTTTTAGTATACGGTCACTCCTTTCTACGTACAACCTTCCATGGGCCCAGACAACCCAAAAACCAACAGGACCCATACGGATCAACCCTCGTACCAGTGCGTGTGACTAAAACATTGCAGGTAAATAACTAAATTGAAAGATTACAGCAATTGAACCCGGTTTTCTTCACTGAAAGCAAAATCTTCGTGATTCTTTGAAAAATATAATTTATGCTAAAGTTACTAACTTGTTCCATTGGTGATCATGCTTCTAGAGGATAAGCAATATCAAGACACACCTTGAATGTATTTTCTTTTTAAATATGAAAGTAGATTTCAGTTTGTTGTATTCCTTTAAGAAAAAAAGAACATTTAATTTAATGGAAGACAAAAAAGAACCCAATCTTTCTGTCAGTTCTTTTTACCATCAATGTTTGCCTACTGTTCTGTTTCAAAAAAGCAATTTAGAATTAGGCTGAAAATGTCATTCTAAAGAACAACATCCAGATGTTAAAAATCCATAATGAATGAAAATCTGCCCTTCTGGCAGTTTCTAAGCAATTGTTTATAACTTGTCAGCAGTACATTACTTCATCCTACATCAGGTGTGCATTAAACCAGTTTTTGCTGTCTAATAAATCCTGTTTTTATCTGGTTTTGTGTTGCACTGAAGCAGGTAATGGAGTGGTTCTTTCGCTCCTGGGGTGCGACACTCACATCGTCACTCACTGCTTGCTGGAGCTGGATCCAGTGTTGTGCAAGAAAGTTTCACCACAACAGATTCCGTGCACCTGCTTTCACTAAAACGCTGCATGCCGCACGCTGCTCTCACTTCTTCTGTTTGCAAGGCAACTGCATTCCTCGCTGATCCCCTTGAAAAATGTGGTAATTATACTAATACCCTGATATAATTACTCAGTTGCAGCAGAACAAAAGAACACAGATGTTCAGAGACAGAGAAAAAAATAAACCAGCGGAGGATGAACAGAAAGAATGATTTCTAGAGCTGAAAGGAGGAAAGATTATGAAAACACATACAATATATGAAAGATGAGCCTTTTCATTGAGAGAAAACTCCTTATTAAACACAATTTTTCATGCTTTCCTGTCATGAAGCAAGAATATCAGCATTTGTGTTTCTGTATTTAATATTCTGACTCTGCCAGGACCAGTGAAGGCTTCATCCGGGATGAAGGGGTTTACTGATCTGGCTAATGAAAAGTGAGCACAGTTATCTGATCAGGTTCTGCCTGAGCTGCCCAGAAACACAGAGGCAGATGCTAAGTGCTGCTTTTTTCCTTTATGTTCTGGCCTGACAGAAATGATTTTGTAGATGGATGGAAAATGTGCAGCGTGTCTGCATCTCAGTCTTTTGTTTTTTATTTTATAAATTGACAGTTTAAAGTCAGCAGGCTGACAACCTCAATGCCAACTTCAGAGGTCACCAGGTTTATCAATTTTACTAAAGTCAAGTTTTTTTTTCCAATCTGTGGGGCTTTTGTAAAGCCATGTTATCTGCTGCTGTTAATCCTCTAAAAATTCAAGGTATAAGCACAGGAATTTACCAGGACGTTTTCAAGTTCTGCATGGTTTCCACCAACCAGGCCAGAGATTTGGGCTTAGAGATGGACACAGACCTGCATTTAAAACACATTAAGGCAGTCACAAAACCAGCCCACGATCGTCTCAAAAATACTAAAGATCTGATGTCCAAGCAGGACCTGGAAAAACAAGTTCATGGATTCATCTTTGGTTGACTTGAGTATTGTAACTGTTTTGACAGAACTACCAAAAAATAAATAAAATACAAATACGAAGAACAATCAGGAATGCTCTCACAACTACCCACAAAGCAGACCACATTAGTCCACTTCTGAGGTCTTTATACAGACTGTACAGACTGGCATAGGATATTCTTTAAAGGTTCTTTAAAGCTTTGAAGGGTTTAGCACCAAAATACAGCTATTAACTGTACATGAGAACTGGACTGAGTAACCCCTCCCATAGATTTCTATTGGGAAAGAAACAGCTATTACTTATTACAATTACAAATTACGTATTACAGTTAAGAAATCATCTGTAGTGCAAATTATTTAAGTTAAAAACTGACCAATCAGAAAAAAAAATAATAATAACAGAAATCAGGAAGGGGGCAGATACTTTTTCACGGCACTGTATCTCTGGGTCTTTTGCCTTATAAATGACATCATTTTGGAAATTGACTGTTTAAAGACATGCGCCTTTTAATCTGGTGATTCCTACAGAGTGCCAAATACGGTACTTAAACATCCAGGCTTTGAGATATGTTCCAAGAAACCCAAACACATAGTAAAATGACAAAAAAAGGCTGAAGGGAGAAAAGGCTAGAAAAGCAGTGAAGACATGGGCAATAACTGATCATCATGGGCAATGAAATGAAAGTTTGACTACTGACCATACAAGTGGTTAATACTGGTTTAATAGTAGTCAGCAGTGCTGTGACTTTATTGTATTACCAAAGTCATCAAAGCACGGGTCCCTGATGACACCAGAGTCAATTGTTGGCGCAGAATGAACATTTTGGAGTTAATGATGGTAAAAATGTCAACTTTTCAATGTGCCATTAAAATGCATTATGTGGGCATTTATTTATACTGATCAGCGGCTGAAAGTGCCAAACTGTACGGCAATCTAGCGCATTAGATTAACTGGCTCCACTGGAGACGATGCGGAGCCTCGTGTATGACGAGAATGAAGTGAACGGGTGAAAGGATGTGGAGCAAAGAAAAGGAGAGGAAATCAGATGGGGGGAGAGGGTGTAAAAGAAGTAGGACGGGTGCAGAGGAGTCAAAGAAATGAGATACGGAGATGATACAAGAGAATAAGTCTTTCAGCTGTAATCCCCACACAGAACACACAATGAGCTGTGATTTCAAATATGTTCGGTCATCATTTCTGGGATCAGATACAGAACATTTTCTAAAAGCCAACTAATATGTCACAGTGTGGGGATACGGTTTCCCAGTCAGCTGTGAATGAAGGAGGCAGAGGGATTAAAAAAAAAAAAGCATCGAGAGGAAATGAAAAAAGCGGCAGGGAGATGAAGCAGAGGATACAGCAGAGGGAAGGCAAATAAAAAAAGCAAGATGGAAAACAAGAGGAGCATAAAAGAGACAAAAATATGAGGCAGCTGCTCTGAGCATAACCTCCAACATCAACTGGGGGAAAAAGTTTTGTTCATCAAAGAGATTAAAAGTCAAGGAATGATTTGTTTTTCAAACCTCGTCAAGGATGGGAGCTTGTGTGTTTCTGGCAAACACAAAATGTGCTAAGAATGTACCAGAATGGTATCTGATTGTGTTATCATAGCAAATACTGTCTGTGCACCTTCAGCCTTGAGCACTGGGAGTACAAAGCTCAAACTTGAGAAGGAGGCATGGGAGTATTTAAAAAAGCAGAAAGGAGGAGGGCCATACAGGGGAGGTGAGGTGTTTGTGGTCGCAGGGATGCACGGAGAACACAGTAATGGATGGCTCTGCTGTGTGTCAGCAAGGTCAGAGAAGAGATTACTTTGGCAGAGTTCAGAACCAGCGATGGAGACGCTGACACAACTTCATGTGGTCACGCGGTGAGGCAGACAGGTGGCTAACAAACCAAAATGGTAACAGACCCAATAGTAAGCATTAGAAGATTGATTCCTTTCAGAATAGCTAAGCTAGGACAGACAGCGAAGACTCCAAACCACCAGAGGGAGCAGGAAATGAAAAACAAGAACCAACACAATATTTTTGTCTTGATTCTAGTTTAAATATCTTATTATAATTGATAAAAACAAAACTAGCTTACTGGTACATTTTAAGACAATTAATATAGAACATTTTGAGTCATTTCATCTTGAAAAACTTATTTTTAACTTTTTAATTCAAGAGATGTCTCCAGCAACATCAAAATGACACATGCTCTTTGACATACAATGAATCATTGACTGTTTATGTGGTCAACGTTAGCTTCCTCCCACTGCCTTTCAAGCAATCATTTCATGTCTAGTTATCCTATGTCTGATATTTTTTTATTAATGTAAACCTCTTTTGATTGACTGCGTTACATATCTATTATTATTCTTCAAATTTGAAAAAAGCGAATCAGCTGATTCTGATGTATAGAGAAAAGCAGCTTTTCATACAAGCTTTCTGCTGATTTGCAAACATATTCTCAACAGGCCTGAATGTAGCCAGTTCCACAATGGGGTGCAGGTAGTATCAGTTTTTGTCGTTTTTGTGTCAATGCAACGAAGACGCACCTCAAGTGTAAATCAGCGTTTGGCAGTGTTCTAAATTGCTTCGAGAACCATGCTACCACCATATCAGTTAAATGATGTCTTGTAACTTTTATGTTGAACTTTTATGTTGCTTTTCCTGACAGCACAAGCAGATAACTGATTTGTGTCCTTTTTTTTTTTTTTTTTTAAGTTAATTGTGAAGTTCTGTGGGCCATAACATTTTGAGTTGTGGTATCACTGCATTTAGGGGGGCATTGACCCCCACCGATGCCATTACTTTTTTCCACAACATAAATCAGCTAGTTTAAATTTATGATTGAGTCAACATTTCACTGCTGTGAAGTTTTGCAAATCAGTGCATGGCTGGTTTTCCATGTTTTTCAATCTGCAGCAATTTTACTAACAATTGAAGAGTTACAGTACTCAAACGAATGTAAAGCTCCAGTGTTTGGGTAAAAGAAACACCTTTAATGAAACTTTTTTTTATACTTGACATTATATTTTTAAGCAAAAGTTTTATTCTGGAATGGTGAATGTGCCCGGATCAGGTGATAGATCCAAATATGCAGGAGACCAGGTTTGGTGGTAAAAACTAAAGCATTTAGTGAATAAGCTAAAACATGACAAAGCCATGGGAGCAACCCAGCTTTTCTTCTATCATATCATCTACTCCATTATCACTCCGTCATCTTACCCTCTGGATTCATCTCAACTCATCTACTTTACACCTCTGCCTGGAAATCTCCATTTGGACATTAAGTGGGTTGTCTTTATTTTATCTTTAGTTTTTGTGAGTGCACTCAAGGGGTTTATTATTTTCTTCTAAAGAAAAGAAAAAAAAAAGATTGGACTCAGGTACCTATTGAAATCTCAATTCTTCTGAGATCTCAGTTTTATTTTGAACATCTCTTTTATGTTTGGTGGCTTCTTGTTTTTGTGTTGTTGTGAAATGTTGCATTATTATCTGAAATAATATTTAAATTTTAGTTCAACTGTTTATTGTAGCAATGTGATTTCTTTGGGGTGGACTATTCTATGACAGTAACCAATCTCTTCATTGAACATAGACCTAGAGTAACTGTAATTGAAGATTTTAGAGCTGTCATTCACAGCAGCACCACATAATGGTGACATGTACAAAACTTATTTTTCCATGAGGCTCAACGAGTAAACTGAATACATTTAAAAAAGTTAAACCTGGTTTTACTTACCGTCTTTAAAAACTTAAAAAATAAAAACTCAGCTATTTTATTTAAAATCATGTTTAATCTAAACCAACAGAAAGTTATTTGTTATTGTATATTAGATAGTATAAAACCAGAATGAGCAACATACCTAAAAAATTAACTGAGCTAAACCTGCTTTCTTAATATAATTTAACCACTCATGAACTAATCCAGGTATTTCTAGCCAGGTTGGCTGAGAAAGGAGCAGGGCAGTTGTCCAGGTTGTAAATGCCTTCTGGAGAGGTTAAAACATACTAATGAATGGCTGTAGAGAATGTCGGTTTGGAAGGAAATCCAATCAAACGCTCCTTGATGACCAGGTCTGTAGCATCAAAACAAGGCAGAATCAAAAACCTTCTGTAAAGGTCTGTAGAATCCAATACTGTTTTTGCTTGGTTGTTTACGATTGTACATGCTGATCTTTCCTAAAAGTTCATGAACGCAAGGGCTTTCTCTCTTGAGAATATGTGTTCTCACTGCAGAATGATGGAATAAAATTGTGTTGAAATGATTGCTTAACCTGTGAAACATTGATGTGTTGCAAGAGCTGCTGCCTAAATGCTCTTGATTGATTTGAATGCTACTCAATTTGAAGCAGACAACATCAGCAGCTCCTCACTGCTACTGACTGATCTGCCATAGAAGCAGTCCAGCATGATCTTTTATCCACAGTGCCCCTGAATTTAGTCTTTCAGATCATCTTTTCATCTATTGTAAAAGTGTTCCCAATGGTCTTTTAATTATTACTATTCAATTTTTAGCCAAAATGAAAAAAAAAAAAAAGAAACAAAAACGTTGTCTTTTCTGGGACATAGTTTCTGCAGAACGGCATTCGATTTTCCTCCCTCCCTTGATCTTTCCATTGCAGAGAGCTGACTGTTTACACCACAGGTGTCAAACTCCAGGTGTCAAAAACCAGCAGGATGGTGGCCCTGAAGTCTGACACCCCTGGTTTACACCCTTTCCTGCTCGTTTACAGCCTCGAACATCCCCAACCTAACATTACCCATGTAAAAAAATGGTGAAGAATATTGGAGGTATTTGCTGTACAGTTTTAAAACAGATGACTGCTCAGAGGAGGAAAACAAAGATGTACATGGGTCTAGACCTCTACAAGTGGATGCATTAGAATGGTATTGCTTTTGCGATCTCTTGAATTTACTATATCGGGTCAAAAACTACCTATGGTTTTGTATTTGCTGACATGCTCTAAAGATTCTAATGACCCTTGTTGATTTTTTCATAGTTACAATAACTTTAACACAAAAATGAGTAGATGTTGCAGAATCAAAACTATATCTCTTCTTAGAATTGCAATCCACGACAGCACATAAGTGTTGAATCTCCCTCATCTGTCTCTTCATGCAAACCTGAATGGGGAGCTGGGAGCTTGTGGTCCGCCCTGTGTTTTTTCTACCTCAGATATATTCTCTTTTTTTACAACATTTTTTCATCTGATTCTGATTCATACAACTTTCAATAAATACATACTCCGGAATGCAATTTTAAGCCCAACTTTGTCTAACAGTGACCATGAATTAAATGCCACAAGAACATGTTAAAGAAACATAATTTTCATTATGGTGGGTCTTTAAATGCTCCAGGGTAATTTGTCAGATGTCCATCATCAAAGACATTTAATTTTATTATTTTAGAAGAATGTTTGTCTGTGTTCTATCAAACAAGTGATCTAAATTAAAGATCTTAGCCTTTCGTTTGTTAGTCTATACACTAAAATGCAGCAGGGATCTGAAGATTGTGTTTTTGATTATAACGTTGTTGTATTTATCTGCAGTGTGATGTTGATCATTTCTGACAAACAAGAAATTTAGTCAATTAAAGTGATGAGAAATCTGATAATGAACAAACACAGACATTTGTGCAGACGAAAATGCTCACATTATAAAAGAACAACATGCTAAACGATTTCCCAAGAAACCCACAAAACCCTTAAACCACCAGACGCAGCCACACCTCATGTCTCCAGGGAAGATTAACGGGACATTCTGCACGCACACATGTTGTGTGGTTTGTTTGTAACACCAACAGCTCAGAGAATGTCTCAGAGAATGTTCCAAGCTAATCTAAATTAGATTGGGGCGGATTAGGGAGGCAGCATGTTTGTCATACCATGAAAGTATCTCAGTGACTCTCGTTCAATTGTGCAGATGAACCGAGACCACGAGTCAGAAAGACTCCGGTTATTTTAAAGGTTCAGGGTCACTCAGACTGACACACGCTCGCAGATCTGTGAGGAAAGCTTCATAGGAGAAAAGATAAACACACAGAGCGGAAAACAAGTTACAGCTCCACTGCCAAGAAGACTGATTAAAACAAGAAATAGGAAAGAAGGAGGAAGTGGGTCCATCAAATTTAAGCAAAATGCCCAGAGCAGAAAATGACAATTTGGAAGAGTTAATAGTTTAGTTTGTCCACAATCTGGTCAACAAACAGAAATCCCTAATTAGTGCATCGGTCCAGTTCTGTCGGTCTCCGGGGTTTAAGGCCCAAATGTTTTCTGATCTCTGCAAAGTCTGCAAACAGTCCCTGCACGTGTTGGTGAGCTCCCCGGTCCCAGCATGCCGCCTCTGTGACTGAATATTGGCGCAGTGTTAATTTCACATGTGTGCAGCAGGAGTCTCACAAACAAAATGCAGTTGGAAGAATTTGGGACAGAAACTATTTTTTATGGCTTGGCTCCGATTCTCATGCTGATGTGTGAGCGAGTACAGAGTGTAACAAATCTGAGCTAGCAAAAATGCATCGTACAAACTTCATCGCTAATAACCCTTTGGTAAAAATTGCAACCACTCTTCTGCAACCTCATCATGATAGATTGGCTGATTGCTTCACTCTGCATGAAAGCGCCCATCTTCCAGCTTTGTGTTAAAGTAAGAAAAAAAGGAGGAAAATTAAAGCAAAATGACAGAGTTTCAGCAGAAAATGTTGCTGGAAATTAGACTGGTCTCGGTGCAGACTTTGGCATTGCGGTAAACAGACTAAGATCTTGTTTTTGCCTATTAAAACTCAGAAGTCTTTTGTTTGCACAATAGGGGGGAAAATGCTTTATTGTTGAATTAGTGTCAAAAGCCACATTGAACTATAAGGCACATTGAGCAAGACAAAAGAGTCGAGGAAAGTCCATCAGTTTGTCAGATTTTATTTGCTGTGTTCACAGTAATTCTAGAGGTTCTTTGCAACTCTCTACACGTTAGCCATGTTAGCATACTCACTATTAAAAAGACTGACACTTTAAGGCAAACGTTACTGTGCCCATGCTAACTCCTAACCTTGTTACTAACACAGTAAGAAAACAGTCGCTGTTGTTACACATTAGCCGAGTTGAGATATTCTTAATAAGACCCAACCTTGTTTGCAACTTGTACAAAAACAAACTGACATTATGACAGGGCATCGTTTCCCTCTAAAAAATGCTAGTGAGGACAACCATAAATAATTCATATATGCAGCACGTTCCAAACTGTTATGCAAATGATATTTTTCTTTGATTTTTCAACATACTTAATGCAAATGACAGTCAGCATAATTTTCAAGTTAGTGACCATTAGAGTATATACTAAATGTTGTTCAACAAACTTCCTAAAGATAACAGTTTTTTAACAATAAAAACCTTAAAATGCACTATTCCACATTGTGTTGCACAGCAAAGTTCCACAACATTTTAAAGATCTAAACAACTGAAAATGGTCATTTGTTTATTTATAGGAGGTTGTATTTACTGGAATCATATCTATTAAAACCAAAAACATCTAAATACACTGAGTAACCTTTTAACATATGACCCCTAATTTTGTAGCAGCATCATAATTCTTACATCATTGAACTTGTTTTTGGAGAGTTTCTGCTTTTTGATACGGAGAGCACAGTACTTGTTTTTGTACCATGGAAGAAAGTGGTCAGTCAGAAACTCCACACATTTCTCAGAGGTCATTTTCACACTTTCACTGTGGGGTGGCCGTGGTGCAGTGCAAAGTGTGGTCGGAAGGTCACTGGACTGACACGGCACAACCTCCAAATGTGCCCAGGTGAGACGTTGTTAGTCAACCAAATTCGGAAATCACCTACATCTCTTACCTATAAAGCACTTACACATGAACTGGCTGCTGCAAACTGGTCAGCAGCTTCTCTTGTTGCCTTACTCACATTAAATATTGGTGTAGAAACTTAGAAAATCTCCAGTGCCTTCTGTGCAAAATAACCCTTTGGTTTGGTTGAGCCAGTTAAAAATAATGATCACTAAGCTTCAAACTGCCAACCACTTGTCTCTACATGTCCTGATAAAGACAACAGTTGATGCCACAGACAATAACATTTGATCCAGGGCAGCTTTGAACAGCTTGTTAACCGTGCAGACATTTTCATCTCCTCTGCAGCACACTTTGACTCAAACAAGAAATGCATGAAAGAGAAAATATGAAAGAATAGAAGTTCAAGAAAGAGTTAAGGTGACCTTACTTATCACGGAGATTCTGATACCTGGAACTGGAGAAATCCTGTTACAACTAAGGACATACAGGATGTTGTCTTTCTACTATTTGATCTTCAAAGACACATTTTTTTGGAAGAAAATATTTTCTCATCATCATGCTTCAATAGCAGAGATAGTCCTCTAATTCATATTCTTGATAGTCATCATAAACAGTTAAAAGATCTTTATGAGCACTGAAGTGAAATATGCAGGCAAGTCTGTCAGCTCAATTTTTATTTAGTCCACCTTCCTCTGGATAGCAAAGTGCATTGCATTCGGTTGCTGAGATAGCTGTGGTTACATTTTAAACATAAATTGCATGGTTTGCTTCCAGAAGTGAACCATGGCACCACTCCCTGAACACGAGAACAGTTTGGTTGTGCTGTTAGAACAAAACAGGTCAGAGAATCTTTATGACTTAATGACTTTACTTACAACTATTCTAATCTTTGCAATAGAAACAAATTATTACAATATTGAATAAAAAGATAAATGGTTTTCATAATTTAAAATGTAAAACTTACGTCACAAATTGGGACATGGACAAGAAAAAAAACAGTATAATGATAGTGATGATTTTCCCTACCGCTTACTTGACACAACATCTCACTGTTTTTTTTTTTTTTTTTTTCACACACAAACATGTCAACACGTGCATAAAACAACTTCAGATACTTATGCATACAAACCAACACATGTCAAGCATTGTAATTCCATCACACATATTATTTGTACAAAGGTGAGCTGAAACCTGTGCTCAGTTGAGTGTTTCTGTTCTATTGTGGTGGATGATGGAACGTAAAAAGAGTGGGAGTGCCCAGTCACACCCACACCAAGACCCCCACCGAAGGTGAGGTATCAGTGGTAGCCGGGACCCCCAGAAACCTACAAAGGATAGCAGATTGAGGAAATTCATCCACCGGGCAGCCCTTGTCAGCTACCCAGAGCAGGACTGACAGTGTTGCCACAGCCCCCCACCACCCCCAAACGCCAGACAACAGGAGCATGGAGAATGCAAGCCTCACTGCCATTCCCACCCCCAAACAAGCAGCCAGCCACCTCTTAGAGCACTACTTTTTTTTTTATTTTTATTTTTTCATTTTAAATCTCTTCAAAGAGTCTTTCTGGTTGCTAATTTGTGGTTGATAGAATACTTTTTGCTTCACAGGGACATGGGACGTCAAAACACTTTCAGATGAGCAGTCTCATGTCAGTCTAGACATTTTATATGACAATTAAAACAGAATGGAATTTAAGTTAGGTTTTTTTCAAGTGTTCAACTCTGCAATCACCTACCTATGCCCAATTGTAAGTCCACCACTGGCTTCCCAACCCTTCTAATTTTCTGGTTTCTTCTTTTGTGTCAATTTTGAACATTTCACTTGGATTTCTAGAAATTACTTTTTCCAAGATGTTTTTTTTTTTTTTTTCATTTTGGTTTCTGAAATTTTGTTTTAATTTCTAAAAGGTCAAGCACTTTTTCACTGATTGTTTTGCATGTTAAACTGTCGTTGTTAACTTTATTATGGTTTTAGTTGAGTGATTTGCACTTCAGGGCAGTAGACTATAAGTAAACTGTAAACATTTATAGTTGCATGTTGGCGACCCAGAAAGGCTGTGACAGGTCTCACAGCTGACAGGAGTAAACATCAGCACGCTTTGTATCAGCATGCATAT
This sequence comes from Oryzias celebensis, assembly GCA_014656515.1. Classification (NCBI taxonomy): domain Eukaryota; kingdom Metazoa; phylum Chordata; class Actinopteri; order Beloniformes; family Adrianichthyidae; genus Oryzias; species Oryzias celebensis. Next base: position 10,725,173 of record BNCR01000005.1, read on the forward strand.
TAGCACTAAAGATAAAAGAATATTTTGAATGGAGCCAAGGACAGGAGGAAATCAACCCTCCTGTTTTATTATTGGCACAGTTGGTTTGCTGTGAGCAGGGACTAAATGATTTAGCTGCCAATGACTGGATACATGGCTGGAGTGGCTATAAAGCAAAATAACAGGAAAAATAGAGTTTTCTTGGCTGACAATTTAATAATCTGTTGCCAAAAGGAAAAAAAAACAAAACAAAACAATCTTACAACCAGGCTGACTGGATCTTAACACTCAGCAACGAGCTGCCGGGAAAATGGCCGTGTGTGTAATGAATTTGACTTTTTAACATTCTAACTTTCAGAGCAAATAAACAAGTAACTCAGAGCTCATCAAATCACTTGTTGTATTTGATCAGATGGTACAGAAAAAGCCAGAAGCAAAAACATCTAAATATAGATTTTGTTCTTATCTTTGCCCAAAGATCTCTTTACTTACGCACTCATCAAACACACATGTAAACACACTTACGCAAAAACATATATTAATCTATGTGAATACATTTTTGGATATTCTCAAAATCAATATTTGTAAAACTCATCTGTTAGACAGTCAGTGGTTGTTAATGCCTGACTGGATAGTTTAAGCTGCATCTATAATGTGTTCCAATGGATCAGAGCCTCTTAAAGAGGCTTTCTTTCCACCATGTATCGTGCCACTCCAAAATCTCCACAGACTTGTTGGAGTGACTTTTTTAGCCTGAATATTCAGAAATAGAAGGGTAAAAGCATGTAGACAAGAGAGTGGGTGCCCTGAAAGACATCCTGCTACAAACACATGAAGCTGCACAGACATCAGATCTCGAGGGAAGATGGCAGAATGATAAACTGGTTTACAAAAATGAAGTAAGGAGCCAATTCAAGCACCTACACACAACAACTAGAGTGTGGCATAAGGGCTCTAACCAACAGAATCACCTATGCATCATAAGTGTGTGGAACTTACATTTGCCTTACAAATACGTCCTGATACACTTACCGCTAACACAATGGTAAATTCCATTTTCATGATGTCCCTTGAGGTGGCTATATAAGCCTCAAGGGAACTGTAAGACACACCTGTGTTCCCTTTAAGATATGGCTGCAACTGTCTATCCAAAACCTTGCAGCATCCATATGGGTCAATCCCTTGGATGGGGGCATGTGACTAAGGCTTAAGCTAGTTTTTCATTTATTTACACTTTACGTGCAGAATGAATAACTCCAGGCCTTGAGGGCCGCATTCCTGCATGTTTTCCAAAATACCCTGCTCTGGCATGTTCTACTTGGCTGGACACACCTGAACCAGGTAATAAGTCTAGAGTAGGGCTTGGATATCTGGAAGTCATGCAGACACACCGGCCCTTGAGGCCTGGAGTTGCCTGTCTTTTGCTTAGAGTAGTTCTCTTGGTAATTAAAAATGGATACCCATCTTTTAACATCATTTATAATATTGAGACTTTTTTTTTGTCACAAAATATATTTTATTTTGTGCATTTTTATAGCATTTATATACAGAAGATTTTCCAGTTGTGGCCTGTCTAGTTGATGCTGTTCACCAATAGCCGCCCGGTCTAACAGGTGCCCATTTCTGTTGCCATTTTAGTCTAGAGTCGCCGGTCTCTAATAGTGGCCGGGCTCCTTTAAAATCCACCTAATCCCCCCTGGGTTCACTGGATGTCTGCACGACTGTGTGGGACCCAGGGGGGATTAGTGTTGGCCAAGAAATACTCATTTGATTTAGCACTTCAACTTCATGCAGTGGCATACGCCAAAAACTCTGCACCCCATTTTTGGGTGGATCACAAGCAAATCAGAGAATGGTGCAAACAGATGAGTGATACTGACAAAACGGCTGCAAACAAAGGAGCAACAAGAAAACCGTTGCATGGAGGAGATGCAAAGAAAGCGGGCGACAAATCAGAAGAACTGGTTTGAACATGGATTATTAGGCAAAGACTGAAAGGTGTGTGTGTCTCCATGTGTCTACAGGAAAATGATCAACATGAAAGCGAAGAAGATGTATGATGCACATATTGATGATGCTTCAAAGAGAAAAGAAATGTTCACAGCCAGTACTAATCAGAACAGAATGCAATGTTCTCATCATTTCAAGAAATCCTGAAACGTTTATCTGGTGTTGTCTGCATTTCTTGACCGAATTTCACCACAAAATGAACCCGTGATGAAATAAAAGCTTGTGTCCAATAGAAGCTTGTCTCAAATAAATACTGGCATTTTTGGAATAAATGCTGGTACTAGTATTGGAAGATACAGTATGCCTTTTAAATTTTTCCCTGGTGGACACATAAAGGGAAAGGGGCTTTGATCATGGAGGAAATCTGCAGGTGGTTACAGTCACAGCCTAGCAGGAGACTAAACTTTGACCACCCACTGCTTAAACAGACCTCTACACCACCCACTCACTTAAACTTCACATTTACCTTCACTGTGAAGGTTACACAGAGGAGGCAGCACTCGCAGACGGCAGGAATAAAAACACAATGAGGAGCGAAACCGCAGATGATCTGTACTTGCTACTCCCGATAGATTCCCCAGACAGCAGATAGGTTTGTGAACAGCTGATCAAAGGAACAGGGAGGTGTCTTTACCGTGGACCCAAGCACTGATGTTTGCAAAATGTCGTAGAGGGGCAACTCTCATTCCAGGCTTTTTCTTTTACAGCTCTTCTTTGACTAATAAAATACTTGGTTTCATTTAATTCCGCACTGGAACAAACCGCTGTTATTAATTTCTTCTCTGTGATTGACTTTCAAATGGTTGACACTTCCATGAATGAACAGGGACACTACCCATACATCACTGCTAAATCTGAATCCCTGACTGGTCAAAGTTTAACTAGTTTAAACTGTCAATGTCGTGAAGCCTCCAAACGGACTTCAAAAGTAGCATTGCAACATGTGTTTTCAGAATTTTGAACGAGGAAGCCCAAAACCTGCATATACGGCTACAAAAACTTTTTATTGAATCGCTTGGATGCATGCTGCCAAGATTTGGTCTGAATGTAACATAATACAAGTTTTCACAGTCAACATGTAACTGAGGTTCAACTATGAAAGTGGAAGAATGTTGTCTCTCTTATGTCCTCTCTCTTAAAAACCCTCACACACCGCTGTAAAAAAAAAAAAAAGTATTTAGCCATCTCTGCGGGAATCCCACACACGGTGGGAGTCTTAGCCGTTAAGCACCATGTCAGGAAAAAGATTTGCAGTTTTCAGCTGAGACCACACTGGAGGTTTGCTCTGCATTTGTCACTTAATTTGCTGTGTGTCTGTGTTTCTGTGACTCACTCCTTTGATCTGTTTGCCTTTTATTCATTTATTCATCGTCCACAAGGATGGAGTTTGTTCTATACTGCTTCCTTCTGGTCTTTCTTTGCCCAAACACGTTATCAAAGAGAAAAACAGTTTCCACTCTGAGCAAACAATAGAAGGATTTGGTTAGAACAGATTCACCAAAAAGATCAAAAGCAAAAATTAAAGCAAGGTGAATATAAAGGACAATTTTGGAACTGTTTCGATAAAATATTGTGCTCAAAAAAGGGATTTTATTCCTAAAACATGTACATTTCATGAAAATTGCCTCAAAAGTCTCAAAAGGCTTTACCCTTTGAATAATGCTGCCATGGTTACCACCAAACGAGCAGGTCAATGCAGTTGCCAGAATATCAAAAATGGAAGGTGGGGTGAATTTGATTGTCTTAAACATTTTGAAAAAAGATAAACACCATTCCTGTTTGATGGATCTCCAACAAGACAGACCTCAGGCAGTAAAGGTGGGCAACTGTTTTTCATCTTTACTCACCCCTAGCCCTGCAGCCCCCCAAGGTAGTGTTCTGAGCTCCCTGCATACTCACTGTTTAGCTTAGAGTTTGAGACCACTTCCAGCTCCACCAATATTGTGACATTTGCAGATGATATTCTGGTGGGTCTGATCTCCAACAACATTGCCAACCTGGAGACATGGTGCAATAATCTCCTCTTCAACACCAGGAAAACTAAGGAGCTGATAGTGGACTTCAGCACAAAGCAGGTGAGGAACCGTCAGTCCATAATGAAGCCCAAGTGGAGAGAGTGGAGAGTTTCAAGAACCAAGGAGTTTATTTCTGACAAGATCTGACACGGTCTTACCAAGTTGCTTTGGATTTAGTCAAAGATTATGTCATGTCCTATTCAGAATCATTTGAAATGTGTAAGAGCCCAGTGGGAGGAGCTACCAGCTAATGCTTTTAACCTGATCACTATATGATGCGGTGTCTGTGTTCATCTCATTTACAATGCATGGAAGATATGGAGATTATTTTTTTTCTCTGAGAGCTCTACAAAAGCATTGGTGATCACATCTCCATGTAGATCACAGGCCATCAAAAATAAACTAACAAATATATAAACAATCTACTCCCCAAAAAAAGTAAAATTCAGTCACCATATGGCAAACATCACTTTTGTAACCGCTCTCGTGCCGACAGCGTTTTTTTGTAATCCAACAATTCTGGATGTAAGCAAGTTCAAATATTGCTATTATTGTGTTTTATTTACCAAATCCATGTTTTAATTCTACTAAGCATAAAGAATACATTTTAAAATGTTTAAAACCAACAACAAATATTAAACCAACGGTTTCATAGACTACATTTGTTTGTGTTCACTATATCTTACTAAAAAACTCGTGGGTATAGAAAAATACATTCTAATGATGTTTAAAATCTAAGGAATTTTCCTGATGTTTTTGATCAATAATATATAGTAATGTGTGTTGAGTAATTTAGCAAAAAAAAAAAAAAGGAAAAAATATTCCACAAACTACCAGATGTACACATAGAAAATTGTGTACATGGGACTAACTACAGTTGCCACAAAAGCAGCTGGTTTAAAGAAGTGTTTAAGATAAGATAATATAAGATAAAGATACTTTATTGATCCCAGCTTGGGAAATGTACAGTATATGTTGCAGCAGCAGTACAGAAGATATAAGTAACAGCTTTCGGAAAACTCAACTTTGAGAGAGTCTATCTATGGCACAAGGATGATGAATTATATAATCCAACAGAGTGAGGCAGGAATGATCTCTTGTAGCGGTTGGTGTGGCAGCGAAGTTGCCTTAGCCTCCTGGAAAAGGTGCTCCGCTGACCGTCAAGTACAGGATGGAGAGGATGCTGAGGATTTTTCATGATGGATACGAGTTTATTCAAACTCGTTTGTCACTTGATAAAGAGAGATAACAAACGATCTTTATGTGGCCGTGCAGTGGATTGGCAGACTGTCCAAGGTGTACTCTTGCCTCAAAGTAGTTGGCACTTGTGTGAGTTAAAAGAGACACTACCAATATGTCATGCTACCAATTCCCTTATTGATCAAAGTTTGACCTGATTGAACAGGTGTTTAAAATCCATACATTTTACACCTGTAGCTTGAAAACGTCGTAAAAATTTTTTTAGCCTTGTATGACCTTCAGAGTTCTGAACGCAGAAGCCAAACAAATGCATTTACATACGTTTACATAGAATTTTTTAATGAAAGTGGTTGCTTTAATTCACATAGCGGTGTGAACGTAGTTTCATTTAGTTGATTTTTGTTGTTCTGTCAAAAATATGCTTCAAATACGAAATAATTTGTTTTTCCTGGAGCAAAAACTGGGAAATATGTACTTTAAAATAAAAATAATTGCTAAACACAAATCAACATTCAAAATATAAATAAAATCTAAAAGGTGTAGGAACTTATTAACTGACATCAGCATTCCTGCTGTTTGCTGATGAAACGCTGTTAAACTGTGGCTTTAACAGCAGCTTTAACTGCCAACAAGCATTTCAAAAGGCAACATGATGATGGTCTACACATTGGTGTCTGCAGCCTTCATTATCGTCTTTACACAAATTACAACTGTTGCAAATTACAAAGAACATTTATTCTGCTTGCTTTCATTATCACAGCTCAAAGGAAGAGTTTGAAAAACATGTGACAGACCACATTGAGAATCCTGGGAATGCTCCCCAAGCCCCATTGTCATCCACTACCAGGTGATTCAAGGATCAAATGCAGTCTGCATACCTTCCTCTCAATTGGACTGTACTTCTGTCAGCAAGATCCAACAAATACGAGATGACACCAGAAGTGTGTGCAGCCTCGAACCGCTCTTTAAAGAGGATGAACGCTCTGTTCCAGCTTTTTGAGAAGAAAAAACTTTGAAACATGTATGCAAGTCTGAACTATGATTTTTTTTCTTTTGTAGAATTTGAACGGATGCAGCTAAAACAAAGTTACACAAAAAACAACTTTTTCAAGGTCCGTTAAATGTAAAATAATCAAAAATATTTGTCATATATTAAAACCACCAACAAACTCCTGCACACATTTATGTTTCTTCTTGTTTTAATTGTAGGTGTGTCAGGGTTCATTTTGTTAAGGACTTCTTACATAATTATCAGGGAACTATTCTTCCAAATAGTTACATTTCGTCCATAATTCTGACCTGAACCACTAATCCTTCTTGCGTATCTTGACATAGTGATCTCTAATGGATAAATGTATATTAGATGCACATTTTAAAAATTAGCTTAGAACTTCTTAACCCTCTGACACCATATTGTTTACTCCAGTGTTAACATTCTTTTGACTATCACACCTCTTCAACCATTTACGGAATTATGGTAATTCTGAATAGCAACGTTGCCCTGATATGCAACACTTTACAGTGGTTTACGCAATCCACATAAATTAGATTATACTGTCACAAAGAAAAGCAGCTTTGCACTATTTTACAACAATCTATGTTCCTAAAAGTGTTATGAAAAGCCGCTACGTTTTAAAAAAATCCTTACCTGTTGCTGTCGATGGACTAGTCCATTGCTGTAGAGAAACGGTCTTATACCATTCCAGTTATTGTATTTATTTATTTTTGATGACAGAGTTATATAATAATGGGCGTGAAAAATATTTTACACTTTTTTATAAGTATTCAGCTTGGAGCCCCCACAGTTTTGGGTGGCCCAGGCAATTACCTGCCTTTGCTTAATGGTAAGTCCGCCCAGTGAGTAGAGGTTCATTTTAGTAAAAGAGTAGGTGGAGGTGGGTGGTGGGGTTTCAGAGGGCCCACATCACAAGACACAGTCTGCATCACTGATTAACATTCATGCAGCAAAAGAAAGGAAAATGAAACACACACATTGAAGCTCGACATGCCATGGGCTCTTTTGTCTTCTACCTTTGTTCATTTTCTCATCACTTCTCATCTGGCATCCCTTTGAGTCCTCCCAAGTGCATCTTTAATTGACACTAAGACAGCAGAAAAAGACAAAGACAAGACAGAAGAAAGGAAGACAGGCAGTAAAACAGACGTCAACTAACGAAAAGAGTCTGAATAGAAAAGTGGAGGTTTAATACATCAATCAAAATGCCGCTTAATGAGGAGAAAGAACTGTGTAAAGAGGATGGAAAATTGTAATGTTTTATTTTGTCTTACAGTATTAAAACTTTAATAAACCTGAAGCAACAGGTCTAGGGCTATTGTCATTTGTCACTTATTCCTGTGCAGGGTCACAGGAGCCCAACCCAACCAGGCAAAAAGCTGGATTCACACTTGACAGGTAGGCAGTGTCATAAACAGGCAGAAGGCTGGTTCCACATGCAGCAGGTTTTTATTGACTCAGACAGACAGACAAGAGCAAAGCTCAGTTAAAAGTCCAAAAAGCTAAATCGGGGTCAGAGTCCAGGCAAGGTTGGGGCAGGCGGCAAAGAGGCAGAGTCAAATACAAAGGAGGGTCAGTTAAACAGGTGATCAGATCACGATGAACCCCTCAGTATGCAGGCGGAAGGACACAAACAATACTTTGCACCAAGCCAGACGTGTGTCATCTGTTCAGTATCCGGGATCTGTGAGCTGGGAAAGCTGGGAGATGTGACCAGAGAGGGAGACAGAGCTCAGACTCCAGACAACCAGTCCTTTACAGGACCACACACATCTACGGCAAACTGGTTAATGAAAAGAAGTTTAGTCTTGTAAACACAAAAGAAAAAAAACAAAAACCTTGTTCTAAATTTCTCTCAAAATGTATTAATGTATGTCACACTCTGGGGCATATATACATATATATACATATATTTATATATATTTCTTTCTTTCTATCTATCTATCTATATATTTTTAAGCAGCTCTTTTGATGTACATTTTCTTTGCAGAATTAGAATTAAAAAAAATGTACCAGTCAAAAGATTTAAGGAAACGTGTGCTTTGGTACATTTCTTGTTTACAAAAAAGAGAGACAATATAAAAGGGCAATTTTAAAATATGATTAATAAACAGATTCGCTGAAAATTTTGCTGAATGCAACACTGCAGTGGTTTTGTGTCTCTCATCCGTATAAAAAGAAAAAAGACAAAAACCAAGTTGAATTTATTTGACTTTATTTGAGCAATGTGTTCAATATTTTATCTGTATTGTTTTGTTTTAATTCCCAATCATATCCAAATTTAATTAACTTTGTAATGAATGATGTATTAATTCCAAGTTTAATAAAAGTGAAATGGAACAAGGAATCTGCTTACAATTACAAATGGGGCAAGTAAAGGTTTTTTTTAATTTTTTTATGTATTCCCTTAATGTATGTATATACATTAAGACCTGTGCTTTAAAAGTTATAAAATCTACAGTCTTTGAAAGACAAAAAAAGAGGAAAATATCAAACAGGATCTGTTGAAGCCCAACTACAAACCCCTGGAATCATTTTCAATCATTTAGTTACAAATCCAGGGGAAAAGACGAAAATTCTTTCATAGCTGTCAAACGTTATTTATCTTTGAAAGACTGTTTTTTTCTTCCAGGAAATAAATGTGAGAGCAGCTATTTACGAATCTGAGCTTCCACTTCACACCTTCCTGCTGAGGAGGAAGAGGTGATGTGGCAGCGAGATGCATCGGAGCATTGCCTTCTCCTTGTGTTATCATCACCAGAAATGTGAGGAACTCTGGCATTTATGGACTCTCTTCATGTGTGGGAGCAAGTAAACGACAGGGAAATGCTTTCAGATGTCCACTTGTGATGATCTGTGTTTTTGTTGAGCTGTATCCACCCCTCCTGACAGCTGAGGTCCAAGAAACAAGCTTGAATGTTTGCATGTTAAAAATAAATATTACTGTCTCTGGCTTTAAGGTTTAACAAACTACAACTGTCATGGAAGTCAAGATTTTTCTTAAAGGCAGCATTTTGAGTAAAACATTTCCATCCATCCATTTTCTAAACCCACTGTATCCCTTTTGGGGTCATGGGGTCACTGAAGCCAACCTCGCTACTGTTGGGTGAAGGCGGGCACACCCTGAAAAGGTTGCCAGTCTGTTGCAGGGCCATACATTCAAACACTCACTCTTTCACATCAAAGCTGATTTTAACCACCCACTGTCTTGATGTAAACACAAGAAGTCAGCCTCATTTATTAACCCTTTCGACACTAGAGCTTTACTGCCAGTGTTTACATTTTTCCAACTAACGTAACTCTTCAATCGTTGATGCAATTGACAAAAATTAGCTGATTTTATTGCAGAGAAATGAGTTTTTGTATTTCGGTGCAAAACTGAAATGAACTTTGTTCTGCATCAGAATCAGCTGATCGCATAAACAGTAGGAGAGTTACGGTACATCAAAGAGTAGGTGTTTAGGTGCTGAGGGGGACATCTCCAGTGCTTACAGTTTAACAAAGGTCTTCAAAATGTCTCTGTCCATTTTTTTTTTTTAAATCATGCACATATGGTGACTTTTTAAAGCGCTAAACTCTCAAACCACTGTAGCCCATCTGAAACAAAAGTACCTAGTACTTAGTTAAGCTAACCATAAGTGGATCTAAACATCATTTTCTGTCAGAATGGTAAAGAAATGACCCATAAACTCTGACTGCTACGGGTATTAAGAAACTTGACAAAGAAATCTGAGTCCCTCATTGGTCAAAGTTCCACCTGGTTTAGCTGGCCACACGCATTCAATGGCCACATGTTTTGTTTGTAGAGATGTCATAAAAATGTCCAAAACAGGTGTTTACATAGGCTTTTCATGGAAAGTGGTCATTTGAGTTTGCTTTGGCGAGAGTGCTGTGTACAGAGCTTTAGAGATCAGAAGGGAAGATCTGCTGTGGGAGGAATGCGGTGCACTGATGCTACTCCTGAGAGTAGCCAGTTGAAGTCATGTGAACACCTTTCACAGAAACCACCTGTACACCTTTGTAGCAAAGAATGTCAACTGAGGAGGATATTTGTAGTCGAGTCTGAAGAAAATTTTTCTTACCCCAATGGTAGATTTTGTTTTTGCTAATTTGAAGAAAATCTGCTAAAGGGGTACGATTTTTTGACTTATTTCCTGTTTTGCAGCAGGTTTCCTTAGTAAGAAAAGACAAAACTGGATAAACAACTAAAAATGTTGGAAATAAAAAGGTCTGGCAAACAAATGAATGTGATCAGCATCCTCTGCAGCAGACTGGTTTCCAAGCAGCAGCTCACACAGACACAGTTTGTCATGTTGTCCAGGCTCACCTTGTGTTCTTGACCAACAAAGATGTATCAGCTGTGTCACACTGAGGCTTTCTCTGAATACAGATTCCGCTCTCAGTTGTGCGTTGGTCCTATCCAAGAACATTTGAGAAAGAGCTTTACTCTCCTTTGCAAAGACTAACCAGCTGTGTTGACAGAAAAAGCTGAAGCTTCTCTCCTTCCAGTTTTCCTCAGACACACACACACACACACACACACACACGCCAGTGCACTCTTATCTGCGCAAACACATTCAGCAACACTTGGCAATGAATCTTGTCACTTTTAATAAACAGTTACATCGTTCAAGCTGCTGACATGGCAAAGAGAGACACATCAGAGACGAAGAGGAAGATGCAGAAGAGGCTGAACGAGAGCACGGGGGCGCGACTTCCTGCTGAAGAATATAAAATCAAAGTGAACTTTGGCTTATCAAGACAAAAGATAACGGCAGCGCAAAATGCTGCATGCCAACATCGTGTGTGTGTGTGAGAGATGTAGGACGGAAAAAGTGACAGACGTAGAGATTAAGAGCTACTGGAGAAATGTGAAGAAACAAATGAGTCAGCAAAGCAGATGCTTTGTGCAACACTGTGAATCACATGTACGCCCAATAAAAGGAGGGGTCAGTGGATCTGTGAATCCTGACAGAATCTGTTCTTTTTCTTCTGAGGCATTATGAGATTCAACTGCTGCTACAGCATAAGACTCTTTTATTTGGTTTATTCTAATTAGGATCCAAGTTTGATCTGTGTGTGTGTTGAGTATGTGTTTTTAATATGTTTTTGTTGCATTTTTCTCATAACAGAGGACATTTATAAAATAATTTAGGCTTAAAACTGCATTTCTGAATATTTCTTTATTCAAACCATAATGAATCAGGAGCAGATTTTGTAAAGCTCTCAGTTGTGACACAGGAACTGAAATGGATAGGTCAAAGTCTCCCTGCTCCGCTCCATTCTGATGCATTCACTTGCAGACAAATAGATATATTAAGGCAGGGGTGTACCGAATTTTGCAAAGAGGGCCAGATTGGTGAGGTGGGAATGTTTGAGGGCCAACCATTCAGCCTGACATACTTTTAACTATTTTATGACTTCAAATTTAAATAAACTACTTAATTATCTTTTTTTTTTTTTTTTTTTTTTTTTTTTTTTTTGCAATGGCGTACTTTGAATTTCTTACTATAGAACAAATACATAAAAATATATTTTTACCAAAATCACAGAAAAACTGGGCTCCATTCGGCCAATGAGCCAGACTTTGGACTTTGGTTTCTGGCTCTAAACTGCAGCTAGGCACCTCTTATTTTGCTCTCTTTTGTTGCAACACTAATGTTAGCGTGGGGTTGTGATGTGCTGTAATCTAGAGGGAGAGAGTGTACACAAAAGGATGATGGGATGTCAGTGGAGGCTTACATCATCCTCAACAGTCCTGCCCACAATTCAGATGCAAATTTCAGATGAACTCCAGCCGCTTTATAAAATAGAAAATGTCTTAAAAAAACGACAGTCTTTTTAATTTTAGTTTAAAAAATGTATCTAAAACTTAATTAAAAAACCACTAAGAATTATTTTAAAAATAAATAAAAATATATGAAGCCGGATTTGAGGACACGCAAGCTTCTAAGAATTTCTTGTGGGATCTTTATTTTTCCTTTGTGGCAGTTTTTAGAAAAAAATAAATAAATTGACAATCAAACCTAACAATTATATAGAAGGAATACGGTTGTGGAACCTAAATGGACACATTAAAACAAAAATGTCCTTTCACTGCTTTATTTCCTCACGTTTACTTATTGTTGTATCATTTCAAACAAAGTTTTGAACCGACTTAAGAAACATTTCACCATTTTACACAAGACAATGTATTGAAAAAAAGAAATCCTACCAATGATGACATGTCCCTGAAGCCTAAAGAAGCAAAGTTTTCAAATGTCACCTTTCAAGACACCTTGAACAAAACACAACATAAGGTTTTCTTTGTGACTGTAGTGAGAACTTTATTCAAAGCATTTGGTGCATCATCCAACTCAGGCTACAGCCTACCTCCTTTTCTCCTTTCTTCTGGCATTTTCCCATAGAACAGGAAATTCGCGAAATCTGATTAGTAAACCTATGCCCTCTGCTGTCCAAAAGTGGAACTTACACAATTGCTCAGACGCACATGTCTTAATGTTGTTTTTCTCTCACCATGAAGTCTAGTAAATACATCCACCTGTTACTACCTGGTTACATATAGCTGTAGAGAGAGCATGGCTGAATTTGTCTCTGAAAACTTATGACAACTTAGTAAAACCGTAAATATAAAATATATATAATAGGACTTCTCCCTACCCCTACACTAAGCCCTCTAAATGGAGATATGGAAAAATGGTTACTACGAATTTGTCCGGCAGTAAAATTTGATGATCAATATTCGCCTGTCATTATGTTAGCAAGTAGCAGCCAGCGGTCAGAAAATCCATAACAATAATAAAAAAAAAAGATTACAGACACTCCTATCACTTCAAATGCCCCTTCAATTGGAGGGGTAGGGAGAAGCCAGAGAGGTAGGGGAAGGATTGGGCCTATGATTACAAGGATTAGGATAAAAGGTGAAAATGGGGCTTGTTGCTTTGAAAAACTTTGACAATGTTCTATTGCATATATATATATATATATATATATATATATATATATATATATATATATATATATATATATATATATATATATATTTATGACAGGCTTCACAAAAGCCTTGTTAATATTTGCAATTTCTCCCTCAGAGGGGTTTGAATTACAAGTGTTGATGATCTTTATTTGTCTTTCTCTTTTCAGCAGTAGACGTTTATTCTAGACAAATCCTCATCTTTTTCCAAAGCTCTCTTTATTTCCTCCGGTTCAGTCTACAATAAAGAAGTCTTTGACATTTGCTCTCCAACCTTAGCTGACCATTTCTTCAAAGTTTATGCCAAAGGTTTGTTCAAGCACTTTACTTGCTCTTTCGGTGGGTCCTTTTTTTCCCCAGAAAGGTTCATCTTTCTTGGGTTTTTCTGTTTCCTCTGTGACATTTATTTTTTGGGTTATTGGTAATTTGTGTCTGTGGAGCTGTCCTCATCCTCTGGATGGAGACCTTTTCCTTCAAGAATATATTCCTCATCACCTCTTTCTCTTCCTTTTTGGAATCCCTCTTTATCTTTTTAGGTTTGACTGTGAAGCAACTGTGCTTTGAGTTTATTAGTCAAGAGGTTGCTACGGTGGCTCTTCTTGTTTCTTCACACTTTAAATTCGCAACACAACACAATACAATTTGTCATAACATATAAAAAATTAACGCATAACACTTAATTGTGGAGATGAATTTTTTTATGTTGCGAGTTAATTTTTTTGTGTTGTGACTAATTGTAGTGTGTTGTGAATTTAAGGTGTGGTATTGTGAGCAAATTTTTTTGTGTTGTGGGTTAATTTTTCGTGTGGTGGGTTAATTTTTTTACGTGTTGTGACAAATTGCTGTGTTGTGTTGCGACCCTTCTGGGCCACCGTAGGTTGCTTTTACAGACCTACATTTTCTGGAATAAAGCCTTTTCTTGTCATGCCCATCTTGGAGTGAAATTCTCAGTAGTGCTGTCATGCAATTTACTTTTATGAGCGATTAATTAAATATGACCTGTAATTAATAAATCAAATTAATCTACTTTTAATCTAACCTAAATTAATTGCTGTGAAAAGTCTCATTCTGAGGTATTTTCATTTATATCTGCAACACTGTAGACAGTAAAAGATCAAAATACAACAAAAAGTGAATTTTCTTACATTTTTTATTATAACAAATTTCTGCCCTTTCCTTTTACACTACAAAGGGGTATTTTTTTAAATCTTGAAAAATAAATACAAATAATTAAAAAAACATCAGAAAGAGTGCTCTAACTTGACACATTAAACTTCGTATTATTGCCAAATTACACATGTTGACATACGCTATTCCCGTTAATAACACGTTTTTTAGTTCCTTAAACTTGTTTCGTGAATTTAATAATGTTGAAGACTGGTATGCAGCGGTAAAGAGAGAAGAGAATATAGGAAGGAGGAGATTAGACATGAGGACGTGACACCAGAGGAGATCAATTATTCAGACTTTTTATTTTGTTTCTTTGACAAAAGAAGCATTAAGAGCATTAAGAGGAGAAATGATGCTTTGTTTAAGTTCTCATGACTATCACCGTATATATGCACTTTCTTCTGCTGCTGCAGAGCAAGGTTGACGCAGACTATGTAGCCGTAAAAACCACTATGCGTCACACCACATAATAAATTGGAAAAAAGTGGTTCAAACCTAAACAAAAACCTAGTTTAAGTACTATTATTTCATTTAATATTTATTTCTTATGTAAGACACCATAGTGTAAGTGGGATAATGCTCTACGAGGTGTCCATTATCAGAAATGAATGGAGTTGCAGAAGCAACCGTTTGCAGAAGTAATCATGATTAACATAATAATTTGATACCCCTTATTCTAAGACCTTTATTTCGTCTTTATCTACTAAAAAATAGCACATGAATTCTAAAGAACATTGAAGCCTTTAGCAATGGACTTTCTGCTTCCTGCTAATATTTTTTGTCTTTAAAGCTTTCTATGACTTTTCAGTTTTGCTCTTTGTCCTTTCAGGTCCTCCCAAGTCCACAAACAAAGCAAATGTTTGTCCTGTTTATCAGTTAAGGAACAGAATAAACTGTTTCCATGATGTTCACCTGTACCTTTATTCTGTAGACTTCTTTTTTTTGGAAACTGTCCTCATTATCTAGATGAAGGCCTTCTCTTTGAAATAGGCCTCTCTTATCATCTCAATCTAATTCTAATATTAGCCTGACACATTTGTCTGCAAAATCATTCTTCATCTGCTGCATTACTTCAACGTCCCTGTTAAAAGACTCAATTTCCTTTTTGAAACTTCCTTTTTTTCCATTGTGGGGCTTTTTATTATCAACTTTAATTGAACCTTTCTGTGCTTCAACACAACACGTTTTTTTTTTTCTTTTCAATGAACAGAAGAAGCTTCTTTTCTGTTCAGTTTTATTTTTGCAATTTGCCATTCTTTTTATTCAGCTTTTCTTTTCAATTCAACCTGTTTTTTCCTGAAATTACATGTCTTTCTTTGACATGAGGGTAAAAAGAAAAAAATCCACCATTTATTCTTTTTTTTCCAAGTAAGCCCTTTATGACTGTTGCAGAATATTAGCTTTCTAAACATATTCATCTCAACAACTGAGGCCCCTGTCTGTGTTTTCTTTTCACCCTGGTGTTTCTAAGATCTTTTTTCTTTACCAAAGTAATGGTACCCCATCTTCACTGACCCAGGGTTTCCATCGATTGGTTGACCTCTCCTACTACCATGTCTACCTTTTAATGGGACTGAAGTCTGGAGATGTGATGTGTTTTCTCTGTGGTGTTTGCAAACACAAGACAGGCGAGTCAATCTGTCTGTCCAGTTTAGTTCAAATACAGGCAACATTGTTGTGATGATGATAAAGTGTGTTTTTGACTATTATTTAGCAACCATGCACTTTAAGGGTTTAACGATTCATTTTACAACAATTTGATTCATATCATAATATGTGGTTGCCAATCAAATTAATAAGAAATATTGGTTCATTTTGAATAAGCCAAATTAATCTGATTCATGCTACGTTCACAAACACAAATGCCACAGAGCAATGGGAAGACATTGGTAAAATCTCCAAGATTTCATGTCGCCGCCCATTTCTTTGAAAATTGTTGGCGTGGTCAGGAATGTAGATGGAGGCAGTCAGGTGGTCATCCGGTACCAGACCACTCCGATACACTAGCCATAATCCGGTACCCTAAGCTTAACCCAGTACCAATCCAGTACCGGCTATGCAGTAGGGGTACCGGATGCAGACCGGGCTAGGGTTAGTGTACCAGTCCCGAGGTTTGGTCCAAGTCCGGTACAGCGTTGACAAAATGACTGGACCCCTGATTTAATTAGCATGTAAAAATGTGACTGCTGATTAAAAACGCAGAATTGCTGAATTTGCTGGAAAAAAATTGCATTTAGGTCATTTTTGCGTTACGTTTGCGCAATTACCATAACTCCAGCTGTTTTTGTCGCTGAGAAAAGCAGGTCTGTGCTGTTTTGCAAGATCACACATTAGAAGAGTGATTCATATCAGTGCAAAGTCAATATGTAAAGGCACATTTCTCTGCGTCAGAATCAGCTGATTTAGGGTGATCGTGTAAGCAGTCGTAGAGTGATGGTGTGGCAAAGAATGTGTATTATTCAAGTGTCGCTGGCGACATCCCTGGTGTTGAAGGGTTAACCTTTATATTATGTTTGGGTCAAAACTGACATGTTTTTAAGAGTAAAAAATGGGTCAATTTTGACTTGAACACAATATGAGACAAACACTCTATAGACCTTCCTCACTAAAGTCAGCTTGGTCGCTGTAACACTGCTTGCTCCTCAGACATCAATTTACCTTATTATCTTACCATCTTAACTCACCCCCTGATTTATAAATTGATGGTGATACTAGGCTTAAAAAGAAAGTCTTGTTACATAAATAAATTCCTCAGACTTAAAGGTCACACAGACATTAGAGTGTCACTCCACATTACTTAAAACCACTTGAGCACTGCAGTTTGGCTGCATTAGACGCACAGCGATCACTCAGTGTCCTGCAGGTATAATGGTGGACTATGATGACAAATGACGTCAACAATAAAGTCTAAATGGAGTTTAGACTTACTGCTGAGAATGAGTCCATGGCGACTACATTTCAACTGCAATTAATCCACACAATCGTCTCATGGATGTTTTTCTAGATGTTTAGTCAGTCCCTCCAGGAATTTTCGATGTTGCGATTACGCAGACTTTTAATGGAAATTTCAGCAAACCCCACAAATTGTTGCACACCCTACACGCTGCAACTTTACTGCAATTTTGACCAGGTGGCGACGTTGCTACATGAGCATTTCCGGTGTTGCTCCTTCCTTGGAGCCGTGTTCTTTTCTTTTTTTAATTTTATTTAGCCCTCGTTCTTTTTTCCTCTTCAAGCCGCCCATGAATGATCAATACATATGTGTTTACATTACACCCGCAGGGGTGTGTGCTGAGCACGCACGGGAGGATGGGGGGTTATTTACGCTTGTTCAGTGTCTTGCCCAAGGACACTTTGACACATGGACAGGCAGGATGGGAATTAAACCTGCAATCTTCTGATCAGAGGCTGACCACCATACCGCTACACCACCACCTCCCGAGTGTCATTCAATTATATGTATAAATACACGGGTCTTATTATTTTTTGTGTACTTGTTATACAACTATTGACAGATACGAAGAAAAAGATGAATCAAATCTATTTATGTACCAAGTAAAAGGATCGTTGTCTCCTGGTTTAGTGAATTACAGTCTATTACAAGTAATGTTAAAGGCCATCAGATCCGATCACCTCCAAACATTACAATATTTTAACAAGGTAAGAGTGCACAAAAAATATTTCAATATAAAACTAAGATGTAGAACATAAATAATCTTTATAAGGGGAGCTTATCTGTGAAACTAAAGTAGAAATTTGAAAAAATTGTTTGAAGTAAATGAATATTAAAAGGATGGACAAGGCATTTAAAAGTTTTTTGTGTAAAATAAATAGTGTTCAAACCCACTTAGATAACACTCATTTTAGTCATACTTGATGACGAGTTGCTGCCATTATGAATTTTTGTTCTCTGAAGTCTTATTTGTTGTCAAATGTGTAGGAGCAGTACAGCACGCGTGATTGGACCGCTTACACAATCAGAATGAGGTAAACTTCTTCATTTAGGATGAAGGCTTGTTTTTATCTGCAGCTTCAGGGAGGAGTGGATGAAAACAGAATACACAATGTAATCCCCCCCTCCCAAAAAAAAAAAAAAAAAGTGAAGGGAGGCATGACCGTGAATGACTATGACTCTGTGTGTGTGTGTGTGTGTGTGTGTGTGTGTGTTTGGTTGACGTAAGCGGCTCTGTGAGTTACCATGGAGACCAGTTGGCTGTGCTCTGGGATGCCCTGATGGCTGGCTTTTCTTCTGTGACTCTGTCCAAAACATTGTTCCATTCTGCTTCTGATTAATCCTCACAAACTCTGACAGTAAATTCACTCGTGTGTTTGCAGCAAAAACAAAAGGCAATAAATCAACAACGGAAAACCAAAATGTTCATGCACTCCTAGATTCAACTGTTTGTAAAAGAGGGCATAGATCAAATGTTTACTGTGAACTCGTCCTCATCTCTTCTTTCCCTATGCTTTTCAGAACACACAGTCAAAGACACACACACACACACACAACCCTTGATAAATGAGCATCCTTCTGCTCAGAGCAAAGCAGCTAAAGGAAATGAGATTTGTTCCACAGGCTGAGGGAGAGCTGGCTAACGTCGGGTTGAAGACTTTCTGTTTATCTTTCCCTTCCTTTGTTTTGCCAGTTTCTCCTTCTGCTTGTTTCTGTATGTCCAATCCTGCAAAGCTTTATTGCCTTTAATTTTATTTACAATCGGCATCTCTAATACAGCAACTGAAAGCAATATTCAGTTTGAGTTTTAGTGACATCAGAGCTCTTGATGATGGGTTCAAAGATCAGACAAGTAGAAAGCACAAATATACTTTTGAACCTTATTGAAAATCAAATGGCTTCTTTCAATGGCAGAACTGTAAGTTGAAGTGGAAAGTTGAGTTTTAAAAAGAAGGTAAAAAAGCAACATTTACAACAGGCATGTAACGAACAAGCTAAATGAACATTCTTGAACACACATTTTTCCCACGTTGCGTACACTGGACAAGCAGTTCTTTTGCTACTGTTTTGTAGCGCTTGTCCAGTACCTTCAGTTGGAAGAGGCTTGGTGGGAAGTGTCGAAGCCATGCAAGTCTTACAAATATTGCTCCAATCTTTTTCTTTTCCAGCTCTGTTCAGACATGTGACATACTTGGTGTCCTATAATTTTGGATGGGTGCAAACTAGAATCATTGGTTTCTCTTCCATGATAAATTTGGCATTTTTATGAGTTAAAGGGAATACATTACATTTGTCATAACCAAATCCAAGTCCTTGATTGGTCAAAGTTTGACCTGGTGTGTTCGGTGGTCATGAGTTTTGTACGTAGAGGCCTAAAACAGTTTTAAAATGTGCCTAGCTTTGCACGAATGTAACTGCTTTTACGGAAGCTCGTAACATGCTTTTACACGCATTTACATAGATCTTTTATTGGCAGTGACCACTTGAACGCACATTGCCGAGGGCGGTGTGAACATTGCTTGACTCTCAACGTAAAAGAGCTTTATTCATCTAACTGTCCAACAACTCACCCCAGCATGAGGCGTTCATTAATGGCAGCTTTTTTTCCATGTCGAAATGTGAAAACCAGCAGTGGCGTAAAAGTTAAAGTGCCATTAAGTGTCACAACGGGGTGTGTAAAAAACTTGTTTTGAGCATTGACACATTCCCTGACAGAGCGGTGAGCTGCAGTCACAGCTAGAACCCTTTGGTTGTTTAAGCACCACTATGAAAATCTACAAATAGAAAAAAAGAAGACTCTTTAAAAGAAAATGGAATTTCATAGGTGTGCATAGGTAAATGAAACACTTGCCAATGTTTGAATGGGTAGACGCATTGAAATGAAGCAGAGCAGAAAGCTTGCAGGCTGCCAATTGTAGTTTGTAAGTAACATATGCAAGATTTTTTAAACAGCATTTTTGTTGCCTCCTGATTCACTGTGATTTGATTAAGTATATTTTTATACTCAAAAATACAGTCTGAATCTTAACTTTCTGTACATAAGTCGTTCATCATGAGAAAAACGCTACAAGAAAATTGTTAAAAATACCAAAAACACAATTTCAGTGCAGTGGGTGTTTAACTGCATCAACAATTAAAGAGTTACCGTAGTTGAAAGATGTCAAGACTGGAGAAAAAGCTAAAAGGGTTGAATTCTTTTTAAATAAAGTTTCTGGTACTTAAAAGAAAAACACAGCTGTAGAGTATTCATTACAAGAAAGTAAAGCAATACAATTTATATGTATTTCAGAAATAAGAAAGTACACAAATTAACATTTGTAGGTATGGTATTTCTCCTTAATAAAACCAGCTTCCAGTGGTCATTTACAGAATTACCTCGTTTAAATTGGAAAGGGAAGGTGGGGGCTTGGTGAAATCCAAAATATAACAAAGAGGAAGACATTTTCAAAAATAAATATACGGGGCAATAGAAGCCAGCCACAGTACTTTAAAGTTCTTTCAAGCTTGATAACAGGAGTGATAAGGTTAGTTTTTTTATTCTGATTGAAAATCATCTAAAAGAACTGTAGCTTTAACCTGCTTTTCAGTCAGTTCATGGAAATTTAATTAATCTAGTATAGTTGAAGCTCACACAATACTGCTGGAAAACTTTTTTCAAATATTTGTACAAATGCTTCTTCCTGTCTGAAAGTGGTAGATGGACTTCTTATCCCCGATGAGCAATGCCAGTCCTTCATGAGGGACAATCAGGTTTTTTTTTTTTTCCACAATGGAAATATTAAATACCTGAAATATTAAAATTCTAAAAACTAGCAAAAAATACTCTGTCAAAAAAGTATTCAAAGTAAATAAAAAGAATTTTGATTTTTATGAAGGAAAAGGCATCTTGGCTTGTCTTTTCAGCATCTTAGTTTCACTTCCTGGAATCTTATTTTGTGGTAATTTTAAGCACTGAAGGCTGCCATGAATTGTAATGTAAAATGAAGACAGGCTTTTTCCTTGATGTAGCTTAAAACTGAATTTGAATAAAGAAAAAAAAGTCCCAATTTAGCAGAAGTCCCATAAAACTTGAGTTCTTTAGAAACTTTACTCGAAAGGAGTTGTGAGATGAGAAACCGCAGAAATCCCATTCATAAAGACGATTTTTTTAATTTGATCTCCCATGCGAAGGAGCCAAACTTCTACCTTCTTGTAAAAAGAGCAAACACACATGATTATAATAAATCTCCTAAGATATGTTAGGATTTATATGCAAATTAGGAGAAGTCAAAGCTTCACAGCATACAGAAAATTTTACAGTATTGTCTTGTGGGAAGGTCCAACATTGCTCGAGGCAAGGTTTCCTGCAAACTCCCCGACGTTTTCCTTCATAGCATCTCAGCAATTTATGGCACATGCTTGACTGAATGTGAAAGATGACACTTTGTTCTCCAGCATAACTGCAGTATTTGACGATGAGTGACAGCGAGTTGGAAGGCGCTGAAAAAAAAAGACACTTGTTAAGAAAATTATTGATCGGTGAAATTATACAGATTAGGTTTTGAACAAGAACTTACATTCATAAACAGGTCAATACAAAAGATGGATGACTTCTGATCCATTATATTTAGAATGGCTAGAATGAACTTTGAAATGGAAAGGGGACATTTTTTCTGCCTCACTCAACAAAATAGAGTAAAATATTTGTTTAGTCAGCCAAACACAAGCCCCTAATAATGTTTTATAATGTTGTTTTATAATAGTTTAATTCATAATTATAATTTATAATAATGTTTTTGAAATTAGAAAAAAAAACTTGTTTTGTATTTTTCACCCTATCACCCTATAGGTTGTTATTGAGGCGCAACGTCAATGAATGGTCTATTTTCAAATCTATGTCATCTAAAAGGCACACCGTACTATAAGGCGCATTAAGCGAGACAAAAGAGTCAGAGATCAGTCCGTCGTTTGAAAGTGGGAAGAAGCAAATGTATATGCCAGTAATCCCACCCATAATGTAACTAATTATTCTGATACACGTAGACAAATATTTTTTCAGCTTTTCCCCAATGGTGCTCTCACATTTTAGACAGTGAAAAAGCTGCAAGAACATAACACTTTGTTCTACTGATTTGCTTCTTGGAATTATTGAAATAGTCTTGTGTTTGTCGAGTTAGCTGTTTGCAGCGTGTGTCTTTGTTTATAAGCGTGCTTGACTAAAATGAAATGGAAGGTGAGAAGAGAGCGATGGACTTCTGCTCTTTGTTAGCAGAGGGCAAATGGCAGCAGCATTTTCTGTTAGAGTTGAAACAAGGGGATGGACTCGACACCTTCAGCTTTAATTCATTACCTGCTCTGTGATTCACAGAGAGTGTGAAGCAGGAATGTCGATATTTACACAGCAAAATGTCAAAATGAGACAAATACAGTGTGAGGAGGGTAAACGACAAAGGGAGGAGGGGGGGTGTAGCCTTAAGGGCAGAGCTGCAATCGTTCGCTCTCAATATGCAACTGATGGTTTATTGATCCATCTTTGCACTGAACTCTGGGGAACATACTCACAGAAAAGGTGGACAGAAAGTTTCAAGGAAAGAAGAACCGGAAATGTAAAAATGTTGGTTGGGATGAGGGCAAGGCTGGAGGGAGTGAGGGATGATGTTTAGAGGTCCGTTTTTGTTCTTTTTTGAAGAGCTCATCAAAGACATCAGTGGATCTAGGTCCTCATGTAGATCACGGGCCATCAAAAATATGTTAACAAATTTATAAACCTTTTACCCACAAAAAAAAGTAAAAGTCAGTCAACAAATAGCATTCACTCCTTACTACAAATCTATGCTTGTGGCGACAGCGGTTTGCCGTGTGCTTGTATGCTATAATACTGCATCTCATCAGATTCAAATCTCATAATTGTTGTGTTTTACTTTTTAAATACATAGGTGCATTTTATTAAGCACAAAGAATACATAACTTTTAAAATTAATGCCTTTGAACATCTTTTTAAAGCCAACAAGACATTTCTAAACTAAAGGTTTCATAGACTACATTTATTTTTGTTAAATACGTATTTCTAAAAAACTCATGTCTATAAAAAATGCATTCCAATGAGGTTTCAAATCTAAAGAATTATCCTGATGTTTTGAATTAATTTATAGTAATATGTTTTAAGTAATTTAGCGGAAAAAAGATTTAACGAACTACAAAAGTCGGGCGGGATTCAAACCCGGGGTTCTTTCGATAACAAAAGTGACAACATGTGAACTAACCACAGTCACCACAAGAGCAGCTGACCCATAGAAGGGTTTGTTAAAAAGACAGCAACAGACAAAATGCTGAGTGAAGGACTCACTCGTGTTGTCACGAAAAGATTTCTTCATCCTTGTATTTTTCATTTCAACTGTTCCAACTTCCATCTCTCTGTGACCCAGTTTGACAACTTGCTGTCTCACATTAACCTGGCGAGGAAAAAATAAACAAGTCTTTGCCAAAATTAAAATCTTTGAACTTGCGCCTGAATATTTGCCACGCCGCCAGATGTCCTGTGCCTAACACTTAAATCGCGCCGCAGAACATCAGTTAGTGAATGTACACTAGCTTTACATTGAAATTGGCCGCCCCTAATGCATAAGCATGTTTGCTGTGAACGCAGCTTTACAAAACACATATGGGTTGATTTTTTTTATACTGAGAAAAAAAAGTATAACATGTCATTGATCACCGTCAGCAACTCTTTAATTGACAACCAGTGTTGGGTAAGGTACTTCTAAAGAGTAATTGATTACTTTACTTAGTTACTGGATCAAATTGTAATTAAATTACTCTACTCATTACCAATTTGAAAAAGTAATTCACTACTTGTTACTTTACTTTACTTTTCATCCACTCATACAAATTCTCAAGGGAAAAACAGCTTCGCACAAATAAGATCCTCTTGTTGCTGTTGACAAGGATCCTTTGAAAAAGAGATTTTTAATCTCAATAGGACTTTTCTGGTTAAATAAAGGTTGATAAATAATTTTAAAAAACTATATTTTTAAAGCTTATGCAAGGTATTAACATGGTTCAAGACATTACCAGACTTAATTTGAATTCAGACATCAGTGTGAAACATGACACAAAAATAATTTAAAACATGTGTGGTCTATGCTACTGCTCACAGTCAGATGTGGAAAATTCTCTTCCGTCACATTCATCTCTATATCAATCCTTATTAAATCTGCAACCAAGCCAGTTTTTTTGAAAACACAAAGAACTAAAAAATGCCTCAATTACAATGAGTTGCACCCAATGCATCAATCTCTCTCTCTTTCTGCATCTGCTTTTTTGTGCACAGTTCTGCACGGCTGCAAGTCTACCTAACTATATAATTTGACCTTTACAAAACTGTAAATACCTATCTAAATTTGAGCTGTAATGCGTTACGTTACTGATAAAGTAATTACATTACAGTACATTACATTACATACATACATTTTATTTAGAAAAAAATATGTTTTCAATTTAAGTCCAAGTTTCTGTCTTCAAAATCTCTGTCTTAAGTGCTTTCTGTGATTGAACCCAAAGTCCTAACCCGCATTATTCTCCTGAAAAGACGTTTCTTCTGTGCACTTAGAACCCAGCTGTTCATAGGGACTTTAATCTGGTTTCTCTGTGTGCAGAAATTTATAATTTTTCTAATCAATCAGCATCAAAAAAGCAAATTGCATCAAAGTCAAAATTAATCAAACTTTAAACCAGAAAAGAGCGGCTTTTGGAGCAGAATCTGTCAGTGCAGATGGCTCCATTATTCCATAACCAGTATCAGGGAATTGTGGCCAATTTCTCATGAAATTTAGGAAAATAAACTGCAAGTTATTATGACAACTAACAACCAAGTCTACTGTGGACTGAAATTATTTTTCTAATAGATATCTGTGCAGAAAATTAGACAACTAATGTGGAGAAACAAAAGAAAGGGCTTCTGTAATATGTGATACATCAAGCAGAAAGGAGAAATCACTTTATAGGGAAAATGACACAAATGAATTCTGCATCTTTTATTGATTTCCAATTCACAACCTGGGCCATACATTAAAAACTGAACCAAAACATGGTAGAATGAAGGCTTGGTGCAGTTTCAAAAAGGAAACCCCGTTTTCAGGTTGGCTAGGTTGTTACGTCACTCTACACACCATAATAAATTCACTTTAAACCAATGGCTACATAGCCTACCTTCTTCTCAGCTAATCACGATGATATTTTCGCCTTTGAGTTCATGAATAGTGGTCTCTCTGTATTGTAGATGTCTCATCAGCCCTCCTATACTCTGTTCTCCACCTGGAGCAACCATACGTGTCTAGACTCATCCTAAACATGCAACATGTCATCGGCCCAAAGCCCAAATTTTATGGATTTGCTTAATGCACATTTTTCTGTAACACATACAACTGGGGATCTCAATGTTTTTCATCAGAAGCAGTCTAAGAATTAAAGTTGTCAAAAGTGCATGTAGAGTCTGTAATTTTTTATCTTCTCCTGTCATTAACTTAGTTTTTTCAAGTAACTGTCACTCCCAGGGAAGTTGAGAAAGCTAAAGTCTGCTTCCAGTTGTCTTAAGAGTGCAAGAGTTAGACTGATTTAGGGAAAAACATCTTCATGTTGAGCCTTTAAACAAGGTAGAAAAAGCACTATACAAGCTAGTCATTTAGCATTTAATCCAAACTTCAAGTGTCAAGAAGTGAAACTAGTTATGCATTATTTCATACGTTTCAGATATTTAGTAACTCAACTATTTTGATGTCTTTTATTCTTGTATCATCCATCATAAATCTGTATTTTTAAAAAAAATAATTATTTGAACTTTTCAGTCTGGGCAGAGTTCAACAAATCTGTCGAGCAAACAACGATGCCAGAAACTCATCACAGTAAATTTCTGTGGGTTGTAGACCAGACTGGCTGCTGGCAGGAAGTCAGCGGGAACAGGAGAGGAGGACGGGGCCAAAAGCCCAGTTAGACTCACAGATCCCAGGGCACGTACACAACCTCACTATCTGAATTCTTGGCTTTGATGGTGAAACATTTCTTTTGCAACTGTTATGCAGCTCCTTCCTGGCTGGAAGCATCTCTGGGATTTTCTTGTGCAGATGGGCCGGCCTGCAGTTTTATCCATATACAATCCCACTTGCAGAATACGTCCTAATGAGAAGAAGACAGATGCAACAGATTGATTGCCTGGATATTAATATGTTTGCCTCACTTTGAAAGTATTATTACGGATTATCCACCCCAATTTAAACCTAAAACATATTTAGAGGAGATTTATGTGAGAAGACAAACACAAATAAAGCAAGAATGTTGAGAAGAACGAAAAGTGAAGATTTTACAAATTATCAGCTTCTGGGAATTAGACACTTGGACACGTGACAATTAGACACATGAATTATGATTCATGTCTAAACATGTATTTTTTTATATATACATACATCAAAGTGACAATGATGATGCATAAACCACTTTTTTGTAGACTAAAAGTGACTTGAAAGTATATTGAAAGTGTGTTGAAAGTTGAATCAGATTGAACTTTGACCATTCTGAACTCAGATTTGAGAGTGATGTTTGAATGGCAATAATTTTTGTATTCACTTCATTTATGTGCCAATTGTTTGAAAATTGATCATGGAGGAGAAATAATAATTGCGGTTTTAGCCCGGCTAGAATTATATGAGACCACGTCTTTCATGCATCGAAATAGAGCTGTGAAAGTAAACGTTTGGAGCAAATGTTTCTACTGCTTTAACATTTCACACCAACCTCTAGTAAACACTAGCAACAAAAGAAGAACCCCATCACTGCTTGTCTAGTGTGAACACCATGGGCTAAAGCGTGTTTAAGAACCTGCATTTGGCACAGTCTTGGTCACATGACACATTCTCGGTCTATCCTTAGTCTTTATTGTGCATGAATTATTATGAATGTTTGAACTTTGATAGTTTAAAAAACAAGAAAAGTATGAAAATGTTCATATCTGTATGAGAAATGTGTACTAAGCCTTGTTAGGATTCAAAGTTTTGCAGTGTATCCATGTTAAAAAGAGACACCCAAATGTTTGCCATCAAATAGCTTCCAACTGCTTTCACATCGTGTCATCTTTATATGTTTTTAACCTCTTCAAATACATCGACTGAGAACACCACCTTGATGGGTTTTGAAGACAAACAAAGGTGAGCTATTCTTGTTTTTTGGGAGAAAAAATTGCTTTGTGCACATCTGTGCACCTCCTGCCCTCATTCTGCCGCCGCTTTCTCGGGGGATGTCTAGTCTCACACTGCTGTTGGCGAGGATAATCACACCTCATTTATGGGTGATGTGGTGTATTCAGGAGAAGAATCCATTTGAATGTGAATAGCCCGATCAGGTCACAGGAGGAAGCCTGTACAGCTTTCATGTTTAACAAATCAAATATCACCTGCTATCCTGCTCGGAGGAACACATCAATGTTTTCAACACAAAGATTATGAGATGCTCCTAGAAGGAGCGCATTTTACACTTCACTCTGCAGATTCTTTAGGCTCAATATTTTTGTGTTTTGCTGTTTGCGTCTTCCAGTTAGTTCTCTTGAAAATTAGACTCAGGGACTGTTAAAGTGCTGTGAAAACTGTTTTTTGTATGCTTAGTGCAAATAACACGCATCCATTGATTTACTTCACTTCAGTCAATTGTTATTGACCAGACTTGGTAGAAGCAAGCTTGTGATTGGACGTCTTGCTTGCCATGCATGTACCTAAAAGTGTAGACAACAAGGAGAAAAACTGACAGTTTTCCAGAAAATGATCATTTAATTTGCAATCGATTTTATTCCTTTCTACCGGCGTAATCTTGTTTGTGTTTGTGGTTTTTGACTAATACTTCTATCGCTCTCATAACTAAATTGTTTTCATCCTCCATGGGTGGTACCTCACCCCAATCTTGGGTCCTCTACCAGAGGCCTGGGAGCTTGAGGGTCCTGCAGTATCTTAGCTGTTAATAGCACTGCGGTTCACTGAACTGAGATGTCTGAGGTTCTTCCAGGGATCTGCTTTAGCCACTCCTCCAGTTTGGGAGTTACAGCCCTGAGTGCAATTCCAACAAACACCACTGTCACCTTTCAAGTTTTCTCCAGTTCTTCTCTGAGCCCCTGGTATTTTTCCAGTTTCTTGATACTTGATACTGCCACATCCACCACAACAGCTTTCCTCTGTTCTTCATCCACCACTACAATGTCTGGTTGGTTTGGCATTGGTTGCTGTCTGGTTGCTGTCCGTCTGTATCTGAAAGTCCCACAGGGTCTTTGCTCTCTCATTCTCTACCACTTTGGAAGGTGTTTGCCATTTTGACTTTGGTGTTTCCAGTCCATATTCTGTACCCATGTTCCTGTATACTATTCCAGCCACTTGGTTGTGGCGCTCCATGTATGCTTTCCCGGCCAGCATCTTACACCCTGCAAACATATGCTGGATTGTTTCAGGCGCTTATTTGCACAGCCTACACATTGGGTCTTGTCTGGTGCAGTGGATCTGAGCCTCTATTGCTCTGGTGCTAAGGGCTTGTTCCTGAGCTGCTAGGATAAGCACTTCAGTGCTGTCCTGTAGGCCAGTCCTTTCTATCCATTGGTAAGACTTCTTGAAATCAGCCCCTTCAGTTATGGTTTGGTGGAACGTCCCATGCAGGCACTTGTTCGTCCAATCAACAATAAACATTTAATGGTTTACTGCTTAGGCTTTTTCTTGGATCTTCAAGTGATTATGATAAGTTGTTTCTAGCTTTACTTTTTATGTGAATGTTTTTGTGCACATATATTTCTAAACTGTTCCTTCTTTACAATTTTTACAGGACACAAAGTAATGGGTTGCATAAAAGAGTTTACCTTGGTTATACCTTTAACACGAGAGATGTCACCGATGACGTCTGAATAACACGACCTCTTTGACACATCATAATCAGTTTAGTCATTTCTAAGCAGTACAGGGCTAGATTGTTCATGTTTGATTAAGACATCCGGTAGTAATCTGAACTCATGATTCATTATCTTTCATATTTTTTATGTTTCAATGTATATTTAGCAGCACCACATAGGCACACCAGAATACAAGGTGTACCGTCAATTAATGATCTATTTTGGAACTTCTGCTATACAAAACGCACTAAACTATGAGGTGCATTAAGCAAGACAAAGAGTTAGAGTTAATAAAGTCTGTCAGACTTTATTAACTGCATTCAATTTAATTCTAGCACTTGTTGTAATGTACTAGCCATGTTAGAAACAATCTGTTAGCGTTTTTCACAATGCATGTAACTCCTAACCTTGTTAGCAACACATTAAAAAGCACACTGGTACTGCTAAAATAAACATTACTCTGACTACCCTAACTGCCGACCTTGTTAGAAACAAATACAACTGTTTTACAACTGTTAGCGTATTTAAAATAGCATCCAACCTTGTTTCTAACTCATCAAAATAGGCTGATACAACTAAAACAAACAATAAGGGTGACTACGTTAACTCCGCACCTCTTTAGTAACACGTAAGCAAAAAGTTTATGGTGGCTACGTGTTAAACTATTAATATTAAACCTCAACCAAACATTTCGACAGAGTGCTGTGTACCTCTCAAAGTCCCGTCAACATCAGTTAGCACAATCAGAATTAGCCACTCTGAATCATAAGGTGCACTATTGCTTTTTGAAAACAAATCAACTCTACAGTGTGGAGAAACTGCACTTTCACACACCTGATTCAGCTCATCACCAGACTCTGCAGAGGCTTTGGAGCTTAGATTTATCTGTTTTAGCTTTTGCGTTGCATATGCATCTTCTTTGGGAATTTATTTGTCTTCTCATCTATGGTTTTCCCACAACAGCTGAAGTGCTGTGTCCAGCATCGACCTATTAAGTGCCTCACTCAGGGGTAACTCACGGAGAGCGGGGAGAATGACTCGGTCATGTTCCATACGGATATTTTTCCAGTCGGTCAGTGGATTTTGAAAACCAATTTTGCCCTTGCATTGCCTTGTTTTTCAGCCACATCCATCAGTGGGCTCCCACAAAACTCATTTCAGCAACCACTTTTATAATCTGAACCAGCTCCTGACCTTTTATTTCAAACTGACCACACTTGTTGTCTCCACTTTGTCCCTCATTGAGGCTGCAGACTGCGATGGCCTCTTTTTTTTTCCTTAAAGCTCCAAATATTTTCCTGCATTCTGGTGACATCTTTGTTTTGCTCTTCTTGTCTGACAATGGCTGAAATCTCTTCCTTCTTTAGCGATTGCTGTCTGATTCTTTTGCACAAAGAGGCCCTTCAAAATGAGTAGTTTGTCTCCATCCTGGAATGAAAAAGCTGACTGAACTCTCATCTGAAGACACAGTGGGAGCAGGTTAGCTTATTGCAACAACAGAGTCTGGATATATTGTTCTTTAACATGATGAGTTCACGACGCAATTATCATGCAAATAATATTACAACAACAAAAGATTTTCAAAGTAAATGTGTAAACCTAAGCTTACTAAAATGAAAACATAAGTGAAATATGGTCACATAGAGGAAAATGATGTTGACATGTAAGCCAATATTTTAAATCTTGAGTTCGGATTAAGCATCTTAACTTGCTCATTGATAAATGTATTCTTGATTAGAAAGCCAACAATAAACTCTTTTTAGTTAACTCTAGCATGCAATCACCTATAGGATATAATAATATTTTTGGTATTATTATTTTGAGAGTATTTTCAGTGTGATTTATTATCTATCTGTTGTGTTTTATAGAACTAGTAATAAGATAATTGCAGTTTGTGCCAAGTAGAAATTACAAAACACCAAGTCTTGAATTACAACAGAACTGTGTAAGAAAAAGCCTGGAGCGAGATTACCACGGTTTTGACATTTTGCTCCAAGCCTCTTCCAACTGAAGGTGCTGGTCATATCGGATAGTGGTAAGTGATAGTCTCCATTTGTAGAATAGATAAAAATAGTTGTGTTACTTTTAAAACAATATGGCAAACAAAAAAGTGATAGAACTGTTGATCAAGCAAAACATTAAGACTATCATATCACCCATAGTAATTGCTTTTTTCTAAATTTGGTGCCCATGTAAGGTTTTCAGTGAGTGATTGAAACCCTGGACTTAAAATATACTGTTTGACAATTAGTACCGAGAAAGCCACTGTAAGGATAAATCCTATGACCAAATATGGGAAAACAAATATAGATTGCCAAAATTAAAATAATAAAAAGACAATATGGGCAGTAAACAAGGGAACCATGATGGCACTGTGATTAGTGTTGTCGCTTCACAGCAAGGAGATCCTGGTTCAAATTTCAGCTATGACATTTCAACAGTATACATGTTCTTGCACAAGCATGGCTTTTCTCTGGGCACTCCAATTTCCTCCCACAGTCCAAAAACAACTTTCATGGGTTAATAATTCTAAATAACCCCTGTCAACGTGTTCAGGGTGTACCCCACCTCCGCCCAACAGGAGCTGGGTCAGATCCAACAACCTTGTGACCTCGAGAGGGATTCAGCAGGTTCTGAAGATGGATGGATGGGCAGAAAAGTAAAAAAAAGAAAAAAAGTAAATCAAAGAGAATGAGCAAAGTGCGTACTTTGCTCATTATTCTTAAGGAGTTTTCATTTTTTCTGGTTCGCTAGTTTCTGAAAACACAATTTATACAACAACAAAACAAGTTTTTAAAAGAAGAATCCTTTTTGGGTGAAGCTTTATTCTGGTTCTTGAAGGAGTTGGTATCCTTTACAAGAAAGTACAAAGTTTGTTTTTATTTTTTGTTAAAAGGATTGAGTTTGTCTTTCCTTCCTGTTGAAGCATACTTTCTAATAATGTTAAACTGTTTTATTTTATTTTCCTACATTTTCCAATCTCATTTTCACTTTGGTTTTGGTTACTTTGTTTTTGTGTGCGGGTAAAGTGTGCTTCATGGTTCATGCATAACGTTCATGCTTCATTGTTTTTCTAAGCTTTGCCAAACACTGCCCTCTTTGCCTGCTTTAGATTGTGTGAGGGTGTGTTCGTGTGCATGGGTGTGTTTGTTAGTGTTAATGTTGTGTGGATGTGTGTCTTTGAAAATCCAGTGGTTTATCTGGAAGAGGGCCAGCCAGGCTTCTGTTTAGCACATTATCCATCCCAGAGCAGCCATGGTGGTTGGCAAAGACCTAAAGATTTATCTCAATATCTTCACAAGGACATTCCTCAGCCAAGAAGCTGCAATTTTGCCCCTTCAGCACCACACATGAACGCATGACGTTCCCCATAAACTTTATTCCAAAACAGCTTTTAAACTACAGTGGGCCTTGTCAGCTTTTATTCCATTCAAAACAAAATGTCAAATACACATTTTCATGACACAAAACAGAAATTCAATTGCCCACACCTGTAGAAAAACGTATAGTAAAAGAGACCGCATTTGTATCTGTTGCAGTACACACAAGCACACACTCTCTTTCACAGCTCACACAAACCCACAAAGGCACAGCTGTCTGACAAAGGGATTTGGAGTTGGGGGATATTGATACGACAGCAGGCGAACTGATGTGATTTGATGGTATTTATGAAAAGCTCCTCTCAGGGCTTGTCATTCCCTGCTGCAGGAAGTGTTGATGCGCGCGTCTGCACAGGATGCCAGTGTACACCACGTGTAGACACACAAGGCACTCACAGCAGCAACGCCCTTGTGAAAAGACTGCAACATTTGAGAAGCAAGTTCGTTCCGTTGAATCATTCATCATTAGAATGTGAAAGCAGAAAGTGAGAAGCTGCTGAGCTTAACCTCTAGTCACTCGACATGATGTTTAGAGTTCAGAACTGGAGCCTGTTGTTCTCTTTTCTTGGAAAAAAAAACATGTTAGAGGGATCCAGAGGCTGTCAGTAGTAGTGGCTACTTAATGTGGTTAAATACTCTGACCTGGGGGGGCACACACAGTGCTGTCATTTTTTGTTGATCGATGATATAAATTGGAATAAAATAAATCATTTAACGATTGTGGAGATTTGCTCTCTTAAAATGAACGCCTTTGGTTTTATCAGTTATGTGTGTAGGTCTTAAAACATATTTTCAACACATGTATGTGCACCTGTCAAAATTGTCTGGTTTTTGGCTAAATCTGACATGGCTTATCCCTCTTATGGGGCTCCACATGGCTCAGCTTCAGGACCGCTTTGCTTTTTTTTTTGTCTTTTTTTCTTTAACCCTTTTACACCAGAGCTTTTGCCTCAGTGTTTAGATCCTTTCAACTACCATATCTCTTCAACCATTTATACAATTGTCATAACTCCAGCAGCTTCTGAACTGGATAAAAGCAGCCTGCTTTGATTTCAGCCTTTGACATCAACCAGTGCTTGTGCTCAGAGTCAGGTATAGACTTTTATCTACCCTCTTACTTCCTAATCTTCAATTTGTGTTACTAGAGAGGGCGAGAAACTATTTTTTCTAGAGGTAACAACTTAATCGATCACTTTCAGAATGTATTGTTTCTCTAAGCATAATAAAAGTACAGATCGTTTTCTCTCTAAGATGAGTAACAAGGTTGTGATCTCGAAATAACAATTTTCTTTTTTTTCTTATTTGGAGATCACTGGAAAACATAACAGAACATTAGAGATGACAGCAGAAATGTCATGTCAATTTTTGATCAACTTGTCTTTAGTTAGGGTCTTTTTCAGGCAGAAATTGTGCTGAATTTGTAGGTCAGAAGCAACTTTCATATCAGTTTAGAAGAAAATTAGCAAATTCAGTGATCTCTGACAAAAGTCTGCCTTATTTTAGATTTCTGTATTTTTCAGGCTGTGATCTCAAGAGAACAAGTTTGATCTCAAGATAACAAGCTGTATATTTAGCTTATATTTAGTTATATCAAGAAAAAAGTTGTTGTCTTGTGATACCAATTAATCAAACTATGTGAAGAATACAAACTGGGGGAAAAAAAGCACACATGACCGTTGTCATCTCCAATATGTTTCTGTATGTTTAGCTTGCACTTTTTTTTTGATAAAGTTGTAGGTTTTTGGGTTGTCAAGGCCCATAGAGGGTCATAGATAGGAATTGCCTTTTTTGCCATTTCCCCTGAGCCTTGTGCGGTCATGTTAAGGAACGTTGTGAAAATGGAACATACAATTGTTGTGCGTGTGTTAAAATGTATTGTGACATAGTTGTAAGGATAATGTAAGTTGCTTGCACTTGTGATGCGATCGCATGTACAGTGTCCTTATGCCACTCTCGAGTTGTTACTAAGGTGGGCATACTGACCACTTACTGACCACATGGAAATGCTGCTCTCATATGAAATTAAGTGCCCGTAGGACGTTCACCATCGCTACACTTTTGTCTAATTTCCTCATTTCTAAAAAACAGTTTCACATTTATCACGTGAACAGCATAAACAGGCCCTCACAGTTCACAGAATTTGGGGAGGCTTGAAAAAAGGAAAAATCCATACGATATGCCTGTGTCTCACCTACTTTCCCCTTGTTGTTTAAGTGTTCACTATGACCTGTCGCTTGCATTCAACATTGTCGTTTTACAAGCTCATTGAGTGGTCTACGTATGACCTTAATATTTTGTGTGAGCCCCATACAGGTTTGCCTTTGCACGAACACAGACGAGATCCACCAGGGCAGTTGTGACTAAGGCTTAGCCTTCCTTGACGTTCCCCAATCAATCCTAGCATATCTCTGTGGCTAGCTGGAAGTTTTACACACGTTGTTTAAGAAGCGGCTCTTTTGAAGCTTTTTAGAAACAGAAATGGTTAGAAGTTTTGTTGCACTGAGACAAGTGACTTCAGGCTAAATTCATGTCCAGCTGGTGGTGCTAAAAGCATTGAAACAGCTGGAGCAGATTTAACATGGTACAAACAGTTGCCTCTAAAAACAAAGTAAAACACAAACATTTGAACTTTTCTCTCTGGAATTCACAAAGCATCTCTGCATTCAAATGCTGACTTAAAGCTTCACAACTGTGTTAAAATAAAGTCCACACCTGCAGGTCAGTGAAAAAGGGACAATTACTTCTTAACACTTGGAGCTCAGTCGCTTCCTCTTCCAGGTGGTTAGATATTCTTCCAGTCCAGCTGGCTTCTTGCCTGCTACACTCAGCACAGCCTGCACTCACAGAGCGTGACGCGCCTCAGTGGTCCATGAAGAACTCAAACGATAACCCCGTGACAGATTCCCTCAGGTGTGAGCATGTCTGCTGTGTTTTCAAAAGTTCTAAACACTTTCTATTCCAGAATTCACATTTCTTCTGCAAACATTTTAGATAATCTCTGAGGATTCTTTCATAGTGGGACTGGGGGGTTATCTGGGAGGATCTCAGAAAAAAATTCTTTTTATTTGGTAAGAGTCAGTTGTTTGGAGCATGTTGTCCAGTTGAGGTAGTCCAAACACATTTCATTAGTAATGGACCTCAGGACAAACAAAAGTCACTGGAGAGATTATATCTCTCAGTGGTTGTAAGAAAAGTCCCTCTGGAAATGTTGGCGATAAGATTTACAAAAGAAAGGTACAGTAAACCTCTGAGGTACAGTAAATTTGGTGTTTTTTAACAATGCTGTTTTCAGGCTTGGATTGTCCCAAAGCAGAGAAATGGAAGATTTTTGGGGGTTTCCCATTGAAGTTTGCACAGCAATATTTGGTCCCAAAAATTGGAGTCACCAGCTGAGGCTGCTGTGCACAGCGACTCCTGTTATTCACATTATGATTGGCTAAAAAAAAGTTTCAATTGGAGTGTCTCTGTTGGGATTTTTATCCTGCAGCCTTCTTTTCTTCTTTTGTGCACACATGGATAATGTGTCATGGGAGCATCCACTCAGAGTTTAGCTGCATCTCATGAACAGAGCAGCACACACTATCATCCGGGAGTTTCCAGGTACAGCTCGTCTCTATTGTTGGCCACTTCTAATCCCACAGCGGATAAAACTTCCTTCTTCCAGCCTTTACATGACTTTTACTGACAGAAAAAAATAATACCAAGCAGGCTTTTTCTTCCATTTTGCATACTGCCAAACCCAAACTGCTGTAGTTGCAGTGCAAAGAAAACTTTCACTTTAAGAAATCGTTGGATAACAGCAGTAGGACATTTTGATGTCAACAGAATGTGTCCTTTTCTGTAGATCTTTTGCTTTTTTTTTAAAGACAAACAAAAACAGGGATAAAATATATGGGGAAAAAATATAGAAAGGACAGACTTCTTGGTTGACTTAGCTTTTGTTTGATAAGGCAGAGTATTATGGCCACCATGACAGAAAAAGCTAATTTTATTTTTATTAGAAAACAAAAAAGTGGTTTCTCGCCCAAGCTCTGGTTCTCTGCCTGAGATCTTAAGGCATCCATTTATGTTGATTCATTAGGCTTTAGTCTTTCACACACAAGAGACATGTGTGCATTAGAACCTCTGCAACTATACTGCTGACGGTGTGCCCACTGGAAATCCACGTCTTGTGGGCTAAGAATCTTTTTCTGAAGAAGCCCAGTTTCCTGGAAACTCTTTTGAATGTCTTTATCCTCACAATGAGTCAATGTTGACTTGCTAAACGACTAAAGTAACCACTTACAATGCGTTCTATGTCTCTCATACCAAAACACAAGACTGGTTCTTTTTTAGGTTGGTTCTATTTTTTTTTTTTTTTTGAAAACAGCCTATTGACTACTAAATGTATGACTTTCATCTTTCTAATTATGAAATTATCATTTTGTTTTATAAGGATTATAAAATTGACTTTCTTAAAATTCATGACTTTATTTTTGTAATTTTTTATTCTAATTTTTAAATGATGGTGGCTCTAACACTCGTAGTTCGGGAAACGCATCCACGTGGAGGCCCGGGCCAGGGTCTGGAAAAAATTTTCAGGACAGAAAAAAAAACAATTTTACTTGAGGGAATTTTTCTTTCTTAAGATACAGTTTTTGCAGTGAAGGTAATAGACACAATAAAAAGTACACAGAAATTCCAACATGCATCAAAAAAAAAAAAAACAAACTCCAAACGCTTCATGTGCTGACAGAGAAGTAGGGGGTCTAACTGATGACAGACACTGTCTGCTTTGATTGACTTCCACCCACTTATCTCTCTGATTATCATGTTGAGAAAAGTTTGAACTTTCAAGATGCTTCTGTGCAAAGTTGCATCATGAAACTTTTATGAGGTTCAGATTTTGGTGATGCAATGCTGAGACATGGTGAATGGGGGGGGGTCTTTGAGAAGTAAATACTGCAGAGGTGCAGCTCAGAACTCAAAATGGAAGAAGCGAGAAGCCTCATCCAATAGTTGATCTTACTTCAGCTGCTGCCTTTGTGTCTTCTTCTTTAAGGATTGGGACTCAAACATCAGAGCACCATAGAAGAATATGTATGAGAAAAGGTATCTTTTGAATGTTGACGTTTTAAATTTTGAACTGTTATTACTACTATGTTTATTTATTTATAATAAGATGAGTAACGTTAAAGGTCAAGGGCCCAAATACTTTTAGAATATTGAATAAAAACATACACTACTCACTACTTACTGTACTTTTTGCACTATAAATGCACAATTAAAAGCCTTTTTTTCAAAAAACAACAGTGTGTCTTATTGTCCGGAAAACCTCATATACAGTACGGATGAATTCTTGTTGCACTTACTGATGTTGAACAGTGTTTTTTTGTTTTTTTTTGTTTTTACACATTATTAACAAGTTTAGGAATTAGCATAGTCTCTGTAATGTTTGTTTTAGATGTATCAGTTTGTTTTTTTTATGTATTGTAAAACCAAGTTGAGAATTAAAGGTATAGTGAATACGTTAATGTGGTTAATGTGTAGCATGTTATGAAAATGTTCAAGAGTTATGCTAGAGAATGCAGTTAATAAAGTCTGACTTACCTTTGAATCTTCTGTCACTTATATATGACATTTTTTAAATAGACCATGAGTTGCTTTATTATCCAGTGTGCCCTATCGTGCAGAAAATATAAAGGTTTGGGATATCTAAACCTGTTTTTATTGTGTCTGGAGTTACAATTTAAGAATACATACATGGAATGTATCATAGCAAAATGACTGTGACATTTCTGGACAAAACCGTTTCTGATCCAACTCCAGACTTAAATAATATCCAACTTTCTGTGTTTATAAAATGCTGTTTATATTTCAAGAAGAAAAAATGCATCATTGTTAATTAGTGACACAGGTTTAATGAGGATCAGTCTTCCATTCCCATGCTAGCATTTTGGGTTTTTTTTCCTCCATTGCTTTGGTTTAGTAGCCATTCTGCTCACATTTTCCAGCAAATCACTGTCTATTTTGTTTCTTTTAAATGTTATTCTTGTCTGTCTTTCTCCCTTCAGGCTGCTTGGCAAACCTCACTTATTTTCTTTCTCCACCAATTCCTAATACTGCCCCAGGATGCCTCATCATTTCCATGATCACCATCAGTATCTACAGTATATTCTTGGGAATCTTCACTTACTGGTTCTGCTTCTTGCTTGGCTGTGTTTCACAATCTAATAACCAAAAAACCTTTACTGTCTTGTCTGTTCTTTTTATTTATTCAAAACTCAATGTCATGTTGTTTAAAAAATCTTTTAAATATGTATCATGAGATACTCCTTATTGAAACATACTTTTTCAGCGTCATGCATTATGAATGGAATCTCCTCTCTTGCTGCTTCTTCTTGCTGAAGCCGGGTTCCTCTCGGTAGACATACAATAAACATAATTGATTATTTTCTCGTCTTTCTGATTATTTAAAAAATCTGACAAACCAAAAATCCACTCCAATGAAAACTGTGTTTTTGACATGTTTGTGTGGCATTTTTTCTTATGATTAGCGTCATATATTTAGAAAAATAATCTTAAAGTTGCATTTCTGAGCATTTTTAAATTCAAATCATTGTGAATTAGAGCCACAAGCTCCCTGTGTCGCTGAATTCTGATGCATCCATTGTGGATGATCAGATCAATTTATGTCTTCATTTTCCTCATCTGAGCTGGGATCTGGCCCAAACTGTATGGCTGAAGAAAACGAATTAGAGATAGTTATAGATGACGGAAAGTAGGGGCAGGCTTACTCCGTGCCAACAACTTAAAAGTGAATTTTTAATTAACTACTGCCGCTCTGCAGAAACTATGTCCTAGAAAACAACACTGTTTTTTGACAATCTAAAAATGGCATCTTCATCATCAAAAGACCACTGGTGATGTGTTTCAAATAGATTAAAAGATTATTGGAGAGGATCTTAAGAGAACAAAAATGTTCCACATGAGTATCAGATCAAACTGTTTTCACAAAGTTGTCTTCTTTTAATTTTAAACAAAAAAAAATGGTCATACTTCTGTGCGAAAAAATATTAACTGTATCTGCAATGGCTACATTTTTCGTAAACAAGAAGTTATGCTGTTGTCTTTAACAGCCAGAACACACTTTTCAAGCATCTATATCAATCCCGTATTTTTCTTGTTACTCCTTAACCTCCATAAAGCAGACACACCCACATGTTAGATCAGATGCAAGCTGAGCTAACCAACCTTGGTGTGTTCTTCTGTATCACTCTCCAGTGGCCTGCTTGTTTTGTCACAACCTGACATTTCTTTTGACATAAAGGGTTCAAATGTGTCCCAGAAGGCACATTCTGGGTCAAAACCTAGTCATATCTGACAGTAGGTGGCCGTTGTAAAGTGACACTCAGAAATAAAATGGGTTTAAGTTTTAATCTTTAGTCCCAATTTATTGTAAGTGTATAAATCGAAATAAACTTTTAAACAACTTTATTTAAAATATGGATGTAAACCTCCCTTTTCTAATAAAGTTATAATAAAAAAATGATTTAACTTACACAGGGGGAGCTGACTCCTCTTTGGATTGTCTTTTGAAACAATAACATGAAAAACTGTTTCCAATCTTCAGGGAATTTAGAATTCTTTTTAAAGTAAAAGCTTGAATAATTTTACAGAGAGCAAAACCTAAACATTAGCGCCAGCTAACCAAGCAGAGATCTGTTTCTGAAGCCACTGATCCACAAAGGATTGATTCAGTGTTAAGAACTTTATCTGAGGCAGAATGGAAGATGCTTCAGTAAACACAGTATCTTCATAATCCCCTGTAAATGTGGGAATTGAAGGGAAGTTGGATGTAGCTCAATACAAACTTATTTTTCATGAGATATTGGTCAACACAACAGCTGAGGGTTGGGAGACTCAAATAAATTCTAGAATACATTTAGATGATCCGTTTGAACAAGTATAGATCCTTCTTACTACTCTGATTGAGCCAAGGCTGGTAAAGTCCCACTTCAATAATCTTTTGATCTAAAAAGTGTTCCCAGCGGACAACTATAATTATACTGTTTTTTGCAAAAAACAAAAACAATGTAGTTTTCTATGACATAGTTTCTGTACGGCAGCAGGGGTTAATTAGAAATTCACCACATAGCAGTGGGTGAAACAGTTGGAATGGAGCAACCCTGCCCCATTCCCATCCTGGTTGCTGAAGACTCAAAGCAACATATTTCCTATGACACGAAAAAGCTCTTTGCATTTAGTTCTAAATCACAACAGTTGAAGTTAAAACTTTTTCAGGAATGCAGTTTTGAGCTTAATTTTCTTTAAATGTCCTCCATCATGAGAAAAATGCCACAAGAACATGTTAAAAAACACAATTTTCCCCACAATGGGTCTTCAAACTGTTACATTTTAAGTCTCTTCCAGGACTTTAGTGGAGCTCAGTTAACAGAATGTGTTTTTTCACAAGGAAAACACTCCTTTCCATCTTTATTCCAATAAAGCTTCAAGTCATTAACTTCCGATTTGAGTGGGATTAAAGAAAAGGGAAAAAAATCGTGTGAAAGACTTACTTTTTCAAGAGCTCCTTATTTCTTCACTTCCTGGCAACATAATGAAGCTTAACGCCATTAGGAGAACGGTTTAATACAAAAACTTACTAAATGGTCTAAATCCTTTGTTAGGCTAAGGCTCCCTTTTATCAACAGACTTGTTTTTGCACACTCAAAATTGGCCTTCCACATAATGCTCTTCTACTTTCCTTCTGTTCTTATGGGTTTAGGAACATTCTTTTCTCTTTGAAAGGAACATATTCTTTCAACGTCGAACGTAGGAATTGAACGATCAATTATGAGAATTTCAGAAGTTAGGAAAGAAAGAGATGTTGGTCATACTGAACTAAACGAGCAACATGACCTACAAAGAAAATCTTCTGGTAAAAAGAAAAAAGTGTGATTAAAGTTTGCAGAAATTTGGCTTCTTGGAACCAGCAGTTACTCCTATATACAATCAATGGGTTTATCCATGGATGAGCTGAGCTTATACAAACACCATGAAAGACGTCATCGGCTCAGAGCCTTACCACCAAAGACTTTTGAATTTTTCAATGCACATCTGTTGTATCACAAATATTTTTATTTTTTTTTTTCCATTCCAGAGATTTCTCCTTATTGAAATACCTAATTCAACTGTTTAGTTGCTTCCAAAAATAGTAAGATTGTTGCATTGGAGAAATGGTTAGGGTTAGGTATCAGTTAGGATAACCAACCCGTCTTTGAAATCTACTGCCAATTTTGTTTTACTGCTGTACAAGCAGCAGTCGCTTATTAGAAAATGTTCAGCATTTTCTAATAAGAGCACAGAGGCACATGTTCATTACACTGCAAAAAAAGTTGGCCTAAAATAGGAAAATAAAAAACACAAATCATGAGACGAAAATCACAAGAAAGTAGTAAAATGAAATATAAGAAGCAAGTATTTTTTATTTAACAAGAAGTCCTTTTAAGACATATCAAAATTTCAGAAAAGAAATGCCACAAGCATTCACAAAGAGAACAATAAACTAAAAAAGTTGACTGTTCGACAGAATTACTTTTAAATGAATTTTATACAGCCCAGTAATAACAAAGAAAAGGTCACAATTAACTAACACGGTGTCACATGTTTATGCAAACAGGAAAGATCCATGTAGGTATAGCCAACAGCATATCTGTTTCTGTTCGAAACTGACATAATTTCATCTTAAAATAAAAAAAAAAGAAGTAAAAAAAAAAAGTCTGACTCAACTGGCCATCAAATTTGCACATCTATGAATAACAACACATCTGGCTGCAATGGACTACCAAATCTTTTCATGCTTTAAGAGAAAAAGAAAAAAAAACATGGCAGGAAAGATGTTCTGCAGAGGAGAAATCTAAGAAAGTTAGTAAGGCACTGCAAATGTTGCAAATGTGGTCATTAAACATGACAGACTGTCAGATGTCTCCCCAGACTAACAATCCTTTTTTCCACAGATTCTGATTTCAGCATTCAGAATCCCCCCTTTCACTTTTCAGTTGGAAAAAATGCTGATATTTTATGTTAGAGATGAGACTTTAAATTTTCAACATTCGCTGAAATCCCCGCTGGTGCTTGACATGCTCGAAGTGAGTGTAATTGTCTATTTTACAGGTAATTTAGTGACTAACTGAGCAAAACTGATCTATATCTAAGAGCTGAGGTGGCTCACAGTATTCCAGCCACAAAGTGAATTGAATAAAACCATCAGCGTGTTAAAGGAAAAACACAGCACTTTGTGGAAAAGCCCCAACTGATTACTAACTTTGTCAACACATTTAGTTGCATGGAGTTCCTCAGTATTCAATGCTTTTTGACAGTAATTTGATGCACGATAGAAAAATTATTGAAAGATTGTTTTTAAGAGGTGTTTGGATCTGAACATAGTTTGTTTCATTGAACAGTATGGAGAGTGTTCTTCTGTTACTTTACTTTATTTTTTTGGTTGAAACTTCTCTTGCCAGTGGGAACACAGAGCAGAGACAAACAATTAACAGTAAAATCAGTACAACACCCATAAACTCAGAAAAATTCGGACAATATAAACTCCGACCTACTGAAGCAACCAAATTAAGAATGTATTAAATAAAATCATAATTAAAAAGCCAAACTGAATGAACCAAAACAAGCAACAATATTGAATGAAAGGATGGATTCAATGAAGCAATTCTAAAAAGTTACATGGATAGATGAATGGATTTTGTTACAGATAGAGTTCAGGAACCCAGAAGCAGAGAAGGCTTGGATGCAGATGGCTAAGTTTGAAGCTTGTTTTAATATCTGAACAATCAGATCAGATCAGAAGATGTTTAAAAATGTCACACTTAAGTTTAATCTTAAGGTGAAAAGAAAGCTGGTAAGTGTTCTTCAAGTTTGAACAGTCTACTTCAGGAACTAATTCTTTTCTCTGAAAATGTCCAATCTTAGTTTGGGCAAGCAATTAATGTCTTTTCTTTCCTTCACCGATCTTTTGTTATCATGTTTTGTCCATATTGAAGATTTTCCTCCTTTTTTCTTTGGGCTCCACACCTCTTATCCATCATCCCAGCTTCATCTCCCGCAAAAGTACCTCCTCCTTTACCCCATCTTACCTGTCACCTATCTTCTTCATGAAGCTTATTTTCAGAGCTTCACACGTTTAATTCTTCTCTGAGTCTTTAAAACATATCAGGTGAGGACAGCCTTGTGTGTGTGTGTGTGTGTCTTTGCGAGGACATGAGTGCACATGAACTTGGTCATATTTACCAGTTCTCAGAAGTAAACGTAATTCACAGAACCGGGATAATTCACAACAAGGAGTTTCTCTCAGCATGTGTTTGTTCGCTGCAAGTGCACACTATGCTTCTTCTCTTCCTTTTTTTTCCTCTCCAACTTCTGTTTTCTCCTAAGTGGAGAGGCGTGGG
Source organism: Oryzias celebensis (assembly GCA_014656515.1). Lineage (NCBI taxonomy): Eukaryota > Metazoa > Chordata > Actinopteri > Beloniformes > Adrianichthyidae > Oryzias > Oryzias celebensis. Next base: position 10,769,202 of record BNCR01000005.1, read on the forward strand.
GGACATAAATCAAGTGGATTTGGCATCAAGAGCTGAAATTGTGTTCCAAAAAAATGAAGGAACAAACTTTTCAATGGCGAAACTCGAGAGTGGCAGATGGAGGAATGAGGGAGAGATGAAGAAGAGCATGAAGTTCAGTTTGTCCATCCATGACTTGCAAAGAGACAAACATGCAAAAAATTGAATTGCACAAAAAAATAATTCCTCTTGTTTTTGTCTCTTGTTTTTGGAAATGAAAGTTAAATTAAAAGCATGAAAGTGAGACAGAAATGTGTTACCAGGTCAAATATTCAGAAATTAGGAATGAAAAGAAACCTATAGAGACTAATAATCTGTGAGGAGCCTTTTTTTGGCTCACTCACTAGAAATGAAATCAACTTTAAGGAAAATCCTTTATATCTTTCACTTTCCAGCCAGTAGCTAAAATTTTTCAGATCTTTTCGTTCATCCATTTCTTTTCTGCTTCATCAGGCTCAGGGTCACAAGGGGCTGAATTATGTCCCAGCTGTGCTTCACTGAGAAAAGCAGTGGACCCTGAATGCATCAGCTGACAGATAGTTTGCTCTGAAATAACAGATAGCTTTACAATTTTGGTCTTGAAGGACTCTGGAGTGCTGCAGTGTGGACTGTGTTGAAAGTCACACAAAATTTTGAATTTAAAGCTGAATAAAGAATTTGTTAAAGACATATATTCTTTTCAAAGAAACAAAAAACACATTTTCCTCTTTTTCCGTTTCACCTATATGTTTATTTAGAATTCTTCTGAATTTTTTTTTTTTTCATTTGATTTATCTTGAGTTTTTGTTATACTTAGTTGCTGACAGAATTTTTGCTTAAATAATTATACGAATTGGAAAAGAACAGAGCAGGGAGCTTGTGGCTCGCATTTTCTACATCACAAAAAATTCAAATGGATTTATTTGTCTGTTTCTGATTGACAAAGAGTTTAATAAATACTCTCAAATGCAATTTTGAGCTTATATGTCAGCCATTATCAGAAGGAATGCCCTAAAACATGTTAAAGGCACCAAAATACATTTTTTTTTACTTCAAATAGGTCTTGAACCACCTTAATGACACTCTCTCTGCGTATTGCAATATTTTCTTCATGGCAAAAAAAATACACATTTCTTTTTTGAAGCATGAATTATTTTGTTAAAATGAAAGAAACATCTTGGCCATCCTTTTATTTAAATCTGAAAATTTGCCTTGGGTTTGATTCATACTGGGTTTGTCTGTTTTATTCTTATAAATTGAACAGAATGGGCTGTCTTATTCCAAAACATACACAAACAGTCATTCCTTTCTTCATCTCACTTCGATCTGTTTCTTTTGATTTAAAATAATTCCGTCTCTAAAAAAACATTAGCATTTCTGAGCAATTGAAAAGCTCATCGATTTTTCCTCACAGGCGACACTGAACATCCTGTTTTTGATCCATAAAGCTCTCTGTGGTCCCTATTGAGTTAAAAATATCTCAGGGTAAATAACTTACCGGTACTGTGCTGACCAGAACCAAAGCTTACCAACTGGTTATTATCCATTTACAGTGCTCAGCATAAATGAATACAGCCTCTTTAAAAAGTACTAATTTATTCAATGACAATTTCTAAATACGTGTTTTATTAAACACATATTTTTCTCCAAAACATGAAATAAAGGCAAATAAAGTAACTTAGATACAGAATCTTCAGTTTTCAAATTGGTTAAAGCACAAATGAATATACCCTGAATCAAAAACAACTACATGTAGTATTTTGCATGAGCACCGTGATTTTGAAGGACAACATCAAGACTTCTTCACCCTGGTTCTTCTTCAGAAATGCAGAAATGGTAGCTTTCCATGCGTTTTTTGGATCATTGTTGTATTGGAAAAGTGCGTAACGACTACGTTCACAGAGTGATGCAAATGCATGCAAATCCTCACTTTTGCGACACCGTACAGTTTTAAAACCAGTAGTTCCAAAAACAGTGATATTTGTCTCTTCACTCCAGAGTACAGAGTCCTAGTAGTCTTTCTCTTTTTCAGCATGAGCCCAAACAAATTCTAGGCTTTCTAGTGCTTTTTTTGAATGGGCTTCATGAGAGGCTTCCTTCATGGACGATACCCCTGCCATTCCTTTGTAGTGTGCGCTGTATGGTGTCACAGGAAACGGTCACTCCAGTTTGGCTTTCTACTGCTTTAGCTAACTGCAGTGAACTTGCATAGCGATTTTCTTCAACCCTTCTCAACAGAAGACGCTCCTGGTGAGATTTTAACTTCTGTAGACAGCCTGGACGTCTCTGTAAGATGGTTGCACTTCCATCTTTCTTAAATGTTTTGGATTGCTTTTACTACAGTATTTTCACTGATTTGTAAAGCTTTGCTGATCTTCTTGTAGCCCTTTCCTTTTTGTGGAAAGAAATGATTTCTTTTCTCAGCCATTTCTAACAGCATAAAATGGGAAGGACTTTTATTTGTTAAGTAATGCTCTTTTATGGTCATCTGTGTCCTGGACACATCTTTAATGAATCATTAGACACACCTGTGGTTAAATGCCTGTTCATTTGAAGTTTGTAATTTTAAGTGTGGCTTTTCTTCTAACACTATAGTTAGGGTGTACTCATTTTAATAACATGGGCTTGAATGGATTAGAAAATAATCACTTTTTTGTGTATGCAAATTAACAAATCTTGGTTGCAATCAGCGGCCCACCTTTGTTGGAGTATTTTGTAGTATAATATCTCATATTGATTCTTAAAGGAGACTAAAGGTTTTCTGGAAAATGTAGTAGGGTTTACTCATTTATACTGAGCACTGTAAATCCTTACTTCTTTATATTTCTGCCACTTTGTTGCACCTTCTCCTTTTTAAATAAATAGTTTTTCCTCGCAGTAAATGTCAATTACTAGATTCTCTTTCATTTTTTTACGTTTTCATGCCCAAAAACAGAAAAATGGAAACGAAACCTTTAGACAACCAGACGGAATAATGATGCTAAATTGAGCTCTTGTTGCACACCCCCGTCAGATGGTTTAGCAGTGAGGAAAAGCACCAGGTTTCATTGAAGATCATTTTAAGAACAAAAATCATCAATGCAGGACCGCAGAGCTGCTTCATCATCCAATATTTCAAGCTTTGATCCAATCCTAACTTCTGCCTCGAAACAAAGTGATACATTCCGAGCGTTTGCTCCAAAGTGCAGCTTTGACTCAGTCAATACATTTAAAGAAAATTACAGCCTGTGTGAACATGCCCGGCTCCAGCCTCCCTCTAAAACCAGTGAAGCAGCCTGAAGGTCATTACATTTCTGCTGACTGTATTTAGTTGAAGTGAGATCAGTTGAAAAGTTCAGTAAAACTTTAAAAATGTGGACTGCAGCTTGAGACACCCGACAGTTTGAAACAACTACTGGACACAAACCTGCAAAAGAAAAATAAAAGACTTTCAAGGTCAGAAAGCATACAAATACATTTCTTGAAGTTTTAGAAGAGGAACATGACAAAATGTCTTGTCATCTTCACAAAAAATGATCTGGACTTCTAGCTTGTAGATTGGTACTAGTTGTGACAGCAAATAAAAAAAAACATGTATAGTTTTGCATTGGTGCTAAATGATGAGATGAGAATGGTACAACACTTCAAGGTGTCAAGTAGAAACTGTGCTGTTTGGTGACAGTGTGAACCTGTAGCTCTTAGTGGTCCAGGAAATTTGAAAAACATTTTGAAAAGCCTTAGTCACAACTGCCCTTATAGGTGGATACGTGCTTTGTGTGGGCGAAAAATGGGCAAACCCATATGGACCACGCAGCAAGCCGATAGGAAAAATCAAGGTTGTAGGCTAATCAGTGAGTTTCTACAGCAAAAAGTGGTCATTGAGATTTGTTTAACCCACAGGCATGTTGCAGATGACAGGTGGAAACAAACATTTACAAAATACGCAAGGACAAGTGAGAGTGTAGGTGAGACGCAGGCATGTTGTACAAATTTATCATTTTTTTCCAACACCCCAAATCCTGTGCATTGCACAGGGATCCCATTAATGGTGTTCATGTGATAAGGGTGCACTCCTTGCAGGCTGACTTTAGGAAGTTAGACAGAGAGTAGTTTGTGTGGGCTTCGTGGCATTAACTGACCACATCAGGGCGCTAAAGACACTTTACAATGCCCTTACCAAACACAGAACAGTCATACACTCTATTTCTAATGTAGAACCTCAAGGGAACTGCAAGACACATCTGATCTCCTCCGAAAATGCGGTCGCTACTCTCTACGACCCTTCACGGGCCCAGACAATCCAAAAACCCACAGCATCGGTAGGATCAGCCTGCAACATGTGGAATGTGACTTTAATTGTGACCCCCAAGGTCACAGTGGAACTGTTTTAGATTGAGCTGTTCAGCCCAGTTTGAGTTAGTGTCTTTCTTGGTAGGCCGCAAAGTAGGACACTACTGTTTGAAGTGATGAAAAAAAGCTAAATTTGAGTTTACCACAATTCTGATCAGCCAAAAAGCAGATGTGAGAATATCTACAAGAGAGATAAGGCAAAACTGGAGCTTTATGAGAAGATCATCTTTGTGAGTAGTTGAAACGATGAAGCATGGCAAGAAAAAAAGTCCTTGCTATGGAATCACATAGGAGGCCCAGTTATGGTCTGGATAGGTTCTTCTGGGTGTCAGAGATTCCTGAATCTATGTAAATTCAGCGGAATCTCACGACTATGTATGTTAAGGCCAAATGAGCTGTCATGTGTCATGACAATGATTTCATTCCAGTCACTGGTCTTTCAACAAGATGTTAAACCAAAACACAGCATGAGAATGCAAGAGTTTTGACTGCGGAAGCCCAAAACGGTCATATACGTGATCGACTTTTGATTGAAAGTGGTCGCTCGAACGCATGTTTCTGAGCCCGAGGGTGAACGTAGCATCAGCCTCTTTCAACAAAACTATTTACATTTTTAAGATTTTTTGTTGCAAACTATAGTGTTTCCTCCACAAACATTCAAATAGTTTGCTTAACTGCAGTCCTCTCTTCATTTATATGGCAGTTAATTTACAGTCCAAGCCAGCTATTTTTAGGATCTTTGATGGCGCAAATTAAAAGAGCAATATTTCATACATTTGGGTATATAGTATAGTCGGCATTAAGGAGATTGAGCTCAGTATACAACCAATTTTTGCAATAATAGTTTGTAATCTATTCATACTTTGCCCAGGCTCTGCTGTAGATTCAATCCAGCAACAAGAATGTGAGTTAGCCCTAATCAACATAGGACGCTGCCATTTAGTCTAATTGTCTTGAGGCCAGATGAAAGAGACGCTACACAAAGGGCCAAAGAAAGTTTTAGAGGGTTTAGTCAAAGGACTTCTAATCCCTATCCATTGTCCATCGGTTGGCCTTTATTTGAACCAAGCTAATCAAGTCAGCCTCCCTCTGCTCTTTTTTTCTCTGAATTCCCTCAATATTACTTCGAGGTTAATTTTCTGTAGAGGCCACTTCTTTTTCTCTTCTTTCTTGGGTTTCATTTAAAGTACTTTCATAGTTAAAACTCAGATTATAGACAAGTTTGAAAACCTTTCCATCGTGAAAAACCTTTTTTTCTAGGTTATTTGTCAAGGTAATATTAATGTCTGTAAGTTCTAACAATTTTTGACTCCAGTTTCTGTAAATGTGCTTCCTGTCCTCCCTTTTTTCATCACACTCTTACCCCTGGTGTAATATATACTGCCTTTATTACTCGATCTATCTCTGTCAGGTAACAGATTCCGAGGTTTAGTTTGTCCGACACCAGCCCTAGTCCTGCCCTGAGTGCTGAACTGATCCTTTCTGGGGACTAATCCTCTTGCTTTGTGGTGAGTTTCCGTAAGATCTGCATGTCTGATTATCCTCCCATTAGTGTTCATGTTGGATTAGACTAATCAACACAGTGCACCTCTATCACTTAATCTGCTTCTCCTTCTTGTCCCATCCCACTCAAAGCAAAATGCACCTCAGGTTAGTTCTGCCTTCGATCAAACCATGAAGAGTTTTCAACCTGCTGTCATTGCCACTTTTAGTCAAAGATGATCTTTGATGATCCAGTGATCCTTGTCATGGTCACTAGCAACCTGAAAAAAAATGTTCCTTGATTGTTTTCTCTGTCCTAGTCCCTCAAGTCTTACTCAAATATTCACTTTGTCATTTAAAGCACTTACATTAAAACAGCAAAAGACAGAACTCAGCCTTAAACAATAAAAAAAGTATAACTGACTAATTATTAATCAATGTATGCCAGCTAGGAGCTCTCAAAACCCTTTACATAATTCTCATTGCAACTTGCCTCACATCCATTAAAAAGCTTATAAAATGGCAAATTTAGGAAACACTTTTGTTACTTGTGACAAAAAAAAAAAAAGGTGACCTATTGGTGCAAAGCAGATATGACACATTGGAATCAGCTGATTCATGTTGATCACATAAACCGTCAAAGATTTACAGTATGTCAAAGTGTGGTGTTGTTTAGGTGTCACTGGCAACATATATGGTGTTAAAAGGTAAAAAATAGCTAATTTAATCTGGTTCACAATTTATTACACCACTTGTGGGGCAGCTGTGCAGTGGTAGGGTGGTCGTCCTCTGATCGGAACATTGCATGTTAGATATTCACCTTGCCTGTTGAAGTGTCCTTGGGCAAGACTCTGAACCCCACATTGCTTCTGATGGAAGTTTAGTGCCAGTGTTGGGCAGTGAAGCCGCTATCAGTGTGTGAATGGGTGAATGGGACAGTGACTGTAAAGCACTTTGGGCCTTCCATGATGGTAGAAAAGCGTTATATTATATAAGTATATGCCATTTACCTCTACAATGGTTAATATGCCTGCATGCACAACATTAAATAGCCCTATTTTTGTAAACCTATATTTAGACTGCTAAACATTCTATGTTAATAGTTCTAAAGCTGAGTTTTTGTATTTTGTTGTGAAGTAGAGCAGTTTCTAGTACACTTGACTTTCTTCTTATGCTTTTTTTCTTTTGTTTGTTTGTTTTTGTATGTGATCTACAAGAATACAGATTTACAAGAATGAGTCTGGTTAGTTCATGTGGGATGAGTTTTTAATACCTGACACTTTAATAATTCAATTTAAATGCAATAATTAAATATTTTCCTTTCAGCACGTCCTCTCTGGGTTCACTGATCCACACAGATAGTTGGGCGGAGAGTTATACGCCGGATGCCCTTCTTGACACAACCCTGTATTTTATCCAGGCTGTGGATCAGCATAGGGAGACCCAGACTTGGGCCCAACTGTGGCTACAAAGTTGGGCAGTAGCGTGAAGATACTTGCCCAAGGACCCACACTGGATTCAGCTCATCTTCCCCCCTGAGAAACAAACTCTGGTTTCCCAGGTGTCAGTATGAATCCAACTGAGCTATCCAGATATTTTTTGAAATGCAATCATTAAATTTAAATTTGTGAATCCCAAATGTTTGACAAAAATAAAAAAAATAAATAAAAAAGAGAAAACCAAGGTGGGTAATGTGTAAAAATTCCTGAATATCAATGTAAGTGTTTTGCAGAAAAGTATGTAACAGATGGTTTATCCTGGAGTTAAAAGAAAAGCAAACTACAACATTGAACAGTCAATCATTGATCCCACTTGTTTTTAACTAAAAAGTCAATGTTTTGGTTAATATTTGGTCTGGTTAATAGACTTTTCTGAGGGGGAAATGCCAAGTTGTGACACTTGACTGCAGCTGCAGAGCAAGCCACCTCCTAACCTTGCATGTCACTCTGTTAACAGGATAACCAGTAAGGTCAGCAGGTTGCGAGCAGGATCAGATAAATCATGTGGCGGATGAACATGAAGCAGGCAGGATTAAAACTTTAGGTCCTGCTGTTTTCAGGTTGAGGCTTTTTCTTTGCTCAACAATTCCTATCCTTAGTATATATTTTGGATGTGGAGAAAGTTACAAACGTGAAAGACCAACCTAATAAAACATATTTGTTTTTATTTTTTGGAAACGAGAAGAGATAGTGGATTCAAACTGTAAATGTCCTAATTAAAACAGGTTTTTAAAGTTTTATGGCAAAGAAAATGGATACTTAAGCACAAGATTTACACTCATAAATCATTTTACTAAAAGAAGAAACACAACATAAAAAAGCAAAGATTTCTACCATTTAATTCAAACTTACTTTAAATTATCATTTTGAAGTGAGGAACACTGTCTCACTTGACTGTTTTTGCCTAGTCTGCAATTTGGAGATTAAAAGAAAACTCAGTTGTTTTTAGTAGAAGATGTGCAGCCTTTTGTAAGAACTGATCACTGCAAAAACACAAAACTTTGTCTAGCACATTTGTCTAGTTTTGACAGGAAGTGGATGTGAAAAACCCAAAGTGCAGGAAACCAGGCTTTGTGACAGAAACTTACAGTTAATAAATTGAAATGTGACAAAACCCTTCAAAGCAGTTGGGTGGGGGTGGGGTTGGGTCTTGAAGGAGCTGGCCACTATTAGGGACCGGCGACTAGTAGAGACAGGTCATTATTGGAATATATACGGTGTGTGTGTGTGTATATATATATATATTAATACGTATATATATATATATATATATATATATATATATATATTTATATATATAACAGGACATCACAAAGTATTACAAGAAATTGTACCAAGACAAATTCTATTAGTTCTACTGGTTTTTTCATTTATAATAAGGAAAAAAAAAGTACATTCTTTACTTTAAACTTCTTCAGAGAAGGACTTTTTTCCCAGTGCAATACCCTTTAAACCGTTGAAATGAGTTCTGTTTCTACCCTATAAGATGAAGGGAGATGAGACCTGGAACCAGAAGAAGAAAAAGAACGAGCACCACCAAGAGGACTTGGGATTTGTCAGCAAATTTAAAATTAAATCTCTGATTTTATGGTCTTTGGCAATTTTACGGGAGTTATGAAAAGAAGGAGCATTGGAGAGTTGGTGTAGTTGATAAGAAAAATGAATCTAAAAAGTCTGTGTCTATTTATGTTAATTTTAACATGCTCTCTTAATTTTAAGAGCAGCAGTCTTGTTTCTAATATGTACAGTCAAGGAAAATGATTCACAAGCTCAGTTAAAAGATAGTTTAGATAAAACCACATTTTAAAAGCCGTTCATTAAATTAAAAAAATTGTCAAATACAATTATGCAGAGCCCTCTCTGATGGTGAAGATGATCAGTTTCAGTACAACAGAGGATGCTGGGAAGAAAAAAAATAGCACATTCTTTACCATTGTCTGATGTTCTCTGTCCTGGTCACAGTGGCTCTCAGACATAATCCATTTTAATTTTTTTAATCCCCGTTGTTCCCTGGGATCATAGATCTTTTTTTTTTTTTTTTTTTTTCATGCTTATCCTTAAAATGCATAGCTTTACTGAGAAATTCTAGTATCTAATACAGACTTTAAACATCCTCCTCCTCATCAACAAGATATTTTCTGTTGAAAAAATATTTTGTGTAAAAATATATATATATATATATTTAAAGATAAACACACAATAACACCAAGTTCCAGCTCAGTGGCAATGTGGGAGAGTGTCCACCTTTAGACTGGAAGTCATGAGTTTAAATCCAGTCATACCTGGATGGGACCCAGGTATGGGTAAACATGGGACCCAGTGCCTCCTTGCGTGACACTCACCATTAAAGGGTTAAATTGGGGGTTAGACCACTAAATGGTTTCCAGGGGCAGCTGTGTCTGCAGCTCACCGCTCCCCCAGGTCATATGCAGAAAACATGAGTTATCACTGATTTGTCCCACAGACAACTAATGGGACTTTAAATGAACCTAAATACAAGTTTGGAAGAAAAAAAAAACACTATTTACTAGTTATGCTTAAAGTCTCACTTCAATCAGCTTTAAATATATCGTAAAAGTGTTCCAAGAGTTGTTTTATTTGTGATGATGTTGTTTTTAGTCTTAAAAACGTTCTTGGACATAGTTTCTGCCGTGTCAGTAGGTCATTAGACGTGTGAGTTGTGGACGTAAGTGTTGGTGCAGAACAACCCGCCCTCCTTCCTCTCCCTGTTGTTAAGAGCTCAGAGCAGTGGCCCTGTGGCCTCACCAGTGTATTTTCTACATCACAAATAAAATCTTTTTTTGAACTGCATTTTTTGGTTTGCTCCTAACTGAATAAAGAAATATTCACAAATGCAATTTTGAGCTAAATTTTCTTTAGTTTAAAAAAAATGCCACAAGAACATTTTAAAAAACACCAAAATTGCCATTTTCATCAGAGTTGGTCTTCATGTTTTTGGATAGAATTGATCTTTGAAGCACTTTACGATTTGGATTACATCAGAGCGGATGGTAATGATCTCATGGCTGCAGATAGTGGACTTGTGTTTGTACTTGTTCTTTTAGACCTCAGTGGTGCATTTGACCAAAATGATCATACATTTTTATCAAGGACTGGAATATGCAATTGGTATTACAGGAACTGCATTAAACTGGTTTCAGTAAAACTATATCTATATGAGATGTTCCATTTTGTTTGTTGACAGTAAATGTCGAGTCATAATAAATCACAGGAAGCTGCTCTTGGTCCCATACTTTTCAGGCTATAAATGCTTCCATTAGTTCTCATTACTGAACAGAGTGAGATCTGTTTGTATTTCTTTAATATTGATGCTTAGCTATACCATGAACACACAAAGATTAAAGATGTTTGAGATTTCTACATTATCATATAGATAAAAGACGGCAGAAAACTACAAGACTGAGGTCCATTTAACTGATTTGTTACTTTAAGACTAGATTTTTTTTTAATGGGTTATTCCAAAATTGTCCCAAAACCCTCTAGTGAGTGACCAAACTTTTTGCAAAGAGTTTGGTGATAAAGGCGAGTCTCCACTCTTTGGACTCTTATAAAACATGTAATGCAAATGACATGTTTTCTGAACATTTTTTTGCAATGTAATACTTTTCATGTCTTCAGGTAGAACAAAAATACAATCTGAATACATGTTTGCCAAAATGACTGTGAGTTTGTATTTAATGACCAGAAATAAAGAAAAAGTTGTCTGGAAAAGAAAAGTTTCAACTAATGTTACATATTAAATGCTCACTAGAAACTTAAATATGCAAATCATGTGAACAGGAAAAATAGCTATCTTCTTCAGAAATACAAAACACTGACTTTGATCTGAGAGACAAATATGTTTGTTTTACAGCTAACGTTTAATAAATTAGCTTAAATGTGTCATTGTAAAGTCCTGCGAAAGTGCTGCCACAGGTTCACTATGGCTTATCAAATCATATCAAACTTTATTTGTAAAAATCCACAATTTACAGAATTTGCCAGAATTTAGCCAATTACAATCAATAAATAGTATACATTGTTTTTTGGCAGTGTTGGTGGCCACATATTATTGATTTTATGACAGAAACCTACGGGCTGGTATAGGAATTTAAATGCAGGCTGGTCCACGTGCCAGACTTTGGACATGTCTGCTCTAGCTGATTCCCAATGCTTAAGATATGCAAAATGGATAAAAGTTCCATTATCCATCCATCTTCTGGACTACATAATCCTTTTTTGGATTAGGTGGGGCACATCCTGAACAGGTCGCTAGTCTAATGTAGGGCCTTTCACATTAGAATAAAAATAATAATAATACATTTTATTTATTTAGGTGACTTTCTTTACACTAAAGGTCCACTTACAAAGAGAAACAAGTAAAGCAAAAACAATAAAAATCAATTACAACAATTCAAATACATTTAAAATACATTGGGATGGAATCAGAAGAAAGCCTTCGTGAAGACATAATAATAATAAATAAACAAATAAATAAAGCCAGAACACAGATTGGAATTTAAAATGTTTTTATCACATCATACTTTAAAATAACATGACTCCAATACATCTCAAAGATCTCATTTTCCATAATTTCCTAGCAGAACATTCACCCTCAGTCTGGAGGATTATTTATTTGCATCTTTTTCCTGAAAGATTTTCCTTGCTTCAGTTCATGAGACAGACATTATTTCCATCTTAAAGGCCAGGCTGTGGACTCTCTTTTTATTAAATCTTACAGTCACATTCAGTCGTCATTGCCTCACACCTTCTTCACCCTCATCTATCTAAATATCAAATCGATCCCTTGTTCCTCTGTTTGGCATAATGCAGTAGCCTAAAAGAATCTCACACTGAGTCAGTCTGAGCCAAGAGGGCTGTAGGGTTTTTTATTAAACTGTGCTCCCGAATGCAGTCTGTATGTAAGCAAAGCTTTGGACAGGAGACTTTAAGGAGTTCCGTTCATTCGCTCTCTTGCTTCGTCTGGTCTGCAGGGACACCCCAGATTAAATATCTCCCCACCTCAGGTACTTAGGTCTATTTCTGGTTCATGTGTGCATGAAATCAGTCTGTGTATGAGTTTGTGTGTGTGCTCCCAGTGCGACTGACCCTGTGTAAGATGGATGTTAGGTACTGAAGAGCATTTTCTGCTCTCCATGGTGAAGAGACGTTACATATAATAACCTCAAACCTTTGGATAGCGGCGCTTTCCATCACTCAGTGTGACTTTCTCTGCCTTCCTGTCTCCTGCATGAAACCGTTCGTCTACTTTAAACTTTGTGGCACGTACACACCAGGCATGTGACACACACCCAAGAATGTGCTGAATGCCGTTTCTTGATTGTGCGTTTAGCATATGCCGTTCATACTGAACTATCACTACCCTAGCGCATGTACTCACAGTTGGAAGATGCGTGGTGTAAAATGTTGATGCAGTGCAAATCTCACAAATCTTGCTTCTAGTTTTTATCTTTTACTGCTTTATTCCAATAAATGAAAAATGTATAATTCCTGTCACAAACCGCAATTGTTAATTTCTCTGTTTTGTACAAAGCGCCCCAAAACAGATCTAAAAGCTTGTGTAGCGACACGTGAACGTGAAAGTTGTGAATGCGGAAGCCCAAAACACACATATACGCATGTTTACATAGACTTTGCATTGGCAGTGAACACACGCTGCTGAGGTCAGTGTGAAGGTAGCATTAGAGGTATCCATTTTTTAATTCTTAAAAAAAATTATTTTTCCTTTACTGACATACAGTTCTGCCACTATGTCTTATCATTGCTTCAAAAAATTAAATGTTAGATGAGGTTAGATGTTAGGTGACGGAGAAGAACCCTTAGATTTCAACATTTTGAAGCAAATATTTGATATTGTAACAAAGTCACAAGATTTAAAGCCAAATGGAATATTGCACTTTATGTGAAAAAAAAACAACTTTAAACTCTGTATTCATCACAAATAGAAAAACTTGAACTTAGAAAATTTACTTTGATCAAAGAAATTGAGGACATTTTTTTTGTTTATGGAAAGAAATATGCATGTTAATAAGCATGTTAATGTTTTTAATGCAATAATCATCTATTTTTATGTTCTCAAATGAAAAACAACACTGAGAATTTGCATGAGTGTTTTATTTGAACTCAACCGAAAATGCATCTTACATCGCTCTCGATGGCCCTTGACACATTGCATCCCTCCCGCTGCTGTGACATAATCCGTGTGAGACTTTGTAGTTTTTAACAGAAATAACCCAAAACAATGCCACAACCATTATCTATTATGTTACTAAGAGCACTCTGGGTCTAAGTTTTTGTTTTTTTCTTAAAGTCCCACTCCTATCGTGTTTTGATCTATTATAAAAATGTTCCCAGTGGTCTTTTAATTATGATTATGCTTTCAGGCAAAATCCAAAACCCTGTGTAACATTCTATAGAGTGGCAGAAGTTTATGAAAAAAATAAAGAACTGGGAAAATTAACCTGTGACATTTTTATCCACCTGTTTTTACAGCTATGCTTCAAGCAACTGGTTGGAGAAAACACTTAAATGTAAGGGTAAGTAAGGGTGTCATACACATTTTCAATTGTTTCGACCCACACAAACCCTGTGCACAGGGCAAAAGGACCGGTAAGTGCTGCTCAAGTTATATGTTGCTAGAAATGAGTAAAAAAGACAATCGGAGCGTTGCTTGTGTGGACATCCTACGGGCACTTACACATTCCTGCACACCGCTCGCGTGCAGCATTCGCATGGTAAGTGAGAAGCCAGTGCTTGCACCTCACTATTGATCATAGTTTGACATAAAGACATTGTCTGACAGCATTATCTAAGTGCATGCAACTTACATTACATTAGCAATACATTTACCACTTGTGCACAAGATGCACAAGGCCTCATGAGCATCAAGGGAACTGCAAGACTGTCAGGAGTCTGAGCTCTGTCTCCGTCTCAGGTCACCGGTGGGAGCCATCTCCTGAGTACTGACACTACCTCTGCCAGCTTCCCTACTGCACAGATCCTGGATACCTGACGCTTGTCTGCAAGCATCCACAGGACACATACGCAGCACACAGAGCCTGGCTCGGTGCGAAGTATTGCTTGTGCCATTCAGCCTGCATATCGAGCTTTTTATCCTGATCTGATCACCTGTTGACCTGACCCTGCTTTGTATTAGACTCTGCCTCTTTGCCGCCTGCCCCGACCTTTGCCTGGACTCTGACCCTGATTTAGCTTTGTGAACTTTTAGCTGAGCTTTTCTCCTGTCTGCCTGTCTGAGTCAATAAAACCTGCTGCACGTGGAATCAGCCATCAGCCACTCCTCTGTATGACTCTACATGGGCCCGAAAAAACCCAATAACCTGCCACATCCGTAGAGGTCAACCCAGTTTTTTTTAACTGTTTTTTAAAAGCAAAGTAATCTTAGTTTAAGAAAACATGTCTTAGTGAACTGATTTAAGATTGTTTTTTCTTATCCTTTTGGCAGATTTTATTTTTTCTTTTTTTTACTTGGTAACATATATTTTTCAAGTTTCATATTCTTTTACCTTGTTTCTCTGGGTGCTGTTTTTGCAGTGTTTAAGGGAAGGTAGCAATTTTTTAAACTCAGTCTGCATGTCCCACATGTCTCACTCTGTATAATTCTGGTAAAGCTCTTCAGAAAAATTGTTGACATGGCAGCATGCAATGAAGGATACAATCTGAATATTGATAACAATTCAGTTTAAGTGCAGTTTTATTTATGTGAAACCAAGCAAGAATTTGCTACATCTTTGCTCTGGAGTTCCTCTATCTTCTGAGTTCTTGCTGGGCTTTCTCTGAGAAAAATCTTCTGATTGAAAAAAAAGTGTCCATGGACAGCTAGAAATCATCTCCTTTGAGTTAACAAATCTCGCACACCTTCACACCCACTTCTTTGTTCAGGCTCAACAACACAAGAGCCAACTCGGTGTAAAACACCTCCAAACTGAACCCTAAAATGCATGACAAGTTTCCATCAAGCTGTGCAGTCTAATCTGTGCTTAGTGCTGCTCGTCTCTCCTCCCACCAGTCGTCCTGTCTCCTCATCTCCAAACCCAGATGTCACTTTGGTGAGGAGAGATCCTCGAGGCTGTTCAGCAGGTTCACAGCGGATGTCCACCCACTGCAAATGGAGCATGGAAAATATGTAACAGCTGGATGAGGAGATTCATGGCTCCCTCCAGACATAAACGATCTCGGGAACACATTCATCTTCTCTGTATGTTTATGTGACTGCCTGTCTGAGTGTCTGCATTTCCCTGCCACTGTGTCCCGCCATAATTATGAGCTTTGCTGCTTTATTGCCTCTCTTCACCTTATTATTCCGTTTTTTTCACTGCAGCAAGTCACGCTTAGATGGACTCTTTGCAAGCAGATGAAAGTAAATTGTATATTGCAAAAAACTTTATTTTAACATAATCTGCACCAAGAAAATAAACCCAAAGCATTTAAGGGACTGAGCCATTTTGTGCTTTACACCTTGTTTCCAATTATAAAACTTTTCTGATTTTTTTTTCTTTTAAGTAAAGAGACAATTTTACAGTGAAGCCTTTTTCTTGCATGTTTGAATGATGAACCCCACATTTCCTGCACTACAAGGCACACTTAAAAGCCTTAAAAAAAATGATAGTACGCCTTATAATCTGGAGCGCCTTGTAAATGGATTTATTTTGGCTTTGTTTACTGATGTCAAAGCAATTTCGAAAGGGTACTCGGCACTCTGTCAAAATGTCCGTTTGTTTTTACAAGTTGCAAATAAGGTTTGCACTGCCTTCAGAATCAAGTATTCTAGTGACCCTTTACAAGTAAAGTCTATGTAAAGATGCATTTCAGGGCTTCGATATTCAGAACTCTCGTGTTTGCGTACCGCTACACAACTTTCTATAACAGTTTTCGGGCTCCACACACAAAACGCACTGCCGTTCAATGCCTATTGAAAACTAAACCAGGTTGAACTTTGACCTATCAGGGAAAATCAATCATGAAAGAGAAATCAACCATTGTGGGATGTTAACAGCTGGATTTCTATGACATTTGCTCCCTTTTGGTATTTCATACCAAGCTTCTACCAACTGTAAGTGGCAGAAATGTGCTAGTGTCAGGTAGCGACCAGCGACAGTCAAGTGTGAACATGATGTTAAATGAGCGTTCACAAATGCGCATTCTTGAACAAGCTTAACAAGCCTTGTGTAAATATGCTAATGTGTACTGGTGTCAGACTGTTTTGTCTTGTTCTTTTTTATATATATATACATATATATATGACTAACAACTGTTGGGAGTTAGAACAGTAACATTTTTTAGCGGTATCAGTCTGGATCAATCTGTTTACACATTGTAAACAAGGCTGGGAGTTATACTGTAGTTATGGTGAATAGGCTAACATGAGTAATGCTTCTGAGGTGGGTAACACGTAACTACAATCAAATTCTAGAATTACTATGAATGCATTTAATAAAGTCTGACCATTATATCTTGTTTAATGTGCCTTAAATTTCAGTGCACCTTATATCCCAACATACATTTGAAAATACCATTATTTGACAGAAGGCTTTGCAATTTTATTCACCCAGTACTGCAAAAAATATGGTACTTTATTACAAATCTAGGAGAGCATTTTATGGGGTTTTATGTCTTTTTATGTCAGGTAGCTTTACCCAACAAGATGGATCAATTAAATTCCTCCTTGAGACTAAAGCGATGTAAACATGTGAAATCTTGCTCTATCTGCAAAAGAAGATTTAAAGCACCGCAGCAGCAGACCAACAACTGTGCAATGTAGGAAAGAAAAACTCAAGGGGCTGTCTTCATTAGATGATCAAATGTTTTACTGATGTGTTCAAATCAAAGGTAAATATAGTAAGACTTGGTGATCTTTCATTCAAAATGCAGCTGGGGCTTGGGTTTTCAAAATAAACTTCTGAGTCTCTGAAGAGAACAAGAAATTTACAGTATGCATGTGTGTATGTGTGGTAGTTCAGCTTCCAGGAGCATGTGGGTGTGGTTGAGTTAGCATGAGAGACAACCCCCAAGTACAGAACTAATAACTCATAAAGACCTTGGCTTGCCCGCCAGCGGCTTCTCCACTGGTAGAATATCTAAGAGCAGAGCAGCAAAGGAGGAAAATAAAAAATTAGACACAATGAGAGCAGCAAGCACGGGGACAGGTGCCACTCAGCAGCACGTTATTGATTTGCTTTTGATGTGTTCAGATGTGGGCAACAGGGAGACATGGTGAACATAATAAGACACGGTTCTAGAAGGAAAAAACATTAAAAAGACTCTTTCTTCAAATCCAATTTATTTCTGATCTGACATTCTTCGTATTTGCCTCTTCTTAAAGATGAAAATTGTGTTTTTGATGTTTTTAACATGTACTTAGTGCCTTTTTCTGACTTTGGAGGACATATATTAGGAACATTAAGCAAAAAAGCATTTGTTTTTTCAAACTGTTGTAAATCAAGAGCAGACAAAAAATGATGGAAAAGTTTGACGGAATTGTTCCAAAGCGATACAATGGAAAAAAAAAATCAAAAGATTTAGTGATTTAAAATAGTGTAATGAGTTTAGTTGACTTGCTAGCATATTTTCATGCTATGGTTAGTTGGCTTGTCTTGTTTCAGGTTGGTTTGGTTAGTTTGGTTTGTTTATATGATGCACTAATATCCTAGATTCCTCCTGTGCTTCATAAAGCCAAATACCTATCATTATGTTATGGTAGTGAAGCATGTATATATACAGTCTTATTGTTATCTTTTCCGTTATTATGAAATGCATTTAAGATGACATGCTCCCAAATCTTGTTAAATTTATTTCTCCCAAAGTGCGATGTATACACCGGAGCGACTTATAGATGATTTTTTGTCTTTCTAATGCATTTTTTTGGTGTCTACAGCTGGTACTCTGGAGCAACTTACAGTCCTAAAATATGACAATAATTCCTATAGAACCTCTCCTTCAAAGGATAGAGTCCAGATGTCGTAATACATGACGATGAGTGAGTAGGCGGAGACATAACAAAACCTAAATAAATTGAGCAACAAAGGAGAAATCTTAGAGTTACACCTTAGGAACAGCCAGGGTGTTAGTGGAAGGTAACCTAAAAAACGGGTTGGGCAGCCCTGTTTATTTGATACCATGACAATACCAAGTGCTTCCTTAAAGTTTTGTAAAGATAATGAACAAAAACCTGAACATAAAAAAAGGCATTAAAACGCATAATGCACATTTCTTCATACTTTTTTTAAGTTGCATGCCCAACTTTCATAGTTCCCCTTGCAATCACTGTTTTATTTATTATATAGAATGTTTTTAATTATAAATCCTAGAAAACAATTAAATACATTTAAAGGTTTATTTAAATAAGCAAAGGGAGACCGGATAAAAACAAATGTGACTAAAAGCGTGAAGAGAACATGACATTTTTCTTTTGAAGTTTCCAGCTTTTGGTCAACATTAGTTGTTTAGTTGTTTTCCCAAATCACATCTCTTTGTCTTGTCTGAAGAAGCCTGTGGAGGAACACTACAATCCTCACAATATATGAAAACTAATTAAACATCATGTTACTGTTTCTGCCCGGCTCTTAATCTCCACCACTGCAGCCCTTCAAACATTCTCCACAATAAACAGAATAATAGCAAACCCCGGGGACTAAACAAACAAACAAGAAACAGCAAATCAACAAAGTACCTAATGATGAAAATTTGCATTGCTGCTGGTGATGATTAGTCGGGGGATATTAATGCAGATTACTGTTTGCATCTGGAAATGTGGGGAGAATATTCCAGAGTCTGTGTTTTAATAATGAAGGCTGCTGGGCTTGGAGGCGAACCTCCAGGACTGACGGACCATATTCGTTTACATCTTGCTGCGTTCATTTGAATATTTGATGTCTGAATGGAAATCATCCTCAAAATATTTTAAGATTTTGAAATAAAGCTATAAATGGTCTGAAGTAAAAATCCTTCAGCACAGTTTCAGAGCTTCAAAAAAAGATGTGCTTTACAAACAGGAAGTATGTCATCTAGTTAGATCAAAATTAGGATTACAAAATGTGAAAAAATCCAAAGCGTGTCAAGTTTCTCTTTATGTAAAATGTAGGAAAGGTAGAAAAAGGTCAAATTCCAACAGCCAACAAAAAGTAAAGAAATCATACTAAAAGTTACACAGAAAATCCAGGCTGCTCCTATTAAAGATGAAACCATTTTTTGCCTTTTCTGGTCTCATGAGGAGGGTGTGATGCTGTAGTATCGCAAGGCCCAACGTGATGAGTGTGTGATTCAACTTGGCAGCGTGTAACACGTTTTTGACAGCCTGAAGGGCCTGGAGAACTTCATTAATGATTGTTACCATATCTTTGTCATTGTGAAGACCTACAACACCACTCCTTCCTCCAAACACGGCCATCCTGAATACTCTCCCGCCTCCTCTCCAGGCAGCAGAATCAGCGACACTTTTGAGTCCATTGATAAAAAGCTCTCCAGCCATTTAAACCTCCTGAAGATTCTCCATACATAATTCCAAAGCCTGTGAGAATCCCTGGAGTTCAGCCAGCAACAGGTGCGGGAGCTCGCAGCGTAGAACCAGGCCCTAGAGAGGCCGTCAAGACCCTGAGCAGCGGCACCACTTGTCTTTCTGAGGAGAACCTCTCCATCAAGAAAATGCTCCTTGATGTTCAGGCGAGGAGCACGAGGAACAATCTGGTCATCTCTGTGATTTCAGAAGAGATGGGATAAGACTCGGTGGCCATGGTGAAGTCCTTCATGGAGAATCAGCTGAAGATCCCCAGGAGGAGGTCCAGAAGAGTGCCTCCCATATGATACACCGACTGGGAGGAAGGATATCCCACAACTAGCATCTGTGACCAATTGTAGCTAAATTCCAACATTGTAAGCAAAGCAGCTTGTGAAGAGCTGGGAGCTAAAGGGAACCCACTTCAACATGAAGAATCAGTTCCCAGCAGAGATCCTGCGGTGCATGAAGATCCTTTTTCCACTGAGAAGGAAGCACTCCGCCTGGTCCCCAGCAGTGGTCCCAGTTGACAAACTTTTCATTGACAGACGGCTCTTTCGGGACCCCAAGATCACACCGTGGCTGTGCTGAAGACCTGACATCCATGCTACGCTGATGAAACTGACTATATATATATACACACACACACACACACACACACACACACACACACACACATATATATATATATATATATATATATATATATATATATATACGTATATATAGAAAAGAGAGACAGACCATGGATGTTAAGACATGAAAGCTCCTCACCCATACACGAAGGGTTCCATCCCAAATCCAGTACCCTGAGACTGAATGCTAGCTGCAAGGAAGGAGGCCGAGGACTAATGAGCATGGGAGCCACTATCCAGGATGAAACATACAAGATGCTAGAATACATTAAACTCAAGGCCCAAACTGACAGTGTGTTCAGTCAATGTCTCAGGCAATAGACAGTTAAGGATGCGGTGGTGGAGGACAGATCCTCATGGGAGGACAATCCCCCGCATGGGATGTACCACCGAACTGTAACTGAAGTGGCTGACGTCAAGATGTCTTATCAATGGCTAGAAAGGGGTGGCCTACAGTACAGCACAGGAACAAGCTCTGGGCACCAGAGCAATAGAGGCTCAGATCTACCACACCAGACAAGACCCAAGGTGTAGGCTGTGCAGAATATGGACTGACACCTCCAAAAGTGACAGACAATGAGAGAGCAAAGATTCTAGATATAGACGGACAGGATGGTAATGGCGAACCAACCAGACATTGTAGTGGTGGATGAAGAACAGAGGAAGGCTGTTGTGGTGGATGTGGCAGTACCAAGTGATGGTAACATCAAGAAGAAGGAACATGAGAAACTGGAGAAATACCAGAGTATCAGAGAAGAACTGGAGAAAATTTGAAAGGTGAAGCTGACAGTGATGCCCATGATAATTGGAGCACTCGGGGCTGTAACTCCCAAACTGGAGGAGTGGCTACAGCCGATCCCTGGAAGAACCTCAGACATCTCAATTCTGAAAAGTACAGTGCTAGGAATAGCTAAGATACTGCAGGACCCTCAAGCTCCCAGGCCTCTGGACTCGAGCTGTGTTTTTTTTTTTACATACATATTTATAGAAAGATAGACAGACAGACAGACAGACAGACAGACTGATAGATAGAAACGTTTCATGAACACTTGCTCGTTATTTTGACCATATTCTAAGACTATTTTGAATTTGCTGGTATTGAAAATGCTTTAAAAACAGAAGTTTACATAATTTTGGCTGCTTTAACTTGCACTTGAACTGTAACTTTTAGATTCCAAGCTTCTTAAGTCTGAAGTGTTTAAAACAACTAAAATGCCATTTAAATGGATTCTTTCACTCCCTAGTTTCAGTCAAACCAACCTCGTGGCACATTCGCATAAGTCTTCCCCTTTTAAACAGACATTCTTTTCACCTTTTAAAGAATTCAGCTGCAGCAGAGCCGAGCGCCTGTCAGAAGTTTCCACCCTCTGGAGTTTTCTTTTCAGGGAAGCTGTTAGAATTGGTGAAATGTGGTTCTTTTGTCCTTGAAAGAGCATTGATGAGTTGGGCATTCTTTTAGTAATCCACACCAGGGCCGATAATCCTAAACAGACACACAAAGAGGATAAGTCATTGGCTGATGGCCTCCAGCTCACAAAAGGTAAGGTAAAGAAAGAAGCCAAAGATCAGTTAGTTAGTACAATGCAGCTTTTTTTTGTCTTCCTTTATCTAAGCAGAGCTGCTTTTAAAGCATAACACTCACCATTGGCGTGCGTCGTGCAGCAGCCAAACAAACAGACGTGCTGCAACATCACAGAGATTCCAGCAGGAGGAGGAAAAGTCAAACGGAGGAGAGGAGGCAGATGAATCAAATGAAAAAAGGCAGAATGGTCTGATAAAGGAAGACACTCAAAGAGAAAGGGAAGTGAGGAGATGTAACATGGGCGAGGAGGGAGTATTGGTGAGATGAAGGAAAACAAAGAGAGCAAGCGGGTTCAAGAAAAGAGAGGAGACAGATGGGTGGGAGGAGTAGGAAAGAAATGAAAGGGAAGGGAGTGTGACGATAACATGAAAGCTGGAGATGGGAAGATAGAAGATGAACGTGAAGAGGATTGAGGGATGGGTGAGAGGAAAAGAACAGATGGTGGTATAAAGAGATGAAGCAGATGAAGAGAGAGCAGTAGAAGAGCACAAAGATGGAGAAGTTAGCAAAGGAGGGAAAACGATTCACAACAAAGATTTGACACAAACACCTGCCTAATAGAAGAAACTCCAAGACCCTAAAGCAAATTCACTGTATAAAATCTGTATGCAATTTTCTGCAGGTGTGATGACCAAAAGAGCCTAAAAAGTACTTCCCATTACGTATAGGCTTTACTTTTTTCTGAAAAACATACAATTCTTCACAGAATATTGTAGTTCCAAAGATGGGTGTGTCACTGGCATCAAATGCAATCATCCATTCCTGTGTGGGGGTGTGTTTTCACTGGATGAGACATCAGCTTTGAAGGGATGGAGAACTTTCTGGGAACAAATGCTCCCCACTGTGCTGGAAATGCTCTTCGTGCTGGATCAGCTTAATACCCTTCATTATTTGCTTTGTTGCCAGCAAGGATTTATCGTTGTTAGTGTTTTTTTTTTTAATAAGAGGAGCCTCTGGATGGCAAGAACTTAGGTCGAATTTTCTTCAAATGAAATGTGTTTTGTTTGCTGGCTGCAAAATCATGCCAAGTCTTGTATATTTACCAGAGTAGATAGCCCCTACAGGATGAAGAGAAAAAAAGACAGATACAATAAAAAAAAAACAAAAAAAAAAACAAGAAAACAGTGAATGAAATCAATATTAACATTTATTTATGTAAAAACAAAAAATCTACTAAAACAGCATAACTGACGTCACAATTTTAGTTGCTGGATGACCCGTATGAATGATAAACTTAAACCTGTTACTGAATAATGTAAAATTCACTAATAGAGCAGAACTACTGTTTTAGAGGTAGGGATGTAAATGATACAGATAGGCCTAAAAAAGAAAAAAAATCTCTGATCACAAGAGTAACAAACAGTATTGGTTGAAAAACAGAAATGAATTTGATTATGTTGCTAAGAAAAGTATACAGTTGATCAAGCCGGCAAGTAAATAATCAGTTTCTGCAAAACTGTCATTGTCGTGAAGCCTTCAAATTAAAGGTGGAGAATTTGACATTTCACAACAAAGGTAAGACAAAAAACGTCGGAAAAAATTCCAATACACGGCAAAAACGGAATCTTTAGAAAGTAAAAGACCTTTGTTTAAGAAAAATAGTCTTGTCTGTCTTGAAAGAAAGATAATCTTATTACTACACCTCTGTCTAGGGGTATGTAAAAAGGATTAGGACAGGTAACAGAAGACAAGAAAAATGAAATACCGCAATGACTCAAAAAGTCTCACAAACCCAGGCTCAAAATAAGTCAAGATTAATTAACAGAAAATGAAAACTATGAAAAATCAATCAAAGCACAGGGACCAAGGCCTGTTGGTAACAAGAAACAAAGTAAAGGTATGTTGCTGCCAGGTGGGGAGGTAGGGGCTGTTCCAGTTAGTGTATTTATTTATTTGTCTGTAGCCTGGTACCGGGTTCGGGGCCCAGAGGTTGGAGACTGCTGTTCTACATTAGGGAAATAAGATGAAATGGCTGAAGATAACATGAGAATTTCCTGAAACTAACACTGATCAAAAATATTTTTTTTTCAGTTCCAATATCAAATACATCAATTATCATATTTGGAGTTTCTTCCACCATTTCATCTTGTCTCCTTTGTGATAAGTACAGACTTTTTTGATATTTCTTTTGTTTTTATTCTCCTTGTATGAATATCATGCATTTGATTGGCAGCAGGTCCAATCAGTGCACCAATTAGGTGACAGTAAAAGTTTGCTGATTGGTTGATTTGTATGACGTTGGATCTGTTGCCAAAGTATGTTCCATCTGTAAAAACCTTCGTACTTGTAATAAGCGATTTGTGTGCTTGTAAAATGATTTTTTTACTTGAAGAAAAAATGTGTCTGTATGCTACTTTTATGTCAGAATTGTTCAACCTAAATTAACTTTGCAACAACAGTTTAAGTCGGCTTGATAAGACGTGTACACCTCTGTGCCTTTCTTAGTTCTCATATACACTCAATCATCCCACCCTCAAAGTAAAAATGTAAAAAGACACTAGGATGATTTTCATTCCTCATTATGCTAAAACAAACCTTGGATTAAAAAAAAAAAGCTTAAAATCTTTGAAAACATTTTTTTCTTATTGGAATTCTTTTGCAGGACAGACTGTTTTTGTCCTTTGTGCTTCAAGAGACTCAAGAGCAACGAGCTGAAAAATGCCAACAGATGCAAACTCAACTTCGCACAACCTTGGAAAAGCCTGCATTCTTAATCACTGAAGTTTGTGCATAGTGTTAATCATGTTACACAGAAAATATATAGTTTCAAAGCAGAGTTAATTACAGACAATAATGAGAATGCCTAAATGAGAAAACGTGTTTGTGTGTTTGGAGGGTGGTGAGGAGTTTTCTGGGCTGCAGCCTTGGCATACAATTAATACCAATATCCACTCTTCCGTCAGACCGTTAAGCGGATCATCCCACATAATTTAGCATAGAGATGAGGTGAGGGGTGTGCATTGGTGGGAAATAAACCACCTGGTTGTGTGGCTGCAGCTGCCATGTGACTCATGAATGAATGTTCCAAAGAAGAGATTCTCTTTCTTTGAGCAATCTCTGAAAGAGCGCTAATGAGTTTCTCCATCCAGAATGATGTTTAGTTATTATCGCAGAGGTGCAGGATGTCGCAGGACTGTGGGTCAGTGCTCTCACTCTTGTTTATGATGCCGTTTCTTTGACTGGAAGGAGGTTTACACGAAACACCCAAAGCTTTCCTCGATAAGCGCAACATTTGAATTGATTTGTTTGAGTTCAGCAGCCGAGGCTCCGAGCTGCAGTGTCATCACGTAATAAATGCAAATGAAGGTAATCAAAAGCTTATGAGCTTATATAAGGTTAAATTGAAGTAGGCAGGCACTTAGTGTGTAATTTTCTTTTGCTGATGAGAAATGGTTTGTCAGATATACTTTCATCATTTTCATTTTGCATTTGCAGTATTTTAAAGGTACACTTGGGAAAATGTGCCTATTATCAGCATATATCACATGGTGGGTGCTCTAAACGTAAAAATGCTCCTGTCTTCCTTTAATTACGCTGCCTTAGTTCAACTTACTCACCAGAATAAATGCTGCTTTCAGGTTAACATAAATTTATGTGACGAGAATGGATGAAACCAAGCTTAAAGAAAAAGCAAACACAAGCAAACAATCTCAGTGTTAATAGGCTTTTTTTTCCCCCTTTTTCTCCCCCTCAATGTTAATTAAGCAGCTATCTTAACCCAAGAGGACACAAAGACATTCATAAAGAAATCAGCGATCTTCTTCAGAGAGTTCAAAACAAATCCTGTGTTGCCTCAGCTATTTTTCTGGCTCAGAACTCAGGAGAAAACCCGCTGCAGTTTGGAAACGGAAACATTTTTTTTATCCCACAAGAAATTTTTAATTGCTTTCAAAGTTAAGAGTTTTCCTTTTTCAACATTTTATTGTACAGCTTTTACTTTAAATTTAATTCTTTGAACCTCTAAAATGTTACTGTTTACTGTCCAACAGAAAACAGAACAATCCAGTGTAATAATAATAACATGTTTGAGAATAATAAAGGTTTTGTACATTAAGGAAAAAATTAAGTAATTCATAAATGGGTGTCCATTATTATCTACAATTTCTATGTCACTGAATTGCATGGGATGTTGTGCATTACATAAAACAATACATTTTTGTCATCAATTATTAACATTATATTTTTAGAAATGTATGGCTCTTTAATGAGTATCTCCACACTATCTATCCTGTTCAATGTACTGGCTCACGTTAAAACTTCTGTTTAAAAAGTATAGTTAAGCCAAGCATTATTAGCTTTATGGGAAGATCATGAATGTTTTACAAAAGGCACAGACAGAGACAGCATTCAAAATAGAAGAAAACCTAAAAAGACCCAAACATTTGAAATAGATATTGTGTGAGTTGTGTGTTTGTGTTTATACATTGTTTGTTCCGATGTTTCAGATTTTTTTCAGCTACTGAGGCCATAGAGAAAGCCACAAGAGTCGGGGCCTTGACAAGGAAAGGGAGATTCAGTTCCTGGATTTTGTTTTTGATGTTATGCTTTCAGAGGTACGATGGTATATCTATGTGGTTTGTGAAATTTGAGTCATTTATTTGGTGATTATGGTCAACTTTTCACTTGGAATGCAGAAACCAAAGCAATGCGTTCTTTGGAGGTCATTGGGTATGATTGGGTCATTTATCTGTTTTTCAGATCCTAATAAGCATCCTTCAAACAAAAAGGAAAGACAAGACTGCAGGAGGAGATTCACCTGGCTAGGGGTGGCATTTTTTCATTCTTTTGCTTCATGTTGTTCTTCTTTTTTTTTTAGCAGGTAATTGTTTATGTTTAGTTTTACTTGCTTGTGATGGCTGCTGTAGCTTCATCTTGTTTTTTCAGTTTACTTCGATTTGTACATTACAAAAAAGTTTTTAATTTAAAACTGGTGCTCAAGTTCTTAATGTTGTATGTATGATGGAGTCATGAAGAAAAATTGGTCTCAAAAGGTAGGCTAATATCAGTGTTGCTGTAGGATGGTTCTTGAGTTTTATTTAATGAAGAAAATATTTATGAGCACTTGACAAGATGTTCCAGAGGGAGAAAGCAAATGGCTGGAAAGACAGCAGATCCAAAGACGACCATGACTGAGTCTCACTGAGTTCTGTCCAGGATGTGAAGAACGGTTCTGTTATCTTCATGTGCAGCATTGTTTGGAAATTAATAAATATGTATACATGTTTAATGTCAGCTTCATCTGCAGCTGGGTGCCTCTCCCTTTTTACTCTTTCAAATCAATTAAAGTGATAACACTTGACAGCTTTTTATTGAATGTTTAATTAATATTGAGATAAATCCACTGTGCCAGCTCGGGATGTTAGGTTACAGTTTGAAAGTTATTTGCTTTGAGAGTTGGCACCCAAAAAAAAAAAGGATATACATTTGATCCAGTTTAAATACAGCAACCATCAACTTGTTTTGAACTTTCTTTGTTTTATATAAAAATAGGCACTATGTGTGCATTTGTCTCTTTATTGACATTCACAAATTTGTCTGCAGTCTTGATTACAATTTCTTAATTATTGTCACACTGTTTTGCTTATACATAAAGTTTTTCATATTCAGTGACACCTTAGAAAAAGAAAAAAAGTGACTGTTCGCACACAATTTTCAAAATAAGTTTAGGCAGTACTGAACTTTTTTTGTGGGAGCACGGAAGGGTTAAGGTTAGGATTCCGGATACGGATAGGGATAAACCATGGAATGGCTCCTGAGTGCGACTGTTTCTGCTGCTCACTGGTCCTCCAGGAGATAGATCAAATGCAGAGAACACATTTCACACACATATGTTTGTGAGAGCTAATGGAACTTTAATGTTAAGTTTTTAAATATGTGCGGCCAACAACAAAATCAAGCGTTGGACGCACTTAAAATACGTGAAGGAAATGCTGCAATGTGCATCACTTTTTTGTGCTGGTCGCACGTAAATACATGTAAAGCCATAATAATAATATAGATAATATACACCTGCTCCTTAGATGAAATACAACTTCAGTTGGAGATCCATCACGTCTATCTGCCATGCTAATACGCCATGTTACCTGCAGCTAGGTACTCTGGAAAATGATCTGAAAACAAGTATCTAAATCATAAAGACATGTTTTTTTTTGTTGTTGTTTTTTTTTATCTATACTGTATATATTGGTCCAAAATATATTTTAGATCATTCCAACTGTTCTTTCAGCTTCTCTCACAGCCCTACGCCCGACTGCACTGCTGTCAGACTATTTTTTCACATGAAAGTTTCTAACCACTCAGATTTAAGCCCTGTTTTAATCTTACAAAATATAATATATATAATGAATTCCATTCAGATAAAAGTGAACTGCATCGTTCAAATTCAAACCTTAAAAATTGAATAATTCACAGGTAACATTTTGTCATTCCAGTACTGTTTGTGGAGCATCTGCTGCTGTTTCATGACAGTGTCGGCACGTACCAACCAAAGCCCAGAGCTCTATTTTCTGTCACTTTTTCCCATGTTTTGTACTCGCTCACAACTGTTCACAGAACAGCCTTCTGGAAATATTTTACAAGACTCTTGAAGTCATAAAAAGCCTGTGAAAGGTCCACAATCCAATAAAAGGTTAACATCTGCTGAGAGATTCATGTGCAGAGGTAAACAGCACAATGAAATGTTGGTTTATAATGTCATCACGCAGTTTTTATTTATTGATGGCTTTCATGGTGGCAGGTGCAGGAGCTCACTGACCGCAAATGAAACACCACACACAGTCGCGCACATAACTTCAGAAGCTTAAAGCAACACAAAACATACACTGGAGGAATTTCAGGGTATGAAGTATTGTGAGAGGACAGCAGTCCCACTTTTATCATTGTTATAAATGAAGGACAAAAATCTAACAACTCACTGAAAACCGCCATTATATTTGAAACATTTTGCAGTGATTAAACATTTTACTGACGATTATCAGCTTTCTCTTGCAATCTTATTTAGTTTGGAACGTTTTCTTCCTCAGTTGATGTTTTTTTTTTTTTTCATGATTGTTGAGTTTCTCTTCTGCTCTGAGCTTTTTTTCATTTTTCCCCATTGCACCAAAACTTACATAATTTCCTCTTGTTAATTCCCATTTTGTTCATGGAAAGACTTGTTGCCGTCCACACTGAATTTCCAAAGTCCTAAAAAAATGTCTATTCAATTAAATCTTCATCTAGCTCCTAATAGCTTTAATGAAGCCTTTCTGTCTGCTTTTCCCCCACTATAGAACTGAAACAGCTCTGTTAAAAATAACCTTCTGATAGAAGCTGATTCTGCTTCTGCACCATTCTAATCCTCTTGATCTGAGCTCTGCTTTTGAACACAATTTCCCAATCTGTCTTGGTTCAACAACTCGTATTGGCATAATTATTTTTAACTAGTAGAATTCGCTTCTTTCCGGTTGCACTCAGTTCATTCAGCTCTCCAGCCCTCCTGTTACATCTGGTGTGCCTCAGGGCTCTCCCCTGAGGCACACCCCAAGGAGGCGCACACTGAGGGCTAGATAAGTGAACTTTATTGGAGCTCAGGTGGTGATGGAGCGGTGATACTGCCTCATGCAAAGGGGAGTCTCCATGAAACAGCCTCTAGTTTTGGGAAGTTGGCTGGAGACGTGAGTGTGGTGAATGAGAGAACTAGGTAATCCATAATGAGTCCAGATTAGGCTCATGCACATGTTATGCATTCCAGGTAGACAAAAACTCCCAAAGGGGCAGACTTGACTCAAAATCCAAAATCAAAAGAAAGGATCAGAAAACCAGCAGGCAGAAACATCAATTTGGACAGGCTTGCACGAGGGCAGAGAGAACAACGAACTGACAGAGTGGAAGAAAAGGAGAGCTTCTTAAATGCTCCAGGATCCAGCTGCACCGAATGATCAACCAGTGGAGTCAGGAGAGTGAGAACGCATGGTAAGCCATGAGGACCAAGCATTAACTTAAGATCAAATACATCTGCATGTTGTGCAGTGTTCCACTGTGCTCTGATGCTTGACCAACTTTCATACGTTCTAGATATGATGAACATGGAAATGGAAGGAGATAAAGAAACTGAAATATCTGTTTGTTTTTACTTTCAACATATCGTTCAAATATCAATGATCTCAATATTGGCATGGGCGCCGGAATTGGCTACTTTGACATCTATCAGTATCTGCCTTTTTTTTAATCCAACGGCTGATATTGAACTGGTTGTGAAGGCAGCCGCACCGCCGTCTTAAGTACTGTCCTGCCCTATCTGATTGGTTACCCATGCACAGGCGGAGCCAATCAGAAATTGAAACTCTTTGCAGCGAGGAGGTTGTAGAGGAAAATAAAGTTTTCTCTACGGTGAAGCTTTGGAGGGCGTACAGATATACGGGCAAGTCAAATGTACGCAATCACAGGAAATTCCCCTGAAATTGTCTTTGCAATATTACAACAAGCAACGTTATGCAGAGTATCATCAAAACGTACAAAAAAATATTTTTTAAAAAGACAGCGGCTGCTCGTTTACCTCACCGCTACATGTGTCTGTGAATCCCCAAATTAAAAAAAGATACTGAAATTTAGACATGTAAGCAACATATTATTTTGTTACCGTGTGATTAAAGCTTTAAAAATCAGATAAAATTATATCGGGTTTCATAGCAGTAAAGTATGAAGATATAAAATACTGAGTGACACGAAAAGCTACGCAACAGAAAAGCACCGCCTGTCTGTGAAAAAACAGGACTTAAATGGTATACATCTTTAGCTCTGTCCCTGCTGATTAAGAGAATTCAAGCAGCAAAAATGACATTGTTAGATGAAATGTGTGTGTGACCAGTACTTGCAGTGGGCAAGCCCAATGACCATGCACGCGGTCCATGCTCCACAGCTGCTTGTGCCCATTTGCATGCGCTTGCCCGATGCTCCACCTGAATGTTTGATATAAAAAGAAAAAATAATGCTACCTTCCCAAATGCTCTCACATCCCTTTTTAACTTTGACACAGTCAGCACTCGTCAGCACTGAATTCCATGACGTGGTGAGTTCAGGGGCAAATGGACATAAATAAACACGTTTGTTTGATGAAATATTTAAAACTGGTATAGTGGTATTGGAAAAAAACAAAATATCTATTACATGTCCAGCAACCATGTTGTCTTAGTTGGTTTGATTAAAATAATAACAAGATCAACTACAGGCTTCCCAAATGCTGTGAAAAAAAGTAGCATGAGTTGAGTATATGACAGCAAGTTGCCCATTTTATTTCTTTATGTTTTTTTCAAAATGAATATTGCAAATGAATAATGGCCTAAATATTGGCTATTGGCCGCCCATACTTTAAAATATATCTGTATCGTATTGGCCTTGAAAAAAACCACATCAGTTGATCCCTAGCATTTAGTATATATTTTTCCAAATACAAAAAAAAAAATAAGTAAAGTAAATAAAAAATCGATGAAGATGTGATTCTCCCTAAACTATACAACCATAAAACCTTTCCAATAAACAAAAAAAACATAGGGTATTTAAATCAGTTAAAAAGTTTTAAGCTGTATGTATCTTCAAATGGCATAATAATTTTGTGACCATGAGAGAAGTTAAGCTTGGTCATGTTACCAATGTCTGTGAGAGTGAATTGAGGGAAACTGTGTCATAAATATTTTTTAGCCTCATCTGTGTTTTGGCCAGTTGCCATCTCTGTCCTGCAAAAACACGAAGCAGATTAACTGGTAACCAAAAGCTGCTTGGGGGAAAAAACCCTTGGCAAAAGATCAGTCTTTCTAACCCTGGACGTGTTTGTCAAATCCAATGCTCTGACTGTGAGCTCCAGGTTTAAAATGTGTTAATAGAAGCATGTTTATATTTAACACAACTATTTATTTTCCTCCCAGTTTCCCAGAAATAACCAGTTTAAGTGTATTTCTTTGGCTCTTTTCTTTCGTTCTTACCTTCTGATATAGAGTCAAATAAACACTAATTCCTTAAAAAATCAAGGTCCATATTAAACAGCTGAATGCAATAAGCAAATATTAAAATCTGATGAGCTAAGATCACATTTCCAACAAATCAGCAAATGGCTCTGACTTCAGTTGCAGTTTTTACATCCAGGTGCAACTCAATAACTGTTTCTTGGTAAAAAAAAAAAAAAAAATCTGCAGGTAATAAAGAACAGGTGAGCATTCCATAAGATTTTTCATAAGCATTCATTTACATAGATGTTCAGTAATTGCCTGTGAAACTTGCGTCTGTGAAAATCAATTAGCCGTTTCACAGATGAGGCCAGCCTGCCCTATTCAGGTGTTCATTCAGCTGTTATTCTTTTTCACATTTATTATCATTTACATGGAAAATTGTATGTACCAAAAACAGCAAAAAAAGCCAAAAACTGAGATGAGTCATACATAGAGTGGCGGGCAGCAGCTTCTGCAAGAGCAGTCATTGTCCAGCATCCCACCAGTCAATATCAGCGATATCAGGCTTGATAACAGCCACAGCCCAGTGCCAGGAGAAGAGCAAGATGAGGTCTATCAGCATCTTTTGTGATGGGCTTTTTATAAGTTCTTGTTCTCTCTTCATAGTTGGCTTCATGATTTAAAACTTTGTTTTTCTTGCTTTCTGAAAAAGGTCTAAAAAAACAATCTGCTGCAAAGACCTTGGACATTTTTGTAAACATCTAAACGTCAAATTTACATACAACCGTCTGGCTATTGTGAAACACCGGGGACACTGGTGCACCAAATCAGTGTGCCATTCTATGTCCTTTACTATGAAGTTCATGGGTAAATCATCTACCTGGTCAAGTCCTGCTACCATTTACTCTTAGTTACAGTCATGAAGACGACGTACTATAAACAACATCAAACAATAAGCAAAATGAGCAAAATGAAGCAGCAGCAATAAAATATTTTAAAACATTGTTTGACAAGATACAACAAGTAAAACTCTATGCTGTCATGTCCAAAGTCCGGCCTGGGGGCCAAATTCATCAATCGTCCCAAAAGCTCCTGTCATAAAATTAATAATGCATGGTTTCTTGATTTTGATTGGCTAAATTACTCTTCAAGTCACGTGGTTACTTCACCTTCAGGGCCTTAAGGGCCAGACAAGAGGATCACATTTATTTGTTTCAGTGATCAAAATCACTGTGGTTTATGATTCTAAGTTAGATCATGATTAGTAATATTTTCTTGTTTACATGATTTAAATTTAGAAGTGAGCATTTATCTGTAAACAACATTTTATTTTAACCCTAATTTGTTGTTGACAAAGGTTTTTTTTTTCCCTGACAGACTTTGTTTTCATAGCTGGCCATCAAAAAAAAAAAAAAGAAAAGATTATAGTTATTCTGGTAAAAATGTGTTAAAACTCATTTGTGTTCTATGTGAAGAAATGAAAAGTATCCCATTGAAAAAAAATTCATTAAAATAGTTCATTTACATGTAATGTTATTATGGTGGTTCAAAGAATTGCTGACCCTCACAAATTTTTACTTCACCAAATCCGACCCACTTAGCAAAATGTCTGGACTCCTCTGCTCTTCGACATTGTAATTTTATAATGGATCCTGTTTCATTAACCCACAAACTGCTCTCATTCTGGTCAGCACCACAGAAGCTTACATTTAACCATTCACTAATCACTAGTTTCCTGAAGACAGCTTTTTCCCAAATATTCAATAAGTAATACTAACAGAAGCATAAAGAATCAGCTGTGGACATCAATATCCAGAACTGGAAGTCCTCAACCAGAACCGGAAGAAACCCAATATTGCTATCAAAAAACAATATTTTTACCTGTGACCCTAACACATGTTTTCCTGTTTCAAGCTCTAATACAAGTTGCAGGTCAAGGTTGGGGTTATTATTCAGGGGTCACATTTTAGTCTGGGGGAGTTTGGCTAAGATTAGGCCTAATGATGGGGTTCGGGCTGCCCTTCATGGTTAGGGCTCATGGGCCCCACCCCCCCATGGTTCTTTGTTACTCCTGGGGAGCAAAGTTCAACCATTAAGTCCTATGGGTGAATTGTGTCTAATTTGGTGATCCAATTCCTTTCGCCTCTCTGCCTTTGAGCCTGTGTTCAGTGTGGGACCACAGCTTGGACGTAATGTATTGTAATGTATGACGTAAATGTATTTTTCTCCCTGTTTCCCAAAATATTGTGATGACATTTTTTCTGGTTAGGATTAGGATTAGGGTAAATTGTATAATTTCTACTTCTGGCCTATCAGGTGCCATCTTGTCTGCAGCTAGGTCCCTCTCAACAAAAAGAATGATCTTTAATTCTTTACTTTAGCAAATATGTGTTTACCTTAACGTGAAGGGTTGCAGAATTTTTTTTCTTTATACCATGCCTTATTCAGCTCAGCTTTTTAATATTTTCCTATATATTGGACCCTGTCTGAACTTTTGCGTGGATTTATGGAACGCCATGAACTTCTTGCCCTGCAGCTTTTCTTTGTTGTTTTTGGAAATACATTACTTTGATATGTGTTCGTGGTAATAAAAAAGCACCCTCCAGTGAGAGAAATGAACAATATTTGGTGTCTGCTTTCCCTTTTCTTGCAGATCTCCAGGTGTTTATTTACAACACACTTTACAGTCAATTAGCTTTAATGTGCTAAATCTCTAACTTCATCAAAGTGAAGCTCGTACCCTCTCTCAGTTGTGTACTCATTAATGTAACATCCATTTAGGGCTTTCACCTTGCTCATTCTCCTTGTGCTTCACAATTCCTACCTGAACTCTCCTTCCACTGTTGCTGCAGCATCAATAGGAAATCAATGGCTATCTGGTAGAGAAGGAGTGTGAGCTGGGAGCAGCAAAGCTATCACTCCATATTCTTAGCGGCGCGTGCTTGGAATATCAAAAAACAGGGGAAGTCTGATATGGAAGAGGGGTGGTAGAGGAGATAAGAATGCAAGACTTTAGTGGGGTCGCTGCAAAGCTTTCATTTCTTATTGACAGCAGAGGATATACTGTACAAGGACTAGATATTATCTTTACCTCTGAAAACTTCAGGTATCCTTGTGTCCTTCTCCATTATTTGTGTTTCAGTCTTTCTCCCTCACCTCACCTCAGCTCCACAGCTAATGGAGACCATATAGGCAGTGGATCGCAGTGATCTCTGTTTGATAACACCTGTTTCTCTCTTACAGGTAAAAATAGACAGCCCAAGATATTGGAATGTGCTAAGAAGTGGATGAGTGAGTGGCAAGGCGGGAAAAAGAGAAGAGACAAGGGATGCTGGAGAAGCAAGATAAAGGAAAGAAAAAAAAAATCTACTACCAGTATTTCAGTCTAGAGTTTATTTTTTTATTCATTTACTTCTTTTTTGCTTATTATATTTGCATCATTTACAACTGTTTTTCTATGTATCCATTTATTATTTTAAAATGATCTTTTATCTATTTATGTTATATGCTTTTTTTAAACAATCTCTGTAGCCTGTCTTCTTTATGTTGTTTGACCAACGTTTGTGTTTTTTTTCGATGGCTGTTTACTGTATGGATCCTTCATGTTGGGCACTATGCTGTTTGGTCTCAAGAGGACATCGCCCTGGGGATCACCCTTATTTTGGTAGTTAGTGGCCTTGCATTGTAAACCCATGAAACTAGTTTTATGTAATGTGTGTGGCTCCTGTGTGGCGATTTCTATGATCATCTGTGGGATTGATCTTGGTTTATATTACGCTCCCTACCTCCAGTACTGAAATTAAAGCCAGGAAGCACCAAATGTTGGAGTTCCACCAAAAACCATTGGAGGCTGGTTGCCTTTTCAGCACTTTCTTGGGGCCTTCCATGTTAAAAAGTCAGATTTCACACAAAAAAATTTACTTGATTTTCTTCTTATGACAACCTGGAGGAAGGTTGTTTTTTTTTTTTTTTTTTAGAACAAACATTTAATTTATCATGGCTTAACCTCAAATGACCAGACACGTGTGGACATCACATTTGGGGTTTTATTAGCTCAGTGGCTTTGTGGTAGAGTTTCTGCCATGAGACTGGAAGGTCACAAGTTCAAATCCAGGCTGAGTCATATCAAAGACTGTAAAAGGGTACTCAATGCCTCCCTGTTTGACACTCAGCATTAAGGGGTTGAATTAAACCACCAAATGGTTCTTAAACTCAGCTGCGTCTGCAACTCACCACTCCCTCAGGGGATGGGTCAAACACAGAGAAGACGTTTTGCACACTGAGATGCATGACAGCTAATGGGACTTTAAAAATTATCATAGTAGTTAGTTCTGTTTAACTGGGGATCTGTGAGTGTATGTAAAGAGGATTAGCTCAGGTCTTAAGAGGTTAACAGAAGGAAGACCCAACAGATTGTTACTTTGTTTGTCCTGTCCCAATCCCATTTCCAGAACATTGTTGAGTTGGACAGAGTAGACTATGGTCAGCATGCCAATCCCACTTGGGCTTTCATTTATTTATTTATTTTGCTATGCAGAGATCTATGGGTGATGCCAGAGACTATCTATCCAGTTATATAAGTTATGATGTGAAAAAATCTTCTGTGATTAATGAAGATGAACCCCCCACATTTCCAATGGAAACAAGCAAATCTTGTATGCTTTTTTTGTGTCATGTCCATCAACACAGCAAATGGAGCTGAGAGTTCTTTTTGAGGGACAGAATGGAATTTTGCAAATCAAATTATGCAATGTAGCTGCTATTGGATCCTACAGAGCCATTTTCTTCAATCAGTTAAATATTGAGACCAAACTTTATCTTTAATAAAGCATTAATAACAATGATACATGTATACAGACTTTGTACTGTGATAGAAAGCTAAAGTGCTCATAGAAAAACATGCATGGACTGAGAGAACATGCAAACTCCCCATAGCAAGGACAGAACCATGATTTGAACCAGTGTCCTCATGTTGAGAAATGAGAGTGCAAACTATTATATCACTGAGCAGCGTGGACGTGATTAGATATTGAAAGTTTGATATTGGAAGTTTCTATTTCTTGTTCTTAACCAATGAACAAAATATATATATATAAATGGAGAACTAGATGGGACTTAGAACCGAACTATTTGGTCCACTTTTCTTGACCTTGCGAGCAGGAGAAGTGAAGCCACATATTTGTATAGACTGGGACCTATTTGACAGATAATCGAAAAACCAGCCCATAGCTTTATCAGAGATGCCAGCATTTTAACCATTTTTACTCTGACAGACACCACCATCTCACTGAATTTGGTCCTGGGTCTTTGTACTTCTCAGTCTGCTCTGGTTGATGCTCTGTTATGAATTCCTACATTACTTTTCTAACGAATCAAAGTCATTAAAGGTGGTGACGAAAGCCCATTTGAAACTTTCAAAATTAGAAAGGCAGTGGAAAACAATTGATAATTTTCTAAATCTAACCAATATTTATTGAGGATGAAGAATATATCCGAAATTATCCTTCTGTCTATGATGTTTACTTTTTTATCAGTTATAAATAAATAGAAGAAACAGGAAGAGAAAACTGGAAAAAATTGAAAAAAGGTGAATTATTGACCAAAGTCCATAGATGAATGATAGGATTTGGGAAACTGGGTTGTAAAAACATAAAAAAAGGTTGAATTAAGGGAAAGATTGCGAGGTTAGGTTGAAAAAAAATTGTTGGTGTTGTCAGATTTTCTTTTTCCCCTCTGAGAATGCAGATCTCAACTTTTGTTCTTTTCTTTTTCCTTTCTTCTTTTTTTTTTACTGCAGAAATAGTCTGGACTACTGGGCATGTCTGTTGTTAATTTTTTGTTTTTGTCAACAAAGGTGAGCGGAAACAACCTTAGAGGGCTCTAATGAAGCCTCACTTTTACAGCATTGACAGACAAGAGTTACTTTTATGAAACGAATTTCAATTCACACTGGCTACAACCGGGGGAACAAAATTGCAGACATTTTTGACTGCACTGACACATTTTTCACATCATTGGATGTACATTTTGTTAATGTGCTGCCAATCTAAAGATATTCTAAGGATAAAATATCACAACCAAACTTAGAAGTACACTTGAAATGAGCTCCTTTCTGTCTCTTGTGACTCATATAGGATTTGCCACAGTTTGTGGCTACGCTAAGCGTAATAAACGAAAAAAAATGTGTTTTTGGATGGTGCAGGTTTGCCATCTACTGTATGTTGATATCGCCGTATATCTTCTCAATGTGAGTGGATAACTTATCGTCCTTTTTCAGCTTTGATCACACACCACACCCGTGACTTGCTGACACTACACTTCACCTCAGCCAGTGACATCTCACTCAATAATTTACAACTTCAGCCTTAATCTTAACGAGACTGGGCCAAAGGGGAGATTACCCCTGCTGGCTCCAAATGGCCCCGTCAGCACTTCAGACATATTAACAATCACAGTGTTATAGCTGCAGAGAACACCTCCTGTTAGAACCGTTTTCTTTGTATGCGCAGGTTTGCAGGATGTGATGTCAGACACGCATCATTTCATAACCTGACTTAACTCTTCAGGACTCAACAGCAGAATCAGTTTATTAGCCACCGGCACTCCTTAAATGCTCTGAACTTCCAGGCAGCTGTGCCGTAGAGCTTGTAACAAATAGGTTGGTCCACAACAAGAAAACAGTATCATAGAACTAAGCTTTTGGGACTTTCCCTAACATCCCTGCTCTTTCAGCTTCTAATTGGCTGACAAAACTAAACCAGTTAATTATCAATGTGTAATGTAACCCATGTGGAAATAAAAAGGGCAGTAGTCCTACAGGCTTAGAGCTGTTAGCCCTTGCAGTAAGATTTTTGAATACATTTTGAACGATTTTATTAAAACCATATTTTCCACACTATAAGACACAGTGAATGGTCTATTGTTGA
Organism: Oryzias celebensis; assembly: GCA_014656515.1. NCBI lineage: Eukaryota > Metazoa > Chordata > Actinopteri > Beloniformes > Adrianichthyidae > Oryzias > Oryzias celebensis. The sequence continues at coordinate 10,808,104 of BNCR01000005.1, forward strand.
ACTTATGTCATATATAAGGTGCACCGACTTTGGAGCATTAGAAGATGCAAAAGAGTCAGAGATAAATCTGTCAAATCAGATTTTATTGAAGGTTTTTTACTGTTATGCTGGTCTCAAATAGTGGCTGCTCATCTAGATCTGCTCAGACTGTGCACCCCCAGGTGTCTGTGGTATTTGTGTTGTAAGCAAGTGTAGACAGCCAAATAAGGCTCATTCAATTTAGCGATTAAATGTTGTGTGGCAGAAAACACCAAAGAACATTCTGGCGACGAATCTGCATGACATTAAAGGATGGACGTTGTTGCTCTGCTTCCTCTTTTCCTTGAAATTTCTGTTCTCCTTTATTCCCCAAGTCATTCTTCTATGGACATTTTCCTGTTCCATCAGATTCTGAATTTTTAAACCTTAGAATTTTCTTTCAGAATTGTTTTATTTCAGTGTTTTTAATTTCGAGGCTCGACATTTCTATGGAAAAAAATTCGATGGGAAAAAAATTTTCTGTCTCACTAGAATAAGTAGTCGATTTAAGAACACATTGATGATCCAGCCAATCAAATCATCACTTTGACGTGACGTCAGCTTTTGCTACATTTGTTGGAGCCTAAAAAGGCAGCGAACCCGCCAGCGCTTCATCGCTGAGTAATTAATTCTTTATATCTACCTAATATCTCATCATGGACATTGTTTAATAAAACACCAGAACATGCAACTTTTGTTGTGATTTCATTTTTTATTTCCTCCGTGGCGTTCAACCAATAAAACTGTGTTAGCTTTATGCTAACATGATGCGAGCGAACACAGAGAGCCAGATATCAACTATCCTTATATCACGTGTTAACGGCAGGGCTGATAGTAAGCAGGTATGGTCTGGTACCGTTATGAGATCTGGCGGAGGCACGGCTGGATAGCCTGGGAGGAGATCAGCTGTGTGGCTGCTCCTTGCTGCTTTAGCAGTCTTAAAAAAAGCAGCTGCGGGGTGATGCTGCTTAAACTGTGAACCACACAGCACTCTATCTCATCACTTTAGCGTTATATATTCTTCTGCCTCCTCTTAGATGGATTTGTATTTACTATTTATTTTGTTGGACATTCATTCTTTATGTATAGTAAATGTAAAAAAATGTAAATGTTGTGCAACACTCTCAAATATATTGTGTGAAGTTGTAAATTTAAAAATGCGTTAAAAAGCTTTCAAAAATTAGTTAAAATATACTAAAAACTCATTTTAACTCTTTGTGTATATTTTTCTTTCAGTAAAAAAATGAGGGCTCATGTTACAGGTACTTTTCACTTCCACAAGTCTGACCTCTTCTTAAGAAACCCCTAATGTGGACCCAGCAAGAGATAGTTGTCTAAAAATACTTTATGAGCACAGACACTGAGCCAATCACAGCATAGAGTCCTTCCTGAACACCCCCCCACCACACACACACACACACACATGCACGCACACACAACCTCTCCCTCCCAGTATGAGCAGTAAAAATACATTCTGCACCTAATTTTAAAGAGGTTAAAAAAGTTAATAACACCAAATGCTTCGTTGTCACAGCAGTAAAACTCGTTTACACACTGCAGAGAAAACCAGGCCAGCAGTCGACGTCTTTCAGTGCTGAAGCAGCTGATGTGGATGCACGTGGGTGTGTGAGTGGCCGTGTGTGTGTAAGAGAGGAAAGGCGTGTGCTGTGTTTGCAGCAGTGACACAGAATGACACAAAAAAATTAAAGTAGGTGACTTTGAGAAAGCAGTTTCGAGTTCAACAGAGTTCTGGCTCTGCCGAGTTTCACCCTTAAATATGTCATTGGAAAGATAAATGTCAAAGTTTTTTTTTGTTTCCCACAAGGCCAAAACAGTGGAGACCACATCCTTTCATTTAAGGTTCCTAATTGCCTGAAAAAACGCACGAATTAGGAACTTTTCTTTTTTCCTTTGGAAGCAGGACTTTCTTGATTGCTATTCTGTTAAATTTTGAATGACTTCTGAATGCTAATCTCTAGCATTTATTGATTTGAAGCCATAATATTAAAAAACATCTATTTTTTTTTTTAAATTAATGAATAAACAACCTTTCGATTATATTGCACTTCACAAATATTAAAATAAAGAGGAAAATCCGTAAAATTATGAAAAACTTAATCAGCAACAAAGACTGCTATGGGTTAGATATAACACTAAGTCACATAATAAATCGTTTCATTAAAAATACATTGAACAGTTCATGGTTTTAATGATGTTTTGGGCTCTTCAACAGTAACACCAAACCTCCATCTGTTGCTAAAATATTTCATCTGCTCGTCAGCTTTACAATTTCAGTTGTGCCACTGAAAAAGAGATATTTTAGAAGCCTTTAAAACATGATGAAATAAGAGGAATGACTGATTTTACTGAATGTATTCAAATTAGAACATTGCATATTAATCAACGTTTTAGCATAGCTATAACATAAATATGTCAGAATTAGCATAATAGCTAAATTACCACTGGTGTCCTAAGGCAGAGAAAAACAAAAGAAACATACAGACATTGCAAACAAGCAGTGTAAAACACAGAGAAAGAGAGCTTATAAAACATACAACAGCACAGAGTAGACATTACCACAAAGCTTGAATGCTTACTTAAAAAAATAAATAAATAAAAAAACCTCTGTAATTAATGCACATGAAGGGCCATTTTACAAAGGCGTGCATGTCTGGCTTGTTTTAAACCATTGCGATAAAACTATTTTAAATCCGGTATCATTTTCCAGTTTTTGATGTGATCAGGCAGTATTGCACCCCTGATGGACACCACCGTGTCTCTAAATTTACTCCTACAATTTGTACAGTGGAGTCTAGGCTGCACTTGAGTCTCCTGTGCTATGACCTCAGACTTGACTCGATGTTCGTCCTCAATAGACTTGAGAATTGTCAAGATTTCAACTAAGATTACAAGATAAGGAACATGTGATTTTTTTTGGCAATTTTTATTATCTTCCATGGATTCTTGTTGAAAGTAGAGATACAAAGTACATGTTGCTACCTTTATCCCAAGTGTCTTTCAGTGAAAGATTTTTTAATTATGATGGTACGTTCACATCAATCTCAGTGACGCAAGTTGAATGAAAAGTTTATTTAACATCTGTAAATATGTAGTTTGGACTTTTGCATTTAGAACTCTCGCATTCACGTGTCACTAAGCACATGTTAAAGATCGTTTTTGAGATCTACTGTACAAAACGGAAATTCACTGAATGCAGGTTACAAGTTAAACCAGGTCAAACTTTGACAAATCAGGTACTAGGATTTGGTTGTGAGGTATGGATGTCATCCCCTTTCATTCGATTGGAAATTTATCATGGAGAACAAGTTAATTATTGCAGTCTGAGGCCGACCAGAATTATATGACATCAAGTCTTTCATAAATTGAATAGAGCTGTGAAAAAAATAGCCTGGATCAAGATTTGTGAGATTTGCATCGTAGTATTGGGTAGCAACAGTCCAGTGTGAACATCATATGCAAAACATCACGCCTGTTTAGCACATTCTTGAATGCACGTCACATGCCTGGTGTGAGCGTCGCTTAAGAAGAGAAAATGTTATCTTTGGTGTTTTTAACATGTTCTTGTGTCATTTTTCTCGGTTGAAGGACATATAAACTTAGGATTAAAATGTTATTTACAAATATGACTTGATTCAAATTGAGGTGAATCAGCAGCAGACAAAATTAATAATAATTAATAATAATTGAAAAGAAATTGGAGCTGGGATGTAGAAGCAACAATCGGCAGTCCATAAGCTTCCTGCTCTGCTCTGTTCTGAGTCTTTGTTTTCCTTGTCTGAGCTGGCATCTGGCTCAAATCTGTCTGGCTGGGTAGATGCAATATTGCTCATCGTGTTTTGTTGCTCGGTATTGTTAGATTGGGGGTGTGAGGAGCTGGGAGTCAGAGAGCATATAAACAGATGGATGATGGGAAGTGTGAGCGAGCTTACCTATGAACAGCCCCACCCACAACTCATAGGCAAATTTCTAATGAACTACTGCAGCTCTACAGAAACTATGTCCTAGAAAACAACATTTTTTTAATGACTAAAAAGGACATAACAATAATTTAAAGACCACTGAGAACCCTTTTACAACAGATCCAAAGATGAAAGGAGTGGGTCATTCAAAAAGATGTAAAAATAGGTTCAAACCAACGTTCCACACTTTTTCTCATTGGTCTCTCCAATTTAATTTAATTATAAACCATATTAAATTGGCTACTATATAAAATCGTATTGCTACATCTAACTATTTATTTTAACAGTTGTGCTACGTCTCACATCTTCTTTACAGTTCTCAAAAAAAGGCAGTCACAATGTCAGGCTTGACTTCACAACACTCTAGCCCCGTCTTCTAACACAAACATGTCATTTAAACTTTGAGATGGTGACTAAAGAGGAAGATGAGAAGAAGGCGAAGCCAAAAGGAAATACGGAAAGGGCATGCGGGGAGACAGGGCACGCTAAAGATGGAGTGAAGAGACATCGAATAAGGTTGGACGGAGAAAATGATTGAAAGACATCAAATGAAAGATGATTCTGGAGAATGAAGCTGAGAAGAGGAGCAGAGAAAGAGGGAGACAGGAATGAAAACAAGACACATGATCAGACGTCACGAGACAGCAACACGGTGACAACACTCCAACTCTGAGTTGAGCAGCATATCTGAAGTCTGTCAGTCAAAGTGATGCATTTCACCTCAGAAACTCTTTGACCCTCAGGGCTGCTTTCCTGACAGCTCAGATCTCTTTTTTACTCATTGGCATTGGAAACTTCTCCTTGTGATGTATAAATCAATAAAATGTGACACATTTACTATATTTGTAGATATTGTTTTGTGAAAAGACGAGCTGTTGATTTGAAGATCTGCTTTACCACATTTAAGCAAATTCACACACGGAGTTAGGAGGGCTAGAAACACGAAAATTGTTTGCCTATGAAAAAAAGTTTTTGTCCCTTTTTATACAGATTTTGTTTTCCTGAATTTGGTTTGGTCTTTTTAAAGACCCACTCTGATGACAATTGTGTTTTTAACATGTCCTTGTGGCATTTAAAAAAAAAATTAAACTTAAATTTCAAATTTTTATTATTTCTTTAACCAAGTAATTGCTAATCAGGAGCAGACGAAGAAGTACCTTTGGAAAAGGCTTGTAGCAGTGACGTCGTTGGACCTGGCTCAAAACTGTACAGCTGGATAGCTTCAACAATGCTCAATATTTTTGCTGCACCTATAAGGCTAGTTTGGGGTTGTAAGGGGCTGTAAGTTAGCGGAAAAGTGTAAACAAAGGGATGATGGGAAGTGAGAGCTAGCTTACTCAGTGATCTCGCCCACGACTCAGACACAAATTTCCAACGACCTCTTGCTGCTTTGCAGGAACAAGGCTTTTTTTTTTTTTATGTTTTCTAAAACTTGCATAATCATAATAAAAAAAACACAGAGAACACTTTTAAAATTGATCAAAAGATGGTTGGAACTTAAATGTAAAAAAAAAATAAATCAATAATGTGTTTTAGTAACAATTGTGTATTACCATTGTTATTGTACTGTAATGTAAAAATAAAATCCACAACAGAGTATAAAGAGGCAACCATGCATTTATGGATGAAAATATTCCTTCACAATTTAGTGAATTGGGTAATTGGGTACAATCCTTTTCAAAGTGTTGTTACAGTGAAGTGAAGTGCTTTTTTCACCGACAATCTTTTCACTGACAATCTTTTGATTGGATTTCAAAAGTGAATATCAGACAAATTATTTAATTCAGAACTTTTGTTTTTAGGCATTTACATCTGGATCTGACAAACAACTCAAAGTTTTGCCTGCCTGTTTAACCCCTTAACACTGGAGATGTCGCCAGTGCTCTAATGATCTGTCCTACCGCGTGAGATTTTCACACAAAATGATACATAAAGCTATCCAAATGTCCTACCTTATCAGATAATCCTTCCTACTGTATACGAACGAATAGTTTTGATGTTAGGTCATAAACACATCACTGCAGGAAACATTCACTGGAGGAGTAGGACACAATTATGGCGGGTGGTACAAACTTTGGAGGGCAAACCGGTTAAAATGTACACGAAGCATGCTGTAGTGTGCAGGTGGAGAGTGTAAGAAATGTGTACGGCTATCATTAATGAACTATTTGGAGATAATCCAGCAGATCTGCAGCATATCCGTGTCCACAGAGCCTCTCTGTCCATGACAGTTTCTTTCTATCTGAACGCCGTGAGTGCTGCGTAATATGAATTTATGCTGGAACTGAACCACTCAGCCAAGGCTTTATTCACAATCTGCACTCATGTCATTCACTTTAAAATACGTTAGTACAGATTGTGAATTAAACTTTGGCTTGGATTTTGAAATGTCCATCACGCAGACAGAGAGAAACTGAAGGCACGGATCTGCTGGGGAGTCACAATGTGGTTTGACAACCATTTACGAGTCCCAGAAGTCCCAGAAGTCCCAGTAGTAAGCTAGGCTAGGCTTTGTTAGAGCTCAGTTGACAAGAGTGGCAAGTTAGCTGCATTAAACATACAATTAAATGTAACCAAAGTCACAAAAACTGCAAAAAACAAAGCATAGTAACCACAAGATTACAGAGGTAGGGCAGAATTATGGGCGGTCCACCAAGACTGAAAATTATGACATAATTTGGTCTGCGCATACGCATTGGGTGTGGGTAGGATAAAAATTACGGGTAGGAAGGATTTATAGAACACCGGTGACACCTAAATAACACACGCACTTTGACACACCTTAACATGTGATCAGCTGATCCTGAAGCTGAGAAAAGCAGCTTTTAGCATCGGCTTTGCACCAATATACCATAAAGTATATTTATATACCATAAAGTGTGGTATATAAAGTGTGGTATAACGGTGAAGGGACCCTTTTTTCCATAAAAGAATCAATAGTGATTGCAAAAGCACTTCACTGCTGAAAAGAGTTGCATATCAGCGCAAGACTGCTTTTCTCTGTTTCAGAATCTGATGGAATTATGCTAAATGGAAACACAGTTTAAGAATTATAATAGCTGATGGACTGCAAGCACTGAAACTAAAGTTCTGGTGTTAAAGGGTTAAACCCACCAATTTGTTCTCTTGATAATGGGGACTCAGACAGCACGTACAATGTCCTTTCAAAATAAAACACACCCTGTGTGAATTGAGATCCACCTGCAACAGCAGATTTACTTGCATTAAAAAAGTAAGAAAACCCAAGTCAAACATAACATTTTCCATAATTATGACTTTGGTGTGTCTTCATCATGTTTTACTTTTACTATTAAATATAAAAACGGCAACACTAGTTGGTGTAAAATCTTTTTTTTTTTTTTTTTAATCTCAAGATGTAATCACTATTTTATATTCAAAAGACTATGAATCTAAACAAGAGCTAGTCGCTATTGTGCAGCAGAAAGTAAGAATGTGCTTTAAGCTTATTCAAATAATAAAACACTAACAACAATATAAACCTTTAAAAATCATTTTGCTCTGTTATGTGACAGAATAGAAATCTAAACGTAATGAATAAAACCTACTTAACTAAAACAAATTAACCAAAACTGCAAACACCTAATTTATTGATATCATTAACATTTTTCTTCAAAGTCAGAGAGCCACAATGTGGCTCCGGAGTCCCAGCTTTAAATGTAGATCAGGGGTCCACAACCTGTTTGTTTTACCTTTTTCCTACCAAACTTAGTTAACATCTGATAAATCAAAGATTTAAGAAAAGTCCACGTTTAGATGTGAATCTAGTCAATTATTGCAAGTCGTTTCAGAAACCCAGATCATAAACCTTCCACAACCATGCTTGAATTCTGGTATCTGATGACAAAACCAGTTTTTATCAATTTATTTTATTAGTAATGTCATGAACCCTACCAGATCATAGCTGATTCTATCTGAGGCCTGTCAAGTCTCAAATTTTGTTTCTTATCATTTTTGTGTTGTGTTTTTTAGACACTAAGAATTGAAAAATCATAAAAAGTATTTTCTTGTAAAAATAGAATTTACTTCTTGCAGCAAAGTTGCTTTTCTGCGAATGAACATGATGCACATGAAGCCACAACCAGATATGTACTTTTCATATTAAAAAAAGTGAATAAAAGGTTAGAATAAATATTTGTGTTTCCCAGCATTGGAGGTTCAAGGTGGAGTTTAAGTCAGCAGAAGATCAAGACAAAAGATCTGACTTTGTACTTGGTCAAAGTTGACGAGAGCAAACTGAAGTTTGTCTCTGCATTCAGAACCCCACAACGTCCTCGGGCTACAGAGCTGCATCAAGAGTAGAGCACTGAAGAAGTCCTCGTCAGGATCACGGAAAGTTTCTGATGAGTGAAGCTGAAACGTCAAACTCTTCAGCGGCAAAGCTCAACTGCGCCTCAGGCGTCAGAGAGAGAAGAACCAACCAAATTGAGTCCTCTGGAATTAATTTAAATTTTGCAGGCAGTCAAACATTTATGCATGTCCCTTACACACGCTGAATTAGGCTGATTTTTGCTCTCTCCTTGTAGGCTGGTGAGGGTAGATAATTAAAAACAGATTTAAATGAGCCTAAGATGGAAATTAGAATCAGTCTATACACACACACTTGGGAGGAGGAGAGGAGCTGAGATCCCTGCAGACAGTGATGTAATCGGTGACCTTTGGAGGTGTCCACATTTACATTTACACACGAGCCAACGGTTGGGGGTGGGTAGATTCATTTGCCTTTTTAGATAAAACTGGAAATGGAGCAAGAAGCAAAAACCGGGAAATAGGAGAGAGGCAGAGATAACAGATAACCGAGATGGAAGGCTGAAGGAAATATGGAAGAGGGGAAGGAGATTCTCTCTGTTAACATTTTTTAACTTTTAAATTTTTAATTTGAAAAAACTTAACAGCAGTAATATTCAAATATATATATATATATATATATATATATATATATATATATATATATATATATATGAACTCAAAGTTCAACCATTACTTAGTCACATGCTGAGCACTAACTCTGAGACAAGTTCCCATAGCTTCAGTCAAAAGTAAGAATAATCAGTTTGTTAAGAATGCCATGCAGACTCTCAGGAGAACACTTGATGCTGTTGCCCCCTAGAAACCTAAGCTTTTAAGACAAAACTGAGTAGAACCATGGCTTAATGCTGAAAGACGTTCCCTAAAACAGGCAACCCGTTAGCTAGAAAGAAAACGGCTCAGCTCAGAGCAGTCTCTGAATAACTGGAAATATAGTGTCTTAAATTATAAAAAAAATCACTGCGTGAAGCCAGAACCCAATACTATTTAATGTTATTACCAGTAAATGTGCAAAAATCCAAGATTTCTTTTTAGTACTATATATGCAGATGATACACAGTTGTATTTATCTAGTAAACCTGACCAGAATGACCAAATAGAGAAATGTAATGCCTGCGTTAGAGACATGAAGACCTGGATGACCAATAATTATCTCCTCCTAAACCCAGAAAAAACTGAAGTTATTATACCAAATCCTAAATACTTGAGAGATGCTTAATCTGATCAGATATTATCACTTATTTACTTGACCAGGATTTATCATTTTAGGCTCACATATCACAGGCTTGAAAACTGCATTTTTTTCACCCACATAATATATCTAGGATCAGAAATATATTATTGAGAAGTGATGCTGAAAAACTTTTCATGCATTTGTTACATCTAGGATGGATTACTGTAATTCTTTGCTAGCAGCGTGTCCTAAAGGTTCTCTAAAAAGTCTTCAGCTTGTTCAAAATGCAGCAGCTAGATTGTTAGCAGGAACCAGCAGAAAACAACATGTTACTACTGTGTTAGCTTCACTTCACTGGCTCCCAGTTGAATCTAGAATCCAGTTCAAAATCCTCCTGCTAACTTATAAGGACATAAATTGTATGGCCCCATCCTATACCGGTATTAAAGATCTCATAGTACTTTACCAACCAAACAGTGCACTTTGCTCACAAAATGCAGGACTTTAGCCACCAACCCCCTGACTTATGGAACAAGCTCCCAGCTCATGTATAAGAGGAAGACAAAGTTTCTACATTCAGATGTCTGAGGTTCTTCCAGGGATCGGCTGTAGCCACTCCTCCAGTTTGGGAGTTACAGCCCCGAGTGCTCCAATTTCCACGGGCACCACTGTCACCTTCACCTTCTAAGCTTTCTCCAGTTCTTCTCTGAGCCCCTGGTATTTCTCCAGTTTCTTCTTACTGTTACCATCATTTGATACTGCCACATCCACCACAACAGCTTTCCTCTGTTCTTCATCCATCACTACAATGTATGGTTGGTTCACCATTACCATCTTGTCCGTCTACAGTATATCTGAAAGTCCCACAGGGTCTTTGCTCTCTCATTCTCTACCACTTTTGGAGGTGTTTCCCATTTTGACTTTGGTGTCAGTCCATATTCTGCACCCATGTTCGTGTATACTTTCCCAGCCACTTGGTTGTGGCGGTCCATGTATGCTTTCCTGGCCAGCATCTTACACCCTGCAAATATGTGCTGGATTGTTTTAGGTGTTTCTTTGCACAGCCTACACCTTGGGTCTTGTCTGGTGTAGTAGATCTGAGCCTCTATCGCTCTAGTGCTCAAGGCTTGTTCCTGAGCTGCCAGGATAAGCGCTTCTGTGCTGTACTGTAGGCCAGTCCTTTCGAGCTATTGGTAGGACTTCTTGAAATCAGCCACTTTAATTACAGTTCGGTAATGCATCCCATGCAGGGGCTTGTCATTCCATGAAGATCTGTCCTCCAGCTCTACATCCTCTGCTTCACATTGCCTGAGACATTCACTGAGGACACTGTCAGTTAGGGACTTGAGCTTGGTGTATTCATGCATCTTGGATGTTTCATCCTGGATAGTGATTTCCACGCTCACTAGCCTTCAGCCTCCTTCCTTGTTGCTAGCATACAGTCTCAGGATGCTGAATTTGGAATCCTCCATAGATGGCAAGGAGCTTTCATGTCTTAACAGCCGTGGTCTGGATCTCTTCCATCTTATTATTCATGTGATGACTAGCAGTGCGAAGCTGTTTATTGCCCAGGTCTTGTTCTTGCCATTGAGCTGGCTTCTAAGGACTTGCCTTACTTGTTAGAGGTATTTGGCCATTGCGGCTTTCCTTGTTGACTACTCCAGGTTGCCATTTGCCTGTGGAATTCCAAGGTACTTGTAACTATCCTCAGTGTCTGCAATTATTCCTTCTGGGAGTGAGACCCCTGTAGTGTGGACTACCTTGCCTCTCTTTGTCACCAAACGACTGCATTTCTGAATGATGTCAGAATGACATCCTAATGTTGCTACTGTAGATCCTGGTGGTGTGGATCAGGGAGTCAATGTTGCGCTCACTCTCAGGGTATAGCTCGAAGTCCTCCATGTAGAGTCCGTATCCATATCCAGTCTTGTTAATTATATGGCTGAGGGGGTTCAGAGACAGGTTATCGGCTAGTTGTTGGATGGGACCGCACCTCTTGAGAGATCCTTCTGGATCAGGATCGGTTGCCCTTCAGGGTGAAGCTGCCACTGCCGCTATGCTCTTTTCTCAGAGAGACCAGCCATTGAACATTGCTGTTTTGTGCTAAGTCTTTCTCCCATATACGTTCCCAGTACTGATCAGTTTCCAGCCTTTGTAGGTCTGCTGTGCTGTTTTGACCATGCCATCGAGCACACAGTTGCACAGGTTGAGTTGCTTACAGCCTTTTTATCCATCTGGCATGGTGGTTACTTCAAGGCCTGAAAGTATGAAACAGATTTAACAAAAAAACAAACAAATGAATGCAGCAAAACATGAAAATAGACTTTAAAAAACATTTTCTGGACACGGTTGGAAATCTGCACTGTTTTAATCTCAGCTAGGGTGGTAAAACTGTGAAAATCGGATAAGATCAATCAACCCAGCGTGTTTACACCACACAGAGTCATTTTCAGACTTTTACAGAAACAGCATTTCTCAATCTCGTATTTGGGTCTCTGCTTTTAATGACTCAACTCCCCTGCTGCCATCATTTGTCTCTCCTTTTACAGAGTGGTGGGCCTGCGAGTATTCCTGACTTGTCAGCTGTGATTTACCGCGCCATTACAGGACTTGGGTATAAAACACAGGGCTGATAACAAATGCATGGAAAATAAAAATCTGCAGGTGTTTGCACCGGTGTGCTTCTCCAGGCGAAAAATCAGGTGGAGTTTCCCAAGATCATTTCTCTACAACCCTGATGGCACCACCCGTCCTCTTCTCTTCTTCCATCTCTCTCTTACTGCCATCTTTCTTTTGCATCTCAATTCTTCACTTTTCCTCTTTTTTGCACTCTTTTTCTATCTCCTAAAGCAACATGTATTTCACATTTTATGATTAAAGATACATCTTGAAAAAACCTCACAGATCACAAAAAAGAGAATATGGTATATTTCCAGTGATGTGTCACATCAATGTCTGTTTAACTGAAAAATAATAAAGGCTGCAATGGAGGGGCAAATTTATCATTTTTGCGAAAAACTATAAATCAAAATAAAAACTTTTACAGACAACAGACAAGTCAGAAAATATACATGTATGTACTTATACACAGTTTTAATAAGGTTAACTGAAAATATAAAATGTAGCTGATATTAAATTAAAAAATTTAAACTTTATTGGTATCTAAATTAATTGTGATAATCTTTTTTTAAGCTGACTCCCACATGTCTAATTATTGATCCAACAACAAAGAACCCAGATAAACCTCTCACAAGCCAACTCAAAATGATCCATGATAAAATGCTCAGCCGAGGCCATGGTTCTCAACGATGGGCCATGATTCTCGACCATGAGTCGGAGAAGTGATTGAGAAGTCTGGCCTGATAGAAAGGCATTTACTATGGGTGATGTCAACACCTTGTTTTATCCAGAAAATTAAATTTCAATGATGAGTGATGATTCATGCAATCCTTTGGTTTTTTACTGGAGTAAAGGTATGTTGCTCCACCAAGAGATGGTACCAAATTTCTTTTTTTACATGATTTATTTCTAAATATAATGGATCTCTACCTCTTGACTTTGGGGACCATTTTTTCCACAACATGGCTGTCTAGGGACCACTCAAATTTTAACATTAACTAGTGTTTTGTTTGACACAACAACATGAAAACTTTTTATCTACCTGTTTTCAGTTGAATGCAAAGTGAACCATGAGACCTTCATTTTCAATTACAAGCATTCAAAACCAGTAAAAAGCAACACAGATAAAAATAAAAATGTCCTTACAGGATAGATGGGAGGGATGAACAATCCTTGCCGGCTGTATGTTCTTTCTCTGCTGCTGAGATCCCACCGGACTGGTGAGAGTGGTGAGGCAGCGACTCCGCTGGGTCCCTTTTGCAGATACAGAAAAATTTCAGACAAGAGCGGAAGTATTGATATCTGAGGGTCAGTGTTGATCCGATACCATTGAGAAAGAAAAAAAAAATCTAATCTAAAACTTTGTAATTAAGTTTTAACGTGAACAAAACAGCTGTACAATAATCAAAAGTATAAGCTCTCTCTGCTGTAATTGGATCCATGGATGGCTTCCGGCATCATTTTGTAGTTATTTGAAATTGTTTTGGCACTTAAAAAAAATTTGACAAATGTTCCTCATCACTCTCTGTCTGCTCTCAGTTGCTGAGGTTATCCTTCACTGGCAAATGAAAGCATTAAAGCGTTGTTGGCTGTATCTTTTTTTTTTACATTTGAAAGACAACTTAGAGTTGCTTTTATGTAAAGAATGTGTCACAGACAGACTGACAGATGGAGTCACTCTGAAGAAATGAGCCATCATCAGCCTGTCTTCATTTGTTTTTAAAAACAAGTTTTGTTGAGTAGAAATCCGATTGCACTGACAATTGGTAGACAGATGGACAGAAAAATACACATCACAACAATGGGGAAGGGTGGGTGCATAGTCATGCCGATCAAGTAAATGTCTCTAGTTTGGGCATCAGGGATAAAAGGGAAAAAAGTGGAAGACTCAGGCGGTTGGACATGTGACAGGCCTTTCCCCTCCGCCTTGTTGCAGCCCCTGCAGCAACACGCTTGCCTCCGACCACCATCTGGGAGAAGAGGGAATGATTTCTGCAGAGACGCTGCCAATGTCCTTTGCTGATTGGTCTGCATGCTTTGGAAAGACTTTTTGCTCTGCTTCAAACACAACAAACAGAATGGATGAATGCATGCCATGAGCAGCATGTCTCTGGAGACATTGGGGCAAGAAGAGAGCAGGACAGCTGAAAAGCTGGGAGGCAGGTGCAGTGAGATTCCATTGGTACATTACTGGTAATACATGTCAGGTTTGGTGGTTCTGAGGACAAGCCAAAGGAGAACACACCCAGGAGCAGATGACAGAGTACTTTATTAGAAACTGCGGGTGACAAGCAGGATCGGGTGAGTCGGTGTAGTTTTCGACCTCCGGCCACCACGAGGTGCAGGACTACTCATTGAGATGAAGTGATGATTGGAGGAAGTGAGAAGAAAACTTCCAATCAGGTTTTAGCTGGAGGCACAGCAGAGAAAGGAGGTGGGGACTCTCCAGAAGACATGTGGGGGTAACTGTCGATGTGGAGGTTACTGTCTGTTCTCCAGAAGGCAGGTCCAAGGCTGAAAGAGGGTCAGGAAAAAAGAAATCCTATCCACCTGTAATGGAGTGAGGTACTCACAGAGACACAAGGGGAACAGGCTGAATGAGTAAGAAGAGGAGCAGAAGAAGGTCAGGTTGGGTACAGTTACAGTTACAGTTTGCAGGTTTTCTCAGATTGCGCCCACCAAGATCAGGAAAGCAACAGGGTTCACTCCGAAAGCTCAGAAACAAAGAATTCCCATAAGGAAACACTGAGGCTAAAATCATAGTAGGAGGAAAGTTAACATGAGATACATCAAATATACTTTAAAATACAAAATAGAAAGTAAAGAAATGCATAGACAAATTAGTTAATTAAATAATTCATGCATTTTTAAAATAAATAATAAGATCCGGTGGGTCTGGAGCCTTTTAATAAAAACCTCTACAGCCCTGAGGTTCTCCAACAGCCTATTCCAGAAGGGAGCATACAAGGATAGTATTAAGCCTCACCATAAGTTTTGGTCCTCACCTTAGGAACAACTAAAGAGCCACTTCCAGAGGACCTCAAAGAATGAGTTTAATTTTCCACACTTTTCTGACAAGACATAAAATTAATACTTTTTGATGGTTTTGTATCATTTGTTATGTTCTTCACACAAAAGCTATCACTTTCTCCTCATAAATGTAAATTCCCTGACCAAATTTGGAAAATGGTTATCTTTTGACTAATCAGGCAAAGCCCATCATTTTTCATGATGTCTTCATTAACTGACTTTTACAACCTGCTGCAGCCTCCTTCTCATTCTAGGATAAAAAGAAAAAGCCTTTCTTCATGTTTTTTTTTTTTTTTTTTTTTTTTTTTTTATGACTGGAACTCAAATGATTTCAGAGTAGTTATAAAACAGATCAAGCTAAAATTGAAAATTGTCAGAACATTTTTGATTTATTCATTATTTCATCTTAGTTTATATTTAGGTACAGACTTTCTTGCTACATATCGGAGCTCAGAATCAGCTGAAACGTCATTTCTGTTTAATGAAACTTGGAAAAATGAATCAAAACTATTTGAATCTCCCAGATGTTTTTTTTTCTGATCCTTTTAAAGGATTTTCTCTCTATGTGGCTCATTTACTGGATCCATTTGATAATATTTATTGTTAAAGCCTATTCAGTTTCCTTTCAAAAGATAAACACTGTTCACGATACTTTTTTGCCAATTTAAAAAAGTAACAGAGAAGAATTCACCAAGTCTTGGACTGGTCCTCCACTAATAAGGAATAAAGTCCTAACAATAATAAATAAATAGATAAATAAAAGTTTCGACTGCTGTAGGATAGGTTAGATTTACTGTACTGACGATATGTTGTTGCAATAGTGGCAACAAATCAGTGAATGTGCTTTTGATTTATGGGTATTTACTATAAATGTCACTAGCCTGCCTGAACAGACTTGATAGGCGGTTATACGCCTCACTGCAAGAGATCCATTGGTGCTGCAGATTTAGCACTTATGCTTTTGTCACCAACTCATTTTAAGATAACTCTAAGTTTTAAAAAAAAGTTTGCCAGAGAAGGCATCATCAGATGGCAAAAATCCTTTCTGTGTGAGTGTGGTGTTGCTGAGGTTAAAAGCCAACCAAGGACAGATTCAGATGTTCTTTTTCAAAATTCAGTGAGTGAATCATTTTAAAGCAGCTTTTAACTCAGTGCTTGATTTGTTTTGATGAGTTTCCATCTGCTTTTATCTCTTGATGCGTGTCAGTTTGCTTTACTCGACTTTGGCGGATCATTTCCATGCTCTGTAGTGCACAAGGGGCAAGCATTTTGCTCACATTTGAAATGAGGCGTTCAGGGAGGTTTGTTTCACTTTTGCTGGGATATCTTTACAAGGCCACAGAGAAATAACAGCCGATTTCTGCCTCTGAGTGATAAAGCGAAGCGAGCTGTCTGACCTCCTGATACTGCCGCCGCTCTCCGGAATCTCATTTTAACGGAAGATTGTGCCTGTCAGGGAGGGGCATATATCTTGCTTTTATGGAGATGCTGAAGGTTCAGTGAGAAGATGTAAATGAGGCGATGAGGAGACAGAGGTCTTTTAATGCCATTTTATCATGACGCATGTGCAATCTGAAGTGCAAGGCTGCCATCTGCTGTTAGGAGTGGTTAAAACAGATGAAGAAAGTGAACTTTACCCCACCCTTTGCTGCACTTCCTGTAGAATCATCACAGGTAGGCTGCCTGGGGTGCTGTTTGGATATCTTTGAGGTGGCCCTGGACTGCCTCTGGGGGCAGCATTTGGAACTCTCAGATGTTGGTGGGTCCATCTGGGACCAAGCCTCTGCACAGGCTGTGTCTGTGCTCTCCGTTCTCTTGCACCTTCTATTGTGATGATTTTGCCTATTTGTAGAGAATGGTTATATCTGTGCTTGTTTGTGCTTATGTTGATATTTGAATGTGTCATGTTTGATTGTGCACAAAATGAAGCCCTTCCGTAAACAGTTATGACTTTTAATCCTCCAGCAACCTTCACTGTCTATTTTAAAGTTTTCTCTCTTTATGTCCAGTCTTTTTGCTTTTCTGGAGTCTGTACCCTCCATTCTGTTTGCCCCTTCAACCTTTTCTCATTCATCCCCCAACATCAAACTTACTCCTGTCCAGAACCGATTTGGAACAGATGAAAAAATGCAATTAAATACTTATTTTAAAAAGTGGTTCAGTTTTAGCCCTGGCAACCCTGTCTTTGCCCAACAGTGGCTGGGATAGGCTCCAGGAGCCTCTTGACCCTACAAGGGATTCAGTGAGTTTGGAAAATGGATGGATAGTTAAACTTTAGTTTTAAAGTAAAACTTTAGAGTTTTACACAGTGATGTTGTTGGATAAATCAAGAGGCACGTGAGAAACACTTTCAAAAACAAGACATTGAGAAAACAAATAAATCAATACCATTCATTCATCTGAATTCCAGCTTAAACATGTCAGTTGACATGATATAGAGATAAAGATATACCACGTGTCTGATAATAAGCAAAATAATAATAAAAAACCAATACATGGATAATCTTTGGTAAATAAACAAAGACACCAACTGCATATGCTGAATAAATAAAATTAAGATCAAGATCAACTTTAATTATCTCCACAGGTAACTTCAGTATGATAATTACAAAAGCACACATTTTATGAAAAAAAAAAAAATGTGACAAATTATAAAGCCCATCGTTAAGCTTCAAATGAAAGTGCATGTATTAGACAGCTGTCAACGAATAATAGCTTCAGGAATGTCTCAGGTCTGATTCAAATCCTGTTAGCAGAAGACTTGTCATCATTCATGCTACAAAAATAAATAAATACAGTTTTGTTTTATTATTAGTACCAGTATATAGTATTTTTGAATGGAAACAGTTTTCATCCCACTCTCTCTCAAAGGGGCGAGTACGACAGAGTACTAGAGCACACAATTCAAAAATGCGGTACAATAAAATAGGAACAAAAAAAAAAAAAAAAGAAGGATGAGAGCAAAGTTGTGATATGAGAAAAAATGGTAAAATGTGAAGAAAATGTTTTAAAATATTAAGAAGAAAAAGTAAAATTATGAGGAAAAGACAAACTCATCCTATAATAAATTAATTCAATCATTTGAAAAAAAAAATCTAATTATTAGAAGAAAAAAGTTATACAAATCATTTTTTTTCACAAGTTACAAATAAAAAAATGCATTATTAAAAAAGCTAAGCTATTAAAAAGCTAAAAAAGGAATTTCATGAGAATATTGTTACAAAAAAATGTAAAGCAGACACAGCGAGATTTTTTAGTTGTGTAATTTATTTAATTTCGGAATTGTCTGCAACAGAAATTGCACAGAGACATTTCCGCTTGTTATTTTTGAGACATTTATACCTTTTTTTTAAATGGTATTAGTAAATTTGTTTTTTGAAAAGTTAGGACTCTTCGAAGCAGAAACGTATTAGTTAAGTCTCATAAAATGTTAACACACACACACACACACACCATATTTGTACGACTTAATTCTTATAAAATTATAACATTTTTCTTTGCGGAAGTTCTGATGCCTGTGAGGAAGTGAAGCTGGCCCTTTAAGACGCTGTGTCGTCATGGTAACAGTCAGGAAATACCGCAGAGCGTATCTCCACGCTCAGATTTTTGACATTGAACCTTCAATTTAAAGGTTTTCCCGTAGTTTTGCTGTTAATATTGGCGCTTTAAATTTGACATAATAAGGTGAGCGTTGAAACAACACTTTCTCCGCTTTGGTTGCTCGAATTTTATGTTAGCAGAAGGGCAAAAGTTTTTGCTAGCTATTTAGCTAACGTTGGTTAAACCAGTTAAATGAAACCCTTTTTTGGCAGCAGTAGAAGAAATTACATAAATCTAGTTGCTGATGAAGAAATCCAAAATATAGATAATTAACAAATAAAACAAATGAATGTTCTGTGTTAAGTCCACGTCTTGTTGCCGTTCTAGTCTCCACTGTCGCTGTCCATGGTGCTAGCAATCGTTTCTGGCTACAGCGGCTAAAAATTACTTATGAAACATGCAGCTGGAAATTAAGCGGGTCTGTGTTTCTGAAAGAAACATTTAGTCTGCAGTGAATCTGGCCTTTATTTTTGCTCTCCGTAGCTGAAAACGACCATCAGAACATTATTTTATGTATGTAAACATTACATAAACAAAGTAAGCTATGTACCTTCTTTTCCTGTAATTGTTGGGAGATTGCATTGTTCTTTAGGGTTAGATTTTAAATAACATTCCATGTAGTAAATTACATTAAGATTTTTCAAATCGTGTGTTGCATTCTAACAATAACACTTAGTGGCACAACATAAAAAGTTCATTTTAGGATTATTGTGTTTTTGGCTTTTTTTTCACAATTCATTCCATTTCATTTGGGCTCTTGATAGATCTCTGTCCAAGTCTCTGAATTGTTAATATTTTATTGTCATTATTACAGTTTTATAAATGACAATTATTAATGAGGATTCTGAATTGTTATTTATTTTCTGAGTAAAAGAAATTTTACATGTTTTTATGATGCAACATTTGTGTTTCACCATAAAAACTTGTACATTTCCCCTATAAGTGGCTCCTGACTTTTGTTCTGTACCAAATTAAAAAAAAACATTTTAAATACAAATGATATACAAGTAACTAACTGCCCAATTGCCTAAATCTATAGCATACGTTGCATTGTTATATTTTTAGATTTTATTTATTTTTTATATCTATGATTAATTTATCTGCATGTTCTCTAAGTTGGTATAATCAAGCTGATCTTAAACTCAGACTGAATGTTGCACAGTGGTAGCATTCTTGCAACACACAGACCCACACATTTTTATTTTTTATGTTAAGCAGAGTGAGGTTTACCCAACTCACAAGAAATTAAACTAATATTTTTCTCATGGTATCACGTGAAAATCAATGTTTTGTTTTTAAAGTTCAACTAAAAGCATAGATGTAGATGAACATCCTTGGGACTTGACATCACATCAAAAGCAAGTCTGGAAGTTAGGAAATGTGGTAACAGCAGGTTCTGTGTTTCTTCCAGATGAGCTGCAGTGCAGATCACACAGAGTCTGTGGACTGCACCATCAAACCTCCTGTCTTTCTGCAGATTGGAAACACCAAAGGAGACTCGGTTCGCTCTGGTGTCTGTGTGGTGGATGTCACCCTCCCTTATGGAAAACCCATTAATGTAAGCCAGCATGCATAACTCGAGGCTGCTCAGTAATTACCTTTGCCTTCCACGCATTTAGTTTGAAAAACAACTAAGGCTCTTGTTAGTTTGAACTGGAAGTGTTCAAATTCAAAGGACCATTCACCATGGCTGCATTTTACTTTATAATCTGAGTTTTCAAACGGGAAAATGTTTCAGAGAATGCTAGACATTACAATCTGGACAGAAATTTAAAGCAATTTCTGGACTAAGAAATGTCACAGTTTGAAGCCATAAAGTCTGGCATTTCTTAAATCAAATACACTTAATGTGTATTTACATTTGAGCTCAACAGGACTTTTGTTTCACAAACTGAGTTTTAATAGTTCTGTTTGTGTTGGATTTCTATCAAACTTTCTAGTAATATTACTCTAAACATACAGGTACACCAACCATGTGACATGCGTTCAAGAGCATGTCAAGCAGAGGTTTTTCATGAAGCATTTAGGGTGTTCACACTGGACAAGTACAGAGGGGCTTCTTTTATTTTCTTTTTGTACTGTTTCTAGAGCATATTTGCCATTGACAATTGGAAGAGGCTAAGTGTGAAATGTTGAAAGGTGGAAATCTTGCTCCAGGCATTTTCTTTTACAGCTCCATTCCGACATAAGATAAAGATAAGATAAGATAACGATTTTTTATTGATCCCAGCTTGGGAAATTTGTATATTACAGCAGCAGTGTACAGAAGCAATAAGACAAGTAACAGCTTTCGGAAAAATCAACATCAAGAGAGTCCATCTATGGCACAAGGATGAGGAATTATATACTCCAATAGAGTGCGTCAGGATTGATCTCCTGTAGCGGTGGGTGTAGCAGCGAAGTTGCCTTAGCCTTTTGGAAAAGACGCTCCGCTGACCGTCAAGTACAGGATGGAGAGGATGCTGAATGTTGTAATAACGCCGACTCCACGAGTAGAACTGGCGCCCTTCGCATGACATCGTAGGACTTACAGCCTTACACAAGGGCAACGACAATGGTGTCCTCTTTCTGGATGGGCATAAAACACAAATATTTTCTCCTTCGCTAAACATTTTTAGAAGGTTGGCATTTCTGTATGGCATGCATCAGTACCAAGTACTTAGAGCCCAAAAATGGTCGTAGAACTTACGTAGCTACACGTAAGAGTTTTGAAAGTTGCTGCTTGACCGTACATTGCCAAACTCTTTGCTCTATAATTTTTCCTAGTTAGAACAAATTTTTTTGTTTTTCAAAAATGTTTGAAAAAGAAAAAAAACAACTTTCACTCTGGATTTGCTGGATTTATCTTTTCTCCATCAATTGTGAGTCATTTATGGTGTTACTCTTTGGAAGTTTTAGAAAATGCATACTATTGGGCATCACTCAGAAACTTTAACACCCCTGAAGTTTTGTATGTACATTTTTAATAACTCAGTTTCCCCAAGCAAAGCAGATCTGATTTTGAGGCAGGCAGAATTTTAGTTCGCACAAATTTGACCATTTATGCTTACATTGCAACTCAGACTCTTAAATAAATCCCGTTCTTATCATAAATCATTTTGAAAGAAATTGAACATATTTACTTGCGGATCCTGCTGCAGACATTAATCTTTAGTTGTAATTAGAATTTATTAAAGACACAGATGTTCTGAATATTTTAAATCTTCTTCCTAAATTTTCCCTGCGTCATTCTGACTGCGTTTTTCTGTTACCATGCCTATAAATAAACGCAAGAACAAACATGAAGCTGCATTCCTGCCACAGGAAAAAAAAAAAAAAAAAGCTTTGGACATTTTGGGCCCTGTTCTAGTTTTCAGTATTTAGCTATAATTACAAAAAATATGAATGTAGAGCAGCTCATTAAGTCAAAGCTGGAAGCTTCAAAGGCGTCTGCTGGGAGCAATTTGAGCAAAAAGGAGCATTTTCATGTTAATCTGCGATATGGGGGGGTGTCAGTATTTTTCAAACTTCAGGATAAAGCTCCTGATAGACCCCAGGCTCCTTTATCCCTCACATTCATAAGCTTCTCTGGGAAAGATGTCTTGTGCAAAATATAACAAAAAAATGTAGTTTATATCAGACTTTTCTTTTTTTTTAATTAAGGAGACATGATATTAGTCCGATGTTAGTGATAGTTGCATAAAAAACCCACTCAGATTAGAATTCTGTTTTTGGTGTTTTTATCATGTTCTTGTTGAATTTTCCTGAGGAATGTTTCTTTATTCAAACCATAGTGAATCAGAGCAGATGAGATATAAAGATAGCTTATTTGTTGGGTAGAAAATGCTCAGGGTGCGCGACGAACTCCCTGCTCTGTTCCACTCCAGAACAGAGAGGGGAAAGGGGCATTGTTCTATGCCAGCGGTCCTGCCCACAAGCCAGAGGTAAATTTCTAATGAACAACTGCCGCTTTGAAGAAACTGTGTCCTAGAAAACATTTTTTTTTTCCTTTTTAGTTTGGTTTAAAATTGCCATAATCTTAATTAAAAGCCCACTGGGACCGCTTTTAAAATAGATCAAAAGATGAGTAGAGTTGGTTTTAAGAAGGCAATCGTCTTTATTGTTTGAAATTAAGATTTTTACTTGTACAGCTCTGCTTTGGACGAAACAGCAGTCTTGACTGCAAAGACTTTAACATGCCTGCAATACACTGTAACATGTGAAATTGTTTCAAACCGTAGAAATAGCTGCAGTTTTACAGAGCAGCATTCACCTGTTTGTTTATTTAACACTGCAAATCCATTAATTAATCTAAAAGAGCCTTCATAGTATATGTTAGTTTAACCATGTAACACCTGAGACATTGTCAGTAACACCTAAAGCAATGTTCTTTATCTAAGTATTGTTTATGTGATCAACGTGAATTGGCAGATTCTGACTTTGAGAATGTGGTATGCTTAGCTTTTTTAGCATAAAGTGGTGCGAAAGGGTCCTGGGGGTCCAGGCTGATTGGAGGTCACAATAGGGTTGACAGGTTCAGATTGGAGCAGACTAAAGAACAGAAACAAAATGATCTTTTTAGGAAAAGCGTAACAGGCCAGGGAAGCAGACTCAGATGTGGGCTGAATACCACTTGAGGGAAGCAGACAGTGGGTGATTAGTGAGGTGATTAGTAGCAGGTGTGCCAGGATGCCCTGCCTCATTCTGGACACCTGTGGAGTAGAGACAGGGAGAGGAGAGCAAAAGATTCAAAAAGGGAAAAACTACCAAAGAGAAGCAGGAGAGGGCAGCGAAGGAACAAGAACTGTCAAGGCCAAACACTTAAGAGATGCAGATCTGCAGCTTTTCCTAAGTCAGTTTGACTATCCTTCCTGCAGATTGAGAAAATCACCTTTAAGAACTACTACACAGCATATGTGACAGTGCGTCTGTTGAGGAGGAAAGCTGAGAAGGAGGGATCTGCCAAGTGGTGCACTGCCCTGAGCGACCTGGCCTTGATGGACAACCCCCACACCGAAAGCGGCTCCCAAAACTACTTCTCTATTCACCGGAGGAAGGTGGGTTGAAATCTTATTTTCCCTTCACATATGTGACATTGTACCTTCCAGATGAAGATAGGACATAACATATGGAGAGTCCAGGTCTTTAAAATGATAAAACATTTCAGAATCAGGGGTCCAGCAACAGGAGCAGTACAGTGTTTCAGCAAATAGAAACTTTCCTCACTTTACGTATTCTGTGCTGTGATGAGCTAAACCTACAGAATATGCATCAATAATTTAGTCAAGACCAGAATTGGCAAGTTTTCAATTAAATCAGTGCTGACCACCGAGCAGCCAAGCGGTGCCACAATTTTCTGATTTGATTTGCTATCCATCCATCGATAACTCCTTAGGTTTTGCTGTCGACTAACATCCTAAATGTGTCCTTGATTTTTTTTTTTTTATTTTATTTTTTTGGAAAGCACTAATAATGGCCTCACATGTATACAACTTTTTTGTTGTTATGGTTACTCAGTACAAAATACCCCAGATTTTTTTTCTTTCCTATCAAACAAAGATCTTTTTTTTCTCTCTCAGTAAACTGATATTTGTGTTGGGGTTTTTCCTCAGTTACAACCTTGAGCTTTTCTTCTGATTTAATTTTTTGCCCTCTGAATTTCAAACCTTGATAGTTAGTGTTGCTCCGTGCTCAATAGCGGTGAAAGGTTCAGGTTGATGAAAAGGAGGATTAACTGAAGCACTGTGTAAAGGATCTGGCGGTGTATGACCCAAAATGCAGGAAACCAGGCTCGATGGCAGAAACGTAGGTTGTCTAGTGCTAGGCGAAATGGCAAAAAAATTAAATCTCTGACATTTTTCACACCATATGTCCTACTTTAATTTTTTTCTTCCTTCTTTTATTTTCTTTGACAAAAATTACAAATGACAGAATACATTTACCAAAACCTATTTTATTGTAACATGATCTTTGGAAATAGGCCTGAACACAAAGTGTAATCAAATACAAGCTGTAAAAATGTCTTTAAAACAATGAGGTAGGTGTTTTGTGAGGTACCACTAGCTTGAGCATCTTGCATAGAGAAACCCTTCTCACACTTGACAGAGTTTTTGTTTAGGTGTTAAAACAAATTCATTGTCCTCCCACTTTTGGTAGCAACAGCCTTCTAACAGATTTTGCAGCATGTGGTTTGTTGCTCCAATTCTGAAGCCACAAAACTGAACCCTTTCCATAGAACTAAAGAAACTGCTCCTGTTTTGGGAAGAAGCTCATCTTTGCTTGTTGCCATTTTAATGTCTGTGTATTGTGACGGGTGGGCTGACCTTACTCCGAACAACGGAAGCCCAAGAAAGCAGGATGCTGGGAAATAAAATCCAGATTTTCCTAAAATAAATATTTTTAAACAAACAATTTGAATC
Source organism: Oryzias celebensis (assembly GCA_014656515.1). NCBI lineage: Eukaryota > Metazoa > Chordata > Actinopteri > Beloniformes > Adrianichthyidae > Oryzias > Oryzias celebensis. The sequence continues at coordinate 10,833,249 of BNCR01000005.1, forward strand.
CCAAAGTCCGGGGCGCTAGAAATTTCCGAGAAGTCTCTGCAAAAAAACTAGGGTGTGCATTGATGGTCTCTAGATCAGCAAATAAAGACCACAATGCCTTGTGTTTGAAACATTTGTCATCTGGAAAAACAATTTATTTAAATGTGTTTTATTCATCCAGGTTTTTGGTTTTAACACAATGGATTCATAAATAAGAAAAAAAATCATGTAGGTTTTTACGGCATGTGGACCGCTCAGTGTATTCTCTACGGAAAAAGTATAAGCTTTCTACAATAGCATTTTTTAGTCTGGTCTTGATTCACAAGGATTTGAATCGAGAAATACTCAGAAATACAATTTTAATCATTTTTACAATTCTCATTGGACTGGGTCTAAAAGAAAAAAGTACTGAGCATGTATCTAAATGGCGTTAAAATCCAGGCCACTAGATAATCTTAAAGGGAAAAATAAAGCACTGAGGAAAGTTATATTAATTTCCAAAATTATATTTGAAAAATACAAAAACATATAGATATATAGATACAGGTATAGGTATATATGTTTTGAAAGAATGCACATTCAGGTCACACTGCTTAATTGATTTCAAGTGTTTTTTTTTTTTTTTTTTTTGTTTTTTTTTTGTATTAATGTACATTTATTTTTCATGTAAACCAAGACATACATTCAGACTTGATACATTTAGTTTGCTTGAAGTGAACTAGAGTTCTTTTTTCCCAAATAATCAAGAAAAATATCAGGCTGATAAGCTGATCCAGACCAGGAAACGCTCTCGGACCCAACTTTTGAGGGGGTCTCAGTTCGTTTCCAATGGAACTGAGCTTCAGTTTGCCCTGAGTTTCCTTGGTCTGAGTAGGCTCTGTGCTCAGAGCAGGACAACGTCTTTATTTTGCTGAAAATTATTCCTGGGATGCCTCCTCTAATTCAACAGATACTTTTTGTGTCCACTAGATGTCCTCCTAGAGCAAATGACGCTTCATGAACTGTTTCATTGGAGTGAATCAACTGGATGAAAGACGTCAATGCTTCATGAAGCTTCATCTGCCTATCACTGTCATACAGTAAAAGCAGTCAGATTTGTGTGGCTGTAGCTTAACTTCTCAAACAGGAAGGCAGTTTATCTCACTGCTCCTTTGTTTGTTTTGCATCTTGGCTGCATTGTCTCCAAAGAGTTGCAGTTGGGAACTGTAATGTTGAAATAGGATGACAACTCCACCCAACCTATTTTTCATTTGCTCTATTTATTTTCTGTTTACTCCTTATGTAAACATAGCCAGATGGCAAATAGTGATTTTATTTAAGTTGACCTCAGATGGTGCTGCGAGGCTAAGCAATTTAATGTGGTTTTACATTCCTTTCAAAAGTATTTTGCAGTTGTAAAAAGATGTCCATGAGGTTTTGTAAAAATCTGTAAAAATCATTCTGTAACTGTGTAGTAGATGGCGTGATCCCCTCATTTGGTCACTGATAGAACTGACAACAAGCGCAGCATCTGCAGGAACTGCAGCCGCATACGCAGCTGTAGCTGGACCAACCTTCCCCTCAAATGAGGATGACTGGTTTAGATGTCGTTTATGACTGATAACGTCAGAACAATATCTGTTTGAGTTAGACAACGACTAAACTAAATACATTATTTGATCAGTTCTTCTGGTGTTTGAAATTTTCTCTGACAAACTGCTTCCGGTTGTAGAAAGACAAAAAGAAAATCATATGAATTATTTAATTCTTAATATGTAATCAAATTTAATACTAATATATCACAGCAAAACAATATTTATATATAGTGATAACAGCATCACGTTATCATGTGAAAAAAAAATAACGTGATAGTAAAACTTATTGCATGAAAACGGACAAAAATAAAGCAAGGTAGAGCGTTTATGGCTTTCATAAACACACTTAAGGATGGTTTTAATAAAAACATGCTTCATGTATTATTTTAAACCATTGAGATAAACACATGATTGACATCTGGTTGAGATAAACACATTTCTCTTACAAAGTAAAGCATATTTATTTAAACAGTTTAAGAATAAAAATTCCCCAAAACTGTTAAATTGGTTTTCTTTTTTTAAACAAAAAAACTGAATATTGAGTTCTTTATTCCAGAGTGATCTCTTCTGAAGCTTAGAAAATGGGGTTATTCAGAAAAAAATAGGGTTTCCAAATTAGTCTCAGTACTATCAAAGCCATCTTACATCTTTTTTTTTTTTTTTTGGCTTTTTTCAGATGCAGGTGCAGCCGGACCACGTGGAGTCCATCAGGCTGATCCTGAGACAGCCATCCTCCGCCTGGCAGATCTTCAGCCTTGAGGAGATAAGGCTGTTTCCTCACAAGGAACCAGTCAGTTTTCTTATTTTTCTTCCTTTTTATTAAATTAAAATTCCATATTTTTTTCTGAAAAGCTAAAAATACATCAAAGCCGATAAGAAAACACATGGAAATTGTCTGGAACAAATATCTGGAATTAAGGCTTTAAAGTTTGCATCCAATGCTTCTGGATGTAAACACATCATCTATAAGACTTTTTAATGCAGCCATGAAGACTTCTTATTTTGTGGTAAAACTTTTGTTGTAAAGGAGAAGCTCAATGTCTGATGAATGTATACTTCCAACTAAAAGCAACAACAAAAGAAGGTGGGATTGGAGTGGTTTACGCTCTGTTTTTCAGATGAGGAGCAAATATGAGTTTTCTGCATAATCTGCAGAGAACTTCAGAAAATAGAACAAACTTTACAGAATTTTTTTTTTTTCCTTTTTGAAAACATGTCTTTGAAGTGACTTTGAAGCAGCTCACACACCCCACCAGAAAACAGACAGTAAATGCAGCATTTTAAAGAAAAGGACAAGTGAACAAGCTATTTGGATAAAGTTGTGGTTCCTTTCAAAGCAGCAGATTTTGAAATTTAAAGCTTTAATTCACAAAAGGAAGAAGTGTTTTGAATCCTTTACATTCTGGTTGACGTTGATGAATAAATAGCCTTTGTCTCTCGTCTAATTTGGTCCTATTTTGCCACAGACTTACAATAAACCAAAGCCAAAAATAAGATCAATTTTAGGTTCTGAAGAACATTTAAAAAAAACACATTTCTGATCCTATCTTTAGTTTTTTCTTCCCTTGCCCACTGTAATTCTGATGTTTTTTTTTTTCTTCCTTTTTTAAGCTTTGACTCCAGCTTCAGTCTTTGCAATCCTTTCCCAAATACTTGTTTATATATATATATATATATATATATTCTAATATTTAATAACATAAACATAATAATAATAATAATAATAAGGACTATATATATATATATATATATATATATATATATATATATATATATATATATATATATATATATATATATATATATTGTCCTTATTATTATTATGTTTATGTTATTAAATATTAGAAAATGACAAGTCAGAACAAATATTTACATTTTTAGAAAAGGTTTGTTGCTGTTTGGAGATATTTACCTTATTTTTACGATTTAACATCACAAATGTCCAACAATGAGATCTTTTTCACTAAATTCAAATCTTCTTAGACCCAGGGTCTGTGTTTTTTTTTTTTTTTTTTTTTTTTTAATTGTTTCTATGAAGGGTATAAAGTCTGTAAAATACATTTAAATAATATGACTAATATAAGCTGATTTAAAAAGTGAGATTAGTGATGAGGCTAATCAAATTAGAAATTAAAAAGGAACATGCGCTGTGGTAGGGGTAACTCTGTGTTACATTGTTTGGATAAAAGAACTCAGGAAGCAGCAGGAAAAAAAAAAAAGAAACATAACTAAAAACTCCAATAAAGCAAGAGCAAAAAGTGCTGCTGAGCAAGAAATAGAAGAAGAAAAATGAAGCCACAACAAGACAAGAAAGATGATGATCAGCAACAAACAAAGAAAAGTGACTCTCTGCAACAAGAAGAAAATGATAAAAAAGTAAATAAGATAACCTGCTTAGTTTGATTCAGAGTTTGAAACCTGCAAAATAATTATTCAAATTCACATCCCCCAAAAAAAATCAAAAATGAAACTGGAAATTTGTCCTCAACGAAAAAAATCTTAACTTTAGTGCAATAGCCAAATAATTTGCTCTATTTTTTTTCTGTCTTTTCCTCAAATTAATTTAATCAGTTTGTTTATCTGGTTCTTATATTACTGAGATTTTCACAGCCCATGATCGACAGCTGTTGTTCAAGAGCCTTTTAGCAGGTGGTGCCAAAGTGTATATGAAAACCTTTACCATACATAAAAATAAATGAAAAGTTAACTACTCTGACTTCCTTTATGTTTTCTCATCCTCTGCTGCAGCAGGCACCAGAAAAGGAAGTCTCTGATTGGTTGTCGGACCTGTTTGTGGTCAAGCAGCCTCCTGATTTAGAGGTACTGCTCATGATTTGTGTTCTTGTCAATTTACTTTGCAATCCTAACTTTTCAGTCTATTTTATTACCCAAGCGCAAATGACTTGTCAATTTAAAAAACAAAAAACTGAGGCATATATCTACTTTACAGGGTCTACCAGACCCCCAGAATGTTTCTTCTAGTATTCAGCAGATGTGGGCTCTGACTGAAGTGATGCAGGCCAACCGCACCACTGCATCAATTGGACGCTTTGATGTGAGTCCTTTGTTGATTTACAGATACATACATCTAAACCTTTTCTGGCTTTGTAAGTTATTAAGGCTAGCAGGTTTTTGTGTAAGCAGAACAACACAAAAAGATTGGCGCTTAGAAATACATATTTTAAACATGTATAATAGACACGATGTGAGGTTATCTTGAAAGCACAAATACTCACCAAGTTAACATTAGGAGTAAAGTACAATCTATATTTTCATGATCAGTCTATGCTCAAATGTAAAGTAAGAGGAGAGGTCTTAGGACAGGTCCCAGCGGGACAGCATTCAAACCATTGACTATACATAAGAACTGGACTGAGGGACCCCCTCCCCACTTCTATTGAGAAATAAATAGCTCAGACATATTCATCGGAATACCCATTCTCGCTCTGCTATTTTTTTTTTTTTCAGTATCTATTTTTTTGCTAATACTTTTCATGATTTTTTTTCTTTATTGCAAATTATTCAAGTCATAAACTGGCCAATCCGTTGCCTCGATTAAAGTATGTGGTGCCTGCTGGCTCCTACGATAAGCATTTAAAATGTCCGAACCTGCTTTCAGTGGTGGAGGGGTGGACTTCTAACAAGCTCATTCCTGATTGGCAATACTAGTTGCCATAGAAACGATGGCAGATCGAAGGTGACGTCACACTCTTTTACTGTACAGTCTACTTCTAGGTTCAGTTCTCATATATAGTCAATGATTTCCAATACACCAAAGGACACAGCAAGAAACTACAAGCACAGTTTGTTTATTTATTTTTTTAAGAAGACATCATTGATGAGTTTTTGCCACACTGTAAATAATGTTTATGTATTTGTTTATGTATTTTTGCCAGGTTGATGGATGCTATGATATTAATCTTCTCTCTCTGACGTAACCACATCATGGTGATGGAATATGAAGGTTCGTCTTTGCTATGATGCTAACGTTTACAAGCACGGAGAAGCAAAGACTACAGGTTCAGCATGAAATTCACCGCCAAGACATGAACTGCTGCTTCATCCTGCTGCCTTCACAACATTTTAAAATAAACACGTGTTTTTAAACACTCTTCTGCAAAGCTAAAAAAAAAAAAAATGTCGAAATCTAAAAAAATACACAATTGTTATTATTTCTAATGAACTCTCACATGTTAGTGTGTATGATTCGGGTTAAAAACAGGGTTACTTTAAATAAAAGTAAATGTATTTAAAAAATGTTGTCTATTCTGTGAAACAATTTGATAAATATAATTTATTTATAAACCATAGAAATCTTGTTCTCAAAATGTGTCTCTTTGTTTTTTAAAATGCTTTAAAAAACATGATTTCTTTAAAAATTTCCGTCCGAAATTTTGCAACGTGACGAGTTAACTTCTAAAAACAAAATCATCCAATCAGCTTTTAATCAGCACATTTTAGAAATTAAGTCCAGTTATGTTTAATTACTAAGAAATCTCCATTTTAAATACACTTTCGATGTTAAAATAAATAATAATTTGCATCATTTTGATTAGAATGGAACCGGTCTTACCAATATTACTTGTGTTTTTAAAAGTTAAAACATATATTATACATCTTTGTGCCAAAGCTCCTTCACTGAAACACAAGATTATAATGGTCAACTTAACTTTATGGTAAATATTGTGTAAAATTATTTGGCTTTTAAATGTATGAAATAAAGAGTAAAATGTAGAGTTTTTCATCTCTGTGTTATAGACTTTCTTGGTTAACATGTTGGGTTGTGCTGCTGCAGTGTCATTTTACAAATGGTAAATCAAAGGATTTTAACAGCATTCAATAAAACGCAAACATTAAAGAATGTTTTAAATTGAAATTAATAAATAAATCTCATAAAAAGAACAATGATAGCAGTGTTTTATTTTGAAACGTTTTTATTCTCCACACCAACAGCAGCTGAGTGATTTAATAATTATTTAAAAAAAAATAAAAATTCTGTTTTTTTTCTTCATCAAACATCCTCAAAGGTTTTAATTTCCAAAGTTTTGGGGGATCTTATTCACCAATTTTGCAGCAGTAATGGCAGAAAAGGTTCTTCTCAATGATTTGATATTTGAAAAAAAGAAAAAAATTGAAATTCAAATTGAAAACCCTGATTTAGACATTTTGCGTATTGCCTTTGAATTTATTCTTTTGTTTGTTTTCTGTATTTGGGTAGAAACGAATCTGATACTATCCTCTCTTGTACAATATCATCACACTTTAAGAAGAACTTTTGAACACTTGATTGATCACACAAAAAGGCGCCCTGTCATTCAAAAATAAGTCTGTTTCTAGCAACAGTAAAATCCACCACTGTCTTTTAATTCATTTTACGAATAGAAAAACATCCATGTACCTGTTTGGAACACATACCCCCAACCTTATTTACCCCACAGCTGCTTTCGATAACCTGATCCTTTTGACCATAGAGGCCTTGGCCTTTCAGGTGCTGTTCTCAAGTTTTTCAAATCTTATCTCACGTTGTGTTAGCATGGACACACACTTTGCTGGGGTCCACAAAATTAAATGTGTTATCCCTCAAGGTTGCATCCTTGGCTCCTTTGCTTTTCAGCATTTACATGATCGCCAGTAGTTAGGCAGGAATTTGCCTCTGAATTGTGGGTGGCACTGTTGGCAGTGAGTAAGCCTTCCTCATTTCCCATCATCTCTTTGTTTATATTCTTTCCTGCTATCTTACAGCCCCTGACATCACCAACCTAACATTAAGGTGCAACAAAAAATAGTGAGCAATTTTGGAAATATCCAGCCGTACAGTTTTGAGCCAGATGCCAGCTTGGACAAGGAAAACATAGACAACATGGTTCTGTTTGTCTGCAAGTGGATGCATCAGAGTGGGGCGAAGCAGGGAGCTCATGTCTCACCAACTGTAGCAAATACATCACTTTTTTTGGGCTGCGTAAAACAGCATTTTTGCGTCTGCTCCTGTTCACAATGATTTGAATAAAGAAGTTCTCAGAAATGCAATTTTAAGCCTAATTTTTTTCATTTTCTGTATGTCCACCAACATCAGAAAAATGGCACAAAAACGTGTTAAAAAACACTATTTCATTGGAGTGGGTCTTTAACTTTTCATCTGAAATGACTTTAGTTTAATAATAGGTCGACCTTAACTAGAAAAGTTTCTTGAGTACCTAAGTGTTGATGTCTGCACACTTTGCTAAAAGAAACCTGCATTATTTTTTTGTCAGTCAAAGCAGGAAGTAAAGGAGACAAAGTAGTAATAGCAGTAATAATAGAGAATAATCCTTGTTAATGTACACTTGTGTTAACACAATGAAGTCCCTAAAGAAGCTGGCTGAATAAAAAAGAGGTCTTTGAAGGAGCGCAGAGTGGCAGTGAGCCTATAATCATCAGGCAAAGTGCTTATTTCTTTGCTGAGAAAAATCTAAATGCACTTTGAGAAACCCTCTCAGCTCCTCAGCTGCTGACACTTTACCTGAACGAGCTGCTGAGGTCTTCACCAACAACACGTGGGGAATGATATGATTATATATCTGACTAAAACACTAATGTTTGTATATCGGCAAAAGCCTGACACGTATCGGTTCAGTAAAAATGTGGCCCTGCCCTGGGGTGGGGCCAAATGCTGAGGGGGGTAGTTGTGTCACCAATCGGGGGCCGGTTTGGCAGCTGTCCCCGACCTACCCCCCCTTCCTCATTCGACCACTTATTAGGGTTGGGGGGACTCAGCTTGGGATGCACCTCGTGGGCAGAGCCACTTGGCAGTGGTCCCTCCTCCAGTGGTTTCCGCGTAGTTTATCCCCCTTCTCTCAGTTTTAAGTGCACTTTAGACATGTAGGACCCTTGGTGGGGGGATGCTTGGAACTCCTGGGTGGTGGGCGGCTTGTCTGGGATTGTGGGGCTCTCGGGGGTGGGGCCCTGCTCTGGGCCCCTTGGCGCAGTGGGAGTGCTGCTCTTCTGGCTGGGCTGGGGCTTGCACTCTGTGCTTCTGTACCTCACTGCTCTCAGATTTTGGGGGCCCGTGTGGGGGTCCTGCAGGCCCTGGTCTGGGTGCTTGGCTGGACTGCCCGGTGGACAAATCTCCTCCTCACAGTACGGGTGTATGTGTGTTTTGGAGGGGATGGTCACTGCTGCTGCTTCGGCGGGGGTCTTGGTGTAGGGATGGCTGGGAATTCTCCCTTCTTTTTTTTTTTTTTACTTTCTGTCATCCACCTCAGCTGCACATAAACATTTGCCTGAGCCCAGGCGTCGGTTCACCTTTAAACAGATTATTTGAGTTTCATATACTGGTTATTAGGCATTAAGTTACCAGCTAGTGACTCCCCACTGTCCCTTCAATTTTCAATTTTAGAAAAAAAAACAATTACACTAATTTGCATACGTGTAATTGTTAATATGACAAATACACAATTTTAAAGACATTCTTGAATGGCAATTTTTGACAGAGACTTAGGATATTCTCAGTGCAGCAATTGTATAAGTAGGTATTTTTAAAGAAAAAAATGCATACTGTATATATACATGATTTATCTTATTGTTGTTGGTGTATCTCTGCAAGAAATCTTACTCAGATCTAGATATTAATATATCTTATTTTTGGGAGCAAATGGCAGATTTAAAATTCTTAAATTGTGTTAAAAAAAATAGACAGTCAGCCTTATAAGGCAGTTTTCCATTCTGATCGTGCTTACTGACCTCAAATTGATTTTCTGTGGTACACTGTACTCAAAAATCTGTCAAAATGTTCAACAAAATGTATTATGGACCATGAAGACTGTATAGGAGTGTCAGTGACATCTGCTACCACTAGATAGAGCTGCAGCTCTTTGTCTCTGCTGCACTGCAGAATTCCTCCACTTCAGAGCAAACAGCTGCTCTGAGAAATTTTCAAGGCTTGAACTGCCTTTATTTTCCGATGGTTGTAAACAAGAAACACAGAAACGTACCTTGAAACAAATTAGGGTGTTCTTAGCTCTGCCTTTGCTTAAAAAAAACAAACAAAAAACACATTGCTGTGTCAGTGAAGGTCTGATTGAAACTGCTGTCGACCAAAATCCAATTTCAGCTGCTGTGATGGACTGTCAGATGGATGTTAATTGCTCTTTCCACAGAAAGGCAGAACAAAGACTGGCAATCAACGTCGACTTTCGTCCCACTTATTAGCTCACTTACCACCAATTTATTTCAGATGGGTTTTCAGCACTTGAGGTGTCACAGCCGAGCATTAAAAGCCTCATGTGGCGCTCCAGTAAATGCTATGAGTCCTGGATGAGATCAAGCCTGCCACACTTGAGGGAAAGCGTGCTGCCGACAGGTGCATTTGCAATCAGGATTAAGCTGCTGAGCTGGGATGATGATATAGTTTTAGCTGAACAGCGTTACAAAAGAGTAAGAAAAACAAATTTGCTATGTCATGAATTCTGCAGAATTCACTCAGTCTGGAGAAAAAGACGGAAGAGTGTAGAAATCGGGTGTGGAGAAGCTTTCTTAATGGAAGAAAGCTTGAGGCTGGAGTTCAAGCTAACAGCAACCATGTTCTTATGTGTTGTCGTCTTCCCTGTGTGAAAACATGACCCAAAGAAGCCTGAGTCAGTGTAGGACAATTCTGAGTGATACACAGGACAGTTTGGGGTTTTGGTCTCAAAATGCCAAGAAAATAGTTACAATATTCTCACCATATGGAAAAGCAAAATACACACAACTGACATGTAAAAATCTTGTTTTCCTCTTCTTGAAAGCACTTTTCTTAAACCTTATAAAAGATACACCTGTTTTTTGCAGCCCAAAAATCAGCACAGAACTGTGGGGAATGACATTCAATTAAAGGATCATTTGAGCCTCTGGGGCTTTAACCAGACAATAGTTTGTTTATATGCTCACATCACAACACTTGCTTGGCTCTTACTGTATGACTCAGTTCTCAACGCCCTCAGCAGTATCTTTTCAAGTGACCATGTGCAATTAATTGCAAGTCTGTGTTAACACGCATAAATGCGTTTTTCGGGCTTCCACTTTCAAAACTCGTATTCATGATTCCATTGCTGTTTTCGGGCTCGACTTACAAAATGCGTGTCCATTGAACACGCTATGAAAGTTAAACTAGATAGAACATTGATCAATCAGGGACTCGGATTTGGTAGTGACATCTTTTAATTCACTGAAGTGCCAGCCGTTAGAAAATAGAGTTTGGAGGAGAACTTAATAATTGTGCCCAGCCAGAATTATATGACAGTTTTTTCAGAAATCAGTACAGAGCTGTGAAAGAAAAAACCTGGCGCAAGATTCACGAGATTTGCCCCACTTTGACATTTCGCATCAAACCTCATCCAACTGTAGGTAACGGACACAAGCTTTTGAACAGTAGCAAAAGAAATAGAAAAAGACACTGCTCCCTGCTTTACCACTGTTACACCATGAGTTAAACATGCAGTCCAGACTGATCATTTAACACACTCAAGAACATGCAGCACGTGCCCGGTGTGAATAAGAGGGATCTGAACATTGTTTTTGGCAACATTGAGCAGCATTTTCAAATGCTACCCATTTGCATTTTCTATACACTATTTCCTTCCATCTGTCCATTCATATCCATCCATCCATCTTCCACACCTGCTTAATCTCTGTCAGAGCTATGGTTTGCTGGAGCCTATCCTAGCCACTGTTAGAAAAGGGTGGGGTACACTCTGTCAGGGCCTCTTTAAAACCTTTTTTTTTGATTGCTTGTTTTTGTTAGTCTCTCAATGAAAGTAAAGTAAAGTAAATTAGTTGAACAGAGTAGTTGCATTAAAACTGTTTTAATTTCTTCACGAGTCAAAAAACTGCAAGAAAAGGAAATGTTTTAAGGGGTAACTGACTTATAAAACTAAAATGTAACTGCTTCAGATAAAGAAAAATAAATCCTGAAACATTGTGTGCACACCAAGTTACACAACACTCAAGGACAGCACACCAGAATTTAAATGAAGTACTACATTGTCAACCTACATTCTTTGCTGGACAAATTTGAACCCAGAATTAAACTTCTGGATAAGTGTGGTTAGTTTGCACAGTTTCATAATTTTTCTGACCAGCTATTTAAGAAACATTGTCCTTCAGTCAAGAAAAAACCCTGAAGATTCACGCACTATAGAGTTATTGTTATGCTTGTTTGTTGGATGTTGCCATAAGTCTTATTTTCCCATGTTTGTACTTCCCAATTAGCTATTTGATTTTAAACATTTCAGCTCCCGTCTGCCCTGCACATGTGTAAGACTGCAGGTTATTTGACGAGTTGCCAGACCCCCCTACTGAACCCTCAAATGAAAAAAACTGTCCATAAGTCAGTTTTTACTTGTCACAACAGGGCTAATATAGCATATCAGTGGACATACAAAGTGTTCCTTTGTTTAAACTTCTTTTGTGTTTGAGGAAAACCTTTATTTTAATTCTTAAAGTTTTTACTCTTCTCTTCATTTCGGTGATACTGCAGCAATGACTCAGCCCCTCCCACAGACAGCTGAAACAGGCTCAGATGTTTTTCTTACAGATGGAGATAGACAGACAAGAGATCAGTTCTGTCTTCCTTTATTTCACTTATTTGTTGAAGAAGCTCAAAACTGTTACTTATCTTAATTATAAAACACTTGAATTCTTAAAGACAGTGATGAAACAAGTAAGCTCCATCAGTTCATCTTCTGAGTCACTCCGTATGTGTTTCTGGCATTAAAATGCTACTGACTTTTATTCTAACTTTTCTAAAATAACCTAATTTGCAGTTGTGCTTATACAATTCCTCTATGTGGTAATGTGGCAATTTTTCTTTTTCCATTTTTCAGTTAATAGACTAGTTGGTGCTGTTGCATCCTCAGCCTCTTACCTTCACCCCTTAACTAGTTCATAAAGTGTCAAAGCCTTCATTTGGATTCATGGCTTCATGCGGTGTGTTGCTGATGTGGGATATCCAGATCTGAAGAGAAGACCTGTGAGATTTCACAAATCAAGGAGATTTCTGTGGAATTGTTGTGGATGTGTCAGCCTGTTCCCCCTCTGAAGTACAAAAACACAGATTTTTTTTTTTTTGTGCAAATCATTATGCAGATGGAAATGTTGCATCTGATAGCAGCCGCTTTGACAGCTGAAACACAGACACAGCAGGGGTCAGGATTACACGTTGATGGCTTCAGTTGCCTGGAGTTGCTGTCAAGCAGAAATACTTTCTTTATTATGAAACACGCACTTACCTTTACCAGTAATTTTATGTAGCCATTCAAAGTGTGGTCGTTTCACGATTTCAAACCATGTGCCATAAAAGCTTGCTCGCCGTTGACAAACTGTCAATGTGGTTTGGACATGTTTCCCACCATGCACTGCGTATGACATAAAATTGTGAACTTCACACAAGGAGAAAGCTGCCATGCTGAGCTTCCTGCCTGCTGCCGTTGATGAGAAATACATGTAATCTTTAAAGTTTTTCCTAAAATTTAAGTTGGATCTGTAGGTGCAGTTAAGGTAAATATTTTGGTAGTAATGCTATTTTAATTTCAACATGTTTTAACTCCTGAAGGTTTTCGACACTAAATTCAAAAGGTAACCAAGAACTGGTGCACATGTAATCGTATGATTACTGCAGGGTTCAAAGGTGTACTGCGCTGCGATAGTCAAGAACAATACTCAGCAGGAGGAATGGCTGAAGCTGAAATCAATATAGTTTTTTTTTTTTTTTTTTTTTTTTACATCATGTTTTATGTTACAAACAAACAAACAAACAAGTTCCAGTTACTTTGAATGGAGTTAAGTCCGTCAGTCAGTCAAAAGACCATTCATGACAGTCATAATCTGCAGCACCACATAGTGCGGAAAACCACAGTAATGCAGAAAAATGTCTGTGCTTTCATGTATCTGGTGTTTTGGTGTGCAAAAATCACAGTGTAAAAAATGAAAATGTGCTGCAAAATGAATAGTTTTGCATTGAAAACATAATTGTGATATTGCCTAACCTTTTATTCAACTAAAACAACTGACCCACTGGACATGTGATGCGTGTTCAAGAACTTGCTAAATGGAGGTTTTGAAGATGCATATAGCCCATGGTGTTCACACTGGACGAGCAGGGATGAGCTTCTTCTCTTTTCTCTTTTCTACTGTTTGCTAGCAAATGTCTGCCACCTATTGCAGAAGCTTGGTGCAAAATGTCAAACAGTGCAAATCTTGAGAGTCTTGCTCCACATTTTTTTCTTTCACAGCTCTGCATTCAATCCAGTGGGCCCTTTAGTGCAGACAATACAATAACACAGAAAAATGAAGATCTAGTGTAATAAGGATAAAAAAAATATTGCTTAAAACAAAGTGTCAAATGGATGTGCCTTATATATATATAAATATTTATTGTTTTGGTTTGCTAAAATCAAAACTGAAAGCATAGCAGAAACTAACAGTTTTTGCATTGAAAGACATAATTGTGACATTGCTTAACCTTTTACCAAACTGAGAGAAAACTCATTTGTCTAGAATCCTGAATGTCCAGCTTTTTCCATCTAAACTGAACTTTCTTCAATGTTAGGGTGAGAGTTTGAGACACTCCAGCTGTTGTGATAGTTTGGGAAATAAATGTTTCCCCCATGTTGAGGCTCATTCAGTTGGGTGCATTAGTCTTATGTAAAAATATTTCTTTTAGACATCGATAATTCTCAAGATGACCCACACAGGAAAGAAAAGGGTTTTTTTACCCTATAAATGTTAAAGATATCATAATTTGAATGAATTTGACCTATTTCTTAATGAATTTTACATACAAATAGCTCATAATACTAATTATATTGAAAAGCTCCAAAAACAAGTACATTTGACTCAATTAATTTATGTAAATCTGGAAGCATTGCATCATTATATCATTAAGCAATTATGCTAATCATATTTGAATTAAATTTAGAATTGAATGATACGATTTGGCCTTTACTTTTGTACTAATACCATAACATCTTAAATAAACTTTAGTTGAGTACTTGATTGAAAACTACTATGTACCTTAAATTGTAATCTACTTATATTTTTCTCCTGTAATATTTACATAGGACTTGTTATTAATGCTTTTATTAAAGAACATTTCAATCTATTTTTTCATTGATTTTTGCTTCATGAGTTGATGTTGGAAGTTTATCCCACTGATCTATTTTGGGTCCCATAATTTTCTGTTGTCACAGTTGCCTCGTTTTATCTGGTTTGTGTGGGAGTGTGCAGAAGGGTGTTACAACAACTGCACATTAGACTAAAGAACAATTTATGGAAAATAAACTGTGTAGTACAACTATCTGCTCTGATAGTTGAATGGGCAAAACAGTAACCTCCTTCTGCAAGAGCACTCAGCTGTGTATCACTGCCTGAAATGTCTGCTGAAGAGTTTGTGCATTAATGAAAGTCATATTTATGAAACAATGTATTTGTTAAACAGTTGCATTAAAAAGCTATCAATTTACACTCCACATTATACTATAAATGATGCTGGAGATGGAATTAGACTGATCTTGTTCACACAATTACAGTTATTTGACAAGTGGTGATGTTTAAGTGAGAACTCAGTCGATGCACATAAACAAATACTTCTGCCAATTTTAAAGACAAAAGAGTTTTTGATGTCTTTGAATGAGCTGCTCTGTTTGCCAGGTTAATTTTCAAAATCCCCTGAATCGCTTTTGGGATCAGAGGGTTGCTGGTCCAACCCAGCTACTATTGAGTGATGGCAGGGTAAATTCAGCGCAGGTAACCAGTCTGTTGCAGGACTACACACTCACACCTAGTGGCAATTTATAGACTCCAATTAACCTGTGAAGTATGTTTTTGGACTGTGGGAGAAAACTTATGCATGCACGGGAAGAACATGCAAACACAAATGCCCCATCTGGGATTTAAAATAAGACCTTCTTGCTGTGAGATGAGAGCTTTAATCATTGCGACACTGTGGAGCCTGGAAAGAAGATCCATCTCTGGAAAACCAACCGTTTGTTATCTGGTGCTTTTATGGTATCAATTTTTATTATGAAACAGGCTGTCTACATTTTTTTTGTCCCCGTTCAAGTTCCTGGGTTTTCCTCATGAAAGCCCTGGTTCCAAGTGAGACTATTTCCTTGTGGGATACAAGCGGATCTCAAACAACTCTATTGGAAGACATTTAATTGATCAATCTTCACGGGTTTTGTTTGAAAGTGAACAGCAGTTTTACAATGAGACTCATTCAGTAACTAAAGGGGAGGACAGCCACTATCTGGGAGAAGTCAATCCTAACGTTCTGAATGGTTGAACCTTTTAAAAAAGGTGACCAAAGATCATCCTGCTCCAAACTTAGTACACAACACCGTTGCATGTTATTTAACTGAGTCCATGTT
This sequence comes from Oryzias celebensis, assembly GCA_014656515.1. Classification (NCBI taxonomy): domain Eukaryota; kingdom Metazoa; phylum Chordata; class Actinopteri; order Beloniformes; family Adrianichthyidae; genus Oryzias; species Oryzias celebensis. The sequence goes on from BNCR01000005.1 coordinate 10,849,183, forward strand.
TATTTTTCCCACAGTTTAAACTAGGTAAAATATTTTTTTTTTTCCAAATGAAAAGTCATAATGCTGGACTATATGCAGGACTCTCTTTACACCAGAGCTGTTAACGGGAACATTCAAAAAGCACACGCAAGTCTTGACCGTTTACGCCATCAACGTGAATCAGCTGATTTTGCCATGGAGAAAAGCAGCTTTGCATGTCAGCTTTGCATTGATACACATTAAGGCGCTTTTCCCCATGTCAGAATCTGTTTATTTATGTCAACTGCGTCAACAGTTGAAGAGTTATAGTAGTTGTAAGAATGTCAATACTGGAGCTCTGGTGTGAAGGGTTAACTGCAACCTTCACGTCATCTGCAAAAGACAAAGATGCAATTCTGTCCTTAGTGAAAACGTTCATCCCCAAAGGTGGGCCAGAAAACCCTGTCCAGAAAAGTTATCAACTTGGTGTCCCTGGTGAAGTTTGGTACCCAGCAGAAATCAGATGGACTCATATATGGTAATGTGAACCAAGCTGGTTGGATGTCTGGGGATTGAAGGCCTTCGGCAACAATAAACATGTGCACCAGTGGAGCAATAAGTAGTTTGGGGAAGTATTTCCTCTGTGTCCTGCAGACAAAACAGTGAAATTTACCTCACCATGCATGTGCTTGATAAAAACTGATGTAAAAAGCACATTACCTAAGTCACAGGAATTTTGAATGAAGTTATTGGACTGAGTGACCTCTACCCCCTTGCGTTCCAAATAGGAAGTAACTCCTGGTTCCGATCAGCCAAAATCCCATAGACTTCTATAGACAAATAAACAGCTATTACTTAGTCATTTTGTTGTCAGAATAACCAATCTTGCTCTGATACCTTTTCCTTAACATTTTGCTAATCCAAAATTTTCGCCCTGCTTTGGTGGGAATCTTGGAGTAGGGATGTCAGGAACTCTCCTTCCTTTTTTCTTTTTTTTTACATTTTATCATTTTTAACAGTAAATCTGTCCAAAACAAGAGGCTCTCAGCTCAAATCTGTTTGCTCAGCTGTTGGAGAGGACACATTGAAATAAAAAAGAAAAAAACTGATTGGCCAACCCAGACGAATCATTGTTGTCTGGCTCCAAAATCGCAACATCCGTATTGCAGAAAAATGTCAGCTAAATTGGCTTCATTTAGCTGGAGTCGGAGGTAAGGCATATTCTATGGGTGACGTTCCTTCTCTGTCTAGTTCTCTTTAAACAGTGAATAGTTGCTCCGAGCCAATGGTCCCGCCCAAAACTCAGAGGTGAATTTCTAGTGGACTACTACTGCTATACAGCAACTATGTCCTTTAGAAAACAACACAGATTTTCTGATTTTGGTTAAACATGCCATAATTATGATTAAAGATCACCAGAAACACTTTAAAAATAGAGCAAAATATGATTGGAGTGGTTCTTAAAGACTAAAACAACCACAAACAAGCAAAAAAATGTGTTTCCTTTCATGCAGCAGACAAGTATTTGCCATGTCCGGTCTGCTTACTGAGCTTAAGAATTACACTTTGAGAAAGATTTTGTATCTAAAGTTACAGCATGGAATCACATTTCTGAAAGCTGCACTTCCAAGGATCTGATTGAACCAAGACAGGAAACTCCCAGAGCTGAATGCATTTCCCTGTTTTTCTTTCATCTTCCTCACTGTTAGTCAGCTGGGATTTTGATTTGCAGAGGAGAAAATATCACTTAAATAAGCGGTCCCCTTTGCTTCCTCCAATCCCCATGGGTTTCCACACACTGTGCCTCCACAAACGCTTTGTACAGGGAATTGTTCGCTTGGTTGACTGATTTTTTTTTTTTTTCATCCAATTGGATTCACAGCAAATAAAGCCAATAATTGACTAGCCCGTTCTTGGAGAATTAGCTTACTTAATATTTAAGTGCTTATGGTCTCTGAGTGGATGAAAGCATGATGTCCTGAACCACAGTGTGATTTGAGAGTTTAAATGTTTCTTTGCACTTAAGGAGACTCACAACCTTCTATTCAAGTGTTTTACAAGGTAAATCAAAGTCCCAATCGGGGATGTGCAAGTTGGTTTGCAACTTCTAAAAAATGATTAAAATTAAGTCTGAAGTTCTACTTGAAAGTAACCCCTTCCTTTTCTTTATTAGTCTCAAGGAATACATCATAGAATAGAATCATACCAGATAATCTTACACCCACACAGACAGTGATGTTGCTGAATTATAGCTAAGGCCTTATAGTGACAACTTTCCTTACGGGTGGATACTGGCTGCCTGTGAGCGAAAAATGGGCAAACCTGTTTCAGGCATGCAGGTGGGCCAGACGAAATCCAATTCATTGACTGTTCAGTGAGCCTGTAAAATATTCAGGGATATTATTTCTACTGCCGTGCTGTGGACATGCTCACAACATGGTAGGGTCAAGAAGTTGAGACGCAGGCATGTCCGCAGATTTTTCATCATTAATGTATTAGGGGTGTAATGATTAATCGACTTAATCGATTCATATTCCTATGATCCAACCAAATTAATCTGTCTGAGGCAGGTTGTTATTCAAATCACACTCTGCATTAGAAAATAATTTCAAAATGAAACAATCCAATCGATATTGATCCCACGTGTTTGTTTTTACACATATTTAATTTACACTTGATTATCTTTTGATAAACAAAACGAATCTGGAAAAGTTCACCTGAAGTGTTCAGTACCCAGGTATCTGAGTCACACTGGTTGAATTTTTGGTTAAAGATGTGCTGGATAGATTTTAAGTCAGTGAATTGGATTGAATAGAATCATTCAAAATGAACCAACATCAACCACAAATTGTGTAATTGTTAAAATATATCATTACACCCCTAATATAGAACTAAACTAAAATCTCAGCTTATTAAAATATAATTTTTCTGGTAATCAATCAATCAAGTTTGAAATTAGTTTCAAACGCAGCATATTTTATCATATACCAATCCCACAGCATATTTCAGGTTCTGAACTAAAGCTGATTAATGAGCAAAAATCACATTCAATTTTAAAAAGCAATTCCGGCGACAAAAAGGAGCTCAGATTAGTGTCACATCAGACATGTTGATAATCGGGATGCTATTTATTTTAGTGGCAAACAGATGATCTCCCTGCTCTATTTAAATAAACTTCTGGGTTCACATTGACGTCATCAGATCATGTTCTTGGTTTAACCTCATTCAGCTGTCTGCTTGTTTTTCATGGTTCAGGACCACAGACAGCTCCAAGAGTCAACTGATTACGGAGACATTCAAGTCTGATCACAGATGTTACAATGGAATTCGTGAAAGTGCACAGCTCCACTTTCTGTAAAAAGCTGCTGTTCTGGAACATTAGGCTACAAGAACATGAATCTGGCTAAAGCTGTACCTCTTTGTCGCTTCCCATCAGGCGGAATATTGACTGAGCTTCACAAACAAGTGATGGGAAAGGTTGGAAAACAAATCACAAGGCATTAATAGAATATATGTTGGTGTGCTGTATATTTTTCATCATTAAAACATTTTATTCCATCCTTTTAAACACTTCCGTGAATTAAAAGGATGCCACCCATACTTTAGTACAAAATCCGATTCCCCGTTTGGTAAAAGTTGAACCTGGTTTAACTTTTAATGTGTGCTTAATGGCAGCATGTTTTGTACGTACAGCCCAAAAATGTATTTATAAAACCTGTGTATCAATACGTGAATGCAAGAATTTTGAGCGCAAAAGCCCTAAACATGGATTTACATAGTCTTTTAATTAGAAGTGGTCGCTCAAACACACGTTTCTGAAATCGGTGTGAATGTTGCATAAAAGTCGGCTCATGCATTCACTCATCAAGTGAAATTTAAATCTTTCAGTGCTTCAAAGCTGGTTGTTACAATTTTTTGTATTCTTTTTACTTTAAGACTTTGAACACATGCACCTAAATATATATATTTATATATTTTTAATTGTTGGAAAACCTTCACAATAACAGCTCTACTGAACCAGCTCACAACACAGGTTTAGAAGATTTATTTCATGCTACAAACACACAGGGCATGTGATGCACGTTCTTGTACGAGATCTTCTTTTTCTACTGTGCTACGCTTGGCTTAAAATGTTCATATGAGGCGGTGAAAATCTCGACAATTTTGCTCCAGGTTTTTTCTTTTACAGCTCTGTTCTGATTTATAAAATGATGTGGTGTCATATAATTCCGTCCAGGCACAAACTGTGTTGATAAATTTCTCCCCCATTATCAACTTTTAAACATTTATCACTTCTACGAATTAAAAGGGACTCCATCAATACGTCACTGTCAAATCCGAGTCCCTGATCAGACAAAGTTTGATCTGGTTTAGCTGGCAAAATTCCATTCAAATTTCATGCAATTTGGAAAAAAGGGCTCGAAAATAGTCATAGAAACTATTTAACACAGAAGGCCAAACTTGCATTTTTAAATAGACTTTTCATCGCTTAGAGAAGTTAATGTAGCTTTAGACTCAGGGAAAAAACTGAGTATATTAGTTTGGTTTAAAAGATGATCTTAACTAATTTACTTACTCCAAGTATTGTGCATTGAAGGAAGATTAGCTAGGCAGTCAGAGGTGATATGGTTCATTTTGGCAACGTGACTAAACTTGGTAAAGCTGCTTTTTTTGCATGGTTTGAGCACTTAAGATGCATCGTCATTCATCTTGCTGCTTTGTGATTCTGAGAGCCGAGTGGGGCATGTCTCCAGTGGATGGGGGGCGGGGGTTTGAACCCGCTCGGCAGGAGTTTTGGCGTCTGCTGCTGTAAAAAGCTGATCGAAGCCCTCTCTGAATGAGATCTAATCAGAACCTCCTGCTGTGTTTATGTGTAAGACAGAGAGGATTTTTGTAAAGAAGCCAGACATACTTGTATGTGTGCAGCTGCTCAAATCCACCACCATCAGCTGTTCTCTTCCTAGACATGCCTGCTGCTGTCAGATCCTACAGATAGTAAGATAGTAATAAGGAATTCTACAAACTGAATTTGAAAACACCTTGTTTCCGGCAGTTGGTGGAGCGGATGCACAAAGGCCCTGGTGGGGGCGCCACATCAAATGACAGCTGGGCCCTCCAAGTCCTGAGACTTAAAAGAGAAAAATGGGCAAATAAGTCCAGATGTTTGCTAAGCATGAGATGTAAGACCTGCTTCAGCAGAGTAAATATAAGACTAATGACACACAAAAAAAGAATTACCAAGAGCATTTGGTGTTTAATCCCATCAAATACTTGGGGATTTAAACAATTGTTTCTGAAATAAAGCAGAAATAGCTTCACAATAGCAGAATCTTGTAATGCATTATGGCTTTGCTGTTGCACAAGACTGTTCCAGGTTTTTAAAACCCAAACTGATGTGTGCGCGTGTGTGTGAAAACTACGATACCATAGGCATGAATGTTTGATCTTTTACACCACCAAACACATTCTGAAAGAAAATAAATAAAGCGATTTGTGGGACGGACACTGAGCAGACTTTCATCTGCCCAACTTAACAATTTGCTAAAAAAAGTCAACTTGGCATGCAGGACAAAGTCACTTCAATATCACTCAATGCGTTCACACCAAGCGCGATTCTCATGGCAGGGGCATCCAGTTTCAATGTTAAGTCAATGTACTTTTGCAATCAGAGGTCCTGCAGCGCGTTTTGAGCATTGGGTGCAAAGGTCTTACAACAGTGGGCTTTGGGTCCCACGTAAAAATTCATGCCTTGCAAATTCAAAAAGCTGAACTTTGGCAAAGAATTCACACAGCGTCAACCAATCATTTAGCTTAGTTCTCCTCCAGATTTTAAGATATTTTTCTTATTTGTATGGAGACAAAAGTTAAAAAGTTCCGCTGATTTTATTCTTATTTTTCCCGTCCTTGAACTAAAAGCGGCCAGCAAGTCGTCAAACTGGGTCACAGAGAGACAAAAGTACTGCTAAAGCGGCAGTCATTCAGACGCAGCTCTTGCAACAGATGGTGAAGCTCACTGTACTGGGAGCATCTCTGAATGAGCTCAGACGTGGAAACATGCTTACTACATTTTGTAGAGCTTTTCAAAATAAATAAATGTGATCACTCAACATCATGTATGTCTTCTATCCACTGTTTCTGGGATAAACAGTCACTGCTACCATGAAGCGATGAGGCTGACAACGTGGACAGTAATTAGCTCCTCCCTTATATGGCTGGAGCATAAAGTCGATGAACACACTTTTGGACAAACGGTTGTCAAAACAGAGGCCAAGGTTACAAATCGAGTTTGGTGTGCAGGCAACATTAGATATGTAAAAAGTCATGGTAGAAAAAAAAAGAAAATTCTGTATTACTTACTAAATATTTTTTTATATTTTAATATGATGTTATTTAACAGGAATCTTTGGCAGATTCAGTGAAGCAGATTAAAAGCAGCAAAGCTGAAAGGACTGTGTTGATGTTTCATTGGTTTCTGTGGACAAAATTTAACTAGATATTTTCATTCTGCTGTTTCTAGAGCAGACCTGGCAGTGCAGCAAGCACTGCTGAAAAATAAATAAAAAATCAGGCACTTTTTCACTCTGTGCTGAAATGAGTCTTGCTTTTGCTGTTCGTATCAGATCTGCTTTCATTCAGGTTCTGAGTTATTTGGGATGTTTGTTTGTAATAATCAAATATGAATTCCTCCTTTCTGGTGCAATCTGTATGCATGGTTGCAGCTGTAAGAATACTGAATCATTTTCTGGTGGACAATTTACATGTAAACTGCATGGCTGAATATGGTCCTGTGTTCTTCATTTTGATATACAGGTTGTGATGTTTACTATTGTTAAGCTATCCTGTACCTAATTCATCATGCCCAGTTATATTGTTCCAATTTGTAAATAATGCATGTTTTTTTTTTTTTTGTCTGAAAATACATAAAAGTTCAAATAAAGACATTCTCATTTCTCATATTGTGGAAAAATACAAAAATAATGAAATTTCACACTTTGCCAAAAAATAGCTGCAAAGCCATTGGTCCTGTGGTCATCCCAAGATAATTTCAAAACTTCAGTTTAATAGATTTTATGAATTGCACATGAATTCCTTGTGGAATTTAGGATGTAATTAATAATTCTATTGAGGGTTTGAGAACAAAAACTGCTAAATGAACAGAAACAGAGGAGTTCAGAACAGAGAAGCAGCACAGATAAAACAGTGATGGTTACATTATAAATGAGAGAATTAATAAAACCATTAGACAAAACGGAGCACTGAGATGTAACAGGATGAATACAGATTGAAGTTTAGTCTGAGCTGCATTCCTGCGCTGACGTGCTTTAAATCCTTGTTGAAACGCTTGCAATCTGCATGAGAAAGTAAAAAAAAAAAGAAAAACACATTAGCTTTATTTTTGTTGCTTGGTTTACAGGTACAGTAATTTAATATAACACCAATTTTTTTTTTTTCAGAAAAAATAGTTTTTCAATATTTAAAGGTTTAATTTATTTGGTTTCTTTTTTGTCCTGCACTTTTCTTTGACTTGAGCTTGAAATAAAAATTGAAGTCCTGAGTGACGTTGCATGACCCATAAGGGCTACCCACCCTTGCTACCTCTTTGACCCGGCCTCACTGGCTGAACAACTACAAAACGTACATTATTCATCCCTTTTTTCCCCAGCCACCCTTGTCAGAGCTACATGTAACAACATGATGAAAAAAAAGTGTATTTCAAAATGGTGGCTTTTCTGTTTTTTTTTTTTTTTAATACATCCATAGCAACAAGTTTTTTTTTTTTTTTTTTTTTGGATGACTGGGAATGACAAACAGATCTAAGAAATTTTTTAGCAGAATTGGCAAAATAAAAAATGTTTGATTTCCTTGGCAACAGAGGTTTTTCGTAAGCCACACCCACTTTCTTAATATAGTTATTTTGTAATATCATTTTGTTCAGCCTGAGCCTTTAATTCATGTATTAAATGTTCACAATTTTGTTATTGGTCCTGTGACAGTTCCATAATTTCCACAGACGTGTTTTGGTTTTGTTTGTAGATGTTTAAACCTTTTTTTTGTTTTTTTCTGTAGAGCCCCGTAGAGATTTAGAGCACATTCATTTTTTGACGTTTTTGCCTGCTGTGATGTCATTTTTATTTTATTTGTTTCATAAATAAGGGGTCTACCATAGCCAAAATTCATTTTCACCGGGCACAAGGTGCTTGCAAATTTTGTTGAGTTTTTGTGGTGGGGGCAACATTTTTGCACAAAGGCAAAGTATGAAAGAGGAAGAGTTCTGAGTTCAGGACTCCTGTGGGACATAACAGTATGAACAGTCTCTATTCAAAAACATCATTTTCATCATGACAACAAAGTGGTTTTAAACTTGATCTGCCATGGAAAATAATACAACTTTTATCCAGTACATGTGCAGTTTATCTAGCGTCTTTGGCGCTGCAGCTCAATGCTGCTGCAGCATTGCAGCTTGAGGTGGACAGCTTTATGACAGTCTTCAAAATCTGACAGAGGTGATGTGGTCACCGGGGTGGACTTTTAAAATGCCATCTCCAGCTGAATGTTTCAGCGCCTGACAGAAACTGCAGCCAAGATGTGAGTGGTGGGCCGAGGGTCTGCTGTGAGGCTGCATTCTTTCTCTCAGACTTTCGTTTTTTTTCAGTCGGCTGAAGCAGAAACTGACAGCACGGTCTTACTCTCTAGCGCACGACCTCTCCATCCCTGACACCATCTGGCTTTCCCTCAGACTCATCTGCCTTCTTTCTACAAGACTTCAAACAGCTTACCTTCCAGGTGGAGAGAAAACATGAGGGCGGGTGGAGCTGTTTCAAAACCATATACTTCTCATACAGCACACATTCCCCTTAGCTGTCGCTGTCCAGTGTCCTTCCAATCTGCAAAGTTTTGGATAACTTTGCTTAAATGTAAAGTCTAAAAAATCTTTAACAAGTTGACACTTAGTGATGCAAATATGTATTAAACAACTGTGGCTCAAAAATTACTGCTATTTAGCATCTAAAATGAAAGCAAAAACATGAGTTATTTTTTTTTTTTTAAAGAAATTCAGGCATCAAAGGATTAAGAAAGAATACTAAGCATTACAAAAACTCTATTACATAAATAGACGCTGGACAGTTTAGAAGCAGAGCTGAAAAGTTTGCTGTGGAAAATAAAATCTGCCCCAAAGAAAGAAAAAAAAAACTATTTGAAGTAGCAGATGAAAATATCCTTAAACACCAGCAAGAAGATTGAAATCTCACCAGCAAATCTTAAAATGGAAGAATGTTCGAAAAACAAACCAAAAAAAGTAAATGCATGTCAAAACAACACAACCAGATAAGGTTAAGTGGAATTTGTTTTCAGTAAAACCTCCATAAATTGAACAGATGGGAGAGCATAAGAAATGTCTCTGACCACTACTGAGTGACAGGTGCAGCTCACATACTCCAAACAAATAACTTGAAAATGAGGTGTCCTCTCGAACAAATGAAACAGTCTGAAGCCCTTAAAGATGCTCTGACATCTATTAAGCAGGAGGTATGCATAGTTTTCTGCGACACAAACTTTGACAGTGGAAAATAGGGGAAACTAAGAAAACAAATGTGTAAGCTTTAAAGAGCTCTTGTTTTTAAATCAGCCCTTAAGTCCCACTCCAATCATCTTTTGATATATTTGTACAATTTTTGGGATAATTGGGATAACTGTGGCTTACAAAAGTATTCATACCCTTGAACTTCTCCACATTTTCTTACATTATGATCACAAACACAAAAATATTTTATTGAAATTTATGTGAAAGACCAACACAAATGGCACACACTTGTGAATGAAAAAAAAAATTATACAAAAGTCACAATCTTTTCTGAAAGTTGTGCCAGTTTGCTGCTGCATGTCAGATGTGTGAAAGGTAGTTGCAGAAACATATTCATAGTTGATGAATCACAGAGTGAAGGTGCAATTCGTTTGGCTGTTTGCATCAACTCCTCCCTTTCTTTGCTCCATCAGAAATACCACCTATCCATCCATCTTCATGATCTGATTAATCCCTAATGGGGTTACGGGGTCGCTGGAGCAGACCCTGCTACTGATGGGTGATGGCGGGGTACACTCTGAATAGGTCCATAGCAGGACCACACAATCGCACATTCACACCTAGGAGCAATTTAGAGAGAACAATTAACCTAAGAAGCATGTTTTTGGACTGTACGAAGAATCTGGAGAAAGATGAAGAGAACATGCAAACTCCAGACAGAAAAAGGACCCAGCTGGGATTCAAACTCCCCTCTTTTTCACGGTGAGCCAAACAGTGCTAACCGCTACACCTCCTGTCTCCAAGGCTGAAATATTGACTTTCAAATCATAGTGTTACAACCCCAACATGGCTCAGGACTAGGGGTAGACAAGATGGGGTTGCAACATAAAGAAAATGATTGGACACGAGAATTAAAACGACAGTTTATTAAATAAACAAAACTCTGTGTCCTGGAAATGAAAAAAAAAGCAAAATAATTCAAGTGCTGGTTTAAACAAAAAGACAAACCAAAGGGAACTGGAACCTTGGCCAAACATAAAAGGTCAGGGAGACAGCTGACCCAGCCATGCTGGCCGTCGGAGTCAGCAGCTCCCTGCTAAGGACTGTTTTGCTAAGCAAAACTAACTAAAACGAAAATTGAAACAGGTCCCAAACCCAAATTAAAATAACAAAACCCAACAGTATAAGACTGTTGAGGAACCAAAAGAGAAACAAACTAACACAAACAAACCCCACTACTCTCATCCTCCTGCTCTTCCTCTGCCTTCTGCCCTCTTTGGTGTGGCCTCCTTGGTCTTAAATACCCGGCAGGTGCTGATTAGGATGATTGGCTTCACCTGGCGGGTGAGGCAGCATGACAGGATGTGGTGGCAGCAGCAGGGGGACGTAACACCTCCTTCTTTAAAATTTGTGAACATGGGGGCAAATCCCTGCAAAAAAAAAAAGAAAACAAACATGTTCACAAATAAAACCAACAAGAGGTGAACCCTGAACAACAGCGATAAAAACAAACAGCAGCAGGGGGACGTAACAATAGGAGATCCACAGATGACTGTCTTTGTTGCTTTAAATAATCTAAAAAAATATATTTTGTTAAAAAAAAAACAAAAAAAAAATTCTTCACAGTTTGAAAATCACATTTTCTCAAAAGTACTAATAAGTTTGGATGACTGTCAGATCTCCGTGCTGTGAGGAACAACAAAACAATGAGCTTCTTTGCTGATGCCATAGACCTCAGCTAACACTTTAAAGTCTGTGACAGCACACTTCTTAGATGAAGATTGAAATGTTTTTATCATCCTCCTTAAAAAGAACAAAAAATCTTTTAGAACATTTTTTTTAATCTAAATACATGTAAAACCAGTCAGTTTGCACAAACTCTATAAGTGTAAGAGTAAATGTTATTTTGGCCACCTCAGCAGAGGTTATTTGGTGAGTTAACCAAAAAAAGGTCAACTTGTCTTTGAGCTAGGTTTGGTCTTTTGTTGTGTGAATGAAAAAAAGTATCATCTTGGTTATTGCGGCACTAAATAAAAACATCTAGGTTGCCAGAACCTGCATTTTGCTGCTGACATGGAGCATGCAGAAGAGCTAGACAGATAATTTTCTTGTCAATAGTTCTTATATGTTTTGGATGGAAAACTCAGCTTAAAAAACTTGGCTGAACGTTGTAATTCGTGACAGTAAAGGTTGTTTTTGCCATTTCAATGAAAATACACTTTGCTGTAACTCACAAACTAAGTATATGCAATCCATACAAATAAACAAAGTAAATAATGAATTTGCTGCAGTCGGACTCACATGTGTTTGTCGTCTGCTGGTTCATTACTCAGTTATAGACAAAGAAAAACTGCAGGTCAACCAAGTGTGTCCTATTATCTTCAAAACATCTGTCTTTAAATCCACATATGCTCATTTATTATGATCATGCCTGTGATCTATCTCTGATTTCTTAGTTATTATCATTCGTTCATATATTTATGATCCAAGTGATCAGTGATTGATTGTTCTGTTTATTAAAAAGTTTTGTAAATAAGTTTGTGGTGTATTTCAGCGTACAGTAAGACTGACAGGAACAAAGTGAGACAGTCGTTTAAAAAATGTAGCAGTTTAGCCCCTTGCTGCCTCAATTAACTTCCAGCTATAAAAAAAATGCCAAAATGAAGGTAGTTGTTAAGCTGACAAAAACTTTACCAAAAAAAAAAAAAAAAAACAAAGACACTTAAATCCACAAAGGCATAATGAATAAAGTTTTAAATAAAATATACTGAATGAATTTCAATTGAAACAGCATTAGTCAAAATAGTAGTAAAGGAAGTTTGCATTATTGATCCCAGGTTGTGCATTAATATGCATTATTATGCAGAACCTTTGCACATATTTCCAAAAGTCTAAACATGTCAGCAAGTATTTTCACAAGTATTAAACAATTCCATCAAGACAATATTTTACTGATTTTTTTAAAGGAAATTTCTGCAAATAGCATTTTAGCAAGAAAAAAAAAAAAAAAAAAGAGATAAATCTGAAAACATGCCCTCCATTCCTCCATCAAACTCCAAAACTTCCATAAAAGCAAACAGAAAAATATAAATGTTGGAGTTCTGGCATGCCATCAATATTTGTGTGATTGCTGTGAGGCTACAACTGGGCCAGATGTGAGGCAACAAAACTGCAGTAAAAGATATAAAACAATCAATCACTCCAAGGATGTAGTTCAAAACGTATTGGAGTGGGACGTAATGGCTGTAAAACCTCACTCTACACAATGTTTACACTTTTCTCAACCAGACATCATCATCATAGAATAGAACAGAATAGAACAGATTAAAAATGAATTGATCCCACAGAATGGGAATTTACTCCAGCTCTATAGGTAATAAACAATGCTAAAGTTACTCTTCAAAAATATTCTAACAATCTTTTTTGTCCAGTGTGTTGTAGAGTCTAATTTACACATTTGTCTCTCCTGTTTAAAATCTTAAATTTCAAACCCTCATAGAAAAACAAGTACAAAATATTTGAATAGAAAAAAAAGATTTTGCTAGCAATCAAAGATTTTAGTAGATTTGGCAAACTGAACAAGTCAGGACAAAGAACATAGTGCGCCATTTCAAAGAATAAATTAATGTTGACTACACTGATCAGTGTGGTTAACTTACAAGGACAACCAGCAAAATTGGTTAGGAGTCAAATGTAATTAAAGGGCTCACATTTTGAATGGTTGAATAACTTATGTAGTCTGAAACTCCACAAGAAAAACATCAAGATTTTCCCACAAGAAAGTTCTAAAAGAATTCTGACCAAAAAGATTTGGTTAAGTTGAATGCAAGTTTATGGTGACTTTAACTTGATTTTTTGCACAAACCTTTTCTGTGATTTTGTCATTTGTTCCTCTAAGAATACAAAATCAAAATGAGCTTTCATAACTGGAAATCATACATTTTTCTGTGAGGACAGTTACTTTGACAAAATGACCTTTAGACAGCCTGATTTTCAGAGTTTACATCCCATCTCTTCATTTTTGCCTTATGTCATTTTTATCTGGTCACATTGACATTTCGTTTCATTATTTGATGTCTTTCTGTCGATTCACAAAAGACAGTTTGTATTGTATTTGCTCTTTCAATAAACTGAAAAGGCTGTGAAGTAAAAGTAATTTTAGGTTGTAATACTGTATTTAACAGTTTTCAGAAATATGTTGCCTTCACGTTGGTGAATAAGAGCTTGGAATTTTTATGATGGTCTGTCAATGTCCATTTTGTTGTGCTTCCTCCTTAAGCGCTTCCTCCTCCATCTCACCTTCTTTCCTCCTTACTGTCTTAAAGATTTCCCAACTTATTCCGGATTTGTGAGTCTTAAAGGTTGAAGCTGTCTACAGCAGTGAGGCTGATGCAACAGGATCATGTAAACATACAGTTTTATTGCCTGGTTTATTTTTCAGGGAAAAAACATCTTATTCAAGATCAAGTTGAAGTGACCCATGTTGATTTAGCTCCCTGACCCAGAAGGCCCCCTGAAAGAGAGAAAGATGGAACCCCTCTCTCTAAATATATAATCCTTCTATATTATTTTACCCCTTTCAGGGTCACGGGGCTACTGGAGGCTAACCACACCTACAATTTAGAGTGGCCAATTAAAGACCCACGCAGAGGGAAAGACAGCGGCATGCAAGAGTGTGACAACAATAAAAGAATTTGATCTGTCATCTGCTCGTATCTTTCAGATTTGAAGAGAGTGACAGTCTCTACTCACAATGATCTTTGTTCCCCTCTGAAGTCATAAGGAAAGGGTTAGTTCATGCAGCGCGGTCACTGTGACCCCACCCACCTATATAAAAACTATACATCTGCTGGGCCTTTTTCAGCAGTTTGTGGTGTTCGTACTCCAGGTTCAGTGAAAGTCTATCATCCTCTCCACTCAGTCGCCATTGATGAATAGTAGGCGTATGTCCTTCTCCTTCTTCCTGTAGTCTATTATCAGTTCTTTGGTCTTTGATATGTTAAGGAGGAGGTCGTTGGTCAAACACCATGTTGACAGCCGTTCCACCTCATTTCTGCAGGCAGTTTTGCTGTGGTGCTCGCCTGTATGCATTGTGTGTGGGCTCATGGGGTGTATGTGTAAATGAAGTAAAGGAAAGGAGCCCAAATATTTTGTTATTTGCTTTTAATTTTAAAGCACTTTTTATAAATAATGTTTGCTTGACTGTTTTATTAGTTCAGTTTGTTGAATCATCAAGCAAAGTCAGATTATACCCTTTCTTTCTGTTCTGCCAACATAAACTTAAAACAAGTTTTAAAATGAATACTACCGCTGATCGCCACTCCATTTAGGGGGGAGTTAATAATGACGCCGTCCAATTGTGGAAAATTTAAATGACTGTAATTAGCAAACTAAAGTAGTAAAGCCATTTATTTTACATCCAATAAAAGCACCACCACAGAATTCACTTGCTTTAACTTACTCAGGCCCTGCCTCATAATGTAACAAACAATAAACAAGCCAAAAGCATACGCTTGCTTTTTTTATATAGTTGTGAAGTTCTTAAAAATATGGATGATATTTTGTTCTGAGATATCTAATCATATTGCTGTAGGTATGAAATACTACAAATGCCGTACTTTTTGTTTCAAATAGACATAGTTTGGTCTGTCAAAAAAGCTATTTGACCTGCTGTTTTTAAATAACATTTCAGATATATTTGAAATGTATTCGTATTTCTTTGTATTAAGGTTTACATTATAGTTAAAGATGGCTGGATAGCTCACTTGGCTGGATGTAGTACCTCAGTGTGCTTCCCATAGTGGCAATGAGTTAAAATGCAGTGTGGGTCTTTAGGCAAGACCCTTCCCGCCGCTGCCTAACTGGATCTCCCTCTGCCTTGAAAATACCAGTATATGGTTGTGTCAGAAAGGGCTTCCAGTGTAAAACTCTCTCCTAAACCACCTGTGCAGATCAGTGAAAGCTGATTTGCTGTGGCGACTCCGAACAGGATACACCAAAAGGTGAACAACAACAGAGCTGACATTAAAGTTGGTGATGGCACAGTTGTCCACTATATGGCACAGAAGAAAATTTCTAATTGGTACTCCATGTCATAAACGTTGCTGACCCCTGCTATTCTATTCTCCCTCTCTTCTCCTTGAGTCTTATCGTTTCTTTTTCTTTTACATAAATTTTTCAATGCTTATTAAAACATGTGGTACGTTTATGACGAGCAAGTGATGCACATTCAAGAATGTCCATTAAGCATGTGGTGTTCACACTGGACTGACCCTACTAGGGGTGGGAATCTCCACTTCATGATTTAATTATGATTCAGGAGGCAATGATTTGATTACTGACACGATGACCGTGTCGGTGAAGAAACAACGGGATGGGATGTTTTTTCCTGCCTCTAACATATGGAGCAACGTTTGGAAGTCCTCATTCTCCTCCACAGAAGATGGTCTCAAGATCTAATTGACTTCATTATTCGCTTGGCCTTTTCCAACAATGGTGGAAGTTTCTCCAACCTTTTTTTTTTGACAGTTGGAAGTGCTCGCAGCAGAACTTGTTAAAGCCACACTCACACCAGTAGCACCAGAACAGTTTTTAACCTCTTTGTACTCTGGATGGAACTGTACAATGTGATTTGCAAGTTTGTTGTGTTCCCTACATATTTGGTTTTGGTCTGACAGAACTTACACACGACTTTTATCCAAAGCCATCTGACCATCAATACTGAAGTCAGGCCGGTCGTATGACAGGATCTGCAATGTTTGCGTGCTCTTCATAAAATGTCTGAGTGAAAAACGCCTTGAGTTTGGCTATGCTTGTTACTTTTATTGCAAATTATACTATTTTTTCATAAAACTCATTCATAAAACTATTCATAATTGTTTATGTATTGTAATAGATGCATATAATAAAGCCCACCACCACCACCACCACCACCCTTAGTCGTTACTCAATACTAGCACATGTCTGCTAGCTACAATTAGAAAAGGCTTGATGCAAAATGTGGAAGCTGTGTAAATTTCAAGAATTTTACTCTCGGCTTTTCTTTAACAGCTTTATTCCAAAATATGAAAGATTCGGTGTCATATAATTTCATCAAATTGCAATTATTAGTTTCTCCTCCATGATCAATTCTTAAAAGGTTAAAACTTCCATTCATTAAAAGGGATGGCATCCCTACATGACTACCAAATCAGAGGCCCTGATTGGTCAAAGTTTGACCTGGTTTAATTTTCAGTGTGTATGTTTTCTGCAAAGAGACCAAAAACAGTCCTAAAAATGTGCTTAGCAACACTTGAATGGAAGGCGGACGCCAAAACATGTGTGTGTTTAGACAGACTTCAATGGAAATGGTAGCTCAAAAGTTGCTGAGGTCGCTGTGAATGTCGCTTTAGTTGTCCTTCAGCGTCAACAATTGCTTCAATTTAGCAATTACTGTAATTTGAGTCTTCGGGGTTCATAATGTGAGGTTAGTCAATATTTCAAAGAAGAAGAAATCCCAAATCCATTAGTTTTTTTCTATTTTCTTCATCTCATAGTCAAGTCACTTATTTGGGGCTGCTGATAAAACGACAGGAAAATGTCGACTGCAGCGATCCATCTTACCTTGAGCAATCTAAGGAAGTCAATTAAAAAAGTCTTGCATTGTAAAGCCATCTATTTTGCAGTCAACCACACATTTGTGTCCTCATTATGGATGCTTGAGAAACCTCCAACGTTCGAATATGAAAAGTCGAAAATGCACACAAAGCATGCTGAAGAAACTGGAAAAGCAGGGAAGAGCAAGATGTTTTCCAGCTTCCTCCATTTCTGGCACCTTAAATTCCATCAATGATAAATGTGTGATGCTGACATGTTCCAAATGCTAAAGTCTTATTTTGCATGCACACTCTGTTACCATATGGCTCTGTTGAAATCCTCCACTGACAGCCATTAAACAGATGCAGGTATTTGAAGTTTGTGAAATAATTTCAACATAGAACATTTGTACTCATAAGATTCTGAAAATAAAATACCGAAAAAATAAACTGCAACATAGAGCTTTTCTTAAAATAGATTTTGAATCTATCTTGAATGATATTATTTTAATGTCAGAGAGTCAAAATTTGTAAGGAATACGAGTCAGCCTTGTGGTTTCTACAATGTGTGTCCTTGGGCAAGATGCTGAACCCCAGATTGCCTTTGGTGGAAGATTGGCACCAGTGTTGGGCAGCGGAGCCACCATCATTGTGTGAAAGAGTGTGCATGGGTGAACAGGTCTGTGACAGTAAAGCGCTTTGGGTCGTCAAGGAAGGTGGAAAAGCGCTATACAAGTATACTTCATTTACCATTTGCCTCGGGACAATTTAGAGTAACCAATTAACCTATAAAGCCTGTTTTCAGACGGTGGGAGGAAGCCAGAGGGAAAACCCACACATGCACAAGGAGAACATGCAAACTCCACACAGAAAGGTCCAGCGATGGTGATTTTAGTTTAGGTCCCCCAGCTAGAACTTGAACCAAGCTGTAAGGCAAGAGCGCTAACCACTGCTCCACATGCTCCTCAGGTCGACTTGTCTAAATGACAGGGTTAACAACAATATTGTATTGTATTGCATGTTTCACTAGTTTAGAGCAAAATTTGCACTGCTTCACTGTACTGTGTAAAAAATATGACTATCTGACAATCCCATGTCAGTTTGACCATACACGTGCACCCACCATGGTTAAATTACACCACTTTCAGTCAGTCATTTTCTTCAGAAACATCCATTTACATTCAGCATGAGCTGACATAGATGGATTACCGAGAACTTCAAGCAGTACAGATCCCTGCAGGACCACCATGAGCTCACAATGGCACTCTTTGGCTCTGCTCCCGTCTTACAGTTCCACTTTGATTTGTTCAGGTGACTAAGGTTAAGAGGAAAGCTCTTTGAGGACAGAAGTAACAGCTGTGGGGACATCCGGCCCCAAGATTCTGCTTCACCATTTAAGTGTGAAAGTAAGAAGGAGGTCATCCTTTTCTGCCTCTCTGCCTTTAGGCATGGCTAACTCTGTTGAAATCTAACTCCAACAGAAGGAACAAGCTCTGGTCACCAGAGATCTGCCAGCATCAGTCCATATGTTTTCATCCCTTCAAACATCAATGGTCTCTTAGTTTACATTTCTGTGGCACACGGAACCGCATTCTCTTTCAGCATTCTCACCACTTTCATTCAGCATTCTGTCTCTCTCTCGCCCAAAGAAGGGAATCTTATAATTGAAACCTTTGGTGGAAAAAAAATACCAAAATCAACCTTTATCACAATTTTCTGCACAATCAATTTGATAATCAAAGACCTCCAAAAAACATTTAAATCTGATCTGAAAAAGCTTAGAAGTCATGGGTTTAACTTGCATTTCTAGATAAAACATACAAATGTTATAAAATGTCAAGGATTACTTTCAATAACAGTTGTGATAAACTAAAACTAAAACCATCTTATTTAGTTTATTTAAACCCACACCCCACCCCCCCCAAAAAAAAATAAAAGTGGAGCAGTAAAAGTGCTATTTTCTATTTATAAAATTTGATACAAGCATAAAGAAAAAATATGACAGGCAGTTTCTCACCTCTATCTAAAATCCTCTTCCAAAGGCCTGGGATTTGAGGGTCCTTTGCAGTCGTTGCAGTATTTTAGCTTTTCCTATCACTGCACTTTCCTGGACTGAGATGTTTTTCCAGGAGTCTACTTCTTCTCTGCTTTAGTTTGGGGATCCGATCACTCCAGTTAAGTGTGATCTTCCCTGAGTGATTTCCGGTTCTTCCCTGAGTGCCTGGTATTACTCCAGTTTTTCAAGTTATGTTCCTTCTTTCTAATGTTGCCATCACTTGGTAAGTTCTGATTGCAGTTGTTTTTTGTGGATCTTAGAACATTTGACTAAGATAAGACATTCTTTATTCCAACATTACAATGCAAAGTACAGGAGAATGGGACAGGAAATCAAGAATAGTCGAAAATATTGAAAATAATAAACAAGTGTAAAGGTAAAGTGACATCAATGAGTTACGCCAGTGATGATTCACATGGTAACACAGTATTGCACGTGATTATTGTGGGTGACACATGTCCAAAGCCAGCTTACACCAACACCAGAAATCGGAAACTACAACTAGTTGCTTGGCAATTGTCCTTGATTGTAGGTTTCGAAACATTCATTCACTCCAAATCCTCTACATATAGCCTCTCTGAGTAGAATTGCTGGATTAGCAGCACGTCAATAGAACCTTGTTCCCACATCTAGTCAATTTCTGTCTTGTTCCAGTATCCCACTTTCCATCAGGATGCTCTGGTTCCACAGCATCTAACACAGATTTTGTTTGGCCAAAGGACGTCTGAGCCACGAGTCTTGCCTAAGGACCCACACTGGATTATGTTAATTGTTCCTTGCACTCGCTGGGAATCAAACCCTAAAGTTCTGTCAGCCAGTCCTGCACTTAATCATATACAGTCAAATATGCTTCTATTTAAATTCTATTTATCTATTTACCCCACCCTCCCAAAGTAGCAAACAGCAACTGCAGCCACATCAGGTAATTTCACATCTCTTTCCCTTGATTGCTAAACTGTTGAGGTGTGTAATTTGTTTAAGGGGCCTATATCATGCAAACATCAGCTTTTTTGGGCTTTTAAGTGTATTATAATGTTAATTCGTCATGAAAAACAACCTCAAAGTAGTAGTTTGCTCCATTCATGCATCTTTACCAAAACACAACACCACAGCAAGCACAGCAAGATGAGGAGTCCAGCCGGTCTCTTGACCCTGCAGCCAGTTCTGACTGTTTCCTGCATGTCTGACTTGCCCATTACCGGTATAAGAGAAGACCCAGATCGTTTGCTGCCGTCATTCATGTAACTGCAGTTAGTAAGTAGCGGATAAGCTAGCTTTCATTTAGAAATTTCCGATGATTGTGTAGCTTCAAGAGTCGGATAAAGTTGGTCGTTGTTGATTTTGTCGTTAACCCTTTTATCCGCATGTTCAGAAAACTGAAAACTTTTTTCTGTTGACAACCTCATAACATTTTATACTTTCACTAGCTACACTGGCAATCAGGAACTGGCATTCTGATTGACAGATAGCGTCATCTGTTAGTCTCCAATTTGATTGGTTGGAATGTTGGCTCAAACCAACGTGGACTTACATAGACACAGACAGACAGAAACCGCGACATGGGCTTTGTCAATTTTAATCTCGAATATTGGGGAAACAGCAAGTCTTTCTGAGTCAGAGGGCTAAAGTCATAGTCACGTCCCAAGTTATTGATGTTAAAGTCCAAGTCAAGTCATGAATCACTGCAGTGAAAGCCCAAGTCGAGTATAAAGTCATCAAATTCATGACTCGAGTCTGACTCAAGTCCAAGTCATGTGACTCAAGTCCACACTTCTGCCATTTAATAAAAAAACAAAAAAAAACAAAAATGTGAGACCAAACAGCTCCAGACCTGTGCTGACCAAAGCACTAAATGTCACCATCTCTCTTTTACAATTATTTGCTGCTTTAAAAAAGCTGAAGGTAAATCTTACCCCACAAAAATGATTGAATGCACTTGTCACCAAGTCACCAAGGCTCCGATGAATCCACAATTACTATAAAGTTAGTCATGGTACATGTGTGTGCACGTGTGCACATTGAGTGTGAGTTCCAGCTTGAGCCTGTGTGTTGGTTTGTGTGTGAGTGGATTGGGAAGTGAGATGTTTATCAAGTAGAATTACCAGGTGAATTCTTTCTAACTCATTATAAAATCATAGCGGATATTAAAACAAATTAACAGATATGAATAGATGTAATGAACAGATATTACACTTCAGCATCAGAAGGACCTCATCTCATGTTCAGTGCACTCCGACAGAAGCAGATTTATTCAGAAAGCAGTGGTAGAGTTAGTATGCCAGGACTCTGGGAGTGTCAGCCCATACGTGTTGGGATGGCAGTCCACTAAGCAGGGGAAAAAAAATGACCATTTGCACATTACCAGCCTCTTATTAATGAAGATAAATTTCACATTATTTAGTTTTACTTTTATGAAGGGTTTGGAATGTATTCTGATTTGGATGTTGGATTAGAATTTACAAGTTTTACCATCTACCACTGTAAATATTATCACAAAACCTCTGTGATTATTTTCATTTTCATATTTGGAAGTTTAGCATGCCTCACGCTCAAAAACTAGTCAGAGCATTTTTTTAAATGTATATGTTCAAAATGAATTCATCACGAATACATTGAATTTGTACTTTCCACTGTTAGGAAAAATATCATCTGGTGGGAACAAATGATCACTCAAATGTATGCAGGTAAACTTTAAAATTGTTGCCAATGTTCTCAACTAAGAGCAGTATCCACATAAAGCTATTTGATGAATTCCAAAATCTTCTAAACATTGTTTATGTGGAATGTAATTTTTTTATTTTAATTGGAACAGTTTGTTAGGCTTTGGTTTCTTTTTTTGTTTGTTTGTTGTCCACAATTTTAGGGAGTCTAAGTACAAGGAAGGCAAATATCAACAACAGTGTTAATACAAACAATGTTGCAATGTAGTTTCTGTCTGAACAAACAGAAGTTCATAGCCTTTTGTGTTGGATACATTTTTATTTTCTAGCCATTTTTTTTAAATATGAACTATACTTCATACTTGGGGTGTAGAACTCAAACCCTCAAGGGCCAGTTTATCGGTATGTTTTTCAGATTTTGACCTACTCACAACAGGTTACCTTAATCAGATTATAATCTATCTGATTAGAACATGTCAGAGAAGGGTATGTTGGAAAACTACTATGAATGTGGGTCCACCTCAGTTTCACCATAACCTCCACCCACCTGGGCAAACCAATACTTGCCAATTAGAGGCAGGACTGGAGCAAGGAGAGCTCAAGGCCCATCCATTGTAGAGACAGGACCACTAGAGACCTACGGTCCAATCTCAAGCCTGATTTACACTGGTCTGTTTGCAGCATGTCTCAGTGGCATTACGTTGTTAAAGAAAATATTGAATGTTCATTAAACAATCTTTCTATTAACATTGCCTCTGTAATATCTGCGTCTGAAGGCTGTCTCTAAGCCATAAAATCTTTTTTGCAGGAGTTTTATTTCCAGTTTAAGTCCCTAAACCTTACCTTTAAAAGAACAAGTTCGGACACCACTACTGCTTAAAATATCCCCACAATTGGAAGGGTAGGGAGAATACAAAGGGGTCAGAATTTGGATTCAGCCTTCGTCCGGGCATGTAAAGCAATTATTAATTTCTCCTCCATGATGAATATTTAAACAATTGGTACCTCTGTGAATTAATAGGGACACAATCCGATCGTCACTACCAAATCTAAGTCACTGATTGGTCAAATTTAACTTGGTGTAACTTTCACTGTGCGTTCAATGGATGCGCTTTTTGTGCGTAGCGCACAAAAACAGTCGTAGAAACTTGCGTAGCTATGCGAGAACAGGAGATTTTTGAACGCAGAAGTCTAAGACGCACATTTATATGGACTTTTCACTGGAAGTGGTCGCTAGGACGCACATTGCTGATGCCTATGTGAAAATAGCTTGAGGCCCCACTTGCATGAAAACAAGCTCCAATAATCCTGATCACCCTCCACTTCTTCCTCCAACCACTGCCTCCAAGGGCAAGTAGGATGGTGGTGGGGTTTTATTGCGGCCATTCAATGCAAAAGATGGTCCCATAGCCCAACATATAGGACTTTAAAGAGGAAAGTGATATAGCACTACACTATCTTCATGGAAGGGCCAAAGTCATGATCCCATTCACACGCTGATGTTGACTCCATTGCCAAACACTGGCACCAACCTTCCATCAGACGCAATTTGGAGTTCAGTATCTTGCCCAAGGACACTTCGACACATGGTCAACTCTTAGAACAAGGAAGGCGGTAGGGCGGGAATGGAACCTGCAATCTTCCGATCAGAGTCTGACTGCCCTTTCCACTGCACCACCCAACGAAGCAGGATTGACCAGGCTCCAGTTAGTCACGTGTCAATATTGGACAGTAGTCTGGCACACTTAGGGAAAGACCATAGCTGGCTCAGGTATAATACAATCCCCAATTCAAGAATCCCTGCTCAACATGCTCACTTCCATTTAAGATGTCACAGCAAAACCTTTGACATGCATGTAGGTAGCGAACTAAAACAGGAATTTTCCCTGAAGCATTTCATGTGACCAAACAGCAATTTGTCTCAGAACAGAAAAGAATGACTGCGCTGATATCCAGACATAAATTTCTGTCTAAAAAAAAAAAAAACAACAACCCCACAAAATGTGGAGATGGATGGTGCCAAGTGCCACAAAAGACATTCACTTGATACATGGCCTCAAAGGGTTCTTTTGGCTCGTACTCACTTGGCAGAGATTCCAAGCAACATTGATGTTTACAGAGAATTGAGCCAGAATACTTCACCTCTGTGAGTCACACATTTCCATATTTGTACTGGGAGAGTTCTTCCGATGCACATAAATAACTGCATGAAGTGGTCAGGGGAAAAAAAATGGATTTTATTTATTTTTATTTTTTTGAAAATACTGGCATTTGCCTCCATTTTCAGACTCAGAATTAGAAATTTAAAAACTTAGGGATGCTCTCGCTGTGTGACATGATCCATAATACTACATATACATGGGGCATGAAATGTAAGAACCTGTGTTCAGCGTGTTCTTGAAAGCACTTTTAGCATACAGTGTTCCCACTGGACTGTCGCTACCCGATACTAGTTCAGGTACCTACAGTTGAAAAAGGAGTGATGCAAAATGTTGAGCAGGGCAAATCTTGTGAATCTTGATTCAACATTTTACTCCACAATTCTATTCTGAATTTATGTTGTGTAGTTTATAAACTGCCAGTATTAATTGCTCCTTAATGATCGCTATCTATATGCCACTATCAAATCGAGTTCAGCTGGATTAGCTTTCATTGCGCGTTCACTGGCCGTGCATTTTGTACGTAGAGCCCAAAAATTGACTTAAAAACTTGTGTAGTGACGCATGAAGACAAGCGTTTTGAACACGGAAGCCCAAAACTTGCATATGTGTACTTTTACAAAGACTTTTTATTAAAAGTGATTGCTTGAACGTTTGTTGCTGAGGGCAGTGTAAACATAGCAAGATGTGTGTTAGCAAAGGGCTGCTGATGATGAATGTTTGATGTAGGAGTTTAAAGTTACATTACATGACAAGTTAACATTACACAAGAGGACCAATCAAACTGTTTATTTGGCTGAATCAAGTCGTCCTTTTCTAATAGTAAAACTGAAAAAAGCATTATATGTTGTATGCTGTAAAATAAGAATGTATACTTTTAATTGTAACAATAAAACATATTTAAAAATAACATTTTTATGGAATAATCAACTTTAGTTACTACTAAAGTTTTTCACAAGATTCTTTTGAATATAAAAGCCACATTAGATACATAAACCACACATTATATACCATTTTGGAATATTAAGGAATCATTTTCCTAACTTTGCTTGCTTGTGATAGCTCTTCAACAAACGTTCATTCATCACATTCAAGCTTTAACCTTTTCCTAAAATTACTTTAATTTCACATTGATAGGTTGCCTCTGGCACGTGTCACACCCCCAGCTGTCCTCCAGTTTCTTCTGGATGAAACTCATCTGCTACACTATTCAAACATGTAGTTGTAGATTTAGATAAGCAAATTCTTCTTGAACTAGCACATCGCCTGTCCGTCCTAGCAGAGGTTTCCACCTTCATGTGGACATCCCTGAGTTTTTTTTTATTTTTTTAAATTCCCTGAAATCTGTTTTTTTCTTTGGACTTTTTCCGTATAATGGAGGGTCTAAGGGAAATGATGCCCAAATTAGATTAATCTGTTTGGTTTAGTTTAGGAACCTGCTATTGTTTATGTATTATGACTGACTTTATGTTCTGTACAAACACTGGTGTGAAGCCATTAAGACAACTGTTTTGTAAAATTGGGTTGTATAAATAAAACTGAAGTGAATCGTGTTTTCAATTTGTCAATATAATGGGTAACGTAACATGTAATGTCGCCATGCTTCAGTGGGATGTCACTTCAAAGTGAGTGGGCCTCTATCTTTCTCCCCCAAACAAATTAGCTAACATTAAATAAACGGTTTCGATTTTGATTAGTCATTTGTGCATTTTAAACTTGTGTCCAGGGCAGAGATTATTCAGACCTTCAATCGCTTGTTCAAACTACATACCAATTTGATTGTAAATCTACCAAATAGAAATAAAATTAATACTTTTACATTTTGCACATAGAATAAAAGAAAAAAAGAGCTTTCAATCATGGGATATAGGAGAAAGTCTTAATGCTTTGTTTTCTAGCTTTTAAATAAGTAAAATAAAATGCTTAATTCACAAGTTTAAAAACTATATTTTTATGAAGGAGCAAACAAGAAATAAAAAATACCCTCTGATATAATTTTAGAACTGCATGAGCTCTGATTGACAGAGTTCAGGCTTATAAGAAAGAGAAATAAAACGGTCTGACGGTCTCGGGAGTTCCAGCAGGAGTTCTGCAGCAGCATCAGTTATGCCTCCAAATTAATAGCATATTTTTGCATTCAGAGGAAAACCTTAAAACCTTCAACTCCAGCTAGTTCAAATTTAGCCCAACACTGCCTTAGGGTCTTCATTCAGGCACGATACCAGCATTCCAACAAAAAAATGGATGTGATGCTCTCTGAGAGTCTCAGATAAATAAAACCTCTGCAGCTCAGAGTTGTCATGCTTGGCATGTGGATGCAATTACGTCCATAAGAATAATCCCGGTGTGGGGCTGTGATTGAGAGCCAGCGAATTCTTATGACGTGCTTGTTATGTCGAGGGTGTTGGTCTGTGAAAGTGATTGGGCTTAATTGGGCTATTGTGAGTAATTAGCAGGAAGAATTAAAGAAGGTCTGGCCCTGGTGAAATGATTTTGTAAGCCATAAAAAGCTGTATGAACAGGAAACACGGGTATGCTTTTTTATGTATTGTCTATATTCCCAAATAAACCACTGATGTACCTAATGTACGGACAATGCAGTTAGAAATTACTTTAAGCCCCTCTCCAGTGAACGTTGGGTTACAGTTTTTAACATGTTCTTCTGCCGTTTATTTTCTGATATGGAGGACAGATTTAAAGACAACTCAGCTTAAAATTACATTTCTGAGTGTTTCTTTATACAAATCATTGTGCATCAGGAGTAGACGAAATATTACCCTTTGAAAAAGACTATATTTGTTATGTTTTGTCGTGATGCATTACAATGCAGGGCTCCATTCTAATATATCCACTTGTAGATGACAAGATCCATGTACGTCCTTGTTTTCCTTGTCTGAGCTGGTCTCTGGGTGAAAATTGAACAGCTGGAAAGCTCAAATATTGCTTGCCATTTCTGTTATCCTGGTAATGTAGTCTGGGGGTGTGAAGAGCTGTAAACTAGAGGTGGAGGGGGGCTGTTGCTCCATGACGGCAGTCCTGCCCACAACTCAGAGGCGAATTTCTAATGAACTCCTGCCACCCTACAGAAAATGTCCTTAAAAATGACTTTTTTTTTTTTTTTTAATTTAGGCTAAAATTGGCCTAATAAAAAATAAAAGACCACTGGGAACACTTTTAAAATAGATCAAAAGATGATCAAAGTGGGCCTTTAAGTATCCTCAGAAGGCTTGGTGCTAGAAAAAAAAAAAAAAATCTTATTTTGGGAAATGTGGAGGACCCAGATGCAGATCCAGATACAGGAGACTTGTGGAAGGAATTTTAATTCAATAAGATTTAAAAAAGTTTAAATGGGGGTACACCAAGACCCTAAACATGATTAGTAAACAGGTGACAGCAATTGAGGATCTGACAATGATTTAAGAAAACCTTGACCTTGGGAGTCAAACAAGTCAAATGGAAGAATTGAAAACTGAAAAATGGCTGAGGCTGAAGACAGGGGAAAAAGGGAATAGAACATGACACAAAAACATGACATAAGATTAGAAAAGTGGACCAAAACATGCTCAAAAATCCTCATAAAAGGAAATTCTGAAAGCTAACACACAAAGAGCTGCAGATTTCTGATACATTATTATTCCGACGTGCTCCAGAAAGCTCCTCATTTTGACTTTCTCCATTAACTTGTAATTGTTTCAGGGCTCAGAGAGTGATACATATTGAATGTAATTAAACGTGACCTTTTCCAGAACTGTTTAACCCTTCTGTGTCAGCATGTGTGTTCGTGTGAGTGCTTTAATATAAATACCACAGAGGATAATGCATGTTTAATTAAAGGATAATCAATGTGCTGACAGTCTGTGAATAACTTCCTATTCCGACGCCCTCACGCCTGTTTGTGTTTTCTGTAAATATATCAGCATTAGTGGAAAACAAACCACAGATTGTGACACATATTAAGGGAAATCACCTGCTGTGGTTTGGGGACTAAACTGGGTGTTTCCCACAAATTAACCAATTAAGTCAGACATTTAACACTCAGTAAATTACCATCTATGCGGAATAAAGCGAGAGAGAGAATTTATAATGAACACATGCTGATCTACACTTTCATGCCGAAAATCGGCCAGATGGTTAATTTTGAGCTGCAGTTTTGTTATATATTTGAACACTGTCAAAACCATGGACATCATTTGCATTTCCGATTGAACTTTTTATTTATCCTAATTCCCTTCATAATTTTAGGGTTTTAAAAGACAAATTAGTTTGACAAGTCTTAATTTTTCTAAATTTTAATTCCATTTCTTTATTTTTTTAAATTTTGTCTAACAGGATTTTTTTTTTTTTTTTTTTTTTTTTTAAATAGCCATAATTAAAATGTTTTTTCTTCCTCATACAATTTCTAAAGAACAACTTTCAAACAAACTTTAATATTTAAACTCTTCTGCTATGGTGCATTCATGCTCAAACATGGACAAACTGTGCCATCAAAAATTTTAAGAACCAGTCACTTTGGAAATCTTCAGACATAAGTCTTCCTGTTTAAAGTGCAGAGCGACCGTGAGAAAAACAGCCTTGATCTTAGTTTTTCTAATGTTCCAGACTGTTTCCAGGTGTAACCCACTGAGCCTTATGCCTACTGATCTTGGTTGTATGAGGTTTGACAGGATCTACCTTGTGCCTCAAAGGAAAGTCATCTATTTTGATGAAACTGCTCCTTTCTGAAGAGCCATCACTTTCAACATTGTTTGTTCTCGGTTTCCAATCTAACTTTGATTTTTGAGACTAATTGCTCCGCTTGGCCTAGACATAAGTAGAACAGTAGTTCTATTGAACCAGGGTTTGGGCAGTGATTGTTGGGTCAACAACTACACTATTTTGACAACTGGGATTACTGGTTAATACATTGATAGAATAAAATATTATCAGTCCCCCAAGGACAATTCAGCTAGATCAGTTCTCCAGCATTAAACAGATAAAAGAAGACACGACAGCAACAACAAACAGTACAAAAAAAATGGAAAATAAATAACTGAATGGAACGGTTTGCAGCCGAGTGTGAAGCGGCTGGGATGAGGCCATGGTTCTCGACCGGAGAACGGTAGTTTGCCCTCTCTGGGTGAATGGAGTGCTCCTTCCCCAAGCGGAGGACTTTTAGTATCTTGGGGTCTTGTTCATGAGATTGGGAAGTTTTGAGCGTGAGATTGACAGGCAGATAAGTGCGGCATCCACCATTATGCGGTCGCTGTACCGGTCCGTTGTGGTGAAGAGAGAGCTAATCAAAGCCCCCAATTTACCGATCGATCTTTGCTCCAATGCTCACCTATGGTCGTGAGCTCTGGGTCTTGACCGAAAGAACAAGGGGCGCTCCCTTAGAGATGGGGTGAGAAGTTCGGTCACCCAAGAGAATCTTGGAGTAGAGCCGCTGCTCCTCCACATTGAGAGGAGCCAGTTGAGGTGGCTCATCCAAAAGTTGTATCATTTGAAAACAAAAACAAAA
Organism: Oryzias celebensis; assembly: GCA_014656515.1. NCBI lineage: Eukaryota > Metazoa > Chordata > Actinopteri > Beloniformes > Adrianichthyidae > Oryzias > Oryzias celebensis. Next base: position 10,878,610 of record BNCR01000005.1, read on the forward strand.
TTAACACAGGATTGATAAGTTTATCATTGATATGTTGTTGAAGGATCTCATTTAAACGGTCTTGAAGTTAAGTTACGGACTTAAAGTCATCTTTCTTGAAACATTTTACCACTCATCCAATTGTTTATCAGCCCTGATTGAAAAAAAAAAAACAAAGTGGATTGGTCTTTTATCATTATGCAACGTTCACATAGGTTGGAAATGTGTGTTCAAGCGACCACTTCCACTGGAAAGTCTATGTACAGAACTTGCTGAAGTTACACCAGGTTAAACTTTGACCAATTAGAGACGTGGATTTGATAGAGACAAATGGCGAGCGTTTTTTTATTTATTTATTTTTTAATACACAGAAGTGCCAAACGTTTATAAAATTATAATGATGGAGAGATTAGTAATTGCGGTTTGTGCCCGGAAGGAATTATATGACACCAAGTCTTCCATATTTTGGAATAGAGCTGTAAAGGAAAAGGCCTGGAGCAAGATTCAGAAGATTTGCACTGCTTCGACATTTCAGATTAAGACTCTTCTAACTGTTGGTACATGCCCTAGTATTGGGTAGCAACTGTCTAGTCCGAGCACTATGTGTAAAAAGAATGCGTTTATCGTGGATTCTTGAACATGCATTACATGCCTGGTGTGTATGTAGCAATATGGGGGAATTATTGTTGTTGCATTTCCTCAAAGCTTACATTTTTTAAAATGCACCTTTGTATTACTGTGTGCTGGCTTGCATTGATCTTGGTCTTTAATCTTCATTCCTGCTGGGTTTTTGGTGTTTATATTCAGATAGTCATTAAAATGTAGTTCAGATAGTCATTAAAATGTAGGCAGACATACTAATGTCCACTTACTGCATTTGCACTTTGGTACACAGACCATGATTAGGATCACATAAGTAATACAAATCAATCAAAGATCTCAAGCATTTTTGCCACAGTTAAATGGTGAGCCTGAAAAACGATTGGCAGTGAGCTAAATCATCAACTGTGAGAGCAGTTTTGAAAGTAGTTATTAGCTACTTTCCTTCACTATGACAACATGTGGACATTAGAAAGCTGAGAAGGTTCCTAATTGGTGAGCGTGCTGGGTTTGCTGTTGCACTTAATTCTTTTTGCGTTAAGCACTTTTCACTTTTACAAACTCCAAACTTTGGTTCAAATGTGTCTTCACGTGTTCCTTTTATAATGCATTCAATTAGAACAGAGGTCCTCCAAGCACTGGGCTGCAGGCCACTGATGGTCCATGACTCTATAAGTGCCAACTTCCAAGATAGGAAGAGCAAAATATTGCTATGGCACCAAAAGTATGCTCTGGAGATGAAGAAAAGCACAAGGTACCTAATGTATGACTTGATAACTTTTCAGTCAAAACACCAGAGCACTTGAAGATGCATGTTGTCAACCTCAATCATGCTATGGACCAGGTATATTAGTTAAAAATAGATTCTGCATAGGTCTGACCCCCTCAGCCAAATAATTGGTTAAAAAAACTGGTTATGGATAAAAATACTGTCACCACGCCCAGTGCGAGGAACGGCTGAGATACTGCAGGACCCTCAAGCTCCCAGGCTTCTGGTAGAGGATCTCAACTCACGGTTCTGCTTTACAACATCTCCTGCTTTTCATTTTTCACCTTGAATTATGCATCAAACTGTGAGCTTGTTGCATGTAGTATGCTCCATTCACCAACAGCCCCACAATCTGAATTTATTAACATACTCCTGGGAACAGACCCGTAAATAAAAGATGGAATATTTTAAGGAAGTATATCATATTAAATCTGACAGAAAATTGAAGTTTTGATATACCTGTTGCTGACATACAAAATGCTGTGCAAAGCCTAATTTGTGTGTGCATGGAGGTAATGTTGGTCTCTGAAGACAAACAGAATCTAAATAGCGTCCTCTCTTGTCTTATCAGAATAAGAATTGGATTCTTTGTCTGATCTTATTTCTGTGTTGCATCTCCAATTGCTTTATTTTGTTCCCCTCCTCCAAGCTGTTCCTGATGGTGAAAAATGAATATACAGCTGGAAGTCACTGTGTAGGTCACAAACAAGCAGGTAGGGCTATTCTTTTACATGCAGGTGTGTGTTACAGGAAGAAGGAAGAGCCTAAACTGTTGAGAGAGCACCAGAATGTTTCTGTAACACTATAGGATGAAACACAGAAACATGTTCACTTTGAGCTGTTGTGAATGTGTTCATGTGTGTAATATTCAGCTCAGCATTTGTTGTGCATGCAGGACAAAACCCTGCTGCTGCCTCTCATTTGGCTGCATGTTTCCACTATGAACCCATGGCTTATTTTCTGCTGAGTTTCAGTATGCTCATGACACACTTCATTTCACAAAAACCATATGTTGTTCCATAAAACACCAACTCTCCTAAATCTGCTTTATTGATCCAAAGCGACTTAAACACACGCAGGGACAATCGATCTCCCTCAGTGGAGTGAGTGCTTGATCACGCTGAAATCTCAGAGGTGGACCAACATTCTTCTTGCCGATTCTCAGCGCAAGACTGAATGAGTATTTGATTGTTGAATGATTAAACCCACAGCCGGAGAGTTTTGTTTCCTTTTATTCTGAAAAAGAATTTGTGGTGATGAGAAGGTTGAAAGCAGGGCTTCTAAACCATCTGGGTCTGCAGGAAATTACTGTTGAGCTTTTCACAGTTATAAAGGTTGACACACGCAGAAAAAAGCAGGTCAGAAAGTGCCGTATTTTCCATGCTACAACACACTTAGAGCCTTAAAATAAAATGACAGTATGCCATGAAATCCAGCGCACTTTATATATTAATTTTTTTCTGACTGTGCTCACTCATTTTGAAACAATTTTCAGAGGTACATTACATTTTGTCAAAAATGTTTCGTTGCATGTTATTGTAAATACGCTAGCCCGTGTAGCGTGTAGCAGTGTTGGGCTGAGTTTTTTTTTTTTTTTACATATTACTGACTATGTTTAGAGTTCAGTAATGCTTGCATTAGAGGCATCAGTCTTTTTTGTACATGTTGCAAACGAGGCTGGGAGTTACAGGAATTGTGCTAATGCGGCTAATGCTTCTATCATGGCTAACGTGTGGCATGTTATGAACAAATTCTAGAGATATACTGTGATTGCAGTTTTACTGACAGACGTATTGCTCTTTTGTCTTGTTAATGCGTCTCATAGTTCAATGGGGCTTTTATATGACATTACTTAAGATTTATGGGTGCACCCTATAGTGCATGATGTGCAATCAAAGTAAAACATACAAACAAACAAAAAGCATTTCAAGTTAAAAAGATTTGAATGTTGGTAATGTGGATATGCAGCTTTTGTCATAGAAAAAAATTGGAATATAAAAAGTTGCTGATCAGAATGCATAATGTAAAAGATAAATGTCTCAAAAAAAACTTGAGTGATTGAATTGCACATCAGTGTTATTGTTTCTTTGTAATTAGAGGTGTAACAATACCAATCACATCAATCTTTCTGAGGTAAGTTGTTAATCAAATCAAACTACGCCATAAAAAAATGTTTCAAATGACATAAACAGATCATAGAAATTAACAGTTGGACTGAGGCATGGTAGGTTTATTTTACTATAATGTAAAATTGACCACTGCATTCAATTGAACTGCTCAAAAGGAACCAATGTCAACTATGAACGTTAATGTCAACCACAAATTATGATATGAATCGGACTGTTGTTAAAATGAATTGTTACACCTCTGAAAGTAACACATTTGCTTGTAACCTGTTTCAGAAACTGGTAATGAAGGCCCTAACATGCAGGAGTCCAAGTGTGGTGATGGAAACTTAAACATTTAGTAAATAACTTAAACATGACACACACAAAAAAAAATAGCACGTGAGAAGCAGAAAGGTAACAAGACAGAACAGAACAGATGACCTTACTCTGCCTGCAGAACTGCAGCTCCTTAGGAAGACAAGCACCCAGGTGGAGTAAATTAGCTGATTGCACTGCTGAGTTTAGCTGCCAGGGTGGAGTGAACCACAACCATGAAAAACTGAAATGAAAAGGTCAATTTTGTCAGAATTTGTCATTAAACGTATTTCTGAATGAATTGTTGCTTGTTGTCAATAACAAAAAAAGGGTCAAATGGGAAAAAAGAAAAAAAAAATTTTCCATCATTTTCTAGAAGACACTGCTCCTTATTAGTTTAATGTTACTGACTTTTTTGTAAAAACTCCAATATATAAAGAACAATACATGTCTAAAGTGGAAGGTACCATAGGTGTGAACAAAACCTCTTCTATGCTACTAATAGAAAAAGTAAAAGAAAAACTAATCTCTAAAAAAAAGCATTCTTCAACCTTCTTTTTCAGTCACTTTAGAAAAAATCTGCACGTTATTAATCATTTTTAAAAAGTTCTAAACCTATACGTTGTAAGTATAAGTATAAAAAAAAAAGAGAATCTTACAGAATAAAGCTTTTGACAGAATCTTCTGGTATGTAAAACAAACGAGTACAACATTTCAATACAACCCTCAACCTAAACTAAATCTATAATCCTTTCAACAAAATGCCAAACAAATCACCAGCACCTGATGGATTTCCTGCCAAACTGTGTAACACTTCTGGCAGTTTCAATCAGGTCTTTTTCACAGAGCAACAGCCATAATCAATGTCAGTTCTGCAAAAGCAGCAAATAAATTCAGATCTTATTCCTTTTTAATTTGATGCTAGAATGGTACCAATAGCAGCCATCCTCTGAAATCAGAATGAAAGCAAAACGGACACAAAGCAAAACAAACCAGGAAGAGAGAAAAAAAAAGTTGGGTGTGGGGAAAATGTGTTAGAACTAAACTTTTCTCCAACTCTATTTTGAATTTTTTTTAAATCAGCATTTGAACACTTCAGCACTTCCCATTTGCTGAGTCTTTTGGTGTGTGTGTGTTTCTTTAAAACTTTTTTTTTAAGTCATTGTTCTTAAACTTTTATCAATCGTGATGGTTTCAATTTTGCACCTTCTTGTCTGATGATTTGAACACTTCAGATCTATTTGTTGTAATTAACCTATTTGGTTATGCTATGCTACATTATGGGGGAAGTTATAGCAATAGGTAAAACAGTTTCAAAAGCAGAGGCCACACTGTGTTGTCAATAAAAAATAATTAGTTTCTATACATTATATGTTTCTTGCTAACTGTATAAACCTCACTTTTTTTCTTATGAAAAAACTAGTACTCATAACTGTACAAAAACAATGGGCTTAAATTATATGAACCAAAACCCAAAAATAATTCCATTATGTCTTTTCTTCTTTCAGTCAGATGTACAGCTGTAAATGCTGGTTACCCCACAATGCAGGCTTAGTAAACCCTGATTGCACTGGAAACATTTTACCCACAATTACTTTGATTTCCACATTGCTCTACTGAGATGACACAAAATCTTTCACCTTCAAGAATTGATGTGTTGCCTTTATCTCCTTTGCCTTTTGTTTTCCTTTATTTTTTATTCCATTCATGTTTGTACACTTTTGGTTCCTCTTCTCATTTCTTTGTTTACCAACTATTGTCTTCACTAATTTGTCAGTGAGGATTTCATGCTCCCTTTGCTTAGTGGTTTTACTATTTGCACCACTTGGCCTTACTTTATAAAATGAAAGGTAATGTCACATTCAAAGATATTCTAGGTGCATCTGAGTCATTTGAAGCACAGGGCATGGCAGCACGATAAGCTGCAAAGCAGACCAGATGACAAGAAAAGATGATGCATTATCTGTTAAGAGTACATGACGGATTTGCAACTAATCGGACTGACCCGCTTTTCTTTCTAGTTTTTTTTTTTTTTTTTTTTCTTTACCAACAGGTAAACCTCTGTCAGTCACTCCTCCTCTGGTTAATATTTGTATGATTGCTAAAAGTCCAAAAGGGGTGTAAGTAATGTCTTAGTCACAACTGCCCTTATGGGTGGATACGTCCACATGAAATCTAAAGATTGTAGACTGGTCAGTGAGCCCATGAAGTGAAAATGTTCATGCACATTTTTGCCACGGGTATGCTACGACAAATTTTAGTAAACACTTAACACATGGTAGTGAAGTTGGTAAGACTCAGGCAGGCTGTACATATTTTTATGTTTTCAACCACCTTAAACCCTTTGGATGGAGTAAAAGGCCCAATAGTCCTGTTCACCTGATGAGACAACACATTCTCACTCCCAAGACCTCACATATTGTCGCATGGGTATTAGCCCTCCGCATCAAAAATTGACGCTTTGGGTGTCACCAACTAGTCGTTTTTTAGCGTGCTGGCTCAGCCAATTAAATCTGGGCTCCCCAACCTCTAGGCCACAAATCAGCACAATTCCGGTACCAGACCGCACCGGTAGCCTAACACTAACCATAACCTGGTATAAGACCCAGACCTGGCTAGGGTACTGGTACTGGATGTGTTCAAGCATGGACTGGGCTAGGGTCCCGGCACTGAACAAATCCCGAGGTTTGTTCTGCGTTCGGACGCTTCCCGAGGTTTGGTCAACATTTAGTCCCGTTTCCGACAAAAAGACTGGACCCCTGACTTAATCAGAACAGCCGGCGCATCAAAAAAGGAACAGCTAGTGGGTCAAAAAAATGACGAGTTGAGAGCACCCAAAGGTCTTACCCATACATCAATATGTGACAACTTGAGAGTGAGAATGTGTTGGATGAGTGAACGCCCATTGTGTACTCTGTGCTTATAGCCTGACTGTTAGAAATGAGGCCATTAGACAGAATTTAGTTTGTGTGGGCAGCCTACAGGCATTCTACAGGCATCAATGTATTACCTGGGTATAGCACTTGCAGGTCAATAAAGAACCAGTGGCATACCTTACTAAATACTAGAGTGTGGTGATATGGCATTGTACGACAGCATGCATCGTAAGTGCATGTAACTCACATTATCCGTACAAATATTTCACAATACTTGTATCACCCGCACAACAATTGTACTTTCCATTTTCATGATGCCCCTTAAAGTGGCCGCATCAGCCTCAAGGGATCTGCAAGACATACCTGCGCTGACCTTAAGATGTGACCGCTTTTGTTTGCGACTGTCCGTGGATCAGGACAACCCAAAAACCCACAGCACCCATAATGGTCAAACCCCCAAACAGGCATTTTTGATTAAGGCCTTGGGACTAAAGGAGATGGCTGTAAGACTTGTGTTTCAATCCATACCAGCCATGTCAATAATTTTATAGAAAGATGTCCTGGATAAGAGGCTGGATATTAGAGGGTAGAAAATCTATCACACTTAGCCTTAGAAATCAAAGTCTAATCTAACATAAGTCATAATGGTGTTTCTGTAATTGTTAAAGTACTTAACACTTTCAACCATGGCTAAAAACTTTCATTCTTACGTCAAAATTTAAAATCAAATCACGCGTATCATGAGTTCAAAATTCACTTGAATAGTAAAAGTGTATAAGGAAAGCCTGGTTAGGATAACTTGACTTCTATCTCATCCCTGACTGGTAAAAGTGTTAGTTTTACAACTCACCCCATGTTACAACCACCCACAATCTCCACTACAGTGATTGTAGAGTGTTTTGATCTAATTCTGTACTTTTGCAGCGTGAGAAATAACTTTTGAGCACCAAAGCAGGAGTAGAGGTACTGTATGGGAACTTGTCAGTCGCAGAGTCTGAGGTCGCAGATGAAGTTAGATAACTATGCCACCGAGAAAACTCATGGATGGATGAGATTCGCTCTAGGCTTTTAAAGCTCTGACTGTTGCTGAGATGACACCCCCAGTGTCACACGCTGGAAACCCCAGTTAATAAATAAATGTTGGCATAACAGACAAAGGTTTAAAAAGTATCAGCAATATCAAAACATCAAAAATTAAAGTTTAGTGTACTCGTCGGTTAACCCAGCCAGTCACTGACACTCTTTTATTATAAATGAGCTTTTATTTGTATTATTGAACAGGTTGTATGTTTCATCAGTCGTATAGAACAACTCATAGAGTTTAGCACATCTTTTTAATCAGGGCATTGATTCCAAACCTCTCTCCTCTGTTCCCTTGTGTCATTGCTGGTAATGGCTATTGGAAAAGACACTGATGGGCTCCAAATAAAATGGATGTCTCAGTAAATTGGGATTTCTAACTTCCTTCTCAGCCAGCCTTTGTGATGTGTTTTACCCTCAGGAGTTTCTTACCCTTTTTCTATGCCTCCCTCCTCCTGCTTTCAGAAGTCCACCAACAGTGACTCAGACAGCCAGAAACTCCACTTTGACATAATCAATGTCTGCATTCCTGCAGCTGAGGGAGCCTTACAAGCCTTAGGATAGAACAAGGTGCGCTCCAGTGCTCTGCATTGCCTTCACACATGTAATACATGCATTATCGTCTGTGTATTTGCCGCAAAAGTTAAATATATTCGAGCCATGTTATTTTCAGCAGAATAGAATAGAATAGAATAGAATAGAATAGAATAGAATAGAATAGAATAGAATAAAACTTCATTATTCGACAAAGGGAAAATTAAACTAAAATGCTACAATGCTGTTTGCATATTTTTACATCTACCCTGCAAGCTTTACTTTCTTACTTTGAACACAAAAAATGTACTAATAATGAGAAAATAAGCAATTAATTTTACCTTCATTGCACAAATAAAATTAAAACAAACGTTGATAAAAATGCAAGAAACTGATTTGATGACCTACCTACCCACCCATCCATCCATCCATCCACCCATCCATCCATCCATCCACCCATCCATCCATCCATCCACCCATCCATCCATCCATCCATCCACCCATCCATCCATCCATCCACCCATCCATCCATCCATCCACCCATCCACCCATCCATCCATCCATCCATCCATCTATATTTGTATCAAAGCCATGACTACTGACAGTTCTAAATCTAATGCTACAGAGGACCCTTGTGATTTCATTGGAAACAGCATCAAATAAATAAATGCCCGAAGGTGGTATTGTGTGTGTCGACTCCTGCAGCTCCAAATGCTTCACTACATTGCTGAGGCTTCCTTGACATTATTTCAAATGCATTACTTTAAGCACCTGCAGCTTCTGCATGCCAGACTTCTAAAAATCAGCCCAAAGATAAATCCAAGAAGAGTGTAAAATGCCATAAACATTCTTGCAGCATTAGTATTTGAAGGAAACATTTGCTTGACCACTCAGCCTGAAACTCTGTCTGTAGAAATCACCATTATCAGTCAGTTTTATCATTTATAAAACCTCTGAGATATTTATCTTTCAGGCACACTGCAAGATGACCACTCAAGAATATATATTTTTCATGTTATTACCATGTATAGTATGACAAATTATTATTGCCCTATTATTTGCATTATAAATAAGTATCAAGAGAATAGAGCTGCACATTGGCATAATGATTAGCACTTCTGCCTCACAGCGGGATCACCCTTATTTGAATCCTGGCTGGGATTTTTCTGTGTGAAGTTTTCATTTTCTCCCCATGTATGCATGGGTTTTATCCAGGAACTCATGCTTCCTCCCACAGTCTAAAAATAGGCTTCAAAAATTAATTAGCATTTTAAAAGTTGCCCATAGATGTGAGTGTGTGGCCCTTTATTAGACTCGTGACCTGTTTAGGCCTTTGTCCAACAGTAGCTGGGATAGGGTCCAGCACCCCTTTGACCCCAAAATGGATTCAGCAGGTCCTGAAGATTAAAGGATGATCAAGAAAGTAAGTTTTAATTTAAAGTTATTTATCCCAAAATACATTTATAGAGTTAAGGATCAGCTGTAAATGGACATCTGTGTCTATTTAAATTATGACTCAGGTTTTGTCTTTTCATTTGAATGTGCATGAATGCCATGTAAGTGAGCCTAGAAAAAAAGGCAACTGGTAGTGACTTAAAATATTTTCCTCCTAAATAAACAGTTCAATAACATTAACTTTACATAAATAATGGTTTTGTTTGATGACTTAACACACGTTTTTATCATATGCAGTTTTGATGGAATAACTATTAATGTTTGCCATAGTGGTTTTATAAGTTCAAACATGATGCTACATGTGGGAGTTTTCTTTGCCTTGAGCTTGACTCAAGCAATAAAACAAAATGTGCTTCCTCTGACATAAGCATGCACTTTGTATCTGGAAGGTCCCGCTTCAAATGGCAACAAGGGTGAGTCTTCAAGCCCTCTTTAAGGAGAGTTTTTGGTCTCCTGGAAATGTCACTGCAATGTCCTCTGATGATGATGGATGTGTGCGCGTGTGAAGGACGCACAGCACAGCTGCCAGCACATCAGTGAGGGAGAGGCTACTGAGGTGCACATTATGTCTGCTGCTGCTTGGCTTCACCGGAGCCCTCGTCTCTCCGTGGATGTCTTCCAGCTTTCATGTGTCGCTCTCTTTCACACTTCTTTTCTCTGTCTCAACACATTTTCTGTGTCTGAGAACGCTTAATCAGCTGACTGTCTTATTTGGTCCCAGAAACTGTTGGAGACCAAATGGAAACTGACAGTTGGAGGATTTGTTTCTCTTTTATTTTAGAAAATTGATTATTCTTGGGAAGTTTCTCATCCTAAACACATTTCCCAGAATAACCTGTATTTGATTTGCTTTTAAAATCATTTCCATGTCTTTTTTTCATTCAACATATCCTGGGAAATGTGAAAAAAAAACAAAAAGTGTGACGTCTTTTTTTTAAAGTTACATTGCTAACATAAAAGCCAAATTCAGATATAATTTTTGAAAAATTGCAATTGGTAACAGAATGGTAGGATTTAAAACTTTTTATGTTGGAAAAGTGGATCATTGTGTTTTTTGTACAAAGTCAAAGGGGGATAAACTCATGTGGGGGGGGGCACTGTTTGCAAATGTTGTGACTGCCCCCCCCCCCCCCCCCCAAAAAAAAAAAAAAAAAAAAAAAAGTAACCCTGCACACTGCACAAGGGACCTGTTAGTGTTGTTCAAGTGGTAAGTACATTCCCTTTTGTGCAAAGACTGACTCTTGGAATTTAGGAAATTAGACAATCAGAGCATAGTTTGTGTGGGCCAATCCAATCTCTGCACAATGGATGAAATGGATTACAAATGCTGGGAGACATGGAAAAAAAAACAAAAAAAAATCAAAAGCACTTCAGGCAATGAAATGAAGATCCTCAAACAGAAAAAACAGTCTGTTCTTTAAAGTTTGAAATCTATCCACATTCACATTAAATTGTTAACATTTGTATTACTGACAAACAGTCTTTAAACTCCTGTAAATATAGAACAGTAATTGAGACCTGGTAGCAAATGAGTTACAGTATTTTGAGCACAGCATCAGCTTGTGGCCTCTTCCTCGACATATCCCACAAACTTTCTGTCAACACGCTAGGATTTTGTTGCAGAAATGTTCCAGTTACTTGTTCAGAATCACACCATCTCTAGCACCACAGATACCCCCAACCAACCCGGGCTGTCTCTAATTTTTGACAACCCTTTTGATGCAGACATGCTTTGACAAAATAACAATTTAGTAAAACTCCTGTCTTACCAAATTAACTCTTAAAAAAATTGCAAAGATATTTTCAACAACAAAAATAACAACAAGCCAATATAGTTGAGTAGCAAAAAAAAAAAAAGGAATTAAAAAATAAATAAGTAAATACAATGGTCTGTTTGAATAATACTGCCATGATCCCACCTCTCACCTATCTTTTTTTTTTTTCAATAGACATTTCAATTAGTGTGTGTTTTGTCTCCCCTAAAAACCCATTTGGTCTCATCTAATATCAGTTATTGACTAGTGTCAATTCAAATAAACTGCCACATCCTGCATCCTGCTAAGCTATTTTGGGGGTTGAATTATTCTCTGAAACTGATGTCTTCCAACTTTTTGTCAAAATTTCAGTCTATTTTAAATCAACAACAGCAAAAATGACTTTGAATTTGAGGTCAAACATTTATAAAAGTAAAAAAAAAAAAGATGAATTGTTGAAACTATGGATAAGAAAAGGTTGCTTTTCTCAGTTATCGGCTAAGGATTGGTTTTGCTGCATTTGTGGGTTAGGGTTAGGGTCATATATTATCTGGAAGTCTTAATATGTTGACCGACAAACGTAAACATTAAACTTGTCAATAAAGGAAATTCAGCATGAGCAAAGACTGCCCCTAAAGTGGTACCAATCAGAATTCTTGCAAACAATTTGGCAAAAATAGGTTAGTGTTTGCGGAGGGGGCGGTGTTTGTACGTCTGAAACATCAACCATCATTAAGGGTTGGTTGTGAGTTTGTGCACTGACTTAATGAGGACAGTGGGTTTTGCTGTGAGGTGGCTGCACAAGGATGCTAAAATAAATGTGTCTACAAGGTCTCAGGACATAACATTGGTTTTGTGTGTGTGCAAGGTATTTTTGGAAGTCAAGTTTTCAGACAAGAAATACAAGTCTTGAGGTTAGTAAATATTCACGTGTGTTTCTTGGTTTAAACTGGACAGTTATATATGCAGATGGTGGAAACAGCTTGTCTGTGTGTAAGTGTTTCATTGTCAACCATCTAAATAATGCAAGAGTAATTTTTGACTAAACATAGCAGATATTCAGTCATGTGCTGTAGTGAGTATTTTTTAGATTTGTTCAGTTTTTCCCACAGATATGTAGCTACTCTATGCTAAAAGATTTAGCAGATTGATTTATGTTTTTATTTTTTCTGTAGTTGTTGTGATCCCCTAATGTGTCTTGATTACACATACAGACTCAGCTGTCAAATACAGACTTTGTCTGCATGTCTTGCTTTGTTTTTATTACCCTTTTTATAGCCCACTGCATTAAAAAATTAACAGAAAATATTATTTTTTTTACTAGAATGTTTTTTAACTCTATGATAAAATCCATAAAAGATGTTGCAGTCTCATGTTTAAATTGAGTCATAGTTGGTATCAGTAACGATATGTTGGGTGTTAGTTGTTGTTTTAGGATGCAAAAGTACTGGCAAGGGTTCAGGAAATATTATTTACCCACTGTCTCAAATTTGATCCACACATTTTTAACATGGTGTCACTATTAATAATTATCAAATGTAGCATTCTTTCAATACAGCCAATGGTCACGTAGAAAAATTAGTTATTCTTCTCATGAAGTTTTGAAAATTAGGAAAACCTTTCTTGCCAAAAATGTTTTTGAGATTTCATGAATGCAGCCATTTAGAAGTGAGCAGGAAAAACCCTTCTACTGCCTCTAGTGGAATGCTGATGAACTACGGGGCAGAATACATACACCAAGTGGATTTTTTTTAGGAAAGTTTAGATCATATTAATAAGATAGGGGTCTTAAAAAGATGTTTATAATATATGATACTAATGGTTAAAGGATTAAGTCTTCAAAGTTAAAATGTAATTTATTTGATTAAGTTTTAAAGTCTAATAAAATGTTGGAACCTAACCACTTCCCCCAACACACACATATGGACACACACTTACAGAAAGAAAATGGCTCACTTTGATCGCTCCAGGTTTTAATCGTGTGATTGACGGCTATTAACCCACTTGGATTTTGTCGTTACTTGTTTTTCTTGCTACATCAGTGGGAGTCCAAACGTGTGTCACAGCCAAAATATAAGCATAAATAGTTTTCCCGTGGGAGGTTTGGACTGTCAAATGAGTTAAATGCAGGTGGGACATGTGTTTGGACAAGAGGTTTATTTTGGCCTGTTGTATGTATCAACATGTCCACCCCCTCAGTCACGCTGCCAGAAGTTTAATGAGAGTGAAAAATGACTGCCAGGGTTTGATTTGGAAATGATGATACAGCAGAATGCATTACTTTTGTCAAGTGCTTTAGAAAACAGGAATCGTTTTTTTTTTTTTTTTTGTTTTGTAAATATCCCGATTTGCATCGTGTGTTCCTCACGGGTTTACTCCCACAAGTATCTTCATTGCACACTCCTGCTGATGTTTCTCAGCATCTCCCTCCCACTGACGTCAGGCTTCAAAGAGAATTTGGAATGATGTGCGTATTCTCCCCGTCGGTTCATGCCGAGCGGCTCCATCAGGGGATGTGTTTGTGTGTTGGAGCCTCACCGCTGCAGGCAGGGTAACAAGAAGGGAGCTGCCTACTGTTTTAGCTTCTTCTGAAGCAGCAGTGCGTGTATGTGTGTGTGTGTTGGGTGTTTTTTTTAAATGTTCTCTCTGTATCTAAGTTGTTTTGTTCCTGGTTATGTCAGTTTGCTCCCATATTACATGCCAAAACATTTCCAAGTTATGCAGCAGATTTCTCCATCTGTCTGTGAGGTAGCCCCATCAACCACACCTATGACAGCTCCAGTGAACAACATTGACCTTGTTATGTTTGTCTCATTGAAAACATTGGGTTCTTTTATTCATGAGGATGTTCAATTTGACACATACTACAGTTCTCCTGCACACCTGGCACACACAAGTGAGGACTTCACTCTAAAAGCTTTTTTCTTCAAAACGTAGGGAATCAGCAGATACTGGTTGAGCAAAACATTTTTTATAAAACCATAAAAATGTGACTAGCTGCAAATTCAAACTAAAGTAATTTTGAAATGTGGAGAGTACAGAAAAATCTAGAACCAACATTGAACAGAGGGAAGAGCAAAAATAAAAAAATGCCTCTAAGAATCAGGGTGTCCCTTGGATTTTGGGTTTCACTGCAGTCGTAACCTGTCATTTGAAAATGGTCAGTTTATTTTGCCAGATAACAGCATTTCTTACTGCTTTTATTTGATTAGACTGATTAAAGTTGCACTCTGATTATCTTTTGAGCTATATTAAAAGTGTTGACATTGGTCTTTAGGACATAGTTTCTGTAGAACGGCGGTAGTTCTTTGCAGGTTCGCCTGTCAGTTGTGTGAGGGAATTCTGGCACTGAGTAAGCCAGGCCCCACTTCCTGTTTAGATTTTCTCCTGCTAGCCTAAAATCCCCCACACCCCCCCAACTAACATTACTGGTGCAGCAAATATGGCGAGCAATATTGGAGCTATCCAGCTGCACAGTTTTGAGCCAGTTTTGTCTACAAATGGATGCAGTAGAATGGAGTGAAGCAGTAAACTTGTGGCCCACCCAGTGTATTTTATGTCCCAAATATGATCTTCCTCAAACAGAATTTTCTTTCCACATTGCCTGAATAACAACAATTTGAATAAATAACTACTCAGAAATGGAATTCAATTTTCTTTCCCTGTGAAAACAGACATGTGAACAAAATTCCTGAAATTTGCCAGCTGAAGAAAAGAGCAGTCATAGCATGAAACATCTCCTGCCCTGTCTCCAGCCGGGAGGTGTTGCAGGGTTGCGTGGGTTTTTCTGCTCAAGCCTTTTGCAGCAGGGAGGTCAGACTTTCATTTCTCAAGGGCCACTGTCCCCCTTGTTTTACAGTTTTAGCTGTGAGTTTCCTGGCAGGAGGCAACAACTGCCCTCACTGCTGCTATTTGTGAAGAAGTGTAGTGTTTGTTGGATCTGGATAAAGAAGAAAAAAGTAATAATTCAAAGTAACCAAATGGCTCTGAGATTAAAGCTCATATTGAAAATGTTATCTCAAAACAAATGATGTAGCACTGAATAATTTACATCATTGTGCTTAAGTACAAAAAATAAGGAACTGGTCATTGACTGTATGAGAAGTGGACAGATTGAGTGTGACATCATAATAAATGGCTTACTTCGGGCTCCAATCAATTGAAGTCAATTCAGTCATCATTTTTTCACAATACAGATGCCACCATGTTGGAGCCAGACAGCGTTAGTAAGCAGTAACCACTCTCACTAATTAATAACTGGTTATTATTTAACTTTTGAGAGTGAAAATAAACAAATTCTTATTGCCACACATTCCAGGGAGTTACATTGTTCTTGTTCAGGACACTGGTGGGGGTATTTTGGGGATGTATGTGTGAGCGCGAGGAGTCTGGCAAAATTCTTTTTTTGCCTAGGGCGCCATGCAGCCCAGGTCCAGGCCTGGTTAACGTTGACAGGGCTAATGTACATTTCATGTTTTTAAAATCAGCTTATTGTTGTGAAATGTTGCTTATTTCAATTGTGTTCTTTCTTCACTTTGCATAGCTATGAGGACAGGTTTTATTTTGATTATTTTTTAAATATCTTAATATTTGACCCCACTATCTCTGATAGTTTAAAGCTAAATAGTAAAACATCTTTCTGTCAGAGATGTGTCTCCTGAAGCGGTTTTCCTATACAGATGTAATTACCTACCAACTGTGGAGCTGATTCATAGAACAAGGGAAAACGTGGGGCCTTTTTTTTTGTCGTTCTACCTGCTGCAGTGTGTGTATGTGCGCATGCATGTGTGAACTTTGCCGTCCTGCTGCTGCTGTTCAGGGCTGCAGCATCATTACATTTGAGGCTCCTACACCTGTCAGCTTCCTTATTCCCACACATTTAATTCTCCAGCTCTGCAAGAACCGCTCTTTTTTTCCTTGCACTCTATCCCGCCTGCCAACCGACTTTTCTTGGTTGCTCATTGCAATTTATCGAGTTGGCAAAGAGGTTTTTTTTTTTTTTGACTCAGAAAGCCTCGAAAATGATCTCAGAAGTAAAGCGAAGTTTTGGAAGATATGAAATGGAAGAATTTTTCTTCATAAGATGACTATCAGATTTTGGTCAGCACACTGCCAAACAAACATCCTAAAAAAAGGGTTGCCTTTGAGGAAATCTGGAAACTGTGATGTCAAAGATTCTGAGTTAGAATACTTTTATTTATTTAATTTCTTGGTCGAAGCTACAAGTCCAAATTTTAAAGAAACACACCCACTCTCACACACAATAACAAGCTTACTGACATTGTATATGTCACACTTAGGTGGCAGACCAATCAAATTTGCAATTTAAGATAAACCAATCATAAATCAAACCACAAGTTTTTCTATTTAAGAAGGTGAGTCTATATGGTTGCTTTATGAATGACTTTTTACTGAATATATTTAATTTATCTATTTACTGATCAGTTTGATCAGAAGTTCTTCCTCAAAAATCTAAATATCAATTATTTACTTAAGGTAAAACTTTTTCATTATCATTTTTTTTTCTTCACTTAATTGATTTTCATAAAATCTAAAACATTTGATTTTTGCCTCAAATAAGACTAATTATTAGGAATCGTTGAAAGCACACAACAAATGCACATACAGTAGATCAGTAGATATTAGTGGTTCATAAACCCACTCACCACAACCAGAGGCAGACCCAGAGTATAAAATACATCACATTCAAATTACAATACAGTAAAGAACAATAAGCAAACAAATTCAGCATGCACAACTTTGTTAAAAATCTAATGTTTATATTACAATAAATGTTCCGGTTGGAGTAGACTGAATCTTTTATGTATGTCTTCACAGTTTTACTTTAAACATTTAGATCACCTGTGTGATGTCAGTCACTTTACATAAGAGATGGTGGTGCTCTTATATATTTTGACCTTGATAAAAGTTGAAAACTTTTAACATTAGAAAAACGAATAACTAATTAAATATATTAATGTCAAGAGATTTTGAAAATACTTTAATCAAATTCCTGAATTAAAAGAGATTATTATAATTTACATAGGATATATATTTTTGGTTTAGAAATGTTAAATATATAACACTTTTTAGTACTTCCCGGAGAAAAGATAACAGAGGACTCCCAGAGAGTGTGTTCATTTTACACCACAGCAGCGTAGCACAAACCAAACTAAAGCGTTGATGCTAAAGCTAAATCGGAGGAAACAAGCTAAACCCCAGAGTTCTCTTCCCAGAATCCACCAGGATCAACACCTGTCAATCATAAAACTGCACTACCTCATTAAGCGAAATAAAAGCTGTTTATAAAAAAAAATATATAAATCCTTTTCCCTGAGACAGGCTCGCTAATTTCAGAGTTGGGCGGCCTTTTTTGACAGTGTTTTTCCGGAAAAGTCCATCTCAAGAGTGGCTTATGCAAAAGATCTGCAACTAAATCAACTTCTCCCCTTTCTTCTATTGTAACTTACAAAACAGAAGTAATTTAAACAAAAACAAAGTGCAGCTACTGCCTACAGCCTGAAACAAAGTACAGAAGAAGTGAGCTTTTGGTAGCACGAGCTTCGACCATCCAATCAGAAAAGTTATCATACACCCTCATGAAGTCCCAGAGACTCTATAACTTAAATTCTGATTTCTTGATTATTTTCTGTAATTTACATTTATTGTTTTCATCGATATTAAGTCTTTCACAAATTCCTACTTTTTCTTGAAAATGTATTTTCTACTTTTCCATATTCATGGTGTCACAGTCTAAATTTAAACATAATCCTGCAAAGACAAACACATTTACACACACAAACATATTGTAGCCCTGTAAAAATTTGACGGACAATGCACAAAAAAAAATAAATAAATAAATCTCACCAGCATTTTATACAACAGCTAAGCAATCTAAATTTTCAAATAAACATGACCTAATATTTCTTTATATCATGTTTTTTACAGCCATCACACTGGCCTCACATCAACTATGATTCCACCCCTCATGTTTGCCATCACAACCTGTTACCTTCAAAAGACCCACACACACACACTCGCTTCCACACACCCACGTGCACACAAACACACAACCATGCACACTGACTGCCACTTTCTGTCCATCTATCTTAGTCAAAGCAGACCGGCAGCTACAAGATGACATCTGACCGCTAACATAGAGGAGAGAAGGAAAATTCTCCCTGACACAGGCAGCAAGTGTTGACTGAGTGGGCGTTCTTGCATTACTGTGATGTGAGAGATGTGTGTGTGTGTCAGTGTTAGTGCTGAACTTTAACAAAGAGAAGAGAAAAATCAGAAGTGTGCAATCTTATCCTATGGGGTAAATGCACGCCTGTTTTTGCAATAACAATAACAAATGCAATAACTCAAATAAGCAGACCTTTGAAAACATGAAACAGCTCCTTTTCTGATGGAAGGTCATAGCTCTGTTTGAAGAGTTGCTTTACAACAAACACCTCTGTAACAATGCTCTTTAGACGGATGAAAATAAACATTAAGATGTTTGGTCAGAACAACAACATGTTTAGAGAAGATAAATAATGCATCAGCACAAACATTTCAGCAGTAAGATGCCATATTAGCAAAACTTTCGCCACATATCATGAGTGAGTTTATAATAAAGCACATCTACAGTGGCTTCCAAATGCAAATTGTATTTAAGTGTCAAAAGATAAATTATTTGTTTTTCAGTCAAATTCATGGATGATATTGTGTCTCTGAAATCAGTCTCATTCATTTGCCAGGTGAGCTCAATTAAAGGAAAAGCCACTAAAGAAGATGTTCCACATCACTAAGCAGACCAACATCTTTAAGCAAAATAGGAAAAAAAAGGATATTTCTGCAGCTGAAAAGCAAAAAACTGAACTGATCATCGCACATTAAAAAACTGATCATCGTACTATAAAGAGATTTTGTGTCTGATTCAGAACACACACATGTCCATGCAGATAAAGGCAGAATGAGGAAGGTTTCTGCCAGACAAATACATTGGATTAAGAAAGCTGCTGCTAAAATACCATTACAAAGCAGCAAGCACAGATACGAAGCTGCTGGTGTCTCTGGAGTCTCACGAACATCAAGGGGTAAGATCCTCCAGAGCCTTTCAGTTATACATGAACCTTCTATGGGGGTTTGCAAAACTAAACAACTGGGGTCAATTTTAATTTCCTCTCTATTTTGATTGTTACTAGAAGCTGCAGGAATTCAGACCAGCAACCAAATCCAAGCTGAAAATGAGCAGGATGTTGTTATAACAAACTGAACTAAAAAAACAGATCCAGTTTTCAAACATTTTGCAAATTAGCCTCATCGAACTGACGAGCTACTTGGATGAAGTGGACAAATTCTTCTAGACAATGTTCACAAATGAAAAGAAAAGAAATCCCCATCTTCTGTAAACCATGTATTCCCCAGATGATGAGAACTTTGGGACACGAGATAAAGTGAAATTGTTAACAGCAGCTACAGTGAGTACAACAGTCTTCAATGATACAAAATGACTTCAAATGAAAAAAAAAACATGATAAAATAGCATCATAACTGCCAAATATTGGCGAAAATAGAAAAAAATGTAATATTAGAAACTAAAGAAGAAGATTACAAATTGGAGTAAAAAAAGGATAAAAGTGAAAGACTTGCTCTGTCAATTTGAAATCCATCCCACTCCTATTCTGGTAAAAAGCTTTTCACATCTCTGCTTCCTGATGATCTTTGTCTCTCAGAGCACAGTGGGCCATCACAAAGTGTGAAAGAGGCTTTGTTTGACGTCTGCTTTCACATTTGTTTCCACACAACTGCTGAGTAACTCTTAAAACCCTGCAGAGACTCCCGGTAAACCTGCTTTTCTGTAATGAGGCTCAAATGACTCATTTGTCTCCTTTACTTTCCTCAGACAGCTTCTATATTTGTCACACATCAGAGCTGAACCTGAATCGGCATTAGACGGCTGACATTATCCTCACTGACACGATCCTCTGCTCATCTGCGGTAATACAGGATTTCAGACTTTCCACCTGAGATTCACCACAATTTACTCAAAAGGAGAATGAAGCTTTTGGAAAAAGGATTTCCATTTTGCTTGGATTTGCATTCATTTACAAAAGGAAGATTAGAAAACTAACAGATTTTCTGTCCAGGCGTGCGTGAATTCTGTTTGGTAGTTATTTGTCTCAGCAAAAGGTTGTTGGTTCAACTCCCTGCTGACTAATTTGTGAGTAAGGTTTGAAACTTGGAGTTGAACAAGGGTAGAAGAAGAGAAGGCAAATGTAAAAACATAGGAACACAGGAGGTGGTATCTCCATGCCGCTTGCAGCTTTCAAGTTAGAAAATTCATTGTGATCCAAATAAAGTGAATGTGTGTTTGATATGGGACTAATGTAATATAATTTTCAAATTTTGGAACATCCAAATATTTTAAATTAAATTCTAAACTGATGAATCCTATTAATGAAAAATGACAACACATGTATCTGTCACCAAGACTGTTTCGGGCTCCTTCACACCAGTTTCAGGCTCCTACTTTATAACACCATGGAAACACAACTGGCTGTCATCAGCAAGTATAAATAAAACTGTTTCTGTCTATACCCCCACAGTCAAGTGTCCCTCCTGAGTTCTGGATCCATCAGGCACACTGCTCACGTGGTTTCTGTAGATATTCTGGTTGGAAACTCTGGATCATTGTGGCTGTTCTGTTGACATTTCTGCAGTACTGAGATATTTTTGTAAAACCATCAAACGTCCAAAAAAGGCCAAAGCAATTTCTACCAGCAGGGTTCTTCCTCTGTTCAAGTAACCCGTTAAATGGTTGGCTATTAAATGCTGAGTTTGTTTTTTCCTGCTTTTTCCTTCGAACATACTGTTACTTTTTAGTTTGCAGATTTTCTAGTTTAACCGTTCTCTTTCCTCTATGTTTATTCTCTTTGTTGTCTGAGGAGCAACAAAACCCAGATTTGATAAATTCCATTGTGAATCAAAATGGAGGTAAAAATCTGGAGGACATTTTTATAAATTTTCAATAAAATGTGGACCCACTTCAGGGGTCAGACTCCTTGCTTCTTTGCACAAAGGTCTCTTACTCTGGTCAGACACAGATAAGTCAACAATAGAGCACACACTTGTGGACAAGCCATGAATAATGACCGAGTCTGGAGGTTGTCCTCTGTTGGCTGTGTGGCATGTTGAAATAAATCTATAGTGTTGAGCATGTCAGAGAAGAACAATAACTGCATATCCATGCTAAAATTTAAATAACTTATCATAAACATAATTTCATTTGTAGTGTGATTATGGGTAAAAAAAAGCTGTGAATATACTTACAAAAACAGCATCTGAGTCTGCTGATAATTAAAGTACATAAAACTGAAGAACTGCTAAAATCAAAAGGCATGGTTTTCATCATCACCACCTGTCCTGATGGAGGAGACAAAGTTCAAATTAGTTGTGGAGACTTTTGTAGGAACTGCTGGTGCATCAATGTCTAGCTGAGATTTAGTTCAATGTGAAGTTTCTTCTGTTATCAACAACTGAGTTATTATAACAAATTGTTTTGTGAGCGATTATAAATGTTACTAGAGACTAACTATCGGTTAATGGATGTACACTTTTTTCATAGAGAAAAAAAAACCTGGGTTATTGTCTTGAGAATAGCTTAAATGATGCAACAGGTTTGTTACCATGAGTGGAATTAGGGTTACAGGTGAGGGGGTGGGGGTGGAGGGTGAGGGAAGGGGAGCGTATCATGTATTTGTAGTTTACTGAGTAAGTGTTTGTATGGAGAAGTGCTACATGGGGCATAATGGGAAGCAGTCCAGAGAGAAACGCATAAACCCTTCCACTCATTTTACAGGTTAAAAGGCGCATGGAGCAATGATCAAAAGCTTTACCGAAGACTGTCGTAAACGCAGAAATTCCACAACTTTCAAGAATTGTTGGCAAAAGGGAAGGGCTGGAGCCAGGTATTAATTGTTACTAGTTATTCATTATTTATGCATTGTGTTGTACAAGCACACAATTTGGCATGGATGACCTTAGGATCCCCAAGAAAATCCAAGATTTTAAAATATATACAAAACATATATACATAGATGGGTACCACTCATGTTTAAAGACTGCATTTAGTGAATGAACAGTCCATATTTTTTTAATGCCATCCACATTCATCAAAATTTGTATCCATGCCATCTTTGGTGCTTGTCCCACAAAATGCATGATTTGTCTGAAATACCTAAATGACTCTGAAAGCAGCAGGTGAAAACATTTTAAATTGCAGTCTTGATCATTGGTCTATAGTCTTTATATTAATGTACTGTCTCTCCACAATTTCATGTGCATTTTTTGTAATAATTTAGGCATAAAATAATTGGAAGTTGCAACCTTAACCTAATGCATTATGGGAGATGTAGTGCAAATACAGTCACGTCTCTGAGCTTCATTATTTTGTTGTCTTTTTTTTCACGGTCTGACACCGGATCCCGCAGGAAGCTACACCGCTAAACACAAGCTTTAACTGTTATTTTTGTTGGAACTGAGAGACTCTTTGAGCCAAGACCTAGCTTTGACAGATACCAGTCATTGGTGATAAATTTAGTTCTGTTAAAAAAAAAAAAAAGGTCTGCTAGCCACTGCCCTAAAAACAGATCGCCTCTGAAAACGTGATTTTAGATTTAAAGTTAAACGATGGTAATAAATAAAATAAATAAAAAATAACACACCAATTTTGTCTAGTTTGCTTTCTCAGATCATCTGGCTCCAAAACTTCCTCTAAATATTTTTGATTTTTTCTTTGAAGTCTGGGTAGCTTTGAATTTGAGCCTGCAAGCAATGTCAAGGCCCTCACTTGTTCCCCTCTCTTACACTAAGCCCAGGATGTTTTCTTAAAAATTCTTTTTTTTTTTTTTTTTAATCTGATTTTCTTTCATTTGTTTT
Organism: Oryzias celebensis; assembly: GCA_014656515.1. Classification (NCBI taxonomy): domain Eukaryota; kingdom Metazoa; phylum Chordata; class Actinopteri; order Beloniformes; family Adrianichthyidae; genus Oryzias; species Oryzias celebensis. The sequence continues at coordinate 10,902,008 of BNCR01000005.1, forward strand.
GAGAGCAGAACAGTCAGTGGTTGAGTTGCTGCCTCTGACAGATTGTTTTCTTTGTAGCCTGTGAACATGAGCATGGGAGGAAACACACAATGGGATTATATGTTTTGAAGCCTGTGGTAGAATGTCACAAACAAGAGAAACGGAGGGCAAGAAGCCACCGACGGCTTGCTGTGATTAATGGCTGTAATTTAAACACTGATATTACTAAAGCTGCAGGTGACATACATGCAACAGACACACAAACAACTCTTCACTTTTCTACAGTCATAAGTGATTACCACCAAGGCAGAGCGCCACCGAAACACAATCCTGTCGTGTCTTATGAGCACACAAAGACAGAGTATGCTAACATTATTCTCATTTGTCCATCTGAGTTTGTTGTGCTTTTTCTTTTTATATAGAAACTCCTATTGCAAAACAAACCTGCCAGAATTTATGTCTTTTTAACGATGAAAATATAGTTTCTTAAATCATCTTTATTCTTTACTGTCAAACTTCTATTGAAATTAGTTTTCCTGCAAGTCTTTCCAAAGAAAGCTTTTGTGGATAAAGCCATCATCAACTTTACAATTCTTTGTTCAAAAAACTCTTTAAATGAAAAAAAAGACAAATACTGAGTACATCTTGGATTATTCTGATAAGCGTTCAATATTCAAATACTAAAAATAGGTTAATACAAGCTTTAATAAATCTACTTTGAGTTTTGTTGATTTAAAAAAAAAAAGACTAATCTGTTCCCAAGCATTAGGAACAAACGTCTAATTCTAGATCAAGTGCTTAAAGATCAACAGAACTAATTTAAAATCACTAATGGTGCATTCACACCGGACGCAATTTGCAGCAAGGTGTGAGGGGCATCAAGTTTCAATGTTAAGTCAATGTAAAGACATGAGTTGAGGTCTTGCGGCGCGAATCAGGGACTCAGCTTTGGGCATGTGACGTTTTCAGTGATGAGATCAAAGGGTAAAAAAAAAAGAAAGAAAAAAGATACTTTCTGACTTCCCAATGCGAGGATTGTTGCCCTGAACTTTCATCTGTTTTCTTAACCTGCTGGGGCCACCGGTTTGCCAGAGACTGTTACTGGTTACTGTGGGTTTAATTTTTTTCTATTGTTATTATTTTTATGTCTGAACTTATGTGTCCCTCCCACTGATTTGAAGCCATTTATCTTTAGCTATTTGTGCTGTTTGTTGTCTGTAGTTAACATTGAATAAGTGGAGTAAATAGTGTGTTTTATGTTGTGGAACGGACAATGACAAATAGTTGATATAGAAAGTGGTTTTCTTGGATGTTAAGGATGCTATTACAGAGAGCTGCTCAATGTTCCTTTATTACGTATAATGTATGTTCAGGGCAAAAAAAAAAAGAAAGTCCAGCCAGTCAACACCCCTCCTCTCTATAAAAGCAGTCAAATTTTTTTTGCCAGAGGTTTGCCTGGACACAGATAGACAGACATGAAGTGGCAGTTAGAGTGCACGCAAGTGTTTGTGCTACGGGAAAGCTTGTGTGGAGGGGAGCTATGATGGTGAAATTTTGGTGATAGAATCAGTGTCTGTGCTGGACGACAGTGACCTTGTGTTGCAATGGCTGTGAACGCATTCGACAGCCCGATGTGCCCGTTGTGTCCATCATTGCCTCACCTGCACTGAAAGCGACAGGTTATCACGCAGGGTGGGAAATGTCATGACGAAAAGCTCAGCCATCGGGCAAATCCACCACCAAGTGTCACCCGTTAAATTCAGTCAAAATAATTTCAAGCGTGTCAGAAAGGGACAAAAAATAAACTGAGCGTGTGCATATGTGCCTTAAAACCTAAACCAGTGTGCATGGTACTACATGTCTATGAGGATTTAGCCAGCACTACTAAAAGATTAAAAAGTGAAAGCGCAAATCATCAATAATGCTAAAAAAGTGTAAACAAAATCCTTGAAATTAACATCCAAGAAAAAGCTTATATTGTATTACTATATTTTTCATCCTGTTTTATAAATCCGTAAACTGAATTAAATTAAACTGAGTGTTTTCCACTGTAAAATGCAACATCCTTCCATTTCTAAAAAAAAGAAGCTCTGATTAAACTGTACCAACAGCTTTTTATGAGAATAAAATAAACTCTTTAAAACTTCTTTAAATTGAACAATGTTTAAAAGAATGGTTTCATGCAACATTTTTAAGACATTAAATTTAAGATTTTGGGACCCATTGCAAGCCACAGAGTTTGCAACTTTTATTTGATGACTTGTAAAAGCCAACTAAAAGCAATTTTAATTTAATTTTAAAAATTCATTTTCCTGCTTATCCAGCCAGCCTCCCCGTTGAACCTGCCGTCTGGACCCTGTTTTCTGCACTCATGCTCCTCTGCACTACCTGCCCGGCTCAAGAAATCCTGTTCCTGCACCCCCAACTTTAAATAAACCTATTTCATACCCTCTCTGTTTTTGGATCCAGGGGTTCCATTTTTGCCTCACACAAATTCTGACAGCGTTTTGCCAATCATCCTTAGCTTCACAGAGAATTTGGGTGTGTGTGTTAGCCTGGGGGTGGCACTGATGACCCTTTCTGGAAGGGGCTGTTCTCAGTTGTCTACGTCCGTGACAGCCCGCCTGATGTGAATTTATGGGGGGGGGGACTTCTGCCTAGAGCACAGGTTTGTAGAGTAATACTCAGAAATGCGTGAACAGATCAAAATTATACTCTGGGGTTGTTTAAAGTGAGAACTGAACATGATGATACACTTAAAAGCTCAAATTAGATTTTTTTTATGGTATAGGCCCTTTAAAAGCGATCGCTCAAACGCACATTTCCAAATGTACCAGGTGTAAGTGAAGAATTAGAGCAAATATTGATGTGAAATTATTAGAGAGAGGCATATTTTTTCCGTCAGTCTGTGTCTGCAGTCACACCAACACATTTCAAAAAGTCAAGCTTTGTTCATCCTGTTTCATAGGTCATATTTTTCACATTTCTGACGTTTACTGCCAAACTGTAAACCTTACAAAAAATATATATCTCCACTCTGATAAAAAAAAAAAAAGAAAAAAACGTTTTAACATTATTCTTGCCAAACAAGCAAAGTTTCTTTGAAATAAAACAACTTGTCCCCATCAAATCCAGCTTAAATATAGCAATAAAAACGACCCAAATAAATAAAATAAAAAGTGACAATAATTTGATCAGAACCCTAACAGATGTTTGAAATGACAATCTGATCTGTTGACAAATGTCAAACAAAGACATGCCTCTGTGCCGTCATAAGTTCATGGGCCCATGTGATAAGCAGCATATATACTCAAAAATGAAGTCTGTCCTGTAACTTTTACTCAACAAACCAAGAAAAACTTCACTGTGTTGGATGTCAGGATGGAAGTTGGTCACTGCAGACTTTAAACTGGATCCCCTTCATTCATCTTTGTTGTGTTGTGTCAGGCCCACGAGACAGAAAGGGCGTAACTCGTCATCGCAAACAATGTGAATTAGTAGATTCTGACACAGAGAAAAACTGTTTGTCATTTTGGCTTTGTACCAATATGAAGCACTTTAATTTAGTAAAGTGTTGAAAACAGCACAAAGCTGCTTTTCTGGCCTTCTGAATCCATTGGAATTATGCTAATTGCATAAACGGTTGAAGAGTTACGGATGTCGAAAGAATGCAAACACTGAAACTAAAGCTCTGGTGTTAGTGGGTTAAACCCAAACCCAAAAAAAAGCTGCAAGCCAGCCAGAAACAAGGACTTACAATAGCAACAACTAAACCCCAACCATAATGAAGAATGATAATTAAATGAAAGAAATAGGATAAAAAAGTACTTTCTGTCTTTTCTATCCATATCCTACACGTTTGCAGTGTTAAGCAGAGGAAATGACTGTTTTAAAGATATTTAATCATGAAATTCCTCCACAGCTGTTGATGGACTCAGACAGAACAAATAGAGCTTTGTGAGTGGGCTCTAGGTGAGCTTTGCCCTTTAAGGTGCTCTGAAGCATCAAGCCAGAGATGTTTTCATACAATTTACCTTTGAAGTTAAAGACTCAACAATCTGCAGTGGTAGCATAAGGTTCTGATTAGTGCCTTGTGCATGTCAGCAGTGTTTTTAAAATTTGCAAATTATCACTTTACTAATTCAAACTTGGGACTATCAAAGAACCTCTTAGGAGAGTGAGGGCTGTCTTTCTTTGACTGCAAACATGGCTTCTTATCTGTGCTTCCTCTATTCAGACAAAAAAAGTTTCTTTTAATCTATCTTACACTTTAGGTAAAGACATTAAGACGAACAAAGCTTAACTTGTCAAAGCTGCGATAACAAAGAGAGATAAAGGCGTCCAGCAATTCTAATGAACACTAATTACTCTAAATTAGTCTCTCCCGAAAAGGTGCTGAAATGCACAATGTTCACACAAAGCAGAAAAACTCCAAGTTTATTTTATTTTCAGACTTTAATGTTGTGTGTACAAGCTTTCAATTAAGATGAGTTCGTAATTAAAACACAGTGAGTACTCTAATTTATGTCCATTAGCTGACTTGGGTGCAGCTATTGTACAGGGATGCACTGTCGCATTATCTGCCTTTGTAGAGTTCACACTTTGGATTGAAAACAGAAATAAAAAAGATGTTTGCATACTTTCAGAAAGCAGAAACTTTTAAAACAGTTTGTACTTTTTTCCTTGTTAAACTATTTATTTTTAGAGGAATATCAGACAAACTCTTTCCAGAGTTAAAGGGAACTTCATGGAATTTTCAGAAAGAAAATCCCAGATTGTTAACATTCATGTTAACATGCAGGACAATTCTGTGATCTTATCCAAATCAAGATATTGCCCAAGATGCTTGTTTGATCATCTTAGCTAGAATCGAGTCAAAATGAACTTTTGCTATAGATTTATTCTGAGTAGTTTAGCATTAACCCCTTAGAAAAAAAAGGTACAAGCCATAATAATCGATTAATTAATCACAAATTTAACTGGAGTGGGTTGCCAGCAGTTGTTCACTAAAAGAAGAATTGTTTGCAATAAAGCAAACAACACTAAACAACAATAAAGCACATTTCAGATTTAAATCTCTAAAATTACCCCTAAAAAAAAATTACCCCCTAAATGTGCACGTGACCGATGACCTGTTAAGGCTCCAGCAACCCTGTGACCTTGAAAAGGATACGGCGGGTTCTGAAGATGAATGGATGAATGGAATAGTTCCGCAAACTCTGGTATGCACAAATCTGGTCGTATCTCTAAATGTGCTGCAGTGGCAATTTTCAAAAACGGTTTTCAGTTACATAACTCATAATGACTGATCATAAATATCTGATGATAATACTATGTCAACACTGGGCATGTTACATGCATTCAAGACAGTCTTTTGGCTTGTTCTTTAATGCTTTTAGCATATGGTGTTCACACTGGAATGTTACAAAACCTACAATTGGGAGAAGTGGTGCAAACCTCGCAAACCTTGTTCCAGGCTTTCTCTTTCACAACTCTATTCCAAAATATGAAAGTTATTGTGTTTTATAACTCCAGCTGGGCACAAACCACAATTATTAAATTAATTGATCAATTTACAAACAATGGGCACGTCTGTGAACTAAAACCAACTTCTTCCATACATCACTACCAAATCCTAGTATGACTTTCAGTTTAACTTTCAACGTACCATCAATGGTCACATGCTTTGAACGTAGAGCCCAAAAATTGTCTTAAAAATATTTGTAACATGAGAGTTTTGCACACAGAACCCCGAAACATGAGTCTTCATAGTCTGTTCATTGAAAGGGGCCACGTGTTGCTGAGGGTGGTGGGAACATAGCTTCATGCAAACTGCAAACCCCATTTCTCTTTAGAAAATTGATACAAGCCCTTTCCTCAAATTTGACACAAACACAGATGTACAGAATGCTACAATTCCTCAAATAACCACTAGAGGCAGATTTCGAAAAGAGAACAATTTTTTTTGTTGTTTTGTTTTGCAAAGTGTTTCACTTTCCAGTCATTTGTGAATGATAAGCTAACAAAACAGTGCATATTGCTACCTACAGAACAGTGGGTGAAACAAAAGCAGTCTCACTTTGGGGTGAGTCGTTAAATAATGAGTCTTGGACAGGGAGAAGCAGCTCAGACCATTCTCATTTATTTAATTGGATGAGAACCAGATCAGACCACAGATTTTCACAGTTAAAAAAAGACAGACTTGAATGAACAAACCAAAAGAACTGCAGTAATAGAAAGTTCAAAAACAACTAAATGAAAAAAGCCAGAAATTAGCCTTAAGAAAAAAAGACTTAAGACTTCAGCAAAAAAAAAAAAAAAAAAAAAAAGTTTTTTTTTAAATAAAGGGTAGGGTTGGGCGGTTTAGACTTATTTTATATCATGATATAGCTATTTTCATATTAGGCTGTAATTGTATTTATCATTAAATAAACCAAGTAACTATATTTGTCAAATTTGGACGCTCTGTGGCTCAGAAGAGAAATGTGTAATCATCAGCAGGTTGTTGAGATTTAAATATATTTTTCCTATTATACTTTAAACATAACAGATGCACTGAAGGAACATGATGCAACTGTTTTTTTCTTTCCTTTTATTTTTTTCAGGTAACCAAGACAAGTAATAAATATTATAAACTAAACTAAAAAAAAAAGTCATCGGTCAGGATGGCCGGTTAAAAAAAAATATCTCCAGATCTCAATAAAAATGACAATTAATAAATAATGTCAATTTTAAATAATTAATGATATTTTTATTTAATGATTTCATGGCACATATATTTATTTAATATTATCTCTTCCATCCTACAATGGCCATGAAATAAATAAACATGTCATTAAATGTTTAAATAATAACTTGAAACTTAAGACAGGTAAAACAGCAGCAGTGACACCACTGTACAATAACACCACCACTAATAAAAATACAAATCAAACAGCCCAGAAATCCCAGGGCATGACGGGAAAAGCGGATATGCTTCCTTATCTATTCATCGTCTGTGTTTTACAGAACAAAACTTAATAAAAAGAGAAGCAGAAAGAAGGAGATGTCAGCTTCAGTGAGGCTGATATCCTTTCAGGCAGCACAAACTGTCGCATTATGAAACCTTGGATGATGGACTGCTGAGCCTGGGGCCAATATAACAGAGCTGATAGAGCGGGGAAAGTTTCCTCCGGAGAGCAACAGCCACTGCCATGCAGAGTCAGCCCAATGCCCTGAGGAAACTGCATCTCTCTAACCGCATGGGGTCACGAAGGCAATACTAAGCGACCCTGCAGGTTTGTGATTAATCAGTGTGATCACAGAGGATTGGCAGTGAAATCGCTGGAGGGAAGTGCTGAGTACCTGACAGGGCTCCTTCTGCTTTCCCTGCTTCTGACAGGATAATAAGCCACCGAGCTCCCAGGATAACTAAAGGTGCATGGATGGTCACAGAGGAGTGCATCCCTGGATGAATGCTGGGATCACTGTAGCATAAGCACAGAACTTAATGCTCCGAAGCAGACAGCTGTCCACACTCACACAACACAGTGCTGCCTACAGGCATCCTGATCTTCACAAGGCAAAAACATAGAGAAAACTTTATGCAGTAATGCTGTGAACTTGAAAATGATAATTAGATGAGAGCCAGTCACTTTTTCCCAGGAGGAATGCTTCCATTCTATTTTAATAGATATAATTTCCCTATATATAACACCAATGTGCAAAAGCAGGCAAGACTTTAAGGACATTATATATAATAAATAAATTATAATAAATAGATTATCTTTTGTCTTTGCAGCTAAGGAGTAGTAGGTGATGGAAATGTGGAGGGAGAGTAACCCGCTGGCTGGTTAGCAGTGTATTATTAACACAATATCAGATCAAACAGAAGACAATTTAAAATACATTTCAGAGCAGAAAACCATGCAATGAGGAAAAATCCATAGTTCTTTAAGGGGGGTTTTAGCCTGCATGTTCGTTTTATCGCATCAAAAACCATCCAGCCAGATGTGCCCAACTTCCACAAATGATGCAAGTGGCATGCGAGTAAAGCTACCTCTTTATGTAGATGTTTTCAAAATAAAAGTTCTAAAAGCTTTAAAAGCAATAATTTAGCTGAGTCAAGCTCTGATGACAGTAATACAGTTTTAATGACTCAGCCTTAAGTTGCAATTTTTATTGTTATGTCAGTGAGAGTTACAACTTAAGGAAAAAAACATGTAAACAATACTCTGCACTTTGTTAATTGCCATGTTTAAAATCTATTGAAACTTTTTTTTTTTTTTTTTTAAAGTTGCACTTCGATCATATTTTGATCCATTGTAAAAGTGTTCCCAGTGGCCTTTTAATAATGGTTTTGCTGTTTTGAGCAAAAAAAAAGAAAAAGAAAAAAAAACCTGTGTTGTTTTCCAGGACATACTTTCTGCTCAGCATCAGTAGTTCAATAGAAATTCACCTCTTAGTTGTGGGCTGGTTGGAGCGAAGAATTCCGTCCTTGCTTCACACCCTTTCCCACTAGCTTACAGCCCCTCACAACTCCAACCAGACATTGCTTCAAAACCAGCGAGAAACATTGGAGCTAACCAGCCATACAATTTAGATCCAGATTCCAGCTTGGACAAGGAAAACTAAGATGTTCTGATCGTCTAGTGGATGCATCAGAATGGAGCAGAGCAGGGAGCTTGTGCTGCAAAACAACGCTCTTTTTTAAACAGTATTTTTGCTCCCGATTCACAACAATTTGAATAAATACTCAGACACGATATTTTAAGCTTAATTTACTTTACATACTGCACATACTATGTGTAGCCAAGACGTACATTACTGCATTGAATTACTGCATACTGAATAGTCACTTTCTTTGTTATTTTTGGTGACTTTTCTGATAATAAAAATGATTACAAGCTGACATGTCTCATTTTCACTACATCTCCCACGCAAACTGTAATTCACACTTTCTGACATTCAGAGTTTACAAGAAGCTTGCGACTCAATTTTTTTCCTCTTTAAAAAAATAGCCTGACTGCTGTATAATTTGCCATTAAAACCAAATTGGTATGACTTGTGGTCAGGTTGGAGAAGCTGCAGAAACACTCTTTTCATGTTCAAGTTTAAGCGGCCTGAAGTCAATGAAAACATCTTTTTTCTTTGCTTTATTCATGGAATCTGTGAAAGGAAAAGAGAGTGAATGCAAAAGGTCAGACAAAAAAACAGACTCTGATTTCTGCAAGATGACAAGACAAACAGAGTCAGAGAAGCAGTTGACAGCAAGAGAGACAACGAGTGCGGAAGAAACTCACTTCAGGCAATTTAAAATAGCAAAGAAAATGGAAACAAAGAGCAAAGAGTAGAGCGGCAGTTCTTTCACTGAGTGTCAGGCTGGGAGTCCAGAAACTGAAATCTGCTGGGACTGAGAAGAAAGAGAAAGAAGGATAAAACAGGACAGGTCCATCTCGCCAGTCACTTAAATCACGTGGACTGCTCAGTAGAGAAAAGAGCTAAGAGACAAACTCATTACAAGCTGCCAGTGACCTGCATGAGCCTCAGGTTCATCCATGACAGGAAACGTCTCTGTTCAGAAAACCTTAGGAAAAAAAAGTACTTTGAAGGTGTTTTGGGAGAGTGTGACAGACACAAAAGGATTCAGGACCATCAAACACCCATAACAGTCTGAAAGGCTTAGGAATCCATCTGTGCAGATGCCACACATGTCAGCTCAACACATGATTGCACTCATGAAAACACAAGTAAAGGCCCAAGCCTTAGCTTATATTATATGTTCAGTTAAGAAAAAAAAAATCACTGTGGCCTAAAACAAAAAAAAATTCTTGTATAATTAAAATTGATAATATCGTTATTATTATTATTACTTTGTTTTATATTAAAGATTCTGGTCAATTCTGCTTAAAAGTGATATGTTTGATTTTATAGAGGTTTTTTTATAATTGATTTATAGATCTGAACAGAAAAAATTTCAGCTTGCTCCAACAAAAAAGGCTTAACGTGGGACTTAAAGATATACTCCTATGAAAACCGTGTATTTGGTGTTTTAAATATGTTCTTGTGGCAGTTTTCTTATGATGAAGGACATATATAAAGGGAAATGAGCTTAAATGTCATTTCTGAGTATTTCTTTATTCAAAACATTGTGAATCAGGAACAGACCAAGAAATGCTGTTGGAAAAGCTTTGTAGCAGTGACATAGGTGGAACAATCGACAGACCAAAAGCTTCCTGCTGTGCTCCATTCCAATGCATCCACTTGCAGACAAATAGACCCGTCTTTGTTTATCTTGTCTGAGCTGGCATCTGGCTCAAATTTTTTTGCTTCAATAATGCTCACCATTTTTGTTGCACCGGCAATGTTACATGCTACAGTACAAAGCTTCAGTATCAGGAGAGAATGAAAACAGAGGGATGTCGGGGAACAGGGGCAGGCTTTCCTCATGCCAACATCACAACTCAGAGGCAAATTTCTAATTAACTTTGCAGAAACTATGTTCTAAAAACACAACACAGTTTTTTTCTTTCTTTTTTTTTAGCTAAAAACCACATAATCATAATTAAAAGACCACAGGGAACAGTTTTACATAGGCCAAAAAATAATTTGAGTGGAACTTAAATGGAACAGACATGGGTATTAAAGGACTTTTATCATGTTTTTCCTAAGCCTTTATAGTAAACAATGTCACTGCTTGTGCAGCATATCTGTGCGTGTCCGCTCATGAAAGCAAAGGACATCAAGCTTCTTCAGAGATGGATGTGCATGTTCTGGAGCCTTAAACTCTTGATGCAGATGTCCGATCCAGAATTTCTATACTCAAGGTGCATTATATGCTCATACCTCATTTCAGGTAGTTGTATGATTTTCTTCATCAGGTTTAAAACTTTGAGTAACAGTCTTCCGGTCAATCCACTTTGATAGAAGCCAAGGTTAACACAATCATCACAGTCATCTAACAGTCATCTGTGAAGAGGCGGTCACATACCAAAAGTTGCTGGCCGGTTCGTCGCTCGCTCCATAAGATAACGTCCAACTGTTTCTGATTAGCAGGGTCTTCTTTGGGAAGACTGAACAAACGCTGAAATCTCTTGCAGCCTAAAAAAACATTTTCTCCACTTAAAAGACATTGCATTGCAATAAAAGCAAAAAAAGTTATTTTTCCCTTTAGATCAAGAGGAACCACTTCTATGAGTTGTTTTGCTGATCACCGCTAGCTCTGCTGGGAAAGTGTGTGTGCGTTTGCGTTAGTCTGGGGGCTTTCAGTGAAGATACTTCCTGGTATGGGTGTTCTCACTGGTTTATGTCACACAGTGAGGACTCGCTCGTTTTCGTGGGCATGGGAGGGGCTGTGGCTAAGAGTGGTGGTTTTCGGAGGATTACTCAAAAATGCATAAATGGATCAAAATACCACTTTGGGTTTTTTTTTTTATAGTGAGAAATGAACAGTATAACAGTACACTAAGAAGCTCAAAATTCATGGTATAGGCCCTTTAATATTTTTTTGTTGTTAAAAAATAAATAAACATCTATTCATCTTCCTCCGCTCATCCGGAAACGGGTCGCAGGGGCAGCAGTCTGAGCAAAGATGCCCAGACTCCATGGTATCCATAGTCACTTTCTCCAGCTCCTCTGGGAGGACCCCGAGGTGTTCCCAGGCAAGCCGAGAGACATAGTCTCTCCAGTGTGTAATGGGTTTTCCATGAGGCCTCTTCCCAGTGGGACATGCCCTCCCCAAGGAGTTGTCCAGGAGGCATCCGGACAGATGCCCAAGCCACCTCAACTGGCTCCTCTGGATGTGAAGGAGCAGCAGCTTAACTCTGAGCTCTCCCCCTGTGACCAAGCTTCTCACCCCATCTCTAAGGGAGCTCCCAGCCACCCTATGGAGGAAGCTCCAGTCAGACGCTTGTGTCAGGAACATTGTTCTTTTGGTCAGGACACAGAGCTCATGACCAAAGGTGTGCACTGATAAGAAGATCGACCGGTAATTTGAGAGCTTTGCTCTCCAGATCAGCTCTTTCTTCACCACAGAAGACACAATATTATTTAAAAAATAAATTAATAAATAAATTGTTCCCTGGGGAACTGTGTTTGAAATTGGCTCTGATGTTTTCAAGAGGGTCAGTCACCTGTTTCTCCACCTGTTCACCTATCATTTTGTAATCTCTTTGTCATAAATTTTCCCAGTTTTAATCAAGTGGTTAAATCATTCTTGCTCCTGTGGTGCTTTTGCCCGTAAACCAACATTTCAACCATCCATTTAATAAAAGAACTGTCCTTCGTGACTGCTTTCCATTTGAACCTTGGTCCTATCTTCTGTTTTCATCAGAAACAAATCCCAGGTTGCATTTGAGCAAATAGCTGACTGTGGGTTTCCATGGCAAACTTTTTTGGATTCGTCAACTCTTTCATGTATATATTCTCTTGCAGCTTTGGGGCTGAAAGTGTGGACGCAAGGAGGAAGCTAGCATTGAGCCATCCTCAATCACACCATAAAGCAAACACTTAACATCAGTCTCCGGATCCCCTTCAGAGCAGTCAGAGGCTGCAGCTCGCAGAGCATCGACCTTGTCTTGAGTCTCCTCTCAGATACGGTAATCAAATATGCTAATTTACTTGAACAAACACATCAATTGCTCTTTGATTGGATTGATTGCTCTGACGTCCTCTTTGCTTTGTTCGTCTAAGAGTCACTCTGCTCAGGTCAAAAACTTAACTCTCCACTTCCTGTACACAATTGATCATTGTGTTTAAAGAGGAAAAACAGGAGTCAGTGCTGTTTTTAGTTTTTTTTTTAATCTTTGATAGCAAAAATCCTGCTGAAATCTCTCCACCTATTATATGAGGACTGGACCGATTAACCTTACCACCATTGCCTTTCAAATAGCAAGTGTCTGCTGGTTCCAAAAAAAAAAAAAAAAATCAAAATTCCATGGACTTCTATCGGGGAATTAACAGCCATTAATAAGTCAATATATTTGTCAGAATAACCATTCCTGCTCTGCACCCTTTTAAAAAAATATTCTTGCTCATCCTATCTTTTTTCATGATATATATTTTTTAATGTAAGTTATCCAATAAACTGGCCAATCAGATATCTCAATTAAAGTATGTGGTTAGACAGATTCTCCCCAGCCTGCTTTTAAGTGGGAGGGGTGTAGACTTCCAACAAGCTCACTTCTGATTGGCGAGAGTAGTTTAGAAGTTTATCTGCATCACGAAAATAAAGTTTAAGATTATTAATTTATATAATTTACAAGGCCCCTTAAAATATCCTCAGTCAAACAACACCAGATGTTTGGCGCCGTACATTAAAAGATCATAAAACAACAGTTAAAATGTTAAAACAATTACAGATAAGAAATAAAAAGCATAAATACGTGTCATAAAAACACCAGATGAAAGAAAATCTAAACAATAAAACAGTAAAACACACCAGCAGAGCAGAGTCTCATGCAGTGTCAAAGGCCAGGCGATACAAATTGATTTTAAGATTTTTTTTTTTTTTTTTTTAATGAACAGTAAGGATACCTGCCAAATGCTCAGTGGTCATGCATTCCACAGCTTTGGTGCACAGACTGGAAATGCTCGTTCCCCTCTGAGCTTTCTCTAAGACATCGTTACCTTCAGGAGAAGCTGATCAGCAGACCTGATGCACCAGGTTGGGGTGTAAGGACAGAGAAGCTTGACGGTGCACAATTGTTTAAAAAGAAATAAACAAATCTTAAAATGAACCCTAAAGTTCACAGGTACCCAGTAAAGGGTAGCCAGGATGGGGGTGATGTGGTCCCTTTTACACGCGCCAACCAAAACCTGAGAAGCAACACTCTGGACCAGTTGAAGATGTGAGAGGGATGACTGGCTAACTCCAAAAACAAATAGAGTTACAGTGATCCAGCCAAGATATAATAAAGCATGGATTACTGTCTCAAAATGATGGTTTGGTAAAATTTGTTTCACATTCACCAACTCCCTCAGATAAAAGAAACCAGATTTTGTCACTGAGCTGATTTGACAGTCAAGTTTAAAATCACTTTTCATTTTAAAACCCAGGTTAAAGCCACAGCCATGTCTCAGAGCCCCAGACTGTTTGAGATGTGGAGCCAAGGGACCTAACTCCACAGAGGAGGGGTCACAGAAGCTGCTCGAACCAGCATCAAACAGAACAGGTGATCTGAAATTACACTATCAACAAGGTCCATGTTTGAGACAGACACGCCAGATGACAGAATGAGGTCCAGCGTGTGACCCTGTTCGTGTGTGGGTCCAGACACAGACTGCACAAAGTTAAAAAAGTCGACGGCGCAGGTGGCACAGGTTTCTGTCCATCTGTCCAGACTAAATTATAAATCTTGCATCTGGTTGAAGATTCAAAGGGGCTTGACAGTTCTAAAGCAGCAGAGAATCTGGTTGTGGGATGCTATGCAGAAATGGCAATAACAATAACAACATTTGGAGCGACAGACATGCAGCCATGTACACAGGCGCTATCTTCCCAAAGGTGATAGAATTGACTTTATTTTGTTGTAACTGGAAGTGAGTCGTTTTCCTGTGGGTAACTTCACTCTCACTCCCTCCAGTTCTCATACATGGTCATTAGCTCCGCCAAGTTTAGAGTACTTTTCCCTCCATTTTTTGAAGCCCACTTAATCTCTTTTGAGGTTGCTGAAGCCTATCCCAGCCACTGTTGGGACAGTACACACTCTTCTTATTGCTCCGGTATTTTTGCTAACTAACTTATGTAGAGTAATTGAGCTCATATTATGATTCTTGATAGATGTTTTTATAATATTATTCACAATTCTACCATGTTAAAATCCAGTCTCACCGGTATGTAAGAAACTACCTACAAGCAGTACAGTTGAACACAATAATAAGAAATATTTTGACTAGGTAATAACCTTCTTTGCATATGCAAAAGTAAGCCTCATTATGAAATAGATGAAGTGAACCTGAAGGTGTTCAGTCACTATTTTTTCTGTAATAATAACGATTAAAAACACTTTAATGACTCATTAACCAAGGTTAATGAAACTTTACTCACCTAATTCTCATGCAAATCCACCTTTTCACATCATGACTAATGTTCCAACAGGAAAATAAATCAGTCTCATTCTGAGCTCTTTTTTTTTGCAAAATAGAAATATTTCAAATGTAAAACTTGCACCACTTCTTTTTTTAAATAGTTTGTTGGCTATTCTGTTGTATAGATGACACTTAGACGAGTATATATATTTTTTTATATATTTTAAAAAAAAGGGTGCAAAAGAAAAAGGAACCATGCCTAACTGTAAGATGTTGAGAAAAAGTGTAAATCCTGTGTGAGGGATGGAGCGCTTAACGCTGTGACCACAACAGGAAAAGACCTGCAGAGAAGAAGGTGGGGATGAATGGACACAGTGCTGCTGGCTGATAAATCTTCAGGGTTTAATTATTGTCCTCTTCACACATCACTTTCTCTCACACATTATTCTATCCATCATGACCGCCTGCAGGATTGGAGTTGTGTCCTCGCAGCTCGTTCTGGAGGTCTAAAGCTGTGTGGACAAAAATACTACAAATCTGATGGCTCTTTAAAGTTTCAAACAGAGAATGACACATCACTGATCATTGAGAATTTGCTAATTTAATGTTTTTATAGTCTCCTAAAATTGACCACATCTAATAATAAGCACAACTATAAAAAATTAAAGAGTAACGGATGCCCTTAAGCAGAGAAATTTCACTATTTTTAATGAATAAAAAGATGTAGCATGTCAGAATCTGAATCCTTCACACCCTGTACATTTTCCTTTGTTTTTTTTTTTTTTTTTTTCTCAAATTCAATTGTGTTGAATTATGGATGACTTCCATGCTGTTTGACCCCTCGGGCAAAACTTCAAGCTTGAATTAAGACAGAATGTGTTTGGAGACAACAGCATGTGGTTCAGGCAGAAATCTCGCTCCATCTCACTGTTCATCATATACCCAACTTTGTCTTCATTACTTGTTGCAGCGACAAGATGCTCGAGCGCCACACAATGCCTGATACGTCATCCACAAGGAACTCTAGTTTTTAGGTTGTATTGAGTGTCAGTGCATTCATATTGGATATTAATCTTTGTTCTTCAGGGTTTCTCTTTATGGAATAGATTTATACAAAAAAAGGAAAAACTTCAACCTTTTGGTTGACCTTTGGGTGCCCAGTAATCTGCCGTAGTATATAGAAGCAGTGAGATAAAGCCTTGTAAAATAAATATTAGGTTAAAGATCCATATCGATTTTTAACGTTTCCCTTTTGGGGTCACAGGGCTGCCTGAGCCAGTCCAGAAACTGTTGGGCGAAGGCGGGGTACACCCTGACAGGTCGCAGGGCCACACACACACCTGGAGGCAATTTAGGGTCACCAATCAACCTTTGAAGTATGTTTTTGGACTGTGGGAGGAGTATCTAAATACAGTACAGCTTATTTTAATGTATGTTTATGTCAATGTGTATGTGTGGTGTTTGTGTAAAAGGCTCCACTTTATGACACAGCTTTTTCTCCACACAAAAATCAATGTTTTCTTTGGGATGACACATTCACTGACATGCTTCATTGCAATGAAACCTCCATCTATGAAACGAATTCAGCACACCCATGGGGCCAGTGAAGGCAGCATTCATTCATTTTGCTCTGCCTTTAAAAAAAGTAATCTGTAAAACTGTATGTTTCTCAGTCTCTGAGGGGAAAAATCCTTTCTCTGAAAACACAAGCAGATTTGAACAATGAGTGCGCCCTTCTTTGTGAGTATTTGTGTGGGTGTGAATAAACATGAGAGGGAAATCTTTACATTTTACGTGAGGAATCACAGCACGGCAAGGAAGGAGAAAGCTGAATAGAACAGGAAGATCTGTGAAGCAGACTTGAGGAGGTGGGATTGACTGAGTAAAATATAATTACATGGTTGATAAATAAAGGAGTCAGAAGACAAAGAAGAAAAGAAGTGGAAATATGTGTGAAAGTGAAGCAGACGGGTGAAAAAGACGATAATTACTGAAACAAGGAAATGGCAGAGCAGAGGAGAGGTGGGATGGAATAAATGACTGCATGGAGGGATAAATGATACACAAAACAAGGCCAATGAGAAAATGTACGGGTTTTGTCACTTTTTAGGGAATAATAAATACTTCACCTTCAGGTTACACAATAAAAGACACAAAACAGTACAGAACAGTAGTGTTAAATAAACGTTGTTAATTTTTCCCAAAATACTTAATCGAACAAATGACTGTACTTCGTGTCATTTCAGTCAATACTGTTACTGCCAAATTCCTTTTCACTACATTTCCCCCATCCATAACTTCCTTTTTCCCCCTTTAAGTGTGCATTGAGACAGTGACTGATAAAGATTGGCTCAAGGTAAATTTCATAGTAAGAAAGAACAGAGATGGAGGCCGGTTCCTGATGAAACCTAAGCAGGTGGCTTGTTGCAGAAAAAGTCTACTTTGCCAAATAAAAAAAACATCCAATTTGGTGTTTAGTGTTGGTTATTGCACAGTGGTGTTCTCAAAGCTACAATGCCCAGCTTCAAATCCCAGCTGAGACTTTTCTGTATGAAAATAGCATGTTCTCCCTGTGCTTGCATGGGTTTTCTTCGAGCACTCTGGCTTCCTCCCACAGTACAAAAACATGCTTTATAGGCTGACTGATGATGACAAACACATCCAACCTAATTTGATCAAAGCAAAAACCACTTCCAAGACCAACAGTTAGGCAGTGATTCTCAAGGGAGGCAGGTGTGCGTTCAAGAAAACCGTCATGTTCTTGAACACACATCACGTGCCTGATGTGCACACCATAACATAAAAGTACCAAACTTTGAAGTACTCTTTTGTACCCTAATATGATTCCGTAGGTTCACTGGAGTTATAATAATGTAGCCAATATCTAAAGAGCATTCTTAAAGACCCCCAATCTACTTGACAATAAAACTGTGAGCCATTTCAAAGATAACAAAACGGACTCAAAATCAACTGTCCACCGATCTGGATTTCACATTCTCACCTCTTTTTGTCCAAAGATGAGATGGATGTGTGTCATTCCCACTGCGTTACCTCTGTAATCAGGACCCCATCAACATTGGCAAAGTCTCAGAGCCCGAGTTTCCATTTGATCAATGATACTGCTGGATCAGGTAAAGAGGAATTTAAGGCCATGAGTCTGACAGCTGCTGGCAGCTCTGGAACGCAAAAAGCTCTGATGAACCAGGCAGAAGCAGAAAGCTCAGTCAGGGCTTGCTGACTGCAGATGATCATCTCATCTGTTGTGCTAACTTCAATCCCTTTAATAGTGCGGGCTCTGTGGGCGACATAATTCACTGTCTTGAAGACAAAGATTCTCCTCAGTTGAGGGGGAGATCTGACTTTCTCCAGAATGGTCCTTAGTGTATTTTCAGACAGTCTTTGTTTTTATGGACTGTTAGTGCATGTCTCGAGCAACCCCTCTGTGGTCATTTTTGTCTCATTGTGGTTGCTTTTGGTTCCCGTTGTGGTTGTTTCTGATCAGTGGGTTTTTTGACATCTAGTTTTAGACACCATTACTTCTATTCAGTGACTTTTCACTTTTCTTTTGACAGATTCACAAAAAGCGATACAGCAGACCACGGAACCCAAATGACTCTGTACTGCCAGATCATTAATGACCCCCGACTGCTTCTCTCCTCCCACTCAGACACGGGCAGATTCACAGCGAATCTCTGATATGACACCCGGGCAAGAAAAGACTGGTGCGCTCATCAAAGACGCTTCTTTTCATGCACACAGCCCCACCATCTGCCAGTGCAGAAAAAAGGAGGAGCATTGAAATAAAGTAAAACTAAAGCAGAGCAGAAAGATAAGATACACTCTCCTCTGTCCTGCTGTGATGGGTGATCAGTAGAGCCTTCCAGAGTCAAACAGGGTGCAGAGGACAGCCGAGGGCTTCCTACAACTGTCTGATCGGGGCAAATTAGACCTCAGCAGACTTCAAAAGCTGTTCTTTGTGCTGCATCAAGTGCAGCCTCAAGATATCTGCAGGCAAATATGCTTGTGCAGTAATTACTGTTGTTAGAGTGTTCTGTCGTGCCGACATCAAAGAACGTCAACCAAAACACACAGCTCAGACAAAGTGTTTGGTTACAAAAATACTGGTGTTCAGATGGTTTTTTCGAACTTCCAAAAATTTCCAACGGTGTTTTTTCAGATGCTTTAAAACAGACAAACATGGTGACTATCTTGTGGCATGTATTTCCATCATCAGCAAACATCATCACAGATCCAAATTACATGCGATTTTTCAGGTAGACAAGTGGAATTTTTTGCAAAGTATTTAAAAGAGTGGAGATAAATGGAAAACATAACTCCTTAAAAAAAATCAGATGATAAAAAAGTCTGTGGTCACAGATGCACTGCAATTTTAACCAACATTCAGAAAAAAAAGTCCAAAACATGAAATGTCTGTACTGAAAATACATATAGCTAGATCTGGAGACTTCTCTGTATTTGGGTTTGGCAGCAGACAAAAGGAGTAAGGTTTTTTGTTGACAGATCCTAAAACTGAATCCTAAGTACAAAAAAACCCCAACTTTTTTAAAGAAAAAAAAGTCTTATTTTTTTTCTTTAATGAAATAATTTCGTTAAGAAAGTTTTTCAAAAGCTAAATAAGCTTAGTTTGAGAAAGCATGTCTCAGGGACTAGAAAATTTTTTCTTAAAATGAGAACTCATGGTAAAAACCATTTTTCTTATACTCCATTGACAGATTTATGTTTGTTTATTCAAAGAAAATCTGCCAATGGGGTGACAGTTTCTCAAGTATTTTTTATCAAACCTCCATCTCTACAAACCAACGTTCTATATCTCAAAAACCTAAACTGTGTCTTACAAAAAATCTAAAAGGAAATAAATGACATATACATTTTTTCAATTATCCTTTATTTTTTAGTTATTTTTTAACAGATGTATAAAAGTGCAGGACTCAAGAGGCACCTACTACTGTTGGGCTTTTTGCTCTGATGACTCAGAGTGCAGGCCAATGCAGGACTTTAGTGAATTGGTGTTTGCAGTGCTATCTCCTTATCAACAAGTGGAACTCCAAGTTCATGGCAATGGATTTTCACAGACATCAGACCAGCTTCCCTGAACAACTAGGGAATGGTCCTAAAAGTACCTGGATGTTTATCTGAACAATTACTTGGATTGACCAAAAAAAGAGGAGATTCCAGCTCTCACATCTCATCTGCTGCTACTTTGTTGTGGAAAAGTCTATCTTGTATTATGTGGTCTACTTAGGCTGCAAGTCTACAAGAGAAAAGAAAAAGTTACTCATCAGAAGCTCATCAGAAAGTCCAGTTGTGTTCTGTATTGTCTGCTGAAATCAGTCAGGGAGGAGGGAGAGAGAAGGTTCCAGGCTAAACTAACATTTATGCTGGGCCATGACTCACTGACTGCAGATTTCTACCCTGGAGAAAAGCTTCAGTAACAGACCGATGCACTTGCCGGGTGAAGGTTAGATTCCTCAGGTCTTTTCTTCCAGCTACTTCAAGTGCTGCAATTTACATCACTAAGAGGACCACGCTTACTCTATAATGTTAATGACCCACCCAGCACAGTATGACATAGTTATCTTCATTTTGGTCACCTTGTGTATATTTTACTGCTGTCAATCAGAAAAAAAAACGTTTTTAATAATTGTAATTGATCACAATTTGTTTTACTAGGTACATTTTAAATGACAATATGCAGCTTTTGAACAAAAAAAAGTCCATAGAGAACATTGTTCCTTCATTTTTACTGTCTGAAAATGTTTTAATTTGTAAAATGTTGACTCAGATATCCCAGAAATGCAATTTGTGTGCACAAAACACATCAAAAGTAAGATAAGCATAACTCTATATAACTGTAAAGACTTTATCTTTAATAGTTAAGACTTTAATATTACTCCAAGAAAAGAAAGATACTAATATTCAGCCATAAGAAAAAAACATTGTGTTGTGCACTTTAAATGGTCCAGGTGAATACTCAAACCTGATTGACTGTTGTATTTTGAAGCACAGTTAAAAGTAGTTCTGGTAACAAAGCCGAAATGTTTAATATCACTGCGCACGCTTCATTAAAACAAACCTTTTCTTTTCCATCTGGACAAATACAAGCAGTAAGAAGTGAACTTTCTGTCTGAACTGATGCTTCTTTTGAACCTATCGTGACGATCAGCATATTCATCGCTTTCCTTGGCCGCTGCAGTAGAGGTCTAGCGGCTCAGTGACGCGTTCTTGTGTTACCATGACAACGACCTGCACCACCAATCAAATAGTCTGTTCTACAATGTAACACAGCAACTCATTGTTGTATTGTGGTCGGGTGAATGCAGGCTGGTTAAAGCAACGTTTAACACAATACAGATTGCTTCTCACTGTTTCCCAACAATCTATATGTCATAAACACATTATATTACCTCCATACCTGATGTCTCCTCAGTCCAGCAGCTGCTAGAATCCTCTGTAGTCTTGCTAGTTACCGTCTTGCAGCATGCCTCCTTTATTTTCTACATTATCACATGACTGTGAAAAATCTCCAATACCCACTGCTTTGTCGTTTCTTTTTTTCCCCCCTGTTTTCTCTTCCACTTGTGTCATGTGGGCATCAAACCTGTATTTTCTTGTTCCTCAAGGTTACTCTACAACTCAAGGCTTTTATTGAAACTTTCACAGCTGCTTATTCCTTTAACGCTCCTGTAGTCCTAATAAAGTTTCATAAAAGAAAACTGCAGGAATAACTTTCCTCCAGGATGTGTACCTTCTCCCCAATTCTTTTCATGTATGTGAATAACTCATCAATTTCTGAACTCACCCCTGACAGGAATAAACTTCTCAACAAAGAGCGAGTCATCTGCTGCTGTAACAACAGCTGCTCAACAGATCAAAAGCATACTCCCTTATACGGATGATGTGATCCCAGACAAAGCAAGAAAACTCCACAAATGTTTTGGCACAGTAATTGACTGAGTGGATGAATGTAGTCTTCACTTTCTATACTCAAGGTGTTACACAAATAGTTCGCTACATTTCAGCTACATTGACCTAAGGTCATTGCTTGAGATTGTTAGTTTGATTTCTTCTCTGGTCCAAATCAAAGTTCGTAGAAATGTTGTTTCTTATGAATAATCAACTCATATTATCATAGTTTATAGAAATCTTAGAGATTTGATTTTATCTTCAGTGGCTACAAAGCAAAACCCAGGTTTAAAACCAGCTCCTGGAGAGACAAGGACTCAGTCATGCAGTTTTGTGTGGAAGCTAAATCCTTTTATGTGTGAACAGGAACTGGTTGTGATTTGCAAATACACCTTCAGTGTGCAGATGCAAATGTTTCTGTGACATTTTCTGTCACTTCTTATTTGCAAGCAAAACTTTAAGATATGCATTTTTGACTTTGAGTCCTATTGATTTCATTATGTATGCATGGAAAACGGGGTATGATCTAACAGCATTTTTATTACAGTCTTTTTTCCAGAAAAAGTTTCGTGACAAGGCAAAAGAGAAAATTCAGCTGCCCTCATAACTTTGGACATAGATTCTGCTAAAATAATAATAAAATAAAATAAATTAAAAAAAACTTACCTGTAAAGGTCACACAACATATTTAGGAAAAAAAAAACACTTATAAATTTGCAACAAACTCTTTTTTGTTCACTGGTCAAATAAATGTTTCTGCCTGTTCTGTTCTGTTCATGTTCCATTGTTTGTTGGTTTTGAATTGTTGCTTACCATTAAAGACCCACTCCAAGGAAAACCACGTTTTTGGTTGTTCTTGTAAAAATATTGTTAAGAGGGAGAACATCTTTTAAGAAAATTAAGTTTAAAATTCAAGTGGCTGTGAATCAGAAGCATACAAAAAGTGGAGTTGGAAAAAGCAGTGACACTGGTACTATAACCGATGGGTCACAAGTTCCCACTTCACTCCATTCTGATGCATCCACTTGCAAAAGAGTTGATCCATGTGTGTCTTCGTTTTCCTTGTCAGAGCTGACATCTGGCTCAGAACTGTACGGCTGGACAGCTCCAAAATTACTCACCATTTTTGTTGCATCGCTAATGTTCTGCTGGGGTCATAAGGGGCTGTAAGGGAGAGCGCATGAACAGATGGAAGATGGGAAAAGGAGGCAGGCATGCCAATAATTACACCCACAACTCAGAGGCGAGCTACTAATAAATTACTGGCATTCTGCAGAAACTATGTCCCACAAAACGACATAGGTTTAGAGTGAGATTTAAGTCATTTTGAGTTTTTATGTTTTAAAAGCCCTTCTTAAAGACATTTCACTTTAACCGTGTTTGAAGTTTATTTACTTCAATGAAAAATAAAACATTTATTTGCAAAAGCAACATGTTGAATCCTTCATCATTCCTGTTTGGGTTGGAATTGAGTCCAAATAACAAATTCTTCCTAAAAACATTTTTGATTTTTTTTATGTTAAACCAAATTGTACACTCAACAGTTTGTTATTTCACCTTATCAAAACTTTTTGGCACAATATCTTAATCTATACTTATCACTACCTTATCTGAAGTTCTTCTGCTTTTTCTGTTCAGCTTTAAAAAAATAATTGACAGAGATGACCTGCAGCATTTTTCTTCTCCCATCCAACTCTGTGTTTTTACTCTAAAAACAATTATCAGTACATCGAGTGCTTCAACAGCGTATAAAGTTTTCATGAACTGCACTCACAGACAGAAGACACCCAATGAAAAGTCTCCCTCTGGCCTCTGCACTGCTTCAGTAGTCAATGATGAAGTGCCTTGCTCAAGGGACTTCTCTGGGGCGATGAGATCATTAATCAAGTCCTCCACTCTGTCAGAATTTCCTGTGTGGCTCATCAGTTTGGAACACCAAGCAGCTTCCTAGAAAACCTCCCACAGACCACCAGGCCTGTTTTAGAAACATTGCTAAAAAAGGATCCATAATTACATTTTTTATAAGTCTTAAGAGTCAGGGATAAGTCAATCAAATGTCAATAATTCCGTTCACATTTGCACTAATTCTTGTTTGTGAAACATTACACAGCATAGTTACAATACATATAACTCCCAAGCTTGTTTGAAACACACACACACACACACACACATGCACACACAAACAGCCTAATGCTACTAGATGAACGATACTGTGACTATACTAACTTCCAACCTTGTTCGTATGTAAAATACTGCAACACATCTACGTTATCTATGTTAGCCGTGTTACCGTATTCACAATAACACAAAACTTTGTAACCAATTTGTAAAACACAGACTAACATTTTGACAAAGCGCAGTGTACGTCTCAGAATTGCTTCAACATTAGTGAGCCCAAAAAGAATTAATCCACACATAATATGTCTTAGATTATTTGAAAAAAAAGTTAAAGTGTGACTTATTGTTCAGGAAAAAAAACAGTTCTTGAATTTTGTGAGCAGGAAAACTTTCAGAGAAGTAATTCTGGAGTTCTAGGTGTTTTGGTTTTATTCTCCTTTATTTCTTATGAAAGAGAAGAAAACCCCACTAATATGTAATTTTTGTCTGACCTTTTAAAACTTGAGTGGCAGAAAATGACACTCAGTTGTTAAATACTTAACTCTTCTACACCTAAACTTTATTCCAGTGTAGACATTCTTTCCACAAACCGTTTATGCAAAAAAGTAATTCCAGCAGAGAAAAGCAGCCTGGTGTTGTTATGCAACACTGCACAGTAGTGAAGTGCTCACATAATCAACATATTCAACCGATTTTGTTGCGAACAAACACTGCTTTGCGTCAATATGAAACGCTGCTTTTCTTTGTGTCAGAATCAGCTAATTCTTGGTGATCACGTACAGTTGAAATGTTGCAGTATGTCAAAGAGCGTGTCTTATTTAGGTGTTTCCGACGACGTTAATTTATTTTGGGCTTTTTCTAAAATGCCAGAAATACTTAGGCAAAAAATGGGTTTGGAATTTTTTATTTACGTTGAGAGAACTTTTTACCATAACAGATAAGAAGTCAAAAGTATAAAGCATGAAATGATTTTGAGAGAAGTCAGTTGTTACATTTTTTTGAGAGTTAGCTTTAACACAATGTACATTCACACACATACACTCTGTGCTCATGTGATTTGCCACAGTGTTTATATTCTTTCCACATACCGTAACTCTTCAAGTGTTTACACTAATCACACAATTCCAATGGTTTCTGAAAGGGACAAAAGGAGGCTTGGGCTGAAATGCAACATTTTAAAGTACTCACACAATCAACTTTTTTATTCATTGTATCTTGTTGATTTTTCCTTTTTTTTTCAACTCCCCAAATCCTGTTCAAGGCCGCTTTAGTGCTGTTCAAGTGATAAGTGTGAGCCTTACACACTCTGTGCTTGCAGCATTTGCACGTGGATAGTAAGAAGCCAGTGTGTGCATCTTTCTCATGACTAGTGCGTAGAAGGACACTGTTTCACAGCATCACTTAACTTCCATTTTCTCTGTAAATACTTTGTGATACACAACCAGACGCACGAGCCCCAAGGAAACTGCAAGACACCTGTGCTCCTC
Source organism: Oryzias celebensis (assembly GCA_014656515.1). Classification (NCBI taxonomy): domain Eukaryota; kingdom Metazoa; phylum Chordata; class Actinopteri; order Beloniformes; family Adrianichthyidae; genus Oryzias; species Oryzias celebensis. Next base: position 10,927,522 of record BNCR01000005.1, read on the forward strand.
TTAAGATGCAACCCCTCCTGGCTACAACAATCCACGAGCCTGGGCAACCCAAAAAAACGCAGGACCCATATGGGTGGACCCCCATAGGCTACAGGTGCATGTGACTAAGGCTTTATTAGGCTTCGTTTCTCATTAACTTGGTAGATTTCAAATGTCAACAATAGGCCACTGACTTAGCCAACAGTGTAACTGGTGATCTGGTGCTTTGAAGCTGGGACAGAAACCTTTTCAAACAAAAGTAGAAGTTTTCAATTAATTTTTGTGAAGCAGAATCATGGAGCTGGATGCAGGAACTGGGTATCAAAGCATAACAAACAAAACTAAAACTGCAAACTTTAACAAGGCTGTTTTCCCACAGGATATTTTATATCAGGAAAAAAACATCCACTGCTGTTTGTTTTTTAAATGATCGTTTTTAGTTCTGACTAAAATCAGTGTTGTTATTACCTTCCTTTTTAAACACATCACGACACTGCTGTTCAACGGTCGTAAGCAGCTGAGTTTTGGGGTTCCTGTTACACAATCAAATGTGGTTTACACCATCTTTTCCTATCTGCTGACTTTTATCTGTATGTTTGAAGCATTCACAAACTGTTTGCAAACTGCTACCAGCAGTTGGGATGTGACTGTTTAACTGATGTTAGTTTGTTTCTGGGTGCAGTCAGTTTTGCTTTTCTATTAGTTTTCATTTAACTCATGCTGCATTCTTTTGTGTTTTAGGGATAGTTACATTTTTTAACCATTTCCAAAAGCAATTTGATTAAAGCATGGATTCAATATGTTTATTGAATACATTTATGAGGATGCTACATCAGTAAGGTTAAATTTAGCTTTATTGTTACGACAATCTAGTCATATTTCAAAAGTTGAAATGAAAATTTGCATTTTTGTGAATGCTATTTTTCCACTTCAACCCATTAACTTGGTAAAAGTACTTGAGTATAATGTTCCACTTGCCTGTTTGAAGTCAACTTGAAGTTGCAGGTGAGTAAAGTACCCTTAAAGTCTACATGTGTGCAAGTGGTTTGTTGGCATGTTTGCCTGCTTTGCTTCTCTGCTGGTGATTGATCCTCCACTGCAGAAGATGCGAAAGACTAACAAACAAGCAGGAAGATGCCTCGCTGTAGGCTCAGCTTCGCTCTAATGTGCCAGTCAGTATTCAAATCGACATCCCTCTCATGCTGCCTCATTTGCTTCTCATTAAAATTTGCATGAAATGGAGTTGGTTTTGGAGAGGAATCTGATCTGTTTATTTATTAGCTGTCAGTGATCATAGAGAACAAGACAGACTGTAATGCTAATGAGCCACAGAGGGAAGTGTCAATAAACTGCCTCTGCAGAGATGATTGCAAGACTACGCTGCTTGTATTTTTTTCCCTGAAAAGCCTGATTGATGATCTGATTAGGAACACATACTGTATCTGCCCAATCAAACGTGCATACCTCAAGGAATATTCATACAGATAGCATCAACTTTATCTTAGTTTAAAGTCAGATTTACACTTTCATTTATTCATTTGCTCAACGTCTATTCTAAAAGAACTCCACTAATGCTACATCACTTGGGAAACCCCTTGAGTAGATTTTGGTGTACTTGATCCATTTCAGGGGCAGAGTGCAGGTTAAACTGATTCAAAAGTGGGGAGTTAGAATGATTGTTGGGTGATGAGACTTTCTTATCTAACACATATTTTAAAAACCCCTCGGGGTAGAAATGGAGTAGGATTGCCCTTCTCTGATAACATCTGGTATCTTGTTCCACCACCATGAAAAGAGAATGTCTTGGGTGTTTGGTGTTAAGACTTATACGATCTTCCAGAAAGAATCCAGTGATCCTGAAAGAGCACCAGCCTGTGTGATTGAGTAAAAATAGTTACTGTAGAACCAACATCTCCTCTGCATCAGTATTGGTTGGTGTGAGCAGTATTCAGGCAGCCCTAAAGCCATTAAGGAGAGAAGTCAAATGTGACCTTTTTAGTTGATGGAACACCAGATAATCGACAAAGTTCTGAATTTTATTGTGTTCTTTATTGTGCCTTTGTTCACCTCTGGTCAGGAAGGATTTTGGACAATGCTAGACAAAATATTGACATTTCATGGTTGGTTTAAGGACCACTGAGTCCACTGAAAATGCAATCAAATAAAGTTGTTTAAATAATCATTTGAACTATTTTAGAATTACTTAAGTATTTAAATATATAAGTATATGTAAGTACATCATTCAGTAGATATTATCTGACATTTATCTGACAGTTCAACCAAAAATATGTCACAGATGTTTCATTAAAACCTTAAGAACTGGTTTCGCGTGTAAAACATATGCAGTGGCATTAACACACTATTTCTTCCAAGATATCCACAAGCTGATGTTGAGATTGGAGAGACATTTTTCCTTTAACAGCAGACAAAAATGAGTCAGAGGCAGTCAACACAGGTGTAGCACAACAATTTTCATGTTCCAGCTGCCTCATTCCTGATCTCTACAGGTTATCTAGCGATTACAGCTCTTAGTAAAATGGCTCAGAGTAGCTGTACAGCAGAAACTTCACAAAATTGTTCCTTTTCACCAGTTCCACTCTCAATGTACAACAGAACAAATAGCTTGAAATTATTACCTCTCCTTACTCGGTGATTTTCAACAGTAAAATTTGACAGAGTGTGTTTGTACTAGTTAAGCAGCAATCATTGTTTTCTTTCTCTAGGCTTCCTGGGGTTCTTTCGTTATAACATTCATGCATTGTCTATGGAAGGAAGAAGCTGATGTTAGTCCTGTTTTCTTTATTTTGTTTTCCTCCATCCATTTCTCAAAACAAGAGGAGAGTGTTCAATTCAGCATTGTCTAAATTTGTCATAGACCTTGCAGAATGTTAAGCCTGCTAAGAAAAATAAAATAAAAGACTCAAGACTCAAGAGCGTTACGAGATGAGCATTACAGGATGAACCCTGAACCCAACCGCAAACTTGTACCTATACTCTTCCTCGTTGTCAATCTCCTTAAGCTCACTGTTGGAAGGAATGAGCCTAACTGCATCATAAAATGCTTTTGCGTCTGTTTCCTATGAGCAACAGTAGATGGTACAGCACAAAAAAGGTCATCCCTACACATCTCTATTTATTAGCATGTTGTAGCTCATATGAAAGTGATCCAATTGCATAATCTTGCCCTGAGGCATCAAACAAAAAACTGCAGTTTTAGTATATAAATCATGAATAAGTGTCTTTACTCAAAAACAAAGTCTTAGTATATTCATGCACATTACAAATATTGTTTATTAAAAAATCATTTTTTTATTTAAACTTATTAAGAGGTGAAATTTATCTTACCCTCTGCACAGAGTGTGTCCAGCTTGGCTGCAGTCCAAAAAAGGACTGCTTGACCCCAGTTGTCAAATTTCCTTCATCAGAATCTTATCACCAGACTTTTAATGTGATATATATATATTTAAGTAGTCAGTTTGTTTTTCGAAATAGTAGTTCGTTTCCTGAGGGCAACATCATGCCATAGAGGGCTAATTTACAGAGGGTTCCTTAGATATATAAGGATAAACATATAATAATATAAACAATTGGTCATTGCAAAAACATAGTTGACTTAAAATTGTGTAATGTTATGTCTATTGTCAACGCTGCTGAAGGAACCAGTAATGTCTGCTAAATAACCGATTACAATTATTCCGTTTTTTGATATTATAATATCCCCAAGGGTTCTGAATTATTAGAGCTTAGCAACATTTTATGCCTTTTTCTTGACACAAAATGATGATTAAACTCCACTTAGAGGCTGTCAAGTTTTGACCTTTATATTAAATCTAAATTTACATTTTTCTCTGATTAGCATGCATTCTATATTTTTGGTATTTAAGACAATTATCCAGGTTAGACTAAGAATAGTTTTCAGACTGATTTAATTTGTCTGTTAAGGACTCACTCTGTTCTGTTCAGCTTCTTGTTTAATTAATTACTGTATGAATGTTAGGCATTTATTCTCCCTGCTCTCTCAGGCATCTTCTTCTTGTTCTGAGTCAATGATAGAGGACACATGTCAGCAGCTCTCTGGCAGTTAGCACTGTCCTAAAGTGTCTTAAATCTTGAGTAATCACAAAATTACTGCAAAAAAGAGAGCTGACCATGGCCTCAAAGAAAAACCAAGCGACAAGTAACAACGAAAACATCAGAAAAGCGCTGGAAGAACTGACTGTGTGCGTTATTCTCATGAAAGCTGAGCTAGTGCCACTTTTGGAGCTAGCTGAAGAGCTCAGAAGACTGCAAATCCAGAATGAGCAACGAGACAAAAGGGTCGACATTCCGGAGAAACGTAGACAACTTGGATCAATATATAAATTATTAACGATGATAAAATGTATTGGTTTCTAATCTTATCACTCCACTTTGTTTCCTAAATTGTAATTTATAATCATGCTATTCTAATGAAAAATGCACATATTTTTGATACTTGAGGTCTATATATTTCAATGATTTCTGAAAAAAAAAAAAAAAAGTTTATTCACATGATCATTTTGCACTTCATCTTTGTTATGTTAACTACTGATTCTACCTGAATCTGTGTTGGAAATAACTAATTAGAAGTTAGGAACTCAATAATCAATAATGAAAATGAAAAAAAATTTAAGTAAACAAAGCAAAGCAGGGGTGGGATTATACAAGTTTGCTTCCTCCCACTACCCGTCAAGCAATCTACTGAACTTTCTTTGTCAATCTTATTTGTTAATAGATTCATTGTGTCATGTTCTATATCCCAAAGTAAAGCCGTGTTTCCTTATGTTTAAGACCAACACTTTATTTTCTTACTAGTTTGTGTGTGGAAATATGCACATTTTCCAATGAATATTATGACTAATTATCCTCTGTTTGATATTTGTTTGCATAGATAAACATCTATGTTTCTTGCCTAGTTTTTGCATTATTTTTGCTTTGTTTGCTTGAAATAAATCTTTTCCGATCCAATCCATTCAAATTCTTTTCAAAGGAAAGCTCATTAAACTCTAGAGCTGTACTTTGAGAAGTTTAAGCACAATCATTCATTTTTGCTCACATAGAACTAAAGTTCTCAAAAGACAAGGACAGTTGAACCTTAGTTACAACTGCCCATACAACTGCCACAGACAGCCGAGTGGAAAGCTGGGGAAAAATAGGCAAACTTGAATGGGGCATACATATTTCCGCATTAAATGTTAAGGTCATAGACCGTTCAGTGAGTCCGCAGAGTGAAAATGTTCATGCACATTTTTTTCTGCAGGCAAGCTGAAGGTGACAGGCTATAGCAAACCCTTAAACAACATGTACAGGTAAAAGTGAAGTTGGTGAGATGCAGGCACAAAGTACAGATTTTGGATTTTTTCAACCCCCTCTAATCTAGCACAAGAATCCAGTTACTGCTATTGTCGTTGCACACTCCTCATGTGTAATCTGATTGTTAGACATTTGGAAATCAGACACTACTTATACTACAGACACTTATCTATCACCTGCACTTCCCTGTGCATACAGAATTTGCATGCGGCCAATAAAGAGTAAGATCATCAACCTTACTAACTACTAGAGCGCAGGGGGAGGACATTGTTCGACAGCCTCACTCATATGTCATCAGTGCGGCTTTCTTTAGTTGTTTCAGTATATGTCTTAGAAGGCTTTCTTGGACTTTACCCAGCTTCTTCATTCACACAGTCCTCTGCAACGCATGTTCAACGGCCACTTCCAATGAAATGTCTATGTAAAAGCACAGATATGCGTTTCGGGCTTCCACATTCAAAACTCTTGTGTTCACGCATCTCAAGCATTTTCCAACTGTAGGTGGCAGACATGCGCTAGTCAACAGAAAAAAAAAAGAAGAAGAAGAAGTCGTCTATCTCTGCTCGTCTAGTATGAACACCACAGGCTAAATGTGTGTTCAAGAACCTGCGTTTAGCGCGTTCTTGAACACGCATCATATTCCTGGTGTGTCTGTAGCTTTAGAGGAAAGCCTGAAAGTCTTTCAGCTGTTGGTCTTGGTCAGCCAAAGAATACGATGTTAAGAATGTCAACTTGTCATCATAATGTCGTGCTTATCCCATCTTCATTACACAGCTGGAGAAAAAAAGCAGTATCGTGAAAATAAGAATAACATCTTGTCATAACATTGTCCCGCTGACATTTCTTTGCAGAAGAGCTGCCGGAAAATAAGAGAAATCCAAGTGTCTACAGAAAAAAAACAAGAACATGTCATGGGATTTCAATTCTTTGTTGCTCATCTCTAAATTAACGTATTGATCTGAACTAATGGCTTTAAATGGAAGTGTCTCAGTGTTATGATTCTGCCCGGAGGAGCACCACTGCCGTCTGCTCCACATAATTAGCAGTTTTGTCTTCCACTCTCGGGGAGCCTCGTGGGTCTTTATGAAGCTAATTGCTGCAGAGATGAAGGTGGCGAGCCCCGTTGCCCCCCGCCCATGGAAAGCAGCTGTCGTGTCAAACGGTGTGAGTACACCACACACAGGCAAACACAAGCTCTCATGCACTGATGCAACTTGAATGGAATTTTAGAGACAACAAATAAAAGACCAAAGCAAACAATGTTCACAAACATACAAGAGGCTAGCATTTCCTCGAGTGTGTCACCATGGCAATGTGTCTTGCAAACACATTTAAAGGTGCTAGAAATATTTATTTATTAAATATTTTTTTTAAAGTACTGTAAGAAAAAAAAACATGCTTGACTTATTAGGAATAATATTCTAGACACATTTCGAATGAAAGTAAAGTGCGAATTTACAAACTCAAATGATGCTAAGAGTTAAGTAGCACAAAATATATTCACTTTTTCAGTTTTGCTGCAAATTTTACTGAAAGAATTTTCCTAACATAAATCTTGCATTTTATTTAAAGTGCCTTTCCTTACACTCAAGGACACTGTGCATAACAGTAAAAACAAGAATATACATAAAAGCATAACACAACAAAATAAAATCAGCCAACAAAGAACAACAACAAAAAAATCAAAGTTCCAACTATAGTTATGGGAAAAAATGGTATACAAAGCATGGTTGTGTTTAATTTTATAAATTGCCTTGCTTACATTGTTGTCTTGTCACAAAGATAGTAAGAAAAAATGTCAAGAATTATGATCATGCTTTTGTAGAATAAGCTGCTGATCCTGAAAAATTCCTGAATGACGATGTTGGCCATTTAGTAAAGGTTATCCATGGTACCTTCCCCAGCAGTTGTCTTTGTCTTGGTAGGAGATGACACCCCCCCTCACATATGTCTGTGTTAGCGACAGGCTCTGTTAATGGTGCACCACACGACCTCCAAAAAAATATTCCGCCTCTCATCCTGACTGAGCTCAATCAGCACTTTGTTTGCAAAACATGGAGCGAGCAAAACTCTGCTTCCTCCATCAGGAAAAAGAATGCTATACGAACTGTCACATTCAGAGTGAATCCCTAAAGAATCACACCCAAAAACTCTGAAACAACAACCTGACGTATTTATTAAGCGTCTGTCACAGTTCACATTACATGACAAGTAAATTTGTGAGTTTGAAAAATTTGAAGTGTGGGACACCAGAGGACAGCAGCTCAAACTAGAGATTTTTTTTTTTACAAAAAATGCTAAACATATAAAATAAAAAATATTTATATTTATTCTGGTTTCTTGCTTAATCTCACTGGAGGAGCTCCAGAACTGCAGGTCACATTTGTATTGTTGTCATGAACAGAACAAATATCTTGTTGTGGTTCTAATGAAGTGAAAGTTGCAGGTGACTTAGGTTATGGTTGGCACTGAAAATACATTCTTGGGGGATGGGGGTGTGATGGCTCTGACTCACCTGCCATTAATTGCACTTGTTGGACAATTAAGAAGATATTACAGCAAACTAAAAGGGCTTTTAAGGGTTTGTTGATTTTGAGGACTCCAGTCTGAAAGAGCTAGTAGTAGGTGACCAGAGAAAGCCTTTGGTGAGTCATGAACACATTTCATTTTCTTGGAACTGAATAACTGAATGACAAAGGCAGAGCCATAACATTTAACATTTCTAAAAACTCTGTTTTTCCTTGCTAGGTGTCACAGGGTTATTTGCTGAAGTAAATTATTTACAGTTTAATCAATTGTAATGGTCTAACAATCAAACCACAAAAGGTCCCGAAAAAGATAATAAATTCACCAAAAGTGCACCATCAATCCAATCCATACAAAGTTCAAACCTGTTTTTCCAGCAGTTAAACCTTTTGAAAGAAGTCTGCAGAAACTTGTTTGACTGCAAGTTCTTAGATAATTGATTAGATAAACCTGCAATAAACCACAGTCTAGTTAATTAAAGATAGAAACTGTTCATATTTTTAATGCCCAATAAAAGACCAACTCCAAAGAAAAGTGTGTTTTTAACATGTCTTTGTACAATTTTTCTCATGATGGAGGACATGTCCATCCATCCATTTTCTAAACCTCTTTTGTGCCTTTCGAGGTCACAGGGCTGGAGTCCCTTGGAGGAAACCCAAACATGAATGGGGAGAACATGCAAGCTCCACACAGGAAGGTCCCCCATTGGTGAAATAATTGTTCGCCTGCTAATTGACAAATGTGAAAATAAAAGTGTATGTATCATTTCTAGATATTTTGGGTTATTAGGTGAGTCACTCCAGTGTTTTGTGCCAAATTACACACACACACACACACACACACACACACACACACACACACAACACACCCCAGCCCACAGCATGTTGAATTGCTACATCAGACTTGTGACTGGAGGAGCCACAAGTTACGCTTAGCAACAACACAGCCCGGCATGAGCTGTTGATTTTAGACAGAAAGGTTTTGTATTTTAAATGTACCTGGCCGGTTTTTGATGGTATTTGTTTTTAGGACAATAAAAAGCTTAAGAAAAAAAACATCACCTTTAAAAAATTACCGGCAATCGGTATCAGTAATTGCTATTAAATATTTTATACAAAAAGTAATCTGTATTACATCAATTGTTTTGTATGTGGTATCATCCCTCACGACTAACCGCTGAGAGCGTACCTTGTCACATAGTAATAATACAAAATTCTATGGCAAAAAAAAGAAACACACATACATTGACATCCCAAAAGGCCAAAGTTTATATAGACAACAACTCGAAAAACTGTAAACGATTAGTGCAACAAAAACCCAACAGAGTTGTTGTACCAAAGAATCAGGGGTGACAGTAAAAATTCAGAGAAACGGAAGCTGACTGGTTATCAACTGTCCTGCTGTTAAGAATCTGAGAGATCAATTTGAGCTAATTAGTATGTAAATATGGTGACATTTACCACAGAATTCTGTTTATTCATGTAGTGACATCTAATGACTACACCCATCAAAGGCTGCTTTGCATTTTGTACACTAAATTCCCTTCTCAGTTATATGTAAATGTAGTTGGGCAGTAAATGAGGCATCACGAAAATGACATCAACTCGTTTTAAATTGTAAATTAAAGCCGGTCTTCTGCTTTGCAGTTTGTCAATGATGAGAGTATCGCATAAATAGATGAATATACATGTGCTCATCTGCAAAGCTGAATATATGCAAGTGTTTGAGGCTATTATAAAAATTTGCAAGCTGCAACTCTTCATTCTCGGATGATTCATCTTTATCTCATCTCATTAAACGGGTTTCTTAGTTGCAGGTTTTAATCATGTCAGTTGTGAGTAATGTAGCAAATGCTCACAGACAGTCATCATTCTTTGTACAGCCCTTATGCCCTAAATAATGATTAGAAGTTATTGTCAACATAAATAAAAGGGAAAAACTAATATTATTCCCATAAAATTAATGCACAGTTAAACAAGTTGATAACAGTGTTTAACATTTTTTTAAGTCACATTCCCAATCTCTATGGCTTTTGACTTCAAAAATGAATATCTGAATGTCTTCTTACTAAAACAGATTTACCTTTTTTTTTTTTTTTTTTTGCAGTGACAAGAAAAACAACAGGTATGATTTCTTGTTTAAAAGTTTATAATTTATGATTGTGTTCATCTTTAGTTAAAGAAAATTAAAAACCATTTTGTAGAATTACTTTTTGCTTTTCCATAATGACTTCTTCCTGTCAGGTCTCGAGCTTCTGTCTCCACCTTTGACCACCAGAGGGAGCCATCTCCTGAGTATTGACTTTTCCCTGAGCCTCTTCTGCACTCCAACTCCCATCAGCCTCTGCACTCCATTCCCAGGTCTCACCAGCTGTTTCTCATCATTGCAATCACCACTAACCGTATTTATGCTGGCAGACTGCAACGCTATTGGCCGATTGAATAGACGTCTTACCTTTTCATCGGGAAAGGATTCTCCACCTGATGCAAGACACGCTGGCAGCTGGACACCTAGGTATGGCTTGGACGCAGATGGTGGTTTCAAACATAATCTGGTGGCCTACTATGCAGATGAATGTGGCCCACTTAGTGACCAGATGTGACCTGTCAAATGGCCAAGCCACCCCGACGTCTTCCAGCTGGCCTCCTGCAATTGCTTCCCATACTACATTGTCCCTGGTCGCACATTATAGTGGATTTTGTCACTGACCTACCCCGCTCTCGAGGTAACACAACAATCCTGTCAGTCGTTGATCGGTATTCCAAGGCGTGTCGACTCATTCCTCTACCCAAGCCATCCACAGCTCTAGAAACTGCTGAGCAGCTCCTAACATGCCTTTTGGGTGGCTATGCTGTCCCTGAGGATTTGGTGTCTGACAGAGGGCCCCAGTTTACCTCTTGAGTGTGGCGGGAGGGGCTTCGGCATCAACGTGTGTCTCACCTCTGGCCACCACCCCCAATCCAACAGCCAAGTGGAGCATCTTGATCAGGAGATCACGCGCTTCCTTCAAACCTACTGCAGGTAGCATCAAGAAGATTGGACCTGGTTTTGGTCTGGGAGGAATATGTTCAGAACTCCCTGAAAAATATGGCCATGGAGCTCTTATCCTTTCACTGTGTGTTGGGAGTCCACCCACCATTTGTCACCTGGTCTGGCGAGTCTTTGGCAGGGTAGAAAAACCTTACCCTGTTTTTGCCATCTGTGGGAGTGTGGCTGGAATGCCTCAAACCATAACAATAGTAAGTTTTTGCATGCTGTAGTGAATGCTTTAAATATAAAAGCTATAATTTGTAGTGCAACTAAAAAAGAAAGGTGGAAAGTGATTATGGGAAAGTGTCAATGTAAATTGCATCTGAATACAGATGAATTCGACATTTGACATGTGCACACGCCTGCTTGTGTTTGCATTATGTGTGCTCATTCAGTCAGACAGAGAAACAGAGCGGCTGTATCACAATTCATGATTTGATTATTCCTCTCTAGATTGTTTAGTGTTTTAACATATTTCTGAACCGCTACATCCCTGTATTCCTTTCTAACCTCTTAGATCCAGTCAAACCAAGAACGGTTCTTCCGCATGTTACTCTTTCATTTGTGCATTCCACTGAAAGTGTCTCCTACTGTAGCTGGTGTTTGGAGCTGGTCTATCAACCTTTGATGTAGTGTTATAACCACCAGTTTTGTTGGACAGTCTTGTGACTGAGGCCGATACCGGGTTTTTAAACGTGTTTTTAGCATATGGTGTTCAAACGGGTCTGTCACTATCTAAAACTAGCGCAAGTACATGCAATTGGAAAAGGTTTGGTGTGAAAGCAGTTTGGTGGTCCAAGCAGTGCAATTCTTGTGAATATTTTTCTTTCACAGCTCTTTTCCAATATAAGACAGACTTGGTGTCATGAAATTCCTTTTCGGCCACAAACTGCAATTATAATTTTCTCCTTCATGATCAATTTTGAAATGGTTTGTTCTTTTATAAATTAAAATTGATGACATTTTGCATCTCTACCAAATCAGAGTCCCTGATTGGTCAAAGTTCATCTAGTTTAACTTTCAGCATGCGTTCAATTGCTGCACATTTTGTCAGTAGAGCTCACAAATTGACTTAAAAACAAACTTAAAAACAAATTGACTTAAAAACTCAAAAACCAAAAACATGTATTTACATGCGCTTACAACTAAGACTATTAATTAAAAGTGGTTGCTTGAACACTTGCTTCCAAGCCCAGTGTAAACGTACCATAAATCACGTTGAAAGTGAATCCCTCAAGGGAGAAAAAGTCTGATTTGTTCTCTCCCTTGAATGTATAAATTGTGTTCTTTGCTCCTGACCAGATCTACCATTGCAGTAGTTGCTTGCAAACATATTTGTGGGACTTTAGTGTAAATTTCTTAATCACAAAGAACAATAGGCCAGGAGGGGTTCACTTTTTTTTTTTTTTTTTTTTTTTTTTTTTTTTGCTCCAAAGCTCTGGAGCTATCTGCTTTTTCTTATCCTCTGAAGTTTTATTATGAATCTTGTTTCTTTTGGCTTTCTTTTAGTGTCCAATAAATAGTCATTATGAATTAGTATGTGAACATTGAAGACTTAAAAAAAAGTTATGACTTTAACAGTTCTATAATACCAGGATATCTAACATAGTACTGTTTACCGGATGCTCACCTTAGTTTCTGTGAATAAAACGCTGTTCAGTCTTTTTTTTTTTCCTTTTTTCATCTTAAACCATCTTTAATTTGGTTTCACAAAGCAGAAAGGTGTGGCAAACAAAAACGCATTAAGAGCTGTGATAAAAGACCTCAATGACAAATTGTATAAAATGTTTGTGAAAGTGTTTCTCATTTCAAATTGAAAAACCATGCTTTTATGCAGCATAAAAAAAGTAAGAACAAATCTCAGATTTCTTTGCAGGTGTCTTGAACTTTCCTACTTTTGATATCCATGAATCTGCAGCAGTAAATATGTATTAAAAGTGTATGACCTCTAACATTCAACTGAATCATGAATACAAATTAACTTCATAGTAAATAGAAGTTCACTTAATTGTGTTTCACACAGTTTTGTGTTTTTAGTCATGAGCTGCTGCAGTTACAGCGTAAGTGTCGTAAGTGTCATAGCAGCCTATTTTAGAATAAATGAGACTGCTGTTTTGATACATGTTGCTTAACTGTTCACAGCCTCTTCTATGATGGTTTGCATAATGTGAGAGAGAAAATAATCTGATTAAATCGATTTTCTTCAAGCGGCTTACCTGCCTGCATCTTTCATGAAGCTTCTTGGTGTAACTGGCACCACAAGGCAACAATGGTTTTAAAAAATATGCACATAGTAAACTCCCAAACATTGGTTTAAATTTAATCTATTTTTGTCAGAAATTAAGATGAAACTTAATTGACTTTGATATTTCCTTTTTCTTTACTTTTAAATGGGCAATGTAGACATTTTTACTGAGGTGTGTTAAAATGAATCATGTGGGCACTTAAATTCCTTCAACCTTGCACGCAGTTAACTTACTTTCAGCAGTTTCTGAAGCAGACAATTGCAGCCTTTCACTGACATGTACACAAAATTGAAGTGCCGACCCAGTTGACATAAATCAGCTGATTTTGTTGAGAGAAAAGTAGCTTTGTGGCTTCATGGAGCATGTGTTTACATATCAATGCAAAAGTGCCATTAAAATGTGCTTTTCTCCATTGTGGAATCAGCTGATTCATGTTGGTAATGTCAGAGGTTGAAGAGTTGCTGTATGTCAAGGAGTGTGTTAGTTTGGTGTCGTCAGCGACATCTGTTTTAAAGAATGAAAGCTTTGGCTGAAATAAGTAAACTTAACCTTCTGTTTTTATTTGATAAAAAGTCCTTGATATTTTTATTAATATGCAGCTATTTCAAGTTTGTCTTCATGTGATCCTTTTTTTTCAAACTAATTTAAATATTGTTGGTTGTCAATTCAAGGTGAAGAGCAGTTGTGTTGCCTATTTTGGAGCATAATCATGGACCTTTTGTTAAGCAGTTCAAGAATAATTACTAACAATGACAAGCCAAGATATATAAAAATGTGGAATGTTCCAAGAACAATAGACCAGAAATGCTAAATTTGAAATGTTTTGAATCACAAAATATAAAACAGATATATTCTGAGGAAAAAAAAATAAAAGACAAATTTTCTCAGTTACCTAATTTCAGTGTCAGACTTTTAGCTGTGGAATTATATTATTATATACTAATAAAAGTTTCATTTAGGTCATCACGACTTATATTTCTGCACGGTATATTTAAATCTATGCCTGTTAAATCAGACTGAATCAGATTAAATCAAGATTGCTGTAAAATAGTACATGTTTCATACAGTTTCCTAAACTGCAAATTCCTGCAGAGCCAGGTGGAATCAGTATGAACACTGATGCAGTAAAGGTCTCTAAGCCATCTTTCAAGCTGAAAATTACTTAAAATCATAAGCTAAAATGTCTTAGGGGCAGCAAACTCCAATTCTAACGTGCTTCAATGTAATATGATGCATACATGGCAATAAAAAAAACAAAAAAAACTTGAACCTTGAAATAGGCTGCTAAGTCCTTTACACTGAATGCTAATGTTAATCTCTGCACTGTTCTCCATTTGGCCTTTGTGTTATGCTCCACTGAGAAATACATGGCTAATTAAACACTGCCTACATCCAATTAAAATTAAAGCCACATTATAGGATCCATAAGCTTTGTTAGTAAAGTTTCCCATCAAGCAACAGCAGCAGCTGACAAATAACGATGCTATTACATTTGTCGCCAGGCAACCGTGTTGCTGACAACAGCAAACTGATAGGAGACAGATGCATAAATGCAGTGACGAGGAGCGATGGGAAGTGATTAAAGGTCAAACAGAGACAACAGGTTGATGTAAACGAGTTTAAACATTCCGTCACAGTTTGCTAATTACAGCAAGAGTCACTGCGAAACCATCACTGCCTGAAATGTTCCGCAAAATCAGACGTGGGGACGAACTTAAGAGCTCCCCCTAATTCATGAGGCATGGCTCATGAAGCACGATTAAAGCTTTTATGTCACCATCTACATTACTCGCCTTTTACAGCTCCATTACATAGAAAACGTTGCCTCACTGCATTGAGACGTTTCTTCAGATGATGGCTCTACAGACCTTGTGATAATTTTTGCCTGAACTCTTGTATTATAAATCTAGCAATTGTGATGTGATGCGTTAAGGATTTCAATGACTTTCCAGTGTCCCCCTGATTTAGCTGTGAAATGAAAAAAAAAAATCAATGAGCTTGAGTAAGTGTTTACTAGGAGACTTTTGCTGTAACCTTTTAACTGCAAGACTACAATATATAGGGTAGGTTGACATGGCGCGTCAGCAAGGAGAGAAAAAGACTCAAAGAGAAGAAATGACATGCTTTGTGTAGTAAGTAGTGGTAAAAAGAGCCTACAATGTGACTCTTAAGCTAGATTTAAGTTGCCCTTGGCATAGAGCACGCAAGTGGACATTTCCCCTGAAAAACCTATGTAAAAGTGTGTTTTAAACATCTCTGTTCAATATTTTCACATTCACGCATAGCTATGTAAGTTTTCACTGCTGCTTTTGGGCTTTACATACAAAATGCTCTGCATTGAACATGCGCTTAAAGTTTAACCAGGTTGAACTTTCTCCAGTCATGGACTCAGATTTTGTTGCAACGTAGGGATGTGATACCTTTCAGTTCTGGGAAATGCAAATGTTTTTTTTTTTTTTTTTTTTTTTTTCATGGATAAGACATTAGTAATTTATGAATAAAAGTAAATAATACAAGTAATACATTAATGACAGCCTTTTCCAACTGTAGGTGGTGGACATACATTAGTAAAGGCTGGTAGAAAAAAAAGAAGAAGAAGCCCCTCCCTGCTTGTGCAGTGTGAACACTGTGGGCTACACTTGCATTCGAGACCCTGATCAAATGTCCTGTGTGTGCGTAGCATAGAAGAGCGCTATTCACAAAAAGTGAAAAATGTCTGTAGGACACATGTGATGGTGGAGGTGCAGGTGTCTATTATAGTCAGTGGTAAGTAGGTGGTAGGTTGAAACAATTATCTAATACTGAACATGATTGCTCAAAAATGACCGTTTTGTAAAAATAAAATGTTGAGCTTTTACTTAAAAACATAGTAATTGAATGGTCTAGCATTTCTTTAGTCAAGAGCCTATTCTTTTTTCTTTCTACCCACAGCCATAACTAATGACTTTCTGAAGGGTGTTAAAAAAGTTGCTAAAATTTTCCATTTGGAAGTTATTATTATTATTTAATTTTTCTGAATTGCACTGAAAGTGACACATTGACTCAGCGGAGGAAGCAGGTTGTGGGTCCTTCCTGTAACAGTCCCCATCTATGTGTGCTCCCATGAGCTGCAAGATTGCCTTAAATTGTATTTATTTGCTTCACAGGACCCATTTTAGTCTTCCAGAAAAGGGGGCGAGAGATTAGAAACACTAAAGTATCTGATGCATGTGCCACATGTGACTTCTCCACAGATTCAGTTCCATTTTAGAGACGGGTAATTTTGGTAATGGTGTGTTCAGGCCCCCTGTTGGGAGCCAAACAACTTAAGAGCATTTCCAAAAAATGGCAAGGATGTAGCTTTCAGGAAATAAGATGTTTTCTTTTTAAAACAAGAGTGAAGATTTCTTTTTTATATAATAAAATAAAAATTGAACGAAAAACTTGATTATTAATATTCAGCATGATCCCTTATTCATCCATATTTTTCCATCAAACTTTTTTTGTAGTAGAAATTGTTCAAGGACCTATAACAATGTGGGGCATACGTGCCTTTACATATCTGACTGAAAAACGTGAAACAAACTCAGGAAAGGTTAGGGATTTACCGTTACCTGACCTTTTTCTCCAGCAGATAAAGATGGAAAACACGTGGCAAACTATGATGCAATTGGATGAAAACAAAGAAGACAAAGGAACTGAAGACTGCGAGGCTCTCTGAAGAAACGCTGTGCCAACAAAACTGACTTTGTATTATATTTGAAAGATGAAAACAGACCAAAAAATAGTTTTGGAGTAGTTTTCTGTTCTTGCTGTAAAAAGTTAGAATACAAGAGAATGCAGCAAAAATGTCCTTGATAAAAGTGCCTCAGAAATGACAGAAATGGGTTTTTGTCAGGTTGAAATATTTCTCTTATTTTAATAAATTCAGTTACACGCATTTTTTACTACTTAGTTGTATTTTTACCTGATTTCTATAATCATTTTTTTACACTATTATTTATACTTTGTCTCCTTGGCAATTGAAATGCACCATTTTTATGCTTTTATAATTTAAAGGAAACCAAAGCAAAAATGTAGAAAATACATGGCAGAAGAAAAGTAAAAAAATGTCACCTTGAAGTGTTATGAAAAATAGTTTTTTTGAGCAACATCAAGTTCTGGAAGCACAAGATAAATGAAAACAATCTATCTTTTTTTTATTGTACAGGTTTTCTTTTCTTTTATAAAGACAGCGTAGCAAAAACAGAACAATGTCACACCAGGACACAAACGCTAGACCTCTTTCTAAGAATTATTTTCAATAAAACTGCTATGAATCGCAGAAACAGCTGTGAGTTTTATTGATGTCTTCTTTTTGGATGGAACAGAACTTTAATAAATACATTTTAAAATAACAGAAAAAAAATAGGAAAACCTTTTCATGTGAAAAAAATAAATCTGTCACGAAGAGAAAATTCTCTTTTTCTCGTCGTTTTTTCTTCAGGATTTTGGACGATGACTGATGGTCTGACTTGCTGTTGTCAGTCATCTTTCCTCTGAGGCAGCTTGCCTTTTTTCTCACTGCTATGATGAACTGAACCTTGGTTTTAGAACCTGCCCCAGCAGGAGACGGCATCATGTGACGGCATCAGAACTCCTTGCCACCGAGGCATCAGTGTAGATGAGGCTTTGACATCTGCAGGAGAGGTGAGTTTGGATGCATGGTGAGTTCTAATCCCATCTTTCCATCCTCTTTTTCTCTTCTTCTATTTTCCGTGTCTACGTCCACTGGCTACAGTTTTTACTGACAGGAGATCCATTCTTTTGACTTTTATTTATTTATATTGTGTAGTTTTCTAAGAAAACACATCTCAGGTTGCCCACACAGAAGTTAAAGTCAAAATGAATATTATTCATGCATCAATTTTCTAAACCCGCTGAATCCCCTTAAGAAAACTGGAGTGAGTGACCCCTGCCCCCTCACATTCCAAAAAGCAAGGACCCCTGGATCCAAGAACCCAAAAGCCAATAAACTTCAATTGACAAATAAATAGCTATTACTCAGCCATTTTATTGTCAGAATAGCCATTCTTGCTCTATTACCTGTTTTAAACATGTTCTTGCTAATCCTAATTTTTATATACATTTTTTGCAAGTTTTTAAACTGACCAATCAGATGCCTGTATAAAAAGTCTGCAATTAATGCACTTTTAATCTTAAAATTCTTTAAACATATCCTCAATTGTGAGAAAAATGTCACAAGAACATTTTAAAACATCAAAAACTCAAATGTCATTAGAGTAAGTCTTTAAGTGGACTTTGCCCAGACTTTGGAGAGTTTGACCTGATAAAGAGGACAATTATCATCAGACCTTCTTCACATACGTCTTTTACTGAGTTGTGCAAAAATCCAAAACTGTGTGCAAACATAAAATCCATAAGGATTGAACAGTAAACAAACTGACCCTGGTTACCACTAAACTATAGAAGCTTGTGCGGGACCTGGTCATGATCCACACAAGTGGGGACTTAGAAAAAACAGTTCATGACCTTTTTCATACAACAGACAAGTTTAAGGTGAAAGTTAAACTTCATGGAATATTTCACTGCCATGCAGGTTCATGCAGAGAGCATGATAATGTTCCTTGGTTTTTCTATTCAATGTGACTGGCATGCACTTGGAGTTCCTGCAGAGAATTCTACAGCACAAGAGGAACAGCAACTGTCTGACCTGACAACACACTTACAGATTTATAGAATTTATTTGCAAAGCCTTAATCTTGAAGGGACACTGAGACCTATGTTACTGGGCTGTATTTTTCCCCTGCATGTGCACTGTAAAAATACAAATATCCTATTTATTTATTTGCATTTTAATTAGTTTTTCGTGGTTTTTGCTCTCTGAATTCGGCATTGCACATTGTCATACATGCTTTGACTTAAACATTAGCTTTTTTGTTCGTTGTCCAGCACACTCAGTCCAACATGTGAGGAAGATGAGCAAATAAGGGGGAAAAAATAGGTGAATTCATGTATTTACAAACTGGGAATGGGAGTGAGTGATTCTGACATGCACACAAAGAAAAAAGATGGAAGAAGAGTCTGATTGATGGGTTGTCTCCCAGGACTCTGTTTCAGGGGGGTCGGAATCCAAGCTTCAGCTACAGAAGCGTGTAATAACTGCTGAGGAATTCTAATGGCCTCAAAGCCCTTAGAGATCTCCTCTTGAGCCCCCTGCTCCTCTCTATTTCCTCCCCATCCATTTCACCTCTGTTAAACTGTATCTTTGCTGCCATTCCAATTGTCAAACTTCCATTTCTCTTATTTTCCTGCACTGCTCGCTTCTCCCCGCGCAGCTCAGCTAGGGTAAATAAGCTCCTGACTGCACACTCTGACCGTTTTGTCTCCCAAGCTTTCAGAGAGCTGTGAATCTCACATTCACACTGAAGGATCAAATCCTTGCTTTCCTGCAGAGACGGAAAATAATATCTAGGACTGGCTGGAGCAAACCATCATTCGTCTCTCATTTAGAACAAAAAACCTGCAAAGGTAACTAAAGCGTCATGTAATACACCAGTCCATAGAGCTGTGCTTTAATTGAGTTTTGCTTCACTAGAACTTTATATGGCCCAATTCACTAAAAGATTTTATAGGATGAATTCCACGTTAAAACATGCTCAGCCCAGCCCCATTCATTACAACTGTATTAGTCACAGCAGACCTGCAATAAATATGTAGGGTGAAATATGTCTAATTGATCATGTAAAATCTTAAGCTACGAACACAATGGTCATGTGATGCTCATTAAAGAACAATGCTCAAAAATCCTTTAAAAATATTCCTGCAAAACACTTTTTCTTGGACTTGTTTCTTTTCTACTGAAGGATCAGTATGTTTTATTTCATAGATTTATTTTTACATTCACTTTTTTTTTAATGTCTAAGTGAACTCTCTAGTCTCTGAAAGCATGTAAAATGAAAAATACATTTATGAAGAATATAAAATTCACAAGAATGCTGTAGATGTTCCAGACTATTTTTTTTTGCACCACCTTTGGTCATACTCTCTGTTACGGCCTCAGCCGTATTTGGATTTGTTTATATATATTGTATATTGTGTACTTTTTGTTTCTGTCAGAGTGGGACCTCTTTGATTTTTGTGGATCTTTGTGGGTTTGTGTGTCTCTTCTTTAATTTGTTTCAGGTGTGGTGCTGGAAGGTGTGGCCTCCATTGGACCCAAGCTGATGGAGGCAGCCATAAAGGGACTGTGTGGACCTTTGGCTGGTGAGAAGGGAGCCTGGCTGCAGTCAGTCTCCACTGTAGCTTGGTGCGCCTCTCCACTCATTATGTTGGTGTTGCACTTTATTGTTTAGTGATCAGGTCCACTCTGTCTTTGGTTTTGTTAGTTATGTTTTAAAGTGAAGCTGTAGGGCTGAACTGCCATTTTCTTTAGTGCACATTTTCTCGTGTTTATGTTAGACTATGGAGGTTAGTGTTTTGTCATTGTTTTCCCTTTTCTTTCATAAGCAGGTAAGATGTTGTTTGTGTTCAAATAGGTTGAGGTTTTGTTTGTTGTTTTGGCCTTGGTTCACCCTGAAGCCTTTTTGCTTCACTTTTTGTAGTTATTAATATAAATAAATTTGTTATTTTATGGAGATGTCTTTTTTGCTGTTTTCTTTTGTTTTAATATGTATTATTTTACCTTTATGTTATGCCCCACTCCCCCTAGACAGAAAGGGGTGTAACACTCTCTATCGCGATAATTTATTCCAGGCATTCCTTGCTACTTATTTTAGCAAAAGACCAAACATTTCTTTTTTTTTTTTTTTTTTTTTTTACTGTTGTTTCCCTTTTGCACCAAATGTATTTATAATAAAAGTACTTAGTTAATAGTAAGGCTGTTTTTTAACATGAATTTGGCTTAAATCGGGTGAATTTGGATCTGATAACAAGATTCCATTTGAAAAAGTTCTCTTTTGTGACCCTGCAAGTGAACACATATTGAGTCGCATTAAGTCACTGAATGTACATGACAATAAAAAGAAATGACTGAGAACCGTTTTGCTATAACAAGAGGTTGAGTGTATTTAAGAGTGAAATTCTAGCAGCCTCTGTTTTTGTACTTACTACAGATCATCTGAAAGACAAGGACGTTTCTTAGTATAAAAAGAGCTACAAACTCTTAGTCATTTCTACCAATATTATTTTAGTCAGTTTTTATTTCAAGTTTTTAAGCTTGTCCATTTTTATTTCACCAATTTTCTTTTAGTTTCGTCTTACATTTTTCCATAAAGTTTTTAGATCTCTTTACGTAACCACATTTTTTAAATTATTTTTTATGCTGATTATAACTTTTTATAGTTATGTTACTTCCTTTGAAACACGGTCACAAAAATATTTCTAAAGGACATATTTTTTTTCTTTGCATATTTGTAACTTTAAGTTTTTAACTTTTAGGATAGCTTGCAATTGTTGGAGAGCAACAGTTAGTAGTTTGGTCAGAAAACCCAGGCTAGCAGCTTTACTTTAGTTGTGAAGTGAAACTTTTTCAGATAAACTCATTTGCACATCATTTTAATTTTTACCATACCAATCTTTAAACTTTCAGGATGATTTTTTAAATAAACCTTAGAGAGCAGACATTGACTATCATGATCAATGCAGAAGAAAATGACTCCCTGCAGTCTTGAGATTGATAAATCTCATTGCTCTTCATCCATTTTCAAGAAACTATTGATAAATGATCAATAATGACTCATTCGTCCTTCCATTCAGGAAGGTTGTGCCTCTCAACACAAATAATTAGGTTTTACGTTTATTACATTAAATTCAATTTATTATTGATGTTCGTTATATTTACACATGTAACATTGACAACTGAAAACATGATACTTGTTTAGAATATTGTACCTCAATTTGGATGATGCATCATGATGGAAAACAGACTGTAAAATATTAGGAAAATGCTAATTTGTTTTGATTGCATTTAGATTCATTCATCTACATTTTATAGAGGGACTAGCTAAGCAGCTTAACCATCTAGAGACAAAACGGGCAAAACCAACCAGATTCAGTTTATTACTTCAGCTCAATTCAAATTGATTCCATATACGACATGAGTCTACAGACCACTGTTAGAGAGTGAACGCCCTGGTTGTTCTTCAGTTGTGTCCTACCTGGTTCTGATTACCTGAAACAGAGGTATTCCCATCGAGAAAAGCAGTTGAGGTGAAATCATTAAAAAAAGGAATGGCTGAAACAGAAGTTTTCAGTTACAGTCAGACTGCAAACACCAAACCCCTCTCAGAGTCTAATTCAGAGTCACGTTTGATGAAAAGCCGGGCTGTAAGCGGTAGAAGAACATTCTGAATCACTGTGTGTGTTCAAAGTGTAACAACTACCAACACAGAATCAATTAAATTCCAAACTCTGCAGGCATATTTTGTCCAGTAAATGATTAAAAAAAGCTCTAAAAGAATTGCTAATTAAAAACAAATGCACTCTACACAGTGCACAGCCTCAGCAGAGGAACTCTAAGCAGCTCCAGATGCTTGCAAAGTTTTAATGAATCTTCTTCCAAACAGTCCTTTGGTATTATCCTTCTCTTTTATACTTTATTCTTTCTTCTTGGGGTCTATAGGTGACTACTTTTCCTTTCACTAATACACTGAAAAACTTAAAAATAAAATGTCACATTAAACTTCACTTGCATTCTGATTCAATCTGTGTACACTTGTGCCAGGAACGTTTCCCCATCCTGCTGTAATGAGCAACATTTCTTTAAACACAGACAAGATCTAGCTTCTTCTTCTCAACGTATTTTACCTTGTTAAATGTTAGCCACATATTTGGTTTATTTGTTTTAAAAACTCAAATTTAGTGGAGCTTGCTTAAACTTTTGCATTGACACACACATCACATCAAAAACTTTGACTACAAGTAGTTTTTCTGTGATTTATGTCACTAATAATTTGCATAAGACTTACCTTTTTGAACGGCTATTGATGTTTGATTACATAAAATATAGTAATTTAATATCGGGATAAGTTTCCAATTCTTCAAATTTGAACTTGTGCTGCTGCTGAGGTGACCTACTTGTTCATTTACTGTCAGTGTTTTTAATCATTTTTTGTAAATGATGTACAAGTTTTTAATATTTTCATGTTTTTAGTCCCAGCATTTATGCCATGTCCAAGCAGATTTCTAATCAATGGCTTTTAGTGTCTGTCATGTATTACTTAAAGGAAAATTTTCTTCATTTAATGACGTTTATCAGGTAGAAGCCACTGCATTGACCTACCCATTTTGGATTTACATAATTAATTGTCAATCATTATTTGTTTATTGTAATTAGAAAACACAGTGAGTGAAGGTTCCACGATAGATAGAGGTCATGCGAGGGATTATAGTGTAAGGCAAAATCCATTTCCAGAATCAGAGTATGCAACTTTAATCTTTCAGCCATGCTTGTTATTCCTTCTAACACTGCACAGTCCAAGAATGTTCCATGTCTCATAAACACAGATGAACAATGTCAGTCTACTTTGAATTGGTGCAGATACATTATGCCCCCCTATTGAAGATTCAAAGTTATTTTGTCTTTTTTTTTCAGTCCACAGCAGGACAGGATCTTACTCAATGCAAGACCCAGTGACATATTTCTACATTTCTGTTTTTTTATCAGCAAACGCCACTGTATTTCCTGAAAGTCTAATTCATTATCTGGCCCCATAATAAGTTTTAGGTAACCAAGACCATGTCATTGTTTTCAAGCAAATCCGTTTTTTTGGTCTTTTTCCACATTTTAAAACTTTGCATAATTATGCATCTGTCTGGCAGGTACCCAGGCAGGTACCCTTTGCTTAATTCATTATGTCCTGCATCTTATTTCTACAGAGAACGCGTTTGAGTGGACTTTGATTTCTGATTTCTTGCACAAAACTGCAATGGTGGTTTTTAATTTTTCAGAAAGATGAATTTTAGTTGTTGCTTCATGCAGCCTCCTGGGATTTGTCTTTCACTTTTCCATTTAATGTTATTTTAAAAATCAACTTTTTTGACTTTTTCTTTAAGTTAAAATATTTGTTTTCCTACTTTTTTGCAAAAAAACAGAAGAAAACTTTTACAAAAAGATCACAGTATGATGAGGAAATATGCACTTTTGACTATTAAATGCCGGAAATGTCACCTGTGATGCCTAAATAAAACATTTTTTTTAACTACAGTGGCTTTTTGACCATTTCTGAAATTAACGTAATTTCAGAGCAAAACAGCTTTGCAGAGCTGTTTTGTTCCAGATAGAAATCAACTGATTTATGTTGAGTGTGTGAGCACTTCAGAATTTGAAAGAATTAAATTAATTGCATAAAGGACTGAAGAGTAGTCCAAAGAATTCCAACGCTGGAGCTAAAGCGTTGGTGGTAAAGGGTAGAAGGAATAAATAAAACTAATGTCCAGTCAATTCAAACCTTAACAGCTTATTAAATAACAAACAGAAAAAGAAAAAGGAGCAAAAGCAGAAGTATATAAAAAAAGAAGAAAAAAAAATTCTGGAGAGAAGAAAGGGGCAGAAAAAAAGCCCCAAAAATACACGTGTTTACTTCTCTTATATTCAGTGCTTCTCTACTTCTGTGAATTTTAGTCTACTTTATAAACACAAGAAGAATTTTCAGCAACAGGATCCATATATTTTCCTTGGTGAGAAACGATGCACAGATTCCTAGTGGCCTTGGCTTTAAAAAGAGCTTTTTAGTTCATGTTTCAATTTATGTGCAAAAGTTGTTTTTCTTAGACAATGCAAACTAGAAATATTGTAAAAGGAGCCACGCAAGAAAAAAAAAATCATTATATAATGAGTTAGTTTTCGTGGTTCATGCTGTGGTAAAGAAGCTTTGTTTTCTTCCCAGCAAACTGTGTTGCTACAGGACAGGCCTGCATCATAAGTTTCTTGTTATTGCGATATCAGCCTGTGTGATATGCGTCTTATGCCCTAATCTGAAGATGCAAGTCATTTGGAGCATATTTTAAGTTATGTTGACTTTTATTTAAAACTGTCATCAATCCAATATTGATCTGTGTGAGCAGGTGATACAGTGAATGCGCATTTGTGCAGGGTCAGCAAGGGCTCTGAACTCCCACCTAGCTAACAACTATGGTGTGGCGTAAAGACACCATTCGACAGCATTACAGTACCATACATCCGAAGTGCGTGCAACGTCCATTAACATTATGATTTTGGATTTATTTATGCCCGCGTAAATTACACTCTGATTGCAAAATGTAATTTCTAACAGTCAGGCTGGTCTATGACCTTGATATTTTGTGCAGGCCACCTGTGTGTCTCGTACAGGTTTTCCCATTTTTGGCCCACAGATAGCCTGTATCTGGGTGTACGGGTAGTTGTGACTAAGTTCAATCATGTTTGAAGATCATTTCCAGTGTAAAGTGTTGGGTCAATACTGCGAAAAAGAAAACACTGATTACTACTTTGATAGCAAAAGAATTCAAGGTAATTTTGATACTCAGCATATCGTGTGCCAATATGCCACACAGTTTGTGTGTGGAAACCAGTGTTAGTTTTTACAGTTGCCAAAAAATAACCTGCCCCACAAAACCTGCAGCAATTCTTTTAAAAACTGCCAAAAGTAGCCCACATTCGACTCAGATGAGCCTATTATGAGTCTGTTGACTATTAACAGTTGAGAATGTGTTTATGATGAAGCTCCGCCATCTTATGTGGTTAGGAAGATGACAGAGGCAGAGTTGTGAAGCTGTCCATCAGCAGCTTTGTCCGGTCAAACCGTCCTCTGAGAAAACGCTGCTGTGAATTGCTCCTCACAGCTCTCCTGATTTCAAAAAGTAATTCACATCATTTTTTTTCCCGTCACTCCACTGTAATCGCTCTCCAACAGCAAAATGGAATCTATTATTTTATTTCTTGGCATGCCTGCCTCACATAACAAGTATCTTTTAAAAGGCTGCTGCTGTGATCCGAGGGCTGAATGCAGAGGGCCTTTTGTCGCTTTGTAGCCACTATCACATTACGTGCTTCCTTTCAGCTCATGACAGTGGGAGTTAATGTCTGCCTAAGAAGATAAATAGAGGCAGCTAAAGATCTAAAATGTAAATATGAACGGAACGGTGACAAGAAAAAAGGCAAAAAGTGACAGGCAGCAATTCAGAGTTAAACTTTTAATTTTAGTTCTAAAAATGGTTTTAGAAAGATTGACTCTGTATTGTATTCATTCATTTATTTTTTGCTTGTCAAAATTAAACTCAATAGATCATGTTTCGATTGGGCAGAAGGCATTCAAGGCTTTTAAGTTATTAAGAAAGTATGCATAAAAAAACTTTTCTGTTACAATCTGCCAGCTGCTCTTGCATTTGTTATCTCTGCTCCAAAAGAAAGTGGCAAAAGCATAGTATGAACAGAAAAAGATTGACCAAACATTCAACTTTTTTAATGTTTTTCTGAGATAATGAGTTATGTTAGGTTTTGAACAGTGAATTTTAGACTGTGACACAGTGCTATGAGCCTCAGGCCAAGAAAACATTAAAAGCTGTTAGTCTTTGCGTCAATGATGTCTGTTGGTGACAGAAATATTTTATTCTCCATCACACCAACACATCTTTCAGTTCCAGGAAACAGATCTTGTGAACTTTGGGGCTGGGGCAACCATTGCCTGAAGTGAGATCACAGAGATACTAAAAGAAAGTGCAATGTCAAGACTCTTGAAGTGGACAAAGCCTGTCTGATGATTCTCGAGACTACTGATGCTATAAGACTGTCTTAGTGCACATTTCTCACCTGCACATTGTCAATACCAAAGTTCTGAGTTTTCAGTTTGCAAGAAAATAGGCTTTTTTTGTCAAGGAAACAAACCCACATATTTATTCGTCCTATTTCTTATAGTTGAACCTGGCTTCAACCATAACAGTGCTGCGTCTGTTAATGCAGAAAATGGCGACTACTCATTTAAACATTGATGCACTGTTTGCTGCTAATCTGCAAGAAAGTTTCCACCCACTCTTTCAATTAGAAAGCACCCTGCTACTTCTTATTCTGATCTTTGTGGACCTGGTGACAATTATTTTTATTGAAACAGAGGATCCCTTCCATACACACAGGCAAATCTACATTTGTCACGCCTACTCGAACTTAGGTTACAAAGCATCCACCTACTGAGTGAGTTGCCAAACATGTGAGGCTTCCTGATGCATGATGGGATTAAGACCAGCAAGGAACAAACCAAACACACAGCTTTCAATGAGTCATGTTGTTTAATGGTGTAATCCTGCTGACATAAAATAATTGTGAACAAATACACAAAACTTGATGAGTGTTATCACAGAGTGTCACAGTGAGGAGTACATGCTAATCTAATAAAAATATAAAGCCCGTCACTGGTCATTTATTTTTCTACATTTGATTTTTTGCAACCATTGGAGAGCATCATGATGACGGGTGAGCCTCGTAAAAGGTGTTAAAGCTTTTCTCTTCCCTCTTATTGCCTTTTTTGATTGTAATGGATCTTCTAACACACGGATGTGATGTTGTCAATAAAACAGACATTAGTTGCATCAATAACTGGCGTCCCCAGAGTGCAGATATACAGAAGCACACCCCCACATTGGCTTGAAACTCCAGGCGCTGGCATGATCTTATTAACTAACTGAGCTTCTCTCATTTATTTTCCCACTCATGTTCAAAAGTCTCAGAGGTAAAATGTGGAGAACGAAGAATAGAATGTCACTTTACATTAAACTCCTTATCTTCAGTTATGTTACAGGTTGCAATCATTCATGAGAGAACTATTACAAAAATACTATTTTCATTCTACTTGGGTATGAAAAAAATATATAAACTATAATTTTTAACACATTTAATGTTTTGATGTGTTACTGAAAAGCAATAAGTAAATGTGAGATATGCATGTACTATTTAACAAATGTTTAATGTTTTATTATGTTGGGTTTCTGCTGAAATAATCAGCATTTAGTGACTTGATTAGGAACTTTAAGTTTTTGGAGAAATGTTATGGTAATGCTAATCATTCTTCAATATGGGGTGCCAATTTATATTTGAAACCTGAAAACGTATTATTTATTTTTTTTACAAACATGTTTGAAATACAAAAGCTATTTTTCGGGATCACATTTCTTGAACATGCATATTCAAATTTGTTCTCTTTATTATTAGCACTAAATTTGGCTTAAAAAAGAGGAATAGTTAACTGTTAAAAACAACTATGCTTTGAAAATAAATCTAAAATTGAAAGTTAAAGCCAGATGTTAAAGTCTAAATATACATTTTGAATCTAAAGCTATGTTAAATCTATATCAAATTGTCAAAACTGGCTAAAAAATTAAAAATTCAACATTTTCACCTTTAAAGTCAACGTTTAATGTGTATTTTAATATGCACATTCAAACATATGGTCAGTAAATTAAATGTATTAGTTTCTGCCTATTGGTTTCTTAAGATAGCTGATTCATGACCCTAAAAAGCAGCATTATTTCACATTCAGGGTAGTTTTAGTTTATGGGATTTTCTATATGGATTGCAGAACTGTCTTAATTAATAGTGTAGCATAAAGGAACTTATTTGAACTAAAATGGTTTTATGTTGTAGTGCTTATAGCCAATAAATTACATGCAAATGGTATGAAATAGAGTATGAAAAAGTGATTGCATAAAACCATGTTAAGAGGTCAGTGCGCATACTTTTAAATTTCTATAATCTGGAGTTTATAACATTTATTTTGTGCAAGTTACATTACTCCTTTGAGAGAAAATGAAGCATCAGCTCGAAAATGCAACCGAGCACATGACCTGAAGAAAGAATAAGAATTTCTTTCCTATTATGATAAAAAAGCTTTGTCGGTGACCTTTTAAATAAGTAAACCCTGTTTAACCTTTGTGAAAAACAAACAAACAAACAAAGATTGCCCATTTGAGAATTTACTATATAATTAATGTTTCTTGTTTGTTTTTTTTTCTAAAATGTCCAGTGGAAAGGAACCCACAAAACTTTTTTTTTTTTCTAGCTCACCTTTATCAATATTCCAGTAAAGTCTTCCAGTAAAGTAGAGGTGAGCATGAAATTGGCTTGGCTATGTCTGCTGTCAGTTTGTTTACTCATATGTTTATAGTTAAGACAGTGCTTCTGTCTGACAAATTCAGTTCAGCTGTCAGCCAAAGAAGAGGAGATTTTTAAAGATCGAGCCTCCAAATTACTTTATACAATCCTAAACATAAACATTGCACTTGAGTTACATTCAATATTTATCACGATTATTAGCCTAGCAGTTTTGGTCAGTTTCTTTTTTCTGCATGCATTTTATCTTCCTAAAGTGCAATCTTTAACAAGGGAAAAGGGCGTTTTTTTCTTTGTTTTTTTTTTTTTTTTATTTACTTTATAAACTAAATCAGTGGAACTCTGTTCAGAAAGATCTGTTTTTTGACAAGAAAAATTCAGATGGCACTGTAGTAAATTTTGTTTGGCTCAATTTAACATCCTACATTTATGATAAACAACATTTTTACTCTCTATAGAGACGTATGCAAACTGAATCCCACCTATTAAACAGCCTCGTTTTTAAAACAAGACATGAAAAATAAATACATGAAGCATCATTTTCACTTGACTTGATCTTGACATTTTTAGTAATATATTGGAATTTTTTCTAAATTAAAGTCCTCTTAGCTGTTACACATCTCAGTGTGGGGAATTTGTTATCCACATATGACCCACCCCTGGAACAACTGAAGTCTATCTTTACATTATAAAAAAAAATAAAAAATGCAAACGTTTTTGCAGAGGAAAATTACAAGAAATGAAAGAGTTTTCTTAAGCCTTCGTTACAACTGTTCTCAGATGAGAATACGGGCTGTCTGCCGGTGAAAAGTGGGCAAATCTGTATGGGGTACACAGTTGGCCCAAAAGAAATGTCAAGGCCGTAGACCACAAGGAGAGTCTGTAGAATGCAGAGGTAGAGCGGTCAACCTCTGATTGAAATTATTGCGTGACATTTTTCATGCACTCCCTGCCCATGTGTTCCTGTGGAAGAAACTGATCCCCATATTTTGCCTGCTATGTATGAATGTTTGTGTATGTGAGCGGATGGCGCTGAAGCTGTGACTGTACGACGCTTTGGGGATTCAAGGAAGGTAGCAAAGCACTATATAAGTATACACAAGTTTTTTTTCATGGGGCCGGACAACCCAAAGCCCACAACAACTGGCTTTAATATGTTATATCTAACTCAAAAATACAACATTGTGAATTTAAAACAGACCCATCTGGATTGTAATAAATAAAAAAAGCACATAACTGGCATCTTGATAGCTTAAGAATAAACATCAAACTAAAGCAAAACAGTAATACATCGTCCTGTCTTCAGAAGTAACAGTCATTAAATAAAAAAATAAATCTCACAAAAGGTTAAGGGTGAGATGATTTATTTAGGGTGGTTCATGAGCAGAAGTGTCTTGTCTCAGAGGCCCATCTTTTGTAAAGCATAAGTTCTGATAAATCTGACATAGTTTGGATTGCCCTGACTAAAGTATAACTGAAACAGATGCAGTTCATGTCATGTTTTATAGTAATCGAGATGGGATGAAAATATCAAATAGATTGCTACCTGCAGGCTCCAATGCTGCTCATAAATCTGATCTGACTGTGATGATAAAATCAAGTCTGTGGGGAAAATAATCCCTCTGAGAATGGCTGTCTGGTCGGAAACCTGATAAGTGCTGCTCATTCAGTCAGACACCACAGTCTAAGGTCATCCATTAACACTATCGATTTAGTCACCACCCTCATCAGAGTCTGTGTTCATTGATAGCATGTCTGCAGGATATGTGGTGCGTCAATAACCAACAATCTGTTGGCTGTGTTAAGTCAATATTTCCACATTATTAAAAGGCAGGAAAGGTGGCATTTAAGCTGCACTTAAAGGGGATTCTTGATGGAGTACGTTAATGAAGTGATAGTAGGAGCTTGACCTTTGGCTGCTGTTGATGAGAATAGAAAGGTTCGCAACATTTGTTTGTCAGACAGAGGAAAATGAAAATTTTTAGTCTGGGAGCCAGATTTAACAAATGATCTCAGGTGTAATGCTGCAGGAAAGAAGAGGAACGTCACTCTGTTTGACATACTGATGGATGAGTTACTTTTTTAATTCCATACATCTCTACATAGTTTTACTCCATGAATGCTAAAATATACAGAAATCACTATAAGTTAGAGATCCTGTCATCTGCACAAGGGCTTTTCCTTTTTAAGGGAATTAGGACATTTCCATTTGATATTACTGATAATTAATGAGAAGAAACACATTTTATTCATTTAATATGTGTTCACTCAAAAACTAAGATGATATTAAAGATAGCCCCACATACCCATAAATTGATCACATCAATAACATGTTGTGTTATTTCCACCATTTGCCACAATGACAGCTTGACTGGGAAGTCACATGCTTTTTACCAGCCTCATGAAGTTGTTCTGAGGCAATGTGTTCCACACTTTTGCCACCTGAAATCTGCCGGGTCATTTTGGGGTGGGCTAAGATCATCCAGTCTAGGGGGGGGTGCGTGTGTGTGTGTCTTGAAGTACGTCATGATTCGAAATACGATTTAGGAGGCAACAGTTTGATTATGAAACTATTATGAATGCATCCTGTATCTGCATTTTTTAGAAATGCTTTCTCTTTATCACACTACACAAGACCAACATTACTTATTATTCTCCACCAAAGTGAATTTTAAAGTTAG
Source organism: Oryzias celebensis (assembly GCA_014656515.1). Lineage (NCBI taxonomy): Eukaryota > Metazoa > Chordata > Actinopteri > Beloniformes > Adrianichthyidae > Oryzias > Oryzias celebensis. The sequence continues at coordinate 10,959,372 of BNCR01000005.1, forward strand.
GAGAAGATCCATATATTAAGTCTTAAGAAAATAAAAATTCTGACATAAAAATGTTTCATTTGGTAATCACATAATTTCCACAAGATCAAAAGGGAAAACATTTACCTGAACTCAACTTTAAATAATTCTCCACCATAGAATATAGTGTTGAGTTGATTTCTTTATTGGCTTAGCCTTTTCTGACTACGGTGAAAGTGTCTTTAGGATATCCAATATGTTTTTTTTACTGTTGGAGTGGTAAATGGGGTACACTTGTATAACGCTTTTCTAGCTTCTTTAATGGCCCAAAGCGCTTTTACAATCACAATCCCATTCACACACACATTCACACACTGATGGCAGTTCCGCTGCCAAACAGTGGTGCCAGCCTTCCACCAGAGGCAAAGTGGGGTTCAATGTCTTGTCCAAGGACATTTCAACATATGGACGTGCAAGGTGGGAATCGAACCTGCAATTTTCTTCAATTTTCTTGTAGTTGTTGAAGTCACACTCATGCCAGTGGCACCCGAATGGTTTCCATACAATGTGATTTTGCAAAGCTGTTGTGTTCCTTTCATATTTAGTTTTGGTGCAACAGAACTTAGATGCCGCATGACTTTTATCCAAAGCCATTTGACTGTTGTCACTATGAAAGCCTAAATGCTTCCAAATGGTCACTTTAAGTGAAGTCGGGGCTGATTAGATGATGTGATCTGTAAAATCAGCCATGTTCGTGTGCTGTTCCAAAATGTCAGAGTGAAAAATTATTCATGTTTAGTTCCACTGTTTAGTGTTTAGTAATCATAAAATTTATTTGCTTATCGATTATTTTAAATTCACAAAACGATTCAGAATTGTTTATGGATCGTAATCAATGCATCTGACTCATTTTTCCCCCACCCCTAATCCACTCTTTGCTTCAGCTGGTCCTTGGCATGCTTTATGGAATTCATGTCAGGGGAAGTTGTTGGTCACGCCACATGAAGCACTCCAACTTTCTGAAGTCAAGTTGCGACACTTCTTGCACAATGTGGTGGAGCATTATCCACTATGAACAGAAATTTCGGGGTGTGCTGGTGGAATTGAGGGATGATGGGTTCTCTGAGGTAAGAAAGGTCAGTGAATGGGAAGTCTATAATAACCAAATTGTTTTCAGATCTGACTGATGATGCCTCGCTAGGGCCAGGTGGAGATGCTCGTCCGCAAAGCAATGTCATGTGTTCATGGATGTTTGATCACCTTAGAATGCCTCACCTGCAAATCAGCTTTTTTTCCCTACAAAATGTACAAACTGTTGTTACATCGAAAAGGGTAATGTTTTATTTTTTTACATTTTTCCTTAACCAACACTTTTCAACAAACTTTTAATTAGATTTTAACTAAATTATGCCAGACCTGCTGATCCACAAAAAATGAGCTCAGAATAATTAAAATTGTTTGAGACGTCCACTAAAATGACCAATTTTACCAGTTTAAACATTTTTTAAAAATCGTGTTATTCTCACATTTGAATGCTTTGAAGTTTGTCTTCATAGAAAAACCCCATGTCTCTCGGGGCTCAGGAAAACCAAGTTCCACTGTTTTACAGTAGCTGTAGTCAGAAGACTGTGAAGTTACCATCCCTACAGGGAACAACGCTCCCAGTGGACCTAAAGGGCGAAATGGAGGAAATTCTGCATAGAGCCTGACCACATCTTTTTGAGAACAGCTTTTTGATAATTTGTTTGTTTAAGGCTAGATTTAAGACAGCCGTCAACAAAACAGACCCAGAAAAAAAAGCTAATTTATTAGATATCTAACAAAACTGATAAGAGACCCAAGACACTTTCATGTGCAAAATCAACAACAAGACATCCATATCAACTGATAAGTTATGCTGTTTTGAATTACAAATGTATATCCTGCTGATGAAGTTGGCTATGTTGTCTTTTTCAAGTTGAGCAATGGTGACACTGGAACTTCTTGCATATGGACACAGAAGTAAGCAAACAGACAGACGGGTGGGCAGATGAACAAGCAGAAAGACATTCTAGATTATTATCTGCAATGTTCCCTTATTGTCTATTTAATACCCCTGTGGCTTCTTGTTCTTCATCATTAATTTCTGACAAGTTATTAAACTGGGTCATATGCAGTGAATAGTTCTACCAGGGTAAACATATACAGCATCCACACTTTCAGGGTCAATCCACAGATCAAATTCACTAAAAAAAACTGTAGTAAACAGAATTATGAGATTGCCAAATCATATGGAAAGAAGCTGTTTTACATGTTGACATGATTTGCATATCTATGTCACATTCATTTACTTGCAAAGACCACAGTAAGAGAGACAAAGAGGTTACTGTTTGGTGCAGCCTCATCCACCTATGGGAGGAGCTGGATTACCTCAGCAGCTTCTGGCACAGCCAGCAGTTGTTCCTATTTGGTGAAAGGCAATAACTGCTGTTGGTGCATTGTGCTTTAAATCACTCTAAACTGTGTGCATAAAAATTCCGCTAATCAGTTTTCTGATAACTAGTCTGTAAAGTTGTTGAATATAACAAAGATATTAAATTGACTACAATCTTTTGATTGCCTTTATAATAAAATATTCCAGGGATTTAGATTTTCTCTGTCTTCATCATGCTGTCTCACCATTGTAAATACTAACATACTGTTTCCTTTTTTTCACTTACAAGTATTCAGTGACTTCATCATCTGTTTGATTGATCCTCAGTGGAAAAGAATGTTTCTTTTCTTTTATGGTTTAACTAATATTTCAGGGATGTTTTGTTTGCCTCTCCTACTCATTTAATCTCAGCCAGTCGATTTGACATATTTGTGGAAATTATTAGTTTGCAAGATAACTTTTTTTTTTCCCAAATTCCTGACTGTGTACTCTGTCTTTGTCTTAAACGACAGCCACTTAATTATTATGACCATTCAGATAATAGTTGTCAGAGAAAAAGAGAAGGGGTTGTGCCCAATTTATGCATAGATAATAAGATGTCAGAACTGAAAAACTAGTGCTGTGAAAAAGAAGGATATTGATGTAGTGTCATGGCCCTGGCAGAGACGAGTTTTCATTTTCTAATGGAGCATGAGAAAACAGTAAAACAGTTTTTGTCTCTTCTCCCGTGGTTTTCCCATTCCTCCGGGTTAAGCAGGATGAGTGGTAGCGATCTCAGCATTATGACACAAAATATCACCAAGTTGTAAAAATCAGCGCTTAGCAGCAGAGAAGTGGCTCTTTAATTACATTATGAGATGAACGCAGAACATTTGCGGTTAATTGAAGGGCTCTGGGCAATGTCGTCGCTTGCAAATGGATGTCTACAAAACTTCATGACTTATTGTTTTCATTTAAGTACATTTTCTCTTTTTTTTGCCACATTGACTCCAGCCTGTTTTACCACTTATATTATTTTCCATGAAGTCTGAATATGAAACCTGACTGAAAACCAGCTGATGGATAACAGTAAATCGAAAGCTGCGCCGTCATGCTGCTTACAGCCACTTTGCTCCCAATGATGTGGGGTAGTGTGAGTTTTGTGCCTCAGTGGGCCAAGTTGTAATGAAGCAAAACAGACTTGCATGAAATTGTTTACAAAAGAAATTGTCTGCTGATAAAACTCCATGGTTATCCAGGTTTTTTTCCACAAAAACTAGCCGAGAGCTGAGAAGGATTTGTTCACATGCGTTACTACTCATGAGTAAATACTTTAATTATTTTTTTATTTTTTTATTTTTTTTATTATTATTTTTTATTAATCAATTAATGTAAGTAATGAGGCAGTTGTTCAAGTTGAAATGTTTTTTAACTGACTTTGAATACATAATAAACGGAATCCGTCCAAAGTAAAAATGCAGCTTGTCATTAAACTGAGGAACTCCAATAATACATTGTTTTTGAACAGAATTCTAAGAACAGCACATCTAGTAATCCTGTTTCTACCACTATACTTCTGACATATTGCACAACAGCTGTGGGATAAACTATGGGTGTTGTATTATTACGTTAATCGTGATTAAATTATCAGACATTTTAGCGTGTTTAACAGTTACTTGTGTAAATCGGTTCATGTCTGATAATGCTCACCTCAAAAGGCATTATATCACTTATAGCATGGTCATTTATGAAAAAAAAAAAAAATTAAATGCATTTTTAGAACTTAATCCTGTTATATTGTTAAGTTTAAATTCTCTGTCATGGTAACAGCTACAGCTCATATGATTCTGCTCTCCCTGTTTTTTCTCTGAGGAAAGTGATCGACATGAGATGTTAGACTAAGTAACATTTCGGTGGGAAAGTTCAACTCTTAGACAACCACAAATTTAAATGAAAATACCTCAAAACAATTTCAATAATTTCACAGCAATTATTAGGTTAAATATAATTGTGATTAAAAAATGATTAATTGTTTACTTACAGGTCATGATTAATTAATTGCACCAAAAAGTAATCACATGACAGCATTGGGAAGAACAGCAAAGTGACATCTCTCAGCACCACAGATGACATTGGTCTGCTAATGCTGTCAGAAAAATAATCCACAGCTTTTCAGGATTGCGCGCGTGTAATGGCGTGGGCCAGATAAACCTCTCCAATGCTGTGCCGTTTTTATGTTTTGGTTGCACTAAGAAGGGTTTCTACAATAACATGGGATGTGGTATAACTTTACCACCAACCACATTGTTTCCCAAGAGCACGGCTTGCCAGAATCAATGTTTGTGATCCACCTGTGGAAGTAAATCCATTGACATGTGTGTTGACATTGGAGCTTTCCAGTCATTTGTTTTTTTTTTTTCCTCTACTTCTGATTCACAACAATTTGAGAAAAGAAATTGACTTTTAAAGTTAATTTTTATGATATATGTCCTCCATTTTCAGAAAAATGCCGCAAGGACACGTTAAATACATCAAAAACATGATTTTCTTTGGAGTGTGTCATTACTGAAGCCATACAAATCCAAGGAATTGGATGGTCAGGACAACTGATGTGGCAAGAATGTTCCAGAGGAATCTATTAATCACCACCAGAAGAGACACAAGCAGATTCCAGCTGATTCCGCCCATGTTGGCTCTTCAGTTTAGGTCAAAAATTCATTTGAAAAAACTAAACTGTAACGGTGTCAATAACACCTATGTACAAGCAGATGTGTACATATACATGCACATAGCTTTTTTATGGAAAAACCTTGCAAGATTGAGGACATCTCATCTCTCTTCATTCAATTCTTCAACATGATGTCCAATAAAAAAAAATTACATTAAAAAAAGTTGAACTTTATGGGCAATTTGTGAGTAAAGAGATCCCACCAGAAATTGTTCCAAGATTATTCAATTTGTGTCGAAACAAAAGAATGAACTCACATTTGAATTGATTCAAAACATAAACGAAATTATTTAATTGACAGAGAAACTTTGCAACAAAGAAAAACTCAAATTTCAGTACGTTATAGTTGGAAGTCATTAATTCAATTAACCACTAACAAGTTTGAACAACTAAATATGACTGAAGCACCTGTTTTAAAGGGACGGGAGATCAAATAGGACCAGGATAATGCTAACCATAAGCTGAATAAAGATGAAACTATAAGCATTGCAAATTATGACAGAGGCTGAACGCTTCAGAGGAAGATTAATTTGGTCTACCATGTGAAACACAAACCGTATATTCTTCATGATCTGCATGGAGATGCAGCCCACAGTATACAGAGGAGGTTCAGAGGAACTGCTGATCATCAACAAGGCACACACCAATGAGCAAACACAAATCCCAGCAGCCACAAAGAAAGGTCATCCTTGTTTGGAGAGCATACAGGGCTCATTCTGACTTCAACAGAAATCAAAGGCCTCGTGATGCCGCAGCAGTTTCCCGTCACAAAGAGCCCAAAGCTCCTGAGATGAGCCGGCAGATTTGCTTCTCTGAGTTTTGTGGGTCTGTTTATCGTTTGGCCCAAAGGGAGGCAGGGTGGCCTCCTCACAGCCATTTAGACAACAGACAGCCTATTATCTTATGCAAATTTCTTCTTTTTGTGGCAGACTAACGCGCATGATTAATTGATACACAAGAACCACACATATACCCCTTTTTTTCTCTGAGATGCAGAAAGTTTTGAAGTTGCAGGTGTTAGCAGCTAATCAAAATCCACTTGTTTGCTTCACATAAAATAAAAATGCTATATAATTCATTGGTCACAGCTGGGACTGGGAACCATTTGGTGGCCAATCCAGGGGTGCCCACACAAATTTGGTACGTGACTTACTTTTGAAAGGACGAGGTCCAAACGAAGTCGATTTTGCATGATATAGATCTTTTGAATACACAGACCTGTAGCAAAAAGCAGATTTTGAAGGGAATCATCAATTATTTTGAATTAAATGAATAAATAGAGAAGAATGAATGAAAAACCTACATATGCATCACCTTCTCCCCCTTCCTTACCCTTATGTGTATGAATGTTTGCTAGGATCTGTTGACCAGAGCATGCCAGTAGAACAGAATATGCATGAACTTTTTCACTCAACGGGCTCACAGAGCTGTCTGCAACCTTCAAATTCTTGCAAGCCACCTTGCGTGTCCTATTCAGATTTGCTTTTTTTTTTTCTCGCAGACAGCCCGGATCCACCAAGAAGAGCAGTTCTGATTAAAGCTTTACAAATAAAAAAGACCACAATGCAACACTATCAACATTCATCAAGAATTTTTCTTTTTTTCCAGTTTCTGTTTCAGGCTGAAAGTAAAACGTGAAAAGCTAGTCTCTTTTCGAGTCCTTTTTTCTGTCCGAGCACAAAAGGCCCACACACTAAGTTGAAGTTGGAGCCACAGTGCCCTAAGCTCACCTGTGAGACTAAAGCTGGCTTTCAAAAAACATGACAAAAAAAAAAAGAGAAAAAAAAAACGCACTGCCTGATGATTTTTAGTTTTTCATCTGAGTTATCATGACTCACCTGTGAGATTGTTTTTTTCAAAGTTGTACAGGGTATAAAGTGATGGATCTTGACAATGAGTCAGTGGATTTACTAGATATGTTTTACATTAATAATATCCTTGTAACTTTTTTTAGATCATTTTTTCCTTTTTTATTGTGCATTTTTGAAGATTTTCTGACAGTTTTTTTTATCTGTTTATTCTACAGGTGTTGTCTCTGAAGTGACTCATTTTTTGTTTATTCAGGTCCTTCTGCTTGTCAGTACCTGCTTGTACTTGAGTTTGTTTCTTGTTGTCCTTGGCCTCACTGCTTGCCGTCTGACTTTGTCAGTGTTCCTTTGAAGCTCAAACCCTTTTCTTTGTTTGATTTTTTTTTTTTTTTTTTCCATCTATCTAAACTTGCAGTCACCTTTGGTTGGTTTTGTTCTTAGTTGGCTTTTATCAAGATCCTTTAAGTCTTACTCAAGAGAAAGTTTGTTCTCAAGTTCTCCATTCTGACTCTCTTTCATAGATTATATGAAACAGGCTTATTGTTCAGAAAACAAATTTATATATTTCCCATTCCTTTGATATCTCAAAAAAAACATTACTTTTCTTTTTGTTTCAACAATTTCACTAATTTCTATTCTGTGTAATTTTGTTTCATAGGAATAATGAGATTTTCACTGATTTCCCTGCTGCCATCATTTATTAATTACTTTAACACCTCCATCTGGTCTGGGGATTATTAAAAACCGCAGGTACTTGCTTGTACTTGAGTTGTCTGGGGTGTCTTAAAGCAGTCAGTGTTCAGGTGTAACATGCAAAACATGATGATTTGTTATGACAAATTCATTTAGTTCTGTATGCTTTAATAAAGGTCACTTTATTTAAAAAAAAAAAAGATTTGCTATCTAGAATAGTATAGAATTAAAGTGAAACACATCCTGAAAGACTTTGGTAAATACATGTCTATTTTTGATAAAAATGAGACAATGGAATTATTTATTTTTTTAGATTTAAAACTAAAAGTGCAAAGAGGCATCATATAACACTGTGTGGGTTTGCAAATCTTGACCTTATTGCTGAGTTTCATTCAAAGAATAATTACATTTTTTTAAACTGAAAAATTCTGAAAACGGTGGATCACTATAGTCAAACATGAAGGATGGCAGCTTACATATGCCAGCAGACTTTGTAGTGAACATTTACTTTCAGATGGGCCTATAGTTAGACATTTTGTTTGTCTTTAAAGTGATACTATTCTTTTTAGAGATGATTACTGTTTGGGTTTTATCCAGTGCTGGTGCTAATCTGTTACTTTTGAAAAGGTGCCTGCTGGAACCGCTACTTTTTTATATGGTGATGGAATAACTCCATAAGAGACACCAGGCGTCAGGTCTGATCCATGACAGACGTTGCAGCCCTTTATTATGTCTTTCTGACAACACAGAGGGAACTGATCAAAAGCAGACAGTCGAGTGAACAAGATAAAAAATTGTCACAAGAAACGCACTGCTTGACTTCAACATTTTGACTCCCATATGTATGGAGAGAACGTTCACATTGTGATGTCATGTGCAAGGCGCCTTTAATTGTACTGCTTCTATTGCTTCTTGTGACCAGGTATCACATCTGCATTTTTCAGACTAATGTTTTATTATTTGATTCATGGGAGAAGCTGGACAGTTGGATTTTAGCTACTGGTCATTATTTCAGATGTTTTCACTGATTATTTAGCTGCACTGATAGCAAGATGAACAAATATATTCTATGACAGACAGTTTTACAAAAATAACATCTTCAAACTTCAAACACACTTTAATGAGTGGCACTGTCTTTTGTTTAAAATTGTAAATTGTTTATTTCTCATATAATGTCCACTGAGAGCTGTGTTATGAACAGGTGACTTTTAAACATATTGAGTCTCAATGAAACTGAATTAACTATTTTTAATAAGACTGGCATTGTCATGCACTAATGAAAATATGATTTTAATATCCACTTGATTGAAGCTGCAAGGCAAAGCCATTGACTAAACTAACATGATTTAGTCCGGAACAGAATTCAGATGAAGAAAGCAGGCAGATGCAGAATTACAGCTAATCTAATAAAATGCCAAAACAGAAGCTGAGCTCTCAAGTTCAACAAAAGTATGACATGAGAGAAAAAACAGAGGCTAGATATGAGCAAGAAAAACGGAACTTTAAATCGGATTTACAAATGCAAAAATTAGTGCATTTTTAGAATGGGGTTTGATGGAAGATACAAAAAAAAGATGAAAATTATACTAGATAGATGCTAGATACTATGATAGAGAAAAGTGTAAGAAATGCAATCAATATTGTGTATTTTCAGCATAATATTGAGATATTTGATGCACAGAATATTTCGGAGAAAAAAAAATCCAAAGCTTTAACATTTTTTACCAACTGCTGAGGATGGAGGCCCAGATTCATTTTAAAGACCCACTCCAATAAAAAATTGTTTTCTGGTGTTTTTAACATGTCCTTGTGTTAATTTTATCATTATAGAAGACACACACACACATATATATATATATATATATATATATATATATATATATATATATATATAATGCATTGAAAGTTAAACCAGTTTGAGTTTTGACCAATCAGGGATTCGGATTTGGTGGTGATGTTTTCATGGCGTCTCTTCTCATTTACAAAAGTGCAAATCATTTGAAAACTAATAATGGAGGAGAAAGTAATAGTAACTGCGGTTTCTGCCCGGACGGAATTATATGATACCAAATCTTTCAAATATCGGAATAAGACCTGTGAAAGAAAACCTGAAGATTTGCAAGATTTTCACGACTTCAACTTTTGGCGTCAAACCTCTTCCAATTGTGGGTGAAGAGAATTAATCTTACCAAGAAAGTTTTTCTATTGGCAAAATAATCTTAGTTTGAAAAAAATGTCTTAGTGATGAGAATTGTTATTTTTAAAAACAATTTTTGGTCAGACCATGTTTCTCACTCAATTGACAGATTTTGTTGACTATTCAAAGAAAATCTCTCAATGATGCTAGAATTGTTGGCTTCTCATCTGTTTTAGCATGCACACCTGTTTGTATCTTAAAATGAAACACAAAGTTGGCAATAATTCACCCGTGAGGGGAACTCTGAGTAGGGGCGGAGCAAAGATGAATTTTGTTGTTGCCTATGCTGTTCGACAGCTGTGTGAATGAAGTTTAATGAATTCTTTCATAATTAGTAAACAATAAAATTAATAGTAAATACTGTTACTGAGTCATTAAGACCTTCTATGAAATCCAGTGAAGCAGCGATAACTAAACGAAATGCCCTCATTAATCTATTTCTGCTGCTTTTTCTTCTTTTTTTAACACAATATTATGGTAAAAATGCTCTGGGTTCATTCTCATGTGGTAATTTAAGCCTCAGATTTAATTTGGGGAGCAGATTTTATGAGGGGTTTGGGAGGTTCAGGGCCACTTCTTCAGAGCAGTTTGGAGGCAGCGAGCCGAGCAGTTTGTGGTAATGACCATCCGAGTCTCTAACTTTTGCTTTAATGTTGGTGATAAACCTCGATTGATTAAAAGTGAAGACAGCACGTATGGTACATCTAAAAAAAAAAGAAAAGGAGTTTACCTCAGGGTCTCAGGCTTCCAACTGTCTGGAAATCTGCCGCAACACTCTAAAATCATCTTTATCTTTTTTTTTTTTTTTACTCTGACTTATTTCTGCTGCTCAGATTTGATTCACTCTGTTTATCCTTGTTCCTTCTGAGAAGAAGTCCACAGGAAAAAGTGATCACAGAGAAAACACGTTTGTATCCCCCCGGGAGAAATGCGTCCTTATTTAGCTGGATTTGTCTCGTCATGTGGAACTGTGTCTTTCTCTTTGAGACAACCTCTGCATCTCCGCTGAAAGAATCTCTGCAGCCTCATTACTTTGGCTCTCAGAGGCCACTGGGAGGATGGGGTTGGGGGGTGGGGGGGTCATTGTGCAAGACCTATTGCATGAAGACAGCTGCTGAGTACAAAATATTTGTCAATCCCTTTCCGTCTGAGTTTACTGCAAGAATAGCACCACAGAACCAACAATTTCTAATTGAAAACCTGGAGGAATTTTCAATGTTTGATTTGACAACCAAGAAAAAGATACAAAAGAAAAGATGTACAAAAAAGTGGAAATTCTTAAATGAACAAAAGCAAACAGAACATGGTTTTATTTTTCTTGTGTAAAAACGATCAACATCCTGGCCCTATGTAATTCAGAACTTCTCTGAAAAACCAAAAGCAAAGGTGATTAAAATTAGTTGTTTTCCTTTTAGTATGTTTCAAACCTTTATTTGTACACATGATACCTAGAAGTAGTTCATTTTCTGAAGAAATCATGAAAGCTACTGTTCACATTTTTAGCTACGCTTGCATCAGAACACAGAGTTATGGACCGATCCTAAAGGTGCTCACATACAGCATAAAGAAGTTAATAATTCTAATACACGGATCAACAAGAGCTGAAACTGTAGTACAACTGTTAACTGTTTAGATTGATATTTCAGAAAGAAATCGTGAAGTTTGTCGTACAAGTTCTAAATTTGGCATGAATATACTTTAGCATCCCATTGTGATGAACATGCGGGGGTGTTTGGCAAAACCAGGAAAGGGTCAAGACAGGACAAAGTCAGAGGCCAGGCAGGAATCAGAAACGTGGGGCGAGACAGGGCCTCAAGGAAACAGGCAAGGTTAACAACCAGAGAAGGAAGTAAAAGAAATAAAGAATAAGAAATAAACATGGTGAGGCTGATGAGTGGATGGAACACAGCAGTTGGATACGTGGGAGATCAGTATTCAGGATAGGGCTCCCTCTGGTGGTCAGAGGTGGAGTGGGATGGCTGTGGCCTACCACATATATTTCAGAAAAGCATGCTAGCTATGAGAAAATCCATGAGTGTGGCCATTTGAAAGGATGGCAGCCGTACAATCAATTCATACAAAAATATTTATTGTCTACTTGCCCCGATCTCGAAAATATGGACTATTCATCCACAAAAAGCTGCCTTTAAATTTTATTATCTTTGATTTTCTCATGGCTAAAATGCTTTTATGAAAGAGAGGATCTACATCCATGTCACATTTGGTACTTGTACTACAAAATGCAGGTTCATGTATACATTTACTGCTGCAACCAATGCAAGTGAAAATAAAAACTGAGACACAACTCCAATGTCTTGAAGAAATTTATAGATCAAAAGGTGTTTTACTATGTTGCATTTTAACATTGTCTTCATGCCAACAAACTTTAGCCAAATGGAGTGGCTAAAGTGTTCCCAGTTGAGATTTGAAAATGATCCCACTTTACCGTGCAAACGAGACCCACACGCTAAATCTGAGACAGGTTCTGCTGCAGAGGCCCAAAGTTTTCCATTTAAATTCCCATGTGAGCATTTGAGCCAGCACTCTGCTGCTGCCAGCCGACAGACCCAGGACTATTATGGAGTGTAAACACCGCTGCATCCCAAACTCCCAGCTGGATACAGTGCAGGCATGACCCTCTACGCAGCTCGCATCATTACTGCCACAACAAGGTCCACCTTAACCTGCGTTTCTATGGCAACAGCCGCAGAGTCCTGCATCTGCGTGAGCCTATTTTCACAGACCCACACTTGCAAATATTGAACACTCATCAAACACAACTTACAAGAGAAACACATATCAAACCTGCAAAGAAACATATATACATCTAATAAGAAGGCATTAAATAGATGGAGTATATATGTTGAACTGAGTTTGATGCACACAATAAAAGAGCAAACATTAAATAAAACCAACATTTAACTTGTTACTCTGCATTATAAGATGAGTTAAGCATGGATAACCAATGCTAACCTCATCGATGGCCCGAACACATCAGGATGCTGTGAATTAATGAGTTTTGGTCCAACTTGGTTCACCTGTGTCATCACAGTGGAGGTCAAGTATTGTTTTCAAAAGTAAAGCAGTCTTTATGTACATCTAAAGGATCATTAAAAAAAAAAAAAAAAACATTTAAAACGGGAAAGTTTCTTAAAAGCCAACACCACAGTAATTCTGCAAACTCCTCCTAGATTAAATGTGCACAGTGTGCAGGTGGTTCATGTGCTTTCAAATTCTAAAACCACTAACGGCACATGCTGCTGCTTTTGTTGCCATGCAAAGGTTGTTTCCAAAGAAGGAGTTTACAGTTCATCATGTATGTTAGATAGATTGTGGTACCAGAATCTCTACACTATGGTGGGCCAAAAAGCTTAATGTGCTGCAAAAAAAAAAAAAAGCAATGTAGCGGTTCTGAAAGAACACAGTGAGACACAGCACCTTCTTCATAAGGTAGTGTTGCTTTGAATTAATATGGCAATGTTTTACAAAACTATTGCTGCACTTGGTCAACACAAAGGCAACTTTACAAAAAAGTGTTGCTATAAACTAAAACAGAAGCATACATGTGCTTCTTAGCCTGAAATTCTATGAGATTAAAAAGAAACAATCTAAGTAACTAAAGTTATTTTAAAAATCTCCAATATTCAGAGCAGGAACTGCAGCTGTTTTTGGGCGAGGCGAATTTTTGGCAATACACTTGGCAACTCAAGTAAGTTGTTTTTCTTTTTAATTCTAAGGATTTTTCACACACATATGCTTGTCTTTTTTCCCTCCTTTGTATTTACAGTTGTAAAGACTAACTTATCCTTCTATTTGAAACGTTTTAAAAGGCTGTCTCCAATAAATACAAAGAAAGAATGATCACTGAAGTGCAGCTGCAGTCCCGTGGACTGACTTAAGCACAAATAGTCCTAAGCTCAAAGAAGTTGACAAGAATATTCTGATTTCAACAGGAGTGGACCTTTTTGATAATAAATTATGTGTTTGGTCACACACACACACACGTAAAGTCACATGATCCAACACAATCTGAAGCAAACCTACTGGCAATACTTCTGCTTTGAAAGATTAATACAAAGTCGAGCCACCAGCTCAAGCAGAACGTCTCTTATTTGCACAAATGATGAAAGATAGCAAATACAATTTAAATTAAAGACAAAAAAAAATCCATCCAGCTTCTTTGAAAAAAACATTACCTCTGTTCTTACATTTTATTTCCAGGTTAGGTACAGGTTTTTTTTTCTAAGGGTTATTCTTGTTTTAGATATTTACTAAAAAACGTCAGCACAAACTGAGACTAAATTATCAAATATTGAGCCTTACAATATGTTCCAACAATTATTAGGCTTCTTTGAATATTTTTTAAAGGTCAGAGCATCATGTTTGATAAAATTAAAAAAAAAATTTGATGAAATAAAAAAGTGCGAAATGGCTCTGTACCAAATGAGTTCCAAACTAACCAATGAATAAAAAAATCCAACCAATTACATGTCATATGCACAATATATCTGCGCCTTAGCTAATCCATCTGATCAGATTCAAGAGGATTTAAATACAATGATGTATGTTTGAGAGCTTGTGGTGAGGCAGCAGAAAGAAAAATCCACCAGTACAGAAAAAAAATCTTGGCTCAAGACTAAAACCAGAACTTTCAATTTTTATATGTCAAAACTTTTGGATGTCTTCTGCCTTTATTTTATTTCAGTAATTTTTCAAAACCAATTCATGCCACAAAACCTAAAAATACACATGGGCTTTGGGGATGTAGATGGAGAAACACAGAACTTTAGAGTAAATTTAGCAATTTTAAACTATGGCACGGCAGAGGTTTTTTTTTTTTTTTTTTCTCAGCTGAGCTCTTTTTATCTTCATCCCAGTGGATCTACTTTAAAATTTAAACTTGACCTTTTGGAAAGCAGAGAAGCCAGACGAGTCACAACGTAACATCAGTGCAGCAAGTTTCTCATGGGACATCAAAAGGAACCTTTTTGACAGGAACTGTCCAGTGGGAGGAGGCCATTGACTTGCCAATTTGTGGACTGAAAAGTGAAATGCTTGAAAAGTGCGATGTTTTTTATAAGCAGTGTTAGCCAGTTAATTAGCAAAGTGGGGCTCTTGTCATCCTTGTCTGTATCAGAAGAGTAGAAGAGTGACAGGGGCATGGAGATTTGGAAAAAGACCAGAAAGTGCCACTTAAGGGAGTTACGAGCATTACAAAACCCCTTTGGGGTGCCAGTGTCACAATCAAAGATACCAGAGTCATGAAATTTGACCACAGAGGAGTTTCAGGGCAGGCCGATTGAGCCGATGACAAATATTGTTCACCAGCTGACGGATACAGGAAAGATAGGTGCATGTAGCTGAAAATTCATTTTCCAACAGAATAGTCTTGGCTTAGAGTAGCACTTTCATTCCTCTATCTTCAAGAATAGCAAACTCATCAAGACCCTCCTTGAATTAGAAACAGAACAGAAAGAGGACTTGCTGCTTGTTCTTGGTCTCCATGGATGAACCTTTTAAAAATAGCACAGCTGCAAGTCAGTATTAACATAGTGATCAGGCAACTCCCCCACTGAGCACAACAGCACAAGTAGACCAACTTTAAAGTAGATTAAACTAAAACACGTTTTCCTCTTTGACATGTTTAAGTTAAATATGTATATAAATTGCATCTTTTGGTTGGGAATAACCGCTTGAAATTAATTGTTGACTTGCAATTTTGCAGTCACATTTGTTTTGTTAATGAATGTAACATAAAATCTATTTGAAAGTTTTTAATTTGAACAATAAGACAGAAGGATAATAAACAGTGCTTTATACAAAATATACACATTCAGTAATCCAAGATCTGAACAAAAACATTGCGAAAAAAATTTTAAACCTGCAGCTCCTGTTTTTGCATCATGTTTTTTCAGGAACAATGGTTAAATCTTTCATAGATTATGCCTCTGACATACATTTCAAGTCACACCTAGCTTGAACCACAGGTGTGCAAAGGGGAGCTGCAAAATGCACTTGCAGTTGGGTCAGGCAAATGTGTAAGCATATAATTTAAGTATAATTTAAGCATATAATATATGTATTAGCCCATTTTTACACACAATATGGCATATTATGTCTTGGGAACCCAAAATGTAATGTCAAGAAAAACTGAATGACATGTTATGTTACAGCAAAGGCCTAAAGGCTGAATGCACTAATTTGTGATCATCTAACAAAATGCAAAAAAAAATACAGTTTGCATTATATGCTGTTCAGAAAACTTACTTTGTTATTCCTTGAGCTTCAAACATGCTGAAAGTGTCCTTTCACTCACTGGCTTCTTTTCTTTTGGGTCTCTGACATTCCAGCATTTTCTGTCACCTCCTTTCATTCTATATCAGAGTCTCTGAATCATTTTCATGGCCCACATGAGTTTATTGTTCTGGTTGAAAACTGACCAATTTGTCATTCAAGGCAGTCCTGACCCAGTTTATTCATCCCAGGAGGTTCTTCATTCCCTGGCTGATTTGTCTGTTGCACTGCATGGAGAATCAGGTTGTTCTGCTGGTTCTGCTTCAATAATCACAGCTGGCTTTTTAAAAAGACATGCTATGCTCTTTTAATAAATGACTTTCACAATTTCAAGCATACATGCTTTCTTTTCAAATACCACATGAAAAAAGGCAAACTCATTCACCTTATTTCAATGAAAAAAAAACCTTCTGCAAGCTGAGAATAGTGACTGGACAGAGGTGTAGGATTATATATATGTAGGATTATATATAATGGTGGAGAAAAGGAGGTTGAGATAGAGGTAGAAAGCATCCAAACAGATCAGGATCAGACATAGAAAGTACACACAAGAGAACCCAAACAGGAAGAAGAACCAATAAAAGTTGTTGGAGATATTTAAACCTTCAGCACCAGAGCTGTTGCAGGTGACAGGAATTAACCCACTATCTAACCCACTGGCCAATAAGAAGCTTCAGTGGCAGGCTGGTTGGAAGACAGGTGGGACACCGGTACCCCTGTTTTAGGGTATCAAATAGGTGTCACAGAAAGACACTCAATCTACCCTCATTTTTCAGCAATGTTCACAGCTCCATGACAAATAGACAGAGAAGCTGAGATTTAATGAGTTCCCATCAGATCATTTTGGGTAATTCCTCTCCAGGGAAAGCATCTGACTTCAACATTTGTCTAAGAAAAGAGATTTTTTTTTCTTATTCTTCATTCACGGAAAAGCAACAGATCTTTGTCTCGTTGGTCTCATTTGTTTTTTTACAGGCAAAAACAAGAAGAAAACACACAGGAAAACTTGTAAACTGTAAAGCAGCCTCTATTCTATTTAATACATTTAGTTTCTGATCATATCAGAATCAGATTTTTTTCTTTTATTGTCACTGTATGCTCTATATATATTTATAAACACACTCAAGTCAGGATTAGAAGTAAAAATATGTTTTAAGTATAAAAATCTAGAATATCTCAAGTCTGAGATATGTGGGTATAAAAAGAAAGCAAAGCTCTCAATTTATTGATCGATCTTCGCTCCGATACTCACCTATGGTTACGAGTTGTGGGTCGGGACCGAAAGAACGTGGTTCCAAATACAAGCGGCAGAAATGAGCTTTCTCTGCAGGGTGGCTGGGTCCCCCCTTAGAGATAGGGTGAGAAGCTCAGTCACCCGAAGAGAGCTTGGAGTAGAGCTGCTGCTCCTCCACATCAAGAGAAGCCAGTTGAGCTGGCTTGGGCATCTGGTTCGAATGCCTCCTGGACGCGTCTTTGCTTAGACTGCTGCCCCAGTGACCCGGTCCCGTATGAGCAGAGGAAGATGAATGGAAGTTATTAATATGAAACAGTTCTCAAATGGTTTTGAAATGTTTTCATTTGGGGTGGAACAGGAGTCAGACCACTAAATGACAACAGTCGACTATGGTGCTCAGCTTATGTCTTGAACAAATGGATGCAGAGCAGTACAGTTTTTCCCCTCTTGTTAGTTTGGCCTGGCCTAATATTTCAGTGTTTTTTTTCTTTTTTTTTAATCTTTTGTTTCACTCTTTAGTCCTATTTAAGCATCAGATATGTTGTTTTTAAACATGCGTTTAAGCACACAGTTATTTCATACTTGTCTGTGTTCAGATTCATCTCTCGTGATTAGTTTTGTAAGCAACGGGGTTCACACAGGTTTGTTGCTAATTTAATGTGATGTCACTCAGGCAACACCAACAGTCAATTTGATTTGTTACAGAGAAGATAAGCACGGCTACTGTGGACAGCAGGGGGTAGATTGCCATTTTGATCTTTGTCTTTCACAGTCAGCATAAGTCAGAGAAGGATGTCTTGAAGGATGTCTTCAGACAGGATCTGGTAACACATTTAGCTCTTCTGGATTGACACAGCAGTGGTCCTGAAGAAGCATTGGCCCATTTAAGACCCATACTGTAAGTTGCCATAAAGTTTGCATCAGTGGTTTTAATCCTGGCAGCCATGTGTTGATAGGTACAGAAAAGGCAGACACCTCCAATATTCTGGAGTGTATAATGTTAGCTATTGAAACATGCTTTGGAAAAGGCAGCAGATGTCAAACAATAGAAGGGTGTATCATGTTCTTCATCAAGTGTTGGGCCATTGTGGATGAGATTGTGTGTGATTCTAATAAGTCAAGAGAACAATATTCTTTTATTATTGATACAACCCACTAACCAGATCAGGCTTACCCTTTGACGCTGATTTAAAATTTTAAAGAAGTGAAGCCAGTGCGCTTCACCTAGAAGGATGTGAAAAAAACATTTTAGCTCCTTTTTTTTTAAACCAATGTAAGTCTGTTGAATAGAACATTTAATATGTTTATCATTCAATTCCAAATGGAATATTGTGATGATTCTGTGCTTTGGTTTGGTTTTTCAGTTGTGTTCATGTCTGGAGTTGTTCCCCTACCCGTCACTTCATGTTGATCATCCACAGCTGTTTTCATTTCTGTGAATTATCTTCTGTGTATTTAAGTGTCTGGTTTTCAGTTTTACCTCATCAGGTCATCTGCTTTGCTTTGCCACAGTTTTGGGTTTCCATGGCTGTTTTTTTTTTCCCTTTGTATTCTTTTCTTTCCGCCCTCTCTTTCTCCCCGTGTCTCAGTTTATTTATAAAATGCTTTAGCTTCTCTCAACATGTCCAGTCTCCTGCATAGTGGGTCCTTCACCTCCACTTCCTGACAAGTACACTAATTGTACTAACACAGAGCCATAGACATTTAATTAGGGACCCGAAAAGAAATTCAGCAGATGTTGTCTAGTAAAAGACATCTATGGACAAAAAGGCAACAATGCAACCCAATAGGTAACATGACCCCAGGCTATGTTCTCTCAAATATACATTCTATGACCATTGGAAACCCAGATTACAGGATGTTAACTAGGTCTAAACATTGTATTATGGTAGGACCTTTTGCTGGATATAATTTATATGTTTTTCTTATTTTCTAAATGTATTGCATATTGTCACTATTTTTTTTTTTTTTATGTTGGACATGGTATAATGGAGTTTCCCTGCCCTGAGGATTGATAGGTACCCTGTCCTACTCTAATTGCCCACCACATTTACTTTTTTATCCAATTGGTTTCAAATTCTGTATTTGCATTGAAAAAAATATCGTGGATAGTATAAAGCCTAAACAGCTGTGCACAGAAATGCAAAAATATTTGTATTTGTTTGTAATTTCAACAAAAGCATGTCACAGATATATCATTAAAAGCACAAGAAGGTCTTGACAGAATGACAGAGTATGACTGCTCCAAACTTTTAAATGTTATACAGGAAGTGATCAATTATGCAGCCATCTTTACATGTTTTAGGAGCTGAGGTTCATATTCTTGACATACACTCTTTGTCCAATTCAATTAATAAAGCAGCTTGCAGAAGGTCTGACAGGAAGTTAGCTCTGCCCTTTGCTTTGACTTGACATTGAAGAGATGTGCCGATTCGTTTTAGTTCTTCAGTTTCTTTCTTTTGTTTTTTTAGCTTTCCAGGAAACAAACAACTGTTTTCGTACAGTTTCATTCATTCTGTTCCATAGGCTGGGTGGGGAGTCAGCTTCTTTGTGCACAGTGATTTACGCCTGCATCTTTATGTTCCTGGAAACAGTGACCAATACCTCAGTAAATAAACCTCTGCTTGCGTGTCTCTTCAGCTGATAGTTTACACACCCTTGTCTGCACCCGACAGATGGATCTTATTTTCCTAAGAGGTCTTCAGAATTACTGAATTGTAGCCGAATTGCAAAAATATATGAAGGTGAATATGCAGATTGGCATCCCCTATGACAAATATGATTGCAGGGAAGATAAACATGCATGTGGTAAACAAAGCGTGTTGACTCTTTACAAGCGAGACAGGAAACCCAGTCCCACAGGACTAGAAATGCATTTA
The DNA here is from genome assembly GCA_014656515.1 of Oryzias celebensis. Taxonomy (NCBI): domain Eukaryota; kingdom Metazoa; phylum Chordata; class Actinopteri; order Beloniformes; family Adrianichthyidae; genus Oryzias; species Oryzias celebensis. Next base: position 10,979,555 of record BNCR01000005.1, read on the forward strand.
GAGACTGAGCTCAAGCAGCCTGATGTTTATTGCTTGTTTCCTTTAATTCTAATAACAGAGCGGAAGAGGGAGCAGAACAAGAGATGGATAATGAGAGATGTGATCCTGCAGACACAAAGGCCTGTGCTGCTGCTGCTGCATTTCAGTTCTGATTGTGTTTGTCTAAGATCCAGAATGAATTTTAATTCTTTGTTAATGAAAAACAAAGTGTCTTCAGCTCCATAGGCAGGTCTGATTGGTCTTTACTGCTGTCTTCCCTCGATTATGTCCAGACGAGAGAAACTCTTGGCTCAAAAGCATGATGCATTAATGAATGAGGGGTAAAACTTTGACACAAAATCATTATTGTTTTGTTTTGTCTGAGCAGTCTTCATTTGTTTTATGGAATAAAAAAATGTTTCCTGTAGGTTTGGTATCTGGTGGGTGTTTAAGTCAGATGTGTGTTTTTTTGTTTGTTTTTTTTCCAGATTTATCCAGATGGGCTTCCATGTGCTTTTTAGTGAGAAGGGCTTCCGTCTGTCCACTCTACCATGCAGGCCTGATTGGTGTAGTGCTGCAGAGATGGTTGTCTGGACATAATGACCATTGAGTTGTTGGTCCCCTCCCTGACCAGGGCCTATCTCTCCTGTTCACTCAGCTTAGATGACTGACCAGATCTTGGAAGAGTCCTGGTGGTTCCAAACTTCTTCCACATACAGATGATGGAGGGCACTGTGCTCATTGGAACCTTCAAGGCAGCATAAATATTTCTGGACCCTTCCTCAGCCTTGTGCCTCAAGACAATCCTATCATGGAGGCCTACAGACAATTCCTTTTCTTTCATGTTTGGTTTGTGCTTTGACATGCACTGTCAACCCTCGGATCTCATGTAGACAGGGCGTACCTTTCCAAATCATGTCCAATCCACTGGATTTACCACAGGACGGCTTGAACAAAGCAGCTGAAACATCTCAAGGCTCATCAGTGGAAAAAGAATAAACCTTAGCTCATTTTGGAAGTTCACAGCAAAGGCTGTGAATACTTTTGTACATACATTTTTGTACATATCATACATATCATTTTTCAGTTTTTTTTTTTTTTAATACATTTGTATCAATTTCAAAAGAACTTTTTCAACATTTTCATTATGGGGTCTTGTACAAATATGTTTTTCAGGAAGAAAACAGATTTAAATCATTTTGAAATGAGTCTGTGACATCATAAAATGCGGAACAAGTGAGAGGCTGTGAATACATTCCGGATGCACTGTATTAAGTGTTTTTCCACCTTCTGATAAGGCCTAAAGTGCTTTACAGTCACATTCAGCCCAAGCAGACCCAGATGGTGGCTCTGCTGCAAACACTAGCGTTGTCCTATGACCATCAGTAGCAATGTGGGTACAATGTCTTGCTCAATGATACCTCAACACATAGGCGGGCCAAGCAGGAACCGAATCTGCAATCTTCTGATCAGAGGTCAATCGCCCTATTCTGCATGAGTACTCCATGGAGCATGTTTTTAGACTTTGGGGTGAAGCCGGAGTGCCTGGAAAAAACTCAAACATGCACGACGAGAACATACAAACTCCACCCGGGCCTTCTCGCTGGGAAGTAGGAAGGCTAATCCGTACACCACCGTGCAGCCCTTCATCTTGAATTGAGATAGGCTCATGTGTTTGTCTATTCTACACTGCTCTGCAATTCTTAATTGTAAAGCTGTTTATGAACTTCTCTGATCTAAAACACTACAACAGTTCTGATGAAAACTGGCAGAAAAGGTTATAATTTACCAGTTATACCATCTGTTCATTGGCTGCCTGTTAAAAGTCAAGTAATTTTACTGAAATATGAATATTTAAATGGAAAGCTCCATCGGAAAGAGCTCATGGTTCTGGCTGTTCTAGAAATTCCTCTGGAAGCAAAGCGCTCAGTAATTATGGTCATCTGCATAACTTCAGGAGGCAGCATCTCTGCCTCGAAGGGCTAGAATTAAAAATGTAATTTTTATAGGTTCTGTTAATGCATACAAATAAGTCACAAGGAAATAATGACATTAAAAATTAGTTGGTTGAAGTACAGCTTATTTACCTTTACAATTTCAATTTAAATAGATTAAACAAAATATCAATAACTTCAAGTCATATTTTATAAACGTAATATTTTGCCATCCATGCATGAATAAAGTGATGATACATTAAAAAAGCATTTCTTTCTGTCTTCTACTCATTAACTTATTTCTCTATTGTTTTAGATTCCTATATTTCATTGTAAGATTACGGTCACATATCCCAAAATACCGCAGCGCAACGACCTAAATGCAAGTATTTCAGCAATTTTGGCAGGTGGCAGCGCGGCGGCATTTGTAGTCAGGAAGTGGCAAGAGTATTATTACATACATACCGCGGAGGATTTTAGAAAAAGTTACCATTTGATTATTTGACATGTCATGCTGGCACATTTGGAGGTTGAACGGTGGGAGTCCATTGACAGGCGGGTGGCAGGAAGGCTGTAAGATGATTGATTCATAGGAGGGTCATCAAGGTCCCTAAAATTATCTGATGATCAAAATTTGCAAATGGACGAAATTATAGTGTGTGACCAAATTCTGATTTGCAAATGACCAGTGGTGCAGAATGGTCTCTTTTTTATATACCTCCGAGCAGCTGGTGGCACTTGATACGAACAGATACCGTCTGGTGACATTTATACATTATCCAATCAGAGCTGCTGCCAGTCGAGGATCCAGCTGCCACCACGATGTGGCCACCAAGCTGTTGCTCGATTTTGTTATGGCATCATTGCCAACGCTTTACTGCCACCGTCCACACTCATAACCACGCCACAATTTTTCTAAAAATGGAGTGGAGGCAGGAAATGGCGTATACTTAGAAACCCCTTTCCTACCTTCCTTGAAGGCCCAAGCGCTTTACAGTCACAGTACAATTCACTCACACATTCACACACTGATGGTGGCTCTGCTGCCGAACACTGACACCAACCTTCCTTCAGAGGCAATGTGGGATACTTCGACACATGGGTAGGCCAAGGTGGGAATTGAACCTACAGTCTTCCAATCAGAGGCCAACCACTTTACCTCTGTACCACAGCCGCATGAAATCTTGAAGATTCTGCCGATACCTCGCCATTGTGCGTTGGCAGTTGTATTTGTAACCATAGCATCAGCGGTGGTACTTAATGAGTCTGCTGGGAACTTTAAAAATCATCCGATTTTTGGGAATGAAAAGCTAAAGCAGCCAGTTATTGAGAGATTAAACAACTGTGGAAGTAACAGTCATGAGACATGGACAAACATAGAGCATCAAGAAGATTTAAGCACATCCTTGAAATTTGGGCACATGCAGACATGCAGTGCCCAGAGAAAGCACAAAAGTGTGGTGGTTATTTTCCATGTTTCACAAAAAGATGAAGAAGCGGGATTTCAAGCTAATTAAAATGTAAAACTTCACCAAACCTACATTAAGGGAGAGTTTAAGCTCTGTTGGAGGATAAGACAAATATTTGCAGTTTGTCAAACACAATTTGACAAAAGACAAAACTGGTTTTAGCGCTAGAAAAATGCACAAGGAACACGAGTGCAATGAGCTGGGAAGACACAGAGAAAACACAGAGGTACAGTGATGATCTGGACATGGGCTTAGGCCCAGAGTGTCCTCAGAGTGTCATACACCTGCACTTGCGCAGGACGAGCAAAGGGGCAAGTAGCAGGTTTGTTCTGTAAAATAACAAACAGAACCTGTTGAAATTGTTTTTGAAACAGTTGCTCTAAACTTTCAAAATGTTTTTTTCTGAAATTTAAAACTAGCAAGAACATTATTCGCCATTATTCGCACGCAAGACCTTCATGCCGTTTCTAGTTTTGCCTTGCCCTTGTGATTTCTGGCAAGTGGTTGCCGCAATCATCACACACATTTCTATTTACACATTTTAGTCTACTAGAAACGTGTGAGTTGTGTTATTGAAAAACAATGGATAAACTTTCCTTTCGCAAGGTAGTTGATGCTTTTCTTCTCAGATTCCTTGCTTGTTCTATCTCTGGGTAGCATTACTTTTCCTTTCTTCTGTTTTAAATTCATGTCCTTCTTTCTCTCACTCTGCCAACTCAGAGCACATTGTCCCCTTCAATTATAAATGCATTATTATCACAATCAAAGGCTCTATTAACACTGTTGTGACTTTGGCTTCTTAATTCTCCACGTTTTTTTTTTTGTCTTCTTCCCCTTCTGGTTCGGTTATAATCAGCTTGGTTGTGAGAGGGATGGAGACATAAGGAGAGAGGAAGATCTCCCTCCTCACTGTGTCCTTGGCTGACAGATTGCAGCTGTAATGAATGTATGTGATTCCTCAGCACTCCACACTTCTAGCATTTTAATTGAATTTTTTATTCCTTAGCTTCGTTGAGGGACAGGGATGAGTCAGTGATGGCAGCGATGCGGGTGTGTGTTCATGGACTGGCCTGAGACTGACTGTGTCTGTTAAATATAGCATGTGTGTAATGCGAAGAGTGTGAGTGATGGATGATTCAACACGTTTCAGTCGTACATGAAGCCCCTGCTGTGCTTTGTCATGCAATTTGATTGGTTTTGATCTTGGCTTGAATCAGATCTATTCACGTGGATCCTCTATTTTCTTACTCAGTATTTCTTATCTACTCTGGTTCCTTCTGAAATATGTAACAGTAATGTTCTGGCTAAGAGGCAGTTGATTGTTGTGGAAAACATGGTGGATAAAAACATTCTTAAATATCAAAAATAAATTGTGATTAGTTGCATAAGAAACTGCTACGTTGGGTTACGGTCAATTTGGAGCAAAAGCCAATCTAGAGATGCAGTTTCTCTAAAACACAAGACAGGGGATTGCATGACATAAATGGGGAAATAAAAACAAAAACGAAGATTTTTTTGAGTCTGTATATTGAATTATGTAGTGAAATGCTATGTACACTTGCATAAAAACGTCCCAACCGGGATTTCCACCACTGCCGTCTCATTGTGAGATGAGAGCGCTGATCACTATGCCATCGGTCAGCCCTCTGTTCATCACTCAACCCTTATTTATCATGTATTTACTTTTTTTTTTCATTTCATTCATTCAAAAGTACAGTTTAACTTTATCGTCAGTTGTTGGTATTTTTAGTCTCATCCAAAATCAATGCCTGTTTGAGCTCAACTGATCATCTTCTGGGATGATATTTGGAAAATGTCAATAACCTTTGCTCCACTGGGGACCTTATAAGCGTAAAAACAAGTTGATTTGTGATTTCAAATTTTATCAGGGTTTAAGAAAGAATTTTGTGGATTTACATAAGGCCCCAGTGACTTGGAAAACAAATCAAAATAGGCTTTGAGGTGTTTTAAATGAGCAATCTGTGTTTTGAGGCCTAACTATTATGCAGGTTATAAAGATTTAAACAATTATGAGGAAAAAATTACTGTCAGAATTCCAGTTAGAGCATTCAGGGATACTCAAACTCCGTCTTCCATGATGAATGATTTATATAAAAACTAATATCTCTATTTTCCTCTACGGAGAGTGGGTTAAAAAAAAGAAAAGAGTAATTATGTTGGATTGTTTTTGTTTCACCTCTTAAAACGAAAACACAGAACTTAACTGCACTTCAAACAACGATTAAACTTGACATCAGTGGTTATGGAAAATTATTTAGAAAAAGCAATATTTATATGGAAATAATTGAGAATTAGGCTGCAGATCTGTTTTGTTTTTTTTTTTTTTTTTTTTATGCCTGAAAGACTGTCATGGTTACCTAAGCAGCTGTGACACATCGGCCCCATGTGGGATGCCCATCCTCTTCTGACTCCCTCCACATTGTGACTTGGTGTTACAACCTCACTTCAAACTTTGGCTGTGAGTCACAGCTGCAGTCCACAGACTGGTGAGTTCTACGTTTCCCCACCTTGCTTGGTTTGTTGACCACTAATGGAGCAGCAGTCACGCATCTGACTAATGATGTGCTGGTGTATGCTCTTTTTATTTTTTTATTTTAGGTTTGTTTTTTTTTTTGTTTTGTTGTTTTTTTTTAGAAGTAGGGACCTCAGAGTTGAAACTCTGAAGCAGACAGTCTTAATCTTAGTCTTAGTCTTAAAATTTTGACAAGTTATGTGCGAATGAGACCAAAAAAACAAACACTGAAGATCCTTTTTTTATTTGAAGCTATGACACTTATACTTTGAAGAGTTTACCGTTTTAATATCATTACGCTCAGCATTAAAGAATAATGAGGACAAATAAATGTAAGAATTGTGTTTCTTCTGTACTCTTCCAATTATTGAAAGTATCATGTGTAAAACTTGCTGCTTTGAGTCTCATGTTTTTGAACTGCCTTTAAAAAACACTTTCTTTATGAGCAACTCAAATGAAAATTGTGTTTTTGGTTTTTTGAGCATTTTCTTGTGGCATTTTTCTGATATAAGAAGACCTAATTTAGGAAAATTAAGCTCCAAATTATGTTTTTTTTATATATATTCATTCAAATCGTTGTGAATTAGAAGCACATGAAAAAAAAATACAGTTTGAAAAAGCTTTTAGTTGCGTAGAAGCTACAATGGGGAGGCCACAATCTCTCTGCTTCATTCCATTTTGATGCATTATCTCGTAGATGCCTAGATTCATACACATCTTCATTTTCTTCTTCTCATCTGACTCAAAACTGTGCAGCTGGATAGCTCCAACATTGCTGTCCATTTTTTTGCACTGTCAATGGCAGGGGTGGTGCCAGGGGGTAGCTAGGGGGTTGCTATTGCAAGGACAAGATTTGGCAATCAAAGTTGGACTTCAAAACATGAAGCAATAATGAATGGATGACTGATGCTAAACATTACATCTTTATTGAGACTTCTATAACTAAAAGTAAATAAGGAGGCTTTTACGCAAGAGTCACAGAGATTTTTGTCCAGAAGCAGAGATGAATAGCCTTCATTTAGCCTGGTTACAGATTAAAGTTTGACCAGCTTGTGTGTGGAGGTTTGTGTGTTTGTGTGTTAGTGCGGGAGGTGCGTACATGCTGAGAGAGCATCCTCCACATGACTGTCTGTCATAGTCTGGAACATTTACCTTGGTGTGTTTTTTTTGCTTCAAAATTCATGATAAGTAAACCTTCACCTCTTTGATTTCCTTTACATTTTCATCGACAACGGTGTCAATGTCTTGCTAAAAGCAAAGGTTATGGTAACACGGTTGGTTGCATGCTGTGTAACATGTGTTCCATGATAAATATGTGAAATGTTTGTATATTGAAACAAATGTTCCAAACAATAAGAGGCTTCAATAAAACAATACAAACAATAATTAGAGGTTTAATTTGAACTTTTGTTTGAAATTCAAATTGGACACAAGGGGAAAATTCAGGATTCAGGAAGGAATTCAAACTCCAGAATTTGTTATTTTCAAAACTATTTTCAAACATTTCTTTTCCTTAGTTTCTGTAGATTTGAATAATGTGATTATGTATTATTTATTTATTTTTATTTATTTATTTATTTTATTATTTGGGCCAAAAACGCCATCATCATGATTAAAAGACCACTGGGAATACTTAAAATAGATCAAAAGTTTATAAAAGTTTATCAGAGTGCAGTTTCAGAAGGTCCAACCTGTTTTTTTCTCATCTTTATTTAGTTTTTCATTTGTTGAAAGGGTGCAAGTTTAAAAGAATTTAAATGTTTGTTCTCGTTCGGAACAACACAAACTCATATGCGGATAGGCATTTTGTTTATCCATCGCAGACAGCGGCTCTGTTTGATTTTTACTTTTTTTTCTACGTCATGTCAGTAAAGCTGTAAATCTTTAAGTTGGTTTGAACTCCAGCAGTTAAAGCGAAATACTGGTGCAGCTGTTGAAAACACAAACTGCTGCATCTTTTCAATGCTACATCTTTTTAAAGTGGATCTGCATTTACATAACAATTGTCCCTCTATAAGATACTACAAAATAAATTGTTTACATAGCTATTGTTGACTTTGCTACTGCTGCTTGTTTACGAAACATTAAGTGGAAATGTGGGAAAAATGGATTTGAGGAAAATAACTGATTTTTCTGTTCTTTACATCAATCTCTGCAACCACTGCAGTGCTGACAAACCCACATCAGTAACAGACACACATCAGCCACAGACACACATCAGTCAGTAGAAGAACATTTTCTGGTTTGAGCAACAATCCTGTGGAAAATCCAGCTTCACTTTAAGCTCTGCTCAGAAAACAGTCCATGGTGAAATGGCACAAGCAAACACAATTCCTACAGTTAAACTCAATGAAACCTTACTTAGCAAAGTCTCTTTAGAATAAGTCAAAGTTCTGCTGCCCTTCACAAACAAAAACTATTTGTCCATTGATGAAGATTTATTGATCCTTTTTTAGAATTTCTCTGTTTCTTCTAAGACTGTTTCACTTCTGAGGTCTAATTGGTTTATTACAGTCCAAGTGTTTGTGACAACAGAGACGTTAACTGGGATTTTGAAGAAACTAGAAAAATTGAAATGAGATTAAATTTGGGTGATTATGGAAGGCAGCACAATTATATTTTACATGTAACTTGTGACTCAAAACACGAATATCAGGACTGGTCTTTTTTATGAAAGATCCTCACCGATCATCTTTTGAGCTATTTGAATTGTTTCCAGTGGTCTTTCAATCATGAGTGTGCTGTTTCTGCACAGTTTCTGCAGAGCAGTAGTAGTTTATAAGAAATTTGCCTCTGAATTGTAGTTGAAGCAACCTCTTCGCTTTCCGTTGCTGAGAGCTTGGAATAGCGAGCTTATGGCCCACCAAAAGAAGTTCCGACATCACAAATGTCATGTACTACGTTCTGATTCACAACAATCTCAATATAGAAATACACAAAAATGCATTTTTGAGCTTTTGTCCCTCATTATCAGAAAAATGTCCCAGTAAAATGTTAAAAATACCAAAAACAAGATTTTCATCGGAGTGGGCTTTCAGATATAAGGCTAGCACCTGTGGTATTAGTTCATTTTAATCAAAGACTCAGATGCTGACATGGAGAGCCATAAAATGTGTATTTTTATACTTTTAACTAAATAGTCTATAATATATAAAAATGACAAAATCAGCTGAAACACACACTAATGTGGAATGTAAAAGAAAAAGAGTAGAAAAACTAATAGCGCCAAAAATACAAAATTAAAGGGCAGCAACAGGTTATATTGTAAAACATGGTAAAGATCTGTCAGAGAAAAACTGGAAAAAATTGAGTCTAAAAAAATTTAGGAAAAAAAATTAATAATAATAATTCTTTACTGTGCATTGAAGGGAAAAAAATGACTGACATTTCTCCAGATTTTTGATTGTTCGGCATGGATTTTTGAATTATTATGGGTTTAAATTTTCCAAAATACACACCAACTGAACATTTATTTAAAAAAAAAAAGTTTCAAAGTGGAAGTGAAAAACATTAAAAGACTCCCTTGCTGGTGTGTGCTTCTTGGCGCCCGGAGGATCTGTGCCTCGTCCAGTTTCTACTGTGGCCACCAGGTTCCCAATGTTCATCACCATCCAGCAGCTACCAGATGGGCACAGCTTTTAAAATTCATATCACTGCGCTAAAAATACAACATTCCCTTAATCTCAGGGGCCGCTACAGCGTTGCATCACTTAAAAATGGAAATGGAGAGCGAGGACAAAAAAAGAAAAGAGGTGTCAGCAAGACAGCTGGGCGTAAGATATCAAAATGAACAGATGGGTCTGCAGAAACAGGGAAAAATGACATTAGACAAGAACCGCTAAAAATGCAGCACAACGTCGGTGTATTTACTTTTTCTCTTGTAGCAAAACATAAGTGAGAAAGGAAACTTCACAGCCCACACTGACAGCAGGATAGTCCAAATTCTCAGGATTATGCATATTTTTTCCTTGCAGCCTTGCTGGTCTGTAAGTAGGTGGCATTAGAAAAAAAAAAAATAAAGTAACTCATGTTTATCTCTGCAGTGGTTTTATCAAATACATGTTTTCATTTTCAAGCTTTGACCCAATTTTATGACTACATGTGGACTTTTTGGAAAGTTATTTTTTTTTTTGGTAAAGTTTTCAACTAAGCAACAAAAGATTCTGAAAACTGAGACCTTCTGTGAGGAATCCTCTAAATGTACTACATGTTTCAAGATCATTTGAAATTCCTAAAAATATATTTTTTTTAAGGTTTGGCATTCATTCATTCATGAAATGTTTTCAGAAAAACTCATCTTTAGTCATCATTTTGTAACAACACATTGGCATAACCAAATCTTAGAAAAATGTTAAGTGGGTTAAGTGGATATACAATCTATTTCAGTATTTTAAATTATTGCTTTAACAAAGTACATTTTAATTCTCTTTTACATTTTAACTAGGGCTGCCAATGTTAACGTGTTAACATTAAATTAAATTTGATATTTTAAATAATATCAAACTAATTTTAATTAACACAAATAATGACACTGCGGGACACTTTCGCCAGTTCAGGCTTCAGCGGCGTGCGTCCAATTTTTCATATTGCACACCTCGTCAGGAACTATTCTGATCATTACATGGTCACTTACAAAACGAAATAAATATTCAATGGATATTCTTTTTACTTTATTCTTGTTAATTTTTTGGTTTAAGTGGTCTTTTCACAAAAAGCGGACCTTTGATGCCGTTTATGTCCCGATCTTCACCAAAGAAAGAGAAAGTTGTTCCAGATCATGAAGGGAACGTCTGTTTCATAGAAGCCTGCACATATAGAGCATTGTGACCGGAAAAATCTTTTTTTTTTCATGTGCATCCACACCCAGCAGCACAATGGCACGAAGCACGATGTTTGTTTCTACTGGCTGTAGGTCAGCATCTTTGTTTTCTTGGAGTAAAACATTTTCTCTCTGAACTGTTTTTGTTTGATAATGTCACATAACATTTAACTTGTACAGTAAAAGATTGTGATTAATCGTATTTAATAACAACCCAGAAGTCTGATTATTCTGATTATTTTTTTAATAGATCAACAGCACTAATTTTAACCCTAATTTTAATCTATTTTATCCATTATCTAACAGGTTTTGTAGGGGTTATGGACCCAGGAAATTAATTGTTGTTGTGTTTGTCACTTCCTGTTTTATTTTGTTGTATTTCCTGTGCTCACCATTGCTTTCGAGGTCATTTGACACTTCCCTCCTTGTGTGTTCCCTCCCTCCTGGCACACCTGTATGTGGTTAACCAATCCTCTCTCCCTGTTATATGGCCTCGTCTCCCTTGCACGGGTTGTCGGGTGGTTTTGTTTGCTCTGGTTTAATGTTTCTCTTTCGAGCCATTAAATCTATTTCTTCTTCATTCCGAGTTCCGTCTGCATTTGTGTCCGCACGTCAACCCTGACAGGTTTGCTGTAGCCTGTCTCAGCATTGGGTGAAAGTGGGGTACACCTTACACTGTGAATTGCATTTTAGATATTTAACATTTAAAACATTTAAAATGTTTATTTTGTACAGTTTTTTTTCTTTTTGTTTTAGAAGAGACTATTTTCCCCTTTGCTCCTGTTATATACTGACTCCCCATATGAGAACTCTGAATGTGACTACAATTTTTAAGTCCTCAGCCAAAGCTCATGAAATAACATCAACAAATTACCCAATGCATTTAAGGTAAATGGTGTATACTTATTGTATACAGTGCTTTTCTGCCTTCATTGAAGGCCGAAAGTCACGGGCCCATTTACCCACACATTCACACACTGATGGTGGCTCCGCTGCCAAACAATGGGACCAACCCTTGATCAGAGGCAATGTGGGGGTCAAAAGTCAAGGACACTTCAACACAAGGGCAGGCAAGGCAGAAATTAAACCTGCAATATTACGGTCAGAGGCTGATTGCTGTTTCTACCGCACCACTGCCGCCATATGTTGCTAATTCGTAACATACCATTTAATCCAGAAATCTACTTAATTTAGGATCACCTGGGAAAAAAAAAATACAATTAGAAATAAATTCAAACACAAAGGTACTGATGCTGATTGTCAACCACTGTCCTCACACAGAGTAACACCATAGAAACCAAGCTGAAGCTACATGTTCTCGTAACAAAAATAAATACAAAAACAAATGTCAATCAACAGGGCCACAAACGAAACTGTCTTCTTTCTTCCTCTTGCTTGCAAAGATTATCTCACCGAAGTGGAAATTCTTGCTCAGGTTAACTTTCCATACGTCATTGTCAGTCCTGTCACCTTGTCTTTCTGCAGGTTTTTTCATTTCCTGCGTGCTTTTTGATGCTGTGAGTTTGATGCAGGTATGCATCATCCTGCCCAGCTGTCACTTTTCTTGTTTGTCCAGACGGCACCTCTTTGCATCAAACTTGTCACCAATCAATGGAGCAATTACAGCGGCCTGACCTGCAGGACTGAAGCGGGAATGAGAGGAGGAGGAAGAGGAGGGATGTCTGGATAGATAGCTCTTATCCTGCATTACCATATTTGCAGGATGCTGAGAAAGTACTTGTAAAATTTTGGGTGAGACATTGGTGCAAATGGATGTTCTACACAAGTACATGTAAAATAAAAAAAACATCCTCATTAAATACATCTACTGTATATGTTGAAAGACTAATTTACCTTTTTTTTAGAATACCTTTTGAAAACACTTCGTCTTTGGTTAAACAAACACAACACACAAAATGCTTGTTTAAATTAGCTTATTACTGGAAATTCTTTCAAAAATGAGATGTTTGATCTTGAGAGGCTTTATCCTCCCATTTGTGACTGAAATGTCTAAAAAAAAAAAGTTTAAATGGTGGGTTTTGTTTTTATATTTTTTTGGACATTTTATCTAGAATTAATTATTAGCAACATACATAAGAAAGACTTAAATGAATAAAAACATATTTTACATTATTTATTCATTTTGTAAATAGTATTATATAGTTAATAACAAATTGAATAAACCAACAAAAAGAAGAAAAGAAGAAAAGGAAAAACACTGGCAATAATGTTTCAATCAGTTATAAAACCTGGGTAAAGTGCCGCACCCATTCTGTTCAAATCGCAAGTTAAACAGCCGGTCCCTTGAGACTGTCAATGTGCTCGACAAGTGATGTGACGTAACGAGGGCTTGTTTTCATCAGTCACGTGATTTGCAGTTTACCTGAATCACTACTGAGCGGCACTTCCGGTTAAAAACAATCGATGCCGTGTTGAGAAGGAGGTGTCGAGCTGGACATCTCTACCTTTTTGTGACAGTAAATGATGCACCTGCAGACCGCTACAGACCAGAGGTGGAAATGTAGTCAAAAAACAAGTAGCAGGCATGCAACTGCACTCATTATTTCTGAAATAAATACATTCTTGTCCATCAAAAACAGGTTGACAAGACAATAACAAAACAAACAAACAAAAAAACAAGTAAGCTAAGACAGAGTAAAATTCAGTGGCAGCCAACAGTGGTGCCGATTTTTATTTGTGAAGGTTCGTGACTTGCTGCAAGCTGCACAACATTCAGATGAACAATGGAAAAATGCAGTGTCTTTAAACATTTAAAGAAATTAAATAAACAAATAAATAAAAGGGGCCTATTTTCTTTTCTTTTATGACAAACTTTACAAGCAAGAAAGGTTTCATTGCACATTTTTATTCCATTTTACTTCCTTTTTCTCCTTTTAGTCAGAGAGGATTCACTCAAAAAAAGTGATTAAAAAAAGAAAGAAAAGGTTTGGGAAGATAAACTAATGAACCTGAGAGCATTTCAATGTGTAAAGATGATGAGCTTCATTTGAAATGATCTGGGTTAACTCAATTCACAGTGCTGATGTCCCCTTTTCCTCTGACCCACATCTGTGATCTCACATCAAGAGAGAAGTCGCAAGAGATGGGAAAAGCGTACAGATGCGGGGGACGTGAATGGATCACTTTGATGGAGAAGTTACTCTTTACAAAAGCAGCAGCTGACAAGAAACATTTATGGCTGGATTTTCGGCTCTTCTTGGCCAATTTGTGGCAAACCTTTTTTTTTTATAGCTACCACTGCAAAAAAGTAGATAAATACAGCAGCTGTTTTTCATCTACAGACCATATTTGGAAAAACTCATATTGTTCTGCTATTTCTTAAAAGTTTATTCCTTAAATTCTCTGCTGCGTAAATGTTTCAAGTCTTCAGAGGCAAACAAAAAGTTCTGACTCTGGATCTCTAACGAGCAGTTTGAATGAACCACCTTTTGGCTTTTATTTTTCTGAAGGAAACTATGTGAGTGGAATGTGAAGGCAGACAGAGTGGGGTGGGAGGACAGAGACACCCTCCTGAGGGCTCAGCACAGACAGGAAGGATTATTATTTACTGTGATGTAACCCTTTATCTCTGCATGATAGAAACGTGTCCAACACCTGTTAAAGAAGGATGGAAATTGGGTGAAAAAAGGTACCAGGAAAGGTCAGCATAGGAGAACAAATATTACCTCTAAAAAATAATCAATCAGGATTTTTCACAGCAAGAAGAGTGAAATCCACATTCATTTATGGAAAAAGAAAACAAATGTAATAAGAAACCAGAATGACAAGGATGTGGATGTGCCAGATGTGCGTTTGAGCAATGCCCCCCTAAACACCGCAATAGTCCCCCGAATTTGATGGACTGTCAAAATCCATGATTATGTATACATAAAACACAAAAAGAAAGTAGAGAAGGCAAGAATTGGTTTCTAGAGCAGCATAATGGATCGTGTTTTTTTTTTTTTTCTTTTTCCAGTACTGGACATGTAACCTGTATTTTTTACATTGCCCCCAGTGCACACTTAATTGTACTTCCAGGTAATTAGTGTCAACCTGCCTTAACCATTTTTCTTTTCACAGAGATTCGAACAACTGTCTTTACAGACCAGTGAAGGAAGATTTTATGGTCCAGACACACTGGCACAGATTACAACTACATATTACATGTCTCTAAATAAAGATTTATCCATTGTTTTTAATAAAAAGAAATGCAAACAATCTTTCGCCTAGATTCTAAATGTTCAATTATTTGAAAAGCTTTTTTTTTTTTTAAGTTAAAAAAACAAAAATTATTGCTGGCTTAAACATCAGATTCTGGTGAGGGGGTCAGTAAAGATGACAAATGAAAATAAAAAATAAAAAAACAGAAAAACTTGGCCAAATTGACAGAAATTTAGTTGAGACTTCACTCACATTAGTTCCATTGATCAGCAACCCTTGTGCAGGTTTCACTCTACTCACTTGTTCCTCCCCATTTTGCTAGAAAGTCTTTCCATTTCTTGCTCTGTTTCTTTTCTGGATACTTCTTTTTTTTGTTTGCTGGACTTTGCTTCTCTTTCTAACCTCATTTTTGGATAACTTCCTTCTGGCATTGATCATTCATGATGATCCTCTCTCAAACTCTGACCTTGGACAAGTTCACAGATTCCCCTTTGGATTATTCTCTTTTGTTTCTTCACTTCTGGATGTTGCCTGGTGTTTCTGATTTGGAAAGAATTTCCACAGATCTGTTTGCTCTTAAACCATATGCCAGATTTCCTCCCTCTAGTTTCTCCAGATACTACCAGACCTTCACAATTTCCTCCACTAATCATCTCATCATGGATTTTTTGGCTTTCTACCTACAGTCTCATCTGATGGTCCAAAAGAGTGAGGATTCAGCCACATTCAACTGATACTCACTCTACTGCTCTTCTGCTGGCATCACCAATGGTTCCCCGGCTCCAACCATCAATTACTCAAAAACTGGTTTTCACCTCATTCTGAGTCTTTGCTGACTCTAGTTTAGCATCATTAAAATTTCTATTGCCACGCTTTCCTTGGTCTCAGTGTTTCCTGGCAAAAGAGATATTTATGTTAGTGCGGCTGTGTACAATATCAGCAGAACAAATAACACTTGGACTAGAGTTCAACACAGGAGACATATAAGATGTCAGAACTAAGTCTGAGACTGAAAGAGCAGAAAAGCATGTTTTTCAAAAAAGAGTCTACTTTTGATTTTTGTTTTTGTGTCTTGTATTTTTGTTACTGTCATTAAACAGTTTATTCAGTTTTTACTCATCCTTGTAGGATAAGTTGGGTTCATGCGATATACAATATAAAAAAGAATGGAGAATCACTGCAATAAATAACTAAGGCCATTATTGACAAATGATCAAATAAATTCCCCATCAATTCATCTACTGAACCCACTGAAACTCTCTTGGCATTGCTGGAGCCAACCCAGTAAATGTTGAGCAAAGGCAGGGTACACCCTGGACAGGTCACCAGTCTGTTGCACAGCCACACAATCACACACACATTCACATCTAGGGGGAAGTTTGAATTTCCAATTAACCTAAGAAAGCATGTTTTTGGACTATAGATGGAAGCCTGAGGGCTCAGAGAAAACGCCCGCATGCACAGGGCAGACGCGCAAATTCCACACAGAATGGTTCCAGATGGGATTTGAACCAGGGCCTTCTTACTGTGAGGCAAACGAGCTAACCAGAACACCCCCACAATTACATCAAATTCATTTTAAAAATGAATGCCTCAGTCATGTGCACTTGTGTGGGCAGTTGACCCGTACAGGTGCTTGGGTTGGGTTGTCCGGGTCCGTGGATGGTTCTAGACAGGAGCAGCTTCATTTAGAGGGGAGCACAGGTGTGTCTTGCAGTTCCCTTGAGGCTTGTGTGGCCACCTTAAGGGACGTCATGAAAATGGAATGTATAGCATTATCATGTGTGTGGAAAATGTCCTTAGGCCACTCTGTAGTTATTAGAGAGGTGCGGCTCCTTACTGACGGTGTGCAAATGCTGCACACACGGGGTGTTCACATTAAACGTAAGTGCCCCTAAATAAGATGGCTACACAAAACAGTTGTCTAACTTCCTCATTTCCAACAGCCAGGCAAGCGATGTGCAAGGAGCACGCACTTATCACTTAAACTGCACCATAGTGCAGCGTGCAGGATTTGGGGATGTTGAAGAAAATGAAAATTCCATTAGATTTGCCTGCATATCACCTACTTCAACCATAATTGACCTTGTATGTTATATAAATATTCGCTACAACTTGTCACCCATTGCGTGCCCATTGAATAATATGCATGAAAATGTTTGCCCTGCAGGCTCACTGAGTGGTCTGTCTTTCATATTTCCTACACGTGTGTGCCTCTTACAAGTTTGTCCATTTTTCACTTGCAAAAAGCTTGTATCCATCTGTAAAGACAGTCGTGACTGAGGCATAAAATACTTCATTATTGTTATGGTCAAGGATCCGATATCCATGTTTTTTAATGCTGCAGATTTTGATGTTTCTTCTTTGAGAATAGAAAGTTGTCGCTATTAACAGCCTGTTAAGAGACACTGTTCTGCATGTGCAGTGCTGTTTCTGACAGATACTGCAGAGAAACCTGGGCAGACAGCTGTTTATGGGTATGTGGCACAGAATAGGGAGGGTGTTCATGAGCTCATACACTCCTCCTGAGGAGTGCAGGAACAGCAACTGTTGCTATGTTACCACAGAAATGAAGAATCAGGTATGATGGCATGCTCTTGCCTGAAGTCAGTTTCCCTAAAAACCTTCACTATCTGACGTACCGAGAGGATTCTGATCTTATGTCACAGAGTTTTTACTTCCTTTTGTTTTCAGTCTAACAAAAAAAAATATATTTTGGGTCCCGTGCATAATTTCTTTTGCCAAATAAAATCTGATTACACTGATGATGATCCAGCCTTCATGGATTAGCAGCTCCTTGCAAATTCTAAAATTTGCAATATGGTTACTTACCTACAGTATTTTCTAGTTTTATCCTTAGCTTGGAAAAAGAAGACTAAGTCTAGATGTCATGACTTAATTTCAAGGCAACATCACCTGGATGAATGAGAACCATCGACACCTTAAGTTATGGTTAACTTAATCTCACATTTGATCTATCCAATTTATACTAGCTGCCTTTAACCCCTGATCTTCACTGTCAGGCTCTGGTTAAGTTCACCTCAAATCAATCATTTCTGGTTCCAATTAAGCCAAACTTGTTATCCCTGTTTTTTGAATCTATCCTGAGTGACACCATGCAACTGTATTCATTGAACTGTTGGAACATGTGCATAAATGTGATCATACTTACCCAAAATGTTAGATTGGAAGTATTTTTTTTGTGCATACTCCCTTTAAGTCCCACTCTAATCATCTTTTGATCTATTTTAAAAGCATTCCCCGCGGTCTTTAATTATGATAATGCTGTTCTTAGGCAAAAAAAAAAAAGTTTGTAGGATATAGTTTCTGCAGAGCTGCAGTATCAGAAATGTTCCTCTGAGTTGTGGGTGGTACCATTGGGAGGGAGTAACCCGGCACTCATTTCCCATCAGCCCTTTGTTTTTCATGCTCTCCTACTAGCTTACAGTCCCTCACAACTTATACCTAACATTGGCTAACAATATCAGAGCCATCCAGCTGTACAGTTTTGAGCCAGATGCCAGCTCAGACGAGGAAAAGGAACATTTTTGTCTGCAAGTGGATGCATCAGAATGGAGTGGAGCAAGGAGCTTGTGGCCTGCTGACAGTAGTTTGTACATAACAACTACAAGCTTTTTTTCAACTACATTTTTGGTCTGCTACTGATCTACCTCAATTTGAATAAAGAAATTCTCAGAAACACAGTTTTACTTAGTTTACTTATTTTTTTACATTTGCCCTCTATCCTTAAACAATTAAAAACACCAAAAACAAATTTTTCATGGGCATGGGCCTTTAAATGAATAACTGACAGCTAGTGCAACTCTTCTGTTGCCAACTTGTTTTTTAATTATGGTAATTTACTCTGAATCTGGGTGACTTCTGTGATGTAAAGAAACAGACAGGTTTTTAGTTCATAATTTCAACATTTGCTTTTTTTGTTATTGCGAATTAGCAAATATTTTTCTGTTAGTTTTGTATTTTTCTCATTATGTTTCAATTTCCCTGAAGCGAGCTGCTGAATTGACTTTTTTTCTTAGTTATTATTCCAAAGTTTTCTTTTGGGGTCTGTATTTCAGCTAACGATAAACAAGCATAATATGATTTTAAGTATCATTTAAGTGACAGCTCAGCCCCTGACTCATTACAGAAAATCTGGAGCCTTGAAAACAGCCTCAGCCCAGCACTATTACCAGATGAAGGCAAGAAAATATGTACACCTGTCCCACGTTAACTGCACGAAACTACCCCACAAATAGCTACGAGCAACAGGCAGGGATTCCAATTATTGTGTTTTTGTGGAACTGGCCCTCAGAAATGATGAGTTAGCACCAAACAAGCCCAGCTGTGTCCATCAGTAGGAGCCAAACAAGCTCCGAAAACCAATCCAATCAGCAGGAACTCAGTCCCATCCATCACACTCATACTATCAGTCTTGTCATTAGAGCTTTTACTGATCCATGTTTCAGTCTCTGTTAGCTTAAATGAGACGTCTCAGTGCCACGCAGTGCAGCTCTTGCTCACCGCGTCTATGATCCATACCTTCGTGCGCTCCTGGAATCGTATGGCTTCAGACAAGAGGATGAATCTGTTGTCAGCTTCACTCCCAATTGAGACAGACAAAGTTGATGGTTTTTTCCTCCAATTTATAGCTCATCCTCTGTTGCTTCCGCATTTCCATGGAACTGTCGTTTACACAGGTCCTCCAGCATTCCTCCGATGTACAGAAAACTGTCATTATCAATTGAAATGGAGCTTAAAGAGAATTATTTTCATCCTTTGCTTATTTGACGATGCATACTTTTTCAGTTCTTTTCTTTCTAGTCTGCTGCTTTGCACCCAAACTGATGGAATTGAAAACTTTAAGAAAGGTTTGTCATCACACATTTGGCCTCATATGGAGTCATCTTTGAGCCACTAAGGTAGCTTGGTGCCATATTTTTCTACTTTATCATGCTCTTTTAAATAATGTTCAAATATCTTAAGACACTTTTATTTAAGCAATTTTAAAGAGATTTATTATTTTCATGATTTTTGGGTCATTGGCACTTTTGCAAAAACAGAAGAGACCTAGCTGTAGTCAACCAGATGGCGCCTGATATCAGAAAAAGTGGCAATTACACAAGTTTAGGGGGATGCAGAAATTGTTGGGGTTTCCTCTATGTCACAGTTCAACTTTCATGGTCTCTTTGTTTTGCAAATTGCAAGTTTAGGGGGATTCAAACTCTTGAAACAATGACTCAGCTCTCACTCAGAACTGATTCACATTTTCTCCACTGAGTTATATTCATCCTCTTTCTCCATCATTCATCCCTCAGATGAAAAACTTTTTGATTTGGAATTGCTTTCATTATCATCCCACATACACATTAGCCTTTATGCACGCCCATCCCAAGTAGATTCCCACAGTCCTCTGCCATCTGCTCTTCATACTTTCTTTCTCTTTGTCATATTGAAGTCATAATAACATTGAGCAGTTTATGGCTTCCTGAAAAACACAGGGACAGAAAATTCACCTGCTCTTGTTCCATCCACTTTCCCTTTCTATTGCTCTTTCAGTGCAATTTCAATCCACATAAAGTCCAAATGGACTTTTTTGTTCTCTTTCCAAATCACCCGAATCATAAATGTCAACTTCGTTTTTCCCTCAGTGATTCAGCTTCTGCTCATCCAATGCAGAGGCTTACGTTCAACTCCTGCTCACTCTACAGTACAGTGGGGCTCAAAAGTTTGGGAACGCCGGGTAAAATATTATATTATGTTGCAGAAAGATCCTAAAGAGAGATTGGAAAATCTCCCAAAGACATCAGTTTACATATTAGACATTCTTTTAATATGTAAAAAAATCATTATTTCCATCATTTACCATTTCAAAATAACAGAAAACAAAATATTGGTGTTTGCAAAAATATGGGCACCCTGCAGAGTTTATAGTATGCACTTTCCCCTATAAGAAGGTACAGTCTAAAAAAACATAACAAAGAATTTTTGAACAGCCTCTGTTCGGAATGCCATTAAGAAACAACAGTCAACAAGAACAGTGGAAGTTGAAGCAAGATCTGGAAGACCAAAAAAAATCTCAGACAGAGCTGCTCGCAAGATTGTGAGAAAAGCAAGTCAAAACCCATGTTTGGCTGCCCCATCCCTCCAGAAAAACCTGCAGACTCTGGAGTTGCGGTTCACTGTTCTACTGTCAAGATATACTTGTACAAATATGGTCTTCATGGAGGAGTCAACAGAAGAAAACCTCTTCTACATTTTGTTACATCTAAGGGGGTTAAAAAGACCCATTTTCTATTAGAAGATATTATTTCTAAAGGTAGCCATTGCATCACTTTAGGGACCACTCTGAATGTTCGGTTCATTTAAATTTAAATCTGCAAAACAACATGTTTGATATTAACACGGTAAGAATCAATTGTCATTTTGTGCAAGCCAATCAGAGACTCAGTTATTTTAAGGGAGTTGGATGATTGCATGGCAACCCGGCTGAATGTTATATTTAAAATTGTATTTGAGGGATGTTTCCTTTAAAAATGTGTTTACATTTCTTTTTCAATCTTTGGTCTTTTTCATAATTGTATGCGTGCAGGACAGTAAAAGAATTGCTATGATGTTGGTTTTGTTACACCTTTTTATTTATTTCTTTTTTTTTTTTTTTTTTTTATTATTTTAGCTTTATCCTTCTTATTTGCATTTGGTCATTTCATTTTGTGCTTGGGGCCTTTTTAGTTGGTTTGGCCAAGTCTCTTTAAAGTCTACCTCACAGAAGACAACTTTCTATTAAAATTCCTTAAATCCTTTTTTCATTGTGTTTTTTTTTTTTTTGTCGTTTGTTTTTCTTCGTTTGTGTTTCTGCATGCAAATGACTCAGTGTAAGAAACATCCAGAGTTTGACTGACACAGCTTTGCAGCTTATTAAGCTTTCAGTTTGAGTAGACAGAAAATGTAAACATAACCCAACCAGAGACTTTTGTTTGTAGCTCTTATCACCTCATGCCTTGTTTAGATGCATAAATAAAAATCCAGCATAGACATAGCTTTAGTGAAATAAGGACACATTACTCCCACAGGCCCGTTTCCATCTACAAACAGAGATTTAGCTGAAAATCACCTAAATCTGCAGCTTTCATGCATCAGCTCTGTTTATCCAGCCTGCCGCCCGGCTGGGATGCGTCATCCTGCGTGTCATTAGTATGATGCTGCCGTCTCGTCACGGCTCTCTTGTGACCTTTACAACACGCAGATTAACTGGGCATGAAAATAGCAGAGGACAGAGGCGCACGTCCCAAGGTCTCAAAATACCACATGAAAGGTAAAAGCAAGAAAATGTACAGCCTGGTGGGATCTCAGTTCTACAGTCACAGAGATACACCAAGCAAGTGCAGAAAATACCACCAACGATGTTTTAACCCTTTAAAACCAGAGCTTTCACTCCAGAGTTTAAATCCGGTTCTGGTCCCGTTCCGGACATGGTTGCGGTTCCGGACACGGACCGGGCTAGGGTACTGGATGGTACAAAACGACCGAACCACTGATGTAATTGGAGCAGCCAGTGCATTGAAAAATGACGAGTTGGGGACACCCAAA
The DNA here is from genome assembly GCA_014656515.1 of Oryzias celebensis. NCBI lineage: Eukaryota > Metazoa > Chordata > Actinopteri > Beloniformes > Adrianichthyidae > Oryzias > Oryzias celebensis. The sequence continues at coordinate 11,002,040 of BNCR01000005.1, forward strand.
ACGTCAAAAAATGATGCAGAGGAGTCATTAACCATCTTATCTTATCTTAAAAGTAATTAGTTACTTATAATAGAAAATACTATGGTTAATTTGCCAGTTAAAATACTGCAATAAATTCATCTGACCTCAAACATGACAAAGCATTAAAATGCAAAAATTGTATTAAAATGACCCTTAAATTATACTGGTTTAATTCTACCAATGAAAATATGTTGTTTACAGTAGTTACACCAGAGAGAGGATTGAAGTGTAAAAAAATAAATATTTATTTATCATCATTATCACACAAAAACACTGCAACATGCTATGTATAAAAAAAAAAAAACTGTTTGCAAAATGAAACCTTAACAAGGCAAAACCATGAATGATTAATAGTTTGTGAAATTACAGAAATGACAGAAAAATGCATTAAACCATTTGTTGCAAATTATTTGCATGAATATTTTCAGCCTTGCAGTACAAATGTTGATTCAGAAATAAAAAACTGCACCTAAAATACTTAAAATCTTCCTTTTTGGATGTGAAATTTTTGCTTATTTCCCTCTAGCAGCAAAATCTCCCCTGAGGCCATCAGTGTCACAGATTTCTCACTGCTTTCTCATTTTTTTTGGCAGAAAACCTGAATAGGTTTTCCCAACACAGCTTAAATTCAACCAGCCAGTGATCTGAATCTGCACAAACACATCTGGTCACAGGTTTGAGCAAAAATCCTGAAGCTTTCCAGCAATTCTGAAAAACAACATGTTCAGAGAGGAGCATATCCTTTTCTGCGGACACACATTTTTGGGCATTCCTCACTAGACTTTAGTGAGGGATGACACGGGTCCTGAACTTGGCAGAACGGAACCTCATTCCTTTAATCTGCCTATCAAAGTGTTCCTGGAGGATTGGCTTTAAAGCCAGAACATTGACACAGACAGGATTCAGGATTCCCAGATCAAAGAAAAACAGAAGGGTGCTTAAACCACACGGGTATAGGCCCAGGAAGGTGACACATGAAAACACTGGAACGTGCTCAGTCTTTCCTTGTTTCAGACGTTTTTTTTTTTGATCACAGCTTTTTTTTTAGACTCCCAAAAATGGAGATGATTCCCTCATTGGTCATTTTACCAGTGCTGCCCGACAAAAAAAGAGAGAACACGTACGGAGCAGATAAACAATCAACAGCTGCTGCAAACAAAATCTGTGTTGACAGGAAAATGTGATAGCAGGCAGGAAGATTACAGCCCTGCACCTCTTTCCCAATTTTTACAAACATTTGAACAAAGCGGTGATTTGTGGCTGTTAGGTTCAGGAATGTGAGCACCTGCCCCTTTCGTTTTGTTTGGCCTTGTTAAGATGAAAGTTAGAAAGAATCTGTCATTTGCCTCATTTTCATCTTATAGAATTGATGGAAAATCAAAATTAAAAAGATAGATATCGAGAAATCGATACAGGAAAACAACAACTTTAAACACTGTTTAAACATGAATCCCTTTTGTGCTCAGAAGTAAAGAACTGTTGCTTTTCTTACAGTCTCTGGGCTACGTAGTCTGAGAGTCCACACCATATAAAAAAAAAAAACACTCATCCATACATATATTAATTCATCCATTACCTTTTGCTTACCCAATGGCCCAGGTGAAAAGATCCTGATTGGCATATTTTACCATTTGCTTCATCATCTTGTTAAATACAACAACTAGTAAGCGGTGCACTTTCCGTCTGAAACTGTGCTTTGTACCACTTAATATGACATTTAACGAATATACCACTTTCCTCCGCTGCACCAAAGCAAGGTCAATGCAAGCTCGGTAGCCATTATGATAACATCGTGTTGCACCTTATATCAAATAGCCTGCTTCAGGTGAAAAACAATTTAAACCTAATAAGAACTCATGATTGATTTAACATTTGCTTCTTTTGTAAATGACCGTGTTGTCAGTGGAATAATATCCTTTAAAGTGTTCTTTATCTGAAATAAATAAACTTGACAGTAGCTACCATCCTTCGCTTTGCATTGGGCAGTTCACGCCTCTGTGTCGTCCATCTCTTTTGGGAAGATGTTGTTTGCTAGAAGATGTACAGGTACCATTTTTGCAACATGTACAGACTATAATTGCCCTTTTGAGAAATACATTTCTTTTCTAAGTTTCTTCCAGAGAGCTAAGCTTCATAAAGTTAAAACTGTTGACTGTATATAAAGAAATGGACTGAGTGACTCCTCCTACCGTCCCAAATAGAAAGTAACTGTTGGCTCAGAGAAGCCAAAATCCCATAAACCTCTGTAGAAAAATAAACAGCAATCATTCAGTCATCACTGTATATTTGGCAGAATAACCATTCTGGATATGGTACATTTTTAACATGTTCTTTCTTATCCATTTTTTTAATAACATTTTTTTTCTTTATTGAATTTTTCTCATTACAAATTGACCAAACACATGCTTCAGTAAAAGCATGTAGTGACTGCTGCCCCCCCACCTTGAACATTTGATTGACAGATTCTCCCAAGCCCGCTTTCAGTGGAAAGGGTGTGGACTTCTAAGAAGCTTCCTACTGATTCGTGAGAGTTGTTGCCATGGAAATGATGAGTCGGACCCGGACCAATCACTGTCATCTGGCTTTATCACAACGATTTCCGTGTTGTAGAAAAATAGCAACTGAATTGGCCTACTTTTTTGCTGGAGCCAGAGATAAGTCATTTTCTATGGGTGACGTCCCACCCGTCTGTCCTGTTCTATATATAAACTCAATGGCTAAACCTCAGACCTCAGACCCATTTAAAACATTGTTTGCATCCACTGCTGCTTGTTTTAGGTTTTTTCATTTACAACGCAAATATTGGTGGTGAGCCTAATTGCCTCAAATAAAGGAAAAATTGAGTTTGGTTTTCTGATTCAACTCTTTCTTTTCATCGTCAACATCATCATCATCAACAGATTGTGACACAGACTGCATTACTGTAGATGCATGACCAATCTGTCAAATAGCATATGGCATATATTTATACAACGCTTTTTATCCTTATATTGCACTGCAGCCTTCATCAAGGCCCGTAGAGCTTTGCTGTCGCATTCACCCATGCACACATCCTTCACACACACTTCACATGCAAGACACTAGCCAGGCCACCAGACTAATTTGGGGTTCAGAGATAGATCGTTCTACCTCTGCCCACGTCTGCCCCTGTCAGTCAAGCTCCTGCTCCATCTATTTTGAAAAACAAATTGTAATTTTTGCAAGTACTATATTATGCTATTGTTTCCTATATATGTTCCTATAGAATGCATTGTAGACATCTTAGAAAGGGCACACTTGGAAAGAGATCTTGATCTCATATGGGTTTTAACTGGTTAAAATAAAGTTGAAAAAAATTGAAATTCTTCCTTCACTTGCCTGAGACTTAATAAAAAAAATAGCATCAATACATGAATGTGCACTGGTTCATTGGAATTCTAAACAAAGGTTCATGGAGATTTAATGTTGCTTAAAAGACAGTCCTATTTTGAGGGCAATCTTGATTCATAGTAACTTGTTCCTGTGAAATCAGAGATTAAATGGATGAGATAGTTTGGAATTCAGCATTTTTTGTTTTATTCTTGAGGTTTAAAATATAATCTGTTTAAGATTTCTTTTTTTTGTGTGAATTGAAACCTGAGTCCTCTGTCTGGTATCTCAGGCTAAGAAATTCTGTCACACCCTTGATCTCCAAAAAGGAAAAGAGTCTTCCTGTCTTCCTGTTGGAGTGTGAGGTTCTTGATATCCTTGTCATCAACAAGCATATTTATGCAACATTTATGTTGTATGTGAGCAGACCTTAGGGATGTTTGTTTTTTATTTCTGTTGGGGTTCTGGAGAGAGAGTCTCAAAGGTGAAACCAATAAATCTAACTGCAAAGAGAGGCTCTAGAAATGTTGAGATCTCTTTAATATAATTTAAAATTCTTAATGACTCCACCAAGTCTGGTCTTGGTGTATTTCCAAAGGGAGAACCAGATAAATATGAAGGGGTTGAGTGTGTGTGTGTGTTAGGTAGTGGGCTGCCAGAGACAAATGTAAACCACTTAAACAGAAAAAGAGATGGTATATAACATCACATTTTATGCAACCTTGACCTAATTTACCTCATAATAAATATGTTCCTGTTCCCACTTATAGTCATGAGGTTTGGGTCGGTGGCCAAAAGGAGGGTAGAACAGTTTAATCAAGGAGGTTCCAAGCAATCTACTGCGCCTCCAGACCAGAGGAGGTGGCTAATGGATCTCTTTTTCAGATGTTTCCTGTACCTCATTCAAATGGGGTATTATGGTCATGTCTAAGTGGTTGGAAGCCATGAGGGAGACCAAAGACATGCTAGGGGAAGGGTGTCAATTGGCTGACTTAGAACACCCTGGGGTCCCCCAAACACAGCTGAAAGAAGTACTTGTATAAAGGGAGATATGGACATATCTGCCTTAACTGCTGCCCCTTCAGTAAAACAGCAGAAAATAAATGAATGGCAGTGGGGTGGATGTAAAAAAAGGTGTTTTAAGGTTGTAAGAAGTAAAATCTGTCTTTTCACATCTTTTGTTTTAAAGGTAAAAAACCTTAAAGGAAAAAGACATTTCTATACATAACCAGAACCCGTTGAATCTCTTTTTGGGTCATGGGGCTGCTGGTGCCAACCCAGCTACTGTCGGGCGAAGGTGGGGTACACCCTAAACTGGTCGCCAGCGTGTTGCAGGAAAAATTAAGATATTAATGATACTTAGAAAACATCCTGTTTTAACATGTAAGACTCTTTGCTGGTTGCTTGACACATAACATGTTCATTGATTTGAATCTAAATGTACAGACCCTTATAAAAGATGTATATCTTTTTTCTGTAGGGAGTCGACTCTCGGATAAAAGCTTCGATATTAAGGAGGAAAAGAACAAGTTTAGACTTTTTTCACTCTGAAGCACAAAAAAGCTGTGTTTTGTGATGGACCATGGCAAAGGTTAAGAGCTCAGTGTAGCCTGAAGACAATCTGAAACTACAAACATGCTGAAACATTTAAATTGTTGCCTGTCAAGCCTGCCTGCCTAGTCTGTGTGACTAGCCAGTATAATGAATACAGCACAGTGTGCCTGTTAAAGGATACCTTAGGCACCCTTTAATGTTGGTGACTAATGACTTCCTAATGTGCACTTTGACCTGCAGGGAATACAGGATGACAGCTCATCCCAGACCTTTGCTATAAAATTGCAAGTTCTAGTTAGATTTCCAAAAGTTTTCCTAAATGAGTATTTCCACACATTTTCAAACAAAACATGAAGAAAAACTGAAACTTTAGGGATTCAAATCCAAGTTACTGGCCTTGCTGAACTATTCTATTTAAACAGTCAAGTCAATTCCACAGTTGAGGAATAATGATGATTTTTAGTTTTTAAACAAACCCTCAGCTTAAACTGCAGAGAAAATGATGAAAAGAACAGACATGTTTAAAATTAGCTTATGATGGTTCAACATTGTTTACGAAAAAACTTTGTGCTCACAAACTTTGGAGTGGCTGAACAAACTAATACTAGGTTAGATTTATCAGGGGTGAGGGCATATATATCTGAAAAGTATGCGGAGACATGCTTTTCATATCCTTTCAACTACCTTAATCGTGAATATTTTGAAATTGTTGAATCTCTAATTCTCCTAAAAAACATCAAAACCTGAATCTTAAAAAAGCAAAAAGATGCATTTTTAAGAAAAATTCTCATTTTATGTCTTCCAAAACATAATCTGATTAAGAATGTTTTTTCAGTAGTATAATAATCTTAGTTTGAGAAAACATGACTTAATGATTAAAATTAGTTTCTACAAATGAGAATTTTTGGACTTTTTTTTTTATCCCATTTACATTTGCATACAGATGTTCTGTGTTCTTATTTGACGAAAATCTGCCAATCGGATATGAAGTTTTGACTTATTTATGAGGGGCATGTTTTTTGCACTGTTTATCACATATGTTCCGTGATCTCCATCATTTCATGTTTACCGGTCTTTACAAGATCATCTTGGTGACCAAGTGGGTGGACACAGTCTTAGATTATTTGCAGATGAGCTGTCATATTTCTGACGTGTTTGTGCATATCCACTGATACAAGTCATTGTTAGTTGTGAAAATCCGTTCCCCTGCTCTGAGGAAAACACAATGGGAAAAACCATTTTGATCTGTTAGATAGAACCATTAGGATGTCAACAAAACTATTTTACAAACAAAAAAAAAATTCTAACTTCAATAGAAAAAAAATGATGTCTGGTTCCAACATATCAACGGTTGTATCACAAAAAAATGCTGACTGAATTGACTTAATTTTGTTGGAACAGGAAGCAAATCAATTTCTATGGTTGACTTTACGCTCACTCGGCCCAGTTCTCTTATCCAGTCAATGGTTGGCACCAGCGTAAGGCTGTGGAGCCCCCAAGTGTGTGACTGTGCATGCACATGGGTGATGGGACTGTGACTGTAAAGCCCTTTCAAGGAAGGTAGAAAAGCACTACATAAGTGTCTGCTTTTACAAAAGGACCTTTTAAATTCAAATGTAACTTTTGTAGAGAATACGGGAGTATGGCATGTGGGACTTGTTTTCTTCTTTACTGTATGTGCAGGTGTGTCGTTTGCAGTTTGGTCTATCTGTGGCATGCACGCCATTGTAGGTAGCTATAAAGAATTGCATCTTAGCCTGTTTAGCATTTCCATAAGATCCTTACTTAGCTGAAGTCCATAGATTCACACAAATTCACCTGGTGTCTGTAGGCTCCAAAACGTTCTTTTGCCCATGTAGCAAAGTGAAAGGTTTTCATGAGTTTTCTTTGTTGTGTGAGCAGTTTAATCAGAAGTTTTACAAACATGTGTTATTAAATTCAGTGCAGACTAAGTCCAAATTCTTGTTCTGTAACAGGACTCATGAGGCTTCATGCACAGTGCAGGATGCTTTTCTCTTCTTTTCCTCTGGTTAAAGACTGTTTGTTCTCTCTGGAGTCTTCCCTTCATGCGCTCTTACCGTCATTGTGTGCTTGTTAGAGGAATCGCAGGGATGTCTCCCTGAGGAAACGGTTTTTCTGGTACAGAGGAAGGATTTATTGGATCATCTCTCCATTGAAAGCAGCCAACAGAAAACAGCAGGCTGATCTCTTCATGTTCAGGCATTAACGTCCAACCTGCATGTCCCTGCCTTCCTCCTCCTCACTCCTCCTCATTCGCCTTTCATTTTTTTCAAAGCCCTCCTTTCTTCTTTGCGTTTATTCTTATTCCCTGATCTCTGAGGCATTTCCTGGATTTCACCTTCATTATTGCGACCCGTTGTTATCTCTGTCTCTGTTTTTTACCTTATTCAACAATATTCTTCATAAAATATTGCTGCCTTCTTTTTAATACTATCAGTCCAAACATTTGTAGTTTCAGATTTAGTGACAGAGTAAGAAATAAATAATTATTCAAGCTCCGCAACTGCAAAAAGAATAAATTAAGAATCTGGTTGCTATTAATCAAGGCTCAGAACAGTAGGACATGTAATTGCACTGTTTGATTAGAAGGGCCTCTTAAAAAACAATTGCATGTTTTTTTGAGTTTCAAAATAAGGGGCATTTAAATCTCTGCTCTTTTTTGTGTTTAGGAGCTTGGTGACTCGTGTTTTGTGAGCTCAAATAAAACAATAAGAACCAAGCAGACTGTTGGAGATCCTGCAGCCTGCATGACATGTAACCCCAGTGGCTGTCTACACAGAGTCCAGGTGGTCCTTTTTCCAACTGCTCTGAGGAAGTGTTTTTCTGTACCTTTCTCTCCAGCATTGCCTTGGCTCCTAAACCATCACATTTCTATTTCATTTTTACACAAATACGTTATTTTTTAAAAATCTTGTTTGTATGTGGTTGTGAGCCACAAAAATACTAACATTTACAGAACCCGTGATTAGTGTTAACTTGCTATTTTAAAAGGCCCATATCATGCCTTTCAGAGTAAACATGATATATTACCTTTGATACACTAAAAAAAAACATTTTATGAAATATAAGTTATTTTCTCCAAACTCTTTTTTTACCCCGAAGTAAGACCCCTCGATCCCTGAGGTACCGCTTTTCTCTCCTTGTGGGTGCCGCCCATTTCATGCTGTCAGCCTAGAGTCGGCCTTGGCGCCGTTGTTGTCTCAGATTAGGTGCAAGAGGATCCGCTTCTTCTCAGTGTCGAGGCTAAAATGTAAATGTTTTGCCAACCATAGCTAACTTCTCAGAGAAAGTGGGTGTTTGTGTGAGCCTGGGGCGGTGCTGACCCACCCTTTGTGGGCCACAATGAGCCACAATGAGCCACAATGGCCACAAGCTTTTTTCACTTTTTTTTTTTTCTCATGGTTCACCCCGATTTGAATAAAAAAATGTTAAAAATGCTATTTTAATTGTAATTTTCTGTTTCCATGTCCTTCATCATGAGAAAAAAATGGAAAAAAAAAACATGTTAAAAACACCAAAAACACAATTTTTATTGGAATGGCTCTTTAAAGCACATAAAATGTTTGGGTTTTTTTGGCAAAAAAAAGAGAATGAAGAAGAAAAATGAATAAAATAAAACTCTTGGACCATATAATGTCAAACTACTGAGCACCTGTCTGCTCAGAGACAGCAGTTAACCTTAAGATATTTCATGCCTCAGGTTGTTTTCTCTTCATTTAATTCTCCTTTTTTTTGATCAACTTTTTTCTCTTGATTCCCTTGTGAGATTTTTTTCTAGCTCAAGATCAGATGTTTTATCAGAACTGAAACTGCAGGTCTAAAGCCACAGATTTGTTTTCCACGTCTCACCTTTGTTCGTGGTTCTCTCTTGTCTCTTCTTTTCATTTCTCCCCTGCTCATCTTCCTCCCACTCCTCACTCCTGCTCCTTATACCTCTCCTGTACAGGGTCGCAGAGTACAAAGCCAAGTAGTCAACTCTACAGAGAGTCCAGGACATGACAGATGTTGGAATGACTTTCATCTTTCTTCGTTTCTTCAGACTTTCGCTGTACTTTGAAATGGCCATATTTTCTGACTGAGAACATAATCTCTTTAAAATATTTTATTTTTTGTATACTTTTTTTTATAAATGGAAGAATGGATGAATGAATAACAAATAAATGTAGCAACAACGACAGAAAAAAATAATGTAAAATGACAGCTAGAAATGGGGAAAAAACAAAGAGCTGTAAACATTTTTTTGTCAATAAATCAAAGCCTGATTGAGAGAACTTGTTATTGTGTTGCATACAGCAGATGTGTTTTAAGTTTAGTTTGAAATAGTTAAAATTAAGTGATTTTATAAAATATGGGAATGGAGCACCTGAATCCTCTCCTCCCCCATTATAGTGAATTATACCGACAGGGAAGAGGGATTGACATATGTGGGGGTCTAAATAAACAAGCTGGTGTGTCTGTCTCCATTGGAATCAAGAACTGCTCATTCTATCTGTTTGAAAGCAAAAATCAAAAAAGCTTTAAGTTATCTAAGCTATCGCACTGTAGTGCGACATGGCAGTTCAACTGCAGGTGAGATTGCCTTTTATAACTAGAGAGACTGAAAATGAAAAAAAAATATAGCGATGGAGTTGTTAAGTTATGAACAACAACAAATGCTTTGCTTCAAGGAGCAAGTTTAGTCTCTTTACTTATTCTGTTTGGTTAATTCTAATTTAGTTTCTTCTTTCCGGTGAGCTCGGAGAAGATTTATCATGCTCTGATCATGTTCTGATCCTTTCCTTCATGAGGGAAACAAACCTTGGACATTTTTTATTTTCTCATACCATAAGAGACAAAGGGAGGTCCACTGCTCCAAATGTAGTCATTTTAGAGTTGAATGAAAAGCTCTGACCTTAATCTGGATGCTGTTTGATCTACTCCTGGGGTCGTGTGGGTATAAAGTTCAACAAAAACCAAATCGGTCTAACAGATGAAGTTTGAACAGTAAGTAATATTGATTTTGGTTCTTGATCAAGTTCCATTATTTCCAGCTTATCTTCTGTAACCCCAGCAGAACACTTTTGTTCTTGATGTGGAGGTTACCACTTTTAATTCAGGATAAATTGAGAGCAGTGAAATCTTTTGCATATCTTAAACACCCTGAATGCTCCCTTTTCTGCCAACAAGCTGAGGCCCCATGTCTAACTTCCAGAGTCTCTAGATCCCAGAGTGAAGACGTCACTGAAGCTTACTGAAGCCTGAAATTGATTTTAAATGTCTTTACAAGAGAATCAGGCTGGGAGGAGCAAGACAGAAACTGAGGACATGCATGGATGAGCATATTTATTCATAATCATGTTGGTTGGGCTGCTCTGTGCTGCACAATAAGACAGATTTTCCTCAGTGTCAAAGAAGAAAGGCCAGAGATTTGAAATCTCAGAGGCAGAAGATTGGTGTGTGTATCCGAAATGTGGGATGCTCCAGGGACAAAGTTTTGTGTTCTGAGAGGCTCAGAGTTGACCCTGTGACCTCCATTTGTCTGAAAGACAGTGATCCCTTTAGAACTGGCTTAAAATAATTCAGATTTTCCTTAAATATTAATATTTTTAGAAATCATTAATTCCCTGTTGCTTCTTTATTAAGTTACCATATTAGGCTTTTTGTAAGCTCAGAAAAAGGTAAGGCTTCATATCAATATGCAGTTGCAGAAATTATCATTTTTAGTGTTTTAATTTTTCTGTTTTTCATTTTAACATCAACCCTCTTCAACCCGTAATTAGTCATAAGGATCACTGGGTGTTTGGGATTATTGTATTTCCTGAAAGATTAGCAGATCCAGTCTATCTTGAAGACATACAATGAATTTGTATACCCTGGTGTTGTTGACTTCTTAAGCTGATTGACAGGTTTTTACACAGCTGAGATTTTGGAGGAAAATGCCTCCAGCTTTCAGTTTTTGATGTTTTTCCTGTAAAATCTAAATTAAGTTATTGTACAGTTTTTTTTCCTGAAAAAAACAAAGAAATGTGTTGTTACACAACCGGTCAAGGAGATAGAAATAAAGATTACAACCCAGCATAAAATGTTTGCCAATGTATTTTAAGTCAAAACAAAACACACTTTGAATTTACTGTACTAATGCATCTAGAAAAATCCTTTAAACCTTGAGAATTTAGATACATTTTATTAAAAGTACAGACTAGACAAGGGTCACCATTTAGAAAAATAAGACACTGGTTTGTATTCATGGTACTATTACTATTAAGATATACAAAAGTCACAGTATGTTTGGTACTGTTACTATTATGATTTATATTAATAACACTAACATAAGTACTGTTACTATTATGTTTTATAAAATAACTGTTGTTTTTTTTTTGGCATAAATAAAACACAAGCATGAAGAGAAAGTAGCCTTTAAAAAAATTAAATAGTTTACTGTATGACTTTTGACAGATTTTCAAATGACTTCCTACCAAAATAAAAGACACCCTGTGTCCCACAGAATCAACTCAATGCAGAAAATGTAGTTTTAGTTGTGTAATGTTAGCAGAAATTTAGAAAAAAAAATGTTAATTGAACTGTTTGTGGTGCATGTCTGTAAGAAATGTATACATGTAACTAATCAAAATTAAATCAAAGCTTGTGACCCATACTTTATTTTTCAAGCGATAAAGCACACTTAAAATCCCTTAAAATGTTCAAAAACATAAAATCCTTATACTCCTGCCAACCTTAATTATGGCTGTGCCTACTGACCTCAAATTGGTTTTTTTTGAGGCATGGGCTGGCAAAAACTTGCCACAAATGTTTAAGTTCGATTTGTGATACGTACTCTCCAGCAATGAGCTGAGTGAATGAGTTGAAAAAAGTTAGAGTTTGTTTAGATCTTTTTTTTTACTGCACTACTTTTTAAAGTTTTACACTACAGTTCTGTTGTTTCTTTCGTATAACCTTTTTTTTTTTTTTTTTTTACCAGAGAGCCACAATGGAGGGTTAAAAGGGCCACATGTGGCCCCAGAGCTGCAAGATGCAGATATAAAATCTTATACTGCAAGCTCTGTTAAGGTTATAAAACATTCAGAAACTATATTTGGCCGTTACTTCTTATAAAAGTTGATAGAATGGGTTTAAATGCTGGCGTGTTCAGTATAAAATTGATATATCACATCTGTCTTATCCCAACTTTAAGCTTATTACTTGAACATGTCTCATTCAAGATATGAGTTTTTTGGGATTAGATTGAAATATTGTCTGGCAGTAGACTCTCAATCAGCAACTTGAGTTCTGCAGCTCTTCCAGCTGTGGCTGTGCAGCAGCTACAGAAATATATAGTGTTTCTTCCTGTTTAATACGAGCAGTTTTACTAGGGGCTCCATACTAAATGAAGGAACAAACCTGAAGCGGCTGCAACATCTGCTGCTTAAGCGCAAATATTTGTGATGTTTTTTTTGTTTCTTTTTGTTTTTTTTTTTGTTGCCTGAAGGCAAATAGGAAAAGACAGGAAAACAAGTTGAAAACGTCTCACCAAAAAGCTGGACTTTCTTTTATTTTATTATTATTATTTTTATTATTATTAAGTGTAAAAGACAACACACAAGTTTCTGACAACAAACAGGAGCTTTGTACTGTTATCTTTAGAGACATCTGGGGATCATTTACAACATTGGATGTGATGAGGAGTAGAAGTGGTATGAATTAATGTTGTATTAGCAACCGGAGAGCACCTGGGTGTTAGTGTGAACAGACTGCAGGTGCAGGGAATTATGGGTATTAACGTAACAGCTCAGGTGAAATGTTCAGACCGATCTCAGGTCAGATGTTTAAATCCCTGTGGAGGCTTTGGGAGTAGAGCTGTGTAAATGCTGCTGTGTGGAGTGTGTGCCTGCATGTCAGGGCTGCACATGTGATGCCTTGAGTCCTGATGTGTGAGCGGAATGCAGCCAAGCACAGACTCACAATGATCAGAAGAATCAGTGATTTTCACCCCGAACTGGAGAATCTGAGAGCAGCAGCTGCACCAACACAGAGCAGCAAGGCATTAAAAAGAATCAAACAGAACCCATGTTTGCCAAACCCTTTCCTCCCATCATCACAGCGTGTTAAGTCATAAATTAGTTTGGTCGATTTTTTTCACCTTTTAAGAGTTGGTCAATTCTTGAGAAAAATGTTCACAATTTTCACACCACTTGCCACCATGTAGGCCCACCTAGTGTATTATTGACGTTACAAGTTTGCTCTTTCTCAAACATCATTGTTTGGTCTGTTCCTGATTCACAACTATTTGAATAAAGAAAGATTCCGAAATGCAATTTTGTGCTTAATATTCTTTATATCTGACCTTCATTATCAGAAAAATGCCACAAGAACATGTTCAAAACATCGAAAACAACAATTCCTTTGGAGTGGGTCTTTAAAATATACCAATGCAATCCAATAGGTCAGATTCCAGCCTAGCAGTTGAACATGAATGGTGTCAATCTTGTCTATGGGTGAGTTAGAATAAGGTGGAGCAATGCAATTAATTTTAACTACTTGCTGCTCTTCAACTTTTGCGTGCTTAGTACTTTTCCCCCCAAAGCTTTCAATCATTTTACAGTTTCATTAGGACTTTCTATAAATGTCTGAACGTGGGCTGTTTTAATTGAGTTGGGCGGGATTTCCATTGTGTTTTGACTTGAAATTGTCAGGGTGAACTGGCAACCCTGCCAACAAACTGCTTAGCAGTGTCTAATTACTCCTGTATGTTTGCCAACTGTGTGAGGGATGTTTCTTTATTATTTTTTTCTTTCAAGTATTGTTATTCAAATGAGCTTTTACAAGTAAAGCACTGATACGTGACGTGTAGTCTGGATCATAATCCGAGCAGAATTGTTTTGACAGTAAACAATGAGTTTGCGTTACTGGAACAGCAGAGCTCATTACAGGGTGTCTTAAGGAGGGAACCGTATCTGAAAATGACAAACATCAGTTTCCTCAGACAGAGGTGGCTGTAAACCCGGGCAATTTAAAAGGCCCAGGGATTTTGATTGATCTTTGTATATTGGTGTTATTTCTGTTGTTAGATGATGTGGGGAATAAACCTGTTTGGTCTTTGCTCAGAGTCTGTGTGGCATAAACACTAAATATCCTTCCAATTTGTTGCAATCTTTGGTCATCAGATCTGTTTTCTTTCCTCTCATGCTAGGTACCCACTGGGCATGTGTCCCACATTCAAAAACACACTGATAGTGGGTTCTTGAACCAGTTTTAATCAAACGGTGTTCAAAATGCTCTGTCGCTACTAGCACATTTGTCACCTAGTGTTGGGAAAGGATTGGTGCTAAACGTTAAAGCGGTGCAAGTCTTGCTCTGGGCTTTATCTTTCACAGCTCTATTCCAAAATATGAAAGACTTAGTGTCGTAGAATTTTGCCCAAGCACAAACCGCTATCATTTATTTCTCCTCCATGATTCATTTTGAAATGGTTGGTTCTTTCATGAATTTAAAGGATTGCCATCCAAACGTCATTACCAAATTTGAGTCCCAAACCGGTCAAAGTTCAACTGGTTTAACTTTTATTGTTCGATTTGTACGTAGAGCGCTAAAGCAGGCTTAAAAAAGTGCATAGCAACACATGTACGCAAAGGTTTTGAACGCAGAAACACACATACATGTGTGTTTACAAAGACTTCTCATTGGAAGTGGTTCCTTGAACACGCTTTGCCGATGGCGGTGTGAACGTAGCATCAGACTGGCAGTAATCTGACTGTCCTGTTGGGTAAACCTCAACGGTATTTGTAAGCTGCAGTAAAATAACGTAAAGGTTGAAAAGCTGGAAGACTAGAAATTCTCAAAATCCGCATTAATAATCAGGTCACAAGTTTTACAAAATAACAAGCCACCTCCACCTCAACCTAAGGAAAAAATATTGCAAAGACTAGTTCTAATGTATTAACTGACTTTTACATTCAGATTATGAGCCTGAGGCATTATCTAATTTGGCAGATAATTCTGTTTTTTGATGGGTGTTTCTTTTCCAAAAAAAAGCTAATGTAGGAAGGATGAGGTTGTTAATGTGGTGGAGTGCACAGGCAGTGGCAGTTGTCCAAGTACGCTCACGTTTACAATGACCATTTTGTTAACAGAGAGTGCAAGTAAAACAAAACATCTGAAGGTATCTGAATGCTATATAATTATATAAGTTTTAGGTTCAAAAACATATAATTTTAAAATATTTTGTAAAAAACAGCAATCATCTTTGACTAAATTTTCTTTTAGTTAAATAGACATGTTAAATGGCTGAAATCCTTAAATTTTACTTGTACCTTATGTAATTTTTACTTTATGTTGGACATATTGGATTAAAAGGTTTTATACAAAAAGAGGAATATCTCAAAAGATTTAAGACCCAAGTTCCTGAGGCCTTAAACATTTTCCTTTTTTTATTGGTTTGTTTTATCCTCTGTTATTGGTTATTTCAGTGGTCCCCAACCCTCGGGCAGTCCATGGGACAGTTGGTTCTCTGGTTGTCGCAGAGGAAAAACAAAAAAAAAAACAACCTACGTTTGTCCTATTACTTCCCATAAATAATCTGATTTTGAAGAAAATGTTATTTTAAAAAACTACTAGATTCTCTCTATCACATCTGACTCATTCTTGTCAAGTCACATGTTAAAAATCCATTCGCTACTTTCTTGGAGCGGCTGCGCCATTGTGTTTGAAACGTGTCTGTGGGGTTTTTTTTGCGTTTATCCGTTGCATCTAAAAGTAAGTAAGTTGGCATCTGATTTTTTAGCTTTCACTTCGATAGTTAAAAAAAAATGTGAATCACGTTTTAATGGTTTTTACACAAAATCTAGTATACAAATAAAGTTTGAACCAGCTGTGTATATTTGACAGAGGCTGAAGATAAACGTGAACATTAAGGGAAACTGGAGGCAAAAGAAAAGAAAAGAAAAAAATAAATAGAACATGCGCCAACTTCAGCCTCGTAACAACCAGTCCGTGAAAATACTGTCTGATGTTCAACCTGTTCGTAGCCTGTAAAAGTTGGAGAACCACTGGGTTATATTATCGGCAAACATGAAGGTTTTTAGTAAATATTCATCTGCTACTGTGCAGCATCTTTGTTGATTGTGTCAAAAAGATTTTAACTAAAACGCTGCAAGAACCTTTCAGTGGCAACAATCTGCCACCTTGAAATAACGCATCAATCTAATTTACTTTCTGCTTTCATTGAAGCCCAGTAAATACTTTTGTCACAAAATCCACACAGAAAGGATATGAACTCTCATTGATTTCTAAAATAAAATACCAGGAGTAGCTTCTAACTTGCTCTTAACATAAATTCATCAACCTATCTTCATCAAAAGAGGAGAAAAGACCATGATCATACCTATGGGATTGATATGATGTATCATTGTATAGAGAAAGGCTTTGTGAGATTTTGAGTATCTAAGTAAGGGTTCTTTAAAATCTACTTAAAGGCAAACAGATCTTCTCATCACATGGGACACACGCAAAGCAATGAGAGCTCAAGACATATTTCACTGGAAACCGGAAATCTGCGCAGTGGACTGAACTGTAACAGACCTTGAAAATGAGGTTAAGCTGCTTAGATGTTAAAACAGAATCATTTTCTGCAGAGCATGTCTTGTAAACAGAGACAAGCCTGACAAAGCAAGGCTGGAGAAGCTAAAATACGGATTCACTCACTCCTCTGAAATCCTCCCCTCCCGTTGAGCCATAAAATTGCATATTTGGTAAGTTTGTCTGTCTACATGAACTGCTGCCGTAGAGACACTGTCTGTAATGTATCCATCTAGATCATTTACTTCTGTTAGAAAAAGCTTTGAATCTTCTATACATTTCTTTTTGAATATCTGAGTCATGTTTGCATTTTCTGAGGCCCAAAGCAAGAAGCCAGAAATTCATTTATGTTGAGCAATAAGACACATCTGACCCTAAAATTGTCATTTTTCAAAGAATCCTGTCAAAACAGGTCGATTTTTTTTTTTACCTTATTAACCCCTTACAACTATTTGCATGATATTTGTTCCACACATTTCTGAGAACCCCATCTAATTAGGATGATCCAAACTTCCCAGTAAGTTGTAAAACCAGCCTCACTGTCTCCCACACCTGGGGGCCGAGCTGAAGCTTCACATTCTCCTCGGCTTCTTGTTAAACAGTGGTCTATGTGAGAAATTGAAAAAAGTAGAAACACTTTTTCACGACATTTTTTACTTAGTTCTGTCTGATATAATAAAAGTTGTGATTTTCACCTTTCCTAAAATATTTTTCACTGAAAAGGTCCAATAAATTCACACCAATATTAAAATATGAATGCCATGTGAAGCATGTCTTCTTTCAAACTGCGTTTGCATTATTTATTTATTTGTTTGTTTGTTAGTTTGTTTAATTATTTATTTTACTTTCTTTTACCCAACTCCTAAAATTTAGACATGCTCCTAAGTTTTGCTATCAATCCAAAATATCTAAAAAGCAAATCAATTGCAAAATATGTTAGTGTGTTTGTTTTTGTATAAAAGATATCTAAAGACAAAGGGGGAGAAGAAAGACTAAAGCTTTTTCTATTTATAGAGGCAATCACAAATTTCAAGGTGTCAATGGAAGAAACAATTTTAGAATAAATTACTTTCATAAATTCTCAAATGACCGCCTCATCTAATCAGATAAAAGATAATGAAACCTGTGAGGAGTAATTAACTTCCACTTCACTCCCCTTCATTCATAACAGGTTCTCTCCTTCTGTATTCTTGTTACTGCTCATTTTCCCTCTGAAAGCAAAAAAAAAAAAAAAAAATTGACACACCAGCTGATATCTCACACTGAGGCTCATTTTCATCATCTCTGTATTTGTTCTTTCTTTTCCAGCTACGGGGCTCAGATAGTAACTGGAAATTAAATAAGTCCTCCGGGACTTACTTTGGTTTTCTTCCACGCTGATGGAGGCGCCTGTTTTTAGAATGAAAATGTATGACTTGCGCTGTGAAAGTCGACTGAATGCGTTCATGAGTGGCCAGCCAGGCCATCTCAAGGAGCTGTTTGGTCTCTTATTACATCAATATGGAGATCACTGTACCTTAACATGAAATACTTTTGGGGGTGAATGATGAACTGCATTGAGAAAAATCAACAAGGTTTGGGTAAATTATTAAAAATACAAAAACAAACAAACAGCAAAAAACCCTATAAATGTACTTCATTCTATTTACTTAATGTTTAGAAGGGACAAAAGTGTGAAGAGGAGGCAAATAACCGAACATCAAATCCACTCACAGTTTCAATCAGGGGTATAACAAAAACTCAAAAGTTTATTGAGAACAGTTTCTTAAGAAATGTATAGAAGTTTCTTAAGAATTTAAAGTATTTCCAAAATATTCTGAAATATTACTACTAACGGAGTTGTTGGTCTTCCCTGGATTGATGTTTATCTTTGTGCAAAATTGTTGCATTTGATCTCTTAATTGATCTGATCTGCACAATTAGCAGTAAAATGTGAAAACGTGAACAAGGGGCTTAATGACACCTTTAGGAAAAGGCTCTCAGGGTAGACTGGGGTGAAGGGTCATTGGCAGCAGCTGGCTGCAGCTGGCAGAGCTGCTGTGTCAGGTTGAGGTCAGTTTAACAGAGCAGACACTGCCTGGCAGCAGGTCCTGAAAGCAGAGCCAAAGCTCAAAACCCACACAGAGAACAAGAGGCGGCAGCTTGTGCCTCAAATAAGTATAAACACTTGAATAAAAAACATTGAAAGAGTGAAAGATTCTTTGATGCTGTTATCTGTATGAAAAACAGATTTGGTCCAAAATGACATCTGTAGTTTACATGAGTTAAACCCCTTCGATGTGTGTATGTGTATGTGTGTGTGTGGGTGGGTGGGGCTGTACTGTCAACAAGAGGTTGCAAAATTATTACCAAGGAAATAAATGCAGTTTCTGCTTAACTGGAAAATTAGTAGTAGTAGTAGTCTCATTGACCTAATTTACTTTAAAGCTATTGATCAGTCATAAGTGACAATCATTTCTTTAACAAATGTGAAAAACATGTCACAGCAAAATAAATGTAAAGCTCAAGGCTCCATGTTACAGAAACACAGTAAATGCACCAACACTTTGTAAGTGAATATTCATCAAAATAAAATGACACTTTTAAAAGTTTTACTCAAGAAAGTTATCATGAAATAATCAAAAACTAAGGCACTACAAACTCTAATGCAAGTTAAGGTTGTCTTTTTACAACCTTTTGAATAAAATTGATCAACTTGAGCCTCATTTTCACTGAGCGGTCTGATACTGGAAATATGTGAAGATCCCTCAAACAAACTTTTTTTTTTCCAATATTGTGCAAAAATTAAAAAATTGCCAAATTTCACACTTAGCCACAAAAAATGTCCTTTAGATGTTCCCAATATATGTGTTGGTTTCATTAGTGGATTTTAAAAATACATTTTGAGTCCTTTGTTGGCCCCATTATTTTTATGACGAACTTTCCTGCTGTGATTCATCATATTTATGTATTTATTGGTTCACTATGTCAAAAATTAGGTTTTATTGGGTCTTAGGTTTGTGCAAATTTGAATGATTTAACATGTTACAGGGGAAAATGTTCCCCACAAAGGCGAGGTACAAGAGAAGAATTGTGGTCTACAATAATAATTCAAATGATGACTGATATGGATAAGTGCAAACGTTTGAGTGCATAAAAAAAATATTTTAAATCAGCAGTCTAGTCGTGCTTAGCAATCTAAAAAAACAAAAAAACATTTTTTTCATCCCTGAATTCTTCAGCATTATAAACATTAGTCATGACTAGAATGCAACAAAAAAGATCAGCATGTGGTTGCTGGTGGAAGGATGAGTCTAGGATGAGTCTAACTGTCCTACCTCCACACTCAGGAAGTTTGTGTGCATTGTTGCCATAGCGTCAGGCTGTGGGTAGAGGAACTCACCCTCCACTCCTGAAAGCCTCCTGGGAGTCTCTTTGGGAGAATTGAATGCGTCATTCTCAGCAGGTTGTGGCTGCCTCCTCCTCCTCTTCTTCATCCTCCACCGTTTCATCCAGGCTTTTTGAGTTAACACACTGATTCATTCTTTCTACATTTCATGCTCTCTTCCCTCTTCCACCTTCCCTGGTCTCTTGTTTCATTCATATATTTTAAAAGTTTTTTTTTTTTCGTCTTCTTTCAGCATCTAGCATCTTCAGTGCTCACTGTCGTCTCACCTCTTCTATAAGGGCTGTTTTCCTTCCTTTTCTGCTCCCTGTCTCAGCTGCTTTTACCTGCTTCGCCCCTTCCACTAAACCACCGAAATGCTGTGTACTATCATCAACAGCTGCAGAAACAGCCACGTAAAATCCCTAATTTTTAACCTTCTTTAGGACTTTTGTGTTGTTGCCCTCTTTTATCTCTGCTTTTATCCTCCTTTACGTTTTGCAGACATAACAAATTCATCAGCACACAACTTGCATCAAAGCTTTAAACAGGAGGATGCATCAGAGAAAGTAAAAGATGAAAAAAAAGATGAATAAAAATTTTAATAGAACTAATCTTTTTTTCATGTATTTTTAGTTACTGACAAAGCATTTGCTGCTCTTACTCCTGTAATTTCACAGCTTTGCTTGTTTGGAGGGGACAACGGGTTGTTTGTGGCACCATCAACATGCTGTTGAAATGTTTTTAAAAGGTTATGGTTTCAGTTTTCAACAAAATTTATTGATAAATTCTCATGTCTCTGACTGTAAGACATCATTCGGATGCAACCCAGCATCTTCCTCTTGTGATGCTGAGGAGCATCAACTAAATGTCATGAGTGTTCACACCTCATTTAGCCCTGCAGAACCACAAAATACATCCGGACACCTGACAGAGCATCATAAACTGTGTAAAGGTCATCAGACAAAATATTGAGGTGTCTGATGTTGCAACACAGGGCTGCTCTGAAGCTAAGTCGTTCTCAACACTCGACAACACGTGTTTAAGCAGTCACTTCCAACAAAAAGTCTATGTAACTGCGTTTTGGGATTATATATTCAAAACTTTCGTGTTTACATGTATCTATGCCGGTTGTTGTGATTGTTTTCAGATTCTCCATGCAAAACACATTGTCATTGAATGAATGTTGTCCCTGTGCAGGGGTGGGGTGATCAACCTGTGATCAGAAGATTGAAGGTTTGGTTTCCATGTCCCATGTGTTAAGTGTCCTTGAGCAACACACTAAAACCGAGTTTTCTCCTGGTGGCTGTAGGTTGTTGCCAGTGTTAAGCAGTGGAGCCACCATGTGAATATGGGTGTGCATGAATGAATGGGACTGTGACTACACACTTTCTTGGGCCTTTTAAGAAGGTAGTAAAGCAGGGGTGTCAAACTCCAGGCCTCGAGAACCAGCCTTCTGCGGGTTTTCCAGAAATCCTGTGTCATCTGCTACTGATTATCTGGATCAGGTGAGTTTGGCCAATAAGGAGCTTCAATGGTATATTGGTTGAAAAACATGGAGAACTCCAGCCCTTGAGACCTGGATTCTGACACCGCTGTAATAAAGTACTATGTAAATGTACGCCATTTACCATTTATGTTGCCAGTTAAACCAGGTCTAACTTTGACCAAACAGAGACTCAGATTTGGTAGTGATGTATGGATTTGGCTCATCTGGTGAACCCAGACAAGGCGATGAGCCTAACAATGTTGAGGAAAAAAGAGAACTCTGAATCAAGAATAACTGGAATCTGCTGTCTGTTCAAACAGTCTGTTTATTTAAGAATCAATTTTACAAACCTTCATTATCTCAAATATAATTGTTGATAAAAGCCTAAATGCAGTCAACCCAGTCAGGAAGAGAAGGCCCCTCACTCTCTGTTACCCCAGCTCTACATAGAATAGAGGATCACATTACTCAACCTCCCTTTACTGCAATAACAAAAACATGTTTTCCTGGCAGAATCTTATCAAGGATTTTTGGTGAGACAAAGAGGACATTTCTGGCCGTACCTTTAATCTTCACTTTTCTTTCCTGGAAGGAATGGACAAAAATATTAATCGTGGGTTAGCTCTGGTTATAATTCCAGATGTGCAGGCTCCCTAGGTTAGGAAGGAGCTCCCTAATCTCAAGAGCAAAATCTGTCTTTGCTATGTTTATGTGGGGATCTGACTGTTTTTTTAGCAGCAAAATGATTGCAGCAGTCTAAAGATGTTTTTGATTTTAATTCATCATATCTCCTGCAACAGCACTGCAGAGGCCAGTTTCTTAGTGGAGCTCAACTTGATTTAAAATTCCCATTTCCTTCTGAAGAAACGTGAAGCTGTCGGAATGCAACTCTGAACACAAATAACCACAAATGTTCACATGTCAGTCTGGTTATAGTCATCCATCCAATTCCATTGGAGTTAAGGAAAAAATGTAGGGAAGATATCAAAATCGTCAAACCATTTATTAATTAAAAGCAAACATAAAAAGTGTGTGTGCACAAAATTGTTATTTTGCTGTCATTTTCATTATATTGATGGTGATTTGTGTTCAAATTACTCTGCGTATAGATGAAGACTTCTCTGTATATTGTGATTGGGCTGAGTAAGAAAGAGGGGGCTTGGACTTGATAAGCTTTTAGCTTCGTCCAAAGCTCTTTTTGAACTTTGAACATTCTTATTAATTCTGTGATTCAATTGTTTGTGGAATAACCGGCACTGTTCCTTCTTTTTATTTTTATGTTGTTTTTATTTTGTTGTTCTAGTTTTAAATAAATAGAATATCACAAAAATCAAGCAAACCGTTATGTTAGATTTAGAAGGTTGCTGGAGACCACAGAGAAAACCCAACAAAGCCAAACACTGAAAGGAATCTTTGAACCAGAAACTTTGCAGCTGAGAGCAAATAGTGATTAGAATCACATTGCTGTTCATCTGTAACTGACATGGTGCAGCACTAACCCCTACAGATCAGAGAAGAGCCTTTGTCAAAGTGACCCTCGACGGACCAAGCAGTAATAAAAAGTAACAACTGAACCACACAAAACCTGATAAGAAATGTAATTACATGAAATGACCCTGCATGGTTGCTCAGACTTTCGCTTGTAATTATTTACAGTAAGTGATGCTTGTGGATTCAAGTCATGGTTGTAAGATATAAAAACAAAGCATATTTTGTTTTTCGGCATCCAGCAGTTAAAGAAAAGAAAATTTCAGACCAGTATCATGTCCAAATTTAAATCACAGGTCAGGTCATTGAATGGAGCTAAGGGTGTTAAAGAAGTCTTTGTGAGCCCACAGATATCCTGACCTTTTCACACAGCTGTCTGTTATGAAGGGTTTTCTTTATTTACATGCAGACTGAGGAAAAGGAGAAGCAGACGAAGGGATGTAAACAGCCACATAGATTGACCTGAGCAGCGCAGGTCAGAAAGAGATGTTTTTTTGCTTCTGCACAGATGTTAAAACCCAGATGGCAATAGCTTAATTGGGAAAAAATGTTTTTGATTGAAGAACATCTTAAAAGAGAATTGTTTGAATATAAATATTTTTTTTTGTTCCACAAAAATAAAAACCCACTCAACAGTTCGGTGGATCTCTTGTCCCATCCTGTTTTTAATTTCAGACTGTGTTGGACTTTGTTTTTCTCACTTGTAGTGGGTTTATTATGACTGATATTTTTTTTCAAAAGGTTTTGCTTGATGTTGGGATTTCTCACTGAATCTTCAAATCTCTGAGTTTACAAAATCTGATGTTGTAACTTAAGGTTTTCGCTGCAGGTGGTGTTTTAACGAGATATGCAAAACTCAGTGATTATCATCAGAATACATTCTGACATTATTCCAGAAATCATTGATACAGATTGCAGATCAAGAAAATTGATAGCTTATCAATTGTCTTCAGAAAAATACGTTCAATCATCGATTAACAAAAATGTAGTATTTATTGATTGTCATTAAAAAAATCCAATAAAGAAAATACTCCACAAGCAGGATCCTCTACACTCACACTTGATTTGTCCCATAAATCCAAAGGGGTAATCCAAAGCCCTTAAGCTACAACTCCAGAAACTAGAATGCAAAATGTCTAACAGGTCAGGTCAGATCACATAAACAATGAGAATAAGGAGAAAGAAAAAAATCACCATCCAATCTAACATAGCAGCAAATTCTAGCTCCACAGTTCACAGCCACAGTAAACCTGAGGAGCAGAGCAAGCATAGGAGTGAGCAGAAAAAGAGGTATAAATGTATGGTGAATGGGTAAGACTGGTGAGACTACATTACATGAAGCAGGGAGAGAAAATAAAAAGGTCTGGCCCAGCAGGCTGAGAACAGTACAGAAAGAAGGATGAGGTTTTAGTGTCCATAGGCATTCCCATGATGCACCCAGGTGACACTGAGTGCTCTAGCTTCCTTCTGAGTGGCTGCTTCTCAACTGTCCTATCAGCCTTAGTTGCCTCCCAGCTGCAGCCTTATCTCTGAACAAGGTAGCAGGCGACCCTCTTTGAAGAAAGATAAGACGCAAACTGCCTTTGGGGATGTCCTGAGTTGTGTGGCTGGTCTTTCACAGGCCTCTTGCAGGTTGGTGCATGACCAGAGGATCTTTAGCAGGTCACATGATCAGCTGCCCTCATGGTGATGGCATCTCCGACTACATCTGTCTGTAAATGCCATCGTCAGAGTCATTTGCCACAGGGTCGGTTTCACTGGCTCACTCATTTCCGCAGTCTGGACATCTGTCAGTTACAGTGATTTATTACCCTGAGAGCAGTGCTCTGGAGCTGCACCACACCCCTAAAGGAGGAAAAGACCTATTACAAGAATAAGAGCACTTTATTTCCAACACATTCAATAGATGTGACCAGGGACGCAATCGATAAAACACACACATTTTGATGAATGACAGAGATGCAGTGATGTGAGGAGAAGTCTGGGTCTACGAAAACATCAAACTGAGATCTTATGTTGAAAAGAAAAAGCTTCCTCTCACGTGAAAGCTTAGTCTGAAAATGATCTTGCTCACAGGTGTATTTAGCTACGTTAACAGCTCCCTCGGCAACGTGCGTTGAAGTGACATGTCTATGCAAACATGCATTAATGCGTGTTTCTGGCTCCTGGGTTCAAAACTCTACTTCCATTTTCGGGCTCTACATACAAAGCCGTTAATTGGAAGGATGTGGAAAGTTAAAGCAAGATGAACTTTGACCAATCAGGGACATGGATTTGGTAGTGACGTATAGATGCGATAAAAAAATATTTAGAAAAAGCCCTGACTCAGTATTACTAAAGCTCATGAAAGGGCATGAAATAGAAACACCATAGGCGGCATGGAGCAAGACGGTGAGCACAGACTGGCGTTTATTGACAACATGGCAAAGCAAGCATGGATGTTTTTTTCCTTTATAGTTTGCTGAACTCTGTTAAGGCGTGATTATTTCACTCGGAAAGGATCCTTCTTTTTCAAATGCCGGCCTGACCTCAGTCTTTAACACCGTAGATGTCACTGGTGACACCTAGGTAACACACGATCTTTGACCTACCAAAACTTTCTGACAGTTTCAACAAGAATCAGCTGAATCTGATGCTGACAAATTAGCTTTATACATCAGGTTTGAATCGAATTGAACTTTCTTGCTCTCACTGAGAAGAAATTCACCAATGGTGGTAACTCAAAGGAAAGAACATCACAGCAAAAAACAAGTAACAATAAAAATCACTGTTCATCAAATCAACAAACAAGTAAATAGATAAATACAAGAATACTTTTCATGACCTATATTAGGATAGAGGAGTCGGGCAGTCTGATGGCAGTGGGGATGACTGATCTTCGGTAACACTCATTCCTACACTAGAGGTGTCTAAGTCTGCTGCTCAAAGAAGCTCAATGTCCCTTCACAGTTGGCAGCAGTGGTGAGAGCTTGTCCATGATGGATTTGAAATTGGTAAACATCCTCCTTTCGCCCACCTCCTCCACAGAGTCCATCAAGCAGCTTAGGACAGGACTAGCCTTCCTGACCAGCTTATTTTGCTTCTTCTTGTCCTGGTCGGTGCTGCTCACTCCTCAGCAGACAATAGAGAAAATATCAGAGACACAGCACACTGCACACTCCAACGGACCTCAGTTTCTTTAGTGTGTGGGCCACCATTCTTCGTCTTCAAGGGCAACACACTGATATGGACACAGGTGCTACACTTCACTAATGTAAAGTCAATATGCAAAGTCACTTTTCTCTGTGACAAAGTCAGCTGATTTATGTTGATTGTGTAAGCATTTCACTACTGCAAAGGGTGGCAAATCAGCACAATGCTGCTTTTCTCCACTTTAAACAGTTAAAGAGTCAGAGTAGTTTAAAGAAAGTCAACACTGGATCAAAAACTCCTGTGTTTAAAGGTTAAAAAGGGCTAATCAATTGAATGCAAAACCGCTGTGATAATTGCCAAGTCAAGCTTTGTGTGATCATAGTGTGGCAAAGAAGAAGCAAAACAACAGAAGATGAGCATGGCTTTTCTTCCATGTTACCACTCTTTGTTGTGCTTTTTTATTATTATTAGTTTGGTTTTTCCAAAGCTTCTCTTTTCTTCATATGACTCATGTCTCCGTGTGAGTGTGCTTTGTTTCTGATATCTGAGTTTAATTTCTCAGAGACAACAGATGATGTGACTGCTGCTGTAATTACTTGGCTTTTCTTTTGAGCTATGAGTTTTTTTGCCATGTGTTTCCCTTCCAGCACAGAGCTCCAGTCACTCCTTGCAATGCCTTACCCTCATTCACTTATCTGCAAGGGTAATATGAATGTTGTTGTGTCACTAAAAGTGGCTTAATTACAATTTCCTGCTTAACACAAGAACTTGAACTGTGTGTTATTTCCTCTGCGGGCTGAAACACACGGTTGTCCTCAGGGAGGTGTTACTGTTTTAGTCCAAATGACCTGTATTGTTGTGGCATTTTCCTGCAGCAGAAGGCGATGACAGAAAGCCTTGTGGTAGATTGTTAAGAAAGTTAAGTCCATTTCGGGGCTCTACCTACAAAACCTGTGGCAATTAAACACATGCTCAAAGTTGACCACTGGGATTTGATGTGACATATGGGTATACTGTCCTTTCAAAACACAGAAGTACAAACTGTTTGAAAATTGATCATGAAGGAGAATTTAAAAACTGTGACATATGCCCAGCAGAATTAAATAACACCAAGTCTAATTAATCAAAAAAGAGCTTTGAAAGAAACATCCAGGAGCAAGATTTGTGAGATTTACACTGCTTCCACATTTTGCTGTCTCTTCCAACTGAGTGCAAGTATCGGGTAGTGACAAACCTGTTTGGACAGATGTGCTAAAAGCGTGTTCAAAAATCCATGTTTAGCATGCTCTTGAACACGCCACACATAGCATCAAAGTTCAAACCATCATAGAAAAAGAAGTTCAGTTTTATAGAATGAGAACGAAGATTTACACTCTGGCAAGCGGAATGCATTCTGTAAATGAGACATGGCACTGAGAAGACTGATCGACAAGGTCAACCACCAGTCAGGACGCAGAACATACAAACAAAAAAAAACATGCAAGACTAAAAAAAGCGAGCCCAAAAGGTGAACTACGATATAGTGAGGGACCACTGTATTTCAAGATGATTTAGCAAACAACACAATTTTGACAAAGAGGAATTATTATACAGTGTGAAAAAGTTGCAAAGATGAGATCAAATTAAAAGGTAAAATGATATTTGACCACAATGTAAATAAAGATGTGACCTCCAGCAATAGAAATCTAACTGCCACCAGAAGGATTTTAAATGGAATTTGCACAAAATTAAAAAGACAATACAAGAAAAACACCAAATTTGGTTAAGAGGAAATCTCCTGCAGAAAAGACTAACAGAGAAAAGGACCTCTGACCAACTTGAATGACAGATACAGCTGCAAGGAGCAGATAAGACGCATATGTTTTCATCAGTGACTTGTTTAGCAACTTCCTCTAGTCTGTAGTAGACTGACAGTAATATGAATGTACCACAATTTTTTATTTATTTCCGTCAGAGATCGTTTATTTTAATGCTGAATGCGAGTGAAACGTCGTCTTTCTCTGAACCCATGTAAACTTTAAAGTGCCTCTATAACGAAACTCTTAGGAAAAGAAATGCTTTGACGCTCTTTACAGCTAATCAGAGGGTATTTTGTCGAATTTATAAAACCTGTATATTATTATGTATTTAACTGTATCTCTTCTTCTGTTTGTACAGCTGAAGTGGAGTTGACCATAAATCCCATTATATGAGAAAAAAAAAAAAATTCTGAAAGTTATTTTTTTCTTTTGCTCCTGACCCCTGACCCTCTGCTTCACCATCTTAACACGAAAACTGTATAAATAAAGACATGTTCACATATGTTCTCTTAGATGGAATTTTGTTGTTGTGTACACATAAATGCTACTTTTTTTTAAAGTTTAAAAACGAAAAAGAAATGTGGGTAATCATCTTACAAACTGTGAAAATATCGAACAGAAGGATCTTTTGGGCATTCAGTCTGTTGCCATGGAAACCCTGGAGCTATGCGTGTCATTGTTGACAGGTTTTTACTTCACAAGCCCACCACTGCCGTTATTTATCAGTTTTCACAGAGAAGAAGATGAGGAGGAATGTGAAAGGCACTTTACAAAGCCCTGAAGTAGACAGATTTCCATAGTTTGCCTGTTACAGTGGCTGGGCCCTGATGTTGGAGCTAACGTGACTCTTTGAGGTGCTAAAAACCTGAGCTAGGATAAACTATCAAGCTGCTAAAAAATAAAAAAATAAATTTTAAAAAACAGGCGACAATTTTGTTTTGCAGCTTCGGAAAAACAGGAAGATGTGGAGCAGGAGGTGTCTTAAATATAGAAAATTCAACACACATAAACATAATGTCATTCAGAAAAAATGTTCTCAGCTCGAAAATTCTCCACTCCACTTCTAATCTTTTCAGAGGTTAACTAGTGTTTCTTTAGTTCCTGTAGCACCCAGACTAATGTGAGGGCACTTACAATATAATATAGTGATCGGTCAAACCAAACTGTATATTTTATCCGATAATAGATGTTATTATGTATTTAAAATATAACATAGAATTAAATAAATCTCTTTATCAGTTGAATTTGCTCTCCTTGGCTCAGACTTAGACAATCAAAGATTAAATGTGTGATACCTCAACAAAGTATCTACAAAAGCAACCTGGATTTTTAAAAAATGGCATCGTTTTAAATATAGTGTTCCTTGCTTCACCAGAATTCACCTTTTGCAAAATCAGTGCGATTTTGCATGTGATTTCTTTAAGTGTGTTCTGGATCCTGATTGGCTGGAGCCCTTGTCAATGAATCTCCTTTACAGAAACGTGCAGCTCAACAAATCTACATAAACGTTTGGTTGCGATCAAATCTTTATTTTAATTTCTATTGTATTTTTTTTTCTTTTTTCTACAAAGATTTGAACGCTGCTTAAACAAAAGAAAAGTGTGAAAATGTTCATGTTTGTCTGAAAGAGTGTTCAAGGTATGTTGTGAAGAGTATGACAGCATCAAAACATCAGTAATCCTACTTCATGTATATTTATTGTTCTAATATTTCATTTTTCAAAAACAAAACGATTTAACCCATGCATAAATTAAAAGGAAATATTTTCTTTCTTGGAGTGACAATCAGATGGGTTGCTTTGTTATAAAGTGGATGACTAATAAAAGCAAAGAGCCTAAACTTTTTGATAGACGTTTGATTTTAAGCAAACTTGTCTTCAATAAAAAAAAGAACACTAACAGTATTTAGGTAGAAACCAGGCTTCTGTCTCATGCAAAGTCTTGTTTGGCTATTGTGCTTAGTTTGAGTGGGTCAGCTTTTGTCTCACTGTGGTTTTTGACCCTTGCTTGTTTTGACTCCTTCCTACATCTCTCTGGGGTTGGGGTTAGGGTTGTTCGTAGCTTTAGTGTCTAGTCACAGAACACTCTAGGACAGATCTAATAAGCAAAATGACAACCCACCTGTGCGAAAACCAGTTACGGTCCTCCCTTCTCTTCAACAGGAATGCAGTGAGTTTTCTTCTGTGCAGTGGTTTTATTTATTTTTTTCTGTGCGTTCAATCACAACTAAGTTATGAATCAATTAATGTTTTGGAGCTATCTGCTATGGAGTCCAGCTGTCTGCTGTGATCATTCATTTGTTTTACAGAGATCCTCAGAGGCTGATAATTCTCCCTGTATTGTTTTCTGACAATGAACGTGAAGCTCATCGTAAATCATAGTTTTTCTAGTATGAGGCCGGACAGGATGTTTTATCCAAAAGCAATTCATCACGTTAATAAACTTGTCACCAGTAAGCTTCTTTATGCTCTCACTTTCCCTCTTTCTCAAGAACTGCAACAGGGATGAGACAATATTACATTTTAACAAGAGAGATATTGAAACTTCCATTTAAACTTTGCTCCTCTGGGAGCAGCAGGAGCAGGATGTGAACAGCCTTCGAGGTTTCCATTAATGCTGCCTGTAAGCCCTTTTGGTGTGTGTGGACAGGAAAAACTCATCGATTCATATCAGAATCTGAATGTTTTTTTAAGGAGGAATTAACAAAGGGACACTTTGTAAAAGAAGCTTCTCCTTGAACTTCATCCGAATGAAACTGACACAGAAGACTGGCTTCCTAATGCTATGAACATACCAGGCATGTGATCAAGCGTGATCAAGAACACACTGAATTGGGCTTCTTGAACATGCTTTTAGCATACAGGGTTAACACTGGAATGTCTTTACTTGATACTAACACATGTACTAACACAAGCTCTCTATCCTCGCTTCACTAACAACTTTGAGTCCCTGATTGGTCAAAGCTCAATTGATTTAACTTTTGATGCACATTCAGTGGCCTTACTTTTTAAAGCCCAAAACTGACTTAAATACTTGTGACGCATGATCATGAGAGTTTTGGATGTGGAAACACACATATACGTTGTCATGGTCTTGTCATTGGAAGTAGTTGCTTGAACACATGTTGTCAAGTGTGGTGTGAACACAGCATAAGAATCTTCAAAGCTGCAGAAATACTATGTGAAATATGGACAAAAATCTGAGAGCACATTGTTATTATATTTAACCTTAAACTGAGAAAAGTCTCACCTGGTTGGGCATATTCTTGTCCCTCTCATGGACTCCAGTGGGTTGCACATGTCAAAGCCTACAGAGAATAAAAGAAGCCTCACAGTTACAGAGGTGTTTTCACAGCTAGTCGGACATGGAGGACAGGACTTGTCAAGCTTAAATGCAGATGTTTGCACCCCTTTAAAAAAAGAGAGATGATCAATAACTGGTGTCTGGTTTGTGAGAACATTTCATTTTAAGCACAACCTCTCACATGCTGGACAGAATGTGTTTAAAGTTAGTCAATATGTCATTCAGAAAAAATGTTCTCAGCTCGAAAATTCTCCACTCCAGATGATATGCTGATGAAAATGTATATGTTGTTAACTGTAAATTGACAGAATCTGACTTAAAAACAAAAAAAACAAAAAAATCCAAGTTATTAGAGGTGCAGAGGCTCAACTGCAGAAAACTTAATAGTAAGAAATTTTAGTTTAATTTTTTTTAGTCAGGATACTCAGCTGTGAGCTGGACACTTCTCAGTTTTTGACAATGAACTATTGTTTTTCCACGCAAGAAGACTCATGAAATGGCAAACTGACAGGGATGCATTTCAACGTAAGATTGGAAGGAAATTAAAAGAACGCCGAGAGTCATTTGAGATGATAACCTGCAGTTATGTACTTCCTCTCCTGTATCAGGTATTGATTCTCTGCAGCCACACAAATGTCAGAAATGACAATGGCTAAAAAGATCAATTTCACAGTAGCAGCTATCAGATAGAGAAGAGGAGACTGAAGCATCTTAATGCAAAGGCTCTGTGGGGAAACATTAGCAGCCTTTTTCATGTGACGAGGCAGTTATCATGCAGTTTTTGAGTGAAAGTTTTCTATTTACTGGCACCAACGCAAAAGGTCAATAGAGCTACCAAAACTGCTATTTTTACCTACAAAGATCCTGTAAGCATAGAGAAAAACTAGGATCTGGTGACCTTAGTGCCAAGCCAGTTGCTAGGAAAAACAAAAGCTCAAAACCCATTACCCCTTTTAAAAAAAAAATCACGTAAATTTGTCTTCTGAAATGAAATTAAGCTTTAAATTGTATTTCTGAGTATTTCTTCATTCATTTTACTGTGAATCAGGAGTAGACAAAAACATGTGGTTGTAGGTAAAATAGCTTATTTGTGATGAAGAAAATATCCATGGTCATAGGCTCCCTGCTCCGCTCCATTCAGATGAATTCACTTGTAGACGAATAGATTATTTCGATTATTTAACGCTGAAGCCGCAGACCCATTAAACACAAGCATCTTTTTGAAATAGCTCATAAAAAAAAAACTTTTTTAACATAAAATATTTTGCCAAAACTTCTGCAAGCTTAAAAGTTGTCATGACCGAAGGCAGGCGATCATTTTTAAATCAAAAGTGAAAAGTTTGTTGTGTAATGGTTACTTGAAAAAAAAACTCAAAGTCTTGACCCCATAACTTCAAATTAATGTAAGTAACCTTTTTTGTTTGTTTGTCAGTGCAAGGCAGCTTTTTTATGCTTCAAAATCCACTGGAATTACATTATTTGCTTAAACAATTGAAGAGTAACCGGAATCAAAAGAATGCCATCACTAAGTCGAATATAATTAAAAATAGAATAGAAAGCCTTTATTGTCTGGTCTAAATAGATTTAAAGAACAAGTACCTCTGCACAAAATCCAACTTTGACAATTTCACACATTTTTTGACTGAAAATGGATTAACCTTGTCAAGTAAAAAAATATAAAACCTGGCCACCAGTCATCACAGGAGTTTAGTTTTATTCAACTATTTCACAGCGAGCTCAATTTCATCTTTCTCATACAGAAGAGCTTCCAGTCTTTTGTTGTCGAAGGCCACTCCCGTCTGCGTGATGTGCTCTGAACATTTAATTCTCCCAGATGACCCCCTCGCAACTTAAATGGAGTAGAGCAGCGGGGCTCTACCGCTGGGTCCTGTGACAAAGTAGGAAAATGTGAAACAACAGTAAGACCTTCCAGAGTTTTAATTATTCATTTTCTTCCTTGCACGCTGAGCCATCACTCACAACGTTGTCTTCATTTTTTTAATTTGCAGCAAAACATGATGACATGTTTAACATCCCCCAGGATCCTTTGTCTATTTAGAGGGTGAGCTTTGGATATCATTTTTTTTTAAATAAACTCGAGTAGGAAACTTCAAAATAAGGAAGCAAACAAATGAATACTGTACACTACAGTAAAAATAGATGCACTGAATAAAACCATCATGTGAAACTTGCTTGAAAACTATGGCATGAGTTGGACTGTTGCACAAATGTGGGACATGACTGCAAAGTCACTGATTTAGTGCCGTTGGTTGCAAATGTTTTTTTTTTCTAAAGGATGTATTATTTACCAGTTTTACAGGTGTGTTTTTTCTCACCTTATTGGATCGACTGTGGTTTGATAAAAAATTTAACTAAAAGAAAGCTGGGATCAAAGGATTAAGAGCTGCGGCTTAAAGTGAGCTGGTTCATCGAGGCAGTATATTCTTGGCAGGAGATCCACTCTTTGTGAGTGTGATTTGCATAGTTTAAGAACTTCGGGTCTTAGTCGGCAGTTGGCCAAAATATTTAATGCTGGAGAAGAGCATTAGTGACATTCAGTGCAGCACAGCTGAAGAAAAATCATCTAAGTTTGCCTGTTATCGTGTTTCATTTGTGAGATCAATCCCCACTTTGGACCAACAAAGTGCCTGGCCAAGAAAAAGAGGTCATCCTCCGCTGTTTTTGTAGGGAACGTCTTCAGCCATGATTTGAGCACATTCTGACAGCAAGCATTTCAAGGAGCTTCAACAAACACATGTGTTTTCACACAGTTGAGAATTTAATTTCCCAAGATGTGGTTAAAATGAGGTTGAGAGCTGCAGAAATGTTTAAAACAATTTAAAAGATTGTCTTGAAAGGATCAGCGGGAACTCAAGATATTTGCAGGAGCTCGTCAGGTAGTTAGGTTCTGCCTCAACAACAACAGCGTCTATTTTACTCTTCAGGAAGACATTAGATTATTAGAAAACAACTGCTAAAGTTTAACAGTCCAATGTTTTGTGTCAAAACACAAATGAGACTTGCAAATGTTTTCTAAAATTACTGTAAGACTGCAGTTTCACCTAAAGTTGTTCATCTGACATAAGTTTAATATTATACATACCCACTAAAGAAAATATATGTGGAACTACTATCATATACTTTTATATTGCTAAAACATGGAAGTTTCATTTTGTACAATTTTACTAAGGATCTTTTAGGTGCTGTCTTATGCTTAACTTGCAAGTTACAGATAAAACAGACAAAAATATTATAAGTGTCATCTGTATAATTTCCATATAGGTCCACTTGCCTGTGGAACAGCCCACCACTGCCAGAAGTTGTGAGGGCGTCATCCACTGGGGAGGGTCTCAAGAAAAAAACCTAAGATGCACTTTTTAAGTTTTTACACTTCCTAATGTTTTAATTTGATTTTTTTTTACAATTTTTCCGTGTTTGTTTTTTACAGTGTGTTTGTGTGTTGGGAAGCTTTCATTAGATTATTTATGTATTTATGTATTTGTTTATTTAAGCTTGTGTTTATTTATTTAATGCAAAGCACTTTGAGGTGTTCTACAACAGGAGAAAAGGTCTATAAATAAAGTTGATTTTGAATGAGGAAGAGAAAAAAAATGTTGACGTCCATGCAACAGCTTTTTATTGTTGCAGTGGTTATATGAAAATATAAACATGTCAGGCTTTTTCTGTGCAAACTTTACAAGCTGCTGCACACCAATTGTCATATTGCATTCTAGTGGGACTGGGTCATTACAAATCACAATTGCATTCATCTTGAGTAGTTTTCATCAGGAAACATGAGCTTGTGCATGCATTGTGTCTGTCAATATCAGTGTGAAAAGAGTGATTTCTTTTTTCTGCCACAAATTTTAAATGTCAAATATTTAGACCCCAAGCAGTCCTACCAGTTACACAGCTTTAGGTTCTTTAATACCATAATTCAAAGTGAACGTCCACACATGGATGACAATAATCTGCCCTTGAGGGTGTTGTGTGAGCATGAGGAGAACTGAAGCAGAACAAAGATGGACCTTGGTAGTTCCTTTATTGCAAAACATCAGTGTGAATTTATTATTTATTTATTATTTTATTTATTCCAAAAATCTAATTATACATTTGCTTTAAACCACGATATCAGCATGAAAAAAAACATCACATTTTTACTTTATAACTCTTTTTCCACTGACAAAGAATCTGGTTTTCTGTTTAAAAGAAAGAGAGCTGTGGTAATTTTGTAATCAGTAAAAAATTGCTTACACGATGAGATTTCTTGGTTTCTGTGAATCATTACGTTTCTGTCCTGCTTCAGATGTTTGATAAATGTGAAAACATCCATGTGTGGGAGAGTACAGAGCATTGAAATTCAAAAAAAGGAGAAAACGAAATGAGCTTTTAAAAAGGAGAGCAACGAACCAGCACAGCCTACAATGGATCTGTACAGAAATAACCACACATGGGCTGACTTTAATTGCAAGCTATTCATTTAAGCCGTTTAACACCAAGGAGAGATAATCATCTGGGCAGAACTGGATAGAAGTAAATGCAGTTACGATTCCAGGTTTGAGAGGCTTTGTTTCACGACTAAAAAGAAGCATCACAGAAGCAACAGATTCCATGAAAAATGTTCACATTGCACCATTAAACTATTGTTTACCTCACGAGTAAGATGTTGGCGACAAAAGGTTATGTTTCCCACAAACATATACAACAATAAAAATAGGGCATTACACAACAATGGAGGTACTCCAAACGGTGCCATTTTTGTTCCAATTGCCTTGATTAACTCACAATTGCCCCTATGGCTAGATACAGGCTGGTGAAAAATTAACAAACCTATACGGGGCATTCAGGTGGTCTGCACAAAGTAGCAAAGTTATAGACCACTTGTTGAGAGCAAAAATGTTGATGCTCATTTTTTACAGGCATGTTGCTAATGACAGGTTATAGCAAACGCTAATACAACATGCAGGGGTACAGTAAGGGTGAAGTACGTGAGATGTAGGTGTGTAGCATGGATTATTTATTTTTTCCAGTACCCCCAGTCAGTACCCCGCGCTGTACAGCACCATCACCCATACGTCACAAGTGCGCGTAACTTCCATTAGTGTGTTGACAACAGTTTTTATTTATTCAAATAACATAGTTTCTGCTGAAAAGGGGTTCTCACTAGAGCAAAGACCTTGATAGATGAAAAAAAATCGTATGTGTTTTAGTGGTGATGTTGGTCTTGGAAATGAGCTGATTGACAACTTTCAATCTAGTCTGTTTAAATATGCCAAATGCACATTTTGTGCTTCCGTATTCAAAACTCTTGTGCTCTCATGTGGCTACCCAAGTTCTGAAGTTTGTTTGTGGACTCTACGGTCAAAATGTGCAGCCATTGAACATGTGCTAAAGTTCTCTAAACTGGTTCATGCTGTACCCCTGTTGAAGTGCCATCAGCCAATAAACTAGCGGTACTGGTGACTAGACATGTGTTCCGGCCCCATGGTCTTCCTCTAAATATCCCATTAGATGGAAGACCACAGTTTGTATCTGCCTCCTGGACAGATTTCTGTAAACTCATCGGGATCAAGGTCAGTCTGAGTTCTGGATCTCATCCTCAGACCAAAGACCAGGTAGAGCACTTTAACCAGGACTTAGAGACTTAGAGACAACAATTTTGAGTGTATGTGTGGCAAGAACCCCAGCACTTGGTCTACCGAGCTTTCCTGCATTGAATACTGACATAATTCTCTGGTGAACTTCATGGGGCATTCCCCATTCCAGGCGGCAAATGGTTACCAACCAGCCCTTATTCCACACCAAGAACAGGCAGCCTGCATGTCCAGTGCAGCTGCTTCTGTATGGAGGTACTGGCGCACCTGGAGAGATTTCCGTTTATGGCTTTTACAAAAGCAGGGGCGATTCACTACTGTGGCCAACTGCCAAAGGACTGCCGCTCCTGAGTACAGGGTGGAGTTTGCTTTTCCTCCTCTGACTTGCCACTGAAAGGGGGTATGAGGAAGTTGATTCCTCGGTAGACCCGTATTGCATCGTAAAAGTCATCAATCCTGCAGCATTCAAGTTGGCTCTTCCCCGCACCCTGCAAGGCATTTATCCAGTATTCCACGTGAGCAAGCTGAAACCTTTGAGACGCTCTCTGCTCCATCCTACTGCAGTTTATTCCCCTACATCTCATTTCGTGGATGGTGGGCCTGCATGCCTCTCACCTCCTTTCCTCCAGCAGGGGTCGGTTGGGCATTCAGTATCTTGGAGACCGGGAGGGTTACGGTCCTGTTGATCACCAGTGGGTGCCTGAGTGTCACATTCTCGATCGGGACCTGATCGCCTCCTTGTATCAGACCCGGACTAGCCTCTCCAAACTCTCCAAAAACAATCAAGTTCGATGATGCAAGAATTGTGAACCTGCGACAAAAGAAGAATTCCTATGTTCAAAAGTAACTTTAACTTTTAAGATGTTTTGCGTTATAATGTAGAACAGCACATTTTAAGGTTTTTATTTAAAAAAAAATACCGTTTTTTTTAGGGAAGTTTGTTCAACAATATTTAACATACACTGGAATGGTTAGTAACTTGAAAATTATGCTGGGTGTCATTTGCATTGAGTATTTAGAAAAAAGGTACAAAAATGCCCACTGCATTCAGAGGAGTCACTGTTGTACATGTTGACATGCTCTTGGGTGAGGCATTTAAGCTCCTGTTTTTCCTGAAGTGTGTTTACCATTGTGTTTGGGATTAAGAAGCCCTTGCCGGGAGATGGAGAAAAACCGGCAGTAATCAGCTGTTCATCTTGCATTAGTGTGTCAGGGAGTTTTATTTCTTTGAACATCTATTAAAAAAAATCTTTAAAAAATGGTCATTCAACACATAGTATTTATACTTTAATAAAACTATACGCAAAACTTCTGGCATTATTGTGACATTCACCGTCTCTGGCTTCAGCTCCACAGCATTTTCTGATTGCAAACAGCTGTCTTTTAAAACTTTAATTAAAGAGATTTTCTGCAGTATGGGATAAAGCAAAGTCTTTGTCACTGTCTTCTTTCCATCCACATTTAATCTCCTGTTTCCCTACACAGCTGTCCTTACTGAAACAATTTTGTTTTACTTATGGCAATGACAAAAAAAGGCTAAATTCTCAAGTGTTAAAAGACAAAAACTGTTCATTTTTTTCTCGCCTTACGCCTTGCTGCACAATGTTAAAAGGGTAGGGTGTTATTTTTCTTTTGCAACATATAAGATTTAGGGCAGAAAAAAATTGCGTTGTACGTTGTTATTCAATACAATATTTAAGAAAGTGCTTGAATATTGAAAAAATGCTTTCTGAACTTTAACCGTAAAGCTTTCAATCCATTAAAATGTAAATCTGACCAGACGACTCTGTAAGTAAAGCTCAAAACTGAAATGTCCTCTGTGAATCAAATTTTATGCCGTGCTGGGATTAGACGGGTAAAAACTCACATCCGGGATGAGCGACTGCACAACAAATCAGTCTGCATTTGACTGTTTTGTCTGCTAAAGCTCCATATGTCTTTTTTCTTTTATGGTTTCATGAGAAAAAACAAATCTTTTTTGTAGTGTCTGTCAAATCCTCGAGCAATAATAGATTTATAAAATAGGAGGCACTTTTTTATTTAAAATTGCAACCAATAGCTTGTATGGGGGTACTTTTAAATGCAGGTAGACCATAAACAACAGAATATATATATATATAGTGTGTGTATATGGTTTGTCTGGGCTGGTGGAGGATTGCAGACAGGAGGAACCAGATCTAAAGCTATGCTCAAACCACCATTAGCAACGATCACTTCCAATCTAGTCTACCTAATAGTCCACCTAAATGGGAAAAAATGAGTTGCTTTTGGGTTCTGGATTCAAAACTCTCACGTCATGCATAGTTACACAGGTGTTACGACCATTTTTGGACTCTACGTATAGAACGCATGGTCATTGAACATGGGCTACATGTTGAATGAGGTGGAACTTTGACAAATCAGGAACTTGGCTTCTGTAGTGATGTATGGATGGCATTCCTTTGTAATACACAAATTTGCCGACTTTTTGAAAATTGATCATGGAAGAGAAATTAAAAATTCCAGTTTGTGCTTGGCCAGAATTATAACACAAGTCTTTTATATATTGGAATAGAGCTGCAAAAAAAAAAAAGCCTGGAGCTAAATTTGTACCACTTCAACATTTTGCACCAAGCCTCTTGTAACTGTAGGTGGTGGACATGCACTAGTAAACAGTAGCAAAAAGAAAAAGAAGCCCCTCCCATTCTAGCATGGATAAATGAATGACCCGGAAAATTTAGAATATGGCGAATTGTAGAACTTGTTAGTGTGGATATCAGATGCATTTGTAGCAGAGTAAAAGTGAGAACATATTTTTACTCCATATTTACTTTCCCCTCTTGGTGTTTTCAGCTGCTCCAAATGTGCTTAAGAGGAGTAAAGACTCCATGAAAAATAAACTCCATTCAGTGGCTCCAGTGGGTGTCCATGGAATTAAAATCCCTGGTGAGTATGTGTTCCTAATTACTGCCGGGGCTTAGGGACTTCACATGGACATGTAACAAACTCCAAACTGCTGTACAGATGACTCAAATCGTCATTAAAACCTGGGTGGATTATGAGGAATTATACACAAACTAATTATCCCGTATTCACAGAAACAAACCCCACTGGGTCATGGTCTTATGCACCATTAATGTTCATACACTTGAAGTAGACTTTGAAGCAACAAGACAGCCCCATCCTTCAAACTGGGACACACCCCATGGTCATGGTCTGCTAATTATGCAACGGGTCCTTAAGCCTGTGATGGACTGGTGAACCATTCAGGGTGTCCCCCACCTTCATGCAACAGTGACTGGTATAGGCTCCAGCTTTTCTATGATCTCCCAAAGGGGATTAAACAGATTTGAAAAATTGATGGATGGATGGAGGTCCTTAACATAGGGGTGTTTGAGTGTGATATGAGCATATAAAGGAATCCTTTTGAGGACTGTATTAGGTGGACTTATTGCTGAAAATAAAATTATTTAAAAATAATTGAATGTATTTATTTAAATGTATAAAATCTATGGATTAATTTACCTTTTAAACACGATTTTTTCCAACTTTGAGGTAAAAAAACAATTTTCCGATTATTGTAACAAGAACAGTGTTAAAATGTAAAGCTTGATCTTGAAGACATAGGTCAAATTAAAAATGAATTTCTATACTAAAAAATGTTTTAACAGAAATGTAAAAAAAAATAAAAGAAATATAGTTTAAATAAATCAAATTGACATTTTATATCTTAAAACAAATCACAACTTTATGACTCTGAATCTCATCAGCAGCATTAATTTTTAAATAATTCCAAGACTTCTTTAAAACCATTTGATGTCATTTTCTTTTAACCTGCCAGTCAAAGGAAACACACAAGACTTATTTTTGCTTGATTGTTAACTCATAACTGAAGTTTTTTTCTTTATTTGTCACTTTATCTTTGATGAAAGAAAATGTATAGCTTAAAGAGAAGTTATAATAAGCTGAGATCCTTTCTTTATTTACGAGTTAAGCTTTGAATGTTTAACTGGACTGTATTTTTCCACTTATAATGCAGTGTCAAAATAAAATAAAAAGCCAGCTGACAACCTGGGCAGAGAAACGTAATAATTAAAAAAAAAACTAAGACAACAGAACAAAAAAAATAATTGTGAACATATTTGCACCTGTTTAAAGCCCCACTCTAACTATATTTCTTTCTATTTTAAAATAGAAAAATGTGGAGATAGGCTTTTGTTCCATCACAGACAAAATGGTGAAGGCTATTTGGGTACAAATTGCAGTTACATTTTGTCACAAAATGCAGAAAACATCAGATGAACAGAGACTGACATCTAAAGTAACAAACACCTGTTAGACTTGGCATTTATTGGAGACCAGCGTCAATTAGGCTGAATCCCATTCAGCGGCGGTTCAAATTTGAAGGAACTATTTTTCCATAGCTCTCCATTTGGAGGGCTAAATGTAGGGGTCGGGAGAAGCATAGAGGTAGGGTAAGAATTTGGATTTGGCCTTAGAGACCAGCCACTATTGGAAGACATATGGTATACCATTAAACAATTCTTTCAAAATGAGATAATCAATAATTGATTTTGTAAAATACCATTTGGACTGAAACAATGGTAGGCTAACTTTACGATAACATAAAAATGATCAATTACATGATAACTGACAACACACGTGATGCCAGCAAAAAACTGATCAAGCCATCATTACAGTCCAATGTGTGGAAACACTGAAATTTGCAAATGTGTGACCCTACAGTGTAGTGTAATGTTCTAATGATGTTTCTTTTGCATTATCTTCATGTGGAAAAACTCCAATAGACTGAACTATATGCAAACTAAAATGTGAATGGATTTTCAATGAATTCTTGTTTACCTGTTTGTATACAAATTTAATTTACGCTTGATTGTCTTGCAAAACATAACAAGGAATCTGGAACACTTCACCTTCACTGTTGGCTAAAGATGTCCAAGATGGATTTTAGATCAGTCGCTTTATTAATTCAAAACAGTTGTTTGATATTTGTTGTTTGTCTGTTTGTTTTTGGTGAAATTTCAAGTTATTTCAGTGCATAATGAGGGATATTCTATCTTTATACAAGAGGATAGCAACACTTTTTTCCACGTGTTAAAAGCTATAAATCAGCTACTGACTGACCTTTAATGACAATACGCCATGAGCTCCTAAAGGTCCTTTGATTAAAAGGTCCAGGGGAGATAGAATTGATTCACCTCCCACTGTCTTAAGGAGGTGTGCAAAGAAGCACAAATAAGGAAGATTGAGCATAAAATAAAACAACATAAAATAAAGAAATAAATAAAAGGTAGAACTGACTGAATGCTTATGCATTTGCATACTGTTGCAGGTTTAGATAAATACTGGGATTCCTGAAGATCTCAAATACAAACAAATAAAAATAAAATGATGTGAAAAATTCCTAATATACTTTATTAGCTTATTTATTTAAATAAAAAATAGGATCTTGTTGACCAATTCCAATTATCAATTGTAATTGACTTTCACAATATAAAATGCATGGCATCAGTAAGAGTGACAAACAAAAAAATATTATCCAACCAAACTTTGCATGAATTTTTTTTTTTTTTCAATTTAGCAGTCAGCACGTACTAAATTTCTATCTTCCATGCCTACCCAGGCGCCTGCACTCGCTCCCTCTTGCAATATTTTTATGATAGTTGACATGTGACTGGAGCAAAAAAACTACCCAACATGCACTGCACACCAGTTGAAGTGAGCAGGACTGCGTCCACCTGGGTGATTTCAAACAAGTATTAGTAATGGTCAGATGAAGCTTCATGAACCATTGAAACCTTTCATTTAATTGGATTACACCAGTGCTGTGCTTCTTGAAGTTGCATTTGCTCCAGTAGGATATCAACTGGATACATCATATCAGCTGGTATGATAGTGAAGTGTGTGGCAATTTGCTGAAAGCCCATGAATAAAACTGTCAACAAAATAACGTAGTATGCAAAACATGTATATTGTAGCATGTGTGGTTAAATTGATATATTCATGTAAGTAATTTTTTTCCACAAAAGAATAATTTGGAGATGGTTAAAAATGATTATTCACAGTTAGGTGAGGGTAGGTAATGGGTAATATTTGGATTTTATCTGGTACTGAACCGATGCACTCAACAGTTTCAGGCCCTAACTTTGTGCTTGAACAGGTGAGAATCTTGCTCCAGGCTTTGTCTTTCACAGCTTTATTTTGATATGTAGTAGAGTAGATGTCATATAATTCCTGCTGCGAACAAACCCCATTCTTATTTTTCTTATTTATGATACATTTTTATATGATTAGCACTTGAAAGGGATGCTACCCATAAGTCACTGGTTTAACTTTCATTGTACGTTCAATGTTTGTACGTTTTGTACATAGAGTTTGAAGACAAACTTCAAAACATGCGAAGCAATGCGTGAAGGCAAGAGTTTGAAATGCAAAAGCCAAAACATGAATGTGCCAAGCTCAAGAGTTGCTTTCACACAAGCTGAAATAAAAACGTATGCCTTTCACTGCACATAACCATGACATCTTTTGTTTTTTTGGATCAATATCCCCTTCAGTCTTATCCATCTTTTGCTGTGAAGTACTGCAAAACTTTCTCTCCCTTTGCCTTCTGCAATCTAACTGAAGATCTCTGCACCCATAAGAGCCCACCCACAATTGCTGGAAAGAAAACTGATTGGCTGAAGTTTAAAAACAAAACTGAATAGAATACAAGTGGTTGAAATTTCTGAAATAAAGCACCAAAATGAAGCGACATCATCTGTATTTTTATACGATACTGGTGCCAACTTGAGACAGAGTTTAGGTAGCCATCCCTATGGCTAGAGCTTGGACAATGATCATGCTTTTTAAGATTGAGATCTGGCCAGTGATTGTTAAGGGACACACTGGTTTTTAAGTAAAATGACATTTTCTCAAGTAAATCACCAAACTATCTCTACCTCTAAACCCCTAAATGAAGCAAGGCTGGATGCCTGCTTCAAGGAATTTCCCCTCCACTGCTTGACACATGCCTCAAAACCTCAATACAGACCGTCGGATCACTTGTTATTAAACTACAGCCCACGTCTTTGAAAGCAGCTCAGGTGAAAGACATCTAATGTTTGTGTCTGGCTTCATATAGTTTAAATAATAATAATGCATCCTTTCGATGACATGATAAAATGGAGCAATAGTGAATGCAAAAGGTCAGAGTTAGGAAGATGTTTACAAACTTTAGCATACTTGTTAGTAGAGGCGTAAAACCAAGCTGTTAATTCAGGCTTTTCAGATTAAATAAACGTAGAAACAACTCAGACAGCCCACACAAACTATCTTCTCTTTGTCCCATTGGAACAGGAGTTACGAGAAGACGTAGGTTTTCATTCAGACTCAGAAGGTTGAATAATTTATCTATAATTATGTGCAAAATGACAGGGAAGAGCCGTAATTGGCACCTGATATCCCCTCTTTCCTTCCTCAGAGAGAATGAATTTGAATAATCTCACTACTTGGGCACACATACTCATTCAGATAAGTGCTTCTTGAGGAAAAGAACTGTAAGTCTACTGATAAAACGGCGAGAGAAAACGACATGCTTTCAGGAAGGGATGGGAACTAATATCTTTGTAATGTCCCATGCATTTATCACTCACTGTACACAGTTGTGTTAAAAAGAAGGTGTTTTGTCAGGTCAGAGATTTCACATCGACTCATGGTCTCATATTGTTTTTGAAATGAAATATATACAAAGCAGAAGGTGAAAAAAGGAAATCATAAAAATGGGTGTACCTAAAAAAATGAAAATAAAAAAAAATTTTAAAAAAAAGCAGAAAAAGCAAAAGTATTATCAAAAGTTGCCTTGACTGAGTTGGACATTTGATACCAAAATAGTATAGCAGCTGAAAGCGTAAAGGAGTTTAAATTTACCAAAACTACAGTTGAAACAGTGAAGGATGTTAAAGGTGTACGTAAATGTTTCTCAATGTTAAAACAGAATTTGGGGGAAAAAAATTGAAATTAGTGTAATCGATTTGTTAATCAGATTACTCACACTTTTGGATTGTGATTAATTATTATTAATAAATTAATTATTGTCTGAAATGTTTACATTTACAAAGTGTTAACTCAGAAGTTTAATTTGTGTGCACAAAACACATCAAAAGTAAGATAAGAAGAACTCTAAAGACTTTT
This sequence comes from Oryzias celebensis, assembly GCA_014656515.1. NCBI lineage: Eukaryota > Metazoa > Chordata > Actinopteri > Beloniformes > Adrianichthyidae > Oryzias > Oryzias celebensis. The sequence continues at coordinate 11,046,874 of BNCR01000005.1, forward strand.
ATGGAGTATTATGCAGTATTGCCTCATGAAAACAAAGATGATGATATATAGCCATAAGAAACAAACATTGTATTTCTGCCCTTTAAATGATCAGCGTGAATACTCAAATATGATTGACTGTTGGGTGTTGTGCGCACCTTAAAAAATAGTTCCGTTCACTTAGCCCAAATGTTCGATATTATCAATTAAGTGATATAAACCAAAAAATAACAAGAATGAAATACAAAAATTGCTTTAATCTTTTTTTCTTTTTTTGTGACTACGGTATAACCGGACAACGAAATGTGCATTTCCAGAAATTAGCATATTAACGTTGACGGTAAATACTTACCTGAACCTGTACCTAAACATCCTAAACTTTTATGTGTAAACATTAATTACAGATGCATTCTAAATGTGAACATTAATAGATATATGATCTATTAATAGATCATAAAAGTAACTTTTGTCATTCATTTTCAAGTGAAACTGTAATGTAAAATGTAAAATGCTTACTCATAATTTGAAATACAGTGTATTTCAAATCTCTATCTTTTGTGATTTCAGGGATATGGTCTATCGATGATGACTTCCTAAAATCTTGTATGCTGTTATAAGATAAAGTACTCAAAGTTTACCTCAAACTGTCTGGGATTAAGAAATAAAAAAAAAAAAACCTAAGAGCAGAGAAGGTGACAACATTTTTTCGGGTACAATCTCGGCTTGTTGTCCCAAAAAATCATGTTCAATAAAAAAGTGGCAAATCTGTAGTGTAAACAGTGAAAAAAAAAACTGAAAAATTCATCTTTTATCCAAATTAGATCAATCCTGATGTAAAGCAAACTTTGTACTGGTTCATTGTAAATTGTAAATTGCATTTACTTTTATAGCACTTAACTACCTTCTTACAGTGCTCAAAGGGCTTTACAGTCACAGTCCTGTTCACACATAAACACACCGATGGTGGCTCTGCTGCTGAACACTGGCACCAACCTATAACAACTTGGAGCGATGTGGGGTACAGTGTCTTACCCAATGACAGTTCGACACATGGGTAGGCATGGCGGGAACCAAACCTGCAATCTTACAATCGAAATTGACCGCTCTACCTCTGTGAAGAGGGAAGCAAGTGGAGGAACTCAATTCAGAGGGAGGAGCTTGGAGTAAAGAAGCTATTGCTTCACACTCAGAAAATCCAGTTGAAGATGTTTGGACAACAGGCAAGAATGTCACCCAGACATCTTCCTGGTGAGAGTATACCCAACCAAGAAGAGGTCGTTCAGGATACATTGGAGACATGATTTCTCTAGGCTGGACAGGAAAAGCTGTAACAATCCGCCCCGCACACTGGCAGGAGATCGTCACAACACCCTTTTTTAAGGCATAGGCGCATCAAATGTTGAATTACTCTGTGTGCTAATAACAACAATAATCATAATCATAATAGTGATAATAAATGCGCATAAACTCTTTCTTTGGACAACCCGTGTATTGTTGGTCCGATACAACTTAGAAAGCCCCACCCAAGACACTTGAAACATAAACAAATCAACACGCAATCCCCAAAGTTTATAATACACGGAAAAAACACAGATCAACACTGACCCCGGTCTGGTAAACAAATATACATAAACGAACAATACTCCTGAGGCGAAAATAGAAGGGAATAAAAAAAAAGGTCCGACCAGTTCACGCGTCCGGTGGGAGGCCGCTCCGTCAGGCTGCAGAAACGCGTCCCACCGGCTGTCAAGGCTGCGGCTGTTCCTCATACGGGATGTCCCAGGCGCTCGAAAGTTACTCCATCCAAAAAGAAAAAACGTAGAATGCAGTGTGGAGGGTAATCCCAAACAGCACAGGAAAAGTAATCCCCAATGCGCGAAATCCCGCTCCGCCACGCTCCTGGTCGGCAGACAGCTGTCCATTCATTCAAAACCAAAAAAAAAGCCAGCCTCCCCGCGCACCTGATTCTTGATTTAAAAAAAAGAAAACAAGGTGTGTCACAGTCACCTGACCTGGCAGGACCCGTTGGCCCAATAGGGTAATGACAAATAATCACATGACCATTAGAACCTGCAAATTCCACCTGTTAAACACATTACAAGTTACAAGTTCTTTTTTCTTGGTCATGGTTGTAACTGCACTGTAGGCAACCATTACATCCCCCCCCCCCCAGCCAGCGGCTTATCGGGACCATAGAAGGGTTTCATGTTCACTACATTCACAGTATCTGTCTTTATTTTGTCAGTCAACCACCGCACCTGGTAATTGACGGGTCCCAGTTTCTTCTCTATCCTTGCAGGCCCTTCCCATTTGGGCGCTAATTTGGCAGAGAACCTAGTGGAGGCTTTGGACAGTGGGTGTGACCGCACCCAGACCAGGTCGCCAACCACAAACTGTACATCTTTGCGGCGGGCATTGTAGTACCTGGCTTGTCTAGCTTTGGCCACACCAACATGCCTTTCCACCTCTTTCATGAATTGTGTATGAGTGAGTAGTGTGCTGTATGGAGGTGTGTCAGGAGTAGGTGTCTTATGAATGAGGCGTTCTAAGGGTCCTGCGATACCACGTCCAAGAGCCAACACAGCAGGGGTCACACCAGTGGTTTCGTGAACAGCTGTGTTGATGGCGAGACGGAATTCAGGCAGCCACCGGTCCCAGTCCTGATGGTGGTCCTCCACGTAAGACGCCAGCATAGTCTTGAGAGTCCTGTTCACCCGTTCTGTTAGATTTGTCTGTGGGTGATACGCGGTGGTGAGTTTCTGGGTTACGCCCCAAGAGGTGCATAACTGGTTTAAGAGTTGACTAGTGAATTGAGGGCCACGGTCAGAAACCAGGTAAGCTGGTACACCCCAGCGTGTGAAGATTTCATCCTTAAGGATGCGGCATACTTTCGGTGTTTTAGCGTCTCTGAGCGCAAACAGTTCGACCCATTTACTGTAGTAATCAACGACTACCATGAGTATGGAGTTCTGGGATTTACTGGACGGAAACGGTCCCATAAAATCCACCCCAATCATCTTCCCAGGTGTCTTGACATCAGTTGTTTGAAGCAGTCCAGTAGGCTTTTCGTTTGGTGATTTATACTGTTGACATTTTTGACAACAACGCACATGAGTCCAGACGTCCTTCCTTATATCTGGCCACCAGGCAACCATCCAATATTTTGAGGAGGGTTTTCATGCGACCCAAATGTCCTCCAAATGGACTGTCATGATAGTAGGACAGGAACTCTGGAATGAGAACTGCTGGAACGACCATCTGATAATTGTATCCACTATATTTGGATGGCACACCCCGGTAGAGCACACCCTGTTGGAGTTTATAATGAATACGACCGTGAGTAGGTTCATTGATAGTGAGGAGGAGTTGTTGGCACACAGGATCCTTTTCTTGAGTTTTCTCTACCTCCTGCAATGAGGTTGGCAGGTCCGCCCAGTAGGCTTTTGCAGAGGTGACGGCCACGTAAGCTTCTGATGATGACTGGTTTTCCTGGACGGTAGCGCGAGAAAGTGCATCTGGGACAATGTTGGAGCATCCCTTTCTGTAGTGTACTCTAAAGGAAAAAGCCTGAAGCCGCAGTGTCCACCTGGTCAGCCGAGATGATGTCTTTGGGCAATTGAAGGCCCAAGCTAGAGCGCTGTGATCAGTGTAGACGTCGAAGGTGTCTCCCTCCAGATAGTGTCTCCATTTCTCCACAGCCCACACCACTGCCAGGCACTCTTTTTCAGATGTGGAATAGCGGAGTTCTGGTCCCCGGAGAGCCCTTGAAGCGTAGGCGATGACGCCCTCCGTACCCTCCACGGACTGTGTCAGGACAGCACCCAAGCCGACATCACTTGCGTCACAGCTGATCTGGAAGCCTAGGTGTAGTTGAGGTTGTGCGAGAACAGGTGGTGAACGTAGCAGGTCCTTAAGATGTTCAAAAGCTGTCTGACATTCCGTGGACCACACCCATGGGACATCTTTCTTCTTGAGGTGATTGAGGGGTGCTGCAATGTCGGCCAACCGAGGTATAAATTTATGGTACCAACCTACCAGCCCCAAAAACCTCTGGAGACCTTTAAGGTCAGTGGGAACTGGATAGGTTGTGATGGCATGGACTTTGTCTTGGTCCACCTCCACACCCCGTGCAGACACTACATGACCCAGGAATGTGAGCTTGGTCTTGAAAAAGTGGCACTTCTTGACATTGAGGGTCAGACGAGCGTGGTGGAGCTTTTGGAATACTGCATTAAGGTCTCTGAGATGTTGTTCTTGGGTTTTCGAAAAAACAACGATGTCGTCTATATATACGAAACAGATGTTTCCTTTCAGGTTCCCCAATACCCGCTCCATCAGTCGTTGGAAAGTGGCCCCAGCATTGCGCAAACCAAAAGGCATGACTCTGAACTGGAAAAGTCCTCGGTGGGTTATCATGGCTGTCTTGTACTTGCTATCTTCTCCCATGGCAACCTGCCAATAACCACTTTGCAGGTCGAGCGAACTGAAGTACTTTGCCCCCTGCATAGATTCAAGTATTTCATGCACCAGTGGCATTGGGTAGGCGTCATGGTGCGTCTTGGCATTGAGCCCCCTGTAGTCCACGCAGAACCGGAGTGACCCGCATTTCTTTGGGACTAAGACCACTGGAGAAGCCCATGCTGATGACGATGGTTCAATGATGCCGTTAGATAGCATCTTGTCGAGATGTTCATCAATGACTGCTTGTTTCTGGGGAGACACTCTGTAGGCTCTTTTCCGCACAGGAAGCTCATCTGTCGTCGGGATATGATGTTTGATGATGTTGGTATTCCCGGTGGTGGCAGTCCAGACTGTAGGCCACTTCTGCAGCAGTGGCCAGACCACCTCAGGTTGAGCCTCCAAGAGCAGAGAAAAAGGTTGGTTGTCACTCGAGTCTTCGACAGCTAAATAAAAATACGCTGATGGCTCGACATGGTCCCACTCAAGAGTCTCTCTGGTTTTCCGCAGAAATGTATACTCTTTGCCGCCAGTCATTATATATTTTCCAAGATGCGGTTTTAAAGTAAGCTGACTTGTGCACAGAAAGTCCAGGCCAAGAAGCAGAGGCATACATAACTGGGTTTCTTCAAGAATGTAGACACAGACATGGTAGTGGATGTTGTTCAGGGTGAGAAGAAGGTTAGCTCTCCCCAGGGCTTTATTCTCTTGTCCATTGGCCATGACAAACTTGAGATTGTTATTCACACCCAAGGATTCACCTGCCTTCTTGATGTCATTCCAGAGAGATATGCTCATTAAAGAATACGTGCATCCTGTATCCAGCACAGCATCACCTCTGTGTCCCCGTACTTCCACTGGCACCACCAAGAGAGTTGGGGTCCCTTGTACTGAAGCCACGTCTGCTCCCTGTCCATGGCCAGTCCCCTGGGGTGGCCTCCGAGGTGTCCTCCTTGATGATCGTTCCGCCGGGTTGGCCTGCTGAACACGACTCCAGTAGTCTCGTGTGTGACTCCAGTCTTTCTCTATCAGAGAGCCCACTCTGACTAACTGCTCAACGGTGGAGACTATGCCCCGCAGCCCACTGGCTAGCCTTGGGTTGCATGCATCCAGGATGCGACGTACTATTTCTGCTTCTGGCATGTCCGGCCGCCATCTTAGGCAGAGTGCTCGGTGATCGTATGCAAAGTCTCTTAGGACTTGGGTTGGAGTTTGAACACTCTGGCGTAGCTGGTCTTCGATTTCAGATGAATAATCAGAAGGCAGAAAGGCGTCCAGGAAGGCTGTCTTGAAATCATTCCAATTATGGATTTTTTCACGGGCAGCCATCCACCAGCTCCGAGCCGGCCCCTTCAGGACAGTGTTTAGGGTGCCTATGAACTCGGTGGTACTTAACGGGCGGAGGGTGAGGAAATTTTCACATTGTTCGATGAACTCCGTAACATCAGTGGAATTACGAGACTCACCGAACTGCGGGAATTCCATCCCGATGGGTGGTCTGGGTGTGGCGGCTGGAAAAGCCGTAATGGTAACCTCCCCATCAGGTAAACGAGGATTCAACAATGTATGAGCGGGTGTGGAAAAACCAGCGGGCCCCCAGAAGGGACGCGGTGGCCTGACAGCCTTTTTCAATTTTTCTTCCCACAGTTTATCTCTCCGTTCCAAACATGCTACCACGGTCTCATCCAGTTTCTGGAGCTTGCTGTCGATGTACTCCTTTGCTCGCTGGCCCACTGTGTCAATCGCGGCTCTCAGTCCGTCCTCTCTGTTCAACGTACTGTCCACTGTCTCCTTTAAGCGGATTTCTAGGGCATCCATTTTCACATGAATCTCCCGAAGGAGATCTGCGACGCTTTCACCCACTTCCTCTGCCTCCTGGGGTTCTTTATCAACATCATCCTCATCCTCCTCATCTTCAAGGTACATGGATTCCAGCCGACTGGTCAACTCTGCCACCTCAATGCGTGGGACTCTGATGGTGACACAACGTTGTAAACCGGGACCAGCCACTGGACCGGAATCTGGTGTTAGGTCGACGAGGGGAGAAGGTCCTGCTTCATCAGCCCCGTCCTCACTGGGTGGACCCTGCTGGTCACTCCTGGACATAGTTATTGTAGTTTGAGCGTAAGTTAACTGTGAAAATTGAGCTATATAAATGTATGTATAGCGGTGCAAGCTGAAATTAAACAATGAATATAGATTCTAAAACATGTTCCCATAAGAGGTGCTGTAACAGGAAACATCACAAAAACCCCAATAATAATAAATGGCTGTGAAACCCCACGTTTGAAGAGCAACGATAATTCCTTTAAGGAATATATATACCCCTCCACCATAAATCACAAATCAGAAGGCTCAGAAAACAACAATATACCTATATATATGGGAATGAAAACAGATTTTATAATTACAAACATTCAATGCGTTCCCCATACTGGCCACCACTCTGTAACAATCCGCCCCGCACACTGGCAGGAGATCGTCACAACACCCTTTTTTAAGGCATAGGCGCATCAAATGTTGAATTACTGTGTGTGCTAATAACAACAATAATCATAATCATAATAGTGATAATAAATGCGCATAAACTCTTTCTTTGGACAACCCGTGTATTGTTGGTCCGATACAACTTAGAAAGCCCCACCCAAGACACTTGAAACATAAACAAATCAACACGCAATCCCCAAAGTTTATAATACACGGAAAAAACACAGATCAACACTGACCCCGGTCTGGTAAACAAATATACATAAACGAACAATACTCCTGAGGCGAAAATAGAAGGGAATAAAAAAAAAGGTCCGACCAGTTCACGCGTCCGGTGGGAGGCCGCTCCGTCAGGCTGCAGAAACGCGTCCCACCGGCTGTCAAGGCTGCGGCTGTTCCTCATACGGGATGTCCCAGGCGCTCGAAAGTTACTCCATCCAAAAAGAAAAAACGTAGAATGCAGTGTGGAGGGTAATCCCAAACAGCACAGGAAAAGTAATCCCCAATGCGCGAAATCCCGCTCCGCCACGCTCCTGGTCGGCAGACAGCTGTCCATTCATTCAAAACCAAAAAAAAAAGCCAGCCTCCCCGCGCACCTGATTCTTGATTTTAAAAAAAGAAAACAAGGTGTGTCACAGTCACCTGACCTGGCAGGACCCGTTGGCCCAATAGGGTAATGACAAATAATCACATGACCATTAGAACCTGCAAATTCCACCTGTTAAACACATTACAAGTTACAAGTTCTTTTTTCTTGGTCATGGTTGTAACTGCACTGTAGGCAACCATTACAAAGCGAGTATCCTCCTGGAAGAGCTGGTTGAGGTTTTAAATTAGATAAAAATCTGGGGTATCCTTATGGAACCTCTTGTTCACTGCAACCCAAATGTTGGACAAGAGCCAAACAAGTTCTCTATCATTAGAGGGAATGTATCTACAACTGGCAGGTGAGTTTGTCCTGAAAAGTTGCCTATTTTCAGAAAGAAAGAAGGTAGATGCCATTAGATTTGAACATGAGGATCTATGGATCTTTAAAACTGGCCTTAATCAAATCCTAAAAAGATAAATACATAAATAAATAAGCCACAAATCCAGCTCTAATGCTGTATCCCTAGATCCAATTGTCCTTTGTCTATTTTCTTCTAAAAACATTTAATTTTTTTTTTAATAATTCACTCAGATTTATGAAACAGTTGGGGTACCTTAATAAATAATGAATAATAGTAATAAAAACATAAGTTAGCCTCTCCAATGATTTGGAACTTGCTCGGTTTCATTACAGCAGAGACAGAAGGTGTCTCTGCTGGGTCGCTGCTGCTCTTACTGATGTCCTAAGACCTTCTGCCGGGGTGACAGCAGATCACCTCCATTCTTCAGCACAACATCTTCCCTCACAGTCGAGTTCTCTGCAGCCGCTTCATGAATAAGTAACAAGTTAATAGTGGGAGGTTGTGTTTTTCCTTTTACTCTGCCCTCGCTTTGACCACGTTTTCACACTGGATCCCTGCATTATTTAAGGTGTTGTTCCTGTAGCTTAACTTCAAACATTTATCTGCAGCAATGCTTTGAAATATTCATATGTCCCGTAAAATAGAACCACAACAGGAAACTGCAATTAATGGTGAAGACTTTTATCCTGAATCCAGACATTTATGATTAAATACTTTGCGTTTAAGACGTTTTTTTTTAAGTTTACTGCTTTCTAACAGTGAAGGAGTTTAATTGCTTTTAATTAAATTATATTTATGAAGCGTACCCAGTAGTATGCATTACATAGTCTATGATTTTTTTTTTTTTCATTCTCATTAGGCCCTCAATTTACTTATGGAACATTCAGTTAATACAGATACAGGTTTATCAGATGAGAAATTAAATTAGAGAAGAAACTTTACTGCAGCCAAAGCCACAGGCACCCAGCAATTAAAATCACAGAGATGTGTTTAGTACCCTGAACACACACAATAAGCATAATGTAACAAGAAAATACAAGTAGATGATGGCATGAAAAGCTAGAGTTATTGTAATTTTCAATTTTCTAAATCCTGTAATGACATTGGTCTAATGAAAGGGGAGAGACTGGGTAACATGAAGAAAAATATCCCCAAAACAGAAGGGTAGTGAGCAGCAGTTGTTCAATGTGCAATCAGGTGTTAAACAAGGAAGGGACCAGTCATTCGCGCTAATAAACAACTAAGTGAACCAGGTGAATATAAATGTGAAGACTGCAGTTTAACTTGCAGGAGCCTGGATAAAGTGCGCCATAAAATGTAACAGAAAAAGGAATCTGCACAAGATCAAAACCTTCCTACAAGGTACAACCAAACTAATGGAACCACGACAGCTTACAACAAAGACTAGACAAGTAAAGACACAGAGCAGGCAGGCTAAATGCTGAATCTTGTTTGTCAAAAGCCACCCCTGTACCTTTAAGACTAGCAGTGTCAGACAGTCTTCATGCATTTTTTTACGAAACCCTGCTTTATTTGCTGCTTATTACCAGGATCAGGTGTGTTTTTCCAACAAGAAGCTTCAATGGCAAGTTCGTTGAAAACATGTTAGATAACAGACCCTCGAGGACTGGAGTTTCATACTTGTATGTCACTGACCCATGTCATCATTGTCATGGGTGTCCTTCATGGGTGTCAGAATGGGAGGTGAGCCCAGGTGCGTTGTTCCAGTGAGGCACCTGTAGTCAGGCAACCAAAAATTCTCACAGACATTTAAATAACAATAAATATTCAGTTTACAGACACTCACACAAGAAAGCCCCAAATTAAAATTGGATAAGTCACACTTCTTTGCATAGTTGGGCCAGGTGTGCAACTTATACTGGTGCGAGTTGAATGCGATGTTTTTTTAAGCAAGTAGCAACAACCACAAGAGGGTACTATGGGTGTGTGTATCGGTAATTTTGCTGCTGACAGCAATGCAAAGGAAGAAGAACCTCTTAGTATTATGACAGGCTTGGTGGAATTGTTCCATGGCAACAGAAGATGAAGAATTTACCACATTTAGTGACTTTAAATGACAGAAAGAGTTTAGTTTACTTGTTAGCATGTTATTTATGCTATACTTGTGCAAATTATTGTTCATTATGATGCACTAATATACAGTTCTAGATTCCTCCCATTGTTTTCTATTCAATTCATATAATTTCCCTTTCAAGATAAACTATCTGTTTTTGTTCCCATATTTTTTTAGTTAATATTTCCCTTAGGTTTGACTTATACTTCAGTGCGACTTAAATATGATTTTTTTTTTCTTCCTTACTATACATTTTGGTTGCTTATAGTCTGAAAAATACAGTACTTGAATTAGCTTTGAGGCAGACATAAAATCATTTAAAAATGTTATTGGTGATATGGGCATTTGACTGACAGATGTCTGCCAAATCCTGTACAAAGAGTGTTCAAAAAATGCATCAATTTCTTTTATTGCCCTCTCTTACTAACTTTTGGAATTTAAAAAGAGTTTTCAAATCCGCAACATCAGTAGGTAATGTCAAACACTCTTCATCCATCTATTACACGGTCACTGCAGGTTATTTTCAGCTTTTAAACATGTAGACTGAGGTCCTTATTATAGTGCTGCAAAGGGTGCATCCATATTTGTTTCTGGCAGTGGTACATAGGAAAACAAAATAAGTTTTGCATTTGAAATACAGGCCATGCGAGCCTTTAAAGTCATTGTTCTATTTTTTCTTTATGTTTTTTTCTTTTTTTCCTTCTTCATTCTAAAAACGTAAAAGAAAAAAAAAATGGAAAAAAAGGAATACGGGCTGAAACTCCCTCACATCTGTGTGTTCTTGCTTCCCCCTCCAACAACCAAGAGGACTTAGCTGCAGACGTCAATAGCCAGAACCGGAAGTCCTTGACTGGAACCAGATGTCCTTCTTCAATCACTCAAAAAATATTTAACTGGTGACCCTAACAGTTCCAGTTTTTAGCTTTATTTATTTGTTTACAGTTTTTAACACTTTTGCGTCAGTAGGGTTAGGGTAAGTTGTATCATTTCTGCCTCTAGCAAAATATGTTAGGTGCTATCTTGTCTGCAGCCAGTTCCCTCTTTCAACAATTCTGTATTTTACACATGATGCAAAAGTTCTTTTTTTTTTCTTTTCTGACCAATATGAATCTTCTCTTCTCCAGCAATGACTGGACATCAATCAAAGAGCAGAGAAGGAGTGTTACAGAAATCAAAACGACACTTAATTAACTGATTAACTTTCCTGTGTCAACCTGAGGCTGAAGGTTGTTTCGTCAATCACTGTATCAGGGTATGTTTACACCTGTACCAGGTAATCAGCCATACCATTCGCTGTCAGTCAGTTTTCAGAACAGAGAGGATGGCAGAGAAAAAAAAATGTCAAAAGTAGACCTGCAGGTCTTTTGTCTGCCTGGATGAGTTGCACTGAATTCTTTCACTACGGGACCAAACAGGAGATCATCACAGTTGAAGAGAAGCAATGGAATCATCAGTAAACGGAACAGAGTAGCTCTTGACATGAGGACTTCAGCATTTTTTACTGAAAAACAATTCAGAGTTTTAACTTTTTTTTGTCAATGACTGGTTAATGCCTTAGTCAAACTGACTTTACAGGTGGATTCGAAAAATGGGCAAACCTGTATGAAATGTTAAGATCGTAGAGCGCTCGGTGAGCCCATAGAGCCAAAATGTTCATGCCCATTTTTTTCTACGAGCATTGTGCAGGCGACAGGTCATAGCGAACACTTATGCAACATGCAAAGGAAAGCAAGGATGAAGTAGGTGAGACCCAGGGATGTGACATAGATTTTTGTCACATTTTCTAATCTCCTCGAACACTGCGCAATGTGACCGTCAAGCTACTCAGATGATCAGTGTGTGAAAAAAGGGATAATTCCAGCATAATGTATTCTTTCACTGTTTTAGCTTTGGTTGTTCAGTCCGATTGGAAACAGAAGACGGGTATAAGACTGGTTCCTGGTCCCTGACCAAGGTTTGCGTGGGTGGATTCAGACTAAAAATGTGTTCGGGGACTGGTTTACTTTAAGCAGACCAAATGTGTCATGTTTGAATACACTCTTTAAAAAGAGCGAAGGGAAAAAAGTATTTCTAAAGTAAGATGCTGCCATCATGTTCTTACCTTGCATACATGTTTAATGGTCTTCAAAGCTTAATGGTCTCCCGTTTGGTGCAACTTAACTACAGTGACTCTTTTGGAAGCTTCTTCATTATACTTAAACTCAAAGTTATTCCAGACATTTTTTTCCCAATAAAAATTTAAGCTACTTTTACCAATTCGTTTTTCAGTTAGAAAATGCTGCAGGTCATCTGGCAGGTTTGTTTTGAGAAGAAAGAAATAACACAAATATTTGATGTTCCTACTGTGATTAATTTACTACAGTGATTTGTTATACACATTGAAAACCTTCACAACTCTTAATCTGTTTTGTGCGTTTTTAGAAATATATCATCCTTTTCAGTGGCTTTAAAAATATGTTGTTCAGGGGGGAGCATATATTGCAGAGCAAAAATAAGAATTGTTTTTTGATCATTTTCACACATTTTTTAACAGAACCCAAACAGAAAAGACAACTGTGTTAATTATTTAGTTCGAGCTAAAATCATTGTTTCCTTTTGCATTTAGAGCAAAAACATTTTCTTTTTGTTTTTGTTTTTAATTATTACTGTTTTTGTAAAACTTTAGTTTGTGATGTGAGTATTTGTGTCACATAGGAAATTTAGATATACAAGCATATTAAGAGTTGTTATTACGCATTAGAGTTTATTCTCAGGGAAGAGAAAATAATCATCTGCTTTGTCTTCCAGTCTCCAGCTTTGTATCTAACAAGTCTAGAACATGGATAACTTTTTCTGCTACTCGGTAAGATCAGGTTGTCATACGTCTTTGTGGTGAGCTCAAGTGCAACCTTTAACTGCAGACGTGGAGCAAAATGGAATGATGCAAGCTGTTTGATCAGCCAGCTTCTGTCAGCTCCAAGTCTTTGAGGTAGGCGTGGAGCGTCAGGGCTCTGACTGTGTCAATTATCAACTGGTTCTGGAGTAAATGCAACATGAAATCTCCAGAGGAAAAAAACGCGCCTGCATTCAACGAGGGGACGTGTCAAAGACTCATGGAGCGATTATCAAACAGACTGAGCAGAGACGTGCTACAGGCTCTCCTCTGGAAAGACTTTCTCACTTCTGCATGTCTTTTAAGTCTCCTTGCAGCACTTTGATTTGCTCTGCGAGATAGAATATTAAGTCTTAACACCGACTCTGAGTTTGTGAAACATGATGAGTGAACTGATTCACACAGCACTAGAATAAAATGACATTTTAATGGTGAAGAGAACTTTAATCTCTTGTAAAGTTAAGGTTTTAACCTTGCTATGCTGCGAAACAACAGCCACTGATTTAACTATGGATCACAAGTTTGTGTGATGACTTTGAAGAGCAAAGCCTCAGAGGTGGGGTTAGATATTACATATTTGCAAAACAAAGGCAAAATCTCCTTTCTTTAAGACCCACCTGTGTTTTAGGTCTTTTAAGCTTGTTCTTGAAACATTTTTTTTCTCAATATGAAGGACATACATAAAGAAAATTAAGCTTAAAATTGCGTTTCTGAGTTTACAATCATTGTGAATCTGGAGCAGACGCGAAAATGTAGTTTGAAAAAGCTTCTTAGTGTGACGTACAAGTTACTACGGCAAGGCACAAGCTCTTTGCTCTGCTCCATTCTGATGCCTCCACTTTTTTTGTGAGGAGTCTGTGCTTGGGTTTTGGTCATGTTCTGTTTTGAATTGTCCCTCAGTCACGCCAGTTTTAGCTTCATGATCCACAACTGTCTGCATTTCAGTTAAAACAGTCTGGTTTTTTAGTTACTCTTTGTCAAGTCATCTGCTCTTCTGTCACCTTTTTGTTGTTCCCATGAATTTTGTCATGGTTCAGTTCATTTTTTAAGTGTTTCACTCTTCTGCCACCAAGCCTGGTTTCCTGCATTTTGTGTCCTCCACCACCACTCCTTGACAGTTGACAACTAGATCCATGTATGTTTTCACTTTCCTTGTCTGAGCTGGCATCTGAGTCAAAACTCTCTTCAAAACTGCTGGATAGCTCCAATATTGCTCGCTATGTTTGTTGCGCCGGTAATGTTAGGTTGGGGATGTTAGGGGCTGTAAGCTGGCAGGAGAGGGTGTGAACAGATAGATAACGGGACGTGGGGGCAGGCTTACGCCAACAGTCTTACCCACAACTCACAAAGGAATTTCTAATAAACTACTGCTGTTCTGCAAAAAATATGCCCGAGAGAACAACACAGATTTTTTTTTTTTTTTTGCTAAAATCTGCATAATCATAATTAAAAGACCGCTGGGAATCCTTTTAGAATACTTGAAAAGATGACTGGAGTGGCACCTTACGGCACATAACTTAGAACGTGTTGACTCTGACTTTGATCAAAGTATATGCCCCCCCTTTCCATTCAAATCCATGTGTTCCAGTCACTTCAATGATCCCCTCACAGTCACTAAAGACCTCCAGATTTCCCATGATTTAGAGATCAGCTCAAGCTCAATGGAAAGAGTCCTAATCGGATCCTTATTAGAGCTACTCTTGCATTAATTGAAGTGAAGATGCAAGCAAACCCATCGCATCCCACATTTGACGCCTTCTAGACAACAGTCGTTCACTCCTGCACCTGGGAAAAGCTTCCAGAGAAGCTACAGAGCGGGATGACATCAAATTTAACAGATTATAAATGGGAAGTCACTTAAGTTCATGTGTGTGCAAATACTTCTGTAAAAGTAGTATAAGACGCCTTAGAAGAAAAGTCTGCCAAATTACTGTGTAAATGTAATATTAGGGTGACCTGTAAGAAAAGGTTAGATATTTGAGCTTTAATTAAGAGTAGCTGTCTCACCAAAAACCCCTTTTCCCTTTTCCCTTTTTTTTTTTTTGCTGTTATGGAAGCCTTTTGAATGGAAGCAGATTCATCTTCAGGAACTTGAACATTTCAAGTCAGCTGATTTGGATTTCCACAGCTCAAAATGTACTGCGACCTCCCCTTGATGACAATGATGTATTTGTCTTGCATGGGGTCGTTTCCAGTCAGTGAATCAAGGTTAGGTGCACTGCTTTATTTGTTTGTTTGTTTATTTTATTTGTCTATATGTTTACCTTTAGTTAATTCATCTGTTTTATTTGTAAGGGATAATGCCCGATGACGTGTCTATTATCAGACATTAATGGATAAATGAAAACAATCAAGGACATTATCCCTCTTATACCATGGTCACTTATGAAAGAAAGAAATATTAAATCAGTTATTAATATTTTAATATTGTAAGACTGTCTTGCTGTTGTGATAAACTGCGGAATACTCCAAGTTTCTGTTGTTCTGTTTACCAACCGGTGTTTATCCCGATGCACTGACTGGAACTTCTTTTTTAAGCTGCGTTCACACCGAACGCAGGGCAATTCGTATGACCCGGATCTCATCCGCCAAATTCTGTGCTGTCTGTATGGTCAAAAATTTGTTTCTTTTAAGCTCCCCTCCCTGGCCGTGTGTGGGAGGAGCTACCAGCTAATGTTTTTAGTCTGATCACTGCATGAAGTGTGTTTAGCTTATTTACAATGTATGGAAGACACGGATGATGTTTGAAAAAAAGAAAAAAAGTTTAAAATACCCCAGTAAACAAAAAAGCCCAACTTAAAAGGCAGCAATCCTAGCTTTATAAGAGAGTCCACTAACCATAAATATAGATATCCTGGATGACAAACTGCCTTGTGTTTGCCCCACAACAGTGATGGTTTCTATATATTTTTGTGTTTTTTTTTAAAGATGGAGACAATTGAGAAATTCAGAACACTTGTAACTTGAAGACAACTATGGAAGCAGCTTACTTTCCTTCTGTCGCCGGCCATCATGTTCCAGCAGAGTCACGTCAATGTAAAGAAAAACAAGACTCTGCATCCATCACTGAACAATTTAGCAGACGACACCTTGTTAGAGCTGATGAGCAGAGCCAGCTGCTTCCCAAGGGCTGCAGGGAGGCAAGCGTGCAGCAAAATCAGCTACATCTGTATATTTATTTAATCTGCAGAGCTAACCAACCGAAGCTGTGTTCATGATGTCGGCACTTACAGCTGAGCTGCTCCAGCGACGCTGGACAGCCTCTCACTCTGCATGTTCAGCAGTAAGGTGAGTGTTCTTGTTGTTGGAGGAATAAAACACATGACCTGATTATTGTCTTTATTATTAACATAGGCAGAAAATACCTAGAATATTCACTAGAATGCGTTCCATAAATGTTAAGATTAGCTTGAGCTTTGAATTCTGGGTATTCATGATTTCAGACATTCATTTGAAAAACTATGCCGCTACAATGTAGAAAATGTTACTTTAAATTTAAAAGTTACAACAGGTAATAATTTAAATTTCACTTTATTTTTCTCATTATTTTAACAAACATTGTGTTAACAATTAACACAATGTCAAAAATCTAAACGAACAGTTGAAATTACAATTTAAACGTTTTTCCTTCGTTACTTTGTTGTGACTTTTTTATTCCTATGTTCTGATAAAAATGTTGTTTGGTGTATCCATCTGGGTTTCACACAGTTGAAGTGTTACAAATACATTTTTTAATTTCAAAGTCACTCTTCCAAAGTCACATAGTTCATTTCAATCACACGTGTGCTTTTATTTTACACTCGCAATGTAACCTGTTTGAGACTTACTGACGTGAGAAAAACATCCACAAATGTTGCACACTGACCAATCTCTTGATATCCACGCACACAAGTCTGGACCCTGCAGATAAAAATATATTTTTGTATTCCTAAGAAAGCTTTTGCAGCATTTTTGCGGCCAGCTGCCAAGGGAAATTAGTACCGGAGATGTTGCTGGCATCACCTAAATAACACCTGCTCTTCGATATATTCCAAAATTCTTTGACTATTACGCAGCTTTTTGTTTTGCATTGACAAGCAATAGGCGCAGTATGTAGTTATGCAATGTATTTATAACGTGTTCCATAACTGCGCAAATCTACTTTTCTCTGCCCCAGAATCTACTGGAATTACGGTAATGGCATTAACGGTTGAAGAGTTGCAGTAGTTGAAAGAACGTAAACACTGGAGCTGAAATTCATGTGTTAAAGGGTTAATTTTGACATAAAATCCTGTGTG
This sequence comes from Oryzias celebensis, assembly GCA_014656515.1. Lineage (NCBI taxonomy): Eukaryota > Metazoa > Chordata > Actinopteri > Beloniformes > Adrianichthyidae > Oryzias > Oryzias celebensis. The sequence continues at coordinate 11,063,971 of BNCR01000005.1, forward strand.
CGGCAATAAAAAAAAAAAAAACTACAAATGTAACTTAGCAACTATGACTTTAAAATTAAATCACAGGTGTGTGACTTTCACATGTATCTGAGCGCAAATCCTTGTTTATTACAACACACAGATTTGCACATTAAAGGAGAGACACTGACTCCATGCTCTTCAACCACCATCGATGCTGTTGACCAAATGAGTGCTGATGGAAATTGGACTTTCTTTGGATGAAGAAGGACAAAGATGAAGAAAGTAAAAACAAAAGTGCTGGACTTAGAGTTGGGACTTTAAATGTGAGGACTTTGACAGGGATGGAGACTTGGACATGATGGATGGCAGAAGAATGAAAATTCTGTATCCAAGAGACTACATGAAAAGGAGTAAGACTTATAGCTTGAAAGCAGGTTCAAGCTACTTTTTTAATCATGGTGTGGATGGATAGTGACAGAATAAGAATGATCCCAAAGGAAGACTTTGCTAAAAATGTTCTGAAGGTGAAAAGTGTCAAGATAGGGTGGTAAGTCTGAAGCTAGAATTTGAAAGTGTGACGTTGAGTGTTGTCTGTGCCCTTTAGGTAGGAAGTGGAAAGAGGGAAGCTTAGTTTTCAAGTACAGAGTTAGATCTTCTGTCTTCTTTATGTCAAAATCCATCTTCTTCTTTTGGCCTATCTGCTAATGACAGATGACACCAGTTTCTCTTTTGTGCTTTTGGAATATTCAGGCAAATTGTAGGCATTTTGGATAAATGTATATAAAGAATCTGTGATTATTTTCAGCACATCAGAGGTTTTTGACCATATTTCTCTAGTTAGATTCAATTATTTTACTCACCGAATCATCCCAACCCTTGTGTCCCTTAAGTCCCACCCTGATCATCATTTGATCTATTGTAAAAGCGTTCCCAGTGGTCTTTTAGTTATGGTTATGCAGTTTTTTCAGCCAAAATCAAAAACCTGTGTTTCCTAGACATAGTTTCTGCAGATCAGCAGTAGTTCATCAGAAATTTGCCTCTAAAGTTGTGGGAGGGGCTGTTGGTGGGGACCAAGTGCCTGTCCCCACTTCCTGTCATTCATCTTTTTACATGCTCTCCCGCTAGGGTTAGGTTATGGCCCCAAACCTACAGTTGCATTACCGGTGCAACAAAAATGATATCTGAGCTTTCCAGCCAGATACCGGATCAAACGAGGATCCAGTTATTTACAAGTAGATGCATCAGAATGGAGCAGAGCAGGGCATTCTTGGCCTGCCCAGTGTATTTTCTGTCACAAATAAGCTTAATTTTAAAATATATTTTTGCCTGTTCCTGATTTTCAATGATTGGAATTTAGAAATACTCAAAAATTGTATTTTAAGTCTAATTTGTTTAATTTGTGCCCTCTATCAGTAGAGAAATGCCACAAGAATGTGTTAAAACATCATTTTCATCAGAGTAAGTCTTTAAGCTGATAATTAAACAAAGTCATTTAGATTTTTTCTTTCATAACATTCCTTTATAAAGCAGCTTTTTTTATTTTTATGAATCAGGTGCTGAAAATTATGGCTTGTTTAGTCTTTTAAATCCTTGAGTAGAAATATTTTCTATCTAATACTGAAAAAAACTTTTAAAATATTTTATTATATTGACATCTCTTTTTCTCTACTACTTTAGCAGAAACACAACTAAAGGAAGACAAGAAATAAAAGAAAAATTGGAAAAAATGAGAAAACAAACCCAAAGATTGTGGAGATTTTTTTTCTCTCATTCAACTTGATTTGCTCTTCACTGTTTTCAAGCTTTCTTTTTGTTCAATCTAAAACATAATTAACTCAGTCATGGCCATTATTTCTGCTTCATAAGTGTACAATGGGAGTTCAGTGCTGCTTCGTCAGCCTCCAAATCAAACAGAGCCTCAGGGAAAAAAGGTCTTGTTTCTGCAGCTGAAACACATGGAGCTTTGAAAGCAACAGTTTGACCCAGTGCTTCTTCAAGATTGCAAAGACTTGGAGTCCAAGCAGATAAAAGCTAAATCTACTGCATATTCTCAGCCTAAACTGAGTCAAATTGGGGTGTTATTGATTTAGCTTTACATTTATATGCTTTAATCCAGCTTTTACAGTCTTGTTTTCTTCTTTTCTTTACCTGCTGCTCTCATGGTTTATTCTAACCGAATGCTTCAAACAGCAGGGTGCTCAGTCACTGCTGTATCATGCAGAATCCAGACGTTTCTATGGTTTAAAAAAAACCCAGAAAAATTGGTACTGTGACGCTTCAACAAGTGCATCCATTCTATTCTTCTCTTTTATTGTGACGCATGAAGCGGCGCTGCTTCTGCAGCCGCTCTTTTACAGTGATAATTGTACAAACGAGCCCAGGGTGCGTGCGCGCGCGCAAGTGCACGGGTGTTTGTGCGTGCACCGCACCGTTCCTTCGCTGCGCGCGGACGCGTCATTCCGCCCGCGCGGCGCTCAAGACTCATTCGGTGTGTCTCCACGCACACCACGCGCACAGGTGATGGCCCGAGGCGGGGCAGGGAGGGAGTGAGGGGGCATCGGGGAGGAGGAGCCTGTAGCAGACGCGCGTACAATCACACGCTCCCGTGTGCAGCGCAGTTGTCTCGTGCCGTCGGTGCGCTCAGGAGCTCCTTAATCCTTCTTCCTTTCTGCTTGTGGTTCGTGGAAAGTAGCGCAGGCAATTTTACGCACGTCTGCGCGCGCGAATATGACATTAGTGCTGGACGTGGGCTGGAAGAGGAGCACCAGGAGCTCCAGCAGGAGTTAAAAGAGTGTTTGTGCGCTTCTTTCCTCTGTGTTGGTCCGTTTTTCCCTCCCTGTTTATTCTGAATTCCAGCATGGACCCAGGAGCAACAAGCGGCGGTGTGCGGCTGCTGTGTGCGCGCCTCGCAGGAATAATGCGCGTGTGAATAGGTGGATTTGGGGCTCAAACTGCGGGAATCCTGCACTCTGACTTCTTGTGCGCGAGCAGAACAGGAATGAACACGGATTTGGGAATTTTATAACTGTCTTCATAACTGTCTCCCGCCTTGCGCAGGTTCTGCATTTTTCCGCGTGGAGAGCGTCGCGGAGTGGCTTGATTTCCCTGGCGGAACGGTGTGGAGCGGACCCCACCATGGGAAGGTACCCGAGCCGAACCCCTCAGCTTGGTGCCGGGTTCACACTCCGGCTCCTGTGGACGCTCCAGGCGCTTATGGATCTGTCTGGCTCCCAGGAGATTTACGCGCCACACTCGATCCGGGTGGAGGGCGACGTGACGCTGGGGGGGCTTTTCCCGGTGCACGCCAGGGGCGTCCCGGGGACGCCGTGCGGGGACATTAAGAAGGAGAACGGCATCCACCGACTGGAGGCGATGATGTACGCTCTGGACCAGATCAACAACGACGAGGAGCTGCTGCCCAACGTGACGCTGGGCGCGCGGATCCTGGACACATGCTCGCGGGACACGTACGCACTGGAGCAGTCCCTGACTTTCGTTCAGGCGCTCATCCAGAAGGACACGTCGGACGTGAGGTGCACGAACGGGGAGCCGCCTGTGTTCGTGAAGCCGGAAAAGGTTGTGGGGGTGATCGGAGCGTCGGCCAGCTCCGTGTCCATCATGGTGGCCAACATCCTGCGCCTCTTCCAGGTAGGACCTCCCATCTCCCGGGGACCTCCTCATCCTCCTCCTTCTAACCCCCCCTTCGCAGCCGCTGCGGGAGAACCCATTCAGTGGGTGTGCGTGTTGGGAGGGGGGGATGCGGGCGGTCACGCTTCTGCCAGTTGATGAGTGATGCTGATGAGAGGATGGAGAGGCGGAGCTGACAGCAGAGCAGTTTTTAGATCAGGAACCTGAACAGGTGTTTCCCGCTCTGACGGAATTCTGAACTTCTCTTTTTCATGGCTTAAAGTTCACTTATTTTCAGTTAAAATCAGAGCAGAATGTTTGGATGAGTTTTATACAGAAAGATGTCATTCAAATTTCATTTAAAATCATTGCTTTTGTCATGTTTGCGGTACTTGACGCTTGTAACTAAGATTTATTAATCTTTGTAAATAATGTTACTAATATTGACTTAACATTTTGCACGCTCCTTAAGGTGACGTTCCACTAAGTAAGTATTGAAAGTATTTTTCTACCTTTCTCAAGTAAAAATCACAATATTAAAAACATACAAATTACAACCAATCATCATAGACAAATGACAGACAAAGTAAAAGACAAATGAAAACGAAGTAAAACACAATAAAAGACTAATTTAGATTCACTAAACACTAAATAAAAACTTCTTGACCTGACTTTTCAAACACTTTTCAACAGTTGATCTGTCTAAAACGGTTGGAGGGTGAGGAGCAGCAGCTCGAAAGGGAAGGTCTGCCCTGATCTTATGGCAGGTCTTTAGAATTGTTTTTTGGTTAAAGACCTCATATTCTTCAAATTCCACTTTTATAAGTGATCATTTTCTTTACAGTTACACACAAAAATATGAATTTAAATCAGACTTTTCTCTGACTTCTCACATAATTCTTTTTTTTTCTTTTTTTGGTTAAAATATTTCTTCTTTTTTTAACCTCATATAAATGTGGCTCTTTTCCCCCTCCATGAGTCTTTGGTTTTGAAGAAAAATAACAATTTGAATTAATGATGTTTTTTTTTTTTTTTTGTTATTCTGTATTTCCTTTAATTTGTAAAAGAAAAATGTAATTTATGTTTTAAATTTTATCATAACTGATTAAATTATGGTAAAAGGTGTAATCTACTGTCAAAGGGGTTTATTATTAGAATTACATTTCATTGCATTTACATGTATAATTTAAAAATTTTTCACTCTACACTAATGTTTTCATGTTTATATTCCATAGTAAAAGGAGAAAAAGAATAACCCGAACACCAAATCAATTTCAATTATAGAAAATACTTTTTTTTACCTAAAGTAAATCTGCTGCAGCTGGAGGATCCATTTTATTCTGAAAGGAATTTGTATGAGCTGCTGTCAAAAGTAGAAACAAAAAGTTAATATTTAGAAAACTTAACTGTGGAAACAATTTTAAAGTTATATATATATAAATATATATATATATATATATATATATATATATATATATATATATATATATATATATATATATATATATATCTTTAAATTAATGGCTTAGTAGACACAAAAGCATATATAAAAAAATATTTTCCTAACTTTGAAGTGGGACTTTGTAGCTGTCGTTGGGTAGGGTTGTAAGTTCCATAAGGAACGGGAAGGTGGCAGATCACTGATAAAGAGCAAAGAGACACATCTCCTCTTGATTGTTAAACAACTTGTGAAGCTTCTAATTTCTAATAAATATTACAGTATTAAAGCTGAAGCATAAAGCATAATGAAGGTAAACACTGCTGCAAGATGAAGATGTGCTTTAACCTTTCCATATGCATTTGTTTTAGTTCTTGTCTGCCCAGTCTGCTGAGCTTCTGACACCTTGGCTGTGACAAAAATAACTCTTTTTTTGCAATATATAATGATAACTTTGGAATTTTAGAGAAAAAATGTTGATTTTTGGGGGCCATGTTTGGAAGGCACAACTTCACAGGGTTTATCCTTTGCACACCTTTTGAAGATTTCAAAGTTCAAACTTCTGAGCTGAAACCTGCTTCTGAAAAGGCTTCTTCTGGGAGCAGAACCCGTTTTTGTGCGTCAATCCTTCCTGGGAAAAAAAAAAATAAAAAAAATAAAAAAATAAACTGCTGTTTTTTACAAAAACGGGGTTAAGGATGGACTGAAATTGGACATTTAATGAACTTGCATTCACTCCTCTTCATCTCAGAGGAAACGCTTTTCTAAGAATCAATTCGATTGATGGCCAATTTGTCTGTTGCACAATCTGAAGGGTTCAGGTTTAGCTGAAGGTAAATGGGTCAGATGCTGCACAGGGAGAGGCAGCTGGCAGATGCAGCTTCCCAACAATGCAATCCTCGGTGGAACGAGAGTGGAGGCTAATTATTCTCCCTTGTGATAGAAAAGTCATCTGTTTTACAGCTGCTTTTAATTTATTACACCCCTGTTGTGCTGGACACGGTAAATGTCCCTCACCTATTTAGTGCCTTTTAACCTTGGATCAGGTTGGAGAGAGCTCTTTATAAATATGGTTTGACAGAAACACACTCAGAGCCTCCTACTAAACCCTCATGGTGAAACGCTTTGGTCTGAACAGTCATGTTGGAGACAGCATGAGCTTCTGCATTCAGCTCAAGAGATCTTCAAAATGTGTTTGTGCTTTAGATTAAAACATGAGACTTTTATGTCATTACTAGTGATACGAAGCCATCACTGAAATACTAGAATGTCTGGAAACAAATTAGAGCTTAATTAAGATTGCTTTTTTGCAACTGAGAAGGAAATTATTTAAGGAGGTAAAAAAAAGGGACAATTAGAAAATATATTGGATTCCAACATTGTTTGGGTCTCGGTTTGGTCTCAGTTTGACATATAATTTGAGCATAAGAAAGCAAATACAAAAAAGAAAAAGTCTTATTTTAATTTGCTAATAAACAAGTAAGAATGAAAAAAAAAAACCTTCCGTCGGTTTACCCTGATCCTGGTGTAGTGCAATAAAGCAATGAATAATACATTCTTAAATTTAGCTCGACAACTTTTAGAGTAAAGATACTGGTATCCAGTTGGGATGCAATGATTCATTGTTCACACAATTTGGTTTTCAACCAAGAATTGTGGAATCTCTAAGGCAGTGATCCCCAACCACCAGGCCGGGCAGCGGAAGAATTTTTTTTTTTTTCCTTTGAGTCTCGACAATCTTTTATTTTGAAAAATATCCAAATTCTCTCAGCTACACCTTCGATCACTTGAGTTGCAAAGTTTGGTCAGGGGAGCAAAATGACTACGTTTGAACGATCTTTAATTCTGAAAAATCTTTTGGTTTTGAAGATGACAAACTTCTCTCTTTTACATTTTAGTCACTTGAGCGCTAAAAGTAGTCCGGCGGCGTGCAACACAAAGTTGTATGTTCAACGTTTCTTTGCAAATGTATAAGAGATTAGTGCAGGTAACAGGTGATTCCTACACACTGAGTCTGTTTGCATAATATTCATAACATTAATAGGCAGAGGACATTGCCAGAGCTTGATTTTCCTCTGGTGTTATGTTATTTATTTATGTTAATTTGCTCTACATTCAAGTATACTGTTTCTTTGTCACTACACCCCACACCCCCCGGGCCACAGTGAAATCCTCAGGGGTTGACTGATAGCCAGAAAAAGGTTGGGGAACACTGCTCTAAGGTATAGTTGTATAGCTCTTTTCTACCTTGCTTTAAGGCCTAAAGCCTTTTTATAGTTGCAGTTCCATTTACCCAATCACTCAGTCATTCACCCGATCACACTCACACACACTCATACCCTTATGTGCCGAACACTGGCACCAAGCTCAACAACCTGGAACAATGTTGGCGGGTAAAGTGGGAACGAGCCTGCTATCCTCCTATCAGAGATCACCCGCTCTCCTTATGCACACCATCGTCATAAAAATCAAAGTTTACAAGCTATCTCATGGAATGCAATCTAAACAAGCAGCCAACTTTTTTTTCAGGGTGAAAAAAAGAAAAGAAAAGAAAAAAAGTGAATTTCCACAAAGCTCATGAGTCCTCCAATGTTTAATATTTACATGCTTCAAATTATAAAACAAATACCGTACATTTCAATATGGTTGGCACTGTAAAATATTTCTCATATTACTGTTGTCAAATGTTGTGTAATCCATCAGACTGAAGACTGGATGTGATTAAGTTTTGTCAATTTAAACAAACAGAAGTGATTATTCTGGTGAATAAGCTGGTTTCTTAAAAAAAAACCCTCAAACTTAAGCTTGCTATGAACCTTTAATTTGGACTTTCAACTGATGAGCACAGATCTGTGGAGGACACCTTCAATGCTACGTTCACACTGGGCATGTGATACGCATTCTTGAATGCGCATTTAGCATATGATGTTCACACTGGCCTGTTACTACCCAATACTAACTCCTAACCCTAACCCTGCCACCTACAGTTAGAAGAGGATTGGTGCAAAATGTCTTAATTTCCTGAATCTTACTCCAGCCTTTCTTTTCTTAGTTTGACACATGAAAGACTGTGTCATATAAAAACCACACTTATTAATTTCTCCTCCATGATCGATCTTCACTTTAAATAGGGTGCCATCCATATGTCAATACCAAAACTGAGTCCCTGATTGGTCAAGGTTTGATCGGATTTAACTCTCGAGGCATGTTCACTGGCCATGCACTTTGTACACAGAACCTAAAAATGGTCATAAAAATGTATGTCTACATGTTAATGTGAGAGTTTTGAAATGTGCACTTTTGCACATTTACTTTCACATACATTTTTTGCTTGAACTCGTGCTAGAGGTGGAGAGAATGTGGCTTTACTGTCGCTGCATTTTCTAGTTAAAAATGTACAGAATTAATGAAAAATAATGAAACACAGACAAACAGAATACAAAAATTATCTAATATATCATAACCAATTTCCCCTCATCCCCAATGTTTGTACCTGCAGACCAAAAATGCCCACAAGTTACTGATTACATGTTCAAGTTAAGCATTACAGTAAAATGACTTATAACTTTGGTACTTCTGGTTCTACAAACCATCTGTCTTTCTTATCGTCATGTTATTCACTGCTCATTTGTTGCACAAGTGGAATCTGCCATGTTCTGTGTTCTCTGAGTTGTTGTTCCATGTTTTCCTTCTAGGAAGACTCTTTGGCAACATTGGCACTGTCACATATGGTGGAGTCATAACATCGTAGCTAATGAGCTGTAACCAGCGTTCCACCCATTAACTCTCATTACCAGCAACAGCACCGCAGAGAGAAGCAAAACATTTTTGTCTTTTGAGAACGTTTGAGGCACCCAGCAATACCTTCAGTACAGAGCCTGATCACTGTCACACAGAAAACAACAGACATACTCTATTGTTTTGTTTTGGTTGACTGGTTAAGGGTCAGTACGTCTTTACACTTGCTTGGCTGACACAAGACAGAACAAATTTTGACGTCCAAGACAACAACTCAGAAAAGTCAAAACAGGTACTGAGGATCTGTCTCTTTGGTTTTCCTTTTACTGGTTGTCAGTTTGTTTACTTGGGTTTACTTTTTTTCAGTTTTCTTCACCTGAAGGTTTTGTTTCAGCCCTTTACTCTGCACTAAGGTATTTTTTTAATCATTCCAGTGGCTTTCTATTGATGAACTATAGTATTCTCTCTGTGTTATGGTTTTCAGTTAGTCACATTGACTGTATATGACCAGACAATGGCTAATTAAGACAATTTCTTCACCATTTTTTTGTAAAATGAACTGCCATGTTGGAACCAGAAAATGTGAACTGTGTGTGTGTGTGTGATTGGTCAAGATCGGTCCAAGTCAGTGTTTCTATGGCAACCACTCTTGCCATTCAGGAGTGTGCTTATTGGAAGACAACACCCCTCATCTGTCAATTAAATGCTTCAAACGTTTGACATGAGACCACCTACTTTTAGTACGGAATCTCATTGGCCAGATTAAATTTGAGTAGCTTGCAATACAAAAAAAAAAAAACATAAAATAGGATTAGCAAGAATATGTGAAATAAGGTTTCAAAGCAAGAATGGTTATTCTGACAAATATAATGACTAGCTGTTTCTTTCAATAGAAGACTATGGGATTTTGGCTTTATTGGACCAGTGGGTACTTCATATTTGGAATGTGAAGGGGGAAAGGTCATTCAGTCCAGCTCTTTCTTTGTTGTTGGTGTACAATCATCCTTAAGTTAGTTCGTTATGCTGTTGTCACATTCGTCTCTGGTCTCCTACAGCTAGATCCTCTACAAATCCACCACCATCATAATAAAAAAGCATGTCCCATTTTCTATTTTTCAGATTTAAATGCACCCTAAAAAATGTTCACGCCTTGATAAAAAAAAAGAATAAAAATAAAATAAAGACAGACTGTGGGGTCATGAATGGGACAGAGTAGATGACCATGGAGACTCCCAAAACATACTGTGCCAAAAGTTGACCACAAAATAAACATCCAGGTACAGTCAAAAATTAGAATTTAAAAGTATAATTTATGAATTACATATTTTCCAAATGTTGATAAATTAAAGGGACTTTTTTTTCTGCTTTTCATTTTGACCTAGCATTTAAATTATTTTTGAAATAAAGTTTTGCTTTGTATACAGTACTGCATGAAGTAACATAACATACAAAATAAGAAGCTGATGTTAAGAGAAGGTTAAATAGTTTTATTTACTTTAACAAAGGACAGAACAAAAATGTAAAATCCACTCCTAAAAAATAAGTTACAAAGAAAAAATGGCAAATTTATTTGTGAAATGTAAAAGAAAAGCTCAAAAATAGTATTTAGGCAAAATAATCACAATGAAATGAATTTTTACTTAAAAAAAAGAAAAAAAAGGATAATGGCTTCATATTCATGAATGTAAAGGTTTTCGGAAGAAATATGAATGCTGACTCAATTCTGTAAACTCAATTATAAAACAATTTCAGAAAAACAAATAAAACCAGTTAATGAAACATTTATTGAATACTTTCAACAAAAAACTCATGCATTATTTATTTTTGTCATGCGCCAGTATGAGCTTGCTCAGTCATGCATCATCACGGATGCGGCTCTTTGACGTGTTCTCAGCTGGCAGTTCACCAAACTCCATGACTCCAACTGATTCTTCCCTAATTTGTGAGCGCTCAATAAAAAAGATCAAAATAAAAATTAAAAAAAAAAAAAAAAAAACATCAAAAAGACATTTCCTTGCACTTTATTGGGTTGGTATAACTTAGAAAATACTTGAAAATGTGCTTTCTGTTTGTGAGAGTGAGAAAATGAGAAGTCTGTTTCTGAGTTTCTGTCTGAGTGTGTCTCTGTAAATCGTAATGTAACTGTGAGACGACAGACACAAAGCATCATCTGCAGGAACACTGCCTTTAATAACTCACCTTTACAGCATCTTTCTATTTATTTATTTATTTATCTCTGAACTTCCTGTCATTGCCCTCATCATTTACCTGGCTTGGGACAAATACAAGATGGACAATGGTTGCTGCCCTGTTGAAGCTGCACTTATTCTTTTTTTCTGTTATTATACGATGCTTATTATACGATTTTGTTATTATCTTTTTTGGGGTAATTTTTATTTCTTCAGATATTTCTTCACGTTTGGGGGTGCAGTCACGGCATTTGGAGAAGGCATTTCTCCATCTTGCCCATGCCTATATCTAGCCTTGTATGAGCTTGTATGAGTATAAAAGTGGATCCATCAGAACAGAGAGTCTAAACTTTGGATTTTAACCTGACTGGCATCTTTTCTGTCAGTGATGTGCTTTTTCTGTCAGTCAGCTTCCTCTTCTTTTGGTTGTTAATTTCTGGTCCAGTCTTCTGCTTTGTTACTGCATAACAAAGCAGAAGCATTGAAGCATATTCCTTAGCATCCTATCAGCCTAGTCTGCTTCTGTTTTGTTTCTGTTGTGCCTTTTGCTGCTTTCTGCAGATGTAAGAAAAAAACTGCGAAAGCTGTGACTCACAGAGTCATTGTATGCCTTCTAGTGTATTCGTATCAGTCAGGAATTTCTCTAATATAGCTAAATAAATACAGAATCTTGTTTTTTATTTTTGTGAAAAAATGCTTTTAAAAAGCTTGGGTGCTGCAGCTCTTAAAACATGAATGTTAAGATCTCTGTCTGCTGAGAAGAAGTTGGTGATTGCACAGGCTAAAGTGCTGAATATGGTGTGAAATACCTGAGCTGTTTCTGCATTCAGAAGGATATTAAATGTTGTCAGAATGTGTGTCAGTTGGGATGACCGCTGTCACATTGATGTGTCATGCTGCCTGCAAGTGTCTTGACCAAACATCTGAGCACTTTCTGCACTAAAAATACAGTTTTAACAATCCTAAACAGGCCTGTAGGGAGAGAATCATGTCTAATGCTTGACATGTTATAAGGAGGAAGACATGTCATACAATGTATTTGAAATTAAAAACATAGATAATAAAAACTTCTTGTTACCCTATTTCTGCCTTTTATGTGATTAAATTTAATATGTACTTTTCCAAAGCAAGTCATTTTACCTCTGCAAACTTGTACCTGCATTTAGATTGTCTTTATTTGTTGTAATAGGTAAGTATGGAAAGTAACAAACACAGCATATTTTCTACGTCACAAATACAATTTTTCTTAAATTGCACATTTTTTTGTCTGCTCCTGATTCACAACAATTTGAATAAAGAATCGTGTGCTCTATAAATCCGTTTTTAGAAATATAAAAATAAAATACTAAAGAGAATAACAAATGTACAGTTTTAAAACCATTAGTTCCAAAAACAGTTATATTTGTCTCTTCACTCCAGAGTAGAGAATTCCAGAAGTCTTTCTCTTTTTCAGCATGAGCCCAAACAAATTCTAGGCTTTCTAGTGCTTTTTTTTGAATGGGCTTCATGAGAGGCTTACTTCATGGACGATACCCCTGCCATTCCTTTGCAGTGTGCGCTGTATGGCGTCACAGGAAACGGTCACTCCAGTTTGGCTTTCTACTGCTTTAGCTAACTGCAGTGAACTTGCATAGCGATTTTCTTCAACCCTTCTCAACAGAAGACGCTCCTGGTGAGATTTTAACTTCTGTGGACAGCCTGGACGTCTCTGTAAGATGGTTGCACTTCCATCTTTCTTAAATGTTTTGGATCGCTTTTACTACAGTATTTTCACTGATTTGTAAAGCTTTGCTGATCTTGTTGTAGCCTTCTCCTTTTTGTGGAAAGAAATGATTTCTTTTCTCAGATTTTCTGACATTTCATTTCCATGAGGAGCCATTTCTGACAGCATAAAATGGGAAGGGCTTTTATTTGTTAAGTAATGCTCTTTTATGGTCATCTGTGTCCTGGACACATCTTTAATGAATCATTAGACACACCTGTGGTTGAATGCCTGTTCATTAGAATTTAGTTGTCTTAAGTGTGGCTTTTCTCACAATGCTATGCTTGGGGGTGTATCCTTTTTTGTAACGTGAACTTTTGATGAATTAATTGGGAAAAATCCCTTTTTTGTGTGTGCAAATTAATAAATCTCGTTTGCAATCAATGGCCCACCTTTGTGGGAGTATTTTGTAGTATAATAACTCATCAAAAATGTTGATTCTGAAAGGACACTAAAGGATTAAACATATAAAAAAGTATACGACCAGAATTAGAAGCCCAAAAAGAGGAAGTTGACATAAACAGGATGATGGATTCCTCAGATGTTCAAGTTCAAAATTCCTCAATGTCTCTGGCTTTCAAATAATTACGTAGAGCAATTTCATAAATAACCCAGAATGATCTTAAGTCAAATGTTTTTTTACATCACATACTACGATGATGACATTGTAATGGTTGACCTTGTTAATGATTTGTGTTCAAATTAGAGACAGTGTGATCCCTTAGGAGTGCTGATCCTGCAGGGATGATGGAGTACTCTACCTGTCAGAGCGGCTCCACATTATGGTCACTGATGACCTCTTTGACGGGCAGCTGTGGTTTTAATTAAACCTCATTCCTCCAGACTGTTTTTAGTCAAGAATGCAAAACAGCAACTGAACTGTCTGGAGTGGTCACGGCCATGATGCTTGTTGTCATGGATACCACTGAGCACATTGTTCTTATTGCTTTGCACAGTAGCAACAACAATGAAGTTTAATTGACCTGATGTTGTGCAGCGGCGTGTTCATCAGTGGGTGCTGCCTGAAAGATCCAACAGGGGTTGTGTGGTTGTAAAAGGTTTCTCCTTAACAGATCCATGAAGAGAAAAGATGATGAAAGACAATCTCTACTGCCTCCCTTTGAGATTCTGAAGCAGCTGTGTTCATCTTCACATGAGGCTCCTCCTGTCAGCAAGTTCTTCTTCATTCTGCAACAACCATAACACTGCGGAAATCACAGACCAGAAGATGAGAGAGCAGAGTCAGGCAGATATCCAGCTCCCCTGTTGGTAAAGGAGCTTTCCTGCATGAAGGTGTGATTGATGTCTTGCCAATTCAGGCACGAGGTCAGGGAGACTTCTGCAGCTCGTCTAGCTGACCTGTCGCACTTTGAGGTGATGGAAGTAGCAGAACCTGCAGAAACTGAACTGGTTTCTGCAGGTGTCATAAATGATGGCCTTTAACTTTGTTAAGAAAATTGTTAAGCTTAAAACTATCATTTAAACACAAGTCAAAAGCCTCAGTCACACTGGTCTGTCTGCAGTGCTTCTCCATTGTGTGTGTGTTGAAAGTCTATCTCACAACCCTCAGTCAACATCCAAAACTTATGTTTTGGACAATATGGCTCCATGCCCTTTCCTTCCTGGCTGAGTCCTTGTAAAATGCATGTTTTGAGTCATAAAGGAGGTTTTTGTACTTAAACTTCTGGCATCCATGGGGAAAATAAGCGACGGTGTTATCCGCGGTGTTAAAGTACTTTATTACAAGGGCACGTCATCTTAAATATTGATTTTTAAAAAATCTTTTGTTTTGAAAGTATAATAGAAAGTTTTATTTTGTGATCGCTAGCACGATTGCGGGACACTCTCCTGAAACAACTCCAAGCATTAAAAAGTCAGCTTCTAGTGTGCAATGATTGCCCGTCCAAAATGTATCCAGTGGCTCCACTTTGTGTGTTTAAAAGTTTGTTTAATATACAGAAAGAAATACTATAAATGCAGTGTATCATATGGGTCAAGCTGAATAAATAAAAGGGTCAACCTTTTTTTAAAAGTTTTTGGATTTAAAAACTACAGAACACATCAAGACTACCACTTTACAAAAAGTTTGAAAACTCTTTCCAAGAGGGACAGGAGAAACATTCATCCACAAAAACATCCATTATGGTGTGATCACTGATTGGATATTACAACTGGAGTGTTTGGCATCACCCATAAAAAAATTACTTCCCTCCAGCTCCAACAAAATGAGGTCAATTTTTTTGGCAATATGTATACCGCCATGTTAAGCAGAAATGACATCAGTATGCAGTGAGTGGTCCGAATTCTGAGCCAACACTTCTATGGCAATCCCTCTCATCAATCAGGAATGAGCTTGTTGGAAGTCAAGACCCCTACAAGTTGAGAGCGGCCAGACAATCAAATGTTTAGAATGTTCAACGTGAGACCACATACTTTTTTTGAGGAATCTGATTGGCCAGTTTATAACTGAATTGTCTTGCACTACAGAAAGAAAATATGGAAAAAATAGGATTAATCAATAAAATGTTAAAAAAAGATAGTAGACCAAAAATGTTTCTTTTGACAAATAAAGTGACTGGGTAATAGCTTTTTATTTCTCAATAGAAGTCCATGGGATTTTGGCTTCTTCAGTGGATACTTCCTATTTGGAATGCAAGGGGGAGGAGTCACTCAGTGGAGATCTCATACGCAGTTTATGGCTGTGATAGATTTATTAGCTTCTGATCTTCATCTGGACGTATTCATAACAAAGGTAAAACATGTTAAGAAAAGCACATACCCTTGAAGATTCATTCTAAATCGTTCCATAACAGAAAAAAGTTTGAAAAAGTTCATTCGGATTTAGTTTTTTTAAATAGAAGATATTTTCCATGATGTATTCTCAATTCGAAGTAAAGGCACTATAACATTTTGTTCATGGCTTTTTAACATATAATAATATGTCATCACTAGCTAAGACTATCATCAAGCACTAACTACAGCCAAATGTGGGGCAGACCTATTTGTTCAGACTTTCAACAGCTGGATAGACGCTGGTCCCTAATTTTTAAACTTTGAGCAATTTAACCAAGGCCGACTAGAATCAGCATCAACTAAGCTTTGAGTTGAAGGAAGAGGCAGACTCCCTGCATTGTTTCATCATCAGACTGTTGTTTTTATTCTCTAGCCTCCATGCAGGCTCAGAGCAGTGCTTGGTTCAGATATTTAAAACTTGACCATCCCTGCAGCTTCACTGTCAGCAGTGTTGGACACCACTTGGATTCACAGTCAGACCAAGGAATGAAGCCAGCGTTCAGCCCTCACACTGTCAGAATGGCTCACATTGCTTCACTGATTCACTGGATGTCTTTTGCCCACAGTGCACCACTGCTCCACTTTTGAATTCTTTATCATATTTGAATTTTTTGCTTTGGTTAACCTTTGAGAACCACAAAAAAACACAAAAACCGGATGATCAATGCGTGTGACAATTGGTGCAGATGGCGGATCAGTGCTGCCTGAAATAACAAGATGAAACTACAGGTTTTAAAACTTTTTTTTTTTCTCTTTACTTGAGGCACAGACAGAGAGAAGAATATTTATAAAACAGTTGGTCTGCACCAGCGCAGTATAATCCACCACAACAGCTCAATCTGTAAGGAGGACAAAGCACAAAGAATGAAAAGGCTTCATAGAAACCATTGTGGGTTTTTTTTCTTCTCTCAGCAGATATGCAGAATAATCATCTGGGACGGAGCTTTGGCTACATGCTCTAATTAATGATTTCATTATTTCTCTGAGTCACTGCACCCCTGTTTAAAGCCCATGTTCCTTTTTTGTCTTGTTCACTCCATTATCCAGTGATGTCATTATAGTCTTACCCTCTTATTCTTCCCATCCACTTCTCAAGACAATCAGTATTATTTTGTAACCTGTAGTTTCAGCATATTTTTGATGTCATTTCATGATTTGCTTTAACTTCTCAGATCTTCTTCCTGGACTTTTATCTCCTTTTTCTCATTTTCCTGTTTGTCCACCTTCAGCTTTCATCTTCCTGAAAGGCTGTTGTGAATCATCATCATCAGTCCCTGTGAGCTTTCTGCTGCCATCAGAAACGAAAGAAAAATAATCAGGATGAATGTGTCCTTTAAAATAAATGTTTTTAATGGCAATCTAGATTATTCTAGATTTTTAGATTAGAAGATATATTTGTTGATGTTCAAATAAAACATAAAGACATTTTGATCAAAATTGTTGCAGTTGTTGCAAACATTTCTTTTTGTATTTGCATAAAATGACAAAACTGAAGAGATAATGACCACTGTTGTCTATACATTTGTACAACTCAAAATGTTTGCAGTTGCACTTTGTAGTCCCACACCAACTATGTATTTTTTTGTTGTAAAAATCATTACATTTTAATTAGGATAATGAAGTTTTAGCCTAAATAAACTCCTGGAGAGTGACAGGAGTTCATTAGAAATTCACTTCTAAGTTGTGGGCGGGACTGCTGACAGAGAAGTAAGCCTCTGCTGATATCCCATCATTCCTTTGCATACTCTTTCTCCTGCTAGGTTACATACCCTTACAACAGCAAGTTAACAAAAACAGCAAGCAATACTGAAGCTATCCAGCGGTACAGCTTTGAGCCAGGTGGCACCTCAGATGAGGAAAATGAAGACGTTAATGGATCTATTTGTCTGAAAGTGGATGCATCAGAATAAGCAGAGCAGTGAGACTGTTCCCCGCCCATTTTAGTTGCTGCATCTCATCAGCATTTTCTTAGGTTTCATAGCCTGAAATCTTTTTGTATTCCTTTTGGGAAAAAAATAGATGACTCATATGTCATAACAATATTCAGATAGCCACCAGAGACTTTACATATAAAAGTTGTCAGCTTCAAATTCACATCTTTCAACAACTGACTACTTTTAATCACATTTTATCCACAAGGAAGCTTATTTTTTTTCCTAATGACATTTTTGTATTAGCATGTTTCTAAAAACTTAAATATTTAGAACTTTTGTAATGAGTGAGGCCATTATGTAAGAATGCAGAGCCTTCAAAGCATGAATGAATCTGTGCAACAAAGTTCTGGAGACTGTAGAAGAAGCTTCAGCAGAAAGAGACTCAGTCAGACTCCATAAATGTATTAACATTGGAAACATATCAAAGACTACAGTTCACTACGCATTGCAGTAAAACAGAGCCCAGGTCAGCGAACAAAACAAATTAAATGAAAGGTTATAACACTGTTAAGGACTGTTAGTTTTTAATAAGTTTGTTTCCTCTGAAAGTCTAAAGATAATGAGGGGTCCAGCTACATTTAGCCAGAAAGTGTCTGAGGCGAACTGTAATGAACATACATGCTTTGGTCTTAGATTTATGTTTTTCTTAAAATTCCACTTCGGAAAAACCCATTCATCCATTTTTTTAACCTGTTGTATCTTTTTTGGGGTCACGGGGGGCAATATTGGAGCTATCCACTCCTACATTTTTGAGCCAGGTAGCAGCTAAGATGAGGAAAATGAAGACGTTTGGATCTATTGGAGACTTTAGCCCACACATGGCAGTTGCTGCGTCGCAAACCCAAGCTTTTTCAAACAGCAGGTTTTTATCTGCCTCTAACCCAACACCATTTGAATAAATAAATACTCAGAAATGCAGTTTTGCTCTTAAATTATTTTATACATGGCCGCCATCACGAGAAAAATGCTACAAGAACATGTTAAAAACACCCAAAACTTTGGAGTGAGTCTTAAAAGAGATGAGATGCATCTCAGTCTATAAGGTGGACAGAACTGTAGTTTTGGGTAAAGTTTATGTATAAAATAAAGACATTTATAGTTTTCTTTTAGTTCATGGTGTGGGAATATAATAAAAACAAACGAAAGCATTGAACCATTTACCTGAAAGAGGTCTGTGTCTAAATCTAAGTTTTAACAGCATTGACTGGTCTTTAATAACAGAACATTACTTATCAAAGAAAGAAAAAGACTCAGCAGAAGGAAAGCTTCTCTTTTCACCATTCATCCATTTTCTTAACTTACTCTATCACTTTTCATTTTACTAGTATGCTGGAGCCTATCCTTGCTACTGTTGGGCAAAGGCAGAGTTCACCCAGGACAGGTCACCAATATGTCGCAGGGCCACACGCTCATACAGGCACACCTAGGGATAACTTAGAGTTCACCCATGAAGCATGTTTTTGGATTGTGGAAGGAAGATGGGGGCATGGGGAGAACATGCAAACTCCACACAGGACCCCAGCCTTGATTTGAACCTGTGCCTTTTCTCTGTGAGGTAAGAGAGAGAATCACTGTGCCAACATGCAACCCTTTATTTTAACCATTTAATCTTTTTGTCAAAAATGTATAACCAAGCAAATTTTTAAATATAGTAAAAACCACTGGTGCCCCTGGCAGCTGCTTACCGCAATTTTTAGTTAGTAAAACAACTACAGTGAGCAACAGCGCCCCCTCTACTTTCACTGTGAAGCTGCAGTTTATTTACATCAGAAACAAGCGGCTTATTAAAATCTGTATACAACAAATGCAACACTCTGAATTATTTACAAGCTACAAATATGTCAGGATATGAGTTCAGAACTTTCAACATTATTAACATACATGCATAAATGATTAACCATAATATATGAAAATGTTGAGATTTACTAAACACAGAGTAATTTATTTATTTATGTAGGTTCTTCACTGCTCTTAATTTTTCTCAACTTTATTTTGTCCTCCACTTTTTAAAAGCGTTAGTTAATTCAAAAATGAAAGAAATATTTGTAGAATTCACAGTTAACCACAAGAATAGGGAGCATTTATTTGCACAAAATTAACAATAAATGTATGTCATATTCTCGCAATCTCACATTAGAATGCCTATGTAACAGCACTGTATTGGTGAAGTTTATTAAAAAAATGTTTCTCCAAAATTATAAGTCAGCAATATTGAAAAAACAGAGGTTGGTATTACTGATTGGAGAGAACTTGGGACAAAAGCATGCTTTGTGCTGTGTTTTGTGTGTGACCAATCTCAGTTCAAATTGAAGTGATGTGCAATAACGATCAAGGACGAGGATCAGCAAATATAATTAAGGAATTAATGGAAATGACATACAAATTGCTAAAAAATATTTGAAGCGTAGCAAGCCAAAAGGCAAGAAGATAGAGCGTCTGGGCCTGAAAAACTAAAATCATCATCTGAATGGGAGGTAGTTGTGATAAACAGAAGGTTAAACTTGGTGTAATAAGAACATGGAGAAGCAGACCCCGAACCGGAACCAACTAAATAAATAGGTACAAACATATAAAGCTGAGCTAAAAGAATGTCTTCTCACAGTGCGCTCCTTTAAGAGGGCAGATCCCAGATGAACTACAAAAATAACACCAAACTGAATGGTGTTATTAGGGGATGTGAAGGACTAGGAGCATCTGCTTCACTCCTGAGGAAAGAGCCTGCAGACACAAAGTAGATTCCAAGAACTGACTTATGTGCTTTTTAACTAAGCTGCTTCTGAAGGGTTCATATTGTGATGAATTGGGTTTTGCTGTTGTTACCTTATGTCTTAGTCACAATTGTCCTTGGATACATACAGAATTTACTTTTGTTTTCAGAAGTATTTTTTTGTCAAGTTTTTTACGTTTATGTTTCGTTCATTGTTTTTTTTTTTCCTTTCTAAAATGTAATTATTTTTTTTCATATTTGTTGTGCTTTCATTGTTTTTGTGATCTTTAAAAAATTGAGTGATTTGTTGATGTGATTTGCACTTCAGGGCCACTGTGAATAGTGGTGGGCAAAAAATTTGCAATCCTGCATGGGTTACGCAGGTGACCCAAACAAAATTTTAAGATTGTAGACCACATGGTGAGCCCATCGAGGAATAATGTTCATGCACATTTTTTTTAAATGGTTAATAAAGTCAGGAGCTAGTTCTTGCACCTTACTAACAACTAGAGCACTGCATAAGGGCACCGTACGACAGCATCGCTATTCATTATAAGTGCATGTAACTTACATTATCCTAGTTCATGATACACTTACCACATGTACAACAATTGTACGTTTCTTTTTCACAATGTCCATCAGGAGCTGTAAGACACATCTATATTTATCTTAAGATACGTCTGCACCGGTCTACTACCCTTCATGGGCCCAGACAACCCAAAAATCTGCAGCTCTCAAACTGGTTTTCCCCTGTACGGGTGAATGTGACTGAGGTATTAGTTGTGGTGGTGCAGACGCAGTCATTCAATCTCTATAAACTGTCTAATTTTATAGTAAAATTCTGTTTTGGTGAAAAACAAAACTGTGGATAGTAACCCTCTGTTGATTCCGAAATCTTTTTTTGATAGATTCTGTTGCAATTTGTCAGTATTTTTGGCTTGTTTTCCAACTGCAGTATAATTTTTGACAATTTATAGATGTGACTTGACCAGGAGGCTCTAAATTGTTTGGTTGCATTTGTTCAAACTATAACTTTTAGTGACTGTATCTGTTGGAATGAATCTGTGGTATGTTGTGTTTAAGGCTGGAAGTCAGAATCATGCTACTGCATTAGCAATTCATTTGTTTTTGATTCAGAGAAGCAACTTATTCAAAAAAAAGCAGAAAACATCCTGTCTGCATCTCTGCACTCCTTCAGTAGATCAAATTTGACTCAGCGCAATGAAAAGGCTCTCTAGTGCCAGCAGGGGTGCGAAGTGAAGTCCTGAGGAATCAGTTGACATTTGTTTGATTTCAGACCAGAGAAAATAATAGTTTGATTTCATAAAGGCGATTTCACACCACTCCGCTCATCCCCGCCTTGTGTATCAACGTCAGAAGGGTTTTGTCCCACACAGCCCGAGGCCTTAAATGGTTGGGCTTGTGACTCTTTGAATCAAAGATACAGCTTGCATCATGTATGACCTCACCAGTTGCTTCTTCAGTGGCCCACAATATTTGTGTGGTGACATAAATTGTAAAGTGCACCTTTCTATTTTTTGTAACTCGGCTGTTTCCTAATAAAAATAAATAATTGCAAAAATATTTCTGTCTGGTCTGGCTTTTCTGCACTGCAAGCCTTCCGTTTCACAGCTTCAAAGAGACTGCAACAGACAGTGGTGTGATTTTTTTTATTCTTGCTTAAGCATAATTAGAAAAAATATATATATATTTTTTTTAAATTTAGATGTGATCCATTTTGGACTTTCTTTGTTATTATTATTTTTTGTATTTTAAGCGTGAGTTATGTGATTCAACTTTATTTTGTCCCACACAGCAAGTGACTTTTAAAAAGCTCAAAAGAGTGAGGCCTTCCCAGAAGAATGTCTGGGTATACCCTCTGAAATGACAGTTAAGTTAATCATTTTAAATTATAAATGCCTCATTCTGCAGTGTACTACTTGTGAAATATGACTTGACTTTTTATGGTTTTAATAAAAACGTTTTATTATGAATGTGACTGTGTCTGCAAAAGCTGAAAGTATGTGGAGAGTTTGAGCTGGGGTGTGCAGAAGACATTTTTATCTGTATGAAGGTTGTTCACTTGAACGAAATTACTTTTTTCAGAGATGTAGTGTTATTTAGCATCCTACTGTTCTACCAATTTATATTTAAACCATTGATTTTATGTATATTTAACATACACGCTTGTATTACGTTTTTTTGCTACTATTTTACTCCTTGATGCAGGACTTTATTTCCAGCTATGAAAAAGAAAATGTCACTTGTGTTTTTGCTTTTAAGTAGATGCTACGTTAGAGTTTGGAGCTGAAGTGGTTTGATGCAAATTTACATCAATACGCGTCACGGGGTTGAAACATTAAAACAGCTTAGTTAAAAATTGAAAAAATAAATAAATAAAAAAAGCTCTGTTGCAAAATCCAATCTCAAGCCTTTAACTGCCCAACCAAGAAAAACAAATCTACTGCTTGTTGCTTTGTAAGAGTAATGCACTTGATTCATGTTTCTAAAATGATTTTTTTTAAAATGTGATTTACCGTTTGGTTGTAGGCAGTTTAACATTTACATTTAACAGTGTTTTTTAACATTAAAGTTCCTGTTAAATGAGAATCTACTCTGTTTTGTGTGTGTTTTCAACAAGGGCGAAGCTACATGGGGGCAAGTGGGTATCTATGAAGTTGGATTTGTAGCAGAAGTATTGTCTGTCTGAAAAAAAAAAAAAAGGTTTTATACTTGTAATAATAGATGTGTGGGTCTGTAAAAATGTTTTGTAACTGTAGAAAAAAATGTCTGTCCGTAAAAAAGTTTTGTAGTAATAGTACAAGATCGTGTATGTAAAAATGTTTTGTCTGTAAAAAAGTTTTGTACCTGTAAGATATTCTTGTGTCTGTAAAATGATTTTGTACTTGCAGAAAAAAAATTGTGTCTGTAAAAAGATTTGTGACTTTGAAAATACATTTGTGTGTGTAAAAATGTTTTGTACTTGTAGAAAAAAAACTGTCTGTAAAAAATTTGTACTTGTCAAAAGAAATTGGCCGTCCATTAAAAATACTTTGTGTGTGTGTGAGACGGCATGTAAGATGGACAGACATTTTTTTTGACAAGTACATAATCTTTTTACTTATCTTTTTTTTTCTACAAAACAAATTCCTTTTTGCAGTTACAAAACTTTTTACAGACACCTTTTTTATCTACAAATACAAAACATTATTACTCAAACACACATCTTGTACTACAACTACAAAGTTTTTTTTTTTTTTTTATGAACAGAATTTTTTGCTGCAGTTACAAAACATTTTTACAAATTTATTATTATTAGGAACAAAGCTTTTTTTTTACAGACAAACAATACTTTAGCAACTTCCAAAAACATGCATCATGGATCAGTTGGTGATTCTGAATTGTCCCTTTATGTGTGTGAATGTGTGGCCCTGCACGCACTATACCGGTAACTTGGGTGTACCCTGCCTTTACCCATCAGTGGTTAGATTAAGCTACAGCAACCCTGTGATCCCAAAAGGGATTCAGCAGGTTCAGAAAATGAGTGGGTGGATGGATATTGGGATTGCACTCTTTTATTTTAATACATAGTTTTTAATGGTGGAGCCTTTAATCCTCCTTATTCTGTGCTTAAGTAAAAACCCTACGGAGGAGGAGGGGGGGGGGGGGGGGGGGGGTATGAGCATGACAAGTTTGAATACATTGAACTTGTCCTTTTAAAAAAAAGAATAAACCATCACTGTAGTTTACAAATCCAGACATACTGAGTAGAACATATGGAGGCTTTTAAAAGGGGCTGTAAGAGGTATGTGGGTGTTAGAAGAGGTTATAGGGGGAGTCCTGTCTGCACTCCATGGCTGATTTTAGTTCTAAAACATAATTTTCAAATAGAAAAGCAGGAAATGAAACAAAGTTAAATAAATTGTTTCAATATAATCATTATTTTTAATGAAAAATTGTGCTACAGTGGTCCCTCGCTATACCACAGTTTACTTTTTGTGGTATTGGAGATTTTTTTCAGTGCAGTTTTGTATGTTATTTTTGTTTTTCTAAACATGCACAGTGTTCTGCATCCTGATTGTCCGTTGACCTTGTCAATCAATCTCCGTGCTGTGTCTCTCATCCAGAATCTTTTCCGTTTACTAGATCTATGATTGTGAGCAGATCTTCGTTTTTTTTCTACTAGACTAATTTTTCTACAAAAGTGAGAGTTTAAACAAGAGTCAAGTGTAAAAATAGTCATGTCTGTCTGAGAAAAGTGAAGTGTATAAAAACACATCTGTAATCCTCCTTTGTTGATTTCCCCTATTGTGTTTTTTTGTTTTTTAGAACGTAACCCCTGCGATAAATGAGGGAAACATTGTATTTCTTGTGTTAATGTAACTTGATCCAAGTTCAAGACCCACAAGGCCAGATTCATGAGGCATTTATCCTCATCGTTGACATCCTTTAATTACTTCTTAATTGCAATACATGAAACAGTTTTTTTATTTAGAGGCTCATCTTTTCAAAGAGAAACAAGATTGTTTTGCTCACTCCCTCTGAAGGTGGAACAGAGGCGGAATGTTTAGGAGGAAACAGTATGGATTAAAGGATGCTTGACTATATGAGAGCGGATTTCTCAAATGTGTAGACTGATGCTGCTCAGACTGCAGTTTGATGAAGTCTAACATTACTGTGATCAGCCTCAGGTGTGCAGGTCTCATTAGACAGGGTTCTCACGCTGATCCGAAACACAACAGAAGCTGTGTGTCTCACTCGGTAAAGCTTTTACTCTGGCCACTGCTGTCAAGGTCTATGCAGCTACCTGTTCCTCTGAGTCACCTGTGCATGTTTGCGGGTCATCTGGCTTCAGATCGCATGGTTCATTTGGAAGGTGACTCATCCTGTCAGCACTCATTTCTCAATGGACTTTCACGTGTCTGCATCAGGAGCAAGCAGGAGCACTGAGCATCTGCCCTGAGGCCGGATCAACATGAAATCCACAGGAAAGCTGGAACACTAGCATGACTTCCTGCTGAAAAAGAAATACTAACGTCTGACACAAAAGAGCAGTAATCCATCTTTTTCCCCTGTTTAATTTCAGTTTTCACATCTGATTTAGAGTGTTTTGTGCACAGGTTCAATTTTCTCCAATGCATTTTCATTACCTACTGCTTACAAAGAACTGCTCTTATCTGTGTCTGTGTCAACACAGCCTTTAGATTTTGCTGCAAGTTTAAGTGCAGCTTTATTTACTTACAAACACAACACAAACATTTGATACAAAATGTATTCCAATCAGCTAACTCCAGGAAATACAAAAGCAATCATAAATGCTGTCACTCAGTCAAAGGCAACAATGAAAATTCAGGAAGTTGTTTTCACAATCACATTTTTGCAAAATTATCATTCCATCAACCCTCATGTGCATAATAAAACCAAGGCTGACTTGTTCATTGAAAATGGTGTTTGAATTGTCCTTGCTTATGTGTATTGCAGACAAATATTGTCATAATAAAAAAATAATAAAAAAAGCATACCTGATGGCATCACACAGCACGTACTGAACCTTTGGTGATGAGCAAATTTAGCTCCTGATGTGTGAAAGGTGAGGAAAACAGCATTGGAAGAATTTACCAACAGAAGTCACTCTACTTCTCCGGGACATGCAGTTTTTTCGACACCCCCTGTTTGCTGAATCTCTACACGCTTACATAACAGACAGACATGGTTCCGATACATGAAATGGAATCTTCCTTTAATGAAGTCAGCAGGCTGCAGAGGTTTCCTCGGTCAGTGAACTCCTCGTCGTCTTTGATGAAACTCACTGTGAGAAAAACACACTTGGCTGCTCTGCCACTGCACATTGCCCCCCCTGACCGCCTCCCTCAGGGGAGAGTCCCACCCCCACCCCCCAACACTAACACACATACACACTTTTATGTGTACACCCACAAATATCACAGCGATGCTGCACAAATCCTCTGAGTGGATGATGTTCATCCTTTTCCTCCATCTCTGTGAGGACGCGTGTGTGTGCTTCTGAGTGTAGAACTTGACTGTTGTTCCGCCTCAGGATGCTGCAGAACTCCATAGTGAAAACAAGGTTCAGGATGAGTTTATACCAAGTTTGCCGTCTGAACTCAGTTTTGTTCCAACCTTGAAGGAAAGCACACATGATTTAACATTAGTGATTTTCTTAAACTACAGTGATGATCAATTTCCTCATAGATTTCTCACAGATCTACAAGGTTAATTCCAACAGTGTCTCCTGGTGTGGCCCATGCTTGAGATAAGTCAACGGTTTGAAGAGTGGACTGTCAAAGAGTAAAATTATTAGAAAAAAAAACTAAATAGATTGTTGTATAAGAGAAGCTGCCTATTGCAGCAGCACGACTTACCATAGTTTGAAACCAATGTGGTCTCAAAATAAGGATATGTTGGCAATTCAGGTATTTAAGTGCAATTTTTTTGGATCACATTATGTATATAAAATGCTATACTAGTAAAGATTGATTTGATTAGATTTGATTTTAATGAATTCAAATGAGTTCACCTGATTGCTGGTTTGTTGTCTAGTTTGGTGACAGTATTTATCTTAGAAGTCCCTAAAAAGTCTGTTTGGTTGTGCTGCATCTACATTGTGTTGTGCTGACAAAAATAGAATGTTTGTCAATCAGTCGGCATGTTTACATTGACGCCGTCAGCTTTACGCAGGACCATAAACATGTCAATTTTGTGGCAAAAAGCAGGAGAAACAGGACACAGGTCCAGGTCTAAAAAAAAAAAAAAAAAAAAAAAAAAAAAAACTTGTGTCATACTTTGAAAATAAAGCTTTGTACAATAACACCACCATCCATTTTTTGCTGTGGAAAACAAAAGTTTAATTTTGGAAGTACAAACATATAGCTATACATATTACGATGTAAGACACATATATTTTACAAGGACTCAGTGAAAAGGACGGGACATGAGGCCTGAACCTTGACTGTATGCAGAGAACTGGACTGAGCGAGTGAGACATCACCCTTAGAAACTGGTTTACTTCAGGTTTCAACCAAATGAAGTAAATTCAGTCGCCATTTCACCCTGTCGGTCTTAGTCTACATTTCAATGGCAACCCCTCTCTCCAATAAGTAGTGAGCATTTTTGAAGGCCACACCCTTTTCATTGAAAGTAGTATCAAGAGAATCTGTCTATCAAACATTTTATACATTCAATGTGAGGCCACCTACTGTTATTGAGACATATGATTGATCAGTTTATAGCTTGAATAACTTAAGCTACAACAAAAATATCATTAAAAAAAATAGAATTTTCACAAACACATTAAAAGGATGCAGCAGAGCAAGAATGGTTATTCTGACAAATATAATGATTGAGTAGTAGCTGTTTTTTTCTTAATAGAAATCTTTGGCATTTTGGCTTCTTGGAGCCAGAATGTACTTCCTATTTGCAACTCAATCCAGTAGTCTATATAGAGTCGAGGGGCCTGACTGCCAAAGGCTTGGATGGACTACTCGTCAAAGAGGTGCCAGGACAAACAACTCCTCTGGAAGCCATGAGGAGGGGGGACGGACGCAGCAGAGACGTTGTAAGATAACTGACGATTGTGAGACAGACTCCAAGCACAATGCAAGGGAGATGCAACACAGACAAACCAGTGACTGCAGCACCCACGCTCAGAATTTGTCATCATTATTAGCCCTTACCTGGTCCAGATGAGAGAATCTTTAAAAATGTTGTCAGCAGATACAGTGATGATGGCAGGATGTGTGCTGCTGATGCTTTCAAACTTTTCTCTGCACAGAATGCAGCGTAACACATAACCTTCATTAAAAAGTTTAGGTTTAGAAACCAATAAAAACTACAATATTAGCCACACACAAGTTGTTTTCCCCCACTTGGTTGTCTCATTTTTTATTTTATTTTTTTTACGAATTGAGACTCGGCTGATTAAAAGCTGTTAGATTTTAAAACTGGGTCAGAGAGGAAGAAAAGAAGGAAGAAGACACTGATGAAGATGAAGGAAGAAGGAAAGTGAGAGCTTGTAGTTTGAAGAAACCCGAGCTTTGACGCAAACTGGTGAAGTACCAAACATTTTCCAGCATGTTCCTGCTGTGAGTTTGTGAATTCAGCACAGACTGCGTGCCTCAGGGCGCACGGTGTTGAACCGCATCTCTGTGAATAATCTCAGCAGAAAGACGAAGAGCGAGAGTAAAGAGGGACACAGACAGATAAAAGATATAACCAGGGTGAAGAGCAAAAGGGATGAAGAAAGTGTAAGGCTGCGTGTTGTCTGACAAACCTGAACATCTCACAGTTTACAGATAAAGTAATAAAAAATATTGACAAATCAATATAGTGTAGGAAAAACACAGGCCTAACTTGATGATTATTATGCTGTAAATAAATGAATCAAAACGTCACATATTAAAAAAAAGGAAAAATTATTTACCGTATAGCCTCCAATAATGGCCGGTCTCTAATAGACGTTGGTCTCCAATAAAAGCCAGATCTAAAAGGTGGTAGTAATAGACGCCAGTCCCTAATAGTGGCCAGCTCCCTTAAGACCCTGCCCTACCCCACTCCCCAATGCCCTCCGCGCATGCTACGTACCGAGGCAGGCAGAGGGTGGGGACAGAAAACCGTCAAACTCCGTAAGAGAAAGAGGAAACACCACGGGAGCGGCTGTTCAGACACAGTGGAGAAAAGTTCTTGGTAGCTTGTAGGAAGTTCTAAATGTTTTCATAAACCCAAATACTGAGGCATGATCACTGATGTTTTTGTAGAGCTTTTCGAAATAATTCAACCTGATCTCTTAACATCATCCATGTATTCTGTGCATACTAAATGAGATAAACTCAAACATTATTAATGGAAGATATATGATACAAACGATCCATCAGTGTGTAATGACTCAGCCATCCTTATCTCCCTCCGACCACCAGAGGGAGCCCTCACCAGAGTACTAACAGCCTGTGTCTTCCTATTAAACTCCATATCCCATCCTGCTTCTGATCATCATCAGCTGTTCCTCATCATCTCATCACCACACAGCTTATATGTCTGCTCCTCTCTCTGTTCAGTGTGTTGTCTTGAACTGTTTTCTGATCGGTCAGTCTAAGCATATTCTTTGTTTGCCTGCCAGTGTTTTTGATCTTTGCCTGTTTACTTCGACTCCCGTCCTGCTCCTTGTTTTATGACCCTCACCTGTCCTCAACCACGCTTTGCCTTGTCCTCCTGTGCTGTTTAATGAACCC
Organism: Oryzias celebensis; assembly: GCA_014656515.1. Lineage (NCBI taxonomy): Eukaryota > Metazoa > Chordata > Actinopteri > Beloniformes > Adrianichthyidae > Oryzias > Oryzias celebensis. The sequence goes on from BNCR01000005.1 coordinate 11,093,365, forward strand.
TGTTTGCTTATGGATCCACACGCCTCAGCCTCCTTATAAGAGGGTGAGGGTTGGTGTTGTTGGAGATCCAGTTTTGGGGTCCCACCTTTTCCTCAAAATGGAGACCTTGGTGCGGGCTTAATAGTCCGAGAGACGAAAGAAAGACAAGAAGAATGATGTATTAGTATAGTAAAGGGAATGAACAAGAAGAAGAAATGGGTTTAGAAAAGGTGTTTGGTCCAATTTCCATTTGTTATGCATTAAATCAAACTGTGTTATTATAAAAACAATAATAATAAAATACTACAGTATTTTCCGCATAATAAGACACACTAAAAAGTCTTAATAAAAAAAAAAACAACAACAACAACTGCGCACCTTATAATCAGGGGTGCCTTATATATGGATTGATCTTCTATCTACCTGACCCCACTTCATCTCTCACTCTGCTTCTTTGCCGCCTGCCCTGACCTTTGCCTTGACTCTGATTTTATTTTGTGGACTTATACGTTTTTGGTCCTGTCTGGGCCAGTTAATTTGGATCCAGCCATCTGCCTGATTTGTGACAGGGACTTTTGTTCATTTCTAAGAAGTTTTTAATCAATGCAATCATAGCTTTCTCCATGTAATATGAATTTCATACACATATTTGATAATGACGTATGGGTAGTGTCAATTTTAATTCATGGAAGGATAAATTAATAATTGCAGTTTTGCCCAGCTTGAATTATATGACAAGTCTTTCAAATATCGAAATTCAGTTATGAAAGGAAAAGCCTTGAGCTAGAATTATGAGATTTTCACCACTTCGACATTTTGCACCTAGTCTTTTCCAACTGTAGACACATGGGACAGTTCAATGTTCATCATATTCCAAACGTTCAAGAACCCACTTTTTTCTTTCTTTTCTATTTCTTTTTCAATGGAAAAAAAGAAACACACTTTTAGCGCGTTCTTTCACATGGGTCACATGCCCGGTGAGAACTTAGCATTCCGCTTTAGTGAAGTTTTCAACAAACTCTCAGGCCTCCTTTTCTTTTGTGGAGGACACCACAAATTCATGAATGATAAGACTATGTTCTGGAAACTTGCACAGCAAAAACACGACATATAAAAAATACAATTTCTCATCTTTTAATAGAGATGATTACATGTTTTTTTCCCCCTCCAAGTTGTGATCTAAAACCCTTGGAAGTTACAAAGGAAGTGAGAGCAGCTCTTTGCGCATAAATTATAGTCAGGGAAACAGTGAGAGGAAGAGGAGGTTAATGATGTGGAAGAAGGAGGGTGAGGGAAAGTCAGTGGGGCTTGTTTGTGCTCGCTGTTGATACTGAAAAACAGGATCGCCCACTCATGTCGCCCAGCCCCTCCGATTTTAACATGCTCTAGAATTTTTGTGTCTCCACAGCTCGCCTCCGCTCACTCCTCTCTTCACCCACCAGCACCCCCCTCCCCAGCCCTGTATTATCGTATTCTCTCTCTTCTTTTATTTATATATTTTCCCAGTATTAAAGTGATTCATCTTCTGTGTTACATTCCTACAGTTGTGAATTAATTATAGATCACAGCTGTCCTTGCATGGCTGTGCTCCGTGGAGACTGCAGACTTACATGACTAGTGCGTGTGTGTGGATGGGTGGGGGGGATATATGTCATTATCACTTCATTCCTCTGGGAATCACCTAGAAAGTCAGATACACTAAAACTATTACAGTAAAAGGGATAGTATAAATTCATTTGTTTGGTTTTATGCACTAGAATGCGGAAAATTCATTTTCAGATAAACTGAATAATCGTCTGCACGATGTGTTGCACTCATGTCTTTTACCAAGCAAAACCAAAAGGCAGAAATGAGGGAAAAAAACAGCATGCCTGTTTAGTAATCTTTTAACTTTCATCTTTTACAACACATTTACTAGGACTTAGGAGGAAGCATATGTTTGACTTTTTCAGACTGAAGTAAAGCAGCACTTGCTATCGTTATGGTCATTTGGAAAGCCATGGTGCAGAGATAGAGCAGTCGATCTGATCTGAAGACAGGTTTCGTTCTACCCTTCCTGTCCATGAGTTAAAGTGTCTTTGGGCAAGACACTGAACCCCACATTGCTCCAGGTGGTTAAAGGTTGGCACCAGTGTAACGCTACTATTGGTGTTGGAATGTGTGTCTGTACATTGGTGAATGGGACGGTGTCTGTAAAGCAAGAATTGCTCTTTATGTATAGGCCATTTACTTTCTTTGTTTTATCTCTCCCTTCACATGCAGCTAAGTGCTTGACATCAGCAAGCTCATAGACATCTACTTTTGTAATCACCTAAATACCAAGAATTAGGATTCATCAAGTGCATTTTAACAAAAATGAGAACAGCTGCCAACAATATATATATACTGCTGCCTAACTGGGTTTGCCTGTGCCTTGAAAATGTAGGGTTGTATCAGGAAGGGCATCCAGTGTAAAACTCAGCCAAACCACCTGTGTGAATCAGTGAAAGCTATTCGCTTTGACGACCTCTAACGAGATTAAGGTGAACAAAAATATATATTAATCAACACAAACTAAAAATGTACTTTAAAACATTTCAAAGATAATTAAAAGAGGAAGAAACAAAAAAGAAGCATCTGACTCAGCAAAATCCCCTTTTCTCAGCACTGTTTTGTGCATTGTCCATTCTCTACTGCTTCAAAAGCTCCCCAGCTCTGAGCCAGCCTTCTCTGTTCATTGTTTCTTTGAATCCCTGGCTCTGACACAAAACAAGAAAAAAAAAAAAAAACACAAAGAGGAGTGCTTCTCCGATTAGAATAAAGGAGAGGGGATGACACAGCTGCAGATGTGATGTTTGTGTATCAGTGACAGCTCAGAGCGGGCCAACACTCAGAGGTCACTGTCACTGTGACTCATGGAGGCCTGACTGTTGCTCCCACAAATCCTCCTGATGTGACAGGTTGCAGTGGAGTGCTTCCCCCGTTTGCTTTATGGAAGCTAATTATCCTGTCGTCTCATTTGCTTGAATTTATGCTCCTGTAATAGCCTCATCACACTGAAGTATTGCTGCTGAGGGTTACTGCAGCCACACTGCTCCGTGTGTGTTTGTGTGCTGTTGGTTTTTGTAATGAGGACTTCAGGCCTTGCTGAGATGATACACTGTCAGACCTGACTAAGACACTCTTTCAGAGTCCACGTGTGCATGATTGGTGAAGACCAGAGGAAGGGGATTGAGCTACAGAAATTAGAATTAGCAAGAACATGCTAAAAAAGGTAGCATAGCAAGAATAGGTATAGTGAGAAATATATTAAATAAGTAATAGCTGTTTATTTCTCAGTAGAAGTCAATGGAACCAGTGGGTACTTTAGAACGCACGGCGGGAGGAGTCATTCTGGCTTAATCCTCTGCATGCCATGTGCTGCAGAGTCACAGCACTCCAACCCAAAGCTTTACTGTGCATGAATGTTGTTATTTCTATTAAAAAGAAAACCAAAACATTGCTTGTGTATGAGAGATACCCAGTGGAGTTCCTCTACACAGTTTCCTCTGACCTTGTTAAAAACAAAATGATGTTTCCCACATACTATGGCTGATTAGCTGCAGCTGCAGGGAGAAAAAAAGTCATAGCAAAATATGACACAGATTATGGTTTTATGCAAGTATCACTTCTGTTGTTTTAAAACATAATCAGTATATTTTGTTTTTAGAGATTTCCAAGGTGAAAAACGGTGGGTAGGTAACAAAACGGAGCAGAGTAATTTCAAATTTGTGCCAAAGTCATTTGTCACTAAAATAATTAACTTTAATCAGAAAATAAAATGTTTTCTGAGTTGCTTCATTTTAAAGGGCGGAGATCTGCTGAGGTTACTTCATCATTGTGTCATAAAACTTTCTTCCTCTTTTTAATTAATCTTCCTTCTTTGTTTGTTTCACTATTTCTATTGAACATCTGAGAAGGGGTCTAACAGCAAAAGAAGAATGGAGCCTTAATCACATATTATCTTCTGTCTAAATCTATTTATATTTGCTGTAAGGTATTAAAGCAGTGCAGCTTTCCTGATGTTATGAAACCATATATATGGAATGAAATGTTCTACTAGAAGAAGTATTTATCCTTCCAAAGTGACTCAGATGAAAGGCTTCTTGATGTGACGGCACGTTTGTGGTTCTGGCACATTAAAGACAACAAAGTCAGTTTGTGTTATTGAACCTTCAGCACAGATTATTGCCATTCTGAGTTTTTAAGTCTTTCTGAGGTCTGCATATGCAGGCAGAGGTGTGGGTGTCAAACTGGGGCTAACAGGATGACAGAATCCTCTCAGTTTCTGTCACAAAGTGGTATAATTGAACTGCTGATGCTCAGTGCCAACATTCACTTTGAAGCAAATGTGTTTGCTGGACATTTCTAATCTGTGTCCCTACATGCAGGGGCTTTGGGCCTGAAGTTACAGAAAAGATTCGCAAGATCCACAAAATGCAGCACATTCTTAATAAGTCACAACATTTCTAGAATCGAAAAGTGTTGGGAAGTTTGTTTGAATTACATCAGGTCCACTTTTTGATGAGCAAACCAGCCTTGGGCTGAAATTTCTAAGATAGCCACCACAAGGCTAAAGGTACGGAAAAACTGGGCAAGTGATGCATGTTCAAGCATGTGCTAAAGGTGTTATGGAATGTGTATTAGCCCATGGTGTGCACTTGACAAGCAGGAAGAGGCTTCTTTTTTGTTTGCTACTGTTTACTAGAGATGTGCTTCACCTTTGGTTGGAGAAGGCTAAATGCAAAATGTTGAAATGCGTTCTTGAACACGTTCTGAGCATATGCTGTTTATAATAGACTCTTGCTACTGACACTAGCGCATGTACTCACAGTTGGAAGAAGTTTGGAGCAAAATGTCGAAGTAGTGCAAATCTCGCAAATCTATGAAGTCACAAATCACTATTATTAATTTCTCCTCCACGAGAGCCCAAAAAGTGATGTAACAACTTGCATAGGGACACAAGAATGCGAGAGTTTTGAGAGAGTTAAATCCAGTATTTGAAATCTTTAGAGACGTTTTTTCTTGCTTTCCTTTGTAACAGAAGAGCTTGTGGTTTAAAATTGTAGTAATAAAAACTTGAAATAATAAAAAACATTTTGAAGCTGAAGAAATACAAGCAGGAGGCTGTTTTGACTGTAATGTTTGTGTTTGTCCTCAGTTGTTAAACTGATGGTTGGATTCTCAGTCAGTTTGCTTGCAAATGTGACCATGAGTCACTTTCAGGAACAAATCATTGCGTTCTGCGCACAGAATTCATGTAATTTGTAAAATATTTGGTATATTCAGCAGGTGATGCTGTGGGTTTCTTGACTTCGTTTTAATAATCAATCATAATAATTGGCTTCTTGTTTTCTCCTTCACCTGACGCTAATTATATTGACATATCCACAGCTGTTTTCATGAGAAGGACTTTTAATAACTTCTGTGATTAAAATTCACAGCTCTGGTACTCTGATGTCGTTTCCATTCACGTTTGAGTGGAGCTGACATTGCTGTTATTGGGAATAAGGTTTGGTGCCAAAATCCAGGGTGCAAAGAGGGAGGCAGATGTTCAGAGCTGCTAAATTTATTCATAAATAAGAGCCAGGATGAGCAGGAACACACACCAAAAATGGAGGCAACAGAAAAAGCCAAGTGAGAAAGATAATTTTGACCAAAGCAATACACTAACTAAATCATAGTAGTTTGGGCAACATGATTTCCAAAATTAAACTCCTTAAAAAATACAAAATAAAGGTAATTCAAATACAATATAAATAAAATAAATAAAACTTTAGTAACAATGTAAAATAAAAACACAAAAACACAATGACAAACTAAGCACACTAGCTCCTACCCAGCTCTACATCTGACTGTAGATGTGTTCTCCACGTAGAGTTCAGCATTTCTGGATGAGTGCAAGCTTCCCCCTCTGAAACGGCTCCACTGTGCCGCCTGCTCCTCCAGCAGAACGAGCTCGTTTGTGCAAAAAGCAAGAAAACCTCATGTTTTTTAAATTCAGCTCAGTAATTTCCAACCTCTTTCCCTCTGTTTACCAGTGACTCACAGTGCAAAGCTTCTTGTTTTGATGATTAGGAAGCGCATGGCAGCAGAATTTGTCCTGGAGGAGAGGGAAAAAAAGAGGTAATGATATCTAGCTCAGTGCAGCACTGTGTGGATAATTTAGCAGGATTGAGGAGAGCGCTGCTGCTTCACCCACCATCTTGTTTGTTCATGAGATGATGAACTGAAGTCATTTTTCTGTATCAGATGACTTAATGTATTTGAAGTCATTGAAGGACACCAGAACTTATTTTTACCTACTGTAAAATAGTTTAGCTGTTTTTTTAAGACTATAGTCAAAGAAAAACAATGTAGTCATCAAAAAAAAGAAAAAAAAACAACAAGAAGAAGAATGATTATTTGAAACAGAACTGCTTGTTGTTGGTGGCACCTAAGCCTTTGAAATAAAATCTGTTTTCATCCATCCATCCATCCATAAATGTTCTTCCTCTCTTGTGGAACCGGGTCTCAGGGAGCAGCAATCCAAGCAATGATGTCCAGACTTCCTTCAGTCAATCTTCCTCCCCAGGCCCCTCCTTTCAATTCCTCTGTGGGAATGTCTTGGGTCTTCTCAGGGGTCCCCGCCCAATAGTACATGCCAGTAGGCATCCTGACCAGAGACCCGAGCCACCTTAAAGGGTAACACAACAGGAGAGTTGACTCCGGCTGCTGCCCTCCACTGGGCAATATATCTTGTGTGCATTGTCCTGCCATAATTTCCTTTGGGATTAATAAAGTATATGGTATCTCGAAAAGACGTTGAAGCAACTTTCTTTAATTGCTGAATAGCATGCTGAATGTTTTAATACCAATGTTGTAAAGGTTTTAAAAATGCACAAAGAATCGTAAGAATTTCGTGAACAAAAATGCGTACAATTTTAAAATAGGTAGAAGGTATGAATACCTTGTATGAAGTACAAGCATGAATGTCTTGAACGTTTTGATACCAAGATTGCATACGTTTCAAATGTGCACACATTTTTGAAGGACAAATTAATTTCCCATTTATTTTTAATGGGTCTGAAAAATCTGATAAATTGCTGTTAGCTCCTAGCAACTTACCATTACTTTTTTTTTTTGCTACACACATAAAAACATAAGATTTCAGCAGTGAAAGTGGCTGGAGGTTCTGTCCACATTAAAGCCACATTCCATTTGGTCCTCTGGAGTGGCTGAAGTCAGTTATCCTGGAACTCGACAATGATTTGGAAGATTTTTAATCAGGTGTCAAATATTATTATTTTTTTGCTTCTGCATGCACTGAAATATGTTTAGGGAAACCACGCAGCTGCTGATGTAAGAGCTGTACTGCCTTTTTAATAAAGTGACAGAGAGGAAAAATGAAATTTGTGTTTGAGTAAAGTGTGGGAGAGATTATTTTCATTGATCCCATCTGAATCTGCAGAACTATCCAGGAGCAGATAGTTGTTTTTTTTTTTTTTATTGCAAGATGTTGCATTCAGGCAACTCCTCAGAGCAAGAGGCTTGGTGCTTGGTCTGTTTCTTAGCTCTGTTCTGATCAGTGTTATGTAAGTTATTTCTAAAAAGTAATTGATTACTTTCCTTAGTTACTGGATCAAAATTGTATCCAAATTAATTTCTTCATTACGTATTAGAAAAAGTTTTTTCACTCATACACATTTTGAAGGGAAGAACAGCTTCGCACAAACAAGATAATTTTGTCTTTCATTTAACAGTGCTCCTTTGAAAAAGAGATTTTTAATCTCAATAGGACTTTAATTAACTGTGGTTAAATAAATATAAATAAACAAAAAAAAACAAAAACAAAAAAAAAAACTATATTTGATCCAGAGATATATATATATTCATATATATATATATATATATATACATATCAGATTACCACAATCAGTCATTTCAACTCCATGAACAATTTTCAAACAGTTGGCAAAGGGACGTCATAGGTACATTACTACCAAATCATAGTCCCTGATTTTTTAAAGTTAAACCTCATTTAGCTTTCAAGGTGTGTTCAATGGACATGTTTTTTGTAGATAAAGCCCAGAAACAATTGTAAAAACTTGCACAGAAACATGTAAACGTGAAAGCCTGCACATTTATATAGACTTTCCTTTCAAAGTGGTTGCTTGAACATTGCCGTGGGAGGTGTGAACGTAGCTTAGCAGGTTCTGGGTTATAATGCAAAAATAAATCAATTGTAAACTCTAAATTCAAACAATGTACCTAAATGCCCCCTTTTTTTATTTTTCAACTGGAATTAATTACAGTTACTCTTAATTTGTATTCTAGTAATGCACCGACTGTACATGTATTCCATTACCACCCAAAACTGCCCGTACAGAATGTTCCAGGAGACTTCCCACTCTCAATCATTGAGTTGTCAGTTTTCCTGAGGTGGCTGAAGGGTGCTTACCATCTGCCAAAGCTGCAGTTCGTTCTCTTTAGCGTCCTGATGGGCACTAGCTGTTCTGGCTGAACGGAGCATGCTCATGCATGCATGCAGAGCTTTGTAAAGGCATATGCATTAAAGCCCCGATGTGTGCAGCTGTAATCATAATGAGCACATGTGGCTGCATATGGGATCATTAGAGGGTTCAGCTCATTTTTGTCTGCTCTAAAGAAAGCTTAAGCAAACCTGCCGTGCATTCACAAGCAGACCGTGTACGGTTGGACTGGACCCTTATAGTTTGGCTTCAGCACTGCTGCTACTTTCTGGGGAAATGTAAGATACCTTTTTTGGAAGCAAGCATTTTATACTCCTGCCAACAGTGCTGGAGAGCTGCTTTCAATACATTTCTTTGAAAGGGACTACAGGCTGGATTAACATTGACCACTGGCAAATACTTGTCTCAAAGATGGGCCCGAATTCGCTTTTTTCCTGAAAAGTTGTCCAGAAATATCAAGGTTGGTGAGAAATCACTGTATTTCTGTGAGAAATAAAAATGTCAGTTTTAGATGACGAACAAATGATCAATAAATCAGCTTTTTATGCCAGCATCACATGCAACAGCACGGAGGTTGACCAGTACAGGTGCTGCGGGTTTATGGGTTGTACAGGTCAATGGAGGGTCGTAGACAGAAGCACCGGCATCTTATTTATTTATGTGCTTGTTTTTTTTTTGTTTGTTTGGTTTTTTTTTTATTACGATGTTCGCACCTGAACTTTTTCTACAGCTGGAAGATGCAAAATGCACAAATTGCCTTATTTTGAAAATCAAACTTTCACTTTTCTTTTGACTTCCTGTTTGCTTAACCAGTCTGTGTAAACTAATGTGATGGAGCAGCACAACACATTAGATTGAACATCTGCGTCATTTGCCTGGGTGTTTCTTTCCTCTTGTGATTCAGATTTTTTTTTAACCCCCACCTTCAAATTCACCACCCAGACAGTGATACAAGTGCACTAAATCAGTCAGCACTTGCTGTTTGTGTCAGGGGTGCTTTTCATTTTTTCCTCTGTTTGCAGTCAGATGTCATCTTGTTGCTGGAGGTCTGCTTTGACAAGGACAGATAGATGTAAAGTGGCAGTGTGTGTGTGTGCTGAAAATGACAGAGGTGTGGGTCTTTTGAAGAATCCATTTGAGAGACAGAGAATATATTGGTAGAAGGATGCTGAGTCTAGAGCTGCTTGGCAAGAGGTCTAGAGGAAGACCAAAGAGGAGGTTTATGGATGCAGTGAACAAAGACATGAAGGTAGCTGGTGTTAGAGGATGCAGAAGACAGGGTTTAGATATAGAAAGCTAATTCCCTGTGGCGACCCACAAAGTTTCCATCTGTTGACCGAGCTCTACGAATAAAACATGCATCCATTGAATGCTCACTGAAAGTAAAATCAGATTGAACTTTGACCAGTCAGGGACTCTGATTTGGTAGTGCTGTTTTAATTGACAGAAATGCCAACTATTTGACAATTGATCATGGAGAAGAAATTAATGATTGTAGTTTGTGCCCTGCCAGAATTATATTACACTAAGTCTTTCATATATCTGAATAAAGCTGGGAAAAAAAAAGCCTGAAGCAAAATGTGTAAGATTTATAACGCTTCAACACTTTGCACCATGTGTGTAGCATTAGGTTTGGGGTGTGAGGGGCTGTAATCCAATTTTTTGACTAGTTAGTAATAGACTGGATAAATCAGACATCATGAAGATTTTATATACTGTGAAGTAATGGACATGAACTCTTGTGATACCTGCTTTCATTACAAGACCACGGTTTGGCAGATTCACAATTTTTTTCATGTTCCTACACGTATTAATAAAAAGACAGTTGTTTTGTTGTTTCTAGCAGGCTGATGAGGGTTGTAAATCTTTTCTTTTTTTCATGTTGTGTTTCATAATTTGGCCTATTTTGCTGTGGACTGTTTGAGGGTTATGAACAGTTATGAATAAATTATCCTTTTTCAGGCACTCATGTTGCTGCGTGAACTGCTCCCCTCCTCCCAGTGACTTTCAAAAGCACACGTTTCCACAGTGACTCTGGCTGTGGATGGCAGACAGAGGTTGGATTAATAATTCAGCCGTGGTGTGCTGCTTGACCACAATGTGCGCCGCCAGCCCTTAGGGCGAAACCCCTAGTGAAGGTCATGAGCATGGGCTGGGTCAGCACCTCTCTGACATCCAATGGCAAAACTAATAACATAACATAAGAAATGGAACCGAAGGGGAAGCTTTTGTGACACAAGTCAAACTGTGTCATCTGCGTTTTTATTTATATAATTTTTTTTGGTCTTGTCAGGGGGAAATCAAAGGGGGACTGTTGCTTTAGTTGATCAGTTTCTCAGTTTTACGGTCAATTTAAAAAAAAACAAAAGAAAAAATGTATCAAATAACAAATTCATTATAGCAATATGTGTAATTAAAACCAAATGCCTAAAGTCAAGATACATTATATTTAGAATTATTTTACATTAATCTTACTGAAAGATACATTGAATTCTGAAAAAAACAAAAACGATTTTTTTTTTTTTTAAATGGAAAGACTTAAATTTATTAGAAAATATTTTATTCATGATCATTTAAAAATCTACGCTTACAGTCAATTTTTACTACACACTTCTCAGTTAATTTGAATGGAGAGGTATGTCCATGTAATTGTTTTTAATACAGACTTTAGACCCTCTTATCACATAAACAAGGTCATTTTAAATTGGATAGCATTTACAGGTCTCTGAACAGTTGAGTAGGGCACCCAGCTGATAAAGTGAAACATGTTAAGTTGATTGACCTGAGAAAACATCTGGAAACTCATTTAGTTAATGATGAGCAAAGTTTGTCAGAAATATTTGGAGATCTTTTTAAAGAAAGTGCAAATTAAAAATGTAATCTTTGTTTTGTTGACTGAGGTAAACTATAAATCTTAAGGTTACACTGATTATATTTTGAGTTATTATAAGAACTTTCCCAGAGGTCTTTTATATATGTTTATGACAATTTTAGCCCAAATCATAAAACCTGTGTCATTTTCTAGGACATAGTTTCTCCAGAGTGGCAATTAGAAATTTGTCTCAGAGTTATGGGTGGGACCGTTGGGATGGAACAACACCAACCAACCTTTCCGTAACAATCCTTTACACCCTCAACCTAATGTTACCCGTGTAACAAAAATGGTAAACAATATTGTCACCAGCTGAGACAACAAATACAAAGACAAACACGGATCTAGTCATCTACAAGTGGATGAATCAGAATGGAGCGGAGCAGGGAGCTTGTGCCTCGCCCAGCATATTTTCTTAAGATTGTCCATTCTCTTGAAGCATTTTTATTTTATGCCTATCAGGATAAGTCTCCAGAAATGCAAGATTATATTTTATAAAATTAAGAAAAAAATTAATAGAAGACAGATGATTTTTTAGCTGCAGATTTTCTATCATGTTCCATAACATTTTTAAAATAAGATACAAAAAGTGTGATACATGATTATAAACGTTTTATCCTTTAAGTTATTTTTAAATGAAAATACTATGTTGAAATGTATTATATTCTAAGTTTGCTCATACATATTTCACATTTGTATAATTGTGCATGCTAGTTGGTTGTTTTTATTTTGAAAGTACTGTGTAAACAAAACTTAAAGTTCTCATTACAGCTTCTCCAGCGGTTCTGCTGGATCCCTTAACTGGAAAACTCTGCGGTAAAAGGAAAATATAGAAAAAGTCCAGCTTTTTAATCTTTAGAGAAGCAAACATGCAGCCTGAAGCCTTTTGAGAAGATATAGCAGCGTCAACAGAAATATGACCCCACTTAACCCTGCATTTCTAAGCCTCATCTTCTCCACACAAAAGCAAAATATTCAGCAGTCACGCTAAAAGCTGCAGAGACTGATATGAGCAGGAGATTCCCCCCTGAAGTTTGAAGTCTCCCCAGTTTTTTTTGTTATCACTTTAGTGCATTGAAAGCTCAAAAACAGACCAGCACTGCTGTGCTGCTTTTGCTCCGATGTCAAACTTTGTCCACAAGGAACATTCCATTAATATCACTAATGAGCTTATCCAAAAGCATCAGCTGTAAGGGTCAGCTAAAAGACATCATGATTGATGGAAGTCATGGATGAAAAGCTGCCACTTCCTCATTTTTGTATTTGTCCCTTGAGCCATTAATCACTTGTCTGCAAGTACTGTACATGCTGTCACATGTCCACGTGTGGGTGGATGCTTGGTGAAGTTATGCAAGCTTGCAATTTACCAGCAAGTGACAAACACTCATGTTGTTGTATAATCTCTCATTGTGCCATTTTGGTGTTTACCTGCCGCCATTAGATATTCATACTTTCAAGCAATAATATATGGTCTTGTCAGCATGTTTCTCCCCTCACTGTAACTGTTTTATTACTCCCCAGGACGGGCTAAAAGCTGGAATGAAGAAAGCCTGACAGGAAGTTGATAAACTGAAGAAAATAAAGAAGCCACTGACAGCAGGGGAATGGCAGATGTAATAGGGTCTTGCGGGTGGAAACTTCAGATTTAAAGAGCCATCCAGTTCAGAACAATACATTGTAAACAGTAGGCACTATCCAATTTTAGCCAGTGGTTTAACCCTAAGCAGTTTCTGAAATCACTGGTTAATTTGTCAAAGACCTTGACTGTTTACTATGATGTAGGGATGACTCGACACCTCCTCCCTCCCTCCATTATTTTAGTTTTCATTATAAAACGTTAGGGCTTCAGAAAGAGACATTTTTGGTTTAAAACAAATTAAAGATTAATCACAACCCAAAAGTGTCAAAGTTGTAAGTTATCTTTGTAAAATATATCAAGAATTAAGAACTAAAAATGGATTGAATATTTATTTATTTTGCAAGTGGCCATGTTAGAAGCGGAATTCTGCACGAAGAACTGAATACTTTTCAGAAATTGATACACGTCGTGGAAGCCTGAACTGGCGGAAGACGGTTGCTTCGCGGAGTGAAATGAATCTACATTAATACTCATTAACGTGTTTTTTTTAGATAATTGAGTGCGTTAACGTTGGCAGCCCTAATTACTACAAATACGCTGACATGGTCAACGTGTAGTGGTGTCAAATTGTGTTGTTTTTTATGTGTTACTAACAAAGTTGATCCAGCATAGTCACAGTAATGTTTGTTTCAGCTGTTTCAGTCTATTTTTATACGCGTTGCAAACAAGGTTAGGATTTAAAGGTATTGTGAATATGCTAATACAGCTAACACTGCTAACGTGGCCAATGTGTAAGATGTTACAAACAAGTTCTAGAGTTACTCTAATCACAGTTAATAAATCCTGACTGACTGACAGGCTATCTCTGACTCTTTTGTCTCGCCTGACAGTTCGATCTGCCTTATATATGACAAAAGTAAAAAAAAAATAAACCATTCATTGACAGAGCGCCTCATAATCTGGTGCTCCCTATTGTGCAGAAAATATGGTTGTAAAAATGTTCAAAAAGGCCCTGGACTACTAAGGTAAAGTATGAAAAGTGTGTCCCTATCTTTGTTATGATATAAACAGTCAGTTTCCATACCTCCTCAAAAAGTTCATTTTAATAAACCACTTGTTTAAAAAAAATGTGAAAACACAAACCATCATGAACTCAATATACAAATATGTCATAAGACGTTGTTCAATGTAAAATGATTACTGTTCATTAACTGTTGAATATTTGTATATTTGTCCTAAAAAAAAAGGTCAATTTCTGCTTCTTCTTGCAAAAATTCACTTAATCTAATGTTCAAATATTAAGCAGCACATAGATATTCAAGTAAGATGATTGTTAGACATCCAAAGTTTGATCTAAAGAATTGGTCTTTCATAGACAGATGCAAAATAGATTACTACACAAGAACAACTAATTTTGTGAGTCTAAACTCCCTTTAATAAAATATATCTATTTAAAATATATCTTTCACATTTTAATGAGCTGAATGAAACAAGCCAATCATTCTTTTTCTTCAGGTTTTTTTTTTCTTTTTTCTTTTCTCTGTGTTGTTAGTCATGCACATCTCCATGCAGTCTGCCTCCCCCGTTGTCAGTATTCAGATCAGCAGCTGGATTTCCATTTTCAGCCTTATATCAAATTTATTGCTTCTAGCAGAGGTAGCTCAGAAACATGTTTACGTTCTGGGCCTTTTTGTTATACACACAAACACACACACACATTCTGCAGCAGCCCTTCGATTCACTTTGTGTCCTCAAACTCCACATGAAACCTGTCCCTCTCACCTGGCATTGCAACGCTTTGGAGGAGGAGTCACAATGACATCCACATGTTTGTCTGAACAGACCTGTGATTGACTGAACTAGAAGCATAAAACACACCCTGCTGATAAACCTTAGATCCTTCCCAAATGCAGCTCTTTTTCATCCTTGTGCACCACATATTTGTATGATTTCTATCATTGTCATTGCTTCTGATCATCCAAAGCAACACAATAGTGTGCACTGTTAATTATACAAAAAAAAGTATAAACTCTGCAATGCCATTTCCATATTTTTAATAATAAAAAAGAGGTTATTAAACTGCATGAACATTATCCCAATGTCTCTTTAATGTTATGATAAAGGAAATGGAGAGGCAAGAAACATGAAATTCATTTGCTAATAAATGCATTTATTTTCATGTATGACTGTTTTTTCTTGCAGAAATCACAATAAAAACCCTAATTTACTTATAAAAATGAACTGGATAAACCGCAGAACTTTCAGCAGATTGCATTGTGCCCCCCCAACTCCCTGTTGGTACAGGGAATGGCTGTGGTAGGCGTCAATGAGGGTTTCTTTTATTGAATGAAGCTGCAGCAGAGATTGAGAAAGGTAAATTCAAAAAGAAGAAAAGCTCATGATCCACAGTTTGATTGCTTATTGTCTGTAGACATGACCCAGTTTAACACTTTGCTTTTAGTGGAGGAGAACCAGACTAAGAGCTGATTACAGAACTTTATTATTATTTTAGCATTTTAAGTCTTATTCAAAGCAAATAATTGCTTACATCTGAAAACGTTTTGATGTTAAGTTTGTCGTAGACGTGCATCATGTAAGCAATTTCTCAATCAATACCAAATGCTTCTGCTGAGAAAACAAACATAGTAAGACCTGGAAAAAAAAAAGAGTATCATCAGTTATAATCCTCAGATTCCAGCTGAGCTAAGAGGAATGCCCACAAGGCGGTGGGGGGGTTGGGGCAGCCAGCGCCTAGCCAGGACAAGTGATGATGAGCAACACTGATAATGATAATAATAATGGTGGTTGTAAGAAAGATCAAATCTGTTGTGGATGAAGCATGTCCCTCTCTGTCTCCGTCAGGAACACTGTAATCCTGACTGACTCTGACTGGTTCATTTAAATTGTTGCCACCGGATTTTTGTTCTGGTAACTTCCACTCTTGATAACTGTACAATTTCTCTGACTCTTTGACACAGTCTGGTCTTTACGTTTGTCTAGAGATAGTGAGGATGTGAGGTTCTGTATCTAAGCTGCTCGAAATTTACGAACAGCTGCGGAAAATCTGGAATCCTCTGGTAGTTGAACATGTTTTAGTCGTAGCAAATGCGAATAAGGGGTTTACAACATGACAGTTTTAGAAAATGTTTGAAGTTTCTGTTACTCATGTAAACAAGAAAAGATTTTAGGAGCCAAGTGGGAAGTCCAATAAAACAGGTCAATCTTTTTATGACCCACTCTTATGCAAATTGTGTTTTTAACATATTCTTGTGTCTTTTTTCTGATGGTGCAAAACAAAAATTAAGAAAACTAATTTTGAAATTGTATTTCTTCATTTAAATTGTATGAAAAAGAGTTTCAGGAGCTTTTGAAAAACGTGATTTGAGATGCAAAAAATACACCAGGCGGCCCACAGGCTTTAATTCTGTTACGAGCTCCCATTAATGCATTGAAAGAGGGGCTTCATGCCAGTGATCCCACCCACAACTCAGAGGTGAATTTCTAATGAACGAATGCTGCTCTGCAGAAACTATGTCCTCAAAAACAACACGTTTCTTGATTTTTGTAGTTAAACAACCACTGGGAACACTGAAAATAGCTCAAAAGATAATCGAAGTGGGTCTTGATGGTTTTAGCCCTCAAGAAAACAAGGATTTTCGTATTTATTTTAGCAAGTACAAAGTAAAAAAAAAAAACATTTGGGTGAACAGAGCCAAAAGTACTAGCAAGAATAGTAAGGAAAGTTATAAATACATGAATGTTTATTAAATTGTTTTCCATCTCACATTTAAGCACAAAGTTACTTGATGACCAAAAGGAAATCTGGGTCATGATCAGTCACCCTGCTATGAGTTCAGTTTCTTTGTAAAAACTAACTTCAAGCCTAATTTGCTGCAGCAGAAACTTACCTTTACTTTGTGCTTTAAGTTTACAATTCAAACAAGGCCTGGACGCATACGGTAAATGTGGAGGAGCCTGTTAAATAACATGCAGCACAGTGCACTCCAACTTTCCCAGCTCAGGATCTCATTATGGAAATCTCTTTGCACCCAGAGACCCGCCTCATTAAAACACACAGGTATCCTTGTCAAGTCGGGCCCGTCACAAACAAGCCTGTGGCCCAGTTCGGCCCCGACTGATTGCTTAATAAATGCAGACAGTATTACATTAAGCTGCTTGTTAATGCTGCCACCTTAGCATTCTGTGCAGTTTTTGTGCAAACCTCCAGCGTGAAGTGATTAACGCTGAGGTTCCACCTGCTCTTCTTGTGAGACAGCGACCTGCAGAATTTTGATGAGCTGTCACATGTTGCTGTTGTGAAGCTTGAAGATGCAACTGCATCTGTGCTTTCTGTAGAGGCTGACAAAAATGATCTTTTACCTCAAATTCCTTTTGTCTGTTTAGAGTTGAACAAGAAAGCTGAAAAGAAGGGGGAGTTTCTGCAGTAAACTGCGTGCCAGTTTGTCATATGTATATTTTAGCAAGTCCATTTTCCATCCATTGGGTTTCCACGGTGATAGTGTGAGTCAGAAACGTGAATGTCTTAAAGAAAGCCTTTGGCTGTTCTTATGCACAAATTTGGTGCAATGTCATAAGCAATGGGGTTTATGTTTTATTAGTATGTTGTTAGTATGTAAAATATGAAGGAGACATGCTACCCAGGTTTTGTGGGTAATGCCATGATTTTCAGGTTGACAATGTATCATCAGGAAACATAGGAAATATAGACACGGACTGGGTTTTGCCAAAGGCCCCACAATGAGTTAAGCTCATTGCACCTGCTAGGAAGCAAACCCTGGTTTCCTGACTGCTATACCTAGCTAACTGAGCGATCCAGCCGCTATACAAACCTGTTATATTGGAGTGATCATATCCATATCATATATTTGGTTTTTCTTGGATTAGAACATCCCATTTGGGTGACTGTGTGCAGACTCCCTCAATTGTTTTCAGTAAATTGTTTTATTTCCACATTTCTTAATCTCTATGGTTTCAATTATCCAACATTCAAACTTGTTTGATTCTGTCCCCAGTTTTCTTACAGTCATACAGTGACTGATTTTAAGTTTTGTTGCATGGGTTTTTTTTATCTAGTGTAAGCTGAGGATTTTTATGTTGTGAAGAAAACAACAATTAATTCATGGAACAAATCAACCATGCCATTAACTGAATAAAATATAGTACTGGGTAAATGATAAAGAATAGAGGAGATGAGTTATAGAGGACAGAATCCCAGTGCACTATGTTTTCTCCAGCTTCTAACTTCTAGTAGCCTGCTAGCGACTAATTGACATTGAAATTTGATTCAACATGTTAATGGCAAGAGCATGAATATGGCACATATGGAAGGCTGAAATAATAATAACCGAAATAGAGAATATGCAATTTTAACATGTCAATATAAATATATTATGAATCTAATCTAAATCTGTGTAAGTCCAAAGAGGGAATAGGCCACCATGGCCCAGTTAATCAAACCATCTTCTCCCTGCTTAGCTCAGCGAAAAAGTATGTATAATGGATGTAATGAAAATTATAATTATTCCCCAAACTTCATTGCAGTTTGTGAGGTGAGTCCAGTAACTTTATAAAAACGTTCTCATCAAATATTTATATAGAAATTGAGCTGAAATGGGTATTTAACCTCTTATTGCCTGGAGTTTGCTTTTTTTTAATGGCACCATATTCCGAGTCCAACCAAAAGCCTTTTTTTCAAATTTTATTGAAGACAGTTCTGGGAATTTCTCATCTGACTTATTTATTCCTGTATTGGTCTTTTTAGCCTTGTTCCTTTTAATTCTACCCTCTTTTTTATGAGAGCTTTTTGGTTTTATTTAAATTTATTTACGTATTTTTGGTAGAATTTGATTTTTTTCATTAATGAAAGCACAGATGTGTGATATTCTTCTGTTTGCATTTCATGCTACGTTCACACCAGCTTCGGCAACTGGCATTCCAATGACCACTTTCAATAAACAGTCTATGTAAATGCGCATATGTGCGAGTTTCAAGCTTCTGTGTTCAAAACTCAAGTGTACATGCAACAGTATGCACATTTTGAGTCAGTTTTTGGGCTGCAGCCTACGTCCAAAACATGCAGCTATTGAATGTGCGTTGAAAGTTGAAGTTGAAGAATGGGTAGCGCCATTTTTAATTCTTGGAAGTGCCAACGGTTTTAAAATTGATTATCGATGAGAATTGTGCTTTGTGCACCGACCGATTTGCATGACACCAGGTTTTTGATAAATCAGATTAGAACTGTGAAAGTTTTGCTAAATTAGCAAGATTTGCACCACTTTGACATTTTGCACCAAGCCTCTTCCAACCGTGCTAGTATGAGATGAGGTAGTTAAGTTCAGTATTAACACCATATGCTAAAGGCGCATTCAAGAACATGCACTAAGTGCGCCACGTGCTTGATTGAATCATTGCTTTAGGTTAAAGTAGTTGTAAGTAGTTTTTATTCCTTATTTTGATCATCTCCAGCCTTTCCACATGGTTGAGAAATATTACATATTAGAGTCCAAAACTTTCACATAGCAGAGAAATCAAGGTCTTTTTGCCTTCCAATTTACATACCAAAAATTTTTGTTTTACTTCGTCTGACAAATGGAAGAATAAATATTTAGTTTACCTTGACATGTTTTGACTGCAGTTCTCGTTAGAAGGATGCCGTGTCAAGAAGGAGATCTTTATTGTACCTATTGTCTGACAAAATGAAAAAGAAAAGCATGATAGTCTTGTTCTTTTGTCACTAAATAAGATTAGTCAGAATCAATACACTTTCCCTTTTTCTTTTTTTCAGAAGAAACCAGTGTTTCATTGTGACAAAGTAGCAGCAGTCCATTAGGCTCTTGTGACAGATTTACACTAATTATGCTCTTCAACAAGCAGTTAGAGACGGTGCAGTCATCAGAGGTCTTCCTCTTCCCAATGACAGATGCCTCCTCACTAACTTCATTAGACAGATGAAATCAAATAAGCCTGGAAAACATCACAGACTGATAGCAGAGCCACTGTTTCCAATCTCAACTGAGAGTAACATGGAAATGTATCTTAAATCAAAGGCTTTCCAAAGGTTGAGTGCATGTGAACAAATGAGCTGAAATCCGTTTTCTTGACTCTCATCTAAATATCATGTCTTCTGTTTGAAGGCAGATTTACAAAGAATACTTGTTAAGATTTTGATTCATTATTTCATCAAACACACAATAAAGATGAGAACACGAATAAAGTTCACGTGTTCGGCTGATATTCAGTAATTTTCTGTTCAGATATCATCAGATTAAGGCATTCCTTTGAACTTGAAGTCACTTTTCAAGTACTGCATTTTCCGCAGTTTAAGGCACACTTAAAAGCTTTATTTTTTTCCATAATTGTCAGTATGCCTTATAATCCAGAGTACTGCAACACTTCTACACTTCTACAAACAACGCTGAGTGTTATTGTGAAAACGCTAATGCAACTATAGTATAGTGATGTTGGATTTTGCTTTTTTCATGTGTTGTAAACAATGTTGGTAGTTGCTTGTATGATGAATATGTCAGTGTGGCTACCATGTAAACAAAATCGGATTGGGTTTTTTTTTGTTTTACATATTACTAACTGAGTAACTGTTAATATTAATGTCATCTATTGTATTCTTTTTTAATAATATTTTATCTTGTGTTACTGTTCAACTGTGCAAAATGCCCATGTGTGTGGGTGAAACATGAAGGACTGAATGAGCTGGTGGAAACCCAATGCTTTGGGAAACACAAAGACGTTTGAATCTATCAGATGGCTTAAGATTAAGAAACGAACCACAGTCTAAAAAATAATTAGCTACCCTGATAGTTTATCTTTGTAGAAGTAAAACAGCACACATGAGAAGATGCCCCCATGTTTAACATCTTTAAAAGACAATAAAGGTGCAGTGCAGAAATAATGTTTCTTAATTTAGCTTGCATAGTTTGTTGAGCACAAACACAGGTTTCTATCAAGCCAGGGTAATACATTTGCACTCAGTGCCACTACAGCCTTTCTTTCCCTTTTTTGTGATCAACTTTAAGATACACAAAGAGCATGTCACTATGTAGTCACAAGAGGGCCCGAGTCTGGTTTTCTCTGTGCCGGTCCCCAGCCCATGTAAAACTCTCTGCCAAACTAAATAAGCGAATCAGTGAAAGTTCAGTCACTGTGGCAAACCCTGAAGGGATATGCCGAAAGGTGAAGAACAACAATATTTTCCTAATATGTAACCTAAGAAAAGTCTATATTTTTTGGCCTAAAGAGTATAGCAATCTTTGTAAATAACTAACTTTTAAGACATTTCAAGTAGAATGTATTGTCCATACATTTTCTTGCATCTTTTCTTTCTGGAAATACAGCATGCATGTGGAGATGCTGTATTCTGCATCACGGTTGTGTATTTTATTTAATTCTTTTGAACCAAGACCTCAAGAAAAAGTCAGATGTGGAATTAGATGACAAAATTCTCCCAGACTTTTGCTTTGTACTTTACTGCTAGAGCTGATTGGATCCACTTGGGTCGGGTCAAGTGTTTGTGTACTAAATATTAATAGTGTTGTCACTGGATGTGTCCATCCTTGGGATCTGCAACTTGATGCTGGCACGCAGCTCTCTGCTGTAGTCACAGATCTCCTCTGATGGACCTGCCAACTGATGTCCCCACCTGCTCATCTCTGCCTTAAAAATAGATTGGTTTTCAACAAGCTTCCACTGGGGACATTCCTCATTTATCGAGTGGAAATCAGCATATTAGCTCCACTTTAGAGCCAATCCTACAATGAGAAGCTGCCAAGCATCGTCCTTCCTCCACCGGAGCTGAGCCAGAGCAGCCAGCCAAGTCAGACTGAGAAAGAAGAGATCAGAGCGCTTCCATGCTTCCACACATCCACCCACAACGCTCTTCTTTTAGCATCTTCCCTCCTTCATCTGAGTGTTTCACACTCCCATCAGTGAGAACGCAGACAGCCTGGAATTCCCTCTGTTAGAGAGAAACTGGCTGCAGGCCACGCTGGAGTTGTGTAGGAGAATGAGGCTCAAGTTTGAGTTTTTGCAGTTTGTGTTGGATTTTATTTGCATTATACAGATCTTCACAGATTTCTGTGACACCGTTTGGGTGCAATATGTTGAATCCAAACTAGAACCAGAAGGGAAAGCAATTGTTTGAACACATATGCACAAAGAAACTACAGTACCATAAAATCATGACCTTTAAACATTAGAAATGACATGTACTATGACTAGAAAAATGCCATTGTGAAAAAAATGAAAAATTGTCTTTGAGCTTAAAGTCACACTCCAATTGTCTTTTCCTCTATTTTTAGATCACTTCTAGTGGTCTCTTAATTATTATTTTGCAAAAATTTGGCAAAATCAATACATATATGTAATTGTAATTGTAATTGTCATAGTTTCTGCAGAGCGGCAGGAGTTTATCAGAAATTTGTGTCTGACTGGCAGGCCTTGTAGGAGTAGACCTGCTTTCATTCCCCCTCATCCCTTTTGTTTGCACACTTTCCTGCTTATCTTTGAGCTTTTAGCCAGATAACAGCTTGCATGAGGAAAACAAAGAGTTATGTGGATCTATTTGTCTACAAGCAGATACATCAGAATTTAAGATCAATACAAAACATAAGCCAGAAAAAAAGTATTTGATTGGTTAATTATAATTATTTCTTAAAAATGTGTGTGTTCATAAATGTCAATGAACACTGTTCAGAAGTGAAAGGAGGTGTTTATCTTTCAAATATCTGGTCAACAGTAATTAAAAACCTTTGAGTGTATTTCATTATTTCTTATAAAATCAAAATCTTTTAGCGAGTTTTTACCCTATTCTCGTCTCCATGACTTACTCTCATTTGTATTGCAAAATTGTTTCTTTTTCTGTTAAGTTGAACAGGTTTCTGTCTTTCACAGACAGCAGTGGGCACTTCATTGTGTTATTTTTTTGTATTTTAGTAATATTATCATTGTTGTCATGTATTGCATTTTTTGTGCCATTTATTTTCTGTAATCTGTTATTTTTTTTATTAATATCATTTGTTTTTTGGAGATATGGTAACAAAGCAATTTCCCCAACGTGGGATCAATTAAAGTTATATCTTTGATTCTTTCCCTCACTTCTTCTTGTCATTCTCATGTTTCATCCATCATCCCATCCTTCTCATTGCTGTCATTGATATCTCCTTTACATTTTCTTTTTTCTTTGTCCTGCTATTTTTATTTTCCTGTTTAAAGTAATTTCCTGGACCAACCTCTGTGAGCCTTTTTGTGTTTGGCTGCTTTAAAGGATTTACCTTGAAGCCGTATTTTTAAAAAAAGCGGTAAACCTGATGAGCTTCTAAACCTCTGGATCTGTTTACTGTCTGTGAATCACAGTTTATGGTATCTGCTGTAAACATCTCCGATTATGGTACGCATGGTCTGAATTATTCATACTCAAATGCACTCACCTGTTGCATGCCCACAAATGTGTTTGACTCAGCTGTTGTTTCACCACCAAGGGATGAAGTCTGTTAGTTGAGGGGTTTAAAAGCAGATTTTTTTGCAGAAACTTGTCATATTGATTAAGAAAATACAGGCCATCAACACAGTCCAGTCTAAGGCACCCTGTCAGATTGGGTTCAGCTGCAGTTGTCCAAAAGGAAATTTTGCACCATAGGCTGGTTTGATGTCAAATAATATTTTTCTAAATATAATAATATACATCAATCCACTGTGTGTGCCACTGTTCGCCTCTGAGGTTTTTGAAACACTGTCAAACTAGTTTACTAATTAAATGAAGGCACAAATTGCATAAATAAACCCCTGCATCTAGTCCTTTGCCATCAGTCTGAGTACATGTTTGAATCATGAATCATCAAGAGGACACATGCAGGCTGTAAACACAGAATAGACTGGTGAAGTCTTGTTGAAAGCTGCACTTTCTTCCAACACATTGGGTTTGCTTTGCTTCAGGCTCAGATGACACAACCAGCACTGAATTAAGCCAAAAGTCAACAGCCAAAAGACCAGGTTTGAGATGTCATGTAACTCTTCCACCAGACGATGTGAGAGATGAGACGCCTGCAGATCACTTGAGCAGCAGCAGCTGGGGACAGCTCATCGTGGCTGCGGCTGCTTCCAGCGGGCCTCTGAGGGCAGACCGCTTGTTGTTGGGAGCAGCTATCTGTGCAAAACATGACCAACACTGGGCTAAGCGACATTTAAAAGGGCCGCAGAGAGCCAGACGCTGCAGGGAGAGATACTAAGAACCTGAATACCATCCACTCAATGTTCAAGTGTTTGCTTTTAGCAAAACAAGCTATTCTCTGCAGCGTTTTCAAGACTGAATCCCATGTGAAAAGAGCATGAAACGTTGCATTGGTGAAGATGTGAAAGGATTCAAAACAGAATTAAAGGAGCTCCTGTCAGGATTGCTCAGTGGTGTATGGGCAGACATTACAGTAAAATTCTAGGGTTCAGCAAGAAAACAATGATGCAAGATTAAAAGAAAACCTGCAGAGAAACAAGATGAAACAGTCTACAAAAGGTGAGGTTATCAATGAATCTCTAAGCAATTCTGAAATGTGATGCATTCAAGATCTAAATTGCTTTTGAAATCATACAAAAGAAACATTTGTATTGAAAGGCAAAACAATCTAACAGTTTTGACTACAGATGATATATTTATTTTTCTTCTAGGATAAATATTGCAGCTTCATAAAAAAAAAAGTACCAAAAAGAAGCACAAACTGTCCACAAAAAAAGACCAACAGACACATCAGACTCTAAATGACCTGAAATAATGCCCCTCAATTTTTTTTGTGTC
Source organism: Oryzias celebensis (assembly GCA_014656515.1). Lineage (NCBI taxonomy): Eukaryota > Metazoa > Chordata > Actinopteri > Beloniformes > Adrianichthyidae > Oryzias > Oryzias celebensis. The sequence goes on from BNCR01000005.1 coordinate 11,118,102, forward strand.
TGCAGCCACTTATACTTATATTCTTGTCAGATGTCGCTGTTCACACCTTGGAAAATAACACAATTTTCAAACAAATTTAAAGCTGTCGTAATTCAGAAGACGAAAAATTCTCACGGCTCTCTGTCTTCCGGGAGCATGACAGTAAATATCCTCAAAGTGAAGAGTGCAGCTTTTAGTGAAATGTAAAAGAGCTACATTTCAAACCCCACAGCCCCCAGGTTGTTTAATATTAAAATGTATGACAGCACAGGAAGAAAAAGACTCAACATCTATATTTTAGTAAAAAGAACATTAAAGCACAGCTCAGGTTGGCAAAGTCGAGCAGGAATCATGCAACTTTTGGAGTCGATGAAACCAAATTAAGTCAAAGTGGGCTACTATAGGTCAACTGTACCACATGCAGATCATAGCAACAGTATTTCAGCAGAAACTACAGCCCGGTGGTGGAGGGCTTGTAATGTGGGCCTGTTGTGCAGTCGTTATTTTAGTCCTGGGAACTTTTAGACGTTTTGTGAAATAAAAAAACAAGTCCCATAGTTCCAGCTGTTGCTTGTTTGGGAGAAGGTTTAGCCTGAAACAAGCTTCCAGAAGAGGGGAAGAAAACAACAACAAGAAAACACTGCTTGCAGCTTATTCCTTAAGTTTTAGTTTTTGATCAGAAAATAATAGTTTGAACAAATGGTCATCTAATTTCAGCAAGATGTTTTTAAAAAATTAGTGTCATTTTCGTTTAGTTCGACTTTGCTGATTAACACAATCCACATCTATTTTGGACTTCTGAACGTTTTTTTTTTTTCGATTTGCTGTCACAGAAGTGCTATTTAAAGTCCTCAGAAGAAAAATAATTTCCTCCTTCAGCCTCCAAAGTGGTCCAAATTAAAACGTTTAGTGTGACTGGAAGAGTGCCATTCATTTAAATTAGGTGATTGAAAATTTAATTGGCAGCAAAGTCGTTATTTAAAGCGTTGAGAGGCTGCAGACCCTTTGCTTGTGAATATTTTTTTTTGACCTCGTCTTCATTCTGCCTACATCACCCCTTACACTCCTCCTCTTCCTTTTCTGGTTCAGCTAACACAAGGTGAGGATCGAGGGCGCTGTAGGACAGATGAATTACCAGCATCAGATTAAACACAGCAGCCCTACGCTGCTCATGAATTATGTAAGAAGCCGCAGTTCTGATTTAACGACAGAGCATGGGAAAGGCTTTTAATGTGAAGGGAGCAGAGGGCAAGTGCTGGTGAAGTGTATGTGTGTAGGCTTGCATTTCATCTGTGGGATCTAGTCAGATTTAACAGCAGCGATAACACAAAAACCATTATCAACAGCCATACAATCCAGACTTGAAGGCCACCTGTATGAAGTCAACTTTACTAAAAGACAAATCCACTACATATTTAGTAGATTTATATATATAGAGAAAGTCTCAATTTGTTAAACTAAACTCTATGATTTTTTGGCTACATTTTATTTTATGTGTGTATGTTTATATGTATGTATTTATGTATGTATGTATTTATTTATTTATTTATTGGGGGGGGGGGGGGGGGTAGATATTCCCAGAGCTTCTTTTTGTCTCGATAAAATATTATTCCTGAAGCAACGGTAATAAAAAAAGAGGATACACTTGCAGCTTTTATTTTGAAAATATTTAAAAATGTGCTTTAATGTGTCTTTTATACACACTTTTTTAAATCAATTTATTCTTTCTTTTTTTTCTTTTTTGTGTTTTGTGTTTCAAACATTTTCTTATGCTCCTGTACGGTAAGCTGTATTTTTTAAACTGTCCTGTTTTTATGCATTTGTATTGAATTCCTTTTTGGGGTCCTTTTGAGGTTTTAGCTGTTTTCTATTATGCTTATTATATATTTATATATTATTATATATTATTGTTTTCTTTTACATTATGAGGATAATCTGGTGCCATAAGATCCAAAATGTTCATTCAGAATGACAAAACAGACCCTCCTAAAGTTATTTCCTATTTACAGTATCATGAAGAAGACATAGTTGTTTTCAACATCACTGAAACCATAGTCATAGAAAACTTTACAAATAATCTTTGATGTCATACATTGCTTTGAGAACAGTGCAACAAACACATTGACAGGATTTTTCTCTTCCCAACTCAACAAGCTTTAGCTTAATTGGGTGAAAGTACAAAAAATAAACCGAAATTATTTATCTTTTGGTCTGGATCATATTCAGTTGTAGGCTTGGGTGACACATAAATGTCATCTTTCTGCTTTCATTATCGTTTTGTCAGTGAACAATATTCAACAATGATGAAGGAATCTGCAAAAAGCCAATGAAAAACAGGAAGATGAGAAAGGACAGAGGATGAAAAGTCTGTTCAGAGTTACTCCTGCTCCTAATGACTCACTGTGTTTCAAAGTGTTGTAGCATTGTTTTACAGACATGAGTGAAATCTGAGAGCAAACACACTGACACTGAGTGACATACACACAGCACAAGTGAGTCAGTAACTGGAGCTTGTTGCTTTCTGCCTCACTGCTTTGTCCATCAGCAAGCAGGGAAAGTAACAAGATTGGTTGATGAATGTGTGCAAATGTCACAGTGCATGTCTGTTTGTGTGTGTGCGTGTGTTAACTGATTGCACCAAATGAGACGTTGTAATGAGAACGGCAATTGGAGCTCCTGGAGTCAGCAGGGTCACTGTGATTAAGTCAGATGCTTGGTTCACACACAGGCTGGCCATGCTATATTCCCCTTTGACTGCCTTAGAATTCCCTGGAAATTTGTTGATTGTGTATACAGTTGAAGAGTAATGATAGTCAAAATAATGTCAACACTGGAGCTAAAGCTCATGTGTTAAAGTGGTGAAAAAATTAAAAGTATTATGTTTTAAAATGATCAAAAGCAGGCTTGACTTTGCAACAAGTCACCTTGTGATTACACATTAAATTGGTCTGATTCACATTACTTTTCATTTTAATCAGACAAAAGGTGAAATCAAAAGTGTTTCTCATTGCATCCCCAGTATTCAGTACTGAGAAGTACTCATGTTCTTCTGTCGCTTTGGTGCATTTCGATTTAGTTATTTAGCAAACTTTTCAGCCCAAAGGGACTAAGAAAATGAGGAACAAAACAGGTTGAGGTTACAAAGTGTAGCAAAATGCTGTAAGTAAAATGTCTTAGCCAAGACTATTTTTTTTTCTATTTTTAAATATGCTGAGGAAGTTACAGAATAATTCATTTTTATTTTCTTGCAGTTTACAAATGAGGCTGCTATGGGTGGTCAGAGGGCCAGGTAATTCCACAACTGTAGGATTGTAGAACTGAAAATGTTAGCTTCTGATCTTTTGTCGTATTGTGCAGGAATCACCTACTGTTGCTGTGTAGAAGTATAAACATAGACCAGTGAGTTTAAGTAGAGAGGAGCTGTAGATTCCCACATTCTGCCCTCAGTGTCAGAGCTTTGAATCTATTAGAAGCCAGTGCTAAGAACTGAAGAGATGAGGGACACAATTTCTTTATGGTCAAAACTGAAGTGTGCATCTGCATTTTGGATCATCTTGAGGCTCGAATTTGCAGGCTGGTAGTTCACTAAGAAGGCCATTACAGTAATCATGCCAAGGGTTGACAAGTGCCTGCACTTGTCACTCAAATTCTGCTCAAGAAACTTCTGCTCAAGAAGTTGAGTGGCATAAACCACAAGATGAGGTCTGATCTTCCAAATGTTGCACAGGGAAAATCTGCATGCACGAAAAATGGTAGAAATGTTTTTTTGCGTTTCTGTCGAGTCCAACAAGCTTTTACCCTGTCCTTCTTGTTTTTTTTTTTGTCTGTATTGTATCTCTGTAAAGTTTGCCAGTGGTACTACGGTAGACTTTAACTGACCTACTATCCAGTTTGGTATTTTAGAACTTCCTCATCATCATCAGCAGCCTCGTTGCTCCGTGCCATATGTACATCATGAGCAGCTGCCGGATCGGTCGGGTGCAGAGATCACTGAGCAGATGTGGCTAATTAATGGAGAGTAGAACGATCTGTCAGAGATACAACCGTCCAGTAATGAGAATCATGACGAAACACATCCAGGTAATGTTCTCACATGCACTCACAAAGAACTAATTAATGCTTCATTCTGGCCAGCTGTAGTTAGAACCAAGCATCACGCCTCAGGTAATAAAATGCTAGATGATCATAACTCATTTATGAATAACTGTTATTTTTATGATAAAATAAAAGTTAAATTAGTTTATTTAGGTTTCCCTTCCCACCTGTCGCTCTGCCTCTCTGATTCCCCACTTATCTAATCAAAAACTGCAACCCCGTTAGGTTGCAAATACTGTATGTATGCACTGAAAAGCTCAATCCTTTGGCAACAACTCAATGCATTTAGGCATGTGGACATGGTGAAGAAGATGATCTGGTGCAGTTCAAATTGAGCATCAGAATGTGGAAGAAAGATGACTTTAAAGGTGCCATGGTTTGTTGGTGCCCGATGGGCTGGTCTGAATTTATCTGAAACTGCTGATCTGCTGGTATTTTCACGGACGACCATCTCTAGGCTTCACAGTCTATCTGAGTATTGTTGCTGACCAAGTCCATCCCTTTATAATCACAGTGTTGTCTTCTGATAATTACTTCCAGCTGGATAACACACCATGTCATGAATCTGAAATAATTTCAGACTGGTTTCTGAACATGACACTTTACTCAAAATGGCCTCAACAGTCACCAGATCTCAAACCAATAGAATGCCTTTAGGATGTGGTGGAACAGGAGATTGGCATCATGGATGTGCAGCCAATAAATCTACAGCAACTGTGTGATGCTATCAATTCAAAATAGACCTAACTCTCTGATGAACGTTTCCAGTACCTTGTTGAATCCATGCCGCCAAGGGGTAAAGCATTTCTGAAGGAAAAAGAGGGCAGACCAACCCGGTATTAGCAAGGTGTTCCTAATAAAGTAGCTAGTGAGTGTTGAATTGATAGATCTGATAGATCCAAGTTCCTGGTCAAACTTTTACTTTGTGGTGAGTCACTCAGAGTCAAAGGTGGGCCTGTCACGATGGTAACTCCACTCTCTACCTGTACTCTTAGTAAGACAAGCCGTTTCATAGATTTCATGTTAAAATGGCTGTCATAATTCTCTGCTGTCTGTCCTTCCCTCCTCTCACTTTACATCCATCCTGTTTTGTCTCAGCTCAACTTTGTTACCCGTCTGCCTCCCTGTCCCTCAGAAATGCTGGTTGTTTTATTGAAGCTGTCAAAGTTTCGACCTTTTTTGTGTCCAATCGAGGAGACAGGGAGGCCTGGAGGTGTGTCAGAGCTTCTTATGAGCCTCATCAATCACAGGAGGGACCTGAAGGTTTGGTCTACTGCCAGACCTCTGACTGTACATTTAAATGATCCCTTGAGTCACCTTCAAAACATTACCAACTCTAATCTGGTAACAACGCTTGCACGAGTAGATTTATATAGAACCGCCAGTTCTCATGGTCAGGATCCTGACTGCACAGTGTGGCTCAGTAACTCAGATTCACAGATCCTGCTTCTTCTGTGGAAAAGTTTAACTTAACTGAAGATTGCTCTGACAATGACATATGGCAAGAATAAGTGATTTTTCCTGATCTGATCAAGATGGATCGATCATAAACACCCTGCAGTCAGAAATCCATCTTCTGTGTTTGTGATTACAGAGGACCATTTGTTTTGACGTTCTCCACATACAGTCACAAACTCATTGGCAGTTCTTCTAAGCTATCTAAATCAGCTGATTTGCTGTCCAGCTTTGACATCCAAACATGTTGCTTTAGGGCATATTGCTGTTAGAAGATTAAAGGCTAAATGTTCATAAGAAGCCAGAAGTTTTAGACTAACGGACAGCTGGGTCTGATGAAGTGGCTGTTGCTTTGAAAAACATCAGGTTCATGTTCTGCCAACATAAGTGTTTCCTTACAGAACTTTATAGAAACTAAATGGGGTGGCCATGGTTCAGCAGTGGAGTAATCAATCCTTAATCTGAAAGTCTCTTGCTCCCTCTGCCTATCTGTTAACGTATCTCATGGCAAAAAAAGTGAACCCCAATTCCTGGTTGTTTTGCTATCACCCTGCATGGCAGCTCCATTGCCATCAGTAAGTGCGCATGGGTTAATGCATCTTGTGACTGCAAAGCACCATGGTGGGCATCATAAAGGTAGAAAAGCGCTATGAAGGTATGTGCCATATTTAGGGAAACGCAACATTTTTTTACAGAAAACCATGCTTGTGCTGTTTTTGTGTTGCACACCAACAGTTCTGCTTACAACACAGAGGTGAGGACCAACACCTATGGGGAGAACTCATTCCACCATAATGGTCCTCGCCTCTGGAACGGCCTGCCGGAGAGCCTCGGGGCCGCAGAGACCATAGAGGTTTTTAAGAAGAGGCTCAAGACCCATCTTTTTAATTTAGCTTTTTTATGATTTTTAGAAATATTTAATTTGATCTTTTCCTCTATTTTTAAATTGTAATTATTAACTTTTATTTGAATAATTTTAGAGTTAATTTATGTACACAATTATTGTTTTAATATACTAATCATATTTATTTATTTTATATCTGTATATATATATATATGGATATCTATATATATAGATATATATATTATTATTATTATTATCATTTTTTAAAATGCTTTTTATTCATTTATTCTTTTTATCATTCATGAGTCACCATCTCAAACGGCAAATTACTGTAATTTGTCAATGTATGTTTATATCACCACTTGTTAAATCAGCTGTGCAGGATTGCGTTTAATGTCGCAATACGGAACAAAAATCCTCATTTGCTCTCATCTATTGATGCAAACCAACCAAGTCATCAATCAGAATTTGTTTTTTAAATTAAAATATTTACAAAAACCTTCATAAAAAAGAAATGTTGAAGAGATTCCAGTTAACCTTTGAAAACAGGCCCACAAAAATGTTATATTAAATAAAAAAGGAAGCATTTTTAGGATTTATGAACAAACTACATGATCAAATTTGTATTTTTTTTTATAAAAGGCAACATATTAAAAAAATACCTAATTAGTAATGAATGTTATATTATAAAAAAAATGTTTAGGCACCAAAATCAGAAAAGTTCATAAAAATACAACATAAAAGAGGAAAACACTTTACAATTTTTAATAAAAGAATATATTAAAAAATATATTTGCTTGTTCTTTCAAATAGACTTTTAAACATGGATTTTCCTCACTCTTTATTATATAAATTATGGTTACTAACATGAAAAGTAATAACTGCTGTGGAATGAACTGGAGAGTAATTATTCCTGGGAGATTTAAACTGCTGCCATCTGAGAATAAGTTCTGAACTTTTAAGGGACATAATGAGAGAGACTCCACAAAGATCAAGAAGCTAATTGGATTAGTTTCAGCTGGAGATATTTCACGTCCTTATAAGAGTTTCTCTGACAATCCTGTAAAGGATGGACTTCAATTTGTCCTGGTCATTAGGGAAGACTTTCATGGACCGAGGTCAAACAATCTTTGACCTCACGTCTCTTGGAATCGTTGCATCCACCTTTGGGCATGGCAGCAAAAATTAGTTTTCCATCTACTTGAAATAATTTCATAAACTTATGCAGTGGTGGCAGTTTGGAGGCCCAGGGGAACAATAACATGGGGCCCTCTGCAACCGTTTTATTAATAATGTCTTTAAAATCTGATCGCCCACCTTTGCCTTATGGTAAGTTTACCCTTTTACTTATCAGTAGCTGAGCTCTGCTTTTCTTTATAGACATAATGTTAACTATTTGACTTTCGAGCAACATTTTCTGCTCATCCTGGAAAATCACAACTTTAAGATAAAAATCTACTCAAGCATTCAGGAGATCCAGAAGTTTAAACTTGACTGATCTGACAGATAAATTACTCAGCTCATCAATCAAACTGATCTAATAAAGGCAATACCTGAGGTTTAAGGTCAAACCAAATAAGAACAAATGTGTAAAATATAAACTCCAGCCCCTGAGGATCAGTGTGGTACATGTTTCCAACTGTGTCTCTTTGAGGATGGTTTAGAGACATTTTACAGTTTGCTGATTAAGTAAACATGTTTTGATCAAGATTACAGCTTGATCAGGTACCAAGTAGCTCATTTGCAAGTAAAAATTAATTTCTGTTTTTATTGGTTTCCCTGGTGTCCGTCATTCATTCAGTAACTTTTGTAACTTGCTTTTTTGTGGTAAGGAACCTGAATCTTGATTCTCAAATAATCAAAATCAGAATTAAGAACTAAGAAAATGTGTTGATCATATTGAACTTTTTTTCACATCAAAAGATTTTCAGTGTTTTTCATAAATACTTGAAATGAAATGGATCCTGAATCATTTCCGATAGTTAATGTAGTTTTTCCTCACATTTTATTCGGTGACGGTTTTCTTTTAAGCATCATTGGTAGTTTCCATGCATGAATGTGTGGGTTTACTCCGGGGACTCCGGCTTCCTCCCACCATCCAAAAACATGCTTTTTAGGTTAATTGGTCACATGTGAGTGTGCATGGTTGTGTGATTGTGGCCCCTGCGACAGACTGGCGACCTGTCCAGGGGTGACCCCTGCCTTCACCCATGAGTGGCCGGGTTAGGCTCCAGCAGCTCTGTGACCCCGAAAGGGACAAAACCGTATAGAAGATGAAGATGAATGGTTGTTTCCATAAGAATTGTTCCTTCCTCTAATCTCTATCCTTCTAAAAACTCCCTCCTGTATTTTTCATTCCAGATTCCTCAAATCAGCTATGCATCCACTGCCCCGGAGCTAAGTGACGACCGCCGCTATGACTTCTTTTCCCGAGTCGTTCCTCCAGACAGTTTCCAGGCACAAGCCATGGTGGATATTGTCAAGGCCATGGGCTGGAACTACGTCTCAACAGTAGCCTCGGAAGGAAGTTATGGTGAAAAGGGGGTGGACGCCTTCATGCAGCTGTCCAGGGAAGCAGGTAGGAGTGTTTCCTAACACCTTAAGATAGTTGGTTTTGGGTCCAAAGTCTCAAGAAAGATGAGATATTGATTTTTGTTGTTTGGGATTCTGCAACTGGTACATTCACATGCACATTAAAAAAAAAAAAACGTTGGTCTTCCCTCATGTCCATTTGGGCTTAGACGCACTTTCTGTTTCACGTGATTCTTTTGGACTTGTGAATTGCGGGTCGTTACATTGAATTGAAATGGGATTATGAGATTATGAGGAAGCCTTTTCTCGTCAGTTGAATGCTCAAATATTTGAAGGAGGCTGTGGTGCAAAGGTAAAGCGTTCAATGTCTGATCTGAAGATTGAGGGTCAGTTCTTGCCCTGCTCGTGTTGTGTTGAAATGTCCTTTGGCAGGATACTGAATCCAACATTGCTCTGGGTGGTTAAAGGTTTGGCGCCAGGGTTAGGCAGCAGTTCCGCCTTCAGTGTATGAATGTGTGTGTGCATGGATGAATGGGACTGTGACTGTAAAGCGCCTTGGGCCTCCAAAGAGGGTAGTAAAGCGATATAAATATACACCATTTAACATTTAATCACAGGATGTGGTCTTCTATGTAAAATGGATAGGATGAGCTTGGGGTTTCATGCCTTTAGATCATACCTACAATTACCTACCTACAATTCTGCTCCAAACTATGCTAGAGGACAATTATTGTCCAGCAATCACTTTGTACAAAAGGTTCGGGGTCAGAAACTGGATATTTCATCTCTCATATAATTGGTGATTGTTCTCTTTTTATTGGTCTGCTGTTGGTGTTTCTCAACTGTTTACATGAATAGACCAATTACAGCAACAAATACTCAAATGCTGCTGAGCATGTTTACCAAATGACAAACAATGATTGCAGCATCTGCAAGGGTGAAACTTTCTTCTGTAACGATCATCTTTCCTAAAACAAGTTTTTTGCATTTTTTTCTGTGAATATTTTAGTTAATTTGGGTTTTAAAAGTTAATGTTATTTTTCCAGGGAGTTGAAGACATTAAGGAACACATGTTGCACTGGTGCGAGAGCAAAAATTACAGGAAAAATGTAGGAGTTGCGAAATGTGTAGCGCTCCAAGTTTGTTATTAATGGAAAATGCACATTAGTTCATCTAATGATGACACAATGGGAATTTCCAATAAAAAAAAAAGGGTGGAAAAATAACATAGTGCTTTAACCCTAGTTATTTATGTACCATATTTGAGGTTGCCCAGGAGCTTTAATTTTTTTCATATTAATGTTTGAGTCACGTTCAACACCTACATGAGCTGTCAAAACCCAGTGTTATTTCTCTGTAACACGTCCCCTTTAGCACCACTGAGACTGACGACAATCAGCGGCACAAGCTTGAAAGGAATTAATTAGGGCGCGGAGTGCTGCTGATTGCTCTCTAAATAATCTCAGTGACATTTCCAGCAATCTGACTCTTCACAGCTCACCAGTCAGGATGGCTCCTGACATTTATGTGCCGGAGTTTTTAGGAGGATTATGAAAAGGACAGGGCGCTGCCTGGGAGCATAGAGGACGCCCGCAGATCTTCTGACTGTTAGCAGCTCCAACGTTTCCACGTGGATAAGCAGCAGATCACTGATCTGTGGCGCCTTTTGAACAGTGATTGGAAGGGATGAACTTCACAGCAGCCCCACAGTGTCACCTGCGTTCTTTAGCAGAGCATAATGCTCAGTTTTGAAGATACAAGCCTTTACCTCTGGTGCTGATTTAGTTTTTTAAGGAAATGTCAGACTAAATAAATAATAAAAGAGTTGCAGTCAGTTTTTGTAATAAAGTTTTTAGCTGATAAGACCAGAAAGGTTTTCCATAACTGATTTGAAGCATTAATATGCATACATTTGTTGTCTAGTTGCACGTTCTTACAAAAAATGAACACGCTTTATTTTAGTTTTTGACAAAATATTCTCTGACATAAAGAAAAATATCACAGAAGATGTTGGACTGGTTAGACAAGCTTTAAATTAAAGCAGGAGATCTGAATAAATGCATCTTTTTAAATAATTTAGGATTGAACTGAAGTGTAGAATCATTTGTTTTTAATCTACATCCAAAAGTGCACTCATATCAGCAGGCAGCACACATATATAAAAATAAAAAAGAAAGGAGCTTAGAGACACCTATCCAACATGTTCAGACTGATTAAGAAGAAATGGTTCTTATCTGCATGTTTTCTCTGCACCCATCACCTGGTACGTCTTAACCAAGCACATCTCCCTGATGGAATTGCACACATGCACTCTAGTATCTGTTGCTGCTGGAAGAGAAGTGGAAGATTTTTACCTTCTGATTTAATAAAGAAGTGAATTTTGAAGAAGGTTATTTTAATAATAGTTTGCTTTCTGTGACCCTAGCTCTTCTTAAGATGCATTTCTGACTTACTGCTGGTGATTCATCGCAGAAGTAGGTCTTCTATAGACATCTGGAACATCACAAATGACCATTCTGTATATCGTGCCCCAAAGGCCTGCAAATAATGTTGTTGACTCTAGGAGTGGAAAGATAATGATGCAAGAAGCTGGCATTCCACAAAATCAGCAGTTCATTTTGGTTCTGCAAAATGACATTTTTATTGTAAATGGTAAATGGTGTGTACTTTTTAGACCTTTGGTACTCCAGACAAACAGACATGACAAACATGAATGGTTACTTTTTCCTTCGCATGTTCTTTAACAGTCCAAGCCAGAAACTTGGTGAACATTTGTCCTCTCAGCTGAACATGCTGCAGATAATTTGTTTTGTCAGGAGTCCTTTGCTGTAAGTACTTTCGGTACTGCAGCTGTAATTAAAAATAAATGAGTCCCTAAGTATTTTCACTTGTTTCCAGCTGTTTCCATGTTCAGATCCACCTCAGTCAGTCAGAGTTAAACTCTTTAAACTCATGTCTAAAATATTTCAATTAAACTTTAGTGATGTCAAAGACAAACTAAGGTAAAGGCATCTGGAGTTTGTTCTAGGCTTCTCCTTTTGCAGCTTCTGGAGCTCAAACAAATTTCTGCAGATCTTCAGAATCTCTTTGTCTTCTAAAATTAGACATGCTTCTAGTTGTTTGCTTTCCATCCTTTCGTTTTGCAGGTTCATAGTGCTGACTGGGTAGCAGGCCTCTTGATGCTGTCTGAAGCTGACATTGGTGACGCGCAGCAAGAGAGTCTGGCGTCTTTAAGCTATTTGCACAGGCAGAGAAGGTGCTCACCTGCAGCTGCCTTTTGCCTGGTTTTATTGATCCAGTTGATCTACTGCAGTATCTGTATATATTTAAAAGGTTTTTGCTTCAAATACATAGAAACAAAGTAGCATGTTGAGATTGATATATATTTTTTAGCTTACCAAGGATGTGATTTATAATTTTAAAAAATCCTCTGAATAGAATGTGAAAGCACTGAGGCATTATGATCTGTTTGTCAATTATTCACATTTTACTGAAAGACCCAGCCACTGACACTTGCATTTTTGGTGTTTTGAATATGTTCTTGTGGCATTTTTCTTATAATGGAGGGCATATAAAGACATTAATCTTAAAATTGAGTTTGAAGTATTACTTTATTCAAATCATTGTAAATCTGAAGGATGGTGGTGGAGGTGGTTATAGGTTGGCGCCAGAGTTGGGCAGCAGAGCCACCATTACTGTATGAATGTATGTGTACATGGGTGGATGGGACTGTGACTTTAAAGCTCTTTGGACCTTCTAAGAAGATAGTACAATGCCAAATAAATACCATTTGCCATCATGACATCATCAGCATACTTACTGATGGAAACTGGCTAATCATGAATAAAATTTTACATGTATTTTTCTCTCAGTTTTCTCAGACTATGCTTCAGTTGATCCCTACTAATAATCACAACACATACATTTTCCTTCGGTTGAGTTTATACCTCAGTTGTTGACAAACGCTTCCTTTTTGATCCTCTTCCTTTCCATCTCCCTACAAACTGCTGTTGCCTTGCTGTGTTTGTTTGTTTATGCATTCATTTGGTGACATTCAAAAGAGAAGCAGCACAACCAGTTGATACAGCATCTAATTCGCCGATGTGATTACCTGGAAATCCCAGAAGGCATATATAAGCTGCTTATTAGTGTCTTTCAGACAGCAGTAACTTCAAATATTTGCTTCACGTAGACGATGCGGGGAGACCTGGGTTTCCCTCCATTAGGTGGGTGCATGCTAACGTTCAAATGATGGCCGGTCTGAAGCGATTCAGGCAGAGATCAGTCAGTTGCAGAACCGTTCATGTTCTGTAATGAGGCTCACAAGCAATACTAATGTTGTCTCACCCAACCAGGACATCATCCATCACCGCTCGTCCTCCTCTCCCTCCTGTATATTCCGCTCTGTACTACAAGCCAGACTTTTCTTTTCATTCCTTCAGTCTTCAGTCATAACTAGAAAGCTGAGATTTTTCTCCATCACTCTGACAATGACTCATCCTCCCTCTCACACCAGTAGATTTAATGCTGCTTTTTTAAAAACAGCTATGTTGAGGTTTTATGTCTAATGGCATCCCGCGGGCTGTATTTACAAGTCAAAGCAACATGAATCTTTTAGGCGGAGTCGGCGCATGAACAGCAGTGGTTCATCTAAATTTGAAGAGGTTATGTTTGGTTGCTTTTAATGCACAGCAGCTCATTTTCAAAGGAAGGTTCAGGACCAAGAAAACCGGGAAAAAAAATATATCAAATCTTGACTGGTTGGTTTATTTGACAGGGACATTTAATTTTGGACCATGTGTTTTAACAAGTAGAGATACATTTTTCATGCATTTTTCATTTCTTTGTTTGACATTGTTTCTGCATCCCCATTCTTCTCCAGCCCCAGATTGCTGAGCACTGTCGATCACTTTCATCTTCCCTGCAGCTTTTCTTCCTCTCAGCTCTTAATGATGGCATATGGATGCCTTTTCTAAATGTGATTTCCTTCAGCTGAAACTTCTCACAAACACTGCCTTGTGTTCCAGGATTGTTGTTGTTGCTTTGTTTGTTTTATTTGTTAAAATGTGACACTTTTTTAAAGTTAATTCTTTTGCGTTTTTCTTCTTACTGTACAATGCTCCCATCTTGCTTGTTTGATTCAGTGGCTGCTAAGCAACCAATAAAATTGTCTGGGCTCGTACTTGCCTTTTTAGAGAGTTTATATTTTTTTCACCTTTCTACAGATTCCTCTGAAATTTCTTTCCAAGTTATTAAGTTGTGATTTAAAATCTCAAATTAAAATATTGCAAATTAATATCTCAAAAGGCTTTTTTTCTATTTATGATTGTATAAATTGTGTGGTTTATTATAATACTGAATATTATTCTTGATTAAATGTGTGCTATTTAACCATTCAATAACATCCATCATTTTTTTTTTGTTTGTTTTAAACATTTGCACATTTCATGAAACATCATCCATTTTCCAGGGATGCTTATCACTGCTTAACTCTAGAAAGAAAGGACCCAAATGAGATTTGAACCAGTTAGCGGGTGCTAACCACTACACCACTGTGCAGTCAGCAAATAAGAAAACAGGCAAAAAATTAGTCTGATATTGATCATTAGAAAAGTTGAAGAGTTAAAAAAAAAAAAAACAATGTATTTTTTTAATTTCTACATTGTTTTTTTTATATATACACTAGTGTTTTCTTTAAAAGGAATTTTCTGAACTTTTCTTCAAAAAAGTAGAGATTGCATTTATGAATGATCTATCTATCTATCTAGATATATATATCTATATATCTAGATACATAGATATATATATATCTATATATATATATATGGTGATATGGTGATATCAATTCTTCCCAGTGACTGTGTCTGTATCAACAATTCCAAAATCTAGTGCCCTGGAATTTTCCCAAAAGTCTTTGTGTGCATTGATGCTCACTAGATTGGCAAATATAAACCATGATGCTTTGTGTTTGAACAATTAGTTATTTAAAAATAACTTGGATTTTAAAAAATGCTCATACTTGTTAGATTTATACTTCGACAAGTGGGTAATTTCTTATTTGCCATTTAAAAAAAAGCAGTGAGCATGTGTCTGAAAGGCATGAAAATACAGTGCATTGGATAGTTCTGACATTGTCTCTTAGGGGTTAGAGAGTAGTTAGGGAATTCAGACATAACATGTGTGTCATAAATGGGCAAATGTCATGTAAGAAGGCTAGTTTGTGTCTTCTGGTAGACTGCAAATAGAGATGGACAAAGTGAGTGTGATGTCACCCATTGAAAATGCCTTTACCTTTACCGGCTCCAGCAAAATGAAGCCAATTCAGTCAACATTTTTCCACAATGTGGGCACCACCATTGTGAGCCAGTAGACAGTGATTGGTCCAAGTCGGTCTGAGTCATGTTTCTAGGGCACCTACTGTCGTCAATCATGATTACGTTTGATGGAAGTCTACACCCTGATTTATGTATTTTTAAGCTATATTTTGCAGGTGTGTGCCTCCCCAACTGCACATCCCTGGTCTGAACACATGTGATGCAGTGAGAAATGGAACCAGGTTGTGGGTTTTTAATAAGTAGAAATTCAGTTACTGTGAATCGTGACTCGTCTGATTTTGCCTGCATGAGAGAGAAATTGTGCATCTTGTTTGTCTTTTTCAGGTTAGTTTCCCTCACTGGGAAAGTTGTGTTTGGGCGCTCTGACTGTGTGTGTTTGCGTGTTCTTATGTTACACCTGTGCTTCCTCTGTGACTGAAGTGCTGCTGCTCTGCAAATGAACCTCATAACAAGCTGTCAGTGGGTGCAACATGCTGTGCAGCCAAACAAAACATACTTGTACAGACCCCAGCTCCTCCAAAGGCACCATCTGTCTAACTAGGAAGCTTACATAGAAAAATACGAATTATATGCCTATTGTTTACCTATTAAACATGAATAAATCAGTTAAATAAAAAGAAAAGTACAATCTGACGTCATAAGATAAGCATGAAAACATATGTATGCAAAACTGCATTTTTTTTAAGATTAGAGAGGAGTCCAACATTAGCTGTTTAAGTCTGAAGTAACAAGTGAACACAGAATCTATCTGATCATATTTACCAAAAATATGGGGCTTAAGAAAATCTGATCTATTTGTTTGTGAAAAATGATTTTATATAATGAGGAATAACATCAAAAGTGTAATATTTCACAGGCAATGATAACTGTCCTGGTTGCATTTTGTGGAATTCCAGATGAAAGGGTTTCCCTGAAATTGTGGTAATCCTTTTCATCTGTCAATGTTGCACACATACACACACACCCTCACACTTTTCTGCCAATTTCTTGGTTGGCTGACCAAAACTGGTTATGATTTTTTGTGTAGCAAAGTTTTATCAAAACGGTAGTAGAGCCAGTTATTAAAATGATCATGCATTTTGCGGTACAAGCACCAAATTTTGCACTTATGTACCTTAGGATGCCCTCTTTCAGAAAAGCATGTTAGCCACAAGAAAAAAATGATTTTACAGTCTATATAATATATGATATACATGTTATAGAATTCTGTAGGTATCCCTTAAGTTTAAAGACTCGTTTTGTGTATGAAAAGCCTATATTGTTGAGACTGGGTCAAATGGAGACTGAATAGTTTTTGTAACAATTGAGTGTTTGGCTTTCATATTTACAAAAGGATGCCATTTTTAATTTTTGCTCAATATGTCTGAAAAAAAAAAATTAACCAGCTCAGCTGTAGACCTTTCATGGAGTGTGATGAAGCAGAACCACACAGTGTTTTGAAAATATTTCTGGATTTTTCAATTTTTGGATTTGGGTGAACACCATGCACTGAAATTCCCACAGTTTATTTAATTAAGCGTCTGGACACCACACAGTTCTTAGGTGTGTCTTAGGCTGTCACCTTGCGACAGACCTGTGGACTTGAACTGTTGGAATAGATAGTAATGCTGATAAATGTCCCCTCGTCTTGAATTTGGTTTACTTTCAGGCTCTGTCTTATTAGGAGAAAGGTAAAGACTGAAACAGATCAAACCCCCAAGAAAACATCTTCAGTTCTAAAAGCTGCTCTTTGATTCATGAGACATTTTATTCATTTTTGTCTGACTGAGTGAGGCTTGGATGGCTGTTTGGTTTCCCCTAACAGTAACCACAGAATAAAAACACAAAACAAGAAATAAAACCATCCAAACCAGATTGCGTCTCGATGTGTTTGTGCGGGAAAGGGGACACTACAAAACTTATTTCTTCAGATTCACAAGACAAGGTTCTAGCTGTGAGACAGGAGCGCTAGCCACTGTGCAACCCCTCTGTAGAGGATCAAACCAGGACCAGCACCAAATGTACCAAAGCAAATGCTCTCTGGTTGGATCATTTCAAAGTCAACTGTGGTTCCTTATATAGGACAGTTAAAACTCTCTTCCAACTGGGTCATAAACAGATCAATAATCCAAACTCGCTATCAAACACAAGACTGAATGATGTGAAAGAATCAATTAGGTGCAATCATCTATTTATAAATATAGACCTCAGGCTTAAATAAAGTCATTTGCTAAAAAGTGGCACTTTAGCTTCAGACTTGAGTGATGATCAGCTCCTGTGAGAGGAGCAGAGGCAGGAAGCCTGTTTAAATCATGTGTGAAGAGAGGAGTTTTTTTCCACATTGTTTCTGGCTCTAGAAGGTTAAATCAATGAAGTGTGTCATTGAGAACATTAACATGGTGACTCAGGCTGCGCTTCAGTGGAGAAAGCTCAGCCTTTTCCCAGGTCTCAACTTCTTCCCCTTCTGTGTCTCCAGAACAGCAGAAATAAGCAAGAAAAACAGGCTGCAGACATTGTCGGCCAGAGCCAGAAGTCCCTCCAAATCACTCGAAAAAAACTTTTTGACTGACGACCCTAACTCTAATACTACATACACACCAGCATGTGTGGCATGTTCAAGAAGATGTTGAACCTGGATTAATGTACACCTGATTGTGTTAAAATTATGAACAGTTTGCCTTGAAAAAGAATTTTAAAATGTGTTGTATTTGAGTGGGATAAAGCAATAACTATTACATGCTGCCGTGAGCTTGACAAGTTGTCTTCTTGGAAGGCAGTCTAAATACAAAACAAGAACATGGTTCAAGGCTCCAAGTCTGCTTAACTTGGTCCAGACCAAGTGACTTTTCCACTCCAAAAAATCCTGTGAAAAGCGAAGCGTAAACCGTTTTGTTTGGTTCAAGCACTAATGACGTTTAGATGCATGAACAGAAAATAAAAATCAAAACTAAACTTCTGATTCTGCCAAAAATTGCGTAAGTCCGGTTTCGGACAATGATCTCAGGCACCATCTTCTTGTCTGCAGCCAGGTCACTCTTGAAATAACCTTTAACCTGATCCTTTAATCTGGTCTGCTTTCCCAACATGTATTCACTCAGCAATGTTTGATGACAATAACGACATTAAAAAACAGAACATGTGACACTATCAATAATTAATGAAATGATGTCAGAGTCAATGTTTATGCTTTTTTGTTTTTCTTGTTACTGCCTTACAGCATTTGGAAGAATTGGAGACGTGCAGACGCAGAGAATTGACTCGTTTATCAGCTCTCTTTCCTGCTTGACATCATAGTCATAACATCAAATGTTAGTCTATCCATCTTACTGCCGGAAATGTTCTCTGCTCTGATCACACAGAGCTTTGGCTGAATCCAAGGGAGCATTTTGGACACAGAGGAGAGGATGTTTCACACGGCTCTGACAGCAAATCTAATTAAAAATATAAACTGAACTGCAATATTCGAGCACTGCCAGACTTCTGCTGCTAAACCTCCTCTCACAAACACAGGTAACACAGCTGCAGCTTCAGGACACCATGGTTTGTTTGGTGCCATCAAGTTTTATGATCTTGCACAGCATATTTAGGAATACATGCCTTTTTTTTCCAAACCAACATTCCACATGTAACTTTTTGATATTAAAAACTCTGCTGCTTTCTCACTCCAAAAGGGGTTTTCAACATTTTATGTGCATGTGTGTGCAGTTCATATTTATGAGGAACATTTCCATGAAGTGAAAAGTGAGCAGAATTTAAAGTTGCATGAACTGAGAAGCCTCAGGTCTTATTCTGCTCACTAATGAAAACCAATCCTGTCTTTCTTAAAACTGCAGGCATTAGTAAAATCAGAGATGGGTGAAATAGGTGAAAAACTCATCACAACCATTGGAACAGATTCAGATTGATTTAAATTACTTTACTTTTTTTTATATATAAAAAATAATCAGAATAACAATGTCAATTACCTAGAAAACAAAATAGTTGCATTGTAGAATTTATTACTGAATTACCCTAAAATGTCTTTACAGATCTTTGAAAATACAGCACAACTGCTTTAATGTCATATTATATGCTATAAAAGGAATGGTGTAATCTATAGGATTAAATCTTTTTCTAATATCTAATGTTTCTGAAGCAACAGTAGAAACTCTGCACCATGAACAATCTCACAGACCAGAGCGCTTAGCTTCACATAACAGGAGGCAAAATGTAGTTGATCAGTTGTGCATTCATAAGTAATATCATAATGTCACAAGATCTTTCTTAAACAGTGTTTAGAGAAAAAAATCCTCCTTTATCATTCTTGCACAGCAGAATATAAAATAAGTCAACAAATCCAGAGCCTCTGGAGAGTTCTGCTAATATTCCTGACCCAACAGCTGCACCTTAGTTGATCCAGTTCCTGTATTTCACACTCAGCTGTGTTTGAACATAAAAAAGGAAGAGTTCCCCCTTCAACTTCTCTAAGTCTGGAAAGAGGGCAAAAATGTGCCTTGCTGAGCTCAGGATGAAGCCTCAGAAAGAAGCAGAAAAAAGCCCCAGCTGCTCACCTGAGGGACCTCAGCTGGAGCTCAAAGAACATCTGTTATCATGGCAGATTAGAATTCTGCTTCATGATTTGCCGATAAAAATATGCTTTTCTAATGTTTATCCAAAGGCATTGAACCTCATTTCTTAGTTTTTGTTTTGTTTCTGCTAGACTGAATAAAAAGAGATAAATTCCCACTTCCATCATCTTTTGATCTATTTCCCAAGTGTTCCCGGTGGTCTTTTAATTAGAATTATGCCATTTTTAGTCAAATTAAAAAAATGTGTCATTTTCTAAGACATAGTTTCTGCAGAGTAGCAAGAGTTCTTCAGAAATTTGCCTCTGAGTTGTGAACAGTATTGTTGTTGCAGAGTAAGTCTGTCAATATTTTTCATTATCTATCTGTTTACACGCTGTCCCGTTAGCTTACCCCAAATTGATACTGGTCCGTATGCTGTGTATCTCCTTTTCATTGCATGGGGAGTCTGTCTTACCACTGCCAGTTAGTATATTGTCCTTATTGTGTCACCCGTCCGTCCCTCTTCCCCCGGCTCCTGGAGAAGTGGTTTGTCCTTTCAACCCCTTGTCAAGTAGTTCATCCCACTCTCTTCACTCATATAAGTCTTCTCCTTCTTCGCAGAGACCTTGTAAAATGCATGTTTTGTGTCATTAATGATATAATACTTTTTTCCTACCAAGAATTACTTTAGTCGTCCACTGCAAAATTGACGCCGGTGTTATCTGCCGCATTAACATGCGTTATCACGTGGGCATGTCACCTTAAATATAAATTTAAATTTTATAAAGTTTTAGTTTGAAAGTACAATGGAAATTTTATTTTGAAATCCAGACTACGTTCTGGTTCTGCAACGTTTTTGCTGGCTGTGTAAAGTTTGCGTTGTGTTGTGGAGTTATGTATGTAAGACGTAGACATGACAAAAGCAATGGAAACATTCCAATTGCTGAATGAACTATTGTATCTATTTTTTGTGAAACGCAGACCAGTGGAAATCAGTCTTAACAGTCGTTAACAACCCCAACATTACATGTGCAACATGTGCCAAGCAAGATTGGGTAAGATATAATGAACCAAATGTCAGCTCGGACGAAGTAACTAAAGTGGATCTTCAAAAGGTGTAGGAAAAAAAAATGACCCGTTGTTGCTGACTCCTCACTTTGTTGGGGAACTATGTTTTGCACCCTTGATATTAAATTTTGCATCGAATTTGAAATTGAATGTATTACTGCAAAGTAGAAACATATTGACAAAATAATGCACCATGGAGATGGTATCGATTACACATAATTCAGGGCTGCCACCACACTGTCATGTCAAAGATTAAACAAACTTGTTAATAAAGCTACATTCCAGACCTTGGAGCCAGCATGTATCCATGGCTGTATTGTAAATAAAGTAGGTTTGATGTACAGAAAGATTAAAACAAAAAATGACTATCTGATTAGATATTTACTTGTGCATCATTGTCAAATAAAGTTTTTTGGTTTCTGCCAGTGAGAGCAAACCAACTCCATTTCTTTGGTCACAACCCCTAAAAATGTCTTCTTTTTCCTATGAAGAGCTTATGGACAGCAATAGTGGTCTGTAAAATTGAATGATGGCCCAGACACACCCACAATCACAACAAGGGGGCAGAGTGTAATTTTGATCTCAAGTCTCTGCTATGAATCATCTCATTCAACAGTTGTGGTCCTGGCACATCTGTCAGGTTTCTAAGGAACTCCTGTGTGTTCCCCTACAAAATATGGCTGATGTGTCTACTTAGATGCAGTTGACCCTCTTCAATGTGCATGAATGAGACTGAGCAGACAGGTTGTCTACATTTTCTAAATGACATTCTGGATTTCCAAAATAAAACACCAGGAGGCACCTTTGGGTAAACTTGTGGTCTGCAGAGTTTACAACCATCTTTGTGACCATCTGTTAAGTTAGCACCGCCTGAGAGCTGGCAGCTACACTATGTTACTTCTAACTGGCTAAAAAAACTGACCAGCACACAAACCGAGCTGGGATCTGCTGTTTTGACAGGAGGATATGGATTTGTGTTCTTAGAAATGATGGGGCTCTGGTGGCATAAACTTAAATTATGGTGGTCCATAAATTCAGATTATCCTTGAGGAAGCTTTGGTTTTTACCACTGATTTGAGTCCACCTTTAAAGCAGATTTCTGACTTAAAGACAAAAACACTAAATTACAAAAATAAATAGGAAAGAACACTTCAATTTCTTTTGTATGTCTGTGTTTTTATTTGTTTGTTTTTTTTTTACCGGGGGGGGGGGGATTGTGCATTTAACACTGTTTGCAGGTAATGTTTATTTTTGGGGTGCTTTCATCCTCTTATGCTCATGTGAGCAGATGTGCGCTCTGTTCCCAATACC
The DNA here is from genome assembly GCA_014656515.1 of Oryzias celebensis. NCBI lineage: Eukaryota > Metazoa > Chordata > Actinopteri > Beloniformes > Adrianichthyidae > Oryzias > Oryzias celebensis. The sequence continues at coordinate 11,140,247 of BNCR01000005.1, forward strand.
AAGGCGGGCCTTTATTTGTTTCCTTTCTTTAATGTTCTGTCATAAAACTAAAAATCAGTAATGCATGCAATCCTACATGTTTCATGTAGGTGTGACTTTTAATCCAAAATAGTTTTGAGTCCAATAGCCCCCTCCACAACTTAAAGGCAAATTTCTGAAGATTACGATTGAACATTTAAGAAAATACAGAAACAAATGCAGAAATGTTGACACTTTGTAAATGGTTTAACGTTACTTGTGCATATAAACCTAAACCAACTGAAGAAGTTGGACAAATTCAAAACTGTGTTGTTCAAAGTGATCCTAAAGGTAAGTGGAATGCCCAAGTTCAAGCACATGCATACAAATGCTAATAACCATGTTAGGGAAAGCTGACTGGTTCAAATTAAGAATGTCTTTTTTTATTTATTTATTTTTTACAATTATGCCTGAAAGGCAACAGCTGGAAGATGGTTTTCTCTCATTCAAGCAAAAAGGATAATGTTGCATATTCTGATAGTAAATGATAGAGCTCAGAAACATGAAACAGACAAGAAGAGAAGGGATGCAAAAAGAAGAACTCTGATGAACAGTATAGAGGCAACAAGATCTGGATGCCTCCCATTCCGGGGAGACCCTTGAAAGTTTTACCAGATTAAAAGAACTAGAGGAGGATCTCAAGAGTTTAAATTTGTCTCAGCGTTGACAAAATGTAGATCCGATTTTTTTAAAAATGTTGAGAAACGTTCTTTAATGTATTCCTTTGCTGTAACAAAACGATGGAGAGCTCCATTTACACACTTGAACAGACTCAATGATGGCTTTGCTGGTTGCAACTCATCAGGAGACAGTCGGACTGTGAATGTGTGTTTTCTTGACCATCCCTGCAGCCGAATTCAGTGAAACAAAAACATTGCAGCACTGATTTCTCTGTCAGCTATCTTTTTTAAGGAGCCACTGCAATTTAAAAAAATGGGTTTTGGGTGTTTTTTGTGGCATTTTTCTCATGAAGGAGGTTATATATAAATACATTTCATCTTAAAATTGCATTTCTGAGCATTTCTTCATTCAAATCAAGGGGAGTTAGGAGAAGAAAAAAAGCAGTTTGCAAGAGTTTGTTGCAGTGACTTAGGTGCTGCAATCACAAGCTCACTGCTTTGCTCCATTCTGATGCATCACTTGTAGACAAATAGATTCATGTACTGTAGGTCTTTGTTTTCCTCATCTGAGCTGGCGTCTGGCTCCGAACTGTATGAATACATGTACATTTAATATTGTTCGTCATTTGTGTTGCACCTGTGATGTTGTGTTGAGGTTCTGTGAGGCTGTGTGCTAGCGGGAGTGCAAACAGATGGATGATGGGGAATGGGCAGGCTTACCCAGCAGTTCCGTCCACAGCTTGAAGATGAATTTTTAATGAATTCCTACTGCTCTGCAGAAACTATGTTCTGGAAAAACACCGTTTTTTTTTTTTTTTTTATTCTGGCAGAAAATGGCATAATCCTAATTAAACAACCACTGGGAACGATTTTACATTAGATCAAAAGATTATCAGAGAGGGACTTTAAAGATTTAAGAGTGGTTGATGTGTCCAAGGGTGGAAACGTCTGCACCTTCGTGGTTATTCAGTTTGAAAACGGACACGTTTACTGCATGTGCATTCGCCACAGCTGCTGTTTATGTCTGCTTCAAGGCATATTGTTCTCTGTAGGTAAAGTTCTGCTAAATTGATGAGCTTCTGGGAGCAGGTGGCCCCACAAAGGTGCCGCTTGACTGGGCTTCTGGCCCCCTTAGCTGTTTATTTCATGCCCCCAAGTCATTAAAGTGTGGAACTATAGAGAAAAAAGGGGGAACAGAGGACATGCAGGAGAGCACGACAAAGAGAGGTAGAAAGATGAAAAAACGTCCAATTTGACCTAATTTGAATTAAGTCTGACCTGCTTCTGGCATCACTCACACAGGTGAGACACTTTTACATTCTTCACTCTGAAATTATGTATAGAAGCTTTGTCCTGAATGTGAGATGCTCACAGGGATCCTAACTGCAGTGGCGCGACAGGTCGCCCGTCTGCCTCCCCCATCCATCACTGTTAATGAGTCAGAGCTCTTTTAGGGAGCCAGCAGGCTGAAATATCTCCCTCAACTCTGACGGGCTTCGTCCTCAACTGCGCCTGCACCCGTCTTGTTTGATGCATTTCCCCTAAAGCAAAGCCTCATGGGAAATCTGGACTCCAAAAGCTTCTCATTCATTGGACAGGGACAAATATTTATGAACTTCACGTAGAGTTTTTAAGTCAAAACTCAGTGACAGCAATGGCTCAGTGGCTTTTATTACATTTTCACAAGGTCTCATTCAAAAGACATTGCACAGATGTCCCTGCACACCCTCTGTGGACAGAAGTTTTTAACATGGTGGTGCTTTTAACATTCCTAACTCTTAGTGACAGACAAAAAATTTCTGACTTGTCTGCAGCTCTGAATACTCTGATAATCATTCAAAGGCTCTTCCATATCTCCACAGGCGGTCAGAAGAAGTTCCTTCGTCTGTCTGACTTACGTTTTTTTTTTTTTTTTTTTTTTTCACTTTAGATTTTAGAGTTTGTCTAAGTTATTTATGATACATCTACCAAAAAAGATTACACATACAAAAATACTGACAATATTAGCTTATCAATGACCCCTTTTACATTGTTTCAAAAGCAAAATAGTCCAACTTGTCTTTGACCCCAATTAGTTTTTTTTTTTTAGGGGGAAAATAGAGGACTGTTGGTCACCCCATAAATCTATGACACAGGTGTTGAGCTGAGGCTTTGAATTAGGAAGTCTGGAGTGGTATAGAGTAGTAAGTTTGATTTGTAAAGCACATGTATGATATCCGTGAGACAGGGGTGAGATGGTCTATAGGTGTGACAGAGGAGTTCAAGGTGGATATGGGATTTCATTAAAGATTGACTTTGAGCCCATGAGATGTTGTTAGGCAGGACTCTCTGTGAATCTTGATGTTTGTGGATGATATTGTGATCTACAGTGAGCGCTGATAGATGAACATCTAGAGAAGTGGAAATTTGTTCTGGAAAGAAAAGGCCTAAAGGTCAGCTGCGGACAGGTGGAGAATCTGTGTGTGAAGGAGAGGAACGAAACAGAAATGGTGAAGCTCCAGGGAGCAGAAGTACTGTAAGTTAGGTAGAGAAGTGTAAGCGGGGTGTCTGCGGCCGAAAAATGGGCACACAGGTAGCTGGTGTCTAAACCACCTCTGCAAGCAAAGGCCATGGCAACATTAGCAAGTTATGAATCATCTGGTGTTAGTGCTACATGAACACCAGAGCTTTAGCTCCAGTCTTTTAAATTCTTACGATTACCATATCTTGTCAACAGCTTACGCAATTAACGTAATTCCAGCGGATTCTGCAGCGAAGAAAAGCAGCCTCGCGCTGAAATGCAACACTTCTTAAGCATCAACGTAAATCAGCTTATACGCCATTATGCAATACTTCATAAAGTGTTGCATGACAGTCTAAAGCAAATATGCAAAGCTGATTTTCTCCACTCCATAATCAGCTGATTCACGTTGATTGCAAAATGATCAAAGATTTACGGTACGTCAAAGAGCCTGTGTGGCTTAGGTGTAGCCGGCGACAGTTCCGGTGTTTAAGTGTTAAAGACTTGACATTTTGGGGTCTTTTTGTTATAAAGCAAGGTATGTTTAGCATGTTCCTTCAAGTTCTAAAAAATAAAATGTCTCCTAAGTATTGAGATGTTTTGGACACAAATGTGTTTTTGTGTTCAGTTGTCTTGAGAAGAGGGCAGCACTTCCAGTCAAATGTATCTTCTTCTTTCCTTAAATGAAGGCTTCTTTTACTGCAGAGACGTGACACAAAGGTAAGGTTTTGCTGCTGCAAACCTTGCAGAGCCAGCTATTTATCTTTGAGGCACAGATTCCTTAAGTCCTTGATGGAGAGCATCTTTACACAAGAGACAGGGCTGTATATATAATTGTTTTTACAGTACACTTCAGCTTCACATTTAAAAGGGAAGCGGGAGTCTTGTATGGTTACTGAGATTTGTATGGATTTGATCATTTGTAAAGCAAAAATATCAGACAGAAAACATGTGTTGAGGACAGACGAACGGGAGTTCATCAGAGCGTGACAAAACCAACTTCCAGCTGTGAATTTAAACACATCTTGCTTCCTCTCAGCATTTCTATTCTCTTCTGTCTGCTGAGTCTTGGTTCCTCTCTCTGCTCTGACCCACTTAAACAATCTTTGAGGTTTGCTGGCTTCGTGGAGTGTCATTTATTTTCCAACTGCCCAGATTCTGTGCTGTGTTTTAGTGCTGCATGTTTTGTTCCAGTGTCATGCTGTCAACTCGATGAACTGACATCAATTATTGTTCAGTAAAAAAGCAGATTTTGTCTTTCTGACTGACAAAATCTTTGTGCATTGTTCTTATGTCAGCTTGGCATCCTCAGTAAAGGCATTAGATCAAAATAATAGATTTTGTTTTTTGCTAAAAAAGTCTCAGAGAAAACACAAACACCAAAAAAACCAAAGCACTCAAAAATATGTTTAAAGGACAAAAGAGAGATAAGTCAGAATTTGTAATATTGACATCTGTGAATGACAAAGAAAAGACGAGAGTTGGAGTAAAATTCTTGTAAAAAAAACTTTTCTCACAGTTTTATTTTAATGTTATACACCATATTTTGCACTCTATGGGGCGGACCTAATTATTAAGTGCACAGTTGAAAAATGTTCTGTTTTTTAACTTGTGACATATGGCAAACAGAACTAGAAGACATATTAAGCGAGACAAAACAGACAGGGATATGTCCATTAGTCAGTCAAATTTTAGTAGTGTTCCAGTAACTCTAGGACTAATTTGTTACACACTAGACATCAGCCACATTACCCATGTTGGCTGCAGAGTGTATTCACAATAACTTTGATTCCTAACGTTCTTTGCAACACGAAGAAACCGACTGATAACGCTAAAACAAACATTACTGTGACTATGCTTATTCCCAACCTTGTTAGTCACATAAAAAAAGAAAAACACAGTCCGACACCGCTGCACGTTAGTGAATTCATAGTGGCTGTACCTCCCAACCTTGTTTGCAATATATTGGTTGCTGCAATATCAGTAAACACAAGCAGATATCATACATATAAAAGGTGTTTTGGATTATGAATTTGATTATTGAAAAAAATACAGCTTTTAGGTGCATCCTACAGTGTGGAAAATATGGTAGGTAGTTTTTGATGGACCAAAAAGAAAACCTTTGTTTTATTTGTAGTTCAAAAATTATGGTAAAATTAAAACTGTGAGTAAAAATGTCACATGTGGGGTCTTCTATCCACCAAGATTCCAATGTCCAAGCAAAGATAAAGTAATTTTAACTGCTGGGCTGGAACCAGTTTTCCCAATCCTATTCAGGTCCAAGTCTAAATTTTCTCTTTTGTCTTTGTTTAAAATATTGTAATTTGACATTTACTGTTTTTTTTTTTTTTTTGTATTTAAATGTTTTTTGATTTTGCTGCTAAGGCTTTTAAATATTTCTATAATATTCAGTTTTCACATGAATGAAAAGCGCTGAACAAGTGTAAATCTACTTTTTGTGACCATGGCAGAGCAACTTCCAAGTTTAGCACCTTCCACAGAAGCAGTTCAAAGTGCTTTCCTAAGAGTCAAAAAGCTTTGGCAGCATTAAAACAAAACAAGCAACGTAAAAAAATGCAAAAAAGAATGAAAAGAGAAACCTTTTTAGAGCGTGGGAGGTTCTGCATGTTTAACAAAGCCACCAGAAAAAAAACAAAGTAAAACCCGTTTTTGATTTGGGTTTTAAACCCTGCATGGACAAAGTTGTTCTTCATTTGAGTTTATTAGGAAGCTGCTTCTATCAGTGCATAGCAATGCAGCTAAATGCAGCTTCGCACAGCTTGGTTCTCATCTCCACAGATTTAACAACTGACTGCAGATCTCAGTGTGATTCTAATATCATTTCGATATTTTCACTAAGATAAATCTGAATCGGTAGCCTCTCGTTGCCCCTTCAGTATTGATTTTGATTCCCTATATGAAATCGTACTGAATTAATAACGATTAATAGCTGGAAAGCACAAAATCACTTTAGACAAATCACATAGTGACACAAAGTGATGAGACACTCTGGGATCAAACTTTTTCAAAACAGATGTCATTCCAATTCAAGCATAAGCTAAACTAATAATTGTAAAGGATTTCCTTTAACTGTAGAGTAAAGAAGAGCTACAAACTGTTTGTTGGTGTAGTCGTGCCTCTGTGGTTAACATGGGAGCTTCTGAAGACAGAGGCTAAGGATCAGCAACTGCAGAAAATCCCACTGGCCACAAGCTCTGCAATCAGGATCACAACAGATTAAATTTAGTTTGGAAAAGATTTTAGATTAGATTATCACCCTGCAGAGGAGCAGAAAGTCTCAAATTGGCTTTGGGGTCATGCTTGAAATCGTATTTGAGAAAGCTGATTGGATTAAAGCAAGACAAAGCTCCGTCATGAAGGAGGACATTATCCCTGAAACTATGTAATTTAAAAACTCTGTAGCGCTAAAAACGTAGAAACATGCAGAAACATCATGCATATTTCAGGATGTTTGATCAAATAAGTTCGAAATGGTTTGCAGGGAGAGTGGAGGAATCAGTAAGAGCCAGAGACACTTTCATCATTCCTCCAAGCCGCTTTGCACTCAGGCAGCAGCAGAATATCAAAGTGATGCATTTGTATTCACTGAGAGGCCGAGAGGACAAAACAGGCTCACTGTGCTTGTTAGTGATGACAGCAGCAGCTCTGGTCAGCTGCAGGTCACACGATTTACATACTGCTCTTGACAGTCTTTAGCGGCATGAATGATCTACAGCTGCAAACAAAATGTGGACATTTGGCTGTTCATCACCTGGACAAGGTTTGGACCAGCCTGAGCGGCGAGCATCAGCACAGTATCATTGAAAAGCATCATATTTCACATCACCATGTCTGCACTTTTATATGGTTTTAAGAGTTCTAAGAGATCTTAGATCTGGGTCTTCTTGTGCTTCATTGTGGTTCTTTTCTTTCCTCTCCTCTCTGAAAGGTTTCTGTGTTCAGCACCAGGCAGGAAGTCACAAATCATATCAAGTCATGGATTCTGAGCTGTCTGTGCAGCAGTTGGTTAGCTCCTTCTGGTCCTTCTTCTTCAGGGTGAGAACTGAGCATGCTCAGATCAGCTAAATGTCACGCAGTGAGATCCCCTGAGTGAATATAGCTGAGAATTGACTACCAACAATTTTGAAGTGTTGGTTTTGTAAATTGATTTTGTAATGTGTTTAATTGCTTTTATTGGGCCCTTTTCAGTCTAGACTGCTCATTTCCCACCAATCAAACAAGATTTATTCCCCCTTTATTTCCTACCTCTTTTCTGTCAGATTCATTAGCAGTGGCCTTTAAAAGTGTAGTTAGTGTAAGGTTGTAGTTTTTTTTAGAGATTCACTCTGATGAAAACTGTATTTTTGGTGTTTCTAACATGTTCCTTTTACATTTTTCTCATGATGGAGAACATATATAAAGAAAATTTAGATTAAAAAGGCATTCCTGAGATTTTCTTAATCAAATTGTTTTGAAACAGGAGCAGACAAATAAATGCCACTTGATAAAGAGCACATTTGAAAAATAGAAAATACGCTGAGTGGGCTAGAAGCTTCCTGCTCTGCTCGATTCTGATTCATCCTCTTCTAGCCAAATAGCTTCATGATGATGTGTTTATGTATGACAACAACTCAGAGGTATATTTCTAATGAACTACTATTGTTCTGCAGAAATTATTTCCTAGAAAACAGCACCGTTTTCTTTGCCTAAAAACGGCATAATTATAATTAAAAAAAAAGAAAACACTGGGAACACTTTCAGAGTGAAAATAATCTAAGCACAGATCTTAATGCAAAATAAATGTTATTGTCTTAAACCTTAATTCTTAATGCTTATGAACAGAATGAAAATACTGCAGTCTGTGATGCATTGTTGTCCAGCATGCAGTGGGGCAGAAGTAAGCAATAGTTTGCAATTCAAACATGTTTTAGCCAAAAATTCTGCTTATGCTGATCTGCTCCAGGTTTAAAAGTGCACAAACTGCTCCAGTTCTACAGCTATCATGGGCAAAACAAAGCTCAACAAGTTGGCAGAAAAAAAAAATCTCTCCCAAAGAAATCATCAAATAAGAGCTGAAAATGGTTTTGCATTGTTAGGGTTGCCTTATTGTTACAGGTTCGGTTCATCACTTTGATGCACCCATTTTCTTGGCTCGGCTAAGTTGTCTATCCACCACATGGCCATGATGGCAACTTGTTATGGGTGTACCTGACCTTTGCCCTACAGAAGCTGGGTCGGCTCCAACAGCCCTGTGACCCTCCAAGTGAGTCAGTAGATTCTGAAGATGGATGAGTGGAGAGAATCAAATATTAACATTGGATCCTCTAAACCAGGGTCGTCAAACTCCAGGCATTGAGGGGCCACATCCTGCTGGTTTTTCTAAAATCCCAGCCCTGCTGAATACCTGGATTATGTGTGTTCTTTGTTGGAAAACATGTAGGACACTGATCCTTGAGGCCTGGATTTTGATACATCTTCTTTAAACCAATGCCTCTTTCATCATCTGACAATGGTAAAAAGCTAAAGTACAAAATAAAAGTCTTATTTGGTTGATTTTACTTGAACATTTTTTTTTCTATTACCTGCCCTGAATAAATATTTTAAATTTTTTACAGAAGTGTCTTCTTTTTCCTCAATTTGGTGTCTATTTTTTTAATTCGACATCAGTTTTCGGTCTCTCACCACAAGTTCAGAAATATTGGCACATCATATTCAGCAACACTCCAGCATTCCTAATTCTCAGCCAGAAAAGTAAAACGTCTCCTCCAGCTAGAGAAGGAGGATTGCTTATTAGTCTTCTTTTAGAACAGCATTTGATTTTCCCAACTGATTGGTGCAGCGCCTGGTGTTACGTGGAGGATGTTCTGATACATTGTGGTAAAGAAAGCAATGTCTGCTGTTAGAATCAAGGATGGGGGCACCATTGATGAGCTTCAGTAGATCCAGTAGGAAAACTACAGCTTGCTAAGGCGAATTGGATGCCTAGTTTTGCTCGAAAGGGGAGGAGAAAGAGGTTTGGTTTTTGTTGCTAAAATTGTTGTCCTTCCAGAAAACAAGGGAAAAAAAAGAATCCCAGAAAAGCAGTCAGTTATTGACGAATGGAAGCTTGTTCCAGAAATTAAACACCAAAGATCCAGTCTCCTTTTCAGATGACATGATAATTCAGAAGAAACACAGTATCCCTTTTTGATCAAATTAAGGTTGTAAAACTGTCACAACACAAATTACACCTGCCATGCACCTTTCCACTGACATCCACCGTTTAACAATTCAACTGTCGCTTTGTATTTAGTTGCTCAAGTAATTTCAGAGGCTATTAAAAAGGATCAGACAGAAATGGTTTGAGAGAAAACAAACAATTGAGCTTTCAATGGAATAAGATCTAACAGACAAGGGGGTCTGTATATACTCAGAAAAGTTTGCTAAAGGTGGATGTCCAAAGTTTAGCATGTCATTTCAACATTTGACGAGATAATCTTTTAAAGCACTGTGTGAAAGAATTCCCCCAAATTGTGTGAGATTTGTATGTTTAATCTTTGACATATTTCAACACTTAATCTGTCACAAAAAATACTTTTTCCTCCTAATAATTTGGTTGAAAAAGTATTGCATGTCCATGAGTCGCAAATTGCTGCCTTTGACTGTCAGTTCAACTGTTGAAAACCCCAATCGTCTCTCGTTCAGTTTTTTCAGAGCTGTTAATACTGTGTTTCTAAAAGCCTGGTAATCATATATAAGACTCCTCTCATTATTTTCTCAGAGGATTGAGTTCCTACTTTGCCAGCATTTTGGTGATCATAGGTTGAAAAGAAGAAGAATAGTTTGCCTCATTCATAAGAATGTTAGCCCTGCCTTTGTCTCACAGAAACGACTCCGGTGGCTTCATAACCCTGCAACGGGGCTCAGAGAAAATCGGAAAAGAATGAATGGACTGATGGGTTCTGCTGGGAAATTGCTCAGAAAGCAAATTAGTTAGATGACATTTCTTTCTACTGGTTGGGGAAAGAAACACCAAGTCATCACTAAAAAAACTAATCCCGCACTATTGATAACTTTATTAATGAATAGCAATGATGTTTCCATCCCTAGAAAAGTCAGATCTTTTTTATGATGTACAGAAAAAAACATTACTTGATGCCGTCTTCATAACTGCTGTAATGGGTGAATTCAAACTATCTGCAGGTGAAAAAAGGGTAAATCTATAAGGGGCATGGAGGCGGTCCCCGCGACATCTCTAGATTACAGACTCTAGAGTGCACTTTTGTTTTTTTGCCTCTGGGCATGAAGCAGGAGGCAGGTCTTAGTAAACACTTCTACAACATATAAAGTTGTGTAAGAGTGTAGAAGGTAAGACACAATCGTAGCGGACTGCACACAGATAGCCTGTAAGTGCTGTGCACGTCATAGGTGTGTTCTCCTTGCGCATCTACTATGTGTAGCTTGGCTGTTAAAAATATAGAAATTGGATAATCAGAGTAAGGTTTGCATGGGCGTCCTATGGGCACTTATGTACCACCTGCACACCCTGTGCATGCAGCATTTGGGTGCACGCACCTTACTAACGATTGGATTTCGACGTAAGGACACCAGATGACAGCATCACTTGTATATGACAAGTGCTTGTAACTTACATTATCTTTATAAATACTTCCTGACACACTTACTACATGCACAACAGTTGTATGTTCCATGTTCATGACATCCCTAAGGTGACGCACGGGCCTCAAGGGACTGCAAGACACTTCTGTGCTCCCCTTTAGATGCACCTGCTCCTCTGCATGCTCCATGGGCCCAGACAACCCTAAAACCTCAGCGCTCGTATGCGTCAACCTTCCGTATGGGTGCATGTGAATGAGGAACAGAATCACTTAAGAGAACAAGTTGATGAAAAATTTCACCTCAATAAAAGTTCAGGACTTATGTTTATAAGAAAGTTGAGATTACTTTTTTTTTTGTCTCATTCAAGAACTTGATGATTGTCACAAAAAACTCTAGAAGATTATGCTGTCAATTGGAAAACTGTAAAATAGTCAGAGTGAGAGAATATCTTTTTGAGTTTTTAAAATGTTAATTCGATCTAATATTGGGTCAGTGATAATGAGCCCATCTAGGTGGGAGATGCCAACCCACAACACTCAATTGCTGGTTTTGTGGAAAATCTTTTATCCCCGTCATAAAATAAATTAATTTCAGAAAAATGCAGTCTCATCTTTCCCTTCTGCACTTCAAACACATCAGGAATTTCTTGGTGTTATTAAACTCACTTTGTAGAAAGGAAATTATCAGGCATTATTCAATTTAATTAGTTTTTCAGCAGCTGCAGCAATATGTCACATACAGGTTTTCAGTAATAGTAGAGGTAAATATGACCTGTAATAGTTTGAACCTCGTGATGATTAATTATTGGATCTTCTTTTATATGTAAGGAAATATGCTGCAAATTAAACAAGGAAATTAAAAAAGGAAGGAGTTTTTTTAGCTAACTTCCTCCTCATTACCTCGCCCTGCTTCTATCTCTGTCATGGTTCCCAGTGGTAAAGTACTTCGTGGAAGTCTGGAAGTTCCTCTTTTGTTCAATATTTTCTTGTACTGCTCCTCAACTTGTTTTCTTTAAAGGTAAAAGCACTTGCTCTGTCATGTTGAATCTCTTCAAGCACGCGGAAGCAAGAATAAATGTTGCCCTGCAGAAAACGCTTGCATTGTGTGCAACACCAAAAGTCCATCAGGGTCCGAGGTGACATGTTAGCATCGCTCAGCTGACTGTTAAACTGAAACACAGCAAGAGAACCTTCCTCTGCCATGCACTTTACATATAAAAGAAAAAAAGAAAAGTTCTGAAAGGGAAAAGACAAGCCGGTTGGGGACCAAAGCCTGTGGAGCACAAATGTAGGTCTAAGTAGGTCTTCTCAACAGGTCCATCCTTTTTGGGGGTTTGAAAATGTTTGTTCTTCTGCTAGGAAAAAAAAGGTGGTAAGTCAATGTTTATTTCTAAGTTTTAGTCCAAACTTGCAAGAATGTAGTGTTGACTGTCGGAACAAAGGCTGCGTGACAAGATGCCAATATGACATGCAAAATGAAAGGATTTCAGAACAAAACACAAAAAAAGTTAATCAAACTGTCAAATGCAACTAACTTTTGAGTAAAAAAAAAAAAACGTCCTTAGAAATACTTAAGATAACTTTCTTTTAAAACTGACAGACAAGGACTAGGCTGCCCAACCGTTCTCCATGGACTGCTTATGCTAACTACCAAAAGCAGTGTTCAGACAGTCAGCACATAGAATCCTTTGAGTCAGCAAATCAGCAGAAAGATGATCAAAGAGAACTGGAAACCAGGCAGGATTATGGCTCTTGAGGACCAGGGTTGGTCAGCCCTGGACTATGAGTACAAGAAAGAGCTCTGGTTAACAGGGTTAGATTACAGCGTTACAGTTGTTAAGAATCATAACTTGAATTTCCTTTACTGTCATTGTATGCACAACAAACTTGTGGTGTTCCCTAAGAGTTTAAAAGAACACATAAAGGTCAGGATTAGAAACAAGAAAATACATTCTAAATATGACATATAAAATATAATAAAAAATCTAAAATGTGTACAGTTTTTGTCTGGAATCAGCTATTAACATACTAAAAAGAGCTTTCTCTGTCTTTGGAATCTAATATTTATTGGAATTTTTGAAACACAATAACCACTGTATTTATGAAATGGTTATTGCATGGTGTATGTAACAGTGTAGGTGATAGTACTTTTTAAAATGCTCTTTTACATCTTTAAGGCAAATAATATAGAGTTTTTGTTTCTTGATTTAACTGGTGATGTTTTGTGTTAACTTTATCTGTTTAGTTTAGTTTATTTTGCTGTAAAAAAGCACACTGAAAAACAGGTTATAGTAAAAGAAAATTGGGTTTTTCAAAATGCATAACTCATTCATTCCAGTTTTTGGAATAATTTTTAATTTTTACTAAATCGTTATTTTTTTTATTATTATTTTCTATGACAAACCCAGACTAAGTCTTTGATGACTTTAAAGCAGAACAAAGAAAACACATTTTTGTGGTCAAGCACCACATTGTATTAATTAATGTGGATAAAACTAATTAAACAAAAATGTAAAAATAAAATAAAAACCCCAAAGCTATGAGTAGGAATGTGTCAAAATAAACCAGTGTCTTACAGTTCATAATTACGAATAAAAATGAATACAAATACTGTCAGAATGTTTCATCTTTATAATCTCATTTTAAATGTGTCCACAATGAAAATTGAATATAAAAAATATGAAATAATAAAGATGAATGAGAAAAAACATATGAAACAGTGTGTTTTCACCAAAGTTTGCTTACAGAAAACTCTAATTAGAGAACTGTAACATTTAAATAAAGAAAGTGCTGGCAGAAATAATCTGTTACTTTTCAACAAATTCTTCTTTCCTGTTGTGTTAATTATAAAAAGCTTTCCAGTCTTGTATTAAAGCGAGCCATAGCACTTTTCAATCATAAAACTTTATTTCTGGTTTTTGACGCCTTAAATATTTTGGAAATGCAAAATACCTTTTTCAAATGTGTGTTTTTTAGCTGAACTACCAGTACAGTAATATTCAGTTGTTTTAGATTTAATTTGTTTATGGAAAACAATTTAAGATTGGATTTCAGAATACTTCTTTATTTAAATCATGATGGATCAGCGCAGATAAAAACCTGCTGCTTGTAAAAACTGTCAGTTGTGATGCAGCCACTGCAATAGGAGAGCCAAAGTCTCCCTGCTCCGCTCCGTTCTGATGCATCCAGTTGCAGTGAAATAAGTTGATGTACGTCTCTGTTTTTCTTTTCCAAGCTGGCATCTGGCCAAGGATCATACGACTGAATAGCTCCAATATTTCTGTCCATTTTTGTTGCACTAGTAATGTTATGTTAGGGTTGTATGGGGCTGTGAGCTAGCGCGAGAGAGTATAAACATTGGGATGTTGGGATACCAGTGGAGGGTTACGTCTGTACCAACAGTCCTGCCCGCAACTCAGAGGCGCATTTCTTATGAACTCCTGCCGCTCTGCAGAAAACATATCTTGAAAAATAACACAAGTTTGTTTTATTTTGGCTAAAAATGTCATAATAATAATTTGTTATAATTAAAATACTACTGGGAACAATTATACATCACATAAAAATATGTTTAAGAAATATAAAACATGCAATAATAAAGAACACAAAAAAATGACAAGTTTGGAGTTTTTAATGTAACATTTAATCAGACTCATGATCAAATTTACATATTTTCTAATAAATTTCGTTGCTTTAAAACCATATTAGGGATATTTTTACTGATCATTTGGGGGAAAACTGAGAAAACAGCATTTTTCCTCAGTTTGAACCATGAAAACCTGAAGTATGATCAATCTCCCCAGCTGCTGTTCATATATTTATGCGTGTCTGTTGTAACAGTGCTGTTGAGCGACAGCAGCTGATGAGCAGCTCTGGATGTTGCGTTTGTTGTTAGTGCTCAGCACTGCTTTACACCTCGACCTTGAAAGCTGGCACTTGGCTGCTCAAAGCGGGATGAGAAGATAAGTTGTGGGGCCGCCTCACACAGCTGAATGGACACAGCTCAAGTAAGGAATGATCACCTGGATCAATATTTAGTCATAGATGACGGAGATAAATTTTCTCTGTGTGGAGGCACAGAGGAGCTGGCATTTCTTACGAGGGTGAGGGGAAAGAGGAGATAAAATAAAAACTAGAGCCACACACAATGGTTTTAGCATCGTGGTTGTATCATTTTGGCAGATTTGCATTAGACGCATTATGGGTCTTTAGATATCTTGTTTCCTTTAGGCTTAGATCCATTAAAGACATTAAGAGCTTAATGTGTGATAAGAGGGACCTCAGTTTATTAAGCAGGCAGCTCACATAGTGAGGTCAACACAGCACAGTTCAGTATCAACTTAAGGATTTGTATTGTATTACTTGTGCAGATGGTAAATATCCCACTGAAGCACTTGATTCCTAAGTATCTGACTGCCTGGATCAGTTTTTCAGCATTACTTTGAGAGAAGACACAATTGACTTTTACAGTAATGAGAAATAAACTTTTGTTGAAGTTGATGCTAAAGAATCAATCCTGGTTGGATATGTGTTCAAAAATCTTCACAGTTTTTTTGTAAAATAATTCAAAATTAGTAACAGTAACTTAAATGTGGGATAGTAGTTTTTATTTGTTTCAAATATCTTAGATTTTTTTTATTTAGAGGAGTGAAAAAAGCATAGTGCCATCACCATGATTGCAGATGTTGCCGTATCTGGGTATTTATGGAGGTACGCACAGGATTTTAAGACGTACTGTCAAGATATGGTCTATTTTTGAACTTATGTAAAGGCACACCAAGCTATAAGCAAGGCAAAGGAGTCAGATATAAGTCTGTTAGTCAGTCAAATTATTACCTGTGTTCACAACTTTAGAACGTGTTTGTGACTTTGTAAATGTTACTCTGTTTGAAGTGTTAGCAACGTTAGTTTATAACGTACGATACCTGTAACTCCTAACCTTGTTTGCAACACATAAAAAAACAGACTGATAATTCTAAAACAAATGTTACTGAAACGTTACTACAAAAAAATGATTAATAAATAACTAAAACAAATGTTACTGTCACCACCCTAACGCCCAACCTTGTTAGGACACGCTACAAAAACAGTCCAACATGCGACATGTAAGCTAAATGTTCAATACATGTAGCTCCTAAATATGTTTGCAACACATGGGAAAAAAGACTGATACTGCTAAAACAAACGTTACTGTGACTATGCTAACTCTCAACCTTATTAGTAACGAGTGAAAAAACACTCAGTCTGACACCACTACACATTAGCCACATTTGGGGATTTACAATGTAGACTGATATTTAGACATTGTAGCATGTACTCCTCAAAATGGCTTAAACATCAGTAAGCACAGCCAGAAATAATCCATATATAAGATACTTTGTCACTCCAGATTATTGCTTTTGCTTGATTTTTTTTCTTAATAAAGGCTTTTAAGTGTAACTTATAGAGCACAACATATGGTACTTCCTCATTTTCCAAAAGCAGGTATATTTCTAAACAAAAATTGAAAGAAAAAAATATGGTTTTACATTTACATTTACAATAACAATTAAGAAAAAATGTTCTCTCTGGTCTTTAGGTCTCTCGGGCAATTGCATACAAGATACTGTGGTGATGATGCTTTTTTTTGACTCTACACCCAAAAGGACTAACAGAGAGTTTAAGCTTAAAGCAGAATCTTTTGAAGCACCATGGGGAAGGATAAGCAATCACTTGAGGGGCACTTGAGTTGATCAATACTTTTGTCTGCAAGAAAGACAGATACATCTAAAAAAGTGCTGCATGTCTATGATGTGAGAGATGAGTGTGAAAAGCTTTTAAATTTCTGTTCGTGAACTTTTCTACTTAAATAAAATCCAGCAGATGGACAACTATGTGAATCAGGCTCATCAGAATAGGATGGACAGTCTCTTTTTTTTTTATTCAAGGTCAATGTAATAAATAACGTGTCTTAATTGTTTGCATACATTACCAATATAACCTGATATATCTAAAATAATTAGATAAATAGTTTGAATGGCTACTCTTTTGGTGTTGATGACAGGTTTACTCCAGAATTATTAAAGTTCAAGACTTAAAATCCTTTAGTCATTTTACTTTTCTATCAGTTTGGCTAGAGAATGACTAGACTGTGAAAAAGTAGAAAAGATAGAAAATCTTAATCTAACATTTTGTTTTACTTTCTTGTGGAAATAAAAAGCATCATTGGCATACAGTTAATCCCCCCTTAGAACAAAGGAAAGTCTCAGTAAAGATGAAAACATTTGGGTTTTTTGTGCATTCAACGTGTCCTTGTAGCATTTCTCTGATGATGGAGAGCATATATAAAGAAAATTAAGCTCAAATTGCATTTCTGAATATTTCTTCATTCAAATCATGGTAATTTCGGAGCAGAACAGAAAAAAATGCTGTTTGATAAAAGAGCGTATTTGCAACATACAAAATACATTAGGCCACAAGCTCTCTGCTCCTCTCCATTCTAATTCATCCATTTCTAGACGACTAGATCCAAGTACATCTTCATTTCCTCATGTATGTAAATATGAACTCATTTCGTGCTTCATACCTTATACTGGTCTGTTTTGTCATTGTTTAACCACACTACGTATGAAAGAAACATATGTTAGCCCTGACACCACCTGTTGCATTGAAATATTAACGTATAGCTTATAATTAAATCCAGATTTGGTAATCTGCATTTTATTTAAAAGAGCTCATTATAAACCAGTGGGAGCATGAACGCAGGCAGGTGAAAGGCTCCCACCCTGCTGTGCAGCAGAAGGAACACCAAGAAGCCAAGCAATATTTTTGGAAATGAGACCAAACAGCAGGGAGGAAAACTGCCATCTCATTCGAGCAGCTTGACTTTAAAAGGTTTCTACAAAAAATAATTAAATAAAAGTAGCATATTAATCAAGTCCAGCATAACACAATTATATTTTAATTTAGCAAAAGTCAAAACATTTACAACAAAGTGTCCCTTCAAATGAAAACATACTGAAAAAAATTCTGCAGAGCAAAAAATATATTTTTCATTTATTATTGCTGTTGCTAAAGAACAGTGCCTTGAGTGCTGTTGGTGGACTCAGAAAATTTAGAGCTTACATTGGCTGAGAACGAATCACCAAAAACAAGAGCAACATTGATTTTAGAATTCAAGCTGAAACAAAAAATCATTCCTATATTTAAATGTAAACTTCTGTGCATCAGAGCACACCCAAGTGAATAAATGTGCTTCTCTTGCGCAGCACAGTGCGACGAAGATAATCCCACCCCTGCTTTCAAAATAAAAGACTTTGAATAAAAAATGTGCAAAAAAATGACAGATTCTCTTGTAGTACCTTAAATATACTTTGTTGGACCTTAGGGGTGTAATGATTCATTGATGAATCTCTAACTCGATTAAGGTTCCAACAATCCAACCAGATCAATCTGTCTTAGGTAAGTTGTTCATCGAATCAACCTATACATATTTTCACGATGAGATAAATCAATAAATGACATTGGAAAATACCATTTGGATTGAAACATAGTAGGTGTATTTTATTATAATGCAAAAACGACCAACTGCCATCACAGCGAACAACACAGTTTATGGCATTAAAAAAATGATCAACCATCATTACAGTCCAACGTATAGAAACACTCTGAATTTAGCAATAACATGTGACCCTACATTATAGTAGAATGATCTACGAATGATTTTATTTTAAAGTGGAAAAACAACATTGAACTGAACTTTATGAAACTAAAATGGGAATGAGTTTTCCATAGATTTGTTTGTACACATATTTAATTTACACTTGATTATCTTGCAAGAAATACAAGGAATCTGGAGAACTGCACCTGCACTGTTCAGTACCAGGTATTTATCTCTGAGTCACACTGGTTGAATTTTTGGCTGAAGATGTCCTGGATCGATTTTTGGTCAGTAATTTGGATCATCAACAACAAATGATGATATGACCTGAGTATGAAAATGACTTCATTGGTTTATGGTTCAATAGAAAAAGTACATAAAAATGTGCAAGTATATGTTTTAGCAACTCTGCTGTGGGCAGCTAGTAAACACTGTTGTTTAAAAGTTTAAAAGTGATTTAAACTAAAATAATAGACATTGTAATATGAGAAGATCAGGCATTGTATATTCTGGAGGAATAGCAGAGCGAACAGGTCATCTTAGCAGCAGGAATGTAAAAACAGAGCCAGAATGGAGGGTTAAAAGAGCCACATGTGGCTCCTGAGTCTCACGTTGGAGGCCACTGAACTTGTTGAAACTTTGACTGGGAGGGAAACACAAAACCTGAAAACAGACCAAAACTTAAAGACCAAGATAAAATTGCTAAAGCAAACAAGACTAAATTAAAAGGCATCATTTCTCACAGAAACTGGTTGTGTCCTAGTGTTTAAACAGGATGTTCTGATCCACCAGCTGCTGCTGTAGTTTGAGATTGACATTTTAAACCTCCTCACTCCTCCGCAGCGCCTCTGGGATGAGGAGACTTAATTATTTAGGGTTTTGAAAACAATCCTCAAACTGTGCAGAGGTTTCACAGGAAGCCACATAGTGTAATTGTTTTACAGTAAAGGCCTGAAGGAATGTGAGATTTGTTTTTTATTCCAACCTGATGTCACTGCCTGAAATAAGCAATACCTCTTTAAGACATTACACACTAGTGACACATGCTGACTTTATTGTGTTGGAGAAAACGCCAGTGTAGTGAGCTGGAGGCGTCGGAAGCCAGCTTTAAATCGTTGTGACATAGTCGTAGTTCATTGCACGAGTTTGAATAAGCTTTGCTGTGCTGAACAGAAATGTTTACCCGATGGAAACACATTTTTCACAGAAACACTCTGAGCAAGACCATGTCCTCTCCCTTTTTGGTAGAATTTCAAACGTGCAAAAACGAGCAGACAGAACCCGAATTCTGATTGGTGTGATTGTTCTTGTGGAATGTTCATGAAACAGCAGATTGAGTTTGTTCTGCTGCCAAATGTTTACTTAAATCGATTATTATTATGATTATTGCTACCAGCTCTTCAGATTTCCAATCCCTCCACAGTTTGGTGACTGGCATCTTTGTGGAGGCTTGGCCTTAAGTCTACGATGGCATTTAAATGAAATCTTCCCTGAAACCCATCCACATTGTCTGAGTGTGAAGATGATTTAGTCCTGATGCAGTAAATTTGTTTGCGCACAGAAAACTGTAAATATGAGATCTGACGAGGGCACTGTGGTGTTAGCAGCTGAATGCTGAATGCTCAATGTTTAATTCATTTGTTGACTGGGCCCAGAGCGGCCCGGCTGTGCTCATATCTGATGCAGAGCTGCAGCTGAATCTGAGATGAGGAGACTCAACGACCACTCTGAGCCTCTGAGCTGAGGGATGTGGACTGATGATCCAACAGGAACAGCTTTTGGCTGTTCTTTGTGTTCTCTATCCTTCTTCATCAGAGAAGATTTTTAAAGAATTAAAAAAATAAAGGAAGTGTGCCACATGATTACACTACCACCATGCTGAAACACAATGTCAAAGGGTAAAAAAACAATAATATGGAACCAGTAAGGGATTTTTTCCACCATTTTTTGAAACAAATCTTTGAAAGATTTGGACTGCAGTTCAAACTTTCCAGTAAAATAAGAGAAAACTCAGTTGCATATATCGGTGTTCACAGTAAAACTGTCAAGCGACGTTCACACCACCCTTGGTAAAGCCCATTCAAGAGACTGCTCTCAATGAAAGGTTCACGTAAATGTGTGAAAACATTCATCAATGCGTGTTTTGAGCTTCCGTGCTTAAAACGCTTGTTCAGGCATCGCTGCCCAAGTTTTTACAACTGTTTTCGGGTTCTAAGTACAACACACTCAGCCAATGAATGCACTTTACACGTTAAACCAGGTTAATCGTTGACCAATCAGGGACTCAGAATTGGTCCCTGCCCTTTTTAATCAAGATGCTAATCATTTGTTAATTGATCATGGAGGAGAAATTAATAATTGCGGTTTGTCCCTGACTGCAAGCTGAAAAAGAAAAAAGAATGCAGCAAGAATTGCACCTCTTCAACCTTTAGCACTAAATGTGCATGCGCTAGTATCGTGCTAGTATCACATGCCTGCTGCAGATGCAGCTTCACAGATGCAGCCTGCAGACAGATTCCAATTTACCTGTGATTCTTTTCAAGTGTTCTAGATCAAAAGTTGTTTATTCCAAAAGTCTTTCAAAAGCTTTTGTCACTCATTTCCATACCTCGACTTTTGCATGACATTTTCGAAGGGATCTTATTGATTTTTTTTGTTTGTTTCACTGTCCAGGCACTTACATCTAACCTATGAATAATTCCAGCATAAAACAGGATGAGTAAGCTTTTTTTATTTTACTCAAAGGAGAAACTTTTCCTGTTAGGAACCCCTTAAGCTCCATAAATGAGAAAAAATGTCTCTAAAATTCTTTCAGAAAGTGTGAAGAAATTTTGATTGCATCCATTTAAGTGATTTAAAAACGTTCATCAAAAGCAAAAAGGAAATTTAAAAAAAACAAATAAAACCAATAAAGAGTTTACTCTTTTGCTGGGAGGAAGCTGTTACATGTTATCAGGATATGACATATTGGAGCAGTTGAACTTGTTGTAAAAACTAGAATATTTCTCATCTTACAACCTTTCTGGAGCTGCAAAGCATCTCAGGAAACTCTGTTTTAGAGGACACAACTACATGAATGTGCCCAAACTCCCGTAAAGACAGGCTCCCCCTGTGGGTGTGTGGCTGTTTTTATATGCTCTTGATGTGGGTCAGCTTCTTCCCGCAGCCCATAAACCCATCTGGATCAGCCATAGAGATCAGTTGTGTGTGTGTAGATTTTCTATAATGTTATATTTTTAATTTACATTTCCAAAGTCTGTATGGAGGGATAATATAATCAAATAAATGTAAAAAAAGAAATAGTTTGAAACATGTTTCCATGTGTAAATAAGTACACTCCTGTTGTATACATTCTTGTGTTAGATAAAAAGAAAACGTATTGACTATTATGCCTGTGTGACTGCTGTGATTGTGTGGTTATTGTGGCAATAAGCAGAGCAGGTTTGATATTGATCAGAAGATGTTGAGCTGGACCAAAGAAATAGCTGTGTTATGTGTTCTGTGAAGAAAGTTGACATGTTTCTTTACCATTTAAGATTTCTGGCTCTACTCTACCTTTTCTGGGGAAATCTATTATGTTAACTCTAATTTGAGCAGAAACAAGGTGGAATATGATATCTTTTCTGAAGGGACAATGACTCCTGGTGCAAATCCAGAAATTGCAGTTCTTTGATTGCCCACTGGAAGGTGGTTTCAAAAAGGATCCTATAAGGATCCTAAGGATCCTGGTTCCTATAGGATAAGATGACATACAAATTCAAACTTTAAGACTTTGGTAAACCAAGGCCAAAATTAAAATGAAACGAATTATGAAAAATATTCAAAAATGTGCGTCAAACATAGTTAAAACCAGGCTTTATGTTTGAAGTATTTATTGCGTATTAAATGGTAAAATGCATGAAGCACCTGAAGATGTTTGATTTCACAGAGGCTCAAAAATGTAACAATTTACCATTTTTTGGGTGTTTGTTGTAAACATGCTCAGTTTTGTTTCTTGGCAGCTGTCAAACCCAGTGGAGTCAATTTATGGTAGCAGATGCGGTGATAATGCAGACAAAAGAAACCCATCATTCCCTGCAGCATTTGGCATATTACCGGGGAGGTTCGGGTTTATCAGGGCCAGCACGGTTCAAACAGAACCTTGATATTCCCCCAAAACGATTGGCGTGCCGTGGAACCTTCATAGGAATTAAAGGGTTGAAACACAGAACAGATAAAAGCAGAAATGACTTCTACGGAGAAAGAGGGAAACGTTGAGTGACATTTCTTGAAAGCTGCAGCGTCTCAGGCTAAAGACTTCTGCTGCATAGATGTAGGCGTTTTTTTGTAACGTCAGCGGAGCTGCTACTTCTTTCGTCTTTGCCTGTTTTTCCATCTTTCACTCACTTCAGTCGCAGTGACTTTCACTGGCTGCTTTCAACCTCCAGAACAAACTCTGGGGAGAACCTTTTAAGGGTGCTGCCGAAAGGTTAAAGTCATTGACAGTAAAGCCAGTAAATAACTCTTTTTAATCCTCCTGCAGCAATTTGGCAGGATATTAACCCCGTTTTTCATTTAAGTATTTATTTTTGTTTTGTCTCCTCAGGTGGAATCTGCATTGCTCAGTCCCTGAAGATCCCTCATAATCGCAAACTTCCTGACTTTGATAAAACCATTCGGCTCTTGCTGAACACTCGTAACGCCCGAGCGGTCATCCTGTTCGCCTCTGATGAGGATATCAGGTACAAAATCTGTCATCTAAATGAGTTTATGGGTGAACTGGACAGCGCTGTAAATTTAATTTCTGTCTTTTTAAACCGTTTTTCTTTTGAACAAGAAGCTGGATAATACAGTTCTGGAATGGGAAATTGGTGTCATGTTCAGAAGAAGCTCATGAAATACTTTGTACATTTGAGAAATTCAAAATAGGCCTTATGCAAACCAATGTTGTTGCTTCAACACATACATCTTCTGATGGTTGAAAGACAGTAGACAGTTTCTGATCGATGATGAAAGGTATGTCTCTTTTGACTCTGTGTTGCATTCTGGTGCAGAGGAATTCTGAACGCCACCAAGCGAGCAGAGAAAGTCGGCCACTTCCTGTGGATTGGTTCTGACAGCTGGGGATCCAAGAACAGCCCAATCTACCAGCTAGAGGACGCCGCTGTGGGAGCTATTACCATTCTACCAAAAAGGGCAACCATCAGTGGTGAGTCTTTCCCTGTATGAATCCATATTTATTCAATGTTCTCATTTCACTATATATAGTGTTAACTGAGCTCTTTATGTGGCTTGAAGATTAAACTCTGATATTTAGCTATTTTGTCTATCGGCATGAGGACTTAAAGAAAAATGGTTTTATCATCTTTTGATTCTGTTGTTCGCCTCTATTCGACCTATTTGTTGCTTTGTGAAACAGATATTGTGAATTTAATGTCCCCCTGTTAAACCCACTATGTCAAAGAATTGGCAAAAAATTCAAATTCTTTGACATTAGGATATTGTATTAAATCCATTAATAAAATCCAGTATATATATATATATATATATATATATATATATATATACATATATATATATATATATATATATATAAAACAATGAAAGTGTGTATTTATTAAGATATTTTTGTATTTATTTTTTTATGTGTTTTTTTGATCACAACAATGTTAGTTTACGAAGCACAAATATTGACATTAGTGTTCAGAAAAAGGCACCTCACTTACAGACTGTCTCAAATTTAATTGGAAGCAGCCATCTTGAAAAGCCCTTTTACTGCCTCTAGTGGAATGATTAAAAACTACAGGGCATAAAACAAGAAAAGTTTTGATATTTCTTATGAGGTAGGGTTCTCAGAAAAGCGTCTATGAAACAAATAGTTATAGACGGTTAAATTTATCATGTACTGTGTCTCCTTAATACTGAAATCCTATTTTTTTAAATAATGACCAGAGAAGTGTCTGTATTTAAATCCTGAAATATGTCATAAATTTCCTTAAAAGCTGTTTCAGAGATCTGAATAACAGAAAAATTGTCATTTTTGATAACTTGTATAATGGCATTAAATGGAAAACAGGTCAGAAATATCACCTGTAGTTTCTTTTTCACAGCTGAACTGTTGCAAATGTTGCTGCTGCAAACACTCGACTTCTTTCTTTTGATAATCGTTGAAAATTGAGGCTGCAGAGTTCTCGACATTTGACACGATGCCAGAGGATGTTTTCCACATGAAAGAATTTTGGTGTTTCGTTTTCTCTCTGCTCAGTTTTGCAGGAAGACCATCAATGTTGAACTTTTTGTCGATTTTTAGAAAGTTTTTGAATTTCCCGTGCTGTTCCTTTGTGACAGGAAAATTAAACTGGCCTTATTTAGCTGCTCATCTGCTCTTTTCTTATTTCTCTCTGTTGCATTATGACTCGCATGCTCTTATCTCAACAGCCGGCTGCTCTTTTTCTCTACCCTTACGCATCCCTGCTTCCTGTAAATGCATAACTTGTGTGAAAAGTCAATGAGCAGTGTGAACATTCACTATTTCCTATCTTTTTTTTGTATAACAAAATTGCGTAGTACTCTTGATGATGAATACTTGTCATCATCATTCTGCTGATGTCAGCATGTCTGTAGAAAAGAATGAGGTTTTATCAAAAGTCTTCAGGAAACAGTCAATCTTGCATTGACATTTCCATTAAAAATGGTTCTTTAATTTTCTGCTTTGTTTAAATCATTCCTGACTTCCTCACAGTTTTCATTTAAACAAAGATTAGTTTGATCCCGTGATTAATAATTTTTTTAGACTAAGCAGAATAAAAATGAAATCAATGGTTAAATGATAAATTAGATAGAAAAATGAAAATAAATTGTGAAACCAATAAGATGTTAACCTCAGAAGTACTAGATGGTCCATAGTTCCTCAGGAGCAAGTATTTTTTAGATGGATCGTCTCATCAATGCTAAGGAGGCATTGACTGTATATGAGAACTGGACTGAGTGACTCCTCTCCCAAAATAGGAATTACCTGCTGGCTTTACGAAGACAAAATCTTAAAGACTTCTAAAGAAAAATAAACAGCTATTAATCATCCATTATTCTTGTCAGAATAATCATTCTTCCACTGCTATCTTTTTAATAACTTCTTGTTAACTTCTAGTTTTTTATTGAAAATTATTGAAGTTAAAAACTGACCAATCAGATGCCTCAGAAAAAACTGAATTGACTTCCTTTTGTTGGAGCTGGAAATAGGCCATCTAGTTTGGGTGATGTCACACTCAATCAGTTCAGTTCTCATATGCAGTCACTGTTTAAAAATGCATTAAAAGTATCTTAACAAGATTTATAGAAGTCCATTCATTGTAATTGTTTTCAGTGGAATATACTGTTAAGATGCAGTCATTAAAAAGATCATCACAGTTACAGTTACTGTGCTCTGATCAGTTGGAGCCAACTGTCGAAGTGGTGCAAATCTCGCAAATCTTGCTCCAGGTTTTTCCTAATCCGAAATATGAAAAACTCGGTTTTGTATAATTCCGGCCAGGCACAAGCCTCGGTTATTGGCTTCTCCTCCATGATCATTTCCCAAACAGTTGACACTTCAGTGTTTCGAAGTCCTTAAATGGTCAAAGCTCAACTGGTTTAACTTTAAAGGTGTGTTAGTTGCCACATGTTTTGTATGTAGAGCCCTTATAAAGATATGTCGCGACACGTGAATATGAGAGTTTTGAACACGGAAGGCAGTAAATGCATATGTGCATTTACTGGAAGTGGTCACTTGGGTGCACATTTCAGAATGGTATCGTAACGTATCATCAGAATGACCCAAACTGCTGAAAAACAGGTCCCTTAAAAATAAGTTTGTTTTGTTTTGCTTCGTTTTTAATTGGAAAACATTTCTACAAATGGGACAATGAAAAGCTCCTAAAAATTTCCTGTCAATAAGACATATTTTCTTAAACTAAGAGTATTTTCTATTAAACACTTGAAACTGTTAAGGCCAGTTTTCTTGCAAGACAGAAATTAAGATAATTTTACTTAAAACAAGGGTCTCTTTTCTGTCTTAAGAATCAATTTTTTTAGAGTAAAGTAACTTTGAGTTTCAGGTCAGACAAAACCTTCTTAATTTTGAAATGTGTGTTCCTACATCTATACATTTTACCCCACTCATTTTCATTTCTGCTTTTAGTTGCTTTTCTTTCCCTTTGTTTTTTTCCTGTTTATTGTTTATTTCATTAATTACTAGTTAC
The DNA here is from genome assembly GCA_014656515.1 of Oryzias celebensis. Taxonomy (NCBI): domain Eukaryota; kingdom Metazoa; phylum Chordata; class Actinopteri; order Beloniformes; family Adrianichthyidae; genus Oryzias; species Oryzias celebensis. The sequence goes on from BNCR01000005.1 coordinate 11,166,838, forward strand.
AGATCTTTCAGTTACAGCATGTAAATGCTTAGCCATGGTGGGACATTTTGTACATGCAGATTATTTTGTCTTTGTACTTAATTGAATAACTTCTGTGGCTCTGACTGGATTAAATCCTCATGTTTAATGAGAGGGAGGAGCTCAGTGGTCAGCTGCTTTATAGTGATGATGAGAGCTAGAAGAAGCACAAACCTGCTTATTTACAGAGTCAAGCAGCTTTTTTTTCATGAAGACACAGAGAAAGTAAAGAGCATGAATAATGAGTGCATTTGTTTATGCCTGCAGTTCATTCTGCGTCGACTTCCGCAGATATTCTACTTCAGAAAGGAAATCTTCTGCTGTAGGGCTGACAGCAGTGCTCCCTGCAGCAGCAGAACACCACAGTTTCCTTCTTAGGAAAACGTTTGTCTGACACTCGTGTGAATAAAGACAGTTCGGCTCTGCTGCACTGGTGGACAAACATGTCCACAAACCATAAAAACAAAAGTCAACTGCTTTTTAACTTTTAGCCAAGCTGACCAAAAATAAAAACCAAAAGCCAGAGGTGCTGCCATGTGCCAGCAAGTTAACCACAGGGAAAAAGCCAATTACTGGCTCTCATTAAGCTGAGCCCTGAGTGGTGGAAACGACTGGAAAAGAGCTTTAATTCTCTTATTCTAGATAAGACTAATCCCACTTTGGAGAAGAACGCCTGAGAGTTGGCAAAAGCCGCTACAGGGCAGGCAAGGTATTTTTCCGGACTCTGCACACGTCCTGATTTTAATTTTGAAGCTATCTTGTTTAGTTCATTTGTAATGAAGCCAATCCAGGAGGGATGAAGCAACCAAGTCAAATAAAGCTTGTCTTTTGTTCAAGATGTTCCTAAATTGCAGTAATATTGCAATGTCTGGATCAAAAAAGTTCAAAAATTGTATTATTTGGTACCTTGGGCTGCAAGGGGAATGGTGTAGCACTGTTGTCTAAGGCTACATTTAAGAACATGGTTTAGCATATGGTTTTCACACTGGAAAGCAGGGAGGGATCTCTCCTTCGTTTTCTTTTTCTTTTTCTAATGTTTAATAGTACATGTTTGCCACCTACAGGTCAAAGAGGTTTGGTGCAAAATGCTGAAGCTGTGCAAGTCTTGCTTGAATCTTGCTTCAAGCTTTTTTTTTATCACAGCTCAATTCCGATACTTGCTGGCTGGGTACAAATCGCAATGATTTATTTTTCCTTCAAACTGTCGGCACTTCCGTGAATTAAAAGGGACACCATCCATACGTACCTACAGAATCCGAGTTCCTGATTTGTCAAATTTCGACCTGGCTTAACTTTGAACGTGCATTTTTGCTCTGAAATAGTTGGAATCCAGACTCCAGCAACCCCCGTCACTCTGCATACCACAAATAGAAGATGGATGGAAAGGATGTTTCACTGCAGGCTTTCGAAGCGAAGTACCAGGTGTCAAAGTGAATTGTTTTTGGTGTCATTTTGGGGGGGGGTATCTCAAAAGAGGTTGTGGTTGAAGGGTTTACTATGGATCTGTCTGACTTTTTCATGCACAGAGGAGGGCAAAGTGAGTGATTACAAGAGGAAAAAGAGGAGGAGGAGTGCCGCTTTGCCACTTGTCAGATTAGTGTTCAGCCTCACCCTAAAGCCTGGAGTATCCTGTCTGTCAGGCCGCCAGGGTGCATCCCTCTGAGTCTGAGGAGTCCAACAAGTGGATGTCCATGAAGGCCGCAGTCCTGGAGAGGGATTGTTTTCTGCAGAAGCCTTTAGTCAGAGGTAAATCAAAAATGAATCACACAAAATTATTCAAACAAATCTAAGTCAGAAAATTTGCCAAATCCATTTAGATCAAGGAAAAAACTCTGCAAAAATGAGTCTGGTCAGATGGTTTATAAAATTTTCCTTTTTAATCAATAAAATGTTTAATTTTTTTCAGTGTAGAATAAATGATCTCCGGTTTGGACCATCAGGTTTAAGAAAAAAAAAAAAAAAGCTTGTCCAAAGTATGTCAATTATTCCTAAAAAAAAAAAGGAAAAAATTAAGAAATTTGATGCCATTTAGCAAGATGCCACGTATGATCAAGTTAGAGGCCATTCCAGTCATTGCCACACTATTTGGGATTCTTAAAAATCAATTTATTGAAATAAATAAAAAAACCTATTTATTAAATATTATTTTCACATTCAATAAGTTAATCAGAACTTTCAATATTTGACAAAAGGTAAAAAAGCTTAGCTTATTACTGCCGTATATAGTCTTAGGCAGCATCTGCAATTGCCCCAATGCGCAAATTTTGGTCACATCCATTTTGCCATTTCAAAACATTCTTTTAAATAAAGCATTATTTTTTTTCCTTTCAAAATAAATATATTGCAAAACAGATTCTGATTTGCTAAAGGAGGCGAGACAACTGCGTGCTCTGAATGTGTAGACTGTCTGAATGAATATCATGGAGAAACCAAATGGATGAACAGGAACAGGATTCCAGGATTAATTATATGATTATCACCGGATTGAAACTCAAACCCCGGTCATATGCGCAAGCAGTGACTGCCGGGAACAGCGAGAAGTCCGATGAGCAGGAGAAAAGCTTCAAGGAAGAATGACAACCTCACAAAATGGAATGCTGACATCACTTGAAGAGCACATTACTTAAAAAAATGGGTACATTTCGAAGAACTTGGAAAGGGGATGGTAGGATCTATGCTAAACTAAACTGCTCGCCTTAAAAAAGCTAAGGTCATCAGTATTAGGACCTTGGAAGAGCTGTAAATTTTGTTCCCACTGCATTCTGTACAAGAGATAAGGGAAGATGCTGGACTTACGAGCTAATGAGACAAACTCCACAATCAATGTCTTCTAAAAACAACACATTTTCTGCAGCAGTCAACTGTGACCACAACTTTCAGAGAGATCTTAACTGTCAGCAACCTGACCTTAATATATTCAGTAATGATAACCTGCAAGATGACACAGACCCGCATCAATACTTTTCCACAATTAATTTAGACTGCAAATATTACAGCATTCTGTAGATGACTTGAAAAACTCTAACCTAGAAGGAAAACTGTCAATCATTCCCTTCAGACACATGTATACCAACTTTGGAGACTTAAAATTATTTACCTAGTTATATCCCAGAGAGTCGACTTTAAGATGATACTGGTTTATAAAGCTTTGAATGGTTTATCACCAAAGTACATGCCTGACCTCCTGACCCAGTGTGTACAAGCCAGACCTCTGCGCTCATCTGGATCCAGTCTTTTGTTAGTTTCTAGAGTCAAAACTAAACATGGAGAATCTGCATTCAGCTTCTATGCTCCACAGATCTGGAACAGACATCCAGAAAGCCTTACATCAGATGAAACACTCAATGTATTTAAACCCAGATTAAAGATCCACCTGTTCTCAGCTGCATTTGATTCATGTATATTCAAAAGTTTGAATCCACACTGTTTATCTATGCTTCTTTTAATTTTTTTCAACTTTCTTTAAATTTTATTGTAATGATCACACCTTTGATGTTTTCTTGATTGTTTTCTTTCATGTTTTATGTAAAGCCCTTTGAATTGTCTTTGTACATGAAATGTGCTATACAACTAACCCTACCTAAAGTGAAAATCATTTCTTATAAGAACATTTGTAATAATTCATAAGCTTGAAAATTTGATCTGCAATGTGTAGGGATGATTTCTTTATCAATATGAAATTATTTTCTGATGAGAATCTAAGAGTATTACATACCTGTTACATGATGTGTGATTCATGGTGCTGCTTACTGAAATCATGAAATAATGTTTTCTGAGAATAATCAATAAGCACAACTTTGTCACTTGAAAAAATCTGCTCAGAAACGAATTATGAAAATGAAATAACTCAATGAATCCAACTCCACTTGACTTTAGTTAATAACCACTATTTTTATGAAATTAAATTTTGACTCAAGTGTGTCTTTATTTTTTTAATGAATCAATGCATTTCATTATTTCTGTAATGAGTTTGAAAAATTGATTTGATTTTTTTTTTTTTTTGTCTTGTAGTGTCCACAATTGATACTTGAAAAGCGCAAACAATCAGGGTAAAGCCGTTTTAGGAAGGTCTAAAACTTGGAGTATTTGTTTGTGACAACTGATACCTCCAAATTTCTCTTTATGGCTTTAGATTACTAGTGCATAAAACATGCAAAGACTGAGATCTTCTTGGCTCATCCACATGCATGCAACCTATATAGCATCTCTGCTGATACATATTTAAATAGTCTTGACAGTGATTTGGTGAGAAACTGTACCATGCCTTAATGTTTTCTGTCTCTGTGGAATCAGTGACTGTAGAAGTGATACCTCACATCAGCGCCAAGATAAGCAGAAACAGCACAGAGAGGTATAACTGCGGAGGCAGTGGCGCCACACAAACAGTCTTTTAAGTAAAGAGTATAATTTCCAGGACGAAATCTGAACACATTCATGTAAAGTGTCACAAAAACACCTGGTTGTAATTTCTATCAAACCGCTGCTGCTGGAAGTTGATGTGATTGTGTCATTTCTCCACTGTGTTTACCGGAAATGTTTTTCTCAAATAAAGTGCTGAGCTCTTTAATAGTGAAGAGCACTAAGATGAGCACAGCGACCCAGCGTGTGGAAAAAAGACAAAAAAAAAAAATGAAAGTGAGCATATAAAGCCTTAGAGACATCTCATCTGCTCCCCTGAGCAGCTCTCATCATGCAGGATGTGTGCACCTTCCAGTGTGTGCACGAGGACATCTGTCTCTGTGGATACTGATCATGTTTTAAACATAGACTCAGATTAAACAGCACATCCTCATATCTCTGCATGCACATGGGTGCCTCGAACCCGGTGGCTTAGTGTTTCCCACAAAGAAGATGAAGAGGAGTAAGTGGAGGAGGAGAAGGAGAAGGAAGAAGAACTGACGTGTAAGCAGCAATCTGTCCGTACTTCATTTCCTGTCTTCTTCCCCCGAAATGCGCACTTTGTTCTGGGACAAAACCCGTTATCAGGATGAGCCTTCACAGTTCAACCTGCTAAAACAGGAACTGTAGCCATGGTTACAACTTGCCTCTATCATTCTGAGGATAGAAAGTTTTAAAGACCTTTTTTTCCAACCTAAAAAGGTTCAAACGAAGAGCAAAGAGACAACTCAGAGCTGCCAAACACTTCCTGTCAGGATCCTGGTCGCCTCCCCCACACACCTGGTGTCCATCTCCTCACCTGCTTTCCATTACCTCATCAACCTGGAACCCTCTTATGGACCTCCAGGCCGTTCAGCCGATGTCAGTCCGTCTGCTTCATGCGGTAGAGTGTTCTGACCCATGCTTCGTCTCAAGCTTCAGTTCATGTCTTGTTTTTGGATGAACGTTCATAGACTGACTAATCCTGTACTTTCATCTTCAAGGAATTCTACGCCTCCACAGTCATCCACTGCAACCAACCCGGACTCCTGTTCACGCCGGTCACCTCCACCTTCCTTCTGGCCAGCGGCTCACCCTCCAACCCAAGCCCAGCAGCCAAACTGTCACAAACCTTCCACCAGGACTGGCACAGAATAAATCACTTCTACAAACCTACTCCTGTCTTCAGTCTGCTATTGGGTCCAGCCCTCCCATAGACCTGACAGAACGGACTGACCATCATGGACCCAGCGGGCTCAGACCCCATCGATCAGGCTCTGTCTGCTCACGCCAACACCATGGATCGACACGAACAGATGCTCCATACGTTGTCGAACAATCAACAAGCCATCACGCAGCAACTAGCCCTGCTCCAGTCCTTCCTTCAGACCCTCGCCAACACATCGCGCCAACCTACCTCCTCAGCAGCACCTCCTCCTCCTCAGTCGCCGCCAACGAGACCTCCTGCCAGTCACGAGGCACGTATCCCCAACCCAGATCCATATTCTGGAACCGCGGACCATTGCCGAGGTTTTCTGCTGCAGTGCACCCTGGTCTTCTCTCAACAATCTGCCATGTACTCGTCAGATGACGCCAAAGTAGCCTTCGTTGTAGGACTCCTTCGGGGTCGGGCTCTGGAATGGGCCGAGTCCTTTTTGGCTAATCACAGTACTTCTCCGTTGTCTTTTCAAGTTTTTCTGGACCACTTCAAACTCGTGTTCGAAACACCAGAAAAATCCCAAGACGTGTCCCGTAAGCTGCTCGCTTTACGTCAGGACAGACGCTCCGTAGCGGATTACTCTGTTGACTTCCGCATATTGGCTACGGAAGCGGGCTGGGACGTGAAAGCGCTGCAGGAAGTTTTCTATAATGGACTAACCGACTCGATCAAAGATGAATTACTTCATTATGAAAAACCCGCTTCTCTGGACTCTTTAATCACCCTCTCCATCCGCATCGATAACCGTCTGCGTGAGCGACGCTCCGCCCGGAACTACAAGTCCCAGTCAGCCCTCCCGCGATCAACGCCACGCCAGGCCACGCCCCCTGTCTTTCCACCAGGCGAATTCGCTGCCCACTCCTCGCTCACGGAGGAGCCGATGCAGCTGGGCAGGACGCATTTAACACCCCAGGAAAGACAGGAGCGTTGGACTAACGGGGAATGTTTTTATTGTGGCGGAAAGGGTCATATAGTGGCCGCCTGCCCCGTTAAGCCCAAAAGGGAGAGCCCTTCAGTGATCATGGGGACACTGAAGGGCGCTACACCGGCCTCCCCATCCAAAACTGAATTTTCGGTTTCCCTTTCATCCGGCTCTTGGTCTCATACTGTACCCGCCCTTATTGATTCAGGAGCAGAGGGGAATTTTATGAACGAATCCTTGGTGGTTGAAGCAGGGCTCACACTCATCCCTCTCAACCCCCCTATAAGGGTAAGCGCAGCTAACGGACAGCCTCTAACTGTGATTACTCATCAAACTGCTCCTATCCATCTGTGTGTATCTGGCAATCATCATGAAACTCTCCAGTTCCTTGTTTTTCAGGCCACTGCCTGTCGGCTGATTCTGGGTCGTCCTTGGCTGAGCCAACACAACCCACACATCGATTGGCAGTCTAATCGCATCATGAGCTGGAGTTCCTACTGTCATTCTACCTGTCTTCGCTCGGCTCATCCCGATCAACGACCTGCTATCGTGCCTCCTGACACCCCAGACCTTTCCAGCGTTCCTCCTATCTACCATGACCTCGCAGCGGTTTTCTGTAAACAGAAGGCTTCAGCTCTACCCCCACATCGCCCGTATGACATCTCTATAGAACTGCTCCCAGGGGCCACTTTACCCACATCCCGTCTCTACAGCCTCTCCAAACCAGAACTCCAAGCCATGGAACAGTACATCAAGGAGTCCCTTGCCGCAGGCCTCATCCGACCATCCTCCTCTCCTCTGGCGGCTGGTTTTTTCTTCGTTGAGAAAAAGGACAAGACACTCCGGCCCTGCATTGATTATCGCCAATTAAACCACATTACAGTAAAGAATAAATACCCTTTGCCTTTATTGAATTCCGCTTTTGAATACCTCCAAGATGCTGCCGTATTTACTAGACTTGACCTTCGTAACGCTTATCATCTGGTGCGTGTACGGGAAGGTGATGAATGGAAGACAGCATTCAACACCCCCTTAGGTCACTTCGAGTACCTGGTCATTCCATTCGGTTTAACCAACGCCCCAGCGGTTTTTCAAGCATTGGTCAATGATGTGTTACGGGATTTCCTCAACCGCTTTGTGTTTGTCTATCTGGATGACATTCTTATCTACTCCCCTTCGCTGGATTCCCATTATGACCACGTTCGTCAGGTCCTTCAGAGACTCCTGGAGAACAAATTGTTTGTCAAAGCTGAGAAGTGCGAATTTCATGTTCCCAAGGTCATGTTCTTGGGTTTCGTAATTGAAAAGGGCCATTAAATTGGCCCTTGAAGAATGGCGTCATTGGTTGGAGGGGGCTGAACATCCCTTCATAGTTTGGACGGATCATAAGAATCTCGAGTACATCAGTTCAGCCAAGAGACTCAACCCTCGTCAGGCCCGGTGGGCCTTGTTTTTCAGTCGATTCAACTTTACAGTTTCTTTCCGTCCTGGGTCACGCAACCTTAAGCCAGATGCCCTTTCCCGCTTGCATACCGTTGACGACCCAGACCCACCCCTGTTCCTGTCCTTCCTCCTTCCTGTGTCATGGCCAGTCTCACCTGGGACGTCGACGCTGCCATTCGTCATGCCTTGGCCACTGATCCTGACCCCGGCAACGGGCCTCACAACCGTCAATACGTGCCGGCTTCGGTCCGGTCTCAGGTGTTGACGTGGATCCATGCTTCCCGTTTTTCTTGCCATCCAGGTTACCGTCGGACCCTTCTCCAGATCCAACGCCGTTTTTGGTGGCCCACCATTGTCTCCGACACGAGAGCATACGTTGCAGCCTGTACTGTTTGTGCCACCAGTAAAACCACCCACCATGCTCCTGCTGGTCTCCTCCGACCACTGCCCATCCCTTCCCGTCCTTGGACGCATATCGCAGTGGATTTTGTTACTGGACTACCCGCTTCCAAGGGGAAGACTGTTATCTTGACCATTGTTGACCGCTTTTCCAAAGCCGTTCACTTTGTGGCTTTGCCCAAGCTGCCTACTGCTGCTGAAACTGCCAGTGTCTTAATTGATCACGTATTCCGTCTCCATGGCATTCCCTCTGACATTGTTTCGGATCGTGGCCCCAGTTCATCTCCCAGGTCTGGAAGTGTTTCTGCCAGGCATTGGGGGCCACTGCCAGCCTGTCCTCTGGCTTCCATCCACAAACCAACGGTCAGACGGAACGCACGAACCAAGACCTGGAGTCAGCCCTTCGCTGTGTCTGTTCCCAGAATCCCACCTTGTGGTCTGACCATCTCAGTTGGGTGGAATACTCTCACAATTCCCTTGTTTCCTCAGCTACTGGACGATCCCCGTTTGAGGCGTCTCTGGGTTACCAGCCTCCTCTGTTCCCCTCTGAAGAGTCTGAGTTGGCAGTTCCCTCAGTTGCGGCCCACATCCGCCGCTGTCGTAGGATCTGGGATCTCACTAGACGGGCCCTACTCCGTGCTTCTCACCGTACTGCATCCACTGCTGACAGGCGCCGCTCCCCGGCCCCTGCGTACCTTCCTGGCCAGAAGGTTTGGCTGTCGACTAAAAACCTCCCTCTTCGCACTGAATCCCGGAAACTGTCTCCCCGCTACATCGGTCCATTTGTTATTGACTCTATCATCAATCCCGCCTGCGCCAAGCTACGCCTGCCTCGCTCTATGAGGGTTCATCCTGTCTTCCACGTGTCTCATCTCAAGCCCCTGGTCACCAGTCCGTTGTGCCCTCCGGCCGTTCCCCCTCCTCCCGCCCGGCTGGTTGATGGGCATCCGGTCTTTACTGTTCGACGCCTCCTGGACGTTCGCCGCCGGGGTCGTGGTTTCCAGTACTTGGTGGACTGGGAGGGCTACGGCCCTGAGGAGCGCTGTTGGGTGCCTCGCTCCTTCATTGTGGACCCTGCCCTGGTGCGGGATTTTCGTCGCCGGCACCCTGAGCGGTTTCGGCCGCCGGGTGGCGTCCCTTGAGGGGGGGGTCCTGTCAGGATCCTGGTCGCCTCCCCCACACACCTGGTGTCCATCTCCTCACCTGCTTTCCATTACCTCATCAACCTGGAACCCTCTTATGGACCTCCAGGCCGTTCAGCCGATGTCAGTCCGTCTGCTTCATGCGGTAGAGTGTTCTGACCCATGCTTCGTCTCAAGCTTCAGTTCATGTCTTGTTTTTGGATGAACGTTCATAGACTGACTAATCCTGTACTTTCATCTTCAAGGAATTCTACGCCTCCACAGTCATCCACTGCAACCAACCCGGACTCCTGTTCACGCCGGTCACCTCCACCTTCCTTCTGGCCAGCGGCTCACCCTCCAACCCAAGCCCAGCAGCCAAACTGTCACAAACCTTCCACCAGGACTGGCACAGAATAAATCACTTCTACAAACCTACTCCTGTCTTCAGCCTGCTATTGGGTCCAGCCCTCCCATAGACCTGACACTTCCTGTGGGGTTTTAAAAATCTGCATTTCCCTTTATTAAGGTTAAGGCTCCAACATTCATTTTGTAGATCATAAATTTTGAAGACGTACAGCAAAAATGTTCCTAAACAATCTTTTCACCTCAAGACGCTGGCTGTAAACTATTTCTTTGTCTTTGGACTGTCAGAGATTTAACATGAAGGTTTGTGGGATAACAGTAGAACAGACTGCAGGCTAGAAGCAATAAATAAAAAAGCAACATATCTCCTTCCTTTAGAATGATAACCACAAACTACAGCAAGAATCCTAAAATGAAGTTTTAGATTTATTTTTCAGTGAAATGCAGTGCAGCTTTCCAGCTTCTGACAAACGTGTATCTAAAAACGAGAACCTGAAAGAGAGAGTAAACCCACAGAAAAGAAGTGAAGCGACAGAAAAAAAACAGAGGCCTGTTCCTTCTTTTAGAGACGTTTTCTGTTATCCATCTGTGAAATAATAGAGTTGACAATCTAAAAGTTTTAATTAAGAACTCAATATGAACTGTAAAATCTTAAAACTTTTTATATTATATTTTGCAACAGAAATACATTTTATTCTGATATTTTTTTTCATTTTAAAGGGAAAGCTTTAGTGTTGTCAGACTGAGGGAAGTTAAATTTCTGGGTGGTGTTATTGATGAGGGTATTACTTAACCCATACTAATGATATCAAAACAAAAATATCAGAAACAACTGCTGTCCTAGATTTAGTTAAGGCAGCACTGGATAACAAAGCATTGTATTGCAAGAGTTTAAAAAAATACTTTGTAATTTGTCTTTTTTACTAGTTTTTTGGTGGAATGTTTTTTTTAGCTAACCATATGCATTTGCACGTAGGCTTAGGCCATGGTATTCATCGTGAGCTTTACTTTCAGTATTCTTCTTAGACCTGACTTCCTTTGAAGGAGAAACATGCATACAAGAGTTGTTCATAAAGCTAATAAAATGCCATCCCTTGCCCTGGGCAGAGTGATGTTGGCCAAAAGACAAGGAAGACTGTTCCTCCATAATGTGGATTCCAGCCTTTTAACATTGGCAATGCTAACAGTTCACATTGGACAAGAAGGGAAGGGCTTCATTTACATATCCTACTGTTTACGAGTGCATGTCCATCAATTACAATTGAAAGAGGCTTGATGAGAAATGTTGAAGCGGTGCGAATATCACAATTTGGCCACGAAACGGTTCGGTTCATTGTTAGCCTCCTTGCAATGGCGGATATGAAATACCATCATGTCATGAGAGCGACTTTGGTTTATTGTTATTTGAAAAATAAATGCATACATCGTCCGGCTCGTCGCCGTATCTGGGTTCACAAGATGAACAAAATCCATTCAAATCCAAGTTCCTGAATAGTCAAAGTTCCTCCTTGCTTTTACTGGCAATGTGCTTTTGGTGGCTTACCATTTTGCAGAGCCTGAAAACAGACTTATGTGCACCTATACACATGAAAGCAACCGTTTGGAGTGGGAAATCCCGAAACGCATGTTAGTCAGACTATTTAGCGGAAGTGCACATTTCAATGGGCGGTGTGAACGTGGCTTTAGATCTTTGAGGTGACCTCTGGGCTGATCCGCAAAATGGTTTCCAGTTTTATCGGAGAGGTGAGGGGGCTGAGCACCAGCAAGTTCCTCCAGAGGTCCTGAAGAGCAGAAAGCTGAGCAGGAGAAACATCATCATCAACACGTCCTGTCGTATGTCTACTCTCAAACGTGCGATTTTAAATAGCAGAGTTTTAAAGCAAGAAAAAAAAAAAGAAACCGCCGAGAAGTTCCATAATCTGCTGAAGAGAACAGTTTGAGAAAAACTAAGATCCTGTAGTTTCCACAGAAATTTTACAAAAAGCGGCCAATAAACGGAGAGAGTATCTCCATATTTTTTGGTTGAGATTCGATTTCTTTTCTCTGTCTATGTTTGATTTTCTTCCAAGGTTAATCTGATTATACATCGTAAACTTGTCTTATTCTTATTTCAGTTTTTCTGCCCTCACAGAAAACCAGACTGAATACTTTCTGCTTTTAAGTTCATATCCTGAAAACTTCCACATCAGAAAGCATGATTTGTCCTTAACATCAAATCACCTCCGGTTATCTGCAGTTACTGGCTGAGCTCCACTGGTCTGCATCGATATGGAACCTCTGACTGGATCTTTTTTCAATGTAGCAGAGACAGACCTTCAGGGAAATTAAAACGTCAGAAATTCATGTTATAAGAAAAAAAAAAAGACAGAAGAGTCATGAAAATCTGAGGAAAATCAGATCTGCCTCCAGATTTCAGCATTTAAGCATCAACATGACAAACTTGACAAAAAGAATGCATATTTTATGTGAAGACAAATTGTTCCAGTCTTTTCTAACACAGCTGTGCGTGCTGTCAGTGTGTTTGTTACACACGACAGCTTTTACCTAACAAGCTGTGGTACCGACTCATCTTCATCTGAGAGCTGGCAGCTCACACATACCCGTCAGAGGAGCTATGTCGCCTCTGATCAGGAGTGTGTGCTCTTATCGTGGCTTGGTGTGTGTGTACATGAACAAAAAAGGCAATCTGAAGGAGTCATCTGAAGATACAGGTTCATTTAAGAGAGTTAAATGTTCCCCTCCAGTCACCTTCTTCCTTGCAAAGATCCGACTGATAATTAGCTTGGTGCCTCAGCTGAACTCTCCTTGTTAAACAAGAATATAAAGTGGCTTGACAAAAAAAAAAGCATCATGCTGGAACCGAACCAAACTAAACCAACTTTTCTCATTAATGCAGTATTAAAATCTATTCAGGCAGTTTAATTTTAAGTTTAATGAGGGGAAACAGAAATGTATTTGGGATTTTCCTCTACAAACATAACATGAAGTCATTGAAGTTAAACCAGGTCAAACTTTCACCAATCAGGGACTCAGATTTGGTAGTGACGTATGCATGTTATCCCCTTTAATTCATGGAACGGCAAACCATTTATGAATTAATCATGGAGGAGCTTTTAGCACATTCTTGAATGTGCTTTTACCATATGGTGTTCACACTGAATTGCCGCTACCAGATACTAGCACATGTTGGAAGAGACTTGCTGCAAAATGCCGAAGTGGAGCAAATTTTGCCAATCTTGCTCCATGCTTTTTCTTTCACAGCTCTATTCCAATATATGACCGACTTTGTGTCATTTAAGTCCAACACGGTACAAACCGCAATTATAAATTCCTCCTTTATCATCAATTTTTGGTTGGCAAGAAAAAGTCATTCGTACATCACTGAAGTCCCTGATCGGTGAAAGTTCAACCTGGTAAACTTTTAACACTTATTCAGTGGCTATGCATTTAATATGTACAGCCCAATAGCAGTTTTGAAAATATGTGTAGCTACACGTGATCACGATAGTTTTGAATGTTATGTCCGATACGCACATAGACGTGCGTTTGCATAGACCAGGGAACTCCAGGCCTTGAGGGCTGCAGTGTCGGCATGATTTCCAGATATCCAAGCTCTACTCATGACTGATTACCTGGTTCAGGTGTGTCCAGCCAAATAGAACATGCCAGAGCACGGTATGTTGGAAAGGATGCAGGAATGCAGCCCTCGAGGCCTGCAGTTGCCTACCCCTGATATAAATTTTTCTTTGAAAATGGTCGCTTGAACATGTGTTGCCGGGGGTTGTGTGTCCTTATAAAGTAACTGGTGGAGGGAGTCACAAAACAAAGACCAAAAACTAAACTAATAAGCACAAATGGTTAAAAAAATGTATCAAGGTCTGAAATCATTAATATAAAGCCTTAGGCTTTATGGCAGTGACAAACAAAACTCCCAAAACACAACGACTCAAATAGTAACTAAAATAACTAAACCACAGGCTCAAACACAGTGCTAGAAAATCAGACACAACACAAGCAGACAACAGGGCTTAGGAACAAATTCCTCAAAGGAAATCAGCCAACCACTGTAGCAGGGGTTTCTGGGAGTTTTTAAACCTCCCTGCCAGCCTGGTTATTGGAGGAGTTAGAAGTCTCAATTAGCTCTGCAAAAGGTGGAGTCGGCAGCAAAGGAGAAGCTGAACCTCTGCAAGAGCTGAAAACTCACATGCACTGATGGCCTTGTGGAAGAGTGTCTGCCCTGAGACTGGAAGGTTGCAAGTTAAAATCCTTGGTTAGGTCACACCAAAGACTCTAAAAAGGGAACCCGCTGCCTCCCTGCTTGACATGCAGCATTAACAGGTTGGATTAGGGGGTTAAACCTCTTATTGGTTCCTGAGTGTGGCTATGTCTGCAACTCACTCCTCCTCCAGGGGATGGGTCACATGTGGAGAACAAATTTCACACAACTAGGAGTATGACAGCTAATGAGGCTTTAACTTTAACAAACAGAAGACCACAAAACAAATACACACAAGACCAGCGGTTGAAACATATAAGCACATTTATTCAAGTTTTCGAACTTCACAAAAGTTCCTAATCAAACTTTGGTCATGATCATTTCTTCTCCTTGAGCTAAATTCTGCTGTCTGGGAAATTCCCCACATTTTGTTGCCTTTATTTAGAGCAAAGTGACAGAATGAAACCAAGTCAGAGAACAGGAAGAGGAACCAAGGTGAAAATAACAAAATAGATTGAGCAGGAGAAACTAAAGTTTAAAAGAATGAAAGACTCAGCTTCACACTCGTAAAACTCTAAGCCTGTCTGAGTTCTTTAGCTGAACATGTTTTGTGAGCTTTAAACTTTTAATCTGCAGCTGTGAAATAGCCACACTTGTTTTCTACAGATTTTCTTTTCGAGGTTTCGATCTTGTTAGAAGTGTAGGGCCACTCACATCCATTAAAGAGGGTCAAGACAGGTTTAACGAGCAGGTGAAGCTTAGACGCTGTTTGTTTTTGCTTGTGCTCCAGTTAGTCTCTCCTGACAGCTGAGAAGGTGAGGCAGAAAAGGCAGGGGGAGGGACGCCTTAATGGCATCATTAAGGGAGGAGGAACAGTCTCTGCGAGAGACAGAGCGGCGAGCAGACGGTTGAGCGTTCAATCAGCAGCTGAGCAGTAAAGAAACACCTCCTGGCTTTTTTTGAGGCTTCTCCATAATGCATGTGCTGTAATTACCTGACGCCTGCGAGGAAATGTCGCTGCAGATGACTTTCTGATTAGCTGCTGCGATCACACGCTCGGACTGGCAGCATGAAGAACGAGGCTGGTCCTGTGCTGAGGCTCCAAGCCTCCTGTACAGTTTACCTGTAGCCATTACTACATTCTTCATCTTCTCCATTTCCTTCATACTGTTCTTTTTCTGCAATTTTCATTCTGCCTCATCTTGTGTTTTTTGCAGTGCGTATAAGGGATCATCAGAGTTCCCTGATGCTGCAGTTTTGTTTCATTAGGAAACGTTTGCTCTTGTAACCTGTAGGCTTAACCAAAGTCCATGACGCACAAAACCACAACAAGCCTGAAGTTTGTCAGCAGATATTTGCATTGGTATTTTTTTTTCTGTAAACATTTGTGGTTACAGTAAAATTAAGCTGTCTTTTGAATTTTCTACAGTCTTTATCTTGTCTATAAGCTCTGTTTAACCTTCTGCAGCCCTACTCTTTGACCTTAATGCTTTTTTGCAGCATTTTTCTCGCCATTTCTGGTTTCACTAAGTTTTATTGTGAGAAACATTATTTTTTGCAGCAAAAATCTTATTTAAAGTGAAATGTATCACAATAGCCGCTATATTTTGCACAGACGTGAACAAATCAATTCAGTTCGACAGAAAGCTTATTTTTGATCTGATTAGTAATTGCATTAATGATGGGAAAATCATCATTTAAAAGGCAAGACATTGTTTAAAATACACAAATATTTTGTGGAACAACAGTAAAAACTTTAAAGATTTTGATGAGTACTATCATGTTTAAAGCCATGATTCCACCCAATTTTTTTAAGTTTTCAGAATAAAAGCTGATCCATTGGTTCTGGGAGCCAACATTCAGCTTTGAGTTACACAGCTCCTCAGTTTATTGCAGTGTCAACACACAGAGACAACCACATGCTTACATTCACTGTTAATCAAAGCTGTTGAGGTACCAATTATTTTATTAAACATGTTTTTGCGTTGTGGGAGGAAGCCAGATCGTCCTGAGAAACCAATGCAAGCAGAGGCCATTGAAAAAAAAAGAGGCAATGTCTTTTTTTGCACTGAGGCAACGATGCAAACCAAAACACCATCCTGCAGTCCCTCATGTTGACTTAATACGTTTAATCTTCCTGTCATAAGATAGCCATTTTATTAGTTATGAGTTGGTGTAAACCTTTGCAAACTAAAATCTATTTTTATAAACCAATTTGTAAAAAACATTTCACTAAACTCTCATAGGAACTAAAAACCATGAAGCTTGGTCTGGATCTGTACCATATTATATATATATATATATATATATATATATATATATATATATATATATATATATCCTGTTGCTCTAAATCCCATGGATAAAAAGAGTAGATATGTGGCTAAGCGCTGACTACTGCCTTGTGTCGCAGCTGACGAGCTGTCACTGTTCGGGTGTTCCTTCCCCGTAGCAGAATCCACGCGCGAGGCGAGCCCACATTTTAGCAGGTCCGCAAATGCCTCACTAAGGTATGATGAGTTAGAAACAGGTCGACACATATCTTTTACTGTTAAAGGTTGCAGACCCCTGATCGTACTCGTTTGTGTGCTGAAAAGGATGTGAGATGGTAATAATAATGTGGAATTGATGGTTGTGTGAGGCACAAAGTTGGCTAGAATGCGGATGTTTTGGCTTCCAGTCATTCAAATGTCTTCCAGAACTGAATATCGCTTTTTGATGAAATTTTGTTTTGGTTTAGCTCATATTAAAAAAGAAAAAGTAAAGCATTGAGATGGTTTTTGTTTACACTGAGAGCACGATGGGTGTTTTAAAAACAGCCCAAGGTTCAAATGGGATTCACCACAGCCAGAACAAAAGGATCAAACTCTACCATCCATGCTTCTGTGACTCTGCAGTCTCTTCTATTGTTGACTCTGTGCTGTTTTGCAACATTCTGGCTCTCTTTATGTCGCTGTCACTGAAATCCGTGACCCAGAAAATGTGAACGAGGCGATGTTTCAAAACGCTCCATTTGTCAGTGCCGGCTCCACAGATGTGAAACATTTCCCCCTGACAAAAACGCTGTAGCCTCTCTTTAAATTGGAACCCTTGAACACCAGAAACACATGCTCTTCTGGATAAATGCATACGGTGCTGTAAATGATCTGAAAACAGAGCCGCCCAAGCTGCCAGATCATGTGTGAGGACTCGTTTCTGAGAGGGTGGAACTAGAGGCTAGTTTGGCACCCTGCGCAAAAACAATGAACCCCCACTCCTTCACCTCCATTGAGCATGAGATTGCGCCCTGGGCGACCGCTCACTTTGCCCATAGGTAAAACCGACACTAGTTGGGCCATAAATGCTCTTCCTGATCTTCTTTTCCTTTCAGCTTTCCCCCTTCAGGGGTCGCCACAGGAAATCAGTTTCCTCCATCTAACCCTGTCTTCTGCATTCTCCACTATAACACCAGCTACCTTCATGCTTTCATTCACTACAGCCATAAAATCACCTTCCTGATGTAATTCAAAATTAAATTCCATTTTAAATCTAAGTGAAGTGGTGGAATAAAGTGATAGATATTGTAAGGCATCCCTTCAAATAAATCTGAAGAAAAACCTTTTCATTATCCTCTAGACAATGTTAAGAACAGAAGAGTCAATACAACAAATACATTAGTTCGGACAATTATTTAAAAATTTTCTTCCAAATTCATCAACTTCATTCCAAAATTTGTTTAATTTTTTATTTTTTACATTTGAATCTATTTTGGTCCAAACCCCAACAGAAATCTGATCCAAATAGGACATGCCAGTACCTCGTGTAGGACATTTTAAATGGAAGGGTGGGAGGTGGGTTGAAGACTTTGGAATGGAGGCAAATAAAATCATCTTATTTTAAAAATGTGTTCATTTACTTTAGCTTACTTTAATTTATTGCTTTTAAATATTTTTGTTTCAATGCTTAAAGAGGCTTGTAAATGAGGATTTCTAAATCTTTGTCATTAATGATTCTAATATTTAGTCAAAAATTGGGGAGGCAAAGCCTTCTGTTGGGGCAGTGGGCGGCTGTCCCCCTTTTCCTCCTGCATCTCCGCCACTGCCAGTACCATAACTGAACCAAAAGTTGCCCAGATTAGTCTTAAATGTGTTTTCTGTAATCGGGTGTGTTCATTCAGCTTGTAACGAAGCACTCCCCTCCTTTGAGTTTATCAAAGAGAAGTGCGAGAGGCTATTTTTCTGCTCAACTTGTCCCCAGGACACGGAGACAAACTCTGATCTGACATTTTCTGCTCCACAAACTTCCGTCACAGACTCCTAAACATTAAGATCAAACACAGAGCTCGCGCCCGAGGCCACATCCAGAAGCAGTTATTGTTAAAGACCCACATTTTATCTGAGTGTTTGTTCTGCATAGACTGCTGCATTAAAGTCCCTTTTTGAACAGATTTTTTTTACTGTTATTTTCTCATTTACTTCCGTGATGTGCTGCAAACGGATGCTGCAGGAGGAATCATCTGTTCTCTGCAGATTTACAGCAGAGGAAAAGCTATTCATATGAATGCAGACGCTGTGTTGCTATTTAATTACTAGAACATTACTAGCTCTTCCAGTTTGTTTGTAGCATTGATCACACTTTCTCTACTCCTTTTTATCTTCTGAAAACAAAAACAAAAAAAAAAGCCTTAAAATAAGTTGTCGCAGCCTACCTGTCCTTGCAGCTCGTATGAAGATTAAAGCTTAGCTGAAAAGATGGTGGTCCCACTTTTGAGCTCTCTATTACATGAAGGGTGAAGGGTCTGGTCACTGAAGATACTCCATTTAGTAGATTCCTGGATAAATGATGAAGGTAAATTCTGCGTTAATGGAGATTTAAGTTCAGATGTGGTTGCTGGGCAGACTCGGAATTAGAGTTTAAATGGTTTAAAGTCACACTAAAATGTTTTAAACATTGATCAGCTGAAAACATCACATAGCCTTAGCCATGCTTTGTGTTTGTTCAGGTTGTTTTCTGTTTTCAGGGTTTTTGCTTCACTTGTGTTCTTTGAGAAAAAGAAAATGTTTGAGCATTTTGAAAAAAATAACTGGTGTCAAATGAAAACACTATATTAAAAACAAAAGAACATGTTTTAGGGGATGGGGTTGTCTACTTACTTTATTTACTATGATGTAATTTTAGCTGCATATTGAAAGGCCGCAAGTTATAGCAATGCCACCATTTAACTAAAATCTTAATTATGTAGTATGGATCATTTTAAGCATGAAAATGCACTTTTTATATGGGATATTGGTCCATTGCTCTATTTTTGCGTTTTTCCATCTGAGCTTAAACAATGATGGGAGTCAGTTATAATCTCTAATTTTGTCTACTGTATTTCACCTGTTTTCTCTCTTGTATAATATTCAGAATCTAAAGATATACAGATGTTCACTGAGCTGCATTGTTCATTCTAGAAGGGAAAGAAAAAAGAACAGAAACTTAAATGTTATGATTCAAGCCTATTGTTGTTTCAGAACAACATGATCATTTAGTTTCTGTGGTTCTTGAGGGCCATCAGTGTTCCAGCATAAAGTGCCTCAAAGCCTCTTTGCCAGCGATTAATGTAATGGATTCTGTACAACAATGGCACAAAGGACAGATGAATACGATTTGTCTGAACAGAGTGAGGCTGGATTGAAACAAGTTGATCTGAATCCAGCATAGTGACCGTTTGAAAAGAAAAATGTCACTTAGCACTAAAACTACCAGAATTCTACAACTACTAGAATGACCACAGCATTTTGACGGCCATGTTTTTTGACTGCTTAAATGCTATTTGTATATAGTTTGTATTACAGTAAAAATCTCTTAAAGAACATATAGAAGAACAGGTAAAAATACACAAGGACACTAAATGAAAGTTATGATAATTGAGTGCATTTGGTAAGGACCAACTGTCAGCACTTTTAAAGCCCCATTTGTGCGGGCCAACAGCCAAAAAAAGTTGATTTACTGTGTAATTACTCTTTAAGACCTGGGGTGCTCCTCCAGCACCCTATATAACCACTGGTTTCATATTGGAAGATCCCTATCACATTAACATGATCAAAACTTTTCTCTATTGCATATAACTTGGTCTATGTCTCTTCCCTGTAGTTCATCATCATTCCACTAGGGGCAGTAGAACAGCTGTTCCTGCTCATTTCAAAATGACTACTTCCATGAAAGAAAAAAAAAAAAAAACTTTTGGCAGGAAAATGTTTTGTTGATTTTTAAAAAAATGTGATGAGAATAACTCATCTGTTGCTATTCATTTAAAAATGACTACTTGCTGTATTGAAAAGAATGCTTATGAATGTTGCTTATGAATCATTTTTGTCTGGTCCAATTTTCCAAGCCTTGAAAGGACCCAACTGGCATGTCAATGCTTGGGATTATTGAAGAACACAAACATCTCCACATTAATGAGGTGCTGATTTGGGACAGGGGCACAAAAAAACCCATGACCTTAATGTTATCAGCACCATTGTAGGGTCTGCTGCAGGTTATAGGACTGGGAACGCCTCTGCGTCCTGCTGGAAACTGGAAGAGGTGGGGGACTGGGGATCTTTGTTAATACCTTAGCCCCTAACCCTGAATGATGCAGATAACACACAAAGGAGCAGTGCTGTTTGGAAATGATTTTTAAAAGAAGAGTGAGGTACTTGGTTTTGTAGTATGAATCTAAATTTATTCTGACTTCTTGTTTTGAAGTCTGATTGTTTTATGGTGGATGACATTCTCTTATGTGATTACAAACCTACGCACCACCTCCTGCAGCCTCTGAGCCAAGGTTAAGAGCGGATGTCTTTCTGAGGATGTGCAGCTCTTTTTCTTTGCTTTCATCGCTGCTGAATTCTCTTTTCTTGCCAGGATTTTTCTCACCATGTGTAAAGGTTTGTTTTTGTCAGTGCTCTGGCCTCTTTTTGTCTGCTGTTGCACAACATCTAGAGTGGTTTAATCCACCAGAAGCAGGCGAATCATCCTTTAACAGGTTTTTGTGACTGTCAACATTTCTGTTTTATTTTTATTTTATTAGAACAAGCTGCTTCTTGAAGAACTCAGTCTGATTCTAAATGATGTGTTGAGGGAAGTGAAGAAGCAGATGGGGAGAAACACATGACGGCGGAAGGACAGACATCCTGTCTGATGTGCATCCATGCCTGTGTGTAACCTGCAGCTGGTTGTCTTTCAGGTTTCGACGCATACTTCACATCGCGGACTTTGGAGAACAACAGGAGAAACGTGTGGTTTGCCGAGTACTGGGAAGAGAACTTCAATTGTAAACTGATGAGCTCCTCTAAGAAGGATGACAGCAGCAGGAAGTGCACAGGTAAGAACGATGGCATCCATGATGAGAGGTCAAAGCCTGACTGATCAGCCACATTGACTGGAGGCAATCCGCCCACCTGAAAACATTTCAGAAATGGTTGATTAAGTGATACAGAGTAGAATGAGAGGTTTCTGGGATCTAATTGCATATTAATCAAATAATTACATTCCTTATTATGCATACATTTAAGCTCTAATAAAATCAAACTGGTGCATATAAAATGTTCTGTAGACATGTTTTATCATGTTTTGATAACTATAACTTTAGACTTTTTGAGCAACTTTCCTTAAAACTAACCAAAGTAGTAAAAGATTGCAACCCTGAGAAGTAGCAATTTATTTATAACAGTAAATCAATGTAATCTATTACGGTATTCTATTACAGGAATTAATTATCACAACACTGGCCAATTTCCACCAGAACCCCTCAATGACCTTGAAGCATTGACTATTGTCAAAGACCCACTCCATTGAAAATTCTGTTGTTTTAATCATGTTCTTGTGGCATTTTCCCCAGTGATGAAGGACATATACAAAGAAAATTAAGCTTAAATTTTGAGTATTTCTTTGTTCAAATCATTGTGAATCAGGTTCAGACAAAAAGCTAAAAAATGACCTGCCCACAAATCAGAGGCCAATTTCGAATGAATTACTGCCGCTTTGCAAAAGCTATGTCCTATAAAACATTGTTTGTTTTTTTTATTTATTTATTTTGGCATAATCATCAACAAAAACAACTAGACATTCTTTTGAAATAGCTCAAAATGTAATTAGAGTGGATCTTCAAATCATAAATTCCAAAAAAAAAAAAACAAACAAACTTTGAAACCTTTTTTAAGATGGCTGTTACAACTGGAAAATAACTTGTTAAAACTGTCGACTCATGGCTGTTTGGATTTTGGGACTCATGGGAGATTCATTCTTTGCAGCTCCAAAAACATCACTGCCTTTTCGATGGTAAACACAAGCTTGTAATCAATAATGCATTGCAATTAGTGACTCAGTACGAAACCGTGAACGGCCCTTGAACGCTAATGAGCCTGGGCTGTTAAAAATATTGACTGAGGACACAAAAGAACATATTGTCTTGTCTGACTTGTTTTTCTTTGTCTCGTTATGTTTTGCCCTCCTCCATTCTTTGTCATTTCCCTCTCCCACTGATTGAGTTTTAATTGCAAAGTCTGTTTGATTTTCAAAGATGGGCTTTTCACACTCACACAGCTGCCTCCACGTTTCCCGCACTTCATTCATCGCAGCAGTTCCCACTCCTTTTGTTTGCCGTGACTTCCAGCCCTCCCGGCATTTTCATTTGAACCAGGCAGACACCGAAATGATCTTCCCTCCCATAACAAAACGTGCAGGTACCCAAATGAAACTCCCACCTGCTTCGTTTTAGGATGATTGAGTCCATTGAAACAGCAGCAACCACATGGAGGCGAGACAGCAGCTGGTACTTTTATTCTATGGAGCCACCCAGAGGACTTTGGCACAGAGAAGACTCATGGCTGCTGAGTTAAGCAGAGGTCAGGGAGAACACACGGGAGTCATCAGTCAGCCCAAGCACTTGGGGAGATGTGAGAAATTAAAATGGGATGGGATAATGGTTGCAGAGTGACAACATGCTTGTCTTAGAGATTTTTTATTGCTTCATCAGAGGCTAAAGTTCTGTGTTTGCCCAGACTGCAGCAGCCCTTCAAAAACCAGCAGGAGTTCAGTGTGGAGCTTGTTATCTGCCTCCATTTACAGCACACTTCAGAACATGATCCAAAAATGATTAACCTTCAGCAGGAGCTGAAGTGATTTACTCCCAGTTTTGTCACACAGGGTTTCCATAAGAAGCTGCCTGTTGAATTCTGCTGGCGGCTTTAGTTGTAAACTTCCTTGGACCCAAGGAAAGAGCTTGGACTTCAGATGTGCTCAGAGTGAGCTATTCTTCATTGCTTTTCCATTGGAACAGTTTCATTAGCTGCTTTTCCATTACACAGATAATCAAAACTATTGAAATTCTAAAAATGTTGACAAAACTCAATTTCACAATTACACTGTTTCCATTAAATCATAATTATGCAAATGAGTCATTCAAAGTCATGAGAATGGATGAGAACTAGTATTGTTTTAAGTTCACAAAAATAAGTATTTGGGTGATGTCAGTATTAAAAATCTAACAACTATGCAACTGGACCATGTTTTTCCATTTGATATCATTAGATCCATTCAAATTTCTGTCACGGCTCCACCGCTCATCGTCATCTGTCAAAGGAGACGTCTGCGCAGGCCGTGGAGTGGCAAGCATAACCGCTGCTCCCGGGTGGGAGTGGCTGCGGATGAAGCAGTTTTGAGGAAATCTTGGTTGGTGATTTTACAGAGGAACCGTGACTCCAACAATTCTGTCTGACTCGCAACTTTTAATGAGCTGTGATGCTACAGGACCTCTCGTGGCGCCAACTGTTCTGAGCTCAGCACAGCTACTTCCTTCCAAGAAGCGCATTTTTTAATTCAAAAAAAGTGTTTCCATTGCAGTTTTGTAAAATATGTGAATTTCAAGACGTCTCAAAAACCACCTCCTCCAAGCACTAAAACTTTTTTTTTGATAAATGCAAGTTTTTTTGAAAATGTGGTGATTCCATTAAGCAAATTTAATATCGCAAATCCAATATGCACAATTTCCGAGGTAATGTATGATTCAAGTTCAAGTTGAAACAGAATTATTGCTTCAGGCTTTTTCTTTCACAGCTCTATTCTGATGTATGAAACACTTGCTGTCATGTAATTCTGTGCAGGCACAAACGGTAATTATTAATTTCTCCTTCATGATCAGTTTTCAATTGGTTGGCATTTCTGTGAAATAAAAGTGACGCCAAATCAGAGTCCCTAATTAGTCAAAGCTGGTTTAATTTTAATGCACATGCAGTGGCTGCGAGTTTTGCGTGAAGAGCCCAAAACAAGTTGTAGTGAACGAATGAATACAGTCTATGTTTCCACTGTAATACTGCAATTTCCAGACTCTCAGAACAGTTTTAGGTCACAAGTGTCAAGCTGGAAAAAGGTGGAATTCTCATAAGTTTGAGTAAAATACTGCATGTACTACAATGATGATTTATTGTTCTACAACTAGCATTACAAACAGTGTGGTAGTCCACATTCAGTTTTACTCTTAAGGGAATGACTATCATCCAGGTTTTTCCTCCATATCCAGGTGTTTCTTGCCTTTGCCATTTGGGCTGCTTGTGTTTCACTTGACCTTCGTTTAAAAACACCAACATGTGTGGTCAAAATGTGAATGGTGGGCTGTATTATGAAGCGGAACCCAGAGGACCTGTGAGCTGAGCTGCAGCACAAATAGCTGTGAAATGGTAAAAAATCCCTCCCACTGATCTGAAAATGGTGTAACTGTGACTCACTCCTTCCTGAAAGGTGTTGATTCCCCATGGACGCGCTGCTGATGTGTAGTCTCACCCCTTCATCCAGCAAACAGCTGTGAAGAGTTAAAAACAAAAGAAGGGAGATGTTGGGCCCTTCAGTTGGCCTTCTTTCTACAAACGCCATTAATGTAGCCACAACTAGGGCATTTATTTGTGTTCCTTAACCTATTTAACAGAGCAGCAGGAGGAAGGGGTGTGCACGTGCTTGAATTAGCAAGGTGCCTGGTCAAGGAAAATGATGGCGAAGCTGATGTCACTGAGGGGTTTTCTCTTTAGGGGATGGGATCATCACAGTTCAAACATCACTTGATCTCCTCGTTTTTGGAGCGGAACTGTGACACAAGCTCTCCTGAGTCCTGAAGCTTTTAGGAATCATAGATTTAAAAAAATATATATATATCTAGCTGAGCAGGAAAGGGAACGTGAGAGGAGAGAGGGATGTCTGGTGATGGGGCCACTCTGCAGGATACTTGGGTTCATGCCATTGACTGTTAGAAACTGAAGAGGAAAACACAGATAAAATGATCTTCTCTGTGCTTACAAACACCTTGGGCCAGATGTACAGGCTAAAAACAGCTGGTAACAAGAAACAGGGATGTCTTCGTTGGCCCACAAAGATCAGACCATCACTACTGATGGACCACAAAAGAAGCTAGGAACTTAAGCTCTGAAAAAGATTGCAGTCTTCTGACACCCAAACCAGTGCAAATCTAGTTCCAATGTTAAATAAAATGGAAAGCATAGAGGACTGCTTCAGCACAAACATTTCACTCTCTGGAGTCAAAAAGTGCAATTCAAAATTTTTCATAGTCATTGGTTGATTCAACTCCTCTTAAACTGTGGGTACAACTGGTACAAGATTGAAAGATGGCTCAGATTGTGAAGGTTTGATGCTGCTCTTCAGCTGTTAGTGAAAACAGATATTGGGCTGGTATCCATTCCTGCTTCCTATCACAGTCTCATAGGTTGTGACTTTTACCACAGCTGGGAATGTGGAGAGACTTGATGATGAAAAAACCTGCAGAAAGACAAAGAGCTTCACATGAGGTGCTCCAGTGGAACCAGCTGACAGGACAACTTGTTTCCTGAATAAAGACAGTTTGAGGTTTAGAGTGCTTTCTAATGGGAGTACAATGAATGAAAATAGACAGTCATGCCGTTAAGAAGTTTTTTGTATTTTGTATTTTGTATAAAAATATTATGAAAAGCAGATAGATTTTTGATGCCTCACCTTTATAGCCCAACAGAGTATTTTACTGTCTGAAACTTGTATCAAACCCGTGATGAGATAGGGGCCCGTCTTTCCACACTGCAGTGTGTAGGAGAATCATGAACTGCAGGTTGACAGATTTTTCCTCATTCACAGGTCAAAGCGGACAGCTGGGTCTGTCAGGGACAATCAGGTCCTGAATTGTGTACTAACCAGCATAATGAGAAATGCTAAAAAGCAACAGGGCAGCCAGTAAGTGGGTCATCTAGCATTCAGAACTCATATTAAAAATCAAATCTCATAAACTTTTTTGTTGTGTTATCTAAAAGCATTGTCAAAGGATTAAAAAAAAAAGGTTAGCAACATTAAAATCAATGAATACAATTTCTCACATGAACTGAGGACAGTTACATTGTGATCCTCGCACTTGCTAATTTAGGAAATTTTTGAAATACTCAAAAAATAAAGTGACTTGAAGTCTTTTCATCCTTGACTTAAAAAATATGATCCGCCCTTGACCAGAATGTTTTTACATACACAAAGTTCAATCGTAGAGTGGAAAAACCTTGGTAAAAGTCCTACATAAAAAATTAGAATTACATTTGAAATTCTGCAAAAGACAAAAAATATTAAACTTGCCTAATTTTTAGAGTATGAATTACATTTTTGAATATTTTAAAATATTTTTTATATAAATATTTTTTTAAATAAACTGTATTTCTGAGTATTTCTTGAGTCGAATCGTGTTGGATCAGGAGCAGATTTTTTTTGTGATGCAGCATCTGCCATGGGTGGGCCAAAGTCTCCCTTCTCTGCTACAATTCTGAAGTATCCACTTACAAACAAAAAGATCTAAGCATCTCTTCATTTTCCTAGTCTGAGCAGGAATTTGACACTGAACTGCATGGCTGGAGTTAATTTTAATTTTGTGCTAATGTTAACTTAGGTGTGTGAGGTGCTATAAGCTAGCAGAAGAGAGTGTAAACAAAGGCATGCTGGGAAATTAGCGCGGCTGACTTCTCTGCCAACAGTCCCACCCACAAACTGTAATCAAATCAGCTCCTGCTGGATTGCAGAAAATATGTCCTAAAAAAGCTACACAGGCTTTTTGATATTTGCCAAAAAAAGCATAATAATAACTAAAAGATCACTGGGAACAATTTTACAATTGAAAAATAATGTTGCAGAGCGACTTTAAAGTCTAAAAAATACGGTATCTAGTTTACAAATGTAGAATTTAGCAACAATTGGACAGGCTGTGGTGCAGAGGGAGAGGTCAAAGTTTGGGTTCTCGCCTTGTCTGCCGATGTGTCCTGGGGGGGGACACTGAACCCCACATTGTTCCTGGTGGCTACAGGTTAACACCTCGCATGGCAGGAGAACCACGATCAGTGTGTGTATGGGACTAAACTCCGCATTGATATACACTGGTATCAATTTCATTTTGCCGTGTCCAGTGAATGCAGCATGATGGTAAAACAGAGTTGGGTGAAAAGAGCGATGGTTGACTTTGGACAGATCTTAGTTAAGGCAATGTGGTATAAACTTATAGATTAATGATTTTTGTCTGATTGCTGTCTCAAATGTCCTGGGATGAGGTTCTGACTGCTGAAGAGTGGTACATCAAATCGCATGTTCATACTAGATTCAAGTTTCTTTGGATAGTCTTCTTATGATACGTTCACACCGGCCTCTGCAACTTTTGTTGAAATGGCCATTTCCAATGTAAAATCTACATAAACGCACTTATATGCACGTTTCATTCTCTTTCATTCATGGAAGGGCCAACTGAAAATTAATCATGAAGGAGAAATTGATTGTGGTTTGTGACCGTTTGGAATTATATGACACCAAGTCAGTCATTTCTAGGAATAAAGCCTGGAGCCAGATTTGCTTTGCACTGCTTTGGCATTTCGCACCAAACCTCTTTCAACTGTAGGCACACGTGCTAGTATCCGGTAGCAAGAGCCAAGCTCACTGTAGGCTAAAAGCGCGTTCAAGAACCTGTGTTTAGTACGTTCATGAACGCTCATTATATGCCTGATGTGAAAGTAGAGAGTTGGCAGATTATTAAAGCACACATAGCAAAACTGATGATGGTGCTTAGGATGGATTAGGCCTTTGAGAATGACTGGCGTCAATAACAGATGTGGCGTCTTTAGCAGGATGGCCTGCTGCTACAGTGATCACATTCCTTCTTCAGAGGTTCCTCTCATCCTCAGCCAAGCTGCCTGCTCCTCCTTTTTTCCTCTCATTACATATTCACAGTGCAGCGCACCAAATACAAATACAAGACCCCACAGGAGCCAGTGGACGCTTCGCTTCTGGTGAGAATTTCCTCCTGAGCTCGTCTGCCCGATGGAAGCTGGCGCTGTGAGCAAAGGTGAACAGAATGTAAATATGAGCCGTTTGGCTACCACATCCTCCCTGCATCAGCCTTGCTCAGCAGAAACAGTTTGGCAGCGCAGTTTTCCGTCGGCAACACAACCAGCAGGAACATCTGCCTCCTGATGTCGCTGTGAAACATGACAATTCATTCAGTCTTCACTGTGCAGAAAAAGAACAAACACTAAAACTAGAGACTGTGAAGCTGAACAGGAACAGCTCAATGTCACAATTCAACTTAGGATAAGGAGTCATGATTTTCTATTTGTTTTGCATCTGGCCTAGTTTTTCAGTATGTTGGTGGTTCAAAGCAAACTCTCTGCACCTGCTTTGACTTTTATTTTTAGCTTTCATTTTAAGCAGCAAATGCTTGCTGAGAGTGAATCTATGTTTTTCAAGGACGCACTGTTTAGACTCATGTTGTCACCAGGGAGCTGTACAGTACAGCTACAGACTGCCTTTTCCTGATAGGAGCAGCCACACTGGAGACAGGTGAGGGGTTTCACTCCACAGTGGGAATAATGAGGCCAGAAAGAAACTTCTGTCCCACCCAGATTGTATCTCGTCAGTTCAGGAAGTTCAAAAGCCACAGTACACTGTCAAAGTGCCTCTATGTTTGACACCTGACTGCGCAAAATTTGCACTTGATCGATCCCTGAGGGAGCAGTGACCTTGCAGCTGTGACCTGTCACCCCAGTTCCACCCTTTTGTGTTGAAACTGTGCTATCCAGCCTCCAGCATAAGACATGAGGTCAGCATTGCTCTGACATGAAACAATGTGAACATGTGGACATAATTTTTTTCTTTAACCACATGATGCCTATTGATGTACATATGCATCAAACAACTTCTGCTCCAAACTTTCCTTAATTTAGCAAAAACATAAGTGATTTTTTTTTTCTTGGGTAGAAATAAATTCAAGCTTTAAGGAGCCAACACTCTTTAAATATATATATATATATTTTTTAGGATCTTTAATGACCAGGTCAGTTTCATCTTTAGGTTCTCATCAGGTACACATTGTCAGAATGTGTACCTGAACCTTAAGTAAAATACATGCTAGTCATTTTTTCCCTATAAAACCAGTTTGCAAAATAAAAAAAAGATGTGCTATTTTGCAAATCCAAATCACCTATGACTTTTCAACTTGGAAAAAGGATTAGACAATGTTGTTCTTGGTGGGTCCGTGGAGAATGAGATCCATCTCTTTAACTTGAACTTGTCCTTTAAGATCGTGGTCTAGCGGTATGGCGGTCGACCTTGGACCGGAAAAGTGCAGGTAGTGGAGCCGCCATCATCGTGTGAATGTAAATGTGAATGGGTGACTGGGGTGACTGTAAAGTGCTTTGGGCCTTCAAGGAAGGTAGAAAAGCATGATACAGGTATTTACCATCCTTCATTTAATTGTCGTGGAAACAGAGAGGGAGCTTTGTGGTCACAGCCAACAGGAAGTCAAACTTGAGTTGGGTAAGCATCCTGAAGCAGTTTGCAGCAGGATGTGTAGAAGCTGGGATGAGAATGGGCTTATTCATGACAAAGATCATGATTCTCAGCGGGAAAAAACGAAAAAAAACATTTCAAGTTCCTGATGGGTCAAAGTTCAACTTGTTAAACTTTGAACGTGCATTCAGTGGCTGCACGTTTTGTACGTAGGGACCAAAAGTTGATTTAAAAAACGTGCATGTCGACACATGAACGCAAGTTTTTGATGTGGAGACCTGACTTTTTAGTCGGACTGGTCTCTTGAAAGCTTGTAAACGTAGCATAAGGGAGGGTGTGGAGCTCAACCATCTGGGAGGAACTTAGAATTGGGGTGCTACTCCTGCAACATTGATCTAAGCCCCTCAAAAAAGCAGTAGAAAGCATGCAGATGGAATTCAAGCAAACGTGGAATTATATGGCTGCAGAAGAACATGAATCTTCCTGCAGCTCAACTGACCTCATGCTCTAACTGTTTCCATGGTAACATACAGAGGGTGAAGTTATAAATTTTATAAAAATGCATTTTTCACCAGTTCGGATCTATTCAAGTTTTGCTGTTTTCACTCACATTCAGGATGCCAAATTCCAGCTTTTTGAAGAGAAAACAAGGATTTTTGAGTGATTATAAAAGATCTTGTCACTGCGTCTGCAGCATTGAGCCTTAAAACCGCATAAGATGAAGCACAGTCTGTTTTCTGTCAGAAAGGAAGGTTTTACTGGATTACAAACATCCAGGTGCAAAGGCCCACCTAAACAGCTCAGCCACACAAATACATTACTTTTTCAGTGGAATGCCTCAGATGAAGGAAATGTGTTTTCTTTGTCCTTCCATGTGTGGATCTCTTCCCTAAAGCTGTGTTATTTTTCTCATTATTTACCTCATCCCTCAGAGAAAATGACATATATTATAAATTTGTTTTACTTTGTTTTTCCCTCCACAAGAACTTAGTACTGTGAGGCAGCTGTGATGTCAGTAAGTTTATGGCTGAGAAGTGTGCCTCCTGAAACGTAAGTGTCATCTGCTGCTCTTCTGGACACTCTGGGTTGATGCTTTTGGTCTTTAGGAGCTTTTTAAAGATGCTTCATAGGAACAATTATTACCTCTAATATTACAGCCCAGTTTGGCTGTGACTGAAAGGGATCATTAAAACGGCAATGAAATCAGAGAATCAAAACCAGAAGACTCAGCACACAGAATATTAACCCTTCAGCCTGCATAGACACTGATGTTTAACTGAAAAATGACTCATTAAAGTTGCAGTTATTCATTTTTTATTGTCGACAACTGACCATTCTGCAGAAACATTATTATTTTTATGTCTTTTAATCTGTTTTAACTGTGATTTAAAAAAAACACAAATAAAAAACTATTAATCCCAGTAGTGATATGATGACAAAAAAAAGATTCATATCATAATTTGTGGTTGACAGTACAATTCATAATCAATATTGGTTCATTGTGAACAGTCCAATTCGATCTGATTCACTGACCTGCAATCAATCGAGGACATCTTTAGCCAAAAATACAACCTCAGAGATAAACACTTGGGTACTGAACAGTCTTGATGAAGTTTTCCAGATTTCTTTTATGTCTTGCAAGATGACCAAGTGTAAATTAAAAATGCATTCAAACAAACAAGTACTTAAGAATTAATGGCAAATCCATTCATGTTTTAGGATCATAAAGTTCAGCTCACTGTAATTTTTTTTCACATAAAATACAAGCAGAACATTAGAACATTCTACCACACTGTGTGATCACGTCTTCGCAAAATTCAAAGTGTTTCCACACATTGGACTGTAATTGTAACAAAGAGTCACATCCATTTGCAGTGTTTATTCACAATTTGAGCGTGAGGGGTTGGCCGGAGAGGCGGTGGTCAGGCACGCTTGAGTCGGTGACGACATGGACTTGGAGGCTGAAGCTGATGGTGGTCAAAGGCAGGCAGGCGTCGAGGATGGGAGCTGACGGGAGAGGTAGAGGACCAGAACCAGGTCGATAACTAAGAAGTTGCAGGACAGAGTGCTAAGAAATGTAAAGGCAAACAATACGTTGCACTGAGCGGAGCTAGGATCTCTAAATAAGGTGGAGGGTGAGTGGTGATGGGTCACAGCTGTGGGACTTCTGGAGTCCAGCATAACCAGAACTGGCCTCAGTGAGGCAAACCTCCTCAAAGTTTGCATTTATATGTTCTCTAAAACAAAGAGAAGAAAACTTAAGGTAAGCACATTTGGTCAAAAACTGTGACAAAGTTTAAAAAAGATTATTTATTTTTTTCTGAATTACTTTCAAACTTAAAGCAAGCCAAAAACATTTTTTTTTTGGGATTGCTTCTTTTTTACTTTGACTGGTTAAAAAAACAGAAATTGTTGCAAAAATGCAAGTTTCTCTCTTAAAACAAACTGGGTTTTAAATTTTATTTTATGTCTATGTTTCACATATTAAGCTGTGTGCACTTCTAGTTTTTTTCTATCATACTGTGTAAAACAAGACTTAATATAATGACTATTCAATTCTGGTCTATTTTGTAAGCAGTTATTTAAAAAAAAACTTACCAAGGGATTTAAGAAGGTGTGTCAGAAGTGTCTGGTTTTAACTTGTGAAACCTGTAAAGTTAGTCTGACTTTCTATAAACAGTTATTTTTTGATACGTGAAAAAAATCAAGACCACTGGGATTTTGGCATAAATCGTTTTTTCTTTTTTTCTACTCAAAACAATTTGTTTTCTCCAAGCCAAATTTGAGTTCAGTTGGAATCATTGTTGTGTTCATGCTTTGGCTAATGATAGGTTTTCAATGTTTCAAAATATCGTGTAACCCAGTAAAGAAAAGCCCTTTATAAAAAGTACCATTACTAAGGGAAAAAAATAGGATAATAGAAAATAATAAATTAAGATTTTTTAAAAAGTGTTAAGACTGTTAAACGGTTTAAAATTCATGTTATTTTGTTTATTTGAAATTCCATAAAAGAATCTGTATACTTGTGTTAAATTGTTTTGAAAGTTGATGGACTTATTTTGAAAAGATGCACATTTTCCGGTCGACGTGTTCCATGTGACTGGCAACAGCCTATCGGGTTGTCACAGATGAGATTTTTCATATGGGTTAGCGAAGCAACCTTTTTTTGCTAAGCTTCACAAAACGAGGAAGAAGAGGAGAAAAAAAAGTATCAGTTAGTTTTTTGTTCAAATTAAAATTCTGGTGAAATTGAGGTGTTTTTTTTTTTCACCTGTCTTTCCTGGAAAAAAAACAATTTTCCCTTACCAAATGGGACTTGTTGACTGTTGAGACATAATTTGCTTCCAATTGTTATTTAACAATTTTATTTTTGGTCAATTCTTGAAATGGCAGACTTAAGGTGTACATTTCTGTTGCTTTATGTAATATTTTCCAAGGGTAGAAGTTGTTGGCGAGAAACAAAAGTGTAAGTTTCGCCAGACATTCCATTCGCCATTTTGCAGCATTACTTAAGAATTCTGTTAACAGAAGACAACCTTATTTTTATTTATTCGTATGGACTGCACAGTATTTTATTTTGCTTAATTAAGTGCTTTTATGTTGTTATGATCGGCCATTAAGGTCGGATTGAAAGAAATAGACTCTTTTCCAAGATCCATGTGCGGGACGAAACAAGATGGCGAGCCAACCCCGAATCCTTTGAAGTTATCCTAGCAGACAACTAAGCGCCCTCTGCTGGACACTCGACAACTTTTCTTTCCTTTCCACTGGAAACTGGTAGGAACGTTCCTCACTCCACTGGAAACAGCAGAGCTCTCCTGGACCATATTGGAAGAAAGAAAAAACAAACAAACTCACGAACACTGTTGAGCCCAAGTCACGAGAAAAGAGGGTTTTATTTTTGAGTTCTACATTTATTGTTTTGTTTTATTTCATGGTTAATGCTGTAAAGTGTTCCTGTGAAATCTGAAATATTGTTGGTCAAAGCTATGTACCAGGAGGAAAATAGTAACATTTAGGAAACTTTATTTAGCTGGGGATGTGAAAACAGAACTAAACTTAGAATTTAAAAGAAACTTAGTAAGAACTTGAAACTTGAACTCAAAATAGAACTAAAAGAAGAGCAAAACTCCACCTTAAACTAGAGATTGAAAAGTTAATCTCCAGAACAAAACCTAGGTTGAAGAAAAAATCCTTTCAATCTAATTAATAAGATTAACCCAAACAGGGATTTTTTTTGTTGTTGTTGTTTGTGTATTTGTATTTTAATATAAGTCTACTTTAATAATAAGCCGGCTAACTTAAACTATATTGTGGTCTGTGGTTCTTTTCTTTTAGGTGTTATAAAAAGCAAAAATAATATGGTCACAGTCGAACCTACTGGTCCAAGTTACTGTAGCTAACCCTCAGAGGTGTACAATCGCACTCTTACTGCCAACCAACTTTGTCTTTTTTGGGGCGGCTGTGGTGTAGAGGTAGAGTGGTCGACCTTCGATCAGAAGATCGCAGTACTGATTCTCGCCTTGCCTGCCCATGTGTCGTAGTGTCCTTGGACTGAACACTGAACCTCCACATTGTCCCTGGTTGTTGTGGGTTGGCGCCAGCGTTGTGCAGCAAAGCCTCCATCATTGTGTGAATGGGACAGTGACTATAGCGCTTTGTAAGAAGGTAGTGTTTTTCTTTATAAGTATGCGCCTATTACCATATTAAGTCAGACCCACTGTTTTGTCCTTGATCTTCTTGTCATGAACCAAAGGATAAAAAAGGAAATGGATGAATGATTTCTTTTTTTGGCCAAAAACGTAAAGAAAAAGAAAAATGTGTTTAAAAGTTGCCTCATTCGCCAAGCTATCCCGTATTAAATTATCAAATCCACGAAGAAATCAACAGAAGGTGTTTATATTTGATTTAAGATGAACTCATGTAAAATAGATTCCAATCAGCAGGAGCCTGAGCTTTGAAAACAAAGAAGGAGAAGCCTTACATCATTGTTGCCTCACTTCTGCTCTTCAGTCTGAGTCATTTCAGATTCAAACATGATTTGTCTGATTTCTTGTCTTCCTTCTTCCTCTTAGGTCAGGAGCGCATTGGCGTGGACTCAAAGTACGAGCAGGAAGGGAAGGTCCAGTTTGTGATCGATGCTGTGTATGCCATGGCGCACGCGCTGCACAACATGCAGCGGGACCTTTGTCCGGAGAACTCGGGGATCTGCCCGGACATGGAGCTCGCTGGAGGGAAGAAACTGCTCAAGTACATCCGCAGCGTCAGCTTCAACGGTGAGTGGACTGATGGTCGCGTCCTTCTGCAGCTCATAAACTTCTTTCACGGTCTGCGCATTGCTCCAAGGCCGAGGACTCTACTGCTGCTGATCATAAAAACACAAACTCAGCTTCATGAGAGAATGAAACACACGAGCCAGGTTTGACTTAAAGCTGCATAAAGCCTGCTCTCATGGCCCTTTAAAAAGCGATGATCTGTCCTCTTTCAGAGGCCATAATTAGAGCTTCACTGCCTCCACTGCTGCTCTAAAGTTCATCATTAAATTAGTGACAGTCTGCCTGAGTTCTTCACTCACATTCCTTCCATGCAGGCTGCACAGAAGAAACTACTCAAGGATCTTCACTGCTCTCTTTTAACTGACCAATAACAAAGGACAGAAGCACTTTACAGATATTGGTTTTTAGAATGTATGCAAGCAAGTGTTGTCAGCAGAAGATGCATGGAGCTCTGCAGCACCTTTCTGAACTAACTTTCATCAGGGCAGCTTCAGCATTGTTAACCAAGAGATGTCTGAATGTCTATACCAGCGTTTTTCAAACAGTGTGCCGTGAGAGATAGTCATGTGTACCGTGAGAAATTACTAATTTTAACTGATCTAAAAACATTTACCATCGTCAAGTTATCAGCTCTGTGTTCATCCGAACAGGCCCTGATAAAACATTGTGTAGTTAGGAATATGAAAGATCAGAAAACACTTTTATTTATTCTATTAAAGACAGGAAAAAACTGACAGTACCTTTCAGCGGTACCCGGATTCAGACACTGGAAAAAGTGAACAAATAATGAAGCTCAGAGACGTGAGTCTGTTCGGTAAAGTTACATGTTTGATTAAGACAAAAGAAAAACTAATAAAACTTCAACATATTCACTTTTTGTGTAGTTGCAGTTGAGCATACAGGAACTGACATTTCAAAAATACATTTATAAAAAGTCACTGTTTAGAAAGAATATAGTATTGTTTTATTTGATTTTTTGTGAGGTTACATGAAATTGCATATTAATAAACTGAAGGTACAAACAATTACTTGGGCAAACTTTCAACTAATTTAGTTGAAAATTATTATTGACAGCTTTCACAACAGCTGCAACTTCCAGCTTTTTTTGGTTCAATTATTAAAAAAAATGCACGCGAGATCATGGAGGGATTGTACATCCATACAGACTATACAGACTTTTTTTGTATATTTTTGGATGCTAGTGTGCAGTGGGACTGAGAAAATGTGTACTTTTTCTCAAAAAAGGTTGAAAAACACTGGCCTATACAAACCTACTCAGTGAAGTGTTTAGGTATATTATTGACAACTGATGAACAGTGGAAATCATCCCACAGTGTGCAATGAGCTTCATCCAGTGTGGGTCCTTATTCAAGACCCTTCACACGACTGCCTAAACCATGTAGCCACACCAACCTGGATGAATATACAGGGTTGTGTCAGGTAGGCAATTTAGCGTAAAAATATCTGTCAAAACACCTTCGTGAATCATTGAAATCTACTTTGCTGTGGTGACCCCTGAAATGATAACTCAAAAGGTGAACAACTGCTGAACACAAAACCAAAGCCACACCAGAGTGAGCATTTGCATGAAAGCAGCATCATAACTGCTTGATCAAGGAAAATGGGCTGAAAAGTACATGGAGCACCAATTATTTCAGACTGGTTTCTTAAAAATGAACAAGGAGTCAATGGACTCAAATGGCCTTCAGTCACCAGATCTCAACCCAATAGAGCCCCTTTGGGATGTGGTGGCACGGGAGATCGGCATCATAAATGTGCAGCCGACAAATCTGCATCATCTGTGATGCTATCGTGTCAATATGGATTCTGAGGAATGTTTCCAGTACCTTGTTGAATCTGCTTTTGACAGAGGGGTCACGGCCTTAAAACCAGTACAAAAATACCAGAAGGCCTGAAACAACCATATGACCACAAAACAAAAGTGTATTAATGCACAAAAACAGTCTCAACATTTGCAGCAACATATTTTCAGAATAAAATTAATCTAGAGACTATGAGAGTGTGGGTTCTAATCCACGGTCAGGTCAGGTAAAAAAAAAAAAGAGAGACCTTATGCATCACTTCTTGACTCTTTGTCATTCAATAAAAAAGTTTAAATTGGATGGGTTAAAATTTTCAGCAAGTATGGGTGCAGCTCTTCACAAAAAATAAATAAATACACAAAGTTAACATTTTTTGTCAGCATTGATACTTACCTGTCTAATCTTTACAAATTGTGAGGATTCATTTTCTAAAAATTTAATTTCCCACAAGTTCTTGTATTTTTAAGTGATTTAAACAGAAAAACTGACAAATTTTGATTTCAACTCACTGTTTTATTTCTATAAAAAACATTAAGAAATCCTGAATTTGTAGCATCGCCACATGAAATTTAGTAGTTTGTTAGACATGTATAAAATCTAAAATGTGAAAGTATACATGATTTGAGCTGTGTAAACTTCAGCAGCTCATTGTAAGCATGAAGCATTTCCTGTCTGAGCCCTTTTAGACTTGGAGCTACATTTTTATAATTAGTTGTTTGCAGCGAAGAAAAGGAATTTACTATTATAATCTGCAGGTTTAATCCAAGAGGCGTAGATGCAGAGATCATCCCCACTGCTGCTTTTATCCTGTAATTAACAAAGCCTGTGAGGTGCTGATGGGGATTGTAACTGGGAATTGGTCCATGAGGAGATGAGTTCCCATCATCATGGGAAAGATTTCATCTACAGCTGCAGATGGATGTTTATGTAAAGTTTAAAAACATTACAATTTATCTGCACATTTGACATAAAAGCACAAAAAATGAGAGAATGATTTAAAATACTTATTTTTTCCTCTTTAATTCTAAAACTTTCCATGACGGAAGTTAATATTAACTTCGTCTGACTAAGTTAAATATTAACTTCCGTCATGGAAAGTTTTAGAATTAAAGAGGAAAAAATAAGTATTTTAAATCATTCTCTCATTTTTTGTGCTTTTATGTCAAATGTGCAGATAAATTGTAATGTTTTTAAACTTTACATAAACATCCATCTGCAGCTGTAGATGAAATCTTTCCCATGATGATGGGAACTCATCTCCTCATGGACCAATTCCCAGTTAGTACATATCAGTTTCTTTTCTCATGCACCATCTATGATTCAAAGTCAAGAGTTCATACAGCAGAAAAACTTCTCCGCAACATGATACTTCCGCCCCTGTGCTTTATGATTGCTCTTTGCATTTTTAAACCAAAGAAACTAAAATCCCTCTGATCACTCATAGTTCACTATCTCAAGATCCCACAACCTACCTTCAAAAGTACAGATCTTTGTGCCTATCTTAAGCTGCAAACAGATTTGCTTTAGAGCCTCTTTGGCTCAGTTTTAAGCTTTGTGAGGATGATGAGTTTCAGCAGCATCGTGACCAGCTTTTTTTTTTTTTCTTAAGTTTATTTATAACCAGATCATAGTCATGCCTGGGAGATAAATGTTTATTTCATGACTAATATATTGTCTGTGTGCTTCGCTGATGGGAAAAAATTGTAAATTAAATTTAAAAACATGAACATCCGACCTTTTGGCCTCTTCCAGGTGAACTTTAATAATGAGCTTTTGAACAGTTCTTTATGGTGCTTGTTAATTTCATTCCATAATGATAATTTACCCATAATGCTATGCAGTAAACATTTTGTTTTTAAGCATTTCTTATATCTACAAATGATAATTCTGTTATTTAAGTCATTATGGTTTCCAATGGAAACCAATGTCATGAAGACAATAATTTTATATTAACTTGGGGAAAAATAATCAAGAAATCTCAGCAGATTTAATTTAAAAAAGATATATTTCCTGTAAGGAATGAAGAAATCTGTTTTTACATGTTGAACCTCAGAATCTGATGCAGGTATAAGAGAACGTGGGACGTGTCTTAAACAGCAGAGATTTCATGTCGAAATGATGACAGAAACAAATGAGCTCTACTTAACATGTATCTTTTGCATAAGCTTTTTTCAAGAGCGGAGCAGGTTGATCGGAAAACTTGATTTATTTATTTATTTATTTATTTTAAACTGAACCACAAACTTTAGAAAACAAAAGATTAAAGAAAAAAATTGGACCTGGAGCAGTTGGAACTTTAAATCAAAGACAGAAAGATGAACTGAAGCAAAAGCTGCTGAGGTCAGTCGGAACTCAAAGCTGCCAAGTCCTGGAGTTAAACCTGGATCTAAAATCTAACTGAACACCAACCAAATTTAGCAAATCCAATGTTTTAATGTCTAAAACCACTTTTCTCTTCTTCTTTTTTTATGCTACATCAAACTCAAACAAATTCATATTTACTGCAAAAAAACTTGGCTTTTCCCCAAGTTTGTTTTCTGCTCAGTTCCTTGACATGAGGGAGAAAAGGCTCACAACGGTGGGAAAAAATAAATTAGTTTAAAGAGAAGATTTGGAGCAACGTTTCTCATTTGAGAGTCGTTTAAAGTTTAACAGTTTATACTAACGACATGGTTTTTTGATGATTTGACTCAATGATGTTCTAGCACGATGGAACTGATTTTCTAGACTTTACCCTCCACAAAAGACAAAAAATTAGCACATTAAATACAAAATGG
Organism: Oryzias celebensis; assembly: GCA_014656515.1. Taxonomy (NCBI): domain Eukaryota; kingdom Metazoa; phylum Chordata; class Actinopteri; order Beloniformes; family Adrianichthyidae; genus Oryzias; species Oryzias celebensis. The sequence continues at coordinate 11,206,581 of BNCR01000005.1, forward strand.
GGGATGATGAACAGAATATAAAGATAGTTAGTCATAAACCCATGTTTTTACCATGTGCTACGTTTGACAAAAACTACTGAAATACTAAGTCTCTGGTTGTTCCCAAGACTGCTTCCTGAATCTCACATTGGAGTTCTGCTGGTCGCCTCTTTTCTGCTCTCCTGTGTCTTTGCCTGCCTCACTTTATTTAATCTTTCAAAGAGAATCGAAAGAGACTTTCTCCAAAGTGAGACGGGCTGAAGTTTAAAAAAAAGACAGAAACTGCATCTTTGAAGCAGTGATGCAGAGCAGAAAGAAGCTGGGACGATGGATGAAAGGCGAATACAAAGAGGACAGGCTGAAGATCCATCCTGGGAGATCCAGCTCTGACCCAAAACTGCAAACTCATCAGAATCACTTGAGTGGAGCGGCTGAAGCTCAACATTCAGAAAACTGTATTTTGTCAAGCTGAGCTGTACAAAACAACTTTTTACATCTTCAGTTTTCTGCCACTTGGTGCTTCTGTTGCACATTTGTCGATGGAAACCTTGCAGACATGAATGAAATAGACTTCTTTTATAGATCTTTTTTCAAATTTTCATTCTTTTTTTTTTCTAGGGCCTAACGAGACAAAACAGCAGAAAAAAAGACTTTTTTTTTTTTTTAAACTATATTTTGGTGCAGAACTTTGGTGCAGAACAGTCAAGAATGTGCTGAACGTGGGTTCTGGAATGCACTTTTAGCAAACAGTGTTCACATTGGACTACCTGATACTGAAGCATGTTTGGTGCAAAATGTTGAGGCGTAGCAAATCTTGATATTCTTGCTTCAGGCTTTTTCTTTCACAGCTATATTTCAATATGTGATATAGTTGGTGTAGTATAATTCTGGCCGAGCACAAACTGCAATTATACATTTTATCCATCTTGATCAATCTTCAATTGGTTTTCTCTTACCAAATCTGACTCCATAATTGGTCTAAGTGCAACTAGTTGAGCTTTCAGAACGCTTTCAATGGAAACACATTCTGTACATAAAGCCCAAAAACTGACTTGAAAACTTGCGTAGTGATGTATGAACACCAGAGATTTGAACACGGAACTCCAAAACGCCCGTATACATGCATTTACGTAGACCAGGCTTCTCAAAATCATTTTGCCTTGGGACTACTGATGGCAGATTCTGGCCAAGACTGGGAATCAACAAATACATAAACAAATCTAAATTAATTAAGTACACAAATCATTAATAAATGTCATTGTTTGTTTTCTGTTTATTCAGTCTTCTATATCTGCTGTATTCAGGGTCGCAATTTGCCCGTGGGCCAACAGTTTGAGACCTCTAACCTAGACTTTTTATTGGAAGTGGTTGCTTGAACGCACATTTCCAAGCCCAGTATGAATGTATTATCAGAGATATTTCTTACAACTTGAGCCATAATCGTTAAAAGTGACTCTTTAGTTCACAATTTTTTAAAGTCATTTCTGAACAACTTTTAGCATAATTTATTTTATCTCATGGAAAATGTAATGGCGAAATCTCTTCATATGGCACTCATATCAAATGCTGCAAGTTGCTGCAGGTGAGAACATGGGTTCTAACCCTAACCCTCATGAACCCAGGTGAGAACAATTTGCAGCTGTTCATGTTGCAGTAACTATCATGAAGCCTGAGAGTGTGACCTAATCTACTTTGTTGACATAGACGGACATCTGTTCAAACACAGTTCAAGAGAAATGTGTTTGTTGAGCTGTTAACCAACTGACCTGTTTTTCATCTACAGGAAGTGCTGGCACTGCAGTCACTTTCAACAAAAATGGCGACGCCCCAGGACGCTATGACCTGTTCCAGTACCAGTGGAACAACATCACCGGACCGGGCTACCGCATTATTGGACAGTGGACTGAGACGCTGCTGCTCAATGTGAGTCTTCATCATAATAACTGCTATAGCCCCTCACTGTCCCTGGTACCTAAAATCTTTGTTGTGCAAACCAGCAACAATAACATTAGACATGCAGGTTGTGAAATAATCTGTAGAAAGCTTTCGAAATGTCTTTATATTTCAGTAAGGAAAGGTTGATAAATATGGGTCTTGCCCTCTAAAATCAATACTTACACTGCTGGTCTTCTTATAAGAAGGCTATAAGGATAACCATATTGACAAGCTAGAAGGGGACAGTAAATGAAAATTAGGAAAAAGACTTATTGTTTGTGCTGTGTTGGTGATTTCTTTTTTTTGTTTGTTTCTATTAGACTTGTTTTATTGCATTGTTTGGTATCTTATTTTGATTAGACAAGTGACTTAACTTTTACTTTTTAACGGCCTCCTCAACCATATGGTAGAGCACATTTAGAAAATATATTTTGATTGAGTATGTGTATTACTCCCTCAAGGCAATAAACAGGAAAAAAGAAAAAATAAAAGAAGTAGTAGGCTTTGTCTTGGTTGGATAGTTAAAGGATAAAGTAAATGCTAAAAGTAATGCTCATCCAAATAGGCGAACAGGTTACAGAGTCATCACCTAAACAGTGAGCAGCAATTCAACTTCCTGTTGGATGCAGGCTTGGAAACTAAAGTTCCCAGAAGCAAGTGAGCTTGCCAAGACACAACCAAGGAGCTTGTTACACAGGCAAGCCAGTCATAGTCAATGTAAAACAAACAAAAATAACAACAACAAAATATTTTGATTGGTTAGTGGATGGTCACTGATGAGTAAGAATGGAATTAAAATTTCTGGGAGTCAATTTATCCATTAGAGTAGAATAAGAATGACTTTTTTTTTACTATGGAGGTTTTATATCCAAATACTTTTTTTTTGTCACCAGATCAACTAATAAAAATCATCGTAAGGCAGTGAACATGAAGGATGAGGACTCAGTATAACCAACAATTGTATGAATGTGTGGTGGCCCATTCTACCAACTTGAATGATGCATAGACATAGCGATACATTTGAAGACTTTAATGTGGATTAAAAAATGTGTGGCAAATGACAAACTTCTACTGCACAAGGTTAGTAATGTTCATGTGGCAAAATGTACCGATTTATTAAAGCATTTTTAATAATTGTAGAATGTAATAGAATATCTTTGTTGTTTTTTTAAGACCATAAAAAAATCCAAAGAAGTCTTTTGAGTAAAATTTTCTTCTTCTTCTTTTACCAAAAGTACTTGGATACGATGTTTAAAGGTTTGCTGTCCCTCCATCCCCACCCTTTTTCTTTTGCCATACATAAAACATATTTTTCATTTTTACTCACTGGTACTTTGCCTTGATGACATACCCACTAACAACCTAACAGGGTTCAAGTGGACACTTCAAATGAAAAGTCAATGTAAGCGTCCGTAAATGCACATTTGTTTCTTTGGCGTTTGTAATTCTTGCATTCTAGCATAACTATGCAAGTTTTTAAGTCAATTTTTGGCCTCTACATTGGAAACGCCCAGTCATTGAGTGTGCATTGAAAGATAAACTAGGCAAAGTTTTGACCTATCAGGGACTCGGATTTGGTTGTGATGAATAGATGGCATCAGTATTATTTCACGGAAGTGCCAACCATTTGAAAATTGACCATGAAGGAGAAATTAATAATGCTGGTTTGTGCCCAATCATAGCACCAGTATTGACTGGTGACAGTCAAGTGTGAACACTATATTCTTAAAGCACATTCAAGAATATAGAAATAGAAATACAGGTTTTTTAACATGCTGCACATGCCCGGTGTCTACGTAGCATTACTGGTAATCAACTAAGCATTTAGACTTATCCAATTGACGTACAAAATGATTATTATGAAAATTATTTATTTTCTTGCTAAACAAGCCAAAGATTTATCTGAATTTCATCCAGTAATATAAACAAACTCCAGAAATAAGCTGCTCTGTAGTTCATTTCTCTCTGACTGGGACACCCAGGGGGATTAGACGGCCAGTTTACACCAGGTTTTGCTTCCACACAGAAGCTAATTGGAGACATGGTCAGGACTGATATTTAGAGATTATATGTAAGCGTGAGGGGGTTTATGAATTTATTATCCCACCAAAAGGACTGCGGTAAAAGGCTTATGTGCATAGCAGCAGCAGATTTAGTTGATATCATTCATTCAGCAACAACTGTTTGTGTGCTTGGTTTACTTACACACTGAGATCAGACGGTGTGCATCACAAGCATGTGTCTGTGATTTTGAGAGCAAAAAACTGAGATTTAATTTCCTTTTATGAGTGCAGAGTCACTGTGGCTCTGACTGTAATCCACCGGTTGCTGCTGGAGTTTCATTATTTTTTTCTATGAAACTGAAATACTCTTTGACTGGAGAAGCTGCTGAATTATGAAGGAATTCTGGCCATGTGAGCACAAGGAAAGGCCCGGCAGGCTGTTGCTGTGGATACCAGAATGAGGACGTAGTGTCAGACCAAGCGTGCCTCAGTGCTGCCTTAAGAGAGGGGAAGCAAACCATTGACATCAAAGTTTTAGATGTGTTAACTTGTCTGTCAACACAGTGGTACCTTATTTGATGCCTCATCCTGGCACCTATTCCATTAGTACCCTGATTTACCACATTCCTTCAATTGTATCTTTTTTTTCTGCTCCCTGTCAGTCAGCTACAGTATTAGAGTCTGTAGTTTCTGTTTGAGATGGATGGATGGATCACCCAAATTTTGCTTTTTTGCTTCTATAACTGATATCTCCTAAGATAGCTTAGACTCGTGAACACATCAAGCACATCTGTACCACCTTGAAAATGCTTGAATCCGTCTGATCTCAGAAGCTAAACAGGGTTGGGTCTGAGAAGTCTTGGCTTGACAAAACAAGCTTTTTATTTTTTAAATTGGGGATTTTGCACCTAGAGTTCATGAATTCTATAGACTTCCAAAGGACACTTGATCGTGTCTTAGTGGGAGTGCACACGCATGGCCTCCTGTTGGGGGAAAGACCAGCCAATTCTCATACAAACAGTGCTTGCTTGTTATCATAAATCAAAATATTTTTTCGTAAGAATTTTCTTCAGAGTTTACCTTTGCCTTTGATTATGGTTCTAACTTTACTGAAGGAATTTTGTGGCAAAATGGAGAAAGAGTTGGGATACTTATTTGGAGACACTTATGGTGATGGGATCTTTCTCAGAGGTACGGGACAAATTCTGTGACAAGAATCCTACCACTAAGAATGAATAGATGGATTGGTAGATGGGAAAAAAATATATATCTAAAGCAGGGATAGGCGACTCCAGGCCTCGAGGCCCATGTCCTGCATGTTTGCCAACATACCATGCTCTGGCATGTTCAAATTGGCTGGACACAAAAGAACCAGGTAATCAGTCATGGGTATCTGGAAATCATAGAGACACTGCAGCCCTCAAGGCCTGGAGTTGCCTATCCCTGGTCCAAAGTGTATTTTAGCTATGTTTAGAGATTATGTAGACAGGCTTGTTAAAATGATCATAACTGTCAAACCAAAGAAGGCTGGTCTCACCAGCTGTTCCTCGTCATTGTTACCACTCCAAACGTTTTTAGGCAGACACCGGGCTTCTGCCTGGTGCAAAGTCTTGTTTTGCTGCAGCATACATTCTGAGCAATTCTCATCTGTTTCTCCTTGTATGATTTAGTGTTGCTGCCTTCAGTGCGTCTTTGTGACAAACCCTCAGAGACAACTTTTAGGTCAAAAAGAGGAAAGGAGGAGGAGAAGAAAACGTGCTCAAAGGAGAGGGGGTCAAAAATCCTTTCTTGCCTAGGGCGCCATGCATCCCAGGGCCGGGCCTGCTCATCAGAGACGTGTGGGGTTGAGAGTCTTGCTCAAGGACACGTTGTCTGTCAGGGCCGGGAATTAAGCCACAAAATAAACGATTGGCAGACGGTTGCTCTGCCCCGAGCTACAGCTACTCTCAGATGCCATGAGAGAAAACAACCCAATCCAGTCATTTTCACTTTTCTATTTCTCACAGATTTATTAAGACTGCTTTATGCAACTTTTGGGGGGAAAACGCATTAGGCATGGGCAGATGGGATGGCCGTAGTTCAGGGGTAGAGCGGCGACCTCAATCAAAAGATCACAGGTTCGGTTCCCGCCTTGCCCACCCATGTGTCAAAGTATCCTTAGGAAAGACACTGAACCTCACATTGCTCTTGGTGGCCATAGGCTGGTGCCAGTGTAAGGCAGGAGATGTGTGTGTGTACATGGGTGAATGGGTCTGTAAAGAACTTTGGGCCTTCTTAGAAGGTAGTATTACACCATTTACCATATTAAGTGTTTATAATGCAAACTTCCCTTTATTTGTGGACAACACAAATTCATGAAATAAAAACTCATCAAAAACCATAACCCATGACTCAAAAAGTAGAAAAAAATATAAAGTAGATGGAAAAACATCAGCATTCTGTGACATTAGTTCAAACTAATAGTTCATTAAGACATTGGAACATTTCTCACTATAAATGCCTGTTATAGAAATATTTCCTCACAGAAAAAGCCTTGATGGGTTAGGGGTAAATGTATTTGACATTTTTAAGCAGAAACACAAAGTGTTCTCATTCACTCCATCCTTTTTGAGTGTCTGCTTGGAGATTAAGCCACCGGCGTAGGTCACTCTGGCAGGGAACTTTTGGCCCCTCGGCCTCTTTTTGTCCTCAGCAGTGACTGCACTCCTCCTCTGAATGCAAAACCACATCTCTGCTCTTTCACAACACTAAATTATTCACCTCAACAGCCCCCGGTGCTCCAGATGTGGCAGAGTTGTTGCTATTAGGCATCTCATTATTGCTTCTTTCACTCCATCGTCATAACTCCTCAGTGTGTATTTCACGGAGTGTTGCTCTTCATGTTGCAAAGGGGAGCCATTACTGGAGCTATATGTTCAAGCGTAACAGCGCAGCCTAATATGAATTAGCAAAGGAACGTGTAAAACTGGTATTGGAGAATGACTTGACATCAAGGCTTCGAAGAATGATGAGTATATATGGAGACGATAAGTAACCTTTGTTTGAACTGAGTGTTAACAGAATCGCAGAAGAAGAGAGGCTGAGCCCTTGGAGGCTTTTTGTTATGTGTGGCTCAATTATCTTAATGTGCTGGACTGACATACATGATCTGTGAAGGCACTCACACAAAAAACCAGTGGCTTTCTGCTCAGCTTCCTTATGCTGTGAGTCTTCCTGCTGGCGCAGAGCTTTGCTGTGGCTCAATGGGTCAATCAGGCTGCGTCTCGGTCTGATAGATCTCTGTCAGGGTTTATTTGGCCATAGTCTGCACTAGGACAGCTCTCAGTCGGCTGCTTGGATCCACTAAAGAAAACACTGTTAACTTTACAGCAGAAAACTTCTCATTTAGCAGAATTTCACTCCTTTCTTTATTGCCTTGCCTCATCCAGTCCTTATAACAAAGTTCCTGGATGAACCACAGTCAGGTGAGTCTGTGTCAGGATAAATGCAGCTGAATCTCACACCAACGTGGGGCCAGACAGCTCCTTCATGTGCCAAAAATGTTGTGCAGACACAGCTGGATATCTGAGTTTGCAGTCTGGAAAAGAGAGTTGCCACTAAAAGGCAGCAACTGGGCTTCTGAGCTCTCGTGAAACCTGGCACGTGCCTCGCAAAAACCTGCCAAGTTGTCCACATTCACTGTCAGTGAGATCTGCTATAGCTGAATTATCCGTTACTCTGATCAAGACTATTCTAAACCCAAAACAGGACTCCGACAGAATGTGGAAGGTTTAGTTCTTATGTAGTTGTTTAGTATATTGAATTTCAGGAGTGATACAGTTCAATATTTCGTTTAAGTTTTTAATTAAGAAAAAAACAACAACAAAAAACAGTGTAATACAAACCCAATTCATTTAGGGATATATTTTCAGGCTTTCTTGCTTCTTTATTTTAAAAACAGAACAATAAAGAGTGAATTAAGTAAAGCCCCCCAGGCTGTCAAAGTTAACACGCAGACACTCATCATGCATCCTGTCAATGTAAGAATTGACAAGGCTAGTGTTTCCCACCTTGGGACTGGCTGTCTCCAAGCTGGCCGAGCTTTTTGGCATCAAATTTTTCTCCACTTTTGTAAAACATATTGTGTTTTTAGTTTTTAAATTCAAATGTTAGCAGCCTCAGCTCAAAACCTTAGACACCATTGTTTAAACAATGTTTATCTTTATGATGTTTACTTTATGTTGGTGAAAAATATTTATTTTCTCAGAAATGTACATGTCAGAAAGGTATAAACTTTTTTTTTTTTTTACATTTATGTTGTGTTGTAATTTGTAATAATAATGGGAATTCCAGCTCTCCCCAGAGAACCGGCTCTTTAGGATCGGCTCACTCAAAAGAGCCGTCCATTTCGGCTCCCAAATGGCTCTTCAGGTTGTTTTGTTGCTCTATTTAATTTATTATTGACAACCCTCTGAAATTATGCACAAAATGAGAAAAATAATGTATTAAAGCTGAGTGTCAAGCAGGGAGGCATTTAGAGTTTTTGCTATGACACAGCTGTGGATTTTAACTCACAACTTTCCAGTCTCAGAGCAGGCACTACAAGGCCACTGAGAACTTTTTTTTTGTTTTTGTTTTTATCCTTTATTTTGTACTTTTTACCTAGAAGGATTAAATAAAGGCATTTGCATTTTATACTATACTGTATTTACTATACTACACACTATACTATATATATTTATATACTTTTATACTATATAACATATATAATATAAAAAAGCGAGGGATTGAAGAGGTTATTTTTTAAGGTTGTAATTCTTTTTTCCCATACAAACTGCAGGAAAAATACAAATTTTATAAAATCTATTCAATTATGTTCTCTCCATTTACCAAGAAAGCAAATTAAACAACATATTTTACATTAAATGTTGAAAAAACTTTTTGTGTCGCTAATTTTGTTAAACTATGGTATTTTAAATCTACACTGCTGTTTTAGAGTAGTCTTGTTTTTCTGCGTAAAGTAAAATTGATGTTAAGGGTTCAATGTTGAACAAAGGAGGTAAGACCAAAAAAAAGAGGTTCGTGGATGTAAAAAAAAAAAAAAAAAATCAGATGTAGCTGCCAAGCGTGAAGAAGATGCAGAGGATAAAAATAGAGGGAGGCAGATGATTCACTGTGAGGACCCCTAAAGTGAGCAGCCAAAAGTTAAAAAAGGTCAATAGTATTGAATTGTTGGCTCTGTTGTGTTCTGTCATCTGCATGGTGAAGTAGTTTTTTGTGAAAGTGGTATTTTGTTGAGAACCATGTCAATCATGTGACATTACACTGTTTTTTCAGAATGTAGCAGTCTCCTGTTCCTGTAAATATTTAAATACTGCTGTTTTGTTTATGCTCAGTCAGTGATGCCAGCTTCCTTAAGGGCAGAGATGCTGTCAAAAAGCAGCTGCTCTGTGTTTCTGTCCTTTTTTTGGACAGTTTAAAGAGGCTTATGTGACAAAGTGAAGACGAATGCTCCTGAATCCACAATGTGTCACAACAGTGTCCCTTTGTGACCAAGTGGTTTCTTCTGAGTTCTGACAGATGAGCTACGGTGTCAGGAACATCACTCCCAGTGATATGACAATCTGGGTGGTGGGTGTAGCCCGGAAATCCCTCCTCTCTTCTGTTTACACTTTTTAGGCTCTTCTTTTTAGGATGTCTTATGCTACGTTCAAACTCTGCATGTCATGCATTCAAGAACATGCTAAACACACATTCTTGAGCAGGCTTGCAGTTGGAGGTTTGGTGCAAAATTTCAGAGCAGTGCAAATCTTGCAAATTTTTCTCCAGGCTTTTTTTGTCACAGCTCTATTCCAATATAATAAAGAATGTGTTACACAATTTTAGCCGGGCACAAACTGCAATTATTAATTTCATCTCCATGAACAATTTTCAAAAGGTTGGCGCTATAGTGAATTAAAAAGGACATTAAAATTCATCAATAACAAATTAAGGTCCCTGATTGTTAAAGTTCTACTGTTATAACTTTCAACACACATGCAATTGTCTCACATTTTGTCAAAAGAGCCCAAACACTGACTTAAAAATTTGCATAGTGAATACAAGATTTTTAAGCATGAAAGCCAGAATGCTTAAACACGTGTTGCTGAGGCCAAAGTGAAGGTAGCATTATAGTTCACTGATTGCATAACAAAAAAAGATTTATGTCAGTTATTAAAAATGATTAATCATATAATTGTTGATGCTCTACAGTTTCATCTTGATCTGTTTGATTCATTTATTTCACTGATGAAAATCATCAGACAGGTTAATTTTCTTAAGCATTTGACATAGGAGTTTGGCAGAATGTAGCCTTTGTCACACACAATTTACTTTAATGTTGACAGGAGATTCAGGCTGCCAGCTGACTATGTCACAGAGCTGACTTTTCTAGGACAGAAAATTGAAACAGTTTTATTTTACTTGAAGCAACATGGGATCATCAGCAAACATGATGACTCTTTCTCACATTGATTTCTCTATTGTGTTGGACTAAAATGTAAGTTCATCACAGAAGATTGCTTTCAGTAACTCATCTACAGTTTATGACCTCTGATCTTTAGCCCAGAAAAAAAATGCGTTTCTACTTTTGAGCTGTTTTTGTCTTCTTATAATTTAATTTTGTTCATCTTATCTCATAGTCCATAATAAAGCCACATTTTTTTTCAGGTGTTTTCAGTTTGTATGTTTGTTTGTTTGCTTTACAACTCACAGATTTTCCTTGTTGGGTTTTTAGTCAATTATCCAGTTTAAGCAGCTTGTCAAATTCTTAGAATAACTAGACAAACATCCTCCAAGAGTCAAAGCAATGAAAGTGTGCAAACCCTGCGTGTTTCTGCCCAATCATCGCCCTGCTAAAGCTTCTTTCCCAGAGGAATCCAAACGAGAAGATTAAATTGTTTATATCACTGATACCGGATTAGCGCTTCATTTAAAAACGGAAGTAGCTGATGATGAGTCTGCAAATGACGTCGAGAAAGTCCTGCTAAACTTAATCTAATAACTTCTGCAGAGCTTGATATTTCTTCTTCTTACAGCTTCTTAGGGAAGGAAGCTGAGGCAAATCAGTGGTCATCAAACTTTTAAATCCACAACAATTAAAATTGAGAAAAAGCAACAGAAAAAACAACAGCATTTAGTTAAGTATTTTGTGTAATTTGTGGTCAAATAAATATTACATTCAATGTTTAAAGAAAACATGAATAAATGAATTTTTATCAAATTTGAATGCCTTTATATAAGAAAACTCTAAGTTTCCCTATGAACCAAAATAAAAAATCAAACGATAAAATAATTACATGTTGATACAAAAGTTAATGTGTTTTTTTTTCTTTTTAATGTCCCACTGCTCAAAGACTAAGCCTTGCCTTCCATCTAAAAGATCCAGAGCAGAATCCAGGACAAAGTGCGGGCCTGCAGTTCAGCAGGAAACTCACAGATGGTGGAGAAATGATCCCTGGGATAAATAATCATACCAGCTCTCACTGCTCCAGTGGAAGCAGATGGCACATAGCTTTGAGTCCAAATATCCCTGCAGAACCCACACAAGATGCTACCATGGGGCAGTGAGTGAGACAGATATGAAAAACATTTAATAACTTAAGCAAAAGTTACATTTCTGAAGAATTTGATTGTCAAATTCAAAAAATACAAATTAAAATTGGGAAAACTTGAAGAAATGTCATTAAAGTTTAAAGATGACGAGAAAAAAGTGTTAGGTTACGTTCACTAGTTTACTAGTGCATGTCACAATGGCGCAAAATGTCACAGCGATGCAAATATTGCAAATCTTGCTTCAGGCTTTTTTCTTTCACAGCTCTATTCTAATCTATGAAAGGCTTAGTGTTATATTACAGAGGCCCTGAAGTGCAAATCACTTCAACAAATCACTTAACACAAAAGCATTTTAAAGATTACAACAAAATTAAAGAAAAGCAAAGCAAACATAAACAAAGACAGCATTACATTTCAGAAAACAAAACAACAAAAACACATTTCAGAAAACGAATGTAATTTCCAGAAAACAAAATGAAATGTTAAAAAAAATAAGAACATGTCAGAAAACAAAAGGAAATGTTCAAAAATGAAATGTTAAAACATTTCGTGCATAACGCCGAAAAACAGTCATAGAATCTTGTGTAGTTACATGTGAACGCAAGAGTTTTGAACACAGAAACCCAAAACACACACGTATGCATGCTTCCATAACATTTTCATTGGAAGTGGTCTCTTGAACATAGCTTTAGACCTACATTTTGTTCAAAAACTACGCAGTCTTGAAGAATTGAGGGGGATGCTTTGCATGTCAGATATGATGGAAGAATGAGTATCAGAGTAGAGGAATATCTAATCAAAATCCCATTACAAAGATGTTTTTTTTCTTTTTTTAAAGATTTTCTCTACACATCAAGAAATTATCATAGAAGAAACAATATTCCTCTCATCTTTCTTTTACGCCTGAAAAGTAACAGATCAGAGAATATGGGCCGTTGTGGAGGTGATGGCATCACTATAAAAGCTGAGCGGGATCTTTGCTGCTCCTCTGTAACATCTGAGGGCAGAGCACAGATCGTGACAGCTGCTCGGCCTCATTACCGCTAATGAAATAATGAATTGTGACCTCGATCCCTGGCAGACAAACCCCTTGCAGGCCTTCTGGCGAGATCTCCAGTCAGATGGAGATCTTCGGTCCTCAAGGATTCAGGGAGCCTGAACTGAGAGTCTAAAAGGGGGATATGATGCTTCCAGACTTTCCTGATTAAGTGAGAGTGTGACTGACTGCTGCTTCTTTCTTTATAACTTCTCAGCTAAATACACAGATTTACAAGCAGTGATGTTTCTTTTACACTTTAAGATCAAAATGTCTAGCCTATAGTTAAATAATCTCTCGTCTTCTATTATTTTAAATCTTTTTTTTTTTTTTTATCGTAAGATACTTACACAAGCCCAGTCTGCACAGGTGGGATGTAATACTAACATTGGAGTACAATTTACCAACTTTAAAAAAGAGTGGTGTATTTCTAAAAAGGAGATATCTACAGTACAATGTGTTCCAAATTTTTATGAAAATTAAGTGTCAAAAAGATCAAATTATTTGTTTTTTCAATCAAACTGAAGGATGATATTGTGTCTGTGGGCTTTTTGGATCACAGAAATCAATCTCAGACACCAGTGATCATTAGTTTGCCAGGTGAGCTCAGTTAAATGAAAATCTACTAAAGAAGGACGTTCCACAATATTAAGCAAACCAACATTTTCAAGCAATATGGGAAAGAAAAATGATCTCTGCTGCTTAAAAGTGTGAGATAGTTAAATGCTTTGGACAACGAATGAAAACTTTTCATGATCATCGTATTATTAAGAAGTTTGTGTCTGACTCAGAACAGGCACGTGTTCATGCAGATAAAGGCAGAATGAGGAACGTTTCTGGCAGACAAATACATCGGATTAAGAGAGCAGCTGCTAAAATTATATGGAGTTATGCATGAAACTTCTGTTTGGCCCCTCCAGTGCTTCCCAACTGTGGTCCTCAGGGCACACTGTCCTTTTATTTTATTTCAATCCCACCCTGCTTAAACACACCTGTCTTTAATGACAGTCATTGTTAGACTTCTGCAGAGCCTGATGATTTGCTGAATCAGGTGTGCATAAGCAGGGAAGCATGGAAAACATGCAGGACAGGGAGCCCCGAGGACCAGGGTTGGGAAACACTGCTCTAAACAACACTCACAGGCAGAAACGATGGATGTAGGCCCAGTCATACATGAAGACTCATTTTCAAACAGTCTTGTTCACTGACAAGTGTCGAGCAACCCTAGATAGTCCAGATGGATGGAGTAATGGGTGGTTGGTGGATGGTCACCAAGTACCAACACAGCTGTGATGTCAGCAAGGAGGTGGAAGAGTCATGTTTTGGGCCAGGATTGTAGGGAGAGAGCTGGTCTGCCCCAACAGTGTCCCTGAAGGTGTGAAAATGACTTCTGAAAAGTTTGTGGCGTTTCTGACTGACCACTTTCTGACTGGAGAACCGTAATAAAATCATCTTCATGCATGACAATGCACCATCTCATGCTGCAGGAATCTCTCTGCATCATTGGCTGCTATGGGCATAAAAGGAGCCAAACTGATGGTGTTGCCTCCATCCTCTCCTAACCTCAACTTATTGAGAACCTTTGGAGCATCCTCAAGCAAAATATCTATGAGAGTGGGAGGCAGTTCACATCCAAACAGCAGCTCTGGGAGACTATTCTGACATCCTGCAAAGAAATTCAAGCAGAAACTCCAAAAAGTTCAATAATGCAAGAATTGTGAAGCTGATACAAAATAAGGGATACTATATTCAAATGTAACTTAACCTGTTAAGACATTTTTGATTGAAATAGCTTTTGATTTCAGCAAATATGATCTCCTATTGCAAATAAACTCAACAAATGACCATTTTCAGTTTTTTAGAATTGATCAAAGGCTTTGGAACTGTTTAATATACACTCTAATGGTTAGTGACTTGAAAGTGATGCTGTTATTTTCCATGAGTATTTAGAGAAATTATAGAAAAATATCATTTGCATAATAATATGCAATGTGTTATATGGTAGTTTTGTTTATTTTTGTGTTAAAATAACTACCTTTTTGCATTTAGTCAATTTTCAAATTCTTTCAAATTAAACTTTTTCTAATTGTCACTCGGTCTGTTCTTGCGGTGCCTTTCTTACAATTTTATGGTAACAAATACTTAGTCCAAGGAGGATCTGCTGAAATATGTCAAAACCAGTTAAAACTATAACTGCAGGTATTGCATGTTGTAAGCATGTAGTGATCTATCTTCAGTATTTTGCAGTTTCTGGCTGTGCAGAGTCTTTTGCTGAACTTTGTGACTAGCAATGGGTCTATGGTATTGAAGTTGTCGCACAAGCATGTCAAGTTTTTAGAACAATTGCACACTTAAACCTCTGGTCATTTTTAAAAAAAGCAAATCTTTATAAATGTGGACGAGAGCAATGAGCAATTCTATATTCTATAATACTCAATTCTATAATACAGTACCTGTCTCACTTCCATGATTGTTTTCATTGTTTACTTATGATTTTTGACAATAAGTGTGAGTCCCAGGGCTGCATGGCAGTGGTTGGTGCTCTTGCCTCATTGCAAGACGGCCGTAGTTCAAATCCCAGCTGGGAGTTTGCACACTGTAAATGTTTGCACTCTGGCTTCCTCTCACTGTCCAAAAACACTTTTTTTAGGTTAATCAGTGTCTCTAAATTGCCTCTATGCGAGTGTGTGGATTGACTGGCAACGTGTCAGGTTGTACCCCATCTGAGTTTGCGCATGACGCCAATAGGGATTCAGTGCATTCTTAAGATGGAAAGCTGGATGGTGTTGGATCCATGAGAAAATAATACTTGGTGTGCGCTGACTAGTCTTTGATTAGGGAAGTAATTCCTCCTTTTGCCTTTCCCTACAGTGATGAGAAACCTTCATTGTCCAGCTGTAGCAATAATACCTGCAGTTTCCTCCTATAACTAAAGGGCAGCAGTTGGATCCACTTCTCTATCTGTTCTTTCGGCCCATTTGGAACACAATTAAATGAAGATACATTTTCAGAGTTAGCTCTTTTCCAGCATCCCTTTAAAGAGCATTCTTCTGCTGTTCTATTCAGGTGGATTCGGCTCTTAAATCAGAGAAAAAATCCAGATTGGTACCTGTGGAGTGGAAACACCGAGCTCCCTGCCAGTTAACAAACTCTGCTTCAAATTCTTTGCTTTCATATCAGGCGAAGTCGTGGCGGCTCATGCTGACTGCCGCATTTAGGACATAAAATATTGTTGAAATCAAAAGATCACCTCCTCTGTCGCTCTGGGTGTTACACTGAAGGTTTGAATAAAGCAAAGCTTCCTTGAGGCTTAAAAACTGTTTTACTCCTTACTTTCCATCACAACGTCACTTGCTGATGTTAAGTCTCTTTGGTTCTTCCTTACCTAACAAGTAAAAGTTGGAGCAGCTTTGAAAAGTAAGCAGATGTAAGCCTCACTTCTGTAATGTGTTGATTCTTTTGTATGTTTCCCTTTGAAAAATAAAAGGTTGTCCCCATATGTTTCATACCTGCACTGCTCGTAGACTTTACCGCTGCATGTTGTAGAAGTGAGGGTCAAGTAGGGGAGACGCAGATGTGTTGTACAGATTTTTCATGTTTTCAGCCCCCCCCCAAATCCTGCAGAAGGGGCTCGTGAGTGCTATTTATGTGATCAGTGCGATCTCCTTGCTTGCCTCATTCAGGTTTGTTTTTCACCAGAGTTAACCTGTCTGTATCTAGCCGTAAGAGCAGTTGTGAGTAATGCTTTACTGACAACGAGAGTTTGTCTTAAGGGTCATATGGCAACATCACCCATATGTAAAAGTGCGGGACTTAAATGAGTCTAATGAACAGTTCTTGATACAGTTACTAGCAATCGTACATACTATTTTCAACAGACCTCAAGGGAACTACCAGATACATCTGCACTCTCATTAAATTTCCACTCCGATCATCTTTTAACCTATTGTAATAAAATTCCCAGTGGTTTTATACTTACAATTTTGCAGTTTTTAGCCAAAATTAAAAAAAAAAAAAACTGTGACATTTTATAGGACACAGTCACTCCAGAGCAGCAGGAGTTCATCATTAATTCATCTCTGAGTTGGTGGTGAGAACGTTGGAGTAGAGCAACCCCAGTCACCCAGTCCATTTATATGCTCCTCCAATAGCTCACAGCCCCTCACACCCCCAACATAACATCACCAGCAACAACTATGATGACCAATTTTGGAGCTATCCAACCATACAGTTTTCAGCCAGCTCAGATGAGGAAAACGAACACGTAGTCATTTACAAGTTGATGCATCAGAATTGGGCAGAAAGGGAGTTTGTGGCCCACCGATTAAAGCTTCTACATAACTAATACATGCATTCTTATAAGGCACTTTTTTGTCTGCTCCTGATTCACAACAATTGAAATAAAGGAATTTTCAGAAATGCAGTTTAAAACTTAACTTTCTTTATTAATGTCCTCAATTGTAAAAAAAAAAAAAAAAAAAAAAAAAAAGCCACAAAAACATGTTAAAAAAAGACCAAAAACACAATTTTCATCAGTGTGGGTCTTTAAAAATCGGCTGCCCCTCTCTACCAGACAACCCAAAAAACCAGCAGCACCTATACGAGTGCATGTCACTAAAGCTTTAGAAACATTGCTAGATCCTCTTTAGATCCCAACATTACATGTCGGCCAGGTTACTGTAATACTTCTCCAAATCTGCTAAAGGTGAAGCTGTGGAGTCCGATCATCTTCCTGTCAACTAGACTGTGCCCTATAACCTTATTAAACATTATGTGTATCGAGTTTTTATCAGCTGTGAGATCTGAAGAAGAGTGACGTGAAACAGATCTGAAAGAAGATTTCCTCTTTTACCGAAATATCTTCATAAGCAGACCAAATGCCTACACACTTCCGGTGATCTCTGCGTGAGCGCTGCATTTGCCGAAAGCTGAGTCACACTGTTTTTTTTTTCTCCTTTACTTCCACATTAAGCTCCTGTTTTTTGCTAACTGTGTACTTTCAGCTGCACCCGCCTTCACCTCCATCCAAGGGACTCATTTCCTTTTCCATGCAATTAATCAATTTAATCATGATCCGCAGTCAAAGTTAATGAACATGGCACCAACTAATGGAAAGGAAAGCCAACGTTGTGTGTTTCTGGTTGCTTGTTGGTAATATCTCTCTTGACTCAGCTGAGAGAGGCCTTAGTTTTGATGATTTAGTAATTAGCAATTGGCCATGAGCAGCAGAGGCCATTCTGTAGGTAACTGTTGAAGTGGAAGAGCCTCCAAAAACAAGATGGAAAGCTCCACTCATCTGTAAATTAACAGTCACACAGAAGTGTACTCTCAGCTATAAAAACTTTGTTAGAAGAGAAATTACACATGACTTCTTAGTTTAGTGTTTGCAGCATTCTGTGGGTTATGGAATAATTTTTTCCACAAGGGAAGATGTTTCCTTCCTCACCAACAAATACTTTACTGCCTGTTCCTCCTCTGCACTCTCCATTTAATGTGAACTTTCCCGTAGGTTCACACATTTGATTAAAGGCATGTGCCTAAAACTCCTGACTTGGGACTCCCTCCCCCCAAAAGACACCATCATATTCAGCCCACTTGCAACTCATTTTCAAAACAAAAATGTATGTCAGCCTTTAGCTCTTCAGCTCCAGCGTTGGCTTCTTTGAATTATCCTAACTCTTCAACCATTTATGCAATTAAGGTAATTCCAGCTGATTATATAGCAGAGAAAATAGCTTTGTGCTGATATGCAACATGCATCGTTATTAATGTGTTGCATTATGCTGCAAAGCCAAAATGCCAGGCTACTTTTCCCTGAGTCAGTATCAGCTAATTCACGTTCGAGAAGTTACAGTATATCTGAAGCTATATAAACACTGGCTTCTGCAGCTAGTGTTCAAGCGGCCGCTTTTAATGAAAGGTCTATGTAAACGCCCGTTTTTGAGTCAGTTTTCAGGCATTGCATAGAATCCGTCATTCCTTGATTGCACGCTGAAAGCTCGGTGTTTCATATATCAAAATGGAGCTGTGAAAGATTGGAGCAAGGTTTTCAAGATTTGCACTGCTCCTCACTCCTTGTCGCTACCATGTTGTGAACACTGTATGCTAAATGGGCATTCAAAAAACCCCAAATAGCCTTAAATGCACAACATATGCCTGGGGTCTTCGTAGCTAAATAGTGTGTGTTGTTAAGGTGTCACCAGTGACATCTTCTGTGTTAAACGGTCAAGTAAAATTTTTTCTACCCCTATGTCATACGTGATGAAAACAGGAATCCGGCAAACCAAGGAAAACAGCCAACAATCTACTATTTTTATTTATTTGGCAACAGAGAAATCAGTGTAGGCCTCCTAAGCCCATTTTCAGAACGTCCTTATATAATCAGAAACACGTCCTGCAAACTTTCTTACATCTAATCAGAACACAACATTTAGACAAAAACATCTGCAAATGATGACAAATCATATACTCTGAAAAAAGACAAGAAAAGCAAATATGTTAAGAAAACATAAAATTCCAACAAGATAATTCCTTTAAATTGAAATGTAGACACTCAAACAGTAATGAAGACAGAAAAAAAAAAAGCAAAATCTTCCTCACAGCCTACCACAACAAATGTAGCCTTTATCTATAAACAATCCCATAACAATAATAAGAAAATGGCAACCATTGGTCTGCATAGTCTAAGGATGCAGCAGTTTGAGCAGACTCCTGCAGACCTGCAAACGCTGAAATTGGATCACAATGAAGCTGACATGAAGTAAGATCCTCCAGCCTGCTGTGAGCTGGTCTTAATGCTGGATGTGAGGGTGGAGAAAATCCTCCCACTGAGACGTGTCACGACTCCACAATGGAAATGTTTGGGGAGAACTTAGGAGCTTCATTAGGATTAATGCTGAATAGAGGAAAGAGGGATGTCTGCAAACCAAAAAGAAAGGAAGGAATGAGGAGCTGCTGTGAACCAAACCCTGATCCAAACACTCACTTGAAAAGTGGGGGTCTAACTTATGAATAAAAAAGTACGTATCCATGGCAACAGCGTGAAAATCCTATCACTATATTCTTTTGAGGTTTTCTCAATTAGTTCAAATTGAAGCCCTCTGAAGGACGAAAAATGAACTGCAGCTTTAAAAGAAAAAAAGCAACAGGGGTAAAGGTGATAATTTGAGGTTTTTGGGCAGAGTGATGTGAAAGGCTTTTGAGCAAATGCTCAGAGAAAAGGCAAAGAAAAGACAGAGAATCGTATCAGTTCAGGCAGCACAGACCTCCCTGTCCGCCTCCTCACAGCCGCCTGTGTTTGTTTGGACACTTTACAGCCTTTCATTCAGAGCCGGACCACTGTCGGCTCCTGTGAGTGCTCACCTGACCTGCAGTGTACAATACCAGGGAAGTAGGCGGACGCTTTACTGACAGCACAGTCTGACAGCACAGAAGAGGAGCAAAGGTCTGCCCAGGACTGATAAGGGGAGCAGGGAGGCAAACAGTGAAGGGGGGGCATGCATGTACAGAACTCTCTTCATCATCTTCTTCATTATTCTCTTCAGCATATCTCTACTGAATAACATCTTTTCTGATCCCCTGTTTGTTGGGTGTCCTACTGCCTAAGGCAGAGAAGGAAAAGGGGAAAAAAAGCTTCCGCAGAAGTTGTCCGACTGCTGTGGGAATTCTAAATCAATACTCGCTTCATTTTTAAGAATGAGTTTAAGTCAGCGCTTCTCTGTGTCTAAGAAATATGGAGGAATTATGACTGTGAGTCTCCAGGGCTCGGATGTGACATTTCCTTCCTCTTCTGTCTCATTGTTTTCAGTTAGTCCTCATCATTTCCACCATTTTTGTCTAATTTAAAAATACAATTTGAGAGGATCAAATGTTTTTATGAAAACAGCTGTGAGAACAAATGCTAAACATCAGTGTTTACACAAGAGTGGTTCAGATATGGAATAGCTGAAAAACAAAATTAGTCACTACTTTTTGGATTTTTGCCATGCATTCTGTAGTTTTCTCAGTGCAGCTGGGACTAAAGTTAGTACATTGCAATTTTGCAATTATACAGTGGATTTGTTCTTTACATATTAGTGTGATGCCTGAGCTATCAATATTAGACAAGGACACATCAGCCCCATATTTAATGGCCCACTCCAAAAAAATTGTGCTTTTGGTGTTTCAGAAATAATTTTGTTGCATTTTCTCATAATGGAAGACATATGTAAAGGAATTTAAGATTAAAACGTATCTTCTGAATATTTCTTTATTCAAATTGTGATGAATCAGGAGCAAACTAAAACAAAGGGAGATTCTGGCTATAAGCTGCATAATCATAATTAAAGGACTACTGGGAAAGATTTTACAATAGAAAAACAATATAGTTGGAGTGGGACTCGAGATGTATTCAGACTGCACACATTCGGTTCATTTAAAGTGAACCAGATTGGTGTTCCCCTGATAATCCAGAACAAATTTTAAATGTCTACACACCAAAGCGGACCCATTTTTGAGGTTGTCTCTGTTTCCAATCAGACTGATCTCCGGTTTGCTCCGAGTTTCCTCAGTCTGAAAAGGCTTTGTTCTCAGAGTGGAACAACTGGACAAAAACCGTCACCGTTGCCGGGCATTTCGAGATGTAAACACAGTAGCGGCGCAACAATGAGACATAGCAACTCATTCAAATGTGGTTGATAAATGCAGACTAATCGAAACAACTTTTAACGTGATACACATTGCTTCTGACACTGTTTTCCTGACAATCGATGTCAAAAACACCTATGATCCGACCTTAACCGTTGTCTCCTTAGTAACCGCCTTGCTCCAAAGCAGCAACAGACACAGATGACCAAACTTGTTCAGCAAATTATATAATTATTGAATACATGAAATATCCCCACAAGGATTAAGCGCAGGATTTCCACTATTCCTTTCCTCATTGCTTTGCCCCGCCTTCATAATTCCTGGCCAGTGACTGACGTGGTTTTGTTGATAAGCTTTGATCTGGTTCAGCAATCTCCAACAGACGTCAGTCTGAATACAGAATAAATGCAAGGTTCAGGACTCAATCTGAACCAAATTAAACGAACTCGGTCTGGACTTGCAGACTTTTCCGGTTTAAATACCCCCTTAGAAAAAAATTGGCTAGCTATTAGGTAGACAAACTTTACCAGCAGAGAATCAAAGTTATAAAAATAAGGGTGACTAAACAGACAGATGCTGCTAATCAGATGCATGATTGATTGTCTGCAAGTTTAAACATTAAAAAGTCATTTCCAGCAGCTGTGAAAATTAAAAAGCTAGTGAAAAAAGGTTGCAACTGCTGTTAATCAACACAGCAGATTTAAGCAAGAACAAAACTGTTTCATTTCAGGTTCTCCAGGCCCTGACAGCAAAAAAGCCAGAATGATCAAAACACTGTTTTGTCAATTGAATCAACATTAAGACAAAACTTTCATTTTAATACCTTGAACATAAAAAACCCCAAAAAGCTGGTGTTTCTTTATCAGAATCCTCCATTAGAATATGAAGTGATGCCGGTCACGTCTCACTTTCCATCTGGCCTCTGATGTTTCTTCTCTGGGTTTGGTTCTGCTTTGTTTCATCTCTTGGACAAACACTGAGAGTGTCAGCTGAGTTCAAACCAGGAATTAATCCTTGGAGTGTGATCTTCAGCTGCAGGGAAGGAGGAACATGTGGGCTTTTGTGCGGCTGTGCAAAGATTTAACTCCACAGAGGCTTCTTGTCAGGATCGGTCCAGCAGCTGTGGCACCTCTTAAAAAAACCTGAGAGTTATTGAACACGCCTCTGCAGCTGACAGTCGCCCACCAAGGCCACAAGACAGATGCTGTTTCCCCCGAGGGGACCGACCCAGTGCTACTTCTGTCTGTCTTAATCCACGTGTGGTTGTGTAAGCTGACACGCGTCTGATATTATATAGGAACTGATTTCATGTCCAGGCTGATTTGAACACTTTTCACGCATTAAACGTGGCAGCGTGTCCACCTGCCTGCAAGCTCATATTGAGGCAAGGATTTGTGTGATGTAATTTCGAAGGTGCTCAGCTTATAATGAAACGCTGAGAGTGAAGTGGACAGAGTGTGAGTGATGGATGGCAGGGATGAATCCAGGGGTGGAAGATGAATGCAAAGAACAGGGGAAACAACTTGCAGGGGAAAAAGCTGATGTGTGACTGATTTTAGGAGTTTTTTCTGGCGACTGGCTTGAGCCTCTCTTCCTTAACTGTCGCAGGTTATCAGTCTGGGATAGATGGATGGCCGGATGGCTGATGGAAAGAGTTGATATCGTGTTTTTTTTTTTTTTTTTCTTGGCGCCACCACTGTCTCCTGGAAAAAGCAGCCCATTCAGATTGCTTTGTGTAGATAACCTGTTGAAGGATGCCCTTGACAGAACTGACATCTGAGGTCCTTCAAAGTCCCTAAGATGCAACTAAAACTATTCTCTCTGAATAAAAATGGAGTCCCAAACAGCATTTATCAGTGTCCCGATGCTTCACTGAATCTGATTCTAAGATTTTCACTTTTTTTTTTTTTTTTATTGCATTTGAAGACCAATTGGGAACTGTGGAGCATTCTCAGAGTCCCACAACAGTTTTCGTATTCATGGTTTCTAAACATTCTGAGTGTTGATCTCAGTGATGTCCCAGCAGCCCAATGGGAACAAAAAATGTGCCCCAAAACAAATGGCTTGCATCTAAATTAGAAGAGAAAAACTGAGCCTATGGTCTTATGACACACTGATTTGAAACAGCTTTTCAACTTCAAGATTTTCATTATCTTCATCCTGTCGTTGAATTAAGTTGAATTCTGGAGATCTTGAAATTAAATTGAACCCCTTTTAGAGCTGTTGGAAGAAGCCTCTCGCAGTGATGTAGATGCTACATTCGATGAGCTACAAGCTCCCTGCTTTGCTCCATTCCGATGCATCGACTTGAGGACAAATAGATCCATTAACGTCGTTTTCCTTATCTAAGCTGGCATCTGGCTCAAAACTGTAGGGCTGGATAGCTCCAATATTGCTCACAATTTATGTTGCACCACTGATGTTATGTTGTGGTTGTGGGGGGCTGGAAGCTAGCAGGAGAGAGTGTAAACAAAAAGATGATGGGAAATGAGAGCAGGCATACTCCATGCCAACAATTCTGCCCACAACTAAAATTCTAATTTCTTATGCAGAAGCTATTCACAGTTTTCTTTATTCTTATTTTTTTTTTAACTAGAAACAGCCTAATTATAAGTAAAATACCATTTGGAAAACTTTTAAAACTGATCAAACAATGATAGGAGTTGGTCTTTAAGTAATGAGACAAATTGCTTTTTTAAGTAACGTTCCAAATATTTGCAATGTGGCCTCTTCATCTCTCCTCCCACTTATCACACATGCACGTACCTTCAGAGCAGAGCTTCTTACCAGCAGGAATTTCTCCATATTGATCTTCCACTAATGGGGTGTTCGTTATTCATTTGCACCAATCAAACTGTCAGATCGATGACAGCTTTGCTTTGGCCACGAGTGAAAGCAAACAGCCACAGGAGCGCAACTTCATCGTAAATCCGAAGCAGAACAACCACGTCAATACCTTACAGTGACTTCACAGCATGGAGACAATTTACAGTCTCAGTGTGTGTTATGTGTTTATAAATAATGTTTCTTGTTAAGATATTTGAAATAAATATGTTTCGTGTTAGGTACAAGTACAAGAACAAGATAAATGATTAACGGTGCTCTGTTTCACCTGCAGATACTTTTCAATGTACTTTCAATTGCTCCTCAGTCTAGTTTGTTTTTTGACATTTTGAGGAATGATCATTTTGGTTTTGAGATGATTCAGAATAACTCAAATATATGAATGTAATAGACCAACATTAGATCTTCAAAGTTGCCTAAAAAGATATAAGCTCAGCTTTCATGAATCAAGAGTAAAGCTTAAACTAACTATTCACTTCCATGAAATGTTCCTTTGTCTAAAGAAGCTTTCAGTTGATTGTCTTCATGTTATTCCTGCAGATTGAGGACATGCAGTGGCCTCGAGGGAAGCAGGAGACCCCCATCTCAGTGTGCAACCTTCCCTGTGAAGCTGGTAAGATAAAGAAGGTGGTGAAGGGCATGCCCTGCTGCTGGCACTGCGACGCATGTGACGGCTACCAGTACCAGCCTGACGAGTTCAACTGCAAGCCCTGTGCCTACGACATGAGGCCCAGTGCCAATCGCACGTCCTGCCAGCCCATTCCCATCATCAAGCTGGAATGGCACTCCCCATGGGCGGTCATTCCGGTTTTTCTAGCAATGTTGGGCATTATTGCAACCATCTTCGTTGTGGCCACCTTCATACGATACAATGACACACCCATTGTGCGAGCATCAGGCAGAGAGCTGAGTTATGTTCTCCTGACTGGAATATTTCTGTGCTACATCATTACGTTCCTCATGATTGCAAAGCCGGACGTTGGTGTATGCTCGCTGAGAAGGATCTTCCTGGGTTTGGGTATGTGCATCAGTTACGCAGCCCTCCTCACCAAAACCAACCGCATCTTCCGCATCTTTGAGCAGGGCAAGAAGTCTGTGACGGCACCCAGGCTGATTAGCCCCACCTCCCAGCTGGCCATTACCTTCAGCCTCATCTCTGTCCAGCTACTAGGAGTGTTGATCTGGTTTGGGGTGGATCCACCCAACACCATCATAGACTATGGCGAGCAGAGGACCATCAATCCAGACCTGGCTCGAGGGGTTTTGAAATGCGACATCACGGATCTGCAGATTATCTGTTCCTTGGGTTACAGTATCTTATTAATGGTAACATGTACTGTTTACGCCATAAAGACCCGGGGGGTCCCAGAGAACTTTAACGAAGCCAAGCCCATCGGGTTCACCATGTACACCACCTGCATCGTCTGGCTGGCTTTTATACCCATCTTCTTTGGCACTTCGCAATCTGCAGAAAAGGTAAGCGATTCTTATATCTGACTGAAGTACTGGTGATGGGTTTGAGTCAAAGCTACACTCACACCAGACCTGGCAACGCATGTTCAAGCGACCACTTTCAATGAAAAATAAATGTTAGTGCGCATATATGAGCATTTTGGGCTTCTGCATTTAAAACTCTTGCATATACGAGTTGACCACGCAAGCTTCTATGACGGTTTTCAGGTTGGTTTAGGTTGAACTTTAACCATTCAGGGACTAGGCTTCGTTAGGGACGTTTGGATGGCATCTCTTTTAATTAATGGAAGTGTGAACCATTTGAAAATTGATTATGAAGGAGAAATGAATAATTGCGGTGCCTGACTGGAATTATATGACACCAAGTCTTTCATATATTGTAAAAGAGCCATTAAAGAAATAACCTGGAGCAAGATTCACAAGGTTTCCACTGTTTTGACAATTTTGTGTCAAGCCTCTTCCAGCTGTAGGTGGGGGGAATGTAGCTTGTAAACAGTAGTAGTAAACAGTAGCTTGTAAACAAAATATAAGGAATCACCTCACTGCTCGTCCAATGTGAACATCATGGGCTAAATGCGCCTTCAAAAACCTGCGTTTGGCACGTTCTTGAATATGTGTCACAAGCCTGTTGTAAGCGTAGCTAAATAGTGGTGTCTTCCATGTTTTTTTGGAAAATCCTCTTTTCTGTTTAACCTTTGTTACAAATCAACAAATAATAAGAGTTGGATTGGAATCCATTTCATGCACATCACTGTTGTATGTGTTTTGATCAGTGACATCTGAGTTTGTCTTAATTTTGTTTTGGATTCTGCATCAGAAAAAAAAATTGACCATACAAATAGTACAAGCCACTGTTTCCTCCACACTTAGAGGTTTTTTCCCCTCCATGTGCATCACGTCTGAAACCACAGTAGTTCACCGTACATCTGATAAAGAAATACAATCTTGAAAAGGTTTACATTTTCAGCAGGGATAGATGTTGACTGGTATTCTTGACTGTGTTTTTACAAATGTGTTCAGTTTGGTTTCTATTTTTCCAATAATTGAAGCCAGCATTTTCCTGATGCCAGTGATGCTGCACTGTCTAAAATGAATTGTAATGAAATGTTGTCTATTTTATTTTGACAGACTTGTTTCTACCTGTATGACAAAGGTTTAAAGTCTGAAGGTATTTCTGATTTGATATGAAAGATATAAGATTTTATTATGTTTTTTTGTTGTGGTTCGGACTGTCATGAAAAGTCACATGAAAGAAAAACAAAAAGATAGTCTGAACCCCTTTACTCATAAAAGAACCACTGAAGCTCATATCTGGTGCAGAATGTGATACAAATCTAAGGTTTTACAATGTGACCTCAATCTTAGGGCCATATCAAAGTTTGTCAGACCTTTACCGGACTGTAGTGTGACATTTGTCACAGTTTTATATTGCTGGGGTCTTGAAAGAAACCTGACTGTGTTGACAACAACATAATGTCAGACAGCTTTAACAGACGTCTAGTCATTGTGGGAACAGCATGGTCTGAATTTCAGGAAACATTCTGGCTGACACATCTGTCCATGTTGATCCTGTTTTTCTCGGTCTTTTCCTCATTGTGCATTGCCACATAACCTTTCAGTGAATTGATGTGACTCACTTGCAGATGAATCCAACCTCAGTGTCAGGGAAAAAAAAGAGTGAAAACTTTAAGACTTGTGGGATTTAAGACCCAGTCTCAAAAACTGTAAAGAATTTAAACCTACACATACATTTCCCTACAAATGCTTAAATCTGTAATGTAGATCTTTTTTAGACTAATGAAGCAGTGATGGCACAGAGTTTTACAAAAAGCATATTTGAAAAATCTTACCAAAAAAATCTACAAATGTTTAAGAAAATAATAAATTAAATGAATGTAGGCAAATATATGGCAGTAATGAAACCGATCTAATATGTTGAGAGGATTAAAGCTCTGTTGGTGCTGAACTTCAGAAGTGAAGGCAATGATGCAGATGGAAAGTATCTTTGGAGTTTTGCACAATAAAAGTTTGTGCAGGTGTTCTCCAAACAAATACATATAGAAAGTATACAATTTAAAGTAAACAATAAAAATAGTATATTGTTTTCATATTTATATTTGGTATTTAGCCAAATGAGATTTCAAGGGTCACAGTTGGTCCCACTCCAACCATATATATATATATATATATATATATATATATATATATATATATATATATATATATATATATATATATATAGTGAAATTGTTCCCAGTAGTCTTTCAGTTATGACTGCAGTATTTATCCAAAATTAATATTAGTTTTTGTGAGACATATTTTATTCCCAGCGGCAGTAGCTCATTAGATATACAATTCTGGCTTGTGGGCGGGACCCCTCTCCCCCTCCGTTGCTGGGAGCTCTGTTTGCGTGCCTACAGCCCCAAGCTAGCATTAGCGGCACAAAATAATGGCGAGCAATATTGGATCAATCCAGCTGTATAGTTTTGAGCCAGTAAATTACAATATATAGGTCAGCTATTGTGAAAAAAATGCTACAAGTACATGTTAAAAATACAAAAAAGACCATTTTCATTGGAGTGGGTCTTTAGTATGTGTGATATGGCAAGCTAGCTAGAAAGTAAGATGGATGGATGGATGGATGTTTTAATTATTCTGAAGGAAATTGTTTGGTTTGCTGATCCAATGCACAAGATAAAAGACAAAAAACTGGTTAAAAAAAAAAACAAGTTTAATGAAAACAATTTAAAATAATTTTTAAAAAAAAGTGTCTATCTACTAAATAAATATGTTTAGCAGACATGTCTTTGTCCTTTTTTGATGAAGTTTTGTTGATCTTTGCAGAATCAAAAATAAATGAAAAATATGTTCATTTGAAAAGAAATTCAATAAATTCTGTGGAAGGATGGTTTACAGAAATGAACCTGCACATGAGCAGAACAGAGGCTGAGAGTTTCCTCATGTCAGCATCCGTTTTCGGGATAGTAAGTCTGACAATATTTGGTCAGGTTGTGCTGACTTTCTTCCAATGAACATGATTTCCACAGCTGCGTGTTAAACTGACAGAAGGCGTTGCCCACTGGCTCCCCGTGGTTTCTCAGCAGGAGGACTTTTGCTGCAGTCTTAATGTTCTGGAACGATCTGCAGGAATGCATCTCCTGCAGAGTCTGTTTTTACTCCACAATTCCCATTTGAATGCAAACTCAGATCAGGACATGCACTTCCTGTTCTCTCCAGCAGACTCCTGATCAGTAGAACTTTGAGCTGTGTTCATGTGAGTCAGTTAGTAGGAAGTTCTGCTTTCAGGCTGGATCCAGGTGGTGTTTAGTTTCACTGAATTCTGTGTCTCTCGTTTGTTGGATGATCTGAGCGGTTCTGACTGCAGCAGCAGGTGAATTACTGAGTATCTGAGCAGCAGCCTGAGGCAGCAGAATATCTTTTAAGCTTTGTTGGGATACAGAAAGTAGAGCCTCCAAAAATGTGCCCTCCATCTTCGAAACAAGGCCTACAGCATACCCCTCTATGTTTTGTCACTTTGCTCACATTTATTCTGATTTTAGGATTTCTTTTAGAGCAACGGAATCAGGACTTAATGTGCCTTTTACTTACTTATTAAAGAACATTCCATCCTGAGCCAGGATGGAAAAGCCACATTGACATTCCTTTACTTTGCTTATGCAAAAAAAAAAGCACGAAGCTAGAGACTGACATCCTGATACAATCCTCAACGCTGATTTAAAGAAAAATGGAAAAGACTTGGCATGGGTTGATTTGGAGCGACAATCCAATACTTTCAATTCTTAATATAGAAATACAATTTAAGTCACTGAAAAACCCTAAAGCTCACGTTCACACCACCCTCTGCAACACGCACATGCGTTTTCAAGCTTCCACATTCACAACTTAAGTGTTTATGCTGCACCTTTCTACAACTGCATTAAAAGTGCTTTGGAATTTAACTAACTGACCAATCAGGGAATCGGATTTGGTAGTGATGTTTGGATGGCGTCTCTTTTAAGTCATGGAAATGCCAACCATTTGAAAATTGATTGTGAAGGAGAAATTAATGATTGCAACTTGTGGCGGGCTGTGATTATAAGACGCTTAGTCCTAAAGGGCCTGTATCGTCCAAAATCAACATTTTGAACTTGTAAGTATATTTTATTGTTTATTCCTAACTAAACAACCCCATAGCGGTGTTTTGATCCATTCACGCATTTTTAAGTATTCCTGCGCTCTGAGTACCAGCCCCTCCCAATCCACAAAAATGAGCTGGTTCTCACGAGCTGAAGTAGACAAGTGAGAACAGCCCTTTCCAGGAGGATTGCACATTTATCGCTTTCTTGAACACACTAAAAAGTGCATGCCTTCAGTAGCCACTTTCTCCAACTAACAAAGATTGATTATATGCCAGCGCATGTGTGTTTGTGTGTGTGTGTGTGCTTTACAGTTTCCCTGCTAGTGCATGAATGACACGCTGGGATTGTTCCTCTGCAGGGTTTCTGCTCCAGCACTTCACACAGCTAATAAGCTGGATCCTTACCTGAATCAAACTGAGCAGGTGTAAAGAACCCTGACACTGCAGATGTGTCAAACAGCAAATCAGAACAGAGCAAGGCCAAAGAAAAGCCATCAGTGCCTTACAACAATAATGTCAAAGAAGAACAGAGGGGAGAGAAACACAAAAAAGCCCTAAACTCACCTGATTTAAGTTTCTACTACAACTTTGAAGGACTTTTGCTCTTGGCTGCAGCTTGATTCTTACAGCTGACATTCTGCTGACATTCCACTGTCACAGCTAAAGTGTTATCTCCAGTTTGTCCAAACACATCAAAGACTCTGCTCTTCATCAGACCAGCACAATAAGAAAATGGAAAAGGTAGGTACCATGGGACCAGATTATAATGTTCAATTTTTGACCTTTGAGTTTTTTCAAATGCATCTCCAGTGTCCTCTTACTAATAAAAGTTTTATGATTAATCCGTAGCATATCCAGTATCACTTCATAACAAACACTTTCGGTTGAAATGATAAACAAACTTCTTCATCCATTTAGCGATGTCCAGTAGTTTTTACAATTTCTGTTTTCTGTAAAATAAAATGTAAAAAAGAAAAACATTTTGTAAATTGTACTTTTGAAGGTCGAAAAAATACTAAAATTAGAACATGAGTACTTTTTAGTCGCATTTAACATCGTTCTTGTGGCTCATCTGCGTGCCCCATACAAGTTTGCCCAAATTTGAGCATACAGCTGTTGCTGTTGTTGTTTGGGCATACAGCTCAAACGTACCCGTAAGGGCAGTTTTGACTGAGGCCTTATCATCCTGTTTTTACATTAATGATGGCAAATAATATTCTGAACAGAGGGATCAAATAAGGGGTGAACTCAGTGGTGATTTTTTTTTTTTTTTTTTTAGCTGCCACAAAGCGCAACAACCAGGGCTTGCAGGGGAAGAAGAGGGCACCAAAAAATGGAGGAGGGGGTTGGACTAAGCACAAAACAAACATCCAAGTTAAAGTACCACTTCAAATGTTTGTGCAGTCTGCCAGAAATGCCCACATGACATATTTATACAAGACAAGCATACAAAATAGATAAGGCTCTTTTTGGAGAGGAGTGGGGTGTTGTCTATTCAATAAATTAGTAACACAAACAAATCCAATTCAACAGGTTTTTGCATGTGCTTTAAAGTTTGAACACATTTGTACACATGATAACCATGAGAAGTCTGTCTTTTGTTTTTCGAAAAGTCAATGTCTCCCCATTTTTTAACTGGGAAAATCTGTTAAAGAATTCGTCTGTGCGAGAAAAGCAACACGTTTTTGTGCAGATGTAAGAGTTAAACCTACTTTATCTACTGAGAAGTCATGTATATTTTAAAACTCTCACAGTTGGCATTTTTAACATTTTCTTGTAGCATTTTTCTCATGATGTAGGACATATAAGAAGGAAATTAAGATTAAAACAGCATTTCTGAGTATTTCTTTATTCAAATCATTGTGAGTCAGAAGCAAACGAAAAAATGCTTTTGGAAAAACCTTTAGCAGTGACGTTAGTGCTACAGTCTGCGGGCCACAAGCTCCCTCCTCCGCCCCCATTCTGAGACATTTACTTGCAGACAAACAGATCCATGTACGTCTTCAGTTTTCCCATCTGAGCTGGAATATGGCTCAAAACTGTAAGGCTGGATAGCTCAAATATTGCTCACTATTTTGTTGCACTTCTAATGTTAGGCTGGGGCTGGAAGAGGCTGGAAGGTAGCAGGATAGAGTGTAAACGAAGGGTCTTATTCTAATAATAAGGGCAGGCTTATTCCTCTGTAATAGTCCCACCCACAACTCAGAGGCAAATTTCTGATGAACTACTGCTGTCTTGCACAAACTGTCATAGAAAACGACACCTTTTCTTTGTTCTTGCTAAAAACAACATAATCATTATTACAATAGATCAGAAGATGATTGGACAGGGACTTTAAGTTGAGTAAATCACATTTCAAAAGCAGTGACTGAGAATAAAAGAAAGACGGAGGTGTCACTGAGTCTGCTATAGTAAATGTATCCGTCGCATGAGTTAAAATACGGATGCTTTGTTGTGCAGCTGTTTTCAGAGGAGATATGTGACCGTTTTTAATCTCTCTAAGCCTCTGTTTGCTTTATTTTTCTCGTGCAGCACAGCTGAGCTGAGATCAACTCTTCCCTAGGGAGGAAAAACAGCTGCAGATACACAGAAACTCAGGTGCAAAGAGCTTCATAATCCACCATAAATTACTGGAGCTTTTAGTTAATTCACTAAATCTTAAACAACAAACTCCCTAATGAAAGAAGGAAATGTCAGCAGCACTTTAAATAAACACTGAATCTCTGAAGCACAGGTCCCACTAGAGGGTCTGCAAGGCATCACAGCTTACAGGAATATGACTATAAAATTGTGATTATTTTTTAATATTAGCTTGTTAAACTAAGAGTAGAAGAGAGTAGACAGTTAATGACCTTTAAGCAATTTAGGTTTATAGCTGACAAACATCTTGCAAATGTTCATTTCTAATTCATCTCAGCACATTTCTCCTGAGGAATTTGAGCCTCCTTCATGTAGGTTTTTTACTGAGGATAAAAGTTTATACTTAAAGATTTGACTTGGACTTTTATTTTTAACAATTTTCTTAGTTTCTATAATGAGGTTTGCGTTTTTGCTACAGATTTTAAAAAGGCCTTTGACTAAAAACTGGATCGCCAGTAAGTCACATTTTTTCCTCAGCATATTTTTTTTAACCCTATACTATTTTAATTGGTGACATGGACTTTTATTGAGTTCTGTGTCTGAAGCATCTAAAGGCCCGAAGAATGATACTACCACCCCCATGTTCCACTGCTGGACTGTGAGTTGTATTTGTGCTTTCTTCTCATGGTCACCCACTAAAGAGGCATTTCTGTAACGGAAGACACATCTGGGAAACATGTCTGGAAGAATATAGACACTTGCCAAGAGTATATCTAGAATATATTCTAGATCTAGGAACAGTGATGTTCCTAGAGGAAGAGCAAAGAGGAGGTTTATGGATGCAGTCAACAAAGACATGAAAGTAGCTGGTGTTAGAGTAGAAGATGCACAATACAGGGGTTAGATGGAGGTAGCTGATTTGCTGTAGCGACTCCTAAATGGAAAAGCCGAAAAGAAAAGGAGACACACAAACACGAGGATTTGAGCTAAAATATTTAAATGATCAAATTTATGACTGCAGTCTGAATGCAGTGATGAAAACAGCTGTCACTTTGGGTCTGATTTCCTTTAGTGTGCTTGCCACCACCCTGGGAAGTGAGCCTAAAATCAAGAGGAGTATGGATGGAGACTTTAAACTTTTTTTATTTATTATTTATTTCAACACAGACCGTGAATTGGAAAAGGTTTAGCGTAAAAGTTTTACACAAAAGTAGAAAATCTTGAGCGTATCTAATAAAATACTTTTCAATTAAAAGAATGTGAATTTTGGCAGTCTCCAGCCCCTCCTGGTCTCTAGCAGGGATACAGGATAAATGGAGGGATAGCTTAAAGCTACATTTTGGGCTTTTTTGGGAGGGCGGTTCTTTGTTTTTTTCTCCTTGATTTCCCCTCAATGTCCTTCTCTTATCTCTAACTCTTCTCTGTGACGTGGTGATCAGTCTTCCAGCATTAAACTGTGCCGTGTCTCCTCCGTGCCCTACTTCTCCTTCACTCCCTTCCCTCTGTCATCTTTCACAGCTTTCATGTCAGCTGCTGTCTGTCTCATTCCGTTTAACCTCCTCTCACCCTTATGACCTCTTCGCTTTTCCCCAAACGCTCCTCCTCTATCTTCTTCAACCACAGTCATCGTTTTACCATCAACTCTTTCGCCCTCCTCTTGATGACTCGGCATTGAGAATTGTGTTGTTGCACTTTAACCGCTTTACAACCAACCTCACAAACACCCTCCTGGCACCACAGAAACCCTTGCAACACTTTCACCATCATCTGGAGTGACGGGTACAACAGCAGGAAAGATAGATTGAGCTTTCTGAGGAATAAAAGCTCAACATTTTTTAACACTTCCTCAAAACCTGCAGGTGCCTCTGATCAAATAAAAAGCTATGTTTTTTTTGCAGCTTGTCTGCTTTTAAAGTTTTTTTGTTTGCTTTATTTTCAGTATTAGAGATCAGTCAGGTTTGACGTTTTTCAGAAACCTTTTTTGCAGCCAATATTAGAATCCTTCATAAAAGGGTTGAGATCTGGCTGTTGGCAAAATGGAAATCTCTTTTCCAATGAAGAGATTCACAATCATCCAGGAAAATGACTGAATTGTCTGCAAACATTTTTTCTTCACACATCTTTCAGTGTTTGGTTGCATTTAATCCTGCATCACCCTTAGCAAAAAGTAGTACACTTAGCTTACTTAAGTAAATATACTTGAGTATAAGTACAGCAAGTCTACTAGACCTTGTTGCGTAGGAAGTATAATAGCTTAATACTTCTTTGAACTAAATTGGAACATATTAAATTTACATGTAAAGATAGTACATGAGTAGTAAACTTCAAGGACATTGCCCCATTTTTCATATAGACAAACTAAGTATACTTGTAGTACACTTAATGAGCCACTCTGTTGAAAATCGTGTTTTTGACGATTGGGTACATGCAGTCAATAAAGAAAATTAGATTAAAATTGCATTTCTAAAAATGTCTTTTGCTTGAATTGTGAATCAGGAACAAAGAAAGGAAAACCTGTTGGAAAAAGCTTAGCTGTGAGAAAGAATCTGCAATCAGCAGGCTACAAACTCTATTCTGACGCATCCACTTGTTGACAAACAGATCCATGTTTGTTTTTCTCATCTGAGTTGCCATTTGGCTCAAAACTGTACAGCTGGATAGCTCCAATATTACTCGCCATTTTTGCTGCACCAGTAATGTACTGTTAGGGTTGTAAAGGGCGCTAGTGGAACAGCATGTAAACAAAAAGATGACGGGAAGTGAGGGTGGTCTTACTCTGCGCCAACAGTCCTGCCCACAATTTCTAACTTTGTTTCTAACTTTTCTGTGAATTTCTAACGAACTACCGCCAATCTGCTGAAACTATGTTCTAGAAAATGATACTGATGATTAAAAGACCATTGAACAATTTTAAAAATACCTTACAAGAGGATTGATGTAGAGCTTTAAATACACTACTTTTTGCTAAAGGCGCCTCCATGTACATTGCACGTTTATCCTTCCAGATTTCTTTTATCAAACCATCTTAGCCCAAAGTGTTTCTTTCAACTCTTTAAAACATTTTTCTAGTGTATTGACTTGCATTTTTTAGATAATCCCCACAATTCCCCCCAGTTGGCACCTCATTGACGCATAATTTAGTATTGTTTTGTCTTTTTTTTTGTATGAAATTCATTTGTTCTTGCGATTTTACATTTTTGAGCATATTTAAGGTTTCTGCCGTGATTCAATTTCCCCACAGGTTCTACTTTTATCTTTTTTTGTGCTTTTTTTTCATCTAAGCTTGAATAATTTGTCCTTGTATTAACTTGTTGAAGAGAAGTTTTAGGCCATTTTCTTTAAGAGCTGACAGTGCAGCCTAGACTGTTCTCATTTTGTTTTAGATTTAAATGCAGAATGGAAAGTTTTAAAAAAGATAATAAATAAAGGCAAATCGCACAAATGCAGTATCACCTTAAAAGAGCTCCATTATGAGCAGCAGATAAATAGCAAGCTCTCCTTCTTCTCATCAGACGCTTTGATGCTGCTCAGGCTGAAGCACTTCAAAGTGTCTGACTGAGAAAAAGGATCCAGGAGCCGAAGACGAACTGACACCAGATCAGTGATGGGACAGCAGCTTCTGAGGAAGTGGGTCAGACGGAGAAGGAAACCCGTCAGTAATAATGTGAAGTGTTTACAAAAATATAAAATGTATGCAAACACTTCAGACTTTTCGTTTCTACTTAAAGCGACAGAAGTTTGAAGCATTATCTCTTTATTATCCATCATGCCGCTCCCTGACGTTTTTTAAAGAACTGCCTCTTTTAATCCTCCTTTACCTGTTTGAAAAAGTCGGCAGGTCTTTCAAACTTTTTACAGATTTTGGATCCACCTCCATTTACAAAAACCTTTTTTTGCAGCATTTTGAACATGAAACAGAATTTCTCCTTCATTCTTCAGGTCTTATTTGCTGTGCCCCTATGAAATTCTGAATTAGCCGCCACGTTAACTTAATTTACTTGAATGAAAATGGTACAATCTGGGAAAGATCTGTATCATGAGGCGAAATCTTACACTTTTTTCCCATTTTTTTACCCCTTGATCCCTATCTATAACTGGACTTTGTGGCGTTCGGGAAAGAAAAAAAGATGCTGCTGCCTTTTTTTTTTTTCTTAGATGAGAGAAACGGGCATTTCTGTGGATGTCCAAACTCTAGCATGCCGGTTGATGGCTGACTTCATGCTGCTTTCAATGGCTGTCAGAAAAAATCAAGCATATCTTTTTTTAGTTATTGGAAGCAGGCAACTTTTAAAGGATGTGAGTATTCACTGAATGAGGTGCATTGTGGGAGACCGCAATTTCTGTATTTGTTTTTTTTTTTATTAACTAGTCTGGCAAAACTTCTGCAAAACATTTTTCAGGCCAGTATGAATGACAAATATTGGGGAGTTTTGATCTGGAGAATTTTAAGTTACAGCTTTTCTTCACTTTTTACTGAACCTGCAACTTAGATTGCATTAGATCGGTTCTCAAAACAAGTTTTTTTTTGGCATTAAAACCCTTTTCATGATATTTGTTGAATTATTGCTATTCTTTTTTTATTATTTGAAGAGTTTCAGTCATCCAGATCATGTGATCACATGATTCTGCTATTCAGAATAACTGGAATCTAAGGATTCATCCATAAAAGCATTTTGCTGCTTTTCCGAGCTGCTTTTTCAGTTCTTATTGCTGATGAACAATTCACGTTTTTTTTCTTTTTGTTTTTTAATCAATCATCATTGAGTCAATCATTAATGCTGCAGCTTATCCTCTGACAGAAAAGTAATGTCCATCGCATAAGAGTTTTATTAAATGAATATTTAGGAGCGTCTGTGGTGGGCAATGTCACGTTAAACAGATATCTCACTTCATCATGCTAAGTTACCAAAAAACTCAAACAACTAAGCAAAATCACCAAAAGGTTTCTCCTGAAAACTGATTCAAAGATATTTGCGGTTTTTAATATACTGTAATTCTTAATGCAGATATAATATAGTTTTCCTTTACACCAATGTGGAGGCCATGGCTCTGAAACTCTAAAGTGCGGCAAACCCTCATTATGCGTGTTCACCTTATGTCTCTGGTCAAAGTTTCCACCATGCTAGGTGTGTTTCATGTCGTCCGTGGCTGCATAAGTCATCAGTGTATGTAGGTCGATGAACTCACATTGCTGCATGTGAAGTGAAGTGCTTCCTGCAGAGCTGGAGGCTCTGACCTGGAGCCAATTGTTAGTGCAGAAGTCACGCCAGCGCTGGGCTGCAGCTGCTGCATGCTAATGGTGCAGGAGG
Organism: Oryzias celebensis; assembly: GCA_014656515.1. NCBI lineage: Eukaryota > Metazoa > Chordata > Actinopteri > Beloniformes > Adrianichthyidae > Oryzias > Oryzias celebensis. The sequence continues at coordinate 11,244,075 of BNCR01000005.1, forward strand.
CTGCAGCTGCATGCAGTACAAGAATGGACAAACCATTCTAGTGATCTTTGATCTCTGACTGGTGCAGGGATGTAGAGAAGATCTGAGCTTGTTTCAGTGCTGGTGGATTCTCTAAAGCATGTTAAGCAACCTTTATAATTCAGAGCTGATGTCTGAGCATATATTACAAATGAAGCCACTGCTGCTTATTCTATAAAATAAAACTTATTTTTCCATGATCTTTTCTTTTCCATGTATTACTTTTTGAAGTAATATTTCTTCATTATGCTCATTAAAAAAAACGAAATTAAACACCCCAAATGTTGTCAGTTTCTGATTTTGAAACGTTTTTCTATCTTGCTCATATTAAAGTTTTAAATTAAACATGTTTGTGGTAGAAATTCAGTTTTTTTCAGCTTGTTAAAACTTTGTGAACATGACCCTAACTGCTTTGGATCTCAGGAGAAAACATGGCTCTATGATCTGTGTGTTTTCTCAGTGACTCAACCGTTACACTTCTCTTCTGGTGAGATCAGCTGATCAATCGGCACTGCATGGGGGCAAAAAGAGTAACAAGACTTATGCAATGAAACAAAAGAGGCGCATCGGTAGCTCAGCTGGACATCTGCAACAAACAGAGCCAGAGAGATGAATTCATTTGTTCTAATGAAGTGAGTCACAACAGGAAATGCGCTTTAAAATTGATCTTTTTGTTTTTTTTGCATAGAAAAACATAGCAACAAGAGAGATCTAATGAAAACATGAAGAAGCTTTGGAAGATTAAACACAGAAAGGCAAAGCATCGTGTTAAAACTATGCAGTTCAAAGAAGAACCCAGTTTGCTTTAAATGGGAAAAATGTTATCAATACTCAAACATTGGAAATTTACTGTCAGAAGTAAAGGAAAACAATAAAAAAAAAGAAAAATCAAGCTTTGCTCTTTAAAGGTCAACATTCAAAGGTCAGACTCAGATGCAATGAAAACCCCTGACCTCCAGCACTCAGCAATAATGCTAATGTCAGGGTTTGTCGGGCGGACACAAATGCAGACAGGGATCGGAAATGCAAAAATCTCGTATTTATTGCAAACAAGAAACTCTCAATAAACACGAGAAGCAACAAAACGATCCGACAACTAGTGCAGGGGAGACGAAGACTTATAACAAGGAGGAAGGGATGAGGTAAGTGGAAACAGGTGTGACTATCAAGAGGGAAAACACACACACTGGGGAGAGAACACAGGAAGTACGACCCATAACAAAATAAAACCGGAAGTGGAGACCAAAACACAACTCAAACTAAAGCGGGGTAAAAACCCCACAGCTGACAGCAGCAGTCAGAGAGGAAGAGGAGGGAGATTTCGAACTCAGGTTTAAAATGTTTTGAAAAATCAGATGTAGTTGTGATTCCATTTTGGAGAAATATAACTATAAATCACAAACCAGATTCATAATCTCCTAAATCACAAGTGACAAAAAACAACATAAAACAAGTTTTAACTCTTTTCTCCAAGTTGAGGCTTTTTTTTCTGTAAGAGAACATGGATCAAAAAAAATAAGAAACTTTTTCCAGTTTCACTAATTCAGATATGAGTGCTATTGAATAAAAACAAAACATTTTATTGATCAAAATTAAAACAATGTTGAAATTATCATTGAAGAAAATCTGTAAAGAATTGGAGGATGCCTTTGAAGTGATGGATGGATGGATGGATGGATGGATGGATGGATCTTTATTAATCATTGTCAGAGGTATTGTCACAGGTCAGTAACAGGTACAGACATTTGTGAGCTAATTTTAACAAATAAAATAAACAAACATAAATGAAAGGGGCATAATGGCTCAGTTGCTTACTTTTTAAGTAATACAAATAAATATTATTGAATAAAGTGAGAAAAGTTATTTTTTGACTAAAAAAATGTATAATTTGGTAATAAAGCTTATTTGCTTAGGTTTATTAATTTTTTTTAGAAAAGTCAATTAAATGCAAAACATGTAATAAAAGTAATAAAACTCAGACAAGCCTGACTAGTTTTCCTTTTTTTCCAGAATTGATGTCACACATCAGCTCTATTTTGAAATAAATGTATTTCAAATTTCAAAAAAACAGTGTTTAGCCAAAATATAATGAAGACAGAATGATGGAAGCAGAGAAAATAATCCGGTTTTTGGGGAATCTCAAAGTTAAAATTACAGACTCAACAATTGCGCTTTGAAGCAATTATGATCCTGTTTCACATTTTTGTTTTTTTTGATAATTTTAGGGCCAGCAATGAACGTTCAACATTGAGTCTCTGAAGCGTCAGAGTATGAAAGCCATTGAAAGCAGTCAGCTGATCATTAAAGATGAACCCCTGCTGCTTGTTGATGTGACTGCTGCACTGTAGGCTTATGTTGTCAAATGTTTGCATTATAGGCTCTAAATGAGTCTGCTCAGTGACATCAACGGATTTTGGCAAATGCAGTAGGAATGTTGGTGAAACGTGCCGACAGATTCATGGGAATGTTTTTGCGTCTGAAAGGAGCCAGAGACAAATGTCTGACGAAGCTTTTCTTCTTCGCTGCCGTCATCAGATAAACAGGCTGCAGATTACTAAGACTGTTTTTTTTTTGTTTTGTTTTGTTGGGGTTTTTTTTGCAATATTAATCCTCTTAGTGAGCGCAGTCAAAGAGCGCAGACTTTTATCTGTGGATGCTTCTCACAGGAGTCTGCAGGAGATAAACGATCCACTTAACCTGCCCGGAGTCCTGCTCTCAGCTTCATCTGCAACGTAACCTTTATGGGCCGATAAGAACGACTCACAGATGAGGCTTGAACATGCACAGAGCGCACGCTGAGTGTGCATCAGACCTCTGTGTCTCCTTCTGCTGTTTTCTTTCCTTATCTTTCCTCTTCATCAACTCTTCCTGAAACAAAGTGTGGATTTTCCCCCTGAAAACCATCACAAACACATGTAGGCACACTCAAAAATGAGGGAATTGCAGTAATAAAGCTTGTCTTGTATTTCTGCACAATCGCTCATGTTATCTTGTTTTTATGAGATTCATCCCCTGATTCATATCAAGCTCCAAACACTGACTTCAGATCAGCTTCTGTGCAGATCAGAGCTCAGAGGATCTTCCAAACGCCACCTCTTTTCAGGACAACTCGTCCTTCCTGAGAGCTTCAAAAACACTGATCTAGTCAGAGGTGACTCGCATGTGGTCTGTTTTCGTCGGCTTTTCACCAAGAGGGATTTGAGCTCAGCACTGCAAAAAATGAAAGCCTTTTGGGGTGGGAGTCCAAACACCCCCAAAGAAGTCATTCTAAAGCCGCCCCTAGTCTTTAAGTCACCTCCCCCTGGAATAAATGTTCAAAAGTCAGCATCTAGGCATCTACTGGAGAACTTCAGTGATTTTTTTTTTGCAATTAGTTGGGTCCAATTGGTTGTAAAGGAATCATCCCAATTTCTGCAAAATGTGACACAGACCGACTACATAATCTAGACCTGGAATTTTACTCTCGTAGTACAATGACGTGCATATCGCACCATTTAAAGTCCCACACTGATTATCTTTGACATATTGATCTATTGATTTGACCGTTATTAGCCAAAATAAACATTCAGTGTCCTTTTAGGACAACGTTTCTGAGTTCATCAGAAATTTGCCTTTAAGTTGCGGGTGGAACTGTTGCTGGGGACTTAGTCTGCAACAATTTGCATACAGAAACACAGTTTTAATTTTAATCTTTATATATGACCTCCATCATGAGAAAAAAAGAACATCCTAAAAACACAATTTTCATTGGAGGCGGTTTTGAACCTACTGAATACTTATTTCGAGTGATAAGAATACGTGATGGCGGACCAAACTTCATCCAGAAAAGTTTTGTTTCCATGTCCCAGGATTTCAAAGCTAAAGCCACTATCCTGTATTCTAAATACAAGAGGGGTTAGACATTATTTCCTTCCGACTAAGCGGATCATTATGCTTGAAAAGTATAAACAGCACTTAATCACGGACAGTCGCAAATGAAAGCGGACAACTTTAGTATGAACTAGACCGCACGATTATGGTAGGACAGTTATGGCGATGGCCAATCGCTATGAAGTATAAAACTGGCATATCAGTCAGCTTGAATATTGTTTTAGAGAACAGAAGGGTTAGATCTGGTAATAGCATTGTGAGGACCACCGTCTGAAGTCACAGTTCCACATGACTGAAGGCGACTGGATTTGAGAGATGGAAGCATCTGAGCTTTTTCCCACACGCTGGCATGTCCAGCACAAGTGCAGAAACTACCTCAATCAATAAAAAGGAATGGATGTTGAAGTCAATAACTTCAAGATGAGTTCTTTTTTTTCCTTTGATGCTACAGGCTGAGTTTGTGCTTCCTGCAGTGTGTCAGCTCACACAGCTCCAAACACCATCTGCAGCTGCTCAGGATTTTTTAGCCATCAAAATTTTGAGCCACTTCTCTCCTGAGGATAGTTGATAGTTTTGATTTATCTGCGAGCGTGAAATTGACTATGTTGGTCCTCTTGGACGAGATTCAGAGCTGGATGTGCGGCTGAAAAACGATCTGCTTTCTTACTTTAGGATTTTTAGATAATGCCAAGTTTGATCCTGAAGTTTCACTGTTTTATTCTGTTCCCGTTGGACGTTTTTTTCCTCTCTACTGTATTGGGGTTGGAAGAAAAAATAAGTTTTATCACTTGGTTCTTTATGTAGGTTTTCAAAAAAAAAAAAAACAGTTAACAGTTTTGCCTAAAATGGGTTATTTTAAATTGTAAAACAAAAACAGGGATTTTTGATGGAATTTTGTTTTCCTGTAAAGAAATTTAGGGAGTATTCAAATAGAAACACATAATCTTCTAGAGAAAATGAGAACCGAAGGGAAGAAATGATGTAAGCTCTCTGTATTATGACAGCAAAAAAAGCCCGCAGCATGAGTCTAAAGAAGCACAAATCACAAAAAAGTGTGAAAATGTCTGCTGGGTAAATGCGATGTAGGGAGGAGGTGCAAGCGCTTATAAATGATAGTCAGAGGACTACCCAGGTTTCTTCTTCCTGCTTATTTTCTCCTTTCTGGTCAGTGTTTATTTTGAACAATTGCGCCCCCAAATGAGCAGCTGCTGGATTTGCATGGTTTTTCCTTGTGTTCTGGCCCACTTCAGTCTTTGAAGTAGCTGGAAAAATGAAGCCAAAATTAACATTTGAATGAAACAGTCAGATCTGAGAGGACAAACACTAGTTCAGCATGTTTGTTGGGGAAAAAAAAGAAGCATCAGCAAACATCTTTTACATCTCCCTTTTTAAATAACAGTTCTCTAAGGTACTGAAATGCTCTTTTTTTATCTCCCGATTAATGAATAAAGGTCGTAGGTTTGGTTCCATGTCAGAGCAGAGCAGCATTGCTACAAGTTTTAAATTCCCACTCCAATCATCTTTAACCAATCATTTTAAAAGTGTTCCCAGTCCTTTTTCAATTTTAATTATGCTGTTTTCAGCCAAAATCTAAAAAAAAAATAGCTTTGTTGTTTTCTAGAACATAGCTTTTGCAGCGCGGCAGTAGTTCACTAGAAATTTGCCTCTGAGTTATGAGCGGAAACTTTTGTGCAAAGCGACCCTGCCCCTCTTCCTGTCACCCATTGAGCTCTCTGTTTAAACACTCTCTCTCAGCCCACAGCCCCTCATACCCACAACCAAGCAATACCTGTGCTATAAAATGGAGAGCAATATTGGAGCTATCCATCAGCACAGTTATGAAGTCAGACGAGGAAAACTAGGATGTACATGACTATTTTTCTACAAGGGGATGCATCAGAATGGAGTGGAGCAGGAAGCTTGTGACCCGCCCATTGTATATGCTCTTTTACAAACAGCATTTTTTTTGTCTTCTGATTCACAACTATTTGCAAAAAGAAATACTAAAAAAAATGCCATTTTGAGCTTAATTTTCTTTATGTATGTCCTCCATCATAAGCAAATGTTACAAAAACATGTTAAAAGCACATTTTTAATCAGAGTGTATAAACAAATTGGACTGGGGAGACCTCGCATGCTTGTGATGACCAAGTGAAGAGAGCCCAGACACTGATGGTGTTCAAGGCCAGACTGCGCCGAAGCATAGAGCCAAGAGGAGAACGGGCAGAGGTGGGCCAGCGGAAGGTCTGGAATGTGGATAATCAAACTTCTATGAATTTAAAAGCAGGAATTTGATTGTGATTTGCTGTGAGCAGTTCAACTATTGCCTCACAGTGAGGAATAATTGATGAGTAATGTGTGGAGCAAAGAATCAGCATCCCAGCATAACTGAAAATGAGGTAGATATTTCTTATTGAAATTGCACTAAAGCTTCACCACTGTGTTGAGTGTCTCTTGAATTCAGAAGATCTAGCCTGTTCATATGTCAGATTGTTAGTCGGAGACTCAGAAGTTTTTATGAAGCATTGATCTTATAGTGAGAGGAGTTCATGAAGCTCTGATGAGATTGTCTGAAAGAGGACATTTCTCTAATTTTCACTCTTTGGAGAAAATTGTTGTTCATTTGTGTTTTTGTTTAAATCAGCGGATTTTCTCTGAAATGTTTGAAGGTCAATGTCAGAAAAATCACTCCCTAGGATAGAAGTTTGGAGTTAGATTTCTGTTTTCTTCATTTCTAACTTTCTCTTTGCTGCTGTGTGAACTTCAAACTAAAACACTTTGAATTGTCTTTGTATATGAAATGTGTTATACAAATAAACTTGCTTTGCCTTGTACCTCTTCTTCCTCCACCTTCTTCACCCTCTGTGACTTTTCCCTGTAAACGGCGTCCATCAGGCTGTGACAGCAGGCCCATAAAGCATAAAGGCAGCGGGTTTGCACTCGGTGAAAGCCACTCTGGGAAGCCCATTATGGCTGGGCCAGGCCTCTTTATGCATTCATTTTGGGCCGATATCGGCGCTCGATTGGGTTCAGAGGGCCACAGCTTTAGATGCAAGGCCAATATACACAGCACATAAAACATTAATGATGTAATTCAGCCTGCTGCTTCCATTCTTGGCTGCAGGTGAGGGCAGAAAACACAGAGTAGTATAAAACAATCCTTCAACTGCTTATAAAAAGTGTCCAGAGTTTGGTTCTGTAATGAATCTCAGTTCGGGCTCATTTCAGTTCACGTTTAGAGTCTCCAAGGCTCTGTGGCTCGCAGAGATGAGCGACGGTTCGGACTGAGGTAGTTAAAGTGACTCAGTGTCTCATAAACACAAGAACACAATCTCGTGATCATTTTTTTCCGTTTTATGACTACAGAGACCTACAGATACAGTCCCCACTGACTTACCTTCTAAAAGAGTCTGCAGAGAGGTTCATCTTCTTCAACCAAGGTTCAACTGAGGTAATGACTTCCGGTGTCCAGATAAGTAACCCCCCCCGTTATCCTCTGCTGCTTCCCTGCAGATGTACATCCAAACAACCACTCTGACCATCTCCATGAACCTGAGTGCGTCTGTTGCCCTGGGGATGCTCTACATGCCCAAAGTCTACGTCATCATCTTCCACCCGGAGCTAAACGTGCAGAAGAGGAAACGATCCTTCAAGGCCGTCGTCACGGCCGCCACTATGTCGTCCCGACTGTCCCACAAGGCCAGTGACCGGCCCAACGGAGAGGCCAAGACGGAGCTGTGCGAGAACGTCGACTCCAACAGTAAGTGTCAATATAAATGGAGAAAACATAGAAGTTTCTGTAAAACAAATACATAGAACTCTTAGAACTTCTACACAAATGCTAGAATATTTATACATTTATTTTTTAGATATATTCATTTAAACAGAAAGAGTCAGGTTGTTGGCTACTTTTGGTGCCACAGGGGCGTGCAGTTTGAAATGGTCCCGTTTTAATCAAGAAATAGTCTTACCAACTGTATGGTTTCAAATGCCTTTTTTACCTGTGTTTTAAATATAATATAATAATATATGCTTTACAAACGCCTTTAGCTTCAATTTGGAGATTGTTATATGAGATGTTAGCTGTGCACAGCACTATTTCCCTTTTTTTATTTGACTTGATATGATAAAATCAAGAAAATGAGGAAAATTACGAAAGTGTGCAGCCTCTGCTAAGGAACTGGAGAAACCAGTTAAACCAGTTGTGTACCACTTGATTGCATGTTAGGTGTTCAGATTAGTGTTTGTTTTGCCAATTGTTGGTTCTGTTGGGTGTTCATTATACAAAATAAAAAAAAAACACTGCAATAACCATCATAGGTGTAGCTGAGAGTGAAGTTTCTCACCCCAGCATTTATAGTTTTTCTATTACTTTGGCTCATTTCTTGAAACTGAAATTAAATTCTCAAGCAGCTCTTTTGCCAAAACAGTCTATATGGTTCAGCAAAACACTCTGGTTCAGCAGCAAAATATAATCTCAGAGCCACATAGACAGAGCCACCAAAATAACACATTCATTCTCAAAGACTTCGGTTCATTTGTCTTATCAGGAAGGACTTTCTCAAAACTCTTTGGTAATTCCTCAAAATAACCCCTCTTATGCGCCACAACAGCATGGACCAGCAGCAAATGCTTACCTCCCTACCAAAACTAAGTTCTTGGACCATTACAAGTGTCAGTGCCCTAAAAACACATCCTTCCTTTAGCGTTCTGTTGGTCCTCCTGCATCAAAATTTTTAGACATTTTGTCATTAAGTCACATTATCAGGTCAAGCTGACAGATTAAAATAGTGAATCAAACTGAAAATAAAACTAGAAAAGAAAAATAATGCGTAATAAACCTTCACTGGCAAGGTTATGATACTTGATTTTAATTTATGTCTTTATTGTAAAGCAAATGTCTCAGAGCAAAAAGGGAGGTAGCGCCGCAACCAACCACTGCACTGCTCTACTGTGATTTCCTCACAAGCAGCATCTATTATTGCTTAGGCAAAGGTTCTATGATACTGATCCTGAAACTTTCAGACCTTCCACCTTCAAGATGAAATAAACTCCTCTATAAGGATGAGGATTAGCGAGTATGGTGGCAGGAACACATTCAGCATTCTAACATGTCAGAGGAACCAGTCTCTGGTATGTGGGCCACGGTGGAAGTTCCTATTACCCCACACAATGGCAAATTGTGATGAGTGAGGCCCAGCAAAAGTTCTCTCATTGTAAGGATCTAAATAAAGACAATCCAAAAACATAAGGAACTTTTCAGTCTTGTATAAGCCAAGAGTGGGGAGGTGGGTGCCACACCATTCTCCATAATCACCACTCACATAGTAACCCCATTCTGGCACGTGGCCCACTGGCCAATGACATTACATCTACATCCACATCCACAAACACCAGAGTGTGTGTGTGTGTGGGGGGGGGGGGGGGGGGGGGGGTTTCCCCTCTGGTTCCTTCTTAGTCTGGATCTAGTTTCACCTAACATTCAATTACAGCAGTTACAGAACTGCAGCTAATGTTGATTGACATTCCAGTTATTAAAAACGTAAATGTTTTTGCTTTGGACAACAAAAACATGAACTGACATGTTTTGGATGGTAAAACTATCTAACTGAGAAATGACAGTCATTTTAGAGTCATCTTAATCGTTTGCAATCAAACACTAAAGCACTTGAAGCATTATAATTTGTATGAAAAACATTGAATCTGTTGTGGATTAATGCCAAGACGTTTGGAATGTAAATGTCCAGATGGTTCTGAAAATGTATTTTCTGTTTCAAGAAATGAGCCAAAGCAATTAAAAAAAACCCAAGTCATGTTACATCTTATTTAAAGTTCAGTCAAAGACAGAATGATCCATCAGGTCTGTTAACACACACAATAACAACTGCTAGGTTGTTATTGTGTTTCATTCATGATCGTGGCGTCTCTGCTGAACCACGGTCAGCTCACTGTAGTTTCACTTAAATCCTGATTCAAAAGGTGCTGCATGGTCTGTGCATCACTCATACAATAAAATGGCAATTTTTCATGGTAAAACGTACGACCAAAAGGGATAAATAGTACATAAAAATGCATAAAAAGTACATCCTTACTTACTAAATTCCTGTTACTAAATAACAGGAAAATAAAATCAAGTTGTTGTAAGAAAAGAATACATTAGGTATTTAAAAAAAAACAGGATACAGGATGAAAAATGTTAAAAGCAGAAAACATAAGGAATACAAAAGAAAAGTTGAAGCTCTAGCTTGAGCTGTGAACACTACCATTTGAACCATCACCATTGAATTTTGTTTCATTTGTGCTAAAAGTGCCCACAAAAAACATCCAGAGCTGCTCTAAAATTTGGAAATAAAAAAAGAAGCCTCCAGTACGATGCTGAATAAAAAAGGAAAATTGAGATGACACAGCAGTGTGATCTCCTCCTGGCAGTGGGGCTCTTTTCAGGGCTCTCAAGAACAACTTACCAAATCCCGTTTTTCTACCTTTGACAGGCTAATTTCATAATTTATCAGAGGTAAGAGAAATTAATCCTCTGATTCTTCTGCTTTTCTGTCCTGACCTTGATTCATTTTCTGCTGGAGCTGTGAGCCGGTGGTGGTGGGAAAAGGGGGGCTGTGTAGAAACAGAAATGACATGGAGAGGAAGAAGGTGTATGTGGAAGGAATGTTAAATATACATCCTCAGCTCAATATTGCCACTGACTCATAACTTTTGCGGGGGGGGGGGGGGGGGGTACTTTGTCTGATCACACCAGTGGCAGATTTATGATTATTCTCTGCTGCTGCCTGCTGGTTGGTTTGGGTGCTGCTTTAACTGAACAACTGACCCCCATGACCTAAAGTTTTACTGCAGAGTGTTGCTCAGAAATCCTTTCTTTTATCAAATGTCAAAAGATATGAATCTGTGGAGAAGAAAGCAGTAATGTCAGCTGCAGATTAAGTCAAAGTCACATCAGTTGTCACACTGCTTGGTGTGTGAAATTTGTTCTCCGCATTTGACACATCACCCAGTCACAGCCGTACTCGGGAATCATTTGATTGTTTAACCCCTCCCAATCCAACCTTTTAATTCTGAGTGTCAAGCAGGGAGGCAGTGGGTCCCACATTTAGTCTTTTGGTATGACTGAGCCTGGATTTGAACTCACAACCTTCCAGTCTCAGGGTGGACACTCTTCAATAAGGCCGCTGAGCTGGATATTGTATATATATTGTATTACTGTCAGCATTTTTTCTCCTCTTAATGTATCCAATAACAATTACAAGATGTTTGAACATTATTTAAATCTCTAAATTCTGTATTCTGGCCAATTATAGACCAACGTAAAAAATCTCTCCTTCATTTCAACAATCCTGGAAAGAGTTGTTGTTAAGCAGCAATACCGCCACCTACAGGACAATAGCCACTTGGAAGATTTTCAGTCAGGGTTCAGACCTCACCATAGCACTGAAACTGCACTAGTCACTAATGGATTGTTATCGGCCTCAGAAAAAAGACTAAACTCTATTCTAGTTCTGTTAGATCTCAGTGCAGCCTTTGATATTATGGACCACAGCATCTTACTGGAGAGACTAGAGCATGACATATGGATCAAAGGATCTGCACGGATCAGTACCAAATTATTAATGTAAGTGGAAATTCCTCTTATTCCACTTAAGTTAGTAAGGGAGTCCCACAAAGCAGGAAATACAGTATTATTTTTCACTATTTTGCAGATGATACACAGTTGTATTTATCCATTAAACCTGACAAGAACGACCACATGGAGAAAGGTAACGCCTGCATTAGAGACATCAAGACCTGGATGACCATTATTTACCTCCTTCTAAACCCAGAAAAAACTAAAGTCATTATACTAGGTCCTAAATACCTGAGAGATGCTCTATCTGATCACATAGTCTCCGTGGATGGCGTAAATATAATCTCCAACCTGGGGGTTTTATTTGACCAGGATTTATCATTTAAGGCTCACGTATCACAGGCTTGTAAAACTGCATTTTTGTTGCATCAGTAATATTAGGTTGGGGGCATGAGTGGCTGTAAGCTAACAGGAGAGCGTAAACAGAAAGCTCTGTTATGAGTAATGGGAAGGGGGGCCGGGGTTGCTCTTTCTGATGAACTACTACTGCCCTGAAGAAACTGTCTTCGAAAACAACACAGGTTTTTCAATTTTAGCTAAAAACAGTATTATTTTTATTAAAATGCCACTGGAAATGCTTTGAAAATAGATCAAAAGATGATCAAAGTAGATCTTTTTGTTTTTGGCAGTGCGCTGCTTTTCTATTTTCTGGAGCACCTGTTGTTTCTGCTCTCCTGTTGAGTGTTGTTGTGGGGGTGTAACTAGCGCAGCAGGTGGGTGCTGCACAGGCTGCCACAGCCTGGACGTGACTCTGAGAAGTTAAATAATGAAGGCCCTGCGAGCAGACCTTTGCGCACCGATAATGATGGCTCATCAATCAGTGGTGTTGGCTGCAGTGCAGCAGGGAGCTGTTATCGGCGCTGCAGGGAGGTGAGACTCTGCCCAGCGTTGGTTTCACAGTGGCTTCTAAAAGAGCCACAAAGCCATCTTTCCGACCTATTCAGTCACCTCTTTCTCTCCTCTCCATCTCCATTCAGACCGGACTTTAGTGGTTCTCCCCAACTCCATTTTCCAATGTTGTTTCCTCACCTGCTGCCTTCCTGCTGTCCCCTCACTCTCTGTCTCGACGCTGTAATAGCCCTCAGTCACTTCAAATGACTTCATCTTTTTCCCCTTCGATCACTCTCCGTCTTCCCTCTTTTCGTCTCCATCTTTTTTGCTGCGACAGCTGATTCCCCGACTACAAAGACTTCATCTTCAGCCGCTCTTCAAAGGCCAAATCTCTCTGATTCTCCTTTTATAAGACCTCTCAGCCTTTCTCCAAAAGCTGATTCTGTGCACAACAAAGACTCGGGTCTGTCTCTTAAAGCTCGCACAGCCTCTGCAGCTCACACAGAATCTCTACAAGCATTCCCCTCCTGGTGTGCCTGCAGAGGGGAAATACTTTTATATAAAATTATTCTTTTGAAATTTCCTTTCCCACTCACTTCCAAACCTTTATTGAACCTTGAAGGTTTATTTTTGGAAAAGGAATGGAGAAATTAGAAGACACTCTCCCCGCAGGGAACGTGGCCAGGCCTTTCCCTCTGTGCACCCTTCTTTTCAGCTCCATGAGCAGCCAGATGGAGGGGTCTGTAGTTTGGTTGTCCTCGGGCCTTTTAAGGCGCTCTTGTACCTCGCAGCACATGACCCATGTCAGAAAAGACAAATGACCCTTGGGTCATATTTTCAGCACCTGCAGCTTATCCCTGCAGTGATGTGAAGTACAGAAACGGAAATGTGTTTTCTTTGTATAATTTTCTTCTGGCTGAAACACATCAGCTCCTCCTGCATGACTTTTTTCTTCTTTCAGCAGTTGATCCAATCAGAGTCCAGACAACCACAAAAGTGCGTCAAAGATCAAAAACACTGGAGATGCATTCAGATCCAATCACTTATACTGGCACAAGCCACAACTTCAGAAATGACACTTTAGAAAATATTTGAAGCCTACGTCCTGCTCCCAACAGTGAAAACAAATGTTGGAATTTAAAGATGATCCCAAAGCAAATTGCAAACAAAAATATTATTTTCAACAATCAATTACATGTAACATGAAAACACATTCGTATAAATGACTTTGCTTCCATTTTCACATTTTAAGTCAATATTTAGGGAAAATGTTTTCTTGTGAAAAATAGCTCAATTTTAAAGAATCAGACTTTTATTTTTTTTTTCAAATCAATAGCTGTCCTTTTTAACAAAGTGCAGAATATTCAAAAACTGAATGAAGACTCTAAGCCCAGCTGTTTTAGTGGCACCAGTTTAGTTGAAGTAAACAAGTTTTACTTAATTTTCCCTATAAATGTCAACTCAAAGACTGTGAATGAGCATTTACAACCGATTCAAATTGATTGATTGATTGATTGACTGCTCATAGTAGTTACTTTATAATAATCTGATTTTTGTCTACTTTTTGTAACTTGCACATTTGTTCTAATTGTTTATATTTGTGTGCCTGAAAATTGTTTAAAAATATCAAAGCTACAAAATGTACAAACAGATGAGCAACTGTTCAGGCACAAACATTATTTAAGATTTTAATGCCATACAAATATTGGTTAAACATTACTTGTTTATTCTACCGTATTAAACTAATCTTCTTCTGATCTTTCTTAAATGAAAAATGAAACTATTTACCATTTGAGACATTTTATTGATTTTTTTTTAGCTGCTTAAAGCTCCTCATTACTTTCTGGGTAAAGTAACTTTTTTTAAAACTTTTTTTTATTTCAAAGATTTATATATCTATATATATATATTATAGATATATATCAATATATATATATATTTATAGATATATTTTTGCAACTTAAACTAACAATTTTGTGAGGTAAAACAAAATAAACACGTAGTAGAACTTAAAAGTTGAGAACTGCTTCTCAACTTCCAGTTGACTCTTTCATTTGCATACAGACCGGATCCTGCTCTGATCTGGGGCAGGGGTGGACGGGTAATAACTACTGCTGTGAACAGCCTCTGGCATGAACCTTTGCCTGAATTCTGTCTTCCGTTAGCAGATGTTAAAGGGTTAACAAACCTGTATACTCGAGATTTTAAAAAACCGTTCCGTCTGGTGGCTCGATGCTGTCAGACTCGTCCCACCTGCTTTGTGTAAAGGTGAGAGGTCAGGTGACCAAGTCAGAGAGGTGTAGAGACAACTTCAGGCCTTCAAATGCAAACACATTTCCTTTTATATTCTCCACATGATTGATGATGAGCTTTTGGCTCACAGCCATTCATTTTCTGAATGGAAAGTGTTGTCATCCCCCATCTCCCATTTTTGTATCCCTGTAAGTGAGAGTACCAGTGTGGGGGGGTTCCGTTCTGCCAGTGCGGTTCTTCAGACACACTTATAAATGGATACCTGAGCCGAGGCTGTCAGAGAAACTTGCAGAACATCTTCATCACTGCTGAAGGTTTAATGCTTGGGATCAACAACTGTACCTAACGTAAAAAAAAAAAAACATCAACAATATAAGATTTTTATTTCTCATTTGACAAAAGTAAAATATATAGTAGAGTTTTGAATTATATGACTGGAGAAAGAGTGTTTTTTATGCTTTAAATTAAAATTGGAATACTATAGTGGGGTTTTTCATCTTTCACTGAACCAAGCTCTCTAGAGCTAAGAGAAATGCTCTGAAATGTACATAAATGAATAAACAAATTGCAGTTTTATTCACTCTATAAGTCATGCTTAAAAGCCTTTAAGGCCCACTTCAATGAAAATTATGTTTCTGGTGTTTTTAACATGTTCTTGTAATAGTTTTTGATTAAGGTAGGGTCTATATAAAGGAAATTCCTTTTAATGTTCGTGTGAATCAGGAGCATAAGAAAAACTGTTGGATAACTCCAATATTGCTCGCCATTTTTGTTGCACTGGTCCGGCCCACAACTCAGAATCAAATGTCTGGACAAAACTGCAGAAGCTATGTCCTAAAAAACAACACAGTTTTTTTTCCCCAAATATTATCAAAAGACCACTGATAACACTTTAGCAATAGATGAAAAGATGATTTTTAGCGGTGTGTGACTGTTTTTTTTTTATAATATCTGACAATTGTTTAAAAGTCATTCACACATTATTCTTAAAACAGATGTGATTTCTAAATGAGACATGTTTTTGAATGGTATAAAGATTTTTTTTTTTTTGCCTTAGGCTAATGAATAATTTTTTTTTACCTTAAAAGTTTTGACAATTATTTGACAAATATTTGGGTCTTAGACTAAAAAAGTAGTGCAGTTTTTCATGATTGCAAGTAAAGCTTCACTGCCATCAGTCAACCTGTCAAAGACCGCTGCAAAAATAATGGGGTATAAACAACAAAAGGTAATTTATTACTAAGAAATACATTCATAATTTGAGAAAAAATTTGAAGCCTTTCCTCATTAACAATAATTTAATAAGGAGAGACATGAAAGCTTAGTTATATCTGATGACTAAGACTAGCTAACTTATCATCACTATTTATGCAAAGTGGTTCACAGAGACCACATTCTGAATTCAGGAGGACCTCGGTAAGCTCAAACTTCAACCCACATCAGGACAAACTTCAAAAGGATTGCTTATCCGCATGCACTGTGGATGATTAAACTAAACCAGAGCTAGATAGAGATCATTTGTACACCTTGCTTGACTATTCCTCTACATCCTCCTCAATCAACCAGACTGACCTTTACGAAAGCCCATAGGTCGATCTGTGTTTTAAGGATAACAGAATGCATCTGCTCCTTCACCTCCATCATCATTAACCTCTATCAGTGGCTTCAGCCAGAACAAGATACACAGATCTTTGTTTTTCCTTCTTCTCTCCTCCCCAACAGGTCCAGCAGCAAAGACAAAGTACGTGAGTTACAATGACCTGGTGATCTAAGTGGACCCCCAGCATCAAAGGGACCTTCTGCAGAGGCGTCTGCTCTCCTGCCTGATCTTCAGCTGCAGGAGGAAGCGGACAGCTTTCAGTTTTACCTTCTCTTGTTTCCGTGTTTCACTGCCCGCCACAAGCGTTCAGGTGTTTGCCACCCGCCGAGACTTTCTTTCTTCAGTCAAACGGGAAAGTGGTGGAGTGGATAATATGTGGGTGAGGCTGACAGCAGGACAAGCATGGCGGATGCAGCAGACGGTCAGTGGTAACGAAAGATTCCGCACTGCATCTTAGCCCCATTACATGCACCCGTCGCCTCATGTACTTACATGCTGCGAGTTTTCCAACCTCCTCTGTCTACATGTTTGTGCTCTTTCTGGTTGACATGTTGGCCTGCTTTAGTTCTTTCCTTCTTCTGTGTCACAGATATCAAGTCTATTATGTTTTCTGATGCACATTCAGTTTTTTAATGTGGGCTCTGGAGGGCTGCGCTTTCTATCATTTAAATGTCAGCTGAATAAAAAAGGACAGTGTAAAGGTGGATGCTCTTGAAGCCCCTGAAAACTCCCCCTCTGGGACAGGTTCTGGAGTGTGAGAGACCATGAACACCTCACAGATTCATCATTGATGGTGCATGCTTTCAGTCGTTTGCAGGCGCAAACACTTGTGCTCTAACCGTGGGAACTACATGTTCCATGCTGCTTTGTGGATTGTACAGGAGGTACGATGCTGCGGTCCAATCAGCTGGATCCACTGCTGTAACCGTGCCATTTTGTTGTGTTTGTCTGCAGTTTGTCAGATCACCGTGTTGCTGAAGACAGGGACACAAAGGCGTCTAGTTGTGGTTTGTTTGCATTTCTTTATATTAGCTGCAAATGTGTCTGTCTTGCATGCGTGCTGAGGTTTCAGGGTTCAGTTTTCAGGGGCTTAAGCTCTGGGAAGTTTTCAGTGTGGACAAGTGACCAAAGGTCTGTACTGTGGAGACAGTCACATGTCATCACATGAGGCTCCTTTCTCATCCAACTTAAACTTCTGTTGCAAAGAGTGGATCTGTGTAATCTTTTTTTTTTTTAAATAAATACATTATTATTCAGCTATATATTTTTTAAATTTTATTTTTTTACTTACATACTTAAAACTTGGCAAATAAGTTGCAATGGTTAAAAAAACACAAACTTTTGATTTTTTTTCTAAAAAAAAATAGAATTCAAAATGGCACCTGGTTCATTTTCTGAAATCTTGTCAGTGATTTAGTCTTTCAGCTAAGTTGTACCATTTACCCTGATCCTACCGAGCATTTACGAAACTAAGCATTTCTTGTGGTTTTTTAGAGCTGTCAACAATAATGCATTAACGCACGCGATTCCTTTTTAAAAATGTAACATGAAAATATATATTAGTGCTGATTACACTCCGCGTAGCAACAGTCTTCTGCGGTGTGCGTCAATTACTGAATGCACACTTCATAGAGCACAATTCCACGTATAACATGGTCACTTACAGAAGAAGAACATATTCAATCGATTTTTTTGTATTTTATTTTGTTAGTTGTTAGGTTTAGATTGCTTTTTCACAGAAAGCGGACTGTTTGATACTTAATCCGGCCCGTTGTCACTGTAACATAATGCGTCACTGAACCGGCAGACCTTGACTGCAGCGATAAAGGAAAGCAATATATATATATTGCTTCATGATAGGTTCAATAAAGCATCAGTTCAGAGAGAAAGTTCACCTCTTGGAGCTTGTTTTTGTCCACATCACAAAGGAGAACACCAGAACACCCAGCAGCCAATCAGAATAGAGTATTCACCCAGACCATTTAAAGTGCAGAAAAGTAATGTTTGTTTCTTATGGCTGTATATCAGCATCTTTGTTTTCTTGGAGTAATACTGCAGAGATAAAAGTCATTACAGTTCTCCTTATCTTACTGTTTATGTGTTTGAGCACACAAATAAAACTTCTGAGTTAACACTTTATGAATTTAAACATTTCAGACAATAAAAATCAAGACAAAATGTTCTCTCTGACCTTTCTTTTTGTTTGAAAGCTGCATATTGTTGTATAAAATGTAACTTGTAAAACATTGTGATTAATCACAACCCAAAAGCGTGGTTACTCTGATTCAGTTTTTAATCGATTGACAGCGCAAATTTGTTTGCTGTAAAAAAAAATTGTCTGTGTGAGGTTAAAAAAATAACAGGACTGGAGCATGATGCTTGTTTTGTGGAGGGTCACTTTTGGGCCCCTCCAGCAGAATCACTCTAATTACAATAAACCTATAAAGCTATGTTCACACCTCCCTTGGCAACACGCATTCAAGCAACCACTTCCAATGACAAGTCTGTCAACTTTGACCAATCAGGGACTCGGATTTGGCAATGACAAATGGATGATGTCCCCTTTCATTCACTGAAGTGCTAAACATTTAAAAATTGGTCATAGAGGAGAAATTAATGATTGCGCTTTGATATTTCACACCAAGCCTCTTTCAGCTGTAGGTGGTGGACATTCCTTAGTACCGGGCAGCAGTCCAGTGTACACCATGGGCTAAAGGAAGGTTTAAGAACCTGCGTCACATGCCTGGTGGAACGTAGCATTACACGTTCCTTGTTTCAAAAACCATGCCTTACATCCGCTTCTCCAAAGTGCTTGGTAGGATCAAGGTTTATTGTTTGTTGTGGTGAACCTCCCTTATTACAAACTTCAAACAGCATTAAACTCCCTTAGAAGCCATCAGCTTTGCTTAAGTGTTAAAGAAATGTTCTTTTTCTACAGAATACTTGCATCATAAAGATTTCTTTGATTTCTGTCTTTCATTGTTCTAGATTTAGTTTTTGTGAATCAGGAAGGACAAAACAAGGGGCAACAGCTGTAATGGGCTGTAAACTCGAAATCCGTATTGAGGCCGATAACATGCGAAACAGAATCCGACAGGGCATGT
This sequence comes from Oryzias celebensis, assembly GCA_014656515.1. NCBI lineage: Eukaryota > Metazoa > Chordata > Actinopteri > Beloniformes > Adrianichthyidae > Oryzias > Oryzias celebensis. The sequence goes on from BNCR01000005.1 coordinate 11,263,387, forward strand.
GCACGAGTACTGCTCATGTGCACTACAATTCAGTGTAATTCCGTTTGCATCTTTTCTTGTGGTTCTGTGTCTACCACCATTAGAGTACTTTACGGTGAGGTGCAATGGGGAATAGATCCCAATGCCCACTAAGGGAAAAGAGCCTCTGATGCGCTCCCTGTGAATTCTGAGATTAAAATTTGGAATCATGGGAATCATTAACATTGTTACATAGAATCAACAGTTTCAATTCAAGCTTAAGCAGACTTTAGCCCAGTTAGCCTAAGTCGCTACCACTTCCTAAAGCACACTTTTTCTTCACACTAGCCAGGGGAGGATAAGGGATTGACCTTTGCTGGATGTACGTTGCATCATCCTCCACATTCAATTCATAAGTCTGTGATGACACATTTTAAGTGGAGCGCTCCACGGAGGGCAGAAAGTAACAGAACTTCAACAACCCCCTCGTACAGAATAATATTGCCTTTATTATTCAAAAATAAAAAAAGCCAGATGGTTGTTTAAATGCATGCAACAATCACAGAGGGGGCAGATCAGGACTAATAGTTTTTAAAAATTGAATGAAAAATAACATAAAATTCAAAAGAGGTGGCTGCACATTTGTGTTTGTCCTCAAAAGTAGCATTTATGTTTCTTTACTAGTTATGACATTAAGCTTTCACCTTCACTTTTACAATGAACATTTTCTTTACCTTAATTCCTTTTATCTTTTGGATTGGGAAAAGTGAGGGCTTCAGTTTCAGGCAGATGTAAATACCAGGTCTAGTTCTTTGAAGCAAATTGTCTGTTTTTATCTTTTATGTCTTTATTTAATGTTATTTGAAAAGATGATTGAAGTACATCCTAAAGTCGCACTCCGACTATCTATTATAAAAGCATTCCCAGTGGTCTTTTAGTTGTCATTTTCTACAGTTTCTGCAAAGCATCAGTAGTTCATAAGAAACTCGCCTCTGAGTTGTGAGTGGAACTGTTGGTGGGGAGCAACCCCGCCCCCTCTTTCCATCTCTGTTGCGGAGGGTTGTGGAGCTTGTTCTCTGCCCATTGTACTTTCTATGCTACAAATAAGTTATTTTTCAAACTGCAGTTTTTTTCATCTACTCCTGATTCATAAAGATTGAATTTAAAGAATAAAATAAAAATGCAATTTTAAGCTTTATTTCTTTGTATTTAAGTCCTCCATCAGAAAAATGACAGAATGTGTTAACACCAAAAAACATGATTTACAGAGTAGTGTTAAGAGTTGGTTTTTAAAAGAAACCAGCAGGCCAGCTATATGATTTAGTAGAAGGTGTGATTCCCAATTTTGGACCTCAGTTTCACAGGCAGGTAGCAAAAGAGAATCATTTGCTCTTATGTCCAATGAGAAATAGTCAAATTTTACACCAAAAACTAGAAAGTGTTACTTTGTCACAGCGTAATGCTGTATTTGGAATGTTTTTTCAGAGTAATCGCTACTCTGAACTTCAAGCTTCACTTTCACTGTGCAGAATTCAAAGGGGGACGTCTGTGATTATCCATGTAGCATGTTTCTGTAGTTTCACCCTCTAGATCAGCAAACATGTCATTTGACTGAAAAGGATTAACACTGAGATAAAATCGAAGATGCCATTATTTATTTGACAGCGAATTTTGCTTACAAAACGTTTCCAATCTGTGCAATTACTATTTACACATGAAATATTTCATTTCAAGGAGAGTAAATGACTTTTTACATTTAGAAGGAACCACTTTTTATTTAGTTAAAGCCCTTCCAGTGCAGACCTCCATTCTTGATCAGCCTGTCTTTTCACTTCATAGAGAACCAACGATTCTTCATCGCCCCACTTTTTTTTCCGTCAGTTTGTTATTTAATATTGAATGTTGTGCTTTAAAGCCTTGTTTGTTTGCTTGTTTGTTTGTTGTTACATGATGGAGGGCCTCCATTCCAACCTGTTTCTCTCCACCCAATGACTTCTGCTGTTCGTAATGAAGACAAAGGTGAAATGATCCTGTGACTGTGAGCCAGAAAATGTGGAGATTTCATAAAACTTCTGCTGTTGAGGTCGTCAAATGCATGCCCTGATGTGTTCGATGTTGAAACGAATCAGTAAAAAGATGAAAAAAATGAAGCTCTTGCAGCGATTTCACAGGTTTGATTCCACTCTCTGAACTGTACCATTTCCTTTGCTTTTGCTCCTTTACTGTCAATTCCTGACACTATCACAGCTTCGATGGGGTTTCATTTTCTTTTGAAAAGCTCTGGGAAACTGAGAAAAGATGAGTATATATTTAAAAAGAATACTTGTTTAAAAAAAGGAAGCATGTATGTTTTCTACTGTTTGTACTTGGTATATTCATGTTGCCCTTGCTGCTTCTGTGCCAATGTCGTGGGAGAGATTTCCATTTGGCCACTCATGCAACTATTCTGTGAGGTGTTGTCCAAGAATGTATCAACATGAAATAAACACATTTGGTTATTTTTTTTACCTATTTCCTGAAACGGTGTCTTGTTTTCAGAAGCTTAGAAGGTGCTTCATTACATTTTCATCATTTGTCTGAAAGCAATTCATGAATATAACACTTCAGTGGGGAAAAAAGTGACTATTATGAGCTACTTTCTGCAAATGAACCACTCCAACGCACTTCCAGAGAGGCTCATATTCTACTGGAAATAATGATGATAGACACACACCTGTCGGCTGGTGTTCAGCTTTGAATGGCTTTTACGCTGAAAGAGTTGATCTTATCCATGAAGGAATCTGGTTAAGAGTAATGCTGATGATCATGTGCAGACATTTATTCAGAGCAGATGCCATAAAGATTTAACCCTTGATGTGTAAATCCACATTTGTGTTACCACTTTTAGACTAGGACAGTCCAGTGCTTATTTTTCTCAATTATTTCCAAACATTCTGGTTTTTAAACATGTGACGTTTGGGTCCAGGGTTTTCATTGCAGAAGGCTTAAAAAGCTTCTGATTACTGAATACAAACAAAGTTTCACTTGGAACTGACTTTTTTTTTTCTTCAATCGTTGCTCGACTTTAAACAATTTCAAAAGATTAAACCTATGAAGGACCATTGTAACTGTGGTTTAACTGATCCAGTTTTCTCAGTAATGGATGATTCTAAATTGTCCCTAGGTGTGAATGTGAAAGTGCGTGTGGTTGTGTAGCCCTGCAACAAACGTACTCCAGCTTTGCCCAACAGTAGCTGGGTTGGCTTCAGAAGCCCTGTGACCCCAAAGAGGTTTTAGAGGACTCAGAAAAGGGATGCAAGAATATTTCTGCTATTCTCTGCGGGTGCTGCAGAGCCCTAATATGTCTAATCTAAGGACCAGTTTATACTTCAATGTGATTTGTAACCGCTCACGTCACATTGGTCGCAGGTCCATCGGAGCAGAATTGCCCCATTTGCTGGTATCTGTAACTTTATGCCTGTAGTGCAGTCGTGTGCAAATTGCCTCATTTAACTTGAATTTATTTTAGCATTTAGATTATGCAGTGACAAAGCCAGCTGTGCAGAAAGATGTATTTTTAACGCTGCAGATGATAAAAACTTAACTGAAGAAGTTAGGAAATACCTTATTCACATGCAGACACAGAGAGAACAGACAACTAGATACAAAAGAGAGTAAGTCACTGGGAAAATATTTCTAATATCTCATTTCTTGCAGCACTAGAGAATGCAGTTCGTCTTATTTTTAATTTTTAATTGATTTTTTTTTTCGCCTCTGTATTGCCTGCTTCTGACAAGTGGACAAACACACCACTTCCTTCTCCACGTTTTAAGTGCCTGTGCATTCACAAATGCAACAAATGGATGAACAAGATGTCCTTTGTGTTTAAAAATAAATGCCGGAGACAATCCCGTCACTTGAAAAGTATAAACACCTCTCAGTAGTTTAAATCACAGTTACTGCAGACAGTAGCAAGCAAAAACAGCCAACATTAGTGTGAACTAGACCCTTCTGGATGCAATTGATGCAATGGCTGATCGTATTGAAGTATAAACTGGCCTTAAGGGATAAACTACCTTAATGCTACATTCACAATGGGCATGTGACGAATGTTTAAAAATGTGCCCATGGTGTTCACACTGGACTGTTGCCACTCAGTACTGGCGCATTTCCATCATGTGCAGTTGGAAAAGGTTTGGTGCAAAATGTAGAAGTTGTGCAAATCTTGCTCCGGGGTTTTTCTTTCACGGCTCTATTCTGACATATGAAAGACTTGGTGTCCTATAATTCCGTCTGGGCACCAATCGCAATTATTAATATCTCCTCGATGATCAATGGTTGGCACTTCCATGCCAACCATTGCTTCCATTTGAAAGGGGCACCATCCACACGTCGCTACCAAATCAGAGTCCTTGAAAGTTTGGCCTGGTTTAACTTTCAAGGCATGTTTAATAGTAGTGAGTTTTGTACATTAAGCTCGAAAACAACAGTCGAAACTTGTGTAGCGACTCGTGAACATAAGAGTTTTGAACGCGGAAGTCCAAAACACGCAAATACTCTTGCCTGCATAGACTTTACATTGAAAGTGGTTGCTTGAACCCGTGGTGTCAACGTAGGTTAAGACATGCGAGGTCATGATCCCTGTATTTTGACTCAACTTTACTTTCACAAATCAATTGGTGTTCATGTGGCATCAAATGCAGGAACCCAAACCTGATGCCCAAAATTTGCTTTAAAAAATCACTTAATAAATCCAAATATGCACAAAAAGTAAACCCTGAAACAGAGACACCACTATATAATCCAAAGGTTGAGTTAGTATCAGTTCATGAACTTGTCAGTACAGATGCTAGTAAGTTCAAGCTGCAGTTTGTTACCATGACAATCTGGATGTTTCATTTATGATGAGGTCAAGCGTATGACAAGGCAATTAAAACGTGTGAAAAACCCTGCGTGATTCATCGCGACAGCACCGAAGCCTGCAGAGAAAAACCAACATTCTCAGCGAGGTCAGGGGGAGGTGGAGGGGCAGAAGCTTATTTGGCTCCACACATCAGCATCTCCTTGCTTGATGAGGTGCTCGCCGCTATCAGCTGAGAGATAGCAGGTGTCAATAGAAACCAATTTAAGATGTCCAGAGCAAAGAAAGTTATTAACCTGTTTCACAAAGAGCTGTGGCTCCCTCTCCCACTCTTTATTTTGGCAGGGGGAAGAGAATGAAAGTGAGGCGCTCAATCTTCGACATTTTGTCCTTAAAGGAGGCGAGGACAAATTCGGGCAGGAAGGACGTGGGGGGCAGGGTGTTGGAATCTTTCAAATAGCAACAGTACACTGAAATAACATGAATCTGTTCTTAATAATCTGTTCATTCAGCATGATTCTGAAAGGCATGGTGTCATTTGCAAAGAGAGGTAAAACATTTTTCATTCAACTTTACATTAACTGGACGTCTATCTCGGCACTTTTTCTTCTCTTGGTTTGAGGGAATGTAAGGTCCTTCTAGGGTAGCTGAGGTTATTCCCACAGTGAGTTTTGGGGATGTAAAGCTTTTTTCTTTCTTTCTTAGAGCATTACCTCTGAAAAGTCCTAGACGATACTGTAAAGACCTCCTGACCAGATACTCAAACCACATCAGCTAGTTCATTGAAGATCAGGGAGCAAGCAGATGTTTTGAAAACATGAACTCCTCATTGTGTTTCTGATGACTTTCCACCATGTCTGAGTGCTGGAATATAGATCAAATATTATGAACCCTTGCACTGCGCATTATGACAAGGTACACAGGGTAATTATTACTTATTGGACAAGTCAAGAACTCACAGTTTTAGACAGATAAAAATAGACACATTGATTTCTTGCAGTTCTCAGGATCTAGCCGGTTTTCCAGCTCTCCCTGTACTGCATCGTATAAATTACCAGGTTTGAGTCAAACGGTTGTTTAGTCAATCAGAACATGGAATTACCTGTATTATCACACAGATATAAGAGAGCTATAATCAAAGCAACAAAATATAAGCTTTGAAATAAAATGTCTGGTTTAGCCGAGTGTCTACTGACGCCTGACAGTCACAATGACAGATGGTGATTGTATGTTGATTGCTATCCACATCTAAGAGGAGCCAAGGTTCAGCCTGTTCCCATAGCATCACAAAGTACTCCTGTTGACATTGTATCTAATATCTCAAATAAATTATGAAGTGCTTCTGTGTTTGACAGGTGTGCTCACCTGTAAAGGACAAAACTCCAATCAGGAGTTAAGCCGTTTATCCAAACATAGTGATACTTATTGACAGGCTTAGAGGCTTGAAGAGAAATAGACATGCAAATATTCACACACAGGCCCCACAGCTGAAGAATGTACTTGTTCAGCATAATTGTATGGCGTCACAGCAGAGTTCCCAGCAGTTTTGTTTATTGTGAACCAACTTGTTACATCCAGAGCACCGGTGCGTGTTAGGGGAAGTCCATATTACCAGCTGTTTGTCGTCCCTTAAACCCAAAGTATAACAATCCAGCCTCATACAGCTTCATATCTTTTTTCTCCGGGGACTCCGGCTTCCACCCTCCAAAAACATGCTTCATAGGTTAATTGGTCACTCTAAATTGTCAATAGGTGTGAATGTGAGTGTGCATGAGTGTGTGACTGTGGCCCCTGCGACAGACTGGCGACCAGTCCAGGGGCGTCCCCTGCCTTCGCCCATGAGTAGCCGGGTTAGGCTCCGGCAGCCCCATGACCCCGAAAGGGATAAAGCGGTTCAGAAAATGAATCAGAGAAATGAATGAACGATTGAAATAAACTTGTATTTCTCAAGACTGTGGAACTAGTCAGTTGACTCTGATTTTTTTTCTACTTTTAGTTTAAAAGTCCCAGAAATCAAAGCGCACTAAATGTTTTTTAGCTTGTTTATCTAAAAAAAAAAAAGTTAAAATTTTAGTGTTTTTCTTTAAATCCTTTAACGACCCTGTCACTAAAGTTATATTTAATGTTTCTATGTAATGAGCCTATTGTGACTTCTAATGAAATTCTCTTGTGCTAAAGCACTTTGAGGAAAAGGAAGTAACTGGATGAGAAAACTCACCAAACAGGTTGAGTCTGTTGATAGTCAGAGCAACTATGTGGTGGTTAGTAAATCCGACCTACTTTTACAAACATTTTGACCTCACTGTATGTTGAACAGATCTTTTCAATTTAGATGAGTCAGGTCTGTGTGGTCAGGTCTGTAAACATGATAAACAGGTTTTAGGAACATCATATCGACCTGGGGTTTCATCAGTTGCAGGATTCCAAAACAAAGACGAATAAAAGGCATTTTACGGGGGATTATTTGCATCCTGATTGTTCTCATAAGTGATGATGAATCACAGGTTTGCTGTGAGCATGTTAGATTGACCGATTCTGTACTTCTGGACATGAGGCGTCTGTCAGAGCTCAGCAGGAAGCTCGGTGATGAAGAACTGACAGCATGTATGCGCGTACACGCTGTTAAAATGATGGATCTCACACAGTTGACAGAAGGATCCTGAGGATGATCAAAGCTGCATAGTCACGCAAGAAAACACTGTGTCCCTCAAAATAATGACACTTTAGTTCATTCCAACATCAGAACATGCAGTACTTAAAATAGTATGAGTTGCACCTGAGATTTTACAAGCATGAAGGAAAAATTTAACAAGTACGCCTTGTCTTGAGTGAGAAGACATACTGTATATTCTTCTTAAGAGGGAGCAAAAAAACTGAGATTTTCAAACATGGTGGTGGAGGGATGTTGATTTGGACCTGATCTGTAGAGACAGGAGGTGTCTATGAACTCTGTATGTCAAATTTAAGTAGTCTATTTCACACACAATTTGGAGATTACATAATTTTCTGTCTTTGCTTGGTAAACTCTCACACCTGCCAAACCAAGAGGACTATCAAATATCAAATTTGTGTCGATAGTGTCTACCCCTGTCACAAAACTGTTGGACACTGGGAAATATCTTACTCCTTCAGTAATACTAATGGAATAAACAACAAGCATTGACTGTATTTGACAACTGGACTGTTTCCCCCCTCCTCCCTCGGGTTCCAGATAGAAAGTACCCACTGGCTCCAAGAAGCCAAAATCCCATAGATTTCTACTGAGAAATGAATTGGTATTACTCAGTCATTCTATTTGTCAGAATTACCAGTCTTGCTTTGATTTCTTTTTTTTTTTACATGTTCTTGCTAATCCAATCAAATGCCTCAATAAAATATGTGGTTCCACATTGAACGTTTAAACATTTAATAGATAGATTCTCCTGACCCCACTTTCAGTGAAAGGGGTGTGGACATCCAACAAGCTCACTCCTGATTGGCAAGAGTGATTGCCATAGAAACATTGATACAGACTGACTTAGACCAATTTAGTGCTTCGTGATGTTGCGTAGTGCCAACGTTGTGTAAGTAGTAGTAAGCCAATGGGTGACATCACACTCACTCGGTCCAGTTTCCTTTTACAGTCAATGACATTAACACAAACTTTAAAACTAGACTGTTTCTTTTTGAAAAATAGATGTTTTATTCCTATTTTTTCATATAAACTCTTTTTCTTAAAAATCAGATGCAATCGGCTTCCATAGAATTATCTTTGCATTGTACATTTAAAGTGTATTAAGTTTCAATTTCACTACATCTAAACCTAAAACTTATCTCAGTGAAGAATCACCTGTCACATTCAGAGTCTTACAGAATCTTGGACTCAGAACAGTCACATTGACTTATAGTCTTAACTTTTTCCTGCCTTCTCAGTCAGGAACATGACTTTCATTGGATCTTATACAATTCCAGACCATTCCCCTCCATCACCCTCTCCATCCCAAAATTCCACTTTGTGCTCTTCCCAACATGAACAACCCTCCTTTTCCCACTGAGGTGCATCCATCCTTGCCAAACCATCGTCGTCTTCATCCCCCTTCCTCCCCACTGCACACATCATCTGTTTCAGGCTGCAGGGCGATACATCAGTGTGGCGGGGCAGAGAAAGCTCTTTAAGTTGCATAAACACAACGTCGCACAGGCACCGGCGGTGGCTGTGATGGATGGGGACACAGAACAGAGAGGGGATTCTGCAGGGGCAGATGACCGCGCAGCACCAGAACAAATCATCGTTTCTGCTCGGCAAAATACAAGGAGAAATCCTCCATGAGATCATCCTGTAAGTTTATTCCGCAGACACACACCTGCAGCTTTTTTTTTTTCTTTCACCGTGATGGAGTCATTTAAACTGAATTCATTGACTGGAAAAGTTGGATTTGTTTTATGATACACAGCGGAAAGTCACTAACGGTCTGCTCATTCTTTGTGTTTACTGTTATCCATCCACATATGGCCAATTTTTGTTATTTGGAGCTATCTTTATTAATGTCTTAATTTTGGGGTTAACAAATATCAAACTAATAAAAATGTATTTTATTCTCACTCATTATTAATCATAACAAAGGAAACTAGTATAAAAATACTAAATAAATTCCAACTAAATAGGAGTAGCAGATGTTTCTGCGTTTTTGTGTAGCTCTTTTCTAGTCATAACAGACCTCTACTACTTTTCTGCTTGAAGATTTTTGTTATTTGAGAAGTCTTTATCTCCAGAATATTTTAGTAGAATCAAACAGTGTCCAGCCCAGCAAGTTGTTAAGTTTTAATAAGTTTTTTGAAAAAAAAATGATGGAAAAAGCTATAAAAGATTGAAATATTAAAAAATAAAAAATAACTAAAATAACAAAAAGGTTAATCAGCTATTCTGAAATTTTAGCTGGGGGGCACAATCCAGATTCTACAGATGCATTCACCAGCACCTGGTCTGCTTTGTTTGAACAAAGGAGGCTCAGAGAACAAAAAATACTGAGTCACACACACCTGTAATTACATCGTCTTGACACCCAAGTGGAATTGCAGTCGTCAAAGAGTTTCGTTTTTAATTCTGGAGCATTGATTGTTTTTGCTCCCTGAGAAGGCCACTTCTGTCATTATTCTCCTTAGTCATTGCAAGTGTTCTATAGAAAAGATTATCTTCAGCAAGAATCTGTATTTATATAACATTAGAAGTGTTATTCTTGCTCAGAGTTGAGTTTAAACATTTAAACTGTTTAGTGTTGCATAGAGAAGTGAAGCTGCAGGGAGCCTTTACACAACATTTCTACTTTTTTGTATTCATATTTTTAACCTATTTCTGTCTTCTGTAAAAGTTGCACCAGTTGTGACTGTGAATTGCAGTGAGTTTCATTTTGTGGCTGTGATAGAAACCGTGCTGCTGTGCTCCTCTCTGCCTCTCGAGGACAGACACCTCGAGGACGTGACCCCTCTTCTAAACATTTTGTGCCTCCATTCCGTCGGTACGGCTCGTCTCGCTACGCTCAAAGTGGATTCAGAGCATTCAGCGGTAATGCTTTACTGTAATTCGCCTCCAGCTTGAATGAGGGGAAACATCAGGGTCTGTCAGGCTTTTAGCTGCTGACGACAAGCACAGATTCCGATTTGAACTGTGAAAACACATGCTGATTCTTTTTTTAGACATAATCATAGAAACTGTTCTTGAAGAAAAGCTTTCATGACAAAAATGTCTTTTATGTTTTTCTTGATTTCCTTTGTTTTTGTTCTTGTCTTAAAAAACAGTTTTTCTCTGTAATCTGCTCATCTGCTCATCTATTATGTGTCTACATACGCTTTAAAGTTACATAACTGCCGAATTACAATTGAGTTATAACACTTCCACAGAAAAACATTTCCCATCAAGCAACGGCAAATCTCAGCCAACCCAAACAGATGTAAAACTATTTTCAAAACCATTTCAAATAATGATTTTTTTTTTTCCTGTTAGTCAAAAAATCTGTTGATGTAATGCCCAAATTTGTGAGGGGCTCAAAGACTTGTAACTTTAATGTAACTTTATTTGAAGGCTATGAGGAAAAGACATTAGCAGATGGAGGGGGACGGTGGATAATACTGGAAAACAAGTATAAGGGTAAATAAACATGTCACTGACTAAGGTAATAGGTATGTACTGTTTTCCCCATGTCCAAAAATGGCAGCGGAAGAAAAAGACAGATCCAGTGAAGAGGAATTTGTATTCCAAAGCTTTTTCCAACTGCAGTTTTTGTTGAATGGGCCTTCTCACTTTACATAACCCCTAACCCTTCTTCATTGACAGTATGTTTACATCTGAGTTTATGTTTTAGAAAAATGTAAGTCAGTGTGTTATAGTTTTTTGATTAAAGAAAGCTTAAGACTTGCTTTACTTCATCCACCCTTAATTAAGATGTTCTTACTAGATTTGTAATATCACTTTTTAATGACACATAGATAGTTTCTATTGTTATACATTGGGTTATTAGTTTTTGCCCAAAATAATATTGGTTGAAGGTGTAAAAATATCGAGTTATAAGTGTTCAGAAAAAAGCCCCTTTTTTACCCTCTGTCTCAAATTTGATCCACACATTTTTTACATAGTATAGCTGTAATATAAATAATTAATTATCAATAACATTTATATTCTTTCAAAAAAGCAAGTATTCATTTAAAAAAGTGAATGAAAGTAGATGTGTTAGTCTCATCATAAAGTTTTGAAAATCAACGAAACTTTTCCCGCCGAGAATTTATAGTAGGAGCCATTTTGAAATGCTCTTCTACTGCCCCGAGTGGAATGATAATGCACAACAGGACAGAAAACATGGACCAAATTAAATGCAATAAGTTTTTAAAGAAAAATTGCAGATCATTCTAATAAGGTAGGAGCCTCAGAAATCCATGGATCAAATATGATGTCAATGGTTATATAAGGCTAAAGAGCTATTTGAAAATACATGTGTATTTACACAACAGTGAATGTATTTTCTCATATTATGAGCTCCTCATCTGAGGCATTTTGTCTCAGGCTAAATTCTATAAAATGTCTGGGTCTCATCTTCGTGCAATAATGTAATGGAGCAAAAACTATCAGATTTTTTTTTTTAAATCAATCAATCTTAGCCTTTGTAAGTTGGTGGGAAAGGAATAACTAGATTTTTCTTTTCATCCAGGGACCACTCAGCTTCGACTTTGACATAAAAACTGAACTACAAGTCAGTCAGGGAACAAGCAGGTTGTGAATAATTGGCCTAAAGCCGACTAGCTAAGATCAGCAGCTGCAGCAAAGGTATTTGGAAAAACTTGAGGAAAACTCTGCTCCAGAGAGAGCGTTGTGTATTTACCCCCAGGACTCCGCTAACAAAAGCTGCTGACACACAATTCTGCTGCTTTTAAGACAACAATACAGCACATAAATGAGTTTACGGGGTCGGGTCTCTTCCCGACACTTTCTATTTCTTGCACAAACAGAGCCTATCTCCCGCTGGTAATAAAAGACCTCCATCAGATTTTTCTTTTTCCCATTTTCACCAGAAGGCTGAATCTGACACCCAGATGATGAAACTCAGGAAAAAGGGAAAAAACCTTGAGATTCACTTTAAAGGAAAAGGATGATGAGGAAGAGGGGGATTCATTTACAGGAGGTCACTTCAGTTGCAGTCATTACTGCGAGAAAAAGTGAAAAACGATTGAAGACACGACAGACCCGCAGCTAAATCAGGCCTCCATCGCCCAAACACAAAGTCCTTCACAAACAGACTGTCAGATAAGCATCCAGATGACCTCAGTCCCACACAGATGCTCTTCAGCAACAGTGAGCCAAACAAACTCCGTCTTCACTAACAGTGATCCGAGCTGAAGTCTCATCCCAGCAGCTGGTCTGAGCATCGCAGAGGCTGAAATCACATCTGCGATAACAAAGACTGACTCAGACGTGAAAGATTTTGCAGATACAAATCACAGGAATCCAGATTAAATTAAAGTCAACACAGAGCCTGATAACACACGAGGAAGCTGACAGTGCTCGGCCAAGCCTGAGGAGATTGACTCCGCAGAAGGAGTGAGGTGCTCTGAGCAGAGGAGACATCAGATCTTTGTCAAACACAGCAGACTACATCATTATGTACAAAATAATTCGTTATTTATACATTCATGTGCTCTTAAATTTTGGGATTGCAATTAAAATCTCAGTCAACACCAGGTTCGGGACTCTTGTGTTCATGTGTAGCTACGTCAGGGGCGGCGCTACGGTGGGGCATATAAAAGGTCTCATGGACTAAGCACATTTTTTAAGACCACTTTCAGACTTTGTACAAAATGCAAGGCCATTGAACGCTTGTTGAAGTTAAGCCAGGTGACTTTTGACCTATTAGGGACTCTAATTTGGTAGAGCCGTTTGGATGGCGTCCACTTTAGTTCACAGAAGGGCCAACTGTTTGAGAATTGAAGGAGAAACATACGGATAGTGGTTTGTGAATTCCATAATACAGTCTTTCATAAACCGTAATAAAGCAGTGAAAGAAAAAGTCTGAAGCAAAATTTGCAAGATTTTCAACACTTCTACATTTCGCACCAGCCTCTTCCAACTGCACTTGGCGGACATGTGTATCCACAGTAGAAAAATGAAAAGAAGAAGAAGCCTCTCCTTGCTTGTCCATTGTGAACACCATGGGTGTGTTCAGAAACGGGGGTCACATGACATAAGGTAACACCAAAGATGTAGCCAGTAACTCCTCAACCGTTCTCACGATCAAAGTGAACCAGCTAATTGTGACCTATAACTTGCATTTATCTAAATTAATGCTTTAAAATTATTATTTTCAAAGTTGTTGAGTCTTAGCATGAATAATACATTTTTTAGCAACTATGCTACTTGAACATTAAAGTTCTGTTGGCTTATTGAGGAGTACAAAAACTAAAACCATAAGTGGAATCTGGACCTGCAGTTCTATAAGTGTGAGAGGCATCTTGGCATCTTTTTAAGGAAAAGGTCAACAACAGAACCGTATCCCCAACAACCCCCTCATGAACAGGCAAAGGTTGGAGGAGTTTTGCACCGACCTTCTTAGGAATTTATGTTCAGAGGAAGATCGTCATGGTGATCCCCTCAGGTAAAAGGCAAGCAGTGGAGAAGCATCTCTGGTGACTGTCTGCTACAGAGTAGCAGCAGAGGCAGACAGCTGCAGGACAACCTGGACCTGGACCTGCCGCTGCGTGGCATGAAGTGAAGAAGGCTGCCACTGCAGCACAAAATATCCTACTGTGTCCACCTGTTAGGATATGATGGTGTGAAGGTGGTTTTTTAGCAAACTATGTTGAAAATAACAAAAATGACAATAAAAACCAAGAAACAAGGTACAACAAATGGGAGCAAAAAGACGAATCAAAAGGCAAGGAACTTACAGAGACTGAAGACTAATAACGAAAAAGAAAAGAAAACAGCTGTAGATGATTATCACAGAAACATGTAAAGATTTGTTCCCACCGGCCTCTGCAACACATGTTCAAGAGACCACTTTAAATGAAAAGTCTATGTAAATGCACGTTTTGAGCTTCCAAGTTCAAAACTCGCACATTTCTGTACAAAAGGCCATTGAACGTATGTTGAAGGTTAAACCAGAGGAACTTTGACCAATTAGGGTCTCTGGAAGGTGTCCTTTTTCATTTAGGGACAGACCAATTATTTGAAGAAATTAACACATTTATAGTACTCAGCTGGAATTATATGACACTAAGTCTTTCATATATTGAAATGGAACTGTGAAAGAAAAAGCCTGTAGCAAGATTTGCGAGATTTGTGCTGCTTCGACATTTAGGACCAAGCCTCTTCAAACTTGCAGCTGCATGCGCTAGTGTTGTGTAGTGACACTTCAAAAACACACGTTCGAAAAAGTGCGTTAAGTCCAGTGTAACCACAGCATACAGTGGATGATGAAGAAAATTGAAAACAGAACGAAGTTTAAACAGAAAACTAAATGTGAAAAAGAAGTTTTCTCATTTTTTTTTCCAACTTCTAAATTTAAACTTGATCCGGTTTATTTACTGCCACCTACTGTGCAGGAGCTCGTTGCAGCACAGAAACAGAATAATGTTTCCTTCTCCATTTTTTTTTAGTAAAATATTTACAGTGACATTCCTTCATTACAAGAAAAATGAAATGTTTATTTATGAAAGTAACACTCATCATTACATCATTAGTCACTTTGCTGCTTTGTGCCTCCGAGCATGATGGAACGATCATATTAGCTGCAGCAGGGCATCGGCTTATGAATAATAACAGTTATTATAATATTCCAGCTGAGATAATGTCTGTTTGCTCGAAAGTCGTTTATTACTGAAACGACCAAATGATGAAATGAAATGGCAGGCGTTCACCCACTTGATAGGGTTACCATGGTTACGGTCACTAATGTACAGCTATTGAAGATTTAGAATTATTTAAAAGCTTTTTTTTCTGAGCAATTATTTTATTTTGTAGAAGTTGGAGAAAAGTGAGCATGAATGTTGGAATGCATACAAGTTTCTGAGCTGAAAGGACTCCAGCTGTGAAGGTAGTGAGGTCATGTGACGGATCTGTCAGATCTTAACGGATTAAAGTATTTGAAGAAAAATCGAGTTCTATTCAGATTCAGAAGAAGAAAAGTAGAATGTCAACATTTTTCACTGTAACAGAGAAGCATCAGTTCCCAGTCAAAGGCTCTAATATAAAAATCATAAATGTCACTGTTAAATTAAAAAAGTAAAAGTGGTGCAGAATTCTTCATCTTTATTCCTTTCCAGAGTGTCATTGTGAGCATTCATTTTAGTCCACTCATACTTTATAAGAGCAGATTTCAAAGTAACCCTCAGTTAACCTAAGTCCTTGAAAAAACTTAGATGAAAATGTAAAAATGATCAAAAATGCAACGTAAAAGGAAAATGATTTAAAAAAAAATCACAACAAAAAATGACAACAAAAATTACAACATAAAACTTTGAGGAGATTATAAATAAGACATGATCGTGCTATTTTAAAAATGTCAAATTACATAAGAAAAAACTCAAAATACACTGAGGCACAAAAAAGTTATATTAACTAAGAAGAACTAAATCTGCTATTGCTCTTTAAAAGGTTTAAATGCACTGCTGTGTTGTCTGCACATGTAAAACATTAGTGCATTGCATTAACATTGTGCTGACATTTATTCAAATGTCATGCAATGACAAGTTTTATTTTACTTTGGCTATTTAAAACTAATTTTTAGCTAAAAAAAAGTAACTGAGAACTTTTCCCATCATCTCGACATGAACAGGATGGAAGTCACTCTACAACCGTTGTTCACAGTGGGACAGTAGCCGTTAAAACCTCAGTCATTTTGAAGAACAGCCTCAGGTCAGAAAGTCTGCGTTTCAGTCACGCTGCTTTCACATCTTTAAAAATGGAACAGCTCCTTTTCAGAAATTGCTTTACGATGGTTTAATCTGCATTTGTCCAGATGATTGCACCTCCCTCTGGCTCTCATGAAAGCCTAATAAGAAAAAACGTTATCTTAAAATGACATTTTAGCACCACAATATTCATTTTAAGTAAAGAAAATCTCTTTTTTTTTACAATGGAGAAGTTAAGAGTTCTTTGACTTTGATGATCATCCGAATACTTTTGCAGACTTTGATTTTTGATTTTTATTTTTTTATCAAATCGTATTTTCCATTTTGATAGTTCGGTCATGAAAACATCTAACAAATGCTTTATGTTCTCTTCTGTACAGAAAACATTGGTGTCATCTGCAAAACAAATTACTTTAATATGTCTGACACCTTACAAATACCATTAATAAATAAAATAAATAATATAGTTAGCCTAAATGTATTTTTATTGTACTTGAATGTTATTTTAAAAGTGTAGCAGTTGCCTCACCTGCACATTTTTAATAGTCTTTTAGTCATCACCTCGAGTAATTGATATGGGCAATTACATTCTGGAGATTTCATTAAACTCTAAAAATGAACTTGTTCTTTAGGAATTCAGAAGGAAGACTGAAACAAATCACTTCAGCATGTTTCCCCATTCACTCTTTATTGTCTTTCAGAGACAGTCCAAAACCAGTGTTAACCCCTCCACTGAAGTAATGGAGGCACAGCAAACATCCACTGATTTTCTTACAGCAGAAATGAAATCAGAGAAACTAGAAATACATGTAGATTGACATGAAAATCAAACCACAAGTGCAGAGTACAGTGCATGAGTCTCTGATGAGCAGAAGAAGATCATCTCCAAAAAGCTTCTTAAAGAGGAAAAAACTATTTTTTCTCCCATTGTTATTTGTTTCCATGATGAAAAAGTCCTGAAGCCGTTGTGTCTCGTTCCATTTTGGTTAGTTTTCTGCAGCAACAATCGCATAAATCATAATGTATTTTATTGAAAGACAAAAAAACTACATAAATAAATGGAATTATATTTAAAAAGTTTAAAAGAACATGAATTCCAATCACAAGTAAACTCCGGGCTGTTTCATAGAGGCTGAGACGCTCCATGGTAACACCTCCATTTTTCCGTCGATGTTGAAACATGGAAACATCTTCTCTGCGAAGGTGTGCGTAAAGGTGTGAATGTTTGTGTGGGTGTTAGGGTCATAGAACGACACCTTCCCATTGTTACAGTCCAGGGTCACTCTGACCCTCTGCAGCTTCTTCTGCACCTGCAGGTTGAAGTGAAGAGCAGCTGGTGACCAAGCAGAGTACTTATTCTCATAGGATCCCAGAATCCAGAGCCCGGACTGGATGTTCCCCTTCCTGCAATCGGACTCAGCCAACACGCCCAGTTCCCAGTCAGAACCGTCTTTGATCTGGACATCCCAGCTGTGAACGCCTGAGCTGAAGCCCTCAGAACTCAGAACATAACTGAAATAGTCAAACCTCTCCGGGTTGTTGGGAAGCTGCTTCCCTCCGTCTCTCACACTGGTCAAATCTTCGGACAGGATGAGAGCCGGATGAGCTGTGTTTGGATCCAGAATGATAGGACAGTAGGAGACCATCTTTTTCATGCTGCTCCAGATGCTGAAGGCCAAGTTGCCCAGATGTTTGGCCTGGTTTATCAGAGCTCCAGAATGGAGCTGAGGATCATCCAGCAGAGGGCATCGCTGCACTCTCTCTTCTGCAGCCTTGTAGTTGTTCAGGAATGATACATCTTCATCTTTCAGCTGCTCCTCTGCAGTTCTGACAGTGTCCGACAGAGTTTCTATCTGTTTATTCAGAGTCTTCATCTTCTCCTTCATCCTACTGCTCTTCTGCTCCTCCTCCTCCCTCAGAGCTGTTAGCCTGGTTTCCTCTTCCTCCTCCAGAAACTGGTGAAGCCTCTTAAACTGTTTCTTGATTTCCATCTCTGTGTGTTTGGACTGGACTTTTATGTGTTTCACTGTTTCATCGAAATTCTCTTTAATTTTCCTCTTGAGCTCGAGTTTTTCCTTCAGGGGTTTTAGACTTCTCTGCAGGTTCTCTCTGTGTTCCTGTGCAGCTTCATCAATGGGAACAAAGCTGTGGTCCATATGTTTTCTTGAGTCTCTGCACATGATGCTCACCGGCTGCTGATGGTCCAAACAGAACAGCTTGAGTTTCTCAGAAAGCAGACTGCAGAGAGCCTCTGAAGCTTGATGGTCCTGGTCTTGTAGGAAGGATTCACACAGGTTCTTCAGAGCCAGGTTAGAAGGCGGATTATCAATCTGAGAAACTCTTTTACACAGTGGACACATGTGGTTTGGTTTCTGTGTCCACCAGGTCTTCAGGCAGTCCCTGCAGAGGCTGTGGCTGCAGGACAGAAGAACGGGGTCTTTGAAGATGTCCCGACACACAGGACAGCACAAATCCTCCTCAAATCTGGAAGCCATCTAGGAAAAACTGAGAACACAGCAAACACAAGTTAGTCAGTCATGACTGAACTCCTTTACATCACACAGCCTCTCGCAGCCCAACTCACTTTCAGGTCTGAAGTAGCTCCAGGCTCGTAGGTTTCTGCTTATGTGCTCTAAGTCTCATTGCCGCTGTGTTTATATAGGAGTGAGGAGGAATATTTCTTTCTAATTTCAGGTGAGTGAGCAGGGAGGCGGAGCTTAACCACACAGGATAACTGTTCCAGGAAATGTATTATCAATGGAAATTCAGCTGTTTTTTCTAAACTGGTTCTGCAGTCAACAGATGACTTCTGAGGAAGCCTGAGCTCATAGTTAACAAAAATAAACATACCTACCATTATACCAAGACTCAAATGACACACAAGAACCAGGGCAGGAGGATAAGTTGCTTCCTCAGAGGAAATGTCAAATAACCACACAAGGAAATGAAATTTCTTGTTAAAACGTTTTTGTAACTCAGAAGAGGAAACTTAAGTAATGGGGGGAAGGACTTCAGCTAGAGAAAAGGTGAGTTCAACATGCCGTCACGGGGGGTTAATTCAAATCAGAGCATCAACAGTTTGATCTACTGATCTATTGTTTTTATTTTGTTGAGAAGTTAATAATTTGACATCCATCAGTATTTTTTTAAACATACAAGCATCCTCCCCACCATTCAGGAAGAGAAGATACCAAATGGAAAATCCAGAGAAGGCTGAGTCCAGACATACAACTTTGTTGAATTTAATAAGAAAGATTCTAAGCATGGGCTGAACTTAACTATGTGGATGCATCAGAATGGAGCTCTCCAGTGGATTTTCTGTGTCTACAAATGCAATCTTTTTCAAATGCCTTATTTAATGCTCTCCTGAATAAAAGAAAGTACACAGAATGCAGTTTCAAGCTTAATTTTCTTTATATGTGTCCTCCATCATCAGAAAAATATCACAAAACATGTTAAAAACACAATTTTTTTATCAACACGAGCCTTTAAAAGTTACCTGTATCCAAAAAAATCCCTATTACAATTTTAACTCCTGCCAGACAAATGAAAATCTGAATCTAAAATCCATTTATTTTTCTTATTTTCCTATGGTTCAGTTTGCATAGTTTATGCCGTAGTAATTTAACCAAAGTCACCTGGGTCAGCTCCACAAGTCCAGGCAGGATGTTTTTGCCACATTTAAGCTAAATGTGTTATCATCTGTAAAAACGTGTCAGATTACCCTAAATTATAAAAATGCTGTGATAAATGCACAATCTTCAGGTCTGCGCTCTTATTTCCTCACAAAAATGCTTTCAGATTTAATCCAGGTTCAGTCATTCTTTTTTTCTTAATGTCAGGAGCACATGTGAGCTTTCAGAATTGATCTATTCCTGTGAATATGTTTTAGATGTGTTTGCTTTTGACCCTGTTCATCTGATTCCCAGACAAAAGATGATTTTGCTGCAGTAAAATTGAGTAGAAAAAGGTGAAACTTTTTATTTTGTGCTCCTTCTTCTTACTTTGTTGGGCCTTAAAAAAAACTTTTCAGCTTTTTTAAAAAACTTCCTGGCTCGATTTTTCTACCAACCTTAGCTCAGAAATTTACAGCAGATAAGATGAGACTGAAGAAACTCAAACACAACATTTTTGTTGCTCCGGAAAGCTAACCAAAAACTTTCAGGCTTTTCTAGGACTTGGAGGGGATTTTATTTATGTTAGAAAGGAACCAAAACTGCAGTTTTTTTTCTCTTTTTTAACCCCAGCAGAGCAACACACAGATTTATTTTCATTGATTAAATCACAGGATGAAACCACAGATGTGTCAGGACTTAATTTGGGCTGAATGAAAAAAAACAACAAAGAAATGTTGAATCCCAGCTCAGAAGAGGCTTTGTTTTTGCAAGCATGCATTGGGTTAAATTGTGATTCCAAATCTGCACCGACATGTTTGCTCCTCTGAAATCACTTTTTATGAGTTGTCTGCAGGCCTGGCCCTGGGCTGCATTGCGCCCTAAGCAAAAATTATTTTTGCGTCGCCCCACCACCACACACGTGCACACACACCGACATCCCAACAACACCTCCGCAACTGTCCAAACAGGAACAATGTAACTGCCTGGAATATATTGCTATAAGAATTTATTTATTTTAACTCTCAACATGTAAACAATAACCGGTTAAATCATCACCCAAGCAGAACTCAAACCAGCAGGTTTCTGCATTCAGAGGTGGATGAACCAGCTGCTGCACCCTGACAGTTGCAAAATGAAACATGGTGACATCTTCTGTGTTAAAGGTTTTAAAATCTTGGTTAAAAGTTTAAAGATTAAAAAAAGAAACAAAAAAGAGAGTATTTTTTTTACCACAATGCAGGGGAGGGGATGAATTTCCAAAAAGTTGAATGGAAAACAGACAAACCTCTGCTTTGAGACAGTATTTCTCCTCTTCCTTCCATCTTTTGACCTTAGAACTGTCTTTGAGGGCTTGTTTTGCTGCTTTTTCATCCTCAAGGTTTGATGACATCAAATTTTGAGGTATTTTATTTATGTTTTCATTATTTTTTTATCTTTAAGCTAAATAAGTGGTGTGTCCAACTACTATAAACTTTTTAAAAATATCCTAAACGTAAAAAAAACCTTAGCCTAACCATTGTAATTTGGTGCCCCCTCCAGCAGATGGTGCACTAGGCAGTCGCCAAGGTTGCCAATGCCTGATTATCTGTAACAATAAATTAGCAGGTTTAACCTAGACTGACAAATATCTGCAGAGCTTTTGCAGCAACAGTCTTTTGAAAATAGACTTTAGTGTATCTGTAGACCTATTTCAACATTGAAAATCTGATGAGGACCAAATCATAAAACCATTTCATTTTGTGGACCAAAAAACTAACCAGACTACAGTGCGGATCAAACCCCAGGTAAAATGTTTTATTATAGTGCATAAAAAACCCAAGGAAAGATTGAAAAATCCCCTAAAGGCCTCAGTTTACAGACAAGAACAGTAAATTATGGAAGTAAAGCCTTTTTTTTACATATTAAAAGAAGGTCTCATTTGTAAACTGATTTTTCAGTCTTTGCTTGGGTTCTTTCTGCATAATAATATAACATTTTACTTGGAGTGCCTAAACTTTCTATCCCTACTGTACTTGTTGATACTGAGGTAATCAGTCATTTGACTCCATGTTTATGTGGTTGTCTCCATATTTTGAGGTTGTATTATAAACTAAAGTAGTGATAACAGTTAATGACCCACTCCAATGAAATTTGTGTTTTTGGTGGCCACTAGGAACACTTTAAAACAGATCAAAAGATGACCAGACAGGGACTTTAAGAGAAGACCCTTAGTACTGAAAGATTTTGGTTTGAGTGAGAACATCTTCAAACCAAAGGTCACATAATAAAATACATGTATGTGTTTAGAGTAACGCATACATGTATTAATTCCTCTATTAGGTTAAAAGATGGCGAAAGTCAGGTCACTGGATTTGTCTACCAGCAGCTTTCATAGCAAGACTTTTATTATGGTTAAACATATTGTGTTTCCATTACCTCTGAAATTGCGCAAATTTGATTTGCGCAACTAAACTCGCTTCATGGAAACGCCGCAATTTTGATGAAAACGAAACAAAACTCGCATTTATCGAAAGACTTGGAGCGCTTGGAGGAGGTGGTTTTAGGGGCGTATCGAAATGGACAAATTTCGCTAAACTGCAATGGAAACCCTTTTTTTGTTTGTTTTCGAAAGAAATGCGTTTCCTGGGTGGAAGTGGCGCGCGCTGTGCGGGGCTCAGGAGTCCCGCAGCATCACAGCTCATTCAATGCTGCGTGTCAAACGGAATTGTTGGAGCCAAAGCTCCACTGTGAAATCACCAACCAAGATTCCATCAGAATCGCCGCTCAGACCCGGGAGGAGTGGTTCCTCTAGCAGCTCCACGTCTGCGCAGACGTTCCCTTTGACCGATGATGATGAGCGCTGGAGCCGTGACAGAAATCTGAATGGATCTTATTTTATCAAACAGAAAAATGGTCCAACTGCGTACTTGTTAGAATTGTTTTTTTTAATAC
Organism: Oryzias celebensis; assembly: GCA_014656515.1. Lineage (NCBI taxonomy): Eukaryota > Metazoa > Chordata > Actinopteri > Beloniformes > Adrianichthyidae > Oryzias > Oryzias celebensis. The sequence continues at coordinate 11,286,106 of BNCR01000005.1, forward strand.
CGCTGAACAGGCTTCTCTCGTGCGTCTGTTCACATTTATAAACATTATCAATGGTCTGTCTAGTCCCCAGAAGCCGTGACGTCACCCAAATGCTCCCTTTTTGGGAATCAGCTTCAAACAAAACTAGTTCTCATCCATCCCCGTGGTTTCGAATGACTTATCGCGTGAGTTGCTTTGTGTTTATTCGCATAATTATGATTTAATGGAAACAGTGTCATTGTGAAATTGTGTTTTTTCAACATTTCTAAAACGTTATTAAAGTTTTGCGCATCTGTGTAATGGAAACGCAGCTAAGGCTCCGCCCCTTATCCTGCTTACCTGACAGAACTTCCTTCTTCCTCATTTCTACAGAAAGTCAGATGATCAGAGATTCTCTGCAGCTCTCAAGGTGATTTTGCACAAAACCTTCTCATTCTGGAGATTCTGATCCAAACGCAGACTTCAGTCTTCATCACAGAGCAGTGCTTCAAACAGTTCTGCCACACGTGAGTCACACTTCTGCTGTTTGATCAAAAGAAGAGTTGAATTTTCTCTGTCATTCCATGGTTTTTTTCTTCTCCAAACTTCTGATTAATAAAATATGAAGGCTGACTGAGCCACAGAGTTCTTGACTAAGCTTGAATAAATGAGTAAAAGGGAATAATCTTACAACAGATTTAAGACAAAAAGCCAAACTCTGAGCTGCCCAGATTACGTCCACTTATTCATTCAGCTAAGTTATTGTGGATCTGGGTTGAGATTTACAAAAATCAAATTGTACAATTATGACTTTCAAGTATTAAAGTCTTGCCACGTCTCCTCTAAATAACAGGTTGTTCAGCATTCATCTGCAGCTCTGTGCTCCGTCTGCTCTTTCAGTTTCATTCAGAGAAGAAAATGGCCTCCAGTTCAACAGATTACTGCTGTTCGATTTGCTTCGAAATCTTCAAAGACCCCGTTCTTCTGTCCTGCAGCCACAGCTTCTGCAGACAATGCCTGACGACCTGGTGGACAAATAAACGAAAGGAGTGCCCACTGTGTAAAAGTGTTTCTCAGAATGATCATCCGCCTTCGAACCTGGCTCTGAAGAACCTGTGTGAGTCGTTTCTGCAAATCCAAGACCAGCGCGATTCCAAAGATATCTGCAATCTGCACTCCAAGAAACTCGAGCTGTTCTGTTTGGATCATAAGCAGGCAGTGTGCATCATCTGCAGAGACTCGAGAAAACATGCGGGCCACAGCTTTATTCCTGTTGATGAAGCTGCACAGGAACACAGAGAAAAGCTGAAAAAAAGGCTGAACAGCCTAAAGGAGAATGTGAATACAGGGACTGATATCATAGCTACAATTGAACGTGTCTTAATAAGTAATCAATGCACTTTAAGTAAAGGAGAGGAAAAGATCAAAAAACATTTTAAAGAGTTACACCAATTTCTAAAAGAGGAAGAGGAGGCTGGGCTAGCAGCTCTAAGAGAGGAGGAGAAGCTTAGGAGACAAGTATTAAATGCTAAGATCACAGATCTAAATGATCAGGTAGATACTATTACAGACATCGTAAAGGAAACGGAGGAGACGCTGAGAGCTGACCATGTCTCGTTCCTGAGCGTCTATGAAGCTGCAGAGGATAGGTTGCAGTTTTGCCCCCTGCTGGAAGATCCTCAGCTTCCAGAAGAGCTTGAAGTAGACTTAAGCGAATATCTGGACAACATGACTGTGACGACTGTGAGCAGCAAGTCCAAGTTAAAATCATAAGGAAATCAATCAAAGATAATCCGCCATTGTTTCATTTGTACCAGAGCAAAAAAAACCAAACATTGTCTTAATACGGTTAAGCTACGTTCACACCGGGCTTGGAAACATGCTGTCAAGTGACCACTTCCAAAGAAAAGTCCATGTGCATTTAAGGCTTCCACCTTCAAAATTCCCTAAGTTTTTAAGACCGTTTTGGGATTCAAAATGCACAGTTATCGAACACTTTGACCAATCAGAGACCTGGATTTGGTAGTGACGTATGAGTAGCGTCCTTTTTAATTTAAGAATGTGCCGACCGTTTGTCAATTGATCATGAAGGAGAAATGAATCATTCCGGTTTGTGCCGAGGAGCTATCATGTGACACCAAATCTTTCATATTCTTTATAGTAATAGAGCTGTGCAAGAACAAGCCTGGAGCAAGATTCGTGAGATTTTACACCAAGCATCCTCCAACTATAAGTAAATGCACTAATAGTCCAGTGTGAACACCACATGCTAAAAGCGCGTTCAAGAACATGCTTCACATGCCCGATGTGTGCATAGCATAACGCTGCATTTGTCAACAAATGTATTGCAGTGGTTTTTTCAGTCTGCTGTTTGATTTTACTTACAAAACTACAGTTTCTGAACAACTGAAAACAGGGGTTTTGTTTGTTTCTGTTCTGTATCTTAATGGTGTTGGTAGAATTGGTTTATTTCTTATGTTGTACCTTTTCTATGATTGTGGTGGGTTTTTGTAATCCCCAAATTAAGTATGAAATATCTGACTTGGACAATCTTCCTTTTAGTTTTTCAAATGTGTGTTCTCATTTGAATCTTTTATAAATGTTTACGGCACAGTAATCTATGATAGGAGGGAGAATAAAACTAAAACAATTATCTTACTTATCGTGCTTTTCTGTGTTAAATTAGAAAATTAATTAAGAAATTTGACAAAGTGTATGTTTTGTGGGCACATTATTGGCAAGTATGTATCACCTCGTGTGCAGCATTTGTACCAATAAGGAGCTAGTATGGCAAGAGGAGCTTCAGCTTCAGGGCACCGTACCACCATTAAGTGTGTGTAACTTACACTATCCTTACAAATATTTCACAACACAATTAGCACAAGCATGACAATAGTACAATCTATTTTCATGACGTCCTTTAAAGCGGCCACATGAGCCCTTTAAGATGCAGGTGCTCCTGTCTACGCCCTTGAAAATCAATTTCTGCAACATGCAGGTAAATCAATCATTTCATAAACCTTTTGGTTGCGAATAAATTATAGAAGATCAACTTCTTTTAAAGTTTTTCTTTGTTTATTTGTTTTAATTAGAGTTTTTTTTCTGGGTAAAAAATTTGAATTTCTTTCAGATTTCTTTATATTGAGTTTTTTACAAAGATTCAAAGATTCAAAGATTTGCCATTTCAAGCATTTAAAGTCTTTTGTTGTCTATTGAGGTGTTTTGCAGCTGATAGGTCTCTGCAGTCCAGGTAGTATGTATAGTATGAATGGGCAGTTGCAAATACTCGGTTTCCGCCCTGATTACTTCATATTTCTGGATGCTGTTGGGCTGTTTTGGAAGACATGCTTTTGTGAACATTGGTTGGGGATAAAGCCTCTAGACTCACATACCAAATTGAAGGCCCCTCTTTTATAGAAAAGGGCAATTCCAACTAAATGGGGTCACACTTTGCAGCTTTCCAAGGACAAGTTTAGTCCAGGAAACTGGAGAGGAAAACTTGTCCAGAACCATTTTCCAAATCCAAAGGACAGTTGTTTTTGTCCTTATTGTGTTTGGATAGGCTCCAGCAACCCCCGTGACCCCGAACAGAACTAAGCAGGTTGGAGGGTGGATCAAAAAAGCAAACATAAAAGAAGACAAGTGTGAATCTGCTTCATTTTTTTTCTCCAAGCAATCTGAAGTCAAAACTTTTAACTTTCATAGAAGCTGACAAGATGCTCTAACTGCTTTCTTCTGTGCATCTCCGCTAGCTTCAGAGTGTGCCAGCTTGGGAGGCGAAGATGAGGCATAGATGAAAATTTACCCCTCACACTTGCTCTGAGTGCCGCCAAGGCTATTTCCCTTCATCCTCCTCTTCCTCCCAAACAGGGTTTTTCTTCTCTGACTGTGGCTGTGTGTGTGTGGGGATGGGAGGAGGTGAGATGAGTTGTTCGCACTATTCTCCTTTAAATCAAAAGAAGAGGGTAAAGCTGCACTTTAATCCCATTTCACACCGACCTCACTCATCTTCCTCTGCTCTTGTTTAAGGTCCGTCCCTGCAGATCCATCAGCCTCCAGCTGACTGCTCCATGCCAGGTTTGAGGCCGCACACACTCTCTTATGTAAAGTGACAAACAGCAGACGTAGGAGCTCCTGCGGAGCTGAACGTGTTTTTCTCGCCGCTCTCACATGCGACAGCTCTGGACGTGTGATCTAAAGATCTGAAGACCGACTGAGTCGTTGATTTAAATCAATGCTGAAGTCACTTTAGTCCCAACTTTAGATTTAATAAACCTCTGTCTCCTGTCCTTCTCCTCAATAAGCAACAAGAGCATGTATGTTTGTCCCACCCATTTAAATGAAAATACCAAAGATAAAAGTCTTTATAAGCAGAGCCGACAGCTCAGGAGTTCACCTCAGTTTTCTCTGTGTGGAAACATTTGACTTGTACACAGATTACGACAGAGCAACCCTCAACTTCTTTTTTTTTTTTCTTAAAGCCTCTTGTTATTTAAAACTGCTGAGTCTTGCAGAATTAAATTCTCAGAATTAAAATCAGCAGCTCTTCACTGGAGTTTACCTACCACACTACAATGAACAGCAGTAAGGAGATGTTTATTTTGACAAAAAAAATGAAAAAAATGACTAAAATCCGATTCTTTGTTTTCAAACAAAAATGTGAGCAGAATTTGAGCATTTTGTCTGGTGTTTGTCCTGTAGATAAAATAACTAGATTTGAAATCAAAGTTCAAGATGAAATATGGTTTTTCCCGTTGATATCCAGTTTTTTTCGCCCATAATAAAATTAATTTTTCAGATTTGAGGAATATTTGACCAGATTTTCAACACGAGCATCAGCTTCAGTCACACACTCCTCTGCATTTCACGGGTTTGTTGATGAAGCCTCTCTGTTCTTCTCCCAGCTTTACTTCCTTCCTCCTGTAATTCCTCCTCCTCCTTTTCCACAAACACAGATGAGTCCCGCGGCGTGGGCAGTCCATCACAGGGCTGCACCTGCGCCGCTCCACCATCTTGTCTTTATGACTTATTGAGCAGGCCGGTCAGCTGTATTCCCTTTGTTGCTGGTAACGGCAGTGGAAGCCATTTGTCACAACAGCGTCACCTTGGCTGGAGGAGAAAGCGGCGGAAAAGAGGATGTCAGAAAATAAATGATTGCCACCTTGATCCCAGCTGCCCACCAATCTTCCCCTCACCTTTTTCAGAAAAGCGGTGGAGCCACACGCCCTGGAATTCCATACATTTCAAATGAAACACTCATTGTTCCTCTAAAATTAATACATTCTGCTCGTAGTCATTCAGGAAAGCTTGATGTACCTGTCAGAAAAATAAACCGCAGAGAAAAGAAACACAAGTTTGGAAATTATCTTTGAGTGCAGACAACCTGCAGGAGAAATAATGCTCGTCTGTGCACGGATTCAGCTGTTCACTCTGAGAAATTCAGACACAATTTCTCTGATAAGGACGCTTTAATTCAGCAGTGGAGGCAGCAAACACTACCTCATCTCAACAGCTGCACATGCAAATTACAAATCAAGCCTTTAACCAAACTCATAAGCAGAGCAGCTTATCTGTTTTTAGGTGTTTGCTCTGTTTTTGCTTCTGTTTTTCGATAGAAGACTTTAGAATAATTTTCGATCATCTATGTTGTTTTTTCTTTTCATTTTCATTAAACTCCATCTTCAAGCCATTTATCCTAAACCTGAACGTTCAGAAGCAAAGATTCCTCAATTTGCAATGAAGGTGGTGAAGAGCTGAAAAGGACTGTGTGGGCAGATGAAGAGGAGGAAGTGATGCTCAAAGGGATGTCTGTCTTCTTGTGATGAACATTTATGAACATAAAGACATTTGAAATTTGTTTTTAGAAGTCTTCAATTTATCTCCATTGTAATGTAATCTAAAAGACATCTGTTGTGTTTTCAAAAATAATGTGTATTTAATGGAGAAAACAACAGAAAGGAACATTTTAAGTCCAGAAGATAACTTTCTTTTCTTATTTGAATTAGAAGAAAATCATCATATGAGTTCCAACTCCCACCAACTGTCTTTTAAAGTCCCACTCTGATCATTTTTGATGTATTTTAAAAGCGTTTTTGGTGGTCTTTTATTTATGATAATGTTATTTTTATCCAAATTTTAAAAATCTGTGTTACTTTCTAGGAAACAGTTTCTGCAAAGCAGCAATAGTTCATCAGAAGTTCACCTCTGAGTTGTGGGTGAACATCTGGTTAGTGCAGAGTAAGCCTGCCTCCACTTACCATCATCCTTTTTACGTTCACTAGCTTACAGTTCATTACGCTCACAACCTAACATTACAAAATGCAACAAAAATGGCGAGCGACACTGGAGCTACCCAGCTATGCAGACTTGAGGCAGATGCCAGCTCAGACGAGGAAAACGAAGACGTGCATGGAACTAGTCATCTATAAGTGGATGCATCGGATTGGAGCAGAGCAGGGAGCTTGTGGCCCGCCGATTGTAGCTTCTATGTCACTGCTACAAGCTTTTTTTAACCTCTTTTTTTGTTTGATTCAGATTCTCAACAAAAAGAATAAAGAAAGCTGGAGCAAAAATGGTTTTGACTTTGAAAACTGCTCAGGAGTTTCCCCTCTGAAGCATCTCTCTCATCATCTTTTCAAAGGATTTAAACCAAAACGTGACTATTTGCACATAATTAGGGTGGGGTTAGGGGTGTGGTTACATTATGTGCAGGCAATGCAGCAATCTGTATTGGATGAATTTCAACAGGCTTAAAATGCATTTCCATCAGTTTTTGTGCTTGGTTGCACGGCCGTTAAACAAACAGACTTAAACAGTAAGGTTCACTTTTGGTCATGCTTCTCCACTACTAGTTTTCTGCAGTCATTTTTCAAATCTATTTCTGTGATCTTGGGTTTGAAAAACCCCGCGATTCATGCGCTGAGTCTCACCAGGGTACCTCTGCTGGGTACAGTCAGAAAGAAAAAACATGATGTTACGGAAAAACTTGCTGCTGTTCTGGAAGCCTCTACAGCCACCATATATTGGAGAAATGTCTTTCGTGTACCGACATTGGAAGACATCAGACTCACTTTCCAAGGCATGGTAATAACCCTTACTCTCCTTGAAACATATTGCTCTTTTATTTTGGTAGTTTAGCCCCTAGAGATTCTGTTTCCCATCGATCTGCATCTGCAGGTTCCTTCCAAAATCCCTTCTCATTAAAAAAACATTCTCTCTGTAAGCTGAGGTGTGGCTGGCTGCTACAATATTATAAATTATGTATTACAAACATTGCTTAGTTTGTGGGCGCCAACTTCATTTGCACATTAACATGTTTTCAGCAATTTCTTTTTTTTGTCTGTGGGGGTCTGTGTGTGTTTGTGGAGGGGGAGGTAGTGTGACGTTTCCACTTATGAACAGATTATAGATGTATGGGAGGAAAAAGCTCCAGTGTTGTTGAAGAAAAACAAAAGAAGCACAAACTGAGCCGTTTGAGTCCAAACGTGACTGAGAGCAGGAGGTAGAGCTGTTGGAAGCGAAGTCCACATCGCCCTCGAAAACATGCGATCAAGCGACCTCTTCCAATGAAAAGTCTATGTAAACGCACATAAATGCACCTTTCAAACATCCACATTTATATCTCTTGTGTTCGCGTGTCACTATTTAACTTTCTATGACCGTTTCCAGGCTGTAAGAAAAAACCTGGTCAGTGAACTTATGTTGAAAATTAAAAGCCAGGTCGAACTTTGACCAATCAGGGACTCGGATATGGCAGTAACACATGGATGACGCTCTTCTGATTCACGGAAGTGCCGACTGTTTGAAAATTGATCATGGAAGAGCAATTAACCATTTGGGTTTGTGCCAGGATGACACCAAGTCTTTCAGAGTACAGGAGTAAAAGAAAAAGTCTGGAGCAAAATGTGTGAGATTTGTACTTCAACGTTTGCCACTAAGCTTTTTTCCAACTGTAGGTGGCAGACATGCGCTAGTAAACAGTAAAAAAAGAAAAAAATCCCCTCCATGCTTGTCCAGTGTGAACACCACGGGCTAAAAGCTCATTCACAAAGCCACGCTTACTGTGTTCTTGAGCGCGCATCGGGGTGCCCAGTGTGAACAAAGGGTTCACGGGGTTGCGTTTTAATCTCTTTATAATAAAAATAGCACTTTTTTTTAATGCAATGATCGGAACAAAAATGAGCTGCAAAATTTCGCTAATGGAACGTTTTCTAATAAAAGTTTTTTATGAAAGCTATCATTAGACAGGGCATCAAAAGAATCCCACAGTTATACCAACGTCCCATCAATGACCTTGTTGCTCGACAGTGCATCAAATAAAAAGTCCAGTCAGTTAGTAACATTGGGATTTAGCCGCCTGTAAATGTCCAAAATGATTATTTAAGAATGGCAAAAAAAATACAATTTGAACATACATTTAAGATAGGGTTTTCAGTCCCTTTCAGGCTGAAGCACTGCTGTGAGATGTGTAACCAGGAACAAGAGAGCCACAAAAATGAGATTTCAAAAAATATAAATCAGAGAACATGACAGTTCAAATGCAGATATGTAAGAAAAAATGTGCAAACAGAAAAAAAATGCAATTGTAACATTTCAGGGGTTCTATTTAATCTAAGTACAATGATAAAATATTTTTAAGAAATGACAGTGGGCTCATGTTCAGTGACTAAAGCACAACTCCATGAATTTATTGAGTCGTCCTCTCAAGGTAAAGAAAAGAAAAAGGATCAGGACCATTGTGTATTTTTCAACTCAGGTCTTTAAACTTTGCTTCAGTTACTCCTTATCCAGTAATCTGTGTAGAGATTAATTTGTGGCAGAAACTCAAAACCTTTAATAATTGATCTCGAATAGAAAACAAAGAAAAAAAAAAAGGATTTGAGCAAAACAAACTGAAACCAGACTGTTTTATAACCCTAAGAGTTGATGGAAAACAGAAAGACAGCTGGTGTGAAGTTACAAGGAGGGGAAACGAAGAAACTGCACAGAAAACAGAAGAACAGAAATCTAAAAAGACATTTTTCAGCAAAGTACCGGACTGAAAGGTCAAAGTTCAGAAGACTCATTTTGACTTTCATATCAAACAGTGTCTCTCTGCAAAATGACGGAGCAAACAAAAAAAAATGGGGAAAATGGGAAAATACAAGTGAGACAAACAGCTGTGTCGAGGTTTTGTGTAAAGAACCAATCATTATCCCGAAGCTGTTATATGTTTTCCCAGTGCAGGGGGCTGCTTTATCCTCAAAAGGTGAAAGTGAAGTGGAAAAAGTTTGGGATCTGTCGTGGCAGATCTATCTGTGACTGCAATGACAGAGTCTGCTCTGAACGGAACTCAGGCAGATGTTGAACTTTAAGGTTCTCCTGAGGGGAAGAGGAAGAACAGATCTAGTTTTTTCACACAAGAACAGTCATGTTTCCGCAATGGCTAATCTGTTCAGTTCGTTGTAGATCCTCTTGAGTTTGAACCGCAGACTTTCATCCTCACGTTTTCATAGCTGGCTTCATAAACACTGCTTATGCGGGTCTGCCTCGTCTTCCTCTGCAGAACAACCCACAGCTCCAAGCCTCGTCTTTGTTCTTCCTCTGAAGTCAAAGGGAAGTGGGCGACTCTGACGTCTCTTTTATTCCAACTAAAACCTCCTCATTCCAAGCGAAGATCTGGGCGCGGATAAATTCCACGCGTCCTCTGTGCTGGAACTGATTTCATGGTGCCTGCTGATGCTCAAAGGCCAAAAGCAGAACTGTCAGACTGAAAAGAGAGCAGGGTTTGCTCTGGGCACATTCATCAGATTTGTGACGCCATTTATCTGAGCGTTTCAGTGGGCTGTGATCTGAGGCCCACACTGACAACTCGCAGACATTTCAACAAAACAGGAGTTTGGTTGCAAACACAAGCAATCATGAATCAAAGTTAAGACTGAGCAGAAGTCAAGCCAGTCTTTGAATAATAACTCAATAAAGTCATTACCAACCACTAGAGGGTCCTGTAGGTGTGTTTGTGTTTGTGTGTGCGCCAGTATTCAGCAGCACAGAAGAAAAAGTGACAAACACAACAGATAAGCATGTATCTGTAAATGATAAACATTACAGACCTCTTTCATCCTTTTAGTAGGTCAACCTGCAGATTCAGTGACAATCAGATACGTTTAAGCTCCACTGCATTTGTTATGCTTTCAACAGCAACTGACTGTGGTGATATCCTGTATTTATCTTAACTACACTTCCACAGTCAGTCTGACTTCTGTAATTAACTACATAAAATAAAGTTTTGTGGATTTACTTTTAGCTAAAATCAACACCGACAACTATACTCTGGTTAGTCAAAACACGAGAATCAGGAATCATTTCCTCCAGCAGGTGTGTAGATTTTTCTTTAACCGTCTTCTGAAGCCGCTGTATCCCTTTCAGGGTCGGCTTAGCAGCTTCTACTGGGTGAAGGCTACACCCTGAACAGGTCACCAGCCTGTTGCATGGCCACAAGCTCAAGTAAAGTTCACACCACCTTCAACAACAGTGACCACTTTCAATGAAAAGTCTATGTAAAGAGATGGCAATGTTTTTGGCCTTCCGCAGTCAAAACCATTGCATTTATGTGTTGCCATGCAAGTTTCGACAACCATTTTCAGTATTTAAGTAGAGAACTGGAGGCTCTTGAACATGTGTTGAAAGTGAAACCAGATTGAAGTTAAACCAATCAGGGACTTGGGTTTGGTTGTGACGTATGGATGGTGTCCCTTTTACAGTAATTCATTAGGTACCAACGATCTGAAAATGGATCATGAAGGAGAAACAAATACCTGCAGCTTGTGCCCAGCAGGAATCTATGACACATATTTCATATATCAGAATAGAGCTGTGAAAGAAAAATCCTGGAGAAAAACTTGCAAGGTAGCAACATTTCCCACCAGGCCTCTTTCAAATGTAGATACACGCACTAGTATCAGGTAGTCCAGTGTGAACACCATATGCTAAAAGCATCACACATCCAGTTGCTTCACAGTCGCATCTCGTCACAATTTAGACTCACCAGTCGACCTATGAAGTATATTTTTCTTATTCCTGTGGGAGGAAGCCAGAGTGCCTGGAGAAAACACACACAAGCACAAGGAGAATATGACAAAATCCACACAGAAAGAGCTCAGCTGGAGTTCAAACCAGGGCCTTCTTGCTGTGAGACAAGAGTGCTAACCACTACACCATCATCCAGCAGCTTCCATCAGAGGGTAACAAAAAACAATCACCTGGAAGATGTCTCACCTTAACTCCAGGAAGCTTTCTTAACTCAAACACAGTGGAAAGAAAACGGTTTTGAATGCGTCTAGGAGCAAGATGTTGAAGACATGACCCATATTTCTAAAGGTTAGGAGAATAATATCTTAACAGCAAGTCTGAGTGGTTTTGGGTTGTTGAAAGTCATTTGTACTTGTTGATTTAGCCATTAAAAAGTCCATCAAGACATGGAACTTTCCTCCCTAAATGAGTCCTGGCCCAGGCATGCAACAGTCAACAGAAAGGCAAACCCATTCACACATAAACCAGCCAATTAAAAGGAAATTACATCAAACAGAATAACATACACTATTTAAAATTGAGGTTTAGTCAGTCAAAGCCTCAAAGTCATGTGCATTCTGCCTGCAGGTTTTTTCATGCTACAAATTTGACAGCTTATCTGCAATCAAAACAACCTACCGAGACTCCTGTGAGGTTAAGCTGCAGCGTCTTTTTTCTGAAAATCTTTTCAAAACAAGTGTCATAAGTACAAAAAAATCAAAAGTTCTAACTTGCAAAGACATACTGAGATGAGAATCCAGGACAGCAAAACAGGTTGGTCTTGTTGGACACTCGCATACAACAAAAGAAAATATGTTAACAACAATGTTGCTGTGCTCCAACACGTCTGATCTGTTTTTACTGCTCATCCCTTTCTCAGAAATTAGTTCTGTACTTCTTATCTAATAACAGACAAAAATTCGGTTAGATCTGTCAATACGTTTGTATCACTCATTTTTCAGAGTTTAAAGGCTGAGGAAGTGAAGAAAAAAACTTTTTTAATAAAATAAAGAAAAGACTGAAAGTTTGTTGCTTCCAAAAAAGCTTCATCTTGTGTATCTCTGTCATAAACATGAACTTTCAAGTTCATGCCTGGTTTGAAGACAATAGAAGTCAACCACTTGACAGATCCCACCTTCAGTCTGCTGCTGCTGAAAGTTTGTCACTAAACAGCTGCTCTCCGAATATGCAAATCGACTAGACTGGAGCCAACACGCACAAAGGGTACAGAGTTCCTTTGATAATAGTGCACTGGCATGTTTTTAAGAACTGTGGATCCACCAGATCACATCAGCAATATTTTTCAACATTTATTATCTAAAGATCTTTCTTTTTCGTGAAACCTGAAAGCACCTGTCTTTCTTTGGATTTATAAATATTTTAAATATCTCATTCATTTCTTAACTTAAGGATTGTGTGATGTCTTAAAATGCATTTATTTTGTCTGGTCTTCACGTTATGATTTGTTTTCTTTTTTCCATTTTATATCTTTTTTTCATAAAATGCATTTTTAACATTGAACAATGCAAAATAGTGAGTTCTTGAAAAGTGTAAGCCATACAAAGCGGTTAAAACATGCACATTCACCATGCACGGCTGTCTGCAGGAGGTTGTGCAGCTCACAGATCTTTGAGGCAGGGCCCTGCAAACACCCCCCCCCCACACACACACACACACATAGACACTGTGGATCAGGACCAGCAGGTACCGGTAACACCTGAGGTCTTTCTGTCAGGCAGAAAACGTACACGTGGACAAAAATGCCAGATCAAACATTCACTGTGTGATCAATGAGAAGAAAAGCAATTAAAAAATAAAAGTTAGAAATTTCCATTTCAAAGGATTAATGTTGATTTGACTTCAAACACTAACAGGAGTGAAATAAACCAAAATCAAACTCTTTCAAGACGGAGGAGGTTTGGATCTTCTTTTGGATTCTGCTCTCTTACATGATGAAGTTTTGTTTTTGTTTGTTATTTTTACTATTTGACGCGATTCCTTTTTCAATTTAGACGTTTCTAGAGTTCAATTCTTAGACTTTCAGGGCTTTTCTTTTCTTCAGCTCTTCACTTTTGCTTGTCAGCAACTGATGAAGGCGTGCAGAGAAAAATACAAATAAAAATCAAACAAATTGCTTGAAGAACCCTTTGCTTTTTTTTAGAAAGTAAGAATGTCTCTGAATTTGTATCACATTTCATATATTGCACAGTATATAAGTTTAGTCTGTGTAGAGCATCATGCTCCCTCTATGTTTAAAGTTCCACTCCGATCATTTTTTATTGATTTTAAAAGCATTCCCAGTGGTCTTTTCATTGTGATTATGCCGTTTTAAGCCAAAATCAAAAAAACATTATTTTGGACATAGTTTCTGCAGAGCGGCAGTAGTCTGAGCAACCCCGCCTCCTATACCCCTCACCATTGCTATTATTGCTATGTTTGCATGCTCCCCCGATAGATAGAAATATAGATTGCGTCTCTCCTCATGTGGCTTTTATTGAAACATTTTTAATGCACAGAAATCTGCTGCAGCATCTGTTCTCTGAGAAATGAGCAATCTGGAGCTAAAAAAAAAATGAAGATGATTACGCTAGCAGCCTTCATCATGACAGCTAACAGGCAGCATGAAAAAGAAAAAAAATAAAACGGTTTCACCGATGAACAATTTTGAAAGTCTCTGAACTTTTCTCCACGCCTACACAGTGATTATTCAACAGGCCGTGGGAGAAATCTGCTTGCCAGGACAGATGGTATCTTCCTGAAATCATTCAGTTCTTTAAGAGAAAAATCAGACATGGAGTTTGAGCTGCTCACTCAGTAGAAATGATAACAACTTTAGCAAAAGATAAGAAAAGAAAACTCTAATAATCAATTAGCTCTTGAACTTAATGGATTGTTTAAAAAGTGTTTGCTTTTTTGATTGTTTTAAGTTTTCTGCTGCAAAGGTAACAAAACAAAAGAGGTTTTCTGGAAAACAAGCCCACATCACCTGCCCTCCACCACCATGCTTTGTGTTGAAATGCTTTCATAACCCAAATCTGGTGCTGTTCATCATAGCATCTGTGATCAGGTCTCATCAGTCTTTTAAGCTGTCATTGATCTCAACATTAAACATGCCAAATGAGGCTTATAGAGTCTGCGGCGACATGGAGTTTTTTTCTCCAGGGATCAGGAAGTGTTAACAGCATCAGGTGTGGTCTCAACACACAGACTGTTGAGCTAGGAACAAGTATGAAGTCTGAAATCAAAGCTAAGAAAACATTTAAGGTCCAAAAAGTAAATCTGAGGCAGTTCCCACAGTGGGAACAGAAAAGTACAAGGATCTCCTTTCAGGAGTTCTTGCAACATGTGGAGGTTTGTGTGACATGAAAGTACTTTGTGGCTGTGACTGATCAGCAGCAGCCCCTCTCAGTCCCCGTCTGCGATCAATGCTCACACTCTCCAGCCTGAGAAGAAACTCCAGAGGGCAACAGCTCCCTCTGAGGAAAGCGATCAATGAATCCATCAGTTCCAGTTTGGGACTCAGCAGCAGATGTTTAACTCTTTGTTCATTCCCAGCAAATTAACAATTGAACAGAGAGCAGTTTAAATCAGGTTACAGCGAAAGACAGAAAGCAGAAGTGTTTATCAGCACCTCGTAGATCAAATCCTGAAGGGGAGGTAATAGTCAAACATGAAGAAGGTCATGAAGAGCAGCTTTCCCTTTGGCAGAGAGTGAGACCCCAGTGCATTATGGGATATTCACCAGCATGTCAAAAGATGAAAGAGAAAGGGATGGATGGATGGTCAGAGAAACTTGTGTCATTCTGTAAAGACTAAAATCCGGATGACCATCACCATGATGAAGATCCAATGGGCCCCTCCCTTCCTAATGAGCTTCCTAATGAGCGTCCTCGTTTTATTTTTCTTTGGTAAACTTCCTTGAGGGTTCACATGTTTTCTCTCTTCTGTTTTTGTCTGAATAGAGGCAGCTTGTTTATGCACATCAGACTGCAGCAAGTTTTCTTATCACCCGGTTTCACATCGCATACACAAACTCTTGGATGGGTCCTTCAGGATTATGCCTTTAAGGAAAGCCTGCAGCAGATTCATAAAGGACTCAATCATTTAGTGATTTATTGATCCTTCATCAGATAATGATCTGACAGTTAACTTTATCTGCTGTGTTTCATGTGGAAGGTGCTCTTTTTCTCACATCTCTTTATTTCTGCCCTATTTATTTAAAAGGTGAGGTTGTAATTCAGTCGACTCAGTTTTCTGGGTTCTCCTCTGCTTGTGAGGCTTTTTTAATACATTTGTAACACATCTGTAACACATGCACACAAACAGACTGCACGCTGTGACTCGTGTGCAAAAAATAGACTCTTTGCTGATGAGTTCTCAGACAGCCAACCAATCGCTTTGGAACAGGCTTTCATGCGTCTCTATCTCCCTCATTACCTTTAAAGGCTTCGTGCTCGTGGTCATAATGAAGCAGACAGATGCACAAACTCAGAGTGCGGGGGCTTTTACAATACTACTGAAACGAGCCATCAATGTATGATTTTAAGAAGCTCAGAGGAGAATAGTGAGGGAATACAGAGGACACAAAGCTCACGCACGCTTGCAGGCACTCGTGTACTTATATGCAAATGAGGGCGGCTCAGGATCTGCAGATTGAACTTTGCTTTATGTCTACACATGCACTCATGGCATGTTGTGGTATGCACAAACACAGATGAATCATTTGGACTCAACAAAAGCTGCGTAGGTGAAGCTCAACACTCCCACCTGCTGGCAACACTGCAGAACAGCACAAACAAGCAGGAGAAGTCATGAAAGCATCAACACAGCAGTGAATGGTTTCAGCGTCTGACCTCTGGGATTTAATACGAGTGTTAGTTTTGACACAGAGGGAGGAGCAAACTGTATGGAAACCTGAAGGCACTTTTAACCATCCCACTCTGGGCATCTGACTTTTATATTAACACTACACTTAAGGAAACCTTCACCTCCAATTCACTCACACAAATGCAGACTCTGTAACATCTCTTATTCACACAGTAAACAAGCCATTCGTTCAGGTTCTAAAACTGCTAAATCCCTTTCAGGGTCACAGGGTTGCTGGAGCCTATCCCAGCAACTGTTGGGCAAGGCGGGTGCCTGGACAGATCACCAGTCTATCGTGTGGCCAGTAAACAAGCAAAAGAAAAAAGAAATAACCTTTTTAGGTATTTGTACAGTTTGTGATTTTGAATTTATACAACTGTTGAGCTAGATTGAGATGTTTTGCTTCTTTCTATTTTTTCCTCGGCCTTCAACCCACCAAACCTGTTTTCAAGTTAGATGTCTTTGAAGGTTAGGTGGATATCTTTGCTCTGCTAGTAATTCTTAATACTCTGCTAAAAACTGGAGACCCACAGACCTGTTCAAAGTTCTGAAATGTAGGGTTTGCTTCACAAACTTGCCTTTTTTTAAATATAGATTTGAAAAAACAGATGAAGTTTCTACTACTTTTCTAAAGTAAGAATATAGATTCTATTGATCTGTTTTTACAATAAAAAATACCAACCATGATACATTTTTAACAAATTTTCTTCATTTTTACCTGTACATAAAAAACTAAGTTTCTGTCTTACTTTTTATCATATCACTGCAGGAATAGGACACTGTGTCTTTTTAATAAGAAATGAAATTAAAATAAAGTTTTAGGTTATCAGTCCCACATACACCTTCACCGGTAAATTCTTTGCCTTGTCATCAGTTCTGATGGCACATCTTGTTGGTGAAGATGAGCTTAAAAAGGCGTGGAGGAGTGTCTGCACCAAAGAACCACATGCTCCCTCTGTTCCGGTTTAGATTCTACCTTTTCAGGTAAAATGTATAGACTCTTGAGAACATGCTTAGTATGTGCTGTCATCCATTACAACATTCTATCATTTCGATTGTTTTTAACTTGGTTTGAAAAGGCTCTGCTAGAAGTCTCTGTTCACACACAGTTCCATCTTTGATCTGGACGTCCCAGCTGTGAACGCCTGAGCTGAAGCCTTCAAAACTCCAGACAAAGCTGAAATAGTCAAACCTCTCTGGATTGTAAGGAAGCTGCTTCCCTGTCTCTCATATTGATCAGATCTTCAAACTGGATGATCCGTGTTTGGATCCAGAATGAAAGGACAATAGGAGATCCTTTTCCTCATGCTGCTCCAGGTGTTTGGCCTGGTTCATCAGAGCTCCAGAATGGAGCTGAGGATCATCCAGCAGAGGGCATCGCGGCACTCACTCTACTACAGCCTTTGTACAGTAGTTGTTCAGGGACACATCTTCATCTTTCAGCTGCTCCTCTGTGGCTCTGATGTTGTCCGACAGAGTTTCTATCTGTTTCCTTACAATCTACCTCTGGCAGTAGCCGAAGAAACAGATTTAAACTACATCCTGTTTTACTTCAGACAATTTGAGCTTTGGGGCACCGAAGTCATGTACCCGATGTTCTCCCTAAAAGGAAACAGATGATGATGAGTTTGATCATTCAAGCTTCACTGAGAGGAGAAATTAGAGTTCTTTCTTCTGGATCACTCATTTTTATCTTTCAGCTGATTGAACATTAATTAAGCGCAGTCAGATATGCTGAGGGAAGTTTCCATTTGACGTTTCTCACCATCATCTGTGATTTTTACACCTTAACTGAAACTTGAGCTGCGCTAACTAATTTTTAAAGTTAAGTAAATCCATTTGAATATAAGTTCAACACATGTTCCAAACAATCTATTTTCAAGTGATTTTTTGTAGCTATAAATCACACTATTGGAAAAATCTGCATTAAAAGGATGTTTCTAGTAACCCTTAACATTGTTCCTTATCATGAGATCCGTTCGAATGAACTAAAACCACCGAAATACTAAATTCCGATCATTTTTCCAACAGTGGATCTTTTTTCACCAAGCTGCTTGGCAATTGCCCCATAGCCTTTTCTAGCCTTGTGGAGGTCTACAATTTTGTCTCTGGTGTCTTTGGACAGCTCTCTGGTCTTGGTCAAAGTCTTAGTGGTGTTATGGGGTGGGCAGGTGTCTTTATGTAGTGAACAACCTCAAACAGGGGCTTCTAATTTTGCTTAATAAGTGGAGGTTGACTATTTAAGGGCCGACAAGCAGGTCTATGAGGATCAGAATTCTAGCTGGTAGACAGGGGTTCAAATACCCATTTGCAGCAGTGGCATACAAAGAAATTATTTTCAAAAAAGCTTTTCTTTTTTTTTTCTTTTTTTTTTTTCTCTTACATTGGAGATTACACTAAGTAAGAGAAATCACAGGTTGTTCAAATACTTATTTACCTCACTGTAAGTGACCACCAGATTATATCGAAGGATTTTTGGCATCACCTTCTTGCTGAGCAAGCAAAGGTGACAGTAGAGGGGATAACTCCAAACTCTAACCCTAAATGAAAGAAGAGGCAGAATCCTGCAGCAGAACCACTGGTTGGGATCATAGACAAGACAGAAGTTAGTTACTGCAACAATGATAGA
This sequence comes from Oryzias celebensis, assembly GCA_014656515.1. Lineage (NCBI taxonomy): Eukaryota > Metazoa > Chordata > Actinopteri > Beloniformes > Adrianichthyidae > Oryzias > Oryzias celebensis. The sequence continues at coordinate 11,304,608 of BNCR01000005.1, forward strand.
TTATTTCATGGGGAAAAATACATAAGACAAAGGAAAGGTATACAGCAAGAACAGTGTGGAAAAGATGACCAGAATTTCCAAACATTATCCCTGCAGTCTTGTCTTTAGCACAATAACAACATGGTAAAGACGAACATTTTTACTCTTAACATGTTGATGCACCTTTTGGACACCAGAGGGAAACAGAGCTTCACTCAAAATGTATAATCTGTGTAATATGTAATGTAATAATAATATATGTAGTATATGTAGTAATATATGTGTAATCTGTTTGGTTTACTGAAGAAAAAAACGTCTTAAGTTGAAACGTTATTTATTTATTGGGCACCTAACTTAAAATGTGTGGAAAAAATGAAAATGTGTCAAAAAATGCGTGACACTGACTTGACATGTTTTTCATCTGAAAGTTGTTTTGGAAGAAATCTGCTTCGACTAAATGTATTCATTTTTTTTGAGATTTTACCAGAAACCACCAAAGATGATTGTGAATAAACATTTTGTTGTCCAAATCCTTTATTGAACTAAAAATTCCTGCTTTTTCTTAAACTGTTTACATTAAAACAGCTACATTCATTTTACAATTTAAGCCAAAAAAAAGTCATTTCCAAATTTTCTAAATCTGAAAGTTTAAAATGAAAACGTTTTTTTGTTGTTGTTGTTGTAGATTCATGGTTTTTGAATAAATGAGCAGTAAATGAAATGCAGTATGATTATTCAGCACCACTTGAAAAGAAATATGTAAAAAAGATGTAAATGTATCTCACTAAAATATCAGATTTATCAGTCTCAGAAAGCTTTTCATTCATTTAAAACAGAAATTAATGTGGTTCTTCCTTTTTTTTTTAACTTTCAGTGACTAGAACATGCCATCTGTATAACAGAATCTGCTTCAAGCTATAAGCCATTTTTAAATGATAAATCATTTTTTATGTAATGGTGAGTCTTGCTCACACAGCAGTTGGTCTTACAGGACCTTTAGGATCCTATGTTTGGTCTGTTTGGCAAATAAGTATTTCAATATAAATCGGACATCTTTGGTGAATTTCCACTGTAAGAGACATAATCTAAAAAAAAAATCTGGAAAACAATTTTTTAAATAATTTCTTTATTGACCACTGCTGCAAATAAGCTAGAATTCTGACCCTCAAAGACCTGTTAGTTCCCCTTTAAATAGTCCTCTTATCGAAAGGCACTTGCTTGAGGTTGTTAGCTGCATAAGGACACCTGTCCACTCTATATCATCAGAAAGACTTTGGCTAAGACCAAAGAGCTGAACTTGCAAGAACTTGCAAAATCACAGGGTGTTCAAATATTTGCCGCACTGTATTCTTGAATATATGTTAAATCAAACTCTCCCATCTTTTTTTTGTCTAATAACATTAGGCAACAAACTTACTTCTAACTCTGCTGTGATCTAAAAGCCACAAACTATCTCCGAATGCTAAAACTTTGTTAAATCTTGAAAATGAACAGCACTTTGAAAAGCTGCAGAATTCCATTACCTACAAATGTTTGTCCTTCTTTATCTTCCTCTGTATTTTGATGTCTGAAGCTGGCTCACTTTAAAACGACAACTACATCAGCTTGAAATGCTAACATGAGGATTTGGTGGTTACAGGGTTACATGTCAGATCACTTGAACAATTGCAGGTCCTTTGTAGAGGCAAAATGGGCACGGTTTCTGCTAAACGTTGGTCACAAACATCCCCAAACTTTGTCATCAATTTGTGCTCCATCATTATGAACTAACATAATTTAATTAGGAACACAATGAAACGCAGTAGTGGACCTCTGATGGTCAGTGTCTAATTCTTTGGACATTGATTTTTTTTTTCATCCGCTGTTCATGTCATCTGTCAATATCCACAAATTTATTTGTAAGCTTTACAAGTTTGTAACTGTGTTTTTTGTAATTAAACCTTTAATTCCAAAATCACAAGCTACACAATTAAGTTATCTTAAAAACACATGAAAGTTTGTGGTTAGGTTGGACATTTCAGAATTTTTGAGGATCCTGTTGGTCTGTCTGTCCTCTGTTGTGCAGAGGACAGACAAGCCTGCAGACACACAAAGTGAAACCTCATTTTTCTTTCACACCTCTTCGTTTGTTCATTCTGTCACCTCGCTGCACCTCACCTATTGGGTCGCTGTTCCTATTGGCTACATTTTCTCAAAAATAACCCAGATCACCAGGATGAGGGAGCAGAGGCTTCAAAAAACAGACAATTTAAACTGTCGACAACTAAAACTTTTCCCCGTTTGTCATTGACCCACTTATTTAGTGTTGCACATACACAGACACACACAAACTTGGAGCAGACTTCCATTTGTGGATGGGTCGTGAGCTGCTTTCTTCATCGATCAGGGAAAAAGGAAGGCTTCTGTTCCTCTATAAATACGCCCTGTGGCACCAGCGTCCTTGTGCTGTCCTCCTCCTCCTCCTCTTCATCTCCATATCTCTCCGGAGGAGCTATTTCTGTCTTGATCCATAAAGCGGGTCCACTCGGCCTGGTGTCAGGTAGCCGGATAGATAACCGCGCACAGAGGAGCCATGGATGAAGTTCTCTCGCCTCTCCTGGGATCTTCTGTCTGTTTCATCACTGGGACCAGTTTGGACCTCCACATCTGCTCCAGTTCCTCTCCACCTCTCATCCTCCTCTTTGCCAGATCTGTCACACTTTCTGCCTCTTCTGTGTCCATAAATGCACATGCTGTGTGTGTGTGCGACACAAGGCCAGTAAAGATCTAACAGGTTTTACACCAGAGATGGGCAACTTCAGGCCTCGAGGGCCACATTCCTGCATGTTTTCCAACATACCATGCTCTGGCATGTTCTAATTGGCTGGACACACCTGAAGCAGGTAATCAGTCATGAGTAGGACTTGGATATCTGGAAATCATGCACACACTGTGGCCCTCGAGGCCTGGAGTTGCCCATTTTAGACCCTCCCTATCTGTTGTTCCAGTGATTAAAAGTCTGAATGAGGAAACACACCAGAACCAGCAGCAAAAAGCTACAAAAAAGCTTTAAAACTCAAATAAAAAAAAAATCTCCCTCTCTGGGAAGAATTTGGATTTCCTCTTTAAAAAAATTGAAAAGGGTTTTACACTTGAAAGTACACATTGTAAACCGGAAAGAAATAGGTAAAAAAAAAAAGAGAAAAAAATGCCTCTACCGTCTGGCTCAAATAAATGGTGACTGAATTGATTGAATTTCATTAAAACTAAAAGTAAACCATTGTCTTTGGGTGACGTCTCTCTCACTCAGTCCAGTTCCCATGTACAGTCAATGAGCTCAATTTGGATAAAGAATAAAATCTGAATTGACACTGTCTATGAAGGAACTAAAAGAGAAAAGGAAGAACTGACCAAAAACATGATTTTTTTTTTAGTGTAATAACAGTCCTAGACTGACAGTTTTTTTATTCAAGTTTTCAGCATTTCCTTTACGCTATAGTGAGTACTTTTAATTTAAAAGAGTTTTCAAAAATTCAAACGTTTTCTTTTTTTTTTTTTTTATTCACAATTTGGGTTTTGATTCACTTTAAGTTGATCCAGATTTGACCTCAAACCATCCCGTGTGTTGTGTAAAGTGTAGGTATTTTTTGGCCAAATGTATAAGTGACCCGGAACTATTTGTGTTCCAAAAAGCTGTACATTAAGACTTTTACCAAACGCTGCTTCTTCTTTTCTTTATCAGCAACAACAGAACAGACAGCTTTTAGCGGTCTTAGTCTGTTTAGCACACAAGAAAGTAGACATGTAATGAGTAAAATATTCCTAAAAAAGAATTAGTAAACCCTAACACTTTTTACTGGAAACATGTAAATCTGGTCTATCCCTAAAAGTGAATGTTCTTACCAAACCTTCTGCTCAGATTTAGTGCTGCTCTTTCTTCATATAGACTCAAACATCTGCTTGCCCTCATATATGATCATGTTCTTGGCTGCTTCATCCAGGCTTAAGAGTCAGGTCCTATAGAGAAGATTGGGAGCTTCAGTCACAGTCAGGATTTTTTCCAGCATCAACACTGGAATGAGCATGGGATCATTCCAGTGTTGTGTTAAAACCTGCCATGGTACATCAGAGTATCATGGCTGAATACATTCAGACAAACCTTGTTAGGCTGAATGTATTTTCGACTTGACCTTCCTTGTGTGACCTTTGCAGAGAAACTGAAGTCTAGATGATACGTTGATCAACGTCAACTCTAAAAAAAATATATCAGCAGCAATAAAAACAGTGAGACAGAAATTGTGGAACCCTTTAGGCCTCAAAAGGTCTAAACAAATAATTTAATGCAGTTTTATATGGACATGTTTGGGTCTCAACAATGCCTGTAAACCTGCAGTGCAGATCACACAAACACACACAGAGAAGATCAGCAGTGGAGCAGCTTCAGGGGCGTCAGTAACAGTCCTGCACTGGTCCAGGATCAGTAGTGATATGAACATCATGAAACTGAGCAGACTCTCTGGATTTGAACATGTGACCAAGCCGATGACATGGACTTTTCCTCATGTCGGATTTAGGGATATTTTCAGGATCCTGCAGCGGAGTTGATGCTCAAAAGTCGACCGTACCTGAAGCTGCTGGAGGGAAGCTTCTCTTCAGGTTTTGTCAGAAATAAAAGTTCTTACAAGTCAACACAAAGTCCCAGCGTTGCACAAATCCAGTTCAGAAAATCAAAAGTGTTTCCAATGTTTTTGTGTGTCTGTTTCGCTGTTGTTCAGCACTTTTTTAAGGAGCCCCTGTTTTTGCAGCCACTTCATTCAGGCATGCGTGTGTGTGTCTACTTTGCATTAGTGAACGTGTCTACGTGCTGTTTTTTTTTTCTTCCAGAACCTGGTTCTTTTTTTGGAACTGAACACCAAACCAGTTCCTCTCACTTGTCTACATCTAGTTTCACAACAAAAACACACAACAGACTCACACAAGCTTGAGTCTGATCAGCTTCCTGTCACTGAACTGCACGTTTCCTCGTCATATGGTCGTCTGAAGGACATGTGGTTCAGAAGTCGCTGTGATGAGCACTCACACACAACCTTCTGTTTGCGTGCTTCATAAAAAAGTGTGTGTGTGTTACAGGGAGCTTCTTTGACAAAACATACAACACATTTAAAAAATAAAAGTCAAACGTAACTCATCTTTGGGCTGACTGATGTGAGGAGTGTTTTCTCTGTTTCTACTTAATGTTTGTGTGTCTGTTGTGTTAGGAGGCTGGCTTGCTGTAGTCTTCCACCCCGGTGATGGTAGCTTTGCAGAAGAAGCAGTCCTTCTTGTTCATCAGATGCTGGTTGATGCACGCTCTGCAGAGGACAGAAGGACAGTTTGATCACATCTACATTTGAATTTGAGATTTTTTTGCTTTGCTGCACTCAGGTACCTTTATAGAAAAGGTCTCTGGTCTTACCAGGTTACATACATTTAAAACAGTCTTTGTCTTCAAGCTGCATTTGTTGTTTGCTCCTGATTCAAACTGATTTGAATAAAGAAATACTCGAAAATGCAATTTTAAGTTTCATTTTCTTTATTTATGTCCTCAATCATCAAGAAAAATGCCACAAGAACATTTTAAAAACAGCATTTTCATTGGAGTGGTTCTTAAAGGTTAAGTCAGGTGATGCTGAGCCATGCTCCTTGTTATGTTGCAGTGCACCTGGGTGGTTGGGGGTTCTAGAATGAAGTGGCTACTGTTGTATTCACGCAGGTATCTTCATCCCCACACAGGCAGATGAGAGTCTGGTTCTATTTAATGCTTTTTTTTGTTTCTTTTAGAAAAGTTTTCCCTTAACATTGGCTTGATTCCACTTTCAATTCAGGGTATATCACCAAAAATTATTTTTGTTGGTCACATATCTATGCTCGTATTTAAAAATATTAAAGATTATTTGACCTTTTTTTTACAAGGATTTAGAACAGGTTTTGCCCAAATCCAGGCCTCGAGGGCCGGCCTCCTGCTGGTTTTCCAGAAATCCCGCCTTATCTGATGTTGATTACCTAGATCAGGTGTGTTTAGCCAATAAGGAGCTTCAATGGGAGGTTGGTTGGAAAACTCAACTTAACTACAACAGATATGGTTAGGTGATTTTTTTTGGCTGATTTGCATCTCTTTCTTACATTCTTAGAGTTGACTGTTTTTGAGTTGGTGCTTTAGAAAAGAACAGGGATGAACAGACTCACTTGCAGGACTTGTGCGAGCACGGTTTGAAGATGGCAGAGATGGAGTGGGCGTAGCAGATGGGGCAGAGGTCTTCCTCGCTGGTCGGCTGCAGACAGAAAGGACTTTTCAGAACCGTAAGCAGCAGCAAAACTCAGGTGTAACCTTCAGGTCAAAGTTAATCAGCACAAGCACACCAGCAGCACCCCCAAACACACAAACATGTCTGATTTGTGCTTGGCCGAAAGCCTGCAACTGAACACATTTGAACACAAAGTTGCTCAATCTCCTCTGATGTTTGGACCAAAGCGGTCTTACATCCATCACTACAAGTTCAAGAGCTCGATCAGACGGTCACTTTCTCCATATCAATCTCGGTGGGCGATCAAACGGGATCTCTCTCCTTTTTCTGGCCCAGCATCCCACAGCAAGAAACGTCAAATCCATCAACACCTGAAGGCCGGCTGCTGTACATGTCTGAGCAGAGAGCCTCGCTCTCATTTCCAGGAAAAAGCCGGTGAAACTGCTCATTTACACCAAGATGCTAAATGCAAATACACTTTAGTGGAGAAAGAAAAACCACCACGGGGGAGGGTGGCAAGAATGAGTTGAGCGGGCAGATAGAGGGATGGCAACTAGCGACTGTAAGCAAGTGGGCTGCTCCACGGAAAACTGAGAAATGTGTCAGAATGACAGAAACTGGAGGACAATGAGAGCAATCATGAGCTGTTGTCTGACAGCCCGCACCTGATGATACTCAGCTGGAGGGCGTGGAGGTCCCAGCGAAACAGGACCAGGTCAAAAGAAGAATAGCAGCGAGAACATTGTTGTGGACCACTAGACAAACCTCTTACATCAAGATAACTTGATGACTTCAGATGAGTGACTTCCTGTCACTCATCTGTTCACACCCTCAACCTAACATTACAGGTGCAACAAAATTGCAGGCAATATTGGAGCTATCCAGCTGTACAGTTTGGAGTTAGATGCCAGTTCGGACAAAAAGAACAACGGATGTACACTCAACAGCCACTTTATCAGGTACACCTTACCAGTACCGAGTCGGAAATCCCTTTAGCCTTCAGAACTGCCTTAATCCTTGGTGGCATAGATTCAACAAGGTACTGGGAACGTTCCTCAGAGTTTGGTCTATATTGACATGATAGCATCACTCAGTTTCTGCTTTAAAGGGTTAAAGAAATACTCAGAAATCAATTTTGAGATTAATTTTCTTAATATATTAAGTCATCCACCATCAGACAAATGCCACAAGAACATGCTTAAAACACCCCCAAAAATGATTTTCATTGGAGTGGGTTTTTAAAAAGGATTTTTGACAGTTTTACAATTTGATTGCCATGATTTCTGCTGCAAACCACAGACATTGAGGTCTCTGTGCTTTTATAAATAAATGAACTTAAATGTGGAATGCAAATCAAAATAAAAGGACTAACAAAAATGTTGAAACAAATACAACCAGGGGAGACAGACAGAGTTTATGGGCATCCTGCAGAAAACGAGGAAGAGCAGCTGGTTAGAATAAACAGAGCATGGGTGAGTGTGGCAGTTTTCTGTTCACTGAAGGGACTAAAACTCTTTTCCCTTCCCTCTTTCACTTTAGTTGGTGCTCGCTATCGCCTTGTCAGGTAATTCATCTTCTGCACTGCTCCTGGTCTTCACTCTCATTCCTGCATCTGCTGCAGCTTTGATAACACCAAGAGGAAAAAAAAGGATCGGCATTCTCCTTCATTTGTAAACTGTTCACTCCTCTTCACTCTGGTGTTGAAGCTAATTTTTCAGTCACATCACCTCAATGATTTCTTTCTTTACATATCATCTTCATGCACTGCCTTTCCTCCATCTTAGGTGTGGATGCTTCCATTAAGGAAAGGATTACTCAGAAAAGCAATCTGCTGCCTCACATACAAACCTTTGAGCTCCAAACACATGTTTCACCCAACTTCTGGTCTTTGGTTCAATTCCCCGTGATTTTCAACAGAACAAGTCTCCAGAGAAGATCCATTTTTTAAAAGGCAGAAATAAGAGTGGTTGTAAATACTCCAATATTGTGAAATTTGGAATTTGACACTATTAATTGAGGTCGGTTTTCAAAATGAAAAATCATGAAGTACAGATATTTCCTGTTGGCATGAGCGACTCACTGAACTAAAGCTTTGGCCAAGTAACTACTAGTTCCTTCCAGGACATCACAGCAGGAACTCTGTGTGCTGAGCTGATCATCATCACTCTTACATATTTATGTTTGACAGGATCCACACTGTGAAATTTTCTGCAGAAAATAAAGTTGCTCCTTTGTCTCTTTTGTCTGAGAGTTGATTCAGATCCTGAGAGTGAGAAGTTTGAATGTGGAAAAGTTGAATTTGTAAAGACAGAGTGGGCTGAGCTCGCATTTGCAGCAATCGGGGTGCGCACCTGAATGATGACTTCCAATCAATGCAGATTGGAGAGGAGCTGTTAGTCACGTGATGAAGGCTGAATGCAAATGAAACACCTTTAACCTACTCTCAAAAGTCAGATGTTAAGAGGAGATGGGGTTTATACAAATGGGAAAAGCAAGGGGCCATCATGTCCTCAGTTTCATTGATCACTAGTCTCTTCTGCCTTAAAAAAAATGTAAAGGCGACCACAAAATGCTGAAGTTGAGGATTCAGCACTCAGTGAAGCAGTGGCTCCTGTTGTAGTGGTCACATCCATCTTTGAGAATGCTGACTGAGCATGAACACTGCCTCTTCACTTGTGCCTTGTTGTTTCCAGTGAATGCGTACATCCAATTCCATGACCTAAAGCTGCCAACGACCGAATCTGACGTCTGTCAGAAAAATGAGGCCTAAACACACCTCAACATCCTCACTGTCTTACATTAAGAGACAGAAACTGAAGGTTTTGTGCTGGCCTTCTCAATCACCTGACCTCAACATCATTTAAAATCTATGGATAGACCTGACAAGAGCAGTGTGTAACACACATCCCAGAAATCTCAAAGAACTGGAAGACTTTTGGAAAAAAGAATAGATGAAGAAACCTCAAGCAAGAATCGAGAGACTCTTAGCTGGATACAAAAAGTGTTTACAAGCTGTGACACTTGCAAGGGGAGCAGTACAAGGTACTAACTCTGCAGGGTGCCCAAACTTTAGTGCACACCATTAATTTGTTTTCTGTTATTTTGAAAGACTAAGTGATGAAAATAAAGCCTATTTTTGACATATTAAAAGAATGTCTCATCTGTAAACTGATGCTTTTAGGAGAATTTTCAGTCCTTTCTTGGGTTCTTTATGCACAATAAAATACCATTTTACCTGGGGTGCCCAAACCTTCGATTCCCATTGTAGTATCATTAAATTAGATACAACGCTGCTTAAGCACAAATAACTACAGGTATTGTGGCCACCACAAAGCTCGTACCTTAACCTAAAAATTATAATTCTGAAGAAGTGAGGGAAACCTAACCTAGTTACGTCTATAGTATCCAGAGGAGCAGGTCATAATTCCAGCAGACTGTGTTTCAGTCTGTGGAAAGATGCCCAAGACATTTAAACCAAAACGGTTCCACTTTAATTCAAACAAAAACGTTAACTGAAAAAAAAATCTTCATATTAAGATATTAAGATCAGAAGTTTGCTGCAGTTTCATCTATGTTAAGTAGTGATCAGTTCCTGAAGCATGAAGTTGGATTCAAAAAAGGACAGAAATTTAAAAGAATGTTGAGCTCTTAAACCTCTAACTTTTTAGAAGTCTTCCTACAGTAAATAAAGATACTGCTTCAAACCTGGTGAGACGCAGAATTGTGGAAAGAAATTGTGAAGTTAATGGACTCTAAACACTTTTAAAATTTGAGCTTCACTGAATGCATAGAAAACTAAGACGGTTTTCCATATTTCTGCTGGTATCCCTGTCTGATAAAGCAGGAAGGTTGGTATCGGCTGCAGAAGCCTGTCAGCTCCTGATAAGTGACCTTTGTGTGAGTCTGAGCCTGTGGGAATGTCTAATTTGAAAGCGTGCGTGTTCGTGCATGCGCTCGCGTTGTGGGGCCATAAATCTGCTTGCAGTCACACTGAGCAGACTCTGGGGAGGCCTTTGGGGAGAAGGAAAGCAAGAACTCATTATGTAAATCATCTGACATTATTTCTACACAAACACAACAGTATGTATGTGAGTCAACAAATGTTTCTTCTAAGGATTGGAAAAGAGGAAGAGGAGGGAGATAAGTGCAGGACGGACAAACTGTGGACCATTATCAGGTTATGCGTGGAGTTTCTGTGAACGTCAGAAAGGAAGTTTCAAGCCATCAAATGAATCAACTTCTATCCCAGAAAACTTTGAAAGTTGTTTTAATAGAAAAAAAAATAATTTTTGCATAACATGGGATAATATGCTAATACCAAATGAACACTGCCAACTTAAATTGAAATAAGATCATTCTATTAAAAATATAAACTTACTACTACTACCCGCTACTGCAGGTCTGCGTTTAGGTTAGAGATTGGAAAGTACTGACTACTGTCTCTGTTATCATCTCTCACAGCTTTATTAGTTTAAATGAATATTAACACAAAACAATCCCTTTTGGGGGTCACTGGGTTGCTGGGGCCTATCCCGGATAGTTTGGGCTAAGGTAGGTTACACTCTGAACAGGTCGCAGGTTTATTGCAGAGACATACACTCACACATACATAGAGACATCACTAACAAAAAGGGTCTTTTTAAGTATAATACATGTAAACTCAGTTTATGCTAAAAGTGAGGCAGTAAACTTGAAGTTTACTTGTTTATACCATCTATATTCTAAGCTTCAAATGTTCCTATTTAGTCTAAGAAGTATTCATTTGGAATGCTTCTTACATGGTCTATATTACACTTGCCATACACTTCCTAAAATGTACTTAATAAAATAAACTTCAACTGGACTATAATTGTTCCCTTTATATAAGATAAATATCTAACACATTCAAAAATCCCAAGGTTGATGACCCCAGAAAAATGGCTGAAAAAACTCAAAATTAGGTAGTTTGGTCACTGATGATGTTTGAAAACGTAAGAAAAGATTATCCCCAAAATTACTATAACAAAGCACAAATGACAAAACATATGCAAAGCAAAACGAACTTTTATTTTAACAGTAATGAAATAAATGAAATGCCTTTTGTCATTCTGACATTTTGCAAATTTTCAGCCAAGAACGAAAGGTTCGTTCATTCTTCTGATGAGATCAGCAATGTTTAAAGACACTTTGTGCTGACTAACAGATTCTTCTAATAACCAATTATTTTCTTTATGAACATAAGACTTATAATTGTTATCCAGGTCTCACATTGCAGTTTGCATTCTAAGGAGAGGGATACAGTTGATTTTTTGGGGGCGGTCAGTCACTTTTTGGCTTGTGGTCAGAGGGTAAAGTAAAGCCCAAGCAACTTTTCTTTTCTCTTTCTGAGGAACAATGTGTGCTGTGATTGGCTGAGGGGGAAACGATCCCTTCACTTAGCCCCTCCCATGGAGTCGGGCCAGAATCTAGTCTCTTTAATAGAGACTCAGTGGAGTCCCTATTGCAGGCTCCGAGGATGGGGATTTATGCATCCTCCACCCATTATCAATAATACACCCTTCTCTTGGGGCTTCTCTCTGAAGCTTCAGGAAAATCAGGATCAGGTTTCCTCTTTGAGAGAAGAAGCACTCAGAAAGTCTGTCCTGGCCACACCCAACAATGATGTGATGATTCAGCGTTTTACTGCAAAGGGTCAATGTCTGACCAAATTATGGAGAGGGGGTGTTCTGACCTATTTCAGACTACAGCCCGTTTTGGTTGTAAAATCCCCTCATTCACTTCAGAAACAGCATAAACATCTGAAACATTGACATTACTGGGGAAGGGTGGTGGTGTGTGAGTGTGGGGCACTTACAGCCGTGGAGGCCGCTGCCTGCTTGGACTCCTCAGTCAGAAACGTCAGCATGTGCTCCACCTTCTGCCGCTCCTCCTTGCTGATGTAGTCGGTGTCTGTCGGCAGGAAAACAGGATGTTCAGACTCTTGAGCTAAAGTTAAGACCTTTTCCTGAACACAAAACACATACCATGAACCTTGGTGTGACCGTTTCATTTTTGCATGCTTTATCCTGAACATTTCCGGTTTGACAAGTCTTTTTAACCTGACGTCTCTCTGTTTTTTAAAACATATTTTCGAAGAAGAAAACCATATTTCATATTAGCTTCTGTAAAACACTAATAGCTGTTGATTTTTTTTCTATTTCTTCCAATTGAAAAACACAAATGTTCAGAAGAAAAGCTTACCAGAAGAAGAACACTTTGATGGACAATTAAAGAGGCGCTGAGACCACAGAGTGGTTCAGCTAAATGGATCCACAATAATCAGGCTGTATTTCAGTGATGAGATATCAACCTCAGACTGAAGTAAAAGGTCCAGCTTGTGTCCACAACAGCAGTAGAGAACCAGAAAACACTTGCATGTGAGTGACTAAGTTCAGAACACTGACTAAAAATATAGAAAAACCTGGACCCAGTCAACTTGATAGTTATGGAATCATTGAGAAAAAAATAATATGTGTGCAGTTCTGCTCCCTCACAGAAATTCTTCAGGATTACAAACCATGCAGCCTTTCCTTCAGATTATCTGCAGTCTGACTGTTTTCATGGAAAGATTCAATGAAAAACCAAAGCAATAAAAACAAACAAAAACTGCAATCTAAAATAATGAGCACATATTCAGAAAAAATTCAAACATGCAAAGATTTTTTGATTATGTTGGTCTCAGTATCATTTGCATGAACATATGTTGACTGTGGCATGTTTTGATCGCATCATTCTCAGTAAACCTTTATCCAAATTGTCCTGAACAGATGGTAAAATGTTTTGGGAGGAGATTCAAAGTGTCCAGATCACTAGTTTATTATTTCAAACATTGGGACTCACTGATGATCAGTTTCTGTCCTTTAGACCTTTTTTGTGGAAAGACTGCGCCTTTCCTTGTTCCCCTGTTTACTCAAATACTGAGCGGTCACAACTCTAAACAGAGAGCAGTGTAGGACTCTTAAAGGCAGTGCATGAGTCTGAGAATTGTTTCCATGGTAGCCAGGTAAAACTTAATCTCTGTTGAGACCTGAAACCTCGAGATAAAACAGTGTTGATGCGCCTGACTTCAGATTAGGCCAGTGTGGATCGGATTTTTTTATCTGACATGAAACATAAGCACCAAATCAACAATTAAAAAAGAACCTCTGAAGGCGAGAAGATGAAGGCAAGAAAGGAGATAAATTCTTCATCAACATCTGATTCATTTTTCCAAAGCTTCACTAATCTTTTTCTGGAGTTTCTGACCTCCTTTGGCCCCTCACTTTGTCCCTTCTTGTGCTTGCTGACACCTGACTTAAGTGTCGGCGGCTCCGAATGATCAGGCATCCTGACATTCTCCTGTGGGTGCTTTCCAAATGGAGCTGAAGCAAGATGACATATGAAGAGCAGGATGTGAGTAAGCACAGCTGCTGCGTGAGCCGACTCTGATCCAGCAGCAGTTTGATCCCTTTGATGGAGTCCAGCATGATGCAACCCTCCTGCAACCAGCCTTTAGCTCAGACACTTGTTTCCACAGCTTCCACACACTGTAAACCGCTCTGTTTGTTGAGGATCCAATACCTCCTTTTAAACTGGTTGGTGCTTTGATTAAAAAACAACAAAATAAATAGAGGTGGTAAGTTTTTACACAAAAAGCCTCATCAGACCATGTACTACTTAGTGCTGTCAATCGATTAAAAGAAAAATCAGATTAATCACAATCTATATTACAAACTTTTTGCTTCACCTTCTGGACAAAAACAAGCAGTAGGGGTGACCTTTATCACTGAACTGATGCTTTTTTGAACCTATCATGACGATCGGCATATGTATTGCTTTCCTTTAATGCTGCACCGACACTTTTTGTGTTACTGTGACAATGGACCGCACTGCCAATCAAATGCCCTGCTTTTTGTGAGAAAGCAGTCTAAACCAAAAAAATAATAGGAATAAAGTACAAAAAAATCATTTGAATATTTATTTATTTTGTAAGTGACCATGTTATGAGCTGGATAGTGCCCGTCGAACATTAATGCATGCCAAAAGCATGAACCGTACGAAGGTAACTTCTGATGTGTGATTAATCTGCGTTAGTAAATAACAATGCTTTAATTTTTTTTTTATTAATCACGTGCATTGACGCGGTAACGTTGACAGCCCGATGCAAATGCCGGTTTGTACCAATCAGCAGCCTGAATTGGAGTCTCAGCCTTTGAAAGAACCTGCTGCCCCCTGGGAAGCTTCATCTACTCTATGACTACACATCGGTATTGTTTTTTTCATTCATGCATTGTTGTTTGTAAAAAGATCTTTAACTTAAAAAAAAAAACATTTAGTCAGTAAAATCTTAGAAGTGAAATGGAAAGAAATAAAGGACATAAGTAGGAAGAGTAGCCACTGAAGTTGGGAAAAAGACTTGGGAAAAAGACTGCTCTTCTCTACCTCACAATTAAAAATATCTGCTACTGACCTCTCCAGACACTGAATATTTATTTTAATGGATGTCATACCACCCCACCCCTCATCCACCCACCCACCCACACACACACACACACACACACACACACTTGTGTAAATGAGTCTGTAGCTCTGAACCTCACACGGGGCCCCCCAAGAGCAATAACCTTAAATGATTGCCTTTGCAGAGGGAGGCTCAGTGTCAGGTGTGAATGGTTAAGCATAAAGCTTTGAGAGGAGCTCAGTCGGGAAACTCCTCACTACATCAGTGTTTGAATTTTAATTTCAGAGCGCTGCAGAATCAACATGTTGTTCAGAAAACATGCTGTCGCTATTACTTTACCCCCTCCCCTCTTCTCATTCTCCAAACATTCACTTTACCTCTTGATGGCTTTCGATTTATCTTTCCACCCCCCACCCCCACCCCCACCGCGCAATCAGACGCTCCTGTTTCCACTGTGCGGCGGCAGCACCGGCTCTGAGCTGAGATATTGACTTGTTGGATAGCTGCCATGGTCGTGTGCAGTTGGGAGAAGAGGATCTCTTCACGAGCCTGGACATGTGGGGGGTGGAGGTGGGGTGGGGGGCAGACAGGCCGGTGTGCCGGCCCATGAAAGCAGACGATTAAATTGAAAGGTTCTGCAGCGAAAAAACATAAACGAAGAGGAGACTTATGGCCCAGAAAAAAGGTTTGCTTTTGTCCCTGCAATCCTCTACCTTTCCATCATCTATTCATCAATTATTTATCCATTCGTCCCCACTATCTGTTATCTATTCATGTATAAAACCAATTATTTCTGTTATCTATCCATCCATCAAATCAACCTCAAGCCAATCCATCACTTGTATTAATCCATCAGCATTTTCATCAATCTATCCTTATTTTTACCCATTCACACTTCTTTTTATCAACCCTTCAACAGTTTGATTTATGAAACCTTAGAAACTTGTGATTCAAATTCCACTTTTTTCCACAGAAAACTCACATCCCTTTCATTATAGAATTGGTTTTGTCACTTCTTCTCACCTGCTCTGCTGGAACGGGAGCTTGTGAAGGACCTTGTAAACATGTTAGAGAATAAAAACGTAAAATTTAAAGCACAGCATGGACATTCAGTCATAAAAAAGAACGCATCTATTTATTTAAAAACTATCTTATGCAAACGACTTTAGAAAATGAATATGAATGGTGAAGTATTGGACAAATGTCAAAAAACATATTTCAGAGCTAAGGTTTAGTGGTCTAATTAAGTCATTTAAAATGATATAATTGATTTTCCTCCTTTTGAAATGATGAGGTGAAGCACTCAAAAGGTGCTTAACAAAAGAATACACACTCCGGAAGGTTTTGCCTGACCACAAGGGCTTTATGATTAATGAGAGTCGTGGCCTGTCTCTGGGATTCGCCGTCACATTTAACCTCACTTCATTTAAAAAAGAGACCATGGCTCACTCCAAACAATAGTCCAACTTGGCTTTGAGGAACACCAACTTGTGGGTGCTTTGAAAATCCAAATGCATATAGATTCTTGATGAAGGCTTCTAATGTCACATGAAGCGAGGTCCAAGATGCTGCAAAGAGTTATGGTCAGGAATCACCTTTAATAGTAAAATCCTTTTTTTTTTTTTTAACTTCTTGTTCAAAGTTTTGATACCTAAATATCAATATAAGTAACCTATTTAGGCTGACTGTAACACCTAATAGTCTAATAAACTGTAACATATAAATCATAAAAAAAGAAAAACATCTCAGCAATCATTGACATTTATCTGAAAATAACTAAATATTTACTTCCAATTGTTACAGCTTTCACAACAAGATCAAATATGTATCTTTTACATGACCCAAAAATGGGCAAAACCATCTGGCTTTTGCTTCAACTGGTTCAATCATACCTTGATGATGAGTGACCATGAAAATGAGCTGATCCACATAACATGGGGGACAATCAGTCCAAAAACATTCATCTATTTAGAACTTAGCATTAATGAAAATAGGCCAATATTCGGCACACATTAAAACAATTTTGGGAAACATTAAAACAGCAAGAATATAAAGATGGCAGTTGACTGAAAACAACAGAAATTACGACAGAATAAATCTAATATTTACATCAAGTACAGATGTGTCCACCACTTGAAAGTTAAAAGTCTTCAAGTCCTGGAAGAAAAAAAGTGTTTGCATCTGGACCTGGGCAATTGATATAGGAGGTGGCAAGAGGATAAAAGTGCTGTAGAGTTATGAAGAAGGAAAGGTAATTAAATATGATGGGGTACATCCATGGGAGAGCTTTAAAAAACAATATTAATAATTTAAAAATCCATCTTGTAATGCACTGACAGCCAGTGAAGAGAGCAGAAGATGGAAGTTATGCTTTGACGTATTGACGTGCTAGCAAGGAGGTGATTCTGAACAAAACTAAAGGCAGCATAAGGAGGACTGCTTCACATGGGTGTAAAGTTCATCATCATAATAAACTAACCTAGAATTAAATAAGTATAAATCCATTTCTCAAAGGTTGAGAAAATATATATTTAAAGTTCAACCAATGCCAAAGGGTAAGGTTGATAAAAGCAGCTGAGAAAATGGAGTGAATGGAGTTTTTTTTAACTGTTTCTGTAACTTATTTCTACAAGAGTTTTGATAACTCCTTTAAAAATGTCAGCAATTGCAAAAGTTTAAAATGGAATTCTTGTGGAATGACTGTGGTTTCAAACCCAATGTATTCACTTTCAACAACCTAGATTGAATGCCACAGTCCGATAGAAGGTTGTAGCTATTTTACACTTTAGTGGCAGAAACATATGTACTGGTAGTTCGTCTGCATAACAAGAAAGTGTTTGACTTCTCACCTATTGACCTAAGTGGAACCAGGTACAGCTCAAACAGAAAAAAAACCAAGAGACAAATCATGAGAAGAACTCTTGCAGTACTCTAAGGGTTAGAGACGTTTTGGAAGTTGTGAGTTCACCATTCAGTGAAGCTTCTTCTGGTCAAATATGAATCACGGCTACTGTAAAGTGAACTCAGGCCCAACTGAGATCAAAGGTTGGTCTCTGCATGATTCAGGGTCTACATGCTGCTTACATGCGACACTAATGGGTTAATGCTAGAAATAGAGATGACCCACCAAATGTTTCTGTTTTCCTTGAAATCACTGGTTGCAAAAGATGAAGCGGATAAAGCTAGAAAGAGCAACATCTGTGACAAAAATGTTCTTGCCTAACCTGATTTGCAAGCTATGACAAAGCTAAACTTTAAAAGGGTAACTGTTCATTGGAGGGAGAGATTCTGTAAGTTTTAGCAGCTTCATCATGTCAGATACCAAATGTGATGTATGTCTCAAACAAATACAAGCTGGAGATCTTATATTCAGGGTGAGAAGCTCTTTGCTGTCCATTTCCAACAGAGAAGTTTACTTTTCGAGCCTTCTGTTAGATCATCCAACCCCATCAAACAAAATAAAAGTGGACTTCTAAATAGAATCAGGAAAACACCTTCCTGTTAAGATATCTTCCCAGGTAAGAACAATGAGTTACAAAGAGACCTTAGAGACTCGTTGGTGGTTTATAAAAAAAAACTAACTTAGGGTTGTTCAAAGGTTGACTTTAAGCTTTTACTGTAATTTCAAAGGTTTATGCACTTTATGCCTCTGTCTTTGGAATGCACTACAGAAATTCAGATCCTTCATCATGAACTTGTTTGGAGACAGAACGCGTGCATACAGCCGAGAAGCAGCTGGTTATTATCCGCTGACGACGTGTCATCGTGGATGTTTTATGACCAAGGTCCTAGATTCTTCACAGACTGCGTTGCGTCTTTGGGGCTGAGTTTGTGACAATGTGCAGGCAGATGGTAAGGTTTAATAACACACTAAAACAACATAATTTGTTCTGTGAGAGTCGGACCAGACACGCTGGGATCATCCTCAGTAAATCCACCTTTGAAAGTGGAATTGAGACCGTGAAAGAATTATTGCTGCAGAACAGGAGCGGGACATTAATGAGCTGCTGGAGTGGATTGTGCTTCAATAAAACGAGGCCTTTGCAAAGTGTGTGTGTTCCAGCCTGCCGGTCGTCCTCAGTCACTGATATGATTGCCTTCAAACCTCTGCCAGAAAACACAGGTGCACGTTCCCACAAGAATCTGAATTGTCAAGTGAAGCTAATCTAAGAAGCATTTGTTCTTTAACAGTGTGTATCCAATATGCCTTCATCAGTTTCTATGTTTGGAGTAAATATTCTGAAAATTGAGAAAACAGAATGATAAAGCAGTGGAAACAGCAGAAAATCTGAGGTCCATGATCACTGGTGCTAGTGGCTTCATCACAACTACCCTTATGGCTACATGCAGGTTCTCGGTGCAGAAAAAAAATGGGCAAACCTGTACAAGGCACACAGGTGGTCAGCACACAGGTGGTCAGCACAAAATAGCAAGGTCACAGAATGCTGGGTGAGCCCTTGTAACCAAAATATTCAAACACATTTTTTCACAGGCATGCTAAAAGCGACAGGTTGTAGCAAAAAGCTTATACACACACAAGGCTAAAGTAAGGGTGAAGTGGTTACGATTGAGGCGTGTTGTACAGATTTTTCATTTTGTGTCTCTCTCCAAACCCTGCGGAGTGTGCAAGAGGCCTGTAAGTGCTTGTATAGTGCTTTTCTACCTTCCTTGAATGCCCAAAGCGCTTTACAGTCACAATCTCATTTACCCATTCACACACACATTCACATACTCATGGTGGCTCCACTGCCAAACACTGGCGCCAACCCTCCATCTGAGGCAATGTGGGGTTCAATGTGTTGACCAAAGACAACTTGACACATGAGGGGGCAAGGCGGGTGTCAATCGATTAAAAAATCTATTGTGCTGTCAATCGATTAAAAAAAAATAATCAGATTGATCACACTTTTGGATTCAGATCAATCAGGATTAATCACAATGGTCAGGCCAGAGAGAACATGTTTCCTTCATTTTTATTGTCTGCAATGTTTTCATTTGTAAAGTTTTAACTCAGATATCCCAGAAATGTAATATGTGTGCATAAAACGCATCAACAGTAGGATAAGCAGAACTCTAAAGACTTTGATGTCTGAAGTACAACTCCAAGAAAACAAAGATTCTCATATAAGAAACAAACATTGTGCGACCTAAACCAAAAAAATACCAAGAGTAAAGTACTAAAGTCTATTGAATATTTTTTCTTTTGTAAGTGACCATGGTATAAGCGGGATGGTGCCTTACGAACCTAACGCATGTCGTGGAAGCCTTCAACCATCTGACGCACAGTGGAAGACAGTTGCTTCTGATGTGTCATTAAAAAAATCTTAACGCGTCAACTTTTTTAAATTAATAGTGTGCCTTAACGCGTTAATGTTGACAGCCATAGTTATTGAACCCATTTTTGTTCAGTTAAATTGATCAATTCAGAGAGGATCAATGGAGAAGGTAATATGTTTATGAGGTTTTAAACATGGAGAAGGTTTTTGTGTCCTTACATACGTGTTGTTGTCCTTCCAAACTTGCTCTGACTGCCACAACTGGAAAACCATCTGTTTGCACCCATCCTTTCTTGTATTATGAAGTGCAATGAATATGTACTTTGTCTGATTAACTTCAATTTATTCCGAACTTCAGAGGTTGCATACAATGATGGAAAACTTTGGGTCTCCCACTCTTACTTAGTTTATTTCTTGGTGAAATTCATCGCTTCGCTGGTTCAAAGATTACAATTCACTGTTTCAGTGCTCTGCTTTTAGCCATCTAACCCTGCTCCCACCATTTTACGAAATGGTTGTTCTTCACTCTGGCAATCTAATCCTTTGTGAAAAGACAAATAAATGAGTTCCCACCAAAACATCTTCTACCATGAAGCAAAAACAACAAAAAAAGAAATTGCACCACCTCTAGACTAAAGTGTGGCTTTGAACATTACTTAAGCTGCCTTTATAGCTCTGTGACTTTCCAACAATCGAACAAAAACCAGGTTACAGTTAAAGGCTGTGATTACACTTCGGTTTACCAGCTTTCTTCTGAAAGGCATTTTCCAACGGTGTAAATGAACTTCCCTGGGCACTTTTCTGCCAGGGGCTTCACTCTGAAGGACCGATAAAGTGCTCTGAATTTAACCAAACATTATTTTACACAGAGCTTATTAAACCCCAGCAGCAGCTGCTTGAGGCAGGCGGCCACACAGGTAACAGCATCAGAGGACAGGAGCAGAGGCTTACTGCTGCTCCTGCTGTTTATTAACAGCAGCGTACAGCATGTTCTGCTCTTCAGTAAAGGTCTGTAACCTGCAGATTCAATCTGTGATGAATCCTTGCTTCCTCCGAAGGAAGCAGCAGGAGCTGCAGGATGATAATGAGACACATACGTCAGCTTCATCCATAAAACATCCAGCAAGGAGGATGTGGCTGCCTCCAACAACACACACCGCAGTCCTGATGCACAACAGAAACACACGAAGTGCTTTCAGCTGGACACCATGGAGATGACAGGATTCAGGTTTGAGGCTGGCATTCCAGACGCTGCTTGTCGCATGTTTGTTTTGAGATCTGGACGGTATTTTAACACAAGAATTCACCTCAAAATTTCACAGTGACTCATCACTGATAGAAACCTCTTGCTTTGATCAAGAGGAAGAAGGAGAAGCTCAAGCTATCATTGCACACAGTTGATTTATTTTGGCTGTTGGCTTTATGTTTTATTAATTCAGGTGAAACACAACTGGATGGAAAAGAGGAGGTAGACTGGAAAATAAGAATAATCAATTATGGACTTTCAGAAAACAACAAACAGATGATTAGAAAGTAAGAAAAACAAAAGAATGTTCACGAAAAAAAAGAAGCGAAATGACCAAGTGATCAAACAAAGAAGAAAGACCAAGACAAATTAGTCAGAAAAACTTTGAAACAAAACAATAAAGTTGTTTGATGCTAAAGCTAGGTGAAAGCTAAGCTAGATAAAAGGTCAGGGGTGTCCAAATCTAGGCATAGAGGGCCGCTGTCCTACATGTTTTCCAACCAACCTGCCATTGAAGCTCCTTATTGGCTAAACACACCTGATCCAGGTAATCAGCAGCAGGTAAGGCAGGATTTCTGCAAGAGTCCGGCCCTTGAGGCGATTTGGACACCCCTGATATTGAGAAACACCCATTTGTACAGTGACTTGCAATTACTGGAATTTTATGCAACACTTGAGCCTGGGGTGGAGATTCACCTACCAACAGGACAACCACCCTAAACATAAATTTAAAGCTACTATAGAAGGGCTTCAAATGAAATGTATTCATGTGTTGGAATGGCCCAGTCAGGCCAGACATAAATCTGTGGCAAGATCTGAAAACTGCTGCTCACAAACGCTCTCCATCTAATCTGACTCAGCTTGAATTGTTTTGCAAGGAAGAATGGGCAAAGATTTCAGTTTCTAAATGTGCAAAACTGGTAGAGACAAACTCCAAAACACTTGTAAATAGCAGTAAAAGGGAGTTCCACAAAGAATTGACTCAGGGGGGCTGAATACTTCTGCACACTGCACTTTTCAGTTTTTTATTCGTAAAACAAAATTGAACTCTTGTATAATTTTCTTTCCACTTCACAAATGTGTGCCACTTTGTGTTGGTCTTTCACATAAAATTCCAATAAAATATGTTTATGTTTGTGGTCATAATGTGAGAAAATGTGAAGAAGTTCAAGGGGTATGAATACTTTTGCAAGCCGCCGTTTTTATATACAACAGAGTCTGTAGTGCAGCTTCTGATTGGCTAAAGACACCTGAATAAAGTAATCAAGAGCAATCAGCAAAAATAAAATAACAACAGAACAAACAGGATAGATGACACTTTGAAACTACAGTTTAGCCTGTTTCAGATGCAGTCATTCAGCTAATTGAAATCAGTTGGCTGCAGCGACTGAGCTCAGGATTCAAGAAGGGACCAGTTTTACTGGGAAAAGATGGATCAAAAAGAGGTAACTCTCAGCCTTGCGGACCTGCCAAATTTTACAAGGCTACAGGTCAAGACCCCACCACCCTACTTCTCTAGCTTTTAGTGGGTTTTTTTGTTATTAAGTTGATTTGTCAGCAATTTAATCCAAATTTCCACTAATAGAGACAGTGTTTTTAAAGTTATTTCTTGGTTCACTGCTTTTTTAGTTTTCCTTGTGCAGCACATTGAGACTTCTTCAGATCTTGTTTAGTGCTTTAAAAAGATAAATTGAGATGAATCAAACATGTGAAATGTGCACTGTCTTTTTGCTGCTCAGTTTCTGTCATATCTTTAGGACTAAAATTAGAGCAGAGAAGAAAGAGAATAAAGAGGCAGCTGCTCTTGGGACAACAAAAGAAAAGGACAAAGACCATGAGAAGAAGCAGAGGATTGAGGCCTGAGGGATGACAAATGGCCTCAACAGAACAAACAGACCCAGAAGCTGAACTTTTGCACACAGTCTCACAACAATCACAAGAAACTGCGGCCAAGAAGGCAATATGTTGCACAGGAGGATCAGCTGCAGAACTGAGAGCAACGCCTGCAGATGGAGATCTTACACTCTATAAATATACCAGTGTCAGAAAACACAACGTGAAGCCATATTCTATTTTCACAACAACTTTTTTGTCAGAGTTATCTGAAAAAAAATTAACAAAAGGTAACAAGAATCTTTGTTTTGGTTAGTATATTGGAGTTTCAGAAAACTGAGCGTCTTACGCTCGTCTGCACAACGTACAGAGTGACCGGCAAGGTAGCCCTGTTTCTGCTGTAAACGCAGGAGTACTGCAGCAAGGTCTGACAGATTATCCTGCTACTTTCAGGTTCTGATTGATATGCAGATGAAGATGATGAGAAAGAGGGGATCTCTAGTTCCCCATTTTTAACTAAGGTACCACAAGGCTATGTACCAAGATTTGTGTTTTTTAAACAGAGAAGGTCATCCCACCTTGGACAGAATATTGGACTAAAACATAAGGAATTATATTATATAAGTACAAGTAATTGCAGTTTTATCTGCAAAAAAAAAAGGTGTCCATTTATAAATACAAATTTGCAGGTGTAGAGTAATTTTGTGCTTTTTACAAAACCAATTTGTACCTGTGTAAAAAAAAGATTTTTGGCTGTTTAAAACATAGGAACTTGTGCAAAAAAGATTTACATCTATTCAAATGTTTCGCACACTTTTCTTTGGTTTCAGATATATTTTTCAGCCCCTCAAACAAGCAAGCACAGGTAAAAGCATCCTTAGACAGAAAAAAAACCTCACCTCAGTTTTTCCAAACTTTGAAAGCAAGCAAATGATAATGTATGTGGTCTCGCTGTGAACGTTCAGAAAGTTTGATTGACAGATTCTCCCGAGCCTGCTTTCAAGTGAAAGGGGTGTGGCCTTCAAACAATCTCTCCTGATTGGCTAGAGTGGCTGCCATAGAAATGTTGACTTGGACCAATCACTGCTTACTACTGATTACATCTGGCTCAAACATGGCGACATCAGTTTTGCAGAACAATGGCGACTGAATTGACTTTCATTTCGTTGGAACCAGAAGCAAGTCATTTTCTATGGATGACATCACACTCACTCAGTCCAGTTCTCATTTATATAGTCAGCTGTAATAACATCGGCAGACTTGCCAGTGTGTGCATAAACAAGCTGCATATGATTTACTAACCCTTATGCATCTTTTAAATGGACAAAACAGTGCAGGCATTTCATTTTTCCCATTTGCCTTTGATGGATAAGAAATATGGCTGTTTGTGACAGAATGTACTCAAAGTAGGAGTAGATACAAAAAGATACCAAGTGGCACAGGCAGGTATTAAACATGAAACAGAATTGTGGCAGCTGATATGCATGTGCAGCTCTATGCAAAAAGGGTTGCAGTCAACGGGGCAGCTGGCATAGAGAGCCCTTAATGATCTAGAGAGATAGAGGATTATTGACCATCATCAGAGCAGATGCAGGCTGACCAGCAGACTCTTTTTTCCTCTCCACAGTCACTCTTTGCTTGCTTAGTAATTGTAACTTGTTGCCTTGGTAGCATATTTCTTGCTTACAGTGTGTAGAAATAAACAAAAACCTTGGTTGCGCCTTTTAAAAAAAAGACTAAACTGAATTGAATTGAGTCTGGGTCTGATGACAACAAAATATAAATGTTTTTGAGTCCAGAGAGCATTTCCCGGTTTTCATTCATACCAACTTGTTTCCAGTCTCTTGTGTCCAGTCTGCTGAAGTGTAAAGCAATGAGTCATGTGACATATTCCTGTACTGTTTCTGCTCTTCCTTGACATTAACATGAACGAAGCTGTATGCTCGCTGCATGGCTCCCAATAATTTTCCAGGTGACAGCACCAAAAGCTCTTGTGTTTCCATGGCAACAGAGCTGAATGTCATTTTTAAGGCACTATTACTTCACACGACAAACCCACGCAGCTGATCAACACCTGTGTCAGCTGATCAACACTGCTGGGCTGGAGCTCCTCCTTTCGCCACCTGTGAACAGGAAGCTTTCAGGGCCTTCAGGTAAAAGGTGGCAGATCATTGAGGAGTCATTCTAGAGTGAAAGCTGCTTTTAAAACTGAGGTGGTGGAGAGGACAGATGTCTTCTCATGCCTGGCAGACACAAAGCACACAGTCACATGTAAGCGCAGACAGTCGGATGACCCGAGGTCAAAACAAAGAATGTCAGAAACCCGCCATCCTGTTGCAGACTCAGAGGCAAACAGCGGAGGCTGAACAAGCAGAGTGAAACTGCAACAAAATGTTTGACCCAGAATATGAAGGATTAGTCCTTCCTGACAAACTGAACACATGACCACCTGCGACACCGAAAGAGAGCCAAAGCTTAAACTCTGAAATACGACTGACCTCCAGCTTTTAACGGCATACACCTCCAATCTGTCACACAGGCTCCTCCAGCACCACATTAAACACACAACCTGCGTGTTTTAACACATGATTCCAACACAATCCAGTCATGAATATGGGAAGGCAAAAGTGGGCATGCCTTCCTTTAATGCAGGAAGCTAAACTGATGAGGGAGCTGGTGTGTGTGACTGAAGCACAGACGCAAAAACAGAAATGAGAGCAGCAGGAACGCCATTTGTATTCTGTCTGTTCATTTCCTTTCAAAACAATAACATCGACACAAACCTGCTGGGTGCAACTGTGATTTTCCTAACAAGTGAAAAACCAGCTCCTGCTGTTTTGCATTGCATCTGAAAAAAGCTCAGATGTTTTCTATTGTGAAATTACCAGGGAACAGTTTTGAAATAAGTGAGCTTTTACTGCACATTTGTTCAAATGATCTTCTCCTAAAATTCCGCCAGACCAGGCTTTTTTCTGCCCTTAGGCGTGTGCACAAGAGTGTGCACGTGAGTGCTTCAATTCTCTCTCAGGTCACAGTGATCTCTGTGAGGCCAGCAGCCTCAGTTAAGACGATTTTACTTTTTTTTCTTTAAGAGCTGTCGTGTCTGCACGAAGCTGTAAAGTCACTGTGATCTCTCACAAAGGGTACTCCCTGTTCTAAGCGTCGTGCACGCCACACGCAGTGCAACAGCCCTCAACCACAATAACGCTGAAAGTCAGAAAGGTTGTGTTTATGAACCATGCTAGTGTCTGAACGGGTCCATCAGAAAACTGAGCTGCAGGTCCAGGAGGTCCGAAAGCTTCAGAGACCTTACCCATGAATTATAAAACAGTATAAATAGTTTATTTTATTTTGAGAACATACTTATTGCAGTTTAGAAAAAAAAAAAAAAGATTGAATTAATTTTTGCAGCAAGTAGGGATTTTTTTCCCCATATCTTTGATACGGTCTTTTATGCTCTCCTGTGATAATTCATAAAAATATTGTTCAATTTTATTAGTTTGACCTGAATAACAAACATGCTTCCTCACTAATGTCATAAATCAGTTAAAAAACTATCAGAACAAAATAGCTGAATGTTTAGGACGCAGCCCTACCCACAATACACTTGGAATTGAAGGTTTAAAGCTGCGGTGGGACAGCTCTGACACTCACATGCATGCAGGGAGAAGTGTTTGCGCTCCAAGGACCCGGAGTTTCCAGCAGCTGAAGGAGGGGCCACAGAGGAGCCCAAGGCTGTGAGGTTGGGAACAGCCGCTGTTGATGAGCTGGAGGAGTCTCCTGCTTCCCCCAGGAGGTGCTGGATGGAGTGGAGCTGGAAGCAAGGGTCAGCGAGGAGAACAGAGGCGGCTCGGGATGTCCTGGAAAAGGAGGAGGAAAGAAGGAAAATTAAATCTCATGCAGTTTAGCAGGAAATGACAGAATCAAACATGGCAAGAACAGATCTGAAGTTACACTTACACAGACAGAATTTTTAACGTTTCTAACTTGGGAGAGGAGCACAGCACTCCTAACAGGAACACTAACCCAGAGAAGATGAGCTCAGTGTCACATCCTGTCAGCAACAGCATGCCTTGTCTTGTTCTGCTGAGCTCCCACCACCCACCTGAGGTCACAGCTACCACCTCTGCAGAGCTACAGAGTCAACCCCCCCGTGCTGCTGCCACACTCACTGTAAAAGCTGTTCAGCCAGGCTCAAAGCCTCCGCTGCCTAAATGTTCCTTTCTATAAAACGTCTCTGATGTGATTTGGACAAATCCCACACAGAGACCATAACAGTTTACAGGAGTCAGAAGTCAGGTCTGATCCACCAAGGCATGAAGATGCAGGGAGGAAGAAGAACCGCAGAGGACCCAGCTCCTTTCAGTACTCAACATCTGTTTTCTTCAGAGGAACAATGAAAATAAGCAAAACAGATCATTTCTTGAGCCTTGCACACACCGATGTATAAAATAATCGTCATGGTTCTTCTCTCAAAAACTTCTCTACTTTGAAACTTACAACTAGATCCTTGCAGCAGCAACGCTACTCATCTTGTCATCACTGTCTGTAGCTCTGCTTGGACCAAGAACCTATTCTGACAGAAATTCATCTTGAATCTAAGTTAAAAACAAGGCCATACCATATAACCTCTACCACCGTGCTTTACAGTAGGGTCTGTTTGTTGTAAGAATTCTTTTTCCTGCAGTTTTCTTAGCTTGCTTGGTCTGAACCACCTGGGAGGTCTCCTACTTGAAGCTCAATTTTTTAAAATTGTTTTCTTCTTTACATGTTCAATCTCTCGCTTCATACTTGTTTAGGTAAATATTAAAGCTGATGCATTAAACAGTAATTTATTCGGTTACATTTTACTGAAGATACATCTTCATTTTAGTCAGTTTACACTTATACTTGTCAAACAAAATATAGCAATAAAACATCTACCAAAAACAGATAAATAGTACATGTGTAACACACTTTTAAAAAAAAAAGTATCAGTCAGTATATAAGTCATTCTGTTTCACTAAAATAGTCCCTGCTAATCTTTGTTATCACTTGACTATAACTTAGACAGTCATACTAGGTAATATTGAAACTTTTGGAGCGACGATTTTCTGCAATGAATCTATGACCAACACTAATTTGTTTAACTTCCATTGTTTGAACACACCATTTTTCAGGATCAAGAGTCAGGTAACTGATAAAAAGGTTTGCTGCGTTAGAAACGAGGATTGATCATGAATTTTTAGATGACAAAGCTACGGATTAACAGGACTCTCTCAATCGGTCTCATTAATCTCGTTTCAGGTCTGCAGTCTCCTTTGAAAACCCCTCTGTTTGGTAAATCCATCTCTTCAGATGAACATCCAGTAAATAGTGATGAGAGTTTAGGGACACATAAAAGAGTTCTGCTCTTGATCGCTGCTCCTCCCTCTAATGACCGTTCTTCCATTTCTCCTCTCCCCAGTCTCCGCTCTTCTCTCCTGCATCACTCAGTTCAGTCTGTCATCATCTATCTTTCCCAGAGCAGCTTTCAGGACAGCATCCTACCTCCAAAGCAATTGGCTCACACATTTGTTTGAATGCAGACAACTTGTTCTCATTCCTGGCTTACATCTACCCTACTTAATTCTGCACTCAAATACCGGAACACTCAAATACCGGAACATACACTTAATGCTTAACTAACCATAAATAGCAACAGAGATATCATATTTATACAATATTTGGATTCATTTGCTAATTCTTATCTGTACTTTTTGGTTTGTAATTCAGACCCTGAACATAGACACATGGGTTTAAAGACCCACTCCTAATATAGTTGTTTTAGGTGTTTTGAGCATGTTCCTGTGGCATTTTTCTAAAGTTGGAAGATATTTATCAAGAAAATTAAGCTCAAAATTGCGTTTCTGACTATTTCTATATTCAAATCATTGTGAATCAGGAGCAGAAAAAAATGCTATTTGAAAAAGGGGGGCCCCAAGCTCCTTCCTCAGCAACCAGGAGGGTAAGGGTTGCTATTAACTATCTTTGAACCTTGAAAAAACCAAATTAATGTTTTTTGGTAATTATAAGGCCAATACAGAGCTCTCAGTTACAATAAATAATGTCTTAATAGAAAACGTCACAGAAGTCAAATTCTTGGGGATTGTAATCGATAACAAATTAAGTTGGAAGCTACACATCAGACACATACAAACTAAAGTTTCAAAAAGTATTTCAATCATAAATAAATCTAAATACATGTTAGAATACAACTGTAGATACCTATTATACTGCTCCTTAATATTACCATATTTCACCTATTGTATAGAAGTTTGGGGTAATAATTATACAAGTTCACTACATCCTCTCTTTTTACTTCAAAAACGAGCCATCAGAATTGTACATAAAGCCGGCTTTCTTGATCATACAAACAATTTATTTTATCAATCCAGACTTTTAAAACTGTATGATCTTGTTGATTTTTGCACTGCCCAAATTCTATACAGAGCCAGTGGAAAAACATGACCATTGAATATCCAAAAACAGTTCTTAGAAAACGAAGGAGGCTACAAACTGAGGGGATGTGGGAAGTTCAAGATCAAATTGATAAGAACCACAATAAAAAGATTCTGTCTGTCTGTGTGCGGCTCTAAACTTTGGAACAGGTTAAGTAATGAGCTCAAACAATGTTCAAACATCCAAAAATTCAAGAAAATGTACAAAGAAACTCTAATCTCACAATATGAAGCTCAAATATGTAGACATGTGAACTTGAATGTGCTGAAATAATTTCTTTTTTTTTTTAAATCACTACCTAGGATTATTAAATTGTGTAATGTGCAATAATGATCACTAAAATGTTACTTGAAAGGTAATCACAATCTACTGATGAACTACCGATTTTCTTTACTTGATCTGGAAATATGTACCAATGATTACTAGATCAATGTAATTAGTGTTCTAATGATAATCAATGTTTATTACATATTGATTACCTAAAGTGTGAATCAATAATGTTTCTGATTGGAACCGGATTATGAAAACTATGCAAGACTACAAAATGAAGTAACTATGTAGGGGTGGGATTATATAAATTCGCGTCTTCCCGCTCCTTTTCAAGCAATTAATCGAGCTCTACTTGACTTCAGTTATTAATCACTATACCTAACATATGTTACAAATGTGACTTAAGTGCGTTGTTTTTGTTTGTTCATTTTTCATTGGTTTCTTTTTTGTTTGTTTTTTCCTTTTCTTTCTTTCCTCTCAATCAATGCATTTCATTTTCTTAATAATGAGTTTGATAATTTTGTGAAATTATTTTCGTGTATTCTCCTACTTATGCTTGAAATAAACAAATCAATCAATCAATCAAGGGTGTGTTCCACATCAATAGCTCCACCCATTACTCAGAGGCAATTTAGTAATGAACTACTGATACTCCGAAGAAACTACGTTCTAGAAAACGACAGGTTTTGTTTTAGCTAAAAACAACATAAACATAACTAAAAGGTCACTGGAAATGCCTTTAAAATACATCAAAAAGTGATGGAAGTAGGTCTTTAATGTATTTATCTAATGTATTTAAATTATTTTGAACTGATCTAAAGTCACGGTACAGCAGAAGATTTTGAAAATTGCTCACATAAACCATAATCCTTCCAAGGCAACATATCAGGAAGTCAAATAAACATCTTAGTCTGAACTAAGAGGAAGAACATTCAATGAGAAACAAAGTTTCTTTTTATGTGACCAATAAATACATAAATTAGAATTTCTTTATCAACTTAAAAGAAAAAAAATGTCTGTTAATGTAAGCGTGGTCTGTGACTCTGGCTGAGAAGAATCAGGCGTGAAGATGTGGTGGGGTCGCCTGATAGGTCAGCTGCATTCTGCAGAAATTAACTCTGAGCAAGACAAACAATGACCTCTCCTGCTGAATCCGCTGTGACATTCAAGCAGCCCGACAGCTCACACAGAGCAACCTTCACCTGCTCTGCTCTGTCAAACAACCCAGGAGGCAGGAAACCCACTTTCCTGACACCAGAATCAAAACGGGTTTTGTGGATAAATTCCGCTTCTCCAGTTTGATCATCAAGAAATTCACAACAAATTAACACAACAAATTAGTTTAAAATTAAATTATTGCTTTGACCATAACCGTTTCAGGAGTCCAGAAAAAAGTTATGTGTTTGATCAAAATTAAACAGATGTACTTTGTCATCATGAAAAAGATTAAATTTTTTCTGTTTAAATACATTTCAAACAAATAAACAAACAAATAAACAGGCTAGAGGGATATGTTTCAAGGTTTGTTGACAAATAGTATGATATGGCTAATCAGCTGTCTGCAAAAACCCAATATTCTGCATCCCAAACAAAAACTACAAGATTATCCTTTGATTTGAAACAAACAAAAAAAGGTTAAAATGTGTTTTATAATTTGCATATGAATAACTTTAAAAACACAATCATGTTAAAGATAATATGAAAGGATCTCGCATTGACAGCATTTATTTTTGTTAGCAAATGTGCAGTAACTTTCATGAAGGTCACAGCTTCAGTCTGACCTTTTGTTCCTGATAGACAACGTAAGCAAAAACAAGCTTTTGTTGTCCTTCTGCTGACTCAGGAGCTGACTGACCTGCTTGCAGCTCTAGTATAGAAAAATCCTTTCATAAAGGGAGGAACTTTTCTTCCACGGTCCTAAATGCAGTAAATCAAGTTTGTTTTGTGATTTTTTTTTTTTTTCGTGTTGAGAAATTGTGAACATTTAACAAGGATTTTCTCTCAGACAGACAGCAGTTGTCTGCTTCAGATGTAGCGGAGATGAGGAGGAGGAGAATGAGGATGAAGAGAAAATGGAAACGCCTGAAGTGAGTCACAGCACTTCGTTTGGAAAATGTCATCGCCTGTGCTTCACATCAACACACCAGTGCATTGTGTTTCCTTTAATTACAAACCAACAGAAGGGCAGACTGACAGGGCTAATTACACAAAGACCACACGAGTTCCAGCGAGCGCACAACCGCTGATCTGTGAACTCACGATACAATCGCACAGGAGCAACAGAGGAAACGCCTGCTGCTCCTTTATGGTTTCCATTTTCTGCTATGGATTCAAAACAGCTTCTGTGCTTATCTCGTTTTGTTTTATGTTTAGAAACAAATAATGTAGAACTGACTTGGGAAAGATGTCAAAAGACAATTTTCCATTAACATTCTCAGAAATCTCAATAGTAAACAACTTTTCATCTTGGACTGAAGTTTGCATAACTTGAAGTATACAGTGGGGATTGAACGTTTGGGTATCCCAGGTAAAATGCTCTATTTAGAAAAGGTTGAAAAATCTCCTAAAGGCATCAGCTTACAGATGAGACATTCTTTTAATATGTCAAAAAATAGGCTTTATTTCCATCATTTACCCTTTCAAAATAACAAAAAATGAAATAATGTTGTGTGCAAAAGTTTGGGCACCCTGCAGAGTTAGTACCTTGTTTTGCTCCCGCTTGGCAAGTATCACAGCTTTTTGTATCCAGCTAAGAGTCTCTCAATTCTTGTTTGAGGAATCTTCATCCATTTTTGATAAAAGGCTTTCAGTTCTTTGAGATTTCTGGGATGTCTGTTACACACTGCACTTGTCAGGTCCATCCATAGATTTTCAATGATGTTGAGGTCATGTGATTGGAAAGGAAACTGCAAAACCTTCAGTTTCTGCCTCTTAATGTAAGACATCATGGATTTTGAGTTGTGTTTAGGATCATTATCCATTTGTAGAAGCCATCTTCTCTTCAACTTCAACTTTTTCACAGATGGCATCAAGTTAGTGTCCAACAATTGCTGGAATTTAGCGGAATCCATTCTTTCTTCTACTTGTGAAATTATTCTTGAGCCGCTGGCTGCAATACAAGCCCAAAAGCCCAAAGCATGATTGATCCACCCCCAACTGAGAGGTTCTTTTCATTAAACTCTGTACCCTTTCTTCTCCAAACATACTTTGCTCATTGTTCCCAAAAAGTGTAGGGTCTTCTTTTGGGCGCTTGTGCATACGGCTCCATCCTCTTTTACTTCTAATAACTGGAGCTTCACTGACAGACATGTAGCTGCATGTGTGCATGATTGTGTGTGATCTTAATCCTCTGTGACAGCAGCTCAGCATAAACCAACACGCCAGCGTGTGCTGCTATCCCGGCGGGGACACTGCCGACGTGCACTAAAGCCCAACAAACCTGCACAACCAAATCATGTTGCTCTCTCATTGATTATTTAGATATGTGCGTACAGTAAACCTAATCTTGATTCTTACATTTGTCTGATACTGAGAAGGAAAAAAAAGGAAGAAGAAATGAAAACTCTTACATAAATACAAGTGGGTCAGACATTTCGGAAGGGTTTGTCTGAGTTCTATAAGTTAGAAGCTTCCCTGTCAGGTTTCGTCAGTCTAATTCAGCATCGTATGTGCAGCTTTAAAGCTGAACAGCAGCAACACCGTTGATCCGAGTTGTTTCAAAGGCGAGACATTCGTCACAAACCAACGTGTTGTACTATAAATATTCCGGAATTTTAACAGATAAGTGGAGCTGCAGCCACAGCAATAGCCTGAAATCACTTGGCTGGCCAGCATCATTAACATGATAAATGAGATTTCAGTGAGAGCAGCAGAGCTTGGCCATGGACTCTGTTCCAGGTATAACCACACAGGAGGGCGGTGGAGGTGGGTGGGGGGGTGGGTGGGGGGTGGAGGGAGCACTCACAACAGCTCACCAACAACCCCTAGAGGACACCCTGCCCTGATTTGTGATTGGTCAAGTTCATTAACCCACAGCACTGTGACGGTGCAAATCCAGCTCAGTCAAAAAATTCTGACTCCTGCTGTCACGCCTAACTGCAGAAAGATTCTGAACGTTTAGGGCCCAAACAGTCTTTGTTTCCTATGTTTCCTAATAATAAATGATAGTCAAAGGATCAGCAAAACTAGCTGGTAGGAAACCCTTACCCTGGGCTCACACCGCATGCGGTCTGGCAGTCTAGC
Source organism: Oryzias celebensis (assembly GCA_014656515.1). NCBI lineage: Eukaryota > Metazoa > Chordata > Actinopteri > Beloniformes > Adrianichthyidae > Oryzias > Oryzias celebensis. The sequence continues at coordinate 11,338,655 of BNCR01000005.1, forward strand.
TGCGGTGCAGACGCCGGAGTCTTTACGTAACATGAAAAGTGCAAGAGGCACTCTCACACTGCATCCGGTCTGGCTTCTGCGGCGCTCCTATTCATTTCACTGGCTTCAATTTTTTTTTTTTAACCATAGCACTTCATTGTGAAGGAGCATTTTTCAAAATAAAACCTATTTTTCGCTGTACTCGCTGTTTTCACCGTGTTGTAAACATTATGTCATTTCTGCTGACACGGGGGTCTCAAAGTGTGTGGTAGAACGTAAGTTTGGCCATATAACACCATGGACAAGAGAGGCTGATAACAGAGATCCTGAACTGCCCAATCCTTTTTGATACAACACATTCTTTTCATGAGGATAACGACAAAAAATACAGAGCCTGGGCTAAGATATTGCGGGCTACTGGACTTGATGGTGAGTTTGTGTAATACGGCTAGTCACAGTCAGATTAGAAATTTAAATAAAGTATCCCCACCTTTGTAAATCCATTGCATGAAGAGGAGTCACACGGAAAAAGAAGTGTTGTGAATTTACTCCAAAATCACGGCAGAATGAATCTGGTCGGTTTGTTTACTATGACGTCAAATTTAAATAGCGGGTTCTTGCGTGAACCTTTGTGAGTTCAGAGGTCCACAAGGTTTGCAGCAGAGCCTGTCTGCAGAAGGACTGCAAGCAATCCGTAGTCAGTGTAAATTAGCTGCTATAGCTAGATCGCTCTGCAGCCGCACCGCTCTGCAGTATGAGCCCGGGGTTAGTCACATGAGTTGACCCATATGTGCCCTATGAGCCTTAACCTTTTAAAAGGGTAAGGTTTGTATGGCCACCTCAAGGGACGTCATAATAATGGAACCTATAATTGTTGTGTGTGTAAGGGTATTGTGAAGTATTTGTAAGGGTAATTTAAGTTGCATCAACATATAGCGTACGCGTGATGTTGTCGGACGTGGCACTTACCATGTGAACAGCACTAATGGACTCCTTATGAAGTGCACAGGACTTAGAGAGTGGGGTTGAAAAAACGAAAAATCTGTACGACACAACTGCATCTCACGTACTTCACCCTTACTTTACTCTCAGGTGCTTTGTAAATATTTTTTCTAAACCCTGTCGCTCAAAACATGAGTGTAGAACATTTTTTCACATTTTCACTCAACAGGCTCACTGAGCGGTCTACGACCTTTGTATTTCCTGCATGTCCCATACAGGTTTGCCCATTTTTCACCCATTCACATACCGTATCCACCCATAAGGGCAGTTGTGTTGAAGGCTTAAGATCTCACAGATCACTACGGAAACTGCACAGTGAAACAACATTTTTAGATAACTTTAAAGAGTCCTGAGTTTGTTTGTTTGTGTGTAGTTGTGGTGGTGTTTAGACAGGCTAATCAAACATGCACGGTAGAATCTTAAATCCCAATGAATCTTCTCTGCGATGCACATTTCTGCCTCTAGAAGGCGCCATCTTCATGGAAGTACTTGCATTTTCGCCTCTGTCTCACGTCATGTTGCGAAGATCCTGCACGAGGATTTTGAGTGGGGTGGGGGGGATCATACAATTTTAAAGTTAAACTTAGTCTTCTGTATAGACAATATTTAAAATCCTGTATATAAAAATGAAAATTATTGGTGATGAAACTTTATTTATGGTTCCATATTTATTTTTAGCATTTGATACAAACAACAACATGAAGTGAAATTGAATCCTCACTGACCGTCAGATAAAAGCTCAGTAATGTTCCTTTTTATATCCGAGTTGTGTTACTGAGACTGGATTCAAAAAGCTGCTCGAAAGAGAGTCAGTCTAAGGTTCATTTCTGTACGTTTGTGTTTGATCGTCTGCCTGCTCGTTTCAAAGGCTCCTGGCAAATTTTTTCTTCATAGGGCTATTCTTGGAACGTTTCCACTATAGTTACGCTTTTTTATTACCCAAGGGAGCTAAGGCCGCTCTGCCCTCCATTCTTCCAACCCCTTCCCTCTTTCCCCTGCCAGAAATGAGGGGAAAAAGTAGTGAAATGAGCTAACTATGGGATGTGTTAAAGAAACTAGATGGTCTTAAAGGCGCTTTGAAGAACTTAGGAAACTACTTTTTAATGTGCTCTTGCTTGCAGTTCCATAGTTATAATTTTGTGTGTGTAATAATTATTTGTGTGTTTTATAGCTTAAAGTGTTGAAAGGATCTTTGATCCTCAAGAAAATTTCCTTTGCAAATAAAAGGATGGAAAATAACTTGAAGGCTGCAGAAGAGAATATTTCAGATTTAAAGGGAAAGCTCTGGAGGTTACAAAAAGACTGCAAAAATAATTAAGAAACTGAGGAACTGAGTGATGAGGACGAGGAAGGTGGGAGCGATGAAGAATCACATGGAGGCAGCAGGTGTCACATCAGCCAATGTTTGCCTGAGGATCACATTTCAGCTGCCGTCATCGGGTCAACAGGATTTTATTACTTGAACAACCGGTTCACTTCTGCCACAGCGACAAAGTCCAACCTCTTGCCTCCAGTCTTCAGGTTGCATTGTGTCAACCCTAAATAATAAAAAAGCACCTGCTATTTCCTGTCTGGTACGTCTGCATGAAGCAGGATCAGTCTGTCCACAGGTGACTTTAGGTTCAACACGTCTATGCCAGGAAGCTCTCGCTTCTAAGTGTGTCACCATGGCAACTAAAGCTGCCATCAGAGACAAGAACAACAAACCCCGCCTCCTGAAAATACTCAGTTCTCTCAGAGTGACCCATTAACGAGACATGAGGGTGGTCGGAGTATCCTCTGTGGGTTCTGCCAGACTCGGATCAGAAATACCACAGTTCACATGAACAGGATTTCCTCCACAGATGGGTGGAGCTTTGAATCAGTCATTTCTGTCTGCTCCGCCCATTCTGATAAAACAAGCACAGATCCAGTTAACACTGTTGGTTCTTGTTGTTACTTCACCAGAAACATTTTTGCTACTATCAAAATAAAATCTCACATATGTTTTAATTGGATCCAGCTTTTCAATTTAAAATTAACCACGAGTAAAACCCATATGGCATGATTTTTTATTTTATTTTTTTTTATCTGATAGATGCCAAATTATTTTTGTAGAAATTGTATAAATGACTATGTCAGATATGTGCTTTCACAGAAAGCACTGAGTTCAGTCCACAAGTGAGCTGAGGAGGAGGACAGAGGAAAATCAGCCCCACATATCTCCTTCTGTGGCGACATAAGCCAACAGAGAGGGAGAAAACTAGTGTGAGGGAAACGGAATTCGACAGAAAGTGAGCAGAGAAGTTAAAAAAAAAAAAAAGAGAGGAGGAGGGTCTGAGGGAGGGGGGAAGCCAGGGGGAGGTGGGTTAAAGCAAAACGGAGGAGAGGAAGAGGAGAGGTGGAGCTGGGAAAGCACCAGAAGCGGCAGACAGAGCTTACAAACATGCTGCGAAGAGACAGAGGTAGAATCTACGGCAATCAGCTACAACACACACAGACGTGCACGGGCACGCACTCCAGAATACATTTCTGACATCTAGGTTGGACTAAGAGCAAGTTTGCATTGTGGCTTGTCGAGGCTTAGAGAAGACGATGAAGAGCAGGGGAGACGGCGCTCGCTAGCGTGCCTTATTTCAGGGATTTCACTCAGAAGACCCCCCTCCACCCGCTGCTGAGCAGAGAGGTGCGGCGCGAGCAGCAAAGCGTGGAATCACTGAATGAATCGAGCCAAGTGAACAGGATGATCCTGATACTCTCTGTGGAAAAAGGGGTGATGCTCAAACTCAGAGGAGGAGGAGGGGAGAGTCTACAGACGGGACAATAAGAACATCTTGGGATGAAGAAGGTGAGAGGAATTCTGTTTCTATAACCAGGAAAACATCAAGAGAAGATGCTGGAACATTGAAACGGACCTGAACATCCTCTTTGCAAACTTCTGCCCGGACTTCTGTAGCAATACTGAATTGAACGTGTTTGCTGGATAACTGTGATTCTTTCATGGCTCCTAAGTTCTAAGAGGAGTGTTGTTCACTGTACTTGGGCTGCCCCCATCCACGCAAAAAAGGGAAAGTGTCACAGTCCAGACTGAATTTCTGACTTGAAAGCAATGAAGGACCACCCCTAAATCTGCACAATTTGTTCATGAAATAAAAAAGGAAATGAAAAAGTTGCAGAGGATTTTGTGCTTGTGGATGGGGGGCAGGACTGTTTGAGTGTCCTTGTGAAGTGAATCACTAAACACAGATGATGTGAGAGAAGGTGCTGCAGCAGCTCCTCAGAAGTAACAGACCTTCACTAGAGATCGGATGCTGGCGGCGCCATGCTGCACGTTGATGGTCACGCAGGGTCTCTTCAGGAGGTGCAGGCACCGTCATGGTGGCCCACCGCTTTGCTGATGGTTTGTTTGCAGCTGCCCTGCCTGAGCCTTGTACGGGCTGACTTTAACCTTTCTCAAGCAGGGTGCTTGAGAGCCTCCGACATTCTGAGCTGCACTGCTTTGGGTCTGAACCAGGTTCCCCATGAACTCCCAGTCTTCACTGTCACCCTGGATCTGAGTCACAACAAGATAGAGGAGCTGAAAGGTGGTGACTTTGAGGGGCTCCTTCAGTTAGAGACCTTACGTTTAGCACACAACCAGCTGACCACAATCCAGCCGTGGGCATTCAGGAACTCCTCTGGAGCTCTGCTCCGACATTTGGACCTATCATCCAATCAGCTTCGTGTTTTGGAGCAGCACTTTTTTCAGGAGCTCTCTGGACTTCAGGAACTCCTGCTTTTCAACAATCGGATGGTGCGTGTCGAGAGCGCAGCCCTGGATGGACTCAAAAATCTCCAGAAGGCCTACCTCAGCCATAACCGCCTCACAGACTTCCCCTTCTTCACTATTCAGAAGCACAGCCACCCTCACCTGTCCATGTTGGACTTGTCCTCCAATCGGCTACTCAAACTGCCGCTGGAGGACATAAAGAACCTGCCGGAGCTGGTCCAGAAGGGACTGTATCTGCACAACAACTCTCTGCTGTGCGAGTGCTCCATGTTCACACTGATGAGGTTTTATGAACAGAGGGGCTTTGCCTCCATCAAACATTTCAGGAAGGAGTACATCTGTCTGATTAATGGGATCCAGAGGGGCATTCTGCGCTTCCTCTTGCACAGCCACTACTTTGACAAATGCAACCTGACAGTGAAGATCCCGGCACTGATGGAGCAGGAGAGCAACGTCTTGGTGAAGGAAGGGGCGGCCCTGCTGCTCCACTGCATAACCACCCTGTCCAGCCACAGCATCACCTTCTTCTGGGTCACACCGAACTCAGAGTATGTGGCCCTACCAGGAAACAACGGGTCTTTAAAGATGTTCCCCAATGGCAGCCTGGAGATCGTAGCGGCACGAGAAAGGGACTCTGGCATTTTCTTGTGTGTGGCTCAGGACCGGCAGCAGAACGAAACCTGGGAGGTCAACGTGACTGTGGTGGGGCACCATGGAGAGGACCATGAGCCATTCAACACAGGCTTCACCACCCTACTGGGCTGCGTGGTGAGCCTAGTGCTAGTACTCATGTACCTTTATCTGACGCCCTGTCGCTGTCCGCCCTGCAGCAGGGCCCGTCCCACAACCACCACCACTCCAAGTCAAGCCAACGAAGGTGGGGCTGGTAGTGCCCAGTCCTCCATTCTTACTCCAACCCCACCAACCACCACTGAGGGCCCAGGTCGCAAGGTTAGTAATAACAAGCATGTGGTTTTTTTGGAGCCAATCAAAGAGCAGCAGAACGGCAGACTGAGGGCGGGGCTGGGTTTGCTTCTGGGCACGGATCAGCCAAGGCAGAGGGGCGGGGAGACAGACTCCTTTATGTGTGTGTTCTCAGACAATCCATGCTGCCACAAGGACACGACCCGCTGAGAGGCACACAGGATGGCACTTTATCCCTTGCACCTTTACCCTACCCATTACCCCCTCCCCCAACACACACAAACACCCCCACCCCTTGCAACCAACAGACCCGAGCATGAGAGTACTCCTCTAAGACTGAAAGTGGTACCGCCTGCTGTTTGAGCCGTCTAAATCATCCAAGTGCAATTTCTAGAGATCCAACACTGTTACCCAAATGTTAGCGCGGCCCCAGGTCGGCCTGCTAAGCCCACAGACAGAACCATGGTGAAGGGCTTAGGCAGGGGCACCCTCCATGACAACAGAAAGAGGTGACTGTCCCGAGTCATAACCAAAGAAAGAGAGGGGGGGTTGTCAGAGCCGACTAAGGAGAGGATGCGCCACCAATGAGCATGACCTGCTGCTAGAAAACATCCCTTTAAGCACGGCTTGTACCTTTAAGAAATATTTGCTACTGATGCCTTCTTTACTCAAACAGCGGAGGGGAAAACGAATAACTTTTCCGTCTTGTTTGTATGATCAGAGGAACAAACCCCGGCATGTGGCTCCATCACACCACACAAGAAGAGGAGCTTATAGCAGCTAAAGTTAGAAAGCCTTTTTGACAACATCTTACCATCTCGATTCCTGTCACTATCAGTAAGAATCAGACACTAACAGGAAACGAATAAATGAAACATCAGCTGTCATCTATCACAGAGAATTTTTTTTTAAAAGTTGTAATAATGTGTGTTCTTTTTTAGCTTGTTAATGTCAAGTTATGTCAAACTGTGGCGGGTTAGTTGGGGTATTTTTATTAGACTGTTGTTTTTGCACTAACTGCCCCATGCACCACTCATCTGTCGACCCATTTGTCTGTTAATAAACCTGCCTGTCTGCTTGTCCACCTCGAGTCCTGCTCATTGATTCAGCCACATGTGAACGAGCACAGCCACAACTTCAGCATGTTCAGGCTAGACAGAAAACCATGCAGCAACTACAGTGCCGCGGCTCAGAGGGAAAGGAGTTGTAAGTACGGTTGAGACAACTACAGTGTAAATGAAGGAAGACAAATTAAAAAAGATCAAGTTAACTTCATCTTAAAATTGGGTTTTGACAGAAGAGTTGATCCCAATCTTCTGTGATCAATTTAGCCTGCTGCTCATCGAGTCTGTTTCCGTAACCATGAAAAATCCCATGTCTGGAAATACTCAGATGATTGTAATAATCACATTTGACTCATTAATGTGCACTTCAAAAATCTGATTATAGTCTGGTTACAAGGCTTCGGTGCATTTTTTTTAGTTTAGAAACAGAGAGGTATTGAATTGGAATTTCTGTTATGCTAATGTCAACTGGTCTCAGAAATACAGCTTACAGATCTGCAAAATAAGCAGCTTCACATACGCCATTATTGTCAAAATACATACACACAGAGTTCAAAATATTTTCATGTTCAAAAATGCATGTTTAGCCCCAGAGTTTACACTGGACAACCAGGATGTGCCTTCTTCTTTTTCCACTGTTTACTAGGACATATCTGCCATCTACAGTTGGTGTGAAATGTCAAAATGGTGCAGATCTTGCTTCAGGTTTTTTTCATTCACAGCTCTGTTACTATTAATAAAATACTTGGTGTCATATAATTCCAGCTGGGCAAAAACTACAGTTTTTAATTTCTATGACATGATCAATTTTGAAATGGTTAGCCATTGAAAGGGATGCCATCCATATGCCACTTCTAATACCAGTTCCTGATTGAAGTTCGGCCTGATTTAACTCTCAATGCGAACTTAAAGGCAACGCGTTTTGAAAGTAGAGCCCAAAAACATGTAGCTACGCATGAACGTAAGAGTTTTGAATGTGGCGACCTGAAATGCGTTTACATTGACTTTTCAAAGGAAGTGGGCACGTGATCGCATGTTGCCAAGGGCAGTGTGAACATAGGTTCAAAGAAATCAGATAATTGGGGACAAATGTATGTATTTAAACCTAAACTTTTGCAACATGGTCAGTTATGTTAAGCACTTTTTTTCTTTGCATTTTGTCTTAAGTTTCAATTGATCGACATACCCAACAGGGCACTACGTAATTGGGGGTCACAGCTTTGGAGAATCCTTACAACTCCAATTTAGCAATCACGCCTGATAAGCACTACACCAGAACTGAACTGTGTTCTGAAATGCTTCTGCAAGTTGACCTCAGCATTGCTGACCTCTGTCCAAGCACAGGTTGAGACGATGACAGAAGCCAACTCAGCTGAACACAGGGGAGATCAAACACACCCAAAAACTTGGAGTGTGAATACTATTAGTGTGTTTATCCCTTTAGTTATTGATTTATGCTTAAATCCATTAAACCTCTGTGTTAGAGGATTGATGAATCACAATAAATAAAAAACTGTAGTGCAAAAGATTGATGTAATGATGTAATGATGCACCAAAGCACTCTGCTGTTAAAAAAGTCAGTTAGTTCGTGTCTTGATATTCAAGACTAGCTGACACAGAAATAACTGATTTATTTGGCTCTTTATTAAATATATATTTAAAGAATTTCCCAAATATCCACCAACTGGCAGCAGTATCTGTGTTATATCAGGTGTGGTGCCCTTTCACAACTGACTTTATGCATTAGATCAGTTGGCTGATTGTACGACTGGCGAATGGGAAACCATGGTTCGTTACCAGGGTGCGTGATTAGTTGAATCCAGTGTGGGTCCTTGGGCAAGAACCTTTGTGCTACTGCTTAACTATGTAGCCACAAGAGGGCCAAGTCTGGGTTTCTCTGTGCTGGACCCCAGCCCAGATAACATGCAGGATTGTGTCAGGAAGGGGATCAGGCATAAAACTCTCTGCCCAACCAATGTGAGAGTTAATAAAAGCTGATTCGCTGTGGCAATCCCTGTTGGGACATGGTGAACAACTTTAAAACAAACAAAAAAAAAAAAACATTTTACAGCTTAGTTCTAGTAATTTCATCACACTGACCTAAAGCAGCTATAGGGGCAGCTAAAAGGGATCTTAAGCTCGGAAGTCTTAGCAGTGAGTTTGGGATAAAACAGGATTCTGAGTGTGAACACCAAGGTAAAGGGAACCAGTTTCCCATCTAAAGATTCTTCAGAGCACATTCTGCTGATAAAAACTGTTTCATTGAGATGAAACAAGAAAATCTACAATGAAAAAAGATCTCCATCCTGACAGTAAAGGAAAAAAAAGGGCCTTCAGCATCAGATGATGTGATCTCTGCAGAAACCGACTGGAAGAAGCAGGCAGATTAAGGTCTCTGATCGCATTACACAAACTCTCCTTATGCTCTGAAACAGACAATTCCTCCAGAGCATATCCTGTCCAAGGTTCTGTTTATTAGAAGGAAGAATTTGGAGGAACCACCAGAAGGTATGCAGACACAGATGATGAGTCTGATGTTCAGAGCCCTCATGTCTAATCGCTCATTGTGAGCCATGACATCTGCAGATATTCCAACAATCTTTGATGACTTTGCAACCTTTACCACTCTACTCATTTTGGGCCCAAAAAAAAAAAAGTGGTAGTCGGTAGTCCACAAATATGCAAACGCATGAACACTTTACAGGCATTTTAGACTTTTCTCTGAAGCACCTCCTCAAATCACCATTCAGCCTCAAACTCATCCTCTTTCTTGGACTAAAATGCAGAAACAATTTTCTTCAGACTCCACAGCCCGTTTACAAAGTGTTTAAACTTTAATAAAGTCTTATGTCCTTAAAGCCACATGTCCATCAGAAGAGGCACTCAGCTGCAATCTGTGTGTTCATTTGCTGCACAGGATAGTAAAAAAGAAAAAAAAAAAACTTAAAGGCTTTTAACAATTGCTCTAAACTCCCCCACTCTGTTTTTAGTCAAACTGTTCACATACCAAAATCACAGCCTGAGAAAACAAACATCTCTGTAGCTTGACCAGAAAGTTTACATCAAAGTGGACTTTAAAAGATTAAATGCCACTCTTAGAACCTGTACAGTTCCTTTCCGTGTCTTTAATTTACAGCTCATGTTTTAGACTTGGATCCAACTCTAATGACCAGGACTGTCAATCACAGTCTTATTCTGCCTCCTCAGCAGATTCTTAAAGCCTGACATGAAGAGAGGAGAGTTGCAGAGGGGGAGGAGTGTTGGCAGGAGGAAGGAACAAACACATGAGGGGAGGTTGATGAAAGGATGGAGAAAACAAGGCGAGATGATGATGGTGATAAGAAGAGAGGAATGCCGCAGAGTTCAGATCAGTCTGTGTGATATTCTATGTCCTGTTGAGTCTCATTACAAATACATTCAGTAGCACCATGATGATCATCATCATCCTAGAGCTGCTGAGTACCTGGAAGGAAGTGGGATCAGATTCACGAGCAGTCACATCCATCACTGCTCTGGAACAGCCCCTCTGAGATAAGAATGATTTACGGCTAGCAGTTTCACAAACCAGGTGGAGTTGGGATTAAGAGAAACTTGATCCACGGATTTTATCATTCAATACCTAAACTAGCAAGTTATAATACATTGATAAGATAAACCCCTTTAAGGCTTTAGTCACATGCACCTATATCCGGGGTTGACAGATACAAGTGTTGCAGGTTTTTTGTTACTGGGCCCATTGAGGGTCGTAGACAGGAGTGGATACATCTTATGCCAAGTTCCCACCAGGCATGTCACGCATGATACTATTACATATTTGTTGCCTAAAGTTGAAAGGCTTGGTGTGAAATCTCGAAGCGGTGCAAGTTTTGCTCCAGGTTTTTTCTTTTAAAGATCTATGCTAATATATGAAAGACTCTGTGTCATATAATTCCGGCCAGGTACAAGCCAAAATTATAAATGCTCCTCCATAATCAATTTTCAAACGGTTGGTACTTCAGTGAATTAACAGGGATGCTACCCATACATCACTACCCAATCTAAGTCCCTGATTGGTCAAAGTTCAACTTGGTTTTACTTTCAATGTGCGTTCAATAGACACAAGTTATGTAGAGCCCAAAGAAAACTGTGTAGTGACGCAGGAAAGCGAGAGTTTGTAATGCGGAAGCTTGTAATGCACATATGCATGGCCATCTTAATGGATGTCATAAAAATGGAATGGAAGACTTTCCTGTGCGCGGTAAGTGTTTGGTGAAATATTTGTAAGGCTAATGAAAGTTGTTCGCACTTATGATGTATGGGCAGGGCCAGCTCTGGGCATAGGACCATCTGCTGGAGGGGGCGCCAAATCATAACAGTTCGACCAAGGTTTCTTTTTTTTTGTTTTGGTTTTTTACAAGTTTATGACATTTTTTTAAAAATTTTTTAAAAAAAAGTTTCGTTTAAAAATAAAAAAGTAATAATTTAATACAGAAATAAAAGAACTCAAAACTTTTAGTAATCAATAACTTTGTCCGGTGCGGCGCCCCTCCTTACCTAACGCTGCCGCTGTCTAAGCTAGGTGGGGTGGTGGGTGGGTGTCGCTGTTGCCATTGTTAGTGTTTCTTTAAAACTTTAAGAAAGCTAAAAAGATTAAAAAGCAGCAAAATAGCTTTAACAGCTGGAACAGCTTTAAGGGAAAAAGGGAGGAAGAGGAGGAAAAACAGGCACAAAACTGAGGTTTGTCTATTTTTTTGTTTTACATTCAATCGCTTGGAAATTCATGTGCTGTATAAGTGTTCGCTAAAAACATTTTGCTCTATAGGCTCACAGAGGGTCCAGGATCTTAAAATGACCTGTGGGCCATCTGCATGCTACGTACAGCTTTGCTAATTTTTTTGCCTGCAGACAGCCTGTTTCCACCGATAGATGGCAGTTGTGACAAAAGGCACAAGGCTTTTTGGACAGTTTTATCTGTAGGTCTCCTTGTTTCTCAAAAGATGGTTGGATTTGCACTTTCAACGTTTGGTTTTGAGGAAAATCTGTTAACCTGTTAAATCTTAGCTGGTTAGCCGGTAAACTGTGAACTACGAAGTTTAACTCTTACTCTGCTTATTACTCTGCTGATGACCGGCGTTGTACTAATTTGCCTTTTCATTGCAGTCACACATCTTAATTGTTAGTTTCTAGATTACAACTCTCCTCTAAACCCAAAACACTTCACACTACGGCTCTCTTTATTAACTCAAGTAATTAGTTCTTTAGTATTTTTCATTTGTTCCATTTTCAGCTCTAATGCAGGGTTTGAGTGTTGCAAACCTGTTAATGCCTGGAGTATTCAGAAAAAACAGAGGTCCAAAAGATGCAAAAGCTCTAACACTGAGTTTTAGCAGTACTGACAAAATTGTAATCTCTTCAAACGGGGGGGGGGGGGGGGGGGGGGGGCATAAAGCTCTGCAGGAAATCATTTTGATTGAGGAATCAGCTGTGTCAGCGGGGAGTTATGAGCTGGTGGCTGCAGTCCAGGGTTCATCTCACTAATCTGACATTTCACAGACAGCAAAGGTTCTCTGAAGGAAAACACAGACAGTGCTGTGAGCGCCGTCATCGGTTCTTCTCAATTAGGGATTCTCCTGGATTCCCTCCTAAAATGTTGGCAGAACAGCCTCGTTGTCATGGCAACTCATCTGGGTCAACTTCAAAGCAGACGGACTGGCATGCAGAGTTTGAAAGCCTGTTCTCAGGAAATCCATCAAGTAAATTTAGTTATGTCATGGGGGGGTTCAGCCGTCTGCTCGGATGGATCTATGTTCCAGCCTGCAGATGAGGACTAAAGATCAATGTCAATGGCTGCCAGTTAGGTCTCTGAGAAAGGCTGGTATTATGAGAGCAGTGCCAGGTCCACCTGTCAGGAGGCCCAACGCAGCTCTGTCTGTTTAATCTAAGGCCATGTTTGCTTCAGATAAACAGCATAAACTCAGTCTGAGGAGGAGTGGAGTCATGGTAAACCGCATGAGGTGTGCCTCCTGCTCTGCCTCACATGAACAGGTGCTTGTTCTAAGCAGCGTAAACAGTCACTGTTGGCTGAAGACCTAAAGTCGAAACAGCAGTTGGAGCAAGCACACAGAGATGAAGAATGACAGACTTCTGCTCCAAATGTTTGAGTCGGAACATCCATTTTTATTGTTAAAGAAAACATGCAAATAAAAAAGCGTTATTGTCAAGATCCCAGAAAGATGAGGTTGTTTAATCCTTTAACAACCTCACCCTATCCAAAAAAAAAAAAAAATCAATTAAATTTTGTCTTGTGTCTACTTGTTTTAAAAAACATTTTTTTCTAAATGTACTAAACCATTTGGTCGAGCGGGGAGAAAATCTCCAAAAAGGACTTGAAGTTGAAGGAACTGGTTCCTACAGGCTAATTAAAAACTATGCAAAAAAAGAAATTAAATGAGGAGAACGTTTTGTGAATGTTTTAAATAGTTCTATTTGTCCTTTGGTTAGTATGTGTATGAATTACTCTCTCTTTACAACCAGGGCACCTTTGAAAAAGAGTTTGTTTAATCTCAATAGTACTTCCTTGGTTAAATAAACGTAAACACAAATAAAAAATAAAAAGGGTTAAAAACTTAAAATTGCAATCAACTGAACTTAGTTTTGGGCCACAAAATGATCCCACAATTCTTTCTTTAATACCATTTTGCTTCGAATCTAGTCATAGATTAAAACGATCATGACCTTTAAAGTCTAAATCGAGCTAAAGAAATGAAGTCTGTGATGACACCTAGTGCTGTATTTCTCAGGATTAACAGCATCAGACAATCAATTCACCGTCATGATAAACAATCTCTGATTTTTCTTCCTCTAAAAGCTTGTAAAGCCACTCCTGCACTTATTTTCTCAACTTTCTTGATCCAAGAACAACTCTCAAAGTCTTCCTCCACAGACTCTCTTTACTAGTTAAACCACCCCTCTGGGCTTGTTTCAGACTCTTCAGTCCACACTCAACTCACCCACCCGAATACTTTTTTTCTCACAAAGCCTCTATTATTCTGATAAACTGAGAGCAAAGGAGATTAGATTTAAAAAGAAGTGTGATTGTATTAAAAAAAAAGTTCCTTCAACATAAAAGCTTGATTGTGTTATACTCAGCTGCCAATCTCACGTTGACTTTTTTCCAGTTTTTGACTCTTCTGACGGACTGTAATCTTATAGAAATTGAACGAAAGCGTGCAGATGGAGCTGCAGAGCAGTATTTACTCAGGGGTTAAAGTCCATCTCTGGCAACAGAAGTCATCCTCTCTATTTATCACATTCGTATGGTACTTTGTTTCAGTGACTGGCTGATCAGCTAAGGAAATCATGTAAAATTAGGCACCTTCTTTAAAAAGTTGATAGATGAAGTGCACTAAAGAGTTTGAGTAACGCTAATTTACAGAATTGCATCTATTTGTAATAAATCCTTGTGTTTACACTATTAAATATTTTACTTGTCCCTTAGAATTGAAACTTTAACTTTTTGTTGTTGTTAAATCTTTTTATCAAACTAAAAGTATGTGAGACGGGGGGAAAAGGGGGTAATGTGAAAGGAAAGGAGACAGTAATGACCAAAAAATAAATAAATCACACATCTGCACTACGCTCAATCCTCCATCGAGGTATCTACCCATCTGTCCATCTATTCAATTATCAATTTTTAAATATAAATTCATCCATTCTTACATTTACTCACCAAGCCATTATTTCAATCTTTCATTTACACACTAATCTTTTTATCCAATGGATCAATCAACATTGATCCCCCCATCTATCCATGCATTCGTCAATCAATTGATCAACCATCCACCAATCAGTTCATCCATCTGTTTATTCATCCATTGCTCCATTTATCCATTCATCCACCTATCAGTATGCCAGCCACCTTTATATCCAAGCATCCATCCATCCAGTGGCAGTTTTTTGATATGGGCAACGTAGGCGGTTGCCCAGGGTGGTATTTTCCAGGGGGCAGCACAGATACAGCGCAGCACGCCTGTTCTTGTTATCTGAAGGTGGATCAAAATGTTAAACAGCGCCCTCTGTTGCACGACACTCAAACTGGTGCCTTCACCCCAAAAATGGCAAGAGGGGGGCGCAATTCACCGGTGGCTGGGTGGGTCACACACACTGGTAATGGGAACTTTTTCAGTCAAACATCTCAAGCTCAAATTAATTACAAATCAAACCACTTTAATTAATCAAACCAAAAAACAGAATACATTCAGAGAGAGAATGAGGGGTGCAATTGGTGTTGCTCGCCCAGGGCGTCATTTGTGCCAGTACCACCACCAGCATCAATCCATTCTTCCTTCCATTCAACATTAACCAGCTTCTTCCTCCCATCTATGCATCCACCCAACCATTTATCCATTATCTGTTCTGTAAATCAAATTTGTTATATCCGTCAATTTTTCCATCTATGCATCCATCCCTTCTTTTCCATATCCATCTGTCAATACTTTCAATTTTTTCATTAATCCCTCATTTTTTCAGTCAGTGAAAACATCTTTTCATGCAGCTAAAGCAGAGTGACCCTTCTGCAGGTTCAGACTCAGGTTTTCTGGTGAGTGCTAAACCGTATGGGTTTGTCCACAGAGCATCTCCACGTGTCTCAGAGTGTTTGTGTTTTGCTAGGGGAGTTTATGTAGCGCCTGAGTGAACATGAGTAAACTCTCCTCTTATCCATCAGGAAGGAATCCCCATTTGAAACTGGTCTCGCTGCAGTGCTCCACTAAAAGAATATGAATCAAACATTCATGAGCATAGAGAGAAAATGAAAGTCATGCAGAAGAAGAAGCCATCACCAAGCTGTCCTCCATGAATCATTCATCCCTCTAAATGATAGAAATGCTACACAAGAGAAAAAAAATTGCTTTCAAGCATGAACTAGGACACCACTCGGGTTAATGCAGGAACACAAGTTTTTACTTCAATTCTAAAAATCATCAGAGGCCTTGCTTCCTCAACATTTTGGTGATACAATAACAGTAATGATGGTTCAGTTCAATCCTTGTTCCCCCTGGGAGTTTATCAGAACCTATACAACAAAGACGAGCAGTGTCAGCTTTGACAGATTCAGGATCCACCTCATTCAACACCGAATATGTATATCTGCACAAATAATTGATGACAACACACGCTTTTTCCTGTATCCGCAGTCAACCAACTGTATAGGAAATGACAATATCCAAGTTTACTAGTAACTACCAAGGTGCAGGGACAACTGTGGTGCAGAGGTACAGCAGTAGACATCTGATCAGAAGGTTGCAGATTCAGAACCGTGTGTTAAAATGTCCTTGGGCAGGCATCAGTATGCAAATGTGTGTTCACACTGCTGAATGGGACTGTGACTGTAAAGCCCTTTGGGCTTTAACTTTAACTTTTTATATTCTTTCACGTATTGTAACTCTTGAACCATTTATTGTTACCAGTTATTGTAATTCCAACAAATATGGGTGCAAAGAAAAGTGACTTTGTGCCATTTTGTCATAAAATACTTTATGTTAGATGCACTTTAAATTTGAGACACCATATGTTAGTATTGTGTTGGAAAAAGGTGCAAAGTGGATATGAAAAGCAGTTTTTCTACACATCAAAATCAGCTGATTGACCAAAACGCTTAATAACATAAGTGTGTAACAAGGTTATGGTTTGTCAAAGAGTTGTGGTACGTCTAAGAACGTGATTTTTAGGTATTACCGGCGACATCTCCAGGGTTAAAGGGTTAATAAAAGTAGAAAAGTGCAACATAAGTATATGTTCGTTCCATAACTGCTAAAAATGCTTTGATAAGTAATAAGATAGCCAAATATATTTTGTTAGAACTCACTAACTACTACTAATTTTACAGGTTTGAATAATTATTTCAGATTAAAAGTTACTGAAGTTCTAAACACTTAAATTAAAGTTATTAGAAAATGTATTTTGCAGAAAACATTTTGAAATATTTCGAAAACCAAAAGTGAGGAAGCTGAACCACATTAGAGCTGCTCACTGATCAGACTTTTCAGTAAAAAAAAGTTATTAACATTTATAAGTTATATTTGTTTTATTTTTATTTGACTTCATATTAATTGATATTAATCTTGATGCTCTCAACCTTCTTTTGTGTTTTCTTTTTTATACCCCCTACCCTGCCCGTCTCTTCTTCCTCAGATCTACTCTACAAATCTCTACTCTGTTCTTTCACCTTACATCTCTCCGCCATCTGACTCTCTTTCTCTGTAACCTCTGTAACCGTCCTGAGCCTCTTCCCAATCAGTTTTCTTGAACGCCTGCATCGTTTCCATGGCGACGGATGGCCAAGAGCAGGACAGGGATACCTGCCCACCCGTGTGCTGGCATGTTCTCTCATGGACACAAACTCACTTTGCAACTTTGCATCTTTTGAGAAACACAAAGACAAAAAAAGACAGCAGACACTTCAGAGTCACGGCCATCATAAAGCAGTGCATGCTGGGAAATGCAAACCTGATGATGACTTATTGATCAGGACTCATTTTGATGAAAAACACTTTGAAGACAAGAAGCTAAAAAAAGCCATCTTGGTTTTCATGTGATGATGAAGAGGACGTTTCAGTAAAATCACGTCTGCATCTGCACTCAAATCTCTAGATCACAAATCACTTCTGTGGATGCTTTCACAAAAGTCTGAACAATCTTCATAGTTTGCAAAAACATTGTTGCTGTTATCCAGCAGGGCGGCGATATTCTGTCATAACCACATGCATGTTAACGGGAACAGCAGCTGGGTCGCCACAGTGAAGGCTATTCATGGCACAATTCTGTTCTGGTCCTAATGAGGTTTTTCAGTTCACTTTAATAAAAAGGACAAAAAGCCATTTCCACCAACACAATTTTTAAGACTGAACTTTAAATTTGGTTCATTTTCCTCTGCGCCTTGCCTTGCTTTTCAATTAAACTACTTGGATAAAACGCAGCAGGACTCTGACAGACGTCATCCTGGTGGGGGAGAGTGTGTTCGATGCTGCAGCCTTTGAGATAAAACATCTAATTAGTGCTGCACCTCTGCTTCTTGTTAATTAATCTGTCTAAAAATGAAAAGGGCGAGTAGAGGAACATTTGTTCTCCCTGCGTCTGCAGAAAAACTCATCAAACATCATTAAATGACCACCTGATGGCGCTATAATGAGCAAAATGCAAAACAATCTAAAATCAAATGCAAAAAGCTACAATGTTCTGCAACGATTGACAAAGTTGTTTTCAGCTGTTTTGTAGGTATTAAAAGGAAAGAGAAGAATATTTGAATCAAACTAAATTTATGAAAACCGTTACTGAACCAGAACCTGAAGGTTCAAAAGATGGTTCAATTACTTTTTCTACTAAAAGGCCTGCTGATGGAGCATCTCTAAAGACAAATATTTCTCAACACTGTGGAGTGAACATTTCACATCAAAGTCAAAGAGTATGTCAGCCAGTAAATCCTCCTACGACCCCTCCCAGCCTCAGCGGGCATGACTACATCCTGAAACACAATCCCCTCAGCTGATGAGCAGCAGAGGCAGCAAGTCCGTTAAACAATAAAAACCTCCAGCAAACTGAAAGGGTGGAAAAAGTCTAATGCTTCGGTGCTGCTGAGCCAATTATCCGCACTCTCAATCTAATCTGTGGAAGGCTTCGAGCTGCCTCACTGTCTTTGAGCCCAGATAATGGACCGTAATTAGCAGCATCAATCTCCTTCACCACGAAGGAGGGGCATAGAGAGCTGATGGACAGATGAAAGCTCAGAGTGAACGTCTGAGGAGGAGCAGAAATGAAGGCTGTCAGAGAAGTGATGAAGGAGAGAGAGGAGTGATTTGCCGCAATTGGAGATCTTCACGATTTAAATAATCAACACAGATGGCAAATCTCTAAATCTGATCAGAGGAAGGTGAGAGCGGGAAGAGGAGCAGAGGGAAGAGTGTCAGGTTCACCGTTGATCCACCGAAGAAAAGAAAGAAACTAACTCTCACTAAAACTCCAGAGAAGGACCTTCCATGTTAGAGGCGAAAGGCATTAATCTGTCAGATTATATCCTCACTCAGGCGCACATGAAGAGTTAAGCTCCTCGGACCTTAATGAGCTGTTGCAACGTTAAAAACATGTCAACCGATAACTACTAAATTTTTCAGGTTTCCACTGTGAAAGTCCCACAGCAAAATCTAATTAAACCCCATGACGCCTGAATTTATTTCCAGCCATAAAAATAAAAAATATGAAAAATGTCACTTGTGTTTTTGCTTTCATGTAGATGCTACATTAAGGTAAGTTTGGAGCAGAAGTGGTTTGATGCATATTTGCATCAATAGGAGTCTAGGGATTAAAATAAATGAGGAGAAGTGAAAGACCAAACAACTCTGTTCTCTTCTTTTTAAGCAAATAACCTTTGTTTAAAAAAATATTTGAGAAAACATTTTTTTTCTGAATTAAACCTAACTGGCAGCAGGTGAATGACAGTGGGTGAAGTTGTGTGGCCCTGTGATGGACTCTCCAGGGTGTACACCACCTTCACCCTAAAGTTTCTGGGATAGGCTCCAGCAACGTATATGAACCTGCAAATGGATGGATAGAAAGATGAATGGATGAATGCATCAATCCATCAAGAAATTATCAAAAGATGTTCTTTAATTTTCTGACAATGAAAGCTCTTGTATAACTTAAACAAAGAAAAAATAAACTTGTTTCTCGTTTTTAGACTCAAAATGTTCCTGCGATAACTACAAATGATCACATCCATCATTACCTTCATTTTTTTTTTTTAAATGACTCACTCAATTTTTAGGGCTGATTTTGAACAAAAACATTTTTACTAAAAAAAATATACTTTTTTTTTTTTTTTTTTTTTTTTAAAGTTAGATTTTTGCATGAAATAATTCATTTCATGGTAAATGTTTGTGCATCCATGCAGCTGTCTGTTAACATTTAATGAGTTAGATTGAATGCTTTTCTTTTCTAAATTGAAAATTGGGCTTTGTCATGGAGCAGCTGGGTTCACATGACAGCGACAGCAGACCCATTAAAAGGGGAGAAAAAGCAGCTCAGCACAAACCATCGTCTGCAGCCTGAAGACTCAGAGAGCGCTAGCTTCAAGTCATTCTAGGATTTATTCAAAACTGAAGGAGCTCATACATATTTCATCTCCTCAAATTCAGTGTTGCTTTGGAAAAAATGCTATCTCAAAGTAAGGAAAACATCTGTAAATCAGTCTATGTCAGTGTTTTGGCCTCCAGATGTGAGGAAACAGTCCAACATGAGCAATTAAGAGCGAGAGCTTTCAGGTTTTCGACTACATTTGAGATCTTTTTAGGAGCTGCCAACATTCACCAGACTTTTTATCAACCTCAGGCTCACTGAGGTCATTTTCTGATGAAAATAGCTGAAAGAACCAGAATAAACCTGCATCTCTACTGGTAGAGGCTAGCAACAGAATTTTATTTGTCAAAACATATTTGAAAAGATGCCAAACGTATTTTTATTTTTTATTTGGCGCCCTGGAAATGTAAAAAAAAGGGCACAAATTTAATTTAAAATGTCAGACAAGTCTCTATGAAAATACAGATAAAAAAGCTAAAAAAAATTGCAAACAATGTCAATATAAAACAAGAAAATTAATTTGGTAAAATTATTAAAAATGTCAATAACATTAAAATAAACATACATAACCATCTAATGGAGAACTTAGAACAAAGACTGAAAGCCTTCAGGTTAGATGGAGTGAGTCCAGTAAAACTGCAGCATAAAGTTTTCAAGCAAGATGATTAGTTGTCTTGTAGTTAGATCTCTGTCTGATGAAAGTACAGGGGATCTGTCAGGGATCTGCATAACCAGGAGCTGCTAAGGTGAACGTTAAACAGACCATTAATCACCTTTTTCTCTAATGAAGTGAAGATTTCCAACAGCAAAATCCTGAACAACAAAAACAACAAATCAGGAGCTGGATTCTTCCGCATGAAAGATAAATTACTTTAATTTCAGACCATTTGGATTTTCTGTCATTTTGTTTGTAATTCCTCCAAGACATTTTCTTCTAAAAGAAATACTAAAACTTTCCTTAAATGCAATTCCTTTTTAATGTAGAAAGAGGTAATCTTGATATATAGTCCATAAAAGTCTTAGGCAGGTCTCATTTCTCTTTATTTGATGCTTAAGGAGCAAATGAGCTCTGGACTGTTTAGGTGAAAGGAGGATAAAATTTTAAAATATGTGCATACCTCTATGTCTTCTTGTGTCTATGAATCAGCAGGGTTTTGCATAATCTTGTCTAAACTGACTCTGAAATAAAAGAAATAAAAGAAATCCTTTATTCCTGCTTCCACCTGTCCATCTGTTCGCTTATTGATCATCGTTTCCTTTCCTTCCTCAGTCTGCGCGGTCTGTTTCCCCCTCATCCATCAATTTATC
Organism: Oryzias celebensis; assembly: GCA_014656515.1. Classification (NCBI taxonomy): domain Eukaryota; kingdom Metazoa; phylum Chordata; class Actinopteri; order Beloniformes; family Adrianichthyidae; genus Oryzias; species Oryzias celebensis. Next base: position 11,359,787 of record BNCR01000005.1, read on the forward strand.
AGAGCATGGATTAATGCCTGGCTACTCCAGTCTGAGTACTTTGATCAGCTCGTTCTCTTTGATTCTGTTTGTTCGGGTTTTTCTGTTTGTGTTCATGTGAAGTACAAGTTAATGAGAAGACACCTTCATCCTCATCCCATCAATTCATAAAACCGTAGACCTGACTGACCCCTCCCCCCTCGGGTTCCAAATAGGAAGTACCCGCTGACTCCAAGAAACCCAAATCCCAAAGACTTCATTTGAGACATAAACAGCTATTACTCAGTCATTATATTTGTCAGAATAACTATTCCTACTCTGCTGCCTTTTTATTACATGTTCCTGCTGATTCTAATTTTCAAGATTTTTTTTTACGTATTCCAAGTTTAAGTTATAACTGACCAATATCCTGAACCACAAATCTGTGATGTCACCCATAACATTCTGATTTTGCCTTCAAAATAAAAATGGAAAAATAAAATGAGCCTAAAATGAAACCAGAATCACCACTTCTTTTACATTCTGTTAAATGGGCAAATGGGGGGACAAAGAAAAAAAAACACTTTTGTTGAGTCCACCTATGAGTTCACCTACCTTCCAATAAACATAAAACCCACACTCTGCTAAAAATGCACGCTTTGAGGTTTAATAAAATTGTTATATATTATTTAAAAAAGATGTACCCCTTTATAGTTGGACCAAATATAAAAAATAAAGGAACAAACATTAAAACAGTTTCCTGTTTGTGTGAAGTTTTCACATGAGAGTGAATGAGAAGCTGCTCCTTTGTCAACTTGCCTCTAGTGGCCTTTTAAGAAACTGCAACATTAATTAACAAAGGGTTTATTAAGGCTTAATGAAGCAATGATTAAGAGAGTCACCTTTAAACAGATCAACCTGTCCATTCTGTAGCTGAAACCTGCAGATCTCAATGAGCGGCAATCCAGAGAGGCAAACATTCAGGATCAACATCACAGAGCTCATTTGAAGTAAGAAAAGAAAGTAAAGTCAAGAAGGATCAGATCTTGACATAAAAAAACAAAAAAACATTTGTCCTCAAGCTTAAATCCAACGACAGCAACTCCATCAGTAAGAATATTTCAGAAGACCAGGATTTACTGCAGCATCCAGAACATCAGATAGAACCCCAGCCTCCTCTTCCTCTCATCATTTCTGTGAGCATGAAAGTTTGATCTTTCTCCTTCAAGATCGCAGATGTTAAAGTTCACAGCTGAATCCCATATTAAAACTTCAGTCTCAGCAGAAGCGTTCTTCACCTCATTTTCTGCAACATCCTTAATCTATTTTGATCGAATAGTTTCTTTGTGGCTTAATTTTCTTATTTCATATGTGAATCTTAATTATGAGGAAAACACAGAGACTGAAAGTGTAATAAACTCTGTGGAGTTTATTCTGGATGTATTAGATCTCACACATCTGTTTGTCACTTTGGACAGGAAGTTGCCTACTTTTCAGATCCTTTTACTGATCAATGACGAGGATTATTTGTGGATTTCAAAGGATGCTGCGATTACCAAAAGAAAATCCTAGCATTTTTGCTGCAGCAAAATTTAAAAGTTGTAACTAAAAGCTGATTCATGTAAACTGTTTGCAGACTGCAAATGGACAGTGGTTTACTAAGGAAGACATTGGGTTTCCTTTATTTTGAAAAATTCAAATAAGAGAAGCGACTGCATCACAAAATGTTACAGCATGTCAGAGATCTTGACTTAAAGTCTGGTATGATTAATGGCCTATTTTTAATTATGTTTTCCCATCAGTCATGTAAATATAAAAAAAAGAAAAAGCTGTTTTCTGTTGGCCAGAGTTTTGAATTAAATCTCACGCAACCTGGGAACCAGAACTAAAGAGAAGACTCGTCTTACCCCTGTCGGTCCCCGTCAACCAGGATCCGGACCAAGATTCCTGTAACAGCTACCAGAATGGGGTAGTGGTCCACACTCTCCAGACCTGCAAACAGACAGGAAACGGTGAGGCCCTCCTGCTGCTCCTCTGCCAACATCCCAACACCTGCAGGAGAATTCTTCAACATCTGGATCACAGATGGGAGAAACCATGTCCAGCAGAACCAGAGGAGAAGTGAAGCTAGAGCTCAGGTGGAGTGATGGGAGTGAATGGATCCGTCCAGTCATTTTATTAACCCATTATATCCCTTTTTGGGCTCACGGAGATGCCAGAGGAGCCTGTCCCAGCTACTGTTGGGCAAAGGCAGGGTGGAAGTTCTGGGATGACTGGATGCATTCTTACCTGGCAGTCTGAGGTTCACAACTCGATCGAACAGGTTCTTCTCAGCCGTCACTCTGTTTAGCACCTGGTTCAGAAGCTGCAAATCAGAAGGATACGTGAGTAAAGCATGTGACTTCAGCTACTGGAAATTGTATTTCTACAAATTTCAAGGTTTTACTCTTTTTCATTGTATTTTTTTAGAGATGGCAGATGAAGAGAGAATTTGTTATTTTCTTTCTATTCTTTTCCAAGTTAAAGATAAATATTCTTTAAAGACCCACTCCGATCATCTTTTGATTTATTTTTAAAAGTGTTCTTAGTGGTCTTTTTTATCATGATTATGCTATTTTTAGACTAAATCAATATGTTTTTTTAGGACATACTTTCTGCAGAGCAGAAGTACAGTAGTCCATTGGAAATTTTCCTCTGGATTGTGGGCGGGATGATTGGCGCGGAGCAACCCCACCCCCTCTTCCCATCCCCGTTGCTTACAGCATATTTTCTAAATCACAAATACCATCTTTTTGCAAAAGGCACTTTTTGTCTGCTCCTGATGCACAACAATTTCAATAAAGACATTCTTAGAAATGGAATTTTTATCTTATCTTAATATGTTCTCATTTCTACACTGGCTCACAACACAAATACTACAAACACAAACATCTTCACAACCCGAGGAAGATGGGTCGATCTTAAAGAGATGGGCCAGGATTGGAAGATATACTTCAGCTACACTTTTGATCATTTGAACAAAGATTTCTTTTATTTTGAAAAATCTTTTGGTTTTGAAAATCAACCGGATTCTCTCGACTCCATTTCAGTCACTTGAGCGCTAAAAGCAGTCCGGGGGCGCGCTACACAATAAAAATAGTATGTGGAGCCTTTCTTTGCAAATTGGATAAGTGAAGGAACAGACAGAAGAACAGGCACACATCAGATGGCTGAGTGAAATGATGATCAAATCTTTTGTTTGAACTGTTCATTTTTAAGTTTAAAGCACATGTTTTTATTCAAGTATACTGTCTCTTTGTCTTCCCCCGGGCCGCAGTATAAATCCTCATGGATTGACCAGTCCGCAGCCACAAAAAGGTTTGGGAAAACCACGGTATAAGGTTTTAAATATTAATATATTTAAAATATTTTATACATATCCGCCATCATGACAAAAATGCTACAAGAACATGTCAAAACACCAAAAACAGGATTTTCATTCGAGTGGGTCTTTAAGGGCACAGATGCTCATTGGGGTGTAAAGTCAAAGCTAAACTATTTAGATTTACTGAAATAAATCTTCATCCACTGCTGACATTTAACTTATATACAATTATCTGTCCATAGCAACATGTTTCTGTGCATGCAAATGGTACAAATGTTAGAATGATTAAAAACTTGAGAAATACGGGTAAGAGTGGCTGAGTAAAAAAAGTTCTTATTTTCATCATTAATCTCCAGCTCACCTGAGCTAGTCGCCGCAGCAGCAGCTCCGCAGAAGGACGCGACCAGTCCAGAAAGATCTCTGGTACCAGAGTGACAGTCATCTCCAGAACCCGCAGTAGGCTGACAGACAAGTCAAAGCAGGTTGCGCACACCTGCATTCAGGAAGTACTTCCTATCAGTGCACTGATGGTTCAACAGTGAGTATAAACAAGCTTCCACAGAGTCATGATCAAATTACCTTCAGCTGACGAGTGTCCACAAAGTTCCTCTCTGGGCGTTCTGCAGCCTGCTGGATCTGAAACAGAGGAGGACGGTGAAGGAAAGAGAAAAATGTCACCTCAACTAGTCTCCAAAAAGTTGTATTCTTTGTTCTTTTGACTTTGTCTTTTTGGAACAAAAAAAAAAAAAAAAAAGAAAACTAAAATATCTGAATAATGAATAATGTTCTTTACATGATTTTTGTGTTTCTGATGTTCCTAATGCTTCATGTAAGAAAGAAAGTATTTACCATCTTTGTGAAATGAATTATTTCAGTACACAAACTTTGTGCCTCAGATTTGCATGCTTTGTCCAAGTTTCATATTTCAGGTATAAACTCGATCTGCAAGCAAATTACAGAAAAGCAGACCTCTAAGTTCTAGATAAAACACAATTTGTGCATCTTAGTCTATTTTATTATTCCTCTACTGAACTTTCCTTCTATCTTAGAAATTAAAATAACTTAAAGACTTGACATAATTTACATCCTTTGGTGCTCTAATTCAATGTGAAACTGAAGTACAAAGAAGGAAAGTGCAGCTTATGTGTTTTCTATGCTATGAAAGTGTGACTGACTGCAGAAAAATATATTTTTTGATCAATCATTTCAAGTTAAAGACACTTGGAGGAGGTGAAAGCAGAAAGTAAAAGTTGGTTTATGTTATGTTTGTTTTTATGTTACACTTAGATGAACAGTCATAGTGTGACAATACCCACTACTTTTTGTTTGAAAAAAAATGCTGTCTATGTATTTGACCTTAATCTATTGAATAAAATGTCAATTTAAATGATACACTTTGTTATTCGTGAGCACATGCCTATATTTGATATAAAACTATTTAAAAAATTGATTGTTAGTTTATTCAACAATTTTAAAGTTGGATTTTTTTTATTGGAATGATTGCAGTCCCAACTAGATACTGTAACAAGCTCCTTAGTGCTCACCTATTGAATTGAACTATTTCCAGTTTTGTTGGTTTTCGAAGAAGCTAACAAGAAGTAAAGTCCAGTAAGTCCAGATTTGTTGAAGGGTTTTTAAATGAAACCACATTTTTAATGGTTTCAGTTAGTCCAGGGCTCTGCAGCTCCTCACCTCTTGGATCATCCCAATGAACTCTGAGAAGGCCCAATTTAGCTGGTTCAAGACGCTGTTGAGAAACGAGGCTGCCATGTCTTTGTCCAGACTCAGCAGCTCTGCCATGTGTCTTTGGAGCAGCAACGATGGGCATGGCTCTGAAAAATGACAGCAAGATAGGTCAGGAGACCCCAGGATGAACATCATATCTCTACCAAACTCTAATCAAAATTATACTAAACTTTCTTTGACTTTCAAACAACCTTGGATATAAATAATTCAAACTGAAATTCACACTACATTCTTATCACTCACTCACCTTTTTTCATGTCACAGATCTTAAAAATCAATCAATTTTTCAGCAAATTTATCATCATGACAACACAAGCTGGATACCCAAACCGAGCTCTTACAGAACAAAAAAAATAGAAACTCCAAATCCTGCTAACCTATAGGGCCTTGAATGGTATGGAACAATCCTATATTAAAGATCTCATAGAGCCTTACCAACCAAACAGAACACTTTGCTCACAAAATGCAGGACTGCTTGTAGATCCTAGAATTTCTAAAAACACAGCTGGAGGTACAGCCTTTAGTCACCAAGCCTGCAAATTTTCTAGTATAGATATTATAATTACCATCCCCTGTGTGTGCCATATTACATGTAACTATTAACATGTTGGAATTAAATTTCAATACCAGTAAGTTGATAGTAGGCTACTAGAAGCTGGGGAAAGTATGGTGTACTGGGGTACTGTCCTCTATTACTTTTCTTCTCCTCTATTCTTTATCATTTTTCCAGTTTTTTTTGTAAATTTAGTTCATGAAGAACTTCATGCCTCTGTTTGGTGGAGTGCAGTTCATGTGTTGTCCATCTCTCCCACTCCCCTCCAAGTCTGTGTTCCTGTTTTTGCCCTGGACTTTGCCTCTAGCTCGTCTCGCAGCTGTCAACCCAGTTCCATCTGGATGAAGCCCATTCGCTACACTATTTATGCATGTATTTGTAGAGTTAGATAAGCTAATTATTCTTAAACACATCGGCTGTCCGTCCTGGAAGAGGATCCCTTCTTTGCGTGGGCATCCCTGAGGTTTCTTTTTTTTTTTTCTCCCCAAGATAGGGTTTTTAATGAATTTGTCCTTACCGAGAAGGAGGGTCTAAGTGCATGGATGCCCAGCTGAGCTTAGTCTGTTTAGTTTAGTTTAGCAACCAGCTATTGTTAATATTTTTTGACTGACTTTATGTTCTTTTCTATAAATATTGATGTGAAGCCCAACAAGACAACTGTGTTATGATATTGGGCTATATAAGTAAAATTGAATTGAAAATTTTAATTGAATTGAATCTCAAAGCTCTCAGGCTATGTCAACTTCAACCTGGATTTTGACTCTGTTTTACTTTAAGGAACCACAAAAGCCCCAAAGAGTCCAGAAAGATTTCTGAACACAGAACCAAACTCAACAACGTCCGCATAGCAGTGGACTTTCGCTTAAGTCTCCTTTTAAATGTCACCATAACCACCGTGTCATCCTGTTAGCTCCTATAACCATGTGGGAAGTCGTCCTATTCTGACCCACACCAAGAGCTTCCAATTAAGACAATCCCTAACAAACTTCAGAGACAGTGTGAGCGCCCTCTAGTAGGGTCATCTTGATTTGAGTTGGACCAGCTGCTGCAGGTCAGCATTAATTGGGGATGACAGTATTGATCAGTGATTACCTGACCCGAGCTCTCAGAGGGCTCTGAAAGTGCACGACAAGCACAAATCACAGGGGATCGAGGGGGAGGAGTTTACCACAGATGGCACAAATTCAATAAAACCAGGTGACACGAGGAAGGTGAGATGTGGAGAACAGAACTTACTTTGGAAACTAGCAATGGACAGATCTCCTGTATGGCATGCCAATGAGAAGCACACAGATGAAGGTCAGTCACCATGCAGGAGAGCAGAAACTCAAAAAAGGAAGCAGAAAAGGGTTGGAAGCACATAGCACTGCCATGCAAACAAAATAGAAAATAGGGACATTTTCATAAAATGCTTTTTTCTTTGACAATCAAAATCTTGAGGTTTTGACCAGAATTTCTCATGCAGGAAGGAAAACTAAGGAACAATGTAAGAACACACAAAGAGAACAAAAAACGCTGAGCAGAAAATGTGTTTTTGTGAAAGTGGAAACAGGGAAAAGACTGAAGAAAAACAGAAAAAAGCAAGAATCATCTAAAAGCTGGCACCTCTATGGTGGATCTGGCTTTTAGAAGGGTTTCATTTGATCTCAAAGGTATGGTTGACCTCAGCGCTCCAAAAGTCTTGTCACATTAAAAGCTTAAATCGAACATTTAATACATTTACCCACATCTAAATACAAACATTAAAGGGTATTTAAGCAGTCAAGAGTGTTTTAAAGCATCTGATGAGTCAGTAACACTGGAAACTTCTCAAAGAAAGCAAATACACAACATTATATTAGCTGCTCAAAATGTTATAATGCATCAAAGTACATCTGAAAATGCTGAGGTAAGTTAAGAGAGGAATAATAATTATGTAACAGTATTACATCTTGTAAATGTTGTTTTTGTAAAATATTGAAGTATTTCAATAAAGATTCTTTCTCATAGGTGACAATGTCCTGAAGTTGAGTCAAAGCATCTGGAATAATGGTCTTAAAAAAAAAAAAAAGAAAAAAAGTGTTTTCATTTAAATGTGTGACATTGTGGCACGATTAAAGTTCAAAATCCACTTTCCAATCAAAAGTCACTTTGTGAAGTTCTTTTTTATTATAACAGACTTCCACCCTTTAGTTTCACACCACAACGGGGTAATTTTGGTCCGGGACCCATCTTTCGAGTTGGTCTCGGTTCGTTTTCAATCTGAGCTTTGGTTCGGTCTGACATTTTTCAGTGTGAAACAATTTGTGTGTGAAAACTGGAAACTGGAAAGCCGTTAGTCACGCGATGTGAACAGAGTAGGAATAATACAACGGATGAGTCACAGACAAATGTAAAGCAATCATTGCCATGTTTTCAGACAGGAAAAATGGTCCAACTCCTTACTTGTTAGAATATTTATTTTAACAATGCTAAAAACGCTTCTTACATGTTTTTCTGTGTGTCATTACACAGCACGCGCCTGTCGCTGCTTTGACGTCATTCTAAAAGCTAACATGTAGTTCCTTATTAGAATTCTCTTTAAAAACTCCCAAAAACATCACAACGATTAGACACATGAAATCACCGAAATAAATGCAGGCTCATTAAAACATCTTTCAACGTGAGACACATTGCATCTCACTGTTTTACCAACAATCTATGTCACAGAACACTTATCCTACTTTTATGGCCGTTGTCTTGCCAGTAACCGCATTGCAGCATGCCTCCCCCATACCAAAGTAGCAGCAATAACTGGTATAACTCACGTTGATACAGACGTTCAAAATTGGTCAACGAAATATAAAGTTTGAATCAGTGAAATATCCCGACAAGGATGGCAAACTGCAGGTCTTCCATGATTTTCACCTCTAGTTGCTTTGAACCATACCAGAGGCCATTTTCTCTTCGGAACGTGAGGGGTAGGGGTCACACTGTCCAGTTATTTTATACACTCAATGATTTTAACTTAGAATCAAGAATAAAAGCATATTTTTCAAGCTGAAATCTGTTCTCTGTTTTGATTACTTATAGCTCGATTTTGGGACATGTTTTTCTTAAAGTGATTGGTGATTATTCAAATGCATCTCTGATTAACAGATACTTTCTCACTTTAACCAATCATCCCCAGAATTTTAATAGATATTTGGAACTGCTCAGTTTTGAATGTTTGGTTCTAACATGCAGCTTCTTTTTGGACAACAGACTGTCAGCAGTCCCAGATCATGTGCAGCCGACGCTCAGATCTGAACTGATTCCTGAAATAACACTTTTCTTTGACTCTACAATTAGCAGAAATATCCACAACTTCCCAGACTCTTCATTTTCATGGCAAAGACGCAAACACTTATAAACACACATAAATTCACACACACTCAGATTCACACACAGTGCAGTAAAAATAAACCTGCAGCAGACAGACGTCACACTTTATAAAGCTGCGACTCAGAAACAAACAGCAGGAGAAGCAGGCGGGCGGACACACAGCGTGAACACAACAACAGCACACAGACTCACACTGACAGCGCACCCACACAGACTGGCACAGGAAACACTGACAGCACGTACTCTGCAGGCTAGGCAGGTTGGCGTCCTCAGGTTTGGTCTTCAGTAGGTGAGGCAGGCGCGTGTATCTGTAACCGAACCCACAACCCTGACAGACAGGAGGACAAGCAGATGTTAGAGAGGGAGAAAGAAGAGACCTGCCTCTCATAAGAAGAAAACACTAGATGTTCATCATAACAGTCAACTTTTTTTCTGTTATGTTTCGGTGAAAAGATGGACAATGTTGGCAGAAACTTGCAGAAATTACCATATTTTGACCACAGATTTGATGTCTGTGAAGTGGGGAACATAGAAGATATGTCTGACTTAAAAAAAAAAAAAAAAGAATCCTAACTTGTTTTCCTTTACTTCTTTCTAGTGAAGAAGGAATATTGAACATTGTTCAGGGTAAAATCTGAGGAGTCTGACTTTTTATTAAAAATGTGTTTTCCATTTGTCACAAAGAGAATGGTTACTTGTGCATTCATGAATTTTTCAGTTTACCTGCAGCAATCAAATTATTATTATTTTTTTTTTGTTTCACCCCACAAGACAAAGCCCAGTATACTGTTATGAATATAAAACACGCCGGTCTCCTGTGATACAAACAAGATGAGTGTCTGAAAGAAAACAGAAATAGTTACGATCAATAGTTAAACATAATAAATCAACCTCGCAAAAATCCGTTTTGGTTTTCTTTGTTTTGCTTTTGTTTTTGAACAAATCTGTTCAAAACAATGTTATAAGTGTGTGTTTTTATATTGAACAATCAAAAACTTGCTTCATTCATTCTGATAAATTGCACACAGCTCTTTGGTTTTCACGTATGTTCACATTATTATTTGTCTTTGTTATAACTAGCAAACTATAAACTATTGATGGGTGTAGCTCCCTATAGCCACGCCTGCAAAGAATATTGGGATTGGACTGTCCTTCCTCTTTTTACAAGAGATGTTCCATTTCCTGAAAAGGATGATGAAGAAAGCATCTTATGTCATTTCCTTTGTCATTTGCTTGACACTCCAGGGTCATTTAACTCAGTCAGGATCTTTTCTTTGGAACAATTAAAGAAACATTTGCTCTGATTTCAAACTTCCTTTTATTTGCTTTGAAAAATGAAGATGCTGCTAAAATGTTTTGCAAGGTTTCCCCATTTTTCCTGCTTTAGGAAATTATGTCCAGCAAAAAAGAAAAAGAAGAAAGTTTTTTTCAAATTTAGCGAACAAAAGAGTGAAGATACAAGCATGACTGAAACTGAAATGCTCCTGTCATACTGAAGTATGACTTCAACTTTGCTTTAATGTAGGATTTTGTCTTAGCATAGTGGCTACAGAGGGCAACTTTCCCATTTCTTAAAAACCTTAAATTTCCAAGGTTTGTGAATGAAAAACAATGGATTTTCATCTGACAAAAAGAGATGTTCTGTTCTCCATTTGATTATTTTAAAACCCACTACATTGAAAATCGTGTTTTTGGTGTTGTTAGAAAGTTCTTGTTACATCATTGTTCTTATGGAGGACATTTGTGTAAGGAAAATTACGCATTTTCAGAGTACAAGTCCCAGTTTTTTGCATAGTTTTGGCCAGGGGTGCAACTTTTACTCAGGAGTAACTTATTTGAGTTTTTTTGACCAAACACAATAAAAAGGTTAAACATAAATAGGCTCATAAATTTGTTACTTTTCCATTGACAACCAGTTGCTCTTTAGTTGTTGTTTACCACTAGAGAGTACTGCAGGTGTGTTTCAGTATTTGCTACTGACAGCAACGCAGAAAAGGAAGCGCCGTCCTAAACAAACATGGAAAAGAGTCTGATCATTCTGAACTTTAAGATATTTTTCTTATTTGCATCAAGACCTTATTATTCTTGCTTTTATTTTTTCCTTCTTTGGACGAATGCGTGACAGCAAGTCATCAAACTGGGTTACAGAGACATGGTAGCATTGCTGAAAACACGTCAAAATAAGACTATGAATGACCTTATGAACCCAGGAATGGAAATGTGCTTACTGATGCTTTTGTAGAGCTCTTCATAATAAACAAACCTGATCTCTCAAGGTCATCCATCATCCGTGTTTTCCGTGAACATCAAATTTGTCAAAAGATGTGCTGGACGCAAATTTGAAATGTGTAGAAAAAGAGGGAGTGAATGCAAATTTGACACGTGAATAGATTACACCAGGCTTGGTGGATTTGCTTGGAAGCATTGCACTTTTTTCCCAAAAGTGGGATTATATTTTTCATATCTGTGTATAGTTTATTGCCATATCTGTGTGTTATTTATTGCTTACCCTCCAAAGTCGAACCAGGATCCAGTTAGTCTGAGCCCATGGTCTCTGTTCATATGGAGCCAGGAGGTTCCTCATCATGGCGACCCGCCTGAAAGCAGCATTACAGAGAACCAGAAACTGTTGCTCAACTCTTTTCCGGTTTTATCATATTCATATATAAATATTTATTTAAAGCAGGATTTCAGACACGAGCTAAAAAAGGTTTATATGTTTGAAGGAATGAGGTTGCAGTGACTTGGTGGCCCAGCTTTTACTCCGGGGAGGGATAAAAAGCTTTTCAGGACTTTCTGAACCATCATAAGAAAAAGGATGAAGACTTACTGCTCCTCTGGGATTCTCTCCACTGCTCTAAGGGATTGTGGATAGCAGACATAGCTGGCCAGGGCCTGCATAAGCGAGTCTTTGATATCTGAAAGAGAAAAATGTTTCAATGAGATGAAAGGCGAAAATTAGATTTAACAAAAAAATTAAATCCATCCTGTGTATTTTTTTTTCTGGACACCGTTGGTAAACATCACATGTCAAATGAGGAAACGGAGATTTTACAAGGAAATGGAAAAGATATGCAAAATACACTAATCCCAACTGAACTGCAAAATGCACTATAAAAGAGTCTATGTAAACATGCATAAATGTGCATTTCAGGTCATCGTGTTCATAAACTCTCACGGTTTTAGGATCACGAACAAAACACGCAGACTTTGAACGCACTTTGAAAAGTTTAAACCAGGTCAAACGTTTACCAATCAGAGACTCAGATTTGGTAGTGACGTATGGATGGTGTTCCTTTTCTTTCATGGAAGTGCCCACCGATTAAAATTTGATCATGGAGGACATATTAATAAATACGCTTTGTGCCCCGCTGGAATCATAATATGACACCAAGTCTTTCATACACTGAAATAGAGCTATGAAAAAAAAAACCCTGGAGCAAGATTTGCAAGATTTGCAGCGGACATTCGCTAGAAAACAGTAACAAAAGAAAAAGACCCTCCACGTTTGTCCAGTGTAAACATCGTGGACTAAATGCATGTTTAAAAATGTGCGTTTAGCGTGCTCTTGAATGACTGTCACATGCCTGCTGTGAACAGATTAATGCTTTGAGTACATATGCTGCGCTAACTATGCTTTGTGCACATATATTTGTTTTGTTCCGGCATGCTTTATATATATATATATATATATATATATATATATATATATATATATATATATATATATATATTCACCTTCATTTTTGTAAAAGAATTTCACAGCTTTTCTGTCAGTACTTAAATGTGATTATTTACATGTTAAAAATAAAACAATTCATTTATAAAGGCTTTAAATGTAGCTCATCACTTTCAGCAGAAGCAGTTATCACTATCACTGCCGTCATTTGAATAAAATAATTAGACGGCCCACTTCTTCTTTAAGTGTCATAACAACAGTCCAGGAGAGGACACCCCCCCACTATGATGTCATAGAGAGGTGGTGCATTTGTTTAACGTTCAGGACATCAGGACAGTCTTGAGTGTGTTGGATTTCACTTTGAGCTTATGCCATTGTGGGTCCCTAGGCAGAACAATCACGCTACTGCCTAGCTATGTAGCCAGAGCAGGAGTCTGGGTCTCCCTGTGCTGGTCCCCAGCCCGGTTAAATACAGGGTTAAGTCAGGAAGGGAATCCTGCCAAATCAAATCTGCAGATCAGAAAAAGTTGATTTCCTGTGGCTACCTCTGATGGGATATGCAGAAAGGTGCACACATCGTGACAAGTTATGGACAGATTGAGCTAGAATGTTTGTAGCAGTTGTAGGAAAAAGAGATGCCACGTCTTAATAGGCTTTAATACACAAAACAAATAAATAAATGATAAATATATTTCCATAAACCTGTTATATCACCTGAGAGGCATTTTGTCATTTTAGAATTTATTTTGTGGGTTTTTTTCTGTCAAATATGCTCTTATTTTTCAACTTCATCCTGTCGGGCTGAGAAACAAGCACATGTCTCCTGAAGAGCAGATGGGGAGAGTGCAATTTGGAGGAAAAAAAAACACAAAATGTGTCTGGTCATAAATCTGTGCTCAGGTGCAGAACAATATGAACATAAAGGTTTTTAAGTGTACTCATCATTCAAGTAGGAGGCCATTCTAAATCATATAACAGTTTGATGTGAAACTGGTCGACAAAACCAGTTTAGCTTTGAACTAGCCTAAATTCAAATCCAGAGTTGTGCTGGATTTATTGAGTAAACTGAATATTTCTGTTTTCTGCTGCATTTAAAGTAAAACGAGCTGTAATGTCTGCTGGAAAATTAAAGAGAACAAAGACAAACGGTCGACCTCGTTACTGGTGAAGAAAGAAAATGAATTTCTGCTTCAATTAGGAGTCATCATCAGGAAAAAACTGCAGCAAACTGACAACAATTCAACATAGGATTTGATTAAAAAGCAGCAGCAGGCTCTGTAGCTGAGTGAGGAAAACAGTCATAAACAGAACATATAACACAATCAAACTCATTAAAAAAACAAAGAGATGACCTCAGACACCTGAGGAAGAGGAGCGTGCATGATGAAGAGCAGCAGTATCTAAATTTAATTACCTTTCAATATTTGTAGACCATTTTAAACTTATTTTTAAATATATAGATTTAACAAAAAAAAATCATCTGGTTGCAGATTGTTAAATCTAAATCACGCAATCTCCAACACCCCCTCAAAGAAATAAGGAATAATTTGAGGTCCCTGACAGATTACGCAGCATGCACACATGCACATGCACACATGCACATTAATGACATGCGTTACCTGTTCCAACGATGCGTTGATCTGCAAAGTGCTTAGCGAGGATAGCAGCAAGGTGAGTCAGGGTTTCCTCGTAGCCTAGGAAGGAGACAAGCACAGGTGTGAGGGGATGGGCTGACGGAACTCTCCTCATCACTCATTTAATGCTCAGCTTCTCTGAATTTTTGGTGCCTTATTCAGAAACCTTGTTGGACTTTATCTCTTCCAAAAAAAAAAAAAAAAAAAAAAAAAAAAAAAAAAAAAAAATCAAGGAATCTCAAGATAACAGATGTTAAAAAGCCCAGAAGTCCAGTGCATTTTTTAGCTAAAGGTTTTTTTACTATTATTTTAATGGTATTTTGACAAAAATATACACAAATTTTGGCAGTTTTTAAGCTCTCCTACCTTTGTCTTTATTTTTAACCCTGGTCTGCAATACAACACTCATTTCAGAGTCTGGCCTGTTGATGTAGGCTTTAATAACTTTGCAATTTTCATTTTACTTCAATTTCACTGTTAGCATTTGCACTCTATTTTATTTTATCCATCTTGTTTTGCATTTTATTTATTTAAAATCTTTAGACTTCATAAATGAAATAATTTACTAATATTTTTTTAATTTCATTTCATGCGTTTAACTTTTTTTTTTTTTTTAGGATTTATTAGCAAAGATTTGGTCATTAGCTTAAACTTACAACGTTGTCCTTTCGAACATATTATTTATTGGATTTTTTTTTTCCTTTTTCTAGCTTTACTAGGATCCGTTCAAGCAACTTTTTTTAATCTATGTTTTTTAATCTTTGTTTTTGAAAAGGTTTAAAGCTAAAAATATAATTTAGCTTACTTCCTGCACTTTAGCTTATATTAAGCTTTTTTTTTACATTGTTTCTGAAAACTGTGGTTTTCTTCAATTTCAGACTTTGACTACAAAATGTAGTCTGTTGCAAATTATTCATTTTAATATAGTCACTGAAAGCTTTTGTATTTTTGAAGCAGTCTTAAACTTTTCATTTGCTAATTTTACAACTGCTTTGTTTTTTTGTTCTTTGCTGTCACTCTTAAATCTGTTGTTGGGTCTTACCTGGCAGCTCCTCCATGCTGTTGGCAGGGCTAAAGTAGTTTTTCAGGGCGCTGTATGCATTCATCGCCACATTGAGGTAGAACTCAGGTGTGAAGGCAAACAAAGAAGCTGTGTTGTCGGCGTGCTCGATGGTGCGAATGCAAACACAGAGCAGCCAGTATACATCCAGCATTTTCTCCTGCAGTCACAAATATCCCAGCATTTGTGATCAGGTGCAGAACAACAAACCAAGAACTATGAAAGAGGGAGAAGGTGGATCACCTTAGAGTATATGGTGGCGTTAATCCAAGCCAGACGGCGGCTAAGGTGGTTCAACTTCTCTGCAAAAACTTTCTGACTCTTCTGGAGCTCCTCCATGATGTCTGCACGCTGTAAGAATCAAGACAGTCTCATCTCCTCTTACTCTTGTTAAATTGAAAACAAAAACAACACAATGTTTTGAGTTTTCCCATAAGCTATATCTGCTGAGAAAGGATAAGACAGCAAGGCGGCTAAAGATGTGGAACCTAACAGAGTTGTCTGACTCAGTTTCGCAGGGATGCTGCATCCAAGACTCTTGCAAGTCCAGACATGTCTTCGTCTCCTTCCGTTGTTTTTTTATTTGATCTGTTAAGCTATACAACTGTCTTACAATTTGGTTGACCGTTTACTTCTTTCTAAAGAAAACAACACATCATATGTTGTATGTTCCCTAATTTTAATGTTGCAGCCCAGCATTAGGGAACTAAAAAGAACTGAGGTTTAGTCTGCAATAATCTGAACTTTAAATTGAGAATAAAACAAGTTTGTTTTTTAGGCTGCTGAAATTTGTGTTCGAGTCTAAATATTTTGTCAGCTTAATATAACAGAGATAATCATCTTCACTCATTACTGCAGATTTTGATGTTAATCTTCAAGAATTTTATGCGTTTATTTTGTGTGGCTTCATACCATGTGATGAATGTACAGATAAAACCCCCTTTTTTCATTTCCTGCACTCTCAAAGCTTTTTTTTACTTAAAAATGTGAATTTTATTGTCTTAGTCTCTCTGTGTGTGATGAAAACTCTTGCTGAGGAATTCTGGACTGTTTCCTCTGTTGTCTCAGAGTCTTACTGCCGAGATAAAGTTTGTGAGAACAGACACGTTCTGAAGTCTGGCACCATGCAGTCCAGGTCTAGACTCTGCTGGAGTCCTCAAACAACATCACGCAACCTCAGCTTGTGTTCGGCTCCATTGTCAGTTTCACAACAACCCCTAGTGTGAGGTGGGACTTGAGAGCTTGGAGATCATGTTCTGTTTCCTTTCAGCACATGAAGACAAACACTTTTCTTTCTAGCTCATTATGATCAGTTCTGCTTTGTTTGTTGTTGTTTACTTGTGAAGCATTCAGGTGACACTTAAGTCTGGAATTAATGAGAAGACCAGGTTACATGGCCCTTCAGCAAATTAGCTTTAAATTTGACAAAAAGTCAAACTTCAGTGATCTGCTTATCAGCTCTGAAGCAAACCCAGACTTTTCCTGCATCCGATGATAGCTGCTTCCAGCAGTTTGATGTTTAATCACATCTTTCTGTGGTCTTTTAGCTTATGGTTTCCAAAGAAATGCAAAAATAGACTGTGAAAGCTGAACCTTTCAGTTTAGAGAAACTTTGTGGAACAAATTCACCAGCAGAGGAATTTAAAAAAATAAAACATAGGTGGAGGGAAAGAAAAAAGTCGAAGCAGATGATGTGTGGGGCTCACTCTGGGAGGGCACCGGGCGATCTTCTCCTCCGTGTCCTTCAGAGCCACGGCGTACTCGTGCACGTCATCTGCCACCACTACCATCTGCAGAAAACAAAACAGACACCCAGCTGAGCTCATTCGAAGAACATCAGACCACGTGCTGCCTTGGTCCGGAGGAAATAAATTCAGACTACACCTCTGCTGCTGATCTGTGATGGACAATGAAACAGCCAAACAAAGTAAACTGATTGTTTTTGCAGCTTTGGGAGAGGATGAAGATGAAAGCTGCTGTGATTTGCTTAATGCGTTCAGGATGAGAATAGGGAGAAAGCAATAATGGAGATGTCACAGGTCAACCCTGATCATTCCAAAACAGAGCCGCAGGGTCCCAGACGACGCCATCAGCTGTCTGTGGTGCTCCATCATCCAAACACAGCTCTCTCATTTCAATTTCAAAAACTCATTTTACCTGGATGCAGCTGAAGCCAGTTTCTAATCCCTAACAGAAACTCCTGAAAAAATCCACCGGAACAAACTTGTATTACTTTTGTACTTCTGTCAGATACACAACTAAAAATTCTCTTAGGGTGTGTTTCATAGTATGATTAGGGAGCCTGCTGCCTCAGAAAGAACATCGCTGAAGGCCAAAACATATTGGGGTTCATTCCAAACCTGTCAAAGCTAATGCCTAAACATAATTTAGGAAAACAAGAACACTGTTGATTTTTTCAATCTGCTGACAGCTGGAGATTTGATTTTCTTAATTAAAAAGATCTGTGAAAAAGCCTAAGGTAATATTTTCTTTAAATCTTTTAATCTGACATTTAATTCATAACAGAACAATACATGTCAAATCTCAAACTTTTTATTTCTAGAAATAGTAAATAATGTTACAAAGAAGCATCTAGAAGAACATCACATGAGGAAAGATTGACTTTGAAAGTCAGTGTCCACTAATAAGGGATTTTTTGAAATGTTCTTAAAAACTGCAGACATTAAACTTCTTATCATCTAAAATAACAATGTTTCTCCTCCTTCAAATTAGAGAAATTGAAGGAGTCTCTGTGTGTCAGGAACACGGCTGAAATTCAGTGTTCATGTTTAGTCCCAGAGCCATCAGGCAGCTCTGTATTTAAAACGTGTAAGGACATTACTGAGTGCCACAAAAGCGAGTTTAACTTGCATGCACCATCCATGTTCTGCTATGAAAGACGTTTTTCTTCTGGTCTTGATGAATCTATCGGTAAAACAAACTGAAAGCAAAGATTCAATATAATCTGACAGAGAAGCTGGTGATTAGGCTCACCTTTCCGAGCTGCTGATGGACGCTAAGATTGTACATCATCACGATCCCATCAATGATCTCCAGCAGGGACTTGTCAGACATTGGCTGATCAGGCTCCTCCTGCGGTCGCCCCAGCAACAGGCCATCGTTACCATGACTTCCCTCGACTACAGAAGGGAGAGACAGAATCAGGAAAAGGAGGAATGGGGAGTGGGATGTAAGGTGCAGGAAGCACTGAAGAAGAAAAACTAACATGACTGTTTTGAGGAAATCTTAAATCATTTAAATTTAGATCTGATGTGAACAGTGGTGTCGTTTTCACGTTTAATCTACTTACTACATAAAAACGCTTTTTATGACAAAGATAAGCATCTTTGAATTTGAAAGACTAGTTTAATCTCCCTTTTTCTTGCGTTGTTGCAGTGATGTTGTCGTGTTAGATTGATTACGTGTGGTCTAAGTGGTTGTTGTGCTACATTGAGTGTGCGTGACCACATTGTTTGTTGTGTTATCAGAGGTTACAGGGGGTGTTGTGTTACATTGTGTGTGATTGCAGTGGTTCTTTTGTTACATTGTCTGTTTACAGTGGATGTTGTGTGTGGTTGAAGGGTTCTCTTGCGACATTGTTCTTGGTTGCAGTAGTTGTTGGACTTTTTCACTCACTGTCCTCCTCTGTGCGCTGCTCCACCGGCAGGTTACGCACTTTGACCTTCTCTGGTTGAGCCAGCGGCCGTCTGGGCATCATCAGGCTGACGGCTGCTGTGCTCAGAAACCGGTTGGCCCGGCCCGGAGTGGGAGAACTTAGCCAGCTGGGCCTCACCAGAGTGCTCCCCATGGCTGCTGCACCAAACGGTCTCTGTTGGAGAAAACATATTATCAAGCTCAACTGAGGCTCGATTGACTGCATTTTTGTAGTACATAACAGCGTCTATAAACGTTCTTTTAGTGGATTAAAAATAAAATTCCAAGAATTCCAAAAAACAGAGAACATAATGAATAGTAGGGCTAAAAGACAGACAACTAAATAACTTGTGATTTTAAAAATGCTTATTAAAAATAATGTACTAAGATTTTAATAAAAATGATTAGGTTAAAGCAGATATGGAATAGGAGATAAGGCCCAGGCCCTCAGAATCTGCTTTGAACAGATGAAACTTTGCAACGACTTAAGTCAGAGCATCTAATGAAACATAAATGTGGCTAAAATCCCAGCTACAGCTTTTGAAAACAGCTACAGGCTCAAATCTTCACCACCCACCTCTGCTTGCCACATCAGGTGCAGTACAAGAACAGCTTGTTCAATTGTACACAGAGCTCTAGAGCTCAGGTGAGCTGGTTCTTCAAATGTTGCATCAGTAATCCAGTATCCAAACAAATCATGAACCTCCCACCAGAGTTTTGCTGACACCTGCTTACCTGTGCTGCTCCGCTCTCCTCATCCTCATCCAGATCATCCATGGATGCAGCCTGGATCTCTGCAGGGTCGATGAGGATGTTGGCTTTACTGGCCAAATCATCTGGTTGAGAAAAATATAGTCACACCTCTGTACAGCTCCAAAGAATCAGACTTGTTTAGAAACTGAACATCTGGAGATTATTTAACAGGTGTTTGGCTGTATGTTGTTTCTCATCAACCATAGCATTATATATATTTTAGTTTTATTTTCTCTATAACAATATTCATCTCTGAGTTAAAATAACAGTATTTGTCTTCTGAATCACCTTCTCCCATCTTCTTGGCCCATCATGACTTTTTTTTGTTTTTGTATTTCTGTCCAATAAAGCATCAAAAGTTTTAATCAGAACCGTATTCTTTGACAGATGGAATTCAACACTTAACTTAAATGAAGAAATAAAACTTCTGATCCTTCAAATTTCTATTAAAAATATTTGATTTGCTTGATTACACACAGAATAAAGACTGACATCAGTTTATTAAATGTAAACTAACCAATAAAAGCAATTTTCTCCCTCAAAATGAAAGGAAAAAGCATTATTAAAAAAACAATGATTAACAGGTTTGATGGGTCAATAATGGATTTTTAAAATAAATGCTTGTATGAATTGATGAAATTGATGTTTTTAGACCCAACCCCGGTCTAAAAGCTATCAAAATCTCAGAGTATCTGTTGGCTGCCTTCCGTGTTTGGAGAAGTCTGCAGTTACTGTGTTTTAAACCAGTATTTCAAAGAAAATAAAAGAGTGTGGGCGATTGATCTGCATAATCATTAATCCCACCTTACCATCTAAAGATAACATATGCCCCGCCTTAACAACTTTAAATAGACTGTCTTTTTCTAGTATTTCTCACCTGCTAATGACTTTCAGCAGTTCCTTCTCTCTGGGCCACAAACTGACAAGAGTTCCAAGCGTCTTTTAATAAACACAAGGCATTGCTGAACTGATCACGATTTCCAGTTAAAGACCAATTCCAATCATCTTTTGATCTGTTTTAGTGTTCCCAGTGGCCTTTCAATTATTGTTATTTATGCAATTTTTAGACTAAATCAAAAAATCTGTGTAATTATATAGTTTCATTCTCTTAATTAATGGCCTCGATCATCAGGAAAATGCCACAAAAACATGTTAAAAACACAATTTTTATCAGAATGGGTGTTTGCTTCTCTGCCTGCACTGATGTCAGCCATATCCGGGCAGAATCAAAAACATGAGAGACAAAAACAAGTCTTTAAAGCTTCAGCATGTTCATGATTGTGTGTTTGAAACCCTTGTGCTCCTGACAGTTGGTGAAGATTCTGGCTCTTGCTTACTGGTTCTGTTCTGCATTTAACTGAATTCAAAATACATGCATGGTTTAAAAAGTCTGTGCAGATCGCATGCAGAAAATTCAAGGGAAACTGAGTAAATGTTTTATAAACCATGGAGCAGACGCTTTGAAACATAGAGTTCATTTGCTGCATTGTGCAGACAAACAGCCTTAAATTACAAGGAAAATGAAAACACAAATTCAAGTTGATCAAGTATTTTAGAGAATTTTGAAAAGCAGGACAAAGCAACAGCACCCTCTGCTGGACTTTGGCAGCTCTAAAGCTTCTTTTTTTAACCTTCAGTACAGTGGTTACAAAAGGATTAAAAGGATTTAGAGAGAATGATCAGATAAACGTTGCAGATGTTTTTGGCTGTTTCAGATTTTGTCCTCTAAAATTGTAATCACTCTTTAATCCAGATTATAGCATTGGAGGAACAATATCACCAAGTAACTAGACTGGACAGTCACTTAGCTTCTCCTGAACTGGCATCTTCCGAGCCAGTGTCCAATCACAAGCTGGAGAAGATGTTAAAATAAAAGGAGGAGTTTCTTTTGTTAGCTTCCACCAAAATAAGTGACAACCAATTAATTGGAATATGTGGGTATACCAGTACAGAGGTTTTTTTCTTAAGACAAATGTCCAAGCTGACACTGAATTCTTAGTTCTGTAGTTGTTTTTTGACTGTAAGATCAGTCAGTTTTCTTTGCAGAGTGATTATTATTACACAACCTATAGATGCTTAATCTCTGCTTTCCAAGTTTGGCTTGATAACATGAAAACAGCCTCATTTATAAAACTGCATAGATTTATTCTAAAACATGGTGTACGGCCAAATTTAAAAAATGTTCCCGCTAAGGAAATATTCAAATTATTAAACGTGATGCACGGACGAGTTGTAAAATCAGTCTATGTCAGCTATCTCTGATTTGTAAGTGAAAAGACTTTGAAATGCTTTACAGTTTCTCAGTGGGGTGCATGCTTTCACAAAAAAACCCAAATTTATCATCATCGCCATTTCAGCCTCTGCCATATGCGTATCGCAATAGCTGTTGTAAACGACGATAAATAGTTTACATTACATTTTTACAATCTCATGATAGCTTGAAGTATTTAAGGAATCAAATATAGCAGTTCAAGTTTAAGACCAATCAGATGAACCCGTTCATATCGTTGGCCGATCGAATGGAGCCCTTTTATGTTAGAGGTCCGCCTCCTATGAAGGATGATAACTTAAGCTATGTTGACTTTATAAACAGCAATGTTTGCGTTACAATTTTGTAAAACAATCCATTTGTACATTTCTGGCTCATTTTCTGCATGTATTTTTAATGTATTTTTTATGTTTTCTTTGGCACATCCTTTCTTTCATTATATCTCTGATCAGTTCCCTCTCTTTTGTGGTTAGTTTAATGATACAGCAGAATTGAATGAGTTAGACTGAAAACCTTTGAGAGTCTTCTTCAGGTGGGACAGAAGTCCTCCAAGCCTCTGGAGGTCAAAGTAGTCCACCTTTCCATTGTAGAAGAGCTGAGGGGGAATGTAAGCATCTGCAGAGGAAGAGGAAAGGAAAACAATCCACATAAAGCTCATGGCACAAGTTCTGAATATGAAATATTTCATGTTTAGGGAGCACTTCAGGAGTTATTTACAAATGATCAGACTCCAAATTAAATTAAATGAGTTCCCCTCTGCAGTAAGACTAAACACTGACCCAGGATTATTAAAAACTACAAGTGTTTAACTGAATGAAGGGAATAATCTTAAAAAAAACAAAAAGGTAAGTGTCTTTGAAACCCAAATGAGACAGGCCTCTAGAGAGCCACCAATTTGGTCGCATTTGTGACTGGATTTTTCAATGGCGCACCTAAAAAAAAAATCCATGGTCGAACAGGTGCACCCAGCCTTTCTGTGGGGAAAAAACAATCTCTGCAACTCTGACAGTCTCATTCCTGTTTGTGTGTGCAGATGCAACACACCTAAAAAAAATTGATAGTTTTTTTTTAATTAGCATAAATATCTGAGTCGTTCAGTTTGGGTCCGTGCGCACGCACTCTTTGCACAGGCGCTCGATGCTGCAGTTTGAGCGAATACAAAAATTTGTTCAAATCTTTTAACACCAGAGCTTTAGCTCAAGAGTTTACATTCTTTCTCTACCATAACTTTCCAACCGTTTCTGTTATTAACGTAATTCCAGCGGATTCTGAAGCGGAATAAACAAGCTTTGCGCTTATATGCAGCACTGTGCAGTTGTGAAGTGTTAGCGGATACTGCCATGGAGAAAAGCAGCATTACGCCGCAGCATTCCACAGTAGTAATATGTAGCATATCAGTGTAAAGCCAGAAAGAAAAGCCGCTTTCTTCACGTCAGAATCAGCTGATTTATGGTGATCGTGTGAACGGTTGAAGATTTACGGCAAGCCAAAATACCAGTTATTTAGGTGTCACTGTGACATTATTGGTGCTAAAGGGTTAACTACGGTGGCCCTGAACTTTAAATCATATAAACAAATCCATCAACGCAAAACATTATAAAGATCACAATGTCATTAAATAGGCTAAACAAATAATAAAAAACAACAAGTACAAAAGACGTTTGTCCATCACTTTGATAGACCGTTATTTGGCAAAAGGTTTTTTTTTTGTTACATTTCATCTCTGCGAAGCATTTTCAAGGCCCACTTAGATCTGTTTCCAAAGCGTTCCCAGTGGTCTTTCCATAATGATTCTGCCATTTTTAGCCCAAAAACCTGTGTGGTTTTCTAGGACATAGTTTCTGCAGAGCAGCAGGACCCCATGCGGATATCTCATGAAATCTTTGTTTACACTCTCTCCTGCTAGCTTACAGGCCTTCACACCCCCAAGCTAACTTTATGGGTGCACAAAAATAGCAAGCAATACTAGAGGTATCCAGTCGTGCAGTTTTGATCCAGATTCCAGCTCAGACGAGGAAAACAAAGACATACATGGATTTATTTGTTTACAAGTGAATGAATCAGAATGAGGCGGAGAAGGGAGACTTGGGTCCACCCATTTCACTTGCTGTCACGAATTTAAGCTTTTTCAAACTGCGCGTTTTTATTTGGATAAAGATATACTCAGAAACACAGTTTTAATCTTAATTTTTTCATATATGTTTTCTATCATGAGAAAAATCCTACAAGAACATACTAAAAAACACCAAAAACACAAATGTCATTGGAGTGGGTCTTTAAACATCAACTTTGTCATGTCATTTATCATTATAAAGGGCTTTATGTTTATAAGTTAATCTTTTTCAAGTCTTAATGCCAATATTGAAAGCAATTAAAAAAGAAAGTGACCATTTAAAACTGTTGAGTTAAATGAAATGTGGTCGAAAAGGTAGGTGCACTAAAGTTTTGTGCTGGTGCACCCAAGAAAACAAGTTAGGCACACTGGTGCAACAATGTCTTACAATGTCCGTGCAAAAATGTAGTCTAGAGCCCTGTGAACCCTTAGAGTCCTGTGTGGGTCATTCTATATCGAACACTGTGCACTGTGGATGGCGACAGCAGCAGAACCGAGCAGAGATGCTGCGACTCATCCGTCTCTTTTCTTCTCCAGCTCCGCCGGAGCGCACTGCATCTTTTTCATTCATTTCCTCTGTTGTGCCGCAAGATCTTTCTCAAAGTGTTTGTTTTTTGTTTTTTTTTTCTCAATGAGATCAGAGCAGCAGAAGGTTGCACCAATAAACAAACACACCAACAGCAGAAGGGTACCTTCGCTGCTCAAGCTGCTCGGAGTCTTCCTGCAGGCTTCGTCCCAGCAGGCTCTCACCGCCGTGATGAGGCGATGCAGGAAACACACCATGTATTCGGGGGGACACAGCGCTGTGGGGTGCTGCCCAGACACACAAACACACAAATATCAGGACATCTGTTCTAGGGTTGTCTGAGCCACAGACTGCAGAAGCAGGCAGCTCGACCTTACCCCTCTATTGCTGGCGTTTTCCTGAAGAAACTTCCTGAACTTATTGAGGAAAATGTACCGGGAAGCCTCCCCCTGCAGAAAGAAAGTAGAAATGAACCTGTTCTGGCCATGAAGTAAAGGGGTTGTGGGTTTAAAAGACTCATGAATATGTTACTTGTGCAGCAGAATCATGACTAAACCTGCATGAATGAGCATTTGTCCTTTAAGAAAATGCAGACACAATTAAGGGTGTGTACCGTAGTTTTGTCCTTGTTGTTGAGCAGCAGCCTCAGGATCTGAATCTGCAGCTCCTCCACCACTGAAAGAGAACACAGGAAGGATGAGACCAGCAGCAGACGAAGAAACTTTAGAGTAAAAGCCAGAACATGCAGTCTGGCAGTGTGAAACAGAGATTGAGATCGCACCTTCGATCCTCTTCTTAAGCCTCTGGCAGCCCCGCTCATAGGCTCGCCGCCTCAGCCGCTCGTCTGCGCTCTCATCTTTGGGTTCTCGCTCGTCTTTACCCTGAAAAGCAGAAGAAATCACACTATGAACAAATACACAATTAAAAATCAACCAAGCACCACTCTGAGCTCTGACAAGCAGAAAAAAAAATGTACTTTAATAGTGAAATACCGGCAGAAGAGTCATACTCTGAGGTCCCCTTCTGGCTTTTAAACATTGTATGTTTTTTGCTTTTCAACTTTCTTGACTAGAAAAACGAGTGGGTTTCTGCTTGTACGTTTGGCTTTTCCTTTTTTTTCTTTTTAATAAAGCTTTCTATGATAATTAAAAAAGAAAAATGTGCTGCTTTTCGAGACATTTAAAAACTTTCACTCTAACAACTGAGCTGAAACTGGGCTCTTATCTTGAACTCAGCTTTTATAAAATTACAAAATCTTTTTATTAGTATATTGACAGTTTTTATTTTATTTTTTATAAATGCAAAGTTTAAAGGTTTGGATCAAACATTTTTTTTAATAACTACAGTCATGTTTTCGTTGGAGCTGGAAGTAAGCCATTACAGTCATACAGACATTATTACAGACATACAGTAAGGTTCCTGCCTTGGTTGCTGCCAGTGCTTTCCCTATTGTCTGCTGTGCAGCTGTCAGGGTTGTTTCTCTGCCTCACCTCCTTGTCAAAATGTGTTGGCCACCAGGTGGTGGGGATGAGTTCCTCGAGCCCCGCCTCCTTCACCCTGAGAGGGGTCTTGATGTAGAAGAAGACGACGGACCGCAGCACGTCAAACGTAGCAGTCGGTTAAGGAGACAACATAAACTTTTCAGACTCGGGCTGTGTGACAGTTGAGGCAGAGCAGCAGCTGAAGGATATAAGACATTGTTGAGCAGATACTTCCTGGACTTCTCGTGCCGAAGGATAGCAGTGGTCAAACGCAGATAGTGGATCTGAAAAAAATGAGTCGTTATCCAGACGAACTTGTGATGCCCATATGATGGGCCGGACAGATGGCGGAACTCACCTGAAAACCCAAGTCCGGGATGATCGGAGAGAAGCGGTACGCGCGGAGCAGAGACATCATCAGCTGCTTCAAACATTCGTTCACCTCGTGGTCCTGCAGAGAGAAAAAGGCACACGATGAGCAACAACCTGAGAAAGAAGCCTCTGCATATCCTATTCTTTGAAAACCTGTGGGAAAAAATCAAAGTTTTAAAACAGCTGCTTATAGATTTACTTTGCAAGTTACAGCAGACATTACTGGTTATGAACTTTGTTAGCTAACAAAGTTCTTCTGTATCACAGATAAAGCTGACAACAGGCATACTTCCAGCTTTCTGTAGGTCTGTCTGGGGAACTTTGATATCTTGCAACAAACTAGCGGACATTTAGGTGTTCTTGTACAGAGTTTGTACAGAGCTGGTTTCAACAAATTTTTCAGTGGGAGACCCACTCCAACCATCGTTTGATCTATTTTAAAAGTGTTCCCAATGGTCCTTTAATTATGATAAATAAATCAGCACCAAGTACAGTTTCTCTGATCTTTAACTTAAACCAGAAACTAAATCATCTTGACTCGCCTGATGTGGTATAAAATGCAAAACTCTGGAGCTTGTGATGTAAGAAATAGCATTCACCTCCATCAACAGCCAAAAGAGGTCAAGCAGCTGCTGGATGAGCGGGTGTTCATCTACAGAGCCGCCCCCCTCCAGTATCCCCAACAGGAAGTTCATCAGAACGTCCTCCACGAGGTAGACTTTGCACTGCAAACACACAAATGCAGCGCAAAGACACATACCATCAACATGCCCCACAACTGGCTTACTGAAAAGGTTCTCCTGCTGGCTTAAACTGCACAAAGGGCAACAGCGACCCCTGCTGTGGGAGCACTGTTTCTACAGTGGATAATCACTTGTTTAAATTAAAAAATGTATTTCAAACAAAACAAAAATGACAAGAAACATAGGAAAATGTGCTTAAAAAACAAGTAAAAAATTGTTTGAACTATTGCTACGTAAACATCGAAGAGTCTTCAAAATAGAAAATGTTTAAAAAAAACAAGAATTTGTACATTATTTGTATTTGTTGTGTGACTGCATAAAATGTAAGCAATAAATCAGACACTAGATTCAATGTGTAGCAGCAACTGTACTTTTAACTACCAGTGTCGATCACAATTAGAACTTATTAGATTAGAACTAATTCAAAAATGATGTTTTATAAAAAGAAAATAGCTGATTTTCACGTCTAAATGACTGATGCTGTGGACTTTTCTGATCAAATTCAGAGCTTAATATTTAGAGCACAGGCCCTCAGTTCTTCTACAAACAGAAAATGTGGATTCTTCTCACCATGAGAGGAGCAAAGTGGTTGAAGATGTGAGCCAGGGTGACAAGCACGGTGGGTTCTCCGTGGAGCTTCCACATGGCGCAGTCCTTCTCCAGCAGCTTCTCCTCCTGCAGCCGAGACGCCACTTACAAACAGAGAACCTGGAATAGGTGCTAAAGGTTCACTTCCGTTCACTCTGCCCTCACCTGGGTGTCGATGGAGGTGGATAGGATGTTCTTGATGAAGCCCAGCAGCTTGTGCGCTTTCATCAGGTCAGCAGTGGGGGGGTCCTGCAAGGGCAGGTAGCCTTCTACAGGGTACGTGGGTCACGACCAGGTCAAAGAAAAAGTCTTTCTGGTTCTTGGTGACGTGTTCAGATGTGATCGGGTCACAAAGTAGCAGAACTTTCCTTCTCTTACAATCAAACAAGTTCACAAAATCCAAAATGCCTCTCATATGATGTTGTCATGGTTACCAGTGACCAATTTAGGCTAACAGAGTTTAAGAGAAAAGATGATCCTCACCTGAACACAGATATTTACTATTAGAAGTTACCATAGTAACATAAAGGCCTAGTAAACCTAAGATTTCTAAATTTACTATGCTGTACACATTCATCATCCACAAATATAAAACTAATCATTTTTTGTGATTTCTTGAGAGAGATAAAAAAAAAACCAACATTTTTTGCCGTTTTTGAACAGAAAACTGCAACTTTGTATTGGCATGTTCATGCAGCAACAGTTCCATTAAGAAACAAATATCTGCGATTGTGTTGTGAAGATTATAGCCAAATCTCAGAGTTAAGATAAGAGGATATCTGAGTGGCCTGCTGCCAAAGTTGAAAGCCACCGACTCTTTAAAGGAGAGACTGATGGCGGGGAAGTAAGCAATGCCAGGACCCATCTTGATGTTGGTGAAGGCCGTCCCCAAAGACTGTCCATTACTGAAGACATAAAGAAAGGAAAGGTTACAGCGCATTCCTGCAGAACAGCCATCATCAGAGGAGCCAAACATACTTAACTTAGCAAATGCTAAATACATTCTTTAAATTCATGGATCTCTTTTCTTATTAAAGTCCCATTATTAAATTGAAAACAATCGCACTTTTTCGCAGTAATGTCCAGCCTTGCTAGTAACCAGGAAACCATAAATTCCATAAGAAAAGGACCTCACTGATGAGAAATCAATGAACTGAAAAACAACATGTCCCACAATATTAGCTTCAGGTGCAAAAGCTTCTTTAAGTTTTTTCCTGCTTCAGCTACAAACACAGGCAAAAAAAACTGGTAATAGGGTAAGAAAAATGATCTCACCAAGAATTCTTATTTTAAGATTTTAGTAATGTTTTCTCCCTGCAAGAGGGTTCCTGATTCAAAATCCAACTGGGTCCTTTCTGTGTCGAGTTTGTCTCCTGATGCATGCTGGGATTTTCAGCTTCCTTAGGTTTACAAATATATTAAGTAGGTAGTTTTTGGAGAATGTGTGTGTGTGGGAACCTGTCCTGCAGAGGTGATCTGTTTAAGGGGTTCACTGCCTATATCCCAAAACAGAAAGAATAAACCTCCTCAAGATGCATTTGACAGAGCTCCGCCCACTATCCTGTTCTGCTTTAAAGCCACCATGACCTGGGACTTACAGGCAGAACGTGATGGTTCCTTCATCCAGGTCGACGAGACAGCTGACGATGTCTCCGGCTGCCCATGACTGCACACACACAAACACACAGTCAGCATCTGCTGGAGCCCACACACAGCTCATGAGTCCATTCACCTTCCCGTAGTTGGTGGTGGTCACATTCCACTTCCTCACTCTGTTTCCATCGTAGGCATATGAGTCTGGAGTGTCGCCCACACCCTCCTAAAAACACACACATCTCAGAGAAGCGTATTGATTCTTTTCACTAGCCCTGGTTCTTGCTTAAATTTCTTTCATCACACCTGTAACTTTCATTCTCAAGAACACAGTTTCATCTTTGACTGAAAATGTATATTTTGCATCCTCAGAGAACATCGATTATGTGTACATGCATGTATGTGTGCATGTTTATGAATAGGTTTACCTCCTGATTGAAACGACAGTTCAGAGTACACCAGCCGATCTGCATCAGACCCTGAGAGGAGATCAGAACCTCGTAGGCCCATTTCCCTGCAGACAGACAAAGAACCTATTCACCCTCAAGGTTCTGTTCAAATTGAAGAAACAAACAGCTGATGCTCAGCGTTTTGGGAAACCAAACTGTGCAGATTTTTCATCAGCAGGTTTTGATGGCAGTTTGAAGGTTGTGTGACTCTGCAGAAGTTCACTGCTGATTGTGTGAACAACAAGAATTTCACGCAGGAGAGTACAAAGATGTCTTGCATTAGTGCACAGTAATCCTAAAAAGAACTGTTACCAAGAACATAATGCAAAGTCCTTCATTTGACATTTTTAAATAAAAAGAAATAAACCTACATTTAACATTAAAACGTGTTGAAAACATCAAGAGGAAGTTGAAACAAACAGAAAAAAGATTCCTGTCCCTTTTTTCCATTTCCATTTTCAGCATATTTTAAAAACTAAAGAGCTTTCTTTTTTTAAAAACTGTAAACATTTAGAAATAACAGTGTATTGTAGGCTGGGAGAAGCACATCATTGAAAATGGAACATGACGAACTGAAAGTTTTAAACTAAGAAGGGAAGAAGGCCTTCATCCTGCTGCAGGTTCTGAAGGAGAAAGCAGTGGTTAGGATGAGACAAGAAGATGTTTTTCATTGTCTGTGTTTGCCAGTCATTTATGCTTCATTTTAAAATGCAGAAATGCAACTGAAAAGGTTTTTTTATGCAACTCTTGCTGTTGGAAAGTAAAATGTAAAGGGAATTTTCTGGATACAAAAGTCATCCACATGTGATCAAAAGACTTTCCAAAAAGAAAATGAGGCCGTTCTTTCTGGGATCAGCTGGGATCTCCTCCTACATTTAAAGTCCCACTCCCATCATCTTTTCATCGATTTTGAAATGATTCCCAGTGGTCTTTTATTTATGATTGTGTCATTTTTAGCCAAAAAAACAACTTGTGTTTTCTAGAAAATAATTTCTACACAGTGGCAGTATTTCCTTAGGAATTCCCCTCTGATTTGTGGGCGGGATCATTGGTACTGTGACACAGTAAAAGCTGTGTTTTCATCACAACACTTTTGCTTGTACACATGCTTAGTTAGCTTGTGCATGAAACCTGCATGATTCTTTGTACATGAGGCTACTGAGCATTTCAGCAAACACTTGTGGTACTACTGCTTCTCTTCATGGATATCATCCTGTTCCTGAGCTGCAGTTGTGGACAGTCAGTCTACATCAAACTCACCTTTGTAGACACATGTCGTCGCCCTGATGGAGCTGAAGTTGCTGTGGCCGATCACCTGAAGAACCAGAAGATTTCACTCAAAAACGTTTCGCAGATGCATATAGGAGTCTGTAGAGTTCTCACCCCGAGCAAGTCATCGTCCACAAACAGAAGGCCTTCAAAGCCGCTGGTGTGATCCAGAACCACGGGCTGAGGGCCCACACGCCCGTCTACCTGCTGATCTGCACACATAGAAGCATTGAGACACCATCACTACCATCCTCCTCAATCAATTCAATTTTCCTCAAACCTTTATAACTTTTGTACTGCGCTTCAGTTCTGCTTAGTCTTAAGACATAAAAAAATAAAGATGTTTTTAAATAATTCATTTTCAACCTTCACGTTTGACATGCATGCCTTTACACTCTGTAAAATTGGATATTCTCATTTGCCAAAAGCGAGTTCAGGAAATTGATCACATGGATGGAGCTTTGCCTATTTCTTTTAAGTCAGATGTACTCCAGATCTTAACCCCTTTAATTGCATCACTTTTCCAAACAAAAGAAACTCTACAATTTTGGGTTTTTATTGTCCCCTTAAACATAAATAATGTGCATCATCACTTATTTGCTAGTTTTTAATCTGCAGAACAAAAGCATCAATTTTTTTTCCCACCATTATCACACAAACTCACTTAACTCTGGTCAAATTTATGAGACAAAAGAGAGAAGTAACAATTCTTTTAGTGGAGAATGTTTAAAGATCTGTTTTTTCAAGATGCCACTTGATTGGTGCACTTCTAAAAAAAATAAAACAATAAAAATAAAAAATCTGTAAATTGCCGTAGCAACTAGAGTCTCAATGGTTTTATTTTCTAACAGAGAAAAAAAAGGTTTTTAATCAAATTTTGTAGAGAACAACACCTTAATATTTTCATGTTTTTTTATAGAAAATTAACAAACAATAATAGGACAAAAATTCACAATATTATGTTGAAAGCTACACGGTCAGTTTTTATTCAGAAGATTTCTTATTATTTATTATCAGTGTAAACCAAACTTTCCACGGCTATGTGCTACATAGAGGTTTGTGACTCAGTTGAGTCCAATGCAGCTCTTGGTTTTCTGGAGTTCGCTGCTGAGTTTTTACCTGAGCCATCCTCTGCAGGCTCTTCTTCAGACAGAAGCCGGTCCAAGTGAGCGCCAAGATCCTGGAAACCAAGAGGCTTCCTGTATGTTTGAAAGAGACACAGAGAAACCACAAAGGAAGATCACACTTCTGCGATTTTATTGTTCACATCACCAGAGCAGAGAATTAACAAGTCACATTCTATCATTAGAGAACTGAAGCAGAATCAAAGAAGGCACACGACAATTATGTAAACCAGCAGAACCCAGGTTCTGTCAGCTGATTGAGCCAGAACCAGAAATAAAGAAAATTTACTAAACGTAAGTGAGAGAAAAGAAAAACAGCTTTAAGACGCAAACTCAACTGTGAAACCAAATTAAAAGTCGAGATCTGAAACTAGTCACTGATGACACTTGAGATTGTTTAAGACCTAAAGAAAATTCAACATTTTCTTTTAAACAGTTTCAAAGTTAATGCTTAAACTTTAAAACAGAATAACAGTGACAGAAATGTTCCAATACCTGCTAGAATTTATGAAAAGAAAGCTGAATAGCCTTAATTTTTCTTTATTTTTACATTGTTTAAAAATAATTGATTCTTGAGTATTTATTGCAACAATTTAGCACAACAGTCTTCAGTTTTACTGGCATTAAAAAGGCGCCAAAAATAAGCTTGAAAATAATTATTCATAAAATTACAAAATAAATCAATGCAAAAAAAATTAACAAAATCTAACAAAAAATTAAGAATTGAAATAATTAAAAAAAGAAAAAATGGGTCACAATATAAAAAAGTAAAAAGCAGGGATTGTTTTTGACTGATTAAACCCATAAAACATTCAGCTCTCTTCTTTAGTTTGACCATTCTGAACAACCTGCAGGAAGAACTAGGCTGACTATCACTGTCTGAGTAAGAAATCCTTTTGATTACAATTACAACAGTATCACATAAGCAATTAAATCAAACAACGGTGACATTTTCATTTTAAATCATTATTTTTAGTTTTTAGTTTTTAGTTCTCCTAACTGTGCAGACCAGCTGATTGTGTGTGTGTGTGTGTGTTTGTCAGTGTGGATGCATGTTCACACGGACAGAACAAAATGTCACATGTTTCTCAGAGGAGCCCAGCTGCTAGGATGAAGATGAGAAGACCGGACTGAGATGCTGCTTCAGCTGCTTCTGTCAGCTGGGCCTCAAAGGGCTGAAGATCTAAAACCAGACTAATCTGGATGGAGGACAGGAAACCAGAGACCTGTTTGGAAAACTGCCCCGCAGATTACCACGACTGGAAACTAAAGAAGTCGAAGTTTCAGACGAGGCTTCCCCCACACCACTTTCACGTTCTGACTCCACTTCTGGTGAGACGTTTCTGAGACTTTGTAGATGTTTTTTTGTTTCTGTGTGAAATCCTCACTGACAGAACTGAACAGTATAGGTCTAAGTATAGAGCTGCTGAAGAAACGTGACCCGTTAGGCTTAGCGATCGGAGATGGAAACAGAAGTCCAGTCAACACTTGGTGGCAACTATAAACTTAAATTTGGAGCTCAGAACTGAATCCAATCAAGAGAACAAGAGTTGGGTTCCTCCAGTTAATCATCATTGGTCCAAACAAAAACCATTCTAGTGTTGTTGACAGATGAATACTCTGGTATACTGTCTGATAGGTCAGTGTTCCCCAATATTTTTCAGGCCACAGATCAATTTAATGTCAGACAATATTTTCACGGAACGGCCTCTGGCTGAAACTAGCATTAAACTTTTAAACGCAGATTAGTGGTCAGCGAAGCTGCTTTAGGAAAGTAGTGGATATATTTTTGACACGTGACCCAGCAACTTGACATGCATCAAGAATGAGTATTGGGAGAATCCAATAGTCTTCCAAAATAAAACTTCCAACTATAGATAAAATGGATAAAACGTAGGTTGTGGGTTTTTTTTTCTCTTTGCGGCCCAACCGGTACCAACTGTCCCACGGACCGATACCGATCAGCGGCCGAGGGGTTGAGGAGCACTTTGATAGGAGATGTACTCAGTCTAGCTCAAAGATGATATGCTGATGCTTTCAAACACACTTCCGGCAATACCGGTGTTCACACCTTTTTTTTCCTAAAATGAAGATCCGGCAGAGACTCTCTCCTGCTTAGGAGTAAAACATGTTTGGAAAAATGTGGTTTGACTCTTTGCTTTACAGAGCAGAGAAAAAGCGAGTATGGTTACCTGAACGTGGCTGGAGCTGCTCCAGGTTTGGTGGAAGGAAAGACGTGATGCAGATAATCGCTGAGCAGCTTCTCGTTCACGATACCTAAAGGAAGGAAGACACACAGGGTTTTACACTTGAGATTGTGTGTGAATGAACATCATCTGATGGCTAGAACCTCAGGAATGATCAAATTTCAGTTTCCTGGATCCTAGCCCTCCCTGCCTGCTTCCCTTTGGCGTACCTGTGGTTCTGGGTTTATCCGTATCCGAAGCCAGCCGGTAGTTCCGGCGTGTCAGAGCAGTTCCTCCACCCCTCGTGGTCATTATGTCAGTTGGGGTCCACTGACCCGTTCACTGCTGACAGAAAAGAACTATTTTAACTTAAGTATTCTTTAGAAAATACGACATCTTTTCAAAAGGCACATCCCTTGTAAAGAACAAAAAAAGTTATATCTAATACAAAAACACATAAACTAACCGACATGCAACAACACTGTAACTGTGATTTGATGCATTTTAACATATTTAGTCATACAAAAAGATTTTTTTCGAGATCTGTTCGAAGGAATTAAAAAAAAACAACTTTTTGTTGGCTTAATTTTTTTACATTCCTTCCTCAGAGGAAGCTGACACTCATCTCATCAGGTGGATTTAATAAAAAGAAAATCATAACCTTACAAGTCCACTCCGATCCTCTTTTGATCTATTTTAAAATTGTTCCCAGGGAACTTTTAATTATGATTTTGACGTTTTTAGGAAACATTAAAAGAAATATTAGTCGTTCTATAAGGTATAGTTTCTGCACAGCTGCAGTAGTTTGTTTTTTGATGGATTTTAAAAAAACCTATCCCATTGATTTGATTTGATCTTCACTTTCATTACAAGAAATCGGTTTACAAAATCTATAGGCACATATTCTTTACGGCCTTTCGTTGTACTTTTGTGGTGGAAAACCGTTCGTTTTTAATCATAAACATTAAGCTTTTTATTAATAGTTCTAGCATAAATTAGTTTTGTGAACGTTTGTCATTTTTGACAGAAGCTTAATGCATCCCTTACTGATGGAGAAGACAGGAGATGTTTGAGGTAAAAAAGATTGTGGAAAGAAATGAGTCTGAAATCGTGGGTTTGAAAGACTAATTTGGGTGTTAAGGCTTATGACTGACGAGTGGTCAGTAAAGGTAACCTTCTCCTTACATCTGAGTGACAGTGAAGATGACAGGCAGCCGGGAACACCTGCAGATGTTCGCCTGTTTCTGGACTTACTAAGAACAGAAGACTGTCAAATATGTGCTGCTGAGGCTAAAAAAATTGGGTAATTTTTGGTTATTATTATTTCTGAAATCCTGTTGTCACGTGACGCAGAAGTTGACAAAAATGACCCGTCCCGGTTGCTAGCTCTACAACTAGCCCCGCGGCGGAGCGCAGCCGCCGGTCTTCTGTCCACAGCTCTCGCGGAGCTAAGATGGATAACATTCCCGTCATGTCACAGCTCAGCCAAACCCAGTCCGGTCCGGCCCGGTCTGGTCAGGTTGAGCCGTGACCGAGCAGCCGGTTCCCTGTCAGCCGTGTAACAAGCAGGCTAACATTTGCGGGTGACCGCTAACTTACAGCAGACCACAAACGGCGCACCCCGCAGTCCGAACACAGCTCTGCTGCCGCCGCTCGCCGCCGCCGTGTCCGCGAATTAGGCAAATGAAGATGAGAACAGCCGAGGTTCGGAGCAGAAAGTCCAATAACAGTCCAAACAGTCAACGCCTCACGGCTACGGGGAGCTGCGAGGGTCAAAGCCGAACGTCGAAATCTCGTCAGAGAAAACAACGCGAGAATGGAAATTGTGTTTTTACCAACATAAAAAAATAGACAAATGATAACAGTTTAATAAAGACGTTTCTAACCTATTTTAAATGCATTTAGGTGTGTTTGTGCTGCCCATTATTTACCTTTGGCTCATAAAAGTGACTAAAAATATCAATAAGCAAAAGCTATAAAAATGTAAATACAAGCAAAAAGACAGAAATTTTGTCATTTTAGGCACTGTCTCAAGAATAGTACAGGGTTCAGAAGGGATTTATTTTGACCTGACCTAATAAGACAATAGACCTGACCTGGTTGTGGCTTTTTAGGCTTTTTACCTTCTGCAAAAGTAAATAGTTTCTTTGCGGCTCTTTCTTATTTTCTTGTTTTTTTGAGCAACGGAAACATCAATTTCCCCATCATAGGATTTATTATTAAAGATTTAAGTGTTGTGTTTGAGATAATCTTTTCATTACATAGACATAACACATTAAACTTGAATCAGAAATTGTTTGTACTAAAGTATCAGTATGCAGACATACAAAATCCTCCTGAATAGGATAAAAGAAACAGAGAATAAAGCACAGCTTGTAAGAATAATATTTATTGCTAAAATGATCTGAAAGGCTGATGTAAACACATTCAGCTTCATACATTCAAGTACAAATGTTTTCGGGAACATGTTTATCTTAACAGCAAATATCTGCAGGACAAACACAGACCCTCGTAACACCTGATCCGACATTAAATATGGTTGAGTTTCATGAGCCTTCTTACTTCTCCTCTTCATCACAGCTCTGGTGATCAGCTGAAGATGGTCTCTTGGATCTGAGGCTCTGTTTTCACATACTCAGTTAATGTCGTTTTTGATCTGACAGGCATTTATTATTTATTAGTTATTTCTACAATTCTATAAGTAGATCAACTTTGTTTTCACAGAGAACAAATCAAACGGAAGACTGACGTTCTGAATGATTCCAATGAATGAGCTCCTGTGGATTTCATTCAGAGATCAGGTCATCTGATCAGCTGAAGAGGGAACATGGACGGCGCCTCTCCAGCCAGGACGGGGGGGTGAACTTGGAGTTTAATAAAAAAATGGATAAAGGATGGAAGTTCAACTCCTGGAGGACGGTAATGTCAGAGTCAGTGCAGAGACGGACCAACCAGAAGAGAAGGAGGGATGGATGGACAGAGACCTCAGCCCATGTAGGGATACTTCCAGTCTGTGAGGGGGACATGCGTCTGCTTCACCACCTGGGGAGACGTCCACCTCAGAACATAATGAGGACCCCCAGGTTTGTCGTTGGTGCCTGGAAGAAAAAAATATGAATCAACTAGTTTGTTGCAATCAGTCTCAGATTGGGTCCGCTTTTTTTCAGAATAGATCCGCACAAACCACAGTCACTCTTTAAAGATCAGTCTAGTCAACTGCATTAAGTAGAAAATATTTAAATTATTTGCTTTTCATATCATTGCTCTGACAACAACAGCTGTTTACCAAGTCATTTTCAAGCAACTTCAAGGGGAATTTGTAAAGTACCGGTACATACTCTTTGCTATGATCCAACAGGTTATTTCTGTTTCCATCCCATTTCTAAAAGATGTTATTCTGTTTAAGACATTTTTTTTATCCAAAGCAACTTTTTTTTTTTGTTCAAGTTGTTTAAGTTACCTATTTTTAGATGAACTTTTCAGCTCTTGTAATAACACTGTCATCATTGTCTTTTTAACAAGATGTAAAATTAAAATGTATTGATTTGTAAATATGTCAAGATAAATCAAGTACAACTCCTCCAACTTTAGCTTGGAACAACCCTAAGTCTTGATCTAAAGCAGTGATTTGACAGAAAATGAACAATGAATGTTCGTCTGTTATCAGAATGTGAAGAAAATGCGAGAAAAGCTGCTCGTTTCTGAAGTCAAATTAACTGCCAACAGTATCAGCACTTACTGGTTACGACACTGACTGGCTGGAGAAACTGCTGCAAGTAGACGTGCAGCGATGAATCTGAGATAATGTAAAGGCAAGGATGCTTTCACCTGAAGCTCTGGCACCCCCAAATGGCTGCTGAGCCACAATGGAGCCAGTGGATTTGTCATTCACATAGTAGTTTCCTGCAGCGTTCCTCAGAACTTTGGCCGCCTCGTCAATCACCTTCCTGCATCACAAGAGACAAAAACAGAAATGTGTTCACACAGACAAAGCAGTCGAGCATAGAAACCAACAATTGGAAGGGTTCTAAAGCCTTTTGAACATGAATGGTAAATGGCGTATACTTATATAGCGCTTCTCTACCTTCATTGAAGGCCCAAAGCGCTTTACAGTCACAGACCCACTCACCCATTCACACACCCATTCATACACTGATGGTGGCGCCAACCCTCCATCAGGGGCAATGTGGGGTTCAGTGTCTTGCCCAAGGACACTTCGACACATGGGCGGGCAAGGCGGGAATCGAACCTGCAATCCTTCGATCACAGGCCGACTGCCCTTTCCACTGCACCACAGCCGCCCCAATGGAAACATTTTTTTTTGCATTAAAGACTTACTTGTCGTGGGCAAACACGGCGCCCGTCAGCGCGTACGGCGACGTGCGGTCAATCAGCTGTAACACCTCCTGGTACTTCTCATGAGGATAGACATAAACCGATAGGATCGGGCCGAAGATCTCCTGCAAAAACAACCAACATCTTCATCATCATTAGAGGAGGAAGAGGAAGCAGCTGCAGACTGAGTGGGTGATCAGAAACGTTTTACATTTTTATATCTAACAAATTAAAAATAGGCTCAAAAACCCCAGACAAATTATACAAAGTAATATTCTTTTTAATTTGGAAAATTGTGTAATAATGAAATCAAATAGCGTATTTGAAAATCATTTTAAACGAATACACAAAACTATGAATATTATTTTGTATAAATATCAAGAAGATTTTTATGTTTTTGCAAGTGAAGCTATGAAGTTCATTAACTTAACATTTATGTCCAGAACTTCCCGAGGAGTTTAGAAAAAAGTTCATAATTCCTTCATGATAATTCCATCTGCATGGAAACAAAATTCCAGCTAAATTAACTTCATTTGGACTCAGAAGTGGATCAGACCTCATTCATGATGGGGTCTTGTGGATCTTTGGTTTCAACGATGGTCGGCTCTACAAAGTAACCCTTACGGTCGTCACAGTTCCCGCCGGCAATGATGGTCAGGTTTGGGGAGGTCTTGGCGTGGTTGAGCCACCGACTGATACGAGCGAAGGACTAGAAGAGTATGTAAAGGTCAGAGAAATGATATACATTGAGGAAAAGGATGGGCTTTTCTTCAGGAAGAGAGGCTTACCTTATCATCAATGACAGCAGAGAAGAAGGTGCTGAAGTCCTCCACTGGCTGAGGAGCAGAAAACATCAGATTCATAGAAAATGAAACGAGTGTTTCCACACAGAAGGTAGCCTGTCTGGCAGTCCAGCTGCAGGTGGGTTGCTGTGCCACATGTTTGCTCCTCATGGACTTACATCTCCCACTTTGATGCTCTTATGAACGTCCAACAACTGCTTTTGGATCTGTGGCCACAAGCTGTCAGGGACGTACATCCTGGAGCACGCCGAGCACTTTTGGCCTCCGTACTCGAACGCTGAGCGGATCGTTCCCATCACCACGCTCTGGATGTCCGCAGACGTGTGCACAAAGTGGAAGTTCTTCCCACCGCACTCTGACCACACAGACATTGTGTTGCGCATCAGACACAATAGACAACGGGCAAATGAAGATGCCGAGGTTGTGCTCACCTCCGGCGAGCCGAGGGAACGTCCTGTAGATGTCCAGGTTCTGCGCCACTTGCTTCCACAAACGCTTGAAGGTTCTGCAGGATGAAAGGAAACGTCAGTGCCGTTTCAGAGGACACAGACCTCCGGA
Organism: Oryzias celebensis; assembly: GCA_014656515.1. Classification (NCBI taxonomy): domain Eukaryota; kingdom Metazoa; phylum Chordata; class Actinopteri; order Beloniformes; family Adrianichthyidae; genus Oryzias; species Oryzias celebensis. Next base: position 11,399,939 of record BNCR01000005.1, read on the forward strand.
AAAGCAGGATATGTCCTTACGGCACACTGCCGGTGAAATTGATCCCCGCCAGGTGCTCAGACGAGGTGACAGCGTCCCCAAACACAGGACCGTCAGCAGGCAGGAACTGGATGATGTGGGGGGGCAGGCCACACTCCCGCAGCACTTTGTAGACGGCGTAACTCGCAGACACTGCAGTGTCACTGGGTTTCCACAGAACCACGTTTCCCTGAGAGCAGAGGAACACACATTTGTTTTGCTTTTCTCACATATTTACCTCTTTTTATCGGTGCCTTGACATGATGGTTTTGTAATTAAATCACTCAATGGTGTCTCTTTACCTAATTAACATCCTGCATTTAATTTGGGAATTTTTTTCCTGATTCTGAAATAAAGTTCTTTGATAAACTATTAGCTAAAACATTGCACAGTTTTCCAAATAAGCACAATATGATCAGTACAGTTTCTGATACAATAGATACACAGTATTAGCAATAATCAGCTTAGAAGAAATAACTAGCACAATTGCAAAAAAACAGTATGGATTTGGGGTATTTATAAACTTCAAAAAAAGCTTTTGATACCATAGACCACAAACTGGAAGAAATGGAACCATATGGTGTATGAGGTGTGGCAGTGTGCTAGCTAAAAACCTATATGACAAATTGTAAACAGTCTGTGCAGATAGGTGATATTACTTCAAGAACAGAAAAAAACAGTGGAGTTCCCCAAGAATCAATATTGGGCCCAAAATCATTTATTTTATATATCACTGATATTTGTAAGGTGTCAGTCAGACATATTACAATACTTTTTGCAGATGGCACCAATGTTTTCTGTGCAGAAGAGAACAGAAAACACCTAAGTGTGGTCATGACCAAACAATCGAAACAAAAAAAAGTTTTTAAAAATTACAAAAAAAAAAAAAAAAAAAACATTTATCCATGAACCAAAACAAAATAGTTGTAGAAAATCTTACGATCAATACAAAGGTGAAATTGCTGATAAAGGACACTCACCATCATGGCCGGGGTGCCTGCCAGGTTTCCACCAATGGCCGTGAAGTTAAAAGGAGCCACGGCTGCAACGAAGCCCTGCAGAAGGAAAGAACATTTTTAGAACAAATTCTGAAGTACTTTTGTTAAACACTTTGATCAACATCTTCTGATTCATATGAATAAGTGTGGACATTTTTTATTCCTGCTGCTTCAAAGCAAGAGCAGCCAGTGGGCGGAGTTAAGGTGCACATCACCTCCAGGCCGCGGTACAGCATGGTGTTGGTGCTTCCATCGGCGTCGAGGGGCTGCTGACTCTGCAGCTCAATGGCGTGTTTGGCATTGAACCGAAAGAAGTCTATAAGCTCTGCGGCGGCGTCAATCTCTGCCTGCACCACCGTCTTTCCCTGAACACAAGTGGAGGCAGCAGGCTGTTAGGGTGGGTGTTCTGCTCACGCCCAAATCTCCAGAACCTCCAGCTCTTGGAACCGGTCTGAGAAAGGAAATCCTGCGGTTCAACAGAACCTGTACCTGTCCAATCATGGTCTTAGCCAGGATCTCCGCCCGTTTGGGTCCACTGATGACGTCGGCAGCCTTAAAGAAGATCTGGGCACGGTCCTGGACTGGTTTCAGGTCCCACTCTTTCCTGGCTGACACAGATGCCAGGATGGCCTTGTTGATGAGCTCCTGAAGCACAAAGAGGCCAGATGTTCAAGAGATTTCCTGTCAGGATGGAGGCAGAACTCCCAGGAGAGCTGCCTTACAAGCTTCTAGAGGAACTCACCTTGTCGGCATAGCAAAACTTGGCTACCTTGTGTGAATGGTTGAAAGGCTTTGAAGAGAAAGAGAGGTGGTTGATTCACAGACCTTCTCCACCTTCATGTCTTAGGACGTCTCACTCACAGACAGCTGATATCTGATGTCTGCGGTCCACACATGCTCATCTCCAACCACACACGGGACCTCCTCTGTCCTCCCTTTCAAGCCGTCCAAGGCCTGCCGACAAGAGGTCAATTAGAGCCAGAAGATGAAGAAAAGATTCTGCGCGGTTCTGGGAGCTCAGACCTTCAGCAGCTCACTTCTCTCTGGACTCCCCTCCTTGAAGCCCAGGATGGGCTCGTTTTTCACCTCCACAGCTGCACACGGGAACGTCCGGAACCTGTAAACACAGAACAGTCACTTCCCTCCTCGCCTCCTGGTCCAATCAGAACCTGCCACATTCAGGTCCGACAGTGAGAAGATTGCCTGTTATCTTCAATTACAGTCAAACCAAGCAAATTTTTGAAATTCGTTGAACGGGTCCCAACCTCACATCAATCAAAGCTACGATTTCACAACAGAAATTCCCGCTCCTGTCCAAAGGTTGTGGGTTTCCATCCCATCTGTACCTTCTGCTTAGCTGAATGCGATCACTTCCTAAGCTACAGTTGTAATCCTAAAATCTGATCAAACAAGTCCCGACTTTTGCGTTTAGCTATGAACATTATAGTTCCATTATTTTGGGATGGCCACAGGACCTACGCCTTGGCGGCTATTTTGTGGCAAAGTGTGAAATTTGGCGATTTTCACAACAAAATGGAAATAGAAAACTTTTGTTCCAGCAATCTTCACAAAATTACACACGTTACAAGGTCAATGCTACAACTAGAACCAATGTTTCATTGACCTTTCGATCTCAGAAGGAGGCTGCCATCTTGAATAAAAACAAACCTTCGGAGGCACCTACAAATTTACACTCCGATAAGAGATTTAGATTTCTCGCCACCTAACTCTTTAAGCGGCACTGGGAAGCTGGATGGGGAAAAAAATGCTTGAATTAGAAGTTTGTAGACTTTGAACGACTTTGGCTTGCAAAAGTGCAGTTCCCCTGTTGCTCGTCCATTTTTTTTCCCGTAATGTTGAAAACTGTAACGCATGAATCGTTGGCTTGAGCTGAACGAAACAATATGAAATACAATATAAATAAAGTAGGAAAGTGGGCAAGGTTAGCAAAAAAACCTCAGTTGCCAAGAAAACCCAAAGATTTATTTTTGCTGATTCTACTAAAAATGACATTTACCTGTTTGTCACTTCCAGGAGAACAAAAAATAAAGTGGTTGCTATGGAGATAAACTATGAGAAAATCCGCCATTTTGTCAGTCAATCAGAAGACAAATTTTGAGGCCCACATTATAAATAATATTGTTTTTATTTGTTAACATTTTCTCAAAAAACATCTCATAAGTAGTAAAATTCTCAGAAGAGGCATCCACAGTTAGGATTTTTTGGATAGTTTTGTTCTGCTGGTTCCCACTAGACTAAAAAAAGGAGTCAGAACCTCTCAATGCATCCTTCTGACCCTCCTGCAGCTCAGCCAGACGTTTCCATCACTCGTGAATGATTAACTACAACAGTACGGACTGCATGAACCCAGGCTCGCAGCTGTGGTAGGACAGAACCAGCTGCCTCTGGGCGACCCGAGCCCGTCTGCATGCTGAGTTAAGCCAGTAAAGCAAACAGATCAGAGCAGCAACAGCCAGATCCAACTTTTTAAGTCAATAATAATTGACCAGTCTTTCTCCAACTGAAACAAAGTTCAGATATTAACTCATTGAAAAAAAACAACAGAATCTACAAAAATTTAAACTGGATGCTTTTTAAATAACTTAAATAGTTATTGTATCTCTAAAATAATACTCGATCATCTGTAGGCTGTGTCTGTTGGTCATTGGAGTTGTAACATAACAATGTTGGTTCTGACCGAGATCTAAGAACAGAAATCTTCAGCTTATAAATCCTTTATGACATCATTATACCACTCATTGATTGACCAGCGATGTATCTAAGTTGCTGACAACTTAGTGCCAACTGAGGAGGTTGCTCCACCACATCATGGTCCATGACACAACAGAGAACCGGGTTCTGTCTTGAGTACAACAGAACCTGCAGACACGTGTGACTTGTAAGCATGCGCTGTATGTTCGGAGTAACACACCTCCACCTTCAGGAGAGTTGATCAACAGAGTTGTAGCTCTATTTCATCGTGCACTTGATCAAGTGTCATTACATAACACGTGTTTGTGTTTACGCATGCGCACTTCAACATGTAAGTTCTCACAAGCAAGTTCGCCTATAAGATAGGATTAATGTTATAGTCAGTTCACTTTCGGTCAGATAGAGGATTTTGATAGAAACATGCGGAAGTCACTGTGCAGGTGATGGAGTCTCGTGACTGCTCAGGTCCGGCTCGGCTCTCTTACCCCCTCCATGACCGCAACACAGCCGACCTCACACGAAGCATCTTCCCACCACAAACCGCTAGCACAAAAAGAAGATGAAACCTGTCAGGCTGAGCCTAGAAAAGCCCCGAACACAGGTCAGAACCAGAACCAGACTAAGGACTGCCGGGGGAGGAGCCGAAGAAACCAAGTCACAATTGGGTGGGGGGGTGACTCTTAATCTGGTGGTTTTATCTCTGTGTTGTCAAATTTTACGGCTTTTTACTCACTAAGAGCCACCATATATCTAATAATAATTAATCTATTTGAACCGTGTTAGCAGTACAATCTTAATGCAATAAAACACTACTTTGGTGAGGCTGTAACCCTCCCCCCAGTGGAATGGAACTTTCCGAAGGCGGCGCTGCAGTCGAGCAATCAGCGAGCAGAATGAGCGGGTTAGCCAATCAGATGATGTCTTCAAAGGTCAGCGGGGTGAAATCTCCTGAAGAGTTTTACGTCCTTCTTTAAAATATTTTAGATTTTAGAGAGAGAAAGAGAGCAATCTTTTTTTTCCTGTCTTTACTCTTTAACTAGACTGTTCTGAAAAATTGTATGCCATATTACTTATAATACTATAAAAAAATTTAATCCAAAGAAAATATAACAAACAGTAAGCTGTTAATTCATAAATAATCTTTCAATTTAACTTTTTACTTAAAATTGTTGAAAGTTACCTTCTTTAGTTTTACTTTTGAACTTTCTCATCTAAGCAATGTACATTTAAGAGTATGCATTAAACTTTTTTGGGGGGTAGTTTGGGAAGTTGTGTGGCATTGGAAGATGTTTGTAGGTGGTGCTTTCATAAAAAGTACATAAATAAATAAATAATGTGTTTCTAAAGTGGCAATTTCTCCAAAGTGAGTGTTTGGTTCTTACCTGTGGGGACTTTTGGTGTCAGATTTTCCTCACCTTTCTGGTCAATTGAACCTTAAACCACAAAAATGATCTTAGTGTCTAGCTAAAACAGCTGCTCTGACCCAATCTGGATGTGATGAACTCAATGAGCAATTTCTCTGTATCATTTTGAAGTTAAAATGCTACTGTTTTGCTGTCAAATTAAATTGTTTTTTTAACTGCCTGATTTATGAAGGAAAAGTAGCACTAGAAACCAAAATGTCATTAAAAACAATTTTACAGCATTTCTAAGTTGCTGAATTTTAATCTTCATATTTATAGGTCTTCAGGACCATACTTTTGCCAAGAAAAACTCACAATATGCTACAGATAAGGATATCTTGATGTCACTATCATAGCTAAAGGGATGAATAATCACAAGTTAAACCACTCTGATCCTGGAAGGATCTGCTTTTTGATGATTGTTGAAAGATTCTGCCTGTACAAAAAAGAATAAGAGAGTCAGAAAATCTAAGAGGGGACAGTTGTGATTCTGAATACCTTGCTGCAGCTTTCAATTTGATACACCCATGGTCTTCTTACTTGAAGGCCACCTTGGTAAATGATGGTTTTTCAAAATCAATTATTTTATGAAAATTCAATTTGTGTCCCTCAGCCCTGAAATTTTAGTAAAACGTTAAAAAAAGCACCGCTATCTTAAGTGTCAGCCCCACTGTTTTACAGGATGGCACAGAGGCTCTGCGGCAGCTATTAGATTAGATTAGATTAGAGGCGTCATTACAGCAAACACAGCTGCAGCACCAATCCACCCATATTTACCTCACAACCCTTTAATGTGTCCCAACAGCGTCTTCAGTCAGGAGGTTTACGCATAAAACTCACCCACAGAGCCTATGGGGTTCTCTCTGTAAAGTTTTTCTGACTGAAATTGATTTAAATTTTGGAAGAAGGTAAACTGAGAGGACTTTTTGATCCTGTGCTGAGTGCCAACCTCTTATGATGAAAACAGCTTAAATAAATAAGGAAAACACTTGTTCTATCATCCCTTCATTTGATTTTAAACTGCAAAAATCCTGTAATAAAGTTATGTTCAGATTTAGAGGAGCAAGATAGATCTGATCTTTCTCTTAATCATCAAGGAATCGGATGGTCGTTTCTATGGTAGCAGCCTGACTGGCATTTCAGGTGAGGCTTACATTCAGTTTTCAGGTGTAAAAGTTTCAGACTATTTAGCAACAAGAAGTAAAACCTGAAAGAAGCTTTGCATGTCCTCTTTTATAGCTGATTACAACCACTCAATTGTCTGTTGGTGGCGCTCTGTGGCGTCAGAGCAGAACATCTCAGCAATGAAGGAGGATTTTTGGATCACGTTGTGTCATTATGACTATTGCCATCTGTTGTCGATTAAATTTAAATTATTTTCTAGAGACCCTTTGATGCAAATTCACATCAAACGTGGCTTGAATTTAGCATCCAAATAAAAGCAAAAACATAGGTGATTTTTTTTTAGAAATTTGGAAATAAATTCAGGTGTCAAGGGGTTACTAGACTGATCAAATGAAGACTGAGTCACATTATAGGTCAAAAAATCTCTTTTTTTAAGTTGAGAAGTTCCAGTTCGGTTGTACAAAGGTTCATTCCTTCATGATTAGAAGAATGAAGTCCAGAGATGACAAATGAATGAACAAGAAAAACAGAAACCTTTGTTTTCCTTTATTTTATGTTAAATAAATCTGCCTGCTGGGAATTGGAGAAAATGTTATGTCCAAAGGTGAGCTGGTCATCAATAGCCCAAATTCCCTGCTGAAGTTGTTGGATGATCCTTGAAGATCCTTGATAGGACAAGACTAGGACTGCAGCAGAAATCATAAAGATGATGCTGGTTTGATAGAAAATGCAGGAAGAGCAGTGTGTCATCAGCATACAAACGCTTTAGGCAGTCCAAGAAAAGAAAAGAGTCGAGAATAAAACCTTATAAATTAACCTCAAAAAGTGGATTCTTTAACCTGCTAAGATTCTTAAAAATAACTTCAAACTCCTAAAGTTTTTAGCATTGCAATAATATATATTATAGTTATAGTTAAATATGTAAATTCTTCTTTAAAAAATAATTACAACAATTGCCAGTCTAATATGTAATCATTTACTGAACTTTAAAATAACATCTTAACCAAAGATTCTATTGTAATTTGGGACTTAAATCAAGTTTTTCTATTGTCCAGCAAAGGATTTTGACTGATTATTATAGTAATTTCCTTATTTCTAGATGCTAACTCTTACTGAGACAAAAAAAAATCTCATTTTGAGTAAAACTTGGAAAAGTGTAGAGCAAAGAGAAGTTGTAGAACAACTTCAGACTTGCTCAAATATACTGAGTGTCTAAAAACAAGGATCAATTAGTTTGCAGTGTAAAAAGCTTCATGCATGTGTTTGGACAGGAAAACCCATGTGTTTAAGATGTTAAATATCTGAATGTGGAAGGTCAACACATCTAAATCAACACTAATTCATTTTTATTTGAGATTTATTTATCCTTCAATCTGCATTTCATAACATTTTGTTGAGATGATCACAGAAATCTTCTGTTAGAAGAAAACTGAAACAGCAGTTTCCTCTAGAACTCAGATCAGAGCGTTTCCTTTTGAGAAACAAAGCAGAAGCCCTTAAGGCCGAGGGGAGCTGGTGCGCCGCTCTGCACAGCGGCCCCATCACAGGTGCGTCTCAGGTTGCAGGTGTGAGTGTATAAACAGTGATCAGCGTGTGCGGTGCGATGAGACGTGTGATGAGAGGCTGACAGGAAGGGTGTGTGTCGCTGATGTCTTTTATCTGGAAATACAGGATTTAGGAAGAGGAAACTGCAAACACTCATTTCTCTCCATCAGCGCTCTTTGATGTGAACACGTCTGCACACATATCAGGCCCCTGTCCTGCACCGGGAGCACGGGAGCTCTGGGAGCTCTGGGAAGAGTTAAAGTGGAGGCTGGTTTTCAGATCGATCCAGATGAAGAAGCATCAGAACTGCAAACGTTCCGTCATTAGAAGGAGAGTCTCCTGTTTCCTATTCTGGACTTCTTCCTCACCTGATGAGCTGTCAAACTTCTGTGAGGGCAGAACCTGAGCAAGCACGAGCAAGTAAAACCGGAGCTTTTCATCCTTCTATCACAGTTCTTGTAAACCTGGAGGAAGAAAGGCTGCAGCTGCTTTTGCAGGTGAGCAAAGACCAGACCATTTTGATGCGTGCATGATCTGCAGCTTTTGCATGTTTGTCTGCAGCACTTTGGACTCCTATATTTATTCTGCTTCGTCTTTCTTGTCAGCTTTTACAGAGGGCTGATCTTGGAACCTGAGCTGAACCTGTGTCTCCCAGCTCAGAGCTGGATGCTCATGTGTCTGCCAGTGAGTATAGTCAATTAAAAAGTTAGTTTATTTGAAGTAAAGTCCAATTCCTGCCATTTTTATTTTAGCTTTCAGCCAAATATCTTAAAAATCAGACCAAGTTACCAATCTATTCTGCTATGATAACTGGGGGATTGTTGGAAAAGTCTCACACTTGTTTCTGACCAACACAAATGCTGACAGAAAACAAGGATCAGCTTCAGTGGTTCAGAAACAATTACAGATTCAGTACTGAGCTGCTTATTTAACATCTGCATTTTAGAGTCTCTAAAAACACCAGAAAAAGTCTATAAAAGGTGTACCAAATTAAGTTAAACTTTCTTAATAAGGGCACAAAAGATAAATAATGAAGCTCTCGAGTCACAGGAAACAACTTTGGAAAAAGATTTTAATAACAACTAATGGTAGAATGGTATAAAATAAAATAAAAGTCACTAAGGCACGTTTTCTCAAACTGAAAATATTTTGCTATTGATAAGATTATTTTTCTCACAAGACAGACATATTTTGTTGAAAGAAGGGTCATTTTACTTTCTTAGGATTCAGTTTTTGCAGTGTTGATGAAACATTTCTTGTAGATTCGTTTTTCATAGTCCTGATTTAGTCCTTCCTCAACATGAAGGAAGTAAAAAAAAATGGAAATATTGGATTTCAGTAAAAATGTATCTCTTTGGATTTCTAGCTAATTAGTAATCTTCATTACTTAAAAGTGCCGACTGAAAAAAGTTTGAAAAATGTGGAGGAAAGAACGCAACCTGAAGGAGAATGCCACGTCTATAGTCTGCAGGTTCAGATAAACATCACTTCTTGTTATCTTTGAAAAGATGCATTCTTGCAAATCTTGATGGGAGCTGGGCCTAACAAAACAGCTGCTCATCAGCTGTGACCTAGTGATACCTTGGGATATTTTCTCATTTAGTCTTTGCCTGCTTTTTTAAATCATTTAATCTGTAAAAGTTTACAGTTGCTGTAACACCAAGCTGATCCACATCAGAGCTAGTTTCCTCTGATTTTCCTCTTGGTTTTGCATGAATGAAAGCTCACCTGAACTGTGCAGGATCACAATATTTCGTATTTAGTTGACTATCTTCTCCAACAGTCAACGTTTTTATCCACAGCTTAAGATAAGTTGCAGTTAGCTAAAAGATCTTACCATGACTAGATAGGAAGGCTTGGCTTTTATATTAGTGCCCTCCGATGGGTTTCCCAGGTTTAGAAGAACTCCCGTAGAGTGGTAATTGTTGAGGGGAAATCCATAAAAACAACACTAGAACTACATATTCATCCTCTTGGTTTCAAACAGCCTGTTTTAAACCAAATGTGCCCTCTTTCTTTGTGTTTCCACAGGTGAGAAACACTGCTGCTAGAAAATGAGTCTACTCTGATCCATTAAGGTGCCTTCTTCGGTCATTGGTCTGTCAGATCACATGATGAGCTCCACGTTCTCTCACTCGTTTCTCAATCGCTTTGGCGTGCCTTCCTCTGCTGGACTCTGTGAGGACCCCACCATCTCCCAGAACTCAGACTCTCTGTCTAGCTCTGTCCCCTTTCTTTTCTACCCCCCTGCCATGGACCCTGCTAGCCTCAGCCTCTACAAGGCTCCTCTGAGGAATTCAGCCGGCACCGGGATCCTGCCATACCTGGCCCCGTTCCACCACCACGGACACTTCAGCGTCTATGAGTGTCCCTTTGAGCCGGCGTTCATCCAGAAGAGGAACGAGCGTGAACGTCAGAGGGTCAAGTGTGTGAACCAAGGTTATGCCAAACTGCGAGACCACCTGCCGGGTCAGAGTGCTGACAAGCGACTCAGCAAAGTGGAGACCCTGCGGGCCGCCATCAGGTACATCAAATACCTGCAGGGCCTGGTGGAGCTGGAGGACGGCAGGCAGAGTGGGACGGAGTCACCCCAAAGCTCCACACCTGGTCCAGACTGTGGTGGAGAATCTGAGATGTTTGTGGGACAAACAGCCAGCAATAAAGTTTTCAACTGAAATCAGAGCTCAGACAAACACTTACTGATCAGGTGGGAGAAGGGTGAACTGGAACCATCCTGGAGAAAAGGATTTCTGTGTCGGACCAGTATAAAGTAAAACGTGGGAATAAAGACAGCTGCGTCATGCGAGTCAGAGTGTCTACAGACAAGCATCTAATCCTTGACATTTAGATGAAATATAAACCCCTCAAGGACTTCAGGAGGTTCCAGCAACCGTTTGGGTTCTTTAGTTCTCTGTCATGTATCAGACGTTAACCTTTAAACACTGGAGATGTCGCCGGCGGCATATTTAACAACTCTTTGTCCCAGCGTAACTCTTTGATTGTTTATGTGATCAGCTTGAATCAGCAGGTTCTGATGCACAGAAAAGCTTGTTTTGGATTTGCACCAAGTTAGTAATGAGTTGCATAATGGAGTTTAATGGTGCAAAGCCTTTTATTTTTGCCACAGAGTCCGCTGATGTACGTTAATTGAGTAAGCACTTTCCTACAGTAAAAAGTTGCATATCAGCACAAAGATGCTTTTTTTGTTTCAGAATCCACTGGAATTTACATTATATGTGTAAACGGTTGCTCCAGTGTAAAAAAAAAAAAGAGAAGGTTCTCGTGTTAAAGGCGTAAATAAGTGTCATAAGTATATATTTTTTATTATTATTTAAATTTATCATTCGAATTTTCAATGAGCCCTAATAACCTCATCCTGTGGGGGCATATATGTACCAAAATGTTTGCAGTTTGATGCAGTGACGTTAGCTGGTGCTAACATACCAATTTAATGCTAACATTTTCAGGTTTTTGTAGATATTTTTAAAGTAATTACATACCTTAGTTTGCTACAATTAACGTAGCATGCTAATGCTAGCATGCTAAAGCTAATATCTTTGGGTCCCACCACTTTCAAGTGTAAAGCTATGTTCACACTGGGCATGTGGCGGGCTTACAAGAATTAGCTAAATTCCACCTGGACTTGGAAGACTTAGAAATGCGGTTGGCCCTTCCATCAATTAAACAGGATGTCATCTATTCATCACTACCAAATTCGAGTTCCTGATTAGTCAAAGTTCAACAGGTTTAACTTTCAACCTTTATTTAATGGCTGCGAGTTTTTTATCATGTGGAGCCCGAAAAGTTGCAAGGCGTGAACGCGAGATTTTTTAACCTAAGAGTTTTGAACAGAGAAGCCCAAAATACGCCTTTCATGTGAATTTACATAGACTTTTAATTGGTCGCTTGAACACGTTTCCGAGGACAGTGTCCGTCCACGTACACTTACATATATGTAGTTTACACGCCGCTATCTATTGCTTCTTTTGTTTACAGGAAGTTAGTGACCAAAGCAGCCAGTCACAAGACTCACCCAACATTGAGTTGTTCTGTGTTTTGAGGTGGATTTTGTAATTCCTGTAAATGACAGATTATGTTGTTTGTGGTGACTGTGAAATGATTATCACTTAATTTGTGAAAGTAAATGTAGAACTGTGTTTAACTCCCCCAAAGATAATTGAGAAAGCAACGCCCAGTAGGACGGGCATTTTGTATAAAAGGGAAACAGGAAATGTGTGAAAGGCGATGTGCCTGGGAATGATGTGGCCTTTGTGAGCTCTTTCTCCTTTAATAAAAGAAGAAACTCTGCGACCATTATTGCGTGGTGTGACAAGCTCACCCTCGAGGAACTCACGAGACTTAACATCAACAAAAGTTCAAAACAAAAAAGTATATCCAAGGTCTTATCAAGCTCAGATTTGCTGTTTGTACAACTGCCCTGCAACAGACTGGTGACCTGTTCAGCGTGTACTCCGCCTTTGCTCCACAGTAGCTGGGTTGGCTCCAGCAACCCTGTGACCCCAAAAGGGATGCAGTAGGTTTGTACAAATAATCTACAATAGCTGCCAAGTGAAGCCATAGAAAACGGGCAATTCCAAATCTGAACTTAGCCATTTACAAGTATATACTTAAATGATGCTTCCATGATTCTCAGCTTTCACTGTGAACTATCAAAATTGCATCACTTTCAATATTGTGGCTGCAAAGAATGGTGGTATTGGATTCTCACCTCTACTTCCAGTAAGGATAATCTGGTGTTTCCTCTGCTAAAAAGAATAATAAAATAATCAGTGGAACTCCTTTGCTTTCAGTTTGCTAAATTGAAACAATCCTTCCCACAGATAAAGGGCTGTCTGACAAAGGAGTTGTTTCACTGAAGCTGGATATACCATGACTGTGAATATTTTTGTTGTTTCAAAAGAAAACGAAAAACCCAAAACGCTGCCCAACCCGAAAATCTAAACAATGACCACATTTTTCATTGAACAGGTTAATGGCATTTCTAAACCTGCATGACCAAATTTTGTTTGATTAATGAATTAGCTCTGCAATGGACGGAATGGATGGGGGAATGAATGACATTTTCAGTGAAACAGAGAAAAATAATGAAAACACTAAGGACTACCATAAGCATTTGAAATACGTGAACAACATGAAAATTGTGATTTTTCCCTTTAAGTTTAGTATTCATGGCTATGGTTAGGTTAGTGAAGAGGATACATGTTTTTTAAATGGCCAAAAAAGTTAAGTTTTACAATCTTTTACCTTTCATAACCTGATGCTAAAATTCAAGCCATTTAAAAGTCACTCGTTTTTGACATTGAGTCACTAAAATAAACTAGTCAGTTTTTCTTTTTCTCCCATGCCCTCTAAAAGAAGCTCATCTGTCTTTTAACCTTAAATAAAGTCAAAAATGCATCTTTAAAGTGCCTAAACACGGGATCGGATCTTGTGGCTGTTTTTAAAGTTAGAATTGTATGAAGAAATGATCCCCATTTTTTTTCAAGAGGAAGCCGACTGTATTGTGGAGTTTATGCCACTAGCTGGTGCTATAACCCAGATTTGGCCTTTTATTTTGTTCCTTTAATGAGCCGCATCATCGGTACATCTGTTACTCCAGCAAGCTGAAGATCAGAGGAAAACTGTGATTTATTTAAACTTCATTCTTTCTGACACTCAAGTGTTTGTGATTCCCTCTGAACGCAACATAACATTCAGCGGGATTGAAGACAGTGATTTCAGAGTTGAGTCATCAGATACTGATTTTATTAAAACATAAAAGTTTGAGGAGGTGAGCAAACAGGATGATCGACAACAAACCAAAATGATGATACAAAAATAAGAAGCTCCCTTTGGACTGAGGTCTGAAATTCAGAAACGGCGCCACAGCTCTCCTCCCACACGCCTTAATCTGAAAACAAATCGGCCTTCATTGTTAGTGTCACACAGCTGTTATTCAAAGGAACCACCCACTTTGGTTTTATAATTTAAAAAAATCATAACACCGATCACTGAATAAACACTGCAGATTAATTGGGCTGCATCAGAACACATCTGGATCATGGTCATGTCTGGTAAATACTGAAGCACCTGAGCTCACCACAAATACTTCCTTTTTCAGTCCGAGATGAATTCAGGTACTGGTGCATCCTTCTGAAACTGCTGAGTTTCTGAATTGTTTTAGCTGAAGAGTTGAGCCAGAGCGCCCCCTGCTGAACATACACCTTACTGACCGCCAATGACACGTAACACGTTTATTAGATTATCTGCACAACACAAACCAGATAAATCCAGATTCCCTCGACATCATCGCTTGTTCCTGCGGCGCCCTGACAGGAAGTGTCTGCAGGAACGTTTGAACTCTCAGAGAATTTTTTTTTTTGAGTTTATCCGTTTTTCTGAAAAACAGATGGATAAAAACAGCAGTTGTGGCAGACAGGTGAGTGTTTACAGGTGAGGTCTACACCTTCACTGCCAGAGGGTATGTCTGAGATCGTCACAAAGCCCGGCAGAGGGTCAAAGGAGGGAAAACGCCCCCTGCAGGACGTCTCTCAGCTGTCCTCCAGCTGCTGGTAAACCCGGAGTCGGTGCTGCGGCTGCAGGCAGTATGCGATTTGCTGCTCTACTTCCTGGCAGCGCCGTAGAAAGCGGCAGCGGTCCCGGGCCATCTGCTCCCATGGGCCCTGCCGGTCCTCCTCCTCCTCCTCACAGCTGGCAAAGAACTCCTCCACAGTGTCACAAAACCGGACCTGACAGAACACACAGGGTCAGCCTTTGTGCTGGACTTCAGATTGTCATGGTTATGATTAACAGCTATGCGACCACAAAGTAAACACCACCATGGTTGCACATGGTCACAACCAGCTGACCGACAGCAAACACTCATTCACATGACATTGCCCCTAACAGCCTGCTCTCACAAACAAGACAAAATCTTCATATCTGCTCATTAAAAAATATACAACTACATATTGACATAACTGGACAAAGTTTGACAGAATTGATGGATTAACAGCATTTAAAGTTGTAACAAAAATCCAGAGGGGCTGCTGTACAGCATGAACTATAATCAACTTGAATCTTACACTTTGATTAGATGGATAAAATGTCATATTTTTATATACAATTAGCTTCTTTTACCAGTTTCATCTAAAAATGTCTAACTGTTTTATTAATTTTAAAGAAACCTGCTAATCTTTGGGATTTTTTTTAAATGTTTATTGTCACTAAAGGTTACATAATGAAGTCAACCAATGACTCTCTGTAAATGTATTAATATGCTGCAAAATAAACATTTGTCAGCCACTTCTAAGATTTGCATTTATGCATCACTTTTATGCAATACTTGCTGAGGTCTGGTTGGTTACTAGAATGTACATATAAGAATTCACAATTCATAATCATAAAGTGATTTTTTTGTATTGGAGTTGAAAACTAATGGAATAATTCCTAATCATTCTGACACGTATCTTCTTTTAAAGCTAATTAAAGACTTAATGTTTTCAGTGACTTTTAATGCATCTCCAAAAACTTTTTTTATAGTCTTGAATGAATCAGTGTCACATGTGCATGTATAACAGACAAACATGTACACATGTACACGTGACATCACGCAGCTTAATGGGGGCGTGTCTCTTCCAAGCCCCACCGCTCCAACATTTTGAAATTTTTTCTTCAACTTTTTAGAGCTGAAACCATAAAACTAATGATCAAGAAATAAAAGAGGAAAAGGAATTTGAGAGATCTTGAGTTAGCAGCTTTTAACTTGTGTCTGAATTTGTTTATTTGAATTTAAGAACCAGATATGATCATAAATGAGTGTACGTGTTGTGTAACCCTGCAGCTGTGAGCATGGCCTCCTGTCAGCATGAGATCACGTGACAAACTGCAGCAATATGAGCTGCTTCACGTGGACCTGCATGTTCAGAACTCAAACTTGAGCCGACAGAAAAGATCTGCAGGAGTTTAAAATGTCTCCTGTGGATCAACATGCTTTTCTTCTGTGGTCACAAGTGAAAAAAGTCAATAACAGAGACAGAAAATAAGAAGGTGAAATATCAGTACATTATCAGCAGATACTTGCATAAAAATGAAATCCCCTGTGTCTGCAGTTATGAAATTTTGTCAACAGGTTAAACTGATCGTTTTGTTTAGACTTTATTGACCATGATGGCCTCTGCTAGCCTGCAATGGCCTTCAAAAACATGCTGTAACCATAAACAGATTAACACTGGAAGAATAATTTACATTACTGTTTGGTAATGTAATGGCATGGTAAAAAAAAAACAAAAACTGACATGTAATTTGTGGTTTACTCCACCAAAAAATGCTGAAAACAGCTGATTGGACAGGACATATATAAACGAACGGGTCACCAGGAGGTCACAGGTGACTGTTGTCACTAAATTCTCGAACCACACATGCGAAAGAAGGAACATTCAGTGCTTGAAACACCACCTCTGGTGGTCAGGAGGGATGAAATAGAATTAGAGTTTTGTTGAATTTCTCCACCTGGCATTCAAAACAATTAGAATCCATACATCTGAGCTCTAATGAATAAAAAATATTTAACTTTTTCTTACAGTTTTCATTAAATGTAAAAAACTCAAAAGTTTCAGATACCAGGTTGTACATAAGTTGTGACTTTTAGTCAGTGGAGAGTTGCTTTTTTTGACAAAGCTGCCTCCAGTGGTTTCTTGAGGAACTACAACATTTAGACCGTCCATGTTTCAGAATTGGAAAGCAAGGCCATTCTACAGAATTGTATGTCTATTCCATTGACTGTATGTGGGGAACTGGACAGAGTGAGTGTAACGTCATCCATAGAAAATGCCTTACTTGGGGCTCTAACAAAATTACCGGTAAGTCAATTCAGTTGCAAAACAATGTCATGAAAAAAATGTTTAGCAAGAACATAATACAGGACCTTTATAAAATAATTTATGGTTAGAACTGTGTCTGAGTATTTCTTTATTCAAATCGCGTTGGAGCAGAAACCGGACGCTAAAAAAAAAAAACCTGGGGCTGGTTACGTAACTACCCTCAAAGTAGTGCTAAAGTCTCTTTTACCACTCTGCTTCTCGGCCCCCTTGCAAGCATTCGCTTTCCCTGTCCAAACTGGAATCTGGCTCAAAACTGGACGGCTGGATTAATTCAATATTGCTTGCCATTATTTTTGCGCCACTGACACTAGATTGGGGCTATAATATATAACATACCAATAACATTTTCCTGTAGCATTTTCTCATGGTTCCTGATGTTATTCGATTTAAGCAAAAACTCAGGGCTAGTGAACTGCTGGGGGAAAAACAGGTCAAGAGATGGAGAATCAGACTTTAACTAGTTACAGAGCACCAAAATCCAAAATTAATTCAGATGTTTGATAAACCAGATACTCAAACCATGAAAGCTCAGGTATAGAGAAAGTTGGTTGATCTGAATGACTTTTTCTTTTGCATACTCTAATCCAAACTAAAGGAAAGTTTAGCCTATGGGTTAATTTAGTCTTTTAATCGTCTTCTACTTTTGCTTAGTGGTAATATGGTTAAATATTGGCCTATCATGTGTTAGCAAATATAAGAATTTACAAAAACACAATATGATGTATCCCTACAAGAAATGCAGACAGACCTTTTTGGTGCTCCTGCAGCTTGGAGCTCTAGAGGAGCTAGATCGCTCGGAGAAGCCACTGTCCATCCTCTCCTCTGCCTCCTCCTTGTTGTACTCTGGTGGAGATGCAGGAGTGAAGTGATCTGGATGGGGCTCTGACTCAGAGGGTTTCTTGACCTTGACCTTGTGGGGAGGGGCAGTGGGCCTTTGAGTCCTGACCGGGGCCTGAAAATTCAAAAGGCTGTAAGGGTCTGAAGAGCAGCTAAAGGAGCTGAGCAGCCGTAGGCTTTCAGCTTCATCCACTTCACTTGCTGATGTAGACTCGTCCCATGAGTCCAGGCTGGAGGGTGGGACGAGGGTGGTGAGGTCAGGGGAAGTGTCAGGGCTGGACTGGGTGGAGGAAGGGGGGGTGGGTGTGCAAATGGGCTGAGGCTGGCTTCTGCCTGTGTGCAGGCAGGCGGTGAAGTTCTGGGGATTGTAGGGGTCAGCGATTTGGCACCTGGAGAACCACAGCCGCTCGGAATCCAAATCTGGCTCACTGTCTGAGTCTTCATCCTCTCCCTCCTCTTCTTCATCAGAGGAGTTGGAGAGGTCAGACGAGCCCTCGCTGTCAAAGCCATCATCATCTTCATCACTGGACTCTCCTGACTGGCTGCTTTCGTCATCGCTGCAGGGGCAGCCCATGATAAAGGCAATGGCTTTGTTCTGGCACTGGGGGGCAGAGGGTTCAGTCGCCCCTCCAGACTGCTCCTCTTCAGAGCACACTTGTTCTTCCTCCTTACTCTCTGTGGAGGAGGACTCCTCCGTCTCTGTGACAGCTGTAGCACTCTCAGGGGTGTCAACCAGAGGTTGCTCCTCCGTTGGGGCCCTACCCTCAAACATGGGAGCTGTAACCTGGTATTGGGGGGACCTATGGCAGTTTTTTTCCTTTTCTGCACCGGAGCAGCCATCGACTCTGTTGGGGAAGGGCTTGATGCAGCGCTGGCGGTCTGCTGCCGACCCCTCTGGGTTCTGGACTGTACAAAGGCCTCCATTATGGGTTAGCTCTTCTTTGTAGTAGGGGGGTCCAGTGTTTTCTCCCAGCATCCACTCTCTGCAGCTGTAGTGGTCAAACAGGTGGGGCTTTGTCTCAGCTGATGGGGAAAGACAAAGCAGGCTGGTCTCTGCCCCCTCTTCATGCCAGGACTCTGACCACTGCGACTTTTCCTCTCCCTGAAGAAGACTGCCCCACCAGGGCCTACTCCTCAAAGAGGGGCTAACCGGCTCTGATGGACCCTCCATGCCCCCACCGGGCCTCAGTTCCTGAGAGTTCAACAGAACCTGATTTAGAAAAGTTCTGACAGAAGAGATGAAGCTTATCGGATTCTGTCTGTAGACGACACTGTTGCCCCCCACGGGACGCTCAGGTTCCAACAGAGACTCAGAGGTCAACCAATGAGGACTGATGGCGCCCCCACACTCTGCCAAACCAGCTCCATCATGATGACACTGCAGGTAAGACAGGTGAGCAGGTGCGTGCTGCGCGAGCGGCATCAGGTCAGTCAGTTTTCTTAAAAACTCGTTTTCTTCCGGAACAAAGCTTTTGGACTCCCCACCGAACCAGCCAGAACCAGAACCAGAATCAACTAGAGCAGAGGCCCGAAGCCGACCCGGAACGAGTTTTTGCAGAAGGGACAGGGCAGGCCGGGACAGCTGGCCGATCCACGAGCTTTCCTGGCTGTCCAGTTCCATCGAAGAGAGACCGGGCCCGGCGGGGGAAGCAGAGCTCTGCGGCCCGTCAGGGTTCAAGCTCCGGAACATGTTCGGGGTTAAAGAGGAACTCGGAGGAGCCGCCGTGAGAGTTGACAGCTGTCACACCGAAACGCGTAGTCCAAATGCCTGACACATACTCTAAACTGACCGACTCCAGAAGCGGCCACCAGAACCAGATGGAATCCAGGAAATGTCTCTCAGAACTCCGGCGTAGCTGGCGTTTCGTTGGGAGTGGTGGTTAGACTTCTGTCGTGTGGAGCCGGAGCCTGGACCTACGGACGGGGAGCCAACAACGGAGCCGTGAAACGAGAACAAATTCCGTTCCGAGGAGACGAAACGAGCCATTCTGCCGTGTTTTAGCCTCCGCGATGATCCTGAGGCGGCGGGGAGCCCACCAGGAACGGCCGCTTCGGTTAGGCGCGTTAGCTTAGCACGGGCAGCTAACTGACAGGCGGTAACTCAGGGCGAGAGTACGGCAAATATCCGGGTAGCACCAGCTAATAGCGGCCACTTCACCGGACGTCGGTAGATTTTCGTTGCTCCCGCCGGTAATACTGCTCTGTGTCCGTGCTAAAAGCGGGGGTTCCGCCGCTGTGCCGCTCAGCAAGTCCGTCTGTCGCTCCGGTGGCCGATTTCATCAGAAACTCCGACTCGTCATCAGACATGCGCGCTTTCTTTCCAGCCAGTGGTGGAAGGGAAACGGGAACGCGCAAACAGCGCGGTGACGCGCGCCACAGCTCAGCATGAGAAGTTACATAACAAAGACTGACAGGAGCAACTGGAGGAAAAAACAGGTAAACAACAAACTAATTCATTTTTAAAAAGGAATATATATGATTTTAACAATTTAATAACTTAATACATGAACTTATGGCTAAATATTTAACAATTATTACAAAGCATTTATTACCTGGGGTGATTAAATGATACATGAACTAATCTGCAAGTATGTTAAAGACCCACTCCAAATAAAATTGTATTTTTAACATGTTATTGTAGCATTTTCCTGATGATGAAAGACATTTATATATAAAAAAAACCCTTAAAAATGTATCTCTGAGTGTTCTTTTTAATCCAATTGATGTAAATCAGAAGCAACCAAGCAAAATATTGCGAGCCCCAAGCTCTTCCTTCTGATGCATTTACTTGCAGACAAATAGATCCATGCACATCTTCATTTTCTTCGTCCAAACTGGCATCTGGCTCAAAACTGTATGGCTGGATAGCTCCAATGTTGCTCGCCATTTTTGTAATGTTAGATTAGGGGTGTGAGGGGCTGTAAGTTAGCAGAAGAGCACATAAACAGATGGGTAATGGAAAGTGGGGGCGGACTTCATCCACACTAACGCTTCCACCCCCAACTCTGAGGCAAATTTCTAATAATCTACCGCTACTCTACATAAACTATGCCCTAGAAAACGAAACTGTTTTTCTAAATGTGGCTAAAATCAGCAAAATCATAATAAAAAGATCACTGGAAACCAAATTTGTAACTTTATTTTTTAGGATTTTATTTTTATTTTTGCTACCATTATGCAAAGTTCTAAAGGCCACTCATATAGTTCATAGGAATGTTTTCCTCCAGTATGCTGTTCAAAATAGACAACTTTGCACAGAAGCAAACTTATTTATTGTGATGTTCTTGCCATGAATTGTTTAAATGTTCCCTTTTAAACATTTCACGTTTGCTATTTGTTTTGTAAAACTTTTGAGGTTGCAAAGGATTGTGTTTTACTTTTTTTTTTTTAAATAGATCTTCAAATTTACCATTTAAAATAAAATAAGGGTTTTTCTCCTTTTTTTGTTTGATGTTTTACATTTTTTAGGAGAAAATTGTTGGTCTGGAAGGTGTGGACACTTTTCTTTGGAGATTTTTGGGTTGACAAAAAAAAATGACTCATACGTAGCTGCTTTTGGTTGATCTCATTTTTGGAATAGAAAACAGCTTTGGAGAAAACAGGCATGAAGTAGGCATTTGGACTCAACAACTCCCTGATACTTGATTACTGAAAATAAAAATAACAAAGCTACGTGTTCATTCATGTAACAAAGAAAGTTGCTTTTTGATTCCAGTGTTATCAGTACACCATGACTTTTTGTTTGTTTTTTCCTCAAGCATGTTAGTATCACTATTTTTTTCTTTAACCTGTTTGTTAATAAGAATTAAGGAAAAGTTGCATTATTTATGCAACAGTGAAGTTACTGATTAACCAGCAAAAGATGGAAACCAACCACCCAAACTTGGAATCACTGTCTAGAAAATAAATAATGTCTCAAAAAAGCAAAAATAAACAGAATTTTTCTTAAATATGTACATATGTGTTCTTGTTCTGATCTTGACTCAGTTTTAACGATCATCCAGTAAAATGGAAAAACAAGATCGTTGTAGAGACAAGAGAAGAAAGACAAAAAGATTTCTGTTCTTCACTTCAAGTTTATTCTTTAGTGCAAAAATTCAGTAAGTAAAGAAAAACTCGTCACATTTTCATCCAGTTATGCAGAAAGGGTCAGAGGTCAAAGATGACTGCAGAACTCAAAATGCTGTGTGGAGGCTTCTAAGGCTCCCTCTTTATTATAATCCCAGTTTGGAGGGGTTTAGATCCAATCACATCCCAGATCTGACAGAGACTCGGAGTAAAGTGTTTGAGTTTGGCACCTGCCGTGACCTCTGACCCTAAAAGGCGCAGTGAACCCGCTTCAGTTCATCATCTATTGCAGCCTGGAGCCCCAAAGGGGCAGACAAACAGATGCACAAGTTCCTAAAATGCACAACATAAGAGCTGAATGTTCTTCTTGCTGCTCATGGAGCCAATCAGCTGCTTGAATGCTGCAGGAAAAAAGATGCAGTTTATTTCTTGTGCTTTTCTTCACTGTCCCTTTTCTTCCTCTAAACAGCAGCTCCTTCAGCTCCTACAGCCCCTGCTGGCCTCTGAGTAACATCACAGCGCTTAAATGCTTCCTTTTGCTCCTTAAACATGCCATGACACAAAGAGAGCTCGTCTTGTTGAGTTTCTGTTGACTCAAGTTCAGATTAGATAAGGTTAGTTTGACTTAACTAATCTCAGGTTAAAGCAGTGGTCAGACTGAGGGGATGAACCTGGTCCATCAAACATTCTTGCTGTTTTAAATGTAACGAACAAACATCTAAGGCGACGGATCAGGGCCATTGTGGTCTGGTAAAGCCCTCACTCTGAGGGCTGATAGCAATCCGGCTTTTACTTTGAAAGGACTTCCTTTTACTGTAGCGTCCTCCAGAGGAGAACCTGTTCTGTCTGTCATTGGGTGGAATCTGATCCTGCTCCGCCAAGCCGATGCCAGTCCACCCAGTGTTGGCCCGGGACCAGCCTGTTCAAGGGGATGAAGGTCTGTCCCAGCAGTGTGTTCTCCCAGAAGGCGCCGTCGCTCAGAACCCGCAGGTGGATCATGCGCTGGTCCAGGTCTCCCTGGGGGATCCTGTCATACACCAGCTGAGGAGCACAGCAAACACATGGGATCAGAACCGTCAGAAGATACCACGGCCAGTCCAAGGAAACACTACCCACCATCTCGTTGTAGGTGGGGTTACAGGTGCGGCGTGCCGCCTTCGTCTTCCTCTTGCTCATCTTTTGAGGGTCTGGAAGCAGGTAGAGCTTCACATAGGGGTCTGGGTCTGTGCCATCCTGCAGAGGCTGCTGCTCACACAAACACAGAGCTGCAGGTTAGGAAATTCATCTCTTGGCAGAACAAAAGTTGTATGCAGTCGTTCAGAGGAATCAGAAACCCACAGTCCATGGGCTGTCCAATCAGGATGAGTTTTACCGGTAAACAACTTTAACAAAAAAACCAGGAGCTGGTCTATAACAGCGGTCTCCAACCTTTTTCAGACCGGTTTAATGCCTAATGTCTGTTTTGTGTTTATGTATAAGGCTGAAGGGGGTGTCTGATCTTCTAGTTAAGTTTCCAGTTTCCTGTAACTTTTGAGGGTAAAGTTTATTTTCATCCTCTGTAAAATATCTGCAGCTGCTTTAAACTTTTATTTTTACACTAGATTTTGTGTAGGAAACATTAGAATGTGACATAGATTTCACCCTTAAACCATAAATGTCAAAGTGAAAGCAAAAAATAATTGGATTTCTAAGGTCCAACGGATAAATACAAAAAGAAAAAAAGGGACATTTTAACTACATATAATAATAAACGTGAATCTGTAGTAGAGTGTAGGACTGGCGTGCAGGATCCATCCATCCATATTCTAAATCAGTTTTGTTCCATTTGGGATCAAGGAGCTGCTGGAGCCTAACACAGCCACTCGTGTGCATACAGGAAACCAGGGAAACCAGAAGGTGCAATGAGCTTAATTCAATGTCAGACTCTAGGCAAGACTCTTCAGGCTACTACCTTAAGTCTGGGTCCCCCTGGGTTGGTCCACAGCCCGGATAAAATACCGGGTTGTGTAATGAAGGGCATCTGGCATAAAATTCTCTGCCAAACCACCTCTGCAAATCAGTGAAAGCAGTTTTGCTGTGGCGACCCCTGATGGAATCTCCCGAAAGGTGAACAACAACAATCATGAACCGTTTGAACAACTTTATTAGCATCATCCTTGTGACGTTAGACAGCCGGTTGCTGATTATTATGCATTGATATCATGCTTTGTGGGAACAACTGTTGCAATAAATCCATATTTGGAGGAATAACTCCTGGGCTTTTGTCTGTTAAATGCAGATTTACTTCATTTTGAAGACAATGGCTCTTCTTCTGTTTCCTCATGGGCTCTTTCTTGTGTCTTTCCAATACATAAATTTTTGTTAACTGTGCTAGCTCAGGGGTTCTATTTAAATTAGTGGTCGGCAGAGCTGCCTTAAAAAGCCGCAAATTGATTTTTGACACACACGACCGGGCGACTTGATATGTATCAAGAATAAGTCAGATATGGTGGAGAATCCAGTAGTTTTTCCAAAATAAAACTCCCTTTAGAATCAGATTAAAAATAGAATTGAAAAATGTAGGTTGCCCTGCGACAGACTGACAACCTGTTCAGGGTGTACCGTACCTTCACTCACAAGTGGCCAGGTTAGGGTCCGGCAGCCCCGTGACCCAGAAAGAGACAGAACGGGTTTAGAAAATGGATGGATGGATGTAGGTTGTGTTTTTGTTTTCTGTGGCCCGGTAACAACTATTCAATGTACAATGGTTGCAGACCACTGGTCTATAGTCATCATTTGCTTTTTGTCCTTTCTGGGATAGTAGATGAGTCCTATGCTTTTCTATTTGCACCTCAAAGAAAAATTTTCATTTCTCTCTAAGACTGTTTCACTTGCAAAGCCCACGAGAACAGTTTGGATCCCAAATAAACAGTGTTTGCATTTGTATCCAGATTCTGGAGAAGGTTGTGATTGAAAACGCAATCATTAAAAAGAAGAAAAAAAATGTATATGTTTTAATTCGTTTTCAAGAACAATGCCTTCTACATAATAGTTTTAGCAGCTGTAAATCAGAGAAATTTCTGTTACTTTTACTTTTTGCATCAGCTCTAAAAATAACCTTGCCAGGTCATTTTTTGTGTTCTCACTGAACTGAAAGAGCTAATGTGTCTCCTTTGTCTAAAGGTGTTCCTCTGGCCTCAGTTTTAGTTACTGACATTTTTGCTTGCTCGACTTATTCACCTCTCAAAAATGTGTTTCATCATTTTTTTACACATTGCATTCAGTTCTCCTGTCCTGTAATGACTCCAGAGTTCAGTCTTGTATCAAGAGTTTAGCTTTTTGACTTGTTGAACTGCATAACCCCTGTTCAAAACCATTTAGGTAAAAATGTTGATAATCTGGGCCTGAACACATAACTAAACTTTTTCAATGAGATGATGGTTCTTTTCATGAGTCAGTTTCGATTCTACTCTGACTCATCTCTGAACCCTAACCAAACAGGAATGTTATTCTGTACTCGTATCTTTCATTCAAAGTCAGTCATTTTGACATGTTTAGCTTTGACCTTTATGAGTGTTAATGGACAGCACATAACATGTGGAGGCAACTTTTCTCATTGCTAAATCTCGGCAAAACTTGTGTTTGCACCGCTTTTATTGGCCTCTTATAAAAGTGCTCTACCAAAATAGGTTATTGACAGACTCACAATTAATCGCACAAATATTTTACAATGCAGCACGTCTGCACAAAGACACAAGCTCATACTGACCAGCCCTCGGATGTGCATCACCATGATGAAGAGTTTCTCGCTCTTAAAGGAGATGGAGAGTTTGACTTCACCGAGCTCTTTTCCCGAAGCCGCAGACCACATTATCTCTGCAAAACACAGACACACAATCCAGAGACACGACACAGACACACACACACGTTGTAACTTCACTTAATCTGTAAACCAAGGGAGTGGTGTAGCTGGCATTACTTGCACAGGTGGAGTTAAAACTACAATAGTGAGTGGGATTTTAGCTGCCATGGAGACTACTGGGCAACATTTGACCTTTGACCTACCTGCAGGTTTGCTGCTGGTTGTTCCTGCTCGCTCGTCCCGGGGCAGCGGGTGGAAGAAAGTGTAGACCAGGTCGCACTGAAACACAAACATCTCATCAGTTTGATGCACGGAACGCACATTTTCAAAGGTTTGACCATCCCACTCTTCCTTCCTGTGATTTCTGATTTCATGCACTGCAATGTGATGGGAAAACATCTGGTTCCAGATGTTTCCAACTCTCAGAACTTCTCTGAACATCATAAAGTGATGTGTTATAAAAACATGTCTGAGTTCAGATTCTGCAGAGAAGCTAGAGTCCAATCAGCAAGGAGCTGTGGCGCTCTGATACCGCGTCCACACCCTCCCTAGGAGCGAATGTGCGTGCTGATACACCCGCTGGCAACACTCCTGAAAGGGAAAGTGAAATCAAGCACAAACAACAACAGAAACAACAGCAAATGCGGACCAATTCCTTAACCCTTATATTGTGTTTGGGTCAAAATGGACCTGTTTTTAAGAGTGAAAATGGGTTCTTGGGCTCTACGAACCTAACGTGCGAACACTGAACATGTGTCATAAGTTAAACTTGTTGAACTTATGACTCAGATTTAGTAGTGACATATGAATAGCATCCGTTTCAAAACCAGGAAGCGGCAACCGTTTGAAAATCAATCTCAAAGGAGGAATTAATAGTTGCTGTTTGGGTCCGGCCAGAATTATCAGACACCAGGCCTTTCATGTATCGAAATAGAGCTGTGAAAAAAAAAGCCTGGAGCAAGATTAACCATATTTGCACTGCTTAAACATTTTCCATCAAGCCTCTTCCAACTGTGAGAACATGAGCTCATATCAGGTAGAGACACTCCAGTGTGAAACACCATATGCCAAAAGCGTGTTCAAGAATGCCCGTTTGGCACGTTCTTGAATGTCCACCATATATCCAAAGTTTATGAAGCACAACACTTGAAAAATCAGCAGCTTTCAGGCTCCCTGATGTTTTCAGACTTTCTGCACAATCAGCTCGTGCAGCATGTAAATCTACATGCAAAGCAGATTTGTTTATGATACTGCGGGGGTGGAGTCGGGTGACAAAAAAACCTCACCTGTGCTACCTCTGGTGCAGCATGGATCAAGTGCCACACGTAACCATTCAGCTCGTCCTTCCTCCTGTCAGCTGTTGCTTCGCTACGGGAGCGTCCAATCACAAAACGGCTGGGGAAGCTGAGGGCGGGGTCAAAAAGGCACGTCAGACCGGGGTTTCTTTCTTTTCTCTGTGGTTCTTCCAGCAGGTGCTAGTGTACCTGGGCAACTTGGATGAGGGGAAGACCAGCCTCAGCTTGCAGTGAAGCTCATGAAACTCCTCAAACGTCCTCTGAACCAGCTGCGCCTCCTGACCATCACGTTCCACCTTCACCACATATGCCTGACACACAAACACAGTTATCTGTTAACACGAGCTCTTGATCTTCTCTGCAGGTACTGTCGGCCCGCGGCGGGCGGTGGACTCACGTAGCCTTTGCTGGTGTTGGAGGTGCGAATGTGTCTGCAGATGTACAGGCTCCTGATGATGCCGCTGCTCTTCGCCGTGTGAACTCTGGGAGCAAACGACAGTGTGGGACGCTCCTCTGATGAAGCGAACTTCATCTGGGCCAGATTGTGAATGAAGAAGTTGAGTTTGGTGGCAACACTGCCCAGACTGGACTCAATCAGCCTGCAGGAGGAAAAACACAGGAGTATGAGGGCGGCTCTGCAGTCAGGGAGCGTCCTCTAAATCTTACCAGATACGATTCTGTTCCAGTCACATTTTTAGTTTTAGAAAATTGTATTTATTTGTTTTTGTAGATTACATGTTGACCATCCGATCACGGGTACCTGGTGAAGTACATGGTGGCGTCGGCTTCAGTCTCGTGAGGCCTCAGAGCATCATAGACGTACTTCAGATCATCCAGATCAGACAGTTCAGGAATCCCACAGGATAACATCTGGACACAAAAACACACATTTAAGCAGCTGGATGTTTCAGGAACCAAACTGAGCTTTGTGTGTTTTTGAGCTCTTCTGTATCTGCGTGTCTGTGTGTCACAAAAAACATACAAACACTCATTTCAGATTCACTCACTCAATCTGCATGTTTTGATTAAATACATACATGTATTTTGAATTTGGTTATCAAAAAGAGTTAGGATTTTAACTGAACAAATGTAAAACTTCTTTAATTTAAACCACAAAAAAAGACTATAAAAGACTATTAAATATGAACAAATTCTGATATGCTTTTATGTTATCTGTGTGTGTCTTTAGTGTGCATTTTTTTGTGCGTAAGGGTGTGTGCTTATTCATGGGTGTTGTGTGATTGTGTTAATGCAAGCTTTTTATTATATGTGTGCATTTGTTTGTGTGTGCTATCTGGGTGTGTGTGGGTTAGTGCAAGTTTTTTTTGTTTGTTCATGGGTGTTATCTGAGTGTGTATTTTAATGCAAGGCATCGTGTGTTTTTGTGTCATCAATGTGTGTGTTAATGCAAGTTTTTCTGAGTGTTTGTTTATGTGTATTATCTCTGTGTGTATTAATGTAAGTTTTTGTGTGTGTTAATGTGAGTAATGTGTCTGTATTAGTGTTGCACTCACCAGACCCAGCAGGTTCAGGAACAGGTGTGCGTGTTTGCGTATCAGGTTGTACGCCTCGCAGCAAAGATCCACAAAGTCATGGAAGCGGCTGGACGGTTTGTCTCCTCCATTTATGACAAACGCCATGTCAGATGTGAAAACAAAGGGGGCGCGGTCTCTGCAGAACAGACATGGGGGGGTGTACAGGTCAAAGAGGAAGCAGGTTTGACAGTGAAAAAACGGCACGTCTTTTCTCAGGTTTAAAAGCAGACAGGAAGGTTACAGACCAAAGTTTTCCAGTTAACAGTAACACAGCTGGCAGCTCTCACCGCTTGATGTTTCCAAACATCTGTGCGTGTCCCAGGAACTTTCCAAAGTCAATGTGGAACATGTGACCGCTGGTCTTCAGCATGATGTTGTCATTATGGCGGTCGCAGATGCCCAGAATGTAGGTGGCCACACAACAGCCGGCGCACGAGTAGATGAAGTTCTCCACAGCCTGACAGGTGCAGAGGTACAGACAGGTGAAGGGGAGAGACTTCCTCAAGCTCAGGTACCTGCTTCCTGCCTACAGTACCTGAGCAGCTTCATCTTCATTTAAACAAAAACTGAATCTTTATATCTACACTTTATGAAAACACAAGATGCATGTAAAACTGTAATGTAAACATCACAGATGTGCCTCTCTGCACAGGTGTGTTACCTTGTCATACTGCTCCTCAGTGGGGTTGTGTTTCTGCAGCCAGTCAGCTAGCGTTCGGTCTTTGAAGGATCCTGTGACTCCGTGTTCCACCTGGATTTTTCTCAGAGTGTCCGCCTGAGGAATCATCTCCACCATACCTGACAAACGCAAAACACACCTGTCAGAACGAGCGAAGAGCACGCTCCCTGAGGCACACGCGCATCTTTACCTCGCCCTCGCCCCGTGGAGAAACACTTAAAGATGACCATCTTCATGTCTAGACCCTCCTGGATCCAGATCTTGTTCATAATGCGGATAATCTGCAGGGTCAGCATGTCCTGACGCAGATCGTCTCCTGACTGAACCAAGAACGTGACGTTAGCTCGTACTGGGAAACCAGGTGTCGCCTCACCTGTTGAGCAGGTGCATCAGGGCTTACCTTAAAGATGACATTAATGTTGTCTCCATGAGGATCCAGATTCTGGAAGGAGAGCTTCAGTGGGACGGCGTTGGAGTTATAGAATGAACAGGACTGGAAAAAGAGGAATAAAGGCCCTCTTTATTCTGCCTTTATGACTTTGTGAGTCTATAGATGTGTGCGTGTGAGTCCGTGCAAAAGTGTATTTGAATGTGTTTCTTTCTACCTGGATCTTGATTCCAGTAACAACCAGTGCAGGGTTCAGAGGAAGTCTACAGCTGCTGTTCAGGTGGAAAAACTTTTTAACCTCCTCCAGTGCTTCTCTGAGGACACCCTGAACACCCCACACACACAAACACATGAACATACACAGTTATGTACTACTGCCTCCTGCTGGTAAGATCAGAAAGAAATTCTTTAACAATTATTTTATCTCTGCGCTGACTGGCCCTCACCTGTCTGCTGGATGCTGTGGAATCACGGACTTTCTGAGCAACTTTGGAGAGGATGGAGACGAGCCAGCACTGGCGGTCGAATTCTTCCCTCAGACTTCGGCCAACGCAGCACAGCAGGGCGGCCAGCAGATGCTGGTAACGAGCGATGAACTGACTGTCCTGCAGGTTGTCTTTCAGGAGCCTGACATGCATACGCACACATCATTTACAAGTCAAACTGCAACACTAGGTCTCAGCTGTCAGTAAACAACAAACTCTGGTAGAAGTTTAGAAGTTGCTTTAGCCTTTAACACCACAGCTTTAGCTGTAGTGTTGACATTCGTCCGGCAACTGTAACTCTTGCGCTTGGAGAGTTACTGCAGAAAAGCAACCTTGCGCCAAAGAGCGTGTGTTATTTAGATATAGGCGGCAACATCTCCAGTGTTACAGCATTAAAGTGAAGTGACATCACTCTTCTGCCCTGACGCTTTGACTTAATGCTCTCATGGTCTTCTGGGTCTGTCAGCTTGTGTGAACGGTTAATGAATCAAACATCTCTTTACCAGAAGAGGTAGTGAGCGATCCGAATGTCGCCGATTGCTCTGCGAAGCAGGAATCGAACCAGAGAGCTGTCCAGGTAACACTCATACTTCACTGCCTGTAATGATGAGACAGACAAAAGGGACAGAGGAGGTGATATTTTCTTATCCTCTATCAAGTAGCAGCAGTGAGCCTAGAAGAATAATCATTACTTTTTTATTTTGGCTTTTAAATAACTTTTTATAGAACATTTATAGAACAACACAGATGGCAGTACTCAGCCTTAAGCTGGTTGAAATTAATCTCTCTTCTACCTTCATTTTCACACCCAAACTGAACCCAGAAAGTAAACCTGACTGCTCATGGATTGTGTTTCCTTTAAAGAAATTGGAACCCCTCTGCCCTGCTTACCTGCACCAGCTGTGGCAGGAAATCCAGCAGTTCCGGGTCTGAGATGGAGTCCATCCACTGGACCGCCGTCCTCCTCAGCTCCTGGTCCGGGAACCTGCGACATGCAGGAGAAGATAGCAGTGAACTAACCGGAGTCTGTCTGTTTCCTGTTGTAATCCGTTTCCAAGCAACAAGAGCTGGAGTTTGATGAACCTGCAGGAACAGCTGCAGACCTGAACACCTGAGCTGTCACTACAGGTGAACCCCGACTCCGCCATCATTTCTGTGTGTGACCTGTGCAAGTGAACACGTACGAGGCATGCAGCAGACCCAGAGCGTCCATGTGGCTCAGACACGCCCACTGCCGCAGCAGCGCATATATCTCCGGGAGACACGCCCACTGCCAGCAAGGGGCGCTGGCCAGGACCAAGGGCAGCGCCGCACTCTCCCCCTGACAGAAAGCCTTCTTCTCCCACAGCAGGCGCTTGTTTTCTGTTGTGAGCCTTCAAACACAACAACACAAACTGAACACAACCACCACTGTTTTCGAGTTTGTTTTTAGAGATCATCGCAACGGTTAAACAATGAGATCTAATAGAAAATTTAAACTTATATAGTTACTTCAAATCCATACTTTAAAACTTTTGTGTCACACTAAAGCACAAATGTGTGTGTGTGTCCTTTCCTAACCAGAAGAAAGCTTTCTTGTGCAGAACGTCCTGCAGCTGCATCTGACTGACAGTGTCCAGTTTCTTGAACTCATACTGAGGACAGAAGTCTGCTGGAGCTGGGGTGCTGAAGCAGACCTCAAAGGAAGAGGTGGGGAAGTCCACCTGATGGACAGATTCATGAAGACAAAGAAGGAGAAGGAGTTACAGAGATATTTCCGGAGCTCACACAAAGAAATTAAAATTGAAGAAACATGGACTCCTTAAAGAACAGAAACAGAAGACTCATAAAAACATAAAAAACACAGCAAAAGTTAACATTAGGAGCAGTTTTTCAGAAAAACTATTTGGTTTCTAAAAATGAAGAACAGAAACTATAAAGTGCTGTTTTATGCAAAAAATAAAATACATTTTTAAAACCAAGCCCTGTGGTATACCAAAAAAAATCTTCATGAAGAAGAAAGTGTAATCCAGTATAACCACGAAGGTGGAAGCAAGTAGCACAAGTATTGAAACAAAAACTAAGCAGTAGCTTTCTTTGGAACACCAGCCTTGTGTTAAACCTAATTGAAAAAAAGTGTAGCCTTATGGTTCAAGAAAGTCAATAAAAAGCGACAACCTTTTTAAATCTAGTAACCGGAAAATCAGTAAAATCCCTCATAGCAGAAGTCACAAAACCAGACTATAATTATAGGAAAATACTTCTTTAAGCTAACAAATCCTTTAGCGTTTATCATCAAGCTTCTAAACAAATCTTGTCAAGCCACATTTTGCCATAAAGTTTAAGAAATTGACCGGTAGTTGCCAGGACACCTCTTGTTAAAATTGGGAGGAAAAATTTCTGATTGGATTTAATGTTCAGGTTCATTCTGTCTCATATCAGGCTGAGCTCTGGCACATACACAATAGGTTTGTGTTGTCTATCAACCCAATCTGGTCCGAGGCATACTCTAGCTCAGGGGTGTCAAACTCCAGGCCTCGAGGGCCGGTCTCCTGCTGGTTTTATAGGTTGGAAACCATGTAGGACAACGGCCTTCGAGGCCTGGATTCTGACATCCCTGCTGATGACACCCTCCCATGGTTTAAGGAGTTTGGATTGTGTAATCACCCAGACAGCTGACTGGGTCAGTTGAACAGCTGGCACCAGAACAGCAGTGGGTCTCTCACCTGCAGGATCACGCTGTCCGGTTGGCTGAAGTTGGGAGAACTGGTTCGAGCGTTGCCTCTTCTCCCCGGTGTAGAAGGCCACAGACCCAGCAACTTCCTGCCGCACGTCAGCACACTATGCACACACACAACCATTTGAACACATTTTATTTTCAAAAATGTAACATTAAGCACAGTATTAAAAACTGTGTTTTCTTTATTTATTGCAAAAATACATCCCCATTTTTTTTTTACTTTCTGAAGAGAGTCCATAAAAAGTGAAGAAGCAGAAACCTGGCACCCATTTTAGGATTTTTACTTCACGGTTTCTAAAAATATCCATGTTTCTCATAGATGAAACCAAAAAACTCACCAGGACTTTCTCACTCATCAAGCTTTAAATGACATTTACAATGTTTTTATTCCTACTTTTCTGCGATACGTTTATGGACCCTTTTAAATGTAAACACTCTGAGCTTCCCATCATTACCCCTGTTGGTTATCCCAACAGAAGACCCAACTGATAATATTTTTATCCGCTCTTTATATGTCGTCAAACATTTATTTTCCTCTCGGTTTATGGAATGCTGGGAAACTGGTTTCATGGTGACTCACTGTCTGAAGTTGAAGAGCGGCATAGTGACCCAACCAAGAGCCTCAATGCTGCGCCGCTGCTTCCCCTTCTCCTCGGCTCCCCCAGGTGGCGGCAGGGGAGTGGCGTACAGCGTCACGGTCAGCTGAGATTCCCGCGGAAGCTGGTTGATTTCAACGGGAAAACACACCCTGTTTGGGGGCAGGGGTTCAAGTGTTAGGGTGCAGTTGATGTGACATCACAACTCAGGCAGATGAGGCCCAGCTACACACCTCTGGTCCCACACCACCAGATGGAACAGATATTTGCTGACAGCCTGTTTGCTGGTGTTTTGTGGTGCGCAGAGCTCCGCCCCTCCATGAGTCAGAGAGCAGGACAGGAAGAAGCCCTCAAAGCTGACCAATCAGAAAAACAGAACAAGAATATGAGAAAACCCATTTCTGATGAGCAGATAAATACCTGTGTGATTACATTTTCAAAAGTATTTTGTCATATCTTTGCTGATTGTGCTGCTTGTTTCCACCTGTTCGGATCGGATTCTTCTCAGATGCTTAATTCAAGCTTAAATTCTGCTTAAACTTTTTTACTGCACAGCTGACATGAGGGTGAGAAGCTAATGCTAATACTTTTCTCTGCCAGAAGTTGTTTTTTGCTGCAGGAATCTGGTTTCCATGACAATCAAACATTCCGGTTGGGATCTGGAGGAAGAATGTGACTCTTGTGCGGCTGTACCTGGCAGCCCATGTGATGGGGATGCGGTGAGCGGCGTACACATTGAAGGACAGCACATTGGTGACGAGGCCGGCCTCCTGCACTGGTGCTGTACAGCCGCGGCTCTGCGGTGTCGTGTGAAAGTTGGCATTAAATGTGCTGCAGTAGAGTTCCACCAGATCCAAGATGGTTGCCGTCAGCTTCTCCACCACTTTTTCTGAAATATAAACAAACCAAACTGGCTTGAAACTCCTGGCAAAGAGGTCAGAGGTCATACAGACTTTCTTCAAACGACACAGCAAAGAATCAGATTTATAACGACTGTTTAAACTTTTCACGTGAGAAAGCCTTGAACTTGTTCATGCAGAAGCACGTGCGTGACTGAGCATACCTCTGTTCTGTCGTACAGCCAGCACTGAGGCATCCTGAGGGCAGACAGAGAGGAAACATCAGGAAGACGGCGAAACATGAAAAATACAAGACTTTCAGTTTTATTTTTTATTTGCAGCCCCACCTTCAGGACTTTGGGCTGCAGGCGACAAGGGCATGCTGGGAGCAGGTTGAGGGCCGCCGTCACCTCAGGTGTCTCCACGGCTGCCAGGGAACTGCAGAGCGCCTTCACCGACTGTACGAGACGCTCCACGTGAAGAGGCAGCTCCACCTTCAGAGAGAAGAAAGACTTTTTAATGTAAACTTCCAGTGAAATGTAGTCAAATGTAAAAAATTGTCCAAAATCAAGACAGCAAACTTTATTTTGATAAACTTGTTTCAAACATTAAAAAAATACAGTAATGCAGTACATGTGCATCTTTAGCATACAAGTGCATGTGTGAATGCATTTATGTGTCTTTCTACATTGGTATGTGTTTCCATGTTGCTGCATGCCTCCCTACATGTTTGTCTGTTTGTGTTTGTGTTTATATATGTGCGTGCACGGCCCCAAATGCTTGTATCTGTGATTGCACCTCTGACAGCAGGAAGGTCTCGGCTTCATTGTGGAATGTGTCAAGCAGAAGTG
The DNA here is from genome assembly GCA_014656515.1 of Oryzias celebensis. NCBI lineage: Eukaryota > Metazoa > Chordata > Actinopteri > Beloniformes > Adrianichthyidae > Oryzias > Oryzias celebensis. The sequence continues at coordinate 11,434,755 of BNCR01000005.1, forward strand.
TCAGAGCCTCCCTGTTTAAGCAAAAAGCAGAAATAAGAACTAACAGCAAAGAAAAAAAACAACAAATACATAACAACTCAGGCTCCGCCTCCTACCGGGTGACAGTCTGTTTGATTGGTCGCTCTTGCAGCAGGATGCTGTGGTTCATGGTGGATGCTGTGTCATCATCTTCCTTCTGTCAATCAAAAGAGCAGGATCAGAAGTGACTGGCCTACTCTTCCTTTTCTGCAATCATCAGAAACTGAACTAGTAAAATTCAAAACATTGGAGTATATAATGGATTTAGATGCAAAAACGTAAAAACAATGGAAACAGATCCTCCTCTGACCTCCTGACTACCAGAGAAAAAATATTTGTCCCGTCAGTATTCTTTAAATCCAACAAAAACTACAATTCCTAGAGTGTCATATTTGGTATTATCGAAAAGCCCCAAACGTCCTCTGTAGATACCAAAAGGAGTTAATTCTGTAGTATGCAGTGATTGGGAGATGAGCTGCATGAAGCATGTGGAGCATCAGCTGATCCAAACAGAACCACGGAAAGAAACATCACCTGCAGAAAGATTTACACTAACTTTGTTGAAACCCTAAACCTTTAGAGGGCCCTGCAGATCACTTCTTCAGGCTTTTTTTAAATTATGTTCTGGTTAAAGTTCAACTTTTAGTAAAGTTCTACAAATTGAGCAGAATGAGTGCAGTCTCTTTAAATGAGTGTTCAGACCGTGCGAGCCAGCTCTGTGTTGACAGCAGATCTCCTGGTGAGGAACAGTCGGATGTCCCAGTCGAACTTCAGACACTGCGTGACGATCTCCAGACCAGCCAGACTCTGAGAGCTGCAGCAAACAAAGAGTTAGCAACTCAAAGAGCTACCGACAAAGATTTTATTCTGAAATGCCGAACAGGAAACTAGGAAACTACAGCTGCATAGTAATCTCAGTATTGGTCGGAACCATTATTTTTTTTCACATAAAAGTCACTTAAAATCCTTTTATTTTATCAGAAATGGACAGTGTGATTATGTATGAATTCTGGTTGTGCTTATTGAACTCAAAATGATTTTCTGTGGTTTTAATGTTTTAATATGACTTTGGTAAACATTGAAGCCACCCCACTTAATGGATTATTGGAGCATTATGGGTACCATATTGTCCAGAGCCTGGCAGAGTGATAGGTACTGTGCATCAACACAATGAACTGCAGAAGTGAGTGTTTTGTTTAGTACTGCATGTGTAACGACTGAAGATTGTTGAGAGTAATTGTGAATAAAGTTTGACTCATGTGTCGTGTTGCACTCTCTACAAAGGCTGGTTATTGCAGATAAAGAGGAACACACGAAGAACAACACAATTCATTAGAAAAACTTCCCATCAACCCCTTTGATCAATCACCTGCCTCTTAAGCCCTCAAGGCCTTCTGGGTGGTCTAACCTCATATTTTTTTAATGTTGTTTTTTTTTTTTTTATTAATTATAACCCAGCGCATCTTATGTATGAAAGTGCACCATTTATTCTCCGTCAATTCATATTGTGCCTCATATTCCAGTGCAACTTATGGTCCCAAAAAATGCATCCTGTGATTTGACAGCACTTGGTTGAAAGCTTAAAAACAGGTTGCACCTCTAACAAATACATTTCAAAACTAAGGTTCAAACAGATTTTAAACAAATCCATCCCCTCTGCAAAGATTCATCCCTGAAGGAAATTTTTCTTTGAGTAGATTGTGGTGATCATTGATTATATATGAGAACTGGACTGATTGACTCCACCCCCATTATGTTTCAAACAGGAAAGTACCCGCCAAAATCCTATAGACTTCTTTAGAGAAATAAACAGCTTTTACTCAGTCATTATATTTGTCTTAATGGCAATTTTTGTCGTGCAACCTTTATTTTTAGCTCATTCTTGCTAATCCATTTTTTTCACAATATTTTTTTTTTTTTGAAGGTTATTCAAGTTATTAACAGTTCAATGAGATGCCTCATAAAAGCAGAACCTGCTTTCAAATGGAAGTGGTGCTATGCTGATTGGTGAGAGTTTTTACAATAAAAAGTTGACTCAGACCAATGCGGACCAATCACTTCTTAGTGATAACCTCTGGTTCCAACATAGTGGAAGCTTTAATTGCAAAGAAAGGGCAACAGAACTGACATTATTTGGTTGGAGTTGGAAACAGGTAATTTTTTATGGATGACGTCAAACTCACTCAGTCCAGTTTTCATATGCAGTCAATGGTGGTAATATCAGTCAGATTGTCGATTTTGCAGTTTCTAAGTACCATAAGATAAACGTCAGAAAAATGAATCAAAACATGGAAAATTCTGCAAAACTAAATGACTGAAGCTTAGTAGAAACTCTCAGGGAAGCCTCTCATCTGCTTTTCCTTCCTCACATCTTTTTTTTTTTTTCCTTTTCAGGCTGTCAAGTTTAAGTCATCTGCTTTCACAATCACTAGTGTGCCTCGCACTTCTCATGGAAGTGATCACTTCCCTCTCTCCGCCTGCTTCCCGCATAAGAATTCTGGTCTACTTTGTAACCAGTTTCAAACCCTAAGGGGAGTTTCTGCTCCTAAGCTACAGCTTTTGATCAATCTTAAAGACAGTCATGCAATAAAAAAAAAACAACATTCTTTCTTCTTTCTGCCCCTGTCTCTCTTGATTCCATTTATTTTTGTCCTCCAAAACAAACCTTTCCATGTTCCCCAACAATCTAAACAGATACAGGATGGACATGGGATTGTCCAGGTCCAAAAAATAGTTATTGTTTCAGAGCAGGAAGTTCAGCTGGCCTCACAGCTGCAGCTTATCGTATGGACACACTTCCACCAACGCACAACACTGCTACATTGCAGCTCCCGTGTGAGCAGCGCAGCAGCTGCTTCCTGTCTGCAGACCTGTGCTGCAGAGGAGTAAGCCAAAAAAAAAAAAAAAGAAAGAAAAGAAACCCTCAGAGAAGCAGCTGCAATGGTGGAGATCCTTACAGCTGTAGGAAGCAGACAGAGGGGAACCTTCTGGAGACATGAAATGTAAAAAGCAAGAGTTTCTGTACAGTTTAGGTTTCAATAATCCCAACCCAGACTCTGGTTTTAGCTAAAGACTAAGGACTTGAAGCTGCATCAGATGATCTGCGGTCAGTTTACTTTTCTGTCTGAATCATGCCGAAACCAGACAGACACGTGCATGTCAGCAGGAGAACATCTGAAACCGACAAACTCGCTACTGCTTTCTCTTTGCTCCAAACCCTGACAGAGACAGGTCAGAGATACCAAACCACAGGAGAGCTCTGAAGCTTCTGGTCTAAAGCTGTGATGCTCTTACTTGTGCAGGAACTCCTCTTGTCCACAGACTTTCAGTAGGTAATCTTCAACATTCAGGTGGTCCAGGTCATCCTGAGCGTAACAGAGAGTCTGGTAGATGAGCAGGTCCACTGTTGATGAACCTGACAAACACACACACACACATCTTAGGCCTTGAAATTGTGTTTTTATTAAATAATTGAGATGCTTGTGGTACACATGTCTGACTTGGTTTTTTTTCTGATATTATGTTTTTTTTATATGTTAGTTTAAAGATCCACTCCAATCATCTTTTGATTTGTTGTAAAAACGTTCTCAGTGTTTTTTTTAATTATGAATTTGCCGTAGTTCACTCCATTAACACAGACATGTTATTAATGGCTAAAGCGGAGGCAGCAGCCTGTGACGTCTCCTCAGAATAAAACACGCTCACTTTGCCTCATTTCCTGTCCATGAAAACCGATCAAACGGAGAGATTGACTCCGAGCCGCGTGGCTTTCATTCTGTCATGTATTGTTGAGGTTTTCTATTGTCTGTAATGAAAACAATATACCATTATGAAACGTTGCGTTTACCGGCAGGCAACGTTCTTTTATTTTTCGGTGTTGTAATCCAGTGGGGAGAAGCTCCAACAAAAACATAAATCCTTGTGATCACAGAGTTACTGTCGTGAAAAGATAATGTCGTAAAGTAGGTGAAGAAAGGAAGGTATGTATGGTTTGCAGATGCGGAGTGAAACAGATAGAGTTCCGTATACAGGTAGTGTAGTGACAAGTATGTTCCTTATGTTATTATTACCTTAATAATTGTTTATATGTTGCGCTAATATACTGGATTCCTCCAGTGTTTCATGAAGCTAAATCACAATCAATGTGTTAGGATATGGAAGCGTGCATATATTCGATCCATCGTCAGTATCTATTCCAGGATTTCAAGATGTGCGGTCTTGGTCCCATATTTTAAATTTATTTTGCCTAAAAGTGCAACTTATACATCAGTGCAACCTATTTACGAGTTTTTCTTCTTTATTATGCATTTTTTTGGCTCTTTTTTCCAAAACATGAATTTTGTCTGCTCGTAATTGACACCAAATTGAACAAAAAATACTCAGAAATGCAATTTTGAGCTTAATTTTCTTTATATCTGTCCTCCATCATCTGAAAAACGTTAAAAAGAACATGTTAAAAAAACACACTATAATTTTTTATTGGCTTTTATAGAAAGCACCTTGATTAAACTATGATTGTGAAGCTCCTTGAAAATAAAGTTGGTATTTGATTCCACTCCTGCCGTTCCGAGAAACGTTAATTTTTAAACCTGCATTCCACATGAAGGAAAGGTCTCACCATCGCAGGTAAAGGTGAGTGGCTCCCTGAAGTGCTCGCTGATGATCGTCACCTTCACGCTCACCCCGAGGGCCTGGTGCAATTCGTCGTGGCCCACAGACGGTGACCATACAAAGCCGGCGTTCTTCGAGCGGTCGCTATGTGGGTACGCCGACCGCAGCCTGAAAAAAACAGAGCGGGTTGTGAGCTCGTAGCTCAGGGGCGCGCATGAGCATCTCTTTGTTAACACTCACACGTCCAGCATGTGGCAGAAGGCGGCCACCTCTTCATCCCTTTCCTCCGACACCTGAAACAGCTCGTAGCCAAACCCACTCGCCCTGGAAGCCGTGGACACCTGTCAGTCACACACATAATCAAAACAGTTCCTGCAAACAGGTTCTTTAATTTATTAATAAATTAAAGAATAAAATATAAATAACATACAATAACAAAGCACAATTATGACGGTTGATCACTGAAAGAGCAGACAGATTTCATCAAACCATCGGGTTTGCAAACTTTTTAAAATCAACTTCCAAGCATTTGTAACTTCTTTGATTTTTTCCTGGTGCCTTTCCATTCCAACAATAAATTACATATTTGTCAGTATCAACTCTTGAAAAAAGAATTTCCAAAATATGTATCAACCACTGAATCCACAGTCCTCCTATGCATAGGATTCAATTACTTTAACAGTAGCTGGAAAATCCCATTTCGATTCTTTGAAAGCACAGATTCAAAGCAACCAAACATTTTTCATGTATGGAATAATTGACACAAATTCAAATATCTCTATCTCAGATCTTAGAGAAATTAATTGGATAAATCCAGTCTTTCATCATCATCTCAAAAACACAAATGTCGATTTAAAAACATGACAGCTAACCTCAGTCCTCTACTGTTTCTTATCTGTGTTTTTTCCATCACAATTAGGGTTTTATTCAGGTTTACCTCTAAATAAATAAAAACTCATACATTTTTCCGCAGGTTTTAAGCACACAAACCATCCAGGAAGCCTGCTGGATGGGGAAGCAAAGACATTGCATCAACTTAAACTTGAAAAGTTCTCACTGTGCTGAAATTGTGCTTTGCTTCAAAATGATGTAAACTAATGTAGTAGTTTGACTTCCATCATCTTCTGGTTTAGAAACAGTGTGAGGCCGTCCCAAGAGTTCAAATCTGTAAGGGTAGGCGAGGCCTGACCGAATACATTAAAATACACCAGGCTTTGCAACACTCAGCAAATCTAATTCATTACTTTTTATGCTGTTTTTTATGTTATTGTCTTCAAAACAAATGCTTCTACACTCAAACAGCGTGTGTCACTGCAAAATAGTTAGAATTTATTCTAAAAAAAAATATGAAGCTGTCTGATTATTTAGAGGGAGATATGGTATTTTATTGTGCATAAAGAACCCAAGAAAAGGTTGAAAAATCTCCTAAAAGCATCAGTTTACAGATGAGACATCCTTTTAATATGTCAAAAAATTAGACTTTATTTCCATAATTTACCCTTTCAAAATAACAGAAAACAAAAAAATAATGGTGTGTGCAAAAGTTTGGGCACCCTGCAGAGTTAGTACCTTTTACTGCACCCTCTTGGCAAGTATCACAGCTTGTAAACACTTTTTGTATCCAGCCAAGAGTCTCTCACTTCTTGTTTGAGAATCTTCATCCATTCTTCTTTCCAAAAGTCTTCCAGTTCTTTGAGATTTCTGGGATGTCTGTTACACACTGCTCTTGTCAGGTCTATCCATAGATTTTCAATGACGTTGAGGTCATGTGATTGAGAAGGAAACTGCAAAATCTTGGATTTTGAGGTGTGTTTAGGATCATTATCCATTTGTAGAAGCCATCCTCTCTTCAACTTCAACTTTTTCTCAGATGGCATAAAGTTAGTGTTCAAAATTTGCAGAAAATGTGTGGAATCCATTCTTCCTTGTACTTGTAAAATGTTTTCTGTGCTGCTGTCTACAATACGAGCCCAAAACATGATTGATCCACCCCCATGCTTAACAGTTGGACAGATGTTCTTTTTCATTAAACTCTGTACCCCTTCTTCTCCAAATGTACCTTTGTATTTTTGTGCCCAAAAAGTTCCATTCTAACCTCGTCGGTCTACAGAACTTGTTTCCAAATGCATCAGGCTTGTTTAGATGTCCATTACATGTCCATGACAATGTCAGATCTCAGGTTTTTGCCAAAGGGAGTGGTGCATATTATAAATTCAGCAGGGTTCCAAAACTTTTGCATACACCATTATTTTGTTTTATGTTATTTTGAAAGTGTAAATGATGGAAAAAAAAATTTTTTTGACATAATAAAAGAATGTAAATTTCAATCTTTCCTTGGGTTCTTTATGCACAATAATTTAGCAGTTTAACTGGGGTGCCCACGCTTACTATCCTCACTGTGGAAAGAATTGAGGGTGTCTGCATGAAGCTGCACACGAACTGTGAAAAAAGGATTGTCTGTTTTCACATTGTGTCTGTACAACTTCTCTTTGGCAGAATTCACCACATACATTTGTAGTTTCCAGCTATTTATGATAAAATTAGCATTTTCTCACTGTTGTTCTCTCTATAGATGAGTGGTAAAAAAGAAATACAAACAAGAATTTCTCCTAAAAATATATTTAAAAAACCCTTCTTTTTAGCAACAGGAAATTAAATTGAATCTTTTCAAAAATGAGGACATTATATGCTTTTTATTGCTGTGCAGAACACCTGTTAAATCTTTGTGTTTTGATGTGGTACATATTACCAATAAAGACAAAAGCTGGACTTGATTCTCTGGCTGTTGCTTTTTAATTTCCAAGCTTGTAGAAGTTTAGGATTTGTTTGTTTTCTATTTTTGTGACACAATTAGGTGTTTGCTTGTCTTTTCTTTAAACTTTACTCATTTCACACTGAATAAGGATGCACAATTGTATCTGCAAACATTAATGTATGCAAAAAGTTTTTTTTTTTTTCAAAATTGGCATATCAGCTATCAGTATTTCTGAGAACTCTGGAGTATTTCCTGTGGTAGAATCCTGGACAGGATGCTCCACAATGCCTGACAGTTGCTGCTGTCACTCCACTGAGGCTATCAAACCTCACACTGTAGTTTTTTTTTTTTTTTTTTTTTACTCTACTGCCGGTTAGACTGGTCTGACTGCTGACACTAATCTCGGCTGAGTTGCAGGCGGCCGACTGTGAATCAGGTCAAGAGGAAACAGTCGCGGCTGTTGTCTTGATAAAGGAGGTGGGTTCCAGTGTTTTAAGATCATGATCTTGTATCCATGAAGTGGATCTGTGTGGTTTTGTGTGTCAGTCATACTCCATGTCAATGAAGTATCCTACAAGTAACCAAACATTTAAGGTGTTTCATGTCATGCATGTCTTTAAAGAGACTCTTAGCCCTGTTAATGTCAAGTTCATAGGCCAAAGAAAACAAAAATCTTATAAAGTTGGGGTGCTACTGACAGCAATGCAAAAGAAGAAGCACCTGCCTCGGCCGAGGTGTTCAAAAGCGACAAAGACGAAGAAGAATTCTATGAATTTCATAATTCAAAGTGATGTAAAGAGCTTTGTTGTCTTGTTAGCATGTTCGTTATGCTATGGTAAAATAAATTTTGGGTGAAGAGTACACACATTAAGTCTAATATTGTTGTCTATTCTGTTATTAGGATTGCTTTCAAGATGGAATGTCCATTCTTGGTCCCGTATTTTATTAAATACATTTTTACCAAAAGTGCGACTTACACTATACTCCAGAGTGACCTGTAGTCTGAAAAATACAGTTCATGAGGCAGTCAACAGGAGCAGTAGAGGTTAAAGCAAGACCTGGAAGACCAAGAAAAATCTCAGACAGAGCAGCTCGCAGGATTGTAAGAAAAACAAGTCAAAACCCACGTTTGACTGCAGGATCCCTAAAGAAAGCCCTGGCAGACTCTGGAGTTGTGGTACACTGCTTGGAGAAGAAGGGTACAATGAAAAAGAACCTCTGTCCAACTGATAAGCATGGGGGTGGATTGATAATGCTTTGGGCTCGTATTGCAGACAGCGGCACAGAAAGCATTTCAGGAGTAGAAGGAAGAATGGATTCCACAAAACCTCAGCTAATTTTGGACACTAACTTTATGCCATCCGAGAAGAAGTTGAAGTTGAAGAGAGGATGGCTTCTACAAATGGATAATGATCCTAAACACACCTCAAAATCCATGTTGTCTTACATTAAGAGGCAGAAACTGAAGGTTTTGCAGTTTCCTTCTCAATCACCTGACCTCAACATCACTGACAATCTATGGATAGACCTGACAAGAGCAGTGTGTAACACACATCCCAGAAATCTCAAAGAACTGAAAGACTTTTGGAAAGAAGAATGGATGAAGATTCTCAAACAAGAACTGAGAGACTCTTGGCTGGATACAAAAACATGTGATACTTGCCAAGCAGTAAGTAAGTAAGTAAGTAAGTAAATATTTATTTCTATAGCACCTTTCTCAGATAAAAATCCCAAAGTGCTTCACAAAAATAAAAACAGATAATATTACAACCAATAAAACACAAAACATACAAACAGAATGGAGGGAATTAAAAGCAAGATAAAACACATTAAAAGGTAAAATATACTAACTAAAAGCTTTTCTGAATAAAAACGTCTTGAGCTGACTTTTAAAACCTGCAACAGAGTCATTCTGTCGTATTGACAAAGGGAGGACATTCCAAAGACGAGGAGCAACAGCTTGAAAGGCGAGGTCTCCTCTGGTTTTATAGCAGGGAATTTGTAATAGATTTTGTTTGGAGGACATCAAAGACCGGACAGAAGAGTAGGGGGTTAAAAGGTCAGCAATGTACTGGGGGTGTTGTCCGTGCAAGGCTCTAAAAACTAGAAGTAGAATTTTAAATTCAATTCTAAAGTTAACTGGGAGCCAGTGCAAAGAAGAGAGTAGTTGAGTTATGTGTGCTCGTTTATTGGCTCCTGTTAAAAGCCTCACTGCAGAGTTTTGGACGAGCTGCAGACGTTTTAAAGAGCTTTTGCTAAAACAGGTAGAAGTGAATTACAATAGTCCAAACGTGAAGAAATAAAAGCATGCATAATCATCTCCAGGTCAGGTCTAGATAAGATGTGTTTGACTTTTGCCACATTCCTCAGGTGATACATGCAATTTTTGACCGTTTGTTTTTCATGTCCTTCCAAAGATAGACATTTGTCGAACACCACCCTTAAGATTCCTGACACTCGACTGGACAGAGGAGCTCAAAGAACCAAGGTGATGTTTGATGGAAGAGATTTTGTTGTCCGGGGCGAAAATCACTGTCTTTGTTTTCTGAGCATTCAGGTGTAGATGGTTATTAGATAACCATGACTTAATCTCAGATAAACAGTCCAGTAAGCTGGTCAAGATGTTAAAGTCTGTTTCAGGGAAGGAGCAATATAATTGAATGTCGTCTGCATACAGATGGTATGAAATGTGACTGAAATTGCTAATTAATTTGCCTAGAGGGATCATGTACAGAGAGAATAAAATAGGGCCTAGAACTGAACCCTGGGGAACACCACAATAAACGTTTTGCATTTCAGAGGTTATTGAACCTACACTGATGTTGAACGTTCTTCCACTGAGATATGAGACAAACCAATCTAAAACAGACCCAGACAGACCATAATCACCTATAAGACGCGCTATCATAATGTTGTGATCAACAGTGTCAAATGCAGATTTGAGGTCCAGAAGCACAAAGACAGAGAACTGTCTAGAATCTGCTGCCATGAGCACATCATTAGAAACCTTTAAAAGAGCTGTTTCTGTGGAATGGTTCTTCTTAAAACCTGACTGGAAGATATCCAAGATGTTTTGTTGTTCCAAATAAAAATTTAGTTGCTCCATAACTATTTTCTCTAAAATGTTCGAGATAAAAGGGCGCTTTGAGATGGGTCTATAATGTTTTGGATCAGAGTGATCAAGGTCAGGCTTTTTTAAGGTAGGAGTGATGAGGGCATGCTTTGAAAAAAAGAAGGCACAGATCCTGACTCCAGTGAGAGGTTAATGAGTTTGACAATAGTCACACCAATACTTTGAAAGGCTTCAGTACAAGGTACAAACTCTGCATGGTGCCCAAACTTTTGCACACACCATTATTATTTTGTTTCTGTTATTTTGAAAGGATAAATGATGGAAATAAAGTCTAATTTTTTTGACATTTTAAAAGGATGTCTCCTCTGTAAACTGATGCCTTTAGGAGATTTTTCAACCTTTCCTTGGGTTCTTTATGCACCATTTTACCTGGGGTGTCTACTCAGACTATGCTGCAGGTATGTCTTTACTCCCTAAAACTCACTTCTGTCCTTTGGTTCACCTTTGGTTCAGGTGAACCAACAACCTTGCTGTCAAGCAGACGAGAGTCTGCTTGTTTTGTCCACACAAGAGTTCAGGTGACATTTACTCTTACCAAACGACCCAGGCAGGTTGAGAAAACAAACCCTAATGCAAATCAAACCTGCAAGTATTGATGCAAACGTATTTTTCAAGGGAGTGTGTGACACGATCTGGTGCTGTCTCAAATGATCCTGGTCCTCAAGGATCTCCCGAAGTAAAGCTATCTTGGTCTTGTCATAGCACCATTGCAGAAGGTTAATGTTCTGAATAAGCAAGAAAATCAGGCCAAGATTCCTAGAAAGACATGAGCCAGCTTGTTTAAGAATACAAGTAAAAAGGCTTCACTACTGAATGTTTAGCAACAGAAGAGTAATAGTTGGCTTTTTTTCTCTTCTTCAAGTTAGTGGATTAACTAAAAAAATGTATAATGTGTCTTAATTACTATAACTATACGCCATAAGGTTTTTGATCTTTTGGAACCAAATAAACATCAAATGTTTGAAGGTTGTGTTGTTTCCAGGAACATCTTCAGGATATATTTTGATTTGATAAAGAAAAAGAATCATTGACCTTCACTGTATGAAGACGCCTCTAAAATGTGGTTCAAATACATCTTTGACATCTATCCTTGAGGACCTACTTTCTTAGTTGGGTGGAGGTGACCACAAGGTCTCATCTCCATCTAATCAGGGCAACAATAAAACCAATTAGCAAAACCAGCAAAGCCTCAGGTTCTTACCGGGTTTGCAGAAACCCGCCGTTGGTTCTTGTTGCTCTTGAAAGCCGGTGCATATGTCCTGGGTGGCACCTGAGGAGGAAGGGTATGACTCCGAGCCACAGGCTTTCCTGAATGCTCCCTGATATTCCTGTGGGCCCGAGGTCCCGGCCGGGCCTCGTTGAGTCTGGACAGCGAGCCATTAATGTGGTCAAAGCGCAGGTCCTCTGAGGTCACTTTGGGCTGGTCCACATCAGGCATGAACAGGTTCACATCTCGGGGGGAAGAAGACCTTCGAGGGGGCAGGAAGGGGTTGCCTGACCCTGATGATGGCGGAATGGGGTTTCTTGGTGGAATGGCAGGAGGAACATCATCAAGGGGGGCAACAAGGCCTTTGGAAAGAAATCCAGATCCAGATCCCAGAAAATCTCCGTGTCTGGAGCCTGAGAAGTCGCTGGACTTAGTGATCTCAGGACTTAAGATGTATGGAGAGTCTTTAACATAACCTCCTGGAATAGGGGGCACCATGGATGGAAAATATTGTGGAGACTGGGACCCTCCAGGCTGGTTCAGGGAAGAGTTTGATTCGGACAGCTCCCTTGGCTGACTCCCTCCTGCCGTCCCTGGCTCAGGGATGGTTGGGGGGCACTCTATAAAGGGATTTGGGGTTTTGGAAAGGGGCTGGCTGGGAGAGGAAGAATCACTTTGATCTGTGCTGGATCCACTTTTGTCCTGTTTGTGTCTGGAGAGGGCATCGTACTCCATCTGCAGCGCTTCAGCCAAAACCAGCTCTCTCTGGCTGAGACCCAGAGCCTCCAGACCCCCCCAGCCCATTTCATTGCTCTCCTTCTGCGTCTGAGCTGCTGACATGGTGAGCTGAGACGAGGAGAACCTCAGAACCACATCTAGATCAGTTAGTGAAGGCACATGGAACTAGAAGACAAAAAAAACCAAAGAAAACACAATGATTACCTTTTAAAACTAAAACAAACTGATGCTCCAAAATCTGTCCAGTATTTAAAACATTTTTTTAAATAAAATGTTGGTATTTTTACATTATTTTAAATAAAATACAATGACTAGTTTAACTAACTAAATTTAAAAAAATGGCGACTGAACTGACTTTATTCTGTTGGAGCTGGAAGTAAGTTATTTTCTATGTGTGACATCACACTCACTCAGTCCAGTTCTCTTATACAGTCAATCCTTTAAACCAAATAAAGCCATCTGACGGAAAAACTGCACTCTGTGAGTTTGATGATTGTTTAGATGACATTGTAAAAAGAGTAAGGAGACCTCGAGATCTAGGAGATTTCACATCAGAAAAAAAAAAAAAAAAGAAAGCATGGAGGCCTTTGATATCCCCTATGGATGAGCCCAACGGAAAACTTCTGCATCACAATCTGACACACCAACACCAAATAAATGGGATTTCAGTGTCATTCTTTATGTAGCCACCGTTCTCTTTTTATCATTACATGGAATGGTTGTGTCCGAATTCCTTCACTATCACAATTTAGAACACTACATGGGGCATTCAACATTTGCAGGATGTTCCAAAATCCCAAACATTAGAAATTTCCCAGAAGTCTTTGCAAAGAAGTACTGCGCATCGATGCTCACAGGATTAGCAGAAACACACAGACCAAAATGAATAGCATTTAAATATTTTATTATTTAGAAAAAGGTAAAGGTAAGAAAACCCAGGCATGCACGTGGAGAACATGCAAACTCCAGACAGAAAAGTACCAGCTGGGATTTGAATCAGGGCTTTTTCCCTATGAGGCAAGAGCACTAACCACTGCACCAAGCAGCCTGAATGCTAAATCAAACTACATATTGTACGTGAACAGTGCCAAGAAACTCTCCCTAAATTCTCAACACTTGATAATAGGACATAAACACACGACTGTTTATCCATGGAAGTCAGGACAAGTTTAAAGAACGGGAGCAGAACTTTTAGGAAGAATAAACTTCTCCATGTGTGCAATCTCTGTCTGAGCGTCAGGTGTTTTACTACCAAAAGAAAGTTTCACACAGGGATAAACACTTTTATTTACCCCCAACATAACTTCTGCCCCACCAACAAACAGCAGGTTTGCTGTCTACCTCTGAGACTTGAGGCTCCTCCATTTGGGCAACACATCAACCTTTGATGCAGACCCCCCTGAAACGTTTATGGTTATTAAAGTTCAAGAAAATAAAGCCAAAAAGTGAGATTCAAACACAAAACATCTTGTTTTTAGCTCAGTGGACACATGACAATTATTTTTATCTCCCAACCATCCATGTTTGATATGAAGTCAAAACATAACTGACCTGACAATCCAAATAGTGCCAAAATTGGATTAAATACGACTTACTTTGAATATACTTTTGTCCAGCACAAACATTCTTTAAACTGTTTTATTATCTTTATCAAGCGTCTTACATTTAACTAGTTTTTGCACTTTTTCATGAAAGCGTCATGAAAGTCCCACTCCGATCATCTTTTGCTCTAATGTTAAAGGATTCCCAGTCTTCTTTTAATTATCATTATGTCCGTTTTAGCAAAACATCAAATAACCTGTCATTTTCCAGGGCAGTTTCTATAGAGAGGCAGCAGTTGATGCGGAGTAAGCCCGCCCATGCTTCCTGTCATCCATTTGTTTACACTCTTATTACTGGCAACAAAAATGGCAGCAATAATTACACTAATGAAGAACAGATTTGAGTCAGAAAATTACTTGTCTGAAAACTTTAGTTTCCCCCTAGAAGTGAAATGTTATTTTATCAAATGCTCCACACACAACTGGTGATAAATCACGTGATAAAGTCAGCAGGTGACAGGTGCGATCAGAATCAAAACAGATTTTACACCCATGAGAACATCTGGCCGAAGTCTGTGTCTAGTTGTAAGGTTTCTGGGTTTGACCCCGGGTTTAAATCTCGTCTTGTCTGCTGCATCATCTGGACTTTTTTTTCCCTGAGCCTGGTTTTGGGGGTCTGTGTTTTTCCACTGCTTCAGCCTGTGAGGGCGCCCACACCGAGCCGAACCACCTTCCGACCAACAACACGCACAAATAGGGTTGCCTTATGCGCCGAACTCATTCGAGCACCTAACACGTGGGTTCCGACGTTCCAGGCGCTTCCGGGCCGGACGCGGCGTGGGGGGATCGCGGCGGAACCCCGACTGTCGAATCTGTGAATGAAGTTCTGCGCAACACAGCGGCGCAGCCTGGGAGCGACTGACCGACCGGACGAGATGCGTCACGGTCCGTTGGTCAGTCCACGGCAGAGTGGTTCGCGGTTTCCTCCTGATCTCCGGCAGCAGGTGAGTCCCTTACCTGCACCTCCGTCTACGGAGCTCGGGAGCGGCCGTTGGTTGCCATCTTAACGCGGTTCACTTTGCTCCCACAAATCACACCGATCCTCCTCCGCTTTAGCCGGGAGCAGGAGGATCCCAAATGAAGCGTCTCCTTCGGCTGATGCCGCCGCTCACATTCACGCATAAAGATGGAGCTCCAGTTCGGCGGGATTCGGCCGCCCGGTTCTGGATTTGAGGTAAACAATGCAGCAGGTCGCGCAGAGCTCCGCAGCCTCTCCGCCCGGTCAGAGGCGAGCATCGCGGCGTGACGTCACCCGCTGCTGGGCAGCTGCGGGCATGCGCAGTTAGCAACCGGGACAAAAGTATTAACTGACCAAACTAAACACAAAATAAATAAATAAAATCCCACGTCTAGGAAATACATTAAACATTTTCTGAAAGACAGAAAGATAAAAATGAGAGGGAGTTTGACAACAAGTCATTTTAAGTACTAGCGAAAAGAATCAATAACGTTTTTTAAATACTTACAATTCAAATACAATCAATAAATAATGTGTTGTAGAAAAGATTGTAAATCTGTCTGAGGCATGTTGTTGATCAAAATTAGATCAAACATATACCATTATAAAATTGTTTCTAATGAAATAAACCAATTAATCAATATTGGAAAACAATTGAATTGAGACGTAGTAGTTTATTTTACTATAACAGAAAACCACAAAGTGCCACAGAGGAAAACACACGTGTTCTCAGAAAAAAAGATCAACCATCATCACAGTTCAATGTGTGGAAACACTTTGAGTTTTTGCAAAGACGTGACCATATAGTGTGGTAGAATATGTCCTGGATCGATATTAGTCCACTGAGTTGAATCAAATTGGATCGTTCAAAATGAATCAATATTGACAAGAATCAGCAACCACGAATTATATTAATCGAATTGTTGTTCAAGTGAAGCATTACACCCCTAACCACAACAAATTTTCAGAAAGTCTGTGACAAGACACTAATACAAGAGCTATAGGTTTATATGAAGTCTTGAGTGGAAGGGGAGTACTGTACATTGAAGCTTTGTAGCACATTTTTCAGAGTAAGCAGTGAGATGTGCAAGGTGTTCAAGGTGGAGGTGGGACTGCACCAAGGATGGGCTGTGTTTGCTGTGGTAATAGATAGATAAGGTTAAACAGGAATCCCTGAAGATTGGAATATCTGGAGACGACATGTTAATGAGTAATGAGAGCAGGGATCAGGAGTATGATTATCTAGACCAGGGGTGTCAAACTCCAGTCCTCAAGGGCCGGCATCCTGCTGATTTTCCAGAAATCCTGCTCAATTTGCTGGTGATTACCTGGATCAGGTGTGTTTAGCCAATCAGGAGCTTCAATGGCCAGTTGGTTGAAAAACATGTAGGACAGCGGCCCTGGAGGCCTGGAGTTTGACACTCCTGATCTAGACAGTAAAGAGGGGAAGAACGAAGGCTTGTGGCAGCATGTCAGAAAATCAGTGCAATGAGCGTGATCTGAAGTGGTGAGGTTACAGGGAGCAGAGGTGAAGTGGGTGGAAGTACTCAGGGTCAACAGTTTAGCGCGACAAAGGTGTGGCAAAGAGATTAAGAGGTGTGTGCGAGCATGTCGGAGCAGGTGGATGTTAGGTGTAACACGTGAAAAAGAGTGTTAGTAAGAATGAAAGGAAAAGTGTTGAAGACTGGAGAAATTAGCTACTGTGTTGGTTTGGGCAAGGGTCTGAAACCTTTTACACTGAAAGAGCCATTTAAGCCAGCTTCTTCCTGACAAAAACCCAGTGAGAACTGCAAAGTCCCACTTTTACGTTTAGAAAAATACACTTTTAGGTTTTCGTGGCCAATAACTACATAATTTATAATAAATCATTAATATATATCTATATTTCTACAATCGAATAAATTATGCAGTATTGTGTTTTTTTTATTTCTCACAATTAAAGTTTTTTTTTTTGACACCAAAAGATCCAAGTTCCTTTCAAAATAAAATACACACTGTTAAATCGGATCCTCCTGTTGCAACAAATTTACTTGAATAAAGACTGCAAAAAAAGAAACAAACATGGTCATTTCTGTCATTGTGACTTTGATGGGCCGTCATCCCTTTGTCCTTCTACCATTGAATATTAACATGACATTATTGGTGTGGAATCCAGATTTGAAAAAATCTATATACATTATGTAACTACAATAAGATAATGTTATTCTAACACTAAATATCTCTAACAGTGGGCTTAACCTTTTACTATAATTTTTGTTCTTTAATCAGACATTGTAATGGTCCAAACATAAATGACCAAACTTTAACTGAAAATTTCATTTTAACTTTTCTTTAAAGCCCAGGGGCCACAATGGAGGTATTAAAGAGCTGCATGTGACTCTGGAGCCTCAGGTCGGAGACCCTTGCTATATATATATATATATATATATATATATATATATATATATATATATATATATATGTATATGCACCGGAGCAGGGAGCTTGTGGCTTGCCTGTTGTAGTTTCTGCTTAAAAAAGAGCTTTTTTTTAAACATTTTTTTTATCTGCTCCTGACTCATGATTTGAATAAATACATACTCATTTTCTTTTATAAATGTCCTCCATCGTGAGAAAAAAATCTAAAAGAGCATATTAAAACATTAAAAACTGTTTTTCATTGGAGTGGGAACTTGACATCCAATTTGTGTGAATTTTTTGCATCTTTCTGACACTTGCTTGATTTGGCCACTAGAGGTCACACATAGATTGCACAAACCTCTGACAAAGAGCATGAGAGACTCAAACTTCAATCTGAGGCTGTAATGAGCACTGACAAAAAAAACCACACCATTTAAAAAAAAAGTACAAATAAAAACAAACTTATATTAATAAAGAAATATATTTATATATAAATAGAAGAACAACTCATGGAGTGGGGCGATTGGAAAACTTTGTGCAGACCTTTGTGCTCATGCAAACCGCCTGCTAATTTAGATTATTAATCCTAATTTTTAAGATTTTCCCCTTTTTCAAAGCAGTTCTTCAAATGCCTCTTTGAAATGCACTAGACCATGGAAAACTCCTGTGTTTTTATTCTAAACTGTTAGGTAGGGAGATTACAGCAAAAACGTCCCAAACCTAATTGAATATCCCATCTGTTAGGTCACTTAGGGTTTCTTTCAACAGTACACATTCATTTTATTTTACATAAATTCAATTACGCTTTAAAAAACTGCACATTATTCATGACAAATATATACAATCTCCTATTAAAAGTCTACTCATGTCAGTCCAATGAGACGTTTATGGCTGTGATATTGGGCTATGTAAATAAAATTGAATTGAATTGAATTAAAGACTATTAAAGACTGAAATATTCAACATTAATCCCAAAGTGGTTGCAAGAAAGCTTCATGAATTACATTATGTGTATCTAAAAATAATGGGAAAAAAAATCATTCCTATTTCCAAAGAAGAATTATTAATACTGGAAAATCATTTAAAGCGCACTGACTGTGAGAAGTGAGGAAGTTAAAATTGGGCTTTGATCTGAGCATCCATCAATCCTACATCTAGTTTAAATAAAAATAAACCCCCCCCCCCCCCAAAAAAAAAAAAAAAAAAAAAACACTGAACACACATTACATTACATTTAGAAAAGAATGAAAAACTTGATTGAGACTATACCACAGACCACCTATTTAACTGAGATCTAAGAAAAAAAGTTTGATTTTGCTTAAAAAGGCAAAGTTATTCTTAAATATATTGTAGATGCAAAAGAAATGGATAAATCCTTGTGGGAAAGTATATTTGATAAACATCTGCACAAAGACTTGTGACAGCTTAAAATAAGAATTTTAATCTTTAAAAATGGAAATCTGTGTGGTTAAAATTGGAATTTAATGCTTATTTCATAGGTTTTAAACAAAAACTAGCACAATCACCTCTCTAATACTTCAGAAATACTGTTATAAAGACACCACCTTTGACAAAATTAATTGGCTAATATCTTGTCATTTTCTTTAGCACTAAAAACTTGGCATTAATATCAAGCCTGTATTTTAATCAGGAAACAGACAGGACAAAAGATACGCTATTCTCCCTGCTGTCTTCAAAGTCCATGAAAAGGTTGTGGAGGAGTGACAGATTTAATACCTTGTGTCTTTTAAATTTAGAGCTTTAAAAACATTAACTCAACTTTGTCAATTGACTGTTATAGAAGACTGCAAAGCTTCTAAATGCAAAACACGCTTTGTAAATCTCTCTCTTTAGCTTCCATGTCAATGGAACAGGTTACCTATTGAAATTCTATTGTTTAAGAGGTTTAGATGCTTTTGTTCACCTGGAACAATCATGGTTGCTTTTAAACGGCATCTATGGTCCCTTAAGTGTGTTTGGGGAAAAAATATGTGTGGATGTTGCAATCATTCTGTGAGTATTTATTCTGGTATGTCTATAAGGGAAATAGATGTGAATATGAAATTGTCAAACAAAATGAATGAATACTGCACTCACAAGTTTAACTCAAAATGAGTTGTTGTACAGGATCGTCCTCAGCTGTTGACATAACACCTGCCAGAGGTGGTGCTATGCAGACATATAACAAAAAGAGGGGATGAATGAGTTGAAAAAAAGATGTGGTTAGGTCATAGACCGATACAAAATGAAACTGAAGTCACCAAACGCCCACGGGCTGCACTGTAGTTTCGACTCTTTTTTTACTGTCTCACAGTTTAGTCTATTAAAATGATTTGCAGCTAAAGTTTTCAACATTTGTAAGTAATGAAAAGAATGATTGATGTCAATTGTGCAAACATTATTCAGTAAATCTTCACTTTCATTCTTATGCATACACATGACTCTATAAAGTAGACTTCTCACACAATATTTATAGTAAAAAATAACTGCTAAACAGTTAAATAATTCTTTTTTTTTCATAGTCAAACCGCTCTGAACTGATCACCTGTTTTAGCACAGTTTCACACCTGGCCAGATGGGGGCAGTACTCCTATAGTCTTTGCAACAACAGAGGGAAAGTTGTGATGGTTTCTATTAGACAAATTTGGGACTGACATTATCAACTGTCAGAATCAGCAAGCAAGCCTACCGGACCAGTAATGACTTGCTTTTTTTTTTTGTCAAGATAGATTTTTTTAAACTTTAAATTTTTTGGAACAATCATGCATTTAGTAAACAAACAAACATGTTTGTAGAAAAACAATCAAAAATCTTATGGGAATAATAAAAAAAATAAAACTTAAAAGTGGATTCAAACAAAAACATGTGAAGAAATGTCTAAAGCAGTGCAGTCATGCAGATGCTGGTGTGTTGATTGAAATGTAGGATACGTTTTCTGCAAATTCATGCTTTTTTTTATCATCATCATCCTGTTTATCAAAATATGCCTGCTCTTTTAAGTGGATCATTAACTTAGGGTTATGAATATCTCCACAGACTGGGTTTGCACTGTCATGTTTATGTGGTGGACTCAGGATAGTATTGCAGCCCCTCAGGGGACAGGCTCCATGCTTCCACCCTCATACAGTGAGGCAAAAGAAGTATTTGGTTGTAAGTTTTCCCATTTGAAAACTTGAGTTGGTTGATTGACGTTCGTTATAGGTACAGCTGAACTATGAGAGACAGAATGTGCCAAAAGAATGCAGGAATTTTAAAAAAATGCCTATAGTGGTGCAGAAACAACTGAAGAGAACAGAGAAGAATTCAGCAAATGGAAAAGTAGGCGGGAACTCCTCCCTGACAGATCAGATGAACTCTGATGAACTCAGATGTTTCCATCTTTTAACTTCTGATCAAATGCTGAACATGAAAGAAGTCAGTCACATTCTCATCTCATAAAAATCAAAACAAATGAATGCTGAATAAAATAACAAGAGATTAAGTGAAGCAACTAGACATTTCAAATTCCATCATCCTGGGAGGTCCAGTGAGTGCAGCATAAAGACGGAGGGTAGAAAAGTCAAAGATGGCTTAATGCAGGACCCAGCATTGACCGAGAATCCACCAGCATCTCCATAAAGCAACCTTAATGTTGATGAAACTCACGTTTTTGCTCCTGTGTATGTTTAACCCCAGCCCTTGTGCATATTTGTGAGTCTGTTTCCTGTACTGACGTACTGCACTGCCAGCAGGTACTTGTGTGAACTTGAACAGTAAAAAGCAGTATGAAAAAAACACTCTCCTTCGAGCTCAAAGGACAGCCGGCACACACAGGCTCTTTTCAGACAAGTCGCACCTGCAAATCAATTAGCAACATCTAATGTTGAGCTTTTCTTGATGGCTAAGTGCCTATGTGTGGAAAAACGTTTCAGCTGGATGTGAAGGATAAACACGAGACTGTAGGACTTCAGAAAGCTTTTGTTTCTTCATGTGCGTCTGTGTATGAATGCATGCACTCAACCTGACACTGCAAACTTCACTGAAGCAAACTGCAAAACGTGCCATCGTCTCTGTAAGCTGTTGGAAGATTCATCAACACCTGCTCTGTTGCATAAGTTGGAGGAATCTTGTAAGACAAAAAAGCTTCTATTAAAAGGATGTCATTTCATTTTGAGAGGTCATGAGCTCCTGAAGAAAATCATTCAGAGGGGGAAAAACAGGACAGGTTTGTTTTGTTGATCGAGTTCTTAGGAAAGTGGAGGAGGAGGAGGAGGAGCCACAGCTGGAATTTCCCTACCTGCCTGCCTATAAAGCTCTTTCGTTGGCCCACAGGCTTAATAAGGAACAGACAGAAACACAGGGAGCTGAACTGCACACACACTCCTCTTGACAGCAGCTCAAGCTACCAACATTTCAGGTTACTATTGATTTTAATCATTTCAAATTCATTCTACACCAGTATTATTGCTGCTGGGACGTTATGTTCTGGTTCTTCTCTTTTTCTATGTTATTACTTATGACCATTGGTGTTGTGTCTCTCAGTGGCTTCATGTCGTCCCCGTGCCTCAGCAGCGTGTTGACCAACGCCAACCTCACCATGTACCAGACTGGCTCGCCTGATGGGGTGTCAGCCGGTGGGCTGCCCAGCATCATCCCTCTGCAGAACTCCAACATGAATGGTGAGAAGCCTGTTTGGTATCAGGTTTGGTTCTGAGCTGTGAGGGTTTTGGTTATTCATGCTGTGTGGGATAGGCTCCCAGACCTCGTCCCGCTTTGACCTGATTTCAGCAGCTCAATCATTAACGGAAAAAGTCTAACTGCCACCGGGCTCAGGAATGCTGTGCCGTTCTGCCTATTGGCCTGAGTTTATTTGCTGGGGAAGTTCTGCTGAACTCCAGACCATGACTCTGTCTCACATTCATCCACCGATGGGTGATCATCGGAGAAATATCATAAATGATTGAAAATAGTGCATGCAACACAATACAGGAGGCAAAATGGCAAAGCAGTATTGGAATAAAAGCAAATCCTAATTATTGTTTTTTTTTAGTTGTGGACGCTTTAAAGCTCAGAACTGGCATGTGCAGCAAGATCAGAACTTGAACTTTACAAGTTGGGTGTTAAATACCAACAAATAAGAATATTTCTGTGACTCCTCTCCCTGTTCAGGACATTGGTACCGACAGACCAACCCTGAGAACTGGACTGCAGAACATGTTTTGGAATGGATCAGCAGCCATGTAGAGCGAAACCAGTTGGATGCCAGCACCCTGAGTCTGAGATACTGTGCCATGGATGGCCGCGCCCTCTGTCACATGGACCAGGACCAGATGACAGCCACATTTGGCCCAGACCTTGGTCCACATCTCTACCTGAGTTTACAGGAGCACAAGACCAAATTTGGTAAAATTCTGAGTCATTGATATGACTAATCTTTTCCATGATGTTGACCTGAAACTCGTCTAGTTTGATTGCAACACAACAATTTTTACAACGTTTGTCAAAAAATACAAACTTTTCGATTGGGAGTTAGAACTGTAGTTTTGAGGCTACTGAGTTGGTAGCATGGGAGCTGCTCTATGAAGTTCCTTAAAGGGAGAATTCATGTTTATGTGTTTTTGGTCTCCAGACCTCCAGAACTTGTCAGCACCAGAACTGAATGAGACCTGCCAGCTCTTGGACAATTTCTTGGACAACCTAAACTTCCCTCTGCTGAGCACCATCAAAATTGGACAAGGTACATAACTCTAGACATGCAGCACATGCAGCACATGCAGAATGCACTCTTCCAGTTGAGTTTTAATGGGATGGCGTTTGTTTCTGCTGCCTGCAGCTGAAGAAACCATCAACAAGAAAGAGTTCATCTTACATGAGGATGACTGCCTGATGAGTCTGAGCTTGGAGGCCATGGAGTGTACTGGCTATCATTCTGATAACCAGTGTGACAGCGAGTTCAGCACTTCCACAAATGGTCAGTTCTCTGTCTTTATGATTCATTGAAGATGAGTATCGTCACATTTTTAAAAATAAAACGGCATTTTTTTCTTCCATCTGCAGGAGGAATGTTCAGTTACATGAACCAGAGTTCACCAGAGTCGGGCAGCAGTGAATCAGATCCAGAGTTTTCCTACCCACCGATCTCCAGTGAGTAAGCACGCAGAGCTTCTCAGCTTCTGTGTATGGTAGATTCAGTTCCCTCATCCAGTGTGATTGCTTATGTTGACAGAGATGCACATTAAGACCGAAGATAGAGAATGTCGAGTGAAGAGGCCGCGAGGTCGACCTCCAAAAGTGAGCAGAGATCACAGCGGCGGGCTTTACAGCATCTCGAAAAAGAACAAGCACGGTAAACCCGCTGCACCTGCACCTAAGACTTTGCATAATGTTTGCATCTGTTTCAGCTCACAGATGTGCTTCTATATATGCTGGTGCAGTCAAATGTATTCAACTCATTGCTCCTGTTGTCCACAGCTCCTCGTGGTACTCACCTGTGGGAGTTCATCAGGGACATTCTAATTCACCCAGAGAAGAACCAGGGCCTGATGAAATGGGAAGACCGCCGGGAAGGGGTGTTCAAGTTCCTCAAGTCCGAGGCTGTGGCTCAAATGTGGGGCCAGAAGAAAAAGAACAGCAGCATGACTTATGAGAAGCTGAGCCGTGCCATGAGGTGAGCTGCACTTTACTGTCAAATGACCAAACAGAAGCTTTGAATTAATTAGTTTGACAGGGCTGTCTGTGAGCCTCTGCTTAACCATGCTTCTACTCTCACAGGTATTACTACAAAAGGGAGATCCTGGAGAGAGTTGATGGCCGACGGCTAGTGTACAAGTTTGGGAAAAACTCGAGTGGCTGGAAGATCGAGGAGGTTGGGATGAGCCTGTGACATGAGAAAGTGACCAATCATAGCAGGCAGCTGCCCTGACAGAGAAAGTCTTCCAGCCCCAAGTTTTAGACACAGACTTCCTGTAAGAGGGAAGGTGTTACAAAAAAATGTAAGCCAGTGTGCTTTGAATCTGTAGGTTTTATGAACCATTATTATTGTTTGAGATGTTGATGATGCGTGACGATTGTGCAGCATTCATCTGTTGACTGATGAACGTGTTATTTTTTTCATTTTTTCTGTATTATGTTTCGGTTTGAGTGTGTATTTTCTTCATGGTTGTCTACCAACAGTTCAACAGAGAGCATGACAAGAGTGATGCTCCACACATTTATAGCAAAAGTGCGTGCGCTCTGAATCTATGTGCAAGAAAAAGTTTATGCAAGCCGAGGAAGTGATGATCATGGAATTCAGCTGCAGTTTCATTGTTGTATTTATCCTCTTGTACCTTTGGGTTCATCTTGTTTTTTCACAAGCACTGTAACTCTCAGTTTCTTGTTTTTATAGAGCTCAATAAAATTGTGCACAAATACTGGATTGGTTCTTTGTCGGTTATTCTTGTCGACAGTGCAGACGCTGATGGCTGCTCCATGGCGCGAGAAAAGTGTTTTTTTTTTTGTTCAGGCTGAAATGTCTCTGGACATCCTGATCACTGTGGGATAATAGAACTGAAATTATGATCAAACTGAATGTTGACATAAATATTTGCTGTCAGACAGATGTTATTTGACACTAAACAAATCAGTGTCACCTGTTTTCAGCCTCAGCGATCATCAAACCTAAAAAGTTGTCCGGTTACCAGATTCCACATTGGTTGTTATCACCTTTTGGCACTTCCCTTCAGGGGTCACCACAAGGAATCAGCTTTCACTGATTCACACACTTGTTTTAAGTTGGATGCCCTTCCTGGCAAAACCCTGTCTTTTATCCAGGCTGGGGACTGGCACATGGAGACCAAGACTTGCATGGGCCCCTTGTGGCTGCATTGTTAGACAGTGGGTGAAGGGTCTTGCCTAAGGACCCACACTGGATTAAGCTCATCGCTCCCGCTGGGAAACAAACTCGGGTTTCCCATGGGTCAGTCCTGCATGCACCCAACTGAGCCATCAACTGCACTTCCAAATCCCCATTTGTAGCCAAATCAAAAACTTTTTTTTAAGGTTAAGGCACATTCTATCTGCCTAGTCTGAAGTTAAAAACATCAGGGGGTGGGGGTACAACTGTTTATCTGCAAACAAATTCGGTGATTAGGTTGATGAAGTAGCAGTTTTCTTTGAGGATAATAGCAGGAGAATAGAATACATGATGTGAATTGTGTCTCAATACTCCATAAGCTGCTTTTGTTGTCACTGCATCTACAATTGAAATCTGTAACAGAGCAGTTTACGTGCCTACACAACACCAAGACCTCAGCAAAAATCACAAACTCTTTGAATGAAGCTACTGAACAACGAAGACCCAGTGAAGCTGAGCTGAAGAGGTTTGTTTCATTGTTGATGTGGAATGACTCTGGGGTTTTGAGCAGGTCACTGAAATAAAACAAATGATCTGAAGTTTGTGTAGATAACATTACAGTCACACAGATCTACTTTCTCAAGAAAACTAGGCTGGACGGTGTGCAGTGAATGATGATAAGTATATTCATAAAAATAGAACTTTACAGCGATACATATCTAAGCCTTACCAGCAAAGAGCCATAAAAACCTGTCGCTCCTGTTTACTGGAACGACTTCATTTGCTGCCAACATTCCTGTTCAGCATGGCAGCGGGCCTCCACACATTTACGCTGTTCAATAATGCAACTTCAGACATCTTGCATATATGAATTAACAAGTAAAGTTTTTGAGTGAACATCAGAAAAGCTATGTTTTGATTTATTATGCAGCCAGTCATTCACATCTTTACATTCTTTACCCTCGATAACACAGGACTATTTTTGTGGAACAGTTCAAAACAGATTCAGGCAACATTTACAGAATTACTGTTAATTGCACAGAATCATTAAAAGTATCTGAAACAAGTCAGGCATTTAGGAATTCACATGTGATCACTCCGGGTGCCGTTTTTAATTGCTTTAGGTGAATGCAAATTAAATATGCAGAGATGTGTGTGCTTCTTGATGTGGAATTTTGTCTCACGGTGAAAAAGTTTGTGGTTCAAGTCCATTATCAATCCACGTGTTCTTCTTATGCATGCATGCATTTATGGGTTTTCTCAGATCCACCGTTCAACATCCTGTTTCATAAGTGAATTTGTCATGTGGGAACTGAAGGTGAACTCTATCTTTTTAGCCCAAGATGGTTGATAGGTTGATGAATAACCGTGGTGACAGAAAGAAAAGTAGAATAGCATGTTGATTGCAATGACTCTAAGGTCATATTAAATGGACCTCTTGAGTGATTCCTATGAGTTTGGATAAAGCAAAAATGAACTTTTAAACGATTTGGTACACTTAGCTTGAAGCGTGTACTTTTTGTTTACTTGCTTTAGTAGACAATGGTTTCCAGTTGCAGCTTTCTGCACAACTAGTCAGACCTGTTTTAAGATGACAAGACAAGATAACATCAAGATGGCGAGCTTACTACATGACATAACTGCTCACATTTTATTTTATGGTTCTGTTAAACAAAAAATTCAACTTTTACTTTTGATATTTAAATGCAAATGGAATACAGAAACGCACGCCTGCCTGCCTGCAAAAAAAAAAAAAAAAGATTAGAACTCTGCTATTGATGAATAAAGATCATGTAAACAACGAGCCTAAAAGAGAAGTCCGCAAAGAAAATCCCAAACATGAAAAAACTGTCTGAGCAGAACACAAAAACATGACAATCACTTACAAAGCTACATCCAAACGAACTACTAAAGGACTTCTGGAACACTGTTCTTTGAACACATAGTAGATTCTTGCTCACATCTCAGGAGATACACATCCTGTAGACAATAAAGCATTCTGTTGGGTGATTCATTTTGTAGATTTATTCTGTGATCATAAGACCAAAGCTTCTTACAGACTAAAAGGTTTAATCCATTAATTTCAAAAAAACCGGAGAACAAAAGGCTTGAACTGTAGGCCCATGTGTACAAAGAAAGATGAATACCAACACAGTAGAAGGCAACACACCAAAAGGAAAAAAAGTGGCTCTGTGCACAAGATCACTATCAATTCTCCATCACTGCCTCTGGCTATTAAATGGTATATTTGTATATGGCGCTTCACTATCTTGTCAGAAGACCCAAAGCGCTTAACAGTCACAGTATTATTCACCCATACACACACATTCACACAGATGGCGGCTCTGTTGCCAAACACTTGCGCCAACATTTAACCCCCAAGAGTAATGTGGGGTTCAGTGTGGTGCCCAAAGACACTTCGACACATAGGTGGACTAGGTGGGAACTGAACCTCTGATCCTCAGATCGGTGGTGGACCGCTCTACCTCTGCACCATGAATACCTTTATGTCCTTTAATAAACCCTGTCATGTGTAACTTTATGCATCCTTTGGGGAAGGTGTGATGTTACCCTGTTCAGACTCCCTGCCTTTGCTTTTGCTTTTCTATGTGCATGTGCACAGATTCAGATGACTTAATTAGTTGGAATTGTCAGGACCAGAATTTTTGGAACTTTAAAAAAAAATATTTTTGGCTATTCCTTTCTTCAACTTGTTTTATACTATTAATGAAGCCAATCGAATGACAGATTCCTTTTCTTTTTAGTTTAATTTCTTTTCAGGTTTTAATAAAAAACTCTATGTGAAGCGGGCTAAAGTATCTGGACAACATTTAAATTCTGTCTTTATTGCTAGTGACATGGGACTCGTGATGCAAAGAGCTCATCAATCCCACAGCTGTAACTGAAAACTTTATTGTTCTTCACTAACAAAATTCACCTGAAACTCAGCAATAAGTTTCATTCAGCCCTCTCGGTTCTTTTGTTCAACCTGTTAATAATCTATCCATTGTGCATACACACAGACACATTGGCACACACACACACACACACACACATACAACTCCTCCCACTAAGTCAACATACCTGTTGAGCAGGTGGATTTGGTTCACTGCCAATGTCTGTCTTGCGTAGTTTACAGGAAAGCTGCTGATCGGTGCCAGAAAGCATACCAGTGGGGGAGGGAGTGGTAGATTTTTACTGCTGTGACCTCAGAAGCTGTCACTGGATAAACACATGGACACTCATTACAAGCACTCCAGGGATTAGTCATTAAACTGACCTAACACCTTGATTTGGTCCATCACAAAGCCATCTCACACGCACATATGTTTTTCCACTCTTTGCAACAACAACAACAAAAAAAAACATCTAGCCATTGCATGCATATTTTTCTGGAACCTGTTGCTTATTGTCTGAATTTTAATCAGATAAAGCAAGGCATATACAAAAAAAAGTAGGCTAAGAAGATTTTCCAGATAGACTTTCTTTTGTCCAGGTCTTGTGTTAACGGCTACGTGCAAACACAAATCAACAGATATCAGATTCCGGTCAGTTGGAGATCAGATATAAAGAAGACATTCTGCAGATTCTGGTGTGGTTGCATGGATGGCAACAACTACAAAACAATTGTCAGTTATGTCATCATTTTTTTAGCATACAAGCATAGATTATCTGAGGTGAAGAAAGCACACATTAATGAAGTTTCGATTTAATAGTATCCTCTCACCAATGCTGCACATTAGGCTCAAACAAGATAATTACACAACTGTGTCAAACATTGCGTAACTTAAGATTCAAATGTAATCTCAGAGCACACTTCACAAAATTAACACTTAATGGTGACCACTTTTTGTCAGTGGAATGACATTTCACCAGGACACAAGGACACTCTCTGGGTAAACACTTTAAATTTCACAAGTGTAATATCTTAAAGAGAAATATTGGAGGTAAGCTTAGAATGGCTGTTATGGTGCCTGCAGTACTGGCTACCTTTGTTTCTCCCCAACAGAAGGTTGCTTGAGTGAATGCCAGCTGAGTTATCTCTTTGTTAGTTTGCTTGCTTTTTTTTGTACTTATGGTATTCCTTCAGTTTTTGGTCAGTTTATCTGTGGGTTTCCATTGTTTCAGACATGTTGTGATGATTCAAGTAGGTCAGACTGTCACTTTAGCTTGTTATACAAGCAGGTCTGTCAACAGTATGACACACTGTCAGATAGATGGATTTGGTTATTTTCAGATGTCCTGCATGTCACCAAGCTGCTGTATTTAGATGGTCATATTTCTATTGAGGCTAAATTATTTTGTTTTATTTATTTAATGGCAGAATGTTACAACAGTAATTCGACAATACACAACAAAAAGAACAAATAACAGGATAATAGTAATATAAATAATAAAAAAAATAAAATTATTAATGAAAAAAATGTTGTGAAAGTATGAGAAACAAAGCTTACTTTATGTTAGTACAATTAAAAAATTTGTATTATTATTTCATTATTTTACAACTTTCTTCTTGCAAAAGTCTGACTTTTTTTCTCACAATGTTATTACTTCATTCTTTATTTTTTTAACTTATAAATCTATATATTTTTATAGTGGCCCTAATAATCTGTTATAAAGGACAACTGTGGAGATAAGAGAAATAAAGGCCATGAGCGGCATTGGATGGCCCGCTGGCGCTACACGCTGCCCTTGCCGCCAACCTCAACACTATGCTTCTGCTCTTCTCCATCCTCTTAACTGATGGTTTAGTCCACTGGATGGAAAGCAGTCATCCGGCCCCATCTGATCTTCTTCTGGTTTGTCTTTTTATGTGCACTCTAGTGGACATCCTGTGGAGAACAGTCTTGGATGAGAAAGGACATCTGGCAGCACATAGACTTCACAGAAAACAAAATTCATGTCCATGCTGAATCATTTCCTCCCCCCTTCAGAAAACCTGTCAACAATGTTGCGAGAGTGGAAGTCAGCCACTGGATTGGCCTTGCTGGGTCAGTACACCACAGAGAACTTGTGGGGCTGGAGGGATAGGAACCATGGACTTAACCAGCTGTTAGTGTCTTTCATCCGCTCCAATCACTGTAGGGCCTTATGGTTGGTCTCCAAGCTGATTTTTCTACCAAGTAGAATTCTCTTCCAAGTTGATAATATTTAAAAGAGTCGATTTGATGGCTTGGCACTCCAACTCCACTGCTGAGTATCTCGCCTCCCTGGGAAACAGTTTCTGGCAGATGAACGCCACAGGTTGTTTGTCCCTTCCATGTACCTTTAAAAGAACTGCTCCAAGTCCTCAATGCAAAGCATCAGTCTGTACAGTGAAAGGCTGGTCAAAATTGGGACTCTGCAACACTGGATCAGAACACAAGACGTCTTTCAGATCTTGAAAAGCTTTTTCTTGCTCCTCACCCCACTCCAGCTTCGAGTTTTTAGTACTGGCAAGATCAGACAGGGCGAAGCGCTCTCAGAGAAGTTAGGGACAGACCTTCTGCACCAGACCCAGGAAAGATTTCACCTGTTTACATGTGGTTGGCCGCCCTCTCAGCCATATGGCTTCCACCTCATCCTGCACTGGCTTGAGGACTCCCCCTCCGAGCATGTACCTCAAATACTTCTACTCCTGCTTGGCAATAGCACATTTCTTTGGGTTGATTGTCAAACCTGCTTTCTTGATATTTCCTAGAACTGCAGCTAGATGTCAAAGGTGCTGCTGCCAAGAATTACTGAATATAACAATATCATCAAAGTAAGCAGCAGCAAATCTGTCCATGCCAGTCAGTTGTTTTTGTAGACTTAAGACAGTGTAGACTTAAGTTGATGGCATGTCTGTGAAATTTCAGGAAAATCAGACAAACAAAAGGTTTGTTTTAAAAAATGTCATTAAATTCCAGATTTGGACACAAAATGGCAACCCAACCTTAGATCATGTTGCCATCCCATAATAATTTCAAATTTCCATTGGATATCCCGACACAAATATATTGGTTTCTTTAGTGGATTTCAACTTCTTTTTTTTTGGCGTCAAATTTCATGGAATCAAACAAACAAAAGTTTCCTTTTGCCATATTGTGTGAAAATGTGAAATTCACCAAATCTCACATTTTGGCACAAAATAGCCTCCAAGTTGTAGGTTGTGTGGCCAGCCCATGATAATTTCAAAAGTTCTCCTTGATCTACCTGACATGTATGTTTTTGGTTTTGTTTGTATATTTTGAAATTTTTTGGCTCCGTAAGTGATTTTCAGCCCTTTCATTTTTTTTACGGTTTCGCTCGCCGTGATGTCATTGAGTTGGGGGGCGTCATTTGCGATGCCCAAAATGTATTTTCGCCTGGTACTTGGTTGTCAGCTTTAGTTGTCTAGTTGTCTAAGAGAATGTTTTGTGCTTCAAGAGTTAAGAAAATGAATACTTTTTGGACTTTAAGGTATCTTCAGTAACATCTTCCACTTTCAAATCAGATGAAACTCTAGCTCTTTTAGATAGTGGTATGAATGAAAGTAAGCTAATGAGAGTCGGAGGTGTTGTTTATATAGTTAATGTAGTAAATCGATGTTACAGCACTTTGTTTCCCCTACATCCAGCTCAAGACATGTACAATGGTGTTCATTCAATGTACAAAGTCAATTTTATCAGCTTTACTTAAGACAGTAGCAAAGAATGAATTAATACATCTTCTAATACCAGTACTTACAGACTACAGCAGTGATTTCCAGCCAGGAATTATGAACCAATTGGGAATAGACTTGGAATAGACCTACTGTCCACATGCTAAACCTGCTGTGTTTTTTGCTTGTTTATTTATCAAATTTTTATAACATTACAGTTTGGCATGACTTTGTGCCAAGTTTTTTTTTTTCCAGCAAGTGAAACAGGGATTCTAGTACATACTGAAGATTGATAGATTACGTAAACATCTGTTCTCCGTCATTCTGAACCCACGTGAGGGTTCAGCAACGCTAACAGCCAAAATATGGAGGCCAACATGAAAAACAGGATATTTAATTAACACTACATTCATGTTGGTGGTTAATATCAGCAGATTTTCTGTGGTTTCAGTGTTTCTGGCAAATACGTTTAAAAGTTTGTACACAACGGCACCAGAACACAAAAGACTGGGGAACCGTTCACACAAAGGAGAAGTGTTTAACATATAAAAATTATGTAATCTGAGTTTAAAAGACATAAGAGGAAATCTTATAGCTCACAAAATAGCTATTCTTAGTTTTTTTTATATATATTGGATGATAAAAGCGGTCAGGAATTGGTTTGATGTACTTCACTTTTTCTGTTGCATCTTGAGAAAACCTTGCTTGTGAACTGTTGCCTTATAGATACGTTTAATTCAGTTAGATTCAAATGGTTTCAGTGATACCATTTTTATTAAAAGTGAGGCATCTTGGTCTAGACCCTTTTAAAAGATTCTGAACATAGATGTATTGAACGGAAAATAAAATACAAAAAATAGCTTTCAGGCTCTTCTGTCCAGTGTCAAAAAAGTCACAGACATCACCGTCTATGAAGCTGCCAACAGAATTATGCAATTATCCTGGAATTATCGTGCAATTATCGTGGGTTAGTGTGCTCTGTTTTTAATGTTCTGGTCCTTATCACTGATGCTCTCATCATCTCACTATAATATTATATCACAACAATAAGAACCACCAGAACTAATGACAACTGACAGTCTTGTGGCAACTGGACTGGATTTTATTTTTTTTATTCATAATTTGGTAAGCGCATATATGCCTAAATTTACAGCTGTCTTTCTTAACTCGGTTGGTCCTTCTGCAGACTTTTGATCAAATCTGTAAATGTTTCCGGTGGAAAGTTTTCTGAGTCTGCCGGTCTGCTGCCTGGACCTTGACTGACTTGATGATTTGTCTTTCTTTCTTCTTGTGTCTGATCATAAATTGAAGCCGGCTAAAACAATTAGCATGGATCAGAGCTGTAAAAGGGCTCGACATTTACTGTCAGCAGTAAAGTTTATCAGACAGAGTCAGCGCACATTTCCAGGCAGGATCGTGACGTACGATGAGACATGTCATAACTAAAAAACAATGAGTGCAGTCGTAACCACAAACCATTCACATGTGAGTGGGGCAACAAGCACAACAAGTTGAACAAGAACAAGCAATAAGTGGTACAACAGCAAGGATAAGATTACTTAGTTGAGCATGAAGAGTCCATCAACTTTTATCATTCATTCATTAACTTCCTGTCATTCCCTATTCTGTTGGTTTGGTCTTAGAATGAATAGAAACAACTTTAAGAATGGTCTCTTAATAAAGATACAGTTGACAAAAAAACAACAAGAACAACACTAGTGTACAAGTCAACCCAGATTTAGATGAAAAGCCATCAATGTGGTGCAGAGATGGAGTGATCAACCTCTGATCAGAAGAGCACAGTTTCGGTTCCCGCCCTTACCGCCTAACTTCAAGCGTCCTTGGGTAAGACAGTGAACCCTGGTGGTTTTAGGTTGGCACCAATGTTAGGCAGCAGAGCTGTAAATGTGAATGGGTGAATGGGACTGCGACTGTAAAGCACTTTTGGGCCTTCTAAGAAGCTAGTTCTTCAAAGCGCCATATAAGTATATATGGGTTTAATTAATTTCATTTTGTGTTACACATAGCAAAAATGAAGTGTGTCGTAAACAGGAGATCCACGTTGAGTGGACTCAGTCTACCAAAAACTGAAATATTAGCAGAAAAGGTGTACTGATAAAAACTCAAGCGCATCTGGAACAGATGTGGGGACAAAAAGAACATTTAAGAAATATTGCAAATAAATAAAAGCTGGAGAGCTCTTTGGTGGCACATCCAAAAAAGGGTCCAATATGTTCACTTTAGTTAAACCCCACAATACACAGCCACAAACACCCATGTCATTGTTTTTTAAAATTTGCGTGACGTGTAATTCCTGTCACTCAAATGTTATCATATGATGACAGACTAAATGTCAAAGACATAACAAAGAGTGAAAAGGAGATGCACGTGGAAGCAAAAAAATTACACAGTTGGGTTGGTATCTAAAATGAACTGTTCCACACTGTTTAGAAATAAATTTGTCTTGTTGAACAGGTCTATGACTCACAAAAGTGGGACTGAGAAGCTCTATCTTGAGCAAAAGTTGGTGTCAATTCCCGTCCCTGTCAATTCCTCATATGTGGAGCCCTGGACATGACATTAAGAAAAAAAGCATTTTGTGACCTTAGATTATTTATTTGCACACAAATGTGTATTTTGTTAGCACAATTTTATATTCAACATTTTTTGTGCACAAATTTGTAACGTGTGCGCACACATATGCACAAATTAGTATTTTGCTTTAATGTTTCAGGACTACGATTGAGAATTTTATTTGCATGTTGTGTGCATGAATTAGCATTTTGTGAACACAAATTAGTACTGTGTTAACACAAATTACCACTTTGCATGCACACAGAAATGCAATATCACGTCCAGGGATCCATACTTTTTCCATACTTTTTTTTCAGTAAAATCTTCTGCAGTACTTCTACTTATGAACTTTTTATTAGTTTCAAATCTATTATGCAATAAAAGACAAAAAAATAAAGAAACGAGTTTTTTTCTTTCAGGCTTCATTAATGTGTTTTTGTTTTTTTCCATTTCTTCCTCGACTTGCTTTCCATACCTTAAACGTGCTGGTTTGCTGTCGTAGTGAATTCAGTTTGGGTTTCTGAAAGCACGGCATAAATCAGAGCTGCAGTCTCCAAAATTGGTGTAGATTTGTCATGTTGGTGCTGCAGGTTGTTGTTCTGGCATTAGCATTTGCAATGTTAGCACTGGATCTTAGATTGACCATTATTTATCATTCAGATTGTGAATCCTCCTATTGTTGCATGACAGTTCAATAAAACATGTTGTATAAGTGGCTGAAAGGGGTTTATGTTGCTAAAGGAAATGTTGTGATATGGGAGCAGGTCATTAGCCAGCTGATACTATATGACTTCATCTCAAATACTTGCAGCTAAATTAGAAACAGCTGGTGTGCCAAGTTATGTGAAGTTACTTTTAAACTGATGCAACTTTTAATTAACAAAGAAAATATTTTCGAGCAAAAGCTTTTCTTTGGGGTTTCATAGATATCAAGTGTGTTCCGCTCCATCTCCATGGGGTATCCTAGAGTCCTTTGGCTGGACCATGAGCCGGAGATCACATCTGAGTCTGGGGGTATTTGTGTACCTGGGGTGCTGGTTCTGGTTCCCAACAGCGGGGAAGCCTGGTTTGTTGCTGTGGGACACCCACTTCTTTTGGGTGCCCTTGGGTGGGAGGGACTGACTTCTGCTGTACTCTTTGCTTGATTTTTTGTGGGGCAGGTGGTTGCCTGGATGCGAGGCAGCTCTCTCTTGTGGGCTTGTGGTTCTTACCTGAAGTTGGAATGGTGATGAGTTACTCGTTTGGAGCTGAGGGGGGCCCTCTGGCAGGCTGTCAGGCAGATGGGGCCTTGTGCTGGGCCCTCTTGTGTGGCAGGAGGACTATTCTCTGGATGGGCTGGGGCTTTCGCTCTCCATGCTCCTGTGGCTCCCTGCTGGCTAGAACTGTGAGGTGCCGCTCTAAATGGCTGATGTTATGCGGATTCCCTTGATCTGCTTCTCTGAGTGGGTATCGAGGGATGATGGGTTCTAGCTACCTGCTGCCTTGCCTTTTGCAGGGTGTCTTGCTGTGGTAGTGACTGGGTACCCCCCCCTTCCTTTTCTCACTTTCTGTCACATTCCATCATCCACCACAGTAGAATACAGACACACTAAAACACAGGCGCCAGCTCAACATTGCCCAAATACTATGCGTGACATAAGGATTTATGCTTGACATGTGCTTGTTTGTCTGCATAAGTATATGTGTGTGAACTGCTCTGAATCTGTATTGTAAATGTGGTTCTGTGTATGAGTTTGATGGTTTCTGGAGGTATATTTGTAATATTTGTGTGTGTGGATGAGTGTGTGTGAGCCACGCCTTTTTGATTAACACCTATATTTAACAGTAATAATGATAAACATCCAGAGATTTGTTCCCTTTTTTTGCAGTTCTAATCCTTCCGACTTTTTAATCATGGTCCAACTTCTTCAACTTTTTTTATGGATTTATTTACCCCTCCACCCTTATTTTGTACACTCTGCCATTCTCTTTTCATTCTTTTTCATCCAGTCCGACAAAAAATGTGTACAAACATAATGAATGTAAATTAAGTTAAGCCTCAAACACAAAAGGGGCTTATAGAACATACACCTTGTGTGTCAGAAGATTCAAAGCCTCTACTCTAACAGTAAAATCTATCCAACGCAAGAGGCCTTCAGCTCTTGTCTATTTAAGTTTAGAGAAAAAAAAGAAGTACCGGTACATTACGCTCTTACCACAAACAAGAAATTGGAAAATTATGCACATAAAAGCATAAAGCATAGACATTGGACAGAGAGAGGTACAAGTCTCTAAATGATTCAATATATATATTTTATGTGAAACATTTAAAATATTTGTTTTAAATACTATTTTAAGTTTATATTATAGACTGTATTTTGTATGTAAATGTACACACGTTTGAACTAAAGAACTGTGGTTTAGCCTCAGAAAGTAAGTTTTGAACTGTTTGTTTTGTTCACTGATATCACTGCTATGCATGGAGCCATATTATTATCAACCTGAAGAGCAAATAGTTTTTAGGCATTTTTTTAGGCATTATTTTATTTTATTACTACTAAAATTTGTTGATAAACTTTGTTACTAATTATGGTCGATATAGGCCATAGTCAATAAAAAGATTTAGTTCTACATTTTGGATGAAGTGAAATGACGCAACAAACCCCATACAGTGATGTAACTTTCGGTCTTTCTATATGTCTGAGTACTTTTGTCTACAAATAGAATCAGACATAGGCCCATTTTTAACACTAATAACAGTAAAAGACAACCTGATATACCAGTTTTCATTTGAATGCAGTCTTTTAACACTTAAAAAAATATGTTTCAAAAAATAAAACTAACTGTAATCAACAGCTTTTCTACAGTTGTTGCAATTTTCTTGCAAAGCTCTCCTGTAAAAAAATGCAAAAGCTCTTGGCACCAAAGAAAGGTAAGCACATTGACTGCAGCATCATTGTACGCAACATTCAGCACCAGATTTAATTTGATTACTTTTGTTTTTTTTGCAGTCAATTTGTTGTAGAGCCACTTTGCATTGAGGAGATTTGTGCAGCCATGAGAGATGGATTCAGGAAGTCAGAGGTCAGCTGGCTGGAGTATATTTTTGCAGCACTGGTCTGCAGTCAGGAGGTCTGCATTCGGGATGTCTGCAATTATGACCTTTAACTGATCTGCTCAGGTTAAAGGACTTTTTCCAACACATCAAGTTTCTCCAGTTCCATCACTGCATGCGATGGAATTTACTGCAAAAGCACAAAGTGTGATCACAACCATTACTGATATTACTGTAAATATGCACTCGAAGAACCAGCAGGGAAATGTGAACAATTTGCTTCCTTACGGCAGAGTTTGAACAGACGCACGTTTCTGAGTTCAAAGTGAGACACGAGTGCTTCATCAGTTGTTGCTTCTGCAGTAAAACTCTGTCTGGACAGTTGAACATCTAGTTTTTTAAATCCAGGTTTTGTGTGGGCTGCAGGTGGATCCATTCAGCTGTGGACCCTTTATAAATGTTTCCCCTGGGGAGAAGGAGTGTCTCTGTTGGTCTCTTCCAGCAACAACAAAGAATGTTTTTCTGCTGGTTCCTCATAGCTAACAGGATTATGTAACATTCTCTGGAAATTATGGGTACCTGCCACATTGTGGAAGTCTCAGGTGACTGTCTACAATGTTTTCTGGGGGCATTCAGTTTCCTATCCTGCACTGAAACCACACAATGAAGAAACATCTAACCTAAACTTAATGTGAATATTCTGATCAGAAGTTTGATTCTAAATGAAGGTTCCTTACTGGACAGCAAAGCCAGACTTGGAAACCAGAGGGAGTAAACCCCAAAGTAAAGATACACAGGAGAAATCTACTGTGAGAAATTCTTTTGATTTATTGTCTTGATCTACAAACCAGGGTGTAAAATTTTGATGTTTATTAATTCATTTTTGTTTTACGATTGTTGGCGAGTTAGCTCATGATCGGGTCATTTTATGTGTTGTTGTTTATTTTGTGGAATTCTGGGTAAAAACAGGGTTTCCTAACAACCAGTGAGCACCCAGAGCACAGTAACAAAGCCTCTTCCCCTGGTCAGCATCTTCCTGCACACGGCGTCAAAAATGATCACTGTGCTGTCAGAGGGTTCAGTGGTTCTTCTGCTCTGAGCGCCACCTATCAACTGCAGAACGAGTGTCACGTTTAAGGTGACTTCATACTTATTGCCAGGGGATCAAATAACCATATGTTCATTTTAGGACTTGTTAGTCTGTCCTCTTCCTTCTTTCTGCTGAAGAAGCAAGCATCAACATGCCCCCATATAAGCCAGAATGAAGTTCTTTTTTATGTCAGTGTGGGGTGCTGTGTGTAAATTATTAAGGAAAAAAATGAACCTAAATGATTTTAGCAAATGGCTGCCACATGACAAAAAAGTGAAAAATGTCAGGGGTTTGAATACTTTCCATACCCACTGTATATGCAAAATCTTAAAACAATTTAAATTAAAAATGTAAATTTGTGCTTGCAGTAATTCTAAAAAGCATTATTGACTAGGGGCTGCATGGTGATCCAGTAGTCAGCCCTCTTGCCACACACACTGTGTGGAGTTTGAATGTTCTCCTCATGCATGTGTGGGCATGCAGACACTCCGCTCATGGGTTAATTAATTACTCTAAATTGTCCCTAGGTGTGAATGTAAGTAAGTGTGGTTGTCTGTCACAGTGTTGCCCTGCTTTGCCCTTCAGCAGCTGGGTATGCTCTAGCAACCCCTTAATCCCTAAAAAGGGATTAAGCAGGTTTAAAAAAATTGATAATTATCTGGGCTTTCAGAATATTAAGACTTTCAACTTATTGACATAAAAAAGACTTCTGTTGTATGATATATTGGTTCTGTGTTGTACTACCCTTGAGTTAAACCTGCTCAGGCACTGTTTCAAGCAACATACAAGAGGTTTTAGGAGCACATCATCATTTTTTTGAAAACGCATCATCATAAATCCACATTAGTTACAGATTCACACGTGCAGATCCACTCACAAATTCATACACACAGTTGCTCCCAGGAAGTAAGTTGGGAAAGTCCCTGATTCTTCTTCCTGTTATCCACAGTGTGACACCCCAAGGGTTATCTTAAGCTCACAGCAGGAAGCATGTGATCAACTCTGCTTTCTCAACGTCTGATCAACACAGCACCTTAATGTAGAGAAGCTCTATGTTCTTTAAGCATCTCTGGTCAGTTTTTCCTTTTATAAACTAAATTTGAAGAGTCAAAGACAGTTTCTGCAGAAATGTTTTATGGGGGTGGTATTGTTTCTGTTTGGGCTCAGCCAGAATAATTCTGTCAGACTGAGTCATGAAGACATGTAGATGAGTGCAAAAGAGGAGTTTGAACCTGGAGGTTTTAGGGATTATAACAGATCAGTGATCCATAAAAGAGCCTCCCTCACGTGATTCTGAATTGGCACAGTTAATCATGCTGTCCCAGACACTCCCTAGAATCTGAAATTATTTTTAAAAAATTGGAATACACTGATTTTTTATTTTTTAATTTAAACAACCACTGCTCCACTGCTCTTGACAAATAAAGTATTTTTACTGCAATTGTTTTACATATGTGTTGTTTATTTTTGGAGGACAAACTCAGTCCTGCTACACAAACATAGCATTTATATAGCAAACTCTTCATAGGCAACATAAGTGTATGAAAATACCTCTTCTTTAACCCCACCCCACATTTCAGTTAACTTGGTATTTGCCAGCCATGACTCAACAAGAAAGTACCAAGTTTTCCACACTACAGGGATTGCCGTCAATAAATGGTGTATTTTTGAAATTGTGTCATTTTCAAGGCGCACCAAACTATAAGGTGCTTTAAGTGAGACAAAAGAGCCAGAGATAAGTCTGTCAGTCAGACTTGATTAACTGCGTTCGCAGTGACTCTAGAACCGCTTGTAACACACTACATGTTAGCCACATTAGAAGTGATAGCCACAGTGGGATTTTCACAAAACCTGTAATGACCAACCTTGTTTGCATCAGGTCTAAAAACAGACAGATTGCGCTAAAACAAAAGTTACTGTGACTATGTTAATTCCCAACTATGTTAGCAACAGATACAAAACACACAGTCCAACACTGCTAGCCGCATTAGCATTTTCACAATAATACTCAACCAAACATTTTGACAAAGTGCCTTGTGCCTGTCAAAATTAATTCATCATTAAGCACAATCAAAATTCATGTACATGGCGGTCCAGATAATAAGTCACACTGTCTTTTTTTTTTT
Source organism: Oryzias celebensis (assembly GCA_014656515.1). Classification (NCBI taxonomy): domain Eukaryota; kingdom Metazoa; phylum Chordata; class Actinopteri; order Beloniformes; family Adrianichthyidae; genus Oryzias; species Oryzias celebensis. The sequence goes on from BNCR01000005.1 coordinate 11,475,414, forward strand.
AAATGAATCTTTTTAAGTGTGCCTTCTGGAGTGGAAAACACAGTAGTAATGAGCATGTGCCTTTGACTCTGTGCCAGGATGTTATTTTACAAGGGAAAAGGTTAAAAAACAAATAGAAATGCCAGCATTTATCACTAAAAGATCTTTGTGATTTATGATTACTGTATGAATCACTGTAAACATTCTCCTGGGATTTTGATGCATTCTACAACTAGCAGATAATCATTGTAAAAGGAATATTGTTCATAACAAGAAGTCAGCCTTTGACATCAGACTGATGTCAGATCACCAGGTAACCTCTAGGTCAATAAAGTAGGTCACTAGCTGGTCATCATCCTGGTTTGGAAATGACCTTTTTCTGCTTTGTTTCTAGTCACAGATGAGCTGAGGCGTAAGGTCCTTCGAGGTAAGAAACGGTGACTGTAGCTCAAACCTTAGAACATCTTTCTGACACACCTCTCTGGTTTCAATAGTATCCATACTGCATAAGTTGATTCATGATGTTGCAAAACTTCTTCAGATTGTAGGTTTTTGCTCCAGAGCAGAATAGAATAAATAGAGAAGAGTAAATGTCTCTATTTATTTAAAAAACAATTGCATCTGACCTTAAAAAAAAAAAAAAACTTTTAGACGCACAATTGTTCTGCACAGCTGGCTGCTGTTAGTGGCTTGAATTAGAGAAAACTGAGAGGCAAGGTGGACTCAAATTCAAGTGAGTAATCAAAAAAAAAAAAAAAAGCATTTGTGTACGAGGAAACCCTGAATTGGAAATAGGTGGATAAAACAAATGCGATAGGTATAGCAATTGATCTCAAATCATGGCAGTATTTGGAAACAGGGATTGTCTTCCATCTAGATAGGATCATGGCTGGTCAATCGATCAAATGTTTGAGGAAAGATCTTAAGATGCAAATTCAAGAACAGTTTGACCTCTCATCAAAGGATCGAGTCGCCTCAAATAAGACTATGATAAGTACAAGTCTATAATAAGTATTTTTAATGTATATTATAAAGTACACTTTAATTGAGTCATAAGAAGAGGGGAGTCATGAAGGTATAAAGAGTCAACATGAAAAAATGACTAAGTAAAAAGTTGGATTTATTTTTTTACTCCTCCTTCACAAGTGAACTTTTGCTAAACACCTTTCTCTCTCTGGTATTGCGGTTTGGGATCTCACTCACTTCCTGTAGGACTGCCCTGTAAAAATGTCCTGTAAGAAAACAGGAAATTGAGATCAGTATGTAAACAAGGTTTCCACTGACCTTCTGTTTGTTTAGTTATACGTAATAACTTGAGAAGATTTAATGCAGATCAGTAATATTTATAGCTTTGCTATTTTGGGTGATTTTAGCTGTCAAGAAAAACTGTAATGTCGTCAACCATTTATGTACAATGGAGTTTCGTTAAAGATCGTTGAGCTGTTTGACAAGCTATATGGATATATGTATCTTGGTGTCTGAATTTTTTATATTCTGCAATATTTATGTACTTGACATTTTTTAAACTGCTGTCCGTCTGCCATCTGTGACGTAACTGTTTTGCATTCTTACTTAGGCTTGTGTCACAAAAAACATGTTAATGCAATCGTTTTTTTTTTCATAGATAATTCAAATGTTGGCGCTCATGCTACATGCAACAAATGTATGCCTATCTGAAAGAGGATAAAGGAAACTGTGTTGGTTCAGAGTCCACCCCTAGGTGTGAAACACACAGCTCTGATGCTGCCCCCTTTTGGTGATGTTAAATGTAACCTGTTACCAATGCTGGTGCTGCAGGTTTTTAAGTTGTCCACATCCAGGTTTGTGGATGGCTGTGGAGGGTTGAAGACATAAGCAGCAGCATCTTAAAGCAAAAGCAGATGTGTTTTGTGGTGCCCTTGAGCCTTGTGCAACCTGTTTAATGGATGTTTAGAAAAAGGAACATACGTAAGTGTATCGTGAAGTATTTGTAGTCATTAAGGAGCTTCAATGGCAGGTTGTTTGATAAACATGTAGGACACTGGCCCTCGAGGTCCTGGATTTGGACACTCCTGCTCTTGTCATTAGTAAGAGCAGACACTGGCTCCTTACTGACTGTGTGCAATGCTGCACGCATGAGATATGCAGGAAAACATCCGTGCTCGTAGGACGCCCACATCATTTTTAACAGTCTGGCTGCTGACAAGGGACAAGCAAGAAGTGTACACTCATCACTTGAACAGCACTAACCAACTCCTTACGTAGTCTCCACGTTTTGGGGGTAAAAAAATATGTACGACATGCCAGTGTTTCCCTACTTCACCCTTTCATGTTGTTTTAGCGTTTGCGACAATCTGTTGCCCACAGCATACCCAAAGAAAAAGACACGTGTATGAACACTTTCTCTCTACGGTCTCAAAGAGTGGTCTACGACTTTAAGGTTTCATGCAGGCCACCTGCAAGTCCTGCACAGGCTTGCCAGTTTTTCACCCACAGACAGCCCGCATCCACACATAAAGGTAGTTGTGATTAAGACATGAGGGTTAAATCTCAGCGTCTGAAGGAACATTTGCATGTGCATGTGTGACTGAAAGGTTTTTTTGCTGACAGGTACTCAGACTTTTTCTTTGACAGAGAAACTCTGGGTTTGCCATTACTCTGACAGGACTCTGGAGCATTAAAGAGACAAAACCCAAATGGACAAAAAGTGAATAAGAACCTGTTGTGCTCCGTTCCATCAGAGTTTCTGCTAACAGATGGAGAAAAAGAACGTTCTTCCTCATGTTTGTTTGATGGCTGCAGACAGACCTTAGACGATCATCATTCAGAACCTGTTCTGTAGGAAACTTCATATGTTTGAATGTGTTATTTATGGTAAGTCAGCTAAAAGCTTCAACAAAAAAAAAAACATACTTCAAAAACCTGATTTATTTGGTTCTTGTCAAAATTGCACATGAAATGTGAGGTACATCAACAGAAACAATGGTTCAGCAACAAGGGAAGTCACAAGAAACAAGTAAACGTGTTTCAGTGCAAACTCCCACAATCTGTCAGGCATAGCAGCGGAAGGCTGATGATGTGGGCTTGCTCTGCAAGACCTGCACTGAACTAAGATCTTCCCTGTAATCAGAGAATAGCAGATGACAAATGATCCTGAAGGTTAGGCAGATGACGGCAAGAGATGAAGGTCAGTGAGACACAAAAATGCTGAACGACAGGCGGTCAGATCTTCAAACAGAGAGAGAGAGTTTGAGCTTTGGAATACAGAGTTTTTTTTTTTAATCATAATTTCACTTAGTCCTTTTCAATTTTTCAACCAAAAATGCACAAGGATAAAATCCAGATCTTCCAGTGCAGGTGCTTCCGTACCACTCCAGAATGCAGGACTTTCAGCTGGTCCAGGAAACGTCTGTGCCCACCAGATGACCTGAGGGATTGCCTGGCATCTTTGCTCAGAGTGGTACACTGCAGTCATGGATAAAAGCTGGAAAATAAATAGATACGGGCTGTCAGTGAGGTTTTCTAAGATGGAAATGAAGATTAAGATGTAGAAAACATCTGGGAAGCTTAACATCAAATGCCTAAAGTATTTCTATTACCTGTGAAACTAACAACAAGATTTTTTTCTGTAACAAAGTAACAGATCCCATCAAGGACACTGTGATGTTACACTCACTTTTTTTATATACTATTAGAATATGTGTAGACTCCATGAAACTGTGGCTTCCTCTTTTTGTAAAGCTTTTGGCCAAGTCTGAGCAACCATAGATACCAGGCTGATTTGTGTAAAGTGCAGCAGATCGATCAATCAATGCTTCATTGTCACTTGACCTTCACACAGTGGCATAACAAACAGACTGATTAACTATTTCCTGGGACAATAACAGTAAAGGAAAATACAATAGAATAAAATACCAATAAATACTGATAAATAAAAAAAGAACTGCACTCCCATTCAACTTTCCTGCCCCCCCCCATCCTCACTTTTAATTCCACCCAAACATATCTCCACAGAAGATTCTAATGATTGTGCAGTTTTTAGTAAAACTTGTGTGTGTCAGAGGTAGTTTTCTCCGAGTTGAAACCTTCTTGCTTCAATTCCTGGCTGCTGCTGTTACGTGTCAGTGTGTTCGTGGGCAGAACCCCCACTTCCTCTCTTCATGCTGTGAATGCATTTGGTTTGTGGATGAATGGACTTTCATAAGTGTGGAGCATTTGAAGAAACACTCACTGCAGTCAGTGCAGAATCTGGTCCAGCTTCTCGTGGTAGTACTCATAGTTGTCTTTACAGTCCTCCCACAGGTTCAGTGGTTCCTCTTCAGTTTCCACAAAGGTGTCCCAGGTGTAAGAGAAGTCCAGAGGCTTCATCACCCTCAGCTTGCAGCCAGCGCTGTGCAGGGCCTTCAGGCCAGCCTGGACCTCCTCTGCCTCCCACTCGAACAGGCGAGCAGAAAAGATGCTGAGCTTGACATTTTTCCTGGCCTTCAGTACCTCTGCAAGCTTTAAGGAACAAGCATGGCAAGGGCTGGACGACACGTACCTGAGAAGAAAGGGACCAATGAGGCAACCATGACAAGTGGGTGCATGATGTTGGGGGTTCAGACTACTTCTCATTAAAAAATGTCCATCTCATGGTGCTTGATAGCATTCGTGTTATCAGTGACAGATGAGGTTGAACCCTTCAACATTCAGAAAAATGGTGCTGATTACTAACAGCTCGTGTTTATATTGTATGACTGTCTTTTTGTACAATCACCAGTGTGAAACCCATTGAGTATTGTTATTGAGTATTGTAATATTGGGCTATATAAATCAAGTTGAATTGAATTATGTGTGTTAAACTGCTTGGATGCCCTTTTTTTAAACAAGCTTTCAGATGTATTGCACATCAGGATCATGACAGGCTCAGAAAAAGATGAACTCTTCTGAGTCTGGACCCCCTGCATCTCTGCAACACTAATGAGTGAACCAGGAATTCTTGGTCACGAGTTATATGTAGGGTTTATAAGGATTAATTAACTTATTCAATGAATCAATAACTATTCCTATGATCCAACCAGACTGATCAGTCTGAGTAAAATGATTGCTGTGACCCTTAAAAACACCCCCGGCACTCGCCCGGGTCTAAAGGTCCGTACCAGGTGATGGTGTACTGAACATTGGGGTCGATGTTCGGCAGACAGTGTGTGAAGAATGCCTCCTCAGCGTGGGTCTCAGCGTGTTCATCCTCCAGGTAGCCCCTTAGCAGCCCATCCCCCGCACCCCCACTATCAACCAGGTAACACAGCAGCGTCTTGTTGCGACCAGACGAGTACTCCACATTCTTGAACTGGAACTTGAAGACTAATGGGTCGATCCGGTCTCTGAATGAACAACGAACCAGAAAAAAGTCTGTTAGCTGGTTTTTGTTGTTTTCATGTCATTTTACATTGGAGACGATGGGGCTCAGTGGTGGTGTAGTAGTTAGCACACAGCAAGAATGTCCTGGTTGTGGGGCAGCTGTGGTGCAGACCTCTGATCGGAAGATTACAGGTTTGATTCTAGCCTTGCCCACCCTTATGCTGAAGTGTCCTTGGGCAAGACAATGAACCCCACATTGCCTCTGGTGGTCATAGGTTGGCAGCGGAGCTACCATTAGTGTGTGAATGGAACTATAAAGCACTTTGGGCCTTCAAGGAAGATAGAAAAGCTGTACACAAGTATTTACCATTTACCTGGTTCAAATCCCTGCTGGAAGCGTTCTTTGTCCAGTTTGCATGTTCTCTGTGTGCATGGTTTTCTATGGGCACTTTGGATTCCTCCCCCAAACCAAGAACACCCCACTTGGGTTAATTGATCTTTTTAAATGTTCCCTTGGTGTGAATGTGTGTGTGTGAGACCAAGTGAAGGACTGGCCACCTTCCCAGGGTGTACCTCATCTACATCCAACGGTAGATGGGATAGGCTCCAGCAACCTCATGACCCCAAAAGGGTAAAGCAGCTAGATGGATGGAACAATGGTTGAGTGGGAAGAAAGTAAAACTAAACCCTGACTCCACACAAAAATAGTTCACAATAAACCAACAATCCACCATTTATCTTTAAAAAAATAATCACCATGCTCTCATACACTTCTGCTGAGCAGATCACTCCATCACACCCCAACTTTGTGCCAGGCAGCTGTGATGTGTGAGGAACCTGAGCTGAACTCTGAGTGGATTGAGGTCACTGTCTGGATCTTTTCTGATGTAGATTACATCGATGTGCCTTCTTTCTGCATAGGTGTGACCCATCAAGGTTTAAAATGCTGGTGTTAAACTGCAGGTTTTGCACTAGTTTGCTTTGCAAAAAAAACCCCAAAAAACACTTGTTACACTTTCTTTGGGTTCCTCCAAAAAACGACTACAAAATGTTCCAGACTCTTTCCATCATCATTATTCTCTTGCTAAAGTTTTCCGCAAAAGCCAACATGCACACCTGTACAATGAATGAATAAATCATTGTTGGAGTCCAACGTACTTAAACAGAGTGCTGAGTCAGCACTGACATACCCAGTGATGACTTCAAAAGGGGGTAGCTCCAAGGGTTCAAACTGAAGTGTATCATTCTCACTATTTTCCACTGCAGCAGCAGAGCCTGAAGGAACCTCTCCGTTCTCCTCGGGCTTCTGTCCGTCATCTCTGACCTCCTCAGTCCGTTCTTTCCTCTTTGGTAGAACGCGCTTTTTGTCAGCCATTAGAATAAAAAAAGGGTGGACAGTCTTAACTGAAAGAAGAACTGAGACGGGAATAGAGAGAAGACGAGGAGAGAGGAGAACTGAAGCAGACCAGCCTGCAAATGGGGTCAGACAGAAAGGGGGGGTGGGGGGTCAAAGAAAGAGCAGCATGGGGGGGGGGGGGGGGGGGCACACTCAAATTGTGGTTTTATTCAAGAATGCTGGAACAGAGAAAAATCCAAAAGCTGCTCTAGATTGGAATCTGAAAGACTTTGACCCAAACAAAAAGGATCAGAAGTGATGAAAATTGTGCTGCTGATTCTAAAAATATGAAGAAACCTTTAAAGGATCTTAAGGCTGCAGCAGCTGCGGCGGCGCTATTTACAGGACGGCTTGTGCGCGTGATGACTGCTTCAGTTCAACCCAACGTGCACGCTCATGTGAACTCAGACCTGAGTGGGCTGAAAAACGAGACTCTGAATTTAACCCACGCAGACACACAACTGGCACACGCACAACAAACCTGCTCCACACATAGCCTCTATGGACTCAACACAAATGCAAAACTACAATGCACACAACTGCTGCACACCTAACAAAAATAGTGCACACTCAACAAATCTGCTGAAGAAAAATCACACACACTGAATATATAACAAAAGTTATGGACAACAAATCTGCTGCACACAGTCTTCTACAGACACAACTGTTGCACAAACAACGAAAACACTCAAACAACAAGCGTGATGAACACTACAAATCTGCTTCATACACGACTTCTACAAACATAGTTGCAAACGCAACACAACTACCGAAAACAAAGACTGCACACTCAACTGCCATACAGATCTACTGCAGACAGAACTCTGCTGCTTTTCCCATCAGACATCTTTCTTTTGCAGCAGGATTGCTGGTGCAAAAGCAGGTCTATATGTTGAGTTGCAGGTGTGTCAGAACGCCCTGCCATCATCTTCTACACCTATGAAGACAAAACAGGAAACCAGCAGCCGAGGCCAGGAGAGGGAGACAAAGCCACAGGAAACTGTCAAACCATAACACCAATACTTGTAGAAGTCACCCACTGGATGGCAAATATGTATTCAGGCTAACCGAGATGAGTTTACACACCCAACCTCAACAAAGTTTTAAATATGGGCAAAACAATGAAACAAAGCTGTTGAGTTCACTTGTGTGCTTACCTAACTTCCATTAAAAACACCATGAATGCTGCACCAAGTTCAGCTTGAACCCATCTCCCAACCACTGTCATTGAGAGCATTTGAGAAAATATTTGTGATTAGGTTCTATATGAGGTTTTTCAGTAATAAAACACTTTGCCTTTTTAACGTTGGAATCGATGGGAAATTGCTCCCTTCTAACATCAGCCTCCAGTGGTCATTTGAGAAACTGCACATTTATTTTTGCTATAAATTCTGAAACTGAAAGTTTGGCTTGCCAACACTTTCCTGAATGTAGAACCAAAAAGGTTGGTTACAAGTCCCAAGTGGTACAAGTGGTATTTATATTAGTATAGCACTTTTTGGCCTTCCTTGAAGGTCCAAGGCACTTTACAGTCAGAGGCCCATTTACCCATTGATGATGGCTCTGCTGGTGAACACACCTGAGCCACCAGAGGCAAGCTGGAGGTCAGTGTATTGCCCATGGATAGGCAAGTTTGGAATTGAACCTGCAATCTTTTGCTTGGTGGGCGACTGTATTGCCACTGCACCATGGCCACCCCAAAATGGTGGGAGGAAACTTTTTCATTTTCAATAATTTTCTTTTTTTAAAAGTAATGTTGACATGACACAACATTTTGGTTATGTCACTCAGCCCTATACTCAATCTGACATTGTCAAGGCTGCAGCACTGCTGCCACCCTCTGGTTTCCAAGTGAATCACGCTCCAGGTACTTTAATTCTAAAGCAGGGGTGAGAAATTCCTGGCCACAGGGTCTGCATATTTTCCGAATATCATTGCTTGCTATTGCAATATGGCCCATGGTCCCCTCCTCTGATCTAAAAGTCAAAGTGTTACTGTTTGTCAACAGTAAAAACAATGACACCAGATTGATCCGAGAACACAAACCCTTTAGCAGTCTGTGGCAGAAAACAAATCAGGGTCACACCAATTCAACCTCAACATAACTTTATTCTTTTCTTTTACCTGAAATGTGGACTACAGACTAACTGTCAGATTGGATTGTCTTGAGCCTGTGTGCAAATGAAGTGGAATGGAGGGGCACAACAGAGAGCAGAAGTGAGGATGGTGGAGAGCTTCTAGCACTTTGGGTCAACAGTCTAAAGCAGGGAGGGCATTCCTGCATGTTTTCCAACATAGCGTGCTCTGGCATGTTCTAATTAGCTGGACACACCTGAACCAGGTAATCAGTCACGAGTAGGACTTAGATATCTGGAAATCATGCAGACACTGCGGCCCTTGAGGGTTGGAGTTGCCAATCCCTGATCTAAAGCAATGACAAGGGAGGAAAAGAAGTGGTTTTTGAAAAAGTATTTATTGTTTTTCATTAACCCTTTCCCCGTCATATGTCACTAATTCGGAACATACCATTTAATCAAGGATTCAACTTAATTTAGTGTTATGAAAGGAAAACACACTGAATAATATGTTTTGTATTTACAGAGGCGATAGAAAGTTTGGGCACCCCAGGTAAAATGTTGACGTAGAAGAGGTTTTCCTCTGATCACTCCTTCATGAAGACCACATTTGTACAAGTATCTCTTGACAGTAGAACAGTGAACCACAACTTCAGAGTCTGCAGGTCTTTCTGGAGGAATGGTGCAGTCAAACATGGTTTGGACTTCTTTCTTGAAATTTTACCTCTCAGACAACTGGAGTTATTCATTTTTTTTGTTTACTTAATATTGACAGAGAATTTGGTGAGTCAAATGTGCCTTCAATATTTTCTTTTCATTTTTTTGAAAGTGATTTTAAGTGATTTTAAGTGATTTTGTATTGTAAGGTGATTGCAGTGGAAATTGCTATTTTGAATTTGCTTATTTTCTTGTTGAGCAACTGTGACATATGCTAATGAGCCACCAGGTCCTGCTAGCTAGCTAACCCTCGTGTGAGTTAGCAGCAATTCACAATGTGCAGTGCATATTAGCATGACCTGTATTTAAGTGCTATGACTGAAGTGTGTATATATTTATGTGTGTTTTATTTTGTATTACACTTGCATGACAGGTCAGGTTTTTTTGTTGGTTTGTGCGATTCACCTCCGTCACAAGTATCAAGTTCCCGCACAACGCAGGGTGGAATCACAGAGATGGCGAGCCACCCAACTGGAGTCTGAACACAAGCAACTGAGAAAAAAAACTTTGGGACCCCAGTTGCTACAGGGAAGAAACTGAACATTTTGTTCAATCATGGTAGGACAGTCTACTTTCCACAGGTGCTGAGTCACCAGGAACACCCTAGGGAACTACAAAGGACAGAACAGACTCTTGGTATTCTTACTCTGGTACTCTTTTGGTATTTTGTTTGGAATATTGTTTTGTTTTGAGAAATATTATATTTTGTTTATTGCATTTTGTGAACCAAACGGGTAAAATATGTGTAATTAAATTGGAAAGATTTGGACATAAGTAATGTAAAAAAGGTAATTAAACTAAAAGTGTTTCAAGAAAAAAATAAAAGCCTTGCAAGGTAAAAATTTTATCAGTCCCAGGATTTATAACCAAATTTTTTGTTTCAAATTAGAAAAAGAAAAGTCCATAGTTATTACTTTTATTTGCGTTTTCTGTTTTATTTTTATTTTTTGTATTTATGTAAAACATTGGAGATTTTTTTTGTTATAAATAAGCCATAAGTTTAAAATCCATATTGTGGTCTGTGGTTCATTTTTTTGGTCTATTCAACTGCTTCTCAGAACCTGGAGATGTTCTGGTCCAAATCAGCATTTGAGGTGCTACACTCTGAGATTTTTCTTGGTCTTCCAGATCTTCCTTTAGCTTCCACTGTTCCTGTTGACTGCCATTTCTTAATGACATTCCGAGCAGAGGATATTGGAATCTATTTTTTGTCTTCTTATAGCCTTCTCCTGCTTTGTGAGCAGGAGCAGCAACTATTTTCTGTTTCATTGTTCTGGACAACTGTTTAAAGAACACATCATGCTGATCGTTGGGGGAAGGTCACATGACTCAGATTATTTAAAGTCTTTGAGAATGAAATCACCTGGTCTTTGCAAACCATGATGGTGAACAATCCATGACACTGTCAGATCTCAGCTTTTCCAAACGGGACGGTGCATACTATACATTCTGCAGGGTGCCCAAACTTTTGCACAGAAAGACCATTTTGTTTTCTGTTAATTTGAAAGGGTAAAACTTTTTTTTTTTTTTTTTTTTTTTTTTTTTTTGACAAAATGTGTGTAAACTGATGCCTTTAAGAGATTTTTCAACCTTTCGTTGGGTTCTTTATGCAAATGATCTAACATTTTACCCCGGGTGCCCAAACATTTGATCCCTTCTGTAATTAGAAACAAAATCAGGCATGAAGGAGTTAAGTTAAATAAATTTTACTAAGTCAATGAAAGAAACACAAAAGACACAAACATCTTGCTCAAAACTGTATAGCTGGATAGCTACAATATTGATCACCATTTTTTTTCTTTGTTTTGCACAGGTAATGGTAGGTTGGGGTTGTGAGGATCTTTAAGATGGCCAGAGAGAGTGTAAACGGAGAGCTTTCAGCAACAGAAAAGGGGGGTGAGGCTGCACCTCATTACCCCAATGAACTATTGCTGCTCTGCATAAACTCTAATAGAAAATGACACTGTTTTTTATTGAATTTTGGCTATAAACAGCATAATGACTTTTATAATAGATCAAAAGATGATCTGCGTGGGACTTGAAGCAGTTTTTGCTCTTACTTGCTTTAAAGCAGCTCCTGACATTCACCTGTGACCTTACCTCTCAGCTATCAAGCATGTCATCCACTCAAACACAGTGTTGTTATGCCCCCCCATTGTCACAATCACACTCATCATCTATATTTATTCTCTGGGCCAAACAGCTGCTCAGTAAACCAATCTTACAGTGAGGACAGCTGCCATTCCACACTGAGACAGAGGGTCGAGCTGGACGTTCGCTCAGAGGCTCTCTTGTGCCCTAAGCGGACAGGGCTCAGGGACAAAAAGACACTTTCAAATTCAACAAAAATTCTCCCATTAAGCCTTCAATTACAGATACAGCTGAAAGAATTTCTTTCTGAAAAGCATCATGGCGGAAAGCAGTAGCCCCCCCCTGTCATCGTACATCATGGATGAGGAAACACTGAAGAGAAAGCAAAAGGAGAAGCTGAAGAAGCTGATGGCCACAGGAGGAAACCCCCGGCCCGCTCGTTCCCTTCTCTTCTTCACTCTGAGGAATCCCGTCCGCAAGGCGTGCATCAGCATCGTGGAGTGGAAGTATCCTGCTTCAGAAAAAGGCGGGGGGGAGTCGGGTGACTGCCTCTCAGATGCAGTTCTGGAGGCTCAGCATCGAGCCTGTGTGCAGTCATACAAAAAAAAAATCATTTGTCTTGAAACTTCCTATTGACCGGTTCAGACCTTTCGAAATCATTATCTTGCTGTCCATCTTTGCTAACTGTGTGGCCCTGGCCGTATACCTGCCCATGCCAGAGGAGGACAGCAACAACACCAACAGCAACCTGGTAGGTGTTCACGTCTGCTCATGCAGGGTATAAAGCACTCAATGAATGTTAAAACTGACACTTTAAACATGTCAAACAAACCAACTAACAAACCATAAGTCATCATTCAAATGCTGGGGTTTTCTCCTGTCATCCATTTTACAATTATGATTAGATAATTATCAACAAACTCGTTGCAGGTAGACACAGTTTTGGCTTTTAACAAAGGGATGCGTGTCTTCAAGGCAAACATTGATTAAACAGTATGAACCATTACTTATCACCACTACTTATAATAGAACATTCACTCCAACCGTGAAAGACTGGAATAAACTATCATTAATCACTGCTGTTCCACTGTTACAAACGCCTGCATTCCCCATTTGTCTTCTTGGACATCTGCAGTAGCTGTCAGACATCTGTGTGGATCAGAAAGCACTCCTCTTTTTGGGAGAGGATCTTTTTGGGGGGGTTGCCCTTCTGTAAGTTCGGAAGGACGGCCTTGGGTTCATGTATCAGTTTGAAGCCACTGAAGGGCGCAGCCAGTATGATGGGATTTTAAATAGACACTCAGCATACCTTACCTTCGCTAAAAAATGCTTGATGTTACAGCCGCACAAAAGAAAAAAAAAGGCGAGATGGAGGGAGGGGCGATGATCTGACAAACGCTTTGAAATAAGAAAAAGAGGGATGATTTATTAAATAAAAAATATGATTTAAAAAATTAAAAGCTGAAAACTAAAGGATGCATGTTCTGTCAAATATACAAAAGAAAAAAAATCAAGTTATTCTCAAATGTTTGTCTGACTGGTGTTGATAGATTGTTAAATTAAAGAGCATTTATAAATGTCTGAAAATTTGACTTTTTGTCTTTCAACTACAGGAAAGCCTAGAATACATCTTCCTCATCATCTTCTCCATAGAATGTTTTCTGAAGATCATAGCTTATGGGTTTCTGTTCCACGCAGACGCATACTTACGAAACTGCTGGAACATTCTGGACTTTGTCTGCGTTTCTGTCGGGTGAGTGGACCTGTCGGTGTTATGGTGTGCTTTGACAGATTGGTGGAAAAGTGAATGAAGACTTTCACAGTTGGTGCTTTTTTAATGACATTTTCATCATTTCTTCTTGTTTGCCATAAAAAATAGATTTATTGTGAAATTCATTAGAGAAAAACACCAGTTCCAACATCTCATCATATATTCTGATAAATATGCAGTCATTGTACTTTTTTTCACTGTGTACCCACAACAGTATACAACATATTAAAAAACATCTTTTTCACAGGGTTTTTCTTTTATATAAACATGTCTAAACAGATGTCTTGAGATCATCAGTGATTATTTTCCTGATTAGAAATAATAATCATGATAGAAAAAAAATGTTTTGACAGATTTTTCAGACTTTCAAGTGGAAGTTAAATTACAGCTACAACATACTCAGCTTGTATTTTATTTTCTGAAATGTTTCACCCAGAGTTTTAGTCAATATTGTTGACTCATTCTGACCAAAAATACAAATAAATGGGTTTGAGCTTTGCATACCTGTCTGCCTCCACCAGTGGATTATTATACTGAGGAAGGATGCTTTTCTTTCCTGCAGCAGGTCCTCATAAATTGAAACCCATTGACGCTTTGTCTGCATAAATCAGATGTTCTGTGTATCGTTTCAGGTTGTTTACTGTTGCTATGGATGCAATCAACCACATCAGTGGAGTGGAGGCCCCGGTTGGAGAAAAAGGTGGTGGCTTTGACATGAAAGCTTTGAGGGCCTTCAGAGTCCTCCGGCCCCTCAGACTGGTCTCTGGAGTCCCCAGTAAGTTATTGGTCCAGGACTGAACTGCTGTTTGAGCCACTTGCGCTCAGTTATGTGGAGAGCAGGGTCGGCCGGCCCTGGGCTGCATGACGCCGTGGGCGAAAAGGGATTTTGGTATTAAATTTCTGACATTTCTCATTTCTGTGCACTTCTCATAATATTTTCCACGTTTGCATCAAACATCAGGGACTGATTTTAACCAGCTCCACTTCTGTGATGTCATCACACTGGTTTTTTTACACCTGTGAATGTCCTTTCCTTAGAAGGTGTTGACCCCTGCAGCCCGTGACAGATTGTCTCAGCTTCTATCTGGCCTGTGTTTAGAGGTTGTTTTTGGTTTGTAACAGATTTTTCTGGTTCTGAAAAAGGTCCAGATTGAACTTTTGCCCAACTGTTCATTCTTTAATGATACAGACATTTGTAGAAAATATTGACTCTCAGTATTCTCAACTTTTTTGCGCATAGACATGAGGCCGCTGTTAAAATCATGGAACCTGGAAAAACCTTGATCTGGATTCCAGACCTGATACGTGTACAATGGCAAAAGCGGCATTTGGCAAAATGAAAACAGCTGAATATATATATTAAAAAAGCACTTTGTTGCAGGACTCCCAGGAATTAAGATTGGATTCTGCTTTTGCTTTTAGGTCTGCAAGTTGTGATGAACTCCATTCTGAAATCCATGCTCCCTTTGTTTCACATCACCTTACTGGTCCTCTTCATGGTCACCATTTACTCCATCATGGGACTGGAACTCTTCAAGTGTAAAATGCACAAGACATGTTACTATGTTGGCACAGGTACACAGTATGGTTTTTAGGGAAGGGCGGCAGCTTATCTTAACCACTGTGTTATTTTTCTCTCTCTTCTTCACAGGTTAGTCTCTTGTTATTTTATTAAAGTAAGACTTAAATGAGATTAAACACGTGTGTATGACTAAGTTTAATTGGATGAAACTCCAAGGCTGAAGGTTGTGTCCAAATTTGTCTTCTACTCTTTAAAAGGTGATTCACAATGTAGAAAACAAACCCTCACAAGTCCACGGGAAAACGTGAGGTTCAAAGGCAGAAAGTGGGATGATGGCAAAAAAGTTAAGGCTGACTATGAGGAATGAACTGTGTGTAATCAGGACTTTCTGGCCCACAGACATCATTGGATCGGTGGACAATGAGAAGCCAGCGCCTTGTGCTCAGGCGGGGAATGGTCGAAAATGCCTCATAAATGGGACAGAGTGTCGAGCTGGATGGCCTGGCCCCAACCATGGAATTACCCACTTTGACAACCTTGGATTTTCCATGTTAACAGTCTATCAGTGCATCACCACACAGGGGTGGACAGATGTCCTGTACTGGGTACGTTGTTCGGCTTTTAGGTACTCAGTCTCTGGATCTTAAAAGTCAAGCCAATGTATAGAAAGACTGACAACACACATTTTAGCTGATTGATATGAAAAAAACAACATGTCAAGATAACTGTGTTTTGTTAAAAACTACTTTCCCTGCAAAATGTAAAATGTGGTGTCTTTAAAGAGTAAAAAGTTTGAACAATTATGTAAAAACCAATGTTGCGAAGGACAACATGTAGACGGTTGGTGTGAAGGAAGAAGATTCAGAGGATAGGTTTAATGGGAGGCGGATGATTCAATGTGGAGGAAGCAGCTGACAGCAAAGAAGTGATGTCATTAAAAGCCATCAGCCAATTGCAATGGACCTTAATGTAAGAACACTGTGCGACGTAGTCTGTTTTTGTGCACCTTAACAATTCCGTTTTGACGTGATGTCTGGATATCAGCGATTGCTTAGCATATGAAGGGTGGAGTTACTAGCAGGTACATGAGGAATGAGGAGAATGGAGGGCAAGGAAACAAAAACTCTGATACAGATGGCGTCACTGAGACTGAACTGAATGTAGCAACTGTACCATCGGAAAAAAAAATAGCCTAAAACAGAAACTGAATCAGCTCCTCAGAGCTGAGAGTCTTGGTTAACTCTTTAACACCAGATATTAAATAGCACACGCCATGACCTTTTGATCATTTACATGATCAACATGAATCTGCTGTTTCTGATGTGGAGAAAAAGCGAATCAGCTGATTTGTGTTGTTTTGCGTAAGGACGTCCCAACTGTAAAGTGCTGCACATCAGTGCAAGGCTGCTTTTCTTCACCTTGGAAGCTACTGATTTGCGTTATTGGTTGAATAGTCATGGTAGTAAAAAGGATGTAAGTATTAAAGGGTTACTCGTAATGCCAATCCACCTGGTTGCACATATTTATTCCTTTTTAATTGAAAAACAGTCCAGCTGTGACTTTGAACAGCTTAATAATGTTCTCTAAAATTAACCAATGCCTACAGATAGAATGAGAAAGAATATACTGACCTGTTACAGACCTGTAGGTGTTTCCAGCTTCTCTGTGGCCAGACCAAGCTGGAAACACCTACTGACTTAAATTCTCTTTTAAAATTGTTTATTTTTCATCTGTGGCTTAATTTCATAGTGTCATGTTGCCTCATTTGTAGTTTTTTCTGATGTTTGTAAGAACAGTAAGTTTCTCATTGCACTTTTGATGCCCAGCTAGAACTTTTCTTGGCAGTTTAAACCAGATGGTGAGCTTTCCTCTCCCTTCTTACCCTTCCCTGCAGACATACGATCAAAACTGAGTGACAGAGGCTATAAAACAAGTTATTAGTTGGTTAGTTGGGTGTTAGCTCTGGAAAGCCTGGGGACCTGGGAAACATCAGCGGAACGTAATACTTTTCTTTTTGCATTTCAACCATTTGTGAACATCCCAGTCACCACATTGCAAATGAAAAATAAAAAAAACTGTGTTTTTTAAATGATTTGACTCCAGTGATTCAATGATGTGTTCCATCTTGTTTTCCATATGTATTAAACATTAAATTTGTGTGTGAAAGCTTCAGTAAGAATGAACTATCTTTATCTGTGGCCTCTGTGTTTCTGAATCCTCTGTTTTCTCACTAACAGGTAAATGATGCCATAGGAATGGAATGGCCGTGGATCTATTTCACCACTCTCATCCTGGTGGGCTCATTTTTTGTGCTCAACTTGGTTCTTGGTGTTCTCAGTGGGTAAGAAAAGCTTGACATTGGAAAATAATTTGATTCTAGCCTCTCAGAAACATGTAGCTACGTTTTATCTCTGAACACCACAGTTACCCTTTGTACGCTGACATGTCTGCCACCATGGCAGGTAGTTTGTGAGGATAAGGGTTAACAACAAAACCTTTTTTCTATTTGCTGGTTTTGATGAGCGAATAATAACAAAACATGGAGAAAAAGTCATGCAGTGACATGATAAATGTATTCTTAAATGCGAAACAGACAGCAACTTTTTTGTTTTCTTGAAATGACCCTAAAGGATTTTTCAGTTTTTGATTAGACCATGTTATTTCCATTCAGAGAATTCACCAAAGAGAGGGAAAAAGCCAAATCCAGAGGAGAATTTCAGAAACTGAGGGAAACCCAACAGCTGGATGAGGACCTGAAGGGCTACATGGACTGGATCACGCAGGCTGAAGTCATTGATAATGATAACGACAGACAGGGTAGGTCCTGGACTCAAACAGCCCTGTTGGATGTGGTTGTTGATGGAGATGCTGACTAGGATCGTGAATTCATTTGTCCTCTGACAAAATAACATTCCCTAAATGCTGTGGATATCACCATAATACCATGGTTACTGACTCTAAAGTTTAACAGAATCCGAAAAACAATAAAATTGCATGACAGTGAGAAAGACAAATCTGACTTTCTTTGATTGATCTCATCTTAAGCTGCTGCTCAAAAAGACCTCTCCTAAAGCTGACCAAAGATGCCTGATTTCACATTCAAACTTCATCAAAACTAATGAAGGGAAACATACCTCAGCTATATGTGTTTTTTTCAGGTCTGCTGCCATTGGAAAATGGGAATTCAGAAGGTGGTAGTGTTGGTCAAATGGACACCATGCAGCTGATCATCTTCTACTAGTCAGTGATTCATAAATCATGACTTTTTATTATCTCTTTCTAACTTTTGGTCAAGTCTGCTGTAGCAACATATAGCGAACACATGTTGGAAGAGAGTGTCTCATACTGAAAATTGAAGCAGTTTCAGTTTTTACTTTTCTGGTTCTTGTCTAATGACACAAGTCTGTGTCTCACACACGCTAGGCCTGGGAGGTTGTGTCTGAATTCTTACTCACTACTTAGTGTACTTGAGCATTCACCACTCTGTAGAGCTGTCCAAATCAATAATTTTCCAGTAACTTTACAAGAATTCTCTGCAAAATCTAGTGTGCATTAATGCTTACTGCAAATCTAGACCACAACGACTTTTCATTCGAAAAAAAATCGTACATTTATTTTTCAAATATGCAAGTTTTCATCATCAGAACACAGCAGGTTCATAAATAGTCTTTGTAAAATGTTCATATTTTTTAGATTTTTCCTTTGGAAAATTGGTGACATTATGTTTGCCTTGAAAAAATAAGTAATGAGCACGGTGTCTGAATATCTTTTCCAATCCAAGACACTGGATAATTCTGAACTACATAGTTTGTTTTTGGTTTCAGGAGAAGGAAGGGGATTCAGCCATGACCTGAGACTTCCTGTTTTGGTGTTTCTGCTTTTTGCAGTAAGCTGGCTCGTAAGTGGAATCGCTGGTTGCGGCGGAAATGCAGAGTGTACGTGAAGTCCAAGTTGTTCCACTGGTGGGTCATCGTTCTCGTCTTGCTCAACACACTGGCAATAGCAACAGAACACCACAAGCAGTCCCAGGGACTGACCAACTGGCAAGGTCAGACATTTCACAGCTCGTATGAACATCAGCTTTCTACTTTTTTCAGATTTTTATAAAATACAAATTATTTGCTTAAAATAAAAAAATTACATATAACTTTTTGATAGATATTTCTCCTAAGGAAGGCAGCGATATAGTGAAAAAGTTCCATAGCAAATTAAACAAGCAAAATACATGTTTTCTGACTAATGTAAGTTTGTTATTGAAAACTTTCTTGATACAATTATTTTTCTTCCAAGACCTTTCTTCTGCACGGTCTGTAGGCAACACAGCTAACCTTTAAGAGAACCCAATCTCTACTTGGGTTTTGAATGATTACGGAGATGCAGAGATGATCAAACTATTTAGGCTATTTTTTGTAAATATTATTAGTAACAAAGTTGAAACAACATTTTCAAATCTCCACTCTGTACTGTGATTTGGTTGCTCTCATGTTTTTGGAAGACAAGCACTGTAAATATTCCCACTGTTCATGCAACTGTGCCTGTTTTTTGTTACAGTTTTTGGATTGAGAGCATTTTCTGCCTTTTTACAATCTATGGTTATAACTTAACACAAAGCTGCACTCAGATCTTTTTTCTTTTGTAATACAGTATTTGTATTCTGTCTTGTATATTTTGCTTTTGAAAAAAGTTTAATGAAATAGTCACAAACTCCAATTTGATTCTGTTTTGTCTTTAAATGACATCAATTCCTTTATTATTTTTTTATTTTCTTTTTTTTGTTTTTCGTGTTTTTGCTTAAAATGTGTATGAAGAATAATCTACATGTTGGGTAACTGTTAAGTGTAGAGTACTAGATAACGCAGATGCCTGAACCGCAAAGTGTTGTCCAATAATTTCTGATAATGCACACCTTGAAGGGCATTAGCCAGCTTATACCATTGTCACTTACGAAAGAAAGACATATTAAATCAATTATTAGTTCTTTAGTCGTGTTATTTTATTTGTCTTAAATCATTTTTCACATGCTGCCATGGTAACAGCTGCACCGACCTTGCTCTGTAGCAGTGGAGGAGTTAAACGTCATGTTAGGTGAAACAAAGCATCATTTCTGAGGGAAAGTCCACCTCTTACCACTTGTTTTTGTCCAGACGATGAAGAAAAAATTTGTTTCAAAGAAACAAAGTCTAAATTGTTCATTTCCTACGGTGTCACCTCCTCATGTCTCACCTTCTCCTTCTTTATATTCTTTCCTAAATTTCTCTTCTTCCGCTTACCGGTCGTCAGAATAATCAAATTCACCAACTGGATGAAGAAAACTATCAAATAACTAATTTCTTTTTTAGTGTATTGCTGTTTTGATAAACTATGTGTCCACCTATGTTCCTGTTTTCTGTTATTCCAGTTACCAACTGGCGTTTAGGGCCGCGTAATAAATTAGACCTCTCGAGCTAAGTGACCAGAACTTCTTCTTTGGGTGTGCATTATCAGTGTGGATAATCACTTTTTAATCCATACCCTGCAGCCAATCAGAACCAAGCACTCACTCAGATCATCGTAAAAAACAGACTACTACTTAAACATCTGGTTGTTATTGAATGTTGACAATCGAGTACTTGAATGACGTTTGTTCCTGCTCTTGATGTCATCTGCTGGCCCCAAACCCTTTGATCATCACAAGAGACCACCAACAAGCTGCTTCTGTCCATGTTTGCCCTCGAGATGTTCATGAAGATGTATGCCCTGGGTTTACCCCCCTACTTCATGTCTCTCTTCAACCGCTTTGACTGCTTTGTCGTGTCTATTGGCATCTTGGAGCTCATCCTCGTCCACATGGGCGTCATGTCAGTCATGGGCATCTCAGTGCTCCGCTGTATAAGGCTGCTGCGTTTGCTTAAAGTCACCAGGTGAGGCAAAACAACATCTGACGACTTTTTTTTTTTTTTAGCCTTCCCTTATGTCAGTTAGGCACAGTCAAATATTGTGTATATTTGAAGGAACAAAATAATTTGACATGAAAGCAAGTGGTTGAAACTGTTGACAAGTAGTTTGGACCACATAAAGCTGACCAATTAAAAATGTTAAAATGTTGTGTTTTCCAGATACTGGACATCCCTCAGTAATCTGGTGGCTTCTCTCCTGAACTCAGTGCGCTCCATTGCCTGCTTGCTCCTTCTCCTCTTTCTTTTCATTGTCATTTTCTCCCTGTTGGGTATGCAGGTCTTTGGAGGAAAGTTTAACTTTCCCAACCATCCCCAGCCTCGCAGTACCTTCGACAGCTTTCCCCAGGCTCTCATCACTGTGTTCCAGGTACACCACTGTTTTCTCATCACACCCATTCGTAGTAAAATAGTGGATTCCCTAACAGGAAAATAATTCTTCCTTCCAAAGTCATGAGTACATCATGCTCATTTTTTCAAAATTTTCATTAAGTCTTTTTTATTAGTCCACCCAACTGTTCATTCATTCGTGCATCCAACATGATTAGACCATGTTGTCAATTTCTATAAACAAAAAACAAACGCATATCGAAGTGTAAATTATGTGCACCAGATTCTGACAGGTGAGGACTGGAATACTGTAATGTATGATGGTATATTGGCTCATGGGGGGCCAACAATGCCTGGCATCCTCGTCAGCCTCTACTTCATCATCCTCTTTGTCTGTGGAAACTGTATCCTTTCTGAAGAATTTGGATGAGCAGCTGTATAATCTCAACATTGATGTCCAGTTCAAATCTTTAACCTGTTGTCATCAGTTATTCTTCTGAATGTTTTTCTTGCCATCGCTGTTGACAACCTGGCAGAAGCGGAATCTCTGACTTTAGCT
Organism: Oryzias celebensis; assembly: GCA_014656515.1. NCBI lineage: Eukaryota > Metazoa > Chordata > Actinopteri > Beloniformes > Adrianichthyidae > Oryzias > Oryzias celebensis. The sequence goes on from BNCR01000005.1 coordinate 11,497,106, forward strand.
CAAAAAGAGAAAGCAGAGGAGAAAAAACGCAAGAAAGCACTGAGGTAAAGGTTCACAGCAAGCATGTTATTTAAAAAATGTTCAAGTCTCAAATACATTTTCAGACAACATGGATCTTTCATGGTTCAAAAGCCTTTCTAAATATACTTTTCTTTTCATTCACATTCTTTTAATATGTAAAAAAAATATAGGCTTTATTTCTATCATTTACCCTTTTAAAATAACAGAAAACAAAATAATGGTGTGTGCAAAAGTTTGGGCACCCTGCAGAGTTAGTACCTTGTACTGCTCCTCTGGCAAGTATCACAGCTTGTAAACACTTTTTGTATCCAGCCAAGAGTCTCTCAGTTCTTGTTTGAGAATCTTCATCTATTCTTCTTTACAAAAGTCTTCCAGTTCTTTCAGATTTCTGGGATGTCTGTTACTCACTGCTCTTTTCAGGTCTATCCATAGATTTTCAATGATGTTGAGGTCAGGTGATTGAGAAGGCCACAGCAAAACCTTCAGTTGATGTCTCTTAATGTAAGACAACGTGGATTTTGAGGTGTGTTTAGGATCATTATGCTTTTTGTAGAAGTCGTTCTCTCTTCAACTTTTTCACAGATGCCATCAAGTTAGTGTCCAAAATTTGCTGAAATTTTGTAGAATCCATTCTTCCTTTTACTCGTGAAATGTTTCCTTACAGCACAGTAAGATGAAGAAATGAAGCATAAAGCAGCTGATTGAACCTCTTTGTTCCTGCAGGCCAAACATGTCTGACAAGGCCACGGAGGAGAAAGCTCTTCTGGCAAAAAAGCTGGCAGAGCAGCGAGCCAAGGGGGTCGAAGGCATCCCAACAACTGCTAAGGTACGGTAAGGAAAGGGGTGTGCCCATGTTCACAACTTAACATCATCATCTCTTTTTAAATCTATAGCTCAAGATTGATGAGTTTGAATCCAACGTCAATGAGATCAAAGACCCATTTCCTCCTGCAGACTTTCCAGGTAAGTGGACACACACACGCACACGCACACACACAAACACACACCCACGCACATACACACACACACACACACACACACACAGACAAACACAAACACAGATAAACACAGAAGTTTCATACTGTCTAAATGAAAGGCCGGGTTTATGGGGCCCGGGATCGTCCTGCAGTGCATGCTCACATGAGCCAAAATGCTTGTGTATTTATTTAAACACACTTTAAAGAAAAATGACCACTGTGCCATCGTGCAGCACATGGCGGAAATCTTGGAAAACCAAAAACATGGCAAAGCAGAGCAATGAACCAAAAAAATACAAAAAAACAGACACTTAAATTCACAATTGAAGACAGTTAAATTAATCAACTATAGTTAATCAAACTCAGTGAATTTAAGTGTCTGTTTTTTTTGGTTCATTGCTCTGCCTTGCCATGTTTTTGGTTCTCCAACATGCTGCACAAAGATCCTGTGGGAATTCCAGAGACATACAGACAGGATGGTAATGGCGAACCAACCAGACATTATAGTAGTGGATAAAGACTAGAGGAAAACTGTTGTGGTGGATGTGGCAGAACCACATCTCTCTCTCTCTATCTATTGTTGTATGATTTACATGTTCATTTTGTTTTTACTCTCACACAACCCCTCTGCATTTATCCGGACTTGGGACCGGCACAAGTGCTCACTGGATTGTGACTCCTTGTGGTTGCATTACACAAACACACGCACACTCAGTTCTTGGTTTGTGAGCCTCTGCTCAGATGGGGTCCGCTGTCTGCCTCTCAGGTGATGATGAGGAGGAGGACCCTGCAATTCCAGAAAGTCCCAGGCCTCGCCCAATGGCTGATCTGCAGCTGAAAGAGGAAGCCGTCCCGATGCCGGAAGCCAGCTCCTTCTTTATCTTTGGACCTCAGAACAAGTAAGAAGCTACTTTTAAGGGTTAGGTTGTTTAAAACAATGCAACGTTTAAAAGAGGCGGTACAGTTTGCAGTAATGTTTCCATGTTGCATCTGTGAAGCTTTGATCCGGTAATGCCAGAACTTCTTAAAAGAACGTTGTGGCCTTGATTTTAACATCCCTGTGTTTGTTACAGGTTTAGGAAGCTCTGCCATCGTATCATCAATGCGACTACCTTCACCAACATCATCCTCATCTTCATCCTGCTTTCATCTATTTCTTTAGCAGCTGAAGATCCTATTGATCCCGTGTCTCCCAGGAACCAGGTGAGAACGTGCATACTGAGGCTTTCCCTATATAAAAACCTTCCATACTTTGGGGTGTGCCAGGACTGTTGATGGTAATAATTTGATGTTTTAGGTGCTTGCTTATGCTGATATAGTCTTCACATCAGTGTTCACAGCAGAAATAGTGCTGAAGGTAAAGGATGCACCAGCTTTTCCATCTGCATGTATGGGGTGTGTTGGTGGACTGACCCATTTTTAATCAAATGTGTGGAGAATTTTGTGATGTGATGAAGTGTCAAAATAATGTGTCATTAGTTCAGTACAGGGACATCTCAGCAGATGGATAGAATGGGAATGGCCTTGGAAACCATCATCTCATGATGCATGCACAACAATCTAACCAACAATGATCTGGTTAGATGGTAAATACTAAATGGATTACACTTATATAGTGCTTTCCTACCTTCAAAGAAGGCCCAAAGTGCTTTACAGTTATGGTCCCATGCACACACACAGTAATACACTGATGTTGGCTCCACTGCCAAACACTGGCGCCAACCTATAATCACCCAGAGCAATGTGGCATTCAAGGACAAGGACACTTTGACAGGGCGGGCAGAGCGGAACGGAACCTGGGATCTTTCAATCAGAGGTTGGCCATTCTACCTCTGCACCACATTCACATTATATATACACAACTCATTTGTTCCCCCTTTTTGCTACCCCATATAATCACTCAAAATCTAAATGAGAACAATAAACTATTTGAAAAAATCAGCATGGAAAACAAAAAACTATCAAATGAAAAAGCTCTTTCTAACCAGACTTAGAAATGATTTGATGTGATTCTCCTTTGAAAAATTCAAATTTCAAATACATTTGTATATTTTAATATTTTTAATCATTTCTTTTTTGTACCTCATACATTTTTACTTTCAGATGACAACGTATGGAGCTATTCTTCACAAAGGATCTTTCTGCCGGAACTCCTTTAATATTTTGGATCTGTTGGTGGTCGGTGTTTCACTGTTGTCCATGGGCATGGAGTAAGTTGAGTAATTAACTGAACTTCCTAGTTTCTAATAATGTTAAAGCTTAAGTTTAGATTTTTTTTTTGAAGGGTAGAAAACACCTACAAATAACTGAATTGATCAAAATGCAGTATTTTGTTTGTATTGAAAGTGAAGATGCAAGGATTGCTTCAGTTGCAAAGAAATAGACAGTTTTTAGAACCAGAACAGGTACGTTTGGACTGCTTTAAACATGCTGGCTCAAAAAAGACATGGCTTTAGCACTGACACATACCTACAGAGGTGGGCCAGTGTCACCAAGCCTGTTCATGATGAAGAGGCTTAAAAGAAAACTTAAAGTAAAGAGTTGGATCATCTAGTGAGGAAAATGAGAGCTGAAGTCACTGTTTCTGATCTAGTTTAGGTAGTTCTAGAAACAGCCAGGAATTCTGCAGACAAAGAGGATATATCTGCTTGAAAAAGCTTGAACTCTTGGAGAAAAGATGTGTTGTATTCGACCTCAGATCAGACCAGACGACCACTGAATTTAAGCATATTACTAAGCAAAGGAAAAGAAACTAACCAGCATTTCGTCAGTAGCGGCAAGCGAAGAGGGGAGAGCCCAATGCTGAATATCCATCCACCAGGAGGACAGGGACATGTGGCATACGGAAAACTGCCTGCCTGGTGTCGCGTGGGTGCCTGAGTCCTGATAGAGACTGGGTGAACTCTCCTGACTCCTCTCCCTCTTGACTGGCACGACTGTCGACTGGGCAGCATTTGCATACACCCGGTTTCAGGCGGCAAAGCTGGACTGGGGAGTCTCATTCTTGTTGCTGCAACGTAGAGAAGATGATGAGGATGGGTAGTGTAATAAAAGGACACATATGCTTCCTGAGCAGGAAACCATGAGTACAGTCATACCACACAAAAAGGAGCATTTGTTTTCAGCTTTGTTTGAACTTAATAGCAATGAAACTCTACAAACAACATAAAGTGACATCTGCTGTGTTTTTGATGTGTAGATCAAGTGCCATCTCAGTTGTGAAGATCCTCAGGGTGTTGAGAGTCCTCCGGCCCCTGAGGGCCATCAACAGAGCCAAAGGACTGAAGGTTTGTGCTTTCATCAACAGCACTGAAATTGTGTCTATGCTCAACTCCACTGTTGTCCCTCTGGTTTCAGCATGTGGTTCAGTGTGTCTTTGTCGCTGTCAAAACCATTGGGAACATTGTACTCGTCACAATGCTGCTGGACTTCATGTTTGCTTGCATTGGAGTTCAACTGTTTAGAGTAAGTAAAAACATCAAGAGCTATAAGTTCACCTCCTACAGGGGCATTTACTTGTGTTTTGTCTGTAGGGCAAATTCTATTCTTGCACCGACCCAGACCAGATGACAGAGGAAAAGTGCAAGTGAGGTTTACTCCCTTTTTTAATGAAAGCAATTTTTTCATAATTTCTGATGATAAAAAGTTCTGTTACTATTGTGGTTATTGCAGCACTAAACTTTTTTTCTTTTCAATATTTGTGTAATTTCTTCTGGGGCTAGCCTGGATTTTTTTCTGCTTTTTTCATCCTTATGTAAGGTTTGTTTTGCATTTTTCTTCGTCTTCACTCATAGCTTATGACTGAGATGATAGTGTTAAAAAACCCCAAAAAAACCAACCCAAAAACGATGTATTTAAATGCTGAGCTAGAGGTCCTTGTCCTATCAGGTGCTCTGGACACGTTCTGCACTAATCTGTAAACAAAGATAGTCGTAAGAAGAGACAGAAAAACTCCCAGCTCAATAGGAAACACAATGGAAAACAGAGACACAAAACATTCCAAAAGTAAAAAAAAAAATTTAAACTAAATTATGGCCTCAACGTACAAACATGTACTTGTGGCATTTTATGATGAAGGACATACAATTGTCCTGACCACAACTGAGAGTCGAATTTCTAATGAACTACTAAACTATATCCTAGAAAATAACACAGATTTTTTTATTTTGGCTAAAAGAAAAAAAAGTTGTCTAAAATCATCTATTTAAAAAAACAAAACAAATGTGTGCACAAGAAAGAGCAGGATCCTCTGAGGGCTGGCTTCCATTGGTAATAGGTACAATACTAAAAGCTTTGTAGAAATATCACAAACAATGGTTCTGTCTGACACAAAATCTTCCCAAAAAAGCCCTTTGGAAAGTTTTCACGCTGTTAATCCTGGCTCCTCATCCTTTATTTTAGGTTGACGTGTTCCCCTTCCTCTTTTTTTTAGAGGTTGGTACATAAGGTACCAGGAAGGAGCACTTCATGAGATGGAGGTACATAAACGGGAATGGACCAATGCAGAGCTAAACTTTGATAACATCTTCAATGGGATGTTGTCTCTATTCACCATTTCGACATTTGAAGGATGGCCAAAGTGAGTTTTACTTTCATTAGAGGGTTTCTCTTCAGAGGTCGTTTCATGTGTTTTATTCGTGTCTGCACAAATTTCTGATACTTTCTGATTAATTTGTGTTCATGGCTGGTTTGATAGGATACTCTATAAAGCCATCGATTCCAGTATGGAGGATAAAGGGCCAATATACAACAATCGAGTGGCCATTTCCATCTTCTTCATCATCTACCTCATTCTCATTGCTTTCTTCATGATGAATATATTTGTGGGCTTCGTCATCGTCACCTTTCAAGAGCAGGGAGAACAAGAGTACAAGGACTGTGAGCTAGACAAAAATCAGGTCAGTTCAATGACCGTTCAACTTCCTGTGGCCGTTTCCTTTCAGATCCCTTCAACGTTAGAATTCTAGGGGTTGTTTTATAATCATTTACATTTCTCAACAACACAGAATTATCCAAATTTTAGACATTTGATTGTAAAAATCCAATTGCAGACTATTCAATGTCACATTTTGACACCAAACCCAAAAAAAGAGTTTCTGTTGCTGACACTGTAGAGGACAAACCTGCATACTGACATGTAACGCTGATGTCATTGGAAAAGTCAAGCTGGTCTTCTGTAGACCTCAGTCCACAACTTTTAGGTTCACATTTACTAGCTGACCGGGAAGTGATTCTATCATTCAGACCTCTCACCCCCACGAGACCAGAGTGTTGTGTATCCCTTTTTTCTTCTTTGCTCCAGCGTCAGTGTGTTCAGTATGCGCTAAAGGCCCGTCCGCTGCGCTGCTACATCCCTAAGAACCCGTACCAGTACCAGGTGTGGTACATCGTCACCTCCTGCTACTTCGAGTACCTGATGTTCCTTCTGATCATGCTCAACACCATGTGTCTGGGAATGCAGGTGTAGAAGCACAAACTAACTCGAAAACCATGATGGCTCGGGGGTGGATGGGGGTGTGTGACACTAATACCTGTTCATTTATTTGTGTATCTCCCAGCACTGCAACCAGTCTGACCATGTGACGCACCTGTCCGACATGCTGAATGTGATCTTCACCGTGCTCTTCACAGTGGAGATGATCCTGAAACTCATGGCGTTCAAAGCCAAGGTCAGTCCCACATCTTGCGTTAATCAGGGCCTCCTGATGGGGGGGGGCATGACTGGATTTAGAGCAATTAATGAAAATGATCTTCACATGGAAATACAGGATTAAGTTATAGGATCTATTTTTCCTTGAAGCAAAGTCTTATAACTCTTTAGGAAAAGACAAAAAGGGATTTTTTTGTCAGTTTGTAATTTAAGAATCCCATTTTTATTTATAAAAATGTTTGCTTTATTCAGCTTACAGGTGTAGCTATGTAAAAAGCTTTTTTGATAACTATAACTTAAAACTTTTTAAAATGAAAGATCTTAGCTCATCAATTAACTCACTTTAGTATTTTGGTTGCATTTCTCGATCTTCATGACTTCTGTTCTTCACAGTAACTTGACTTTAAATGTTGATCAAAAATCTAAGGGTGGAGATAATGAGAAATATTGGATTATTAAATATTATTCAAACTAAAACTAACAAGCAGAACCAAACAGTGGCGTTTTTCACTCAGAAATCTTTTTAAGAGCACACAAATGTGGTTGACCTTGCAGATCGAGTCATACGAGTGGCCCGACTTCACGGCCAATTGGCTTTAGTGGAATTCATCACAGAAATCCAAATGATTTAGCTGGATGATTTCTATGGGGGAATGGGGTTATGTTTCGAAAGATTCTGACCAAAACTTTGCTCAGAAAACATTAGAACTTGCCAATTAGAGTTCATGCACTCTGATTGAAGGGTTACTTTGGAGATCCCTGGAACGTCTTTGACTTCGTCATCGTCATTGGGAGTGTTGTGGACGTGATACTGAGTGAAATCGATGTAAGTACTCCAGTGATCACAACTCACACACAGAACTCTGTCTGTTTTAGTGTTGGGGAGAAATATACACTACTGACTGTTCCTCTATCCCTTCATCTCTGGTCTTCTGCTTTCTCTGCAGGCCGCTCTGGCTTCCTCTGGAGGACTCTACTGCCTCCACGGCTGCTCTGTAACTACACCCTACTGAGTTTAGCATGCAGACTGACATTACATGAAGGAAAAGGCTTTTACTCCTACCTTCATGATGAATATAGTTGCGTAATCTTGCAAAGATCATGTGTCCGTTTGTTCCTCTGGTGCTTATCCGTGGAAAGCCGTGTCCCTCAAAAATTTCCTTAACGATAAAGAGTAGCGGGTCAAATCTCAGTGGATTACACTGTACCTCTTTGCACCGTTTCTCGTTCTACTTTTCCTTTCAGAAACTTGAATCATTTGTTTAGGCGGATGTCACTTTGGTGAAGGACTAACCCAGACTGACCTGAATTTATCTGAATTGACCTAGAAAGACCTAAAAAACACAGACTACACTGAAATGGTTGTGATTTAAATGATGCAGAGGAGCATGAGTTTAAGAATCTAAGAGCGTTGTCCCCTTTTTGCAGGAAGTGGACCCCATGCAGGCAATTGCTGTGAGTTCTCCCTTATCTTAAAACTTATGGCCTCTGGACCTGTTTGATGTAAATGCAACTCTGTGGTTTTAGTTTTAAATAATTGTTGGGTTTCATCTGTCTTCTGTCTCAAAAGGCGTCTGAAAACATGAGTGTGTCGATCACCTTCTTTCGACTGTTCCGTGTCATGCGTCTGGTGAAGCTTCTGAATCGGTCAGAAGGAATACGAAACCTGCTGTGGACCTTCATCAAGTCCCTACAAGTCAGAAAAGTCTCATTTTCCTCAGCTGTCTGATTCTCTGAGTGTTGATGATGGCTTCTAAAAAGTTGAATTATATTCTCAGTTTCCAAAGAACATTTTAAATATAGTTTTAAAGAAACAAAACCGTGAGTGATACAGAGGAGTAAAGATTTATTTTTTTCAATTTTCTGTTAATATCGGGGTAAATCTTTCAAAGCCATCTATCTTTCCAATTGTCTGTCCATTTATACATCCATCCATCCTCTTTCAGTGAAAAAGAGGTCTTGCTTGGTTTATTATTTATCATTATTATTGTACTTTTTTTTTAATAGTTGAATTTTAATTTATTATGAATGTTTAGTATTGTCAATACAAATGAAATGTGTTACAATTCCCACTGAATTGAGTTGTCAGACCTTCACAAAACAATGTGAAATCTGATAAGTCTTTATAAATACTTAATTGATTATATGATTTTCACAAGCAGAAGATTATTATTTTTTGTTTGTTTCATACATAAACTCATTCACCCCACATTGGTCTTAGGCATTAATATTGTAAATTTGTTATAGTAATTCAGTTTACACCGAACAACTTTACTCTTTCATTTTTTAATGAAAAAGTTAGAACCTCCATACAATCTGTTAAATACATTTTTGATCAGTCAAATTAACATTTCGTATAAAACATTTTTTCTGTGCGTGTTGTGAAAATCAACCTTTTTTTAATGGTGTTTGTGGATGACTGTTAATAAAAAGGAGTTTTTGCAAATACTTCAGAACAATTAATGGTGGCTGTGTTGCAGAGGTTGAGTGGTCAACCTTGGTTTGGAAGTTTGGTCACCGCCTTGCCTGCCCACGTGTCAGAGTGTCCTTGGGCAAAACACTTAACCCCACATTGTTCTGGGTGGTTATAGTTTGGCGCCAGTGTTTGGCAGCAGGGCCGACATCAGTGTGTGTGTGTGCGTGTGTGTGTGTGGGTGAATGGGATGACTGTAAAGTGCTGTGGGCCTTCTAAGAAGGTAGTCAATGGCTTTATAAGTATACGCCATCTATTATTTTTAAGTTAGTGTTAAAAATCATATTTTTGGTCAGTATTTACAAAGTAGTTCTTTTCCACTCATCTCTTTTCATTGTTCAAAATCTTTGTATTAGAACTCATTGTTGTTGCGTGTTAGTATAATTTTAATAAACAACAACACTATCATTCTGCTTGTGCCTCATTCCAGGCGCTTCCGTATGTGGCTCTCCTCATCCTCATGCTGTTCTTCATATATGCAGTAGTCGGGATGCAGGTACAATCACACATGCATGAGCGCAAAGATGCTCCACACTTGAGAATTAAGTTTTGGTTCTCACCTGCCTTTTTGCTCACACAAATACAAAAGAGACAAATGCACACAAACACTTTCAAATCAATTCTATGAGAGGTCGTATGAGACATAATTCGTACTTTGTTGCCAAAACTCTACTATACTCTTACACACATCCTATATAATCATTTACAAACACTATTATACTCTCCCACAAATACTATCAAACTCATACATGTATACACATCTCATACAGCTTTTCATAAACTCCAGTGTACACAGGCCTACAGAAATGTAAACGCATCCAAACTGACAAAAATTGGCAAATACACATGCAAACAAACACAAAAATCTACATTTACAAACAGAAATAAATGCACAACTACACGGGCAAACAAACATCAACACAAAAAGTACACCTATGCAAACCTACACTATGTTGCTTTTGTTTCCCAAAGAAATGTAGACGCATCTCTTCTTTTTTCTTCATATTGCATGCCGTCTTTGGTGTTGAAGTTCTATCTGAAATTCTGTTGAAGTTGAAGTTCTGTTGAAATTCGATCTGTTTCTGATTTGCAGATGTTTGGGAAGATAGCTCTGATGGACGGCACGTTCATCAACAGAAACAACAACTTCCAGACATTTCCTCAGGCGGTCCTGCTGCTCTTCAGGTGTGTTTAAGTTAGTAATGTTTGCTCTATACAGTGCTGATCAAAATATATCGTTCATTCCTTGACTGTTTAACTAAAAGGCATTGAGGGTATAATGTTGAACAGGTGGTCTGCTGTCGAAGTATTTAGAATTACGTTTAATTCAGTCATACAGAATTGAACTAATGCATCTATTACTGCAACAATTTACTTTAGGTTGTGCAGGTGAAGTTGCTCCACAGGTGAGCTCAGGTAAAGTTGCTCAGCCAGGTGTTTTTAGGTGAAGATGCTTTTCCGGTGTGTTCCGGTGCAGCTTTACTGCTTCTGTGTTCAGGAGAAGCTGCATTGCAGATGGTGCATTGACCCCACAAACATTTTCGTGGGGTTTGCAGAAACGTTCTTTAATTAGTCTGTCAGAATTCATGTGTTATGAGTGTGATGTCTTTGAACTTGCAGGTGTGCTACAGGGGAGGCGTGGCATGAAGTGATGCTAGCCTGCATGTATGGGAAGAAATGTGACCCAAAATCTGACTTCCTGCCTGGAGAGGAGAACACCTGTGGGTCTAACTTTGCCATCATCTACTTCATGAGCTTTTATATGATCTGTGCTTTTCTGGTAAGTTTCTCCTACCATGAGCAAACTAAGAGCAGACACTGTCTTTAATCTTATGGGAGCAGAAGGGGCTCTAGAGGACAGCAGAGATGGTCTATTAGGTCCCCATTCACATATTTCTTTAGGGTTTTAGCTAAGATAATTGTCCAGATATACACGAATGTCTTTCAAAACAAAATCCATTCATTTCATCGTAGATTATCAACCTGTTTGTGGCGGTCATTATGGACAACTTTGACTACCTGACACGTGACTGGTCCATCCTCGGCCCGCAGCACCTGGATGAGTTCAAGAAGATCTGGGCAGAGTATGATCCCGAAGCCACGTGAGTGCCGCTGAGAGTACAGGAACAGAGTTGTGCACCTTAGAAAAACATTCAGTCTAATGCTTCTGTGTAGGAGTGAGACCTGCTGAATTCTCAGGTTTTATTTACCACTTCTGTGTTCGTGTCATCAGACACTCCTGTCTGTTCCTGTTAAATATTGTTGGCTTCAAAATCCCAGCAGTTCAGACATGCCCCCACACACAGCAAGTTCTGGGTTTAAGTTCAAGTTCAAAGTACAAACTTTGGTATTCATTACGGAAAAGACGTGACTTTACACATTTTCACTCTGCCATAGTGTTAAACACCTCCAGGTTTTCCACAGAAGAAATAGACATTTGATTTTAAAAAGCTAGACTAAATATTACAAAACACATTCATAGCTCACACAGACAAATGTAAAACATTGTCCATTGGCATGTTCATTTTTGTGTCCACGGTTTTAAACAAGACCGAAGAGGCTCAGAGATGTAAATCTGATACATCTGTGTTGTATGTGTTTGTAGAAACACAGAAACCCTGGGTAGATAATCTCTGATGAAAACAGTAAGTGGGTTCAGTCAAAGTGAAACTAGAAACTCTGTTGGGTCCATCCATAAGTCCTTTCCTTTTCCAAAGATCAGTAGATCAACACAACAAAGATAGCAAAAAAAAGTAATCATGGTAGCTTTCCATTCAGTGCCTTGCTTGTTTCCCTCCATTTGTGTAAAAAGTTTTCATAGATAACTGGTTGGTCTGGGAACTTATTCCAGCCTTTTCTCCTAAATTTTATTATGTAGATAATTTCTGAATTTTCCATTAATGTCCAGTTTGTAAGTAGACTAAGCTTCTAATTTTACCTCATAGGGGGCGGATCAAGCATCTGGATGTGGTGACTCTCCTGCGGAGGATTCCTCCTCCTCTGGGATTTGGAAAGTTCTGCCCTCATCGTATCGCCTGTAAGGTAGGATGGCTGCTGAAGCTGAGGGTTAAAACTCTGTCATTTCAGTTCAAAGTCAGGGCTTCACCGCTGTGACACAAGAGCTTTGGTTAAATAGTCATATTATATATTATATCATTATCATTGTACTTTCATGACCAACTTGGTGCAATTTTTATTTTTCTCCTCCTTACATTGTTGACAGTCAAGCTCCTTTCAGGAAAAACTGAAATAAGAATTACATCAATGCATGCTTTTCTCCTGACATTTTCATGATTGTCTGACGAGCGCAAAAAAAAAAAAAAAGATGATCTGGCTTTCCTTCATCCAGTGATGCGACCTTTGTAATCCAAGTCTTTCTTCTGCACCTCCTTTAACCAACGGTGTGCCCACTTCTGTACATCATTTATATATTTTATACATATATCAACACGTTTTCAACACAAACCTCGATTCTATATGCAAAGAACACAATTCATATAAACTCAGCATCCATACTCAACCAGTCTGTGAAAAGGTTTTTTACAGTTTAAGACAATTTGCCTTCAGTCAATCAATCAATTAAGCAGGGTTACAGCTAGATTACTAAACTATCTGAATCTCTAATCTGCATGGTGTTTACTAAACAGATATGTCAAACTACAAGAAACAGCAACTAAGTAAGTAGGCTGCTGACATTAATCCTACAGTTAGAAACACCTACATTTTCATAGATGTTATTTTTTTGCCTTAATCTTTTCATAAAAAAGAAAAATTTGCTTCAAATTGGATTTTAATTTTAGAGCTGAGTCCTGTGTGTCTTTTTGACTAAAAGGAGGCTTGTCGCTGCCACCTTTTAATTTCCATCTTTCTAGAATATGGCAACCAAATAACTATAAAGCACTGAGGTCATTTGTGATTTGTTTGTGTGCAGAGGCTGGTCTCCATGAACATGCCCCTCAACAGTGATGGAACTGTCACCTTCAATGCCACTCTGTTTGCACTGGTCAGAACAGCACTGAAAATAAAGACAGAAGGTTTGTGTTTTAAAAAAAAATTTTGCATAATAGAGTAAAACTCAAAGAGCTTTGATTCTAAAATTCTGAAACAGAAGATGGTTTCATTTTCTACTGGTAAATGACCAGACCTAAGTACACTTTTGTGAGTTAATGAGAGTGCAGTAAATGTCCTGGAAAACACTTTGATTAAAAAGTACAGATTGACCGTTTCCTTTGTGTGTTGTTTTTAGGTAACTTTGAACGAGCCAATGAAGAGCTGAGAGGAATCATCAAAAAGATCTGGAAGCGCACCAGCATGAAACTGTTGGATCAAGTCATTCCCCCCATCGGAGGTCAGTCACGATGAGGTGCAGACGGGTCCATCGATCAACCAGTTCAGAGCTGGCTGACCGATGTAAGTTAGCTGGGGCTTTAATAACATCACTTAAAAGTTGTTTTTCAGTTAAATTGAAGGTAAAACACCCAAGATCACAGAAACAGTGAGCAGCGCTGCCCATCAGCAAACCTCATTCAGAGTGAGAGCAGCTGAGCTGCTTTTCTTAGAGACTGTAGGGGTCCTGCACTCTTTATCAGAACTTCACAAAGGTCCAGTTTTGTCGGAAGCAAGTACACATAAACAGATAAATTTCTTACTGCAAGAACAAAAATCAGGACCGATATGTTGTGAAAGAGGCGGGCCACTCCCTCTGGTTTTTCCTCAGATGACGAGGTGACTGTGGGAAAGTTCTACGCCACCTTCCTCATCCAGGATTATTACAGGAAACTGAAGAAGAGGCAGGAGGAATACTATGGCTACCGTCCCACAAAGAAGAGTGCCACCCATGAAATACAGGTTTGCTCCTGTCACTCATAATATTCTGTCTACCGGTTCCCCCATTTCTGAGCCTCCATCTTCATAGTCTTCACACTGCTGCATGCGCTGACTTCTCTAATTATCAAAGCCATCTTGCCTGGCTTAGCCCCAGAGTGTAAAGCCAAACTGATCAGATGGATAGATCCAACTGGGGGGGTTCATGTGGCCTCTTCTGCATAGAGCGTCTCTTCCCTTAAACAAAAGCTCCAAGTCAACCAACATGTATTTAGAAATGTGCGGCTTTGTTTGCTTTCCTTCTAAGATCATTCTAAGATTAGTTTCAGCACTTGAACATAGTCGTACATTAGAATGTCATGGTCCCAGACCTTGTACTACGTGTCTGTTCTGCTCCAGCAGCTTGGACTTCTGTTTGTTGTTTTTGGATCTACAGCTTTGATACTAAAACCTGAACTTTGTTCATCTCAGGCTGGACTGAGGAATATAGCTGAGGAGGCGCCTGCAGAGCTGCACAGATCCATTTCTGGAGACCTGCTGGCTGAGGAGGACTCTGACCACGGAGGGGAGGAGATATTCAGGGTAATGTTCCTATACTTACTTTAGATTGAAAATAATCACAAAAAACAGAACTGCAGAGTTTTTCTGGATTTTTTCACTTTTCTCCAAACAAAGAAGCATGCGGCTCCACTGAAAATGGCAACATCTACCTATAATATGATGATGTTTTGCAATGAGACAACAGTTTTTAGTGAAAACATATGCAGAGTTCATGAAATTTGAATAGTTTTAAGTGAAGCTCTCTATGTTTACAAATCTTCAAATAGCTGTTTCTGAGGGTTGAGCCGTCCAGCTTCTAAACACAAAATTATTGAAATGACTATCGGTAAATGTGTTTTTACAGACTCCACCCCATGACTTTTTTATCAAATTATTTTGCCAGGAAATGCCATCTGCACTAGAGTTAAGACAAATATCATTAAGCACATTTTTATTTAGCTCTGTAAAGAAAGCTCTACTGGGTATGCAGAAGTTTGTCTGATTTACGTTAGGACATCATACTTTTCCCCACTAAATGCTAATGTAGACACTGTCGCTATACGCTGTTTGATATGGCGGCATGAGTTCCAATTCCATCTTAGTTTGGTCCACCCTTCTTCCTGGTTAAAATGACTCAGAACGTCAGGTCATTTAAGGTCCTGGCCCAGTTTTGTTTTTTGGGGGGTTCTGGCAGCTTTCAGTTTGGATCAGGAACCAAGCAGAAACAGAACCAACAGTGTCAAATAGTACATTGTTGTTGCCATGGTAACACATCTGTACGAGCCTCAGACTCCAGAGAAACAGAGGTTTCCGCATTTAAGACATTTCACCACCATTTTATGGTGGCGGTTTCACCGTTGTCCTGATGAGATGTTTCAGTGATGGGCTGTGAGCACACTAAAAAACTGATGGGTTTTTTCCAGAGGCAAGCCAGTCTGTTTGGAAACCATTCAGACCCGTTTGCTGTGGAGAGCGATGCAGCCTACACCAGCCAGCGCCCCCTGCAGATGGATGAAGGCTTCACCAATAACAGCAGCATAAGTCAAAGGTGTGCCACGCCATCTGCACCTGCATGCCCTGAGCTCAGGATATTCATGTTCTGCATAATTTCACATAGTAAATACTTAATTTAATATAAACTAAACATACCAGCAAATGAGGTGTGTCCTTAACAAACCATGCAAGATGTCCATGATGGAGCCATATAGGCCCAAATCCTAACACTATCAACACTGTGTTGAACAGAAAGTGGTTTCTCCTGCTTGGTGTGCAGCGGTTATATGTCAGGCCATGTCTGTTACACAATAATACAATATTCACAACACAACACAGTTTTGTAGCACCTCCAGTTTCAACAACACAGTTATGTTAACATGAAACCATAGTGTTGTTACACATGAAGATGCTAAACTGCTTTCAACCTCATGGAGTATCTGCAGGATCCATGTCCGTTTCTGAACGTTTACAGAACTTTACTGCTCTTGAAGGTCCCAACATTCAAAACACATTTGGTTCCAGCAGGTGTGAGGAGCATCTATTAACCATGTCACCAGAACATCAAAAACTGTTCTTTTAGAACCACAAGCTCCATGTTTGGAGTGAAACCAGCTGCAGAGGCTTCTTTGTTTTTGTTCAACAAACATCTTTTAGATCCTGCCTTTGTTTTTTTTCTGTTTTTGCAGTCAATTCTGACCCTTGTTCTGAGGATCTAAAGATCTGAGCCTATAGACTTCAAACGATGGACTCTGATGAAAGGCACTGAAGGTCATCCCCTCCCACATGGCGTTCTTTCTTTTACTGACTGACTGACGCAAGTTGAGCTGAGACTCCGTTCGGGACGAATTGCTGTTTGCTTTTTTTTCATCCTTATTATTTTGTAAATTTGAGCTTAACAGAAAACCATGTCAGAACCAAACATTCTAAAGTGGACCTCTGGTTCCTTTAAAGAACCTCTTGGTGCAGATGATTGCTATTTGACCTTTTACCTCATGGGAGTAGACCAAACACAGTGCCCACGACGGACCCAGTGTCCCCTGTGACCCCTGTGCGAGGAACACCCATCATTTACATGAACAAGCTGGAATAAATGACTTAAAACTGTTTTTTCTTAACACCAGTTATACATACTAGTCTCTGTAATAAAATGTTTTAAGGCATTGTGTCAAATGCAGCATTAACATTTATAAAATCAAGCTCAGACACATGTCCACTGTCTACAGCCAAAACGAGATCATTGTAACCTTGAACAGAGCAGTTTCTGTGTCATAATGTACTTTAGATCATGAATGGATCTTTTTCTGTTCAAATGCTCAAAGTTAATTGGCAACAGTTTTTTCTAGAACTTTGAGAATGAAAAAAATATATTGTTGATGCTATCTCCTAAAGGTCAAAGGGACTACGAATAATCAACATAACTTTGGTCAATAATCATTTCTGAAGCTGCTATTTCTTAAAGTCCCACTCCAGTCCTCTTGGTCTGTTTTAAAAGCGTTCCCGGTGATTTTTTAAACCAGGATTGTGTCGTTTTTAGCCAAAAACTAAAACTTGTGTCGTTTTCTAGGGCAAACCTTCTGTAGAGCTGTGTTCATTCATCAGAAATTTGTCTGTCAGTTGTGGGCAGGACTGTTAAGGAGGCAGGACAAGAACGAGTTAAAAACACCATTTTCATTGGAGTGGGCCTTTAAAAACATCCTTATTGGGACTGTGAAAGCTTCTCTGATTGGTCGACGACAACAACTTCTAAACCTTCACTTTGATGTCCTTTCTGTTCTTTATTAAAAAAACTGAAACATTTTCTATTATTTATATTAATGTAATCTGTAGTGATCTGTTTGGCTTCAGGACTTTAACTTTTTTGTACAATTTATTTTATTTTACCTTTTAATAGTCAGGTAAATAAAATACTAACATGGGAAGAAACCCAACATGAGTTTGTGACATCTTTCCCTTGGAACCAAACCCCTACAGTAGTTTATGAATTTAAGTCATTTTTAAACTAAACTAAATTCGTTTGTGGCTTATAAACTGTATTTATTTATTTCATTTGTAAATCAGAAACATTTCATGGTTGTGAAAATGGAATAGCAGGAAAGATAATCATGCAGAGTAAGGGTCTGATCATGACTGCGTCCTGAAGAAAACTGAACCATAACTCAAGTGGAATGACCAAAAGAGGCATGGTGGATTCAGCCACAGGTCATTGTTCTCTTCCACTTGGATCACAGAGAGGAGCAGCAGCAAACTGGGAGCAAACCAAACTGCTTTCTTGATTTGTGTCTGTTTAATGAGCATGAAGATGTGTTTGGGTGACAACAGTCACATAAAAATAAGCTGCATTGGTTCACAAATGCAATAGTTGCTCAGGGAGAAACACTTCTGAATTCTCCCAGCTAATGCAGCTGCATACACCAGCACTCCATCCTCTTTCCTTTTGCCACGTCATGTGACTCAATGACAGCCAGTCACAGCCAGCGGGGTCAATATGAATGAGATGGGGAAAGAACCGAGAAGACGAGGTAATAGAGTAGAGGTAGTATTGATATGATTGGGCCAGTTCATGACTGATGACTGAAATAGCTGGATACTTTTACCCATCCATAAGCAGGAACTCCTACGTCCATAAACATCCAATATGGAATCCCAAACTGTTCTCTCATCCATCTCTGTTCCATCATGTCATACGATCACTTTTTTCTGTGTTCAGAGAGTTCATGGATTTATTTTTAGTTTCAATTATTAGACCCACTTCAGGCTCTGCCTGCAGACCGCCATGACATGCAGGCAATCATCTTGACCAACAAACTGACCCTCGACAGGAACACAAACAAAGGTCTAAGACGCATCATGCATGTGGAGGGGGAGCATGCCCTTTGATGACGTAGGTGGACCACATCTAAAAGACCTGAGCACATGGGGGCGGGCTCTGATCAGTCAACTCACCTTCGACAGAAAGGTAAGTTATAGTGTGTTGTCTGTGTGTGGTGCTGAATGCAGGCAGGTCAGAGCAGATGAGAACTGATGGTGTGAGTGGATATCTGCATCCTCTTTGAGGGGTTTTTCTCCCTCCATCCATGCTGTTGTTCTCATATTTACATTTGAATCTGCTTAAGCTGCACTTGAACCCACAGTAAAATCACTAGTGAGTCTTCCCAAAATCTGCAGGATTTCATTCTCTGTTCTCTTGCAAAAGACTTTGATCTTGTGTGTTCTCCACCGATTTAGGTAGAGGCAGCTCCCAGCGACGTGTGCTCAGCCGGATTTTTTTTCTCTGCTGGTCCACTGAGGAGAAATGCACTCTGTGTTCTTTGCCACTGAGGATCATTTCTGAACAATTTTATTGTGTTTGACCCTGGATCTGGAGAATAAAGTAGCATTTAAAATGATCGTGAAACAGCTTTTTTCAGTTAAACTGTTATTAATGAAGAACCATTTGGATAGGACGGTTTTTATGTAACAGTTTTCTGTAAAACTTGTTTTCTAACTGTTTACCGTTCAGCACATCACCTCAGGACTTGCCAAAACCAAGCAGTTCAGCTTTCACAGTCCTACACTTAAAAAGTTCAGTTAATGGACCTGTTGAGAGGGCTGTAGTGGTGGTTTGAATTTTTAAAAAAGAAAGCTTTTCTTTTGTACAAATGATTGGAAGTTAACATCTTTTGCTGCATATTGCTGAGTTTGCGGTTAGTATCTAATATGAAGTTTCTGAGATGGGTGTGTGTGTGTTTGTGTGTGTGTGTGTGTGTCATAAAGCAACAGGCAACAAGACGCTGGAAGAGTTTATAATCATTAGTCAGGTGGGAATGCTTGTCTAAAATGGGCGGGGCCTGTCCACTCACTCAGATGTTACAAACACACCTGTTGGCTCCAAGAGTCTTCACATGCAAACTTGTCAACACGAACACAATACAACAACAGTTCACATGCACACGAATGCATACAAACCAACACATGCAAAGCATTTCATTCTGTCATGGATATTTGAGCAAAGGTGGGTACACATGTATCCAGGTGAGTGTCCATGCTCTGCCGAGGTGGATGATGGAATGCAAAACAAAAGAGGGAGCGTGCCCGATCATCCCCCACACCAAGCAGCCAGGAACCCCCACACACCTGCACAGTAGGGCTGGTGTAAGAAATCCGCCCGCCTGGTGATCATGAGCCTTCAAGTGCTTACGGGTTGTGTTTGACTGCAATAAATGCAGAAAAGACTCTTACCTTTTCTGCGTCCAGCATTTGTGTCCACGTTCAGATCCTGTGATTAAGGGTTAAATACACTCGTCTCTATGCTGGGCTAAAGCAAAAAAAAGAAAAAACTGAATATAGTGTATGTACAATGCTACAGACAGTGATGTGGAGCCAGCACCATAATGTGTCAGTTGTTGGACAGCTCCAATCACAAAAATAAATAAATAAATAAAATTGGCGGCAGTGAACTATAGGACAGTTGTCAAGCTGAACAAAAATTACAAAAAAGAAGAACCAACCAAAAGAAGATCAATGATCAGTAAAGGGACTTGGGGTGGAGATGACACAGTGGATCCCACCAGTGAGGTTTTAAATTCTGCCAAAAGACTTTTCACAAACTTGGCTCTTTATATGTGCAAACAGGGGTTCTTTAGAAAGCCCGGACCAGTTAAACACTTAGACTTATCCAAGCACCAAACCGAAGATTCATAACAGTCTGAGTGTGCACAGCTTACATTCAGCTTCCATCCATCCATCACAGTGTTGGTTCTGATGTAGTGACTGTCCAGCCCCAATTGTGTACTTGTTTTTTTTCCCCTCAGGTTCATGGCGGCTCCACTTATAGTTGCTGTGATAATGGTGGCTGTGTTGGCACAGGTGTGGACGGCCCACCACCCCCATCAGTCCTCCACGCACACTGAAGGTACAGTTCCACTGCATTATCTCTAAAAGGCTGAGAGTTTCAGCAGGAACCACAAAACATACGTGCAAAATGGCGTTAGGGTCTCCATGTGTTCGGATTTGTTGTTCTATGATTCGCTCACTTGATTCATCTTTACTCGTAAGCACTTTTACAACACCCTTCTTACTTAAAGTATTTTGTTAGCAAATCCAAAGGGAAAAACAAAATAAAGAACAGAAAATCATTTATTATTATTGTTTTCCCCTTTGTAAATCGAATACATTTAGCTGCATTTACAGGGAAGATGACATGAATAGGTAAAACTGCAAACAACCATCGCAATTGCAACAACAACAAAAAAAAGAACAGGCTCAGTCACATAGTGTATGCTGCAGGCTTTGGGTTGAAATTTTATTTTATTTCATTTTGGTCAAACATCACAGATCATTTGCAATTTCTGAATGTACAATTATATAATTGTAAAGTACAAATCTTTTCACAAGACTGGTGAAAATCACAAGATTTCAAAAGTAGGTCAAATTGTACTGAACTTGCTTAGTCAAGAGATTCTTTTAGTAGGAATGCATGAACCCACAAAATCAGTAGCATGGGGGTTTTTGAATCCACTAAGAAAAGAGTAGAGCAACCTCAGTGCTCGAATTCCAACGTAAAACAACAACATTCACCTGAAAGGTGGATTTTTCACTTGTTGTTTAAGTTGTTTTCTGTCATCATACATTGAAAAAAGTGCTTTTGTTTCTCCCGCAGATAATGCTCTGTTCACGATGCTTAGGAATTTCAACTACCTATCTTCATCCATGAAGAAGCGGGGGAGTGAACGTTCAACTGATGGAGGGACTCCAGCGCTGGGATGCTGCATGGCGAAGGCGCTCCACCCTGTGGCCATAAAGAAACGCCAAGACCTGTCCTCATTCAACCTAAACTCTCTTGGTCTCCGTTATGGAAAATGACAAGTGTTTGCTTTTTCCAGCTGTTTCATTTGTTTCTGTACATTAAAACATTCAAAAATAATAATGTATTCTCTTGTCTATGATCAGAAAGAATAATAATAAATTAGGGGACTTTATAAAAAGACTTTTGGTTTTTGTTTTGACTTTTGTTTTTGTTAATACCTCCTTCTTAAAAGTTAAACCTCTTCCTAAAATAGAAATACTCTACATATCTTCATAGAACTGCACAAAGCACTAGATAACACAATGTCTTTATTTTTTTTTACATTAGCATGCTAACAAGTAGCCTGCTTGATTGAAAGAAATTACCAAACAGAGCAAAATCAAGTTATACTTGATCTTATTTACAGTTCATAAATAAATCCCTACTGTATTCTCTCTCAGATGAATGCACAGCTCCAAACTCCTGTGGTGTTGCATTGCTGAGGCATTTCAGACTGATAGAAACAACTGTCAATCAAATGATAATACAACATTTCTTCATAGTTTTATAAGTTATTACAATTAAAACTGATCTTTTGCTGTTAAAAGGTTTGTTCTGTGGAGATATTATGACTTGTTACATGACTAAAACTATGAAAGAATATTTTATAAACCAGACTTTTGAATACAGCATGCTATGTTTTTGTGTAAAAGTTAAAATTTACTTGAAAAATTACAATCAAGAGGCAAATTTGGGATCTGAAGCATTACATACATGGATGGATGGATGAAAGTGACAAAATCTTTAGTCTTTCTGCAGACTGAGTCCTGGAGTTTCACACTGCTATAGAAGTGCCAAAAACTACCGAAACTCAGCAGAGGTGTTTTCAGATGACACAGAGAGGGGTTGGGGGTCGCTCAAAGGTCATCCGGTTCTCAAAAAGGAGAGTTCAGACTCTTGTACTGCCAAAGCACACAGACCAGGGATATGCCTTCAACAAAAAGCAAGTTTCTCTGCTCGCTGGTCCAGGCGCCCATTCACACACACAGTATGGTAGCTGTGTTCAAACCATGGATTGACTGTTAGGGAGGAACTGGAGACATAAGGCAACTGCCTGTGAGATTCATAATACTTGATTTTAAAGGAAACCACAGAAGAACATAACTTACCGCACTGAGGAAAGGTAAGTTAACGACTGAAAGCACAAACCCCATGGCCACAGGAAAGAAGGACCTACAGAGGAAAGAACCATGCAAACCTTTCTTCATGAGTTTGCCTTGACATTTGGGAGGACGACCTTTACATGAACTGTGTTTGAGATGCCTCCCAGATGGCAACTGCAGCTCCAGATATGAACAGTCCGCCTAGTTTTCGAACTTATATTTAGGAACTTCTGCACCTACCTGAACAGAAGAACAAAACCATAACTCTCCACCAGCATTCCAATCACCGGCCAGCGAAACAGCACCAGCGACACGCCGCCAAGAAAAAAAAGGGTTCCTCGAAACTTGTGTCTTTGGAAGAAGAAATGGGCCGTCCTTCTGATGCCAATTATGAAGCTCAAACCAGCGAGGAACAGGATCTAAAAAGAGAGCGACATGAACATACAAATCTGCACGACCTGGTTTATTTACATGGAAGGTTTGAGATATTTTCCTACTTGACTCAGTTTAAAAACACCATCAGAAGGCAATGGGAGTTTGGCAATTGGACAGATGACTTATGCAGTTAGCCAGCTGTGTTCTTTCATCTAGAGATCTATTTTATGGATTTATTTGGAGGAAGCAGGCATCTCATGTGCTTTGTTGACTGCTAATGTAGCCACAAACTTGTCAAATAAGTACGTTTGCAACAACTTACATTTCCAAAGGCCAGCAAGACAGAGTCAAAGTACAGCAGAACCCCAAAGAGCAGGAAGAACAAACCAAATCCCATCAGACCAACACCGATCTCTGAAAAAGTGAGAGGGAAATATTATTTTGGAGACATATTACTGCATTGTTGTACAAAAACATGCTGTCAGAGATGGTTCTTCTTGCACATTTTACAGAAAAAAGTAAATCTAACCATCAATTTCCTAAGTAAAGAAAACTGAAGATTTTAAAGCCCCACTCTGAGCATCTTTTGATGTATTGCTCCCTGTGGTCTTTTGATTATGATGATGCCAAAATCAAAAAACCCGTGCCGTTTACTAGGACATACAGTTCTCTCCAGCTAGCTTACACCTCTTCACAACCCCAAGCTATTATTACCAGTGCAAAAGAATAGCAAGAAATAATGGAGATCTCCAGCCATACAGTTTTTAGCCAAATGCCAGCCCAGACGAAGAAAACTAAAACATCAATGGATTTAGTCAGCTACAGGCAAATCCATCAGGATAGAGCAGAGTAGGGAGCTTGTGGCGTGTCGTAGTAACTTGTACCATCACACTTACAAACAATATTTTGTCTGCTCCCAATTCACAATGATTTGAATAAAGAAATATTCAGAAATGCAATTTTAAGATTAATTGTCTTATATATGTACTCCATCATCAGAAAAATACCACAAGAACATGTTAAAAAAACCAAAAACACAATTTTCATTGGAGTGAGTCCTTAAGCAAACATGTAAGTTTCTATACCATACACAAAGCTACATAGTTTATGTTAAGAAAGGACATTTTTGTCTGTTCTCAAACTGCCATGTTACGAAGCTATGTTCTGTTCTGTGCACCATTTCAATGGCCAAGTTTGCTAAGTTTACCACACCTTAATACACCATTAAGTTAAAAAATTAAAACATCACACTGTAAACCATAGGTGCAGTTTTGAAAGCCTGAAGCATCTTCAACCATGAAACGATGATTCTGATAATACAGATATGAAAACAGTCTGTGATGGAAAAGTCATATTTGTGGTTGAGAGAGTAAAGAAGCATCAGTTCAGCCCTGTTTTATTACAGGAAAGCACAAGGACACTGAATATGAGAAGCTGAAGAACAACAAAGCAATGTCTAAACTCGGAACAGGTCGGTCCATTGTCTTCTGTGTGGATTGAGAGATCTCGGGAAAACAGAAAATTACATATGTTTGGGTTGAGTCTGAATTGAAGCTGTCTATGAAGGTTTCATGCAAAGAGGGGCAGGAGAATGTTTCGGGACAAATCCTGTCTTTCAATTTCAATTCAATTCAACTTTATATATATATTTAGCCCAATATCACAACACAGTTGTTTTAACGGGCTTCACACCGGTAATTGTACAAAACATCAATTCAATCATAAAATCTAAACAAAAGCTGTTGAGTAATCTAAACTACACAGCTTAAGCTGACCTTCTCCGTCATAAATGATGCATGATGATTTGAACACAGATCAGCATGTGTCTCCACTTGGACTTTTTTTTCAACCACAAATTCTTCCAACAACTCTATGCAGTTTCTGAAGATAAGTCATTTAGTGTTTTTTAGGTTTTACTTTTTTTGCTTAAAGACATTTTAAAAGGAATTTACAGAGTATTTTACATTTTTTTATTCTACGTACAAGAGCTGCTTCTTCATATTATTTTTCGTCAGTTATTTTTCTCTTGAATAAAACATTTTTACAGCATAAAAAACAAAATGTTGGAGGATTTATTATTCAAATTTTTAATGCCAATATTAATACTTTGACTACAAATGAGTATCAGCCACAAATATTGACTGCTTTGACCACTTGACAAAAGCATTTAGGTCGATTACTGGTTCCGAACCAGCGTAAAGATACTTGTCCCAATAATAAAGATGTGGCTTCTGAACACTTACTCTGGAGCTCTGTGATGGTGGCCATGCTGTGTCTCTGTGCCGTCCCTTCTCTGACAGTGCTGGATGCCTCCTCTTGGTGACCTTTGTGCGGTGACGTTGTCAGAGTGTGAGGTAAACATTAACCACATACTTGGGTAAGTGCTGAAACTCATCTGATAGCATGTAAGAGGAAATTTATGTTCTTTTAGTTCCTCTCTGTTCAAAGGGTTTATACAACGAAAATCAACTTTTTGAGTCTCTAAATGTATTATAATATTCATTCCTCACTATAAACGACCCCAAAGTGGTATTTTGAGTGTTCCTCTAAAAACCTGGGCTCTGATCACCAGCCCCTACCAACCCACGGAAACAAGTGGGTTTTCACGAGATGACGTAGGGAAGTGAGAACAGCCCCATCCAGGAAGAGTCTGCAATGCCCGCACCAAACCCCAGGGCTAACTCACACACACCCATCCACACGCACACACACACACCCTTGCACATACACACGCATGTTCCTTGGCACATCTTTACACAGGCACATAAATGATTCTCAAAATACACACAAAAGCAGTCATGTGACCCACATCCGATTCACACTCGTTCTCTGACACACACACACACACATACACACAGTCGGTCTGAGTCTCGTCAGGCACTCTCACAGCATCGCCAGTGCGCACATATGTGGACATTAAGACACACAAACACAGAAACAGTTAATCACACGAACAAGAGTGAAGAAAAGGTATAGATTCAAGAAAAAGTTCAAAGAGACTGGGGGTGTCGTTTGTAATTCTGTGTAGAAAAATTTTAACAGCCATATTTTCGGTTATTTAGCCTGTTTTATGAGAAAAAAAGATAGTTTTTGTTTTTCAAATGTGTGTTTTCACACATTGAAATGAGTGGCTGAGGACAATTGTTTTAAAAAGGGAGTATTTGGGTGACGTCACGGCTTCTGGGGGCACGTGCAGCATAGTTTGATAATCTATATCAATATAAATGAGCCAGACACACACCTTTTCCGCTTAGTGCCCGTAATCCATGTGCCAAAGGGCCGCTGAAGTTGGTAACGTGAGGTGCATCCTGTCAAGTTTGTTGTTGATGGTGGTAACTGGACGCCATCACAGTGCAGAGACGGGAAAAGCGATGCTAGGCAATCATTCACTGTTTCAGTACTCAGAGACCTGGGGGTCTCTTGCAGGGCTGCATTTGTAGCATTTGACAAGGTGAGAATAGGTTGTGTGGCCATCCCATAATAATTTCAAAAATCCCTCACACTTGTGTTTTGTTTTTGTTTGTGTTTTTCAAAATATTTTTTGGGGCTCCAAAAAAAGCTGTTTTAATGCCAGCTACAAAATCGTTAGTCATTGTAGGGTGGCGATGGTGTAGAGTTGGGCAGCGAGGGTGGCAGTGGTGCATAGAGGCTGGGATGAGATTTATATATTTTTAATGTTTCCCTGAAATCAGGTTTTTTTTTTTTTTGTTTTTTTCTTTTTTTTTTAGGAGCTTTCCCTACCGAGAACGAGAGAATATGAGCAGCGATGCTCAGTTTGGCTTAATCTGTTTAGTTTGGTCTAGATACCAGCTATTGTTTGTATTGTTTATTGTTTATACTGGACTTTATAAATAACATTGAAAATTGAATTGAATACTTTGCTGCTGTTTTTTAACTTCCATCGTTAAAAATAAAAACAAAATGCAACATCAAAACCTATTGAACACTTGCTCCTGCCAATTTGCTTTCAAAAATCTTTGAACAACCTACTTGAAACAGTAGGATTAAATCAAGTAATACTTTAATTAAATGCTCAGAAGAACATTTGTATTTTCATGTACAAAATAGGGCTGTGCAGTAGTGGTACGCACCCTAACCTTACAGAAAAGGCAGAACTGGTTCAGATCCCAGCAGGGACCATTTCTGGTTCGAGTTAGCATGTTTTCCCCATGCAATGTTTGGTTTTTGTTCATGCACGCCAGCTTCCTGTCACAGCTCAAAACCATGCTTCATAGGTTAATTGGTGACTTTAAATTGAGAGGTGACAGAATGTGTGTGAGTGTGTGGCCCTGCAACAGCCTGGCGACTTGTCCAGGATGCCTCCACCATTATCTGGGTTAGGCTTTAGCTGCCCTGTGACCCCAAAAGAGATTAAGCAGGTTTTTAGAATGGATGAATGGCATGAGTAAAATATTCGGGTTACTTGCAGATTAGGATATGTTCAGTCAGATTGCCATATTGATGTCAGATTAAGATGTTTATCTTTAAAATAATGTATTTATGTACAGATTAATGGGTTTATGTTAACATGCTTATCTGCTTATTGACGCACGTACAATAATATTTATAGAATGATTTACTGCCTTTAAGTCTTTAAAGCCCACTACATTAAACAAATGACAGAAAATTCAAATTTGGGGGAATTAAAATAATTTTTAAATTCAACAACAAAAAAAGTCCATAAAAAAATTATGACATCCTTTTTAATGAGACATAGGTAGGATTATTACAGTTAGTAGTTATTATAGTTGGTAGTTATTAGTAGTTAGTATTAGGGGTTATTTAGTAGGTTTTTGCTCACAACAAAACAAGTTTAAGATCAAAATTGTTTACATACGTGTCCAGGGGAAAAGAATCACCTCTTTTACCCACTTTAAATTTGATCCACGCAATTTTACATGGTGTAAACAGCTGGATGACTCAGATGGCTGTGTACAGGACTGACACCTAGGAAACCTGGGTTCTCCCCGTGCATGCTGAATCCGGTGTGGGTCCTTAGGCGTTTGCCTGTGTATCCACAAGAGTCTTCCTGTGCTGGTAAAATGCAGAGTTGTGTCACTGAAGGCATATGGTGTAAAACTCTGCCAAATTCAAATGTGCGAAGTAGTGACAGCTGATTCACTGTGGCGACCCTTGAGGGTACATACTGAAAGGTGGACATTTATGCATGGTGTAGCTGTATCAAAAACAATTCATCATCAACAAATGTTGTATTCGTTTCAATACAGCAAGTAGTCTTTAAAAAAAAGAACAACAGATGAGTTATTCTCCTTGTAAAGTTTTGAAAATTAGCAAAACTTTTCTTGACAAAAATGTTTGTAAGTTTTCATAGAAGCAGCCATTTTGAAAGGCATTTATGTTTTTCCACAAATTGATCTAATTTTATGTGCAGATCAGTTTTTTGTTATTTTGATGACATGTTTACAATACAAGATTCAATATTTATCGTCAGATGATTCATTTTGACTGAAAGATTAGTGTGCAGACTAACCCATTTTCTTGGAAATAAGCGTTTACACGTTTACATCCAAAATGAAGATTCTCTATCTGCATAAGAAACTATAATGTTTTTGTTTATGCCTTTAATTACTGTATCATGTGTACATTACATTTACATCAGTGTACGAACCCTGGACCGACAGCCTTCACTTGAGGACTTTAAGCTCTGACTTCGACAGTAGAACAGAGCCTCAACGGATGCCAGTGAACACATGAAACTTAAGTTTTGTTATTAACTTTCAGTCAAAACAAAATATTTTCAAAGTAAAACGTGGACAAAACAAATGTTCGGTCCCTGCGTAGCAATTCTTTTGTCAACATATACAAACATTTTGGACTCAGCAGCTTTTGGTGCTCTCTCCTTCTTCTTGTTGTTGTCATGGTTACAGTCAGCTGCAACAACAGACAATATGAAAATAAAACAGGCTACCACATCATCACCTTCAGAGATTATATCAAATTTCTGCAGGAACTGGAGCGTCACATGGATTCAACCATAACCAGAAGATGGCACTGTTATCAAAGCAAACTTCACATGAAGCGTTGTCTTGTACAGCTGCTCCAGAGATGCAGGCAGGTCGTAGTACTGCACTTTAACACACAACACACTGTACATGCAATGTAGCAAGATATGTTGAGATAAATAAACAAATAGTTGAAATATTGGGTGAATTATTATTTGAAAGATCAAACCAATTATTGTTGTCCAGATCACTTTAATGAGGCAAAAATGCTGTACTTGGGGTAGTAGTATTGACAAGTATTGAGGTAATTGTTACTTGGTGGATCTTATGAATTCAGTAACATAGGAATTTAATTGGATAATAGTTGTTAGGGCTAATGCAATCAGATCTCCTACTGTTTTACTTAGGCGCTTTTATGATGAGTCACAAGTTGGGCCACCAAAGAAAGCATGGATCAATCCACATGAGAGGTTTCTCGAAGCTAAAGATCCAGTCCGATGACAACCACACAGGTTTTTTGGTTGTGGTTAAAAGCGGCATAATTTAAAATACCACTGGGAATCACAAAATGAATGGAGAGACTTTAAATCATGTGGAGCCCACATTGTAATTCTGGCTGTGTTGTTCTGCTTGGTCTGGTTTTCCTTGACCTGCATGCTCAGGCTGTTGTGTCTTTCTAATGTTGTGATGGAACAACAGTGTGTGGGGAGACACAAATCAAACACATTTCTACATGTTTGTGTCAACAATAAGGCTTCTTCTTCTCTTCTTCACCTCCTTTCACATCTTCAGTTTCTCTGCTGTTTGTGAGAGACGCTGTGATAACGATTGATGAGCTCCTCTAGTCTTTCCTCTCTGGGGAGGGAACTCTCTGACTCTCTCTGGCCCACAGCAGCAGCATAAAGGTTGATGCTCATTGGTTCAGCCTGCTGTCAGTCATGGCTGTAACATCACCCTCCTCCTCCTCTTCTGTGATGGCCTTTCTCTGCCTCCTCATCTCCTTGGTTCCATCTCTGAGCTCTCCCACCGCGACAGGCGGTGGAGGGGCGGGGGGGGTCATGTGACGTGTTAATGCCCAGAGATTTTCTGCCAGGCTCCGTCTGCTTGCTCCCTCCCACCTCCCTCCCTGCTGTTGTGCTCTCTGCTTCCTCAGGATCTATTGTTAGTGGGTTGTGCTGAGAGCGGACTGTTGAGGGGTTTGTTTTGGTGGGGTGGGGGGGCCCTGTCAGCAGACATGGCTGCATCTCTGCCTGGTGAGTGTCCACTGTATCTGCATGTTTGTCCTTCTGTGAGGATGGGGAATGAACGGAGCTTGTGCATGTGTGCGCGTGTGTAGCAGGGATTGATGAACTGGCCTCACCTGCTGCCTGGCTGTCAGCTCGCCGCAGCTGCTCTGCCGTGGTGGTCGTGTTCCTGTTGTGGTGATTTGTCTCCTTGTTTTGTTCAGCGGAACCTCAAAGACAGACAGGTGTTTGTTTGACACAGGTGACCTGACTTCTGCACCTTCTTTAAGTCGGTTTGTCTAACCATTTGCTTTCTGCCTAATTTTTTTCTGGAAATATTAATGTTTTGTAACAAATTAGTAAAAAGGGAGATAGTTGCATTTGAAAGCACAATGATGGCCCTTGTGTCTAAGTCCCCCCCCCTCCATCATATGATGAACAGGTATGTAGAGAAGGGGTATCTATTTTTGACACACAAAAAAAAATTCAGTCACCCACACCCTGAATTGTTCCAAAATAACTTGAGGTAAAAGGTAAATTACATAGTGGTGAAGAGTTTCCATGGAAACGGTGCTGAAGCAGTCAAGTCGAGGTGTCCCTTTGGAGTAAAGCTTGACCCTGTTTTCCCTTCTGCTACTAAACTGACCAACTCACGTCCAGATTAACACCCCCTCTCCCGCTCAAAAGGGTACCTACAGATTTAAACCGACACCGATCCACAGATCAATGAAGAGCAGGTTCCGATCCAGCTTAGGTTGCTCAGTTTGGTTCTGCTGATGTTCAGGTTTTCTCATGTAAGTCAGGTTTTTAATGAACTCAGGGCTTAATTTGAAGGCAGCAGCTCCACCCCCCAAATAGGTAAAGGCTTTCTTAGAAATCCCTCCCTGGCACCATCAATTTGTCAGCATCATTTTTTAACACATGAATTTCATTTCAAACTGAGACATATTCTTCTATTGTCCTGCTTGATTTAAACACAGGCAGGTAAATCATTCTGATGGCACGCCCCCCCACCCCTTCAGGTGAGTCTGCACGTCAGACTTGCAGCTAAAGGCCACGTGGCTGCAGCTGAGATAATCCCTGTCAATTCCCCTGCAATCCTCCTAGCAGAGCTCATCAGAGCAAAGTGGGATGAGGAGCCTCAACCACAGCCTTAAGTGTGATCAGCAACACATGACTCCCTTCCTCCCCACCACACACCCACATTCACACACACACACACACACACCTACACACCCACACACACACACACACACACACACACACACACACACACCTCAGCACTGGAGAAACTGTTTGCATGTAAACTGAACAAAAGCCCTGTTGTCATTCTTACCATCAGTTTACTTGCAAGAGTCAAAGGAAGAGCTGAAAAAAAGAAATAAGATTTGAAATGAAAAGTCAAATAAAATCAGGTGCCTTTACAAACTGAAGTCCATTTTGCTAATCAGCATCATAAAGTGATGACAGCAGGTACATAATCATGTCTTTGTCACACCTGGGGAAGACATACCAGATCAAACCAGAGCTGAAACTAAAGTAAACTGGAACAAGGTAGAGAGGCTGATTGATTAACTTCGATTGGGACTGAGGAAGCACAGTAAGAGCATCAGCCTCTGCTCTGCAAGTGCACACATGCATGTGTGTCCGTGCACTAGTGTGTCTAAGTGAGGAAAGGGGGAGGGGCAAGGAGACAGAGGAGGGAGGAGTGATGAGGGAGGGCCTCCTGCAGCTGCCTCCTCCTCTCCCTCCGTCCAACTTGTCATCTATCTCTCTTCCCTCCATCCATCCACCTTCCCTTCGTCCTTCAGTGTCTCCTCCTCTACTGCTGCTTCATGAGCAGTCCGGAGGAGGATGCTAAAGTTCCGGGTGGACAGAAGAGTCAGGTAGGTGATGCAGGATGGTCGCTAGGTAGTTGATAGCGAGAGGCAAGAGAGAGGAGGAGCACAGACTTATGGCCAGGAGATTGGAGGTCATTGATGACTGCATTGCAGAGGCAGCAGGAGGCCAGGAGCTCCACTGCAGGCAGAAGAGCGAGGCTGCTGGCTGCTGGGTGTGTGCAGTCAGGCTGGGGTAGATGTTGGTGTTGCTATAGGAAGTTCGTGTGAGCTGATGTGCTGTCCTAAGTAATGGGTCTGTGTGCGTGAGTGTGTGTTTGTGTGTTGAACTCAGCATTGCTGTGTTTATTTGTTTTCGTACTAGCAGGTCTAAGCTACACAACACTGTGTTCCAAATAATTGTGAATAATCAGAATTTTCTATTTTTCTCAATGGTCTCTGTCAGGGATAGGCAACTTCAGGTCTTGAGGGCCGCAGTGTCTGCATGATTTCCAGATTTCAAAGCCCCACTCATGACTGATTACCTGGTTCAAGTGTGTCCAGCCAATTAGAACTTGCCATAGCATGGTACGATGGAAAACACGCAGTAATTGCGGCCCTCGAGGGCTGGAGTTGCCTATCCCTGATCCATATAATTTGAAGTCAGTCTATTTTTGAAGTCATCAACTATTAAACGTAGTTTATTTAAACATATGTACAACATGTACATATGTTTGTAAAAAAACAACAAAAAATGGTCTTTTATTGAATTTGTAACATTAGCAGATCATGGCTACTGAAATTAATCTCCAGTTCTTTCACAAACTTCTTTGCAGGTCAGGTTACGCAGGAACATAGGCGCCTTTTTTCTGTACGCTACCAGCAACATGCTTGAACAAATCCAAACTTTTGACTAGTGGTGTGATGCTATGTTGCAGCCAATAGTGCAATGTAATACTATGTTGCAATATTTAGCCCATGATGCTCACATCGTTGCTACCATGTC
The DNA here is from genome assembly GCA_014656515.1 of Oryzias celebensis. Classification (NCBI taxonomy): domain Eukaryota; kingdom Metazoa; phylum Chordata; class Actinopteri; order Beloniformes; family Adrianichthyidae; genus Oryzias; species Oryzias celebensis. The sequence continues at coordinate 11,529,898 of BNCR01000005.1, forward strand.
CACACCTACAGTTGGAAGAGTCATATATATATATACAGAAAATATTCAGAACCTCTAAAATGTTTCACTATTTGTTATTTTGCAGCCATTTGCAATTTTAAAAACGTAAAATTATTTAAGTTCATTTTTTTTTCCTCATTTATGTACACACAGCACCCCATATTGACAAAAGAATTTTGCTGATTTATTGAGAAAGACAAACTGAAATATCACATGGTCCTAAGTATTCAGACCCTTTGCTGTGACACTTATATATTTAACTCAGGTGCTGTCCATTTCTTCTGACCATCCTTGAAATGGTTCTACACCTTCATTTGAGTCCAGCTGTGTTTGATTCTACTGATTGGATTTGATTAGAAAAGCCACACACCTGTCTAAGACCCTACAGCTCACAGTGCATGTCAGAGAAAATGAGAATCATGAGGTCAAAGGAACTGCCTGAAGAGCTCAGAGACAGAATTGTGGCAAATTACAGATCTGGCCAAGTTTACAAAAAAAATATCTGCTGCACTTTAGGTCCCTAAGAGCACAGTGGCCTCCGTAATGCTTAAATGGACGATGTTCGAGACTACCAAAACCCTTCCTGGAGCTGGCTCCATCATGATGGGATTTTCTGTTTAGACATTCTCATTCAGTCACAGGAAGCTTATGAGACACTTTACACTTTACAATTATACGTGCATTCACACCTAACACGATTCTTGTGGTGGAGGCGGCCATTTTCAAAGTTAAGTCAATGGTATAGACACGATATGAGTTTTTGTGGCGCGGGCAGGGAATTGGCAAAAGAGGGGCGGGCCACATGAATTGGCCATGGAATCTAAAGGTCTGAAGCATGTTTTATAGAATCTGAAAACACAAGCTAGCTTAAATGCTACTAAATAAAAACACTGCATAAAAGTGCAACACTGTCAAGTGTTGAGTCAAACATCTGCATGAAACAAAGAGAACAGACAATGACAAATACTTTTTGTATAACCAGAACCAAAGAAAAGGATTTTCTTTGGAAATCTGAGAGTTTTGAGATCTTGGGCTCCCACTCTTCCTTGATGTAACAGTTTCTCTGTTTTTCTTTATAGCCAGCATGAGCCCGGTGGACCTGCTGGACAAGAACTGAGCTCCATTCAGCTGCAGAAGCTTTCAGCAGCAGCAGCACATTCTGACCTACAGTAAGTCACAGTTCAGGTTTACTCACACACAAGCACACAGAAAGGTTTCACTAAAGAAGATGCTGCTGTCAGTTTAGTTTACAGAAAGACTCACATAAATAAAACAAAAAAGAGCATATTTTAGTTAAAGGAAGGACTGTTTGTTGTCTGAATTTAACAAGTTTCTTGTGATGTTCTGAGATTTCTTTTGGTTCAAATACCAGAAGGACATAGTTGTTACAACAACTTTGTTTGCAGCTGTTAGTTTTTTGGGGTGGGGGTCATACGATTGACTCCCTTCCTCATTGATGAGTCTGTCCTAAAGCTGCATTGACACTGAACACCATTCGCCAGTCTGGACGAATCAGTAACTCGATCAGTGAGTGAAGTATAAATCCGAGATGACGGATCGATTCGAGGGTTCTTGTTCTGAGCTTCCATCTATCCATTTTCTTAACCCGCTGTATCCTGTCCGGAGCCCGTCTGGGCTAATGTGCTGGAGCTGGAGCAATCGCGCTCGCTACCCTGGCCCCCAGGCCGCAGAGCTCTCTTGCAAGACAGAGAAAATCTGCAGCGTGGGGTGGCAGTCTGCTTAGGTTTCCTGGTCTTTGTGATATTTTTCTTATTTTTATCGAGACAATCATTTAAAAGGTTCTCTAATTTTATTCTTGTTTTTACTTTTACCCTCTCTGGTTAATGGGACAGCAAGTCTTCAAACTGGGTCACAGAGAGACAGAAACGCTGCTGAAGAGTCCATCAGACACAGCTCCCTTACTGAGTGAAGCTCCGCATGTGGGAGAAGCTGTGAATGATCTCAGGAACCCAAACATGGAGACATGATTACGGATGCTTTTGTAGAGCTCTTCAAAATAGATATACCTGATCTCTCGACATCATCCGTGTCTTCCATGCATTGTTAATGAGATAAACACAGACATTGCTCCACGTAGGGATCAGGCTAAAAACATTTGGCAGTAGCTCCTCCCACATTCAGCTGGGGCGTCAAGCTCACGAACATAAAATAAAAAAAAATGTAAAAAAACAATTTAGCCTTAAATGTAGAAAGTAGATGAATTGGCATTTGGGTCTGAGAAAAAAACTAAGGAAGTACTGACGTTAAAAAGACTCTGATAGACAGACAGAAGGACCAAATAAACCTCCTCTGCTTTCATTTTATTTTCTTCAAAGTTCTGCTTGGGTTGGCTCATATAAATCTGATTTCTGTAGGAACGTGGGTTTAGACATGAACGGAAAAGTCATCACTGCTGCTGCCAGGATCAGTCAATCCAAAAGCGCCAGTATGGTTTCAGAGGAATCTGCAGGTTCCCAGTCCTGGGTAAGTGCACAAGCACACACACACATCTACATACACAGATATGTAGATATAAATTCATGAAAATTTTAAAAATGCACACGAAGACATACACATTCAAATGTGCTACTAAGGAACATTTTGATGACAGTGATCTGAAAGTGAAGGAACATCTGAAACAGCTGGTGGGGCTCAGGAGTGATGGTTAGGTTTGCTCTTCCCGGTGTTCTGGGTCAAGTTTGTGAGCCATTCCATGGTTGTGTCATACCAAAAACTCTAAAAGTGGGACCCAACACCTCCCTGCTTAACACTCAGTATTAAGGGAGTTGGATTGGGGGGGTTAAGCCACCAAATAGTTCCTGAGAATTCCCAGCTGTGTCTGCAGCTCGCCACTCCCCCAGGAGATAAGTCAAATGCAGAGGACCCATTTCACACACCTAGGTGCAGGACAACTAATGCGACTTTAACTTTAAACTTAACTTTTACGTTCATGGATTTTTTTTGACATTTTGAGTGAAGGTTGGAAAGACCACATTAAAAAAAGTTGTTCACAAACATGAAAGAGCTGTGATGTCAAATCCAGCGACACCGAGTTCTGATTTAAAATCAAGTCTAGAGTTTTTAGCAGAGTTCTGTTCTGAACAAACTGGAGTCTCAGACAACAACACCCCCAATGCTCTCAGCCCGCTTCTTTAAATCAGATCAACACAAAGTGTCCCAGGACAGCCGGCCTTTGTGCACGTGCACGTACACACTGTGACAACCAGAGTTGAAATCCAAGAATGTGGGAGGTTCAGACCCCCTCAGAAGCATAAAACCCAGTAACCCAAGTTCTGTCTCACAGACTCCATCCTTGCATGGCTTCCGTTCCATTCCTGATTAACAGGAAACCGGTTTTTAACCCTTTTGGTTCTGGCTTCACGGATATGTTTACTCAGCACATCTAATGTGGAACCTCCATCTATCAAGGTCAGTTCTGTAGGAATCAAGTCCAGAGAAACCTTCTGAGTGCAGCATTGCAGACGGTTGTTGCAGACTGTTGTTCATAGTCTAGGTCTAGTCCCTGTGCAACCAGGACAGGAGCTTGGTTCAGGCTCCTGACGGTAAATTGAACCTGGTCCCAGAGTTAATGTTGAACTCTGGCAGGGATGTTGTTCGTCACCAGCTATGTTCATAATTCTTGACATTCCTACGCTAAGTATGAAGCCTGAAGGACCCGGTTTGGGAACTACACGATTCTTCAGTCATTCTGGCTTTTGTAGAGACGGACGTATTGGAATTTTTGTCTGCAACATCAAGCTAAAGGACTTTCATGGAAAATCCTTGTTAAAAAAAAACACTTAAAAATGAAATGAAAAATGAAATGTATTTAAACATGAAACATTTCGCAGAAGGCCAAGATTTTGAAAACTTTGGACAGGCCACTGAAAAATAAACCCTCTTCCAGTTAACATCTTGAGCACAGGACTTCCAGCAGCTTTTTGTAAGCAGGGTTGACCATTAACTGCCTTAAAAAACAGGGATATGGCTTTTTCTGTGGGTGTTAGTTAAAATTCAAGCATCTGCATTTTGTACCATGTTATTGCAGGTTAAGTCTGTTCTGTTTTACATCAACTTACAATACACACCAAGTGAGATGCATTATAGCTGTCAAAAACTGAAGGTGTAAACAGCCTTTAAAAAAAAAAAACTTCTATTAAACAAAAAAAGATCTGGAAATACTCTAGCTTTTATCTTTATGTGCTACTGTTCAATTAGTTATTACAGGTTTAGAATTTTTTTTCCATGTTGACCAAGACAAGTACAACGCCAGAGAGAGGTCTGGGAGCAAATATTTGTACTGAAATTTAAAGATACTGCTCCATATTCCTTATACAGTCATTAATAGAATAAGGGGCTTTGAGGGCATTTGGATGTGCACATACCCATGCAAGAAAAAAAAACCTGACAATGATGAACAGATTCAACACGAGTGTTCACACCCTGACAGATACACAGTAGCATGAAAAGTGGTGAAAGCAGCTTGGAGTAGCAGTGAACCTTGTGATTGGTGAAAGTTTCTTGAGGCTGCATTTCTTCACCCCCCCACCACTTGTTTTGCAGATGTCTCGTACTCCCAAAAAAGCAGCTACTTTCGGAAAACGCTCCAACTCTCTGCGCAGGAATCGCACCGCAGTAGTCACCAAGCAGGGCTGGCTGTATAAGCAGGTACAAAACTCCACAAATTTCACAACAGATTTCCAGAAACCAAAGTTCTTTGCTGAAGCTGAACAGAGGTTTCTTCAAAACACAGTGAAAAAGTGCTGGGGCAGCTGTTGTTCTCCTTTAATTTTGTCTACTGGTTCTGTTTTAAGAATAAAGCTGGTAATTTGGCAACCATGGTGCAGAGGTAGAGCGGTTGACCTCTGATCGGAAGATGATCCCAAGTGTCCTTGGGCAAGTCACTGAACCCCACATTGCTCCTGGTGCTTATAGGTTGGCACTACTGTACAATGGTGTGTGAAGACATCAGTGGATGCAGTTATTTTACAGCCAAAGCCTGGCTGTGGCACCCCCCTGCCCCTCCCGCTAAAGAATAAGCTGTGGAAGGATTATTTACCAACTGTTAATCAATGATTTCAGCAGCAGAGGGAAGGTCTATGAGGATCCTAAATTTCTGAAGAATGCTCTACGCTATGCTGATGGAGCAGCAGCTCACAGGATTTCTGTTAGATGCTGTTCATCTTGATGCTGAAGGAAGATCTCCAGCTGCTCAAGAGCAATATACGGTACAGTTACAACAGGAGGATCCCAAAGGAGCAGCAGCTGAAGGAGGATTTACAAGCTGATGACACAGGATCTACCACCTACTCAAAGAACTTCACCCTGCTAAGAAAGAAGAATCTACAAGTTGATTTAAGACACTTTACCAGCTACAGAGGAAGAATTCAAGAGCTGTGTAAGGAGGACTTACAACTGTTAAGGAAAAATCTACAAGCAGCAGCTGTAGTTGACTTCTGATTGGGAGGTCGCAGACTTGATTCCCTGTCCATGTGTCAAAGTGTCCCTGGGCAAGACAATGAACCCCACATTGCTCCTGGTGGTTTGGTTAGCACATTGCATGCAGCTTTACCACCATCACTGTGTGAATCTATGTGAATGTGACCGTAAAGAAATTTGGCCATAATGAAGGTAGAAACACCCTATGAGTATGCATTATTTTTACATTTACCATCTAATGAAAGGGAGAATACCGATAATAGAAGATCCAACGCTGATGAAGGACGATCTAACTGTTAAATTATGATCTACCAGCTGCTGAATAATACAAATTACAAGCTGCTGAAGGTAGATTCAAGGGGTGTGTAAAGATCTACAGCTGCTAAACGTGGATCTACATCAGCTAAATGAATATTAGTATAATTATTGCTGGATGGACTTTGGTTTTCCTGGTGACTTCATATCTCTGACGTTAATTATTGCTAGTGTTGTGAGGTCAGATGCTGACTCATGAATATATTTTTGTGTTCCTTCAGGCCAGCAGTGGAGTGAAAGGGTGGAACAAACGCTGGTTTGTTCTCACTGACAGATGTCTCTTCTACTATAAAGGTATGTGTATCACTGTCTTCAGGTTTCACTGCAAAGCCCCAAAGAGCTCAGTGTTTGTGTGGTGTCAGCCTGAGGGTGGATAAGTTCTGGATCTGGTTACATTATTCTGCCTTTTTAACATGACACCCAGAGATTCTTTACACAAACCCGGTTTAGACCTCAAACCACTACCTTCAGTTAACTCTAGATGCTCAGAAACACTTGACTCTTTTCTGAATTTAAATTAAAAACTCAACGTTTTTATTGACTGTAATGCTGTATTACCTAAACTGGAACTAAATCAGAAAACATAATTGTGAACAATTGAAAACTCTACTCAACTTAGAATAATCTGAAGAACTCGTGCTGTTCAGAGCAGATTAAAGACCTGTGTTGCCCTCTAGAGTTTTCCTAGCGGTATGTTAATGCTGCGTAATGCATGTCAGGTCGCTGCCTCACTTTGCCTAAATGTACTAGCCTTAAAGTCTGAAGCTCTCAGGACGGGAGTGGTTCTTCAGCAGGACAAATAACTCCCTCAGACCGATGGTCGAGGCGGTCAGAGCTCAAGCAATTAGGAAAGCTGGGCAAACTTGTTTACCTGCAAGTGCGTGTTTGTAAGTGTATGCGTTTCCTGTGTTTGTACGTGTATGTGCCTTTTTTGTGTGTGCTGGCGTCCGATTGGTGCAGTCAGGCAGCAGGTACAGTGGGAGTGGAACCAAACTTCCTGAGCTCTGAGTCACATGGCCTGATCATTATCTTTCACACACTAAGGGAGGGGGGCAGACTCTGTCTCGGCAGGTTTGTCTGAAATCCGGCAGTCAGTGTTCAGATCTGTTCTGGTAGGTTTGCTCCCACTGCTCTTTAAGGGCTTTTTTTTTTTTCATTTTCTGCCTTTGGTCAATATATTCCGAGCTTCTCTTACTGTATGTGGTGCTACTCTTCCTCAGTTTGAGACGTGTGTGGTGTGTGTGGGTGTGTGTGTGTTGGTATAATCTGACAGCCTCCTCCCTCACAGACAATGGTTTCTCAACTTTCTTCTACTCAAGTTCAGGCCTCAGCCTGTTCCTGATTCCTCTGCCTTAGAGTAGGGGCAGAGTTTTCCCTCCTGATCTCCTGGACGTTGGGATCTTCTCACTGTTTCTTGCCTCCCGCTTGCAGATGAGAAGGAGGACACGGTCTTGGGCAGTTTGCCTCTGCTAAGTTTTCGGATCAGACGAGTGGAGTCTTCAGACAACGTCACCCGCAAGTTTGCTTTTAAGGTCAGTAAACTGCTTATTGAGGAATAGCATAGGGGTGGGGTGATGACTGACAGCTGGAGTGTGTACTGGACCATGTTAAGGTTGAAAGTAGCTTTTCCTTTCAGATGGTGCTGTAGAGCTGGTGTGTTTCACCCAACACTGTCCATCAGCTATCTGGATAACTCAAACTCTGTTCAGAAAATGTGTCACAGTGGTTCTGACTGGGTCACCTCTGAGCTGAACAGGTTTGTTTCTGTGATGGCACGGATGTCATCGTTAGAAGTTCAAGCAGAGGCTAAACCAGCCGAGAAAACAACATAACATAACTGAACTCCTCTGGTTCTACCTGACTCATGTAAACAAAGTTAAAGTGAATCATGCAAAACAATCAGTGGAGGGCAGCAAAACACAACTACTATTGCTACATCTAGAACATGTGTGCCTATTTTACATTGATCACACCTGTGTTAAAATGACTGAACTGCACTGGAATACAATGGAGTGTATGTGTAGCTGAGTCAAAGTGAAAGCATGGATGCTCTAAGACTGACGGGCGATTGTTGTCTTAAATGTGGTTGAGTCAATGTGAAAGACTTTTTTTTTCTTTTTGTGTTCTCAATAATGTTGGTCTTCAGCATTTGTTGTATTCATCGTTGTCCGTATTTTTGTTTTGTTTTGGTTGCTGAAAATATGTTACTGTTATTATCATTTTCTTTGTCATTTTGTAAATTTTATGGGTTTTTTTGTTCTATTTATGCTGTTACTGTTATTGCTGCTGCGAAGCAGAGGGCTACTGCGCAAAACCTATGGGAAGTATCTGGTAGAATCTGTTGAAATCAATCAATGAAAAATAGGCTAAACCGGAGAGATTGCATCATTATTTAGAGTAAAGCTACTGATATTGGACAGATTAGCATTGGGTTCTCCGGAAAACACACACACACACACACCTATATGCTTATGTTTTAAAAATAAATCAAATAAATTAAAGCATCTCCTGAAGTACAGATGATTTCTACCATTTTATTGTGTCTCATAAGTTTAAAAGCTTTTTGTTTAAATACCAAAAAGCTGAAAATGACATTTTGCTTTTGTTCCTGCTCTATTTCAATATTGTTTTTCACATTTCTGTGGGTAAATGTCTTGCTTTTTTGTTTCAAAATATTTTACATTTTGATTGTAATAAAATGAAACGCTTTATCAGTGGAATTGAGGTGCAGAAATAAAACAGTACAGCAAAACAAATCAATAATATTATCCATACTGGATGCTATCCCATTGTGAACAAGGTTAATGTCACCATAGCTCTTTCCCTCGCAGTTGAGTCTGATCTAAAATAAGCAGAAATCAGTGTATAAAACTGGCATAGCATCACAGTATTAATCTCCATGGTAACCAGACCAAGATTTCATTCATCTTTTTATGATCAAGTCAAGGAAAGCTGGATTCAAAATATCTAGCAAACCGTTGTTTCCAACACGCATCAGTTTGTTGTTATGGAAGGATTTCTGCTCCAATCATTGCAGGTAGATGCATCCTGAGGGTGCTGCTGTTTAACAATAATTATAATGAAAAAGATTGTGACGTTTCTTACACCATGACATTTTTGGTTTGACGTATTCCTCATGTTCTGATGTATCAGCTGACCTACACCTCCGTTAAATGGCTGTTTTTGACACTCGGAAATATTCAATGATGTTTCACAGCTTTTGCCATTTGAGTTTTTTCTGTCTTTTAGTCAGATTCTCCTCACGCTGAGAAAAGTTTCGTCCCAAGCGTTTGCTGACCAGCTTCTGCTTGTTTTTAGTTGAACTGTTGCCCAGTTTTTGGAGGGAGGCCTTGAGCTGCACAGTAAACACATCAGCAGCAGTCAACTAATGACTGATGAATGGAGCTCTATCTTAGCGCTGGGTCACAACAATGTCACTGAACCCGTTACAGTTCACGGGCATGTCCTCACTGCTGAATTCAAACAGACAGAAGACAAGCCAAAGGCACCCCTCCAGTCAAAGAAACAGCTGAGATTGGTTTGGTTCTGTCACATGGTCTGCCTCGCAGAGTCAGTTGAAAACAATAGAACCCTGAGGAGGACGCAAAGCAACAGCTCAGTGTTGCAGATCAGTCAGTATCAGGGAGTCCTTTTATAGAACAAACAGTCCTTTCTGTGTAAACTGAGGGCCAAAGTCCAGGTCACTTACACAGGACGATGCGCACACACACTACGAGTTCATGTACACATACTCGAGTCAGAACCAAACGTTCCAAAGCTGGACAGATTTGCAGCAACTTCAAACAGTCTAAAGCACCAATCTGTTGGTCCTCCTCCAATAATCCAGACCCTCCGTGATCTTCCAGAAGGAATTTCTCCTTGAAAATCATTAAATAAAAATAGAGAAAGTAGCTGCTGTCGAAAACGATTGAAACAGAAATAGATTGTGCGTGATGTTTGGGATTGATTTATCAACTAAGAATGGTTGATACCTTGTGGAAATCGTAATATTTAATCAGATCTTCAACGTTTGTCATAGTTTCCCCTAAAAAAATTACAAGGAGAGCATGAAGTTCACAGAAGCAAAAGGAAATTCAACACGGAGAAAAAAGTGGAAAAGTTTTTGAAGCTCCAAATCCAAAGAGCAAATAGAACTAAGTATGGAGGCAAATTTACAAAGAAATTAGGAACCAGGAGAAGAATCCAATGAGGCTAAGAGAAAAAAAAAGCAAGGCGGGGGGGCTGCTAGAATAGATGATTCTATTACAATTTTAAGAAACAGGGCAGCTCATATACAACCAGGATGACTGGAGAACAGCAGCGCTGTAGAAACAGGTGAAACAGTCCGTAAAGACCAACTATAATAAGAATAATGCTTTAGGGGTTTAACATGTTCCTGTAGATCTGATATTGCTCACTATTTTTGTTGCACCACTAATGTTATCTTGGGGGAGTGAGAGGCTGTAAGAGTGTTCACAAAGGATTGATGGGCAGGCTTTTTCTGTGCCAACTGTCCCGCCCACAACGCAGAGAGGAATTTCTGATGAACTCCGGCTGCTCTGCAGAAACTATGTCTTAGAAAACAACACAGGATTTTTTGGCATAATAAAATGTGGAAGAAGTGAGGTGCAATACTCTCCGGATGTACTGTATGTGTGGGACACTGTTTTCTGTGACATCATTGATTGTATTATTTTACTAGTTTAAAAGACTCAAACCAGTTAACTCTTTAACTAACCGACCGAGATAAAATCAAATAAAAAAATGTTTTCTGCTCTTTTATTGCCTTGGAGGAATAATACACACAATTTTAATAATAATGTGCTCAATCATTCAGATGAGCAGGCAGTTTAAGGGTTAATGATCAAGTGCAACGTGTTTTTAATGCCTTATCAAGTGTCAACATGTTTTTACGAATGCAAACTTTTTGAAAAATCAGGTCTCAAGAGTTGTTGGTGTCTTGGTTCTGGAGTCACCACAGATTCTGTCTTTCTGAGCTGGATTTTCTGATGCACATTCTGATGTTTTCTGGTCAGTCTTGGCTGCTTTGTTGATGTCAGGTGTTTTGTTCCATCCTCTTAGATCTTTTTCCACGCAGAAATATTTGGAAAGGTATTTGGTAAACTATGTTCTGATCTTATCAGTTTTGTTTCTAAGGGCTACAAAGTCCAAACATGGGTGGTTGTGGTAACATAGTCATTGTCCCCCCGCCATCAGTGAGTGGCGGGAAGCTCAAATGATAGACTGAATGTAAAGGGTTGGGTAGTGAAATCAAATCTGGATCTCATTCAGACTGAAAACTCTTCCGGCTCTGTTGTTAGACTGTTATGAAGAAACTCAGCCAACAGCTCATTGTAGTGGCAGAGGAGGCGTGGCTCCACTGAGAGCTCACTCGTAGATTCTGCTCAGCAGCTCCGTGGAGGATGTTTTCATTCCTTGCATCTGCAGCGTGTCCGTGCATGCGTCAGATCCACACACCTGAAACTAGAGGAACCCATCCAGCTGACTGCAGTGTTTCTGAGTCATGGTGTGCACAGCTTTGGGCTTGTTTGTATCTTGTTGCTGCGCACTAGGTCTCAGTCCCTCCTAGTCTTACAGCAAGTGTCAAGTCTTCATTTTTCTTTCTTTTGTAGCTTTTGTGGGGGTTCCTGTTTTTCCTCTTTATCTCTCATCAGTTCACAGCTCCTCTTTAACCGGCCAAGACATATTCAATGTTTAAAGAAATGACAAATACCTGAGAGTTAAAGACATTCAGCTTACTTTAACAACTGCACTATGCGGGACACGCATTTAACTCCAGTCCTTTTACTGGAGCATTTACTGATGATGGAGAACATTTATAGGATAAAATGATTTATTCTCTGACTTTAGCCTAAAACCCTACTGCAAATCATAGGAAACAGAATACTTGTCTTAAAGCTGCAGTTCCTTTTGCAGACCAAGCAGGTAGATCATGAATGCTGAATAGCTGCTTACTAAGATGAAAAGCATGATGCGGAACTGTATAAAGTCCTGTTGTGTGAATGTGATAAAATCAACAGGACATCTACAGTTTAACACTATTTGTAGACTGCAAAAAAAACCACAATGACATCAGTGCTCTTCACATGCTCCATAAACCAGTTCAACTTCTCCAAAAACAATAGTAAAGGATGAACTGAATACTGTCCAGATTAGAGTTCATGAGCTTGTCATCATGACAGACTGATTTTTTTGTTTGGTTCATGTGTCCAAATGTGAAGGGACAGAACAATATGACAACAGATTGACAAAAGTTAAGCTTCTTCAGCCCAGCTACCTCTTGACTAAAATGAAAAATAATGTAAAAAAAAAACTCTTTTGGTCAAACTGAGTTTTTTTAGAGTAGCCAGATTTAAGAAAAAAAACATCAGACATTTGGAAATTTAAGCTGAGGAAAGCCTCTAAACATATTTACAGAAGGAAGAGTTAAATAAATTATTTTTACAAAGAAATCATCAAATTTGTTTAAGTTTGTTGATGGTTTTATTTTAATTCTTTCCGCTAAAAGAAGTGATGAAGATGTTGAGCCACTGTCAGCCCCCCCCCCATCCCCATCCTATATATGTGAGCATGGATGGAGACAAGCCACGCCTTAGTTGCTAGGTAACTGCTGCTTTTTCCAACCCAGCCTGCCAGCCAATTGCTGGGTCTTGTGACTGGTAGAGGCGGAGCTTTCCAGTGTTCCACCGTGGAAGGAAGTGATGTCTGTTTATCACTCACCTCTCGTCCCTCTGTTTGACTCCTCCTCCTCTTCCTCTCTGCCTCCTTCTCCTCCTGCACACACATGTCCACTCATGTGCTCACTCTGTTGGTGCTAGTTTGTGGAAGGACATTTGCTCCTGGATGGGGGAGGGAGGGTGTAACATCTGAGAAGAGCAAGAGTCTTCCTGGACCTGACAGGTCTTGGATGTCATGGGAGGGAGGTGGGGAAGAGGTGCTCTAAATATGACTTCAAGCCAGTGGCTCTGACCTTTAACCTGTCTCCCCTCCCTGTCTTGTGGTTCCCCCGTCTGTGAGGTGTGGCCTCCTCGTCACCGTACGTACCGTTTGTGCGCATGTTTTTGTGATGTTGTCTCCTTGTGTGCGTGTGTTCTGCATGTCAGCTGCATGCGCTGATGTAACACCCCCCCATCCTGCTCGTCACACACATGGGGGAAGGGGGAGGGGGGGCCGAGGATTGATGCAAAGTTCTCCTGCATGATGCCTGCAGAGCTGAGAGCAGCAGACTTTTGGGTCTATAGACCTCACAAGTCTGCATCTGCAGGGGGGGTGGGGGGGGGGTGCAGAGTGGGGGGGGATCTGTCCTCACGTCTGAACAGAATCATGAACCTTTATGTTTGTCTCCATGGTGATGTTCACTGATGCTGCTAAAGACCTCTGGATGCCCCCTCCCGACTGTGTCATTTTCAAACGCACATGAGAAAGAAAGCAGGCGGTGTGACGCTGCTAAAAGCCCCATCCTATCATCACCCCTCAATGTTTTCCTTGTTCTGCATGAACCAACCAAAGCTTGAGCTTATTTCTGCTGCTGGTGAGGTCGAAGATGAACGCTCTTCTTCTCTCTGTTTGGTGTCTGACAGGTCTGGTCTGAGAAAGAGGAGGAGGGTGACGATGGGGAGCTGAATGCAGCTGCTGTGTCTTGCATGCAGGCGAAGCACGCCGGCACCAGGACGTACTTTTTCAGCGCGGACAGCCATGAGGATCAGGAGGCTTGGATCCGAGCCATGAGCGAAGCTGCAGACGTCAGCGACCCCCCCACTCAGAGGTTTGCTTTATCCACACAGAAGCCTCACTGTTCACTTAGGTATTTGTCTTTTGCTGCCATCTAGTGGTGTAATGCAGCACTACCTGAACGATCAGACGTGAAAGGCCTCCACGGCACATAAGCAGCCTCAGGAGAAACATCATCACCATGCTTAGTCAGAGTTCACTGTTGGACATAACCCGCATTTGTTTAGGTAATCAGTGCAAGAACTGGTATTCATGTCCTAAATGCCTCCAAAATAAGAACAAAATGTAGAGTTAAAAGAAAACTGTCTTCTTCAAAGGGCTTTGTTTTGTCATCTCCTGATTAATAATGAATGAATAAATACATACTTAGAAATGCTTTTTTAATCTTACTTTTCTCTATTTATATGTCCTCCATCGTGGAAAAAATGTTACAAGAACATGTTAAAAACCAAAAACATGATTTTCATTGGAGTGGGTCTTTAAATCTGGAGATTCTCCACTGCTCCTGTATGTCTCATGAAGCCCCCCCCACTCTTTTTTAAAACCCCCTGGTTCCTTTCATGTCCACAGAACAAAGCCAGAACCTGCAGAAGATCCAAAGCAGGTTTTGGAACCACAAACACAGAACTCAGCTGACAGTGAACCGGTCCCCACCTCTAAGATGAATGGGGTCAGGAGTCCAGAGTTGACGCCAACCAACCAAGAGAGACAGAGGTGTGACCAAGGACAAAGACAGGAAGGAGAAGCAGGCGGAGATGATGGAGGAGCACCTTCTCAAAGAGCAGTCTCAAATCACCATCCACAACGTAGGGTCACTCCTGCTCCAGCCAACACAAATAATCAGACCAACAGAATCAATCCTGCCCCATCAAGAGCACAAAGTGGACAGCAGGGACACCCAGAGGGAGGCCCACCCCACGACCCCAAAGATCAGCAGGAGAACGTGGTGCTCCGGAGAGGCTTTGGGACTCGGACAACGCCAGAACGGGTGGCACAGAGGAAGAGCTCCATGGCCCACCTGCAACAGTGGGTCAACCAGCGTCGGATCGGAGCCTCGCAGGACGACATCAGCAGGTACCAATTCCCAACTAATTCTGACGTTTTTTTTGAACGCAGCAGTTCTGTGTTTATGTTTCTGGACTAAGACTCCCAGAACCAAAGTCAAAGCGGTACACAGTATATCAGAGGAAGTAGTTTGCTGATTATAAATTCTAAAGCTTTTTGTGGTTATAATATTTGAAAGCTGTCAGGTATGTAATGTTTACCCAAACTCTAGGATCAAGCGCTTTTTAGCAAGACGTGGATTAAAGATTCATGTGGAAAACAAATGTTGCAACTTTACTTTTGTAAATATTTTATGTTAGTTGTAGTTGGATGGATGGATGGATGGATTTATGGATGGATGGATGGATGGATGGATTTATGGATGGATGGATGGATGGATGGATGGATTTATGGATGGATGGATGAATGGATGGATAGAAATACTATAATGAACTGAAATATTCCTGAAGGTAACATATGATGATGATGGGCCATCTCTGTCTTTCTACCCCTCCCCAACAGCCCATCCCATTATTACTCAGTGAACAGGGGAATCCCGATGGACCATTACAGGCACTCCATGGGTTCCCAGTTTTTGGATGAGTACCCCCTCTACTCAACAGGTCTGCGCCCAGAAAGCATCTGCTCTGTCTCAGCTGTGGGATCCTATGACCGACACTGGACTCTGGAGCGGCGCTCACTGAGGGACGGCCCGCCTCTCCCCAGAGACTCCTGGGGTCCACAGCAGTACGCTGGAATGGAAAAGTCCATGAGGCGTCTGTCCATTCAGCCACGCTCCCGGTCCGTGCCAAGATCGCCGTCCTTGTCCTCGGGTGGTCCTTACTCACCGGTGCCACCTAACTTTGCCTCTCCAGCCCGATCGCCGTCTGTGCATTTTGAGCGCTTTCCAGGCAAGAGGGAGGATGTGATCTACGCCGACCCGTTTTCTTACAGCCTGAGAAGGTCCATCAGCTCCCCCAAGGTGAGGATAGGATCAGTTTCAAAATGCCTTAAGGCTTTGACAATTTGGTAAAAAAAAACTTTTTTTAGAGGATTTGTTTACATTCATAACTCAATCAAACCATTTTCATCTCAGTGAGCTCTCACACCATCCATCCCATCCTTTGTCTCTATTATTCATTCTCTTTCCTTCCTATCTTACTTTCTCATCTCTATCCTTTCCCCTTCCCATGATTACAATTTTTCTCCTTTCTTTCCTCTTTCCTTCCCTTCTCTCATCAGTATGTGTACCCTGGTGAAAGGAGATCCTTCAGTCAAGGGGTATATCACCACAACTACCCTATGTCCCCTTCCCTTCACATGAAAACGGTATGTACTGCTCTTGTCCTCCATGGAAGTGTGCTGTAGTTTCCTTCATCACCTCTTCAAGTCAGATCATGATATGATGCGGTTAACTTGTACTATCATCACTTCTCTTCTGTCTCCGCTCTGCGTAGGAGGACATGCTGGACCTTCAGCTACAGCGCAACCTGGACTACCTGGACCAGCAGGTAGGTTTGGACGTTATTACAACCAAAGACGTCTCATGACGTTTCAGCTTGTTAAGCTCATCATTCAAAAGAGAGAGTCATACATTTTCTTTTTGTGTTGATGACAGCATAAATGTGCTTTTTACAAGCAAGTTCCTCTTCTAGGTTCCTCCGTTCCATGACATCTACAGCAGAGAACTTCATCCAACACTGAAACTCAATGAGATTGAAACCAGTGTAAGAGAACCCAAATCTATGTTTGTTTCTGCACTCTTTCCCCCGCCCTCACCCTCATTCCTCATACTGTTCCTCCTTATTGGCCGACAAGATTCCTAAAGAGATTTAGGTCATGAAGAGGCTGACCTACAGCAGATCTTGTGGCAAAAATCTTTCAATTGATGGTTTTTGATTTTTTTATTCCTAAAAATGTAGTCCGGATTGACAGCAGTAGTAAAGTCAAGCTCAGGATGGACCCAGATGATCTCTTCCCTCCGCCCCCTCACTGTCTGCATTCACTCACAAAGCACATTGCTACTCCTGTCATGTTTAGCTCAGTTCTTCTTCAAACCTGAAACTAATCGAGTCTTGTTGCTGTGGAGCAGAAACTTCTGGGCCGGTTATGTGAGCAAAGACGAATGCTGAAAGACCAGGAGGGCTTGGTGCACAGATTACGCATGGATAAGGTACGCCTCTCTTCACGCACAACTGGCATACTTCTGCTCTGTGTTTTGTTGGATTTGTCCTCCAGGTTTCATCTGAGATTGTGTGAAAAACAGTGAGATAAGTCGTATTTCTTATCACATGTCAAATGATCTAGACACGTAATCTATTTGAAAGCATTACTTCACAACTGACGTTATCTCAGAGCACTAGACAAAAATGAACAAATATATATATATATATAAATACACTCAGTCTCAAAAAGTATTTCCTGTTTATGTTGATGTATTCTTATTGACTCTGCAGGACAACCTTGAGGAGGAACTTGTGGCGATTCATCAGGAGATGGAACTCTACCACAACCAACCAATAATTATGGAGAAGCTCCAGTTCAAAAAAGAGACTTGGCAGAACCAGCTCATCAACTTGAGAGGAGAACTCTCCCAAGCCTCCAGTGTAAGTCAGAGCTGCAGTCAACAACCTCATTTAAAATGATGCTCTGTCACAGAGAAACCCTGCAGGGGAGACCTTAAGCAATGAGTATGGTCCTAACTTCCTGTGGAAACAATAAAAGGTCCTGTTCTGTTGGTCCAGATTGGGAGGCTATACAGTCAGAATTTGGGTTTGTTTTTCTTGGCTGGTTCCATTGACTGTATATGGAGAACTGGACAGAGCAAGTGTGACATCACTCATAGAAAATGCCCTACCTACAGCTCAGGGTGAATGAAGCCAATTCAGTTGACATTTTGGAGCCAAACGACAGTGACTGATCCAAGTATGCCTGGGTCAACATATCTAGGGCAACTGCTGTCATCAATCAGGAGCAAGCTTGTTCAAAGCCCACACCTCTTCCACTGAAGGCGGGCTCGGAATAATCTGTCAAACAAACATTTGAGGTGGGGGCCAGCAGGCACCACAGGCTTGTAATGAGGCATCTGATTGGTCAGGTTACTACTTGTATAACTTTCAATAAAGAAAAATATCATGAAAAAAAAAGGGATTATCAAAATGTTAAGAAAAAGTTTTAAATTAGGAATGGTTACTCTGACAAATAGAATGACTGAGTAATAACTGTTTGTTTCTCAGTTGAAGTTTGTGGAATTTCCCATTTGGAACATGAGGGAGTGGGGTCACTCAGTCCAGTTCTCATATACAGTCAGTTGGTTCCCAGCAGTCTGTCATGCATCTTCATGATTAGAGCTCCTTGTGGCTTGTGAGGTTGATTTCTTCAGCCACAGCTGTTTTTTCTGGATAAGGATGCTCTTATGAATAGAACTCAGCTGCGTGCATCATTACTTTATTACTTAGTACATCTAACTGAAAAGAATGAAAGTTTAAGCCCCTAAGAGATTTTATTTAGAAGTGTTTTCTCTGATCCAGATTTTTTTTTCTTTTCAGGCTTTGACCACAATGCGCATGGAGTTTGAAGCTTTAGAGGATGAAGCCCACGCCATCCATGGAGATTTATGGGAACAACTGAATGCTGGAGGACAGGTGACTCATGGGTTTTCTAAAACTTTTCTTTTATCCAGGGAGAAGAACAGACTACAATGTTGTCGCGAGACAAATTACTATTTATTCCCACAAAGCTGGCCTTCTTCTCATGACTGTTTGTCACCTTGCGTTCTCAGAGTGAACTTGTTCGAAGACACATCCAGAAGGAGTTTTGGCGAGTCCAGGATGTCTTAGAGGGACTTCACAAAAACCACTCATCCAGAGGCACTGACACAGCCAAGCACAGAGGTGACCTGAAGAGCCACACATGAGGACATGAATACCACCTGATCCTGCTTGTACTGACATGCAACATGTCTCTCTGTCTCCTTAACAGTGGCCAGCGGTGCATCTGGTTCCTTTAGCACCAATAGTCCAGCCAGTCCCCTGAGCTCAGTAAGCCTAACCAGTCCACTCAGCCCCTTCTCCCCAGTGCAGGGTTGCCGGGCCTCCCCCACCAAACAACTGGGCCCGGAGGTAAGCACCGGACACACCCAGCTGGGGGTTATCACTGGTCAAAAGCCTGACCTAGGGTCATGCTCAGAAAGTAGATGTAGCCCTGAAGTGTGTAGAAAATTGGCCTTTAAACACCCCAAACCACGCCCTATTCCTCCAAAGGCAACACTTAGACCCAGACCGCACCCTCAGCCCGTCGTAGTCCCTCATATAGAAATAAGGAATATTGAGTGTGATGATGGGTGTGACTGCACCTCTCCTCTCCCTTCAACGTTTCTAAACTTCAGGGAGTCTGCTGGGAGATTAGAGCCTGTGGTGGAAGAAACAGACAAACTGGTGAGCCCAGAAGTTGCCCCGAATTTCGGTCTAGACAAGACAAGGGCAAGAGAAGGCATCTCACCCACACATTTGTCATGCCCAGAGGTCACAGAATATTCTGACTTTCATGGGGTGCATTGGTTGACTTCTGCAGACTGCAGGAAAAGAGTCCAAGTTGGCATGAGAGAAGATTTCTTCATCTCTGCAGACCACCTGTCACAGGCAATGCTTCTGCAGAAATCTCATGGAAGTGATGTGTCACTGCAGGAGCTGCAACCCCAAGCTGCTCAGTCCTACGATCCCTCTAGGGGGAGCCAAAGGCCTCTTACCTACCCCAACAACCAGGGGCAGATTTCTGTGGATCCTCTGATCTGCATTCTGACTCAGCCAAACTTTCCAGGCCGAGTCTTCATGCAGACTCATTTTTGAGCTGCTCTTTATGGTTTTCCACAGCATTTCTGCCTGACTTCACTCGTTCTTCCATAACAAAGCACATACAAACAATCATGTCATCATTTTGGCAAAGAATTACTGCTTTAATCAGCTCATGAGGATGCTGCAGATCGTGTTCTTCTGTAGAGATTTTAGCTGAAACTCTACTTTGCTAGTCACTGGTGTAGCTCACCAAAACTATGAAGACATGAGCAAGCTTCATACATGACAAATAATCGTTCAAAATTAACCACAGCTCACTGGATTGGGTTAACTCAGTCGTTAATCCCCCAAAACAGCAGGTGTTTCATGAACCTCTGTCTCATAAAAACAGCATTGTCACTTCGTCAGCCTTCTTTTTCTCCTCATGAGCAAGACTCTCTCTCTCTTTTCTTCCTCCTTTGCCTTTGTTTCGTGATATAGGAAAGTGTTCCCCCAAGACCTCCTCTGCCCAAGTCCTATTACCCCCTGGAGCCCTCCCTTACCTTCCCTCCCTCTGTCCCTCCCCTACCTCTTGACAGCACCGCTTGGCTGCACAGCTTGGGCATGGATGAAAGTTACCTTGACCATGAAGACTCTCACATCAGACAGGTATACAGGCGCACGTGGTGTCCGTCCCCTCATCATTCGCTTCTTACTGTTGTACTGAACATCCCATAAGTAATACCCTCACGCGCCTTCAGAGACCATTCATCTTCTAAGCTCTATCCTCATCTGCCCACAGCTCTTCCTCCATCTCTGAATGCTTCAAACTCCAGTCAGTCTGAATCTAGACTTCATTCTCGTCCTTCACTGTTGAATCGACTGATTCCAACACCCTTTTTCTGTATTATTGCTGCACTTCAAATGGCCCAGAAAGTTCCAAAGTAATTTTGACATTAGTAAAAAAGGAACATTCCTGAAGAAAATTCAACAAATATCAAATATCTGACCATAAATGTATCAGCGTGTCTGAAACAAAATTCGGTGTGTGGGGTAGTTTGAGACCTCAAAGACAAACAGTAAAGCTGTTGTTGGTTTGCAGACATCACTCACAGCAGTAAACAACCTGTTGTTCAGGTATCAGTAGGTAACCAGTGATATCGACTATTTGTGTTCAAATGATATTGGAGTCATTGGTAGAGGCCTGTTTAAGAGAGAAATCATTTGTTTCTTTTCGAGATGAATCGGTTATTGCTTTATGACTACCAGGTCAGCACAACTTAGTTTGGAGGAAGAGATACATATTCAGGATCTGTTAATGAACTTTTAATCAGTCCTACTTTGTGAGTAAACACACATTCGTGGTAGTTGTTCTCCATCATCATAAATACACAGATTTGAACAGCAAACATTTGTTTTGCCAAACCAACTGGGATTGACGATCCTAAGCAGGCTTAGTTACCAGTGTTCAAGTTCAACCAAACATTAACTTTGTTTGTGAAGCAGAAGTTCTAGATGCTCTCTGCCTTTTCTCCGCTTCATCTGGAATGTTTGTTTCCTGTAGGCCAGGACAGGAGAACAGAGCAGTTTGAGAGATGTTCAGGACGAGGCTCAGGACAAACAATCCATGAACAAAGGTAAAACCACCTCCACCCTGTTTTCCTAAAGCAGAATTTGTCTCCTGAGGTGTTTCCAAACCCACCTGAGAACAGAGCTCAACTCCCCTCAGTGACAGAAACTGACTCCATCCTCGCAGTTTGTTCAGCAGCACACGCAGGGCTGTGCTTTCAGACCTTTTACCCTCCTGAACTATTTTCCAGTTGGTATTGTTCCTCCAAGAACCAAGTCTCCGACTGAAGAAGCCCACAGAGGCTCTGCTGAAGCGCCCCGGCACATCTCCAAGGTACGTCACACTCTGCCCAGAGGTACCCATTCCTAACAGTGCACGAGAGGGCCTACAAAATCTCAAATTCAAATGTAGAAATATTTAAGCAATTTTCAAGGAGACTTAAAAGTCCAACAGAACCAACCATGGAGGAGCCTCATGGTTTGTCTGTCACTTCTGCCTGCAGGATCGCCCAAAGAGTGCAGTGTTTCCTGCAGAGCTGAGGTCCAAGATGAGCCTAGAGGAGCAGAATGAGCGAATTCGTCGCAACCAGAGCAGTTCCATGAGGGACAAGAGGCGGAGCCTTAATCTGTCTGCTGGCCCACTTCCACCTAACTTCAAAGTGGTACGAATGAGCACATCCTTACCCTCACAAACCATCCCCAAAAGCATACTACTGGGTTGAAGTTGGTCCACTGATGTGTGTGTTTTCAGGTGCGAAGGAGGGTGACAGCTCACGAAATTGATATTAAGGACCTGGAGGCAGCAGTTCGCGATGACAACCAGGAGTCTCCATGGGAGGAGATTGCTCGGCTCAGGCGGTTGCAAAAGGATGGGGTGCATGACAGCAGAGAGGTGAGCTGGCGTTCTATAATCGCCCGTATGTTTAGATGTTTAGGGTACTTGTTGAGAGTATTCAACATAGGAAGTTTCCAGTGTTTAAATGGTCAGTTTCAGGTTAACCTGTTAATCTGCTGTTTTTCTGCTGCTGGACCTATGGTTTCTTAATTCTGACATAATTCTGTGCAAAAAGGTTGTTCCAATAAAAAATCTGGAAAACCATGTTCCTGACTAAATGCGATGTATCAGCAGATCTTCTCATTCTTATTCAAAGAACACAAGAATCAGCTTTTACAGCTTGTGCCTTTTGTCGCAGATGACAGCTCAAGACCAACCCACGATCCCTGAGAGCCTCCTGGATCCAGAGAACACCACGCCTCTGAGCCCAGAGGAGCAGAAAGAGAAGCAGAAGAAGCTGGATCGGATCAAGACTCTTATAGCCAAATCAAAGTAAGGTCAACCTTGAGCACCTTGAGAATGGTTACGGTGTTTTTGTTTTGTGGCTGGAGGAGGTGCACTTTGCAGGTGTGATTCCAATATTTGTGGCTGAGGTCACTCAATTTGTGGGCAAAATATTTACTTTTTGGGTGGCGTTTAACTTTTGGTGGCTATGGGGCAGGGGTAGAGTGGTCAACCTCTGACTGGAAGATCACAAATATACAATCTTTTTGTGGATGGAGATCTTTAATTTGCAGGTGGTGTCCTCCTATTTTTGTTTGCAAAGACTCCATGTATCCAGGTTTATATTCTAGTTCACAGTCTACCATTCATCCATCTTCTAATCTCACTGAATCCCTTTTGGGGTGACGGGGGTGCAGGAGCCTATCCCTGCTACTGTTGGGTAGGATTCACTCTGGACAGGTCGCCAGTCTGTCTCAAGGCCACACAATCACGCACTCACATCAACAGCAGGGGACAGTTGGAAACCATCAAAGTGCCAGAAGAAAAAACCCATGCAAACACATTATCATTGTGTGTTTTTTGTGTCATCAAGCCTTTTCGCTTCTCGTGCTTTTTGTCAGCCTGCAGAACGTGGTTCCGGTTCTGGATGGCCCAGTGGAGGGCGGAGCTTCAGCCAGCTCACAGCACCAGCTACTGGAACAGGAGAAGCGGATTGAGATTACCTGCGCTCTGGCTGCTGAGGCTTCTCGTCGTAGCCGTATTCTGTCCGGTGAGTTACCCAACCAGAGCAGCCCGCTTTATGTTTGTAAAAACCTACACATGATCAAGACCAAAACTGACCAAAGAATATTGTGATAACAGCAAAAGTATTAGTTCTGGCTCAAAACGCAGCTGTGGCATCAGTCAAGTTACTCTCAAAGTGATGATGGTTTCCCAGGTTCAGAGTTCAGGGTTGAGGGTTTGGAGTTTAGGCTCCAGCATTTGAGTAGAACTACACCCTTCTCCAGACCTTTCATGTGCTCCACTGTTTTCACCTCACTGTCCCTTGATTTTGTTTCTTCCGCTGTTTCCCCCCTTTTGTTCTGTTTCACCCGATGCATCCACCCCACCTCACCTCAGCCCAGTGTGCCTCCAGCCCCCCCACGTCACCGAGCAGCCTGGTTCCTCCCCATCCTCCAGTGACTTCTTTAACCCTGCACACATCCTGAAAGTGTAAGATGCACAGGTGAGTGTGTTCTCAGCAACAACCCCATTCCAAGCTCCCATTATTCCCTCCCTCCTTCAAAGCAGATTAGTTTAGTTTAGTTTAGTTCCCTTAAGCACAACAGCATTTACCAAACTTGGAGATTGTAATGATGCAAGATTAGAGGTAGAGAAAAGCCAGAGGAGTTGACATGCTACTGTGCAACTTTCTACAATGCCAGTGAATGCATGTTGAAAGGTAAACTAGGTCGAACTTTGACCAATGAGGGACTCAGATTTGGAAGTAACGTTTGGATGGCGTTCTTTTTCATTCTCAAAAGTGTCAATTGTTTGAAAATTGATCACGGAGAGAAACTAAGTAATAATTGCTGTTTGTGTCCGGTCAGAATGATGTGACACTAAGTCTTTCTTATTTTGGAATGGAGCTGTGAAAGAAAAAGCCTGGAGGGAGATTTCCGAGATTTGCGCCACATTGCGCACCAAGCTTCTTCCAACTGTAGTTGGATACGTGCTGGAACCAGGTAGCTGCAGTCTAGTGTGAACACCATGTGCTAAATGCACGTTTTAACTACGCACTTTCAACTTGTTCTTTCAAAACGCTCTTGAAGGTGTGCGACATGGGCAGTGTGAGCGTAGTTCTAGTTGAACATGGAGGAGGTGTTATCATGCTGAGGCCCCGATGTGTCATGCATTTCTCTCTTTTCTTTGCCTGTTGTCCTTTAAGCTCTGGCAGCTGTGAAGTTTGATGGAGCATCTTTCTGAGGATTGACAGGAACAACTTCATGGGAGGGAGCACTTAAAGTCATTGGAGGCAAGGCAAGAGAATGCGTCCCCCCCCTGCCTTGAGGATCTAACCCATGTAGCACAAAAGCTTCAGATCTCTTTCTGCCAAGTTGTGTCATCATCTTTATTTTAGCTCAGGACAAATTCTTCTGAACCTGCTGACGCAGAAATCTCTTACAATAACATCGTCAACCTGTGAGTTTACTGTCAGCTGCTTTCGACATGCTCTGAAACGGTGGAGGATGTGACTCCAAAGGTTTACAGTGGAGGGGGAGCCCCATCTGCTCCAAGGACTCTACCGAGAGGAAACTTCAGCTTCAAAGTCCGCGTGCCTGAAAGTGTGGAGAAACAAACCTCCACAAAGAACCTGCTCATCTTCATCTGAACTTTGTGACCCCGTGACCCCGTGGGGCAGATCACTGCCTCTGATATAGTCTTTGAAACGGCATGCCCCATGTCAAAATCACACTGGAGTAAGCAGGAGCCTTCCTAACATCTGTGGATTTCACTGAAGCTCTGCAAAACTGGACTGGAAGGTCCCAGATCTTCTGCAAGGCTGGTCCAGCAGCTGACTCAGATCATGCAGTTTGTGCTAGAGTGACAGAAGCTGTATAATCTCTTTACAAACTTTGCTATGTTGGAGTTTTTGGTTTGAAAATCATTGTTGTATCATATTTTGATAAGCCATAGATAAACACTGGTCATCTCTCATTTAAAGTCATTTAAGATGTAAGTACGTCTTTCTTTATTATTGGTTGTTTTTGTGAGAAACAACTAGATGTTATTGTTGTGTTATTTCCACCATCTCTTAAAACAAAGTTTACTTTTGTTACTGAGACTCTGCTGTTTTCGCCTTGACTGAAGAACAAGTTATGAAGCTTTTTCGACCCACAGCGAGAAAGTGTTGGTTACCACGACAACTTCCCCTGCTTTGGTTGTCCCGATAAAGACTGCGCATCTTCAGTATCTCCCCTGTCTTATGCATTTGCTTAGACAGAAAGGGTTGCTCTTTTTTGGTGGTTAAGCCTGAATTCAAGCATCACAGACACCAGCTTAGTCCATCAGTGGTTACAGGAAAAAAAGGTAAGTAAAGCCTCAAAAATAGCTCCAGTTGCAGATACAAACACATTCATGTCAGACGTTTGGGGTGTCACGCGGTGCCTGTTCCAGATGCTTCCAAGTGTAGATGCTTGTCACACAACCAATCACGAAGGTAGCTGAACCTAAAAGCAAGGGTTTAAAGCAGGCTCTCAGCTGCATCTGCTTGGGAGGGAACCTCCTGTTCAGTAAAAGCTGTTTTTTTTTAATGTTAAAGCTTCATCTTTTCTGATCTCCAGCCAGTTACTTCAAACATAAGCTCACAGCCCTTCACATCAACCTAAATTGCCTCATAAGACACAACTGAAACTACACATAGCTGTAACTCCCAAGCCACACAGATATTAGGCGGAGTCGGAGAGTTTGGGCAGTTGCTTTTTGTAAAGGTCAGGGTTGTACCATGTAAACTGTGCTGACACAAAGATTTATCAAACACATATTCTGAGGTACCGGTTTAAGAAAATGTATCACCTGCACAAAATATTCCAAAATCCTGAAATGCAAAAAGGAAATTAAGGATTTGTGGAAATATTTTTTTGTTTTTCCTGTTTTAAAGCACTTTTTTTAAAAAAGAAGTTAATACTTTAAAATGAATCAGTCTGTTAATTGTTATGTGGTCGATAATGATATTCTGTAATATTTTTCAAAAGCAAAAAAATATTTGTCTTTTTAATTGTTCTTAAATATCTTTGGTAGCAGTAAAATAGACCAATTGGACAGATGTATGGACGGATGAATGGATAGGTAGACAAATGGAATGATGGAAATATGTATCAATAGATAGAAATATTGTTGGGTGATGGTTGAATGATGGGGGACGACAGAGTTTTCATTGATTAAGGCAGCCTTCTGGATTTCAGGATCTGACTTTAGATGTAGCTTTTGTACGTGGTGAAAGAAGATTTCTCTTCGATGATTTTAGTTTTTGTCAATAATGTTTGCCTTTACTCACTCTGTTATCAGTTGGGTTTAATGTTGGACTATGCAAGATTTGCTTGCTGTCAGAAAACTGCAATAAAGTGAATGTATGAACTTGATATGTTTCCATAGATGTTAATGAGTCAGGTCTGTGTTTTTGAGTCAGTCTGAAGGATTGTGTGCCACTGACCATTTTAAGTTTGATTGGGTTCCTTGCTAGATGTGCAGCTGAGAATTACATAAAAATCAATCAGCTTTGATGCTCTTCCCTGTCTTTTCTTCAAAAATGTGTAAACCAGTAAAGTAAAAAGACCCAGCGAACGCTACCTCATTAAAAGTTGAAATAAACATGGCACCATCAATTTTCTCATGCTTTACCTCCAACGCTCTACATGCAGTAATAAACAGTGCAGATTAGCAACGCTGTCCAGAGATAATAAAACAGCAGATCTTGATTCGATTGTAAAGCAACAGGTTGTGTTATTATGAAAATAATTGTTTTTCACATGAGTTCACATGGAAACATTGTTGACCAATTCCTGCATGCAAATTGGTTTGGAAAGGCTAAATGACAAAAAAAGTGCACACCCTGTGGTTTCAGGGACCAAAGAGGGGTTATTGTACATTTGAATATGACATGTTACGCAGGCTCAAAGCCCTTCAGTGAAAACAGTTTACTGCACGAACATTTTAGTGAATAAGATTCCAGTCTGTTGTTTGTCCCGTATGAGTCTATACCAATATAGGCTTTGTCTTTTTGTATGTGATCTACAGAGTTTTGCAAACTCTACTAAAGCACTATCTGTTTTTAATAACCTATCTTTCAATGAATTAAAGCCTTGATGCTGCTGCAACCATGCTGTGTCTTTGTTTTGTTAACATGTTTTTTAATCAATTTTGTGTGAGTCAAAAGTTCCACTCAAATCATTTTTTGATCTGTTCTAAAAGTGTTCCCAGTGGTCTTTTAATTATGATTATGCTGTTTTTAGGCAAAGTTTAAAAAAAGGGTTTCCTATGACATAGTCTGTGTATAACTGCAGTAGCTTATTAGAAAGTCACTTTTGAATTGTGGAACTGTATGTCCAGTATGCCTGCACTCATATCCCATTATCACTTTTTCTTACAGTCTCTTCCACTAGCTTACAGTCCCTCACCCCCCCCAATCTGACATTAGCAGTGTGACAAAAATGATGAACAATATTGTAGCTATCAAGCCATACAGTTTTGAGCCAGATTCCAGCTCAGACAAGAAAAATGTTAATGGTTCGATTTGTCGATTTGGATGCATCAGAATGCCGCGGAGCAGAAACCTTGTGGCCTTTTGACTGTAGTTTGTATGAAGCAACAACTAGCTTTTTCAAATGGCCTTTTTTGTCTGCTCCTGATTCACAACAATCTGAATAAAGACACACCCAGAAATGCATTTTTAAGCTAAATTTCTTCATATATGTCCTCCATCATCAAAAACTGCTACAAGAACATGTTAGAAACACCAACTGTCTTTAATAGTGAGCTGCGAAAAACGTCCCATGTGGTTCCATGCTTTCTTTAGAGGCCCAACCTGTGACTCCCCCATATAGAGGGGAGTAACAAGTCCATTTCGTCCACTGTACCAGCCTTGCAGAAGATCTGGGACTCTCCAGTCCAAGATTCACAATTTTGCCTTTTTTTTGGCTCATGCCTACATGTACCCAAAGTAAATACAACCTGAATGCTGCTTGTTTCGCAAGAAATGAAACCTTGGAAAACCATGAAAAAAGCTCTTCCTGATTTCTAACTCCAAAAGACACACAACCGTCTGCAGGAAATTAGCTGCCTCCTAATCTGTTTTCCGCTCGATGACTGGAATCAGAGTAGAATGCACTGAGCTGCAGCGTTAAAGTTAGCATGGGCTCAACAACAGCTGCAGAATAAAATCCCAGAGTTCCACATTAAAAACAGCTTTAAAAAAAAGAGAAAACAATGGGATTGAATCCCTTTGTTTTTTTAAATAAAGATATATAAGGTTTTTAAGATTGTTTTGATATCATAACACTGCCATCCTTATCTTGTTTAACCACCTATTTAACGTAGAATGAAAAGCCTGTCAGGTTTGGGTGGTTAGTTAAAAGTTTTCACTTATAAAAAGATCCTCATGTATCCACAAATATCAAGGATGGACAAGAGGAGCTGTCTGGTTGTTGAATACTATTTATTAGTGATCTTTTGAAGTCTAATGACTAGTTGGCAGGAAAAACGGAACAGTTTATTACTAAACACTTTTTTTCAGGATCTCCTAAAATCATTGCTTAGAACAGACTAAAGCATAACCAAATGTTCCTGTGGAATTCATGCAACTCAGTAGTTGGTTTAAAGAAAATACAATTCCATTAAAACAAAAGATAAAACTGCTCTTTATGTTTTACATTTTAGATTATTCGCATCTTTCTTTAAAAGAATTAAAATGCCAGATTATATTGATGGAAACAGTGCTAAATATCAAACAATGTCAACAAACAAATCCAGTCAAAGTTAATTCAATCAGTCACCTTTCACTCACTCAGTAAGGGATAATAACTTAATGCAACCTTTCAGATGATTAGCAGGGAAATTATTTAAAACCATGTGGGGATTTTGGCTTCAATTAAGTAATTTGGACTTCAACAATTTAGCAACATTCATTCATCCATGATAAAAACTATTCGTCTATTTATCTTTGTCTATAAATCAGTGTGACACTCCAACTGCTGCAGAAACCTGAGATCTTCCTGAAGGTGATGTTGTAGTAGACTGTCTTCATTAAATCTGCTGCTTCAGATGATGGTAACCACGGCAACCACAAAGAGAAGGAGGGAGCGCCAGAAGCTGCTCAGTTAAACATGTTTGTATCTGCAGACTTTCATGTTGACAAAAACATTGCCATGCAGAGACCAAAAAATTGTTCTGTTCATGTTTTTTTATTTATTTTAAATCTCTTGTTTTTGACGAAATAACAATGACAATTGTGTTCTTGTTTTCTTCCTTTTATTTATTAAAAGGTATTTTTAAAGTTGACAACACATGTTTCTCTTTCCTGACTTCCAAACTGTCAAGAGTCTTAAACCTGTCAGGAGATCACTGTGGCTTTTCTTAAAACTTTAGTTAGTTTAGTTAGTTACTGGCATCCCTTGAGGCTCCGTTGTGCTGTCAGAGTCAGAGCTTAAAGTCTTCAAGTGAAGGGTGTCGGTCCAGGGTTCGTGCACTGATGTTAAGTTGGTCATCCTCTTCACAGTGAACGTGAAGCAGGTGTCTGGCTTTAGGTTCTGGGCACTATGTTCACGCTTTAAACAGATAACCTCTTTCAGGAGCTTCTCTTCAGGGGCATTGCTTGTCATCTCAACTAAGAACACACATTCTGGCTCTGCAGACTGTTCACCTGCAATGTACCAACAGATGAATATGGAGTTGGGAGTCAGCTTTGACTTTTCTCTGTGGAACATCACCGGACCAAGGTTAACCACTGACATTTGAACCGGATAGGTAAAGGAGCCCCTCATGTGAAAGAGGAACAAGCTGTTTATGGTCAGTGGCTCGAGGTTCCTCGCCATTTTTGTCTCAAAGTCTCCAATGTGCAGCTGGATCTGCTGGAGCTGCTGCTCTGCTGAGGCCACCTCATCTGCATCCACTTCAACCTGTTCACTCTTTGCAACAAAGGCTTCCAGGTTCTGACGGCTGAAGGTGATTTCCTGGAAGAGCATTTCTAAATAGGCCAGAAGGAGCTCTATGTGTGTCCTCATCCAATCCTTCACATCCTGGAGCCTATGAAGGCCCAAGAGAGACTTCAACATGTCGATGGACACAGAGGTGGATTGTTCCTCGCACTGGATAACAAAATGGTAAGAGCTCCTCTGTTTGAGCAGCAGCCTTTCCTGCATCGCCTGAAAAACGAGAATGCTTCATTTCAGTGATGTGCTTTTGACTCCAAGTTACCTGGACAAACATGGATAATTGAGGTTTGAGCTGAGAGAATTTTCTATTCGAATAGACAGGAACTGGAATTCGGGGTTGACGTGAATAGTGAATCCTTGAGAAAGCCACCTTAACCAGCCAGCACTCACTGTGATGGATGAATGGTCCAGCGTTGTGTGGAGCAGCTCCTGGATCCTGTTCTTCAGATCAGGCAGACTCTTCATGTCCACAACAGCGTCCTCCTCTCTGCTCGGAGGAGTGTCAGCATGGACTGGAGAACCTGCAGTCAACAAAAATTACAAATCAGGTTCCTGCAGATGAGGCACAACCACTTTGCTTATGTTCATGTCACATCCATATCAATATCAACAAAAATGTGCTTTAATGATGCAAGAAAAAAAATCTTTTTAAAATCGTTTCAAAATGACGTGATATCATTATTGGAAAATGCCATTTGTAGGTTTATTTTACCACAATAAATGACAATAAATTCATTTGATGGCAGCAAAAATGAACAAGCCATCATTCCAGTCCAATGTGTGGAAACGCTGAAGTTTGCAAAGACACGACCAGTATGGTAGAATATTCCTATGTTATGTTTGGATCATTTTTATGTGAAAAAAAACAAGAGTGATCTGAACTTTATGAAATTAAAATGTGAAAGGATTTGTCATGCACTCTTGTTTTTACTCGTTCATTCGTAAACACATTTATTTTACACCTAATTATCTAAGAAATACAAGAAATCTGGAAAATGTCATCTAAACTGTTCAGTACCAGGTATTTATCTGAGTCACACTGGTTGAAGGTTTGGCTGAAGATTTCCTGGATGAATTTTAGGTCAGTGAACCGTCTCAAATCAGATCATTCAAAATAAGCCAGTGTCAAAGATAATTTGTGTCAACAACCACAAATTAATATATGAATTGAAACATTGAAAAAAATGAATGGTTACACCTCTAATAGATACACTTATATAAGGTTTTCTCAGTAAAACAACTTCTTTATCACTCACTAATTTTTCCTCTATTTTTCAGGAGCGTATCAGTCATACCTGAACTTGTCATCTTCTTAGCACTTCCTCTGTAGATTTTCTTTCTGTTGAGTCAACATGCAAGCAGAGAGCAGTTTTAGGTTAAACACAGTTGAGCCAGCATGTTAGCAACAATCACTGATGCTCACTGATGTGAGTAAGGGTTCAGTCTGATGGTTGAAGACTGATTTAAAACTTTAATCTTACCTGTCTGCTCTGTTGTTTCCTCCAACTTCTGCTAACAGTCAAATCTAGAACCTTCCTGCTAACAGCTGCCATAGCAACCATAGCAACTCCTTCTGTTTAAAACCAATCCCATTTGAATGACTACATCAGCGTCACAGCTCCAGGGAGGAGGTAAAGTTGTTCCACATAAAAGGTTTTGACTCAACTTGACCTGTGGAAGGTGGGGTATACCCTACACCCCAGACAGATCGCCAGTCAGCTACAAAGCTGATTTAAATGACATTAAAAAATATTGTTTTGATCTTTGTTTCTTTATCTCATCATATATCCACGTAATTAAACTGCTGACAGTGTTGTGTATCACAGTGAAGTTTTAATCCAGTTTTTTTTTTTTTTTTTTTTAGCTCTTTTTGGTTTTCGAGTTCTGTAAAATCCATTACGTATTTGAATAATTCTCTGAACAGGCTGCCATGTCACAGCAATCTGTGTTTTGACTGTGTTCACAGTGAAACTGCATGGATTGTTGAGTGTTGGTTGATTTTGATGATGTTGTGAAGTGTGCTATTACACATAGAATAAAAAATGCATTTATAGAAGGTCAGGGCACAAAATGTTACTGCCTTTAAGTCAATGGCTGCAAATGTAGATGACTTTGCATTCATGCAGGGGTCTCCTACTCTGTCTATTCTAAAATCTACCTCTCCTTTGAAAGAAAAGACCTGGGTTAGATACAAGGCTACACTGAAGTACCAGATAGTAAATAAGGAGAGGGACTACAACTCTTCCATATTTTTGTGCTGGATTCCAAAATAAAACTACATCCTTTCCTTGACTAATTCTTGATTTATTCTGAAACTTGAACCATGTCTTGATGATTTTTACATCATTTTAATCTAAAAGGGTAGTACATTTCCTTATCATAGTTAAATGTTTCCTTTAACTTAAGTGAAACAGCAGATGATTGCACATTTGACTTTTATCTTTATTTATTATCTTTCTTTGCCTCTGAGTGTCGAATAGTTTAAATTCGTTTTGTTACAGTATTCAGTTTTTTTAGGGAATGGTAAAAGTCAGGAATGTGTTGTTTATGAAGCATTGAAAAGCCACAAACCGTAAACCTGAAACATTTTTTCCTCAGAACAGAATTAAGCAAATAAATAAATATATAAATGTAATGGTTCCTGCTTTAGAATGGCTGAGGTGGGGAAGGTCCAGCCTTCTATTAAATATCTGTGTCTTTTTTACTGTCACATAAAATCCACTGACCTTAAAAAGTCTGTTTGGTTCGAAATTCTGAGTGAAATGATAACACACAAGGAGACTTTTGACAGGAGTGAGGACAAAAAATTTGGAAGAATTTTGTTTGTGTCTCAACATAAAAAAGGAGAATAATCTCAGTAAGCAACTTTTGTTTTTCATGATTATAAAACATACACTTTTTGTAATTTTAATTTTTAATTTCATGACTACACTCATCCTTTTCCTCATCCAGTTTATGATCACAAAAAGTATCAATTTTTACATTTATAAAGAGTTGCACGTTCTCCAGTTAGTTCAAACTCTTCAAATCAAATGATGCCCAACTTGTTAATTAACTTCATTTTTTACACTTTCTTTCTAAATCCTGCAGTTCAAAACCAAATCTGCAAACTGATCAAGAAGGGCTTAACTCAGACGTTATCATGCAGTCGTACACCAGGACAGAGACTTCTGAGCACACTATTTCAGCAGAAAAGAACACCATTGGGGTTCAAACTAGCATCTTTTTGGACACCGTGACCCCAATCACCACTGAATGACACCAGCCAGCAATTGATGAGTTTAAAATTTAATTAAAATCTGTGAGAGTAGAATAGCTGTCATTGTAGGAATACAATGACACTTGGATGGAGGACAGAGATCAGCTTCTGCTTTCAACGGAGATCTCATCTGCTTTGGTCACGGCATTGTGACGTCGGTAGTGAACCAGGAGGTCTCTCCACGTCCAGCTGCACCACAGCAGCTTCTGGTTTCCTGTAGGAGGAGAGAACGAAGTGTAACCCTTTTGACAAACACCTTCCTTCATTTTCAGATCAAAAACCTCTTCTGTGTGCAGAAGCTGCTACCTGTGAGCATTGTGCTATTTATGCTACATTAAAACCAGGCTCATAAACATGTGTTTGAAAGATGACATCCGATAAAAGTCGATGTAAATGCATAGTTTATATGCGCATTTTTTGAGGATTCTGCGCTCAAAGGTCTCGCATTCACGCATTCCACTCAAGTTTTTAAGTTCATTTTTGGGCTCTACGTACAAAAATTGGGACAAATGAACGTGCACTGAAAATAAACTAGTTGAAGTTTGACCAAAACAGGGATGTTGACCTGGTAGTGTTGCACATTTATTTGTGGTATCCTTTGAATGAAAAAAAAGAGAAGCCAACCGGTTCAAAATCGATCAAAAAGGAGAAATCAATTATTTCAATTTCTGGACGGCTGGAATTATTTGACCCTGTCTTTAATGTATCAAAATAGAGCTGTGAAAGAAGAAGCCTGGAGCAAGATTTGTGAGATTTCCACCACGTTGACATTTTGTACTGAGCTTCTTCCAACTGTGAACACATGAGCTTATCGTATAGCAACAGTCCTGTGTACAACATATGCTAAAAAGCTGAAGGCGCCACACATGCTCAGTGTGCAGGTGGCTTGAGAAGTCACAGCAGTACATTGCTATGCTCCTGTCCATCATTCACAATGCGGGGTGATGTCTTACCTATGATGCACAGGCCTTCCTTTGCCCTGGTGATACCCACGTTAATCTGGTTGGGGTTCCCCACAAAGCCTATGTGTTTGGACAACCAGGTGCCGTCAGGCTGAAGCACAATCTCTTCGCTTGGCAGCGAGCACACCGTTGACAAAATGACATATCTCCATTCACTCCCTAAAAGAAAAAGTTGTTTATAATTATACAATTAAAGTTAAAAACTTTATTCAGAAGGTGAGATTTGTTGTGAGTGGGTACAAAGACAAACCTTGGCTTTTTGTGATAGTGGTCACAGTAATTTGTCCCAAACTGATCTTTCCAAGCTCCTCTCTGATCGTTGACACTTGGGCATTGTAGGGCGACAGAACCACAAGGTCGCTCTGCTTCACCTTTGCTTTGTTCACCAACATTTTAACGATCTTTACCTACAGAACAAACATGTCAACTCTTTAGAAATCTTATACTGCTTTAGTCCGTACAGCGAGGTTCAATCCATTCCTGACTGTTACTGTAAGCTTCATCATTTTTCTAATCAAGCTACTGCTGCACTGTTTGTGCTGTTGGAGCAGAATTTTGTCTTTGGTTCTTAGAACGACCCAAAAGTCAGCCTTTGCAGTGAACCCAAAATACAACAGACAAACTTGTGGCAAACTTCTAAGAGAATCTGGATAAATTGTATTAGCAAACTGGAGTAGGGAGTATTAGGCACACTTGATAATTGCATTCAACTCTTTGTTAAAACTGAATTGGACCTGTGTGAGAATAAGTCAGTGTTCTCCATTTAAAGGGGCCATACCATGAAAAATCAGCTTTTTGAGCTTTTAAGTGTATCATACTGTTCATTCCTCACCATAAACAACCTCAAAGCGGCATTTTGATCCATTCACGCATTTCTGAGTAAAGCTGTGCTCTCTGCAGCAGCTCCTCCCCTATCCACGAAAACGAGCAGGTTCTCACGAGCAAATGTAGACAAGTGAGGACAGACCCTTTCAAGGAGAGGACAATGTACAATACCATATATCTTTCAATTGTGTCCTGTTTTCAAGAAATTACAACTTAAACAGGTGTTCGTTACTTTAGAAGTAATGCTCCTTTCAGACGTGTAGAGTCGTGCAGACGTAAGGTGTAGTTGTGTTGTGAGCGAGTACAGTGATGGCCGGGGCTACTAAAGGCAGACATATGGAATGCACATCCATCTTTGAAATAGTTCGGATGTTGTTTGTTTTCATGGGAGAAGCACAGACACAGAGGTGCCTTGGTCTAGGATGGTGTCAAGAAATGGTCGGCTCCCACAAGGAGCGGTGGGCGGAGCCTCAGAAATCAGGTCATTTTACTTCCGGGTAGGAAAACCTCGCAAAAATAACTCATACATCATAAATTTGTTCTTTCATCTGGCAAAGGGAATATCTGATCATATATATATGGATTTAGTTTACTTTGAAAGACTTAATAAAACCATGGTATGGCCCCTTTAAACATGAGGAGCTCCCATGGCACATTAATGACCTGCAGGGGGCACCTCTGACACCACAAAAAACCTCTAAGCCTGTGTGTCCGATGATTTATTACCAACGACTGTAACCGAAAAATCTGTATAACACCAAAGGCTCTCAGCTCATATCTGTTCGCTCAGCTGTTGGACATTTAAAAATAAGAAAACCACTAAGCCTGTCACCATGACAACAACAATGCACATAATAAAAAGGGGCCGGGGTGTAAGGATTTTGTGTATTTGAGCACTCTGAACAGTGAAGTAAAGAAGCAGAGCAATACCACTTGGTCTCGCTCCTCGTAGTTGGCCTTGGAGTTGGTGTTGCCTTTGGCAGTCTTGACCATCAGCTTGATGGTCTCCCCCTTTATGTGACCAAAGACCACAGGCATCACCCTTTTTTCAACACGCAGGACGCTGGCAGGCCGCGCCACACCTGTCATCAACTTTTCCTCATAAAATGTGTCTGATGGGAACTTGCAGATGTCTTCATGCTGTGACAGAAAACCAAATGAGGATCATTTGTTACCGTGCAGGTTGAAAGGTGCAGTCGGGATCATCTCACCATTCTGTACTGGGTGTTTAGCATCACAGCCTTGTTCTCATGGATTTGGTTGAAGTAGGACTCAAAGAGAGATCTGCTCATCCCAAGTTTCTTCACGCTCTGATTTTTCACGATGGGTTGGAGCTGTTTATGGTCTCCAATCAGAACAACCTAAAAGTTGGTAAATGAAAAGATAAGTGTGTTCAGTAAAACAGCCACAAATGTTGAAAACACTACTGTCATGCAGCCTGTGTGTCTGACACAGTAACAACCAATGCTGTTCATTAGCCATCTTCTAACTTCAGACATTAGAAAATCCTGGCAGGATAGCCTACATTAAGAAAACAATGGGATAAAAAAGTCATGGTGCTACAGCAATTAAGGGTCGTCTTCAACTGTTTTTGGTTTCATTCATTCATCCTTCCTTTATCTGAACCAGTTGAAGTCCTGTTGGGGTTAGTGGGCAACTGGAGCCTATCTCAGCTACTGTAGGGCGAAAGGAGCGTACACCCTGGACAGGTTGCCTCGTGGTTGCAAAACCACAACACAATTTAGAATTATCACATTTTCACATTAGCATATTTTTGGACTGTGGCAGGAAGAAGGAGTGCCCAGAGAAAACCCACCATACATGGGCAGAATTTGCAAACCCCACACAGAAAGGTGTCAGTCAGAGTTCAAACCAGGTCATTGGGTGAGAGCTAACCACTACTCCACCGTGCAGCCCACTTTGGTTTGACTCTATGATAAAGACATTTTCTCAGGGACCCAATGAGTTTTTAGACTGTTCTGTTTGGAGGCTGGAGATTTTACCAAAGTCCTATAAAGACTTCTAATGCCATGTTAACATGAGGGAGTCAGTGCAGACTATTGATAGATGCATGTTAAAGATGTGAAGGGAAAGCAGTGAGTGAGGACAGCACCTTCTCCGGTTTGTTGCAGACTAGTGGTATCAGTGCCTGGGGTTCGGTGGCCATTGCACATTCATCAATGATGATCTGACGTGCACTCACGGTCTGACTCAGGCTGGGAGTGGACGACTGTGTGCACGTGCACAAAATGATGTCATGCCGTTCAAGCTCATGCACCTGAGCTTTATAAAGAAGGTCTTTGAATCTACAAGCAAAAACACTTCACACTGTTAGAACTGTCTGATGACATGTAAAAAGCTAAATGTAAAGCATCAATGTGGAGCTGTAACTTACTCTTTAATCTCATTTGGGGTGAAGTTGTCATTATGTCTAATGCGCTCATCAAATTTTTTGATGCTGTCTGCATAAGGATTTGGGTGCTCCCTTATGCGGTGATGAAGAGTGATGCTCCTGGAAAGATTTTAAAAATGAAGCTTTATTGAATATCAGAACTCTTAGGATCTGATTTACTAAGATTCCAAAACATGGATTACATGCACATTATATTCAGAATTATAGCATATTGGGAATAGAGAATGTACACAAGGAACAGGTTGTTTCTGGAAACAAAAAAAACATTCAGTCCCAAAGAATGTAAAATATCTATTCTGCAACGTGAACCGCGCAAGGTGTGCGAAGGCAGGGTACACCCCTGGACAGGTCACCAGTCTGTTGTAGAGGTGACAATCACACACCCATGAAGTTTGTTTTTGGACGGTGGGAGGAAGCCGTTGTCCCCAGCGAAAGCCCACGCATGCACGGGGAGAACATGCATTATCCACACAGAAAGGTCCCCCTTTGGTGATGCAGTTTCAAGTCCCCCAGCTGGGACTTGAACTGGGGGCCTTCTTGCTGTGAGGGAAGAACACTAACCACTGTGCCACCATGCAGCCCATTTACAAACTTGTTAGCCCAATTCATTTTAAGTGAATTTTGTTTAGCTGCTTAGTTTTTCAGATCAAATCAAACTTTATTTATAAAAAGCGCTTCTCATACTTGGCGTAACTCGAAGCGATTTACATTTAAACAAAAAAAAGCAAAAACACAATAAAATTTCTGAAAGAAACTTAAGGGTATGGCATGGCTCTGCTGTGAGGAAGCGGTATTTGGGAATCTTTTCATGCCAGGAGCAGCTCAGTCACAGGAACGCTGCCACAGTGCCCATCCAGACCGGGACAGCAACGAAGTCCACTCAACAGCTGTGAGGCTGCAAAGTCGAACTCCAGCCGCCCCAGCAAGGGCGACCACTGTGGCAACGACCTCAGACCAAGCTAGCAAGCCCTGGCAGAAAAGATCCCCCACTTGGTTAAAATCATAGTAAAATCCTAAAATTAAATACGTCAAATGAATTTTAAAAAACATAAAATAGAAAATAAGATTAAAAGCATACAATAAAATACATAAATACAAAAAATAAAATTAAATAAATAAAATAATATATATAAAATAAATTAGCAGGAAAGATCAACTAAAAGCTAAATTAAAAAGGTGGGTCTTGGGGCTCTTCTTAAAAACCTTTACAGTCTCTACAGCCCTGAGGCTCTCCGGCAGGCTGTTCCACAGGCGAGGACCGTAGTGGCAGAACGAAGCCTCACCATAGGCTTTGCTCCTCACCTTAGGGACAACTAAAAGGCCAGCATCGGAGGACCTCAGAGTCCGCAAGGGTTCACACTTTAAAATTAGATCTTTTAAATAAGAATGCCCAAGACTATTAAAAAATTTATAAAGCATCAAAAGAACTTCTAACTAACTAAAATCAATCCTGAAACGCACAGGGAGCCAATGCAGCGATTTTAAAATAGGTGTAATGTCTTCCGGCCCCCTGGCCCTCGTCAGAACTCATGCCACTGAGTTCTGTACGATTTTTAAGTTTGAAAGAGACTTAGTGGGTAAAATAGACAGCAAGGCATTACAGTAATCTAAACGACTAAAAATAAAAGCATGCATCAGACCTCTCCGCTGGCAAGAGAGAGGAATGGGTGGACTCTGGCAATGTTTTTAAGATGATAAAACCCTGTCTTAGTGACATGTGGGATAAAATTCAGCTCAGAGTCGAAAAGCACGCCCAGATTTCTCACACAGTGAGAAGGTTTAAAATTCTGCAACTTTGGTAAAATAATTTCTCTCTTGTCTTCAGGACAGATGATTAAAACTTCAGTTTTGTCCTTATTGAACTGTAAGAAGTTCTCTGCCATCCACGACTCTATATCTAATACATTTAAAAAGAGTATTTACAGGTTCTAAGTCATCACGATACATCAGGAGCGATGTAAAGCTGTGTATCATCAGCGTTGCTGTGAAAGTCAACGACCTGTCTCCTGATGACATCTCCCCCACGGTCCTAAAATTGACCCTTGGGGGACCCCACAACTTACTTGATGGATTCTTAGCTACTTTCAGAGTTTTATTTTATTTTTATTTTTTTGCACAGTCAAGAGGCTGACAGAACTCATCCTACTAGGATGGATTAAAATACACAAGACTATTGTGAACTTTTATAAAACTGTTTCTTTACTGAAATCTCTAGTGGGAGTAAAATAAATAAATAAACCCTGACATGTCTGACATCATTCTTGAAACCATTAAGCATCCTTTAAAGACCAACTCCAATGAAAATAATGTTTTTGGTGTTTTTAACATGTTCTTTTCACCCAATCGAGGACAAATATAAAGACAATTAGTTTTAAAATTACTTTTTTAGGGTTTTTTTTATTAAAATAGTTGTGAATCTGGAACAGATGAAAAAAGCAGTTGTAAGAACTTGTAGGTGTGACAAAGAAACTACAACAGCAAACCAAAGGATCCATTCTGATGATTTTTTTTTAATTCCTTAGAATCCACTTTGCTAGAAATTTGTCATTGTGTTGTGGGCAAGACTGTTTTTGCAGAGTAAGCCTACCACCTTACCATCTGTTTGCATGCTCTCCTGCTAGCTGAAAGCCACCCACACCCCCAACCTAGAGGTAACTGTGCAACAAAAATAGCAACCAATACTGGATCTTTCAACCGTACAGCTTTGAGCCAAATGGCAGCTCAAACAAGGAAAATAAATCATGATAAAAACACAAAAAATATGATTTTCACTGGAGTGGATCTTTCAGGAATTACCCTGTGAAAGCATTAAGCCTTAAGTAGATATAATACTGTTCCACCAGACGGATGAGTGAAGTGGTTGGGTGAGACTGATTGGACTGCAGCCTAAACCATGTGGTTTTGAACCTGAGAACATTTCCCAATCTGTTCCAAATGAAACTATTTCCTCCTAGGTTTTTTTTATAGATCAACATTATGTTTTTACCTTTTTTTTTTTTTGGCACCAGCTTTTTCAAGATAAGTTATAAGAAATGTGCTAGAATTGTTTATTTCCATGTTTTTGATAGTTATTGTACCAATGTACTATAGGTAAATTATAATCTATCAATACATGATCAATATTTAAATAAATAGGCGTAGTACTGTACCTCAGCTCTGGTTTGGCGCGATCTTGGCGAAGGGTCTTTGGTGAAAATTGGAGGATGCTATCTGGGTGGGGGTAGTCAAGCAATTCTACTTGGTAACTGTAGACCCTGAGGAGCTTGAGCTCGTCCTTTAACCTCATCAAGTACTCTGCAGCATTCAAGCACAGTCAGCCTTTTAAAACTCTCTCCAATGTCAAGTCATGTTGAAATACAGGTCAACTTACTGCACACAAATTAACTTGCCTGCCACAACATTAACAGACTTGTTGGATGGGCCACAGTAGAGAATGACTTCTTTTTTGTTCCTGTCTTCGTCATTTGGGTCATCAAAGATCCGTGGTTTCTCAGAATTCAATTGGAAAAACCAGTGCACTATGTACACACCAACCACTGTCTTTCCAGTTCCTGCAGGGAAATATTAGAGCTCAGAATTTGCACATTTTTGTCAGAAGTTAAACCAGCATTGCTCTTACCAGGTGGTCCTTGAATAAGTGTAAAGGGTTCATTGATAGCTGTTGTCACAGCCTGAATTTGACTGTCATTAAGCTCCGGCAGGTTACCTGGCAGTTTTTTTCTCTTGACTGTCCATCTCAACACATCGGATTGTACAACTGCAAATACCAGGAGAAAATAAGATCAAAAAATACCATCTGTTTTCCTAAAACTGTAAGACAACTGAAAAATACATCTTCCAATCTTTCAAACCGAAAAAAGGTTTAAGTAATTCTAAGAGACAAAGACTGTTCGATTACCTGCTTTCTTGATCCGTTTTCTGAGAATTATACTCTTGACCAGATCACAGGCTTTATCAAGGTTGACAACTGCTCCCTCTTTCCGACTGCAGTGCAAAAACAAAAGGAGCATCCGTTTTAAAGTGAGAGAACAAACATTTTACCTTAAAAGAATTTAAGACTCAAACTGAGCTGAAGTGACACTTACACGTCTGGCAGGAGTTTGGGGATAATTTCAACGGTGAAACAAGTGTTACTCTGAAAAATGCATTCAGGAATGTTTGCCATTGGAAGGTGATTAATGTAGAAGTCTACATTGCTGCCAACTTTTATTTTGTCTTCCTCTCTTTTTTCCGCATTGCTTGTGACTCCATGTGCCACCCATGTGAACTGAGTTGGGTCTACCTCTGTAGAAAACTCAGATGTTGTAGTCAGCTTTAAATTTCTTTTGCGAATGCAAAGAAAACAATGTTTAAGGCTGAACTCAAATTCTCGGGTCCACTGCTCTTCTAGAAAGAAGGTTCCTGTTAGCTCATCTTGCTGTGTCTGAGAGAAGCGTATCTCCAGGTTCTCAATGATAACACTCTCACAGTCATCCACAGCATTTGAGGCTGTTTCCATCTCACACAATGGTTTCCAGATATCTTTATACTGGTTGACATCTTTGTAAAAAATCATTGACTTCTCACTTGAAGGTTTGGCAAAGCACACAACAGGGTTATGAATGTGGTCTATACAGATCTCAAAATGTTGTTTGATGTGCACAAGCTGAATTGAAGGCATGTAAAAACCTCGTCTTTTTTCAGATGAC
This sequence comes from Oryzias celebensis, assembly GCA_014656515.1. Classification (NCBI taxonomy): domain Eukaryota; kingdom Metazoa; phylum Chordata; class Actinopteri; order Beloniformes; family Adrianichthyidae; genus Oryzias; species Oryzias celebensis. The sequence continues at coordinate 11,571,903 of BNCR01000005.1, forward strand.
ATCTGGACCTGAAGGCGGTCCCCTGGCTGCAACTGGAGGTCCACATTTGTCCAGGACTCACTTAGCTTTTTAACCTCTTGTTTTTCTGGGGAACAAGTGCTGCTCATGGGGAGAAGAGGTGTGGGAGGCTGTTGCATGGGTTTTTTCAAAGGTTGTGTGTTTGCCTGCAATAAGAGAGACTTTGCGTGATCTAAATCTTGATTTTCAATTGCCTCCATTGCATCTCTCCATGCTGCCAAAGGAATCTCAGTGCATGGACCACAGTCCAGCATCGTGTTTAGGTTGAGCTTGACTTTTGACGACTCTGCTATGTAGATGCGTTTTTTCCACATGAGAGTGACTGTATGATCTGCTTCATTAAAAAGAGGCTGGTCCTCTAACTGTAAGTCTGTGTACATAATCGACATACTCTTGTGAAACACGCTCCTGTTAAAGGGAAACATCACTTCAAAGCTGTCTTCATCCTTATCGGTATGAACGATTATAGTAAGCTTTGGGGAACTTTGATGTCTTGTACTGACTGTAAAGGCCAGCTCCTCAGCTCTTTGCTCATAGACTTTGGCTTTGGTGAGGTTTTCCTGAAACTGACCACACATGGCTGTAATCTGTGCTCTGGTGTACTGATTAGCCTTGTTGCATATGACAGAGTGCAAAAGTCTTTGCAAGATGACATCCATGTACCGTCTTATTGGTGATGAGGCTTGTGTGTAGCTTTTAATGTTCAGAGAGTAATGTCCAACCTTGGCATGTTGGCAGGAGTTTGAACGGATCATATAAGCTTTGTTGGAGCACTTATGAAACTGATGGATGACTGACTGAAGCAAAGGATGAATGTCATCTGCAGCAACAAGGTCCACCATTTTGTCAAGGTCGTTTTCTCTGGCTGCTGCTTGGATGCTTGTCCATACTTCTGTGAGTACCTGAAAACCTTTAAGGCTTTGGGTTGGTTCATCGACTATAACTTTGGGCCTAACATGAAAAGAAAGGGGGATCAGATGTTTGCATTTCTCCTTGAATTCCTCCACTTTGTCAGGATCTGGTTCCTTCTGACAGCGGAGGGGCGTGTATGACCTGGTTTTCATGGAGTCGGTCAAATACTCAGAAGTGTGTTTGTTATATAACACGCTTAGTTCTTCGATCATCAGATGAGCTTTGCGCTTCCCAGGCACTCTGCCGTCATCAGACTGAGAATAAGCCCAGTCTCTGAGTCTAGCTCTTCTTTGGGTTTTGGCAAAACAGTAGGCTACAGTCAGACAGTCTTCCACTGTGTCAAACCTGGATCCCTCCATATATCTTTTGGTGATGATTTTCTCTGCCTCTTCGTAGGACAGCTGCTTGTCAGAGTTAATGAGGGAAAGATGAAATGTGGGTTTTTCAAGGATATTGTGTGTTTCTTTTTCTGCTTTGAAGATCAGGGAGATCACCCTGCGATCCTGGCCTGATAGAAGACTGAAACTTCCAGTGCTTAACTCTTCAGGAAACATGTGAGTAGGTTTTTGTCCTCTGTTGTAATACGTAGAACCCTGTTTTTCTGCATACTTATCCAGATCACTGCTTACTCCCACAAAGCTTGCCACATCTGAAATATGAATTCCTAACTCATACATGTCTCCAAGATCTTTGATGCTTATGGCGTCATCTAGGTCTCGTGCATCTGATGGGTCAACGGTGAATGTAATTGTACTTCGTAAATCATCACGTCTTTTGATTACATCTTCTTCTGTCAACTCAAAGCTCTCATATGAAGAGACTGCAACTCCAAACTCCTCTTTTAGAAGCCAAAGCCTGTCATCCAAAGGACCTCTTTCTGGGAGAATATCTATAACTCTTCCTATAGGATAAAAACATTGTTTTTTCCAGTCCAGAATCTGGACAAGAAAGATGCAGTCTCTAACTTCTTTTGAATGCTTTGCATGTATAAAAGTCCAAGTTCCATTACTTTGTTCCCAAACTGGAATGAAGTTGCGTAGTTTTTTGTTGATCCATATGCATATCTTGGGCGCTCTTCTATCAATAGGTATCATTGTCCTTTTGACAAGTTTGCCTGAAGAATCCACACTTCTCTTAGTGTGATCTTCTTCCTCAAGAAGGCACACTAGCTGACGGGCGTTTTCATCTTTCCTGATGATACCAACCACCTTTCCCCCCTTTGGTGAGCTTTGTTCCATTCTCTCTGTCTGAACGGCCACCTCATCTCCAGTGAACGCCTGCCGCATGTTTGCTTGTCCTTCAATGCTAATATGTTTAAATGGATTTTTGAATAGCTTGACATAGCCTCTGTTGTACGCCTCCCTGAAGAACTTTCCTCGTTTGTACATCCTTGGTTGTGTTTCACATAATTCAACGAGACCTTCCACATCACTGGGGATATCATGCGACTCTCTTGACTCTTCATCTGAACTGTATTCTGGTTCTTGCTGTTCATACTCATCTTTAAGTTCTTGAAGAATGGCGTCATTGAGAACATGGCTGTCATTCAAAGCTTCACACTTTTGAAATCTGACAGTTTCCATAACATCTCTTTCAAAGAAGTCTTTGGTGTAATGTTGTGGTCCAACACTGCTGTTGCTGATACAGTGGTCTATGAAGCTTTTCCAGATTCTTGAGCATTTTCCAAAGCTGCAAAGTGCAGCAGCATCACCAACTACAACCACCTGAGATTGAGCTCTGGTCATCGCAGTGTTGAGCACACGGGCATCACTAAACAGGGGCAGACCAGGCAAATGGGAAGATTGGAGACTGTCCCGGGTTTGCACAGTTGTCATTATAACTGCCCTGAACTGTTTCCCTGTGAACACAGAGAGACAGTAGTATTTTAGAGACAAAAGGAACAGGAAAGCACAGTCAGTATGGTTTCATTTTACCATTGTTTATGCCATCTTGTATTTATAATTGCCATGGAAACAACATAGTAGAACCTAAACCAATGTGACAATTACCTTGAACATTGGCAAGAGTTTCAACATTAATCCCTGGGAAGGTTCTTGACAGCATTGTTCTAATACGCCGAACCTGTGGGTTGAAAAAAAAGAAATTAATTTGTTCCAGATCTGATCATATCCACTGTCTGTGCAGAAATCCTGAAAGCCAGACAACATAATTTGCTGTCACAATAAGGTCAAAATATTAATTCCACCATAAGTTGACAGGCAAGAAAGATGTTTCTGCCAACGATTAGCTGATGTCACACAGATTAAAGGTTTACGTTTTCTTCTTTATTAGAGAATTTTATGAGAAGAACCCAGCCTGAGCAGTAATCTCTCTCATTACCTCCTTGTAAAATGTAAAGCAAAAGAGAAGATTATTGTTACCTGAGCACCTTCTGACAGGACACAGATAGATCCCTGTTCCTTCGGCCCCCAGGTTGGTGGCCACTGATCCAAAATGTCCTTCACCACGTTTGCCACTTCCAGGACTTCTTGCTTGTTCCACCAGGACATAGAAATGGTGTCCAAGGCACAGTCTCCCCTAACATGGTGAAATCTCAGAGCGTGGTTATTTGCTGGAGGCGAGATATCTCCAGCAGCCTTAATGACATTATCTTTACCAACGTAGAAGTGGGTGGAGGCAAACTCCACAATTTCTTTAGTGGAGCGGTAGTTGTCGCTAAAAAGAATGCAGCTGCGCTGGGCGGCATCACAAAGTTGGCCTTGATAGTAATGGAACAAGCGTGTAAGAAGCGTGTAATCTGAGCAGCGGTCATCATCCACAGAGAAGAGCTGGGGTCCCATTTGCATGTGATCTCCTGCTAAAACAATCCTGGTGTTTGATCCAGCAAGGTCTAGAGCCAGCAGAGCTTCACACTCGAGCATCTGAGAGGCCTCATCAATAAGAATATGAGTGAAGTATCCCTCTGGAAGCTTCAGGTCATGAAAATGTTTTGCCATGCTTGTTGTTGTTACAACTATGTTGTGGTCATCCAGAGCATCTTTTGTGGGAGGCAGAAACTCATGCTTGTCTTCAGATAGAAGATAGTATTTTAAAGTGATCTCATCAGTTGTCGACAAGGCCCTCCCCTGTTTGTTTGATTTAATACGAAGCGGCCGCAGTCCTTCCTGTTCTCTGCTGATGATTGGATGGAAATGGTCTCTGATGTAAAGATCAGCAGAACTGAAACATATTAAAGATGGAAAAGCCACATAACAGTTAAGAATATAACACATCATCAACTTAAAATTGAAATTTCTTCTAAATTACATGAAGAAAAAGCAGAAGTTAGTAAAGAAAAAATGGGATGTTTGACCCTCAGATGTATTTCCCTGTCAAGTGTTGCCTTTTGGTCTCTGATCACCACATGTTTACTTTATTCTAATAGACCCAACATCAGAGAGAAAGTCGAGAAGCAAAATGTACAGCAAAGAATCTACCTTTGCTTGATGTTCCAATGGCTATAGAAGTAAGTCCTTGACCACAGAAATCTATCCATCAATTATTTTTCAGAACTTTTTAAATCCCTTTTTGGAGTAATGAGGCTGCTGGAGCCAACCAGATGGAGCCAGACAGGAGGGGTTGGCTGCTGGCGCCAATCCAGTGACCCCAGTGACCCCATCACCAGTCTGTTGCAGGGTCCGCACTCAGTCTCCCATGCATACTTAAGTGCAATTTAAAGTCAACAATCAACCTATTAAATATGTTTTTGGAATATTTGAGGAAGCCGGAGTGCTCGGAGGAAACCAAGGACCTTCACCAGGCCCATGGGAACTATGGCCTTTGTGCTGTGAGACCTGAGCACTAACCACTGCTCTATGCAGGCCACTCCACAGAAACAACTTGACAGTATATTTTTGAAAAATGATAAATGCAATTCTTAAAGAAAGTGTCTGGGGATAGATGGATGTATGGATGAGTGTATGGATGGATGATCTCGATAAAATGTAACTCAAACAAGACACCATGTTTGAGCTGAGTGTGTTACCTGTTAGTGTGAGTGCAGATCAACACTTTGTTCTGACCATGTTTACAAAGCTCCCTGGTTGCTGTAGCAAGGGTAAAGGTTTTTCCGGTTCCAAAAGGGCCATAAATGAGAAGAGGTGCCACCAACTTTTTACCATTGCAGTCCCCTACAATGAAGTCAACAGCTGATTGCTGCTTTGGGTTCAGCTTCTCAAAGGTTACATTGCCAACAGGAATCCCACAGTTCTCAAAATTGGGCAGGACTCTAGTTGTGTCAGGAAGAAGATCCACTGCTTTGTGCCAAATGCCAAATCTGTAGCGGTCAAGCTGAAACTGCACCTCCATTTTATACGTCTCGTTGCTTTTGAGGGCTAAATCAGAGCAGCATTGCTTGGACAGCCTCAGATGGATCTGGCTTCCATTTGTTTTGAGAGGCAGAATGCTGGCTTCATAAACCCTGGTTTGTGGATGGTCTGTGCTTACCGGGGCCACTAAAACTGAGTGAATGCTTTGTTTCAGAACCAGACCTTCTGGACTGTCCACCGTCAACTTGCAAGGAACTGAGATGACACCAAATAATGCCCCATGAGGAGCAAACTCCATCCCAAACTTAGGACGCTCCAGTTGTTCCATTGTTGTGATTTCTCCACAAACGTTTAGTCTACAGTAAAGAGGAAAAACAAAATGTGTTTTAGTAAACGTATCCAAATTCTAAACATGTAAATGAGAAAAGGATGTAAACAGGAATCCTACCTTGAAACAATCTGGTCCTGTGCTTGCTCCTCAGCATAAAGGAATTGATGCATCCTCTCTCTGTAGTTTTTGTTGTTTAAAAGAGGTTGCTTAGTTTGGGAATACTTCTGGAAAGAGTTCCTTTGAGGAAGCTTGTACTTCTTTGACAATGTCTCTTGCTCTTCTGTTCCTGATGAACAGGGGATTACCACTCTATTCTCTCTGTGCCAGCGCTCTGTTCTCTGAAACATGGCACCGGGGTTCCAGCTTGATGAATTATCATCATCAGATGTAAGAAGGCCTACTCGCACCTTGAGTTTCCTTACGAGCACCGGCCTCATGTCAAAATCCAGCACCAACCACTGCTCATACAGGCCTGGATGGCTGCATGTAAAAGACACAGTGATGTTGAAGCACATGTCTTCACTACTAAACTGCTTTCCTGGTGAGTAAAACATTGAGCTGTTGTCACTGAGGCTGAAGGCAGCTCCAGGTTCCTGCTTCAGGAGTGCTACATGCTGCAGCTTTCTCTGTGGAAAACAAGAGTGAGGCTTTACCATCCAAAGACTAAATAAACAAGATTAATTACATATTTGAGAATTAGATCTTTGACTCAACATGTCCAAGCAGAAATCCACTGCACAATGGGAATAAATTCTAAGTAAATAGATTTTGTTGACTCGTTTCAAGCTCAGCTGAGAGGAATTCATTACAACGGATCATTCAGTCTGTAGACAGTCTTTTTACCCCTCTGGCCCACAGAACATTCTCAAGGGGAAACATCATCCTCACACTGAAAACTTTGCTGAAATTTTCAGTCACTGATCAAAGATTGATCGTGAGCAGATCTTAATTTTAGTTCTATAATACTGGGCCTTTTTTAAAATGAAGGTTTGAGAGTTTAAAAAGAGAAACGTGTGAAAATGTTCATGTCTGTCATTAATCAAGTGTATAAAGTGTGTAGTGAGAAGTTTTACAAAACATCTGTCATCCTAACTTTGCAGATTTCACCTATCACACGTTATTTATGAAACATATCACTGTGCATCTACTTATTTTACTGCTGTCAGGGATTTACGCTACAGCAGCCTTCCTACACAACCATATTTCAGCTATATAAAACTTTACTTAACTCACTTACAAATAGTCAAAGCACAGTATGTATCACTCATTGACTATAAAGAGGAAATGTATGACCCAGCTTTTTGCGTTCCAAATAGGAAGTACCTGCCAGCTCCAAGAATCCAAAATCTCATACACTTTTATTAAGAAATAAACTATGGAGAGAAAATAGTATCTCACTGTTGTGTGTGTGCGTTATTCTTGATTTGTGTGTAACTTAGGATTTGTGCATGCGTAATTCTTGATTTGTAATTCATACAATACAAAATAAAAAAATACAAAATACAATTTACACATGCACAACTTAAAATACGACAGCTTAAACTAACTACATGCACAAATTTGTCAAAATTACATCGCATGTTATCCACAAACAAAACTGCATTTATGCACAAATCTGATGTGAGACTCATCACATCTCCAAGATTTGTGTACAAGTGAGCGAGGATGTAAATGCTGCTAGAATGCTGGTTCATCAGAGTTTTCTCATTTGTCGCTTTGAACTTTGAACTTTGAATATTATCTGGTGAGATAATTAATTTCAAAAAGTCTCAATTTGGGTTTTGAAAACACTCAACAATTAAGTTTCTCGTTTATCATTGCTCTGCTGCAGCGCCTACGCCATGGAACTCTTCTGTGAGCAGGCGGTGCTCAACACCCAGAGAGCGGACAGAGTTGATCAGCCGGCTCTGCTCCCTGGGTGAGGAGAAATAAAGCCCCTAAACAACTGCAGATCGGAGCAGGATGGTGAGCTGATCAGCCCTCTACGCTCTGTGAGTGTTTAGAAAGGGATTGTGCTGCTATCGCTCCATTTTGCTGCTGTGTTCGTCGCAGGGGGACCAGACCAGAGCGGGGAGATCAGACCAGAGTAGGGAGACCAGAGTAGGGAGTTCTGGTCTGCAAACACAAACACACACCTCCGCTGCCATTTTTACAGTCGATTAATATCGAATAATATCTGGTGAAACTTGACATTTTTCCACTTTCTTAAACAGATATGGCCACTAGTAATGCAAAAAAGTCTAAATAAGCATTTTTAAAACACTTATCTCCCTAAAAATAAAAACATTTTCTAGAACTGATTGCTTCTTCTGTGCAGCACCTCCCCTGACAAGCGCCTCCGACACAGGAGCCTGTCTTAAGCGCTGGTCACCAGTCAGTTATGATGGTAAATGTCAAGTTTCACAAGATATTATTCAAAATTACAAAGGTTTTGTCATTTTTGTACTTATGCACAAAATTGTATGAGTTACAAATCAAGAATTATGCACAACAATTTGAAATGATACTATTTTTTTCTCCATAATAAACAGCTATGACTCAGTCATTCTAATTGTCAAAACACCCATTCTTGCTGTGCTACTCTTTTTAACATGTGCTTGCAAATCCTGTTTTTTTTCATGATATTTTCTTTATTGCAAGTTTCTCAAGTGCAATAAATAAATAAATGGCTGGGTTTTTGATGTCTGGAAATCATGCAGAAACTGAGGCCTGGAGTTGCCTATCCCTACTCCATGTTGTCCTTAGATATGAATACGAGTGGGTATGAGTGTGTGATTGTGGCCCTGCGACAGGCAACCTGTCTGGGGTGTACCCTGCCTTCACTCACAAATGACTACAAATGCTTATGCTCCGGGTCCACCGTGATCCCGAAAGGAACAAAGCAGGTTTAGAAAAGGAATGAATTAATGAATGATGCAAATAATACAAAAGGCAAACTAAATCAATAAACCAATTATTTGCTTGACTGGAATTCTCTTTAAGAGCATAAGAATCACTCAGTCTTACCTCCGTCTCAACTTTGAAAGTCCACCTCAGTGGTTCATCCATATTCTCTAACTCCACAGTTAGATCTTTATCACAGCAGATTCTGACATCATCAACCTGCTCAGACATCTGAAATAAAGAAGATGAGGAGAAAGGGTTTGATTTTATTGGAAAATGACTATTGAGTGCTCAATGGCATCCTTAATGAAACATTAATTTTAGCTGCAGTTCTTCCACTATCCTGCAGTTGCATACTCACAATGTACTCCTCCTTGCTGCTCTGAGTGTACTCTTCCAAGAGTCTCTGGTTGTAGGACACAAAGCCCTGAGTCTCCATAGTGTTCCTGATCTCCTTCTCCTCTGCAGCTCGCATCATCCACTCCTGCAGCTCCTCCTCAGAATGAGCTTTGGGACAGTTGTGGCCGTACTCACATGTCTGTGGTCTGAGATAAAAAGCTTGTGTTAAACTTTGGAAATATAACTGACCGGTTAGCAATGTCCCTACATATTTTATATTTATATTTATTTTTATTTTTTTCCTTCATATCTAAATGTCCCTACATATTTTATGGTTACATGAAAAAAAGGCTGCCTGTCACAAGTCTGAGTGCACATGAGTGCTGTGCACATGATAAGTGCATTTCTATTGAACTGGAAGGAAGAGTTTTGTATCTGTAACTTACGTGTTGAAATTTTCATATTGTACCCTAAGCTTGTGTTTTGTACTTGTAACGTTTGTTTCAACAATGAGTGATATATAACTAAAACTCTCATAACTCCTTATATTTAAGTAATATGATAGACACAAAAAGTTTATTTTCTTGGCAACAAAATTATTAATCCTATAATACCTCTCAAACTTGGGAGTTATTTAACCCTTTGGACGCTCTCTGGCATCCTGCCAGGTGGCTGTGAGATCAGCGAGAGAAAACTGCAACTAAAATAATCTTCAACTTATTTCAATGTTCTGTGATTGAGATTTTATTGAATGAAAGAGAATACTGCAATAATTTGTAGTTTTTGGAAAAAAATGGATCTCTTATTTTAATAAATGAGGCAAAAGATAAACATTGAGGCTCTCCTCTGCTACACTATAAGTCAGAATAGAGGACCCGTTATGTGGGCAGAGCAGAGCTGGAAGTACAAACTAAAGTTACAAGTACAAAATTAAATTCTCTATTGTAGCTTCATACATTGCATGCAGCTAGAAAATCAGAGCATAGTTTGTGGGATCATCCTATGGGCATCTTAGGGGCACCTAGGTATCACATGCACATCCATGTGTGTGGCATTTGAGTGGGGTCTAAGAGTGGGCAGTACTCAAACATTAGTAATGACAAAAATGACAAGGACACAATATGACAGCGATACCTGTACATCATAAGTGCAGGCAGCTTACAGGGGGTGAGAGATTTGAGGGGGTTACAGACAATTTTTGAAGTTTTTCTTGCGCAGCCAATATTTTGAAGTGCTTCATAAATAAAGATTGTATGTCTGTCTATATGCATGTTTGTTCATATACAAGTACAGTATGTATGCAATGATGGACGGATGGCGTCTGCTATACCTGTCGCACAGCCAGAACTCGGCACTGCGGCTGTGTGGAGGTCTGCGTTTTTTCCACCTGGTGGTGGTGTTGTGTGCGAGGAGCTGGCCGTGTTCCTGCGAGGAGCAGTGCTGGTAAAAACTCTCGGGGGAGGTCATCTCTAGCAGGCAGACCTTGCAGAACATGGTGACCTTTTTGGACCGCGCAGTCTTCGATCGACTCAGCTGCAGCAGGTGAGGCCGAACATCAAGGCCACTGTGCTCTGCCTTCCACACGGCCATCTCCACCTCACTCTGAGCTGAGAGGCAGTGGCCAGGCTGGTGCCAGCACGGCTTTCCCTCTCTAATGTGTCCACAGTATTTAAACTGGCACTTTGGTGAAAGCGGGCGAACCTGGCTGTATACATGCTTGGTGCCAGTTTCTGGTGGATGGTGAACTAGGACTGGATCCCACGGGTGGGATGCATCTGCAGAGCAGAAAGTACTCCATCGTTTTTCAGCAAGCATTTGAGGGCGGGCATGGAAGCAGTCTTTGCATAGCTCCATGAATTCACCAGGAAACTGCTGCAGGATCTTCTTTGCTGCAATTTCTGGAGTCAAGGGATCACCTTCAGACTCAGACACCAGTCTTAGGAGATCTGCATGAAGGATCTGATTCTCTCTTGCATAGTTCCACACAGTGGCTTCTTCATAGGTCCTGGCATAGCTGCATCCCCTACCCTGCACATGCTGTGGACAACCAGAGCCTTCAACGTAGTAGTCACACACTTTGTAAAGAACGTTTGGACCCATGTGCCCACCAGTAGGCCTCTCAGAGACAGGACGCCAGACTTCAGAGGCTTTCCCTTTGGCTAACAGCAGTTTTCTGCTACACTCATGTACGGCTGATTGTAATTTGTATGTGATCTCCTTGACTCTGATGGCGCACAGATCACAGACAACTTTCAGCTCCAGTTCTGCACTGAGCCCCTGCAAGGTTTTTGGGGTCTGCTGGGGAAGCCTCTCTGGCGGGGCCAGTCGGTTGCAGAGCAGCTGGTGAGTGAATCCATACTGCTTCTCAAACATCCACACTGCAGCCTCCTCCGTGCTACGTGCAAACGTGCAGCGGTTTCCATGCTCTGTGCAACCTCTGCCCTCCTGAAAGTGCCAACAAACCTCGTAAACTCTTGGGTTTGGAAACGTTGGTCGTGGAGAAACAGGCCTCCATGCTTTGCCCCCTTTGATCTTGCAGAGAAGAATGCTACGTTCACACCTGTGCACAGCATCTCTTAAGGCAAATGTAATTTCATTCTTCTTGACACAACAAATATCGCAACCAAGCCGGAGGTCATGTGTCAATGAAAGCGGAAAAAGTGTGGAGCCACTTTCAGCCATGTCCCTAAAATTATTAAAAGCGCACAGGGAAAGATGGCCTTCAGCTGCGTGTTCGGTTTGGGAAATTCCAGCGTTGGATGTTGCCTGAAAAGACAAAATGATTAGAATAATCTTTATCTGATAAGGATAAAGAAAATAAAAGAAGCAGTTTTACTGGAGAAATGCTGACACCACTTGACCTTTTCACATCTGTGCTTGTTGTTGCTGTTGTGGTTTTGCTTACTGCATTAAATGACATGTGCTAGAACACACTGTAGAGACTATCATTGTACCCGGACAATAAGTTGCCCCAGAGGATCACGTTGTGCTCAGTTACTTGCTTTTCAACAAACTTGCAAGAAACTATCGATCTTTGCTTGAAAATCTGCTGGCAGTTTTGAGAACACTGTTATCCATGCTCTGATTGAGAGGTGATTGTGTTGCATTGAGTAAAGCACCAAGAAGGTCCTCCCTCAAAATCCTTAATATTCATCACCTTGGCAACTACTTGGGCATGAAGACGTAATTTCACCGTTGACAACACTCTCCCCACAGCACGTTGTTTAAGCACCCACTGGTGAACTCGTTCCTCTAGCCGCGGCCATCTAGCTTTGAGCCCGCAATTTGTTGTTTTTGTTTATTCATCGCAGTAAGAGTAGCCTCCACTTTACGCCAGTCCCTAACAAGTTTCTTACTCCAAACTTTCTTTCTGCTGCTCGATTATTGTTTTCAGCAGTAAATTTCATCACTTATACAGCCTGTAGTCTGCAGAATATAATTTTCTTTCGGGGGCCTTTGTGTTCAGTCATTCTCAGTTGTCTTTGTAAGCTAACGTTTGCTGTTTTGATTGTTCATTGTTACCGAGTAGGAGATATCGGCGCATAAGTCTAGAGTGCCCTCTTGTGGCAACAAATTAGAGCTCAATAATTCAGTTTATTCAGTCTTCTAAATTTTCTTTATTCCGATTTAAATGTTCTTATTACAGTTCAATTAACACAGTTAAAATTGACCTGTTATCACAAAATAAGATTTAAATTTAACGTCAATCAATGAGTTGTCTGAACAAGACTTCTGTTGTCTACTTCTTCCACAAGTTATTTCAGAGTATACATCTGAGGTGAATGAAAAGTATAGAGAGAAAATAGCATCAGCCAGATTTGTGCATCAATAATTCTTGATTTGTCTGTGCGTAATTCTTAATATGTAAATCATACAATACATATTGTGCATAAGTACAAAAATTACAAAATAATAAATAAAATACAAATTATAAATTACACATGCACAACTCAAAATTACAACAGCTTGAAACTAACTACACCCACAAATCTTTTAAAACTACGCATGAATTGCTTGTAATTGTAATAACTTGTAATATCAATGATCCAACCTGATTGATCTGTCTGAGTTCAATTATTATTGAATTGAATCTAATTGACCTGTACCATTATAAAATCGTTTCAAACAGAAATAAATCGATTATAATCGATATTGGAAAATACAGTTTTTCCTGAGCCACGGTGAGTTTATTTCAATATAACTTCAAATAGAACAAGTGCTATCACAGTAGACAACAAACATGATGGCAGCAAAAAACCATCGAGCCATCGTTACAGTCCAATGTGTGGAAACTATTAATTTTGCTAAAACGTGACCATATAGAGTGGTAAAATGTTCTAAAAATGCTCTGTTTGTATTATTATTATGTGGAAACATAACATAAAACACAGTGGACTGAACTTTATGAAACTAAAATGTGAATGGATTTGCCTTTAATTCTTATTAACTTGTTTGTACACATTTTTAATTTACACTTAATTATCTTGCAAACCATAAAAAGGAATCTGGAAAACTTCTCCCGCACTGTTCAGTACCAGCCATTTATTTCATAGTCATACTGGTTGAATTTTTGGCTAAAAAAGTCCTGAATCGATTTTAGGTGACTGATTTGGGTCGAATCAGATCATTCAAACTAAACCAGTGTTCAAGATAATTTGTGTCAGCAACCATAAATGATATCAATCAAACGTCCAGTGAAAGTGCTTCTTTAAAGTCTGTGTAAGTCTGTGTTCACTCTCACTTTTGGGATTATTTATCCTCTTTGTCAGGAGCGTATCAATCATACCTGAACTTGCCATCTTCTTAATGCTGTCGGTTGTAGATTCTGTAGATTTTCTTTCTGTTGAGTCAACATGCAAGCAGAGAGCAGTTTTAGGTTAAACAAAGTAAAGCCAACATGTTAGCAACAATCACTGATGCTCACTGATGTGAGAGTCAGTTTCAGTCTGATGGTTGAAGACTTTCAGAGAAACTACAGAGGTGAACTGATAGGAATTTCTTATGAAGTTTGAAAAATCTTACCTGTCTCCTCTGTTGTTTCTTCTGTTGTTTCCTCCAACTACTGCTAACAGTCAAATCTAGAACCTTCCTGCTAACAGCTGCCATAGCAACCAAACTACTCCTATCTAAAACTAAACTGGATACGCATTTGAATGACAACATTTTTTTTCTATTAGCTCCCTACAGCTCCAGTGAGGCGCTAAAGTTGTTCTGTGGGGGGGTAAGATTAGGTCGACATAAAAGGTTTTGGCTCAACTTGACCCATAGAATAGCCAGTCAGTTTCAGGACTGGAATAAATTACATTAAAAAAATATACATATATTGTTTAGTTTAGTACAGTTGCTGACAGTGTTCTAGATCAAAGTAAAGTTTTAATTCAATTATTTTTTTTAAATAGTTTGTGTTTTTCGGGTAATGTAAAATCCATCAGGTATTTGAAGAATTCTCTGAATAGGCTGCCATGTCACAGTAATGTGTGTTTTGACTGTGTTCACAGTGATGTATGGATTATTAAGTGTTAGTGGGATTTTTTTTTAAAATGAAGTCTTTTAAGGTCAGAGCACAAAATGCTTGCCAATAACCTCAAGTCAATGTCTGCGAGTGTTGAAGTCTTCATTCATGGAGGGGTCTTCCACTCTCTAGGTCCTACTCCTTGTTTTGAAAGGCAAGACCAGGGTTAGATACAGGGCTAAACTAAAAGACCGAAGGGTAAATGGGAGAGGGCCTATGTCTCTTCCACGTATGTGTGCTGGATTCCAAAGTAAAACTACATCCTTTCCTTGATATATTCTAAACCTTGAGCCATGCCTTGATGGGTTTTACATCATTTCAATCTAAAAGGGTAGTAAGTGCCTTCAACATAGCTAAAACTGTTGTAGTTTTCTTTAAGTTAAGTGAAACAGTAGATGGTTGAGCAATTGACTGTAATCTTTTTTTTTTTTTTTTTTTTACAGAACAGGGCTTTGCAGTTGAGCGTCAAATGGTTTAATAAGTTTAGTTCAAATTTTCTGTTATTTTAGGGAATGTTAATAGTCGGGAATTTGTACTCTATAAATGCATTGAAAGGCCACAAAGCCTAAACCTGAAACATATTCTTTCCTCAGAAGAGAATTAGGAAAATAAAAAAAAACCTCTGAATGAAAAAACTGTTCCTGCTCCGGGCTCACTGAGGTGTGGCAGGTCAAGGCGTCTGTAAAATATCTGCCCGTTTTACTGTGACAGAAAATCCACTGACCTTGAAAGTCTGTTTGGTTCTAAAATTCTGAGTGAAAGGTTTATACACGAGAAGAATTTTGACAGAAGAGAAGATCCAAAATGTGGAGGAATTTTATTTGTTTATAACACTTCTATCTCAACATAAAAAGGAGAATAAAATGAGACTTGGAAAGCAAACAACTTGTGTTTTTCATTATTTTAAAACGTACAATTTTTGTGATTTTATTAGTTTTTATTTTATGACTACACTCATCCTTGTCTGAAAGTTTATGATCACAATAAAGCAGCCATTTTTGCATTTTTACAAAGTTCCACATTCTGCAGTTAGTCCAAACCCTTTAAATCAAATGATGATGCCCAACTTTTTTATTAACTACATTTTTTATATTCTCTATTAAAATCTGCAGTTCAAAACAGACCAACTTTGCAAACTGATCAAGGAGTCAGACTCGTCTTGACTTCAGCTGAAGACCTCATTGTTGACAGAAGATTTGTTAGTCTTCAGGAGGAAGGACCGACAGCTCAGGTAATAAGGGGCGGGGCTTCACTCAGACATCGTCATGCAGATGTACACCAGGACAGAGACTTCTGAGCACACTATTTCAGCAGAAAAGAACACCATTGGGGTTCAAACTAGCATCTTTTTGGACAACATTACCCCAATCACCACTGAATGACACCAGCCAGTAATTTATGAGTTTAAAATTTAATTAAAATCTGTGAGAGCTTAGAAACATAAGAACACAAAGACATTTCTAAAAACATTTTTAAAATCTTAAAATCTGTTTCAAAGAGTAGAAAAGCTGTCATTGTTGGAATACAATGAAACTTGGATGGAGGACAGAGATCAGCTTCTGCTTTCAACGGAGATCTCATCTGCTTTGGTCACGGCATTGTGACGTCGGTAGTGAGCCAGGAGGCCTCTCCACGTAGAGCTGCACTCCAGCAGCTTCTGGTTTCCTGTAGGAGGAGAGAACGAAGTGTAACCCTTTTGACAAACACCTTCCTTCATCTTCAGATCAAAAACCTCTTCTGTGTGCAGAAGCTGCTACCTGTGAGCATTGTGCTATTTATGCTACATTAAAACCAGGCTCATAAACGTGTGTTTGAAAGATGACATCCGATAAAAGTCAATGTAAATGCATAGTTTATATGCGCATTTTTTGAGGATTCTGCGCTCAATGGTCTCGGATTCACGCATTCCACTCAAGTTTTTAAGTTCATTTTTGGGCTCTACGTACAAAAATTGGGACAAATGAACGTGCACTGAAAATAAACTAGTTGAAGTTTGACCAATCAGGGATGCTGACTTGGTAGTGTTGCACATGTATCCTTTGAATGAAAAAAAAGAGAGAAGCCAACCAGTTCAAAATCGATCAAAAATGAGAAATCAATCATAATAGATAATAGGTGGCTTGAGTAATGACATCAGTACATTGCTATGGTTCTCTGCTTCAATCACAAGGCGTGCAGGAGGGTGGGGGGATGTCTTACCTATGATGCACAGGCCTTCCTTTGCCCTGGTGATACCCACGTTAATCTGGTTGGGGTTCCCCACAAAGCCTATGTGTTTGGACAACCAGGCGCCGTCAGGCTGAAGCACAATCTCTTCGCTTGGCAGCGAGCACACCGTTGACAAAATCACATAATTCCATTCACTCCCTAAAAGAAAAAGTTGCTTATAATTTACAATGAGAACCCAAAGGTAAAACCATTTTCAGAGAGAGAGACATATTGTGAGTGTGTATAAAGACAAACCTTGGCTTTTTGTGATAGTGGTCACAGTAATTTGTCCCAAACTGATCTTTCCAAGCTCCTCTCTGATCGTTGACACTTGGGCATTGTAGGGCGACAGAACCACAATGTCGCTCTGCTTCACCTTTGCTTTGTTCACCAACATTTTAACGATCTTTACCTGCAGAACAAACATGTCGGCTCTTTAGAGACACTATACCGGGGGGTTGGCAACCTGCAGCTCTAGAGCCGCATGTGGCTCTTTAGCTCTGCCCTAGTGGCTCGCTGGAGCTTTTTCTAAAAATGTTTTAAAATAGAAAAAGATGGGGGAGACAAATATATTTTTTGTTTTAATATGGTTTATCTAGGACAACAAACGTAACACAAACATTCTTAACGTTCTATACTGCTGTAAGAATGTGCAGAATAAATATTAAATATCAACATTTCTCTCAATGAAGATTTGCATCATAGCCTGCGACACACCTTTCTATCAGCAGGGCTGGATGCTAGGCAGGGGGCTGTTGTAAACAAACCGGTGGCTGTGTGGCGGGCCATGGATCCCAAGGGGAAAAAAGAGAAAAATAACCGAGGAGAACAGAGGACTGAACGTTTCTTGGACCGAATCATTTGCATTCATCGCCAATGCGGAAGGATTGCCTGAATATTTGCTTTGTAACGAGAAGTTGTCAAATAAAAAGAGTCATGTGGAAAGACATTTCCAGGGAAGGCATGGTGCATGTGCAGCTGAATACCCAGTTGGGAAAGAGAGAAAAATTGCGATTGCATTACTCCTGGTGAAATTAGAGGAGCGCAAAAATAGATTTAAGAAGTGGATTGCATCTCCAAACTCCACTACTGCTGCAAGTTTTGTTGCAAACCGGGAGATAATAAAACATGGAAAACCGTTCACAGATGGTGACTCATTCATCAACATATCAGAACACCTACTTGTAGACTACAAAACCAAAACCGAGATAATACAGAAAATCAAAGACATGCCTCTCTCTGCTAAAACAGTGAAGGAAAGAGCCATTAAAATAGCGGGCAACATCACCGATCAGCAAATCAAGGACATTAATTCAGCGCCAGCCTACTCAATTGTCTGTGATGAGTCGTGTGATGTGGCGGATATTGAACAGACTGCGCTTTTATTCAGGTATGTGAACTGGCAGAAATGATCCAATTAATACCACTGAAAGGCCAAACACGGAGGGGCGGACGTCTGTGAGGCTGTGCTGAAGTGCTTAAATGACGATGGAATAAACACCAACCACCTGATTTCAGTGGGATGAAAGAAGCAAAAAGGGGGATTGTGACTTTTTGTAATATTGTAAAGAAGTTAAACTGGAGACGGCAGCGTACAACAAAGCAGTCAGAGCAGTGGTGCGTTCTCTACACAATGCACTGCAGGGAAAATAAACATTTAATCATGAATGCTCATTACTCAGTACTTGTAGCCAACTTAGTCATTTTGATAGTAGGCTAATATAGATACATGTTGCCTTTATTATAAGGCTTAAATAAGGCTTAATTTTTTGCAGCTGCAGACATATTTGCGTTTTGTTTTTTGGTACAATATGGCTCCTTCAACATTTTGGGTTGCCGACCCCTGCACTATACTGCTTTAGTCAGTGCAGTGAGGTACAATCCATTCCTGACTATTACTGTAAACTTTATCATTTTTCTAATAAAGCGAGTGTTGCAGTGTTTGTCCTGCTGGAGCAGAATTTTGTCTTTGGTTCTTGGACAGACCCAAAAGTCAGCCGTTGCAGTGAACCCAAAACACAGCAGATAAACTTTAGGCAGACTCATCTAAAACTGCAGTCTGAATAAATTGTATGAGCAAACTGGATTTAGGCACTAGTAAGCACACTTGATAACTGCATTAATCTCTTCTAATCTAATTTGAAGTCAGTGTCCTCCATTTAAACATTTGGAGCTCCCATGAAACAGCAATGACCTGCAGGGGGCATACCATATACCATAGAAAACCACAAAGCCTGTTACCATGACAACAACATCACACATAATAAAAAGGGGCCGGGGTGTATGGATTTTGTGTATTTGAGCACTCTGAACAGTGAAGTAAAGAAGGAGAGCAATACCACTTGGTCTCGCTCCTCGTAGTTGGCCCTGGAGTTGGTGTTGCTTTTGGAAGTCTTGACCATCAGCTTGATGGTCTCCCCCTTTATGTGACCAAAGACCACAGGCATCACCCTTTTTTCAACACGCAGGACGCTGGCAGGCCGCTCCACACCCGTCTTCAACTTTCCATCATAAAATGTGTCTGATGGGAACTTGCAGATGTCTTCATGCTGTGACAGAAAACCAAATGAGGATCATTTGTTACCGTGCAGGTTGAAAGGTGCAGTCGGGATCATCTCACCATTCTGTACTGGGTGTTTAGCATCACAGCCTTGTTCTCATGGAGCTGGTTGAAGTAGGACTCAAAGAGAGATCTGCTCATCCCAAGTTTCTTCACGCTCTGATTTTTCACGATGGGTTGGAGCTGTTTATGGTCTCCAATCAGAACAACCTAAAAGTTGGTAAATGAAAAGATAAGTGTGTTCAGTAAAACAGCCACAAATGTTGAAAACACTACTGTCATGCAGCCTGTGTGTCTGACACAGTAACAACCAATGCTGTTCATTAGCCAACTTCTAACTTCAGACATTAGAAAATCCTGGCAGGATTGAAATGAAAAAAATGGGCATTAGAAAAAAAAGGGACATTATGTCACACTGCTGCAAAAGTAAAGGGTCGTCTCCAACTGTTTTGGTTTCATTGAATTCCTGTCAGAGTTAGGGGACTACTGGAGCCTATCCCAGCTACTGTAGGGCGAAGGGAGCGTACACCCTGGACAGGTTGCCAGCCTGTCATAGGGCCACACACTTTCACATTCATACTTAGGGACAATTTAGAATTATCATATTTTTACATTAGCATATTTTTGGACTGTGGGAGGAAGAAGGAGTGCCCAGAGAAAACCCACCATACATGGGCAGAATTTGCAAACCCCACACAGCGAGGTGTCAGTCAGGGTTCAAACCAGGTCATTGGGTGAGAGTGCTAACCACTACTCCACCGTGCAGCCCACTTTGGTTTGACTCTATGATAAAGACATTTTCTCAGGGACCAAATGAGTTTTTAGACTGTTCTGTTTGGAGGCTGGAGATTTTACCAAAGTCCTATAAAGACTTCTAATGCCATGTTAACACGAGGGAGTCAGTGCAGACTATTGATAGATGCATGTTAAAGATGTGAAGGGAAAGCAGTGAGTGAGGACAGCACCTTCTCCGGTTTGTTGCAGACTAGTGGTATTAGTGCCTGGGGTTCGGTGGCCATTGCACATTCATCAATGAGGATCTGACGTGCACTGACAGTCCTAAACAGGCTGGCAGTGGACGACTGTGTGCACGTGCACAAAATGATGTCATGCTGTTCAAGCTCATGCACCCGAGCTTTGTAAAGAAGGTCTTTGAATCTACAAGCAAAAACACTTCACACTGTTAGAACTGTCTGATGACATGTAAAAAGCTAAATGTAAAGCATCAATGTGGAGCTGTAACTTACTCTTTAATCTCATTTTGGGTGAAGTCGTCATTACGTCTAATGCGCTCATCAAATTTTTTGATGCTGTCTGCATAAGGATTTGGGTGCTCCCTCATGCGGTGATGAAGAGTGATGCTCCTGGAAAGATTTTTAAAATGAAGCTTTATTGAATATCAGAACTCTCAGGATCTGATTTACCAAAACATGGATTACATGCACATTATATTCAGAATTATAGCACATTATGAATAGAGAATGTACACAAGGAACAGGTTGTTTCTGGAAACAACCATTCAGTCCCAGAGAATTTCTGACATTATGCTCAAGGTAATTTGGTGCTTTTACACATGTTCAAAGTGCTTACAATGTATATCCATTATTCATTCACTCCTCAGTCATACTTGGTGATGGTAAGCTACAGATGTAGCCACAGCTGCCCTGGGGCAGACTGACAGAGGGTGGCTGCCAGTACGTTCCTACTCTGGCCATTACAGAAACATTCATACGCATTCACACAGTGGAGCCACACTGGAGGTAGGGAGGGTGGAGTGGTCTACCCAAAGACACGGTTGACTGGAGGAGCGGGGATCGAGCTGCCGACCTTTTGGTCATTGGCCAACCTGCCACCATTTTCTGTTACAAGACGGTATACTTGGTTCATTGCAGCACACACTTGGCACACGGTTTTGTACTTGCAGTGAAGTTGTCACACTTTTATACACATGCAAATCTATAGGAAATCTTGGCACTCAGAGCTTAGGGTTCCAGGTGTTAAAGTTGGTCTGAATAACTGATCTTAACCCCGTTTCTCTTCAAGACCTCTCACTTCTGACCATCTCTGTCAGGTTTTGCTTCAGGGACCCAAAATACAACAAACTCAGGAGTGCAAGAAAACCAGGTTTATTAAAGCTTTTGGCTCAGATGCTTCCCCCCCAGGCTTTGGAGTTAAATGGCAGATCTATGTGAGGTGGAGACAGGAGAGGGTTAATGATGGCAACACGGCTTGAAGCAGGGAAGCCAAAAACTTGGTGGCTTACTGACGTGAGGGGAGATGACTGCAAGGAAGAAGAGGTGTGGAGTTCTCCATACGGCAAGGAAGGCGTGGCTCCAGGTAGAGGCGATAGTGGTGAGAAAATGAACTCCAAGAGGGTGTGGCAAAACTCAAGATCCTGAGGCTTAGTTACTACTTCTTGATGCCACAGGTTAACACAAAATCACCAGGAATCTCTGGGAAGGTTTCCAAAAATGAGAAGGTGCAGGGACTTACAAGGCTTTGGAAGAAATTGAGCAGCAGAGAGACAGGGACATGTATAGGCAGCTGGTAGTCAGGTTAAGTGGTGAGCACGAACACCACTGGCGATTTCTCTGAAGGCTTGCAGTGCAACAATTCAGCAGAGAATGAAGGCCAGAGAGAGATATATAGGAGCAGGCACAGGTGGAGGGAATCAGTTGATTAGCAGCAGGCTGGCTGCTGCTGTGCCATATTCCAACAAAAAAACGTGATTGTCTGGTTTAAACAGAGAACTGCTGATTTATGCTTGATCAAGAGAAAAAAGGCACATGTTAAAAACACCAAAATAATCCTTTTCATTAAAGTGGATATTTCAGGAGTTAGCCTGTGAAGGCATTGAACCATTAGCAGACAAAATACTGTGACTGATAGTTAAGTGTTTTAGTCAGACTGATTGGACTGCAGCCTAAGACATGTGTTTTTTCTTTTTACCTGAATGTGCTCCAAATGAAACTATTACCTCCCAGATTTTTTTATGCATCAACTTTCTGGTGTTTTTTTTTTTAATGTTTTTTTCTATTTTTTTTGCAACATATATCTCAAAATAAGTCATAATAAAATTTGCTAGAATTGTTTCTTTTCCATGTTTGTGATGGGTATTGTACTGATATCAGGGGTGTCCTGTCCAACAGCTGAGCAAACAGATATGAGCTGAGAGCCTCTTGTATTAGACAGATTTTACTCTTACAATCGGGGGTTATAAATCATTGGGAACACAAAATGCTTTTGTAAATTAAATGAAAACTTTATTAATATTAATTTTGTTTGTGTTCTTTGTGTGGGACCGGACGGAAAAAGACAGGGGGAAAAAGAAAGAGTAGGGGGCAGAGAGAAAGAGGGAGAGAGAGAGAGAGAGACTGTGGATTATATATGTTAGAGGATGACTACCGAAAAGGGAAGGTAGAGTTGTAAATCTACAGGCAACAAAATGCTGAAGCTTATACCCATTACAATAGTGAATGTTGGTCTAAAATGGACGGGGCCTGTCAAAACTCAGCTGTTACAAACATACCTGCCGGCTCCAAGAGTGTTCACAAACTTGTCCACATCCAGTTCACACGCACACTTGTGCATACCAACCAACACATCTGAAGCATTACGTTCTGACATGCACACTATTTGAAGGTGCAAAGGTGAGTCGACGCCTGTGCTCGGGTGAATGTTATGTTAAGCTGAAGTGGATGATGGAATGTAAAAGAAAAAAAGGACCCCCACATCAAGACCCCCGCTGAGGCAGCAGCTCCGACCAGGGCCCGCCCCGCACCCATACTGTGGGGTCAGCGGAGGAGATCCACCCGCCAGGCAGCCGGGCCAAGCACCCAGACCAGGGCCCGCAGGACTGCCACATGGGCCCCCAACACCTGAGAGCAGTGAGATACGGAAGCGCAGAGCACAAGGCCCAGCCCAGCAAGGAGAACAGCCCTCCCACCGCGCCAGGCGGCCCAGCGCGGGGCCCCACCCCCGAGAGCCCCACCACCCCAGACAAGCCGCCCACCACCACCCAGGAGTTCTGAGCACCCCACCCACCCCAGCCCCGGGTACGAGCCAGGGCCCCCCAAGGGAGACCCGCTCCAAAGCTCCAGGCAGTTGCGGAGATCCAGAAGAGAGCACAGCGGGGGTCAGCTACCCCCACCTAGAGGAGGGATGACCAAGAGAAGTGAGGGTCCCCGAAGGAGTACATAGCCTGACCAGGCTCTCCTAATGTTGTGACTTAGAAGGGGCCCAGCACCCGAGGGTAATGACCAGAACCCGCACCACAAGGACACAGACACCCTCCAGGCTCAGATAGAATATGATCCCCTGCTCATGCACTTGCCAGAAGACTAAGGGATCCCTCTCCCTGTGTGGGGATGGGGCCGCCGGGCCCAGGATTCCGACACCCAAGAGACAAGGCTGCCGCTGCTGAAGGCCCTGTTCCCCCCACCGGGGATGGGGTAGGGGACAGAAGATCAGTAGTCCCACCTTCCTTGTGTAATGTATTTGTGTGTGTGTTGAGATGTGCTTCTTGTGGTTTAAGGGTGTGTGTAATAAAGGGTGCAGTTAAAATTGGCAAGCAGGGTACTGGGGACATCTCCTGATTGCTTACAGGGATGTCCAATCACCCTCTCACCAGGGAGCCCTAAATGTCTACGGTGCAGTTAAAATTGGAGGGTAGAGCGCTAGGAGGACATCTCCTGATTGCTGGCAGTGATGTCCAAGCACCCCCCTCCAAGGTTCCTACGTGTCTAAGGTGTGGGGTGTCACTAGGTTTTAAGAACAGGGGGGTTAGCCCCCAAGAGATGCACACAATACGATATGAACAAATGTAGCCCATTTGCATTTGCTATCATCTTTGCAACATTTCCCTGTTGCTTGTTTTTCGTGGTAGCGTTTCCATCCAACAATACTCTTATTTGTTTGTGCCATCTCTTCTGGCCAAAGATGACTATAGCTTTCTTCCAATTCTTGCAATCACTAATGACTAAACTATCATGTCTGATGCTTTTGACGAACACTACATGGAAAGCAGAGAGCTGTATTCTGGTTGACTAAATATTCTAACCAAATGTGTTGTTCAAACCAGTTGTGGTGAAATGCTCGCTTCTGTGTAACAAAATTATCATGTGGTTAGCTCTTCAGCTTTACCTGTCTGGGCCCTATGTCTTTGTCGCCTAAATCAAATCTTGTAGTGGAACAAGGTGCGGCAGCAGCTTCATAATTTGCACTCTCTTGGCCTGTGTGAGAGTTGTCTTTTTCTATGAATAATTTCTGTGCATTACTTAGTATTATTATTATTATTATTAATATTGTTATTTGCTATGTATAGTATTTGTTATGTTTGATAATAAACTAGGTGCTCTAATTTTTCTCTGCCCTCTCACTGCCTGAGCCCCTCTGCTATTTTAGATTAAGAAGAATGAAGGAAAAATGTTATTATTATTATTTCCACCGATTTTAACATGCCTTATGGAGTTAAGCTCAACTTTTCAAAGCTAAAATGAGAGAAATTACCATCATGCAAACAATTTAACTTAGTGTGTTAGCCAGTTTTGTATTTATTAAAATGAGGAGAAACCGGTTCATTATTTACATGGAACTTTCTGCTGTTAGCAGGAGCTAACTCATTATTGCTATCAGCGGTGATGACGACTTAATTTCTTGAAAAACTTGCATAGATCTATATTGTTATTTTGCTGTGTCTGCAGTTTGATGCAGCGGCGTGTAAAGTAGCAGTGAAAACCTGGACAGATATATTAAGTAATGTGAGTGTTTCCTGTGAATACTGGAGCTGATTGGAAAATAAAGCACTGACCCTTCCTTAACAATGTAAAAGTAAATGGAACCAACAGATATATGATCACAAACTGACAGATTTATATTATTCCTTATTTAAGCTAACATTTCAGCATCAGAGGGCTTAAGAGTGTTTTAAGGGGGCTTCAGCCCCACAAAATATGCTTAATGACGCCACTGACCAATGTACTATAGGTAAATTATAATCTATCAATACATGATCAATATTTAAATAAATAGGCGTAGTACTGTACCTCAGCTCTGGTTTTGAGCGATCTTGGCGAAGGGTCTTTGGTGAAAATTGGAGGATGCTATCTGGGTGGGGGTAGTCAAGCATTTCCACTTGGTGACTGTAGACCCTGAGGAGCTTGAGCTCGTCCTTTAACCTCATCAAGTACTCTGCAGCATTCAAGCACAGTCAGCATTTTAAAACTCTCTCCAATGTCAAGTCATGTTAAAATACAGGTCAACTTACTGCACACAAATTAACTTGCCTGCCACAACATCAACAGACTTGTTGGATGGGCCACAGTAGAGAATGACTTCTTTTTTGTTCCTGTTTTCATCTTTTGGGTCATCAAAGATCCGTGGTTTCTCAGAATTCATTTGGAAAAACCAGTGCACTATGTACACACCAACCACTGTCTTTCCAGTTCCTGCAGGGAAATATTAGAGCTCAGAATTTGCACATTTTTGTCAGAAGTTAAACCAGCATTGCTCTTACCAGGTGGTCCTTGAATAAGTGTAAAGGGTTCATTGATAGCTGTTGTCACAGCCTGAATTTGACTGTCATTAAGCTCCGGCAGGTTACCTGGCAGTTTTTTTCTCTTGACTGTCCATCTCAACACATCGGATTGTACAACTGCAAATACCAGGAGAAAATAAGATCAAAAAATACCATCTGTTTTCCTAAAACTGTAAGACAACTGAAAAATACATCTTCCAATCTGTCAAACCAAAAAAAGGTTTAAGTAATTCTAAGAGACAAAGACTGTTCGATTACCTGCTTTCTTGATCCGTTTTCTGATAATTATACTCTTGACCAGATCACAGGCTTTTACAAGGTTGACAACTGCTCCCTCTTTCCGACTGCAGTGCAAAAACAAAAGGAGCATCCGTTTTAAAGTGAGAGAACAAACATTTTACCTTAAAAGAATTTAAGACTCCAACTGAGCTGAAGTGACACTTACATGTCTGGCAGGAGTTTGGGGATAATTTCAACGGTGAAACAAGTGTTACTCTGAAAAATGCATTCAGGAATGTTTGCCATTGGAAGGTGATTAATGTAGAAGTCTACATTGCTGCCAACTTTTATTTTGTCTTTTTCTTTTTCTTCCACTTTGCTTGTGACTCCATGTGCCACCCATGTGAACTGAGTTGGGTCTACCTCTGTAGAAAACTCAGATGTTGTAGTCAGCTTTAAATTTCTTTTGCGAATGCATAGAAAACAATGTCTGAGGCTGAACTCAAATTCTCTGGTCCACAGTTCTGGTAGAAAGAAGGTTCCTGTTAGCTTGTCATGCTGTGTCTGAGAGAAGCGTATCTCCAGGTTCTCAATGATAACACTCTCACAGTCATCCACAGCATTTGAGGCTGATTCCATCTCACACAATGGTTTCCAGATATCTTTATACTGGTTGACATCAACGTAAAAAACCTTTGACATATCACTTGAAGGTTTGGAGAAGCACACAACAGGGTTATGAATGTGGTCTATACAGATCTCAAAATGTTGTTTGATGTGCACAAGCTGAATTGAAGGCATGTAAAAACCTCGTCTTTTTTCAGATGACATCTGGACCTGAAGGCGGTCCCCTGGCTGCAACTGGAGGTCCACATTTGTCCAGGACTCACTTAGCTTTTTAACCTCTTGTTTTTCTGGGGAACAAGTGCTGCTCATGGGGAGAAGAGGTGTGGGAGGCTGTTGCATGGGTTTTTTCAAAGGTTGTGTGTTTGCCTGCAATAAGAGAGACTTTGCGTGATCTAAATCTTGATTTTCAATTGCCTCCATTGCATCTCTCCATGCTGCCAAAGGAATCTCAGTGCATGGACCACAGTCCAGCATCGTGTTTAGGTTGAGCTTGACTTTTGACGACTCTGCTATGTAGATGCGTTTTTTCCACATGAGAGTGACTGTGTGATCTGCTTCATTAAAAAGAGGCTGGTCCTCTAACTGTAAGTCTGCGTACATAATCGGCATACTCTTGTGAAACACGCTCCTGTTAAAGGGAAACATCACTTCAAAGCTGTCTTCATCCTTATCGGTATGAACGATTATAGTAAGCTTTGGGGAACTTTGATGTCTTGTACTGACTGTAAAGGCCAGCTCCTCAGCTCTTTGTTCATAGACTTTGGCTTTGGTGAGGTTTTCCTGAAACTGACCACACATGGCTGAAATCTGTGCTCTGGTGTACTGATTAGCCTTGCTGCATATGACAGAGTGCAAAAGTCTTTGCAAGATGACATCCATGTACCGTCTTATCGGTGATGAGGCTTGTGTGTAGCTTTTAATGTTCAGAGAGTAATGTCCAACCTTGGCTTGTTGGCAGGAGTTTGAACGGATCATATAAGCTTTATTGGAGCACCGCTTGAACTGATGGATGACTGACTGAAGCAAAGGATGAATGTCATCTGCAGCAACAAGGTCCACCATTTTGTCAAGGTCGTTTTCTCTGGCTGCTGCTTGGATGCTTGTCCATACTTCTGTGAGTACCTGAAAACCTTTAAGGCTTTGGGTTGGTTCATCGACTATAACTTTGGGCCTAACATGAAAAGAAAGGGGGATCAGATGTTTGCATTTCTCCTTGAATTCCTCCACTTTGTCAGGATCTGGTTCCTTCTGACAGCGGAGGGGCGTGTATGACCTGGTTTTCATGGAGTCGGTCAAATACTCAGAAGTGTGTTTGTTATATAACACGCTTAGTTCTTCGATCATCAGATGAGCTTTGCGCTTCCCAGGCACTCTGCCGTCATCAGACTGAGAATAAGCCCAGTCTCTGAGTCTAGCTCTTCTTTGGGTTTTGGCAAAACAGTAGGCTACAGTCAGACAGTCTTCCACTGTGTCAAACCTGGATCCCTCCATATATCTTTTGGTGATGATTTTCTCTGCCTCTTCGTAGGACAGCTGCTTGTCAGAGTTAATGAGGGAAAGATGAAATGTGGGTTTTTCAAGGATATTGTGTGTTTCTTTTTCTGCTTTGAAGATCAGGGAGATCACCCTGCGATCCTGGCCTGATAGAAGACTGAAACTTCCAGTGCTTAACTCTTCAGGAAACATGTGAGTAGGTTTTTGTCCTCTGTTGTAATACGTAGAACCCTGTTTTTCTGCATACTTATCCAGATCACTGCTTACTCCCACAAAGCTTGCCACATCTGAAATATGAATTCCTAACTCATACATGTCTCCAAGATCTTTGATGCTTATGGCGTCATCTAGGTCTCGTGCATCTGATGGGTCAACGGTGAATGTAATTGTACTTCGTAAATCATCACGTCTTTTGATTACATCTTCTTCAGTCAACTCAAAGCTACTCAAAGCAACTGAAGAGACTGCAATTCCAAACTCCTCTTTCAGAAGCAAAAGGCTGTCATCCAAAGGACCTATTTCTGGGAGAATATCTATAACTCTTCCTATAGGATAAAAACATTGTTTTTTCCAGTCCAGAATCTGGACAAGAAAGATGCAGTCTCTAACTTCTTTTGAATGCTTTGCATGTATAAAAGTCCAAGTTCCATTACTTTGTTCCCAAACTGGAATGAAGTTGCGTCGTTTTTTGTTGATCCATATGCATATCTTGGGTGCTCTTCTATCAATAGGTTTCATTGTCCTTTTGACAAGTCTGCCTGAAGAATCCACACTTCTCTTAGTGTGATCTTCTTCCTCAAGAAGGCACACTAGCTGACGGGCGTTTTCATCTTTCCTGATGATACCAACCACCTTTGGTGAGCTTTGTTCCATTCTCTCTGTCTGAACGACCACCTCATCTCCAGTGAACGCCTGCCGCATGTTTGCTTGTCCTTCAATGCTAATATGTTTAAATGGATTTTTGAATAGCTTGACATAGCCTCTGTTGTACGCCTCCCTGAAGAACTTTCCCCGTTTGTACATCCTTGGTTGTGTTTCACATAATTCCATGAGACCTTCCACATCACTGGGGATATCATGCGACTCTCTTGACTCTTCATC
Organism: Oryzias celebensis; assembly: GCA_014656515.1. NCBI lineage: Eukaryota > Metazoa > Chordata > Actinopteri > Beloniformes > Adrianichthyidae > Oryzias > Oryzias celebensis. The sequence continues at coordinate 11,600,910 of BNCR01000005.1, forward strand.
TGAACTGTATTCTGGTTCCTGCTGTTCATACTCATCTTTAAGTTCTTGAAGAATGGCGTCATTGAGAACATGGCTGTCATTCAAAGCTTCACACTTTTGAAATCTGACAGTTTCCATAACATCTCTTTCAAAGAAGTCTTTGGTGTAATGTTGTGGTCCAACACTGCTGTTGCTGATACAGTGGTCTATGAAGCTTTTCCAGATTCTTGAGCATTTTCCAAAGCTGCAAAGTGCAGCAGCATCACCAACTACAACCACCTGAGATTGAGCTCTGGTCATCGCAGTGTTGAGCACACGGGCATCACTAAACAGGGGCAGACCAGGCAAATGGGAAGATTGGAGACTGTCCCGGGTTTGCACAGTTGTCACTATAACTGCCCTGAACTGTTTCCCTGTGAACACAGAGAGACAGTAGTATTTTAGAGAAAGAAGGAACAGTACCATTGTTTATGGCAGCTTGTGTCTTCAATCGCCATCGTTCATTTTCTAAAAAGTTTTATCAGGGGTCACGGGGCCTAACCCGGCTGCTCATGGGTGAATGCAGGGGACACCCCAGTCTGTCACAGTGGCCACAATCACACACCCACGCACACTCCAATCCACACCTACGAAGCATGTTTTTTGTCGGTGGGAGGAAGCCGGAGTATGGAAAAGCACAGTAGAGAAAACCCACACATGCACAGGCAAACTCCACACAGAAAGGCCCACATCGATGACACTGTTTCAAGTCCCCCAGCTGGGACTTGAATCGGGAACCTTTTTGCTGAGAGGCAAGAACGCTAACCACTGCGCCACAAACAACGTAGTAGAAGCTAAACCTCTGTGAAAATTACCTTGAACATTTGCCAGAGTTTCAACTTTAATTCCAGGAAAGGTTCTTGACAGGGCTTCTATAATTTGCCAAACCTGTGAGCCAAAGAAAATAGAGAGAAAATAATTAATTTGTTCCAGATTTAATCATTGACTAATATCGATGATTACATCTTTATTGATCGATTAATATCGACTAATCATCGGCTCTTCAATCATAGACTATCGGTGCAGAAATTGCCCAAGCACAACAAGATGCTTTGCTGTCACTATCACAGGTCAAAAGATCAATTCCACTAAAAGTTGTAGGTGGGAAAGATGATTCTGCCAAAGATTAGCTGTTCAAGGTTAACTTGATCTTATTTATTAGTGAACTCTATCAGAAGAACCTTGCATTAGCAATAACCTCTCTCATTAGCTGTGACGCTGCGGGACTCCTCATGGTGCCCGCTGTCCAGTGCTCAGTGCAGCCACTTTCACCCAAGAAGCGCATTTATTTTAGAAAAGTGTTTCTATAGCAGTTTTGCAAAATGTGTCCATTTCAGTACGCCCTGAAAATCACCTCCTCCAAGCGCAAAAACCTTTTTAGATAATTGTGATTTTTTTTTTCAAATTGTGATGTTTCCACAAAGTAAATTTAGTATCGCAAATCCAATTTCTGCAATTTCAGAGGTAATGGAAACACGACTATCGCCTCCTTGTAAAATGTAAAGCAAAAGAGAAGATTATTGTTACCTGAGCACCTTCTGACAGGACACAGATAGATTCCTGTTCTTTCTGCCCCCAGGTTGGTGGCCACTGATCCAAAATGTCCTTCACCACGTTTGCCACTTCCAGGACTTCTTGCTTGTTCCACCAGGACATAGAAATGGTGTCCAAGGCACAGTCTCCCCTAACATGGTGAAATCTCAGAGCGTGGTTTTTTGCTGGAGGCGAGATATCTCCAGCAGCCTTAATGACATTATCTTTACCAACGTAGAAGTGGGTGGAGGCAAACTCCACAATTTCTTTAGTGGAGCGGTAGTTGTCGCTAAAAAGAATGCAGCTGCGCTGGGCGGCATCACAAAGTTGGCCTTGATAGTAATGGAACAAGCGTGTAAGAAGCGTGTAATCTGAGCAGCGGTCATCATCCACAGAGAAGAGCTGGGGTCCCATTTGCATGTGATCTCCTGCTAAAACAATCCTGGTGTTTGATCCAGCAAGGTCTACAGCCAGCAGAGCTTCACACTCGAGCATCTGAGAGGCCTCATCAATAAGAATATGAGTGAAGTATCCCTCTGGAAGCTTCAGGTCATGAAAATGTTTTGCCATGCTTGTAGTTGTTACAACTATGTTGTGGTCATCCAGAGCATCTTTTGTGGGAGGCAGAAACTCCTGTTTATCTTCAGATAGAAGACAGTATTTTAAAGTGATCTCATCAGTTGTCGACAAGGCCCTCCCCTGTTTGTTTGATTTAATACGAAGCGGCCGCAGTCCTTCCTGTTCTCTGCTGAGGATTGGATGGAAATGGTCTCTGATGTAAAGATCAGCAGAACTGAAACATATTAAAGAAGGAAAAGCCACATAACAGTTAAGAATTAAACACACCATAAATTTAAAGTTACATTTCTTTCAGATTACATAAAGAAAAAGCAGTAGGTAGTAGGAAAAAAAATGAATCTTTGTCCCTCAGGTTGTGGTACTGTCAAGTGTTACCTTTTGGTCTCTGATCACCACATGTTTACTTTAATGTTTACTTTATTCTAATAGACCCAACATCAGAGAGAAAGTTAGTGTTTTAACAATCAATCCTACCCGTAGATTTTCCTACCCATAGCACAGAATGATAGCAAAAGCCATCTAATTGTCCTAACTTATCCTACCTAAATAAACAAATGTTACATATCGATGAAAACAAAGCAGGCTCTCGAGAGTTGTCCCTGACAACAGAAATCAATTTGTCAATCTATTTTCAGAACTTGTTAAATTCTTTTCCGGGTCATGGGGCTGCTGACCCCATCACCAACCTGTTACAGGGTCACACACTCACTATCTCATGCACACCTTGGTGAAATTTAAGGTCACCAATCAACCTATGGAACATGTTTATGGACTGTAGGAGGAATCCAGAAAAACCCAAGGACCTTCATCATGGCTGTAGGAACTAGGGCCTTCACGCTGTGAAGCAAGACTGCTAACCATTGCAGCCCATTCCATGGAAATCCTTTCCCTCAACAACTTGACAGTATATTTTTGAAAAATGATAAATACAATTCTTAAAGAAAGTGTCTGGGTATAGATGGATGTATGGATGAGTGTATGGATGGATGATCTCGATAAAATGTAACTCAAACAAGACACCATGTTTGAGCTGAGTGTGTTACCTGTTAGTGTGAGTGCAGATCAACACTTTGTTCTGACCATGTTTACAAAGCTCCCTGGTTGCTGTAGCAAGGGTAAAGGTTTTTCCGGTTCCAAAAGGGCCATAAATGAGAAGAGGTGCCACCAACTTTTTACCATTGCAGTCCCCTACAATGAAGTCAACAGCTGATTGCTGCTTTGGGTTCAGCTTCTCAAAGGTTACATTGCCAACAGGAATCCCACAGTTCTCAAAATTGGGCAGGACTCTAGTTGTGTCAGGAAGAAGATCCACTGCTTTGTGCCAAATGCCAAATCTGTAGCGGTCAAGCTGAAACTGCACCTCCATTTTATACGTCTCGTTGCTTTTGAGGGCTAAATCAGAGCAGCATTGCTTGGACAGCCTCAGATGGATCTGGCTTCCATTTGTTTTGAGAGGCAGAATGCTGGCTTCATAAACCCTGGTTTGTGGATGGCCTGTGCTTACCGGGGCCACTAAAACTGAGTGAATGCTTTGTTTCAGAACCAGACCTTCTGGACTGTCCACCGTCAACTTGCAAGGAACTGAGATGACACCAAATAATGCCCCATGAGGAGCAAACTCCATCCCAAACTTAGGACGCTCCAGTTGTTCCATTGTTGTGATTTCTCCACAAACGTTTAGTCTACAGTAAAGAGGAAAAACAAAATGTGTTTTAGTAAACGTATCCAAATTCTAAACATGTAAATGAGAAAAGGATGTAAACAGGAATCCTACCTTGAAACAATCTGGTCCTGTGCTTGCTCCTCAGCATAAAGGAATTGATGCATCCTCTCTCTGTAGTTTTTGTTGTTTAAAAGAGGTTGCTTAGTTTGGGAATACTTCTGGAAAGAGTTCCTTTGAGGAAGCTTGTACTTCTTTGACAATGTCTCTTGCTCTTCTGTTCCTGATGAACAGGGGATTACCACTCTATTCTCTCTGTGCCAGCGCTCTGTTCTCTGAAACATGGCACCGGGGTTCCAGCTTGATGAATTATCATCATCAGATGTAAGAAGGCCTACTCGCACCTTGAGTTTCCTTACGAGCACCGGCCTCATGTCAAAATCCAGCACCAACCACTGCTCATACAGGCCTGGATGGCTGCATGTAAAAGACACAGTGATGTTGAAGCACATGTCTTCACTACTAAACTGCTTTCCTGGTGAGTAAAACATTGAGCTGTTGTCACTGAGGCTGAAGGCAGCTCCAGGTTCCTGCTTCAGGAGTGCTACATGCTGCAGCTTTCTCTGTGGAAAACAAGAGTGAGGCTTTACCATCCAAAGACTAAATAAACAAGATTAGACACATTTGAGAATTAGATCTTTGACTCAACATGTCCAAGCAGAAATCCACTGCACAATGGGAATACATTCTAAGTAAACAGATTTTGTTGACTCGTTTCAAGCTCAGCTGAGAGGAATTCATTACAACGGATCATTCAGTCTGTAGACAGTCTTTTTACCCCTCTGGCCCACAGAACATTCTCAAGGAGAAACACCATCCTGTTGTGGTCTGTTCCAGTGAATGAACTCAAGCTACAACCTGAGGTATCTCAGGCTGAAAACTTTTTTGCTAAATAAGTGATCAAGATTGATCACAACTAGATCTTTATTTTCATTCTATTATATTGGACTTTTTTCCTCTATAAAAGTTTGAACTTTGAAAGTTTAAAAAGAGAGAAAAGTGTGAAAATGCTTGTGACCTAAAACCCATCTAGGACATCTTCAGCCAAAGATTCAACCAGTGTGACTCAGAAATAAATACGCGGGTGAACAGTAAATTGAACAGTGCAGGTGAAATTTTCTAGATTCCCCTTATTTCTTGAAAGATAATCAAGGGTAAGTTAAATGTCTTCAAACAAAAACAGGAATCGAAGGAAAATACATTCACATTTTAGACTTAAAACATTCATCCCACTGTTGTTTTTCCACATTAAAATGGTAAAAACATTATTACAACATTATATAACACTGTATGGTCACACGTCTTTGCAAAATTCAAAGTGTTTCCATACATTGGACTGTAATGATGGCTTGATCTTTTTGCTGCCATTATATGTGTGTTGTCCATTGTGATGGCACTCGGTTGTTTTTAATAGTGAAATAAATCCAGTATCTTAATCCAAATGGTATTTTCCAAGATTGATTACTGATTTATCTAATTTTGAAACAATTTTTTAATGATATTGGTCTATTTGAGTTGATCGAGTAGCGACTTGCCTCAGACAGATCGATCTGGTTGGATTGCAGGAATATAAACCCAGCGGGCACCATGATGTCAGCTTGATGTCAAAATTGGGTGTAGGGTTTTGGAACCAGGTCGATTTGTTGTTTTCGGTTGTAGTCATTTCCTGTTTTATTTTGTTGTACTTCCTGTGCTCACCGTTCTTCGCAGGTCACTTGTCGCTTCCTTCCTTATGTGTTTCCTCCCTCCTGACACACCTGTGTGTCATTAATTAATCCTCTCTCCCCGTTATATACCCTCGTCTCCCTTGCACGGGTTGTCGGGTGGTTTTGGTTACTACTTGGACTGATTACCTCTTTTCGAGCTATTAAATGAATGACTTTTTTCATTTTCGAGTACCGTCTGCGTTTGTGTCCACACGCCAACCCTGACATTACCACCCGACCAGTAATATGGACGCAGCAGACGCGGAGACGGTACGGGCATTGCTTCGCCAACAGGAGGAACAGATGTCCTGCCTACGTCAAGGATTACTGGAGATGTCGAGCCGTCACGAACGACAATTTGCCGCACTGGGTGAACGTTTTGAGCAACTGACGGAGCGTTTTCAACATGCGCCGTCTTTCCCTTCGTCACGCCCATTGCCTTCCACGCCGATCCAGGGGACCTGGGAGAGTGTTCCGGTCGCTCCTAATGCTCAACTAGCCCGTCCAGAAAGGTTTTCGGGAGATTCTGGGGACTGTCGGGCTTTTATTACCCAGTGTGAGCTCCACTTCCAATTGCAAGTGCCTCACTATCCTTCGGACCAAGCAAAGGTGGCTTTCATCATCTCCCACCTCACCTGGAGAGCAGGTGCATGGGCAACGGCTGAATGGCAGCGTGGAGCACCTACCTGCGCATCTCTTTCGGCTTTTCTGGAGGCTTTTCAGCAGGTGTTCCAGCACACCAAGCCGGGCCGAGAGGCAGCTCGAGCCCTTATGCAACTTCGGCAACGGGGCAGAAGGGCAGCTGACTACGCCATCGAGTTCCGCACCCTGGCCTCCACTAGTGGTTGGGACACCACTGCGCTCATGGACGCTTTCGTGGAGGGACTGTCCGAGGAATTAAAGGACAGACTAATTGCTCTAGAGCTGCCTTCCTCCTTGGAACCCCTCATTGCTATGGTTATCAGGATCGATAACCGGTTACAGGATCACAAACTGGAACATGGCAGATCTACACCCCGCTTCCAACACAGTTCTGTTGGACGCAGGAGCTTAGACTCACCTGACTGTGCTGTTTTTCCCACAGACCCCCCGCCTCCTGTTTCTGAGGAACCTATGCATCTTGGCCGGGGTAAATTAACAGCTTACGAGCGACGGCGACGGATGGTCTCAGGTGAGTGCCTTTACTGTGGTAAGCGGGGTCATTTCTGCAGGGAGTGCCCAAACTCCTCTGCTCGTCAGTAAGAGTGGGCGCGCTGACGAGCGGTGATTTGGCGCTCACTAGTAAAGGTCCTGCAGCCCATCCATCCATCCATCCATCCATCTTCTTCCGCTTATCCGGGACCGGGTCGCGGGGGCAGCAGTCTAAGCAGAGATGCCCAGACTTCCCGCTCCCCGGCCACTTCCTCCAGCTCCTCTGGGGGGACCCCGAGTCGTTCCCAGGCCAGCCGAGAGACGTAGTCTCTCCAGCGTGTCCAGGGTCTTCCCCGGGGCCTCTTCCCAGTGGGACATGCCTGGAACACCTCCCTAGGGAGGCGTCCAGGGGGCATCCGAACCAGATGCCCAAGCCACCTCAACTGGCTCCTCTCGATGTGGAGGAGAAGCGGCTCTACTCCGAGCTCCTCCCGGGTGACCGAGCTTCTCACCCTATCTCTGAGTGAGCGCCCAGCCACCCCACGGAGGAAGCTCATTTCAGCCGCTTGGATCCGGGACCTTGTTCTTTCGGTCATAACCCAGAGCTCATGACCATAGGTGAGTATTGGGGCGTAGATCGACCGGTAAATTGAGAGCCTTGCTTTCTGGCTTAGCTCTCTCTTCACCACGACGGACCGGTACAGCGACCGCATGACGGTGGACGCAGCACCAATCCGTCTGTCGATCTCACGCTCCGATTTTCCCTCACTCGTGAACAAGACCCCAAGATACTTAAACTCCTCCACCTGGGGAAGGAGCACTCCACCCACCCAAAGAGGGCAAACCACCTTTCTCCGGTCGAGAACCATGGCCTCAGACTTAGCGGTGCTGACCCTCATCCCAGCCGCTTCACACTTGGCTGCAAACCGTTCCAATGCATGCTGGAGGTCCTGGCTTGATGAAGCCAACAGGACAACATCATCTGCAAAGAGCAGAGAGGAAATCCTGTGGTTCCCAAACCAGACCCCCTCCGGACCCTGGCTGCACCTAGAAATTCTGTCCATAAAGACTATGAACAGAACCGGTGACAAAGGGCAGCCCTGCCGGAGTCCAACATGCACCGGGAACAGGTCTGACTTAGTGCCAGCTATGCGGACCAAGCTCCTGCTCTGGTCATACAGAGACCGGACAGCCTTGAGTAAGGCTCCCCGGATCCCATACTCCCAAAGAACCCTCCACAGGACACCTCGGGGCACACGGTCGAACGCCTTCTCCAAATCCACAAAACACATATGGACAGGATGAGCGAACTCCCACGAACCCTCCAGTACCCTAGACAGGGTGTAGAGCTGATCCACAGTTCCACGGCCAGGACGGAAACCGCATTGCTGTTCTTGAATCTGAGGTTCGACTATTGGCCGGACTCTCCTCTCCAGTACCCTGGAGTGGTTTGGGTGGCAGTCGAGGGCGAGTGCCTTGGCGGCCTAAACCCCGGTCATGGAATTTGGCTTTTGGGACATGGAACGTCACCTCTCTGGGAGGGAAGGAGCCTGAGCTTGTGCGAGAGGTTGAGAGGTACCAACTAGACATAGTTGGGCTCACCTCTACGCACAGCCTGGGCTCTGAAACTCAGTCACTCGAGAGGGGTTGGACTCTCTACCATTCTGGAGTTGCACATGGTGAGAGGCGGCGGGCTGGTGTGGGCTTACTCGTGAGCCCCAAGCTTAGCCGCCAAGTGTTGGAGTTCACCCCGGTGGACGAGAGAGTTGCTTCCCTCCGCCTTCGGGTGGGGGGCAGGTCTCTGACTGTGGTTTCAGCTTACGGGCCGAACAACAGTTCGGAGTACCCAGCTTTCTTGGTGTCTCTCGGAGGGGTGCTGGAAAGCGCCCCGACGGGGGACTCCATTGTCCTCCTGGGTGACTTCAATGCCCACGTGGGCAATGACAGTAGCACCTGGAGGGGCGTGATTGGTAGGAACGGCTTGCCTGATCTGAACCCGAGCGGTGTTTTGTTGTTGGACTTCTGTGCTAGTCATAGTTTATCCATAACAAACACCATGTTCCAGCACAAGGGTGTCCATCAATACACGTGGCATCAGGACACCCTCGGCAGGAGATCAATGATCGACTTTGTAGTCGTTTCAGGCGACCTCCGGCCGTGTGTTTTGGACACTCGGGTAAAGAGAGGGGCAGAGCTGTCCACTGATCACTACCTGGTGGTGAGTTGGATTCGTTGGCGGGGAAGGAGGCCGGAAAGACTTGGTAAACCCAAACGTACCGTGAGGGTCTGCTGGGAACGTTTGGCTGAGCCCTCCGTCAGGGAAGTCTTTAACTCCCACATCCGGGAGAGCTTCAAACAGGTACCGAGGGAGGCTGGTAACATTGAGTCTGAATGGACCATGTTTTCCACCTCCATTGTCTCTGCTGCTGTTCGGAGCTGTGGTCGCAAGGTCTCTGGTGCCTGTCGTGGCGGCAACCCCCGAACCCGTTGGTGGACACCGGAAGTAAGGGATGCCGTCAAGCTGAAGAAGGAGTCGTATCAGGTCTGGCTGGCTTGTGGGACTCCAGAGGCAGCTGACAGGTATCGGCAGTCTAAGCGAGCTGCGGCTCAGGCTGTAGTAGAGGCAAAAACTCGGTCCTGGGAGGAGTTCGGTGAGGCCATGGAGAAGGACTATCGGTTGGCCTCGAAGAGGTTCTGGCAAACCGTCCGGCGCCTCAGGAGGGGTAAGCAGTTCTCTGCAGGCACCGTTTTCAGTGCAGGTGGGGAGCTGCTGACTTCAACTGGGGACATTGTCGGGCGGTGGAAGGAATACTTCGAGGATCTCCTCAATCCTGCTGACACGCCTTCTGTTGAGGAAGCAGAGGCTGAGAACTTTGGGGTGGGGCTGTCCATTACCCAAGCTGAAGTCACCGAGGTAGTTAACAAGCTCCTCGGTGGCAAGGCACCGGGGGTGGACGAGGTCCGCCCTGAGTACCTCAAGTCTCTGGATGCTGTGGGAGTGTCTTGGCTGACACGTCTCTGCAGCACTGCGTGGCAGTCGGGAACAGTACCACTGGACTGGCAGACAGGGGTGGTGGCCCCCCTCTTCAAGAAGGGGGACCGGAGGGTGTGTTCCAATTACCGGGGAATCACACTCCTCAGCCTCCCTGGGAAAGTCTATGTCCTGCAGCCTGTTTGTTAAAAATACAGGTCATGTTTCAGGGTAAGGGGGTTTCTGCTGAGGCTTTAGTAGATTCAGGAGCAGAGCAGAACCTCATGGATGCCGAGCTAGCTAAACAGGTCGGACTTGCGTATGAGTCATTACCTCGGCTGTTACAAGTGGTCTCCCTAAACGGTCAAGAGGTAGCCACCATCTCACACATAACCGAACCTGTTCATTTGATTATCTCAGGTAACCATCATGAATCTACCCGTTTTTTCATTTTTTCCTCTGGTCAGAACCCACTGGTTCTGGGTTACCCTTGGCTTTTGGCACACAACCCCGTTATTGATTGGTCCTCCAGTCGTATCTCTGGTTGGAGTGAGAGATGTCACACCTCTTGTTTACGCTCAGCTCGGCCTCCTGGGGAAGACCCCGCTGTCCCGGTTAGGCAGCCGCCCTCACCTGACCTATCCGGAATTCCACCGGAATATCATGATTTAGCGGATGTATTTTCCAAGTCACGAGCTCTCTCTTTGCCCCCTCACCGACCTTATGACTGTGCTATCGATTTACAACCTGGCGCTACTTTACCCCTAGAGCAGGTTGTATAGTCTGTCGAAGCCCGAGAGAGAGGTCATGGAGAAATACATCGCTGAATCTCTGAATTCTGGGATCATCAGACCTTCATCTTCACCAGTGGGATCCGGGTTCTTTTTTGTGGGACCCGAAGGATGGGTCACTCCGACCGTGTATTGACTATCGAGGGTTAAACGAGATCACGGTCAGGAACAGTTACCCTCTACCATTGATGAACTCCGCTTTTGAAGCTTTGCAGGAGGCCCGGATTTATTCCAAGCTGGATCTTCGCAATGCTTACCATCTCGTGCGGATGAGAGCTGGAGATGAATGGAAGACCGCCTTCACTACCCCTTTGGGACATTTTGAGTATCTGGTCATGCCTTTTGGTCTCTGTAATGCCCCTGCAGTTTTCCAGGCCATGATTAATGATGTGTTAAGGGATTTCATTCATCGTTTTGTGTTTGTTTATTTAGATGACATTTTGATTTTTTTCCAGGACTGCCAGCGAACATAGGCGGCATGTTCGTCTGGTTCTCCAGCGGTTACTCGAGAACAAACTGTTTGTAAAGGCGGAGAAGTGTGAGTTTCACTCTCCGTCTGTTTCCTTCCTGGGATTTGTCATTTCTGAGGGTGAGGTGAAACCCGATCCGGCTAAGGTGAAAGCGGTGGTGGAGTGGCCTACCCCTTCTAACAGGAAACAGTTACAACATTTTCTGGGGTTTGCCAACTTCCTCCGTCGCTTCATCCGGGGTTACAGTTCGGTGGCCGCGCCACTCACGGCGCTCACCTCATCCTCCTCCCCTTTTATCTGGACCAAGGAGGCAGAGGCAGCTTTTAATAAGCTCAAACATCTGTTCACCTCTGCCCCTGTTTTGGCCCAACCCGATCCGCCCAGACAATTTATTGTGGAGGTAGATGCCTCAGACACGGGAGTGGGTGCGGTCCTGTCCCAACGGGGGGTTTCTGACAGCAAGATGCGTCCTTGCGCTTACTTCTCCCGTCGGCTTTCTCCGGCCGAACATAATTATGATGTGGGGGATAAGGAACTGCTGGCAATAAAGCTAGTGCTCGACGAGTGGAGACACTGGTTAGAGGGGTCTACTATGCCGTTTTTGGTTTGGACAGATCATAAGAATCTGTCCTACCTACGAACCGCTAAACGGCTAAATTCCAGACAGGCACGATGGTCTTTGTTTTTCAACCGTTTTAGTTTTGTAGTTACTTATCGACCTGGTTTCTCAGGACAGCCAACCGGCCTGTATTCTTCCCCCCTCATGTGTGCTAGGTGCCCTCTTCTGGCAACTGGAGAGAGACATTAGGGCCGCCCAGGCTCAGGAACCAGATCCGGGAGGAGGTCCTCCTAATAAACTGTTTGTCCCAAGTTCTCTCAGATCTCAGGTACTCCAGTGGGCTCATGCCACACGACTCACCTGTCACCCAGGAATCCGCAGGACTGAATCATTTTTGCGGTTCTGGTGGCCCAGCGTGACCAAGGACGTCCGGGATTTTGTTTCAGGTTGTCTGGTGTGTGCTCAGAACAAGGTGAGTACACACCCACCTGCTGGACTATTACATCCACTTTCCATCCCGGGTCGGCCTTGGTCACACATTGCTTTGGACTTTGTGACCGGCCTGCCGTCCTCCGCTGGAAAGACCGTCATCCTGACTATTGTGGATCGTTTCTCTAAGGCCGCTCACTTTGTGGCCTTGTCCAAACTTCCTTCAGCTGCTGAGACGGCAAGACTGGTGATAGAATACATTTTCAAGTTACATGGCATTCCCGCAGACATGGTGTCGGATCGAGGTCCTCAGTTCATCTCACAAGTCTGGAAGGCTTTCTGTGGGGCTTTCGGGGCCACTGCCAGTCTCTCCTCTGGTTTCCACCCACAGTCTAACGGGCAGGCGGAGCGGACCAACCAGGACCTGGAGGCTGCGCTCCGGTGCATCTGCTCCCGACACCAGACCTCCTGGATTACGCTGTTGCCGTGGGTGGAATATGCGCATAACTCCCTCACCCCATCTGCCTCTGGTATGTCCCCTTTCGAGTGTTCCCTGGGGTACCAACCTCCGCTGTTCCCCGAGCAGGAGACGGAGGTGGCGGTGCCGTCGGTGCAACATCTCTATTGCCGCTGTCGGCGCATATGGCGGGAGGTTCGAGCAGCCTTGTTGCGTTCCAGTGAGACAAACAAGAGACTGGCGGATCGCCGGCGCACTCCAGCTCCAGCTTATCGACCGGGCCAGTTCGTCATGCTCTCCACCTCCAACATCAAGCTTCGGACGGAGTCCAAGAAGCTGTCTCCCAGGTTCATCGGACCTTTCGAGATCGTCAAGGTCATCAATCCTGTGGCAGTCAGGCAATGCCTGCCCAGGTCCTTGCGCATCCACCCGGTCTTCCATGTCTCACAGCTAAAGCCCCACATCACGAGTGCTCTGCAACAGCCGTCCTCTCCGCCACCTCCTCCTCGCATCATTGATGGCCAACCGGCCTACACCGTCCGGCGACGGGGTCGTGGTCTCCAGTACCTGGTGGACTGGCAGGGGTACGGACCTGAGGAGAGATCCTGGGAACCCGCTTCGCGCATTCTGGATCCTGACCTCATCAGAGACTTCAATCGGCGGCGCCGAGACCAGCCTCCTCCTGCGCCAGGCGGCGCACCTTGAGGAGGGGGTACTGTTTTGGAACCAGGTCGATTTGTTGTTTTCGGTTGTAGTCATTTCCTGTTTTATTTTGTTGTACTTCCTGTGCTCACCGTTCTTCGCAATGCATTTCATTGTCTTAATAATGAGTTTGACAATTTTGTGTAATTATTTTCGTGTATTGTTCAACTTATGCTTGAAATAAACAAATCAATCAATCAATCTTAGAAACAAATAACTTGCTTGACTGCAATTGTCCCAGAAAGCATAACAATCATAGTCGTACCTCCGTCTCAACTTTGAAAGTCCACCTCAGTGGTTCATCCATATTCTCTAACTCCACAGTTAGATCTTTATCACAGCAGATTCTGACATCATCAACCTGCTCAGACATCTGAAATAAAGAAGATGAGGAGAAAGGGTTTGATTTTATTAGAAAATGACCATTGAGTGCTAGTTGGTGTCCTTAATGAAACATTAATTTTAGCTGCAGTTCTTCCACTATCCTGCAGTTGCATACTCACAATGTACTCCTCCTTGCTGCTCTGAGTGTACTCTTCCAAGAGTCTCTGGTTGTAGGACACAAAGCCCTGAGTCTCCATAGTGTTCCTGATCTCCTTCTCCTCTGCAGCTCGCATCATCCACTCCTGCAGCTCCTCCTCAGAATGAGCTTTGGGACAGTTGTGGCCGTACTCACATGTCTGTGGTCTGAGATAAAAAGCTTGTTTATGGCTAAGGAAATATAACTGACCGGTTAGCAACCACATTCTGAATGTTCCTACATATTTTACATGGAAAAAAAGGCTGCAAGTCACAAGGTGAACGCTGTCTAAAGTTTGAGTCGCAACTGCCCTTACAGCTAGTCTGTGGATGAAAAGTGGGCAAACCTGTGCAGAGCATGTCTTTGGCTCACACAGAATAGCAAGGCTGTAAACCACTTGACTACTGGTTATCCCGTAGAGAGAACTTTTTCATGCACATTTTTTCTACAGGTATACATACAGTACACATGTGAACTTTTGAGTTTGTCAACTAAAGGAGGAAAAAGTGGTAAATGCTGACAATTCGAAAATTCAAAACTGATCGCTCAATTTTAATCTCCTGAAATGTCTTTCTTTCTCTGCAGTGTCTTCTGACAGGCAGCAGAGGGCGCAGGGGACCATTTCTTTAAATTTTGAAAACTTTGTTGACAATGTGTCAATGACATACAATAAGGGCCATAATTTTTTTTTTAAAAGAAAGAAATGTGCATCAGATTTTTCCCAAATAAATGCCATGAGGGATACAAAACTAAAAAAAAGATAAAACGAATAAAACTATCTACTACTACTAACTATTAATCGAAAATTCAGAAAGATAAATGGTTTTAACTGCTTTAATAAATAATTTGTAAATAATTGCTGATTTAAGTAATTAATCCAAATAAATGTTGAGTTTTATTGCTGATTAGTGTTTAAGATCCTCTAAGTGCTTTTGCATTACATATTTTTTTTCTCGTTTACCTTCTTTTGTTTATACATGTATTTAGTTATTTAGGTTTCCCCTGATCTCTTTAATTATAAACCCCCCACCCCCCCGCGCCAAAAAAGAACGAAAAAGTACTTATCGCCAATGATATTTAGTTACACCTCAAGTAGTAATAATTACGCATTTCTTTGGAATCGTAATTCAAAATTGGCATTGATGTTATTATATATCTATTATCTCATATCTTCTCTTTTTTATAAGACGAGGGAGGGAGATGCAAAGAGGATTGAGGGTGAGACGCACCCCATCAACCATCAGAAAAGAGCGGCTCACGGAGACACACCCCGAATCGGGCCGGATCAGAGTCTGGGTAAACAAAAATAACCTTTCTTTACGCCAGCGAAGAAACATAAAGACACGCGCCTGCGTCCAAAACCAATAATATTCAGTAATAATGAGAGGGCTTCACAGTCTTACCTGAGGAACGCGCGCTCGCGGCTACAATAAGGTTGTCTCTATCAGTCTCTCCTTTAGACTCGAGTTGAGTTTTGTTTCTCTAATTAAAGGGAAAATGTTGCACGCGGGCACGCACACGCGCTTATCAGAGATTACAGCCCCACACAACTATACTGTTGCCTCCTTTGCCTCTACTTCCTCCTCTACTTTTTTTTACCTCACTGATACCAGTTTTTCAAGTGTCTGGTCTAATTCATTATCAGTCTGTGTCATTGTAGTCTTCCTCGCCAGTCTTTCAAAGAGTAGTTTCCCAGCTGCAGTTGAGCTCTGTTGTGACGGTGTGTGTTTTTATTTACCCAAGTGTTTACTTGTTGTGTGTACTCATTTTATTAGGGCTGCTCCCGGTTTAGGTAATCAAATGCAGGCTGATCTTGCCCAGCTGGCAGTTTAATAATTACCTGGATGTTTAGAGCTTCCAGAAAAGTAGGTTTGGTTTGAAAAATCACAGAACTGCTTTTTTTAAAAGATAGTTTTATGTTTCCCCCTTTATTGTTGGTACATTTGTTCAGTTGAAGTTTCTGTGTATGTGTGTGAAAGGAAAAAAATCCTCCCATACACCAGTTTGCAAAAAATAATGAAATGAAGGAGCAAATGCAGAAGGCATGCAACGTAAATTAAATTAAATAAAAAGGAGAGAGGTGTGGCTCAGATGTACAGAGGTCACATAAATGCATCACAGTGCTACATCTGTCTCCAGGGAAGTGCTTGTGTTTGGCTGATGACCTTACATGCACTCTGGGCCAGTCCCACATGTAATCCCTGATCACCTTTGCTCTTTTTCTCCGTCAGAAGAGTTTAAGCGAAGTGTGCTGCTGTCCTGTACATGTTTGATCACTGAACAATCCTTTTTATTCATCCTTCCCACTTTCTAGAGACGGAGCTGTATGATTATGATATTCAAAGGCAGATAAAACAGAATAAAATGTAGATTGACCTTATAAAGTAGAAGATGGAGAAAGAAATTGCTAAACTTAAAGGCCAACTTTAATAAAACAGTTTTTCGTGTTTATAATGTGTTCTTGTAGCATTTTCTCAAAGAGAACATAATGTAAAAAAAGGAAACGTATCTTAAAATTGTGTTTCTTTGTATTTAACTACTTAAATCACAATGATTTAGGAGCAGACAAAAAAAATACTATTTAAAAGAGTTTGTAGTTGTGACATAGAAGCTACAACAGCAAGCCAAAAGCTCTTTGCACCAATCTATTCTGACGCATCCTCTTGCAGACAAATAGGTCCACATGTGTCTTCATTTTCCTTGTCTGAGTTCATATCTGGCTCAAAACTGTATGACTGGATAGCTCCAATATTGCTCACTATTTTTGCAATGTTAGGCTTGGGGTGTTAGGTGCTGTAAGCTAGTGGTGGAGGGTGTAAACATATGGATGATGAGGAGTGGGTACGGCTTACTCTGCCCGCACGGTCTCGTGAACATCTTAGAGATGAATTTCAAATGAGCTACTGCAGCTCTGCAGAAAACGTGCCCAAGAAAACGCCACAGGTTCTTTGATTTTGGGGAAAAACAGTATAATCATAATTAAAAGACCACCAGGAACGCTTAAAATAAAACAGAAAATAAAACAGATCAAAAGATGATCAGAGTGGAACTTTAAAGAGCAAATGTTGGAGCACTGCCTTAAGGTTGGAAGGTTGGAATAAATGTCACATTGTTTTATGTGAACATTTTAAATAAATTGATTTTGACAAATGTAGTCTCTTGTGATTCTTTCACCTTATTTGTTTAAGGGGGGTGGGGGGTTTCCTTTCCACCATCTCCAACAGGACAGGTTTTATACAGTATGTTCTGCTTCCTCCAACAGTTCATAAACATGCTTTGTAGTTTAATTGGTTATTCAAAATTGTCCCCAGGTGTGAACGTTTGTGAATTTGCATGCCTGTGACCAACAGGTGACCTGTCCAGGCTGTATAATCCTTCGCCCGACAGTAGGCTTCAGTAACCCCATGACTACAAAAGGGAATCAGCAGGTTCAGAAATGGACGGATGGTATGAAAACCCTTCAGTACAGGGCTATGTTATCTACGGACAGTAAAAATACCTCATTGAATTTTTGTTTCCTCTTCCATAGATATAGCTCAGACCTCTCTTCGAAATAAACTCACCTCTTACTCTGGAGCAGATTATGTTGAGAGATTACATTGCTATGGTTGCTTACAAGGTGCCTCAATATTTGGAATGTTCTGTTTATTCACTAACTCAAACTGAAACTGTTGTAGCTACGCCACAAAACCTGATTTCTGAAAGAAGTCCCCGACAAATGAAACGTGTGCATTTGTATAGTTGTTGATGAGCACCGATGTGTTGGCCAGTTTTGCAGTTTGGGGTCCAACACTAAAAACTTCTTCACTGGTCCATTCTTTTCAGATGTAAATTTGATGTGCAGTTGAATTTGAAAGTTAAATGAAAGTGTGTGCACAAACAAATAGCCTAGCAAATTTTGAAAAAAATATCTTCAAACATTAATTCTGTTTATTTCTCACCTGAGACAAGAAGAAGAAAATAAAGGTTGTTTTTTTTGTTTTTTTGTGTAAGTTTTGAAAAGGGTTAGATAAATGTATTTCCTACACAATATATTTTTGGTAGAAAAAATAGAATTTCATGAATCCACTAAATTGTTGCACACTCACTTTCTGGTAGGAGGTAATGATGGCATTCTGTGTTTTTCCTTACTTTGTCACATACTAGATAGTATAGTATAAAAACATGGCAGTGTACTTGAAGTTTACTTTCATGTACTATCTTTTTAAAATGTTCCAATTCAGTCTGAAGAAGTATTTAGTTTGTATACTTCCTACACTACATGGTTTAGTATACTTGCCATACTTATACTCAAGTATACTTAATAAATTAAACTTCAAGTGCACTATTTTATGCTAAGAGTTGTCATTTTTGAAAAGACGTTTGGTCAATGTGATCTTCAGATCGAAAGAGGATGAAGTTCAGTCGAGGTCTTAGTTGCACTCCTCTCACACAAACATTGATAAGATAAATGTGTGTGTGCCAGCATGAAATGCATCAGGGCTCCGCTTACCAATCAGTAGGATAACAGGCTTAAGTTTATCAAACTTAACAACATTTGGAAGGGGTGTGCATGCCCAGTTTCATGAAGCAAATCTGAGCAAAAAAATTTGATAAATACAACATATAAATAGCAAAGAAGTGTGTGTGTGTGTGTAAAGGTGTGGCAGGGACGCTGGCCCACATATTTACGACTATAAAATCACACTGATAAGGATTGTAATGACATGTTTGTGAGGTATGCAAATTACTCACTCTGACTTAGTTCAGTTTTGCCAAGGTCCAACACTTGAAAATATTTCAAGTAGACCCTTAGCAAAAAGCAGTACACTTGAAATGTATTTTATTAAGTATACTGGAGAATTAGTATAGCAAGTCTGCTATTTGTAGTGTAGGATGTATACTAACTGAATACTTCATCTGACTAAATTGGAACATTTACAATATGTGGATAGTATATAGAGAAGACCTGTCAACCTGTGACCGCAGATGGCGCTGTCACAGCCTTGTAATATTGTCTTGCCCAACTGTCAGCCAGAAGAAGAACACTTACTGTCACCCCTGTGTTCACGCTTTAAACAGATAACCTCCTTCAGGAGCTTCTCTTCAGGGGCATTGCTTGTCATCTCAACTAAGAACACACATTCTGGCTCTGCAGACTGTTCACCTGCAATGTACCAACAGATGAATATGGAGTTGGGAGTCAGCTTTGACTTTTCTCTGTGGAACATCACCGGACCAAGGTTAACCACTGACATTTGAACCGGATAGGTAAAGGAGCCCCTCATGTGAAAGAGGAACAAGCTGTTTATGGTCAGTGGCTCGAGGTTCCTCGCCATTTTTGTCTCAAAGTCTCCAATGTGCAGCTGGATCTGCTGGAGCTGCTGCTCTGCTGAGGCCACCTCATCTGCATCCACTTCAACCTGTTCACTCTTTGCAACAAAGGCTTCCAGGTTCTGACGGCTGAAGGTGATTTCCTGGAAGAGCATTTCTAAATAGGCCAGAAGGAGCTCTATGTGTGTCCTCATCCAATCCTTCACATCCTGGAGCCTATGAAGGCCCATGAGAGACTTCAACATGTCGATGGACACAGAGGTGGATTGTTCCTCGCACTGGATAACAAAATGGTAAGAGCTCCTCTGTTTGAGCAGCAGCCTTTCCTGCATCGCCTGAAAAACGAGAATGCTTCATTTCAGTGATGTGCTTTTGACTCCAAGTTACCTGGACAAACATGGATAATTGAGGTTTGAGCTGAGAGAATTTTCTATTCGAATAGACAGGAACTGGAATTCCGGGCTGACGTGAATAGTGAATCCTTGAGAAAGCCACCTTAACCAGCCAGCACTCACTGTGATGGATGTATGGTCCAGCGTTGTGTGGAGCAGCTCCTGGATCCTGTTCTTCAGATCAGGCAGACTGTTCATGTCAGCAACAGCGTCCTCCTCTCTGCTCGGAGGAGTGTCAGCATGGACTGGAGAACCTGCAGGAATCAATTTGTATTGAGACATGGAATTTTTATTTTACCACAATTAATGACCAAGCACCATCACAGGGGACAACACGCGTGATGGCAGACCTGTGTTAGATACAGGGCTAGACTGAAGTACCAAATGGTAAATAACGTGAGGGACTACAACTCTTCCACATTTTTGTGCTGGATTCCAAAATAAAACTAGATCCTTTCCTTGACTAATTCTTGATTTATTCTGAAACTTAAACCATGTTCTGATGATTTTTACATTATTTTAATCTAAAAGGGTAGTACATTTCCTTATCATAGCTAAATCAATTTTTCCTTTACCTTAAGTGATTGTTGAGCATTTGACCATTGTCTTTATTTAACAAAACAGGGCTTTGCCGTTGAGCATCAACTAGTTTAAATTGGTTTTGTTCCAATGTTCAGTTATTTCAGAGAATGTTTATAGTCAGGAATTTGTAATCTATGAAACCCGAAACAAAAACCCTAAACCAGAAACATATTATTTTTCTTCAGAACAGAACTAGGCAAAAGAAAAAAGAAAAAAAAACATTTAAAGATTCCTGCTTCAGAATGGCTGAAGTGGGGAAGGTCAAGGCTTTAACGCCTGTTTCACTGTCACAGAAAATCCACTGACCTTAAAAAGCCTGTTTGGTTTGAAATTCTGAGTAATTAAAGTAAAAAGTAAGTAAATATTTATTTCTATAGCACCTTTCCCAGATAAAATCACAAAGTGCTTCACAAAAACAAAGCAAATATAAATACACAAATAGTAAAACAGAAATTGCAGACAGACAAAAAAAGAGGGAAATAAAAGCAAGATTAACACATTAAAAGGCAAAAATAGATCAACTAAAAGCTTTTCTGAATGAAAACGTCTTGAGCTGACTTTTAAAACCTGCAACGGAGTCAATCTGTCGCACTGACAAAGGGAGGTCATTCCAAAGACGATGAGCAACAGCTTGAACGGCGAGGTCTCCTTTGGTTTTGTAGCGAGTTTTTGGAATTTGTAGTGAAAGGTTTACACACAAGGAGAGACTTTTGTCAGGATTTTTGGAGAAATTTTGTTGGTTTACAACACTTATGTCTCAAAATAAAAAGGAGAATAATACAACCCTTAGTAAGCAAACAACTTGTGTTTTTCATGATTTGGTTACCAACACAAATTTTGGTTACATACAAACACACAAAGCTTAATTTTTTTACTTTCTGTTTATTTCATGTAAAGAACATTACATTAATATATTCCATACACAACATAATTTTGCTTATCTTCATGATAGAAAAGTCTGTCCCTATGTAACATCTAATAAAGAACAAAAGAGAAATTCCTAGATGGTCATTTGCACCTCACACACTAACTACACATTAATATTCCTTAAGGTTTTTTGCAAATACTTTTTTAAACAGTATTTTATTAGTGCAACTTTTCAGAATTTCCTTTTGAGCATTCAAATCTTTCAAAAACCTGTTTTAAAGGAGAGATTTAAAATATAACATACTGGTCTCACAATACAATCAATGGTCTTTTATGTGATTTTCATATCAATGCTATCAACTCAGGTCTTGTTTTTTATTTTTAGAACACAGAGAGTATCTCTGTTTCATCCATCTCTGATAGACACATTGACTGCATCATATTACTTTCCATTTTCTAACTTTCGTTCAAATTTCCTTGAGTTTTTGTAATAATGACACATGATTTTAAAACATACACATTTTGTGATTTTATTAAAGTTTTAATTTCATGACTACACTGATCCTTGTCTGAAAGTTTATGAAAAGCAGCCAATTTTGCATTTTTACAAAGTTCCACGTTCTGCAGTTAGTTCAAACCATTTAAATCAAATGATGCCCAATTTTTTTACAAACTACAAACTGGTTAAAGATTCAGACTCTTCTTGACTTCAGCTGAAGACCTCATTGTTGAGCTCTGACAGAAGATTTGTTAGTCTTCAGGAGGAAGGACCGACAGCTCAGGTAATAAGGGGCGTGTGCTTGCGGAATACTTCGAGGGGCAGAGCCACTTGGCATTGGTCCCCCCTCTCCGCACAGTTTCGCCCCCTTCTCTTGGTTTTAAATGCACCTTAGACACGTAGGACCCTTGGTGGGGGGGTGCTAGGACATCACTGCCAGCAAGCAGGAGATGTCCTCCTAGTGCTCTACCCTCCAATTTTAACTGCACCGTAGACATTTAGGGTTCCTTGGCGAGAGGGTGATTGGACATCCCTGTAAGCAATCAGGAGATGTCCCCAGTGCCCTGCTTGCCAATTTTAACTGCACCCTTTATGACACACACCCTTCAACCACAAGAAACACACCTCAACATACACAAAAAAATACATTACACAAGGAAGATGGGAATACTGATCTTCTGTCCCCTACCCCATCCCCGATGGGGGGAACAGGACCTTCAGCGGCGGCGGCCTTGTCTCTTGGGTGTCGGCCTCCTGGGCCCGGCGGCCCCCTCCCCACACAGGGAGAGGGATCCCTCAGTCCTCTGGCAAGTCCATGAGCGGGGGATCATATTCCATCTGAGCCTGGAGGGTGTCTGTGTCCTTGTGGTGCGGGTTCTGGTCCTTACCCTCGGGTGCTGGGCCCCTTCTAAGTCACAACATAGGAGAGCCTGGTCAGGCTATGTACTCCTTCGGGGACCCCCACTTCTCTTGGTCATCCCTCCTCTAGGTGGGGGTAGCTGACCCCTGCTGTGCTCTCTTCTGGATCTCCGCAACTGCCTGGAGCTTCGGAGCGGGTCTCCCTTGGGGGGTCCTGGCTCGTACCTGGGGCTGGGGTGGGGGGATGCTCAGAACCCCTGGGTGGTGGTGGGCGGCTTGTCTGGGGTGGTGGGGCTCTCGGGGGTGGGGCAGCGCGGTGGGGGGCTGCTCTCCTGACTGGGCTGGGCCCTGCGCTCTGTGCTTCCGTACCTCACTGCGCTCGGGTGTTGGGGGCCCATGTGGTGGTCCTGCGGGCCCGGTCTGGGTGCTTGGTCGGACTACCTGGCGGGCGGGGGTCTTGGTGTGGAGATGTCTGGGAGCTCTCCCTCCTTTTTTTTTTTTCTTTCCATTCTTTCATCCACTTCAGCTTAACATAACATTCACCTGAGCACAGGCGTCAGCTCACATTTGCACCTTCAAATAGTGTGCGTGTCAGAATGTAATGCTTTACATGTGTTGGTTGGTATGCACAAGTGTGCGTGTGAACTGGTTGTGGACAAGTTTGTGAACACTCTTGGAGCCGCCAGGTATGTTTGTAACAGCTGAGTGTGTGGACAGGCCCCGCCCATTTTAGACCAACACTCACTATTGTAATGGGTATAAGCTTCAGCATTTTGTTGCCTGTAGACTTGCAATTCTACTTTCTCCTTCCATTGGTCATTCTCTAAAATCTATAACACCCCCCCCCCCTCCTCCTCTTTTCCCCCTTTCTTTTTCCGTCCGGTCCAACAAAAAGAACACTAACAAAATTAATATTAATAAAGTTTCGTTTAAATTACAAAAGGGGCTTATACCAACATACATTTTGTGTTCCCAATGATTTATAACCCCCGATTGTAAGAGTAAAATCTGTCTAATGCAAGAGGCTCTCAGCTCATATCTGTTTGCTCAGCTGTTGGACAGGACAAGTAAAAAAAAAAAAAAAAAAAAAAAAAAAACTCAGACATCGTCATGCAGTCGTACACCAGGACAGAGACTTCTGAGCACACTATTTCAGCAGAAAAGAACACCATTGGGGTTCAAACTAGCATCTTTTTGGACACCATGACCCCAATCACCACTGAATAACACCAGCCAGTAATGTATGAGTTTAAAATGTAATTAAAATCTGTGAGAGCTTAGAAACATACAAACTTAAAAAAGATTTCTAAAATCATTTTTAAAATCTAAAACTCTGTTTCAAAGAGTAGAAAAGCTGTCATTGTAGGAATACAATGAAACTTGGATGGAGGACAGAGATCAGCTTCTGCTTTCAACGGAGATCTCATCTGCTTTGGTCACGGCATTGTGACATCGGTAGTGAACCAGGAGGTCTCTCCACGTCCAGCTGCACTCCAGCAGCTCCTGGTTGCCTGTAGGAGGAAAGAACGAAGTGTAACCCTTTTGACAAACACCTTCCTTCATTTTCAGATCAAAAACCTCTTCTGTGTGCAGAAGCTGCTACCTGTGAGCATTGTGCTGTTTATGCTACATTAAAACCAGGCTCATAAACGTGTGTTTGAAAGATGACATCCGATAAAAGTCAATGTAAATGCATAGTTTATATGCGCATTTCAGGATCTGCACTCAAAGGTCTCTGGTTCATGCTTTCCAAGTCCCAAGCGTTAAAAGTTAAACCAGTTTAACTTTGACCAGTCTGGGAGTTGGACTTGGTAGTGACGTATGTCTAGTATCCTAGTAACACGGAGAAGCCAACCGGTTCAAAATCGATCAAAAAGGAGAAATCAATGATTTCAATTTGTGGACAGCTGGCATTATTTGACCCTGTCTTTAATGTATCAAAATAGAGCTGTGAAAGAAGAAGCCTGGAGCAAGATTTGTGAGATTTCCACCACGTTGACATTTTGCACCGAGCTTCTTATAACTGTGAACACATGAGCTTATCGTATAGCAACAGTCCTGTGTACAACATATGCTAAAAAGCTGAAGGCGCCACACATGCTCAGTGTGCATGTGGCTTGAGGGGTGACATCAGGACATTGTTTTTAGGGGTGTAAGGGATCCAAAATCCAAGATTCGGATCATGTCATAGTTTCAGATTACCGGTTCAGATAATTTTTTGGATCAGTAAAATTGGTGGTGGTGGTGGTGGTGGGGGGGGGGTGGAGGAGGAGCAACAATTATGTTTTTTTAAGCTTCAAAACACATATTTTTTATAGCTTACATACAGTACTGCTTGTATTTTAACATCAAAATATTTGCTCATTGAGGTATATTTATAAAAAACAAAACATTAATGACATATTAGAACTTGAGATATTCCTATTTATAAAAAATCCTCTGGAAGCCCATATGAACAAAGTGCATTATGAGACATTGCATCTAGACGAAAACTAATAAAAATGTTACTTAAAAAAAAGAAAAAGAAGCAGGGATGTCAGAATTTGCTACTTCAGATTTCTTCAGTGTCCCCTGCTAGAGTAAAACCCCACCCTCTGGTTACAGATGGAGTAGCGGCTTTCTCCTGCCACAGTGCAGGTCAGTTGCTGCTCCTCACCTTTAGATATATATCTATGCTCCTCACTGGGAGAGTCTGAATATTTTTCATGAACCCACACATGGAGACGGGTTTTTGAACAGCTCTTCAAAATAAATAAACCTTATCTCTCATCATCCCCATCCTCCCTGATGAGGTGGAAAAAACTTTTGACAGAAGCTCCTCCCACACACATTGGGAGCTTCAGATTAACACTTTTTTGGACAAGGGTAAAGCAACAACTTTGACACATTTTAAAACAGAGATGATGGACCCGAATATGATGTGCAAGTCGTGTTCAATGAGAGTTAATTTAAACGATGCACATGCGAGATGTGGGGATCATCAGTGATCTATTGATCCACCCCAATTGTTATTCTCTTGTGCCTCACTAACAAGGCGGGGCAGGGGTTGATGTCTTACCTATGATGCACAGGCCTTCCTTTGCCCTGGTGATACCCACGTTAATCTGGTTGGGGTTCCCCACAAAACCTATGTGTTCGGACAACCAGGTGCCGTCAGGCTGAAACATGATCTCTTCGCTTGGGAGCGAGCACACCATTGACAAAATGACATATCTCCATTCACTCCCTAAAAGAAAAAGTTGTTTATAATTCACAATGACAACCCAAAGGTAAAAAAACATTTTCAGAGAGAGAGACATAATGTGAGTGTGAATAAAGACAAACCTTGGCTTTTTGTGATAGTGGTCACAGTAATTTGTCCCAAACTGATCTTTCCAAGCTCCTCTCTGATCGTTGACACTTGGGCATTGTAGGGCGACAGAACCACAAGGTCGCTCTGCTTCACCTTTGCTTCGTTTACCAACATTTTAACGATCTGTACCTGCAGAACAAACATGTCAGCTGGGTAGAAACACCATACTGCTTCAGTGAGTACAGCGAGGTACAATCCATTCCTGACTGTTACTGTAAGCTTCATCAGTTTTCTAATCAAGCTACTGCTGCACTGTTTGTGCTGTTGGAGCAGAATTTTGTCTTTGTGTCTTTTGTTGTTGGACAGATCCAAAAGCCAGCATTTGAAGTGAACACAGCAGATAAACTTTTGGCAGACTCATCGAAGACTTCAGTCTGGATAAATTATATGAGCAAACTGGATTTAGCCACTAGTAGGCGCACTTGATAATTGCATTAATTTCTTTTATTAAACTGAATTGGAAATGGGTGAGTTTAAGTCAGTGTCCTACATTTGAACATTAGGAACTCCCATGGCACATTAATGACCTGCAGGGGGCATACCATATACCATAGAAAACCACTAAGCCTGTTACCATGACAACAACATTCTACATAATCAATAAAAAGGGGCAGAGGTGTACGGATTTTGTGTATTTGAGCACTCTGAACAGTAAAGTAAAGAAGGAGAGCAATACCACTTGGTCTCGCTCCTCGTAGTTGGCCTTGGAGTTGGTGTTGCCTTTGGCAGTCTTGACCATCAGCTTGATGGTCTCCCCCTTTATGTGACCAAAGACCACAGGCATCACCCTTTTTTCAACACGCAGGACGCTGGCAGGCCGCTCCACACCCGTCTTCAACTTTCCATCATAAAATGTGTCTGATGGGAACTTGCAGATGTCTTCATGCTGTGACAGAAAACCAAATGAGGATCATTTGTTACCGTGCAGGTTGAAAGGTGCAGTTGGGATCATCTCACCATTCTGTACTGGGTGTTTAGCATCACAACCTTGTTCTCATGGAGCTGGTTGAAGTAGGACTCAAAGAGAGATCTGCTCATCCCAAGTTTGTTCACGCTCAGATTTTTCACGATGGGTTGGAGCTGTTTATGGTCTCCAATCAGAACAACCTAAAAGTTGGTAAATAAAAAGATAAGTGTGTTCAGTAAAACAGCCACAAATGTTGAAAACACTACTGTCATGCAGTCACCCTCATGTCTCCTGACACAATAACAACCAATGCTGTTCATTAGCCAACTTCTAATTCAGACATTAAAAACTCCTGGCAGAATTGAAGTGAAAAAAACATTAGAAAAGGGCATTAGAAAAAACATTAAGTCATACTGCTGCAAAAGTAAAGGGTAGTCTCCAACTGTTTTTGGTTTCATCCATCCTTTATCTGAAGCCGTTGAATCAATGTCAAGCTGCATTCACACCGAACTCGATTCGCACAGCCCGCCTCTCTATCGCCACACGGTGAATCCACTGCTGGCCGCATGGCCAAAAATGTGTTCCCTAAGCTTGCCGCCCAGGTCGCGTTTGGGAGGAGCTACCAGCTAATGTTTTTGATCACTACATGAAGCGGTGTCTGCATTAATCTTGTTTACAATGCATGGAAAACACAGATGATGTTTAGAGATCAGTTTGTTTTTTTGAAGAGCTCTACAAAAACATCGGTGATCACATCTCTTGTAGATGAAAAATAAATTAACGAATATATAAACCATGTACCCACAAAAAAAAGTAAAATTCAGTCAACAAGTAGGAAACCAAGTTCAAACCTTGCTGTTAATGCGTTTTTCTTTTTTAATTACATAGCGGAATTTTATTAAGCATCAAGAATACAAGTTTTTTTATTTTATAAGTTCCTATAAACATCTTTTTAAAAACAACAAAACATTTTAAACCAAAGCTTTCATAGAATACCTTCATTTTTGTTAACTATTTATTACTAAAAAAAAACTGATGGCTGTAAAAAAAATACATTCCATTGATGTTTAAAATCAAAATTATTATCCTGATGTTTTTGATTATTATTTATGGTAATTTAGTAATTTAATAATAAATTAGCGGGAAAAAAAATCAAACAAACTACCCAAGCCGGGTGCAGGATTCGAACATGGGTTTTTTTCAATAACAAAATTTACAATATATGGGTACTATCTATCGCATTCGGTGTGTTAACACCATTAGAGTTAGGGGACTGCTGGAGCCTATCCCAGCAGCTGTAGGGAGAAGGCTCGGTACATCCTGGACAAGTGCCAGCCTGTCACAAGGCCACACTCTGACTAATGACGTCACTGCCTCACCAGCTGTGAACCTCACCGCACGTCATGAATTTAGAATTTTTATATCTTCACATTAGCATTTTTTGGACTATGGGAGGAAGAAGGAGTGACTGGAGAAAACCCAACATACACAGGCAGAACATGCAAACTACACAGAAAAGTGTAAAGTCAGGGTTCAAGTCAGGGTCTTCTTGTCATTAAGGGAGAGGACTAACCACTACGCCACTCCACGTTAAAGACATTTTCTCCATGACCAAGTGAATTTTTAGACCTTTCAGTTTGCAGACTTCTAATGCCATGTTAACATGAGGGAGTCAGAGCAGACTATTGATAGATGCATGTTAAAGATGTGAAGGGAAAGCAGTGAGTGAGGACAGCACCTTCTCCGGTTTGTTGCAGACTAGTGGTATCAGTGCCTGGGGTTCGGTGGCCATTGCACATTCATCAATGAGGATCTGACGTGCACTGACAGTCCTAAACAGGCTGGGAGTGGACGACTGTGTGCACGTGCACAAAATGATGTCATGCTGTTCAAGCTCATGCACCCGAGCTTTGTTAAGAAGGTCTTTGAATCTACAAGCAAAAACACTTCACACTGTTAGAACTCTCTGATGTCATGTAAAAAGCTAAATGTAAAGCATCAATGTGGAGCTGTAACTTACTCTTTAATCTCATTTTGGGTGAAGTCGTCATTACGTCTAATGCGCTCATCAAATTTTTTGATTCTGTCTGCATAAGGATTTGGGTGCTCCCTCATGCGGTGATGAAGAGTGATGCTCCTGGAAAGATTTTTAAAAATGAAGCTTTATTGAATATCAGAACTCTCAGGATCTGATTTACCAAAACATGGATTACATGCACATTATATTCAGAATTAAAGCATATTGGGAATAGAGAATGTACACGAGGAGCAGGTTGTTTTTGGAAACAAAAAAATTGTTCAGTCCCACAGAATGTCTGACATCTCTTATAAGAGGTAAATGGTGCTTTTACACATGTTCAAAGTGCTTACAATGTATATCCATTATTCATTCTCTCCTCTGTCATACTTGGTGATGGTAAGCTACTGATGTAGCCACAGCTGCCCTGGGGCAGACTGACAGAGGGTGGCTGCTACTATGTGCATTAATTCATACGCATTCGCACACCAGTGGAGCCACACTGGAAGCAGGGAGGGTGAAGTGTTTTGCCCAAGACACAACAGTTGACCGGGGTCAATGTGATGGAAAAAGGCCAATGACAGGGGATGGTCATTGGCCGAACTGCTAAACTACCTGAGCCACTGCCGTACCCATTTTCTATTACACAAGATGGGATACTTGGTTCGTTGCACCAGAACACTTGACACATATTTTTGCACTTAAAGTAAAGTTTTCATGATTTTATACACATGCAAACTTTTAGGAAATCTGACCTTTGGAGCTTAGGGTTCCAGGCAGGGCTCTAATTTAACACCCGCCCACCGGCCAAATGCAGCTAAAATTCCAACTTGCCAGGTAGAGAACTACTTCACTAGCCACTTTGGCAGGTGAGACAGTGCTCATCATCTCTGACACAGGGCTCAAAATCACAGCCATGACTTTTAGGGGTCTGCCTTCCCTCTCCACTTGGCTACAACAAAATCCATGTGTTGGTTTCAGAGTTGGATCCAACATTTAATTTTGATTTTATTGCGCAGATTTGATATTTATTTATTTCATGGCCAGTGTCGGATGGAAGAGACAATATTATATAAATATATACGCGATGAACTCATTAAATAAAAGTGTCATTAATTATTTAAAATTTACATTAAATATTTATAGTTGGAAATCAATAAATAAAAGTTTAGATATATGTGGCATTAAAATTACCAGTAAAAAGCACTTTTAAACATTTAATGACATATTTATTTATGTCATGGCCAGTGTGGGATGAAAGAGACAATATTTAATAAATATATATGCCATTTAATTATGAAATAAAAGTGTCATTATTTATTTTAAATTGGCATTAAATTAATAAAAATTTTATTGAATGTCAAATTTTCACGAAAATTCATTTGATTTAAGAAATGTGTATTTATTTCATATTTTAAGGAAACATTTCATGATTTAATGACTCTTGATGTTCAGGGTCACACCATTTTATTACGTTTTCTGTCAAATTGTCCCATCAAACTCAGAGGTCATGGTTAACTTGGATCATCTCCATTGCTCTTACGTGGTTTGAATCTCATCATGGGGCAGGACAGCTGATCTAACGAAACTCACTTCCTTATTGAGGTTCGGTGCTTTTCCGCCCCTGAAGCAGGACTCGCCAATTTTTCCTAGCTGCAGTGTGCAGTGTGTGTTGTTGGGAAGAAACTGTGTGTTGAGGAGCTGCTGTCAAGCTCCACTCTCTGAGCGTCTCCCTCAGCGTCTCTGTGTGGCATTGAACCAACAGCAAGCCAGAAGCTCCATTCTGATAATTCTACATAATTCATTAGAATGTGTTCCGTTTTTGCGGAGTAAGCTTACCCTGTTGCTATCATCCATCTGTTCACGTACTCTTCTGCTAGCTTACAACCAGCCACACACCTAACCTAGCAGTAGCAGTGCAACAAAAATGGCAAGCAATATTGGATATTTCAGGTTTAAGCCGGAAGGCAGCGATAAGAAAAAAGTAAATCATGCATCAGAGTGGAGCAGAGCACAGAGCTTGTGACTTGCTATCGTAGGTTGTACGTCACACCTACATGCTATTTGAAACGGCATGTTTTTATCTGCTTCTGAGTCACAATTTTTTGATTAAAGAACTAGTCAGAAATTCAATTTTAAGCAAAAATTTCTTTATAAATGTCCTTGATCAAGAGAAAAAGGCACATGTTAAAAACACCAAAAATATGATTTTCACTGGAGTAGATCTTTCAGGAATTAGCCTGTGAAGGCATCGAGTTATTAGCAGACACAATATTGTGACTTATAATTAAGTCTTTTAGTCAGACTGACTAGACTGCAGCCTAAATCATGTGGTTTTTGAACCCGAGTACATTTCCCAAACTGTTACGAATGAAACTATTCTCTCTTAGGTTTTTTTATACATCAGCCTTCTGTTTTTTTTTTTTTTCTACTTTTTTTTTTTTTTTGCAACACATATCTCAGTATAAGTTATAATAAAATGTGCTAGCATTGTTTTTTTCATGTTTTTGATAGTTATTGTACCAATGTATTATAAGTAAATTATTATCTATCTATCAACACATGAACAATATTGTACCTCAGCTCTGGTTTGGCGCGATCTTGGCGAAGGGTCTTTGGTGAAAATTGGAGGATGCTATCTGGGTGGGGGTAGTCAAGCAATTCTACTTGGTGACTGTAGACCCTGAGGAGCTTGAGACCGTCCTTTAACCTCATCAAGTACTCTGCAGCATTCAAGCACAGTCAGCATTTTAAAACTCTCTCCAATGTCAAGTCATGTTGAAATACAGGTCAACTTACTGCACACAAATTAACTTGCCTGCCACAACATCAACAGACTTGTTGGATGGGCCACAGTAGAGAATGACTTCTTTTTTGTTCCTGTCTTCGTCATTTGGGTCATCAAAGATCCGTGGTTTCTCAGAATTCATTTGGAAAAACCAGTGCACTATGTACACACCAACCACTGTCTTTCCAGTTCCTGCAGGGAAATATTAGAGCTCAGAATTTGCACATTTTTGTCAGAAGTTAAACCAGCATTGCTCTTACCAGGTGGTCCTTGAATAAGTGTAAAGGTTTCCTTGATAGCTGTTGTCACAGCCTGAATTTGACTGTCATTAAGCTCCGGCAGGTTACCTGGCAGTTTTTTTCTCTTGACTGTCCATCTCAACACATCGGATTGTACAACTGCAAATACCAGGAGAAAATAAGATCAAAAAATACCATCTGTTTTCCTAAAACTATAAGACAACTGAAAAATACATCTTCTGATCTTTCAAATCGAAAAAAGGTTAAGGTAATTCTAAGAGACAAAGACTGTTCGATTACCTGCTTTCTTTATCCGTTTTCTGAGAATTATACTTTTGACCAGATCACAGGCTTTATCAAGGTTGACAACTGCTCCCTCTTTCCGACTGCAGTGCAAAAACAAAAGGAGCATCCGTTTTAAAGTGAGAGAACAAACATTTTACCTTAAAATAATTTAAAACTCCAACTGAGCTGAAGTGACACTTACATGTCTGGCAGGAGTTTGGGGATAATTTCAACGGTGAAACAAGTGTTTCTCTGAAAAATGCATTCAGGAATGTTTGCCATTGGAAGGTGATTAATGTAGAAGTCTACATTGCTGCCAACTTTTATTTTGTCTTTTTCTTTTTCTTCCACTTTGCTTGTGACTCCATGTGCCACCCATGTGAACTGAGTTGGGTCTACCTCTGTAGAAAACTCAGATGTTGTAGTCAGCTTTAAATTTCTTTTGCGAATGCATAGAAAACAATGTCTGAGGCTGAACTCAAATTCTCTGGTCCACAGTTCTGGTAGAAAGAAGGTTCCTGTTAGCTTGTCATGCTGTGTCTGAGAGAAGCGTATCTCCAGGTTCTCAATGATAACACTCTCACAGTCATCCACAGCATTTGAGGCTGTTTCCATCTCACACAATGGTTTCCAGATATCTTTATACTGGTTGACATCAACGTAAAAAACCTTTGACATATCACTTGAAGGTTTGGAGAAGCACACAACAGGGTTATGAATGTGGTCTATACAGATCTCAAAATGTTGTTTGATGTGCACAAGCTGAATTGAAGGCATGTAAAAACCTCGTCTTTTTTCAGATGACATCTGGACCTGAAGGCGGTCCCCTGGCTGCAACTGGAGGTCCACATTTGTCCAGGACTCACTTAGGTTTTTAACCTCTTGTTTTTCTGGGGAACAAGTGCTGCTCATGGGGAGAAGAGGTGTGGGAGGCTGTTGCATGGGTTTTTTCAAAGGTTGTGTGTTTGCCTGCAATAAGAGAGACTTTGCGTGATCTAAATCTTGATTTTCAATTGCCTCCATTGCATCTCTCCATGCTGCTAAAGGAATCTCAGTGCATGGACCACAGTCCAGCATCGTGTTTAGGTTGAGCTTGACTTTTGACGACTCTGCTATGTAGATGCGTTTTTTCCACATGAGAGTGACTGTGTGATCTGCTTCATTAAAAAGAGGCTGGTCCTCTAACTGTAAGTCTGCGTACATAATCGGCATACTCTTGTGAAACACGCTCCTGTTAAAGGGAAACATCACTTCAAAGCTGTCTTCATCCTTATCGGTATGAACGATTATAGTAAGCTTTGGGGAACTTTGATGTCTTGTACTGACTGTAAAGGCCAGCTCCTCAGCTCTTTGCTCATAGACTTTGGCTTTGGTGAGGTTTTCCTGAAACTGACCACACATAGCTGTAATCTGTGCTCTGGTGTACTGATTAGCCTTGTTGCATATGACAGAGTGCAAAAGTCTTTGCAAGATGACATCCATGTACCGTCTTATCGGTGATGAGGCTTGTGTGTAGCTTTTAATGTTCAGAGAGTAATGTCCAACCTTGGCTTGTTGGCAGGAGTTTGAACGGATCATATAAGCTTTGTTGGAGCACTTATGAAACTGATGGATGACTGACTGGAGCAAAGGATGAATGTCATCTGCAGCAACAAGGTCCACCATTTTGTCAAGGTCGTTTTCTCTGGCTGCTGCTTGGATGCTTGTCCATACTTCTGTGAGTACCTGAAAACCTTTAAGGCTTTGGGTTGGTTCATCGACTATAACTTTGGGCCTAACATGAAAAGAAAGGGGGATCAGATGTTTGCATTTCTCCTTGAATTCCTCCACTTTGTCAGGATCTGGTTCCTTCTGACAGCGGAGGGGCGTGTATGACCTGGTTTTCATGGAGTCGGTCAAATACTCAGAAGTGTGTTTGTTATATAACACGCTTAGTTCTTCGATCATCAGATGAGCTTTGCGCTTCCCAGGCACTCTGCCGTCATCAGACTGAGAATAAGCCCAGTCTCTGAGTCTAGCTCTTCTTTGGGTTTTGGCAAAACAGTAGGCTACAGTCAGACAGTCTTCCACTGTGTCAAACCTGGATCCCTCCATATATCTTTTGGTGATGATTTTCTCTGCCTCTTCGTAGGACAGCTGCTTGTCAGAGTTAATGAGGGAAAGATGAAATGTAGGTTTTTCAAGGATATTGTGTGTTTCTTTTTCTGCTTTGAAGATCAGGGAGATCACCCTCCGTTCCTGGCCTGATAGAAGACTGAAACTTCCAGTGCTTAACTCTTCAGGAAACATGTGAGTAGGTTTTTGTCCTCTGTTGTAATACGTAGAACCCTGTTTTTCTGCATACTTATCCAGATCACTGCTTACTCCCACATAGCTTGCCACATCTGAAATATGAATTCCTAACTCATACATGTCTCCAAGATCTTTGATGCTTATGGCGTCATCTAGGTCTCGTGCATCTGATGGGTCAACGGTGAATGTAATTGTACTTCGTAAATCATCACGTCTTTTGATTACATCTTCTTCTGTCAACTCAAAGCTCTCATATGAAGAGACTGCAACTCCAAACTCCTCTTTTAGAAGCCAAAGCCTGTCATCCAAAGGACCTCTTTCTGGGAGAATATCTATAACTCTTCCTATAGGATAAAAACATTGTTTTTTCCAGTCCAGAATCTGGACAAGAAAGATGCAGTCTCTAACTTCTTTTGAATGCTTTGCATGTATAAAAGTCCAAGTTCCATTACTTTGTTCCCAAACTGGAATGAAGTTGCGTCGTTTTCTTTTTATCAATATGCATATCTTGGGCGCTCTTCTATTAATAGGTTTCATTGTCCTTTTGACAAGTCTGCCTGAAGAATCCACACTTCTCTTAGTGTGATCTTCTTCCTCGAGAAGGCACACTAGCTGACGGGCGTTTTCATCTTTCCTGATGATACCAACCACCTTTGGTGAGTTTTGTTCCATTCTCTCTGTCTGAATGACCACCTCATCTCCAGTGAACGCCTGCTGCATGTTTGCTTGTCTTTCAATGCTAATATGTTTAGATGGATTTTTGAATAGCTTGACATAGCCTCTGTTGTACGCCTCCCTGAAGAACTTTCCCCGTTTGTACATCCTTGGGTGTGTTTCACATAATTCAACGAGACCTTCCACATCACTGGGGATATCATGCGACTCTCTTGACTCTTCATCTGAACTGTATTCTGGTTCCTGCTGTTCATACTCATCTTTAAGTTCTTGAAGAATGGCGTCATTGAGAACATGGCTGTCATTCAAAGCTTCACACTTTTGAAATCTGACAGTTTCCATAACATCTCTTTCAAAGAAGTCTTTGGTGTAATGTTGTGGTCCAACACTGCTGTTGCTGATACAGTGGTCTATGAAGCTTTTCCAGATTCTTGAGCATTTTCCAAAGCTGCAAAGTGCAGCAGCATCACCAACTACAACCACCTGAGATTGAGCTCTGGTCATCGCAGTGTTGAGCACACGGGCATCACTAAACAGGGGCAGACCAGGCAAATGGGAAGATTGGAGACTGTCCCGGGTTTGCACAGTTGTCATTATAACTGCCCTGAACTGTTTCCCTGTGAACACAGAGAGACAGTAGTATTTTAGAGACAAAAGGAACAGGAAAGCACAGTCAGTATGGTTTCATTTTACCATTGTTTATGCCATCTTGTATTTATAATTGCCATGGAAACAACATAGTAGAACCTAAACCAATGTGACAATTACCTTGAACATTTGCCAGAGTTTCAACATTAATCCCTGGGAAGGTTCTTGACAGCATTGTTCTAATACGCCGAACCTGTGGGTTGAAAAAAAAGAAATTAATTTGTTCCATCATTGATCATATCTACTGTCTGTGCAGAAATCCCGCCAGCACGACGACATAATTTGCTGTCACAATAAGGTCAAAATATTAATTCCACCATAAGTTGACAGGCAAGAAAGATATTTCTGCCAACGATTAGCTGATGTCACACAGATTAAAGGTTTACGTTTTCTTCTTTATTAGAGAATTTTATGAGAAGAACCCAGCCTGAGCAGTAATCTCTCTCATTACCTCCTTGTAAAATGTAAAGGAAAAGAGAAGATTATTGTTACCTGAGCACCTTCTGACAGGACACAGATAGATCCCTGTTCCTTCGGCCCCCAGGTTGGTGGCCACTGATCCAAAATGTCCTTCACCACGTTTGCCACTTCCAGGACTTCTTGCTTGTTCCACCAGGACATAGAAATGGTGTCCAAGGCACAGTCTCCCCTAACATGGTGAAATCTCAGAGCGTGGTTATTTGCTGGAGGCGAGATATTTCCAGCAGCCTTAATGACATTATCTTTACCAACGTAGAAGTGGGTGGAGGCAAACTCCACAATTTCTTTAGTGGAGCGGTAGTTGTCGCTAAAAATGATGCGGCTGCGCTGGGCAGCATCACAAAGTTGGCCTTGATAGTAATGGAACAAGCGTGTAAGAAGCGTGTAATCTGAGCAGCGGTCATCATCCACAGAGAAGAGCTGGGGTCCCATTTGCATGTGATCTCCTGCTAAAACAATCCTGGTGTTTGATCCAGCAAGGTCTAGAGCCAGCAGAGCTTCACACTCGAGCATCTGAGAGGCCTCATCAATAAGAATATGAGTGAAGTATCCCTCTGGAAGCTTCAGGTCATGAAAATGTTTTGCCATGCTTGTAGTTGTTACAACTATGTTGTGGTCATCCAGAGCATCTTTTGTGGGAGGCAGAAACTCCTGTTTATCTTCAGATAGAAGACAGTATTTTAAAGTGATCTCATCAGTTGTCGACAAGGCCCTCCCCTGTTTGTTTGATTTAATACGAAGCGGCCGCAGTCCTTCCTGTTTTCTGCTGATGATTGGATGGAAATGGTCTCTGATGTAAAGATCAGCAGAACTGAAACATAGTAAAGCGGGCAAAGTCACATAACAGTTAAGAATATAACACATCATCAACTTAAAATTGAAATTTCTTCTAAATTACATGAAGAAAAAGCAGAAGTTAGTAGAAAAAAATGGGATGTTTGACCCCCAGATGTATTTCCCTGTCAAGTGTTGCCTTTTGGTCTCTGATCACCACATGTTTACTTTATTCTAATAGACCCAACATCAGAGAGAAAGTCGAGAAGCAAAATGTACAGCAAAGAATCTACCTTTGCTTGATGTCCCAATGCTATAGAAGTAAGTCCTTGACCACAGAAATCTATCCATCAATTAT
Source organism: Oryzias celebensis (assembly GCA_014656515.1). Taxonomy (NCBI): domain Eukaryota; kingdom Metazoa; phylum Chordata; class Actinopteri; order Beloniformes; family Adrianichthyidae; genus Oryzias; species Oryzias celebensis. The sequence goes on from BNCR01000005.1 coordinate 11,637,822, forward strand.
TTTTCAGAACTTTTTAAATCCCTTTTTGGGTCACGAGGCTGCTGGAGCCAACCAGATGGAGCCAGACAGGAGGGGTTGGCTGCTGGCGCCAATCCAGTGACCCCAGTGACCCCATCACCGGTCTGTTGCAGGGTCCGCACTCAGTCTCCCATGCACACTTAAGTGCAATTTAAAAGTCAACAATCAACCTATGGAACGTGTTTTTGGAATATTTGAGGAAGCCGGAGTGCTCGGAGGAAACCAAGGACCTTCACCAGGCCCATGGGAACTATGGCCTTTGTGCTGTGAGACCTGAGCGCTAACCACTGCTCTATGCAGGCCACTCCACAGAAACAACTTGACAGTATATTTTTGAAAAATGATAAATGCAATTCTTAAAGAAAGTGTCTGGGGATAGATGGATGTATGGATGAGTGTATGGATGGATGATCTCGATAAAATGTAACTCAAACAAGACACCATGTTTGAGCTGAGTGTGTTACCTGTTAGTGTGAGTGCAGATCAACACTTTGTTCTGACCATGTTTACAAAGCTCCCTGGTTGCTGTAGCAAGGGTAAAGGTTTTTCCGGTTCCAAAAGGGCCATAAATGAGAAGAGGTGCCACCAACTTTTTACCATTGCAGTCCCCTACAATGAAGTCAACAGCTGATTGCTGCTTTGGGTTCAGCTTCTCAAAGGTTACATTGCCAACAGGAATCCCACAGTTCTCAAAATTGGGCAGGACTCTAGTTGTGTCAGGAAGAAGATCCACTGCTTTGTGCCAAATGCCAAATCTGTAGCGGTCAAGCTGAAACTGCACCTCCATTTTATACGTCTCGTTGCTTTTGAGGGCTAAATCAGAGCAGCATTGCTTGGACAGCCTCAGATGGATCTGGCTTCCATTTGTTTTGAGAGGCAGAATGCTGGCTTCATAAACCCTGGTTTGTGGATGGTCTGTGCTTACCGGGGCCACTAAAACTGAGTGAATGCTTTGTTTCAGAACCAGACCTTCTGGACTGTCCACCGTCAACTTGCAAGGAACTGAGATGACACCAAATAATGCCCCATGAGGAGCAAACTCCATCCCAAACTTAGGACGCTCCAGTTGTTCCATTGTTGTGATTTCTCCACAAACGTTTAGTCTACAGTAAAGAGGAAAAACAAAATGTGTTTTAGTAAACGTATCCAAATTCTAAACATGTAAATGAGAAAAGGATGTAAACAGGAATCCTACCTTGAAACAATCTGGTCCTGTGCTTGCTCCTCAGCATAAAGGAATTGATGCATCCTCTCTCTGTAGTTTTTGTTGTTTAAAAGAGGTTGCTTAGTTTGGGAATACTTCTGGAAAGAGTTCCTTTGAGGAAGCTTGTACTTCTTTGACAATGTCTCTTGCTCTTCTGTTCGTGATGAACAGGGTATTACCACTCTATTCTCTCTGTGCCAGCGCTCTGTTCTCTGAAACATGGCACCAGGGTTCCAGCTTGATGAATTATCATCATCAGATGTAAGAAGGCCTACTCGCACCTTGAGTTTCCTTACGAGCACCGGCCTCATGTCAAAATCCAGCACCAACCACTGCTCATACAGGCCTGGATGGCTGCATGTAAAAGACACAGTGATGTTGAAGCACATGTCTTCACTACTAAACTGCTTTCCTGGTGAGTAAAACATTGAGCTGTTGTCACTGAGGCTGAAGGCAGCTCCAGGTTCCTGCTTCAGGAGTGCTACATGCTGCAGCTTTCTCTGTGGAAAACAAGAGTGAGGCTTTACCATCCAAAGACTAAATAAACGAGATTAATTACATATTTGAGAATTAGATCTTTGACTCAACATGTCCAATTAATTAATTATGTTTTTTTTTTTTTTGCTTGTATGTTTATGTTTTTATTAATCCTCCAAAATGAACACGTCAGATGAAATGATGATCAAATCTAATGTAAGAACTGTTTATTATTCATTTAAAGCACACGTTCTTATTAAAGTATACTGAAGTATACTGTTTCTTTTTCATTGCACATCCCAACAAGCACCCCCCCCCCCCCAAAAAAAAAAAAAAAAAAAGGTGTTGCACCTCTTTGCACCATTTCTCCTGCCGCCCTTCATCTTGTTGTTTGCTGCAACCTAACAGCAGCTTTAAACATACTGGAACATGAAATCCTCCAGTGTCATCTGTCAAACTCTCTGAGCTTTAGACTGATTCATTTTGTTTTATTGGAGGAAGAGCAATTTTAGTCACAATGTTAGAAACAGTATTTCTTTTATATGTGGAGTTCGTCAAGGCTTCATCATTGGGCCTCTTTAAACTGTGTAATACACACGTGTATTTGCTGTCTCTATGATCGTTTGGCTCCAAACATGGACGTGTTTTTCTTTTGAAGGGTAAATTTATGTGCCTGTTATGATTCCACCTGTTGTATTTATCTTAAGGCATATATACAGTAAACTTTATGTTTAGCTTAGCCACAAGTAAGTTTGTTTATACTGTGTATTATGCAATATTGGCTGGCAGGTGTGCAGTGGTTAGCGCTCTTGCCTCACAGCAAGAAGGCCCCCGGTTCAAGACCTGGGTGGGAGTCTTGAAATGAATCATCAATCACCTTTCTATATGGAGGTTGCATGTTTTTCCCCATTCATGCGTGGGTTTCCTCTGGGGACTCTGGCTTCCTTCCATCATCCAAAAACATGCTTCATAGGTTAACTGGTTACTCTAAATCAGGAATAGGCAACTCCAGCCCTCAAGGACCTCATTCCTGCATGTTTTCCAACATACCATGCTACGGCATGTTCTCATTGGATGGACACACCTGAACCAGGTAATCAGTCATGAGTAGGGCTTGGATTTCTGTAAATTATGCAAACACTGCGTTTTTGTCCTTAGGTGTGAATGCAAGTGTGTATGGGTGTGTGATTGTGGCCCTGTGACAGACTGGCGACCTGTCTGGGATGTACTCTGCTTTTGCCCACAAATGGCTGGGTTAGGCTCTGGCACCCCCGTGACCCCGAAAGGGACTAAGTGGATTTAGAAAATGGATGGATGATGCAAATAATACAAAAGGCAAACTAAATCAATAAACCAATTATTTGCTTGACTGGAATTCTCTTGGAGAGCATAAGAATCACTCAGTCTTACCTCCGTCTCAACTTTGAAAGTCCACCTCAGTGGTTCATCCATATTCTCTAACTCCACAGTTAGATCTTTATCACAGCAGATTCTGACATCGTCAACCTGCTCAGACATCTGAAATAAAGAAGATGAGGAGAAAGGGTTTGATTTTATTAGAAAATGACCATTGAGTGCTAGTTGGTGTCCTTAATGAAACATTCATTTTAGCTGCAGTTCTTCCACTATCCTGCAGTTGCATACTCACAATGTACTCCTCCTTGCTGCTCTGAGTGTACTCTTCCAAGAGTCTCTGGTTGTAGGACACAAAGCCCTGAGTCTCCATAGTGTTCCTGATCTCCTTCTCCTCTGCAGCTCGCATCATCCACTCCTGCAGCTCCTCCTCAGAATGAGCTTTGGGACAGTTGTGGCCGTACTCACATGTCTGTGGTCTGAGATAAAAAGCTTGTTTATGGCTAAGGAAATATAACTGACCGGTTAGCAACCACATTCTGAATGTTCCTTCTTTTCTGATTACATGGGAAGGTGTGCGCTGTCAAAAGTCTGAATCACAACAGCCCTTACAGCTAGTCTGTGGATGAAAAATGGGAAAACCTGTACGGGGGACGTCTATGGCTCGCACAGAAAAGCAAGGCTGTAGACCACTTGGTTAGCCCGTAGAAAGAAAATGTTTGTGCGCATTTTTTCTACGGGCATGCTGTTATCAAAAGGTCAGAGAGAACACTAGTACTACACACAAGGGAGAGTAGGTCTCGTCCAGATGTTTCATTTTTTCAGCAGTACTCCCTTCAAACTTGCAGACTGGGTATGGGACCCATGAGTGCTGTGCACGTGACAAATGTAATGCTGGAACTAGAAGTGAGACTTTAGTTTTGCACTTGTAACATTTGTTTTTATCTGCAACTTGCGACTTGAAACTTTCATTTTGTACCTTTAGCTTACGTTTTGTACTTGTAACTTATGTTTTGCAACTATGACACATTTTAAAAATAGAAGTTTCAAGTTCCAGGCTACAGGTACAAAACAAAACCTACCAAACCTTTTTTGCCATATTTGGCATGTCTGAAAGAACCAATGAGTGACAAATTTTGACCAAGTAATCATTTTTCTAGAATCTCCATCCAATCACGGCAAGAAGAAGGTAGATCTCTGAACTGCTCAATGATTACATTCACATAGTTGGTAAAACCAATGATTAACATACCACTCATGAGTAATATATAATTTATTGGATAAAAATATTATTTCCTGGCAACAAAAATATTATCCTATAATACCTCTAAAACTTTGGTGTTATTTAACCCTTTGGACGCCCTCTGGCACCCTGCGAGGTGGCTGTGAGATCAGCGAGAGAAAACAGCATCTAAAATAAACTTCAACTTATTTTAGTGTTCTGTGATAGAGATTTTATTGAATGAAAGAGAGAATAAATTTTTGTTGTTTCTGGACAAAAATGATCTTTTATTCTAATAGATGAGGTGAAAGATGAACATTGATCCTCTCCTCTGCTCCACTGCAGTGCAGAATAGAGGACCCGTTGTGGGGGCGTAGCAGAGCTGGAAGTGTCTCTAAGAATGTTTAAATGGGCAGTACTCAAACTTATAATGTAATGACAATAATGACAAGGACACAATATGACAGCGATACCTGTACATCATAAGTGCAGGCAGCTTACAGGGGGGTGAGACATTTGAGGGGGTTACAGGCAGTTTTTGAAGTTTTGCACTGTGCAGCACATTTTATGAAGTGCTTCATAAATAAAGATTGTATGTATGCAATGATGGACGGATGGCGTCTGCTATACCTGTCGCACAGCCAGAACTCGGCACTGCGGCTGTGTGGAGGTCTGCGTTTTTTCCACCTGGTGGTGGTGTTGTGTGCGAGGAGCTGGCCGTGTTCCTGCGAGGAGCAGTGCTGGTAAAAACTCTCGGGGGAGGTCATCTCTAGCAGGCAGACCTTGCAGAACATGGTGACCTGTTTGGACCGCGCAGTCTTCGATCGACTCAGCTGCAGCAGGTGAGGCCGAACATCAAGGCCACTGTGCTCTGCCTTCCACACGGCCATCTCCACCTCACTCTGAGCTGAGAGGCAGTGGCCAGGCTGGTGCCAGCACGGCTTTCCCTCTCTAATGTGTCCACAGTATTTAAACTGGCACTTTGGTGAAAGCGGGCGAACCTGGCTGTATACATGCTTGGTGCCAGTTTCTGGTGGATGGTGAACTAGGACTGGATCCCACGGGTGGGATGCATCTGCAGAGCAGAAAGTACTCCATCGTTTTTCAGCAAGCATGTGAGGGCGGGCATGGAAGCAGTCTTTGCATAGCTCCATGAATTCACCAGGAAACTGCTGCAGGATCTTCTTTGCTGCAATTTCTGGAGTCAAGGGATCACCTTCAGACTCAGACACCAGTCTTAGGAGATCTGCATGAAGGATCTGTTTCTCTCTTGCATAGTTCCACACAGTGGCTTCTTCATAGGTCCTGGCATAGCTGCATCCCCTACCCTGCACATGCTGTGGACAACCAGAGCCTTCAACGTAGTAGTCACACACTTTGTAAAGAACGTTTGGACCCATGTGCCCACCAGTAGGCCTCTCAGAGACAGGACGCCAGACTTCAGAGGCTTTCCCTTTGGCTAACAGCAGTTTTCTGTTACACTCATGTACGGCTGATTGTAATTTGTATGTGATCTCCTTGACTCTGATGGCGCACAGATCACAGACAACTTTCAGCTCCAGTTCTGCACTGAGCCCCTGCAAGGTTTTTGGGGTCTGCTGGGGAAGCCTCTCTGGCGGGGCCAGTCGGTTGCAGAGCAGCTGGTGAGTGAATCCATACTGTTTCTCAAACATCCACACTGCAGCCTCCTCCGTGCTACGTGCAAACGTGCAGCGGTTTCCATGCACTGTGCAACCTCTGCCCTCCTGAAAGTGCCAACAAACCTCGTAAACTCTTGGGATTGGAAACGTTGGTCGTGGAGAAACAGGCCTCCATGCTTTGCCCCCTTTGATCTTGCAGAGAAGAATGCTACGTTCACACCTGTGCACAGCATCTCTTAAGGCAAATGTAATTTCATTCTTCTTGACACAACAAATATCGCAACCAAGCCGGAGGTCATGTGTCAATGAAAGTGGAGAAAGTGTAGAGCCACTTTCTGCCATTTTGATACCTTCATGTCCCTAAAATCAATAAAAGCGCACAGGGAAAGATGGCTTTCACCTGCGTGTTCAGTTTGGGAAATTCCAGCGTTGGATGTTGCCTGAAAAGACAAAATGATTAGTACAATCTTTGATTAAGATGAAGCAAACAAACAAAAAGTCCCTACTTATAACTAACTTTTTAAAGAGCAACTTTAGCTACACCAACAAATTCAAAATTGGACAGCTCACTGGTTGGATCTCCACTGATTGTTCATTAAACTGAAGATAACGCAGATAGCAGTGCACATTAAGTACTCCGCAGTGCAGTCACCGGTTGGATTAAAAAAACAATCACAAAAATCTCAGCTGCTAAACCTCTTCCTCGCCATCACCAAGTCCAACATTATGAAACTTAACTGGAAGCTTCATCGTAACTGACTCAATAACACTCCAGAACCTTCAATGCATCAGTGCAGCCACAGGCCACTCCCACTTTTTGTTTCTCTTTCTTTAAACCGAAACCCAGATTTATGTTTTTCAGGATGAAATATTTACATGTGAGTATGATAAACACCAACCATACGCAAGACATTACATTCCCTAACAATAAAAGCTTATAAAAGAAATCTAATTAAAGTATTTTGTTTTTATTTTTTCTTTGATTTATAAGTCATTTAACATGGAATCAAATTTACAAGCTAAAGAAATTACCAAAGAAATACAATTTACAATTATACCGCCCTCTGCAAAATAAAAAATTGTATAAAATGAAACAATTTTAAGCTAGTCAGGTGTCAAAATAAATAAATAATCAGCCAAAATAGAAACAAAACTGACAAATTATAACAATTCAGACACCTCCATTTAGGGGTCGATGTAAGTATTTTTCGTTCCAATTATTTATATTTTTTTCAATATTCCGTATATATTCCGCATTTATACTTGCATATTTTGTGTAACTCCATGTATATAATCTATATTCACTTTCATCAGCAGTCTATTTAGAATATTTTTGTTTTGTTTTTTAACTAAAGTGTGTCATTATTTACTCTCCGTTTTTACTTCCCACTGACAATCTTCCAGAAACAAGACAATCCAACAAAACAATATTTTTTAAACATAAAGTACACATTTAAACCTTTTAGTTTATCAACTAAAGGAAAAAGTGGTGAACGTTGATATTCGGCTATTGAAATTTGGTCATTCGATTTTCAATCTCCTAAAGTTTATGTTTTAGATCTTTCTTTCCTTCTCTGCAGTGTCTTCTGACAGACAGCAGAGGGCGCAAGGGACTCTGGGATTGCAGTTCTCGTCTTTGCTGATGTTTAATCGTGTCAGGGGACGTTGATGTTAAATGTTCTACCAGGTATGACACTACTTGAGTTTACATTGTAGCACATGATATTAGCTATAGCAGCGGGTGAAAAAGAAACAAACCCTCTTCAATTCTCTCGGCCATTCATACTGCCGCGGACAGGATCACTCAAATTCAGAAATGCTGGACTGAGACTGCGCAGTAAGAGACATCCGAATGGCTGCCATGATCATGTGACACAGAAGACCAAAGAAAAGCCACCGGGGCTTCCGCTCTTACCGCCTAGAAGTCGAAACAAATTACACGTGTAGTCTTGGCATAGTGGCAAGATTTAAAAAAAAAAAAAAAAGTTGACTTAGAACATGTCATGACAATAACAGTCATAAAAAAAAAACTGTATCTCAGTTGTGTGTAAATAATGTCTGATTTGGGTAATTAATTCAAATAAATATTTTATAAAGTTTTATTGCTAAATTTAGTTCATATAAAGCTGATTAGCATCGTGTTTCTGCTTATGTGCTTTTACATGACATCCTTCTTTCTCTAGAGTTTTTCCTTTATTGTTTGTATATGTATTTACTTGTTTTAGATTCCCTTGTTCTCTAAATACTAAGAAACCCTCCCCTACCAAAAAAAGAGTTGAAAAGGTGGCAATGAAAAGAGAGGGGGGGAATAGTGGGGGGTTTATGTAAATACACTTCAAGTAATAATAATTTAATTTAAATTGGAATCAGTGTTATTGTCTATCTATTGCCTCGTCTTTTTCTCCTCATCTTCTCCTCTTTGACGAGGAGAGGAGAGGGAGATACAAAGGATAACTTTGAGGATTGGGACGCAACACATCAAGCATCAGACAAGAGCATCCCGAACATCCCTGTGAGATGCATCCCGAACCGCGCTGTGTAAAGAAAAAATTAAAAAAAAACACCTTTTTGTTCGCCGACGTAGAAACATAAAGACACACTCCTGCGTCCGTCAACAAAAATACTAAATAATAACGAAAGAGCTTGACAGACTTACCCGATGAACGCGCTTGTGCGCTTCCGTTCTCTCTCTAGAGGTTAATAAGGTTGTCTTCCTTAGTCTCTTCTTTAGACTAGATAAGTTGCGATCCTTTAAATAAAGGGAAACTGCCCATACCATTTTTCGTCTGCCTCTGATACCGGTTTTTCAAGTTGCTGACCTAAGTCATTACCAGTCAAGAATACCTCGCTGCAGTTTTTTTTTTTTTTTTTTGTTAAACGAAACTATGTGTTCACTGGTTGTTTTATTATAAAACCATGCTCCATGTTAAGGTAATCAAAAATGCTGTCTGATCTTGACCTAGCAGCTTTATGATCACCTGTATGACTCACAGAGAGAGCTTCCAGAGAAGTGGGATTGGTTTGGAAAAAAACAAACAAACATCACAGAATTTTAATTTTTTTAAAGATAGTTTTATGTTTCTCCCTTCATTGTTGGTACATTTGTTCAGTTGAAAATTCTGTGTATGTGAGTGAAAGGACAAAAATCCTCCCATACCGCTACATAAGTTTGCAAAAAATAATAATCAAATAGAGGAGCAAATGCAGAAAACATGCAACGTAAAGTAAATTAAATAAAAAGGAGAGAGGTGTGGTTCAGATGTACAGAGGTCACATAAATGCATCACAATGCTGTCTCCAGGGAAGTGTTTGTGTTTGGCTGATGACCTCACATGCACTCTGGGCCAGTCCCACATGTAATCTTTAGTCACCTTTTCTCCATCCTCCACCCATCTTTCTCCCAGCTCAATTAGCTGGTTCCTCTGCTTTTAATAGGTAAAATCAAAGCTTATCGAAAAGCGAATACATTTGATTTATTTCTCACCTAAAAAAATGTATAAAACGATGCATAATAATTTATTCATCCAGTCCATTGTGTCTAGTTGATCAAAATAGGAGCATGTTGGGACTTGTTGAAGTTAGTTCACCAAGCAGCTCTTAGCTCAAAGCCTCAAATATTCCTGGAAGTTAAGTGGAAATTCAAAACTTTATTCCTTCATGGAGCTTTGATGGTTTTCTGCCCGAAAGTTTCATTTTAGCCTTGTTTAGTGCTGTTGAACTGAACCGTGTCTTGCTCATCAGAAGATCAATCAGATCGAGTATAAATGACTGAATCTCATCTGCTGAAAGATGAGCCTAAAAGGACATCATCTGCTCTGACATAAAGAACCAGATTCATTCAAACCCTAACAAAAGCAAACATTCAGACGTTTACGCAGCTCCATCAAAATTGTTCTGATCGAGCTGTCCAACATCCAAACGAATCTTTATGTAGAGCACACAACTTCCTTCTTCTTTGTGCTTCAGTGGTGTGGACTTCCTGTTCGATGATGACGTACATGATATGCAGGAGTCAGAAAGTTAGTGAGGCAGAGGGCAGAGCCTCACCAGGAATTGAAACCAAAAGAGATATTTCCACAGAAAACATAACTTGAGCTGCCGGACTTCGGCCACGCCCCTTCATTGGCCTCGTGGTGATCAAGGTGGCCCAGAACCATCACGGTTTCTACAGAAACCTTCAAAATGTAATTATAATTCTCCAATCAACTTTTCTTCAGCAACCTGTTTATGTCATTTGTAAATATTCAACAGCACGGCTGGATTTTTTAACCCGAAATTCATTTAAGCGCAAACAGGCACACCTACTGCCCTTGTTTATATAAAGCTGCATGCACACATCTGTGCAGACCAAGCCCCCACCCTCTGTTGTTGAACTTGATGAAACCCAGGAAGTACAGAGGGTTCTCTGGTTCCTAGAAAGTTCTCCATCAACTGGTGTAAAAGTCATAATTCAGCCCAGTACTAAGTTAGTTTGCAGTCTAGTTTCAAGGATTTAAAAAAATGAAAATGTTTGAAAATTCATAATGTTTAATTTAATATTTAAATGTTTATTTTCCTGCCAATTATAATGTGGAGCAGAAGGGTATAAAACTATAATCTCTTTTGATTTTAATAAAGTTCAAATTTGCACAGACTTTGGGGTGGTCATTCGACTGATATGAGATGAGATTAGGCTAAAAAGAAAAGAAAAATTCTGCTGGCTTGTGCAGAATGTTTGTCTCCTGTTCTTTTGCATCAGCAAAGGCTTTGCAAAAAATACCAAATAGAGTCAAATTGTGAGTGTACGCTCAGCTCTCAGGCTCTCAGCTCGTATCTGTTTGCTCAGCTGTTGGACAGGACAAGTTTAAAAAATTGTTAGTGTACCAAATATAACTTAATTTGAATTTCATTCATTTTTTAGTCAGGGTTGGTGTACTGAATCATTTAAATTTGTGTCTCAAGATGTTGGATGATTTCTAAGAATTACTTTTTTGTTGACACCAGTTTGCTTATGATGCAGTAATAATGTACATCAACAGTACAGTAACCCCAAGACAAGGGGTCTCCAATCTTCAAGGAGTTAAGTCATTTGAGTCTAACTGTTACTGACTACCAACCCAGTAGGAGAGGCACTGTTCTTCTTTTTATTTTACCTTTTAGGAAAACAAGCCACTAATTTCTATTTATGTTATTGTTACTATCATGATACCTATAAAAGTTTTTCATAAGTGGTAGCACCAACTGACAGAACACCCACCGATCAAAGGAAATTTCTTTTCCATGACTAAATATCACATTAGTGCGGTTCTCTTTCTTTCTGATATTTCTGAATTTTGTCTATATGTCTTAGGCACAAGCTCATACACACACAGCACCACAGCCTTCACTTTCTCATAATCCACAGACTCCACTGTTGCAAGAAGCAAAAGAAAGCCGCAAATCAAGACTACCAAGGTCCAACCTCAAACTAAAACAACAAAACCCAGCAGTATATGACTGCTGAGGACAAGAGAAGAAAAACCGAACTGAACCTGCTCAGCTCCTCTTGATTGAGGGTCTCCTCTCGCTTAATTAGCCAGCAGGTGTCAATCAGGGATTTTGGTCACACCTGCTGGATGAGCAGAATGGCAGGGGATGAAGCACACCAGCACCAGCCATAACAGGGAAGAAAGAAATCACACATTGTTTTATGTGAACACTTTAAATAAAGTGATTTTAACAAATGTAGTCTCTCGTGATTCTGTCAACTCTGTGATCCATTATGTTAAAGGGTGGTGGGGGGTTTCCTGTCCAACATCTCCATAAGGACGGACTCTGGGTTAGGAGTTGATCCATGTGTTTTGTTTTGTTTTTTCCCGCTTTTTATTTGTTAAGTTTTAAAAATTTTGCTGTATAAAGTAAGGGGTCTTTCAAATATTTGGATATAAAAACACAGACAGGTTAGCAATGAGGCGAGAAGAAGACCCTGGTTCAAATCCTAGCTGGGATCTTTCTGTGTGGAGTTTACAGTATGTTCTGCTTCCTCCAACAGTTCATAAACATGCTTTGTAGTTTAATTGGTTATTCAAAATTGTCCCCAGGTGTGAACGTTTGTGAATTTGCATGCCTGTGACCAACAGGTGACCTGTCCAGGCTGTATAATCCTTTGCCTGGCAGTAGCTGGGACAGGCTTCAGTAACCCCATGACTCCAAAAGGGAATCAGCAGGTTCAGAAATGGATGGATGGTATGAAAACACATCAGTACAGGGCTATGTTATCTACGGACAGTAAAAATACCTCATTGCATTTTTTGCTTCTTCTTCCATTAGATTATTATCCGAAGGGAATGAACTCGCTCAGACCTCTCTTTGAAACAAACTCACCTCTTTCTCTGGAGCAGATTATGTTGAGAGATTACGTTGCCATGATTACTTACAAGGTGCCTCCTTTTTTGGAATGTTCTAACTTACCCTGAAACTGCTGTAGCTAGTATGTCACAAAGCCTGCTTTCTTAAACAGGTCCCTGATGAATGAAATGTGTGCATTTCTGTGGTTGTTCATGAGAACAAATGTGTTGGCCGGTTTTGCAGTTTGGGGTCCAATAGAAATCAATTTCTTTAAATCCTCACTTGCACTAAAAAGTCCTCCTAAAAACCTTGTCACTGCATGGTCCATTCTTTTCAGATGTAAGTTCAGATGCAAATTTGAACAGAACCTCAACTGTAAAATAAAATTTGTCCAAGAGGCTCTCAGCTTCTAACTGCACAACTCCCTATCAATATAAATATATTTTATGTCCTTCAGTTTTGCCAAGACATTTGTTCAGAACTATTCTGAGATGTATATGTTCGTCACCAAGTCTACTGTCTCAGGTGAAGAACATCATGTGCATAACTAGCACAGAGGTGGGGACCAGGGCCTCATTTTCATTTTCCTACATACTCTGCTCTGTCATGTTCTAATTGGCTCAACACACCTCAGACACATCCACCTCTGAGTCCTGGAGTTGCCCACCCATGAAGTAGTGTCAAGTTCCTGTTTTGTCAGAATTGTTTGAGCATCCCCTGTCAAAATAGAAACTTTTTTTAGAAGCTTTTGGTGAGAATGCCCCACCGCCAGGATCATTAATGAGAAGCAATCACACTTACCTGACACCTACTGAGTTTTTGCCAAAACATGCATAATTTGACGGTTTTAAAGGAACAACGAAATTTCTATAAATTAGTGAAGCCCCATCCAAGAATTAAAGTTACCCCAGAAAGTCTATAAATAACTTCTGAAGATCAGAGAAGATGTGGCTGAATAACAAGCAGATCTCAGAGCATATCTGATTTTTCGCCAAAGACAACAGTTTATGAAACTTTTTTTTATTTCAAAACAAAAAGTTCAGAATTCATTTCTCTTCAAAACTTCATTCATGGATCCAACAGATGAGAAATCCACAGGCTCCAATACTGAGCCCTAAAATGACAGACCTGCAGGTCCAGGACTGTCTCAGAGAGACCAGGCTGTATAATCCTTTGCCTGGCAGTAGCTGGGACAGGCTTCAGTAACCCCATGACTCCAAAAGAGAATCAGCAGGTTCAGAAATGGATGGATGGTATGAAAACACATCAGTACAGGGCTATGTTATCTACGGACAGTAAAAATACCTCATTGCATTTTTTGCTTCCTCTTCCATTAGATTATAATCTGACGGGAATGAACTCGCTCAGACCTCTCTTTGAAACAAACTCACCTCTTTCTCTGGAGCAGATTATGTTGAGAGATTACGTTGCCATGATTACTTACAAGGTGCCTCCTTTTTTGGAATGTTCTAACTTACCCTGAAACTGCTGTAGCTAGTATGTCACAAAGCCTGCTTTCTTAAACAGGTCCCTGATGAATGAAATGTGTGCTCTGTTCTGTGGTTGTTCATGACAACAAATGTGTTGGCTGGTTTTGCAGTTTGGGGTCCAAGTTCAGATGCAGATTTGATTTGTATCTGAACTTGAAAGCTATGTTTACCTGTGTCCACAAACAAATAATTTAGCATATTTTGAGAAAAATATTTTTAGATATTGATTCTGTTTATTTCTCACCTGAGACAAGAAGAAGAAACAAGAAAATCATAATAGGTTTTTTTTTGAAGGGGGTAAGTTTATGAAAGGGTTAAACATATGTATTTTTCACACATTTTTTCAGGTAAAAAAAATAGAATTTCCTGAATTCATTTGTTCCACACTCACTGTATGGTAGGAGGTGATGATGGTATTCTGTCTTTTTCCATACATTTTAGATAGCATGGAAGGGCATCAAAAATATAATATTTCTTTAATAATGATAATTAAATATCTTCTTACCATTTTTCAGCCTTTGCTTTACTTCTCCTTTTACGTCAAACACATACATCCGTTTAGTGCACATATATGTGTGTAGTGTGTACAGTTGCCTATTCAGGATATTTTTGATAAGTTCAAAGTTTGTTCAAATATAAAATGTGTTTATCCAAGCATGCACTCAACTGTTAAATAAAAATTGTCCAAGAGGCTTCAGCTTCTAACTGCATAACTGCTGATCAGTACAAATAGATTTTATATCCTTCAGTGGATGTTTGAGTGTTTGAGTGTTTGAGTTTGTGGGCTGAAATAGTCCCCCCCAGAAGAAAAAAATTTCTTTACCCCTCCAACTATTTATTAGCATGAATCATGAAAATTCATAGATTGTCATGAAAGTTTGAAATCACAAGTGTCTGCTTCTGTGAAGTGACCCTGCTCCCCAATTTAAATACAGGAGAGGAAACACATTAAATGTAAAACATAGGAAATAAATGAAAGAATACATTTGGAAACATTTCAGAAGAATTATACATTTGTCGTGTTTGTAGATAAATGTGTTTGCAGATAAATCGATTCTTTAAAGAAAAATATGTGTTAATAAGAAAGTTCAGAGATCAGAAGTGTCTTTTATTAAAATAACATTACTTTTCTGTAATGTTATTAAATCTGACATGAGATGACGTTTTCAATTGTATTTAGTGTTTTGTTTTTGTGAGAGAATAATCATTAACTGAAACTTTATAAATAAAGGGAATAACAGTTTTACTTTGAAAGACACCAATTTTTTTTCCTCAGTAATGTTTTCCTGTTGATGTTACCTGCCACCCCTGGCTAGTAACCAAACGGCTCTTTGAGTGTTAAAGGTTGCATACCCCCTCGTCTACATGGGACAGAACTCAAGGCAGAAGTATGAGCAGACCCCAAGTGGTTTATATTTCAGGAGTAGAAATAAAATGGCAGAGTCCAATGCCCTCTGCATAACACAATATTAGGCCAGTTTTGCATCATTGCAACATTGTAAATGTCTTGCATAAAAATTAAAAACTCACTCATGGTTCAAAAATAATAGAAACAAACCAAAATCCTACAATGCACTGCTGCTGTGAGCAGGATCACTACAAGATGAACAGCGCAGCGCACTTGTATCTGAAGGCGTGAATTAAAATGTCAAACAGCGCCCTCTGCCGCACGACACTCAAACTGGTGCCCTCACCTTGTTTAGTATACTGTGGAATATACCAAGTCAAAAAATTTAAGAGGGGGGCGACAATCATCGGTGACTGGGCGGGTCAGACTCAGGTAATGGAGAACATTTTTCATTCTAACACCTATCTCGAGCTAAAATGACTTACAAATCAAAACACTTGAATTCATCACACAAAATTACAGATTACATTCAACCATTAATGTAATTTAACATTTTTTAATTTTAAAACTCAATTCCAATCTCTCAAATAAAGTATAACACGTATTGGTTTAGTCAGAGATCGAGTTGATGCGATGCTGAGCGGCAGTTGGTGTATGCTAACTCGCAATAAAAGAAAAGGACAAAACTATCTGGTGCCCAGATTAGAGAAAATAAAGGTAAGGAAAGAAGACAAAGAGAAACATGGAAAGTACAAAGGTATGATATTGAACATTGTTAATGTCATTATTTAACCCCAAGACACCTTTATTAAACATGCACAATAATATCAGAAGAATTAGGCTAAAGCTGTTGCTAATTCTATGTAAAACCAAACTGGAGACCCATTTGAATGACTACATCAGCATCACAGCTCCAGTGAGGAGTTAAAGTTGTTCCACATAAAAGGTTTTGACTCAACTGGACGTATGGAAGGTGGGGTATACCCTACACAAAGCTACAAAGCTGGTTTAAATTACATTAAAAAAATACTGTTTTGATTGTGTGTTTCTTTATCTAATATAGTATCCACATAGCTGCTGACAGTGTTGTGTATCACAGTGAAGTTTTAATCCAATTATTTTTTTAGCTCTTTTTTGTTTTCGAGTACTGTAAAATCCATTACGTATTTGAATAATTCTCTGAACAGGCTGCCATGTCACAGCAATCTGTGTTTTGACTGTGTTCACGGTGAAACTGCATGGTTTGTTGAGTGTTGGTTGATTTTGATGATGTTGTGAGGTGTTTTACAACGAATAAAATGGAAAATGTATTTACAGAAGGTCAGGGCACAAAATGTTACTGCCTTTAAGTCAATGGCTGCAAATGTAGATGACTTTGCATTCATGCAGGGGTCTCCTTCTCTATAGGTCTTTTCTAAAATCTACCTCTCCTTTGAAAGAAAAGACCTGGGTTAGATACAAGGCTACACTGAAGTACCAAGTAGTAAATAAGGAGAGGGACTACAACTCTTCCACATTTTTGTGCTGGATTCCAGAATAAAACTACATCCTTTCCTTGACTAATTCTTGATTTATTCTGAAACTTAAACCATGTCTTGATGATTTTTACATCATTTTAATCTAAAAAGGTAGCATATTTCCCTATCATAGTTAAATCAAATTTCCCTTTAACTTAGGTGAAACAGCAGATGATTGCACATTTGACTTTTATCTTTATTTATTATCTTTCTTTGCCTCTGAGTGTCAGTTGGTTTAAATTAGATTAGTTACAATGTTCTGTCACTTTACAAAATGTTCATAGTCTGGAATTTGTACTTTATGAAGCATTGAAAAGCCACAAACCCTAAACCTAAAATATATTCTTCTCTCGGAACACAATTTGGGGAAAAAAAATCCCTAATGGTTTCTACTTCAGAATAGCTGAGGTGGGGATGGTCCAGCCATCTATTAAATATCTGTGTTTTTTACTGTCACAGAAAATCCACTGACCTTAAAAAGTCTGTTTGGTTCAAAATTCTAACACACAAGGAGACTTTTGACAGAAATGAAGATTAAAATTTGGAAGAATTTTGTTTGTTTACAACTCTTCTGTCTCAACATAAAAAGGCGAATAATTCAAATCTCAGTAAGCAACTTTTATTTTTCATTTTGTGATTTTATTATTGTTTTTATTTCATGACTACACTGATCCTTGTCTGAAAGTTTATGATCACAATAAAGCAACCAATTTTGCATTTTTACAAATTTCCATGTTCTGCAGTTAGTTCAAACCCTTTAAATCAAATGATGATGCCCAACTTTTTTATTAACTACATTTTTTATATTCTCTATTAAAATCTGCAGTTCAAAACAGACCAAATTTGCAAACTGATCAAGAAGGATTCAGACTCGTCTTGACTGCAGTTGAAAAACTTATTGTTGAGCACTGACAGAAGATTTGTTAAGTCTTTAGGAGGAAGGACCAACAGCTCAGGTCATGAGGGGCGGGGCTTCACTCAGATGTCATCATGCAGACGTGCACCTGGACAGAGACTTCTGAGCACACTATTTCAGCAGAAAAGAACACCATTGGGGTTCAAACTAGCATCTTTTTGGACACCATGACCCCAATCACCACTGAATGACACCAGCCAGTAATTTATGAGTTTAAAATTTAATTAAAATCTGTGAGAGCTGACAAAAATACAAACTTAAAAAAGATTTCTAAAATCATTTTTAAAATCTAAAACTCTGTTTCGAAGAGTAGAAAAGCTGTCATTGTAGGAATACAATGAAACTTGGATGGAGGACAGAGATCAGCTTCTGCTTTCAACGGAGATCTCATCTGCTTTGGTCACGGCATTGTGACGTCGGTAGTGAGCCAGGAGGCCTCTCCACGTAGAGCTGCACTCCAGCAGCTTCTGGTTTCCTGTAGGAGGAGAGAATGAAGTGTAACCCTTTTGACAAACACCTTCCTTCATCTTCAGATCAAAAACCTCTTCTGTGTGCAGAAGCTGCTACCTGTGAGCATTGTGCTATTTATGCTACATTAAAACCAGGCTCATAAACATGTGTTTGAACGATGACTTCCGATAAAAGTCGATGTAAATGCATAGTTTATATGCGCATTTCAGGATTCTGCATGTGTAGTATCCTTTTAAAAACACAGAGAAGCTAACCGGTTCAAAATCGATCAAAAATGAGAAATCAATGATTTCAATTTGTGGACAGCTGGAATTGTTTGACCCTGTCTTTAATGTATCAAAATAGAGCTGTGAAAGAAGAAGCCTGGAGCAAGATTTATGAGATTTCCACCACGTTGACATTTTGCACTGAGCTTCTTCCAACTGTGAACACATGAGCTTATCGTATAGCAACAGTCCTGTGTACAACATATGCTAAAAAGCTGAGCGTGCCACACATGCTCAGTGTGCAGGTGGCTTGAGAAGTCACAGCAGTACATTGCTATGCTCCTGTCCATCATTCACAATGCGGGGTGATGTCTTACCTATGATGCACAGGCCTTCCTTTGCCCTGGTGATACCCACGTTAATCTGGTTGGGGTTCCCCACAAAGCCTATGTGTTTGGACAACCAGGCGCCGTCAGGCTGAAACATGATCTCTTCGCTTGGGAGCGAGCACACCGTTGACAAAATGACATATCTCCATTCACTCCCTAAAAGAAAAAGTTGCTTATAATTTACAATGACAACCCAAAGGTAAAAAAACATTTTCAGAGGGAGAGATTTGTTGTGAGTGGGTACAAAGACAAACCTTGGCTTTTTGTGATAGTGGTCACAGTAATTTGTCCCAAACTGATCTTTCCAAGCTCCTCTCTGATCGTTGACACTTGGGCATTGTAGGGCGACAGAACCACAATGTCGCTCTGCTTCACCTTTGCTTTTTTCACCAACATTTTAACGATCTGTACCTGCAGAACAAACATGTCCACTCTTTAGAGACGCTATATAGATTTAGTCAGTATGGTAGGGCTGTCACTAACCATTATTTTTAAATTAATTAGTCACTGTTCATTTTGTCGATTAGTAGATTAGTCAACGATTATTGTTTACGTAATATGTTGTGCAATTTTTTTATTTCCCAAAAGGTGTTGGTGTGAGTACCGACCATGGAGGTTCTTGTCATGTATGGTACCAGTAGTGCTCAGCATTTTGTGCATTCACAGAAATTGAAAATGTACATGTATAGTTCATGAATTTCAATTTCACTTTATGAAATGTAAAAGGCCAAAGGTCCAAGGTAATGTATATGCTAGAACAAAAAAAGCCATAATTGATTCGCAAGTTAAAAGATTCCTGATCCCTACACAGAATCATTGTCTAAACTTCCCATATAAGTAGTAAGCAAGAAATATATTTATGAACATGTGTTTTACTTTATTTCAATTAGTAAACACTAAAATATTTTACAATCATTTTTCTTTATTCGTTTACAAAAGTAATTTAAGTGGTAGCCAGGATGCAGCACCCGAATCATGTCTTTAAATCCATCCTCTTCAACCATTGACAGAGGTCTCATTTCTTTTAAAAACACATTTAGGATGTTCTGTGTAAGTCTTGCAGCCTCTAAAAGAAATATTGGTCCAATTTTTTTACTGTCAAAATCTCACTACACTGTTGATATAAAATATGTTTTTTTTGTGTGGCCATTAAGCCATTTATTTTTAACAAGTAACTTTTAAATAGCAATGATAAATACACTTAAACAGTGTTATATTTTACAGTAGGATTTATAGTAATTTTGGTTTATTTTTAATCTAACAGCAGCACCTATACGTTCCTCTCAAAATAAAATTCAGTGTCAAAAAGATCCATCCTTTAGCAGTACATATACTTGCACTTATTATACAATTCTCTCACTTAAGAACTTTGCCTCTGAACAGAAACAAAAGGTACTGCTGTGCAGCAGAAGATAAGAAAATGTGCTTTAAACTTAAAGTGAACCCAAAACACAGCAGACAACCTTTTGGCAAACATCTAAGACTACAGTCTGGCAACATTTTATTAACAAACTGGATTTAGGCACTGTAGGCACATTTGATAATTGGATTAGTCTTTGCCTAAACTAAATTGGACCTTTTGTAATTTTAATTCAGTGTCCTTCATTCAAACATTAGGAGCTCCCATGGGACAGACATGACGTGCAGGGGGCACCTCTGATATACCATAGAAAACCACTAACCCTGTCACCATGACAACAACATTGCACAAAATCAATAAAAAGGACTGCGGTGTAGTAAGTAAAGAAGCAGAGCAATACCACTTGGTCTCGCTCCTCGTAGTTGGCCCTGGAGTTGGTGTTGCCTTTGGCAGTCTTGACCATCAGCTTGATGGTCTCCCCCTTTATGTGACCAAAGACCACAGGCATCACCCTTTTTTCAACACGCAGGACGCTGGCAGGCAGCTCCACACCCGTCTTCAACTTTCCATCATAAAATGTGTCTGATGGGAACTTGCAGATGTCTTCATGCTGTGACAGAAAACCAAATGAGGATCATTTGTTACCGTGCAGGTTGAAAGGTGCAGTTGGGATCATCTCACCATTCTGTACTGGGTGTTTAGCATCACAGCCTTGTTCTCATGGAGCTGGTTGAAGTAGGACTCAAAGAGAGATCTGCTCATCCCAAGTTTCTTCACGCTCGGATTTTTCACGATGGGTTGGAGCTGTTTATGGTCTCCAATCAGAACAACCTAAAAGTTGGTAAATGAAAAGATAAGTGTGTTCAGTAAAACAGCAACAAATGTTGAAAACACTACTGTCATGCAGCCTGTGTGTCTGACACAGTAACAACCAATGCTGTTCATTAGCCAACTTCTAACTTCAGACATTAGAAAATCCTGGCAGGATTGAAATGAAAAAAATGGGCATTAGAAAAAAAAGGGACATTATGTCACACTGCTGCAAAAGTAAAGGGTCGTCTCCAACTGTTTTGGTTTCATTGAATTCCTGTCAGAGTTAGGGGACTACTGGAGCCTATCCCAGCTACTGTAGGGCGAAGGGAGCGTACACCCTGGACAGGTTGCCAGCCTGTCATAGGGCCACACACTTTCACATTCATACTTAGGGACAATTTAGAATTATCATATTTTTACATTAGCATATTTTTGGACTGTGGGAGGAAGAAGGAGTGCCCAGAGAAAACCCACCATACATGGGCAGAATTTGCAAACCCCACACAGAAAGGTGTCAGTCAGGGTTCAAACCAGGTCATTGGGTGAGAGTGCTAACCACTACTCCACCATGCAGCCCACTTTTGGTTTGACTCTATGATAAAGACATTTTCTCAGGGACCAAATGAGTTTTTAGACTGTTCTGTTTGGAGGCTGGAGATTTTACCAAAGTCCTATAAAGACTTCTAATGCCATGTTAACATGAGGGAGTCAGTGCAGACTATTGATAGATGCATGTTAAAGATGTGAAGGGAAAGCAGTGAGTGAGGACAGCACCTTCTCCGGTTTGTTGCAGACTAGTGGTATCAGTGCCTGGGGTTCGGTGGCCATTGCACATTCATCAATGAGGATCTGACGTGCACTGACAGTCCTAAACAGGCTGGGAGTGGACGACTGTGTGCACGTGCACAAAATGATGTCATGCTGTTCAAGCTCATGCACCCGAGCTTTGTAAAGAAGGTCTTTGAATCTACAAGCAAAAACACTTCACACTGTTAGAACTGTCTGATGTCATGTAAAAAGCTAAATGTAAAGCATCAATGTGGAGCTGTAACTTACTCTTTAATCTCATTTTGGGTGAAGTCGTCATTACGTCTAATGCGCTCATCAAATTTTTTGATTCTGTCTGCATAAGGATTTGGGTGCTCCCTCATGCGGTGATGAAGAGTGATGCTCCTGGAAAGATTTTTAAAATGAAGCTTTATTGAATATCAGAACTCTCAGGATCTGATTTACCAAAACATGGATTACATGCACATTGTATTCAGAATTATAGCATATTAGGAATAGAGAATGTACACAAGAAACAGGTTGTTTCTTGGCACATGTTTTTGCACTTGCAGTGAAGTTGTCATACTTTTATACACATGCAACCCTGTAGGAAATCTGTTCCTTGGAGCTTAGGATTCCAGGTGTTAAAGTTGGTCTGCATAACTGATTTAAACCCTGTTTCTCTTCAAGACCGCTTGCTTCTGACCATCTCATACCAACAAACAGCCTAGATTGTCTGGCTTAAACAGAAAACTGTTGATTTATGCTTGATTGAGAGAAAACAGCCACATTTTAAAAATACCAAAAATATTGACTGATTGATTGATTGATTGATTGATTTGTTTATTTCAAGCATAAGTAGGAGAATACACGAAAATAATTCCACAAAATTATCAAACTCATTATTAAGACAATAAAATGCATTGATTGAGAGGAAAGAAAGAAAAGGAAAAAACAAACAAAAAAGAAACCAATGAAAAATGAACAAACAAAAACAAAGCACTTAAGTCACATTTGTAACATATGTTAAGTATAGTGATTAATAACTGAAGTCAAGTAGAGCTCGATTAATTGCCTGAAAAGGAGTGGGAAGAAGCGAACTTATATAATCCCACCCCTACATAGTTACTTCATTTTGTAGTCTTGCATAGTTTTCATAATCCGGTTCCAATCAGAAACATTATTGATTCACACTTTAGGTAATCAATATGTAATAAACATTGATTATCATTAGAACACTAATTACATTGATCTAGTAATCATTGGTACATATTTCCAGATCAAGTAAAGAAAATCGGTAGTTCATCAGTAGATTGTGATTACCTTTCAAGTAACATTTTAGTGATCATTATTGCACATTACACAATTTAATAATCCTAGGTAGTGATTTAAAAAAAAAAAGAAATTATTTCAGCACATTCAAGTTCACATGTCTACATATTTGAGCTTCATATTGTGAGATTAGAGTTTCTATGTACATTTTCTTGAATTTTTGGATGTTTGAACATTGTTTGAGCTCATTACTTAACCTGTTCCAAAGTTTAGAGCCGCACACAGACAGACAGAATCTTTTTATTGTGGTTCTTATCAATTTGATCTTGAAGTTCCCACATCCCCTCAGTTTGTAGCCTCCTTCGTTTTCTAAGAACTGTTTTTGGATATTCAATGGTCATGTTTTTCCACTGGCTCTGTATAGAATTTGGGCAGTGCAAAAATCAACAAGATCATACAGTTTTAAAAGTCTGGATTGATAAAATAAATTGTTTGTATGATCAAGAAAGCCGGCTTTATGTACAATTCTGATGGCTCGTTTTTGAAGTAAAAAGAGAGGATGTAGTGAACTTGTATAATTATTACCCCAAACTTCTATACAATAGGTGAAATATGGTAATATTAAGGAGCAGTATAATAGGTATCTACAGTTGTATTCTAACATATATTTAGATTTATTTATGATTGAAATACTTTTTGAAACTTTAGTTTGTATGTGTCTGATGTGTAGCTTCCAACTTAATTTGTTATCGATTACAATCCCCAAGAATTTGACTTCTGTGACGTTTTCTATTAACACGTTATTTATTGTAACTGAGAGCTCTGTTTTGGCCTTGTAATTACCAAAAAACATTAATTTGGTTTTTTCAAGGTTCAAAGATAGTTTATTGTAATCCATCCATGATTTTATTTTGTTCAACTCTGTGTTTACCACATGGATAAGTTCCCTTTGATTGTCTGTTGAGTAAAATATTTGTGTCATCAGCAAATAAAATTAGTTTTAGAAGTTTTGAAACATTGAATATATCCTTTATGTAAATATTGAATAGCAGAGGGCCTAGAATTGATCCTTTTGGGACACCACAACCTATCTCCTTGGTCTTTGATGTAAATTCATTCATCTTGACAAATTGTTTTCTTCCCGTTAAATAGCTTTTGACCCAACTTAGCGCTAGTCCTCTTATCTCATACCCTTCCAGTTTATCAAGTAGGATGTCATGATTGAGAGTGTCAAATGCTTTTTTTAAATCAATGAAAATTCCAGCTGCAAATTTCTTTGTGTCCAGAGCATTTGTGATTTCCTCAACAGCATCAATGATAGCCATTGAGGTTGATCTGTTTTCTCTAAAACCATATTGGTTTTCATTTATAATGTTATGTTTATCTATAAATTTAGCTAATTTAGCATTAATATCTTTTCTAAAATTTTGGAGAATTGTGGAAGAAGAGAAACAGGTCTATAGTTTGTAAAAAGGTGTTTGTCTCCGCTCTTATAAATAGGAATCACTTTTGCAATTTTCATTTTCTTTGGGAATTTCCCGGGTTGTAGTGATAAGTTACATATGTTTGTTAGAGGCTTAGAGATATTAAAAATTACCTGTTAATATGATTTTTATTGGAGTGGATCTTATAGAAATTAGCCTGTGAAGGCATTGAGCTATTAGCAGACAAGCTACTGTGCCTGATAGTTAAGTGTTTGGGTGAGACTGATTGGCCTGCAGCCTAAATCATATGGTTTTTGAACATGAGAACATTTCCCAATCTGCTCCAAATGAAACTATCACCTCCTAGGTTTTTTTTATGCATCAACCCTCTGCTTTTTTTCAATTTCTTTGCAACACATATCTCAAAATAAGTTATAATAAAATTTGCTAGCATTGTTTCTTTTCTATATTTGCGATAGTTATTGTACCAATGTACTATAAATAAATTATTATCTATGTATCAACACATGAACAATATTGTACCTCAGCTCTGGTTTGGCGCGATCTTGGCGAAGGGTCTTTGGTGAAAATTGGAGGATGCTATCTGGGTGGGGGTAGTCAAGCATTTCTACTTGGTGACTGTAGACCCTGAGGAGCTTGAGCTCGTCCTTTAACCTCATCAAGTACTCTGCAGCATTCAAGCACAGTCAGCCTTTTAAAACTCTCTCCAATGTCAAGTCATGTTGAAATACAGGTCAACTTACTGCACACAAATTAACTTGCCTGCCACAACATCAACAGACTTGTTGGATGGGCCACAGTAGAGAATGACTTCTTTTTTGTTCCTGTTTTCATCTTTTGGGTCATCAAAGATCCGTGGTTTCTCAGAATTCATTTGGAAAAACCAGTGCACTATGTACACACCAACCACTGTCTTTCCAGTTCCTGCAGGGAAATATTAGAGCTCAGAATTTGCACATTTTTGTCAGAAGTTAAACCAGCATTGCTCTTACCAGGTGGTCCTTGAATAAGTGTAAAGGTTTCCTTGATAGCTGTTGTCACAGCCTGAATTTGACTGTCATTAAGCTCCGGCAGGTTACCTGGCAGTTTTTTTCTCTTGACTGTCCATCTCAACACATCGGATTGTACAACTGCAAATACCAGGAGAAAATAAGATCAAAAAATACCATCTGTTTTCCTAAAACTGTAAGACAACTGAAAAATACATCTTCCAATCTTTCAAACCGAAAAAAGGTTTAGGTAATTCTAAGAGACAAAGACTGTTCGATTACCTGCTTTCTTGATCCGTTTTCTGAGAATTATACTCTTGACCAGATCACAGGCTTTATCAAGGTTGACAACTGCTCCCTCTTTCCGACTGCAGTGCAAAAACAAAAGGAGCATCCGTTTTAAAGTGAGAGAACAAACATTTTACCTTAAAATAATTTAAAACTCCAACTGAGCTGAAGTGACACTTACACGTCTGGCAGGAGTTTGGGGATAATTTCAACGGTGAAACAAGTGTTTCTCTGAAAAATGCATTCAGGAATGTTTGCCATTGGAAGGTGATTAATGTAGAAGTCTACATTGCTGCCAACTTTTATTTTGTCTTTTTCTTTTTCTTCCACATTTCTTGTGACTCCATGTGCCACCCATGTGAACTGAGTTGGGTCTACCTCTGTAGAAAACTCAGATGTTGTAGTCAGCTTTAAATTTCTTTTGCGAATGCATAGAAAACAATGTTTAAGGCTGAACTCAAATTCTCTGGTCCACAGTTCTGGTAGAAAGAAGGTTCCTGTTAGCTTGTCATGCTGTGTCTGAGAGAAGCGTATCTCCAGGTTCTCAATGATAACACTCTCACAGTCATCCACAGCATTTGAGGCTGATTCCATCTCACACAATGGTTTCCAGATATCTTTATACTGGTTGACATCTTTGTAAAAAATCATTGACTTCTCACTTGAAGGTTTGGCAAAGCACACAACAGGGTTATGAATGTGGTCTATACAGATCTCAAAATGTTGTTTGATGTGCACAAGCTGAATTGAAGGCATGTAAAAACCTCGTCTTTTTTCAGATGACATCTGGACCTGAAGGCGGTCCCCTGGCTGCAACTGGAGGTCCACATTTGTCCAGGACTCACTTAGCTTTTTAACCTCTTGTTTTTCTGGGGAACAAGTGCTGCTCATGGGGAGAAGAGGTGTGGGAGGCTGTTGCATGGGTTTTTTCAAAGGTTGTGTGTTTGCCTGCAATAAGAGAGACTTTGCGTGATCTAAATCTTGATTTTCAATTGCCTCCATTGCATCTCTCCATGCTGCCAAAGGAATCTCAGTGCATGGACCACAGTCCAGCATCGTGTTTAGGTTGAGCTTGACTTTTGACGACTCTGCTATGTAGATGCGTTTTTTCCACATGAGAGTGACTGTGTGATCTGCTTCATTAAAAAGAGGCTGGTCCTCTAACTGTAAGTCTGCGTACATAATCGGCATACTCTTGTGAAACACGCTCCTGTTAAAGGGAAACATCACTTCAAAGCTGTCTTCATCCTTATCGTTATGAACGATTATAGTAAGCTTTGGGGAACTTTGATGTCTTGTACTGACTGTAAAGGCCAGCTCCTCAGCTCTTTGTTCATAGACTTTGGCTTTGGTGAGGTTTTCCTGAAACTGACCACACATGGCTGTAATCTGTGCTCTGGTGTACTGATTAGCCTTGTTGCATATGACAGAGTGCAAAAGTCTTTGCAAGATGACATCCATGTACCGTCTTATCGGTGATGAGGCTTGTGTGTAGCTTTTAATGTTCAGAGAGTAATGTCCAACCTTGGCTTGTTGGCAGGAGTTTGAACGGATCATATAAGCTTTATTGGAGCACCGCTTGAACTGATGGATGACTGACTGAAGCAAAGGATGAATGTCATCTGCAGCAACAAGGTCCACCATTTTGTCAAGGTCGTTTTCTCTGGCTGCTGCTTGGATGCTTGTCCATACTTCTGTGAGTACCTGAAAACCTTTAAGGCTTTGGGTTGGTTCATCGACTATAACTTTGGGCCTAACATGAAAAGAAAGGGGGATCAGATGTTTGCATTTCTCCTTGAATTCCTCCACTTTGTCAGGATCTGGTTCCTTCTGACAGCGGAGGGGCGTGTATGACCTGGTTTTCATGGAGTCGGTCAAATACTCAGAAGTGTGCTTGTTATATAACACGCTTAGTTCTTCGATCATCAGATGAGCTTTGCGCTTCCCAGGCACTCTGCCGTCATCAGACTGAGAATAAGCCCAGTCTCTGAGTCTAGCTCTTCTTTGGGTTTTGGCAAAACAGTAGGCTACAGTCAGACAGTCTTCCACTGTGTCAAACCTGGATCCCTCCATATATCTTTTGGTGATGATTTTCTCTGCCTCTTCGTAGGACAGCTGCTTGTCAGAGTTAATGAGGGAAAGATGAAATGTGGGTTTTTCAAGGATATTGTGTGTTTCTTTTTCTACTTTCAAGAACAGGGAGATCACCCTGCGATCCTGGCCTGATAGAAGACTGAAACTTCCAGTGCTTAACTCTTCAGGAAACATGTGAGTAGGTTTTTGTCCTCTGTTGTAATACGTAGAACCCTGTTTTTCTGCAAACTTATCCAGATCACTGCTTACTCCCACATAGCTTGCCACATCTGAAATATGAATTCCTAACTCATACATGTCTCCAAGATCTTTGATGCTTATGGCGTCATCTAGGTCTCGTGCATCTGATGGGTCAACGGTGAATGTAATTGTACTTCGTAAATCATCACGTCTTTTGATTACATCTTCTTCTGTCAACTCAAAGCTCTCATATGAAGAGACTGCAACTCCAAACTCCTCTTTTAGAAGCCAAAGCCTGTCATCCAAAGGACCTCTTTCTGGGAGAATATCTATAACTCTTCCTATAGGATAAAAACATTGTTTTTTCCAGTCCAGAATCTGGACAAGAAAGATGCAGTCTCTAACTTCTTTTGAATGCTTTGCATGTATAAAAGTCCAAGTTCCATTACTTTGTTCCCAAACTGGAATGAAGTTGCGTAGTTTTTTGTTGATCCATATGCATATCTTGGGCGCTCTTCTATCAATAGGTATCATTGTCCTTTTGACAAGTCTGCCTGAAGAATCCACACTTCTCTTAGTGTGATCTTCTTCCTCAAGAAGGCACACTAGCTGACGGGCGTTTTCATCTTTCCTGATGATACCAACCACCTTTGGTGAGCTTTGTTCCATTCTCTCTGTCTGAACGGCCACCTCATCTCCAGTGAACGCCTGCCGCATGTTTGCTTGTCCTTCAATGCTAATATGTTTAAATGGATTTTTGAATAGTTTGACATAGCCTCTGTTGTACGCCTCCCTGAAGAACTTTCCTCGTTTGTACATCCTTGGTTGTGTTTCACATAATTCAACGAGACCTTCCACATCACTGGGGATATCATGCGACTCTCTTGACTCTTCATCTGAACTGTATTCTGGTTCCTGCTGTTCATACTCATCTTTAAGTTCTTGAAGAATGGCGTCATTGAGAACATGGCTGTCATTCAAAGCTTCACACTTTTGAAATCTGACAGTTTCCATAACATCTCTTTCAAAGAAGTCTTTGGTGTAATGTTGTGGTCCAACACTGCTGTTGCTGATACAGTGGTCTATGAAGCTTTTCCAGATTCTTGAGCATTTTCCAAAGCTGCAAAGTGCAGCAGCATCACCAACTACAACCACCTGAGATTGAGCTCTGGTCATCGCAGTGTTGAGCACACGGGCATCACTAAACAGGGGCAGACCAGGCAAATGGGAAGATTGGAGACTGTCCCGGGTTTGCACAGTTGTCATTATAACTGCCCTGAACTGTTTCCCTGTGAACACAGAGAGACAGTAGTATTTTAGAGACAAAAGGAACAGGAAAGCACAGTCAGTATGGTTTCATTTTACCATTGTTTATGCCATCTTGTATTTATAATTGCCATGGAAACAACATAGTAGAACCTAAACCAATGTGACAATTACCTTGAACATTGGCAAGAGTTTCAACATTAATCCCTGGGAAGGTTCTTGACAGCATTGTTCTAATACGCCAAACCTGTGGGTTGAAAAAAAAGAAATTAATTTGTTCCAGATCTGATCATATCCACTGTCTGTGCAGAAATCCTGAAAGCCAGACAACATAATTTGCTGTCACAATAAGGTCAAAATATTAATTCCACCATAAGTTGACAGGCAAGAAAGATATTTCTGCCAACGATTAGCTGATGTCACACAGATTAAAGGTTTACGTTTTCTTCTTTATTAGAGAATTTTATGAGAAGAACCCAGCCTTAGCAGTAATCTCTCTCATTACCTCCTTGTAAAATGTAAAGCAAAAGAGAAGATTATTGTTACCTGAGCACCTTCTGACAGGACACAGATAGATCCCTGTTCCTTCGGCCCCCAGGTTGGTGGCCACTGATCCAAAATGTCCTTCACCACGTTTGCCACTTCCAGGACTTCTTGCTTGTTCCACCAGGACATAGAAATGGTGTCCAAGGCACAGTCTCCCCTAACATGGTGAAATCTCAGAGCGTGGTTATTTGCTGGAGGCGAGATATCTCCAGCAGCCTTAATGACATTATCTTTACCAACGTAGAAGTGGGTGGAGGCAAACTCCACAATTTCTTTAGTGGAGCGGTAGTTGTCGCTAAAAATGATGCGGCTGCGCTGGGCGGCATCACAAAGTTGGCCTTGATAGTAATGGAACAAGCGTGTAAGAAGCGTGTAATCTGAGCAGCGGTCATCATCCACAGAGAAGAGCTGGGGTCCCATTTGCATGTGATCTCCTGCTAAAACAATCCTGGTGTTTGATCCAGCAAGGTCTAGAGCCAGCAGAGCTTCACACTCGAGCATCTGAGAGGCCTCATCAATAAGAATATGAGTGAAGTATCCCTCTGGAAGCTTCAGGTCATGAAAATGTTTTGCCATGCTTGTAGTTGTTACAACTATGTTGTGGTCATCCAGAGCATCTTTTGTGGGAGGCAGAAACTCCTGTTTATCTTCAGATAGAAGACAGTATTTTAAAGTGATCTCATCAGTTGTCGACAAGGCCCTCCCCTGTTTGTTTGATTTAATACGAAGCGGCCGCAGTCCTTCCTGTTCTCTGCTGATGATTGGATGGAAATGGTCTCTGATGTAAAGATCAGCAGAACTGAAACATAGTAAAGAAGGCAAAGTCACATAACAGTTAAGAATATAACACATCATCAACTTAAAATTGAAATTTCTTCTAAATTACATGAAGAAAAAGCAGAAGTTAGTAGAAAAAAATGGGATGTTTGACCCCCAGATGTATTTCCCTGTCAAGTGTTGCCTTTTGGTCTCTGATCACCACATGTTTACTTTATTCTAATAGACCCAACATCAGAGAGAAAGTCAGGAAGCAAAATGTACAGCAAAGAATCTACCTTTGCTTGATGTTCCAATGGCTATAGAAGTAAGTCCTTGACCACAGAAGTCTATCCATCAATTATTTTTCAGAACTTTTTAAATCCCTTTTTGGAGTAATGAGGCTGCTGGAGCCAACCAGATGGAGCCAGACAGGAGGGGTTGGCTGCTGGCGCCAATCCAGTGACCCCAGTGACCCCATCACCAGTCTGTTGCAGGGTCCGCACTCAGTCTCCCATGCATACTTAAGTGCAATTTAAAGTCAACTATCAACCTATTAAATATGTTTTTGGAATACTGGAGGAAGCCGGAGTGCTCGGAGGAAACCAAGGACCTTCACCAGGCCCATGGGAACTATGGCCTTTGTGCTGTGAGACCTGAGCACTAACCACTGCTCTATGCAGGCCACTCCACAGAAACAACTTGACAGTATATTTTTGAAAAATGATAAATGCAATTCTTAAAGAAAGTGTCTGGGGATAGATGGATGTATGGATGAGTGCATGGATGGATGATCTCGATAAAATGTAACTCAAACAAGACACCATGTTTGAGCTGAGTGTGTTACCTGTTAGTGTGAGTGCAGATCAACACTTTGTTCTGACCATGTTTACAAAGCTCCCTGGTTGCTGTAGCAAGGGTAAAGGTTTTTCCGGTTCCAAAAGGGCCATAAATGAGAAGAGGTGCCACCAACTTTTTACCATTGCAGTCCCCTACAATGAAGTCAACAGCTGATTGCTGCTTTGGGTTCAGCTTCTCAAAGGTTACATTGCCAACAGGAATCCCACAGTTCTCAAAATTGGGCAGGACTCTAGTTGTGTCAGGAAGAAGATCCACTGCTTTGTGCCAAATGCCAAATCTGTAGCGGTCAAGCTGAAACTGCACCTCCATTTTATACGTCTCGTTGCTTTTGAGGGCTAAATCAGAGCAGCATTGCTTGGACAGCCTCAGATGGATCTGGCTTCCATTTGTTTTGAGAGGCAGAATGCTGGCTTCATAAACCCTGGTTTGTGGATGGCCTGTGCTTACCGGGGCCACTAAAACTGAGTGAATGCTTTGTTTCAGAACCAGACCTTCTGGACTG
Source organism: Oryzias celebensis (assembly GCA_014656515.1). NCBI lineage: Eukaryota > Metazoa > Chordata > Actinopteri > Beloniformes > Adrianichthyidae > Oryzias > Oryzias celebensis. Next base: position 11,669,519 of record BNCR01000005.1, read on the forward strand.
TCCACCGTCAACTTGCAAGGAACTGAGATGACACCAAATAATGCCCCATGAGGAGCAAACTCCATCCCAAACTTAGGACGCTCCAGTTGTTCCATTGTTGTGATTTCTCCACAAACGTTTAGTCTACAGTAAAGAGGAAAAACAAAATGTGTTTTAGTAAACGTATCTAAATTCTAAATATGTAAATGAGAAAAGGATGTAAACAGGAATCCTACCTTGAAACAATCTGGTCCTGTGCTTGCTCCTCAGCATAAAGGAATTGATGCATCCTCTCTCTGTAGTTTTTGTTGTTTAAAAGAGGTTGCTTAGTTTGGGAATACTTCTGGAAAGAGTTCCTTTGAGGAAGCTTGTACTCCTTTGACAATGTCTCTTGCTCTTCTGTTCGTGATGAACAGGGGATTACCACTCTATTCTCTCTGTGCCAGCGCTCTGTTCTCTGAAACATGGCACCGGGGTTCCAGCTTGATGAATTATCATCATCAGATGTAAGAAGGCCTACTCGCACCTTGAGTTTCCTTACGAGCACCGGCCTCATGTCAAAATCCAGCACCAACCACTGCTCATACAGGCCTGGATGGCTGCATGTAAAAGACACAGTGATGTTGAAGCACATGTCTTCACTACTAAACTGCTTTCCTGGTGAGTAAAACATTGAGCTGTTGTCACTGAGGCTGAAGGCAGCTCCAGGTTCCTGCTTCAGGAGTGCTACATGCTGCAGCTTTCTCTGTGGAAAACAAGAGTGAGGCTTTACCATCCAAAGACTAAATAAACGAGATTAATTACATATTTGAGAATTAGATCTTTGACTCAACATGTCCAAGCAGAAATCCACTGCACAATGGGAATAAATTCTAAGTAAATAGATTTTGTTGACTCGTTTCAAGCTCAGCTGAGAGGAATTCATTACAACGGATCATTCAGTCTTTTTACCCCTCTGGCCCACAGAACATTCTCAAGGAGAAACACCATCCTGTTGTGGTCTGTTCCAGTGAATGAACTCAAGCTGGTATCTCAGACTGAAAACTTGTTTGCTGAAATTTTCAGTCACTGATCAAAGATTGATCGTGAGCAGATCTTAATTTTAGTTCCATAATACTGGACCTTTTTTAAAATGAAGGTTTGAACTTTGAGAGTTTAAAAAGAGAGAAAAGTGTGAAAATGCTCATGTCTGTCATTAATCAAGTGTATAAAGTGTGTAGTGAGAAGTTTTACAAAACATCTGTAATCCTAACTTTGCAGATTTCACCTATCACACGTTATTTATGAAACATATCACTCTGTACCTGCCTGTTTTGCTGCTATCAGTGGTTTACACTACAGCAGCATGCCTATACAACTATATTTCAGCTAGCACTGTGAGCAAGCAGAAACACACAGTTACAATGGCCCAAGAGACTGCAGCCAGAGGTTCTTTTACCTCTCCATTGTAGCTCTCTGGTTTAAAAAATATAAGTTTATTTAAAAAAAATAACTTTTTGGGGGGTTAAAGGCACATCAGCCACGCTTGTTATGCACACACAAAACAGCATTTACGCACAAATCTGGCATGAGATGTGTTTAAATGCTGCTAGAATGTTGGGTCATCAGAGTTTTCTTATCAGCCACTTTGAACTTAGATTGTGAATAATATCTGGTGAAACTTTTTTCCCAGTTTCTTAAACAGATATTTAATTAATACTAAAAAGTCTACATAATTATTTTTTATAACACTTATCCCATGTCTGCGGCGCTGTCAGGGGAGGTGCTGCAGAGAGAAAGCAATCAGCTCTGTAAAACATGTTTTATTTTTTAAGTGTTTTAGAAATGCTTATTTAGACTTTTTTTTTAAAGAGCCGGGGACTCTGGCTTCCTTCCATCATCCAAAAACATGCTTCATAGGTTAATTGGTTATCAAATCAGGAATAGGCAACTCCAGCCCTCAAGGACCTCATTCCTGCATGTTTTCCAACATACCATGCTACGGCATGTTCTCATTGGATGGACACACCTGAACCAGGTAATCAGTCATGAGTAGGGCTTGGATTTCTGTAAATTATGCAAACACTGCGTTTTTGTCCTTAGGTGTGAATGCAAGTGTGTATGGGTGTGTGATTGTGGCCCTGTGACAGACTGGCGACCTGTCTGGGATGTACTCTGCTTTTGCCCACAAATAGCTGGGTTAGGCTCTGGCACCCCCGTGACCCCGAAAGGGACAAAGTGGATTTAGAAAATGGATGGATGATGCAAATAATACAAAAGGCAAACTAAATCAATAAACCAATTATTTGCTTGACTGGAATTCTCTTGGAGAGCATAAGAATCACTCAGTCTTACCTCCGTCTCAACTTTGAAAGTCCACCTCAGTGGTTCATCCATATTCTCTAACTCCACAGTTAGATCTTTATCACAGCAGATTCTGACATCATCAACCTGCTCAGACATCTGAAATAAAGAAGATGAGGAGAAAGGGTTTGATTTTATTAGAAAATGACCATTGAGTGCTAGTTGGTGTCCTTAATGAAACATTAATTTTAGCTGCAGTTCTTCCACTATCCTGCAGTTGCATACTCACAATGTACTCCTCCTTGCTGCTCTGAGTGTACTCTTCCAAGAGTCTCTGGTTGTAGGACACAAAGCCCTGAGTCTCCATAGTGTTCCTGATCTCCTTCTCCTCTGCAGCTCGCATCATCCACTCCTGCAGCTCCTCCTCAGAATGAGCTTTGGGACAGTTGTGGCCGTACTCACATGTCTGTGGTCTGAGATAAAAAGCTTGTTTATGGCTAAGGAAATATAACTGACCGGTTAGCAACCACATTCTGAATGTTCCTTCTTTTCTGATTACATGGGAAGGTGTGCGCTGTCAAAAGTCTGAATCACAACAGCCCTTACAGCTAGTCTGTGGATGAAAAATGGGAGAACCTGTACGGGGGACGTCTATGGCTCGCACAGAAAAGCAAGGCTGTAGACCACTTGGTTAGCCCGTAGAAAGAAAATGTTCGTGCGCATTTTTTCTACGGGCATGCTGTTATCAAAAGGTCAGAGAGAACACTAGTACTACACACAAGGGAGAGTAGGTCTCGTCCAGATGTTTCATTTTTTCAGCAGTACTCCCTTCAAACTTGCAGACTGGGTATGGGACCCATGAGTGCTGTGCACGTGACAAATGTAATGCTGGAACTAGAAGTGAGACTTTAGTTTTTTAATTGGAAGTTACGTTTTGTACTTGTAACTTATGTTTTGCAACTATGACACATTTTAAAAATAGAAGTTTCAAGTTCCAGGCTACAGGTACAAAACAAAACCTACCAAACTCTTTTTATCATATTTGGCATGCCTGGAAGAACCAATGAGTGGTGAATTTTAACCAAATAGTCATGTTTCTAGAATCTCCATCCAATCACGGCAAGAAGAGGGTAGATCTCTGCACTGCTCTAAACCAAACATGATTACATTCACCTAGTGGGTCAAACCAATGAGTTATATATAACTACTTATATTATATATATAAGTAATGTTACAGACACTAAAATGTTTATTTTCTGGAAACAAAATTATTTTAATATAATACCTCTCGAACTTTGGTGTTATTTAACCCTTTGGAACCAACCTCAGGCACCCTGCCAATTGGCTGTGAGATCAGCGAGAGAAAACTGCTTTTAAACAAAACGTCAACTTATTTAAGTGTTCTGTAATTGAGTTTTGATTGAATGAAAAATAGAATACAGCAATTTTTTGTAGTTTCTGCACAAAAATGATCTTTTATTCTAATAGATGAGGTGAAAGATGAACATTGATCCTCTCCTCTGCTCCACTGCAGTGCAGAATAGAGGACCCGTTGTGGGGGCGTAGCAGAGCTGGAAGTGTCTCTAAGAATCTTTAAATGGGCAGTACTCAAACTTATAATGTAATGACAATAATGACAAGGACACAATATGACAGCGATACCTGTACATCATAAGTGCAGGCAGCTTACAGGGGGATGAGACATTTGAGGGGGTTACAGGCAGTTTTTGAAGTTTTGCACTGTGCAGCACATTTTATGAAGTGCTTCATAAATAAAGATTGTATGTATGCAATGATGGACGGATGGCGTCTGCTATACCTGTCGCACAGCCAGAACTCGGCACTGCGGCTGTGTGGAGGTCTGCGTTTTTTCCACCTGGTGGTGGTGTTGTGTGCGAGGAGCTGGCCGTGTTCCTGCGAGGAGCAGTGCTGGTAAAAACTCTCGGGGGAGGTCATCTCTAGCAGGCAGACCTTGCAGAACATGGTGACCTGTTTGGACCGCGCAGTCTTCGATCGACTCAGCTGCAGCAGGTGAGGCCGAACATCAAGGCCACTGTGCTCTGCCTTCCACACGGCCATCTCCACCTCACTCTGAGCTGAGAGGCAGTGGCCAGGCTGGTGCCAGCACGGCTTTCCCTCTCTAATGTGTCCACAGTATTTAAACTGGCACTTTGGTGAAAGCGGGCGAACCTGGCTGTATACATGCTTGGTGCCAGTTTCTGGTGGATGGTGAACTAGGACTGGATCCCACGGGTGGGATGCATCTGCAGAGCAGAAAGTACTCCATCGTTTTTCAGCAAGCATTTGAGGGCGGGCATGGAAGCAGTCTTTGCATAGCTCCATGAATTCACCAGGAAACTGCTGCAGGATCTTCTTTGCTGCAATTTCTGGAGTCAAGGGATCACCTTCAGACTCAGACACCAGTCTTAGGAGATCTGCATGAAGGATCTGTTTCTCTCTTGCATAGTTCCACACAGTGGCTTCTTCATAGGTCCTGGCATAGCTGCATCCCCTACCCTGCACATGCTGTGGACAACCAGAGCCTTCAACGTAGTAGTCACACACTTTGTAAAGAACGTTTGGACCCATGTGCCCACCAGTAGGCCTCTCAGAGACAGGACGCCAGACTTCAGAGGCTTTCCCTTTGGCTAACAGCAGTTTTCTGCTACACTCATGTACGGCTGATTGTAATTTGTATGTGATCTCCTTGACTCTGATGGCGCACAGATCACAGACAACTTTCAGCTCCAGTTCTGCACTGAGCCCCTGCAAGGTTTTTGGGGTCTGCTGGGGAAGCCTCTCTGGCGGGGCCAGTCGGTTGCAGAGCAGCTGGTGAGTGAATCCATACTGCTTCTCAAACATCCACACTGCAGCCTCCTCCGTGCTACGTGCAAACGTGCAGCGGTTTCCATGCACTGTGCAACCTCTGCCCTCCTGAAAGTGCCAACAAACCTCGTAAACTCTTGGGATTGGAAACGTTGGTCGTGGAGAAACAGGCCTCCATGCTTTGCCCCCTTTGATCTTGCAGAGAAGAATGCTACGTTCACACCTGTGCACAGCATCTCTTAAGGCAAATGTAATTTCATTCTTCTTGACACAACAAATATCGCAACCAAGCCGGAGGTCATGTGTCACTGAAAGTGGAGAAAGTGTAGAGCCACTTTCTGCCATTTTGATACCTTCATGTCCCTAAAATCAATAAAAGCGCACAGGGAAAGATGGCTTTCACCTGCGTGTTCAGTTTGGGAAATTCCAGCGTTGGATGTTGCCTGAAAAGACAAAATGATTAGTACAATCTTTGATTAAGATGAAGCAAACAAACAAAAAGTCCCTACTTATAACTAACTTTTTAAAGAGCAACTTTAGCTACACCAACAAATTCAAAATTGGACAGCTCACTGGTTGGATCTCCACTGATTGTTCATTGAACTGAAGATAACGCAGATGGCAGTGCACATTAAGTACTCCGCAGTGCAGTCACCGGTTGGATTAAAAAAACAATCACAAAAATCTCAGCTGCTAAACCTCTTCCTCGCCATCACCAAGTCCAACATTATGAAACTTAACTGGAAGCTTCATCATAACTGACTCAATAACACTCCAGAACCTTCAATGCATCAGTGCAGCCACAGGCCACTCCAACTTTTTTTTTCTCTTTTTTTAAGCCGAAACCCAGATTTATGTTTTTCAGGATGAAATATTTACATGTGAGTATGATCAACACCAACCATATGCAAGACATTACATTCCCTAACAATAAAAGCTTATAAAAGGAATCTAATTAAAGTATTTTGTTTTTATTTTTTCTTTGATTTATAAGTCACTTAACATGGAATCAAATTTACAAGCTAAAGAAATTACCAAAGAAATACAATTTACAATTATACCGCCCTCTGCAAAATAAAAATCGTGCAAGACAGTGAAATTTTATTAGTAAAATATTTGCTTGCCACAAAATCAGCTGAAAAACAGACAAATTTTAACAATCCAGACACCTCCATTAAGCTGTCAATGTTGCCAACATTTTTCATACCAATGATTTATATTTTGTGTAACTCTATATATTCATTCATTCTCTGAACCGCTTAATCCCTTTTGGGGTCACGGGGCTGCTGGAGCCTCATGGGCAAAGGCAGGGGCCACAATCACACACCCATGCACAACTAAAGACAATTTAGAGTAACCAATTAACCTATGAAGCATGTTTTTGGACAGTGGGAGGAAGCTGGAGTCCCTGGAGAAAACCTACGCATGCATGGGGAGAACATGCAAACTCTACACAGAAAGGTCATTGATGACACATTGATGACACTGTTTCAAGTCCCCGGCCAGGACTTGAACTGGGAACCTTCTTGCTTTTTAGGCAAGAGTGCTAACCACTGCGCCACTGTGCAGCCCTAGCTTTATATAGATAATCTATATATCCACTTTTATCAGCATTTTATTTATGTAATTTTTGTTTTGTTTTTAACTAAAATGTGTAATTATTTACCTTTTTTTTACCTCAAACTGATAATATTCCAGAAACAAAACAATCCAACAAATTAAAGAAAATACACATTAAAATTTCTGAGTTTATCAACTAAAGGAAAAAGTGGTGAACGTTGACATAAGGCAATTCAAATTTGGTTATTCAATTTTAAATCAAAAGTTTCTCGATTTCAGATCTCTCTTTCTTTCTCTGCAGTGTCATCTGACAGACAGCAGAGGGCGCAAGGGACTCTGGGACTGCTGTTTTTTTTTTTTCTTTTTTTTTTTTGGTGATGTTTAATCATGTCAGGGAACGTTGATTTTAAATATTTTACCCGGTTTGACACTATTTTGAGTTCATACTGCAGCACATGGTATTAGCTTTAGCAATGGGTGAGAAAGAAACAAAGCCTCTTTCATTCTATTGGCCATTCATTTTGCTGTGGGCAAGATCACTCAAATGCAAAAAATGCTGTACTGCGCAGAAAGAGACATCCGAATGGCTGCCACGATCACGTGACACGGAAGACCCAAAGATAAGGCACCGGATCTTTCGGTCATAAATGTTTCTCCTAAAAGTCCAAACAAATAGCACGTTTCGTCTTGTAATATTGGCGCCATACAAAAAATTGACTTCAAAATATTTTCTGTCGGATTTCAAGTTATCAATACAAGAGAATCCATGTGTTCAGCATTAGCCTTAAAAAAAAAAACTTTATTGAGAGCATGTCAATTACATACACAAGGGCCATAAAAAACTGTATGTCAGTTTTTCAAAATAAACGCCGGGGTGGGGTTTAAAAAAAAACTAACTATATGGTAATCAAAAATTGTGACACATACATTGTTTTAACTGCTGAAAGAACTTGTGTGTAAATAATGTCAGATTGGGGTTATTAATTCAAATAAATTTAGAGTTTTTTTTTTTTCTAAATTTAGTTTTTATAACGCTGGTTAGTATCATGTTTAGGCTTATTTATGTGCTTTTACATGACATCATTCTTTCTCTCGAGTTTATCCTCTTTTGTTTGTAAATATGTTTAATTCTTTTGGTTTTCCCTGTTCTCTAAACACTACAAAGGATGACTTTAAGGATTGGGACACGCACCACATCAAGCATCAGACAAGAGCATCCCGAACATCCCTGTGAGATGCATCCCGAACCGCGCTGTGTAAAGAAAGTAAACAAACAAACCTCTGTGTTCGCCGGCCTAGAAACATAAAGACACACTCCTGCGTCCGTCAACAATAATACTAAATAATAACGAAAGAGCTTGACAGACTTACCCGATGAACGCGCGCTCGTGCGCTTCCGTTCTCTCTCTAGGCGTTAATGATGTTGTCTTCCTCAGTCTCTTCTTTAGACTCTAGTTAAGTTTCGTTTCTCAAATTAAAGGGAAACTGGCGAGCACGCAGCCACGCACACGCGTTATCATCACGTATTACAGTCTACACCATTTTTTCATCTGCCTGTACTTCCTCCTCTACTTTTTAAAAACTATTTTTAAAACTCGATGCACTGTCTGATACCAGTTTTTTAAGTGTCTGATCTAATTCATTACCAGTCTGTATCATTGCAGTTTAGTACCTAACTGCATTTCCTCTATTGTGACATTGTCTTTTTTATTTATTCAACTATGTGGTAACTGGTTGTGGGCACTTGTTGTCAGGGTTTCATTATGAAACCTGGGTGGCTCTATGTTGAGATAATCACCTGCAGTCTGATCTTGACCTGGCAGCTTTATGATATCACCTGTATGACTCACAGAGCTTCCAGAGAAGTGGGATCGGTTTGAAGAAAAAAATCACAGAACTGCTTTTTTTTTTTTTTAAAGATTGTTTTATGTTTCTCCCTTTATTGATGGTATTTGTTCAGTTCTGTGTATGTGTGTGAAAGCAAAATAAATCCCTCCATACACCAGTTTGCAAAAATAATAATCAAATGAATGAGCAAATAGGTATGGTTCAGATGTACAGAGGTCACATAAATGCTTCACAATGCTGTCTCCAGGGAAGTGTTTGTGTTTGGCTGATGACCTCACATGCACTCTGGGCCAGTTCCACATGTAATCTTTAGTCACCTTTTCTCCATCCTCCACCCATCTTTCTCCCAGCTCAATTAGCTGGTTCCTCTGCTTTTAATAGGTAAAATCAAAGCTTATCGAAAAGCGAATACATTTGATTTATTTCTCACCTAAAAAAATGTATAAAACGATGCATAATAATTTATTCATCCAGTCCATTGTGTCTAGTTGATCAAAATAGGAGCATGTTGGGACTTGTTGCAGTTAGTTTCACCAAGCAGCTCTCAGCTCAAAGCCTCAAATATTCCTGGAAGTTAAGTGGAAATTCAAAACTTTATTCCTTCATGGAGCTTTGATGGTTTTCTGCCCAAAAGTTTCATTTTAGCCTTGTTTAGAGCTGTTGAACTGAACCGTGTCTTGCTCATCAGAAGATCAATCAGATCGAGTATAAATGACTGAATCTCATCTGCTGAAAGATGAGCCTAAAAGGACATCATCTGCTCTGACATAAAGAACCAGATTCATTCAAACCCTAACAAAAGCAAACATTCAGACGTTTACGCAGCTCCATCAAAATTGTTCTGATCGAGCTGTCCAACATCCAAACGAATCTTTATCTAGAGCACACAACTTCCTTCTTCTTTGTGCTTCAGTGGTGTGGACTTCCTGTTCGATGATGGCGTACATGATATGCAGGAGTCATCCAAACATTTACAAATCTCATCAATTAAAATTAAATTACATGTAAATAGCGACCCATAATATATTTTTCTAATCAAAAGGTGCACTTAAAATCTCTGAAGTTGTTCAAAAATAAAATATCTGCCTTACAATCTGGTGTTCTTTAAATACAAATTCTGGTTGTTCTTACCAACCTCAAATTGCTTTTCTGTAGTACATAGAGCTCAAAAATATGTCAAAGTATTTTAGTACAACTTTGTCAATTTTTAACCTTCTTCCTAATATGTAGCTGATTGAAAGACAATTGAGGCCTGTCTAACCGATGGAAGCCACCACCACATCTCTTCATCCCAGCTGAGGAGTTGGGACTGTCCCTTAAAAAAATGGCAACAGTTTTGGAAGTCATTTCTGGGGTTATGTCAGTCTGCCTTCCAGAACACACCTGACTTGATGAAATTTAAGTTTAAAACACTAAAAATAGACCAGCTAAACAGGTATCAATGCTGCCACTTACAGACTTTTTAAACACATTTAGCACCAATAATTGTCTCACAATACAGGATTATTTTTGCTTAACCTCACATAATGTTCACTGTACTTTTAAATGAAACACTATAAAATGTTACCAATGTGTTTTTGAAATTTTTCTCTTTTGTTTGTGGGATTTGTCTTGACTAACTGGACACTCCCAAAACTAATGGATTGAGATCCAAAACACAGGGCAACCGGGCAAAACCCAAAACATGACAAAAACTCCACAAACAAGGTTAAAAATCAGATATACAAACAAAAGGGTACAAATCCTCACACCCAGGCTGTCACAGTTGTAAATGATTATCGGGAACCATTAGCCTGCATTAGATTGTTGTCTTTACATGATAATATAAAGTAAAATTGTATAGTTTTACAACAGGACAAAGACTAAGAGGTCATTCCTGCTGTGAAAGAACTGTACAATGCTGGATTTTACACACCTCTTTTAGTAAAAGACTAACAGATTACCACGGACTATTAAAGATTAATGTCTGCATTTATGTTGGTGCAACATAATTTATTAATGTTGATGTAACATGATTGCAGCAGATGACCTGACCCTGCTGCTAGTGTCAGGAAATGGTGGCAATGGACACAATAGTGGAGACCAGGCTTGGTGGCAGAAACAAAGACATTTAATTAAAAAAAACTGAAACAAGATCAAGTCACCAGCCATACGGGCCATGGCTGGAGAAAAGTGGGGTTTGGCGCCTTTGCTGTCCAAAACAGAAACTACATAACTAACTGGATTTTGTGGCAAAAATGTTCAAGAATAAAAAAAAGTAAAAAAAATATCATTTGAATTAAAAAAAAAACACAAGCCCAGCTTTAAGAACTAAATGAAACAAAAATTTAAATATAAAAAGAAAATTGTGCAAAATACTTAGTAGTGCAACTCCAAAGATATTCGCAATAACAGACCTAGTTACTTAAAATGATCCCAACCTTGGGGGACAAAAAAAAATTACATTAAAAAGAGCAACATCCAAAATCTTAACAGGAACGTGCTGCCACCACAATGCTTCACTGTTAGGATTGTATTGGACATGTAATGAGCTGTGTCTGGTTTTCTCCACACATACGGCTTAGAATTATGACCAAAAAGTTCTATCTTGGTCTCATCAGAGTCCTCCTCTCTGAGTCCTTCAGGTGTTTTTTAGCAAACTCCATTTGGGCCTTTCATGTGTTTTGCACTGAGGGGCCACTTTGCCGTAAAGCCCTGACTGCTGGAGGGCTGCAGTGATGGTTGACTTTCTACAACATTCTCCCATCTCCTGACTCTGGAGCTCAGCCACAGTGATCTTTGGGTTCTTTACTAAGGCTCTTCTCCCCCGATAGCTCAGTTTGGCTGGAAAGCCAGCTCTAGGAAGGGTTCTGGTCATCCTGAACATCTTCCATTTAAGGATCATGGAGGCCACTGTGCTCTTAGGGACCTAAAGTGCAGCTGATATTTTTTCTTTTTGTAACCATGGCCAGATCTGTGATTTGCCACAATTCTGTCTCTGAGCTCTTCAGGCAGTTCCTTTGACCTCATGATTCTCATTTGCTCTGACATGCACTGTGAGCTGTAGGGTCTTATTTAGACAGGTGTGTGGCTTTTCTATTCAAGTCCAATCAGTAAAATCCAACACAGCTGGACTAACAGGAAGACATTCACATGAAGGCATGCACAGCACCAGCTCTGGTGAAAAGAAAAGGGAAAAAGGGTGGATTATAGAAGTTAGAGGATGACTACAGGGAAGGGAGGGTAGAGTCGTAAAACTACAGGCAACAAAATGCTGGAAGCTTATACCCATTAAAATCCTGAGTGTTGGTCTATAATAGGCGACAGGATAACTGGACCCTCCAGGATTTTTTTTATGGAGAGCAAAATTTTTGGGAAAATGTATGCATTTTTTTTTTTTTATTTAAAATGACATTAAAGTAAATAAAGGTCAGTATTTTGTTTACTTTATTGTTTAATTTTGACAGAATATATTTTTATGGAGAACAAAAATTCTGTTATTTAAGTTGATTAGTCCTGGAATAATATTCCTGTCTGTTTTTATTTATATTTATGTTAAAACAGTTAAGTTGCAAAAGTTTTACAAGTTTCAAGGTCTATAAGTAATTTCTGAAGATGTGGATGAATGACAAGCAGATCTCAGAGCATATCTGACTTTTCTGTCAAAGACAACCATTTATGAAACTATTCTTTATTTCAAAACAAATAGTTCACAGACTTCATTTCTCTTCAAAACTTCACTCATGGATCCAAAAGATGTAAAGTCCACAGGCTCCAATACTGAGCCCTAAATTGACAGACCTGCAGGTCCAGGACTGTCAGAGAGACTTTCTCTGTGGCTTTCAAACACAGCAGGGGCTCAGGAGGCAGTCATTATGTCTGACAGTTTGAAAACAGAATCCGGCATTAGTTACTGCCATGAAGTTTACCAGAACAGAGGGCCTGCTGCAGGAGAAGCTGGAGCTTTGGTCATCAACAGGTAAAAGGGGGGCTGGATCCTGGTCTTAAGGGTTTGAGGTGAAGCCCATGAGCAGACAGGTGTGGAAATGTAACAGCATAAGTTCATCAGAAGCTCCTGTTCTCTGCGAGCTGCAGTCTGACTGGAGCTAGACTGGAGCAAAAAGAGTTTCTGAAACAGTGGGAGATTCAGGGGCTCATCTCTGCTCACTCTGTCATGAAAAAAAGAGAAGAGTGAAACTACAGGGCCACATGGGCAGAAGAATTCAGTCTGTCTGGTCCAGAGAGGTTTCAGTGTCTTAGGTGATGTCCTTCTGTCGGGGGGGCCGGTGGATATTCCTGACCACACACTTTACGATCCACTCGATGCCTTCGTTCACTCCGTCCCTGTAGGAACAGAAGGTTCAGTCAAATTAACAGTCTCTAAACACACTTAAGGTCTAAAACTTTGAAGTCCCACTGCAGTCATCTTTTCATCCATTTTTACAGCGTTCCCGTTGGTCTTAACTATGACGATGCCGATTTTAGCCAAAATCAAATAACCTTGGTTGTTTTCTAGGACATAGTTTCTGCACAGGGGCAGGAGTTCATCAGAGATTCGCCTCTGAGTTGTAGGGTGTTGATGGGCAATAAGCCGGCACTCATTTCCCATGATCCCTTTGTTGACAGCATCCTCAGCTAGCTCACAGATCTTTACAACCTCCAAACTACATCAGTCGTTGAGCAAAAATGGTGAGCAAATTTTGAGCTATCCAGTCGTACAGTTTTGAGCCACATGCCAGCTCAGACAAGGATAACAAAGGCGTATGTGTGGATGTAGTTGTTTGCATCAGAAGAGAGCAGAGCAGGGAGCTTCGGGCCGGCTGATTGTAGCTTGTACGAAAAAGAGTTTTCAAACTGAATTTTTTTGTGTCTGTTCTTGATTCAGAATTATTTAAAATAAAGAGATCCTCAGAAATGCAGGTTTTATATTAATTTTCTGTATGCCCTCTCTCGTGAGACTAAGGCTACAAGAACATTTTAATTGGAGTGGGTCTAAAGCTGCCTTGCCTTTTTTCTAAACAGGAAAGGTGTTATCCGCATTTCATGCAAATTTTGTAGCTCAAAGCTTCCTTTGATGAAACTCAGATCCGTTTAAACGGTGCAGTTAGGAAATCTTTTAAGACTGTTTGAGTGAACATACGACGGGCTTTTCCTACCCTAACTGTGACATCACAGAACATGACATCAGCACAGACACAGGTGAGACAGCAGTGTTACCCGGTGAGGGCGGTGCACGGCTGAACCAAGCAGTCTCTCTTTCCGATCTTTGGAGCGCAGTCGCTAAAAGCTGTCTTGATGTCCGGAACCGATAGGCAGTTCTGAAGAATAGACAAGAACAGAGAAGGCCAGAACCAGGAGTGTTCTGTTAAGTTTTGGGGGTCTTTCTGAAATGATCCAAGTGCTTAGCTGTTATGTTTAAAAGTTTCTGGGTCTACAGAACTAGACCAGAGTAAGTAACCCGACTAAAAGTGAATCCAGGAGATAAGACGGGCCTTACCGGAACATCCTGCTTGTTGGCAAGCACGAGGAGTGGGACACCTTCTAACGCCTCGCTGCTGATCATTTTCTCTGTGGCAGAAAACAGGTCAAGTTGTGGTTCTGACACATGGGTTCTCCACAGAGTGGTACTCACCAAATGCCTCCTTGGATTCCGACAGACGCTCTTCGTCAGTGGAATCAATCACGTAGATGACTCCGTGGGACTCTGCGTAGTACTGCACACAGAGCAGAAAGGCGTTCAGCCTCAGGATCGTCTGTCTATTAGAACAATGCTCAGGATGCACCAGAACCACAGCATGAAGGGGTTTTTATCTTACAGAACCAAAGAAACACAATCCAGACACTCCACGAAATAGACTCACTTTGTCCCACAAAGACTGGAGCTCCTCTTGACCTCCCAGATCCCAAAACATGAGCCGAGCTTTGCCCACATCGATTGTACCAACTACAATGAAGAAAAGGGAGCCTGTCAGGGTCAAACCATTCCATGCAAAGGTGGTTCTGCGGGTGGAAGAAGAACCAGAACCCAAAGAATCTACTTACTGTTCAGGCCCACGGTAGTGGTGATCTTGCTTAGATTCATACCTTTATAGTTCTTACTAAACTTGGTTTTGGTTTGTTCCAGGAAGGTCTGTGAAGACAGAGAGGATGAGCTGCATGGAAGCTATAGGTCCGGATGCTCAAGTCAAGGTGGGTAAACGTCACACCCTGTTAGTAGAGCTGCTAAAAGTTGCTTATTGTTCACAAAATCAACCCAATTGAAGATGTTCTGTCTGATTTCGTCCAGAACCATACCGAACGGTTCTGTTGGACTACAGGTTCCTCGCGCAGGTTTTATGAAGGAAACTGGTAAAACATTAGGTATTCTAGAACCGTGCAGGTACCGGTGAGTCTGCTGTCACTGAAACAACACTACAAATATGGAACACTTTGCTTCTTTGTCAGAGTGGACCGTGCCCGTTGACTCGGGCAGAAACACGAACCGTTTTCCCGGCGTTATCCAGGCCCAGGATTAGGACGCAGAACTCGTCCTTTTGGAACATGAATTTATACAACCCCGACAGCAGCGTAAACATCCTCCTGCGCGTGATGTCTGCTAGCTTAGTTTAAACTGGATGTAATTTAAAACCAAGCTAACACCAGCGGTCAAAACAGAAGCAAAACAAATGGGACGAGGCTTCTCCGGCACGGATCCAAAACCGTCGTTTACCCCGGAACTTCTACGTGTCTACGTGGAGGCAAAAAAACGCAAAGCATTATGGGAAATGAAGTTAGATTTTCTCCTATGGCCATTTGGCTGCAAAGGAGAGACGTTTCCACGTTTACTATAGTTCCTGAAAGATCCAGTTTAATTTAAAATATTATTTAAATTGGAGGAATTGGTCTGATTGATAGGAAGTGTTCAAACAGGTGTATTAGGAGTTATTCAATATGTGTAAGCATAGATAACCTTACGTTGGAAAAAGTCAAAGAAACATAATCATTTTAATTCATCATTTGTATATTACCAACATAATAAAAATATACATATAGTTAAGATTATTCGTAGGCATTGACTAGTTAAAGACTATCTCCCAGTTTGGAACATTTGAAGAGGTGTAGTTTCTGACATGTTTATTCTTAAAAGTTGGTTAGTGTTTTCAAACATCAAACCAAACACAACAGTGCCCTGTGATCCTGGGGTCAGCAGAGGTAAAAAAAAAAAAAAAAGTTTTTTGTGTTTATATGAATAGATCCTCATTATTTCCTGGTTCCGTTGATTACATAGTTTATGAATGGGTCCAGAACACAGAAGACTCAAACAGTTGGTAAGAAGCAATTGTTTGAAAAAACACATACACCGGTAGTCACAGTTAGAATTTTTTTTTTTTAAATGATGAGGTTGTGTTAGAACATTAAAGTGTTTCAAGCTCTGTCATTGTTTTTATTCGTTGTCGGTTTGAGCTTTATGAAAAGTATTGTGAGTGAGATGAATGGTTGTGTGTCTGAAAATAGATTCTGGTTCTTGACAGTCTAGGAAGGAATTGTCTTAGCTAACAATAAAAAAGAAATCATGCAACAGATCACTCTAGAGGGGTATGACTGGTTCTTTGCAGGGTTTCGATTTCCTTTCCTTGGTTCTTCCCTTATCAGATCAGAATCTGAACTGTTCACATTGTCAGTCATGCAGCTTGCACTTCCGCTTTGAGGTGTTGGTCACAGAAGTGTTCGGAGTAGTATTTCCTCTAAAGAGTTATCTACACTTCAACTGTATTGTTATTGTTAACTTTAGTGTGTACCCCAGCTTTGTGGATGCTTCTTTAATAAGTCACTCTTGCAGAAAATATTTCCTCCTGGGTTTTGAACACATCATCTGTGCCTGAAACTGTGTGAGGATGGGATTCTTCTCATCCTCCTCCATTAACTTATCAGATATCCTCAATCACAGGACAGCTGAATTTACAACCACAAGGAGATGATAGTGTGGCATTTATACTAACCAACTGAATATTTAGTGGAAAGGATATTTACTGGCATTTTGTTGTTTTTTTTTTATTTCTAAAAACCGAGTTCAAATTTTTAGAAGCAGCCATTTAAATTTCTTGCCAGAAAGAATTGTAACTGTAGTTCTAGTCAGTAACCATATTATCATTGTTGTGGCTTTTCATATGGCATGCATGGGCTGTAACTCCCTCCTGGGAGAGTTCTGAAGTCTTAATACCTGTGAGTTCCTGGTATCTGCACAGATGCACTGAAGGTAAAGGGGCAGGTGGTCTGACTGTGTTGGAACATAACATCTGAAGTACTTCAGATCCACTTCTGACTGGACGATGTGGATGACCATAAACAAGATCCGCTGTATGCTACAACTCTCTCCATTCTTAGCTTGGTAAACATCAAAAAGCTTCTGTTTAGTAGTGAAAAATGGTATTGTTCAAGTTACTTTCAAATTGTAATTTATAACTGATTACTTTTAATTGTTATTTAAAAGTAATCCCACACTTTACAGTATTACTGTCAAACGGTAGAATGGCTACACTGGATGACTCATGTAAATCATTTTAAATTTAAGTTACTTAACTTGTAATACCTTATAGTGTGATAATGATTATTGATACTATTTATATTGGGGGGCACAATTTGAGCTGCAAGCCTCAGCTTTAGTCAGTTTATTCCACAAAAAAAAAACACAGATTATATAAAAGAAAACAAAACAAACACATTTGTAGAGAAGCGTATGCCCCCCAGAAAGACTAAAACAAAAGAAAAAAAGCCAAATAAAAGCAGATTGAAAATACTTTACATTTTCTGCAACTGGTCAGGCAGATATTATCTATGCAGAACATATAAATAAATAAAAACACAGCTTAAACAGCATGAAACACAAAAATGATATTAAGTGTTTTGTTCTAATATGATGTTAGGATGAGTGGTTTAATGCAAAATGATTTATAAAGAAAAAAGCAAAGCTCACTGGTTTTGAACAACTACTTTTGGGGTGACTAGTCTGATGTAATAGGTCTACAATAAGTTACTGTCTGTGTATGAGTACAATATTACTAAATATTCAACAGAAACAAACCAAAATGTGTCGTTGTAATGCATCATTTTTGTTGAGTTTGACCCAATACTCACAGGTAGGGGTGGAAAGTAGCTAAAAAAATTTTTTCCAGAGAAAAATACATACATTGGAAACAAAGAGTATTAATGATGAATACATTTTTAATCATGTGCATGATTGCTTTTTTTTAGATAACTGTGTGCAGTTCAAATAATAAAAACATCTGGATAATGGTGCTGAAATAAGTAAGCAAAATCTTAAATGACAGATTTCCTTAGTGCAGAAAGTAAACAGAGTTTACAGAGTTCAGCAGCAGAAATCTTTAAAACAGCAGTGCCATCTACTGGTGGTATCAGCACTTCCAAGTCTGGGGCCACAATTTTAGCTACAGAAAGATGGAATAGCACCTCCATGTTAGACTTTGGTGGTCAAGCTTATTGGACTGCAAATAGTGAAAGGGAGATTCCAAAGATGCTTCTTCTCAAGTAATCCAGGATAATCCTGGCTCCCATCAAAACCATTTCTTCTGAAGACTTTGATTGTGAATTGGATGAAGTTTCAATGGTTAGATGCAGCTGAAACTATCTGCCATCTAAATATCAAAAGTAAAGCGGTCACGCCAAGTCGTGTGAAATTTGTTCTCTGCATTTGACCCATCGCCTGGGGAAGCAGTGAGCTGCATTCACAGCCACGCTTGGGAACCATTTGGTGGTTTAACTCCCAACCTAACCTCTTAATGTCAAATGTCAAGCAGGGAGGCATTGGGTCCCATTTTAAAGATCTATGGCATGATTCAACCCTGGATTTTAACACAATCTTCCAGTCTCAGGGCAGACACTCTACCACAAGGCCACTGAGCAAACAGCTACTGATAGTTAAGTGAAAATTTCCTGAACACAGAACATTTTAAATGCTTTCTAATCTATCAAATCTATGAATTGCATGCACACTGAAATGGATTACATATGTTTTACGTTAGGATTTGTGGGTGATCATGTAAGAATTACAGCGCTGTTGAACACAGGCCTGAATTGCAGTATATTAATGAAGAATCAGTGCATGCTGCAGTTTTCCAATGGATACTTTTGAAGAGCAGGAAAGTCACAAATGCAAAGAGAAATATGGAAAAAAAACAGGTTTTTTTGGAAAAGGCAAATGAAAAATATAACTTATCTCCAGCAAGAAATCTTTTTGTCATGAAAAATACCAAAAATGTGGAAAAGTATTTGTGAAATTAGGTAAATGTAAACAATCTACCTGGCAGAACAAGACAAAAACAGATTAAGAGGAAAATTCCTGTAGTCAAACTTCAGCAAATAGGAAAGTTAAGAGGCCAGCAGAAAAGACATTGTGCAACAAGGGAAACAACTGGAACAAATGACTCAGCATGGAAAACTCTGAGAACCATATCTAGTTTGCTTTTAAATTAAGCATTTGAGTAAACTTTTAGTTCACACCTAAAAGTAACAGTGGTCTTTATTTTGACTCAGATAATGAAAATGCGCTTTTGGCAAGAACCCCAAAGTTGCTTTTGTTTTATCTCCTTGATTCCAAAAATTAAAATTGTCTGTTTCTGCTCCCACATTTGTGAGTGACTCACTTCCAAACACTTTTTACAGCACTGGCTTTACATGAAACACAAAGCCAGACAAAAGACCACTTTGTCTCTCTGTTTAGGATCCAGATGATTTTCTTTAAGTGTTCTTGGTAAAATGGTCCTCTGTCTTATTCTCATTACAGTTCTTCTACCTGATCTTCTTCACAGGGTTTCCGTAGATACAACAACAGTGCAACTTTGAGTTAATTATGCTTATAACTTGAAGGATTTAGAGATAAGTGTCAGCATGACAAAATCCTTTAAAAACAATCAAGGAAAATGAGGAAATAGAAAGGACTGACAGTAAAACTGTGACCATCCTTCATAGAACTAGGGCAATTGGAGGCATCTTCTTCTCTGGGCAACCTCTGGGACATGTAATGAGCTGGAATGGACAGGAATCACGAAAAAACCTGTCCCTTTCAACTGGAAACCACCTGGAAACATTATGCAGTGTCAACAATTGCTTCATTCTCTAATGGAGCATGGATCCAAAAATCTGCTTCTAATATGGTAAATCATGTATTGTATTTTCTGCACTGTAGGGTGCACTGGATTATATGGCGCACTGTCATTGAATGGTCCTATTTTCAAACTTTTGCCATATGTAATGGGCACTGAACTATAGAGCACATTAAGCAAGACAAGAGTCAGAAATAAATCTGTCAGTCAAACTTTATTAACTATGTTCACATTAACTCTAGAACTTGTAAGATGTTACAAGCTGGCGTTGTTTCACAACACCTATAACTCCCGACCTTGTTATCAACACCGACATTTGGATGGAGCACCGTGTACCTCTCAAAAATTGATTCAGGCTCATTGTCATTTTTTTTTAATATATAGACTTTCAAAGTGCGCCTTATGGCGCCTTATTTAAAAAAAAAAAAAAAAAAGGTCACTCCCACCTGTCAAAGTTGTGATGAATTAGAAAGAAACTAACGTTAAAATTAAACTAGAAAGGCCTCTGAAACATGCCTCTTGCAGCTTTTTAAAAAAAAAAAACTGCAACAGTTGGTACTTCCTGATTTGAATTAACATGGATGGTTTATAGTGTTGACACATATGTCCAGCAGACTTTCTACTTCAGCTACAGACCAAACACACCCTTTATCAAATGGTTTAGAAGTTAATCACCACAAACCAAAAGGTTTCATATTTGCTGTTTTGGCTATTTTTACAATCAATGATTGACATCACGAATATTCTCTGTCCCATCTCGAGCTCGTCTCACAAACCAGCCTGTTCTTAGGTCAGTGTAATTGGTGCTAACAGCAGGTCTTACATGCGGTACTCGAGAACGGCACCAGAAAGACCAGAAAAGCCAAATAATTTACTGTTTTTAGGCTCTTTTTTGCATCACACTCAACATCCCCTTAATTGGAGCCAGCTGTGGTTGCAGGTGAGGATAATACACAATCAGGCGAGCTCACCTGCAACAAACTTAAAAGGCGGTGATGTCTTGTGTGGAAAGGAACCCTTCCCTGATGACAGTTCATAAGGGAAATGAATGTGATTGTGTCTGTATTTAAATTGGTTCTCTGAAGTCATATTTTCACTTGTATCAATGTAAGATTATTCAGGGCTTGTCATGTGAGGGCTAACTTGGGTTTTTGTAATGTATTTTTTTTCTTCATTTGACAATTTTCCGCTGCTGCTCCTGCTTTGCCACTCTTGTGCTACTGTTTAAAGCAAAAATAGGTGTGGAGAAAGTAAGACGAGGCTGAGGGAAATCCTTCTAAATTGAAGGAGCTGGGGCTACCCAAGTCAGCCCACTCGGGCTTGAGAAATGACGTTACACTTAATTTAATTTTGATTTGTTCGTAGTCTGAAATGGGGTTTAAGTAAGACAACCCTAAACACCTGCATCCATCATTAGACATGTGGATTGATAAGCTATGGGAAACTGAGTAAAACTTCCCTGACGTGTGAGCATGGGCATATGGATGTTAATGAAATGGATTATGGATTAAATGAAACCATCCCATTCTGCGTCTTTACGATTCACTTTATTTTTCAAAAACATTCAGACATAGCTGTTTTTACTGAGAAGAAAAAGATGTGATAACACTTTTATTACCAGCCACAACACTCATTTGATTTTACATATTTAGTAAAATGGAATATATATATATATTTTTATTTTTTAACTGTAATCTTTAGGACACACTCCACAAAAATAAATTTTTTCTACAGGACAACAGTGAGTATATTCAGAAAAATGTTGCACATATCGCGGTCTCAGTGATTCTGCTTTCTTTTTCCGACTCAAGGCCATGAACAGCACTTGCAGGAGTCATTGTAGACGGATCCGGCCCCACACTGGGTTAGATGGGTGATTCCACCAGAACACATGTAAAAGGTGGCAGGGTCATCGGGATTGGGGTACAGACCGTCAGGTTTGCCATTACAGAAGCCGGATCCAGGAGCGTGTGTGGTGGTGGTTGTGGTGGTGGTTGTGGTGGTGGTGCTGGCACCAGGTTTTGGCGTGGTTGTTGATGGCAGTGGTGGGAGTTCTGAAAGGTTTAAGGGACAGAACTTTAGTTACAGAAACTCTGCTGCATTTTCTTTTGCTTAGCTCTAACACTGAGGCTCTATTCTGACTAAAAACAAATGCTAAGGTGAGTCATTGCAACACGAACGGGCCTCAGCATTAATCCAAAGGAGTCTTTTTTTTTTTTTTTTGAGAACGCATAAAACATTCAAGAAAACAACAGCATTCAGCAAAATACCAGTGAAATTGAGCTCTAACTTAACCTTTGCAGACCACTGTTTGCTTGTGACTTACCGATATTAAGAATCTTGCGCAGATAAGACAGCAGTGGGTGGGGACCCTCACCACAGAATTTGCCTGAAAAGTCATCTAAGTCAAGGGCCCACACAAAGGCACCTCCAAAGCCCTGATCCTGCAGGTAGCGCACCTGTAAGGGGAAAAAAACAACAATGACTTGGGTGAGTTCTTGTTAAAACAGTGTCACACACAGTGTGGGTGCAGGTAGCCACACCTACCTTGATGTCATAGCTCTCCTTGTTGTCAAATCCTACCCACTCGTTGTTTTTGTAGGCATAAGGGACAAGCTGATCTACGATCCATTCCATTGTTGCTCCATTAAGGAAAGTGCAGATCTGAAACAAAGTAAAAGTGTGTTGAACTGTTCATCTCTCAGGTCACAAAACTTAAACGACCTCTTCAGCAAAATTATTCCTCTCTGACTCCTACTGGTTTCTTCTGTTCAGAGGGAGTTATCCTCTCTGTAGTCGACCAGTTTCCTGCGTGTGGATTACACCAACGGTTCTTAAATTTAATCTTGCCATCACTCAAATAGATGACCATTTAATAGATATACATTTAGGAAAATATGACCTTTATTGAATGATATAAACTGAAGTAGTTTAGAAATACCTTTTCCTGACAATTTTCATTTTCTTCAAAAATGGAAGTGTAAATGTTAACAGCTGTTGCTGATCACTAAAGATACATAGGCTAATAGCTAACTTAATGAAAAGTTATTCAACTTTTTTAAGTACTGAAACTATGTTTAGGACAACCAACTCAAACTAGAACTGTGTGAGCTTTATTATGAAAAAGTTGAAAGGTTTTTTAAACCAAAAATACATCTATCTGAAACGGCTGAAATGTGTCTGAAATAGATAATAGTAAGCTCAAGACTAAATAGCCATTTATTTGAAAATAAAGAAGTACAACAATTAAGACAAACATCATCATTAAATATAAATTACTGCAATTTAGTTACCTCATAGTAGGACCAGAACCCTGCTTCGCGGGTGTATGGTCCAGCTGATGCAGCTCCATTAGCTGGTGCTCCAACACCAGTGTTTGAAGATGTCAGTCGGAAGGTACGACCATAAGCTGCAAAGCCCATTCTCAGCTTCTCCAGGGGTGTGCCATTGTCTCTCCAGTACTTCATAGCAAAGTCCTGTTACAAGTGATGGCAAAGTTTAGTAATACTCATGGGTTCAACGACACGACATTCAGTTTGCTTTCAGCACCAATTTTCTTACAATGTTGAAGTAGATAAGGTCACCAGAGTCTTGAGATCCACGATACAGGGGGCTGTTGTGTCCAGTGAACTGCTCCCAAGTTCCATGGAAGTCATAGGTCATAACATTGATGAAATCCAAGACCCTAAAGAGGACACAAAAAAGCAGAGAGATGTTTCAAAAACTTTGATGTGTGTCTTATAAAGTAATCTTTTCCAGCACTACACCCACTTGGCAATTTCAGCGATCTCATATCCTCCATCGATGGTTCCTTTTCCAGCACCGACGGCAGCTGTCAGCATAAGACGGGGTTTTCCAGTGGATTCGGCCTCAGCTTCATATGCAGCCATAAGTTCCTACAACAGAAAAAGAGTTAAGTAAAATCAAAAACATAGAACAAGTGCTGGGAAGTGAGCTCTGAACTTACTTGACAGAGAAGAGTGAACCTCTGCTTGTCCTCAGGAGGGCTTCCACGAGCACCAGGATATTCCCAGTCCAGGTCCAGACCATCAAATCCATGAGTCCTCAGAAATGTAATGGTGGACTGGATGAATTTCTGACGGTTTGCTGGTGTGGACACCATGATGGAAAACCTGCAGGATAAAGGCTTTCAGAACTGCAGAAACTATCAGGAACAACCTTGATCTACAGATCTGGGTCTAAGATTTGTCAGATTTGGTCAGAGATCTTTTAAGTGGTCAAGCCACTGAGCTGCTGGTCTTTGAAGACAGCCATTTTAACTCTACAAGTCTGCACATTTCTGGTTAGATTAGAGGTATTACTCACTGTCCTGAACCAAAGTTCCATCCACCGACAGCTAGAAGAGTCTTCAGGTGAGGATTTCTGGGAACAGAAAGGCCAAGGTCACATGACACCCACATGAGACCAACTAAACCTGTTTGAGTTTTGGTGCAGATACAAGCTGCCTCTTACTTGTTCTTGAGGTCATTGAAGGCCTTGTAGAGGACGTCATCATTCCACTCATAGGTGACCAGTTCATTATTGTAGTTAATGATGGAGAAGGCATAGATGAGGGAGGTGCACAAGAAGGGGTCAACGTTATGTGGCACGAACTTGCCATCACCAGGCCTGTACTGGGACCAGTTGGTGAAGTAGCACTCCATCCGGCTGGCAGACCCTTTGAGTAGGCAAGGATGATCAGTAAATCACTGTAAAACTGTAAAACTGAATAGTCACTGGTTTTCAATAAAAATGTGTTAAAACTTACCCAGGTAGCATAACATCAGGCATAAGCCTGAAAAAAACAAACAAAAAAATGGTAAGTTTATTTATTTTATGTAAATCAGCTCTGTTTTTACTTAATTCAAATACCTATAGTTGATGCTAAAACATATACAAGCTATATAGAGAAATCAAACAACTCCAATCATTTATCAAATACCTGCAAGGATTGTGAGCTTGCTCATCTCAAGCTTTTTTTTCCCAACTTGACTGAATGAACTGGATAAAGACAAAAAAGATTACGCAGTCAGCAACAGAGGAAAGCTGTGATAGTACAAAGAACATCTCTGCTGTTCTGAACTCACCTCTGGACTTCAGATGAAATAGTCAAAAAACAGCAGGAGCGGTGGGACTTTTATACAACTGTGCAGGGGGAGGTAGCCTTTGACAAATTGGTACAAGGCATGTAATGATTATTAGGACTCTTTTGATAAGATTCTGAAGAGATGGATGTAGACAATTATTGACTTTTTTCTTGAACACGTAACACCGGGTAATTTAGTAATTTAGACAGTGCACATATCACGTATCATTTCTTTCAACAGCCAGAATGACCTTGGAGATTATCTTGTCTCTGCTGCCCTGACAACTAGTCAACAAGTTTTACTAAATATGACAAACAAAACTTTCAGATGGCAACTTCATCAGAAATGGGTAGTACGTTTGTTGTACCTGAGTGCATTTTTTGTAAAAAATGTTCTCCTTGGAATTGCTTTACTGCATTGTACTTTTCACTCAATCACTATGGTCTGGTGTCATCTAGTTATTTTTTTTTTTTTGTTTTCAAAATTTGTACCGCCGCTTTTAATGATTTGTAAAATCAGCAGAATATTGGCATTGGAAAGATAATGGCAGAAAAACAAGTATAGTTTGCTTTCAGTTGATCTCAACTCAACTTCATTTATGTAGCACTTTCAAAAAGCAAACAGCTAAAACAGAGTGCTGTACACAAAAACGTAAAAGGTGTCAACACTAAAAACAAGGTAAAAATACAAGATAAAAGGACAATAAAGTCAAATAAAAATGAATAATATAATAGTAATATAATAGCAACAGGAGACTCATGTTGCGTTAAAAGCCTGAGTTTTTATCCGAGTTTTAAAAATGGACAGTGATCTCACCAACATTAGTTCTGTTTTGACTGTACAATCATGATAAATGTGCGGCTGAAACAAACTTTTGTATGTTGGAGCTGTGGAGGTGTTGTGAAGTCTCAGACTTCCTGTCTGTTTTTAAGATAACAGGGAAGTTTGTTAATTGAAAAACTTTCTTTTAACTGTAAAAACTCATTTCTAACATGAAAATGAAAATACTATCATTAATTACTTGCAATAATTCCAGTAACACGCATCCCCATTTCATTTTGCGCACTAGTAAAAATCTTGTAGCCAAAAAGGCCTCAAAGTTGGAGATTTTCCTTTGTATGCAGTTATTTCTGAAAATCGGTTTCAATATTATAAAATAGAAAAATGTCCTTAATATGTGTTGTATTATAGTGTTTGACCAGAGGTGTGCAAACCTTTTGCAAAGAGAAATGTGTCAGAGCCAATCATTTGGCCTGACATTATTTAACTATTTCAAAAAAAATAAATTTAAAGTTGTGGCATGCTTTTTATTTCTTCCCATAGAACACAAATACATCTAAATGAGTTTTTACCAAAATTACTGTTATTTTGTCCATTTTTGTACCGTTCAATCCCAGTTAGCTTGTTGTAGATAGCATGTCTCATCTGGTACCTTCTCTTGTTATTGAACTCACTGAAGACAGCCATAGTCTCTTCGTCTAGTTGATAGATACAGTTGCCAATTTCCACTTGCACTGGAAGCAGTGGCTCTCACAATCAACGTTCCTTTTATCACAGGTTACATTTTGAAAATGAGCAAAAAAGTGTCACCAAATGATCGCACAACTGTGTTGCCACAGGTTTACAACGGTTTGAAATGTAATTTAGCCAACCAACAAGAAATCACACAGATTTTAGAAAGTGCTGCGAGCCGCATACGGTATTAATGATTTTTTGAAAAGTACCTGCGGGCTGTTTGAAATATAAACACAGGCCACATTTGAGCCATGGCCGGACTTTGGACATGCCTGTTTTAGGCAATGGCCAAATATGTTTAAGTTGTTATCCAGTACTTGAGGCAAAGTTTGAATGTCTTTTTAAACAATATTTAAATACTATTACTTAAGTACATTTTGGATACTCTATTTGTCTCTGGTCTTCATCTATCAGACACACAGTTCATCACATCTAGGAGGCAGAAACGAAACAAGTGACTTGGCGTGTTTGCAGGGTTAGATGAAGGTCATGCGCACAATCGACTCACTGCTGGTGTAATTCTGAAAGGAAAGGTGTTTGTGCAACAGCATCTTGTTTAATGATCCATCCATCTGTGCATGTCCAGAAACAGTTCTACAGCCTTTAGAGTTTGCTATCAAGAGAGATCTGTGATGGCAGGCTGGGAAGGCATCTTCATGAGAGGGATTCAGAGGTTAACAGTCATAAAGACTTATCAGCTTGATAACAGACACATGTACAGTTCCAAGTAGAGGTCTGTGAACCCCCCCCATCCTGGTGCTGTTTTTCTACCAGACAACTTTTCCTGTAATATTTAAAATGATCCAAATCAACGGTTCTGAAGCGAATTTTTTAAAGGAATCTGGACTTTTTTCAGTTTGCTAGCTGTCTGAGTTCATTGAATGGGGTGATCTGCAGATAGAAGAAAGGTGAATACAGCATGAACTTGAATCCTCTGATGATGTTCTAGGCAGGCTCTAATAAATGAAATACTTTTGTTGACCCAAAGTACTTACACTTGTTTCATTTTAGACAAAACTAAAAGAATCCAGAACAAACCAGGACTTTTGCACATGAATGTTTTATGGTTTGATAAGACAACAGATCTGTTTACAAAGCTCATGTGGACCTGTTTATCTGTAGTTGTTGAGCGTTTGAACATTAACAGTTATATAATAGCTGTATGTTAATTGAAGCATCACAAAGAACATGTAACAATAAACGGATTGATAAAGAAAACAAATCATCTGTTATGAAACAGGTCACATTCATGCTTTCCAAAAGCTATGACTTTTGTATCTCTGCCCTTTGGCCATGGTGTTACTCTGACCCTGGCACCGGTCACTGATATGAACATTAATCTGGATAACATTCAGTTGCATGAAAGTGAACTGATTAATAATCTTTAAAACAATCTAGAATTATTTAAGATTTGGCATAATAATAAATGATGAAAGCAAAACATTAGGATAGAAAATCCCATTCATAGTTTTCACCATAACAAATTCTGAAAGGTTGAACAGCAGCAATTCAAATCCCTCATTTTGTAGAGATATGATTGGGGAATATTGTGACAGACCAGTGTTGTATGTATTGCCATATTACAATGCACGATAACAGATTCAGTTTTCATGTATTATCTTGCACCGCAAAATTAGCAGATTCACAGACATTGAACTTCAGTATGTGATATAACTAATTTCTAGATTAAAAAAAAGATTTTTAAAAAAAAGATTTTTCTGGTTAAGTCCTAGCTGTCTGCAGTTTGAAAACAAAACCTTTTGACTTACCTATATTTGCTTTGATTTGCTTTGTAAAAATAGTACGTGAGCTAAAATATTATTTTTTTAAATTTTTTTGGAATGTCTAAATATGTAAGAAGCACATTCCTTCCAATATAACTTTAAGTCAAATCAACCTAAAGTTTTGAAGGTCATTGAATTAAGTCACTGCAGCCATTACCAACAAAATGCTATTCTAGACTGCAACAAAATGCTTCTGTTCATTTTTAAACGGATGAAATTTTTAATATGGAGAAGGAATGTTTTTATTTGGAAGTTTGTTTTTGAGCATAAAACTGGACATTGTTCAATGATGTTTTGCAGTGTGGTGAGTCTAGGCTGCCTCAGTACCCTTGTGATGAGAGGAATGAAGAGAGAATAAAAACAATGCTATTGTTGTACCAAAAATTGGACATTTAAAAGTTTTTCAATTTCACTTATTTTGTGACAATTCACAACTAATCTGTCAAATAATTTAATTCACGTTTAACTGAAATATGAAATATATACATGAAGGGAAATGTCCAATACTAACAGGAGGAGATTGTACTATGCCAACCACGCTAACAAGAATTCAAAAGCTTCTCAGTTACGGTTTTGCTCGACGTGATGTCATTGTCCCGGGGGGTTTCATTTTCAATTTTTACTAGGTGTGGCTAAATTTGGTGACTTTTCGTGCTTGTGGCAGGTGTCAAATTTTGACTCAAAGGAGCAGAAATGTTTACAACCCTTAAAACAATATGGTCCTTGCATTCAGGGACTGCTCCTGCAGACCATGATGATCAGCCACAATTACCAAAATATCATTGTCAAAAAGAAGAAAGGCTGATGTGAAGCTTGCCAGGAAAAATGGACGAGTTTTTTTATTGATGAAAACATCGACATCACAGATATAACACAACTGTGCATATTTATTAGAGGTGTTGATGAGACCATCAAAGCGGAGTTTAAATTAGCTTGGTTTCCTATGATGGACACAACAACAGCTGATGTCAGCGCTCTTATTACTGCGGAGTAAACTGGTCATGTGATGTCAGTCTGGACACTGATGGCGCCTTGTCAATGGTCAGAAAGAAGGCAGGTGTTGTCACAAAATTCAGGCAGACAATGCAGCAAAAATCTTTGAACATTGCATTGTATTTTGCACACTTGAGCGACATGACATGTGATGCTACAAAGGACTTAATCCTGATATTGATGACCTGGTGAAGGCCAAATGATGCAGAGTTTCAGGAGAGAAAGGGGTGTTAACTCGAAATTATAATGTTCACAAATGTTTTCAAGTTTAATTTAGTTTAGTTTTTCATTGATTTTCATTTCATTTATACTTTTGACAGGATGTTTATCTTTTTCTATAGCCCCTTCTTGAGTTTACTATCGAGATTGCTTCAATGTCAGATGTAAAATATTCAGTCTGTGTAAAATTGAATAAACATTTTTTTTTTATTAAAATGCATTTTATTTGAAATCCATTGGTCTTTGTGAATAAATGTATAGTAATAGCTAAACAAAAAAAAAAAAACTGAAGTTTGAAGACTATTTTTCAAACTGCGAAAAAAACCAAACAAAGCTGCAGGTAACAAGTTGACCATTGGTTATTTTGCCCCCTTGAGACTAGACAGGTTGAATGTGGCCCCTGAACCAAAATGAGTTTGACACCCCTGGTCTAAGGGCAGGGATACCAGTTTAGATTAGTCTGTTTAGTTTAGTTTAGTAACCAGTTATTGATTATGCTTTTATGACTGACTTTATGTTCTTTGCATTAATACTGCTGTGAAGTCCATTCAGATGACCACGGTTGGGATATTGGGCTATATAAATAAAATTGATTGAAATAAAGCAAGATTTTCTATGTGAGCCGAATTGTACAAAGGACAGGGAGATAACTGAGCGAGGCTGTCAAGAGTAATTTGTAAACATAACGCTTCCAATGATACACTAAAATGAAAACTGGGCCATCCATCGTGTTGGCCTATAGACCCAATGAAATGCCTGTACATATGACGGGATGTGGCAGTGTGATGTGACCTGTTGGAGACTTTCAGACGAGTTGATGAAACCTGTGTTATCAGCTCATTTCTGGTCTTATCACCACTGCTGCACAAACAATATGTGGAAGAAAAGCTTATCTGAACTTAAATGGTGGTGGAGAGAGGCACAGATGCCCCTTATTATGTGCAATAAATGGATAAATGCAGGATATACATACAGTCATTTTTCAAATTGGTGTTTTGGATATTTGGATGTCAAATTCCTCTGTTAGAATTTGAAGCACGTGTTTTATGATCTATCTTCTGGTAAAATGTGTGAGGTCTTCCTTCAGAATCAACAAAGCCTTAAAAGTCTTCCTGCACATTCAGATTTATCAACAAAAAAAAGCTTTGGGTGATAACATCAGGTTTTTTTTATCTGGCTGCAGATACAGTTCTACTGTTTAGATTGCAGAAGCTGCAGTTGGTCTACTTACAGTACAGTGACACAGTTTACTGTTCCAGTGGAAAGCAAAGAGGTCAGAGTGGGTGAGGGGAGGCAAAAAAAAAAGAACAAACTTTACTGTGTTGTCATCACCAGGAAACGGATGGAGTGTTAATATCATGTGTCGTATTGCAGATAACTTATCATTCAAATCCAACAAGAACTCACAAACAGGTAAAACACTCCTTCAAAACATCATAATGTATCTGGATTAGAAATTGTTTATTTCAAGCAATCAAAACAAGAAATAGTGCACAAACAGTACAATCAAAAAAGGTTTAAATCCATATAAAGACATGGCATAGGAGAATTGAAGATAGCTTGAAAGGGAGTGTAAGGAGGCAATTTATATAATCTCATATCTACCTAATCATTTTTTTTACATGAGTTATCATTATCCGGTTCAAAACTTCTAAGCAATCATGTCATTAGGAACTCTTAAGTATCAATAAATTGTACAAGATGTACAAGTACATAATGATATTGTTACTAGACATAAGATTATTTCAGAATTCATCAGAGTAAATGCAGATCAAGTATTGAATTTTAAAAATATGATCGGATAATTTTCCATTTGAAAAACAGTAACATAAATCAAATATCAAATTTTAAAATAAGAGCAGATTATTATCCATAAAAAATATACGTTTTTTAAAAATATGAATCAAGTATCAAAGATAAAAATATGTGCAGATTATTTTTCTTTCAGAGAATCAGTGTTATAAGTCACATTTTGGGAAACCAAGTGAAGCGATATGATCGGACCAATGGTTCAATGAAGATCCTGCAAATCATTACCACGTG
Organism: Oryzias celebensis; assembly: GCA_014656515.1. NCBI lineage: Eukaryota > Metazoa > Chordata > Actinopteri > Beloniformes > Adrianichthyidae > Oryzias > Oryzias celebensis. The sequence continues at coordinate 11,700,734 of BNCR01000005.1, forward strand.
TTTAGTCAACACATTCTCATTCCTAAGTCGTCATATTTTGACACATGGTTAGGGACTCCTCTCCTCCGTGTCACTTTTTGGGTTTCCCCAACTTGTAATTTTTTGACATACTGCTGTGATTAAATAAGGGGTTCTGTTGTTTTGTCGAACATAGTACCTGAACGTGCCCGGTACTGGTACCCTAACCCTAGCCTGGTCCGCGTCTGGTACTGCGTTTGGAACCAGTGCAGTGTCTGGAACTGGTACTGACCCGCGTGCTGTACCAATCTGCCTCCAGTACCGGGTTATGGTTCCGGTAGGCTACGGGTGTGGACCACACCTGTACCCTATCCATAACCTGGAGGTTGAGGAGCCTTGATTTAATTGGAACAGCCAGCACATCAAAGCATGACGAGTTGAAGAAACCCAAAACTTCTGGTTCTGAGGGGTCATTAAACATGGGTAAAAAAGTGACGACTTGCGAATGAGAACATGTTGGTTTGGTATCTCCTTGCACCATTTGAGCCTCCTGGAATGTTTGGCGTATTCAGTTTTGTTAAGGGTCATTTAAATAAACATCATCATAAACATCTGAAATGTTCCTTTCAGAGTTTTCCTTTGCTTCATCAGGACTATCTTGTGTTTTCAATTCACAAACCGGATAAGAATCCCTGGTTTGTTTGCATCCTTTCCCCTGGGGTGTGGGTGGCAGATCTCAATGGTATTTGTACCTGTGTGGTAGTATAGTATTGCAGGTAGCGGTAGGAAATGGCAGGTTATCACCAAATAAGAAGAAGGAAAAAGGGAAAAGACAAGTAAATAAACAAAAAGATCACATAAATAAAGAACAGATTTAGTAAAAGTAAATGAGCAAATGAACAATTGAAAGAACAAGTAAGCAAACAAAGAGAAGAATAAATGAAACAATGAAAGAAAAACAGAAGTATTAAATGAAAAAGGTCAACAAACAGCATTAAGAACTCTACATCTACCCATCTCACTGAATCCCTTTTGGGGTGATGGGGCAGCTGGAGCTGACCCAGCTGCTATTGGACGAAAGTGGGACCCTGAACAAGTTGCCAGTTTATTGCAGGAACACACACTCACATGCACATTTTGAACCCATAAAGAAAACAAATAAGAGTTTTGGAATTAGAAAGAAGATAGTGTAAAATAATTGGTAAACTGTCAAACAAACTGAAACCAAATGACTTACTTGACTTTAGACATTTTGAAACAGAACATGCTGTAATTACATTTGGTTTTTCTTTATCCATCCATCCATCCATCTTCTTCCGCTTATCCGGGACCGGGTCGCGGGGGCAGCAGTCTAAGCAAAGATGCCCAGACTTCCCGCTCCCCGGCCACTTCCTCCAGCTCCTCTGGGGGGACCCCGAGTCGTTCCCAGGCCAGCCGAGAGACATAGTCTCTCCAGTGTGTCCTGGGTCTTCCCCGGGGCCTCCTCCCAGTGGGACATGCCCGGAACACCTCCCTAGGGAAGGGTCCAGGGGGCATCCGAACCAAATGCCCAAGCCACCTCAACTGGCTCCTCTCGATGTGGAGGAGAAGCGGCTCTACTCCGAGCTCCTCCCGGGTGACCGAGCTTCTCACCCTATCTCTAAGTGAGCGCCCAGCCACCCTACGGAGGAAGCTCATTTCAGCCGCTTGGATCCGGGACCTTGTTCTTTCGGTCATAACCCAGAGCTCATGACCATAGGTGAGTATTGGGGCGTAGATCGACCAGTAAATTGAGAGCTTTTCTTTCTGGCTTAGCTCTCTCTTCACCACTACGGACCGGTACAGCGACCATATGACGGTGGACGCAGCACCAATCCGTCTGTCGATCTCACCCCCCGATCTTCCCTCACTCGTGAACAAGACCCCAAGATACTTAAACTCCTCCACCTGGGGAAGGAGCACTCCACCCACCCAAAGAGGGCAAACCACCTTTCTCCGGTCGAGAACCATGGCCTCTGACTTAGCGGTGCTGACCCTCATCCCAGCCGCTTCACGCTTGGCTGCAAACCGTTCCAATGCATGCTGGAGGTCCTGGCTTGATGAAGCCAACAGGACAACATCATCTGCAAAGAGCAGAGAGGAAATCCTGTGGTTCCCAAACCAGACCCCCTCCGGACCCTGGCTGCACCTAGAAATTCTGTTCATAAAGACTATGAACAGAACCGGTGACAAAGGGCAGCCCTGCCGGAGTCCAACATGCACCGGGAACAGGTCTGACTTAGTGCCAGCAATGTGGACCAAGCTCCTGCTCTGGCCATACAGAGACCGGACAGCCCTGAGTAAGGCTCCCCGGATCCCATACTCCCAAAGTACCCTCCACAGGACACCTCGGGGCACACGGTCGAACGCCTTCTCCAAATCCACAAAACACATATGGACAGGATGAGCGAACTCCCACGAACCCTCCAGTACCCTAGACAGGGTGTAGAGCTGATCCACAGTTCCACGGTCAGGATGGAAACCGCATTGCTGTTCTCGAATCTGAGGTTCGACTATTGGCCTGACTCTCCTCTCCAGTACCCTGGTATAGACTTTCCCAGGGAGGCTGAGGAGTGTGATTCCCCGGTAATTGGAACACACCCTCCGGTCCCCCCTCTTGAAAAGGGGGACCACCACCCCTGTCTGCCAGTCCAGTGGTACTGTTCCTGACTGCCACGCAATGCTGCAGAGACGTGTCAGCCAAGACACTCCCACAGCATCCAGAGACTTGAGGTACTCAGGGCGGACCTCGTCCACCCCCGGTGCCTTGCCACCGAGGAGCTTGTTGACTACCTCGGTAACTTCAGCTTGGGTAATGGACAGCCCCACCCCAAAGTTCTCAGCCTCTGCTTCCTCAACAGAAGGCGTGTCAGCAGGATTGAGGAGATCCTTGAAGTATTCCTTCCACCGCCCGGCAATGTCCCCAGCTGAAGTCAGCAGCTCCCCACCTGCACTGAAAACGGTTCCTGCAGAAAACTGCTTCCCCCTCCTGAGGCGCCGGACGGTTTGCCAGAACCTCTTCGAGGCCAACCGATAGTCCTTCTCCATGGCCTCACCGAACTCCTCCCAGGACCGAGTTTTTGCCTCTACTACAGCCTGAGCCGTAGCTCGCTTAGACTGCCGATCCCTGTCAGCTGCCTCTGGAGTCCCACAAGCCAGCCAGACCTGATAAGACTCCTTCTTCAGCTTGACGGCATCCCTTACTTCCGATGAATAAATTTATTCATCTCGAATCTTGACTTTGATTTTTTTCTGAAAGAGGAAAATCAAGTTTATTTACTTGCTTTAAAAATGTGACAATTTTTCATCTCCACTTTTTAATAAAAAAAATATTGTTCATCAGTTATGGGTTTAATGTCAATCTCCCCCCATGTGACTGAAAGCGATAGATAAAATATTTCTGTAAATCTTTAACTTATTTCTTAAATCCATCAATAACCTCATAGTTCAAAAGGATTTTTTTGTATAATCGATATTTCTTTGTCAAATTGGGTTAATATGTGCTTAATAACAAGCTTTGTTTGTCAGGATTTAAAGGTTGCTGTTGTTAAACCATTACTTAAAAGGTTTACCCCACACGTTTCTGCTAATTACAGTCCAATCTCTAAGCTCTCCCTTCCTGCTAAAGCTTTTGAGAAAACAGTTTCTAGGCAAATATGTGAACATTTGTGAACAGTTCTGCTGAAGTTCACCAACAATCACCTCATGACTGCAAACAGCATATTTGTGTCTGCACATGTTCTTTTACACCCCAGTGCTGCATGTGAAGTGAAAGAACTGATTACATTTTATTGAAGAAAAAAAAATCGTGTTAGAAGTCATTGTCCTGCTGCTCCTTAATCCCTTTCTGAAGAGCGCCATCTACAGTATTATTGCCAATTTGCTTCAGGAACATCCTTTTTTTTTTCTTTTAATGACCAAAAAGAGATATTTTCTTTAAAATGCTTACACACTTTCTTTGCATTTATCTTGACAGTTCTTTTATCTGTGCTTTTTCTCATGTTGGTGAGGAACAACCATCCTTGAACATGAAAAGCTGATTGATAAAAAAAAATACAACACAAAGGTAAAATATGGTAGAGTTTTTAGGAACACATTGCACCAATTTTTGTTTTTTTATTTGGTTTATTTTAACACTCACTCATCCAACCATCCATGTTCTTCTGCTCATCCAGGACTGGCTCACAGGCGCAACAGTCTAAGCAAAGATACCCAGCCTTCTCTCTCCCCGGCCACTTCCTCCAGCTCCTCAGGGGGGACCCCTAGGGGTTCCTAGCCAAGAGACGTAGTCACGCCACGGACCTTCCCTGTTGCCCCCGCCCAGTGGAGCATACCAGGAACACATCCACAGGGAGGCGTTCATTCAGGAGCTATCCTGATCAATGGCTGAGCCCACGTCAACTGACTCCTTTCAATGTGGAGGAGCAGCAGCTCTTCCTCAAGCTGTTTTTGCTCTTTCAGCAACTCTAAATTTAACATATTATTGTCAAAACTTGAGAGTTGCAATTTCTTACTTAATTTGATAAATTTGTGGTAAATGTTGTAAATTGTAGACACTCGTTACTGTGCCCCCTGCTGGTTGTTTTATTGAACTGTGTAGATTTTTCTCAGCAGTTGTGAAGCATAATTTAGAAAAAAAAAAGCTAAAACTTTCACTCCTGTTTGCTGAATGAAAAAAACCAACAAGAAAAGATGAAGAAAATATGTGTTTATTTCCACTTCACAACATGTTCCAATTTCTGTAATTGTTCAGATAAGATAAATTGAAAGCTGACACTAAGGAGTCATTTAACTTTTTTTTTATGTAACAAAGATATTTCTCCCATTTCTCAGCAGAGATTTCACAGATGACTTTGAAGGGGAACTCTTTTCATCAACCTGTTTCAAAGGATGAAATGCTTGAATGTTTTCCTGCACATCTTCAAATAGGTATCAAAATCTGAATTTCATTGCATTTTTATTTTTAACGCACATTTTATTTTCTATCTACAAAGTTTGGCAAAGTGGGTCCTGACATGCAGGACAAAGTTTTAATATATCAAGATTTCATTCATGTAATTAAATGCATATAAACTTTCAGTTTTATTCTAAACAGAAGGGCCAAATTTTACTGTTTGATTTTTTTTTTTTGTAGATTATTAAATCTACTGAAATCCCCATTCTCACTAGTTTATCCTCCAACAGCTTTAGCTAATCAACGTAGAATGTATTATAGCACTGAAACAATGACATCAATGTCATCCACAAGCATGGGGGAGCAGGAGGCTGTCATAGCTGGCGCTCCTGCAGTTTAGGGCCAGTTGCAGCATTTGCAGGAGTCCCAGTAGATGAGGCCAGATGGGCATCGGTGCAGGAAGGTGTTTCCATTGAAGCACTGGAAGTAGGTGGTCTTATCAGCGATGTTCACATAAAGTCCATCAGGGCGTCCATTACAGAAGTCTTCTGAAGGATTTCTGGTGGTGGTGGGACGTGGAGTTGTGGTTGGCTTTGGAGCAAAACCTTTTCGATAAACAAAAAGTTAATTTACTTATTACTAAAGAGAGAAGAAAACATGGTAGAGAGAATAGTGTTCATGTCTGCAGCATTTACCCATGGACATCCTGAGGTGGTTGATGAGCGGGTAAGCTCCACTCGAGCAGAAAGACCCATTAAAGTCATCCATGTCTAGAGTCCATACATGAGCACCTCCCAAATTGTTGGCAGTCATCCACTGAACCTACCAAGCAAAATAACAAATGGACATTTCAGACACACCAGCAGCTGGGACTCTGTAGAACACACTATGAACTGGAGAAACAGAAAAAGTTGGTTTGTCTGGAGGACAAAAGAGGACCGCTTGGTTACCTTGGCGGAAAAGCTGCGCTGGTCATCAAAGCCAACCCAAGAGTTGCCGTAGGTTGCGTAAGGTACAGCCTGTTCGCTGATCCAGGAAACAGTTGCACTATTGCTGAAGTCGCAGACCTGGAAATATAAAAATACACAGAGTTAACACTGTGGGAACAGAGAACACAAGTAACAAATGACATGAAAAGAAAACCTTCAATGCAACCACAAGGTTCAGAGTTTAATGTTCTGGCCCAGTTTGGTTTAATGTTGGGTGATTGTGTCAAGAAAAACATCCAACAACACTGTAGGAGCAGACTACACTGGTAACACGGGATTTAAAAGGTCAGCCCTCATTTCTGAGATAGCTACTTTAAATGTTTTAAACGCATTTTTAAAAAAACTGAAGTTTCCATGCTCAAAGTTTAAAGGTTGACATATATGTTGGTACCTCAAGATTTAGAATGAAAAGACAGTGGACGTTTCTTTTATGTAGCTCCCATTTTTTGCATAGTCCGAAATACTTTTTCCTAATTCTTTAATTTTGTAATTTAGAAAAGTAGTCTGACTTTCAGAGCAGGCTAAGAACATTAAGAGAAAAAAATGACCTCATAATAGGACCAGAAACCGGCAGTGCGGGTGTAAGGTCCAGCATCTGCAGGGCCGTTTGCTGGTGCCCCCAGTCCATTTGCTGCAGTGCTGAGACGGTAGGTTCTTCCATAGGTGGGGAAACCAAGCAGCAGTTTCTCAGCTGGTGCTCCCAGAGACAGCCAGTGGGATATTGAAGAGTTCTAAAGGAAAGAGAAAATGGAGACAAACGATATTAGGCACAAAGTAATGTTTAAAAGTCAATGATAGTCAGATTTAGTTTGGTGTAAGTGTAATCAACTAATCCTTAAATGTCAAAATGTTTAGAAGAAAAGAACTATTTGATGCAATACATTAATGAATGGAATCAGAAGTCAGGGGTTTAAAAAATTAGCTTTTGCAGACATTTTACACGTTTGCTGACACATTTGTCCTCTATTGTTCTCTAAGCTTTCATATTTTCCATTTTTTTCAACAAATACAATGGTCCACTAAGCCAGAGAGCAGATGCTGAAAGCGCTCTGAAAGCATCAACCAGATACTCTCATGTCATTCATTTAACACAACAGTTTGTCTCTTTTTACAGTTTCTGCAAAATACGAACACATAGAAACTGATTGAAACATCCGAGTATTCATAGTTTATGTGTCCTTACTATGTTGAAATGAATGTGTGAACCAGAGTCCAGAGAACTGCTGTACAGTGGACTGTTGTGTCCTGTGTTGGGTTCCCAGGATCCGTGAAAGTCATAAGTCAGCACATTGAGGAAGTCAGCGTGGCTGTGAAGAGGCAGAACATCTGTAGAGTTAAAATTAAAACAGATCCAACAGACAGATCATGTTTGAATCTGAAGGGGCGGAGCATATCCCAGTCCATCATTTGAAACAGGATGTCGTTTTTCTGGCACAAATATTACAATTCCTCTGTTCCAGCAAAAAAAAAAATCGACTGGACATATTATCTTTGACATCCCCCTTTGTAAAGCAAAATCAAAGCTCACCGTTTAGAGTTACACAGAGGCTCACATAATCTGTATTTTCTGAAAACCTTTATCCTTCTACATAGTGTTAGCAAAAAAAATCATTGATGCCCATTGGGCCATATTTTGTTTACCTGCCATTTGGAAAACAATACGTCAATGGCACTAAACTTACTCTGCAATCTTGTTGACCTCATATGCTCTGTCGACGGTTGTATGTATGGCAGCAACATTGGCTGACAGCATTAGACGCGTCTTCCTGTTTTCTTTGGCGTCCTCCTCGAAGGCCTGGGACAACTCCTGGAAGCCCGACAGACAGAAGATGCTCAGTTCCAGGCTCCTTTTGAAAATGATCTCACTTGTGCTCATTAACTCAAGTCAGGACATCAAATGCACTCAGGATTGTTGCTACCATTAACTCTTTTAAAGACAGCGTTATAGTCAGTACTGTTAGACTGTTACCACACAGAAAGAAAGCTCTTCGTTCAAGCTCTGGCTGGGTTCTTCTGTGTGGCGTCTGTATGCACAAGTTTTTCCTACAGTCCAAAAATATTTTTGATGAAATGTTTCCTGCTTCTAAATTTAGAGAGAGGTTATGAATCTTTATGCAGCCCTGCTATGGACTGGGCACCTGTCCAGGCTGTGCCGCGCCTTCACCCTATGACGTTTCTGTCTGTGTCCCTGATCAGGGTGAAGCAAGCAAGGATCAGGAAGGGATGGATGGATGGATGAACGTAAGTTATGAACTTTTAGGTCAGCTCCATGACCTCGCTCTGCCTCAGAAGCTTACCGACATCAGCAGGGTGAACCTCTCTCTATCCTCCGCTGGGCTGCCGTTGTGTCCAGGAAATTCCCAAGCCAGGTTTAGCCCATCAAAGTTGTGGCTGCGCAGGTAGGCGATGGCAGATCTGATGAAGTCTGCACGGGTCTCAGGTTTGGCAACCATGGTGATAAATCTTGTGTGAATAAGTAGTAAATAGTTTTAAGGCATAAGATTTGTATGAGTAAAGCAGAAAAATGGTAACCAGGGAGAAGTTGGGACTTACGGACTGGCTCCAGATACGGTCAGGCTGCCTCCAACAGTCAGCAAAGTCTTCAGTTCAGGATTGCTGAGAGCAGAGAGACATACCAGGCAATAGTTTCAATCTCTAGCTCATGTTGGTGAAAAGAATCAAATTTTGATTCCAGACAAAGAAATTAAAATTACTGTCTGTTTTACTACAACTGAATGCTTGAAAGAAACTAAATCCATTGTTTGGTTTGTTGCATTTTCCATTTAATTTCATATTAGGCTGCATTGTGTTTGTGTTCCTGCCTGAATCCACCAGTTTCTCCTTTTAAAAGAGAAATAAATCTGTTCATCTTCAACAAGCTGTTTTCTGAAATCCAAAATAAACTGAAAATAGTTTATTTTCCATTTTCTTGTCCATTCTTTTTGCTTTAAATGTGTTGTTTTTGTTTCTAACATCTTCCAGAAATGACTGTCTTGGTCTGAGTAAAATGTCACTGTTCGAGTCAACTGGCAAGTTTAACTCACACATTCTTGAGGGCATTGAGGCTGGAATACATCTCCTCATCGTTCCACTCAATGGGCCTGATCTGGTTGTAGCTGTTGATGGTGGCCAAAGCGAAGATGACATGGGTGCACAGGAACGGGTCGATGTTCTTTGGGGTGAATGCAGCATTACCAGGTCTGTACTGGGCCCAGTTGGTCATATGACACACCAGCTTGTTAGATGAAGCTGAAGACAGACGTACGGACCGTGCTTAAGACTTTTTCATTCTATCCTGACAGTTTACAATTTTTTGAAGAAGAAGATTAAAGAGAAGTCAGAATCATATTCTTACCGAGGTGCAGAGTGAGCAGAACACATACCGCTGAAAAAGAAGAAAAGAGAGAGTAAATCAAGCTCAAAGCAGGATATCGCTCACAGAACCGTATATCAAGTTATGAAAATGCAGGCGCGTCCAACTTTACATCATGTTAGCTTTCTGCCAGAACCATAAGGGGCAGGTGTGTCAGGTGAAAAAGGGGGCGTGTCCAGGTTCGTTTTTGTGGAGTGGTTGCTCAAAAATAGAAAAGGAACTTCTGGATTTTAATGTGGACACAGCTTTGAACTGGTCAAAATCCAGTAGTTTGAGGAACTTAGGCTTTGGTTAGCATTTGTTTCTAAAGAAAAAAAGCTCCTTTGTACTTTGGGAACCGAGACAAATCAAAAACCTCTTCTCTTTCTGAGTATCCCAGCTGCCAGTGTGTTTCTTAGACAGTGTCATTGCAACGAGAGAAAACTACCATAACAAGGTTAACACCAAAGATACTGAGAAGTTTTTCTGCACAATCAGATCTCTCCAAAGCCCCACATCTCTGACTCCTGATGACTTTGCAGCTTCTTTATTACCAAGGTGGGAGCGATTAACTGCAGTTTTCCTCTCTAGAAAGAGACATTGCTAAACCTCCAGGCATCACAACATCCTCCTCGTTCCATAGACATACTGTATATAACTGAAGTCATGTCACCCATAGAATTTTGCAAGAGTGAAAATGACGCCTTAAATTTGACAGGCACATTACTCCACCCACCTTCACCACTTCAAAAAATGTTAGAAAGTAAACTGAAGTTGCTGTTGGGTCCACCCACTTGCCAATCAAAAAGGCGCGCCGCTGCAAATGCAGGTATTTGAATTATCATAAAATTGAAACTGCTGATGAAACCCATCTCTGCAGTTCTTAAGAAAAGAAAATCCTAAAAAAACAGTACAGGTTAACAGCAGGTGGTGCATAGGTGTATTTTTGTTGTAAACCAGAGTTTTATACGAGTCAGTGGAGAAACGCGACTTCCTAACAACACCACTAGTTTTCTTCCATTTAGTTTAGAGATTACAGAGACTCATTGCTCTTGAGAAGACGGCCCCTCTAATCTGGCATCGCATTGGTTCTATTTCCCTGAAACGCCATGACCGAATCAGAACAGGGTCACCATGTTAAAATGTTAACCAGAAACCTTTTTACCCTGCAGATGAACATCTCCAAATGGAGGTCTGATATTCAAGATTGAACAACGAATGTTTATTTACATATTCAATTCATCAGATCAATCAGATCATTGAACTGTCTTTTTATTTGCTTAAGCCAAAGAACTTTTTATCCTTTTTTTAACCCACACTAACAAAAGTGTACTCATCCCTGCAGTTTTTGCATCGCTGCACAACACTTCACTTTTCTTGCTTGAAATAAATCATTTCTAACGTAATCTAAGTCTAACTTAAAAGTGTCAGCTCTCACTTTGAGAGCTCTACAGGCTGTACACAACATCGGTGCTCTTAGATAATCAATGTTAGGTTTTATTGGTTTTTCCCTCACTTACATTTTAAAACTACGGGCATTGACTGTTACAAAGATTTTCATGTTGGTGAGATTTTATATGTAATGTTTATTTTATTTGACGTTAATTTTATCTGTAATGTGTTTCATTTCTTGTTTGTTTTTTGTTTATTTATATTTGACATGTTTACTTAGTAATTAGGGGACCTGTAGCACATTCATTAATCTCACAGAGGTGTTTGAACCAGATTTAAGCTTAAATTACTTTCCATCTGCAGACTTATGACACCATCATTTAGTGTCTGAGAGAGGGACAACATCAACAGAGGTGAAAGGTCACAAACTCTCAACTTCCTCCTCATAAACAGTCAAGTGCTAGCAGCAGTTATGTAACATAATAATTGATGCAGATTTCCCATCATGACTCAGAACAAATTCTGAGCTGCATCATCAACACGGTATTGTGTCCTGCTAAATATCTGCAGGTTGTTTTTAATTTATCTGCTGTTCAGTGCATTCATAAAACAAATTGTCTCATAAGTAATCTAACTGTGATACGTTATGCTGCAGAAGCAAACTTTTTCACGTATATTTGTTTGTTAATTTGCTTTATTTGTCACCTGTGAGCAGTCTTGCCATGTTTCCGTCTCCTCTTCCAGCCGTTTTTCCACTGCAGATCAGAAACAGATTATTTCTGTCAGAAACTCAACAACACCACTACCGATTAACAGTTACTGATCATCAGCTTTTCTCAGCCTAACATTTAAGGACATCTTTAACGAAAGATGCCCCAGTAATCACTAATACAGATATTATTTATGCCATTATGCAGCTTGTAACAATGATAGAAGGCTGTAAAGCTTTTCTTTATTTTCCAGCTGAAAACAACCAATGGTACCTGCCTGGAGAGAAGCAAATCAGTGTCTGAGCTTTCTACACTCCAGTCATATTTATATTACAGTCATTATTTAACTAATGGAAGGTGGCAAAGTTCATCTGATTAGATCTGGGAGTAATGGGAGGCCATCAGTGCAGCTTTGCAGCAGACTTTAAAGAACTTCTGGATGAAAAGAACAGAGATAAAGCTGGCTTCTGGGAAGCAGGACCGACAGGGATGACGGTGTCCTCAGTTAATTTCACACCTTAATAAATGAATAACAGGAAATCATTATGGAGGCTACTCCTGCCAGATGCAGCCTGGAGGATTGCCGGACTTTCACCTGGATTGAATAAAGAAAAACTTTACAACCACTTTATGAAAGTCTGAAGAAATCCACCTTAACTATCCCAGCTCTGATGACGCACTCTTTTTAGTGTTGGGGAACAAAATCTGAACAATAGTGCAACTAATAAATACTAAACTTAAAATGTGTTACGAAACATGGGTAGTAAAAAAAGAATTGAACATTTTTCATGCTTTTCAGTAACTATAAGCCCATTTTCACCTCTTCCAGCTGTTTTTAGCCAAGGTCACATTCACCCAGAATGAGCTCTTAGATCCATATAACACCAGGCAGAAACTGCAATCCTTTAAATAACATCCCTGAACAGTTTCAAGTCAACTTGAACAAAATGAACAGATCCACAGAGAGAATACACAAATTCAACACACAAAGATTCACAATGGAGCTTAAACCAAGGACCTGCTGTGAGGCGATAGTGCTAACCACTACTCTAACATGTCAACACAGTTTCAATGTACCTATAACATCAATGCTGGTAAAACTTTGTTTTGACATTTAGTTTTGAAAACAGTTTTAACAGCTATTGTTTAGTTTTGATTAGTTTTGTTTTAGTCTAATTACATTCAACTAGCCTTTCTTTTCTTCTTTTTTCACACACATCACAAGTCAGCATTGATCATGCTTGTTTTACATTAAATGCATACCTATTAATACAATTTTTGTTGAAAAAAAACATGTGGAGCATAATTTTAGACTGAATAAGAAAAGTACACTGTTCTATAAGGAAATGAAATTGTGATCATCTTGTTCTGACACAATGCTAACCACTGCACTACTGTACTATCTCTGAGTACATTTGAATTAAATTCTGTTCTTTAAAAGTTGCAAACGATTTTGAACGAAGTTCCTTAACAATGTGTTCATTTGCCACTCCTGGTTACCCGTTCATCTTCAAGGGTATATTTGTGAAAACATGTTTTACATGCTTTACAGAAAGCTAGTGCTTTAATCAAGATCAACTTTTGGACCTTACATCGGGAGACTCCAGAGAAAGTTTAGTTCCGTGTAAACTAGTTTCCAGTAAGAATGAAATTTGCATATCAATGTATGTTCTGACTGAAGATTATTTGTTACAACTTGCTATATTTCACATACAAAGTCTCCAAATCCAATTTTTCTCAGCTGAACTCATAATGTAACAACTTGTGATTAAACTCAAAAGTTTGTTTTCACCCCTTGACATTAAAAACTTTACCAGAGGATAAAGAACATAGGCAGGTCTCCACTCCCTATAATGCTGGACTGGTCTCTTAAAAGCACCAACAGGATGTTCTTTCATTTTAAAAATAAAAGCAGAACAAAAATGGCTCTCGAGCAAGAAATAGTACATAAACAATCAACAAAGGTTTAAATCCATGCAAAGACATCAAACATTGGATAATTGTAGATTACTTGAAAGGGATCGGAAGGAAGCGGATTTATAAAATCCCACCCTGTATTCCCCTAACCGTTTTCTTTACATATAATATCAGTTTCCGGTTCATAACTTCTAATCAAAGCTTTATGTCTTACCAACACAGATTCAGGTCATTAAAAATTCTTAAGCTTCAAAAGATCATTTGACAAGATGAAGTGCATAAAGCTCACGACACTGGACATAAAAGTGTCCAGTATCGTGATCATTATGCACTTCATCTTGACACTGGACATAAAAGTTTTTCTGAATTCATCACAGCATATGCAGGTCAAGCATGTAAGCTTAAAATAGTGGAAATTATTTTTCATTAGAAAAAGCAACATAAATCAAGTATAAAAATTTAAAATAAATGCTGATTTTATCCAAAGGAAAAAAAGGAAAACATAATGGCAAAAAATTAATATTGATCAAGTATCAAGTATAAGTGATTTTTACAGATCAATCATTTTAATAATCAATAACTGATAGAGGACATTTGTTGTGATTATATGTTGAGTCTGTGCAATAAAGAGGTTTGTCTTCTGCTTATTTATTGTGGATTTTATTCCATTTTATGCCTGATTAACAGCAGGTGAGGCTGATATTCAGTAGGAAGATGAATGTCCACAAATAGATGAGCTGTAACACAATTATTCAACGGGTCACCGCTGTAAATAAGAATATTGTTCTTAATCTGTCCTGGCTGGAGAAATAAAGGTAAATAAAATAAGTAAATAATTTCAATGGAAAAAAGAAAACAACAAATAAATCCCTTTCCACCAGGAATTATACGCAGTGGTGTAAAAAAAAAATCATGTGGCATCAGGGGATACATTTATGCTGTCAGCTTGATTTTTTACCATACCAAACTTTGTCCAAGTAGGTAAGAAAAAAAATTGTTTGAGACTGACCATATTTTTGTGGACATTTATCTTACTGTATTCTGATTCTCATTATGATGTTAATTCTTAAAATTGCAATGGGGATGTTCAGCCTCTTTGGTTTACTTTTATCTTTTGTTTAAAGGGTCACATAAAATGTAGTCGTCCTGCTCTTATGTAAACTTTTAGTGTCTTATATTTTGTGTTTGTTTAATTTTTTAAGGAATGATCCAATTATCATGGATAAATAAGTCTACGCAAAAAGCAATCAAATGTTTCTTTTTCATAAACATAAGAATGGAAAATATGGTTAATCTTAGTGAGAATGTGTGATGGTTTTGTTTATTTGGTACACACAGCGTTCAAGAAGCTCCAACAATTATCATTACAGATGTATATTTTCTTACTTTAACAACATGAGCTCATCAGTACAGATAGATAATGTGAAGGCATTTGAACCATAGAGCAATGACTACCATCATAGGGTAGCAGGCTTTTATTGGTGATGCTTTTCCAACTCAAGGCCAGTCACAACACTTGCAGGAGTCCCAGTAGATGAGGCCAGGCTGGCAGTGGTGCAAGTAGGTATTTCCCTTGTAGCACTGAAAGTAGGTGGTCTGATCAACTGGGTTCTCATAAAGTCCATCGGGGCGACCGTAGCAGAATTCAGCAATAGGGTCTTTGGTGGTGGTGGGGCGTGGAGTTGTTGTTGGCTTTGGAGCAAAACCTTTACAAAAAACAGAGAAGAAATGTATTTATTGATAAAGAGAAAAGAAAACGTGGCAGAGAGAATAGTGTTCATGTCTGCAGCATTTACCCATGGACATCCTGAGGTGGTTGATGAGCGGGTAAGCTCCATCCGAGCAGAAAAACCCACTAAAGTCATCCATGTCTAGAGTCCATACATGAGCACCTCCCAAATTGTTGGCAGTCATCCACTGAACCTACCAAGCAAAATAACAAATGGACATTTCAGACACACCAGCAGCTGGGACTCTGTAGAACAGACTATGAACTGGAGAAACAGAAAGTTGGTTTGTCTGGAGGACACAAGAGGACCACTTGGTTACCTTGGCGGAAAAGCTGCGCTGGTCATCAAAGCCAACCCAAGCGCTGCCATAAGTTGCATAAGGTACAGCCTGTTCGCTGATCCAGGAAACAGTTGCACTATTGCTGAAGTCGCAGATCTGAAAATATAAAAATACACAGAGTTAACACTGTGGGAACAGAGAACGCAAGTAACAAATGACATGAAAAGAAAACCCTCAATGCAACCACAAGGGGGCGCAATTCAGAGTTTAATGTTTTGGCCCAATTTGAATTCAGCTGTGGACTGTGTCAAGAAGAGCATCCGTTCTACGTACAACAAAAGCCAAATCAATCACCAAATCTACACTTGTCGTGTTGATATTTGATAGTAAAAGGAGAAAAAGCATGACGGCACAACATAAATCACCAGAATACAAAAAATATATTTTACATCTTGTAAAAAAAAAGTGCTCTAATAGACATCTAAAAATGTCCAAAGACATGATGTCTACAGATAGATATGTAGGAACCTGTATATGCAGAACACTTTTAGTAATCATCTAAAAGAATAACAAAACAGTAGACATATACTGTAGATGTCTATCAGTTATCCAATAGACATTTACAATTGATGTTTATTAATCATCTAATAGACATCTATGTATATCTAGTAGACATCTACTACAGATGCATATTAACTATCTAATAGACATATATTAGTCATCTAATAGACATCATGTGCCCAATGATGATGATACACGATGTGACGACAATTAGCTGTGGGAAAGCCTCTGCTTTTGATCTAAACTGCGATATGCAATAGACCTCTATGAATTGATGTCTATCAGATGCATAATGCATAGCTACACCTGTGAGGTTTGAAATAGCCATGATGGAGACATCCAATAGATGTGTCCTTACCTAGTGAGATGTCAAGAGATAAATCCATTGTGATGATTTAAATGCGTTTAAAGGAAAGACAATGAACGAATCAGTAAAAGGATGCTGAGGTTAGAATCACCCCAAAAAAACATCCTAGACTAAAAAAAGACCATAGAGGTTTATTGATGTGATGAAGGACATCATGAGGGTGGTCGTGTGAGTAAGGAGACTGCAGCGGACAGATCTGGATGATTGCATATGAGTCTATGTAAAAAGAAGTGGAAAGGTGAAAGGCTTCAGGGCTGAGTTTGTACATTATTTTCATTTCAAAACAAATCTAACCTCATAGAAGGCCCAGAGTCCTTCAGTGCGAGTGTAGGGTCCAGCATCTGCAGGGCCATTGGCCAAGGCCCCCAGGCCATTTCCTGATCCACTGAGTTGAAAGGTCCGTCCAAAGGTGGGAAAACCCAACAGCAGTTTCTCAGCTGCTGCTCCCAGAGACAGCCAGTGGGATATGGAAGAATTCTGTCAACAGACAAATGAAATACAATATATATGTATTAAAATAGACAATTGTTTTCACATGCATGCTAATTCCTATTTGAGTTAATGGAATAGTGGAAACGATGCTTTTCCCACATTAAACCAGTCAAAATATGCTCTAAAAATGTTGCAGATGTGGGGCCAAACACTTTTTATTTGGGAGAGTTGATGAGAAGTTATTTGGACAGCGTCTTAATATAATCTCTGCTAATATTAAAGGTTAGTAAAGGTTGAGAATAAAGCAAATATGAATGAATAAATGTAAATAACCAATAATGCCACTGTGATAGCAATGTAGTGAAAGTGTTCATCTTACAATGTTGTAATCCATTTGTGAAACAGTGTCCACAGAACTGCGATACAGTGGGCTGTTGTGTCCTGTAACTGGCTCCCAGGATCCATGGAAGTCATAGGTCAAGACATTCAGGAAGTCCAAATAACTGTAAGACCAGGACAGAAGCAACAGTCATGTCTCAGAGTCCTGGCATGGTTTTCAAACAGAAGCATTAAAAACATCCAACATTTTGTTCCCGGGAGTTTCTGCTGAGGTCATGGTGTGAAAAGACGTGATGAAACGAAGAGGATTCAAACTTACGGTGTAATCTTGCTGACCTCATATGCCTTGTTGACAGATGAAGGTAGAGGAGCAACATTGGCTGAAAGAAGGAGTTGTGTCTTCTTGTTTTCAATGGCTTCATCTTTGAATGCCTGGGACAACTCCTAAACACCCAACAAACAGAAACTGATAAGATCCAGAATTCTTTTGATATCATCCCACATATGTAATACATTTCAATTTTCAGTGATTCCAACCTTTTAAGGGTTTTACTTCCATCCATCCTTTTCGTGCTTATTATATAGGAAAGTCGTACGATTTGGACAGAGATCCCTAAACCTTAATTCCCTTAACACTTTTGTAAATGGTCATCACCATCAAGACCAGTGGCAACATAGTCACTGGAATAACTGAAACTAATGACTGGAATCATGACAAAGGACAGCCCTGGAAAACTTTCTGCTGCCAGTCTAAACTCCTGCACGTGAACTAAACATTTCTTGAAAACAAGGAAAGTCTGAAGCCCAGATTTTGCATATCATGTTCATCACGTAATTGTTTGCATATGATGGGCTGAGGTATAATAACTGAGAGAGGAAAAACTTCTAGAGCATGAAAAAAAGATCAATATCGTCCACTCCTCCACCTATTGTTCCTGTGATTAGTTCAGTTGAATTACAGTTGACAGAGTCTGCTCACCGAGACCAGCAGGGTGAACCTCTCTCTGTCCTGCAATGGGCTGCCGTTGTGTCCAGGATATTCCCAGGCCAAGTTTAGCCCATCAAAGTTGTTGTTGCGCAGAAAGGTGAGAGCAGATTTGATGAAGGCTGCACGGCTCTCAGGTTTGGCAACCATGGGGATGAATCTGGAGTTAAAATAAAAAAATGTCAGACGTTTAATGCTAGAGTTTGTGCTGAACTCTGTTGTATTTAGAATGAGACGTCGACTTACGGACTGATTCCATTGACGGAGCCTCCAACAGACAGCAGAGTCTTCAGTGCAGGATTTCTGACAGCAGACAGACAAACCAAACACTGGTTTCACATTTATGTCAGATTTCAGCAGCTGGCACCCATGCACGTGAACATGGAGTTTGTTGCTATTCTGCACAGAACGCAATGAATCTTTAAGAACTTACACATTCTTGAGACTATTAAGGCTGGAATACATCTGCTGGTCGTTCCATTCTACCGTGACGATCTGGTTGAAGTCGTTAATGGTGGCCAGAGCATAGATGACATGTGTGCACAGAAACGGGTCGATGTTCTCAGGGGTGAATGCAGCACTAGAAGGTCTGTACTGGGCCCAGTTGGTCATGTGACACACCAGCTTGCTAGATGAAGCTGAAAGCAGACGTAGAGACCATGCTGAAATGTTCGGATTTTTATTGAACAATTCTCTGAAATTTCTTTCGAACAAACTCACCGATGTGCAGAGTGAGTAGAACACACACCGCTGAAAAATAACAAGAAAACAGGATTCGTTTTTGTGAACAGATAGGTCTACAAAACTTGATCTGCTAAAGCAAGATTGTTTGCAAAAGAGAAAAATGTTGGCAGCTTTTAGTGATCACCATGACAACACATTAGCCAAAATACTTTTAGCCCTGTTTGAGCAGAGTGATGAGGAAGTAATTGTTCATTCAGTTTAATCCAATACAAGGAGCATGCTTTGAATCTGGACTGAACTGTCTTTAATCAAGAAAGTTCACAGGAAATGCATTTTTTTTTCTAGATCATTTGTACTTTCACTGCAAGAAAAATTGCACAGTTGTGTTGTGTTTGAACTGTTGCCTCTCTGCAAGAAGGCAAACTTCTCACAACTCAAACACAAAAAGCCTTGTTTTATCGGAGATATCGCTTAAAATAAGCTGTTTTGAAGATCAAATTACTAAACAGGACAATCAAGTTTTATTGTGTTAATGTAAGTCGTTATGTCTCACTGAAAAGTTAGTTTTGTCTTTACTCAAGTGTAATCAAATATTTAAACTAGATAAATAAAAAATAGATAGACAGATAAATAGAAACTAGATAAAAATGCTTGGGTGAGATGTTTTGTTTTTGCAGTGTTCCTGTGTAAAGTTTGTATGTTCGTCTTGGACCGTTTAAAGAGCTTAGCATCAAATATCAAGTCACAACAATGATAATAATGGCATCAATTGTTTTAATGATAGTAATTATATGATTTTGGTTGTTGTTCTATTTTTGCATTCCTGTTTATACATGTTCACATGTAAAATACTGAAAAACAGTGTATGCCATAAGGGCTAGACTTTGATAAACGTTCTGCTTCAGTCTTGTCCTTTTCAAACCTGTTCAATCGACTTTAAAATTATACATTTGATCTCACGAGGGATGCAATGATTCCCTTTTCCACCATTTTGTTTTAACCTCAATTTTTGGGTCATGGTTTTGTTTCGGTTGGTATTTGTGCATTACAAAACAACAAAAACCAAAAAACTGGAAACCCCCCTTTTTTTGCTAACTAAGCAGTAACGATGAAGAAAAACCCCAGTTTGCTTGTAATAAGCCTAGTGTAATGTAATTAAACAAAAAATCTTAAATTTAGCACATTACGTTTGATACTTTTAATGTAAAAATACTGGTATGGATTAGGGATGCAATGATTCATTTTGCCCACAATTTGGTTTAATGGTGTAACGTACGGTTCCGTTTTTAATCCAGATTTGTGCATCTCATACGTTTACTTTTATTTTCTTATTTCATCCTTTGTTCATCCTAAATGTTGTCCTGTTTACTTGTTTTATTAACATGTTTGTGATAACCTCTGCTGTAATAATAAAATGTGTCCAACACAAAAGGCTCTCAGCTGCTGTGTGTTTGGTGCTGGATGAGACAAGAAAAAGAACAGCAAAATGAAGAATTACAGCCATGATTATTGATAAATTAACAAATGAACAACAAAAACTAAAAAGCTGATGGAAGGACCAAAGAAATGACTAAACACGTAAATGACTTGAAAAAAAAGTGTCTATTAATGACAAAATGATATTCACCTGCCAGCAGTTTTGCCATGTTTCTGTCTTAGCTTCCAACCGCTTCTCTGCAGCAGATCTGCAAGAAGAGGAAACATATTTGTTTTATATCAAGATGATCAAACTCAAAGCAGCCACTTCGACGATTATTACCTAGACAGTTATATTTAACAGTTATGGTTGAGGCAATGTTTCTCTGCCTGTCATTTACACAAAACCTCTACATGTTTACATTTTAATATCCCTTTAAAAAACAGGATCCTTCAGTTTTGGTGTGTCACAAGGTGACCAATCATACCTTTCTGAAGCTTAGCAGACCGGAGTGGGCTATTGCCGCACCCCCTGTCACATTTATAACAGAGTGATTAATGACTAATGGAAGGTGACAAAGTTCAGCCGATAAGATCTCAGAGTGATGGGAAGCTATTACACATTTATAGAACTTCTAAGCTAACTGCCGACAGAGATTATTATGAATTTATTGTTGACCTTTCTTTAAGCAGGAAGGTCACTTTGGGAATAAGCTTCTTTTTTTAGGTGTCCTTGCTGAGACAGCAAACACAAAAAAAAAAAACTCAGCAAGACAGACTCAGAATAAAGTCAATTTCCTTAGAAACAGCAACAGTTCATTATCACAGTTAATACTGATTGCAGTTGTTCCAATAGTCTGACATTTTTGTTGTCCAGACTTTCTGGACAGTTGGGAGGGTTTAAGTCAGCTCAATTCATAGATAATCTAATGGAGTGAAAACACACACACACAGTGCTGGAGAACAATCCAAGATGTTTATTTGAAATCATATTTACAAGTGACACCTCTGTCATCTAACCCATGTAGATGAGAAGGGTGGAGACAGGAATGGAGAAAGATGAACGCCGGCAGAAAAGTGGAGACAGTCTTTTGCATCATATGTGAAGCAGAATTTAACTCTGTGAAGGGCAACACATCTGTAAGCCAGTCATGGAGTTCTGCTTGTGGCGGCTGATGACCCAGAAATTCTATTAGGTGAAATATTTCAATACAAATAAATTAGACTTTAAAAAAAAAGAAACATTTACATACATTCATACATTCCTGTTTTTTGGGGATTTTCATTTCTGAGCCATGCTGCTAGTTTTTCTGCTATAGACCTGGACCAAAGGAGCTCATTCTTCCTCACCTTCTTCCTCTTCTGTGAATGTCATTGTTGCAGAGGGTTATTAGTCTGGTTCTGCTGTAGCAGAAGGGGTTTTCTTTTTCATAGTGAGTTTCATGCTCAGTATGCGGAATTCCAACAACTCCTCTTTATATAATAGGTTAGTCAGAGTGTAGGCTGTTATTCAGAAACTGTTAAGACCATATGCAACTATGGCAATAATAAATAAACAAAAGCTTAAAGTGTAACCCCCCAGATCAGAGAGAGGTTGTGTGCTGGACAGCAGGACCTTGCAGGACACGTTGGATTGGGAGATGTTCTGACATGGTGATGACGTGTTTACAGAAGCAAGTTATTTGGTTTGACATGGTGCAGAAAAAAAGAGGTAAATCTTGGTAAAAGCCGTGTGTGGATATAAAAATTTGCATTGCTTTAAGATCCCAAATAGAGACAAGCAAACGAAAACATTTGGGATTCACTCCACTCCTACAGAAGGTTTGTTTTTGGTCCCTTGATGTTCTCAGTGTACATATTGACTTTGCCACTACTAACTTCAGACGTCATTTTTGCTGATGACACAGTTGTGTCTGTCAGTGGAGGTTCATGAAGCACCCAACCAACCGAATGAGTCGTGACCATGGTAACAGATGAAACTGCAAAGGAAACCGGGGTTGCTGTTGAAAATTAAGTCTCTGTATGCACCAAATTTTTCAGTGTACAAGTAGCGGTGTAAAAGTCATTTTAACAACAATTCCAATACATACGATTTGTGTTTGTTGTGGTGTATTGTCTGCTGTGATGGTACAATTTTGGAATGGTGTAGGTCCATTTGATTTGAATAACTTGCCTCAGACAGATTGATCTGGTTGGATAGAAGTAATCTAAATTGATTCATTAATTAAGTCAATTAATCATCACACCTCTATTTAAAAGTCATGTTCAACACTTTTTGCACATCATAGTTTCTGTGAAAAGTTTAAAAAGCATCTTGGAAATAAACCTGGCCATTGTGGTACTCGCCTGGACCTGAATGACTGATAGAAAAAACACGTAACAGCAACAAGCTGGTGCCTGACAGGAATCAAAAGTGCTACCAAGTGCTGTGAGCTTCTGGCATGTGGAGCAAAAGAGGAAACCTGCAGGATTATGAACGTAATTAACTAAAAATAATATTTTTAAAAATGGGAAGAATATGTACAAAACTAAACGTATTCTGAGAGAAGTTGAAGCAAAATTTTAACTTTCCTTCAAATATGCCCATAGATATGAAGAAAAGCCGCAGAGGTTCACCAAAAAGGGGAACCAGCAGTACAGGGAGGCTGTTCTCACTCCATCAGGGCCTGAATGACTACTGTTGAGGACTGTTTGACAAGGAGAAACCAATCTATCCACATTCTGATGACATGTCTTACAACATAAGAATGCTCCACGTCTGAATTGGATGAACTCCATCAGTAGAGCTGGCTACATCTCATCAACAATGCATGAAATTGTCTAACTTTATGTACTTCTTTCAGTAATGTCAAGTGTGAAATCACCACTCCACAGTCACAAACGCTGACAGTGATGTCACAGTCATGTGACAGCTCCGAACACGCAGTGTTTGTGCAGGAGCTGCAGGTCAATGGATGTCTGTTCCTCTCCTCCAAGTAGTATTGCAGAAATGGTTTCCAGCTGACGATGTTGAAGCAAAATGATGACGACTCATCAGTCCATTTCCTGTCAGTGTAAACAACAACCCCCCCTCAAAAATAACCCCCACCCAACACATACCCCTTTAGAGGGGGACCACATAGCAGAATTTGCCTGTAACAACCCCCATTTTAAAGATTCTCTTTCCCGTAAGAAAAACGAAAAGTAACACCCCCCACCCCCACCTCCCCAGGCACGGCTCAGTCTCTCCTTCACTGACAGAAAAAGTCCTCTGAAATGATGAAGATCACAGGTCCATAAGAGAGAGACAGAAGATGAGGAGTAGCAAACTGGAGGACAGGATGGAGGACGAGCTGTTCTGCACCATCATCCCCGTTCCTGAAACACACAAACCTTCATGAAGACAGCTCGTATGCAGGCTCCCAAGCTCATCACTTCTGTCTTTTTTTAGCTGTTTGTTCCGTTTTTAAATATTTCTGGACACAGACTTGCAGGTTTCTCTGAGACACATCTCTGCTTGCTTTTCACCTGAGTCTCGGGACACAATGATCTCATGAGCCGGTCCGTCTCCACCTTCGCCCCAGGACCGGATCTCCAGCACGACATAGCCATTATCCTTTGGCTGAGGCAGGCTCACGGATGTCTTGGTCTTGTCTAAAAGCTTTAGAACCGTCTGGTCCTCATGCTTGTACAGAACCTGATCCAGAGGTAAATTCCAGATGTTAGAACTAGAACTGAGCCTTTTGCAGCACTTCCGCAAACGCTTTAGCCTCAGTCCAATAACACAAAGCTCCACTAACAAACAGCTTTCTGTGACAGTGAGCAGACAGCTTTATCAATGCTAATCATTGGCTCTGAGCCATCCAGAGCTTTACGACACAAGGCCTAACCTGCAGTCTGCAGCAAACTTGTTGCTTCTATTAAGGCAGGTTCTGGCTCATTTATGGATCTGATAGCAAGTTTATATAGATTAATGTGTCATCTACAAATAAACACGTATGCATAATCTGCATTTTTTTTAACCTGAGCCATGCAAAGCATCAGGATTCAGATTAGAGCCTCGAGGAGCACCACATGGAACCTGTTACTGCTTTGACCTGCAGTTACAGACCCAGGATAAAGGGGATCAAAAGCAGTTCAAATATTTCTGCTAATGCTTTCTAACTTTCCATTAAAAACAATGAGAAGGTGTCATCATTTCCTTTGTGTTTGCTCGTTGTAGATTACTCAGACTCATAAGGCCGATCTTTGATTTTGTTGTTTGGGTGCTTATACTGACTTTTATATCTCTAATTTAGAAAATAGGACGATAGTTAAACAGTAACTTAACAGAAAGTGAAATCTACTGGCGTGATGACCCCAAGTTAGGACAATTGACCTTGAAAAGCTGGAAAGAAACTTTGTCAGGATTGTGGGTGTTGAAACTTCAGGGTGTCAGTTCTTGTTTGTGCAGCTCAGATCAGCTCTATTGTTGTGTTGTTCACACACAAACACTTAGATCCACCACCCTTTAGCAGAACCTTTTGTTTAAGTTAACCACCTTGTAGCCCAGGACCGCAGACTCATTGTGCATGGCCGTCACATGATCCCACCTTACTGCCACCTGGGAGCCTTGGATTTTCCATGACACGTTTCCAGGAGGACGGTTGGGAGCTGAAAAAGGGGAACAGGAGTGAAATATTTACAAACACAAATGCACAGTCACAAGGTAAAATATCTACCAAAATGAAAGTTGACTGAAATTATTCACATTTGAATCCCGAATAATCTGGGAGTTCTGACTGGCAGAAGACACTTTGGGGTTTCAGCCCTGTGGGTCAGACCTTGAGAACCCAAAGTGAGCACACCCAGCTGGGTGAGGCAGGGTGAGCTGTCCCTAAGAGGCCCGATCCCCTCAAACCATTAAAGCACAAATGGGTTGTTCCTCTAATGTTATATCATCTACTGTTAACTTGTTACTCTTAAGTGAATGCAGGCCAAGGCCATACGTGGTTTGCGAGTGGTAACGGTGGTGCGTGGCGAGGGCGGCCCGGTGCCTGCGCTGTTGTAAGCGAAAACGGCGACATGGTATCGAGTGCTGGGCCGAAGCCCTGACACTCTGGCGGTTGGTTCCAAGCCAGCAGTCCTCACTCGGTCTGCTGCCGCTTCCCGCTCGTGCTGTCTCCAGTATCGGATCTGAGGACAAACGGGGCACAAGAAGTCAGCTTCACGGAGTAGCTGTGTGCAGAAACAGATCATCTTTAGCACGTTTTCAGCCACCTGAGTGAGGCTCATATCAGCCTTTACAGCTCTAATTTGAGCAAAGTTCTTGGTCAGAGCTGGGAGATTAAAGCTGATAAAGTGCACTGAAGAGGAAATAAAATCATCATCCCAGTGGGTGAAAGGAGCACACATAAACAGACTGCCAAAAAACATCACAAGGTGACCGGAGAGATCACACAGTCTGGTCCTCTTGCCTTCAAAGACTTACACACCTTTCTTTTTTATGTTCTGCTGTCTGTTCTTTTATGAGATTAACAGACAGCTACAACAGGGTATGCTGGATTAAAGAAGGACTCAACAGCGCCCTCCTTTGAACCATTTAAAAAGAACCATAAATAATCTTCCTGAAGGTTCAGAAGTTTTTGCCAATTCTGTTTCTGTTTTGCAACCTCTCAGAATAAACAGTCCTATCATCGGATACTCTCTCCTGCTGTCCTTCACCTCATAGCCTCTCAAGATTCCATTAGCACTCAGCTGCTGGACAGGCTCCCAGGAAACCTGGATCTCAAAGGCAGACAAGGCCGTGGCGTTGATGCTCGCAGGTCCTACTGTGGGCTCTGAAAGGAGAAGACAAATACCACTGGCATTACATAAATATATGATGTCTCTACCTCTATCTGTATTTTGATCAATCGAACAATCAATCTTTGTGTTGGGCAGCTCTCTGGCAATCAGCTGATTGGGGGTCCAGTCTTGACAGTATTGTGTCTTTGGGTAAGACATTGAATTGTTAAAACACTGTAAACAGCTTTGGATATAAGAATTTGTTTAATGACTGAAGATAATTAGAAATCTCAGATGTCAATAAGTTGTGGATGCTTTCTGGTGGTCAGGTAGGGACTAACCCTACCTGAGGTACACAACGATACATGCGCAGCGCTAGTGACAGCTGTTTCCCTGTGCCACGATTTTCATCAGCAACAATGTAAGATGAGCATCACAGTTACCAGATACTTTGACTATTAAGTTACCAAAAAAATTTGCCTTCCCAGAGAAAACCCATGCATGCACAGGGAGAACATCCACACCACACAGAAAGAACCCAGGTGTGATTTGACCATAACTGTTTAACAACGGTCTGTTGAAGTGACCATCAGCTATCTATTCATTTAAAAAGTTGAATTACGCATGGTTCTACATCACACAGGAGCAATCACTCCTTCCACTGACTGCTTTACTCCATCGTGTTCTGAGGGTTCAGTCAGAAGAACCAGTGTAGCGTCTGAGTCCTCTAAAGGTTTTAGAGGTGGACTCCACAGAGCTGCTGACCTCAGCCAAACACACTAAAGCAGGCGCAGTCACCTGACCCACCAATCTGCATTGCCACACCTTCTTCTGCAGAGTAGACTTCCACCATCTGGCTGAACGGACCCACTCCTCTGCGGTTGTAAGCCTGGATTTTCACCTCAAAGGGCGTGTACGGCGCCAGGCTTTGATTATAATACACATATCGAGAGGACTCCACATGTGGGATTCGAACTTCAGACCACGCTGGTGTGCCTTTCCTCCTGAATGCCAGGATGTATCCAAAGCCATCACCATTTTGGTACTCCCTGGCCATGGGCTGCAGGATTTAAGAAGAAACCAGGAGAAGTTAATATTTAACGTCTCTGTGACCAACCCAGAACTACATCCTACTGTTATGATGCTGTCAGCAGCAGCAAGTGCAGAGAGGTCTTCAGTGTGATCTTTTTTGTTCTCAGTCATGATCAAAGAAGAAATAAGCTAACCCCTCCTAGCATAAACGGAACGAACATTTAGAGACGCCCACTGTCACAAATGGATTTTGAAGCTGAAATAGAGAACTCCGACACTGCAGAGAAGATCTCAAGCAGAACCCACTCACCGTCCACGTCATTATCAGCTCATGATGGTCTCCTCCTCCTCCACCAAGTCCACTGGGGGCCACAGTTGGAGCTGAGGGCCCAACATACACGCATGTGGGATTATTTCAGGGCAAAAGCAGAATAGAAAGCAAAAGAAGATAAAAATGTTGCTTCAATTGAGAAAACACTGATAAATTAATGTTCTTTTCCTTCTTCTGATATAAACAAAAGATAAAGTAAATTCAGACTTATGGTTCTAAAAACAGTTGATTCAAAGGGGCTGTGTTGGGGGCAGTGCCCTGTAGGGTGTTATTTTCTTTACAAAGTCCAGCACAATGCTGCTTCTCTTTCAGTTAATTGAATCTGTCCATCTTGTTAAAACCCAATTTTAATTACCTTTTAAGCTATTTTAAAAGCATCCCCAGTGTTTTTGTAAATATAACTGTACATGGATCGTTTTGACAGCAAGTGGATGCATCAGAATGGAGCAGAACTGGGAAATTGTGGCCTGGAGTTTCTTGTAGTTTCTACATAAAAACTACACATTTTTCAAATGCATGTTTTTGAACAAAGGCATATTCAAGAGCACATTTTTGATCTTAATTTTCTTTCTATATCTCCTACATCATGGGAAAAATTCTACAAGAACATGTAAACAAAAACTAAAAACACAAATGAAGAGAGTTTTTAAGGAACAGCTCACCTCTCTAACAGAATGGCTCACCTGCAGGCTGCGTGCGGATCATGGCGGATGGCTGGCTGGGCTCTCCTTTGCCCAGTATGTTGCTGGCGATCACCTGGAACCTGTAATCCATCCAAGGCATCAGTCCGATCACACGAGTGGACTCTGCATTCCCCTCAATGTTGACAGGGTCTGTTGCACAGCGGCAAAGGGAGGAACATCAAGAAGACTCAGTGAGTTCTCCCAGCTTACCTGACGCCCAGTGTAAGCGGAGCTCTGAATTTCCTCACCTGTTCTCATCTTCTTCCACTCTGAGGACAGAGATGACTGGCCCATGATGATGTACTTGCCGATGGGGCTGTGGTTATCATGCCCGTGACTCCACCAAAGCTCCACAGATGTGTCCGTCACCATCTTCACCAGAATACCACCAGGAGGTCCCGGGGGGCCTAGAATCGGGAGAGGATGTCCACTGTGAGCTTAATGGCTTCTGCTTTGAAGACCAAAGCCCAAACAGAAGTAGGAGCTTCATGTCTCTTCATGGTGGATCTCTTACCTCGAACTACCAGTCTAGCCGAAGCAGAAGCGCTGTCCACGACTGTCTGAGCTGTGCACGTGAAGATCCCCGCCTGGCTTAGCTGAGCATTCATGATCAACAGGTCGCCGATGTTCTCCTGCTGAGAGAACGGGGGGTGGGGGGGTGGGGGTGTTAAGAGTTCTAAAGAAAGATGTCACCAAAGCAGCTACAGAACTTCATTCTTCCTCAGACTGAAACAGACGGCAGAGGACTTTGTTCATGATGCACAGTTCCCCCAAGAGGTTAATTCCCCTACAAACAATCTCATGACCAGCTCCAAACATAAATGTTTTGGTGAAATGCCTTTAAACCAGCTTTCAGTAAGTCAGCTGCTGCAGAAGCTGCTGCTTCCATCATCAGTTGACAGTGGTTAACATTTGTGGATTTGAGCAGAAGAACCTGCTCTGCAGCTTCCTCTTCTGCTAAAGGTCTCAGGCATGCACATAAATAATAACCATCATTGCCACCCCCCTTGCGCATGTCCCAACACTCACCCCCTGGATACGGAAGTACGGCCCTGCGGGGTCCTCTAAGTCTAGTAGGACCCCTTTGAGGGCCCAAGTGAAGGTCAGGTCCATGGTTGGGTCATGGGAGGCATGGCACTGCAGCGTGACATTTTCCCCCTGATTGATGTCTGCATTGGAGGGGGCGAGGGTGATCTTGGTGGCATCTACAGAAAAGAGAGCAGAGGGGTGGGTGGGTTGGCTCATTGGGTCAGACTGTAGGTGGTGTTGAACTTTATACATTATGTTCACCTCTGACAGACAGGTGTCCCGTGCTGTTAGCCTTGCCCAGGTAGTTTTCAGCAAAGCAGGTGTATTTTCCCTCATCTGCCCGGCTGACATTTCGGATCCACAGCGTTCCATCTGGAGCAACAGTGATTCTGGAAAAAACAAGAGTGGGCTTCAGAGAGCTTGACAGAATGCTGTTGCATACAAGTGCATGTACTGCTGGTGTTGTCCTCTTCCTGAAGTGAATACAGATTGAGGCAATGATGTTCTGCCTTGCAGTCTGTGCAGACCTGCTCCATCATAAAAACAGAAAACTAGTTTGACCAGATACGTCGTGTGGTTGGAAGGAAATCTAAACCACAGGATCTGGAACCCAAGAGGGTCATTGGGACCACTCAGACCATCTTTGACCAATGTTTTTGACACGTCTGCAGACCTGCTGGAGATCAGAGTCTGCTCTGTGGTTCCCAGATGCAAACAAAATAAACGGCATCACCCTGTTTCCAATAGTATTAGTAAACTCTTCTGATTTAAACTTTTGTCTTTACACATTTGTCTTTTTTTAAGACCCAGGGTTTTTTTGTTTTGTCAATTGTGATGTTATGCTGTTGTCCCGACACCAGGACACATTTTTTAAGGTAAAGAAATAAAATTTAAATGCAAATAAATGTTTGTTTGTTTTTTTCAAAAACATCAGGAGAGACATTTAAAAACATTAATCATCAATAGTCTCTGAATGCACTGGTGCATTTTCCAACCAGAGTGGCTATTTTCAGTGACCAAGCAATCAGAGAGTTTTCCTTCATAATTTAAAAAGGAAAGTTTTGAAAAGTTATTAGCTTTGAAAGTTTTGGCTTCATACAAATACAAAGTTACGGCAGATAACTGGCGAGGTCCGTCAAATTTAAATTCAATCAAAAATGTTTCATTTACTATTTCATTTTGCTAGTTGCAAAACACCCAGGTGTGCTTGTTTGTGTGCCGAAGTCCTATGATGGATAATGAGGTGGACCATCTTAAGAAGGA
Source organism: Oryzias celebensis (assembly GCA_014656515.1). Lineage (NCBI taxonomy): Eukaryota > Metazoa > Chordata > Actinopteri > Beloniformes > Adrianichthyidae > Oryzias > Oryzias celebensis. The sequence goes on from BNCR01000005.1 coordinate 11,730,841, forward strand.
TGCTGTTAAGAGGTTGATGACTTTGAATTTTATTTTTTTTCTTGGATTTATAGATTTTTATTTTCTCTGTACACTTTTCATCTATGTGGTAAAACATGAAAACAGTTTGTTCTCAAATTTTGTGAATTTTGCAGTTAAAAAAATGACAATATTTACTACTTTGACTTGTGTTTTCTGCACAGTTTCAGGTCTACTGTAAAACTATCCTTTAATAAAATGAAGAAAAAAAATCATTGTTAAAAAGAAGCTTGGGTTATGCCAAGAAAATGGATATAAAAGATTGTTTTAATGGTAAGCTACTCTAGCAAATTGTAAAATACTTCAAAACATTGAAAAAGGCCCAGGACTACTGAGGGTTAAGGTTTTTTGATCTAATCGTGAAAAACAGACAAAAAAAAGTTACTAAAAGTGTTGCTAAAAGTGCTGTAATCCATTTTCAGCATGTTTTTAAACCTCCACATTTCTAGATTGTCTTTCACAGACAGAAACCTACAAAGAATAATGCTGGTCTGTCTTTAAATGAATGATGACTCTGATGAGCTTTAAAAAACCATAGCAATCTGCGCTTTTAATCTGCGTTTGAAAAAGAAAAACTGCTTTCATAACTCACCCATATACAACCATATTTTCATGACCTTCATAATTTGACCTTATTTAGCTTTATATAAGAAGGGAAAAATGAAAGGTTTTAAAGCAAAGGATCAATAAATGGTTGGTGTCACTTCCTGTTTCTGATTAGCTAACATCAGACTGGGCAGGGTAGCGGTAGTGTTTGTGTTGAACCACCTGCTGCTGTTGGCGAGCAGCTCCGTACCACGGCTCCAGAACAGGATGGGCTTTGGAGCGGCTCGGGGGCGGCACTCGATCATCACCTGCCCTCCCCTAGCTGCTGGGATTAGCCTCCGGACGGGATTCAACCGGAAGTCTGGGGCTTGAACTGGAGGGAAAACGCAGACAGCATCATGGAGTAAAACATCGCCCTCTAGTGTAAACAGACAGTATCGCTCAGTGACAAGAGCTTCTACACACCTTGGACTCTCAGCTCAGCAGAAGCATAGATGGTGCCATGTTTGTTTTCAGCCACACACTGATACATCCCAGAATCCTCCAGGGCTAGTGAACTGATTTTAAGATGAGCGCCGTTCACCTCCACTCGGTCCTGGAAATCCACAGGGAGAAGCAAAACAATGAAGGGTCAGGGTCAGGGTAGATAATGCAGGATGCAAGGCACTGAGGGAGGAACCCTCAGAAGCTGGAGCAACCATCACGGTAATCTGAGGACCCGAGTAAAACTCAGTACATCCATGAACACACGAGCACTTCTGTTCGGAAAATTCAACCAATTAATTGATAAAACTCCAAGTCACAACATTCTAAAAAAAAAAGTAAAAGTTTAAACCAATCCAAAGGTAAAATATGTTGGATTTTTATAAGCCAAATCATTGAATGTGTCTAGTATTAATCATTTTCTGAAGTGATACCTGTGTGATAAGAGGCTGCCCGTTACGGAGCCAGCGTACGGAGGGGCGTGGTTTCCCAGAAGACAGACAGCTCCAGAGAAGCTCCGAGCTGATCTCTACCTCTGAGTCACTCATCACTTGAACCCAGTCCGGCTGAGCTGCAGGGGTTATGAGAGATAAAAACAGTGATGGGACAATAGAATTTAGATCAGACTACATAAGCTGTTTATTTCTCATTAGAAGTCTATGGGATTCTGGCTTCTTGGAGAGGGGTCACTCAGTCCAGCTCTCTATATACAGTCAAAGAAATCCTACCTACAGAAACAAGTAATTCCTATTCTATTGACATCAACTCAAGCACTAATACGGGAAGTGGAAATAATTACAATGTGAAAATTGAAAGAATGTACAGAATACAGTAATGGAGGATTTGCTGTCAACATGTAACAATATGTAAAGATGAATAAAATGCTGTATATAGCGTATGTGTTCATTGGTATGCATAAATAGATAAATACATATGACCAAGTCTGGATGAATAAGCTATTTAAAGGAGCAAAAGTGTGACACCTTGAACTGAAATCCGTCCTTGGTGTGTGTCCCTTCCTTCTGAGTTGAAGGCTTCACATTCATAAACACCTTCATCATCAAAAGAGAGGTCAGGCAGGACGAGGGTGGGGCCCTCTGCAGAAGAGCCAGTTTTGGACGGCATGAGACCGTCCACCTTTCTCCATCGAAGCTTCGGGACTGGACTGTTGGAAAAATCCACAGCAAGGACAACAAAACACATGATGGTGGACGTTATGTAATGACAGATGAAAGAGTTTGGATGTTTGCTGAAAGCGGAAATGTTCTCGAAACAGTTCTCTCTTTATAGTCTTCATCTGCCAGTAGAAACACAGGACTGAAGCAGCTCTTCAAAGCAAGGGGAGTTGGCCTTTTCAGGCAGCAACTAAGTCAAAGAAAACAAACGTTTTAGTCAAAAATAACTTACTTTCCATAAGCAAAGCACTCCAGGGTCACGGTGTGTCCAGTAAGCGCATACGTCTCTGCAGGGAAGCGCACCTTGATGCTCGGAGCTGACTTCCTGGGATTAGCTAGAAGTACATAAAAATCTACAAGTTAGACAACCATTGTCTTCCTATCAACACAACACCCCCACCATCCAAAAGTGACATCCAGCTGTCTTTAGTTCAGCTGTCCTTCTGATATTATTCAACCACTAGATGTCAGGGCAAACACAAATATAACAGACCCGCCCACCAAGACAGAAATCCAGATTAGTTCAATTTAAATCTTTTTTAAAAAGTGTTTGATTTCCACAAAATTATGATCTTGAGATGCTGATCCAGTCCCTCATTGTAACCTGATTGTACCCAGAGTTAGACCCTTCATACCATTGGGCAGCACGGTGAGTGGGATGGGCTTGCTGAAGGTGCTCTTGGTGCTGATGTCCAGGTTGATGGTGGTGAAGCAGAAGTAGTTTGCAGTATCGTTTGGTTCTGCTTTGGCCAGGAACAGATTCCCTGAAACCTGAGACACGAACCAGCGGCCGTCATCGGCCTTCATGAAGTTCGGGAACTCATTGATCAACCAGCGGTAGGACAGAGCTGCAGAAACACACATCCAGATGTTTCAGTGTCAGAACTCTCTCCAGAGCATCTGAAGCTCATAGATGTAGGTTTAGCCAAAGATGAACCATTTAGGTTTATCACTAATATTTTCAGTAAAAAACACTTTGACAAAGTCTACATTATTCTAAGCATGTTTATAGGCCGTCTACATAGACGTTAGCGGCAGTACCTGGGTAATGTGGAGGGGGTTTGCAAGCCAGAAAGGTGCCCACACCCTCATACGCAGTCTGTGGACCTCTACTGTCAGGAGAGAAGTCATGGAGGTCTGCAGAAAGACGACACAGTGAAAAGCAAGAAGACATTATTAACAGAGAGAGCAAAATCTTTAATTCCAAAATGTTCTCCAAAAGTAAATCTGGAACAATCATCCAGAAAAAGCTGCAGGCTTCCCTCACATCCAAATTTGAGATTAGCTGCTCTGCTGATGATGGTGCCGCAGCGGTTGATGGCGAGACACTGGTACGAGCCCGTGTCCCGAGCAGGCTCTGGACTGCTGATCACCAGGCTGCCGGCCACCAGAGTGTGGCGCTCTGAGCCCAGAGGGACCTCAGTGCCATTCAGAAGCCACCTGCCAAGCAGAAAAGACATCACCAGATGCAGGTTTTATGGTTCAGGCTGACATGACGGCAGCTGTAGAGTCATATGGCCTCATAAGTGTGGGTTCTTCGTGTAGCTGGACGTGACCCACCTGTATGAAGCTGCTGGATTGGCCCTCGCCTGGCAGCTGAGGGTCACCTTCCCTTCAGTTAAGCCCTCTGGATAAATTAGGCTGCTTGGCTCTTCTTCAAACACAGGACCACTGTCATGACCCGACACGCACACATCTCCACCTGCAAAACATTTCCAGTGAAATCATCTCTGAAATATGGAAATGAAGAGATGTCAAAATAGCTGAGACTTATGTGTATTATCTTAATTGAAAAAAATGATAGGTTTATAATAAAGGTCAGAAGGAAGAAAAACACAAATTTAACAAACTTCTGAAAAAACTCCCTAAAAAATGTATTTATAGGAAAAAATGAGAAGAAACTCACTGATCGCTGCCTTCAGAGACACTGAGCTGAGAAGAAGTAAGGCAAGGACCAACTCCATCATCTGAACCAGCTGGACCACAGCAAGAGAGAAAGACCTCTGGGCTTAGGAGTGCCTGCACACAAAGATCTGCTGGTGAAGAAAACCCTAAATATGAAGCATCAAGACATGCTTATGTCCATACAGAAATGACATGTTTGGACAGAACCAAGCACAGCTTTCTGCTGTCGTTTCAGAAGGGAAGGTGTGGAAAAATACAGCAAAGTCCTAAATCTGGGAGACCAGAGATGGTCTATGCCGTTTTTAGCCAAATTTTTAAAAAAAAGTTTGTTTTTCTAGGACATAGTTTCTGAAGAGCGGCAGGAGTTCATTAGAAATGTATCTCTGAGTTGTGGGCAAGACTATTGGCGCGAAGAAATCCTGTTCTAATTTCCCATCATCCTGTTGTTTACACTTTCTCCCGCTATCCAACAGCCCCTCACAACCCCAATCTAACATTAGCGGTGCAACAAAAATGACGAGTAATACTGGAGCTATCCAGTTTCGAGCCAGATGCCAGCTCAGACGAGAAAAACAGATAGATGCAGATAGATGCATCAGAATGGAGCAGAGGGAGCTTATGGCCTATGGCTCCTATGTCGCACTTACAAGCTTTTCCAACTGCATTTTTGTCTGCTCCTGATTCAAGACAATTTGAAAAAAGAAATACTCAGAAATGCTATTTTTTTTCTAACTAATTGGCTTTATATATGGCCTCTGTCATAAGAAAATTGCTGCAAGAACATGTTAAAACAACCAAAAGCATGATTTGCATTGGAGTGGGTCTTTAAAGACCTACGTACAAACATGCATCATGGGTGACTTCATTTGTGCACAGAGAATCTCATCCATCATCCCGGTTTGTCACTCGTTTATTAGAGAACAAAAGCATCCCCACAAACCCCCCTCCACCACTGAACACAGCCCCACAACCCCCTACACTCACTCTGACATCGTGTTTGGCTGAGAACAGCTGATGCTTTTTAGATTCTGATTAACATTTCATTTGGAGAATCAAAGTGTTTTTGCAACTCAATGACCACATGACCAATTGGTTTACACTGAGCTGATCAGATGTCAGCTCTTCCACTCCATTGTTGTCACCATCTTGATCAGTTATAACATACCATACTCCTAACTGTCCAAACATGATAAATGGGAAATGATTTATGCTTATAGTGTTTACCACCTTCCTTGAAGGCCCAAAGTGCTTTACAGTCACTGTGTTATTTATTCACACATAATCACACACTGATGGCGGCTCTGCTGGCGCCAACCTACTACCACCAGGAGTAATGTGAAGTTCAGTGTCTTGAAGTGTCAGAGACACTGTGACACGTGTGCAAATCTACAATTTTCTGATCAGTGGTCAACCTCTGCACCATGGCCACTCCATGATGATCAATGGTCAATAATAATTAGATGATACTCAGCACTCGCTGAGGATTTGATCGTCTCTTGTCAGTCAATATGCCATCAATATATTTGTGCACAAAAGAAATCTCAAATATTGAAATAAATGACAAAATCTTTCCAATTAAGCTCCAGTATCTCTGGCATTCATTCTAATTCCCTGTTTTCAATTGTGGGATAAATGATGTAGCCTGGAGCATAAACTCCAGCATTCCCATGACTTAGATTGGATGGATGGATGGGTGGGTGGGTGGGTGGGTGGATGGATGGATGGGTGGATGGATGGGTGGATGGAAAGGAGGAACATTCAGGTTCTTGCAAGCCATTTCCAAGTCCCTGCAGAATTATTCCTGTCTCTAACAAAGTTGGAAATCAGTGGTATTTGTTTGCATCTGCCTGTTCCATAAACCCTAATATTACTTCACCCAGACAATGAAAGCATACAAAATGACAAAAAATACAAATGTCTGAAAATAGTTTGTTTTTTATTATAATAGGTCAATGCTGTAATCCTGGGGTTGAAAAAGCAGAAAATCTTTGTGAAGATGAAAGCTATTTGGCTACTGCTGTTTTTTAACATGTATGTTTATTTCTCATGATGTTGTGGGTAGGGTTTAAGAGGAACAAAGATGGCTTCCTCTTTATGACTGAGCAGAGAAACAAGTGAATACGGCGTATGTTAACTAAACCAGGACAGCACAGATTTTACTGTCCTTCAATTTAAGTTGTTCTTTCTCAGTCTAAAAGTCATCCCACAGCTGCTGTCAGATGTCTAAGAACGAACAGATGGGGAGGCCTTGTCCTAATAAGCTCCACTTCTCCAGAGAAGCTCTGGAGGTAACAGCTCACCTCTGTGGAGAGAAGACTTTACATGTGGAGTCTCAAAGACAAAACCAAAACATGACCCAGAATTCTACAAGCAAAACTCACTGGATCCTATTTTTAAACAGTGTTTAGGAGGAGAGTGGATCACGTCTGACGCATTTAGAATGGGTGCTATAGGTTAAGAAAGGGAACATACAAAAAAAAAAAAACATCCCTCTCTCTTCTTCTCCTTCTTCACTTCTGTCTGGTCCAACAAAACAACAAACATAATCAATATAAATACAGCTTAGCCTAAATTACAAAAGGGGTTTATCCAAATATACACCTTGTGTGTCCGAAGACTTATAACCTCTGATTGTAACAGTAAAATCTGTCCAACACAAGAGGCTCTGAGTTCACATGGGTTTGCTCTGCTGTTGGACAGAACAAGTTAAAAAAAAAAAAAAGAAGACCTCCTCATCTACAGTGTCTGGTAGCAGAAGTAGACTCAAAAGGACTTGAACCATCCGGACTCTGTGTGTGGATCAGGCTTTGAGGGAACCTGCTGTGTCAGCAGCAAAGGCTTGGAGAAAAAAAGGCATGGCGGTCACCATCATAAATTATTCAGGGGGAGGGTCTGGGGGTCGGCACTCACATCTGCACAGGTGACAAGTCAATGACCTATAACCTTTTATCTGCACCCCAAAAATATAAATGTAAGACTCTGCCATGCACTGACTTCCTTTCAAACAGCTCCTGCAGAGTCTGTTCGATCCTGACTCCAACACAATAAAGAGAACGTTGGTGAGACTACCGACCGCCATCAATGGATTTAGAACAACTGAACATCAAAGCAGCTGGTTATTCAGAACCCTTTTAAACATCAAAACGTCAGAAAACCAAAGAAGCAGAACTAAAAAAAACACATCAAATTAAATATTCAGCTGCTTCACAAACATCACAACATCAGTGTTTGGTGACAACAGAACAAGCACGTGTACCAGCTGTAGTGGCCTTCCTTTAAACATTTACAACAAACTAACATCTGAAACATTTTTGATTTCCAGATCATTTTCTCTTCTAAATTAATTAGGAAATTGACTGTTGCCTCAAGTCTTGCCTGATCACTCAGTACCAAATTTTCTTTGTTTATTTTTTACAAAACAGCTGAGCAATTAAAAATGGAGGTGGAATTACTGGTCGATTGAGCTTTTTTCTTCTTCTTTTCTACATTTTTTTTTTTACTTTACAGTCATGGCAACCTTCAGTTTGAGTTAAAAGAAGACATCACCTGAAGTGCTTGGCTTTGTGGCTCCAAATAGGTTTTTCAACTTGTATTCCATGAATTAAAATGGCAATCCTTATAAGTAATATAGCAATATAAAGCACAATAGCACATGATAAGGCATGGATACTGTATTTTTAATACCTCTTAAAGCATTCTTCCCATTACTGGAACTACAAACACACCTGAAGTTATCTTCAGCGGATGTGGATGACTGGCATGAACAACAGCACAAGGCCACGCCCACACGACTCGAAAGCATCGGTGGTCCAGCAGACACCAGCATCCTCCTCCTCCTCTCACCTAGAGGAGCTGGGTGATGGACCAGAACACGAACCCAGGACTTTCAGTCATCCCGGAACAAAAGCGGGAATGCGGCTCTTCCAAATTCAACAGAGCACGCGTTGGTGCGCGTGAGTGCGTCATTCACTAACGCTACCCCCCAATAATGTGAGCGCGTGCGCGTGCAGACTGTAAACCAGTCTCACCTGACTCGTTCCGTACCGCAGATCCCACCGCGTGCGCGTGGATGAGAAGAGTAAAGAGATTCCCCCGTGCGCGGCGCAGCGTGCACGGTCCGCGCGTCAGTGACCAAAAACAGGCGAGGAGAGCGGAACACCAACCCGCTGGTGGTTATATCGATGCGGAGTCCTGCCTCACTGATGCCGCAGATGGAGCCGCGCCGCCTCCCTCTCTGATCTGCCCCCCCTCCTCATCTCTTCTTTATGCCTATCACTTCCCGGGCCCCCCTCATCACACAGCTTAGCCACTTCCGGTCCCTGTCACAATATTTAAACCGGAAACCGTCTGTTCATTCAAATGATGGACTCTGAGCTGGATGAAGATGAAAGCTTTTATTTTGAAAGAAGGCCCCTCCTCTCCCATGGCTCACAAGGCCCCCAGCACCTCCCTTTGTTGGGCGTCCTGCAGCCTGGACAAGGCCGCCCCACCACCACCACATCACCACCCCCACCTGCCCCCCATGGAGGACAAAAAGAGAAAGAGAGCCCCCCAATTAAACCCAGTGAGCTGACGTGTAAAGATGACATATAGACCACCGCCGCCACCCCCCCAACCCGCAGAAGTGTGGCTGCATTGTGTTCGCAGCAGAAAAAACACATGCTCTTTGTTAAACTGAGAGAGGGGCGCCTGCACACTAAACATCTTTATCTTTTTCACTTCCATCAAAGTACAGTCTGCTTCCCTCAGACTCCGGACCCCTGAGCCGGCGAACCTTCAGATGAACCCAACGCCATCACTCAGTGTAATGAATGAATCTGGAAGATTTCTTTCTTTTGATTGCTATCAACAATAATATGTTTGCAGAGCTTTATTAGGCATCAAATCACTATTATAGCAAACTTACCTTAGACATAGAAGGCCCTGTTCTCAGTTAACATTTTTTCTCATGCTTACATTGATTTTCTTTTGCTTCCTCCAACAAACTGTAATTGATTGTCAGGTTCATGACTCACCCCAATAAAAATTGTTTTGGGTATTTTAAACATGTTCTTGTGGCATGTTTCTCATGATGGAGGACATGTCAAAAGAAAAATAATCCTAAAATTGCATTTCTGGGTTTTTCTTTATTTATGTCATTGTAAATCAGGAGCAGATGTAAAATGTAATTTGAAAAAGCTTGTAAGTGTGACACAGAAGCTAACACGGCAAGCCACAAGCTCCCTGCGCCGCTCCATTCTAAAGTATCCGTTAGTAGACAAATAGATCCATGTATCCATTTTTTTCATTTAAACTGGCATCTGGGTCAGACCTGTACGCCTGGATGGTTCTAATATTGTTCACCATTTTTGTTGTTGCTAATGTTAGGTTGGTGTTGTGACGGGTTGTAGGTCAGCAGGAGATCATTTAAACAGATGGATTTTGGGAAATGGGGGCGGACTTACTCTGCACCAACAGTCCCGCTCACATCTCAGAGGCAAATTTCTGATGACCTCCTGCCGCTCTACAGAAATTATGTCATTAAAAAACAAGTTGTTTTGTTTATTTTGGCCAAAAACATAGCAGCATACAGCATAATCAGCATAATCATAATTAAAAAACCCACTGTGAATTCTTTTAACATAGATCAAGAGATGAGTGGCATGGGACTTTAAATAATGAATCGGATTTGCCTCTTAGAAGTAACAGTGACTGTGTGTGGTTGTGTTCCTGCAGCTACCTATCAGGATGACCGATGTAAGGGGTTGATGACTGGATGGTTCTTTATTGGGCATCAAAAATGGATGCATCTTCAGTTTGCTGTCTGTCTGTAGTGTTTTCACCTCACCATACTAAGTAGGGAAATCAAATGCCTTCTCTTAATCCACAAAACACATGTGGATTGGATGTGGAGGAATTGTCACTCCAGTCAATGTAGCAGACAGCATTTTTCATTTTTCCCTAAAGAGGAGTTTGAACTGCATTATTCTGGCTCTTTACTTAGGAACTGTCTGCCATGGTAGACCATACCAGAGGCTTTTGCCTCAGACAAAATAGCCTTTAGATTGCTCAGGCTCCTCAACTCCTCCCACCATAAGAAGATGGTTAATATTGCACACTGGCATTCATGCTTAATGCTTGAATTTATGCTTCTGTTGTTGTGATGCTTTTCCTGTATTGTTGAGCGTCTTTCTGAAGGATTAGATGTTAAAATGAATGTTTAGTTTGTTTACAATTGAAGGTTGGAGATTTTTTCACATATTTATTTTTATTATTTGTTGTTTATTGCATTGCTGTTGTTTGACAGCCAACTAAAAACTACACAAATATTTTTTTTAGGATGTGCAAGTTCACCCATGGTGTAGGTTAAAAACGATAATGAAAATCTGATCGATCGGAATGAGTAATAATTTTGTATTTGCAACTCATATCTCTGATCACACCCTGGCTGTAATGGTGAGAACCGTATGAACCCAAACACATGGCTGGGTTTGGGGGGGGGACGATCAATACTGAAATAGAATCTGACACAGGTTCTCCTCACCCGGTCTAGGATTTCGATCAGGTTAGATATTCTTGTCTTACATCATCTTTCAGTTGGAAAGACGGTGTTCAGACAGAAACTGGGATCAGAAAGCAAAAGGGAGAAAAAAAGGGGGTTTCTCTCCTGCAGATTGAAACTTTATCTCTGCTCATCATGCTTATCATTTTTTTTCCTCCTCACAAATACAGCAGAACCCTCCCCTCACCTAAGTCTGTGCATTCTATGATCCCTAGTGACCTATTGGCTTTCATGTGCCTTTGTGCACACAACTCCCTCCCGTCACGTGTCACCTTTCAGCCTGCTTGAATGTCATGAGTTGCCTTTATTACAGTAGATTTACAGAAAATGCAGTAAATGCAATAAAAATGATTATGTGTGATGACAGCTGCAGCTAACACTGATCAACGCTGATGAGGAAATTAGGTTGTCTGGTTGTTACAACTTCTTTCACAAGTTCAAGAATTTACAGTCAGAGAAGTACCAATAAACAACTAAATTGCATGTAAGAAATCCTTCTAATAAATATATTATTGAAACATTATAAAACTGCAATATTCCACCTGACTGTATGTTGGAGAGAAGTCACTTTCATCAGCTTCCCTAGAACTGGACCATGTTCCTAAACACCTTCTCCTGCTGATTTAAAGCAGCTCCAAAACACTTTCAGGGTCAAGCTTGGGTCTAAAGGAAACACCAGCAGTTTTGTGTGAGTGTGAACAGATTTCCCGACCACCTGACCTGGTTTTCTCTGTTTGGATCATGTGTTTTTAAATGCATGCAGCTTACATCTCCCACCACAGACACAGTTCATTAGGTGAACCATCACTATGAAATCTGAGGATACCCGTATTATTGTTTCAGGGAAACTTTATTATCACACAATGGTCGACATTTTTTTGCCATTAGAACCTGACAACATTCAAAGAAACTGTGCTTTATTATATCTAGTAGTGTGGGGAATGTTATTATATTTTTAAAAAAAAAGTCCCAGGCTTTCTCAACCCAGAAACCCTGAACGAGGAACCACATCAGCAGGGTTCCTTGACTCAGTGACTCAGTCTGTAGATCAGGAAACAGAGTCCGGTTATGTTCTGCAAGTGTTGTTGAAGAGGGGCTTCATGTCTGCAAAAGCAAATAAAAAATGCTCACCTCACCTCCATCCTTTATAACCACCCCTGCTCATGACTCCAAAGGGTGCAGGACGTAAAGTGAGCACTGCAGCTTGGAACCTCCAGGAAGGTGCTTAAAGCCTGAGTCACCCAGGTAATTGGTCTGTAGGACATCTTTGGACAGTCTCTAAGAAAAGACACCAACAAAAACCAGACACACACACACCCTGCTGCAAGGATTAGAACCCAAAAGCACTGGCACCTGTGACCACTAAGTGCTGTGAGACCAAACCTGGAGATGGGGAGGGAGGAAGGGACAACACTGCCTGCTCCTTTAACGCCTTGACCTAAGGTAGCCTGTCTGTTGAAACAGTGAATGCAAACAATGATATACTCTATCGTACTGAGATCAGCTCTCAATGTCATCACATGATTCAGCACTGCACTGTCAACCTGCCCCAAAGCTTTCATATAATGGACCACTTTTCAAGAGTAGGGAGACGTGTCATAGTACTCCACATCCTTGATGTTTACATGAAACTTTCAGTACAAAAATCTAATTTTGTTCAAACCAGAGGAGATTAATTTCTTTAAAAATAAACACACAAACATAAAATGTAAAAGTAAAAACATATGAGGATCGAACTTTGTCATCATCGGTTCTAGCAAAACTGCACATTTTTTAAATGGCGTTTTATTTAGGGATTTTCTGCTTTCCTCCAAAGCGTTTTCATCATAATCCCATTCAGCCATGTACACACACACATATACGTGCACTGATGCCAAACACTGGCACCAATTTATACCAACCAGGAGAAATGTGGAGGTTCACACTTTTGACACAGGTGTGGACAGGGAACCAAACCTCTTTGGCACGAGACTCAATGTGTTGCAAACATGAACTCTGGGAAATTTTGCACTGACTCTAGAAAATGAATGAATGAATGAATGAATGAATGAATGAATGAATGAATGAATGGTTTCCTCAGTTGTTTGGGGAGAAGGTCACATTGAAATCAGACACGAGTCACAGTGATTCCCCACTTCTGTCTGCACATGATTTGGGAAAGAACATTGCAGTTTTTCAATTAAAAACAAATCTATGCTTGTTTCTCATAGTTGCTCTCATGGTGGCACCTTGCACCGATGAGCTTAGGGATCGTGTCTTACAGTATCTTCATCTAGCCTTCCCTCGAGGCTGCATACATCTGCTGGTCGGAGCAGCACGATCAATCCTGCTGATGTTAATGGTGGCTAAAAGCCTGCAGGGAAACCTGAGAGGCTGCTTTAGCTCAAATCCATAGACGCTGCCATGGCAGGCTGCAGATCATCCTGTGGAGCCGGATTCAGCAAACCCTCAGAGGGATTGTGGATTACCAGTACTTGAAATCAAGGTTCCTGTTTGCATCATCATGTCCTCATATGTTTTACTTTTACATTTTATTATTTGGAAATGTTACATTCACACATTAGAGACAACATTAAGTAATTCGTCTGTCCCATTGACTCATCTACTGACCAGATTTGGGTATCAAATTGCTTAGACCGGGGGTGTCCAAATTCAGGCCTCGAGGCCTGGCCTATCTGCTGAATTTCCAGATTTTTACATGAATTAGTGAGTTTGGTGGATTTATTTAAGTTCACTTCTGTTTGTATTTTGATCTGACAGACATTAAAACAGATGACCTTTTTTTCAGGAACTAAAGCTTTGTTTAAAAAGTTGAATTTTCAGCATAAAACAAAGATGTCAAGTCTGCAGATGGACTTATTGTGCAGCAGAGCTGATGTACTCAGCATAAACTGTTTTTACACTAAAGTTGCTGTTGTGTTTGCTTGCTTACACTTTGACATTTGGATGATGTGATGCCCTCTCTAGAAACCTGGCCTCACAGTTTAACCCTTTAATGCCAGAGATGTTGCCAGCGACAACTAAGATAATATACAGTCAAAATGGAAAACACCTCTGGAAGCGGTAATGAATGAGAGAGTAAAGATCCTGTGCGAGGGGTGTTTTTTCTGTTTTTATCTTTTATACACAGACACACTCATACATACATGCACAGGATTAAAATAAATACATAAACAACATTACAGTACCAACAAATACATAACTTAATAAGTAAAACTCATTTGATTTTACAAAAGAGACTACAGGAGAATAGGTGTTGGGATGAGAGTTTGGACATACAATAAAGAAAATAGGAGGCTGCCTCTTGTTTTTGTACCAATTTTCATTTTCATTTCAGTTAATTTTCCTGTATGGTGCAAAATATTTTGCCTCTGTGTGTGAAAGCTGCTGTCCAAAAACAACTGTTTTGCCTTCTCTTGTTCTCTTAAGCCATCAAAGCTTTCAGATTCAGACAGTTTGGACTCACATGCAGTTAAAGTGTCGTGCATCTACCTTTGTGAGGCTGAAGATGTCATTCCTTCATGGGGCGTTTCCCCTCCTGCAGCAGCATCATGTCTCCTCCTCTGTTTGGCACAGATTTGATTTATTCTTCTTGTCATTTGCCAAATGAAAGAGGTCTTTTCTTATGTCCACCATGGGAGTGAAGAGACAGCCTTCCAGTTCGCAATCTAATCTCATCTACGAAAGAAAGTAATCCACTTTGGCTCTATGCTCCTCTTTTCAATTTTCCAAATGATCTTTTCTTTTCTTTTCTTTTCTTTTCTTTTCTTTTCTTTTCTTTTCTTTTCTTTTCTTTTCTTTTCTTTTCTTTTCTTTTCTTTTCTTTTCTTTTCTTTTCTTTTCTTTTCTTTTCTTTTCTTTTTTTGAATTGTTTAATTATTAAATTTACTGAGGGCTCCTCTGAGCTTTGGGGAAATCTTCCCTGATGAATTTTATTTTGTGCATATGCATTGCTTAGTCATTACTGTTCCACAGGGGGGGCCATGCAGGTGCAGTGCATGACTTGATGAGGCTGCTATCTTTGAGGCATTTTTAAGGCAATTTTCAGGCTCTATGTACAACACAGCTGCTGATCGCATGTTGAAAATCAAACCAGGTTGAACTTGGAATAGTCAGGGACTCTGATTTGGTAGTAATGAATGGATGGCGTCCCTTTTCATTCATAGAACTCCCAACAGTTTGAAAATTGATAGTGGAGGAGAAATTAATAATTGCATTTTGTGCCTGGCAGTTACAGTAAGTGACACCAAATCTTTTCTCAGAAAAGAGCTGTGAAAGACAAAGCTTGGAGCACCAAGCCTCTTTCAACTGTTGGTGGTTTACATGCACCAGTAAACAATAAGAAAAAGAAGCCCCTCCCTGCTTTTCCAGTGTGAATACTACGGGCTATATACACGTTCAAGAACTCGCTTTTAGCATGTTCTTGAACACACGTCACATGCCCAGTGTGTCCATAACTTAAAACAAGGAAAACACTTAAGTCGTCATGAAAAGTGAGTCTATTAGTGTTTCATGTCAGTCTGCATGGATCTTTCAGAGGTCACAGGTAGATTACTTGCATTTGCAGCAGATCTTCATTAAAACCCTCAGTCAGTGCAATCCCGTTTGGATGAACTTAAATCATTCTTACTCTTTATTAAACTTTTCTAGAGAAGGTACCAATACCATTTTTTCATTAAAAGTTGTAACTTTTTTTCAGATTTATTTGCCATTTATAATTTTGAATAATTACAAAGCACAGAAAAAAATAATCAAATTGGTGGAAAAAAGGAAGGGTATAGATATTGATATATTGATTGGGGATGGTACGCATTGATTTGGACCTCAGACGAGTTGTGTTCTTGTAGAGATGAACCAGAGAAACCGTACTCTCAATTGATCCTTTGTGTGTTCCTGTCAGTTTGATCTGTTTACTGAATTATGACAGAGTTTCTGTCACTAAACTAACATGTGAAAGACAACCCCCTTCCACAACAACCCCAAAACACCCTTCAAACCTCCCTGAGGACGCCCCTCCAAGGATCAGGCCCATTAAATCCCATTATCTTAACACGGAGAAGGTGGGGGCCAAAGGTACTGATTTGTTAGAGTGCCTGCATGTTTCTTTTAGAGAGATGAAAGCGATTCATGTTGGGTGGACATCTGTGGAGTTGAATCCACACATCAGTGTGAAAATTAATCACTGCTGCTCATTAATATTCTTACTGCATCACTGCTGCTCATTTATGCAGCCATGAAAACCACCTCACAGTAACTGCAATGCATGTGTGTGCGTATGCACGTGTTAAACTTGTGTGTCACAAGTTGAGGTAAGCCCCACCCGCATTTCAGCCTGTTATCAGTCTTCAACCAAGACTGCAGATCCTAATGACGAGAAAACAGACTGAGAACTTCATTTGAAACCCTTACATTCATATCAGCAGAGGTTCTGATCCAGACTGAAGAAAGAGAAGAACACAACAAGACTGAGTCAAAGCTATGGAGTTTATTTTTTCTGTCAAAACTGTCCATGAGCGTGGATCTAACTCCACGCACGCATGAAACGTTCCACGCTACTCTGCGCGCTCATGTTTCACTCCCATGCGGGACAGTTCAGACCACGCCGGGAGCTCCTCTGCTCTCTATGAAACTACTATGAAAACTATCTTCAAATTTCTAACAGAAAAACGGGCAGATTGGGGTTCTTCAAAGTGCTTTTGAAACAGTTTATTTAAAACAACTATTTAATTTTAATTTGATCCTGGATGTGGATTTTATTTTGGACCTGTAATCTTTCTGAAACCTGGCTTTAATTTCTGGAACTGGTTCTGGTTTTGGGTCTAGATCCAGGTCTACCTCTGGGTCTAGTTTTGGAGGGTGTCCAAAACTGGCAGAACTCTTTGGCTTAAAAGTGACAATTTGAGAAGAAATCAGTAAAACAAGACAAAGCAGCACTTCCCAAAATGTTGCATTTCATTTCTAATCTCGTTTCCTCTGCTTTTTTGTCTAATTGAGGAATCAAACAACAAAAGGCAGTGTGACAGATAAAACCAAAAATCAGTGAGACAACCACTCAAACTGCTTAACAAATTGTGAGAAAAAATCGAACACGATTTTATTCTTCTTTCCATTGGCTAATACAGGGTAAAATAGGCTGCCCTGGCAGGGCACTGTCTGCAAGGAACCCTCCGTTTGCTTTGCTGCTTTAGCTTAAGTAGAAAAAAGTGAACCAAAATGTTGGTCAGCTCATACGGATATCTGCACAGCACATTTATGCCGGAATCAGAGGTTTCAGATTTTTAAGCTCAGAAATCAGAATTGTCTGTTTAAACTTCCCTCAGTTTCTACTGTAAGCTAGCCGGAGGAAATTTTTTTTTTTTTTTTTTTTTTTTTTTTAAAAAAAAGGTCATTTGTGAATCATTTGGATAAAAAGCTTCTGCTAAATGCTCTGCAATGAAACACTGCTGGCACAGCAGAGTGATGCTATGGCCACAGCGCGATGGGCAGACATCAGCAGAACCTGCAAGATCAACCGCCACTGCCCATTTTAAAAAAAAATCGTAGGCATGGTCGTGAATGCAGACAGCGGCAGTCAGGGGGGATGACGTCATTACAAAATCGGGCGACAGCTGGGTGGTGGCAGCATACATTATAATCTTGTCAATTTATGCATTTTTACACAACATGCCTCTCAAGAAAGCACAATGTTTTGTCTTCTTTGCATTCTTCTCAGCATCAACTGCAATTTGTTAATATGCAGGTCTCAGAGTCAATGTAGGAGCTATCAGTACCATGATGAGTTTTGTCTCCCTGAATGCCTGAATGGGTCTGATGTCTGGTTATAGCCGGGCCCCACGCCCGTATCAACAGCCCTCGTTGAGTGCCGGCGCTGCTACCATACAATTTCTAACAATCAAACAGTGGCTGGAGGATGGCAGCACGGGGCAGGGGGTGGCAGTCTGAAATAGGCCGATCATCAGACAATTTTGGGGACCTTTGAGATCCTCCTATCAGTCACACCGCTGCCCTCCTGCCACCCGCCTGTCATTAGCCTACCACCACGCAACCTCCAAATGTGCCACTGACCAATGCCGAAAAGTTTTTGTAGTTTAATTTGAACTTTTTCTTTAAACCTCTGCAGTCGCCGCGCTGTGGCATTTTGGGATATGTGACGTAGTCTTAAACAGAACCAAACAGAAGTCATTTTTCTAACATTTATTTCTGCTGCAGCTTGAGACGGTCACTCCAAAACTCTCCATGCATCCAGACCTGTGGTGACACAGCTCCCACAGAACCCTCCCACACGCACACACGCACACATGCACACGCACGCACACACGCACACACACTTTCTATTAGAAGAACTCAATAAGGTCCACGGCCAGTAATTAAAGAGCCAACCAATATTTTGTGCCATAATCAATCACTTGTCTGCTGTCCTATCCACCCATTTGAGAAATGACAGCTTCTAACTAGAAGCTAATCCTGTTAGCATCCTGACCCCTGAGTGGAGGACAGCCCCCAGGGAGGCACAATGAACTACATCAACAACATCTCCACCCCAGCTGTCGTCTTCCGGCTCAGAAAGTAAAATGCGAAAGCATATCAATATAATTTGCAATTTTGGAGGTATTTACCTTTTTTAACATATTGATGTTACATATGTATCTATTTGATCACCCTAAAGCCCCCCCCCCCCCCCCCCCCCCCCCCCATTAAATGAAAAATTAGAATAATATTGAAGAAATGGTCATTTATTGCTGTTATATTGCAATCAGTGAGGTAAGAGGTTTAAATGTGTTATTTCCCTTACAAATGTAACTTTTCACAAAAAAAAACACCCAGAAAGCAGCATCTGTGAATGAAGACACGCCTACAATTTTAACATCTTTCATCTAAGACGTCATATAGTCAAAAAGAGTAAACCGGATCTCCCTAATCGGATCTGAAGTTAATCATTTAAGCATTTATCTAATCACATTTTAAAAAGTGTCATTGAATATTTTTTGTTTAAACAGTTGTCTGTGGCTGACTCAGAATAAAGCAGAGGCATGGCTTTTGACTGGAGCCAACAGGAAGACACGCGCTACCACTGTCCTGTCAGCTTTGTTTTGGTTTCTAGCCAACATTTAAACAGATTTTTAAATGTTATTTGCTTTTAAAGTCTCCAACCCAAAACTTTTTTTTTTGGTTGTTTTCTTATTATCTGGTTTCTGATTGGCTGGTTGACCTCCCATTAACACGAACCTTTTATGGATGGATGAGGGCGGGGTGTGGGAGGAAAATATCACATCTGGAGTTTGGTGACAAACAAAGACCTGAAACACCTTTTTAGAAAGATGGATATTTTAATTTCTCTGCATATGTTTAGGTTTTGGCTTTCTCCATATTTTCTACATTTATAGCTTTAGTAATGACACCCCCCCCAACACACACACACACACACACACACACACACACACACACTCCTGCATTTATCCTGATTTTACTGTGGGTCTTTCCAGAATCAACCATTAATGCCTACAAAGACAGTTTTTGTCCTGCTCTATTCAGACCTCAGATGAAGCCCCCCCTCACCATCTGTGGGGCTTATTGGTGCCGCTTGGTTGGCAGCGCCTCTCTGAACCGACACCCAGCCCAAACACTGAGTCCCAGCAGGGAATTCTCCACATCCAGGCTGTCTGGATGAGACACGGAGGAGGTGCTGAAGCCCAGCTCTGACGGAGATACAGGTTAAAACAACTGCATCACTTATTCATGGAGACTTAATGAATCATTCAGCTCGTAGGTTTCTTAAGGAAGCTATGGAGGTCTGGTCAGAGTGCATTTGGAGGGGGGTAAATGTAGATTTATGACCAACGAATGTGCTTAGACTGGAAGAGGAAGGAACTGAAAACATGACCTACATCATCTTTTCATGTTTGCTCCTTGTTTCCTCAGCTGGTGCTGAGTCCAGAATCCCTGCAGGAAAGGATCCAGAAATTATCAACCCGTTTGACTTCGGTCTCACATTTAACATGCTTGCACATGTAACAGGTAAGTCAGTTCAATGAATTTTGTTTCTTTTCCAGATTTAAATAAAAAGTGCTTTATAAAGGGCAACGCTCAAAGGTATGAGAACTGGATAAAATATATAAACTAAAAGCCAACACAACCAGGAATTTCCTGCTGGTGAAGTATTTTCATCTGCTTTATAAGAGGGAACATGAAACCAGCAAATTTTAGATGGAGTCCAAATTCCTTCCCTACTCACAACTTAGTGCATTATACGGTGTGTTTGCCATTTTGTAGAGCTGTTCAAATGTAACATCATCTAACTAATCTAAAATCTAACAGTGTCCTAGAAATTTCCCAGAAGCCCAAAAACTAATGTGCTTTGATGCACACTAGTTTGGCAAAAATAGACCACAATGCATGCATTGAAGTGATTTTTTCATAAACCATCCAAGATTTAATTCTCAGATCACAGTGGATTCATAAAACGTCTTCGTTCATATTTATTAGGTTTTTACTTAGGGACATCATTGACGTCTTCATAAGAGTCGTCTTCATAAGTGACGTCTTCTTTGCCATTAAAAAAATAATTTCTAAAATCATTTCCTAAAAAGTAGTGATTGGGGGTCCAAATTGCTTTTAAAATCCAGGGCACAGAATAGTGCTGCACTAAATAGTTTTTTAGTAGTTAGGGAAGCCTTAATGATGGTGCAGGAGGTTTCATGGCTTAAGAGCTCCTCCCCTTCAGAAATAGGTTTATGGTACTGCGACAGACTGGCGATCTGTCCATTGTGTCCCCTGCCTTTGCCCTCGAGTGGCCAGGTTAGGCTCCGGATGAGAGGTAATGAGATGACAATGTCACGGGAAGCTCATCAGAGGGTTCTGGTTGGTTTGCTCACACTGACACCACACAGGTTCGAGCCCTGTCAAAATCGGATGCTGAACTACATAGACCTGCTTCTGTCACCTTCTTCAACTCGCGTCTGCCCAGGAACCCCACATTTTTGTTTTTGAAGCAAATAAATCCTTGGTTGGACATTTTTATAATAATTTCATCAGCTGAGTGTGTGGGGGGTGTCAGATAAGGGGCGTAGCAGCTGGGAAATGACAGGGAGTATGTGTCTGGACAGGGTAAGGGGGTGCTCCTTTTTGACATGGAGCTAATGGATCAGCTAGACGGCTTCACACCCTCCTCGTCTCCTCATGAAGTCGTGCTGTCACCCCCAGCAGGCATTGGGAGGGGGGCTGCTGGTGTGTTAGTGAATGTGAAGTCACGAATCATCAGCGTTTCCTCTTTCAGAGAAGGATTGTCTAACCTTAGAGAAAGAAAGAAGGCTGCTGACTATTGTTGATTTTTGGGTGCCTGTTTTCACAAACAGAAAAGGAGAATATCACAAATAAACACTAAAACAAATACTGGAAAAAAGTAAATATATGTTAAGGTTTCATTACATTTCAAAATCTATTTTTTCTCACCTCTATAATATTTTTATCACTAACAGACTTTCCTGCGACAGACTGGGGACCCGTCAAGGGTGTACCTAACAGCCAAACAGTGCGTTGCACCTACAACGGGACAGGCTCCAGCAACTTCATGAGGGGTTGAGAGAATGGATGGATAACTGTGAATCGTCATGTTTCTCCTCAGTTTACAGTTTTGCAGATTACAAAGATTACACTGGAAACAGAATTGCTGTTTCATGGATTCCATTAGAAACCCAAACGAAACAGGTTTGGTCAACAATGATTTTGGCCCCTAAAGAAGACCACCAGTTTTTTAAATTGTAATTGCAACCAGTCAGTCTCCCTGTTTAAGGACGGAACTGAAAGGGGAAATAATGAGAGTCATGGCGTTTCTGGTTGGGTTTGGGTGCACAGAATTTCCTGTCTGGTCTGTAGGGAATGTCTAACAACCCCTGAAATATTCAGGAAAATGAGAAATGCTTCAGCCAAACACATGAAAGCATCCATTAATCAACACTAAAGACGGAAATGTAAATGTACATGCAAGAAACAAAGGAAAAAAGGCAGAAAGAACAAATAAAGATGAACAGATGGGCAATGTGAGAAGTAAAAAAGAGACAATGGGACACATGTTTATTAATTCAACACAATGCAAGAAAGAATAAGGGTCAGAACAATGGAGACACGTCACGAGCAAATGAAGATAGAGATGGATGGGCTGACGAAGATGAACGAGAGAGCAGGAACCTTCTGTGCAAAACTAGAACCCATGATGCAAAGCTGCTCCACAGAGGCTGAGGTGTTAATGTGTAAAATGCTGAAAGAGGTTAGCACGGTGACAGAAAGATGAAGAACTCCTTCACTGGAGAATAAAAAAAGTTTAGTCTCCCAGAAAAGCGGCGTCTTCATTAGCATGCTTCAGAGCTCAACTGTAGGCTGAAGAACTGAACAGTTAAACATACGTTTTTGCCTTTATTTGGAATGTTTCAGACTTCAAACTCATGGAAAAGTGCAAACAGCAAAAACGAATCAGGGCTTTTGCTCTAAAGTCCCCTGTGTTTACAAACTGGATCTATGCTGCTGCTACTGCTCCTCTGTCAGTGGCATGAATCTAAAAGCATAATAACCTGTGCTGAGAGACAGCTCAGTCCCCTCTATGTGACTGATGAGCAGCATGTGACAGCTAACAGAGACGGATCGCTGAAACGTGGACAGCAACATTCATAAGAAGATCTTTTAATTGGGTTTCCAAACACTTGATGAGGTGTCTCTGTGGACCACAACCGATCCATTGTGGTTTTTAGGCTAATGGAAAACCTGCCGGCTAGAAGAGAAACAGATGAATGGTCTGCTGTGAAGACTAACAGAATAATCACTTAGAAGAAGGTGGAGGAAGAGGACGTCACTTAGTGTCGTGGGTTGCCAAATAATGCCTCCAAAGTATAGGTGAAAGAGCAGAATGCCAAAATTGAAGTCATCACATAAAAGTTCCAATCAGATTAGGCCTGAACCAAAATCCCTTTAGAGGAAAGCATTCCACCAGGTACAATAATCCAATATCTGGATAGCAATGTTAAGGTAAGACCACCCTAACCCTGCCCTCCCCCATGGACAGTCTCATCCAGAAAAATGTTCTTCCTTTGTTTTCAGTTTAGTCTACCCTTCCTGACCAGATTGTTGACATTTCTATGAGCCCTCTGCTTAGAAACTAAATCTAGCTCCTTCATGTGAGCTCTGATGTTTTATTTGTCATCCTAATGAGGGTTCCAGTCTATTTTTTTTTAGACAAACTCTGATGACATTTGTGTTTTTGGTGTTTTTTTTAGCTCAAAAATGCATTTCTGAGAATTTTTTGAGGTTGTTGTAACTCAGGAGCAGACGGATGAAATGCCGTTTGAAAAAGCTTGTAGTTGTGACATGGAAACTCAAACAGACAAGCCTAAAGCTGATGCTTCCACTTGCAGTCAAATAGACCCATGAACGTCTTTGTTTTCCTCGTCTGAGCTGGGATCTGACTCCAAACTGTACAGCTGATAGCTCCAATATTGCTCGCCATTTTTGTTGCACCGTTAATATTGGGTTGAGGGTGTGAGGAGCTGTAAGTTAGCGAGAGGACATGTCAACAGACTGGTGATGGGAAGCGGCGGCGGGGGTGGGGGGTGGGGGTTGACATGAACTCCTGCCACTCTGTTGCAGAAATTATCTCCTTTTTGTTAAAAACAGAATAATCATAATTAAAAGACCACTAGGAATGCTTTTACAATAGATCAAAAATGATCTAAGTGGGTCTTTCTGGTTTTTTCAGTTCGCTCATCCACTCTTTGGATACACCTGGGACAGCATGACAAATGGTTACCTGAAGTTGTCCGTATTTTGTCTCTTACATTCACAAAAATAATATGTATATTTATATTTTTTATTAAAGAGGAACTGAGACAAGATGGCAGAGGTAGACAAAAGGGCAGAGCTTTACTAGAAAGAAGGCGCTGCTAGCAGAAGTTGCAACAAGTCATACACGCATACATGTGAGTATACATTTCATCTTGATTAGATGTTCCTTACAAAAGCTTTGCATGTTGAAGCGAGGCTTTAAGATGCCACTCTGGCGAAACCAGAACGAGACGATAAATGTGAGCAGTCTCAGGAAACGTTCAGTTCTGCAGCTTACTCGGCGTACTCTGAGAGCACATCAGACCAGCGTGCACAAACAGCAAAGGTGCACACGGCCCCAGTTTTTTCTTCACATGTGATCTTCAGATCAGAGGGGGGTTTGTCAAATAGAGCAGATTTCAGAGTCCAGCCGTTCAGCTCACAATTAAACACTTGGTGCTTTTTCTCTGCATGTCAGCATGTGCTGAAATTAAAAGCTTGCAGAAACAAATAGGCGGCGGGGGTGTCAGGGGAAAGACCTGCTCAGTGAATCCAGCAGTGTGGAGCGCATTTTCCGTTTTACTGAGATCAGCACTTGTAAATTCTGCACAAACAATAAAATGGGGTCAGATATTGGTTTGAGGGTGACATTTCTCAGCTTCTTATCAATACTTTTATGAAGCTGCAACTCACATCAGAGGTCCCTTCCAGACGCTACACAAAGCAACAAACTTTAATTCTCATAATTTGCTCATTAATAAATTTGTCTAAATAAGTGACAGTGAGTCAATGGAAGGATCTGAGATGTCTGTGCAAACACATGGAAAGGTGTGATGTCTGACGTTTTAAACATACAGTAAATAGCCTCTTTTTAACACATGAACACGTTCTAATACAACAACCTAACCTTACACCAGTAAATGTGCACATCCCCTTTTCTGAAATGGAGACATCAGGTAGCTGCTTCAGTCATCAGTCCATTGGGAAACTACTCTGTTGGTTTTCCTATACATGAATCTAAACACGAGTGTGTTCCTCTAATGCTGATATTGTGTGAATGAATGAAGGAAGGAATCAATGAATAAAGAAACAAACTAATATGAACTAATATTTAAACAGCAGCAGAGCTATGCGAAAAAAGCTTTGCCCCTCCACTTCTCCCCAATATTTGAGTCAATCTTAGTACCATTATTGACAAAGACTATGCAACCATTAATACAAGCAGCTTTCAGAATTGCAAAAATAACTAAAGCAATATTTATAAATACAATATTGACCCCCTCAAATTGGTATTTTTGATACTTTCATTTGTAATGGCCTTCCATGCTGCTGATTTCATTCATTTAAAATGTTTTAGCTCTGCCACTGCAAATAAATGAACAAATGCATCAAGAAATGAATGGAGAAATCAAAACAAGTGAGGAAAAAATGCAAGAATGAATGGAAAAATCAAGTAAAGGAACCGAAAAGGAACCTATGAAGAAATGTTTGAGAAGCTTGGGCTCCAAGGAAAAAGTAGATTAGTCTAGCGCCACCATCTCCTACTTATGATCGTCTTTGGTTTTTGACTTCATCTTCAGTCAGTGGAACCATTTCAGTTACATCTTCATCCACTCCTTCCTGACCAGTCATTGTGACATTGTGCAATGTGTTTTGTTGTCCAACTCTCTTCATTTCCATCAGTCGGGATTTGACAGCAGATCGTTGTGTTGATGAGGATCCACTTCCCCTTCATTAAACCTAGAAATATTCTGACTGTTTTAAGCTTGGCGTGTTAGGGAGGGTGCAGATAGGATCAGCTGGAGTTTGGACCGGTCCTTAAGCCTTAGACATGACATCACACAGAACCTGAACTCCGTCATAGTCACAGCACAGAGGAGGAATGATGTTCAAAAGCACGACCCGCTGAAGAGGCACAAACAAACGAGCACGTGAACATGTTTGACTCTCATAAAGTATTTCTGGGGAAAAAACGAATTTCATATATTTACAAAGAATATAAGAATGAGAACAATAATATTCATTTGTGTGCAGACAGGTTATGTTACAACAGAAACACATGGATGAGTGACAGCAGCACTGATGTTTGTTTACAGCATCAAACCAGTATCTCCTGACCACTCTTTACAACACAACTGTTAGAGGCTAATATATTAACTCTATGCACATCGTGTGATAAATAGAAATATAAAATAAATCTCTGAAGTCCAGCTGAAGCATCAAGAACATCTGATGATTCTGAAGATGCTACAGAGAGCACGGACAAAAACTTGCACGGAAGTGACCGATCAGCTTTTAGGACATGAGACAGCATGGGGCCTCAGAGCTGCGTACATTAATTTAGGTTCTCTGATGGACACTGACAGGAGCACAGAGCTGGAACTTTGTGAGGCGTGTTCATACAAAGCCATGTATGAGAGCTGTTTTTGAGGTGTGCTGTAGGTGTGACAGAGGAGTTCAAAGTGGAGGTGCACCACGAATCAGCTATGAGTCCCTATGGGAATGGACAGACTGACACATGAGGTTGGACAAGAATCTTGTGATGTTTGTAGATGACATTGTCAGGTGTGATGTGTGATATTAGAGTGTCAGCGAGAATGAAAGGCGTAGAAGACTGTGGTGACAGCAGCCATGTTGTTGACTCTTAAGAAAAAAACAGGAGACGGAGCTGGAGGGAGCAGAGCTGAAGATGTTAAAGTTTTCTCTGTCCTACAATTCTTTGCAGTGTAAAAACCCTAAAGCAAATTGGTCATTTGTCATTTCTGTTTTAAGCCTAGAATCATAAAGCACATAAAAAAAAGTTTTGCTGTTTTTTGTGTGGTCTACCCCTGTTGTTTATAAGAAAGTTAAGTCTGATTTTCTTATTAAATAATAAATAATCTGTCCTCCAAGGATAAAGCACAGATTAGTGGAAGGGACGCTTGTAACAGGAT
This sequence comes from Oryzias celebensis, assembly GCA_014656515.1. NCBI lineage: Eukaryota > Metazoa > Chordata > Actinopteri > Beloniformes > Adrianichthyidae > Oryzias > Oryzias celebensis. The sequence continues at coordinate 11,757,249 of BNCR01000005.1, forward strand.
TAAAAAATGTTTTATCTGCTTCTTTTTTTTGCCATTTCTCTTTTTCTGCCTTTTTGACTAATGGGATTTTCTTTGGAGTGGGAGGGGTGAGTACCTGAACCCTGTGCTCCTCGATCCACAAAGAACCAAAGCTAAGTCTGGACACACCTGTACCCTGTGCTGTGTTTGTGTCTCACAGAAAACCAAAACTAAAAACATGATTTAGAGGATTTCCATTTTTTCCATGACAAGCCAAGAAGTGATGACTGCATTACAAAACATACATATCTGTGTAAGAAAAGAGAACCATAGTCTGAACTCAAGTCCAGATTTCTTTTTTTGACTTTAATGTTTATGCTTTTTGTTTAGGAAGGTTTTTTTCTCGCATGAACTATCCTTTCTCTTTTATCACTCGAGTTTCCGTGCTCTAAGTTTACTACCGTGCCCAAAAGTAATAATACACTTTGATGGTTTAAAAATGGACATCATTAGTTTCATACTAATGCTGACACAGCATTTTCTCTGAGGCCATTTCAAGCACCTGCAGCTCTGGATTAAAGGTGAACGTGATTTTGAACTTCCTAAGGGTGGGATCAGAACCAGGAAGGCATGTTGAAGTGGAAGTGCATAGTTCTGCTGGAACCAACACGTGTGGCGGGACGGCCTTCAGCATTCCTGAAGGCTCAGCAGTGTCTGTCTCCTCACTATTGTGATAAACTCTTCTGCCGGCGTCAAGGCGGATATGTCAGTATGTGCACGTGTACTGGTGCACGTATGCGTGTGGACATGTGTGTTTGGGAAGGGAGAAACAGGCCACAAACAAACAAACGTCCACAGAGCACCTGCTGAAGCCTCAGATGTTGCCAGCTGCCCCGAAGGCACACCAGTCTGTGTGAAGGGGGCAGGGGGCCAACATGGCCTCCATTGGCTACAAACAGAAATGAAAGGCTTGTGGTGTCAGTGCAGCGCTGGAGGAGTCCGGCGTGAGTCTAGTCTTAACTACGCCAGTGAGTAAATGGCGTTGACGGGGGAGGTGGCCTCCGAGCTCTCGTTGCCCTCCGTCTCGTCCTTGTCCTTTTTCACCGTGTACTGACCAATAAAGGAGCCATCCTCGTTAAACTGGCCATCGCCCCCGTCGCCGTAGTCTACCAGACTGTCATCGCTTTCCTTCACGTTACCGTCCAGCGATGTCTGGCTGCCCTGCAAGGGCTTGTTGTCTTCATCACTGCTGCAATGGAAACGGGAAGGAGAAGGTCAGCGAGCGACTATGGAGCGGTTAAAAACACGAGGAAAGTCAGGTACACACAAAACGATCGGAATATGGAGACATGAATAAACACCGTGGGAAATGTCAGGAACTAGGAAAACATCAAGGACGCCAGGAAATGTCTAAAACATTAGGAAAAGGAGGAATGTCGTGAACATCAGAAAACTTCACAGAGGTTCTGTAAGCCTGGACCTCTCAACTGTCTGATGTGCCAGAATTCTGGCCTTGGACTCATCATTTGCCCACATCCGACAGACCTTCGGGAGCTTGGATGAAACTTCTTCCACATTGCAATAACAGAATCATCAAAACAGCAGTGGGTTCAGGTGGACAAGCGCAGAGGACAGGCGTTCAAGGACACAGGTCATCAGGATTGTTGCATACACATGCTCAGTGCAGAGAGGGGCTGCACATTTACTCTTGAAGTTTTATAGGGAATTCTTGCACTTCATGCACTGACAAGGAGGATCACAGCATCGGGGGGGATCTTGAGGGATGCAAACTCAAGTCATTATGCTGAATCCTGAAAGATCAACGTTAGGATCTTTGGAGGTGGAAATCCATCATAATGTAGAATAACAAAACAGTTTAATTAGAAAGAAAAAAATCTTTTTTTGTTGTTCTTAAGACTGCCACACCAGGCAAAATCTTCCTCCTAAGGTGCATTCATCCCAAACGCGATTCCTGCGGCTAATTCACGTGGCCTTCCCCTCTAAAGGTGAATTCAAATCGGACATGATTCATGCGGCGGAGGCGGACAGTTTCAATGATGTGATCTGAGGTCCTGCGGCGCAATCTCAGTGGTCTGCACGGCACGAAGGTCTGGCAACAGCGCCATTTGAGCAGCGCAAATTGAGAAGCGGGCACGGCGAGCTAGAGTGAAAAAGAATCTAAACTATGGGGAGGTCACCACGTCGGGTCAACCAATCAGGGACTCAGCTTTGGGCACGTGATGTTATCAGCGACATTGACCAAAAGTTTGATTAAATATGAGCCCAATGGTTTATGTGCTTCAGAAGAAAATAAAACACATTGATGGAGAGTTCTGTCCTGTTTACTGTCGGTTTTGAGAGCCTGCAGGTTCTAAAAAAAATGAAGGTAGGTTTGTTGATGCTGCAGTGGTGAATAGGTTCCACCAGCAATTAGAAGATCATTTCTCAGAGTTTGAAAATGCAGTTTGGATCACAGCAAATCATCTGTATCTGCATGAATGGGTCTAAACAATCAGTATTAGTATAAACCAGACCCCCTCTCCCCAGGTTCCAGCCATCTTTGATTTGATTTACAGGAAGTGCTGTCATTTAAACAGACAGATGACCACAACAGTTTCATTGGGGGTAACAGGACTGTTCTTCCGCTCACTTCCTGAGGGAATATTCCCTTAGAAGCTTCTTTGTCTTCATAATCTTCATGTATGCAGTGATGTCTGCAACCACAATGCACGAGTGCACAAGCATCTCAGCTACCAAAAAAAAGGTTTACTTTTCTATTAGAGAGGAGGGATGGTCTTTCTTTGCCCAAGCAGACCTAAAAGGCTTTAAGATGGCGTCTTCTTCAACTAATCAGGTAAATGTGATCGGAAGTCTAACAGCTGCAGATCTTGAGGAGATAAAACCTAATGGAATTCCATCATCTGATTGGATTGGAGGAGAGCGCATCGACCTGAAGATCCGCAGGACAGAGTTCTTTTGTAAGGATGCCCTGATCCAGGTGACGGAGTTCTCTTGTCAGCCTGAGCCTTTAACAAACCGTACAGAAGTTGTAGCTTCTGCTTCTTCTGACTGATCACCTGTTTTTTTCTCTTTGGTTTTGTGTTTCCACTTTAGGCTAAAGAAAGTCTGACTCCCAGTGTCTGCTCTCTTCCAGATCTCTTCCCGTTTTGTCTTATAAATTGTCCTCCAGATGTTTGTGCCAGAGTTTACATACGTCACACGTCATCTGTTTCATCACAGTTCACCTTCCTCTACTCTGCCATGTCAGCATTTCAGCTGGAGAACAGAAGCACTGCTGGGACACAACCTGTCACTGATCTGCTGGGACCACAACATGCATAATGAATGCATCTGTGTCTGGGAATACCAGATTATGTTTATCTTCTTGCTTATCTTCTTGCTTAAACTTTCTCAGCTTGGATGAGGAATTTTAGGAATTTTAGCTCGTTGTACATGCAGGGCAGGATTGAAGGTTCATGCTCACATGCATTTGCACTCATGTTTGCAGATGTAGATTGAATCCTATCTGTGAGCTTAGCAGCTGCTTTAAAGTCCAGATGCTTTTGGAATCAATGTCTTAGCTGCACTTTAATCAGGACTGCAGAAACGCTCTAACAGCAGAAACCTGGATTCACAAGCCCCTGATGAACAAACAAGCTGAAACTGATCAGTTTACGCTGGTTTGGTCTGCATCTCTGTCAGCACGGGCCATGCTCAGCCATCAAACCCAGCATGATTCATCCTCGCATTGATAGCAGCAAAAATGACATAGGTCTGACTTGGGACTTTCAGTGGAATATTTCGTTTGCCTCATGTAACCAAAGCTGCTTCTGTTCATCTGCACTTGACTCAGTTCAGCCATTCTCACACCATTTTTTTCAGACATTTCAACATCCAGATGTCTGAAATAAAGCTCATCAGTCTATAAAGACTGACCAACAAAGCAGGCTAAAACCTCCAGTTTAATCTCCCACCTTCAAGCTTCCCATCCCTTTAGAAAAGCTCTGCCTCCCCAAACATGCACAGGCTGAGTCCCCACCAAAGTACCTGTTCTCGTTTTTGTCCCTGTCATGGACGGACGACCCATTTCAGCATTTGGAAGAAAGAAGGACGACACATGAAGAAACATGGAGAACAGGGCCAGAGACGACACCCATGTGCGCACAGACTCACACCCATAAGAGCACAAAGTCACACTCACGTCCACAATGTGCACACAGACTCACAAAAGTGTGCAAACAGACTTACACCCACACACACAAATGCTCACAGACTTACACCCACACATTCACACTTAAGTCTATCAGTCACATTTCCCTAATTACACATAAGTATGTGCACTCATATGTGCACAAACTTACACACACATTTGCACATTCACACCTTACACTCATCTTCACACGCCGGTTAATGTGAAAGAAAGCTTCAGTATTATCATGAATTTATGTCACTCTTATGGATTTGTGAGCCAAAGAAAGAGAAACCTGCAGAACCAAAGAATTACAGACTCAGACCACAGTGGGCACTGCCGAGTTAGTCTCAAACGCTATTATGGTGTTTGGAACCCGTATAAAATGGCAGTTTTACCACATTCACATCCAGAATGATGGTCTGAGCAACGTGTCAGAATGATGTTACAGAAGCACTAAGGGTTAGAGTGTGTTAGAGTTAACTTGTTATCCAGAGGAAGCCCTCCACACACAGGCCTGCTGACTTCGATTATAAAATGTAAAAGAGTTAAGTAATTTTTATCTGTGGTTAGTACATCAGCAACAGACGGACGGACAGACAGACACAAATGGACAGATGGAAGGAGGGACAGCATCCTCAGATCAGTGGGACCTAGAAGGAGCAAAAAGATGTGTCACTCAGCAGCACATGCAGCTTGAAAGTCAGACGGCCTCAGCTTGTAAAAACACAATTATTCTGAATGTTTTTTCTGTGACTCCACGCTGGGATCCGTCTCTGTGGTGTTCTCACAAACACTGCGGTCCCCTTACATATCCCACCTTCAGCCAGTACACAATGGAGGACAGCTGTTGTTTTTCCAAACCCCCCAAAAGTTGCTTGCATGTTTCGTTCATCCTGGGAACAGATTCTATGAGCAAACAGGAGGATCTTTAAGAGAAAGTCTGAAACAAAAGCAGATTAAGCTGCTTTCATGCACAAGGGTTGACGCTGGCGATCAGTGGGGTTTTGTGATTTTGAGTTCGGTGGAACATCCGATTCCTTTGTTGTTTAATGTCTCAGCAGCTAACTGAACATTTCTGTGCTGACACGCAAAAAGAGCCATCAGGCTACTGCATGTTGCCATGGAAACAGAGGGGAGCTGAGGGCAGTGTGGCCAGACTGAGCACGTACAGGATGCAGAATTACTGAGTGTGTGCACAGAGAAGTTAGCAGAAATTTCAGGAAGAAGAATGATCGAGTGCATACGGCCTTCACTGCTTCAAATCTGCCACATCCACTGTGGCAACAGTACTGTATCTGCAAAGTTGTAGTCCTGTCACTCTTCGTAGGTCAGAGGAAACTTACACCTGCTTCATGCTTCAGTTCTGGTTTGCTGGTGTGAACTGACTGCAGTTGATGGGCGCCACCTGCTGTGATGTACGGGTAAAACGGCTGTGGAACTAAAACCTTTCACATCTGCAGAAGCTGCTAGACATGCACAGTAAGGTAGTTGAGTGAAGCGAAATGACGCTTTCATTACCACAGCGGTGTCTGTATGGTTCAGGAAGTGGAGTAAAAATCAATCTGCTGAAATGCAAGCGTGACGACACTGAAGGACCTTCACAAGATCAAAGAATTAAAAGAAACAGCAGCTGTGATTCTCTTAATACTTACTGGTAGTCAAAAGATCCGTCCTGGTCTTTATGATCCACTGGATCCAAGGGCAGATCTTTTTTATCGCGGACTGTAACAGACAGAGGAGAGGAAAATGTGAGCAGCTCTGCTCTTTGACTGAGGTGTTTGCACTTCTGCAGTCAGCAAAAACAAAGTTTAGTTCTCATTCTTTTAGTACACATGTTGTCTTACTTTCAAAAAGTTAAACAACCATTATAAAAGATGCTTCAGTAACATGACATCTTTCACATTATTATTTCAAGGTGCAGATTTTAAGATGCAATGCAGAAGTACTTCTTCATCGTTCTGCTTCCATGGGAATTCAATGTGTGTCTGCAAAAAAGTTAATAAAAGTTTGTCTTTACAAACATAAGGAGTTATTGATAAAGTCTAAAGTTGAACACATCAAACCAATAGAGTTGATTGATCAGAATGAAAACAACTGTAAAGCACAGTAGTAGAAGGCTAATGATAAGAGCTCATTAAAAACCTACAGTAGACTGAAAGGAGTATTCAGAGAACAGTGGTGTAAGTCTAAACATCGGCTCAAACAGAACAGAACAGTGATCTGGAGATCTTTAACTGAAGGTTGACGAAGTGAAAAATAAAGAAGCTGAAAAGATCTCTGTCTGACTCGCATGAATGGTGGTCCTCGAAACAGCTGAGAACAAATCGGCACAAACTTCCGACCAAAATAAGATGCTGAGAACATCAAGCCCCAGACAACAGGCACAGGTGAAGGAGAATCTGGCTGCTTAGCAGCTTTTCAAGCAGATTTTTACTATTTACTCATGGAAATATCTTTGTACCAAACTAATTACCTCTAACTTAATGTGTTTGAAAGGCTGTTGCCACACTGCTCAAGAATAATCAAAACTCGTGCATGGAAAACAAGTTTAAGTGTCTCCCTTTATTGAAAAAGAGAGTTGAAGTTAAACTCCCATTACAGTAGTTATTTGGTGTGTAAAATGTGTTCTCTGCATTTGAGTCAGCCTCTGGCAGAACAGCCTGGCTTTGGCTGTTGAGGTGGTTCTACCCCCTCCCAGTTCAACCCTTTAATGCTGAGTGTCAAGCAGAGAGACAATTGCTTCCATTTTTAGGGTCTTTGGAGTGGATTTGAACTAACAACCTCCCAAAAAGAGTTCAGAAAGCTGAGAATGTGTTTTCTTCCTGCACAGCGTTGAGTGTAAAACGCCTGCTGGCTGACTGGGGAGTTAAATGATGAGTTTTTTGCATATTATTTTACCTTAACAAATATGAGCAAGTTTCCTTTTTTAGATTTTTAAAGCATTAAAGGTGACAGATATTTACTTTTATACTTTTATTACCAACTCAAAATGCTTTTTCAGAACAAATTTGGGTTTGAAAAAAAAGCTCTAAAAATAATTGCAAGTTGTTTTTCAATATGTAAGTTTTTGGTTGTTTTTTTTTTTTTTTTTCATTTTTTACAGTGCATACGTTTTTGGGATCTATTTTGAGAATCGCTCAAAATATATGAGGAGGGGTTTTCCTGGCATGAAAAACAGGGTCATGAGTCACACAAAGCAAATTTTTAAAAATGGGAACCACTGCCATAAACAGTAGAACAGAAAAGTTGAAGTCTTTGTTTTGAAAGGTGATGTTTGACTCATGCATTCACGCATGAGCTTAGCAGTTAGTCTTTGTGTTATGACTTGGGGTACGGCATGTTATTGGACTTGATTCATCACTGCACGTTAGTTGAAGCATCGCAGCTCAAAACTTACCCAGAACGTTTGTGACCGTAGCCACCCAGCCAGCACCTAGACAGTACAGACACTGTAAAACATGAGCACAGTTCTATGAACTGCTGCTCTTCACCATCACACCTCACTCATCCTCTCTCTGCAACCTCATCCTACTCTTCAGAAGGCGAGTTCTTCCTGGTATGGGCACGTTTTAAGCAGGTCTTACAGTCTGGTCTTTAAACCTCAAAGGGGTCAGTCTGTTGAGAGTGCCAAGCACTATGTGCGTTAGGGGTGGGAGCAAAAGCTGTGTGTTCCTACTGGAGGCCATGTGGGTGTCTATGTCACATGAATGTGCAGTGAAAGACCAAAACTTCTGGTGTGGTGCTTCTTACCTGGGTACTTTCCCCCTCGACTCCTCTTAATGAAGCAGACGATGAGGAGGATGAGAATGATTAGAGCGATGGCGCACATCAGGCCGATGAACCAACCCTGAGTGGCGAGGTCCACCTGGTCGATGTATGCTGCGCACACATGCAATCATGCACACATTCACAAACACACATAAATACACAAAAGGAAAGAAGGAGAGAAGAGAAGGGAAAAGGAAGTGAGTCAGGCCTTTTTGGACCATCACAAGTTTGACGACCTTTATCATTTGGTTCAAAACTACTTATCCTGAGTCTAAATGAGATAAAGATGCTATGGATCTCCACTGGATCTGCAATGGATCAGCAGTAATTTAGTGGTTCTACATCAGAGCAACAGCGTCTCTGTAGTTCCTTTACAGACAAAATCCCTGAGGCCCAGTCCTCCAGCTCATGACCTTGATGCTGCTCAGCTGTCTGCACAGCTGTTTGAACTGTTAGCAGTTCAATCCTTTCTAAAAGTCTAACCCTCTGACCTCCAAACACCCCACTCGCAGTTCTGATGAATCATGCTAACCATTTTAACATGCTTCAGAAAAAACTACCGCACAGTAAATACAATGAAAAATAAAATTCATCCTACTAGTTAAATGTAAAAAAAAACGTGAACAAGTAGATAAATACAAATGTCTTTAAATAAATTGAGGCCACAATGTTAATCGATGTTTTAAACAGGATAAAACAAGCATTTTGAGGAAGACTTTGTATCAGTGCAACACTAGTTACCCCGGAGATTTCCTTCAAAACCAAAGTTTGTGGACCAAAAACACCAACAGCTGTGCAGATGATGGCACAGTACTCTTATAGAAACTAATAACCTCTATTAACTGTTACCTCTGTAAGCGGAACCAGTCAATATCAGCACAAAATTTCTGAACCAGTAAAATGGGTAAATGGAAATCATTTCTCACAAAGCCATCTAGATGTGTCCGTATTTAGAAGAAGCCTTGATAATCTAATGTTGCAAAGACATAAAACAGTGTCATCGGCATAAGATCGGACGTGAAAGATAAAAAGTATGGCAAAACATGATCCAAGGATGCAAACTTTGTAGTATGTTTCAGGTGGTGCTAAGCGTTAGACAGAAACTCTTTGGACATCAGCTTTGAACTCCCCTTCAGTCAGACCAGTCCTCCTGGGTGCACCGCAGTCTCACCTGGCCAGGTGGGTTCTCACCTGCTTTGGTCTTAAAGGTGACCCAGGTGCTGCTGATGCTGGTGAGCTCATGGGAGTAAACCCTCAGATGGTAGGTGGTGCTGGCGTTCAGATCCGCCACAGTTACTGGGGGCTGCTGCATCACTGGGACACTCTTCACTACCTTCTTTGTCTTCTCGCCTTGGAAACACAACAAAGCGGCCAATCACACTCTCCAAAGGGTGTGGCCATGGCTCCACTGTGACGACTGTGTTTGTTAGTAAAAGTCATGGCCATGCATGGGGGTGATGGTCCTGAGTGGTAGCAGGGTTACATAAGTGAACCCAGAATGACAGCAATGCAGAGCCGCCACATTGTCCTCACAGGGGCACAAACTTGTGGTTTGATTCCTCAAAGTGGAGACTTGGTAGAAACGCAAAGAGGGATGGGAGAAGCTTTATGTGCATCACTTTTACAGCTCCCTTTGGTGATATGAGGGGCTCAGGGGGCAGGGCATTGCTGGTCTTTGTTTTCACTGGTCTCTGAAAGGGCACAACGAAGAACAGCCACATCTTTCTCCCAGAAAGATGAGTCACTCATGACACAGTTGAGCTGCGAGTGTGACTCCGGTGTGAGTGGAGGGTGAGCCATGCACCATGCCATCAAAGCCATCCAAGCACTTGGGTCATTCATCATCTTGTTTCAAAGCCAAGACAGTCACAGTCGACCACCAGCCAGCCAAACAATGTCTGATGAGCATGAGTAGACATGCAGGACCTGATACTCAGCCGTGCAGCTCCTGGTCACACGTTTATCATCAATTTGTTTGTTTGAAATAACTGGACTATAACCAGGTCGTTCTCCTTTAGTGCCACTTCATAAACATATAGAAATGCACTGAGTCTTTGTGAAATATCAAAAAAGAAGCATTGATGCTCTGCAGCTGCAGAGATTTTCTATTTAACCCTGAGAAGTTCAATGTTGTCTGCTGAGAACTCAGAACATCCAGTACACATTTATGCAACGCTGTCTCTGTGGGCACTGCAACATGAAACCCAGCAGCTATGAGATTCACTACAGCTCCTCCTCACATTGCTGGAACCCTTTCTTTATGCAAAAATTTTTTAATGAAGGTACAGAATTAACTGACAACTGTATTTATCTTTATCATTGGCACATCAGGACTTTTCCATGGCCAAGAGGACCCAGCACAAGTGAAGGCAAAGAAGGGATGAAGGGACTCCTTCACAACCAGACATTCAAACAGAAGATGAAGGATCAGAAGCCTGCGTAGCCCTTTCATCTCCTTCCTTCTCCACCGGGAACAGGTGCTGCTATGTCACATGAAAGGTTCATCAACAGAACAGAGAATGAAGGCAGCAGAAGAGAGTATTGCATCTTTGAATGTGTGGCGAAAGAGCAAAGCAAGAGTGATGATGTGAGGACGAAGGTGAAGCATTTCAGTCAAAGCCAGGCAGCAGAGCGCACACATGGGGGTGGGGCGCCACAAACACCCAAATTGTCATTTCACTCTTAAGACCATAAAAAGACGATGGATGGGGCAGAAAATTGCATGCTGACCCACTGCTTCTGCATCAACACGCAGTCCTGATCCAGCCTTCCTCATCCTCCCAGCTTTCCTTCAAAAGATCCAGACAGTCCTGCTGTCTTTAAGGGGGTTTGGATTAACAGCAGTCTTTCTACGGGACTTCACGAGACTGTGCTCTGTGCTCTTTTATGCATTCTAGGGTCTGTCCTTGAAAGGAGACCAGTAGGGTTTTTGAGGTTCAGACTGATACGACTATTAGTTCTATTCCCCCACATTCCTAAACAAACCTTGATTATTTTTTTTCCCATGATGAAAAATCAGTGCTCTTAACATCCTGACTTGTGGACTGTCATATATCAATCAGGCCACAAGGGAGTGGTACAGCACCAGTTGCGTTTTTGTCTGTGAAGGCCACCAACATTGTTTTTGGTTCTGGAAAGTTGTTTATACCAGCCTGCAGTGGATGCAGTTTATTTTTCACAGACAGAAACATTACTGTAGATCTTTGTACATGCTTCTTTGTAAAGGACAATTCTGTGAACAAAACTTAATATAAAGTTGGATTTGTCACAAAGCTCCTTAATAAATTAAGAAGTTTGGTTCAACAAGCCAGGAGTCTGCTAAAAAAGTGTACTGGCTCAGCACATTTAAATATTAACTTATAAGTTCTCTTGTATTGCTAATATGTTAAACTATAACCCATTGATCATGAAGCCATGAAAAAAACCTAACACAAACTTATTTGAAATATGTGTAGTAGAAGAACACATTTTTTGAGTATATTGTTCAAAAAGACATTTTGCAAAGCCAGAAGTTTGTGATATAGGTTACTTTAAATCTACAGGAACATCTGGATCTTTGAAACAATTTTTAAAAAAATCATTTTAACTTTAAGATTGTGGATGATAAAGATGGCTCTGAATGTGGCAAAGATGTAGGTGCAACACTGCAGTTTCTGCCATTGCCAACATGATTCCCAACCAAAATTACCCAGAGAGCAATGGTTTTATTTGAGAAGGCATTGATGATGCCAGAGTTTAGAGGAGAGCTGGATTCTAGCATAGGGGTTCAGAGGATACAACCCTGCAAATAAAGTTTGCTCAAGAGTCACTGATGTCAGCCAAAAGAAGGACATTCAGGTAGATCTGTGCCAGCTGCAGCTTTGATCTGATGAGTCCATGTCTGCAGCAATTTTTGGTAGGTGAGGCTGATTACGTTGAGAAATGTGAAGGCATGGATGGAGACTTGCAATCTTCAGAGCCATCAAGATCACCCTCTTGCTCAGCATCTCATCTTCTCCATGTCTGCAGCTATGCACTGAACTGCTGTCATGAGTCTAAGGCAGCCTTCAGCCTGTGTGGTGAAGGAAGGCGACTTTGTTTCATGTCAGTTGGACTGAAGGAATCTGTGTTCCTCTGCTGGTTTACAGAGCCACTTTTACAGTCAATGCTCTCTTGAACTTGGACCTGGTTAAGCTTCCCTCAGTGATCTGACCAAAACTCTTGGATAGATCTAGCCCCCATCATAAGGTTTGGCACCGCCCTCCCCCTTCCCTCTTTCAGCAGCTCGGTCTCTTACTGTCCAGTGAAAACTCTAGCACGAATGCACTGCTGCCGGCCGGGAAACTGTGTCTCCAGCTGACGTTAGCGTAGACACTGTTAGGGTCCACCGTCAGATTCCAGATCTCAGGCCCACGGGTCACTGCACGGGGTGGGGTTAAAAGTCAGGGGAGGGGGGGGCGAAAAGAGCACCGTTACGAAAACCCCATACAGGTCTAAGTTCAGACTGACGCTGTAAAGATTTCCAGCCTCAACCCTCCCAACAGAGGAGAAAAGAACTTCTGGCTTCAAAGCAGGAGCCGGGCTGTCTCGTCCTGACCAGGAGAACAGCTGCATCCCGATACTCCGCAGAAAACGCCTGCTGTCTGCAGCTCCAGTTGCAGCTTATCTGGATGCAGCCCTGATGCAGACTCCTGATTGGTCAGGTGGAGAGGAGACTGCTTAGGTCCAGCCAACAGAAGGACAGAAGCTCCCAGAAAGGAACAACAGCATGTACCCAACACATTCGAATCGGGACCCCTGCTGGTGAGCAGCACTGCAATTGTAGTGGTGTGGGGCGCCTCAGTGGTGGTGGATGTAGTTGTAGTTGTTGTGGGGGTGGTTGCTGGGGTACTACTTTCTGTAGCAGCGATGGTAGTGGAAGGAAGAGTAGCAAGAGGAGGAGGAGTAGGAGTGAAAGCAGAGTAGACGAAGGCGTTGGTAAGCTCGACTACAAGGGGGGAGGAAGAGAGAAAAGAGGGTTAACACAACTCAACATTGCAGAACAGACACACACGCAGACTCACAAGAGCTGCAACAGCACAGCAGCACTCACAGGCAGGACTTCTGCTTCTTTCTGACCCCGTATTGCCCCCAGCTGGACAAACACTGACACTGCAACTTGTCTGTCCACGCTGGTTGTGGATTCACATGCAGTTTCATGCACATGTCTCGGTTTGGAAAAGAAAATCACTGTTGTGTCTTATGAAAATGATTTTAGAAAGCTGCTGTTCACGTATTTTATTGTCACAAACCAAACGCTCCCCTCAGAGGTCAGCAGTTGGAGGCCCTGCCGAGCACAGTCCACCTCCTGCTTCCTTTAAACCTATAATTTCACTGTTTCCCACAAAACACCAGAATCAACTGTCGCCATCTGTTCAGTGACCTTCCATCGCTGACGTGCACTTTCACTTACATCCAGGGGCGGAGCAACAGCAAAAAGCTTTGCACACCACTTCAATTTTTGAGTCAATATCTTTATTGACAAGCATATAAAAATGATCAATACAAATGTCAGTAAGCATTGCAAATTAACAAATAAAAGTGATATATGTATATGTATTGTTGATCCTCCTATTTGTAATGACTTCCCACACTGCTGCTCTTTTTTTGTCAGTGTTCTCCACCTAAGGAAGGTAGGCGGAGCTTTAAATGATCGTCTTTTCCAAATCGACAGGCTTGAATGTTTACTGATCAGATCACCAGAGAAATTTACTTGAAAAAAAGTGGGGACCATGGACTTCAGGAAGGCATTCAAGATAACCCCCACCCCAGACATCGGAAGGCTTTTTAGGCTGATGTCCACCCCTGGTCATGTGGGTGACAGACTCCTAACTCAGTCAGTGGTATCATCGTAAGCCCTCTAAAGTAACTAATGTCATGTGTGGGCATTGTTTAGACCTCTAAAACTTCATCTTCAATGTAGACTTATCATTTAACGTATGTTTACCAGTATTACCTTCAACTGGTGGGATTAGAACTGTGTCTGCTCCAATCTGGGAAAACAAAACGCGTTCCCTTGTTTCCAAAGCTTACTAAATCGCTGTTCCCAATTCAGGACATGCTGGAGGGTAAAGTCCTTCTCAGAAACTTTACAGAACACACATTACAGATTATGACATTTTAAAATAATACTTTCTCTTTTACTTTTTAATACTTTTTAAGTTAAACAGATAGCATCCCCTGAGTCCCACCCACGGGTGTATTAATCAATTTCCCCAATGTCATTTAAATTAAATTTTCATTCCTGAAAGCAAAACATGTCCTGAATCCTGAAAAATCCAGATTTGTTAAAAAAGATGATGTCGGAATCTTTTGGGTTTAATCATTTCTGACAGGATTATATGCTGGACAAAAACAAGACACTAATTTTTTACTTCTTACTACGGCCATGATTGTAATGTATTTAAAATAAAGAATTTCAAGAGACAAAACTCTGTTGAGGACTCCACACATTGCAACAGACAGATACTTGCTAAAATGTTTTATATTTGTGTTAATTCAAGTTTCTGAAATTCTTTTTTTCCAACTAAAAGCTTTCTTTGGCACTTCTCATTTCTAATTTTCCATTTGGACGTAATTTGATCTTCTCAATTGTAGATATTTTTCTTTCTAGATTTGATGTTCATATTCTTTCAGGACTAAACATGATCTCAAATTGTTTTAGCCCATGATGCAAAAATATTGACTAACTGAGGCCTTAGGAAAAAAAAATGAGATCACAGAGTCTATGGTTTATTTACCTTCATACAGACTAAAATAAGAAAAGATATCAGATAAAAGCAGATTTAGTTTTTCTCGCTTCTACAACAAGACAAAGATCTTAACTCAGTGAAAGCAAAAGTCATTTCAATTAAACAGTCATTTGAATCAAAATTTGAAAGTGTAGCTGTACAATTAATTTATTAAAAAGAGTTACTGATCATGTACAGAGTAACTCTGAAATGTTTCTTGCAAAGTAAACCCTTCCTCCTGACACCTTGGAGGCTCTCAAATGCTCTGACCTTCACATACTGCTTCCCTGTGGAGACCACTGTCACCTAAAAACACTTGATCTTGCTGTACCTGTCTCTGAAGTCAACTACCTTCATCACAGTGCCATGATCTGATCTCACTCCATGCCATATTCATGCTTGATGATCAGCCAGAAACTTACCTGATATCAGCTATTTCTTCCTGCAAGCTAATGAGAAGCAGTGATGGAAGCAGCACAGAATGATGCAACTGAGGAGCAGAGAGGAGGGAGGAAGGGAGGGAGGGTCGTCTTCACTCCTCACTTCATGTGAAGAATGAAAACAAAGATCCTGACCCACATGTTTATGGTCACTAAAAGCACTCCAGCAGATCCACAAGTATGGCAGCTTTCAAATAACCAACTTTGAAATCTGATTTAAAATCTACTTCAAGCTCAGCTCCTCAGCAGCTAACAAAAGAGAGGGTGGGACTCTGGGGATGGGTGTGCAAAAGCAGGATGGAAGTAAAGCAAAAAGCATGAGCCGTGCTAGGATTATTACCTAGGCCTTCATCCTCAGTAAAGCCCTCTGTCAGTGAGAAGGGAGGAGAGGAAGATCATATTCCTTCACTTCAGAAACTGAGTTGTCAATCATCACTGAGAGGACACACAATGTCAGCGTTCATCAGAAAGAAACTCTGCTGACCAAACTGTTTCTGAATCATCCTCGGAAAGTGCCAGCAACCACTTTGAACGCAGCAAAAAAAGCAGGACGGGTCGACCTTCTGGCTTTAGCAGATCTTAAAGTTTACTACTCTAATTCTTCATTTGGCCCTTTAAGTCAAAATAATACCCGACCGGCAGAGAAACCTGTTTTTGCTTTGTTGTTTTTGGCAAAATTGTTGTTGATGGTCAAGAAAAACTCACAATGGTTGGTGAAAAACAACGATAAATAGGTGCTAACAACTGATAATTGTAAGGATAATTGCAGCAATATACTCTAAGGATATCTGCAGATGTCAATGATGTTGCTGCACCTGTTAAAATGTCCATGTGCTCAACTGTCTTCAGTCTGAAGCGTGCCTTCTTCAAATAGGATTTTTAAGTTCCTTCCTCAGATGCCCAATATAATTTAGATCAGGTAAATAAAAGTTGTCCTCAGAATAATCCTGTGTCAATCTGTCTGTGGTTTTGTCATTATCCTGTTGGAAAACCAATGATCTGTAATTTAAACCAACCTTCAGAGTCTAGATAGCACATTTGGCTCCAGAGGACATTAATAGATATAAGATTTCATAAAAATGTAGAGATTCACGACATCCTGTTCCAGATGAAGCAAAGCAGTTTTAAGGTAGAGACAATCTTCTTTTCTTTATATGCTTCAAATCTGCAATGGGGAACATAAAACTATTAATGCATAAAAAAAAAAAAAAACTTGATTTTAGTCTCGTCTTTCCAACGTACACTCAATCCTTCGCCCAAAAGAAGCCAGGCAGGTTCCAGTGTCCATGACCAGAGGCAGGTTTAGAAAGTGGTTGGATGGATGCCAGCTTTTTTTGCATTTGGGCTGCTCCCTTGTGTCCGCAGGATTGATCTGACTTTTGGTTTAAGGTTGGATGCACTTCCTGACACAACCCTCTGCATTTGGCTGGACTTTGTGCCGATTTAAAAAAATAAAAAGGACTGGATTGTGCCCCCTTGTTGTTGCCTTATTTTCATATCATTATTGTTTGGTATTTTGAGTTTTCTTTTATTCTTTTTAACAGTGGTCCCTCCTTGGTTGTTTCCCATAACGTCCCTTTTGGCACAGCTGTGTCAGATAGTGGGACTTGACTGCAATGTCTTTTGAGGTTATTGTGAAATCTTTGGTTTCCACTTTTTGTATCCATCAAATCATGCCATGATTTTTCTTTTCACAGTCTTGTCCAGGGAGGTTGACTACAGTCTTGGGAGCCTTAACCGATCAATATATGCATCTCTTCACACGGGAACATCAACGTCCTTGGAGATGGTCCATCAGCCTTTACTTCTACCATGCTTCTCCATGACTTTCCTCCTCATTTCTCAAGACTCTAATGAAATGTTGTCCTTTTCTTTTTGCTGTCCACGTTTACTCAGTGACTGTCACTCACGGAAAAGGAAGACTGATTGATTAAAGACATTTGTGATGGTAAGTAGAGGACACGCTTTAGTCTAATATCTCCCTGTGGCCAAAGAGTTTTACATCTTTTCTAGGGTTAGAATCGTTTTTAGCCAGGCCTGTTATGTGTTTGGTTTTTTAAATCACGATGCACAACGTTTTTTTAAACTATTTTCATTTATTGATTTTTAGCCATTTTGTATTCATAATTACTTTTTCCCAACTATAGTTATTTCTAGGACCGTTGTGGTTTGTCTTTCTCAACACATGGTTTTGTCCTTGATTGCGCTTGAATTCCTTTTTGTCAGGAAATCACAACTGACTTGCTCCCCATTTTCAGGGAATGAACTTGGAAAATGAAAGTCCAGATTCCTGCTGAGATCTGGAGATTTGTTCTGGTGAAACAAACTCACCTTCATTTGAGAAGTGAGGCGACTCCTCAGCGTAGACCTCCCCTGACCCTTGCTGGGTGAGCGCCGCCAGGAACAGCTTGTAGCGGGTGGATCGGTCCGGAAGTCGAAGAGTAACCTCAGTCTCATTATGCTGGAAAGTCATGATCTTCGGGCGACTCGACCCGGAGCTGTTGACTGCACACAAGCCCACCCAAACATACACAAAAATGAACTAATGCTTTTCCCAGATACATTAGGAACAACCTTTGAGCTAACAAAGTGCTCATGACCCATGGAGAAGCTACAGCCTGATGTGGAAACTAAACACTCGAATAAGATTTAAAGTCACAGCTGCTCTTCAGATCCCATTTCATTCAACTGTCATCACACCATCAACACAGCTCTGTACTAATACTGGACTTTTTCAAGATGATTTAAGGATTTTTCACCTGCTTGGTACTTTAGCTGGTATCCTACAAGAATGCCGTTTGGCTCCAGAGGTCGGTCCCATTCCAGGTGGAGGGTGTCCAGACTTATGCGGTTAATCTTGAAAAACTTGGGAGCATCTGGAACTGGAATGAGATTATAAAAGTACACAGAACATTGTAAGTCAGTAGAATTTTTGGATGAGGGTCAGGTTTTTTGGATCTGGGTCATGACCTTACCCCCCTCCCTGGTGGTAAACTCCACCATGTTGCTTGGTGGACCCTCAAAGCGGTTGTTGGCGACCACCATAAACATTTTGTATTTGGAAAAGGGAACCAGACCAGTAAGAATCCCGGACGGTTCCTCTGCGGTCGTGTAGAAACCTTTGTTCTTGGTCTCCTCCTTGACCACCAGGCCAGGAACTAGACTGGACTCACGACTGTAGTAGAGCTAGACCACAGAAGAGGCTGAGACTCACAGAAAATAACAGATATAAGGAGAAAAGCCTGTTTGTAACTCACTCTGTATTCCTTGAACTCCCCACGAATGGAGCTCATGTTCACGGCCATCCAGTGCACATGAGCCTTTGTGCTGTCCGCCTTTGACACCCGCAGCTGCCGAGGTGCTTCTGTGGGTTCTGAAGGCAGAAAACGGAACACAAAATGACTCAGAGGTCATCAACTTCTGAATCACACATTCCAGGATTTATCTTCTCCAGTACAAATACTCACTGTCCTCTCCAGAGTACCCAATGACCACATTGGATTCCGGTCCAGACCCAAACTCATTGCTGGCCTGGATTCTGATCTCATAAGGCACATAGGTGTCTGTGTTGTGGACAACATAGGTGGACAACGGCGTGGTCCCGCTGTCCCACTGTTCTCCAGAGTCCTTTCGCCTCCACCAGACATGGTATTGGAGGTTTAGGCCATTCCTCTCCAGGTCTTGCAGGGGCTGCAAAACAACACAAGACTGATCACAAACTGGGCATGGAACAGAGTCCAGAAGTAAAAACAAGACAAACATCTGGCTCTGAACTACATCAATAAATAAAGAGATTGACATGTTCCCTTCTTTATTCTATTATCGCGCACCACACCTCCAATTGTGGGTATCTTACCTCCCAGGTGATTTCCATGTTATCCTTTCTGGTCCCCCATCCTCTCAGACCTCTAGGAATGGCATCAGGGGCTTGTTTGGGGACAGACAGAAGACCAAAAGACTCAGACACGAACAAGAGCATGAAATAAACAGTTTTCTGGTTCTACAAAGGATTAAAAGGCCCCTTAACATTTCAAGAAATAACCCACAGAATTCAGAATAATGCAATAGCAATTTCTTTCTCAATGAAACCTAAAATTAAAATTGATTTTTGTTGATGAACTGACTGAAAGGCAGTATGTGATGTGACAGAAGGTCAGCTCTTACTGTAAAGTCTGCATGTAAATCTGTTGGTTGTGTCCCTCCTTACCTGCCCCGCTGGTCTTATATCGTGGCGAGGGGCGACTCGGGTCGCTCTGACCTACTGAGTTAATGGCAATGACCCTGAACTGGTAGTTCACAAATGGGGCGAGCTGCAGGACCACAGAGTTGAGGTCCCCAGAGAAGCTAGTTAAGTTCTGCCACCGACCGGGCTCCCAGCGGTCCTCCTCAAACTGAACCAGAAAGCCTGCAAGGGAAGAGCCAGAATGAAGAACAGCGAGAGAGGCCTCTTCCTGTTTCAGTTCACGAGTTTGTTTGTTCACTTGTTCTATCCTTTTCGTTTTGTTTTTTTTATTTTTTCCGTTTCTTCTCCCGTTTCCTTTTTCAATCTACTGTTTCTTTTTGCTTCCAGTTCTTTTTCATGGAATCTGTTTTCTGTTCTTTTCTATACAGTGTATGTATTGGCTTCCGGTTTTAAACCTTTTGAAAGATCTGGATTTGATCGAGTGATAAGTAAATGGTAAATGACGTATACTTGTGTATCGCTTTACCACTTTCCTTGAAGACCCAAAATATTTCACAGTCACAATCCCATTCACACTCTAATAGTGGCTCTGCTTTCTAAGAACGTAGTAACAAGTATACAAGTTTACGCCATGTTACCATTTCAAAGTTGAACCAGTCGCAAACTGGTGAAACTTTACATACAAAAAGCAGCAGTCATTGTTTCGAGAAGGTATTGAAGACACACTCCATTCTTGTGTAGCTGTCGGTGACAGGCCCTAACTTGCTAATAAGCCATCTTTCGTCCCTCTTATTGACAGAATCATGGATCGTTGTTGCACAGGTACAGCTTGTGCAGCTATGAATGAATGAAGTTTTATCCGTCATATGCAGTATCAACACAGGTCAACAGTGCCATGAAATATTTGTGATAAGAAGAGCCGAATTACTCGCCGAAAAGGAAAAATGTTGGGAGATACCCGTAAACACAGTAGTAGTAAAAAAATAATTTGGAAGAAAGAAATAATACAATAGAATACAATGTATGTGGAGTACATGTTTGAAGTTGCATTTACGATTAAGTACATAAACTATTAAAATATGTAGAAGTACTGAGGGACAGTAACAGGGTGAAGGTGAGACTAAATAAGGATTGAATTCGGGGGATGTTCTTGAACATGTCATTGTTGCGCATTGCTGGCTTTGATAATTGAAGGTGCTGCTTCGAGTTCAGAAGTCCAACAGATTGTGGGTAGTAGCTGTATGAATCTTTTTGTACGTGCCAGCAGGCTCCTGTAGCTTCTGTCAGAGGGTAGTTGTTGGAAAAGCCGTTTTAATGGATGGGTGTGGTCTTCGTGATGCTGCGTTCCTTGTGCACACTGCTGCTGGCACAAGGCACAATGGACTTTCTGAGGTCGTAGCCCAGCCCAGACCCCAGAGTTTCATTTAAATATCTGTTTGGGAACCTGTTTTCCCAGTTTGAGCCTTTGTTTGCAGGCTGGTAGCTGTAGTATTGCACTGTGGTCAGATTTACCAAAGGCTGGGCAGAATACTTAGTATGAGCTCCAATATCCTGCGTTTCCCACTTTAGCACTTGTGCCACAGAAAACAACCTTTGTAATAGATGGCAAATCATCTTCAAGAGCCAGTTTGATTTCCAGTGTTACCTGTAATAGGACTGTTGTTGTCATTTCCGGGGATCCAGGTGAGGCGAACACTACGGGCTGCTGGGTCTGACAGATCCAAATCCATGGGGGGGTCTGGGCGACCTGCACAGACACACAGTATAAATCACACACACACACACACACACACACAATAATCTCTGCAGTGAAAACACTCTTCAACTTTGTTTTTTTTTTGTTTGTTTATTGATTTGAGGGTGCTGTTCATGTTAGAAGGATTTGGTGAAATCATGCAAAAATTATTTAATAAAAGTCTCTACTGAAACGTTTTTTTATTACATCTGACTGGACAAGGACACAAAAAGCCACAAGAATATAGCACCAACAAAAAGGAAAACAGAAACTCAGCTAGAGTTACCTGGCGGCAAGGCACTAGACAGTGAGGGGTGGAGGGAGGCATCCTCTGTGGGCAGGGTGAAGGGGTGGGGGAGGGCACAAAGGTTAGTTAGCAGGTTAGTGTATTTGGGACTGAAGCTTCAAAGGCTGCAGTCTGACAGACATTTAGAAAGCAGAAGATCCGTTCTGCACTGAGGAGCATGTTTGTGTCTATTCAGCCTTCATCTGCCCCCGCCCCATCACCTCTGTGTTCTCCTGTCTGCAACTGAAACAAAGTCATCAGTGCAAAAGTTTCCAAGAAAGTGTAAGAGGTTATTTCCCAAAGTTTCATTTCAAACCCCTCTGGAAACTTCTAGCATGCCGACTCAGTGAAGTTCATTTCCACGTTTGTCTTACGACTTTTCATGGGCGTGGAAGGAGTGTGTTAAAATGTTTTCATTAGTGTAACGAAGCATGGTAAAGCAAAATGGTGAAGCCTGGTAAAGAATGAGGAAGGGGGTGGTAAAGACATGTGGTGAAGTGAGCGTTGAATGGTCAGAAAGAATCATGAGAGTTGTTAAAGACCCACACCGATCATTCTTTCATCTATTTTCAAAGAGTTCCCAGTGGTCTTTTAATTATGATTAGACTGTTTTTGGGCAAACTTAAAAAAAAACACTGTTTTCTAGGACAAAGATTCTGCAGAGCAGCAGTAGTTCAATTCCCCTCAGAGTTGTGGGCGGGACCATTGGCACGGAGCAACCTCCACCCCTCTTCCCCTCCCCATTGATGGGAGCTCAGAGCAGGAACCTTGTGGCCCACCCAGTGTATTTTCAACACCACTTTCAGGAATAATGAGACTGGTGGACCCAAAAAGCAGGCATTCAGAGCTGGAGGAAGTGGACGGTTAACTCCATTCAGACGTAGTATGCTGTCCTGGCAGCCAGATGGCAGAAGCCACCTACATATTTTGGCACAACACATTAAGCCAGGTGAGGTCAAATTCAGACGAGGCGAGTTGATGAGGAGCCAGACAGGGATGAGAAGAGAGGCGTAAAACCAAGAACGTAGCAAGTGTCAAAACCCAGAACAAGACAAACCATGAACTGTGGGAGAAGAGCTAGATGGCAACTGAAGTTGGTAATTCAATGACAACAGGTCAACATGATAATGATATGATTTGCAGGTGGAAGGGGCCAGTTTCTGACAGTTACAAAATGGCTCTTTTTCAAACAGCATTTTTTTTTGTCCTGATTTACAAGGATTTGAATAAAAATAAAATAACAAATAATAAATTTTAATCTTAATTTTCTTCATATATGTCCTCCATCATCAAAAAAATGCTACAGGAATATATTTAAAACACCAAAGACACAATGTTCATCGGTGTGGGTCTTTCAAAGCGTGAGGGAAGAGTGTGGGAGGAGCGTTGTGGTTTTTGTTATTTAAAGAAAGAACCTCTGGGGATTGTGAGAGCAAATGCATTTGTTCATGGAGTAAAGCTGAAGTCAAGTGAGCGTACGGAATCTTTAGTGTCCAGTGAGGCTGTGTAACCTCAGACCTGTGGGTTCAGGTCCTGCAGGTGAGTGTACCTAACACGGTGAGGCGGGCTGAGACTGAGTCCTGATCTATGGCAGATTTGGCCATGCACGTGTAGGTTCCCGCGTCACCCTCATTAACGTTGGAGATGGTCAGCGAGTCCTTGTCCTTCTTCAGCCTGACAGAAAAACAGCAATTTGTTAGTGTGGCATATGTTCATGTGTAATACTCTCTTGGCAGTCAATCAGACATTTTATTAAAAAAAGGTTTTATTGGCAGATTAAAGTGTTCAGATTCACAAGCCTTTAAGGTTTTTGTTTTTTTCTTTCTTTTTTCCTGGAACATAACAGATGAACTTGTTTACCACAATTAAATTCTGTGGATCCTTAAAAACAAATACTATCCTTCAATACATTTACCTCCATCTCAGATCCACAGGCTTGTCATCCTTGGTCCAGGTCACGGTGATGGGCATGGTGGGGTCCGAATTCACTTTGCAGTCAAAACGAGCCGTAGTTCCTCTAACAGCTGATTGATGCACAGGGGCTTGCACGATTCGAGTTGGTTCTGGATCACAGCGAGCACGAAGAGGTTTGTAGGTATACATGAATAAACTAAAACTTTACCCCTGCATGCATCTTTAGGAGCCATTGGCGCTCTTTTCTGCTGTTTTTCGATATCTCCAGACTTAAGGAGGCCTCTCAGTCTTCCTGACCCTGTGTTTCTCTCACATCCTCTGGACTTTAAATGGTTCCAGCAGAGACCAGCTTCAGTGATTTTCAACTCTTGTCTGAGTGATCCACAAAGTGAGTATGAACGAGTACTCTGATGTGCCCCAGTGAACCCGCTCTGCCCCCTGCAATGCCCATGCAGGTTGTAGAATAAACCGGGCAAGTCGTCTTCAGGACCAGAGCCAAAGACCTGACCAGAAAACTTTAGAAAGACCCTCAGATTTCTGCTGATGAGCACAGGAGAGTGCAGAGTAAAGGGAGCACCAGGATAAGGAAAATCTACCCTGTTTTCCACAACTAAATCACTGACAAAATGCAGGAGTTAAATAATAGAAATGTGCACATGTCACATTAGAAACATCAGTTACACTTTAATGAAAGGCACTTCACTGAAAGGCACTTATGATCTTTTGGTGCACATTATTTGGCACTTAAATTGTTTGATTCTCTGCTGGGGTTTCTGCATTGGATCTGTGCAGAGTGAGGGTTTTAGCTTGGCTTTAGGCTGATGGCTCAGATGGAGGTTAATAACTTACCTTTGACCTCTAAATGGACCTGGTTCTGTGTCCTGCCCACCATGTTGTTTGCTACACAGGTGTAGGTTCCTTCATCCTCTTTACGGGCACGTTTTATCTCCAGGGAGCCATTGATGTAAACGCGGTACTGCCCACCGTCTAGCACACCGCCTTGTCCGTTCCTAAACCTGCGCGGTGAACAAGATTTTAGAGCAGAGCGGAAAACAGAGAAGCGGGTGTGAACAGGCCCTCACCAGCGTAATTCAGGAATGGGGGAGCCGAAGAAGGGACAGTCCAGGAAGGTTCGGTTGTTCTCGATGACTTGAATATGCTGGTTTTTGGGTCCCAGCATCATGGGGGGCATGTCTGCAACGAGACCAACAGTGCTGCTCATTTTCACAGAACTTCAAAATGATCAACCTTTTCTTACCATCAGATGAAATCAAAGTTTTTTAATGAGATGATCTTATAATAGTAAACTTGTTTTTAGCCACTCCTGACATGACACTAAATTAAGAGGCCTTAATGTTGTTCGTTTGCTTTTTATCAATCCTCCAAAATGCACACATCAGAAGCCTGAGTGAAATGATGATACCAGAATAGTTTATTATTAAGTTTAAAGCACATGTTCCTTTTCAAGTATACTGTTTCTTTGTCATTGCACACCACAACACCTCCCTCTAAACACACACACACAGGCGGTAAACTTCTAATGGGTTGACCAGTCCGCAGCCACTAAGAGGTTGGGGAACACTGCTTTAGAGGATCCTGGCTGATTTGTGGGTTAATCTGGTCATGATTGTGCTGCACAGCATTTTAGATAATCATGTGACTCAGATCAGTCAAATCATGAATAAGCATAAACTTTCTTACAGCATCCCCTCATCCTCAGTTTACTAAAGCTGGTGTTCAAGCACTGTTGCAGCAGTAGCATACAAATACATTTTTTACAAATCATACAATGTGATTTCCAGATTTTATTAGACTATGTCTTTTACAGTGGACATGCACCTCAGATAAAAGCCTCAGATCCCTCCAGGATTTCTACTTTCAAAATCACAGGTTGTTCAAATACTTATGTGTCTCTAGTTTGCGAATTTCACCTGTTGTGGGTTATTTATGGAATGTATTCCTCTTGCTAAACAAGGGAACACCGAATGGCAACACTGACTTCCTGCTTCTCTGTTACCATCAGAGAAACCTAAAGCTAATAAGCAGCAAAGTTTCCACGTTAAAATAACAGAAAGACTGCGATGCTTTTACAAATATGCGTTCCATAACCCCTGACCATAAATGGATTGGGACAGTGACAGCATGTTTAACTGGTGCTTGACCCCCATCCTGCGGTGCCTCACCCAGAACACTGACGAAGGCGTTGGCCAGCAAATAGCCGTGCTGGTTGGAGGCATTACACTGGTATACGGCGCTGCTTCCAATCTCCACCGAGTGAAAGATGATGGTGTCCCCTGCCAACTCCTTGTGTTGGTCTGAGTTTGAGCATGTGGTGGGGAGGAGGAGAGATCAAATATGAACACAGGAAATCAACATGAACGTCAGAAAACACAGAGAGAATGAGACCAAAAGAATGTGGAAGAACCTCAGGCATTTTTTATGTCCTTCCTGCTCTAAACTGACCTTCAGTTTTCTTCTAACTGAGCAGTAACAGACTGTCACATCAACGGAGGCTTGCAGAGGCTGGTGTGAAGCGGAACTTCTCTCTATTGAATGGGACTCACTGCTAGCTGTTAATGCTGTTCTGCAAATCCTGGAAAACTCTTTCAGCTTCATTTCTTTGTGAGACTTCACTAAGAGCTTTTTAAATCTCATGTTATGACATTATCTGAGAGTCCCTGCAGACCCGTCATTTATTCATCACATATTTAACTTCCTACTCCAACTATATTTAATTACAATTATATAATTCTTAGCCAAAATCAAAAAGCTTGTGTCATTTTTTAAGACCTATGTTCTGCAGGAGTTTATCACAAATCTGGGTTGTGGGTGGGACTGTTGGCACAGAAGCTAGCTTCTCTAATTTCCCATCAGCCCATCCGCCCTCCCACTAGCTCATAGCACCTCACAAGCCCAAGCAAAGATTATCACGCCAAAAAAACAGCAAGCAATAACAGAGCTGCCCAGCTGCACAGTTTTGAGCAAGATGGCTGCTCAGGCAAGGAAAATAATGACGTTGATGGATCTATTTGTCTGCAAGTGGATGCTTTAGAATTGTAGCAGAGAAGGGAGACTTTGGCTCGCCCGTGTCAGTTGCTCCATCACAAACCTGAGCTTTTTCAAACAACTTCATTTTCTAACATTTCATCTGATCCAACGCAGTTTGAATACAGAATTACTCAGAAACTCAGTTTTAATCCTAAATAATTTTATATCATGAAGAAAACGTTATCACTGATCATCATGAGAAAACATATATATATATATTTTAAATTGGAGTGGGTCTTTGATGATTACGTGGCATCTGAGGCCCAGCTACTGACGGTCAGACGGAAAGGAAAAAAAAGCATCTTCACCTCTCAATTTCTGCATTAGAAAAAAACATTACAATCATACTAACCTCCCTTCCAGAGCTTTGCTGTTTGCCCAAAGAGAGAAGAAGAGGAGACAAAAAGTGAGGAGGCTAATAAAAACACTTTCAATCGTTGCAATGCACAGTAGCCTGCTGTCGATATTCACTTGACTGAAGATATGTAAGGAGCAGACTCTTCCCTCTTTCGTATCACCTATAACCTCATTATTGGAGACCCACCCCAAACTCCATCATACCTTCTAAAGGCTCTCCATCGACGAACCACTGAATGGTGGGCTTGGGCTTGCCGTTGGCTCTACACACCAGACGGCCCTTCTCCTCAGGGGCTAGAATCAGGTTGGTGGGTTTGTCCAGCCAGTACGGAGCAGCTGTGTGGGCACAGTTGTGTGTGTGTGGGGGGCATTCACACAAACATGTATTCATATGTATAGAGGTGCAGGTCGGAGCTCACCTTTCACCTCCACAGAGATTGTGTGGCGTATCATGCCCACATTGTTGTTGGCTGTGCACACGTAATCCCCAGCATCCTCCTCCGACACGCTCAGCATCCGGAGCACCTTGTTGTTATTTTCAAACTTTACCCTCTGTGCTGGAAGCTCAGACCCCTTTTTAAACCAGGTGATGGAGGGGGTGGGACTGCAGAGACAAGTGGAGGAAAGACTAAGGTGAGAGGTGCCCCCCAGCATATTCAGAGCTGAAACATGAGCAAATATTTCCTTATCCTTCAGTTCACTGAAATCAGCAGTCTGTCTGCCACTTGGTTGGTCAGAGAACCAAGTTCCAGATGGGATCGACAGCAAAAATGCCAATTTGCTGCTTTATTTACAACCCATTGGATTCTTCTTTAAAAAACTGAACATCTCCTTAATTTTTTTGCAGAGAAGACTTTGATATATAGTACACCCACCTTGTCAAATGACAATCGTTCTATCCAACCTCTTCTGACCAGCATTGAGGACGTTCAAATATGACTGAACTCAAACTTCTTCAGCAAAATGGAGATGGTTGTTTTTGTTGATAAGAACATTTTAAAAAGGCTCTCATAGACCAGTTGATCTTCTGGCCTCGTTCACCTGATGCTTTGCCACGAATGTAATTTTAAATAAATTACCAGATGTCAAATCCAGCATCTTCCAGCTCTGGAGAGGTATACCCTTCAAAGATATGAAGACACCATACACCCTTTTACCACATCAAAACCTGATGTGACATCTCCCATCTACTCAATCACTCTTCCCTTGTCATCTTCAAAGGGCAAAATGCTGTGGCACAAAAAGTGGGATCTCACTATAAACGGTAATCAATTTGACTATTTGCGAAGATTTGGTTTTAGACTGAGCTTTTCTCAGAATCAGAACAGTTGAGAATTTGTTTGTCTCATTAGGAGCTAGCATCTAGAAAAAAATGTTATTATTAAAATGAGTCAAAATTTTTACTTAGACTTTTGCTCCATCCTCTTAACAACAGAAAAACTTGACTTAAGACTCTAACAGACTTACTTCAGAACATGGAAAAGCCACATTAAATCCTTCAGACTGTTATTTACATTGAACACAGTTGTTTTGAAGGTCATGATATGAAGATTTTAGTAAGATGGACCAACTTGTACTAAGATTGCATTCTCATTTTTTTTTACATTTTGTTCTAAAATGAATCATTTCCACTTACACTAGTTTTTGTCACTGTAATCAAAATTACAAAAAAGTGGGCACATACAAATGCAAAAAAAGAATTACAAACCATTTGCTTAACACTAGCAGAACATTCTATTTGAAGTTAGCTTTCTTAGTTTATTTTTCCTTTTTTAATGCTTGTGTGGAAATCCTTATTTCTAGATTTTGATGATGAACAGATAATTTTACTGCTTTCTGGTGATTTTCTCCTTAAGATTAGTGTTCATTTCCTATTTTTTGTGTAGTGCTCGCTGCTCTCTACAGGCTCCATGTAGATGTAACATTTCAAATTGTACTTCATGCAGGCTCATAATATGATATTGTTCCAGTTTAGGGCCTTGAAGTCTGCTGATCGACTGCTTCTTTGTGCGCTTCACTCCAGACTCAGTCAGAATTGTCTGAATTGTCTGAATTGTCAGAGGCTTTGAGTGTGTGGAGCCTCTAAAGAAAAACAGACTGCACTGACCACCAAGTAATAAGAGAGTTAATGACCAGAGATGCGAAAGAAGAGAAAAAAATAAAAGATCTCCTCCTAAGATCAGTAAGAGATGATTTAACCAGATATAAAAATTGCACATCACTGTCCTTAGAGACAATTATTCTTGTTTGTTTGAGTAT
This sequence comes from Oryzias celebensis, assembly GCA_014656515.1. Lineage (NCBI taxonomy): Eukaryota > Metazoa > Chordata > Actinopteri > Beloniformes > Adrianichthyidae > Oryzias > Oryzias celebensis. Next base: position 11,786,138 of record BNCR01000005.1, read on the forward strand.
GTGTGCATGTCACTCACAGGCCAGCAGCGATGCATTCCAGCAGCAGTTCTTTATCTCTGAGAACCATCTTGGAGCTCTGGATCCCTGAAGGAGTCAAGAAGGTAGGTCGCGACTCTGCTACTTTTCGGCCTGTGGACAAGCAAGAGGACAAGTTAGCATACACATACCCCATGCAACATGACTCACTGGTCAGCATCCTACAGTTTACCACATTTACTCCAGGTCTTTCCTCATGTTTTAGGCTTGGTCTGCAATAAGAGGAAATCCAGCTGAAAGAAGGACAGGTGACCCCTAATGGAACCACATCAGGGGTCAATGATCTCAATTATGGAGGCACAGGGGGACACATCACCCTAGCCTGTCTCTCCTCTGGCATGAAATCAGAAGAAACTCTTTGAGCATGAAAGTTCAGGTGAGTCTGTCCACCTGCTGTCAGGCGGGACCCTCCAAATGAGATGCCTTCAGAAGATGAGTGTTAGTTACCAGAAAAGCCAAAGCAGACGAGTTATAGAGCTGAGAGGAAGCAGAGAGCATTCTGGGGAAGTGACAGGCAGCGGTGAGGCACTGGGAAGACCCCCACCCCCCCATCTGTGTGAATGCTGTTTAAAACCCACTTCTTTAGTTTAGCTTTAGATTTTAGTTTTTATTTTTATCTTGTAAAATATTTATATTTTCTTGTTTTGCGTTTTCAACTTTTTTATGTTTTTATTATTTAGTTGATATGGTTTATTAGTTTGATTCTTATTACTTACAAAAACCTTTTAGTGTAATGTGTTGTTAATTTATTCTTCATACATTTCTTAGTGGCTTTTTCTTAAATTTCTTGGTTTATTTTATTTACTATTTGAACTCCAGAGGTTTTGCTGCTTCATTTTTACATGGTTGCAAAATCTTTTTCATGTTTTCTTACAGTTCACTATATTTTATGTATGTATTTCTATTGTTGAGTTGATGCATGCATGCATGCGAGTTTACTTAAGCAGTTTAATTTTAAAAATGTCTCTGGAAATCCTCACATTGTGAGGATCCGTGAGGGGATCTGGGCCACCCTGGAAACCTTTGCGCTTCAGGCTGGATTCATACTGTGAGTGCTGTCACTGGATGATGGCTTCTGACATTACCTCAGCAGAAATGTGCAGCACAGAGGACAGTATATATATCCTTCTGCCTCCCTCTCTGAATGGGTCTACTGTCATCTTCATCTGTGAGCAGCACTTTTCATCCCCTTAGAGCCCACAGATCCCAGAAACCAGCCAGGAAGAACGCCGTTAAAAGTTAGATTTTCACTCAGCTAGTAGATTAGTGTTTCAGTGGTGTTACCGTGGAAACGGACTACGGGGAGAAGGGGAACCAACTCACCACCGTACGGGTCAGTGGCATTAAAAGATGTGTCGTTGTAAGGCTCCGCTGCAACAACAGGTACATAACAGCAGCATCAGACACACACTGATGACACACACACGTGACTCACATCAGTGCACATTTGAGCCACGGGGTGGAGCTGACACTTATGCCTTCACCTGCAGGTGGCAATGCATCACCACAAAATCAGGGTGGAGAGAAAAACTCCCCTCATTGCTCTCAGTTTATCTGGGCTCATGTCTGGGTGGGGCCTACTTACTGGTCTGGACTCTGAGGTTGAAGGGGTTCTTCTGCTGGATGGTGTGTGTGAAGTTGAAGCGAGCGTTGCAGCTGTAGTCTCTCTCTGCATCCTGGATGAAGACATTGGAGAAGTACAGGTCTCCATTTTGACCCATGGACACTCTTTCATTCTGCGGGATGGGGTTCATATCTGGTGGATGAGGAGGGGGGAGAGAGAAGAGAACATTTTTTTGCACACAGCAGAAACAAACTAGTTTCTCATCAGAGTTTAGCAAGAAAGATTCTGAGCTGAGCTACACCACCCTACCACACACACAGACATGCACAGTAATATGTCTGATAGGTAGTATGACCTCAAAACTAATGAAACTAATGAATAGGTTATGATTTTCTTCCTGTTTCTGCACTGAAAGGAGCTGTATGACCATGGCGCCACCTGCCTGGTAAAGGCTAAAATGCAGCCTGAGCATACCTGCAGTACTGAAGGATGGGGGGGCATGCACCTTTTTAGATTTTTGCCCTGATATTCCTGAACTAGTGTGCATAGAGATACCAAATGCTGCAGTTCTTCAAATGACCTCTAGAGGCTGGTTTCAGAAGGGAGCAAATGCCCTTCTAAAAGGTCAACTTCACACTATAAAAAACACTTGTGCAAAATGGTGTAAAAACATTTTTGAAGTTTATTTTTTACTAACCATTATGAAAAACAGTGTTTATTTTGGATTTAAGCCCATGTTTTCATGTTATTAGAGCTCAAATTTACGCAGTTTAATTGCTTACTTAGGGGTGGATTTTATTTCCTCTAGTCTCAGGCTCTCTTAGAGTGTGGAGTTACATACTGCAGAAGTACTAGCATCTCATAGCATAAGCAAAGCTGGAAAAGCTACAGATTATGCCAGGTTGAGGTTGGGGGCAGAATGGACCCCATGGGTGGACCCGACCAAACATCCACTTTAGCTGTTCTGTCCAATTGCCTATTTTTAGAATGCTGTTGACTTTGGAGCAAAAATTCCTGTGGTGAGGATAAGTGAGAGATGCTTGGTGCTCACTGCTGTCCATCCAGAAGATTTGTGGAGGAGGTAGGCCTGAAGGGGGGTTGCACGGCAGAACCAGCGAAGAACCCTCAGTCACCAGCACCGGCTCCAAAAACTCTTTGGGCCACAGAGGAGCCTCTGAAAAATGAGATGGAAAAGGAGGAAGATGAGAAAGACATTGAAGAAGAGAGAAAAGAAGGTGGGAAAAACATTCAAATGCATCCAGCTTAGTCAGCTAAATCCTATCAGGCTGTGAGACGTCTGATCTGTAATGATGATAGTGTGAAGAAGGACAACTGTAATCTGATTCTTCAAAGGGAAGTTTTCTGGTACTTCTGAACTTTATTGTCAATAAAACTTTGCATTTCTGATAAATGCTGCACAACTGCTGTGAAGAATATCTAAAAGCATCTCTGTCCTTACTGGAGACCCGCAGCAGGATCTTGTTGGACATAGCCATTCCGTGGTCGTTCCGGGCAAAGCATTGGTACTCCCCTTCGTAGTCCTCAGGATGTTCCCCCGCCCGGTACGCAATTTCTAAGGTCCCAGAGCGTTTTCGCATGGTCACCCTTGGATGGCTCCCAATGTTGAAAAACTTTCCATTTCTTTTCCAAGTGAACCTGAAGGTCATGGAGTCAGAGTTAGACCTGTGACCTCTAGGAGGGAAGTTGAAGACAAGCAAACATACACATGGATGAAGACTGACCAAACCAGGATTTAGAGGGTTTGCAGAGCTGGATTATCTTTGCTGGATTATTTTTGTTGGGTCTTCATCTGGTCTTTAACATTAAATATTTGCACTTCATCTAAATATCACATAGAAAGGATCGACCAAAGATTCACACAACAATGCACCATGCAGCAACCACAGCTTCACTGTGCAATTCTGGAAGCTCTGTTTGAAGACCAAGAGTGTGAAGCAGAAGCTTTAAGAAACTTTGCATTTAAAGGCTGATGTGTGGAAAGTACTTGTGGAGATACCTTCATGAGGTGCAGGTGCGACACGTGCTGTTACCGGCTGCCGAACCTGATCAGCAGAATCGAGCAGCTGATGAAGGATACCATCCTTTCAGCAGACAGGAAGTTCAGAGAGAGATGCTTATAATTTGTTGGGGCGCCCACATGAAGAGGGGAAGCTACCTCTGAGGGGAGAGCTAGCTTCCACCAACAGCGGACCCTCAGGAAGCAGACCCATGAAGAACAGGAACTTCTTTAAGGTTGCACATGTGCTATCTTTGACTGACCTGAAGTTGGGCTTGGGGAACGCCAGTGTTCATTGGGAGCTGACGTTTGACTGGGAGACAAGGGGGTCCATGTTTGCTGATGCATCATGAAGGCAAAAAGCTCCTGTCCTGGGGGGGGGTAGATTCCGTGCATGCAGCACTGAAGGCCTCATTGTGCACTCATATTAATGGGTGTATGCAGGAGTCAGCGTGCATGCGCATGTGTGTCTTACGTAAAGCAGACCCTTCTTTTTAAAAACAAAGCAGCATTGTTCCAGAAACTGCTGACATCACTGACCCCCACCACCCCCACCACCACCACCACCCCCTGATAATCTGAATGTAGTTAGAACACATCACAGCAGCTGAGAGCAACAATCATCCTGCCCAAACCCTCACCATCTTCCACCTGTGGCACAGAGACCAAAACTGAATGGGACAAACGTAGCTGAAGGTCTTCATTGGTCCAAAAACTCTGAACAAACTTCGAATCATCATTGAACAGAGCGGAGACATGTGTTTCTGTGTGTGCATGTTTGTGTTTGGGTGAACGTGTGCATGTGTGAGGCTTACACTGGAGTTGGGTTGCCCTTGGCCTCACACTCGATAATGATGTTATCTCTGGGGTCCACAATGTAGTCCTTCACTGACTCTTTAATAATGGTGGGGGGCTGCTTCACTGTGGACACAAGCACACACTCATTAGTAAACACACATATTCACATGAAAACACCCACACACTCAGAGAAACAACAGCCCTCTTGCAAAAACAAACAAGAGTTTCATATTAACTTACACTAAGACACAGACATACACTGACATGCATTTACACACTCAACAAACGTGCACAACTGCAACCTAAGATTTAGATTATCTTACACAAAGACACACACCACTTAACACAAACACAATAATGCACACTTTCACAACAACCTGATATTCATATTAACATACACAAAAACATACACAAAAAGATAAACACATATTCACACTAATACGCACACACACACACACACACATTAACATGAATACACACACTCAATAAAAATATATTCCTATTAACCTAAACAAAGACACATACAAATACATTTAAATACACACACACATTCACATCGCTACAAACACATTAACACACATATGGCCACTCAATAACACACATAAATGAGTGGAGACACACACAAACACATTGACATATACACAAGGAAACAGACTAATCATAGTGATGTTTTGAGGACACCACGTCCACCATCCAGACATCTTTCTCAGAAGATGTGTGTCTGAAGACCTTCTCCTCCACATTACATCTCTGTATTACTCGAGCATGCTAACATGCACTCATTCAGCCTGTGTCTGAGTTCCTTCCTGGATTTGAAAGACCTTCAAAAAGCATAGGTTCTTGCTCCTATTAATTCTCCCTTTAAGAAAGGAAACCATCTGCTGGCTTGTGTGACCTCTGCTCCTTTTTCCTGCAGGGTTTTTTAGGGGGTGGGCACATCCAACAGCTGCTCAGTTAGAATGGATCAATTAAAGCTCAAAGACAGGAAACACTTCAGGAGGACTACTTTCAGCAGCAGATCAATACACATGCAGCTGTCTGAAGAGCATTTCTGCTCATCATCTGAGTTTGCTTCAGTAACAGAAAAGAAAATTAAGCTCTCGACCTCCCCAGCTACGCACTCTCTGCCCCCCACACAGCATATATTTTTCTGCTTTTCTTGCTCACAGAGCCCCGTAGAGCTTTAAATGTGACATTGAAAAACACAAGCATGTGCACGATTGCACTTGCTCTGCACAGGGCTTGCCTCTTTTAAAGAGACATACCTGCAATTGTGAGCACAGCAGCAAAGGATGCTCCAATATGCACAAGTCTATCAGCCATGACTACACACTGTTGGTTTTCTAGTTTAGATTTAGTTTTTCTTTCACAAACAGCAGTCTTAAAAGAGAACCAAAGACCGAAGAAAACACCTGGGAAAATTACGTTTCAACAACTGTTCGTTTAGGGGGCCTGTTGCTCTGTAGTCACACCAAAAGGAACCGTACAGGACCAGTTTATTTTAATGGTTTGCTCCATGCCCGAGTTCAGGTGAGCACTCACACCTGTCAATTCCAAAAGGACTTTTAAAGAAACCATCTCTAGATTTAAGTCGAACAAAACCTGCCAGAAGCTTGTGTTATGTTGTGTTGTGTTGTGTTGTGTTTGGTGAAGGGAGGGAGGGCAATCACAAAGAGCAGCTGCTCCATTTCTGTCACCTGAAAACCGACAGAAGCATAGTGTTAGAAGAAAGACTTACTGTTCTGCTGAATCTTTGCTGTTAGTCCAGAGAGCAGGAGACAGCAGCAGAAAGAAAGAAGACTGAGTGTGAGCAGGTTCATAATATTAGAAACACTTTAGAGTCCCACTCGAACTATATTTTATCTATTGTAAAATCGTTCCCAGTGATCTTTTAATTTAATTATACAGTTTTTAGCTCTAATAGAAAAGCCTGCCATTTCTTAAGACATATTATCTGCAGAGCAGCAGGAGTTCATTAGAAATTCACCTCTGAGTTGTGAGTGGGACTGTTGGAAGTTAGCCTTTCTAATTTTCCCATCAGCCCTTTGTTTACACTCTCTCCTGCTAGCTTATAGCACCTTACAATCCCAAGCTAACATTTTTAGCCAAAAAGAAACGGCGATCTGTATCAGAGCTATCCAGCCATACAGTTCTGAGCCAGATAGCAGCTCAGACGAGGAAAAGGAAGACGTAACAGTTTCTGCTGCAGTTTCTGCGTTGCAAACCCAGCGTTTTCAAAGCGCACAAACACAATTTGTTTGAACAAAGAAATGCTCAGAAACACAGATTTAATCTCAAATCCTCCATCACAAGAAAAATTCTACTACAACGTGCCAAAAGCAGCACGATTTTGATTGGATTGGCTCTTTAACGAAAAAATGCTGCCCTGTCCATCATCTATCAGGTCAAAACTCAGAAGATCCCGGCAGATTCACACACATTAGCTGTGAGAGAGAGTGAAATTCTGCTTCTCTATGACAATTACATACAGGGCTGGACTGCAGTGATATTAACATACCTTGAGAAGAAGCCCTCACCTCACACAACCCAAACAAGTCCACAAAGTCTAGACTTATATTTGCATTTTTGACCAGTAAGAATCTTATTTGGAAAGAAATAACCTTACTGTTAAAGTGAAGGTGCTGCAACAGTGGTTACAAAGAACAAATAGATGTTTTTTTTTTTTTTTTTTTTTACAAAACCTGTAGTAGACCACCGTGTAGATCAGGATTGTTGCATTTTCCTATTCAGTTGGCATACATTTGGTCACATCCAGTTATCTGATTTTTGTAGTCATGTAAACAGGCTTTCTTGTCTGAAAGAAGCAGGGTTTGTTTAGGGGAGTTGAATTTTAAAATGTTGATCTAGAAGATTATTTTTTTAACAAGGTTCCTAATGTCTTATAGTCACATGCACCCGGATGAGGGTTGATCCATAGGTGTGCTGCGGGTTTTTGTAGACAGGACCGTCCGTGTCTTAAAGGGATTGCAGGTGATTCTTGCAGTTCCCTTGAAGCTCGTATGGTCACCACATGAAAAATATCAAATGGAAAGTGTATTGTGAAGTTTTTGTAGGGTTAATGTAAGTTAAAAGCACTTATTATGTACGGGTGATGCTGTCTTATGATGCCCTTATGCCACACTAGTCAAAAATGAAAAATCTCTACATTACACCTGCGTCTCACCTACTTCACCCTTACTTACCCAAGTGTTCGCTGTGACCTGATATCTGCAGCATGTTCATAGAAATATGTGCATGAACCTTTGTGCTCAGTGATCTACAATCTTAAAATTTCTTGCATGCCACCTGCATGTTCCGTAGAGGTTTTGCCCGTATCCACCCGTAAAAGCAGCTGCGACTAAGGGTTTACCTGAAGACTTCATATCAAGTCAGAATGGTTTGGCTTCACAACCTTTCCTTTGTTGTCCCCCCTTACTTATCACACATACACAAACAGACACACACACAGCAGGGCTCAGGCCACAAAGTGTCCTCTGGGACCATATTCATATAAAATATTGATGCGAAGATAACAGAATCCATAAACACCAATCATTTTTGAAAGGTGGTGTGGGAAGGAAGACGCTTTATGGATCTTTATGCTGTTGTGAACCCTGAGTGTTTCTGCAGTAAACCTGTTTACCGAGTGTACGGCTGTGGTGCTTCACTAAAGTTCTCTGCTGTTTTTGAAGAGGATTTATGTTTGGCTGCTGTTTATGTGACTGATATCCGGACACACTTTCTTTTCTTCTATTTTATGGCCCGTTGAACTTGCAAACATGCAATAAAATGTTGATAGAAAAATTGTTTCTAATACATTTCCTCTATGGTCTGTAGAAAGTGCGGTTTGAGCTGACTGAAGAAAGAGACTATTTTTAGTCTAAAAGTTTTTTAACTCAAATGTAAGTCTGTGTTTTGACTGGAATGCTTGAACTTTTTCTGCTTCTTCCCTGAAGTTCTTATGGTTCATTGTCAAGAACAGAGCTCCATTACTGAACACATCGTAATCCTTAGTCAGAGATTTTATAATGATTGTGAGCTCAGGCTGCCCGGATTCAGCTCAAATCAATGCTTACGGTCAAGAGGAATTTCGATGGGTTCTGCTTCCTGCCACAGGAGCAGGAACAACACGAGTGTCAGAGCCACATGCACGCCTCGCCCCAACATGTCTCTCTGTCCTTTTGGTTGCCCTGGATCTTCAGTTCTGTGATGGTTGTCCCGACACCCGTAGGAAGGCCTGGGAAAAAAATAGAAGGAAGAAAGAAAGGATGAAGACAGAACAAGAGAGCAGCAGGTACGATAATAGAGGGAACTCTCTCACAGAGTCCTGGCAAGACAGAATGCTCCGGTCGGACCAACATTCTCATTCCTGAAAGAGGAAAAGCTTTGTGGTTCTGGATCTAAATAAAGATCTAAGCTTTATCTCTTCACAAACCAATCATCATCTTAAACATAAAGGACTCTGAAAGGTCCTGATGCAGACGTTCTGCTTTGTGGTGACATGTGAGAGGAGTAACCTTCATTACAATGCTTTATGTCACCTTTGTCAAACCATCGTCAGCAGGAGATGAATGGGTGTCATGTGACAAGTCTATCTGTGGATGGGGTCAACTGATGGTCTAAACAAAGTTCTGAGACTCCAAAGAGCCTGAGGATGGTTAAAACAGTCACTTTGGACCAGAATGTCAGTTAGTGTGTTGTTTTTAACTGATTTAATTTACTGGAGTTTATCTAAATAAACTCGTCCACAGCAAGCTGACGATGAAAGCATTTCCAGTTGTCTTTTAATTATGATTATACGGTTTCCAGTCAAAATCAATAAACCTGTGTTGTTTTCTAGAACATAGTTTCTGCAAAGCAGCAGAAGTTCAGTAGAATTTCACCTCTGAGCTGTGGGTGGGACTGTTGCTGCAACCCCGCCAACACTTCCTATCATCCATCTGTTTACATTGTCTCCTGTGAGTTTACAGGCCTTCACATTCCCAAACTAACATTACTGATGAAACATTACTTCCCCCTTCTTTCCCGGCCGGTCCAAAGAAAAAGGATAAAAAAGTTCTGTTTAAATTACAAAAGGGATTTATACAAATATACACCTTGTGTGTTCGAAGATTTATAACCCCCGCATGAAAGAGAAAAATCTGTCCAACGCAAGAGACTGTCAACTCATATCTGTTTGCTTAGCTGTAGGACAGGACAAGTTTAAAAAAAAAACACAATTTTCATTTGAGTGGATCTTTAAATGGTAATTTTAGAAAGCGGGGCAACTTCCTGTTTTCCCATGAGTTCAGAGTGGGGGGAGGAAGGGTGATAGGATGGGGGTTTCTTTTTACATGGCTGTAGCTCTCTCCCCTGAGGAGTTGAAACCCAGTGCTGGCTGGCAAGAGGTGCCAACAAACGAGAACATTCACACCATGCTTGGATGCAGATGCATGGAGGTAAGAGGGGGGGGGTTCACACATGGGAGTAAAAGCACACAACTGTCTTGCTGCACGGATTCTGTTCACACTAAATGAGATCCACAACCAGAATGAGAGAGCAGAGGATCTTGATTTGAATTGTAAATTTTACCCCCACAAGAAAAGAGAGACTGGGGGGCTTTGAAATAGGTCATAGACTGAAAAACCTCTGGATGCCCTGAGAGACGATGGGGGGCGGACAGAACAAGAAGTTAAGATGAGCTTTCATGTCGAATGGTGGGTTTTTATGGAAGATTTTTTTTTCTTTTGTAGAAAATATATCAAATTTTTATTTATACTTCATAGACAACCCCCCCACCCCCACCCCCCCAAAAAAAAAGCTTCACACGCATGAATGCTGTGAAGCAGATATTATGTGGAGGATTATGCACTCTTTGTGTCTGTGTGCATTAAAATCTCTGAGAGCAGAGAAAAAAGCATATGAAAAAGAAAAATCTTCCCCCACACCCTCTGCAGCAGCCTCCCCCAGCACAGAGGAACCCCCACACCCACTCACCATTCCTCCATGTTTTACTCAACTCTATTCATTTCTGCTGCTGCCAGAATCTGATCCATCGATCATGAAGCTCCAGGCTGCTTCTGGAGCTCCACGGAAGAAGAGGGACAAGCCCTAAAAGTTTATGAGGAGGGATGGGAGATCACTCCCTCATGTTTTCAACTTTCAGATTCACATCACTGAAAAATGTTGGCACCAGGAAACCCCAAATTCTTTTTAGGGTCATAGCCTACTGCAGAAACTTAGTTACCATGGTGACAAACCACTATAGTGCCTCATAAATAAATGTAAAAAATAGATACATTTGGCCCACTTTTCCATTTTGCCATGCAGAGTACTTTCCTCTCTCTAGAGCAGGATAGAGGACCAGAAACGAAGGCAGTGGTGAAGAAAACCACACAGGGACGAGTCGAGCACAGACACAGACAGTGGTTTGACTCCGGCAGAAGCTTCAAGAGTGGCTTTTTTTTTTATCCTTTTTTTAATCCACAAATAAACTGAGGACTGGAGCTGAGGATAAGGCATCTTTGGTGACTCCAGAGAGTTGGGAAACACTGAAGCTACATGCACAGAAACACCAGGACAGACAATGAATGTCATGCACAGACGTGCTTCTGCAAATCTTCAAGAAGTGCCCTGAAGATTTATTTTCAACAGTAATTTTGCCACAAATACGCACATGAAGGGTATTGTCCATTTGAAGAGCACGAAGGTGAATCTACCCTGGCTCAGAATGTTAGATGAAAAGGTTTCTGACAGCAGTTCAGCTCTGTACAGAGAAACACCTGACCACACACACAAGGTGACCCACAGGCTCACAAACACAGAATGAGGTCAGCTGCCACTGCTACAAGCTCAGGCGACCCTCACCACGCTGGCACACAGCCTGTGCAGGCAGGCAGGCAGGCAGGGATGTAGACATGCAGACGGCGTTGCTAGTGTGCACGGAAACACACAGCTGCACTCTTGTGTGTCGGGTTGTAGCGTGCATTCAGAAGAAACTGCAGATTTATAAATGACTGACAGACAAACAAACAGACACTGATGGCTTCCTGTTCAGAACGAATCAAAGACTGACTTCAGGTCCAGGTTTCTCACACATTTCTTTCAGTTTTGTGACTATAAAGTCCAAGGTGTATTCATCTCTACTGCACTATCAGCTTGTTTTTAAGCAGAACAGGATTCAGTGATGTCATATCCAATCTTAATAGCCCGGATCACACGGCAGAAGAACTGTCCTCTAATGAGCTCTGTAGAAACTGTTGGCTCACCTCACCTTCATCAACCTGTTCTGCAGTCACACAAACACCATGTCTCCAGAAACATCCGTTTTCTCTGTGCAGCAGGTGCCTCCCGCCCACCCCCACACTCACCAACAAAAGGCTCAAACTACAGCCCGTCAGCCATCACACCTGCTGAGGCCGGCACACGTGCACGAGCACACACCGTCTCAGCTCCTATTCAGGGATGGCCTTCCTGCCAAGGCCACACCTAGTGTCAAACACCAAAGCTGCAAACCCAACCACCCCACCATACAGACCTGCTGTCTGTAATTAATCAGAACAGCATGCTGCCATAATCCAGAACAGCAGATGGCTGCAACACAGAAGCACCTATACCCTGAAGCAGCAGGCAGGACTGATGGACCGTCAACACATTCGTATCTGAAGACTGAATCAGGAGCAAAGCTGGACTCCTGTTCTCAGTCGGATCTGTGTTTGAGCAACACGACAGCACATAAATGAGGCACCAGGGTGAAGGAGACATGGTAGTTATCAGTAGGGGCACACCGAAGGTCTTTAAGACAACAGATCAAATGTTTGACTTCAACTGACAGAACTTTCACAAATAATTTCTGTCATTTACTCTGGAGAAACAATATGCCTTTTAAATTAATTTTAACAATGACTTACGCTTACAGAAGGGGTTTGTCCTCCTCCTGTGCTGCTCAAACAGTTCAAAAATCTGAGGAGACAGAAGATCATGTTAATTAAGAGACTAAAGGAATGAAGCTTTCATTCTGAAATAGTAACATCTTTATATATAATTTTCTCTAGATTTGAGAGGTTTTTTGTTAAATCCCACTCTGATTGTCTTTTGATGTATTGTAAAAGCGTTTTCAGTGGTTTTTATATTGTAATTATGTCATTTTTAGCCAAAATCTTTTTTAAAAAAGTGTCGTTTTGCAGGACATAGAGGTCATTAGAGATTCACCTATGAGTTGTGGGCAGAACTGTTAGTGCGGAGTAAGCCTGCCCCAATTTCATCATTCATTTGTTTACACACCATTACGCTAGCTTACAGCCCCTCACAACCCCAACAAGCCGAGCAAGCAGCGAACCAGAAAGCACTGGTTCTACAATGGCTTGGTAGAACGACACCAGCAGCTTCTCCTCTAGATGGTTTCACTGTAGTATTTGTAGGAAGTGGAGTTGCTGCTGTTCTGACCAAATATGTTCTTCATCACAAGACAAATCCCACAAGAACATGTTAAAAACAACAAAATCCTTGTTTTTTTATTGGAAAATCAGTGTAGTGGTTCAAACATAAACCCATTAAAACTAACAGGATGAGCTCATCCGAGCTGCAATTTCATCAGTTTAAGTTGATGGGAAACAGGAGACTTTTCAGCTTCATCCATTTAGAATAATGGACATTAGTCCACAAAAACTACAACGGAAACAAGACGAATAGGAAGCGCATCTCTGTAATTTACTGGAGCAGCATCTGCAGTGATGCAGACAGATGCAAGGCAAAGACAAAGGCTTTCACAGACCTTCACAATAACCCAAACAATGAAAAATGATTTGAATTTGCTAAACAAATGGGATGTTTGTGTTTAATAAGATTGAGGAACAATAGAAGCATAAGTCAGATAAAAATGAGGCTCTTTTGTTGCTCTAGACATAACACAAACTCACAGACAAACACAACGCCCCAGGACTGGCTGCAGTGTGATTCCAACTGCATGTTTGCACTTTCAAAGAGCTTGCCTACTGCTGCCCTGAGGATCACAGGATGCTCTTCACAACCTTCCTCCTCCTCTTCCTTTGTGCACCTCTCACACAACTGTAGACACAGATGTGCAATCTAAGACAAAAAACAACCTGCAGCAGTCTGGAAAAACTTCTCTGAAATTATGAGTTACATACGAGCTGCATCTGTGATCTGCAACTGGACACTTCTGCACTCAGCAGGAGCTGCGTTGTCTGTAGCAACAGGAAAAATGTTCACACTGATCCTAAATTGCTGTGCATGCACACATTAACATGAGCATATTTTTACATTATGAAGACATTCTGTTCCATGAAAAGCCTAATCAGAATGCCCTCTTCTGTTTTGAAACTTCATCAGCTTCTTCCTCCCAGGATGAAGGAATCCACCTTTCTGAAAGTCAGGTCACAGTCTGACATCTGTCTGTTTTATGTAAATGAGACACTATACAGAATTTTGTACCAGAAGCTATAGAGCAAATTCTTCATCTTCATGTCTGCCTGCTGAAACTGAACACTATGACTGCAGGATGACACACTTTAAACATCTGGAGAAAGTGCTAAAGTGGGTTAAGTGCGGCGCCAGAGGCCAGAGCAGCAGCGTGCCCTACTTCAGAGGGACTGTACACATGAGGCCAGCTGCATTTTACAGCTTCTGGTGAAGCATCAAACTTTATGCTGCAGTGCTGCACTTCACAGTGTGTGCTGCAGTGCTGCACTTTACTGCTTCTGCACTTTACAGCATGTGCTGCAGTGCTGCACTTCACAGTTTCTGCTGAAACCATCCTTCCCAGCTACTGCTTGAGCAGTTTCCTGCTGGAGGGCTGCACTTTGCAGATTCTCCTGCAGTGCTCTACTACACTGTTTGTGCTGCTGCATATCATGTCACAGCTTCAGTTGTAGTGCTGATCTTTTCTGTTCATGCTGAAGCTGTCCTAAAGCAGTTTTCAATTTCTTCTGGAGGCCTGCACCTTGCAGAATCGACTGCAGCACTCTAATGTTTCTGCAGAAGAGCTACAATTCATTATTTTATTGTTCCACTAAAATGACAACATCCATCCATTTTCTGAACCTGTTGCAGGGTCATGAGGTTCCGGGAGCCTATCCCAGCTACTGTTACAGTAGCAGTGTTACACTGTGAACAGGTCACCAGTATGTTGCATGGCCACACACTCACATTCACACCTAGGGACAATTTAAAGTGATTGACTGACCTACAATGTTTTTCTGACTGTGGGATGAAGATGGAGTTCCCAGAGAAAACGTACACATGCGCGAGGACAACATGCAAACTCCACACAGAAAGGTCCCAGCTGGAATTCAAACCAGGACCTTCTCGCTGGGAGGTGAGTGTTAACCACTACTCCCCAGTGTTGCCCAAAATGACAACATAATATATAAAATGAACTACATGCACTGCATTTTACTGTTCCCGCTGCACTTCTGCATTACAGGCAGAGGTTGGATGCACTAAGGATCCTTCTAACATTGGAACCTTTTTACCATTTCTGACCAGTATTGATTTCTTTCATTTCCATGAATTGCACATCTGTGCCTAAATGCCCACAGCAGTTGCTCTATTATCGAGACCTTGCACTGAACCAACACGCCAACAGCTGATGATCAGGTGATAATCAGTGCAGCTGGTTATCATGCAGCCATGGTGCTTTTCCATTCCAAGGTGAGCAGATGTTCTTCATCATTGAAATCATCTTCATCAAATTCTGTCACTTTAGTTTTTGTCTCATTTTTAATTTCAGAATTGAAACAAGATTTTGTCTTCGTTCCTCGGACCAGGTTCCCCTAAATCAAAATCCCACAGTGTTTGCTTTTTTTGTGTTCGTCAGCTTTTTGTGGAAACATCTTCCTATGTTCAGAGTGTGTAGAATTGAGTTATATTTACTCAGTTACATTTATTCTGGTAACTAAAAACTTTACTTGAGTAGTTTTTCTGCACCCTTATTTTTCCTTCTATTCAAGCACATTTATGATGAGAAACCGATACTCAGTTTACAAAAGTGCAACTGCTTTGTTACTTTTTTTGTGTTTGAATTTTTTTTAATCATTTATTCAAAAGATACACGAAAACATGGTATTGATAAAAGGTATTTTTTTAAAGGTAAACACGGGGATGGATCTGTGTAAAGTAGTTCCACACTGACTGTAAATCATGCTGAAAGCATCAGTCTGTCTGCATCAACATGGGACATGGAGGGATGATGTAATCTCAGAGACGACAATCTTGTTTATTCAGTTTCTACTGTCAATGTAACTGATGATTTCTGCATTTCAGTTATTAAACCAAATAATTTTCAGAATATCAAATCATGTAAATGAAAATAAGTTCATTTTTTCACCCAATTTTAAGTTTTATTTCAGCATCTACCAATAAGTTTAAACCATAAACCCCACAAGTTTAAATTCTCACTACACACTTGAGTACTTTTGTCACTACTTCTTTAGTCTTGCTCAAATTTTAACATGTACGATGACTTTTTAATTTGAATTCTATTTTCCTGAGCAGAAATCATTTTACTTAAGTGATATTCTCTGCTTATGTGTGACATGAGGCTGGTTCTGTGCACGTAAAGACACTTTTGTTTGAAGGTTTATCCGTAGAAGCATGCATCAATCTGGAGAATTATACTGTGATCGACATGACTGCCTGTGACATGGACAACAGTAAAGAGACTCAAATACAGCAGCTGGTTGAGCTTTCAGAGGCCTCACAGGACCAAGCCGCTGTTAATGTGGGGAAGGGGGCTTCCTTTGCTCAGTCTATCACTCATTCCCAAGTGATACATAACTGCTCTGCACTTGCACCCCCACTATTGATGGGTTTGCCTCCATCAATGCATGTGAGGCCTGCCGACTGCACTGTCCCACACAAACTTGCATTCACTCGCACAAACACAAAATCAAAACACACACTCAGGTTCATACAGCCCTGTTTATGCAAGTTTTCAGATTATTTTTACCACATGTTTGGATTCATTTAGGTCTGTTTCCTCAATGTTTTGTGACTGTTTTCAGGCTTAACCTTTCAGTCTGTTTAAGCCAGTTTTTGATCATTTTTCTATCTACTTTCCACCATTTTTTCGTATTTTTTTGTTTGTTTTTTTATATTTTACTTTAGAATGTTTACAGGTTGACTTAGGTCTTTATTTCAGAATGTTGCTTGGGGGCAGTTTTTGGTCTATTTTAGAGCTGTGTTGGGCTTGCTTTTAGCCTGTTTTGATTTAGTTGTGCTTTTAGACTGTGTACTTCCTGTCTGAAAGCTGTTTTTTCAGTCTATTTTTTGGTTAAATTGTTAAAAAAAAAAAAAATTTGCAGTTTAAGGGTTGATTTGATGATTGCCGTTTGTCTGAACACTTAGTTCTTTGCTGGGACCTCATCTCCTCATCCAACCGCCCAATAAAGGGAGAATGGAAACCGTCCTTCCTGGACAAAGACTAACTCGGTCAGCTGTCAGGCTGCATGGAGGCAGAGCAAACAGAGTCAGGTTTCAAACACAGTCCAGCGCTCTGAGCACAACCTCTAGGGGAGGTGGGTGGAGGGTGGAGGGATGCAGGGCAATTGCACGGTTGCCAGGCAATGAATGTGAATATACGGATGCCGTGCTTGGCAGGGGCTGCAGCTCTATGTTGCAGAGTGACCTAATTTTAACAGGAGAAGCTTGCAGGAGGACGAATGAAGACGGATATGATGAATTTAGCTTAGTTATTTATTTATTTCACTGAAAAGATCAACACAGGAGGCGTGGATGAAGGAGGTGTTTCTGACCAGGAGGCACAGAGGAAGACAGCAGCAGAGAAGATGGCTTGACCTGTTCTGATCTTTATGATTGTGTGTGTGTGTGTGTGTGTGGGTGTGTGTGTGTGGCCCCAGGGGAGAAGCTGCTTTGTGATAGACAGATGAATCATAGGTTTCTACAATAATGTGAAGTCGTTCCACACAGGCCAGCAGCACAGGAGCAGGTGAATTTAGACTGGGTATTTAATCCACCTGAAGGTTTCTGCATGTGCAGCTTTTGAGCTCGTGTGAATCTTCCTTCCAGAAGACTTCACGCAAAATACCCCCACCCCCCCAGTTGAACACTGAGGACATCCCGCTGACAGGCAGATTATGCCCATTCGTCCCTCTCACCTTTGTCACTACATCACATATTCATGACATACAAAGAGGCCGTTTAGTGAAGCCCGCAGGCACGCCACTCACAGTAACAGGCCACGCCTACCAGGGGAGTCAGCAGCCAATTAGACACATAAATGATTCTTAGTGCAGCATATTAAGATCTTGAAACAAAAGAATATTTAAAAAGCTCTGGACTTACTGTTCCCCGTGCTCCATGGACTGTGTTTTTTTTTCTGCTTAACTGAGTGTGCGGTTTGTAAAAACAACCTGTTTATTTAATCTAGGTCAGTTCAGGTTAGTCTGGAGATTTCACTAAAACTGAATCCCTGCTGACTGCTAAAACCTGAGCCTCTGTCTTTTTAGCTTTTCTTACCCCCTCCATCTCCACCCAACCTCTTTATTCTTTAGCCTCTCCTCCTTTTTTCAGGCCAGCAGCTCACTCACATCCTGGGGATGAAGCTGGGGAACTCCTTTATCCATGTCAGTTCACCTAATTACCACATCTGGATCTCACTTCTTTGCTCTCCTGCACCCCCACCCCCCCAACACACACACACTAAGCCCTCCTCCAACTCAGCCTCTTCCCCTCTTACCTCTTGTCCAATCAGAAAACTCTGTGGTCGCCAAGGTTTCTTAGCAACAGTCCCAAAAGGATGGAGGGATGGTGGGGAGAATTAGTGAAGGCATAAGGCAACAGTCAACAGTAGTGCAGACAGGAGGAGGAGGAGGAGGTGAATGGGAAGATGAAGTCTGGTGGGAGCAGAAGCTGAAGCTGTGTGCCGTTATCAAAGCTTTCATCTAAGGTGTGTGCAACAGTGTGTGAAAGTGTGTGAGAGCCCACAGAAGTGTGTGTGTGTGTGTGTGTGTGTGTGCGAGGCTGCCAAAGCCTCAGGTCCGAGCACTTGAGCTACAGTCCACATCCTGAGGTGAGACTCAGCAAAGACACTGAGAAAATTCAGACTCAGACCCCAAGTGGCTCGTTAGAGACTATGAATAAACAAACTGAAGGGGTTTAAATGAACCCCTCCCTGGTTCCAGTACAGATATGGTTCAGTTCAAACTATAAGCAGCTCCACTGCAGCGACAGAAGTCTAAGGCCTTGCTCAAAGACACCTCAGTGAAGATTTAGAACCCTGAGGGCACTTATCACCCAAACCTCCATTAACCACAAGTCCATCTCTGCTCCCAAGTCAAACCTTTCTGTAGACTCCTGTCATCTTGTCATGGTTTCCTGCTAAACTTTGATTTCAGTCATCGTAAATCTTTTGTCAGTGAAGGTTCTCATTCATGCTACATTCCGATCCATCCACTTGCAGACGACTAGATCCAGGAAACATCTTCGTTTTCCTCGTCCGAGCTGGCATCTGGCTCAAAACTGTGTGACTGGAAAGCTCCAATATTGTTTTTGTAGCACTGCTAATATTAGGCTGAGGGGCTGTAAGCTTGCAGGAAACAGTGTAAACAAGGACATGATGGGAAATAAGCAAAGATTTACTTCACGTCAACAGTTCTTCCCACCAATCAGATGCAAATTTCTGATTAACTGCTGCTCTGCAGAAACTGTTGTGTAGAAAGTGACACAGGTTTTGTTTTTTCATTATACTCATGATGAAATGAGCACTGAGAAAGCTTTCACAATAGCTTAGAAGATGATTGAAGTGGGTTTTTAGGTCTAGATGCCATGACTCTGGACATGTTTTTATCATATTGGAGTCCACTCTGACAGGCACCACATGTTTTAAGTTTTACAGTGTTTATGAATCAATTCTTGTTTAGCCATTTGAAAAGTGTTGGCAGTTTTAATAAGGTCAGACACAGATACATATGGAATCAGCTGTCCTGATTAGAATTTATGCTTCTCTAAATAAACAAAATTATGTTTCTATTGCCACAAAAGTCATCTCGTACTCTGTCTTAATTCTTAATGAAGTTAAACTCGGAAGGAACAAGCTTGGTTTGATGATCAGCATCAAGCATGAACAGCAGGCACTCTAGAGGTGCTATCTACAGGCCACGCTGGTTTGCTCCATCACTGAGTGTTACCAACTGCCAAGCTGGAGACAGCCTGGTGCATCTGAACTCTGGGGCCAGTTTCCTGACTACTGGTGTCGACAGAAGTGAGATCAAGAGATCAGAACCCTTCCACTCACCTGAGCTCGTCAGCTACAGAGCACCAGATGCCGTCTGCAGCCTCACGGGTTGTCGCTCCTCAGGAGACCTGCTTTGTGAGCAGTTGGAGCAGCTCTGTTTCACTCTTTACCACTGAAAGGAAGCACAGCAACATGCGCTTAGTACAACTGTGAAGGTTCAATGCTCACATTAGAGTGGCTGCACTTATTATACAACAAAACAAATGGATGCAATCAGAGCGTAGAATCCCCTCAGACAGTTTGCTGGGAGCTAAACTCTAGTTTTCATTGCTAAACATAAAAGAATCAACACCTTTTTTTCACTTTCCTGCTCATTTATCCTCAAAAACTAGCAAGCAACATAAAGCAGTCCTTCAGCATAATGTATTGTAAGCTTCTTTGTGGTCTAATGCACTTCAAATTCATTTGAAAAGGAATTATGTCATAAAACTACATGACAGAAAAAACAATAATATTGAAATGTTTATTATTTCTCTTTTTCTGAGAAACCGACAAAAAACCATCCACAGGATAACAGCAAGTGTCAGAGCGAAACAGAAAATAAAACACAAATAACTGATTCTTGCAGCCTTGCTAAAATCCCAGTCAGTACATGTCCATTTATTACTCTAAAATGCCCTCAAATTTGCTTTTCAAAAAATAAAAACGTATTTTTGTCAACTAAAAATCTAAATCCCAGTCTAATCCACAGAATCCGGGTTATTCATTACCTGGTGGAGGTTTTTCCATCAGAAAATGAAGATTCATTTCTCTCTTCCATCATACACCATTATCTGTAGACATGTACTGCGATATTTCATCTATTTTTATTGAAAAACTCATTATTGTAACAGAGGAAAAGAATGGGTTTACTGGACCATCGTCTAGTATCCCGCTTTCTTCTAAAAAGAGATTGTTGAATTTAACACAACAATTTTTCCAAATGAAAAATCTGTTAACCCAGAATGACATTTTGCCTCATCATCCCACATTTTAAATGTATTTAAAACTCTATCTTTCTACATGATGTCAAACTTTGTGGGTCTGACACAAAACCTAAGGGTGTGTTTAGACTGGAAAAATCTGTTGGTCCAGACTAAGTCTGCTTAGTTTGGTTCGGATCAAGACCTAAACCTTGCGTTTGGTTTGTATTCAGACTGCCGTCAACCGGATATTTATGCTCCAAACCACAGTTCGCAAACAAAAGCTCTCTTCAGTCATTGGTCGGCAATCACCAGAGCGGGGCAAAGCAACAAGAAAGAATAATTGAAGTCCTAAGCTTTGCAATTAATGTCGGCATAGTTCACTTATGTTTTTTTTTGTTGACCGGTTTTGAACACCTGTATCAACGTCAGCTTCATCAACATTTACTTTTTGGTACGTCAAAGGCATGCTGCAAACTGGGAAAACAATGAATAAAGAGGCCAAAAGGGGTTTATGACATTTAGATTGTTGGTTAAACAATAAGAGAAACAATCTGTATTGCCTTTAAAGTTCTTTAATGAGTCTGCATTCTCCTGACCAAATTTCATGAGTTGCTGTGTCGCTGTTTTGGCCCAGTGGTTCCACTCTGATCCCGGAATGTATTCAGAGTGAGGGACCAATCAGAGTTCTGTTCCATTGGAAACAAACCGAGACCACCTAGAAAGATGGATGCGTGAGCAGTTCCTGGTACCGTACCAAGGTCCGCTTATGTGTATCCATACTGAAAATGTGTACTGGATAATAGGAGGAAATGAATTCTGGTTCACTTTAAATGAACTAAATGTGTCTAGTCTGAATACCCCATAAGAAAGCATAACCTGAACACAAAGCAGGACTTCATCCAAGAAGATGAGAAAACTAACCCAAGGAGACACCGATCCCTGTGGTTCTCAATTGTTCCTTGAAGGAAGCCTGACAAACGAAACAATGACGAATCCTCTTCATCAAACCACCATAACTGAGACTGAGCTCTTCTGTTCAAGGACCTGACACTGCAGCTGGAGGCTCTGGGACTGATGTCTCTGTTGTGGTTTGATTTTCAGGCCTCCGGAGTCCTAGCAGCGAGAAACAGAACACAGCCAGCTGAGCCAGAGCTCCAACGAGAACATTAAATTAGATAACTAGAAAAACAAATAATCAGACGTTTCCTTCCTGTGAGTCTGCACCTGTGTGTGTGTGCATGTGTACTTTGTAAGGCCCCAGCATAAGGGAGCCGGCAGCAGAGCGACTTTTATTAATGTGGTAACCTGGAGGCAGATGAGCTGTGCTGGCAAATTAGGTCTGGTAGCCATGCTTACAGGACACACCCCTGCACACACATACATATAAACTTGTCATTCCCCATTTCCCTTGTATAATTGTTATCATTGTCTCTGGGGCGGTGTGCATGTGCACGTGCGTGTGTAAAGCCTGACAATATGACCTCGGCCATCAATGTCCATCTGGTTTCATCCTTCTTTGTTACAAACTCATTCACACTCCTCTCCCCCTCCCATCAAACTGAACATTATGGATAAAAAGCCTGAGCTCCCCTCACCACTTCCTCCTCCAGCGCTGTTGCGCGTGTTTTTGTGCATGTGTGAGCTCAGAGGACCAGACAGGAGGCAGCCGACAAAGAGAGCAGCTCACGGATCTAACCAACGCTCTGCTGCTCCGCATTAGCTGGAACCATAAAGGTCCGTCTTGATGCAGGCGACACTGAGCTGTCCCCTCCCGGAACTCTTCCAACTGTGAGGATTCATGCGTGAGGACAGAAACCAACCAGAAGTGAGATAAAGCCTTCTGATCAGCATCACAAATTCAAACACTGGCTGCAGCTTTGGCAAAAACCACAGAGACAAGTTTAGCCAGGATGACTGGACTGTTTTAACCTTTGTGTGGCTGATGGCAGTCCAGAACCAAAACTGCCTCTTAAAGAGAGAGGTCTACCATCAACAGTGGGAACACAGCATCCATTTGTTCTTCAAACGGAAGTGTCAATTAATTATATCAGAACAAACAATCGTTCGTAGCTTAGGCCGGCACATTCCGGCCTAAGTCCATGTCAACTCAGCTCAGACAGTTCAGCTTCAGGTGGAAACTATCCGGTATGAATGATCTTAATCCAAACTTTCATTAGAGTGCACACAGCTGAGGAAAACAGAGTCTGGGACCTCACGAGAACGATGACATGGAGCTGGAGAAAAAGGGAGAGATCCTCCAGTGAGGAGCCCAGCATGAGCACTGAAGCCTCAGTTCTTTTAAACCTTCTGAAGGTTAAGAAACCAGAACCACAGAGACCAGAGGCTGACATTTACAGCACAGTTAGAAGCAGATTCAAGACATCGAATCTAGTCCACTTCATTCCAGTCCAGTAAACTCGTGTTCATGCAACTGCTTAACCAGTTAAAGAGCCATTTCACAAACGAGCAGTCGGCTTGAGCCTCGGGTCTAAAGTCACTGAGTGTAAAACAAAATTACTGAAATATTCTTCCTGTCCATAACACCAGGGGGTGGAGCCACAATATTTTAACAATTTCTGTCCAGGTGCGGTCACCTGGATTAAAGCTGCAGAAGGCAGCAGCAGTGTATGAGTGCAACACCTGTGCACGTCCACAGGTACAAACCAATCCGTAAACTTTACTGCAGACCCAGAACATGCAGGCGCAGCAGAACTTTGGCTGACCCATTCACACACAGACGGCTGCATCAGGATGTGGATAAAGCAGCTGCAGGGCGCAGCCACTCCTGCGCTTCCACAGGACTCAGCTGCAAGTTCAGAAATAAAACTAAGAAGGAGAGAAATGCTCAGTGAAGCAACTGAAAAAGACCTGAATATAAAAAGAGAACGAAGAGGAGAAAATGTTCACCCCACTCTATTCTAAATCATGACACTGACTCAGAGTAAAGCTGGTTTAAAAACATCAATTTTTATGGGTTCAAACCAATCAACGATTGCTCAATAAGATCAGTTCATAAAACCTGTCTGGATTGATTTTCCTTCTTCCCTCTTCTTTTATTACTTGCACTTACGAGGCAAAAAACGACTTTGCTTGTGGTCTTTAATGATCATTCATCCATTGTCTACACCCATGTCTACCGCAGAGCCTTTATTTATCAGTTCCAGCAATCTAAGTCTTACCTTCTCAATTCAAATTTCTTTTTATCAGAAAACTTTGTTTCATCAATGAAACAAAGCAAACCAAAACTTGCCGTGAAAGGCAAATCACACCAACAAAGATCACAAGATCAGTTTACAAGCAGAATAAATAATAAGAAGCAACACGACATTTTAGAAATCAAACAAAATTCCAAAAACCAAACTACAATTTTTTTTTTTTTAAATGGCGCAAAGTTTTGAAAACATTTAAAAAATGTTAAACAAAATGAAGCAAAGAAGAAAACAGGTAACGGGACATTGCTGACTAGATGATGACGTTTGTTCATCATTTCAACCAAATATTGTTTAGCATGAAATGATGCTGGATATGCTCCAGACCAATAATAACACTTTATTTGGTATGCTGACATTGAAGACGCATTTGAAAAAGCTTACATGTCAATAGCTCCATTATTGCTCTCCATATTTGTTGCTACGGTAATGTTAGCTTGAGGTTGGGAGCGGCTGTAAGCAAACGAGAGAGAGTGTAAACAAACGGATGATGGGAAGTGGAGACAGGCTTACTCATGCCAACACTCTCAAACAAAACTAAGAGAGGAATTTCTAATGAACTCCTGCTGTTTGCAGAAACTATGTCCAAGAAAACAACCGTATTTTTTTATTCTGGCTAAAACCGGTATCACATAAAGAATAAAACCCTGGAAACACTTTTACAAAAGATCAACATTCTATCAGAGAGGGGCTGCCTCAGAAACAACATGGACCTGTTTCATGATTAAATAAATCTATAATATATTTGTTTGTTTGTTTCTCTCATTGTTTTCTTGTTTACTCTGTTAGAATTATTTTTTGATGAGCTCTGAAGTCAAATCTTGCCATTTTGTAATATCACTTTAAAAGAAATTACAACCGCGAGAGGTTGTAAGAACTGAAGAACTGGCCCTCGAAGAAAGAAAACCTGCAGCTTTAATGCTGAATCTTCAGGACCCTCAGCAGACAGAATATTTATGACAGGAATGAGTTTCTGCTGTGCCGGGAATTTTTCTCCTTTAAATATTGAAGGAGAATCTGATGAATATGTGGTTTATTAGATGTGCTGATGAAGGCACATCTGCACACACACACACAGAGTGACCTGATCAACAGATTAAGTGGACAGAGCAGTCACGCAGAAATAAATCTCCACAGTTATATAATTCTATAGGAGCAGGAACACAGAAATGAGAAACTGCATCTAAACGTTCCAGGACCTTCAGGTCTGAAGGTCTGCACAGATAGTGCAGATCAATCATCTGCTGCTTGTCTTAAACCAAATTCAGATGGTATCAGAGCTGCTGCAAACCTTCAGCTCTGCTCTTTTGTGGGCAGATCACAGAACGACAATTTGTTCTGATCTGTTCCCTCCAGCAATGGGGGGGGGGGGGGAGAAGGAGAGGGGGATCTAGGGGGAGAGGAGTGAACGGGGGGTGAACGTCCTCGTCCATTAGTCTTTCTATTTTCTGGCTGCATTAACCTCGTCTGCACAGCGCCCACGAACAAAGGACCACAGTATCTGTGTGTGTTTGTGCGTGTGTGTTTGTGCATGTGTGTGGGTGTGTGTGCGTGTCAGAGTCTGTGTGAGAGTGAGTGGTGAGTTGTCAGGCTCACACTTCAAACACTCACCTGATCACAAACAAGAGAGTAGCATTCTGGCAAAACCAAATATGAAGCAAACACACTTTTTTGTTGATGTGGGAACTTTCACTTAAAGACCCATTCCAATAAAAAATGTGTTTTTAGTGTTTTTAACATGTTCTTGAAGCATTTTTCTGATGATGGAGGACATTTATAAAGAAAAGCCATCTCAAAATTGTGTTCCTGAGCATTACTTTATTGAAATATTTTGCAGGTGCAAAAAAAAAGAAACTTGGAGGTGTGACGTGGAAGCTACTACAGCTAGCCACAAGCTCCCTGCTCCACTCTATTCTGATGCATTCACTTGTAGACAAATAGAGCCATGCAAGTCTTTGGTTTTTTTGGCAGTCTCGTCTGAGCTGGTATCCGGCTCAAAACTGTACGGCTGGATAGCTCCAATATTGCTCGCCATTTCTGTTGTACCAGTAATGAGGATATCTCCTGCAGCTCTGCAGAAATTATGTCTTAGAATACGACAGATTTTTTTTATTTTTGGCTAGAAACAAGCATCCTTTTAAAAGACCATTGGGACCACTTTTACAATAGATCAAAAGATGATTGAAACTTTAAACCTCTTCACTGATAAGAATTTGGACCGTGGTTTTCCCCAGAAACCGGTTCTCAATGTGAAGCTTTAAACCTGCAGCTTAAAATAATTAGTCTCCAGATGCACTTGAAGTGCCTGCATTGGAAACACCATTGGAGAAGATGATATGGAGACGATGAAACCAAACTTCCATTATTCAAAGCATAAATACACCATGAAGCTCCGCTAAAACGTACCCAGCTGCTAATATTCTCTGACACCCCTGACTTTACCCTCTTGCCTGTTTCTGATTGGTTTTATCCGAACATCTTTGTGGATCAGTTCCTCCTTTATTTCCAATTCCCTTCTTCTCATCAGAAAATTTGTTGTCTTTTTTTTGTTGTTGTTTATGTTAAAACAAACTGGTGTCGGTCAGCTCAAAAACTTCTCCAAAGTGAGCCTCAGGTCAGCAGAGGTCAGAGGCGACAGCAGTATCAGCCCACTCTGGAACAGCACCCAAATCCAAGTTCTTCTTTGAGCATCCCAATGAAGGTGCAAATGACTTTTTAACATTTATTTATTCTTCTTAAATTCTTTCATAATTATTTATCCCAAATTCAAAACGATTTTATGTTCATTTATGCATCGAAAATTGTCCAAAAAGAAACTCAAAGGGAAAAACAAAATAAGTGTTTAATTTCATTTTGACAAATGACAAAAAAACAACTTCCAGTTTTAAGCTAATTATTTGTTTCACAGGCTCTGTTCTGACCCAACAGCCTCTATTGGACCCTATCCCTGCCTGACCCTCAAACTGAGCATGCTCAGTCTGCTGTCTGAGCATCACTGACATCCTTGTGAACCCGTGCAACCGTAGAACACCAAACCCTGGGCTTTTGTCTGTTCCTGAAACATCCTGTTTTGAGAAACGTTCCGAATTTGAAGTGAGGTCCAGATCATCACCGCCTCCAGCTGCCAGCCCCCCACCATCATTATCCTGGAAGCAGACACTCAGTTTGGAGCATCTGAACAAAGAGGCTCCGGTCTGACACACACCAGTACCTGAACCCGCTCAGACACACACACACACACACACAGAGGCACGTGCCCGTACCTGAGTCACACCAAAATGCAGGTGAGCGTCAGAGCCGGGGGGGTGTGCCAAAACTCCATGTCCGTAAATCCTTCAGCATCCAGGAAAAGCAGCTTCGCTCTCACAGACCATCAGTGATCCTTTGATCCACAGAAGAGAAAAACCTGTCTGTCCTCGTCCTCCACTCAGCTGCTCTCCTCTTCCTCCTACTGTTTCTCTGTCACCGTCTCTCCCTCTGATTCTCCATCTGTCACCGCCCCCTTTCCTCACCCCTCCCACCTCATGAAATATTAATGAGCCTTGTACACACGCGCTGCACTGCTGTCACACACAAACACAGCACTGAAACACAGATGTCTCACACACTTGTGAGACACTTGAAAAACTGATTGTAAAATAAAATCTGTGATTAAAAAAATGCTGATAAGTGTTGAAATGCTCACATGTCCTCCTGGGCTTCACAAATTTTTAGAAACCTGCTGATTTAAATCAAGCTCTTCACATGTTCTTCCCATGTTGTTCTCCACACATTCCCTTTTATGTTCTCAGTCGAAAACAGCAGCAACAGTGTATTGTGTGTACGAGACATTGCCTCAGTTGCTTTGGGATCAGGCTGGTTTTAATTAAACCCATTCTTATCATCTTTTGATCTATTTTCGAAGTGTTCTCAGTGGTCTTTTAACTGTGTTTATGTCATTTTAGCCAAAATAAAAACAGCCTGTGTCATTTTCTAGAACATAGTTTTTGCAGAGCCGCAGACATTATATATTTGTCTCTGAGTTGTGGGCGTAACTGTTGGCGTGGATAAAGCCCATCCTCACTTCCCATCATTCATTCATTCATAAGAGCATCTCTGTATGATGATGATTTAACTAATTATTCTGCACTACGTCCTCGAAAAAAACCTAGAAATTCAAAGAAAATTGTGGACATCCGAGAGGTTTCTTCTTTTTTTTCCCCCCAAGATAGGGTTTTCTTTATAAGTTTTTCCTCACCAAGAAAGAGGGATGTCTGTTTAATTTAGCAACCAGCTATTGTTTATATTGCTATGAATGACTTGAGAACAACAGAATAATTACATAATTGCCACAAAGTTTAGAAATCCACACGATTCAGCCAAAATGTTGAGTTTGTGCTAAATTCACGTTTAAAGTACACCGTTTTTGTTTGTTGGATGAATAAAACAACTGCAGCTGAAAACTGTGTTGCTTTTCATTTTGCATTCTTCTTCTTCATAACCTGAAAGTGTAGTACATACTTTACTCTCAAGTAGAGATGTAACATTTCAATACGAGGTCAAAAGCTGGTCTGTCCTTATTCTGTCTGTCGTTCTCTGTCACTTCACCTGTAATCTTCTATCACTTCATAAATCAATGACACTTTGTGGAGCTGGGGGGAGGCCATTTGCTGCTGGTCACGTAGAGTTTGGAAAAAATGAGGACAAAGCAGTTTGTTTCTGATCTTGTCACAGCAATTACCTCAAACGTGAAAGCTCAGCACAGCCCTGAGGGTGCTGTAGGTGTCACAGTGACCATTTCAGCTAAGACAGCTGAGGAGAGTCTCTTCCCCTGATCTACCAGGTTCTTCCATTGCAGAAGATGATACATTCTAAGACTTTTAAACCGGAAATCACAGATTCCCCCTAAACGCTGAAACACACACACACACACACACAAGCTCAGATCCAATAAGAAACACACAGAGCCAAAACAAGCAATCAAGCATGAATGTAGATCATGAACTCGTCTGTCTTTGTATGCTTCATGACAAGGAAGAACAGAGAGGACACATAGAGGATGGGAGAAATCTGGAGAAAACACATGGAAATAGCCTAAAAAACCTTAAACGATATCTTCACACATTTAAGTTAAAAGAATTGCATCACACAGAAATGTTTTCTATATGAACTCATCCTTCATTTGAGAAGAATATTCAGTTTGACGATACTAAGCCATGCAAAATTCCCATTAAAAACCGGCTATAGGATTGTCATAGTTCAGTTTTGAATGTTTATCTAAATACATTTCTCATTTCATTCAGTTAGAATTTGAATTCTGATCCACAGAAACCTGGAACAGGAGCATGACTATTGCCCCAAGGTCTCTCTGACCTACAAAACCCCACATCCACAGCTCTAACCCAGCAGACTCTTCCATGTCACCAAATCTGTCTGCCAGGAAAAAAAAACCAGTCAAACTCTCATCTGAAGGATATGAGTCATGTCGTCGTGTTACGTTCAGGGTCAATGATCTTCATTTCAGATTACCATGCTGTGAAGACTTAAGGCGTAAAAATGAGCATTCCCATTTCTTCGCAAGCCCAGGAGGGACAAACACCAGCTCTGGAGTAGAGCTCTGGTCACTGCGATTTGCTGAAACCTGGACAGATCAGAGCAGGTCGTGGACCCTGGGCAGTAAGCAACAAAGTGTAGGTGAGCCTGCTACAATTTTCATGTTTCTTACTAAACTGAATAAGAAAAAAACTGGGGAACAGTGGGATGGAACATAACTGAAATCAAAATTCTAAAATGGTGAATAACTCTCATTGGAATCATGAGTCTAAAGAGAGTCTGAGAGTCTAAACCAACACTGTACTGGAAGGTGGAACTGTTTCACATGGTCTGATCAAAATTACAGACATGTTAGTGTAACAAAACAGTTCTGAGTGACCCAAAAAAAACCCTAACAAAAAGAGCTCCCTCCTCGACTCAAGAATGAATATATGAATAGATCGAATGGGATTGATTGATTTACTGATGAATATATGAGTGGATGGAAGGAGGGACGATCTGCTGCCTTTAAGCCAAGTTTTTAAGATCTGACAGATTGTCAAACTTATGATCAAATACAAAGGGGATTTCTGGCTATTTGAAAAGGTGCTGACTGTCGAGCGATAAATCCTTAACGTCATTATTTTTCAATGCGTTCACCCTGACCTTGTGGGCCTGATACTAATTTGTTTCAGGAAATAACTGAAAACTGACAGCACTTCCAAGAAAAAAGTGAGGAATCATCCTTTATCCTGGTGGGTAAGAAAAGTAATCAACTCAGCCAATCAGTCCTCTTCATATTGTGCAAATTCAAGGCAAATTTTTGTGACACAAGCATGGGAGTAGATAGCGGTGAAAAGTATCACAAGCTGAGACATTTGAGAGATTTGAGTCATTTTGCATGTTTGACGTGACAGTGAGATGTGAGATGAGCAAAACCAAGCAGGTGCAGGAATTTTACGCAAAGACTTAATGATAGAAATAATGTGTCAGCTTTGTGGTCCGGACAAGACAAGTGTTCCCCAGAGTAGGAGGGCTGATCACATTCCTGTGGCCATTCTCACAGATGCCCCCGTCAAATGAACAAAATCAGGAAGGACACAGCTTGGAAGAGTCAGGCCTGCGATGTGGGGCTGTGTGCAGCTGGACAGAAGCTGCTATTTGGAATGGAACAAATCCTTGTGTGAGACCCTTTTGTGGGTTTAAATAGTAAAGCATGTTCCACATTTTTATGTAAAAGCTTATACAGATTTATTGTTTGTGAAATGTGAACATGCTTTGGTTGTGTGTGTTCAGCTGAAGAAGTATTGTTTTTGGGAGGGCCATGAGTTCTTTGTGTCTTTATCTGAAATTCAAACTGTTTTAGGTACATTTTCATGTAAAAGGTTACATTTAACGTTGTTGTTTAAAACATTTTCTACATGATTAAATCAAATACATTTGAACTTTAAGTTCATTCATTCATTCATTTTCTGAACCACTTTATCCCTTTTGGGGTCACTGGGCTGCCGGAGCCTAACCCGGCTGCTCATGGGCGAAGGCAGGGGACACCCCTGGACTGGTCGCCAGTCTGTAGCAGGGGCCACAATCACACACACATGCACACTCACATCCACACCTAGGGAGAATTTAGAATGACCAATTAACCTATGAAGCATGTTTTGGAGGGTGGGAGGAAGCCGGAGTCCCCGGAGAAAACCCACGCATGCACGGGGAGAACATGCACACAGAAAGGTCACCCATTGGTGATATTGTTTTCATGTCCCCCAGCCAGGACTTGAACTGGGAACCTTCTTGCTGTGAGGCAAGAGTGCTAACCACTGCACCACCGTGCAGCCTTAACTTTAAGTTAAAGTTGATTAAAAGTTTTTGTGATATTCGCAGTTCTAAAGTTAAAATTTTCTTACTTGGATTTTAAGGTCCAGTGTGTTAATACACAATGGCCAAATGACACAAAAAATATTAAATTCATATAGGTAAGGATGTGCTTTAAGGTGAAAATATAAAGGTAAACTCTACAGTAGACAAAAATAGCCAATCATAGCCTGGGGGCATAGAGGTTAATAGATCAACCCTAGATAAACCATGACTGGTTTATCTTTTCCTGAAACTGGTTTATCTAGACTGGAAATTGACAAAAACTGTAAGTTTACTACAGGTCAGTGAATACAATGAGGAGGACTTAGAGCCCTCCAGGCACTTGAACCCACCCCCAACTGGAAAAAGGAAAAAAAAAACACATACTATGCCAGCTTTTAACCGGCTTGAAGCTTGAGGCCTTGAAACCTTGAGTTTGGGTGTTGTTTGTATGTTCGGGAGGGAGACCTACTGACCTTAGCAAGTATTTTCAGCTCCCTGTCTGCCTGCAGATGCCCCCCTGCACACAATCAATTCTCCCCCAGACTCACCGCCGCCAGCTATGACATGCAAATGAGTCTCGCATGTCATTAAAAAACGATGCCTCAACAACAATGGGAGCCTCCTTCTGCTTTTCCTTAAGACGTGTGCCAAGATGTTCACACGCACTCATCACACTTACACAACACACACACTGGCATCGCAATCACACAGCCTCCATGAGCACAAAAAACAGACATCAACTCCTGTCCAGATGGACGGCAGTTAGTCGACCTCAGGCCTGCAGCAGATGAGACGACAGACAGAAAGGACTGCAGGCCAGCCTCCACACACACAAACAAACACACACAAACACAGAAGTAGGCCTCTTTCTGTCTCTGAGCAAAGTCTGCTGAACTAAATTTTACCTGTCTGTACCCGAAGGCATCATTACAGATTCTGTTACAAGACCAGCAGTGGGCCAGATGACACTCAAACAAGAGCAGATGAGACATTATCAGAAGATCTGGACCAGGTCTGGTGGACATGTGTCAGAGGAGGGGGCTGTTTATGTCAACTAAAAGTAAAAATGTAAAAAAAGAAAGTTTTTCTTTTTTTTTTTTGTATTAACCTAAAAAGAACACTTTGAATTGTCTGTGCTATTCAAATAAACTTGGCTTGCTTTGCCCAACTAAACTATGCTCAGATCTAAATGATTTCTATTCCTCCACTTTGTGAAATGGTGACATAAAGACCATCAGAATGTTCTCTGGCAATAAAAAAAAGAAGCTTTTTTTCCTGAAATTTTCAGTTGATTTTGCTAAACAACAGGAATTCATTTAAACTTTAATCAGTCATTGGAGCAACAAAGAGATCCAAGCTTATATGTAAAAACAAATGAGAACTTCACACTTTTGCAAGTTTGTAATACACTATCAAATGTGAAATCTGAGAAGAGATCCACGAAGAAAATGTTTTTCAAATGAAAAACCCATGTTTTCATCTGTTGGTAAAGAACAGACAGCTGTTGTTTTATTGTCACTTGACTCTGATTTCCTCCGTTATACCCTTACTTCAAAACAAAGGTTATCCTTTTGCAGAAATTTGCAAAACAGGGTTTGTAATGAGTTTTTTTTTCCAATCAGGATGAGAATTATGTTGGAGATGAACTGGAAAGTATAAAAAAACAAAACAGCAATAGGAGGAAACAAAGAGGGGAAGGAAGGAGGAAATGAGGACAACTTCAAAGCCAGACAATAACTGGACTCATTACGTTGTATGCAGGGGGGGGCATAAATTAACCTCCACTCACAGAGAAAAGCCTGAACTGTAGTTACTGGACCGTGTGGGGGCACATCACCCACTCACAGCTTTCTGATCACACGCCAGCAAACTCACACACACACACACACACACACACAGACTGTCTGAAAAACACGCAGTCTTTGCAGAGTCACACATGAAACTGACCGAACTCTGTCATTGTGGAGACATTCTTGAGCCCACAATCGTTGGTGTGTGAAAGCATGTGCATGTGTTTGTCTGCAGCTCATCCGTGTTCAGTGGGCCCAGTACGTGGGCCGATATCAACGGGTCTTTGTCTGCTCTCTGACGGACACATAAGTAACAAACTGCATCATTGTGCAGGTGCCCCCCCCCAAATCGTGCACAACAGCCCTTCTCTGTTTTTCAATGTATGTATAATTTACTAAAAAAAAAGAGAAAAAGTTCTTCCTCTGGTTTTTTTTTTAAGATTTTATGAATGAAGCACATCAGAAACGGCCAAAAAAAGTGCTTCAGAGTGGAAAATATAAATCAGATTCTGAAGTTACCATTCTGCCATCAGAGTTGTTACAGCAGCTGTTTCCGTGGTTACACTGATGCTAGTTTCCACCATAAACAAAGGCACAGATACTGCTGTGGTGAAGACAAGTGTCATTTCGAAGCGGATCTGAGGGGCTCTCATCTGCAAATCTGCAGAAAACAGATTTTAAAAATGGAAGCCGGATTCTTGCTGTCGAGTAAAACAGACTGATGTTTAAGGCTCAGCTGCTTCAGCGAGAACACATTACATTTCGGCTGACCCCTTCCTGCCAGAGAACAAGAGTGTGGAGCAGACTACATGTCCCCTATGAGTGTGTGTGTGCGTGACAGATAGAGTCCAGCAGGTTTTAACCACTTGTTCTCTCATTGTTAAGTCAAATAAAGGCTGGCGCGCGCCGGCACCATTGTCCCAGGACTGACCCCCATCATTCCAAGGAGACCCCCACACACCCATATACACACACACTCTAGCTTGTCACCTCTTTGTCTGCAGCAACAGGAGGCATGCACACACTTCTCTGCGGTTAATGCATGAGACGGCAGAACCGTGGGGCGCACATTGAGGCACGGGTCATCCGTTCTTTCAGTCCTCTCCCCCACCTCCCACACACAGCCTTTACATACAAGGATGTAGATAGTTGGGATACATTTCTTCTTTAGCACAGACACACAATCACAGACACACAACATGAAGAATGCGCACACAAAAGCTTCTGGCAGCAGCTGGTCAGCAGCCATCTGACTCTCTCTTACACACACACCACGCACATGCATGTACTCACAGCATGTGTGTAATGATGCAGAAGAAGAAGAAGACGGGACAACCATCTGTCTGTGACACTCTCTCCTACACATAGAGAGAGGCCGATTCTGGGCACAATGTCATCCACAGACGTGCACACACACCAACTGTGGACTAAAGTGGTTAAAGGTTGGACTGTACCTCAGTTGAAAGAGATGCTGAAAAGGTCTTTTCAACCCCAAACATCTGAGTTCACTTCTGTCTGAATGAAGATCCCAGCTAGACCTCCAAGAAGCCTGACTTTCTTTTAAAAATGAACTCCATCAACTTTCTGAAGGACTTCTGTGGACTTCAGCAGCTTTTAACCTAATTTCAATACAGTCTTTGAGCGTTTTAGTGGAATCATTCGAATTTTAAAACGAAATTCTTTTTGCAACATTTGCATGTATCTGGCTGTGAGCTTGTTATGATTCTGAGTTGAACTCCATCCATCATTTCTTGTGGGACCAGAGAACTGGTGGAAGAGGAGCTGGAGAGCTGGAGGAAAGGAAAGGTGTCCAAAACTGCAGTTAGACCAGCCATGTTGTTTGGCCTATAGAGACAGTGGCACTGAGAAGAAGACAGGAAGCAGAACTCAGGCCTCGAGGGTTGGCCTCCTGCTGGGTTTCCTGAAACCCTGCTTTAATACCTGGATCGGCAGTGCTTAGCCAATTAGTAACTTCAATGGGAGGTTGGAAAACATGCTGGACACTGACCCCCGGGATTTAAGCACCCCTGCTTTCGAACAACCAATCAACCCATGAAGCATGTTTCTGGACCATGGGAGGAAACCAGGCTACCCGGAGAAAACCCACGCATGCATGGGGGGAACAAGCAAACTCCACACAGAAAGGTCCCAGCCAGGGCTCGAACCAGCGACTTCTCACTGTGAGGTGAAAGCACCATTCACTGTGCCACCATGCAGCCCTAAGTTGAGTTTAGTTTAGTAAATGGCTGGCTGACTCTGGAGAACCTTCATTAGGAGCAGGTCAGCAGACAAGGCAGCAGGAAGGTAACAGACTGATTCATGGATCTGTGTGTGAATGTGTGGAGGTGGACCACTGACCTACATGCAGGATTGCAGATGGGAGGACACCCCAGGCTGGGGTTATATTTGGAAACGACACCGCTAATTGGAGCTGCAAGAAGACCCCCACACACACACCGGCACACACAGCCATAACACATAAGGATGCTGTATCAACTTCTATTAATCCGGTGGAACCTAACCCAGCCCCTATACCTAACATTAACCCACTGATACCCCACTAACCGTAACCTAACCTACATTCACACCTTTGCACCAAGTCTTATTAGGAGCTAGACGTTACATTCTGCTTCATTAGGATGATCAACTTTCCTTTTAAGACCTTCTGACACACAAACATCCAGACCTGTGGGGAACGTGGAACCAGTCACCCGAGCTCAAACTCATTCCACCTGACCCCATTGTACAGTTCACTGAGGGGCAGTTCTAGGATTACGTCTTTATGTGGGCAAAAGCCCCTCACACACACAGAAAATGTGGGTAAAGTATCCTGAATTTGCACTCAAGGTAGAATATTGATGAGACAAAAAGTACAGCACTCGATTAGTGTGTAAAAAATGATCACCTAAACAAATTCCCTTAGAAAAAATAAAAACAATTAGAAAAACTAACTAATCATGTACTGAGTGATGGTTTGAACATATCTGATTTAAAATCAGAGAATCAGACAAACATTAGATAAAAAATATTAAGCACATTGTGGTGCTTTTCATATTGACAGATAATTTGTATCTACTTAAATAAAAAACAACACACTTTGTTTTTTGTCTTTTTCGTAACAGCAAGTTTCAACCCATTGATGCCTTTTGATGCAAATCAAACCCCTTCTGCTCAAAACTTACCTTATTTTAGCATTTAATAAGCTGTAGAGACGGATTGAGGGGTCAGTGAGCACGAGCTGAGCCTGAGGGAAAGGTGCAGGCTGACCCTCATCATTCCCACAATGCTGAGTTGCCGCCACTCCCTCCACCCGGCGCAGATGTGCTGAAGGTCACACTTTAAACATATGCTGTACCTTTAAAGTCTCTGACTGCTCTCTAATCCCAGTCCTGATCTTCAGCTCTGACTCGTCACACTCCACTGACTTCAGACACACTGCAGCTGCTTTTGGGAATATAATGAAGCTCCCACCTGACGAGCTTCATCATAGAAGCCTTCACAGAAAACAGGAGTACATGGGATGTGAGTGAATTAATGAATGAATTCATGACAAATGATAATGATTACATTGATGAAAAAGATTGTGGACTACTTTTTCTTCTTTGTTTTAAAGAGTGGTAGGATTTACATATTTACATTTGGGTAACTGTGGATGAGGTTCCAGGGAAGGGGTGTCCAAACGCAGCTCTCGAGGCCTCCTGCTGGTTTTTCAGAAACATTTCCTTGTTTGCTGTTGATTACCTGGATCAGGTGTACTTAGCCAAGAAGAAGCTTCAATGGCAGATTGGTTGGAAAACGTGTTGGACAAGAGCACTCGAGGTCTGGATTTGGACACCTCTGTTCTAGAGTCTTACTGATCCTAAATCAACGTAACAAACCTTGAGGATGTTGCTTTGGAGTTAGCTATGAGACAGTGAAAACACTTCTGTAACCTGAAAGAACAGCATGGACCTGGCTACATGCAGCATCAGATGATGCTGACACAGCAGATGGGAGTTTTTGAAACCTGACCGTCTGTGTCTGCTGCTCTGGGATTGTTTAAAAGACGTACATTTTTAGGTGTACAAAAAAACGTATTCAATTGTCTTCATATAGTCCATGTTTGTATGTTTACACGTGTGTGTCTGTTAAAAATGTGCAGCAACATTGTTTACCTTCAGAAGATGTGCAAAAGGACAGAACCAGGAAAATCCAGGGTACAACCAGAACAGATCGCCATTCCATTGCAGGGCCATACAGGAACACAAGCCTACCTCACTTGAAACTAAAGCATGCATTGGAAGAACATGCAAACCCCACAGAGAAAGGACCCAGCTGGGATTCGAATCAGTCCCCTTTCACCCCCAAGTATGTGGTGATCAGCTTAATGTATTGTCCCAGGGAGGTTACTGCAAGTCCAAAAAGGTGGTCTAAGAAGATGTCAAAAAGCATTAGTTCAGAGTTGATTTAATCTATTGTTTAAAAGTTATGAAACATCCCTTCCCTTATGTGCTCAAGAGACTTTTGTAATGGCCTCACACAGTGTTTGTTGTTTTTTAGAGGGACATAAATCTGGAAACATCTCCATTGCAATGAAATCCTATGCTAAGCTAAGGATAAAAGCAAAAACAAATATAAAAGAAACACAAGAGGTCATAGAACAGAGCCCTGTGGGACCCCACACAGAAGATGAATGGTCTCAAAGCCTGACAGACTGTTCCCCCAAGAACCTGAACGTCCCTAGTACTAAGCCTGTAATTTCTATTCGCTGGTCCAAGCAGCTGCCCATTATCTGGTTGTAAATTATCCTTAAGTATTTTGTGAGAAATAGATCATTGTAGTCTTAAAAAAGACCTGCTGTAATTATGTGTGTAACTCTGAGATTATAGGCTCAAGAGCTTATGTTTTACCAGCGGTAAGTCTCAGAAACCACACACTAAGAGCAAATGTTATTTACAAAAAATAAAAAAACACGACTACAGCGAGGAAAACTTCTTCAAAAGCTAGGGAAGGAACAGCATAAGAGAACCAGCAAAAAGCTTGTGTAAAGACGGCAAAGTCAAAGCAGCAAACAGACTCTTTACAGAAGAGTCATGGGCAGAATATATGAGAACACTGGTAAAAGGGACAGGAGAATTGTAAATAAGACAGAAGGATGATGACATTTTGACAGATATCCGGCCAAAGAAAATTTTCAGTTTGGTTGAGCTACAATTCTTGCAGTTATCCAAATAGTAACCCCAGCAGTTCTTAAACATTTGAATTTATGCTGAAAACACTTATGTCAGACAGCTCAAGTCAAGTCATTTTGTCGCAGTTCTGGTTTGGCTTCAGGCTTCCTGGATTTTAAAGGAGCCACAGAGACCAAAACACTCCAAACAAAGAGCTCTTCTCCTCAATCTACAGTTTTGTTTGAAAACAAGTGAAACTGTGCTATTGTAAATGAGGTAATGCACAGCTGTAGTGGAGAAGAAACTATTGTCCAAGCAGGTTAATGTCTTTCCTCTTACCAATTTAGCACACCACAGCTTTTTCTCTGGTGAAAAGAATCAACCCTCATTGAGTAGTTGTCCTCATGGGTCAAGTTGCAGGATGATAGCGACACGAACAGATAAAATCGGAAGCATTTTAAAGTTCACGTTCAGAACAATCAAGCTCTTTACAGCTGCTCTTTACAAAGCTGTAACTGTGTCTCTTTGACCCGTTTAAAGTCAGCCTGACCTTCAGTTATATGACCATGAACTTCAACATCATAATCACTTCACTGTGTGTGTGTGTCTTTGCATGTGCTCATGATTACTCAGCCGAACACAGCATTAAGAACCTCTTGAGTTTGGGAGTCCGACCTTTGGAATGATTGGTCGCCCATCCTCAGGACCCAATTAAAGTCGTAGATGGTTGTCGCTTGCCTCACCAAACCTGATGACATGACGAGGTCTAGAAGATAATTGGAGGAACAGACGGATAACCTCCATAGAAAAATTACCCACTCGCTTTTGCTTACTGCCACATCTGTCTTTCTCTGTGTCTCTGCAGATCCTCACTGTGACCTTTTTCACTGTGACTCATTTCCCTGGCGAGGGTGAGTTGTGTGATTCCCCTACATGTCAGTCTGTCTGTCCAGAGGTACTGCCACAAAGGCACGTCAGCCAAAACACTTCATAACATCTATGAACTTGAGACACTAAGGGATGACCTTTTTCACACCCGTGCTTTGCCACAAAATAAAAAGACCCCATGACAACAGCTTCAGTGATGGATTGGGCCCTTACTGGGTCCCAGCCTCTACATCTTCACCAGAAAACATGTCAGGAGGATTGAGGAGGTCCTCAAAGTTTTCCTCCTATCTCACATCAGTAGTCTCACACAAGGTCAACAGCTCTCCAACCACAGAGTAAACAGATTAGACAAAGCATTGCCTTAACCTATTTAAGTTAACCATCTACACAAGTATTCACATCTGTGGTCATATAAAATGTTCACACATGTGGATGCCAGGTCCACAACGGAAATGCTTTTCTAATGTTTGAGAACATTAAGCCTAAAACGGCATTTCTGAGTATTTCCTTATTCAAATCGGTGTGAATCTCAAGGAGACAAAGAAATGCTGCTTGAAAAAAAGATTATTCGTGACGCAGAAAGTACGCTGGGTTGGGCACAAGCTCCCTGCTCCAAACTCTCAGCAGTGGGGGAGGGAAAGAGGGGGCGGAGTTTCTCTGTGCCAACGGTCCCGCCCACAACCGAAAGGTGAATCTTTAACGAACTACTTAACTTAAAAGAACAGCATAACCATGATTAAAAGACCACTGGGAACACTTATATTTTCATCTTCATTCGCTCCCTGACTTTTTTTACTTTTGGTGACTGTCACCCGGCATGCGGCTTTCCTGGACACAGCATGTCCCACTGATGTTAGCCAGAGTTTGTGTTTTTTTCCTATGCAGGCCCTTTGAACAGCCCTTGATGTACTTGTCTTCCAGGACCTTTTTTCCAGAGAGACTCTGGGCCAATGACCCCAGCAGCTTTGCCCGCAGGATCGTGATCAAAAATGACACATCTTTAGAGACTTCTCACAGATCCACATTAATATAACATATTTTAAACAGAGATGATAAAGACCAAAGAATCCCCCCAGTTCCCTTCTTCACAGCCCGTCTGTCCTCCTTGCTGTCTTTCTTAGCCCACTTTCTACCAAAACAATCGAAACAATGAAGGATGATCCCCGAGGTGATGGGGGGGGGGTTCCTGCAGAGAAGATGGCGGGATAGGGGGGCTGTCCATCTGGAGAGAGGCGACAGAGGGGGGAGATTACCATAGTGTGGACAATAATGCTCACCTTGCAGGGGGGGGTATATCCTCATAGGATAAGAGGACAAGAGTTGGACCTTATTGTTGTTTTAACCTGAAAAAAATTAAAAAGAAGTTCATCTGCAGGGAAGCAAAGAAGGTACCAAATTTAAAGGACCAAAATAAACACGATGATCACACGGGTTCACACTCTCATTGTGGGTGACCGTTGAGACAAACATAAGGTACATGGAGGCTCAGCTGGTCCATGTCCAACTCACAGATATGGTGGAGGTTAAAGGTCAGAGGGCAGGCAGGGTTAAAGTGTGTCAGATCGGCAGGAAGCACTCAGTGGATCAATTAAATAAGATCTCATTAAAACTCAAGCCCTCACACGCACACTTAGCCTGTTAAACCGGCTCTGTTAAGCAGAAGACTGGATGACCTTTGACGGTTCCCCTTATTAACACTTCCTGTGGGTGGAGAGTGCTCTTCAAGTCTCCTGATCTGAACGGAGAATGTTAGAAGTCCAAAAGAACTGTCCTGGAGGATTCTATCAGATTCAGGTGAACTTGGGTGAAGCAGGATTGGATCCATTGACTGTATAAGGGAACTGGACTGAGCGATCCCTCTCCCTTCATGTTTCAAATAGGAAGTACCTGTAAATCAAGTTATTCATTTATAAACTGACCAATCAGATGCCTCAGTAAAAGTATGTGGTGTCCACTTGTCCCCACCTTGAACGTCTGATTGACAAAGTCTTCTGAGCCACTTTCAGTGGAAGGATTGTGGACTTCCAACAAGCTCACTCCTGATTGGCGACAGTAGTTTACCTAGAAACATGACTCAGACCGACTTGGACCAATCACTGTTGTCTGGCTCCAAATGGTGGCGCTCGTATTGTGGGAAAATGGCGACTCAATTGATTTAATTTTACTGGAGCCAGGAGTAAGGCATTTTCTGTGGATTAAGTCACACTCACTCATTCCGGTTCTCTATATATAGTCAATGGTAGGATCAGGTACCATCAATCAGTAAAACCTAAGTCGTTGAATAGACATGAGTGTACATATAAATTACTTTAAATATCCAGATATTTTATTCTGTGTATGACAGAAACATGAAGATTCTCTGTGATCAAGAACAAACTCTGATTTAAGGTCCTTCTGAGTGTCTGAGAGTCAGCAGGTCTTCATGTTCCTCCAGAACCAAACCTGGGTAGTCCTATCAGGTGACAGCAGCAGTTATTGATCTGTACGTAACTGATCAGTGCATGCAGGAAGCTGCAGCTCAAAGATGGAGTCTTCAAAGCAAAAGCTCCTCCTCTGCTTTATCCCCAACTGCTAAAGCCCTTCAAGTGTGCAAGCGAATCAGTTCAGAGCTAAAGAAACACAGCTTACAATCTGTCCTTGAGTCTCCTCATTCATAGTTTCCTTCAGTGCCTCAATGAGAGTCCTTTTCTCATTCTTAACTGATGTTTGATGGAAGAAACACATTTGATTTTGGTTTTAATTTGATAAATGTATTTTAATATTCTACAGGAACATAATGACTGTCTAAGCCTGGGATTTGAACCCCTGAACAACTGACCAACAATCAGCTTCACCAAGAAAACACTTATACTTCCTTCTTGAAGTAAGAAGGAAATGAACGTTAAGTCAAAGCAGTTCACAGGGTAACCACTAGGGGGCTTGTCACACCTTAAAGTTGAATTACAAAGTCCAAAGATCTGTTCATGTGCCCCTAAGAAGCTCGTGTTTGAGACATTCTTCCTGAAAATCAAGGCCTCTGAAAAAATCAAAACTTCATCAACATCAGAGCCACAAGATTTTGGACTTTGGTAGCAAAGAAACATATAGGGATGGACACCATGGTCTCCAAACATCTGACATCCTTTTCCGGTTGTGCTTTCGGTTGTGAGAGTTCTAAACCCTTCCTGACAGAACTACCCTGACATCAGAACTGTAAGTTCTTTTATGATTGCCCATGCTCACTTTGGCTCAGAGATGAGGACAGCACACAGTTAAAAATAGAGCTTGCCAATCAATGCAGTGGATACAAACTTCTGCTTCACTCAGACCGTTTAGCCCTTCAGGAGCTCAATCTGAGCTTCAGTCAGGACTGATGGAGCGACACCGATGAGAAACAAATGTTCCAAATCCAGGAAATCCTAAAGCAATACAGCGAGACTCTTTCACCTCCATCCTTGACGCCCCACAGCGGGACAGAACCCATGAGAGACCCTCAGAATTTGAAAGGGGTGGAAGAGGGGAGTCAGAATCAGAGGCTTCAGCTCTGTATTGTTTTTTTAGCACTGCCTGCAGCAGCAACTTCTGCAGAGGACTCCTTCACGGTTGCTCTGCGGCTAAAATACCATCAGAGAGCGTGCTCGGAGGGGAGGGGTGGTGGTGCCTGCAGGCTCCTTTGCTGCTTTGTCTGAGCTATTCATCATCAACGGCCAAGATGATAAAATACAGCACCTGAATGCAACATCCTGCTGTTTTATGCAATGACCAAAGGGGTCTTCGATGTTCATTCTTCAGGAGGGGGTCACCGCCACGGGCTCTTCTCTGAACTCATAAAGAGAGATAAAACTGCTGCGAGACTCCTTCATGACCCCCACCCATTTCCACCTCATGGCAGCCAGCCAGGCTGCTGCAAGGAAACAGCCACCCACCACTGTTAAAGTTCACGCGTTTGGTGGGGGGCACACCTGAACGACGGAAACGTCTGATTCAGAAAAGCCTGACATGGACCTGGAGTCAGAACTGATGAGCATGGTCCCACAGGTGTTGGTCTTGGTTTCTATGTTTATTTTTAAGAGCTGAAGGCTCGATTGAGGTCAAAGACAGAGCAGCTTCACCATGGAAAAACCAGGTTCACGGCAAAAACACCCTCCCTGAACACACCAGCAGATTCCCCCTTTCTGCCAGACGGATCCACAAACACATTATTTAAAAGTTAAAAACTTCAGTGCAAGAATGAAAAAATAAAAGTATAGAATAAGTGGGTTTTTTGTTTTGTTGTTCGTAAAACTAGATCACGTATTTAACATTTCAAACAGTTTTATCTTGGGAATAAATGTAAAGTTTGACCTCCACCAAAAAAACAATAGAAAATTAGGATTTTCTTAGAAAATTTACATTTATGAATGTAAAATAGAGCGAGGGGAAGGAAAACGTTTATGAAAAATGTAAACTGCATATTATTATATTTGTGGAAACCAAACAATACATGTTTCCATAGCAAAGAAAAGGAGATTATATATTTGTCACAAAAGTAATCAGAGACA
The DNA here is from genome assembly GCA_014656515.1 of Oryzias celebensis. NCBI lineage: Eukaryota > Metazoa > Chordata > Actinopteri > Beloniformes > Adrianichthyidae > Oryzias > Oryzias celebensis. The sequence goes on from BNCR01000005.1 coordinate 11,829,639, forward strand.
ATATGCCAATAAATGATTCATAAAAGGGGAAAATGAGTAACTGCTTCAGGTGAAAGTTTACAAAAGGTACATATTTAGTCAATATTGAGTTTAAAACTTATTAAATGTGTTTTTACAGGGTAAAATTATGTAAAATGTTATTGTTTTTATTATTGGAAAAAAGATAGCAGCAAAGTAGATCCTTTCTCAAGATAAATCATCTTCATTTTGTTTCTAATAATAAATAACACATGTTAAAGTTAGAATATTTCTCTAAAAAAGTGCCCATTTCTTTATTACTTTTCCTTGAACGAGGAAAAGTGAAAGAATTAAGTCGAGGTCTAAATAACATACATATTCCAGGAGATATTGTACCAACAACCCCTGATATGACAAACTGTCAAACAGGGAATAGTGTGACACCAAAGGTCACTCTGCCGACGGCTCACTTATGACACAACACGGACATCCGCTGGTCAAACAGCTGCACTGCAGCCCTTATGGGGTAAGATGAGTGATCCCAGTTTTATCATGTAGAAGCACAGCGGAGCCTTCAGTTTCAGAAAGGTTAAGTTAAACCTTATGGTAGGAAAATAGAGGGGACGTCACAACTGACCAGCTCAGTGGCCTTGTGGTACTATGCCTGCAGCTCACCACTCCCCCAGGGAATGGGTCGAATGTGGAGAGCAAACTTCACGCACCTGGTGTGTGACAACCAGACTTTAACTTTAGATAAAACTTTTGGTCTCGTTTGCACATCAGATCTGACTCCACTGAACTAATTTCCGAGAAAAAGCCAGTTTATGAACTGTTGGTACTGACTAATCTAAACTTCTGTGGAGACGTTCTTTGTCTTTGACTGCCCGACTAATGCTGAAGTTCGCCTGCTCCTCATTTACCCTCCAGATCCTCTAAAATCACAAGGTTTCGCAGACAGATCTGACAGAGAGGCTCCAGCTGAAATGAGACAGTCTGTGCATTTCATGTAGCAGGACATGCACGTCCAAAACCATCACGTCTGTGCAGCTCTTCTGTAAACTCAGTGGCTGACTCTTTGTCAGGGTTGATCTGCTCTGAAGCTGAGATGATCCTGTCTTCAGGCGGGGAGACCTGAGCAGCATGAAGGGTTTTCTCAGAACCCTTGCCTCCATTACCATGGCAGCAGAAGCAAAATGGGCCAAGTTTCCCTCCCAGTTTAGCTCCAACACCCAAACTGAGATGAAACATCCTCGTGCACTTTAGTTCATCCAAAGTGATTAAGCTGAGCTGGACCCAGAGCCAATAGATGTTCCTATAAATGCTGCTTTTCATTCCAACCGCAGAAGACAGGAGGATTCCAGCTGTGATGAATGCCCCCATGTGGGTCCGGCGGTACCTGCAGCAAACTGCCACCAGTTCAAACTCAATTCATACAAAATGTGTCAGCAGCGCCTCCTGCTGCGTGGACTCAGACATACAGCCATGTGAGCGAAGGAGCCGACACCTGGTGTTAGATAAAAAATCCTTAAACAGAAGCTGGACAATTAGCAGAATCTTAATTGATTTTTATTTAAATGTATGTAAAACAGTAAGAATGTTGTTCTCCATCAATATTATGGTTCCACACGGCCGTCAAAGACTGAACCTGATTATCTACCTCATGAGACAGCTCACCTGTTACCTGCTGACGTCATCACTAAACCACCCTGAGGCCTTCACGTGATCCTCGGAGATGTGAGGATGCCTCTGTCTGTCTGCAGCATTTTTTATATGTTAACTATGTTAACAGCTCCAAAAAAAAGAAGTAACTGCGGCTATGTTTGTGTGAGGATTAAGAAAGACGGTCACAACAACACACAATAACACAAACAGCACACGCCACCTTCAGGCCTGAATTCGTGGGTCCGGGATGCAGCCCCTGGCCTTCCCGAGCACCAAACGTCCTCTGCAGTGACACGCATCCATGCATGCGCCTCTGCAGAGAAATGTGGGGGGGGGTGTCTATCCCCGACACACACCCCATCCGGTACCTGCGTTAGAGATTTGCGCAAAGCAGCAAAAGCCTCTCAGACCGCAGCATCACCCGGAGGATGCGCAGAGAGGCGGGGGCCGCGTGCGCCCCAGAGCACTGCGGGGAGAGTCAGAACCGGACTGTCCTCTTCAATGCAATGCTCTGGGAACCGGAGCGCCACCCCGGTACCACAGAGAGGATGCATCACAGGAGTCACGCGTGGGGGAGTCTGCTTACCTGCCGCGGCACCGCCGGCTCCTCCGCTGCGTCCGGGAGCGCTTCGCCGCTGTTCGGTCCTTCCGGCCGGGGACGCTCCGCGCGGCTCTGTCCGCTGCAGGACTCTTCTCCTCAGCTGTTCTTCCAGACTGCGCAGCGCGCGCACTCACGGTGCGTCGCTGCGCGCACACGCACATTGGAAGGGGTGGGGGGAACTTTCGGATGGGACAGGGAGTAGAATTACGTCACTGCCATCGTCATTGGGAAGTTCTGCCACTTCACACGTTCTGCATCAAAACGTGCGCGCGTGCGGGGGTTGTCCTGCCCAGATTATTTAATCTTTGACACATTTGGCACACACATTTAAAAGACAGACACAATTCATAAAGGGACAAACAGTTAAACGCGGATGTGAGGAAGGCAGAGAGGACAGCTGTATGTTATCTGACTCCACATCTGTCTGAGCAGGAGCTCATGACTGAACCTGTTCTCCTCTCAAACCCAGCTCTCCATCAAAATCACTGAAAATCATCGTCCATCCATATCCTTAACCACGTCCCTTTCAGGGTCATGGGGTTGCTGGAACCTGTCCTGGCTGCTGTGGGGTGAAGGCGGGATTCACCCTGGACAGTCTGTTACAGGGCTAGCACTTCCACACATGCACATCAAGGGACACTTTAGAGTCACCAATTAACATGTAAAGCATGTTTTTGGATTGTTGGAGGAAACAGGAAGGTCCCAGTCGGGATTGGAACCAGAGACTTCTTGCTGTGAGGTCAGAGTGCTAATCACTGCTCCACCGTGCAGCCCAAATGATTATGTTCATAAATGAAACCACTTTCTGATTCTCTGCTTCACCAACGACAAATGATCAGCTTTACAGACTCTCTTCAGTCTGTACTGTGACAGAAAAAACGATTTGATAAATTGATACTTCCAGTGCAATTCAGTGAAATGTTCGACATCATAGTTTAGTCATAAAAAAAGGCTCAAAATGATGTTAGGGACTTTTTTTATTCTCACCTCTGAGATCAACATCATAAATTCACACTTTAATGGTTTTAAATCATCCAAATTTCAAACCAGAAACATAGTTTCACGTTTCATGTAATTGATTAACATGTATTCAATTAACAATACGATCAGCTGACTTTATATTAGAAATGTTGGCAATGAAGATTTCAAACATAAATTGAGAAATTCCTCACAGTGGATCATTAAATCATGTGATTGTGAAGTTATAATTATTCAACTGATTTTAGGAAATCTGGTCAGACTGAAGCTTTGAGAATATGATAAACAAAAGATGCACTGGGGAGCACCTGAAACCTTCTGTTTTTGTTTACTGGGCGGGGCTGGGAGTGTGCAGGTGAGGAGAAAGACGTATTTACATTGGAAAAGCGTACAAGTGCACAGATGTATGTCTGAAGGACAGCATGTGCACGTCTCACACGTATGGCCACACTGCACAACAACTGGACACTGCTAGAGCTGCAGGTCTGCTGAGTTTCATCGTCTTTATGGGCATAGAAGAGCGTTCTGCACAGGGGAGAGCTCACTGCGGAGGGCGGCCCCGGCCGGCTCTGTCCCGGGTGTGCAACCTGAAGTGGGTGTTGAGGTGGGCGGACTGGTTGAAGCACTTGCCGCAGACGTGGCAGCGGAAGGGCTTCTCGCCGGTGTGGATGCGGTGGTGCCTCTTCAGCATGCTGACAGTGGTGAAGCTCTTCCTGCACACGCCGCAGCCATACGGCTTCTCCTTGGTGTGCCAGCGCGTGTGGACCTCCAGCTGGCAGGCAAAGCTGAAGCTTTTGCCACACTCGCTGCAGCTGTGCCACCTCTGGATGCTCTGCCCCGGCTGAGAGGGGCGGGGCAGAGGCAGTTTGAGGGGCCTCCCGTTCTTGACGGGCATGAGCACATTGGATTTCAGCCCCTTCAGCGGAGGGGCAGTTTTTGGTGGCCTGCGGTTCTTTGTGGAGTTGAGGTCAGCCGCTCTGCAGTCCAGAGGAACCTTTGCTGGAGATGAGGAGCTGCTGGACGCATGCAGCTTTACATGGTTCTCCCCGGAGTCCTCCCTCTTCAGCTCCAAGGATGCCAGCGGAGGTGGGGCGGCCTTCTGAGTGGAAGCAGGATGCAAGCTCTGTTCCTCCGAGTGGGTCTTTTCAAGTTCTTGTTCTAAGTCTGTTTGCATGTGTCTGGGCTTGGGTTCTTCTTTAACGTGCAGCAGCACCAGCTCCTCTCTGCTCCTCCATTCAGACTCTCGCAGCTGAAGGTCTTCTTGGAGTGGGATCGGAGGAGGCCCTGAAAGGTCAAAGACAAGCCATCGAGGTGAGGAACAAACTTCAACCAACAACTTGAAGGAACTGATAAAGGGAATCAGCTCAGCTTTCATTACAACAGCATCAGTGTGAGAATAAAAAACTAAAACGAGTTACAATTGCTCTCCAGAAATTATGCCCCAGAAAATGACACAAGTTTTTAGATTTTGCCAAAAATACAGTTGAAGCGCAATTAAAAGAGCACCAGGAACGTTCTTAAAACAAATCAAATGATGATGTGAGTCGCTCTTTAAATAAATGAATAAATAAGTCAAGAAAAAAAACTGTAAATAATTAAAATGTAAAGTAAATGTCTTTGAAAGCGTTACTTTGAAAAGATCTTTGTGCAAATAAATGTCAGATAAAGGGCAATAATAACATTAAGTCATAAGCGAAACCTTGAAGCCACTTCGAGCTCATTGTTATTATCTTACATCCAAAGCATGAAGACAAACAAAAACATAAAAAAGCAAGAAGATCTTTCAAATGATGGCTTTATTTAGATTTTAAAATATATTTGCCCTTAATTTGGCAAAAGTGAACGTTGTTCTTCATAAATGATCAAACAATGAAAATTGTCACAAATCCCTCCGATCGTACAATTCACCCACACAACACCAAATACATGTATCTGTACTCGCTCTGCAAGCACAAAAGAACAATATTGATGACAAGATTATAACAACTTATGTCAGTTTGCTTCATATCATATGTGGTTGCCGATATGAGTCATGGTCAATATTGGTTTATATTGAACAATCCGATTCATCCCTCAATCCAAACGGTATTTCCCAATATTGATTATAATTGATTTGTTTTATTTTGAAACCATTTTAGGTCAATTTGATTAACAACTCGCCTTAGACAGATCAATCTGGTTGGATCATAGAAATGTTCATTGATTTGTCGATTAAGAGTCGATTAAGAGCAGCCACCTCCACAAATTCTCCCTATGAAGAATCTTATGTAATATCTATTTCAACTTAAAAATGAAAATAATAGATTTGTTGATTACAGCTGTCATTGTTTCACGACCTTCCAGAAACTATGTAAACTAAAAATACACAAAATGTTTTGGCCTAAATTACTAATGAGCATATAGAAAAAAGTCGTTGTTTATTCCATCAGGATTTAAGAATGACGTTTTATGGTTTGATTTGGTTAAATTAAATAAAGTTGGTTTTATTTAGGAGGAACATCAGGAAGGGGGTAAAATATCTGCAATGGGGGGACTTTAAGTTTAAAAAGTGACATGCAACCTCCATGATGAATGAGATTTGCTGAAACATAACAATTCCTGCTCCATTTGTTATTATTATTATTATTATTAGTAGTGCCTTTTCTCTGTTTGTGTCATAATCCAAACTTTCCCATGTCTAATTCTCTCTCATGTGAATGTATGGAAATGAATGAAGCCCCGCCCCTCTCACCTGTCAGACCCTTGCACAGGGTTCAGGTAAGCGGGTCAGAAAAGTTTGTCCCTGAATTCAGGACAACCTGCAACCGGCTGACGTTGGAACAAACTTGGACCTCCACCAGCAGCGCTTCCGAATCACGTGCACGAGGATGCACTGACGTACACGGCTGCGCTCACCTGACTCACCTGGCTGCAGCAGCAGCCGCTGCACGGCCGCGTGCAGGAGCCCCTTGAGCCGCTCGTTTTCCTCCTGGGAGCGCAGGATCTCGCTTTGGTACTCCTCCACGGCCTCCTTCACGGCGCCCAGGATCTCCTCCGCGGCCGCCGTCAGCCGCTCGTTCAGAAAGGCGCCGAGCAGCTCCAGCTTGCTCATGTCGACTCCAGCGGTGTCGGTCCGGAGGAGGCGCGTCCCCGTGTTTACATCCACCGAACCGAACCGGAGCTGTAAAGGAGACGGCGCTCTTACAGACTCGGAGAGGCGCCCCCTGCTGGCACGGAAGACCTGGAGATGTCAACCTGCATAGTTTGTGGAGATGATTATGTTTGAGATTAAAGTAATCAAACTCAACTAATTGGGGGGGTATGAAATTAGTATAAATAGAATAAGATAAAACTTAAAATAAAATTGTAACCAGAATGATAATGCCACTTTACTGAGCGTGAAAAAGTCAGGGCTCGTGTGAGAGGTTGATTCATTCTTTGCAATATTGACTCCAATTTTTAGATTACATTTGAACATATTTTATATGGCTTTCGTGTGTGTGTGTGTGTGGGGGGGGGGGGGGGGACAGACAGACTTGAACAAAAACTGGCATTTAATCTACTTATTTTATTTCATTAATTTTATATTCACAAATCAATTTTTTTTGAGAAAATGTTAGCTGTTTGTTTAGGAATGTTTTTTAATTCATTGTAATGTGTGTTTTGTAATGTATAGTCGATCCCTGGCATTCTCACTGTTGTTCTCTTCTTGCTTTTTGCATAATAACAAAAGCAAATTGTGAGGGAAGATGATTTGTACAAGATAGATAGCTGGGCTTGCCTTCACACACACAGCAGTTCAGGCTCTGAAACTCAATTTTCAAGGAAAGGTTGAATTCTCTTGGATTCCAGAGCTTCCTGTAGTGAAAGGCAGTTTGCTGGTGTGGGTTTTGTGAGGTTTTTCCATTATGCTAAAATGGTTCCTTTCCTTATATGAAGCTCAGAGTCAACAAAACCATCAACTTACTTCTCAGACAGGGTTTATTTGACAAATTCATTTTCATTCAGATTCTGTACACAAATATTTTCTAAAAGAGAATTACAGGAGTTAGATTGGACAGAGCCAGGAATAAAGACGGAAAAAAGAGAGAGAGCAAAAGACAGACATGCGATTCCTGGAGTAAACATTTGCATAAACGAAGAATCTGATGGGTGGTTTTCAATAAGTGTGTTATAGTGATTGGTTTCTGTGTTGTAATTTGTGATTTTGAGTCATGAAAGGAAATCCCAGATAAGTGGCCGACGTGAATCGTCTTTTGGGAATTTGGTGAGGAGCTCAAAGTAGAGCCTTAGTTTCTCAAATTAGTCACAACAAACCATCAAGATGCAGAAAACCAGCTGTATCCTGAAAGTTCTGATGAATGAATCTTCTACAGAGGTGACACGCTGCATTTGGAAGAAGCTGTAGAGAAAGCAGGAAAGGGCCATCAAGACCAAGAGACAAGCTGCATTAATCTGACCAAGAAATCCTTTTGGTTTGTGGAAAAGATGTAGATTTTGGACAAAATCTCAATTCTCCTTTTGTTTAATTCTCAGTTATCAAATCAGAAATACACACTTCATAAAGCTTAAAGTTAAAGCTTAAAGTCTTTAAAAAAAATCTATTTTCAGCCAAAAGGTGTTTTCTCTCCAACAGCACAAGGTTTTGACAAAATTCATTTTAAAATGACTATAAAACAGTTTGATAAAACTGTAATACACACAGGAATATCCTGAAGGAAATGAACGTTCTAAGAACATGGAGAAAACTATTGAACTATAAAAGTAAAAAAAAACAGAATTCAAATGTTCCCCAGATTTCACAGAATGACTAAAAAGGGAAATTTAAGTTCATATTTTTATGCTCCTTTCAATAAAAGTTAATGAATCCCTTAAAACTTGTTTTGTAAAATGTATCAGCGTCATTCATCATTGTCATCAAAACCATTGTCATCATTGTCATTTATTAGTTTGAAGCATTTTGAATCTAAGCTTTGTGGATATGTTTTTTTTTTTTTTGGAAACATTTGATTTTTTCACTTCTGAATTTCTTTAAGACGTTGGTTTTTCCTGCATCATCTGGTTGTGTCCTTTTTTAAGCTCATTTTTCTTACAGAGAAACTTCTACTGAAGGCCGCTGACGGGGACTGTGAGGTCATCATCTACAAATGTGTCAGAACAACAGCTGAGGCAAAGGTGGGAGGAGCCGCTGAGGACACTTGAGTGACAGGTGCTGCCAGTGGGTGGAGCTTTCAGCTACTTTGAAGGTCGGGCAGCTCATTAAAAGTCTTATTTACAGAGACGTCTGTACAGGAAACAGAAATTTACATGTGGACTCACAAATGGCTGGATGCTCCACCAAGTCCCTGAGTTGATGATGGATCTGTGGGGGGATGGGGGTCCCTCCAGAAAAACGCAACAGACAAAAAGCACGCCCATCTGACAGCTGGGACTGTTGCATGATGGGAGCTCTTTTAAAATCATGGTGGTCTTGTTTTTCATTGTCATGATTGTCACGTTCAGCCAGTCCCATCTTTCTACCCTCCTACCCAGGGCCAGCACGGTCCATCAGTTCTTGATCTATAACTCTGATCAAGCTCAGTTTGTGGGCTTGTGCTTAGCTGTCAATCATCTCTGACAGCTCCTGCAGCAGGTCGTCCTCCCCGAGTCCAGGATCAACGTCCTCCTCCAGGTGATCGTCAGTGAACTGGTTGATCAGCTCCTCGAAGTCATCCATGGCAGGGGCAGAGTCTGAAGTGGAGGTGGGGCAGGTTGTGCTGGTCCGTCTGGCTCGGGACGGGGCCGTGGTTCTGACTGTCGGGCTGGAGCAAAAAGATGCAAACAAGTTAATGAGAGTGGAAATCCCCCTCCCCCAGAACTCCCATGTCTGATCCTGTGAAAACATCAGACCCAAGTTTTGGCAGTTTTCTATACCTGTGAGGGACCGGGCACGCCTCTCTGATGGCCGCGCCGGCCTTCTGGCCTCCACTCTGTTTGAAGACGGGGACTGTCTGCAGCTCCTCCTCCCTCGGGCTTGACTCTTGCAGGGGGGTGGGGCTCCGAGGAACAGCCGAGTTCAGCCGAGCCTTTGAAGACGGAAGAACCTGAGAGAGATGACCGCAGGTAAGAGTACAGTTTATGAGAACTGGACAGCGTATCGGCTTCCCCTCGCGTTACATAAAGAGAATACCCGCTGGTCCCAAGAAGTTAAAATCCCATAGAAATAAACAGCTTTACTCAGTCATATCATTTGTCATAATAACCATTCTTGCTGATACCTTTTTAACATGCTCCTAACCATAGTTTTTTTTCCTTTATCGCAAGTTATTAAAGTTGTAAACTGGCCAATCATATGGCCCCCACATCGAATCATCGCTTACTAACGTCATCTGGTTCCAACATGGCGACGCCGTATTGCAGAAGAATGGCAATAGAATTGACTTCATTTCGTTGGAACAGGAGGTAAGGCATTGTCCATGAGTTATGTCACAGGCACTTTGTCCATCTCTATATACTTGCAATGGGTCATAGTCTGCCCAATCAAACGCTTGAACTCTTAACTTAGAGGGGAATTGGGTTGAGAGGCCTAAAAAAGACCAAACCCACAGATCCAAACCACAACAGCAACCCTACTGCTGTGGTTCGGTCCAAGACCTGCCAAGAGAACCTGAGCTCAGGTCAACGAGTGTCTGGCACCTGTGAGGGCATGCACGTGGATTCCCGCGGGGCCTCCTGGACTGCAGCAGTGCTGTTCAGAGGTTTAACTGCAGCCACAGCTGATGGCTCCGCCCCCCTCTTCTTCTGGGCTGTTCTCAGCGGCGTGGTAAGCTTCACAACAGAGGGCTTCACATTCAGTTTGGGTCTCACTGGAATCAGAGGTCAACAGGTCAGACGTGAGGCAAACACAGATGCAGGCTCTCAGAGCAGTTCAATACCTTTGGACTCCCCGGATTGTTCTGTGGATCCAGTCTGGTTCTGGTCTTCTAAAGGGGACGCACTGCTTCTAGTTTCAGTCACACCTCCTGTTCTGCCTTTTAAGGAGATCTGCTGTGTATTTGAAGAAGCTTTGGACCTCGGAGGTACCAGCTTGTGGACAGAAACACTGGGAGGGTCTGCATGAGAGGAAGGCTCTGATGATGTCGGGTCGCCCTGAACGGGGGCGGCCTTCCTCTTCAGAGGGGGCCTGGCACCATCAGTTTCAGTGGAGTTGCTGTTTTGCCCCTCCCCCTCCTGCTGTCGAAGACGTTTCTCTCTCATTATCTCCTCGAAGGTCTTCACCTGGACGCTGCCCGTCTGCACAGAGGAGACACAAGCAGTAAGCAACCCCCCCATCAGCCAGAGCAGCCCTGAAAATCATTGACTTGTGAATTTTTTAGCCAATTGATCAATGACTTTAGTTTTCCATCCAAAAAAAATCTCTCAAAATATTTTTTAAAATTTAAGGTGGTTAAATTGTTACAATCAAATGTTTGTTTTATATACAGTATATCTTCCAATAATGGTCGGTGGACGCCGGTCTCCAATAACAGGTGTTAGTAGTATTAGATGCCGGTCTCTAACGGAGGCTCTTTTAAGACCCCCACCCCCCTGCGTATTCAGTGTCTGTGGCTCTCATGTTGTGAGCCAGTGCAGCCATGGGTCATTTCATTTTTAAAAACCTTTTGTGGTGGAATATACTGAAGAACATTCTGGTCAGGAATCTGAACCACATTTTGAGGTGAATCTGTCGCAAGCTGACGGGTGAAAGAGCGGACACGGCTGCAGAAAGAAAAGGAGCAAACTGATTTCCTGGTGTTTATAGTGGATCAATCTGTAGTTCTCATGAACTTCATCCAATTTCTTACCCCACTGCCTCCCTTTTGGGGGAGCGAGAGTTACCGAGCCCGTCCTGTCCGCTGCTGTTGGTCTAAGGCAGCTACACTCTAAGAAGTCTGTCGAAGGACCAGAAACACTTGCTATGCCGATATCAGGAGAGAAGCTGGAAGCCAGACAGAGAGCCGGTGCGATATGGAAAAGCAGTCTGCTCAGGATTTTCATTGATGCCTCAAAAAAGGTACCCTTATTTTATTCTTGTTCTTTTTTTCTTTTTTTTTTTTGCCCTATCAGGTCCATGTAGCTAACAGGCTAAAAGCATTAGCTGCTAGCTCCATGTAGCTAACAGGCTAAAAGCATTAGCTGCTAGATCCATGTAGCTAACAGGCTAAAAGCATTAGCTGCTAGCTTCATGTAGCAATTCTTGGGTGAATCCTAAACCACGGAGACGGCTGCAAAAAGAAAGAAAAGGAGGAAACCTGTTTTTTGGTGAGCAGAGAAAGCAGCAACAAACTAGAAGAACTGGTTTGAACATGGATTACTGAGCAAAGGTACAGGTGTACGTTTCTCCAGGAAAATGATAGGTATGAAAGCGAAGGGGATATTTGATACGAGATTGACTCAAAGAGAAGAGAAATGTTCACAGCCAGTGTGAATCATAACGGAATGTCACGTTCTCATCGTTTCAAGAAATCTTGAAAGGTTCATCTTTTGTTTTGTACATTTTGTGACTGAATTTCACTGCAAAATGAATTCATTAACCATAACTATTCTGTCTGTGATGGAATAAACGCCGGTCTAAAAAAGACGCTGGTCTCTAATAAACGCCTAAATTGTCAGCCGACAATTCTTTTTAAATAAATGCCCCTGCTACTATTGGAATATATACGGTAGCTCGTCTTTCTGTGGTCTGCGGAACTAGTGTGCAAATAGTTTAAATGTGAAGATTTATTAGGACAAAGATGAAGAATGTTCGTTTTATGAGTTCATTCGTGAAACAAGAAAAAAAAAATTAGCTGATGTTGGTGTTTTTTGGTCTCTCTGGAGTCAAGACAGTTCTTAGCCCAGTTTCTAGTCCCCTGAGCTTCATAGATGAGCATCATGTTCATGTTTTGCTTGTTGTCACCACTTTCAGTTTCAGATGAAAGACTCCATCTTGCTCTTTAGAACAATCGTTTTAAACCCTGGTCCTTAACATCTGCTTGTTTTCTGAATGTCTATGTCCTACCTGTAGCTTATCACCTAGATCAGGAGTGTTTATTTCCCAGTTTGATTCACCAAAACTAACCAATCAGCTGTGAGTAGGACAAGAATAGCTGGAAAACATGCAGGACAGTAGATCTTGAGGACCGGAGTTGAAGGCCACAGCTCTAGAATAGGATGACAGTCAAAGCACAATGACTGCTTTTCACTGAGCCTAACCAGAGCACAGCACCCCCACCTGGACAGGTAACTCCATGTTACAAAGGAGGGAGGGAGCAGCAACGCCGATAAGATCTAACTAAATACATTAAAGAAGCCTGCTAACCACTAATTACAAGTTGACTAATTCTGAAGATCTCACATAGCTTACCTTAGTGGTCTTCTGCAGCTTCTCTGTGGGGGAGTTCTCCTCCAATGTCTCGCTGCGATCTGTAAACATGCAGTTCAGTCAGTGAGAATATACATGGAACACAACTCCATTTAGTCATCAACTCAGTTTTGCTGAACCAACAGCCTTACTTTGAGTCTCCAACTTCTTGACACGCAGGAGCCTCTTCTTCTTAGGGAGGCCCTCCTGGTCTCTGCTCTCCACGCTCTCTGTGTCCTGCTGAGTCTGCAGCCGGGCTGCCTTCTCCCTACGGATCTCCTCCAGGGTTTTGACTCTGACCTTCCCCTCCTTCCCATCTTCAGGGGTGTCAGGCTCTCCTGAGGTTCTGCTCACAATTTTTTCCACAGGGCTCTCAGCTGTTTTTGAAATTCTGGCCTGTTTCTCCTCCTGCCTCTTTTTCTTCACCAGAAGAATCTCAGAAAATGTCTTGATGGTGCCGACAGGGGCTTCTTTCACAGAAACCGTTCTCTTGACTCCCCTGATGGCTCTGACGGTGCCAGTCTTGGGAACCTGTACAGGAACATCTGGGGAAACATCTGGAGGAGCATCTTTCTGGCTCTTGACTGCCTTTTCTCGTCGTATCTCTTCCAGCGTTTTGATGCGAATCTGATCCGGGTCTTTCACAGAAATACTATTCTTCTCAGCTGAAGAACCTGAGGAACATGGTTAAAATAAGATTCATCTGCAGGACGTTAGGAGCATTTTATGCTTTACTCTCTTCACCTGAGTGTGCAGCTGTAGCAGAACCAGAAGACAAGCCAAGTCTGTCCTTCACAGGCTTGACACCTGAACAAGAAGATGATGTTAAGTACAAAATAATGCAGACATTCTTCTCAGAAAAAAACAGGGCTGAAATGCTCCTAAAAATGGTGCTAGCATGTTAGGAACGATAAGCTAACACCACATTTAACTCACTAAATACCCTCAAACTTTCATGATAAATAATTGCTGCGTAGCAGTTTGCACACAGACAAAAAGGTCAAATATCAACAGACAAAACAAAGCAGACCGGACAAATTGTTGTCCAGGTTATCTGAATGTCAGATTGAAATCTATACCACCTTCTTGAGTGGGTCCTGCTGGTTCCTCAATGACCCCTCCAAGACGCTCAGCTAGACTCTTCCTCAGCGGCAGACCCTCTCTGGCTCTTCCACCTACAGATGAACAGGGGATCAGCCTCTCATCTCTTCAACAGTTTCAGAGATCTAGAAGAAGACTGCAACATTACCAGTGCGGGGCATTCTCAGGCCCAGCCTTTCCGAAACTCCCCTTCTGGACCGGACTGTGACTTCAGATCCAGGTGGGCAAGCTTTGAAACAAAACAGACCAGAGCCCTTTAAAGTCTGGATCATTGGAGGAACACAATCCTTGGAGTGAGACACATGAACAAATCTGGAAGAGTTTAGAAGACTGTCTTTTTACCCCTGGACTGTGATGATGTAGCTCTGAAGAAGGCCTGAATGTTCTCCTTCTCGCCATTAGCAACGCCTTCAGCTTTCTGGCCGTAATCGGTCCTCATGCTGGCCATCAGAGCCTTCCTCAGACGGATCTCCTCCAGAGTGCTAACCCCGAATGTGACAGCCTCACCTGGACACACATATCACAACATTGGTAAAGAACAAACATACCAAACTGTAACCACTAGGGATGTCCTAATCCGATCACGTGATTGGAAATCAGGCCCAATCACGTTTGATGACTTGATCAACATCGGATGTTGTCTCCCTATCAGTATTGGCTATTTAGTGTATAATTATTATGTAAGTCCTTTATATTACAAGATTATTATTCTGGACAAATGAGTCTACGTATCATGAACGGTTCATGACATTTTATTGCCATACAAGCGCAGGAGAATACAGCAGCAGTTCAAACAGAAAGCTAACAAAAAACAGCTGTTCACATATTTGGACTTACGGGATCAATAACTTTTTAAAAAACGTTTTAAACTGACACCAAGTGTCAGTTGGCCTTTAATGGCGCAAACAACAATACAGACGAATTTCAACAGAAAAAAGATTGGGGTTTTTAATGTTTCGGATCGACCCCAAAAAACATAATCGGGACATCCCGAGTAACCACACTGCCTCAACAGGCTAACCTGTACGGGGTAACTTCCTGGGCGAAGGGCCGATTCTACCGTCCTCCCCCTCCTCTGAAACACACAAAAGGATACAATGGTGGGAAACTGTTCATCTCTGACGGGCAGATAAAAGGTTCAAATTAAACTCACCATCTTCGTCCTCATCATCATCCGCAGCATTGATCACTACAGGGGGGTGGGTGGGACTTGGGACAGGCTCTGTTGTGTCAGTTTTGATGACTCCTCTAACCTGAGGGTTAGTGGAAGTGGCGGGAACAACAGGTGGGGGGGTGGCCGTGACTTCAACCTGCTCTTCCTCATTCCTGCTCTGACCTGCGAGAACCACAGTCACCATCAGACACCATGAAGTCCTGCTTCTTTTTGCTGCAGCTTTGTTCTTGTTTGAGAACCATCAAGCAGCAAAACCCAGCCTTGTTCCGCAGGAGGCGGAACTTCCTCTGAGAGACTGAAGGTAAAACTTTGTTCTTCTGGGTTCTGATTTACCCTGACAGTGACAAACAACCTGCAGTTTTGTCCCAAAGTAAAGTAGAGACAAGTTTTAACACGTTTGTCAACTTTAGCACAAAAAATACCATATCAGCACTGGAATGAATAATTATAACCCATGTATCTATTCATATAGCTTGATGACCTATCATGGCTTAAGAAGCAGCCTTGGAATAAAGTTAGAATAAAGAAAAGCCTGTTTTATTTTCTGTAGGTGTTCTCTTGTCTAAAGTGGTGAAACAGTAGTAGTGGTCTCTGTGGTCAGATTTCAACATTGATTCCTGTTTGCTTACTTTGATCTGGAGGGACGAACAGGCCCTGGATGCAGCGTGGTTTCTCATGAAAGAAGGCGCAGTGCGGCTTCTGGCAGCCGGCTGGCTGGTTCTCCCAGTAACAGGGGATTTCCTTTCTGTTTTTCTGTTTTGTGGATGATATTTATGACACAGAGCAGCATGAATGAGGGTATTTTTTATTTCCCTCTAAAAAGTAGCAAATTTTACAGTCTATTTTCATTACAAGATTGATGGAAAACTTTCAACATAAGAACTCTGTCATAATTAGAATGTTTCTGTTGTTTCTGTCCTTCAAAGCAGGTCCAGTCAAGCTTTTGACTTGGGTTTACAAGAAGTTAATGGTCTTCCATCAACGGTCTTTGAGGGAACAAAGCTGGAAAGAGAGCTTCCAGAGAATCGGGACTATTCTGCTCACCGTGATCTCCATGTGACGAAATTTGCATGTGGGGCGAAAACAGCGTCCTTCCTGCCAGAGGTTGCAGACGGTCTCGTTACCCATGGCGGTCTCACAGTGTCTGAAGGGGCAGCTGTCACCCTACAAAAGAACCAGTCAGCTTGTCAGGCTGCTTACTTAAACAGGAAGTAATGCTGCATGGTGGTGCGGGCAGCAGAGCTGCTCACCTTGGTGCATGTGGAGTAGTAGAAGAAGTAGCAGTCATCTCCATGGTTGGTCATAGTAACACTGGAACGTGGAAGGGATCCAGCAGCTGGTTGTGGTCTTCAGGGCCAACAGGACTCTTTCTTTTCAGAGAAAAAAGAACATTAAAAAACATAAAAGATGCTGTAAAAAACACAAGACTGCTTCACAGGTCATCTGTGGGACAGAGGTAGAGCGGTCAATCTGTGGTTGGTTTCCAATCTCCCTGCATAAGTTATTTAGATGTCGCCTGCGATAGCTTCGGTATAAATGGTTTAAAGAGCCCTTGGGAGGACACCAAAATCCATATCTATCCTGGTTGCTTGGCTAGTTCCTTGCATGGCAGGTATGCCCTCATGAGTGAATGGGACTTGTGACTGTAAAGCACTTTGGGCCTTAATGAAGGTAAAAAACAAAATAAAAGTGCTTCAGAAACCAGAAACCGCTGAAGATAAACACCATAATGGACCTCTGAGATTATAACTGAGTGAGTGTGAAACCAGACAGAAAATCCTACTTTCTTTCAAAATAAAACATTAACTTTAAATTATTTACTATATCTATTCTAAGGGTTGATCATTCGCAACTTTTTGTGAGCATTGCATATACTCCAAAACAACCAATTATTTCAAAAGTTTCAGTATTCTACAGCGAAATGATGTATTGTACAGAGAGACATGACAATATTATACATGGAAAGTCCTCAGCTTTACATGAAACTGCGCAAAACGTCACTGACAAAAACTGTGATATTTGAAGAATGATGTCAAAACAAGGATGAGGTCTCACCTGTCTGCAGGTCATCAGACAAGTTTAATGATTTACTCTGGTCATCTTTTGAGCTCCTTCAAAAGCATACCCAGGGTTCTTAATTATAACTATACCTTCTTTAAACATTTTTTTTTGTTGTTTTCTAGGACATAATTTCTGAAACGCTGCAATATTTTTTATTTTTTTTAATTTGTCTCCGAGTTGAGGGTGGGGCTGTTGGCACAGAGCAACGCCGCCCCCCCTTCTGGAGCAGAGCAGGCAGCTCGTGACCTGCCCTCAGTCACAATCTTTTTTCAAACTGCATTTTTTGCTATCTGCTCAATTCACAACAGTTTGAATCAAGAAATACTCAAGAATGCAGTTTTGAGCTTGATTTTAATAATATGTCATCCATCATCAGAAAATTACCACAACTAAAAACAATCTTCATCTGAGAGGATCTTTAATATTTTTTGATTACCTGGTTGGGTCGAACAGCAGCCTCCCCTCAGAATCCACTGCTTGAACGAAGTCTCCGCAGTTGTGTGGAGTCCTGAAGGAACACTCGATCCATGAGATAAGAGGAATAAGGGAATGGAGTGCCCAGAGAAACTGGTCTTCCTATGACAGCCCTTTCCTGAGACTCTGAGAGACATCTTTATCCCGACAGATCGCTAAACCACATCAACAGCGGCTGCAAAAGTCTTTAGTTGTTGAGTTGATGTTGCTTTTTTGGTTTTTTTTTTTTTAATAAAAACGTAGAAGACTAATTAAATAAAGTGGGAGGGGCATAAAGAGCAAAGCAGGGGGGCAAAAAGTTTAACTGATGCAAAAAAAAGTGCCAAAAGTGGAGTAGCTGATGGGAGGGAAAAATCTTCAGCTTCTTCTCTGCCTTGTTTGGGCGTCAAGGGACAGTGGGTCAGTAGAATTGGTTCTTCTGTAGATGCTGCTGCTAACAACACTGGAGAGGACCAAAAAATTCTTCTGCCAACAACAAACTCTCGACATCAAGGATCTCCCCAGTAGAAAAAAAACCTAAAGACCAAGAAAGACACTCTGGAGGGAAACTGAAAAAAGGGTTATTGGGAGCACAAACACAATACACACATCAACAAAACAACAGTACAACACTTTATTCCATTGGAGGGCAAATCTACCGTTAATCTGGAACGGGCGTTCACAACAAGAAATGCCGGGAAAGAATCGGAATAGGATTCAGATCTGTTTTTAAATTGGGACTTGTCTTTGCGCTTGTTTCCGTCAACGTGGGTCAAGTCCACATAAATCCCCACAATTGGTTACGTTCATGTAGAATAACGCAAGAGTGGGACGTTTACAGAAGGGTTAGCTAAGCGGCTAGAAGCTAACCCGCACTGACGGACACGTTCAAAGGTTCCAGAAATCTGTATATAATAGTCAGACCAATTTTTTTTTCTTTATGAAAGTCAAAACTAAGTTTTTCAAGTGTTTAGCTGATATTTTTTTAAATTACTTGTTTTACTTTTTATCTAGGTCAAAAATTAATGAAGGCCGCGAAGCCTGGAGCGGCCATTACATTCACCGCAAATTGTACAGCCTCGTAACGTGCACTGGACGAAAGAAGTACGTGAAGCAGGTATATCTAGACTATTGGTCATTACCGGTTTTAGATTTGAAATGTTAAAGATGAAGAAAAACCGAAGTCTTCGCCGGAGAACGCCACTGCGGGTCAAAATGGCTGCAGTAGAGGCACAACTACGAAGGGGCGGGGTTTGATGCTGCTTTGAAGTTAGCTAGGAATACTGGAACTCTCGATGTAAATTATCTATATCTGTTGACTGATTAACACTTGACATTAACTATTAGCTATCGCTTGGAATGCCGAATTATTTATATATTATTATCACTTTAAATTTGAATTAAAAAAAACTTTCTTGGGTGAATTATCAGTTTTTGTTAGTTTTAATAATATTGTAGCGGACTGAGTTGGGCTGGGTGGCTGTTTGGGTGCTGTTCTGAGTTCCGGAGTTTAGTGAATGCACCAGACGGAGATGCTGATTGGCCCCCCATGTTCCGTCACTCAACTGTTGGGGGTTTGGATTAATTGGGTGTAATTGGGGGAATAGTAAATGGTCATGGGGGAGGGCTGCGCGCGAGTGAGGGAAGGGTTGATCCACGTCCTCTTTTAAGAGCTTGGTAATCTGTTCGGTGTTGGTTACGGCCTACAGTAACCAATTGGTGAATGCCTCGTGTAGATGATGCAAGGGATTCCTCATGATGGCCATGAACATAGTCAGAGTCCTTTGCTCTGCCACCTCCTCCACAGGATCCAGCTTCAGCTTCAGTTGCATCACAGAACTCGCCCTCTTGATGATCTTGTTGAGTCTTGTTGCTGGTGCTAAACCAGCACACAGCAGCATAGAGGAGAGCACTCGCTACCACTGACCAATCAAACACGCGCAGCAATTATGTTGCAGATGTTAAATGAGCACAGCCTATGAAGAAAGTACAGCCTGGACTGTCCTGCCTTGTAAAGCTGGTCTGTGGTGGTAGTCCAGTCCAGCTTGTGGTCCAACCCAAACCCCAGGTACTTGTAGGTCTGGAGCATCTCCATCTGTTTCCCTCTATGTGCATGGGCTGAGGTGTTCAAGCTTTTCTTCTAAAGTCCAGAACCATCTCCTTGATCTTCTGGACAATAAGCTGCAGTTTGTTCTCTCTACACCAGCCGCATGCGCTCCCTCTCCTCTTTCCCTTTGATGTAGTCCAGAAACAGTAGCTGTATTGACCGAGAACATCTGCATGTGGCAGCTCACGGTGATATAGGGAAAGTGAGACATATGCAGCATAAAGAGAAGAAGAGACAGCACTTTCCCCTGTGGTGCTCTTACACTGCAGCTGAGGGTACTGGAGACAGACCCCCCCCCCATGCGGACATGTTGAAGAAGAGCATTTACTGCTCCAGCTCCTCCATCCAAGTGTGAAAAGGTGTGGTGCAACAAGCGTCCTCCACCCCCACTCTCTTCCTGTTGCAAACTGCAGTGGATCTTGGACATGCTGCACCTGCTGCAGCACTGACCTCTCAAAGTCACAGGTGAGGTCAGTGCTACAGGTCAAATATCGTTTATTCTTTTGTTTATATATTAAGAAAAAAAAGTTTGGCTTACTAACTCAGATTATTTCATGAGACAAAGCAACAACAAAAGTCAGTAAGAGGTTACTTTTCCAAAATAAAAACTATGCTGTAAATGCCAAGTTTGTGGACTGTCATTATCTTTTGTTTTGGATTTTTTTTTTTTTTTACAAAAAAGGAGCGGGGGTTAAACCCAAGGAAAACAGAGGTAAATGTATATATATGGTACACATTTTTAAAATTAAATTCTGCAGAAAAACTGGTTTTCTGTTCTTGGCTCCGCCCCTAACGAGTGACGACATGCTGCCACTGTGAAAAAGACCGGAAGTTGTGCTTGTTTTATCGTGCAGCCTGTGCCGATGGTTAAAACGGTGAGCGGGGTTTGGCAGCAGTTCCAGACTCCCCCCGGACAGCGTTGGACTCGCATGTCTGCCTCAGAACACGAAACGCAGTCGCTTTCGGTTGTTTGAAGACGCCCAGACGACGACGACAGCAATAACGCTAGACTCCATCTTCTCTCCACCGCCGTCATGGACTCCTCTCAGGCTCAGGTACGTCGACTGAGAATATAGAGCGCCAATGTGGCGCTGGTATGTGGTTAGCAGCCAGCAGCTAACTGACAGCAAAGCGGGTTCTTCAGGTGAGCCGCAGGTGACTTGTAAGGGCCCGACAGGTAAAACGCGAACATTCACGCTAAAGCGCGCGCGCACTTGCATAACTGCGCTTGTCTGTTGCAGCAGAAGAAAGCGGCGGGCTTCTCTCTGGATCTGGGACCTTTGAAGGAGCCTATCGGGTTCATTCGGGTGCTGGAATGGGTGAGTCAAAAGTCAGACTGAACCGGTTTGTCTGTGAGTCTCCTAATTGAGCTGATCTTTCCCAACCGTCATTGAAGGCAGCAACGGCCCCGCAGAGCTACGGACCCCTCTGGTCCAGTTTTCAGTTGTGAGATTGTCAGGTATTCTGTCGGTAAAACGGAGGTCAAAGGTCAGATAAAGGTACTTAAATTCTAAAACAATCTTCATTCTTTAGCTTTGTGTTCATTTAAGAAAAAAGGTGTCCCCCTGCCCTCCCCCTCCGTTTGACCTTGTATATTCACATTTTTCCCAAACGACATAAAGGAGGTTGTAAATGATGTTTCCACCATAAACTAAATGACAGAGGCGTGAAAGGTGTGCTGCACAACATTTTATGTTATCGTTGATTTATACAGGGGAGGTCCATTCAGAGACACACTGCTCACACTTCTTGGGAGTTTTACAACAACTACAGATTGCCAGCACTCCAGTGATTTGTTAACTCCCTTTCTTAGCCACGTCTTGAACCAGCAACCACGAGGCCTCTGCTGCTCTTGATCCATCAGAACCTGGAGCTGCCTGTACCGAACGCTGTAGCAACAGACACCTGAGTATTTCTGTCCGCAGCAGCTGAGCGTCGCATAGTTTGCATGCACGCCTGAAATATCCCAAGCAGGAGCTCAGGGACTTCTCTGAATGAGTTGTAGTCCAGAAAAGGAGGCGCTTGGCTGCTTAGTGACGTGTGTCTGTGTGTTTAAGGCGTCGGCTGATGGAGCGGGGGGGACTTGTTGCTCATTAACCTGTCTACAGGTGAATGTACATTGTACGCATCCTCTACAGGAGGATGGTCGTTAAAGTTTAGTTAAGGGTTAAGGTCAAATTACGTAATCGCTTTGACCTCAGCGGGTTATTTTCAGGCTTTAAAGTCCCTCTCCAGCCATCTTTTCACCTATTTTTAAAGTTTAAATTATGATTGTGACATTTATAGCCAAGATTAAAAAAAAAAAAAACTTGTGGGTGGGATCATCGATGTGGAGGCACCCCGCCCCCTTTCCAATCACCCCTCTGTTTATGCCCTCTCCTGCTGGCTTACAACCCCAACCTAACATTACCAGTGCATCCAAAATAGTGAGCAATATTGGATCTATCCAGCTGTAAAGTTTGGAGCTAGATGCCTGCTCATATGAGGAAAACCTACATGGATGTAGTCATCTACAGGTGTATGCATCAGAATGGAGCAAAGCAGGGAGCTAGTGTTCCATTCAGCATATTTTTTTACATCATAAATACGATCTTTTTCAAACAACAATTTTTTTGTCTGCTCCAGATTCAGAGCGATATGAAATACTCAGAAATGCCATTTTAAGACGAATTTTTGTAATGTCCTCCAACATCAGATAAATGCCCGTAGATAATACTAATTGGAGTGAGTCAGACCACTAAATAAGTTTTAAAACTTTATTTTGTAAAACAATGTTTGAGCAAATCCGCCAGGACGACGATCACTGCCGTTTTAGAAAACAAAACAGGAGAACATTTGAAGAAACCAGTATTTGCAGTTCTGCTGTCTGTGATGCAGAGACCTATGAGAAACAGTCGGGCAGATGTTCTGTGTCTAAACAATTCTAAGGCATCATCATAACTGACAGATTAGCGCATGTTTGGGTGCGTGGGAGCAGATACCAGAATAAGTGCGCACGGTGGAGACTAAAGCCCTCAGACACAAACGGTTCATGAGATCATGCTCAACTTCAGTGCCTCCCTTGGGAGCTCATGTTCTCCCATGTTTCAGGGTCATCTGAGGGCTAGTTTGTATGCATTTCTTTAATACACCTGTTTGGGCATCAAGTTTTAAAGTATCCATGTTTGACCCCAGAGTCTGGGGGACTGAGTCAAAGTCAGGGTGTGGGTTGTTGCTTCCTGCCCTGCGGCGTGTTTCAACCATACTGCTTCATACCAAAACAACGCCTTAGAGCTGGGCAATTAATTGATTTAATCGATTGTTTGATACTTGTTTTAGACGATTTATTTTTGGGAAAATCGAGATTTTATTTTCCCAGCTCTCTGCTTTCTTCGGCGTCCGTTGTTCAGAATAAAGCCACCCGTCCGTTCTGGAGCAGAACACCAGACAGGAAAAAGTCAGCAAGCAGAGGAGCGTCTTCCGCAAGCCCGAAACGAAAAAAAAACAAAAACTTGTTGCGCAATATTAACAAGCGGACGCGTCCCCCACACCCACTCCCATAGCTTCTGTACAGTGCAATGTGTAGCGTTTAGCTTGGGTTGATGGAACAACAGGGTGTGGCACTTTTGAAAGGGATCTGAGCAGAAATGGAGGATAACCCGGCAGGACTTGCAGCAGCAACAGAGAGTTTATTAAAAAGAGTTGATTTGGAGACAGCGGTGTTGTTACACACTGATGCTATAATGCTACAACCAATGCCATCCTAACCAGCTTGCTGCCAGTTTGCAACCACAAACTGGTTTAACGTTAAAGTTTCATGGAGTGGACTTTAAGACATGGTGGAAAAATACAACAAACTTAATTTATGGGACATTTGTAAAAACTGTATTTTTTAAACACAATACCAGGCGTGAATCCACTTTAAATGAAACTTTATCAGCAGTAGCTAACATTACAGAGCCGGTGTTGAGCTGAAAAAGCCCCCTTCCTCGTGAGAGCGCTGCATCTTTTCTGACAATGACACAATGGCAAGAATCTAAAACATAATTTTTTAGGCTGTCTTCCTTCCGATTTCATATAAAAAGGAACCAGCTAGAGGCAGAATTAGGAGAAAACAGTTGTTTTTGTCTCATGTTTTCATTATGTCATCTCTCTCTGCATTCAATATATACATTTTTAAAATGACACCTATAGTTTTTCTTTGTAAAATAATGTAATGATTTGTCTGGTTAAAAAAAAAAACCTACCGGCTAACTTGACTGGTGAGTAAAAAATGAAATGTTGACCAGTGGTGGTGTGACTATAAATTTGCCACACGCATCAATATCTGCTTGAAGGTTGTAGCTGCCGAAGGTGGGAGTACGACAAATATGTTTCAACACCTGAAACGGACAAGAAATGTTTCTCTTTATAAGATGCTTAAGCTAGCTGTAGCTCACAAAACATCTTCTGCATTGATCTACAAACATTTTTACTGCTTGTATTTAGTTGAACTGAAGTTTGTTTGAATATATTTCCAAAGGAGATACTAAAATAAAATAGTTTTTGTTGAATATATTTTGTCTTTTTTTTTTTTTTTTTACGAAAGTAAAAGGAGGTAAAAAAAAGTCGATTAAAATCCAAAATCAAATTTGGTGTGAAAAAAAACGGAGATTTTAATTGTTGGCAATATCCTCCAGCTTTACAATGCCTGCTGCTTCATATCTGAACTGCCCCTCCCTGAGCAAGGAGCAGGAGCCGGAATGTGGTGGTCAGTGGGAGTCAGGGAACGACCAGGAGGTCTGCAGGCCTTATTTGGGAGAGGCCAGCGCTTAGCATGCTTGTTAAAAATTGCTTTGGTTTCTGCTTCAAAGAAAGAAACGTCATTCCGTCCAATAATTGTAGGTGTTCTGCTTTGTAATATGCTACTTAAAACACAGACAGGAAAAATTATCTTAAAGGTCAAAATTCATCTTCAATTTAGTGGAATCTCACAAGCAAAAAAATATATGTACCAAATGATTTTTTTTTTTTATTCAAATGTATTTTTGGGAGGGATCAACAAACTCCTCAGCTTTACACGTATTCTAGTGGAGACAATAGGCTTTGTTGATTCTTCCACTCATTCATTTATTTGTATTTGCTCCATTTTGTCCACTGTGTTTGTGTCGTTACAAAACATGTGAAGTTGCTGCAGAGATACAGGGTACAAAAGCAGAGGCGTTTGCTCATGCACGAACTCAAAAACCGCTAGCACTCCCAGGTGCAAGATGTCTTGTTTGGATGCATCCCCATGGAGCTTTTAAAACCCCTGCACCAATCCCTCTTCACAAACAACACGCTCACCGTCCAGTGTCCTTCAATAAACAAAAGTCATAATTTCACCAAAGCTTGTAGATAAACTTGTGCAAGAGTATGCAATAAATTCAAAATATTCAAAGTATCTCAAATGGGCTCCAACATAGGGTGAAAGGAGCAGCACACAGAGGTTTGTGGTGCTGGTTGTGTTTTAAGACTCCTCACTAAAGTAGTGTTTATCTTGACATGGGTGGACAATGTTTCCTGTTCGGAAAAAGGATGTGAGTGTTGCAGGAAGACGAAGTTCAGGAAGGGGGAGGACCGGAACAAAGGGTGAAAAAAAATGGCTGATGAGATGCTTTCTGAAGGAGGATTGACCAATAGGCTCGTCCCTTCTCTCCTTTTCTGCCGAGAGGTTTAGAAACTTAATTCTGAGCCGCCTGATTCTCTTCCTTGAGATCTACCAACTCGGCTGTTTTCCTGCTCTTCCTGCACTTCTGGGTTTTTATGAATTTTTTGAGTATTGTTTTACATTGTATTAAAATTGGGATGTGGTTCCTTAAATTAACTAGGACTTGTCCTAACCTTTTGCCTTAATTAAAAATTTTGATGGCATCATATCTTTTTTTTTTTTTCCATTGAGCTGACAAACCAATGGCTCACATGAGCCTGTCTTCTTATGCCTGAGAGTTTGTTCTGCTGTCAGTCACACCACCTCCATCTCTGCATCCACAGTTCTTCGCCATCTTTGCCTTCGCCACCACCGGAGGGTATTCTGGAACCACACATTTCAAAGTCAAGTGTTCTGGGACTGGTACTGAGAAGGACGTCAAAGCCGTGTTTGGATACCCGTTCAGGTGTGCAGAAACCAGTGCTCCCAGTCTGTCCCACTGTCACAGGTAGAACCAGGGTCTGAGTTGGGGTCTGCTGCCACCATATGGTGGAAGTTTGAGGTGAAGGAGTTGGGTTAGTAGCTGAGATGGGTCCAGGTACGGAACTGGCTCAGATTCTGGAGGGTTGTGTCTGCAGAGCAACCAAAGCTCAAGATGACGACGCCCCCCCTGGGTGTGTTGTGATTTATGTTTTTGTGATGTGAGCTCTGCTCTGTAACTCCTTATGTCACATCTCCTCCTCTCCTGTGCTGCGTTTTTTTGGACAGAAGTGAAGCTCAGGTGAGAACTGCTGCTCTGTGCTGTCTCACCGTTCGGAAGCACTGGTCTTTCCTGCAGCCGCTGAATGAGCTTCTGCTCTGCTTTCCTCCCCAGGTTGGCGTCACATCCATATGTCATTCCCAGCTGCAACAGCACTGTGAATAACCAGACGTACCTGCAGGGCGACTACTCCTCCTCAGCTGAGTTCTTCGTCTGCATCGGCGTGTTTGCCTTCCTGTACTGCACGGCCACCCTGGTCCTTTACCTGGGCTTCCAGTACATGTACCGGCAGACAACCCGCGGTCCCATTGTGGTACAAACATTGTCTTTATTCTAAAGGGAGGTCAGTCTTTAAAAAGGAAACCTCGAGTTAAGATTTAGTCAAAACAGGGTCCACTAGAGCCATTTTGGCGATGCCACTGTAGTTCACAATTTCGACTGTAGATCAAAGTGAAAGCTTCCTCTGTCGACCAATAAGAAGTAGTCCAAATGTGTGAGAGGTCCATACCTTGGTTTTCACCACTTCAGAAGCTAAGAGCTGATGTTCACATCATGGCACAGACCTGCAGGAACACAGGGTTCCACAATTTAGATGTTTGGTTTTCAAAAACATAAGGATTTTTTGTTAGTTTGTTTTTAGTCTTGATTGCAGGACACCAAAAAGAAGGAAATCAAAGATTTCTACTTTATTTACGAAAAAATAAAAATTGTTCTCAATTTTGCTGGAAGCTAACATAAGTGATAGTATTATAGTCCTGCCTGGATCTGCATTTTAAATTTATTAAAACTTAAGTATGGTTAAGACCAAGTGAAAAGAATGAGCTTTGATAATAGATTTCATTTAAAGGTCTCATTTTAAATGACTTAAAAAGAAGAAACTCTCTAGATTTTTTTGTGGGCTTCATGAAGTTGAAACCCAGCAGAAGTAACTGCAGAGAAACATAAGAAATACCCTCACCGGCCACTTTTTAGATACACCTTGCTAGTACTGGAAACATTTCTCAGAGTTTGGTCCATACTGGCATGATAGCATCACACAGTTGCTGCAGATTTGTCAACTGCACATCCCATCTCGCATTCCACATCCTTAAGGTGATGTATTGGGTTAACATCTAGTGACTGTGGAGGCCATTTGAGTCCAGTTAACTCATTGTTCATATTCAGAAAACCAGTCTGAGATGATTCCAGCTTTATGACATGGTGTGCTATCCTGCTGGAAGTAGGCATCACAAGACGGGAACATTGTGGTCATAAAAGGATGGACATGGTCAGCAACAATACTCAGGTAGGCTGTGGAGTTGTAACCATGCTCAATTTGTACTAAGGGGCCCAGAGTATGCCAAGAAGATATCTCCTACACCATTACAGCACCAGCAGCCTGAACTGCTGATACATGACGAGATGGATCCATGCTTTCATGTTGCTGACGCTGAATTTACCATCTAAATGTTTTTAAAAAATGGAGACAGGTAGGCTTTTTCCAATCATCTCTCAAGAGTGGAACCTGGTGTGTTCTTCTGCTGTATCCCATCTGTCTTGTGGACGTGTTGTGCGTTCAGAGATGCTCTTCTTCTTACCTCGGTTGTAACCAGTGGTTATTCGAGTTACTGATACCTTTTTTCAGCTACAACCAGTCTGGCCATTCTCCTCTGACCTTTGACATCAACAAGGCATTTCCTTCCACAGAACTGCAGCTCACTTGGGTTTTTTTCTTCCAGACCTTTCTCTTTAAACCCTAGAGACAGTAGTGGGTGAAAATCACAGTAGATTAGCACCAATAGCCATGACACTTTCAAAGTCACCTTTTTTCCCTCGTTCTGATGCTCTCTATGAACTGCAGCAGATCATCTTGGCCATGTCAGTATGCCTAAATGCATTGAGTTGCTGCTACATGGCTGAATTGAAATTTGCATTGATGAGCAGTTTGCACAGGAATGTCTATTAAAGTGGCCAGTGAGTTTACATATTTTAGTCTTTAGGGTTTCATTTATTAATTATGATTATTAATAACCTTTATTTAACCAGCATATTTTTTTATTGAAATCAAGTCTCTTTTGCAAAGGATACCTGGCCTCAAGGCCACTGTCATTTTAAAACTAATAAATGCGTTTAAACTTTAGAACAAGAAAACATTAAAACACTAGGATAATAACATTAAAACACTAGGATAATAATATTTAAAACATAGCAGTCAAAAAATACTGAAACATAAAACAGTGAATCATAAAAAAAGTAAAATTTGTGATCAAGAGAAACAATTACATTATCATCCTCTCCTCACCCTGCATTTCTGTAAGAAACATCTCTTTACCAGGAAGGACTCATGCTTTGATTTTGGTCTGAATCAGGATCTGCTGTTGACGGCTGCTTTCGCCTTCTTGTGGCTGGTGTCGTCCTCTGCGTGGGGGAAAGGCCTAACTGACGTCAAATGGGCCACAAACCCAGACCACCTTGTGCTTCAGTGTAAGGATATCTGTGTAGCAGGAGAGTATCCGTCACTTGGCCGCCTCAATGCCTCTGTGGTAAGTTCACAAATACTGGCTCTGGTTTCAGACCTGAAAGTATTTGCTTTTTGTAGCTGTAGAAATCTTTTAGCTGCTTTCTACTGTCTGTGGAAGGGGCTGAGTCACCCCTGCAGCATCTGTATTTGTGAAGAGTAAAATTAATGCAAGTGTAACATCAGATTCTCCATAATTCTATGACATATCCATTCGTAGTTATTGCTGCCTGTTTGACAAAGTCTGCATGCAGTTCTGTGCCAGAAGCCAGCTCAGAAGAGGAAAATGAAGACGTTAATGGATCTATTGTCTGCAAGTGTAGGCTTTAGAGACTCTGGCGCGCCCATGGCAGTTGCTGCGTCACAAACCCTAGCTTTTTCAAGCCGCAGGTTTTCGTCTACTCCTGATCCATCACAATTTGAATAAATAAATACTCAGAAACACAGTTTTATTCTAATTTCAAGAAAAATCATAAGAAAAATGCTACAAGGACATGTTAAAAGTTTAAGCTTTGAAGTGGGTCTTTAAGCTCATGGTCAAATTGATTATCATGCTGCCATCATCACAGTGAGCGGTGATGAAGAAGTCTTCATGAGTGTCTGTTCATTATTATCTCAGGTTTGGACGTTTGACATCTCCTTCTCCTCCTGCAGATCTTTGGGTTCCTGAACCTCATCCTGTGGACCGGGAACTGCTGGTTCATCTACAAGGAGACGCCTTTTCACAAGGACCCCATCCAAGAGGAAGGAGGACCTGCTGGGCCTTAACTGTCACTTCCTCAAGGGTCCTGAAGCAAATAAAGTCTAACCCCCTCCCTCCCCCCTGAACATCCACAACGATCTCTCATGTTAACCCGCAGGAAGGACCTCTGTAGCTCAAACACTGGTCTCTAACGTCTGAGATATTTCTCTGAAGCTTTCATCTGCTCTTCTCTCATAACTTGTCAGTTCAAGAAGGAGAACGACAAATTTGGACTGTCACTCTGAACAATGGTGTCCAACCATTTTTCCAGGTATTTTACACCTTCTTTTGAGCTTTTTCCAGGCTGAAACCTGTAAGAGGTCTCCAGCTTGTTCAGACGTTCAACACTAAACTGAAGTGATCAGGAGAGATTCCCATTCCCTTTAAAACTTCTGTTTTCAAAGGGAGAACTCCTCTTTTTCCTGCTTTTAACGTGTTTCTGTTAAAATGACTAAAACTTGGTTGTGTTTAGCTGCAAGTTTTCAGTTAACGACACTAAACTGGCTGATTTAGTTAGCATAAATGTGCAAAACACCTGCCAGTCACAGCCAAAGCCTTTCTGTGTACTTTTGTTTTTTTATTGACTTTTCTCACTTTTCTTTTTTGTCGAGTCTGAATGTGCGTTTGTCAGCAGAGCTCCATTCGATCCACCAGTATTGGTATCGTTTTGAAAACACTAAAATGAACAGATAAGCTTAATGAGAAGTCTTTATGTTTATGTTCTGAATGATCTTTCTGTATTTTATGCCTCCTTCGTTTCAAATGAAAACATGTTTTTTTCTTCAAGTGTGTAAAACACGAGAGCTGCACTGCTGCCAGTTTCTGTCTCCTTTCTTCATCCTGGGTGTGACTGTGAGGAAGTTCACCAGCATCTCAGCAAACCATCACACGTCTGACATGAATGTGCACAAATTTATCTGAGAGGCTTTCACTAATTACTAATTTAGCAAATATTTAAGTCGGCATATCAAAATTCACATTGTTTTTATATTGACACCGTTTTGTGAAGATTTTAGGCAAAATCTGAGTGTCATAGGTTTTCATGCAAGAACTGAACTGATGACACATCTTGAGATTAAAACTACTGTATGGCAATGATTTCTTTTTTTGGTGAATTTAATTTCTATGATTTGCATTTTGTATCATAGGCTAAATACAGCTTTATTGCATACACTTCCTCTGCCATTTTACTTTTTTTTTTTTTTTTAATTTAGTGCCAATTTACTCTTAAATTATTTTAAAGAAAAGTTGAACCAAAAAGTTTAAGCTAAGAAGTGCTTTTTTTCTGTTTGTAAATTTTAGTTGTGCTATTTTTTTATATTTAGCATTTTCTGACAATATTTCCAATTAAAATCTACTTGGCTAATTTTTTTAAGTACTTCAACCATTTATTGTAAAATTCACTGTTTACTAATGTTAATTTTTAAATTAATTTTTGACTTCTTTAAGCTAGTTTAGCTTCAGTAATTTACTTTTGCAGCTGTTGTTGTGAATAGCGTTGTTTTTCTTACACTCGTTCTGGATTTGGTTAGGAAATGGTTTATTTCAAGCCATCAAACAAAAATACTAAACTAAATATATAAAGATATGTCAAACCTAGGATAGTTAGTATGACATTGATTAGAAAATACATATACCGTTAGATACACACATGTAAACAATTCAATTGTTACTCTATCATAAAAAGACAAATCAACTCTTATGCCATTAAATATGAAAAGACTTTTAAATATTGTGGTTAAATATGCTTAAAAAAACTTATAGTGCTATTAAATTGGTTTTTTTCCCACCTCTTTAATTCATTTTAAAAACGTAATCTAGATTAATACAGTGTCTAATGTTTTCAAGCAGTGATTAAAGGTCCTTTTGCAGAGATCCTATAACTTCCTTCTCAATCTTCTTGAACAAACCTGATTGAGGACATAGAGCTTGAAAAAGGACCTGATATCTTCTTGCTGGCAGGTCATCTCTTAGTGTGAGGCTTAACCTCGGGGATTAGCATGGGTGGTCATGTGGACAGCCCTGTGACTTCTGACCTCTACTTAGCGACAATGTCATGAGGTTCATCAAAGTAGCATAAATAATATTGCAGAACATGCATTAAGTGGTCTCTTGATTTCATTGGTTTGTGGGGGGATTAAGTTCAATTTACAGCACACTGAGGGATGTAGGATGTTGTAATACCCCAGTTAAGTGTGTTTTTAGTTTTGACAGCAAATTTCCCCCATTAATAAAAGTGTTGCCTAAACTGTCTGCAGAATTCCACACTGTTTAAATAATACTGTGTGATTACATATTTATTGTGTGGATAGGTGAGGCGCTGGCTTATTTACCCAAAATAAACCCTGAATAATAAAAGTGCATTTTCTTTTGTGGGTTCATGTATATAAGGCTGCAAAAAGAATTGTTTCATTTAACTCTTTTAGGTAAAGTTGTGTTGTTTATTATAGATTTTGGTGTGGTATGTAAATACCATAAAGTGCAGCATTGATGTTGCAAAAATAATTGCATCAAAAAAGAATTGAATATCAGAACAAGAACCCAACAGCAACTTTATATGGGCCAGAATAGAAAAAGAACCCAACCCAAATTGTTTCACTTTCAAAGACGCCCATTGGCTTCAATGGGCTATTTATTAATTCAGCTAAAAATAAATAAAGGAAATCTGTTGTAAGCAACAGATAGGTCTTTACACTGTCATCCAAAACATCTGATATGTTGTCACCAAAAAACAAAACAGTTTCTGTGGCTGTGTTATTGTATAAACAGCTATCTAAATCAATTTATTTGCATTTTCAACTTAATTAAAATGTGCAAAAAGCAAGCAACAAGGAGACTTGAGAACAGCCTTTACCCCTAAGCCAAGATCAGAGTCAGTCACTTTGTCGGTCTCAGTCCTGTATGCCTGAAGCCAATAAGAAAAATCCATTACCTCATGAAAGATATCAGGCTGCTGAATGGACAGAATGTGGCAGCGGTGGAAGTGCAGAGGGCAAGTTCAGTTGTCTGAGCAATTCTGGAAATGAAAACTCTTTGCAGAGCAAAAATCCACAGGACAAGTGGCTTTGTCAGATTTTTATATGGAAATGTGTGTTTTCTTCCAACAAAAAACATTTCTCCTTGGCTCCAAAGATCATTGATGGTGTGATTCAAACCAGTGTGTTATTGCAGCTGCTTGGCCCATGGAAGCCCATACCATAAAGCTCATTCTCCCTGTTCTGCAGTTAAAGGCCAACTCTGATGAAAACTGTGTTTTTAGCACGTTCTTGTGGCAAACAAAATTAAGCAATCCAATAAGACTGTCTACATGATGGACGTTGAATGTATTCACCTGTGGCCATGGAGGTGATCGGAACACTTACATTCAGTTTTTTGGATAAATGGGCGAAGACTTTTCATGAACTTGTTGGAGTCTGATTCTCCAGCATCTTGAAACTTTGAACGTGCACGTAGGAAGTATCTCTTCCATCGGGGGCGCGCCGCATGACGTCAGCTGCTTGCCGCGCTGTGATGATGGCGGTGCGTGAACGCGCTGCAAAAGCAATGGCTGCTGTGGATAGGCGAGTGCCTAGCCTCGATGATTTCGTGGGTCAGAGCTGGACGGCCTGGGCGGACTGGGCCGGCGTGAGCGGACCAGATGGTAAGGAAGCACTGGGACGCAAACAGGAGCCGCCGCGAGGCCGCTTAGCTGAATCCCCGCCGTTAATTTCCTCGAAAACGTAGCGCGGGGCTAACCGTGTTACCCAAACAAAGACCTGCCGGGTCCTAGCGCGGGCTGGATGCCGGGCTCCTGCCTCTCAGTTCTGGCTGCTTCTGGCTGAAATGAACGGCACTTATTCAGGCGTGTCCGCCACTGTGATACTGTGTGTGGGGGCACTGCTTACGCTGTCCACAGTGTGTGGAGGCGGTTCATTTGGGGGACTAGCCGGACAGCGGAAGAGGCTCGTGCGCACGGCAGCGCGAGCAACTTCTTTTCGCCGACAGCTAGCTAGCTGTTAGCCGCTAAGGCTAGATGGAGGACCGGGACATGAAGTAAACCCCGGCCCTGCCTTGCTGTGAGACGGGGGGGGGGGTTGTGTCCTCCTGCATCCTTGCCCTCAACCCCCCTCCCACCCCTTGCTGCATCGGGCTTATAACTTATATTATGGCCGAGGGCACATCCCGGGACCGAACCTCAGTCCCGAGCAGCTTCAGAACCATCACCCGGCTTGTTTCTAGCAGGTCACCTGAAACAGGTGTGTTCAGTCAATCAGAGCCTGGAATCATCTGATCCAGCCGAAAGGAGCGAGGGGTTGCAGGGATGGCTAACGGACGAGCCTGATGATGGATGTTCAGGATCAGAATTTAGCAGCCCTGGTTCAGTCTGTTCTTTACGGGATCTGGGTTAGGTTCTGGATCAGCCAGTGGTGGTATAGCTGGGTGACCTTCCCCTGTTCCTGAAGACACTTTCCTTTAATAACTAAATAAAATTATTCTGCTGACAAACCCAAGGATTTGCTCTCCTGCAGTGAACAGCTAATGGGGGCTTCAAACTATGCAGCCAAATTAAAGCACTGCTTTGGAAACCTTCAAGATAAAACACCACCTTTCCTCTGTTTTAGAGCTGATAGTAATGTTAGTGATGTATACATGTTGCCCCCCTCCCATCAACAGACGTTAGCTTCGTTTTTCTGTCTGAGATTTCACTCAACACTCAAAAAGTGTGTTTCAGGTGCATTAATTCCAGCCTGACCGGATTCAGACACGTGAAATTTTCAAATCTAGTGGCATCTTGTCAATCAGTTAAATCGGTTCCATTTCAAAGAGGTCACCCAGACGCCCCACACTGGGTGTGGATCTCTGGGTTTATTTCTCAGCATTGGTCTTTGGCTTTTCAGGGCCGGACGTGGGTGTGGGTGACTGCAGCAAGAACGGGAAGAAAGCGGCGGAGGCCATGTCGCTCAGCAAAGAGGGTGAGTGAGGCCCAGTTTATGGTTTTCCCATTTATGCCTTTTTTCGCACTTACATCAGGAAGGTTCAGAACTGAAATTCAACTGACCTGCTTGGGTTGGAGTCCTCAGT
Organism: Oryzias celebensis; assembly: GCA_014656515.1. Classification (NCBI taxonomy): domain Eukaryota; kingdom Metazoa; phylum Chordata; class Actinopteri; order Beloniformes; family Adrianichthyidae; genus Oryzias; species Oryzias celebensis. The sequence continues at coordinate 11,863,781 of BNCR01000005.1, forward strand.
GGGAAGAAACAACAACACAGATGAGGGACTGTGGCATATTTTGTGTTTTGAACTTGCTCTTCTGGCATTTTTCTATTGATGCATGTCATACTATGGGAAAATTAAGCTTATTTCCTTATTAAAATTGTTCTGAATCGGGAGCAGACGATGAAATACCGTTTGAAAGGAGCATATTTATGATGAAGAAAAAAACACTGGATGGAGTGCAATCTTCCTGCTTCTCTCCATTCTTACGCATCCCCTTGTAAAGGACTAGATCCATGGACGTCTTCGTTTTCCTCGTCTGAGCTGGCATCTGGCTCAAAACTGAATGGCTGGATACCTCCAACGTTGCTCACCATTTTAGTTGCGCTGTTAATGTTAGGTTGTGGGTGGCTGTAAACTAGCAGGAGGGCAAGTAAACAGAGAGCTCTCGGTAGGTAAATTTCTAATGAACTACTGGCTCTCTGCAGAAACTATTTTCTACAAAACAACTGTTTTTTTATTTGCCTAAAAACGGCATAACCATTAAAAGATCATTGTTAAACCACTGGGAAGACTTTTAGAATAGATTGCAAAAATCGAAGTGGGAATTTGAAATGTAGGATGATAAATTTATCATCCTCCTCACCCTTATGGTCATCCATAGAGGGGACCTCAGATCTTTGTGTTCCTCCAGTGTTTGCCGTTTGTAATGCTCAGATCATAGGATTCTCGTATGACCTTGACTTCATCTGATCGTTGCTGCTAAAAGGCACAGGCACGTTTAATAACCATGAGACCTTGGCTGTCATTGGCGCTGGTGTCACTGCCACATTCCTATGATAATTTGTTTCTGATTTATTAGTTTATACGATTCAATTCAATATTGATTCATTTCTACATATACCATTTCCAAACCCATAATTTTGACATTATCAATGGATGTGGAGAAAACTTTGATATTTGAAACTAAGATATTGTGACAATAATATTTTTTACAATAAATAAAGACAAAATAGAGCCTGTTTTCATCCTCAAAAGTACCAGAAAGTTATTTAGACAAAATTTGAACCTTAGATTTAATAAATTGATTACCTTTAAAATAAATAGTTTTGATAGAGCAAGTTTCATTTTAAACCTGCCCTGGATGTAATGACACAAGAAGCTAAGATCTGTGGGCTGTGGGCTTATATGAGGGCCTCTTCAGACAGCCTGGAGGGTCCAGGCACATTTGTTTCCGCACTAGAATAGTGCACGGACCGCTAGTGGTACCATTCTCACGCTCATGCACGTTTCCTGTGGCTTGAGCATCTATCCTCTCCCTGCAGACATGTCCATCTTTGGCCTCTACCCCGGCCACGATGACTTCTTCCTGGTGGTGTGCAGCCATTGTGGTCAAGTCGTGAAGCCGCAGGCTTTTGAGAAGCACTGTGAGCGCAGACACGGTGCCCTCGCCAAGCTGCACGGCCGCCTGCGGTCCCCCACTCCGGCCCCACCGACCCAGAGGACCCTACAGAGCTACTCTCCTTCTCATGGGACCAATGCTACTGCTGCTGCTTCATCATGGGAGGGCCGTGGGCAGGGGGGAGGTCAGATACGAATGGCCCCTGCTTCACCCTCAACCCCGCCCCAGTTTAAACACTCCAAGACCTCCAAGGATGGATTACGGTAAGAACAGAAAGACGAATGTTTGTTTAGACGCCCTTGTTGTGAAGGATAGCAGCTAGACAGGCTGACCCTGGGCTCAGACCGCATGCGGTCTGGCTGCGGTGCGGACGCCAGAGTTTTGAATGACAAGTGCAAAAGACGCTACATCCAGTCCAGCCTCCGCATCCGTTTCACTGCTTCATTTTTTTTCCGGTCGCCGGAGCTGAACCGTAGCATTTTATTGTGAAGTTGCAGCAATTAACAGCCTAATCATAAAGCCTATTTTTCGCTGTACTCGCTATTTTCACCATGTTGTAAACATGATGTCATTTCTGCTGACACGGGGCCACAAAGTGTGTGGTAGAGTGTAATTTCGTCCATATAACACCCTGGACGACGAGAAGCTGATCACACAGATCCAGAACTACCCCAATTATTTTGATACAACACATCCTAGGATAACGACAAAAAGGACAGAGCTTGAGCTGAGATATTGCTGGCTGTTGGACTTGATGGTGAGTTTGTGTAATATGGCTATTCAGTCAGATTAGAAAGTTAAAAAAAGTATGCACACCCTTGTAAGTCCATTGCATGAAGATGAGTCACGCAGTAAAAGAAGTGTTGTGAATATACTCCCAAATTAACGGCAGAATGGGGGTTTGTTTTCTATGACGTCATATTTAAACGGTGGGTTCTCACATGAACCTATGTGAGTTCCGCGAGGTTTGCTGCAGAGCCTGTTTGCAGCAGGACCACAAGCAAGCCGTAGTCGGTGTGAGGTACCGACCGTAGCTAGACCGCTCCGCTGCTGCACCAGAGCCTCTGCTTCTCTGTTGTGCTGCTTTGTACCAGAGGACCTTCTGCAATCTGCTGTCACCTTCAATACTGCTTCAACAAACTCGGGTGTTAAAGATGTTGGATATAATCTGTCTGAACAGAAACACCGCCACAGGGGGCTCAGATGTTCCGATTGTGAAATGATGTGGAGAGTTTAAAGTGGGCTTAGATTTATGCAGGAAAATATCTGGGTTAAAAGCTACCCAGCCTCCCGATGATGATGATTTTTTTGTTCAGTAAAAGAAAAAAAGAAAGTCAGATGAAATGGAAACGGATGATTTGTTAGCGTGCTGAACTAGACTAGGGGTCAGCCACGTTTATGACATGAAGTGCCAAATCAAAATTTTCTCCTTAACAACTGTGCTATCACCAACTTTAATGCTAACTCTGTTGTCGTTCACCCTTCGGCCTGTCCTGCCAGGGATCGCTTTCACTGATTTGCACGGGTGGTTAGGCTGAGAGTTTTACACCGGATGCCCTTCGTGACACAAGCCTGTATATTTAAGGCACAGGGATATCCAGTTAGGAAGCAGCGTGAAGGATCTTTTCTAAGGACCCACACTGGATTTTAGCTCATTGCACACACTGGGAACCGAACTAATTCAACAAATGAGTTTGTTGGATGAGGAGCAGTGTTCCACTTGTATAAAGCCCAGACCCTATTATTAAAACCAGAAACTTGATGCTAACATGCGTAACCTCCTTTTTCCCCCAGACATTCCCCCCTAGAGAAGTTGTCCCACAGCAGCCACACAGACTCGTGTGTTTTCAAGCCCCCGCCACCTCTGGATCCTCCGCTCATATCGCCGCCTCCTTCTCTCAGAGATCCTCCATGGCCGCACGGGGGCGCTCCCCCTGGCAGGCCTGCTGCTACCGACAGGCCCCCCATGCAGAGAAAGGATGCTCCTCAGCCTCCAGCTATGACGGGTCCCACCCGGGTGCCCAGACCATACAACAAAGTGGCCTCCAGTGAGTAACATAAAATAAACTGTTACTTGTGTTGGTGCTGAAGCCTTTAGAGGCGATGATGCATTAAAGTGAAGCCTGGAGTTAACCAAAGATTTTGTCTTCCCACTGATGAAGGTTTGTGTTGAACTGTGACACACTGAAATGTCCTTGTCTTCAGAGAGGGAGTGTGACCTGGACAAGCACTGTGGAGTCCTTGACCCTGAAAGGAAGAAGGTCTGCACTCGTCTCCTCACCTGCAATGTGAGTCTCTCGAACATCTATCTGCACCTGGGGAGGGACCTTTCACACTGGCTATTAGATGGTAGCATCTAAAAGGGATCACATCCCCACATGATTCAGTTGATTCTCAGTCTGAGTTTGCCATCACGTTCATCTTCATCTCCTCATCTCCTCCTCTTGTCTTCCTTTCTCCTCACCTCTCCATTTCTTTTTCTTGCCTTCTGCCATCTTTGTTTTGAAGCATGTTGCGTGTGTGGATGTGCTGACATGGGGATGTGACCTACAGTTCAGTCTGTGTTTGTTCAGATTTTCCACAATCCTTTAAGGTCAGGGTGAGAGTTAGGTGTCTGCACACCATGTTTTTTTTCCCTGTCCACGTCCTGACTCAGATTATAAACAGATTATAAATCATCTGTCCTCCTCAGATCCACTCCATCCACCAGCGCAGGAAAGTTGTGGGTCGCAGCAAGAACTTCGATCAGCTTGTGGCAGAACTCAAGACCAAGGTTCGAGAGAAAGGGGCACAGATGCTCGAAGGGGGCTTTGTTAGCGGACACTCCCCCAGCCCTGAAGCCCCCAGGGAGCAGGCTGGCATCCCACACTGCAGGAGGCCTCTGGCCAGCCTCCCTGCCTTCAGGTGAGCAGAACCACTACACATTTGGGAGTTCATATTTTTTACTGCCATAGTGTGCCACAGAGGAAGTCAAATGTAATGGGAGCATGATGTGATGAAATACCCCATGGGTTAAAACTTTAAACTTGTTTCCATAAAGCTGTTGTCATGTCACTGCTGCTTTTTGGGGGGATATGGTGGGGTTGAGAGCCAGATGTGTTCAGAAATCCTTAAACTTGGGTCTGGCTCCGTCTTGCAGTCGGTCCACATCTACAGCAGAATGCACTATCGAGGAGGAGAAACAGCGGCAGGAGGAGGCTGTGCTCCGAGCCCCCTCCCCACTCATTCACAAACACGTCTCCAGTGATGAGAGCGAAGCAGAGGATGCCGAAGAGCTGTCAGAGTTCTCCTCCTCCTCCTCACATCCCAGACCAGCAGCGGTGAGCTGCCCTCACTTCCTATTGACTCGATTGTTGTTGGTGTTCTTCTGTCTTTGAGTTGGGAAGTTGGAACTAATGGAGTTTTCCTGATGAAAGTAGTTCAGGACTTTTAATTCTAAAACTAAAATGTAATATAAAGTGCGGTGCATGCCCACATCTGAAAATATTCAGATTGATAATTTTATATCTTTAATATTCCATTGAATCTTCACTTACAGGAGACAATGATTTGCCATAAATCTGCCTGTTATATCTGTGAGTAAAGTCCCTGAAAATATTTGTTAGTTTTTTACTCTGACACACTCGGGTGACTTTTGTGAGGAAAACCTTTGTTCTTCTGCAGAATATAAGTTTGTGTTCATTTTTTTTATGCTCGTGTGTGGACACATATTTCCACCTCATGTCCAGAACACTTTTATGCAGCAATTTTGATTCATGATAGCCCGGATACCTCTGAGAGGCTTCAGCTAGAAATCCTTCTCTGAAGTTCTACACCTCTGTTCTAAAACTCCTCCTGAACAGAATCATGCTGTTTGATGTGTGGTCATGGTTGGGCGTTGGTTAATCTTGACAGTCTGTAACCGACACCTCTTTTTCTACAGCTTTGCACCTTTGGGAGCCACTGCTTGGGTCACGGGATCTACACCTTCGACAGGAGGCTGCACCACCTGCGGGCCGCATTCAGCAGCATGTTGGAGCAGCACATCAGTGCACACCTGTGGAAGTAAGAGTCTGTGCTAAGATGCTGCTGAATCTTCATGGGTTTTAGTTCTATAAAATACATCTTAACAAGATTTTTTCCACTTAGAGCTCAACTCCTCACCTGTCTAGTTTTCTGCTCCGTTGTCCTGTTAAATTTTAAGTCAATTTGCTAAAACTTAATGATCATCTCGTCTTGTGGTGGATGGCGGACTGATGGTAATTTAAATTATTTTATTTAGGTATATTTGTACCTGTTGATGCTAAAAGGTTACTTCCCACATTTGAGTTAAATAGATTAAAATAAAATAAGCATCAGCTGTTCCTCAAGTAGGACCTTGATGCTGGAATAACTTCTGATCAGTTAGAGGCTTATTTCTTTGACAACCAGGATTATGTCTGATCAGAGTATTTTTACACGCTGCTGCTGAAAGTTAGCTGAACTTTCCTTCTGGCTTTCTCGTCTAGGTGTAATGCTTTTGAAGAAATGTTTTGGGTTTATTTTTTATTATTTGTGGTCTAAAGAATCAGATCTACCGCTAATACCACTTTTCTCAGGAGAAAGTCATCTTCATCGCTTACATTTTTATGTTTACTCATCTCCATGTTCCAGGAGGATCCCTCAGGCCACAGACTTGCAGTCCTCACCCTCTACCAAAGCCTGCGCCTCCTCCTTCCCAACCCCCCCAACAGGACCCTGCTCCTCCTCTTTACACTTTAAGGTTCGCACAGGAAGTCACATTAGCTCCTCCCTGAAAAACTCGCTGTCTCCCTCCAGCCGGGGTCCAGGGAGGCCGACCACAGGGGTGGCGGTGGAGAATTCTGGAGGGGGCAGCTTTGCTCGTGCTCATCCTGAACCTGGGGGGAAGCCGTCTATGGTGCGTCCCATGGGTCTGGGGAGGCACAAGAACCCAGTGGGACGGCCCAGCAGGCAGATGGTGAAGCTGCGGGAGGAGGCCACCACTGCTGCCACTGTTCGCAAACGCAAGGCCCCCACCCAGGAAGGAGAGCACTCTGGCCCCGACAGGAACTGCATTGTCCTTCAGGACAGGGGCCGCCCCCACTCCGCTCCTTCCTCTTCCAAAACCCCCCCTCATTCCCTCCTTCCACATGGACAAACAAATGGCACTCTATCTCCTAGTGGCAAGCCCCGCCCACCGCCACACCCGTCAGACTCTCACTCTCCTGCCGCCAAGGCATTGTGGACATACAGACGGACACACACCCCAACGCTCCATTCCTCCCACCCAGAACCCGCCCCAACAAACTCTCACTGCAAGGTGGGGTCAGGGGAGACGGGGCTGCACGGCGGTGGGAGGGGCTTCGAGCACCAGGGACTACTAAAAAAGCGCAAGCTTGGTGGCCTGGAGGAGCCTTCATCCAAACCGCCTGCACAGCGCACCCCATCATCATCATCCACCTCCCAACGATCCAACTTCTACTCCTGGAAGGACAGTAAAGGAGGGGGGCTGGCGGGAGGCGTGGAGAAGAAGCTCAGCGCACAGAAGGTACATGTGACGATTCAGTGAAGTCACTGGCTTACGTTGCTTTGAACAAAAGGGGCTAGATTTGGTAAAGCAGCCTGACATTAAACCATTGTCATCAAGTTCAATTTTTGACTTTATTCAAGAAATAATGTCTATACAAATTTTTATTTTTTAATTCCATAAATGTAGTCTTGCCAAAAGTACTTTACCTTTCATATTTGATAGGAAAATGTGTATAAAAAAGCAAACTTCTAAGAATCTTAAACTTAGCTTAGGTTTATGGCGTAACAAATATGGTAACATGTTTCTTAATCAGGTTTCAAATATAAAACCTATTTACTGTAGATTAATACTGATTTCTGTCCTATTTAGAATGCAAATTATCAAGGGCTATGATGAGTGCATTTACAGTATTGTGGTGCAGAGGTAAAGTGGTCAACCTCTGACCAGAAAATTGCAGGTCTGGTTCCCACCTTGCCTACCCATGTGTCAAAGTTTCTTCACGCGAGACGTCGGTATGGGAATGTGTGCGCGCGTAGGTAAATAGGACCATGACTGTAAAGTGCTTTGGGCCTTAAAGGGCCAATATCATGCAAAATCTACTTTTTTGAGCTTTTAGGTGTATTATAATGTTAACCCCTTGCAAAAAACAACTTCAAACTTTACTTCATTCAAAACCCTGCTCTCTGAGCACTAGACCCTGCCAATCCCTGAGAATGACTGGGCCCTCACGTGCATACGTAAGAACTTTGGGGAACAGCCCCATCCAGGAAAAGTCTGCCCTGCCAGCACCGTCTCAAGGCTAACACACACACACTTTCTCCACTGAGCTAGCGGTGATCAGTAAAAAAGCTTTCATTTTAGCACTGACTCTGAGAAGAAGTGGTTTCTCTTGCACCTAATCTGCAGAGACAGCAACGGCTCGCTTTTTTGCAAAAGACAAATTCTTGCACCTTTCATAATTTTTCTAACTTTCTAAGATGATAGAGGGCGGATGAAGACATGACCTTCGAAGTCTCATCAGCAGCTCTGACTGTATCAAGTCTACCACAGCTCCATCTCCTTTGCTTCATTTCACCACACCGACAGTCAGATCCAGGCACTGGTGTCAACTATTTCCATTAGGACAGCTGACAGTGATAATCAGTCATTTGTATTAGCTGTTTTTAATGGTCTAGGAATGGAAGTACAGTCTGTCAACAAATCACAAGGACAAAACATCTTATCTGCAGTTCTTCCTAAGCACAGATGGGATTCAGCTGTAAAACGCAAACTGATAGACCTTTAACCTTTGTGTTTCTGTTCTTCTGAAGCCAAAACTGCACCACTGAGCATCTGCCTTAAGATGCCTCTGCCAGGGAGCCTTCCCTTCTGGTTCTTCAGGGAGGGAGCCAGCTCGCCCGGTCCTGCGGGAATGGGACATACCCGCTCAGCCCTGCAGGGAGGGGGCCGAACTGACCTGTCATGCAGTGAGGCCACAGCACTCTCTGTGGGTCCACAAATACCTCAACATGTCTGGTTATGCTGCTACGTTGAATATGTTTGTTTGTAAAAAAACAAAAACAAAAAAAAAACGGATTAAAGATGTCCTTTTCCACATAGTCTGTGACTCTGTCATATATTCAAATATTTTTTCTGCTCTTACAGGAAGCTTGTGGTCTCTATTGGGGTCAGGGCAATGCTCATGAGTTCAAATGTAGTTCACCTTTGTCATGGGAGGGATAACACATCAAGGGTTATATACATTCATTTTAACCTCCTTTATTGTGTATAGATGGGTAGGTTTCAACTGTTTGCTGCTTGTGTTTTACTAGGTTAATACTTTCTTTTTTACTAGTTTAGTCTAGATACAGAAACACTGTATTAAAACACAACAGATATGATAGGAATAAAAAACGTATTTGACTAATTTAATATATTTTTATTTTTGGTATATTTTACAAACATTATTAACTAACAGATGGAAATATTTAACTTTACAAATAAATAAAAGTTAATAATATATATTTTTATTATTATTATTATTATTGAGCACATCACAACACACAGGAATCAAACACAGGACGACGAATTTTATTTTGAAATGCTACCTGATCAGGTTGTCAGTTCTTGGTGACGTAATCTGGTTACGCGTCTATAACGGAAGTCGTCAAATTACTCGGATGTCCGCGGTCGGCTACTTTTGCTGGACACAAACTTTTTCATTGTGAAAGAGCAGATACTAAGGCTGAACCAGACCGGCTGGACCGGTTCTGTGGAACACGCTGTGCGGCTTGTTCGGCGGGCAAGCCAGAGGAGAGAACAGTACACCGGAAGTGGACATGTTGACAGTGCGCGCGCGGCTGACCCTCTGAGGCGCCCGGTTCGATTTTCCCCCGTTCGGCAGCAGCATGCCGTCGGACGTGGAGTACAGTCCGGTGGGAGAAGGGCTCGGCATGCGGGACTTTTGGCTGTACGCGTGGATGCGCAGAGCTGCTGTAATCTCCGCACACTTGACGTCGCTGGGCCTGACAATAACCATGAGCGTGCTGTCTAGACCCGGAACGAGTGAGTACTTCACTGGCATGTGAGATACAGCTGAATGCGTGCGTGTGGCGGTCCACGGTGTCTATGTAGGTTCAGTTTTCTGCCTTTAGTATTACTTTGGCAGGTAAACAGGAACTCTGCCTTCAGATCCGTGTCTGACAGGTGACATCTGACATACCTGTCTGACGTGAGTCAAGTCCATCTCTGACAGCTGAACAATGGCTCTGCTTGCAGGTTCATGTCTGACAGGTGAAATGTCCCTCAGGTTTAGTTTTGAGGTTACCGTGGTTATGGGTTTGTGTGGTATGAGAATATGACAAGAAATACTTTTTGTTTTCTTGTCTTTGTTTACTATATTATGTCTTCTGTCAGGCCTCTTTTCCTGGCATCCAGTGTGCATGACTGTTGCTGTAAGTACAGCCTTCACCTACACACTCACGCACACACATTGCAGGAGGGGGGGTTGAAACTGGACTTGTGTTGGATGGATTGACCTTTCCAGGTCATCGTCAGAGATCATCTACTTCTATCTGGTTAAACCGAAGATGAGCTGCTGGTTTCATTTGACCTCAGTCCTGCAGTCTTTGTATCCACACTCCTCCACTGTAAATAATTGATGCATCAGCTGTCATTCGAGCTGAGTTGCTCCTTCCGTTCATGTACACACAGGCCATTGTGGAACGAGACTGATGCAAATAGGACTTCTTTAGAACTGATATATTCCAGTCTAAGCCAAACAAAATGTACTGTATTTTTTGTAGTGTAACGCTACGTTCACACACCAGGCTCGGAAAGTCTATATAAACGCACGTATATGGTCATTTAGGGCTTCCGCATTTTAAAATTTAACATCATTCATGCATAGCTACACAAGTTTTTGAGTTGAAACGGTATGGAGAGAAAATAGTATCACACCGATTTGTGTGTTTTTAATTCTTGATTTGTGATTAACTTTGGATTTGTGAGTAATTCTTGATTTGTAACTCACAAAACATTTTGTGCATAAGTACGAAAATTACTATTCAAAAAACTAAAAAAAACTTAAAATGTCAACAGCTTGAAACTAACTGCATGCAGAAATCTTTAAAAAATATGCACAATTTTTTTCTTTCTAGGAGACGTGAACAGAGTCTCACATATGTGAGACACACAATCATATGAGATTTGTGTGTATAACCAGCGATTCGTACATAATTTTCAAAAGTTTATGCGTATAGTTAGTTTCAAGCTGTTGTAATTGTAAGTTGTGCGTGTTTAAATTGTATTTGTTATTATTTCGATTGTGTAATTTTTGTACTTATTCACAAAATGTATTGAATGAGTAGCAAATCCAGAATTATGCTCGCACAAATCTGGCTGATACTTTTTTCTCTCCTTGTTGGTTGGACATCACTTCTTCTTCTGCGCTGCTGTCAGGAACAAATGTTCATATACACACACCTACAGTGCCCTCTAGTGGTTATTAGTGGGAACAGCCGTTAAATAGCAACCTGTTATTAGTGGGAAAATAATGAATAAATGAGCCTATGAGATATATATATATTTACTTAAAAATCACATACAAGCCGCTATGCAAAAAACATGAACTTATACCCTAAAGATACGGTAATAATTGAGCTAATTGAACCCAACCCCCCCATATGTTAGTCCATATCCATGTAATCAGTGTTCGCCCCCACCCTCTCTCTCTGCAGTTCTGTGTCTTCATGACGGAAGGACTGCTGCTCTTCTCTGCAGAGGGCTCTCCATTCTGCTTCAAGTCTCGGAAGGGGAAGGTGCGGGTCCACTGGCTGTGTCAGGCTCTGGTTCTGACCACTGCAGCCACAGGCCTGGGCTTCATCACTGCCAGCAAATCGGTGTCAGAGCACCCACACTTGACCAGCTGGCACAGTCTGCTGGGCTGCTGCACACTGGCCTCCACCCTACTTCAGGCAATTTTTGGCATCTCCGTGACCTTCCAGAAGGAGCTGCACCTCTCCTTGCCCCCCTCAAGACTCAAGCTGTACCACGCTACCTGTGGGTTGCTGGTTTACCTGCTGGCCACCGTCACTGTGGTGTCCGCCCTTTTCTCAGACTGGTTCCAGGCCAGCGTGAAGGGACCTGTGTGGTGGGTCTTACTGTTTCTGCCCTTCTTCCCTGCTTTGGTAGTGATGAACCAGATCACAAACGTCTACCTGCCCCGCAAGAAGATGAGCAGCTAGGAGGCAGCAGACTTTGGTGGGTAGGGGGGGTTCAGCTTTGAACAGCCGGTCTACTATTTTAACTCCACCTCAAAATTTGAATGTATTTCTGATTTTCAGGGTCTGTTTTGTCAGATATTGCTGCAGATGTTTACTTTACCTCTCAAATAGTTTAAGGGCTTTTAGGATTTCAGGCTCATTAAAGATCAGGACCTCTGGAATCAGCTCTGCTGGATTTCAGAATAAGACATTTGCATTTTTATTTTTGTGCACTGATTTGGATGCTGTGCGCCTGAACAAGTCCTGCTGGATGAGGACGGATGAGTTGTTATACATATAGGAGCAGCTAATTAAAGAAACAAGGCATTTTAAGTGGAAGTTAACTACATACTGTGGATGCTTGAAGGTTAATTGATGAGTGACTTTGATTTAATTAATTTATTTGTTTTGTTTTGTTTTACAAGAAAATACATTGAAAATCATGAAAAAAAAACCATAAAGCCTACTTTTATATAAAAACTAGAAGTCTGTACAGGAAACACACAAGTGGGGCAACATTATATGAGGGGAGAGGTATGTGTGTGAAAGCTAATAGCAACAGAAGGATGATAGACCTTACATTCACCAATAAATTATTTTTCTCAGTTTCTACAAAAAGCCTGTTTTTTGTCTCATCACCATAACCCGATCTGATCCAGGTTAATCAGGTGACCCAAACCTGAGATAACTAACCTGAAATGTTGAACAAGTGTCAGTGGGGTCAAAGCCACGCCCCTAGCTTTGGTTTCAGATTTAAGAATAACCTGGAAATACCAACAGTTGCAGCCCCTCAAATGACCACTGGGGATTGGTGTCAGAAGGTTGGTATTTTCTAGGGATGTAAGATCTAGTTATGGGAGTAACAGAAGTACTGGTTCTAAACTAAAAATAAAACGTTTTGCTGGTAGAAAGATAGAAAATCAATCAGTTAACTGTCAGTATCTTTTCCTGCTGTACTCTATTGTGATGCGAGCAAAAAAGTTGTCCAATCACAAGCTTGTTCGACCAAGTTAGCTCATTTATAATTGTCTGAATTTGAACAGAGAGGATGTGTGACCTAAACATATAACCCTCTTTTCTTATAGCACTGCAAACAATACCTGAATAAATCAATATTTTATATAACTACAAAGAACAACACGTCTATAGACTCCGAAATGCCAGGTTTGAATGGTTGAAGCTGTTGTTATACATTTATATTTGCTGCTTAAAATAAATACTACCAGTAAGAAAATAAAAAGTAGTTTCTCTTAAATGCTAAATGAATCATAAATGTCTAGATCCATTTAGGTGAAAGAATGAGGCTAAATCAAATCACCAAAGTTAAATGAATCTTTTATGGATTGATTCATGGACCATGTATTGAGATGCATTTTAAATCATCTGATAGGAAATGATCAATTCCTTTGTATTTTTCATTTACTAATTTAAAGTAAAAACTAGATTTGTCATAATAGACATGCATAAACTTGTGTTACAAACATTTGTGCTGTCAATGTATTTGTTGTGTTAAATGTTTTGTCGTTTTCATTTTAGAAGTGCTCAGATTAGCACATATTTAGGAATGTTGTTGAATGGAGCAACCTCTGCATTTCATAAGCATTTCAGTCCTACCTGCATCCAAAAGATGAGGTTAGAGGTTATCCACCCAGTGTGTTTATGTCTATGGTGTTTGCCCATAGGGTTTAACTGTACTTGGGATTGATTGTTTAGTTCAATCTAGTTTTTTCACCATCATCAGGGAAAAAAAAGAGAAGAATTCAGTCATTTTCATCTTTATTAGCAAACTGCGTAGAACTATCTGGCTGAGGTGCATGTGTGTATTCTTGAGTGAAATGGGTTAGAGCAATTAGAAAAAGAACAGTTTAACAACAACGTGGTATTTAAAGATCAGATTCAAAAACATCATCCAAAACCAAACGTTTTTTCTTGTTTCCACCAAACAGGTTCTACGTCAACAGATGTTCTCCATCCCTTTGGTGAAGCACTGCTGGTTCTTTCAGAGGTGAACACGTGCACGTGCACATGAACAGACACCTTCTCAAACCTAACCTAAGGAAGCTCCAGCTGTTACACAACTGTGTTCTGGTTTTGGTCCTGTTGTGGTTGCGGTGTGTTCAGCCTTGTGTGTGCACAAACCCAAACTTCTTCAGTCCAAAGTCAGAAGCAAAGAACAAATGACTGCTTTCACTGCTGCATCGTCAAACTGTCTTAACAGTAGAGATTTGAAGGAGTGTCCCAGCTATGAGTGAGGCTCAGACGTCTTTTCCCCGCAGATAAAGGTGACAGAATTGTCCAGCAGCTCGTACATGTTCACCTCCACCACTTCCCCTGCCCCACCTCCGTTTGGGAGAGCAACCAGAACCTGCCGGCCAATCCCCAGCTGCCGTTGCTCTTCTAATGATTTTTTTGGCTCCACCTTTTCGTCTTTGGCCGCTTCTTCTGCCGAAACAACCTGGTTTAAAAAAAAGAATGCTGTATGTGAACAACTCAAATCATGATTAACAGCAGTTGCTAGCTCCGCCCCTCAAACGTGACCAAAAGGTGGGGCTAAACGCCAGCTGGCAGAACTGACATTTAGCAGCACTTACCATGGAGGAGGTGGGGGCCTGCTGGTCTGCACTGCTCTCCTGCTCTGACGGCACCTCCATGTGGGAGGACAGCAGGTGCTCCTGCAACTGCAGCATGGAGCAGCAGATCAGGGAGCAGAGTGGGCAGCTGAACGCCTCACTGCTCTGGTTCAAGTGATGCTTGCACACGTGCTCTTGCACCCGGTCGTCTAGAACCTCCTTACAGAACAGACAGCGCATGACAGACACCTCTGCGCCTGTAGAAGGCAGACACACAAGGTCAGGACAGTCAGACATCGCTGCATGTCATCTACACGTAGATCTACACTTTCGCCTTGTCCTCCGTTGAACTGAGCAGCTTGATACAGCTGGCAGGACGGTGAGGAGCTGCAGCCGGACCCTCACCTTGGTGGTCAGCAGTCCGGTGTCTGAGCAAACTGGCTGCACTGGGGAAGAACTTGAAGCAGACGTCACATTGGACCAGCGACTTGAGCTGTCGGGTGTGGCTGGCAAACACATCGGGGTGGTTGGTGCGGTTGTGGTACCAAAGACCGGACAGTTGCTGCAGCAACACAGACACAGACAGGCTCACAGTCAGCTGTGAAAACCAAGTGTCTGAATTCACTCTACTTCCTAACACAAAAAAGACTATATAGTGTAGTACTATTCAGCACCTTGGAATTAATGCGATTTGGACACATGCTTTGTACATGCACTACGTTTTTTTAACTCCAAATATGACGTCGCATTAATAGGTCATCTGCTTGTTTCCTCAATTTTTTTTCAAATAAATCGTTCACACAATGCATTGTGGTCTATATTTGTCAATCTATCGACGCACACTGGTTTTTCACAGACTTCTGGGAGATTCCCACGGCACTGGATTTTGGAATTGTGAGTTCAGACAAACCCCAAAAAATTGTGAATGCCCTATATAGAGCACAAACCAGGGAACTCAACCCTGAACTCACTCCCACCTGATAGGACTTGTTGCAGAGTTCACAGCTAAACTGTTTGCTTCCAGTGTGGTTGGCCTTGTGCTTGTCCAGCAGGGCGGAGCTGGTGAACATCTTGTTGCAGATGGTGCACTTGTGGAAATCCTTTGGATGGAACTCCTGGAGATGCTGCTGGTGTTGCTCTAGAGAGGAGAAGCTGAGGCAGCACTTCTGACAGTCATGCGGTTCTGCCATATCTGTTCACAAGAAACAGTTACATGATTCAGACTAGGTCCCACAGACAGTCCCACCGAGCTGCTTCTAAGAGACTTTAAGAGAAAAGAAACCAAGAAATGTTCTGCTTTCAAAGTCTGCGATAGTCATACTTTTAGTGTGATAAGTACTCTCTTATTACTATTATTTTGAAAGCCACTCCTACTGTTGAAGTGCATTTTTAGATGAAAGGTAACTTTTCTGAAGAAAGGTGGTTCTGAAAAATATAATGACTGGATAATAGCTGTTTATTTCTCAATAGAAGTCTATGGGATATTGGCCTCTTGGAACTAGCAGGTACTTCTCGTTTGGAACGTGTGAGGGAGGAATCACTCAGTCCTTCCTCGTATAGAGTCAATGTGTAAAAAGGCGGCTCTTACTGTGAAAGGTGTGCAGGTGGACAGTAAGGCCGCTAGCCTGGCTGTAGCCTTTGCCACACTCTCGGCAGACGTAGGGTCGGTCTCCGGTGTGAGTCCGGACGTGACGCGTGAGCTCGATGGACTGAGCAAAAACAGCCTTACAGTACTGACACACGTACATCTTTCCTGAAACACAGAGAAGCAGCACAGGCAGAAGGTGAAACTTTCAGAGCCTGAGCTGAGGGAAGCTGAGGAGGACTTTTCATGGGGGAGCAGCTGTACCCTCAGAGTGCTTCTTCTTGGTGTGGTAAGCCAGCGCGGCGGCCACACTGAAGCTCATGTCGCAGTGCTTGCAGCGGTACGGCCTCTCTCCAGTGTGCAGCCTCATGTGGTTCTTCAGAGAGGAGTTGGCTCCAAACTTGGCACCGCACTCCTCACAGACGAACGGCCTCTCATCAAAGTGCTCTGTGCGTTTGTGGTAGAGCATACCTGAAAGACCGCAGGGTCAGAGCGGAGCTTCACAGCTTCACAATAGGAGAGCTTCTGCTGCCTCACCTGATGGATGTGCAAAGCTCCGGCCGCAAAGGTCACAAGCCACTTTCTTCCTGGTGCGCATGGGGCTGGGGTGAGCCTCAGCCTGATGGCGCCGCAGAGCTCTCTGATTGGCCAGTTTTTCTGGGCACTGAGGACACTGCTGCTTACACTGCTTGGACATAGAGCAGCGCTTCATGTGAGCCATCATGCGGCACTTGTACTCGAAGCTCCTCTGACACCAACGGCAGGAGAAACGTTTGGACGGGGAGGTGGAGCCTGCCTCCTTCTCCTCCTTGTTTTGATCTTTGTCCTTCACATCCAACTGCTCCTCTTCTCTGGAATCATTCTGCCCTGAGTCTGCTGGAAGACACACAAAAGTGAGATGAGTGACAAAGCTCCAACAACAGAGACTCCTCTGACTCTTCCTTCTCACCTGCTTCTGGAGGAGAAGCCGGCGCACTCATCTCCACATCCTCCAGCAGAGGGAGCAGCGATGAGGGAAAGGAGGATGGTGCTTTCTTTTCCACCTCTCGGAGGAGCCGAAGAAGCCCCCCCTCAGTGATCCCTCCGTCCTTCACTCTGCTCATCAGCTTCTCAAGGGCAGAGGCGGGGTCTGCTTCCTGGCAGCAGCAACAGACGACCTGCCAGCAGAGGGGCAGCAGGTCAGAGCCCCTCCTTTCAGAAGCTCTCTCAGTCAGAGGGGATTGTGTAGGTCCAGCTCCCACACCTTAAACAGCAATCTGCCTCATATTCTTCCTGAAGATTTTGTTTTTAATGTCTGGCAGATAAAACATAATCTCCACAGAGACTTAAGTCTAAACATTCCAAGCCTTACTAAAGCTGTGATGAAAGAAAGGAAAGACCTTATAAAGACGGTGCAGTGACCTGTTACCTCACTTTCCTCCTCATGCGGGAGATTCTCTGCTGCCTTGCTTAGCAGCTCCTGGACAGAGGGCACAGTAGCCAGGAACTCCTTGAGCTGAGAAGTGTGCTTAAGAAGTCCTTCATTGGTTTTGTTGACCGGTGTCTCTGAAGAAGCGCAGCAGTCTTCTTCTGCATCCGCCGAGGTTTGGTCCATCCCTGTGAGCAGACAGAAACATGTTTGATTTTTGAAGGTCTGAATGTTTCAGCTCATATTTCAGAAAAAGACCTGTGAGGTCAGATGGATCCACAGGGGCTTTTTTGCTTGCCGGTCCTTCATCTTCATCTTTGCAGGAATATTCTTCCTCCTTCTCCTCCTTTGTTTCCTTCTTCTCCTTCTCCTCTACTTCTACAGCCTGCTTCTCCCTGCTGGGGGAGACAGAGCCCTCCAAGCGTTCCGTCTGGACTTTGTTGGTCTCGCTGAGTCTCGTGGTTTGTTCAGACTGGGTTGGGGTGGGGCTCTGTTGGTTCACCAGTGTGCAGAGGACGCTTTTAAAGCCGACAGCCACGTCAAACATCTGCAGGCTGTCTGCGGCAGTCACAATGCGGTTGACGTTGTATTTTCCCAGAGGCAGTTTTCCCGTGTAGAGCATGTCCAAGAGGCAGGCGAACTCTTGTGAAGACACCACACTGGTGTCAATGGAGATAGTGTCTGAGCCGTCCAGCAGAGACCTGCAGAACCAGAGGGGGAAAAAAACTTTCTTAACGGAGTAGCTAACACATTTGCAGCAAAAGAAAATGAAAATGTTTCACACTAAAGTCAGAACTGCAGCTGTTTGTGGGAAAGCTTATATGAAAGAAAACCTCCTGAACAAACTTGGGGGCTGTGAGGAGGCATACCTGAAGAGTAGGCTGGAGGCCGCCAACACCAGCTTGTGGGCGCGGTGATGAGTGTCCCCCACCAGGATGGTGCAGTCACAGAGGTAGCCCTCCTTCCTCAAGGCCCACAGCTGCTGCAGCAGCTGGCTGCTGTAGTTGGGAAGATCCATCATGCCTCCTGTGGAGGTGGTTGGGGTGGAGCCCTGATTCCTCAACTTTAAACTGAAAAGTGTAATAATGATGTGCATGAAAACCTTTTTTTTTTCATTTTTTTTTCCATACATTTGTTCAGGCCTGTTTGGTGCACCAATTCAAAATTACTGCTTGGTTTTCATGTTTGAGTCAAATTTCATGTATTATAACTTATTATAACTTTTCAATAGGCAATTTTTTAACTGACAATTGATGGTGAGAGAACTATTGTGTCTTTGTGGATTTAATTGCATAAATATGTATTACCATTAATATGTGTAGTACAAAATACAGAAATATTTTAATTATATTAATAATTATAAATATATTAATGTATTGATATTAATGATCGAGTTGTTTGAAATACATTTTTCTACTCTCTTTTTATTTTCATAAAAATTCTTCTGTCTTTTTAAAATATATAAATATATTATTTTTTAAAACAGATTATTAGATGATTCTGTGATAATCTGCAGGTAGGAGGAACACACACTTCATAATTGACATAAAATTAAAGATCGCAAGGGATCAACAAAACCTATTTTGGAGGGAAGACGCCCGGCTATCGATTTAATGTTTTCAAACAAACCAAACAGACGAACAAACGGGTCAATAACCGCTGCTCAGTCGCTATACAGGCGGTTTCAAGATGACATTACCTGAATTTACTACGATCCAAATCTTTATTTAAACCGCTCCGTGGACACAATCCTGGGGTTATTCAAAAATCCAAGTCTTTATTTAAACTTCTTTGCGAACAGCTACAAATGCGCAATAAAGCTTGACCGTTTTGAAGATGGCGACATGTGGTGTAGCACAGAAATAGGCTCGGCTAGTCTGCTATGCGTTGTGTCATAGTTCCCAGGATTTACTGTCGTTAATTCTTTGTCAAAAACCGTATATCAATACCTTCTACGTTCCAATTCATTGTTTTGTTTACTTTAAAATATATTCTATACTGCTGTGTTATCCAGGACTCCCATAAAACTGGACCGATTAGTCTTAACAGGTTTAAAAAAAATGTAACGAGGAGGCCATTTAGTATCATGTTTGTGGAGCAAAATAAGTTTCTTTTTAACAAATTTCTTTACAAATTATTTATCCCACGGTGATTCACAACCTAATCAAAAAATAAAACATAGTAAACAATCATAGACATAAGATAAGCAAGTCAACTTCAATATTCTGTGTGGACATGTCCCGTTTTGTTTGTGTATGTTTGTTATTCTTTATACAAAGAGCTATATCCCAACGACTGTTTTCTCTACCTTTTAGAGAGGCAAATATTACATCGAACGACAGCGCATGGAATAGATTTAGACAAGGAATCCATCAAAACTTTGTGTTTTTCTTGTTTTTCACACAATATTCAATAGTTTTTACAAGGTCCCTCGTAGTAAGATGAAGCAAAACTCAAAAATGCAATTACTTTGTAGTTGAAACAAACAAAGAAAGCTGTGTTTAGGATTAGCGTTCATTAGATTAAAGTCTAATGAATGCTAATCATAAGCACAGTTTCATCCATTAAGTAAAATAAAGGAAACAAATAGATGAATAAAATGTTGAAACAATAGGGCAAGTCAATAGTCAAACATAAATATTATTATTGAGAAATTCTCACTATTAAAGCATCATGAAAAAACTAGTTGTTTAGGTCTTCACATTGTTAACATTTGACATAAAAGGAGTAAAAAAAGATTGCTACACCTTTATTTCCGTAAACAAATGTACAGACAAGTCTAAACAGTGAAAAGAATAGGTAACATAAAAATATTATCCTTTATTTTAATTTCTGTCCGTTTATTGTTTACAAATGTACTGTTTTAGGTTTGGGGAGAAATGTGTGCAGTAACACCATCTACAATTTGTGTTTACAGGTACAGTTGCTTTTCAGCAGCAACAACAAAACCAGTTTTAAATCTAAAACAGAAATTTTAGACATAAACCCTAAATTGAAAACAAAAAAAAATTTTTTTTTGCTTGTTTGGATGGAAAAAATCAAATAAAGTTGTCAGGAAAAAAACGTGTACGTTTCTGCGTCACTGTCTGACGTCGTGTTGATTTTGAGCGCAGAAATAATGTATTTATAAATTGACGCAAGCGCGCTAAATCTAAAACAAGCCGTACATAAAATGCCAAAATACACAAGTGTGTGGATAAATTGGCGGCACTCATGAAAGGTTCGGACATATTTGTTTTTGACACAATAAATTCTGAATTTGTCGTTAATTCGCGGTAAAAAGGAAGAGGCTTAGCCGGTCGGGCTAGCTGCAGTTTAGCGGGGGGACTTAAGTTGTGAGTTTGATTAACCTGTTCTTGTTCGAAAATCACAATGGTACGATCTTTACTGGGGACTTTGGTTAGCTGTTTAGTCACTGGACTTTGTGCTGTAAACCGTAGCACAATATAAGGTTGCCGGTTCGGTCAGGCAGCCGTACTTTTGTCCTTTGAGAACCAGGCAACTAGCTTAGCACCGGCTAGCTTGTTGGGTTAGCATCCGTGAAACACTTGGCCTAATTTTTAACCAATTTGCGTGAAGGCGCTCAAAAACCGGGGATCGTTTAATTGCAGGATAATGGCGCCTCGTGTACAATTGGAAAAGGCAGCTTGGCGCTGGGTGGAAAACGTGAAACCAGAAGAAATAACGCAGGAACACATCGAGTTAGCATATCGCATTAATCTCCCGGCCTGCAAGAGAGGAGCCTGCAGGTACACAGTTCTCATACTCTGCTCATGTCTGTCTGTTCATTTGTTATTTTGTCCACAGCTGTGTAAAGTTGACTGTTTGTCAAACAAGGGAAAACCAATTTCAACGATATGCACAGAAATGTTTATATTGGTCACACTACCTGTTTATTAACTATTTTTATTCACAATTTAGTTTTAAACTAGCATGTTGGAAAAAGCCACCCAAATGGCTTTTAAATTATCAGCAAGTGAAAAGGTAACTAGGAACTACCAGGCAGTTAATAAATACTGTTTTTGCCAAATTAGAAAACACTGAAAATGAATCTTAAAGAAATACATTCAATTTATTAAAACAAAACAAATAGTTTCGTATTATTTCGAAGGAAATAGATATTATTTATACCTCTGTAAATCAAACATTTTATTGAAATGAGATAAAAATTTCATGTTAATAAAATTTAAATAGGGTTGTGCTTGATACTGCTAACTATTAAAGAAATACATACCGGTGTATATAAGTTTTGGAATAAAACCCAGCCCCAAATACATTGTTAATGTGATATGACAACAAAATAATATGTTTTAAGTAAACAAACAATTATTGAAGGTTAGTAGAACATAGTAACACATGTAAGCTCAATGAGTGAGTCAAAAATAGTTTCGTTTATATTTTTTATACTTTTCTTTTATTAATATTGCTTATTTCTAATAAAAAAATAAAGAAACAAAGAGAAACATTTTTTTTCTTTAATAGTTGTAACTTTTTTCTATAAAGCATTGTAATGTCTGTTTTCTTTTTTTAAATTGGATACTTTTTTGCAATAAACAGTTAATACATTAACTAGAAGGAAAATTTGCTTTTGTTTTTACAAAAGATTATTTCTGAGGATTTATTACCAGCATATTTTCTTAGTTCATTCCTCATTTTATAAGTAATATTATTCATACCTTATTTTAAAGTCTTACCAAACAATACATAATTGGAACTTTGCAATCTTGTTAGGAGAGACAAGGCTGAGTCATTAAAAAATAATTTTATGATTTTTGTTTTTTGGTTGCCCCAGTGTATTTTTTTGTATGTGTGTGTGCTTTGGTTTTTAACTTGTAAAACTGTAAGTTGTCATGTTCA
Source organism: Oryzias celebensis (assembly GCA_014656515.1). Classification (NCBI taxonomy): domain Eukaryota; kingdom Metazoa; phylum Chordata; class Actinopteri; order Beloniformes; family Adrianichthyidae; genus Oryzias; species Oryzias celebensis. Next base: position 11,885,818 of record BNCR01000005.1, read on the forward strand.
ACATTAATATGGCTAATTGTTGGACACAAACACGGCTGCTTGCATCGCTACATTTTTTTTTCTTGTATAAGGAATTAAAAGTCATGTCAGATTAAACACACATTCCTGCAGAGTCATGCTGATCTCCGCAAAATAAACAACCGCAGGGCTGAGTCTTTTGCCTTAGTCTGTGTTGACTTCTTACTTTTCTTTAAATGCGTATGCTGTGGTGGTTCAGCATAAAATGAACATTCAAAATGCCACCGTTGTCTCTACAGAAAAATAGTTAGCATTAGTGGTATTGGTTACTATTGAAAGTGTTAGTTTACTCCATGAAGTCCGTTATCAGATGTTAGGTTAACTTTTTTCTCAGTTGCTCTCATAAAGTGTTAGATTTACAGAGATTTTAATACATTTTCTTTCTTTTTACATGATTTTTGTCTTTGTTATCAGACAACACAGTGGCTTGGAAACTGACTGAACCGTTAAGGCTACACTTTAACTGGTAGTTACTATGTTTATTTGATTAACCAACCTATCAATAACAACATTGATGTTTTGATTCTGGTTTTGTTTGAATTGTTCTTAGGATGCTAGTCCAGTAGGATCCGGGACAGATGAGGGATGAAAAGTCTGACAGAGGTTAATTTTGTGGAACAGGAAATTAATCAACTGTGTTTACTTTTACAGAAGAAATTGTAAAGGGAATCCCAACTGTCTTGTGGGGATTGGTGAACAAGCCTGGCTCGGGGAAATTGATGAGAATGCATTCCACAACATCGATGACCCAAATTCAGAACGCAGAGATAAGGTCTGTCTGTAATCTTCTGCAAATAAATATAATTTTTTATGTCTGTATTTCACTTCCTCTGTCCGTGTCTGCCCTTCCCCCCTCCAGAACACATTTGTTGGACTGACCAACCTTGGTGCAACATGTTACGTCAACACATTCCTGCAGGTGTGGTTCCATAACCTGGAGCTTCGGAGGATTCTCTATCAATGCCACAACCCACGAGCACAGGAGCATGACACTGAAACAGGTGCATTCAAAAACGTCCACACCAGGATGAACTGAAGCAGCTAAGCCTGTGTGGGTTTACACATGGGATACATGCAGGCCTACAAGGCACATATTTGATGACTGCATCGCTGGTTCAATAATCACAGTCACATGCAGAGAAGTTTTATGTCCAAAGCAGCAGCTTGTTATGAATAAACATGAATAGTTCAGATTTGAAAAGGTCTCATTTAAACAGTTTAATTGACTTATTTCCACACCCACAAAAATCAGATGATTTGTAGTACTCATACATTTTCTAGTAGACTGGATTGTGATCCTCATAAAATATGTTTTAATCTAAGTCCAATTGGGAAGTACCAATAACATACTTCCCTATTTTATGATGTAACTTTAAAACTTTCTGTCAGTTTTAAAAACTTCTACCAGAGTAGTCTGGGTAAATTTTGCGCTGACTGTCTTAGCATTAGCTCTGCTCTTTTTGAAGCCACCAAAACACTTTTTTTTTTCTTTTCTTGTAGAGATGTTGTACAAAAGTAGAAAGAAGTGATCGAGGATAAGTTGTCTCCAAAGTGAACAGCACATTGTTGCAGTTCCCAGAAGGAAACAGCAGATGCCTTAAATACTCAAATCTTTATCTGAGTCTTCTGTCTCTTGCGTATGAAAATCTGACTGCTTATTTTAGGATAACTGCTGTCATCTGATGAAGGACAGCAACTTGTCCTCAAAAAATGTTGTTACTCAACTAAAAAAAAAATCACAACAAAATATTTTTTGCATGTACAAGGGTTTTTGGTTAATGGGTAATTAGAGCTGTCGATGCCACCTGTTGATGCTTTAAAATGAACTCTCCAGACTTTTAAAAAGAATAAATAAATGAGGCAACAAAGTTACAGAAAACATTTTTTTTTATTATACATACAGAAAGATAAATTACAACTATGAATTTGTTGTGGCTATTAGCCATCGAACCAGGACAGTCTGAGAATAAATCTCCATAACAATTTTCTTTTCTGTGCCCTAAGTTTAGCTGAGATATATTTATGATCAAAAACACTTGCACAGAGTATGTTGCCATGGTAACTAGACATTGCTAGAATGATCCTGGTTTTGTGCAATAAGGTCTTGGGAAAGTTTGGCATATCCTGAAAAACCCCAGCTAGATATATCACACAAAATCTGGTTTTGTGTGATAGTTTCATTTGGTGTGAAGTAACTTCACTGTTTGTGTGATCCGCCAGCATCATCGTCCTGAAGCTTCACTGTCCTCGTGATCTGCATCCATTCTTTTCCATAACAATTCAAGGACATCAACTGAACCTGCAGTTTGTGGATCTGCAGACTTGACAGAACAAACTCTTTCTCTGTGTCTCCCTCAGATTACGACCCTCAGTCCATCTGCGAGCATCTGCAGTATCTGTTTGCACTTCTGCAGAACAGCAATAGAAAGTACATCGATCCATCAGGGCTGGTCAAAGCTCTGGGTCTGGATACCGGACAGCAGCAGGTAAAGCAACGTGTTGCTGTTTTTAGCTCACAGATTCAGGAGTGCTATTCTGCTTCATAACTCACTTGGAGAGTTTTTCTTTTGTTTGTAAGGGTCACAGATTTAAAACTGTTCTGCGAAAGCATGATCAATATTTCATATACTTTAATTACATACTGCTGCTGAAACATCCCACATTTTTGTCTTTTTTAAAAAGTCAAAATCCAGTACTTTCAGTACTTTCAATTCATGTAAAGTTTACCACACCAATGCTAATCTTTGTGTTTGATCATATTTCATGTAAGCTTTTGATCATCTGATACAAAACCTGGTTATCTTTGGTGTTTTTTGGCTGTTTAATGCTACAGTCACTAATACAACTGCCACTGATGGGATGCATCGGCAGAATCTTCAAGACTTCATGCTGCCACCCGATTTTTTTCTTTTTTTAAACTGTTTGTGTGGTCATGAAAGCAGATGGCAGGGTTCAGGCCGCCATCAGGCATCAGTCACTCAAGCAGGGATGATGCTATTTACAAATTGCGCAACAACTGGGTGGTGGCAGCTGGATCGCCGTCCCGCAGCAGCTCTGATTAGACAATGTGTAAATGTCTCTGAACAGCGGCAATTCTGCACCACTAGTCATTTGTAACTCAGATTTGCAGCACACATTATAATCTTGTCAATTTACACATTTTTAGAGTAAGTTCCTCCCAATAAAGCACCATGTTCAGTCATCTTTGTATTCTTCTCTGCATCAACTGCAATTCATCAATATGCAAGTCTTGGAGTCACTGTGGTGCTATTGACACCGAGACGCGTTTTGTGCAACAACAATGCTGTCCCCCCATTTGGACCCACGGTGGCTGGGATTGCCAGATTGACATTTGATCATTGCCAGACCCCTGGCCCATGTCAACAGCCCTCGCTGAGTGTCCGCACTGCTACCGTACAATTCTAACAATCGGTCGGTGGCGGTGGGATGGCAGCACAGGGGTAGAGGATGGCTAGAGGGTGGCAGTCTGAAATTGTCCATTTATCAGATGGTTTTGGGGACCTTGGAGACCCTCCTATGAGTCAATTATTGCGCTGCTGCTTTCCTGCATTAGTCTACCACCGCGCGACCCCCAAATGTGTCCAGGCGGCCACTAACTGATGGCAACTTTTAGAGAAAATTTTCTAGTTGCTGTAAAATGTTAACTTTTTCTTAAAGCCTCCCTGGCCGTCATGCAGCGCGTACAAATGTGACTGCCACCTCCCGATTACAAATGCTGCTGCATGGCCACCTGCTGGATTTGATGAAAAACTTGCATTTAGGTCGATGCAGAATGGCATTTTGGGAAATGTGAGTGTAGCCTAAGTTGCCAAATTATAACTTTCTATCTTATGTTTAAAACTTTGGGAATAGAAAAAAATATTCTGTTGAAAACACATCTGGATGATTGAGTAAAAAGAGCAAATACAATGTTTCTTGTGTTCAGTTATATAAGGTATGAAAGAAAAAAGGAAACTCTTTCAGAAAAGAAATGCCTTTTTAACATTAAATCTGTCCACCTCCAGAGATGAGGCACTGAGCAGTTCTTAGACCGAACTGATTAAGAAATCAGTCACCAGTTTAGGTAAAAGATAATCAATCAGGTTACTTTAGACGAGTGTGTGCAGGGAAATGTAACTCGTTTTTAAACCTTTAGCCTGAGTAGGAAGATATTTGATTTCATATGAAAAATAAACATTTTCATTGGTCTTTTGTAAGATACATGTTTTATTAGTACTTTAAAAATGATCAATTTCCCTGGAAGGTAAATTTTCTTTGTGCTGTCTCTGATCTTCTGATCTCTGCCTTCAGGATGCTCAGGAGTTTTCAAAGCTTTTCTTGTCTCTGTTGGAGGACACGTTGTCCAAACAGAAGAACCCTAACCTTCAGAATGTGATCCAGCAGCAGTTCTGCGGCCAGTTCTTCTATGTGACTGTGTGAGTTTTTACAGAGCAGACCTCAGATGCTGAATTCACCTCAGTTCTACATTTATGGAACATATTCTCAGGAGCTGCTCCCCTCCTGTGGACTCGGTTTAGTTACGTTTTTGTGAATCAGTTTTCAAGAGATCCTTGCTGCACACCCAGGGGCTGGCTGTCCTGGTTAAAGTAAGCAGTTCACAAACTGAGGGGTGTTCAGAGCCATTGCAGGGGACATGGATGAACGCACCTAAAGCACTGTTAGCAAAGTGGATGGATCCACATTAGATATGCACCTTTTTGAATGAGAAAGAACCTCATATTTGACCTCCGTCACATGTTTCCTGAAACTCAGTGAAATAAATTAGCAGGTGCTGGGCATAAAGATATACAGTACCTCCTACATCTGAAAGATAAGTTATCAGAAAATTGTGAGGCGACAGCGTAGGAATTACACAAATGTGAGCTCTTCTTTGGGAACCTAAAACCCCCTTTTTTTCCACAAACACAATAACCTCACACATCTTTGTCCTGAGATATAACCTGCTGTGGGTGAATGACTCAAAGACTTGGCCACATTTTAGTTCCCTTAGCTGCTAGAGGTCTCAGGAAAGGTACTGATCTGTAACTGTCTGCCCTGCAGGTGTAATCAGTGTGGACGGTCATCAGCGCTGCCGTCTCGTTTCTATGAGCTAGAGCTGAATATCCAGGGACACAAGAACCTGACGGAGTGCATTACAGAGTTCCTTAAGGTGAGACTGCTTCCACCATAGAACACCTCCCGCTTTTCCCACCACACATGACCACAAACACCTGATGACTAATCACATGACTACAGTAATCCCATCAGACCCGTTTATGTTCAGAAATACAATCATCCAATAACATGACATGGGGATAAGAGGATCCGCTTTCCAGTGGTTTGAATTCTATTTATCTGATAGGTACCAATTTGTTCATGTAAATGAACATTCCTCTCATTGCACTCGTGTTAGCTACGAGTTTCTCTCTGATCAGATATTCTCCCTGGATGGTGTAAATATAACCTTCAATTCCACTGTTAGAAACCTAGGGCTTTTTGTTTGACCTGGATTTATCATTCAAGGCTCACATGTCACAGGCTTGTAAGACTGCATTTTTTTCAACTGCGCTATATATCTAAGATCAGAAATATATTATCGAGAAGTGATGCTGAAAACTCATCCATGCATTTGTTATATCTAGGTTGAATTACTGTAACTCTTTGCTAGCAGCGTGCTCTAAAATTTCTTTAAAAGTCTTCAGCTTGTTCAAAATGCAGCAGCTTGGTTGTTAGCAGGAACCAGCAGAAGTGAACACATTACTCCTGTATTAGCTTCACTTCACTGGCTCCCAGTTGAATCTAGAATCAAGTTTGAAATCCGCTAACAGTTAGAAGCTGGGGAAAGTATGGTGCACTGGGATTCTGTCCTCTATTAATTCTCTCCTCATTTACCCAGTACTATGTTTTATTTAGTTCATCATGCCTCTGTCTGGTGCAGGGCAATTCTTATGTAGTCCCTGTTTTCTCACTGAGGAGGATCTAACGGCAGGGATGTCAGTTTAGCTCAGTCTGTTTACAGTATTGTTTAGTTTAGCAACTAGCTATTGTTTGTATTTTGATGATTGACTTTTTGTTCTTTGCATAAATACTGGTGTGAAGCTTCAGATGACTATGATTGGGATATGTAAGTAAAATTGAATGGAATCATCAGATTGCTTCCCGAATGTAGCCACGTGCTGGATTTCCTCTGGCTCGAGGGCCTCCCCACCACATTCAGGCGTTCTCACAGCTGCCTTTGTCTGTTCTCATGTTCCTATCAACTGACATTTCACATGAAACATCAACACTACATATCTACCTTACCACACTACTCTCTGCTTCTCGTCTTATTGAAGAAAAGGCACCATGTGTCCTTTTCTTGACCTCTTTCTTGTCTCTTACCATGGTTACCCTCCCCATCTGTAGGAGGAGAAGCTGGATGGGGAGAACCGTTACTTCTGCGAGAGCTGTCAGAGTAAACAGAGCGCCACCCGTAGGATCAAGCTGCACAGTCTTCCTCCGACCCTGAACCTTCAGCTCATGCGCTTCGTCTTTGACAGGTCAGTCAGTCGACCTGAGAGCTCGGGTCTCCAGCAGGTTTTCTCATCACTTTCCTCTTTCAGAGACATCATCAGCCTTTATGATAGGGACTGCAACTTAAACCATTTGTTCCTGAATAATTCCCTCAGTTCCATGATGATGATGATGATGATGATGATGGAGGTTTGAGGTGTGATGAAGCATCTTTTCCTGTTTTCCACAGACAAACCGGTCATAAGAAGAAGCTCAACACATTCATCAGTTTTCCTGAGCAGCTGGATATGGAGCCTTTCCTCGAGGCAAGACCAGGTACTTTCTTTTAATTTCATCCAAAAACCTCAGCTCTGGAGTGTCACCCATCTGCCATGTCTTTGAGCGTAGCCTGGTCTGGTTTTTGGGTGGCAACAATTGTGTAACATTGCAAATTCATTATCAACTCTAAAACAGGGACTGTTCTGACTTGTTATATTTGACCATATATTTGAAGTGTAAGTATAAAATACTGGACTGTGCTTGAAAATACGTTATCAAAATGTGATTTTGTGCGTCCTGAAAGTTATCATTTTCACAGATTTTTGTAACATTGCAACATTTTATAAAAGTTCACAGCCTTAAATACATGTTTCACTTTGCTGTGAGACTTTTTTGTCATTTTTAACTCTGTAAATGTGGTTTAGAATCTGTTTGCATCTATTTTTGCTGCGGTTTTAAACCTGCTGCTCTCATTAGAGTAATGAATGTTGTGATCGTGTTTTTGCAGGACAGAAAACTGTGTATGAACTGAGTGCGGTGCTGATCCATCGGGGCATCAGTGCATACTCGGGACACTACATCGCCCATGTGAAGGATGCTCTGACTGGTGACTGGTACAAATTCAACGATGAGGAAATCGAAAAGATGGAGGGAAAGAAGCTGCAGCTTGGTATCGAGGAAGACATTGGTGAGCAGATCTTTACAGACAGGGTGTGTTTGTGTGACCGTTCCTGATGACAACTCGAGGACCACGCAAACCAGAGTAACCAGGTTTCCTCCTAACATGAAAATCTTCTTGTTTTATTTATCATAACTTTGTTATGGTTACGTTTCCTTGGAGAAATCTTCTTCAGCAAAAAAGCTTTCCCTGCAGATTCTTGTTCATGACATTTAGTCATTCGGTAGTTAAACGTATGTAAACAGTCTTTGAATAAATCCTGTAAATAAGTTAAACTCAGGATCTCCAAAGATGTCAGGTGGACAAGCGGGAATGAAACCTGCATGTGCATTCCTTTTTTTTTCTTTCATGATTTTTCTCCCGGGGGGCGGTGTCTATCTTGTACAGCTGAGTCGGTGAAATCTCAGTCACGGAAGCCAAAGTGCAGCAAAGGCTACCACTGCTCCAGAAACGCCTACATGCTGGTATATAAGGTCCAGGCGGAGGAGCATCTGGACCCCTCTAGGACAAGTGTTGAGGTACCAGGTGAGTCAAAGATCTGACGAGATGGTTCAGTGGAAAAAAAAATAAAGCTGTGTCGTGACGATCCTCCTGTGTGTCGATCCAGCCTTTCTTCAGAGGCTGGTGGACCGAGATAACCACAGGTTTGAGGAGTGGTGCATGGAGATGTCAGACATGCGAAAGCAGAGCGTAGATAAAGGCAAGGCGAAGCACGAGGAGGTGAAAGAGCTGTACGAGCTTTTGCCTGCAAGAGATGGTTGGTAAAACAGTTTCTCACATGTCCACTGTCTATGATTCATTTATTACAAATTCTACAAAAAAAGTTTTGAATCCATTTTAAACATAGCAACCCCCACCCCCCACATAGGTGAACCGTATGAGTTCATTCCTCTGGACTGGCTGAAGAAGTGGCTGGACGACTCTACTGCCACAAAGGAGATCGACACTTCCCTCTTTCTTTGTTCTCATGGAAAACTGCATCCAGACAAGGTGGGGGACTGCAAGCGGGTGTCCTTGCAAGCTGCAGAGCTCATCTACAGGCACTATGGCGGGGGGCCCAGGCTGGATGGTTAGTAGCTCCAAAGTTAAGGGTTTCTTCAGATCTTTTTCCAGTTTGGCTCTCACGGCCCGTCACTGTGAAAGTGTCACTTTAAAAGTGATAAAGTCAGAACCTCCAGAACCAGCCACCATCACCAGTGTTTGTTCCAGGTGTCTGAATGTTTGTTCAGATGCAGGATTGTGAACCTCAGCGAGGATTCTATGTTCTTCTGTCTTCATTTAACTGTACTGGAACCTCAAATTAAAACAAAAAAAAACTTTACTTGGATATTAGATGTTGATTAGTTAATGGAAGTACCTTTTAATCAGCATTTTCATGAATGTGACCACATTTTAATAAATTTTTATTGTCTTGATTTAAAAACTCTTTTTTACTTTTTACATGTACTATTTTTCTAGTAGAATACTTCTGCAGTTTGCAATAGTCTTTTTTTCTGAATACAACAAGTCCCTTCCTTAACACTTGCTGTGTTGGTGCAGGCTCGTCTCTGTGCAGAGACTGTGTCAGCTGGAGGTGCAGAGTGCTGCGACTCAAAAACCAACTCAATGAAGACTACAAGGAGGTGTCCAATCTGGTCAAACGCACACTCAGGTAAACTCAGCCTGCTGCAAGTGCAGCTGCTTCACTAGAGTTAAGTTAATTTACATTTTTTAATTTTTGTGTGTGATCTTGTCTTAGCGGGGAGGGCTACTGGGTGGGCAAAGGTTCCCTGCGCAGCTGGAGGCAGCTGGCTCTGGAGCAGCTGGAAGAGGACGAGCACGAGGGCAAACTCAGCGACGGGCAGACCAACGGGCAGGGACCACACACTAACAACATCAAAGGTCGGTGCGCTCAGGCTCCTCTGTGTCTTAATTTTTTTCTCACTGTCTGGTTAGACTCAATGGCAGAAACCAAAAAACGCTAAGGATGTTCTGAAGGAAGCATTAGTTTTAGGACAAGTCTGAACTGAAGCATGAAGCACTCATGCACACTGCAGGGCTCCAATCTGCCTCTGTTCTGCTGCTTGTAAGATCTGTTCTTGTGGGGGTGAAGTAGAGGACAATCAGCACTATGAAAATACTGATTGACAGAAGATCTTAGTGATGCTGCAGAGGCAGGTGATGCTGCGATCCTTTTCTGTTTAGTAAACAGTTTGTGTTTCATTTCTAATGTGTGTACAACTGCAGGACAGCTTTTCACAAAAGAAAGCACGATCATTAGCAACTGTCCTATAATTGGCATTTATATTGATTTCAAAGTTGAAAGAGTTTCAAAGTTGTAAAATCACAGTTTCAAAATAAGTATACATGCAGCCTCAGTGTCTGGTATTCCTACAGTTTGTGAGTCACACTTCTCACACGTCACATGTTTGAACGGGGAAACACTGTTTGAAAAGAACTGTATGAAACGGGTGTAGATGGAGCAAAGTGACTCACTTGCACTTTTATTGTGAAATAACTTATTTAAAGCAGGAAGTCTGCTTGTATGATCATAAAAAATCATTTATTGCCAATTTTCTTCTGCTCCTAATATTTAAATAAAAAAGTCTACAAATCAAATTAATGACTCGCAAAAAATTGGACTATTGATCAGGAGAAAGCTGATGACCTCATCAGGCATGAAAGTGTAGCTGAGAAACATGCTGGTCTCTTTGTGTTTTTAACACAATCTTATTCTGAAAACATATACATGTTTCATTTCCACCTAACACTGCTAGTTATGTAGAAAACTGTCTTTTAAGTAAGCAAAAATGGCTTCAATATTCAATTAACTGATGTATAAGCTAGAAATTGTAAAACAAATCCATACGAAACTCAATGCTAATAGCCAGCCCTAAAGGGTCATTGATGAAGAATGAAAAGGATGGAGAACCTGAGGTATCACTGGAATGATGTAAGCAACATGAGTGATTATCTAAACCAGTCCAATGAAGTACCAGTGATGCCATGGGGGGGATCATCTTTAGAGAGCACAATACATGGTGTTGGAGCTTCACTTTGGTCAAGGATGAAGTGAAGGAGGCATCCCATCAAGACACCAGAAGTCATCCATCTGACATTTGAGCTAAAGCCTAATCAAATGACAGAGGAAATGTTGGTCTTCTGATGCTTTCAGCTGGTGATTAAGTTGTTAGACAGCTTGAGATGTTACAGTTCCTGAGACAAATGTGATTGAGAACATACCAACTTCATCCAGAGCTTCCATGTTTATGGCGTGAATGCCACATTCTCGTCCGCTTTGCTGTTCCAGACCTGTTTGACATGATTTGTTTTCTTGCAGAGTTCAGTTCAGAGCTGTCAGGAAGCACTGAGGAGGACATGAAGACCTTTAATGAGGACATTCTCTGCAGTCATGGTATTTGTGTTGTCCGTCTCCTCTGAGATCTTTTTGCATTTGTAACAAGCATGTGCGTTTCAAACTTCCTCTTCCTCCTGCAGGAGGCCTTTGCATCCTGGAGGCTGAACGGAAGCTGGTATCTCCTGAAGTGTGGTCCAAGTTTCGAGAGTACTTCCCCAAAGCACCAGAGTTCACAGAGAAGCAGGAGCCCTGTCGACAGTGTCTGGTGAGGCAACATTGACAGTTTTTGTCTCTTTCTCTGACTTTCAGTTCAGAAGCTCCATTTTTTCTGGAAATCAGTAACCAAACTCATGTCATGTGTTCTCATACAGATGTCAGATTTGAGGGGAAAAAAGTGAAATTCTCACTTGATTAGAAAGTCTGAAGAAACATAGTTTCATTGACTTGTAACATGTTCAGCTGCAGATGAAAGATCTTGCAGGACAAACTCAACTCAGAAAGGTGTGATGTAACAAACCAGGAACCTAAAATCCTGCAAATTGAATTGAAAGATACTCACTTAAAAACATACATAGACTGTGAAAATGTATGTGATTTCTAACAGCTAAAGAAACTGAAGCTTTAGTTTGTGAAAGGAAATGTAGAAGTGAAAATATGTCATTAGACTTTAATATTTCTTGACATATGTTAATTTAACAGATGTTCTCAAAATATTTTAGGCTTAACTATAAAATTTAAAATGGTAGCTTACATTTTTGTAATATTTTCAGCTTTCTTAAAATAAAATTAGATTTAATTCAATTTAGTTTACTTTTTTAGATATATTAATGGTAATTAATGTTACAAAAGCAAAACAATCACTCAAGCAGGCCGAAGGCTGTCACAGCTCAGGAAACTTCCTCTTTGTGTCCAGACTTTGGAGCAGGAGGAGAAAGACAATGAGGCTGTCAGTAAAATGATGGCGCTGGACCAGAAGAACCAGCTGCTTAACCTCTTCCATGAGAAGAACCGGCCCACACTCTCAAAGTGGCCTCAGGTCAGAACCAAACTGAGTCTCTAACTTTTCTGAGAGTCTTCCTCTGACTCTGGTTTGTTTCCTCAGAACACAGATGTTCTGTATGTGGTTCCTCTGTTCTTTGTGGAGGAGTGGAGGAAGTTCATCAGGTTTGTTCTCTTTAGCTCAACGGTTTCCTTAAATCTTCAGGAGAAAAGTTCTGACCTTGTAGCTGTGTGTATGTGTGTTCTGCAGGAGGCCCACTAAGTCTTCTCCAGTGTCTAATGTGGGTAACAGCCTCCTGCTGTGCCCTCATGGAGGGTTCATGTTCACCTACGACTCCTTGATCAGCGGCGAGGCACAGCAGTGAGTTCAGAGCTTCCTGTTTTCTGTCTTTGAGTGATGATGATAAAGAGGATTTCGCGGTCCAGGATCACTGCATATATCAACCCCTGAATCACCCCCACAAGCTCAATGATCAGCTAATGTCAAATCTTAAATCTCTGTGAATTCTGTCTAAATGTCTTCATGCCCCCTCATTAGAGACAAAGTGGCTCTTATGACCCGATCAAACATTTAGATCTGAAAGTTCCACTCCAATCATCGTTTGATCTATTATGAAATCGTTATTTTTAATTATAATTATGCACTTTTAGCAAAAATAAAAATAAAAAAAGGAAATACTCAGACTTGCAATTTTAGGCTTAATTTTCTATATATGTCTTCCATCATGAAAAAAGAACATGTTAACATCAAACATGCAGTTTTCATCAAACAATCTTTCAACTACAGCTTAAGATTTGTTCTCACACATACAGTCAGTGTTGCTGCTGCGCTCTCATGTTGTGCTGTCTGTCTGGCACAGTATAGCTCTGCTCTGGCCCAGTGAGTGGGAGGTCATCAGCAGACTGTTCATTGTTGATCAGGCTATATCCATCCACTGCCTCAGAGAGAGCACAGAGGGCTCCACCCCCCAGTACACCACCCAACCCGGTAAGATCTGCTGCTCACGTTCTGAGCTGCACTGCACACTTGTTTCTATTTTGATCCACTGAACATCTGAAGAGCATGGATGCTGTCAAAATCTCACTTTTGCTCCTTCTAAAAGATAGTTATTGTCGGATGTAAGAGGAGCTTCTGACTTCCGTTCATAAAAGTTCATGCAAAATGTGATTTTAGCTGAACAATGAAGTAACTTTTATTTTTTTATCCTTTAGCTGTCAGCTTTTAATTTTATAAAGATCAGTTTACTTTTGGTATTAGTTTTACAACCTGATTCAAATCTGTTTACATTTTGAGGTCATGCTCAGACCTGTTGATCTAACCTTACTGAGCTGCTTACGGTTTTAAATTAGGCCTTTGGATGGCGATCAGAGATCGATCAAAACAATTGATAGATTAAGAGGCTTCTTCCAGGTATGGGCAGACTTTGGTTTTTCTGTGACCCGAGTCTATTTGTGTGTTCAGAGCTGTGCTGGGACTGCAGGGAGAGCTTCCTGTTCCAGCAGCAGAAGGACCTCAGAGAATATAACCAAGCAACCATCTACATCCGCAAAGTCCTGGAAGACGCCAGGGTGAGGCGGTGCACCGAGCATCCGCAGCTTCTGTGCGTCAAGGTCACGGTTTAACTTGCTGCTTCCATTTCTGCACAGATGGTGAAGGACGCGACTCCAGAAATGAACACCAGCAGCTCGGAGGCTGAGGAGGAGCGAGAGGAGCATCTGAAGGTGGAAGGAGGAGAAGATCCAGATTTTAGTCAGGTGCGTTATGACCTGTCCACTCAGTTGACAGCTGCGTGTGGGTTTTTCTCAGTCTGCAGAAATAATCCCAGCACTGACGTGTGCTGAGCTGTCAACAACAGTTTTGAATACTCTAAAGGGGTGTGTCATCTGCCTGCGTGACCCCATGCGGGTTCAGATCCGCCTGACTGCTCAGCCGCTGTCTTCTCTGCGCTCTTTTGCCTGCAGTTGTCCCTGCCTCAGTCTCAGTCTCAGGATGGGGCAAAGCGACTAAAGCTGGCTGACGGCACCGCCGCACCTGCCGCTCTTCCTGTGAGCACCGCTGTCAAAGTGGGCGGGATCAGGAGGAGCACTCGACATCGCAAACTGCGAGGGGAGAAGGCTCTCATTGTCTCAGCCAATCAGACGTTAAAGGAGCTGAAAATACAGGTAAAGGGGAGGAGTTCTGCAGGTCATAAAAGTCTGAGTGAGCAGCTCTGACTTCGTGTGTCGCTGCAGATCATGCATGCCTTCTCCGTGGCGCCGTTTGACCAAAACCTCTCCATTGATGGAAAGAGCCTGACGGATGACTCGGCCACACTGGGCAGTCTGGGCGTCGTCCCAGAGAGCATCATATGCTTAAAGGTTTGACACCGGCGGTTGGGGGTGGTGGTGGTTTTTGTCTCCAATCGTCCACTCATAACTGTGTCTTCCTGCAGGCTGACGAGCCCATCGCAGATTACGCCGCCATGGATGACGTCTATCAAGGTAAGTGGTTGCTCTGCAGACGCTCTCAAATCCTGAAGGTTCCACTGATGTTCTCTGCTTCATCCACAGTGAGGCTGCCGGAGGAGGGGTTCAAAGGTGAGGTTCAGTGATAGCAAACGTGCATGTGTCTGCCCTCTGCTTATCTGACAGCCCGTTCTGTCTGCAGGAACGGGGCTTCTGGGACACTGAGGAACGCTGCAGCCATGATGGACGACGTTTTACACAAAAAGCTTGAATTTATCAAGTGTCTATAAATAAATAAGTGCTTTAATTTTTAATGTTTTCACCAAGTTTTCTTAAAGCTGTAAGCGTGATGTCCATAATCTTTAACCTGAAGCATATGGTGGCCGTCGAGTGAGAGGGGGGGGGGGGGGGGGGGGGGTCAGCTCTTCTTATTTTAGACGTTTGACTTCTTAAAGGTGTCAAACCACACAAGTAGGTCCAGATTCTTCCAAATGTTCTGCAGAATCTTGCAGACAAACACTGAGAGAAATCTAAGGATTGTGGTTGAGAGGGAACATAACGCATTTTTGTTTTCAAGTTGACGGTTTAAAAGATTTCTATAGAAGCAGATAAATGACAGAAAATATTGGTAATCTGATTTGTGAATGAAAAATAAATAACCTTATTTTCTTTGACCTCATTTTGTAAAATCATGAAAAGCATCTTGATTCCTGAATTATTTTCCATTGTAGAGCTTTATGGAGAAAGTAAACTCAGCTGATGTGACACTACTGGTAACTCTGACATAGGAAGTTTAGACTGTGAAGCTAAAACCCTGTAAACCAGATAGACGATGATAAATATTCATCAGATAAATTGCTCATAATCAGGTTTTGGGATTCACTAATGTTCTCCAGTACTGCATTTGAAACCAGCCCCAAAGAACGCAATTCCATCATATCCAGTTCTGTCACCTCACACATGGGGTTGTGCTTGCTGACGTAACCTTTCCTAACCAAGGAGCTGTGTGTGCATGTGCACATACACGTGCATGAACAGGTTGTAGTAGATCCTGAGGATTACCTGCTTCCTGTGTTCAGGCCCACAGCTGGACAGAAACTAGGTTCTGTCTTTACAGTTTTCTTTAATCTAATTAGGATTTTTCCTGATGCTTCTCCTGGCCTGCAGCTGGTGACGCGTCATAATCTCCCCAATAATCCGTCCTCAAGCTGGAGCTGGGAGCTGCAGGGAGGAGCATCTACACACACTCGTGCACAAGCAAATGCGGTGACACGCAGAAACACATGCTAACGTGCACACACAGGTCCTCACAGACACATGCTAACACATGCACAGAAGGGGTTAGTGTCCAAAAATTGTACTCAAGTAAGAGTAGCTGTGCTTTAAGTAAAAAGTATTCATCTGAAAATCTATTTCAATAATGATAAAAGTAAAAAGCCACTCCAGTACCTGAATTAAAGCATACGTATGTTTCCTTTCTTTAATTTTTTATTGTGTAAATTTTTCTTTCTGACCAAAACTGTCATTTATTTTCTCCCAAGTATTGTGTATAATAAAAGTAACTGAATGAAAAAAGCCAATGGCTGTAGGTAAACAGTTTGGTGCTGTAAAGCTACTCTAAGAAGAAGGATTTTACTCATGTATGAGGAGATACTCGTGTAACTGAGTTACCCCCCTCTGCACATGCACAAGAATATAACTAAAGAGTAAAAGTGAACTTGTTGGTCCAGATTCAGGAGAAATAGATGGTGAATTTTTGACAAAAGAGCTGGAATTATGGTTTAAATAATTTGTAACATTTCACTTTCCAAAGAAGAATAGGCAAAGAAAAAAAACAGCTGCAGAAGTCTATTAAACCATCAGGTTTAAAGAGAAAACACGATTTGTATTATATTTTTGGCCTTTATTTAGAGACATCTTTTAGCAAGTATTTGGTGTTTATTTTTTTATTCTGAATCCTAGTTTTGTGATTTCTTGTGTACCTTGATACACTTTTGTTGACCTTTACCTGTGCTTCAAGTGATTTATCAATGATTCCACATTTTTATTCTTTTAACATAAAACCCCCAGATGAGCAGAAGAAAATGGATGGATAAAACCTATAAAATTAAAGTATTTCAGTGAGCTTTTAGGAGTTGGGGCTAGTTTAGAGAATTTGAGGCAATCCAGACCATAATCGTGGACACACCTGTAACGTGACAACAGTTCCTACAGTGGTGACCACACACAATGTGTATGGTATTAAAAGTCTGCCATCAATCTGGTTAATAACTTGGTTTAATGATGCAGTCTGAGTCTAATAAATTGGAAATTTTAATGTGGAGTTCACAGGGTTCAATTTTAGGGCCCAAAGTCTTTTATTTTGGATATAAATTATGTGACATTTTACATGTACTACTTTTCTTTTAAGAATTAAAATAGCTTGACAATTGTGAACACTAAAAGTAAAAAAAGCTATCCTTAAGTCTAAACAAAACTAAATAAATGATCAAATAATGGATACTAAGTGAATGTCTAAGCTTATTTAGCCTTAATCTGAAGTCATTTTTGGGTGTTGACATATTTTTGTGTTGCAAAAAATGAAGAATAATGCTTTGTAGGTTTAATATTGTTCACTTGTGACACCAAAATACAGTTATATTTTGGTGGTTTGGCGGAAATAAATGTGTATCCATCATTTCTACAATAACAAGGGCGTGAGGATTACATATCTAGTTTGAAAACTAAGCAAAACAAACCAAATCGCTTTGAAATGACAGGATACTGGATATTTTTACATGTCTATTAGAGTCCTTTTTAAAACATTTACTATAAAATAGAAAAGCCTCGTCCAACAGGTTTCTATCATTGGGGTTTTGGTGTCATTATCTTTTTTCTCCTTTTACTATCAAATCAAAACACCTCTTCTTTTTTCTTCAGAAGAAGAAAATTCTAGTCTATACTATTGCCTCTGAACAGTAAATAGATGCTGTTGTGCAGCAGAGGATAAGAAAAAAGTCAGAAAGATGATTAAAACTCAACTTACTAATAGTCTGTCTTCTCTTCAGTTAATAATAATTTTATTATTTTGACGATTTTTTGCTTTGCTATTGTGCAGTATTCAAACTAACTCTTCAACAGGTTTAATGGAAAGCAGACAGGAAGGCCACCTCTCTCTCCAACCGTCTTTGTTCATTATGGGAACATGTGAAGGCTGATCTCAATCAGAAAAATCAGGCAAAAATTAAATGTGTTTGTGTGCATTTAACACCCAGATGCTGTTAAAAGCTGAACTTCTATGAGAAATGAAGAAGATCTAAATGTTGGTAAACCTGCCTGCATGTGTCACCTGTACGAACACTTCTCAGAGGTCCTCACACGGTTACATTGATATGAGGTCTTATTGTCTATTATTCTGTTGTTTTAATTAAAAAATAATCACCAACATTCAATTATTATCACATTATTATTATTATTATCAATTGCTATCATTTCCAACATCCCCACTGCAGTCTGTGGAAGGTCCTTCAAACTGTCAGCTTCATCACCTAAAAGCCACGTGGAACGCATGAGCACGCATATGCACTCAAATCCTTCTGTTATATGATTATTCACTTCGAATAAAAGAACACTTTAAGCCTTGAGAGTATCAGGTTTCGTTTTTTTATGCATCTTTGCTTTTCTCCCGACAAGCTTTCCTTTCCTCGTTTGTCTTTGAACGCATCACGGCGGTGTTGAGTGAATGGACGAGGCTCCGCCCACTTCAGCAATATTCGCGAGGCGCCTGCAGGGTCATTCACACGCGCGCACCTTTCAGCTGGACCGCACGAGCGCTCCTCAGGTAAGAAAACAGACTTTTTGTGTTGTTCTCTGGTTGTTAATGTTGCCCAGACATGTTTGTATGCAACTTTTCAGTTGTAGGTGTTACAAATATCAGCTGTTTCCTTTGCTTTTATCTTCTTCTCTTCCATCCCTGGTTCCTTAAAACCAGTACAGCTTCTCAAAAGATCTTCAAAACCAAAAATGTGAATGCAAGACTCAGCTTTTTTTTTTTTTTTTTTTTTTTTTTTACCAAAACAAACGAGCATCTGGGGGTGAAATAGAAGAAATAGTTTTATTTTTACTGACAGAGTAAACAATCTTTTACTGATTCTGAAAGAAGTGAGGGAGATTTGGGGTCCAGAACTGAAAAATGAGCCAGATTAATCCCCTTAAGGAAAGCAGTATGCGATATGATAAACATGAACGCGCCCTGGAAGATTATTTGTGTAATCCTGGATGTTTTTAAAACCCGTGTAAGGGATCGCCACAAATGGGCTTTACTTGTTTATGTAAGCAGAGCAGAAGACAGGAGGACTGGCTCTGACGTCTGAGTCCAGAACCCTATCATCCGATCATGCTTTGACTTCAGACCTCTTCTGTAACGCCTAGATCACCAGACTTTCCTAGAAGCTGTTAAAGGCATTTCAGTTGTATTAGAACTCATAAAACATCTCATTGGCTGGCGACCTCACTGAAATGTTCAAAAGATGTCAGAAATCCAGCACAGATTTCAATCCAAGATTTTCATGTTTGTGATTTAATCTGAACAGATCTTCTTTCTGTCCCTCAGCGATCTTGCAGGATCAGCAACCACGTTTGAGTGGGGATGGGGCGTAAGGAGATCAGCTGCAGCTGGAAGAAGAGCACCAGTAACATCAAGGATGTCTTCGACTTTGAAGGAAAAATGGGCTCGTGAGTTCTGCAGATAAACACTGAAACTCACAGCATGCTCTTTGAGAAATCCAGTTGAGAAAAATCAAGTCAAGTTTGGCTAAATAGAAAATAACAGTGGAGCCAAACAACTCTGAAAAGATCAGAACCAGTAAGGACAACCATCTGAACCGCAGAAGAGCCTACAGTAGAAGGCACTGCCTCCATTCAAGTATAATCAACTACAGATCCTATAGTCTGAAAGAGAAGAGCTTGGAAAATATGTAACTATGATGTTGTTCGTGAATGAATCCTGCAGGTCCAAAGTAAAAGAGGGTTAGAAGTCATCCTATCTTTAAGACATGTGACATGGGTGACATCATCAGGTTTGGTACTCAAGAAAAGCTGAGTATTATCGTCAGAATGATAAAAAAAAATGGCTAAAAAAGGAGTGGGCCAAGCACAAAGTCCTGTGGTACACCACAACTGTCTCAAATGTGTCATCTACACAGCATCAAACCATCATTTTGGATTCATTGTCCCACAAAGAAGCATCCAGAGGTCTGATCTAGAGTACAACAAACGGCTGTTTTCCTCTGGTGTCAATGAAGTGTAAATCCGATTGGTTTTCCCAGTAGCCTCAGTGTTGTTCAGATGCGGCTGCAGCCCACACTCAGTTGGATTGAGAATGTGACGCTGAGGTGCAGCTCTGCATGACCCAGCTGAGATTAGCTTTCAGGAGGATAATCCCTGTTATCTCCTCCCAGGAACTGTTTTTATCAATGGTTCCTCTCATCTAGGAGGAGTAATCTGCTCCACACTGAAGCCGCATGTGGATGAAAGAGTCCAATTTCCTTGTCCTCTGTGAGGATGGCTTCCTATTTAGCAAAATCATTTCCATGTTTCTTTTTCAGAAGTGACTGATGCTTCCAGATGCTTTGTAATCTGTCAGATCTACTGAGTATCTACTCAGTTCTATATACATTTTAGAATATAAACAAAATCAGTCCTTGTGGTGTGGATTGATCTTAATTTATGGAACATACATGCAAATTTAACTCTGGTTTCCCTCAAAGACACATTTGTCTCCCCTTCAAAACCACCTGTTCATTCAGGGTTGCAGCTGTGAAAAACGCCATCTATAAGAGAGGGAAGTTAAGAGATAAAAACTGGGGGAAAAAAATACAAAATAGATTCATATTTTCCTTAAGTGTCTTTAGATCCTCATTCTGAAGCTCCAGTCTCCTGCATCTGCAGAGCCTCCTTCTGCATCTACAGAGCCTCTGTCTGCATCTACAGAGCCTCCTTCTGCATCTACAAAGCCTCCTTCTGCATCTGCAGAGCCTCCTTCTGCATCTGCAGAGCCTCCTTCTGCAGCTGCAGAGCTTCCTTCTGCATCTGCAGAGCCTCTTTCTGCATCTACAGAGCCTCTGTCTGCATCTACAGAGCCTCTGTCTGCATCTACAGAGCCTCCTTCTGCATCTACAGAGCCTCTGTCTGCATCTGCAGAGCCTCCTTCTGCATCTGCAGAGCCTCCTTCTGCATCTGCAGAGCCTCTGTCTGCATCTACAGAGCCTCCTTCTGCATCTACAGAGCCTCCTTCTGCATCTGCAGAGCCTCCTTCTGCATCTACAGAGCCTCCTTCTGCATCTGCAGAGCCTCCTTCTGCATCTGCAGAGCCTCCTTCTGCATCTACAGAGCCTCCTTCTGCATCTACAGAGCCTCTGTCTGCATCTGCAGAGCCTCCTTCTGCATCTGCAGAGCCTCTGTCTGCATCCACAGAGCCTCCTTCTGCATCTGCAGAGCCTCTGTCTGCATCTTCAGAGCCTCCTTCTGCATCTACAGAGCCTCCTTCTGCATCTGCAGAGCCTCCTTCTGCATCTACAGAGCCTCCTTCTGCATCTGCAGAGCCTCCTTCTGCATCTGCAGAGCCTCCTTCTGCATCTACAGAGCCTCCTTCTGCATCTACAGAGCCTCCTTCTGCATCTACAGAGCCTCCTTCTGCATCTACAGAGCCTCCTTCTGCATCTGCAGAGCCTCCTTCTGCATCTACAGAGCCTCCTTCTGCATCTGCAGAGCCTCCTTCTGCATCTGCAGAGCCTCCTTCTGCAGCTGCAGAGCCTCCTTCTGCATCTGCAGAGCCTCCTTCTGCATCTACAGAGCCTCCGTCTGCATCTGCAGAGCCTCCTTCTGCATCTGCAGAGCCTCCTTCTGCATCTGCAGAGCCTCCTTCTGCATCTACAGAGCCTCCTTCTGCATCTACAGAGCCTCTGTCTGCATCTGCAGAGCCTCCTTCTGCATCTGCAGAGCCTCTGTCTGCATCCACAGAGCCTCCTTCTGCATCTGCAGAGCCTCTGTCTGCATCTACAGAGCCTCCTTCTGCATCTACAGAGCCTCCTTCTGCATCTGCAGAGCCTCCTTCTGCATCTACAGAGCCTCCTTCTGCATCTGCAGAGCCTCCTTCTGCATCTGCAGAGCCTCCTTCTGCATCTACAGAGCCTCCTTCTGCATCTACAGAGCCTCCTTCTGCATCTACAGAGCCTCCTTCTGCATCTGCAGAGCCTCCTTCTGCATCTACAGAGCCTCCTTCTGCATCTGCAGAGCCTCCTTCTGCATCTGCAGAGCCTCCTTCTGCAGCTGCAGAGCCTCCTTCTGCATCTGCAGAGCCTCCTTCTGCATCTACAGAGCCTCCGTCTGCATCTGCAGAGCCTCCTTCTGCATCTGCAGAGCCTCTGTCTGCATCTACAGAGCCTCCTTCTGCATCTGCAGAGCCTCTGTCTGCATCTACAGAGCCTCCTTCTGCATCTGCAGAGCCTCTGTCTGCATCTACAGAGCCTCCTTCTGCATCTGCAGAGCCTCCTTCTGCATCTACAGAGCCTCCTTCTGCATCTGCAGAGCCTCCTTCTGCATCTGCAGAGCCTCCTTCTGCATCTGCAGAGCCTCCTTCTGCATCTACAGAGCCTCCTTCTGCATCTACAGAGCCTCCTTCTGCATCTGCAGAGCCTCCTTCTGCATCTGCAGAGCCTCCTTCTGCATCTACAGAGCCTCCTTCTGCATCTGCAGAGCCTCCTTCTGCATCTGCAGAGCCTCCTTCTGCAGCTGCAGAGCCTCCTTCTGCATCTGCAGAGCCTCCTTCTGCATCTGCAGAGCCTCCTTCTGCATCTGCAGAGCCTCATTCAGCATCTGCAGAGCCTCCTTCTGCATCTGCAGAGCCTCATTCAGCATCTGCAGAGCCTCTTTCTGCATCTGCAGAGCCTCCTTCTGCATCTACAGAGCCTCCTTCTGCATCTGCAGAGCCTCCTTCTGCATCTACAGAGCCTCCTTCTGCATCTGCAGAGCCTCCTTCTGCATCTGCAGAGCCTCTTTCTGCAGCTACAGAGCCTCCTTCTGCATCTGCAGAGCCTCTTTCTGCAGCTACAAAGCCTCCTTCTGCATCTGCAGAGCCTCCTTCTGCATCTGCAGAGCCTCCTTCTGCATCTGCAGAGCCTCTTTCTGCAGCTACAGAGCCTCCTTCTGCATCTGCAGAGCCTCCTTCTGCATTTGCAGAGCCTCTTTCTGCAGCTGCAGAGCTTCCTTCTGCATCTGCAGAGCCTCCTTCTGCATCTGCAGAGCCTCCTTCTGCATCTGCAGAGCCTCTTTCTGCAGCTACAGAGCCTCCTTCTGCATCTGCAGAGCCTCCTTCTGCATTTGCAGAGCCTCTTTCTGCAGCTGCAGAGCCTCCTTCTGCATCTGCAGAGCCTCCTTCTGCAGCTGCAGAGCCTCCTTCTGCATCTGCAGAGCCTCTTTCTGCATCTACAGAGCCTCCTTCTGCAGCTGCAGAGCCTCCTTCTGCATCTGCAGAGCCTCTTTCTGCATCTACAGAGCCTCCTTCTGCATCTACAGAGCCTCCTTCTGCATCTACAGAGCTCAATTCAACAAAGATCCAGACATAAAAGTGTCAAATATCTCAAATATACCTGCAAAAACGAAAAATCCAGAATAAAATAAGCTAAAATAATTAGTTTGAACATAGAAAACTACCAAGGTCATTTCTATCTGAAATGAAACAGATGGCAAGATTAGATCTATCAAAAAGATGCGCCCTTTTGCTCAAAATACACATGATAATAAACAAGAAGCACTGTTTATTTTCAAAATCATTTCACCAATACTGGTCACATATTCGCTCCTTTTGCAATGTTATGATCCCAGATCCCAGTACTTTAGTTAAGTTGTGATCTGGACTAAAACAGTTTTTATTAGAATAATTACCATGCCCACTGCAGGACCTGTATGTTCTCAGTTTTGTTTTATTCATAACTTCACTTCACCGATTTTGTTGTATAATAATGGTAACAAGCAGCTTTTGTGTTAACTGACGGAGGGTAAAGCAGCTTTAGTCCTGGCTGTGTGCGAGTCAGGTGTGTGTTTGTATGTCTGCTTAAGTCAGAGGAGGCTTCAGGAACATCCTAGCACCACTTCGTTAGAGGATTACAGCAGCGTCTGCGTGGATCAGAGCTGTGATGTGGTAGGCGTTGACGCAGAAAGTATCGGAGGCGATTACTTCATTCTTAAACCAGCCAGAGCTAAACGTGTTGCCCATTCTGACTTCAGAGTGCTATTTCTGAGGCACGTCTCTAGTTAACATCTCATGACCACAAAAGCACGGGGATTAGCCTCTTCTTCTCTCAGTTGAAGCAGAAACTGTTCGTCTCTCAGAGCAGAAATCATGAGCAGCATTTACCCTTTAGGGTCAACTGGAAAGGTGAGGTTTGTAGGAACAAAATCACCATCATAACCAGCTAGCAACACTTCCATCAGTTTTGAGACAGTGAGTTTTTCTCTCTACTGCAGTAGAGTTCAGAGTCAGGACAGGAACAGCACTTTTGTCTCGTTCTGTGGGTGTTCCTGCACACTAAACGGTGGACGTCCTCTCTGAAGCGTCTGCAAAAGATTAGGGGTAATTATGCTAGTTTAAGGTGGAGAAAAGAGAGCACCAGCCCCAGAGCAGATCCTGTCCGCAAGCACCTCATCTTCTGTCTGCTGTATGTCTGCAGGGGCTCCTTCTCCGAGGTCTTCATGGTGAGGGAGAAAAAAACAGGTCGTCTCTATGCTCTGAAGTGTCTGAAGAAGAAACACCTGGCTCACAGCAACCTGGAGAATGAAATCAACGTCCTGAGGAGGTGAAGCTCTCGCTGAAACATTTTCCGCTTTGAACCCAGTTCTGGGTGAAGCTGAGGTTGAACATTCCCAGACGTTGGCTCTGTGTTGGATGCTTCAGCTGCAGAGCTTCTCTCTGTGTTTCAGGATAAAGCATGAGAACGTGGTGGGGCTGGAGGACTTCTACGAGAGCCGCACACATTACTACCTGGTCATGCAGCTGTGAGTAAATGCTGCTTCCTGTCCTGCACACGTCGTGTTCAGATGTTGGCTTGATTGAAGCTGTTTGTGTGTTATTTGTGCGCATGCATGTGCAGGGTCTCAGGCGGGGAGCTGTTTGATCGCATTTTGGATAAGGGGGTGTACACGGAGAAAGACGCCAGCAGAGTCATCAAACAGGTGCTGCAGGCTGTCAGCTACCTGCACCAGAACAGCATCGTCCACAGGGACTTGAAGGTAACACTCACTCACATTCTGGAGGGATCCACCACGGTTTCCGTGGGGTTGAACACAGACTGAGGATGTCTCCATGTTCATGCCTGTCAGCCTGAGAACCTGCTGTACTTCAGCACGGACGAGAATGCCAAGATCATGGTGAGCGACTTCGGCCTGTCCAAGACTCTGGAGCACGGCGTCATGTCCACGGCATGTGGCACTCCGGGATATGTTGGTGAGTGCAGAAAAGCTGTAACTGCCATGTGACCTTAAATGCAATTTTTAAACCACATACACTGGAGGGGGGGGCAGTAGTTGCATATTTGTGTATGCAAATATACTACTACTCATAAAAACAACTGAGTGGAAAAAAGGGACAGCGCCATCTTGAGGCAGGTTTAGTACATTGACTGTAAATGAGAACTGGACCAAGTGAGCGTGACGTCACCCATAGAAAATGGCTTACTTTGGCTCCAAAAATCAAGTCAATTCAGTCGTCATTTATTTGCAATACAGACGCCACTATGTTAAAGTCAGATCACGTCAGTAAGCAGTGATTGGTCCGAATCGAAAAGTAAAGTTGTTCATTTTGACTAAAAACAATAAAAAACGTGGTAACAAACTGAA
Organism: Oryzias celebensis; assembly: GCA_014656515.1. Taxonomy (NCBI): domain Eukaryota; kingdom Metazoa; phylum Chordata; class Actinopteri; order Beloniformes; family Adrianichthyidae; genus Oryzias; species Oryzias celebensis. The sequence goes on from BNCR01000005.1 coordinate 11,910,939, forward strand.
ACTCAAGTTTTTTTAACCTGTTTTTCTGCTTCCACCAATGAGGCAAGCTCATTTATTTGACTCCATCTAGGGTTGGCAACTATTCTAAGGTTTCCACCGTGACGCTCATGAAGCTTCTTTTCATGAATTTCAGCTCCAGAGGTTTTGGCTCAGAAACCGTACAGCAAAGCAGTGGACTGCTGGTCCATCGGCGTCATCTCCTACATTCTGTGAGTCCAGATTGTTCTTCCATCATTAGCGTGGAGCTGCTTTATCAATGTGAGGGACTCAGAAGTACACCACAGAGCAGAGGAGCTAAAGAAAAGCTTCAAAGCAGACACACAAGATGACGATGATCTGCACACTCAGAGCATTGTTTAGTTTACCACAGCAGCCAAGCAGTTACCTGGTGAAAAGCTCGCCTTTAATTACAACAATGCTGAATCAGCTGATCTTTGAGGAAAAAAAGCTTCAGACGTTCTTTCAGAATCAGACTTTATCAGAGCAGCAGATGAAGATCCAGATGTGTTTCAGTCTGGGAGGGTGTTTCTCTGTCTGAGTGGACCTGCTGTGCTCCCGCGTCCGCAGGCTCTGTGGATATCCTCCCTTCTTTGAAGAGAACGAGACGCGGCTGTTTTCAAAGATCATGAGGGCCGAGTATGCATTCCACTCCCCCTTCTGGGACAACATCTCCGAGTCAGGTGTGGAAACATCCGCTGTATTGCAGTTTGCACACGTTTGCTTCTGATATAAGACAAAATGTAAAAGCGTAAGACTCTCAACAAGATGAGGAAAAGACTTTTCATCATGTTTAGGAGAAACGTTTACTTTCCAAATGTTTGCAGAGTAAATATGAGTTACTAAATTATAATTATGACGCAAACATCAAAGTGTGACCTAAACAGTCGCAGCTTCTTTTTTCTAATGAAGGTGAGTTGACCTTAACCAGTAAAGTCTGTAAGGGATGGTTTCTTCCTTCAGGCAGGTGAGTCAGTACCTGCAGTTGATAAATCAGGGCTAATCCAAGCGGTCAAAGGCCTATAACTGTCTGCAGTAGTCGGTAGAGGACACCGCTCTCTGTCAGGTTAATCTCAAAGATTATAAGAACAAATCCCACTCTATACTTGGATGATGTTGTGGTCAGGTGAGGTGTTGAGGCTCACTCACTCAGACTCTTCATGGGTCAATAACTGGGTTTTCTGCTACTGACGTGTAAACAGAGAAGCCATAAACAGCGGCGCTTCTTCAGACCTGATCCAGTTTAAGAGTGATGTGTGTACATCTAATGTGAACATCTGCAGAACAGTTATGAAGCTGTGGGCTTATAAGGTTAATTAGTGATTCATTAGCTGGAATTAACAGTAACTAATCATCCTTTATTTATTACTTCCCGTTTTTACTGAAAGTCCAACTCCGAGACATTTTTAATGATAAGACATCATTTTTCATTTCCACATTTTTACAGGTATGCGCAAAACATAAAATAACAGAGTCCTGTTGAACTTTATTAGCAACCACCCAAAAACAAGCGTAAGCTCACCTCTCCTTGTTTTTTCTCTAACATCAAGAACAATCAAGAAAGAGAGGAAGTGGAAAAAACACAAAAATCAAAACCTTGGGGTTCTAATATAACATATTTTCGTGAACAAAAGTGAAAATCGTAAGTGTAAAAACGGCCAAAACCAAACCCACACTCGCCCAAATTATGTCAACCCACCCAAAGCTATTTTGTCCACAAAATCAGAATCAAAACCGCCCAATCGGGCAACTCTGGCTGCAGTCTTCAGATGTAGAGCTGCCGTTTGATTGGCTCCTGGTTCAGATGTGCGAATAATGTTCCTGTGATTATTTATTTATGTAAATTGTTTGTGTCATTAAAACGTATCTCTAGTAGAATGTAGGTGCAAAAACTGTAAATGGTTTGAGAGTCAAATGTGACAGATGGGTGGGGCAGAGTTGATGCTGCTGCAGAAACTAAAAGTGAACTGTAGCTAACAGCGTCCATGCCCTCTCAACAGCCAAAGACTTTGTCAGGAACATGATGGAGAAGAACCCTCTGAAGCGCTTCACCACCGAGCAGGCACTCAGACACCCATGGTGAGCGCTGTGCTAGAGCTGCCACGCTCCCTGAGGCCTTCCCTCTCACTGAACGCTTTGTCTTGATTCCAGGATTGCTGCAGACACGGCCAAGGACCTGGATATCTACCCGTCCGTCTACGAGCAGATGGAGAGGAACTTTGCTAAATCCAGGTGGAAGGTAGGTAGAGGAGCCAAAGGCTTCAGTATCTAAGAGGAAGGCGTCTGGAGGCTGCCGTGAGTTCACCGTGTTCCTGCAATGTTTCTGCAACAGCAAGCCTTCAATGCAGCCACAGCCATCCACCACATGAAGAGGCTGTCCCTGAGTGAGCCCTCCCCCTCCCCACTTTGCCCTCCCGGCGACACCACAGAGACACCCACCCAGAACCAGCAGAAGCCTGTGATCCCCCACCCTGACCAAAAAGACCCCCTTGATCCAAACGGGAACCCTGTTCATCATGCGGCCCGCGGGGACCCAGAGGCCACCGACCTCCACAGCTTCCACTCAGAGAACGACACCCCCTTCAGGCCGGTGAAGAGGTAAGCGTCTGCACAGAGTTTAGGGTCACAAAAAAACAACCCAAACCACCTTCACAGCGCTGACTCCTTCCTGAAGGGGTGATCATTTCGTCTGAAAACCAGATTCAGATCAAACTTTCATAGCTGTCCTTTCCAAACACAGATGTGTCACAAAAGGAACGCGGTTAGGAAGACATTCTGAGAAACTATCCAGCATGTTCATAAAGCTGCAGAAATCTGTGAAATAAATGTCTAGTTTCACTGCAAATAGTTTCAATCTTACAAACAAGATTTGCCTGTTAAAGTCAGACTGTAGTTCACACCCATCAGGGGTCGTCACAGCGAACCAGCTTTCATCCTTACAGACACAACCCTGTAGTTTATCCAGGCTGGGGACAGGCACAGGGAAACTCTGGACTACAGCTCTTTTCCTTCGTTATGAAACTGCAGCAGCAGGTCAAATGTGTTCTTACAGACATACGTTAGAGCATCTGTGGTCCATGTCAGTGACCGCTGCAGCTCCTCTCAGAGAAGCTTCTCCTTTCTTCTGGTGTTTGTCAGACCAGGAGCAGCCAAGCTTCTAAAAATGAGGAGGAGGAACAAGCGCAGATGAAACCACTAAGCTGCAGGACTTCTGAGAAATGGTTGTTTCAGGGTGAATGCAGAACTGTATATGTTTTGTATGCATCTGTCAGAGGCTGAGCAGATGACAAGCATCATTTCCAGCAGCAGAAACTTCTGACTTCTTGCTTCTTGAGATAAAAGCGGGTGTTGCTGTCCGTCCTTGTGATATCTTCTGAGAAAAGGTCTCTTTGTTTTTCACTTGTGTCCCTCTCTGTGTGCCGTGTTGCAGTGTGGACGTGGTGGCTCAGAGGACGGAGCCCCCGCTGCAGTCTGGAGTCTGCGCGGTCATGTGACCGCCTCGGGCCGCTCATGCAGGTAAATCGGCGTCCTCACCCGTGCTAACGTGAATCCCTGCTCTGAAACAGATGCATGACAGCGTGTTTCCTGTTCCTCAGGTTGTCCCACAGCATGACGACCTCTTCCCCGCTGGGGGTTGGCGCTCCCAGGCCTGCGCTCAGCCTCACGGTGTCCGCTGCGCCCCCGCTGCTGCAGGCCCAGTTTGAGAGCTGAGTGAAGACTGAAGTCAGGGTTCTTGACAGTTCGTTTTTCTCCCAGAGATTGTTGAACTCGTTTACTTCCGCTGACCATAGATTTTAATATTTACTCTGATTTCTGGGGAATATTTTGAGAGTGTCAGTTTGGACGACAGCTAAAACCTCAGTGATGTGTGTGCACGTGAGCGTGCACGTGTGGTAGGTCGTCTGAATTCTCAGTTTTGTGTTTTTTGTCTTTTTCATGTTCTGGATTTTGTTGCAGTCTTTCAAAAAACATATTTTTGATTTTTGCAAAAAAAATAAAATAACTTGTCATAAAAAAAAACAAGATCTTAAAATAATCTTTATATCTGAAGGTTTAGAGATTTAAAAATAACTCTGTAAACATGTTAAGGAATGACAGAAACTTGAAGCTTTTTCATGCATTTTCAGATGAACTTATTTCTATTTATTTTATTTTGCATTACTACTTCTCCTTACACTTGACAAAACATTCCATTTATCCTTGCAGTATATTCTTTGTGTCAAATTTGCAGTTTTATTTTTTGTGTCTGTATATGTCAGTCTAAACTGATTCCTTCACTTTAGAATTGAAAATGATGAAAAAAAAACATGTGAGAATAAATGTAAAAAATCATAAATTCTTTAATGAAATAATGGACAAAATGCTTAAATTAATGATGACAAAACATTTGTTTTAATCTGTGAAGTTTAATGTTGTGATTGTATTTCCCCCCCATAGTTAGTTAGTCTATGTTGTTTCAGTATTCATCTTCAATATTGCCGATTTCTTTCTTTTTTTTGGAGGTTTTGACACGTTTGTCATAACTGATCTCATGAAGTGCCACAAGCTGCTGTGACGATGACTCTGTTTTGTAGAAATGTGCACATTTTGTACGTTCAGTCAATAAAGCTGCAGGATCTGCTCCGTGTAAAGTCCATACTAAAACACTAAGAAAACTTTGAAGGGCTGTCAGTGAACTGGAACACTGAGAGTTCAACATATAAAGACCTAAAAAGAAATATCATAAAAATATAAAGAAAAATATAATGAAAAATTAAAAAAAAGAAAGAAAGAAATAAAGACCTCATCTGTGACTTTCATTCAGCAACTGTCTTAATTGGAAAATAAACAAATACGATGAAAAAGACAATCTTTTTTATTTTAATTAAGCAAAAAGTGGCTCGTCCAAAATATAAATAAGCTGCATTCCATTAGCAAAAAGTAGTACATTTGCAGTTTATTTTATGAAGTAAACTTGAAGTGTACTATAGTAAACCATGCATGTGTAGAGTAGGAAGTATACTTACCGAATCCAGTTCTGAATTCAGTTTACAGTATATAGATAGTATGTAAAAAGTAAACTTTAAGTATACTACCTTACTTTTACCATAGAATAAGTACTTGTGCTACACTGACAAAGACTACTTTTTGCTAAGAGAGCAATCAGTCAAGAAGCAGACATAAGCTGTCAGTTTTTTTTTAATATAAAAATCTGTACATTTTCCATCAACTCATGAATCTGATTACTGTTCAAACCACAGAAAATACTTTAAATATTTAAAAGAATAAAACAATAATTTTGAGAAACCAGAAAACAACTGAACATTCTTTCATAGTTCATTCTACCGCAACATTTATTCATGGAGATGAGCCGCATGGATGAGGGCTCAGGGGGCTCTCAGTCCCGACATACTCTCAAGTCGTTAGCTTTCTTCTGAAGTTTTGTCAGGAGCTCTTTGACTTTTGCATCAAGTCCTTCAAGCTTGATGGACTTCTCGAGAACTTCATCCTGCAGTTTTCTGAGGGAATCTGCTTTTCCTGGAGAAACAAGAAGACAAAGTCCGGTCATTGTTCTGATCTGACTCTGAGGACAAAAAACTTCAGCTTATCTTTGTGAAAACTACATTGATCATGTCTGAGTCACAGTTTAAGAGTGCAAACATAAACGCTGCTTGTCTGAGTTTAAAGAAAAAGGAGGAAAACCACAAAACAGAAGCTATTTCTGCAGTGAGAGCTCTTATTTTACCATCCAGAGTCTTCATCATCGTTTTTGTTGTGTTTGTCAAAGCTGCAGCATCCTCCTTTAGTTTGGCGAGCTGATCCTCCTTTGACCCGGCTGTCGTTGCAGGGGTCGTTTCTTTTTTGAGGCGATCCAGCTGTTTCTCCAAGTTCAGCAGATCCTACAAATGTGCAAAACATGAATCTCTTGCAGAAAAACATTGACAAGTATGTCTGCTGTCTTTTACAGTTCCCTGCCTTATTTGAAAACAGTCATTGCTTCACTTTATATTTCATCACTGCAAAGAATTGTGGGACCTTTGAAAAAAGACAGCCTGGTTTTCTCATTTGCTAAAAGAGATAATAAAGGAGGAAGCAGGAAATCTCCCTTTTCTTTTCAAAAGATTATCTTGTTACAAAGGGGCAACAGACAGACCCAAAAAGTTTATGAAGGAACAAAAAGTTCTACTTTGATTTCTGATTAAGGTGTTATGGTCAGTTAGAAAAACATTATTGTCACTTTTGATGTTACTCCGCTGAGTTTGGCCGCCACCCCCTCACCTGATCAGCAGCGACTGCCTCCTCTTCAGCTTCAGTTGCCTTTTCCTCAGCCTCCCGGGCCTGTTGGTCTGCATCCAGCAGCAGAGTCTTCAGATTTTCCAGCTGTGGTTTCATTGGTTTAATCATTGCTGATGCTTCGTCCAGAGCCTTCTCTGCTGGACTCAACAGGTTTAAAGACTAGGAACAAAAAACAAACAGAAAAACTGATGCCTGATGCATCCACAGCTGATTTTTATCATAGGAGACCAAAAATTCTGCATTTTGTCTACAGGAACCAAATGCTAAGGACATTTCTGGCAGGAGGAGGACAATCCTGAAACTGGTACTATGTTTCAGCACATTTCTGCTTTTCTACAGCGTGCTGATTCGATTTAAAGAAGCACTGAAACATGGATGAGCTCCAGAATGACTGTGATGGTAAGATCTTTGTTCAACGTTTCTCAAATGCCTCTCATAAACCCCAGCCCAGCTTCACTGAACTTCAGGTATGAAAGGAACAAGCTTTATTGCATTTAAGAAGTTCACAGCCATTTTAGTTCTTGTTTATTCGGTGAAAGTTATGCACATTCTGCCTACCAGACTCAGGTTTCTGTTCAGGCTGTCGATAAGATCTGTGACATCCTGCAGTTTGTCCTCCAGGTCAGCGAGGATGCCCTCAGTATTACTGAATCCTGTTAGGAGCTCATTCACATCAGCTTTCACGCCCAGGGCAACATCTCTGCAAATGAAACAAATATTTTACATTTTTTCTCTAGTTGGAAATGGACATTTTTATTTCATGCTCTGAAAGCCCAACCTAGTGGTGGATTTCTGGGTCTCAGAGCTGCATGGACTATTACCTGGTGTCTTGAGCATCCTGCAGCAGCCTCCTGACCATGTCCAGCTGAGGCTCCGCCTCTTTTAGAACTGCTGTGCTGTTTGGCAGATTTGCTGCCAGATTTTTCAGCTCCTCCAGCTTCTTCATCAGGCCAGTGATGCTCAGGGGCAACTTGGCTTTCAGGATCCAGTCACTCACTTCCTGGATTTGGGTCAGGTTGGAGGACGGGTCTAGATTCACATCAAGTTAAACTTGAGTGTTTACAGCTTGATGACCCAGAATTCCTGGATGTACTGTGTACCTGACAGGAAGTCCTTGAGCTCCTGGACCAATCCACGTGTTGCCTTCAGGTCTTCTTCAAACCCATCTCTGGCCTGCTTTATTTTATCAGACAGCTTCTCAGTAGACTCTCTCACTTCTTTGGTTTTCTCCTGTGTTTTCTGGAGCTGTGACAGAAAAATGTTTGTTTGGAACCCTTGGATTTGCTGAAAACCACAAGAGGACTTCCTGTGATAACTCCTCGCTCCATACCTTCTCTGCTGCTTCTGTGATCTTCTTGTTCAGCCTCCCCAGTCGCTCTTTTACATCCTCAGCATCAGCATTTGCCCTGCGACTTAGAGGAAGAGCGCCTACACATTCTGCTGCCTTTTCACAGGGTGGAGCGCCCTCTGGAGGACACAGACCTTCACCTGTGCATTGGAGGGGGGTGCAGGGCTCTAATCGAGAACTGCCACACACCTGAGAAATGAAGCCGCAAGTCTTGAACATGCAAGCTGACAATTGTTTCAAGATTTTGTCTCAAACTGATTTTCAAATTGAGGGATTTTCAGGAGGCATAAAACAGGAAAAGCAGGAACTCTGGGAATGGAAAGTCCAACATTGGTGCTGGTGGAGAAATCCTGCTGAATTCTAAATTTCTACCACAAAATGTTCCCATCTTCTCTGAAATCAGGAATGGGATGTCTTTGAGGGCATTTTCATACATTTTGAGACTCAGCATAAAAAATGTTATGTTTTTTTAGATCTTGCTTGCTTTGTTTGCTATGCTTTTACCTACAAAATGCATTTACCCAGTTAATAATTAAACTTCCAATTTTTTTTTTGCAGAAAGTACTATGACTCAAACATGTCAGAACTCCCAAATCCCTATAGGCTGAAAAGCTCACCAGGCCTCATACAGAGACAAACATAGAGGATCGCTCCTGCTCCTGCGACAGCAAATCGTGAAGCTTTTTTTTTTGTCCTGTGGAAGGAATTCACATTTTCTGGGAACCTTGTTCACTCCACCCTTTGCAACGTGGGCTCAAGTGACCACTTTCAAAGAAAAGTCTGTGTACGTGCACGTCTGTTTTTGAGGTTCCACATTCAAAGCTCTCACTTTCACATGCAGGTTTTTACAACCGTTTTCAGGCTCTACATGCAAAACCTGTGGCCAATGAATCCGCATTGGAAGTTAATCCTCAAATTTTGGCAAATCAGGGACTCAGGTTTGGTAGAGATGTTTGGATGGCGCCAAAGTACCAACCGTTTTAAAACTGATCATGAAGGAGAAATGAATTATCGCGATTTGTGTTCGGCTGGAATTGTATGACATAAAATCTTTCATTTATCGGAATAGAGCTGTGGAAGAAAAAGCATGTAGCAAGATTCACAAGATTTCATACCAAGCCTCTTTCAACTGTAGGTGGCGGACATGCGCTTGTGCCCCTCCTGGATTGACCAGTGTGCACACCAGGGGCTAAACGTGCATTCTTGAACACAGTTTTTGTTCTGCATCACATGCAGGGTGAGTCTGTAGCTTAAATGAAAACTCACATATGCACAAAGAGAACATGATAACACAGGAAGGACCCAGATAGGTTTTGAACCAGGAACCTTTTTGTAGTGAAGAAATTGTATTAATCTCTCAAAAACCACGTTCATAAACATGTCAGATTTGGTGACAACAACCCAGGAAATACAGCATGTTAAAGGCAAACGGACCAGAAGGGGGCGCTACAAGACATTTACATGTTTGTCCGAGTGGTACCTGTTTGGCAGTGGGGGTGAGGTTTGGCTCTGAGGCCATACTGTGGTTGAGATTGCTCAGGTCTCTGGTGTTGGTAGGCTGAACTTCACCCTGGAGGTCTTTGGCTTCCTGTCTGATGGAGCTCGCCTCCTGCAGCGTGGTTCTGGTGCCGTTCAGCTTCTCTGCCGCCTCGGTGGATTTGTCGTAGGCCTTCCTGATCGCATCGAACGCTCCTGCAAGACACACCTGAAGTCAGCATAACTGAAAGCTTCACATGTGCAGCAGAAACACCTCATATGTTCCTATCTGTTGAGCTGTTTCTGACCCGTGTTGTCAGAGCTGATGGAGTTCTCCAAGGCTGCTTTTTTTGCCTTGTAGATCAAAGTCAGGCCGTTAAGGAGATCCTGAAGTTTGTCTAATTCTGACAGCAAATCAGGGGTTTTCTTGGTGGGAGGAAGATTCCCGTTTGCCTGCTCCAACTGCTTCCTGCAAGTCAGAGCAACAGAATGGACAACTCAAGATTTGAAATGAAAAGTATATTCCAATTACAAAAATATTCCTGAAAGCTCTGGAAAACCTCTGAAAGAGTCAAATGTTTTCAATGTTTTCAAATTCAGGAAGAGAGGTGGAAACAGGAAAATGAGCTGCTCCTCACCTAAGCTCCTCCAGCTGAGACAGAGCGTCTTTGACTTCTGAAGCACTTTCAGGTGGAAGAGAGACAGAGCTCCGGATTTGGTTCAGCTGGTCCTCCAGGGCCAGAATGAGAGGGTCAAGGGAAGGACCTCCTCCAGGACGGGAGAGGAGGCTGTTGGAGAGTCTTTCCAGTGCCAGGCTCATAGTTCTCAGCTGACTGTCCAGGGAGAAGAAGCAGGAGGGACACTGTTTGCAGGCCGGGAAAGAGTTACAGTGTCCTCGACTGCAGGAGTCACAGCGAGCGCCGGTGATGCCAGGCCGACACTGACACGCCCCCGTCTGCTTGTCACAGCCTCCAGGAAGGGAGCCCTCAGCGTCACAGTCACATCCTGTGATACAAACACATCCAGGGCTAAAGCAGGTGAAACGCAGAGGAGGTCACAGAGGTTTGGGTTTGGTTCTGGAGATGCTTGAGCAGTGTCGTGTCTCCTGACTGACTAAATCCAATTTCTGCATCGCCTTCATCAGCACCTGACAGCTGCTGTACGTCATGACATAAATGCAGGAATCAAAAAGCTGGACTCACGCCGGCAACCTCTCAGAGGGTTTCCATAGGAGCCATCTGGACATTCCGTGCACGTTCGGCCTCCGAAACCCGGCCGGCACCAACACTGACCAGTCAGCTGCAGGAAAACCAGCATGAGTCACAACAAATGAACAAAAATGAAAACATGATCAGATCCAAACACTCTCAGGAGCAGAAACAGAGCAGGCATTTCTCCGGCCTGTCAATCATTTTTCATCTGCATTCCTGTGATGAAGTCAGATGTGATGTTGAAGGAGATAACACCAAAGAATTTGTCCCTGAAACATTTTTGATGCATCTTCAGAACAGAGCCTCCACAATCGGACTGAGGTGGACCTCACCTGCCTGACTTGGATGGTGCAGATCTGCAGAATATCAAAAATGTTGTTTCCTCATTGGTCAGAGATGCAGGGGCCGGGTCCTACCTGGTTACAGCTGACACTGGTTGAGCTGGTGGGGTCGCAGCTGCACGGCTCGCAGCGTTTTGACAGAGCCGGCTTCCAGTATCCACTGGAGCACAGGTCACACGTTCTACCCTGGAAGTGAGGCCGGCAGGGACACTGACCGGTCACGGGGTCACACACGCCTGAGATGGAGCCGTCTGGAGAACAGGAACACGCTGGAGAGAAGGGTTAAAGCAAAAGACTAGTGAGACCAGAGGAGCCACATTTAGAAATGCAACAGTTTCCATGCAAACCCTCAGAGTCAGAGCACCAAACCCTGAGATCAGGTGACAACATGATGGATGATAAGAAGAGGAAGACTCACAGCTGCAGCCCGCAGGATTGGCTGCACTCAGTCCGTAGAACCCTGTTTTGCAGCGATCACAGCGGGGACCTTCCACCTTCTCTTTGCAGCGACAGGAGTCCAGACTGTCCACACACTGACCCCCATCCACTGTTCCATCAGCGCTGCAAGAACAACCTGGGGGGGCCACGCAGCACACAGCAGTCGCTCAGTTGGCTGAAGGGCCCTGGCGTCATTTACCCCATCTTCACTTACGTATGCACGCGTCAGGACGGTCCATCCGGCTGCGGGGGTTTGGCTGGTACCCCGGGGCACAGCGGTCACAGTTTGGCCCGGTGGTGTGGTGCATGCAGTTGTCGCACACTCCACCACTGCGCCGCCCGCTGGACTCGAACAGTGCCCAGTCAAAGTGGCAGCTCTGCGCGTGGTTGTTGCACTCACATCCTAAGGGGACAGGGAGGCGTACCCTTATGCATACTCTCAAACGTTTTTCAACCATCAACCTTTCAATCAAACATGAGCTACCAGAAAGAATCAGAAGTTTGTTTCTTATAGAGCTTCAGAATAAGAAAGGTGGAGAAATGTTTGATCGCTTTCAAATCATGGAATAAAAAGTTTGGTTTCATTTTTTCTTACAAAAGAATAAGTCAAAAAGGCAGTGAAAGCATTTAAATCACAAACTGCGTTGCAAAGGTCAGAATGAGAACGTGTTGGATAATGGTTGATGTAACACAGCGTTTTGACATTTTTCTGAATAGTTTTTGTTGATATTTTCCCCAGCACATGTTTATTTACACTTTTCCATCTAAATATAGCCAACACCAAACATTTTGACCTAACATTTGTGTTCTTGTCTTGAAGTCTTAAAGAGACTGAAAATACGTCTCATTTCTGAGTTTTTATGTTGTCGTCCTTCCTGTTTCATCTGCACAGGTCTGAGAGGAGTTGCTGTTCCTGCTCGTTAATCTGGAAAAGCTTATTAAACCATTTCCAAACCATTTGGACTCCTTCCGATTTAATCCAGTTGCCAAACTTTGCATTAAGATAAAAAAAATGTGGTTTCTTCACAATCATAAACTTTAAGCAGATTTGACCAAACTGGACAAACACATGCACGTGAGTGATGTTACGTTTGCAGGCGTGCGTGTTTCCGTCCTCAGCAGCCCTCCAGGGTAGGTCGTTGTAGAGGTCAGCGCAGCGTTCACAGTTCAGACCCACCGTGTTGTGCTGGCAGTCACACTGAGGACTCACCTGCAGACACAACAGAGGAGCTGATTCTCAAAGCCTCTGGCACAAGAGATCCAGCTGATGCCTTTGCAAATGTAAAACAAGTTTGTTGTGAAACTTGAAATGCGCTGATAATTATTCTAAACTTGAGCTCATCAACTTCCTTGTGAGTGTTTATAACCCATGGAATGCCAAGCAAAGAGTTAGTGTTTGTTTTATGCTAAGTGTCCACAAAACAAAAAAGCAAATCACAAAATAGATGAATTTACATTTAAAACTTTTTTACATTTAGGTTTCTCTGTTTAATCTAATGTTTCCTTTTCCAGTTTCAAATCTATTTCTTAAAAGGATACACAAAAATGTTTTTTAATTAATAGTTGCAGTCTCATTACTAACGGGTTGACTCTGAGGGCAAAGGATTGATCCAAATTGGCTTCAAATGCAAACATTTACATAAGTAGCATGTAACTTTTAAAACAATATTTTTAATTTACAATTGAGTGCCGAAATAACTTTTATTTTGCGATGCCTTACCTGTCAAACTGTATATGAACTATTCCCAGATCTTTAAGGGTACCAAGACTCACCTGTACACTGCTGTCCTGCGGCACACAGCGGTTAGCGTGTCCATGACACATGCAGCTGCCCATCACTCTCATCTCCTTGAGGGCGTAAAACCGACTCAGGCCCCTCCCTGGCAGCTGAGGCACATCACCCAGCTCGATCAGCTTCACCCTGAGCCCCGTTAACCCTGACGCAGCTGCAGACAACACCTGTCAGTCAGCCTCAGTTCACCTGAATGACAGCAGTCACATGCCGGCACACTTACCTTCAACCTTCTGACTGTGGGAGGCCGGAACAGACATGTACTGACGCAGAGGGCTGAAGTCAATCTGTAACAAAACATCCCACTTTTAAATGACAGGAAGGGTTTTAAGATGCTTTCTCGTATCATCCTGACAGACTCTAGTTGTTCAATGTAAATGATGAGTCTTTCTAACACAGCTGAGTCAGGGTGTACTGCAGGGCTCTATACTTGGTTCAGTCCTGTTCAACCTTTAAATGCATCCTAAAGTAACATTATTATAAGAAGAACAGTATACATTTCCATTGTCATGCTGATGATACTCAGAAATTCTTATCAAGTCAACCAGGAAAGATTTAGAGATTAAAAGGGATCGTTGTTTGAATCCTGTTTATTTCTAGGATGAAATGAGTTTTTACCTCATCTTCCACACTGTAGACTTTTCCTGTGAGTCATTTCTAATTCATATACAGTATGTAGATTCAATGTCTGCAGTTACAAACTGGTCTTTTTAGTTTGTTGTTTTATTTTTTTTAAATCCTCCATTGTTTTTTGGTTTGTCTCTTTGCTGTCCTGTTCTTTTAATTCGTTTTTTTCCTGTTTTCCTCTCCACAGGTGTCCATTTTTTTCCCAAATAATAGAGTTTACAGTGAACATTGTTCCAAATTTTAAAGCACACTTTACAAATACATTAATTTGGCCTTTTTTTAATTCATATTGACAGAAATAAAAAAGATTGACTTTTTTTCTGGAATTCTGGTGCAGCATTTTGAGGTTTCCTTGGTTGTGAAGCAAAAGTGTAAGTTTCATTTCTATAAATTCTCTCGTCTGCGTATTTTGCTCTGGACCAATGGGCAAAAGAGATCAGTCTAGAGAGACGATTTCCTTCAAATGAGCGTTTGTTTCTCAGTATCTGACTTATGTTTAAATAAAATTTCAGCAATCATAAGTATATAAATAATAATAAATACTGTCTTTAATTTAAATGGTGTCTGGCTTTAATAAATGAAAGATGAAAGATTCTGACTTTTTAAAGTATTAAAAACTCAGTTCAAATTGAATCCAAACTGAAAGAGCTGCTGAAGTTGAAGACATTGATGGACAGAGTGAACTTACTGTCTGCTCCTGGTTCGGGTTGGGTCCGTTAGGCTTCAGGGGATGGCAGTATGTGTGCTCCAGTGTGAGAGGAGACGATGTGGGAATGCTAGGAAAGGATCTCTGACAGTCTGTTGCTAAGTACAGAACCGGCTGCCATGTCAGGCTATGATCCAGAGTCCTCTCGATGACCAGAGCGCCGGGACGAGGACCCTGCAGACGCAGAGAGCAGAGGAGGGTGTGTGAAGCCACCTCTCTGAGGAACACACTGATGATTGAAGGCCTTCATACCTTGAAGCTGAGCACCAAACTGTCCAGCTGGAACAGACTGTTGAGGTCCAGCTGAAGGCTAACTGGAGTCACTCCTACATGAAGCCAAAACAGCATTATAAATGATTCCTTCACGCTCTGTCAGAACCATAGCTTCCTCTGGAGTTCTGCCTCATGCAGCTGAAGGGTGAAGCTTCTCTGCTATCATCTCACCTTTTCTGGACTGCCACCATCTCTCTGGGCCGGAAGTTGACAGGACATCCTGGACCGTGTGGGCCAACTGACCATCAGGGTTCCTGGAGTCACATGGGCAGCACTTGATCCTCCTCTGAGAGTAACAAACAAACATGTATTTGTTACTTTAGCAGGCTGGGTCACTCCTGCGATGAGCAGCACCAACTTTAATTCACCAAGAGGACTGTCCTAAACACAAGTCTAAGACTCCGAAAAACCAATGGCCAGATTTCACAAAGTCCAAACTGTTTCATCTGCAGACACCTCACGTGTTCTAGAGCATCTTTAAGAATATCAACCAACGTTCAGCGTGTTCACAATCAGTAGCAATGACAGAAACACACAAATCTCAGCGAATCTAAAGCCTCGATGTGGACGCAGATCCAGGTCCAGCTCTGAGCTTAAGTTCCTGGAGGGAGAACTGATCCCCTTCCCTGTTCACACTAAGAAGAAGCAACACAGCCTTCTTAAAAGAAAGGAAGTCAAATTCCTTCTGGTATCCTTGAGAACTGTTGATCCAAACATAGAAATCCAGATCCTTACAATGAGAACCATATTCGTGACAGAGCAGGAGAACTTCAGGAACTTCTGTTCAGTTAACAGACAGATCATCAGATTGCCTTTCTGGCTTTTCTGCGCTCATCTTTTTCCTCATTCTCATCCTAAAAACAGAGAACGGGTTATTGTTTAACAGTACCACCGCTTACCAGCAGGAGTCTCTGATGAGCCCAAGAAGATCTCCAGTGGAATCTTGAAACAAATAGATTTTCTTAAGGGAGTGGTTCTGCTGTGGGTAACGCCTACAAAATCAGGAGAGCCCTGATGCAGCGGGAGGCGGAGCCTCGGAGAGGACCCCTAAGAGCGAAAACTGATGAAAGAGCAAAAAAACGCAGGTGTGATGCTGCTCTGATGGCTGCGCACAGAAAGCAGAAGCTCTGATGTGTCAGAGCCTTGTTTCTGATCTGGGTTAAGCTGGATGCTGTGCTGCAACGTTGCATCTCTTAATGACGTAACACAGCAAAGTCAGAAGCTCACTGTCACCTATAAAAGGAGCTGGAGCAGAGTCTGAGCATGGTCACGTGAGCAGCTTTTATGCCCTGACTGTGAAGGAGTGAACCTTATCTAATCTGTGGCATGAAGGCTGTCCTCGTCACTTTCTCCGTCTGTCAGCCACCTGATGCGTGTCAGGGACTTTCATCTCAGCTCACAGATACATGCAGGTGAAAAGTGACTCCACGTGGAAGCTGCATCCTTCGGACACACCTCCTGAGCCAGACAAGCAAACACTGTCTGTTTGCTCATCTCTGCCACCTGCCTCTGTGAACTCGATGCGCTACAGGTCCACACGGTGGGTGTAAAGTCTGTGATGGTCACATAATAAATACACTTGTCTTAGTTTATTTGAGGTGTTCCTGGCTGAAGAATCCTTTGGTTATATTTGAACTTACTGAACTGGGGTTTTGTAACAGCTGAGGGCATAAACACACAAAGTGTGTTGTGAATAATTCCGAACAGGACTGATAGATTAGAATCATCATAATAAAGTTTAACCCCTTCAGCTCAAATGTTTGTTCTTCCTACCCCCTACATCACAGGTCTCAAACTCTAGGCCTCGAGGGCCGGTGTCCTACATGTTTTCCAACTAAACCTGCCTTATTGACTAAACGCACCTGATCCAGGTAATCAGCTGCAGATGAGGCAGGATTCCTTAAAAAAAACAGCAGGATGTCAGCTCTCAAGGCCTGGAGTCTGAGACCACGGCCCTACATCCAGTAAATTGTATCAGCGCAAGGAAAACATTCAAAAATATGTCAGTTCCAGCATTAATAACACTGACCTGGGTTGAGAAAACCTACAGGCACTCTGATGGCTTTAGTTCTGGTTTGCTCTGATGGTCCTGATGTAAAAGTAAACCTGGACCATAGTTTGCATCAAACATAAGAGAAAATGGGTCCTTGTTCATGTGCAGATGCGCACTTTGAGAATATTGTTGGATTTTCACACATGCGAGTGAAGAAAAGAACCAAAAGGAAGAAATGATGAGTAAATGTCCTTAAGCAAGACACCCCTCCCACTGTGGCTTTTTTTGTAAATAAGATTTTCTTTTAAACTTTTTAAACCAAATAAGTCTTTATCAATGTGTATGATATAATATTAATTTTGATATGTTGGGTGATTTGGTAAGCTTTTGCTCACAATAATGTTATGTTCTTTTCTGTTCATTTGGTTGGTGCAACTTTTTCAGTGTTGAACTTGGAAATCCCAGAGACATGCAGAAGTTCTGCTCGCAGGTTCAACAGGCTCAAATGTTTACTGAGAAGTTGAAATGTTATAGTTTGCATTGTTGGATTGTCAAAACCTTCATAATTCTAGTATGAGATGTACACACACATAAAATGCTCCTCTGTCCACGTGCTGAGTAGGGACATGGTTGCAACAGTACCGGCTGTTGTATGCGTGCACGGCCTTTGCTCTTCAGAAGCTGCTCTGCTGAGCCAGGAGATCGGATGCGCACGCTTTTGCAAGCATTGGTCGAAAGTACAGTTTCAACACGACTATTCTGGCATAAAAACCGAACAGTTTCACCAACAGACCTCTGCTTGTGGTAACCTCCTGGGGAGCTTCACGTCTGTCTGACTGAACGCTGCTCTGCATTCTAGCTTTCGTTTTCTCTGCGGCTCAGAAACTCTGGCTCTGAAGCTGTTTTTTTATGAGGAGATACCTCTTGGTATAAGGTGCAGAAGACTTCAGACTCAGTGAGACCACAGGTGGAGGAGGCTCGCAACTGATGAACCCGGCCCAGCAGCAGGTCCTGGCTGGGGGGGTAACACGCCCCAAGAGAGCAGTCCGTCTGCGCCCGACATGCTGCAGAAATGACTGTAGAGATGAGAGCAGTGTTATAGAGGGAGACGAAAAAGTCCTTACTTCTGTAGGACATGCAGGGTTCATATCAAGTTTAACATCTTCAGCTAGTTCTTGATGAAACTACCCTGGATGGCTGATAAAGGCAAGCCAGGACAGAGGTCAGCGCCTCCTGACCTTTGCCGTGATAGTCTGGTTAAGAACCTCGTCAAAAAAAGCACACAGGCTTTCGCAGAGCTGGCAGTGAGGGACACAACCAAAGTCAGAGTTATTTCTGATGAATAAGAAGGTTATGATCTGTTCTCTATCATATTTTTCATGATCAGTAACTCACAAGTCAGATGTTATATTAATAAATAATTATTAATGAATACAATCAGTCTGTTGGGGTTCAAACTACTATAACCCCACACCATTAACACTCCACCACCTTGCTTTTCAGCTTATTGGAGATGTTATTCATGACTGTTGGGTTTTCTTTAAAGTTGATGCAGTAAAATACGTAAAGGTCTTTCCTTCCAACCAAGCTGTTGGGTTTTTTTTTTTTTTACATAAACATGAATCCCACAGAGGCAAAAAAAAAAAAATCTTCTAGTGACTAATCTATTTTCTTTAGAATTATCAGTCAGATTATTTTAATGATTTCTCAGATTGATGTACAGCAGATTAACAAATCTTTTGCTTCTGCAAAGATGTCAGCAGTCATAAAGATCGCTTTAATAAAAGCAATGATCAGCAGCTTCCATCTGGAATGAACATATCCTACTACAAATACAACAATCATAACATTTATGCAGTAAAAGCAATAAAATAAAAAAAGACGTTCATCTGCTCTTACCAGCCAGAAGTAAAAGTGTTTTCATGCTGTTCTCCTTTCCGGTCTAAAAAAACGGAGCCAGAGTCAGCTGAGAGTATTTTTGTGCAGTGAATTCTGCGCTTCCGACTGCAGTTGTCTTTATAGACATCGTCTCACCTGAACAGAATGATACAGAGTGTGTCAGAGTCACACCCAGCAGCTCCCCACCCTTCATCTATGAATTCAAACGCTCTCAGACATGCAGACACCAGCACAACGAACAGCCCAAGGTCCAACAAAGGAAGCCGAAGCTCCCACATCTGACAGACCTGATTCAGGTATTTTTACCCTCAGATGACCTAGAACAGCATCTGCGGCATATCTGTAGAGGAAACCATCGGACCTTTATGCCAGTTCTTCCAGAACTCTTCCTGAAAATCCCACGAGGCTTCTTCCTCTCCAGAAGATCCGACCTGAAGTCTGAAACCTCTGAGAGCAACAAGTGTGTGCAGAAAACAAAACCACAGGAATGAGCGAACACAGTTAAACACATCTGGGTTCAGCAGAATGATTTAAGCAAAAATTATCTTGAAACTGTTGGAAGTTATCCACAACTAAAGCGAGGGGGGGGGAAATGTGCTTAAAATATGATTTTAACTGATTTGGAGATGGTTTTTCATCTCCACCTTGACAGGAAATGACATCTCAGCCCCCTAATGTTCACCAAAAGAGTTAAACAAGCTCCAATTGTTAGGAAATGTGGGTTCAATATCTATCAAAACCCCTAGACCCTGTTTGATAGCAATTTGTATGTAACGAATGACATAAGAACTCAAGTTTATACAGTTTCCAACAATCTTCAATCAAACTACAGATATTGCTTTATTTACCTCCTATTTTGATGGAATCAGTCTGGCTTAATGGAGTTTTCTCGTGAAAAAGATCCTGTTTCCTAATAAACAATGTCCTTTCATGTTTGTCCAGGTTTCTAGATGGAAGGTCTGCCATGCAAAAGAGCACGATTAGACTTTGATCCAACAAATCTGTCTGTTTACTTAACTAATTTTAGAAGTTTATTCCAGTCAAGCTGACCCGAATTCACCCAGAACTGAACTGGACTCAGTGAAGTTTAACTGGAGGGGGAGTTCTATAAAATGTCTTACCTGTAAACCTTCACCCATATATTTGATTTGTTTTTTCGGTTAATTTGAGAGAGAGAAAAGCTTTGCTTTAAGAGTCTGCAGGTTTTTTGGCTGACATGCTTGAGTGGCAAAAGCAAAGTCAGGATTGATGCAGCAGAAAGATTTGGAGTTTACTCTTCCCATCTCACCAGAAAAAGAAAAAGGGCTGTTGAAACATTCCCCAGAGATGCACATGAATTTGAGCTCTAATGAAATCAAGACTACAGATTTGGAAAGCAAAGTTCAGCCCTCTTACAAATGTTTATTAAAAAAATCAATAAAAGCAGAAAAAAAATCTGGAAACTTTGTTGGCTTCCTTTGGTGCAAAGTCGAACTTTTATTCTTTCTGTCAATCAGAATTCCAGGCTTGCCTTAAATGTGAGAATGGAAGGTGAGGACTGGATGAAGCTCAAGGACGAATAAATTCATGCCCAGAGTTTGTGATGTTGGTTTGACTCTGGTCCTAGAACTGTATTAGTGGGATCAGTGTTCTTTGCTCATAGCAACAAAGTCTCTAATTTGATTATTATTATTCATAATAATTAATAATCATGATAATTATTTTAATGACATCTAACCTGTGCAGGTGCTTTGAGTTTAATGGATGAGTGGTTGGTTAAATACTGTTTGAAACATTCATGTTCTGCAGAATTTGAGCAGATTCTCCACAGTATTCCGAGTTTTTGAAATCCTGTTTTTGATGCATTTTGTGAGCTAGAACCCCAATTCATGTAAAAATGAACACTTGAAATCAATTACAGTGGTCCCTGAATCTATTTTTTTATGAAGGTTCAATGGAATACACTGGAAATTAATGCACTTTCACATGGTATTCCATTTTTTTGGAAAGGGCCTCTGTATTTCATTCTGGGAAGCGTTCTTGACAAAGACGCTCAGACCTGCGACAAATGGTGGCGCATTATTGACTTTTCCCACAGCTACAGTACAAAACTGACGTCCTTATCTGTGTGCCCAGCTGTCTGATTGTTTTTTATGAAGCTCAACTGTTCCATTTTTCTTGCAATGCAAATGGAGCAGATAGAGACAGTGAAGAATTCCTGCTGGCGTGTCTGAACAGCTTTGTTCTTCTGCTCACGTGCAGCACTGAAGGAAACAGGCAGCACTTTGCAAAACAACTAAGTTTGTCTTAAATCAGAAGAACGAAAGGACAGACACAACACAACTGTGGAGGTCTGTTAGCCGTAGAGCTGCAGACATGCAGCGGAAAGTCCTGCAGGCGTCGTGGGCTCATTGTCTGCTTGTGATGTGTGTCCTCTCATCATCCCTGTTTTGCAGAAAACATTGCCTGAGGCCTGAGCACTCACTCTGACTCACACAAAGTACAGGGTGGGTCCTCTGACTCACACCCACACACATGCAGACAGGTTCTGCCTCACCCTCACCAGCTGAGTCTGGAGTACAGAACCAGGTTCTTCAGCTGCAGATTCAGGAAAGCCCAAAGGCTGCCTCACATCCTGCAGCTCATCCGTCACAGCAGGAGCCTTTCCCAACTCTTCACAATCGCTTTTACTCACCCACCCTGACATGAACGTGCACGTTAGAAACTAGGGGTTTAGGAATAGGATGATTTCAAAATTTAATTGGGGGAAAATTTAAACTCAACATTACAGACGCTACAAAGAAGAAAAGAGGACAGCAGGGTTGCAGATACTTTGTCTCGTGAACTATTTTCAAGCCGCACAGTACAAAGATACAAGCTATGATGCTAAATGGAAGGAGACCTTTTTTACATACTTTTGCAATGAATGCTTGGAAATCTAGATTTAAACATGCAACTGTTACTTGCATATCTGCACCTTTAAAACCCTGGACAGAATCCTAACATGGTCAATCTATGACAGAATTAATGCCAGACAAGGGGTTTAAACAGTGGTCACATAAAGGTACTATAGGTTGCTAGAAAATTTCTAAAAAAACATACTTAAAAGTTATCAACAGCTACAAGAAATACAGGACTTGGGAAAAAGAAGATTTTTTTTTATTCCTTCAATTAAGAAACTACTTTGACAGACATGTCAAACCCACTAATGAGAAAAAAGAGAAATGGATATTATTGAAATTTTTGTTGACCCATGTAAAGGTAACACAAAAAAAAAAAAAACAGGTATCCAGACTGTTTTCTTACTGACTAATAAAAAGAAGCCTTTCTACAACATATGTTAAAGCCAGACGGGGAAGCGAAAGTGACAATGTCGGATGATGACTGGATCAACATTTGTTGGAATGCAACGATGACTTCATGTTTGAACATGTGGAGAGAATTAAATCAACTCAGTCTTTATTGAAATATCACTTTTCATATATCACAGACACAAGCCCTTTGCACCAAAAACAACAACAATATATATATATATATATTATATATATATTATAAAAACAATCATGACAATATAAAAATAGAACCCCCACACCCCCTGAACTCTTTCACACCTTTTGCACTACTTTGCACACACCATTATTCTGGTTTTTGCTATTTTGAAAGGGTAAAAGATGGAAATCCTTTTTTCCCTACATTACAATAATGTCTCATTTGTAAACAGATTTTTCAATCTTTCTCTGGGTTCTTTATGCACAATAAAATAACATTTTACCTGGGGTGCCCACACTTTTGATCCTCACTGTATCTATGTGCAGCTGGGTATCAGCATAACTGTGAAAACTGATCCTTCGGCTTCTGAGGACATTCCCCAGAGGAAGCATGTAAATGTTAAAAAGCAAGGGGCCAAGGATGGATCCTTGAGGCACACCAAATTTAATCTGATGAACCAAGAAAAATGTGTTTCCATGCTTACCATACCATTTCTCTCCAAGACATAGGACCACTGGAGAACAGTACCTGAAAGTCCAGGGCTTTAAATCTGTTTAAAAGTATCAGGTGAAAAACACAATTTGCTTTTTATTACACCAAACATATCAAGCAAGTATTTTAACAAATAAATATAACAAACCACATGATGCTCAGTGTTGGTAGAGATTCAATGCCTTTGTATGGATTTGTTTACCTTTTTGTTTGTTCTTTAACCAGGCATATGGCGGTTTACAGGTGTGTACATAAACGCAAATAATGTTTTAATGGCAATTCTGGATGCGCTGAATATTTAAGGGTTGTGGTCTGCTTATTCTGTTATTGTTGCAAAATCGAAATAAAAAATTCAAGGTAAAAAAAAAGAAACTGGTGGTGTAACGATTATTTGAATGACGATTGAATTCATTCTTTGTTTTGTACAGCTCAATTTTTTGTTGAATTTGGGGGATGTAGAGGTTCTCCCATTCATTTTCCTTTTGGCTGAATAGTTTAAAAAGTGGAAGATATAAGAAGTTGAAATTTTTGATCACAAATCTCCTGAAAGAGCTGAACGTTTTGATGATTGAATGAGTTAAATCAGTAAATGGTGAAGGTCCAATAATGCTTTAAAGCCTTCCCACAAAAAAATGTTTCATGCTGATTGTATGTAACCAGTGAAGGTAACAGCTAGTCCGGGGAAAGGCAACTCCAAGTCTCAAGGGCCACATCCATCTTTCACACTAAGATGGATAGAGTCGGAGGTGACAGATTTGCATGGAAGTTGTTCAGAGCTTAAAGGACCATATCTGTAACCACATCAGTCCCATCATGTTTGTTTGTGTTGTTTCTAAATGTGCTCCTCCCACCTGACCTCTCCTGTCCTGTTATCTGTCAGAGAAATGCTCTTGTATCCGGGCCGGGTTTGTTTTCAGGACGAACTGGTCTCTTCAGCTCGTGCGGTACGTGTTCCCTCCTCCTCCTCTGGACTCCCGCCAACGGCAGTTTACTTAAACTTTCTCCTCATTGGGAGCTGGAACTGCTGCAGCAGGTGGGAACCACGCTCACCTGGGTGGCTTTCAGCCAATCCAAACAGAGAGGACACTCCCATCCAGGACATCCAGGATCCTTGTCTGCTTTCCCTGAGGATTGATGCCTTTCATTCCAGCTTTTTAAAATGTAGTTTTACATGTTATTCTTCGACAGGTCAGCAGTCTATCCCATGACCACAAACAGACTTAATCTCTGCTCAGATAAGGTTTAAAGTCTGTTTATTGTGTAGGTCTCATTAAACTAAAGAAACCTGATGTGACATCTTTCTGACTGCGCTCATTGTGGAATGAACCTTTTCACATCCTAATCTGGCTGAACAGGAGGAGTGCTCCCAACCCCCCCCTGAATATTTGGAGGTCTGATCCACAGCAACACGCACAAACGTGACGTAAATGCAGCCGCAGCCAGGAGTTCACACTTCTGAGTGAAACACGTGCTTTAGTTTCAGGTCATTTCTGTCTTAAAATTGAACCCAATCTCCCAACCGTTGTTGTCCTTCTGTCTAAAACCAGATGCGTCCTTTTTTTGGCGAATCCGCTTTTAAAATGTTCAGGTCTGATGCAGACAGGACGTTTTTTTGTTCTCCTTCATGCTTCATCGACAGAATCACTGTCAGGAAGAAAGCAAACAAACATGAAACAAAAGCCTTCTATTCTTGCATTGAAGAATCAGAGGTTTTCCCTCTGCCCCCGTGACCTCTCCTGACCTTTGATTCCATAAGTGATACCATCTCTAGCAGAACGTAAATGTTGAACTTGATCATGAAACCAGGCCTTTGCCCAACAATAGCCAGATTAGAGTTTGGCAGCGCGTTAAGAAAATGGACAGATGGATGGATGGATGGATGGATGGATGGATGGATGGATGGATGGATGGATGGATGGATGGATGGATGGATGGATGGATGGATGGATGGATGGATGGACGAACCCTTCATATCTTCTTTGCTGAGTCACTTTGTGTCTCACTTATTTAATCCCAATCTTTGCGTCCCTCCACTGACGTTCTGAGCGTTTCTGAACATTTTAGGATTTTTTTTCCTTTTTATCTTCAAATGAAAGTTTGCTTTACCTGCCTTAGTTCCTCACATCAGCTGATCTGCTGCTCTTGTAGGAGCTGAGGTCCAAGAGGAAGCTTAGAAGGGAACCAGCATCCCAGCATCTCCTGCATGTTTGTTTTGCTGTCAATATAAAAAAAAAAATCTGGTTTTACTGTTTATTACTATTTTATGTGACTCGTTTTGTTATGATTCCAGTATTTTTCAATTTTATCGTTTTCAAACTGCAGCTCTTTGTGAGTTCATGTGTGGGAAGAAATCAAACTGAACTCTTTCCTCTGACAGGAACCAACATTTGCAGAACTTTCTGGAAACAGAGGTGCGAGAGCTGCTGGTTCTTGATGGAGGATTAGTATTCACAGCGCCTGCCAAGATGTGGGTCAAAGGTTCTGGCTCAGAGGCCAGAGCGCTCTGATGAATATGCAGCACGGGGGTGTGGGAGAGCAGAGCAGGGCTATAAAGGAGGCCAGCCTCTGTAACTGCTCTGTTGTGTCCTCAGACAACATCAGAGGGATTGACGGAAAACCAGAACCAGCACCAGACTCTGACGGTAAGCTCTGAAACAGCTGACCTGAATGGTCTACAAAGATCTTCTCCTCACTTTTCTCTGTGATCTTTCAGAACAGCTGAAGACATGGACAGCATGCAGGAGCTGATCCCATTTGCCAAAGAGATGCTGAGGCAGAAACCGGGTCGGGGCCTGCTCAAGATCTACCTGCTGGGCTCCGTGCTGGCAGTTCTGGGAACAGCCATTGGCCTGGTCCAGACTGTGTGCCGGCCTTTCTCTACAGGAGAGCCGGTGGACTCAGAGATGCTGCTCATGCTGGCCCGGGTGCAGAATGAGGCTGAAACTGTGACACAAAGCAGCCTGAGGTGGTCCACAGAGGAGGAGGAGGAAGGAGAAGTGCTGGATGAAGAGGGTTTTGCCAGGACCCAGATACCACAAGCCCCCAAAAGCCACAGGTTCAGCCAACGAAACACAATCAACCGCCTACACGCGTCCTAGGAGCAGCTGGATCCTAGTAGAGGACTTTTTCTTGGAGGCTGCTTCTCACAGAGAGCCTGGCTGCAGCGCCCCCCTGTGCTGCAGAGACGTTGCTACAACTTTGTTAAAGTTTGGGTTCACATGACCGAGAACAGAGCAGCTGGGACGGAACCGCAGTCAGGCCCTTTGTGGTACAGCAGGAAAAGATCTGGGAGAACAAGGTTGAACCATGGAACGCAAACCAGAGTCCAGAAAAAGGTTCTGTTGGGACAAATCATGTGTTTTCCAGTTCTTTTTGCACCATAGGTCATCGGTCCAGACTGTTTTGAAGAAGCCAAAAGTGATTTTGAGTCAGGAGTTCATGAAAAGCACCTGAAGGCAGTTTAAGTCTGTATCAGACATCTCACACTTTGTAAGAATGTAAATGCTGTGATTTTTTATACCAATAAAGTATGTTTTATATATTTAGTTTGGTTTCAGTTACTTGCAAAGACATTTCAGTTTATTTAAAGGGAACATTAACTGGTTTCCACAAAATGTTTAAATAGAACTTTAATAAAAAAGTATGTTAAGATCCACCATGAAAAATGTGATGAAGGTTCTTTTAAACATCCTGTTTCTATGTGGGAGGAATATGCAGCTCATGTTGTCATCATGTGACAAACATGTGACAAACATGTGACTGGCGTGCTAAAGATTGGGTTTCAATGAATTTAAATTTTATGCAAAAACTGCGCAGCTGAATGTTGCAGTATTTATGCTAGTGGATTTGTATCATTTCGTTATTTAAGGCTGTTTTTGAAAGAAATAAGCAAAATTTTCAAACCACAACACTGTATGGTTGACAGAAAAGGAGGTCTTGACTCAGGGAACCAGGAATTTATCTGCTTCTTACAAAGATCCAGTTACTGTTTGGAGTCCTGCATCCATTTGAGTCTTGCACTTTTATTTTTAAAAATGGCTTTATAAAATATAGCTTTATAAATTGATGCAGAATCGTTCATTCATTCTGGTAAGACAGAAATGCAGGATCTTCCAGCATAAACATGTGAAATCCACAGTCCAGTTTAACCAAGATTAAAGAGATTAAAAGATTTTGACTGAAGGTCAACGAACAAAATCCACTCTGTGCTTCTGAAAACCAGAAGTTTGAAGCACAGCCTGATTTTCTTGACCATTTCTGCCCCTTAATCAAACTTTCATTGAAAGTTAAATGACTTCAGATTCCTGTAAACGTCACAGTTGTCAAAAAGAACTTTGCCATAGACCGTTTTATTTTAAAGAAAATCCTTCTGCTATTGCTCTTCTGCATAGAAACAAACTGAAACCCAAAAAAGCTCAGTGTCAAGTTATTTTAGTGGATTTTGCAGTAATGCTATAAACAGTGCTACAAACACAGAAATGCACTAAAAACAGAAGTAGCTTTTTAAAAAGAGGGCAAAGAAGAGAAGAATGAAGAATCAGGCAGAATAACTAAACCTGCTGTTTCTCAATTCCTCCTAGAAGCTGGGGTTTTTGAAAACCAAAAACGGAAACCAAAGAAAAGTACAATGAAGCATTTTCTTATATTTTATGGTGTTTGCTTTTAGCAGAAAGCACAACGTCCCACTGGCTTCTTCAAAAATCTGACATTTTCTAAGACATCATGAATCAGTTTTTCCTCAGATTGGAGGCAAAATAAAATTACTCATTTGGACCCATAACAACTGAAAAAAAGGTTCATAGTTATTTCATCAAAGGATTAGAAAGAGCTGCTTCTCATTGTCATCTTCTGTTCTCTTTCTCCCCCAGCCTTCATTGTTCTTTTGTGTTCTTGCAGACAAAGTTTCATACATAAAATTAACTTTTTTTAAGTTTTTAATTTTCATATCAATGTCATTAGTAATCTGAGTAAACTTCAAAGAAATGTGTTCAATTGGTGAATTTGAATCAGTTCGTTCATCACCACAAACCCTCTTTCATTTTCCTTACACAGCTTTTTCCAGTTCAGATACATCTTCAGCTAAATCACTTCCATGGTTTGGCAAAGGTCATCATCTGCTCACAAGATAGTTTTAGACATTGCTTTGATAAAAACACAAACATTTATCCATAATCATTGTTACTTTATCCTGTGTCACAGGGGTCACTGTGACCATAGAAAAATGGTAGCGTGCATACCCCTCTGTCACGAAGGCTTCATGCAGGCAATCAACCGCACACACTCCCATTCACTGCTTAGGGGCAATTTTCGGGACAGGTGTTTGCCCTGCAGGAGAAAGCTGCAGCTCCCAGAGAACACACATGCACCGGGACAACATCCATCCATCAATGTTTGGTTTGGTGAAACTGAACAGGTAAGGATGGAAATCCCTGATCGTTTATCACACAACGGGACTACAGTGCTGCTTTCTTTGTGGCTGAACAGTTTTTCTAAGGAACATTTCATCTCATATAAAAAATATACACAAACACACATTTATTTATATATATATATATATATATAAATACTTCTGACTGACATAACAAAGACCTAAGCTGCATTACCGAAAAATTACAGAAAAAAAATCTTAAAAGATTGACACCCCCCTCCCCATACACACACACACACACCACACACACACCAATTGTTAAATCTGCAGCAGTTTGTTTTGCAGTTCTGAGCAGGATTTATGGAGCATTCAGAAGGAGCCTGAGCTGCCTGCAGTGCTAAGATAACAAAACAATAAGACCCCCAATAACACACACACACATAAACACAAGAGGAAAGGACAGTCTCTGGCTTATGAAGAGAATACAGGTGGATTTAGGGTTCCTCCGTCATATTTTCATGTGTTGTTGGCTCGGACAGCAGCTCTTCCCTATAAGACCTCTGGGGGCCACAAGACTGAGTCCAGCCGGCAATTTGATGATGCTTTGCTCTGCATTGGGGGAGCAGAGCTCTTTGACATTTAAGCTTCTATCAGACTTTAAATCTGTGATCACAATTTTACAATCCCAAACTCATCAAGTGCCATTTACTCACTTTATGGATTAATAATTAGAGTTTATGTAAGTTTTAAATTCACACACTCAGCTTGTTTTGCAGAAAAGTTTCCCAGATTACAGTCATAAACACTTCTTTTGAGATTTTGGTTACTGTCTGAATAAAACTGCAAACACGCAGAGGAAAAACACAATCCTGGTCCTCAAGAGCGACAACCTTTGCCTGTTTTCCAGCTCTCCCTATTCTGCTTGATGGTGATGTCCTATATATGTAAGTCAGGGTGTAGAATCACCTGAGTCAGCTATTCAGCACCAGGATGGACAGCGAGAGCTGGGTTGGCTGGCCCTGTTTTATGCCGTACATGTAAGTAACATTTGATCATTCAGGACCAAACAGGCAGATCTAAGATGTGATGCTAAATATTAAAAACTCTGTTCTTGCCATTTGGGACTACGCATGCACACACTTCTCACCCAGCTCTCAACCAACCATTTAACCGTGGGGTCACAGGGTAAATTACAGGGAGTTGAATCCCAGCGACAACAGGGCTGGAAAAGCCTTTTTCTTTCTGTCGCTTACAGAAGCTGGGATTAGACATGAAAGGTTGTCTGTGGATACCAGAGGTGTGAGGCTTTGGGCTATCAGCCAAGGGACCCCCCCCCCACACACACACACACCCCCACCCTCTGGCCAAGATGAAAAAACAGAACCCTAACAAAGCTCCAGAGCAGGAAGTGATATCATCTTGATTTGAACTGAGCTCTTCTACTCACATGTTTGGGAACATTCTGAAGTTGGAACTTTGAAACCAATTTAAGGTCATTTTCATTAAGCAGCGCTGAGACGGGGCATGAACTGAGTCTGGGTGTTGTTCACGTTTGGTGTCAACCTCCCACAGACTGGTAGCAATGCTGGGAAGAGGCACGTGCACTCTTTTTACAATTCTTCAAAAAAACAATTACTTCCTTTCAGTTTAGGTGAGTGTAACTTTGACCAGGAAGGACTTATGTTTTTACGAGGCATCTAACAATATCTGATTGTGTTGACCCTCAAAACCTTTCTAGTGGACAGTCGACAGGGGTGACCAAATCACTGTCCATCTCCTCCTGATTAAGAAGTTTAATCAGACTGGAAAAATCTGTTGGTCCGGACTGAGTCCTGAACCTTTCACTTGTTGTGTATTCAAACTGCTGTCAACCAGACCTTCTTGTTCCAGACCAAAGCTTGTAAACAAAGGCACATGACTAAAGATCTCTTCAGTTATTGGCCAGAAATTACGAGGGCGGGACGAAGCAACGAGAGAAGAAATAATGAAGTCCTAAGTTCTGCAGTTCTTGTTGGGATTGTTCAGTAATTCACACTTTATATTTTGTTGACCAATTCTGAATGTTTGTATCGAGGTCAGGTGCAACACTTTACTGCTGCTTTGGTACGGTGGAGGCATGCTATGAAGCGGTCACTGAGGAGACAGCGACTGTGAAGGTACACTGAGAAGTGTTTATAACCTATAGATTGAAAGGAAAACAATGTGAGAAGCAATCTGTATCACGTTAAATGTTGTTTTGATCAGCCTGCAATTATCCGACCGCATTTTAACGAATTGCTGTTGCATCGCTTGTTACTCCACGTTTGTCTGTGGCTTTCTGTTTAATGCCTGGCTATGGTGGCCAACCGTGCCGTTCACAACTCAAAGGTGAGTTTCTAATGAACTAGTGCTGCTCTGCAGAAACTACAGCCTAGAAAACAACATTTTTTTTATTTTGCCTAAAAACTCCATAATTATAATTTAAAGACCACTGGGAACACTTTAAAAACAGAGAATTGGAAACATTTTAACAAACTGGAATCCTCCACAGCCTGAACCAACAAGCCAGGCCTGCTTTTCATTTTCTGGGCAGTTGAGTTGAAACGAATTAGACGACAAAGTAATTTAATAAAATTTTTTGGTGGGACAATCATTTTTGTTTTGGTCAATTTCAGTAGTGTGTTTTAAAAATTATTACATTGAACCAAAAATAACATGAAAGTTAAACAGAAACTTGACTAAACTTTATTTGTTTTTCCCAGTTGGTTGGTTTGCTACAATGTTAGAAGAAAACTTCTTGTTTGAGTTTAATAAATTATAAAAGTTAATAAAATCTAAAAGTTTGATTTATTGTTTTGTTTCAGTGCCTGTTGTTTCTTTATTTTGCTTTATGTTATGTTGATACAATGTTTTTGATATAGCATATGAACAGAATCACTGACAGCTTAAGGAAAGCTGGCCCTGAAGGGCCTCAGGGATGCTACGTGACTGGACTTTGTTGTTCTCAGGAGAGCAGCTGCAGACCTCAGGGTGCTTCCTCCACATGTCTCCAAAGCAGACTCACAGATCTACCACACTGTTTTGGGAACAACAGAGCAAACGCAGCATGAGTGAAGTAGAAAAAAAAAAGAAATGACAACAACACAAGTCACTTTATTGTTCTTAAGCTTCATACAGTCTCTAAATCTGAAAGTGCTACCACAGTATCACAGCTAGGATTCTTTTCATCATTAGAAGTGTGCCTGAAATTGTTCACATTTAAACACATAATCTACAGTCAAGGCTGTACCCTGCTTTACAATCTTAAAACAATAAAAACATTTATTCAGATCCAGATTCATTTCCTTTTTGTGACCCATGAAGGTCAGCAGGTATCCATACAAATCTCTGATTATTGGACGGCTCAGTGTGATGGCTTAACGTGTGTGTGGGAGAACTGGTACTTTTACTGGAGGGTGTTAGTCATGATTTTCCTTTCACACTCTGCTGGTTTCCTGCAGAGATTTCAGAGTAGAGCCACTGCTCCTTCACATCAAGAGGAGCCAGATGAGGAGGCTCGAGCATCTGGTCCAGATGCCTCCTAGATGCCTCCCTGGGGAGGTGTGGCACTGGGCGGAGGCCCCGGAGAAGACCCAAGACACGTCTCTTGTCTGGCACGAAACGCCTTGGGATCCCCCCCAGGAGAACTGGAGGAATCCACTTTTGTTGAAAGGCTGTGCCTTTAGACTCCTTTCTACTGCTCCACACAATGGTTACCCGAGGAGAGCCACGTTGTCAATATAGCTAAATTTCTTGGACTGAGTGGGGAGACGGTTGTAGTTATAGATACTGTGGAGCATGGTGGCCATGAACGAGCCTTGTGATACACCATTCTTGAGCTCTTGTGGTCTGCTGTCCTGGACACTGCTGGTCAGGTAGTTTTGCAGAAACGTCTCGTGAGGTCTAGGACAAAGTCATAGCAGCTGTGAGGTTCAGAAAGACAGCATCAGCAATCTAATTTGCCTGGAGGCTGTCCTCTCCCTCCCTATATTTGAGAGTTAAACAGTCCATTGTTGACCTGCAACTTTGAAAGGCAGCTTGTTCTTTAGGAAGCTGGCGTTCAGAGACTGGAGTAAGCTGACGATTGAGCTTGTTGGTTTATCATTAGTCTTGCTTGATTTCAGAAGGGCTATCACCTTTCCACAGTATTCAAAAGCTTTGAATGTTGTAGAATACAAGAGTCTCTGGGGTGTCTAGTCCTCATTACAAGAATGTTGATAAGTGAGGAACAGCAGTGCGACTGTTGTTCATAAATCCAGAATCATTCAGACTAGAAGAGGCTAGTGAGGGTTGAATGTTGCAAAGGAAACGATTGGGTTGGAGGTTCTGCCTCAACGAGCTGGATAGAAAGTCAGATGCTCCATTGGGATTGCATCAATATGCAGGCAGTAAATCAGGATCTGAAACTCCAGTCAGTCTGTAATCCATAAAAACACCAGCATCGTGTGGACTAGCAGAACTATTAAGACGAGACATTTGGTGGCAAAGATAGGACTAGTCTGCTTGATGGGGGAATGGTTAAAACATTTACAATTACAGTGTGTTGCACCTTAGTTGTGATCCATTCCACCTCTGCAGCCTCCAGATTGATCCACTGTTGGTGCACCAAGAAACCCTTGTTTTACCTCAACTGTTGATAGGAAGCTGAGTCATTTAGCGCATCTATGGAAGTCAGTGTGACATTCAGCTGTTCTCTGTTCACTTTCATTCCCTGTTTTTTGGGCAGAACAGCTTCACATATAACAATTGACTCTAATGCATATTTATCTTTTTTACATAAAATCGCTTCAAAGCTGCTGTGAATTTAAATCACGTCTTTGCATCTCTACAGTCCTCAGAGCTTTGGCGTTTGTCCATCATGTGACAGCTCGAGTACAAGAAGTGCCACCTTACACAGCTACAGTGGGGACGTTGTCCTCTGTACTGTCAGATGCTGCTGTGCCTGTTGGAGACCTGTCAACTGGGGTGTGAGGGGTCACTTTTCCCACTCGATGCTCCTTGCTGTGAATGCAGCTGCATGCGCATAGCTGGCAGGAGGCGCATGAGGAGTTGCAGCAAGGCAGGAAGTGAAAGAAACTGATGCGCCACAGGAACCATCCGGGTGACCAGCAGCACCAGCAGAGCAGGACGCTGCCGGCCACTGCGCCCAGCGTAACATACAGGACCAATAGGGAGAGCGAGGGCACCCCCCCTGCAGGCATGAACAGAAAATTGATTAAAAGGACTGCAGAGAAACAGGAACAGTAGGTTAACCTTTCCCACACCTGCTGAAACTGAGACATTAGGTATTCATTTCAAACTTAGAATAAGTATAAACTACTACAAGAACTCTGATCAGCTACAGTCAGCTACAGATTGAACCAAATAAACCCTAAAAATTGACCAGAGGAACGCTGATGGGTCGGCAAAAGAAAACTGCTTGGATCAACCTGATAAAAGGTTTAGATTACCTGTCTTTGACCCAGGACTGACAGGCTCACCACAGTCCGTGTGTGGCACAGTCGGCTCTGCAGGTGCACTCAAAGAGGGTGGAGGTGTGGTTTCTGTTGGCAGGGGGGCCTCAGGAGGTAACAACTGACCTGCTGATAAACGACAAGCTTTTCTCAGAAGTGAGGCTTTTTCTGTGGAAAAGCTTCAGGTTTTTTGAGTAGGGTCACGTTAGTTCACAATGCTTGAATATCATGTTTGTCTTCACTGTTATGTGATCAGACAAAGATCTGCAATAAAAGCTAAAGTGTCTAACTCTACTAATTATACTACAAAGATGATTAGAGTGGGACATTAAGATGTTTCTATGGTATTTCCTGGGCCTGATTTTCTAACTCTTCGTCATAGGGTTGTGGGGCTCATCATGGACTATCGAGTTGATCTTGATGCTCTCCCTTGCGCTTGTTTCCTGCACAGCTGTGTTTTTCTTCACATTCCTGTCAAGACCCTCTGCCCCCCCCCCATGCTGCTTCACCTGCAGTGACCGACCTTTGCAGCCTGTTGTCAGGTTTTCCTCCAGATCACTTCCATCCCCACAATTGTCGATGCCTTTGTCATCACAGACTAGGCTGACTGGGACACACTTCCCGTTTCTGCAGGTGAAGTAGGGCTCGCTGCTGCACTCAGACTGGTTAAACCCTGCAGAGAAAGACGACTAACAGAGGTTCAGACCAAGAAAGCTTCTGTTTTTTTTACAACCGTGCAGCCATTGAAAGTCTGTTGGAAGTTAAACCATGTTAAACTTTGACCAATCAGGGACTTGGATTTATTGCCGTCCTTTTAAAATTCACGGAAGTGCTGACCGTTTGAAAATTGATCATGGAGGAGAAATTAATCATTTCAGTTTGTGCCTCTCTGTACAGTTTGAATGATACAATACCAAGTCTTTTGTGTATCGGAAAAGAGCTGTGAAAGAAAAAGCCTTGAGCAAGATTTGCCAGATTTACATTTGCCGCTTCAACATTTCCCACCGAGCTTCTTCTAACTGTAGGTGGCAACATGCGCTTGTAAACAGTAGAAAAAAGAAGAAGCCCCTCCCTGCTTGTCCAATGTGACACCATGTGCTAAATGCGTGTTCAGGAACCTGCATTGAGTGCATTCTTAAATGAGCGTCACAAGCCCGGTAAGTCCGTAGCTTTAGTAGTGTTTGTCACCACGGCAGCAGAGTTTCACAAACCTGCTACTTTCTTACCAAGCCTGAAGGACGTGAAGTCTCCCACAAAGTCCACCCTGGGCTGAGTGCCCCGCGTCACCAGTCTCAGAGTCAGGAAGTTTCCAGTGGAGAGCACGGGGCGAGGGGGGCTCTTCCCACAAAGACGAGGACCGAGGAGGGGTGACGTTTTGTCTCTGCCGTCGTAGAACTGAATGTATGAGCCGGCATGACAGGGGTCACCTGGAACCTCACCAGATGTGGGCTCTAGTCCAGGGTGGAGAGGGGCGGAGCCGTGTGGGGTCTCTGGGAGGGGAGGGGCAGGGCTCAGAGGTGCTACCCTTAGCAGGCTGTAGACCAGGAAGAAGCGGAAGTAGAACTGGACCTTGTCTTTGGGAGAACTGGCCTGCATGGTGAGGTAGCAGTCTGTGGCCATGCTCACAAAGTAGTATTTCTTGGAGTCCTCGTGCGAGTTGACGATCATGCCGTCACTGCGGATGGTCTGTCCACAGAAATCCACCACGTTCACTGAAAAACACACCAGTGACTGAGTCTGCTGCTTGCACACATGCTGCTCAAGTGCATCTTTTAACCGAGCAACAGGTTTGGCATCTTTCCTGAGCCTCCAGTGAAAATGAAAAACTAGTTTTGCTTTAAAAACCCACTTTGGTTAAAATAGTGGTTTTAGTGGTTTTAACAGGTTTTGTGACTTTTTTAATGATGGAGGACATATATCAAGAATATCAAGCTCCAAATTTGCATTTCTGAGTGTTTCTCTATTCAAATCGTTGTGAATAAGGAGTGGGTGAAAAAAATCTGTTTGAGAAAAGGGAGCTTGTGGCCTGCTGACTGTGGATTTTCGTCTGCTCCTAATTCACACTGATCTGGTTTGAAAAAATATAATCAGAAACACTATTTTAAGCTTAATTTTCTTTATTAATCTAACATCAACCACAGGGAAAATGCTACAAGAACGTGTTAAAAATACCACAAACTATTTTTAGAGGAGTGGGTCTTTAAAACACTCGTACTTTAATGCTTTGAAAATGCAAATAATAATAATAATTACCCTTTGACACCTACTGTAGTTATACAAATATGCACCAAACCACTTCAGCTCCAAAATTGCCCTAATTTAGCATCTACATGAAACCAAAAACACAAGTGATTTTTTTTCATACTTGGAAATAAATCCAGGTGTCAAGAGGGTAAATAGATTTAAAACTTTGGGAAAAAGAAAGACAGATCTGGACAGAGATGCTATAATGCATAATTAAAACAAATTCTGAAGAGACGTTCCTCCTAGCCATTTGACACCCTGTTTTGGTTGATTTAACATTAAATTAGCATTACTTTTTAAATACAATTTTCCCCTTTCATCTTAACATTTCTACAATAAATGTTAAACATTAAGTAATAAACATGGTTTTTCTATGTATATTAGTAAATAAATATACCTATTTATACTTTTGTTAAAGAGTGAACAATGTTTTAGCTTTTTCCCAATTTGAGCGATTCTTCGGCTGATTGATAATCTCCTCTGTGTCAAAGCATCTTGGTTTTCTGATTTGCTAAACTGTGTTGAAATACCCTTTCTCATGGTTCTGTTGTACCCCCCTTTTTTTGTTTATTAGTAAAATTCTCTCCACTCACACAGTGTTCTTTTTTTTTTTGCAAAACCAATTTTTAAACGTATTAAAAAATGTTCACCAACACGGGGAAGACTTGTGAACATGTGTCTAAAAGTTTCACACACAAACACTGTTGGAAACATTGACAGTACAGAGATCGTCAAAGCGTCTGCGACATCACCTGTAGAAAATGCCCAACCTCCATTTCCAACATAATAGTTTGGATTGAAAAAAGATTTGGATAATTCCTAATAGGTACCTATTGTTGTCCTGCGAATCACATGACCAAATTTAAAAGAGATTTTATACTAATTGTTCATTTTGTGGAGACCACCCAGAGACTGTTCATCACCTCTTCTGGATCTGCTCACATTCAAGACTTCAGCAGATATGTTACTGATCATCTTCACAAGGACTTTTTAGAAAGCTGTTAAAAGAAGATCTTATGGAATAATAAATTAACTGATCGTAATGGCAAAATATCAAGAAAAAAAAGTTCCAATTTCAAATGTTTGAGGTGGGGGCCAGAGGGCACCACATGTTTATACTGAGGGATAAGACTGGCCAGTTTTTAACTTAAATAACTTGCAATAAAAAAATATATTAAAAGAAGGTTTTGCATGAACATGTTCAAAAGAGGTATCAGAGCGAGCATGGTCATTCTGACAAATAGAATGAATAACAGCTGTTTATATCTCACTATGATTTTGACTTTCTGGGACCAGCGAGTACTTCCTATTTGATTTCAGTGGAATTTTATTATGCTTTAATCAGGCAGTGTAGGACATTGCAAGTATTTCAAACTCGTTATATGTTCAGTAACTTGTGTATTACTATACAAACAAGCTGCTTAAATCTGGAAATCTGAGTTCTTACACTGAGCCTGTTGCCCTCTTAGTCTGGACAAAAGGGAACATGATGGAAAAAAAATTGATGAATTTTACAGTGAGCGATTTTTGGTGGGGGGTACTTAATATAATTTCAGATGTTTCACAGAGCAAGAAAACAAGTTCACAAAGTGATAATTCCAGAGAGGTTGGGGTTCAAAGACCTAAAGTAGACCTGTGGCTGAGTAAAAACACACAGAGCCACAGAACAGCCTCCTGTCCATCCAAATTCAGGTCTGGGGCAGATGAGCAAGTGATCTGGCTCCAGCAGCCTACGCCGATCACCCACTGCCCCCCCTGGCACCGGGCCTATGGCAAATAATGAGGAGATTTACGAAGGGGCCAGAGTTTATTAGCACTGTTTCCATGGGAGACAACTAGCTCCTCCTGATCCGACTTCCAGGAATGCCCCAAAAAGCCTGGGAGCTCCTGTTGGTGGGAAACGGCTTAATACCCCCCCAGCACCACGCAACCTCCACCCATACACACAAGTACACACAAACTCTCAAAGGTGCTCTTTCAACAAATAAGGGATCGCGCTGACTTCTTTCGCAGAAGTGGAGTCCACTCCAGTGCAGGTTTGATTCTAGGATTGGGCTTCTCTCACAATGTGTGTTGGACCCAATTCCATTGGTACACCGGCTTAAAGGGAGTGAAGCTTTACAACATCATTTTCTAATCAAACAGCACTGTTAGAGCAGAATTTGACTTTCTGGATGTGATGGAACATCTGTGAGCACACTAACACACCTAAACATAATTCACAAGGATGCAAAATAATACGTTTGACATTCTTTTAATTTGAAACGTTTTTTAACAAAAATAAAAAAAATAAACACATTTCAGTTTAGACTTGAAGATATTGATGTTGAGCAAAAAAAGAAAAAAAAAGATGCAAGAAAAGGTCAGAGCAGGATGCTGCTGATTTTTTGAGAGACTTATGGAAGTATGAAAGGCTTTTCTGCAACATGTAATAAAAGTTTGACGCCCTGCTCTTTTCTCCACAGCTAAGTTGGAGGTCGAGGTCCCCCATTAAAAAAAGAAAGTAAAATATTCTGGACTCTGTGGAGCTTCAGAACCACCTCTGAGCACATTTCTAAAGAGCGGTGACCCCTGAGAGCTGATGCAGAGCCCACGTGTTCCATGTACCGCTCAGTCAGGCTGTGAAGTTTCAAGATTTAAAAATCTTTGAATCGCTTGCTTATTACAAAATAGTATTAATTAGTCATGTATGTTTGTGTTATCCTGACGTCTTTGAGAAACAATCCTAGCAAAAAGGAAGCTCCCCCCCCATCAGGTCAGTCAAGGTCAGGGGTGGCGGGGTAGGTGATGACTCACAGTGTCCCTTCAGGAGGAGATGTGCTGAATTATTCTGAATTTTAATTGGGTGGGTAGATTGCTGCCTGATCTGTCAGAGACTCGCTGACACTTGGAGACATCTACCGCCTGTTACGGACATAATCAGAAAAGCTACTCATTTCAGCACTTTCCCCTTATACACAGATTTATGAGAGGATATTTTTAGGAAATAAAAATATCTGTGCTGACTTTACAGCCCAGATTATTTTTTACAATCATGTCTTTTTCTCCTATTACTTGAATCCAAGAAAAGCATTTGAATAAGCAGCAGGGTTGGTAGAATTCATAAGTACTCCTGCCGTGCTGCTTAATATCAAGTTGGGTATCAATCCTAACTTGTAATTTAAAATTTTAAAAAGGCCACCATGCAGTACTAAATTGGTTTTGGTCTTAATCAAATTAACGATTTGGATACAGTGATGACAAGTTGCTAATGTGACAAATATTTTACAAACAAAGCAACACGTGTACAAAAAAGTTAGAAGATAAGTGTCTTAAAACAACAGAGATATTTTTCACCCTGGACTTTCCTCAGACCTAAGGAAGCGGCCCCTCCGCCGGAGCTGCGCGCGCTGCGTGCGCTCTTACCGGTGTCGATGGCGGATCCTCGGACCGTGAAGCAGAGCAGCAGCAGCAGCAGCAGCAGCAGCAGCAGCCTCCCCGCCTCCAGCTCCATCCTCTGCGCGAGCGCGCGCGACTGGCCGGGATCATCTGCAGCCTCCGACACCTGGTCCAGCTCACCCCGGGTCACATGTGACCCGATCTCCATGACGACGCAACTGCGCAGAAAAACTTCAGTTGAATTAAACGTGTCCGCACTTGACCCTTTACATACCTAAGAACCCAACCACCACCGCTTTGCCCGACTTACGTCATTTATGTAAAGAACAAGTCCGTTTTCAATCCTTTTATTTGTAAATATAGTTTTATTCTGAAAAGCTATACCGGAAGTCAGATCACATGTTCCTGTTTGTCAACATTTTTTACCCTTAAATAAGAAATGATTTATAAAGATAAAGAAATGTCCGATTTTCTAAAGCTAGAGAGAAAGCCAGCCTCTTTCCTGAATCTTTATGATTCAACTTGACAATGGTTTCATTCAAAGGGCCTATATCATGCTACTCCAAGCCTTTCAGAGTAAACTTTATCCATATAGATGATAATATTTTAACTTTGGCACACTAAAGAACAAATATTTTCATGAAATCTGATTTACTTTCATGAGCTCCTTGGAAGTAAGACATCTTGATCTCTCCATGATGTTATCCCAGAGCCGACCTCTGCAGCGTGGCTGTGTTTTGCCACAAGAGCAAGCAACATCGGAGATGGATGTGCATATTGTGCCTGTAAAATCAAAGCTTTTTGCCAATCACCGCTAGCTCAGTGGAGAAAGTGGATGTGCGTGTTAGTCTGGGGGCAGTGCTGGCAGCAGACTCTTCCTGGAAGGGGCTGTTCCCCACTTTGTGATGTCACAATGTGAGGACCTAATTGTTTTTGTGGATTGGGAGGGACCTGTGGTCAGACAGCAGGGTTTTAGAAGAATACCCAGAGATGTGTGAATGAATCAAAACACACCTGTGGGAATGTTTTTTTAGCACGTAAATATTAATATAATATATTATTAATCTAATCTAAGCCTGCATAGGCCCACTAAGATGGGGGAGTAGGTTGCCATGGTTTGTTTATTTATTCCCTGTGCTTAGCTCAGCAGAGAAATATGTGTAATGGATGTAATGAAAATTGTGATTATTCCTCAAAACGTCATGACAGTAGGTGAGGTAGAGGAGCAGTGAGTTAAATATTCTCTGATTAATAGCTAGCCTGGCAATAAGCCTATCCAAAGAGGAATGTTTTGAGCCTAACTTTGAATGTAGAAACTGTGTCTGCCTCTCTTACATGAGCTGGGAGCTTATTCCATAAAACAGGAGCTTGGTGGCTAAAGGCTCTACCTCCAACTGTGCTTTTAGAGATTCTACGGACCACAAGCAGTCCTGCATTTTGTGAGTAAAGTGTTCTGTTTGGTTGATAAGGCACAAAGACATCTTTAATATAGGATGGGGCCATACCATGCACGGCCTTATAAGTTAACAGGAGGATTTTGAACTTGATTCTAGATTCAACTGGGAGCCAGTGAAGTGAGGATAACACAGGATTTAGCTGTTGCATTTTGAACAAGCTGAAGACTTTTTAAAGAAATTTAGGACAAGCTGCTAGCAAAGAGTTACAGTAATCCAGCATAGACGTAACAAATGCATTTATGAGTTTCTCAGCATCACTTTTCCATAATATATTTCTGATCCTCGATGTGTTGTGAAGGTGAAAAAATGCAGCAGGTGGAAGATAGTTCTCAGGTGTTGATGTTCTTCCACCAGCTTGACAAGGATGAAAGTGACTGGTGCAGCTCTACGTGCATCTGGAAATAGTCACCTAAATGTATGTATTTATTTATCTATCTTGATGATGGTCTGTACCTGGTAATTCAAGAGAATTGGTCAAACTTTTCAAGTGTGTTACAAAAAAACCCAGCAGAGACGAAGATAGAGAAAAAAAGCAACAATAACCTAAATAAAAGAAAAAGTAAGCTGAGATATTAGATGTACTGTAGATGATGGAATAAAATGAATGTCTCAGTCATAGGGGGCTGATCAGGTTGGCATCCATTGATGCTGTAAAGAAATAAATCTTAGATGTATTGAATGTTTGAACGAAGTCAAAGTTGGAATGTTTTTATTTAATGTTGAGCGATAATGAAGATCCCAAAAGATGTGCCAAAGACAAGGCTATCATCCAAGTCTCTGCTGCTGTTTTTTCCATAGAGGCAGAGGCAGGTGGATAGTATATTTTGTAGGAGGCATTGGCTGTGAAACAGAAGAGAAGAACAGACTTGTACTGGGATGGACACTAGAGGTGAGGTGAAATGTACATTTAGCTTGGAGTGAAGGTGGCACTATTGGAGAAGGATGAAGGAACA
Organism: Oryzias celebensis; assembly: GCA_014656515.1. Classification (NCBI taxonomy): domain Eukaryota; kingdom Metazoa; phylum Chordata; class Actinopteri; order Beloniformes; family Adrianichthyidae; genus Oryzias; species Oryzias celebensis. Next base: position 11,952,147 of record BNCR01000005.1, read on the forward strand.
CTGCCAGTGATGAGGAACTGAGGCTGAGAAGACCATACGTCTGTTTGGGCCTTCCTAAATAAATCAAATACATCTGGATAGGGAAGTGAATTTACATGTAGGGATGACTTTCAGGTGTTTGATTTTAGGAACGTTTTATTTCGGTGTAAGCTAGTTGCCAGTGGTTTCAGAATTCTGATCCTTTGGGTGAAACAAATCCACAAAGAGCTGCAAGTTTTCAATTAACTACATTTTGTACCATCTTTTTTGAAATTAAAAGACCAAAAAAACATTTTTTTGGACATTTTTAATGTTACTAATGTGCCTCAATCACACACAATGTTATACGTTGATTTTATACCAACTTTAGTGTAGTTTACAGCATAAACAATAACATTTGAGAATAGATTTAGATTTGATCAAGAATTTTCCAGCCCAGAAAGTATTCATTAAAACTATGAATCTTTCAAAATATAAGTCGTATTTTTACTCCTAAAGTTTTTGAGCAAACTTGAAAAATAAAATAAAGCCATTGCTTATTTAGTCTTTCTATTAACTTAAGTTATTTTAACAACCATTACATTCTTCTATAACTCCAGTAACACTTCATAGGATTGTTTTTTAAAGTAACCCAAATATGTCATAAACTTTAACGCCAGATTTGTATTTCTAATTTTAGACTAACAAATAATGTGAAACAATATTTTTGTTCTACATGTTTTTTGTCTTAAAATTAAACCATTATAATTCACATATTGCATTTTCCTGTCATTTTTCAGGGGGAAACAACCCAACATCAGCAGCTTTGTAATGCAGAGACCCTGCTATGTTAGAATAAAAACTTGAATACTTTTAAGGCAGTGAAGAACATGGTAGGTACAAACAAACATGCTGTTGCTTCTGCTGGTTTGAAGCCCACTTTGGGATTTATCTGCTGTTTCAACAAAAAGAACTGGGATGCAAATGATCAAAGTCTCATTCTACCTCAGTGACACTTTTTATTTGGTGTTTTATACTTTTCTCTATGTTTTCTTATATGTGGCATTTGTGCATCCAGCACTTTGCCAGAGTCTGATATTTTCAGACGCGTTAAACTAAGGAAAACTGGAAAATAAAACAAAAGAATACAACCCTCATCCTATTATTATTCAATTCACCTAAAATGTTATAGTCTGAATAATCAGTAATTAGGATGTTTTTATTTTTAAAATGTACAAAACTAGTCGAGTTTTGAAACACTAGTATAGTGGGCGGACGTGTCCAAACCTTTGCTGCTGTAGCAGCCAACTTGTCTTTTCTGCTCCATAATGGATTTTACTTGTCCATCTGCAGCTACTAACCTACTTGTTTGTCAGACAACTAATGTTCTGGTAATTTTCATTTTTGTCTCGTCTCTTTCCAGTCGTCACAGACCCCTTTTGGCCAGATGAGATGATCACCTTTACCAGGTCTAATTCGGCTGAAGGTTTATTTTCTAATCTATTCAAAGACAGTATTCTTCTCCTCTGTTGCCAGGGATTACAGTGAAAATCATTTGATTCAATGTGTTTGTCTCTTATATTATTGGGTTGGATTGTATGATGCAGAAATCTGGACTGATAGGATCATAAATGATCAAAATCATTGAATGTTTATTTAATCTTTATTATTAAGAGCTTTGGGACAACCTCAGTTGAAAATCAGCTGTAATGATTTTCAAATAAAACAGCTGAAAAACTTAAAATCAGCCGTTTCTTGTGTTTGCCGTCTGGATGGATTTCCACTCAAAGGTTGAAGGTTCCCCTCAAAGACCAGCAGCTCGCTCTGAAGCTGCTTTCATGCAATGAGTGAGATCCAAAAGGAGGATTTCTGGACATTTTGTCTAAATCTGCAGTTATTTAGTCAAAAACAGCCTTAATCCCTCAAAATAAATCACTTGATTTAAACAGAAAATACCAAAAATTAGACATAAAAAGTCTCTGTGGTATTTTGTGTCATTAAATAGTAAATCTCATTCTTCCAGCTCAGAGTGAAGGAATGATTGGTCTACTTTGGAAAGGTGGAGCTGCTGCAAAACTGACAATCAAGAACCATGCACAAAAAAATACAGCTATTCGTTAAAAAAAAAATGATAAAAGAAAAAATGAACAAAACAAAACAGCCTGGAGCTTTATGGTCATTGTGTGAACACCATGCTGCCGATGTTTATTCTTTTTACTTCTTTAAATCAAGAGCTTTTAAAAAATCTGCAAGAAAACACAAACACACACCTGAGGAAACTGCAAACATCTGGAAGAGTTTCTGAAGAGGAGCTTTGTGCAGCAGCTGTTTGAGGAAATCAGTGTTGTAAAAGGTAGAGAAGGCAAGTGGGGGGGAATGCCAGAGCACAAATACCTCCTGAAGAACCTTCGTCAAACAGGTCTCCTTTCACCCGTCCTTTGTCTTCCTCAGGTCTCCAGTACTGACATACTTTAAAAACCACTTTCAGCTTCTTGTGACTCATAGTCTCATCGGGAGAAACAAAACACTGCAGAGTAAAATCCCATCTGAGATTAGTGACGTTTTTCTTTTTTGCTTTAAAATATCTAAAAATGCACCTAAATGTAACTCATCAAACGACCATTCATCAAAACCTGTGATTTCTTTTTTCGTCCTCATGCATGAGCTTTACGAGCCGTCCTCGGCTCTGATCTGAAATCACACGAGAAGTCCCAAAGATTCAGGCAGAAATCAGGAGGAGCTGCTCAGCGTAGGTACTGCTGTGACTTCAATTTTGAAAGGAAGAGCGTGACTGCCTGTAAAGACAGAGATGCTTGGTTCAATTTAAAAATAAAAAGTAAAAAAAAAAAAAAAAGAGAGGGCCAACCCCCTCTTCCTGTGGGTGGCAGTGCTGCTTAGGGTCATGTTCATTAAGTCAGTGTCTGAGGTTTGGCCCACATCCGGCATGTTTTTCCTGAGATTTTGTATGATGGTACAGAAAAAAAGCATCCTGACCTTCCTCATGCTGAATGGTCATCATTCTAGAGTCTTCATCCCATTAGGAACTTTTCAGATGAGCTTATACTTCTGACCGTTTCTTTAGGAGGATGTAATGCTGAAGTTCATGATGCTCAGACAGTGCAGTACACCCGGTCAAAGTATTCAGGAGTCACCCTGAGCTTCTACTTTGTGATGTTGGGGCCCCTAAGGAAACTGCAGTCCCCAGGTCCCCTGTGCCTGCTGGTTTTGGTGGTTTTAATGGACCCCATTGATGATGCGCTGCGGCTCCTGGTTGTGTGAGACAGGATTTGGTTCGTCATCCTGTAACCGGGCACTCTTCCTTATCTCCTCCAGGGTGTAGTCCTGCATCAGGCAGCCATTCTCAAAAACGGTCACCAACAAGTCCTGCAGAGCAACGCCCCCAAAAACCCCCATTATCAGTTTTGAAATATTAGGGTATACATTTCTGGAAAAACAAATGCTAAATAAGTGTGCAAACCTCCTCTGGTTTCCCCGCCCCACTTTCCACCGTCTCCAAGAAACCATCTGAGTTTCTCCGTAGAGACAGTCGGCCCCTCTTGGACCTCTTGGACGGATCGGTTACTGGCTGCTTGTACACATCCATCTGAAAGGAATAACAACCGTTACAAGAACAGCGCCACCACATGGACAAGGCAGAAGTAAAGTATTATTGCTTAGTAAGACAATGTTGGCTTCTGCCAAATCTGCCAATAAGGGTTTGAAAATGTCAGGTCGAGACAGAAGATGAAAACGCCTCCCATTACTGGATAGAAAAGAAGCAGGGCGGGAACATTTGGCACAGGTACACGCACCTGGAGGGGACTGAACTCACCCCCTTGCCATTGGTCTCCACATAGCTGCACTTAAAGGCGCAGCTCAGCGTGTCTCTGTTCAGCTTCTGAAGCAAGGCGCTGCCACAACCGAAGACGATGTTCTCGGCACTCCAGCCTTCATCACTGAGCTTCTCCAGTATCTAGGATAGCAGAGGAAGAGTCAAATGGGAAAATGCCAGTTCTAGATTTCACATGCCTGTTTTCTGAGAGCCCCGCCCATGTAATTTTATCTAATAAGAGTTCATGGTGAAAACGCTGACGTGACCTGGTTCATGATTTCTGTCAGGGGGACGGCAAAAAGCAGCTTCATTGACGTCTCGAGAAGTGATAATGGCGACATTACTTGAGATAGTTTTCAATTAAAACAAAAAGTCAATTACTTTTTTCCTCTTCTTGATGATTTTATATTTTCACAATAAGTAGCTTTAATTTAGCATAAAAAATATTTTAAGATAAAGCATGCAGTTCATGACCAATTTCAGTCAGCAAACCATCATTTCTAACCTTCTACAATGTGTGAACCAGATTGTGATGTTTTGTTGCCGTTAAATCATAGAGAATATAAACTGTCCATATTCACATCATTGTATTTATTTGTAAAAATTCTTTGACAGCACTGAATGACTGGCATGATGTTTTCACTACGGATATCAGCCACTTTTATAATAAATTGCACCAGTAAAGTATTTTCTGGTATTTCATCTTGCTTCCTTTGGGAATGTTCTTTTATTTCCTTGGTATGGAGATTGTGCATGTGATTGGCTGGTCAAAGCAGCGCGTATATGCACGTTTCAGGCTTCCACGTTCAAAGCTCCCACATTGATGTGTAGCTACACATGTTTCTACGAAAGTTTTCGGGCTCTACGAAGAAGATTGTACATAGAGCCAGAATGTGCATTGCCAGTTAAACCAGGTCGAAATTTGAGCAGTCAGACTTAGATTTGGTTGTGACGTATGGATGGCCTCTCTCTTCTAACTCATGGAATTGTCAGCCATTTGAAAATTGATCATGATCATTGATCACAATGACATACATTTCCAACAACAAGTGCAAATACTTAGGCGACAATACTTTGGTAAGAAATCTAACTTCATTCCGCTCTCTGAGAAGAGAAGGTTTCATCTTCTGGAATACAGGAGAGGGAGACAAGTCAAGCTAACCCTCTGAGCGATTTACAACACAGATGCTGCTGAGCACTTTACCACTTAAACGACTCAAAACATTTCTGTAAAAGAAAAAACCTGCATGACAGTTACCGGCATGCACATAAACGCCTATAGATACCATCAACCCCTGACGTAACCACCGAAACTCAAGACAGTGGGGACAAACCGCTTTTTTGACTTTTCTAATGTACTTGATTTATGGACCAAACTCCATGCGTTAGACGGGGAAAAAAGATTACACGCATTACCCTTTAACAAATGTGCAATGTGAGTGTTTCTGGCAGAACAATAAAAAAACTGGACAGAAAAATTGCAGCTAGATCAATTAAGCTGATAAGCAGCCGATGTTTAGCCCCCATAATCAGCACGACTGAGAGAGTGACGTAACTTTACGCATTTATGGCTGCAGACACTGTTTCAATAAGGAGATGATGAAACAATACAATGTCTCTGGAAGTTTGGAATGCCACAGACAAAGATTATAAATTCATATCCAGTATTGCAATGTTTTAGTTTCTGGATGTATAACGACCCGATATGGGACTGGCATGGAAATAAAGGAAAGGTGGTATTATTCAAGTCTTTTGTTCTTGTGCAAAAACTTTAAATTAAAACAAACTGAGAAAATTGTAGTGAGGTATTCCTCATTTTTATCCCTCTGACATTTTTTGAACCCATGAATCCAATAGTTTGTGTGTGCTTTTCCTTAGTTTGCTCCGTTTCTGACCTGATTTACAGAGCGAAGGTCGATCCCGTCTCCCTGGATGATCCGCAGGTATGACGGTAGCACCTTGAATCCCACAGAGTTCAGAGAGCAGCCAAAACACTCCTCCAAAATCCTCATGACCTGCAGAGACCATATTTTATTTTTTTATTTTTACCCAACATGCTCTCCGACCATCTTCACAAGTTTTCATCCAACATGCGCGTTAAACATCTGCTGTGCCAGGATTTAGGTTCATGCTCCTGAACAAAAACATTGTACTTTTCCATGATTCCGCTTAGTAAAAACATGATGGTATTTAGTTCTCAGTCAGCCTGGAACAGAGAAGCTATAGAACCTGGTCTTCCTCATTGGTGCTGTTTAAGTTTAATTTCTAGACATGAGAATTCCAGCTCTTCTTAGATCGCTTCACTAAAAAGAGCCGGCTCTTTCGGCTCCCAGACGGCTCTTCAGGTCATATTGTTGTTTTATTTGTTGTATTAACAACTATATAAAATTATGCACAAAATGAATACCTAATGTAAAAATGTGTTTTTATTCATATACGTGTATAAAATGTATGTATGAATATCAGTCCCTCCAGGAATTTGCAATGTTGCGATCGCAACTATTAACATAAATTCAAGCAAACCCCCCAAAACTATTGAACAGCCTGCAACTTTACATTTTTACAGCAACTTTGGCCAGATGACGATGTTGCTTCAGGATCGTTTCCGGTGTTGCTCCTTCTTTTATTTCATCTCTGATAATACATAGGAAGAGTGCGAGAGTCTGCAGGAAAATAATTCCACATAGAACCGCCTCCACAACAAACCTGTAGAGACACCTAAGAGAACCTTCTCCAAAACAGGGCAGATCATTACTAACAGAAGAAACCAGATCAGCTCGTCAAAGTCTTTGTCTTCCTCTACCACACCCAGTGACTCACCAATGGTGCTTTTGAAATGGATAAAGAGGAAGATTCTGTGGAGGACTGAGGCTTCATCTGCTTATTTTTTTCTTTGCAGAATGTCATGTTTTTCTAAAGTATGTTTAAATCAATGCACAAATATTTGGATTATTGTGAGCAGAGCGGACCAAAGGTTCATTTTTTGTTTTACAGTTCTGTTTATGTTAAATGAAAGCATAACAATGTTGTGTATGGTGATGCTGCGCTATTTTCCTAATGCACATGCCACAATAAAATGAGTTGCAATATAAGAATGTGAAGTTTATTTCATAATTTTAATTTTTGAAGTGATTTAAAAAACTGCATAAAAAACAAATTTTCACAAAAGCTGCTACAAATTTAGCCATTTTAGGTTGCAGCGATCATAAAAAACTGAATACACACATATATATACATATCTAACAACTATAGCTGATCTGGTTCCTTCTTTCAGTAATGATCTGCCATGTTTTGGAGAAGCTCCTCTCAGTTTTCAGGTTGGTTGTGGAGCTGGTTCTATTGGGAATTGTTTTCTTGCAGACTCTTAATTATTCCTTCGTATTATCAATAAAAGTGAAATGATTCAAGATTTTGTTTCTTTTTCCATTTTCTTTACGTTTTTAGTTGATGTTTCTTCTTGTAGCACCTGGTGCACCGTCTCTCCCTCAAATCACTATCAATTGTAATATTAAATGATAGCATTTTTCTTTGGTTGATAAATTGTAAAGAGAAGTGTTGCCCTCTTTTTTTACCCATTTCTATTTTGGAAACTTCATGAAAAACTATCCTAAAGTGTTTTTTTCTATAATCACAGGCTTGCTGCTGCATTTCACTTTACTTTTCACTTCAATGAGTTGTTAAAACAATTTCTGAACAGCTGGATTTCCTTTTTTTTTTTGCTTCCTGCTCTAATCTCATATCAGTTTGTGCTTCCCTAATGTTAGACACCGGAGAAACCGAGCACTCTTTTTCACCTCAATTAGAGTCTCTGCCGGGTCTCCAGAGTCCGGTCGGATAACAAGACAGGAGTCCTCGCTGCGCTCCATGACTCTCTCCTTCAGCTTGTCGCCCCAGATGTGTTTGCAAGCATTAAAGATGTTGTAGCTGTCGCTGACCACGGCCACAGGACCAGACGAGAACTGGTCCAGGAGTCGCTCAAAGGCGTCTTTCTCCCGGTTACTGCCCCAGGAGATGATGGTGCTGAAGGACAGGAAGAGGAAATCAGCTGTAGCTGGTATGTGAGGTTGGGACTCCTAACTTCAGCTCCACACTTGGTACAGGCTACATTTAAGGACCAATTCAGCCATGAATTCCATGATGCTCATGTATGCACAATTTATTTCTGCATCTTAACTCATCAGAACGGCGGCTCCACCCAGAGCCGTGCTATCCTCTGTCACATTTACAAGCCTGATGAATGATGATGATAAACCATTAAACCATAAAAGTCTCCATGACTCCACTTAGCATAAAACAGGTACTGATTATTAATGGATGCAATATAAAAATCTGATTTATGGATCTGAAATGGAGCTTTTCTTTTATTAATCATAAAGTGCTTTAGTAAATACTGATTACCTTCAGAAATAATTCTGATCATTTTTCAGTAAACAATAATGATTTGCACTTTGAGTAACAGATGTGTAGTAATCATTGATTTTCATTAGAGCACATAATTACATTAATCCAGTAATCATTGCTACACATTGCAGATCCAGTAAAGAAAATCAATATCTTATTGATTGTAATAAAAACGTTTCAGTAATCATTACTTAAACAGTGCATTACTCAATGGTTGTAATTAAAAGAGCTTTGATTATTTCACCAGATTCAAGTTCACACATCCACATGTTTAGAATTCTTCCAACACCAGTTGATCTTGTCCTCCTCTTGTCTTCATATTGGGAAATGACAGTGTCTTTATACATTTTCTCGAATATTTCTATACTTGAACATTGAGTTCAGATTTTGCATTCTCTTACCAAAGTGCTTTGAAATGTACCCATTTTTTTCAACTAACATGCTCGTCTGGCATTCTGTTTTTCAGGTAGCCATTAATAAAAACGTTGGTTCCCTTCAGATTTCTTCCTTGCTTCAATAAAACTGCTTTGTGCTTCCAATTAAAAAACCTCAAGAGAATCGCAGGTTTGTTGGCCTCTCTTCTCATGGAGAGCGAGTGGCAGATCTCAATGTTGTTTGTGTCCAGAGAAATTCTTTTGCACCTCAAGAAATCTTCCACCTGTTTGTCCCCAGAGCTCGTGTCTTGCTCTTTGGATTCTTCACCGGTCCTGACGGTCACTGCAAGCTCATATGACTGGGGTTTGATTTTCAATCTGTTGATAATCGCATCATTAATCCGGAAGTTCTGTTCCTGGTCATCCATTCGTTTTTCGATAATCTCCAACCTGCTGACATTCTGATCACAGCTGTCCCGACTCTTCCAGCGCCATCAGAATCTGTGCGTGCTGGATCTTCATGGCTCTAACTTCCTCCAGCAGGAAATCAAGCAACTTCTTGATATCCTCAGACTCGCCCGTCACTGGGGTTTTCGGGGGCATGATAAGGAATTGTTTTTCACAATATTTATGCTGTTTGCAATAAATAGATTTAAAGTGAAGCTACTCTTTCCCTTTGTGGCGTCTTCCCGAAATCAGGGATTATAGTTTACAGCAGCCTTAAACTCCCACTTCTAACATCTTTTGATCGATTTAAAATGTAAAAATTTTTAAAAGACTTTTATCATTATGGAGTTTTTAGACAAAAGAAAATCTTAAAAAGTACGTTGGAGAGGGTCTTTCAAAGAGGTCTTAGACCCTTTTTTCTTGTTTCCCTTTACCTGTGCTCAGCTGCAGGGATGGAGAAGCCAGCCATTGGACAGCCATAATAGCGCTGAGCCATGAGCACCCCAGCCACGGTATCTGTGCTACAGAAGTTCACCAGGTGAGCAGCTCCTCCAAGCGCCGCAGACTGCAGGTCACAGCAGGGAGTCATGGTAAACCTCTTGTGTCACAGCTCTGATGCAGACTGACCCAAAAACACCTCAACTCTATTTGTCAGAGCAACATCCTCATGCACGAGGAAACTGAGATCCTCACCTCCTGCGAGGACACTCCTCTGTAGCCAAAATCGTGCAGTCGGAAGTCGAGGCTCTCCAGACTCCCTGTAGTGGCTTTCAGGTGTTTGGCCAGGATCTTCTTGAACTCCCTGGATACAGTGGCTACTGTGATGGGGTACCACATCTGGACCAGCATGGTCTACCCAGAGAAATAAAAAAATGCAACAAAAAAAGTAGCAGAAAATTGTGTGAAAACAGAAAGGAGTAATATTCAAATCCCGTGAGGCAAAAAAAATATTCAGTCAGCCACCAATTGTGCAAATTCTCTCACTTAAATAGATAAAAGAGGCTTGTAATTTTCAATATAGGTTTACATCAACTATGAGAAACAAAATCACAGTGATTTCGAATCCCTAGTGAATACTTACAGAAAAGATTTGACTATTTTTATCACAAAGCATTGAGTTGAACTTTTGTTAGTGACCAAATACTTCAATCATAATTTACAAACAAATTCTAAAAATCAGACAATGTAATTTTCTGGATTTTCTTTCTCATTTTGTCTCTCATAGTTAAGGTATACCCATGGTGAAAATTATATGCCTCTCTCATCTTTTTAAGTAGGAACACTTTTTTTTGTCCCACTCTTTGTCAAGCAGCAGATTTTTTACCTCAATGTAGTTGGTGAGCCAGTAGAAGCTGGGATCTGTGTTTTCCACAGTGAAGAGCACGTTCCCTCTTGGAACAATCCGACCCTCTGGAACTGCTTTGATTCGAATGGGAAGGCGACCATTATGTTTCTGTCAAAGGAAAAGAGCTTCTGTCAGGTAAAACATATTCAAGTTTGCCTTCATTAGACAGACTGGGTGGAGAACATCTCCTCTTGCCTCCAGGATCTTCCTCCAGCCCTCCTCATCAAACACAGCCTGTCTGAAGTGCATCTGGTAGAAGAGCTTAGCTTCCTGAATCTTGTCCTCAGTGACCACAGGACCTGCAGACGACACACCGCGTTACCCGGCCTTCTGCTTATAGAGAAGAGCTGACCGCACAGACCCTGGAGGGTCTTTGAGGAGAAAAGACAACTCAAAAGTATAAAATTAGACAAACTTATTTTATTCTAAAATTTACAAATTGAAATTAGGTTAAAATTATGACATAACGTCACATAACATCCCATTTTCTTCTGAATTACTTCATTTTTATAATCTTGTACCATAAATCAGATTTCCTGGAGCTTTTCTGGTGTAAGAAGCTTTGGATATAAACTTCTGCTATGCAACTGTAAAAGTGTGTTTCATCATACTTTGAATTTGAGTCTTTTCTATACTGCTAACCTTTTTATATTATCTTTAATTAGTTCTGTTAGCCGACTATTGTATGTCAAATTTTGCTTTCGTTCTATTTTGTATTCCTGAGCACAACTGGGGCAGAATTGCCAGTAAAAAGTGGCAAAAATAAAACTGGTTTGGAGAAATAATACAACATTCTAACAATAAGATGTTTTTCACAGCAAATAATAAATATAATAAAGGTCTATAGATGGAGCAGTACTGATGCCAGACCTTTTAACTTCTTGTGACTTTAGTTTCCAGGACAATGACAGATTCTGTGCTGCAGAGAAATTCCTGAAGTTTATGGTCTGCAATACACAAAACTAGTTTTTCTAATTACACCATTTGCATCAAAACAGCACACTGTCACAACAGAAAATCAGTTTTCTAATATTTTCCAGTCCTGGTTCTCAAAAAATGATGTCACTGTTTCACAGTCACAGCTCAGACCCACCTGATCATCTGCTGATGTGAACAAGTCATTCTTAAAAACGTGCTGACAGCACAGGAGAACTCGGTTTTTCAGGAGTTTTGGGATTCCTGAGATTAGGAAATGTGTGCAACTCTTTTCAAAGTTTCCAAAAAATGAGGACTTGAACGATAATCAAATCAGTTTCAAATGTCAAAAGATTAAAAACACAAAAATATGTTTATTCATGATGATCATATTCTTAAAAATATGAGTTGATCACAAACATGTTTCTGCTGAAATGTGGCCTGAATGAGAGGAACTGCAAAGTGCATTTGTTTATTTTTAGATTTCCATGCCCCTTTGGTTACCAATTACCTGAATTACATGCATGTCTTTCTGGTAAGAAGCAGAGAGGGCTGGATGGTTGGACTAGAAACAGGACAGCAGTCACGGAGGCCTGGAGTTGCTCTGATGTGAAGTTCTGAAAATCGCAGAGCTTTGCGATGAACTGCTTTAGTCAGAGAAACCAGGAAAGAATTGGCAAATGCTGTCAGGTGCTTGATGCAAAGCTTTCAAGCTTATTGTTCGTAAAAGACAAAAAAAAATCAATTGGTGGAAGCTAAATTAGGTATGAACAGCTCTTTGAATGATTGCAGGAAGTTTTGATCCTAAATAAAGAAATCCACGATGAATAACAAAAGTGCTTCAAGTACGACTGACTGGTTTAAGTCTACAAGCATTCAGGGTTTGTTTTAAATCAGAAACTCCAAAAAGCTTGATGCATTTTTTTTAAATCCTGCTGGACAGAATCCGTGGTCTCGTGTGAACGTGTGGTCACGTGTGAATGCGTGAGATGAGAATTTCCCCATGGAATCCAACATACCTGTCAGGTACTTCTTCAGCAGATACTGCAGACCGAAGAACACCACCTCGTTGAACGGGGAGCCTTTCCTCCGCCGACATTCGAAGTAGGAGTAAATTTTGTTGACCCCTGGGGGGTACTGTTTGTAATGAGTGATCTAAAATAAGAAATCAGCAGGAAAATCAAACGAATCTACAAAGCAGAACAAGAAGGAAGCTTTAATGGGAACCTGAAAATGTTACCTCATGGGATCATGGGAACGTCATGAAAATGTAATTAAGAAAACTTATAAAACTTGGAACCTTTTCTTAAGTGGACCCCATACATGCACGGGCACATGAGATTTACAGAAACATCAGGAGGAAAAGCTCCAGCTATCGGACCAAAGTCCCCTAAACTCCTCTCACGAACGAATTGAGCAACTTCAGAAGAAGTCTGATTATGCCATAATCTGCTGGGTGCTGCTGTAACAGTCCAGAAGTAAAAGACTGCAAACTGCCTGAACAGCTGTGGGGAACCTGAATGCTCACACTGCTCCTTCCTGGTCTATTTGAAAAGCAACTTATGTAGACACATGCAATCCTAAGTAATTCACAGAGAATCACAAAAACATTGAATGAAAAAAAGAAAAATGACATAAAATTTAAAAGGATAATATTAAAAGCTAAACTGTACGAATGCAATGTTTTAAAGAGCCACACCAAGAAAAATTATGTTTTTGATGAACACCTGCCGATCTGCAGAAACTATGTCAATAAAAACATCAACTTTTTTCTTAATTTAGGTTAAAAACTAAGTATGGTGGTGTCCAAGTCCCTGTGACAGCAGAGCAGCTGGCTCATCAGCTCCCTTACTTCTGTGAACATCCACGAGGACCGTATCCAAACTTTAGTCCACGTGCCAAATACAGAGCCCCCACGATGACACATGAGCAGGCAAGAGTCAGTGGCGCATCTTCGTTTTTTTACTATCTTTGTTCGCAGGTCATGACTTTATCGCTGAACCCTCAGATCAACACGCCTTGCTAAGATCCCTGCTTAGGCCATGCTCGAAAACGTTTAATAATCTCCCCAACATTAACTTTGCGCATTAAACACAGCTTCATTCCGCTGTAAACACAACAAACGGAGTGAGCTTTCGGTTCTGATGTTTACGGGGACCAGCTGTCACGCGCAGCAACCACGCTAATTCATTCCGACGGTGTTTATGCCGAGATATCCTGACTGGAACCGGGATAAAGAGGAATGATCAAACAAACAAACAAACCTTGTACGAGTCAGTGGCGAGCAGGAAGTTAAAGTCCGCGGCTGCCATCGTTGTTGCTCGGGATGAATGAGCGGGAGATGACTGCCGCGAGGCCGAGCAGGAGCTCCGGAGCACACGAGCCTTCCCCGTCCGAACCTCCGGGCTGAGAGGCGCTGGTCCAATTCACGGACCGAACAACGAACCGCTTTTGTTTTTCGAGAAGCCAGGGTTCTTCACTGGTTCTGCCGAGAACGGCGAGGGAACATCACAAGGACAGACAGGGGGCTTTCTGTTTAAAGGGGGGAGGGGCCGAGGGGCGTGGCTCGTACGCGTTACGCACGTCGTCCTGCATTAAAAACACACCTGGATATTGAATTGTTTGTTTGTTTTTTTGTTCACTTATCCAACAAAGTTATTTATTTATTTAATTATTTATTTTTGTTTGTTTAATTAATTAATTTAATGTAATTTATTTGTTTAATTTATTCATTCATTAATTCCTGGACCGAGCAACTTTACTTTTTTAAATCAAATGTGTTTTGATAATTATGAGTTTAATGATTTTACTAATAAGTAGGAGTTGACCCCGCCCACACCAAGAAAATTTCATTCCAAAAAACTTGAAAATGAAAAAAAAAAAACGGTTTGGTTTGACGAGGTCAAATTTAGCGTTCGGTAATTTCCGACGCTCCAGTTAGCTTCCGGTTTGCCAGGGCACTAAAGAAACACACGCCCAGCTCACAAATATGGAAGGGAAACCTTCATTACGTTTTGGTGTATCAGATTATCTGAATAAAGCTAGTAATGAAAACCTATATAGCCTTTGAAAAGGTTCAAAGGAAGACGCTTCAGAGATCAGTGAAGCACTTTCTGCTCCAGAAAAAGCTCAAGATGAAGCATCTGTTCATCTTGGCCATAGCAGTCCACCAGCAATTGCCTGTGAGAAAGCCCCAAAGAAACAGAAGAAATTCTCCCTTGTGAGGGATAAAGACCTCCAAAAGCACAACCTACAAAAAAAAAGTTGTTCACAAATTCTTTTACAGACTAATCTAATTAAAATAATCACAATTTTCCGTCTTTGACAGGTGACGATTACTCATTCATGGATGGATGAGCATTTACAGTCATGTGAAAAAAATTGGAACACCCTCATGAAACAATTAGCTCTGTCTTAAAAAATGTTCATAAATCAAGGCAGTATGCCTGTGATCCCAGAGAGTAAAAAAGTGGGTTTAGAAAATGAACAGATGGCTCTGACTGTTGTAATATGACAGACGGTAATAGATTTTTTTCACCCGATGAGTTTATAATTGCAGAGGAGTTTTTTAATCAGGAATACTGCAATACATAACCTCAAGAATCCTTTGCCATTGCATCAGTGTTAATAATTGGCTTATAAACACTTTCATACATTTCAAAATGTAAGCAAGAAAATTGCGTGTCTGCTCATGTGTGCGTTTGTGTATGTAACTGTTGTGTTGCTTGATAAGAGACATCAAAGAGATAAAAATGATCAAGAGAGTTTTCCGGTGCAGCACACAGTCTTCAACTCCCTGATCTGCTTTTAGATTTTGTCTCCAGTCTTTTCTTCATACCAAACTGACATCCATGTTTCCACAGTTAGTTACATCTTAGCCTGCAGTGCTTTCGCTCTGTTTTCTCTCTTTGAAGTAGTCCAGACCGATTGCTGCCCACAGTTAGTGAAACTGTTCGATCATCACACAGCACATTACGCACAACAACTGTGTATCTATATAGTAAAGAAGACATGTTCCACAAATTTAGTACATGAGTTTTTCAGCTTCACATCTTACACATCACATATTTTGACCACAAGGAAGCGCACAGATTGTACTGTTGAATCCTTGAACCATAACCTTGATTAAGTTCTAAAAAACTGACAGGTTTTGATTATTTATCCTGCTCATTTGTCCATCTTTCAGGGGTCAGAGTTCAGTGACGTCACATAGCTGACAATCTGGCTTCAGAATAACCCAGTACAAGCCAGCTGGTTGTGTAACCACGCACTTTGTCCATTTGTGCCCACTCACAGAGAGTAACCATGGTGTTGTGGCCTTTTGTGACTCTCTAATTTCTGGAGTATCAGTCACAGTTTAATTATAAAGTGCTGTTTAATATATTAAATACTACTAAATAATAGTGCTGTCAATCAATTAAAAAAACTAATCAGATTAATCACACTTCTGGGTTGTGATTATTTATGATTGATCACAATGTTTTCTGAGTTACATTTTTTACGGGTGGCAACATTCTAAGCAAAGATGCCCAGACTTCCTTCTCCCTGGCCACTTTCTCCAGCTCCTCTGGGGGGGACCCTGAGACGTTCCCAGACTGCATCTCTTGGCTGGCCTCTCCCCGGGGCATCCGCCCAGTGCGACATGCCCGGAACACCTCCCCAGGGAGGCATCCGGACCAGATGCCCGAACCACGTTAACTGGCTCCTCTCGATCTGGAGGAGCAGTGACTCTACTCCGAGCTCTCTCCAGGTGACCAAGCTTCTCGCCCTATCCCCAAGGGAGGGCCCAGCCACCCTATGGTGGAAGCTTATTTCGGCCACTTGGATTCAGGCCCTGGTTCTTTTGGTTATGACCCAGAGCTCATGATTATAGGTGAGCAGTGGTACGAAGATTGATCAGTAAATTAAAAGCTTTGCTTTCTGGCTCAGCTCTTTCTTTACCACAATGGAGCGGTACAGCGACCACATAACTGTGGACGCCGCACCAATCCGCCTGTCAATCTCACGCTCCAATCTTCCCGCAAACAAGACTCTAAGATATTTAAACGCTTCCACCAGTGTCAAGAGCACTCCACCCACTGAGAGAGGGCAAACTACCTTTCATAGGTCAGGAACCATGGCCTCAGAGTTACTGGTGCTGACCCTCATCCCAGCCGCTTCACACTTGGCTCCAAAAGGTTCTAATGTATGCTGAAGGTCCTGGGTCAATGAAGCTAACAGGACAACATCTTCTGCGAAGAGCAGATACTGATCAGGGATGAGAGAGACCTGTGTATTTGCACTGCCTGTGTTCTGTCTGTTAGATATGATCTAAACCAACACAAAGCACTTTCTGAGAAATTAGAATGAGTAAATTTGGCATGAAGGACATTGTGGTTAATAGTGTCGAAGGCACGTTTCAGGTCAAGAAAAACAGCACCCACACAGCCACCCTGGTCAAGTAGATATTTAACATTTTCTAGAAAGTAAATTGTGGCATTGTTAGTTGAGTGATGCTTCCTAAAACTAAATTACATTGGTGGAGAGGCATTGTTTAGATGAGAAATGCGACATGTTGCCACCCATTTTTCAATTACTTTCAAAATACTTGGTAATATGCTTATTGGTCTGTAATTTTCTGGTTTTGTTCCGTCTCCTGCTTTAGGTATTTGTAAAACCACAGCAGTTTTCCATGTTTTTGGAAGTATATTTTGTTGAAGGGATAGCAGATTAATAAATCTGCTACTTTCTTGAAGTGGCTGAAACAACCTGAATCATTGCCACAAAATAAAAACCACTAGCTAAATAACTAGAAATACTGAAAAGAAAAACCTCTTTAGAAAAATGCTCTGCACAGAATCAAAAGAGTCTACAACTTTAAAGAGAAAGAAAGCAGCTAAAACTAGGAGCTCTATTCAAAACATGGATTTATTGCGACAGTTGGTCCAAGAATGCTCTGCCTTAGATGTGTGTTGACCGAGGTTGCTCTCTAATGTTGCGAGGACGCTGCTAAAAAGTTGCATGTATGTTGGAATACTATTTATTATTTTTAGAAAATGCCACTTTTTGAGACAGCTTTAACATTTTCTTAAGCTGTATTTTTCTGATAGACCTTAAAAATCAGGCAAGGTGAAAGTTAACAGAAGTTTTTCAACCTTCATGATAAGGGTGAAGGAAAATATGTTATCGAAGTTTAATTTGTGCAAAGACAAAGCTATTACAGAAAATGAAGATTCAGTAACCACAGAGACTGATTTGTGAAAACTTGTAAAAGGCCTTTTTTTCTTAGAGCTAATTAGATAGACCCTGTTAAGAAACTTGTGTTAAAGATAATTAAATGGTGAGTCAGGATTTATAAAAAAAAAACACTATGATTCATCCTTTGCCCTGAAGCCTGAAATACGTTCTCGCAGTGCTGCGTTTTTCTCACAGAACCTTCAACTTTAATGAATCTTCACAAATCAGAAACTTAGCTTTATTGAATCTTCATCCTTTATAAAATATCAACAGCAGTTTCAGTCTTTTTACATAATTTTTAACCTTAATCTTTTTATTTAAAATGTCAAAAATTGGACACCTACTTCACAATCACTACGCCCGACCCCGGGTTAGTGCACAAAAGAAGGCAACGTTTTAGAAATGAGAAAGTATTCTTGTGTCTCCACGTTTTCAGATAAACAAAAGAGATTTTTTGTGAACAACAGCTGTTGAAAAATTACTAAGATTATGTTGTTATGGGTTGCAGAGTCATGTGGCCATGAGAAGAGATGATTTCCACCAGCATCCTTTTCTTCACTAAGGATTTAGCTGAAGGGTGAGGCTCTCATGGTCTCCACAGTGTGCAGGTGCTGAAACAATGCTGCAGAGATTGGGAAGTGCTCCTATATGGAGTCCGATAGGCAGCTCAGGACAGAACTGGCTCGGGTTACCAGTGTGATTTTATTTTTGTCTTTGAACATGCTGCCCCCCTGCCCAGCATTCAATGCTGTGGAGCTCCACTGAGGCCCCCACAGAGCTATCAAAGGTCTTGCACTCACCAAGGGACCTCAGCCTACTCAGTAGTTAAAGGTGGCTGTGGCTCTTCTGGTGAAATGCTAACAGAACAGTTAGTGTTTCGGTAAATTAGGAGGTTTCAACATTAGAGCCCTGAATGTCTATCAGTGTGGTGACTGGAAGCTCAACTGAAGTTAATCATTATTGTCTTGGTCTTAGTGCTGTTGAAATGAAGCTGGCACAGTATGCACCAGCTGACACCAGCTTACAATAAAGTAATTCCGCGTAGAGCAATATGGTATGAAAGTGACTGCTAAAAATGTTGTATATCTCTTGTAGAGGCAAAGCAATGTCCAAAAAATTGGAGGACCAACATTGTCACCAACTGGCAGAAAGTTGGTTCCACTTGCAGCAGGTTTATTAATTCAGACAGAAACCAAGCACAGCTAAAAGTCCATAAAACTAAAACAGAGTCAGACTGGCAGAGGTCAGGGCAGGCTGCAGGCAATCAGAGGTTAAGCTGTGTGAGAAACAGAAGATCAGGTCCAGACAGAAACGCTCGGTAATGCAGGCAAGGTGGCACAAAACAATACTTCACACTGAGCAAGGCTGTTTGTGATGCTTAAGAGACAGGTGGGGTGATTGTCAGATGAAAGTCAGGTAATCTGCAACCAGAGACTGCGAGCTGGGCCTGCTAGAGGGGTAGTCAGGTCAGTACTCTGGAGAAGGCTCCTGCCAGTGACCAGAGGGGGAGACAGAGCTCTGTCAACTGACAAACACTCAACTCTGATCAGTTTAGTTCATACAAACACAGCTCCAACTTTGAACAAAGAAGGACCAAAAAGAGAACTAGAAACCTGTGTACTAAATGTAACCGACCTATTAAAGAGGGATAAAACTGCTATGCGCACAAGCAAACCCAAAGATAATAGCTCTGTGAATAATACAAATAAAGGCTAAACACAAAGATTAAAGGGTCTATGAAACCTAACAAGCAATTTGGATGAAAAATTTTAATTTCAATTAGTTAAAAAAAAACTTAAAGTGACAGACAACAAGCTGAATTTAATGTTTGTTTGTTTTGGGTTGGTTGTTGAAAAACAACTTACTGAACATGTAATAAGTAAAATATTAAAACAACAATATACAACTATTAATGGTGTAAAGGTATATTAAGATGAGATATTCTTAAGAGAATTTAAAAGCCTCTAAATTACAAAGTTGTGTTTAAAAAGTGGGTTTTTGGGTGCCAAAGTATGCTGTTTTTCAATTAGCTTTGTTTAACAAGTGCTGGAATCACCTCTAAAAGGTTTAAAACAATTATATATATTAAAAAACACATCAGCATCTATAGAATTTTCCAGTCCCAGCTGGACATCAGGCAGAGAAGTCCTCACCTCACACAGCACAGAAAATGAAAGTGTACAAAGGTACAGACTGCTATTTGCATGTTCAATTAGAATGGGTCAACTATGTGTAATATGAAACGTACAGAAAAATATAGCCTTTCCTGTGAGATAAGTTGTAATTTCTTGTGCTATTATTTTTAAATAGTATTACCAAACTTTGGCAAAACAAGTATTTGTTTTTGCCAATAAAAAAGAGTCAAATGAAAAACCTTGTTTTTAAATAGTTAGGTAAGTTACTCTTGACTGACAAACACTAGAGCAAGGAAGGATCTGTTATAAGACAAGACATAGAACACTGTTAAGAAAACTCACAGTTTGTCCTATAATGACCTTCTGCAGTCTAAACTTGCCAAGTTTGTTTTGCTTGATTCATGCAGTTTTCCTGCTTCACCAACAGAGGTATGAACATCAGTAATCCCTGAAGTCATCAATATTGACTGGAGTTTACTCCACCCACCTGTTGTTCCAGAGACAGGTGACTGAGCGGGACAAAGTAAAGTCATTTTTTTATTGGACTACCAGTAAAAAATAAATAAATAATGCTAGAATTGAGGACATAACTGAATAATTTGAACCCTTTCACCCACATACATGGTTGTCATGAACAGAGAATATGGCAAAAAAATTAATTTTTTTGTAACTAACCTGTTCAGTCACAAACAGCTTATAAGTTTCATTTTGTAGTGAAGGTAAAGGTGTTGAGCATGGGAGGGAAAAAGAAACAGCTGAAAGCAGATCTTCAGTGGTCATCTGAGGGGCTGCATACTTCCAGGATGGCTTCAAAGTCCGTTCAGGAATGCAAGCGATTTATCTAAACTAAAGAGGCCTTCACTTCCAAAACACCACTTCAGGATTTGCTGTGTGGCTAATTATTTGATGAAATGCTCACAGCACCTGAGGACAAAAACTTTCCTGAAAACATGAGCTCTTGTGTTCTGGAACATATATCATATGATAATCATGCTTGCTGAAAGTACGGTAATCTTTACAAAACAAAAGGAACAGCCCCAAACACCTTTCCAGCTGCAGAGGGATCTCTTGCACACATTTGACAGCTAAAGCTTAGCATGGATAATGTTGACTTCATCCTGTAAAGTTCATTTCCTGTTGAGCATGGAGTCAGTTGGTTGGGTTGGACAAATAGAAAGGGGCCCTCCCTTGCTTTAAGTCTGGGGTCTGCACCCTGTGGCTCTGGAGCCATATGTAGCTCGTTTATCCCTCTCTCTCTCCAAAATACAAGCATGCCAGATAACTGATAGTATGATGGCAAAAGGTGCAATGTATTGTCAGAGCTGTTCATTATTAGAATAGATTTAAAGCACGTTTTCTGATCTGCTGCACAACAGTGTATAATTGCTGATGAGAGGCAAAGTTCTAGAATTACATTTAACTTATAGATTCAAAAATATAGATTCTACCCCTTTGCTGTCAGGGTCATACTCAATAGAAAAAAATTATGGTTCACTAAAGTCGTAACAGTGGAAAATATCATGTCTGACGTGGTTTTTCTTATATTTTCAATTCAAGAACATCTGCTGCAGCAGGAGGCACTTACTCGACACAGGGTTTAGTTTATTTTAAAAAGAACAGCTATGTAAGTACAAGCATGTAAAAGAAAACACATTTGTTCCAAATAGACAACACTGTCATAATTTATTTATTGAAAATATTTAAAAGCTACAATTTATCAATGAATGTCTTAACAGCAACAAAAAAGGAGGGTTTTTGCAACTCAGACTAGACTTTAGTCAGTAAGAAACTGGACCAAATGGCTTTTTAGTGTTAAAGATTGCAGACCCCTCATTTGGGTAACAGCAATGATATCAATATTCAATGATCAATGTGGTTTTGCATGCTGTATAGAAACAGGATGTTAGACTGTTTTTGAGGTTTTATGAGTAATTCAATTTCTTTTTATATTTAAAGTTAAATAGTAAGTATTTTTTTTCCAGTTAGGATATGAGCATTTGGCCAATAAATAAATATAGCCTTTAACATCAAAACTTCAATAACCTGTGCTGTTTTTGTTCATATAGGTGTGATTCTTTGAATGAAAAAATGGAATAAATTGTGTTCCTAATGAAAACAGTAAAATCACTGTTTAGGCAAAATAAAATCCCTGCAACATTGTTACCATGCAGGTTTAATGGGCTCAGTATTTGTTCTGAGAGAAATAATGTGTGTCTATTTTGTGCACATTTCTTTTTAATCATTAACAGCCACTTTTTCTTTTCAAAATAAAAGCCGTCCAGACTCTCATCCTCATTTGCGTTTTTCTTCCTTAAGACGATAGGCGGCAGGCTTCAATTTTGAAAGGCGGTCGTGCTGGGTTCCGCTCGCGCGTGAGCTCAGCTGGATCATCAGGTGGTCGCGGACGCGTCCACAGGTGTCGGGTTTCAGAACAGCGGTCAGCACCGCGCCCTGCCTCCCCGCGCACCATTTCCTGCCCCCCTCCCCCGGGTAAGGCCGTCCCTCCTTGTGAGCAGGGGTCAACAGCTGCTGGACTCAACTCGCTCATTTTTAATCTTCTGCAGGGACCGAAGCCTCCTCCTTCCTCTGGTGAGCAGCTCCTGAGATTTCTCCCTCGGGGGGGTTGCCTGCGAAGCGGCTCGGCATCACTTGCCCCCCCACCAGAACAGCAGGTGTAATCACACACACACACACGCGCGCAAAAGCAGCATGTTGGATCCGTCTTCCAGCGAGGAAGAAGGGGATGAAGTCCTGGAGGTGGAGCGCAAAGAGACGGCAAAGAGCGGCGGGGCTGCGCGCCTGTCGTCGGCCCGGGGAGCCGACGGCCGCGGCGGCGCGTGCGTGCAGCCTCGCGGCCGCGGGGCCCCCTCCGCCCGCCCCATAAGCCCCAGCCCGTCGGCGGGCAGCGACAAGGAGAAAGAGGACCTTGAGAAGATGCAAAGGGAGGAAGAGGAGAGGAAGAAGAGACTCCAACTGTACGTGTTTGTGATGCGCTGCATCGCCTATCCTTTCAACGCCAAGCAGCCCACGGACATGGCCCGGAGGCAGCAGAAGGTGAGGAACCCTCCCCAGTAACGTGGCTAAAGTGTTAAACCAACTGTTGCTTCCGCTCTTGCGGCGGAGGAACATTCAGGAAAATCTAGTTCAGCCTCATCCGCCTCAGCTGGATCTGATTTCCGTGTTCCAAGCGCGTGCACGCAGCCCGCTCAGGTGATCGCAGCTGAAGACAGAGGCCGGGAAACCCCACACATGCACTGACGCGATGCTCAATTAACAAAGCAGTTCCTGCATAAAACTGATGCTGAAGTGAGGCGAGTTTAAAACAGAATACTTCAGTGAAGAGATGATGATTTCATCACTTTTTGAAATCTTAACAGCCATTTGGTTAATTGGTTTTGAAGCAGGTTTGGGGTAGTGAAGAAGCAGCTGTTAAACTTGTGGTTTGCAGATAGTTACTGCAGGTTTAGGAGCTCAATCCTGCTTGTGTTTGCTTTATCAGTCTTCTGTCATGGATTAACGTGGTCAACCACAGGGTAAGATGAAGCGTTGTTCGGTCCTGAAAGAATGACTTAAGAGGACCTGCGCTTGAATGTGTTGTGGTTGAGTATAAACGGTTCTTGTTTTTCTAGAAGCATGATGTCTTTAATGATCTTTGATGTTCTTGTTGGCAAATCTACACGCACACTGGGAATTTGACAATCATTCGAGAGTGCTCTAGATATTGATTCTGAAATGGGCGTTTAGACAATTGTGTTCACAGTGGACAAGCAGGGAGGGGCTTCTTTTTCTACTGTCTGCTACCTAAGTTTGAGAGGCTTGGCTCAAAATCTCGAACCAGTGCAAATCTCATGATTTGGACACGAAACGGAAACGGTTCGATTAATTGCTAGCATTCTTGCCGTGGCGGTTACGGTCATGTCAGGGGAGTAGCAACCAAACGTCAGGCCCATGGCCGTGTCTGGGTTCACCAGATAAACCAAAACCATCAAGGTCCATCAAACTTTGACCTGGTTTAACTGGCAACGCGCGTACAATGTCTATGTATATTTTGTATATATAGCTCAAAAACGGTCATAAAAACTTGCATAGCTACACATGAATGCAAGAGTTTTGAATGCGGAAGCCCAAAGCTTGCGTTTACATAGACTTTTCATTGAAAGTGGTTGCTTCAACATGCATTGCCAAGTGTGGTGTGAATGTTGCTTTATAGGTTTTTACTTTCAGGATGATATGCAGATAAGGACGTTGCTGTCTCTCCTAACTTCAAATGTTGACAGTAAAGCTTCATCAGAAGGTGAAAGGTCATCAAATCTTCATCTGGTTGCCAGATGTCCTTGGTCTTTGTTAGACTGAAGCTTGAATCTTTTGGGGTTTTTATTTTTTATAGACAAAAAGGTTTCAGATATTCAGCTGTGCCGGTTTTCTTTTTCCACCATATTTTTCCTATAAATCTTAAGGATATTTGCTCAAATAAACCATAACTGGGTATGTTTAAATAAGAATTCCAAAACATTTAGTCATAGTCATTTAGTAAAGTTTTATATTAAAACAGGTCAAAGCAAAAATTCAGTGTGTGCGTTTTTTTATATATTCTTTTAGTGATTGGTTCTTATCCTGCTTACCTGCAAGTCAACGGATGGAAGAAGTCGGAGTGCTCCTTGCAAATTTGGAATGGGTCCTTTTTCCATGGGAAGGGGTATCAGGCTTTGTGGGTGTGTGGTTTGAAGGCAAAGCTCCCAGTTTGCTGGCCGATCTATGTTCCTACGCTCACTTCTAAGCTTGGAGTTATTAGGAACTGTTAGGATCACTGATAGAGGCTGAAGAGGAGCCACATTAGACTTTTTGGACATGTGAAGTGAATGACACTTAGATGCCTTTTCTAGTAGAGGATTATGGGCATGTTCAATTGAGAAGAGAGATTGAGGATAGATAGTTAGCCAGGGAATGCCTCAGTATCCCCCCGGAGGAGGTGGGAGAAGTAGCTCCAGGCTTTCATGCTGGATGGATATACAACGTTTATCATGTCTAAGGAATGTTGTAGTTCTAATAAATTGCAACTTCCATTGTTAACCCGATCCTCTGAAAATGGAATCTAAAACGGCTTTCGGGGATGTTTTTCGGATTATTAGGCCCCAAGGATTTGAGAATTATTGACTTGAACACAATCCTATCACAGGGGTCCCACTGGGTTGGCATTCTAGCAACACTTATCCAAATAAAAGGATAATTATTGTTTGGGTTCATGAATCATTCAGCCTGTAATAATTAAGTCTTCATTTTGAACCCTGAGCCCGGAGCACAGACCGTAATTAAGTCCACTGCGCCTCAATGCAAAACCGGTCCAAACTGCTTGCATAGTTTAGCATAAAACTTGCTGATTTCTGACCTGGTTAGTTATCTAAATCTACTAACTCTATTTGTTTGTAATGAACTCGCATACACACAAGAGGAGCTAAAACAACTGAGTTCGATGCCTTGCCTTTGGTCACGGAGGATCCAGGAGTTCAACCACCAATAATACAGTTGGATCCACAGCTGCCAATTTTTTCTTTCATTAAAGAGCAGAAACAAAGCTGCTTAAATTTCTTAAGCTCAAAGATATGATCATCCTTCCGCCCTCACAAGTGCTGCCCGTGGTTTCTGTCTGTGGGCAGGAACAGCTGATCGCCTGTGTGATCAGAGTAATGAGTCATATTTTCATACATATGAACACGTGCAGCAGTAAAAAAAACTCATCCTCTTTGATTCTGTGCTCTCGGGATTGTGTTCACCTGAAGAAGACAGAATGGGGCTGGAAGACTCGTGAAAATAAATGAATGGTAGAACCGGACCCTGTTGTTGGTTTGACATTTGACTGTTTATGCCCTGCTACGCTGCGGCGTTCTAGATAAGACTGGGGTAGTTTATTCAGCTGTGCCACAGAGGTTGACTCACGTAAATATGAAGTATGATTGAACAGGCAGGTAGTCTGAGGGAAAGAGAAGGCTAAATTCCTTTTTACCGTAAGGCTGCTTGATTTTTAAACTAAAACGGCATATTTGGGTTCCTCTGGGTGGAGTTTTGAGTTTCATGAAAAAACAGTTTCTCTGACATTAGATATGAATGCTAAATATATGTGCCTGAGCGTTTGGAGCCAGAACTTTCCAGAAACGTTCTTGCTGAAAAGTAGCAACCCAGGATCATCTGTCCCACAACATTCCTGTCTGCATCAAAAAAAAAAAAAAAACATAACCAGCAGGATGAACCTGCTTTGACCCACAGTGTTGTTTTCGTGTGGCTTTCGTTTGGTTCTACTGGGCCTAAAGTATTTGTGTGGGCTGCAGAGTTCTTAGTGCGATGTAAAGAGACTTTGTTAGCCTCATGTCAATGGATTATGGTTCTCTGATGTTGTTCCTCATTTGATGATGCCATGTTTGGCCTTGTTAGTTGTTTTTCCATATTTGGTGAAGATCGATGATTTCTAAAGGTCAAACATCATTTCTTGAACAGCAGGATGGGTCTGATTGTTGAAGTGTGGGGTCAAGCTCAGGAACTTCCCGCTGAGACTATGTGATGTTGGTGTGGGATCTTTTGGGTTCTTCTGTTTCCTGCAAACACCCGAGAGTCAAAACATCAACAGCTCTTGTCAGCATGTTGTTGTAGTGTCGCAGTGCTGCGCTGCCATAGTCATTATTCCCCTGGGGGTTCCTGCTCTCTGGGGATGTGTGAGGACAGCCTATGACAAGTCATTTTGATTCATTTGATGCATAAAGTAAAAACAGCTGAAGACACTTCATGTTCCTTCTCCTCCAAGGTCCATTTCAACTCTTCATTTGTTCTACAAAACAAGAAGGTCTGAGGCCTGCAGCCCCATTTGAGGGAGAGGAAATTGATGAACTGCTCAGAGGACAAGGATGATGTGGGTAGGGGAGAGACAAGCAGGACATTTTTGGATGTTCTGAAGTTTGAACGCCTGTCAGACCCTCTGGAGAAATCCTGTCAGAAATGCGTGTGAATGTGGTGCTGACATGGAGGCTCAGTTAAAAATCAAACCAAGTGGAGCCGAGTCACTTCACCGGGTAACCACTGACGGGGGAAAGGGTTACAAAATGAAGTTGCTCTACATAAACTTCTAGAAGTTACATTTTTAGTTACGAAGCAATGTTACAGTGAAATCAACAATACAAAATGATCCGACGTCAGTCGATTTAGGAAAATGCTAAATTCACAATTTAAATAAACGTTTTTAATTCATTGAGATCCAAACTTGCATGACAGGAAACAACTGTTTCACGAAAAAATAGTTAGAGGTTAAAGGTCAAGGTTCATCAGACAGACTTGTTTTGTTACATTCATCAGAATGTTTGTCTCCTGTCAGGTCCATCTCTGAGGGTTTCAGGGTAGTGGTCCGCTTCCTCAAAAACCAGACGGCATCAGTTTAAAGTTCAAGTACATCACTGCTGGGGCGCTTTAATAAACCTCAAGAACAGTTTGAGGGGGGAAACAAAACATCAGTTGACCCCTTTAGACAGAAGCAGCCCTGCCGCAGTCATGGTCTGCATGAACTGAAATGGATGAAAGCTGATGCAACAATTTGATTTCATTTATGACCTTTTATTTGTTTTTTTGGACGCAGGTATTATCACGGAGTTGGGTCACCCCCCATCCGATAGGTTCTGAGGAACTAAACCAAACAACTGAAGTGATGTTCGGTGTTTAACAGCTTCATTTTGTTTATGGTCAGATTTCAGTGCAGAAGAAACTGTAAAACTCACAGACCAAATAAAGGACAGTTCAGCATGGAGGTCTGTTTTCCCACATAGAATGAGCTCTGCTGTTAGTTCTTTTTTTTCTAGATTATGCTTGTGGCTTGGGCGGCCGCTACAGCACAGCCCCTGTCAGCTGGGGTGTAGGTGGCTCCGATTTGGGATTAAAAGAGAGGATGCTTCTTTCTTGAAGCAGATTTCGTTTTTGTTTCTGAACCATTGACTGTATAAGAGAACCGGATTGAGAGGTCCCTCCCTCCTCGCTTCCCAAATAGAAAGTACCCACTCCTGTCTCCCAGAAGCCAAAATCCCACAGGCTCCTGCAAAGAAATAAACAGCTCTTACTCGGTCATTCGCTTTGTCAGAATAATCATTCTTGCTCTACCATTTTTGAACATGTCCTTGCTAATCTTATTTTTTTTCCACAATATTTTTTCTTTACCGCAAGATATTCAAATTATAAACTGGTCAATCAGATGCCTTAGTAAATTATGTGGGTCCTGCTGGCCCAAAACTCAAACATTTGAAATGTTCGACACATTCTCCTGAGCCCACTTTCCGTGGAAGGGGTGGGGACTTTAAACAAGCTTACTCATGATTGGCGACAGTAGTCGCTATAGAAACGTGATGTGATGGATTAGAATTGGAGCAGTGATGGAAGACTGGTCCATCCATGGCAGTTGCTGCATCACAAACCTGAGCTTTTTCAAAGCACAGTTTTTGTTTCTGCTCTTGATCCATTACAACTTGAATCAAGAAATACTCAGAAACACAGTTTTAATCTTAATTTCTTTTTTTATTATCGTTCAGTCAATGTAAAGATGCATTCTGAGGTTTCACGGCCCGATTTGAGCGTCGGGCACGGCGGTCAGTCTGGCAGCAGCGCGTTTTGAGAGTTTAAAAATCTGAATTTGGGCAAAGGTGGGATATAACCTGGACAGGTTGCCAGCCTGCCACTGGGTCCATAGGGTTAGAAAGCTCAGACCCAACTCCTGCAGCAGGACTGAAGCTCACCACACCAGGGACAGACTCTGAATGGTCACTTAAACCCAGACATGGAAATAAGATTACCAATATTTTTGTCGAACTTTTTATAATAAATACATTTGATCTCTAAACATCCTCCATCCATCCTTCCATGTATTCTTCCAAGAGAGTATTTCTTTATTCAAATTGTGTTGGATCAGGAGCAGATAAAAAAAACATGGATGTTTGAAACAGCTCTGGTTTATGGCCCAAAATCTTCTTTCTCCGCTCCAATTCGAAATCCTCCACTTACAGGCAAATAGATCCATTAATGTCTTTATTTTTCTCGTCTGAGCCGCCATCTTGCTCAAAACTGTACTGCTGGATAGCTCTTATATTGCGCTCTGGTTTTTGCTACGCTAACATTAGCTTGGGCTTGAGACGTGCTAGTGGGAGTGGGTGTAAACAAAGGACTGATGGGAAAATTAACGGAGCTAAGTTCTGTCCCAACAGTCCTGCTCACAATGCAGATGAGCATTTCTGATTAACTCCTGCTGCACTGCAGAAAGTATGTCTTAAAAAACAAAACAAGCGTTTTGATTTTGGCTTAAAATTGCATGATTATAATTAAAAGACCACATGGAATGATTTTACAACAGAAAAAAATATAGCTCTGTCAATAGAACAGTTTTTGCTGTGAACTTAATCTGCAGACTCCACCAGATCCTGCTCCCCTCAACACTGTTTGTAGAACTTCTGTCCAGTGATGTTGACCTTTTTTCTGTCCCACCCCCCCGCCTCCCCTCTTTCCCATGCTGTCAACAATGGGATAACAGTGTGCAGAGCTTAATCCTGCGCTCTGTGTAACCAGGCTCTAAAGTCTATGAGCTTGCTGGGTGTTCCTGCGAGGCGTTGGTTTGGACATTGAAAATCTGGGTTGGATCAGTGAGGAGGACTGATGTGTAGAAGTGCGTAAGTAACACAGTAAAAACAGATAAGACACCCAGATCAATGGATAACATTTTTTCTGGGTCACAATGACTTGTTTTTTATAAAATTCTTTATGAAAATAACAGATATTTTCAATATTTTGTTATGCTGGTACATTTTAAATGCTGTTACCTCTTTGCTATCTATGATGATTTAAAAAAAACATACTTCTTTATTCAGAGTCTCCCTCCGTTGGAGTTGTGTTGTAGATTTAAGGCACAGAGTTTGTTACCAGGGTTTCACACTTGGCTGCAGATGATCCTCAGCCATGGTTCTCAGCCAAAATGATGGAGTAGCCTCAGGCCACATTCACCCTGGTAGCTTTGGTCCCGGTTAAGGGAGGGGGTGGTAGTATTTATTAGAATTTATTAAAATTCTTGCCATTTTCAACCGAGTACATGAAAATGTTTTAGAAATAAAGACATAGAAGTATCTGAATGCTTTACAATAGAGGAAAGGATGGAGCTTGAGATGGACTGATCCATGTTTCTACCCTCACCTGTGTCTAAGGGTGTGACGACTAATTGATGAAGCGATTATCCAATCAGATCGATTTGTCTGAAGCTAGTTGTAAATCGAATCAAATCAACCTACACTATTAAAAAAAAAAAACTCGCTTCAAAATTTAAAATATCGATTATATCAAAATTACCAAATAACCAAAATACCATTTGTGTTTAGGCATAATAGTCTTATCTTTCTATTAAAACAATCAAGTTCCATCACAGTGGACAACACGCACATGATGACTCGTCATCATTACAGTTCAATGTGTGGAAACACTTAGAATTTTACAAAGACGTGATCATACAGTGTGGTAGAATGTTCTAATAATGTTTCCTTTGTATTCTTTTGATTTGGAAAAACAACAGTGGAGTGAACTTTATGGAACTAAAATGTGAATGGATTTGTAATTAATTCTTGTTTACTTGTTTGTTTGTACACATATTTAATCTACACTTGATTATATTGCAATAAATACAAGGAATCTGGAAAACTTCACCTGCACTGTTCAGTAACAGCAGGTATTTATCGCTGTTGCACTGCTTGAATTTTTGGCTAAAGATATCCTGGATGGATTTTAGGTCAGTGTATTGGATCCTTTAAGGAACTAGTATTGACTATGAATCATATACTATATCAACTACAAATCATTTTATGAATCAAATAATTTTTAAAATGAATTGCTACATCCCCACCTGTGACCATAAGCCGTGGGTTAGAAACTTGCAGTGAAGACCAGCGGAGGACACGATCTTCCTTAAGGGTTGCTGGAGGTCTCCTTTTGAAATAAGTGACGCTCATCCATTTTGGGGGAACTGCTGGCACTCCTCCACAGAGATGGGCAAACCAGCATAGGTGGCTTGGGCATTTGGGGAGGTTCAATTCAAGTGTTAGCAACATGACCACTTTGAAGGAGAGTGGTCTGAAGAGAATGTTTTCTTGGGAAGGAGGTCTGGGCTTCTTTACTGTGACATTCTGCCACCCTAACCTGAACTCTGGATGTAAGCTTTAGTGAATGGATAAATCTGTTAAACATACAAAAAAAATCTTGATCCAAGTGATTAACTGTTTAATTTGGTTTCTCTTTGGGTGCTTCCTCTATCAGGGTTTTACTGCAGTGATCATCACTTTTCGTTTTAATGCATTGGTCCAATGTGTGCAGTTTTTAACATACTCTGTTTTACAATAATAAAAAAGAGAAAGGAAACAACCTTGAACAATTCTTAGAATATAAGACTCCACTAAGTAATCTAGAGCAAACAGCAGTTTACACCCAGGAAGATCTGAAGCCACCTCTTCTGTGCGCGCCATGTGGATTACACGCACTTTAACCTGTGTGTGTTTGTGCTGCCAAGCTGCTGTCAGCAGGGACAGCATGAAGAGAACTGGTAAAAAAAAAAAACCCAGAGTGAATGTGCTCTGAGGACCAGAATGACCAGTAGCATCTATATTTATCTGCAGGTCATGCTGTGGAGGAGACTTTGCAGCAGACCTGGACACAGGTCCCCACCAGGTTACCATGGTGATGTGGTGAGGTGAAAAAGAGAGGGACAAACCTCTCTGTGTGATCTGCAACTGCAGCTGAAGCATAGCACAGACGTGCTCAGTCTGTCAGTGATAGAGATGTGTTTGAGTCTTGCTGCTCCCTGTGCAAATGAGCAGCTGTCGAAACAGTCAGATTTTGTTCCAGGCATTTTGGTCTGCTGTGGTTCTGCCGCCTGCCTCTTGTTTCTGTAAAATGTTAAAATCCCACTATGATCATCTTTTGATCTATTGGAAAGGTCTTCCCAGTGGTTATTTAATTATGAAAATGCAGTTTTTAGCCATAGTCTAAAAACCTATGTCATTTTCTTGGACATAGTTTCTGTAGAGCGGTAGTAGTTCATTAGATCGTCACCTCTTAGTTGTGGGCATGACGGTTGGTGTGGAGCAAGTCTGCCGCAACTTCCAGTCATCAATCTGTTTACACACTCTCCTGCTAGCTTACAACCCCAAACACACAACCTAGCATCACCGGTGCAACAAAGAATTGCGAGCAATTTTTGAGCTATCCAGGCATACAGTTTGGGTGAGGAAAACGACAATGTGCATGGATCAGGTCATCTTCAAGTGAAGGCATGACAATGAAGCAAAGCAAAGAGCATGTGGCCTGTTGCTTGTAACTTATACATCACAGTCAGAAGCTTTTACCAATCACATGTTTCGTCTGCTCTTGATTCCCAATGATTTGAATATGGAAATACTCAGAAATCCTTTGTTAAGCTTAATTTAAATATGTTCTCCATGAAAAAAAGTGCCACGAGAACATATTAAAGACCTCAAAAACACAATTTTCCTCAGAGTGGATCTAACTTTAAGCAGCTGGTTAGAAATAGCTGGTTAGTTGTGTTTGGTTCTGGTTTGTTAATCCTCATCATCTCACTTTTTGTTGCTCTTGAGCTGCAGAGATCCACAGCCGACTGTCTGTTAATGGATCTTTCGAAGATGACTATCATTTTGTTCCCTCTCATTATCTTGTTGCTGTTGTCTTGTAATCAGGCCACAGGGATTTGAACCCTCAGGTGAGACATGAGAGAATGAGACAGTCATGCCATCTGTCTGCTGTGTTCTGCGCCACAGACAGGCTCCAGTTGATCTACAGCTTCACACAGTCTTACTTTATCTCCATTCATTGTTTTTATCAGCTCAGCCTTATAGACCAGCATTAGATGTTCTGAGAGTAGAAATGTGCTTAGCCCACTGATCACACGAGCTCCAGGCTGCCATGACCCCACACCGCCCCAGCCTGAATCTGAGCCAGACTCCCCAGGCCCGTACTGCTCTGTGGATGGGGGCAGGAAGGGCTGCAGAGGAAAAAAGGATGGAAAACTGCTTCTACAGGAAGTTTAGGGGACAATAGAAACTCAGTGAACCTGGGATTAAACCGTCCGGGTTCTCATATGCTTCCCTTTTAAAACAAAACCTATTTGGATTACAGCCAATATTGGTAAACTCAGACTAAGTTATTGAAAAGACTCTGAACCCGAGCTATAAGTCCAAAAAATGGCCCAGCCTTGATCTGAAGCCTAGATTAACTTGGGAGTGATAATTTGGCCTGTTGTTGAAGGATGGAGGAATCTGGTATAAATGACCCTAATCCTTCCTGATTTAAGGATCAGAATCACCATCTAGACCACATCCATACTTTTACAAAGGTCCCCCTGATGCTAAGCTTCACTTCCACTTATGGAAAAAAGATTTCTGGAAAAAAGTGTGCATGAAGGTATGACGGAGGTAATGGAACCTAGAAATTCAGGATTACTCTAGCTTCTGTCAACTTTTTATCGAGAAGAACTTTGTTTTCTGCACATACTCACCTGCATGAGGTGTTTAGATTTCCTTAGTGTTATTTGTCTTATAAATGCATCATTGTGCGAGTTAAAAAAGACAGAAGAAACCTTTTTGTGACCGTGTAGAAACAATGATCTGATACAAAATGTGGTCAAGGAAGAGAAGATAACTGTCCTAAAGAAGACTGGCTCTCCTAAGATATGCTCTGGAGCTTTTCAGGTGGAGTGTTCAATAAAGAAAGAATGAATCTACTGAGGAAAACATTAAGTATTATTTTTTACCTTGCATGTCCAGAATAGTGTCTCCAGTCAGAGGCTTCTTCAGATCTGCTATTACAGCTTCAGGAGAACAACTACAACCACCTACAGTGATACTGAAGAATGTTGGGAAATGAGTGATCACAACTTTCCTGAGTGATTTATAACTTGTTTTAGAATTAAACCGAATCCAACAGGCTGTTTCAGACTACAATGGATGCTCCTCATTATCTCTGATGATTGATTGAGCATCTTGAACAAACATCTTGGAGACTTCCTTCTGGACACCTGTCTAGGTCATGCTTTTATTAAGCAAAATTAAGGATGGAAACCGGATCAGCTCAGCAAACATCAAGGCTTCTTCTTGTTAGAAAACAAAACCTTTCATTAGTCATTAGGAAAGTTCCTAGAAGTAAATTGCAAACCAGATTTCCTTCCACGTTCCTCGAATAGTTAAAGATGTTCCTCAGAATTCAGCTTGAAGGGAAAACCTTCAAGTTGCTTCCTCTGTGGCGTTCATTAGAGTGACTCTGCAGGACTCCTCGATTCTACTGAACTTGCTGCTCTATCATCATCATCGGAGGAAGGCGTGGATTGTTCCATCTGCATGTCTCATCGTCGTCTGTCAGTGCGTTGCCTTGGTGTGGTCGAAAGGATCAGAGCCGTCTGGTTCTGCCTTCAAAGGCTCTTGTTGTGTTGTTTGTGTGTTGTCGTGTGTAAATGTTTGCATGTGTTGTGGCTCAATGGTGTCTGCATAATTCATGAGTACAGCATGTAGGCTGCTAGTAATGATGAAAGCCCCGTCAGTGGGCCTGCTGCGGTTGTGCATGCACGTGCACGCACCTGCAAGGACGCACGCATGAATATGTAGCATGCAGGTGTTTACCCCTCGCTCCTGTGCACTGAAAGTGCACGAGGGGAGTGTAATTATGCTGTATGAGTCAGTCCTTTGTTTAAACTCCAATGTGGAGCTCGTTATCACAGCCTGCAGGGGCGGAGCTGAGAGCATGGCGAGCCCACGACCTGCTCCAAGAACCTGTTGTACCCCTGAAAAATGATCATTCATTCAGCAGAACTTTAGCTGTTCATGTGTTTCTTCATTTGAAGAACAACCAGTGGGCTTAGATTGTGAATGGCTGTGTGTCACAGTTTCCGTGTTCTGATTGAACTTGTCAAGTTGTCGTATTTCACCAGCTGGTGGAGGAGTTGACCGTGTTCTGACCCGGCTCAACCATGTGATCATGGTTGAACCGGAAATGGTATTGTTTGGATTTGAACGTGGTCACCATCAGTCCTCCACCACTATGCTTCAAAGTTGGTTCCATTGTTATTCATCTCCTTTTTGGTCTTTTGCAAAACTGTTTTCCAAATGTTTTATTGTAAGTTTTTTTTTATCCAAAGTCTTCTGAGCTGTTATGGACTCAGTTGTCAACAAACAGAATCATTCAGTGCTAAAAACTGAGACAACAAACACCCCCTGACCTCTCATCTCTGACCTTGATTTCAAAATATATTTATTTTTTACCTTAGATTTAGGATGGCCACATTTTGTGAACAATTTCATGACAAAATTTATGCAAAAAATGTTTTAAATAAATAAAATACTACTAACAGACTAAGGAAGAATGATGAGCAACACACCAGAGCCTGAAGATGAGGCCCTTTAGAGCAGGTGACCTAAAGTATACAAGAAGAGGTCATTTTAATTTCAAATCTAAGAAAGGAGTTGTTCTGTTTTTGCTTTGTTGCATTAAAAAGCAAAGATCAGAACATTCAAATACACAGATTAGCTGCTGGTTGGGTGGAAGTCATTTTCTCTTGAGAATAAAAATAATACAAATAGTCATTTCTATATGTAAATTGAGAAAGTTCTTGCTAATCTCTTCATAATCTTCGGATGGTTCATTCCTCATTAGCTGCAGAATGCTTTATCCATAACCTTTTCCTGTGAGTTCTCCTGAACTCCTGGATTGACTTTAGTCAGACTCATTAAAGGCTGACGCCGCATATGCTTTTGTTGTTGATGTGAGCTCTGCGTGTGTGCGTGCATGTGTCAGCAGCAGATCTTCCCCAGATGAGCACTTTCTCAATCGTTTGTTGCTACTCTGCACGGTAATCTGGGATTACAGATCTTCTGAAGTTATGTCACTGTCAGCACGATTAAGTCAGGATTTCTGTGTGCGTGCTTTTCCCTAACTGAGGCTTTCACTCTAAAGCTTTAAGATTTCGTTTTTAGTTGGGGTCTGTGTGATAACTGAATCAAAGTTTCTAGTTTCTTCCATTTCAAGTCAGATGATATGTTTGCTCCTGTCTGACATGATGGTTGTGGATTAAAAGGCTTCTGTTCGGCTGTTTTTATTGAATGTGAGGTGGAGGACTACAGACCAGCAGCTGAGATAATCTGTCCATTTTCTACATCTGTGTCATGGGGGGGCTGAAGCCTCTGAATGTGGACAGTTTTCTCTCCAAGCAAACTGAAAATAAATGTGTGGAGAAAAGCTTCCTGCATGTTTGGAGGACATGACATAAACAGAGCTGGAGGATCTGATTTTCTGCTCTCAACCATAAATGTTGGATTGAAAGCCTACCCTGCCCTCACCTAGAAGTTAATCATCTGGTTAATGAGGCTGTTAAAGACATTAGAGATGACTCATGCTCTCCATCTCTTAAATATTTGTTTGTCTGCCATTGTTGTCTCTGTTTCTCTATATTTACATTCATGTGTATTGTTTGAGATCATGTCTACCATTAACACTGTTTCATACAGACCTGTTTTTGTGCTGTCATAGTGGTTTAGACAAACATCCGTGTTTTTAGTGGTCATTGCTCAGCCAGCTTTAATGAGTGACAGCCTTGTGGTGTGCAATAAAACCCCCCCAAGCTGCTGTCTTGCTGTAAACAACCAGCGGAAGTTAATAGAAAAAGCAAAAATACTTTTGCATTTAGATTCTGCAGAAATTCTGCTGGTATGGGGGCTAAAGTTTGTCCTAAACGAATCTTTCTACATTTTACTGGAGTTTTGAATATTTAACAGATAACTTTTAGACCACAGATAACTTATAAATGCTGACCATGTTTATGTACACTTCGATAATCTGATTTCAGTCTGAAATACTCAAGTAAGACATGCACAGATGAATTGACTAATCAAATCTGGAAAAAACTCCTGTGGGATTGTCTCACTTCATCTAGAATATTCTGTCATGCAAACCTTATTTACAACAACAGCTGGCATCAGATAAAAGCGTTAATTTCCAAGAGCAGTCAGTGCTTTAGCATTCATTACTGTATGCCAGGCGTCTCCAACTCTATTCTTGTGATTAGCTGGATTGAACAAGCTTAATCTCTGATTTACTGAACACACCTGATCCAAGTGAGCCGTACTTGTGAAAGCTTCGCGAGGTTTGATCTTGAGCGTTTTATGAAATGCTGGCTGTTGAGGAGGTGAAAAAATGCTTCTGTAGACATGTTTTCATCACCATTCTTGAGCTGTGGGAACTCTCATGAACTTAAAGGTTGAAGCTTGGTGGTTTGATCTTCAGCGTCTTCACATGCCCTGAGATGTCCTTGAGCAAGGCATTGAACCTCAAATAAGAAAAGTCTCTAAAGAAGGCAGGATGAAGATGATCAAAGACCCTTAGACATCCAAGCTTGGAGGAAAAAAAAAAGAGGACTTTTTACAAAAGATATTTCCAAAGTAAATGTCATTAGGAGAAGGTGAGACATGAGAACATGCAAAATGGCCCCATTATTGATCCGGTCAGACAGTAATTTACCGAGTGTTCCTTTTAAACATGGGTGGCAGAAGTTGCTTAAGGCTCCAGCAGAAGACATGAACGTCCTATCCAGATGTGACAGCAGAGCAGGAGGTTCTTTCACACTCCAACTGGCTCGTTTCCTATTATGTTACAGTTGTCCTCCTGGGAAATGAATCTGTGTTTTTTACAATTCAGGAAAATACTTCATGACCGTTAGCGTCTCCGCCGCTGTTGTTAAGCTCATTACTTCTCTTTCGTTCCTTAATAAATTCTCTGTTGGAGCTGTGTTTGTGACCCTGTTCTTCTCTCTTCAGATCAGTAAACTGCAGCTGCAGACCATCAAGGATCGTTTTCAGGCTTTCCTCAACGGAGAAACTCAGATTGTGGCTGACGAAGCCTTCATCAATGCTGTCCAGAGCTACTATGAGGTGAGTCAGTCTTTCTTTCAGATCCTATGTCCTTATTCTCTAACTACTAAGAAAACGATCTAGTGCTGGACTTAGTGATGTGATGTTCTGTATTGAGCCTTTGAGGCGAGTGTCGGAGGAGGAGTTTCTGTGAAGCGGATTTTCTCCATTTCGTTAGGTTTAGTTGCATATCCTGAAGGGAAACTCAAGGTTCTTTTAACTGTACAAGAAAAGAAAAGAAAAAAAACTTTGAGTCAAAGTTGCTGTGGATTTAAACAAACTCACAAATTGACATTTTTTTCAGCGCTGATAAGCCAGCTTCAGCTGATGTGCAAAAGTCTTCCAGCTGAAGGCATTTTTTTCCTAGACATCATTAAGGATCATTAGAATTTCGACACTGTCACCTAAAACAAACAAAAAAAAAACATGAAGCGTCTGCCAATTCGTAGTGACCACATCAAACAAAAAAGTTAACTTGGTTATTTTTTCTTTTCAGTTTATAGAATAACTTTTTTTTTATAATTTTGCCAAATATTTTTGAAACAAGGGTTAAATATTTGTTTAGATTAAAATATAGATATAAATGTTTTAAAAAACAATGTATAATCCAGCAAGTAATCCCACATAATGCTCTTGAGTTTATTCATTCTGAGTACATTGTTTTAGATACTTATTTCTTTAGATTGTTCATTAACCTGATCATATATCTATGATTATTAAACTTGTAGATCAATAAAGTTGGCTGTCAGGATAGTTGCAGTGAAAAAAAAAGTCTAAATGTAGATGTCTTGCTGTTGGACCCTGATGATGTTGGACCCATCATCACCATGTTTGTAGACAATATGTTAGAGTTCCTGAATTGGTCTCTTTAGCTGAAGGGGTAAAAAGATTGCCATCAAGCCAAGGACAACTTCCTGACTCTGACTGCTCACAGCAGATGCCCCCCACTCTCAACCCCAGAAAGTAGTTACACTGAAGATTTCTTTCTGATAAGGGCGACTTTTCTTCTCAACAGCTACTGTTTCCTGCTCACTATGGAGATTAAATGTATTATATAATCTGTTGGTCCCTAATGTAGGCAGTTATCGATTTGTAGTGGAGATGTGCTGTGATCTGATCAGCTCTTTGCAGTCCAGTCTCTCTGTCATCAATATTGTGTTCATGTGTTGGCCGCAGTGGGCTTTCTGCCACACAAACCAGAATTGAACTGAAAGCGTTGTGGTCCATGCAGATCTTCCTGAAGAGTGACCGCGTGTCCCGGATGGTGCAGAGCGGCGGCTGCTCGGCCAGTGACTCCCGGGAGGTGTTCAAGAAGCACATAGAGAAGAGAGTCCGCAGTTTGCCAGAGATCGATGGGCTCAGCAAGGAGACTGTGCTGAGCTCATGGATGGCCAAGTTCGACACCATCTACCGAGGTGAAGAAGACCCCAGGAAGCTCCAGCAGAGGCTGACGGCCAGCGCTGCCTCCGAGCTCATCCTGAGCAAGGACCAGCTATACGAGATGTTCCAGCAGATCCTCGGCATCAAGAAGTTTGAGCACCAGCTCCTGTATAATGCCTGCCAGGTAAGTGTGTCAGCTCACAGGGGCCCCCAAACTTTTTCTTGTGAGGGCCACATAACTGTTTCCTTCTCAAATGAGGGGCCGGGGTCAGTTTGTCGGCCAACAGAAACAATGTCACAATCGCGGGTATGCCTAAATGTAAACATTTATGCTTTTCCAGAAAGCCACACATAACCACATTTTAAAAATCCCTTTCTGTAATCTTTACAGAAAAATCAAACTAAAACATAAAAAAATAAAAAATGTAACCAATAAATAGTTTGCCCTCTCCTGTTATCGTCCCTTTGAGATTTGGAGGGCTGCAGCTCCTCACACATTTAACAGTTTGTGCAAATTTCACAATAGTGATGAGAATTCTGGCTCACAAAATGAATAATGTAAAAAATGTTTTGTTCATATATATGCTTTTATTTTTCCTTTCATATAAAAGTATAATTATTTAAAATAATTATTTACTACTATTCCACTTTTAAAATAAAAAAACACAAATACAGCAACATCAACCCAAATTACTAATTAAAACGTGCAAAACAAAAATAAATAAATAAATAAATGAAGGTGTTCTGTCATCATGGTAAAGGTTGGTATTTAGAAATAGCAACTGTCTCAGCTTCGTGAAGCTGGTCTGGTTTCCTCTGTCAGTTATGTTCTGTCCTGTTCTGGAGAAGGTTGTTCTCGAGTGTCTGCACAGGCTGGTTATGAAGCCGGTTTTGTATGAAACTCTTTTCTTGCAGACTCTAAATGCTGCCTTCATATTATCATTAACAGTGAAGAGGTTTCTGATTTTCTTCTTTTTGTATTCTCCCTCACGTCTTTACATTTTGTGTCGATGTCATTGTTGCGTCTCTATCTCTCCCTCTTCTCCTTCATGTGTGCGCGGAACGGTAACAAGCTTTGTGTACCCCCAACCCCCCGCACACGCGTGTTCAGCGCTTTGACTGCATGATGGCTGTGCGGAGACACATATTGATCAGTCACATGCGGCTTGAAGAGCAAGAGGATTTGCGACACTACTTAATAAATAAAAATGAGCAGCTGCGCTGTGTCCTCAACTCATGGAGGGTAAAATTCTTCAGTCTTGCCCTGCAGCTGGACAGGTATCCTTGTATCCTTTACTTTTTAACCTGTACAGTGTTCCCTCATTTATTGTGGGAGTCACGTTCTAAAAATAACTCGTGAAGGTGAAATCTGTGAATTAGGATTACAGATTACTCCTCACTACGCACTTTTCTCAAACATGAACATTTTCACACTTTTCTGGCTTGTTTAATGTCTTAAACTGCTTTAAGAAAAAATAAGTCCAGGATTATTGAATGAAGACAAAGATCATGATCAAAAATTTATGGAGATCTTGAGAGCGGTGCTTTTCTGCACAGGAGGATTTTAACCCCTTGATGCCTGAATTAATTTCCAGCTATAAAAAAAGTTAACTTATCATTTTGCTTTCAGTTAGATGTTAAATTAAGGTAATGTCGGAGCGGTTGCATACTTGCATCCATAAGTGTGAAGGGGTTCATTATTTTTACATTAGTGAACACCAAACACCTCTGCAGGTTCATGTCTTACTTATATTCCCTGGGGGTCTCATTAAATATGTTTCAATTAACCACAGACTGTTGCTCCTGTATGTTTGTTGCATTAGTCACAGATGATTGGTGATTTGGTGTTTGTCATAGTACAGATTTGTTTCAGATTCATGTTTTAAAGGTTTTTTTTCTAAAATCATTTATGGACAGTATAGAAGTTCTCTTGTAATCTGAGGTGAGTCTGCAGTGTGATGGAGGTTTTCTCTAACCAGGGCAGTTCCACCGTCAGAACTGAGTGAGTTTTGATAGAAACCTTTCAGCAAACCTCACATGTCCATCCCTGATGAAAGGGGTGGGGATTTGGGCGGGCATCGCATTTGGAGACAGTTTAGCATCTAAGTTTCAGAGCTTTATGGGTTTTATTGGTATTCTGACTCAAAACAGAAACCTGCTTGTGAATTGATGGAGTGTAAGTAAGTGAGTTTCTTTCTGCTGCAGAGTGACACACGGACCTCTGCAGATAATCTACTGTTAAACTGCTTCATGGATGGAAGACGCAGAAATCTAATGATGTCTGTTCATCCTTCAGCGGATGCAGATCAGCATGTGCAGCTTTATCAGAGGTCAGGCTGTCAGTGGACATGATTCCGACCCCCTCCTCATCTGCACTAACTCCCCTAATGCTTTAGAGCAGCATTAGAGGCTGAAGGACCAGCCTTGCAAACCTGAAAACGGAGCGAGAGTCATATCAGGGCTGAAAATGTGTTCCTAGATTTGAGCCAGACTGCTGGAAACATGCACGTAATATTTTGTCTTTAAATTATACAAAATTCCAGGACTCAGAGTTTGACACATCAGGCATAAGTTTACTCCCCAAAAACTGTTACTCTCTTACAAAAAAAGCTCATATTTTAACCTTTTCCTGATTAAGTTGTTGTCCTGAATGAGACAAGAACTTCAGAATGTTGAATGAATTGTATCAGCAACCATAGATCATTACATGAATCTAATCATTGCTAAAATGA
Organism: Oryzias celebensis; assembly: GCA_014656515.1. Taxonomy (NCBI): domain Eukaryota; kingdom Metazoa; phylum Chordata; class Actinopteri; order Beloniformes; family Adrianichthyidae; genus Oryzias; species Oryzias celebensis. Next base: position 11,993,839 of record BNCR01000005.1, read on the forward strand.
ATCATTATACGCCAATTAAAGACAAACAATGGTCATTCTTAAGATTGATGAAAACGTTGTCTTTCTTTGATCTACGTTTGACTCATGAGGGCAACAGTTTGAATTTGGAAGCCCTAAGCAATTTCCTCCAGCTCTTCCAGGCCTGCACTGATGCATAATCTCCCCAGCATGTCATGGCTCCTGCAGTTGATGTATCCATTTTCCCTGAGCACTCCCACCAAGACATCCCCCAGGCAATCACTGGCTGTTTTTGTTGCTGCTGTTTCTGGTTTTTCATCAAAAAGGGAATGATGGTGAGATGCAATTCTAGTGGTGACATGAACACATAACTTACGGATTTCCCCCCTGAAGTACTACAAAAGCTGTAGAAATCTGCTACTTGAACGATTTAGAATAAGAAACATTGGGTTTTTGTGTGCTCTTGTCTTCATGTCAAACCGGAAGTTCGACTTGGAGCAGCTGAGCATGCAAGTGTCTTGTTTGAAGCATGTTCTCGCTCTCTTCAGGGGGTCCAATGGAAGCTAACATGGTATCAGTCTCCTTTTAGTTGTCTGGTTTTGGCCTGTATAGCATTTATTTACAGAAAGAGAACAGAGTTGAAGCTCTGTGTCCTTTTACCTTTCAGGAAACCGTTGTGATTGTGTTACTTGGATGCATTTCGTGCTCCTGCAGGATCTGTTGGTTCTGATCAGGGTGCGACTGACTTATCCAGCAACATCCTGCTGCTGTAGTTTTTAGCTGAAATGAACCTCTGATGGCTGAAATCACCGTTGATTGTCGTTCATTGTACACATGATTTCATTGATTTAGCGTTCACTCCGCTCTCATCTTCTGCCTGCAGTCCATTCTAATCAGTCGGAGGCTTTCAAGGGTGCAGTCCTAATGGCAAAAATCCATCTGACAAAAAAGAACCGCCACCCACTCTGTTCTTTCCTCTCCACATATCAGCAGAGTTGGACTGCGATTCAGTCTTTTTCTGTGCTCCAGCCATCATTACCGTCAAATGCACACTTGTCAAAAGAGTTGTTTGACCTAAGTACTCATTATGTGGAGGGGCCAGTTAGTCATCTGTGCTGCTTGGAGATTTTCTCTGGCCTGTTGTAGATGAAGACCAAAGCTGAGTCTGTACCTGCACACTCAACCCTGATGTGTTGTTCAGTCTGCAGACCACATCCCTGTACACAGGCTCACAACTACGGTATGCTCCACAGGTTTGTAAAAAGGGTGGGTAGAAGGAATCCTGAACAGTCAGAGTGGACCAGACTGGTTTAGTAAGTCTCCATAGCATGGAATTTGGCTTGCAATGTGTTTGTAGTCAGATCAGTCTTCATCAGGGAGGTCATTGACTGTGGTCATGCAGACAGTCTGTCCATGCAGACAGCTTTGCTCTCTACGAGTCTTTCATTAAAGACCCACACCAATGACAATCGTGTTTTTAACATGTGCTCGTAGTAACGTAGTAGTCTCATGATGGATATATAAAATCATTTATGCTTAAAACTGCTTATCTGAGTATTTCTTTAGCAAATTGTGGGGAATCAGGAGCAGACAAAAAACTTTTGTTTGAAAAAGCTCTGTTGTGATGTAGAAATTGTGATAGGTTGGCCAAAGTCTCCCTGCTCTGCTCCAATTTAGATACATCCACTTGCAGACAAATACATCTATTAACACCTTTGTTTTCCTCATCTGCGCTGACTTCTGGCTCAAAGCTCTATGGATGGATAGGTCCAATATTGGTCACCACTCTTGTTGCATCGGGAATGTAAGGTTGAAGTTGTGAGGGGGCTGTAAGCTAGCGGGAGAAATTGTAAATGAAGGGAATGGGAATAAGCAGAGGCTCATTTCTGCACCAACATTTGCCCACAACTCACAAAAATGTCCGCAAAATGTTTAATATATGTGATTTGCAACAATACCAATGAGAAGTCAAAAAGCTTTTTTTTTTTTTTTTTTTTTTTTTACTAGTTCTGGGAGTGGGTCCTGCTCCTGCTGTGGTCTGGGTGGGGGTCATAGTCTGAAAGATGTAAAACATGTACACACTTTAGAGATGACTTTTTTTCGCTTTATAAATCACGCTCCATTTTTATTTAGCACTTGTACTACCTATAAATTACCTGTTAAATGTTTTTTTTTTTTTTTTTTTTTGAATAATTATCCATAAGTGAAAATTGGAGGCCACTACATCCTGAGCAGGTTCAGATTCCTAAGGCGGAAACGGCAGACTCGGCAGCAGGCACAGTGGCATGAGGGCTGCGTCAGACGGGGCGCCTTGTCCTGCTTTCAATTGAGGAGACACGTGGGCCGGCCCGGACCTCAGTAAGGGCCCGAGTGGCCCTCCACCAGGGACCTGGAGCATAACCGAGCCGGCAGACGTTTTCTGCTGCCAAGCAGAATGTGTGCTCAGAGTAGTGAAGCACGCATGTGTAGTGACGTATGTATCAGAGGATGTTCGATTGGATGATCTGCAATCAAGTGACTGCTGGGCAGAGGAGAGTGAATTGTAGCAAATTAGATTTAAAGACAGCCCCCCCCCTGCACACACACACCACCACCACTTTAGGGAGTGGCATGAGCGCGCACATGTAAAGCTCGGTCTTCCGCTTAAAACATGTTTCAAGTCCTCCTCACAGCTGAGCCTCCATGTCTTCTCTGTGTGTGATGATGTTGATGAGGAAGAGGGCTGGTCCTGGTCCAGACCCTTAACCCTGCCTGAATTCCAGCTCTTCCTGGACTACTTGATGCTGAAAACCTAAACCAGGTGTGTTCAGTCAATCAGGATGTGGCATCACTTGAGTCAGCCAATCAGCAGAAAGATGGTCTAGGAGAGCTAGAAACCAGGCAGGATTGTGGCTCTTTTAGGACCAGTGTTGGGCAGCCCAGAGCTATAATGTTTTGTTGATGTAATTGTGCGCTCCACATCAGACTTGGAGAGGAGCACGAATGGGAATTTTAGGGAAAAGGAGTTCGAACCATCACAACTGTTGCTGTGACAACTGTACACAGACGCTCCCTTCCACAGCCCCTACCATCCTTCACAGTTGCCATGCCAACTGTTGTCCCCTCATCAGGAAGGAGGGGCATGCTTTCTCTTTTTTTTTTTTAATCACATCAGGGTTTGGGGAGGTGGGGTGCGTCCATCCGTGTCAGATGAGAACAGCTCCTTGAAATCAATGGAGATGGAGGAAAGAAAGAAAGAGGGATGAGTATGGAGAGAAGGATGAAGAGGGAGGGATACGGGAATGAACAAGAAAGGAAGCACAGAGGGATGAAGAGGGAGGGGCAGATGAGGAGGATGAAAGGAAAGATGAAGACAAATGGAGGGTGGAGCTTCTGGAGAAAATCCTGACGTTTGGTGATGGAGCAGATTGCTCCCCCTGACGTCAATGACCCTGTCCTCTGGCAGTTGTAAACTTTATCTAAGAAGGTGTGTGAACAGGTGACTGACTGTGAGGGATGAAATCTGTCTGCTCTGCCTGAGGATGAAGCTTCAAACAACTGTTCAGCAGCTGGGATGTTTCAACGAACTGCTGATCCCTCTAGACTATCCATGAATTGGAATCTGAGCCTTAATGACTTTAATTGTTCTCTGGAAAATAATTTCTTATTTTTTTATTTGTAAACATGGTGCAGCCATAGTTAAATCACAAACAAACTCCGCCCCCTGGTGTTCAAAAGTGGAGACGGGTAGAAGCTTTATGGTGACTGAGTGAAACCACCTTTACACTCCTTCTTCTTCTCAGTCATACCATCCCCATCAGGATTTTTTTGTTTTAATTATTGTGTAATATTAGATGTTTATATGTTACAGCAGAAATTGTTTTAAGCTCAGCTTTTTCTTATGTACTGTGTTGGTTTTGTTTTCTAAATGTCGCTGAGCATGCTCACAGCTTTCATGCCTGTTCAGGTCTAACCAAGCCCCTAAATTCAATTTCTGTAAATGATCTAAACCACAAAGGACCAAGCACTGTAGTTTCACCAAAGACCACTAGAGACAGACTACAGAAGGAAGGAATTTTCTGTTGACATAAAAAGTCAGATTTGAACAAAAGATAAATGTTAGTACTGTTAGTCTCCAAGCACTTTTGTTTGCTTTTTTGCTATTCATGAGAATCAAGTGAAAGTGAGGTGAGTTACCTTTTTCTTCCCAATCAGCTGTTTTGATTTTAATAAAGTTTACATTTCTAAAGGTGTTTTTTTTTTTTTTTTTTTTTTTTTTTTTGACTGTCTGGTCAATAGGTGAACTCAACCAAGCAGCAAACTTTACTTTTTCCTAATCAATTGCTGTTTACAGTATGTTGTTGAATTGGACAGAATAAAAGCAAACTTCAGCCAGTCTGTCCTTCTCCCTTCAGGTTTAAGTTTTGCCACACAGACTCTTATTGGAAACAGACGGACTTTATTTCAACTGTCAAAGAGGAGAATGGGATTAAAGCTTAGACTGATGTTACAAACATAATGTTTGTTGTATTCCCAAAGGTTTTCTTCTCTTTTGTTTGTCCATCTGAATTTAAATGATCAGGCCAATAAAGTGTAGGCGTTTACCTGATTGGCTGCATTATATTTAGATAAAGAGGAGAATCACCCTCATCTTCTCTGGTTTGAGGGTTGCTTTTCAGTGTTTAAACATCCAGTCGTAAAATGAAAACAAAGAACCAAGAAGACGCTGTCACAGTGTAAGGTAAATGTAAGAAATAAACAGTTAAAAATAATACATTTTGATGGAAAAATAATCTAGTAATTGAATAACAAATGAAAGTAAATTTATTCTTTAATGCCTCAAATTAGAATAGATATTTAACAAACCAAGTCACTGGAATTAAAATATTATTGATACACATTTAAAGAAATAAATGTTATTAAATTGGACATGAAACTTAATAAGATTTAGTAACATTTTGATGAAAATGAAAAATGTTTTTTCAGTTACTATGTTTTGTAACAAATAAAACAGAACTGAAATAAAATCTTCAGGCTACATTCAAAGAAATCTCCTAATTAAGTTCTTAGGAACCAAAAAATGACCAAGGGTGCACCCCTCCCCTCTACTCAAAGTACATGAATTAAAAAAACTGATCTGGAATCCGCAGAGATAAGGTCAGAATCCAGTTTTGTCTGAAAGGTCAGAGCTCAGCATCCAGAACAACAAAGCGCACAGAGATGAGATCAGCCTGACAGCGACCAACCAGGAGCTTATGGTCAGACCGGATCCTTGTAGACCACTCTTCATAGTGATGTTGGTTTTCTTTGGTCTGATCTAATGTTTTTTTTCTAATGAAGCCTTCAGTTGGATTTTCATCCAAGTGTGTGTGTGTGTGTTTTCAGCTTGATAATCCAGATGAGCAGGCAGCTCAGATCCGCAGAGAGCTGGACGGCCGGCTGCAGATGGCAGATCAGATCGCTCGGGTAAGAAGACAAGAAGTGATGATGAAGGATGAATGAGGAGGAAAAAAGGCGCTCCGCAGAGGAGAGAACTAATATGAATTCATAAATTCTACAGTGAGCAGGACTCAATGAGGTTCCTGTAGAACAGATGACAGATTTCTGCCTTTGTTATGCTACGAAAAGAAAGGAGAAAAAAGCAGCTCATCAGTGATGAACTTCATACTAAAGATACGGAAACTTTGTGTCCTCAGATGAATTTGCTAATGTTAGATTAAAGAAATTTTAATTGATGCACGATTTAAAATACGTGTAATAAATGCAGGAAAAAGTTTCTTGATTCAGAAGTACAGAAATAAAATAGAAAGTTGGAAGTGTGATAGAGATGAATCTTTTAAGATTCTCTAGATCATCACCCCCTTCTCTCCCACTAAAAGCAAAGCTTAAGTACAAAGGTGTCCCTTTGAGGAGGATGCGCCAAGTCTGCTAGTTTCAAGAAAAGGAGGTGTGATGTTTGTCTCTTTAAGAGCACAGAGCACCCTTTTTTTAAAAAATGCTGAAGCTACATCAATCCCAGAATCCATTGCAGTCAGATTAACATTTTTAGCAGTTTAAACTGAGGAGCTGTGAATTTTTCATTGAAATATTTCTGCAGACAAAAATGAATCTAGAACATGAGGAAAAAATTAAGTTATTTGAAAGCAGGTGATGGTATGAATGATGGTTGCTCACCAAACGTCTCTACTTAGAGATGATCAGTTTTTTTCTGGCTAAAAATGGCTTAGTCATAATTAGAAGACCACTGGGAACAGTTTGAAAATACATCAAAAGAGGATCAGAGCGTGACTTGAAAATAAATGTTTGCATTTCTTTACATTTTTCATGATCTTAAAACAAAAACTCCCCTGCAGTGAGTTTTAGAGGATGGAGCAAAGTTCACCTCTGTTATTAGGTCAGCTAACTGACACGGATCTCCTGTTTTACAAAGCTTGGTGGACGGTTCCCACGATTTGCTTCCAGAGAGATGGAGGCCATGTACATTGAGGAGCTGAGATCCTCAGTCAACCTGCTGATGGCCAACCTGGAGAGTATGCCGGTGTCCAAAGGAGGAGAGTTCAAGCTGCAGAAGTTAAAACGGGGTCACAACGCCTCCATCATGGACATGGGTCAGGAGGACGAGAGCACCCTGTCCAAGTCTGACGTTGTGCTGTCTTTCACTCTGGAGGTATTCAACTCTAACCAAAGGTTAAGATGAAGAGGATGCTATTAGTTTGAATTCTAAAACACTAAGTAAACAACTTGGACTAAGAAAAGGCTAAATATGCATTGAAAAAAAAACATTTTTGGCATAGAAAATACAATCTTCCCATTAAAACAAAGGGCAAAATGACTGTGGGTGTATTTAAATATTAGCCTATGGATGGGGTCAACAGATTACACACAAGAATTTTCTCGCTGTGTTCTAATATGAGCATGAAACTAGACCCATGGCAGCAGGAGAAGACACTTCCAGCAGAACCAGACTTTTCTTAAGGTGCACAATCACATTTAAGTAGAACTGGTTTGAGTATATCTATGTCAGAAGTTGAAGGTAATGCTTAGCCTTTTCTCAGTTTATTTTTGAAAAACTCACTGGACTGCTCCTTCCAGGTGGTGATCATGGAGGTGCAGGGGCTGCGGTCTTTGGCTCCAAACAGGATCGTCTACTGCACCATGGAGGTGGAGGGTGGGCACAAACTGCAGACAGACCAAGCTGAAGCATCCAAACCCACGTGAGTTCACGCCACCCTGTATTCATTTAAAGTGACCTGAAGTTCATCAGGAACAACCAACCCTGCTGTGTGAAGCTGTACTGCCCCTTGGGTCTAATTATCTTATCACTGTATGAGTCTTTCTGACATTGGGAGGGGGGGGTGGGTGGATGTGTGGGCACAAATGCCAAATTGTTCAAATATGGGTTAAAATTCACAGGTGGCCCTGTTGCTAAAATTATATAAATGTGTTGTATTTGGAATTGGGAATTAGAATTTGTTTTTGAATTTTTTTTTTAACTGCAGTGTGCAGCTGTGACTTTGATAAAGAATGGCTGTTTCCCAGCTGAAGGGTTCAATTCCCAGCTACCTCAGTCATATGTCCTTGGGCATTTGCTAAATCTTTAGTTTTCTCTGGTGGTGTAGAGCTCCTCCTTTGGTGTGAATGTGTGTTTGTGAATGGGTAGATGTACAGGTGTGTATCAGTTAGATAACCCAGAACAAAACTTTGAAGAATTCCTTCTCCAGTCTTACCCCTCTTAGGGGTACAACGGATCATAAGACTCACGGTTCAGGTCGTGCCATGATTTTAGGTTCTGATCATTTTTTTTTATCAATAAAAACGAAAAGAAAAAAAAAAGCCAACAAGACAAAATAAAAAGATAGAAACATACTGTTTGTTTTTTTGTAAAGCTTCAATACGTTTATTTAATAAAACACATATAAAGTACTTGAAAACACGTGTGTGCGCGCGTGCCGAACTCTGGCTACTGACTGGAATGGATCACAGGTCAGCCATGATCTGTTGCACTCCTTACTGCTTCATTTTTTCAGCTACAGTACAGATATGGTTTTGAACAAAGGGCTGTCAGGTGACTGACACGAATCATCTTGACAAACAAGTGTTTTTTGTTTATTTGCGTTCAGTTGGGGCACCCAGGGCGACTTCACTACCACCCAGCCGTTACCTGCGGTGAAGGTGAAACTTTTCACAGAGAGCACAGGGGTTCTGGCGCTGGAGGACAAGGAGCTGGGCAGGGTAGGTCACAGATTTGCGTGTTTAGCATGGTTGCAACAAAAGAACTGCAGCTCACAAACCTTGCTGTGTGGTCATGTTCAGGTCATCCTTCATCCAACACCCAACAGCGCCAAACAGTGTGAGCTCCACAAGATGAGCGTCTCCAAAGGATGTCCAGATGAGCTCAAGATCAAACTTGCCATCCGTATGGACAAACCGCAGAACATGAAGCATTGTGGGTAAGTGTGAGTGCCTGTGCTGTTGTGGCGGGAAGGACTTTTGGTCAGTCTGTCAGTGGTTCTGATGCAACACAGTTTCTCCACGAGAGGAGAGCTCACAAGTGAGAACTGAATTCACAAACTAACCAGTCATTTCACTCAATTTATTGCAATTCTTTTCTGTTTATCTTTTGGCAAACATTTCTTCTGTTTAATTCAAAAGCATTTTTCTGATTATACTTTTGTCATTCTATAATTATTTTCTGTATTTTTGTGCCCTCAGTGGACATTTTCCATAAGTAATATTTTAGCTCCCTCTTGTGGTTACCAGCAGTTATCATGGACATTTTGGATCAATCAGCAAATGTTGTGGACTCTTAAGGCCAAATCCAAATTCTTCCCCTACCTCCTTCCAGTTTTAGGGACATTTGGAGCATTGGTGTCCGAAAGGCGTAGGAACTCAAAGCTGTGTAATCCCCCACCGGGAGGGTGATCCACATTGTGCTGTGCCGCGGAGGCGAAACGTGTTTCTTTATGTGGGTGTCAATTTCTAGCAGCCTCTCATTAAATTTAATAACACGATCTGTTCAAACTCTTGCGTTGATGTGCAGTGAAGGGCAAAAATGAAAGGCAAAATCTAGGTGGACATGCAGCACATAAACCATAAAAATGACATGAATGAGCTTAGTTTATTGGTCAGAAAAAAGAATACTACGGTAGTTCAGTTTAATATGTTGACTAACAGCATTTTGCCAACATATGTGCACTTTTAGGGAGAAAATACATGGAATCATAACTGAGGTCCACCACACAACAAAACCTTTAAAAATGAACCATGATCTCCTTTATTAGATTACAATAATCCGAATCCATCTGTGTTCAGTGGAAGCTCACGCTGAGCTGCAAAGACCATAATTCCAGACCTTTTGCCGGACTCAGCTGCTTTGGTGGAGCTTCAAAAAACTGCAGTGACCTCTGTGAATGGAAGCAGAAACTATCAGTTCACATAGTTACACTTTGGCGGTGGAAACGTTAGGGCCAGCAAAACTTTAGACATTTTCCAGTGTTTGTGAGTTCTAAGGAGGAGCTATGGAAATGAGGCAGAACTTTACAACAAACTGAGCTTTTCATGATTGAAAGGGAAACATGAAAGACTACACATGAGTGAAAGAAATGAGTTCTCATGGTGAAACACATAAGCTTGCAGCAAATAAGACTCACCCCTCCTTATATGTCAGCTCTACTTTCTCATCTTCTTAATTAAATAACTTAAGTAAATAAACAATAATACATTCTGACAAATTATACATGAACGTGCATTAAAGTACTATATTGCAAGTAGTGGCGTATTTGATTATTTCCCCCAAATTTTAATACAATAATACGAACTTAAAAGACGACACTTTCATTTCTGTTACTGTCAAATCATGCTTTAATTTAGACCATTGGTCTCTGACTTGGGTCCTGGAGAGCCTTTAGTCTCTGCTCCTGGATGAGTCGTGTTCAGCCAATCAGAAGCTAAACAGTCCGGGCTGTAACCATAGGTGCGTTTCACCCAGACGGACGCAGCGCTGCGCAGATCACCTGGAATGCAGTGCATGTTGGGGAGTTTTTCCTTTCATGTCACATGTCAATCATCATAAAATTATCATGAGAAAGGGGCGGCTGCAAGTCGCCTACCTAGACGAGAGCAGCTAGAAATCTGGCACTTCACTGACTGCTGAGCCACCTGGATGGCTACAAAACAATGCATTGTGGGAAACTGTGTCCTAACATTTTTTTACGTGAAACATTTTATCATTGTATTTTTTTCTACTGATAACCATTTTGGTTTTTTGGTTTTTTGCAAAACATCAGACAGATGTTAAAATTGTCTACCTGCAAAGCTAAGAATGTCAAATAAAAACACAAATGTGAGACAATCAATTAAAATACATCCCAAAAATTAAAAGTAATATAAAAAACATTATAGCACAGATCGTATTAAGTAATTTTCTGTGGGTGACGTTACACTCGGTCCAGTTCTCATATACAGTCAATGGGCTGTAGCTACTGAGGAGCTGGGTTGGAGACGGCTGACTCCGACCTGAAGAGGGAAGGGCTAGCCGCTATGATGTGGACTCAGTGGAACGTCCTGAATGTGTCTGCAGGAATTTTTCCAGTAGTTCTGCAGCAAACGTCACTTCCTCCCAGGTGTTCTTCGCCCTGTTTACCTGTCAGAAGAAAGTTTTGCCTGGATCTGTGCAGTCAGCTGCAGTGACAGTAATTAACAGTAGCGTGCACGTCAGTGGGCGACGGTGTTGCAGCGCTGCATGCGTGAGCCTACAAATCTGCTGAGTCATTGTGTCACAGCGAGCTCTTTCTGAATCCAAGCCTCACGCGGCTAACTGTCTCCTCTCTCACTCCCACTTCTCCATATGCTGCCTTTAGGAGCTCGAGGGGAGGTGGGGGGGCTACTGCAAGATCCATGCTGGCTCTGTGTGCTGCCCTGTGGAGGAGGCTTATTCAGAACAACACAGAGCCACTGTGGAGGGGGCCGGGGGCAAAGGCAAGCTGGGACTCAGCAGGGTGGGCTGACAACGAGCTTCGATGGGGGGGGTTAGAAAAGCATCTGAGCTCTTCACTCTCAAGTGTGGCTTTAAAATCACAGCTTCAGTGTGCAGACTCAGATTTCTACTACAACACTGCTGAACAGTGAGGAAGAGGAGACTTTACCGGCTTGATGTTGAGGCTTCAATTCATGGCAGCAGTTTTACAATAAGATGGATAGAAAAATTTGCCAAACAATCATCATTTTTTGGGGTCAAAATCTAGGTGCTTTTTCTGAAATAAACAAACTTTCAATAACTTTCACACAGATGACTAAAAAAAAAATATATATATATATATATATATATATATATATATATATATATATATATATGTATATATGTATATGTATATGTATATGTATGTTTTCAATTTTAGAACAAATGTGGATTGCAGAATTAATGTTGTTTATATTTTCCTGCCCTGTGTCTATAAATTGACCAAAGTTGATGAACAAAGCTTCATTTTTTCAGAAATAGCTTGGTAAGACAGTTCAAGCTGGCTGCAGAGAGTCAGAGTAAAATGTTTTGGATCATGCTATCAACAAAGAAACTTTTCTTTCTAGTTCGATTTAAAGAAATCCTAACTTTGATCAGGTAAAACGTGTGAGTTTTTCCCAGAGTTCTATAATGTGTGATGTACGGAAGCCTGACCTCATATGACACAATCTGGAGATAACGCAGCATCACACTGAAGCTCCAAGTTCAGCAGGGTTAAATGAAATGGTTAAAATCTGATGATCCCCATGTTACAGCTGAAAAAACTAGAGAAGCAGAAGATCTCTGAACAAAACCATGACTACATGGAATGTCCTCAGTTTGCTGAAAGAACAATCAGTTGGAGTTTTTCATGCTGATTCCAGCAGGCAGCACTTGTTAGCAAACATCTGACTATGAACCTTCCATAAAAACTGGACCTCATAGATTGAAGGAGCTGCTTCAATCAGTTTTTGCTAGAATTTTGGGAATTCGTCTCCTTTTTCTGCATCTGACTCCTCAGAGTGTGCCAGATCTAAACCAAAAAATCAAATGAACAATAAACATTAATCTTCTTGTTTTCTGTTTTTTTTAATGCACTGCTGCACAGAATAAACCCTTAGCTGTTTTTTCACTCCCTCATTTGGTTGCATTCTATACAAAAACCTTATTGTTTAATGCAATAAAACTCTTTTGTTTTCTAGTTTTAGGCTTACTCCGTCAGAAGCTCTATCATCTTGATGTTTTTGGAGACGATGTTAAAGCTTTTTGACAATGTCAAAAAGTGTGTGGGTGCAGTAATGCTAGATTGCCAGCAGAGGTCAGCAGACCTCAGCAGAGAAAAAAGTGGATTGACTTGAAGATGCATCTTTTACTTAGCTGCAGCTCTCTGCTCCTCAGGTACCTCTGGGCCATCGGCAAGAATGTTTGGAAAAGATGGAAGAGGCGGTTCTTCGTGCTCGTTCAGGTATGAGCTTTCCTTCTACCTGCTTCCTGCAGATTGTCACAAACGTGGCGTGGAATATAAAGACATGCATAATGGGTAATTTTTGTAGGATCACTGTGTGAAGGAGAAGCTGCTGGATGATCTCTTTGTTGACCATTTGGACTGGTTCTACCGGTCAAACACCAATATTATTTTTGTCATTATTTGCACCTTAGAAACAATTGAACTTGCTGATATATCTCTGTACGGTCAAGTCCTCCTTATTTTGGCGTCTTCTTCCAGGTGAGAGCAGCTGATATGTTTGTGATTTATAGAAATGTTTTTAGTCATAGTTTTTTTTTCCATGTATCTTTAGAATGTAGCTTCGTTTTAAACAATAGTCTTAGGATGTTGCTACTAACTCCCTGGGGGGTCTAGGAGCTACACCGTGGATAATGTTGAAACAGACTTGCAGATAGATGGCGCTGCAGACATGCAAACTTGAACTTTTTTTTTTTTGCATTCGTGGTTGCTGAGCTTCTTTATGATTTGGTGGCCTCAGCCGCTGGGAGCAGAGAAGTCAGACGGCTGGAGACGATGTGGTGGTTCTCAGCTTTACTCTGAACTGAGCCGCTCCAAATCCACTCTTTCACCACCTGCAGCTCAGATCAGCGGTCTGTTCTGATGCTCTTCTTCTCTTCTTTAAACTATCTAGAAAACAGAAATTCTGGATGTTTACACGTGTGAATGTTTAGAGCCAAAGCTTCTCTGTGAAGGTGAAGAAGGATCAACATTTAATTAAATAATGAAGGGAGGTTTCTTGCTAGTTCTGAATGAGCTGAAGCTAAATAAAGCCAAAAAAGATGAAGATAATGCAACAATTTGATATTAAATAAACAAGCCATTATGCAAAATACTAGAGACTAAATTGGCTCAGGAAAGTACAAAATTGTCTGAAAAAAAGGAACTAATGCTTTTAAATCTTAAAGTATCTCTCTAAATGTTTGTATTGCTTTTAAAGATTAAAAAAATGACCACAAAATGTAAAAAAAAAAAAACAGCTCAAAGTTATAAACAATCTTTAAAAAATTAAAACATTAAATCACAACATTTTCAAGGAGAATTTTAGGTTCACTAAAGTGTAATTCAGCGCAGAATGAGATTAAATAATTAAAAATTCCAGTTGCCAAGCAGATTTAATTGTTGATTTTTGCAGTTAATTAAAATTTGTCTTGCACTTTTGACTAAATGGAGGTTTTGAGGTTTTATCACGTTTTAGCTCATCAAATTTCCTTTTTTTTTTATTGATTTTGGTTGATTAAAAAAAAATTTTTTAGTCAAGTTGGTGTCTCATGTCTTTTGAGACGTTTTTCTAACTAAAATTACCCAATTATACCAAGTTTGAATTCCCACATTTTTGGTACTTAATCTTAAAATTTTGATCTAATTGTGCTGCGAAAAAGCAAAAATGTTTTTCTTAGTTTAATCATTGAGAGGGGTTTGGATATCTTTAAAGAAAGAAGCACAGTCAAAAAAAAGTGTAGGTGTTGCAAAAGATCAACAATACAACTTTTTAGCTCTGGTTTTTATTTTGGAATGTGGACTTACTGTTTTGTAGACTTAAAATAAGAAATGAATAGACATGTTTTGTTTTCTATTGTGGCACATTTGGCATTTTTTCCTTAGTTGATCATCTGATATTGACACAGATACTCTTTATAGGCTTTGCAACAGTCTAAAATCTTCATAAATCCTAAACTGATCATTTAGGAATCATGTGGATTTTTTAAAAACCATGTAAAAAAGCCAAATGCCTGCAGAATTGTGAAGTCTGAATGATCTTTACAGCTGAAGGTTTGCCACAACAATCTTTGCACATTTGAAGCCTGTTCCATTTGTTTTCAATGAGTTGATGTCAGTCTCATACTTCAAAAGCCATCAGTTTGAGCAGAACCACAAGTACAAACAGGAAAAACCTGAATATTTGAAACTATTGAAAATAAGGAGTTTCAATTTCCTAAAAAAAATACCAGAAAGAAGGTGACGGTCTTATCCCTTATTTCACTCGCATGACCCATGAAGACGGAGATTCTCTGCAGTGCTATCCAAACCGAACAGGTTCCTTAGGTTTTTTCACAGATTTGCTGTTCAGACCTCATAACCTTTTCTCCGCCCCCATGATCCCGTCTTGGGCGTGCACATGCACGGTGTGGGGGCTGATCAGGCAGTTAATACGCTCCATCCAAGGCATAAATAAATGTGATTAAATCCACCCAAAAAGGAGGGCCTGTGACTGAACAGTGCTCTCATGTCCTCTAGAGTCAAACCTCCCCCCATAAAGATGAAACAAGCCCCCCCAGTGCACATAGTCGTGCATGAAGAAGATGCAGCCAAGCTGTCTCTGCTCGGTTGTCATGATGATGGAGAGACCAAGCAGGCTTTTGTCAGGAAGTGGTGGTGGTGGGCGGGTGCAGGGGATGGTGGTAGCTGCCATTTCCTGGTGGCTTTGCATTGGGAGGTGGGCAGCAGACTGGGAGGGGGGTGGGTGCCTGTCTCTTGTGTGTTAGGGAGGATATGTCTCAGAGCTACAAGTTGACAGGGGATTGACAAAGTGGAGTGAACACTGGCTGGTCTAACACTCGCAGCTAGAAACGCCGCAGCACCGCCAACTCGAGCCTCTCACTCGCTCCCAGCTACATTTATAGCAAGTGACAAATACTGGTCAATAGATTGCACACCCCTGCGTGTGTGTTTGTTGTTGTGGGGGGTGTGCAGCCGCTCTGTGTGTGGTGAGATGCTGCTGTTTTCAGATGAAATGACTGCTGTTCCTCTCTGTCTAACTGTCAGAAGGATCATAAATGCCAACATTTCTGAGGAAAATCCAGCAAACTTTGGATTAGAACGATCAAAAACTCCACACCTGATTCTCTGATTTGAACCTCTTTACTTCTCAAATTTCTCCTTTGGAACTTTTAGCTTCAAAATACATACACTGTTTTTATAAAATAGTAAAAAACCAAAAATCTTAACCTTACAGGTAAAAGGAGGATGCTGCTGTGAGAATGTTCAGAGCAATAAATGAAGGAAAAGAACTTGTAAAAGTGCAAATGGAGCAGAAAAATATAATGAAGGTCTTTGTAGAAATAAAAAAATATCACCAGATTTCATCAAAATTTGGTTCGAAGAAAAAAAAATTTACTTCAAGAACTCAAATTTTTTTTCTCAAGCTGTTTATTTATTTCAAAATTCACATGAACGGTTTTGTTTTTGGAGAAACACAGAGGATGTTCCAAATGTGACAAACGAGGAATTGAAAAAAGTCTGATATTTTCACAAACCGTCATGGGTTTCTAATGGCAGGAAGATGAAGTTTAAAACGATCTAAATATCTCGTATAGAAAATGTAATAGTTGAAGATCTGAGAAACTTTTTTAAAATCTTAGATTCATGTCATAAAAGGAAAACTGTAAAACATTTTGGTGTTATCAGCCTAACATGAAAATTTTATGTTCAAACAAAGAACATCTAAAGTGAAGGCTAGTATCCTGTGGGACGGCAGAATTAGAAGCGTGGTGAACACATGGAGAACACATTTCTGAATCCGGTGAACAATATTAACCCTATTCTACAGCTCCAGTTTGGATAGCTGGCTGTCCTATCATTAAGTGCACCACAGCTTCATAAGAAAAGCTTGAGATGTTTTTAGTTGCTTTCAAAGAGCCTTTTCAGAAGTCCATCTCAACGTCCATCCAGCACTCGCTGACTCTTCATCACCGCCTCTGCTTTTTCCACTCAAACTGACTGCTGGGGGGCAGAAAGACAGAAAACTTGCTGGATGGGTGTTAGTTGGGGGAGGGGGTGCTTAAGACCAAGGTCTCCCTTTGGATTGTCCTGGAGGCCAGGGAGCTGCTGGGGATTGGGTCCAGCCTCTGCCATCCTCTAACTTCGCCTTAGGTCTCATCAGTGCTGTCTCAGGGAATCTCATTTGTCACACACGCATGCACATGCGCGCGCACACACACACATGAAGCATGCAGCTGCACCCAAAGAGTGAGACCTGCCACTTGCAGCAGCAGACGTGGCTACTTAGCCAAACCTGTGACGAAAGGCTATTGTGACTGGCAGTTGCAGGAGCAGCAGCAGACACCACTCCCCCTGTGAGCGACACATGCACAGACTCATGCACATGACTCCAAGCACCAATCAGAAATTTTGACACAGCTGCAAGATGTGGGTTCGGTTCATACCTGACTAAGTGCAGAAAAGTTTGACCAGCATGACAGTGATGGGTGGTGTTAATAGAGAAATTATTTTGGATGTCTTCAACACGTAACACAGAAAAAAAGTCTCAAGACGTGTCGAGCTTAAGGTTGTTTTCTTCACCTTTCAGCATCGTCTTATATCAGTAGATCATTATTTGTCTAATTTCTTGTTATTTTTTTATGCATCACAAAAAAATGGATTGAAAAAATGTCAAATGTCCTCAGAATATTTAGGCATTTGCTGTTTTTGAAGCAGTTTTCCCCTGTTATTGTCACATTGGTATCACTGTTGACTATTAATTAGTTTTCCCCCCACAGTTTTAGACTTTTCTTTGGGATTTTGTTCTCTTCTGTTTAAAGTTTCGCTCCAATCATTTTTGATCTATCCTAAAAGTATTTTCAGTGGCCTTTAAATTATATTTATGCCATTTTTAGGCTAAATCAAGAAACTTGTCATTTTCTAGGACATAGTTTCTGCAGAGCGACATTATATAACTTAACCTCTGAGTTGTAGTTGTAGGTAATTACAAACTCTCCTGCAAGCTGACAGCCCTTTATAACCTCAACCTAACATTACTGGTGCAACAAAAACGACGATGTGCATAGATCTATTTATCTGCAAGTGGATACATCAGGAAGGAGCAGAACAGGGATCTTGTATTTTCTATGTAACGACTGTAACCTTTTTTTCCAACGCCAATTTTTTGTCTGCTACTGGTTCACCACAATTTGAATCAAGAAATACTCAGAAACCCAGTTATAATCTTACATTTTCTTCACATGTGTCCTCCATCATGAGAAAAATACTTCAAAAACATGTTAAAACCCCAGAAAACTCAATTTACCTTGGTGTGGGTCTTTAACTTGGCAGCTTTTGCTGTTTATGACTGGTTTTGGCTCTTCATAAACTTTAGCATAAACATGCTAATTGAAGCCTGCAGAGTCTGAGATGAAGCTCGGTGTTTCTTATCTTGGAACAGTCTGTGAAATCGACAGCTCTTGTAAATGATTTCTAGTGGATCTTCAATTTTTACTAGAAACTCATTCGTCATCCTGACTGCCACAAATTGACACTGAAATTTTGCCCACATAAGCTGATATTTTTAAACTTGTATTGTTCATACTGATATCTAAAGTTGAAGTCGATTGTAGGTGTGCTGATGCATTCACGGCCATAATGAATGTATGATGAAAAGAGGAACTACACCTGCAAGAATAATACTTTTATCAATGGATAATTTACTTTACCTTTTAGGTAAATATCTACAGATGGTTTTTTGTACAGATTTTTAGTGAATCTGTAATAAATCTTCCTGATTTTCTGCGATCTGAAATACTCTCTTCATTTTCTAAAAAATCCTTTTTGTGTAATGGTTCCATTTTTGATGTCAGAATGAAACAACTGCTTGGTACCAGCCGACCCAATGATTTCCCCTCTCAGCCAGATTTCCTGTCTCTTTGCCTCACACAGGTGAGTCAGTACACCTTTGCCATGTGCAGCTATAGAGAGAAGAAGGCGGAGCCTGTGGAGCTTCTTCAGCTGGATGGTTACACCGTGGATTACACCGACCCACAGCCAGGTCAGAGAAAGGACAGCTTTAGGATTCATCAACTGTGTGTGGAAGCAGGGCTCAGCATCGTAGTGTGCTGGACTAGAAGAACTTGAACTAGAAAACCAGAAAAGCTGCCGTTGACCAGCAGGCGTGAGTCTGTATTTTTTTGGGCTCTCAAAGCTTTCTGTATTGTTTTCTTTACCAGCAGCTACATGTCATACACATCCTTGCAAAAACATGTTCTGCTGGCAGATTAATTTGCTTATTAAAGGTGATAATAAAAAAAAAAAAAAACAGTTTTGGGGAAAAAAATGATTGTATTATAATGACATTTTACCTTTAAAGTCACTGTCTTATGTTGAATGTGTTATTTTGACTAAGTTTGATAAAAATACTTCTTAAGAAGTATTTATTGTAGTACATAAAGATTATTGTCTTAATAGTACTTCACTGCAAAATCAGCTTTTTGCTCTTTGTTTCTTTTTAATACACTATCAAACTGCACTCACCACAAGACTTTAAAAAGATGAAAAGCAATAAAAAAAATTAGTTTATGAAAAATTAAAGCTGTATTATTTGAAGTTGCTATTTGTCTGAGTTTGTTAGGATAATTTAATTTCTATATTTCATGACCTACAGGAAGCTGAAAGGATCAAATGAAAACATTTATCTTTCACAAACATTTATGTGCTTGTTTGAGGTGGAAGTTTTGTTTTAAGCAGTACATCTGCTGTTGACTTGAACAAACAGTTGTTATTTTTTTTGTTTAAACATGTAATTGGAATAAACCTTGTTCGTTCTGGGCATCCTAAATCTTCCTGCAGTGAGTGTTCAGGTTCAGACTCACCTTCTTCCATCATGCACTCAGGCCCAATGATTTGACCTAAAAATCTCAGATTGTGCGATCAGTCCCAGGGGTTTTGGTTTATATGTCAGTCTTTGAACCGCACACTCATACTGTTATGCAAATGCTGCTTTAGGATTTAAAAATATAAGCATATATTTAGTATTTTGGGGGCTTTCTCCTTTGTAGAAGCATGTTGTTTGTCTTTGTAGCTCATTTTTAGGACAGTTCTCATTTAATAATGGAAGGAAGAAGAAGGTTTGTTGTTTAATTTCCATTGTCCTGAACCCAACACAACATGCTTTACTTCATTAAAAATAAAGACAAGTGGTGATTTTAAAGGCAATCTGGGAAAATAAGTCTGAAATGAGGAGTAACCCATCATCACCGAGTTTGATGCAAACCCAGTTCATTTGAACCTTCCAGAATAATGTGAATGATCTAATTTATGAGTCTAAAATACTGTGCTAACATAGTATTCTGGTACAGCATGACAGAAGTCTGCAGTCATGATGTGATGTAGTTCCTGAATGCATGGTTATTGTTCCCCCCCCACAGGTCTGGATGGCGGTCGGACCTTTTTTAACGCCGTCAAAGAGGGCGACACTGTGATCTTTGCCAGTGATGATGAACAGGACCGGATCTTGTGGGTGCAGGCCATGTATCGGGCCACGGGTCAGTCACACAAACCGGTGCCGCCCACCCAAGTCCAGAAACTCAACTCCAGGGGGGGCACGGCGCCACAGCTGGACGCCCCTATATCTCAGTTCTGTAAGTGTGCAGAGCTTGGCTCTGGTTGGTACTTTGGCAGAGTGTCATCTCTAAATACAAGCCTTGATGTTTGGAGGAGACATCTCCATCTTTTTTTTCTCTCCACTCTTACTGTTCTCACCTGTTCTTACCTGTTGGCCCCTAATCTGTTCCCCCACCTCATTCTGCTTGCGCTAAGAACTACTGCTGCTGTTGATCTGCTGTCTGTAGTTTTGCTGTGTCTTTATGTTTCTCTGTTTACTTCCTCCGCCGCCTTTTTCTTTTGCTTCTTCTCTTAAACACTGGCGTCTGGTTCTGGTAGTGGGATCAGAGGGTAAGTGCTCCTTTCCCTTATTCTTCCTTTTTTTGTTATGGTAACTGTTGCTGTGTCTTCCCCCTTTTCCTCACCATATTGAACCAAGGCTTCATGCTTAAGTTCTTCTCAAAAAAATTCTGTTTGTGTTAATTGAAGCTCATTCAAACTTAGAATAATTTAAAGTTACATTTTAGGTAAAGCATTTAAGATCAGATATTAATTTTAATGGCACCTTTTTCATATGTTTAACCTATATATTACCTTAAAGATTTGACCTTTTGCAATTTAACTTGTTTTTCTTTGCTTTAGTTAATCATTTTTTTCAAATACACATTTTTCAGGAGCTTTTTATCCAGTGATTTATAGTAGAGTTTTTAGCAATCTGCACTTATTCTAAAATTATTTAGTTTAACAGATTTTCTTTCGTTTGCTAATTAGCCTTTGCCTTTGTAATTTAATGAAAGTTTCTTTCATGATTCATATTCACTCATATCTTTTGGTTATGTTCAGTTTTTTAGTTTACTTTAGGTGAATAATATCCCCTTTTTAACAGTTTATACATTTCTCTCAGTCTTCAAATGTGTGTCAGCTGTCTGCATTCACACTGACATTTCCACTTGAAAACCAAAATGATTCTGTTTTAAGTAAAAACTAAGTCCTGTAGAGAAACTGCTAAAGGCCTATTTTGCTTTACACTTGAGGCTTTTTGGTTTTCCTGTTATTAAAAAGAAAGTCCAATTTAAAGGAGAAGTAGGTGCAAGCCAACACATCTCATAAATAGATGTTTTGCCTTTGAGAACTTCCTGAGCTGTTTTTGACACAAACCAGTGGTGTCCCAGCGATTCGCAGCAGCTGGTAATTACCAAGTTAAAAGTGCCAGGCCATGAATAAAACAGTGTGGCTGCAGCACAATTAAATCAGGCAGCAATCACTCAATGTTACCAAATAACTGCGTGCCAGTTCACACCTGGATCTGCGCGACGAAAAGACCCCCCTCCCGCCCACAACAGCTGAAGTGCAACAACAAAGACGGACTGAGAGCGCGGCGCTGCTGACATATGAACCGCTGCTTCACAGTTTACTCCTCTTCTTGCTACACTTTAAATTGTTTTGACACATTTTGCAACTATTCTGCAACTTGCTTCAAATTTTTCAAGAGGGGAGATTTTTTGTTCATTGACATTCACTTTATTTTGCATTTTAGGGAAACTTTAAACTGTTCTGTTTGTTCACATACTCTGTTACGTTCACACCAGGCATGTGCACGTTCCAAAACGCACAAAAGGTGGATTATTAAACGCGGCATGTTAACACTGGACTGTTGTTAACCGAACCGAAAGGGACTTGGCGCCGAATGTTATTGCGGTGCGAATCGTGCTCAAAGCTTTTTCTTTCACAGCTATATTCTGTTACATGAAAGACTGTGTCATGTAATTCCGGCTGGACAAAAATTGCATTGGTCGATTGATCCTCAATCACTTTTCAAGCGATTGGCACTTCCGTGAATTAAAAAAGGACTCCATCCATTCATCACTATTGAATCCAAGTCCATATCGGTCAAAGTTCACATGGTTTAACTTTCAATGGCGTTCAGTGGCCGTGCGTTTTGTACGTTGAGCCTGAAAACGGTCTTAAAAACCAGTGGGCATGAACGCAGAAGCCCGTAACGCTCATATGATCACATTTGCATTGATTTTTCATTGGAAGTGGCTGCTGTTCTAGGCCAGTGTGAATATTGCTTAAAATAAATAAAATTTAAAACAGCCTATAATTTGTTGATGCTTTAGAAGTAATGAGGCTCCATTAAATGATCAAAAAGTGTTTGGAAACGGATTTAAAAACAGATGGCTATTTCATCTTTAGTTAAAACATTGGTTTTCAATCATAAATAGAACATATGTGGGTTTTTCTTGTTGATACTGAGACCCTTCAATTGGAGACTGAACTGCAAAACAATTGGACAGAAAAAGCAGCTGCTGCACATCAGTTTGAGATGATCGTAGAACCCTTTTCAGATGTTAAATAACTCGTCTTCTCTTTTTGTTAATGAAGAATAAATATATGAGATGAAATAAATATAAAGATGTAGAAATATTGAAGAAAATTGAACAGTAAAAATCAAACCATGGAACAATTAAAAACAAACTAATTGCGTTGAACTTCATTTATCTCACAGGGAGAAATTCATTCGTCATGGCAGCTCAAAGTGAAAACAAGTGATAGTACAATTACAGCAAACAAACAAATAAGTAAATTGGTAAACAGTTGTGCACATTTTGATGACCTGCTCATACACTGTAGCAGAACTACTGTAGCAAATCTAGAAAAAAATTGAAAATCTGGCCCAAGGTGGGTCCTCTGTCAGGGGGTCTGCAGGGGTCTTCAAACCTGTAATCAGACAGTCGTGTCTATTTCAATTCAATTTTACTTATATGGCCCAATATTACAGCCATAGCCGTCTCACCCTGTAGATAGGTTTTTTTTCTCATTGAGATGGATGGTCTAACGGCAGGGATGTCAGTTTAGCTTAGTCTGTTTAGTTTGGCAACCAGCTTTTGTTTACACTTTTATGATTGACTTTATGTTCTTTGCATAAATACCAGTGTGAAGCCCATTGAGATGACTGGTTGTGATATTGGGCTATATGAATAAAATTGAATTGAATTATAGGAGGATGTGTTGATGAAGAAAGATCTGTAGGTGCTGAAAGAGGATCTGCTGCTGCTGAAGGAGGATCTGTTGCTGATGGATCAGGAATCATGGCTCATGGAAAGAATGATTGAGGAATTTGTTCTTTTTATTCTATCAATTTTTCTAAACCCGTTTTTTTCCCTTTTGGGGTCACGGGGCTGCAGTAGCCTAACCCGGCCACTCGTGGACAAATGCAAGGTACACCCTGGACGGGTCGCCAGTCTGTCACGGGGCCACACTCGCACACCAAAACACTCTTGTATTTACACTTAGGGACAATTTAGAGTAACTAATTGATCTATGAAGCATGTTTTTGGACGGTGGCAGGAAGCCGGAGTACCTGGAGAAAACCCACGCATCATGCACAGGGACAACATGCAAACTTCACACAGAAACGTCCTCCATTGGTGATGCTGTTTCAGGTCCCCCAGCCAGGACGGGGGGACTTCTTGCTGTGAGACAGAAGCGTTAACCACTGCGCCACCGGACAGCCCCTTCTTATTTTATTTTGAACAAAAAACAAAAAAAAAAAAAACAAAAACCTTTTTTATATTGATATTTGTTAGATTTGTTAGATTTGTTAGGTTGTTATTTGGATAAACATTTCAGTTTGAAGTTCTCTGGTCTAGTTGGTTACATTGAGGATGTTTTGCAGAGATGTGCACAATACAGACCAACAGAGCCATTGTGTTTCGTTGTTTGTTGGGTCCTTTAAAATAAATATGAAGGCAACAGATTCTGTCCTGAACTTCTTGCTGGAGTTTTCATTTGAAGCTGATGTCTTATGTAACAAATACGTGACTGCTCTGCAGCGACATATTTTAGATTTGAGAATCTGGCCTGGCTCCCAGAAGTGACCAAAGGCTCCTGATGTCTTTGTTTGATGATCTGTCCATTAAAAAAAGCTCCAAAAGCCCACCAAACCCAGAACCTGACTGTGCCTCGCGGTTCCTCTCCTCTGGATCTATAAATGAATATCAGCCATCAATCTTTGTCAGGGCCATCCTTCTGCAGTCCAGACGGATGGGGGTGACTAATGTCACTGCATGTTACTGTCCAGCCTTCCCGCCTGCACTCCCGCTCACTCACATCAAACAGACCTGACAGGCCACCAGCTTCAGACCAAAGGGGCACCACAATGTCACCTTTTTAGATTTTGGGGGAGGGTGTTGCAGTGAGGTGCACAGACTTGTTGAGGGACACACTCAGCTCGCAGCATCCCGGCTCTTTGTTCGGTGAATGACAGCTGGATGAAGAGGACATCAGCTGACAAAATTCTTGTATGTTTATGACCTTCATTCACATCCATCCAGGTTTGTTCTCTATGAAGCTGCAGTCTGACATCAATGGCCTCTGTGAAGCCTTCACTTTTGGAGCTCCTTGGACATCAAGGAACCACGTTCACCTCAAGTTATCAATCGTACATCATTTTCATATTTTTGTCAGTTTATAGTTGGTTGGAAATATGGCCTTCCTCTAGCCAGCATTATATCTTTACAGCAGTGCATCTAGTGGGATGACTTAGGGCCACAAAGGTTTAATTGAAAGAAAAGTTTGAAGTCTTGAAGATGGTTTCTGCCTCTTGAACTGATCAATCTACTTTTGAAAAATTATATCACCAGAAAGCTTTCTTTTGTTTCTTTCACAAACCTGGATGAAGTGAACAATAGTGACAAATTTCCTTTTTGTCTCCTGTTTTGTTGCCATGACGATCCATCACAACAGATGTTGAGAGAAATACAATAAAACATTTCAATTAACCTTTATTTCTGAAGCAATTAAAACAGGAGGTATGCCCAAAGTCCTGCACAGCGGCTTAATGAAGTGAAATGTGAACTTATTTTGGGCACTTTTCCCACAGATGGACTGCAGTCATCTCACAAGTGTAGAGTTTGTGGTTTGACACCCGGCTGCTTTAGTCACATGGCAGTGTTTCATGTTTAAGATGCTAACAAGATGAGTTAGGCAGCATAGTGCGAGTTTGAGTGGTTTGGCAGAAGAAGAGCAGAAAAGAAAAAACGCTTTATTGGTGTGAAGCATTTTCTGTTTGAGAGAATAAACATGGCATTTAAAGAACACTATAAATTAGAACTTGAAAACAAATGACAAAAATATAAAGTTAGATTAAAAGCTGTACAGCGTCTGAAGCAGTTACTCTAATAGAGAATGAAAAATATTTTGATTCCTTTTTCCTTTATCAGTTACATTTTGGTCATTGTAAAAACCTGAAGATATGTTTTCAGTAAATCAAGCCAGGAGCCCAGTGTTTCAATCCTTTTGATGGCTGTAATTGGAACTAAACATCTGCTTCATTCATGATCCATTTCATATTTCAATAAATCAAACCTTTATTTAAAAGCCACCTTTTACACATTAAAATGTGTAATGCTACACACACTTAGAAAACCATAAAATAAAACGATTTCCAATCCGCATGTGCAAAATTCCCCAAAACTAAATGTTATTTTGATATATTGTTAGAAAAATAATTTTTTATTTTTATTTTTCATCGCTTTAGAAATGAAGTTTTAGATATTTTTGGGAAAGAGAAATTAAATCCACCAATACTTGACTTTACCAAGTTGTCCACATATAAAGAAACTTAGGCATGCTTTCTTCCCGTGTCTGCGTTTTTGCCGGCTGCTCCCTGTTTGAATCCCTGGTTTTCAGCAGTAAAATGCTGTGTTTGCCCGGTCAGCTGTCAGTCTCTGTAACCCTAAGCTGCTCACAGACGCAGGTTTGGTGCTCATGGTTGCTGCAGCCGTGCAGAGAAGCAGCAGGTTGGCAGCACAGCGGCTGCAGCTGCTCCCCCCGACACGTCCTCCCTATTCTGAAGAAAGCTCAGTTTCCTGTCAGTAAAAGCTAAAAATTTTGCTACAAGGAAAAAAGAAATGCTGCTCAACCTCTTGGAGTTTAATGTTGGACCAAAAATTGGATCAGGACAACCAGAACATGACTCTGATCTCAGAAACAGCCCTCAACACATCTGGACTTGTGGACATGTAGCCTGAAACTTCTCTTCTTATCTCAGATTCTCATGTTTGCTCTTTCCATTTTATCATAAAAACTATCTTTTCACCAAGGAAGTCATTTTTGTCATATTTGTTCAATTGTGTCCGCAGCTGAAGGGTTATGTCTCTAAATAGCTGGTAAAAAAACACACCATCTATTTCTGACTGCAGATTTACTGCTAGGAGCTAAGGGACGGTCTTTTCAGACCAGGTCATCTCAGTCCTGTTCTGACTAAGATTACAGTCGAACTCCAGTCAGGTTTTGTGTTGCTTTAGAAAAAAGTACAGTTTCTGATCTTTACGTTAAGGGATGAATAAGCAAGTATATTATCAGCAAAATAAAAAAATGAAGAGTGACATTAATACAAATAAAATGGGGCCTAAAGTGAAACCCTGAGGAACCCCACAGATGATGAAGCTGTAACAGTGGAGCATTCAGCTGAGTGTTTAGTTTTTCTGGATTATTTAGCTGAAATGGACTGTCATAATGAATAACAGAAGTGCAAACACTGTGGTTTTAAGTCTGTTGCTAAGCTCTAACACTCGGTTTCTGTTTCTCTGTGTCTGTCTGTGGATGGGATTATTAATTGATAACAGATGCTGATCGCGCGCAGAAGCACGGCATGGATGAATTCATCTCGGCAAACCCCTGCAATTTCGACCACTCTTCACTGTTTGAGTTGCTGCAGCGCCTCACGCTGGACCACAGGCTCAATGACTCCTACTCCTGTCTGGTAAACGAGATTTAATTTAATTTGAAGGACGATACTTAACTGTGAAGTTTGAAGATGATATTATGCTATTTAAACTGTTGCTGTTTTTTTGTTGTTAGAACAGCAGAGCTCATCTCTTGAAAGGATATTTTTTAATTCACAAAAATGTTCTTTTATGGAACTGGAAGTGTCGAGGGAATTTTTTTAGGCACATTTAGTGATGACAGAGAAGAAAAACGTTTGCATTGTAAAATAGTTTATCTTGGCGGTAATTTATTGTAATGTCCTTGTGACAGCTTTTCATAATATATTTGTTAGCATAATGATCAGCTGAGCTAATTTTTTCCTAAATTATGCTTTGTTTAGAATACATTTTACTTAAAGAGCGAGGCTTACGTGAGGCTTCTACTTTTCATGTTCGTGCCTGACTGTGTTCATGTGTCTTCTACAGGGATGGTTCAGTCCCGGTCAGGTGTTCGTCCTGGATGAGTACTGCGCTCGCTATGGCGTTCGAGGCTGCCATCGCCACCTGTGCTACCTGAGCGACCTGCTGGAGCGGGCAGAGAATGGAGCCATGATTGACCCCACACTCCTACATTACAGCTTTGCCTTCTGTGCCTCCCATGTGCATGGAAACAGGTAAGAAATCTTTTCCACCATTGGACAAGATTTGATCAAATGAGCTGAAATAATTCAGGAATACAAGTTAAATAAAAAAAATCACAGCCCTTCTGATATTTCGTCTTTAAGTTTTAGTTTGTCTTTCTGTCTGTTGTTTGCATGCTCAATTTCTTTTTTGTGTGTCTTTTTTTCACCTCATTCCCCTAAAATGACCCTCACCACCACCCAAACCTGCACTTTCACACCTAGTCAGCGTTTGTCTGAGTTGTTGAACTGGCCGGTTTCTGAGGTTGAGCTTGAGCGGGTGCTGTTGCCCTCTGAACTGCCCGCTCAGTCTGCTAGGAGAGAGCTCAAACTCATTTTGTTCATGAAGAAAAGAGACTTCAGAACCCCGGGTTTGTCAGGAGCCAGAAGGTAGGTTCTATCAGGTGATGCTGTGGTGCGAGCAAACATCTCAGAAATGTTTTCTGTGATGTCTGTCATCCCTGGTGACTCACTTTAGATGGTCCAACAAACAATGAATCCCTTTAAATCTGGTGAGGATTGGCCTTTATCATTGGTGTCTTTAAGTACCACAAATAAATCTTTCCTCCTGAAAGTTTAGTCTTTTGGGTCACTCTGGCAGCAGCTTGGTTGTCTAAATGAGGGCACCAGCTCCCCCTTGGTAGAAAAACAGGAGATAAAATGATCACTAATGAAGAAAGCACAAAAGCAGGACAAAGAACATCAGAATTATTGAGAGCTGTATATTTGACATGGTTCTGAAGAACAAGCGGTTCTGAAGGGAGGGATGGGATAGGGAACCCCAAGCACTATTAGATAAGAACTGAAGCAGGACTGGGTGTTATTGATTTTTCCTCCATGATCAATTTTCAAACAGTGGCACTTGTGAATTCAGAACGATGCTATCCATACATCTCTACCAAATCCAAGTCCCTGATTGGTCCACGTTCAGCCTGGTTTAACTTGCAACACATGTTCAACGCTGGGCGTTTTGCACGTAAAGCCCAAAAACTGCCCTAAAAACGTGCGTAGCGGTGTGTGAACACCAGAATTTTGAACACAGAATCCTGAAATGCACATTGACATGGACTTTTCATTTGAAGTGGCCTTTTGAAAGTGCGTCGCCGAGAGCGGTGTGATTTTTAGCTTCAGAATAAACCAAATCCAGTTTGGTCGGTGTGTGAAGGTCTGATGCAGGAATTGAGGATGGGCTTGTTCTGATTTCTGGACTTGATCAGAGCCAGTCACACAGAAGAAAGATTCCTCATTAAGTAATGGAGAAACTATCATCTCCTGCAATGCCTACACATCAGATGTGCTGCTCCAGGGTGAAGAGAAAAGCAGGACCAGAACCACTGCATAATAAAGGGGAAGAAAGCTGCTTCTCGGCCATTCAATCCCATCCACTCATTTAAAAAATCTAGCTTTGAGATCTCTGATCTTGTAGACACGGGAAAATAGAAGAACCTTAAAGACAGTCAGAGGAATTTTTGATTCAGGAATTCATGCTTATTCTTTAAACACACACAAAATGATAATGTGCTGGTGGATCAGCTGGTCAAGCCCAAACAAAGTTCCGTCTAAGTTCAGATCTAGGTAAGCAGACTCACATCTTTCATTTTCTGGTCTTAAATTCCAAAAATAATGAGGCCCGCATCGGCTCACGTCCACATGCATCAAGCAGAGGGCTGCTCCGCGTCCAGCCTGCTGCCTGCAGGTCAGCCATGACAGGCTGACAGTTTGTCATGTGTGACGTTCCGAGTCTGCTCAGAGTGCTGCTGTGCACACACCTCGTCCAGATCACCGCCCACACACACACACACACACACACACGGACATTCTGAAACTGCTGCAGGCCAAGTTGGACCCAACTGCCCGTTTGCCTCCCAGAGTGTCAGGGTTTGACTTCTGTCCAGCTGGATGTTGATTCTAGTTATACAGCATAAATAAATAAAGCTACAACTCTTCATAAATAAAAAATTAATAATTTGTATTTATTATAATAAATGTGTTTCATGAGTTTAAATGTAAAATTTCGGAATGAAATCACCCCTTTATATTCAGTCAAGTTGTTACACATAATTACTTCTCCATGTAATGTCATAGATGCTGAAATATAATTTTATTGATGTGTTTTCTGTGATTTGTGCTCAGTTAGGCAGGACCACCTCAGATATAAACCATCATTTCACCCACAATCATGTATAATCCTGAACAGTTAAAAAATACATTTAAAATATAAAAAATACATATCAGGCACTATTATGCATATAATTAAAGTAACAAAACCATTATTTTTGCAGTATTTTTATATATATATTTTTTTATTTTTAGATATTTTTTATATATATGTATATATGCAGTATTTTTGCAGTTATATATAAACTGAGCAGTTCTGTGATTAAAATAGATAAAGATTTACAAATAGTTTTTGCAGCAAATATCATGACACTAAGAGAATAACGAAAAGAATATTAAGGAAAACATAAAACGACTAATAAAGTGACAAGTGGCCAGTAAAAAATGAAAAATTAGGCATGTATATATTATTATAGAAATGTTTGTATTTCTCATCCAATTACAACAAGGTTCCTTTTATTTTCTGTCATTTTGGAAAAATTTCGAAAATATTGATTGAATGTTTGTTTTAGTTCAATCACATTTCTTCAAATACATTTTTTAAATTCTAATAAATTATTGCTTCATAATATGTTACTTCTTATATCCAAACATAGTGGGCTGTAAATAGTGAAAGAAAACTGGTCTTACTCCAAAACTCTTTTTTTTTTTGCACAAACATTAAACTCACCCACCTTTGGAGGTAACTAACTAGAACTTCAATTTAATCCAAAATACACACATTTTGGATCACCTTCAACTTTTTTTCGTTTTCAAATTAAAAACGCACACTTTTTTTTCTATCAAATAAAAAATTGCGTAATCCAAAAATAATGTAGTTTTCTTAGACAGTTCTTAGAGGTTTGATTGGAGACATAGTTCATTAGACTTACACAGAGAAAGAAGATAAGTAACAAATGCTTTAGTGGAAACTCCTGCAGTAATAATAGAGAAAAAATGGCCATCTTTGAGTTGTATAAAAAGCTGCAGTCATTCGTTTGTTTACAGGCTCAGAATAGACATTTGTATTGCAGATCTGTCAGTTTGTTGTTGGGAAGGAATCTCAGAAAATAAAGAGTTAAAGTAGTTTCTGAGAGAAAGCATTAAATCTCTCAACGTGCTGCTAACTCTTCCCTTGGAGAGCAGCAGAAACTGGTTCTAACAAGGGCAGAGTTGAGAAGTGAGGGCGTTAGCTCCAACTGTGCAGGAGGACAAACACCTGAGTGTGTGCAGTTTGGGACAAAGATGACTCAGTGATGGTCAGCTGGCAGCAGAATTAAAGATGTTGGACCCCACGACAGGAAGGAACCGTTCAAGCTGTTCAATAAAAAGGAAAGACTGAAAAGGGCGACGGAAGATGGAAGGCGTGCTGTGACTGGGAGGTGTTCTGGACAGATGAGTTTGAGGTCCTCTGAACCCTTTGGCGGGATTTTTGGACCAGCTTTTATAAATAAAGGTTTTCAAAGCAGTCTGCCCTGTGAGGGTAATAAGGGGCTATTTTTTTCTCTCTCTTAAAAAACAGATTCATCTACTTAAATCCTTATTCCCAAAGCTTACAATGTCAGCATGTCTTGTTCAAGTGCTTCATTTTCTTTTCAGACTCATGGAAAGCAAACATTTTCTGAGGGATCTCAAGCTTTTAAAACATTTCAGTAAAATCTGAGGAACTTTTATGAACATTTAACTCCTTAAAACTCCATGCTTTTAGTTGTTTCAGTTGTTGTGGTGTGCGGACGTTCAGCTTCAGGATAGTCCTGTGCCGGCTTATGTGCTTTTGAATGTGTGAGTGCAGTCTCAGTAGAACTTGACAGAAGGGGGTTTTCAGATAAGGTTGGGGGAGTGGTTCACTGCGTCTCTGAACATGTGAGGCGGGGATCTTCCTCCTGTCCACAGAGGAGCTGCTTTCTGTAAGAGTTTCTGGCTCGCTGTTGGTTTGTCACGACGGCTCATTTGCTTGTTGTCATCGTGGAGCTGTGAGGTCATTGGGTCAGGCAAACATGAGGGAGCTGCCAGGGAGTCTCAGGCTGCTGGAGGGAGGAGCAGCAGCTCCCCGCAGGAACTAATTAGTGTGAAAAACCCAGTTTTGTTTTTGTCAATTAAAAAAAAAAGCTCGTGAGTTTTTTTTTTCTTGATTTTAGGGTTAAGAGAATCTTTGTTTTGTATTCTTACACACAGAGGTGGGACTTTTACCTGCTTAAAACAAAGAAAACGCTTTTTCTAATAGCTTAATGATAGTAAGAAATGCTTTTTAAAAATGTTGTCAATTGAGGACAGTGTGAGGTAAAGTCTCTTCACCAAGAGTCTGGGACTTGAACCCCTGACCAACAGATTGGGCATTCAATCCATCAGTCCCTCAAAATGGTTTTAAAGTTGCCTCTATTCTTGAAAGGTGGGAGTACACAGGTGGTGCGACATACTTCAAATGGGAGGTGGCCTAAAGGAGCTCCACCCCTCCTACACACAAGCACACAGCTGCTCTCCCAGTGCACTGAAATGACATGTTGGGGGCTGGGGGGTGTCATGTCCGGTGTTCTCATCATGCTGTCATGACCAACGGTCCGCACTCTGCTCTGTCACATGCGCTCTGCTCATCCTCCTCTCACACCCGGGCGTGTCACAAACGATAAACAGATGCGACACGCAGACGCACCACAGCATCCGGCTCTTATTGAAGCCCATAAATCGCACAAAAGTGCAACAAACGTGTCTGCGTTTGCCCAGTTAATCCAAATTTAGATGCAGGTAGCAGTGACCTCACCTCCTGAAGTAAACTTTGAGTGCTCGGTGAATGCAGCCATAACCCAAAAGCTCTGTTATGGCTGCACTGCATGTTGGGATTTAGTGGGGGTGCATCCAGTAGTGTGTTTATTCAGTGTTGGTCTGTGTCAAGTTCTCTCGTCTCCTAAAAAAAACGAGCCTGATTGTTTTTTCGGGTGTGATTTTTGTTGACTTTCAGATCTTAAAGAATCAATAAACTAAGTCTAAATGCAAGATTTTTTATGATTGAAGTTTTAGAATGACAAAAATATCTTAAAAAATATGATTTTTTTTGTGTGTGTTTTGTGAGACTTCAATGGTTTAAAACTTAAATCATTAGAAATTAAGCTGACTTTAGAAGGTGCCATTTTCATTCTATTTATCATCTGTTATTATTTGTTGTTTTTTGAGCCATGGTAACAATGAAATTTCCCCGTCTTTCCAAACAGAAAGGTAACCAATAGGGACAGGAAGGCACTCTAACATTAGATAAAAACATACATACTATTCCATCATGATTTCACAGGCCCTTCACCCCCTTCATTCTATTGAACCTCCTGATTCTCCTATAAACTCCCTAAAAATCAAGAAGCAAATGGCTCAGCGTGGAGAAGACTGAAGAAAAAGCTTCATAGAGAGCTCTCAGCATCAGAATCCCGGACAAACAGCCCCCGCAGCCAGAACCACCCGCCCCCCAATTGAGACGTCTCTGACTGAGGACTCGACGGACCAGGAACAAAAACATGTTCATATTATCATTTAGAAATAACACTAAAGACACATTCAGGATTTATAAAATATATTATGCAAAATATGGCTAATTTAAATACACAAATTAAATAAAAGTAAAGGTAAAATGAATATAAAGAAGAAATTACATTTTGGCACATGAAAAAAGGACTTTTGAAAAGTCAGATCTGAGTGGTGAGCTGCGCCTAAGTTTCCTCAACTGCAGCTTTAG
Organism: Oryzias celebensis; assembly: GCA_014656515.1. Lineage (NCBI taxonomy): Eukaryota > Metazoa > Chordata > Actinopteri > Beloniformes > Adrianichthyidae > Oryzias > Oryzias celebensis. Next base: position 12,026,795 of record BNCR01000005.1, read on the forward strand.
GCTCAGCTACAGGCTGTCAAAGAGATAAATACTGAAACTTGCCTCTTTACTGGTTGGATTTATCTCTGGAAACCAGTAAAAGACCTCAGTATCTAAGATGTTTCATCATTGCAAAGTAATTCTGATTTAAAAAAAAGACCTTTAAAAACACTTAATGCCCACTAGTCAATGCATTTCAAAAGGAAGGTGACCCCAGAGTTGTCTCCGACAGAATTCTGAATGCACTGCAGACATGTTCACAATCACGATACAAATCCTTTTATCATTTGATGCAATTGACTCAATGTCAACTTATTTTCAAATTCCATTCAAAAGCTAAACCAGCTACTTTAAGACGAAATTATTGACATAATTTGTGATTCAAAACATAAAATAATGTAAAACATGAATAAATATTTGAACTTACAAATCCTCCTGGAAAAAAAGCACTTTTCTGCCTCCAAAATACAATTATTTGTATTAAAGGAAATCAATGTATGGTATGAACATCCTTCAAGTGCAGATTAGTTTGAATACATTGTGAGATTTGTTTTTGTTTTTTTTTAAATCCGTCCATTGCTTCAAAAGTTAAAATGAGGTTTAAATGTTTAAATGTTTTTTTTTTAAAAGCCTAACCTGCAATTTAGACATGTGTTTTTCTCTCCTCTCAGTTCTGTTCTGGTTGATTTTTACAGCTGCTGTCCGTCTTTCAGGCCTGATGGTATCGGCACAGTTACTATCGAGGAGAAGGAGCGCTTTGAGGAGATCAAAGAGAGACTGCGGGTGCTTCTGGAGAACCAGATCACACACTTCAGGTAAGAACCCGGAGCACAGAGTGTTCTAGAGTCCAGGCATGCTCTGGGCCGAAATATAAAGCTTTTGTTGTGGTTCAGGTACTGCTTTCCGTTCGGACGGCCGGAAGGAGCTCTCAAGGCAACCCTTTCTTTGCTTGAAAGAGTGAGTAGATTCCAACAGCATTTTTATTCATCAACATCTTAGACCTGTGGATGTTGGAGTAAACTCCAGCGTTAAAAGTATCTGCCTGTAAAGACTGTAAAGGGATGTGTGAAGATCCTTCCTCAAACAGCGGCCTCCACAAATTAGTTTTGAAAAACGGATCAAAAATGAACAGTAGATCCATGACAACAATCTTGTTATCCATGTGGAAAGGTTTTGATGAAAGACATCGTCACTCCTGTTCGACAAGACGAGGTGAAAACTGCCATCAGGGAGTGTCTGGAGCAGGCGGCTGTGGTCAACTATCAGCGACTGTCCGAGTACGCCAAACTGGAAGGTAAGATGCGGCTCCACCATCAGCCTGTTTGCGATGCTCCTCCAACAGGATGATTTTCAAGTTGTTTCAAGCTGTAAATCTAAAGGGAGTTTTGCTCAGCATTTTAGCCAAACACAAAAATGAGCTGCACAGCATGGTGTTAAAAACTCAAAAATTATCCTGTAAAAAAATGACCTGAACATAAAAATGTCTCAAATACATTTCTAATAAAAAAGAAATGCTTTAAATGCATATTTTTAATTTTCATCCTGGTCCTCCTTTCTCCACATTTTTTAATTGGTTCTTTTACAATATATTGCAGGTTAAGTTCCTCCTCAAGTATTTCTTTTAAATTATAGATGCATCAGAGGTAACTGGTTTAAATTCCTCTGAAAATAAAAAGCTTATGGGCAGAACTAAGAACAAAATCATTAAAGGTAAAATGGAGAACACACCTAATATATTTTAACAAAGATTTAGTGTGAAGAAGCAAATTAAAAAGACAACTTTTGCACAAACCTGTTGTTTCTTGTGTTTTGCTTTGTTTCAATTGTGTTGGAAAGATATTCAAGACTATTAACGTATATTTTTATTTGATTTTGTTTCAGGGTTCTTTTGTATTGAAATAGACATTTCAAATTGTTTTTGTGACTTTCCCTTAGGGATTAATAAAGTATTTTAAAACAGATTTATATATTGTTGATACGACAAACAGCGTATCTACTTTTGAGTTATTCTCTAATACTTATTCAAGCTGTTGAAGAAGCCAGTGAATAGTAAGTGAAAATGCATTCAATTCAGCCTTTTGGTGACTTCATCTGCTTCCTTGGCTTCTTTCAGTCCAGCCCTGCAGTCCCTCTGTCTGCCAGCTGAAGGGATGCTCCTTCTTTACCTTTTCTCATCCTCCCTTCTGCTTGCTCTTCCTTAACCTCCATTCTCACCTGAACATTGTGTCTATTTCCTGCTGCTGTTTTACAGTAGCTGTCTTTCTATGAACTCTACAGAGCCAATGAACTTGTTTTTAAAGAAACTGAACTATAAAACTTTTTTTTCCCTGTGGAATGATCGTATTTTCTATCTGAATATATCACAAGGGGCTCTCTCTAAAAACCTTTGAGGTCCCACAAAGTCAGTCATGATCTTTGAACAAACATGGCTTTGTCCATCATTCAAATCAGCTTTCACTGGTCAGACACAACTTTACATGTTCCATCTACTTGCTTGGTACAGCATCTCCTCGAGCTGTATCTCTGTGTATCTCTTGTCCATGAAGCGTCCTTTGCACGGACCACTGTCTCTTAGTGCGACGCTTCCATAACTCGCAGGCTGGACTGTGGGAATGCTCCCATGTGGTACACAAGAGCGCTATACCAAAGCACTGATTGTGCTAACTGTTATTGCTCACTTCAGCTGCATATGTGCGGACAAGGATGTGGAGTGTGTCAGATGACACAGAATGATATGCCATCAAAATGGATGTCATTAGAAGTATACAGCTTGAGTGACTTTGACAAAAACCAAACTGCAATGGCTGGGTGGCTGGATGACAGCAAAGTAGTGAACCCTCAACAGGCTCATCGGTGGTTCACTGATGTGCATGAACAGTTAGAGCTGGCCAGGTTGGTCCAATCCAACTAGCAGTTGTTGTCAGGTCAGACTTGTACAGCATCACATAAATCTAGTTGTCTTTGTGTGCATGATGGATGAAGTTTGGTGCTTTCGATGCCACTAAGTCAGAACGCCTCGGGAATGAGTTGAAGCGGACAACAAGTTCAAAACAATCACTTTCCCTCCAGATCCCCAAATGTCAGTCAAGTTGAGTGTTTGTGCAGAACGTCAGATGAGTAGAGGCTCCACTGGTGATGGGTTTATCTGTTTGCTAGCTGAATGAATGAACTGCTGAGTAGAAAGAGCAGGACTGTTCTTTAAGAATTCTGTCTGATAAAGTGAATCCAGAGTCTGTAGATTTGTGGGATGGTAATGGGGTTGAACTCTTTGCTAGCGATGAGAGTAAAACACAATCATTTTTATTATGTCTCAAAGTTGCAATATATTGAAATCAGTTTACATTTGATCCCAAACTGAATTTAAATGGTACCTGAAAAACTTCACTGAAACCAAATAAATCTAAACAACCCTTCAGTAAAACTGTCGGAAGGTCATTTGAAAACAACATTTAATACTATTTGACTTTTTTTAAAATTATTTTTAAACCTGGCTAAAGCCCCTGAAAGCAGCTTAGCTGTTTAATAAAAAAAGAGCAGTTAGCACCCATCCTGTCTTTTGCTGCGAAGATTTTCCTCCTCTTTACCTCCCAGTTTGCAGCTGTATGTACTTTTGGATACTCATTCTCTGGGTGGTGTGAAGTTAGCGCTTCTCTACCAGGTAGTTGGAAAAAAATCACAGCACTCCTGAGACTTGGCTGTTTGAAAAGACTAGAGTCGTTGTTGGAAATGGATCACAGGAGCCCAAAGGTTTCTTTTCAGATATTAATTATCCATTTAAGAGTGGAGATTAAAGCATTGACTGTTCTGCATCAGAAATCCTGGCTTGGGCCACCATCTTTGACCATACTTTTACCCTCTAGGTCCACTAATGTCACGTTGCTGAAAATTGTGAAGAAAAAAGGCTGACTTTTCAGATAATCTGTGGTCCAAGTGAAGGTTCTGGCACTGCCAGATTCCAGACAGTCAGCAGCAGGTTTCTCTGCGATGTGCTCTCTGACGCTGGCCTCTCGCATGCCTCGGTATCCTCCCTCTTTCTCTGTAGGGAAAAAGAGAGAGATGTATGAGCATCCTGTCTTCTGCTTGGCGTCTCAAGTGATGGATTTAACCATTCGTGAGTACCTTCCTCATTCACCTTCCTCACACTCTACCCACCAGTTTACCCCTCATAATCTCTCCTACAGCCAGAATGCACGCCCGTCATTACCAGTGACATTGCTCCTCTGTGGCACCTGGCGCCTGTTGCTTTAGGTGTATGTTCTGGTCCGCAGAGTTCTTATAGCTGATGATGTTTCCAGTCATGACCTTCTGCTCTTTTTTTAGCTTGTTGTCTGTCCGGTCTGAACCACCTGTTCTCTGTCCGTCTGCGACTTGAATGCATTTTTACTTTGCTTGTGTGTAAATCCTTTTTCCATGTTTGCGATCGAAGTTTGAAGGACGTCTTCTTCAGCTCACCAACATTTAAGAGAAACATCTCCAGCTATGACCACATGTCCTGCTTTAACCAAACCCATGAGAAATGAAAATACCAGCGTCATGAACAATAAGAGGAAAAAGTTATTTTCATGAACTTATTGCTTTGTGGTTTTTTTTCCTTCTTGTGGATTTTAAAACTTAACTTAAAATGCACTACATCGCAAAGTTACCTCAGAAGAATTATTTGGAAATCATACAGTTACTTTTTAAATTAAGTGAAACTCTGGCAAACTTAAGACAATGAAATATAAAATATGTACCTATCACAGGAATAAAATCAATGCTTTTATATGTGATAAAAACATAACTTGAGCTCTTTTTGGAGCTACAGTTTCACCAGCTGGACAAAAACAGTAGCTACTGGAAGGTCAAACAGAAGAAGTCAAAGACTTAAACACCTTTATCTTTCTTTTTAAGCGGCCCATCCTCATTTTATTTGGTTTTAAGGATGCACCGTCATCAGACATCTAGAAAGAGCTGAATGAGGTGGAGAGACTGTTTCAAAAACCACCACATTCAGAAGCATTCAGTAGATGGGCTACAACTCTCAGGGTCCTGAGCCTAGGCCAGCAGAAGAAATGTCTCAACAAGGCTTCAGAGAAGAAGGACTGGACTGTTGGCCAGTGGTACCTGCTTTGATGAAAGTAAAGTCTGCCTTTTATTTGGGAATCAAGGTCCAAGCGTTTGGAGAAGGACTAATGAGGAGCAGAACCCGAGCTGCTGGAGATCCAGTTTGAAATCTCCACCGTCACTAATGATTTGGGCTGCAATTTATGACACCAAGTTTTTTATATATCTGGAGAGAACTGTGAATGAAAGACTGGAGCAAGATTTGTGAGATATGCAGCGCTTTGACATTTGGCATCAAGCCTGGACATGTGCTAGTAAACAGTGGAACAAGAAGAAGAAGCCCCTCCCTGCTTGTCCTGTGTGAAATCCAGGGGCCAACAATTCACACCACATCCGGTGTTAATGTGGCATGAAAGGTAGATCTTAAGTACCAGGACTGGACAGCTCTGGTCTATCCATGCTGATACCGAGGACAAGGGATTCAAAACTGTTGACCAAATAGGATTTCAGCTTTAATTGGGAACTTTCATGTAGACGTGTTCCTGAAGTTAACACAAGGGTTTATCCTTTAAAAAGTGAGTTTGGCAGCTTTCAGCAAAGTCAACAACATAAAACTGTGAAGACCATTTTTGAGGTGTTGACTCCAGCTCAGAGAAGAGACGGTCAGCTTTGGAGATTGAGATGAAAAGATAATCAAAGTGCAAAATGTCGAGAAGCATTATTGCAAGAAGCAGATTTTATAGGATTTAAGATAAAGCTGAAACAGAATATCCATCAAAGCAAGGAAAAAAAAAAACCTGAAACAATTGTATGAGCTCAGGTTCTTCAGAGTTTTGGGTTCAAGAAATGACTGGAAGTGTTCCCTCTACCTTGGTTTGACATTACTTTAGAAAAACTGTAACTCAAAACCACAGCGCGATTGAACCAAACAAAATAATCCGCATTAGGTGCCTGTCATCACATGACCTTACAAGAACCTGAAAACACCAAAGAGAGCATGGCATATCATTTTTTTCTACTTGAATGAGCTGAATTAAAGGTTGAAACTGCAGTTTTGAATTTCTCTCTTGTTCTGTTTAATTTTCCTCGAATGTCTTTAATTGTCCCTCATCTTCAGCCTGTCTGCATCCACACTGTCCTTAATTAGTAAAACACAGATGCTAAATTCATTTTCACAGATTTGACACATTTTTAATTAAGTTTTAGGTGATGTGGGTTCAAAGAAAATGAGTCGTATCTGCAGAAGTTTGTGCTTTTCTTCTGCTCAGTATGGTTTCTCAGAAATGTTGTTTTTTCCTTTGATTTTGAGGTGATTCTTGAAAACACCTGTATATAATTTAATCAAAGTCAGAATATTTGATATCTCAAATTCAGCATAAAGAAAGAGAATGATCCGGTTCTGATTAAGAAATCAGAACCTCTGGGCTGCCTTGTTGTTTTGTCTATTGTAGCTTTGAGAGCTGGATGATGGTCCAAAAAGAAACTGTTCCAATCTCCAACAATTTGATTTCAATTTTAGAAACCCTGGACAGCTTTTTTACCTGCTAACGTCAGTTCTCTGTTGTAAGTGATGAAGATAATTTGCTGTCCTGATACATGAGAGTAATGGATGAAGTAGAAGCACTTTGTTTATGCCGGGTGTTTCTACTCAAACTCCATTATCTACTGTATACGCAGTATACTTCAGTCATCTGCATTCTGACACCGTGAAGTTCATTTTCACCCTTATACCATGGCCTCCTAACAACTCAAACAAAAAGCTGTTCTGCGCTGAAATTCCCTGGAAGATGTTGTTGGTTCCAGCAGACAGTTATCAGCAAGTTGAGCACCTTTGGCCATAGTATAATCCCGGTCCTCTCACTGAACGTGACGAAGCTCCAACTGTCATTTAGTGCGGTCTGCAGTGGAGAGCCAACATATTAGGACACTCATGGAGCCAGTCTTTTTTTGTTGAATTATTGGACCTGAACAGTGCTGTATGAAGTCAGACCTGCCAGATCTTTGAATAAAGGGGGTGTCCAAACTCAAGCCTGAGGTCATTTCTACGATGATGTGCCCCCACCCATTTAAATAAAATGGAATTCTTTGAAATAAAAGTTGGTATTTAGGTTGCAATGAAAAAAGCATCTTCATTCAATTTTACTGCAGTCTTACTTTAACAACATAAATGTCACTTTTTAGTCACAAAAAGTTACAAAACTAACCCCTGCTTAATGATAACTGAGGAAGTTATTGGTCAATAGAATTGTTTTTATCCGGTGCTGTGTAAAAAATCTGTTTGAGCAGCTACAATTTCTTCTTTCCAGTTTGACCTTAACATTCTGAAAACTTTCAGAGTCCTTAAAGTCAAAAGAGCGTTTAGATGGAAAGAAGGTTTAGATGCTCTGACTCACATTGGCAGACATTAACGTCAACCTAAAAAGATTCAACCCCCGCTAAAATTAAAGTCTGCTGGCAAAACTTTAGTTTAAATTGTTTTTGCTTTTGTAAATTATCTTCTTGTTCTGATCCTTTTATATAATGAGCTTTTGAGGAACCTCAGCGCCGACCTCAAGGAAATTTTCTAACCTCTCTGGATCTCCAACCACAAATGATCTTTGGCTTTCCAGTCACTAAAGGGATTTCTTCTACAAAGTCTTTCAGAAGGTCTCTTGAAACTTTGGACAGTTGTCCTTTGGTGTCCCCATCCTAAAACAAAAGACTGTACACCTCCCACTTGTTGGTGTGTCAAGATATAAAAGGGGGCTGTTTATGTTTCTAATCAGAGGACATTTGAAAGGATGACATCACAAAGCAGCGTGAAGCCGGCCTGTGGTCAAAATTTAAATGATCATTAGTTTACAACTTTATACTTGTCATTTATACCTGACAGTGCACAACACTCATGCACTTTGCTGGCACCAATCTAGGTTGTGATGTCATCTTTGATTTGGTTTTTGCCGACTTAACCATATGTGACAATCCTCAATGTAAACCCGTCCAGAAAGCGTGAAATAAACGAACAAATATATGTCAGTGATTAAAACACTTCAAGTAAATCTCTTACACATCTGGGAACTCAGTGGTTGCTTCTGAATAAAGTTTGTGAGGGAGTGCAACTTGAAATGTTAAATAAAACAACAAAGTTAATCATTTCTCTTTCCCCACGTAAACTGTCCTTAAAAATTATCCACAGAGTTGAGGATGTTTGGAGTCATTTTGTTCATTTCGGTTTGAAAGTTGGACTGTTGTGGTTGGGTCCCAAACCCCCTAGTGATTTATTTTAATCTGAAAACAAACTTTGGACAGGAAGTGAGAAGTATTGGCTCTTAGCTAAGACATCCAGAGCCAGCACACACTCAATCCAACCAACATTCAGTCTGACCAGGCTCTTGGAGGACGTGCGGTTCCGCTCTGATTTGGACATTTCCTGGCCACAGATGAAACATGCACAGATTTTTTATGGATCTCTAAAATATGTCTGAAGAAACTTTCAGGTGATTCCCAAGGATCCTATGACTTCCATAAGTAGCACCTCAAAGCTGACAGCTTGGACATCATTGCCCAAAAATGGTATCTATTTCGGGTTTGAACAGGTCTTTCAGCTCTATGGACTAACATCACACAGTATCGCTCCATGTGGCGTGTCCTTAATATTATGGCTCCTCTGTAAATATACATGTGAAATACAGCTTTAAATACCGACCCCCCTCCCCTGTAAACAGAGAGTCTTTGGAGTTGAGCAATCGATGAGCACGTCACTGCATGATGAGTGTTAAGTGTACATGTGCTTACGTTCCTCATCCTGTCCACGTTACCTGCGAGCGTGTTCTCATAGTTCTGTCAGAGCAACAGACACTCATCGCACGCCATCCCATCTCTGACCTGAGAAATACAGGCCACACCCTGTTGAACCTGGAAGGGCATCTCAACTACAGCTGGGTTAAAAGGGCATTTTTGGGTGTTGGGAAATGAACAAAGCCTCCAAAGTTAGAGCTGTTAGATTTCCTGTCAGGTAAATTCTGCCCTTAAAGTATCAGTGTGTAACTAGTGATGACCTCTACAGGCCGAGCTGGAGACAGCTCCAGTGGTGCTGTTAATCCCCTCTGTCATCTACTGACCAGTTTGCTGGTTAATTTGCAATCCTTATTGCATCAATCTTTAATCTTTTTTCCGTATTTTACTAAATTTGCCACTTTTCTTCATCTTCTTGTTCTTAAGAGCTTCCATTTATACAATTTATATTTCTATTACCTCCACTCAGCCATCCTTGAATCCACTGCTGAACTATTTTCTTTCCACTCTGATTCTATTGCCTTTAAAACTCACTGCCCAAATGAATGCAGTATAGTTACACACTTTTACTTTAACTGCTCTTTTCTGTAAATTGAGTCCAATGTGGCAGTCTGCTGCTTTTTAGATGGACATGGATCCATTTTTGTTACCAATTGAAGTCTGTCTTTGTGACTCAGAATTTGACTAATTAATGTACTCGACACATTCATAGTGACAGAGCTACTAAAGCCTTAGCTGCAGTGTTTGGAGTGGGCAGCTTGCATGCAGGGCTGTTTCTAGAATGGAGATGCTCCCAAAACTTCAGGCTGCATGGATATTATAACAGTGTTATGTCTGAGGAAGAGCAAAGGCGGATCACAGGCTGCCAGTGCTGATCCCTTTGCTCTGTGCTTCAGAGAACGTGGGCCGCCTGGTAACACCCGCGAAAAAACTGGAGGACACCATCCGCCTGGCAGAGCTGGTGATCGAGGTCCTGCAGCAGAACGAGGAGCACCACTCAGAGGTCAGTGTGCACATACCTGCCATGTGATGTTTTAGTTTTCTCTTCTTTGTCTCATTCATGACTTCCTCTCTGCTCTTTACTTCACTGATTGGTTTGAATTGCGAGGAATCTTTTGATCAGGGAAAAGAGGTATGTGACTGTCCCAGTGTGATCATCCCACAGGCCCTGTGCATGCCCTTAATGATCCACTCGCTCCAATGAAAGGATCATTGAAGTTCTCCCTCTTATCAGTAACCCATACATGCACATGCAGCTGCTAAGGTGCTGCTGACAGCTCAGAGCCTCATGATTCACACATGCTTTTATTTTGAAGCCCTCCCTTATACTTAACCCTGAATCCTGTGTTTTTCCCTCTATTGTTGCCACGGAAACTCACTGGGGCCTTGTGGATTGGCTGCCTTTATTTTTTTCAACATGACGGTCTGTTCTCATTGGTTTAAGTAAAATGAAATTTACAGTTTGGATCATTGTCAAACAAAGTTAAAATATGTTCTATTAATCATAAACGGATGTTTTTTGTGTCTTTTTTTTGGCATTTGTTAGATTCTCACTTTATTCAGTTTTAACAAAGGAACCTCACTTTTCTCAAAGAAATGCAGCCAAAATGAAGAAGAATATTTTAAAATCCTACATGTGTGTAACACATTATCGGGAGACCTTTCTTAGAAATGGTAGACATCTTAAAGAAGTTAATGGACTGTTTGACATCTCTGAAGTTAAACAGAACTCCTAAACGTGGAAAATGTTCACATTTGAGTCTGATTAAAAAACATTTTTGCATCCCTAATTTTTGAAGTTTTATTATTTTTTTTATATAAAAGATAGGCTAAAAAAAAAACCTGTAAATTATCAAAACATTGGAACAAGAATTAATTTCAAATTCTAGAACAGCCAAAGATAAAGTTAGAAATGGACTCTTTATTACTTTAAATGAGCTTATTTCAAATGTGAAGCTGTAGCAAGTTCAGAATAGTTTGATGGTCACTATCTTCCTCTCCTCTCTTAGCAGTTCAGATATCTGAACATCCAGTTTTTCTGCTAGATTTGGACCTATTCTTGTCTGATTTAGGTTTGCTGTCACTTTTGGCAAATATTTTGCCAATCAAAATGTTCTTTGAAAGAGCTGGAGAATTCATGGAGAAATCCATGCCATTGTAAAGCTGCTGCCTGTGGTTTTATATTGCAGCTAAAGCACACAGGGCCTTCTCTAAAACTGTTGTCATCCAGAGGAGGCAGATGTTCTTTTAAAGCCTCTTGACCCTTCAACACTCACGGTTGCCTCAGAATGGGATACATACCAGATGCACATATGCAGTTTCTTACCATTCAGAAATGCTGTCTTTTAATTGAACTGTAACAACTAGATCTCCCTCCATTTTTGTGTTAAATTGATAATTGAATTTTTGAAAAATACCTCTGGATTGAGACATGGTAGGTTTTTTACTATACCGTAAAAACACACAGCAGACAACACACGTGATGGCAGCAAAAAATTATCAAGCCATCATTACAGTCCAATGTGTGGAAACACTTTGAATTTTTTTAAAGACGTGACCATACAGTGTGGTTCTAACAATGTTTTCTCTGTATTAATTGAATGTGGAAAAACTACAGTGGGATAAACTTTATGAAGCTAAAATTTGATTGAATTTGCCATCAATTATTGTTCACTTATTGTTTGTACACATTTTTAATTAACACTTTATTATCTTGTAAGAAATACAAGGAATCTGGGAAACTTCACCTGCACTGTTCAGGACCCAGGTATTTATGTCCTGAGTCACACTGATTGAATTTTTGGATAGATCATTCAAAATGAAACAAAATTGAAAGGGAATTGAACTGGCAACCACAAATGTCATGAATCATATACCCTTATAAAACATGCATTTTGCAAGGACTCAGTAAGGAAGGAGAAGGCATGGACCTTACTGATAGTTTTGGATGAACTATTCAACATGAGGGTAGCAAGACAAGCCACTCCTCCAGAAGCCGGGGGAGAGGGGGGCAGAGAAGCAACAGAAATGATGATAATTGACTGTCGTGATACAAACTGTAACACAGACAGACCGGTGTAGATCAAACTTTAGAAATATACCATAGAATACAGGTAGAAACAGTTCATTCTTAATGAGTCTGAGACAGCAAAACCCAATGCTTCTTTCGGATCATGCTCATACTGAACATGTTAAAGATTTCTCCAGTTTCGTCAGTCTTTTGATGATTTTCTGATAATAAAGTCATTTGATAGACCTGATGGCAGTTAACTTCCTTTTTAAATGTGTTTTTGTTTCATCAGTCCAACTTTCCTGAGACCTGCAGCAGTATCACATTTAAAATGTGCTTATTCATTTGCATACAAAGAGTCACATTTCTAAAATATAGACATAAATTTAGATTTTTGTTCCGTGGGTTTTTATTTTGCTCAAATCGAATGCTCTGTCTGTTATCTAAGGAAAAACACTTTTCGTTTGTAAAACCTTTTAGAAACCAGAAGTGTTTTTCCTTTGAAAACAGACATAAATATGTGACTTTTGAATATTTTTTTTATTCCCATCGGGTTTTTTTATATTGAAATTCAATCTCATTGGAAAGAAAACAGTATTTGCATCTACCACTGTGCCATGAGTGCAGAAACAGTGAATGAAAACAGATGCGTTTTAAAACGTTTCCTTATACTCTCAAACATTCTTCCTTATATCAATTCCACCTTTAAAACAGCTAAACATCTACATTTATTGCTGTGTGAAGTTCTATACATGCGCTGTGTTGTACGCCACGAGCACAGGGGTTTGAAAGCGGTGGGTATTTGAACCTCCCCCCTTTATATATGCAGTAAAAGGATCGGCCCCCATCTTTCATTTCTCAGCCGCATGTAGCTCGGATGCAGACGTGTTCCATGCTCTGACTCCTCAAACATCTTCTGCTGAGAGCTGCCATGGCACGTGCATGACCCCCCCACCCCCACCCCCCTATCCCCCGCCATGGGAGCCAGAGGGAGCATTCACATCACAGACAGCGTGATGTGAATGAGCAAACACTGCTGATGTTCTCCGGAGTCCAACAGAGAGGAGTGCATGGAGAAAAGGGTGCATGAGAGTGCTGTGCTGGCTCCTCTGAGGCTGCTGAGAGTGCAGCTTGCCTCGCTGGCTTCTAAACGACTCACTGAAGGAGCGAGGGGCGAGTGTTTAAGTGGAGAAGTGGCGGTTCCCTGGTGGGCCGGCAACCGTCCTCCGTGCTAAAGCGCTCGTTTGTGCCCGAAGATGTGAGGAGCTTCCCTGGAGGCCACACAGGAAGTCCTTAAAGCAACAAGTTGATTAAAAAGTGAAGCAGAGCCTCCATGTCTGCATCCTCAGCCTCCTGCTGCACTCAGTGTGACTGTCAAGAGTTCACTGTTAAACACTCTGTTTCTGTCTAACCAGCTGAATTTTCTTTTTCTGAATTTCTCCACTATCCTCTTGGACCTGACCCCCTCCTCTATCCACAGGCCTTTGCCTGGTGGTCAGACCTGATGGTGGAACATGCTGAGACCTTCCTCTGTCTGTATTCGGCCGACATGGACGCCGCCCTGGAGGTGCAGCCACCTGATAGCTGGGACAGTTTCCCGCTCTTCCAGCTCCTCAATGACTTCCTACGGATAGACTGTGAGTCTGAGCCTGTGTGGGAATGTTTTCCACGGACACTGCTCTGATAAAACCATGACACAGATTCAGGAATGACAGAAATGTGATACCAGCCGGTACCATGATGCAGAATCAGCAACCTAACAACGCCAAAATGAGTCCAGGATTCTGACAAACCGTTAACTTTTTTTGGGTGAACTGTTTTCAGGTCAATCTTGAAACGTTCATGTGTTGCTGCATCTCTGAGGATGTTAACATTTATGACAAATCTTGTCTCAGAAAAGTCAGAGGGTTGCCACGAGTGTCTCATTCCCCGCTTCCTATTATGCTGTTCCCTGTCAAATTAATAGGTCAACCAGTAAGTGGAAAAAAAGTAAGACAGCTATTGGAAGTTGGTGATTAATGAAGCAGCATGGTGATGGAGTGGGGAAAAAAATAATTTTAGTTTTGTAGTCGCAGACATTGCGCAGCTTTAGATGTTGCACAGCCACATACATCATGCAGCTGCAAATGTTGCGCAGCCACATACATTGTGCAGCTACAGGTGGTATGGAGCTGCATGCATCACACAGCTGCAGGTTTGACAGTGGTCACAGAGAAAACTCTTATTCGATTTTTTAATCCTTTCCATCATATTTCTTCCCAATGATGAGGAGCAGAGAAACAACTTTTTTACTTATTGAAAATGTGCATATTTGGAGTCTGATAAGAATTGTAAAGAGAAAATCAGGCATTGCTTTTTTCTTTTTTGTCAGGAACAGTGACCGTATCAAGTCATAAATATTTTTTACTTTACTGTCAGATGAACCTAAAAATGCTATGAAACAATTCAGATCATGCAGGGCAAGAACGTTCTACAGAAGTATTATAACCAGAAGCTGCTGCTTGAAATTTTGACAAAAGAAGCAACTTCAGCTTGCAGCATGGCCTTCTACTATCTGCAAAACTCCCCAAACTTATGTTATCTTTCATCTTAACAATACGTTTATACTTCAGAATTTCTCATGATTTCACTAAGAATTTTGTGTGTAGAGTGAGATTTAAAAAAAGGATTTATTTTCTAATTTTAAATCCTGAATGTAAAGTGGGTTTCATTAACTTGTGAATTATTAGACATATTAAGCGAAAGCGTGGCATGTAACCCCACAGTTGTTAATTTGTTTAAAACTTTAAGTATTTTTATTTTATTTTTTATTATGTTTGCAGGAAGTTTTGAAAATAATCACAATTGTTTTTACTATTGATAACTTTATACCAGCAAAGACAAACACCAAAACTCATTTGTTTATAAATTAACATGCTTAAGACTTATTGAGAGACCCTCACGTATGTAAGAATAAGCACCGCAAAGGAAAGCTCTGCATGACAGATATATTTATGGTGTTTCCCACATGAAAGCAATGGTGTTTTTTCTTTCTTTATTTGTTGTTCTTCTGCCAGCTCTGCAGCTTTTACCACGCTGTAACCACGTGCACTGCTATGTTGTCCAGTTGCCACTTTCACACTCCCGACAATGTGCGGAAATTACAGGGAGGCCAATTTGATGACACTAACAAGTGAGCATAACGAGCTTGGTGTTCAGCCACATAAGTGCGCCGCGCTGTTCCTTCTCCTTGACTCCCGACCGGCAGACTGAAAAGGGGAAGCATTCCCTAAGGACAATTAACACCCTGCAGATTGAGCCCGATTTGTGAGGAGTGGAGTAGATCCTTTACAGGACCACGGACAGCTCCACAGAGGTCCTGAAGGAAACTGCATGCAGTTCATTAGAGAGATGGCTGACCTGCAGCAACCAGCACCCAGAGCTGAGCCCTTTTTCCACATCAACACTCACATAGGCTTGTGTGTTTTTATGTGTGGCTTCGGGGTACACTTGACAATGACAGAAGCCATTTCCAATGTTTGTCAGATGGCAGTAGCTTTAAATCTCCTTAAGAAACTGAAGGTTTTTGTGAGTTTAGACTAAGATCAGACCTGCCTTCCATGGAAATACTCATCTAGTGAGTAAAAAAAGGAATTAAATCTGAATTATGTGTTACATTTACCTGTACATGAACTACAACTAAACAAGACAATCCAGTTAACCCTGTCCCCACTGAACCTCACACTGCTCTGACTCACAATCGTAGAGAGCAGTAAAAAATCCAAACATGCTGTATGAATGCTGATTGTAAAGTTAACGATCTTGAATGATTAGTCACAAAGACAGTCTGTAGGCTGTAAAATTAGGAGAATACTTTTTCTAAATGATAAGTTGGCTAAAAAAGATAACCAAAGCCAAAAACATTCAATAAAAGATTATATTTAAGGCAACCAATCTCTTCAGTCAGTAGTGGGCATGTTAGAAGCCTACACCCCTTCCAATGAAAGCGGATTTTGTCAAATGCTTTGAATGATGCGATGCCACCAACTTTTATTACTGACCATCTGATTGGTCAGTTTATAACTTGGATAACTTAAATTGAATTGAATTTAAATTGACTTAAATTGAAATTAACTTGAATAACGCTACAGAAAAAAATATCATGAAAACAAAATTAGAACATGTTTAAAAAAACGTAAGAGCAAGAATGGTTATTCTGACAAATAGAATGAGTAATAGCTGTTTATTTCTATGGGCTTTTGGCTTTCTGGGAAAAGTGGGTACTTCCTATCTGGAATGAGAGGCAGGAGGGGTCACTCAGTCCGGTTCTCATAAACACTCCATGGATGCACGTGAAACAACATTCGTTTAACTCGAGTAACTCATTGGCTCCAAAACAGGTTAAAACTATTCGAATTTCTTCAACAAAAGAAAGCAAAGGTTTATTTCCAGACATCAGTAAAGGTTTACACAGGTTTACATATTAACAAAATAGTTTTATGCGTCTCTAGTTGTTTACATAGCTCCAGTCTCTGCTTAGAAACATGCAGATCTCTGATTTTTCATGATCAAAGCTAAGCCATCTGGTCCAGTCTCTGTCTTATAGGCCTGGAAGGTTCGTCCAGCTCCACCTGCTTCTTTGTTCCACCAATGAAAAGCAGGTAGGGCTGGGACCCTGCACGGCTGAGATTGGACCCCCCATTCTTAATTCTGAATGATCGATCATATGATGACCCCTGGCTGTGTTCAGGTCACATGACAAACACACTGCAGCAAAATAGTAGAGTACCCCCCACCCCAACCTCCACCAGCAAAGTAAAAAGAAAAAACATCTCCCCATCGTTACGGGGACGTCTTCTCCACCGAAGGTCGTCCTCTGGCTGCCCCTCAGCGGTGCACTTATGTTGCAGTAAATAGCCGCAGAACTCAACAGGCGCCAAAGTCGCACTGCCGTTCCAGGAGTTAATGAGGTCTGCAGCAGAGGGGGCGGGGCCTGCAGCACACCCCTGGACTCAACACATCCAAGTGGACAGCAGCCGCTCAAGTGGCTAATTTAGAGAGTGGCAATCAGGGAACACAACAAACATTGCACCTCCTGTGTATCATCGACCTTGACTCCAACACACAAACACAGGCTTGGGGGGGCAGAGAAAAACAAGGAGAGGGAAAGCAGACGCGCTGTGGAGCCGTGAGGCATCACATTAGCAAACAATGGCCTCCATTTTATCTCCTGTGGTCTTTGTCAGTGTTGCCTTTTTACCAGTTGGGCGCCGGCGGAGACTGAATGTGTGTGTGATGGGCCGGATTTAGAAACCCCCCCAGATTCACTCTGACTTTTTGTTTTTGGCGAGATTGAAGTGTGGCAGTGCTCTGTCATACCTGCTGCTGCAGACTCGGGCACAGCCGCTCCTCTGACAGCCTTCACTACCTGAGGCTGCTGCACCCTCGACCTGAACCTCTGACAAGTGTAAGATTGTGGATGGAGACCATTTCTGCAGCTGCATCTTTATAATTCTGTACTTCACACACTCAGCTGGTCTCCAGCCATCGTCTCAGCTGCATCTAACAGCAGAAGATTTTCTTTTTGCCGCATCCAACATGTTCAGACACTGGATTTGAATATGAACATGTTGTAAACATGTTCATATTGTGTACAAACACACTGCAGATGTGTGCTGACATCTATGACTTCAGACACTAAGGGATGTCGATTTTTCATCTCTGCTGCTTCACAATCAGCTGTAAACTGCTCATCTGTGTGAGAGCTCTTTCACTTCTACGTCTTACTTCATCCCCATCTTTCCACCCTTCAGATAACCTGTGCAATGGGAAGTTCCACAGACACCTGCAGGACCTGTACGCACCGCTGGTGGTGCGGTACGTTGACCTGATGGAGTCATCCATCGCTCAGTCCATCCACAGGGGCTTTGAGCGGGAAACCTGGGAACCTGTCAAGTAAGGAGTCTGTCTGTTATGAAGCTGAAGCTCTGCTTTGTGGTTCAGTGGGGGAAGATCTGTTTTATTGGGAACCTTTAAAATTGACATAATTATCAGTTCATCTCTTAAAAAACTGTTTTAAAGAAAACTTTTTTTTCCAGCTCACGGGAAGCTGACACATTCTCTCCTCATTGTTTTTCAGAACAGAATGTTTTTTTTTTTTAGTTTCTCTCTTAACTAACTTATTAAAAACATCAGTAAACCTAAAACATGGTGGATTCTGAGTGACTTAGCTCTACAGCCAAGTGCTCCTGGTAAAAGTGTCAGAGTAGTGGGGTCTCTGTCCACACCAAAGTGAAGAAGGCTCGCCATCAGACGGCGTGATGGCCTCCAACGCGTGTCTTCTATCCTCTGCTGTTCTCTCTACAGGAGCATAGCCAACTCTCTGCCCAGTGTCAACATCCAAATGCCCACAGTGCCAAATCTGTCGGGGCCCGGTGCCAGCTTAGTCCCACTCGCCTGGACGACAGCTGACTATGACTCGTAGTGTGTAACTCTAGAGGACACTCTGGGCCTTCACATGAACGGCAGAAGGACGACGCAGCAGCTTTCTCATCATTCAGATCTGCAGCATTTTTTATTGAACTTATTTACTTTATTTAAATGCACAGCGACACCTTCTGATGTTTTCATGTTAATCTATGAGCACATTTTGAATGAAACTTTAGAAACACAATTATATTTCGTTTTAATTCAAGAAAATCATCAGAAGACTTTGAGCATTTAGGTTAACAGAATACAGAAGCATCAAATTCTCTGGTTTATTTTTTAATCACTTTTATTCACAAGTTTTTTTTTTTTTTGAAGAAGTAGAAAGCTGCCGGCTGCAGCCTCTCTGCCTCATTCATGTCAACGTCGAGGAGTCTGAGTTCCAATGGAGGAACTCCTCCATCTTTTTTCATTTATAAGTTAAAAAATGCAAATTCATAAGAACAGATTAAAACTGAAAAACTGTAAAACACAGATAACATGTCTGTTTTAGACCTGAATTCTCAAAGTTTAGCGTTCAGATAGTTGGGAGATGTTTATTTCTTCCAAAAACAAACAAGAATCAAATGGATTTGAAAACTGTCCATTCTGTGGGATCGAACCTGCAGTGACAGAGAGCACACAGGCAGGTGCTTGTGAACTTGCATGTTTCATTTGTTTCCCTTCATAAGTTTTCCCCAAAGTTCCTGCCACTCCTCATGGTTCTTTTTGTGGAACAAACCCTATCCTTCCATGTTCAGAAAGACACTGTCTTCATAGCTCTACATGTCTCAGTCCTTTTTTACCTCTTTAGACACATTTTTCCCACCTGAAAGCTTCAGGCTTTAAAGCTCAACAAAGGACCAACAATATCTGGACTTGATAAAGATCAAAACATGTTGAATAATAATTTGTTTCCAACAAATTGAATTGTTCTTTGTCCCGTTTTAACCAGTATCTCATCACACTCACAGGTTCAGTGCAGTTTTTGGGGGATGTGCTTGCAGATCAGTATTAGTTGCCACTTTTGCTATGATTTTACTTGAATCATTTCAGTCCTGCAACATGAATGAACCGATGTCTGAAGTGCTATACAACATTTCCAAGATTTTATACGTTAAATGAAAGTCCAAATATTGTACCGTTTGGATCCTCATTTCGCCTGAGCTTCTGGGTTAGAATAAAAGAAAATTCGTGGAAGCAGCACCTTCAGAATACAAAGACTAAAGTGGTTCTGGTTTCACAGTAATGGCTCTGGAACATCTGAGGACCTCTTCTGGAAGCTGGATGCTCTGCAGACCTTCATCAGAGACCTTCACTGGCCTGAAGAGGAGTTCGGCAAACACCTGGAGACTCGGCTGAAGCTGATGTCCAGCGACATGATCGAGTCCTGTGTGAAACGGTGAGCCCCTGACAGGTCGTGGTCCTCACGTTCTCTGTGTACTTTTGTCCTGACTGGAATTCCAGTGAAAGTCACATGTGCTGACTCCAGCTGTAATACCTTCTCTTTTTAGGAGACCAAAAAACAGACCAGGAGTCTGAGTTCAATTTATCTTTTAGTCACCAGACACTGAATTTAAAATACTACAATTTGGCAAACATTGTTTATACATTGTGTTGGAAATGTCTGTAGTTCTAAAAGAATTCATACAGTTTATGAGTTTTTATGACTGGGAAGACTTTAATTAAATTCAATCTGAGAGCCGCAAATCTCAGCATTTCCAACAGTAAACAAAGAGAGAATCTCAATTAACCTGGACGGTTTTTGAACACCGACTGGACGGCAGCTGAAGTGAGGCCAGATTCTGTCATCAACATGGAGGAGTAGCCTCATTAAGTTATTTTTAGGGATGTCTTCTGTCATGTGCATGTTACGGTCTGAGGAGTGACGGCACGAGAATGTTTAATGAAGAAAGACTAGAGCTTTTACTCTTCATTTTGCCTTTACTCTGCAAAAGACGGTTGATAAGAAATTTAGTGCATCAGTGTTGATATTTATTCCTTAAAATATTTTTATTGCCTAGCATTTTTTAAATTTATTTTTATCAATATATACCGGTAAAAGTAAACAGTATTATTGGACATATATTAAAATAGTGTATTAACACATGTAACGCCTTTTTTATACTTTTCTTACCCCCCCAAAAAAAATCCAAATTGCAGACAGTTAGCTAGTCTCTTCACAATAACACTGCATACCGAATGAAGTTGAACGGTCTGAGCTGAAGTTGTGAAACTTTAGAGACGGTCCTGACTTTGTCTCCGCTCTGCCTGAAGGACCCGTGCAGCGTTCGAGGCCAAGCTTCAGAGGAGCAGCCGGACCACAGACTTTCGCGTGCCTCACTCCATCTGCACTATGTTTAACGTGATGGTGGACGCCAAGGCACAGTCAGCCAAGCTGTGCGCTGTGGACCTGGGGCAGGAGGTAGGTCTACCTGAGCGAATCCCCTCCTCCTCCCAACCACGTATCACTGGTCAGACAATATGGACGTCCTACAGCCTCGAACGCAGAATTCAGTCAATAATAATGTGATAATGTTGTTGTTGTTTTTGTCCTCATTGTTTTCATTAATGATCAACGGATTGTTCTTTCTTTGCTTCTGTCGATCTTTATTTTTGCATGAACTGCATCTCTCTTGTACCCCCCTCCTTTCTGTGCCATGTGGAAGTTTGTTAGACAGTGGGTAAGTGTCAGAAAAATTTCTGCTCAGGCCCCCCTCCATCAGTTCCCAAGAGCATAATTATCTGTCAGTTTTCCCTCTCTGTCTTTCTTCATTTGAATTGTTTGGATTTCATTAGCATATGTGTAGATGCTTTTGAATATACATGGGGAAGAAGTGAGACATCTCGTGTTTTCCAGCATCTCCACTCTGATACATTTGCCGACAATGAATTAATTACAGCGGAGTCCTTCGCTGTTCTGTAAGAGAGGGAACAGATTAGCGGCAGAGAATTTGCTGCCGAGTTTCCATGACAGCCATTTGTTCTCTCCGTCTGCAAATCATCATGAAATGATTTCAAAGATGTTATTTGTGGACAAACAGTTCAGCGTATGTTAGATCCTTTAAAGAAAAAAATAGTTTTTACTCTTCTATCAAAATATGGATGGTTTGAATGTAACCTAAAAAGGTTTTCATGCAAGTGTTTTATTTAACACAAATAAAACACTATCAAGTAAGAACAAAACAAAAAAAACTCACAAAATGAATGAAAACACAACAGTTGGACGCACAGATCTTAAAGTCTTAATCTGGCCTAAAAGGATGTTGTAAGGTGGAATTTGAAGCAGGCAAAGCTGCAGGAAAACAGTTTTAAGAAAGAATCAGAGCTTTGGGCTGACATGCTTCTGACAAAGCAATTGGGAAAACGGGGCAAAAGTGGACACACCGATGAATTGAGTATCTGAAATGTTTTGGTTTTATTTGTCTTTCCTCGTATATATTTGTGAACCCCCTCATTAACACAACCAGCCCTTTGCGTTGATGACCCTATGCTCCGGTTTCTCACCTTTTCCTTTCCCCAGTTTTGTCTCTTCATATTTAAGGTCTTGTTTTCCTGAATCTTGGTTACTCAGTGTCCCCACCTCCCTGAAAAAATACATTTTTTTTTTTTTAAATGAAGATTGATTGAAGGGAACAGAAAAATTAATCAAGCTGCATGATCAAACTGCAGCTTCTTGTGTCTCCAGAAATGAAAAGATCTATGGTTTTCAGGTGGTTCCATAACATGTTCTTTATTGTTCCTGCAGAGGCAGTACCACTCCCAGATCGACCATCTCATCGAGGAGACTGTCAAGGAGATGATAACTCTGTTGGTTGCCAAGGTACAAAGGAGTGGGCTCTACCTACACTGTCTCTAACAAACGTACCACACATCAATTTATGCTGATTGTGTAGCTGCAGCTGCTCTCATCTCAATTTACTTAAAATAATTCATTTAGGCTGACATTTCTACAAAGGTTTGTGCAGCAAAAAAGTATTACATTTGGTTCCAAAGGGACACAAGTTTTCCAGCTGCTTTAAAATGAAAATGCTTTCTTACATCAAATGTGTTCTGCGGCTTAATGAGATTTTGTAACAAAAACATGTAAAGCCTAGACAAGAGGGGGGGCAACTATGGATCCCTGACTCTGCTGTGTGAGGAAGGTTCATCATTTACTGGAACAGACTGGAATCCATCAGTATAATATGACTAAAAGCAGTTCCCATGACATGCTTATCACATGCTTTAGTCTGCACTAAAATGTTTAGATTGTTCATGTCAAACGCAGCAATGAACAGGTACAGGCACAAATCCACCATCTGCAGTCATGAGGAGGCAGTTGTTTACCTTCAGCAGAGCATTTTTAGCTTGTTTAAATTCTGACGAAAACTCCTCAAAGATACATTTTTTATTCAGATAGTCACAGATTTGATCTGTAAGTTTTCTGTAGAACTTTAGAACGAGCTTTTTTTCCCCCTCATACAAATGTCAATTAATAGCATTAGACTATCAGACTATCTGAGGCAGAATTGTATCGACATATGCTGCTATGAAATCATTTCAAAATTTAGCAATATTGACTATGAATCGTATTGGCATCCACAAATTATGATGTGAATCATATTGTTGTTAAAGTCATCGTTACACCCCACACATTAGGATGCTTTCTTTAACTTGACATGCTTTTATACCAGCCTGCAGATTTCCTTAATATATCACAATGTAAAATGCAAACAAAAAAAACTTGGGTTTTAAATTGTGGTTAATGTGGATGTTTTTTTTTGTTTTTTTTTTTTAAAAAAAGGTCTAACTTCAGTACCAATCAAATTCTGAGGAGTGTTGCTTTTAAATAAGAACATGTTAATCAGAATTAACATGGAAACATTGTTAGAAGTTACTTCTGACCAACTGGGCATGAATGAATGACCAGTTGTAAAAGAACAGTGTTAGCATGTCAGAAGCCTGCAGCAACATAGGATGACATTTAACTGCATCATAGTGGTTTATCATTTCTTAAGGGGGACGCCCGTCCCTGAAACCAGAGGGATGGGCTCGACGTTAATGGAAGGGGTCAAAGAGGGAGTCAGGAAAAGGCTGGGGGGTAAAGGTGGTATTTGGGTTTAACTGAACTCTATTACTGGTGTGAATCCTTAAGGCAGTGATTTTATGCCACATCAGAGTTTCCCATCAAAAGCCTTGAAGTGATGAACAATATTATTTTACAAAGGACTGTGGGGTCAGAATAACTCCCAAAATGAAGGAAAAATACCTCTTACTGCTGTTGCTATTAAAGAAGAGTAAAAGATTTTAAAATAAATGTGTTTAAATTTAAGATAAACTAGAAACTGAGACTTATGCTGGTGCGAGTCAGGCGGTTACTGAGGAAGGGTTTAGATGAATCATTTGCTGAATGAATGAATTGCAAAGTGTCCTTTTTAAGGCACAGCAGATTGGCTCTGGTTCTTTCGTGGGCTGGACCTGGGGTTCCACTTTGACCGATTATAACAGTTTTTATTGAATGTACTGCCCTTTTTAATGTTGATTTGTGTCCACTCTGTCAGTGGTTGATGGGATGGCCCTTCTCCAGTACTTTTATTTTGACACTTACCTGTCACCTTTATTCTACTGACTTTTATAGTCTAGAAACTTTTTTTTATATTATTTCTCTGCAAGATGATATAAATTATTTTTTGTCTTTACATCAAGTGAACGCTGAAATAAAGTGTTACAAATGTGAAAAAACAAGTGATCTTGGTACTTTTTCAGAGCTGATCACTTATGTGCGTCTGTCTCGTCTCTCAGTTTGCCGTGATTCTTGAGAGTGTGTTATCCAAACTCTCCAGATATGATGAAGGAACCCTCTTCTCCTCCTTCCTGTCTTTTACAGTAAGTACATCATTGTCACTCTTGCAAGTCTCTTTTAAATCTTTAAATTATTTAATACATTTCAACTGTATACTTTACACTTTAGAAAAAAAATGTGAATCTCTTTCACCCGCAGGAATTTCAACCTGTAAAATTGAAAGTGAATAAAATGTAAAAATACTTTGGTTTGATAAAACCCAAACAAAACCAGCAAAACCCACTTTTAATACTTGAAACAAAAATTTAAAAGCACGATCATTTTTTTAAACGCAGAACATCACAGCATTGAAACAAACAAAGAATCCAAGATATCTGCTTCAAAACCAAACAGATCCTCTCATTAAAAAAACAAAAAACAAACCTAAAACGATAGCCTAGGTTTTTGGAGTTTAACACATATACGTGATTGTAGTCTTAGATTCCTGATTACTGTAAAAAAAATACCAAAACAAAGACAAATACCACTGTAGCTAAAAGCCAATAGAGGATCTGGTGTGAAGAAAAAGAGGCAAACCTGTCTACGACAGGCTCCAACATGCCAAAAACCTGCACCCGTGCGGATCAACCCCACCGTACGGCTGCATGTGACTAAGGCTTTCTTTCCATTAGGACTTGTTCTTGTTGTGTTTATGTATTGATGCTCATCGAGATGATTGGTTAATTCAATTTTTGCTCCTGATTTTACTTCTAAGCGTTAGTTCATGTCTGCGTGTGGAGTCTCAGCCTCTGTTCTTGAGCTGACTCACTGCTCCTCTCTTCTCTGTGAAGGTGAAAGCTGCTTCGAAGTATGTAGACGTACCCGTGAGTATCACCCTTATGACTGTTGGCTATAGATGTCAAGGATGTGTTTGTGGCTGAAAAAATGTTTCAGTTCAAAGAATTTCCAAGATAAAATAAAACTTTTGTTACCAATTTTTTAAAAATATTCCAAAGAATGTTATTCCAAAGTTTGATAATGATTCTTGAGGACTAACATCTTTTTAAGTAGTACACACACATACTCTTTTTTTGTTTGTGTGGGTATTTCTTTGAAACAATACATTCCCAAGCTGCTTACCCAAACCATAACCCTAAACCAAGTAGTTGTCCAAAATGTCTCCACAGTAACAGTTGTCCATCAGTTGCTGTTCCTTTAAAATTCTACCGATGCAAAACAGATACCTTAAAAAAAAAAACAATAATGTTAGCAGCATCATTGAGTTTGAAACCCTAAAATAGATTTCTAACAGATTTATTTAATTTTTTATGAAGTGCCAATTTATGCTTCTCACCTGAATTATCTAGAATCAAAGCTTTTCTGGTGGTCAAAATCCAGTTTTTTAAGGAAAGCCAATAGTCTGTTAATGGCCAACAGTTAAAGTAAATGTATTTTGTTGGGCTGTAACAAGTGTCTTCATACTCTACTCTCAAAAAGTTGAGTACCAATATTTGTGACGTTCAAGATTGCTGATTCTGGATCTTTATAAATATAGTAGGGTGTGGTAAAAATACAATTCAGGCACAATGTAATTTTTGCTTTGAAATGCAGAATAATGTTGGATTTTAGGTTTATAAACTAAAAATAAGCCAAATGTACAGCGTTACTGCCACCAGAAGTAAACAGATCTTAAAAATAAAGTATCAGTGAAGCTTCCCATTTTCAAAGTAAAACTATCGAGTGTTTTTTTAGGAGTTGGAAAAAAATGAGACTAGAGTTCAGTTTACCGACATACGGTCTGAAAAAACGAATTAGCCTTAAAACACCAGAGTTTTAGCTCAGTGTTTACATTCCTTTGATTCTGGTTACTCCACTCAATTATCGTAATTCCAGCTGATTCTGAAGCAAAGAAAAGCAGTTTTTCATACTGGCTTTGCATCTCTATGTAATGTTTTAGAACATAAAGTGTTGCAGAACTGTGAGGATGACAAAACTTTGCAGAACATTTTCAGGATTTGTTGTTAAATGATTTACAATAACAGTGATGTTTATGTTTATGATGATGTTACTGCTGAACTTTACCAGAAGGTTGAGGAAAAAAGTAACTAGTTTAAAGTGACAAACACTATTTCTTTTTATCTGAATTTTTGTGTTTTTATTAGTACTGTAAATCAATTAAACAGATCATTTGATTAATCACAGCAGAGACGGCGTTTTTTCTTGATTTTTTAAAAAATGTTTTAATTTGGAAAATGTTAACTCAGATATCCCAGCAATGGAATTTATGTGCACAAAACGCATCAACAGTAAGATGAGCAGAACTGTAAAATGGACTTTAAATGGTCCGGATGAACACTAAAAAAGTAGATCCGGTCTCATAACCCAAATGTTATATATCACTGGGCAGGCTTCTTTACAAACAAACTTCTGCTTCATCTTATCATGACGATCAGCAAATGTATCGCTTCGCTTTGTCGCTGCAGTCAAGGTCTGCCGGCTCAGTGACGCGATCTTGTGTTACCGTGACAACGGCAGCACCACCAATCAAATAGTTTCCTAAACCAAAAAAATACCAAAAGTAAAATACTAAAAATCGATTTGAATATTTGTCTTTTGTAAGTGACCGTGTTATAAGTGGGATAATGCCCAACGAAGTGTGCATTTTCAGAAATGAACGCATGTCATAGAAGCCTCAGCTGTTCAACGAAAAGCAGAAGACTGTTGCTTCTGACATGTAATTAATCTGTGTTGATAACTTTTGATGCATTAATTTAATTTAATTAATCGTGTGCATTAATGCGTTAACATTGACAGCCTTAGTTTTGAGGTTTGTTGATTATGATCTCCAGACAAATGATGGTTATTTAAATTTAATACATCCAGTAAAAAGACATACACACGTGGACAGAATTGTTGGTACCCCTCAGTTAAAGAAGGAAAAACCCACAATTCTCACTGAAATCACTTGAAACTTACAAAAGTAACAATAAATAAAAATTTATTGAAAATTAAATAATCAAAATCAGCCATCACTTTTGAATTGCTGATTAACATAATTATAAAAAAAAACAAACTAATGAAACAGGCCTGGACAAAAATGATGGTACCCATAACTTAATATTTTGTTGCACAACCTTTTGAGGCAATCACTGCAATGAAGCGATTTCTGTATTTGTCAATGAGCGTTCTGCAGCTGTCAACAGGTATTTTGGCCCACTCCTCATGAGCAAACTGCTCCAGTTGTCTCAGGTTTGATGGGTGTCTTCTCCAAATGGCATGTTTCAGCTCCTTCCACAGATGTTCAATGGGATTCAGATCTGGGCTCATGGAAGGCCACTTTAGAATAGTCCAACGCTTTTCTCTCAGCCATTCTTGGGTGTTTTTGGCTGTGTGTTTTGGATCGTTGTCCTGTTGGAAGACCCATGACCTGCGACTGAGACCAAGCTTTCTGACACAAGGCAGCACATTTCTCTCCAGAATGCCTTGATAGTCTACAGATTTCATTGTACCTTGCACACATTCAAGACACCCTGTGCCAGATGCAGCAAAGCAGCCCCAAAACATGACTGAGCCTCCTCCATGTTTCACCGTAGGGACAGTGTTCTTTTCTTCGTATGCTTGGTTTTTGAGTCTATGAACATAGAGTTGATGTGCCTTACCAAAAAGCTCCAGTTTGGTCTCATCTGTCCAAAGGACATTCTCCCAGAAGCTTTGGGGCTTGTCAACATGCATTTTTGCAAATTCCAGTCTGGCTTTTTTAGGATTGTTTTTCAGCAGTGGTGTCCTCCTTGGTCGTCTCCCATGAAGTCCACTTTGGCTCAAACAACGACGAATGGTGCGATCTGACACTGATGTACCTTGGCCTTGGAGTTCACCTTTAATTTCTTTGGAGGTTGTTCTGGGCTCTTTGGATACAATTCCAACGATCCTTCTCTTCAATTTGTCATCAATTTTCCTCTTGCGGCCACGTCCAGAGAGGTTGGCTACTGTCCCGTGGGTCTTGAACTTCTGAAT
Source organism: Oryzias celebensis (assembly GCA_014656515.1). NCBI lineage: Eukaryota > Metazoa > Chordata > Actinopteri > Beloniformes > Adrianichthyidae > Oryzias > Oryzias celebensis. The sequence goes on from BNCR01000005.1 coordinate 12,054,823, forward strand.
AATATGAGCCACTGTTGTCACAGGAAGTTCAAGCTGTTTAGAGATGGTCTTATAGCCTTTACCTTTAAGATGTTTATCTATAATTTTTTTTCAGATGTCCTGGGACAATTCTCTCCTTGGCTTTCTGTTGTCCATGTTCAGTGTGGTACACACCTTTTCACCAAACAGCAGACTGACTACTTGTCTCCCTTTAAATAGGCAGACTGACTGATTATGAGTTTGGTAACACCTGTGATGTCAATTAAAGGACACACCTGAGTTAATCATGTCAGTCTGGTCAAATAGTTTTCAATCTTTTATACAGGTACCATCATTTTTGTCCAGGCCTGTTTCATTAGTTTGTTTTTTTTAAATAATTATGTTAATCAGCAATTCAAAAGTGATGGCTGATTTTGATTATTTAATTTTCAAGAAATTTTTATTTATTGTTACTTTTGTAAGTTTCAAGTGATTTCAGTGAGAATTGTGGGTTTTTCCTTCTTTAACTGAGGGGTACCAACAATTTTGTCTACGTGTGTACATATAGAAATTGCGAGGCCCTGCTGTTTGATTTCGTGGACCACAAACGCAGGGGAACAAGCTTAAGACAAAAACTAAAACTTTAGTAAATGAAAGTCTGAATGCACAAATTCCTTCTTAGACCGTTCTATGTTTTTTTCTGCGGTCCAACAGTGGATATACTGATGAGGGAGACACATCTTCTAGATTATTTTGTTTATTTTTTCCATTAAAAATAGGCTGTCTTGTCTCATGTGTGTTTGTGTGGCCTGCTGGTGTGTGTGTAAATATTTGGCCATGCTGTCACGTGTAAAAGAATAATCCAGATGGTCTTAGTCTCATATTTCTGCATCAAATGTCCCCGTGTTTCCGCCTCTGATGTCGCTTCATTTGCATGTGGACAGACACTGACAGGCAGCCGGGCCTCATGCCTTCCTCTTTGCGCGACATTCATTGCGAGTCCATGTTGTCCAACACATGTCTGTCCTGCTGCCACACTGGCGCTGGCCGTCTGCACATTTGCATGTGTGCACATCAGATTCGCCTCAGCCGCCAGCTCTCCGGCCGTGGCGACATTCAGATTCCTGAAAACTAACTTGGGAGCGAGTTTGAAGAGGCACTTCTCTTGCCTGATCTAATGCCGAAACAACTGCAGCACTGTACTGCACAGCTTCAGGAGCTGGATCCAGAATTTTTCATTTAATTTAGAAGAAATAAATAATTATTCTCTCAGAGAAACCTAGATCAAGATGAAGTCTTTAAGGTTATTGTTGGAAAAACAAACTATAACCTGAAATTGGGCAGTACCATCTTGTCCACGAGTATTTATTTAAGACGTGAGCTTTGTGCTTTCCCCGTTTGTGTTGTCCTCAGTGAATATTTCAGACGTCAGTGTGGCAGGCTTCCTAACAGTCTGCTCCCCCCCGTTAGAGCAAATTGCATGTCTGCTCTGACTACATTCCTTTTGCACATGCCCAGACTGCAGGGGCAAAGCCAAGCCGGGCTCTGTGCTGCGAGCGTGGTGAGAAACACGACTGCCCAGTTGCCCCTCTCTGAGGCTTTCTAAATGACTTAGAACTCTCCATAACTATACAAGCCAAAACCCAACGCAATTCAGACATTTTTGATTGCATTATAATAAATAAGATTTTTTTAAAAAGTCTAATCCATCTAACCATTCTATAAAACATCCAGCTCTATAGAACCTCCCTGTCCTCCTGGATTATAGAAACGCGAAATGCATCAGAAGCCTCAACATCAGGAAAAACAACCAGAACCAACAACCTCCAACTGATAACACACTGGACATGACTCTTATATTAAGGTGCTAGATCAAAATAAATGTGAAGATGGAGAAATTATATATTACATGTATCTATATGTATGTTTATGCATCCATGTGTATATATATATGTAATATGTATATATTACATTCAGCTAAAACAAATTCACTTTTTTTGGTCAAAATGCAAGTGTGTGGTGCCGGGAGTGAGTGCACCCACAAGAGACGCCAAAGATCATTTTTTTAAGGTCATTTCAAGCTGCAGAAGACGTAATTTTATGGGGTTTCTTTTTATATTGACGATGATGCAGCTGTGCTGCAGAGGTCCATTCATCCATGGTGGATTACTGAACTGAATAGCTATATGATCTTCTGTTGCATGCTGCAAAGACAACCAGCTGTTCAGGAGGGTTGGGTTGTAGGCCAGCAAAAGAGTGTTTAGGTATGAATGTGTTCTTGAGGTGACCAGTATGTAGGGGAGAGTCAGGACTTTGAATCTGACGCAGCAGTGACTGGAAATCAGACTGGAGATCTACTAATGTGACTATTGTCTTTGTCGAGCTCAGCACTTTAACTCTATAGAACTCTGGACTTATTTAAGCTTTTCTGTCAGTCATAACCATGATGAGTAAATGGTTTTAATGGTAAATTTAATCAAAATAAATAGGAGAGAATTGAATGGACTGATTTTCTGTCTGCCTCTCTGTGGTCGCTGTTTGCAGAAGCCGGGGATGGACGTTGCTGACAGTTACGTGACGTTTGTCCGTCACTCCCAGGACATGCTACGGGAGAAGGTCAACGAGGAGGTGTACGTAGAGAGAATATTTGATGTAAGTAAACAACCACTATGTCAGAAAGATATGTGCTGTTATTTACTTTTTGGTTTTCAGTAGTGTTAGAGAAGGCAGGGCCAAGAACACACAGCAGGGACACATAACCAGTTTGATCACACTAAAAAGACTTTTCACAGAAAAACTAATGTTGTGGGCGTTATGGTATTGCACATCTCTTAAAAGCTGTACTTTTGAATGGCCGATTGATTACGATTGATCAAATCAATCAATAAAAATTACAGCCAGACACAAGATGCAAACATTTCTCCGTCATGATTAATTAAGTGTTGGCGCTTCAGTGTAGGAAAGGGGAGGTCATCCATCCGCGTCCCTGATTAGTCCAAGTTCAACCTGGTTTAAATTGCAACATGTATTCAATGGCTGCACATTTTGTAATTAAAACCCAAGAATGCTCATTATACTTGCATAGTCACACGTGAACTCAAGATTCTTGAATGCAAAGGCCCAAAACGTGCAATTATGTGTAATTTTTTTAATAAAAGTTGCCTTCTGAATGCTCGTTGTCGAGGGCTGTGTGAACTGTTTCTCTGATTCTTGAAAACCATAAGGTCACTTATGTCATTTATGTACGACTTTAGCAGCAGAATTGAGGTTTTCTTTTTTCTTAATGAGATGCAAGAACTTTCAAAAAGTAGGTCAGGGAGTTTTCAGTCTTTCTCTACCAACATGATTTGCTTGTAGACATGCTTAGCTGTTCATTTGTTGGGGCCGGTGGGGGCGCCACCAAATCTTTTTGCCTCGGGGCTCATTAGTCCCGGGACATGTTGTGTTGTTCCTTAGCACTTGGGTTGGGGGTGGGGTGTCATACTTCTGTTTTTCCTTCTTTTTTCATTCATGCCATTCTTAGTTTGAAATGTCCAGCACTTCTGAACATATTTGCCAAAATATTTTTTATAGATTTTTTCTTCTTTTTTTTTTTTTACCAAAATAGTGTCAAAATAAAAGCTTTGTTTTCTTTAGTCACGTTTTTATTTGGTCACAAATTTGTATTTTTGAGGAAGTCTTTGTTTTTCTTCACAAAGCACCATCTCCTCCAGAACTGAAAACTTTAATCTGCTCAAACTAATCAACTTGCAACACCCCCTCCTTTTTTAGCGTGATAAGTTTAAACAAGCAAACAGTCACTAATTCTCTGAGCCCATTCCCCCAGCCCCCACTACCAGGTCAAAACAGATCATTTCTCCGCAGACTGGCTGCAGCGCTCTATGGACGAGTCTCCATCTCTCCCCCTTTGTCAGCGTTGATCTTGAGGAAGGATTAGAGCGAAGTTCTCCTCTAAGGAGTCTGCAAACATCAGTGAACGCAGCGGAAAAGAAGCACAATAGATCACTTTGTCAGGCGGCTTAAGGACGTGTTTTTACTCCACCCTGGCCAGACTCTGAGCACCAACTCCTGCTCACACTGAACAGTGCAGCTGAGGCTTCCAAACTGCTGCAAGCTGAAGCTTTTCAAACTGTTGTAAGATTCATCAAAATACATGAACATTTTCAGTTTCACTCAAACAGACTAAGACAGTACTGCGCATAAGCTGGAGTTATGAACCATGATGTCTCTCCACTCCAGTCTGCAATTTTGATCTTTGGAAACTTTTATCCAAGGTCTCCTTGAAAATCTTGACATGAAGTTTGATTTATAAATACCTACAAATACAATAGTTTGTCATAAAGTCTTAAGGTGCATTCACACCGAACGCGATTTGCGTGGCCTGCCTCCTCTCCCCGCGCCGCAAATTCACTGTGTGTGGGAGGAGCTAGCAGCTAATTTTGTTGATCGCTACATGAAGCTTTGTCTAGATTTCATTTACAATGCATGGAAAACATGGATGATGTTTAGAGATCAGTTTTTTCTTTTTCAAAGACCTCTACAACAACATCAGTGAGCATGTCTGCCTGTAGATCTCGGGTCATCAAACTAAATTAACGGATATATAAACCTTCTACCCACAAAAAAAAAGTAAAATTCAGTCATCAAGTAGTAAAACACAATAGTAAACGGTAACAAGCTTAAAACAGGCAAAATGTGTCATTAAACTAACGCCTGATCATTTTAAGTGAGAGATAAATCAAGTTTTGTCTTTGATGGTAAAATAAAATAACTTCTTAGTAAACCCAGGCAGGGTTGACCATCACCAAACAAATGAATGAAATCTCTTACAAATAACAAGTTCAATGCCTAGTTGTGACATTTTGATGGAAAGTTATTTAAAAAAAAAACCACAGAGGGACAAAAGTTCAAGACAAAGTGGCCTGTTTGTGTTTTCACTCAATGAAGATCAAAATCTCTAATCCAGAACCAAACTGCTGCTTAATCTCTGAGCTCATCTGGAAACAGTCAACATGTTTTCTTCAGCTCTGATTCTCTTCATTATTTAAAGATCTGTCTCAAACCAAAGCTCAGTCAGCAGGTGGTCAATCACAATGCTTTCCAGTCCAAGCAGAAATCAAAGCTGATGTGAGTTTTAAAGCAATGTCTTTATAAAACTCAAATCTGAATGTGTCTGCATGAAGAAAGCTCTTAGTTAAAACCTGCCACTGCTGGCCTTCGTCCTGCTCTCATCATCCTCACCTGTAAGCAGATAGCTCTGTCCGCTCAAGACATTGGAGCTGCTCAGGAAACTGACTCATTTCATGACTGGGACGCTCTAAAGGTAGACAGAGTATTTTGTCATGAAGGATTAATATTATTGAACTTTGGTTCTAAACACTCTTCCAACATATGGTGTTCACACTGGGCTGTCACTGCCCGATATTACTGCATGTACTCAAAGCTTAAAGAGGCTTAGTGCAATGTTAAAGTGGTGCAAATCTCACGAATCTAGCTCCAAGCTTTTTTCTTTCACAGCTCTATGCCCATATATGACAAACTTGGTAAACTTTCTCTTAAAACCTCCTTGCACGTGGCTGCCGCCTTCCAGTTACAAATGCCACAAAGTTTCTGAAAAACTTGAGTTTAGGTCACCGCACAGTGATATCTTGAGAAATGTGTCTGAAAGACTCTTTTTGTGACCCTTATAGATGAAAACTTAATGTTACTATAAGACAATGTGCATTTTTTTTCTCATAAAGCTACTGGCTTTGGGAAAGGTAAAAGGCCTGGGTGGTTAAGAGGTTTGTTAGGGTGCTGCAGTGGGGATTAAAGTTGCCTGGGCCTTTTAACGCTGCTTTTGGCTTTCATTAATTCTGGTTTGATTTTTATGGAAACAACTGTTTTCTGACGTGCATGATGAGATGACAGTGACTCATCTTCATTCCTCTTTGCTCCTGGTCTCCTTTGTGGCGTCACCTTGGCAGTTTTTCCTCCCAGCATGGGATCATTTAGTTCATCCATCTTCATTAAATCCATTTATGCATCTAGATTGATGAGTTGTTGCACCTTCGGTTGATGAGTTGCAGTGTGGTGAGCCACCAAAGCAGACACCCTGACGCTGGGGAGTCTCCTCAAAACGAGGTCAAGATGGGCTCCAGCTAATCTTTGCTTTGTCGTCTTCCTTGGGTTTGGTCAGCCTCCTTGAAGAGGATTACAGTCGCAGCGTCCTCACGCTGAAGAGGCTCCTCCACAGAGACGTTCTGTCAGGAACCGTGGGTTCCTCTTTCCCACGTTCGTGTCATCGTGCTTAACTAATGTCTCGCTTTGCCATCTTGTTTTTGCTCCTTCTCGGTTTGCAGTTGATCAAGAAAACAAAGATGAGAAAAGCAAAATAAGGTTAAAAAAAACAACAGCTGAGAACTTGTTCATCCTGTTTTCAAGTGTTTGAAGGACCAAAAGAGTTTTCTGTTTTGTTTCCCTGAAAAGGTTATTTTCCTTTTTCTCTGTTTGACGAGATTAAAATCTGTAAATCCCTTGGGAGGCAGCGGTGTAGAAATGAAAGAATGAAAGGAAGCGCTCATAAAGAGATTACATGACAAATCACATCAAGACGTTAAGTCCTCAAGAGTGTTTTGTTTCACACATTTTTGCTAAATCTGCAGATGAACAGCAAGTCACTCAATGCATCCTCAAACCCAAAAACACGCCTCCATAAAGCGTCGTTTGCAGACCACACAGGTATATGCTGCGACCAAGGTTTTGTGTTACTTTAACTGCATTTATCTCAAGAACAGTATCATCTGTGATAAGCAGATTATGCCACACTAGCCTCTTAATTTCTATATGCAATATGTGTCAGCACTCACAAAATGACTTCCATAACGACGTGAGGAAGGGCCATATGTGCTCTTTGGAAATGAATAATCATCTCAGAGACGGAGGAGCATTAATACATGCAGACACAAATCAATGATGGTGGTGGGGGGGTATGAGGAGGACAGTTTCATATGTGACCCAGTTCTCTCGTCATCGGGCTCAGACAGGGGAACTTCCCACCTGTTCTTTTTCCATCAGCAGCACAGGGTTTTCAGCTCTTTGCTCTTTAAACCAGATTTAGATTCATCACAACAATCCAATCACACATCTGGAATCATCCTCTGAAGGCAGGTGTCCGAACTCTCAGATTAAAGTCGGAGTGAGCCCCCGCCTCCTCACACTCTGAGCTGCTGCTCCTCCCAGAGTCAAACTCTTTCCAGACTAAAAAAACATTCAGGAGTATTTCTGTGGAACACCACTATCAACCACATTGAAGTGTTCACAAGGTTTTCATTTCATGTTAATCTAAACTAGATCCAGACCATCAGCCTTCCACCACCATGCTTGACACCTGAGGAATGTCTGCCGTGTGTCTGTCATTCTGTCATGTATTGTTGAGATTTTCTATTGTCTGTAATGAAAACAATATACAATTCTACAGTGCTGCGTTTAGGCAACGTTCTTTTATTTTTCGGTGTTGTGATCCAGTCGGGAGAAGCTCTATGTTGTTAAGAAAAACATAAATGCTTGTGATCACAAAGTTACTGTCATGAAAAGATAATGTCGTAAAGCAGGCGAAGAAAGGAAGGGACGCATGTGGGGTGAGCGTTGATACAGAGTTCTGCTCACAGATTGGGTAGGGATAAAGATTAATCCGCTGTTCTTCTTCTGTTTTTCTGTCAGTGCAAGTACTGATGAATACCTACATTGCCCCCCAGCGATTGTTGCTTTTTTAATCACATATAAGACTCACCCCCAGCCAAACTATGCAAAAAAACAACAACTTATACTACAAAAAGTATGGTATGTTGATTTAACCCCAACCCTTTTTTAAATACGACAAGCAATTTTAATATATATAAATATTTATATAAATATAAAATATTTCCATCTTTAAAAGCTGAAAAAACATGAACACAATGATTTATCAAACATTTCTACATCGCTTCCAGCCTTTCTCTCCTCAGCGTTGCTTCTTTGAAAATCTGCAGTTGTTGCTCAGCTCCAAGCCTGATGTGACCTTACCAGACCCTGAAAACTAACATTTTTCTGCAGAGAATCACAGTTCTTTTGTGGAAAATGTCTTATTCTTGCATGTGTTTCTGCTGATGTGACCTGAAACTTTATCTTTCACTCACCTGTCGAGAGAGCCACATCTCCACAGAGCTGTCGTTCTGTCCTTTGGCAGTTTTGCTCTTTTTTATTTGAACTGCATAAGCTTTTTTTTCCAGGCATGTCAGATGCGTGCAGCCTCATTCTGACTGTTGTCACATGCAGTTTGACACAAATAGCTAGAAGTGTTACCTGCAGACCCACTGCTGACATATCTGGGCTTTTGGAGCCTTGTTTTTGCATGACGCTGCTGCAGGGCTGCATGTGCTGGAAATATGCAGCCTCTGAGTTTGATGTGCATTTTTAAACCGTCTTTTAACCAAATATTTTTTCATTTGAGACATGAATGAACAGCCGTGGATCTGTTGAGTTCTGAGTGGCAGCATGATTAAAAAAAGGGGGGGAAAAAATCGAACATATTTAGTTTTTTGTATATTTTTCCATGTTCTGAAAGTGCTTTTTCAATCGTAAACATATTTATGTTGAATATGATGATTTTGAATCACTTAAGCAAATTTTTAAAATTCAAACATTTGATAAAACTTTAAAGTAAATCCTTTTTATGCTAAATTACCTAAAAATTGTGAGAAGTGGGGAAAAATTAAACTTTATTGCAAAAACCTGTTATTAAATGCCACATCTGTAACAATAATTTCAAATTGACTAAAAAAGATGTTAAATGATCTGAAATAATGTGTAATGTATTTATGTAAATATTTATGTAAATATTAGTGTCACCTGAAAAAGTAAACTGCTAATTTCATCAAGGAAGGCTAATATAAGTACAATGTTCAAATGAGCTAACATTTAATTATACCAGCTTAGACTAAAAATGCTCTAACAGAAACAAAATCATTTGACATTTTTCATTTTTTTGACACCTAATGACTGAAAAAAAACTATAATAGAAGTTCAAAAGTAAAATTTAAGGGAAAACTGAACATTGCTGAATAATAAGAAGTTTATAAGACGTTTCAGCTGAACGTTTCTGTCAGAAGAGCCAGCAAGAATCTCTTAAAGAATGAAAAATCATGTTTTTAACATGCTCTTGTATCATTTTTCTTTTTTTAAATTGTAATGAATCAGGAGCAGATGAAAACCTGCAGTTTGAAAAAGCCAACTGCTGTGGGCGAGCCAAAGTCCTTTATCTTTTATTTAGTCCTTTAGTCATGCGAAAACTATCTTTAAAAAAAAACAGAATCAACCTTTTTCATTACATTTACTAAAAACAGCATAATTATACTTAAAAGACCATTGGAAACGATTTTACAAAGATGAAAATATAGCTGGAGTGAAACTTTATGGAACCTGCAATTGAAGCAGATGAATTAATGCAAGCTGATTAAACCAACAGAAGAACCAGAAGATCTCAGTCTACATGCTTTTCAGATTTTACCTAATTAATTGAATAAAAATACAAATATTAATGGCAATGTTTGGAATATTTTCAATGTTCAATGTTTTAGTCAACGTATTGAAATGATATGAAATGTAAAAGATTTATGATTTATGATGAACTTTTCTTGATGTATTGTTTTTGTGATGAAAGTGTGTCACAACCATCATAAGCATTCCATGTATTCCGGTCTGTGCGCTGGATTATTTTATATTTTTACCCCATGATGTGTTTCCTCCTCCTAAGGTTTGTGGTCCCACAGGTAAATCTGAGTTTTCTAAAGTGAAGTTATTGTTTTCTTTATCTTAAAAGGCTATTCTATAGGTCGTCTCTTTGATGGAGAAAAGATTTCTTGCAAATCAACTCATGACAGTATCCTTTTCTCCAAATTACAGAAGTTTGATTCCCAGATTTTGTAGATGTTTGTGACAGAAACTGCAAGGGCCTTTTTCTACAAAGCTTTCTGAAGCTCAGGTTCAGTTCCATAAGATCGCTGTTTGCGTGCATGTGTCAGAGGAGCAGGCATAAATTAATCCCCTCCGTCCAAGCTCCTGCGAGAGAGGTTGGAGAGCCTCAGATTAAAACAGATGTGCTTAAATGATACTGAGGGGGCAGGGGGGTGGGAGCTTAACACAGCACAGCCTGGGATCATTGATTAAAAAAGCCGTGTCTTTAGTCTGAGCCAAATCCAGCCCTGCACCGATACCCCCACCCCGTACACATGCACACGTGTGTGCACGCTCAGTCGCAGGCAGGCCTCAGTCTCAGAGTCACATAGGACGAACGGAGACGACGAAGAGCAGGACAGACGAGGAAGACCACAATATTGCTGCCGAACACCTCCACCCCCTGGAGCCGAGGATCCTGGGATTACATGGGTCAATTATACACTTAATCTGCTGCGCCTGTGGGATTAGGAGAGCGGCTCATTGATTGATTGAAGTATTTCCGGCGACCTTCTCAGACCCTCAGAGCCGTGCTTCAGTGTGACCAAACTCTCCCCCCACCGCTCGCCAACTGAAAGGCTGCTGCAGAGCGCAGAGGTCAGGGGGTCACAAAGGGCCCGAGATTGGAGGATTTCTGGTTGTTCTGTCCGCCGCTGGGCTCACGGTGGGCGGGTGTTGGTGTGTGCGGGGGCAGCATAGACTGCCAGCCGGCTGATGGACCTGCTGTCACTTGGCTGTCCGAGGACGCTTCACCACTTTGCCGTCTCCGGTCATGAACTGCCAGCCCACAGCCGCGCCAAGTGAACAGTTTAATTACAGCAAGCTCAGGCAGCACGCAAACTCCCCTCCCTCCTCCACAGCCCTTCAAGCCTGTTATATGTCTTCTTCTGCATGGGAACTTCACAGAGGAGAAACCTTATTTGGGTCTTAAAGCAACAAAGCTGTGAAAGTTTGCACAATTCTCACAGGTTCCCTTGAAGTTTGAGTTCCTTCTGTGAATGAGCAGGTTTATCTGCAACCACTGACACTGACGCAAACTTAAAAACCTTGGGATGCTTGATCATTTTAGCACAAGGTTGGTGTCAGCAGATACCTGCAAAGGGGAACATCCTGCTTTGACCGGCCAACCACAATGACAGAACAAACAAAACGTTAGGGTTTGGAAATCTCAAACACAGTCCAAAATCCACTGTTGTCTGTGGAGCATCAGTGAAAGATAGTGTGGTAAAATATGTATTTAATACTATAAGTTTATACATTAGGATAAAAAGGAGACATTGCTGTCATATTCAGAAGTAAAAGCCCCTTCTTTGCCATAATGTCTGTTTAGTTTCTTTAAGAAAAGCCTGTTAACCTCTAAAACATGGCCTTCAGGAAACAGAGCAAACTGTTTGTTTTGTGCTGAATAATCAGGGTTTGTGTTGCAGTGAGGTTATGTCTTTTATAAATTAGAGGTCTGAGGAAATGTTGATTATCTCTTAATACAACAGCTGTAATGAAACACGGCAACTTCAGCCAACAGTTGTTCACTGATACCACACAGAACTGTCCCACTGTCTGTGGGCAAAAACTGGGCAAACCTGAATGAGGCCCCAACAAAATATCTAGGTTGTAGACCACTCTGTGACCCTGTAGAGTGAACATGTTCATGCAGATTTATTTTTCTATAGACCTGCCTTTTTCAACCCCCCTGAACTCTGTGCACTACAAAGGGAGCCCGTTAGTGCTGTTCCAGTGATAAGTAGTGCAGTAGTACGTTTTACAGGAAGAATAAACAAACCCAACACCAGTTATGGAGGACATCGAGCCGGGGGTGGCTGTGGTACAGAGGTAGAGCGGTTAACCTCTGATTAGAATATTGCAAGCTCCATTCCCACCCATGTGCCAAAATGCCCCCGGGCAAGAAGCTGAATACCACATTGCCTGTATTGGTTGAGGTTGATGCCAGTGTGTGAAAATGTGTGTCTATGAGCGAATGGGACTGTCTTTGATTCTCCTTGGACCTTAAGCAAGATAGAAAAACACAAAATGAGTATTGACCATTTACTGTTTTACAGGAAGGATTTGAATGCAGATCCTTAAAGATCTAGCATGTCTAAAAGGAAAGTGAAGGAGTACTTTCCATTTATAGTTTTTATGTGATAGCTAAGTGGAGCGCCCCCTGAGGGCAGAAAGCTGCAGCTGTGCCATACCCACCAGTTTATGGACTTTTTCAGTATTGATGGGTCGTTGTAGCGTCTGATTCACTGAGCAGACTCTGTTGTATTTGTTTGTTTGCATACACATAATTAAAGCTGTCAAAGCTATATCCCGTATGACCCTAGAGCTCAGATCAAGGTATAATTAAGTGAACATGTTGAATGAAAAGTATTAACGATTAGCATTTTCTTTTACAGTGAACTTTTGCTGTCATTTTACCTACCAGATTACAGCCCTGTGAACCCGGAATGATCAAAATTACATTTTCCTTTTTGGGTAATGTAAATAAAAGACCTCTCCACCAGGGAGAAAAAGATACAACCCCTATAATGCAGGTGCTGGAAATGGGTCACAAGAACCCTAAAGTTTCTCTTCATATTTTTTGTGTTTATCTATTCTGCATTAGAAAGTTCAGAGTGAGCTTCCATCTTGGATCAGTATTGCACACATGGAAGCTGTTTTTGTATTATCATTACTTCATGTCAAAGGTCAAATTTCCATTAGCTGTCTTACAGCTGAGTGTGTAAAATTTTCTCTCAACATACGTCCCAGTCTCTGGGGTAGTGGCATGCTGTAGAAGCCCATCCCAACCTATGATGCTTACTTTCAAGCAAAGGCTTGTTTTTAGAGTTTATGTTAAGAGCTTAGTGTGAATTCTAACCCTCACCCCTCACTCTTTGGCAACATCACTGTGGTGGAACCTGGAAGCAAAGAGACTTTAGTTTTGACAAGATTTCTTGATATGACTTCTCCACATGACTTTAGTCTTTGAGAAATTTAACTCAAAATTCAAGATCGAAAGGGCTAACTGGAGGCTGTTGAAGCTGAGCTTACATTTGTGACCAGTTGAATTGATGAAAAGAACCAAGTTCCTGATTGGTCAAAGTTTGACCTGGTTTAATGGCCATGTTTTGTACATCCACTTGAAGGTGTGATTTCTGAAACCTTTAGTGGGATAACCCACTACCTGCAGATATTTTTACATCTGAAACTATTTTTTTGGCTCATCTTTTGGCTTCGTCTGTCTAATAGTCAGTATTGTGGCAGAAATTACTTGCTGCCGAGTGTTCTTTACACACAGCCTGCTGCTTCTGAGACACAACAACCAGATAAACTTAATGCCTCGTCCAAAACAACAGCACTGCCATGCTGTGCTGATGTTCTCTTGTTGTTTGCCATACCAGCCAGTAATCCATTTTAGGGCTGAAAGAAAATGGCTGTAAAAAGATTCCACAGTTATTAGGGAGGAAAATAAGGCTTATAGAGATGGGTCATGATGATTGTTATGGTAAAAACCAGGATGGTTAAAGTAATAACAAAAGTCCTGTCTCACAGGATGGTTTGATGGACTGTATGTGAATGCTGAAAACATGTTTGAAAAGGTTTCTCTTCCATTTAATGAAGTCGGTAAGCAGCTTAGTGTCCACAGTAATTACTAAGGGAGCATTTTGTTTCTCTCCTTGGGGTCTTTTGGCTCTAAATCCTCGCAGCGTTCCCGGCTCTGCCTCTGAGAGGAAGCAGCTAAGGACACTAAAACCTCGATCATCCCTGAAGGAGGGAAATACAACTTTAATGGAGACTTCTCCTTTGTCTTGTCCTGCCGGTTTATTGATGAGGGCTGGTGGGGTGAATTGATCGAGGACACATGTCATCTCACGGGTCTCTATCACCCTTTCGCAGCCCCCCTCCACTCCTCCTCCCCTCTGCCTTGTTAAAGGGAGGTACGGTGGCATTTGTTTGATTAACTTGTCTGACAAAAGTGACAGCTGCTCATGGGTGTATGTGGATGAGTGGCCCAGCGCCGCTCCCTCTTTGTACATCTGTCAGAGCCGGAGCAGGGCGAGCGAGGTAAAAAGAGACAAATTGGACCCAAAAAGAAGGCCATTCACCTTCCCCAGACCCCCCTCTGGTGCTACACCCCTCTCTCCCATTCAGGTGCTCGGCGGGACCCTCAAGTGCTTGCTGGCTTATTCCATTTTCATTCCCCCTATAGAGTTCCCTGAGCCCACAAGTGTTTTAGCCCTCTTTTTTCTCTCCTCAATCCACCCCTAAGCGGCTCTTTGTAAGTAGAATGGCTCACTTTTCTCAGGGCCCGAAGCTGGCAGCTTTTTTTCTCTTTTTATTGTCCACCACAGAGCTTTTCTGTAGCTCATTGTATGTTTACTCAATGACTGGTCGCTGACCGTAATTCCAACTGTTTAGTTCCTCACAACATGGCCCCGCAGCCCCTCCTCCCATCACCCCATCATGCAGCCATCCCTTCTCCAAGCTGCTGTGTTTTTATAAAGTTGCTCCTTATTGGGTCTCTCTTATCCGCTGAGCCAACACTTGCTGCTACATGGAGAAGGCTGTTTTGAAAGAGACCCAGATTGCTGGCCTGAAAAGAAATCCAGGTTTGACATAAACATTTACCTTTCTCCTGTCACATACCTGTGAGAATCCCTGCCTTTCTGCTCCGGCACTCCTTTTCTAAGCCGCAGCACGGAGGAATCGCCTGCTGAGCCCATTTGGTTGCTGGCCCAGCTGTGCTCGGATAGCGGTCAATTTTCAGCCACAGTTTGCCTTTTATGTCAGCGGCACAATCAAAACAGTTGACAGCTGTGACTCATTGAGCCCAGAACCTGAGCGCGGCGCTGCTCTCCAAGTCCTGATTTAACCACACCAAACTTAACCCCCAAAACTGTTTAAAAAAGAGAGTCGTGCGGAGTCTGAGGATATAACTCCAAAAGCTTTCATGTTTGCTTGAAAACATCACATTTCTACTCGATGTGCCATAAGATGTACAGTCACACAACAACGGCTGACATGCTCTCTGTCAGAGTGGAGGGAATCTGAATAGGGTCAAAAAGTAAAGTTCAGATTAGTTTGAACTTTTGTCAGTAAATCTTGAGGAGGGAGTGAAAAAGGCAAGAAAATTTGCATCAAACTGAACAAGGTTGCACATTAATTTCTGGATATCCTGTCAGACCGTAGAACTCAGATTAAGGAATAATCATATTAACCACAACGAGTCAAACTCAATTCATAATAAACTTTTTACACAGGTGTTCCTCAGATCAAGGTCTATTGAAAATCACACACACAAATTTACTTATAAATAGCATCTAATGTAAACCACAATTAGAACAATAAAAAGTAAACACTGAGGAAGCCCTGAATAAAACATTAAAGCAATATTTATTAATTAGCTATTAAAAATAAAAGATACGAAATTTGAAATATTCAAAAATTGGAGAAAAAAAGTAAAAGTTCAGTTAAGTATAAACATCAGATTTATTTTTTATTGTTTTTTAATACGTTAAACATTCGCCTATTAAGATTATACTTTAACAACCAAGCTGAAATTCAGTTAAGAACTTAATTGAACACATAATATAGAATCAAGTCTGCTTCTTTTTGGAATTGTTTAAATTTTTGGTGTTTAAAATAGTTTTAAAATTTTTAATTCGGCTCGTAGAGGATTTCATTAGAGGAATTAAAGGTCCAAGTGCTTGTCAGGATGCTGCCATGAAACTTGCAGAGTACATAACGGCGTTCCAGCCCGGCGTTTCTAAATTCATAAATTACCTTTTCAAGGTCAACATAAAAAAGACGTCACTTTAGCCAGAAGGTTAAGTTAAGAAAAGCTGACTGACGAGAGTAGAGGTTTATGGAGGCAAACGACCAGGATAAAGAAGACAGAAAGTCTTTAAGGGAGTTTAAAAAGGAAGTCATTAAGGCCCCACTTGATTTTTTAAAAAAAAGGTGTATTTTTGTTTTGATTTAATGAGTTTTGCTGAATAAAACGGCACTTGAAGACAATTATTTATAAATGAACAGTTTGATTTTTGGCTTTCGTGGATTGATCTGGAATTTGCTAATGTACCATTCATTTCCTGTTTTTTCTTTTTGGGGTTTTTGTTCTCTATGCGCTTTAAGAGGCAAACAGTAGGGAACCGTTGCTTGATATAGAAATCTAAATTTTGTGTCAGAACTCTAACAGGAATTCATAGACAACCGTGAAGGTTCTGGTTTGGACCAAAGGTCCGTAGTGAAGTTTTAGATGTTGTCAGAAGTAGGATGTACCTTCCAGATGACATCAGCATCCCTGGTTCCAACTCTGTTTGTTGAAGAGCTCCATTTGCTCTCCGAGCCCTTACAGAAAGGGGGTGGGCGTCTCACGCTCATGTTTGAGTTACTATGGCGACAGTGTGTGGTCATCGGTGCGCCCTGGTTGGAGAACCTTAGGTCAGACTAGAATAGGCCAGCGGTGGGCTCTGAAAGGAGAAACAGGTAAGATTAGACGAGCCTTTTGTCAGAAGCACACAATGTCCTGCAGTCAGATTTAAGGAGCCCCCACCCTGTCAAGCTGTTTATTTCATTGTGTGCGAGTGGCTGTGTTGAGCGGTGTGTGTGTGGTGGTGAACACGTGTATGTGTGTGTGGTGAAAGTGCGGCAGAAAAAGCAGTGTTGCTTTATGGCACTCAGCAGCCTTCCTTCTCCTTCACAACGCAGCCTGTCACTCGGCATTAGCGTTGCCGCACCAGCAATCATCATTCCATGCCTCCTGCTAATTGCAGACACAGCTGGGTATCAGCAGGATGTGCCCCCCCTTCTCTTTCCACACACACAGCTTACATACTTGGCCTTAATCTTAACACAGCAATGACAAAACAGACGTTTGATTTCTCTTCACTGAGCACAAACTCTGCCATCCTCCTCTTTGCAAGATCATTTAATGGACAGAAACTGGAATCTGTGTTGAAAACGGATGCTTTTCTCAATAACTCAAACATGCATGTGCTCAAAATGTCATGCGTGGAGGTGATGAAGTGGTGAGATTCAAATCTTCAGCTCTTCTGACCAGTGAGCCAGGGTTCAGTGAATCTAGTCCTTTTGATCACTTGTTGCAGAGTTGAAGTTTTTTCTAAGAACATTTTCTTTAATGTGCATCATATCACAGGAGCAAATGTTCTAAGAGAATTTGTGCTAAGAAAAGTTTCATATTTGAACCAGCTGATTCAGAAAAGAGCAAGGCATCAACTGCCATGTTAAGCTCGACTTTACACCAAAAATATGCCAGTGAACTTGAGGTATGACCCAACAAAAATCCTCACTTTGCTTTGTCTCGTCCAACTGCCCATTTTTGTCATGAAGTTTAGCAAACTCCAATCAAATACGGCTGACCTATAACACCCATTAAAAATTCTCTGAATAACATCATTTTTCCAGTTTCCATGTTGACTTTCTCAATATAACAGATGTTTTGTTCATTATAATCTGCACCTTGATATAATTTCTTGATGAAAATGTGGTTATATGAAGTCTTCACTCAATGACTTCTGTCGTTTTTACTGATTAACTCTGAAGATGGAGACAAAATTCACCAAGACTCTGGCACCAGAGATGTGGGTGTAATTCATTGACAGTTGAGTGGTGTGTAACTCCTTGACATCTGTGAAAATTGGACACAGTATCCCCTTCCATCATCCGTTGCAAATAGAAATTACCCACTGGTCCCAGAAACCCAAAATCCCAGAGACTTCTGTTAGGAAATAAAAAGCTATTACTCAGTCAAAAACACCTAATTTTTTGTATTGATATTTTTCTTTATCACAAGTTATTCAGGTTATAAACTGACGAATCAGATGCCTTAGTAAAAGCACGTGGTGCCCGCTGGCCCCACCTCGAACAATAGAAACATTTGATTGACAGATTCTGAGCCCCTTTCAGTGGAAGGGGTGTGGCTTTCCAACAAGCTCACTCCTGATAAGCGAAGAGTGGTTGCCATAGAAACAGTGACTCAGACCAATCACCACTCACTAACCTCATGTGTTTCCAACATGGCGATGTCTGTATCATGGAAAATGGCGAGCGAATTGACTTCATTTGGCTGGAACTGGAGGTAAGACATTTTCTATGTGTGACATCACAGTTGCTTTGTCCATCTCTGTATTCCAGGGCTGAACAACCCTGGTCCTCAAGAGCCACGACCCTACCTGTTTTCCAGCTCTCTCTTGAATGTTTGATGCTAACTAACTAAATCAGGTGTTTTCAGTCAATCAGGATGTGAAATCACTTGACTCAGCTAATCGGCAGCAAACTGTTCAGGGTGAGCTGGAAAATAGGTAGGGTTGTGGCTCTTGAGGACCAGGGTTGACCAGCCCTGCTATATACTGTGAACGGTGTAACCGCAACACAAAAATGAGCATAACCACACTAAGTCACACATTTTAAATACTTAAAGCATTGATTTTAAAAAAAAGTTGGTAAAAATAAATAATTATTTCTAAGTATTTTCTAATCCTTGATCTGAAAGGGATCATTTTTGGGAAAAGTTTACTCCAGTTTCTGTTTGATTTCCTTTAACTTGCACCCTCCCACCCCCATATGTCTCTTTGCATTCGGTCTCTGTGTGGACGCCTGGTCCCCTCAAGGTCAGTGGCACCAGCAGAGGTCCCGTTGCAGCAATTCCATGCAGCCACACACACATGCACGCACGTGCACAGGAGGCAAAAAGAGGCAGAGTCCCAAGCTGCTTGTAATCTGTGTCCCCCCCCACAGAGAGGCCCCTCTTCAGCTCCACATTCCTGCCTCTCAGCAGCACAAAAGCTCCTGAGTAGCCTCACAAAGCGGAGCCTGTGACCTAACAAATGTTTTGGCCTTTGTGCGTTTGTGAGCCCGCACGTGAACGGTTACAAGGAGCGTTTTAACCCCTTCAGCTCCGGTACCGTCAGCGTGCTGGAAACTGTCCCTCACTGAAGTTTTGCACGGATGAGTGACGCTGATGTGCATTTTCAGTCTTCATATTTCTCCTGTTTCAGTGGTGATGGGGTGGGGGGTGGGGGTGTTCCTGCAGTCTTAACTCAGTAAAACTGCTGCAAGTGTAAGTGGGAAAAGTTTCCACTCCGTCTGTTATTCATGTAAACCTTAGTGAAAAAGTGTGAAGAACATGAACAAAGGTAAATTTTTGAATTTTAAAAATGTGTGACTGAGATAAACAATATATTTAATTTATTTTTTGCAAGCTGACTTGTGATTTACACCTTCAACAGTATTCTAAATGCCATAATTTATAATTAATATTCTCTGTGGTCAGAGAATATATTTTATCTCCAAAGATGCTGTTAAAGCAGCAGCTGTAACAGCATCAGCAAAGTTCTTGGTGTCTAAATTTCCTTCAGCAGGAAAATTGGATCTGCAATGTCCATCTTTCAAAAATTAGACAGTTTCAGAATTTTTTGTCACTACTTTAATACTTTACTGCTTTGTGACGGTTTGTTCTCGTGAGTCACTTGTTCTCGCCCTCGTGTCGCCGGAAATCTTTAAAAAATCTTCTCTCCAAACAGTGACAGAGGAGTTTGAGGCGTTTTGCGAGTCTGAGCGACGTTACCTATGGTCTAGTGGAAACAGAAACGGGTTGGGATGGTTATTTCAAGCTTCTACACAAAAAAAACAACAGAGCAAAAACTGCAATCTTGTAAGACTGTTATTTAAGCCAGGTCATTTAATCTGTGTAATTATTTTAATACTGGTCTTTATAAGTGACCAACAGATTAAGTTACAGAGATTTGTTGTACTGAAACTGAACATTTCTAGCACTACCTCCGGTCACCGCCCTTCCTTTTGTTAGCAGAACACACCTGGTCCAGGTCATTTACAGCAGTATGGTAGAGTATGGTGTGGCAGGTCATTGGCCCATGATGCTAGATACTCTTTTGATAAATTAATGTAAAGGTGACAACTGGTAAAGTGTGTGCTGTTAAAGTCATTTTGATCTATTTTAATATTCCCAGTGGTCTTTTAATTATGATTATCCTTTTTATTGCTAAAATAAATGTTAAAAACTATTGTTTTCTGAACTATTGTTTGTGCAGAGCAGCAGTAGTTCATTAGAAATGTGCCTCTGAGCTGTGGGCAGGAATACGCAGTAAGCCCACCCCCACATCCCGTCATTCGTCTGTTCACGCTTACTCCAGCTAGCTAACAGCCACTTACAACCCTAACCTAACATTAGTGGTTCTACAAAAGCGGCAAGCCATATCGAAGTTATCCAGCTGTACATTTTTGAGTCAGATGCCAGTTCAGATGAGGAAAATGAAGATGTAGTTGTCTATAAGTGCATGAATCAGAATGGAGCAGAGCGGGGAGCTTGTGGCTCAGCGCATTTTTTACATCCCAAATATCCTTTGTTTTTCCAACTGCATTTTTTCATTTGCTTTTTATTCACAACAATTTGAAGAAAGAAATTCTGAGAAAGGCAATTTTAAGTTTAATTTTCTTATTTGTGTCGTCCCTTATCAGAAAAATGTCACAAGACCATTTTAAAAACACCCACAATTTATTGGAGTGGGGCTTTATTGAATGCTGTCCTCTGGCAAATTTTAGCCTGGATGTCTTTGTGAGTCTGAGCAACATTCATGCATCTCCTAAATGCAATTCCATGTAAAAACTGTTGCTTTCCTTAGTTCAGATTTGGGTTTCAAACGTGGAACGTGGTACACAGGACAGATGCTAGCCAGCATCCGTTTGGAACGCCCTTCTTCTCTGTGGCTGCTGGTCCAGCAGCTCCTGCTGATGAAGCAAGCGTTCGCTGGCAGAGCGAAGCAGCTCAGAGCGGCCTCTCATCGGCCCGCTGACACCCTGAACCCTGCGCTCATGTTTTCTCACAGATTAGAAAGGAACGAGTCTGTGGGGTTAGGCACCAGCCCCATGAATGAGGTAAGGTGGAGGGGGCGGAGGAGATGGAGAGGTGTGTTATTTTTGCATTTTTTACCCCCCAAGAGCTGTGTGAAGATCTGGGTGTGAACACAGGCGAGGTTTGTGAGAGTGGCAGTGGCTGGTGTCAGATGGGGGCAGGAGGTTGCTCGATCTCCCGGCTCCCACTCAAAGGGGGACGGACTGGCAGAGTTACTTATGTGTGTGTGTTTGTGCGTGTGTGATGTGTGTCTAAAGGTAGGGGTTCATCAGTATGTTGTGAGGTGATGAAGCACCCAAATGCTCTCACAGATAACCCGGTTGTCCCCCCTCCCTTTAGATGGAGCTCGTTAGTGTCACAGATTTGAACCCGTCGGGTTATGCCATTAAGCATTCAGAGCCATGTTGCGCTTGTTTTGGCTGTCGGCAAGTGCGAGCCCCCCGCTGGTCTTCATGCAGCCCATAAAGCAGAGCTGATTTTGTCTGTTCTGATGATTTTCTTTTGTTTGTTGGGGGGCTGGGGGGACTATAGCTTGTTCATTTGGCGAGCTCAGTGAATGTTGAAGTAGAGTTCAGTTTCACCAACATGTGGACAGCGTCCTCCCCCTTCTATAGTGAGGGGTCACTTGTCTCCCAGTTTGAAGCCGGTTTGAAGTTTTCACATTTCTGCTAAAACGCAGGCAGACTGTAGTTCCGCATGGGAGTGGGGGGGCGAGTGAAAAATTGGTCCAGAAGTGGTGTCAAGATACCATTTGGAGGGGAAAAGTCACAGCAAAAGAAATGACAATTAGAGACATATCTGTTTAATTTCATGCAATAGAGAAGCTGTGAGTCTTTGTGCTGAAAGTTAAGAATGTGCTGTGAAAAACAGAAAATTGCTATGACTCCTCCATGTCTCGCAGGTGGGTTTGAAAGATTAATACAGTTAGAAAAGAACATTTTAGGATTTATCTTTTTTATTAAAGACCCACTCCAGTGAAAATAGTGTTTGTAACACTATTGTTGCATTTTTCTGATGATGGAGGACATTTATAAAGAACATTAAGCTTAAAATTTAGTATTTTAAGTATTTCTGAGTATTTCTGTAGTCAAATTTTTGTGAATTTTTTTGTGAAATTTTTTTATGAAAGCTGGAAAAAGCTTGTAGGTGCTCTGCTCTATTTTTTGATACACCCATTAAGGCTGGGTTGGGGTTGTAAGTGGCTGTAAGCTGTGGGAGAGAGTGTTAACAGACAGATGTGGGGGCAAGCTTTCTCCACACCAACATTCTCAAATCTCGGAGGCGAATTTCATAATGAGTTACTGTGGCTTTACAGAGACTATGTCTTAGGAAATGACAGGTTTTTGATTTTGGCTAAAAATGCCATAATCATAATTAAAAGACCACTCAGAAGGCTTTTCAAGTAGAGCAAAAGATTATCGTGAAAAGTCCAACAAACATGACGCTTGTTTCCGTTGCTTCCTTACATACGGAAGTCCGAAGAATACATAGTACAAATAACTGTCCTCCCTCAAAGTGCTTTAAGAAGAGTTAGAGGTGCAACACCTTTTTTGTTAAACAGTCTTTGCATCTGACCAACATATTTCTTTAACTTTTTTGGTGTGTAAGAGTTCCTTGATGCTGCTCATTTCTAACCCGAACCTTTTTTCTGTCACTTGTTTTGTAGATTTTAGGGCATCACACAGGGACTGGTTGTCAGTGACACAGACACGAGGCAGCATGTTCACATTAGGTTTTCCAGTTGTCAGTTCTGAATATAGTGTAGTTAAAAACATTGCGTTGCCAATCCCATCTGACATAGTCAGGGTTTCACCCGCCAGTGTACTTCTCACTACACGTCTGATTTTCTTTGATTGCCAGAATAGAAGGGAGAACTTTCCATTTTTTTCCATGAGTGTAATGAAAACTCCTCCATCTAGGAAATTACCCAGTGAGGCATCACTGAAAATGACCAAACTCAAATCTTCACTGCTGTCCAGATGTTGAAATGCAACCTTTTCCAACTTGAATTTTCAAATCACTTTGTCAACTTTATGTAGGGACTGAACTGCGGCATTTTCAATTTTGTATGCCAGATTACAAATATATCTGTTCTTGTTTGCTTTGCAACCCACAAAGTCTGTCTTATTTTGGACCTGATTTTTTCTTTTTCCATCTCATTTAGTGTGAAATCTCTCTGTTTAGCTCGGGCTGGCTGTAAACGAGCTGGTTGGTGATTGTCAATGGACATGTACAGTACCAACCACAGTAGCAATTTCCATCCCCACGTAAGAGAAACTGTCACGCTCTTCGCGACCCACGTGGAAACCAAATTTAAGAACAGGGATAACAATAGCTTCAAAGTTGTCTGATCCTGCCCAAAGAAAAGCATCAGCATGACATGCCATTACTCCAGAGATCTTACTCCTCAATCTGCAGGATCAACTTGTGATCTTTTAGCAGTTTTTTTACTTTGTTGTACCAATAGAGAGATGCGTCTGCAAGTCCATAAACACATTTTTTTAGTTTCCTCAAAACATTGTCCAACCCTGCTTCAGATGGGGGGGCGAACGTTAATGTCTCCGGAGAGCCCCATTCCCTGCAAAAATGCAGACTTAATGTCCATAGAATGAACTTTCCAATTGTTCTCACAAATGAAACATGTAGGAGCCTCCTTTTGTAACTGCTTCTGTTTGCCACAAGGTGAGCTTTAGGAACAATACCGTTTGCAGTTTCTTTTTCAGCGTACACACTCATCTGGTAGAGATACAGTTGTGATCCTTATCTGCGACCTCTTCATAAATGCCATTGTTTCACCAGTTTTCAAACTTTTGCTGTTTAGCAGCATCAAAAGAAATGTCTTTGATGATGAGTACATCAGAAACTGTGTTTTCATGTTCAGTGTGAAGGTTGTCAAACTAAGACAAATCGAATGCCTGTGTTTGTCCCTCACTGCCATCAGGTTCAAAATGCTGCCCATTGTACCAGTTTTTTTTAAAACCCTGGCTGTGTGGCGGACGCCATCACTTCTATTGCTTTGTTTTGATTTGAAACGGTGATGTATCCAAGTGAGCGGCTGGGTTTAGTGAGGAGAAGTGAGACCTTCTCCCACCATGCTTTGGGAAAGTCTACGCTTCTCGAAGACGAATGAATTTTGGTCCACAGGGCGAAGCAGCTGTGCTCCTGAGAGTGCATGCAGAGTCACGCACACGCCCCCCCTTATCTGCCTGTGAGATTCTGCGTTCCCTCCTGGATGACTCTCCTCAACCTTGGAATAATGTTCCACTGCTGGCAGCGGGGACAGAAGCCCTCGTCGTGAATTTGTGGAGCAGATAATCATCTTGGTCGCCTGTCAGATGTTGTCGCTAAAGTGCCACCAACTTTTTTCATTATTATGTTTACATTACAATCAGCAGCAGGGTTATGGAGAGCGTCAGAATGATCAGAATTCTCATAGACTGGACTTTTTGTGGACTAAACAGTCCTTTCTTTTGCCCACTAAAGCAGTTTACTGAGCAATGGCATCTTGAGGATCTTTGTTCAGCATCTATAGTCTTCTGCTACTGCAGTCTGAGCAGCAGCTTTGCGCTCTGGTTTTGGTCGTGCTCCTCCATTCTCCTTATTTTCAGCTCAGATGAGCAACATGAGCTGAAAAGTGATCAGGTCTCCATCGCGCCGGATTGAAATGAACTTCTTTCTGTTTTGCAACATAAAAGAAAATGCAGCACCAAATGCTTGCTGCAAAGATGGTTGCAGATGGGATCTGCTTGGTGCAAAGCGCAAAGCGTACAGAGAAAGGAGAAGCGAAGACGAGTGAATGATGGAAGGAGGGCGAGCAGCCAGTCAGAGGCTCAGTCACTCCAGGCCTGGCCTCTCGGCGGGGGGTTGTGTTCGGGGCGAGATCACAGGCCTGCTGCCACGCTGAAGCCTTCACAGGCACACAGCGACAGAGAGGAGGCTGCTGGCAGCAGGTCGCCTCTGTGATTCACCCCGGACTGCTCTGCCTCACCACCGCCATTTCTGACATCTCTGCAGCACCAACTGATCTCCACCTGCAGGGAAACCTGCCCTCCCCCCCGCTGCTCACAGCTCCAGCAGCAGGTCTGAGGCAGCAAGGAGGATGTGATCAACAACAAGTGACACAAACGAGTGGTGAAGCACAAATCACTGGTAATGTACAGCCTCATGGACACAAAGAGAGCACAGAGTATCTTTTTTTTTTTTTTAAGGTGGCTCCATATTTACTTTAACTTCACAGCTGCATTTATTTTTTCAGGTTTTAGGCTAAAAATTTCTTGCCAATTTTGCCAACTAGGTCATATCGTTTGATTGCTTTGTTCCAGCCGTCTTTTGATCGACTTATAGCGTTAAGAGACGTGAAATCGGGCTTTTGTAAAGAGAAGCAGAAAACAATGGTTTTATGATATTGTTTTTGGCAGTGAATCAGCTATTGTTGACAAGAACATTCAAGCCCTCCCCCTTAACTTTCTCACGAGAGTCTCTTGTCCGTCTCTGTAAACGGAGCAGCTCGTGTCTGTGATCGCGTCAGGAATCCTTCCGGTCAGCTAGGTCTGCGTGACAATAGTTGTTCAGTTTTCTGTCGCCCTTGTGGATTTGATTGTTTTTCTACCTGGAGTTAGTCAGGATCAGCAAAAGAACATTTTGAGCTATTTTACATGCTACAACTGCTGTCACATGGAGTGGAAATGTGAAAAACTTATGTAAACTGTAATTCTTCTCCCACAACCCAGAAAAAGTCTTTAAAATTCTAATTATAAAATTATCTCTATGTAAAAGCATGTAACTCCACTGACGGGTAAAAGCAATGCAGCTTTCTTTTTTATTGAACCTTCTTACACAGAGACATTCTAAAGAGTTTGTCAGCAATGCAAAAGCAGGGAAACAATATCAAAAATAAGCTAAAAATAAGAGACTGTATTTGAAGCAACCTTTTCATGTTTAAAGTCATATATTAATAAACATTTAAGTGTCTGTGAGGATTTTCGGTCATCTGCATCATGTTTTCAAAGGATTCTGTTCTTTTGGGCGTTTAGAGTTAGTTGATGTCTGGGACCTGAGTCCATCAGGAAGCGGGATCCAACTGTGAGCAGCAGAGAAGCTGAAAGCAGTGTCTCTCTTTTTTTATTCAGATTATAGCTTCTACCAGCTGTGAATGTTCCCTGTATATCTCAACCCTTCTGCTGGGTTTGTGGAAGACCAGGACATCTGATTGGTATTTGGCTCCTCCACAAACTGGTAACTAGTATACAGACTTGAGAAGAAGATTGATGTGGTTGGTTCTGGTTTTGCAGCAGTGTTCTGAAGGAGCTACAGCTCTCCAAGTCTTTTTTGGAAGAAACTGAAGACAAACGCATTAGTTCATGCTGCAGGAGATGAAGGCATGAATCAGCTTCTACAAATTAAAATATGAGTTTTCGTACTCTCTTAGTCTGCTTGAGATTGTGACACAAAGATGTCAATGTTGGCTTTTGATTTTAATTCCTCAAGAAATTATTTTTCTAGCATGCTTCACTCTTTCCTTTGTTTAAAAAAAAAAAGGACTTCTGTCTGTCGTCGTTTAACCAAAGGACGCTTGACTGCATCCATAAGTTTAGCTGCTCCAAGCAAAGTTAAATGTCATATTCATAGCAATGTGAAACATCCGTGTGCATGATCTGATCCAAAGGGAGCAGGTATAGATGAAATCGAAGGCATCCAACAAACCCTGGGGCACGCCGCATGACACGGAGACTCCCAGATACATGATTGTTTCAGGAAGGCATTGTCCCACCTTTCAAAATAAGATCTTACCCAACTGTACACATGATAATCCCACCCGCTTGTCCAACCTGTCGAGCAGGATTTCACAGCCGGTGGAATGAAAGGCTGCACTCAGGTGTGTGTGACGTCATGCACTATTTCCATCTGAGCAGTGTCTCTTTTTGTTACCCTGCTATTTTTGTCAGTTGTTTCCTAATATTTTATGCACTTTGTAAATGATCCGCACTTCTGAAGCACAAATCTACCTAATGGTACATTATTCACTTTTACAAAGCTTCTCATTTACTTGTTTATCCATGTGTGAACAATCATGTTCACGTGAGGATGGAGGAGCAGCTTTTTCATTTACCCTAAGCCTCCCAACTTAGTGTCTTGGTTGTAAGGAAAATATAATAATAATGATAATGACATAAAATAAAAATCTGCTTTTTGTTAAGAAAACAAAGTTTTGTAATTTTTTTTCCAAAAGAGCATGTGAATATTATATGCTAAAAAGAACACATTTTTGTTCCCCACTTATTCCCCTGTCTCACTAGGCATTTTCATGAACTTTTGTTATAAAGATATCATTCTCTGAAGAGTTCTCCCCTCTTCTCAGAATGTTGTAATGACTGAATTTGCTGCTTCCTCCTTCCTCTTCATTTTACTTCCTTCTCTGTGGCCCGACCCATGCTTTGACCCTGGCTGCTGACAGTCACTTTATATTAATATCAGTCTGCATACTTCATGATTGAATAATTAGACTGGCAGCAGCCTGTGCACAGAGCAGAATGTTTGCAGCCTTTTGGCTCCTTTGGAGCGGAGCGTCTGCGGACTGGAAAGTCACTGTGAGTGATCCTGACAGAGTTGAGGTCTGCAGAGGAGCTCAGAACAACCCAGCTGTATGTTTCCTGATTCCTCCCATCATTCTGCACAAAACCCCCATCAGCCTGATCAAATGTAGCATTTGAAAAAAATATTCAAACTGGGTTAATAATGGTGTCATTTGAGGACACAAACGTGTGTTTGAATGTAAGGGTTGTGTTCTGTCAGGTTGAGGTCAGAACTCTGTCTAGCTCGTCCATGTCTTGATGAGCCTCCTTTGTGCTCTGCTGTGCAGTCATCTTAGAACAGGAAGTTTTTCCTTTAAAGTCCCTTCTTTTCCTCAGCTCTGTCCCTGGCACTGATGCTCCTGTGTTCTCACGGTTATGTTCCTGTGTTTGTGTTGCAGCAATGGTACACCAGCACCATGAACCTGATAGGAACATGGCTAACTGACCGGATGGACCTGCAGCTGCACGTTTACCAGCTCAAGATACTCATCAGGATTGTTAAAGTGAGAACCAGCAGCTTTCATTCTCATCTCAGACTCAAAGTGTTCATTATGTTTTCGATTAGAAATAATTAAAAGTTTGGGTTTAATTGCTTGGTGTTAAACATGAGCTCCTGTTTATTCCTGTCATTTTGTTCCATGTTATTTTTTTATGGTTCAGTTTATTTAAAAAAGGCAAATCATTTTCTCTAACTGAGAAAAGGACATTTTAATGGAAGAAAAGTTTTCCTGAGCAGCTTCTCTTCATTCTAACACGAACTCCTCTGGGGTCTTCTGTGATGTGGACCTTCTGCAGCAGACTTCATCCATCACAAAGAAACTGCTTCCTTTTACAACTTGTATCAAAGTGTCCTTAAACAAGACACTGAACCCCATGTCTCTGCCATCATAAATGAGTCAAACTTAACTCAGAACAAACCCAAACCAGCAGGTTTTTGTGATCAATGATAAGACGGAACAACCCGTCTTCAGTCTTTCATCTTCACGGGTGATAAAATCCATTTCCTTTACACATGATCTGCTCTTTCTTTATTCGTGGCAGAAAAAGTACAGAGACTTCCGCCTGCAGGGTGTCCTGGACTCCACGCTGAACAGTAAGATGTACGAGACGGTGAGAAACCGCCTCACCCTGGAGGAGGCCACAGCATCAGTAAGGGAAGGAGGGATGCAGGGCATTTCCATGAGGGACAGCGATGAAGACGAAAATGTTAACTAGATCCAATGGTCTGACGAATGTTTTTGGGGGGTGGGGGTGAGGTTAAGCACTGCCTGAGAACCACGCAGCCTTTTCCTGAACTCAGATTGTTGTAACTGGTTTCTTCCTTCGTTTGGACTCTGTTGTACCTGCACATTTTTGTCAGAGGTAGTAGAGACAGTGAATTTCTTGTGTCTGTAAACCTCAGTCTGTCACCGATGGTGACCAAGCTTTCCATCCATTACTACTCTCCCCGCTCTCTGTGTCTGTGGGGGGGGGGGGGGCATGGAAACGCTGCATTCAAATGTGTAGCATGTCTGAAGCTACAGAGTTCTTCCCCAGACACTAACAGCAGACTCTACTGGTAGCAATGGTGATGATGCAGAGGATGGAAGCAGAGCTGAGCGGGCCGGCAGCTCCTGTACCATCTGTCCATGTCCCAACACACTGCTGCAAACAAAAAAGGGGGAGAAGCATGTTTTCTTTGTCAACCCCTCTGAACCACTGCCCCCTACAACAGAGTAAAGCCACACACCACCACAGAGAGGGGCTCACAAGGAACATTCTAGTTTCTGAAGACTTACATACATCCTCCACCCCCCAGAGCATGGACCAAAAAGTTAGGATAAATCCACAAGAAGGTTTAGAGTAATCTGAAAAAAAGCTTCTTTTTTTTTCCTGCCTGAATGCCTGAAAATGTAGTTAAAGTTGGTCATTCTATAATTCAATATGTTGGTTAATGGAGCAATTCTGTTGAGTGTTTCTCCTCATCTGTAAACTGTAAACATTTTAAGAGTTTGTTGTTGGATGCTGTGGTTGTTGTGATGCTTTAATGTTGCACATTAAACAGTGAAAGACTGAAGTTAGCTTCTGATGTGGCAGCTAAAGGTGAAATTAATGGGAAATGTGTTAATCATGTAAGAAATAATACTGGTTACAAACTAAAGCATAGAAACAGCTCAAATGGGTTTAGGATTAGTCCACAGAAAACAGATTCACCAAAACAGTTGTGAATTTTGGTGTCATTTTTTTTTATCATGAATTAGTTATCTTGATTATGTCCACAGAGCACCTAAATTGTTGCTTACCCTTTGGTTCACTGAACATTAAACTGGAAATATTCTTGGATGTGAGACCACAGAGATCTGAAACTAAACATCTGCAGGATTTGGACCTCAGAAGGAAGTGTTGTACTTTCCCTATCCTCCTCAATCATATAAAGATATTCATATAAATCATTAAAACGATTATCTTGGAGACTCCTCTTCAAAAGATCTTCATTGGAGGAAGACTCCTGACACCTTCTTCAGCACAAAGGTGAAGAGCAGTTCCCGCAATCTCAGTAAACTCTTGTTTTTCCTATGAAATATCTTAATCAGTAAACACCTTTAAGGTTTCTAAAGTTAAGCACAGTAAACAAAAATGAAGCTGAAAATCAAAGAAGAATGCGATGCTAGAGTCCACAGCCTTCATTACTGCAGAAAAAACACTTAACGGCAAAAGGAAGCCAAGTTTGACTTTTAGCTTTGTTTAAACATTTTGCAGGTTTCAGTCATGCGACAAGCACGGCGAAGTTATACTACAGATATCGCATTCAAAACTGTGTTTGCACGTCGCTACTACGTAAATTTCTATGACCTTGACAGGCTCTACGTACAGAACGCGTGGACATTGAACGCCCATTGCCAGTTAACCGTTTGAAAATTGATCACGGAGGAGAAATGGATGATAGCAGTTTGTGCCCGAACAGAATTATATGACATCAAGTCGTTCATATATCGCCTGAAACAAGATTCGCAACCTCTTCCAGCTGCAGGTAGCGGTCATACGCTGGTAAATGGTAGAAAAAGAAGCTCCTCCAGTATGAATACAATGGGCTAAATGCTCCTTAAACGTACGTCTAATACCTGGTGTGTCGCTTACGATGGCTGCTTTCAACAAACTGATTTGGAATAATATAAGTCTCTCAGTTTGGTCGCCTCTCAAAAAATAAAGAACAGAGTTTTAGGTTCTTGTAACCCATTTCTAGCACCTGCAAAACTATTTATCCGTGAGGTAAAGAGAAAGAAAATCATAAATGTAAAGCGGAGAGCTTAATGCTAGTGCTATATATTAAACATACATAATACTTTCAGGGCAAAGATGGGAGGAGTTTAATAACAACTGAATTTATTATCAGCTGTAAAAGAAATCACTAATGTTTATGTAGATGCTACATTCAGGTCATTTTCAAGCTGAAGGGGTTTGTTACATATTTGCAACAACAGGCATGATGGGTTACAATCCATTAAATGTTTATTTAAACAAGGATTAGTCAAATCTGACAGACGTTTCTAGATTTTCCTAAATGATGCTCTCACACGTGAGGCAAATATCATTTTCTGAAGAAAAAAAAAGTTGGTAGGAGTGTGAAAACTTTCTGCCCCCAGAGGATGCTCCACTAAAAATGTGACGTCAAAAAAGTGAATCTTTTTTTTTTTTTTTTTTTTAGCAGCCCAAAATGTTTTCTGTGATGTTGAAGCAAATTTCAAGGCCACATATCGTATAAAAGCTCTGACAGAATTACAGAAGAGTTCCTTTCACCCAAAAATGTTTGCATGGAACATCCAGGCTTGTCTTTGTGTTGTTAAATACCAAGCCTGGGTGGATGTTTATGTGAAAATATATGAGGACGTTTTATAAATAATACCACCACCACCCCCTCCCGACAGAACTGCCTGCCCCACAGCATCTCCAGGTTCTATTCAGGTAAATGTTTGTGTGTTTGAAGCTTCGATTTCAGCCGGTCCTCCTGAGTTTGTGCATCATGGACATGTTTGTGCGCTCTGTACTTCCTGCTTGGATGTGATCATCCACAGTTGACCCCCCCTGCACACACAAACACACTCACCCACAGCCTGTAGTTTCCTTTTGTCAGCTCTTTTCTATGTTGCAGCTGTGCACGTGCTGCATGTACCTGCTGTTCACTCCAAGTGTTTTTGTTCCGTGTGTGAAGCCACTGTTGGGTCATCAGGGAAAACCTGCATTTCCAAGAATATTCCAATAAAAGGTGAATGGTGGGGGGCCTGTGTGTGTTTCTGCTCACTGACCTGATGAGCGGCTTCATCTCTGCTCCACTTTTATCAAGACGCTGATTCGGCAGACTGCAAAAAATACATATTTGTTAATCCCTGACCTCTCTTCCTTCACGTTTCCTTAAGACGCTCCGTCTGAGATTAAAGCTGTGGATTAAAGCCTCCAGCATCTTCAGGGCTGATATTATCGTCCAGAAGGAGATTGAAAGAATTGCCTCAGATCAAATCTGCAAAGACTAAATTCAAATCCTCACAAATATGAAAGCTCAGACTCAAGTCAGGAGGATTACATATCATATAGGTTCAAATTAAAAGACGGCAGGATAGATTTTAATTATTAATGGACAGAGGAAACAAATCCTTCTTGGAAAAAGTCAACTAGATTTTTGGATGGGATTTCAGGAAATGAGGTAAATCTAAACTACCAAAGAAAGAGTTTGCTGCCGTTTTTGAAGATTAAAAAAAATTCACATGAATTCTAAGTATGTGAACTAGTTCTGGAAACAAACCTGGATATAAAGAAGCTGCAACACATTTAAGTGACTCCCTATACGTAAACATGAAATATTTTGCTTTAAAAGTCAATGAAAAAATACTTTGTCATATGCAGGTACAAAAAGGCTGCTGTGGTCGGTGGATCAAACAGCTGTGGACAATTGAACCAGAGTTCTGGTGAGCTTTCAGACCTGCTAAATCAAGAGGACTTTTGAGGAAAACAGTGCATCTTTTTGTCTACCCTTCAGAAAACTGTCATAACAGAAAAAAAGACTCATCCCAGAAACCTGCAGTCTGCAGTCAAACACAAAAGGACCACAAGGTTTGAGGAGGAAATGACCTTCAATGGTGTTCTATGTAATGACTTATCACTGTTTCATTCAGCTACGAAGCTGAAAACTGACTTTACAGACTTTTTCTTGAAGTAAATATATGTGGGTCAAAACTGACCTGTAACACAACCAATTGTGAACGATGTAAAGAACTGGTTAAAGTGATGTTTTTAATTGTCTCTCAGCAAAATGTGTGGCAACACAAACTTTAGTTTGTATGATTCTCTTAAGGTTCATCATACTGGTTTTTGTAGGGGTAAAATTCAGGGTAATGGTGTATATAAATTAAATCTAAGGGACAGGGATGGATAGATGGATATTAGATTGTTAGATTCCCGACTTGTAGCCAAGTCTATCAAACTGTTGTGCGTACATTTGGGACATGGGTCAAAACTGTCTGAGATGGTTACAGAGAACTACTGGGGTGGTCGTGGTGCAAAGGTAGAGTGGTCAGCCTCTGATTGAAAGATCAGAGATTCGGCATCGTGCTGTCATCTTATGTGCACCTGTACCTCAAACATCTCCTGATGGGTTGCTTCGTGGCACATCAGAGACGTGGTTAAACCGTTTTCATTGGAGGACAGGCAGCAGATCTGCTTGGATTTTTTGGTTGATGTGTCTGTGTGGAGTACGTTTGCAGCTTCAGATGTTCAGACTCGCCGGAGGACCCTCCCTCCCCCTGGGGCGCTTCCCTGAAGGAGCGGGGCCGTCTGTGCAGAAGTGACAGGAACTCGGTGGACTTTTGATGCTAATTGTCTCTGCAGAGGCTGCGTCCTCCTTCATATCCAATACACAGAAATATAATCAGCGTGAAGCGCTGGAAGCAGCCGCTCTATTTTAGCATCAATCTGCACTGCGGGCGAGCTTCCTCTGAATATCATTCATTTAATTTCCCTGCCAATATCCAGACTCGAGCGGGTAGTTGTGCGCAAGGATAGACACCGGGGAGGATTAATAGGCCTGGAGATTTATGCCGGCACGATCTGAGCTGCTTTTGCTTTTAAGCTCCAATCAAGGGGGAAATGGGAAATGATAACTGTATCCAAATAAAAAGAATCTCCAGCTGACCGTGGCAGGGAGAAGAGGCCCCTGTGCTGCGGGGGGGCCCCATCGCACCGTCTCCCTCATGATATGCGAGCGGAAAGGAAATGAAATGAAGTGGGAAATTGGTGTGATTTTTCTGTGAAGAGGCACTTCATTTCACTGCGTCTCGGAGGTAAACAGTGTGCCAACAGGCCGAGAGGCGCCTCTTTGACCCGCCGGCGTGCCTCTGCTGGGGTAATTGGCTGCTGTTTGAGGGCAGGTAGATGTCAGAGCCTGATGATAGAAACGGCCCCTAAAGCCTCTTATGTTTCCCAAACCTGCTTATTGTGGCTTACAGAGGCACAACACGGACACTGATTAATTCTCATCTTTTCCCTGGAAATCGTAGCCGACAGTTGAAAGCAATCTCAGGGACCAAACACAGCAGGGGGACGTGAAGTCAAACCCCGGAGCCGGTCTACTGTCACCGGCGCGCACAGTTCACATCCGGGTGAGGATCAGCAGGACAGCGGCCTGGAACAGCAGCCGAACATCAGGAGATCATTTCATTTTTGCACAACAAATGTTCCGTTCAACGGTTTATAGTGGAAATTACAAACCGGTTTTGTTCTGAAACTGCATTCAACATCTTCCTGTTTGTTCTCAGCCCATTGTAGTCCAATCCTGTGTCAGTTTCTGATCCAGGTTTTTGGTGAAAATCAAAAAACCCTTCCTCTGCAGCTCTGCATTCAGCTCCTCATCTTCATCAACAGGGGGAGAAGGCCCTGAAGTCCTTTTTGTCATCTCAAACCAGGCTGGAAAAGTCTCTTGCCAGTTTATGTTTGAACAGCTGACTAATAAAAGGTCGATATTTATGTATTTAAATCTATTAAAAATAGACATACATTAAATGACATGGTCATTATTGTCATTGATGTGAATTTGTTATCCTCTTGATTCTAGTGCAACAAATGTTCACCCTTTGGCACATTCTGTCGGGGGGCGCCAGAGCACATCAGCTTTCACAGATCTCAGATTTCACTTCTGGTTTGGCAGTTTTTACGCCGGATGCCCTTCCTGACCCTGTGTTTTATCTGGGCTGGGGACAGGCACAAGGAGACCCAAACTCAGGAGCCCCTGTCACTACATAGCAACAATAGGCAGTATCGTGACAGGTTTAACCTAAGGACCCACGCTGGATTCAGCTCATCGCGCCCCCTGGGAAACAAACCCTGGTTGCACGTGCCCATCCAACATGGAGCTAACTGAGCAGTCCAACCACTCATCCTGGTGGAAAAAAAACACGTTTCGAAGGGTTTTTATCTGTTTCTGCTGGGGCTCAGAACGACCGAACTGGAACCATACACTCACACACTCATTACCATTCTTTCTCAACCATCTTCACATCTTCACATCTGTTCTGCATTCTTTTTGTTTTTCTGAACCCTCCCAGACACACACTCAGACACTTCTCCTCCGAGACTCATGTTACTGATTAAAGAAAAAAAATCATCAGCAGCAATGAAGGGATGGTTATTTTAAATGATGGCAAACTGGACTGCTGCATCCATGGCTCAGGGGGTGTGTGTGGTGGGGTGATGGGATGCCGGGGAGGTGGGGGGGGGTGTCCAGGACAGGTGAGGACACGACAGGCTGAAAATCCTCTGCAGACTCGAGGCGGAAACTCGTGCTGACAAAAAGACTGGCGCAGGGATCCAGTCAAACAGTCACTTCTGCTGTTTCCAGCACAAACAGAGATGACACGCCAGCATCCCCACAGCCCCCACCACCACCCAAAACTTTCCTCCTTCTGTCAGAGAAGTGCAAGGCAGCAAATTGCTTCTTCTGTTTGATAGGTGAGGGTTTGTAGAATAAAACTTTCTGTTCAAACCTGTGTATCAAGGACCTGTCTCAGTGTGTCTGTGCATGTGTGTGTGTGTGTGTGGGGGGGGGGGGGCCTCATCCCCCAGGAGCATAACTGAAGTCAGACTGCGAGCAGAAATGATAAACTTCATCAGAAAATTGCTCCTCAGACCAACCTAAAGAAATACAGTAAGCTCAGCAAAAGAAGGAAAGGGAGTAGAATTATACAGAGCTGTACTAGCTGCTCTTTTTTCCTCAAAAGTGTATAATAAAGACAGATTAATCTAAAATTGACAGAAAACTAAAATTCTCCTTTTCCCCTTTCACTCCTGCCTGGATCCCACATATTTTCATCTCCACCTGACCCTTTCCCAACATCAAACTCTGGGAGTTTCCTGTTTGTTTTGTTCCTTGAACATCCCATCATGGAGGCCTCATTGTGAAATGCTTCGTTCTGAAACCACAGATTTTTATCAGGAGGAGGTGATATTGTTTCTCAAGCATCAAACAGTCGTGTGAAAAAGAAATACCTGCATATCAGAGGAAATGGGAAATCATTGGGTTCTCACCAGGTCTTAAACTGATGCAAATACAATCCCAGCACGTCAAATATGACACTGTCTCATCATTTATGGAAGAAAAATGAGAAAGCCTGCAGCGGTGGAGTAAAGGAGGGATGGACTGCTGCAGAAAAACATCCAACTCTAACCAAACCAGAACTCCAAGACCCAGTTCTGGTCTAAACAATACAAAATCCAGCACCTGGAGGGTTTTTTTTTTCTTCTTTTGTCACATAGGAGCAGTTGAAACAACTGAATCATTTAGAGATTTCCTTTCTTCACAGCATTAAAGCGACACTGTCGTCACGTCTCCTTCTCGGTGTGACTCCAGAAAAGTTACGTCTAATTAAAAAAGGCTGAATGTTTAATAGAAATCGTATGTGACACCAGTGTGAGTAAATGAGCTACCTCCATGGGAGAATTCCCTTCCTGGTCTCACGTTTCCTCAGGTTTGCTGTCAGTGGAAGTCGTCACTGCGGGTGAACGTGTGAGGACTTCTGTCTGTGATTTCCTGTAAGAGACGTGTGAGGCTGCAGCTGGGAGAATTATCAGCAGGTCTACAGCAGCAGGTCTACAGCAGCAGGCTGGCGAAGGAGCTACAGAGAGTCAGAGCTTGAGCCGGGGATGTTCTTCAGCATCACGTGGACCAGAACTTCACTCTGGCAGGACGGATGAACCCAATGAAGTCAGAAGCTACAGCAGAAAAAGCTGTTTTAAATCTTGTGAATCTGTTTCTTTCACAGCTCCATTCCCATATGTGAAAGACTTGGTGTCATATAATTCTGGTCGGGCACAAACCGCAAATATTAATTTCTCTTTCACGATCAGTTTTCAAACGGTTGGCACTTAAGTAAATTAAAAAAGGTCACTACCCACACGAGGTACCCATACCAAATCTGAGTCCCTGATTGGTCAAAGTTCAACTGATTTAACGTTCAGTGGCCCAAAAATGGACTTATAAACTTGCATGGGGATGCTTGAATGTGAGTAAGCCCAAAATGCACATTCATGTGTGTCTAGACATTTCAATGGAAGTGGTCGCTTGAACGAGTGTTTCCAAGCCTGGTGTGAATACGAATCAGCCCTTTCCACCACAGTCAGTCAGTCAGTCTCACCTGTCAATCTCACACTACCTCCTATCCTTGACTCCTCACAGAGTCTTCAGATACTTCTCAAGTTTAGTGACTCATTCCTTATTCAGTGAAGCCATTGCCCTTTTTTTTTTTAGCTAAGAATCATAGTTTTAAAATCTAAAGGTGCTGATATTTGATCCCATCTGCTGCAGGTTGAGCTGCAAACAAAGTGAGGTAGAGGTCATGGTTTTCTAAATCCAAAAGGACTAATCATCTCAAACAGAAATGTCGTAGTAGTATTTCTCCATTTGACTCCACCAAAAAAAAAACAGAAAAAAAGTTATGAACAGAATCTGTGAGAAAGCTGCACTCTTATGGAGTCCAATTCCTCCTGGAGTTGGAGTTAACCACGATCAAAAAGGGATCCAAAGGCCTCTTCCAGAGCACTTCCCCTCATAAGATGCCTTAAAGAACAGGCTTGAATGCATCCTACAATTCCCCAAAGCAAATGTGGGTTTTAGGTATAAACTTCAAAATCCCTCGAAGATGAAACTAAAAAGGAAAGAACCTGATTTTAGCAAAATAAGTTTGCCTCTTTTGGAAGGATTTGTAACTCCACCTTAAAGTCCCTGCATCTCAGCAGAAGATTTAAACATGCTCCTGTCTCCCTGAATGACCTCTTCTGTGCCGGAGAAAAGGTTCTGTGATATCAGTCTCTGCTGGTCTTTCTGACATATTCCAAATCCATTCCTAAGTGTGCTATCTCTTGTTTTCCCTCAGCAATGAAGCCATGAATGAATGGAGATGCTTCCTTAATTAATCATTTGCATGTAAAAATGCTGTTTGCACCACAAGTTATTAGATACAGCAATGACAACAACAGCAGAGCAGAAGTGCTATTACGCTGAATGTGACAATGAGGCACTTGAGGAAGAGCGAAGGCAAGCAGATGTGTTTTGTGAGCTAAGTTTTCCCGTGTTGGACTCAAAACCAGAACAAAGATGAAGGGGACGAATGAGGCTACAGGTCTATCAATATTCAGGCCTGAGCGGAGCCTCATCAGCAGACTGGTTTGCTGCAGCTCCTCTCTGTCTCTCAGTGTCATCTTACTGAAGTCTGCACTGCAAAAACTGAATCTTAAGACAGTAAAAAGACCCTTGTTTTAGGGAAAGTTGTCCTATTTTCTGTCTTGCAAGAAGAATCTCATCAAGAAAACATTTTATTGCTATTTTTTTCCAAAATTATTAGTTAGATGATGCTGTGATTTTAGATTGAAACAAACAGACTTTTTGCAGCAACATTTTTAACATTTTGTTGTGGATCCTTATGACCTGCAGTCATCTTCAAAAACTGACAAAACTGGAAGAAGCTTTTGAAAGCATTATTTTTATTTTGTGGACTTAAATACAAAAAAGATTGATAAAAGCAGCATAAAACTGTTAACCAGTCACGCAGTAGTTGGCACGAAAATAACCAATCATTTTGGCCCCTTTTTTATGGTTTCCTTACAGTTTGTAATGTAACTAAAGTAATTAAACAAGATAATATGCTACCAGATATGCTTTTATTTTGAAAATGTCAAAACATTCAAAATGTTTGCATTAATCAGAAACATTGAAGTTTTAAAACTTTTTTTGTCCAAATATTTTTTTAAAAGACCCATGCAATGTTTCTAGCTTCTTTCCAATTACGGTTCTAAATCATTTTATCTAAATCATTTTTTCTATCAAATATTTCCTCCCCATGTTTAACCCCTTCATGCCTTAAAATATTTCCATCCACCCATTTTCAGAAGCCATTAATCCCTTTTTGGGGGTTGTTGGAGCCAACAAAGGAGCTGGGTGAAGGTGAGGTATGTTGTGAGGTTTACGAACAAAACATCTAATATTGTATTTAAATTATACAACCATTGTGCTTTTTTGTTTTGTTACATGAATTAAAGCAATGACAAGAACAACATTGCAGTGTGAGATATAAAATAGTTTCTAATTCTAAGTTTTAAAATATCTAAACTGCTGAGGGGGTTGCAGGTGTAAATTCCTGCTTTAGCTTTAATTATGTGCCTAATATTTCAAATGTTTATATACTCACTGGAATCTGCCACTAAATGTTTTGAGCGGTGGAGAGGGAAAGTGGCACCTCAGCCTGGGGGGGAGTCTGCCTGCAGCCAGAAGAGGTGACCCCTACATGCCTGCAGACACCACACAGGAACCCGTTAAATCAATGCTGTGGCTAATTGCTGTTGGAAGTGAATGGAGGGACCCGGGTTAGAGCAATGGGATCAATGTTTATTGTGTGGATGAGCCAGCCATTGTGGCTGAATAAACTCAAATTATAGTTTTTTTTCTTGCTTGATTTCCATATGAGAAGCAGAGAAACAACGGAGCCTAATCCCTCCACGCTGAGCTGCAGGTGTGGGACAAAAGTGATGAGGGATGTTTTTTAAGGTTATTAACAGGAAAACTGTTGTTGTGGGGCAGCGACATGCTGGGATAAGCAAGGCTTTAAATCTGGAGGGATTGAGGTAAACCTCCCTCTTCACTAAACTTCAATTGTGGCTGCAAAGTTATGAGTTTGTCCTCTTATATGTCTCTTGGTGTTCATTTAAACCTACTAAATATGAAGACTCATTAGTGGGTGGTCCAAACCCAAAGCTGTGACATTCCTGCAGAACCACCCCATGCATGGAGCTGGAGGTTTTGCGCAGATCTATGAAGGACCTCATGTGGATAAATGCCCCCTCAGCTCTGTTCTGTGGCTCTGAGGGACGACTGCAGTGTGAATTTATACACTTAAAACACTAGAGTTATATCTTTAACCCATTTTTTTGGCATGTTGGGCTTTAATTCTGGGTTACTTTTTGGAGCAAGACTAATTTTGTGGATAATAGTGGTTTTATTCCCCATTTTTGGTTGATTTTTTTTTTATCCAAATAATTAATTATTTTTCTGACCCATTAGACCCATTTCTGACCCATAATTGGGTTTGATATACACCAGTACATTTTATCAACTGCACTAAAACGCAGGGATGTGTCTAAAGAAATATAATAATTATTTGATTTGTTTGTATTAAAGTCATATGCATTATGATTACATTTACATTTTTATTTTGAGCTTCAATCATATGCAGCAAAAAGACACGATTTTCTAAGAGGAATTTAAATATTGTCCAAAATTTTAGTTTTAAAATGCTGTTGTGAATTTCAATGGAGTCAGAGATCTGAAGAACAAAAAAAAAACAACATTTATGGATTTAGCAGAAGCTAAATTCATTGCTGCCTGGTAGAGCCAGAATTTCACCTTTTTACTTCTTATTCAAGCTTCATTTTTTAACATCAAAGACCTGTTCCATATTTTCCTAACTGAGCTCTTCTCCAATTGTTCCCAGAATTTCCGAAATTCAGGCTCTTCTTTTAATTCCTTTCTATCTTATTTTCTATGGAGGTGTGACTGACGTGAAGCAGAAATGTCAGTGCGCATGTCTTTTTCTTGTTCCTGCAGCCACACATGGTGTTTGTATTGCAGAA
This sequence comes from Oryzias celebensis, assembly GCA_014656515.1. NCBI lineage: Eukaryota > Metazoa > Chordata > Actinopteri > Beloniformes > Adrianichthyidae > Oryzias > Oryzias celebensis. The sequence goes on from BNCR01000005.1 coordinate 12,095,344, forward strand.
GTGAACAGCAACAGGAATGACTGAGGATGCAGCCTAAAATGAGTGATACTTATCTGTTTGAAACTGTAAATATGAATGGATTTGTTTTCTTTTTTACTGAAGTAAACAAACAGTTTATTTGTTCATCTCAGTTCAGATCTGTTTGTTAGTTTTTGCAGCCTCTGTCTGGTGGAGTCCTTTTCTGATCTCTGAGAAACGCGCTGCATTCTAAAAGAAGAAGGTTGCCCTGCGTCATGCGCGCGCACCCCCACACACACACCCGTGCGCGTGCACTAAGGAGAAAAAGGCCCGCACGCAGGAGTCCGCTGCGCATCGATTGAAGCTCCCCCTCGGCCCCGCGGCCTCTCTCTGCCCTCCTCCGACCATCAAGTCTTTTCTTCCTTCTCTCCTCTCTCTTTCCGTCTCTCTTTCAGACTGAAAACACAAGCAGCTTCCCGCGGAGCTTTGGAGCGGCTGTCCCTACTTCTCCTCTGCGCGCGGATGAGACACCGCTTTGGAGCTGACAGGAGGACCAGCATCACCTCAACAGGTGGAAGAAGACCTTCTCGGTTCCGCGCGAGAGCGAGGAGGCTCCGAGGGCAACCGGCTGTTGCGGAGGGGGGGTTCCTCTGGTTTAAGAACGCGTACACAGGCGGAGCACCAACACGGACACGGTCCGATCAGGACGCATCTGCGCGCTCGGAGCGGCAGCTCGGTGAGGGCCGCTGATGTCAAAGGATCCGCGGCGCGGAGGGGCGGGCCCTGCCAGCGAGTGTCACTCAGCCGCCTGCTCATGTGACCATAAAGAGGTGAACTCCAACTCTGACTCAACTTCTTCTCAAATTGCGCAGCGCAGAGGCGGCTGCTGGTTTCTGCGTCCTCTGTCTGCTCTGCCTAATGAGGATTAGCCCATCACCCCTGGATGCTGCTGCGGTGGGGAGGGGGGCACCCATTTGAATACAAATGCGAGGCAGAGTGACAGCACGGTGCCCATGAGAGTGACGTGTCGTGTCTGTTCTGCGGGAGCTCAGGACCGTGAAGAGACGCGCGGCAGCTGGAGCGGTACCCGCACATCCTCATTCTGACTTCTGCTGCGAACGGCGGAGGCAGCATGGCGACTTCTGCCTCTCTGGAGACGGTGATGTCCTGCGGCAGGACAGGCCCGGCCGCTCCTCCAAAGAGCCTGGCCTTCTCCATCGACCGCATCATGGCCAAGAGCGCGGAGCCGCGGCGCAGCGCGGAGGAGCGCGCCGAGGGGAAGAAGGTGCTGGGGCTCTGCTCCCCTATCCCCTGCATGATCCCGCTACAGCCCTTCAGCTACGACCTGCAGGCCAAGGCGCTGATGAACTACTCGGACCTGTGGAGAGCCAGTTTCAGGGGAGCCCTGTGCGGCTCCGCGGCTGCTCCATGCAAAGGGGGCTGCGCCATGTGCGGCAAAGCGGAGCCCGGCCTGAAGCAGCCGCTGCTGGCGCCGGGCAGCCGGGTGGTGAAGCCGCAGGTCATCCACCAGGCTGTGGCCGTGCCCGGCTGCGGATCGCTCTACTACCTCAACTACCTGGACTCCGCGTACCAGCAGTCGGAGCTGCTGGCGGGACACTGGCTCTCCGGGCCGCAGGCGCAGGCCTCCTTGTCGGCGCACCACAGACTCCTGCTGCTGGAGAACGCAAAACTGAGCGGGCCGGGCGCAGAGAAGCTGCCCACACCGCAGTACCCGCACAAAGAGCACCTGCCGGGCCAGCTGGACCAAATCGTCAAGGAGAACCAGAACCTCAGCTCAGAGAAGAGCGGCGGGAAGGCGCACAGCCGGCTGAGCGGCGGCGGCGGCCTGGACGGAAAACACAAAAACTTTACCTGTGAGGTGTGCGGAAAGGTAAAATCAGCGTGCGTGAGCGCTTCCGTGCTTTTGACATTCTTTTTAAGTCTGAATGAGATTTCTTAAAATCATTGTTAATTTTGTTCTTTTTCTTTCTTTCTTTTAAGAATATTTTCCCAAAATATTTATTCTAAAAACATGTTTCATTTGAAGAGATGTCAACATTTAATCTATTTTTCTTTCTTTTTTTTTTTTAGTTTTCCTGACATTAAAAAAAAAAAAAGTTTTATTTTTTATTTTTTGCAGGTTTTCAACGCGCACTACAACCTGACCAGACACATGCCCGTGCACACAGGCGCGCGGCCTTTCGTCTGCAAAGTGTGCGGGAAAGGTTTCCGGCAAGCGAGCACACTGTGCAGACACAAGATCATCCACACCCAGGTGCGCGCGGCGCATGCGCGTCACATTTTAAAGTTTTATTTTCTTCATTAATATTTTTTTGTATTAAGAATTGTGCTTTTATTCCCTCCTTTTCCAGGAAAAGCCTCATAAATGTAACCAGTGCGGGAAAGCCTTCAACAGGAGCTCCACGCTGAACACGCACGTGCGGATCCACGCGGGGTACAAACCGTTCGTGTGCGAGTTTTGCGGGAAAGGATTCCATCAAAAAGGTGAGCCAGAACCAGAACCGGGAAAGTTCTGCTGATTATAGTTTCACTGTTTTTATTTTTTGTTTAATTTATTGTGTGTCTTAAGATCAGAAAAAAATAAAATGGATAAAATTCTGAGCCCACGTTGTACTTTTTTTAAAGGTCTCTTTCTTAAAAAAAAAAAGAAAAGTTATGCTTGAGTTAATATAAACGCGCGTGATCATGCCGGCGGCTGAGCGCGCGTGTTACCTGCGGCCCCCCGCCTGCCTTGAGGACATGGGCTACTCCCGCGTGCAGATTACCTGCAGGGCTCCGCGCGGCTCCGGTGTGTTTATAAAATGCTGATTTTTAAAACGTTTGACATTTTTTCGGTTTATGCACAGAAAGCCTTGAAAATAAAGCCCCCCACTCCCTCCCCAGCCAAACAGCTGCATTTGGGTTAGAGTCTGAATTGACTCATTTCTCTTTACTTGCAAATTTAGAGAAAAAGGGAACAAAATGTATCAGGTTTGAGTAATTTATTTGTACTTTGCTTTTGTTGGCTGATTGTTATTTACTGCTCAGAGCGCTCGTGCACCAGGTCTCTTCCATGGACCATCTCTGCAGAAAATGACTGATTTGTTGTAAACTTGATTTAACTTTGATAAATATTTATGGGAAGATTATTGAGATTTTATTTTGAAAAGAAAGAAAAAAAACTACACAGCGAGTATTTTTTTCTTATTATGTTATTGTAGTTTCTTTGACTCGTTTTAGGAAATTATACAGTTTTTTGGGCCTCTGTCTAAAATATTTAATATTTACTTAACGGTCAAAAACACTCGCTAGATGTAATTTATTAGAAGGTATTTCCTGTAATCAAACTCTGAACGTCAGAACTGCTTAATTGTCCTGTTAGTTTAAATAAAATAACAAGGCATTTACAACAAACTTCACTGTCAATTGTAAATAGCCTTTTCTCACTTACTCTAATTATTGAAAAGTCTATAAAAACCTGAAACAATGAAATTTGAAATTATTTTTAAATGATCAAAAATTCTTAAAATATGAAAGTTTTCACAATAAAACACAGTCCATGATAGTTAAAGACTCAGAAATGACACCGCAGCTGCACTGATGATCAGAATTTTGATTTTAGGACCTAAAACCTGCATGAAGAAAATGTATTTATCCATTAGAAGGACTTAAACCCAGATCCTTTACCAAACTTTGGACCTGACTTGGTCTGTGACAGTTTGAGAACATCAGCTGGTTTGATGAAGTGAGGTGGATCAGAGTCACTGCTTGGCTCTGGAGGAAAGTCCTGAAGCATTTGTGAACTTATAGAGGGAGAAAACCAACTAATGTGTTTATTGTGGTGATATTGTGTTTCTCCAAAGATTGTAACTTTTTTCTTTTATTTTGAAGGAAACTACAAGAACCACAAGCTGACGCACAGCGGAGAGAAGCAGTACAAGTGCTCCATCTGCAACAAGGCCTTCCACCAGGTCTACAACCTGACGTTCCACATGCACACGCACAACGATAAGAAGCCCTTCACGTGCGCCACCTGCGGCAAAGGCTTCTGCCGCAACTTTGACCTGAAGAAGCACATCAGGAAGCTGCACGACAACGGCTTTGCTGCCGCATCAGAGGCCTCTAGAGAGCTGCAGAGCTGAGGCTGGAGCCCACCGCGGCCCCTGAGCTACAGACAGCGGGTCCGAGGGCCCAAAGAGGGAAGGGGCGGTGTCCCCACAAAAGGAAAAAAGGACAGAGTTAAAGACTCTCCTGAGGAAACTGCAGACTTTTTTTTTTTGTTTTTTTTTTTTTAGCTCAGATTCCTTCTCCATGTACATGTAAATAATAGGTTATGGAATTTAGAGAAGCAAAAAATGTTATTTAAAATGTGAAATGTCATGTTGTGTATTTCACAAAATTGTTCATGTGAATAAATAATTTATAAATTATTGTGTAAAGAAGTGTTGCAGCTGTTTTTCAATTATGATGGGACATGTTAACATGAAAAGAATGTGTTTATCTAATGAAAACAGATGTTTTCGGAAGTCCATCCATCCATCCATCCATCCATCCATCCATCCATCTTCACAACCTGCTAAATCTCTATTTTGTAAGAATTATTCATATGAAAAAGATCTGAACCAAACAAAAAACGTTCTCTTTATGAGGGTGACACCTGTCCTGAACATGTCCTCATTGACACGGGCTTGTCTGCTCCCTCGCGGTCAAACATCTGGGCAGCCGCGCCGTGCCGCACGCGGCGGAATCCGTGCGTCGCGGAGCCGCGTCTCCCACATTAACGACAGACACGATCTGGCCAAAGCAGCCGCTCTTGACTCCGCTGATGGCGCAGATGATCGGAACACGGACCCTCGAGAACAAACGCCATTAACGGTCCCCGGAGGCGTGTGGCGGTGGGGGGATGATGGAGCCTCCGCTCCTCTCTGCGCTAATGTGGCGCACGTTATTCCACGCACGGCTCGTGAACATCATTATCCACACAGGCGCGGCGCGCGGAGACAGCCTCGTGCTCTCCAACGGCGCCCCCTCCATTAACGGCCAATTAACGCGCGGGCGGGCCTGCAGCCGCGCGCAGGGCTAATATTAGCAGATGAACACCCCGCTCACCTTCATTGGGGGGTTATGGGGGGTGCAAATCAAACTATTTTTTTCTGCTTAAAACTGGAAGAGTCTGAAAAAAAGTTCACTTGCGCCAAATTGAAGCATGTTTCCCTCTTGGCGTGTGTACAGCGCACGGACCTCGCGTAGTTCCAGACAGATGTCTGTTTGTTCTTCTGCAGTGAAACATAAAAAAACATTTGAACTGAACATCCAGAACAAATGCACAAACCCTCCCTTCTACGTGTAACAGGTTAAAACAAGGACAGGCTCCGTGGGCGCGTGCACGCATTCCGTCACTGTTTAATATCACTATTACGCGCGCGCAGCCTTCGTTTTTCCTTCAAACAAATCTTAAACACGAACACACACCACGGTGTGGACACATTTAGTCTGCACCAACACGCAAGAGATGACATTTTCAAGATATTAACCATGGCGCGCGCGTGCACGGGAGAACAGCAGGGCCCGAATGAGCAGGAGCGCGCATTCAACCTAACGCGGACGTCTTTATTTGCGGCCTTCGTCTGCAGTTTACGGCAACAAAAGAGACAGGAAGAGAAGAAAGGCGCGCGGCGGAGTCTTTGTCTCGCGCGCTGAATTGATTGTAAATGGGAGATTAACTGTGGAGGCCGCGAGGGGCCCGCGCGGGAGAAAGGAGAGAAAAGGACCAATTAAGTCTACCAAATGTTAACTTACTTCAGCCCCCCCGAGTTTTGCCCACATGAAAGTCCAATTAAAGCGTCCCGGGCCGCAGCTTTTATCTCATTCGGGGTATGGGGGTCCTCACATCTGAATTGCAGTTTTCAGGATGAGTGTCTTTTCTCATTTTTTAGTTTGTTCATATTTATTGGCTGGAAGTTTTTTATTCTAATTTCATGCCTTGTTTGGTTCTTTTGACTGCAGGAGTAAAAATCCATGTTTCATGAAAACTAAGCACTAAATCTGAAATGAGTTCAGCTTCACTTAAAGCTGAATGAAGTATATTAACACACTGAATTTTAGCTTAAAAGATGTTAAGAACTTGAGAAACAAAATAGGTCAAAAGAACTAAAACACATCTTCCTGGTAAAATAAGAAATTAAACAAAAAGGTCAACACAATGTTACTAAAAATACAATGTTTATAATTAAAAACATAATTAAAATAACACTGATGAGCAGAGTTTCTATCTTGGATCGCTTGGATCATGGTTTCATGTCTTTGTTTTCCATAGATTTCTGAACATGGAGCGTCTGCGTCTTGGTTCATCTGGATGTGGGAACCAGTCTTCTTCTATTTTCGGTTTGAAGCTGGCATCAGATCAGCAGCATCTTTCCTCGCCTAAACAAGAAGCGGCCGCTCCACCACAGGCCTGCTGGTGTTTTCATGTTCCGTCTCTAAAGAGAGCATCGGCTCAGCCGGCTGCAGTCTGCTCCATCCACTCAACCTTCTTCAGACAGAAACACAGCGAGAAAGCGCTCAGACAGAGTGACAGATCCGAGCACAAAAGCTCAAGAAGACACAGTGTTGGAATTCTGCCTGGATTTCTGCCTGCATCCATGAACACATTTGCTCTTTCTGGGGGTCTCTAAGTTCCTGCAGCTTATTGTGCTTACTCCTCTGTATGTTCACACAGTGAAAATAAATACTGAGACATTGTGCTCAGGAACTTTAAAGAGCACCCCATCCCGGCCCCCGCCCTTCGTTAGGGAAGCCCCCGGCACAAAGAGCCTCCAGGATTCATTGTGAAGTGCTGAGGGGTTAATGAGCAGTGGCTTCTCCTCACTCTCTGCTTTATTCCTTTCCTTCAATGAGCAGCAGCTGAGAGGACAGAGATGGAGGGGAAAGAATGGGGTTTGGGAACGCAGGGATTCGACGCATTCCTCATAATAAACCCGTTTGACATGTTTGTGGAGGAAAATGCTGTCCTTGACCCCGATTTGTTTGAAAAGCAGAACCAGAATGTCCTGAAAGCATCAGCTCAAGGGATCAGAGGAGAACTCCAAGAGAACGGCTCCAGAATCTTTCAGAGCGGCTGCAGAATCCAGAATCTCCTTCCCGGGTCAGTCTGCCTGCATTAAGGGCAAGCCGGTCCAGAGAAGGAGCTTCATGGCTGGAAGGGTGAGTTTGGGGTTGCTGGGAACCGAGAGGGGAGGTCATCCCTGATCGGCTGTTAGCCTCCTCTCTGACCTCTATCCAAGCGCTCTGTTGCTCCAGGTCGAAGAGCTCCTCTGCAGTCATGGAGATGCGTCTGGGCTCATGTTTGGAGCTTCTTAAATCCAAATTCTGAATTTGACCTCATTTTCAGAACCTCCTTTGTCACAATATTGTTCTGTTTATTCTCACAACAAAACTGGAGACAAGTGCCTGCAGAACAACACAGCATCCCACATCTTTTTTCCCCACATACTAAGTTCTAATTGCGTGGAGTTAAAGAAATCTAGAAAAGTGTGAACACTTAAAAATGTGAGCATAGAATCAGAAAAGAATAAAACCTTTTTGATCCCACAAAGAGAAAATGATCCTCATACCATAACTCTGTTAAACAGCAGATAAACAATACTGTATATGTTTCAAGTCCAACATATGGAACTGAAGCAGTTACTGGTTTGGTGAGAAGAACATCAAATATAAACTGTTACTGCAAAAGTTTTGACTACATAGCTTAGTTAAAACGGTGAGTTAGATTATTTACTGTAAATGTTCTTGCACTTACTGCTCTCTCAGCATAGAAACAACGGCTAAGCTTCCTGAAAAAAAACAAAAAAACATGGCGTTTCAACAACTGCTCATCTGAGGGCGCTTTTGTCTAAATGAACTCAGGTAAGGTCGGGTACAAAGAGCAGCAAGAAGTTGAGCTTTCACACCTTCAAAACCAAGAGCATTTTTAGAGGAAATCAGCTTTCACTGATCCACACATTCAGTTTGGCAGGTTTTATGCCTGACGGCTTTGCTGACACAACCCTGTATTTTAACCGGGCTGGGGACCAGCACAGGGAGACCCAGACCCGGTCTCCTTGTGGCTACATAGTTAGGCAGTAGCATGAATGGTCTTGTCTAAGGACCCACACTAGATCGCGCCTCTGGGAAACAAACTCTGGTGTCTCATGCACCAGCCCTGCATGCAGCCAACTGAACCATCCAGACACCTACTATTGATTCTGCCCTTTGGAATCTTTTAACAACATAAAAATAAAAGAAATTAATATTTTCAGTCCATTCACATCTGAAGACCTTTTGTGGTTGAGCTAATGACATTAAACCATAACAGGAACTACTCAGATCTTTGTTTAGTTAATGAAGTGATAAATATTAATGTCAATTACCACAATTACATTTCAATTTGAATTGTGATCTGAATGCATTTAGTTTTCATTTTACAAGCATTTTTTTTTTGTTTTTCCACTATAAGCAATCTAAACAAACCTTTTGTAAAAGCCATACGTTTTTTTTTTTTTTTCAAATTGATCAAATGAAAAACACACAAATGTGCTTTAAAAATGGATAGTACATTTTGTAAGTTAAAGACCCACTCTAATGAAAATGGTTTTTGGTGTTGCTAACATGTTCTCGTGGTATTTTTATGACAATGGGGGACATATATTGAGAAAATTAAGCTTAAAATTGCATTGCTGAGTATTTCTTTCTTTGAATATTGTGAATCAGGACAAAGAAATGCAGTTGGAAAAGGCTTGTAGAAGTAGGTGCTGCAATTGTTGGGCTGGAAGCTCAACATTCGGATGCATCCACTTGTAGACAAATAGATCCATGATTGTCTTTGTTTTCTGGCTCAGAACTATACGGCTGGATAGCTCCAATATCGTTTGCCATTTTTGTTGCACTGCTTATGTTAGGTTGGGGTTGTGAGGGGCTGTAAGCTAGCATGAGAGAGTGTAAGCAAAGGGATAGTAGGAAGTGAGGGCAGGCTTACTTTGCAGCAACAGTCCCGCCCACAGTTTAGAGGTAAATTTTAATGAACTGCCACTCTGCAGAAACTGCTCTAGAAAATGACACAGATTTTTCAATTTTGGCTAAAATTGCTATAATCAGAATTAAAAGACAAGCGGGAACAATTTTTACAACAGATCAAAATTGGAGGGGGACTTTAATGAGATTGATTTAAATCAGCAAATCTATGTTTTACACCCAGTCATAATCGAAGTATCTGTCACGTTGAGCTGTGATCCTTGCTAACATGACTTCTTGAACCCCTGATGAAGTGTCACTTTCAGAGGCTGTGCACATAACTGTGATAGCAGGGGAATTTTCTAGAAACACCTTTCCACGTTAAAGCACTGGGCTAAAATAACTGCAAACACATCTGTGCTTCGAGCACGTTTCCCTGAGATAATTGATTATTTTATTTGTTCTGTTCTGATCAAACCAAATACAGGATTTTTTCAGGCCCTTAGTACTAGTCAGAGGACAAGCCGGTTTTCTTGTTCCTGCTCTGTTTTTGTACTCATCAGAGCTTGTATCGCCAACAGCACTCCCAAGTGAGCAGTTCTTTAAAATGCATGATTTTCTTTTTCCAAGATAGTTTGCTCCACTTCTAATTTTGGTTGTCTCCAGTGGAATCAGTGTAAAAGAACCAACCAAACTGTGGCGTTTATAGGCATTCAACTGAAGTTTTGTATTTCAATTTGTAATGAAACTATGACAAATGATAACTCACACAGTGATTTTAACCTTGATGTGAGGAAAAAATATGTATTAAAAAGACACAATTGTTGTTTTGAATGAAAATTAACCAACCAGAGAGAGTGTAAAGATTTCTTAAAAATGAGTAAGACAAAGCAAGAAGTGAAGCACAAAGAAAAGACCAACAAGCAGCTTGTTATTGATGCAGTTTTCTCCTCAGATGAAGACTTAATGCAGCTGTTTGTGCAGGCGCCGTATGTGCTGGTAAAGTCATTATGGAATGATGAAGGACTTGATGAAGAGCCATCCAAACACGATTCTGCTTCAGCAATAACAAAGAATCGATGCCGAGAAAAGGCGTAAGTGAAGAACTGCAGGTAAACGTGTCCTTTCAACTGCCTGCTTCATCGAGCAGGAATAACTCCACACAAACCCACCCATCCCTCTACCGGCAAAGACGCAGCTCAAGGACACAAGCAGCGAGAAAACGGCTGTTTTTTATTGTAAGGAAAACAGCTTTCACTTTTAGAGGCTGAGTTACAAAGAGGACCAGACCCACGGAGTCTGTGCAGCAGAACCGGGCTGCTTTGGAAGGTTTCGGGCTCCTGATCCAAAGGAGGGAAACAACAGGCTAAGGAGGGAGCCCCCACTCATCCCCCTGCTAAATGGAGCACCTCTTTGAATGAAACGCAGCATACAATTACAGCAATTATCCAATCAACAGGAGTCAACAGCGTTTGCACGGCTCTGGGCTCAGCCAGTTATCTGCCGGCACCACTGGGGGCCAAACACTGTTGCATAATCTCAAGGCTCCTGATTGGAGGAGGGCAGCAGTCTGACAGGTCCCCCTTATCTGAGACTGGTGGGCGATATCGTGGTCTGGCGGCTGGCAGCAGCAGCTCTACCCACCCCCACCCCCCACCTCGGGGTCTTGGCTATTAGAATACATAATGTCATTTGGAGCGGCTCCAGATCGTGCTCTTCAAAACTCGTTTAGATAATTCCCTATATTGGATCCTCATCATCACCCACCCCCCCTACCCCTGGACATGCATCTCTACTGCCTCCCCTCCTCTTTTGTGTTTAATCCTGCCCTTGACCTCACAGCCCCCACCCTGCTCTTTCACAAAACCTGCACCCCACCACCCAGCTAGAATCACGAACCACGCTGGTCCAGTCAGTCAGCGGTGGCCGCTGGCGAGATGACCCCCCCAGGCTCTGCAATGCCGGGGCCCCAGCTGAGGAGCCAGGCAGCTGCCAAGCAGCAGCCAGTCAAGCCCGGCTGTCCGGATGATTGCGTTTGTCAAGCCGCCACTCCGAGTCAGCGGGTTTGGATCTGATCACAATTACAGGCTATAGCTTACTGAAACGGGGTGTGTGTGTGTGTGTGTGTGTGTGTGTGTGTGTGTGTGTGTGTGGGTGTGTGTGTGTGTGTGTGTGTGTGTGTTTGCATGTGAGTGATGGTTCAGTGTCATCATCCTCTCTGTTGGTTGGCACAGGGACTTCTTTCTTAAGTCTCAGTAAATAATGGGATGTAGATCCAAACGAGGCCCACGGACACGAGGCAGAAGCATGGGGGGGTATTTTGACACCCCCAGTATTCAACTGCATCATAAAAAAAATGAAGAATGGAAAAATAACATGTAAAAGCAAATTAAAAATATTACTGCTTGCAGGTTTTAAGCGTTAAAAACCAGGGCTACATTGATATCAACTCAGGCAAAAGCTTCAGGCAGGTGTGAACAAATGCTGTAAGCACAGAATTCTTTAAGAACTTAAAGCATATTGTTTATATGTTATCAATTTAAAAAACTAATGACCTTCAAAATTACAGACATTACTATAAGATCACTTATAGAAAAGATAAGAGGTAGATAAAAGACACATTAGTGAAGCTTTGGTGCAATTGCAATGAGGAAGATCTACCTCATTTACAGGTACGCTGGGTTGCTGGTTCTTCACCATGTCATTAATCAGTCCTCATTCTGAGTTAATTAAGGGTCCACTTTCTTCACAGCCAATCACAATCAAATTCCTTGTTTATTTGCATTCCAGACGTTTTCGCCGGCCCACCTCCATTCCATTTTCCTTCTAGCTCTTCACTTCAGCATGATCTGGCCTCATCAGGGGCTTGGTTCTGAGGTTTTTTCGCTATTGTCCGAAGTCACCCTATGCATGCAAGACCAGAGATAATGGAGGTTCATTAACCCTTCCATTTTTGAAAGCATTCTCAACTTATCAAACGAGGAAATAGATTTAAGAGTAGATTGTTCCAAAGCTTTGTCCCTCTGTACTTTACTGATGATTGATGGTAGTTTTACAGAAAGGAAGATATAAATCACCACAATGTCCTGTTGAATAAGCATGAACATCGAAAGAATACATTTAAAAATCTGCAAACGATGTCAGAATACAAATACAATAAAAATCACATTAAATATTGTTCATAATTTTGAATAAAGAACCTGATGGAATAACTAATGATATGTAAGAATTCTTTTTTTGTAATGAAATCTCTTTTTCAGATATGTTGTGTAACTATGTTGTGTAATCATATGTTCTACAATTTAGAACAGTCCACCCCAAAGAAATCACATTGTTACAATAACTGGTTGGGCCCAAATTAAATTGTTATTTCAGATGATTGTGAAAAGTTTATGACAAAAACAAGTGGCCACCCACATTAAAGGAATGTTCAACATAAAAATGTATATTTCAATCAGTACCTGAGTCCAATGCCCATCTTTCCTTTAGAAGAAAATGAATAAAATGGAGATTTCCAGGCAGAGGTGTATGAGGTGAGATGATTCCAGAAGGTAAGATGACGGAATGATGATGGAGTAGATGAGATGATAGAAGGAAGGCTGAGGATCCAGATGAAAAAAAACCTGTCTACACAAATGTGCAGGAAATTATTAAATATTCCCCAGATATAAAGTCCCTTTAACATTATTTCACAGTCATTTCCCTTTTTCCAAGAGTTTTAACTCAACATACACAACAAAATGTAAGAATTTACCATGCAAAACACAAGTCAAACTAGCTTGCTGTGTAGTCAGCCTGCAACACGTGGTGAACTGAACAATTACTGTATATTAATCACACATTTTCTGAGTTACCTCAACTGGTTTTTTACTCTAACATTTGGCTTCCGTTTCACTTCTTTTCTTTCTTTCTAAAAAAAAAATCAATCGGTACACTTTGCCAGTGGATATAGAAAGCACATAAGACATAAAATGTAAAAAAAAAACCATAAAACCACTCACCGAGATAACGTTATTTTCCCACAATTTATTAACGTCGGTTTTCACCAGATTCCTCAACCTCCCAGGGCACACACTAACTATTGGAAATTAGTTTTTGTCAAACTTAGTTCAAATATAGTTTTAAGAGCTACAATTTCTGTCTTTTTTCTTTACATTTTACCTCGCTCAGGTGTTTTTTTCCTGTCGCTCAGTGATCTGAGCACATGTCGAAAAAATGTCAAAGATCAGTACAATAACAGGATGATCACTCCTAACAAATCACAAAGACCAACATTACAAAATATTGCTACCAGTGGAGAAACTGAAAATTACACTCTATAAAGTGAGTTTAACAAAACAAATAAACTTAAGTAGGATTACATGTATTGCCCCACATTAAATTACAGTATAGTGTGGATAAATTAAACTGTGGGACAGCTTCATCATGTAAGGTGTTTTTATAAAAGTGCAAATTTTGTTCCAAATTCCAACGGATTTCATAATTTTTTTTTTTTTTTAGCAATAAATTCTGAGTAGGATTTTTTCAGGTTAACTTTTGATCAACAGTCACTCCCAAGAACTTTGAGTAACTTGGTTAATAAAAATGCCATCAATAATAAGTTTTTGATTAACTAACTTAAATGTATTCATCTCATAACTAAAAATCATGAAATTTGTCTTTTGTGCTTTCAAAGAAAGTTGGTTTAATTTGAACCACTCAGAAATAATTGATAATTCTTCATTTGACTTATTTATTAGAGAATCAGGATTTGTGTTGGATATCAGAAGACATGGACCATCTGCAAACATAATCGGGAACATATTTTTACAAGCACTTGTGATTTAATTAATATACAGTGGGTACGAAAAGTATTCAGACCCCCTTAAATTTGTCGCTCTATGCTATTTTGCAACCATTTGCTAAAATCATTTAAGTTAATTTTTTTTACTCATTAATGTACACACAGCACAACATATTGACAAAAAAAAACATAGAATTTCTGACATTTTTGCAGCTTTATTAAAAAAGAATAACTGAAATATCACATGCTCCTAAGTATTCAGACCCTTTGCTCACTATTTACTGTAGTAGCAGCACCCTTTTGATTTAATACAGCCATGAGTCTTTTTGGGAAAGATGCAAGTTTTTCACACCTGTTTTTGAGGATCCTCTGCCATTCCTCTTTGCAGATCCTCTGCAGTTCTGTCAGGTTGGATGGTAAATGTTGGTGGACAGCCATTTTCAGGTCTCTCCAGAGATGCTCAATTGGGTTTAAGTCAGGGCTCTAGCTGGATCATTCAAGAACAGTCGCAGAGTTCTTGTGAAGCCACTCCTTGGTGGTTTTAGCTGTGTGTTTAGGGTCATTGTCTTGCTGGTGAACCTTCGGCTGAGTCTGAGGTCCTGATTCCTCTGGAGAAGGTTTTTGCCCAGGATATCCCTGTATTTGGCCGCATTCTTCTTTCCCTTGATTGCAACCAGTCGTCCTGTCGCTGCAGCTGAAAAACACCCCACAGCATGATGGTGCCACCACCATGCTTCGCTGTTGGGACTGTGTTGGACAGGTGATGAGCTGTGCCTGGTTTTCTCCATTCATACGGCTTAGAATTAAGACCAAAAAGTTCTAATATGGTCTCGTCAGACCAGAGAATCTGATTTCTCACCATCTTGGAGTCTGTCAGGTGTTTTTAGCAAACTCCATTCGAGCTTTCATGTGCTTTGCACTGAGGGGAGGCTTCCGTCGGGCCACTCTGCCGTAAAGCCCTGACTGGTGGAGGGCTGCAGTGATGGTTGACTTTCTACAACATTCTCCCATCTTCTGACTCTGGAACTTTGCAGTATAATTCTAGTACTGTTGTTCTCTTTACAGTGTAATAAATCTGTGAATTGAAGCCCAGTGGTTTGAGAGTGGTGCTTTAAATCCCAGATTAACAGGAGATCAGGTTTGCATGAGAGACAGTCAACAATAAGATAGTGTTTTGTTTTTAAAAAGTACCACGTGGTTGGGTTCATCGGTTGGTTGAGTGTGGGAAATCAGTATGGGTATGGGGCAAAATCGATTCAGCGATGTATTGCGATATTTCTTTGGCAATTCTTGCATTTTTTTGTCTTAGACTAAAACATACTTTGCTGTGGAAATCAAGTCAAAAAGTGACACGGAGAGGCCCTTAACCATGCGTCAATTTATGAGGCGTCGGGAGTGAGAATAAGGCGACTTTTTATTTCTTCCTCCAGCAAAAGTTCCAAAAAAATGGAACACAGCAACTGTACTGAGTGTCTCCTGTGAAAAAGAACATAATCGAAGAGCATCTGAACAAAATGTTAGGAGCCCAGAACTTACCTGACACATATCCTATGCCTACAATCCATGATATCTTGGAGTCCATGAATGACGCCTCCTGGTTTAGTTCCTTCCATTTGCAGTGAGGTCACTGGCAGGTGGCCATGGCAGAGTAAAGTAAGCCACAAACCGCTTTCATCACATCTCTTGGACTCGTCCAATTTAAGTGCATGCCGTTTGGACTAAGAAATGTTGTGGCAAAATTGAAAAAAAAAGGCTTAGAGAAACTGTGGGGGAAATATGTTTGTTTATAACGTTAACATCATTGTGACATCATTAAAGACATCAATAAATAACCTAAAAAAACTGCTGAATGTTGCTGTTTTGGGAAGGCTTTCTGTAGAAAGTAGTGTGAAAGAATCCCAGAAGCAAAATGCATGTGTGAAAAAGTGTTTTGAAAAGTAAAAGAATCAAATGGTAACAAATTCAAAGTTTATGCCATGATATCTCTTTATTTCAGGTTATTTTTCAAATTCTGAAACGACATCGAAGGCTTAACGGAAGACAATCTGCAGCAAATCACCATTTCAGACTCACACCTTAAAGACATCTCTATGAGTCTGCCGAAGATGGAAGATTTAAAGGCTGCCCAGAAGGACATGAAGAAGACTCTTAAAGCTGCTCTGAAACAGAACAAGACACTTGGAAAACAACTGAAGCGTCTTTCTAAAGACCTCAGTGATCAAGTCCAAGTGGAACAACTGTGTGATGAAGAGCAGCAACGAGTCAATGAGTTGACAGGAAGCATCGCAAACATCACAGCAGAAGCTTCTGCAATTCAGTCAAGACTTCGACCAAAACAGGAGTTCATTCAAGAACTCAATTTGAAAACTTCCGAAAGGAAAAGACTGGAAAAGGAAACCTCGACCCTTCGATCACAGCTGACCAAACTTCAGCTAAAGTTCACTCTCCAACAGCCAACGGAACTACTCTTCGAAAACGAAGCCAAATTAGTTGCCGTTTTAGAGAAACAGGCTGAAGAGTTAAGGAACAATGTTGAAGAGCTGCAAATTCAGAATAAAAAATTAGAGGACATGAAGACCAACTATCCCATACTGGAAATAAAGAAATCCTAGCTGGAAGGTCAGAACAAGGACCTGAGAAAAGAGATTTCTAACCTCAAACAGCAGTGGGAGACGACCAAAGACCTGGCTGTTCAATACAACTCACAGCAGAAAGAATTGGAGTCCCTTCAAAATGAAACAACCTGAAATCTGAAAGAGACAGGCTGGTAGATCGTCACCAGCACATCCAAACACTGGAATCAGAGCATCACGGGTTCAAGACAGAAACAGATTTGTTCAAGAAAATGAACAAAGATCTGTCTGAGCAAACCGTGAAACTCCAAGACAAGGTCCAACACCTGAAAGACGTCCAGAACAACCTTAATGCGGTGAGGACGGAAAATGTCTCTGTGAAGCAGCAAGTCGAATCCCAGCATCACACGATCTCATCCCTTCAGAATCAAGCTGCACGTCTCCAGGAAGAGCTGGATGACCTGCAGGCATATCCACAAGAATTCAAAGATCTTCTGGACGAATACATGGAGACAATGGAGGAAATGACCCGTCTGGAAGATCTTGTGAAGAAGCAGGAACATGAAGCTGAAGGATTGAGACAGCAGGAGGATGAGCTGCAAGAGCTGGTCGTCAAACATAACTACCAGCTGGATAAACTTGATTCCCTGAAGGAGCAAACAGAGGCCCTCAAACAGGAGAACAAACAGCTGACTGAGCTTCTGCAACAAAAAGAAAGGGTGGAGGCTCAGTACATGCAACGAAAAACAGACACAGAGAAATTGGAGGAAATTAAAAGGGATCTGTCTGTCGCCAACGAGACACTGCAGAACAAGTTAAACCAATCTGAAAATCTGCAGGAGAAATTTGATGCTGTGAACGAGGTGAATCTGACCATGAGGAAGGAGAAAGACATTCTTCTGGAAAAAATCAAAACCCTCAACTGTCAGGTTCAGACTGTGGAACACGTCGCTGCAGCTTTCCAGAAAGAGCTCGAAGACTTGCAAGAACTTCATGAACAAGAAAAGACCAAAGAAAAGTTCATGACAAAATCAGATAATTTGGAACAGCAGCAACAGACGGATGAAGGTTCTGTTCTCAAAAAAAAAAAAAAAAAAAAAAAAAAAAAGAGAGTGACACACAAGGACTGAAAGGAACGGTCCCATCTCCACAAAAACAGGAGCCAGGCAAGGAGCATCCGCTAGCATCCGTGCTAAGGTTAGCTGCTCCAGACTTAGCTCTTGATTTGAGTTGAAATCTCATAAGAATGATATTATTCATTCTTAGTTGTTGATCCGCGTCGTTCTGTCTTCTATCCATGAGGTCAAGCCGATTATCCTGTTGTTCATTTCGTACTTTTTCTTGTCGGAATTGCTGCACGAGTGCCAGCAGAGGTGTTAGCTTAGCCTCTAATGCCAACAGTGGAGTTAGCTTGGCCTCCGTAGCCGGCAGTGGAGTTAGCTTGGCCTCCGTAGCCGGCAATGGAGTTAGCTTGGCCTCCGTAGCCGGCAATGGAGTTAGCTTGGCCTCCATAGCCGGCAATGGAGTTAGCTTGGCTTGGATGTCCGCTTGTTTGGCTTGCCAATACAGCTTTAAGTTCTGTCAGTTCAGCTTTAGGTGCCATGTTCAGCTCTCTCTGTAGCAGTATATCTGCTATTTAATATAAAGAATATATTAAAAAACTCCAAAAAACGTCAGGAATCGAGAGCCGAAGAAACCCTCGAGTGCAGTCGTGACCCGGAACTGGAAACTGAAGTCCATGTTTTCCAAAGCAGAAGCTTTTCTTTTATTATGGCCCGCAGCAGCAGTTCCTGACTGCAAGGATAAAAACATAAAATAAAACAAAATAAAATAAAACATCTTTTGTCACATCCAGGCATGCGTTGTGGCTGCTTCACAAGTGGGATCGGGTCAAAGGTGGGCGGCAATGGCTGCGGTGTCATGCAGAGGGCAAGTGGCAAGGGTGGCAGTGGCGCACAGAGGCGAGGGCAAAGGCAGTGAGGCGTAGAGACCGGCTGAGAGAGTTAGGGTGGGTAGCGCCTGGGAATCATCCAATGCCACTCACAGCTTTAATTTTGGTGTTTACCTTGAGGTGCATTTTGTTTAAAAGACACATTAGTATCAAGAAGCTGCAACTCCACCAAAACCTGCTGGTGAACACCTATCACTCCACCATGGAGAGCATGCTGACCTACACCGTGTCAGTTTGGCGCTCCAGCTGCACAGAACCTGACAGGAAGAGACTGCAGAAAGTGACCATCACTGCACAAAACATCATTGGCTACAATAACCTCCATCTGCCTCTACAGAAAAATTATGAAGTAATTCTAGTTTCCACTTCTTCAATCTGCTGCTTTCTGGCAGAAGCTACGGAGCCGTACCGGCCGGAACGAACAGACTCAGGGATAGTTGTTTCCCAAAAGCTGTCATGAAACTAAATACCAATTTACCCCGTGACCGCAAAGGGGACAAAACGGGTAGAGAAAAGAAATGAATGAATGATTTTATCATTTTTCAGTTTTTTATTTTTTCTACTTAAATATCTTAGTTTCTGCCACAAGCCTGCTTTGCTGCATTTTAGGTGCTGCGCCACCACTTCCTGACACTAGCAGCAGCGTCAGGTCAACTGCTGCAATCATCATGTTACAGCAACATTAATACATTATGTTGCACCAACATAATTGCATTCAGATCTCCCAACACACACGTTTATTGTTATATTAACACATTTGGTTTACGTGGAAATTCTTTCCACAATTACATTACGTTCACCCAACATATAATCTTTTTGTATGAATCTACATCATTTACAGTCAGCCATTGTAAAGCTGACATGGATCGCTAAAGTAATGAAGATAACATCAAATATCTGTAAATGCAAAGTCAACAGGCGTCTAACTGTTCAGGTCATGGAGGGTTTACAACCAATTAGTCATGCTGCAGAAATGCAATATTTCATTTTTTCCTCTTTTCTTCATTGTGGAAGTAGTTCCTTCAGCTTCATACTAACTTTGCTCTCTTCAGTATTTCTTGTTGGTCTTTGAAACTCAATCAGAATAGACCCATGGTTTTCCAGAAGGACCAGGTCTTCCGATTCGATGTCCTCTTTCAAATTGAATGAGCTTTGGATCAATTTTCAAATATTCCTGTAAAGGTTTCTTTTTTTTTACTTTGGACTTTTCTAAATCAGGTTTAGGAAACTGGAGGCTTGTTTTTAGGTCCTGGTTGTCTTTAGTCATACTTTGGACATTTTTAACCAAGTTGTCCATACAAGAAGACAAGGAGGCCACAATCACTTGAACACAAGAATAAAACCTTTTTTCTTGTTGATCGAGGAGTTCTTTGTATATGTTCTTTGTAATATCCAGGAGTCAAACATCCAGTAGTGAAAGTAAAGAGGAGGAGGCCTGCTTTTCAATCCACCTAACTTTATGTGTTCATCAGTCTGCAGCACAAACTGCAGTTGTTAGATGACAGAAAGTTACAATACAAAGACTTGCAGAACTGTTCAAAGCGAATCAATGAAAGACATTTAAGGTACCGCTAGCTTACAAATCTAATATAGCCCCAGACTATGGAAAGGTATTAGGAATATGAGTAGAGATTGATTTCTTTTACAGAAAAAGGTGCATGAAATAAGTCTTTAATCTTTGGCGGTGACGCTTTGGGCCACTGATGTTTTGTGTTCTAGGGATGAACTCGGATTAGATATATAAACTCAAGAGCCTAGACGTCGATGGTGGTTAGAGGCAAGACCAGGTCAAGGCGTCAGTCCAGATGGAGAACAAGCAGAAGGTGGAGGGCCTAGACTAGAATGTAGAGAAACAATTATTCAGAATTTAAAGGTGAAAACATGATTATGATTGGCTTAGAAGAAACACCAGCTATATTGCTATTGGTTCAACGTGAAGGCCTATTTAATGATTGTGTGTCGAGTTGACGTAACAACCCAACGTATGTAGAAGTGAGGTAGATCTTCCTAACTGACATCGTACCAAAACTTCACTATAATAACACTATAAGCTGACTGGCATTAAAATAACAGCAAAAACTCTATAGGAAAGCTGACACAATAAAAAGGAAAAAGATTAGAAAATCCAACAAAGTAGAGACCAGAAAAACAGCAGGTTAACAGCTGTTCTAATACCTTTACACTGATTACCTTTATATTTTAAAAATTCATACAATGTGGCCACAAACTAGATAGTTGTGAGGTTGAATACATTGTTCTTTTATTTCTAAACAATAATAATTAAATGAATTCTTTGAATTGAACTGAATCTGATTAAACTTTCTGGATGATGTCATCAGCGCCAAGCTCTGAAAACAGAATCTAAAAAAACCTATAAACTCTGTTGTCTCTAATCTTTACTTAAACTGCAGTTTTATAACTATTAACTAAGTGGCCAATGTCTGCTAAATTTATAAAAGTCTGATGAAAACCTGCAAAAGTTATCAGCTGTGAAAGAGCACACGATTTTTGGGATTAGAGGTTAAAAGCAATAATCTTAAAAGACCCAAAAGGAATTCTCTGAAAACTCTGAATCTGTTTTTACAGCTTTAGGTGGAGGCAAAAACTGCTAAAAACCTGATAAAGGAAATCAAAAGTCTGAATGTTTTTTTGAGCTTCACACAAAAGTGTTCAACATAAAGAGCACAAATGCTAAAAAATTCATTTTCTTATATATAGCCGAAGCAAACACCAGATAGCTGTGACCAATCAGCAACAATGCAGCAAAGCAAGCTGTGTTTCAGTCAAAGACAAAAGATGCAAAATGAAATCATAGCAATCACGAAACATGACGTGCTATTGTGAAAAGTTTGAATTATCCCTAAGCGGTGAATTAAGCTGTTAAAAATAACAACAAAAGCTACAAAACAAAAGTTGCAACAAAATGTCATCAATGTTTACAGCATTAAAAGTTTAAAGCCTGTTGAAGAGATTACATGTCTAATGGTTGACAACAACAGTCTCTAAGTGATTAGAAGAAATAAAAATCCTTTGACAAACCAATTTTCTGGGCAATTATTTAAAATTTAGACACATTTTCTTTTGGTAAAATATTTGTATGAATATTTTAATGGAATCAAGTAAATAAAAATAAAATAAACGTGCGCTGAAATGTGTTTATCTATCTGGAGGTTATTTTGATCAAAACAGGTAAAGAATTTTTCAAAAATTCAGTTAACTGTTGAGGCCATCTAGTGGTCCAAAACCGAACTGCAGTACAATGATGAACAATCAAACAAAGAAACCAAGGAGACAAAATCCAATGTTTAAAATGAAACGTAGCAATTAGTTTAGAAAGAAATAATACTAGCGTCGATCTTTTTATCTTTTTTCTTTTGGAAATGGGGTAATAAATCGTGCATTAAACATTTAGAATTTTTGGAACTAACTTGTGAATAAAAGTAGGAAAAACTTGATGAGATTTATGTTTTATTTCTGCTCCTTTTTGCTCTCATTTGGGTTAATTGCTTTTATTTGATTAGACTTATTTCAAAACCAAATTGAGATAAAGAAGAAATGATGAAATACCTAAAATTGTGCAAGAAAATTAATGAAGTGATGCATTGTTCCATCCTTTTCTTTATAAATCTTGGAGCTTCTGAATTCTTTCTTCCTCTTTTCTTTGAATTGTAACAGTGGGTTGGTGGGTGGAGGGGGCATATCCTGTTCTTCTTTTCAGGATATGTATCAAATGAACGGAGGTCTGAAGGACCCACAAGCAAAAACATCTCCCATGTGCCCAGAATCTAGTCTGAAACGGAAAAGATGGTTTCCCCTGAATGTCTGCAGACACTGGGATGTTTGTAGCTTTTGTTCATTTGGAACAGGGAAACATAGATAAAATCAAAAGTTTACATTTCAAAGCTTAATCTTCAACTGTTCACAAGTGTTTAACCTGCATGACCAAAAGCTTTCTCTCAGGAGATCTTGGATCCTCTGGAAGTTCTGCAGGAATGCAGAGATGGTCTGTAGAGAGGGCAGGTTCAGAGGAGGTGATGCTGTCTCACAGCAATGACTTCAATCACAGCAGAGCTCCGTGAAAACTGGAGTAAAGTCTCCTTCTAGAGGCTGACAGGGGAACTGCAACCACCCGTTTATCCCCTTTTTTTGTAACAAAACACAAGCAGTAGGTTGATTCATCCTGTTTTTTCCTTTATTGTTTCACAATACTGCTTTACTTTATGATTTAACTTTGTCAGTATAGTTCCAGTTTTCATTGTTCAATTCTGATTTTCTCCTGCAATTTGATTTGTGTTTTTAGACTAATTGGTTTGTGAGTTATATGGTCTTGCTTTGGAAGAAGTTTCTAACATTATGCATCTTGTATGAATTGTAAAAAAATGCTGTGTTGATTCATTTTGATTTGAAAGAATGTTTTCATGTGGATTCAGACTTCAGCATTTGTTTGTATATTCTAATTTTTACCTGCTTTTCCTCACAGTACAGAAAACTGCAGCAAAATACTGTGTCAGTTTGCATTCAAATGCTCTAATAATTGTAATCCGTTTGTGCCTGTTATTATTTGAGCAACGTTTTTCCTGAGTCATTGTTGACATGGACACTCCATTAACAAATTCATTGCTAGTACTGTCTAAAGTTTAAAGAGTAAAATGTGTCTATTTAGATGATTGTGTTTAGGATGTTGCTCTGCTGAATTAAAACTGCTTTTTCAAGACTCGTGAACAAAGAAAGATTAAAAATTCGACTTTTCTTCAGAAGTGGTTTTACAACTGCAATTTTTTTTGATTATTAGAAAAAAACTGACTGTAGAGAGCTTTCACTTTTCTTTGGATACAGTTTTTCAAAAAGCTGAAAATGTTTTTAAAGAAATTGGTTGGCAGAGCTCAAATAGTCGAGTGATGAGTTTATACTTGTGATGAAACTCTGGTTTCATTTCATCCTTTTACAGTAACAAACACAAGATGCTGCTGCTTTAACTTGGGAAAAAAAGTGTGTCCAGTCGTGTTCAACTCAGATTTATGTGAACATAGATGAAAATAAAGGTTGAAATATCCTTTTCGCTCTTTCTTCCTTGTATATAATCTGTGTGTGGATGTCCATCCAGACATTTCTCTTTGATCATTTATGCTTTATTACCACTTTTTCTTTCCATTTTATACTTTTTTCTTTCAGATTTTTTGGAATTTTAACTACTTTTTTAGCATGATCATTACTGTACAATAAGACTGATTGATAAATAAGGACATTTGCAAAATCCTCCAAAGTGGGAGGGTAAAATTGTGTTGCTTTTTGCATGGACCCCCAGATACATTATGGCAAAGCTTGATGTCTTTCTCGTTTATTGTTGGCACTACAGTGAAAATATCTAAAAATATGTTTTATTTTCAATGTTAATTTGTAAGGAAATGAGTAAAAAAAAGTGTAAAATGTTAGCTTACTTTTCTAAAAGGTTAATATTTGTCACATGTTCCTGTGTGTGGTGGTGGTGGTGGTTGGGGGGGGTCTTCTGTACCTTCAGCAGAGGCTGGTTCCTGCAGAGCGCTGCTTCCTCCTCCTTCATCAGCTGATCCCTGCAACCACTCATCCTCTCCAGCAGCTCCTCCCTCCTGCGTATGCCGACAACAGCCATCAGGGATGACCTGATGAGCAACCTGTTATCTTCTCCTCCCCTGCGCCTCAACCCACCTTCAGAACCAATCCCCTGGCTCAACATTCGATTACATGTTCAATTCAATTCAAAATTCAATTCAATGTTTGCGTCCTGTTAAGGTCATATTCAGCAGACAGGTTCTCCATACCACATAGACCCCTTTGTTGTTGTGTTTGTAGTTTCATGTTGCATTTCCAGTAGTCTGACAGCCTTTTTGTTAGTTTGTTGTGGATTGGATCATATAACTGACACCACATGATACACCCTGTAATGCTTGGTGCTCACAGCGCAACAATATACTGCTCCAGTCAAGTGAATGGTGCTGTGGTACCCTTCTGCAAGCAGGTCCAGCTTTCTGCCAATGAGGACGATGACAGCAGCAAACCCAGTTTAGGGTCAAATGTACTCTGACACAGAACGAGTGCTGTGCTTTCAACGAGCCCTCAACAGGGTGTCCTGTTAACCATTTTCCTGTTATTTTTTCTGACATACCTGTTCCAACTGATAGAAGCTTTGAGAGTGTGTGTGTGTGGGGGGGGCATTTGATGAAAAAAGGGGTTTGGCCCCTTCAAAATAAAAGCGCTGCACTCTAATTCATCAGATGTTCAATGTAGCGCTGCACCATTGCTAAACTGTGTTTATTAACTGGTAATGAAGTTATTAAATGCTTTTTTCCTTTTCTCCTGCTCCTTATAGTGCATTTATTTCATCTACAAGCATTGTAGTGTTGCAAGATTCTGTTCTCCAAGGAAACTGGACGGATACAGGATACAGAACACATTTGGATTCATTGGATTCTTATCCAAGTTGCGTATTTAGTTTTTACTGCTTATGAATTCAGGTTAACCCCTTCATGCCTGAATTTATTGCCAATTATATTTAAAAAATTGTGTTATGTGTTTTTGACATTCAAGGGGATGCTAAATTAAATTGAGTTAATTAGAGATTGTTCATGGGTGGCAGGTATGAATGGGATCATAGTCACCTCGGCAAAGATGTCAAAACAGGATTTTCAGAATCTCATTAAGTCTGCTAGACTTTTAACAAATGGATTTTTCTGCTTATATATACATATTTATACACAATTGGCACATTAACATTATTACTTTGTAATCCTGGCAAATAAATGTGAGCCAAATATTTCTACGAGTGTTGGAAATTACAAAGAACATAAACAAAATTCACAAAGTCATCAAGGTAAGTGTATATTCATATATGTATACATACAGAATTCCCATATATTAAAAGCATAATTGAATTATACAAAGAAAGAATCATAAAAGTTCACAGTAGTAATTGAGACACCACTAAGGGTCAGCAGAGGTGTTTGTGGCAGCACACCCAGGTCCTGGTTCTGTGGGTCAGTGAGTGAAATGATCGGAGCCAGCAGAGCCTCAGTGTTTGTCCTCCATGTCGTCTGGGTGGTTGGGGGGGTAAATGGTATTTCAGAAGTAGCTAAAGACGCGGCGTTTGACAAAAAATAAATACAAAATCATCTGAGTGCGGAGAAGCCATGGGTCAGCTTTAATGACGGCAGTAACACTCACAGGTCATAGTGCAACAAGAAAAGACACAAAGTGTTACACCCCCCCCTCCCTGTGCTGTCCTGACACCCAAACCTGCAGCTGAGACTCCTTTGATAAGACCGAGACAAAAAAAATGGGGAAAAAAAGGAAAAGATCCAAAACTGTCTCAGTGTAAAAAAGTAATTAGAGTATTTCTTTTAACCAAGAATCTGGCAAAAAAGGCCTCAAAAAATCCACAAGAGTTCCATAAAAGTCCAGACAGACTTGGACCAGTGGGACGCCAGACTTGGGTTCTCAGGTCTTCTCTTTTAGGTGGAAATGGGACACTAAAGTCCTGTTAAAGTTCCTGCCCTGATGGCCCGAGTTGGACTCCTCTGTGTGACCATTCTGAGCAGAACCGCACACAGACACTGGTACTGGTCCTGAAACTGTTCAGAGAGAGAGGACAGAATCAAATGAGAAAGCAAAGAGATCCAGGTTGTCCTGACAGCGCCTGAAGGTCACTCATGTTCTGCAGTGAGAATCCAAGTGGGAGGAGCCTGAAGATCACTGAATGTTTACCTTTAAAGTAAAGTGTTTCATGGTTTGACAGCTGTTAAAAGGATGTTTAAATCTAATATATCTAATCAATGATTCTATCATTTCCTTAAAACACATTTGTATCAGCAGAAAAGTGATATATATGACAACAATGTGTAGAACCAATAGTAAAACCCCAAAAACGTAATCACATGTTGGATCAGAGGGTTCCTGCACAACTCTACTGTAGATTACTTCCCTAATCCCCATTCACCCCTTTTTAGCACCCCAGGGTCACCTCTATTCCAAAAAACAGTCAACAACACTGCAGTTGAGGCACAAACTCAAACAGACAAACATCACCTGAGCTGCAGTCAGACTCTGGTCTGTTAAGACTTCCGTTCTCATCCCTCTGATAAACATTTGATGAACGTGGTTGCTGCCGTTACTTTCCAGCTGCTGACCCACACAGGCCGACACACACCTGAAAAACAAAAAACAACACAACAAAGGGTGAGACGTTCATAAACAGTTGAAGAGCAGTATATCACTCCGTGAGGAATCTGACTACATTACCCATAATACTCAAAGAATCCAGCAAGCAGTTTGGCTTAGTGGTTTCACAAAATAAACTGAAACATTTAGACAGACTTTTGACCGCCGTGTACCACAGAAAATTAATTCCAGGTCTCTAAACAAAATCATTGAAGGCGGATTTTCTATTTTTGGACAAACTCAATGATTTTAAGTGTGCGTTATGGTTTGAAAATAACTGTAGGGTTGCTTGATCAGCTCTGATTTGAGTTTTGTTCGTTGGATTTATGAATTTCTGGCAGAGATGCACCACACACTGTAAAATAAACATTTAATTCGTTGCGATGATTGTATGTGATCCTGTATTTTATTTTGAATGGAAGTCATGTTAACCTTTGTCAAAAGTTATAATATATGTCATATTTTGAAAAAAAAAAGGAAATATTTTCCTCTTTTTTTTATTTATGCCAAAAAACACAATAGTTTTTCTATTTCTATTCATCATAATAGTAACCATAACATGAAAACAAATCAGTGTCTTATTTTTCTTGAGGGTAAAGTAACTTTGTGACTCCTGCAGGACTGTGGTCGGTGAGAAATCCTTAAGTGTTGACGGTTGCAGACCCCTGCTATAGAGGATTCACAGCAAGTGGAATTTGCAAAGTTTAGAAAAAAACCTTTTATAGATGCCAATCTTGTCCTTATATGCAGCTACACACAGTGTGTTCACACACAAAAGGCCTGTCTGTGAGTCCTAATCCAAACCAAAGAGTGATCCTCATCTTTTCATGAATTTTCCGACCATCTCTCACTTCCTTGTTTTACCTCAGAAAACCAAAAGATGGCGTTGAATCATTAAAATGAAAAGCAACAGTTCGTTAGATTAGGAAAGATGAATAGATGATTTTTGTTTTTCTATAGGACAGCTACAAACCCAGTAAAACTTTTCAGTTTCACATTCAGATTCTGCAATGCTTGGACCTGCAATGTCTGACCGCACTGTGGGATGCATGGTTTCAGGTGTATCCCATAGGGGGTTTCTGGATCAGTTCTATGATGACTGAAAGGAACCTGCAGCCCCTTACAGCCTGACGGATCACATCCGTCCATGCTTTAAAGATCATTCAAACGTGCTACCTCAGGCGTGAAAGCAGCATCTGTACATAGCATAAATGATTCAGACTCACTGAGTCAAGGCTGGTCCATCTCGCAGGGCAACTTCCTCTTTGATGATCAGCTCAGGGGAGGAGGGCTCAGTGTTCAGCCTCCTCCAGTCCTGAACGTCATGAAGCCCCCCTGAGGGCTCATCCTGGTTGTCAGGTAAAAGAAGACATAAAAAGTAGTTGAGAAGACAAGAAATCGATGATTTGACTAAAGCTTTGATGTGAACAAAGCCTGCAGAGAAAACCCCTGAGGTCAACCCTCGCTGCCGTGAAAGAGAACCTGAAACCCATTCAGAGAACAGAGTTCTCCCTTCTTCACGTCCTTGTGAAATCTGATGTGCTGGTTTTTACAGCTTTAAACTTCACACAGTAAACACAAAAGGAAATGGATTCAGCAGTCATGGACTGGCACGAGCACGCTCACTGAAGTCAGTGGAGTCTGAGATGAGGCGCTTGGGTCTTTTGCATCATATGGTCTTAATTTGGAGCTGCTAGAAGACCCTCTGGTGTGATGACTGTGTTTTTCTCTGCAGAGTGATGGACTACAGGTTGATCTAATCCTCACATGTGGATTTGCTGCAGGTATTTCTCAGAGATCTGCTCTGATGACTTTGCTCCCAGCATGTGAACAAACACCTGAAATGATCGTGGAGGTCTGCACACTGATGCAAACCTTCCTCTTTCTTTTGTCTCAGTTCTGTTCAGTAATTGATGACAAAGTGTGTTGTGTGTTTCTGTTCTTCTGATGTGTTGGTCTTTGTAAATTGTCGAAACAGGAAGTTTGATCATCTGATCATGACTTGATCATCAGTGTCATTAGACTTTGACCTGACGGCTCTGACTGACAGAAGAGGAGCTGACCGTGGTGGACGTGGCGTCCTGGACAGCAGGTGGGGGGGTTTGGTCCATGCTTGCTCGTCGTGCTGCTCACAGAAACACAAACAGAAAGCATGAGGGGAGGAGTGAGGAGGCCACATGCACAAAAAACATAAGAATTTGTTTTTGTTTTCAGAAAAGATCTGCAACTCCACAGTCATTCCAGTAAGCTAGTCCCAGTTCAGCTATAAAATACAATAAAGGACTAAAAGAATCCCTTACATGGCACCACAGAAGAGCTTCCATCTTTCTTTTTGATCTTCTTAGTGTCAAAGGACTCTTTAAGTCTGGCTTTGGGTGACCGCTGAAACATGAGGGACAGAGAGTTTAATGATCGTCCTAACAAAACAGTTCCAGTACCAAAGCAGAATTCAGCAGAATCAATGTGGACTGTTGGTTGACTGGGGAGAAAAACAGGGCTTTACTTTTCTGTCCTGTGGCCCCACTGTTGTTACAAACAGCAGATCCACATTTGAGTGAAGGGACTCATTTTTGAGCACTGAGGCAGAACCGATGTGATGTTCCACACGACAAACCCTCACCCTGAGGTGTTTCTCCACATGACTTCTGCATCCTGATGACAAGAGGTTGCTGAAGAAGCGGTGCAGCTGGAAAGCTGTTGTTTCTTCCTCTAAAATGATTCCCAGCACTTCAGTGGGAGTCATTTTGCATGTATGCTGGACAGAAGGAAATCTGGTTATTTTTTGTTAAATGTTTTGGCATTTATTCCACTTTGACAAAGTGATGTTAACTGCATGAGCATTTAAAGCTTCACAAACTTTCAATCTTAATTCAAACCAATTAGGCAACTCCAATTTTTCCACTTTTACATTTTTACTCAAAATCTATTGGAACTTTTTTCATGCCTTGATTGAAGGATGACTCAAAAGAATTGAAAGTTGAACTCAAACAAACCTCAGTGTAAAGGAGGTAGCTACTCTGAGTGAGGAGGAGGTTGAATATGTCTGCGGTTCTTCTGTTTCTGATCTGTTGCAGGCTTCTGTTGGTGGTGTAGGTGGAACTGCAACATGCAAACACTCACAGCTTAAAACCAGAAAAGTCATGGGGCTTGTATTTCTGCTGGGTGACTGTGTTAACTGTTGTGGTGATGAGAGTATCTAACAGTTTACCTGCAGGAAAAAACAGGCAGCCGGGCCACCGAGGACCCAAGGGTCAAACGGAGGAGCGACAGGGTGGGTTCGGGCCTCTGGGGGTAACTGTGAGGGAGCACTTTCGTTTCATACTGATCTTTCTTTCCACCCTGTTGTTTAAAAGATCAAAATATTGACATTTAAAAAAAACTGAACAGGCAGAAAGATGACAGATTGCAAGAAGACATGAATTTTCCATCCATTTCTTCTGAAATTTGGCAAAGCAGGAACACCATCAAGAATTTAGAGATGACAACTTTATGTCTGCAGTGTTTTATCTCTTCCAAATAAGGGTGACACTTTTGAACCAGAAAGTAGCAATATTGATTAAATGATTTCATCGCATTTTCCCCACTTACCTTCACACAGCTCTTGTCACCACCCTCGCCGTGTTTGCTGTCCTTCTCCTCGCGCAGCCTCAACTTCATGCCACCGAGTTCAACTGGAGAGGAAAGAGAGCGCGGAGGGAAGCTGATATGAAAGCAGGAGGAGCATGAAGCCGTGTTTTCAATCAAAGATCATTTTAAGCTGTTCAGATGTTCCAGACAGCCAGCCTTTGCTTCAGCGCCATAAGTCTGCCTTCTGTAGGCCACGCTCCATTAGACTCTAAATGAATATTTGACACGGCTGAGCACCAAAACTGCATCTCTGCAGCTCCAGGGGTCTGTTTGTGGTAATGTCTCTGCTCAAGGGAGGGGGGCAGTCAGTTGCCAAGCTCTTACATTATGAAAACAGCGAAATTATGCAAATGTTGCATAAATCATGTTGAAAACCACAAATGCTTTCTGAAAGATGCATCATATTTGGGGGAATTAGGGACAGTTCTTTAGGCCACCCCTCCCAACCCCACCTACACATGTATGGTTTTTACATCAAATTATATAAACAACAAAGTAGAATATGGCTGTGTCACTGCTGCACACGAAACTACATCTTTACCTGCAAAAATACAACTTTTTTATTGTGTTCAGATACAGATGTTGGGAGGGATTTTTTTTCAGCAGGACAGAGACAGGGTGACGTTCCAGACCCAGTATTAATGAACTTATCCATCTAAAACTGTTTTTTACTTTACTCTGCATGCCTGAGTGCTTGATTTTATACTGAGGCCAGGTCAAGTGATTAGGTCACCTGATTCTGATCATTTGGATGGGAAGGCAAATACTTTTGATCATATAGTGTGAACTTGCTTTTTCAGGGCCAGGACCTCAATTAGCATGTCAATAACATCTCATTAACTGTCCTCCACCCATCTGAAATAAAGTTTGAGGCCAGGCGACAGGAGAGAGTGGATTCAGATGGATGCTAAAGTAGGAACTTTAGTGGAGGAGAGGAAGACTGAAGACAAAAGGATGAAGGAGTTGGAAAGAAAAAGATGCTTTGTGATGATTGTCTGAAGCAGTTCCAGAAGAAAACAGGAGACGGATGAAAGGATGATCACGTTACTTCCATCTGAAAGCTTCATGAATTAGAAAAACCCAAATGAACGTCGTCTTCCTGCAGCTGGAATTTTCCTTCTTTGTAGTTACAGTTTAACAAAACTTTTGGTTTGATAATCAAGTGCGTCTGTTCGTGTTCTTTTCCTGAGAATGAAGATCCAACGTTAAACCCCCCAGTCAGCAGAGGCTGTTGGAACAACTTGCAACTGAGCCGCGCCTCTGCTTACAGCCCTGTACACGCAGCATTCTCCAATGAGAATACGGACCTGCCTGAACCGGGCTTTCAAACCTCCACTCTTTCATGTAAATCATCTCTCCTTTTAAGTGTCAGCAGCTTTTAAAGCTTATGTGCTCTTGGAGAAATCGATCTCAGGTTTCTCTGATCTCCCACCCCAGTCATGGGAACCAGAGTGGGAGATTGGATAATTCCATGACATTTAAGAAGCTAGGCTACTCCAGAAAGTAGAGTGTCATTCGGTTACTAGACCCACGCAGGAAACGCCCACACGAAAGACACCCAGCCTCCGTTAGTTATTTCTGCCGCTGACAATGAGGATAATGAATGAGAAATCAGACTAAACTCTTTCTGCACTGTGTCCATGGTAACCACTGCAGCACCCGTTTGACTTCTAAAAAATTCCAGATGATGCCTGTGTTGAGTGAAGCTCCGCCAGTTTTTGGGCTGAGCTTCAACACCCCCCACACCCTGACTGCTGATCTGGAGTTTTGCCTGGAGCTGAACCCCACATGAGATGGGGCCTGTCCAGGTAAAACCACCGTTGTCCCCCACTTTTTTATGCGTACACTTAGATAAAAGCCTCTGTTCTCCCGCTCTGTAATGATTCCAGCTCTCTGCCAAACACCATCACCAGCACACACAGAACACACGCATGCATTTATTAATGTGCAGCAAGCTTCAATTCCCTACACACACAGCTACAAATAAGCTGCATCTTCTTCCCTCCCTGCAGCTGATCGCAGCTCCAGCTCCTCCAAACATGTGTGAAAGTAGGCCAGAACTGGGATCAGAGCAGGAAGACTTAAGGGGTGAGCCGGGGTGGGGGTGGACAGAACAATTGGAGAAATGGATTTTAACGAGCAGACAGCAGCACAAAGACAGGATGATGTTCCTCC
This sequence comes from Oryzias celebensis, assembly GCA_014656515.1. Classification (NCBI taxonomy): domain Eukaryota; kingdom Metazoa; phylum Chordata; class Actinopteri; order Beloniformes; family Adrianichthyidae; genus Oryzias; species Oryzias celebensis. Next base: position 12,127,589 of record BNCR01000005.1, read on the forward strand.
AGCTTCTCTATGAATTCCTCACAAACACGATTGTGTCCCCTGCTCTCCCATCTACAAATCTGTGCAACATTTGTCTGATGACTTGCAGGGTAAACGGTGCAGTTAGTGTCAGTGTCACCAAAGGTCACAAAAAGTATTCCTGCTTTTTCAGAAACAAAGTATTAAAGTTGAGACTGATGCTGCCCGGTTTGAGTTCAGTTTGGATCAGACTGGTTCAGCCTGGTTTAGTTTTGTTCAATTTAAATCAGTCTGGTTCATTTGAACTCAGAACATCTTCCATATTTTCAATTGTCATTGTTGTGAAAAACTTTTTTTTTTTTAAATACTGCTCTGACCCGACTCAAACTCTGATGATGATTATTTCCAATAATGTAATAGAAAAGGAAATAATTTTGACTACAGATTTTATGTCCAAATGTCACCACAAAAACACAAGTCATAAATTAATGACAGCAGAAAGTAATGACAAGAAAAACATAAATGATAAACTTCTAAATTTAAAGCTCAAGAACTTAAGGGCTTAAGAAGGTATCCATACCAGTACCTCCAAATTGGGGACTGGTAACAAAAGTGTTGGTGAGAGTTAGAATTATTTCATTCTCTGAAGCATTAAGACATTGAACATAACCATAAAAGCTTGGAGAGTGTCAACTATCACACCTAAAACATCTGACTGACGCTGCACCACTGTGGTCTGAATGTAAAGTAAAAGTAGAATAAAGGTATTTACTATTAGGAGTTAAACAACAATAGATGTCAGTGAACATCGAGTAGCATCCATTTATCTACACTTACCAGGGTTTTTTGAGGCTGGAAACGCAGAAACCTCAGAAGTGACCTCTGTGGTGGGAGGTTGAGCTTGAAAGGTCTCCACCTCTTGCTGTTTTTCTTTCATTGGTGGACTGTCAGGTAGGTCCTGGTTTCTCTGATTTGTTTTATTCGCTGGAACCGTGCTGCACAAATGCTCGTCTTCTTCCCTCTCTTCCTCATCTGCGTTATCCCGTCTTTTCTTCTTCCTGTCTTTTTCTTTGTCCTCCTCCTCTCCATCTTCATCTTCTCTGTTTCCATCCTCCTTTCGACAGTTGTCCTGTGTTTCACCTCCCTCAGATCCACCTTCATCACTGGCTGCGGCGGTCACAGCAGCAGAGGAGGAAGTGTCCCTGGCGTTCTGACATGAGGGGGCGGGGTCACGGTTTGAGCTGGCGCTTGGCCAGACAGAGCTGGGGAACAACGAGATGACGCCCCCACTAAAACCGAGGCCAGCCAGTAAGGTGCTGGTCACCACGGATGCCACTGTTGCCTGACTACCGCTGGAGGATGGTCCAATGCCCGTTGCCATGGAGACAAAAGAGAAAGGAATGCCAGCAGAAGTCCAGGTGGATGAGCCAGATGAGATGGGGGCCATGTCAGCAGAGGAGGCTGGAGACACTGTGGGCTATGAAAAATAAAAGAAAAGATTAAAAGGAGCCAAACTTTGTCCTTTATCCTCTCACCACCATAGAACATGAAATACAATCTAATTATTTTCTATTATACCGAATTTATTCAATCATCTTTAACCTCAAGTTCATCAATACTTTGTCTTCCAAAGAAGGAAATACATTTATTTGAGTGAGAAGTATATTATTTCTAAATATTTAACACTATACAATTCCAAGACAACAAACATTTCATGAAACCTGCCATCCTTACCATGCCAGTTTTAACAATCCGTGTCCCTTCGAAGATCCTGGTGGTGTTTGCTGAAACACAGGAAACATTCAAACATGTTTACTTTTAGAGGAAAGCTGTAGGATTCTTAGACTAAACGTTTTAAGCCAAGCAACCAACGAGTTCAACAATCAACCAATAAGAGGTTGTTTGAAACAGAACTGAAATGGTCTTTAAGATGTTAAGGAGTTTTGTAATCACCTCTGAAGAGGATGCTTTGACTGAAGTCGCTGCGCATGTCGTTCCTGCAGATGGCCTGCACTCGAAATAGGTACAGCACATCTGGAGAGACGGGAGAGATGATGGCCTCCTGGAGAAGAAAAAAGAAAAAAAACAAGGGTGATGGTGATATAACAAGTCTGTGGAGCAGCAAAAGTTGATTTATAAATTATGAAACTATATTACTTTACTTTATCAAGAGGTGTGTCGCATGTAGAACTGCTTGTTCCCTAATCAACATTTCCGGTTTAATGCTGATGCCCACGTGACAATCAGAAACAGATGTGTGGCCTTCAACAAGTGGGCAGTGAGGAGTTCAGACAGGGAGAATATGAGCTTCTTTAATGAGCTCCATTGAGGTCGCCAAGGGGTCTTACTTCCAAAGACTGGAGCAGCCCCATATCACAAGCAACACATGTAGTATGTGGAGGGTATCCGGTCTGTCACAACGAACAGGAAGAGCTCAAACAGGGAGGTTAAGGACAACATGCTACCTGATACACTGAACAGGTTCTGCATCAGGTTTGACCAGAACAACAAAGGCACCCCCACAAAAGCTTTCTGTGACCCTGAGGACTTCGCACCGCAGGCGACTCTTATTCAGGTCATAAAGGCCAAACAAAAGGCTGTGGAAGGCAGCAGAACCAGATGGCGTCTCACCAAGAGTCTTTAAGGCCTGTACTGCATAATTAGCAGGTGTGTACAAAGACACCCTCAATCAATCTGTAAAACTAGCAAAGATCCCCCCGGGTATTTAGGTCTACCATCATTACGCCAGTCCCAAAGTTACCAGCCATTAACAATGACTTCAGGCCAGGAGCACTTACAATGGTTGCAGTGAAGTGCGTAGAAAAACTTCTCACGCTTAATAACACTGTGATCCTGGACGTGACTGTCTGCAGTTTGTCTATTTACCTAACAGATACCTTGACAAGGCAGAGGCCCTGGCTCTGCATCACACTTTTCATCATCTGGATAGCAGCTTTTCCTGGATCATAGCTCTGCTTTCAACACCAGATAAGCTGACCTTGACATCCTGATCATCACCTGATTCTTGATGTTCACATATGTAAGACATTCTGAACGACATCTGTACATCCATGAAAATTACTTTGAAGTGCAGAGTGATTTTGTGCTTCTGTAATACCAATTTGTCCTTGAGTAAAAAAAAGAAAAAATTTGGATGTGAAAATTATTTGACTGTGTGTAAAATACATTTCAGATGTAAACATATTTTGTACAGTTGCTAAGCATTTTTTCTGTCTTCAGAAATAGATTCTGGTCCTCAGAACAGTACATGCATGCACAGGCGTCTTATGAACAAATATGACATAGCTAAACTGTACAATGTTCAGGCATCAGCTAAAATTACTGCTACTTCTGCAAAATGTGCTTCATAAACAGCCTTCCAGTGCTGTCAGACTTTATCAAACTTCACGAATTAAAAAAATACAGTGACTCTCCTTTTTGTGCACTTCTTTGCACAGAGCAGGTTAAAAAAAAATATGAATTTACTGATCACCACATTGATGATCAGAGAAAAACACAATTTATTGCAGTCAGTTGAGAGTGTGGCAATGCAAAATTATTTGATTCAGCTGACAGTGTTCCTCCTTGACACCTGTATTCTGCTAAATTCTTCAAGTCAATTTAATATTTTCTTTACTGGACACACTTCTCGTGTTCATGTGTTGTGTGGACAGAAGAAAATTACCACTTTGCAATTGAAAAACTGGAGTTTTTTTATTGTTTTGTATTCTTCTGACTACATGGTGGTACAGTGGTTAGCACTCTTACTTCACAGTGAGAAGGTTCTGGTTCAAATTCCAACTGGGTCCTTTGCTGTGTGGAGTTTATGTGTTCTCCTCGTGTATGCATAGGTTTTCTCCCAGGACTCCGGCTTCCGCCCTCAGAAATGTGCTTCATAGGGTAATTGTCTCTAAACTATCTCAAGGTGTGAGTGTTAGGCTGTGTCGCCATGTGAGGGATTTGCAAACAATCCAGGGTGAAACCTGCCCATCACCCAATAATGGTTGGGATGGGCTCCAGCATCCCTGTTTACCCAGGGATTAAGCATGTTTGGAAAATTGATAGGTGTTTAGTACCATATTAATTGTTCAGCACTCAAGGCAATTCCTGTTGTTTTTGAAGCACAATTGACACCAAAAGACAAAGCTCGGCAATCTTTAGTGCACTAACCAAGCATCGCTGTTTCCTGACAGCACATTTACCATACAGAGGTCCAACATTTCTGGTATTTTCTTCAGTTAGTTTTTGAAGGTATTTACATTTTCAGAGTTCTACTAATAATTCGAATTAGAAGACAACTTCACAATAACTAAAAAGTAAAAACAAGTACAAAATGTATTCTTAAAGATTACCGGTATATAAATTAACAAGACTAAATATAGAAACTTTTTGATGAAGACTGAATTTACTTGTGAATGTTTAGAAGTGTTTACTGTAAAAAGTTGCCATTTGCTGTAAGATACAACTAGAAAAATTTGTACATGATACCTCTTTTAGACTACAAACACGCTAATGTTCAATTTTGTTTTTCACTTAGGAGAAAACTTTGGTGAAGGCTAAGTAGCACAGTTTTGTAAATTACAAATTAGTGTCCATCTTTTTATTGCCAGATAATTAATAAAACAGAAAACATTCTACCTCCTTTGTATCCTCCTTTTATATTAATGCCACTTACTGCAATTAATGCAATACAATAAATGATTGAAATCCTTATGAATCCCAGAAGCAGAAGTGTATAGAGTGCATGCTGAACTAATGTTTTAACCCACTTTGGCCTTGTTTACTATCCAATTGGAACTACCTTCTGGGCACATGGTATGGAGAAAGGTTTCTTCTGTATTCCAACTGCATATTTGTGTGGTAAATGGGTCAAATATGGCTAAAATATATGTGCTCTACCTTAATTACAGGTAGATCACACTAGAGACCCACAAGGGTAAACACAACAATGGATTCCGCAGAAATACAGTTTAGGGGCTCATTCTATCATCCCACAGGTAACCCATAAGTAGCTCATGTTGAGATGTTTGCTGTGTTATTCAAACTTTTTATAAAAATGTTTGAATGTTTATTTGAAAAGAAATGAGATGAATCTATTTGGATCTCTGATGGACAGAAAAAAATAGGTTTTTGATCTCTGCAATAACTACATTAATGTCAGGAAATCATCATATGGAAAAGGCCAGAAATATCATGTTGCTTTCTTTTGGTGTTTGAGAAATCTAGGGTAAAAACTTCAAAGGTTCTGAAGTGTACCAGCACTTTTATTACTATCACTTCTTCACTGTTTTGACATTTTTATCACATGAAAGCAAATCTTGCAGTTTCAGCCTTTGATCGCAGTAATAAGTTAACAGGACTCAGCTTTTGGCTGTAACTTTCATCACTACTTTAGAGAATGTTGCATAAAAATTAATCAATACATTAATTATGTGATCAAGGATCCAGATGACTGATTATCTCAGTACCAACGTGCTAATTAGCATCCATGTGGTCTGGTTAAGCTTAGCCTATCAACATGGTTTTATGAATATGAATATTTAAGTTTTGTTCTGATGTGAGGTTTTGTGCATTACAGTTAAGTCAGTGCAGAGTCAGCATCTTTCATTTAAACGTCCCGACATTTGAGGCGCTCCATCATGATTGTTGTTGGGGGAGGGAAGGTGGTTGAAGGTGAAAGCAGAATGAAAATCCTGACATGATGCAGAAGAGATGAACAGCAGTTGATAAAAGCGCTGTGTTTGGAGAGGTAGTTGCACCAGCAGGGGGCACTCCTGTACCTTGGCTGCGCTGTTCCTGTCTGGCCCAGGAGAGGCTCTGCCCAAGGTCACGCTTTCTGCTCAGCCCAACAGCTCTGCATCCCCTTCAGCTCTGCATTTGTATTCTGCTAACCAACTGGCAGAGTGCAGTGTGGGAATGAAACTTGTGTTCTTCCTCCCTCTGCTCACTTCTGGCCCCTAACTACAACATTTGTAAATGAACGCGAGAATGAGGATGCTGGAGGTGGTGGGGGCTGGTTCTGTGCCTCAACCCAATGACAGTCAATTTAAACATTTCTGGAAACTAGAATTTGTGTTACAATTTTAAAAAGAAAATTCAATGCCAAAAGTCTGGATAAGTTTGGAGTGTTTCTATGATTAAATAATGAAAGAAGGAAAAAAAACAGCTAATGCTTGAGTTAAAATCCACAAAATGTCAATTATGTCAGTAAGCTCCAAAGATAATGTGTGCAAAACTTTAAACGATTTTACAAAAGATGGAAATTATTCCACATTAGCAGATTCACCATAGCTCATGCTCTGCTCACAGCTCCCGGAACTGGAGCAACACTGCAAAGAGGAGCGGAACCAAGTTCCACCACAAGCATGGGAGGCACTGAAAGCAGTCAGCAGGAAACATGACTGAGAATTCCTGCTGCTAAAGATGATCTATGGATGATGATTTAAAGTCCCACTCTGATCATCTTTCCATCTACTTTAAAAGTGTTCCCAGTGGTTTTTAAATCATGATTACGCCGTTTTATAGTCAGAATAAAAATAAAAACCTGTGTTCTTCTCCTGGATTAAGTGTCTGCAGAACTGCAGGGGTTCGTTACATATTTGCCTCTATGGGCAGAGGCGTTGGTGCAAGGTAAGCCCACTTTGATTTACAATCATCCCTTTGTTTACACTCTCTCCCACTAGCTTACAGCCACTTTACAACAAAAATGATGAGCAATGTTGGAGCTATCCAGCCATACAGCTTTGATCCAGATGCCGGCTCCAACAAGGAAAACAAAGCTGTATCTGCTGCTGAGGAGGATTTAAAGACCCCCCCTTACAAACAGTATAGGAGTTTTTTAAATGTTGGAACCGCAGCTTCATGCTTTTCTGTTGTCTCTGCCCTGCTGCAGCTCTATAATAAACTCATCCTCATTTAAATTCAATATTTAATTTCAATGCTTTCAGGAGTGAGGAGATTTCCTTTATTCTGGTTTCTTGCATTCGATGCGCTCTTCCCTCAGCTGCCTCATGAAAAACACCAGCTTTGCCCGCACTATTCATTATTCACAACGCATTCATTATTCAGCTGTGGGGCTCGTGCCCGATTTCAGTTTCAAAAGCTCATGTTCAGACATGGCTTGGAATAAAAGTTGCCTTAAACCAACTTGATACGTTGAATTCCTCACTTAGCCTCGGACCATGTTGTGTGATGGTGTGATGGGGCGTGCAGATCTTTGGACGTGCAGTGTGAGGAGAGCCTAAGGAGGAGCTCTACGTGCTGCCGAGGGGCTTTATGGCAGAACAAACATCTCCAAACTCAGCCTGACACGCTCTTTGCCTCCTAAACATGGCAGATGAAGGGAATGCATCAGAAAAAAGAAATGTGAGCAGCTGATCAAAAAAAAAAAAAAGACGACTGAGCTCTTTTCACTTTCAACTGTACAAAGTGCACGTGCACCGACGTTTTCAGATGCATCAAAAGATCCTGATGTGAGAAATCTTACAACACAAAGGAAGTCGACAGCTGCAGCATGACAGCTTCTGTCCGCTGACCTTCATTATACTAAAGTTCTTTTGCTCATAATTACATGGAATAATAGCAAGAAAACTCAATTTATTAATTTCATATTTACCCTGCTTAGGCCTTAGTGTGTGTGCTGGTTTTTTTTTACTAAGTCTCTGAAAGCTCAAATCAGCACCCCATTTCACTCCACTGAATGAGAGTGGAACATATTTGTAGTTTAATAATTAAAAGAAACATTAAAATCTTCTGATCACTTCTTTACCTTCAAACCAACAGCAGGTTATCTGAGTCTGCTTTGGTTTTTTTGAAGGAACTCTGCATGTTGTCTTTCCAAACTTGGAGAGAAACGTCCAGTAAAGCCAGACAAAGTCCTGATCAGAACTCTCTAGGACCAAAACATCCCAAAGACGTCTTGTACCTTGTAATAATAATTGGATGTTTTTTGCCTGCAGAGGAAGTCTGAGGGTAACAGAACCTCCATGACAGTTTTCTATCATGACCCTCCAACCAAAAATGAGTCGTCATCCAAAAGCTCTTATGCACCTGAATTTGTCTGTCTCAAGAGAAGTTATAAGGGAAGCAGTAAGGCAGAGATTGCAACACGGAGAAGTTCATTTTGTCCTCAGAAGATCTTCTTCTTGAAAATTAGTTTTGACTTCCACAGATGGACAATTGTCTGTTTTTGGCTGTCCGTCTGTGTCAGGAGAGTGTCAGGCTCCTTTTTGTTTATATGGAGCTTCAGAGAACTACCAGAATGATGTTGAAGGTTGGGAAGTTCTTGAGAAAACAGTTTCTAAACAGCTAATAGTTTCTGCCAGTTTTGAGTTGACAGAATTGCGCAATATTCTCTGATTGCAAGAGGAGAAAGTGTGGACTTTCTGCGTAGTATCTTCTCAGCATTATAATTAATCTATGACTAAAGTTTATTTAAACCTCAGTTGACTGAAGTGTTGCTGAGGTTTAAAAAAGTTGTTTTACTGTATGTGGAAAGATCATCTTCAAAGATGAATTTGTCCTGAATCTTTTGTTTCCTTTAAAATGTCTTGTTGAAAGTTTGGTGTCTGTGCTGCATCTGAGCCGAAATGCCAAACTGTCTGTTCACAAGACATTCCAGTAAATTCTAAAAAGTTAAGTTTCTGTCTGTACTGTGGGGGAATCTTCCTGTAAACATCATGAGATGACGTTAGGCCTTATGTGACTTGTTTCTCCGCCTCACCAGTTTGTGTTTGGCGTCGGCAAGGTGCGTTTCCTCAAAGCTGTCATCGTGGGCCGTCCAGCTATAGGACACCAGGAAGTGGAGAATGGGCGGATGGTAAGTGACCTCGGGTCGAGCCCAGCGAACCACCAGAGTGCTGCCATTCACATGCTGGACCTTTGTGTTGATGGGGGCACTGCTGCACACTGCAAGACAGAGGGGGAACATGGCAGAGGAAGGTCAGGAAGCAGAAAGGAACATGATAAGGAAGGAGGAATAAAAGCAAGAGAGATGAGGGGTGAGGCAAGGACAAAAAAAAACAAATTTAGAGAAAAATGATAGAAGAATACAAATGACAGGATGGATGATTGATAAATTAATAAAAGAGAGAGGGGAAAGGAAGAAAATATGGAAAAGGAAAGAACAGGAAAAATAAAAAAAACATTGAAAAGATGGAGGGTAGATTAAAAGCAATGAGAGTAAAAATCAAATGAAAGGCACAAACAAAAGATTGAAAAGAAAAATGAAAGTAAAGAAGCGAGGAAGGAAACACTGATTTGTTGATGATTGGAGGCAAACAATGACAAAATATGAAAATACAAAGAAAAGACGAGGAATGGTAAATAAAATAAAGTGATGAATAGCAAAAGAGGAAATAAAGGGAGAAGTGGAAAGCCTATTGTAAGTGTGATGAAGAAAAATAATGAAGTCACAAATAATTAAAAAAAAAAGGAAAATGAGTCATCATCTGTCACTAATTCTGTCTCTGGGAGTCATGCACACACTCAAAATTGAATTCAGAAACATTTCTGCAAACATCTCTGCTTTCAGACGTGCACTGCTCTGATCATTTATCATTCATTCCTGCCTCTTCGCTGCAGGAAGCCCTCTTTCTACCTCCTGGTGCCTCTTCATCAAGCTCCAGTGTGAAGATGATAAAGAACATGTAGTTTGCTGAATTGATGTAGCCGGCAAACCGTGTAAAAACATAAAAAACAGCAGGCAGGTGTGGCAGAATTGATGTCTGCACACGTCTGCTCTCTGACCACCAGATGTCTCTGTGTGAGAGCACAGACTTAAGCACATTAATGCGCTCAGGTTTGAAGGGTGTAATGTCAGACGCTGACTTAAAGCCTTTTACAAACACCTGTAAATGCTCCATGTTTCCCCGTGAAACACATGAAGCAGTGATGATGTGTTGCTGCACATCACAGCTAATGAGCTTCAGGAATTCAATTCTCTTTCATTTAATTTTAATCTATAGAGAGACCACAGTCACCCACATACAAAAATAAAAAGCTGCAGCAGTCCCATATTTTTTAGGATTAATAATCATGAAAAAGACAAATTGATTAAAATTAAAATTAGAATTAAGTATTTTTCTTATTCCTGCTGGAATTTCAAGCTTTTTATCCAGATTTTAGGCACCAATGGATTTTTTTCCTTCACGTTTTTAAATGAGACACATTCAAGAAGATTCCATTTAAAGTTCCATTTAAAATGAATTAAAGTAACTAATGTCAAAAAGGGATTCAGCAGGTGAGAATCCAACACAGTGAACTGTAACTGTGGCAGAAATGTTTAGGAAAATTTAAAACAATAAGGAATAAATGAACTACAATATATTTATAATATTTAGATATTTTACTGAAATAAGTTAGACATTTTTTTTTCATCTTTGCAGGTTTTTTTACCAAGGTTGACAACAAACAACGCTCAGGATATTTCTTGAAATGAGTCCTCCTTTAAAGTGCTGGTTCATGGAAGAGGAAGGTTGTGAGTTCTTGAATGATCCCTGGAGCCTTTGTATGCTTGAACTTCAACTAATTGAAAATAGAAAAAAAATAGACAAAAAAAGTAACATTTTCTATGTTGGTATTAACTAACTAATGAGTTTATATGAAGTATTGGTAACAAGTTAACCAATATTTTGTGAACAGCTGTAGAAAAATCACACATCTTACCCACAGATAACAATCACTGTCAGGAAAAATTCTACAGTTTACATAAAAGTCTTATTTTATTTTTCTGAAAGAAGTAGAAATGCAACAGCTCTAGATGTTGGAACACATATGTAAAAGTTTGGACAACCCTGATCTTTTTCTAGGTCTTCCTTCATAAATCATTGGTTGTTCTGGTCAGCATTTTCAGGTGAATGTATCCCATAGCAGACAAACACAACTAACCCTTGGCCTACACACACAGGTGAAGAAAGGGTATTTAAGGTGGCAAGTTGTTGTCCTTTTCTCCATCTTCTCTGAAGAGTGACACCATGGGACCTCATAACAATTATCAAATGACCTGAAAACAAAAATTGTTCAACATTATGGTTTACGGGAAGCTAGCTCAGAAATTACCGCTGTCAGTTTCCACTGTGAGGAACATAGTGAGAAAATGGAAGATCAAAGGCACAGTTGTAGATAAGGTCTGGAGCGGCAGGCCAAAAAATTGGTGACAAGTCAGCAAGAGAAAAAGAAAACATTAAAAAAAATTGCTTTGTTATGCTGGGGAGTTGAACTCACAATTCCCGCAGTAGTAAAAACAATCCTGCATGTATTTGTTCTACCCATTAGTCCACAGAAAGGCTTCCAAATGCCACTAAGAGCATAGCCAATTTATTCAAGCACAGCAGCGTCGTTGACACACTTAGGTGACACAACTGAACGCAGCAAAAAACGGAACACTGTACAGTCCTCTTAACCTTGTTAACACTGAAATCTCCCTTAAAGTCTGCAGCAGGACGGGAAGGCAGACAGCCAGCTGCTCTTTGATTTAACAGTTTGATTTGTGGCCATCCAATCATAAATGCGTGTAAAGACAGGGGTTGAATTTGCAACCACAACTTTTTTTTGCTTCGCATAACTTGGAAATTATTTCACAAAGACAAATCTTTTTTAAGGGCATGCATGTCCCTTTTTACACATTTACAAACCTAAATTTTGTAAGCAGATTTTTTTGTGGTTTAACGAAACATGATGTATGCGAACACACAGTTGCAAATCCCTTTAGTCGTGCTTTTGAATCTATATGGCCTTATATTCATTCCATACTTTCTCTAACAGGATTTTTAAAAATCTGTTCCTGATTCACAAAAAATTGAATTAATACTAACAAATGCAATTTTAAGCTTAATTTTCTTTACACACTGCTTATAAAATGAAGGGGAATAGTTATGCAACTCAATGTTACTCCAAGTCAATCACACTTCTCTGTATTCAAACTGTCCAATTAGGAAGCAACACTGACTGACAATCAGTTTCACATGTCTTAGTACAAGTGGAATAGACAACAGGTGGAAGTAATGGGCGATCAGCAAGACACCTCCAATAAAGGAGTGGTTCTGCAAGTGGTGACCACAGACAGCATCTCCAGCCACATGTTTTCTGGCTGATGGTTCAGTGACTTGAATCCTGACACTGTTGTCCCTCCAGCGGCACCATGAGACAGCATCTACAACCCACATAGGTGGCCCAGGAAGTGCAACTCATCCAGGACGGCACATCAATGCGAGCTGTAGCTATAAGGTTTGCCGTGTCTGTCAGCAAAGTGTCCAGAGCATGAATGTGATAACAGGAAACAGGCCAGTACATCAAGAGATATGGAGGAGGCCGTAGGGGGGCAACAACCTGCATTAGGACCACTACCTCCTCCTTTGTGCCAGGAGAAACAAGAGGAGCACTGCCAGAGCTCTGCAAATTGACCTCCAGCAGGCCACAAATGTGCACGTATGCTCAAACTGTTAGAAACAGACTCCATGAGAGTGGTATGAGGGGCTGACGTCCACATGGGAGTTGTGCTTCCAGAACTGAAAACAGCTGTGGATGTAAGACATGACCAAAACCAACAACCAAACTGAAAAACACAACTAAAGGCACAGAACCCTTCCATCTATAAGGAAATAAATGCATTTCCATTCATAGTTTTTTTTGTAGTTTTGTTGTCAGCACATTTAACTATGTAAAGAATAAAACATTTAAAAAGGATATTTCATTTGCTCAGTGATAGGATGGGTTTTGTAGAGTTCTCTTTATTCTTTTAAGCAGTGTATATGTCCTCCATTATCAGAAAAATACCACAAGAACAAGTTAAAAACACAAAAACAATTTTCATTGGAGTGAACAATCAAGTGCTGGGATAATGATTTTGGAGCACCAGGGTAGTACTGGCCTGTGACTGAAAACTGCACTCCCATTCTGGCACATCACAGGTTTTTTGAGAAGAGGTAAACCAAAAACTGCATGAGAAAATAATCTATAAAGGGAACTGTTTTAGTACAACATGCCTCAGCTTGGGAAATGTGCCCTCCAAGGCAACATAACCGCATTAAAGGGAAGTGAGGGTTCAATATTCCAACAGTGCAAACATTTCCATCTGACTGTGTTTGTCCACCTTTTCTCATCAACCAAAACTGGCTCAGAGGAGAAACTTTCATTGAGCTGAGACCTCGACCCTCACACCCCCATAAAATCCAATACACAAGAAAAACAAGAGAGAAGAATATCAGAAGGTGACATTTTTAAGAAGTTTAAAAGAAGCTGTTATAAAGCGCTTGAAGATTTTCCCACAGTCTGATCTCTGAGAGGCTAGAACAATAGTATGAGGAGCGGTACACTGCTGCTTAATGATTTAGGAAGCAATGTTTTCAAATCAAATCTGTAACTGATGCTGTGAGGCTATGAAAGAAGAAATGCGCTCAATTTTCTTAACTTCTTGTCAGAAAACCTGCAGAATTTTTTCAAGCTGAAGGGAACCGACTGCAAACCAGTTTTTAAAAACAGATTACAGAGCTGGACCTTGTTACAGTCTGTCTTTATGTCTGTCGGTCTGATGCTTTGGTGACTTCAATAAGCAATAATTTAGAAGAACTGGTTGCCATGACAACATAGTAATGATGGGCTGTTTGGTTCCATCAAATTTTAGAGGATGGAGGGATGACAAAAGAATCATCAGGTCATTCTGCAGGAACTCCTCTTAATCAGAAAAAAGGCACTGAGGAAGCTCGTGCACAAATGTCGGTGTGCTTTGATGAGGATGATGCAGATGGATGAGCATTAATATTCAGATCATTTCTGCAGGGTTTGAACTGTTTACAGCCTAGAATGGACCAGTAAAATCTCACGTCACACGTTGCAGCATTTGCAACTCCAAAGGGTGAGAAAAATAAGCCAAACTGTTCCTGGGACACGCCCACCTTTCAACTGTGATGCCACAAGCTTACAACACACTTTCTTTTTATTAATCACTGATTGGTGTAAACTGTTATCCTATAAAAGCGTCTTTAAATCTTCCTTTTGTCATATTTGTCAGACTGCATTTTCTTTTGTCAAATCGTACCAAAATTACCGTATTGCTATTTTTTTTTTATTAAATGATGTCAAACCAAGATTGAACACATTAAAAAATGTTATGGTTTATACAAAAAACAAGATGTAGAAACTAGCTAGAAAGAACAAATTAAAAAATTACATTATTGATTTGCTAAATCCACTATTTACAAAAAGAAAACAGAATATGGTATACCAGTGCATACATATAAAATACTGTAGGTAAACTAAACTTAGCGAGTCCTGGCAGTGGCAGCTTAAAATACCACACCCATTAATGGACAACTTTATCATTTAATAATTAAATATTAAATGTAAATAAAGCTTCACTTCTCTAACAACACAAGCAAAGTAGGCTGCAAATGGCCTACTTTGCTTTTTTTTCTTCGTTTTCTCATGAAAGCGACATCTACTGTTATAACATCATAACAAAATAGCTCTTTTATTCCTTGTGATAACGAGATAGTAGGTGTCGTTTTCACGAGAAAACTAATTTTGTTATGTCTCGACCACGAGATCATGTAGAATAAATACTTTCTTCATTTTTCTAAAATCTGTAGCAAAACAATTTTTCAGAGAAAATGTCAAACACCAGATGAACGATCAATTAAAAAACTGATTACTTTATTCATGATGTAACTCAGGTGGAGACTGTGCTGATGTTGTCCGTCATAAACAATGTCCAAATCGGACATCGTCATTTGAGGAGAAGGTTAGAGAAAGAAAACGATTTTCTTGTGATATTGAGACAGTATGTGTAGATGTTTTTATCATTAAAAAAACAATGTTGTTTTCATAGAAAAAGACCAAAACAAAAATAAAAAAGAAAAGCAAGGTAGTTCGTTTGCGGCTAAGAGCTTGTATGACCATGAAACTTTACTAAAGTGATAAACATTTTCTGCAAGTCAATATTTATGTGTAGAATTAAATTTTCACATGGAAGAAATTAGGAATTAGGTTCATCTTTTATTAAGTGGGTGATGGAAGAATTGCATTGTTTTGCATTTGCTCGTAAAGCTTAAGTAGGAAGTCAAAAGCTAACATTGGGTAAAATTGAGGACCTCAGTTCCAGAACTACTTCTTCATGAATGACATGCTCATTTAGAAATTGTCGTTTTCTGGACTCATTACCTTACTGAATCTAAACCTGACCAACGAGGCAATCCCAGATAATGGTAATGCCCTTAGTGGCTGCTTCATCACTTGTCACAGTCTTATCGCTGTGGAACAGGTTCAGTTAGAAATCATCAGACCACATGAGTGAGAAAACTGAATCCTTTTTCCAGGTAGCTTCACAATCTGTGAAATAACCTTTGAACCAGGTTTCTACCCCTGTTCTTTTCACGCAATGTGTCAGAGTGCAAAGCTGTAACTTTCATTGTTTAGTTGTTAGTCGATGTAACATGTTCTGAAGGAGGATATAGGTTATACGTTTATAAATAACTTATTTTATTGTGTTTTCGATTGTTTGTGCAGAGATTCCTTTTTCGGCCAGTTGGGAGGGGAGACTGGAGACTTGATAGGGATAAAAATGAATTACTATTCATGTTAAAAGTTGGAGGGGTGAACGGGGTTAATCTGATGTTTTCAATGCTGCAATGATGGGAACATTGTTGCCTCTCTGCCTAATAAGCTACCTCAACAAATACAGTTTTCCTACCTCATTGCTGTTCAGGAGAAGTTAACATGATTGTGCTTTACATATTTTAATTTTGAATTGTTGTTCCTGTGTATTCATGGCTGATGGAGAGCATCAGTAGCAGTTTCTTAATTTTGAATTTTAAGCTGCAGATTTCCAACACAGAAACAGGTTTTAACCACGGCTAAAAGGTTTGCTGGATGAAGAAAGAATCCTCTCAGTGCGTTCATCAAAGACAACAGACCTCCCACGTGAAGTCGGAGAGGGGCAGGTAATGAGATGAAGCGAGGCAGAGGCATGTTTGAGGTGTTTTCCTCAGGTGAACCCATCAGAGGCTTCCTCTTCCTCCATCCTTCATAGCGCTCTCAGAGGCCATTTGGAGGTGGAAAGGACATTTGTGGCCCTGCGGCGGGCAGGCCGAAGCAGATTGATGACACAGCCTTGATTGTAGTTTGGTCTGCAGAGTTTTGCAGCGCGTGGACGGAATGAGGACTCACACAGGCTGCTCTGCTGTGAACTCTCACCAATTGTATGTGTGGAAAAAAAAACTTGCTGCCAAATCTTCCTCCCACTGTTTGCTGGCTCGGGTTTGTAGGACATTTATGGAGTTCACGAGTTCCTGCTGCCATCCGCTGAGGGCTCCATTTCCTTTCTTATGTTTAAACACAGCAGGAGTAATCTCATCTGTAGCTTTTTCTCTGGAACTGAACAAAAATGTCCAAATGTTCAGAACTGCTGGTAATTTTGAGCACCGCGGGAGAGTTACCTGATGTGTCATGAAGGAAAAATGAAAATAATCTGAGCACTTGCTAAAAAAGTTTACTTCCAGAACTACAGGCAGCTGTATTGTAAAAGTCAAAAAGCAACATAAAGAAAATCTTTATTTAATATTTAGGCAAAATGTTGCTTTGATAGTCGGAAGAAATTTCTGGAGTGATTGGGTTTAGACTTTTTGTTTCATGCTGTAACTCTGAAAGATTTTTGTTCTTGAGTGAAACTAAAAATTGAGACACAAAGACCTGGTAATGTGAATGATGGGAATGCTCCAGAGTAGTTTGATTATTATCATTCAGAGTCTGTCTCTCTGCAGAACATTGACGTTCATCTGCATTCAAAGCTGTGTTCCCTTCATTACAACAGAAGGCCTAATGACTTTGCAAAGCTGGAAGTCTTGTAGACTTCTAATATAACATATCCATACAGATTTAATATTTTGGGAAACTATTAGTTGTTTCCTTGATTTTTTTAAAATTGAGATTTGTATGTTTAAAGTAAGGGAATGCACACTCATGCATAGTGGTTAGAACTCATATCAATAGGAGGTCCTGGTTCAAATCCCTATTGGGTCCTTTCTGTGTAGTTTACACGTTCTTTTCATGCAAGTGTGAGTTTTCACCCACAAGCATGTCTTTCCATAATTGAGGACTGACTTGTCCCCTGGGTGTATGGGTAGTTTTCTGTCTCTGTCTGGCCCTGGGAATGACGTGCAAACTGTTTAGGGCGTACCCCACCTTTGCCCAACAGTAGCTGGGTAGGCTCCAGCAACGCTATGACTGCACATAAATTATCAGGCATAGAAAATGCATAGATGGACACTTTGAGCATTCAGAAATAAGAAAATACATCCTAGATGCAGTGGTTCAGGGCCCTCAGTTTACATAGAGGTCATAGAGGTTTTCAAAGAGGTCAAACATATCTACCATGAGCACAAGCAGGTGTTCCTTTTTCTTCAAATAATTCACTTTTAAAGGAGTAAATGTAAGTTAGGCTGTTGTACTTTCTGATCAAATACCTTGGTGTTTTTCTCAGATTCCACCAGCACTGGCATCGTTCTCTCACAGGATACGTCCAGAACTGGCCGTTCTTCAAAATGTTTTAGGGGAACACGCATCAAACAATCTGTACCACAACCTGAATGAGTTCGACCCTAAAGTCATTAGGATACTGCAAATGCTTTGTACCCAAAAGTTGGGGTGATTCACCAAAGTCATTTTAGCTCCATCAACATGAATAAGACCAGAAAGGGGCCTGGCACCTGTGATCTGTCCACCGGTTCATTAAAATCAGGTAAAAATTGTTGTTTTCCTGTAATTCGCATCATTTTTTAAAGCAAAAGTGTGACATAAATTGCAGTGCATTCTTAAAGCATCACAAAATGGGTTGATCTATATCATTTTTTTTTTTGTTTCGCAGAATGTCACCAAGAACATGTTTGCAGAATGCAGACCAATTTGCAAATCCTTACACTTATTTACATGCAGAAAAGCATGAAGGGAGGAAGTCTGATGATGCATATTATGAGTTAGATTAAGTTCATTCCTGTTTCACTTGAAAATGTTTATTCAGAATACAAAAATAATCCAGTAAATTGTCCTTCCTTGAATGTGGCTTCCATGTGACAGAAAAACTAAGACCAGTAAGAAAATAAAAGAAGGAATGTTATAAATTAGTCACAGCTCCATATGAAATGAAGGTAGGACAGAAACTGTATTTAATCTATAATGAAATCTTTGTAAAAGTAATTTTTTTGAAGAACCAGAGAATAACTTACTTTTGACCTAAAAAACCCCTTTTTCTTATTATTTGTGAATCTTGCATTAAAATCATTTAGTTTAAAGTCTATAAACAACAAAAAAAATTAACAGAGATTAAAAAATCCAAAAATTGCGTTTTATATCATTGCATTATATTGTTAGGAACAATATATGGTAGATGCAGATCACATTTGTCTTTCCATCACTCTTGCTACTGCAAAATAATTTTTTTTTTTCAACATGAAATATGCCCACATATGTTTGTGTGCGTGAGTACTGCTCTTAAGACATAAAACCAAGTATGGAGCCGCCAGTTTAAAGTAAAACTGTTTGTCATTTTAGTCCTTGAAAATGCAATTCAGATTTCAAAAGAGTCTGCGCCTCACAGCTTTTACTCCAGAGCATATCTCTGAGCAGCATTGATTGGTTTGTTTGTGGAGGACCTTAAACATATGTTCTAGATCCCGATCATCTAGATTATTCAGTATTACTAAATTTTCTAACTGGATGTTTCCAGATACTAGGATCTACTTCAGGTTATTCATAATAAAAATGTTAAGTCATTTTTTGGATCTATTTATTCTGACTGCTTACAGTTTCTCAACATTCTTTCTAATAAATTGTTTATTTTTTTGCCAAACTTAATCAAATTGATCACAAGCATCTTCTTTTACAGTAAAACGTTTTGAAAAATGCTCTGTATGTGAAATATTCTCGAGTTATTCTGACCTGAACTGTAAGCTGGTGTTCAGTATACACGCATATGAAGAAATCTGTCTTAAATGACTGCAGAAGAACGTAGGTGTGGTGCATTCAATCCGTCCGTCTGCCTGCTCTTTGTTTCAGCCGTGAGTCTCTGCTTTTTTAAACGCCCTTGGTTTTAACGCGTACGTCCTTCGGCAACTTATAGATCTGCTTATAGAAAATATCCCACAGCACAGCAGCACTCAAGGACAAACACCATGGGCATTCAGCGCACTGCCAGAAGAGCATGCGCGCGCACTACATGTGCACAAGGGGGTTATGTTCATGTGTTTGTCTGATGGAGGTGATGCACCTCTTGGAGATGACCATATGGAAGCACACATGAAGGGAAAAAGGGACATTCCGGTTGGGGATACTGTCAGATGTAGGACCACACAGAAAACTGCTGGCAAACACTCACACAAGCACAAACGCACACTTTACAGCCAAATCTGCACACTGACACACAGATGCTGTATAATGTGTCGTGGTGTCTAAGCGGTAATGAGGCAGGAGTGGAGGGATGACAAGCGTGCCTCCCACTGCCTTATGCTCGGGGAGTTACCCAGCTTCAGCTGGAGGAATGACAGAGAGCTGCTGTGGCCATAGGCATGCACAAAGACAGGTGTACACACACATGCACAAACAGAGATAATGCAAAACAATTTCCTGTGTGCACAGCAACAACTTTAACTGTCTCATTTATTAACATTAGAAACTGCCATGCCGGAAAATAATAATGATTTTAAAACCCAAAATGCTTTGAAGACAATTAAAAAAATATTTTTAAAAATATATATCTTTAACTTTTGAGTTTTAGTAAATGAAAACCAGAAATGGTAAAAATGACAAACATGTTTTACCCTTTAAATCTTTCCTGCAGTGCCATTATTCTATCTTACATAAGCTAAGAGTATTTGAGCATCTGCATCCAAACATTTTTGTCAGACAAGTGCTTCTTAAAGAGGCCTTCTGATGAAAATCACGTTTTTGTTAATTTTTAATAGGTTCTTGCAGTTGGCAAAATATTGTAAGTGTAACGTGCAAGTTACTTTGGCAAGCCACAAGCTCCCTGCTCCACTTCATTTTGATAATTCTGATGCAACCACTTGTAGGTGACTAGACCCAAGTACATCTTTGTTTTCCTCTTCTGAGCTGGCATCTGGCTCAAAACTGTATGGCTCCAATAATGTTAGATTGGGGGTGTGCGAGGTTGTAAGGTAGCGGGAGAGCATGTCAACAGAGGGAAGATGGGAAGTGGGGGCGGGGTTACTCCGCACCAACAGTTCCATCCACCACTCAGAGGCGGATTTCTGATGAACTACTGCCACTCTGCAGAAAATATGTTTTAAAAATGACACAGGTTTTTTGATTTTGTCATAATCAGTATTAAAAGACAGCTGAGAACACTTTTATTAGATTTGATTAGAGTGGGTCTTTATGAGAGGTACAGTCCCGGTCATTTAGAGCTAAGTCCCGCTTGTTTTTTTAATTCCCCAGACCTATTGGTGGTTAACCCAACCAGACATGTTCTACCAACGAGGGGCAACAAAAGCAGGGGGAATCGGAAAAGAACGAAACACCATTCCTCAAGGACTAAGAAATTCAGGCTTACACTCTCTTACTTACAAAACTCAAACTTTTTCAGCAGGTTTTTGTAGTTTAAAGGCTCCCCCATTTAAAAAAAAAGCTTTGTGGAAAACTAGACCTCCTGCTGGGTTTGGTTTGTGAAGCCGTCCTGCATGGAGAATTACAAACAAACAAAACCTCCATCTGTTGCAAAGTCACACTTAGAAAGAAGGCGAGGTTAGATTTTGACCCCTAGATGATGTTTATCTTTGATGTACTTTGCTTCTATAGCTTCTTTTTATAAAGTCTACGCATCATCCACAAGTGAAACTGAGCAACTACTGTATTCCATATCAACTCAAACAGCTCTACTAAATATCAAATAAAACTCTTCATGGCCTGAGACAAAAAAGATTGAATTTTCATTTGATTATCTAGATTAAAGTGACACGATAAGTCTTTTTTTTTATTGAGACAACAATTCTCTGATATTTCAGGAACTGCTTTGAGCTGGTTAAAGTCGCACTTATTTGAAAGATTTTTATTTTTTCATGTAAATGATGACAAAACATTTTTCGTGGTGCACCACAGGGTTCTAGAATTGGTTCATTCAACTAATTTTTCATTTTTTAGATAAAATAGAAACAAACAAATTCAACAACTAGACAAGGAGAATGTCTAAAAAATTTAAAATGCTATTTTACTCAACGTTATGTTTTTGTTACCAAACCTAAGATCAGACTGAGATTGTTTTGTTTAGGCACCCAAACTATTTAGTTAACTAGGCAGGCTGGGTAGTGGAGCAGAGTAAAAGATTTGAAGAAGTTCACGCCCAGTACAGCAGGCAAACATCAGCTGCTTGGCTGCAGGGCAAATGCACTGAAACTAAAAGGTTACCGCACATCTAAAGCAAACCCAAACACAGATAAAGCACACTGACATTTTCTACTGGGGGCTGTAACAAACCCCCCTCTCACTAGACTCCAATGCATGGAAACGTCTGCACTCATTGTGGTGTATACAATATACAAGTATACAATTTTTAACCAAAATAATAATACATTTAAAAAAAAAAAGATTTTCATTCTTTCATTCACCTCTAAACTGTGGGCCAGACTGTTGCAATTTGCCCCCCTTCTCCTCCTTGTTGCTGTGAACTCAAAACAGGGTTTTTGAGTTCATGACAAAAAATCTGTCTTTCACAGCGCATTTTTTCATCTGCTCCTGATTTACAATGCTTCTAAATAAAGATATACTTAGAAATGAAATTTAGAGCTTCATTTTCTTGACAAATGTCCTCCATCATCAGCAAAATGCCACAAAAACATGTTGAAAACACAAAAAATCCACATTTTTCATCAGCGTGGGTCTTTAAAGCCTGCCAAGTTTAAAGAAGACTGCAGTTTCAGGACAGGAACCAGCACAGCACCCCAGGTCTTCCACCTGTATAAGTGCCACTGGCCATCAGAAAACTCCGGAAGGCACCATTTCAACAGAAGACATTAAAGCCAACAGGTCATACATTTTCACTTTTATTTATTTAATTTATTTAATGCTCAACAAATATCACAAATCGCATAGCTGTCCTGGGGCAAACATGAGTAGAACCTCAGAGTGTTTTTTGCCAGAACCTGAGAAGGTCACCTCATTGACATTGAAGTTAGTTCCTCTACTCACAGCTGATGGGCTGAATCCTCTCAGGGTGAAAACCATCTGTAACATGCAGCAGGTAGAAAATGAAGCAGAGCAGGAGCTGATTTCCTGCATGCTGAATTAACTCACTAAACTTGCCCCCCACCTGGCTCAGGTCAGCACACCTTAGAAACCAAAGGCAGCCGAGCCAACCAGGAAAATGACTCAGGAGAAGCCAAACAAAGCTCGATTCAACTGGCTTTGAACTCAGAAATAAATTAAAGATTTTTTTTTAATAAGGGAGGTGTTGGTCCTGAGTGAGTTTCATGCTTCCCTATGTGAGTGGAGCTAATTCAACAAACAGATTCATCATTGTGCATCCAACAGGAGAGGATGAAGTCTACCACAGCTCTTTCGAGTTAAGTCTTTTCTCCTAAAGTTCTGGCTAGAAAATGTGCTGATTGTGGGTATTTATGAATAGATTTCAGATGTAGGCTCTGGGTTGTAATGCGACAGACTGGTGTCCTGTCCAAGGAGTGCCCCACCTTCCCCCAACAGTAGCCAGGACAGGCTTCAGCAACCCCATGAACCCGGGATAAAGTGGGTTAAGAAAATGGATGGATGGATGGATAGATTTGGATATTTTGACTTCAACACAAATAAATAAAAACTCGACATAAATCATCAGAGTCAAAGACATATAAAGACCAGTTTTTGTCATCTCTGTTCCACAAATTTTTCATGGTTCCCTGTTTCTTTCCTTCAATGACTTGGACAGACCCCGAAACTGTCTGGAACAGGTGAGAATGCTAAATATTCCCCTTCTGTTTACTTTTCCAAACAGAACTCTCATAGAAACAAAAAAATCAAACAGACCAAAGACAATCAGCATTTTCTTGTTTGGATCAAATCAAAGATCTGTTAAGTTTCCAATTCTGCCAAACCAAGAGGACTACGAGAGGTAAAATATAGATCAAACCCGGACCAAATCTGCAGGAGTGGGTGTGCCTTTAGAAAAATGGAGGCTACTTGTCCCTTGTGGAATGTTTATGACAAACCGATGTAAACTACAGACACACTGGATCCATCATATCAACAAGTTAGGGAAAAAAGTCTCTGGTAGCTCTCTTCTCAGCAAAATGTATAAATGAGGTTGACTTAGTTCCATATTAAATGATGGAACTAACAAGATCTGATGCCTTCTCTCAACAACAGACATGCTGCTATGAGTTTATAGAGAACAATAACGCATCCCGTCCTGGAAAATCCCCATCATCATAGTAATTTATGGATTTTTAGTCTATGTAGGTTGATATTTTAGGTCAAAACAAACAAGCAAGAGGACCCACAAAGATTGTATTTTATTTAGGCAAAATTGGAAGTATTTTCAAGAAAATAACAGATACATTTGCTGAGAAGTCTTTGTCTGTCATGATCTCAATCAAAGGCTGTGTTTAACCTACACATAATATTACACCAAAGGAGTAATGCAGGAACTGCAAAGCATCGCCTCCCTTGAAATCGTGTACATTTTTTCCCTGAAACTACGACGTTCACAGACAAAGGATCACAGTAACTGCTGGAACTCTTGAGCAAAGAGCTGAATTTATAGAATTTTTCTCATTGTCTTCAGGTAAACTATCAGTCTCACGAGTCATGTTGAAATGACATCCCATATCTTCTACTTTTCTGTTATTGTTATTCTGTAATTGTGTTATGGTTTGGTGTCATATTCCTTTCCTTTTTGTGGTTTTGTTCCGATGTTTTTTTGTTCTTCTGCAGGGTAGTGTGGTGCTGCCTCCTTCTTGTCATTCATTTCCGCCTCTTCCTGGCTCCTCCACCCTGCCAGATTATTCCTTTTCGGTTGGCCCTCTAATAGATCCGATGTATCGTTTGTCGGCTAAACTCCCTGCCTCTGCTGCCTGCCTTTTTTTTTTTTTGTGGAGAAATAAACTTTTAAACTTTTCCCTCGAGCCTGACTCCGCCCTTGGATTCGCCTACTCACTCAACAAGTTGTTAAGGAGTAATGGGTTTCATTCCTAAAAAATTAGTTTCAGCCCCACATATAATGTTTTTTGTTGTTTGAACAGCTGACTGGATATTTTCTTTTTGTGCTTGTGTTTTGTGTTTTTTTGTGTTTCTGAGCTCCTCCCCTTTCAATAAGTAGTGGAGACAGCCACCATCTCTGGTTCTGGTTCTAGTGAAGGTCTGCGTTGTCTCCGGAATGGTCAGAACTGGAATAATGGGAGGAGTTTGTGTGATCTCTTTGTTTCTACATGGGATCATGGGATCAATGCAATGCAGTCTGTGCATAGTTTCATGATAAACCAGGTAAGGCCTACCATTGGAAGATTCAGTGCCGTATGACCTCCCACTGCTGTCTGCAAGGTCGGGCATCCAGGCGTCTTTGACGGCTGACTTGAAGACAATCCGGTTGTCAAGGCTCTGTACAGGTCTGAAGTTACTGCGCAGATACTCCACAGATTTGACGTGGTCCTGCTGCTCCGTGGTGAAGATGGAGTAGAAAGCCTCCAACTAGAGTCCGCAGAGTGTGCAGGGTGGAAACACATGCAGAAAAGCAAAACAAGTTTTAAAGGTCAGAAAAGCAAACGTCTGAGTTAGATCGCACAAAAATGAGAATAAAATACTAATCTTTATTTAAATGAAAACTGACTTAAGTCATAATCTGGTAATACAATATTTTTGGTGAGAAAATACAAAAGTTGGCATTCTCGGATAGAAGTTTTTATGTTAGAAAGTTAGAAAAAAGTAGCAAAAAAAAAGAGAATAATGGCGAGAACATGCCAGAACATCATCATCTTGACATTTTTACAAAAACAGATGAGCTTCAACATTTGGCTATAAATTTTGTACAACAGATCATTTAACAGAAAAGGTGCTTTGTGCAAAAAATAAGATTATACTTAAAGTATTTACAGAATTATAAAGTTGTCCGCAGAAACACATTTTTTATGTGCATTTATTAATCTCCGCATTAATATCCAGATGAAGATCCTCGTTACATTTCTCTTGTTTTTCTTCGACATATTGATAACTCCCACACAGTGCCTGAGTCCACACAGGATCCTTTAGCTTTCAGGCAATTACCTCAGTTTCACACAAGCTGGGTTTGAGATGCAGATCAGACCCGGGTCAGAATCACTGCTGTGTGGGCTGTTTGCAGCTCTGACTGAAACACTGGTTTATGCAGTATCAGTTTTCAATAATGTATG
The DNA here is from genome assembly GCA_014656515.1 of Oryzias celebensis. Classification (NCBI taxonomy): domain Eukaryota; kingdom Metazoa; phylum Chordata; class Actinopteri; order Beloniformes; family Adrianichthyidae; genus Oryzias; species Oryzias celebensis. The sequence continues at coordinate 12,152,923 of BNCR01000005.1, forward strand.
TATATAAACAAACAAATAATTACTTTAGGTCAGTGCTTACTGCCAGAACTGCTCTACAAGAATGTAATTCCATAGCTTTTATTAATTGTTTGTAGAACGTGTGACTGCTGCAACATCTGGTCGATCTGGGATCTCCGATACAGAAAGAATAACAATATTTCCACTGAACAAAAATATAAACGCAACACTTTTGTTTTTGCTCCCATTTCACATGAGATGAACTCAACTGAAACATTTTCTACATTCACAAAATAACAATTTCTTTCAAATATTGTTCAAAAATCTGTGATAGTGAGCACTTCACCTTTGCTAAGATAATCGGAAAAACACAGGTCAGAAAACAATATCGGATTTATAACTTCTAAAGTCATGTTAAAACAAAAAGGCATTACTTACAATTAAATAAAAACTTCTGTGTTCCGCGGCACCCATTAAAAAACTATTTCAGACACTCCAAATGCTCCTACAGTTGGAGATCAATTTAGAATATTGTCACAACTATAAGGACTATAGCAAAATCTTGATCAGAAAGAAACACATCAGTCATGTGTCATTTTATTGCAAAGGTTTCAGGTGAAAAGTATATTTTGCGATTTTGAGAAGTGACAGGTCTGTTGATCCATAAGGGGTCAGTGGAGATAGGGAGAACCACTTTAAGAAGGTTGGTAGGCAAAATAGATGCCGGCATCTAAACCAATCTTTAGCAGTTTTTTCCTGTTCTGAGCTGATCTAGTGTTTATCAAACTGTTATTAGTTTTTCTATCAGAGAGCCCATAAGATCATCCTGAAGGATATAGGATTGGACTAAAAGCACAGTTTAATTATTAGCAATGGAGATTTTCCAAAAGTGGAGGTGTCAGCCGTTTGTGCCGCGGTGGTCTGGTCTTCAGTTAGTGCAGGAAAAGGTCCAATCAGACATGAGGATTCTCCGTGGAACTCAAGTGTGATCTCCCTGTCTGTGCGTGCAGATGGAAGCTCTGTGTTTGACAGAAAAGCACACTGACAAACAGCTTGTGTGTAGGGGAGTGTTGGAGCATGGGGGGGTGGGGGGCTTCATTGAGGTAAACGTCTGAGTGAGCAGACAGCCGAAGACAGCAGACTTCATGTACGTCTTTGTTCTGGGTTTCTAACAGACGAAGAGCAAAGAGGAAGCACTCGATATGTTCAGCAATGTTTTCTCGCTTCCCCCTGCACTGTAAGCTGCATCCGGTGCCTATTCATTCCATTAGATCTAAAGAAGCACATTTTTTTGTGTTCTTCCCTCTACCAGGTAATCCAAAATGCTCCCTAGGCAGCAGAATAATCCTCCCACCCCTGGTAAAGATGCAGATTTACTTTTGAGACTTTGCTTGTTCCAGAATTAAAGGGAGACAGTGTGCATGTGAACGGTAAATGTTTGAATTTGACTGCTTTGGAGTTCAGTGTTTTTCTATGATTCACTTGCTGGGTTTACTCCACCAAAAACTATTTCATACTCTTATTTTCAAAACAGATTTCTCTAACTGTTTAGTTACAGATTTCATGTTCATTATTTTGTCAAAATCTTAAAATAAGCAGAGAAACTAATATAACCATGAGAAAACACGCTTTCAAAATGTTGTTTTCATGACTTTTTCTTTTAGTTGAGTTTGGTTTTGGTGTTCTCTGCTTTTGGACAATCTTGGGATTTGGCTGGAAATGGTGGTAAAGCTGATAAATGTTTCCCCTTCATCTGGCTGGGTTTGATTTCACACACAGCACTCTCAGGAGAGGACCACACTAAAGTGGGCCCAAAAAAAAAGAAAACTGCAATTTCTCCAGCTGTTCATTTGAAGGCACACGTGCCTGAAACAAACTTTGACCAGAGTGAGAAGAGGAGCAGGAAGAAGAAAATCTGCTCGTCCTTTCAGTCCCTTGGCTATCGTACATTAAAAGTCACCTATTTGCTACACCATGTTCACCCAGCAGGCATCTTTTTTTGATTCTTCCTACTTCTTCAGATTTTTGCAATGGGTCTTGGTTCTTTTCAGCTCTTTGGTCCGTGAAACGTCTGTCTGCTTTCAGACAGATCTGCTTTCTGAGGTGAAGAGTACAGAGGTAAATCTAAAAGTGAACAGAAACCTTACTTTCTACGAGGACTAGAGGTCTAGAGGGAGCAAACCTGCCAGAGTAAAGGTCCTCTTGTTTAAAATCTGAAAAAATAAAGCAAAGTTTTCATAGCGATCCCGTCACTGACCAAGTATTTGAGTTTCTTTTTGTTGTAAATCTCAATGATTTGTCTAATCTCATCAATCCTGTGTCCGTTGGATGGCATAGATCAGGGATAGGCAACTCCAGCCCATAAACATCACATTAAAGACACAGTCTCGGATGGAAACATCAAACATAATCCAATTCAGTACATTTCTAAAAAAAAAAAAAAGAACAGGAATCAGGATGAAGTTGTCATGCACCCAAACCTCAAATAGACCAATCTCTTGATAGTTTTTCCTCACAAACAGCTTTGGTCCAAATCCAACAGTGACAGAGCTGCCCCTGTTCACCTATACGCCACAGCAGCTGGGTTTAGAGGGCACAGAACTGCAGATCCATCCTGAGGCTTATCTTTCTTTCATTTATTGCATTGATAAGGTTTTTTTTGGGCAGCACACCTAGTTTCTGCACCTTGCATCATGGGTAATTAGGGAACGCTCGTGGTCGTCATTATCCAGATCTGCTGCAATATGTTAGGGGCAAAAGAGAAGCAGGCAGTGTAAGTGTGACAGCAGGGAGCCTGTGTGTCATTGTCCAAAGCCGCCAGCAGCGAGGTTGATAAAGCCCATAAACCAGAGACAAAAAAATATTCTTCGAGGAGCTCCTGTTCTTTTTTTGTTGGAGTTACAATGTGGATTGTCTTAATTTTTCTTTTTAGTATAACGAGGAAGCAACCGACAGGAAATACATGCAGCAAAACGGCCAACACTAAACGGTCTGTGAACCCTCTGCCCCTTTTGAAATTATGTTTCTCTTTAGTTAGTGTCTATGTCTTTCTTTTTTTCCAGATGGAGTAAATGTATCAATAAAGCCCACAGAAGAACCTGAAAGAGACATAAAACAAAAACAAAACAACTCTAAAGCTCAGAGCTGTTTTTGTCAACTCTGGATTATTTTTTTATTGTGATATTCATCAGGAAATCTTTTGACTTTTGAAAATCCTGAAAACTGATCAAAGTAGACAAGCTTTAGAGCAATTTCAATAAGAAGTTCTACCTCACTTCTGGGTAAGCTGGGTTCTTGCACAACTCACTTCATTAAAGCTTCATTCTAAACCAATAGCTAAATGTACCGCCTTTTCTCTTCAGTCAATCACAATCATAATTTTGCTTTTATATTCATGGATGCTTATTTCTTTACATTCTAGACGGTTTTGTCCACCTTCGCTCCGTCTTCCTCCTCCTGGAACTTTACTTTGTCAGAAACTAGCCCTCAACCACCATCACCATCAAGGCAATATGCTTTATTCCTCTTTGGTCCGAGCTTTTTTCTACCAGCATGCAGGATGTCATCCAGCACAGAACCAAAGACTGAACTTATTCCATCACATCCAACACATGTTTTTGGTTCACAAATAAATCTTCCGTTATTTGCATTCCTAAGATCTCTCCTTATTGAAACAACTTTTGAATTGAATTTAGTCAGATGGTGAAAAATGTATTGTTCAAAAGTGTAAACAGATGAACTGACAACTGTTCGAAATGAAAAAGTAAATAAGATAATATGAATAAAATGAAGGCTCCACTATGCAAATGGATCTTTTTTTTCCTCTGAATATGCTTACATCTAAATCTAACCCCAAATAATCAACTGACAACTGAAATTGCAAACAAAGCAATGGATGGTAGATTCAAAGACTTGTCAAGTTGCCTAAGTCTTTGGCTTGACGTTACAACAAAAGAAAACCCACACAGACCTAAATGAGCTTTGTGCAGAGCATCATCCTCTTTGCTCTGTTGTCAGTTAGTCCACAGCTGTGTTGATTGACTTGTTTTCCCCCAGCTGGTGGAAACTTTACATTTCCTCAGCAAGGCTTCAATAATAGATGATATTGTTGAAAGAAAAACGGGATCCAGATTTCAGAAGTGATCTTGGACTCAGTGAGTTCAACTCCACTGCAGCAGACATGTAGCTGTTTGTAATCTTCATGAAGATCCTCTCCTCACAGCTCACAGCTAGATCACCCAATGACAAAACAATATTTTTGTGATGATGAGAAGAACATTCCTGTTTCTTTCTAATCATTTTACAAATCCACCTCTTTTGAGAAACTATAGTGACCAGGGAGTCTGACTTGAGTCATCGAATTTGATCACTGTTTTGCAGTCCAGACAAACACTTCACTGATGTTCTTATTCTCCTCCAACACTGTGAACCATCAATGATTCACGCTTTCTCATTTAACTGGAGAGGTCATGACTATGGTCTGTGTTTTCATCACTTTGTCCAGTGAGGACTGAAATGTTTCTGACAGCACTGATTTAATTTTCTCAAAAATGAAGCAGTTTGTCGTCAGTCTCTTTCTGACGCACCCGAATACTCTGTCAAATGGGAAGAAGTCCCCAGTTTTCACTTCCTTTAAGTCTCCGTGGTACTTCCCAGTTGGCAACTTGTACTTATGAGGCGTGATGTGAGAGCAACATGACATCAGCCATCACATTTCAGGAAAGCAACAGCTCACGCATCAGGCTGAGTGTCTGAAAAGGAAAATGTTTCACTGAGCATTTGTGTAGGAGCCACACATCGATCCACTCTAAAAGCAGGTCCAGGGCAGCAGCCTTCTCTTCCGCTGACTTCAGCTATTGTCGTAAATACAAAAATAAAAAAATAAAAAAGCAAGGAAAACTGAGCAATGGTAGAACAAGAGGAACCAGGTAATGACAAAAGCAACACTTCTGCCTTTATTTATTTTCCTCTTAAATTACCTTTTGAAAAAACAAAAAGAAGCTAAAGATGTTTGCAAAAAGTGTAAGAAGAAAATGTAGGACGATGGATAAATAAACAAAACCATCAAATTTTAAAGCCAAAAAACTTTGGAATCCTTGTTTTTCTCCCTGACTGCAAACTGTGCCTCCTCCCAAGAATCATGACTTTTTTATTTCAGAGCTGCAAAATGTTTTATTACAGCAACTCATCCTTTCCATTTATTTTTGAGGAAGCACCTAAGAAATTCAATTGAGTTTTCAGTGACTCATTCATTAATGAGGCATACAATTGTATATAGCTTGTGAGCAGCTATTCTTCCTTCTGCAACCTCGACTCTGCAGCAGAGTCACAATCAGGTAACAGAGAAATGTCTTACGGCCAGATGATCAAAATCAACATGATTGCTGAGATTAAACTTTACCTCTTAGATTCAGTATTTAAATGGCCAGCGTTGCTTCTGCACATTAATGGGTTCTCCAGTGGGAGGGTCAGTGATGACTCAGTCCTCGCGCTCCTTCAGCTAACAGATGTAAAGTCTCATGAGCTGTCACACAAGTGAGTGTGTGTAATGTGTTGTCTTGCAGTTGTGGGCATGACACAGCGTCCATTGGGTGTTTTCTTATGAATTTGAGCTTTAAAAATAAACTGAAGTGAATGGAAAACTGGATTTTCAATTTGTTAAAAATGCACATTTGACTATGGGACATTTGTTTAGCTTCAGGGTGAGAGTTTTTGTTAAATAACTTTTCTCGTAAACCTCCACCATAGCTCTTAAGCAAACGCTGCTTCTATTCCTGCATTTAAACATGTCACAATCATCGGCCTTTACTCTGGATTTAACTGGATTTAGAGACATTGTCCCCCTTGCCCACGCCTGGATCCGGCCTTGGTTTACTCCACTTTTTTATCATTTTGGATTAAAGCGCTTTGAAAGGAGTCAATGTTGATGAATCCATCACTTAATATCAGAACCTTTCAATATTCTGATCGGTTGTCTTGTCCAGGTGCCAAACCACTTTTTCACTTTTCTGATTGGGTTTCTGTTCAGCATTTCTTCCCCTTGGCTAAGCAGTCTGAACATTTTAGTTCCCTTTGTGGATCAGCAGATACCTAAATGTATTCAGCATAAAGGCCCTATCTGTCAGGGTGGTAGTATAATCAAGTTCAGAACAACACGTTTTGCTTCAAACTGTCGCTGTCTCAGTCAGGTCATGCATAAACCCTCCAATGCCCCTTTGCAGCAGTTTGCCCATTAGTCTGAATACCTGCTGCATGTGCAGTTTGTTTTCAGAAGAAACAAGACCTTGGAAAATGTTCAGACACTTATCATTAGTTTTCAGGAAAAAGGCAAAAATGAAGCCCTGAATATTAGATCAGGTCAGTATGAATTACGGAAATACTTGTAGTGGCTCCCTAACAGCCGTGACAGGTGTTTGTGAGGCTCCACGGATGTGCACGCGTGCGCCTGACTGCATGACAGTGTCTTCCACAATTATATTTGTTGTCCTTCTTGTTCTATAAATACACACCTGTTTGTAGGAAATGTAGATCGGTCTGCTGAAGATGATCCACTCCACCACCTTGCTGCAGGGTGGGGTTGTCAGAGAGCCAGAGTAACGGTAGTAGCTTCCCAGCGAGGGGGGCAGCAGGTCCTTCAGCACAAACGGCTCCAGGAAAGTTTCTTTCTCTGTGAGATTCATCGTAGAACAAATATCAGGACAACTTAGTTGACTTCATGGTTTCCCTGCAGGTTAAGGATATCCTCACACCAGTTAATCTGCACTGGTCCTCATCACACCCCACTGTTTACACTATTATAGTATTTTGGCAGGTTAACATTACTTGCCTCACACTTTTTATGCAGTGCAGCAGATCTTCAGAGTATATTTAGCATGTAGTATACATTAAAACTGCTTCTGGTTATTTTTTTTTCGAACATATTGTTATTTGCAGTTTGGTTTTGTTTTTTGTTTGTTTTTCAGAGTGTCACATAGGTGTTGTGTAATTACGTTTACAGAAGTGCACGTTTAGTGGTCGAACAAGTCCGGTAAAGTGCCAGAGTCCACTAAACCATGTTCAGGATCAGTTCTGGGCCAGCCTTGACACATTTTATTTAATCGTCCCAGAGCACAGATGGGAGCGTACCCAAACCAATCTAATCAGACTTTGGGGTCAAACGTACTTGTGTGCAGCACATATTAGATGGTGTTGGTTTGTCCTAAGAAACCTTGCCTGTTGGTGCTGATCTTAACTGCTTTGTGACACTTTCCAGGGTTTTCATTTACTCTGATGGTTAGTGTTCCCATTCCAACAAAACTTGACTCGACATATTTTTTTAAAAGGTGGAAAATTATCAAAAATTGCTCAAATTATAATATTAAGAAAACTCATTCTCTTTTATTTTGAAAATCCTTTAGCTTCCCACACTCTAGCTGTGTTAAATAGCTGGGTCAAACTCTGCAGATGCCCTTTTTCTGTTTCCTATTTTAATCTCTCCCGTTTCTTCCACTGTGACCTGTGACCTTTGCCACAATGATTAAATAAAAGAGCAAAGGAGAGGATGATTGAGATTTGCTATTTTTTTTTAAGTTCAGGTGATGTGTGTGTCTGGATCAGAGTTGATGTAGATGCAGACTGCGGAGCATGAATCTCCGATTGCTCAATCTGCAGATTAAGTACTCACACAACACATGTTACAAAAATGTCATGCATAGTGCAGGATTGCATTTATTTGGACTCACCATGGTGCACAACACCCTTCAGGCCATGGATTATGGCATCGGCAGCATGATAGTCCCTCCCTCCTACCTGAAAAAACAGAATGACAGGTCTATTGTTTTCAGAAATGATCAGAATACATGAATCAAATCGGACATCAGCAAGTTTTCTTCGATAAATCAATCTGTAGAACAAAAGTACTAAAGCAATATTGCTGCTTAAAATCTGAACTGGGGTGGATCGAGAAAAAAACCCAGAATAGATGCTGAGACGACAAGTGCAGCAGTCAACAGACTCTTAGTGACGCCCCCTCCCCTCAACAGCATCATTGTTGTCATGGAGGCTGGAAATTTCATGGAGGCGAAACACAAAAAGTACCAATTACTGACTTTTATAAGCGCCTTTAAACACAACATAAAAGGCCTTCTTAACAACGTTTTCTGATCTGATAGAGGAGAAATACATGAAAGCTGCACACATTTCATGAAATTGTGGATTTCTATAACGGCTGGTTGTTACTAATTCCTTATGCCAACTGTTTTAATTAGGAAATAAATGTTTACAGAGTTTGCAATCCACTGAGAGAGAAAAACCTTTTGTGTCAGGTTGATAACTGTGAATGCTTTTTTATCTGAGATCAGTGGGGGGTTTATGGCTGTTCTTGAAAAACCTTCGTTTTAAATTTTGCTCTAAAATAATATTTATGAAAAAAAAAACATTAAAGGTCAGCGAAGAAACCAACTGTGACTCTGAGTTTCTGGGGCAGAGTGAGGATCTTTAGATGCTTGGACACATGGATATGTATGTACAGGCCATGTCACACTGCTGGTATGTACAATTTTCACATTGTCCACATATGTAATTTTAGTCATTCGTGATACATCCGTAACATACGTATACCATTACCCAGTTCTTTTTTTTTTTTGTTAGTTGATCATGCCTCTTTCTGGTGCAGTGCAATTCACATGTTGTCCCTGTTTCCCACTCCCCTCCGGGGAAGCGGGAGAGATTCCAGGTGGATCAGCTGTGCTCGTGTCTTTGGCATGGACCTCGCGCCTCTGGCTTGTCTCACACCCCCAGCTGCCCCACAGTTTCATCTAGATGAAACCCATCTGCGCAACTATTCAAACATGTAGTTTTTGGTAAAATACATAGTTGTAGAGTTGGATAGGATAATTCCTCTTTAACAGTTCTAGCACATCGCCTGTCGGTCCTGGGAGAAGATCCCTCCTTCATGTTTACATACCTGAGGTTTCTTTTTCTAGGTAGGGTTTTTTTAATGAGTTTTTCCTCACTGAGAAGGAGGGTCTAACGGCAGGGATGCCAGTTTAGCTTTGTCTGTTTACTTTAGTTTGGCAACCAGCTATTGTTTATATTTTTTATGATTGACTTTATGTTCTCTGCATAAATACTGATGTGAAGCCCCTTCAGACGGCTATGGTTGTGATTTTGGGCTAAATTGAATTGAATTAAATGTAGCCACTGGTGAATGACTTAACAACATCTCAGCAAATACCCAACTTTGTTAAAGACCCACTCTGTTTTTATAATCTTGTGGCATTTTTCTCATGATGGAGAAGAAACTTCAGCTCAAGAATGTTTTTGGTGCATTTCTTTAGTCAAATTGTTGTTAATCAGGAGCAGACAAAAAAATTGCAGTTTGAAAAAGAACATATTTGTAATGTAGAAAATTTGCTGAGCGGACTCTAAGCTCCATGCTCCACTCCATTCTGATGCTTGAAGACGACTAGATCTGTGTACGTCTTTGTTTTCCATGTCACAACTGGCATTTGGCTCAAAACTGTATGCTCCAATATTATTTGCTATTTTTGTTCTACCGATAATGTTAGGTTGCGGGTGTGAGGAGCTGTTAGCTAGTGGGAGACCAAGTGTACAGATGGAAAACGAAACTGGGGTCTGGCTTACTCTAGACCAACAGTCCCACCCTCTACTGAGGCGAATTTCTAATGAACTAATGCCACTCTGCAGAAACTTTTGCCAAGAAAACGACACAGGTTTTTGGATTTTGGCGAACAATAATATAATATGCTAATCTTAAATTAATGGACTACTGGAAACGCTTTTAAAATAGATCAAAAGTTGATTTGAATGGGACTTAAAACATGTTTGCATCTTTAAAATGAAGCCTTTTTTTAAACCTATTCTAGAATGCATTATTTTTACTACTAGATGACGCTGCCTCTGTTGATTTCAGGGTTTTGTGACTGTTCTAGAGGTGATAAAGTTGAGTAAACAAGACAGTGAAAGTCGAATCATCCCACAGTCAAAACCGCTTTGACATCACAAACTTGAGGAGATTATGTTTCAGCGCACAACGCCACAGAAAGTGGGTGAAGGAGAAAGGATCAGGAGAAACAGTTACAAAGATGCGGAGAGGAAGTGACAGACAGGAAACAGAAAAGAGGACATAGAATTAGAGTTTCATTATTAATGTTTGTCTCCGAAAGCCCACAGGCTTGTCCCTGGAGAGTTCAGGCTGAGGGGCCTCACATCAAAACGCCGCGCTCTCTCACTTTGTCTGCTCCTTTCTCGTTCCTCCTACATCTCTTTGTCTTTTTCTTCCCTCTCCCGTCCTCACACAACTCCATCCATCCCCTACGTCTGCCCAGGGACAGCGACTACTGTGACAAATGGAAAAAAAGAAACCATGCTTGGAAATGACATGTCCTCAGTTTTTTCTCCTTCACTTCATTGTGCACCCACTCTTCTGCCTCTCTGTTAACAGAGCCACAGATACTCTGATTACTTTTGAACAAGAGATATATTTAGTTCCTGATGTAAGAGCTGAATGGCCACTTCAATCTGCTCCATGATCGTGATGATCACATGCTTCTGGAGAGCTGATGAGGTCCTGCTGTCTGCAAGTAGGGGTTTCAGCTACAAACAAACTGCATAAAAAGATAATATGTTGTTTCTAACTTTTGATTTAAATGTTAATTTGACTCTTATTATTTCTTTTATCAAGTTTGTGGGATTTTTTAGGTTAATTGCAAACTCATTTTGGTAAAAACCTATGGAAATGACTCAAGGGAAAAATGTAAAACACAATGTTAACATTTTGCTCATATTTTGTTGAGTCGGACTGATATGAAAACTGTATGAGGGCAATCAGAAAAGCTTCTAACCTGTGTCATACACCAATAAATCACTCAATGAAGATCACGACGATAATTCAAAAAGTAAAACCAATAATAAAAAAACAGCATTGGAAAACAGGGAAACAAAGTTAAAATGAAAAATTTCTTAGAAAAAAAGGAAATTCCAGAAATTAAAATTAAAGGTAAAAAAAATTGAACACAGCAAGAGATGTTTTGGCATGGAGTGATTTTTGGTGTGATTTGCACTTCAGGGCCACCATAGTGACTTCTGTAAAACCCTTGATCATTTTCAGACGAACAAATATTTTTGTTTTAGGCTTTTCTGAGATTTAACATTTGAACATTAAAACTCTGCCTTTAAAGAATGTTAATTTTAGGATCTTATGTCACATTTCCCCTCCATCTGTGGGTAATTCTGAATGCATAAGTATTTGTGTTTAAGGTGAGAGTGGAGTTAAAAAAAAAAAAAGAAAAAACACAAGAAAATCAATGCCTTTTGTTCTTCCTTTTTTTGGAAAAACATTCAAATAATGAAAAAAACTGAAACAAAGAACTGCAGCTCTTTAAAACTGCAGTTACCCAGAAAAATCTGCATTTGTTGCTTGAGTCTGAGTGAAGGCTGATTGCGTCCTTCAGGCAGAGAAACATGAACTCTAATCTCTGCACCTTTTCTGCCGACCAGGCACCTCTGTGTTTTATGTTATTAGACCCGCTTTGATGTTCTCCATCTCTTCTGGCATTTCCTATAATTTACTTTATGGAAGGAGCTTTGGAGATCTTTTTAAATGAGGAATAATCTCTTTTTGATAGGTCTACAACAACAACAAAAAAAAAGAAAAAAGCTTTTTAACTTAAAACTTAAAAACTATTTGAGCTATAGAGTTCAGTAGCACTGTGATAGCAGCATAAGCTGAGACACCAATGACAAAATGGTGTGGTGGGGATGATGCAGGTCTTCACGGATGTGGCTGAGATTTGGATTCTAGAGCTATGACGGAAGGCCGAAAGAGTCAGTCAAGGAAGCATAGCCTTGATACACAGGCAATTTGGCATACACCATCCACTTAAGTTTTTTGGGTGAGATGCAATGGACTAATTTTGCTTGCTTTAGCTCTGATAGGTCATCCTGCATTTATGTTCATTTTATTTAGGTGCTCCTTGTCTTTTATTGTAAGACCAAGTCTTGTGCTTAATCTTTGTTAAACGTTATAAGTTCGTCCCGTGTCTGTCAGTTGGTTTGATCAGGCATTATGTTCCCCAGTTGTGTCTTTTTATTTCTGTTACTCAGTCTATTCTGTTTAGTTAACTCTGTTTAGTTAGCTATTCATATAACATTTGATTCACTCATTTCTGAGACTCCCTATGTCATTAGCATGATCTAAAATTTATTTAGAAAACTATTGGATATAACTTAATCCATGTTTTCTGCCCTGTAGTTCATCATCTTTTCACTAGGGCCAGTCAAAGAATGTTTCTTTCCCATTTAAAAATGGCTGCTTCCATGAAAACTCAAAAACACTTTTGGCGGGAAAAGTTTAGCTAATTGTCTAAAGTTTATGGTTAGAATAACTCATATATTGTTGTTTGTTTCTTGAAATGAAGACTTACTGTATTGAAGTAATGCAAAAATTTGTTAATAATTATTTATAATACAGTTACACCATATAAAAATGTTTGGATCAAATTTGACACAATGGGTAAATGAGGTACTTTTTCCTTTACACTTGTGTCAATATTTGGCATCTTACCAAATCATCCAATGGATCACAATTGATAGTATCTGTTTAGCATTAAAAATGATAGACTGCACAGAAAACCTTTTAATGTTTTCTATTGCTCACTTATGTAGGAAGATCATTTGATTGTGATTGAGACACTCAGGCTTGTTTAAACTATCTGGACCATATTGAACTATAATTGTGGATTGAATATATGGTAGACTATAATAATGGTAGATATTAAAAATCAATTTGAAGTTTCTCGTTTCGTTTTTGAAGCTCATTAAGACAACATTGTGAGCCAACATTTTGTAAATGAACTAAACTAAATAGTTTTAAATGATTCATTGTTCTAAATATGTATTTAGGCAGCTGTAACAAGAACAATGAGTGTCTAACAGTTCATCTGGAGGAATGTACTCCACAGCAGGATTCATTATGGTGAGGATTTTTATAACTCTCAGAGCCAAAATGAGTTTGAAGCTGTTGACCAGAGACATTCAGCACATTGTCGAAGCAGCCATCCAGTAAATTCAGATTTCACAGTTTCACGATGGGAAACCTCAGCTGCAGATCACAGGGAACCACTTTATTGCACTGATCCATATATTTGTTTCGTGACACTAAGCTGTTACTAACAAAAACATGTAAAAAAAAATCCATGCAGGCAGGCAACTGTGTGATCCTGCAGAGCGCCTCACAAACATCAATGTGATTGAGTTTGCATCTAGTATCGGCATAGTTCATTGTTCATTCCGGAGCGGCGCCTCCTCTCTGCAGGTAACTGCACAAGTTTCTGGCTGAAACTGATGGATATAAGAGGCAGTCATGAGAAAACAAACTCCTCGCTCCATCAGTTATGCATCTTGACATTTCAGGACATGATAATAAGTCATCTGTGCTATATCAGATTAAGCATTATTGGGAAGCATTAAGCTGGGTCATTTTTTACCAAACAAATGTCAAACTAACAAAAAAAGGGGGTTTCAACGCTTCTGGAGTGTTAACAATTGCTTGTCAGGATTTGAAAGAATGTGTATAGAGGAAACAACTAACATTAAAAAATACTGAAATATAAAAAAACCCCATTAAAAATGACTTTTTGTAATTATGTAAACAGACAATGAATTCAAACCCCATTTCAACTTTTATATTTTGTCAATTATGTAAATTGTTGGGGGGGGGGGGGGGGGGGGGTCATATGGTAATTGAAGGCCCCTCTTACACACTAACCTTCTCTAAAAAAATGTTTTCTTGGTGTGACAACCACCCAAAGTGAATTTTGATAAATATTTATGGCTGGTTAACATGTGGCTTTACCTCAGAAGAGAGGGGTTGGCTCAACTGAAGTTTAAATCCGGAAGTTTTCATAGATGTTGGATTTTGTGCAAACTACTCACATAGAAAAATAACAAAAGGATAACACTTCAGTGTTGTTTGCCGGAGAAAAACATTTTTGTTGCAAAATGAGAAGGAATCTTATTGAAACTTCGGGTATCAGTGTCGAGTCGTGGTGCCCCCATAGGATGGCTGTAAATAGCAACGTGACAACCAGCCCCCGTCTGCTCTTCAAGTATCGTCAGGTACCCCAGAGATTTATGTGTATCAGAATCACTGTCTTAAAACACCTGAGAATTGGATTCCTCCTTCTCTTACAACCTTGCTTTCTTTCCTCAGGTGTTTTCCTAAAAAAAACCTTATTAACTCAGACATCATTCTTTTCTCACTGATGATCACCTGATCCAGGTGTGTCCACCCAATCGCAAGAACAAGCCTGAGCCCTGTTCCAAAACAACAAACATGAAACCTTACAAAACACAAGTTGAGATAGCTAAATCTTTAAGTTAACTCAACAATTCTACAAAGTCAGCTTCAGCTGTTGTCATGGCGGCGCACAGAAACTGCCCTCCTTGGCACACGGCACAGGCCAAATGATTATCCCGTTGGGATGAGAGGTGCTGGACTGAATCCTCCAGCATGACCGTGGGCAGGTTTTATAAGATGGAAAAAAAAAGAGAGATGAGCAAACATGTCTGTGGTTGAAAATGAATCCTTTCTCTTCATCTGTGGGCTGGAGCGCTTAGCCTCAGAGCTCAGTGTCGGACGTCATGGTTGGTAAATATCTGTTTATCAGCCCAATCAGCCCAGAGCACAATGCTGTCAGAGTCCATCAGCGTCCCCACCTGTGTGTTACATCGACACCATTTCCAATCAGAGCTGCGGCTGTCAGAAAAACCCTGCGTGGGTGTCGCTCATGGAGCTCTGCTGTTAGCCAGCCTTCACCAAGTTCAACTTTAATTACGAGTCCAGCTCAGAAACAGTGTTTTCAATCGTAAACATCAAGAATTGAGAGTGTGCAGTCACGGTGTGGGTCAGTGTGAGCCGCTCAGATCTCACTTTCATCATCGCCTTCATGCTAACCTGAGCTTCTGATCCACATATCAGCAGATAATTCAAACTCCAGATTTGGATTCATCTGAAAGTGAGACCACACAGACTGATGATGGTCTTTGGGGACACAAACACAGATGCTCCCACCTGAAAGAAGACCGCCATGGCTGCAATCATCCTCCTCTGCTTGAGCGCCGCGCCGAGGCTGTCAAAGTCGTCCGAGTTGTACATGAAGATCTGCATCTGTAAAGGAACGCAACACTGAATTAAACACATGTCACTTTCTTCACAACAGGAAGCAATGGAAAGCCTTCAAACCGCTGGGCTCAGCTGCATGTGAAGTCTGTCTGTCGAAAGCAACAGGTGTGGAACAAGAACAAAGCGTGCACACCAAAAACACAAGAATCAAATTTGACAGCCTCTGAAGTTCCCCTGCCTCCAGAAACACAGATCTCCATTATTTACACTGACGTGGAGGTGCACCTGACCGGAGGACTCAGGTTTGATGTAAATGGATGAGCAGCCAGATAGAATTTGTGAAACCAAACAGAGGACACTGCAAAGACAGAACACCTGGGCAGATACAAAAATGAAACAATCAGGACAACAGACTAAACAACATGAACGCAAGAGGTGAGCACAACAGAGAATGTTAAATATGCAAGAAAATCCAGACTGCAAATGGGAGAAATCTAAAGAGAAGCCAAAAACACAATAAGCAACCCTTTCAGTCCTCTCCCAACTTCAAACACATATGTAGAGGTAACCAATGGAAGCCAACGTTTTCTTCTTCTATTTTTATATCTGCCTCTCATGTAGAAATAAAACACCACTATTTTTAAAAACATATAATTTTTTTGAACATTGTTCTAAATATTCACTTTACAGTCAAGCTCATCTGAAAGGGCAACACAAAGAATGCAAGAAAAACATCATACAATTTACTAATGCTAGATTTCAAGTACTTTCAGAACAGTTACCCTGTTTTTTTCTACTGGTATGACCAACAGATGACTTCTAGCATTTATAGCAAGAATGAAATATGTTCTGCAAAGTCTGTAAACTGTATTTAAATGAAGAAAGTATTGGATCTTTAAGTTATAAGTCTGATCAGTTACAATTTAACATTCTGAAAAAATAGTCTTGGATTGTCTGTGCCGGACATCAAATCAGCTGTAATAAAAGCAAAAAGAAACTTGCGTTTATTGATCCACAAGAATTTCACTTAAAGTGGAACCTTTCATGCAAGCCACAGAGCCAACCTTTATTTTAAAAGACTTTTACAAGTACAATTGTTCTTGTAAAAAACCACTTGAGAAATGAAAATACAGAACCTCTTTTCTTATGTAATTCTGGTAAACTAGAAAAAAGAGGCTGGAATAATTTCAATCACATCAGAAGACAAGTGTAAAGTAGTCTGCACATTTATAACAACCACAACTTTCCATACAAAATACAGCATCCACTGCGTTCAATGCCCAATCCTAAAAACAGAAACACAAAAATGTTGCGGCAGTTCATTTAGTGATCTGCCAGAGGGATCATCCTCACACATAGAATCATTTCATGGACACCTGTCCCTGCAGAGTCCCACTGAATCCTGGTGCTCTCTTGTGGTTTCATTCATTATCTTTGGCAGATGTACCAGTACACGCTTCCATCGGATGTCAGCAACGCTAAAAAGCACATCACGATAAAGCGTCTGCACTCACCAAAACGTACACATGCACAAACACAGCAAACTGTCCAAAGCAGTCGAGTGGCATTGGTTGCCGTGGAAACATGGAGAAGTGATGCACTTACATCCACATCGGTTCACATCCAGAATGTGTGTCTGAGTACATTAAGCATAAATGTCATTGTGTTTGCTGCAGCTGATGCTTTTTGCGTGATGATGCTTGTGGAGTAAACATTGATGCAGATACCGTTTGATGAATGTGAGGCAAAGCTTCTCATCTGGAACAACACATTCTGCAGACTGCTATTAATTGTGTTAATAGAGGCGGAACAAAAAGCTGAAGAATTTGCACTAATGATGGTGATGAAACTATAAGTAATGCACATTAGGGACTGATGGATGGGTTTTATTTAAGTTAAAACTGACTCAGGAATAGTTTGTCTTTGAGAGTCCTGCAGGGGAATCCAGTCAATGACCCACAGGAAACATCTGGGTGTGCTTCTGTCAGCATCATTCACGTACATGGATTTTCCCTGAGTGTTACATTGTGCAGTGGAACAGTACACCCAAACTAGCTACGGGTGATGTTTACATCTCTGCCTCCTGATCTTTGCTTCCATTTAGAAATATCGTTTTACCTGCTAACACGGCTTTATGGGAATCCAGAGAAACTACCTCCTCCTGCTGAGCAACCACAGCTTTTGGTATTTTTAATGGAAAAGCTACAAGCTGTCCCACAGCAAAAACCAGAATCTTGGCCATCCTGATTTCAGCTGTGGTGTTTCTCCATCTAAGAAGCACAGCAGAAAAACTTCTGAAAAACATGTGAATGCTGAGGCTAACCAGTCCTGCTGCCGCCCTGCCATAATCATCCTGCAGAGGAAACAAATCAAAACAAGGTTTCCTCTGGGGGACAGGGCACTCAACCTCTGCAAAGTCATTCTCCACAGCCGCGTTTTTATCCAACACTTTAACAAAAAGTTTCAAAGACATCAAATCATGACAGGTATGCATTAGGTGATGTTCCACTGATGTGATTTTTAGTCATGTGTCACATTCAGATCAATCAAAGTCCAGGATTCTCCTCACACAAAATAACCTCAGTCGATTTGGTTGATTTGACTTATCCTCTGCTAACAGGCTCGTAAATAACAGGTTGACTTCACCACAGACCTGAAAGCTTTACTGCAAATGAACAGAAGTCAATGCAGCGACCTTCTAAAGGTAGCTGAACAAAAGCGTGTGCTTTTTAAAACTGCACACAGAAGTGCTACAGCATAAAGGACATAATGAAGCATTAATATGTGAGGTATATGAGAGGGTAAAAGCACTGGAGACAGACTCTCACAGTGAGGAGTCGGGCAGCCTCCGCTGCTGCATTGATGCTTCATTATTACAGACGTAAGTGGTTTCTGAGGGAGAAGAATGAAGTGATTTAAAGCTAACAACCTGCTGAAACTAAACGTACATGAACTCATTCCATCATGGTACAAGACAGGAGCATCTCTGAGTTAGGAATTACTCATAGGGCCCCAAAAAAATGTTCACGATACAGGTGAGCTGAGTTTTCTACAGAGGATTCTAGGTCATTTAAAAGTCTTATGTGCTTTAAATGTAAACCATTTTGTGTGAAGGATCTTGATCTTTCCTCAAGTGTAACAATGCAGGTTTCTTTCACTTACTCTGCAGGATCCAATTTTAAAACATAGACTGATTTGTGTCATGGACCCCTATCATTGTTTTGAACAAGTTATTAGATGTCTATGATGTTTACTTTAATAAAAAACGTATTTTCTGAAAAGAAAAACAGTTATAGTGTAGAAATAAAAATAGTGTTGGGTCTCTCATGCTGGTGTGCAGACAGCTCTTGTTAGATGCAATGTCTCGACACCTCCCAGTAACTGCTCCGGTTGCTTCGTGAGGTCCAGTTGAATGTCGCAGTCACAAGAACGGTGACAGAAGAACATTATTTCACTGCAGTTATAGCCCCCTGAACAGGATCAGGTCCTGGGGTAACATGGGCTAAGATATGGAAGGTTGAAGATGACCAGTCCCTGGCTAAATGCTCCAGCTCTTCTGCTCTTAACAGTTTCAGACTGGGGGGGCAACAAAATAACTGATGGTCCAGTGGGGAAAATTTTAAAACTTTCATGCATCTGATTGATTTCATCCTGCATTGAATCATAATCAGTGGCATTATCATGTTTTGCATCAAGAATCAAAGCGTTTCTGCATCACCAAAATCAATTTTCATCTTGGGTCATGCACCCTATGTCGTGTTATACCACGACAAGCAAGCTCAGCAATGGATCTGGACTCCACAGAGAAACAGAGGAGACCTGAAGCAAAGATCAACTGTAGAGCAGTCCCTCTGGAAACCAGAGTGGCAGTACCACACCAAAGTTCTAAATCCACAACATCTCTGTCTGGATGGGTCAAAGAACTGAAGACTGAGCAGAAACAGTCAGGTAAAGCAGGATGACAGGCAGAGGTTTAATGTTTACATATGCTTTAGAAACCTGCTTTCAGAGGTAACTGTTTCAGGAAAAAGCCCAGCAGACAGCTTAGGATGCTGAAGGGTCAACCAGATTTCTTCAACTACACTTTCTCATTGGTAAACGTCTCTGCATTCATCCAGCGCAGCCTTCGCCCTACTTCAAGGCTACAGGCTTTTTCCAACTGCACTTTTTTGTCTGCCCCAAATTCACAACAACTTTGATATAAAAAATACCCAGAAATGCAATCTTAAGATTAATTTTAATATATACCATCATATGAAAGCTACGCGTCTGAGAACACCGTGATTAAAATGCTTCACTTTCCGGACAGTCACATGGCTCAAGAAAGAAAGACTCCCATCTTTTCCCTTTACTTGCTCGAGTTCTTCTTCAATAGATTTACTCTGGAGCCACTTAGAGTTACTGCAGTGCGACGCCACAGCTGTAATTTCAGCTCATCTTATTTATCAGGCACCAATTTACAACCACAAACTCTTATTTACAGCGACATTCAAGCATTGATACGAGACAAATTAGATAGTTTCTTTTATTTACAATGAAAATGTTTCACACATTTTGAATCTGTGGGGTTTTCATTTCCGTTGCTTTGTTGAGAAAAATATTACTTGCTCTCCCCCAGCCCCCTGTTGTGCTCAGCAAATGAAGAGATGAACCAGTTCTTCAATAAAGTGGGAGATTTTAATTAAAAGGTTCAAAGCTTTTGCTTGCAAATAATTAACCAGTTACTAAACAAAAAAGCGAAAGCTAAAGCATCTGTCAAGTTAGGGACAAAAAATAGAGGATTTCATAAAATCCACAATAGTTTTTAGAAGTCACAAGAATGTAAAAAAGAAAAAGTGCTTGGCAGGTCTGTGGTTTAAGCTCCTCCTACCAGGTCCTCCTTTGCTTGGTCTGTGGATGAAGAGCATCAACCTTAAGGGCAAACTTCCTGCATTAAAAGATGCTCCACAGAGAAAAGTGCTATCTGATCTTTAGAGATGTCTCTTGTTCCCAGACTCAAATATTTATGAACCAGTTACCGTCAAAGTCCAACACTAATGTAGATTATTTGTGCAGACATTCAGACTAACTGAAGCAGCTCTCTCCATGGGCTGTCATCATGACCAAATCCTAGCTCCGAATGGTTTTTTGGTTGGCGCCAGTGTTCAGCAGCGTAGATGATCTGTATTAATGACGGATGCTTATAAACTGTATTAACTTAGTAATTTTTTTAAATTTTTTCAATCATTAAGGTTAAGACGTTTTAAAATGAGAAATGTCTTCATTAAAAAAACAATTGCTATTCTACTGTGACTTAGTTTTGCTTTGAAGAACTTGAACATTTAACTGCGACACACTAAAGATGAGCCTCCCAGCTGAGATACTTGAGCCCTCATTTTCCTGATCGTTTTTATCGATCAGAGAACTGAGGATAATTGCTAATAATTGCAGTTTTACACTAATCTGTGTCCCAAGCTTTTTCATCTGGAAGTTTAAAGTAAAGTTGATTTTTCTTCATGAATTTTACAACATCCAAATGATTGTAATCACTTGCACAGGCCTGATTTGAACTTTTGTTTTCAATTTATACTGCTCTGTCTCTGCATTTCATAAACTATACAAAGATATCAATAAGATTAACAGCAACAAGTTTAAAGACTGATTTTGATTGGAAAACAAAGAGAGCACTCCTTCTCTTTACTTGATAAGCTTGTGATGTCATAGAAGTTCCAAAATAGTTGAAGACACGCTGTATCGAGGGAGTTGTTAGTCTCGAATTTCATCCGAGCATCTATAAAGTTAAATGCTATAGATGGTTTGAACTCTGTGAGACTGTTAAGCTGAAACTGAAGCTAGGCTGAGGCAGACAATGCTGAGTCATTCTGCACCTGAAACTCAAAGAGTCTCATCATCCATGTGATATCATGGAAGTAGATCACAACAACAATAAAAACGAAAAAGAAAAATGAAATCTGGCTGCAACTTCCCGACCACAGTCTCCCAACAGGGAATTTCCATTTAATGAAAATGAAAGTAGAAAGTAAAATAGGAGAAGCGTCACAAACAAACTCTTAATTTGTTATGGAGATAATGAGTCGTCCTGCATACACACATTTCAGTGCACAAGTCTTGATGTTTGAATGGGGAACATGGCCTCTCATCTGCTTTCAGGTCAGTCCAGCTCTTGGAGTTCCTGTAGTGACACTCCAGGATGTCTGCAGCATCAAGTCTGCCACTGGAAATACTCCACTCCTGGGGGAGAACTCAGAAAACACTTTGATGGCTACCCTATTAAGTGGAATAAAGGGGCTGAACCATGAAAAGGACATGACTCCCATGTGGCTTCAGGAATGAAAGAGGCCAGTTGTATGATTCTGATAAAATAATATGATTTAAAATTGATAAAATAATAAAAATGTGGCAGAGCCGCTGGAGTGATTGACTGCTGCCCTTTTTGTTTCTTGGGTCAGGTCCTTGGTCAGGTGACTAAGAGCCAGACTCAGCACAGTTAAAGAACAAACCATGTTCAGCAGACACTGCAAAGGGGAAATACAGCTTGATCGTATGGTTTGTTCTGGGGAGGAGTTTGAAATATGGCTCTCTTCTGGAAATATCAAGAAATAAAAAGACCGATGATCAGAAATGAGACCGAAGATCTGAAAGAGGAGAATTTAACCTGGTAGTCATCAGTCATCTCTGCGGAGACAAAGCGAGTGAAGATAAAAAAGAAATCAATATATTTGCAGAGAGCAAACAGCACAAAGGCAAAGAGGTTCATGTTCCTGTTAGTGGAACAAAACAAAGACGTGACTGAAACTTTCAGATGAAAATACGTCCTTTCAGCAGAACCTGGATGTGAAGCATGTCGCACTTTCAGCCCGAAGCATCACCTATTGATTTTCTGACTGTTTACTGCTAGAAAGAAGAGAAAAAGACTGCTTCTTATAAATGTCAGCTCTCTCTTCAAAGACTAAACATCATGCTTGCAGATAGATTTCACATTTTTGAGAAGTGCACACGTAGCTTTACTTTCCAGCCACTTCATTAGGTACACCTTGCTAGTGCTGGGTTGGACCCTCTTCTGCCTTCAGAATTGCCAGCTCTTGAAGTAATCCACCAAGAATTGCTTGATGGCATAAATCTAACAAGTTTCTGGAAACCTTCCTCAGAGAGTTCGGTCCATTTTGACATGACAGCATCACATAGTTGCTTCAGATTTGTCGTCTGAACATCCATGATTTTAATCTCCTGTTCTACCACATCATGGAAAGGTGTTCTACTGGGTTAAGATCTGGTGGTTGTGGAGGACATTTGAGTCCAGTGAACTCATTGGTCATGTTAAAAAAAAACAGTCTGAGTTGATTCCAGCTTTACGACATGGTGCCTTATCCTACTAGGAGTAATGATCAGAAGACGGGTACACTGTGGTCATAAAGGGGTGGACATGACCAGCAACAATACCTCAGGTAGGCTGTGGTGTTGTAAATATGCTCAATTGGTACTAAGGGGCCCAAAGTGTGCCAAGAAAATAGCCCTCACACAATTGCACCACCAGCATGAACCATGGATACAAGGCAGGATGAATGCATGCTTTCCTGTTGTTGACGCCAAATTCTGACTCTACCATCTGAATGTGGCAGCGGAAATGAAGACTCGTTAGACCAGGAAACGTTTTTCCAATTTTCTACTGTCCAATTTTGGTGTGAATTATAGCCTCAGCTTCCTGTTCTTAGCTGACAGGAGTGGTACCCGGTGTGGTCTTCTGCTGCTGTAGCCCATCTGCCTCAAAGTTTGGACCTGTTGTGTGTTCAGAGATGCCCTTCTGCAAACCTCTGCTGTATTGTGCTTATTTGAGTTACTATTGCCTTTCCATCAGCTGGAACCACTTTGGCCATTCTCTTCTGACCTCTGACATCAACAGGGCATTTCCACACACAGAACTGCCGCTCACTGAATGATTTCTCTTTTTCAGACGATTCTCTGTAAACCCTAGATATATTTGGAAAATCCCAGTAGATCAGCAGTTTCTGAACTACTCAGACCAGTCCGTCTGGCACCAACAACCATGCCATGTTCAAGTCACTTCAATCCCATTTCTTCCCCATTCTGATGCTCGGTTAGAACTGCAGCAGATCCTCTTGACCATGTCTACGTAAATCTGACTACACTGAGTTGCTGTCATGTGATTACCTGATTTAGTGTGCCTAAAAAAGTGGCCAGTATGTTTCATTGGTTTGATGGCTGTCCTCAATTTTAGTCAGGAAGGAATCTTTACTTTCAGAGTAAGAGTTCATTCACAGCAGATTATTTTCCCTGGGTCCGTGTGGTCCAGTTGGTTCACTGTGATCGCTCCGTTTTATAATTGGACCAGAATGGGATGATGGTGGATTACTGAGGTGTCCAGAGCACAATTCAATGGACTAGGGTACCTGTTAGGATCTGGTGTGATTTCGCAACATGTTGAGCTCTTTTCCAAGCTTTGTCATCAACGTTATAGCTATAACATTTGTGTTGAACGCCATTCACTCAAAACATCTCAGAGTAAAACTACAACAGAAGTTGAAATTAGCAGGTTTGCTTCATGTGACAAATTTGCTCAAAGAGTTAAGTTATATTTGCTTTTTTTTTTTTTGATGATTCCTTTAACCTAACTGTAAAAAATAGATTTAAAAGGGAAGAGTGCTGGTCATGCTTATTCATAGTAGCTAATAAATAATAAAATGCCCAAACATATTTTTTAAGTGTTGATTAAAGAACATCAATTCAAAGACATTGACCAAAACATTAACATTAACTGGAAATAAAGTTTCTGGTTTCCTAAACAATATTTTTCCAGAGAGAATTTCTTAAGATTTTGTCAAATTGAGACAAACTATCGTCCTAACGGAAAAAATTTGATTTTTTTTTTACAAATCACAATTGTAATGTTGGAAATATATATTTTATGGGTAGTCTTATAAGTGATCAAAACAGTTTTCTGTTTTTTAAATGTTTTACCTTTTTCCTTTTATTTACTAAAAGGCAGTTATTGTCTGTAATTGAAAACTAGTTAATGTAGATTTGCAAAATTCAAGTTTTTCAGGAAACAAGCTGTTGTGTCTTTTTGGGGGAAATAAATTTGAACTCTAAAAAGTTCTTAAAGTGCACTGAACACTATTTTATTAAACTCGAATATTTATAAAAAGGCAAGAAACATTAATACTAAAGAGCATTTGATGGATGAATACAATGAAGCTTGCAGTAAAATTGCTTTTTTTAAATTTCACACTTATTCACACACAACTCTTACGACATGAAACAAATACTGAAGTGGAACAAAGCAGCAGAAAAAAAAAATACAAGGGCGGGTGAAAGTGGGAAGAAGAAAATTAGCAGGTTCTGCTGTGATCATCAATATTTGAATATTTCCATAATAATGTTCACCCAGCAGATGTTTCAAACTTTTTTTAACATTCACAGGAGTCACAGGGAACGCTCTAAGGGGTGACATTACTAGGATACCAACAAACAGTTGGTAAACTAGGATTTGTGGGTGTTTTTTCCAAGATTGTTTGCACAAGAGATAACAGGAGCAAACATCAATATTCAGCCTGAGCTATGGATTAATAACATTAAATCAGTGCAATAGAGTGTAGAGAATGAACAAAGAAAAAAATAAATGCACAGCCCTTAAAAATAAAACATTTTTGTATGCATAAGGCACAAAGAGTTTCTATGATGTGATATCTAAGATGTGATGCACAAACCAACAGCACAAACACTGATATGTGTGCTAATGATGGCCAACATATCCCGGCTAGAGGGATCAAAAACAGGGTACAGGGAAGGGGGAAGGTTCCAATGCCAGCACCCCCAGAACACAGCAGTTTGGAGGGAGGGTGTGTGTTCTGGGGCATAGGGGCACTCTGTATTAAAATGTTATGGTAAAGATGTGACATTGGCAAAAGGGGTAAAATAGGAATACATAATGAAAGAACTGGTTCCACAGCTGTGGTTGACTCCAAACATTGGAACACTGGATATACCATGGCTTGTGCCTCTGGCATTTCAGAGTATTTACAGGAAAATATGAGCTCTCCTTGTTGTCTATGGTTGTACTTGAAATCAGTGACTGCAGCTCTTTGTGTGTAAAGTTGCATCAGTCTTTCAGATGTGCAAAATATAGATGCAATACAGTGGCTACAATCCTGCTTCCCAGTTGATGAATCACATTGTTTATCCTAAACTGATCTACTCCTCCTACTTCTTAGCATGCTCTTGCAGAAACCCCCATGTTGCATATTTATTAAACATAGACATGCAAAATGGATCGTGTGAGTTCCTTTGCCCAATTAATAATCACAGTCTGGTTGATACATCAAAAGCAACTTGTTTTTGCACAAAGTGTAAAGTTTTCACACTTTTGGGCACCCAAGCCTTTGGTTAAACAGACACTCAGCATTTAAGAAGGATGCCTGAGAGCATGCAGGATTTGTCCACTTAGTTAATGACTACTTTTCCTTTTAGCTGCATTAAATCAAAAATCATCAGTCAGTTATCCTTCTCCACCCCCTGCAGAGCAGGAGAGGTCGAGGTGCTGAGCTATCTATTCTGCCTGACTGCTTCTTACCAAAGCTGGTTTTTATCTCTCCCCGCCTTCCTCCCTTGCAGACGTGATAAGGGAGAGGAGAAGAGGATGAAAAGATGAAGCAGAAGAAGGACATTTTTGTGGGGGGCTTCAGAACAGGAGCTTGCAGCTTTTACCCCCCTGCCAAGATAAGAGAGGCACTGTAAATTAACACACAATAGGTGGGTGAGAGGAGAGCGTGTGTGTTTGTGAGGTGAGGGGGCTTCATTCTCTCACAAACATTTCTTCTGTTTGCTTTGCTGCAGGTATCACATATAGAGATATGTCAGTGATGAATGGGATTTTATTTCCCATCAACCTTTGCTGTATGGGAAATTGAAAGTGCACCCCAGCTACTAAATCATCAGATGAATAATGATAAGAGCGCGTTTGCTTTTCATTTCTTCATACTATTTATCTGCACAAAAACTTATTGCAAACTGTTGTTTTTACAAGTCTGCAAAAAGACAAGGATTCTTCTGTTTATTCAGCGTTATTGTTCACAGATACAGTTACGCTTCTGTCTAAACACTCACCTCCGATATTCCAAAAAAGTAAAATTTTTATTTTTTTGGTCAGTTGAAAGAAAGAAAAGAATGTGCACTTGATGTCTGCATTTGGTTCAAAAAGACAGAAAATTGTAAAAAATGTGTAAAGGTGTGAATTAATTTAATTAATTGAATATGTTTGTATTGTGTGTGATCTTAAAAGGAATAACAGATTCAATAAACTAGAACTGTTTCTCTTCCAGATTAATACCTTTTAAAATAAGAACAATAAATGGAGCCATGTCATTTCAGCATGGGCTTTAACTATCATGTAAACTTTATTTACAAGTAAATCATATTTACAGTTTATTTCCTGACAGTTGAATTGTGCAATTTTACTTGTTTATTTATTTGGCATTGAAATTATATTTAAATGGCGCATGACCTTTATGTGTCAGGTGATTGTAGATTCCTTTATTCTGCAAAAAAAAATTGTAATATAATAACTTTTTAATTTCAACCAATTTCAGAGTTTTGCTATGTGATTTCTTGCAAGGATGATGAGATTGAAGCGAAAAATCTGGATTCAAATCACCCCCCCCAAGAAAATCCAATAAATTGGTAAAATATGGGTAAAAATTTTAAAAGCAGCTTAGTCATAAAATTTATGAATTTTACTAAAACTGGTCAACCCCAAAAACATTGAGCTTCAGCAGAAATTTTCCTGAGCATAGTCCTTGAAAACATGTTTAAAAGTAGCTACCAGAAAAAATAAGCTTCAAATAACTAAAAATATGGGTGTGTGATTGAGATTGGTGACCTGTCCAGGGGTGTCCCCGGCCTACGCCCATGAGTGGCTCTGGCAGCCCTGTGACCCCGAAAGGGATAAAAAGGTTTAGAAAATGAGGGAATGAATGAATAACTAAAAATAATTTAACTGAATATAAATATAGGGAGAAATAATGATTTCAGTTTTATTTTGACTTGGCTGAAGGGATTCCATCCATTTACTACACCTGCTTCTTCCTGTTAGGGGTCATGGTGGAGGCGGGTTACACCCTGGACAGTTTGCCAGTTCATGACAGGGCCACACAAAGACAGACAAAACACACAGACACCAAAGGGAGAAAAACGTATTAAGCTTGTTTTTGGAATATGGCAAGAAGGTGAAATCCACAGAGAAAATCACAGGAAGGAACACATGACTACACAGAAAGAACCCAGCCGAGATTTGAGTCAGGGCATCCTCGTTGTGAGGGCTAACCACTACACCACCAATCCTCCGGGGAATGCTTTGTTAAAATATGGATATTTTATTGTTTTTTAATTTTATGTAAAGATTAATATAATTTATTAATTCATGGAAATTAAAATTATTTTAATTAATGTAACAATCAAAATATCAACTTAAGTAATTCCCAGGACATGCATTTTAATTTTTTTAAATGTAAATTTATGGGAATTCATACCTAGAGAAAATTATTTGTTTTTCCACGTGTGTTTCTCTAGACGTGTCCTTTGTTGTGGATGTACATGCGTGTG
This sequence comes from Oryzias celebensis, assembly GCA_014656515.1. Classification (NCBI taxonomy): domain Eukaryota; kingdom Metazoa; phylum Chordata; class Actinopteri; order Beloniformes; family Adrianichthyidae; genus Oryzias; species Oryzias celebensis. The sequence goes on from BNCR01000005.1 coordinate 12,180,620, forward strand.
ATTGTAGATCTGTGTACATGTCTGTGCCTGTGTCTTTTCATGTTTGCAAACAGTATGTGTACACGTGGGGTGTGTGTATGTCCCTTTGTGTACATTTCTATTCATGTTTGTGTTAGTGTGCACACGTGTGTTTGAAAGTACTTGTGTGTTTTGCTCATTTGTGCTTGTGTGTCTTTGTGTAACTTTTTGTGCATGTGTGTAGGTAAATATACATGTGGGGTGTGTATGTCCCTTTGTGCACATTTCTATTCATGTATGTGTTAGTGTGCAGTAACGGGGTGTGTGCACACGTGTGTTTGAAAGTACTTGTGTGTGTTGTGCATTTGTGCTTGTCTGTGCGTGTGTGTGTTTGTGTATTTGTGTAAACTTTTGTGCTTGTGTGTGGGTAAATATACATGTGGGGTGTGTGCATGTCAATAGGTAATAAGTGTGTGTGTGTTTGTGTATTTGTGTAAACTTTTGTGCTTGTGTGTGGGTAAATATACATGTGGGGTGTGTGCATGTCAATAGGTAATAAGTGTGTGTGTGTTAAAGACAAACTTGGGCTGCAATCCGACAATACTTGTGGGTTTCTTCATGTACATGTGACCCTAAATGAGAAATGCACAATGTGCACACACATGTGCGCATGACTGCATGAAGCTCTTTCTCAGCGCTGCAGGCGTGCGCTGCCAAGCAGTGTTCTGCTCGGCATATTAACCAGAGCATTAGTGTTTAAAAACAGCAGGTGGGGGAGCAGCGGGCCTCCTCTTCATCATGCCATTCAAGGGTCCTATTAGACTACAATTACTAAATGGAAAGCCTTGTAAAATCATACATCATTCATAGGCAGCTCTCAGAGAAAACACAAGTCTGCTGTGCAGCTTTGCAGGGTGAAGAGATGCTGAGAAAAGAAAGAGAATGGAGAGAATGAGAGAAGAGGGGGAAACTGAAGGAAAACAAAAAAGGGAACCAAAAAACAATACTAAAGGGAGCAGGGCAGCTCTGCTTATGAAATTTTTATGAAACCTAGAGTGAACAGGATGATTCCCGCAGGATGACTCTTTGGCTGGTTCTGACACTTGACCTGGTGGGTGAAGGCACTTCTCAGGTTTTGTGTTAATTAGCTTGACAAAGAGCCCAAACTGCAAAGATAATAGCTGACAAAATGCTTTTCGTGAACCTTTGTTAAGAAGCCACACTTGCCACTTTTCTCCCTTTTGTCCTTTTGCTGCAAGTGAACATAAGAAAAGATCATTTTAAAGTTGTATCTAACAGGAACCAGTTTTGACTGACTCCCCACAATGTGTGATGAAAGCAGGGAACTTGGCTGTTTCTGTGATTTGTAACTGTTTAGATAGATCTGTTCTGCATCATCTTGGGGCAGAGAAAGACTGGTAACACAAAATCAAATGCAACATATATTGTATCTCACATTTTATCACAACATAATGGCTCCATTTTGTTTAAATCTAAGGGTGCACACATTAGTTTTAAATAAAATTTTACTCACAATCTAGGATTCCCATCCCAACATCTCAAACCAGACCGTTGTATGCATCATCATACATATCTATTTACAACAGGAAACAGGAAGTGACTTAATATGTCAGAATTGGTAGTTTTTTTCTTTCTGTCTAAATGATTTTGTTTCAAAGATTATTTCTGTATTTTACAAGTTAAAATCATAATTAAATATGTCTACTTTTTGGGTTATGTTTAAGAATTCTCCGAGTTGTAAAGCAGGAATTTGTTTTAGAGAATATTTTTACCAGGCCCTGGTGACTAACATTTGTGTAAAGTCAGACATGAAAAAACACTTTTAAAGTGGCTAAAAAAACATGTTTTGCTCAGTCTTCTTACAGTTATATAATAACAGGATCTCACCAAAAAATAAATCATTATTTGGTGGGAAAAAAAACTTTTTGTTATTCTTCTTTTTTTTTTAAATACAACAAGTGTGCAAAATTAAATTGTAAAACAGTGAATCGAATTAGTGCAATAGAGGTTGTTTTACTATCAAAAACTTTCAGGCCAGGCAAATCGTTTTTGATCTAATTTGTTACCAAGTGTTATTAAAAAATAAATTTAAAAAACCAGGCTGAAATCATCCATCAAACCTTCCATCCATCCATCCCACCACCTTCAGAACCCGATGGATTTCTTTTAGTCATGGGTAGCTGGAACCAACCCAGCTACTTTTGGGCATCGGCCAACACCCTGAACAGGTCGCCAGTCTGTTTCAGAATCAATCATTACTTTGTAATAATGGTTCAATAAAAGTTTTCAAATGTGTATAGAATAAAACATTTGGTCAGCTTCTCAGTGTAAAATGAACTTCTTCAAAACTGGCCTTTTAATTTCTTTTTAAGTTTTTAGAAATTTGTTGCTGTTTTTGTGGAGTAACAGGTAGTGTTAGCCTATCTGAGGTAGGGAATGATGGGAAAAATGAAGAATACACAGGCTGCTAAGCTGTATCACATCCAGACCGTTTTTTTCTGGAGAGAACTCCTAACATTTTTCCTGTTTATCGCTGCTGAAGTCAGCAGAGAGCATGTTAGTTGCAGTTTGATGATACAGAACAGTCAAGCGGGGTCCCCTGGGAATATTTCAGACTACATACATTTCCACCAGGAGATATCAAAGGTAAGAGTGTGGTTGATTGCTTTTAGCTTTGTCTGCTGCTTTGTGGGCTAATAACGGACCCATCTGTAGCTTTGCAGCAATAGAACGGACATGTATGGAAAGCCTAAATGAATTATTGTTTGTTTTTATATGAGACTAGAAATTCTGTTGGGGAATTGATGTAGTCCTTTACAGCCTCCTTAATTTGTCAGCTACTGTCCTGTGCTCAACATACGTTTCTTGGGATTTATTATTGACCCACTCCAATGAAAATTGGTTTTTTGATGTTTTTAACATGTTCTTCTGGCCTTTTTCTCATGATGGAGGACATTTATATAGTAAAGTAAGATTAAAATTGCTTTCTCTTTCTATATCAGTAGTAGACAAAAATGCCATTTGAAAAAGCTTGTAGTTGTTATGTACAAACTATAATCAAAAGGCCACAAGTTTCACAAGTTTCCTGCTTCACTCCATCTTGATGCATCCACTTTCAGACAAGTAGAGCTGGCAAAAACTGGCTCAAAACAGTACGGCTGGATAGCTCCCATTTTCATCGCTGTTTTTGTTGTGCCTGTAATGATAGGATTTCAGTTGTAAGGGGCTGTAAGCTGGTGGGAGATAGTGTAAACAAAGGGATGATGGGAAATGAGTGCAGTCTTACTCCAAGCCAATGGTCCAGCCCACAACTCAGGTACATTTCTAATGAACTCCTGCCACTCTGCAGAAACTATGTCCCACAAAATTACACAAGTTTTTAGATTTTGGCTTAAAACAGAATAATCATAAATAAAAGACCACTGGGAAAGCTTTCAAAATAATTCAAAAGATCATCAGAGTTGGACTTTAATAAATTATTTTGGTTGTAGTGGTAATAATAGCAAATCAGTTTAAGTTCTTCCTGAAATTGTGGATATTTGTTGACATGTTTGGACCAATGGAGGTTTGTTTACAGGTTTTGCATGAATGATAAGGTTGCCCACATGCACACATATTTTCTTTGCCACTCTCTTGCTCCTAAGTGTTTTGTCCCAAAGAGCTATGAAGCTACTAAATGTGCTTAATACTTTAACACTAATTACCCTTGTTAGTGATGGAAACAGGAAACCTGGTTTCAGGTATCAGCCAGGGAGAAAACTGTATATTTTCCCCTGATCCATTATTTGGAAATAGTATTTTACTTCTACTGGAAAATCATTGCTTGATTGCATAAAATGAGCAGGAGCAATGTTGAGCCGGACCAACCCCAACCTCCCACCCCCACCACCTCTTTTCCCGACACATGGGGGGGAAAAAATACATAAACAAAGCATCCGGGAAAGCAGGCTCTCTTTGCTGTCCACATCTGTGACTGATTCTTCTAAACTAAGTCTGACATAAAGGAGAAACCAGATTATCTATCTGCTACACGTAGACGTAGGTTTCCAGTACAGAGGGTTTCTGAGTGCACCTAAACCGGCAGAAACCTGGTTGCCATGGTTACACATCACAATGATCACAACTGATGGTTGTTTTAATTTCTCTTGGACCCTCTTACAGGAAGCTGACGTGTGTGCCGAGCCTGGCTTCGTGTTCCAGCATCATCAGATCGGAGGAGAAGAACCAGAATCACTGCAAGTGATTGATGTCTATCAGATCACAATGCTGTTGTTTTCTGATGCACAAAGATTACAAGGAAAAGATTCTGCTTCTTGCATTTTTGTATTGCTGGATTGTTGTCTTGTATGGGCAAAAAAAAACAAAAAAAAAACATCTCTTAGCATTCAGCCCTTAGTCTGCCTTTTAGACTGGATGTTTAACAGAGTGCAAAAACCTGTGAGCAGGGACACGCGTGCACACAAAACACAACAATCAGATGACAAAAAAGAATGCAACAGGCACAGCGCCCCCATGCTGTCATGGTGAGAGGGGTCAGTCAGATTCTGTGAGCCCTGAACAGCTGGACTGACCTTCCAGTGTGAAAAAAGACATCCATTACGCTGCAGGACATGCACATTTTCTGCTCTGTGACATCCCAGCATGTCAGGGGGGGGCACAGGCTGGATGGATGAAAGCACCTGAAAAGGTCTATTGAAACTGTCAAAGGCAGGAAGCAGAGGTTTCAAAAACACGACAATATTTTTTAGGTAAAAGATGTTTTACAGAGCAGAGACAAAAGATCAAACATGAAATGTACAGACGGAAGAAGAATGAAAAAAGTTGTTTTTGGGGATCTTTGGTCATTTTTCCTCAGCCGTGAGAGCATCGCGGGACCATGAGAGCATGTCACACTGACGGACAGATGAAAGTTAAATGTTTGATCTCTACTAACATTTGTTGATCCACGGTTTTGTGATGTCATAACTACCCCGTATGAGGATGACTGCTAAAAAAATGCAGTCTAAAATGCATTTTAAAAGAGAAGAGAGGGATGTTGGGTATTATTTGCACACTAATATTTCTACAGAAAAATCTGCTTAAACGGAATGACCAGAATGACCATAAACAAGCCTATGGTTTGTTAGAACAGAGATGGAAGGGCAGGTTTAATGTCTTCAGTAAAAACAAACAAAGGTTTCAATGTTCAGAGTGTGTTATCTTTATAAGCAAGCAAGTTTTAATAAAAATGTTTGCAAAGCTAGAAAAACCCAAATTGTGCTTCCATCGTCTTAGCGTTTGAAGCATATTTTGGGTGTTGGTTGAAGCTTACAGTTTGTTCTGTGCACATGTGCGTGTAAGTGTCCGCGTATTCGTTTTCCAAGCTGCCCCTGCAGAGATAACATTGTGCCCCGCAGCAGGCAGGCAATAAAGATGAGTGGAGGGTGCAACAGAAGTCAAATTATAGCCTTGTAGATTCCACATCCACAGCTGCATTTGCTGCCAGTCTCAGTGCTCTGCTGTACATCGCACATGGAATCACAGGTCACTTCTTCTAACAAACCTTTGTGTCCAAAATAAAATCACTAGTAACTTTACAAAGTAGTTGAACTTTTTTTCCAAATCTGCTTTTAGACCTATTTTTGAATATTGTCAAATATTGGTTTAATCGTAGGCTATACAGTAATATAAATCAAGCATGCTAAAGTTGACCAAATTGTCATTCACCTTTCAGGGGTCACCATAGCGAATCAGCTTGAAGTAATTTGCACAGGTAGTTTTGGCAGAGATTTTTGCACCATATGCTCTTCCTGACACGACCTTATATTTTATTTGGGCTGAGGACAATCACAGTGTGACTCAGACTTAGGTCATCTTGTGGCATCATAGTTTGCAGTAGGGTTTAGGGTCTGGCCCAAGGACCCACACCGGATGAAGCTCATTGCACACCCTGGAAATTGAACGTGCCAGTAGCGCAATTAACCAACTGAGCTATTCAACCACTGCTAAAGTTGACCAAATAATTTTGTGTTTTGAGAACAAAGAAAAGAAAATATCTATTTATGTCATATTTATTTGAACAGGGACAGAGCACCATAATGAAAATTTCTATAAATGTGCCAGTGTTTGCTGCAAAGCTAATTTTCAACCTTAATCCCTGTGCAAGGTGTGGGTTTACCAACAACAAACACCAAAACCACATAAAAATGACTGTAAAAATTACAAAGAACATAAAAGTGAGTAGGAGTTTGAAAGCTAAATAGAGTAGACTGCGCAGATGATCAAAAACTTTAAAAACAAAACTTTAATTATGATAATGACACAATTGAAATGGTCAAAATGTGATATGCATTCAACACTGACATACATTTATATTTGCAGATTCATGCAACATAGGAAAAAATTGAATATAGGAAGGAAAATATCTGGGTTCCTAGTTAGGACAGGATTTTGTGGGTGAGACATTTAAATATTTCTTTAATACATATATACATATATATATATATATATATATATATATATATATATATATATATATATATATATATATATATATATATATATATATGTATATGTATTACATTCAATGAAAAAACATTTGAAATGAGCTTTTGGAGTGATTCATTGTTCTGCTTCGATTCTCCGGGCTTCGTAACACGAGACTGTGATTTTCATTTGCAGAAACGTCCCATGCATCATCTCTTCTGAGTCGCTCACGCTGATCTGTGCGTGCAGGAGATGAGGAAGCACAACTTCATAAAAATGCAACACAGAAACTTTTCTTTGTCAAAGTCTCTGCTAAATCACCTCTGACTGCAGCCTGAAAGTACAACTCCTGCATCCACACAGAGATTTTGTGTTTTCAGCACAATCTCTGAATTCTTTACAATAAAATAAGTCAGCAAAAACTCTGCAGAGATCGTCATTTCAGAGACTCCAGCTCCCACACAAACACACCTTAATGCAACTTTACAGCACAGGAGAAAGAGATCGGAATCTGAGAGGGAACTGCCAGCCGGCACATCCAAATGTCAGGAGATACATATTCATGATATTTGTGTGTTTGTCGGTCTGCAGGAAAACACAGGCCTGCTCTTTGGTGGTCCAAAGAGAAAGATGGTGACATTTCAGCTGTCAGGAGACAGACAGCTGCACATAAATGGAAATACACAAACTCTTATCTTTCACACCCATGTGCACGTGTCTGTGCACACATTGTCGGAGCAGCAGTTTTGCCATGAATCTACAGGCTCTCTTGCCCAAAAAAAAAGAAAGAAACTAAAATCATCTGATCTTACTAATTCCCAGCTTTAAGGTATTTTGAGCAGGTATTCATGAACCTGACCTGAAAGGTAAAACAACAGACCAAGACGGCAGCTCACACATTTTACAAAACCAAAAAAGTCTGTCAAATGTCCTCAACAATAGTATCAATTAACTTAAAATGAAACTTAATGAAGACGTGAAGAGGTATTTTTGGTTCTTGGGACTCATTACTAGATTTCCCATCATACCCTGCTGGAAGTTGCAACTTGCTACTGTGGTAGCCATCAACCCCTAAACACTATTAATATATCTCTGCACCAAATATAGTCTACGCCAGCTGTCCCTGGAGCCCAACTCTGGTTAGGATCAAACCAGTTAGAGAGAATTAGACCAACAAAGCATGTAAAACTTAATATACCAATGAACAGGTGTTGATTTGGAGTATGCTTTTTTGAACAGACGGAAGAAGAATGATTGTTGAAATGGTTTGCTAAAACTGAGAACTATTTTACTAAATTCAAATGTCAGAGAATGAGAGAGAAAAGAAGGTCCAAAGTTAAGAAAATAAAGAAAAACTAGAAGTTTTAAAAGATTTAAGAGCTAAATTTAAACTTGAACAAAATTGAAAATGAACTTCACCAGAGATATGTGACACAACGCTGAAAGTGTTCTTAATCGTTTTAAAGAGTTTTATTAATTCTAATTTAGAAAAAAAAATTCTGGCAGTAATTAAAAGTTGATGTCAACAAAATCCTTTATCCAGATTCAGTTCCAGCAAACAGCCAAAATATATAAATGTATGGTTTTCAGCACTAGAGCTGCCAACTTAACCTTTGAGTATGACGTTAATTATTTATTTATAGAAGTCTTATTACTTATGCTCAACTACACCCTCATATTTTGCACGAAGTCAGCCTGGTAGCATCGTTGAAATGCTTTCAAGGTGTCCTTTGATGTCATGGCAACCAAGCAAGAATAGGAAGAGGAGGAGGGGTGAAGAGGATGAGGCCTAAATTCTGTTTTCAGTCTGAAAACAGCTTGGTGACGGTGAGCGCCGGCTCAGACTCTCATCTTACCTCTACAGGGAAGCGGCGACCATCAACGCTGTGTTCAGATCCGTCCGAGCCGTTGACCGGACCCCAATGAAACTCCAGTTTTTCAGCCTTGAATCTCCCCGGTAGGCCCCCGCCCTGAACAAAGTACTCATCCTTCAACGTTATAGCCACTGGAACAAAGAAGAAAAGAGCAGAGAGTGAGCAGACGTGATTGGCCACACATCACTGAGCATCGCTTTATCAGAATTATTCCTGCAAAACTGAGAAGCTTCCGTCTTCCCCTGGCTCTTGAAAACACTGAGCTTTTTTTTTTGTCTCAAACAGACAAAAGCCCGTATGAAGGTGCACGCTCTCTCAGTCCATCTGTGTCATTTTTTATCAAGGTGAGCTCTTGAACGAGGCTCTAATTTGCTGAGAAAATTGCTCTCTTCAACAGCTGAAAATTGCCCTTGCAGGGTCCTTTGTTATTCTGTCACATTGTGATTAAAAATAGTGACAATTAAGATGGACTCTTTCAAACTCAAATGCTCTTCCTATGTTTCACTGAGCAGGGCAGTGCCCCCTCCCCATCACATTTATGGATTGGGAGGGAGGAGAGCCTCATCATTTCAGTCTTTCTTTGAGGAGACTGCAGACATAAATCATTACTTTGGGGCAAAAAAAAGAGTGAACTTACTGCTGAGAAAACACAATATACAGTTGGATCTTATCTTGGTTTTTTAATAGAGGGTGGGTGGATTTGGAAACATTCGTGATCTATCAATGTAATCTGTATTTTAAGATCAGCCTATATAAGTGACCTACAGATTACATTACAAGGGTTTTGGTTTTATTTCAAGTTACATTTTACTGAGACGGTACCGTCCTATGTGCTATGGTATATGTGGCATGTCGGGTTATTTAATCTGGTCCGCCAAACTGGAATAAATTACATTAACAACTCTTGTTTGTGTTTAATTTTCCTTGTAATTCTGGTAATTACCCGAAGATGGTGACAAATAAATTGACCTTTGTTTATGTGCAGAAATTTACTTTGTATTCATGTGCTGTAAGATTTGTCGTTTTTCTGACGTTCGGGTGTGTTCTTCAAGTCACACAGCCAATACTCCAATCAGTCAAATACCGCATGAACACAGCCTTTATCTGAGTTTGCATTTTTCCCTGAGAGACATCAACCTCTTGGTGGAATTGGCACTAAAATGACAACAAAAGCCACAGTTTTGAAATAAAAACTCTAAAATGTTCTGTTTTAAAATCTATTTATTTGCAATTAAAATAAAAACATGTTTTCATCCAGATTGCATGTGATTTCTTTCTCTTATGAGGTGGATTACCAAAACATGCCACGCATCTGCTCCTCGTCTAGCCCTTCTGTAAAACCTTTGAGGCCCAAAAGGTCAAAAAGTTTGCCCACCCCTGGTATAGTCCTATGGAATGAAATGAATAATTATTTCTGTCATACACAGACCATAACTGAAAGGGGAAGGGATAAAGTAGAAAAAAAAGACAGTCTATGAATGCATCTGGTTTGGTTTAAACCAGAGGACAATAGTTATCTTGTTTGATCCAAAGCAGAATTCAGATGAACTTTCACACCTGAAAAAACTAAAATGACTATCAGAGGAACCACGTTCTGGATTAAACCAGATCCAAATCTGCCAGTGTGCAAAATACCCCATAAATATAACAATATGTTGATGAATTAATAATGTCCCTGAGAGACAATCAAATAGAAAAAAAACGTAAGAAGGCCACACCCCTTCTTCTAAAAGTGGACTCAGGAGAATTTGTCAATCAAATGCTTTGAACATTCAATGCAAGGCCACCTACTTTTTCTCAGGCATCGGATTGTTCAGTTTATAACTTCAATAATGTGTTACATCAACAATGACATGTAAAAAATGTTGATTAAAGCAAGAACAGGTTAAAAAGATGTTTCAGAGCAAGAACAGATATTCCATCCATCCATCCATCTTCTTCCGCTTATCCGGGACCGGGTCGCGGGGGCAGCAGTCTAAGCAAAGATTCCCAGACTTCCCGCTCCCCGGCCACTTCCTCCAGCTCCTCTGGGGGGACCCCGAGTCGTTCCCAGGCCAGCCGAGAGACATAGTCTCTCCAGTGTGTCCTGGGTCTTCCCCGGAGCCTCCTCCCAGTGGGACATGCCCGGAACCATGTCCAGGGGACATCCGAACCAAATGCCCAAGCCACCTCAACTGGCTCCTCTCGATGTGGAGGAGAAGCGGCTCTACTCCGAGCTCCTCCCGGGTGACCGAGCTTCTCACCCTATCTCTAAGTGAGCGCCCAGCCACCCTACGGAGGAAGCTCATTTCAGCCGCTTGGATCCGGGACCTTGTTCTTTCGGTCATAACCCAGAGCTCATGACCATAGGTGAGTATTGGGGCGTAGATCGACCAGTAAATTGAGAGCTTTTCTTTCTGGCTTAGCTCTCTCTTCACCACGACGGACCGGTACAGCGACCGTATGACGGTGGACGCAGCACCAATCCGTCTGTCGATCTCATCCCCCGATCTTCCCTCACTCGTGAACAAGACCCCAATATACTTAAACTCCTCCACCTGGGGAAGGAGCACTCCACCCACCCAAAGAGGGCAAACCACCTTTCTCCGGTCGAGAACCATGGCCTCTGACTTAGCGGTGCTGACCCTCATCCCAGCCGCTTCACACTTGGCTGCAAACCGTTCCAATGCATGCTGGAGGTCCTGGCTTGATGAAGCCAACAGGACAACATCATCTGCAAAGAGCAGAGAGAAAATCCTGTGGTTCCCAAACCAGACCCCCTCCGGACCCTGGCTGCACCTAGAAATTCTGTCCATAAAGACTATGAACAGAACCGGTGACAGAGATATTCCGACAAATAAAATAACCCAAACCCTAATTCTGAGTAATAGCAGTTTATTTCTCAATAGAAGTCTATGGGATTTCAGTTTTTTTGGGAGCAGCAGGTACTTTCTATTTGGAATGAAAGGGAAGAAGGGTTGCACTCTTGGTCCAGTTCTCATACACATTCAATGGTTGTGAAGGGCTGTAATCAAGTGAGAGAGCGTGTCAGCACAAGGATCATGGGAATTGAGGGTAGACTTGCAGGCTTATCTAGCCATGAAATAATTTTGACAAGAAACCAGTCAAATAAGTTTAGTGAGGGTTTAGTGGTGCAGGACTGTTGAACATTACAACATCTCATGCTTGCTCGCTGTTTAGAAATGTTCTGCAACTGTAATGCTGATTAGCTTTTTTTTTTTTTTTAATTAAAATGACCCTGAAACTATTGGACACAAACCAGAGAGTACATCATTAAACCCTCCTCCGGCTCTGCTACCATTAAAGGGTCATTGGTCTCTACATTAAGCAGAAGAATTCTGCTTTGAAGTGACAAAACTGCTGCAGAAAAGGCACATTTATTGTCAACGAAAAAATGCTGTTTGGAACATCTTCATTCTCACATTCTCAGAAATGTCTGCTTTGGAGAGGGCTCAGAGGTTGAAGGCTGTTTATGCAGTCATGATGTTTTACGGCGGCCTGCGCTCTGGTTTGCAAGCGTGCAGTGCTGCCTCGTTGTCAGGCATTAAACGTAAAAAACAAACCTCTTTTCAAAACAACAGCTCATCTCCATAATTCTGTGTTGATGATGAGAGTTGGACTGCTGTGTAAAGTCAAACTAAGCTTTCTCAGAGGGAGGTGGAGAGGGCTGAAGCCTGCGGGGGCTCATGCATGAGTAAAAAGATGTCCCACGCTGCCTGAATCACCTTTAACTGTTTGAGCCTCATGAATAATGAAGTTTTTGTCTTAAATTCTGGTTCTTTCTTAGCTGATTCAGCATCGGTTCGTTCTGCTACAGCAGCATCAGGTCAGAGGTGGAGGGTGGAGGGTCCGGGGGACCAAATATAACTTTGTGAAGACAGTTTTTTAAAAGTTCTTTTCCTTATGGAGTGAAACCAACCTTCACCTTAGACACAGAGGTGGAAAAACCTCTGATGGCTGTTCGTCTCATTCTCTTCTTTCATGTGTAAAAGCTTTCTATTTCATTTATTTTCAAAGACTGCATTTTTAACTGCATTCATAAAAAAACCACCAGGTGTTTGAACCTGTTACAGGATGGCCCCTCACCCAAAGTTGCAGCTGACTCAGATTGAAATTCATATTAAAGTAAACTTTCCAACTTTGCTTATAAAATCCAAATTCATTTGTATGGATCACAGCTGGATGTTTGTACTGAAAGCATGCCTTACAGAGAAGTTATTTTGGGTTTCTGATTTTATTTTGTGCCCCAAAAAGGGTAAGGCGTCTCTTGAAAGCTAAGTTCAATTTAAATAAAATATCTACTCAAGAAGACAAACTTAAAAAAAAAGTATATAAATTGTTTCCAGTACTGCCAGTGTTAGAGGAGGAATCAGGGTGATAACAAGTCAAACATCAAAAATTGTACTCAAGAATTTGCTGGATTCGTTTATGGAACAAAAGCCTAATGTTTTTTACAAATAGACAAATAGTACACTTTTTTCACTGGCTCTAGAAATGCTCTGGACAGAGCTGATCCAGCTCAGTCCTGCAGAACATGCACTCACATACGGTTCTGGGCACATGGGAGAGCTGGTTCTGTTTCTAAATACCTGAGCTAACCATCTAGACGTGTAGTCACAGGGCACCAGGTAAGCAGAATTCACTATCCATACATCCATTTTCTTGACCCGCTTTATCCCTTACGGGGTCACGGTGTCAGAGACATACCTTGGCAACTGTTGGGTGAAGGTGGGCTTCAACCTGGATAAGTCGCCCGCCTGTCACAGGCAAAATTAACTACTGTGATAAAATGATCCAGAATATGATGTCTATGAAAGAGGACACCAGGTCTTAAAAGATGAAAGAGTTACATTTTAGCGTTTCATATTTCAGGTTAATATTCAGACTGTGAGAATGGTGTAGAGGTGAGTGTTTTAGAGCTACAAATCAAAAATCCAGCACTCACTTCAGGAGAAACATAGGATTTATGTTGTTGCAGAGCACTTAGCACTAGTCGTATGTCAAAGCTGTGTTTCTGTTCAGGAGTCTGCTCCTGTGCAGAAGGCCTTTATCACAATCTTGTTCATTTCACCCTGGGGAGTCATTGGCACACTGCTCCGAGCCTTCAGTTTTGCCAGCGTGGCAGGTAAGGATCCACAATACTGGACTATTGCTGATATACGATCTCCTCATGTATGTGAAAATACATGGGAAATGCATTAATCATTTACTAGTGGCAACCTCTGGAAGAACCAACACGGACTGTTGGGACGTCTCAGGTGGACTGAGAACGACACAATCAAAAATAACAGAAGTAACGGACATGATCAGAATCATGATCACAGTAAACAGCCAGAACGTTGAAACAACTTCACAAACAAACTTTTTTCCCCTGAGTGTCCCCACAAATAAGAGAGCTTAATTGAGAACGTTGGCCGATGATAAAACAGTTCCTGCAATCATAAATCTCACTGCTTCTTTTCTGCAGCGTTAGGACTGCATGCAGGAGCTCACCAGCGGCAGCTTTCCTTCTATGTTTCCACTCAGGGCTGTTCTGAGCTGACGCTGCCCCAGTGAGCAACTGCATAATTCATGCATCTGCTGCAACAGCTGATTAACATGCACGGCTCTAAATCCTCGTCTTTAACAGATTTCATCTGATTGTTAAATATTTACTGATAATTAAATTAATAAATTGATAATCATCATTAGTGTGCTCTATAGGCGAAGATGATTTCTGCTCTGCAATTAAAAGACAACTGAAGAACAAAACGAAAAGAAAACCTCTGAGCTCCACCATGACGGATCGGAACAAACGTCAGAACATGACAAACAGAAAAAGAACCAACAACTGTCTCACTTTTTAGCAAATTACTGTAATCTGATCCCATCTTTGTTCATCTGAAGCTTAAACTGCGTCATCAATAGAACCACGGCCCAAGAACTGCAGCAGAAGACTAAAGTAGTTGCAATGATCCAGTTTAAGTCCAGACTGACTCAAATACTGTGGTTGACCTTCAGAGAGCTGCAGAAACCTCTTTGAACTGAAGACCAAAGTTCCTTCAGAGCCACAAGAGACCCTAAGAACATCAGACAGAAAAGATCTACACTGACACTTTTTTATTCAACATATTATTTACTAAGTTTAAAAGTGTTTTCATTGATTCTTTTGTTTAATTTGACGTTTGACTATGTCCATCAATGTGACGGTAAACAATGGATTATCAAAGCTATAATCAGATTACCGAATGAAATATAGTGAGTATGGAGCGCTGTCTGAGAACCTCTCAAGCCCTTCTTCACTCCTGGCTATAATGTTCTGACATTGTCAATGTCTGTTGTGTCATAAAAAACAAAGACAAAAAAGGAAGTTTTGGGTTTGTGTCCAAATTACCAGTTTTCCCGGTGTTCTTCATCGTTGTCTTATTGGAAGATTTGGTATCGAAGCCTTCCAGGGTCAGTTCCTGATATTCCGTGGAAATTTTGGCATCTTTGTCCATTATATTAATTGGTGACTGGTTTTTCTCTCTACATTCAGGGAAGGCGGAGACCCAGCCCTCATCTGGTCCATAGATACCTGTGGAAGAAAAGGAAGAGGCAACTTTATCAACTGAAAACAGAATATGAGTTATGAAGGAATTACAGGAACTTTGCAGCAAACTTTGAAAGTGCTCTTTTGTTCTATCAGGATGTGATAATTACATCCAGTGATGTCATTATCCCACTCAGAGCAAAGGAAACCAGGATGAGTGTCCAAGTTAACGACATTATGCCAAGAATTTGGATTCCTTCAAGAAAACCTAAAACCTTTATACGTAATAATCTGCCATAGTAAATTGATACTGTTTCCAGACAAAAAAGACTTTTCCCAAAAAAAAAAGACTTTTCATTTTTACTTTGTTCTTTAAGAATAATTTCTGGGTTTCTCATTTAAGTCTGAACTCAAACCAGTGAGACCTATGGGGTAAGAAGCGTATTCATAAAGATAAATTTTGCAGTAAAAAATGAATACAACATTTAGTTTTATGTTGAACATGTCTGTTTTGAATACGATTTGTCTTTGTTTGAATATGACTTTTGCTTGTCTTGAATACGAAATTTCCTGTTAACAAACTGTCAAAAATGTGTCACGGGGACACAGGCATATACATCGAGTTCTGGAACATAGACACAAAGGTGAAACGTAGGAGTGCATCCTGATTGATAGGTGGGTAGACCCTTAAGTGGAACCAAGAGAACATCAGACCTTAACTTTTTTCATCCAGTTGGACCTTTTGAGAGTTCTTTGGAGTAAACTGTGGTCACCGTTCTCATCCTACCTCAGACTTTGATTTTGTCTTTCAGAATCCGATGAGTGACATAGAAAATAGTTGTCCCAGTGAATATACTGTATGTTGATGCCATAGGTCTGATGATGCTATTTCAGTATTCTGTTTTACTCGCATCTTTGTGAAGTTTTTTCCTCTGAAATAGCACGAGTCAGATCTTTGATCCGCATCAGGACAAAGCAATTCCCTGAGGAAATCAACGCAGTGAAGCGTATTTAAGAAAACGAAGGCTTTATTAAATTCTGGAAAGATGATGGAATGGGATCTTCAGAGGACATTTTTGAATGGCTTTAATTAGAGAGACTTTACAGCAGCCTGCAGGAGCACTATTACGATGCAAAGTTCTTCAGGTCCATTGGGGTTTAGTGAGTCAAAAATCATTTTAACTGAAAGCCTGAGAAGTTCAGTTCCCCATCTTTAACAAAGATAAAAATCGCCCCTTCACCGGTCATGGTTTAACAAGCCAACACATTAGCTAGTTCAGTTTTACACCATGAACTGGAATAAAACATAACATTTCTCATACTTTAGCCATTTGTCTCAAACCTTTGATGTCTGCATCTCTTGTTTTTGTGTATCTTGTAGCCCTCTGTGCCTTTCAGGAAGAACAGAAGGAACTCTGATCATCAGAATCCACAAACCATAATAAAAAGGTTGACTTATCTTTGTTTTTTTTTCTTTTTTTTTTTTTTTTACTTCTTTACAGCAGAAATTATATTGGAAAATCAAGTTATCAACCAGCAGATGCTTTAGTCACAACTGCCCTTACGGGTGGTTGAGGGCTGTCTGTGAGCAAATAACGAGCAAACCCGATGATACTTTTTATTGCAAACTTAACACATTTTTAGAGCAGTGTTTTAGAGTGTGTTGTTATCATTATATGCAGGGAAAAAAAATCAAATCTCAATCATTTGAGGGGCATTATTTAAACAACCCGAGAAGACTAAACTGAAAGGCATTGATCCCCAGATCATCCATTAATCCAATTGTCAGAACCCGCTGAATCCCTTTTGAGGTCACAGGGTTGCTGGAGCCTGTCCCAGCTACTGTTGCCAGGGATAAACCCTGAACAGGGGGCCAGTTTGTTACAAGGCAATTCCTAGATCCGCCATTAGAAACGTCACTTATATGAAACTGATTTTATTGTTTTTCAGTTCATTTTTGAAGCAAAATTGATTCGATATTTCAACATCATACTAAATAATCTGCAGATATTAGAAAAAAAGCTGTTAGTTATTACAAGACTAATAGACCAAAATTGAACAAAAAAACATCAATTTGAAACCAAAACAGTGAAATTACATAAAACCGTTAAAGGAGGCAACTAACCTATAGATGCATTTTGACGTGAGTAATTGTTTGTTTGTTTTTTAAACCATATAAAAGTTGCACCTAGTATAAGTATAAGCCACACCCCTGGCCAAACTGTGAAAAGGAAATGAAACTTACCGGTATACTCAGAAAAAAAACAGTACCTTAACTGTTGCAAAAACAAAACAAAAAACAAAAGCAAAAGTGATATTTTTTTTAACCAGCTGGAAATGAATTCAAGTGTCAATGGATTAATGACTTTTCTGAAGAGAATCTAGAAGCGGAAAAGCCTAGGTATTAAATAGAGTACAATGCAGTTCAATTAATAAAGTAAAGGAGCACGTATGCAAAAAAACCTCCTTCGCATGACACTGAACAGATATTGTTGTTCCCTTTTCAGCACCCCATCAGGGGTCCCCACAGGGGTCATGGTTTGGCAGATTTTTACACTGCATGCCCTTCCTGACAGGCTGGGGCAGGAGGAGACCCAGACTTGGGCCCCCTTGTAGCTACAGTAGTTGGGCAGTAGTGTGTCTTGTCTATGGACCCAACATGGATTAAGCCCATTGCACACCCTGGTAAGCAAACCCTGGTTTCCTACACTAGTCCTACACGCAGCCAACTGAACAGTCCAGCCCTCTATGGAGCCTAATTATTTACTAAGCATGATTAATAGATACAAATCTGAACTCACTGGGTATCTGCTATAGTGCAAACCCACAGTTTCTTTTATTTCTATAAAGCCATTATTAGATTAAACAAACTGCAAATGTAAGCAGCATGTTCAAATGATTTTCTTTGTACCTCTCTAAACAAAGAATCGGGGGGGAGTTTCAGACGGCGAGGACACAACAGAATCACATCCACAGCTACTCACAACTACTGTACAACCATTCAGCATGTTTTTCTTTTCAGCTGGATGGTAAATGGTAAATGGCGTATACTTTTTTACCTTCATTGAAGGCCCAAAGCGCTTTACAGTCTCAGAATGTGATGATGAAAGTCAGCACCAATCTTTTTTGTTTAAAAATGACTGAACTGACCATCTGTACCACTGAAGACAGCAAGAACCAAAAGGGATGAAAAAGACTTTCACCAAACCCCTGCCATCACACCCACTCAGCTTATCCTTTAATTGAAAGCAATCCTGAGCTCTTGGCTTCTAAAATTAATTTGTCTATGATTTCTCATGACTTGGCCCGTTGCGAGCTTCAGGTAATGTCTATTTCATTGAATTAGGCTGCATCCTCTTCTTCTGTCTTCATCCTATAACCCGTCCTTGTCCGTGGGGTTATTGATCGAGCTGGTCTGGCTCTCACAAGAGGCTAGCATTACCTAAAGATCCAGATGCCAAGCAAATGCAAGGAAAAGGAAAATGTGGAGCAATTAGTTAGTGCCTTTATATAGCTCAATTCTGCTAAAAGCATCAGTCTGGATGAGAGTGATGGTGAATCAGAGACCTGAACCAAGTAGACCAACCTTTATTACATTCATAAGAGCGCAGAAGATATCTGTGGCAATTGGACTGAATCTGGAAATCTACATTTTTCCTATGATGGGTTTTAATGTCATAAAACCATAGAGGTGAAGTTCAGCTCTTTAAGCAAGAACTGACTGTCCAAAGGAGGTCACGACATAGTCTTTATGTCTTTACATAGTCTTTATGTGAAAAGAAATTTTTGTATGAGCCACCTTCCAAGAGTATGTTTGCACTGCTACTTTTAGTTACATGTACAATATTCCCACCTTTTTCTAATATTGAGCAGGTTCTGAATAAAGAGTTAACCCAATTTGGATTGGGAGCATGCTGGATAAAGAGAACTTTCTGGATGAAGAGTGGTCTGTATTTCTTCTGAGCATCTTTTAAAAAAGAGTCTATACAGGACAGAAAGTAAGTTAAGAGCACAAGGAACATTATAGCACTTACAGCATCATTTGCAATTTTCAAGAAAAAGCTGCAGACTTGATTAATTTGTAACTTCCTGGACACATAAAAAGAGGTTCTTTCTGACCTTTTGTGGTTTTGTTTAATTAATTATTTGTTATTTGCTTTAATAAAAGCATCTACTAACTAAATCAAAATCTGAAAAGAGAAAATTCTGGATTAAAAATAACCTCTAAGAGCAGTTCCTGTACAGCAATAAATTAATGAATTAAACTAAAATTTAGATAAATATCATTCTGGATGAAGAGTATAGCATAATCCTGATACGGTACACTTTTGATAACAAGTATGTTTTTGATAAAAAGCCATTTTTAAAATAAAGAGCATGCTTGATAAAAAAAAAAAAAACACATTTTGTGTGTTATATGTATTCTGGATAGATACGTTTCTAGATTTATTTATCTAGAACACATTGGAAAGAGGTGTATTCCAGAAAAAAGAACATATTATGGATATAAGGAACTTTCTGTATAAAGTTTTTTCTAGATAGACAGATTTTTTAAAAGAGCATGTTCTGAAATATTCTTGACAACATGCTTTAAGTTATGCTGGAATCCTACTCTTTTACTTGTTTTGGAAGAAATCTGAATAAAATCTGATGTTGTCATGACCTTTGCTCCTCAGGCTGAGACATCCCTTCAGCTTCCTGTGTTTGTGGAAGACCTCAGGTTAAGCAGCTGTTGCTAATGACCTTCAGCATCTTATGCACGCTGCATGTTTATCTTGGGTTATCTAACGAGCAGCTTGTGTACAACTTGTTGTGCCTTTTGATGGTAGGTAAGGATTTGGAGGAGGAGAAGGGTCTGTGAAGAGTCTGGCGATTACAGTTAATACCCCGCCTTACTGGATTAGTTCATCCCCTTCAAATCCCAGCATCTCTGACATACGGGCCTCCTTGAAAGCATTGATTTCTGCCATTTTCCCACTAATCCTGATAGAATCAGTGCAAAAAAGAAAGGAGCTGCAGTCCTCACTTCCAGCTGCATAAGAACAGAAAGAAAGATCCCTTTCTTTTTAACAGCCATGAAAAATGACTGCTTTGTCAGAGTTTGTCTCTGATTCTCAGCTCATTAGGTTCAGCCTGATTTTAAAGCTCGTGTTTGGGTTTCTCTTTCACACAAAAGCCTTTCTCGTGTCTGTAGAAGTTTTGTGTTTAAAAAGCCTGTTTAAAAAACAGTTAGTTTCATCCATCCTCACCCAGAATAATTTCAACTTTTAATATCTCTCAAACTGAGCATAAACTTGCATTTGTGCATCAATTTATACACATGAACTCCCTCATTCTGCTATTACTCATTAAACACCATAAAGATGCAAGTTTAGCTGATTTTCTAAGAACTAAAATTGGCAGCATGCACAAAGATCAATAATTTTTTGGGCAATTCAAGGATAATTATAACAGTAAAACTGTTTTACAGTGCAAGAGTTTGTTTCTCCCACTTAAAGGATCATTGCAAACAGCAGAAAGTCTCCAAAGTTTTCAGCCTGATTCTTTTGAATTCAATTCTGTGGGTCTGGAGGATATGGCGGATTGAAGTGCAAAGTGCAAATCACATCAACAAATTACTCAACGCATAAAAATACAAAAGATCTCAATGACAATAAAAAAGCAAAAGAATCAATAAACAAAACAATTACATTTTAGAATCAAAACTTCACTTTAGAAACCAAGACATAATTACAAACAAATGAGACAAGATACAAGGAAATATTTTGAAGGACAAATGTAATTTTCAGAAATCAAAATGAAATGTAAAAAAAAAAGAAACCAGAAAAGGTAGATATGATTTAACATCACTGATTGGATGATGACCTTTGTTCACCTTTTCAATCCAAAGTTATTTGGCATCTTGCAACAGACATTATTTCTGTAAGCTTCTGACAACTGCCACTGCAAAAGTTCAGTGATTGGTCAATCATCTCTTTGCAGTTCAGGCAAAACATTCTTTCTGCTGTCCCTCTTCTTCAAGAGATCTTTAATGTGTTTGTGTTAAATAATTTGTTGATGTTTGCAATTCAGGACCACCGTAGAAACAGGACAAATTTGTCAACACTGTGACGTTTCAGTTTTTGTCTCTCTTTGTTTAGTTTTAGTTGCATGTTTGGCTGTCTGAATGGTTGTAACAGCAGTGCTTAGACTTTCAGATGAAGTTGAGTTTGTGATCAAGGGGCTGTAAGCTACCGAGAGACTGTGTAAACAAATGGATGACGGGAAATGGAGGCAGGCTTACTCTGCACCAACAGTTCTTCCCAAAATTTCGAGGTGAACTTCGTTGCTAAAACTTTGTCCTTGAAAATGACAAAGGTTTTTCTCACAGAATAATCATAATTAAGAGATCACTGGAAACATTTGAAGATAGAACAAAAAATGATTAGAATGGGACTTTAAGGATTCCTGTATTGGAAACCAACAGCGCAAAAGCTTATTATATATTACATTAAATAAATTGTCAAAATGAGTTTTTCTCTTTCCATCTAAAAAATACTCAAGGCACAGCCCCCTTAATGGGCCCCCGCCTGCCTGCATCTTCCATCAGCCTCAGGGGAGTGACGAGCTCCAAACTGCATTTGACCAGGACAAACCAGCAATAATCCTCCACAAATATGCCCGTAAAGACAGATTTTCATGAGCACGCCTGCACCCTGCTGTGTCTGAGCGAAAGTGCCATCTTGGGGTCTGATGTTTCTGCAGTAGCAGCAGGAGTGTTTACGCAGACACAATCCACAGTTGGGAAACAAGCCTTCAGGTTTTCTATGCATTGAAGGCTCTAGGGGAGACAGCAGTAGATAAATGACAATACATGGATGTACCACAGCTAACAAGGTTACCCAGAGTACCCCCAATTTTTCTGGATTGCAGGACTCCTCCATACTATGAAGTTTGGGAGAAGACAGAAATGTTTGTTTTGTAGTTTTCTCATCTGCTATTTCAACCGTAAACCAACTGAATCCACAAAATCGGACGAATTAGTCCCAAATCCACAGAAAACACTTCCATGCTGTTAACACTACTAAGTCATCAGTTGTTAATTAATATTCATGAGTGTGTGATCTGTAATCAGCCTGTTAAAACATTTACCCAGCGAGCTGTCTGCTGCAGTAGCTAATTGTGTTAACAGCTCAAAATGGCTCCCCCATTAGCTCCTTTGAGACGACGCTTGTCACTCAGAGCAGCCAATTACGGCGCTCCATCGGAGAAGAGCTGAGAAAACATGCCCTCCGGTCAAAACCAGACGAGATCAATGCCACTCCAGTTTCAGAAAAAAAGAAAAAAACCCAACAACACCCAGACTGAAAAACAAAATAACAGAGCCTTGTCTGTCAGCAGCACATTTTCAGGAATTATTCACAAGTGTCTCAGGAGTCAATCAGTCTAAATGTTTCTACACCTTATCTCATTAAATCTAATGAGAAACATGAGGTGTGGCAGCTCTCGTTCAGCTCCTGGAGGTTTGGATGAGAAGAGAAGGTACAAACAGAAATGCTACAGACTCAGGACTCTGATGCTGACTAACGGGTGTTGACAACTTCAAAAAGAGGCTTGACCGAAGGCAAGGAGACTGCCAAACACTTGCATCTCCAATGAAAAGACTATGAATTTGCACGTAAAGGTACGTTTCAGGATTTCTCGTTCAAAACTCTTGAGTTCACACATCGGTAAGCAAGTTACATGGAATGTACATGGAGACCTGGACAGAGCGGCTTGTGACATCATAAATAAAAAATGCCTTACCTCTGGCTCCAGCAAAATGAAGCCAAGTCAGTCACCGTTATTCCACGATATGGATGTCGCCATATTGGAGCCAGACAAGAGTTATTGGTCCGAGTCAATCTGATTCAACGTTTCTATGGCAACTACTGTTGCCAGTAATAAGTAAGCTTGTTCGAAGTCCACACCCCGCCGCACTGCTTCGACATTTTGCACCAAGCCCTTCTCTGCCTGTCCAGGCTAAACGCGTTCAGAATGTGTGTTCAGCACAGTCTCGAATGGGCATCAAATGCGCGGTGTGTAGGTTTGGGGTGCTAGCTGTAATACATGAGAACACACAAATACAAAACACAGACCAGGAGGACGACGCTGAGGGTGCACAGTCCACAAACTCCAATAAGCTCAACTCAACCCAGAACTCTGAACCTGCACATTGTGATTTCACCCACGGAAGATGTTGGGGTCAAAACGCAGTCGGGCGACCAATATTGAACATTGTTGCCTGGACAAAGCAGAACCAACTCAGAGGTGCCAATAATACGAGCACTTAAAGGGCTCCATCTCAGGTGGTCTATGCCGGAATGAGCAAGAATGCTGATTCTTCCCCTTTGTCCAGTTTGGTTTGCTTTCACTCACAGCACCCTAAGGAGAAAACCAAATACTGAAGCGGAGCAAACTACTTAAAAAAAAAGGAAAAAGCAGGAAGTTGCTTTTAGCAGCTCAATTCAGAGCGCCATTGTCTGTAACAAGTTCTGACCATGATGGAGAAAACAGAAAAAGAAAACAGCTAATCTAATGCTTTGGCGTTTGTATACCAATAAGTGCCTGAACGTTCTCAATATACCATGTTTACCCAGCAGACATTTTTGAACTTTTTCATGATTCCTACCATTTCAGATTCATGCTTTGGCCTTTTCTTTTTTTTTTTTTGCTCCTGATAACGGACAAAGCTTAGACCATTTCCTCCATTTGGCTCCCTATCTATGGTTCATTGAAATACTGTCTGCATATGAACCCCACCAGAGTTCACCTGCGAGTAAACAGAGACCCTCGTTCTCAAGAGAACCAGAGTTCCCTTGCTTTTATTCAAACCAGAGTTCAGGTGAGCTTTTATACCTGCTAAGCCAAGAGGATTGTCAGAGGAAACTAGCTCTGGATCAAACCAGGACCAGAGTGGCTGGTGATGTATGGCTGATAATAGGGGCTCATGTCACATACTCTGAACACACTTGGTAAACTTAAAAATCAAAACTAGGAAAATGTGTAAATAAAAACAAAAACTGTAGAGACTACGTCAAAGAGGCCAGTTACCTGAAACTTTAACTTTTGGAAGTATGAACAAAAAAATCGGACAAGAAAAAAGAGAAAAACAAAGCCAACAGAAATCCACAACCCTGAACCCTGACACTTGATGACAATCGTGATGCTCATTCTAACGACTTCTTCAAAGTCTGATTCTGATGGAGAGGGGAGTCATCGATATCTTCCTGTCCTTGGGATGGAATCCACTGAGCCACAGAAAAGTGATTTCACACCTCGGCCGTGTCCTGCTACCCCGTCGCTCTGCATGCCACCAACCAATAATCCCATCTGAGGGCCCAACTGAGCATGAAGAGAATGAAAACAAAACTCTCCCTCCACACATGCCGATAAGTGTCAGCCTCCCTGACAGATCCGATCACACTCCTACAAGCACAAACAAGTGCTTGTAGGTGACTGGTTTCTGCACATGTGCTGTTTGGAACATCTGCAGCACCTCCAAGCCGTGGCCCTCACACTCATCTGCTCCGATAGCTCCGCTCTTCCTGGTAACTTCAGCACACCTTGTGTTCAATAAAGATCCAAACTTTTGAATTTGATCCCACCTCATGATTAGATTCATTGTCTGACAGCCTTTAAAATTTCAGGTTTACTGGCCAAAATAGTCTCTCTTGTCCTTTTAGAGCAGAAGATCAATGTTAGCAAGGCTTAATCACAAAACACAGGAATGGGGGTTTGTTTAACCACACTTAAACACACAGCACGTGTGCTGTTATATCCAATAGGTACATGTTGAAGACTAAAATCCATCATTTGAAACAAATAAAAAGACAAAAAAAACCACTTTAAGTTCATAAAACACTGTAAGAAGTGAGCAGCTACTTTTTTGAATTTGAAAACGTCTGATCAGAAAATATCAAAACAATAAAAATCACAGCCATCGAGGCCCCCCCCAGTTCAAAACAAGACCAGAGAGGGACATGACAGAAAGTTTACGGCTGGGATAATCCGCTCCTAATATCTTTAAAGGAGGATCAAT
Source organism: Oryzias celebensis (assembly GCA_014656515.1). NCBI lineage: Eukaryota > Metazoa > Chordata > Actinopteri > Beloniformes > Adrianichthyidae > Oryzias > Oryzias celebensis. Next base: position 12,205,509 of record BNCR01000005.1, read on the forward strand.
GCTTTCAGGTCCAAGTCAGGCTTCTCAATTCCTTCAGTAACAAACACGATCTGGATGTTGATGAAAGGAAACTCCCACTTTAACGGCTGAACCCCAATCAATCAAATTTTATTTAAACAGCTTTTTAGACCAGCTCAATCAAAATGTTTTCTGTATCATATTAATAATAACTTCAACTTTCAAACAAATAAAAGGGAAATGAGATTAAATTGCAAGGCAATAACTAAAGCACAGAAATTAGAGAAATTCAGGAATAAATTCTTTTCTGTAGAAAATCTGGGATCAGAGTCATTCCTGAGTTTAAGACTTTCTGCAGCTAAAGAAATCTATCGACCTTGTGTCTGCCTTGTGAGACCTCAGATTGGCAGAATTAAAGGTTTAAAAGTGCACATGGACAAAAAAACCCCAAAAAAGACAATTATTGCATTAAAAATGTGTGTCAAATTTCAAAACTAACTCTAAATGTAAATGGAGTTTGCTGTGAAGAAGAAAAAAATGCAGGGATGAGGGCATATCTTCATACAGTGATCAACGTGAAAATTCCTACAAATATGGATGGCCTTTTCCAAGTTTCTCTGACGTTAACATGGAAACAACCTGCTTTAAACACTGCACTAATAATTTTTAAATTGTATGCTGTCAAGCTTTTCCCATCACTGGTTTATATTTGGAACATTTAAAATAAAACAATTAAACTGGCAAGCAGAACAACGGATCATCAGCAGGGGTGACACAAAGCGTCACAGGTTACAATGACTGAACCTGATGGCTATTAGCAAAAAAAAAAAAAAAACAAGAAAGAAACAAACCTGGTCGGACACTAGAGACCGCTGATGACACTCAGTTCAAACACAAAGGTGGCAAAGATAAAATGAACCACAAAGTCAAAAAGTCACAGGAAGCCCTACAGATTTTCAGAGTTCACAGAATAAATTAATATCATCCTGCAGCTTCATTTCAATTTAGAGTTTTTGATTTGAACTTGAGTCGCATCTAAGCAACACAAATCATAGCAAGACTCCAGGTACTTTTTTGTTAACATTTTTGTTATTGATACTTTCACCTTCAGGACATCACTGTCAGGTCAAATCAAGAGGTTTTCTCAAAGTTACTTGTGTTTCAATTGTGAGAGCAAAAAAATAAAAAATCATTTCTATTCGTTTGCTGTATATGGTGTTTAAAAACCTACTCCAATGGAAATAGTGTTTTTAGTGTTTTTAACATGTTCTTGTAGCATTTTTCCCATGATGGAGGAAAGTTAACCCTAAAATTGCGTTTCTGAGTTTTTCTTTATTCAGACTGTTGTAAATCAGAAGCAGATGAAAAAAGACCTTTGTAAAAAGCTTGCAGGAGTGACGTAGAAGCTACAATCGGCAGGCCACCAGCTCCCTGTTCTGCTCCATTCTGTTGCATCGCTTATAGACGACTAGATCCATGCACGTCTTTGTTTTCCTCGTCTGAGCTGGCATCTGGCTCAAAACTGTACACCTGGATAGTTCCAATATTGCTCACCATTTTGTGGCATGCATAATATTAGGTTGGGGTTGTAAGACAGCAGAAGAGCATGTAAGAAAAAAAAAGGATGACAGAAAATAGGAGCAGGCTTACTTCATGCCAATATTTCCACCCACAACTAAGGTGTGAATTCTTATTGAACTTCTGCCTCTCTGTAGAATGTATATCCTACAAAACGACAGGTTTTTTGATTTGTCTAAAAACAGTACAATCACAATGAAAAGTTCACCGGGAACGATTTTAGAATTTATCAAAAATATGATCGAAGTGGGACTTAAAGGGATCAAAGTGAACATTTTTGTTACATCAGAACACAATTTAACACTGGACTTGAACTGGCAAAGAGAGATTTAAGGGCATCCGTAGATTGACTGAAAACCAGACAAAACTTTTAAATGTATTAAGTCTCTTTTTCTTTGGCGAGACAGTTGTTGGTTAAAGATGTTGTTTACCTTGACGTGTTTCATTCTGCAGTATTGTGCCTGTTGTGATGCCTCACTATCACCTGTTTTCTTGCCAAAGCAAATCAAATAAGAGACATCTTGAACCTACTTTTCTCAGGTAAAAGAAAAAAATAACTCAATTTAAACATGGAAAACAAAAGAACTTAATTTATTTAAATTGATTATTCCCTAAAATAACCAAATCCACAATCTCAGCCAATTCAACACATCTTACAACACTGAAAGCTATAAACAGCTTCTAAATTGGATAAAGCAGATGGATCAATGTTTGTTTTTGAGAAGTGGCCAGAGAGCAACATGTTTCCAAGCAGTGGGAATCATTTCTGAACTGAGAGTCCTGTTGGTAAAAGAGGGGATGGAGAGCGTACGAAGAACCCAGCGAGACACTAAAAAGTGATCTCTGGGAAAAGCCACAGGAGATTGGCGGAGGAAGATCCGATCAGAAGCAATCAGCAGCAGAAGCTTGGACTCCCACCCGGGGCCTCCGTGATCCTCTGCAGCCTGAAAGCATCATTAAGTCTGTTTCCCAGCACGCCGAGCTGCCAGTGTCATTATTCACTTTCAGAGCATGACGGGGTTCATCTGTGGTTCCCAGCAGCTGTAATCATGAGCGGCTATCCTGTAACGACGTCCGTCAGAGAGCGGGCTGATCCACCTGATGAACGGCCCTATTTTCTCTGTCCGGGACGCTCACACACAAACACACCTGGACACTTGTTCAGAGGGATGAGAGCTGATCCCACATCATAAGCAGTGACATCAGCCAACACCAGGACAGTGGCTGTAGCCTCCTCCTCCTCATCTTCGTCCATATACATGACAGAGGCTTTGCTATTAAAAGCTCTGATTTTAAAATCAAACCCTGCTTCTTTTAAATAATGAGATGAAGGTTTTTTTTTATTCTGATTCTGATTTGGAAAGTTGTTGATATTTCGTATACATAACAGGAGAAAAACCACAAATCTACAGTGGTGTCAATCAAGACCTTCAGCAGCTTTAAAGTTAACAGGTCTCGTGCTTCATTAAACAGCTTGATGAATGCTGCAGAACAGGGGAAAATAACTGAAGGAAGCAAACAGGACTCAAAACATTTTGAAACTACAGTTAAACTTTCTGCTGCCAACTTTTTTCTCCTTTTTTAATTTTTTTTAAATTATACGATTGTTCTTTTCTGTTCTTCAATTCCTTGATATGTTTCTCCTCTCTCTAGCACATTTTATTTAAAGCCCTCAAACCAGAAAGATCTGTCCTCCACAGTAGTACAGCGAAAGCAGACCTGCTCTTTCAGAAAAATGCATCTAAGAGTCACTAATAACATCTGAAAATATTTCTTAATTTGCTACTAGTCTGAATTGAACAAGAGTTTATCACAGATGATCGCATGTAAAGTCCTCAGGATTTGATTCTTGACGGATTTATCAGTTCATCTGTCAACACTATTAACTTTCAAAGACAGCACAGAGAAATGGATAAATCGTAAATCTCTGAATGTGTGGAAAATTGTTCTACAATAATAGAAAACTGTTCAGTCGTTTGTAGAGAATGTTGGGTTAAAGCCTTGTGTTTGCTGTGGTTCAAGTTTACTAAGCAGGGATAATCTGATCTGAATCCAAATTTTCTTCATGAATCATTGAAAAATTGGTTTACTTAGTACCGGTTTCTCTGCATTATTCTTAACAGAAAATAAAAGATGGAGACAAACAGCAGCCGACTGCTGCAGAAACGATAATAACAGAGTGCGAATGAGAAGGAAGTGCAGCAGTGGTCCTGTATCTCCAGTCCCCAGCTGTCAGGATATTATAAATGCATGCTGGTTTCCACAGTAGATTAACTCGCAGCTGCTGAGGAGCTGCACCCACGCTGCTGCACGTTGTGTTCACCTCCAAACAACACTCTTCAGAAGAGTGTGGGATGACTTTTGTTGGGAAACTTTGTGATAAACGGCTGCGTGGGAGGAGTCACAGGCTCTTTGAGCAGAATGATGAGTTGATAAACTGCGAGATGTTTGTCTTGTTTTTTCACTGAGGCCTTTTAATGGAATGTGGACAGCAGCTGGCTGACTGCAGACGAGGGTAGTGAAACAAAGCTGCAGGTGGCATACATGTGTGTGCATGTAGACGGCAAACAAGCACTGAAATAACTCTGATCATTGCCAACAATAAAATATTTTCACATAAAAACCTCACGGTTTCAAAAATGTTCTGAGCTGGGTCTCCTGCTGAGCGCACGTAGGAGCGTCCCACTGCTTCCCCCCTTCGTAATGCAGCAGCTCAAACATGGCAGCAGCTTCAAAGGAGCTTCTTTGTGCTTCATCAGTAAAGTTGGAGCTCGACCTGCAGACTGACGTCCCATCTGTCTGTCCGTGCTTCGTTTGGGGAACAGCGAGGTTGGGGTCTGTGCTGGAATTGCTGAGACTGACTTTTTCTAAGAGGTCTTTATGAGCTCCTCCTTCAACTTTCTGTTGCCCTGAGTGCTTTTTCTGGGAGTTCAAAGACAAGAGTGGAAAAAAGGCAGACGATAGATTTTTTTTCTGACAGTTTGGATGAACAAAATGGAAAGTTCTGCATGCAAGCTTCAGAGTTTTATGAACACAGTAGTTAATTTTCTGGCATTTCTGATACCTTTTAATTGCTGTCTCTTGGGTCATTCAGCCTTAATATTTGTCATTGCTCAGAGGTCAAGCATGGCAACCGGGCTCTAAATGCAGGAGAAGCTAAAATCAAGCCTTATTTCAGCATTGCAATTAGATTATTTCATAACACAGTAATTATCATCCTCAGCTGTGGTGAACATTTCTGCAGAAAAGTATCTCCAGCAAAATTATGCTTTAACCGAACGCTGATCGTGACCTTGAATGCATCACAGCACCTGAAACAAACTTCAACACGTTGGCGTGTGGAGGAGTTTGAAATCTGAGAAAACAAAAACCTGCAGTAGGTTTGTTTGTTTGTAAAAGAAAAGAAAAGACCAACAGTTTTATCTTCGATAAATGAAAAAAAATAGTAAATTGTGGATATTGTAAATATGGATAAGACCATAAAGGACAATAATATCCTAGAAAATGGTTAGGGAAGGTTCTCATTCAGCCAGGTGATGTTGTATTGAAGTTGATGGTAACTGGAATTCAAATATGCTTCCTTCAAGGAAGAACATTTTGAGTCCAGCTGCCTCCACTCAACTTCAAGACATCTTGAGGAAATAACAAAAATAGGTCTCAAATGAAAGCTCTGAAGCTCAAAGTGACTAATGATTTACTGTGACAGAAGCAGCTCTTAGTGCAAAAGCAGAGAAATCATGAAACATAAAAGGAAGGAGTCTGTGGAGGTCTCTGTTCTCTGGTAGGGAGCAGCTTCAGTGGAGCTCCGCAGGTCCTTCAGGGTTATCTCCTGCGTCTGATGAGCACAAGTGCTGTGCTCCTCCTCTGCTGGCAGGATGGCTGTGCTGCTTTTCTTCTTCATAATGGCTTTAATTGTGCTCTGTAGGATGTTCAGTAAGCAGAACTAATCATTTTTCTTCAGAGGTTAACCGCAGGCTGCAGATCCGGAATCGCATCAAAGCGCACATGCACATAGACGCAGTTTGTTTCTCTTTTGTGAATCATCAAGTTGAACTCTGATCACTGAGTCTGGCTGATGAAGCAGGGTGGGGGCCATTTTTCGTTTGGGACATGAAGCCTTCCCGCTGTGGGTCACAGAGTAGCTGAAGGCTTAGGCGCTCGTCTGGAGTGGTTTTCCCTGCGTTGGTATCAGAGGCAGTGGCTGTTAAATATTAAAAGCTCCACTTTAAAAACATCAGCTTCTGTGCTCCTCTGCTCCGATCTGCATTCTGCCTATTCTCCAGTCGTCAGGCGGCTTCGTGTAGGCAAGCGTGCACATGTGTGCGTGGACAACTGTTTGTCCTTGTGGTGTAGAGTTTACACGATGAAACAAACAGCTCTGATCCAGATTGTGAAATAAAAACATTTCATTTTCACGCTCCTTAATCCCTCTGACCTTGCCTCGTTCCAATTCTTCTCGGCTTTCCTGTTCTCGGATCGTTCCAATATTAATGTCCTTGTTCTTTATAAATAAAACATGATAAAATAAAATCCCCTGGAAAAGGGAAAGGCAAGTGTTTAATTCCATTGTTGTGGGTTTGTGCAGTTTTGTGGAAGTGTGTCTGTTTGAGAGACGGCAAGAATGAATCAAAGGAAGGAGTGCAAGACGACGTTTATGGAGCTGCTGACGCCGTCCTCTTTGTCTTTGCAAACTCTGAAGGTTTAAGCTGAACCCTTCTCAGAACAGTGAGTTTTATTTTCTGGCTCCTGGAGATGCTCTCCTCCATCATAAACGTTTGAGTCAGGCTCTCCTGACCTCACCAGGTTAGGTCATCTGCACCTTTCTAGGTCACACAGTTTCAATCAAGGCACACAGAAAGGAGTAGCGTTGGAAAATGGTTTAAAAAAAAGCCTACTCAGGTGCAGATTAACAGTTTGCACTTTTGGAGGCGAGGCTAAAAGTTTAATAATCCGTTTCACGGGTGTTCTAATAGTTTGGGACTACAAGGGTTCATGAACTTCTGTGCTTCTAAAGTTTCAGAGTCTGGCACAAAGATGCAGTCTCTTGAACACAAAGCGGGGGTTCTCTCTGAATTTGACTCAAGTGTAGAAAGAGGACCAGTGTTTGCAGCATGAATACAGGCTTATTTGGCAGGATCCTGATCTCACAGCAGCAGCTGGTCTATTTTGTGTGCATATATGTTTCAGGGACAATCAAATGTGGATCAGTAAGAAGGAGCACAATGTCATTATCCTTGAAAAACCTGCTCAAACACAGTTACCTAACTTAGTGGCCCAGTGGGAGAGTGTCTTTCCTCAGACTAGGAAAATCAGGGGTTCAAATCCATAGCTGAATCATACCAAAGATTCTAAAAAATGGGACCCAATACCTCCCTGTGTGACACTTAGCTTTAAAGAGCCACTATGATGAAAATAGTGTTGTATCATTAATGTTAAGCTGGGGGTGTGAGGGGTTAGTAAGCTAGCAGGAGAGGGTGTAAACAAAGAGATGATGGGAAGTGGAGAAGGCTTACTCTATGCAAACAGTCCCACGCACAACTCAGAGGTGAATTTACAATGAAATACAGCTGCTCTACAGAAACTATGTCCAAAATGATGCAAGTGTTTTGATTTTGGCTAAAAACAGTAAAATCCTAATTAAAAGACCACTGAGAACACTTAGAAAATAGATCAAAAGATGATTGGAGTGGAACTTTGACATGTGGCTGTGTCTGCAGCTCATTGCTCCCCCAGGGGAAGAGTCGAATCCGTAGAGCAAATTTCACACACCTAACTGTGTGACATCTAATGGAATTTTATTTATTTTTACAAATAAAACATCTCATTTCAAATGCAGAAGCTCACTGTTTTGACTTATCACTTCACCCGTGGCTCCCTGATCATCTTAGCGACCGCGAGCTGATCCTACTTTTCTTTCTTTTTTAGTAAACAAAAGGCAGAACAGGGACAGATGCTGTACATTTATCTAAAGTCAAGTATGTTTTCTCTTTGTAAAATGATCAATTATGAGCAGCGGATGATTCTGATTCTGTTCTTACACTGAAAAAGAGCAAAAGAGACAATCCACACTGATACACATACGATTAGTATGGTAGAAGTTGTTTAATGGCTCTTCTCATTAATCTTCTCTCACTAATGGCTAAAGTAAAAGGTTCTGTTTAACCTTGAAATCCGATCTGCATCTGAAACTTCTGCAAATATGGAGAAAAATTCATCTTCTACATTGATATGTAAATTTATGCAGCAGAGTGGTAATTAAATCATCTGAAGCCTTTAAAGAAGTACAGCGTTTTACACACACATTCATGCATGCACACACACACAGACATTCACACACAAAAAAACCTGCCAATCTGTCTGAATCAAATAAGGGGAAAAAATGCATCATTCTTTTTAACAGGATGATCTAATTTCCAGGTCAGACCTGACGGAGTGTAAATCTGCTTTATGCACAGTCAGACGTGCTTCATGCTCCCACTAAACCATTAAACACACACTCACTGTAAACACAGACTGTAACCCCCACCCTGCTTTCCATCAGCAAGGCTTCATCCATGTCCTGCAAACAGACCTAAAGCCCCCCTCCACCACCACCACCACCCCACCCCCTTTCACACACATATGCCATAACCCCATCTGATCCTGAACACAAACTTAGCCAGGAGCAGCACAACTGGGATACCCACCCAAACCCAGAGCAAATATGGATTTGAAATTCAGCAACAATCCCAATTCACTCCTTGGAACAAGACTCTCCCAACACAAACACACGCAGACAGACGGTTGACCTGCAGTCTGGCAGAGGCTGAGATGGAGTTGCACCCAGTCCTGACTGTAGTGGACTCTTCTAGGATGGTTTGGTCAGATTTCAGCAAAGAGTCAATAAAAATGAAGAATCTCAAATGTGGAGCAATGTTCCTGCTTTCATTTGACTTCATCTTCTTAAAAAAAAACCTTTTTGTTAATTACAAATTAGTTAATTACAAATTTCAAACTTTTTCATCAGTTTCCTGACCTCATCTGGTTCTAAGGTTTTCTTATGTTTGATATTTGAGTTTAAAGCTCCACCTGACAGCGTTTACATAGAACATCTTTTTCCAAGTTCCATAAACGTAAAGAAAGGATTCAATTTTATGGCTGAATCTTTGCAAAGAACTAGTCAGGGACTGAGTTATTAGCATTGTGACAGACTGTCCTACATTTCCAGCTGACAGCCTAACAGCAGCAGGAGTTATGGAGTGTTGAAGTGGACCAATGAAAGCTGCACATATCCTCTGAGCTGACGACTGCTCTCTGAGTGAGATGATGGATGACAGTCGGACTCTGAAGATTCTCACATCCATCTTTGGTTTGTCAAGAGCGTGAGAACAGAGACCCTCCTTTAGAGCCTGCATGTCCCCCTGATTCACCTCTGCTGCAGAAGTCTGTGAAACAGAACGGACCAACATTGGCTCCTATACATGAGAGAAAGAGCCCTCATATCTGTACAAACACTTTTAGATTTTAACATGGATGGAGAAGCAGCTCTTGACTCCACCAGCTTTGAGCTGAAGGATGCTCCAGGGATTCTGACTATAAATGTACAGATCAAATCAGAATTCCCCCTGATTTTCCACCGACCACACACTGTATAAATCTTAAAACATTTATTTATCTAATTTTATTATTATTTTTTTTATCTTTTCTTGTCCAACAGCTGAACAAACAGATAAGAGCTGAAGGCCTCTTGTGTTGGACATATTTTAATGTTACAACAGGGGTTTATGAATCTTCTGACACACAAGATGTATATTTGTATCAACCCCTTTTGTAGTTTAGGCTAAACTTTATTTACATTGATTATATTAGAATTTTTTTGTTAGACCGCGTGGAAAAGAAGTAAAGAGAGAAGTATGTTGGGGGGCAAAAGATAGGGGAAAAAAGCAGGGTTAAGGAAATCAGAGGATGATTACAGAAGTTTATCATTATTACTGTCAGGTGTTAATGTTAGTTTAAGAGGGGCGGGGCCTGTCTACACACACCCGCTGCAGCAGCTGAGTCAGATTGGATCATCGGAATCAAACAAACACAATGTGTTTGTGTGAGAGAAACAGAAAGGGTTAAGAAAGGAAGCATCCTCTCCGGTTTTAAAGCAAAATGTCAGCTTTTATTGATCTAAAGACAGATCTACGCTGCCTGGAAATAACTGTTCATGTGTGCTTGATATAGCAGTGAGTGTGCTTTTTTTAGTCCACTTTTGTCTGTTGGCATTTACCTAAAGACTGACGTCATATCTGTGGTTTATGTAGCTGCAGGATGGTTGGTTCTTCTTTTTCTGTTCCTTTTAATCTCATCTGTTTCCTTTCTGTTAATTCTTAATGATTGCCAATGGGGTCAAAGAGAAGAGCGGAAAAGAAGGAGAAAAGACGGATTTTTATGAGAATTGGCACCAACGTGATCTGAGTTCTCCTTGAACAGAAGCCTCATCTGCTGCCAGAAAATCTAAGAGGTTTAAAAAGATTCCCTCCGCTGCTAAATCTGCTTCAGAAACTGCAGTCAGAAGAATAAGGAAAATGAGCAGCTTTGTTTTTGTGTGATTTTAGAATTTATCGTTTGTTTGTGTGCTGCCAGATGGCAGAGCATAGTTTGTACTTTTAGACAGAACACCACAAGAGATCAACACTTAGGCCTAAAGGTGTGTGTCCTTCCTGCTATACAGGAACTACTAAACTTGTCAGTATTTATAAGAGTAATTAATCATAATTTAAAATACATGCTGGTATACAATCACAGGCATATACACAAATCCCTGTGGGTCATGGTAGAGACTGTGCACGCACAAGCAAACGAACTGCCATTCAGTTTTATTGGAAACGCTCTGCTGCTCTCCGCTGCTGTGGAGCCTGAAAGCATCTGAAGGCTTTGCACTGATTTCTGAATTTTCACAGGTGTGGACGAGCTCCTCAATGCTTACAGAACAAATCTTTATCGGGTCTGCTTCTGCTCCAGTGTTTGTCGTTTTCTGCTCTAACACAACTGTCCACCAATGAGCTTTGACATACTTTCTTTGTCAGCAACAAGGACAAGTTAAGGTTTCTCTGAATTACCAAGGGTTTGGAGATAGAGCTTGCTATTATAAAAAACTTCCAGCTAATTTACTAAACAACTTGCATTTGGTGAACATTGCACATTGCCATTGATAAATGCCAGAGCCAAAAGCTCTTGAGATGTCACATATCCAGTGTTGCAAAGGTTGTCTCCTGCACCCTTCCTCCTCACCAATGCCCCATCTTCACTCTCTCCATGACATTATTGGCCATTATTAGTGCAGGTGCAGGCTAACTAACTGCCAGGTGTGCACTGCAATAACCTGAGTTTCCCACTTCAGGGCCCGGGTCTCAGAAAACATCGAGCGCACTGCGTGTAATTTCAAACCATCTTCACCAACTGCAGACTGTTTTGTTTGTCCAACAGCACCCTGGTGTTACAGTTATCTGCTCTTCACAGTACGTAGGCTGCGCCTGTCGCTCAATATTGGTCGAACCACGTCAAATGACTTTCGATTGGCTCAACAAAGAGTCTGGCAAACTATAGGGGGCCTCAGGCAAAATGCTCTGCAAATACGAGGCTGGTGGAGAGTCATTGGCCTCAACAGGGAATGTAGTTAGGCAGTAGAAGGGACACTTTGAAGACTTTATCATTCTTACTGATTGAGTCTTCTATTGAAGTCAGAAGAGGCTACAGACTATGGATCTGGGAATTCCTGTGTCCAGTTCTCCAGACTTTGAATGTTGTGGGATCGGTTCTGTTCGGTTCTGGCAATGGAGCATGATTTAAGCATGTTGTTATTGTTATTGTTGTTCACCTTTCGGCATGTACCACACACCAAATCAGCTTTCACTGATCAAACATTTGGTTTGTCAGAGAGTTTTACATCTGATGCCCTTCCTGACACAACCCAGTATTTTATCCAGACTGAGAACTGGCACAGTAACATCCAGACTCGGGCCTCCCTGTGTAACATAGTTAGGCAGTAGCTTGAAGGGTCTTGTCCAGGGACCAACCCTGGATCCAGTTCATAATCTTTTCCTAGGGAACAAACCCTGGTTTCCAGGCACCAGTCCTGCATGCTGCAAACAGATCCACCCTGCCACTCTCTTTATGATTCAAGCCAGTTCTACCTACATTTTTTATTTTAAATGATGTTATTTTTATCATGAAAACTGTAGGGGGAGGGGTACTTTTTAGTCCAAAAACTGTCGTTTTCATTTTATTAAACAAAAAAGTTGCTGGGGGTGTCTTTTTGGATTGACAGGTCACTGGATCCATAGGCGGACTCCTCAAAATTTTCACTTCACCTTGTATCACCCAATCGACTATTTTCACAAATGTGTTGAGGTGACTTCCCTACTGCAGGCTTCATTTTCAACATTTAGAATCTGAGGGTGGATGTCAGAAATTATCAATCCAGTGTGAGTCAGTAACCTTAGTATGAAATCTGTGCTCAACTTTAAAAATGGGAAAAACTATCCTCCAGGACAGTTTGGAAAAAAGTGAAAAACCCCCGACCGGATGGAATCAGCACATCCGAGATACTGAGTTATTTTTTGGCGTGAGGGAAAATGTCCGTGTCAGCTCCTGAATGAAGAGCATCATCACAGATAGTCTGGAATCTTCAGTTTTGCAATAACATCTAATTTCTTTGCCATAACAGTTAACGTTTTAGTAACAAGCACATCCGTTAAACCCAGGCTCAGACCTTTTACTATACTTTGCTTTAAATAATTTTTTGGCTTTACAGTATTCCCTAAACCCCCTGGTCACAGAACGGTACCGATTCATAGGACAGTTGGTACCGGGCCTTCCACCAAAAAAAAACACAACCTTTGATTTTTTTTTTTTTTTTTTTTTTTTTTTTTTTTTTATAATCTGATTCCAAAGGAAGTTTTATTTTGGAAAACCACTGGATTTTCTCCACCACATTTGACTCATTCCTGATGCATGTCAAGCTATTCGGTCACATGTTGAAAATACACCCCCTACTTTCTTAAAGCGCCTGCGCCGACTGCTAAATTGAAACTCTCAAGATAGCAAAGTAAAAAAATAAAAATAAAAACGCATTTGGAAAGCTTCTTTCCACAAAAACAGCCAGTGAGGAGACAGAATAACCACCTTTTGGCTTCAAATAAAAAAAGAGAGCTGCATTTAACAGACAAAAACTAAGAGTCTTTACTCAAAAAATAGATTTATTGTGACAGTTGTTCCCACAAACCCAACCCGCTCTGCTGTCTAATGTAACAAAGATACTGCTTATAAAGTTGCTCAAAGGTGGGCATTTTCATGCAATTCTGTTTAAAGAGGCCATCACGCTTTGATTCATGGTCATTGTCAGGGTTTCAATGAACAAAGCTAAGACTTTACATAGAACTTCAGATTTTACAGTAGATATATAGTGACTGATTAATCTGGTTGGGAAGAATGAAGTGGGGATGGAAACGCCTTTGTTTCACCTCCAGCGGGGTGACAGACTTTGTAGCAGATCTTTAACAAGTAAATGAGCCAAGGCGCGTTCCTCCAATGAGCAACTAAAGTTGCTGAACGTAGACTTATTAGCATTTGCCTGAGGCTGGAGTTGAACTCTGCAGGTGATGTGGTCAGTTCATCGGAGACTGATGAGAGTCGAGCTCTGAAAACAAGAACAAAGCAAAGCCTGAGGAGAACCTGGACCCCGGGAAGACAAAACTTTCAGGAAAACTCTTTTTTTCAGGTGGAGGTTCTGATGTGGGGTCACCAGGATGTCATGTTTTCTGTTTTTCATAGGTTGACAGGGAAAAAAAGAAAAATTCAATGAAAAAATGATTTTGGCTTTTCTGGTTAAAAAAAGACTGATCCATTTCATGTTTTCTGTCTCTCAGTCGTGTTGAGGGCATTGATGATGTCTAGGATATTTTTAAGCCCCCCCTTGTCCACTGACAATACTCAGAGTTATCAATTTGTTTCTACATTTTCAGGTGAGGTGGTCAAACCACACAAAGATGAAGATGTTTTTAGAGAGTTAGTTCAAGGAAGAGTTGGCTGATTAATTGCAGCTCAGTTTTCTCCAAAACCTGTTCTGTGTTCCCATAGAAACTCCTCCGACTGCAGCCTGAACTCAGAAGTGCGCCTCAGTGTCAGGAGGCTGAAGGTTTCTGTCTCTGTTCCCACAGAAGGTCAGCTCTTTGGGTTTGCCTCATCGATTTGAAGTTGGCTGCCGTGGCCCCATCAACCATCTTCACTTTGCATGGTGAAAAATGTCCTCTGCCTCTGGCTGCAGCCCTATCCTCCATTGACTGGGTCTGTTTAGCTTTGGATCAGAGTGAGCCAATCAAGAAACAAAGAGGATGGATCATCACTCACATAGGTTGGAATTGTCACTAATGAAATGAAGGAGCACTTTTCATAAGGTTTTAAGAGAAAATCTACTTTAGGAATACCTATTTGAAACAATTGTGTCTTTCCAACATCTTTAAAATAAAAAAATAGCAAGTTGCTCTCCCTTATGGGTTTGGTTTAATAATAATGTTGTAAATGTCATGAATGTGAAAAAAAGTCTCAGACAGCCACCATCTAATTAGTTACACAAATGGAGGAAAATAGAGGATGAGAATTTAAAATTTAAAAATAATTTTAAAAGTTACCTTTCACAAACACTCACAAATGCTGTACATAGAGATCTACAGTTTACCCAGTTATCAAAATCATGATTTGTCATTGGGAAAGCTGCCATCTTGACCCAATTTAACCAGTCAGTCACTTTTTATTTATGTATCACCTTCAATACCTGTTCATAGCAGAAAGTTTTTCCTTTCTTTCTTTTTTTTAACTTCTTTTAACATGTTTTTAACACAGCTGTTATTATTGTGCTGCTGTTTTATCTCACACACTGGAGAACTGCTTTAGCTGAATTGCCCTTGGGGGACTAATAAAGTTATTCTATTCTATTCTATTCTATTCATGGGATCAACATGAGACTAAACAGCAAGAAAACTGGTTGGCAGCCCAGCATACGCTATGTCACATGTTATGACCATGTGAGCAATGTGAGCATGGCAAATGTTTCTAAGGAAAGAAACCTAATGTAGATGCATTTAAAGAGACTATAATAATAATAATAATAATACTAATAATAAAGGACCGGGCAATGATGAAGACTCTCTAATGTGAATTGAAAGATCATTCCAGAGTTTTGGAGCTGCTGCAGCAAAAGCACGGTCCCCTCCAACTTTGAGTTTTGTTTTCGGTACTTTTAGAAGGAGCTGATCAGCTGATCTAAGAGGACAGGAGGGGACATAAGGATGCAGCAGCTCACAGAGGTAAAGTGGTGCCATTTAATGATTTAAAAAAAAAAAGATTCTTAAAATGAATTGTAAAAAGAACAGGCAACCAGTGAAGGGAGGCTAAAACTGGGGAGATGTGATCATACTTCCGCTTTCTAGTTAAGAGACGAGCAGCCGCATTTTTGCACTGACTGGAGTCGAGCAATTACCCTCAAGCAATGACTGCTTAGCTGTCATTGAGACTTAAAAAAAAAATGAGATTTATCCACTATTTTAAGTCTAAAAGACATTTGTGGAGTGTTTCAAAAGGCAGCTTATTTTTCTTAAGAGGCACATACAGCTGATAGTCGTCTGCATAACAATACATGGACACACCATATTTCCTAATTATAGAGCCAAGTGGTATGAGGTCCAGGAAGCATAAAAGAGGGCCTAAAACTCAATCTTGAGGCACTCCCCATGTCAAGGGGGCAGAAGAGGATACATAGTCCCCAAGACTAAAACTAAAGGTTCATTCACTCAAGTAAGATTTGAACCACCCTAATGTCAGACCTAAACTTGTTGTGGGTCAGTGACCTATTTTGACTCCAAAGGCCAATTTGTCCCATTGTGATGCATAATCCTAAAGAACCCAACATTGTGATAGTAAATACTCCTACTACCACTACTATTTCTTTGTCTTTTGGATGCTCCCTTTAAGGTTTGCCAAGACAAATCTTTCACCTTCTTTTAATCCACTGCATCCTCCTTACTCTCACCAACCAACTTCTGTGACTACATTGATAGGCCTACTTTTTACTGTGAATTCTTATTTTTCTCAGAATTTTCAAATGTTTCTAATGACAAAAAACATTTTAAAAATTCTCCACATTGTCTGCACATTTTTTCTTTTAATGTTTGTTTAATATCCCTCCAAATGAATGATAATTGTTCATAAAAAACAGCAATAGCAGAGCTATTTGGTCCAGATGGTTCTCTTTGTTATATGTATCTGCTCTAAAATCCACAATACAGAAGAGCTTTTAAATTTCAAATAAACTAAAGACTGCAACAGAATTCAGGTTCAAATTTATGTTTTCCTGTCAAGTTACAGAAATACAACAACCTAAATTGCGCACTGACTTTGAAGTGCTCTCTTTTTTAGCAGCATGGCATCAGGCATGTTTTCCACTCACTAAAAATGTCATGAATGACAGAAAAGTTGAAGCACTCACAGCTTCGAGAAAAACTTTCTGCAACAGAAGTGTGTCTGCATGTGATGAAAATAACTCTGTGAAAAATCACAACAATCTGGCTAACTCTGTCCCACAGAGCCCTCCCCTTGAATATGATATCAGGCACAGATGGCAAACCCTCTGAGAGAAAATGACTTACAGTGCTAACCTGAGCTAGGTTAAGATGCAAAAACAATAAAACCCACCAGCTGGTTGACGCAGTAACAAACCCTGTGTGCTCGCAAAGATTTTTAATTGATTTGTTTTTTTCCCCGGAGCACCAGCTGCTGCTGCCAGATCAGATAACGGAGTGTCAGCTTCCACCTGAAGACGACTATCAGGATAACATGGTTAACGCTTTTCTCTCAGCGGATGTGTAGCTGCGCTGCCTTGGTTCAGCTGCACAGAGGAAATCTGAAGCCAGGCCTAAATGTTTTGTGTCTGTTTCAGATTAGTTGCATCCAGAGATGCAGAAAGACACTGATTTATCTGAGAGAAAAAAAAATTGAAGCTAAAACTGATGCATTGCATAACTGAAGAATGCATATTGTTTATCTATGCAGTGAGGTTGACTGATCAGCTGATAGTTTTTGTTTGATCACAAAAGAGAAAGAAAACTTGCGTGTGTTACCTAACAGAACAATTGGAGTCCATCAATTCATGGGGATTCACAGCGCCGGCTCAACCTCATCTGACTCCTAACACTGTAAAGAGACGTGGTCATGTGACCACTTGCTTTCCTATTGATAATCATATGGGTCAACGGAACACAAATGCTGAGTGACGTATACTTCTATAGCGCTTTAATACCTTTTTACAAGGCCGAAAGGGCTTTCCAGTCACAGTCCCATTTACTCATGCACACCCACATTTACACACTCTAAGCAATACGGGGTTCAGTGACTTACTCAATGACACTTTGACATATGGGTACGAAGAGTCAGATTCGAACCTTAGATCGTTCCAATCAGAGGTCGACTGCACTGCCCCTGCATCACCCTAAATGTTTTACAAATGTAAAACAACACTGAGAAAGTTTATCGGGTTGGTTAGTACCAAGCGTATGAATATAGCTGACATGATTTGGATCTTCTCTCTCCACAGTAAAACGTCCATCAGCACAGCTTCCTTCCCAAATGTACCCACCTTTGGCCCCCCACACTCTATGCACCATAAATCAACACTGGCAACAAATAACATTACAATCATTCAGTAATGGATTGCACCTTTCACTGGGGGGATGTGCGTTCCATTAAAATTCAATTTGGCCCCCACACTTATTTCTCCAAACAAGTAAAAGTGCCAGTCATCATTTTGCCATGCAAGGAGAGACGGGGGCACTTCAGTGCTGGGGAGATTGATGAGAGGAGAGATTAACAGTTCATTTTCAATGCACTGGAGAGAGTCCAAACATAATGAGATAAATAGGGTAAAAACACATAAAGAAGGAGAAAAAGCACAGACAAAGTGAGGAAAGATATAGATCCAGAATTGGAGTGCAGTGTGTTTTGGCCCAGGGCAGGAGGTGCAGGTGGAGGGCAGGAAGGGGTGGATGAGACAGAACATGGAAACTGCATCAGTCACGAGACAAGACAAGCAAGCTGGAAGTTAAAACACCAGCACTCACTCTGTCTACACTCTGACTTTACAAATGTATCTAAGCATCCACCCGTAGGAACATGAACATTACTTTTTTTCTGAAAAAACAATCATGCTTTGTAATTTCTACACTTCTGTTCCCACACGCTCTATGCTTACAGGTATCAGTTTTCTTTACATTCATTCAAATATTGTGTTATTTGGATTTTATTTTATTATTTCCTCCCTGAAATCTTGAAAGTGGTTACTGTAGAACAAAGAACTGAAATCCTGGATCCTCTTTCTGGAAATTTAGAAGCAAAGTGAAAACCAAAAAAAAATCAATTATTTTGCACTTCTATATAAAGAAACAGGTTTTTTGGGGGGGAGTTAATTTTGGGCAGTGGTAAGTAACAAGGACCTCTTGGCTCTAGAGTCGCTGATTCAAGTCTCGCCAGCGCAGCAGGACTGCACCTGGGTGGGGCAGCAACCCAGCAGTGATTGCTCCACCCTTGCCACTGCAGTGCCCATGAGCAAGGTCCTTGACCCTAATTACCTCAGTGAAGAGGCCCAGCGGCAGCAGATTATTCTGTGATTGTACCATGCAGCTGCCTGGTATGGATGTAAACAGGGTGTCCTTGAAAATGACAATCCTTTCTTAATAGATCTTCCCTGTTTGAATAAAGTTTCAGACAAAATTCAGACAAACATTTCTCCTGGACACAACACCCATGTAAATACTCCATTCAAAATGTTAGCTGGTAACAAAAACAAAGCTTAAATAAATAAAGAAAACAATAATTTCATTGAGGTTGAAAACAGAAATGCTTAACGGGGAACATGACAGCTGCCACAACAATAGCAGCCCACAAAAACACAGGAACTAGGTAGTTTTTAATCAAGTAGATCTTGAAGTCACATTAAATTCCCACTCCAATCATCTATTGAGCTTTTTTAGAAGTGTTTCCAGTAGTTGTTTAATAATGATTATGCTGACAAAAATTAAAAAAAAAACCTGTGTCGTTTTCTAGGACAATGCTTCTGCAGTGCGGCTATAGTTCATTATAAATAAGGTTGGGTGGTGGGCGGGACTGTTGGCGGGGAGTAAGCCCACTCCCACTTCCCATCACCCACCTGTTTACACTCAGAAACACGGTTTAATCTCAATGTTCTTTATATGTGTCTTGTTAAAAACACCAGAAACACTATTTTCATTGAAGTGGGTCTTTAAATGTTGAACTTCAGATTTTCATCAAGAGGAAGTGAACTGAGAATGATAGAAAACGGGTTAGTGCAGAAAAATGTCACTTAACGTTTTGCAGGGAAAACTTTTTAAAAGAGGAGTGTTTTTGTCAGAGAATATACAAAAGAGAGAATTCACTAAGCACAGTGTAATATGAAATCCTCAGCTGAAGAGAAAATTCTTTATAATGATTATGTCTTCCAAAGAGAACACGGTCTGAGTGAAATGTTATCTGTTAAGTCATTGCATTTTTTGCCAAGTGTAATGTGTGAGTCAGACAAAAAAATGCTTAAATTAGACTTCTGAAAACTTTGTTTTTGTAGTGCATTTTTCTTTTTTTTCTCTCCACTTTTCATGTAATTTAAGTTGAACAAAAACAACACAAACAAGAGAAAAAAAGTCATAGTTTACTAACAAGAAGCCAACTTTTGTAAGATTAGTTGGTTGTGGTATTAGCTCTGTTTGAACACAACAGGAGTTGATCATAGAAAAAGGAG
Organism: Oryzias celebensis; assembly: GCA_014656515.1. NCBI lineage: Eukaryota > Metazoa > Chordata > Actinopteri > Beloniformes > Adrianichthyidae > Oryzias > Oryzias celebensis. Next base: position 12,224,872 of record BNCR01000005.1, read on the forward strand.
CCTTTTCCTGCTTCAGTGAATCATAGATCAGTTAAGCAGCTTAACAAACAACATTCCTCTAAAGGTACAGGAACCCTAACCCGAGGATAAAGGAGACCACGGCCGTTGTCTCTGAAAACTTTAAGTAAGCCAGCAGAAGAGTTGCTAACAACCCCTTGAAAAGATTACAGGCAAGTGTGGTTTCTTGGAAGAGGAATATAGAGAGGCTGGATCAGTTTGCATTTGCAGGAGAGTGTTTGATCTTTGATGCTTGCAGAAAAGGACTCCTCTTAAAGAAAGCTGTATTTCAAATTGCAAAAGCTATTAGACGCAGAGTGCTCAGGGTTTATTGCAGCAGCTCGTTATGCGGCGTTCGCACTCGTGCTGCTTCATGCATTTTCTACAGCTTTTATCATCTGAAATTATTAATGCGTGTTGTTCTTTACGCTTTAATGTGCTCAGTGACTCATCTCTCATGTGGTTCTGTCATGGAATAAACCAAATAAAAAAATAGGAGGAACTGAAAGTGATCCAAGAGCAAAACGAGGAAAGTAAAAAAAGAAATGCAGTCAGGAGAGGCAGTAGGGGTACCAGTGCTCAGCGAAGGGTTAAATAGGTGTGCTGCCATTCATCCATCACTCTTTGGCTAATGCCATACATGCAATAACCCCCCACCCCCACCCCCCGACATTTCAGTTAATGACACAATGTTCTTTCAGATAATGGGTACCTGAAAACAATAAATAAAAGGCATTTCACTGCAGTTAAGATATATGCTGCATTAATGCCTTGGGTGACATTGATATATTACATGAATGGAGTCACACACTGACTTGAGACTTTGCAAAGAATTTACAAAAATGGCTTAATTTAAGTCATTTATGACCAATTATAAAACAGAAAACTTTCTCCAGCCAATGTTGCTATCACACTTTCTTATAGTAAAAACAGAGAAAATCATGTGAACACAGCAACTATTAGTATTATGCATCCATGGACCTTTTTCTGACCCTGATGTAAGCAGAGGAGATTGTGCTTTGGTCAGCAAGCCCGCATCAACTAACCTCCACCACCATGCTTTACAATTGTGGTAATATTTTTCTGCTAAAATCATGTTTGTTTTTCTCTAAACATGATCAGCTTTAAGCTCAAACACAGATCAAAGTGTTGTCTTTGATTAACAGTCATTCTGAAAACATAGTAGTAACACAAGAACATTTGGAAACAGATCCATTGTTTTGGATCAGCTGATTTGAATTGCAGAAACAGGAGAAACACACGTGAGCTGGCACATTTAGAAACAGGCTGTCTGCAGGCAAACCGCATTGAGCGTGCACTTATCACGTGAACGGCACTCGCAGGATCCTTGCGCAGTTTCCAAGACTTAAGGGGAGTCAAAAAAGTAAAAAAAATGTATAAAAATGTCTGTGTCTCACCTACGTCACCTTTACTTTACCCTTGTGTGTCGTTTGAGAATTTACCAAAACCTGTTATTGATGCATGCCTGCAGGAAAAAAAGTTCATGAACATTTTTGCTCTAAGGGCTTACAGAGTGGTCTGTGACCTTGAGATTTTGTTCAGACTACCTGTGTCCCCCGTATAGGTTTGCCTGTTTGTTGCCCTCTGAAAGCCCGTATGGGCAGTTGTAACTTATGCTTTAGACATATAATTTAATTTTAAAATGAGAAATCTGAGTTGGTAGGGTTAATTTTCAGTTTTAAACACTGTATATTTGTATTTTTACACAGCCCTTGTGCCATTTTTTTTAAGTTCAGAAGCTAATGTCCAGTGAACAGACAGATACAAATGCACATGCATCAATCCATACACACAGACATGCAAAACGGCAAACACAGTTTTGTAGAGGCCAGTTTAAAGTCTGCAAAATCTTCCACAATATGTCAGATAATTTCTGTTAGCATCATTTGGCTTTTTTCTTGAATCCTCTATCAAAACAATTAACTGTGCCAAGATAATAACAGCATATTCCCATGACAATAGAACAAAGTCCAGGATGGAGGTGCACCACAAAGGAGGAGAAGGCTGAGCCTCAGACTGAGGTTTTTTGCGAGTGGAAGGAGAACCCATCAATTGTTTTCAGTTTCCCATTCTATAAAAACTCACTGTTTCTTGGAAAAAAAATAGCTCCCTATAAAAATACCAATTACAGAGTTGCTTCTTTGTTGTAAGGAAAAGAGATTTTCCTTACCTTATTACAAGCAAATTCTCAACATCTCATGCCCAGCAGGTCTTAGATCTATAAGAAACATTCAGCTGGTAGAACCTAGAGTAAGAGCTCAAGAGGATGAAGCTGCTTTTAGCAGCTCTGCTGCAATCAAATTGAATCTGATTTCTGATGAGCTCAGGTGTTCACTAACTGTATTTATATGTAAATATCAACTTTAGACTTTGTTCTTTTTGATTTTTTTGTTTTAATTTTGTGCGCCGCAAAATCTTTTGTGTTCGTGTAAAACACCTTAACCTTCCTCTGAGTGTGGAGGCTACTGAACAAAACTCTACACATGGGGACGCATCATGGGACGCACATGAAGAACGCGTGTTTGAATTTGGCCCATGATGTTTACACTGGATGAGCAGTAAAGAGATTTTTTCTTCTTCTTTTTCTTCTACTGTTTACTAGTGCATGACCGCCATCTACAGTTGGAAGAAGCGTAATGAGAAAGCGGTGCAAAGCTCACGAATCTTGCTTTCTTTGGCTTTTTCTTTCTGATATAAAAAAGACTTTTCCGGCCAGGAATAAACGGAATTTATTAATTTCTCCTTCATGATCAATTTTCTAACGTTGGCACTTCGTTCCTCACTATCAAATCCAAGTCCCTGTTTGGTAGAAGTTCGACCTGGTTTAACTTTTAACATGTGTCCGGTGGCCGTGCATTTTGTATGTAGAGCTCAAAAATGCAGAAACCTGTATAATAACGTGTGAATGCAATGAATTTTTGAACATGGTATCCTGAAACGTTTACGTGTGTTTACGCAGGCTTTTCATTGAAAGCAGTCACACTAAAATCAGCCATTAGCTTCAAAAGATTATAGCAGTCTAAAGTTTGAGTGGTTTTTACTTTAATCTATCGTCTGACACTGGTCCTGGCCTCCACCAAGCAGCTGTTGGCCCACAGGCTGTGCAGCAGCAGATGAAGAAGCTCTAAGTTTATGAGCAGCTTCCTTTTTCACATCCGACACAGATTAGTCCAACTGATATAAAACAGACATCCATCTTCTCAGCATCACACCTTTGCCTGAACGTCTAAAACCTGTTCAATAGTGATTTAACACCTGGAACTGGTTCTGGTCTGTGGCCCGTGTCATGTCTCTGCTGGAGACAGGCCAGCGTGTGACTGTGACCCCGACACAACTAGATGAGCAGCATATGCCTTTATTATTGCTGCTGTCGGGGCTCACACCGTGGGGAAGCAAATTCAGAGAAACAAATTGAGGTAGTTTAAATATCTGCTTAGAATGGATGTCTTTTTGGTGAGGCGTTACAGGTCCAACCCGGAGGAGGCTCTGCGGCAGAACCAGGACAGGTTGGAAAGATTATATCTGTATGCTGACCTGGAAACGCTTCATATCAACAACACTTTCACTTTCGTCTTACGATTGTTTAATACTCAAAAGCCTGGATCCAAATCAGTTAACCTGTAAACCATTAGAGGGCTTGTTACACAATTAAATCGGTCTCTATTCATTCCTATATAACACGTCCAACCAGGAAAAGACAAACACACACTATGGTTCCAACAGCATTTTACCATTTTCTGTGTTTAAATATATATCTATGACCTAATTTTCATAAACAGATGAACACCAAATCAAAAACTAAATACGCCTCAATGGGGGTGTTCCAATAACTAACGGTCATGTTTACTCTGCCCATGTTGCCCTTCTTGATTTAAAAAAACAGGCATTCTGTGTTATCATCGCGGCCCAAGATGATTACAAAGCTGAAACTGGATTTAAATGAGCCCATAATGAAACAACGGGTCACACGACCACAAGGTTGTCTACTGAATAAATCAATTTGGTCTACATTTATCTGAAACCCATTGTCTTTGCCCTAAGCAAATGGCAAGTAATGGATGGATTTATGATCGAATGGTTGAAAGGATGGAGGCAAAGATGGGTTGCCAAAAATTTCCATATTTCATGTTTGGAATTTTCTCCATGAGTGATAAATAGTTCTGTGTGCAAGGATGACACTTCTATCTTCAATGACAGGATCATAGTGGTGAAGAAGCAGCACATCTTCATCAAACGTCCAGCACATAATAATGATTGGTGAGCTCCAACAGTGTGGAGATAGTCAAGCTTGATGCCATGTCCACACAGTATTAATCAACCAGCAGATCGGGTATGGAATGTCACTAAAGAAACTGTCAAAATGTCCTGACAGTTTTTTTTAGCTTGATTCTCAAAAACATCAATCAAAGCATTTTTAATTCTGAATTTTTTTCTTTTTTCAATCCAGTCACAGAAAGTTGAGCTTCACCATCACAGTTCAACTTTCACTTGATACCCTAAACAAGTGGGGGCAAAAGAAGTCAGGAAGCAGGTTAGTTTTTCTCTTTTTTTTTTTTTTTTTTTTTAATTAACAAGACGATTTTATAAAGTTTTATGGCAATACAACTTTTCTGGACTCAAACATTGCTGTTGGGTCATACTTGGGCTGTTCAGGGGTTTGCAGCCAAAGAATGAAGGATTCCCTCTATTCCAGTCCAGTTAAAAATGCAAACATCAAAGCATTTCCTATGTTCATATATGAAACGCTAATTTTGAAAAAATAGTGTATGCTGTGTTCTTTGAATTTTTATTGAAACTGTAGTGTTAAAACATGGAAACTTTTCTACTCTGAGAAAAATTAAAGTAAGACCCCAAATGTTGTCTATTTGTAAACCTGGTTCCAGAGTTGATACCACATCTATCCAAAGATCTACCCAAACCTTTAAAGTCCCACTCCAATCTGATCAGTTGGAAAAGTAGTCTTTTAGTTACCCCAGTTTGAAGAAAGAAAAGCTCAGAAATTTTGTTTTAATTTTAAAATATTTGATGTATGTCATCCATCATGAGAAGAATGCTACAAAACCATGTTAAAAACACCAACAACACAATTTTCATTGGAGTGAGCCTTTAAACACGAAGCTGCTTCAATACATGGAAGCCAGACAGCAGCAACCCTTAGAAACTCATGGCTAAAAATACCATTTTAAGTGTTTGTAATCTCGCCAGCTTTAATTACACATTCTTCAGATTATCTGGTTCTCACAAATCAAACATTCTGAATTTCCCCCTCTGTGACATAATACCCCCGATATAGAAACAAATTCATTAAATCACAAATTCGTTAGTGGTTTGATGCTCTTGCAATTTTATTGTGCTCCATTTATATGCTTTTTATGTATTCTACTCAGTAAGAAAGTTTAATTCTCCCAGTTCAGCTCAGATTTTACTGTTAGAACAGCTTGTTTAGAACTAGGTCAGAAAATAGACATGTCAACAAAGCATGCATAAATGTGGGATGTTTTATTTGAATTTGTTCAAATTTTATGAACAGAAAGAAAGCAGAAGCTCTGCACCAATGATTTCAGGTGGGAGAACTAATTACTGCCATAAAAGGTAATAATAAAGCCTTCATTTACAGCATGTAATGCACTTAAACGCTCCTTAGGACTGTAAGTTTTCAGGACTTTATGAGTTCTTGTGGCTGACACGACTTCTCTTATCAGCGCAGATGATAAACGACTCGGCTCCATGCCTCATTTCACATTAGGCTCATCAAATAGTCGGTGGGACAGATTAATGGGACAGAGCATGCCGGCACTCCGAGTGTAAACACTGTATTAATCACAAGCTGCCTGTCTGCCGCACCGACCTATCCCATCCGTTCACCTCAGCCTGTGTACACAGAGTTCTAACACAGACATTCACAAACACAGTTGCATCCATACATAACCGTGGAGCTGACAGTTTCCACATGTTTCATGCAGAGTGTTTCCTCCAGCAGAGGACCTGAGCTGTGTGAGTGCTGGTGGTAGGTGGCCATTTCTGGTCTGATCCCAACTTCGCAAAGACCAGAAAAACTACCGTACTTTTTTCACAACAGGGCGCACCAGGTCATTAGGTGCATGAACAATGAATGATCTATTTTCAAAATTCTGTCATATTTAAGGCACATGAAACTATAAGACGCATTGAGCAAGAAAGATAGAGTCAGAGAACGATCTGTTTTTTGGAAAAAAATTAGGTCTTTTAATTGCGCCTTATAGTGCGGAAAATATGGTAGATACGAAATTTGATCTAGAGGTTAAAGTTAGAAATGACATGTGAAAGACATTTTGCTAAGATCATCTGATTATGGTTTAGTTAAGACTTTACAGACCAATAACAGTCAACACAATGTAAGAATCAGTGTTTGACCTCACTGGACCCGATGTGTTTAAAGCAAAATCTCAACACAGAACCTGTGTGTTAAGTTGTGATTAAAGTATTGTGGCATTAAAATACTATCATGTGAAGGGGCACTATATTGAAAAATGCCAACATTTCGACGATATCTTTCCCAAAGGAACAGGGAGAGAATAGCAAAAATGCTGAGCTTGATTGCATTTAATACCCAAAACTATGTCTTTACAGAACAATAGAGTATGTCCCCTCTTCAATAAAATATTTCCTTTATTTGTAACTATTTAGTAGAAATATTTCTACATAAAAGGGACAAAGGTTTCTTCTGGAGGGGCAGGGGATCTTGTTTTTGATTGCAACGACTTTGCAGATATGAAACTGATGACTTTATAGTGGTTCTGTCTCCTTTTACAATGAGACGCTTTGCTGTTTGATATGTGATCGATCCAAAGCGTGTTTCAGAGCGCCGTTCACAGAAATCCCCTTTGTTTGAAGTCTTTTTGCTCAAGAAAAGAAACACTTCAGGGTGTCTGTTAATAAATGTCTCTCTGTATTCCTCTGTGATGTCAGAGGACAATCATCTTAAGTTTCCTGTTAATGTACCACACTCCTTACAGTTCATATAGCAGGGATGGGAAACTCAAGGCCTCGAGGGCCACAGTGTCTGCATGATTTCCAGATATCCAAGCTCTATTAATGACTGATTACCTGGTTCAGGACATACAGGAATGCGACCCTCGAGGCCTGGAGTTGCCTATTCCTGATTTAGAGGGATGCACTCCTGCAGTATTTTTCCATCTGCCATAAATTCCCTTACAGCATGTGAAAACATTATTGGGGATGTGAGCTTCAGTGTGTTGCCCAAGGACACTTTGAGATGTGCTGGAGCTGGGGATTGAACCTCTGACCTTCTAATTAGAGCAAAAAAAAAAAAAAAAAAAAGTCCACAGCTGAGGCACAGCTCGCCCAATCATCAAGATCTGTCTCTTGTCTTTCCAAGCTCAGAGGCCATACCAACATGTCACAGCACACCTGTATTTAAACCTGGAAAAGCAGCTCCACTTCCTCTCCCTACACCTCCACGGATCAGTAAATGTCTATTTATGGGACTTTTTTAATGATAAAAATGTTTTTAACAACACAAAATGTTTATCCTGTGACTGTGCGGAACAAACCCAGGAGTGATGAAGACGTTTTTTTTCCCCAAACAAACCAAACCGCAGTTTCCTTAGAGAAAAACAGCGCTACTGTGATCGCATGTGACAAATTCTTGACCCTGTTCATGTTTTCTTCAATATGATTGTTAATTGGTCGCGCTGAGACCCAACAGAACCTGCTGAGGAATTCAATGTTCTGCTTGAACACATCTGAAAATATGAAAAGGAAGCAAACCCAAAGCTCCTGAGCCTCGGCTGCCCACATGTAATCAGACCGAGTTATGGGAGTGATGAAGGCTCTGCTGCGAGCCAGAGGAGAAATACTTCAACATCTGATTCGTGCAGATAAACAGTCCCTACAGTGATCAGGCTGACGGGGCTAATGATCACAAATATTCTAAAACGTATGCTTTTGAGAAAAGTTCTGTTTAGGAAAACTTTCTGCATATCTTACCCATCATTACCCATCATGCCTCAATGTTTGTTAACACCAAGCCAATAATGATTCAAGTGTTCATCTTAAATGATTTTCACATCGTTTAAGCAGGTTTTTTTTTGTGTGTGTTTGGTTTAGCAAAACCTATAACAAATACTCAGTAAATCAAAACATCTGATCCTTAACGCAAAGTGAACACTTTAGAGAATCGTCTGTCACAGCTCTAATGTCTGCTGCTTTGACAAACGTCCGTGTGAAAGGAGAGCTGATTATCGTTAAACTCAGACAGAAGTGTAATTTATTCTCCATCGCAGGCGGCTGCTGCAAACACACAGATCTCTGTAAAACTCACAGGCTGCTCTGCTTTAAGCTAGCTCTGTTTTAATTAGCAGCACAAGGTTTCCAGCAGATCTTCTCCAGGGGCCAAGGAGCTTCATCTCAAGGACCTGCGGGCCTCTCTCCCCTGCCACCACCCTCAAAGCATCTGTCCCCGGCTTCATCAGGATAACAACCCACTTCTTAAGGCACAGACATGGCGATTTCCTTCGACATACATGGATACAAAAAGCACCTTAACAAACGCAACCGACAGCTTCTTCTCATGCAGACACAAACTTCTCTGTGGTGGAATTTCAAATATGGATTCTTCTTCTGCTAATTAGGGGAGCTGGGAAAAGAGAGTGAACTGAGAAGAGTTGGAAGCAAAGGATGGGGCAGAGGAAATCCTTTGCAGACACATTTAGGAGTAGAAAAGATTGGCCTTCTTCAGCCAGTTAATGCATTCATTAGAACTATAAGCTAAGTTACTTCTTCCCAGGACAGGGTAATGGAGTTAAGATTGATCAGCTGTGTTTTTTAACGAGAAAAAAGGACACAGGTGCATTTAAGGAAGTTCTGTAAAGGTCTAAACACTTACAAAGGACATTTGTAGCTAAAAGCAGAAATAACTCTTAATGAATCTTAAGTAACACACATTGGCAGGCTTAAATGTTAAATATTAATTCAAAGATATTTAATTTCAGATTCATTTTGACCAGATTTACAACAAAAAAAATGCTAATCCAAACAGTGACTTTTATACAACAAATGTACACACGTGATACAGTTTCAATAGCTAAAAGCAATTAACATCCATCCAACATTTTTGAAACAAAGCCACATATAAGTTTATATTTGATCTAAAATTGTTTTCTAAAAATTTTATCTAAAATTTGTTTTTTCACAACTATGATACTGAAGCAGACTTACTCTTATTATAATCTAATCTAATTATAATGCCTTAAAATCAGAGGATGAATGTTTCTTTAAACCAGGTTACAAGAGAGGACAATGTGGGATCATGTGGGGTTTTTTTATGATTTGTTTTTTTAATGGGGACAAAGAAAAAAAAACCCACAGTCAAAATCCTCTGGAAGTTTCATTTGGCTGATTTATTTTTAAAGCCTTGTACATTGTCATTGAAATAACACTAAACATTACAATATCAGATATGTTAAGACATGACAATACATAAAACAACAAAGGTGCATAAAGGAAATGCATTGAATCATAAAGACAGACAGACTAGCAGTTACTGATTTATTCTGGGATAGCCTGTTCTGCACCAAGATAATCTTAAAGAATGCATTTTTTTTAACAATGTAATTCAGAATGATTTAATCTGCTTTTGTCCCAGCAGAGTCTGGGCTAAATGATCTAAGATAGGTTTGTAATTCCAACACAGGAATTTTCCTGTCACTCTTTTTCTCTTGACATTTTCAGAGAAACTACAGTTTCTTCTCAAAGACCGACAAATAACTGGAGATTAAAAAGTCAATAGGCTCAGTGACTGAATAAGTGCCCAGAAAAAATACTCAGTGTTGCTTTGTTTATCATCTTTTAAAGCTGTATTTTTCTCTCATTTATTTTGCACATTTATCCAAGGCAGAGCAGAATGCATAGTTTTTGAACCTTGTCGTCCTCTGAGCAGGTTTTTCTCACGTCTCAGTCTCTTAAATCTAATTTGCTGACAGTTTGCTGACAGTTTCCGGAACAATAATCAATACCGTAGTTTTGTGACATTCCCGTGTGAAACTAAGCAGCATGAAAACACTTTGGTGCTGGAAAAAAGAGCCATTGTTTCCTCCGCACACCCTGCTTTTGTCGTGTCTCGTTCTCCGTTGTCCTGACAGACAAGAGTCAGTGGACATTTGAGGCACTTCAACAATCACTTTATTGATTTTCCTGTAAGGACAGGCATGCAAGCAATCCAAAGTCACATGGGCAGCAGCTCTCCTTCCACTGGTTCCAGTCCAAGTATGCAGGAAAGGTCAGAAGGATAATGGGGGCCGTCAGAGGCCGGAGCAGCTCTCCTCCCGTCTGTCTGTGCTGTCACGTCGCTTTCAAGCTGCCAGTCAGAGCAGCTTGCATCTCGCTCAGCCTGACCATGGATCATTGGGGGGGGGGGCTTAAAGCATGGAGGAGTAGGAGGTACCATAAGTAGCATTAAGACATTTCATTTAGCAGGCCACTAACCCAATTTGCCTCGCTGCCCTGCCACACATATCTGCAATCTAATGAGTAATTAGTATCCAGCAGAGCTTCTTCATAAGCGAGGGAATGAAGAAAAAGCGAGAAGAGATGGAAAGAAAGAACGCTCGAGGCTGCTTCTCCTGCTTTCTTTGCCATCCTTCTTTTATTCTACATTTTTTCTCCTCTACCTCTGGTTCTGCATCCCCACACGTCCTTCTCTCTGTCTACACACATCTATCACCTCCTCGTTCTCTCCCTTTCACCCAGAGAAGGAGGAAAGCAAAAATGCAGCGGGGCGGGTGTGGGGTGTATGTGTTCATTTCTCTTTAATGCACCAAGGGCTTCTGGGAAGACAAAAGGAGGTTATTGTTCCAAGAAATTCAAGGCAGCAGAGCTGACACGGACACAGAGGCAGTCTTGCCTTCCTCAGATTATTGCCTCAATCACGGTGATGTCCTCTGTGCAGATAAAGGTTTCTTCTGGAACAAAAGGCAGAAGAGAGCTTGCACGGCGCTAACCACGTCTTTATGCTGCCACTGAGAGCTGTTTATGCACTGACACTCCTTCCCGCCTCTAACCAATGTGTTCATGTAACTAATGCAAACACGACAGAGCCCATAATGATCAGGATCATCCACAATTACAAAAAAAACATTCAGCAACTGTAATTAAGAGAAACGGCAACAGAGCTTCCCAGCATAGCTGCAGTAATGTCAGATTCGTGTGAGCATCAGGGTCGTGATCTCATTACAGTGGAGATGTATTTAAAATATTGTCACATCCCCTTTGAGGGATTTCAGATGAGTTTTTACTTTATTTCAACTGTGTTTGTATAGCAGGTTCAAAATTCTCCTAAACTGAACAATGTGGTGTCCATCCACTCAGGTAAGAAAAAACACAGGTAACCAAATTGCATGCGGAAACATAGACATCCTTCCATTCATTCATTTACTGAACCCACTGACTCCCTTTCAGGGTCACAGGGTAGCTGGACACTATGTAGGTACGTTTGGGTGACAGCAGGGTACACCCTGGACAGGTCAACAGTTTGTTGAAGGGTCACACAAATCACATGAGGAGAACATGCAAACTTTACACAGAAAGGATCCAGTCAGGGTTTGAACTGGAGCCTTTATTGCTGTGATGACAGAGTGCTGGCCGCCACACCAATGTGTACCTCAAGAAATAAACAACATAACTTGAACTAAGTAAGATACTGTACAACTAAAAACAAATAAAACTAAGAGAAAACATTTTAAAAAATGAAAGTGTCAAACAATGAAATAATAGTCAGGTAGACTTTACATGAGAGAAATGACATGCTGATGCAGATGCAGCAATTTGAACGACTTAGTTTGGAAAATGTTTTTAAAATGTTGAAGTTTTAAAAATTTTGAAGTAATGAAGATCTCTGTCAAATAATCTCTTTAAAATCATTATTATATGGGTCTTTGTAATGTGTAGCACTTGATAAAAACTTGAAGTGGACCAACCTCACTTTTTTTAAAGCATTACTTCCTTTTTATGAGGCTGTCTTTGTCTACAAAATGAAAAATGTATATTACTAAAGATTAACAGCTTTTTATTTTGTAAAGCCAATCTGTTTTTCAAGGTGGCCGCAAGTTCTTTGGATCAAAAAGTTGAAATATCTTTTAATCAACACATCGTCTATCTCTATAAATAGGTCTAAACCTCATCGCAGACTGATATCTGAGACTTCATGTCAAAAATGTTAAACACGAGAATGTGATTTAGTTGAAGGTAAAACTCCACAAAGTTAATTCTAATTTTCCCACTTCAGAATAAGGCAAATAGCATTAACAAGGACATTTGAGCTTAATAAATCCAGCAGAAACAGTGTGCGATGTAATGACACAAATCTGCTGGGAGGAATAAATGTAATATTTTCTGCTCTGCTTTGTTTCTTTCTATCCGTGGTTTAAAATGTCTTAAGAGTTCTGGCTTCAACACCTTTTTTGAATCGTCTCAACCTTCTGTATAAAACTCTGCAGCTGAGAGATTGCAGTTCAGCTGTCTCTCAACTTGGACCTCCGTATCTGCAACAAACTGAACAGGAACCGCTCTGCAAAGCAGCTTAATGAACTCCCAGCCTCTTCCCCATCGTGACGGCCACATCAGTGGGAAATGTTTGCAGTTGTTTCTGCTGTGATGCTTTGATTGGCCGTCAGTAAAATGTCCTTGAATCTAGAAAGCACGAAGAATTTATAAAACCCCAGAGTGTGAGACGTAAAACAGAGAAAGTGTAAGGACGGAGAAGAAATTCAATTCTTATTGATGAAGCGAGATGAAAGAATGCAGTTTGTGCTTTGTAAAGGCTGCAGCGTGACTGTTGTGCTATGATTTATTTTTGCAATCCACCATAATTACAGAGTCAGATGGAGAGAGTGGAAAGGCATCTGGCAGATGAACGAAGCTCCAACCTAATAATACCAGCACTTTGCGTGCGCACACTCACTTCAAGCTTGTTTTCAATCCATTTGGAAGAAAGTGCGGGCCTATCATCTCAATTATCACTACATGCTCTCTGCCCAAGAACAGAGAAACACAGCATCACTTAAACTGGCTCCTCTGGCGCTCTCATTCCCGTTCACTTCACAAATCTTGTAGCGAGAAGCGGCGCTGCAAAGGGCAGGATGACGATAATAGAATACGGGGAAATTTTACAGCCTGGCTTCATCTTGGGAGCTCTGTTTTTACTAGAAGTTTAACTCTGAAATTGGAAATGACCAATGAAAATGATATTTCAGCCAGAGCTGCAGGGGATGAGACTGCCTCAAGTCCTCAGAGATGATGTGGCAGTAAATTGAGGCTAAAATGTGGACTTTAATTGCCAGCTAGCTGGCAGCATGGTGCTTGAACCCACTTTTCAATAAAAATAGATTCAGGAAGATGATAATTTTGCTCACATCGTCTCCCTGTCTGCCAACAGTCATGTCTAATGACCATTTGCCCTTGCGAGTAGTGAGACAGGATCTTCAGACTCACTATGAAAGCATACTTTTGAGAGTCTGACAGTCCTGACACTACGGATCTTACAGACACCGATTTCTGGACTGATTCCATCTTTGCATGTCTGCCAAATATCTGGCGTGATTTTTTTTTTCTTAAAAAAAGGAGATGCAAAACAAATTGACTTTTCTAACCTGAATAAGTCTTGATCTAAACACGGAGCAACGCTGGATAGACAAGTCCTTGCAAGCTCTGGAATCTGGCTTCTGTTTACTACAATGTAAAACAGTCCAACTTTCCAACAATAAATAAACAAACTTAAAAGTCTAAATTGTCACTTCTATTGACAGATTTTAAAAACTATCTGTAAGTTGCTTTGAATTAAATGATGTAGTAAATGCTAACATGAAGCTAGTATTTTAGCTCTGTGGTCATCTTGCCCTGATATGGGGTTGTTGGGTGCCTTCTAGGGGAAAAACAGGCACAAAGGCAAGACAAACATGTTGGTAGTTTATTGGGTCCTGTTGTCTGAGGTCATTATTCGATTGTGTAAATCTAATGTCCACATTCTCATTTTAACACAAACTCTATATCAAGTACAAAAAAAGAGTAGAAAACGTTTTACATTGTGAATATTTTAGTGAATGGAAACTAACTTGGATGTTTAGCAAGTCCCCTAGTAGTCACAATGTGAAATGACCTGCCTCCAGTCAGAGTTGGTTTTAAATGTGTGATGATTTTGAACTCAAGTTTTGATTTAGTGATATTTACTTTTGTCATGTTGTGTTTTAACTTGTCCCTGTGTCAGTCCCACCAGGTTTAAGTTGCCAGTCATCCACAGTTGTCTTGATTTGTCTTGATGATCCTCAGTGTTTCCCTTGTGCTATCTTGTGGGGTCCAGATGACCCCACCCTGACACTGACGTGTTACCCCTCCCATGACAAAGGTGGACAGGATTTCATGTCTGCCGTGGACACCAGTGAAGATTACAAATCATTTAAAAAAAATCAGCACAGTGTCTTGTGGGTTCCAGATGGCCCCACTCCCAACGTTAACGTGCCTTAGATAGCACAAGGGGTATGCAAGTGTCTGGTTAATGGGTGATCTGCTCTGCTTTGTCAGCCTTTTGTTGCTCCCTCACTTCCTGTTTTTTCATGTTTGAGTTTAATTGTTAAATATTTAAGTTTCTGCCTGAATTTTGGGTCCTACACCAAAAGTTCTTCACCAAATGAGCCTCAAGTAGGAAGTTAAAGTGTCCACCACCCACCGCTCCACACACACACACCAAAAATCTTCCTTCCAGCTGATAGAACAAAACTTTTAGCTGTCATCTAATGAGGTGACGGATCAGTCAAACAGTTAAGCTCTACAAGAGAACTTAAAACCTGAGGTTAAGGATAACAAGCACAAAACTATATTGGGACACAGTAAAGCTTTCAATGAGTGATAACGCTCCTGCAACATGAAAAAGACTATGCCATATCAGAGGGATGATTGTGGGAGGTGATTCAAAGGGCAGGTAGGACAGGTGAGATCACAGAGTCTCTGGAATGGAAACACTTAAAGGTGTAGCACAGCACAGGACAAAAGCTTCAGGTCAGGGTTTTCTGAAGGATGTGACACATCAGTTCACGGAGAAGACCCCAGGGAGTAGGGATGAAGAAGAGATTCTGTGCCGCATTAAAACCTCTCGGAAAATAAATGTGCTGTTGCAAGGTGATGCACCATGGAGAAAACTGACGCTGTGAAAGCTTATAGCCTCTCTGTGTTGGAGGAGAAAGACAAGCCAAAGATCACAGAGTTCATGAAGTGTTTTGGAATTTGAAACTTTTTATTTTTCATCTGCAGCTGATGAAGATTAGTAGCTGTAAACTTTAAGATGCTTCCCCATGTTTATAATATATAAAGTCTGAAACTCCACCTTTAGATTGCATCAGTTTGTGTTACAAATCTGCATGATGCAGGGTCCAGTTTTAGATCACAGAGAGACTGTTGACATAGAGAAAATACTCACAGTAACTTTGCAAAGTGACATTAAAATGCCCTGAGTTCACTCTGTTTTTGATCTGATTACACAGGTTCAAACACATAAATGACTGCATTTGTCAACTGTCTCTGCCGTCTGCTGTATATTAACTAAATAATATCTTGAGTGTTTTACAGGAAATTGAAATCTAACAAAATAAATTCTGACCAATCAAGACCACAATTGTCACAAAATTGCTGAAAATCAAGGCAATGGACAGTTTTAGAAAAACACAATGATGGCTGGGTGTATTAAGACTGGAAAAGTCCGTTGGTCCTGACCGAGACCGCTTATTTTGGTCTGTATCGAGTCCTGAACCTTGCGTTTGGTCTGTATTCAGACTACTGACTACCAGACATATCTGTTTTGAACTAAAGCCTGTAAACAAAACCAAGTGACTAAATATCTCTTCAGTCATTGGCTAGGAATTACAAGGGCAGAGCAAAGCAACAAGAGAAAGAATAATGAAAGTTCTGTGCTTTGCAATTCTGGTTGGGATATTTCACTTCTTCAGACTGTCAAACTTGCGGTTTATTTTTGAACATTTGTATCAACATCAGGTACAACACTTTTTACTTGCTGATTTGGTACAACAGAGACACGGGGAGGAAGTGACGAAGAAAGTAAGCTAAGTGTTTATGACAAATAGGTTGTCAGGAAAACAGTATGAGAACCAATGAGTATCACGTTAAAAGCTGTTTTACTGAGCCTGCATTCATCTGAACAATTTTGAATGATTCTCATCGTTGCTCCTCGCTTGTCCGCAGCTCATTGGTTGCATCATTCCTATTCTGCTTACATCACATAATTCCCAGCTATGGTGGCCATTTTGGTCCAGTTGTTCCACTCCAAGCACGGTGTCGATTCAGACTCAACTTAGAGCTCAAGTCTGATTGGAAACGAATCAAGATCACCTCGAAAGACAGGTCTGAGAGCAGTTCCTGGTCACGGACCAGGGTCCTCTTGGGTGTATTTAGATGAAAAATTTTGTTCCGGGGAAACAAACTCTGGTTCTCTTTAAGCGAACTAAATGTTTCCGGTTTAAATACAACATTTGACTGTTTGAGCTCCCAATTAAAATGTGTTCATAATTCATGTAGGATCTTTGGGACATTTTTGAAACGCTGCTGAGAAAAAGTGTGAAAAAAAGCCTCCTGCCAGATATTCTGACTGCATGGAGCCAAACAGTCCCAATGACCATCATTCGGCATCCCAACTCATTTTCTCCAAGTTTTGCTAATGAGATTCAATTTAGAAATGTTTTAGACATTTTTCTCCTCACGCTCCCATCAGGAACTGACTTCAGCACTCATCAGACTGTGCGCCGGCTTCATTATGAACGCCCAAATGGCTCCACAACAAATAAAATGGAAATAAGCTGTATGGACAGAAATATCTACAGAGACACTGAGACTAATTTAGATTTACAGCACTGCACTATATGTCCTCCTCAGTCCAAATGGGTGTGCGGTTACAGTAAATGTTTATGTAGCTCTTAAAGTCTTCTGTTAAAACCACTCACGATCAATAAAACCAATATGGCTTGGCTGTAAAAGACAATTACTCGTGCTTAATGGTTTGGCAAAAAAAACAGTGACGTTAATACACATAAGGCGACTGGAATCAAAGTCACAAAAAGTGCTGTGTGCCCTGAAAAGAGGAGGCGTTCCAGCCTGCAGAAATACAGCCTGCTTGTCATGAGAAATACTGCCCATTCCAAATGTTCCAGCTGGTGGGGGGAAGCCCGGGATCACACTGAGAAGAGAACATGCCCCTGCATCTGTGGGTTGTACTTGTTGTACATGTGATGCTACATTCCAAGCGGAGTGCCCCCAAGAGGGTAAGAAGCTACAGTTGTCTAATTTGTACCAGCTCATGGAGACTGTGATTGCTTTAATGTTTCAAAAATGAAAAAAACAGGAGTCCAAGAGAAAAATCCAAAGACTTTGTACGATTCAACAGTAAATACACCTGATTTTTACAAGCTCTTTAGCAAGCGAGAAAAACATGTTAATGTTATGCTGCCTACAGCCTTGTTGCTGACCTTCAAGCCACTGCACAAATGAGGCACATCCCACTGGAAGTTGGGACGTGTCGGAATTTTTTCCAGCAGGAAAGAAGATCTAACCACAATGTTGTTACAGGAACTCAGCAAGAATGTGGATGTCTGTCAGACTCCAGGTCAGAATTGAGTTATGGTTCAGCTGAACTGCTGAAGGGTGAAACCCAAAGAAAGCTGAATATCAGTGTCCAACTTCTGAGAACCTCCAGTTTCTGATAAACCCTTGCTCTCAGTTGAACTCACGGTGGTGCACACCATCAGTGAATATGGGTCAGCATAGCAGTACTTCACTGGGTATAATTTTTACCTTTGTGAGTTTCAGGACCTCATGGATCTGCTGCCGGCAGCTCCAGAGGGAACAACAATGTACCCTCTCTAACACAAACCTACTGAATTCTCAGCCATGTTTGGCTTACAATACCTGCATTTAAATGAACTCTATTCTTCTTGTTTCTTCATATTTATCACAGAAGCACATATAGCGCTATATAAGAATACACAACTTACCTATTGCCCCATCTTCTGCATCTTCATTCATTCATACATTTTCTATACCCATTTTGTCCCTTTCAGGGTCATGGGGCAGCCGGAGACTACTTTTTTTTTTATTCTACTTTTGACATTAAAATTGTGCTTAAATATAGGCATGGCTTTTTAATTGGCAAGTGAACTGAAAGTTTTAGGCCACAGGTGTCAAACTCCAGGTATCTGGAACCAGTGTCCAACATTTTTTCCAACTAGTCAGCCAATGTTGGATTTTACTGGCAAAACACACCTAAACCAGGTTATCAACAGCAGGTAGAGCTGGGTTTCTGAAAAAACAGCAGAATGCCAGCACTAAAAAATTGGAGTTCACCACCCCTGCTCTAAAGGCAAAGTAGTGCATTTCTACAGCAACTTTTTACAGCAACAGAAGCAAAGCGCTTTGCAGACACTAAATCTTTGGAAGGCATTGGGGAAAACTGAAGTGACAGTTCATTATGTTAAAGTAAACAAAGGCGGCAGAAAATAGCAACTGTTTCAGTGTCGACTTAATTATAAATACAATTTGCAAACATCTGAGCTCATGGGTAAGGTCTGACCATTCCCTTCCATTTGTGTGCAGAGCATTTAAAAGCAGCTTTCCTCTGTACTTCTAAAACAATTCAAAAGGTAGCTGGTGAGGAATGTAAGGACTTCAGAACAGGAGTGGTCCACTTTTCTGGCTCTGGTGAAAATACGAACAGCAGCATTCAGAATGAGCTGCAGCTTTCTAACAGTCTTTGGTGAAAGAGCAGACAGTTATCAGCTTGTAGTAGTCAGATGAAGGTTTGAATCAACTTCCATAAATCTGGTCTGAACGTGAGATCCTACTACTCAATTAAGATTAAAAAAAAAAAAAGCTGAATAAGTTGTGGCCTTAATGTGAGGGTGAAACTCAAGTCTGAGTCTATTATGACACCAAGATTTCTCATTTAATCCTAATTCCTCTTGAAATTGGCTCTCCAGTTACCTTCCTTCTCTCCTTCTTGTTTCTAAAATCAATAACATCTGTCTGTAATTGCTCAGCTGAAGCATCCAGAATCCAATGATGTACCGGTAGCTGCTTAGAGTTTAATGGATCGTGGTGGTTTGATGTCAAGCAACATAAAGCTGAGTGTTGTCTGCATAACTGTGATATGAAGCTTTTTTGTACAATCTGATCCTCGAGGTCAAGCTTTGAGTCAAGCCTCAAGTCCCTTTTAATTTGAGTTTTTTGTCCAGTTCTCCGCCTCTGGACAGTACAGATGGAACAGCCTCAGTAAAGCAGCCTCAGGAAGAGTGATCAGAAGTCAGGGTTTGAGGGAGTCTTTTTGGGATTCAGTGGTGACGACCACCAAACGTTGGTCCAGTACCTGTTCTTTTGCTGGTATTTTGTCTTTCTTCATTTTTTTTAGGTAGTTTAAATAACTTAATCATATAAATAAGACTCCACTCCACTCGCTTCCAGTGGAGTTCTGTTTCGGGGGTCTGGACTTTATGAACAGAGAGCATGGACTTCAGAGAACCATCAAAGCCCATCCACAGGATTAACTTGAAAGTGTCGTCCTGAGTCAGGCGTCAGTTAAAGGCAAGACACTTTGGCTGACAGGCTGAGTGCTGCATAAACGATAAAGACACCAGCAGACAGGCTTCTGTGAGGGAAAGGGGCTGTTAAGGGGACCACAGAAAATGGTCAGGACACTAGTAACAGCGCAGCAAGCGCAGCTCAGCGACACACAAAATATCGCGGGTAATTCCCATGATGCCGTTGGCAAGCTGTTTAAAATGTGTCCTTAGAGAGTGCGTCCTAACCCCCACCATGCCTCCCTGCCAACATCACCTGCCCTGTCAGAGCTAATCAAAATAGCCATTAATCACACAAACACCATCACCCCCCCACACACCATGTTCTCTCACTTGCTTTAACATTGATTTACAACGTGACTTAGGAAAGGTTTTTTTCTCCCCTTTTGCTGCTGACACTTCAATCTTTGTTCTCTGTAATGGCCCCCAAACTCCAAACCAGAAGCTTCCGTACTGATCCATGTCATGCTATGTTCACACTGGGCGTGTGTTAAAGAGCACGTTAAACACGCTTTTAGCATATGGCGTTCACCTTGAACTATCGCAACCTGACAGCATATATACCCAAAGTTGGAAGAGGTTTGGTGCAAAATGTTCAAAGGACTGCAAATCTCTTGACTCTTGCTCTAGGCTTTTAGCTGCTCACAGCTCTTTTCCGATTAATGACTGACTTGGTGTCATAAATGTCCGGCCGGGCACAAACCGGAATTGTTAGTTTCTCCTCCATAATCAATGTTCAAACGGTTGGCACTTCTTTGAATTAAACAGGATGGCATCCATATGTTACAACCAAATTTAAGTCCCTGATTGGTCAAAGTTCAACCAGTTTAACTTTCACAGCGTTCACTGGCCATTCAGTGAGTATATAAAGTATTAGGGAGTGAATTTCAGTTTGAGAGTAAGTACCACATGTTCAAAGCATTTTATGTGGCGTAAAAACAAACAGCTTTATTTCAAAGTTTTATTTTATGTTTTTTTTAAAAAAGCTCTGCTTACAACTGTTTACCAGTCTTGTGGTCGTATTAAATTATTACCTTGTCAACCACTTTCAAGCTGAACGTTTAAGTTTCAACAGCATTTCCCAGATAGTGTGGAAAATGACACGCTGACTGATGGGAAAACCGGGTTAAATACCTCACTTTAAGACACATCTATGCCACAGAGACAAACCACAGATGACTGCTTTTCTTCATTAACCTGCAGGTTATCCATCACTGAGCAAACCAAAAAGCCCCAGAGAGGACAGAGATCAGACCACAAAGAGTCTAGAGCATTGACCTACATTCAGCAAAACAAACTTTTATTAAATCAGACATGTAAAGTAAATCATCTTGCTATGGCGCCAATTGTTCACCATAGAAATATGTTTAATATAGAGGTACTTTAATCTGAATACTCTTGTCCACAAAATAGAAACAAACAAATATTCTCTCATGTCAGTAGTACTGAAACAAAGCTCTTACCTGAATGATGATCCAGCAGGACCAGTGTACATGGAAAACAAGAGAAGGCAGAACAAATCATGTCATTGTTCAGCTCTTTTGTGTGGTTTAAAGAAACAAGAACACCACATGTACACACATACAGCTCTAGCCTCTCCTCCAAATTCCATCACTGTAGTAACAAACTTCAGTCTGATGAAGCAAAATCGAACATCAGTCGATTAAAGGCGTCTTAACAGCAGCTGGAAGATGTCTCAGCTGAGATCAAATGCCATCAGACCCAACGTTTTCTTTTAATTTAACACCACACACAGTGCAGGGGAAAAAAATGGAGTCAAAACGAGTTAGAAAGACGTAGACAAAAATAAAACCAACACTGGAACATGTTTCAAATGGCAAAGAGAGCCAGATTGGAGACTATGGCAATAACATCAACATTTATGGAGAAAATGAAAAATAAGAAAGGGTGGACAGTCAGTATGTGCAAAAGGGCCCTCTTTTTACTCCTTTACCCCCAGAGTGGCATTTTCTCAGGGGGAAGATTTTTCTTTTAATATCATTTGATCGTAACATTGTATAAAATTTCTTATTGCACGCTCGGCTGCAAGACGTTAGTTGACCTTATATCTTGCCTTACAGCTTTCAAACATATCACAGTTAGTTTCTTGGTCCAACTTTGTCTTACAAACGTCAAACCAAATATTGTACCATTGGTCAAAGACTTAAAGAGGTCTGAAACGTTGAATGTAAATAAGAACTGGACCAAGTGAGTGTGATGTCAGCCATATAAAAATGGCTTATTTCTGGCTGCAATGAAAGGAATTCAATTCAGTTGCTAGTTTTTTTGCGATATAGACGCCACCATGTTGGAATCAGACGTCAGTAAGCAACGATTGGTCTGAGTAGGTATGAATCAACATTTATTATGGTAACCACTCTCACCAACTAAAAGTGAGCTTGTTGGAAGTTCACATCCATACTACATGATAGCAGGCAACACAGAATCTGTCAATCAAACCTTTTGAATATTCAATGTGGGGGCCTGTGGGCACCATATACTTTTATTGAGCCATCTGATTGGTCAGTTCATAACCCCCCAAAAATTAGAATTAGCAAGAACAAGAAGAAAAATAAGGCATGGCAAGAATGGTTTTGTGTAGCTTTCTAAGGGTACCAGGGGGTGCTAAAGAGAAGCAGGCCAGAAGGAACCACAACAATCAGACCAGTCGGGTTTAGTCCACTTCTATCCAAAAACTGTAAAAGAGTTCGCTTCTAATGTCAACGATCAGTGAGCCACTCTCTGGCGGGCTGTCAACACAAAGCCCTTTTCTTGTTGCAATAGACTTCGGCCTCCTTTGCCCTGGAGAGAGATGTTCCCTGAAGGTCTTCCATCACAGCTGAAGGAGAGAAACTTCAGCTCAGAGATTTGGGACCACTTTGATGCCAGCAGTGTCCCACATTCCCATATGAACACAGTCCCCCAAAACAGGAAAAGGGAGCTGACAGCAGGTCTCTGCACTGGTCCTTCTTGCCCTGGGGCACCATCCAGAGCAAATGCCACCGTTTTCATCTGTTTGTAAATTGATCGTACATTTGGCTGTTCAAACAGCCACCAGAACCCTTCATGCCCTTTAAAAAATCAATACCGTTCTCACTTTTTCTCATAAAAATGTCCTGCATGGAAAGAAGGCAGGATTGCACACACAAGCAAACACACACCCAGGTCACGTCTCATCGACATTTCTTTAACATGGATCATTTTCTTAATTAATTTGTCAGGCTGTTTGCTGACCTAAGAGCAAATAGACTTCTCTTCCTCTCATATAACCTTTCTCTCAACCTCTTTTTTTCCTCCTCTCCCAACAGACCTTCATCTTTCCTCTGCTGTCTCCATTCTTACAGCCACTTCACTTCCAGCTTTTGCCATTTTAGTATCGCTTTTTTCACATACATTAGTTGATTTCTGCCTAGCACAACAGAAAAAACTCTTTATAACCTCTTTATAACAAGGCTCAAAATCGTTTTTTTAATCACTTTCCAGTATGGCTGGTATCCCTGAAGCTTGACAAGACTGAATTTTTCTAAGCATAGTTTCCAAAGCAGAACAGTTTTTCTAAGACATTATAAATATTACACTTAAATACTGACAACAATTTTTTTTTTCAAATGTATATTTTTGATAAAGGAATCATGTAAATTTTTGTGTTAAATTTTTGAAATAGATCAATTTCAAACTTTGCTTTCTAGGTTTCAAAAAACCTTACTTAAAACATAAGAAATCTGACTTTGCAACCATTGAAGATATTTTAAACAAAATTCAAATTTAGATCCAAGTGCATTAACGAGTAATTTTATATTAATTATATATTTAACTTTATATCCTGTTTTTGAACACTTTCATTTATCCAGAGCTTTCATTAGTGTCACACCGTGAACCTGTGCTGCTTTGGAATCTTTTTATAAAGGCCTAAATCTAATACTTTTTAAAATAATTTTATCATGCGCACTTTCACTGCATGTCATCACTTTCCATTTAATGATTTTCATGTTTGTCTTTTATTTATTTTTGTGTTCAAATTAGAGCTGTCAATTGATTAAAATAATTATTATTATTCAAATTAATCTCAATTTTGGTTGTAAATAACCACGATTAAATACAATGTTTTACTAGGTACATTTTTTTCAACAACATGCAGCTTTTGAACAAAAAAAAAGGCCAAAGAGAAAAGTTTTCCTTCATTTTTACTGTCTGAAATGTTTTATTTTACCTAAAGTGTTAACTCAGATATCCCAGAAATGTAATTACATCAACTGTAAGATAAGACTTTTACGTCTGCAGTTTTACTCCAAGAAAACAAAGATGCTGATTTACAGCTTTAAGAAACAAACGTTGTGTTTCTGAACTATAAATGGTGGGTGAAGACTGAAATCTGATTGGCTGCTGAGTGTTGATACACAGCTAAAAAAGAAGTTCCCGTCAGATAACTAAATAACATAACAAAAAGAAGATGAGGACACTTTTTCACCAACTTTGACAATTCACACAGTTAAAAAGTGCAATCTATTGACAAGACAAAACATTTAAATTTGGTATTACTTAGCATTGAATTAACTGAATTAATTTCTTGACTTGAGCAGAGAAAAAAATCCTGGAGCCACCCCTGAATGGGGTTGTGGAAAAGCAGCTGGATTTTATTTGGCACAAAACTGATATTTCACTTTATTTCTATAAAGCTTTTTGTGTAAAAATTTAATGGTGGATAAACACAGGGGCTGCAATAGATTCAGGAAGCTCATTGCATTCTTCTCACTCTCCACGGCAAACAGCTACATTTTCTTTTATAACACTGATGTTCTGCAAAACCCACTGTTTTTATGGAAATATGATTGCAAGTTCACAAAGCTGTTATCCTTTCACTTTAAGTCTAATGCATACTTGGTCTAATGTTTTTCTTGCCTCAAATAACAAATATATATAAAGATGAGTACTTTTTCAGTACTCCTGCTTTTTCAGCACTCCTAATCCGAGATGAATTTGAAAATTTGTTAAATGACTATCATGAGCACGTGTGCAATTCTTTTTAAGAGGATATGGTATCTTTGGAAGTATTTGTTGTTTCTGCAGCACAGTTTTCTCAGTAAATACTGTAATTCTATTTAGGCTGACATCTTTGTGTCTTTTCGTGCTTCTCCTCTCAGCTGACTTCAAGCCTGTCACTCACCAGGTTGCTACAACTCTTCAAGGACCCTTTAAACGACAAGATGATTAACAAGTCCTTGACTTTTCTCTCTCAGAAACCTGTTGCAATCTGCTCATTTACTTTATGCTGGGAATGTTTTCTCTTACAAATCAGTTTGGGGGGGAGGACTGCATACTGTGTGCGCGATGTAAGTGGCAGATGAAATGATTATGATCAGTCAGCTGAACATTTCCGAAGCAGAATAATTCACAAAAACAGCCAAACTCATTTCTTCTCTTTGGGGATTTTGATTAACTTGTGGCTCATTTCCCAGCAGATGAAGAGGATGTCTCCTTGAAGCTGGCATGAAACCAAGAAGATAGAGGAAGAGCGCACAGACATACACAGACACACATCCATCTGTGATATACAGCTCAGAGATTATACGTAATGTTCCAAAATTAATGATCAAGTTTTCTGAACTGCTTCACTTAGAAGGAGGAATGAAATCACCAAACATAGATTTGAGGAAAATAGTGCACTTTTGTTTTTTGACTCTATTATAACAATAGCTATCTCCAGGCTACATTATTGTGCACTACAAATAAACAGTAAAATGACTGTTGTGCCCATCTAAACCGCCATAGTTTAAGTGTCGCAAAAGGGTTTTCGGTCAATACTCACTTTCGCCAGCAGAGGGCGTTTGGTGCTCTATGCATCAGTAGCTGATGCTAGTAGAAGACGCTAGTCAGTGCGTGATAAACAAGTCTGCAGAGAACGTGACCAAGTGCGCTCCGGTTGATGACTGTTTTCTTGCTTGTTTTTCATTGTTTCAAAAAATAAATATGCTGCACCGAAAGTGAGTTGGACCATAATTCTTAGCCTTGTAACATTTACAGTAAATATCAAGTGGTAAATGGCGTGTACTTGTATAACACTCCCATTCACCCATTTACACACTGATGGCAGATCCACCGCCTTCCAACAGAGGCAATGTGGGGTTAAGTGTCTTGCCTAAGGACACTTTGACACATGGGCGGGCAAGGTGAGAATTGAACTTGCAACCTTCCGAACAAAGGTAATTCGCCTGCCACGGTACAACAGCCGCTCCATTATTATTCTAAAAATACTTGAAGAAATAATGGTTTTTAGTTCAAACTAAATATTTTTAAATACTTTTTATTCAGTTACTGCTATTAATTAGTTTCAACAAGCAAAACATAATCCATTGTCGTATTTGTCTTCATGTGCAGGTACACCTTCATATTTTGTTCTTAGCTAAAAACTCAAACTGCAGCCAACTCAAAAGCATTGAGGAGGAGGGCTTATGCTGTGGGCTCATTCAGCACCTTGGAGCTTAACCCTTTAACACTAGAACTTTGGCTCAGTTTAAGGTAAACCTACATGAATAGAAGAGCAGAACAGTTCCTTCTCAAGATGCTCCGGCGCTCACGCTGCAGCCTTGCACGTGAGTAGGACATGTTGATTAATTGTGATCAAATGAGAGGGTTGCACACTCTGAAGGGTCACCTGTCTTGAGTTGGCTTTAATTTTCCAGACCAGCTGCAGTGAATGGGAAAGAAACCCCGAGAACAATGTTGTGCTAATTTCACCCCGAGAAGAAGTGATGAGTTCTTTAAATGGACAATCAGGGCCTTACCACCTTATCGGCCCCAAGTAATGAAGCATGAAACTCATTCAGCACTCACACCCACACACTGACACACAGCTACCTGACACTGAGCAGTAATTACTGTCCCCTCTGCCCTGCTTTCCCGACATTTGAATGTGTTATCGCTCATGCCAAATAATCAGCAGACATCGGGGTTAAACCTCTGTTGGATCATCAGAGCACATTTTCATTTCCTCTTTCACAACTTTTTCTTGTTCTTAAATGTGTCATGATTCTACACCAAGTTGATTAAACTCATGTTCTGGTCCTGCCGAGGTGAAAGTCCACAAACAGGGACACTCCAGGGCTTTTTTAGAGTCAACCTCTCTTTATGTCTTAATCAAGGTGACCATCGCCCAAAGCAGCAGAGCAGAACTGAACCCTCTCCTATAGATTCTCTAAAGATGCTGCTGCAATACCTCACGCAAAAATGCCTGCAGCTCCTTCAGGATGTTCACTTTTTCTGTAACGGCTCTTCTGCCTGGATGGACAATTGTAAGGTGCAGCAAATCAACCGCTTCTCCGCTTTGTCCAAATGAACCGGCACTCAACCATCCTTGCAATTCATCTTCTCATTAGCAGCTATGGAGTGCTGATGCAGAAACAATGAGCGCCACGCAGCATCCATCATGCACAGCGTGAACTGCAGCTGCAGCACCGCAAACTCAGATCACCACTCATCTGCCCCGAGTTGGATAAACATGTACTGTGTTTTCTATAGGATACTAATATGTCTAGCCAATAACTTCAAAGTGCTTTGACCAAAATCCCACCTCTGCTCACCTGCCCAGTGAACCACCATCTCACTGTAGACAGGTGTGGAAAGAAATCTGCAGCTGCAATGCAGCTACATTTATATTATACCGTTTGTGTGTAAGTATAAGTAAATTAGGAGGATGTTCAACTTTTCCTATTTTCTCAGAGTAACACCTAAAGGTTTCTACCTCACACACTTTCTTAGTAGTCGGTGTTGCATATTTTAATGTATTTGATATTATAATGCTATTTATAAAAAAATATTAATTTATAAGTGAAAAAGCTTTGCACTGTACATCATCTGAAATTAGCAGTAGTTTATTTATTTATTTATTTTTCATTTAATAGTACTTACTGGAGTTACATGCCATTGTATTCAGGAAAAAACACCTTAGCTTGATGGTCTGTAACTGACATTTCAACTCTTTGTTTTTAACACAAAGGCTTTCTTGTCACTGAAAATTGAAACTTCTTAAATAATTGTGCATAAAGTAAAGGGGAAAAATCAAACCCAAAATTGAAGTTTAGATGTAGTTTCTTCTCTTCAAAGACCCACTCTTATGAAAATTGTGTTTTTGGTCTTTTTAACATTTTTCCGATGGAGGAAATATGTAAAATAGGGTTTCTGAGTATTTCTTCATACAAATTGTTGTGAATCGGAGCAGCCGAAAAAAAAATGCAGTTGGAAAAAGGCCCAAGCTCCCTGCTTCACTCCAATCTGATGCATCCACTTGTCGACAAATTGATCCATGAACGTCTTCATTTTCCTTGTCTGTGCTGGAATCTGTACAATTCCGATACTGCTCACCATATTTGTTGAACTAATATTTTTAGGTTGGGGGTGTGAGGAGCTGCATGCATGTGGTTGAGCGTGTAACAGATAGCTGTGAGTAAAGGGGAGGAGAAGGAGGGGTGGGGCTGCTCCACGCCAACAGTCCGCCCACAACTCAGAGGTGAATTTCTAACTGCCACTCGGCAGAAATGATGTCCTAGAAAACGACACATTTTTTGATTTAGGGTAAAACAGCATAATTAAAGAACACTGGGAACGCTTTTACAATAGATCAAAGATGATTGGAGTGAGACTTTAAGCTGGAAGAACAGACATTAGAGGAACCGTAAAGGCCTTTAATAAGGGCTGAGGGTTACACATAAGGATGCACCACATTGGAAATTTGGCCAAATACATGTACATATACAACATTTATTCTTTAAAACCTTGTTTTGCTTGTGTTTTTTTTATCAACCATTCTTTTTTTCAAGGACACATTGTGTCACTAACAAAAACTCCACAAAATGTTTCAGGGAAAAAAACAGATTGAACATTTATAACTTTCTTTTAAATTTGGTCTCCACAGTATTTTTCATAATCAGAATAATTGATCTAAGTTCCAGCAGAAAAGGTCTGTTGTAGGAGCTAAGCGGACGTATGGATGGCTGCAAAAGGTTTGTGACGTCAGAGTGCTGTCCTTCCATAAAGTAGCTGTTCTAAACAGAGCTGTGAAGGTTAAAGGCAGCTTTCCAGTTTTTGTGCACGCTCCACTTTGAAAAAGACGACTCTAACGTTTGTGCTTTAGCACTGAAAGCAGCAGCCTTGCCTTCACCTGAGTTGTGATACAAGGAGAAACAGTTTTTCACACTTAAGCTGAATTCAGTGACCTAATCTGCCATGAACCTCCATCCTCAGTGGAAATGTATGAGACGCAGCGCTAAAATAATCTTCCAGACTTGTTTGGTTCTGGTTTTGGAGGAATAATCTCAGGGCTGGAGAGAAACAAAAACAACATAAATAAACCAGAGAGGAAAAGAAGAATTAAAGGCAGAAAAGGAAAAAAACAACTGAAACCGCGATGACTGCAGCTATTTATTGTTCCAACAGGTTCTTGGCATCTGGAAATCTTTATGAAAACAAAAGTGATTGAAAAGTCTCAAAAGAAAAACACACCTGAGGAGAAATAAGCTGTTTGGATTGGATGGATAGAAGAATGAAATGCAGTGATCGGGTGATTTAAGGCCCAATTCTGGGTGCTAAAATTGGTTCCTGCCACAGTAATAAATCACAGGGAATTAAAAGGCGATTGTGTGTGTGCGTGCATGTCTGTGTGTGTGTGTTTGTGAAAAAGCAGGGTATTGGTTAGCCTGGATGGTTCCTTGATAACATTGAAGCACCGAGCAGATGGATTAGTTTGTGGACTGAAGAAGGAAAAGAAATGAAGCGGGAAGGATAGCTTCAAACTCTCGTTGACCTCAGCCTGATTCGGGTCGCCCTGCCACACACAGGCACATGCAGCCCAACACAATCCCTCCAAACACAACAATGAAAGCGATAGGGCAGTTACCAGTCATCACGGCTGTCATGTCAAGAGGAGGATAAGTGATATCCTCGGCTGCAGCTGCTCAGGCTGCAAGCACAGACAGGCGCTCTCTGATTGTGCAGTCTGCATCGGAAAGCTGAAATCCTCCATAAACCGTGATGACTCCTGACAGAATCAATACATCTTAGGAGATGCTCTGTTCCAAAGCCCCAATGCAATATCTGAGATGTAGACAGTCTTCCTTGAAAATCTCTGATCTTTATGCAAAAGCGAGCTACATCTTTCAAAAATGACCAAAGTGTTGGCACTGTTACTGTACCAAAAAGTTGTGGACCTTATGATAGAACACAGATCTTCATGCTTCAATGACTTTGTCTACATGGAGGGCAGGGAGGGCTGTGGGGACAATTGCTGGTTGGAGGGAAACTGGTTGGTTAAGGGTTTGGCACCACTGGGTTCCTCAGGTGGGAAACTACCTGTACTGGGGTTTAGATGTTGCACCTGCAGCTCAGACGACTGAATATATTGACCAGCTCCATAATCGGGGGTTTCAAGTCCTAGAAGTAAGTCGTAATGTTTTTGAGCAAAACAATTCATCCCACAATCCCTGAATACACAAAGTGTCTGCTAAACAACTAAAGTCAAATTTGAAGCCTTTTCTCCACCTTTGTTTACAGTTAATGATTTGATTTAATCTCTCAAGCTTCGTTCACACTGGCCTTGGTATTCAAGCAACCGCTTCCAATGAAAAGTCTATGTAAACGCGGGTATATGCACGTTTCAGACTTACGTTCAAGCTTTGCTACGCAACTTTTTAAGACAGTTTTTAGGCTCAACTCACAAAGTCCGGCCATTAAACGCATGTTGATGGTTAAACCAGTAAAATTTTGACCAATCAGGGTCTCAGATTTGATAGTGACATGGGTGGCATCATGAAAAAGAAATCAATTACAATGGCTTGTGCATGACCGGAATTATGACTCCAAGCTAGACTTTCATATAGCGGAATCGGGCTGTAAAAGAAAAAGCCTGGAGCAAGATTTGCACCATTTTGACATTTCGCACCAAGCCTCTTCCAACTGGAGGTGCATGCACCAGTATTGGGGAGCGACAACCAGTGTGAGGGCTGACAAAGGATTTTCCAGCTCAACTCAAATGTAACTCTATCATGTTGTCCTGTTGATGTTCAAGATGTGAGGAATTATCCATTCTAGTTTTGCTTTGTTTTTTTTGGGTTTTGTTCTTTTGATCATGAATGTTTTGTGTTCAGGTGATGTCTTTACACTTTCTGTTCCAGTAGTCACGTCCACAGCAGGTTTAAGCCTCTGATCACGTTGGATTTAGCTCGAGGTAATCCCTTTTGAGTCTCTTTTAAGTGTTTGCTTTTAGCTATTAAGTGTCTGATCTTTTCCCTTTCTTTCTTTGCTGTTTTTCATGCAAGTGTTTTTATTTCATAACTTAAGGTCCAGTTATTAAGTCTTCATTTAAATCCTGCATTAGAACCATGATCTGAGTGCAGCAGTAGATCTACAACTGAAGGAGAACAAAGAAAAGAAGGAAGGTTTGGATGTTTCCTTTTGTCCTTACATGTCAAAGGTTTGAAACAGACAGAAGGATGCACAGTTTTTCATTTGACTTTATTTTAATGTGATCATCGGACTAATGGAAAGATAAAAGCCAGAGCAGGTTGACCTTTCCTTTAAGACCTTGAAATCTTATAATGTGCACTGGAAGTGATTTAATGGATGCTAAAGTACCTCTGGGTGACAGTGTTTTAGAGGTATTACTGGAATGATAAGTTGCAAATTAAAAAACACCCCCTGTGGAATTAAGACCCATTTTAAAGCGGCCATTGCTGAACACATGTGATTCCTCAGTCTGTCAAACGCAGCCATGTCTCCACCTTTGCAGATGATGCATGAGGAGCCTCAGAAACCTTCAGCTCAGATGATCGGGCCAAAAAAATAAATAATTCATGTCTTGATGGAGTTCTTCTAATATCTCAGGCACAATTAATAAGCAGGAGCATCGCTCTCCTCCAGCAGTGAAAATTATAAACACCGTCACCTGCAGATAAATGAGATGCTGCGTCCTACATCATCTGACACAATCCTCCACACGTTCCTGCACAGGGGACACACTCAGGCGGTGTGGGGGGGGTGCAGGAGGCCTGAGGCGTAGCCTGGCTGGCTGTTAGTCAAAGAGCCTGGAACAAACACACACTCTTGTGTGTACACACACACAGAAAAGCTGAGGATGATGTCAGCAGGAAAAATGTGGAAGAAAGAGAAACTGTGGTGGTACGGGGGGTGGGGTTGCTTCAAGTCCTTACTACAGATAGAGTAAATCCAGCTCTCAGTTCACATAAAATGATTTGAGAGGGAGAAAAGAAGCATTCTGGTTCCCAATACTTTTCTGGGCCCATGAGTCCCACGGCGCGACAAAAGGACAACACAAACACTGTCTTGAGGGGGCGTCCCTGCATGTGGGGGCTGGATACCTCCAGTGCATTGTGGTGAAGAGGAGCCCCAAATTAAAAGCAGTTTGCTCCAAATAGACTATAATCTATTTCATGAACAGTATCCATTTCCACCAATAACAACCCCCCACCTGCTTGAAGCTCAGCTGATAAACTGACAAGGCAAGTTATGTGAACACCTGGCGTTCAAGGATCGAAGACGAGATGGAAACTTTGACGAAGAGAAGAAACAAGGAATGAAAAGTTCATCTCAGAGATGAGGCTGAGCATCTGACTGACGTTTGGCATTATTTTTTCAACCATCCAAACAGGCTAAAAGGTGCATTTTATCTATCTTTGTATCTGTGTCTCAATGATTTGAGCAACTCTTAACTAGTCTGTTTTGGATGAAAGGGTCTCCAAATTGCTCTATGGCAGGCATGTCCAAAGTCCGGCCCATGAGCTAAATGCAGCTTGTGTTCAAAGGTCTCAGACTCTTGTCATAAAATCAATAATATGCAGTCCCTAGAACTCTATAAGAACTACATGCATGAATTCCTGATTGTGCTTGCATAAATTATGTTATAAGCCATGGTAAACCTGTGGCTACTTAATCTTCAGAGCTTCAAGGGCTAAACAATAAGAACTTAGGTATTTGTTTCTGTGATCAAAACCTGTGTTTTGTACTTATGAAAAAGACAACTATTTGTGTTATATTCCTGTTAACATTATTAAATTTAAAAGTTTTCCAGTGAGTATTTTACTGAGACTTATATTGAACATTTCATGTGAACCCAGGTTTAATGGTGACATTTTTTTTTCCAGCAGGTCTTTGACTTTAATATATTTCTCGTCTTCAAATATGAAATTTGCTGTAATTTTGGTAAGATGTATTTAGATGAGTGAAAAGTATGCCATTGCAAAAAACAGTTCGTTGTCTAAGAGTTTAAAGAAGTCGAAACATCAAACATTTTCACCTTATCTGACTTTTTGCATTAAGTTTGGGCACCCTTGATCTATGGTTTACCTAAAACTTTACACTAAACCTGTTGGATCCTCTGCAGTGTTCTAACCTGGAATGTCTTTTTTGAAAGTTTTATCCGGATCAGCCTGGATGTCAGAAAAGTCCATCAGATTCAGATATACATAGATGCATCACCCGCCAGCACTAGTTCTGTTCTGCACTGAAACTCTGATTTCAGGGCTGAAAATGCCTCCATGGGACTTCCAAATCTACACATCCGGATCTTTTTTGGTAGAACTGGCTGTGGATAAAGAAAAAAAAAAAAGAAGAAGAAGCAGCTGGCCTGCTTCTAAAATCCCATTCCAATCATCTTTCGATCTATTGTGAAAGCGTTCCCAGCGGTCTTTTAATTATTTTATGATGTTTTTAGGCAAAACAAAAGGGCTGTTTTTGAGTGAGTCTGCTTGTTTGCATTCTCTCCCGCTAGCTTATATTTCCACCAGAATAACTCTGATCTGTTCTGAAGATTCATTAGACCAGTTCAGATTTGTAAAAAAGTAAAAATGCAGCTACTTTCACAAATAAATGGTAAATGGCGTATACTTATATAGTGCTTCAACATTTTGCACTAAGCCTCTTTCAACTGCAGGTACATGCACTAGTAGTTACAGTCCAGTGAGAACACCATATACTAAACACGTGTTCAAGAAACTGCCTAAGTCCACTGTACCGCGTTCTGGACCAGCACTGCAAGCTGACCACAGAACAGTCAAACCACTTGGACATTGTATTCATGGGTAGTCAGATCCAGATGTGAAAGCACCTGAAGACTAGCTGCAACAAAAGGAAGAATGCATTCAGTATGTGTCACATCCTAGCTGTCCAGAGACAAATTTGCAGCAAGTATCTTATTTTTACCCCCAGTGAACAAAAGGACAAGAATCCAAATCGAAACTCTGCTTTACATCCCAGCTTTTTTTCAAGCAGCGGAAAAGGAGGGACAAAGGAGAGAAAGTCCTCAATTAAAATCCCCAGACGTCTGTTCTGAGACACGGAACCTGAAGAGGAGGTTTCCAGAGGATGCTTTTGCATTTCAAATCCTAACGGAGCAACGAGCTGGCAGCTGGTCGCACTTTTCCTCCTAATGAACAGAGATGGCTCAAATGACTGTCTGACTGAGACAAGGCTCAAAGGAGAGTTCAGCCGCTGTCACTTCCAAACAGAGATAACGAAGAGACGAATTCAGAATTGATCTGACCTCTGATCGGTTTATTTTCTTCACAATGCAGGAGAAAGTCCTTAAAGAATTTCCCAAAGAAAAGCATGTTCAATCAGGAAAATTTCAGTCAGTCTTCAATGTTTTAAAAACATCCTTTTCGATTTAAAACTGAACTCAAATCCAAATAAATCCCATTTAATATTCTCAGAAACTAAGTCTGAACCTTAAAATGTGCCATAGATCGAAATCTGCCATTGTTCAGAGTGAGTCAGGTTTTTAGTATTTGGACAGAAATTCCTTTCTGAGCATTTGTTTTAAAATAAAGGTGTGTTGCTCCCTTGAGGCAATACAGAGACAATTTGCAGCAACTTTTATGTCAAGGTTGGACTGTGGGAATGCAATTTATATGCAACACCCCAGAATTTTCTTGCACTTGATCTTCTTTATGGTGGAGTGGTGAGTTTCACGGCGGGTCTCAGAGGTATAACCCATCACTGTGCGCTGTTCGCTGCTGCAGGCTGGCCTGTCCCAGCATGCCTCAGGTTCCAGCTCAGACATTTGGTCATTTATGAATGTTTCTTGGGACAACTTCCTGCCTTTAAAATTGTTCTTGTCTGTCACAAACATACACTTAATAAATTTAAGGCTTTTAATTTGCAAATCCATCAGTCTGAAAGCGTGACACATTTTAAACTGAAGGGTTTTTGACTCTTTTAAAAGCATTTTATCTGACGGAAAAGATAAATAACAGTAAATGAGATTTTTATTGATGTATTTGTTTGATCATGTGTTTTTAAGCGTTTTTCTTGCTTATATTTATTAGGTTAATGGTTCTGTTACACTTGCCCCTGCCAGTTTTTTTAACAAGATTCTTGCTATTCAAGTCATTTAAAAGTCAAATAAAAAAAGAAAAATATACTAAAGTGGCAAATACAGAAGCAGATCATTCCTACAGTCACTTGCTTTTTCTCTCACATGGAGTGGATGAATGAATAATGGGGTGCTCAACTCTGACACCCTTGCTTTAAGTGCAGCTGAAGCACTGAGGGATCAATGAGCTCACAGACTGATCAGGCAGAAAACACAGCGTATTATCAGCATTCATCCTCATTCACATGCAACTCCACCAGACGACATCACAAACATCCGTGTGTATGACAGGAAAATGACACAGTCAACGGCAGTTTGTAACTGAGGTTGCTGCAGCGAGCCTGCAACACGTAACCTGATTTATAGGGGTTGTGAATGCCTTGTTGTCTGCTCAATGAAGAGTTTTTCACACATATAATAAAAAGTTTAATTTCTCATATTTCTGCCATAAAATGACCCACTGCCATAATCCCACATTTCTTGTTATTTTAAATGCATCTTCTGAAGCACTTTCCGAGGCAGCACGCAGTTTTCATCTGATTATATACGACTTAATCTGGTTTAATAGGTTTGAAAACGGAGCGATTATGGGATACATGCCCTGCTGTTACGAGACCATTTGATCCCCTTGTTACTAAAGCCAGGGTTTAGTTTTCATATCCATCTTAGCTTTTTGGAGATGATGTCATTTTTAGAGTTCCTCTAAGATTATCTTTTGATCTTTTGTAAAAGCGTTCCCAGTGGTCTTTTAATTATGATGATACTGTTTTTAACAAAATTTGGGGTAAAAAAACTGTCATTTCCTAGGACATAATTTCTGCAGAGCGGCAGTAATTCATAATTGCCAAAAATGGCAGGCAATACTTAGAGCTGTGCAGCTGTCCAGTTTTGAATCAGATACCACCTCAGACAAGAAAAACAAAGACGTACATGGATCTAGTCGTATACAAGTGGATGCATCAGAATAGAGCGGAGCAGGGAGCTTGTGGGCTGCAGATTGTAGCTTCTAGGGCTAGCTGAAATCTTTTTTAAGCCTTATTTTTATCTGCTCCTGATTCACAATGATTTGTTTAAAGAAATACTCATAAATGCAATTTTAAGTCTAATTTTCTTCATATATATCCTCCGTGATGAGAAAAATGCCACAGGAACGTGTTAAAGACACCAAAAACACAATCTGCATTGTAGTGGGTCTTCAAATTTCACATGTGAACGTTTTTTATATTTTTGCTTGTTTATAAATTCTTTAAATGCTTTAAATATCTTTCGCATCGTATTTTATTTAAATTCATAAATGGTTCGGGTCCCTGAACTTCTCGTTTGTGTCTTTAAGTTGAGGAGGGCAGCTTTCGTCTCCCAAGTTATCAAACAGAAATGCATTTGACAGTTTTTTATGAAAAGGTTTAAATGTTTAACCTTCTCTGCTGGTGGTCTCTCAAAATTCCAGCGCTGTACCGTAGCCGCGTGCGCCTGAAGTGGCCCAGTTTTGGCCCAAATGTGTCTATTTTCTGGGCCAGAGCTCAAAATGTCCCACATGCTTTATCTCCTCCAGATTCTCGCATCTCCTTCATTTCCAACAGTCTGTGTCCCTGTCACTCTCTGTAGTCATGGGTCACAGCATCAATTGGAATTACTCAAAGAGGACAAAGGCATATTCAGTCATAGCACAGAGACACTGCTGCTCAGTAAACTGTACAAAAGTCCACAAAGTCTCATTTCCATGGGTGAAGCTGTTGGTGCTGCAGGTCACCCAGAAGGAGGCCACTTATTAAAAGGTGCACAAATGCACACCAGTCGCAAAAAGATGACAAAAATGAAATGGAGGAGATCTCTGGCAGCCTCGCCTTTCAATAAACTACATTTCCTTTGATTAATGTAAATCGATGTTAATGAAGCTCAGGCGTGGGGGAGTGCATGATGGGACATTTCTGCATAAGGTGAGAGGTTAAGACAGTCAGAGGACTCTTGTTTCTCTTCCACAAAATACTCGATATACTCATTCTCTTCTCAGCAACCCCACCCCCCCTTGTACCAGAGCTTGATGAATTTGGAACACGTTAACAGCAAAGATTTGCCCGTTGCTGGGAAGGGGGGAAAAAACTAGGCGTGAATGTGTATGCGGACGGGATCAGGGCACACAGATGGCACAAGTGTCTGTGAAGCCTGCGGGTGCTTGCAGGAGTTCAGAGCTGCTAAACATTCACATCACTGTGGCTCCGCCCCCTCCTTGTGCATCCTCACTTTTACTGTGAAGATAAGATTTTTTATTTTTTTTAAAAGCAAAGAGTCCCATCCTGAAGGAGCTTGGCTCCACTAATGCCTACATTTCATCAGGGAGCGGTGGACACTGGCTGAACCCTTTTCACCAGCTACTGTCCTGAAGGCTTGTCTCTTTGTTGACGTGCAACTAAAACCAGTTATATAACCTGGATTCAGGAAAAGCATTGGTTAAAAATAAACTCTGATCCTTCTAATCACATGATCCAGGATTTCATTTCTGACAGAACAAAAAAAAACACATTTAAATTTAAAATTTTAACCATTAAATAGTGTAATCTCAGTCATGTATTCAGTGTAGAAGAGCTCTACTGCTGAACTGGCCTGCTAGTCCAGATCTTTTAACCAGAGAACAATTGAAGCTTCATTGAGGGGGAAAATATGTTCAACATCCTAAACTTACTTAAGGCAAGAGTGGGACCAAAATTAAACCAAAACTCCCGAATCTTCAAAAAAAAAAAATCACAACCACAATATCATAAAAGGACTCAAACCTTGAAATAGAGCAGAGGGGGCTTCATGGTAACCACGGTAACTAAACTCCTCTCTGGGGACAGTTGCACCAGCATCACCTTTGAAATGAGCTCAATAAGTGTTTATCAAATGTGAACTTTTGTTAAGTTGTCTTTACTTAACTGATTGGTTCTGTTTTCAGTTTCATCTTTAATGCCTCTGACTGATTCCCGTGTTTTCCTTTTGTTTGGATGAAACTGAATGATCAGATCATGATCAGCAACACGCATGTGGGTTAATGTCCTTTTAGATGGGTCAGATCACGGCTGGAGTCGCAGCTTCAGATTTTATCTTGTGGTGGGAGATGGAGGTAAACTGGCTTGAGTCTATTCTTCCTTTTCATCTGTTTATCTTTTTTCTTCGTGACCATTCATGACTTTTCCGTCTCGGCTGCTGTTCCTTCATGTATGACCAGTCTAATGTTGTTCCTGTTTAATTACTAATATCCATAATCGAGATGTGAAGGGTTTCTGGGGAGCCGTTCCCCTCCACAAGGAGTGCCCACGCTTCTTTAATGAAGCTGTCACAGGAAGAGATAATTTATTAAAGCTTTCATTAGACTTCATATGAGGCTGGTAGTTCAGCATGAGCCGAACAATGAGTGTTCCAGAAAACTATGGTTTTGGATTCAATTCGGATAATTAATGAGAATGACGTTCATTTTTCTCAATTTAAAGAGGGGCTGTCAAGAAAGCTTTTATTCTGTAATTTTATGGAATTTTTAATGTGAATCCATTAAACATTTTTTATTTTTAAAAAATCTATAAACTGACACAAATCAATGAAAATCCTGCAACAAAGTGGATATAAATCATCTGAATCTCAACTTTTGCTGGAGAACTTCTGACCGTCTGTTTTCCAAAGTCAAACGTTTCTTGCAGTTTCTTTTTTTTATCACTGCATGAAAGCAGTCTGTTTTCTTTCTTGTTTCTCAGTTTTATATGCAGTTTTTAACTCATTTTTCTTATACCATAATTTTCTGTTCACATTTTTCCCATGTATTTTCTTCTGGCCCCTCTATGCAGCCCTGCATGCTGAAAAAATGTCATTTTCTTCCACCTCGCTGTCCCCCTTCATGAATTTATAATGTGTGTCATTATTGAAAAACAACACGAGTGAAAACACTTTAGTGGAGCTGCAAAGCCATCAGCTCCTGTTCTGCACAAGTCGTCCTGAGATGCCTGCAGGGATGTAATGAAC
The DNA here is from genome assembly GCA_014656515.1 of Oryzias celebensis. Taxonomy (NCBI): domain Eukaryota; kingdom Metazoa; phylum Chordata; class Actinopteri; order Beloniformes; family Adrianichthyidae; genus Oryzias; species Oryzias celebensis. Next base: position 12,263,881 of record BNCR01000005.1, read on the forward strand.
ACCACTCTCTAAAGAGTGCATTATGGGATGTTCCTGTTTGAAATGATCTCCCTGCAGCTCCAGGATTTCCTCCAGACAGCAGAAAATCCAAACTTTCACAAAGTAGCATGTTTCCTTATACTGATGGAAATGTACAAACAAACTATCATTAAAGCCTTTTATTGTGTTTCTCAGATCTCAATTTGAGGGAACACTCACATCAGGTAACTGCACCTCAGGAGGTTTGACGTCAAAGTCAGTTTGATTTGGCCGCTGTGGTCGTGTCGGTCCATCCCATCGACTGCTGCATTCTGCTTGACCTACTTTTCAGATGTGAGAGCCATTAAAAGTGACAATGTGTATGTGAAAAGAAAAGCAGAAGTAGCTGTGCAACACAACATTTCTGATTTGCGACCATCTTTTTAATGCTTGACAAGAGGTAACCTAAACTTCCTTTCTATTGCAAAAACAAAATTAAATCAACTTTAGAAATGTCATTAAGTATTACATTTTAAGCCTGTTTTGGAGATTCAATATAGAAACAAAATGTAAAATACACTTGGTCCTTTTTAGTTTTTCTTTCCCACATTATATCTTTGTGTAAAGTGAAGTCAGTTTCAGAGGCGAGGAGCAGATCAGCTCAAAACTCTTACAACCCCAAAGTGGGGAGACAAGCAGATGGAGGGGGAGCCGAGTAGCTGAAGATGATCTCAGAGTAGAGAGGGTGAGAGGACTGAAGAAGCTGGGAGAAAAATTGAGGTGTCAAACTATAAAGAGCTTTAACGGGGAGGAGACGGATCTCCAAATCTGTTTCTAAAATGGAAGCTGCTTGAGAATGGAAAATCTGTCTTTGAGGAAGGTTCTGGATAAATTCTGAGCAGCACAGTTTTGAGCCAGCTGCATTTTTTGGAGGCATCAATGTGGAAGACCAGAGAGGAAAAGCGTGGTGTGTAACTGTGAGCCCCAACGGCAATGACACAAAAGGAAAAAAAATGTTTGAAGACAGTCAAAAGGTAAGAGTGTTAAATAAAGACTGTAACCAAAATTAGGAGCCAGAGTTTTAACCTGTAAAGGACAGTCAGGTCATCTGTAGACCAAACTATTATTTTCCGAATTCTGTTTTCCTCCTGTTAGATCTCAAAAAGTTTGGAAAAAAACAAGTTTTGATTCCTAATAAGCAATAAATAACTGCAACAGACTGGTGTAAAGATAAAGCTAATTGTCATTTGCATAGCACTGAAGTAAATATGATGTTTTCTATAAATATTGGCACAGGAAAAGAAGTAAATAATACAAGAGGAATAGTACAGAGCCCTGAGGAACACCACAAAATGAGCACTGAATTGCAGATGGGGCTGAAAGCAGGAGGAGACAACTTCAGTGATGCCAATAGAGTTGAGACACTTTAGAAAAGAGTAGGAGTTGGTGACAAGAAGTATGATTAGAAGAACAGACTCAATGGACTTCAGGAGGGCTTTGGTGGTTCATATCAGAACAGATTCATAGGCCTTTCCAACAAACCCGGTTCCAGTGCGTGCTTAGAAGTGAGCGTTGTTTCTCATAACCTTCAAGCCCTCTTCCAACTTTAGTCATGTTGGATTAGACAGAAGAACCACTGCACATCTTTCATTTACAAAGTAAAGAGTGGTATTACCTCGCCTAAGGCAGAGGTTATAAAAAGCACTTTATACATTGATTGCATGATTTGTCTGGATGAATTAAATAATAAATCAACTTGGGCTGACAGGCTCAGAAGTGTGAAAGTACATTTCGGAGAGCCTCTATGGTTGGACTGTGGGCCAGGATTATCGTTGACAGAAAAGGGACTTGAGGCATGGCCAACCCAACTAAAATCAACCCAACCACCCTGTATGTGGTCGGGTTCTATAGAAATTCCTGAGTTGAACCAACCAACAAAGCTCTTAGACTAACAGCGGAATCAAGTCATCAGCAGTTCCCCTGTGGTCAGAAGAGTTCAATGATTAAAACCAAAATGAAATCTCAGAAAAGACTAATTTGGTTGTTTTTTTTTTTGTTTGTTTGTTTTGCTTTGTGCTAAACTCCCTGTTTAAAAAGGATTGAACTACATTGACTGGGTGACCCAAGAATTATGGGTAGTGGATCCTTGGCCAGGTTGTATTAAAGATTCTAAAAATGAAACTAACTGCTTTGACATTCATCATCAAAGGTTAGACTGGTGGGCTAAACTAACAAACAGGACCTGAGGGCGTACCATTGAGAAACAAATTTTTCAAGCTCAAATGTTGCAATAAATGGGACTTAAGTTGAAATAGACATTACCAACAACGATCTGATTATTTTATGATTGATAAAGGTTTTGCTGTCGGTCAGCAGTTTATGTCATTTAGGATATCACATTTTCAAGTCATTTTTGAGAAAATATATCTGTGTAGAGGAATATTTCTACAAATGAAGTCCCAAAGTGTCAAAGAGCATCGTTCTCTGCAAAGAGGTTTTTCTAAAACAGGATGTTTTCATGTTTGTGGAGATGAGAGCTGTTGACAGCTGTCATCATTCAAACTGTGCTAATCAGGAGAGAAGTGAGACTTCATCACTAGGCGCTGAGGCTGTGTCATGGAGAACGCCATGCTGGCACACATCACAGCACTTGTTTGACTGATGATGACTTGTTTCTTCATCTCTGGCTCTGAGACTGTTAACATCTGAGCAGAGCTGCAGGGATCCAGCACAACATCACAGACAAGAGCTGTCTCATCCATTTGCAGGAAAATGTTTTCTTTCTAAAACTGGATTCTGATATAAAGAGTTACTCATGACAAAAAGAGGAAAACCATATTATAATATTTGTGTACCCAAAGCTTTATTCCTTATAGTGTCAGGTAGCAGCAAAAGCATTTAAAAAAATGAATTTCAACTTTAATGGGCACATTTAGAAACCACATGGAAAAGGATTGAAATGAAAGAAGTGAAACCAGACAAGTAAACCCGCCTTTGCTGAATGGCACAGATGTGATCTTCCTCGTCGTGCAGAGGGACATGGGAACTCAGCATCATTTTGTTGTGTGCAGTCAGCAGACATTTTGTTTTTTTCTGGGATCATGAGCAGCTTTTGTTTTGCTTTCCTGGTGGGATGAAAGTTTAAGGACAGTACATGATTCCCTAAATTCATTTCTAAACCAAATTTGAACAGATAATCTATTAATTTACCTTTTTTTAGGATGTTTATATGTTTATTTTGCAAGAATATAAAATACATTATTTTAAATAAGAATCTATCTAAAATCTTATTGTCAGAGGTTTTTTTTAATCAATAATGACCAGTGGAAAATAGAGCTGGACTCCCCACAGTTCTTTCCCCACCCAAAGCTACTAACACTTTTACCTAAAACAGCTGAGTTGACAGGAAAGTGTGCAATAAAATCTAGCTGCTGAGCTTTATTTATCTGTCAGACTTTGGTTGTAAGCCAGCATTGTCATGTAGTGGAAAAAAGGATTTCTCTGTGGAAAATTTGTTTAATTTTTAAACTAAGAAAATAGAATTCAGTATTTGTTGCAGGATTTTGACCCAATTTTCCCCCCACAATTGGCCAAAAAAAAGTATTTACACAACTACAAAAATGCATAACTCAACATGCAGTTTTACTTCTTTTTCTGTATTAGTTTCATCATAGATTTGTTTTTCATTTTGGAAATTGGTTTTTTTTTCAGTTCCTGCTGTAGGCCTGATTTATACTTTATAGTGATCGTTCGTCGCATCAACCGTATTGCATCTCTATCTACCACAATTGTGAAGTCTAGTCCAGGTTGACAGATTTTACTTGCAACTGTCCACAATAACTGTGCCGAACTTCTGAGTGGTGTTTATACTTTTCAAGCCTAATTACGCTATTATCTAAAACATGGTTTGATATCTTATTTAATGCGATATACAAGAATCTTTGAGATTCTGTTTTTTTTAATATATAAAAAGCTTTTTTTCTGAAGATTCTTACATTCAAATAAATACGTTTGTGCTAATTAATGCTGAAGACAAGGTAGGTAGTAGGTCCAGCTTTTTTGTATCTTAAAAGTCTATAAATATACCAAAAAAGTATACTTTAAAAAAAAAAAGTTCAATTTGATATGATTTGCCACCTGCTCTTAATTAAATAAATATATAGGAGGTTAGAAATGCTTTAGAAAGTAAATATGCAGTGGAAATGTCTTGTTTTTAAATTTTTTTCTGTCTTTTGGAACAGATTCAGAATGATATCGAACCCTTTTTCTCTTGTCTTTAGAATGCAGTAATATCAACCTTTTCTTCAAAATCCTGGGACATGGAAACAGCAATTTTTTTTATTCTGGATCATGTTTGCTCTGCTTCTTTGCAGGATTTTGTCATTAGACTGTGTCACATTTCCCAGCAATTGGGGTGATTCTCTTGCAACCAATGTGACTGTAACAAGGAGCCAGAGTAATGTGCGTGTATTGTGCATGTTATGTGTATGTGCATGTATTGTGTATGTGCATGTACCTGTATCTGTCAGGATCCAACCGTCCAGCTCCACCTCCAACCACCAGAGGGAAGTCTCGCCGGAGTACTGATCGCATCTGCTTCCTCAATCAACTCCCAGCAGGCTTTGCACTGTGACTCACTTTCTCACCAGCTGCCTTCCATCATCATCATCATCACCACCACCATACTGTATGCATTCTTCCTCAGACTCCTGCTCTATGCAATGTCTTGTTTTGCCTAGCACACATTTCTGACAGTGTGCATTCTATTTTCGCCACTTCGTGATTGACCTTTGCCTGTTCTTTGTCTCGATGCATGTTTTTGACCATTGCCTGGTTTTTTGACAACACCTTTGCTCTGCCCTTGTCTGTTTCACATGGATACAAACGCCTCTGTCTCATTGTCACAGTGTCCATGTGCAGTATTTTATTGAGAACCATGGAGCGGTAGGCAGCTGGCATGTGAGAGTCGATGGAGATGGACTGCTCAGAATTGTCGACCAGAGACACAAACAAGACTTTGCACCAAGCAAAGCGCAGTGCTCAGACTAAACACTGCTGGGAGTGATTGCTGATGGAAACCTGCTGTGGGGCTCCTGGAAGTGACAGCAGGAGCTGATGGGAAGTGAAGTGTGGAGAACCAGGGGGTGCCAGTACTCTGGAGACAGCTCCCGCTGAAGGCCAGAGCGGGAGACAGTGACCTGATGGCTATTACGTGTACACCCGCCATAGTTTTGCTGCAGCTACAAATAATAACTTGACATTTACATTGATAAAGACCACAACATTGTGACAAAGCTTCTCTGTCAAAAAACAAAAAAGGTGGTATGTATTAGCAAGGAAGTGCCCTCAACATAAACAACATTTTTTTGAGGCTGCCACTTGTAAAACTAGTTTGTACAGCCCTTGTCTGGGCAGTTTTACTCTGATATAATTTCATACAGATCAGATGAATCAATTTTTGAGCTTTGAACTGGATGTTCATCTGCCTCATTTCTCTCAGTTTTTCTGCAAATTCCATTAAGCTTAGCATTGCTTTTGTATTTCTTTCTGCTCTCATAAAGTGCCTTTCCATTTGGTTGTGTTTGAGCCCACTCACACATCAGCAGATGTCAGGAAGAGTGTGAAGAATTTTGTGTTAACCTGTCAGAATGTCTGCACATGAGAGCCGGGTCGGAACTTCACAACACTAAACTCAAATGTCCACTGTCTGTTTCCTGAATCCTGTCCAACGTTACATCACCCCGCCTGTGAAGGCAGCCATAGAGCTGAGGAGCATCTCTGAACATCTGCTGCTTGACTCAAACTGTCTGAACTGTCAGAAAAATCTGCTTGAAAGGGGGTGGGGGTGGGGGGGCATGAGAGGAGGATTTCATCAGGACTTATAGAGAATCCAGCAGCACCTCCAATGAGCTGCATAAACGTTGGTGTGACGATAGATACATCTGATGTGGGTCTGTGCTGCTCTGATGCCCCAGTGTGGAGATCAAATCTGGTTAAGTTGCTGCTGCTGCAGAAAGAGTAAAAATGGAAGAAATTCTTAGATACTTAGGTTTTTATTTTAAGTTATAATTGTGACTTGAGCTGATCAGATGCATTAACTCAAATACTGTGGCCACAAGGAACTGTGGGAGATAATTATCTCCTCTCTTCTCACAGAGGATCTTCTGCTGCATGAGACTGAATTCATCGACTTGTTTTCAGTTTTAATGGCTCTTTCTCCCACAGTTCTGGATTCAGGAACTTGAGATCCCTCCAAGACACTGGCAGCTCAGTCAAACCCCGGGTCTGTTTTGTTCTCACAGGACGGACACACAGCTAATTACACAAAGAGCAAGAATACTGAAATAAATAAAGTAAAAGTTCATTTGTGGCCTAAAGCCGAAGCTGCACACGAGCTGAAAGATTAAAGCTGCCCTTATAAAAAGCTGAAGACTCTAAAGGGGGACAGAAGGTTACTTTTTTCTTTTCTGAAGCACCACTGGAACAAAAAAAAAGGGCCTGAAGATGCCTCCAGGCCAGAGGAGCACACAGGAGAAAGTGGAGGGAGGGAGAGGAGGAGACATTGTAGAAACAGAACTGGTTTTGGTAAATCACACAAGTTTGTGTTTGGAGAAGCGGAACACCAGCAGCTTCTCCCAGTTTTGACAAGCAAACGCAGCTGAAGTTTGGACCCAAGCGCTGACATCAGAGAAGAACCCTGAGGGATGACCATGAGATACAGGGATGGAATATTTTGGATTTCTGCTGAGAGGCAGACATGCCATGTAAAGCTTTCTTTCACTTTTCATTAAAGATGCCACATTTCCTTCATTCTAGGGCGTACCAAATTATGAGGTCCAGAGTCAGTGAATGGTCTATTTTCAAACTTATGTCATTTGGGCACAGAGAACTATAAGGCACATTAAGTGAGTCAAAAGAGTCGTCCATCAGTCAGACTTTATAAACACAGTAATTCTAGAACTTATTTGTAACACGCTACACGTTGGCGTTTTGACACCTGTAACTCCCAAACTTTTTTACATAAAAAACAGACTGATAATGCCAAAACAAATATTGCTGTGACTATGCTAACACCCAACCATAGTAACAAAAAAAACACAATCTGGCACTACTACCTTACCTTACTAACTTTATTTAGAACTAGTAAAAACAAAAAGACTTACATTTTGATAGAGTGCCCAGTGACTCTCAAAATCACTTTGACACAACCAGAATTAATCTCCGTATATTGGAATTATAAGTGGCAAAGTCTTTTTTTTTTTTAACTGAAGGCTTTTCAGTGCACCTGATCACCTGCAGAAAATATGTTACAACAAAAAGTTACCCCTTTATAGGAGTAAAAAATACACTTTTGGAGTTCTAAAATCATCATTTTACACCACTGTTGTTTACAAGCAAGATCAAGATTTTTTTCTTTGCTTCTAAATTATGAAGGAACAACACGTTTGTGTTTTGACATCTCTGACAAACTCCTTAAAGTCCCACTCTGACAACTGTTGGTGCTGAAGTAACCCTACAGTGATATCCCAGCATTAGCGTTGTTTCCACTCTCTTCCAGTAGCTTACAGCCCCTCACAACCCCAAGCTGACATTAGCATTGCAAAAACAAACAACAGTGAGCTATATCTGAGCTACCGGTATGCAGCTATAGGCTACAGTTTTGAGCCTGATGGCAGCTCAGATGAGGAAAATGAAGACATTAATGGATCTATTTGTCTGCAAGTGGATGCATCAGAATTAGAACGGAGCAGGGAGACTTTGGCCTTGCACATGGCAGTTGCAGAGTCACAAACCTGAGATTTTTTAAACCGCAGGTTTTTATCGGATCCTGATACATCACAATTTGAATAGAAATACTCAAATGCAATTTTAATCTTACCTTTCTTTATATAGGAATCCATAATGAGAAAAATGCTACAAGAACATGTTAAAAACACCAAAACCACAATTTTCATTGGAGTGAGTCATTAATCTTCATTTACAAACCTACAAAGAATCGATGGATCAAGTCCAGTAAAGATTTTCTTATGAGACACACATAGAACAGTAAACTCCTCCAAGAATATTAGTCCAATTTCCCATAAAATAAACTTTTATATGAGATATAATGACTCACAGTTTCACTAAATGAATGCTTTAATTCTAAGTTTTTACCATTTGGGTTTTTCTCCAGAAAACTCACATTTGGTTTAGTAAAAGGGAATATGTTGGATATCTTTTACCATGTAAAACATCGCTAACCACCACCACCAAAGCTTGAAACTGAAAGCGTCGCGGTCAGGGGGCAATGCTCACCTGAGTAGGCCCAGTAGGGTTCCTCATTGGCAGATCTGGTGAGTCGTGACCCGCCGACAGCAGCTTTGTGTGGACTCTGGACAGGTACCTGGGCCCCCGCTGGTTTCCCAGTCCCTGCTGTGAAGGAGAAGAAAGAAGGGTGAGCATGTGGACAAGGAGAGCTTCAGGTCTGAGCTGTGGCCCCCTGCAGGCCTACAAAGACTCTTGCTGGGCCTGTGTGTTTCTATCCGAGTCACCACAGATACATCGTGGTCGTCATGATTGAACGAAGTGATGCACACTGACAGAGAGGATGAGGAGCATCACTGCAGTGAAAATGACAGCTCTGGGTTTGATTTAAGAAGATGCAGCACGGAGGTGTCTGATCTTCCTTTCTAGTTTCACTTCATGCTGACTCCCAGCATCCCTCAGCATCCCACAGGGAGGTCAAACGTGAACAAACTTCTCACATTCAACTCCATGGAACCAAACAGATTCAGCTCTGCATTTTCCCCCACAAAGCTCTGTAGGCAACCAACAGAAAGATGCTCGCTCATCATTACAGATTTATGAGTCCATGAAAGAATGATCTCTGAATGAATCTCCAGTACAAGGTCATCCTCGCAGGACCAGGCCGGATTTTCTTTTTGTTTTTTTTACCATGAAATGTTGCAGAAACTCACTGGATTATTTCCACGAGGGAGCAGGTAATAAGCAAATAGAGAACTAAAGGTGAAGTCCTGAAGTTGAAACAGTTTTCTCTTACGTTTTGAGTTCTTGAACAACAAAAAGACAAGTTTCAAAAGGTCAGAGGGAAGAACCCACCATAGAAAAACAAATCTAACATGCACAGATAAAACACAGAGACGTCAAAACTGTGGGAGTTTTGATGGTTCGGATTGGTGAGGAGATGATCAGAAGCAGAAACAGGAAAAGATGGAGCAGTTTATGTTCAGGGATAACAACTTCAGCGATCAGAGAATCCACATGACCTCTCAACGACTGTTTTCTTCTATAAGTTGAAACAGAAAGTTTTACCAAGAACCACCGCAGAACTTTACTGGCCCCTCCAACTCTTAGATCCCACTCTTGTTAGGGAGCATACACAGCAGTCAATCCCACCTTTCCCTGTCCAGCGCTCACAACATCTAAATAATTGTGTCTGTAGCAATCACAGTAGGAAAAAACAACTTTTGCTTTGAACAGCAGGTATCAGTCTTTCTGAAACCGACCCTCTGCAAGATGCAGAGATAAAATAAAACTAAACTAAAACTACAACTGAATGAATTCTGCTTTCCCATTGTTCTTCTCAGGTCACCGTGCAGTAATCCAAAGCAGCTCCTCTGTGATCCCCAAGTTCTGTTGTTGAATGTTGAATATGTATGTTGACCGGAGTGATTACATTTGTTAGAAAACCATGTGTTATCATATAGTGGAATTTTGGAAATGCATTGATGGCTCAGCCCTAAATGACAACTCTGCCAGGGGGAGCTGTAAGATGCCAGATCAGGACACAATTGAAACTATTTCTGCTCAAACAGCTTCTGAAACAAATCAGACAATTCAGTCCAGAAGAAGAAGAAGAAGAACTGTGAATGCAGTCTAAAAAAGCAAACCCTGAACTGCTTTTTTTGAGACTCTGAAGGAGAATCTTTGTTTGTTGTAAACTTACACACAAGAAACCTTTGACTTCCTAATAGACCAATCCTTCAGCAGCTCAGCTATTTTCAGTCAAACCTCTCCCTCATCAGCCCCCTTACACACACACACTTTAATAAAAAGGTTTCAAACATGCCTGTGTGTGCTCTAAACTTCCTTCTTTATTAGTTTATCAGCTGTTTTACTAGAGACAAAACAGTTTCCTTCTTGCTAATCTGTCAGATGCATTCTCTGCCATTCCTCATGATACAAACCAGACCATAGTCTGACTCTTCCTGTCTTCCTTTAAAAAAGCAATTTAAAAAATGTCCTACACTCCCTGCATGTTTTAGTGTTACAATGCCGAAACAGCCCTAACTCTGCACATCCTTCAACTCTGCAAGAGGCCCAAAGACGGCGTCACTAAAGGGTTAGAAAGTGCAGGGATAGAGGAGAGTGGGGTGGTTGATCTACAGCTTGGATTTTCAACCAAAACTCCAAAGGGATCTGTTGAGAATATTGTATATAAGTTATGCCATGTTTGTATGTTATGCCATGTTCTATTTTCAGTTATTCAGCCTGCAACAAACTGAAGCAAGAAGTTCCAGTCTGCGGGCAACCTGCACATAATGAGCTCATCCTTGACCCATGTCTGAACTGAGCACACACACACAATTTTACTCCCCTTTGCACACATGGATGTTCCTTCTTCAAAGCATGTTATGAAAGATGACTTCGTCCTTGTATCGAAGAGCTGGTTTCAACTGACTTTCCCACCATTCCCTTATCAGTTGAAACTATGTGTAACCAGGGCGTTCCTTCCTATCTATCTAAATAAAAGGCAGGAGGAATCACAGATTTAGCAGAGTATTCATAGAAGCTTGTAAACGAGCGATCTGTGATATTTCTCCCTGCAGGTGAAAAACCTTACTCAGACTCTCTAGTGTAATTTTTGCAGATTTACTAATGTTTGGGTTTTGAACCTAACATTAACTTGGTCCTTCGAGCCGGAGCCCAAAATACCTGAGGCACTCCAGCAGGTGGGAGAGAACCAGGAAAGTCCGCGGCCGTGGCATCGTATACCCTTTCCGGGCCTGGGAGTACTCTCCGCCGGCTGGGGTCTGACGGTTGACGGGTATCCCGAACACCGAGAGTGTGAGTATGTTTTCAACTTAAAAAGCTTGTGTGTAAGCGTGTTAAAAGTCCAGTTAAATTCCGCGGAGGACGACCTCCTTTAGGTGAAAAAGACTAAAAAGCGTCGTGTAGGACGGCGGAGTCCTCTGGCAAATAGAAAAACCCTGAGAATTCTAGACCCTATCAGGTACGTGAAAATCCAGTTAAATTCCGTGGAGGGCGGCCTCCTCTAGTTGAAACAAACTAAGTTAAAGCCGCAAAGGACGGCGGAGTCCTCTGGTAAATGTAGAAGTAAAAGAAAAGAGACGTCTATAAAAGTGTGTGAGAGTGAGTGATTGTGAGTGTGCGAGGAAGTGTGATCACCACTAGGTAATCATACTTCATACCAAAGCCAACAATAGTGAGCAATAAGTTTCTGTGGAAGGTTGTATCCAAGGAGACACCGCCCGTCAGGGTAGAAGCTTGTGTCTCACCACAGAGATAACTTCATTATTGCATTGTTGGTCAATTGATACTCAGTGTTAGGCCACCCTAGGTGCAAACCCCCACTGAGTCCAAATTTTAGTTCAAAATGGGTAAAAGTCAGAGCAAAGAAAAGGAAAAGGTCCTCCAAGACCTCTCATGCAAAGACTGGAGGGTGATTCAGCGCGAGGATCACACTGCAGTCGAACCCCTGCCATACTGGGTTAAATAATATAAGTTTAGTGGAAAAACTAACTACCTGAAATAAGAAAAGAACATCCTTGAATAAAACTTTTGATGGAGCATAAAACTTATAAAGTAATAATAACCGAGCTCGGATAAATAGTAGAAAATTAAAACCGTAAAGTATTTAAAGATAAATAAATAAATAAAGCATAAAGTAAAAATAGAAGTAATGATTTAAAGAGAAAAGAACAACATCAGAAACGACTTAAAGTTTAACCTAAAATAAATGAAATAAAGAACAAAGGCTGCATTAGAAGCAGAGGTTGTCTGCACACTCCTGCTGGGAACGTGCGGACAGTGGAAGTGTCCACCGGACACGCGCGCATGCGTGCACACACACACACACACAGGGGGGCCGCAGCGCGCCTCACTCGCTAAGGCTGATAAACACACACACATGCACCCACCTAGTGCAGGGGGAGGGTGATGAGCGGATACAGACACAGGGAATGACATTCCAGAGCACATGCATACTACTGATAAGAGAAGAACAGGAGGAATAGATTTGCCACCGTTTGGTGTGCGTGCACTTAAACAAGAAAGAGGAAAAAGTAATCGAGGAATTAAAAGAGATTTGTAAAGAAAAAAAAAAAAAAAAAAAAAAAAAAAAAAAATCGAAGAAAAGTGTAATGGCAAAGTGAAAGACATGAACAAAGAAGGGTTTGAACAAACGAAGGTTTGGATGAAAGTAGCAAAACAGAGAGAAGAGGGTGAGAAAAGAGGAAAGCAGAAACATGAACAGAATGAGGAAAAGTGTATAGATAAAACTGAGGAAAATAGCAGAGATAAAAAGGAAAAAGTAAGTTCAGATGAAGGTACTAAAACAATAATGTATCAACGGAAGGAAGATAATGAATACACGGGTCCCTACCGACACGCAGCTGCCCTGCTGGCAGGAGCTGCAGGTGGGGGGGATGAGGAGGAGGAGGACCAGTTTATCAGAGCGTCAGCTCTATCTCCTTCTCCGCCTCCGTATGGACCTCCTTCACGGAGGGCCACACGGAGCTCAGGTTCGGTTGGTGAATGGAAACCAACTATGACAAAGCGAATGAGTGTCTTGACACAACACCAAAGCCAGGACAACTCGGACCCAGACCAAGGTGATCCACCGAAGGATCTCTTTCCCCTCATAGAACTTCCTAATCCCCGTGCAGGCCAAGACGGTCATCCTGACACAGTGCGAGTCTTTAGGACCTGGACTAAGGATGACATAATAAAAGCCACCAGCCACATCCCCCCTCCACAGGAGGATGTGGAAGAATGTATCGCCCTGGTAAAAGGACTGATACAATCCTATGGCCTCAACGGGGTGGAAGTTCAACAGGTGTGGATGGCCATTCTTGGTCCCAAGTGGCACCTGGTCAGAGGAAACTTTAACCCCATGCAGCAAGATGGTCAGCCTGAAGCAGCAGGTAGCCAGGCCTTAAATACAAAGCTAAACGACCTTTGTGAAAGAATCACCCAAAAATACAAAAGACGGGCTAACTACTCTGAAATCTCTCGCTGCAAACAAAAGGACGGTGAAACCTTTGAAGATTATAAAATCCGCATGACCACTACATTTAGGACACATAGTGGACTCCAGGAGACTGATGATGATACTGGTCCCTACAAACAACAACTTAAGAATGCTATACACACAGGCTCCCTTCCTGGAATTAGAGGCTGGGTGGAAAAGCATTACATTGCCTTTGCCACTGGTACTCTGGATGAGTACACCACCTTTGCCATGCATGCAGAAAAAGTTTTAAAACAAAAACAGTCAAAGAAAACACCGGTCAAAGACACCTTTTACCAAAATGATTTTGGCCCCGAGGACATAATGTTTGCTAGACATCAGCCCGGTAGGGGCAGCAGACGTGGCCGTGGGCGCGGTCCACTCAGGGGACGTGGCTCCTATGGCCAACGGGGTGGTATTGGTCCAGCTCACCTGGATCCAAACGCCAGGCTCTGTTACACCTGTCAACAACCAGGACACCTGGCACGGGATTGCCCGAGCAAACATCAAAGCCTGCTACCACCTGGAGCCCCTGCTCCCCCAGGTCACTATTCAGCATGACTAGATGACCCCCCACAACCTCACGATGCTGACCTCTTAGAAGGAACTGAAATAATGAACCTACAGGATCTGTTTCATGAAGAAAAAGTCAGACCTATTGTTAACCTCTCCATCAACGGCACCTCTTATCCCTTCCTCTGTGACACGGGAGCATGTAAATCTACAATAAATCTCATGCCCCCTGGAGCAACCTTCAGCACAGAGACAGCCTGGGTGCGTGCAGCCCAGGGCTCCCTTAAAATGGTTACAGAGACAAACCCCTTGTGGATCACAGATCCTGAGGGCATTTCAACCAACATGTCTCTCTATTACCTCCCAGATTGTCCAGTAAATTTATTAGGGAGGGATGGGCTACATAACCTCAAACTGGCCATAGTCCCTACACCGGATGGCATGTCTGTCCAAAGACTTTGTAAACCCACAAAAGATGCCCTTGTGGTACTCGCTAAAAAACCACCAGCATATTACTACACCCTTGATTTGCCAAACTGCCCACCAACTAACGTAGGTGACTTCCTGGTAGCAAAAGCTACAACCCTAGTGCCCAAATCACCTGGCAGAATGCCACCAGGGGACTTGCATGTTACTATGTGGTACACTGACCGTACTGATGAAAAATATTTTCATCAACTGTCCAGACTCACACCCGTCAGGCTCACATTGACACATCTTTACTTTGATGACACCTCAGCTGCAGCTGCAGTCACTCTGCCACCAACCTTGGCAGACCTAAAGAGAGTTATGTCTCCTTCCCATGTGTCACTATGTAAAGATAGATCCGAACATTGGCAACAGCTTGGCACTCTAGTGTGGAAAGGAAAAATAGCCAGGGACTGGCAACCCCTCACTACCGAAGTGAGTTACAGCCCGTCCACAGGACTAAAAAGAGTCTATTTAGGAACCACAATAAATGTCACTGCTGGAGCCCACATTGATGAGGGTGAAGCCTGACAGATCTTCCTCACGGAAGAAGAGCAGGACATGTTAACTGAGATACCACAATGTTTGTGGTCAAAAGGCTCCTCAGATGTGGGTCTCATAAAAAATGCCATGCCAGTTGTAATACGTCCTAAAACCAAATACAGGCCTCGAATTAGGCAATACCCCCTTAAACCGGACGCTATTCACGGCATAAAATCTGTCATAACTGACCTCAGAGCAGCTGGGGTCATAGTTGAATGTCCTGACTCACCAGTTAATACTCCCATTTTTCCAGTAAAGAAAGCACCCCCCCTCAGTGGGATGGAGAATGGTGCAAGACCTCATAGCTGTAAATAATGCAGTTATCCAACGAGCACCCTGTGTGGCTGATCCATATACTCTTTTAAACAGTATGGATCCAGATGCAAAGTTCTTTACAGTTATCGACATCAGCAATGCTTTTTTTTCTCAGTCCCAGTACACCAAGAGAGTCAGTACTGGTTTGCATTTACTTACGAAGGAAAGAAATACACCTTCACAAAACTTCCCCAAGGATATTGTGAATCACCTACCATTTATTCCCAAGCGTTAAATGCTAGTTTAGAGCCCTTCGAGCCTCCACAGGGAAGCCAAATACTAACATATGTTGATGATATAACAAAAGAGCAGTGTTTAACAGACTCAATAGCCTTGCTTAAACATTTAGCAAATGACTGTCACAAAGTGAGTAAATCAAAGCTGCAATTGTGTAAAGAAAAAGTAAAATATCTAGGTCACCAATTAAGTGCAGACGGCAGAACTGTAATGGAAGAACAACACCTATGGAAAAACAAAGGAGCACAGCTCAAAAACGACATTTATATGTGACCAGAAAACAAACCAATCCTACCAAAAAACATATACAAATGGGCAGCAATATTGAGCCATGGGAAAACCCACGTCTCAACAGGAGGGATGGTAGGACTGGTTAATCAAATCTATACAACGTATGGATTAAACAATTACTCAAAAATTTTTTGTAGAGCATGTCTTATATGTGCTAAACATAACTCTCAAGGAAACTTAAGACCACAAAGAGGTCACTTTCCTGCTTCACAATATCCATTCCAACATATATATATGGACTTCATAGAACTAAGCCAAAGTGAAGGAAAAAAGTTTTGTTTAGTAATAATAGATGCATTTTCCAAATGGGTAGAAATATTCCCCACAGAACATCCAGATGCTCTAACAGTAGCTAAAGCTCTATGTAAAGATATCATTCCGAGGTATGGAATACCTGAAAAAATATACAGTGATAATGGAACACATTTTGTAAACCAAATAATAACCAAAATAGGCCAAGCCTTTCAAATAGACTTAAAACGCCACTGTGCTTATCACCCTCAAAGCGCAGGACTTGTTGAAAGAATGAATGGAACTATAAAAAATAGATTAAGGAAGTGCATGGAAGAAACAGGAAGGAACTGGACTCAATGTGTAGAACTAGTCCAAATGCACATTAACATCACAGGCTCTGAAGGGTTAACTCCCTATGAAACCTTATTTGGAAGACCTTACAGACTTCCTTATTTTAACAACAAATGGGAAACAGCTGAAGAGCAAAATTTAGCTGACCACATGAGACGAATGATTCAGAAACAAAGCGAACATCAGAATAACCAAGAGCACGTATCCTCTATGTCTCCACATGAGGGACCCCTAGTTGAACCAGGAGATTGGATCCTGATAAAATCAATTAAAAAGAAGCACTGGCACTCCCCTAAGTGGGAAGGTCTATACCAAGTGCTGCTTACAACAGGCACGGCTGCAAAAAATAGCAGAACGAACTACGTGGATCCATTTGAGCCATTGCAAGAAAGTGATAAAACGAGAATAAAAATAGTTTAGCTGTTCCCCGTGTAGTGTAGGAATTTTTCAACAGGCACTAACAAGGAAAGGCCAACTACAAAGGGATTAACAACTCTAGGTTGTTTTTGTCTCAAACCTGGTGAAGATTGTCTCCCCCTTGTGTGAGTGCATAGGAAAAATTCATTAGGATGCGTGTGTTGATTCTTTTCTTCATAAGCATCCTGCTCATAGCAGGGGCATCAGCGTTCAGACCTAATGATAAATGGAAATCTAGCTCTTCGTTAAGTGGAAAGATAAAAAATCCCTGTAATGCCTCTGATGACACCCAGAACACCCAGTTGACCAGGGAATTGTACTATTGTTACCAGAGAAATGACACTAGTGCCACAATCACCTTTGATGGAAAAATAGGGGAATATACACCTAATGGCTGGAGGTTGATGACTGGTTCAGAGTCACCACAGGTATCACTCAGAGAAGTAACAACTGGCTCCTCATGGCTGAACAAGCAGGTATAATGAGCAAAACGGACTGTGTGGTATGTATGGGAGCCAGACCTCTTTTACATGTTGTTCCCTCTACTGTTACATCAGATTGCTTGTTGTCACTAATGAATTTCACAGTTCCCTCAACGAACTGCTCCTTTTGGGACACAGTTTATCCCCTCACCAAAGCGGAGACTAAGAAGCCATTGTTTTCCTCCACAGTAGCTGCAGCCAATTTCACCTGCATAAATCGGACAGGATGTGGCTCCAGCCTAGGGAATCTTTCTGCTGTCAGTTGTGTTCATTTCTTACAGGTTGATCTGCACTTCATGCCACAATCCAGAAGCGACATTTGGTGGTGGTGTGGTGACAACCGCCTGTTTGACCGCCTGCCATATAACACCACGGGACTGTGTGCCTCTGTCTCCCTCATTCTCCCAGCTCTGATCTTTCCCCTCACAGCTGATCAACTCTTAGCCAACTTCCGCAGCGTTCTGCCATACCACTGGAGGCAGAAACGCTCCATGCAAACATCTATGACGGGGTGGAGCAAAGATGATCCCACCTATATAGATGGCATCGGGGTACCACGAGGAGTCCCTGATGAATACAAACTGGCAAACCAGATTGCAGCTGGATGGGAGTCTTTCATCTGCTGGTGGTGTACTACAAACAAAAATGTTGACAGAATTAATTACATACATTACAATGTTCAGCGCCTAGGAAACATGACTGCTGATGGATTTTCTGCTATACATGAACAATTATCTGCAACCTCACTGATGGCTTTTCAGAACCGCATTGCTGTGGACATGCTGTTGGCCGAGAAAGGAGGAGTCTGTGCGATGTTTGGAGAACAGTGTTGCACCTTCATACCTAACAACACTGCACCGGATGGTAAACTAACTAAGGCCCTGGAGGGTCTCCGCTCTCTTAACAGCAAAATGAAAGATCACTCTGGAGTGGACACTTCTTTCTGGAATGGGTTCGGAGATATGTTTGGACAATATCGTGACTTGGTTCTGTCTGCCATGATGTCTCTGGCTCTCTTTGCAGCTCTCCTCACCATCTGCGGATGCTGCTGCATCCCCTGCATAAGATCTCTGGTGGAGAGACTGATTCACAGGGCAGTGGACCCTGTGCAAACCAATGTCACAGAAATGTATGCTCTGCTTTCTTCCAACCAGAACCCCGACGATGACGACTCTGGCGAGGATGAAGGACCGCTGATTCCGACTCAGCTCTTCACCCCAGAAACTCGACTTTAAACACCTCTGAGTGTACCCTTTTTTCCTTTGCTTGTGATGCTGTATCTGAAAATCGAAAGAAATGGATGCAGTTGATTCTAAAATGGAGAAATGGCATAAACAGGAGGGAAATGTTGAGAATATTGTATATAAGTTATGCCATGTTTGTATGTTATGCCATGTTCTATTTTCAGTTATTCAGCCTGCAACAAACTGAAGCAAGAAGTTCCAGTCTGCGGGCAACCTGCACATAATGAGCTCATCCTTGACCCATGTCTGAACTGAGCACACACACACAATTTTACTCCCCTTTGCACACATGGATGTTCCTTCTTCAAAGCATGTTATGAAAGATGACTTCGTCCTTGTATCGAAGAGCTGGTTTCAACTGACTTTCCCACCATTCCCTTATCAGTTGAAACTATGTGTAACCAGGGCGTTCCTTCCTATCTATCTAAATAAAAGGCAGGAGGAATCACAGATTTAGCAGAGTATTCATAGAAGCTTGTAAACGAGCGATCTGTGATATTTCTCCCTGCAGGTGAAAAACCTTACTCAGACTCTCTAGTGTAATTTTTGCAGATTTACTAATGTTTGGGTTTTGAACCTAACAGGATCCATTAGAAAAATAAATCTTGAAGTAAAGGTCCAGAAAATCTCAAATTTTCAACATTTGGATGTAATTGTTACCTAACTGCCACACCAAATTCATATATTACAAGCTCTGGCAACTTCCGGTGTCGCATGACAAGGAACTTGGCACATGAATATACTACACTGCAAAAACAGGCAACTTAGAAAAAAGTTAAAAATCCACACAGATTTGCATATTTTCTTTATACAAGTAAAAAAAAATCTGCCAATCGGAAAAAAATAAGATGTTAACTATAATCCTTTTTTTTAAAGAAAAATTTCTGTCATTTGACGTGTTTTCTCAAACTAAGCTTATTTTGCTATTAAAAACCTTTCTTAATATGACAATTTTTTCTTGCAAGACAGAAAATACCGGCTTCAATTTTCCTTCAAGCAGTGGTTTGATTACACTCGTGTGTGTTTTGGCAACCCCAGCATCAGTAAATGGCTTTTCGTTTTGGTCCAAAACCTAAACAGCTCAGAGGGAAGTCCACTGAGCACGTTGCTGGGAGAGAATGAGCGGCTCTGTTGAGCTGTCTGAGGCTGATTGACAGTTTGTTTGTTCAAAACCTTTTTGTTTTGTCACATAACTTTACTTTTAATGAGGGCTTATGTTTCTGTAACATATCAGACACACTGCCTCAGTGCTCCCAAAGTGAAGGATGACCTAAACTGAATCTGTCCATTCCAAATTAAATACTCTGTTTTTGGCATTCACGTTTGTTTTTTGCACGAGAGCGCTAAATGAGTCTTATTTTTCTGTCCCTTTCTCTGTCAGTTTCTTAACTTTCTCCTGTTGTTTCCCTCTGTTTATGAGTGTTTCTTTGTCCTCAAATTACCTCTGAGCAGTCGTCTTAGTTTCTTTACTTTATTTGACTTGTCTGTTCACTGAACTTTCTCTGTGCAGTTTTCAAATGAAGTTTTCTAGTTCTACCACTGTTACCACAGAATTGTCTACAACTGATTCTACATTACTTGGGTGAAACTTGCTTCGAACTCTTGACTTCTCAACTTTTACATCCTGTAAATCACACATATGATGACAGACTAAATAGTATCAAGTATGATGCTTTCTAGATTCTACTAAACCACAACGGTGAAGTCAGCAAAAGCTGCACCAGATAAAACAGCTGAATATTATCAAGTTTCTTTTCAAGATGTTTGCTGGAATCCATATGTGACAGCGTCTTTGTCCAGACTGATATCATGGAATGTGTGCAGGTGACCTTTAAACTACAGAAACATTAACAAGCTCAACGAAACATGAAAATCAACAACAACCTCTGCAGAAATGTTCAGATAAAAACCATTGACTTTCCAGTAAACCATCTTTGAATCATTTTTACTGTAAAGCATTATGATCATGCATTTTTTATTACATACCAATTACTCATACCCCAATAAAGAATGTGGACATTGAGACCGCAGGAGGAACAACAGCACTCCAAAGAAATGAAACTTAAAAACATTCTCCAACAAAACATGAAAAAAAAACAATGTTTGCTTCAGTTCAAGATTTTTATGTTTTTTGAAAATTCCTTTTATAACACTACAAACGTTCTGTCATAATTTATTTAGTTTTTTTATCAACACTGTTTTGCCAAAAAAGAAAAAAACTACAAGTATTTTTTGCTTTGATATGTTTTTTTTCCACAAACAAGGTAGCTAAAAATAAGCAAACCAAAACAGGAAAAATTATTACTTATAAAACTGTAGAAAATGACACTTTCTCAGATGGACAATAAGGGTGCCTGATGAAAACCAACAGACAACAGTATCAGCCGGTGTGATATAACATGTTATAGTCAGTTCTGCTTTGACTGTACGACTATGAAAGCATCAGAAATAAACTTAGCTCTGTAGAGAAATTTCTAATCTCAAAGACAGCAAATTTATTCCCTTTTTACTTATTTTTCTGATTTTCTCAGGGGACGGTTAAACTGCAAGAACTTTTGTATTTAATTTGTATTTATTTTTAAAAATCAGTTTAGTGTAAAATAGTTTACGTATGTAAACTATTTTACACTAAACTGATTTTTAAAAAGGGAAGAAAAATCCATAATTGTTGGATGTTACTGAACTAATAAATCAATTTGTTGAAATATGATCAAATTATTTCAGTATATTGGCAGAAACTCCAGCCTTTTTTAGGGATGGATGTCTCTGCAAGTTCAGACCAGGATTAGATGTTCATGTTGAAGTTCATGACAGCTCTGTCAAAAGAAGACTGAAGAATCAATGAGCTCTTCTTAAAAAAATTTAGATCTTTTGGAACAAAAGTCACAAAACATATGAAACCAATGAAAAAGATCCCTAATGCTTGTGTTTCATGTGAAGGGGATGATGTTGATGTTAGCTTATTGGTCAATCTACCTTCAAAAAAGTTGTGATTGTTATACAATTCTCTGTCAAAGTTAAGCTTTCACATCCACGAAACTCTCAAATCGTGTCAAGGAAAGTAGAAAAGAACATCAGAATAATGCTATAAATGAGCCGCAGCTTTCACGCTGCCTGCCAGGCAAAAGAACATCAAAGTATCTTCCATCAAGTTTCCTAATGGAGAGCACTTTAATGCTCTCTCCCCGGCATTCCCTGTGGAGTTTTACCATCTAGAAAGCATTAATTTGTCGGGAGGACCTCCATGTTATCACCATGGTTACACATTCCCAGTGGGGATGAGCATCTTCCCTCAAAAGCAACATCCAGAGACAAATCACAGAGGCTGCTTTCTTTTAACAGGAACTCAGCAGAAAGATGAACTTAATGAAAGAGCGTCGGGACAAACCAGTGTCCACTCATTATCTGGTTGCCTTCTGTTGTGTATCCAATTCCCCATGCATGTTATTTAGTGAATTGTGATTCACACATTTGAAGCGATGAGCTTCAGGACCTCAAAAGCCTGGAACTTTCAGAGTCAAACACAATTATCTGGCTGAGACTCAACAAGTAGGGTTCTTCTCGGAGCAGCTTTCAATGTGTGGATCTTCCCAGTCAAGAGGTTTTGGTCAGTCTATGGAGAACAATTTTCAGCATCATCATTTTGCAGCTATAGAGGTCAGAGATGAGCATAAGCGAGCGTGTATACTAAAATGTACAGTAAAGAAATGTAAGAGAAGGTAAGTCTGTCCTGAGAAGCAGACTGAGGGATATTCACACCCTGGACAACTAGTGCTTACCTATGGTCAGATGCTCTGAGTCATGACCGAAGGAACGAGGTCCCAGATACAAGCGGCTGAAATGAGCTTCCTCTGTAGAGTGGCTGGGCACTCCCCTACAGATAGGGTGAGAAGCTCAGTCACTCAGGAGGTGCTAAGATTTCCAAAAAAAAAATCTTTCAAATGTTTCTATCCGGGCTTTTGACATAGCCTGACACTCTGCCCTGCTGGTGTGTTCTGTATGTTTTATACTATTTTACCTTTTGTTTTTTGTGCAGGCAGGCTGCGGCTCCTCTCAGAGGCTGCGCTCTCCACCAGTGGGTCTCTGTGGACCAGCATCCATCTGCCTCCAACTAGCCTGTTTATGCCACTGTATTAGTTGCTCCTTTTCCGGTCCTTAGGGTCGATGCATTCAGAGGAGGATCTATGGTTGTTTCTAGACCTGAAACACGCCGATGACCGGTTCTGCTCCTTTCTTTAAGTTTTGATTATGTTTTTTTTTCTCCACAGCGAGTGGCATATTTTGTGTCACAGTTTGATTTTGTTTTATATTGAAGTGAATGGTGACTGAAATGACAGTATAACATAATTTCTTGTGGTTGTTTGGTAATCTGACCTGGCTCCTGGTAGTTTAGACCTGTGCGTTTCATCAGTTTAAAGCCAGTCAGACCCTCCCTACCCATGAATTTCAAAATAAAACATTCAGTGGCTTCAGCTAAGCTGAGGAGCTGCAGACAGGAAGTGTGTAAATAAGGTGTTTTTTCTGTCATTTGTCCATGAAAACCAATCAGAAGACGCTTTTCCGCCACATCTAATGAGCAGCTTTACTGCGAGCAGTACACACACGCTGGTGTCACTAAGCAGAACAAAAGTCTGCCAGTTGATCTCAGTTTTGGTTTTCTAAGAAGGTCACTGCGTCTGAAACAATCCACATAACAGATGCCGCTTTGCAGACTGAAGCCAGAGATTAAAGACATCTGCTTCTCTTTCGCGCTCGCCCCGTAACATCGTCTTTAATAACTCACCATTCTCTAATGTGACATTTCATTCAGCGCCACTGCGCCAAACAAAATGTCAGTGAATCTGCTGCGATCACATGTGGCTCTCAGCATTGTTTTGCCTGGTTTTCACTTAGATTTTTATTTATTTATTTATTTATTTCTGTCTGAATCTGATCGGTTGAAAACTGTTAAGTGTAGGGACATTTTCTTTGCTCTTAATGTTCCAAAAAGTAGGAACTTTGCTTAACCCTTTAACTACCAGAAATGAGATAAAGACAACAGAGCAGCTGAAAAGTCTGTTTCTTTAACTCCAGTGTGACTGTGACCTTTACACTGTCTTTGAACTATAAAAGTAGTTTTACTTAAAGGTGCACCAATCGGTCTTAACATGGTGATCTTTTTTCAGTCAGAATAATTTTACAGCATTCCTACCCATTCACCTCAAGTCCAAAGGACTGTCACACAGAGGAAATAGTTTTAAATTTTAGGGATTTATTTTGTACCTTTTTTCCTCTCAGTCAGAATCTGATTTTTGAAATAATATCTATTCTGAGATTTGGCAGGTTCATTTTCCACTCAATTTGGACAAGGCAGATTTTTTTTTTTAAAGAACCATTTCAGCAGCAGAAAACGGATCAATAAAACATGAAATCCACCGGTAATCTGCAGATTTAATCCATAATTCTCCTTGAAAGCTACAACTGAAATAGAGCACAGCAGGTTTGTGGAGACAAGGATCGCTGCAGAAGGTGTTTCCTTCCCTCTCAGTGCAGTCAGAGGAACATGACCTTCAAAGATAAACCCTGTGTGACAGAAATGTTTCACAAAACTAATTTAAACAAACTGTTTTCCTTCAAGACAGGCTGTTTCTGGTTTTTGCTTTGCGCGTCACCAATGTTCAAACCACACAAGTGGATTACACAACAGCTCTTCACACACTCCACCATGCCCCCAGATTTTCTGCATTACTCATATGTAGCCGCTTTCTGTCTGCGTGAACTCTGGCAGGAGAGAGCTGACATGTGAGCTTCTGCTCCTGGAAAGCTTTCAGTTTCAGTTTGTGTCAGAATGGGAGGAAGATTATCATCTACATCCTCAGTTCGGACCACAAATCGCAGCTAATCTTTATCCTTCAAAGGACATTCAGATCACTGAGAAAGCTATGATCACAGGAAAGAGTGATATTTGTTTGGTACATTCATGCGTTTTAGATAATGGAAAATACAACATCACTTTGAATTGGGCACAAACCAGCTGATTTTTTAAAAATAGTATTTATTCTTGAAAATGTATCTTTCTGTGTGACGAGAAAATAATGAATCAACTGAAAACGTTGATTTTTATTTGACACAATTGCGTTACTCCAATTTTACTCTAATTTAAAAAAAAACACACAACACAAATCAACAACAGAGACATCAAACAGGTAAAAGTAACTTAAAAAATCTGAACTTTTAGCATAACTGCCACATTTTTCACAAATCCTGCAGAATTGGAGGAAGAAAATATGCTTGAGGTTGAGAAAAAGATAGATCTATATAATTGAAGAAGGACTGCTAAAGGAGAAGAGGAAGATTTAAACCAAAGCACCAGATCAACCAATCAAAACACTTCCTGTCATACTTCCTGAGGCAGTAGAAGCAAGTTTAAAAGCTGGGAGATTTATCTTTACCAGAGGAAAAGATTAACCAGTGAACAAAAGAGGTTAATAAGTATTTTTGATTGATTGATTGTTTTCAAAAATGGAAACTAAAGATTTCGAAATAATCCTTACTAAAAACACACCAGACCAATTAATTCCAATTAATCTGTTTTCTTTATTGGCATTTCTTGAGCTTTTGCTGCAAACAAAATGCTTTGCTGTTGTTTTTTAAGGTGAGAATGAACTATTTCATTACTGCAAATTCCACCTTTAATCAATATAGTTCATGTGTAGAATATAAAGTGCTTTAAAGAAAAAAAGACAGCAGCACTTATCAATCATCAAGTCACCTTGAATTAATTTAATCATTTCAAAAACAAAAGACTGTGCTGATATAACACAATTCCAGTTGTTGTACTCTGATCCAAAATGAAAAGTTTTTAGGCTAAGTTTGAACATTGCAGAAGTATGTCCCACATCAGCTTAGCAAACGCTTGTAAAAAGCAGATGGAAAGGAGAACATGGGAGTAACTGCATGTTTGAATGTCTAAAGGAAGGAAGGTGACTACATGAGTCATCTACGTTTCTCCCAACAACACGCCCTTAACCACAGACACAGAGTTGCTTCATTCAAAGCTTTTCATTGGTTAATGACGTAACTCAAAACTAATCTACAATGCAACTTTACACACCCACACAAGTGTGTACGACAACTCTATCAGCTTCTTTCTTCATTTCCATTCATTTCACCTGAGGTCATCTCAATGTCACAAAAGAAAACAAGAACCAAGCCATGGGGAATTTACTTAAAGACCCACTCCAATGAAAATGGTGTTTGGGGTCTTTTTAACACGTTCTTGTGACATTTTCTGATGATTGAGGACATATTCAAAGAAAATAAAGCATAAAATGTCATTTCTGAGTATTTCTTTAGTCTAATCGCTGTGATTCAGGAGCAGACAAGAGACTGGTGTTTGAAAAAAAAGTGAAAATGACACCAGTTTTTAGAATTTTAGCTAAAAATTGCATTAAAAGACCACTGAGAACATTTTTAAAAGATGATTAGAGCGGGACTTTAAGAGGGCTGTTACCCACTTTTGTTTGGACAGTGAAAAGATTTCGACGGCTTTTTCTTAATCGCCTTTTAAAAGTGACCGACAAATTACTTGGAAGGGTCTGCAGAGACATGACAAAAATGAACTGCAACCATCAGGAACAGGTTCTGTAAATCTGTGCAACCCAGCTGGAGTCCTTTTTTCATCTGAAGCAAAGGGAACGGAAAGATCTGAAGAACTCTGTTTCTCTGCAGATCTGAGGCGGGTCAGCAGCTCGAAGACTCTCTGACACAGAGGTCTCGTCTGTCTGCGTCTCAACTCCACCTGCTTTTCATTTCCTTAAGTGTGTCTCACACTTTCCTTTCTCTGACTCACTCTGATTGATAAATATGATTACAGAGGAAGGAAATGGAGAAATAATAGAATTTTGACAAATTTGAGATCAAATTAAGACACCAGCACTGAGATGATACCACACTCATGCTATCTAAAGAGCCTGACAGCATTTAGATGCTGTCAGACTCCTTAGACTGTATTTGAGCCTCAGCTAGCTTAAAAACAGAATTTTTGGCAGGCCATGAGAATTTGCAGGTTACAATCACCCCGCAGGGATTTGAGGGCCGGGAAGTGGGAAAATTGATTATTCCTCTCCTGGGTTTTCCTCCCGCCGCCTCTCCATCCCACAGCTCTAGATCAGGGTCCCCTCCTGCCACAGGCTGCTGAAGAGCTGCTGCACTGTGGCTGCAAACAAGCTGCTGCTTCACAGAGCTTTTATCACCCAGCAGAGGACCGTCTGTGATGGAAAACGGTAAATGATGAACACGTTTTCATCCAAACCGGGTTCCCACAAAGAGCTGATCAGCATGTTTATCATTTGGACTAAAGCCCTGAGTTCAGCCTTCATCACCGAGAAGCACCGTGTGCAACTGACAGTTCACAATTTTCTAACTAGAAGATGAGAGCCTCTGCAGCTCAGGACTTTCTGAGACAAAATCAAAGACTGAAAAATGTTCAAGGGGTGAACACAGTTTTTTTCTTGTTTGTAATATAAAATCTTTCAGTTCTGGAGAAGATTAAACCCAGTGGATCATTTCCAGAAAGAGATTTTTTTTTTTTTTTGGTCAGATTCTGGTGTGACGGACAGAATCGTGTGTGAAACAAAGATGCCTTTAAGTATCAGCGCATGACGTGAAATAACTTTTCCTTCACCGACTGATGCGCAGAGCAGTTGTGGGGCGCTTTGAGCAGCAGAGGATGGAAATGAAAGCCGGAACATTTGTAGCACGCAACTTTAACAACTGTCAATCACAAAAAGAAAACCTAGAGTTCTAAACTGTTCCTTCTGATACAGAGCAGCAGCAGATTTACATCATACTGCGTTTAGATAGAAGACCCTCAAAGCGTGTTTTATCCAGCTGTGTTGGGCAACAGTTAAACCAGAACAGCAGTTTTGGGACCTTCTTTTCACTATTTAGCTAGAGGCTTACTCTGAGACTGTTACTTTAAATTCAACAGACAGCCAATAATGTGATACGAGTTTTTATCTGTGAGCTGTGATATGATAGCCAGAGTTAAAGTTCTGTTGTCTGCCAACACCTTTTCTCACCTTCTTCAACCTACATATTGTAAATTATATTACATGCTGGTCTTGCGATATCCACCAATCTCCCAGAATAATCTGTGTGGGGTGGAGATTGCATTTTCTCCCTGTGCATGCGTGGAGTTTGTCCAGGCACTCCGGCTTCCATTCACAATCCAACATATGCATCGTAGGTCGACTGATGACTACAAATTGTCCCTATGTGTGAATGTGTGTTTGTTGGTCTGCGATAGACTGTTAAAGCATTTGAGTTGTAACCCCACCTTTACTTCACAGCAACTGGGATAGGCCCCAGCATCTCTACAACCTTAAAAGGAATTGAACAGGTTTGGCAATGGATTGATGAATGCATGGATGGTGGTTTATTTGCAAATTCATAATCATACAGTGGTTATTTGATTTCACAGTCAACTGTTTGCGGACTTGCTATTTTCCATATTTTTTCCATGCAATTTTGCTTGTTGTTTTTTTTTTTTTTTTTTTACATGCTCTACATCCTGATTGGCTTTTGATCCTGTCAATCAATCTCCTCTGTGCTGTGTCTCCTGTACATAATGTGTTCCGTTTGCCATATTTACATAAATCTTTCATCACAATCAGATCTTTATTTTCTTTCAGATTTTAAACAAGAGATGGACTGAAAGTCTGAGCAAAGTGTATAAAGTTTTTACTGATGGGTTTTACAACCTTTAAACATCTATAATCATACTTTGCAGGTTTCATCAATCGCAGGTTAATTTTAGAATGACAAACGAGGGAATAATGTAAATTCAAACTTTGTTAAACATGCTCTTGTCTTTAGGGTTGCGGTGGTTGTTTGGAAGATAAAACAATCTACCTGTGGGTTTTCCTGTAAATGTAGACACATTTACTAGCTGTACTGAGAGTTAAAAATGGTATTAAAAAATTTTATTTTCCTTCTGTTTATCAATGTCCACAAGGAAATTGACAGTTTTGGGCCACAGCTCAGAAAAAAAGTGTGTCCGGTCACGTAGATACATCACGTAGGGATCCGATGTGAAACCATGAAAACTACATTAGCTCAGACAAAAAAATCGTGAAATCTGTCTGCCAGTTTGAAAATATCCGTCTTTGTGCTTCAAAAGGTCATTTAAGGCTCCACATCTGTAACTTTGAGAAAAATCGAACACCTGACAAACATCAATTAAATGAAAGCCTGAAGCCCAAAACATTGAAGCAGTTCTGTCCATTTTCTGCCGGGATCTTTATCTCTGCAGGCAGGTGAAGATCCATGAAAACACTGTCAGACACGTTCCCTGCCCCAACACTGTCAGAGCTGCAGGTGTTTCCACACAGAAAACTAGACAAGAAAAAACTACCCAGCAAAAGGGTCTTCGTCTTGGGAGCAAACCAAACGACATGAGAGCGATGGTCAATCTGAGGACTGCGAGCAGCATAGATCTGTCCTCAGGATCACACTAAATGAAGCCATGAGAGAGACCTGGAGGTCAACGTCAGACAAAAACAATGAATCTCTGCAGATTTCAGAAAGTTCTGCACTTCTGACACAGCACCTTTTCTGAGCCAAAATCATGAAAGTGTGTTTCTTCTCTGACGAGACGTGAAGTCTGTGCGGCTGTAACTGCAGAGCTGCAGTGTCCTTCAGACACTGGAAACAATCAATAAACTGTTAATGGTTGGAATGAATGAAATACAATAGGTGTTTTTGAGATGCAGATGTTGGATCAATGAGTCCTAATGTTTGCCTCAGATGCAGCAGAGCTCTAGTGAGAGTAAGCTGGAGGAGAACGATACTGTAAGTTACAAAACAAACCAAAATCCTGAAATAAGATTGATTCAAAAACTCCTAAATTACATCCTCGGGTGTTACACAGTGCCAGCATTTAGCTGTTACAATATGTGTTGCATTTGTTAGATTTCCACTGTGGACATGTTCCAGCTTTAAACTTCAAACATGAGTTATATTCAATCATGAAGACATCCTATGTTCCCACAATGTGAAAGATTAAGTCGTCAGGAGAAAACCTGCTGAGGTTTTCTGTTCAGCGGCATTATAGTTCCCGCCTCACAGTCTAGTTTTGCTGCAGGTTTCTTCTTGTCAGAGACATATGTTTCTTTCCACAGCATCCCAGTTAAAAGCACTGTATTTGGGGCGGAGGATTAAGAAAAATTCTCCCATATTCCCTTGCTTCGTACATTTAGATCATTGTTACAAACACTGAATTTGGCCCTTTTGGAAATACCTGAATTATAACAAATGTAAATAAAAAAAAACGTTATATTTTGTTTCTTCATGCTGTGTTTTGAAGATATTATTGGGACTCCAACCATTCCTGAATGAATTGAAATTAGTGTATCTGAAACAGTTGAATTGTAGTGCAACAACCTCCAATTTTAGTCTGAGATAAACTCAAATCTGGGAGCAGCATCCAATCAGGTAGAGGATCACAGAGGAACACCCGCAGCGGCGTTCTCTACTGATGCGCCGCACTAAGGAGGTCTGCTGCACACAGACTCCACAGGTGAAGAAAGACATCTGAGCTGCTCGGTTTTGCTTGGTGAGGGCTGCAGCGGCAGAATAAAAAACCGGAATCTAACTTCTGTTTGCATTGTAGTGGTCCTCAGCTCCTTTGGAATCTTGCAGAACTAGAAAGGCTTAGAAAGGCTGCAGCACACAAAAGGTTCTGGAAAGACCAGGGATATCTGCTTATGAAAATTTGCTGCAACCTGATACATTTACAAAAAAAATGGTGGTCTTTTAAAGACACTTTCATCATCCAAATCAGTTGACCTTTTATAGTGGAAAAATGTAGGTTTTATAAATCTTTTGGGGACACGACTCACATGAACATTTAGTATAATTATGGGTCAATACTTTATTATTGCCACCATTCAGTCAGGTTTGAGGTGGTGTAATATAAAAAAAAACATAAATATAAAGGAAAGATCATTTACCAAAAAAACCCCAACAATTGTTATAACTGGGACAGGGTGTTTTTTTAAATGACAAAAATGAGGACAATCCAATGTGGGTGGAACCCCTACTTTGGGGAATTTACATACAAAGAAGAGGCTCTGCCTTTTTAGCTACTTTAGAAGCTTAGACTTTAATAAAACTCATAAAATAGTTATGCAACCAAGAACATGTTCATTCTGTGACAGTTTATGATATTTAAAATGGATTCATTTCAACTGGAAAGCTTCAGTGAGAACCTGACTGTGACCATAATAGACCAGATGTGTAAAACCTGACGGACTCACAGCGGGTTTTATAAACATCTATGCAAGAGTCAATTACGCTTTTGTCCAAGATAATGTTTGCTCTGCCTGTTTTATTGAACAAATATTTTGAAGTTACCTATGTTTTTCTTTCTAACTTGTCCTGTTCAGCAGCTGAACAAACGGATAAGAGCTGAAGGCCTCTTGTGTTGGGCAGATTTTACTTTTACAACAGGGGGTTACGAATCTTCTGACACACGAGGTGTATATTTGTATAAACCCCTTTTATATTTGAAGCTAAACTTTATCTATATTAATTGTGTTGTATACATTTCTCTTTGGACCAGACAGAAAAGAGAAGAGAAAAGAAAAGAGTTGGACGTGAAAGATGAGGGATGAGGGTACAAAAGAAAAGGGAAGAAACGGGGGATTTAGGGAGATGGAGGGTATGTTTTATGTGTTTATCTACTTATTTTTTGTACTTATACACTTTATTTATTTTGATCAGCTTCTTTATAGCTTAAGCCTCCAAAAGCAGAAAGAGCAACAACAAAATAAAAATAAAAAAAACTAGTCAGACAATAAATCTTCCATTTAGCCACCTTTGACTCACTTCATGCTTGCCGTTAAGAATCCCATGGATGTCAGAGATTAACAGTCCATTTTATATATTATGGCTGTGACTGTTCTGGTAAAAATCCAGCCTTTGCTGAAGCCTCTTTATTGAACAGATTCATAGCAGCATGAGATCTGGACGTTTACTGAAGACAAAGAAAATCAAAGACCAACATTCACCATCCAAAGGATACAAATTTGAACTGATACTGGTTCAAACTGAACACCTTACAAACCCAACCGGACCAAACTGCAGGTAATGAACATCAACAAGATCAACGTTTTCTCTCAACCCTGCAAATCTCTACAAATGTTTCAGGTGGACTTTTTGTTACCAGGTAACAGTTAAACTAATGATGTCACACACTGTAGCAGCAGGTAAGATCTGTCAGTAAAAATGTAGACACAAACCCAGGATCCTTGACCACTTTAGGGCAATGATACTATGACCAACTCATTGGCCTTGAGGTAGAGTGTCTGCCCTAAGACAGGTAAGTCATGCGTTCATATCCATGATAAAGTCATGCCAAATACTATAAATGAGACCCAAAGCCTCCCTGTTTGACATTCAGTATTAGGGGGTTGGATTGGGAGGGTTAACCACCAAATGGTTCCCGAGCGCAGCTGTGTCTGAAGCTCACCACTCCCCCAGGGGATGGGTCAAATGTGGAGGACAAATTTCACATACCCAGATGTGTGAGAACTAATGGGACTTTAACCTTAATGATCATGTGACTTCACTTAACTCATTTCCATCTTTTCTGTAAAAGCTGCAAAACTTTGATTGCCATGGTGACTGTGCATTTCTACGAACTAACATCTCTGGCAGAAATGCCATTTGTTACTAGCAAATTAAAAAAAAGAAAGCCATCATTATTAAACACTGTTATTTTCTACAATCAACAAACCGGTAGCAGTGTAGGAGTGGGGGGGGGGGGCGTTCAAGGTGTAAATTGTGACATTTTTACGGAGCATTCAGACTGTAACAGTAAATTAGTTGAGCACATGGAGGTCGTGTGTAATCATAAAGCAGCCGGATTAAAGAGGGGGTGACCTCCCTGTGGGAAAGTGGAAGTACAGGCACCGGCTTACCGCTGTGCACGTGAACGTGGAAGCTGATGATTTAGTGTGCACACACACCTGTCTATCTGTACCCATTCTTGTTGTAGAGTAATTGATGGATCTCCACCGAGCTGCAGGAACGTTTACATCTGTGTCCTGATCATGTTCACAGTGTTTGATCCAGACTTAGGCTGACAGGAACAAAGATCCTAATTCTAGTGGAATGTAAATGCAAGGATCTAGAGTTTGATTTAAAAACACGCCGACAGTCATAACACAAAGAATCCAAATGCAGAAGGAATTAAAATGAAACAGTTGAAAAAAAAGAGCTGCTTTTTGTTTCTTTTCTTTTAAGTTTCATTTGAAAAAATAATAAAGACACCCCACCCCACCCCTTCAATTCCTGAATGTGGTGCAAACATGGAGGCATCCGATGCTGCAATTACTCAAAAGACTCCTGAAGACTGGTGTAAGAGAGGAGCAATTCCCTATTGTTTTCTCATGTAGAAACTTTCATCAAAAAGAAACATTTTAGTCCTACTTTACTTTATCCTGCCTCACTAGCCCCTTTTTGAATGTAATTGGATTGAGTGAAGTAAACTTTTCTCCGACTCTCTTCAGGCTTCCTTTTTTTGCCGCTCAGAATCCTACGAATGATGTCAGACATTATCAGTCCAGCTTAAATTTTATGCTTATGATTTGCTCTGGAAAAAGTAGATAAAAGTAAGAAAAGTTACTGCAGTTGCCTGGCTCCAGAGTGGCTAGGTTTCAACTTTAAAAACAAAAAGCGGTTTTGAGAAGTATATTGTTTTAGATTGTTTATAGAAAATGTAAAAATGTTATGGCCTACAGTTACTGAATAAATCACTCCTTCCATTTTGAAACAATTCTCTTTAACTCAAGTGCATTTTTCAACACTTGAGCCTAGAAAAACTGTTTTTCTCTGAAAAGATTTGATCCATTTGCATAAAGTTCAGCTTGAAGGAGGAGAGCAGAACTTCAGCTCATTTTGGCATCATTTGAATATCTTCAGGCTCACGTCTGTTCTCCATCTTTGTTTGGTTTCGTTTCTCTGCTCCTTCATCGCCTACCTCTGCAGAGCATAACGTCTCATTTCTGATTGGTTTAGACCAACAGTAAACTCATATTTGTGTACACAGACACACACACACACGTACACAAACACCAGCTCTCCACTGAAGGACTGACAAAAATGAGCAGATGATGAATTTACTGCAGAAGTGCTTTGTCCCCCATTCTCCTCTCATCACCACTGACTGAACACCGGACAGGATGATGGATGTCCAACCCCTCCCTAACCCCCCCCCCAGCCCCGAGCTCACCGTCCTGCCAGCGCTTAATGGTGCATTCCAATAAACCTCCATTCAGCCTCCACATCACTCACTGGTACCACTGCTGCTTATTGACCCAGCCAGTTATTACTTTCTAATGGAGTCAGAGCCGATCTGAAAGTTAAATTTGAGCTGGAATCAATAAGCGCAGGATGAATAACCAGGGAAGTAAATTATTTGCTTAACCTCGCACGTTTAGCCCTGCAACTCTGAGGGAGGCAATTAGGACAAAGCACAGATTTGACATGTAAATATAATTCTGAGTCTTCCCAGCGGCAGTAAAGCAGGAATGTCAGAACAGAACTGAGTGTTTTGAAGGAAGAGTCAGCGGGAAGTTCATGTCCTGGCCAAACATGAAACCCAGCTGGTTTGTTAGAAAGTCGCGGCAGCAAATGTAAACAGCAATTAGCATAAACTCAGACACAGAAAGGTCAATAATGGTGCTTTCAGGCGACTACAGAGAGAAAAATTAATAACAGTCTATTCAGCAGCTGTGAACTCCACACAGATACAGCCTAAAAGCATGACGTTTATTGCAGAGTTATGCTGAAAATATAGACAAAATATAGTAAGAGCTTGCAGAAGGAAATGAAAACAGAATTAATGAGATTTCTTAAATTTAAAAAAATATATACGTTTTGATCTAATAGTACATTATTTGAAAACTTGACTTGAAACTGGATTTAGATCTTTAGCTAGCATTCTTCAAACTTGGCTACTCTAGTTTACACGCAGCAGTGAGATATAGCAACGTAAAGAGGGTCAAGGACACTCAATGACACGCTCCTTTAAATGTCTCAGTGACACTGATAACAACCAGGCGACAATTATTTGAATTTTACTCTAAATCCTCCTTGAAAAGAGCACTAACTGGAAGCAGTAGCAGTTCGTTAACCTCTTTAAAGGGCCTATTTCATGCAAAATCAACTTTTTTGAGCTTTTAAGTCTTTTCTAATGTTAAATCCTCACAAAGCACAACCACAAAGTGGTAATTCAATCCATATACACGTCACTGAGCATTCCTCTAAAACCCTGCTCTCTGAGCACCAGCCCCTCCCAATCCCCGAAAATGACTGGGTCACCACGCTCATACGTATTCTCGTGGGTTTCATGTTTGACAAGCAAGAGTCTGCACTGTCAGCACCACCCCCAGGATAATTCACACACCACTTTCTCTGCTAGCGGTGATTGGCAAAACGCTTTCATTTTA
Source organism: Oryzias celebensis (assembly GCA_014656515.1). Classification (NCBI taxonomy): domain Eukaryota; kingdom Metazoa; phylum Chordata; class Actinopteri; order Beloniformes; family Adrianichthyidae; genus Oryzias; species Oryzias celebensis. The sequence goes on from BNCR01000005.1 coordinate 12,298,682, forward strand.
GCATCGACTCTGAGATGAAATGATTCCTCTTGCACCTAATCTGCAAAAACTTCCTGATAGGAAAATGAACTAGCAAAAATAACTCATATTTCATATTTGTTAGTATGCCTAAAGTAACACATTATTATATATATGGATATATTTTACTTTGAAAGGCTTAAAAAAGCATGATACAGGCCTTTTAATACCCAGAGATGTCACTAGCAACACTTGAATAACACTCTTTCACCTAGCATAACTCTTCGACCATTCACGCGACCAAATGAATCTATTGATTCTGATGTAAAGAAAAGCGGCTTTTCATATCAGCATTGCACCGATATGAAAAGCTGCTTTTGGGCGCTCTGTGACAGAATCACTTGACTTACACTGATTGCGCAAGCACTTCACTACTGTAAGAAAGTGTTGAATTTCAGTGCAAGGCTGTTTTTTCTCCACTTCAAAATCCACTACAATTACATTATTGAATATACAGTTGAAGAGTTACAGTAGTCGAAAGAATGCCAACACTGGAGCCAAATCTCTGGTTTTAAAGGGTTAAGAATCCCCAAGGACGTATGTGACAAAAGTAAAGCAGTCTTAATCAACTCCAGCGAAAACTTAAACAATTCACAACAAAAATACACATTAATGAAAACTGCACTGGGGCTAAATGTTGATAAAAGTTCAAATGTTTTCTATGTGTTACATACAAATATACTGTTGTTTGTTCCCCTTTGCAAACAAGCATTTGCTTTTTAATTGTAATGACTCTGCGTCCTGTATGTTAGTGAAGTGTTTCAAACTGAGAAAGTTTGTTGATTAAAAGAGGTTTTAGACTAATCTAATGACACCATAGAAATTGCTGTCAAGAATGGGTGGTTTGGAGGACCCAGATCCAAGAGCCGTGGCTAGTAATGGAAACTCTGAGTCTTTACTTAATAAACTCAGGTGTGAGAAAATAATTAAACTTCAACAAAGCAAACAAATAATATAAAAAATAAATTGAACAACTAAATATAGTAAAACAATTGCAAAAGCAGCAAAATCTGGCTTGTTCAAGGAATTATTAGCCTGCAATTGTGTTACAGGAGCTTCAAAATATAAATAAAAGCAGCACCTGGCAGGCTCTCTCTGGTGTCTTTGGGGCCTTTAGTGGGCTTATTTCTGTCATAAAACAAACCGTTTTCATTATGGAGAGCGTGAAGACAACCTTTATTATGCAAGACCCCGGCATAAACTGATCTGATTACACTAACTTTCAATTTTAAATAAGCTTCAAACAGGAAGTTAGTGTGTTTCCCCCTGGTGCTAATATTAGGGGCCTTGTTTTGATCCATATAGACATTTTCAGAAAGGCTGGGGTTTGGTGTTGCCTGAAAGTATCAATGACCACCAGGAACTTTGAAACCAGCTTCACTTTAACTCGCTTGAAGCCCATGTCAGCACAAGGAAAGAACATGGAGACAGTCAACCCAACTTCTGACTGTTCAAAGACTTTGAGAAAGTCAAAGAAAAGACAAGGGAGACACAGATATGAGCAAGAAAACATCAAATGTCATTACCAGGTGGAAGAAAAACTGAAGGTACATCTGTTAGGTGTGTTTTATTGCAAAGATCAATGGATGTGAGGACTTAATATTAACAGATCAACACAAATGCTGGCAAGGAGTGCCACACAACCACCATCAGAGAGAAAAACCCAGCTACTTATCAGAAAAAGTAAAAGGCCTCCCTCTGCTGAAACTAGACTTGATTATCTTTCTGTGCCAACAACGTGATCTTTTCTTCCTCTGAAAACAAGGAGGAAACTGGGTAATCACTTCAAAAGAAAGGAAACTGAGCAGGCTGTTATTTGCAGAGTGTGACACATTCACAGTAAAGCATCGACACATGCACACAAATAACACAGGAGTTAGACCAGAGCACATTTGGTGTGTTATTTCTGTTGCAGAGCCCCCTCTCATTGCCATCTGCTGCTTTTATTTAAAGACAGAAAACTGTGCAGCATGTTTGTGTGCCGTGTGTCTAACATGTTCTGCAAATCTAAACTCTGTTATGTTCCTTGATGATTTATTCATGCATTCCCGAGTTTGTGACTTGAAGAGAAATACTGCGCTTTGTGTTCCTTCGCTGATCCCATCTACTGTTTGGATGATGTGATGATGCTCCAGGTTTGTCGCTTTCTCGCAGGAACACTGGAGAATGTGTTTCCACAAAAAAACATTTGTGAAATGAAAGGTCCTTGTATGAAAGCATTTCAGCACAGAAGCTGCAGAGTCCAGGACTCAAACCATCGCCGTTCTAATGAGCAGATGACAACTAACTCTGCAGACAGGTCTATTTTTTTTCTTCATTCTCTCAGATTGCATCATTTACCCTTCCTCCTAAAAAGCAAGGCTGACCAACAAAGGTCCACTCGTTTAAGTGAAGCAGCGCAATTTCAGTCCAACTAAAAGCAGGTCTTAGTAGAGTGCAGATCTGCTCTGATTGACCTACTTTTGGGATTTCGTGTAAACTACAAATCTTACAGGACAATCTGTGTCTCACTACATCAAACACTTAGAAAGTGCAGCACCTGTGGGATATTTGTCCAAGAAATCCCCTCAAGTCAACATGGTGTGGCTGTTTTTACAATGGGTGAGTTTTAAAAGGGCCCATACCATGAAAAGAATAATTTTTTTTGAGTTTTTAAGTGTTCATTCCTCACTAGAAAGAACCCCAAAGAGGAATTTAGATCAATTCACGCATTTTTGAGTAATTCTCCAAAAACCTGTGCTCCTAGCCGCAGCCACTCCCATATCCACAAAAGCAAGCGGGTCCTCACCATGTGACGTAGACCAGTGAGAACAAATGAGAACACCTACCAGGAAGAGTCTGTAATGCAAGCCCCGCCCCCAGGCTACTGCAAACATGCACCAACTTTTACAGCGGAGCTAGCTTTGAAGGTATCATGGCTGTTGGTGCCAGGCGGGCTGGTCAGAGTATTCCAGAAACTGTCAATCTACTAGGATTTTCATCCACAACTATCTCTGGGGTTTAGAGAATGTTCTGAAAAAGAGAAAATATCCAGTGAGCTGCAGTTCTGTGGGTGGAAATATCTTGCTGGTGCCAGAAGTCAGAGGAGAAAGGTCAGATTGGTTCCAGCTGATAGAAAGACACCAATAACTCAAATACCCACTGGTTACAACCGAGGTCTGCAGAAGAGCATTTCTGAACGCACAACACGTCCAACCTTGAGGCAGATGGGCTACAGAACAGGAAACTGAGGCTACAATTCACACAGGATCATTAAAACTGGACAACAGAAGAATGGAAAAACTTTGCCAGGTCTGATGAGTCTCCATTTCTGCTACCACATTCAGATAGTAGGGTCAGAATTTGGCGTCAAAAACATGGGTTTATCCTGCCTGATATCAACAGTTTAGGCTGGTGGTGGTGGTGTAGTTGCCCACACTTTGGGCCCCATGTCAAAAAGCTGCAATCATCTCAGGCTGGTTCCTTGAACATGACAATGAGCTCATTGAACTCAAATGACCTCCACAGTCACCAGATCTCAAACCATAGAGCACCTTTGGGATGTGGTGGAATGAGAGATTGGCATTATAGATCAAATCTGCAGCAACTGTGTCACGCTATCATGTCAGTATGGACAAAACCCTCTGAGGAATGTTTCCATTACCTTGTTGAATATATGCCACCAAGAATTAAGGCAGTTCTAAAGGCAAAAGTGTGTCCAACCCAGCACTAGCATGGTGTACCTAATAAGTGACCAATGAGTGTACATGCACATACTCAAAACATGACTGGCTGCAGGATATTTTTCTGTAAATTTCGCAAAACTCACAAGATACACTAGGGTATAAACATTCTGTTTGTGAGCGTAAGTCATGGCTAAATTGATGCTTGCAGACTGTAAAAACAGAACTGCCATAAAAAGCTTATGCAGCAATCTGACTCTTTGGTTCTGAATCACAGTGCATCCATTTGTACTGCTTTGACACATTACAACGGTTTCTTGATAAAGCACCACCTTTTTCACTTAGTGCATGTTTGTCATTAAAATGTGTCTGGCTGCACCTGAACTGTTGATAAGCAGTTTTTAACTCCATAAGTGAATCAATGACAGGAACAACAAAAAGTGAGTCAAAACATAATCCAGAACGTCCTGCTTCACAGGGCTGAGCCTTCATCTGTGATTTCAACGCTTCTGCGATAAGTCGGGTGTAAGAGGTGAAGGCGATGCAGCAGAGAAACTGCTGAGCAGTGCATGTACTGTGCATGCTGCCATCTGCTCCAATCAATGCTACAAATCCTGAGTCCTGAGTTAAGTTTTGTGTCTGCTTCTCCTTTTGGATGGTTGCTAATAGAGGTGATCGCAACTTACCGCCGCTCTGAGCCCCTCAGTCTGGAGCTCCAAGGGTTAATGATGACATACAGGACAGCCCAAAGTATTAATACTTGAAATGACAACCAGCTGTAAGAACTTCCATACACTTGTGCTGAAACTTTACATATTAGAAGTTCTGGAGCAACTCACTTTAAATGATGATATACATTATAAATCTGTGCCAGAGAAACTGCCAAAAACAACAAAATTACCATTGAAGATGCACTAGAAAAAATCTAGAAAATAGATCTGACAAAATACAAAAAATAAATCAATAAAAGCCATTAAAATAATAAGTTTTCTTCTTTCACTTATCTGGAGCCAGATCTTAGGAGAAGCAGTCTAAGCAGAGATGCCTGGGCCTCCATCTCCACAGAAACTTCTTCCAGTTCCACCAGGAGAACCCAAAGATGCTCCCAGGCGAACTAAGAGACTTACTCTATCAAGTGTGGGGTCTTCTCAGAATACCTTCCCAGGTAAGTGTCCAAAAGGGATATGAAAGACGTGCCCCGAGGTGCACCTCAACAGGATCCTTTTAATGTGAAGGAACAGCAGCTCCACTCTGAGCTCCTTCCTGGTGACTGAGCTCCTGGTCCTATCTCTGAAGCCACACTCTCTGCTGAGGAAACTCGTTCCAGCTGCTAGTATCTGGGATTGTTTCCTTTTTATCATGACCTAAAGCTTATGGCTATAGGTGAGGGTAAAAACATAGTAAATGGAGGACTTTTCTTCTGGCTCAGCTCCTTCTTCAATACAACTGATCATTACAGCAACAGCAGCAGCTGTCAATCTCCCACTCCATCCTTCCCTCACTTGTGACCTTAAAGGAACACAAACTCTTCCACTTGCCCAGGGAAGGTAAACCACCCTTTTCCAGTCCTTAACCATTGCCTCTGACTTGCAAATGCAAATGCTCCCATACATCGGACCCCAGGAGGCTGACTGGCGGCCAAACAGAGAGCTGCTGTAACAGTGGGTAGGCAGCCTGCTTGGGCCTCCTGGACTTTGAGATATTTCTCTTAATTTAATTGACAAAAGATATAAATGATAAATCCCTGATTTAATTTTAAATTGTATTTTTCCCCTCTCAGGTTAATGTGGGATGGCAAGCCTTGAAACTGGACCACAGAGAGATGGAAACACCACGAAGGTGGCCATCATTCAGACACAGCTCCTGCAGCAGGAAGTGAAGCTCACTGTACCTGGAGAGACTGAATGATCTCATAAGCCTAGACATGAGACATGGTTACCGATGCTTTTGAAGAAACCTTCAAAATAAATAAATCTGATTTCTCAACATCCTCCGTGTCTTCCATGCATTGTAAATGAGATATACACAGATACTGCTCCATGTAACAGTCAGGCTAAAAACATGTGGCAGTAGCTCCTCCTCCCGGCTGGGGGACTCATTTTTGGACAGGCGTCAAGCAGCGAATTTACTTTGCTGCAAATCAGAAATGACTGATGCTAATTTTACGCAAGAATCGCATTAGGTGCAAATGTTGCATAAAAAAGGAATCACCACTCCAGTCCGACAGTCCAAAGGCACTGTCCCTAACCACTCCACAACATCCTTGAGGAGTCACCCAAGTCAGCACCGCAGCATCCAGAGATTTGAGGAACTCAGGGCTGGCCTTATCCACCTTCAGAGATGGATTTGCCCACTCCTTGACCCCAACCCTCTGCCTCAAGAGTGGAAGGAGTGTTGACAGATCCCACTTTTTATGGTTCCGTACACTACAGTCTTGACTGTGTGTTTCTTATGACATAATAGACTGCCGGTAGAAAGTAACACCATGTTTTAGGAGCAAAAATAACAATTAAGGAAGAAAAGATAAGTTTTAATACATCTTTGTAAAAACTTGCAATCTGATTGGTAATTGAGAGGCGATGCTCCAATTTTGCTGCTGACGGGATAAAAGTCCTGATTAGTTCTTTAGATTAGATGGAATAATTTTTGCCAAAGTCTAAAGTTGTAGCTTGAGTTTATGTCTCTAAATCTTTGTATGTGTTTGTAGAAAAAAACCACTTGTGCATGTGTGAGGCTATAATCAGACCCTGAAAATATTTTTTAAGACAAAAGTATTTTTGGAAACATGCAACTGTTTGTAGCTATTAAAACGGAAATCATTCATTACTATTTTTTACAATTTCAAGCTTTTTTTCAATGGGAATTTCTCCAGTGTCCTTTTCTCCTGCATTTTTCTGTCTCCAAGCATTAGGCCAGTTGGCATTGAGAGCCTTGACCCTTGCCTCTACCCAATCTTCGATCCCGCCTGTGAGGACATTATTGGCCCTCATCAACACCGATACAGGCTGCCTAGCTGTTGAGTTTCACAATAAATCAGCACACATCCTGTGCTTAGTTACAAACTATCTTCAACTGCTACAGTCTGTTTCATTTGCTTCAGAATCCCCAGCCCATGTCCTTCTTCTCTATTCCTATTTGCATCTATTGTATTGCATGTATTCACTGTAATGGCACATGCTAAATCCTCATTTAAATACTGATGGTTGCATTCACCTGATCACCCACAAATCCTAAACAAGCCACTTGTGCAATCAATTTGCATGCACAAGCAGTTTTGAACCCTTTATTTAGAATCATATTAATCTTGTGTTACCTGTGACCCCCAAGGTTCTGATGGTGTTGGTTCTGTTGGGGGAAAAGCCTCTGGAGACATTAATAACTGAAGGTATAGCCTAGTAAAACCAAGACTTCTAATCAAAGTACTCCGACAAATAAGTCCCATTGTGAGCAGCAGCTCTCCCTGATGTACCACATTTGAGTCAGAGGCGGGGCTGTGGATCCAGCAACTGAGCCTCTGAAATGTGAGCGTCACCCTGCTGGTTCGTCTCCTGTTCAAACATGCAGTACATTTTTGTTTGGCTGTTTTAAAGCTGCACCTGTTCCTTTGTCTCTGCTGTTGCGAAATGAGCAAAGTGAAAGACAAAGAGGACAGAAGGAGAAGGTGCTGAAGCTCCAGAACAGACGGGGAAAGAAGGATGAAAGATCTGAACAGCAAAAACAAAGAAACACTGGAAAGAGTCGAGGCTGTGGTGTTTCACACTTTCAGCTACACTCAAAATGAATCATAGGAAATAAGCAGCCCAACTCTGAATATAGGAATTACAGGGGAATATATGCTTCTATCATGAAAGTACTGATATGACTAAAACCTGTGTTTGAACATCTTTGAGGTTTACATCTATTGTTGTCCAAACAAGCCATCCCATGCCTTTTACACCAGTAAAAATGGAAACAAACCCACCCTTAGAAAGTCTTGACTCGCAGGAAAAATATAAATTCTCTGCTTTTTTTTGCTGATGATATGGCGCTTTTGGCATCATGAAAAAATGGAAGGTCAGGAACGTCTGGTCTTCTTTTTGGATACAGAGACAAACCAAACCAAGGACAACCAGAGGATAACCAATGACTAGCCTCTTCAGTCCCTTGTGCACCACGTACTGTCAAGTCACTACATTTTTACCATCCAAACCTTTACAAATCAAGCCCTTAGTGTTGATGCATTTAATTAACTTGTTTTTATGAATTGGTAATTTATGAACGCAACTAAACTGAGCAGAATCATCAGCCACAGTTAATTACTTTCATGTTGAGAACACAGAGTTCAGAAAGTCGGAAAGAGGTTGAATATCAGAGGAAGTTTTAATTGTCAAGTCGCAGCAACCTGTCATATCAGCTGATTTCTCAGATTCGTGTCGCCTTGTGTTTCGTTGGAAGGTTATCACGTCAGTGCATCCTGCTGACATTTGTCAGAAATGAAAATTACTGTCTGCAGAAAAGTATCAGAGGAACACTGAGAAGAAAACAGAGGCTACGAGTCAATGCTACAACAGCACTGTTCTCACTCCATGTTTTCTTTTACAGAAGTGGGATTTGTTTTACTACCTTTCAAGCTAAAGATCTGCAAAAAACTCAGATCTATCTACAGTACATCTATGTGGGAAAAAGCTTCTTACATCAAGGTTTCTTAGTTTTGCAAGTTGGACATTAACCTGCAGTTCTGTCTTTTATTATATCAAAAAATAAACATAGCATAACTGTTTTTCATTGTAAGCTGCAATTTATATAAACTGAACTGAGGCTCTTCTGAGTAAGTCAAATGGTTCAGAAGTCCTAGAACATGTGACAACACATCTAATATTTAAAAATGTTGCAAGAATGGATAGTAAAGTGAATGACAGATTTGACATGTTCTCACAAGTTCTTTTGAATTATCAGATGTGTGGAGGTTTGAGGAGCTGGGCTGAGGATGGATGCTGCAGAAACATCACAGCTGATCTGTGCGATGGGAAAAAAGGACAAGTTTAAGTGTCTGACGTGAAGTTTCAAAAAACGGTTTTAGGTTTAGACAAACCTGCTGCTGTTAGAACGCCAACCATGAAAAGAAATATGCGCTTTAGGTTAAGGGAGACAATAAAGGAGGAAAAAAATAAAGAAGAGCCTAGATTTAAATGAAAGCCCTCCCCCTCTCTCTTACAGCGGCTGCATGCTCTAAAAAAAAAAAAAAAAAACAAGAGAGAAATGAGAGGAGAAAAAAGCGAGGGATCGTTCTTTGGCACTCAGTTATTCTGTCTCCATCTTCTTGTGTGTTCAGGCCTTTAAGAGTTAAGCATCCTTGGCTGAGGGCGTGCTTTGCAGTCCTGGGGGGGGTTGGGATATTGCTGCCACAGCTCTGCTCACATGAAATTAGAGCGTTTCCTCTGGGATGTTTCTTTTCTGATCTGCTGTGGCAGCAGGTGCTGCGAAGGAGTCAATAATGGGAACTGGTGGGACTTTAATTAAAATGCTACAGGAAGTGCCTGCTGCTAGCTGGGCATACATTAACATAAAGCCCACTACCATATTATGGGATGGACCTGGTGCAAGAATTACCAGGCAACCGCGAACACATGAAAACAGAGTTCTACTCCTTCATAATGTCTGAGCAGCACCTTAGCCAACATTCCTACTTTTGTGATTCTGCAACCTTTAGAGCCTGTTTACATTAGTCCACAATAAGTTTCAATCCAGTACTGACCAGAGCTGTGTCTAGTTACCACGGCAACGTCAATCAAGAGGAATTTATTGGCTTTGAGAACATTCAGCATGTTTAGGTTTTAAAGTTTTTAGAAACACATCAAAAGAAATTTGTCAAAAAATAAAAATTACAGTTCAGTAATATATTTATATGATGCTTCTATTGAAAAGGTCATAATTAGTATGTTTAAATTGCTAAAGTGATAATCTAACTTTTGAACTCGAAAAATTTGCTCCGCCATGTCAGTTGGGAGCTCAAGATCAAGAAGATGTATAAACATGTTCTTAGAATCAGGATTTTTTTTTTCCTACATCAAATGTACTCACCAGCCACTGTTTTAGGTACACCTAACAAGTAAGTACTGGATTTGATCTCTCTCCCTCTCTCTCTCTCTCTCTTCCCCCTAGCCCATTTTGGCCTTCAGAACTTCCTTAATTAGTGGCTTAGATTCAACATTCCTCAGAGAGTTTGGTCCACATAGACATGATAACAGCTTTATGACATGGTGCGATATCCTGCTAGAAGCAACAATCAGAAGCTGGGTTCATTGTGGTTATGAAGTGATGGACATGGCCAGCAACAATACTCAGGTAGGCTGTAGTGTTGTAACCATGCTCAGTTGGTCCTAAAGAGGCCCAGACTGTGCCAAAAAATATCCCCCACACCATTACACCACCACCACCAACCAGAACAATTGATACAAGGCAGGATGGATGCATGCTTTCCTGTTGTTTACGCCAAATTCTGACGCTACCATCTGAAAGTGGCAGCACAAATGGATACTCATTAGATCAGGCAACACTTTCAATCTTTTATTGTCCAATTTTAATGAGCCTGAGTGAATTGTGCCACAGTTTCCTGTTCCTAGTTGCAGGAGTGGAACCTGGTGTGTTCCTACTCTAACTCAAACCACAGGACTGTTCCAGAGTAAAAGACAACACTTAGAGCATTTGTCAAGTCTTCTTAGATTTCTATCATTCTTGGAAAACAGGACAGCTTAATCTGGAGCAGCCTTTTCTATATACACTGTTCTTCTTCCATTGCAGTTCTCAGAAATTCATCTTTTGTCTTTACATCATGCTGATTGTTTATGACAGAAACACTAAAAATAGGAAATAATTAGTTTAGCTCTGAATGATATTATTATTTTTCTTTTTTTGGCTGTGGACCTCGCCTCTGGCTCGTCTCACACCCTCAGCTGGCCCACAGTTTTATCTGGACGAAGCCCATCTGCTTCACTATTCAAACATGTAGTTATTATTTAAACATGTCTTTATAGAGTTAGATAATCCAATTCTTCTTTAACAGTTCTAGCACATCACCTGTCTGTCCTGGGAGAGGATTGCTCCTTCATGTGGGCATCCCTGATGTTTTCTTTTTTTTTTTTTTTAAGTGTTTTTCCTCACCAAGAAGGAGGTTCTAACGGCAGGGATGCCAGTTTAGCTTAGTCTGTTGAGTTAGTTTAACAACAATCTTTAGCGTATACTTTTTTACAACTGACTTTATGTTCTTTGCATAAATACCGCTGTAAAGCCAATTGAGACGGCTATAGCTGTGATTTTGGGCTATGTAAATAAAACTGAATTGAACTGAATACAGCTCTGCATGTTTCATAACAAAAGCTCTGAAAAAAAATGATCTGACTAAGTGTGACCACAAGCGCACTTCAGCATGTCACTGAGTTTAAGTGTCACGCAGTGATTTAAATAGGACACTGGACACTAATTAGCCTGTTAGCTCTGGCCTTCGCCATGGGGAGGTTCCCGCCAGCACACAGATTGACTGGCTGGCTGCTGAGACATACATGAACAGAGAGTTTGACTAGCGTGGAACAGCCCCCTTCACTAACCCACTCAAACAGCTCCTCGCCCTCTTCCTTTGGGGACACCACTGCTGCCTTTAGACCAATTAATCATCAGAGACTGTAATTGTATTCCGCACGCGCTCAGAGCATTCCGTCACATGACATTTGAGGGCATTTGTGGAAGAGCATTAAAGCCATTATCTGCATGTCCAGTATCACGACTGAAAGGGTGCTCAGGTCCAGAGAGCATGCATTACTGCACCGCCGTGTCCCTGATGGATGCTTGGAGGGGGCGAAGACGAGCTACTGTCAGGATCTGAGACCAAACCTGAGCTGTTAAAAGGAGTTACAACAGAGACGCAGCTCTAAATCTGCATCAGTCATTGATTCTGGATCATTTCTGGACAGAGTGGAGTTTATTGATGAGGTGGTGCCAGCAAGGTGAAGAACAAAAGGCAACCAGAAAAGGAGACAGGAAGTAAAGATGAAATAACAGCGGTGAATGTTATGGGGCCAAAAATGAACGTAATCACAGATTTTTTTTTTTATTATGAAAACGTTTAATTTGTACATGCAAAAACCTGCTGTATTTTTCCCTCACAAACACACATGCAAAAATTATTTAAACAATTAGCAATGTAGTTTTTAAACATCTAAAAGCTCAGTGAAGTCTTTCAATTAAGAGGTTCAGTTGTTTTTTCTATTACCTGCTTTTGAAATTCTATCATTTCAGTTCACATCCGTCATCTGTTTTTTTTTTCCTCAAGACTTTAGTCAAACAGCTACGTGACCCACATTTTTACAGCTAATAAACGTCCGTGACCCAAAGTCTTTCATATATCAGAGCAAGATTTGCTAGATTTGCACCGCTTTGAGATTTCGTACAAGCCTCTTCAAAATATAAGTGTCGGACATTTGCTAGCAAACAGTAGAAAAAGGAAAAGAAGCCCTTCCCTGCCTGTCCAGTGTAAATACCTCAGGCTGAAAAGTGTTTACAAGAACCCACGTTGCGCGCATTCTTTAATGTGTGTCACATGCCCGATAATAGAATTTCCCCACTGTCTGTCTCCACCATCTGGCACCAAACCCAAACCCACTTCATTCATTCACTGCTCCATTCTGCCCGTAGAAAGCATTATCATTTCCATAACCTTCATCAGTGTCTAAACTCTGGGTATCTTCAGATTCTTAAACTTTGGGGTTTCAGCTTTACTTTGGGGGAAAGGAGAATATAAGCTCAAAGTGAATACCATCCATCAGTTTGACTTGTATAGGGTCTCTGAAGTCATCAAATCCATTCAAATTTAGATGAAAGTCTAGTCCAAACAATGGAGCTTGTTAACAAGAATATTTTTAGTCAAGTTGTGTACCTGAAGAGTTGATGACGAATGATCACAGCAGGGTCTTAAAAAACTTAGTTTAAAAAAAACTGAGTTTACAAATTGAAATTGCTTTTAAAATGATTATGATCAAGCCTGCACAAAATATTCTATCAAGCATTTGTTTTCTTTTATTTTCTGCTTTTCTGCTGTAATACATAGATAAAATTTGAATATAAATATCATGGATCATGAGGTTACTTGGTGAACTAACTTGGCTCTATTAGATTTCATTTTTGATCTGAAACTGTCCAAAGCTTTCATCCTCGTTCTCAACTTTCTGTTTTTAGATATGTTTTTACATTAGTGTTTATGTTTCTAATTATTATTATTAAGTTGATTTTCCTTGTTCACAAACCGTTGTATTTCCTACCTTGCATTGATGTGGATTTCTGCATCATATATGTGAAGGCATACTTCACATCTTTTGCCTCTTCATTTCCAAAAATGTATTAAATATTTTCCTTTTGTCCAAATGCTTAAAATGAAAAGTCAACCAATGCTGACAGTGCACTGACGAGAAGCAGCCAGCATTAATACTGGATGCTCGTCAGCCTCTTCCAGACTGTGTGGACATGTCTGTTATTGTGCAGAACAGCTGTGTAGTGAGGGTGACTAAAGTGTGAAGTGTGTCACTCACACTATGTGTGAAATGTGAGGCCTAACGATTTCCCACATTCATTCAACTCACTAGTTACTACTAATAACAATCAGTAATTAAGTAGATTCTTTCAATCCTTTAACAAACATTTATTACACTCGGCTGCTGGATTTGGACCAGATTGCTTTTTTCTTTTGAGTCTTTAAAACTGATTGAAAATAGATCCTGTTGGTTGCTGGCTGCAGCTGAAGGATTTTCAAAAATATCTCAATGTTGAATTTCTTTGGTCTAATTCTTTCAGGAGTTAAGTCTGTATAAACACAACAAATAACAGATAAAAGATGAATTCCATAAACAGTTCTTGATTTTTGGTTTATTTGTGTATTTTAAGCCTATTTTCTTCCTGAATGTACCGCTGTGACACTGCTGCAGTCGGCAGGTGTCTTCATGCCTTGGTCCTCAGGTTTACAGTCTTTTTCTCAGCAGCTCCGGATGTTTGGCAGCTCTCTGGAGCCGGCTGTTTTTTCCGATTGACAGGCTTAACCAGCGACCAGCAGACCAGCCTTTAACGCGTCCGATTTCATTAAAAAATGTTTGAATAAATGCATTATGTGAGCAGCAGCATATTTACACACACAGCAGGTCTTCTAATGTGGAAAGAAGACTCTAAAAAAATGCAGTCCATAAAATGTTAGGTGTTCAAAGACGGAGGAGACGGCTCCAAGAGGAAGTCATTTTCTGTGAAGTTCAATCTGCTCGGTAATAGATTGGCTGCAGTCGTGAGTCAGTGCAGGCTCTCACTTCAACAGGCGGCTGGTTTCAGTCCACATGTTTACTTTATGACAGCTGTAATCATTTTCAATATAGGATTATGATATAGACCACTCACCTGAGTTTAAAAACCAGTCCAGCTCTGCGGGATGGGACTAAATGATAAAGACATCTCACACTAACAGGAATGGGGGTGACTCCTGACAACCTGCAGGCTTTTATCTGGAACTGTCATGCAGCACCTTGAGATCTGAAAAAAGTTTTCATGTCCAAGTTTGTTTTGGTTTGAAATTAGTCTGTGCAGATGCTTTTGTCTAGTTTTAGGAACGCTTGACTAGATTTGTAAAAGAAACAAGTCTGACTCAGGTTTGTGGAAAATGAACACAAAGTTAAAATTTTATGTTTTTCTCTAAAAATGAGTCTCCAATTGAAGATCTTTCAGCGTAAAAGATTTTATGTTCACTTTGTCCGTCTCATCTGTCTGTTACTATCATAGTGTGTCAGACTGTATTGGAATACTTTTTGAATGGCAGAAAATCACATTCATGTTCCATAAAGGTCCAGCAAGAGATCAGAGAGCTGCAGCATCTATGAACAGCTAGCTGGTTAGTGTGGAAGTGAACGAGTTAGGAACTTGAAAAAGATGTTTTTGACTCTTTTGTTCTTTAGTCATGAACTGGACAATAGGACCAAAGCAGCTGCACATCCATCAACCTGCAGAAGCTGGCATGATCCTGACAAAAGAACAAGAAACATCAGAAAGTGTAGCTCCTGCTTAAAAAAAATATACCTGAACAGGAGCGCAGACGGACTGTGTGAATCCTCCACTGTGTTTTGCAAAAAGAAGCTATAGAAAATTAATAGGAACTAAAAAAATTAAGATGTAAAGTTTATGTTCTATCTAGTTTATGTGAAAAATTCGATAGCCCCATATTCTCTTTATCTTTGCTTAGCATTTTTTATCCAAGCATTGTCCTTCATTAGGCTCCACAGTGGAGTACTGGTTAGCACTCTGGCCTCTCTGTGAAAAGGGCCTGGTTCGAACCCTGGCTGAGTCCTTCCAATGTGGAGTTTACATGTTCTCCCCGTGCATCCATTTGTTTTCGTCAGGCACTCCAGCTTCCTCCCGCTCTCCAAGTACAAGCTTCACAGGTTAATTAATTCATCTAAATGGTTTCTAGGTGTAAATGTGAGTGTGTGCTGTTGTTTTCCCCTGCAACAGACCGGCCAACCTTCCAGGGTGTACCCCACCTTTGCCCACCAGTAGCTAGTACAGGCTCCAGCAACCCATGACCCCGAAAGGGATTAAGCTGGCTCAAAAAAACGGATGCATAATTTTGTCCTTCAAATTAAAACATCAGAAAAACCTCTATTGTTAATCTGCAAGAGACTTGTTTTACGAAAATGTCTGCTGCTTTTGACACAAACGCAGATACTGCATGCATCCATCAAGTTTTCACATTTGCTTTCTTTAGCATGTCACCACAGTCTCAGTATCTTCATACGACTGTTTGAAAAGGTCATTATCAGCATCGGCTGACATAAACATTTGAGCATAAAAAGAACTCAGTTCTGCTTTGTCCATACAAACATGAACAGACTTCTAAAAACAGCTAATTTTAGATTCACTCTTGTGAATTCTCCCTTTTTCATTAAAGCACAAGGTTTCCTCTTGGTCTCTTTTTTTCCTGTGTCTTCCTTAAACCTGTTTGGATCTGTTCATGTTTGAGGCTTGCTCAGACAGAAGAGGACTGTCTTTAAGTCAGAACACATCCTAAATCTTTCAGCTCCCTGATCCAAAACACCACAACCCGTTAGTGCTCAGGTACCCCCTCGTCTCTGGATCCCTGCATTCTCCTCCCGAGCACATGCTCACTTCATCAGCCAGCTTTTGAGTCTCTTTGATGTTATTTTAAGATCAATGTGTTCTTAAAGTCATTAAGCCACTCTTTGGGGAAAGAGAGGGTGAGAGGAAGGAAAACATGAGACAGATTTTGTTAAACGACAACATCCAGCATGAAGACACAATGATCCTGGCACTTCTTCAGGCTGCGTCCAGAGTCTGCTTCCATTATGGAAATGGGTTTAAACTGCAGATGTGGAGTCCTAGTGTGACTGTGTTGGTTAGAACATATGAACCTCTGCAGTTTTATCTGTTGAAGTGCCTGTGCACAGGCAGAAGTCTTACATGAAGCAGTTTTCCAATTAAAAATCGTTCATTAACACATGTACATGTGCCTAAGTATGAATCCAATCACAAAGGAAAGATGGTTTCAAGCAAAAATCCAGAACAGCAGAAGTTAAATACAGACAAGAAATAGACTGTAGCAAACGATGGAAAGATGGATGATCAGGATCAGGTACAGATTTACACATAGATGTCAATGGAAGATTAAAGTTTCACACAAACAACAAGCAACCTTCAAATATGTGAGAAACGATCTTTGATCCAACAAATGTTGTCTGTTCTTTTGCTATATTCCTCACAGCACCCAGAAAACCTGTTTGTTCAATTGCTCTTCAGCAAGACTCTGAAATTTACAGGTCAAATTTACAGATATTTTCAGACTTTAATTGAACAAAACTTGACAAATTAACTAAAACAAATATGAGATGTAAACAATTCTTGTCGACAACATAGTTTAAACATGAATTGCTTTAGAAAATGCTAAACATGTTTGTTTCTTGTTGATTATGTGCAAGAGTTCAGGAAGGAGGATCTGGTAATGAACACAAATGAATGCACAGCGGGATGTGAGTGCAGATGACCTAGCAGTTGTGGTAGAAAGACATTTTTAAAATACAAAAATGATAAGTTAGGCACAACTTCAGACACAGAAAATAACAGTTTAGTCAATTTCTGTTTTTGAGTCACTCAAATCATTTCGTTACACCTTTCATGCTAAAGACTAAAATAAAAAATATGAGCTAATCATCTCTGCCATAAAACCTTTTGTCAATTTTTTTCAGAGAATTGAAGAACCTGCAGAACAGCCATAAATGTAGCATTCATCAAACCACTCACTGAGGCAGTGTTATCTCCACCACGCTTCAATCTGCATTCATACTTGAGTCAAAGCTGCTGACCGGTGTGCCGCCCCCATGAATGGTATTTCAATTTATTTGGACTCAACTTATCAGCTGGCATTGGCCTAAAATCCCATTTCCTACATGCTGTAACCCTGCTCCACACCAACAGTTCTCCGTCAAAAGCAAGACTAAAGTTTTCTGGAGTCAAACCATATCAGGCAAAGGCACATGACTGCTTTGCTTCATCATGACATTATTTTACAAACTTGTAAAAGCGAATCAACTGTCCAGGACAAAAAACTCCTTTGTGTAAGATTTTTAGTTATTGTAAAAAAAAAATAGAACTTTCAGGTAGGACAAAAATAAATAAATAAACAAAAATTACAGAGGTATGGTTTGTAGGATGTACAATAATATCCATCCATCCCTTTTCTGAACCCGCTTCATCCCTTTTGGCGTCACGTGGTTTATGCAACTGATATAATTCCACTGGATTCTGACGTGGGAAAAAAATCTGCCTTTTGCTGATACACTGTACAGAAGGGAAGTTTTTACAAAATGTACGTAAATATGCTGATTCTGTCACAGAAAAAGGCAGGCCTGTAATTCAACAGAATGTTTTATGTCGATTTTATAAAGCCAATATGCAAAGCCACTATTCTCGGGATTTACGTTGATCACGTAAAGGGTCGAAAAGTTACATCAAAAAGCATGCAGTATTTAGGTAATGCCAGCAATAACTCTGGTGTTACAGGGTTAAATAACGCTTTTCTACCTTCACATGAGACTCAAAGCGCTTAACAGTCACAGTCCCATTCAACCATGCAAATACAAACAATCACACATTGATGGCTCCACTTCCTTACGTTGCCAACCTCTAAGCACCAGGAGCAATGATGGGGTTTAGCATGTTGTCCACGGACACTTTGACACATGGGTGGGCAAGGTGGAAACCAAACCTGTGACCCTCTGATCAGAGGTTGACCTCTTTACCTCTGCACCACAGACTGCCATAAACAGCTTTGCACCTGCAATATTGGTATTTCTTAAGGTCACACTATGAAAAACAATGACCTCTAGCCCTTTTTAAGGTCCAGGTCTTCTCTGAAACCGTTCTCTTTGCTTTGACTCTGTTGCACAGACACACCACCAGGCAGGGGATTTGTAGAGTAAGGCTGACTTTTTTCTTTTCCTCTATAACATGAAGCCATTCATTTTAATCTGGTTTTAATCTCTTTAACTTCTTTACACAAAGACTAATGCTCACACAGCTAGTTGCAAACACACACACACCAACGTTAATATTGACTGTGATCTCGTCTTGACACTCTCCTGACTTGATCCAGTCTTTACTTCTGGTAAATATCTCTGCATCATCCTGTCAAAGCACCAAGAACTCAGAGCTCCGAGTTTCTCTGCACATTATTATTTCAAAGGGTTCATAGCAGTTTAGAGGGGAAGGTGTACAAGTGTAAAGCAGCCTCCGGTCAGAGCATGTCCCGCTAATGCAAACCCTTCAGCTAACAACACGTGCACAGCTGACTGCACGTGCACAGACAGCTTCTCCGCTTCCTCCTCTCTGCCTCTGAGTGTGTCTGTGCTGCAGAGTTCAGGCTCACTGCTGCCAGCTGCATGATAAACACGGACCGCTCGCTTCACACGGGAGCTGCAGCATTAGTATTCATCGCACACACCCGCAAACAGACACATGCAAGCACAAACGCACGCACACAGGCTCAGATGATGTCATCGAAACCGTCACTGGATCGACTGTCAGCCCGACACACAAACGAGGCAAGACAGCCCTGCAAAAACTCGGAATATCTGAAGCCGTGGTTTCACACTGACTGACAAACCAGTTCAGGTGTGTTCATTTCAACTCAGTGCACTTGATTTAGATCCTTTAAATTCTGTTTAAACATGTTCAAATAAATCATAATAAGTTTAATTCATCGTGCATAATTAAATTACAGTGAACATAATTCTATCTGGAACTGAATGCAGTTTAGTTAAATTGACTTCATTGACTACCTAATACTTAACTTAGACAACATTGAGAACAATTGCGTTGGTTTGATGAGCCTGAAGAGACTTAATCAATATTGGTCACAAGCAGCCGTTCTTTCAGGCTGTGGGGGACCAGGAGGGATGAATAGGTTGAATCAGGAACCTGCCTCCACCACATCTTCCCCGTGCATCCCCCTTGTTTTGGTCCCATGGCGAGCTGCTCCAGCTTCACTTCTGTCTGTGTGGCCTTCAGTCCCCCTCACCTGATCCAACACTACCCGTCAAAGAGGCCCAGATGAGGTAAGAGCTTAGCAGGAGCAGGACGAGGTAGGCTGAGTTTATCAGCGGTTTAAAGGGAACCAACTGCATACTGTGTAGATGTTTGGTCTGAGCCTGAAAGGGGGGTGGGGGTGCCCCATTTTGGGGAAGATGCCCTGTGTGGTGTCAGGACTAAAGATTTCCTGTCCAGAAGGCTGCAGAGGCTACCAATGGCAATGACCCTAAGAAGCAAAAGGACATGATGGAGAGGTTGGTGCTCATCCATCTCCTTCCTCAAGTGGAGTGAGCCCAAGCTCAATCGCTCAATATTCTTTCCTTCTGGTATGAGACTGGAGTCTGGATGGGAGGAGTCGTGTGTTTTGGGGGGGTTTTGTCATTTAATTTCATCGAACTTACAGCTTTCAGTGATAAGTTGGTATTCATGGGGGTTGATCAACTTCTCTTTGACTAAAAAAATGAGGAAAACCAAGTCATGCAAACCACTCTGTGCATCAACATGGGTTTAGATCCAGGGAAAAGAAATGCCAATGTGCTCACCTCAACAAAAATCCAAACTTTTCACACAACACAGAAGTACTAACTGAAAAAAAGACAGAGAGGATTCTTTCTGCTAAGAAGCTTAAGGCTACACAGGCAGAATATGAAAGAATATGGCAAAATGTGCATTCTTAAACATGTTTTCAGCATATGGTGTTTGCACAGGGAGCGGCATCTTCTTTTCTTTTTATACTGTTTACTACCGCATGACCCCCATTCACAGTTGGAAGAGGCTTGATGCCAAATGTCAAAGCGGTACAAATCGCGCAGATCTTGCTCCAGGCTTTTTGTTTCACAGCTCTATTCTAATATATCAAAGAAAAATAATTTTGTACGCGCACAAACTGCAATTATTAATTTCTCCTCTTTAATCAATTTTGAAACGGTTACCAATTCCATGAACTAAAGGGGATGTCACCCATTTGTTATTACCAAATCAAAAAAAGTTCAAGTAGATTAACTGTTAGCACGTATTTAATGGCTACACGTTTTGTATGTAGAGACTTAAAACTGACTTGAAAACTTCAGTTGCAACACGTAAATGCCAGAGTTGGGCATGCGGAAGTCCATATATGTGCATTTACAGACTCTGAATGCACATTGCAGAGGGCGGTTTGAACGTAGCTAAAGAGTATTTTGGAATGGGGAGAGCACAAGTGAAGACCTTAGTGATCAAGCTCCCACAAACTACCTCATAGTGTCATATATGAGCTGATCAAATACCGTAAAACTTCTCAAAAGTCTCACAGTTGTGCAAGTTCTGGTGCTGATAAGCAGACTTGACAGTTGCAGCATCTGTGGGATAAAACCCTGAAGCCAATTTGGGCTTAAACTCCAGTTTTTTTGTTTTGTCTTTGACACATTTTAAATGTGATTTAAACTTCCTCCTTCAATAAAATAAAGTTCCAATGAAGTTCTTCTTATTACATATAACACAAAAACGAGGACATAAATGCCATATATGATGACTACAGGACTGGCAAATTTATAAAAAGGAAAAAGTGAACACTTTTGATGTCGATATCTGACTAAAGCAATCTCTTTCTAAGAATAACCCTTTTTGTTCCGGTCAACTTCTAAATCAGATAAATCCACAAGTGGACAGGAAAATTATGATGAAGAATGTTGTCCATCAGTTCTCCATGGATGTGAAGCAGTTTTTCCTCTTTGTGTTAGATGTGCCTGAGCGGAGGACACTCATCCCTCCTACCTGGAAAAGTATTCAATTACAAGCTTTCTGGCAGTTCAATGATGTTTTATCAATAATTCATGGAGCTCTTTTCCAGTGGATCCACAGATTTGCCCGCTGGGTAATCTCTTCAAAAAATAAACTAAATCTGTATTAAAACTCTGAGAGGTCCTGCCGGCCAGGACTTTAAAGGAACATCAGAACCCTTTTCTCTGAGGGGTTTGAGTTTCATGAGGTTAAAAGTTGTTTTTCTAGACAAACAAACAAAAAAGCTAAATTAAATCGTTTCTTTTTATTTTTAAAACAAGGGTTAGCTTTTAATAGATTCATAGAAATACAGTTGTTTTTCTATTAATACTAAAAGAATTATTTCGGACGGTTTTCCGCTCCTTGCAGCTCCTTCATCGTTGTAGCTGTCTTAAACCACTCTAGTGTAAAAACCTTTGAAATTCCTCCATATACTTTTTTCACCTTTATGAGTTTTAAAATATTATTCAGCTTCACACTTCATGGAAACTGTGGGCTCTTACAGAGCAAAAAACATCAGCAAACTTTCATCTAAAAGACCATATTCAGCAATTTAAACTAAACATATTATGCATTACCATGGGTATTACACATTTTTCTAGCTTTTCCTCTGCAAGTTTTGTTTTCATTTGTCCCCTTCTGGATGGCGAGAGCTCTCTGTTTACACGCTCTGCCACTAGCTTACAGCTCCTCACAACCCTCTAACACTATCAATACAACAAAAATGGCGAGTAACATTTGAGTTTTCCAGCTGTACAGTTATGAGCCAGATGCCATCTTGGACAGTAAAAAAATAGGCATACATGAATCTTTTTATCTGCAAGTGGATGCGTCAGAATAGAGCGGAGTAGAGAGCTTGTGGCCAACCCACCATATTTTCTACGTCACAAATACAAGCTTTTTTCAAATGGCATTTTTTGAAAATCTGCTCCTGATTCACAATGATTTAAATGAAGAAACACTCAGAAATGTAATGTTTATCCTAATTTTCCTACCGTATATCTTAGCTGGGACGTTTATTTAAAAAAATGTCGGCTGACCCGGCATTTATTAGAGACCGGGGTTTATTCCATCACAGACAGAAGGGTTATGGTAACCCGTTAGCTAAACGGAGCTAGCAGCTAATGTTTTTACCCTTTAGCTACACGGAGCTAGCAGCTAATGTTTTTACCCTTTAGCTACACTGAGCTAGCAGCTAATGTTTTAACCCGTTAGCTACACGGAGCTAGCAGCTAATGTTTTTACCCTTTAGCTACACGGAGCTAGCAGCTAATGTTTTTACCCTTTAGCTACACGGAGCTAGCAGCTAATGTTTTTACCCTTTAGCTACACTGAGCTAGCAGCTAATGTTTTTACCCTTTAGCTACACGGAGCTAGCAGCTAATGTTTTTACCCTTTAGCTACACGGAGCTAGCAGCTAATGTTTTTACCCTTTAGCTACACTGAGCTAGCAGCTAATTGTTTAACCCGTTAGCTACACGGAGCGATCTCTGTGTTTATCTAATTTACTATGCACGAAAGACATGTATGATGTTAGGAGATCCGGTTGATTTATTTATTAAGTTCTACAAAAACATCAGTGATCATGCCTCAATGTTTGGGTTCATGAAAACATTTAGAATCTCCTACAAGCTACCGAGAGCTTCTCTGTCTGAACGGCTGGTTCCCGGTGTTTCCTCTCTCTCTCTTATGTAGTTTGACAGCTTTCTGTCCCGCATCGACACAAAGAATAAAGTGAGGGTTACCTTTTTGAGGTATGGATGATACTAGAGTTCAGGAGGCCCGAGCAGACTGCTTTCCCATCCTGCGCTGACTCTCTGTCTTGCTGCCAGCTCCTCCCTGGCATAGCGAGCTCCAGCTCTAAGGTGCACAGCCTTAGTCCAACAGCAGCAGACTGGACAGGCTCCGGAAATCTCGCTGCCCCGAAAGGGATCCAGTGGTTTAAGAAAATGAATGTTCTGGAGAATCCAGGGATAGATCCACTATAAACAACAGGAAATGGGTTTGCTCCTTTGCTCCTTCACCCATCTGCTTTTCGCCATTCTCTGATATGTTTATAATTCATCCCAAAATGTGGTTTAGATTCCTCAACAGAATGTTCTTTGGTATCTTCCAAACGTTTCAACAAAATGGAATGATCCATAACGTTATGACCCATGCTACGCTGCCTTAATGCTAAAGACACCCAGCCCCCACCCTCTCCGTGCCTCAGTTGGAAGCAAGCGGGTGGGGTGTTGGGGGGGGTCTTAAAGGAGACCGGCCACTATTAGAGTCCAGCGTCTGTTTCAACTCACACCTGTTGGAACCCGGCTTTAGATCGCATCTATTATGGACCGGCCATTATTGGAAGATATACAATATATATGTCCTCTATCATGGGAAAAATGCTCCAAGAACATGTTAAAAACACAAAAAAAACATTTTCGTCGAACTAGGTCTCTAAACTTTCTGTCAGATTTTTGCTTTTTTCAGTTTCTCTCATTTTTGGCGGCAGTATTCAACTGTCACATAAAATGTATGTTCTTACTTGTTTTTTAAAAAAAACTTCCATTTTCCTTAGCGCTAAACTCTTTAATACTTTGTTCTTCGCGTTTTATTGATGTGTTTCTCCGAGTTTTGACTATAAAAACTATCATTAAAACCATTGTTTGTTTTTTATTTTATGCATTTTGGTAAGCGTTGTAGCAGCCCAATCTCAGTGGTTCAAATTTGATCCAAACCAAACTTTTCAGTTTTGTCATAGTGAAATTCTCGTGCTTATTATTTTATATCAGATTAAAAGAGGAAATAATAGCTTCAGATTTAAACAGAGACAGTTTTCCTTAAGGGCAGACATTAAAAGGCTTTTTCAAGCTTCAGCTTTCGTTTTCTGGTAGATTTTCTCATAATCCCGACTGATGACTGTACAGCTGCAGGTGTGTATGTAACGTCATTTGAAAATGAAGTGTCTTTCTTTTCTTATTTCTTATGCATCAGTGAAACGGGAATATTTCTGTCTGGTCTTTTACGGTTCAGTATCTCGGTGCTTTGTCTCTTCTCTGATAATGTTGGGGAGCGTGTATGTGGGGGGGAGGCAAGAGCTGGTTAATGATGATGAGAGCTAATTAGAGAAATTAAATGCAGAGGCTGTGACTCTCACTACAGGAGCTAATCTGACCTAACTGCTAATGCCCCCCCGCTGCCCCCACTCAACATTCATCCATTATCTGCAGCCTCATTCAGCTCGTCACCAAAATCAGCCTTTAGACCAGGACCAGCGGAGAGTGAGACAGTGTCTTTTGTGGCATTAGAAGCAGATGAAATAGTTTGATCATGCATGATTCTGCTTTCTTGCCTCCTGCTCTCAGAGCTTAAATGATGAAGCTGAGCGTTTCAAAATCTCACTTCAAATTGAAGGTGTTTGGTTTCTCGCATCTGTCTGCGTTTCCTTTACCTAACAGAGCTAAATGTAGAACTGTTTATTTGATTAATAAAACAATGAAATATCCCTTCTTTCATGGCCTCTTGGTGTGTTTTCCTGTGATCTGTAATGAAAAGCCAACTTGACTGTAATGACTGGGCAGACAAATTGATTTAACGAGCGCAGCTCTCTTTAGCTGGTCGCGAGGAAACGTTTCAGCTCCACAGCGGCTCCTCGTTCGTGCTTGGCTGGGTGAGGTTATTACCCCACTCGCAGGAACATGGATGCACATCCTGGTGTGAGCAGTCTCCACTCATCCAGTCAACACTTGTTCGCTCTGATCATGTCACGGCCTTTCCTTCGCCTCAGCCAAGTACTTGAGTGGCTCCAAATCACACAAACTTGTAAAAACATTATGTGACAAAGAGACTAAAAGCTCAGACTTCGGAGAAAAGTGCAGGAATCTGATCAGTAGCAGGGAGTGCTGGAGTCAAATATCTTTCTCTTTTTTTTTACGAGGAAAAGCCTCAACACTGAAATCCTATAGTCTAATTAGGAGTACAAGAAAAAACGGTGGTCAGGGTTTTAGTTTGTGATCCATACAAAACAAAGCTTAGCGTAGCAGTTTTTAGTTTTAAGGGTTTGCCGTTAATCTATTACAACAAAAAATGCCTTGGATTGAGATTGGTCAGACTAGGGGGGTCCTTGAGGACTCTGAACGCAGTGATGTGCAGACAAAAAAATGAAATGAAAAACACAACGTATAGACATAATCAAGCAAAACAAGATCCATTCCAACTTTATTTCAGCACGTTATAAACAACAAGATTGTGACAAAATGCTAAAGACAGAAAAGGTTAAATATATAAAAACCAGCACAACCAAAACTAAGTAACAGACAAGAACTTAAACCAGCAATGAAGTAACACAATAGAACAAAATATGGTTAAATTATATAAAAATAACATAAATAGCTATGGAATAAAATTAAGTTGAAATAAATGCGTTAAACAGATTAAATTTTCATTTATTCGGAAATGTAAGCCCAAGGGTTTTTTTATTTCAAAAAAGACTATAGAAATCAGACAGCAAAAAAACTCACCATCTGTCCACTGATCTGTGTTGAGACTGTTATTTTTCTGTATGATTTAAAGAAGCCCTATTGTTTTCTTAAAGTGTGATGACTTTATGCATTACTGGTTTTAATATGGGAAAAAAGCCTGAGGTGAAGCTGCAATGTCATTTCAATCCGCCTAAATTGTAAATCCCTCACAAAATGGGTTGATCTGCACCATTTCTCTTTCACAGCATGTCTCAATGATGTATACATAGATGTCATCATAATGACTTTTTATATCCTGTTTATTTTCGTTATCAATATCGTGCATCCAGGACTAAACATCTATACGGTTGGTGCAGTTTATCACTTTTACAACACAATAAAGAAAAAAAAAATTTAAGTTTCCTATTGGTTTGACAAACTCAACCTTCTAGAGAAAAAAAAACATGGTGTAAAACATGTGGAGTAGTAAATTATCAAATGATTGAATTATCATTTGTAAGCGTGATTTGACAAAACCATATTTTATCATTAATGGAAATCCTAAACTCATTATTTGGTGGATAGTTTCAGCTTTGCAAACAAAGCTTAAAAGTGCACAAATGAGGTGGCTTTTTTAATGTTCTTAGATCAATGCTTTATGGTTATTTTCTGAGTAATTTAAAAAGGCAACCTATTTCTATTGACATGCATACACAAACATATTATCATCTCATTTTTCAAACCATTAGAATAATCAAATAACCTTATAATAGCCTTCATCAGATAAACTGATTTCATGAAATCTGATCAAAACACTTGGATCCACCTTCTAATACACTGACATTCTCCTGCATATTCTCCTATTTTCTTAGTTTTTCACATACATATAGAAAAGATCAAATATAGTCTTGTAATTAACTGGCATGGTCACAACGTGAGCAAAAAGCAAACAAAGGAACAAGCAAAGAGGAACACGCTTTTAAGATGAAAGTCAACTGTTGTTTTGTCTTCATGTGCTGTCAATGAAAATGTGCAAAACCTATAAACGTCCACACTGGAGCAACATCCATGTTCAACAAGAGACCAAAGCTTTCACAAAAAATGATAAGAAGTTTGAGTCTAAAATAACAGATAAAAGCACAAATACGCCATAAAAAAACTGTTAATAACAGGAAAAGTGTACAGCAGGGTTGTCCTTTATCAGCCATGCATAGAAACTGATCAGATTATCAAAACTCCTTGATTATTCCTAAATATCAGAAGTGTATGTTGGTCCTGCAGACTTCTGAATAAAGAATAAAGCAGGTGACCCTTCTGTGTCATGACAGAACAGACCCATTTCAGCCCTTTTAGGACATAAAAACTGACCTGCACATTAGCCAGCTAAAATGTGAAGTTAGCAAGTGTTAGCTGCAGAGTAATGAACTTGGTCTTTTAAAAAGCAAAGACTAGAAATTGTGTTGCTGTCATTATTTAAAGGTTATGAATTTGGCTTTTTTTGTGTGTTTTAACTCTAAAACGCCAAATGTCATGGAAAGGTATTGAGATTGAAACTACAGCAAATGTGATAAAAAAAAAAAACTTTCTGCTCCTGGTTTTAATTTGAAACAGAGCATGCTGCATAATAATGAACCCTTTCTGGGTGTGAAGCTTTAAATGCTGCACAGCAGTAATTATGATTCATTCATTTTAAGCATCCACGTAACCATGGAAACGGTTATCTCATCTCAGTAAAAAAGAACCTGGATTCTTTACTTTGAGAATTAAATACGTTGTGCACTTTTAGTCACAGTTTTCCCTGCGTGTTGACAAAAAGTGATCTCTTTAACCCCACGCCCCGCTTTTTTTTTCTTTTTTTTCCATCTGTTAGACTCACGTTGTGAAGAAACTTCAAACTGTAAAATGAAAAAGTCTTTTCCCAGTTTACAGGCACTTCTACATGTTGACAAATGAGAGGTGGGCTGCTTGAGTGCTCCACTGATGTGTAAACTCCCAAAGCCACTTTATGACATTCTAGCTTTTATTAATATTTTCTGTTGATACAAATTGAGTCTGTGGAGTGCAACAGTGTTTAACAGGAAACTTGAGAGAACATCTCTGTGAAGAGGAGCTCCTGGATCCAGACAAACATCCAAAGCTCATCTCTAAGCTGTTTCACTGCTGTTTATATGAAACTGTCTGCTGCATTTAAATCATCCGACAACAGGAAAATCGGAAAACAAGGCAGGTTCACAGACGTGGGAAGGAGCAGTCAGTATCAACTTCACTATGGAGGTTGATGTTCAGACAGAAGTTGACTTTAAAAAAGAAAAAACAGAGACGATAATTGATCTGCCGTCCATCGCTGCTTCAGGAGCATCAGGCCCGGTTGGTCTCCTCCACCTCATCCATCGTCTCCGGTGCCAGACCCGAGCTGAGCGGATTACAGAGAGAAAGATGGCTGCAGTTCGCACCATAAATCCAAAGATTGTTCAGGTGGAACATGAGCTGCCGACTAACGGCGAGCAGGAGAAGAAATGTAGGGGAGAAACAGCCAGCACCACCACCTCAGTGTAGGACCAAACTCCAGTTTCATAGATGGATGCCACAGAGGGGGTTGTAAGTTAAAGCCTGAGCATCTGGGTTAGTGAAGCACAGAAAGTTAAACTCAGTCACCCGATAAACTGACTACATTTTTATAAATATGGATCTTTTCTGGTCTAGTGAATTCCTGAAATGCTTCTCATCCAACACACCACATTCACACAGTCTGTCTTTGTTTAAAGTGCCTTGC
The DNA here is from genome assembly GCA_014656515.1 of Oryzias celebensis. Taxonomy (NCBI): domain Eukaryota; kingdom Metazoa; phylum Chordata; class Actinopteri; order Beloniformes; family Adrianichthyidae; genus Oryzias; species Oryzias celebensis. The sequence continues at coordinate 12,326,935 of BNCR01000005.1, forward strand.
TCAAGGACACACTGACATGTGGAGTGGAGGAGGAGAGCTGTTGTTTCTGTTAAACTCCAGGGTTTTATTGATTTACACCTCAATTTCTTTGTGTAGCTGAAAGTGGAAACATTTCTTTTAAAAAGTATTGAGGTTAGAAGCTATTTTCTCAAAAATTAAAAACGAATTTTTCATCTTCATTCCCCCTTTTCAACACACACACAAACATGACCTAAACATGACTAAACACAACTGCATGTGTTTAGTCCTACTCTGATCCACAGCAGAAGTGGTTTCCAGAGAAAGTCTGAGAAAAACAGCCAACAGCATAAATCTAAAGTAGCAGGGGTCATGAAAAAGTTTGAAATGTCTGCTGGGGGAGGATGAAGTAGTGGGGGCAGATAGACGGACAAGTAAACATGCACTTTTTGTGTCAATAATAAAAATATTTGAAATGAAGTAAAGAACAATTAGCTCCAAACTTTAGCCACTAGAAGCCTATCTCTTCTATAGGTATTGTTCTGCTACCTTAGCTACACCTACAACTAAAAAGCACAACCTTACACTAGACATTTGACTTTCTACCATTAAGAAACTGTAAACAAAAATAGGTGAACAGTAAACTCCATTGATTTGCTTTTAGCAGACGCTGTACTTCCAGGTACATGCTAGTGATCAACATCTGACAGGAGCTGCATCACGACTGTGGCTGTGAACAAGACACTTGAGCAAAAGCTGAATCACCAGACTCTTATGAAGAATACCAAAAATGCTGATTTTGACCTGATTACAGTCCAACAAATCTCGCTGCATGAAGGACTTGCTAACAAAAAAATTAGCATAAAACAAATGAATGAAAAACAGAAAAAGCAAAAAAATAGGGGTTATATTTTAATAATTCGATTTATATCATAAGTTCAGGTTGCTGATATGATTCATAGTCGATATTGATTCATTTTGACGATAAGATCATTCACCTAAAATCGATCGAGGACAAAGATCAATCTGGTTGGATAGAAGGAACATAAACTGATTAATCGATTAAGTCGATTAATCTTCACACCACTACAAAAGGGGCCAAATACAATTCCAGAAAACCAAGCAGAAGGATGAAGACACAAGGCCGGAAAAAGGAAGGGGGAACAGTACGGCGTGAACCTCAGGCCCGTTCTCTGACAGAACAGACATGACTGTAAGAAGGTGACATGTCTTTACAGACAGCTGCTTCCATCTGTGTGCCAGCTGGATGACGGATGCACAGAAGTGCATCAGAAGAGGAGCACTTCTGGGAAACGGCAGGAACACCCACGCACAGCGTACACGCCGGCATCGGAGAGCTGTCACGACTCCAGAGGGAGCAGCCACTAATCCGGCCTGACAGAGAACACAAAGACCCTGGAAGTCCTGACAAGCGCCAGGGTGTCGTCAGCAGGGGACGAGGGCCTGTGGCCAACAGTAAACAAACAGTAAATAATAAATAAATGCAGCACCTTCACTCTTCAGCTTCCTCTACGTCAAAGTTAATCTCTCCGTTTCCAAACTGACAAGCAGCATCTCGGCTTTGTTTTCAGAGGAGGACTCTGTTTCCTGACATGTTCTCTTGTTTTCCTGTCTCCCGTCCCGTCGGTTCCCTCCCCAGCTCCTGCTGCTTGCTGGCTGCTCTCCTGTCAGCCTCTGAGCTGGCTGACAGCCCATCAGTCGCAGCTCCTTTTAAAACTGCACCTTGCTGTGGTATCAGGTTCTCTCCCGCTGTCAATACATTACAGGGCGGAAGACGGAGAACTGACTTCACATGCATCTTCAAAATCTGATGCAAAAAAACAAGTATTTTAATTTTTCTTGTCAAATAAATTTCAAAGTAATACAGAAATAATGACCTAGCAGGCACGATCGCGAGAAGAAATGAAGGTTTTCAAAAAACATGCTGACACAAAGAGTCCAAACTAGGAAAGGAAGGTGTCCTTTTTGACCAAAATCTGTCTGTATGAGAATGACAAGTGTGATCACATGACCCACTTAGAGCCACTTTTAAACTTAGCACTGAACCCGAGGCTTTATCAAAAACCCATAAACATGTGAGACTAACAAGCCTGTCAGTCGTGGAAACAAGATAAGCTTTCCAAAGCTGACGGTTGACACTTTCCTGTCAGTCAAAAGGCCACGGCCTCATTACCTAAGAACTCACCTCCCAGCTCAGTGGTGATGAAGATTGAATTTGAGTGTTTGTCACTCCTACGGCAGGAAAACTGTCATTAAATTCACAATCCAAGCATCCAACAACCTGATCCGAATAACCTGCGCATGTGGGGAGGAGCTGGAATGAGGAATCCATCAGTCAAACGCTCTTCCAAGAGAGGGTTCCCAGCGTGCTCTCTGTCACATATGAAATGTATTTGTTCACCGAGATTTTACAGCTTTGGGATAAAAAAATGAAAATATTTAGTATAATTATACTGTACTTCCACCTGGTTTACCTTTCAATGGTTGTGCATTTTGTACGTAGAGCCTAAAAACTAACTTAAACGTGAAAGTTTTGAGCGTGGAAGTTCAAAACGTGCGTTTATGTAGACTTTTCCCTGGAAGTGGCCGCTTGAACGCGCATTGCCGATGGCGATGTAAATGTAGCTTAAAGAGGCACACAAACGTACGAGGGTGTGTGAAACAAGCTAAGCTACAAAAGCCAAGGACTTCCTCCTCTTCCTCGCCTGAGCTTCTTCCTCACATCCCTCTTGTATTTCCACTCACAGCCATCTGATGACGGTGGCAGGGTTCTGTTGGACTTAGATGAAACGAACAAGCGTCCCCCAGCAGCAGTGGGATAATGGTGTGATGATGATGGAAACCAGGTGCCTTCAGACACCCCCCCCTCCCCGTTTCACAGCAGAGTGGAGGTGTGTGACACAGAGGCTCGATAGGGGTGACAAACAAACCCCTTCATGTCATTTGTCCCTGATCCAGCACCAACAGACTCACAGCAGACAAAGGAGGGGGGGTGACAGAGACTGAGATGGATGGGAAGGGTGGTGGTGGTGGGGGGGTTGTCTCTTTGAGGGGGTGAAAGGATGTGGTAGCTCAGGCGCTTGTTGTGAAATTGCAGCGACTGCCGGGTTGTTCGTCTGCAGCCTGCAGCGATAGAACCTTCATCTTTCATTCTGTGAAATTACACACTGAAGGACAAACATCTCCTTCCTCTTCCGTCTTCTTCCTCTTCTCGCCGGGCCGATGATGACGTGGAAAAGTGATGCCAGTGTCAGCCGGAAGGCGCCGTTTTTCCCAAGCGACGACACAAACAAAAAGGCCTCAACACGCCGTCTCCCGCCATCATTTAAGACGGTTCACCCGAAGATCCCGGACTCACCTTCAGCCTCAAACTAAAAGTAAAGCTAATATCAGCAGCACCAAACGGGGCAGCCATGATTACGAGATGGTTTGCTCTCCCAGCATGCACCACAGCAGGGCCCAGCCTGAACACTGAAAGGCTTTCAGAGGAGAACACCTGCTCTATAGCTGAAGATGATGAAGATGAGGAGAAGTAACACAGCCAAATGTCTCACTCCTCCCTGTGACAGATCCACTGTTTTTCCGCCTGATCTTCACTTACACTGTATGTCGGCTCTTAAACTAGCGTCAGACGTCACCATCAGCTCTGCCTCCACGGTGACATGTCCTGTTTCTGGAAGACACGATCTTCCTGTTAAGAAAATTGTTTTGAAAGGACAAAACGTCAGGAAGCCGGAGAAGGCTCTGAAACAATTTCAACAAAAAGCCCTGAAGAAGAAGAGGAGGAAGAAGATCTGAGCTTCATCTCAGCCTCAGAGTTTCTGCTGAGAGGTGGTGGATCTCTTCATCCTTTCATCTTCTCCTCAGGTGGGTTCATCCTTGACAGCTGCAGCTCAGGGGTGAGCTGTCCTGTACCTAAACCTGACTGCAAGCACACATCAACAGGGAGGTTCCTGAACGCACCACAGAAGATCCAGTCAGAGGAACAAAGTGAGCATGATGAACGCCCCCCCCTCAGCTGCAGATGTGTGGGCCACATCCACGCCTCAAATGTCGCTTTGTGATGTCCTGAAGCAGCTGTCAGTGAGAGGATGAAGAGCATCTCATCTTCCTCGTTGCCTGTCATGCCCTCTGCACCCCCCACCCCCCAGCTGCAGCCCGGCCGGCAGCGGAGGGGTTAAAGAGCAGGACGCGCAGCAGAATTGGAGATGAGGATGAGGAGGTTCAGGAACAAAAGAAGAAGATGTTTTAGGGAAAGGTTTGAAGAACAAAGCAGGTGTGTGTGGTAGTTGGGGGGGGGTCGTCATGACAGCCTCGCAGGTGTCCACTGACACGCGGGACCAGCGCAAACTTACCGGGATAACCTTCGGCCCGCAGCAACGCGCACGCGGACAGCATGGCAGAGAATATCCAGCAGCGACGTGAGCGCACGAGCCCCCACATGGCAGAAACACGCACATCCACGGAGCGCGAGCAGCAACAGCTGATGACTTCCTCCCACCGCTGTCAGTTCGCCGACGCCGCTTGAAGAGCCACGGCGGCGCGCAGGCGCAGTCACGGGTCCAGTATTCCGTTCCAAATCCTCTGATGCGCCGCTCGCGCGCGGATCCGGGGGAGGAGAGGGGAGTGATGAGGGATCGGCCCCTCGCCGCGCGTCCTTTTGCCCCCGCGGCTGCCGTAGGACTGAAGCACGACTCGCGGAGAGGAAGGTCGCTGCTGGAGGCTCTCCCCCCATCCACGCAGGAACGGGACTGAGAGAGGGAGGGGGAGACCCTGACTTTATAGAGGGAGGGGGAGAGAAGAAAGGATGGAGAGAGAGAGAGATCCCACTCCCCCAGTCCGAGCGCAAAGCCCAGCAGGACACCTCCAGTCACTCACACAGAAACCACAGAGCTCTCTTGTCCATTTGTCCTTAAACACACCTGATGCACAATGGAATGAAGCCTCATGAAGCTCAGAAGATTCTCTGTCAATTTTCCTTACAAACCAAAGTCCTAAAGAGACATCTGGTGGCCATCTGGTGAAGCTGCTGGAAAACTCATGGAGAAGAGGCAAGAGATTGGACTCCAAATGAAGGAACATTAACTACAAATGTAGGAACAGGAACTACAAATGTAGGAACATGAACTACAAATGAAGGAACATCAACAACAAATGAAAGAACATTAACTACAAATGTAGGAACCTAACTATAAATGTAGGAACATCAACTACAAATGAAGGAACATGAACTACAAATGAAAGAACATTAACTACAAATGTAGGAACCTAACTATACATGTAGGAACATGAACTACAAATGTAGGAACATCAACTACAAATGAAGGAACCTGAACTACAAATGAAGGAACATTAACTACAAATGTAGGAACCTAACTATAAATGTAGGAACATCAACTACAAATGTAGGAACATGAACTACAAATGTAGGAACATGAACTACAAATGTAGGAACATTAACTACAAATGAAGGAACATTAACTACAAATGTAGGAACATCAACTATAAATGAAGGAACATGAACTACAAATGAAGGAACATCAACTACAAATGTAGGAACATCAACTACAAATGAAGGAACATGAACTACAATTGAAGGAACATGAACTACAAATGTAGGAACATCAACTACAAATGAAGGAACATCAACTACAAATGTAGGAATATTAACTACAAATGTAGGAACATGAACTACAACAGTGTACCTACAGCCGCATCATGCAAACGTGAGAAGGCAATCCTGGACAATACAAGTCTGCATGTAAGAAATGTGTGAATTGAAGTCAGAACAGTTCAGTAAATTAGCTGCTATTTAAACAAAAATAGTTCGTTACAGAACACTGATGGATTAACTGCCCGCTCCAATGAAAATGCTGGTGTTTTTAAAACATGTTCTTGTAGCATTCCCTCATCATGCAGGACAGGGTTAAAGAAAATCAAGCTATAAATTGTATTTCTTTATTTAAATCATTGTAAATCAGGAACAGTGAAAAAATGCATCTTGAGAAAAACTGTAGTTGTGATTGTAGAGGCTGCGATCATTACACCACAAGCGCCATGCCTTGCTCCATTTGGACACTTGCAAACAAATGGATCCATGTCTGTCTTTGTTTTCCATGTCTGAGCTGGCATCTGGATCAAAACTGTACAGCTGGATAGCTCCAATTCTGCTCACCATTTTTGTAGCACCCTAATGTGAGTGGCTGGAAGCTAGCAGGACAGAAACAAACAAACAAAGGGATGATGGGAAATGAGAGAGGCTTCTTGAATATATTCAATCCAACTGAGATCATTCATGATGACAACAAATGATCTTCAGACTGTTTTCAGTCTCACTCCTGAGGATGTTCATTCCAGATTTGTTTGTGAGAAAAACTGGAAACATTCTCTTTCCACAGCAGTTTGTGCTCTTCACACTGCTTGTGCCACAATCACAAATAAAGCTATTGAATCACTATTCAATCGTTTTTCTGCTTTTTTGGTAGTATGTTTCTTAAATATTCACCGTCTTCTGGCTGTTTCTGTCTCAAGCTTGTTCATATTTAATGTGTTCCGTCTGTTGCCAAAAGTGTAGTCCTTCAGTGGAATGGCATCCTATCCAGGGTGTACCCCACCTTTGCCTAACAGTGGCTTGGATAGGCTCCAGCAACCCTGTAAACCCAGAAGGGATAAAACTGATTTGGAAATAGAGAAGGATGGAGTTTAATTTGTTGAGATAAAGATAAAATGGCAAAGATTGCATATTTTCCAAATGTAATACACAAAAACAAATTGTGAAATGTTTTTTTAAACTAGAATTTAAACTTTTTATACACAAAGGTGTCAAGGGGGGTATTCTGTTCTGCTTTAAAACAGAATATTATTTAAAATTCACTATTGCTTATCTTTGACAAATCTAAGACACTGGTTGCATCAAACCTCAATTCCTGTACCTTCCATCTAAGAAAGACATGATTTGATTTGGCTTTTTTAAGCAAAAATTTAATTAGCTGGAATTTAAACTCTACTGAATAAAGACAAAGGTTGAGTCAAAATGAAATCATTTAAGTGTGTGAGATGTAAAGAGGCTCCAAAATAATCTCAAGTATAAAAGTCTTGAAAGTCACTTGACACTTGAACGTGGCTGAAAAATCCTTTAAGATGAAAAAAGTCAAAATGCAAATCAAAAAAGTATTAAATATGTACCAAACTATTTGAAGAGGGCACAAAGGTTAATATCATATTCATTTAATAAAGCAGCCGCTGCTTTGCTGTCATCATTATAATTATTTATCATCACATGGAACAAAAAAACAAAACAGTTTTACTCTCACAAGGCTGCATTTGCATAATTAATCATCAGGATGATGGTAATTTCCACTGCTCCCTCTGGTCTCTTATGTTTTCATGTGGTGATGTTTCATGTTTTATGGTGAAGGCACTGTGGGCGACTGTTCAAAGAAGCCCCAAAAACTGAGACCGCCTCAGTCTGCTGCTCTGTCAAAACCCAAAACTTCTTTTGATTTCCCTTTGAATAAAAACCTATAAGTTACAAGAAATTTAAATAATCTTTTCTTTTTTACTTTACTGTAACAAAAATCAGAATTTGCTGCAGTTTGTTTTAAAAACAACTTTTCTTCTAACATATATCTTGTAGTGTAAAATAAACAGAAAAATCTGCATACGTTTTTGTGAGGCTACATTCAAAGTAGCTTCAAACAGTCTTTAGTTTTGTCCCCATTATTAAACACAGTTGTTGTAGCAGTGTGGGCCATTGATTGATTGACACAGTGCCGTGAGCTCACAGGCGCCATTGCTATGCATTGAGTGTTCCAGTGTAGGACAGACATTAACCACAAAATTGGGCTAGCCCCCTTGTTTCTTACCCGATTTTTACAAAATTGATCTCGTGGTATATTTAAATATTTACCATAGCTTAACAATTAATGCGTAAAAAGTGCAGGAACTGCACTATATTTTGCCTATATCTTAGAATCTACATAACTGAGCTTGTAAATGCCGTACATCCAAATCCAGAAAAGAGGGGGATTGTTGAAGTTCAGTGGTATGAATGGATGAGAAATGTGACAAAGTTAAACAACAAAGCCTTTTTCCCATTGAAAACACCTCAAAGTGACGTACAAAGTGGGGGGGGGAAGCATTCTCTACCACATATATAATTGAAATGAGGTAAGCACAAGCTTGTAAAAATATTTCATAATAAAAAAATAGTAAGAAACTACAACTTTTATTATCTTTTATTATTTTGCATTACATACATGTCAAATACGTATCAATTACATTCAAATAGATGATGTCAGTAACTAGCCCTGACTGCTGTTTTATACACTTTATATACAGGCAAGTAAATCACCAGTAAACAGGTATTGCTTATTTATTATAATATAGTAGTATGCTGTTAGGTTCAAATAACCTAAAACATTTATTTCTGCAAAAGAAGGAAGACAGAGACATCTAGGTTCACTTTACTTGTGAGGAGAGACGGAGCGGAGATGCCCCAACCGCCTCTGAGCACCCCCTTCCGGACCCTTACTATTTATTAAAATCTGGGAGTGTCCTAGTTACAATCGGATGCACCTCTGAAGGAGGGGAAAAGGAAAGAAAAAACAAGGGGGCGAGAGTTGTTCATAGTTACAGCATCTCAGCTCAGCATGCTATCTCTGATGTGTCTTGTCATTCTCCCTGCAGCCAGTCTCTCAGTCACAGGCCTTCAGGATAAGCAGAACATCACACTGCACATGTTCAGAGCAAACTACATCATTCTAACACACTAACACAATAGTAGTAAGAATCTAAGCTTTTGCTTCGTTGTGAAAAGCATAGCATGGGCATTATCACATTTCAGGCGCTTATTAAAGGTCCTGCAAATAGATGACAAAAGAATATAGAATCTAGATTATGTTCAGTAACTCTACTGTAAACTTGTTTGATACATAGTCTTTAGCTAAAAACCTTTTTGTAAAAGTGTGAATTTTATTCCTGCGCTACAACCCTAACATATTTTAAACATCAAGTCTGTCTAATTTTGAGGTAATAAACATTAAATGAAAACATTATACATAAATGGGTTTGATAGATTTTTACATGTCAAAACCAAACTAGCTTGCAACCATTTCATGCTTCCCAGCCTGATTTCTCTCCATCAAAATGTGACTACTAACCTGTGAAAGGTGATTGCTCTCAATCGGATTATTTTTAATTAACATTGTAGCAGCTGATTGCAAAGCATTGCGTCCCCTTTTGGGATTCTGTTCGGACCTCTTCATTTCGTTTCACTCCAAGACTCAATGCATAGTAAAGATGGATGTGTCTTACTGTACATGATGGCCAACCCAGTCATTTCTATCGATGGTGTGGAAAAATAAGGTGGAAGGTCACCTGTGCTTGAACTTTTATAAAGATCAACTGTGTTTTTTTAAAGTATAATTATTAGATTTGTACCTAACATCTAAAAGTGTGAACGTTGTATACTAAAGCCAACTGCTAAATGAACTAAAAAGTATTGTAATTTTAATAAAAATAAATACATTGTGTTATTTTATTATTTTTTTTAAGTAACTATAACAGCAAAATTATTGGCTAAACAGATGTTAAGTTATCAAACTGATCAATTAAAAACTACAAAAAAAAATGACTGCTGGAGTTTTAAAGGCCACAAAAACAGTTTTGATCAATAAAATTTGCTTCAAATATTAAATGAGCTCCAAAAACTAAAATCCTGAAGAATCAGTTAAATGTTTTAAAAAGCTTAAGTTAGATGCATACAAATAATCAAATGAAGAGGAAAATGTAACCTTAATTACTGCTAAAAAGAAAATGTATGGAAAAAAGATGTATTAAAAATCCTAATATCCTGAAAATGGTGAGCTTGACCCAACATACTGATCAAAATCTCAGATAATTTCTAATCTTTCTCTAAAAGTTCTGTAAATACCTCAAAAATTAAACAAGAAACAAGGCTAAAACTTAGGTCCTAGAGAAACTGATTAAAAATAAGTCAAATAAATTCTGGAAAAGCATGATAAAAGCTACAATACCTAAAAAAAAAAAAAAAAGAAAACTTAAATATGCTGATTACAACAAACGTATTCCTAATAATTCCCTTTCTCTTCCTCGGTTCTTTAAAGCTTCATTTTATAATAAGAATAAAAGAAGAAATCCAACATAAAAACCCCAAACTTTTCAATTAAGTCTTTGTCTGTACTTTCAATTTGACATTTTTAGCCTTGTTGTAGTACATTTCCCTCTTAAAGTTAGATAAATACTAAAGGAAAAGCATAAATCATGCAGAAACGGCTTTAAAAACGTTAAAATCTGCGGAACAGTTGCCAGAAATGCTCAACAAATCCATAAGAAAAAGGTGAGCTGTATCCTAAACACACTGAACTACAACAAATGAAACTAAATGATCCACTATGATAACTAAATCACCTTATATATAGAAAGGATTTGGGGAAAAAAGTAACATTTACATAAACCCAACTGATTTTGATGTTTATTCTTGGATGTTACGCCATTTACCATGTTTAGAATATTGAATAACATTCAAAAATAAATCCAACATATTGTAACTTAAGAGTGTGTTCGACTGAGGAATGGTTAGTGACATAAAGAAACAGTGAGGAAGCTGTCAAACTGCTCATCACTGTGTGTCTGGGAGGCAGAAGCTGCTGCTGCTGCTGCTGTTTGGAAACATTCTTTATCGTAACTTTATCAACAGCTGCTTCTCATTAACAAGACACACAAACTGTACAGACACACACCGAACCCCAAACAGCTGGAGGATGTTGTGAAGCAAAACTTGGATCAAATGAACCCTTTCAGCTTCTAGAAAGCTCAGAGTGAATCCAGTTATGTTTATTTCTTTGTTGAAAGTAACATGTCTTTGTGTGACATTGTGTGAGCAGATCTCCATACAAACCAATGGCTCAGTGGGAATTTTCATTCCTTATAGCTTCAGTTATTTAACCTACCAACGTATTTGAACTCTTGTAAGAATCCCAACTCTTTGGGCAACAATGCTGGTTCCAAGTCTGTAAGTTCTATTTTGTTCTCACATTAACAATTACGGATCCCCGTAATATCGTTTCTCCACAGCAGTACTGAGCCAGACTTTTTCCTTAGAGCTGCAGTTTTTAATCTTTGTTCAGTTTTCCTGTGGGGGGTGTCATGTATTGTGGGGGCTGGGTGGATAGAGGGAGGAGCTGGGGAGGGAAGGGTGGTTGTAATTGTAGTTGTATTTATTTTGTTATTATTATATTTTTATTATTATTTTTATCTAATAAAATTTTAATTTATTTATTTTTATGTAAAGCGCCTTGGGTTTTCACAAGAAGGAAAGGTGCTGTACAAATAAATAAAGTTTGAAGTTTGAAGTAAAAACAAGAATTGAGATGAAAAAAAAATATTAAAATGGTCAGTTAGGGAAGTTAAGGAAAGTTTATTTCGGGTTTGGAAAGCTTCAAGGGAGGGGTCGTACGTTGAGACATATTCTTACACTTTGCAGAGAAAATCCTGACTCTGTGGTAAACGGTGTTGTAGTTATAGTACAACTGGAGTAACTGTGTCTGGAAAAAACCCCTCTCCTTGTTCTGGAATATTTCGCTCTGTTGACTCATCATAAACCCAAAAATGATCCGAAATGGACATTAAACTAAAACTGTAATTGTGCGAAAACTGTAAAGAATTTTTAAAAACTAAATTCAAGTGACATAGGCCAATCTCTGCTGAAAAATTTAAAGGTTGAATGGTCTTTCAAAGGGCACAAAGTTTATGGAAGAGTTAAGCACTTTCCCTTTTATCCCTACAGGGCAGAAAATGTCATATTTTACAAAATATCTCATAAACCATAAATCATATCAGTGAAAAAACTACAAGAAGGGATCCACTGAATGCTAGGATATTAAAATAGCTTAAATGGCTGAAAGTATGAAGGAGTTTAGAGTTAAAACGTGCAGAAGTGAAAATAGGCTCTCAAGTGTGAAAGGTCACACTGCAGTCATTCATAACTTGTCCAGCAGGGGGAGACAAACACCAAGAGAACCAAGTGACTTCTCAGAAGCTTGCTTACAAGAGATACACACTTCCTGTCTCATTTTATGCTTTGTGTTGTGAATGTGTGCATAAAATGTTTTTATATGAAGTACTTTAAGTTACTTTTGTCAGAAAAGTGCTGTATAAATAAAGTTTGATTAGATTTGAAGAAAAAAAAACAACAACAACTCAGTTTTCAATCAGAAAATGTTGTCTTTTCTTTATTGACATTTTCATCATCTGGCAGCTCGGCTCTCCTGTCATTGCAGTGTGTCATCCACGGAATTTAAAACCCATTAAAAAAAAAAATCAGCTGTACAAAAAATAAAAACATTTTCCACAAAAGACACAGGGCGAGTAAAATGTTACATACACATTTTAAAATGTCTTATAAGCATCAAAACAATGATCTGGGCCAACAAATAAAATCATTTGAAAGATTTTTTGTTTCTGAAGTGTAAAGATCAGATAGAAGGGATTTTTGCAGGAATCCTGACATGGAGGACAGTATTCAATCTGCTAGGACGAGAATAAGATGTCCCGGCATGGTTCTTTTGATGAACCAGGATTGTTTTTAGTGAGGGCAGTCTGAAGACCCTGATCTGAGCCCAAACCTTCAACAGAGGACAGAAAATTGAAAAGCTACTGTCAGCTTTGAATTTTAATGCATGCAGGCTAAAAACAAATGATTATCTGATCATCAGCGGCTTTTTACAAAACCAAAGAGAAAGACTTTTAACTGGCAGGCGTGGGGGACTGTTTTGCAGCTTCTATCAACCTTAGAAGTAAAAACGCCGATTTAGAAAAACCTGTTTATGCTCTGAGAGCAGCCCAGCCATCAAATGTACCAACTGTTTTTAACAATGAAGTCATACTTTACATCTTTCATATAATGACCACTTACATTTTTTGATTCCATGATTAGAAAGCGTGCGTTTGTTACGATTTTTTTTAATGAATTTGATGAGTGAGAGTCCACCTGAGGAGTCTAAAGATGATTCTGATTCATTTCCTCTGTGAAAGTTATCCTGAATACAAAACAGTCTACAAAAAAGGTTTTCAGATCAATCTTTGGCTGTTTTTTGAGGTTAGATGTGAAAAACACAAAGGATTTATTGAACTGAACTGTGAAAACTCAAACAGCACAGATTTTTTGAGCTCCATCAAAAAGATTTACTGAGGAAGAATAAAAACAAAAGGCACAAAGAAAAGTCCTGAGGTGTGTCAGCTGCTGATCACTATCTGCCCTTCACCAAAACCTTAAAAGAATTAGAATAAAATCGCTCCCATAGTGCCCCCTTTACTGTTGCCACAGAATGATAAGTTCTGTGAAAATGATGCTGAGAAAGCTAACCAAGCTTTTATGTGTAGAAAACCTGCTCAGGCGAACAGCTGTTGGTTCCTCCTTCTGCTCTGAGTCAGTTATGAACTCCCAGAAAGGATCTTAAAACCGTATGAACCGCGTTTTACTTTCAAAGAGGACTATTTCAGAAGTTTTAACATCAAACACTAGGTGGCAGTGCAGGCTAAACGGTGACTAACATCCCATTCAGATGTTCCCTCCTCTGCTCTGGATGCCCAACAGTCTGAGGACCAGAGGAATTCTGCTCCTGCTGGGAGAAAACTGGACAAAGGAATCATCCTAACATTAAAAATGATTTAAATATTATTATATTTAAATAATATCAGGAACAACTGTTTGATCATGTTTTTTTTTATAAGACCTGTGTGATCTTGTGAGTGAAAGTGAAATAAGTGACAAATATCAGATGAAATGTTATCATCTTGGCTTCCTCTGATCTCCTGTATAAGCTTTGGCCTCTGGACCAGAACAGCAGATTTGGGTCTATGAAGGCAATGGTTTCTGGGTCAAAGTGGATTCAGGTAAAGGTCCGAGCTTAAGACAGAGTAAAAGACCTGACCAGAAAACTCTCATGAGAAAATCATGAAGCTGAAAGGTGAAGGCTCGGGTAGCAGAGAGCTGGCAGGTCTGCTGGACCAACAGAAGTCCAAAAAGGTCCAGAACCAAGAGGCTGAGGAGTTTGTTGTTCAGACCTTTCGGGTTCTCTAATTCCCTTTTAAATCCCTGCAGCTACAAAAAAATGACAAACTTAACCATGAAGCTTAAAGTGGACATCTGTTTGGCACTTTAGTGACTTTAGAACATGCACCTCCAGTCTCTGGCTCCATGTTTGTTCCGGATTTCCTCTTGTCCTCCAGGAGGAGACGCCTGTGCCGCTCACGCTCTGCAGCTTCAGGAACAAAGCTGGAAAAGAAACTGCTGGTTGCAGAGTTCTTGCACCTCCATCACCTGGGTCAGCTGGGTGGGCTGGGTGGTGATCAGACGATGGCGTTTGTGCCGCGGAGACCCACCCCACGGGCGAACTGCTCCAGCAGGCCAGAGATGGCGCCGGAAGGACTGGGGGTGGATGACTTGAGGCCTACAGTGGAGCTGTATGCAGCCAGGAAGAGCTCTCGCACCGCCTCCAGACGCACCTGACGCTCCGAGGGGAGCGGACACCTTCAGAGGAGGCAGAAGAGAACCCAAAATCAGACATTAGAAACCTGAACGAATTTCACATTCCTTCAAATGCTAAACTTTGGGACTTATTTATACATAATTAAAGACTGAAGTTTATTCAGCTTCCTGAATCATTTCAAACTGCATTAATTGATCAGTTTTTTTTAGCCAATCGTTAGTGTCCTCTGTCTCCTCTGTTCATGTCAGCTTTCGTTGCCCCACCTGGACACACCTCTAGAAGAGGAGACCTCGCCTGGTACTCACATTCGTCCATTCGGCCCTTCGTCCTGAAAGCTGAAGGGCAGAGGGGCGTCAAAGGTGGCAGCGGCAGAGGTGGGGTTCGAGGAAACGGGCTGAGGAAAGTGGGCGTGGTCGTGGATGCTGCCGCAGCCGGAGACAATCTGCCAGCTGCCGTAGTCTGTGGAGAGCGAGGAGCCAGAGCGAGCGCAGTCTGCTGCCAACCTGAAACAAACACACACAGGTCAGAGCCTGAGGGTCTAAGGTGCCCTCCAGCAGTCACTGCACAAAACATCCCTCCCACCTTCTGCTGGGAACAGCCAGCGGGCTGCTCCCTGTCCATGTGGCGCCTTGTTCTGATTGGTTGGAGGAGGAGGAGCTAGAAGACCGCCCCTCGTTGATGAGCTGGGACAAGTGCTCCTCAGCAGGGTTCTGTTTACACCAAACCACCATCTGAGGGGAGGAGGCAGCCATTTTCCTCCTGGTGGGGGCAAACATTTGTTTAACTTTCAGCATTCAAACACATCAACACACTACAGCCTATTGATCCAGATTCAGTTAATTCAAGACTCCTGTCACTGCAGTTTCTCTTTTTCTTGGGTTTTGGGATTATCTATCATTAACAACAGATTATCGCTCGATTAAGTAAAATCCCATTAACTGTCATGCACCAAGGTGGGTGAAATTTGTTCCCACATTTGACTTGTTCCCTGTGGGAGTGGTGAGCTGCAGACACAGCCGCTTGGTCAATCTTTCGTAGTTTAAGCCCCAATTCAACCCCTTAATGCTGAGTGACAAGCAGAGAGGCGTTGGCTCCAATTATAGAGGCTTTGGCATGACTCAACCTGGATTTGAACTCCCGACCGTCCAGTCTAGGGGCGCACACTGAACCACAAGGCCACTGAGCTCTAATGTAGTCTATAAAGCAACATTCCTTTTAGCATTTGAAGCATTTTCAAAGTTTAAAGGGAGTTAAATGTGATGTTTTGACAACAGTTTTAATCTGGATTTAATATGAATTGATGCATGAAATGTACACCGTGTCGGGTTTGCCAGTTTGGTTCAAAGTGATTCAGTTTCTTTAACTGAACAATTTAAATAAAACAATCCAACTGTAATTATGTTTTTTATCTTTACTATTGTTGACATTTATTTTTTAAGATTATATTATTTTTTTCATTCTTCAAGTATCCGAATCAATTGTCACAAATATAAACTTTATTATGTTAAAAGTGTTTTACACTCTTGTCATCACACATATTCTTACTAAAACTACAGATAGTTCTGATTAGTTACTGTTTTTATATCAGTAACTGATGGTTTTCAGGGGGGTCCAAAATTCTTGTGGTTTATGGATTCTGTTTTATTCCAGCAGAATGCTGCACGTTTAGGACTGACCAGTTGGAGGCCTGGGGGTGGGTGGAAAAAGGGTCCAGAGTGTCAGCGGTTGAGGCAGAAGCTCCGCCCATCTCTTCAGTGATGAGGGAGAAGTCACTGCTTAGGCTGGTCACGCTGCCACGGTCCCTCGACCCTGGAGCAAACAAAACCAGGTCAGAGTCTTATCCAAGCAACCCTATTCCACCCAACAGAACCAAACAGATGTTTTTAAGGAGATTATTTTCTATAGTCTTCGGTTTTTTATTTTAATTTTACAAAAATATGTGCAGCCTGCAAATTTGTCTACATGGAAGCAAAAGGAATTAGAAAATTTAACCTAAAATATAAGTTATTTCCAGATTGATTGAAAGACACAGATGTAACTGATGAGGACATGCAGTGGTTGATCAGAGCTGCAGGCTTACTGAGCTGACAGAGATCCTCCACGGTGAATTCACCGTCTCTGAACTGAGAGTTTTTCCTCCTGAAAACAACAAAAAAAAAAATGGTCAGAACCATACTCGTACAAACCCGGCCTGACAGAAGGAGGAGGAGAGAGCGCACCTCTGTTTTCTGACCGCAGAGAACTTCTCTGACACGATGTGCTTCAAAAAATTAAAGCAAAAAAAAAAGATCTGCAGTAAAGAGAAGAAATGTTTGAAATGATCCAGTCAGAGCCAGCAATCGACTGATGAATGTGGAGTTAAAGAGTCAAACCTCTTCTCCTTTGGAGAGTCGATCTGGCAGCAAGTGACTGCAAAGACAGACAAGCATCAGTGTGTTTGTAAGCTCAGCCGAACCCCCATGAGCATCGAGTTTAAATTCACAAACACTCGAGATTCAAAAGTGTCCTCTGATCCTCATTCTGATTTTAGGAACCATTCTGTGTTTCCGTTCACACAACCCCCTCTCTGAAATCCCTCATCTGTCTTTTTGGAGTCAGACCTGACGTTAGTTCAGGTCTGCTGAAGAAGATGAGGGTGAGGAAGAAAGTTCAGACTGGGAGGATACCAATAACCACAAAACCCCAACGCAATCCTGAGCTGGTGCTTCCATTAGCAAAGACGCCAAAGTGGATTCAGAGAAACAAAGTGAAGATTTTTACCCGAACAGGAACCAGTCGTAGGCGATGGTCAGGTACAGGATCTCTGCGGGTTCCAGGCTGGCGTGAACGGCGCCATCCTGTGCAAACACATTCGTTGATCAAAGTATCGCATTTGTTTGCAATGAAACAAATGTGAAAGCTGTGACAAAATGAATGTCGGATGATTTCTGACACTTCAGTTTAGATTGTTGAAAGGTTTTTTTCTTGCATCCAGTCTTTGAACGGAGTTCATTGAATCTTAAGATGCTCACGCAAGTCCACTTTGCAGCTGCAGAGCGCAAAACCATCAGGGGGCGCTATAGAGAGGAACTTACAGCCCACAGGGAGAGTCTGAGGAGCGACACGAACAGAGGCGTGCGGTCCCAGCCGGAGATGCAATGAACCAGGAGACCACTATCATCTGAAGAACAGAAACAAAACAGACGTTTAAAAAGTGACGTCTCAAAGAAATAAAACACTTGCTGCAGATTTGATTTAAAACTGGATGATCAATGTTAATGACATAATCCAAATTCAGACCATCTCGTCTTGTTTCCTTCAAACATGGGAGATCTGGAGACCATTAAAGACCCGCTTCAATCATCTTTAGATGTATAGTAAAAGCGTTCCCAGTGGTCTTTCTATTATGATAATGCCATTTTTAGCCTAGATCAAAAAATGTGTGTGGCTTTCTAGGACTTAGTTTCTACAGAGCGGCAGTAGTTCATTAAAAATTCACTCGAGTCGTGGTTAATGTTAGCGTGGAGAGCGCTCCCTTTGCCGCATTTCTGAGTTGTATACAAACTTTGAATCGCCACTGAAATCTGGAGACCAGACGAATCAGAGAGGGACCAGCCTGCAGGCTGTTGTAATGTGAATGCAGCTCCTGTAGCACAGACATTCATGAAGACCTGCAGCTTCATCACTCACCATCACTGTTAATGATGTGCAGCAGCAGTTTTAGGTAGTTCTGAGTCTGTTCCACCAGGTCCCACGACTGAATCACACACAGATATACACACAATAAGATAAACGAATACTGACATTTCTGCTTGTGTCCAATGACAAGACTAGAAAACTCAAACACAAAATTTTATCTTGATAACTTTGATAAATCCTTCTATTTCTGAGAAGAGAAATGTCCCTCATGTTTCTATGGCTGCTCCCCTTCAAAAACAGGGAAACTAGAATCTTAGTGGACTAGAGCAGCAAAAATATGCAAAAAACAGGACGAAGGGGGAGACTGGACCTGGTACTGGGTCCAGTCGATGTTAAGGTTCTGGCTGAAGCAGGGCGGGATGGTGAGGGGGGCGTCCACATGGTCCTGTGAGGACACAGAGGCATGAGAGCATGCTCCGACCGCGCACAAAGCAGAGCGCCATTGCAGTACCTGGTTCCAGTTGAACACCAGACCCTCGGCGGTGTAATCCCGATCCTTGTAGTCTTTAAAAAACTCACAGCCTGATACACAAGAGACACAACTGAGTGTAAAAGTAGGACGAGCGCACACACAAACATCTGTGAGTGAAAGGTCACCTGGGTACGGCACGGAGAGGAGTGTGAAGTCTGCGTATCGCTGAGCCTTGTCCACCTTCTCCGAGGACGTCACGCTGCAAACACACACTACCTTATGAGCCCAGACGTCCTGACCCATTACAGCTGCCGCTCATCTGAAACTATTCCTCTCCAGATCAGCCCTTCTTCAAACTAACTCTGAATCCAACTCTCTTTCAGAGCTTTTCTAGTTTTCCTGTCACTCGTTTTCAGCTTGTTTAACTATTTTCTCCTCTCCTCCATTCACACATTCCTTGATAAAGGAAAGTAATACACTTTTGTGTGAAACTATGAAGTTATATTGGGGGAAAAAAGGTGCCGTGTTTATATGGGCGAGGTCACAGTGACAGCGCAGTGTGAATGGACCCTCTTTATGACGCCATGCGGGAACAAAGATCATTGTAGGAAGAGATTATCGCTGTTTGAAATCAAGTGCTAATTGTTTACACGCCCTGGCGTGCCACTGCCTTTACCTCCGCATGCCCTAGGTTGCCGACCTCTGAACTAAACCAAAACTCTGGAGGAAGCAAACTTCAGCTGAGGAGGTTTCTTTAAAACATTTCCATCACTTTGACGCAATGATAGGCAAACATGGAGCATCACAAACAACAGTCATTTAAGCAGAGGATGAGGAACATCCTCATTTTCATCAGTTTGTGACAGAAGAACCGTCCTTACTTCAGTCCAAACTTGACCTTCTTGTTCTCTACCATCAGGTCACAGATGTAGCGCACCGACAGGTAACGAAGCAGCTTGATGTCGTGACCTCGAACTTTGTCAAAGAGCTGCGAGTCGCCATTCCTGAGCAGGACAAGAGCGTTGACAAACATCAAAATGTGACCAATATTTGTGAAAAAAAATTAAAAATAAATACATCTTTAAATCCAACAAATTGTCTTTTGAAATCTTTAAATGTGTGCCTTTTCACTCTAAAAGGAGACATTTCTTGATGTTTTTTCTTTTATGATTATCTTGATCAGATTCAATCTGATATATAATTTTGTCAATATCACTTAATTGCCAAACTTTTATTCAAGTGAGTTTGATTCATCTCAGATCTGGAAAATAACTAGTAAAAATGAACGCGAGTTGGGTTGCAAATTTACAAAAATAGTTAGCATGTGTGCTATGTTGTAATATAACTCATATTTATTTGTGCAGCTAACATCAGTGCAACACAGACTTGACAGCAGACGGCGCTGTGTTCCCAGCTGTGAACATCACTGTGGACTCATGGATGCTTCGTTTTTTACAAACTCTTTTTTTCCTAAACCCTGCAGATAAGAATCAGGTGAAAGGCATGTTTGTGCTGAAAACGTCGTACCTGACTTCACTGTCCTCTGGAAACTCCTCTGAATCTGCCCAGGTGTCGTCACTCCCTCCTAAAAAGGAAAAAGAACGACAGAAAAGATTTAAAAAAGATCTGCATTTACGTGTGAACTTCATTAAAAAGTGATTTTAAAACCTTTTAAAATACCATTAATACCATTAATCTAGGTTCATCTGTCAACCTTAGACACTATTTTGTTATCGTTGTACTCAATATTATCAAATTAGTTACCACTTAAAGTTGTAAAGTAGTCCACATATTTATATACATTTATACAGACAGATTTCGTGATGTGCTGCGGTGAGGGCGGGGCTTAGGGCCTCCTCAGAGCCCTTTGGGCTACAAACATTTTCTGAAACGAGCTGTAGAAATAAAGGTGAATCAAATGTTAAAAGTATGAATGCAAAATTTGATCTTTATTTGCAACTTAACTAACTCAGCCTTTAGCTTTTCATAGATTCATATAACATTAAGTAATATGTTAGCATTTTCAGCTAATTTCAGCTTTTCAACACTATTTTGCTACGAATAATTTATCTACCTTTCCAATTCTAACTACAAATGCCAAAAACAGCTTGATCTACTTTTTTTTTGGACTGTTTGCTCATGATAACAACGGTAAAAAAGTCCTTTTGGAACTAAGAGTCTTTACTAAATTTAGCCTTTAGCTTTGCCCGGCTCAACATAATTCAGGTTAATTTTTGCAGAAGTTGGGGGAACAGCTGTGAAAGCCCTTTGAGGAAGTCTGAGTCTTATTCTGTGACCTGCAATGGCTGCAATGGAAAACAAAAATCAGACTTCACTTCCTGTTTCGGAGTTAAACTTAAGCAACACATGATTGCACGTGTTACCTGAGAAGATGTAGTTGTAGCCTGTGCGTCCGTACAGCTCGCCCCATCCTGCCAGGGTGGCTGAGCGACAGATGTGCTACAGAGAAAAGAACAAACGTTGATCAGCTGGGTTTTCCTGACACACCTGAATGCGACACCAGGACAGAGGTCACACTGCTGGTCATGGACGTGCTGCTCTTCTGCTCAGAAGCAACTTTTTTCAGATGTTTCAAAAGCCTTTGGAATTACCACGCTTTTTTCTCATATTTAACTCACATTGTTTGTTTTTTAAATATCATTTCATCTTTTTATTGATCCATCTGTCTGTGAGTGGGTCTGGATTTCTGTTGACTGTTAACTATTGACACACTTGCAAAACAGCTTCCTGATCTTTACCTTTCCATTAAAATAAAAATAGATTTATTAAAAAGAAAAATTAAAAAATAAACTTCCAAATGGATAGAATTTCTACTTGATTTACTTTTAGCTCCTGAATAAAGCTTTCATCTAAATGAGTAACTGCCTCTGATTAATCAGCTCTTATTTTGAAATCCATTTCAGCATTTGTGACTTCTGCGCTGCCTTTTCTGCTCACGTGTTTGTAGCATTACTGCAGCAATGCCCAAACGCTAACACGAAAGCCTTCAGAAAGAGGCGGAGCCTCGCTGATGCTGCTGGGAAGCACCTTGCCGTTGTAGAGGATGACGGGACAGACGAACCTCCCCCTGCAGCGCGCCAGTTTGCTGCGGTTCACCAGGTCCTGCAGTTTACTGATCTGCACCGTGCTCTCATACCTGCAACACAACAACGCAACCGTTTGTTTTACAAGCGTTCACCGTCAGCAAGAACTCTGAGTTTCTAAGGAGGTTTCAGAACGTCATTTTTCTTCTCAACAAGCTCTCTCTTATTCTAGGCGTCTGAAATATTTGTTTCAGGCTCCTGCTGTAGAGACACGATGAGCTGCAGAACCTCAGTCTTTTCCTGACCCAATTCTAGTGTCTGAACTCTGACTATTTGTAGGAGGAGAACCAGCAGCTCCTCACATATCCCTGAAACACTCCTCATCTGGTGATATCTGTAAATCAAGAGCATTTGTAAAGTCTTCAACTCTGATTTCAATTTCAGCACCAAGCAGAAAGCAAAAGAAAACCCAGAAAAACAGACTTCACTCTATTGAAAAAACTCATTTCATTTAGGTTTGATATTATTTTATTATTTTTCAGTTACATATTCTTCCTGGTATTTTACAGTAATTATGGTATACTTACACAATTAAATTGTCTTCTTCATGTTTTAATTTTTATCTTTCAGGTTTTTTGTTTTTTTTTGACTGCTGCGTTTGTCATTTTGTCATATTAATATAACTCTTACAAATCCCAATCACTCAGTCTTTTAGGAATAAAAGAAATCTAGGTTCATTAGTCCCACTCCAATACTGTTTTTATCTAAGTTTCTGCAGAACGGCAGTAGTTCACTAAATATTCACCTCTGAGTTGTGGGCAAAACTGTTTGTGTGGAGCATCTCCACTCCCATTTACCCCCACCCATTTGTTGACATACTCTCCCGCTAGCTTACAGCCCCTCTGACCCCCCTCTGACCAGTACAACAGACAGAGAGTTTTATTGGAGCTATCTAGCCATACAGTTTTGTGCCAGAAAAGGTGTCTAAAAGTGGATGGATCAGAATGGTGCGGAGCAGGGAGCTTGTGACCCATCCAGTGTATATTCTACTATTCTTCTAAGCTCATTTCCAAACAGTATTTTTTGGTCTGGTCCTGATTCACAATGATTTGAATAAAGAAATACTCAGATATGATATTTTGAGCATAATTTTCCTTAAACATGTCCTCCTTCAGCAGAAAAATGCCACAAGAACATGTTAAAAACACACAATTTTCATTGTAGTGGTTCTTAAAATGACCTGTAAAATTCACATCAATTGTAAGATATGAGATTTATTGATCCGCTCCGATTGTTGTCATTTTCAAATTCAAACTGATGTCACATTTCCCGCTTTCGCAATGTTTCCCCACAGATCAGGAAACTTGGTATTGATTACTCTGCAATCCTGCAATGGTTGCTGGCTCAATTCCCCATTACCTAAAGCTCTGCTGTTCAGTTTTGTGGTTTTCTCACTGATCTACTCTGATGATCAGGCAGGGATCTGGGATCAGTCAGCTGTGACTGTTTTGTATCTGTGCAAGCTGGCTGCCCTTTGCTCACTGCTCCGGAAGGCGGGGGTTCAGACACAAACAAACAAACAAGTTATCTGGTTACTGAGCTGGACTCTGGCTCCTGCATGGCCGGAGGGTGAGACCGGTACCTGTCTCGGTCGCCGTCCGTGCTTTCATACTCCAGGAAGACGATCTGGCGGGGGTAGTGTCCGCACACCTCGCCGCTGGAGTTCTGGATGATGCTGTACTTGTAATCTCTGGCAAACAGCTCCAGGCAGCGCTTCTCTATGGCCTCCACCTGCAGGAGGAGCAGAGCCATTCCAGAACTCATCACGAGCCAAACGGAACACTCTGACAGCTCACCGCTTTAATCAGCGGTTCCGTTCGGTGGCAAACCTCACAGAGTAAACAGGCAGGTCCTGAACAGCCTGAGCTGTCATTCCCAGAAGTTAAGTTTCAGGTGACAGTAACCCAAACCTCGCTGCCTTTCTCTTCCCTTACCCGCGGGGTGGCCTCCTTGGCCCGGTACTGGGTCTTGGAAAACAGTTCAATCAGATCCACGATCTCCTCGCTTCTCCGGAGCGACAGCCCGGAGGCCGCGAAGGGAGAGGCGGCCAGCATGGCGCGGCGGCCCGCGGCGGCGGCCTCCAACCGCACTCGACCCCCTTCAAACACAGCAGAGCCTTGTCCTTTCGGATGAGAAGACCGGCCTGGCCATCCCTTCCCGGCCAGCTTCTTCCTAACCGCCCGCTTGAGGGGGCCAGAGCCGGGCAGGTCCCGTGAATTCAGGGCGAACTCCTCCACGCCGCTCCAGGACAGAAGCCGGCGGCGGCAGCCGCGCGCAGAGCCGCTCAGGCGGGGACGCGGGGGTCGGTCTGTTGGTTCCTCTCCAACGGTCAGTGTCAACGCTCCGCTGCCGTGTGTTCTTTTCTGTCGTTTCTGCTTAAGGACCACAACCGTTGCCGTGTGACTGAACCAGCGACCTCAGCTCCGGTCAGCTGGATTCAGGAAATCTCCGGGATTTTCCCGGGCCTGTCGGGTTTCCCTCGGTGTCACGTCCTCATAGCTCTGCAGGAGAAACCGCCTGAAACACGGACAGAAGTCTTAAGAGATGGAGCCCAATGAGCGGAACCGACCACAGACCGGAACCAGAACCTCCAGCTATGTGCTCACAGTAAACAGGAAGTTGGCCCGATCATGTGACAGCCACATCCCCTTTTACGTTTGTTTGGCTACAACAGTGCCCCCTGGTGGCTCCGTCGAAAACCACACCCTTTCCCCAATCCGACCAGAAACAATGAAGAGAAAATTCCACACATTCTATCTAACCTGCTAAAAAGCTTTTGTTTTCATCCAATATACTAAACATATATTTTTTAATTAGTTTGAATGCTTGACTCAAATGTCAAAAAATGCTTAACGAAACATTCAATGCAGAGCAGCTGACACAATCCCAAAAATACAACAAGAAAAAGATTCACGTTTAAAAAACCTACAACTAAAAGTAAAAAAAATAGCAACAATCTTACACACAACATAAATGATCCAGTCTGTCTTGAATTAATCACCTCCAAGACAATCTCACCTCAGGGCTCAACAGTGGCAGCACAGTCATCTCACACTAGGAAGTTCCTGATTCCAATCCCAGCTGAGGTTTTTGGTTGTGTGGAGCTTAGATGTTCTCACTGTGCATTAACAGGTTTTCACTTGCTTTCTTCCACTGTCCAAAAACATGCTTAATATGTTTATTAGTGACTATAAACAGTCACTTTGGTAAATGTATGGTGTGGTCCTAGAATAAAGTTGACAATGAAATAATTTTCTGGATCACAGCTTTTTGCTTGGTACCATAAGTATAACTTATCATTTAAAAAAAAAAAATCTAATTTCTAACTTCAGTCAATTATTTAAATTTACTACAATACTCTAACTATTAAATCCAAGACTGAAATTAGATTTGGAGATCATTGACTGTACTGTTGATAGAGAACTGGACTGAGTGACCCCTCCACCTTGCGTTCTAAACATGAAAAGTATCCAAAAAACCAAAATCCCATAGATTTCTATTGTGGTCTCATGTTGGAACGTTTCACTGAAAAATTCTCTCAACCCCCACTTCAAGAGGCAGAGGTGTGAACTTCTAACATCGTCACTCCTAAACTGGCAAGAATGCTTACCGTAGAAATGACACCTCAGACTGATTCAGACCAATCACTGCTAATTGACGTCCGATTTCAACACAGTACCTACCACCTGTATGACGAAAATATGGTGATTGAATCGACTTAATTTGATTGGAGCCGGAAGTAAGCCATTTTCTATGAGTGACGTCACACTCGCTCGATCCAGCTCTAATATTTCAACAGTGGATTGACTCCGCCCTCTTTATCCCAGCAGGAACCCCAACAACCTGGAAGTGACCTCAGAAGGACTTTGAAATGAAGCACACCGCCTTCACATCATGATTACTTTTATTATCAAAACGTGTTACATCTCTCGCTTCTTAAATCTCTTAAAGAACAATTGAAATAGTTTCTACTTTGAAGTGAAAAACAGAACTGAAACATTTTACAAAACAAAGAACGTGTCTGGTTTTTGAAGGAACCCAATAACACTTCCTCCAAAGCAGCTGACGGGGGCTGGCAGCTTGGCCCTGCGGACGAGCACCGTGGATTCAGTGTACAATAAAATCTGTCCGTCACATTCTTTCTGTGCGCGCTCAGAGTAATCCCAACGCGAGTTTAGGTCGCCTTCTGTTTAAGGTGCTGGTTCATTTTGGGTCTCCACTCTTTAACGTGTCAAACATTCATGTCATGTGAGGCCCTCCTGTGTGGGGGAGGCTTGTAGTGGCAGGTCAGAGGGTCAGGGAGGGGGTTTGTCCACAATGTGTCTAGTTCTAAAAGACCTAGATCTCTAAAATAACCGGCTCCTCATGGGAGAAGCTGGCAGACGGAGTGGGGAGGGGGGGCGTAGCAGCGTTTTGGTTGCGTGGACAGTCCGAATGCCCCCCCGCCCTTCTGAGCTCCAAGTCGTGGAATGCAAAGATTGGTCAAAGATAAAAGCAGACGTCTGGATTCCTGGATGAAGCCACAGTCTGGTGAAGCCCCGCCTCCGCCACGAGCAGGTGAAGGTGCGCAGACGTGGACTTCTCTCGGAAAGGATGCAGCACCATCAGACCCGTGCGGGACCAGTACAGCAGGGGGGAAATCAAAAACCAGTTCAGTGGAGCAGGAGGAAACCCACACCTTGAGCAGACGGCGGTGTGGGAAGGACAATCCAGCATGGAGTGTCAGCCCCCCAGGAAACAAAAGCAACTCCTGACTGGGGTCCGTCCAGTTACCGTGACAACAACCATGGCTGTAC
Organism: Oryzias celebensis; assembly: GCA_014656515.1. Taxonomy (NCBI): domain Eukaryota; kingdom Metazoa; phylum Chordata; class Actinopteri; order Beloniformes; family Adrianichthyidae; genus Oryzias; species Oryzias celebensis. The sequence continues at coordinate 12,353,417 of BNCR01000005.1, forward strand.
AATCTGTCTGCACACTGAGGACAATTTCAAGTTACACGTGATTACCTGCACTTCCTTTTATAACCAAAGGGGATTACAACTTCCACTGATTGGAGTATTACTGGGGGTGGGGGTCCAGTTTTTGAACAAAAAGACAAACTGAAAAGAAGAGAAAAAGAAGTTGCTCCTCTGCAGCCTCAGGAGTCTTTAGACGAGCTCTGACCCGGCGTTCCTACACCCCACCCGACTGCGTCCGGACGCTGGCTCCCTGCAGAGACGAGTGCTGGAAGTGTGGCGCCCCCCGCTGTGGGTAATGTGTTGGTGCAGACGGCGTGGAGCTGGCCTGCAGCCCAGCCTTCAGGCTGCGAGTTAGCTGCCCCGCTCCGGGGACCGGGGTACCCTGCTCCATTTGCAGTCCTTGACCTCTGGGAGCCCCCCCTAAGGCGCTGCTCGGCAGGCTCAATTTCAAGTGGCTGCTGCCGCTCTGCTGGTGTGCGCCACTTGCTGGCTGCCGTGAGTCTGATGAGGAGGAGGCGGGGGTAGGGCTGGAGGTGGGGGGATGATCCTGGGACATTCCTGGGTGGGAGGAGGACAGATGGGGGTAGTAGCTGTGCCCCGTTGAGGGGCTGTACGAGGCGTGGAATGGAGAGCGAGACGTCGGCAAGAGGAGAGGGCTGTCGCTCTGCTGCTGACCATCCTGACAAACAGAGACAGGAAGTCATCAACAACTTCAACATTTTTCACATCAAACAGGAAGTCATCAATTACCTGCAATTAGGCACAAATTCTTCTAATGTTGAAAATATTTTGCACAATTGTAATCAGTTATTGAAGGAAGACGATTTTTAGTTTTCTACATTTTTTTTACACAAAAATTTCAAAATGATAAAAATTACAATAAAAATCTAAATATAGAAATGAAAGTACATTTTTTTCTTCTGACTCACAGAGGTGAAAACATCCCTTTACCTGCTGGGAGAAGCCTGAAGGGCTAAACCTGTGAGGACTCTTCCTGGAGGGGGCCACAGGTGCTGCATTCGCCTCAATCCAGTCAGCGTCTGAGCATAAAATTGATCAACAAATATGAAAACTGCATCTTTTTAATGGCAACGATCTGCCTCTTCAAACTTTGCCGTACCAGCTTCTCTTTCTGAAGAGCCGCTCCTCTTGTAGATCTGCTCCATTTTGAAGTTCCTCAGCACTCGCTCCAGGTTCTGGCCCTCCCTCAGGCGCTCCACGGTGGTGGGAACCATCCTTGGGGACAAAGCAGGGGTTTGATGATGATAAGCAGAGAAAATGTACTGCTGCATTCAGGATAAACTCTGAGGTGACCTAAGCTGAAGTCTGTTTGTCCTGGTGTCCCTGAACTCATCATCACTCACCACTGACTGCTGCTGTCCTGCAGCTTGGGTTTTAGCGAGGATCCGTGATGCTCCGGCAGACCCACGTCTTCCGCCTGAGGGATTGAGGGCGAGCGGGTGGAAGGGGTGAAGGAGGTGTTTGGGGAGGCTGGGGGCTGCCTCCGTTGATGGGAATGAGTGTGATGGGAGTCGTTTCTGTAGTGGGAGCCAGGGCGGGGGTGTGCACCGTCCATGGAAGAGCTGCTTCCAGCCGACTCCGAGTCACGGCTGCCGCCCTGCTTCCTCTTCCGGTATTCCAGCAGAGACACCTGAGGTAGCAGATGAGACGGGGCGTCATTACATTTCTGCAAGGACGCCACTCTCGCCGACACATTCACTGACACTTGGAGCAATGGCCAAACACATGCACCACACCAGAGTCCTGAAAACAGCCTCGTTACCATGGAAACGGCCTCTGCATCAGCGTACTCACGTCCTGACAAGACTCAAGAGGATGCACAGGTACACAGACAGGTGAAGCTCGGGGGGAGGGGGCAGGCACACAGACGCACCACGATGCATCATCTGAACCACACCCACAACACGACACCCACCTCCACCACCCACTATGAGAATGACAGCTCTATCCCAGCTTCATGTTGTCATGACAGCAAGGTAGGTGGGGAGGTCCCCACACAGACAGGCATGAATTGTCAGGATGAGTGACTCTGACTGGGGGAGGATCAGCAGCTAATGGTCAGGGGTCATTGCTGCTTTTGCCAGAGACATTGAAGTTTCATCTTCAAATTGTTTTTTTGGTGACTATTATAGTTTGTTCTCTGAACTTCTTCTCTAGTTTATTCTTCAGGGACTTGAAATGTCTCCATTATTTCAACTTTCCATCCATTCTTCTATCTTTTTTCTGGTTTTGGAAATATAGAATTGTTTTGACGGTCTTTGAATTCAAAGTACGTCAGCTAATTTTTAGATTTTTAATTGTTTATCTTGTTCTAGGTTTAAGGATTAAAAAAGGTCCCTTTGACAAAATTACAATAATTTCTCTGATTGTATTTGTAAAGTGAGCAAATCTTCTGTAGTTAAGGCTCAGAAACTTAAATTCAGATTTTTGGGGGTAGGTTTCATGATCTAGGTTTTTTCAAACGGTCCATTTTCAGCTTTTTATCTCATTTGATAAAGATAATCACAGAGAATCTCCATCCTGAGATCATGGCTGCACTGAACAGTTCCTGCTGCACAGCCTCCACGATGAGCAGTTGGACCCAACAAAGAATCCAAAACGGATCAAGGTCAAGAATCTGTCTACACCAGCCAGAAGGTAATTAAGCAGAGTAATTGTTAGAATATATTTCCTATTTATTAAAGCTTTGTCATAAATCAAGCAATTGGTAATAAAATGTATGGCTCTGTGTTGTGGCTGGGATGAAAAATATGGGGAATAAACAAAAAAGGAAGGGGGAGGTTGAAACCCTGGAAATGCTAAATCTGATTCTAATCAGATTGACGACATGTTATCTAGTGATTTTTAATATTGGTACAAATAGTACAAAAAATGTCTATTTTTCTTCATGGAGGACATAACAGGGTTTGCTTTTCAATGTCTTTCACAGGATCAAAGTATCCATCAAAGCACACTCAAGTATTTGCTGTCCTGGGGTCTGAAAAGTGCGGCTGATTTGGAGTTTCGTTCCTAAACATGGATGGATAAACCGCACACACCAACATGACACACACAGTTGAAGAGAGTCCCGGCTCAGAACTGAATGTGGGCCGGGAGGGAGGGAGGGGGCAGAGCAGCTGGAGCATGGGTGGGTGTTGTATGCAGATGCAAGGAAACAATACTGACATGCACACTTCTAGATGGAGTTGTAGGGAGAATATTCACCATATTTCTTACACCTAAAGGCGGGAAATCTGCCTGTCCTGTCAGCAGACTAAGGGAATGCTGGGGGGCCTTCTGCCTTGGAAGAAAAGTGGAAGAGAAGCGTGGCAAAGAGGAGCAGTGAGGAGGAGAGCAGAGGAAGGAGGAGGAGGGAGGGGGTTAAAGCTACAGTTCAGATATAGAAACACAAGTTTAAGTGAGTGCCGTGTCGAAGAGAAAGGGGGGGGGGGGGGGGGGCCTGACGACGGTCCAAGTGAAATGCTGAAGACAACAGAAAAGCACAGAGCAGGAGGGCAGGGGGCAGGTCATGGTGGTTTCCAGGATCAAACCATTAAGATTTACCCAAACAATTTTGTACTCAACAGAATGAGAACTTGCCTTTTTCTTCTGAGGGGGGTTGCTGGGGTGTGGCGGCGTGCTGCTGTCGTTAAATCCTGGCCCGTAATGATGCTCCATGTACGGGGACATGGAGCCCGAGAACAGATCTCCCAGCAGCCCCGGTCCGCTCATGGAACCGTGCAAGTCGGCAGGGGATAATCCTCCTTCCACCTGAGAGGGGCGGCGCTCGGGGTGCGCCCCCAGGTTTGCATTGAGGGGGGAGCAGGTGTAAATGAGGTTGAACTCTGTCCTGAAGGCCTGCTCCTTGTTCGGCGGGTCAGAGGAAGGACACGACAGGTTTATAGAGCTGGTCCCCGCACATGAAGGGCCTTGGGATTCTTGGCCTGAAGCCCCCCCAGGAAAAGAGAAGTCCTCTGAGGTTATGGCCACGGGGCTCTCCAGGGTAGAGGGGAGGGACAAGTCTGGGAACTGAGGCCTGGAGGCATCAGAATCCGCCTGAAACAGCTGGGAGGAAGACAACAGAGATAAGAGGAAGAAGGCTGACCAGTCTGCAATTGTTGGGGGCGGGGGGCACAAACCTGCGGAGAGATTGACTCGGGCCGATGAACCGGTGAGGCTTCAGGTGACGAGATGTTCTACAGTGACAGAGGGAACCAAATAATATGTTGGAAACAAGAAAACTTTAAAACAACTCCAAACATGGAGACAGCAGAAACATGCAGGAGCTGCAGAAAACCAACGATGGGGGGCGATCAAATCAATCTGATGCAGATGGATACGATCAATCTTTAATCAAAATAGACATAATGTGGATCGTTTTGTTTTTTTTTTTTGTCTGCAAGTGAAGCAGATGTTCTGCATTCTGGTAAAGGATCACTAGAAGATGAAACTCGTCCTTACAGAAGCACATTCCCAGGAAAATTTTTACTTTGAAATTTTCCAGTCTTTCCGGTCTCATTTGATCCAAATCGTCCTCCCTTTAGATTTCAATTTAGAAACCCACCTTTTTTTTTTAGTAAATAGATATTTAAACAAACTAATGAATAAAAAACAAAAAACAGCAGAGCCTGCATTTTCTAATATGAGTTTTTCTTACATTAAATGACTCAAACGTTTCTGAATAATGTTAAACTAGATTATTTATGTAATCTATAATCTAATTTGAATTGTTTCTAAAAGTCATTTAAATTGATAAACTACACTACATTTATTGTATAAATAGCATTTTTATTTTCCAGCTATTGGTTTCATAAATCCTCTATCAAATACAGACTGAATCATTCATTTAAAAAAACTGAATGATGAAGAAAGTTTCTTTGGTTTTGTGAGTTTTTCCACTCTGCCGTGTTCTTACTTCGAATTGCAGCGGCGTATTGCAGCGGCTGGTGGGCAGCGAGGGCATGGGTGAGAAGACGAGCCCGTTGGACAGCAGCGTGCCACAGGGTGTGTGGAGCAGCGGGTGTGGGGAGTCCCCTGCAAGAGGTGGTGTGATGGGTGACAGCGGGCGGAGCAGGTGGTCCGAGGGCGCCGCCATCCTCTCACTGATGTACTTGTGGTGGCGCTTTTTAATTGGAGCACTGACTTCTGAGATTTTAACAGAAAAAAAGGTCCAGAAATAGATTTTATAGGAGAAGCAGCAAACCCAGTGGTGAGACTTTTAAGCGTGTAGATCTTACCTGTGCAGTGTGGGTTAGGTGTGGACCTGCTGCTGGTGCTCTGCTGGGAGGAAGTGGACTCTGTGCCGTCCTCCAGGCTGGCCGAGCAGCTCTCATCCTCCACCTGCTTGATCCACCTCTGCATGAACAATGAAAAGCCACAAGAGTTGATCCAAAAATTGCTTGTGTTTCATGAATCCAACCATCAATGCTGCATTCGTTTACAGAAGCCTGAGTGTACATTTTTAGGAGAATTTTTGTTGTTGGAGCATGAAGACAACAAACTATTAAATGGTAAAAAAATAACTTAAGTCTCCAGTGGACTGCAACCTCATCAAGATTTATTATAAGATGGGATCAACCCAATATTTTTGTTCTTTATTGGTTTAAAAATATTTTAATACTAACACACCTTTTAATGTTTAGACCACCGTGGATCTGTTTGTCCTGAAATCAAAATCACACTACAAGGACTAAAATGTGGTGTTCTGAAATTTTTGACAACTCCATGTAAGAATGTTGTTGCTATGGAAACCACAGATTTGACTGTCCATGTAGGGACCACTTCAAGTGTTTTTACTCCTTTTTGGACTCAGGAGCGCTGCACAGTCACCAGTGAATCTGAATCCTGCAGTAAGTTTACCTTCTTGTAGCAGCCGTATGTGCCATCAAGTTGCAGAGGGCGGGGCCGGCGTCTCTCTGGGTTGAAGGGCGAGCCGAAGCGAACGTAGTGTCGGGGCGCTGTGCAGATGAGCGAGGTGTGGGAGAGGCCTGGGAGCATGTTCAGCGTGGTGGCCAGCACGGTGGGATCTGTGGTGATCTTCAGGGGGCGCTCAGCAGTCACTTCGTGCTGTATCTTATCTCCTCCTGGGATCTTGTCGTTCAGCCACTCGGTCACGAGGTACTAAAAAGAAAGAGAAGCTTTAATGACTGCCATATTGCAAAGAATCAGAAATTCATGTCTGATGATTCTAACCTTCTTGGTTTTTGGGTGCCGGAGGTTGCCTCTGTTTAAGTTGTTTAAGGTCTGACCGTCTCCATCTGGGTGATGACCCACCACAGTGCAGTCTCCGTGCCCGTGCTCAGCCCCGTGTGGGCCCTGAGACCCTTCCTCATTGAGAGCAGCAGACTGGATAGACGCCGTCTGCGCCAAAGCAGCCGCCGCCTGCTGCTGGGCAAGTGCCTGCCGCTGCCTCCGGGCTCGCTGGGAAGAACTGGAGCGGTAGCGAGATATCCGGCTTTTTGGTCGAGGCTTGGTTGGTCTGGTGGGTTTTGGGGGAACAACAGGAGCAGGCGGGTTCGGTAAGCAGCTCTTTTCCTCAACAGGTGGGGGCTCCTGGACGAAAATGACAGCACAGCAGGTGAGTAAAAAGAAAGCGATGTGCAGAACCATGTCAAACAGGAGCCATGCTTCTATCTGACCGTTATGTAGGTGGTTCTTCGTGTGGTGATCCCCACTCCAATACTAAGGGGCGCCGTGGAGCACCCTGAGGGATTTCCTGCCCCATTCTCTGTCTCCACACCTTCAGACTTTATTTCAACGCCTCCTCTCTTCCTCCTGTTGTTGAAAGTCTGCAGAAACCAGACTCTGCGTCATAAAACCATGGCTGTGTGATAAAACTTCCTTGACATAGTTAGGGAGTAGGGGAGGGAGGTGTTTCCCTTTCTGGAATAGTCTTGTGGACTCTGTGCAGGAATGCTCATAAATGGCTCTTTTTTATCTAGTTTGGTTTGCTTTCACATGCTTAACTCTCAAAGGACCAATGATTGAAGTGGACCAAATCCCCTGGAATTATCTCACAGTTCTAACAGCTACTTATTTGGGGGAACTGTTGTTCTGACCAAAAGAAAGCAGCAGGAAGACAATTAACCAGCTGGTACTCTGATCATAATAATGAACAAGTGTTAGCAGCTCCTTACTATACATTTATGACTCCTGTTTCTTTAGGGCGATGATATGAGGACCTCAATCGTAAAATAACTGATGCTTTCTAGGTTTAGTGAAACAGAAAATAGTTCAGTCAGAAACTGGAAAAATAACATACTTTTTTGTTGGACAGGTTGACTCCATCTTCATCCATCTCTCCTTCCTCTCCATCTTCCACCTTGGTCTCATCCAGAAGTTTTTCCTAAACATGAATTAAAACAGAACATCAGCATAAAAACTTTATAATGTGCACTCTCATTTAGACTCAGATGGTGGTGAATATGACTGATTCAAAACCACCTCTGCATCGCTGCTTCCCAGATGATCTTTGGCCTCCATCTGCTGACAAGCTGTGCCGTCTGAGACAACGCATCCCTCCAGCTCTTTCCTCCGAGCTTTTCTGCGACGAGTCTCAGCTCCAACAAGAGTAGAGGGGGGCGGGAGATTGGGGGAGCCCATCAAGCCGTCCCTGGGGCTCAGATTGTGTCTCTGAACCGGGCAGTTCTGGTTGCCCTTGTGACACGCGCAGTCGACTTTATAGTCACTAAACGAGAGGGGAAAAATGACCTTTTATGTTTCTCACCAAAAGTGGTGGGGTGAGGGTGGGAGTGGTGGGCAGGACTCACCAGCTGTTGAACTCATAGTCAAAACCAATGGTGACTTCAGAGTCCTTAGAAATGTGACTGATGGCGTAGATGCACAGGTGGATCATGCCATCAGAGATCATGTGTCGGACCTGCAGATGATGAAAACCAAAATGTTTAACTCAATCAACCAAAGACAACACCAACATCAGCCAACAATAGTTAAAACAGCAGCTGCTTCTTGACCTCGGCGTTGGGCGTGCATGACCTCCTGATGAAGCGCGCATCATTACCGAAGGTCCTGGCGTCCACACACATCTCCACTTCGTTGAACTTTGAGTAGAACAGCACGAAGGGGTAAGGCCTGGAAAATATTAAGAGACGCAGTTGAAGGTGGTGTCAGAACAAAGTTCCTGCAGACACACAAACTTAACTTTGAGCAGCTGTGGGTGTTAAAGGGCACGTGGGAGTGGCATCTTCTTACTTTTTGAAGAAGTGCCCGTTGACCTCAAACTGCTGCTTGAGCATGACCTTTCCCCGGTACTCGATGATGAGCGTGTCTGGATCCAGGTTCTTGGACGCTCTGAGGATCTTCCGATGTCTTTGGACCCGTGTGACGCGGCCCAGCTGGAGCTGCAAACAGACCCACGCAAATCAATTCACGAAGACATTACGTTCAGACGCTTAGTGGAAAGAAGCAAACAGATATATCCTATTCATCGCATTAGTTGCATAAATATGTAGCAGAACCAAAACAATCTGAGGACTTTTTTGATACACTCCACACTCCGTTAGATGAGCGTTAGCCATAATTTCACAGAAACAGCAGTAAAAAGACTTGACCATGATCATTTCTCTTTATTTATGCTCACACTGTGCATTAGGTATGTTTGAGTCAAAAGGTAAATACGTGATTTCTTTAAAAATATTTAAAAACCACGTGCATTTATGCAGACATTTTTTTTTAACAGCCTAAAAATTAAAGTGTCAGAAGCCACAGAGATGGCTAACAAACAGAAAAAGATTCAGTCCACTCTCTGTAAAATAAAAATATCGTCTGTTACTGTCTGTTTATTGATAAAGAACTGCACCTGGGCTTTAAGAGGAAACAGAGCCTGCCCAAAGGGGGTAAAATACAGAGTTCCTTCGCTATAACGCGGTTCACCTTTAGAACAGTTTTGCATACATTTTTGTAATTTGTTTTTTACAGCACATAGTGTTGTGTGTCCTGACTGGCTTTATCATTTTAATCAATCCCCTCAATCTGCTATGTCTTCTGTACAGAAGGGAGTCAGTTTGCCAAATTCACATAAATCTTCCAACGCGAGTAGATCTTGGGTTTTTTCTTCAATAGTGGATTTTTTTTATCTGAAAAAGTTTGAACTTTTAAGAATTTAAACAAGAAAGAAGTGTGAAAATGTTCACGTCTGTTTGAGAAAACAGTTGGTTATAAAAGTGTGCAGTGAGGAGTTTGACTGGCTTTAAACCTCTAGAATCGCTGTAAGAAAACAACGCTGACTACTTTCACTTATTGTGAAAATCCTGAAATATTTTAAAACTGAATCAGATTGATGACATGTTATCTAGTGATTAACTATATTAGATTTGTGCAAATTGTACTAAAACTCTTTTTCTTGATTGAGGACATTACAGAGTTCGATGTCAGTTTTGTGACCAATTTCACTTATTCCAGGTCATTTTTAGAATGTTACATCCACGATAAGTGTATTTCTAAAACGATTAAAAGACTACAAACTAGATTAGTTCCTGAGGCTAATACATTTTCTTTGTTTTCTGGATTACGTTTTCTTCTATTAGTTTAAAACGTCTTAAATTGAGTTTTGTCAAATTATTTCACTGTAAATACTTCAATAAAGATTACATAAAAACATCAGTAATCCAGTTTACTTTTGGCTAGGTAACAAATATAGTAAAGGTCTTGAGAGTCAGCTGAGCTGTTGAACCTAAATCCTGCTCCCCAAGATGGAGAGAGGGAATCAAACACTTGACATTGATGTTCTTTTGTTAAATGTACATCTTGTTTTTCATTACTCTTCCTACATGTGTGGTCAAAATTATTTGTTTATTTATTATCTATTTATTTTGGCGCCCTTGAAAACTGTCTGAAAATGCAGCACTTCTATCTGAAAATTGAACTAGTTGCAAATCTTTTTATATTCACCGTTTTGGAGGAAAACAAAAGAAAAAAAGAAAAGTCAAACCTGACAAAAATTCACACAGAATAAAAGCTTTTTTAAGTTTGTGATTTTTTAAGTAACAGTTCTGACCAATAAAATAATCACATTTTCAACTACTTAAAAAGGAGAAATGGATGACTCAACCTTTGTGTTGTGCCACACATAAAGAGGTGTCCGGGGAGTTGAAAGAAAATACTGGAAAAACATGGACAAACTCAAGGATACACAACTCTCTCCGGAGATCATTAAGAAGTTTACAGGCTATGAAATCGTAGCTAACCCTCCCTGGACGGGGATGGAAGTGAAAAATCTAAACCAAAGCAAAAGACTTAAATGGTGAATAAAGAACCCTGATAAACGTCCAAACAAATTCAAGCTGATCTGCAGACACAGGGTACAGTAGTGTCTGCCCACCATATCCATCACCCTTTTAATGACAGTGGATGCTGTGGTTAAAAAACAAAAAAAACCCAACAACAGTAGGACACCACTAATGATACAAAGTGATAAAAAACAGGTGAATCTCTTGAAGCCTTTCAGTTTACAAAACACAAGTTAAAAATTCCAGTACAGAGGTGTAAGAAACTCACTTCATGGCTACAGGAAATGACTGGTTTCAGTTATCTATTTTTCTCTAAAGTGGGTGCTACCAATATGCAGTTGAAAGTACACATAATTTTGTCCAGTACATTTTTTTTTAGTTCTGTGTGAATTCTTGTCAGATTTTTTTTGTGTTCTGATTCAAATTAAACAAAAAACACATAAATACCTAAATATTTGCTAATTGAACTATTTTCCTGAGAACATTTGAATTTTGTGACAGAATTGCATGGTGCCCGTATTTATTTATTTATTTTTACAACTGTATTAGTTTAATTGCATATGGTAAGTCACATTGGCTGAGTCTCTCATCTTCAAGTTGGAGCTGCCAAAAATGATGCATACAAGTAGCTTGTAGAGTTGATGATTTTTGAAAATCAAGTCACAGGTCTCTGCACAAACATAACAGCAGACTGAAACAAACATTTTCTGTTTACTTGTGGATCTGGAGGGACATACAGGGGGGGTAGAAAGTTTGGGGTCCCCAGACAAAATGTTCTATTTTCTGAATAAAGAACCCAAGGAAAGATTGAAAAATCTCTTAAAGACATCAGGTTACAGATGAGACATTCTTTTAATGTTAAAAAAATATAGGCTTTATTTCCATTATTTATCCATTCAAAATAACAGAAAACAAAATAATGTTGTGTGCAAAAGTTTGGACACCCTGCAGAGTTAGTACCTTGTACTGCACCCCTTGGCAAGTTTCACAGCTTGTAAAGGCTTTGTATCCAGCCAAAAGTCTCTCACTTCTTGTTTGAGGAATCTTCATCCATTCTTTTTTTCAAAAGTCTTCCAGTTCTTTCTCTCAGCATATACAGGATCTTCTTATAGCCTTCTCCTGCTTTGTGAGCATCAACTATTTTCAGTTTCATTGCTCTGGATAACTGGGAGAACCCATCATGCTGATTGTTGGGACATGGTCAGACGGCTCAGATAATTTAAAATCTTTGAGATTGAAATCACGATGACTGCAAAGAATGACATGAAACTGTCAGATCTCAGCTTATCCAAAGGGGGAGGTGCATTCTATAAATTCTGCAGGGTGTCCAAACTTTTGACCTCCATTATTTTGTTTTCTGTTATTTCAAAAGGATAAATAATGGAAATAAAGCCTCATTTTTTTACATATTAAAAGAATGTTTCATCTGTAAACTGATGCCTTTAGGAGATTTTTTTCAATCTTACCTTGGGTTTTTCAATAATATAACATTTTACCTGGGGTGCCCAAACTTTCAATCCCCACTGTACCTGCATCTGTGAGCCCAGCACTGTGTTGTTGCAGGCCAGCTCTGTGCGGTTGATGGTGTCTGTAGCAACGTGGAGCTCTGTGCTTGAAGGAGGGGTAGTGGCACCACTCTCAGTGGTAGAAGAGGCGGCACGGTAAAGGCGGAGCAGCGTCTGGATGTCAGCACTGTACTGGTTAGCCAGAGCCTCCTCGTAATGGTCTGTCCACTGTCTGATCCGGTTCTCCCAGCCTTCTGCTGTGTTCTCGTCCACCCCGCTTGCCTCTGATGTGGAGTTCTGATTAACATAGAAGGTGCAGTTTCATCCACTGAAGTTGCTGAAGCGAAACACAAATGTCTACTTAAAAAAAACGTACCTTCATCCTCATGGACTTTCTAGAACCCTCTCTAAAAGCCTGAAAGACAAAGAAAGGAAAACAAAGAACTGAAGCTTTCTCTGCTTTTCCTCTTCAAGGAGTCTGTGGAAAACCCAGAAACACACCTTAACCTTCTTCTCCTTTGGAGTCCCTCGAGACTTCTCTGCGCTCTTCTTCCTCTTCTTGGATTTGCTCCTCTTGACCCGGTTGACCGTGAGCTTTATGCTGGTGGGTGTGTGCTGAGTGGCCGTGTATGAGACGGCTGAGGGGGACACCTCCTCGTCACCACTCTCTGTGGCACTGCTCTCCCCAACTGCAAGACAAAAAAGGTTAGACAGGACACACGAAGTGTTTTGTGAACTTATTCTGGTGGAGTAGTTGTGAGTGAGCTGTAGTACCAGAAACATTCTCAGTTTTCCTGTGCAAGTTCTCAGCTCCTTTCCTCCTGTCCAGCTCCCTGCAACAGAGCCACAGCAGATGAGCCCAATAAGATCACAAGAAGTCTGGGGCTCTTTGCCCTATTTGAACCCACATTTGTCTAAAAATAAATAATAAACCAGTAAACACAAAAACTTATCTCTTAACACTATAATTTAATCTTGACTATATTTAGTCTGCTAGTTTATTGTTAGATCATCATCATTAACAGAGTGGAAAATCATACCAAGGAAGACGATCCGAAAAAAATGTATGTTAATAAAACACTTCATGATGTACTGAGACGGAATTTTTTTTTCAAGGTGGATCCGTCCTGCTTTACAAAAATATAAATATATGTAGAAAACAAGTCAGTATTTGCTATGAAATTGAAATACTGCAGAAAAGTTGTAATAAAGACTAACTGGCTTTATATCCAAATCAATGCCAAGGTTTGTAAAAGGTCACCAATAGAAATGCTAAAATTCAACAAATGTGAGGAGTGACCAGTTCCACTGTGATAAAGTATACTTTTTCATGCTCTACATTCTGAATCCAATGAGAAAATTAAGTTTTGGGTGAATTTGTCTCTGCTACATATAAACAATAAACTTGTGGGAGAATACTAGAAGCAATTGCTTGGCTTTACTGTGGATGACCATCACATGGGGCCGTCACTAGAACTGGGTCTTCAACCCTGGTGGAAACCTGTCCCTTTTGGAGCATTTTTCTTTATACCCCTAATGTTCTCTGCTGCTGAAAGCTCACTGATGAGTGGCTTCATATTCATGTGAATCAGATGTAAAACATCAGATTATGTTATAATTATTTAAAGACCCACTCTGATTAAGTGTGTTTTTGGTATTTTTCTCATGATGGATGACAAACATGAAGAAAATTAGGCTTAAAATTGCATTACTGGGTATAATTTTATTTAACTCGTAGCAGACAAAAAATGCTGGTTGGAAAACAAAAAAAAAAAAAAAAAATGCTGGGAGGGCCCCAAACTCGCTGCTCCGCTCCAATCTTTTGCATCCACTTGTATATGACTGGATCCATGTACGTCTTCACTTTCCTCATCCAAGTTGGCATCTTGCTCGATACTCTACGGCTGGATAGCTCCATTATTGCTTGCCATTTTAGTTGCCCGGTAATGTTAGGTTGGGGTTGTGAGGGGCTGTAAGCTGGTGGGAGGGCATGTAGACTCAGAGGCGAATTTCTTATGAACTGCCACTCTGCAGAAACTATGTCCTGGAAAACACTTTTTTTTTCTCCAATTTTAGCTAAAAAGGCCATAATCATAATGAAAAGACCAAAAGGAATGCTTTTAAGATGGGTAAAAAAATAATCGGAGTGGGACTTTAAAAACTGGCATGATTTCCTCCATAATTTCTTAATGTTCAGGGTCAAAAGGTCCCTAAGAGAAGTTTTCATGTAGAACATTTTAGCTGTTGAGAACTGCTATCCTGACATCTGGTGACCAGAAATGTGTTGATGTTCATAGAGTTGTGCATCATCCAGTCTGTTGATTCTGCATCCGTTTCCCACCTGCAGTTGTCACATTTGACGAGCAGCCCATCTGGCGACAGGCTGCAGTGGCACCAGGGGGAGCCGTCCTCTTCAGAGGAGCTCTCGGTGTCGACAGAGTGCTCCTCTGTGGATTTGGGATAAAGGGAGTTGCGCACCACGCCGTTAAGCTCCATGCGGGGAATGATGGTTTGGGAGGGCGGAGAGGCGGGTGGGGTAGGGGGAGGGGGTGCGCCATAGTTGTGATCCTGACAACACACAACGGAAGACTGTTGCATCTTCAAACAACGGGTGTTCAGGCAAAAGGGGAAACGGAAAATGGAGAAAAATGAAAATGAGGGCAAAAAACAGGCATGTAAACATTTTAGACATTTATAATCAGAAAGCAATCTCAGCTAAACAACACAAACTATACTACGGTAGATTTTACTTTTTAAAGAAATGCTACAGCAAATTTTTAAATTAGAAAAAATAACTTTTTTAAAGTGATCCTATAATAGCTTTTTCAGGACAAACTAATGATGCTTGATAAATAAGAAATGCTCTGATCTGAACAGAGCGTTATGAACTCACAGTATATGGTAATCCCCGATACCCATGACTCTGTGCGCTCCCACAGCTGTGGGTGTTCACGTTTTTTTCATTCACTGCAGGGCTCGCTTCAACTGACTCAGGGCTGAAAAGATGCAGAGAAAAAAAAAGTCATCCATGAAATAAATTTTCTGCTTTCACAGAAACCAATCAGGAGATGGCGCCAAATTTTCATGGCTAAAGTCAGCCTAGTTTTGAGAATGTGGCCTGCCATTGTGTTATTCAACTCCTCTACCCTCCTCCAAGCTCTGGCCATTTCTGAGCTGCACATTCCAGCTCTGCAGAAACCAAAAAGAATCTATTTAAAGCACCTCAGTTCTAAGAACTGCGCAGGTGCATTTCTCGCTCATGTAAGAGCGAAAGCCGAGAGTGGGCCAAAAGTGAAGCTGGAAGAAGAGGGGTAGCAGTATTTCTACTCCCTTCAGTCACGGACAGAGAGGCTACCCCCAATCCGAACCAGCTCTTTCTAAAGTGAGAGTACCAAAAAGCGGAAAACAGTCCAGGCAGGTGCTTTTTGTCGGTTACACCAAACGCAGCAATAAACTTCACATCAAAATTCACTTTAAAATGGTTAAAACAAACAAAAAATTTGGCTTGAAATTACAGATATATCTATATTTAAAACTTAACTTCCCAAAACTATCAAAGATCATAGCAATTTAACTAATAGATAACATTTCAAAGATGCAGCTGTGAGGCTAATATGACCTGGGTTTGTTGAATATTACTAACAATAAGTTAAATAAGTTAATAATTGTTTCCTAGAACACTTCCTCCAGAGCTTTAAATAACAAAAGAATTGTGGATATTTTTAGGTAAGAATTGCTATATTTCCAATTTGGGCTTTACAATTTCTATCATAAAGGATTAAATAAAACATTAACTGAATGCATGACATATTTCAGTCATTTTACTTAAAGCTATATTTTCTGATTTTACTAAATAATTTTTTTTAATATAAGCGTTGTTGTATGCGTTAGGAAATTGGTTAGCACAGGTGTGATCAAACGTGCCCTGCTCAGAGGAACCAGCACACAGACACCGCCATCGGCCGGAGCGGACGAGGAGAACTTACTCGGATCCAGCAGCCATATCGGAGTAAGACGTCTCAGGTGTGGTGACTCCCAGCGCGATTACTATGCTCATGACGTCCAGCACAGCGACGCGTGGGAGGGGGGGGAGGAGGGGAAGAAGGGGGAGGGGGAGAGGAGGAACAGGATGGGACGAGGGAGAAAAATCACGAGGTCCAGTCTACAGCAACAGACCACTCCTGGGGGGGGCGCCGCTGTGCCGCAGCCCACAGCCGACGCTCATGGGGGGGCGCCTGGGGAGAAAAATTTAGAGAAAACATGAGCGTGGTGTTTGTGATCAACAAATGACATCACAATGGACAACTCTGTGAAAAGGAGTTTGAATTCCCGAGTGGACAGGACGGTTGAAGAAACTGTCCTGGAAAATGTGCTGCTAGGGGGTGCGTAAAACCTAATCCAGATAATCCAGATAGATCTATTACAAAACACACACTTTTAGTGCTGGGTTGAAAAAAAATGGATCAATCCCAGAGGAACTCACTGACAGCTTTTATGCTGACTTATGAAAAGATCTTTCTTGTAAATAATCTATCCCTGTATGTAATTCACTTAACTCAGAAAAAACAGTAAAACCCTAAACTACTGAGTGTGTTAGAAGGAAAGGAAATACTGTATGCAAGTGTAGTAGTGCTGTTTTGAAGGGACAAGGGTTAAGCAGTCATCCTACATAAAAAAACATCTTTGAATGTCTGAAAAAATAAGAATCCGATGATAAAACGTTTACTGCGTGTAAAGCTTTCTCTGAAGATAAGAGGAACGTGAAGCTGCTTGTGTTTGGAACATCGTCTGAAAAAGCAGCAAACGTCTGAGCACACAGAGGGGAAATTCCAAGACCTGCTCATGTCAAAACAGCAGCTTTGCTGAGTCATGCCATCGATGAAGGTTTCATGAAGCTGTAGAGTCGCAGCACATGACCAAAATGTTAACTGCTAATGTACAAGGTAGGACAGTGGGGGGAGGGGTTGGTGCAGAAACAACCTGGGATTTTGAGCTTATCTGATGAAACAGACAGAACCAGGAGGTGGCGCTTTGCATCCAAATACCTGAAGGGATGAGTCATCCTCCATGAGGCCCCACCCCCCTCATCATGTGAGCACACTCTGAAACAGTGACCTACACTCACCAACTCCCCATTCTTTAGAGCTCCAATCCTGTAAAGAGGGTAGTTTGCGGTTACATCCACCCCACCACAGCTTTTCAGTCTGGGTTTACCTGAGCAGCACCACACACAAAAATAACAACGGACACCAACAGAGCAGGAGGCATGACATTTCTGCGTAGCATCCATGGATACAAGAGCGCTGCACCTGGGCAACAAGGGCAGGATGGGAGTGATCATTTCACTGCCGAGAATAGAAATGTTTTAACCAATAAATGATCATCTACTTGTTTAATTTAATATTACAAATTAGTTTATTGTACACACAAAAAGCTGCACTAAGTTCAGAGGTTGGCACCTGGAAAGATGCACAAAGACAAACTATACAATCCAAAAGTTAGGTTTTGCAACAGCTTTAAGTTTCACCTATCAAGTTCTTGTTCCAATGACCGGCTCAGAAAAATAAGAACATTTATAGACGGCCCGCGGAGGACATTATCCGCCCCATTAACTGCCTTATCAGAAATGTGTCTGTTGAAGCCTCCCAAAAATAGCCACAGGGCTGCTTCCTATCTTTTTCAAACAGAAAGGCGCTCTTCCAAAAGGAGCAGATGGAAAACTGAGGAGGTAGATTCCATACAAAGAAGGAAAGCCTTTCTTCCCCTTCTCTCTCTCCCCACCCTTCCACCTCCTTCCCTTCCTTTTTCGCTTGTCTGGCCATGAATACCAAGCTCAAATTACTAGAGGCCTCAACAAAGTCTTCACTTCAGCAGCAGAGGCCATTTTGGAAGAAGGACAGATCAGCCTAACAGCCACAGAGACAACCCTCCTCCTTTCTTTCCTTCCTCTGCAAATGTTTTTTTGTTACATGCAGGCCAGCTTCAATGACAAAAAACATAGAGACATTTGGTACCTTGAACAGATACTATACCACATACATTTCATCTGATTTCAGAAAATATGGAGTGATTATAGTATATATATATTATACTTATACTAGTATAGTATATTATACTTTTGATGAATGCTTATCTGATTTTGAAAAACCTGTAATCCATGTTCAAATGCAAAAATAAAACCCAATTTTATTTTGACTTTCATGCTTTCAGGCTTCAGAACATGGAGCCTTCAGGTTGGAGAGTCTCTCCTTCCAAAGCTGTTCATGGTTACGCTGCGTCTTAAGCGATGGTGCATTTGCTGCTGCTGTCAGACGCACAAGCTTGTGTGCTGATGTGGTAGGTTGAACACATCTGGAGATTGTGGGCTACTGGAGAAAATCCGGGATAGGTGAGGATGTGCACGCTGAGCACAATTAGAGCACCTTCCATTTAAATACTGTATATCTCCCAACCATGACCGGTCTCTAATAGACGCCGGTCTCCAATAAACACCAGGTTTGACAAGTGTTAGTTGAATTAGACGTTGGTCACTAATAGTGACCAGGGTCCATTATGACCCCACTCCCATCCGACCTCCCTGCGTGAGTACTCTCTCACGCAGAAGCTATTTAAGATTAAAGCTTAAATATTAAGATTGAAAGTTAAAAGATCAACAACAAGACTTATTTTACAACTTGTATAACTAATAAACGTAATTAGTCAAAAGAGGAAATTATATTTTCTTTGTTTACCAAAGTTTGTTGGTTTTTGTTTTTTGATGAGTCAATAAACACAAAAAACACATTCAAGTATTTTTTTAAATGCATATTTAAATATGTATCAATTACAACTTGAAATGTTTTCTAAAATCTAATTGAAGATTCTTTTTTAACCAATATTTAACTTGCAGTTTAGTTTTTTATAAGTTTTAAACCTTTTGTCATTCGTATGATTCATAAGACCAAAGCACAAAATGAGATAAGAACATAGTATGTTTACAAAAGTATAATAATTAACACATTCACAATATGTGGAAAAAAACGACTGATCTTTCTTGTATTGTGTTGTCTTGTGTTCTTTGTAATATTGTTTATTCACATTCATAATAACAGCGTATTACACACACAAATAAAAATACAACTATTACAGCAAAACAGAGTTGACAGACTTTCAAACTTCTCTGATAAGAGTAAATTATTTTGCACACTGCCAAGGATGTTCCAAACAAAAAGCACAAAATAATTTGGCAGAGCATATAGTATACAGACAATTACGTCAATTTGAAATCAGGGACAGAAAGTCTCCTATTTGTGCTCAATTATTGTCAATTCTGAAACATGCTTTTCATGCAGATTTATTAATGACATCACATTGTTGCTTTCAATTTTTTTCCACTCCCAAGTAGTCTATTATGGGGCTGTAAATATTTTAACCGAGGTTATTTTTGCAACAATCCGTAATATGATCAGTAAACGAAGTGAAAACAGGGTCCAGACTTTTTGAGCCTTTTTTCCTGACTGCAAAGGAAATGAGTGATTGTTAAGGATGAAAAATAAATGCTATGGCAACACCTTAATGCACTCAGCATCATTACATTCTCAACCAGCACACAGATACATTTGAGGGGGGCGTGTGGTGTCACATACTAAGTTAGTGATGTTTAGTTTACCTCACACCATCACAGTTCGGAGTCCTTGCAGCAACATAAAAATGTTAGTTTGATCTCAGGGTTCTGCAGGTGCTGGTTCTAAAGCCTCTGGGTACAATGATGACTTTTACAGCAGAGTCAAGACTTTTTCTACCAGTCACACCATCAGAAGCTAATTAGAGCCTTCATGGTTAGATAAATCACATTTCATCACATGGCAAATCTGAAGGCAATGAATATTTCCGTATTTAGAAATAATTATCAAGTTTTATTTATAAAGGACATAGCATTTTGATAAAACCTAAAATACAACAGCCTACCAAAATGCTAAAATAGTGATTTATAACAAAAAGGAATATAGATAGAAAATAAAGAACATTTACATTTCCAGTGTTTTTCTTTAATTCTTCATGCTCTATGGAATGGAGCCCCAAGCTGTTCATAATTAAATAAATATGACCATGTGCAATCAGACACTCAGCCAATAAATATCTCGTAAATATATTAATTGATCATGAAATTGTAAAAACCAGAGGGCGCAATGAGCAATTGACAGGGCTTTTTAAGTGTCAATTAACATAACAGTAATTAACATTTACAATAATCCAGTAGGGGTCTTTGGGCAAGACCCTTATTGCTACTGCCTACCTCATAACTCAGTGTTCCCTTTTTGCGGTTGCTGACCCGTCAACCCATGTGGACTTTACTGCAGCCGGAATTGGGGTGGGGGTGTCCGATGACAAAGAAACTGTATACTTGAATAAGAACGTGTGCTTTAAACTTAATACACAGCTTTAGCAATAGGTTTGATCATCATTTCACTCAGTCATCTGATGTGTCCATTTTGGAGGATTGTGAAAAAAACAAACATAATAAAATACAAACAAAAAACATAAACATAATTAAGGCCTTTTAATTTAGCATAGTGTCAGGAGTGGTTAAAAAGTTTATTTTACTATTGTAAGATCATCTCATTAAAAAAAAAACTTAAATACAGTAACAAAATGTAATTCAACATTCAACAAAATGATTTCCTGATAAACAAACTCCATTTAAATAACATTTAACGTTTTTACCCTCCAATTGTAATTCCAATTGCATATGACAATTATTTAATAACCACACAGTAGGCTCAATTGATCACAAATTAAAAAGTTCTATCCTTGTAGACTCAGACTTAATGGTGTTCTAAATAACTATTTAAAAAAAGAATGGGGGGAAAGTAATCAGTCCAAGACTTTCAGATTTTTTAAACCAAAACTTAACTTCAAACATGTCCTTTTTTATAAATGAAACCCTAATATTAATCTGGAACTTGGTGTGACTGCATCAGAACAAAACAAGCAAAATTGCATTGGAATTTAAGTTAGTCAAGAATATGGCAACATGCAGTGCAACTTCAGAATGTTATACATTTTGTAATGGAATGCCTTTCAAAACCAGACCAAAACCGGCTTCAGAGGAGGTGAAACATGCCTGTAATGTCCACAAAAAAAAAGACTAATCAATTTTGTTATGTGCAGGAGTACCTAGAACTTCAAAACAGGTGGAAGACTTTGGGAAGCTCTTGCCGTTCACCACTTCAACACTTTATTCCCATCTAGTCTAGAATTTGAGAAGGGCTTTTCGTTTGTTCGCAAAATGCTGCAGAACAAGAAGTTATGCAAGTACCATATTGTGGCTATTTAAAATATCCCCAGTCATATGACTCTTTAATGCTGAGACAGATCACAGTATGATATATGGCACAGGCAATATCACCAAACTAACTATTGGTTTTCAGTTTAATTCACCCAACAGTAAAAATGAGCTTTACTGACTTTTTACAGAATAAAGATTGAGGTTTGTGATACAAGACATACAAATTTTTTTTTTTTTGAAAAATTCATTTTGTCATTGCAACACTGCTTTGCTAGGATTATTACTAGAAACATTTTCACTTTTCATTACTACTAAATTTAAGCTAATATTATAAAAACACTACCTGAAGGACAGAAAAGGGGGAAAAAGGGGGAAAAAAACTCCCAAAACTTTTGATTCTACTTTATTTTGTATTTTACGTTAACCGTTTTTAATCACCTATTTGCATTAGAGCTGGGCAATAAAATGATAGCTATCAATATCACGGTAGCACTTTTTCTCTATAGTAAAATGAACCTATCGCAATAGACTTTTATTTTAAAGGGTTTGAAAGTAATACTCGGCAATCACGAGCATTTACTCCCATTTGGACGGTAAAAGTTAGAGGGTAAGTCACCACATGAAGAGTATATGTTTGCGCAAACTTAGTCATATTTATTAGCTCTTCTTCTGGTGAATTTTTTTTTGTCGCAAGGAAAACAAAACACATGCAATGCAAGACAGACATTCACTTCACTTGTGTAGGGTTTAATTTGGCTAACGAAAGAGCGGAATATGTGCTGATTTATAACAGGATCCAGTCGACAATATCCAGTACAACAAGAATAATTCATAGGATGTTCATAAAAAACATTTTCTAAATAATAACAGAATTTAATCCACTGTTTTAGCAGCATCTGTGTAGCATAACAGAGACTGTGTTACACTAAAAACCTGTCAGATGTTGTGCTCAATCCTCCCGCCTCCTTAAAGCTGCAGCTTTAATTTCAATAATTATGTATAACGACAATAACCCAAAACAGTATACTGTTTAAGCGTTTTTTGTTTTGATTTATTATAAAATGTGATCACATGCAGGCAGAATTAGGAAATCGCTAAAAAATTTGTCCTTGTTTTCTCAGCATGTTTGAATTTGAGTTTACATTTAAATGACAGTAAAGACGAGTTCATACCATTTATAAATTACTTTTATGCAATTTCATTTTTCAAAAAATATATATACTGCCATTTATATTTGCAAGTTTACTTAGCAACTATTCATGCACTCAAAATTTTGTTTCAAAACCCTTTCATTTAAAACAGAAGTCCATGTTGATTCAATGATGTCTGATTTAAAAAGTTTAATATATAAAAAGGTGTCATGTGAAAATTTTCTAAAAAGTAAAATGTCTAACACATAATGTCTAATTTATGAGTAAAATTATTTTAGAATTTGGCTGATAAAATATATGTTTGGCCGGTAGAAACCTTTTTATCAACCGGCCAACTTGGCCAGTGTTTCAAAAATTATTTTTCAGCCCGTGTGGAGGTATTTTAGTTGTTTAAAATTTGACAAAAATAGAGGAACGTACACAGCAAATTGTGCAGAAGGTGTGTTCCTTTTAAAATTGGAAATACCTCCAACCTTTATCCCCTGAAACAGTGCCACCAAGCATGCTCAATCTCAGACTGAAATAAACAACATTTTTCAAAAAACAAACAAAAATAAAAAAAAGTTAAGACCTTCGCAGCAACAAGTCTAAACTACGAGAAGAAATTTGCATTTAATTCCTAGCTTAATTACAGGATGTTTGTTCTGCAAAACTTGAAAACATTGCAATTTATTTGACGAATTAATGCCTTGTTTTTAAATGGAACTGATCAATCAGTTTTTGATTAAAGCTTTTGCTTTAATTTGCAGTTTAGTTTGTAATATGCATGCCTTTTTCAGTTTTATGGGGAAAAAACTGTTGCACCATGTTCCTTCAGTGAATTCGTTATGTCTAAACTATGATGGAAAATAAATATTAAAATCTAAACAACCTGATGATGATTACACAATTAATCACACAAAAAAAGTCACTATTGCCCAGCCCTAATTTGCATCAATGGTAAAATGTATATAATAAATAGATGAGGAAAAAATGTTCCTTTGTTAACGAAAATTGAATATCAAAGGCTGCAGCTTTTTGTTACTCCTGTGATTTAAAAATGTCAAATTAAGAATGTCCAGACGTTCTTTAGCATTTTGTTCACCAACTGGTATTAAACTCAGTATCTGTTTGAACATCTGTACCAAAAAGCTGGATGAAACCCTGTTCCAAGCAGTTGGTCTTTAAATATCTATGTTTAAAAAGAAGTTACGTTAAGTACTTGACAACAATTACATTGAAGAAAAAAAAAACCTGAAATGAAGTATGTTGCAGATGATAAGACTACTGGTAAGGTGATCATACTGTCCCTACAAATTCTCTAAAGTATGTATTTCTTTCTACCTTATTGTTCAGCTTTTGGCTTAGCCTGAAAGAGGCTACCGCAGCAAATCAGCTTTTTCACTGATTCACACAGGTGGTTTGGCAGAGATTTTTACGTTGGATGCCTGACCTGATCTGTACTGTCTCCAGGCTGGGGACCACCACAGGGAGACAGACTGGCTAAACAGTTAGGCAGTATTATAAAGAGTCTTGGAAGAAGCTCATCACAAACCCTGGGAATTGCACCCTAATTAACCAACCGAGCCATCCATACTGTTCATATTTACCTCTTTGCTATTTACCCGCAACATCATTCCAAAACCAACCTCCTCTCACCATAACAGTAGCAAGCAAAAAAGATATAAACAAATGAGGATTTCAATAAACAACTTTTACCAAGGTATTTAGTTAGCTTGATATTTAGACATAAATGTCAGGGTGGTGATATATCTTCATTAAATTACAGGGTCTAACATAAAGCTGTAATTGAAAAGTAACAGTAACAAACACCTGAATTCATTTAAGTGTTGATTTACTGGTATGTGAGAAAAGCTCATTGTTTTCAGAAAGAGAAAAGGGAACCTAATGTGAGGCAAATTTGCTTCATTACAAAATGTATTACTGAAACAGTTGTATCATCTAACATGCTGCAGGAAAGCAGGTCAATGATGATGTCCATCGTCAATGTCCACCTTGGCTTAGCCAAACATTGACAAGACATCCAGTCCTGCAAGATGACACGAGCTCCCACACACATGCAGCATTTAAAAAAAACAGTGTGAGCCTATGTTATTCTCAACCAGAAGGCCAGAAAAAAGGATCCAAACAATCAGCATGATCAATGCATTGATAAAAAAAATTTAGATTTATCTTAACATAAATTTTAGATTAACTATTACTATTAATTTGATTTACTGTATTCTATAAGATTGTTGAATAACTGAAGGATAAAAAGCAGGGGCAGAACTTTACTTTATCAACTACAGTTTTGTCTGTGACATAATACTGTAGTGGCATTTCTAAAATATGTTGCTATGGAAAGTTTATGAATAAAAAGGTAATTCTGCCCATTTACACAATTTTTAGCTTTGTGATTAATAAAAAATGATCAAAGCTTTTTTTTTTAAATTAAAGTTGGAGCAAAGTTTAAGAAATAATCCATGACAGATCTAATGTCATCAAAAAAGAAATTGCAAAAACTTCTGAAACAAACATGTAATTTTTTATTTTGATTATCTGAAGTTAACAAAAGCAATGATGGCAAATTAAGTAACAACAGAGAACCAGTTGATTATTTCCCTGATTTCATGACTTTTCCACTCGTCAGAAGCCAACAAAAAAGCATTTTTGGTCAAATCAGACAAAGTGAGTAACATTTAATTACACAACATAAAAACTGTGGGCAGTAAATATTTTCTTTAGTTTACTTAAGCCAAAGTTCCTTGCAGACGCTGGGTAGCAGTCGTCTATGACCAAGAATATCCAAATACTGAACATATTTTTTCTAGACCAACAAGGTGTAGAGATGTTTGACCCAGTGTCCAGGATTCACACTTGTCAGCCACAGCCTTTGTCGATAAAGAAACAGCAACAGTTCCTAGACAGAACCTCAATTATGTCATTTGACAGAATCATTTCAAGACCTTCAAATTTCGCCCCATCCCTCTTACTAGGGTACTCATAAGAACCACATCATCTGCAAAAGTCACGGAGGCAGTGGAAATGCCACCTTTGCATTAACAAGTTGTGGCAGTAGTTTTTTTCTAATTGTCATCGAAAGACTTGGGTATGACTTTGTGGACAAGCCCAAGTTTTTTACCATCCAGGTCTGAGTTTGGCATGCAGTGCTGTCCAGGAGAAAAAACAAACATTCTTTATACACCTCTGAGGCTTGTACAGGAGCACAGAACTCTGTCAACTCCAATCAATTACTTGAGCAGAACCAATTGAGCCCCTGAATTCCCCTTTTCACCTTCCATCTAAGTAGAATGCCCTCTACACCTCCTCCATGGGAAAATAACACTCCAAGGTGTCAGTTTCTCTCTTGGCAGCAATCTACATTTGCTCCTTACTTGCTCAGCCATCTTTAATGTACCCAATTCATCACCACGGAGTTCATTGCCTCTCGAGTCCCCTTTGTACATAAAGAAAAGCTTGAAGAGTTTTTTCTCCCTATAGTACGAGTTGAACCTGTTGCAGCTATCCGGTACACATCCAATCATCTTCAGGTAAGGCATCATCCATCACAAACAAAATGTTGGTGTAAAGGCATTTATGATTATATACAGCCTAGAAAGAGTTTGTTGTTACCTCTTTAAAGGTTGGAAAACAAAAAAAAAAGTTGACATGTTCAACTGTACCACATTAGTTTTTCCTAAAACTATACCAATCCTGCTTTGACGGTTTTTTCTCATGTCTCTGACCTGAACTCCACCTCTCTACAGTAATGAGAAAACTCAGACAGACCTGTACTCAACCTGCACCGATGGTGCAGAGCACCCAGGGAAATTGCTGTGAGCAGTAAAACTGGTCGTGTTCAACTAGCAGCGAAAGCTGGTGCCCTACAGATCTGAAATCCAATCAATTTCTTCCTAACAATGTTGCCTCCAAAATACTGTTACAAATACAGACATCTGTTTACATACAATGAAAATAATTTCTGCACACTCAGCAGAAACGTCATTCTCCTATTTCAGGAACTTTTTAGTTCTGATTTCAAAAAACATCATCAGGTGTGTTCAGATCTGAAAGCAAAAAAAAAGCACATAAAGCCTATATAAAACTATGACAAAAGTCCTTTGACAGCCTCAACAATGCCAGACAGCAGAAGGATGCACAAGTTTACATGAGAGTAGTTGTGTGTGTGTGGGGGTGGGGGGGTGGGGTGGGGGGGGGGTGTCATACATCTGACTTTTACAAATTATTATGCAACAGCTACAGAAAAAACTAATTTACAAAGTAAGATAACTTTTCTGAGAGTCTTCCTTACAGGAAGTTGTAATGTTTCTTACAAACAGGAAAACCTGGCATGACCACCCGACCGTTTCCTCTAACCTATTTCTGTCTTTCAAGCAAAAAGGAACAAAACAGGAGGAACGGGGCCTAATAGATACATTTTAAAATGTTGGTGACACTTACAGCCTTTTTTTTTGCTATCTTCCTTATGATGGCCTCTGCCAGAAAATAGTCTCAAAGTAAACACAGCAAAATGTGAAATTTTGTTTGTGTAGTAAAACATTTCAGAGTATGCATGAACCCAGTGTTTCTTTTTAGGTTTTTATGTGGTAATGTCACAAACTAGATAAAGGTCAGAAGACAGTGGGGTCACGCTGCTGAAGAGTAAAATGGCTGCCACAGTTTAAAAGGTGGCGAGACATCGCCTGAACATTGGCAAGAATGTTTCATCAACACGATATTCACACGGACATGAGAAGTGAGTGTGAACACAGTGCCACAGTGATAAAAAGAAAAAGGAAGGACAAATCATGAGGTTGCAATAAAAAGAAAAATAAGAAGAGGGGGAGGCAAGAGAGAGCTACGGTTTTGTAGACAGCCTGTCTCACCCCCACATGGCCTTGTTTTTTTATTTTTTTCCCTGAGCCTCCTCCTCCTCAATTATCCTCCCAAGAAGCACTGCCTCCTCTCAGCACAGCTCTCTGCAGTGCTGCCCCCCACACGGGAAGTAAAACCCTTCATCTCATTGGAGATGGTCCAGTTGCTGCTGCACCAATAGGAAGGCAGGCGACACAGCCACTTGTTTTTAACCTCACTGAGCAAGATGGCAACCTGCAGAAAACATAGCAGCTGCAAAGGAGAGGCGCGAGGGGGGGCGCACATGGAATATGTGTCCCACATGTAATGACAAAGAGAGAAGCATTGACAAATCAAACAGGAGGATACCTATTTTTTATATAGTATTTTATCCAGAGGTTTTTAAAAGATTTTCTAGAACAGCAGACATTTTTAACTTGTTGAATTTGCCTTTTTACACATTTGAATTAGTTAGTTTTGCTTCTACAAGGGAAAAAAGATAAGTTAATTATTACACATCAATTGCTGTGTCCTTTCAATCAATTTATATTTTATGATGAGTCATTTTCATAAAAAAAAAAATCCAGATAAAAAAATTTTCTGTTATGTTCCATCTTACATATGAAGACAAATATTGCTTATGATGAAGCAGAAAAAATTGATTTGATTCCATGTCGATACTTTTTTTTACATTAAGGCTTCAAATAAATTGATTGTTTATCAGTTATTTTATTACAAATTGGCATAAAAATATTATGGTTAACACATGTCTTTAAAAAAACAATTGTTTTGTCCCTAACATGGATATTTCTTATGAAAATATGATGGTTTTGATCATTTTCTCTCTCAGATACACCAGATGCTATACTAAGAAATAAACACTGACCTTGCCTTCCCGTTTTAGGAAGAAATTGAGTTTACAACAGATATGTGTCCTGCAAACATTTGATTGACAGATTAATAAGTTTCCCATTTTATACTATAAAAACAATATTTTGATATTTTAAAAAATAATCATGCATTTTAATCAAAATTATCCATGTTGAAATAATCAATTATTTGTTGCCTCGGGGAGTTCTCATGCTCAACATCGCCTTCAGCTTCATTTCAAAAACCTTTTATCAGTGACAGATGCACAGCAAAACAGAGCAACCAACGCAGAAACCCATCTTGCCTTGTATAATTATTCTACATTTATCCAACATTACACCTCGCTGGATATTATAGGAAAATCGATTCATGGTAAATCTGCAAAGGCGTTCATACATTTCATACAAAACTTGCTAAGAAAAAAAGAAATTTGGGGATGTTCTTTTTAAATGTGGTGAAGCATTACTTCTCTCCTTTGTGGAGGTTGTGTTTGAGACTATGGACACTGAAAGGTCCTCAACAATAGTTGGGTTGACTTGGTCACATAGCCATTAAACACATGCAACCTTATTACCATATCAACAGCTACACCTGCCCTTCATGCAGCAATGGAGGCTGTCATCAGGATTCAGACAAGAGACAGAAAGATGTGTTTACGCTCGCGCTCTGCTTTCTGCCTCGTCTCTCTGAGCGACTTCACTATTAGAGAATCCTGTATTTCTTTTGGAAATGGCCCAGCTTCCTGCTTCATTCTATTATGATCAATGAGATGCACAAGCAAGGCTTTTATTCTAGATATGGTATGATCCAGACTCATAAAAAACAAAGTGCTCAGTCCCTGCTACTAAAAAACTAAATTTGAACAAAAGGTCTTTGGACTTGAGCGCCCCAAACCTTTTCGTTTATTTTAATACTAAAACTGGTTCAGTTTCACTGAGCTGCTGAAATATAAAACTAACTGAGCTGGCAGATTCTTATTTATCAGCTTCACCATGTTGTTCTGATCTAAACAATAATGCACAAGATCGCATATTATTTTTGTACTTCTTTTACCATAATTACTTTTAAACTTGAACTGTGTGGGTTTTTTTTTTTTACATTTTATTCTTGACACAAGAATAAAGATCATGACCGATCCATCTGTTATGCCCTAGAGCAAAACAAAACACTTTATATTGCAGACATCACAGTTTAGACAGACGTAGAAAGGCTGATTTAATCATAAAACTATGAATATTGAAAGGATTCAGAACTAGCATTACAAATCTCAATTTAAAGACTTGATGCGCACAACTACCAAGTCAGAAAAAACCTTAAGTTGCATAAGTAATGCAACAGTTTAGGCATTCAAGGACATTTGACTGCTAGATCTACTGGCCTGTAACTGCAATGTGAAATGAGAGGAACAGGTTTTCTTTCCTTCCTCACTAAAAATGTGGCAGAGCTAACCTTGCCTGTCTGCACATTCCTCCCATCTCCAAAACCCCAGAGGCCCATAGAAGGGTGTACATCCTGCAGACAGGTCCACACACATACGTGTGCATGCATTCGCAGCTATTCTTTTTGGACAACGCATAAAACTTTTGTTCAGTGTGGACAGCTATAACCAAAGAATTGCAGAAGAACGTAAACCAAACTGCAAAAAATTAAAACACAAGCCCCAACACAACCAGGGGATCAGGAATGCCAGTGTGAGGATTGACGGTCGGAAACAATTCCATGGTTAGACAACAAAAGGTAGTGTGATCAGATAACGAGAACAAGTACATGCACACAGAAGAGTGGCTCTCAGCAATAAAAACACGAATGTGTGTTGGGCAATGACACAGCTAAATTTGCTGTAGTTGTAGATCGACTTAAGAATCAGCCCCATATGGTTGTTTGTGTCCCAAAAGTAATTGCATTACATACTCGCCAGAGAACATTTCTTTGTTTCTGTTAGTGTTTGTTTAAAAGAATATGAAGGTACAGTTTGAGGGGGGCTCATGTTTCCAGTGGAGTTGAGTGGCCAGGTTCCTGAGCTATAATCCAGAGTCTATTAAAAGACCTGAAGCATATTCATAGAATTTCAACTCGAACCAATGAAAATTGGGCTTGGCAAAGAGCAACCAGGTTTCCTTCAAACACCAAGATGGAGCTCACGTTGGCTCTGACTAAACACTTTGGCAGAGATGAGCTGTAATCTCTGTGCTCATAAAGCAAGGTTAACAAAGAATTAAAAAAACTAACAATGGCAAATATAACAAAAAACAAGAAGGGCAAAGACACTTTCATAAATAAAATTTTCAGATGTTTATTAACCTGAGCTAGACAAGGAAAAACTTAACTGTTAAGCAATCAAGCAGTAAATGAGTCCTAATCATTAACCCCTGTTCTCTGATACTAAAGCCGTTCCAAAAAACAAACAAAAAAAAACTATTTCAGTGCAGAGCAACAGAACTAAAGGCCCAGCCCACATAAATATGCCTGCACACATCCATAGTGTCTCCTCAGCCTGTTTGCTTTGTAAACTGCTGCACTGCCAGGCGACGTGGAATCAGAGCAGCGCAGGCCGCGGCTGAGATAGCAAACACGAGGACAAACCTAAGCGGAATGAGTTCCATGTAGTGGTGTCATCGTGGAGGCGAAAATCAACCTCTACCAATGGAGACACTAAAAATTGAGGCCAAACATTTCCTCATACCGGAGGGTCACACGAAGCTACGCTGCGTTTCAATGTTATGTAAACTTGTTACCGAAAAAGAGAATAATTGTGTCATTTTGCTGGCCTAAACAGGGGGGTCGTGATTGCTGTTACCCTGGAAAATGGAGACTAAAAAGGAATGGAGAGCACTGCTCTAAAATACCACCCATTTCTCTTAACAGCAACCAAGGCTGGGGGTTGGCTGGTGGGGGAGGTGAACAACAGCAAGTCACTACTGAGGCCACAGCTCTGGTTTCCTGGAGGCTTCATCTCACCAGCACAGAATAAAAGACAACACAAGGTCCCACAAGAAAAAAATAAAAGCGAGCGCCCGCCTTAGAGACGGAACTGCAAGCGTTAGCATAGCTTAGCAATAAACCACTGCGATGCAGTCAAATTTCCATAAAATTAAAAGCTGAGCCCAGGTTCTGTATGATGATGAGGTTGGTTAGTGCTCGTGGTGTTAAGTGTATTAGGAGGCTAAACCCGAGCACAACCGGCTGAAGAATATCCAAAGTGAGCTTAAAAAAAGCTAGCAGAGCAATTTCTGTCCTCGGCTTGTCCGCTAGCTGTTGCTTCCAGCTCAGCCATAGCCCCTAAAATGACCGCAGACCAGGTCCAACAATTCCCTCAAAGTCGGACAGACACTGGAGGCCAGATAACAAAATTTAACATGCGGTGGTCGAAAAACAACACAAATTCAAGAAACTGTTCAAACAAGTTCGCATGTACCATGTTGCTTCTCGTTCTAAGCTTGATTTTCACTGAATACATATACATTTCCCCAACTATTATGAGAACAATTGGTGGGAAAAGAACGAGGAAAGTGTGCGTTTAGTGCTGGTAACCACACTTGGGCTACGTAACATGGAGCTGTGTTGTTCCTCCGTGGGAACGTTATGGAAACTTGCTGAGCACACCAAGCCAAACGTGTTTATGGTTAAAAACGACACCCATGTGAAGCGTATCGATCTTTGTTCTGTTTCAAGATTCGAAATTGTGATGTTAGAGAAATAGAAATGATTCCATCACTGTTGCCTTAAACCGCAAAAAACACTCAACAACATGCTAAATCCTAAACGCCGTACAGAACAAACTCAAACAAGCCGAATCTGACTGTTAAGGCCGAATATAATTGTTGGTGCTTGGACTAACTTGAAAACATTTGATATTTTTAAACGAGTTAACTAGAGTTATAGTTAACTGTAAAACAACACGAGGAGCTTATCAAAAAGCCACGCAAGATCCACCCAGACATAGTCATGCAGGTACAGTTACAATTTTATTTTATTTATGTGTTATTTCCATTTAAAAAGCAAGTTAAAATGTAAGAAACGAAACTGTTCCAATAAACTCAACTGGGCGCTGGGTTTTTGCTAGCTTGGTGAGTTAGCTCCCTGGATGGAGGCAAGTTGGACTAAAACCATGGTTGGTTAATGCTACATGTTTCCACAACCCTCACAAGTGCGCGATTATATCCCAAGTTAACACAATTTGATAATACTCACCTAAAGAGGCATTCCAAATGTGTACAGGCGAGTCAAATGTATTATCCCAGCATCAATTCCAATTAGGCAAGTAGGCCGGTGTATCGGCCTCGGAGTCTCCTGTATACTTTGCCCTCAGAAGTAGCTTCCTCTCCAAGCGCAGGGAAAAAGTTCTCAGTATCTCCAACACACTGCCAGAAAGTTAAATTCCCTTTCTTGTTTGCGTGTCCTATATCCATTGAGTATCTAGAACATTCCAAAGCTGAAAAACTTAAATTATTTTAATGTGCTGCATATTTACAGTCGCTGTTTATACAGGGGTATAGGCTGCTGTATGTAATACGGGGCTCCAGTCCTGTGTCGGATCCTTACGTTCGTAAAGCACCCATCCCCCTCCTCGCCGGCATCCACCGCAGGCCCCACCGAAACTGACATACAATCACAGCACGGGGCTTCCTTGGCAGCCGTGCACGGGCGACATTCATGGGCGGTCTTTGGGGCGCGATCCCGCCCTTCCTCTCTGATTGGAGAATATAGAACTGCTTATTTTCCAACCAAGAAGCACACAAAACTCATTGGTAGCCTAAATAATCCATCATTTCTTTCCATTTACGTCACCAAACGGGGTGGGATCTACTTTCACCAGAACAGCGAAGGTTTATTCTTCTGTATGAGTACAGTAGTTAGGCGAATGTTGAGTTAGAGAAAGATCATGGACTCGAGGAAATACTCGTCGTGAGGACCTACGTTTTTTAATGCGGAAACATTGGTTATCTAACTCAAATTCGATGGATTTTTATTTGAATTTCGTTATGGGACTATTACTTTTTCTTTATGGGTTACGTTTCTATTTTAACCGCGGAAGGTTCTTTACTCCAAGTACATTATATCAAGCGTTAACCGAACGGGGTCTCCTGGGCCCATTTTCAGGGCTTCTTGCAGCAGGGTTAGCCCACTGGGTCAACCCCCACCTACCGGTGTGCCCCTGAATGAAGGATGAGGCATCCGCTTGGGAGAACCAAAATGACCGTTTCCATTTATATGGGTTTCTTTACGGAAAAAAACGAATCCTTTATAAGATGAAACAGCCATTTTAACTTAGATAATCTCGAATCTAACAATTTTATGTAAAAAAATCCTTCGGCATTTCCGAGAAGCGGTCGCATATTTCTTCTTAGCTTAGGGTGGTTGTGCCGCTGTTCCCCTCCCCCCTAAGCATTTGTTCAGATCGTTTTTGACGATCTTTGTTTTCGTGTCCACCCTACAATTTTTGGCTTTTTGAGAGAAGTGGCTTTAAATTGGTCGTGGTAGAATATTTATTCGCATTTTTAAATGCAACGCGAACGACTACACAGTTTTACAGCTTCCGCACGACTTTGGCCGCCCATGTAGAATCTTCGAGAAATTACGAAAAGTTCCGAATATTTACGGCTTGAGAAGGTAGTATTGCAGATACCGGTACGAGTACTGTCAGATCGACGTGTAAAGCAACTCATTCTTTCTTATTCTTTTGAAAAAAAACTACACTGTCATCTAAATTATAACCAGCAAAGCCTTCTGGGTAACTAATAATAAAAAGGACGTTGCTTATGAAAATCTGCCATCTTTACTCTGGGGTGTTGTTTTCGGCCTATTTGGACTCAATTTTATGGGTTATATAAAATATGTGGGCACTGTTCTCACTAGAATATTCTCCCGCAGCGCGCACACCCACCAGTGGTTTCTTTATGCTATTATCTTTAGTCTTCCGATGGGGGTCACTATAAAATCTAATGCCTAGTATTTATGAAACTTAAAATGTAAAGTTTATTTTAAAATGGTTTTTGTCTCAATTTTTACTCCTCTGGTTGTAGTTGCGTACAATTTTGAATATTTTAGGAAAAAACAATCTAATTTCTTTAGAGGAAACGCTCAAATTATTTTAAAAATAAAATGAGCTGCATTCCATTAAAATTAAGTTAGTCGTTAACTTTTTCATATCATTTTACATGTATATTTAAATCCAACATGAGAAGCGAGTATGAAAACATCAGGATTTATGGTTGGTATTTTTGGTTAATGGTATATGTTAGACCCACCATGTGCTGTTATAAAGGTATAAACATTCAAGGTCAAAGCCTCGACTGAAACATGATCACACTGCCCCATGCCCGCTTAAGTTTCACATGAACACCACGTCGGTGTGCAAGTCAGTGACGAAATAATACACTCTAGGTACCCATACTGCTGCTTTATTATTTTCACTTGAGTTGAATACTATAACACACAGGACAGGGTAGGAATTATCTCACACTAAAATTATATTCAGTACTACATGCACAGATAGGCTTTAGGTTTTTCAGCATTTTTAAACAGCTCAATTCTGAATGTATATGTTCACTCTCAAACACTGACAGTTTATAAATGGTCAAAAACCACAAGTGTGTTAAGAAAAATAAAGATAATTGAGGAAAACACACTAATGTGTGCTTTTGTTTGTACAGGCTAAACATGTTTTAGGATTTTTTTTTCTCTCCTTTTGAAGAAATTTACCCTTCATTGCAAGAAACAAACATGACGCTTGATACTAGATCAGATACTATTTTGGACAGAAGTATTTCCAGATGAGTTCCAAAACAACCGTGTGTTCATTTGAAGAAAATAAAGTGTTCATATGCAATGGTCTTAACAGAAATGAAACATCTGGACACACACCTAATATTTTTGAATGTACACCAGGTAAATCCACTAGGAAACACAAAAGGAATTTATCATGTGACTAGAGATGAGTCATTTTTACAGCATCTGTAAAGAATGACACCCCTCCCTCCTCCTACAGAGATCAGAGCAGGATGGAGACTGTCAGCCTTTCTACAAGAGATGGTAATTTGATCAGCTGGTCACCATTCCACAGATCACAGGATTCATTTGCTGCAACATGATCATCTTTATAACAAGCATAAAGCTTTAAAATTAAATGTAAGCATTAAGGTGTTGCATGTTTTCAGTGGAATTTTTGTTGTTGTTTACAGCTCCATTGACTAAGCTTCAGTCAGAATATTTAAGGAAATAAGATTATTAACTGTCATTTTGCTCAGACAGATCTCTAGATGTCAGGGGGAGGGGGAGGTAAGGTGAGTCAAGACTGAAAAAGAAACCAAGCTAGGAGCTTGTGGTCTCGTCTCGGGTGCGTTTTATCACCATCGTTCTGGACTGTTCCAAACATACAAGGTAACAGTCTTCTTGCTTGTGGTGGACAGTGCCCTCTGCTGTCTGCTGTGCGCAGTTCTTCAGAGTGTGAGGACCCTGTTAGGGCCCTCAGAGCAGCTGCAGACTACCGGTGACATTGTTCACCATCTGTTCTTCCCCCATGATGCCCAGGACGGTGCGTGAGCCAGACGCCACCTGCAGAAGCATACATGCAGTATTTTTAAATCTGACTCTGCCAACAGTTAAAACAGAGGAATCATGATTGACAAATGCTTGCTCACCTGGGTATGGCCTGCATCTTGGACCAGGTGCGTGGGCAGGCTGAGGCTGCTGGCCAGAGCCTGCAGCTCCAGCAGGTGAGCTGCATTTGTGCCCTGGAGCACCACCTTCTTCGCTCTGGATGGAAATAATTTTTTACTTTATCTTGAAGATTTGCTCCGTCATTCTTCATTAATCAATATTTTCCATGTTGTTAAAAAAAAAGATTGATTCAAATTACATTTTAGAGCCTTGCTCAATGAATTTAACAGTTTCTGCAGATATTAAGGATTAAGTTTTTATAAAGCTTAAAAGTATGACCTGCACTCGGGATCATTTGCTACAAAAACACTTCAACCAACATGAGTGACGGTCTTACCCACTGTGGTCCCACTTCCAGGCCATCTCCCT
Source organism: Oryzias celebensis (assembly GCA_014656515.1). Classification (NCBI taxonomy): domain Eukaryota; kingdom Metazoa; phylum Chordata; class Actinopteri; order Beloniformes; family Adrianichthyidae; genus Oryzias; species Oryzias celebensis. Next base: position 12,389,316 of record BNCR01000005.1, read on the forward strand.
CCAGCTGTTCTTCTCTTGCAAAGTCTGATACAAACCCACGGCAGCATGACCCACCTGAGCGGCTACCTGGACAAATAAAGACATTCAATACAGACAACAGTAAAAGATCAACTCAACAGCTAACATATAAATGTTCTTTAAGTAAGGATTTTATAAACAAACGCAAAAAAAGATACACAAACTCACTGTCCATCAAATCCACAAAACTGAACCACAGATTTTTTTTTATAACACTTCAAATCAATTTCAAGGTGAAAAGTCAACAACTGCCAATTAAAATCCAAATTGTTGAAATCTGACTAATAATTTCATGCCTGTAATTACAACAAAATGGAATAACAAATAATCCCCTTTATGACAACAAGAGTGAACATGTATTTAAACAAAAAACGAGAAAACCAAACTTCTAACTATGTTTGAGAAAATATTTTTAAAAAATCAGATTACCCTTTTGCATTTATCAATTTTAAAAGAAGGAAGGTCAGTGTTCTTGATCCTTATATGGTAAGGTTTTATTTTGTTTCTGACCGTGTTGATATTTAAAATCAGAGAAAACACTGAAAAAGTTGTTTCACCATCATCCTCCTTCATAGACAATCATATGATTTTTTGCAAATATATTACTACCTTTTTTATTCTTTTTTTTCACTGAAGGAAAAAAATGCTACTCTTGTTGATTTTTAGTAAAACAAAATAATCTTTAAAAAGCAATGGAGAGGTAAATCACTTAGTCAGACATTCTCTGTGTTTGACGGGAAGGAAAGCAGGTCCACCGGTTTACCTTTCCAATTCCCATCCCCAGGTCCATGTTGACAACAAACACCATCTTGAACTGCAGGTCATCCCCAACTTCCTCCTACACCACGGCAAACAGAAACACTGAGCTTCGCCTTGGGACAAACTCTGTGGGGGCTAATTTACCCAGGTGTACCTGTAGGGCACTAAGGCTAGCTTATGGGCACCTCATTCTCCAGCTTGTTGAAGTAGTACATCGCGGCCTCCTCAGCAGAGACGTTCCCCGTCTGCAGAAGTGCCTGCAGTGGAAAGAAGCAACAGTTAGACAGAAAACAGGAGAAACTAAGGAGTTTGCACTGAGCCATTGTTTTTCTCCCAAACATCATAAAAAGTCAGAGGAGAAATTGCACTTCCCTAACTTTCTTTAAGAAAAAAAAAAAAAAAAAAAGAGGATTAGCAGATTTATTTTATGTAATCCATATGTAATCAAAAGAGTAATATAACTAAAGTTACCACGCTGTGTAGGCATGGGCTGGTTAAACACATTAGAGCCGACAAGTGTCATCCCACCTGCTTGGCTGCTTCTTCAGGGATATCCAGCTCCCTGAGCTGCTGCAGAAACACTGGGTTCACATGTGTAGGACCCAGCTCTGGTCCTGGCTCCTCTGATGGCTCCATGTTTTCTGTATGGGTTAAACACAGGTGGGAACATTTATAAAGCAAAGTTTTTCAGGATATGCGGCTGTTTATTAAAAAACAAAACAAAACAAAAAACGCTTGCATTTGCCAAATAACAGTGCTGTTTTAAAAATAACCTGATTGATAACAGTTGAGAAAGCCTAGCTCAAAACAGATACATTCTGGACTGAACTCAAAAGTAACTAAAAGAAAAATAAATATGTGCCAGAGAAAACTCATATAACAGTGAAATTCTGAGTAAGCCTAAAAGAAAACTTAGAAGATGAGATATTTTATCAAAACTTTAAGTTACTTACTTATGTTACTAGTTACTTACCTAAAATTAGCTTTAAAAAGTTCAACACAAAAATGGCACACTGGTTTAAACAGCAAAAAATGCACAACCTAAGGCTCTCAATAAGTTAAAGTTGTTGCTGGGGAAAAAAAAAGGAAGCAGAATTATAATAAAATACTACAAACACCACAATAACTGCCTGGATAAATGACAAATGATACATCTGTTCATTATTATATATTTTTAAATGACTTTAAAACAAACATTGTGAGATGCACAAAAGCCAAAAGAGACTAGAAAAGATTGCACTTTTATAAAATCCCAAAATAATTACACTTGAGGCAAAACTATTTTGTTGCCAAAGCGAATTACAGAATCAAAACTATGTGCCAAAGTGACCTTGATGTATTTAAAATGCAGAAGAGTCACATCATCCAGTTGCTGTGTAGAATACTGAATTGTAACTTGATCAAACTATCAGCGGTGTCGAACTGCAGCCATTGCCCTGCTTGTTTTCAGGCCAATACCAATTGAATGATTCTAATTCTAAATTATCTTTTAAACTGGATGTTTTCTTACACTTGGAGCTTCTGCAAGATCAAAGTTTTAGAAGGACTGGCATCTTCAACGTTCAGTTGGAATTTTCCTACGAAATAAATTATACAATAAAGACGATTACTAATTTAAGACTGCGAACAAAGGTAATACTTAAGGAAAAGCTTACATTTTCCACATGAATGGTGATTTGAAACCATGTCGTTTAAACGAGCTAAACAACCAGAGGATCAAGTCGCAATGTTTCTCAGATTTCCAGAAATAAACTATTACAATAGGGGGCAATATCTCTCTATTTGTTTAAGTGTTTTATAGAGACAAAGAAGTCAGTACATTGCAGAAAGCTGCAAATGTTATTGTCGGGTTAATGATTAATGAAGTTCAATCAAAAAAGGAGCTAAAGCTAATAGCTTCACGACGACATTAGCACGAATAAAATAGTTAGAATGCATTAATTAAACGCATTAATAGATTTTTTACAACAAAATACAGTCTTTGTATTTTACTTACACTTTCCTATTTTAAAAAAAAATCGTTTTCTAAAATATTTTCAAACGAGCGGCCAATGTTAGCATAAGCAGACAGAGCCGCGCGGAGGCCTAACCTCACCTGAACGTTTGTGGCTCCCAACAGCGATGAAGACCGAATTTTCCTCTGCAGTTCAGCTGAAGTCCAAATTCCACGCAGGGCGAGATAACTTGGGCTAAAAGTCCGCGTGGTGTCTTTTGTGCGTATTTGCTCGCGGTGCTGCGGTCAAGTGGGCCTCCTTTGAATGCGCAAAACGACGGTCAAGCCAACCAACCGCCCCTCGCTAGCCTTCACGCGCGCTCAAATCTTAAGCGCGCGTTTTGACCAAGCACTACGGTCATACCAGTACGTCAACGCCCAGCGACAGATATGCGTAAAGTAGTTCCAGGCAACGTGACAAAAACATGGAATTTATACCATTAAAACAGCAGTGATTTATTTCCATAGTCAACTCTTCTGATCAATTGTGTTTATTAATTCTTTCCTGAGCATCACGAGGTGACATACAATTTGCCTTTAGCAGATAAAAAAATTAAAACTTTTTGTAGATTTGTGGAAATATTCCTGTTCCTGATGCTCTGTTCTTGCCAATAGTGAGAAGCTGACCTCAAACTAAAACAATCACAACCAATTTGACAAAAAATGCACTCTACATGCAGAAACGCATTTCACATGAAACCAGTTTGAATGCTTAAAAAATGAGAGTGACATGGATTTTATGTGAAAATATCAGGTGATCAGTCACAGATTAAGTTTAGGAACAAAAGGAATAATGACCGTTACTTTCTCTCATGTTATTTGATAAATTCACACTCAGAATACTAAATAAAACATAAATAAACTGGGATATATCTGTAAATATTTATGAATATAAATCTGAAGTGTATGGAAACGCATTTGGGAGAAAACATTGTAATTTAACCAAATGAGTATCTGTGTAGTTACATGTGTGTTGTTGGGTATCTGATCCTGAATGTGTACTAATTAGAGGGCTATAATAGTGGGTGCACTGGATGTAATTCTTGTGGTCTATGTCAGGCATAGGAGTAAGAATTTACAAGGCTTTTACTTCTTCCCTTTTTGTTCCAGATGTTTCTTGTTTTTTTTTTTTTTATCTTGTCTTGTTATTCCTTTTAAAATATAATTCCAAAATAAAATATCATCAAACCTACTAAATTTAAAAGCAAAAGCAAAATAAGATGCAGTTTCTGTGTTTAGAAATAACTGAAAAATCTTGTTTTTAAAAACTCCTGAATGTTTGTACTGGCGAAGTTTGATTAAAGTTCATGTTGTCACAGGATTCTGTTTCTTAGGTCAATTGGATTTTAGTTGGATCTCAGTTTTTGTTGCATCCTCCTCTCACCCCCAGAACAGAGACTGCTCTCTGCATCAGTTCGTCAGTCCTCTTCCAGTTCCTGTCAGTGCATCCACCAGCAGCACACCTCATGGAAGAGGGTAGATGCAACAACACCATCATAAAAATAATCTAACTTCTTTAGAAATCAAGGATAATCGTTCTGGTACTGCTCCATACACATCAAGGATGGCAGGAACCTGAACAGGAAATCCACTCATGCTACCCATTAGAACATAATCAGAACTTTAGGCAGAAGAAGAATAAAAAAGAATGAATAAAGACCACTGAGAAACATTTTTCTCTGTTATGTGCTATGGGTGTTTGAGAAACTTTGAAGGATCTTCAAGGTAAGCATTTTCAATACACCAAGACAAAAAAACTGATCCAGCCTGAGGACAAAACACAGAAGGAGAAACTTATGTTTTATGTTGTCCACTGCAGCCTGGAGAGCTCTGAGCTTTTGATATAACTAAACAACCAAAGGCCACATCAGGCCAGGACTTCTCAGTAGTTCCATCCCCTCTGAGCCACACCAGCTTTATTTGAAATCAGAATAATGGAACATCGTATTTTAAGAATATTTTATTACATCTGTGAAAATCTGCATTTATATTCAACAGGTTAAATCCCTACAGTTACATTTAAAATCAGTCTGTACAGCAATATTAACATGTAATAAGGAACATCTTTAAAACTGCTCCTGCAGAGCCTGCTCTACATCAGACGTTAGTGTCTTTCAGACGGTTCGGAGGACAAGCTTTCATTTGGAGCCGTTAGTTTCGGTTTAGTAACAGGTGGAGGACGAGGACACAGCAGCACAAACAGGAGGGCGGGCTCTGGCGTTCGGTTGGAAACACCTCATCAGTGAGCGTGAAGAAACATCACATCTGATCCTTTGGGGAGCTGTAGCGGCGGTGGCTTACAGCGATGGCTGAAGCATCAGAGGATCCTGAGCTCACATGAAGCCGATCATGCTTAAATCCATCTCCATCCAACTCGATGGTGAACCAGAAAGTGGGCTGATTCACCCAACAAAGAGATTTAATGCAACAAATCAAATCTTTCCGACATGGAAGCATCTTAAACAAATTGGAATGATCAGAACTTCTTTAAAAGAAACAGGGATAAACAATAAATATGAAGATTTGGACCGTCAGTCAGCGGCGGTGAGGTGGGGGCACGTGGTTGTGTTAGGTAGGAGGGTGCAGCGGGGCGGGCTGAGGTAGAGCGGCTGACGCCACCTGATGGCTGCATGCCGGGACTAAAACCTTCGTTTTTGGGTAAAAACATTCGTCACAAATTATTCCAGCAGTACTTGGTACCAAAACCAGAACCTTTTACAGAACCACAACAACAAACCCCTTTCTGCAGCAGCAACATTCCTGAAGAGCTCCTGAGGAAGAGCACAAAGTCCATGTTTACATGACAGCAGGGCCTGATGGGGAGTTTTTACACAACCGCTTGGTCCTGGTTTGAGTCTGCTGGTCTGGATCTGAAGGCGCCTCAGGCGGTTCAGGAGGAGCAGCTGAGCAGCTGCTTCAGTGTCCTCCTCCCCAGCTTTAAGTAGTCCCTGTACATTGTCGCTCCTTTATAAGTCAGTGACTTTGTTCTCCACAGCGGCGGCGATCTGCTGAAGTCGTAAACCGAGCTGCATCTTCTGCGCCATGGGGTCCTCCTCCAGCGCGGTTATGATCTGGAAGATCAGATAAACACGATCACTGACAGGTTTACCGTCTCTGAGACAAACGACTGACAGAGGATCAATAACAGAATGGTTTAGAATGAGTCCGATGGTCAGTTCACCGAGTCCGGTCTGGATTCACTGCAGCGTTGCTCCACAGATCTCAGATCTGCTCTAAGGGCCTCATTCACCAATAAAAGTAACAGCATGAACAAGTTGCAAATTTTGAATAGCTGAAGGATTCTTTTCTTTTTTCTCTTCTTTTTTGTTTTTCTTTTTCACCCAAAAAAAGCAAAAATCAGCATAAAGTTATTTTTTTAAACAAATAAAAGTTTATTTGTTTAATTGTTCATTTAAAGTAGTTTTTCTTAGCGAGTTCTACAGTTGATTAAAGACCCACTCTGATAAAAAAGATGTTTTTGGTGTATTGTGTTCTTGTGGCATTTTTCTGATGACGGAGGACATATATAAAGAAAATTAAGCTTAAAAAATACATTCGTTCTTCTTATTTTTATTATTATTATATTTTTTATGCAAATCGTGTATCAGGAGCAGAGAAAAAAATATAGTTTGAAAAAGATTGTGTTTGTTACATGTAAAATTCGTTGGGGAGGATACAAGCTCCCTGCTCCGCTCCATTATAGATCCACTGGCGTCTTCATTTTTCTTGCCTGAGCTGCCATCTGGCTCTATAGCTCCAATATTGCTCGACATTTTAGTTGCACCTCTAATGTTAGGTTGGGGGTGTGAAGGACTGTAAGCTAGAGAGAGAACGCGCAAACCATTGGGAGTCTATGAGAACAGGACACACTATCCTGTTCCAAATAAGGAAGTACCTGCTGGACCCATAAAGGCAAAACATTTTTTCTTAATATTTTCTTTTTCGCAAGTTATTGAAGTTATAAACTGGCCAATCAGATGCTTCAATAAAAGCATGTGGTGGCCCCCATATCAAATTCACTCCTGATTACTGAGAATGGTTGCCATAGAAATGATGACTCAGACCAACTCGGACCAATCACCGCTTACTAATGCCTTTTGGTTCCAACATGGCAATGTCCGTATCGGGTCAAAATGGCAACTTCATTTTGTTGGAACCGGAGGTAAGGCATTAGATTCAAGTCTCTCCAAGAAGCTGGAACAGGAATTAGAACGCTTTTTTAAAAAAAAAGATTCTCGACGGTTTTCAAATACAGACAAATGCAATATGCTTTTTAAACCTTTGTTTCACTTGAATGGAGATTTAAGTTAATATGAGTTAAATAAATGTTGTTATCCTGTTATAAACAAACATAAGGGTTTGCTATCTGCCTTGGATTTCTAACTCCTCCAGACTGACATGCGTTTGTGGTCAGAACTCTTCAGCAGAAATGTTCATATCAGCAAATGCTGATGATTGTTTGAATGGAATGATGCTCAAACTAGTTTCCACCAGGGGGAGCTCTTCCAAGTCATGCTTTCCTAATGCATCAGTAGCACAAACCTGGTCGTAGTACTTGTTGATGTACTTGTAAAGCTCGTGGAGTGCCACCAGGTAGTTGAGACCTCCAGAGTAGTTCTGAAAGACAAAGAGCACTCACTAAAACGCTGCTCAGACTCAGACTCCAGGTGGATTCACAGTGACACTCACCCGAGACAGCTCAGCCAGAGCAGAGTTCATCTCCTGATCACTGGCAGAGATGGTCTGCCTGATGTCAGCGTAGAACCTGCAACCAGAATGACCACCATCACCTCATGTGTTTATGGAGGTGTGTTGTCTGTTTGGTCTGAAGGTGAATGAGTGTCACCAACCTTTCCACCATCTGTTTATAGCGGGGGATGTCTCTGGCGTACAGCAGCTTGTTGATGGGAGAATCCTGTTTTCCAAAGAGGATAAAAAATTAGATGAAAGCTGTTTGTCAATCCACGCTAAATCAGTTACAGCATTTCCAGAAGAAGCTGTACTATCTCATGACAGAGAGACACCGACCCGCCCTAGCTTGTGCTCTGCGATGGTGCATGAGTCCATGAAGGTCTGAGCAATAACAGACAGCACGGCGTCAACGTGGTCTGACGCCTGGACATCAAAGATAAACTGAGGGTTCTTGATGATGTTTATCCAGAAGCGAAGTGGGAGGCTGTAAAAGACAGAGAGAACCTGAACATCACACAATCCTAAATAAGCAGGAGCTCACCTGGACACTTGGTACCTGTTGGTCTTCCAGATGTGGATAGTCTCAGGGTCTGTGATGCCATGTTGACCCGCCTGGTCATCCAGAAGATCAAAAAAGTATTTAACAGCCAGTGGGACAGGGCGGCTGGTGCTGAGGATCACCATGAACAGATCATCGACAAACTTCTGCAGCGTTCCCTGAGAAACAAAGAGGAGGACGGAGGACGAAGGTTATGTTTAGAGACGGTTAGTTCTGTTCAAGTGATAAGTGCGAGCTCCTGGTATGGGTGCATTGCATGGATTTCCCAAATTTCACGAAGTAACCCTCCTTTATTTGGACCTACTTCACATGCAAAAAAAGAACTGAAATGTACATCCACATTTCTTCAAATGTCGCCTTTGTTTGATAACTTGGGTCAGGATCCAGTACAAATGTTTGGGTCAGAACTGGTCACCCTAGTCATTAGTCAGAGTGATGTACTCCTTTGAATTCACAGTCGGAGCTCAGCTTTAGTCCATAAAAAAACACAGAAACCTGCTCTAATCCTGAACTCGGTCATGGATGTGCACACTTGTGTCTGATTGGACAGCTGCTGACGCCCGTGTTTGTGTAGTACCTTCATGGACAGCAGGCGGGTGAGGTAGATCTCTGGTATGGCCTTGGCCCTCTCCCGCTCCCTCAAGCTGCCTCGCCGGTGCTTGGGCAGCTCTGGCTCCTCGCTGGCTTTCACCAGGTGCCACAGCCGCACGCCGCCTTCATCTGCATCCTCGAGCATCGGAGTCTCTGAACAGACAAGATGTTCATGTGATTCAATAAGCTTTACATTGGTTTCACCTTTACCTGTATAAACACAGAGATTAAAGGAGCTTACTCTCTCCAGCTATGTAGTCGTGGTTGTCATGGTGAAGATTCTTGGTGTGGCGAGGGACCAGAGCTACTGTTGCTCCATCTGGGACCTGATGATCATCAAAATAAAGATCCATGTTCAAACAGCTTTGTTGTTGGAGTTCTTCCTGTCCTGCAGCATATCGAGTCTCACCTTATAATGCTGCAAAGTGTTCAGGCGTTTCCAGCTCCCCTGAATCACACAAGTCAAGTCCTCGTCTGACAGGATGAGATGACCCGCAACGCCCGACCTCCACTCTGAAAACAGCAACCACACAAATCACAGATCAACATCTTCAACATTGACATTTAGGACAGCATGGGCTCCATAGCCAACGGTTGCACAACCTACATCCAATCTTCTTTCACCATTTAACATCAGAGATATCGCAGGTGACACTTCAATAACACTGTTTAACATGCCGTAACTCTGCAATCATTTACACAAACTGTCAATCAGCTGATTCTGACGCAGAGAAAAGCGACTTTTCATATCAGCTTTGAGCCTTTATGCAACACATTACTAACAAAGTGTTGCATAACGGCACCGACACTTTCCTCTTCTTGGTCTATGCTGATTGACAGGCTTGGACAGGCTTATTGCTAGGCTAGTTAGTAATTAGAGAATATTCAACTTACTGCTCCCCTACTGTAATGAAGTTTGGAGAATAACTGCAATTTTCATTACATCCATGATACATATTTCTCTGTGGAGCTAAGACAGTTTGATAAACTGGTGGCCTATTCCTCCAGCTTCAGAATTCGTTGGAATTATATTAATTGCATAAACGATTGAAGGGTTCACTGTAGTCGAGTGTGCTGGCTTATGAAGATGTTCCGTCTGGCAATGGTTATTTGTTGATAATTTTAAATATTCATACTTGTATATTTATGGTCAGCCAGCTTAGATTCTTTTTGTTTTACACTTTAACATTTGTTTCTGACCAAAAAGCTGTAACCAAGGCATCCCTTCACGTTTTTGTGTAGCATAATGCTGCAATAATAGTAATGCAAAAAAAAACCAAAAAAAAAACTAACAAAATTGTTAGCAAAAATAAAAAACAAAAAAAAAAGATGTTGATATAAAATAGATCATCTAAAAAAAATTACATTGAATTAACTGTAAATTTAGAATAGTTCAAAAAAGGATTGAAGTGGGTCAGAACCGTGTCCCCTCGATTTTTAAATCCACCTGCAGGCGGCGCATCATAGTGAACGAACATAGACAAGCTCACAGATTCCTGTGGAAAGCGTTAGTACTTCTTGCACATGTGATGCAAGTGTGGGTGTGTAGTTCCTGACCCAGGTCCAGAGAGTCCACATGGGGCCGATGGGAGAAGGAGGTGCCCTTGTAGACCTGCTCCAGGAGCTTCTCTTTCACCTGTGTGATGGTGTCACAGTCCAGCACCTTACAGGGCACCGGCTGAGTCTCGTTCACGCCTCCACCCTGGACCAGTACGTTCAGTGTCTGTAGAAAAAGCTGAAATTAAAAGTGTGTCCTCTGATGCTCGTAATGAGGAGACACGTGGCTCTCCTCACCAGCGTCTTGTACTCCACGTCCTCCCTCAGCAGACGGTTATCATTTAGGGTATACTTGGCCTTTCCAGTCACGGCATCCACCGGACCTTTGTCCACCTGGTGCTTTATGGCTCTGAACAGCATGTAGAGACCTTCCCCAGCAGAGTCCTGCAGCACAAAATCTCTGAAATCAGCATCAATGTAGAAGACGACCAAGACACAGAGTAAACACAGTCCAACTGACCCGGAGGAACGTGTAGAGGCAGATGGACATCCAGTTGGTCAAGAGCTTCTCCACTACGGTCTCAGTTCTGCGGAGAAAAACACTGCTGAATCAACACTGATTTGAAGTGGCGCTCAGTCTGATCTCCCGGTTTTACCTTCGAAGCATCAGTTTGGGGTTCTTTGCCACGTACTGCTCCACCAGGTCATTCAGGAGCGTTTTCAGGATGTCGGTGAAGTACTCCAGTTTTTCATGGAGAGCCACCGTCAGCAGCGATGCCACATAGGCTCGGTCTCTAGGAGAGAAGGTGCGCTGGCTCTCCAGAGTGTGAATGAACTGAGGAGAAAAAGATGGAGGGTTATTCCCCTAAAAATGCTCAGCCTGTCCACGGGGTGATGTTTCCTTAGAGTAAAGACAACCTTAGTGAGGAAAAGTTTACTGTTGAGGAGGTTGGACAGCTGCACCAAGCCCTGCTCCACTGTCTGCCGCCGGCTCTCCTGAATGTCCAGGTCTCGCCTCAGTGGAGACTCCCGGTGGCCAGGAAAGAAGATGCGTTCTGCATACATTCGGTAGTCGAGGAAGGGGATTCCTGAGCCCACGAGGTCACTGGACATGTCCATCATCTCCGTCATCAAGTCTGATGTAGAGTGGAATGAGTAAGAAAGAGTTGTTGTACCAATTAAGCTACGTACACACAGGAAATGTGACAGTAGGTTCCTGAACTTGCTTTCTTGAACAAGCATTCCTGAATTCGCATTTAGCCCATGATGTTCATACTCTACTGTTTAGCACGTCTGCCATCTACAGCTGAAAGAGGTTTGGTGTGAAATTTCAAATCAGTGCAAATCTTAGGAATTTTGCTCCAGACTTTTTCTTTCACAGCTCTATTCCGATATATGAAAGACTTGGTTTCATACAATTCCAGCCAGGCACTAACTTCATTTATTAGTTTCTTTTTCATGATCAATTTTCAAATGATTGCACTTCTGTGAATTAAAAGGGACGCCATCCGTACGTCACTAACAAATCTGAGTTCTTGATTAGTCAAAGTTTGGCCCGGTTTAATTTGCAATGTGCGTTTAATGGCCGTGTGCTTTAGATGTAAGACCAGAAAAAGGTCGTAAAAACATCTGTAGCTATGTGTGAACACAAGAGTTTTAACATGTAAGCCTGAAATCTGCATGTTTATGCAGACTTCTAATTGAAATTTTTTTTAAATCACAACCAATGAGTATTAAATTCTGTAATGTGCAATAATGATCACTGAAATGTTACTTGAAACGTAATTGCAATCTATTGATTAACTATTGATTTTCTTGTAATTAAGTGTTCTAATAATAATCAATGTTTATTAAATATTAGTTACCTAAAGTGTGAATTAATAATGTTTAGGTAAAAAAAAAGTTAGATTTCTCTCAGATGACAATCAAATTTTTTGTTACTTGAATACTTGATTTCCAATGTGTAAGGATTAATCACATTTACAATCACAATCATTTCATTGCTTTTTTGTTTTTTTTCTTTTCTTTCTTTTCTTTCAATCAATGCATTTTATTGTTTTAGTAATGAGTTTGATAATTCTGTGATTATTTTTGTGTACTGTCCAATTTATACTTGAAATAAACAATCAATCAACCAATAAAAAAAAGTGGTCAATTAAACGCTTGTGGTAGAGCTTCACAGTTGCAGTGCATGCTGGGAAACAGCCTCACTCCAGTGCTTTTACTTTGCTTCAGCATTCCTCCTTTTCTTCCTTGATCTTTTCCATGTGTCAAACAAGCTGCTTCTTACCTGTGAACTCCTTCTTGCAGCGGTCCCTCACACTTGTCTCCAGGTTCTCCAGCTGAATCTGGACCTTCTTATAGTCTCTCAGAGCCTGCTTACTCTTCCTTCTACAGAAACCAGAATAACTCAAAAATCAGATGGCAGACTATCATTCCCACTGCAAAGCTGTTCCTGAAGATATTTGGTGTATTTTCTGACCATATCCTGCCTTTCTGAGATGATTCTTTTCATCACTTTAATAATCTCGTTCATGACAGAGAACAGCAAACACTGACCTATAGATGAGGACAATGATGAGGACAATGAGAGCAACAATGGAAGCTCCAACTCCAACTCCAATCTGAGCTTCCAGAGGAAACGTGGCCAGGCTGAGAGTGTCATACTGAATTTTTCCAAGAGAGAAGTTCTTGTTTCCCATTCGGACCTGAAACACCCATCTAAGTTAAGCTCTTGAATGCAGCTGTTGTTTGTAACTATAAAAGGAAGGACTCACCGTGAATTCAGGAAGAGGGTCAAACGCCTCGCACTTCTTGCAGTTGGGGCCGGGTCCAAGCTGCTGGGGTGGTGGCTCACAGTACAGATGGTTTCTGGTCAGGGTCTTCACAGTACACACGACGTCCCCGATCAGAACCACCACCTCCTCTTTGCTGATGGCCAGGTCCAGGTTGTCGCCCTGAGAAGATCAAAACCAGCAGGACGTTTCAGCTGGACGTTGGATTTATAGTCAGTGCGTAACATCAAACTTCTGAGGCATCATAAGGTTTGAATATGAGAGAATATCTGACACTGTAACTCACTGCCAGAACCATCTGACTGACCTCCAGCTGGATGAAGCTGCCAGGGTTGTAGCGGTATGCCTTCAGGGGGTTCTGCTGGTTCAGCGGCTGTAGTACCGGGCTGGGCTCGTAGCTGAAGGGCTGCGGGCTCAGAGCTCTGAAGTCGAAGCGCAGGCTGTCCAGCAGAAACTCCACCATAAACTTTGACCTCAAGATGGACTCATCCACAGCGGGGGAGTAGCAGAGCATGAGGGAGGAAGAGTTCACCTTACAGCGCTCTGTGAACTGCTGAAGAAGAGGAGGAATTTGGGGTTAAAGGAGTCTTATCGTCATCATATGCTCTACAGCGACTAGAACCCACCTGTTTAATGGAACACAGCGGGTCACCCTGACACGCTGGGTCAGAAGACGAGCTGGTCAGCCTCCTGGCTCTCCTCCCGCTCCCCCTCCTCTGCCTCCTCTGGCTCTGACTGATGGACTTCTGAGAGTAGGTGACCACCATGTGCGCCTCCTGAACCACATCCAGGTTCTGGCCCTGAACAATTATTAGTCGACCCCCACTAACAAAAAAGCAGATGGACACATGGAGATTCCTGCAAACCAGGATGAAGCTGAAAAGATAAAGACTTGTGCTCTCACTCGATGAAGCTCTTAGCTGGGGCTGCGCGTGTAACGTTAGGGTTGGGGGTATAGCTGTAGTAGGAGGAGTGTAGGTGGCGCTGGTGGTTGCCATAGTGAAGCGTGACCCGATGTTCTCCTGTGTTGTTGCTGCTGCCTGTTCTGCAGACAACGCTGGAGCTCTGGATCTCTGAGATGCTGAGGAGACACAAGAACTGAGTCAGGAACCATCCAATTGGCGTGAAGATGACATTTGTGATCCCCGTCTCACATTTCACACGGGACTCCTCCCACAGTAACGGCAAGGTCAGATGGGAGCCCTGTCCGCAGGTTTCGGCCTGTGATGGTCAAAGATATTCCTCCTGCCTTAGGGCCTCTCTCAGGTGTCACCCCCATCACAGAAGGGTCCTGGGAGGAAAAAAAGAAGCTAATCAATTATTAGGGATTACAAAAATTAGGTTAATGATCATATTGTGACCCATTCATGAAACCTTTTTAAACGGACAATAATACACATTTGTAAACTTTTACCACCAGCATCTAACCAGCATGTAAACACAGAGCTCAATTATGGGTGAAGGCAGATGGGGGCGGATTCGCTCTGCGCTAACAGTCCCACTCACAACTTGGAGGTGAATTTCTGATGAACTCCTGCTTTGCAGAATCTATGTCCTAGGAAACTACAAGTTTTTTTATTCTAGCTAAAAACTGCATAGCCGAAAGACCACCGGGAAAGCTTTTAAAACATCTCAAAAGATGCCCCATTTAATCTGACAAACCTGGTAGCTGAACGTCTGCGAGGACAGGCTGCGCTCTCCTCCGGTCACCCACACCGACACATATCCCACCTTCTCTCCTTGACTGGGTTTGGTTCTGCACACAATCCTACAGGATGAACAGACGCCTGTGTGATTTATGCTGTTGCTAACTGTGAGTTTCTAATTCTTGAAAATATTCAAGTAAACCTCTGAAACCGCAGGCTGCCTACCTGGAAGAGACCTCATACAGTTCTGGGATGAGGGTGCAGGGTTCCCCTGCCACCAACACAGAGTCCAAGACGTCTGTGGGCTTCTGGCCCAGGTTGGAGCCAGTGATGGTCACCAGGGTTTCTCCCTCCAGCATACCCGACAGTGGCTCAATCTGAAGGGAAGACAGGAGGAGGTTTGCACGAACTGAAGAACCAAATGTTTGACCTCGTTTTCAATAATGTCAGCATTTTCTTTCAGAAAAACGACCTGATCCTAGTCTACATACAGGGCTTTCTTAATTTGGAATTTATTTATTTTCAAATGAAAAACCAAAAAAGAATTGAGCTCAGGACTCACTGAATGGATGACAGGGGCAGGACATGTCTCTGCAGCTGCACTGCATGACTTTGAATACATGCAGCCGGGCTGAGCCCCTCCACACCACACGCAGCTGTACTTTGGATCAGCTGTGCGACAGCGACTGCAGTCCGATCGGCCCACGGAGCAGCTGTACAGAGTTACTGAGGACAGGAAAAAAAGTTTAATGCTGCAGGAAAAGCCTCTGACAGGAGGTCCAGATCTAAGGAGCTCACCATACAAGTCCGGAGAGCTGTCCACGTGAAAAGTGTTCCTCCTCTTTACATACACCATGGCTTTGTACTCCTCCACAGGAGAGGAGTATGTGAACTGCAGCAGCAAATAAACACATTTTTTATTCAGACATCACAGTTAAGAAAAAAAGGTTTGATTCCCTGAATTAAACCTGATTATCAGTGATGGACACTTGCACTGAAAAATCCTAACAGGATTTATTCCAATGGCAGATTCCAACTGCAGATTTTCATTTAGTCTAATCCAACATCTTAACTTTCAGTCAGATTAGATTAAAAACTGTCATCTCCAGTAGACTTGAAGCAGTTTTAGAAAAGCTGACCTTTAGGATCAGAAATATTTTTACTATACAATTATAAAATACTAATTTCAACTTAATCCACATTAGAGTATTTTGGGATTTTATAGTTTTCTGCAGGAGAATTTCTCCAAACCATGACCATCTATCTAACATCTCTCTGTAATAATTATCTAAAACATTTTTATGCCAGAACAATCTGTTTGACGCTAGTGAAACTGTGGTAGCAAATTTAATTCATGATCCAAGAACAGAGTTGCTGTTTTATGGCATCACTGTGGTTTGCTCCAGCAACTGTGTCATTACATTTGCAGATACAGCAATTAGAATTATGGTGGAAGAAGATCTCTAATAGAGCGGAGGTTCAAAAACTCAAGTGTTCAACAGGAAAAAAACTATCACTGAAACAGCCAGAGTACACAAGGACCCATTTTGGGCTACAAAAAAGAATACTGAGCTCCCTTCCCCTCCCTGTGGAGCCAGGCTGGAGATTAATCAGGAGCTTCACATTTCTGTGGACATTTTCCCATGAACAGAAAACACTGATGCTCGGCTGATGCTCTCCTCTGAAGAAAACTTGCCACCTGAATTATTCTCTTCTTCCATCGTGGAGGCCACTGCCTTCTACTGCCTCCAAATCCCACTGCACCCACATGCGGTCTGGCTCCGGTGCGGACGGCGGAGTCTTTAACATGAAAAGTGCGAGAGACACTTACACTGCATCCTCTGCGGCGCTCCGCATCCGTTTCGCTGGCTTCAAATTTTTTTGGGATGTCGGAGCTGAACCGCAGCACTCTTTTGTGAAGTTATGGCAATTTACAACCAAAACCTGAAATCATTCTAGCGAATGTAAAGTGCATTTTTCAAAATAAAATCTATTTTCGCTGTACACGCGTGTCTGGTAGAGTGTAATTTCAGACATATAACACCATAGACAACGAGAAGCTGATCACAGAGATCCAGAACTACCCCATCCTTTTTGATACAACACATGCTAGGATAACGACAAAAAGGACAGAATCTGGGCTGAGATATTGCAGGCTGTTGGACCTGATGGTGAGTTTGTGTAATATGGACGTTCACACTCAGATTATAAAATTAAGAAAAGTATCCTCACCTTTGTAAGTCCATAGCATGAAGACGAGTCACACAGAAAAATTAAATTAACAGTGGAATGAGGGTTTGTTTACTATGACGTCATATTTAAATGATGGGTTCTCACGTGAATCTACATGAGTTCAGAGGTCTGCGAGGTTTGCAGCAGAGCCTGCTTGCAGCAGGACCACAAGCAAATCGTAGTCAGTGTGTGTTACCTGCCGTAGCTAGACGGCTCCGCGAACCAGAACCGGACTGCATGAGTCCGGGGTTACAAACCTTCCTGTGAGTAGATGTCTTATACATGTGTTACTTTACTTTTTAGGAAGCGCTCCATCGCCATATCACTGTTCATTTTTCACGTTCTCGTTGTTTTGCAGATTGTTTTTGGGTGCAATTTTGCAAGAAAATTGGTCTGCAACCTAATTGGCTGGTAACCTTGTTGATCAATCTCCTCTGTGCAAAATCTCCTGCACAGATATGTGCAGCCCTCCAAATCTGCATAATTCTTTAATCAAAAACAGATTTTTGTTTTCATTCTATAATACTGGACTATTTTTTTTATGAAGGTTTGACCTTTAAGAGTTGCAAGAGAGAAAAGTGTGAAAATGTTCACGTTTGTCAGAGAAAAGTCTAGAAAGTGCATAGCAAGGGGTTTTACAGCTTTAAAACATCTGTAATCCTACTTTACGGATTTCATCTATCGTGGGTTATTTTAGGAATGTAACCTCCCTGATAAACAAGAAAACACTAATCCCTTAGTTTCTCTGGTTTTAATCGAGGTTTAATGCTACCCGAGTGCACAGAAGCAGAATGACATAGAAGCTCCTCAGACCTGATGCTGCTGACAGGTGATGAAGAAGGTGGAGGGATTCACATAGTCGGTCTCGATAAAGGCGTCAACAACCACCGTCTGACCCTCGATGATCAGCACACACTCGTACTCCAGCCTTGTGTCCTAAACACACAAACACAAACACCTCTCATGTCTGAACACAGACGGGTGCGTGGCTTAAAGGCCTGTACTTACCTGATAGAGATGCAGGTTCCGTGCCATTAACGTGATCTTCTTCTCCACATGAATGGGCAGCAGAGATGAGCCCTGGACCTTTTCAACACACGGACACGCTGAGGAGCCCCAGCTGATGAAGGAGCCTTCATCACCCTGAGAGGCAGCACAGGAATCATCAACTTCATCTTAAAAAATCTTCCAACTAATGCAGCTACATCCTAATCTCAATACTTTATCACATATAAATTTTATTTGCCATGATCATGGACTTAGAGGATTAAATGTAATAAAAACAGAAAAGCCCTGAATGTCAGGATTTCAAATGGAGTTTAACACACAGCGCTTTCACGTCACGGCGTTTAGTCCCACTAGTTCTCTTCAGGTTGTTGAGGAATGAAATCTCTCCCTGTCAAATCTGAAGTGTTACTGACATGTTTCACACCAGACAGATATACCAGCCTCATCCTTACAATAACTAACATGTTACAGTTCCTGATGAACAGTGATCTCACTTTGAGAGATGGAGTTTCACAGATGAAGCAGCCATTTCAAGGACAAACAAAAACAAATAAACGAAGAGGAAAGAATCAAAGTCAAGTACAGAACAACATCTGAAAGAAAACATTGGAAGAGGAGCAGAAACCAAGCCCAACAAAGCCAAGATGTTGCTTAGAAGTGTTTTCCTTTAGGCAGAGACTGTTTCCTGCAGGGGGCGGGACTTCCTGTTAGCTCAACAGCAGAATGCGGAAATGCTGTGATTGGAGTCCAGTGAAGCAAAGGTTGCAGAAGAATGACAGGAGGAGGTGGAGTTTAACTCACCGGGAGGAAGGCATCATCTGGGTCATTCTGGTAGTCCAGTTCTGGTTCTAAGTCCATTGGCTGGGGGTAGGGGGGCAGTCTGGCGTCCACCTCCCCATCACCAGACAGTACAGTGGGGGCTAAAAGTGTATCGTTTTCTGCTGGCCCTGCAGGCTCAGGGGGTGAGGGGGTCAGAGGGGCCTCTTCTACAGAGCCAGTTGTCATTTGGGGGCTGGTGGAGGTGGCCACTGGAATTGTAGTGGGGTCAACATCTCCACTGAGTCCATCGATAGGCCGAGTCACCTCTGCTGTTTCCGTGACAACGATGGGAGTGTCAGTAGGGTTGCTCTGAGTGATGACTATGAGCTCATCAGCAACAACAACACTGCCCCCTGTGATGACAGCGGGTGGTGCAGCTGTGACAGGTGGAGGTAGGCCGGAGGGCAGGATGGTTATCTCAGGGATGAAGGCTGTGGTGGGCGTGGGGGGTGTTGTTACTGTGGTGACAGGGGCTGCTGTTTTCACTGTGGTTGTTATGACTTTAGCCTGTTTGGCTGTGGGTGGAGGGGAGGTGGGGAGTTTGAACTGAGGGAAACACAAAGTGGAAGGGGAAACAGGGGAGAGGAAACAAAAACTTAATCAAAAATAAAGAAAGAGTGAGATAAAATCATAAATACATTTACTAAATGTATTTTGGACAAAAGAATTAATGAAAAATCATAAAAATATGAAGATGAAAAAAATGAATGTTTGATCAAAATAGATTAGGGTTCAGACAATCCGGATCATTCAAGATGTGGTAATTATTCTGGATGCTGTAATCCTTGTCTCCAGAGCTCAGTAAGAGGTATGCATTGAACAAACAGCGTTTTAAGGAGAGGTTCTGGTCAAAGGTCCCCTGATCCCAAAGTATCCTGTGACTTACGTGTTGGTTGTAGATGATCACGCCCTCCCCACAGACTGACTTGTGTGTGCACAAGTGCTGGTGAACGCACCAGTTGCAGCCCCATTTGCTCAACACACATCTGTGACAACTAAACACGCAGAAAAAGAAACAAACGTTTCAGGTAATCAGCAGTGGTTTGGACCAGGAAAAAGAGTTAAAGAGCAGGAACTCACGGTTGGCTTCCCGACAGCTGCTTCACAGCTGTGCAGTCGAAGAAGGTGAAGTCTTTTGCTGCGACAACAACGTCCCCAAACCGCAGTGACAAGGTAACGACAACAAAATCTGCAGAAGAAGCAGAACAAGAGGGAAGTCATAACACATTCTTTGGGCTGAGTCTGAAGGATTTCGATTGACAACCAAAGCAAAACATTGATCACAATTGGTTCCAGAAAATAAAAATGCCAAACGTAATATTTCCAGTGGAAACATTATGGAATCACCTTACTGCTTGGATCCGTTCAGACCTCGGATCCCAGCTGATCACATCCAACAATTATCAACCGAATTAAGCTAAACAAAAACATTGCTTTGAAATTCTTGATGTTAAAAACTTAAAAACTTCAGTTTCCAGATTTAAAGTCAAATAAATCAAAGGTTTCTGATAATTCATTGTTTCCACTGCAGAACCTCATTCAGAGTTTAAGGTTACTCGACAATAAACTTATATTTTTATTTTCGATTTAAATTAAAAACTTGTTTTTTTTCTGCAAACGAATTTGGGGAATATTCAACTGTAGTGAATTGGCAGTTTAGTAATATAATAGTAATAGGCTGTGAAGGAAACCTGGCTTTTAGCATTACAGTATAAATTATTTCAAAATAATATAAACATCTCAAACGGTTCATAAATATACCTGAAACAGTCAAGCTAATGTCAGGCGTTTGTCAAAAACCCTAAAAGAAATCATTTCTATTTAAGTGTTTTTAATACAGTTCTGATCATTCTACTGCTTGAGTCCTTTAAAACTACTGAGAGACAACAGACTGTGCTGCTGTCTTTTTGACGAGTCATAATTTATAATAAATATCACTGAAACAGTCAGTATGATTAACTAATCATACTTGTGTCATTCTGTTTATACCTTCTCCTGCATTTGGGAGATAACAGTTTAAAAAACCAGGAAAGTCATGGAGGAACAATGAAGGTTTTGTAAACGGAAATGCAACAACAGGTTTAAAGGAGGCAACTGTCACTCAGCTGATCCAAGAAAATCCATCACTAAACAGGAACCAAAGCTTAGTAAGCAGGTTTCCGTCAAACATACAGTGTATGTGGAATCATAGAATTGAAAACATCTTAAATTCTCTTGCTGCTTCAGTTTTTATCTCATTAAAGTTCATAGAGCAAAGAATAAACTGTCAGATTAAACAGATTCAAGGGCAAAATGAACTCAAAGTGAAACCAAGTAGTTAGAACTTGTCATAAACGTATTGGTTCCAGTTAGTTTAGTAGACTTACCTTGTCGGGGAGGCACTGAAGGAATCCTGCTGCTGTCAGGAGAGCTGCAGCTAATCCCACGGTCTGTGATGAGGGCAGGACTTCGGACGTCCTGAAAGAAGCAGGAATACGATTCCCCCTTTTCCAGCACGGGGAGTCCAGGAACAGACAGAAATACCTGAGGACCAAAACATGCTCCATGATTCTAATGTGGGTACCTTTCATTGGCATTTTGTGTAGAAAAAGAGAGGACTTACCGGCTTGCTCTCCTCCCTGCTGACGTTGGATGGGTTTAAGTCACTGATGTACAAACAGTGCTGCTCCATTTCGAAGCTCCATAGCCACTGACCTGGCTGACCCCCTCGACTGCATTGAGACTGAAGTGTACACCTGCAGCACCAGGAGAACAGACAAAAGCACTGATGCACTGGAGGAGGATGGCATAAATAACAAGCAATGACTTCACAGGAATTCTAACTTGAATTTTAGGCTTTATTGGTCAAGCATCCGTTTTGTGAGGTTAAATATTTAGTCTTTAACCAGCACAATTTAACACGTAGAAGTCAGTTTAACAGTTCCATATTAAAAAAACTTTTTTTTAACATGTTCTTGTGACATATTTCTAACGATGGAGGATATATCTATAAAAATTCAGCTTAAAATTGCATTCTGAAAATGTCTTTATTCAAATAACGTAAAGCAGGACTAGACGGCTTTCACCGCAGCAACAACCCCACCCACAACTGAGGCAAATTTCTGATGAACTCCATCGTTTATACTAAATTCTTTAGAGCAGAGTTTAATTATTTATAAATAATGTGTAGCAAATTTTAATTGTACATATGGGGTTCTACTGAATTTTCTGGTACAGTTAGAAGTATTGATGCTAACGTGTAAACTTTTTAGTGCTTTATATTTTTATGTTAATTTAAATGAGAAATTCTGCTTTGATGAGCATCTGTCAGTGTCTTTGACGAAGTTGCGGCGCTTCACCTCGCCTCCAGGACACACCAGCCGCAGTACGGGTCGTGGGCCTGCAGGCAGGAGTAACAGTCTTGGTTCTGCTGGCACTCAGCAACCGGCCTCTTCTGCAACTGGAAGCAGGAAAAAGCCTCGTGTTCAGTCATGCAAACCGTCCTCACTAAGCTCCTCAAATCTGATTACAAACGATAGATGGCCCACATTCCCCAGAACAACAATGCAAATGAAAATATGAAAGTCAAAATAATCCTTCTGCCTTCATGGAACAAACACGAAGATGATCTTCTCATTTTGAACTGGCTTGGTACCATGCTGCGC
Organism: Oryzias celebensis; assembly: GCA_014656515.1. NCBI lineage: Eukaryota > Metazoa > Chordata > Actinopteri > Beloniformes > Adrianichthyidae > Oryzias > Oryzias celebensis. Next base: position 12,411,569 of record BNCR01000005.1, read on the forward strand.
GTCATGATGAAGAGATGCTCTTCACTCTCGTCCAGGATCAGGTCTGAACTGATGGCTGAATTCTTCTGCACAGATGTGACGGAGTACTCCTCCACCTCACCGTTAGGCCCAAGGAACACCTGGGGAGACCAGCACAACATCATCACATATGTGATCACATGAAAAAACTTTCTCGTTCTTCTCCGAGTACATATTTAAAATGTGCTGAGAAGACCCGAACAGTTCGATTAGGGATGAAGCAACATAAAGAGTGAAGAAACTAGATTTCTGTTTATTTGAAAACATAATCAAAGGTTTGAGAAATAAGTCTTGATAAACCTTCAAGATGTGATTTGAAAAACAGCACACAGATTAAGCCTGGAGAATCCAAGAACAAGTTTCTTTTGGGCTTTTAAAGTAAATGTGACTTTAATTTGTTTGTTCGTTTTTTTCAATTGACATCAGCCAAAAAATGAAGAAAAAAAACCCAAAAGTCTTTAATAAATGGGATAAAAAAAAGAAAAGAAAATGGCCAAAATTTTACCCTAGAGTCCTAGAGTTGAAAAAAATTCTGCTGATGGGCATAAATCTAAGATTATCTAAGATTATCAGAACTTAACTGCAAGGTCTGCATGCAGCTTCTGTCGTGAACTGCAGCTGAACTCTGGATTGTTCTGGTTTTACCCACAAACCTCAGCAGCTCCAGGACCAACAAGCTGATAAGCAGAGACTGATCATCTCTGCAGTTTATATTTTGTGACGAGACGTGTCAGAGCAGCAATGCATATTTTTCTAAATTCCAAGACATAAAAACTGGAAAATCCAGTAAGACTTTCTGGAAGAACAAATCCAGACAGGAGCATATTGGAAATTCAGGTTGAAAAGACAAATTTGAAATCTGAGCCGTTAGCAGACGAGCTCAGCTGCAGCAGCTGCTTCATGTCGGCCTGTAAGAGTTATTTTCAAAAGCTCTGATGTGCTTACAGTCAGACATCACCTTGAGCACCAACAGGAAGTACATAGTGCTCTGAGGATTTTGATTTCATGTCTCTGAAGCAGAAACTGCATCCACAGTTGTGAGGGAACCATTTTCCGCCCGCAGATCATCAGACAAACTAAATCTGTCCTCATTCAAAACCACATCCTCCATGCAGCTTCCAGTTTCCACCAACAGGTGGAGTAGATGCAGTATTTAGAAACCTTCCACAATAAAAAAACATAATTACTGTTTGTACTCTTCAGTTAAACTTTTCCTTGGAGATGTTGGAAGCAAACTTTTGTCACATAGGAAAGGAAAGGCAGAAAAAACATTTTTTATGTGAAGGAGCAGAGACGTGAAAATCGCTGTGTCACTGTTCGTGTCCAGCTGCTGCTGCTGACAGGACAGATCGAGGAAATAACAAAGCCGGTTGTTTTGACTCGTGTGGTTTGGTGCTACCACATACTGGCCTTCACAGAGATGTGATGCAGACACACTGATGAAGGGGATCATCCAGGAATACAGATCCAGGAATACTGCTTTTACTCCTGCATCATTTCTGTCTTTTTCAGCATCCATAAAGATATTCTTGTTTTTAGGACATTTTTAGAAAGTTGTAAAACATAGTTTAAACTTCACACAGAACAACAGACTGCAATACAGTTTAAAAATACTTTGGTTTCTTCTTTAAAAGCCCTTTTTTTGATTTCCTTGAAATCTTCATTAAGTCACGGAAGAAATTGAACTTCTAGCAGGTTCAGTTTCTCATAACCATCTAGTTTAATCCAGTGATCTTTGCACATCACTGAAGACGATTTGGCTTTAGAATGAGCAAAAAGCGTGAAATGTTCATAGACAAACTTTGCTGTTTAGAAAGCATTCCAGGATTTAAGAAAGATAAAAATATTATAAGAAATGTTATATTGATAGGAGAACAGTCAAAAGACATGGATCACAGTCACAGCAGTATGATTAAACATAAATGAATGACTTTACAGCATCGGTGTTACGCAGTAATTTCTATCAAGAATGGGACACAACATTTCACACAGCGGTTGCAGAAACGCACAACAGTAAAATGAAACATCCTGCTCAGAGTAAAACTGCAGCTTAAAGCTCCTAAACTGGCTTTGTGAGAGTGTGGAAATCCACTGTAGATAATCTGCACACCCTTTTTGGTAAACAGCAACTTCACAGGAGGTGCTGTCGCTCCGGCCAAAAACAAAGCTGATGACAGGAAGCTGGTTAACGAAGTTTGAACTTGAAAAGAAATAAAGAAATTTGTAGATCTGTACTAAATGCACAAAGACTTCAATGGATCAACAGAAAGCCAGAAAGGGATTTAAAAAGAGCAAAAGTTCCTCTGGATTATTCTAGAGTTGGGGTCTGCAACATGAGGCTCCAGAGTCATTTGTGGTGGCTTTGTCTTTCCATTGCGGCTCTTTAGCTTTAAAGAAAAATGCTAAAGACTATTGCTTATTTTGTTTTAGTAACTGTTTAGTCGTTAAAAGTCATAACTGAGCAAAATGATGGTAAAAGCCAAGGTTTATTCTACTGTCAGGTTGGTTTATTTTTAGAAACAGTTTAAAGCACATAAAGCTTTACTTTATTTTATTTTTAAAAAATGTTTTCATGTTTATATTTCATAGTAAAAGGAGAAAAAGAATGAAGGTGCACCTAAGTCCTAGATAGGAAATGCCATACTTGATTTCAATTAAATCTGCTACAGCAGGTGGATCCTATTTGACAGGATGTATTTTATTGCGAAAGGAGCTCGTGTGTCCTTAAAAGTTTAAAAGTCATTTTTGTCCAGGCCTGTTTCATTAGTTTTTTTTTTTAAGTAATTATGTTAATCAGCAATTCAAAAGTGATGGCTGATTTTGATTATTTAATTTTCAATAAATTTTTATTTATTGTTACTTTTGTAAGTTTCAAGTGATTTCAGTGAGAATTGTGGGTTTTTCCTTCTTTAACTGAGGGGTACCAACAATTCTTGTCCACGTGTGTAATTGACAGAGGACAAAGCAGAATGAGAACATGGATGTACTAGTAAAAGCCAATCTTAGGATACATTTTCTTTGTTTTTAAATGCTTTACCAGTAAAAAGTGATAAAAATTAGACCTTGTATATAAATGGGGTTAAAATAAAAGTGCTGTTGAAAGATAAAGGTGGGAGAAACCCTAGAGAAAATGGAGGACAAAAGTTAAGTTTACAAGAAAGAAAGCGCCACCATCGTTTATACAAAATCCAGATGAACAATTAATAGGTGTAACATCTGTTAATTCTGGATCAGAGTGAACAGCCACTGAAGAACTTTAAAGCTTACGTCAATTTTTATTCATGTTGTTTGATTTAAAAGGGAAATAAGTCACAAAGTAAACATAGAAAATGCAACTTGAATTTTTAAATACATTTTGCCATTTCTGTTAACTTTTTAATAAAAATGTCAGAACGTAAATAAAAGCATTTTAAAGAAAGCATTTTTAATGGATCTTTTTTCAAATTTTTTTTAAAATAAGACACTTTTTAAGTTGGTTTGAAAAGAGAAGAATCATAAAATGATACACAGATTTGAGGAAAACGACCAGATCGTTTGAGGATAGCTCATGGAAATGAAAGCTTTTATCTGAAAGACAATACAGAAGTCTGGATCTCAAAATCCTCAGCAGCTTTATTTATGCAAACAAATCAATAAACTAAATTAACTGTCTGTAATTTAAAGTGAACATCGGCTTGCTGTGATCAGAGCAATCCTCTGCTGAGCGTGCACGTCAGCCCTGACATCAGTGTGAGTGCTTCTCTGAGACCCACACTGATGCACATCTCTGAGTGACGTAACTGCATGGTATAACATGTTACTGTACTTCATTGTGCTGCAAAATGACACAAAGACGTGACTGTGTGCACCAGACCTCAGCATGAGTGAACTCGTGACATCAGCAGAACTTCTGCCACCCGGTCACTCTCTAAGAGCTCCACCTTGACCTCCAAGTACTACTGCTGCACAAGGGTGCAATACATATACGTGAATAATAAAAGGGTCCACATTCTTCTCCTAATGATTCCTATGAGAAAAATGATTACAAGAAAAAGGATGAAGAAAGGGTTAAAGGGCTTGTACATAAAGGTAAATGGAAAAAGCTGATGTGGAAAAACAACGAAAAAAATGTCAACAAAATGCAAACTCACATTTCCATAGCTTAAAACTGTAAAAATGTATAATTCAGAGTAATCATTTTAACTAATATAGCAAATCTTCAAAAATAAAAAAAGTAAAAAAAAACTGAACAATGTTACAAATGATGCATGCCATAATTTTAGTTAAATGCTAAAAGGCAAAAATGAATGCCTAATGCTTAATTATTTAAAGAAAGCATAAAAGAGCTTAAGAAAAGCTGGATATTAATACTCAGTTTTAATAAAAGTAGAATAAATGTAGAAGAATGTTTATGTTCACTGAGTTTTTTCCATCCCAGTGAACAGACTCAATGTGACAGTTATTAAAGTAAAAACATAAAATAAATAGGTAAATTGAATACAAGAATTAAACGAGAATCTAGTGACATATTCAAAGTTCGACTATTGTCAAAGTCTGTAGAATTAGTTGATTTCTAAGAACACAAAGTAGTTTTTTTTGTTTTGTTTTTCAAGATTTTCTTTCAGCAACTCTACTGGAATTTACAAAAACAGTAAATGCCATGAGTAGGAATACACACACTAGAATGTTTTAGGATTAAATAAGTGGTTTTGAAGTCATGGTGTTGACTTTGAAACAGGGATTTCATATCCTACACTGATGTGAAGTTACGCACAGAGATGTTCTCACTCTCAAAAACAAAAGAGAATTACTACCAAAGCTAAAAACACATACACAGATGTACATTTTCCAAAGTTGTTTATCAAAATGTACATTTTTGATAAACAACTTCAGAAATGTCCTGTTAGGTTATGTAGAGTGAACCTGAGTTTAAAAACAAAAAAGGCAGCATGCGGACCTCTGCTCTACTAATCTTTCATTTAAAACAACCTGACCCTGCAAACCCAGGGTCTTTGTCAGACTGGTACCTTGTGCAAATTCCCTTTGGAGTCTCCCAGGAAGGCGATGGTGTGTCCCGGCCTCACACTCACTGCCACAGCAGTGAGTTGGGCAGACGGGCTGTCCAGGATGGTCTCCACCTCTACAGCAACGCGACTGGCCATGGGGCTAGGGGTGTGGTCTGAACCGCAGGGGTACGCTTCCAGGGTGTTCTGAAGAAACAATGAGAGACTAAAGTTCTCACATTGGAAGTTGGATGGCAGCAAGAATGTCAGCAGAATTTACTGTGAGCAGCAGAAGTCTATCAGTGAAATGCAGCTGAGGTCAGGAGACTTTAGAGCTTGACCACACAAACCCATGCATGCCCCCAAAACAATCTCTTCTCTGAGAAAAACTCACCAGAACTGGAACACACCCATGACTTTGTAAGAGTTCGAGATCATTATGGAAACTGTGACTCTGTCCCTCACAGAATGCAGACCAAAATAAAAGAAGCAAGGCTCGAGATGGTGGCTCACAATAAGTTACTGCTGTGGAAGGAAAAAAGTCAAACAGAACTTCAACATTTAAAGTTTACAGTTATTTCAAACACTTACCAGCTATGGGAAACTTTAGGGGTTGTTTCCCCCTAAACCCCACAGCAGTTTCAAATTGTACCTATTTCAATGTGACACAGGTTGCCCCATAACTTTCTCCTGTAAGTCCCACTCCAACTATATTTTTTCTATTGAAAAAATTTTATCAGTGCTCTTTAAATTGTGATTATGCAGTTTTTAGCCAAAATAAAAAATCCAGTCATGTTTTTTTTAAGACATTGTTTCTGCAGAGCAGTGGGAGCTCATTAGAAATTCGCCTCTGAGCTTATAGCAACCCAAAAGCCCAAGCTAACACTAGCATAGCAAAGGAAAAAAAAAACAGCAATCAATCGGAGGTATTCAGCCAGACGGCAGCTCAGACGGAAAATGACGACGTTTTGGATCTATTTGTCTGCAAGTGGATGCACTAGAGCAGAGCAGGAATACTTTGGCCGGTGTTTTTGTTCAGAGGCTGCTAAAAAATACTAAAACAGAGATGTTTTAACAGTCCCATCTAACAGATTCAGTTAACGTCTCACGGACAAATCTGGAGTCTGAGCAATTGTTTTAATGCAGCAAAGATGACCCAATGTTAAAAATAGCACCAAAATATATGAAGGTCAAGGACGTCCTGTCTGCGTCTACACTGTAATGACAGCAATGAGTGTTCACCTCTGAACTTGGAGGCATGGAGGGCTTGAATGAGCTGTGGAATCTCAGTAATAGTTGCAGTCTTGGAAAAGGCTGATTCTAAATGCCTTTAGAGATTCAAAAAGATTTAACAAAAATAAATAAATCTCTACATCTAACTGTTTTTTCTTTGTTCTCGGCCATCATCTCAATTCTTCATCTTCATTTAAAAAAAAAAAACAGTTACTGCACATCTGTGAAGACCCCCATCCACTTTCTTTTCTACTTATTTTGTCTGTCGAGTCTCCAACTGTTATCTAAAGGTCTCTGTGATCAACATCCCCGAAATCCATCAACCAATTAATGACACAAACACACAACAAGACAACAAGTCTATAACATCTCTATAAATATAATCTTTCTATGTTTTAATCCACACAAAGTTCTCATTATTCCTGTGTGCAGTCACTTCTTTCAGCCGCAGTCACACAAACATATAATTAGAAACACAGAGGAGCAGCTCCTGAGAATGCCACTGAGTGATTTCACTCTCTGAAGTATATTTTAGGATAAAGTCTTAGTCTCATGAGAGTTTTGGTTAACTTCACTTATTTTACAGAACCTTAAAGAAACCGACTAGGTCCAGGTTTAAGTCCGGACACTAAACAAGTCACTGAACTTTCCAACCCACTCAAACCCAATTTCAAACACAATCTTACTTCCAGAAGCTGAAATGTGAATACATTTTCAAAATGGGCACAATCTTGTTGAATTTAAACCATATTTTGGGCATCAGAAGTAAAATAGTTCTTTTGAATGGCAGAAACTAAACTATGTTAACTGAGACAAATATGTACTTGAAACTATATCTAACACCATTCAAGTCATAGTTTCAGGTGGTTTCCAGGATTAAAAAAAACAAAAAACTTCACACCTGGTTCTTATTCAGGCTTGATGCGTGTGATGTGTCTGAAAGGTTGGAACTGTCTCAGTTCTGCATAAAGATTCACTGTTTGCTAAGTTACAATGGTATCACAAAGGGTAATTGTCAAGCGTTGTTCTAAGGAGTTGCATGTCTGTCAGTTTAGTTCCTGCGGAGGGAGCTGTGGAGCATTAAAACATGTTTTCTGCCTATCATGTTCCTAATAAGAAATGTCCTTTTCATGAAGTTTGCAGGTCCACATACAGTTTCTTTCATGCCCAAAGTTAAAATAGAGGCATGTATCTTTTCCTCTTATGATTCAATATAGATCTCCATACATGGTCCACAAATTGATGCATAAAAGATTCAACTGACTTTGTAGTGATGACGAATTCTTTTGACGAATTCTTTGCCTAAATAGATGCAGTCTACATTTATTATTAATTTGGCATTTATACTGTAAATAAAAATGCCTTTTAAACAGAGAATTTTTTTCTTACAGAACTTTTTATTTGAATCATCCATCCATTTTCTAAACCAGTTTTATCCCTTAAAGGGTGACAGGGTTGCTGGAGCCTACCCAGGCTGCTGTTGGGTTAAGGAGGGGTACACCTTGGACAGGTCGCTAGTTTGTTGTAGGGCCACAATCACACACCAATATATAATCACACTTAATGGCAATTTAGTCACCAATTCACTTATGAAGCATCTTTTTGGACTGTGGGAGGAAGCTGGAGTCATCGTGGAGGCCTTTATTTGAATCAATATCAACAAAATGTTGATATTGAAAGACCGGCTTCAAACATCATAACCTGCCTTTTGGGCCTTTTAGACTGGTTTGTTCTTTGTGGTTAAAAAAGTATGTCATTTTAATTTATTCAGGAGGTGTTTGAAGTACTGTGAAAAAAGTGTCATCGTGTTTAATGCACACAACACATCCCTTGGTGTGGTTCACTTGTAGCCAACTATAATTGACCCCACTTAATAGAAGCTCATGTGATTGAACATCTTTTTGCTTTCACCACATGTACACTTGTGGACAAAATTGTTGGTTCCCTTTAGTTAGTGAAAGAAAAACAATGGTCACAGAAATAACTTGAATCTGACAAAAGTACTAATAAATAAAAGTTCTATAAATGCAACCATTGAAGGTCAGAAATTGCTTTTCGACCATGATTCAACAGAATTATTTACAAAAACAAAATCGTGAAAAAGGCATGGACAAAAATGATGATACTCCTAGAAAAGACTGAAAATAATGTGACTAAAGGGATATGCTAATCCAAGATGTTTCCACTAACTGTGTCTACAACCTCAGTCAGTGGGCTAATATAAAGGGCTACAGGGTTAGCTGTTGTGTATATCACACTCAACAAGGACCAGAGAAAGCAAAGCAAAGACTTGTCTCAGGACATTAAAAAGAAAATTATAGACCAGCATGTTAAAGGAAAAGGCTCTAAGATCATCTCCAAGTAGCTTGATGTTCCTGTGACAACAGTTTCACACATTATTCAGAAATTTAAGATCCATGTGACTCTAGCCAACCTCCCTGGTTGAGGGCACAAATGGAAAATTGATTACAAATTAAAGAGAAGAATAAGATGGATGGTAACAGCCAAGAAAAAGAACTAAAGAGATTAAAGGTGAACTTCAAGCCCAAGGAGCATCAGTGTCAGATCGCACCATCCATCGTTGTTTGACACAAAGTGGATTTAATGGGAGACAATCAAAGAGGACACCATCGTTGAAAACAAATAATAAAAAAGCCAGACTGGAATTTGCCAATCTACATGTTGACAAGCCACAAAGCTACTGGGAGAATGTCCTATGGACAGATGAGATGAAAATTGAACTTTTTGGAATTTCTGTGACCATTGTGAGCTTTACTTTCATTTTCCGAAGGGTACAAACATTATTGCCCACTTGTGTTAAAAAAAAGCAAAGATAGTAGAGAGGACCATAGGAAGAGAAACTACGACAAAGTTGTCCAGAAATCAATACTTTTGAACTGAAAGTGTTGAGAATCTATATATTTGTTTAAAGGGTTTAGTGAATATTTTAAATGAGGTATTCGAATCAAATTGACACTTCAAAAGCTTCAAAAAGCAGAAAGAAGGTGTCTTGCCCCATTCTGCCATCATCTTTGCAAGCAAGCCATGAATAAACTGACAGAATGTGGATTTGAAAATGGTTTTTTTTCTTGCAATCGTATTTCCTTGTTGAGTTGCTATTGGCATGTGTGAATGTTCATAAATCGTGCTGAACTTGCAGAAGAGGTAGTTCTCTGTGTGTCTCACCTCTGGAAGGTTTGCACAGTTGGATTTGACTTCATACTCAATGTAGGCCGCCTCTTCTCCTGCATCCCTCCCCATTTTTGTATAGCACAGATCTCTGGTGAAGTCAATACGCTGGTCCACATCTTCGAGGTGAAACATGCAGAGGGCTGAATCCTCGCTGGGTGAGGCTGAAGAGGCCGGATGAGTGGAGAAGACCCCAAGAAGAATTGCTGAACCAGAACCATGGACTCCATCACTGGAGAGACCGAGCTGCACAGCTTGCAATAGGTTGTAAATTTTTCCCGCCCTTGAGCGACACGTCAGCGGTACTTCCACATATGAGTAATAGGCCTGGTCATCTAGGCAAATGCGTGAGATGTAGGTGCGGTACTCCCGTGACTGAGACTTCAAGTCCCGCCTGTAGAAGAGGAAGTAGATATGTTGTTGATGGGCAAATGAGGCCACAAAATGATGGTCGTATTCCGAAAGTCGGCCTGCCACAGCAAGCTTGGCGGTCTCCTCGTAGGAGAATATGGGCTCCTGGGCCAGGTTTCGAGTGGAAATGGGTGGATGACTGCTGGTGTAGCCGCGTCCAACAAAAAGCACCGCCTGTCTGTCGGGACGAGAGCGAACCACAAGCCCCACAGTACTGACGTTAGGATGGTTGGCCGCTACATACTGAGTATCCACTGGCCGCTCCGTAGAAAAAAGAACTTTGTTCACAGAATCCAGGTTACGTTTCTGACAGATTCCCTGGTTGACGCTGCCACAAGTAATTAGCTCCTTGGAGTAGGGATCTACAAGCAGAAGTTTATTATGGTTACTGGTTTCCTTGGCCTGAGGGCAGTTGGTTTTTGTCACAGGGGGCAAACACTCTCGGCTGTCTATGATAGGTCCAGTGTCGTCTTGGACATGCAGCTGGAGGAACTGGTCCAACTGGAACAGATGATCTCTGGCTCCAATGTAGATCCAACCCACAGTGGGATCCGGGTGCAGGGCCAGATGCTCAAAAAGTGTGTTATTCCATTTAAAGGTGGGATAAGGTTCAGGTGAGCCTGATCCATGGACAACGCCACCATTGCAGGGCCAGCCAATGGCGATGAGGAGGAGACAAAGTAGTGCGTGGACCATGAGAACAAAGAGATGATGCTCTGGCCCTGGAGGCATGGCAGCAAAGCTGAGAAAGAGAAAACATTCATAAACAGAGGTGTTGAAAGGTTTCCCTTTCATTTCCTGTACTGAAAGCTTCTGGTTTAGGATTCAGTGAGGTTTGAGGGAAGCACATCAAGTCTTCAACTCCTGCGGCTAAAATTTCTCTAAGATTTTTCATTGACAAAAGCAACAAGCTTTTTTGTGACAGTTGCAAGAAGAAGAGTTGGATTTTAAAGTCCATGAATCCATTTCCAGTGAAAGTCATTTCTTTGGATTTCTATAATGAAACACTACCTTTTAGCTTCTTTTAAATATGGGAATGAAAATAGTATTTCATAAAAGTGCCAATATGTTTAATTAAAATGAATGGCAGTGACAAAAACTCTCTCACAACCAATCATCATTGATTTTTACACGCTAACTAAAATGAAATCAACTTTTGATTAAGTATTTAAAAAGTCATCCATTAAAAAAATTGTGTAAGAAATGTATTTATTTTGAAAAATTAATTGAACTGTTGTAAATAACATTTAGTTTAAATTTTTAACAAAAATGAAACCTAGCCCTTGTAAGGCAATAAATAAATATGTAGAACCTTTCTTAAACTGTAAGCATCAACAGAACTATTGCTATCCTGCTGAATACTTTATTATGAACAAGAATGTAGTTAGCTAACAAAGTGGCAGTTGATTTTTGAATAAGCCTCAATGTGTTCTCACCATTTGTTTCCAGTAGAGCTTCACAGAGGTATGTCACCTCTTGACCCCCCACCAGCAGCCCAGGGTTAAAAGCACATCCTTTAAGACACGACCTGCAGGATTCAAAAACAAAATAATAATAATTACTTTTTGCTCACAGAAAATGTTTAATTTAAAGCATAAAATGCAGAAACAAAGGCACATTATCAGCAATCTAAAATTGCCAAAAAGTTTAATACGGCTCAGGTTCAAAATTAACAGTAATGACACCCCTATACAAGGGCAGCAGTGAACACCAGTTTTTATTTTTCCAATTGAAATATCCCCCATTTCTCAGCAAACTCCAAATTAAACTGACAGCAGTACACATGTGTGCCAAACCGTGACTAGTGATCCATACGATCACAGATCATCCACGATCTGTTACGTTCCTAAATGTAAATGTCATCAATAATGTTACCATTTACAGCTATCAACATGAGTAAGTTTTGAGAGAGAGAAAAAAAGCTACAAAGCGAAGACTTAAATTAGTCATTGACGATTAGTTGTGGGTGAACAACTAATCGTGGCAGCCCTACTGACCAGCTGCTGGTTACCTCTACCCAACCCAACTATGTTCCAAAAATGTGAACAGGGTGGAAGGTTTTGTTGAGTCTACACCCACTTGCCAAACAAGAAAATCATATTGTCTAAATTTAAATTTTAATCAAATTAAACAAAGAACAAAATAAAACATTTAAAAAAAAACCTCTGCCTGTCATAACAAATATTTTAAGTGTTTTCCTTCAGCGCTAAACCAGACAATACAACAGCATTCCAACGAGCGTTTATTCACTTCACTGAGTCCACTCTTTCTTTTTAATTCAGTTAATCTTCAATTCAGTGGCTCCACATTCCAGAGAGGAAAACATATCTATGTGGAAGAGCAGACGGAACATGGGGGTGGGGGAGTTGGAAAAGGAGGGAAGCGACAGCAACAAGTGCTGGCAGGTCTCATCTGTGCTCTGATGGAATGTGACCAATGAAAATAAACCGGAAAGAAAGAGGGAGTGAGGAAGAGGAGGATGAAGCAGGCCTTAATTACAGTGCCTACACATAATAGCTCATTCAGCAGCCACTCATTTGTCAGAACAAGGGGGAGGAGAAATGAAACGGGTTTCTAATTAGTGACACGAATGAAAGAAAACACAACTATGATGAAAAGTAGTCTTGTTTACACTAAAATAAAAAAGAATCTCTAAATTGACTGCAGACACACACACACAGCAGGATAGGGGGCAGGCTTGAACAAACACAGACATCTGCAATCATTCATTGGCTTCACATCAACAAACAGTGTTCATGTAGTGCTCTGGAAACTGAAGGGCTCCCTTCATTTACACAAACATCAGCATCCTGCTGCAGCTTCTGCCGTCCCCACTGTCCGACAGGAGCGGTGGAAACCATCAGCACCACCTCATAACAGAGGGCGGCTCTGAGAACATTCACCACAGACTCTCAGGGTCACTCTAAATCCAGGAACACACGAAAGACAGACTGTTCTGCTTGTGGTGCACATCAAAAGATGGCGGATGAAAGACAAGAGGAAGCTCTCTGTGAAACGAAAGGTGATTACCAATGGCAACCAGACCACGCCCTTGAGGTGTTTGGACCTTCAATGGAGACTGATCCCATTCAAGAACAAAATGAACATTTTCACAAATCCTTCCTGCCAGCTGTTGCAGGATCTTCAATCAAACCGCTGGGTTTGTTTTTGTTGGCTGATTTAGCAGGCTGATTAAGTCCTTACATGAAAATCTGGCACCTCCTTTTCCAGAAACTCATGATCTCATGAGGGTCTACCAGGTTTTTCAGTGAAACAAACCCATTCAGGCATACAGAAAAGTGAAAATACACCTTGCGCACCTGGATTACCATTCATTCAACACATTTTCTGACAGAGGAGGCAGACAGTAGAGCCTTAAACCCTTAAATTCCATCCAGAGTTGTTATCCTCTCTTAATCCTTTTGGTTTGATAAGATAAGAAAGCATACCTGAACTATGGTTTGGGAAAAAACAAGAGAACTATGGTCCTCCTGATAACAGGGCTCTTTTTTCACTTGCAGATGAACTCTGATGTGGTTCACAAACAGACCTTCCACAGATCAAACAGAGGAAGAGAGCCAAGGGGACGAAATGGAACAGGTTCCATATATTACAAAGATGAAAAAATAGCAGCCCATGGTGTAACTCTAAGGAATATGGAATCATGCATCCATCTCCTGTCTACTCTAAGTCGTGAGCAAGGTCAGAAAGGATGAATGCAGGGTACACCATGAACAGGTTGCGAATAAATAGTGTGATGAAAGTGTTAACGTGTAATTGTAAGCGAGGTGTATTTATGAGTTGCAGTTGTAGAGCAGTCAAAGGGATAATGATACTAGCGTGTTCTTTTCTTTGTTCTTTTCTCCCTGCCATAGTCAGAGCTTGTTTTGGACAATGGCATTCCCAAATGAGCAGCTGCTGGATCTGGGTGATTTCCAGGAATTTGAGTCTGCTTCAGTCTTTGGTTCTCTCCTGAGAGGGCCGTGTGTGAAAGCAAATCGAACCAGATTAATGGGGGGACATTAATCACCATTCCCACCCATTCCAGACAAGTCTAGTGGACTGTCCCAAACAGAAAGCAGCCTGAGAGGACATTAAAAAGTCAGCTGACTTGCAATGTGGTCCAAACAGAACCGTGTCCAAAACATGATGGTGGCTTTATGAGTCTCACAGTTATCACATATCCCAGTCTCCTGAAGCTCACTCACACACCTCAGGTTATGCTCTTATATATTTCTGCACATGTCTGGACTTCACTCTCATAGTTTCTCTCGGGCATGTGCGGCAGCACAACTGACTGTGCAACTGTGCAAGCCCTTAGTCATTTCATTAGTTTGCCCACTGGAGCTGGATAAACCCTGCTGGCTGCCTGACAAGAAGTTATTTATAGAGAAACTTTCAACCACCGCCAGCCTTCCGCCAGTATAGATTCCTGACCTGCTGATGAAGCCGAGTAAAGACAAGCAAAGGAAAGACAAAAACGAGGATTCATCCTCCCGTGTTCCCTTTCCAGAAAGCATTGTTCCAGAAAATTAAGACAGTAAATTCCGGATGAGTCCCAGCCCTGATCCCGTTCACAGTAGATCAGTGTTCTGGAAATGTTTCAGAGGTCAGAGGACTGCTGGTTCTAGTTGTAGATGTGAAGGAAGTATGGTAACTTTATGAGCCTAGTTTGGATCTGCTGGCTCGCTTCTGAAAAGTCTGTGGCTTTGGTCAAGCGAGGGCGTTTCCTGCCGTCATAGTGTTCCTTCAAAAAGACTACAGCAGTCTTAAAATCACAATGAGAAAAAACACTGAACCCGAGTTTGATGTTAACAGCAAAAGGTTTTAGTAAATCTTTCACAAACAGTAGCCAACGAAAAACTAGTCATAAGAATGAAGCAATGAAGGCAACACTGGTTTGAGTTTACCTCATTTGACAAGACAAACTTTGGTTCACTTGACACAACATGTAGGGTTTAAATGTTGCAGATTAAAGAGCATAAACCTCAGCAAAGAGATGCAGAGTTATTTCTTTTCCAACAACTCAACTTCTGGAGCTTGAAATTGTTTGTTTAAATGTTTTCTGCTACATCTCCAGGAACTGTTGAGGAGCTAAAACGACAACCTTGTTTAATCCTGAAAGCTTTTCTTGCAGACAGCAGCTTCTACTAAAGAGACAAAACAACAGAATCTGACAATACAGGAAACTTGGTTTGAATAAAGCTGAGTTGACGATTGATCTTTTATGGTTGCCAGTGCAAAAAAAATAAATAAATAAAAGTAAAGACAGATGGTTCGTAAAGAGTAAGCTGCAGATCTGATGAGAAAGGTGGTGTGATTTTTTTTACTCTACCTGGTTTGAAAATTTGGGATCAAATAAGACTTTAAAAATACACCAGAATTACTGAAGCCTTCATCATTGGTCAAAGTTTAACTCTGCAGTGACGAATTAACAGGTTTCCAGACCGTTTAACTCCCAGCAGGAGAAAAACTGAAGGCAGACAGGGCAGACATAAAGAGGCCTCAAGGAAAATAAGCACCCACAGGAAGACAAACTGAGAGGAAGATGCTCCTGCAGGAGTAAAACTAGAAAACACGAGTTAAAATAAGCTTCAGTCATCTGAATGACAGAACTTTCTCTGATCCTCAAGGAACTCCTGAACAGTTCTTTCAAAACCTCATCCATTGTCATTTTATGTGACAGTCTCTTAGGTGCTTTTTGGAGGTTTTCTTAAGAGGAATCAGAGAAGTGTTGCAATTAAATGATATTTAAAATGAAGAAAAACTAAAATAAGGCAGAAATCAAGGGTGGATTTTAGTAGCTAAAGTATTTTTTGGCTCTTTTTTTGGCACAGTATGTGAAATTCTAGTAAGACATGTTCTTTGTGAGTTTAAAGCCAACATTCTTCCACCTGAATGTTCATTGTTCTTTGTGTGCATTTAGCTAGCTTGGATCACGTGTGCTTGATCTGGACTCGTTATTAAGGGTGCTCGTTAAAAAGTGGTTAAAATGGGAGAACTGTTTTTGGTGGTGGTGGGGATTTGGGGTCTCCCTCATGAGCCACAACACCTTAACAACCCTTAAAAAAAGCTGTCACTCCTGGGCCAAAAACCCATTTGTTCTCATCATACATTCAACTACTTGACTGTGTCTGAGAACTGAACTGTGTCTGACGTCTCCCATAAAAAAATGAGTTGCTTCCAGTTCCAACAACATTAAGTCAAATAATAAATAAATGTAAACATTCATACAGAAAAGTCAGTTAGATAAAATTCTGGTTAGGTTCCACAACCGCAATGACCACAAATGGATCAGCCCATCTGCCATGCAAAGGACTTTGAAATCTAAGAAGGTAAACTTGCTGATAGTTTGTAAATAACAACAATAGCGTTAACAGTACACATCAGGATTATCTAGCCCTCAAGGGTTATAGTAGCGCAGTCAGTCTGTGGGCTACAGCAGACCTCCATAATCCTATTTCCTTCATAACGTATAACTATTTCTGAGAAACCATCAGCTGTTCCAACCTAAGCATCAAACCAGTTCCCCGCTCTGCTGCTGCTGCTTGTAGAAGAGGTGATTTTGTCGAACAGGGAAAGCATATTCTTGTGGAGGGCTGCACACACATAAATAAAGGCTCCTTTCTGTGGCTGCCCCGCCAATAACAGGAGGCGTGCAGAGCCAGTGCAGGGTAAATGTTAGTGCTACCCATCTCTGAGCCGCGTGTGGAAAACAGCAATGAATAAAGAGCTGCTTTGTGCTCTGTGTTGAGAAAGCTGCTTTTCCGTCACGTTTCTTCACGAAACATCAGGGTGTGAAGAGCTGGGCTCTGCGTTTAGAGGTGAAATCCTGAGGCACTGGAGCTGTAGTGGTGAAGCTCCAAGACTTCAACCAACATTTATATAAGAATGTAGTCATTATGAGATAAGAGCTGGACAGTGGAGGTAAAAACAGCTGAGTAAAGACCTGACATTATCACAGAAACATAATAACAGGGATTCATGCACACCTTAATTACTGGGTGTGTTTACATGTGCTCAAATAACTAGGTTACACTGATTTTCTCAGGTAACTGCTTTCTAAAAGTTCCTTCTAAACCGGAAATCAGGTTTCTGTAATCAGGCTGGACATAAGGTCCTTACTCCGAATTCCTATGTAGCTTTCCGCAGGGAAATCAGCTTTCTTCAAAATTACAGTAGCACAACAAAGGAAACAAGATATACACGTGAGAAAGTGGAGGTCGTTACTTTTGTGCATGTACGCTGATTTATCATATTACTTCAGTGCATGCAAACACAACTAAGAGGATAAATGTTTGTTGTTAGCAGAGAATAGAAAAGGACCAGGAACAACTACAGAGATTTCTAAGACATCAAATTATGAAAGTCTCCTCATGTTATTTATGTTAGAGTAAGCTAGTTATTTTCAGAAACCACCAAATTTACCTTTTAAAGTTTGTATTTAAAAACTCTGCATGTATAGCAACAGTACCCTCTGTTGAGATAGATTATTCATCTAGTTAGTAGCCTCCTGTAGACACATCCCATTCTAGTTCTAATAAACTCCCCTGGCAATCAAAATAACATATTAAAGCGAATCAGAACCAACTAGATTGTATAACAAGTCTCTGGTGATTAACTGGTCAACTAACTCGAGCTAATTTAGTTTTCAAGTGAGCCTGAAAGAGCATGAGAAAATGCTGCTCTTTGATCAGCTTTAATTCCCTTCAATGTACAATTGTCCAAATTTACCACCAAAACAAATCTATTGGGGCCTACATTTAATCTAAACTTCTTTCTCAGATACCTGCAGGTCTATCTGCAAAGGAAACTTCCGAATGAGCCTGTGATGGAGCTTGGTGCGAGTTCATGACTTTTGGAAAAGCATAAGAGAGAACGGACACAGGTACTGCAAAAAAGCTCAAAAATCATCTAAAGACAGGCGTGCAACAGTGGACCACCCTGAGGACAAAGTTTCCATTGCGGTTTGGACCACCCTCAAAGATTGGAAGTCTCAGTTGTTGGATTGGGCAACAAGGTGTCATAGTGGTTAGCACTCTTACAGCACAGCAAAAAGGCTGTTCGAATCCCAACTGGGCCCTTTCTGTGTGCACTCAAGCTTCCCCCCACTGTCCAAACCATGCTTTATAGGTTAATAGGTGACTTTACAGTGTCCTTGGGTACGAATGGACTGGCAACCTGTCCAGGGTGTGCCCCTCCTTTGCTCTTCAGTATGCTCCAACATCCCCTTGACCCCGAACGGGAATAAGAAAGATCAGAAGATGGATGGAATAGGTAGAACAAATGGAGCTACCAAAAATTCCTTTTCCAATTTAGCCAATAAAGCCCTGGATTTAAAGCATAAACAAGAGTACTTGCACTAAACTTTGTAAAGATCTTTGAGCAGTCAATAGTTGTACATGTCATCTGTGAATCAGTGTTTTATGATGTCAATCAAATTTCCTAGCTGCACTTCAC
This sequence comes from Oryzias celebensis, assembly GCA_014656515.1. Taxonomy (NCBI): domain Eukaryota; kingdom Metazoa; phylum Chordata; class Actinopteri; order Beloniformes; family Adrianichthyidae; genus Oryzias; species Oryzias celebensis. The sequence goes on from BNCR01000005.1 coordinate 12,429,862, forward strand.
CCTGTTAATGCTCAAATGGACTTACACAGGGGGTGGAGTTCTAGAACCAAGTTAATAACTCATTTCAATGAACTAAAACAAAACCAAGAAAAGAATATAAATTTGACACAAAGGGAATAAATGTCAAAGCTTTAGGTCACGTGGTCAAAACAGGGCTACAGTTCATAAATATTAGGAAATCAAATGATAACCAGCAACAGTTACTAGAATTTGTAGAGGTTTATTGTAGAGGTTTTTTAATTTCCACAAAGTCCTGATATCATATTTAGTTATGAACTTGCAGTTACACAAAGCCAAAAGGATGGCATAAAATAAAAATCATGTGAATTTCTGGTTGTGATCCTACATGAAATATCCAAATAGGTCCATCCCAAAACATATTTCTATAATTGATGAATGATGCTCCTGACTTAATCCTAATAACCAACCAAACCTAAATCCAATTGTATGCAGATGACACAGTTTTGTTTGTAAGGGCTGCTTAGTGCCACAAATGTTCTATTACTTTAGAACATTCACGGTTTAAGATTTGTCTACTGTTAAAAGAATTTAATACAATATTAGGGGAGTGCAGTACTTTTGCCAAAATGTGAATGTTTTCAAAGTCACTTGGGGGAATACTGATAATCATTATAGCTAATAAATTCCTAACCTGGGTTTCTGAGGTAACTACTCAAATCTAAACATTTGGGAAAAAGGAAAGCCACCTGTTACCACATGACCATTGAATGTCAGCCTCATTTTTTCACACGGCGTCAGACGGCAAAAAGCATGAATCAGCCATCTCCTACACTCTACAGCATTGATAGGATAATAGAATGCAGTGTTGGAGCCACAGGTTTTCTGGAGCAATCAAGACGCATCAGTGCTCTCATTCAATGGGTTCGGTTCCCTCCCCCCAAAACTCTTCTCAAATAGCATAAAAAGGGCTGAGAAAATGGGGAGGGCGAAGAACATCTTCATGTAGCTGTGAGGACCACCATCATTAGGGCGTTGAGCCTAGTGCTCAAAGATCTGTGGTCTGTTTGGGGGTGGGGTGAGAGTAGGATGTGTCAGGGTGATGCAATGAGATGTATTTGGTGATGGGGGGGTTAAAATGGTCTCAGGGAACCCGATGTTGATGCAAAACCCTCAAGTGATAAAGGTAAGTTGTGTGCTTGAGAAGGGTAAAAGTTGTGGTAACCCTGCCACACACACACTTCCCATCCCCCTAGAACACAATAGGCTCCTCCCAGCCCCCCATGAGTCCTTTTATGGTTCCAGCAGCAGGGTGACTCCTAAAAGACCTTCTTCTCAGAGAGCCACGCTCTTCATCAAAAACTTCAGAAGAACAAGAACTTTCCCGTCTTAAACTAACCCCAGTGAACATGTGCCCATATGAGAACAGGCAGAAAAGTGTAAAGGGTTTGATTGTGCTCAGCTAACAATGTGTAATTTAAGCCATGCACAGCTTAGAGCTTGAACAATTAAGAACCTGCACAGTTAAAAATGTGCAAAGCTTAATATGTCTAAAGGGAAAAATATCCCAAACTAAAAATTTGCAACACTTAGACCATGAACATTTTTAAAGTGCCTGGCCGTGAACATGTAATGGCTAAAATGTATAAAGCAAAGTGTGTGCAAACTACCTTCTTCTCTTTAAAGTGAAAGTGTTTTTTGCACAGATTGCTAAAAAAATTGTGGGATCAGAGTTGGGTTCGGATTAACCGTATTTTGTTAGATGGAACAGAACCATCTGCATAGGATCTGCAGTCCACAAAAGTCAACAATAGTCTCAATGGAACAAAAGTAGTCAAAAAGTCTAAACTGACATAAAACAAGAAACTAACTTTACAGAAGAAAAGAAGAACTAAAATCTGGCAAAACATGATCTGAAATGCCTTCAGGAGAACATTGTGAACAAACAAGTATAAATGTCACAAATTTCACTCTCTGACATAGAACATTGTTTTCATCAAATCCAATTATCTTTGTGCGCATTAAATTTGTAGACTGTTCAAAAAACTGCACTGTGCAGTTTTCTAGTTACAAACTTTAAGCTGCAGTTTGCTGTAGATAACAGCAGGTATCCAAAACCTCACTGTCATATTTACATAGCAGGCCTGCGTTAATGAGAAAGACATCAAACATTCATATTAAGAAGATTTAGGTGATAAATCAGGAAACAAATAATGGAGAGGCAATCTAGTAATAACAGAGGTTTGGTTTAAGTCTGAAGTTGAAGCGCTGCGTACAAACAACAGAAAACGTTTTATGGAGCCTCAATTCCGACATCTTACATAAAAAACAAACAACCTGAGATCCAGCAGTATTCTGTAGCAGTTGACAAATTCTACATAAAGAACGGCTAAAGTAAAAAGGGGGAATGAGACTTAAAGCAGTGACTAATACAGATAGTAAGATATTCTCATTTGATATTTTTCTGCACTTCATTGTATCATGATTCAGAGACAAATAAATCTGATTTTCTTTGTTTCTGTGATATATAAAGAAACAAAGCTAAAAATGAAACAATCATTTATGCTGCTCCTTTATCAGATGCAGGCCTTGCAGTGAATGGTAAAACTCACCTTACTGCGAGATTCTCTGAATGATCTGGTGAATCCAGACATGAGAATATCCTTCTGTAGAGCCCTCAAAAACATTTACATGCATATCCAAGTTACACGCTCAACATCTTCCTTGTTTTCCATGATGTAGCAATGACTGAAATCAAGAAAACTTTTGGCGATAGCTCCTCCAACACGAACCAAGTTCCTGGAAACATTTTTGGACAAACATTAATCGTGTTTGGTGTGAATGCAGGATTACAGCTTTGAGGCTTTTCAATAATTGATTTCAATGTAATACTAATGATAGCTTATCCACAGATGCTGTGATTTTATGCTATCATCACTAAGAAGTGATGATAATAAACACACCGTTCCCCCAGCTCTCTGCTTTCTTGGTCTTCCGTTGCTCAGAATAAAGTCAGCCCGTCCGTCTTTTGCAACGAGCAGAGCGGCAGACAAGAAAGGAGTAGCAAGCAGAGGAGCTTCTTCCATGAGGCAGAGATGAAAAAAAAATTAACAAGCAGACGCGACTCGTCAAGCACCCCCCACACCCACTCCCATAGCTTCTGTACACTTCAGAGCAACAGCAGCAACAGAGTTTAATATAAAGTGTTGATTTGGAGACAGCAATGTTGTTACACACATCATGCTACTACCAATGCAGAAAACTCCACCTTTAACTAATCAAAGCAACGCTGCCTTTGATGAGCTGAAAAACATCAACAATCCATGTTTGCTTTGCTCTGACTGCTCTTCTGAGGTCCAGCTGCTTACAAACCACAGTTACCTGAACCTCTGAGCCTCTACATCTGCAAAACTACTGCCAGGTTTTAGCAGCTGCCTTTGAAGCTGGCGATCCTTTATCTGATTAAACACTCACATGGACTCGAATTTTTCCACTTTACTGCAGAGATGTGGGAACTTTGCTGAAAAGAGGTGAACTCACAGCTCATTAGAAACATCCTCAGACCTGCTTCTTTCTTCAAAAGAAAAAGTTTTTTTTTTTCTTATATTTGATATTTGACCTTGAACCTCCTGAAAACCTACTTTAATCAAAACACGGCTCAAGAACATGAGCCTGATGTTCTACTTTGATCTGGAATGCTAACAGAGAACCAAAATATTCAAAATATGACCCAAAGCAAAAATATTACACACATTTGGTGCTTTTTTTGCTATCTTGATTAGCACAAGAGACATTTCCTTTCGATAAAAATTTGATTTCTTTTTTTATTAGATAAGCAAATTATACATAAACATGAAATGAGAGGGGCATGCATAACACAATCTAGGAAAGGGCCTACAATTTATTTTTTTAACAGAAATTTTACATTAAAATCACAAACTGCCACCCAGGAGGGGGTTTGCTCCTGAAACTTCTATGTGGGACCTAGAGCACAAAAACTTCTGAGTTTTAAATATAGGTTAAACAAAGAGTAATTAGATTCGCAGCATCACCTATAGCACTGCTGCAGAAGAAAAAAGATTTTTGAGATCTCTGTCAGTTATAATACACCCGAAAACAAGTACAGCAGAACAAAGTTTTGCATGAGCAAAATGAACATAAGAGAACATGCGTGTAATATATTAATGCAAATAAACTGCAGATAAAAACAAAATGAGTAAAAAAAGATGAAATTTTTAGGATAGAAAAATATATGCAAAATAATCGACTATCCATAAGTTAAAGGAAGGTCTTTAAATAAAAATATAGAGGCAAAATTAAATAGAATCTCCAGAGCCCACAAAGTTACTGCCAACTCATCAAGAGTGACAAAAGCAGAGTGAAGGTGCACAGTAGCTTTGGTAGAAAATTTGTATCAGACAAACAAAAAAACAAACATCTGTTAATATAATACTTTCTGCAGAGAAGTCTATTCTTATGTTTAAGTGTCAGAGAACCACAGTCACCAAAAAATCTTGTATTAACCCCACGATGCCTGAATTTATTTCCAAATCTAAAAAAAATAACAATCTTTAATGCTTTAATGCTAACATAAGTGGAGTACAAGATTAAATGGTGCGTTGCAAATTGGCTATCATGAATGGATTAAAACCAAATTAACTGCTCCTGTTGTGTTCCTACAGATAAAGTTATCCAACAATACACTATTTTTATATATTTTAGCTAAAATCAGTACAAATAGTTCTGAACTAAGAACCGTTAGTTCTTCATCAGACGTCCCAGCATGTTTACAATCTGTAGAACAGCACCTGAAGACAAAAGAATTGCTGATAAGGAGCACACATATACGACTTATGAAAAGGAAAAACAGCACTTTATAAAGCCATGGCTGCAAAACGTTACTTGGAAAACATGGGGCTTAAGATGGTCAACATAGTGTGACAAAAGACAGCTGCTTCCAGACCCACATCAGAGCTGGACAGTACCAGAACCTCGAAGGACAATGAAAGTCGAGGAAGCGTAAAGGTAGTGATTGAGATTCTGCACCGTGTCTGATAAACCACAGACGATGCAGGAGTTTTCAAAGGAACAAGGACACAGTTAGTCGAGAACTTCCCCTTCAACGCTCTGTTGTCTTTTTCTAACTTCAGAGCATGAAAAGAACAAACTGCAGCCATAAAAACAGAGGGCGACTAAATGACATGATTTGATTATATTGCTGTGTTCACAGGCAGAGTCCCAGACGCCCCAAAAGTCACCTTGTCTGTGTGAGGCAGAAAGACAGAGGTCAAAGCCAGCTGCCTCATGCTATGATGCCAAACACAGAAGAAAAAAGCAAAACATGGAATAATCTTTGTCTTCATCTTCAGAAGGACGGAGGAATATTCCACAAAAGAAAACAGAACAGCCATTCAACTGTCATTGAGCTCTTAGCCCATCAAAATCAATATTGATACAATTTTTAAAATATAAATAATGAAAATATTCTTTCATTTTAACTTTTTTTTTGGTTAAAGTTTGCACATTTTTCCTTATCAGGAAGTCTGTTTGGCTCCGCAAAACAAAGAGGGTTCCAGTGCATGCAGGTGGAGAACTGCCTGAGAACGTGTGAACAGTTTACCCACCGACAGCAAGTAAAACTACACTGCTGCCCCAGCATTGGAAGACTCCACTGCCAGCAGATTCCTCACAGGATCGAGGGGGGAAGGATTAGGACGGAGGACGACGGCCAACAGAAGTGAGCAAGCAGGATCAGTCGCTCATTTATGTAACCAAGGTCAGCTAGAGGAAAAATAGAAAGACCACGAAGCAGGAGGGATAATGCAGGGCAGGGAAGTATGAAAACAAGGTTTGAGGTCTGGCATGGAGGGGGCAGCAGCAGTTTTAAATAGCAGCTCGCCAAGCAGGAATGTGAAGCCGGTCTGCAGCAAGTCCAAGTCCACGAGGCAGTTCAGCTGAGGTGACTGCATTTAAACAACAAGAGACAAGTTTAAGACAAGAGCCATGCAAACAGAAGAGCAGCATCTCATCGTCTGACATTCTCAAACTGTCCATTGATCCCACTTAACCTGGGCTTCCTGAAGGACAAAGATGTGCAAACCATGGCTACACTCACACCAGTCATCCTGCAAAGTCTCATAACTGATCATTTTTGTGTGCGTAAATGTTCAATTAGTATCAATTAAGTATCTATGTATCAGTTGTAATGAGAGTGCTAACCACTTCTCCACCATTCAGCCTAGGCCTGCACAATAAATGACTATCATCATCGGGACATCAGCCTGTGCGATACACATATCGCAAAACACAACATAAACTGCGATAAACGGTCAACTTAAATGCTTACACACATGATAAAACAATCTCAAGGCAGCATGATGTGTTTAACGAATAAAAAAGGGCCCTTTACACCTCTGAGGGACCCCTTCATGTTGTTGACCAATTGAATGGAGTCCCTTTAAGTTGGAATATAATTTAATCTATGTTGATTTACATTTAAAAAAAACTGTTGCTGTGAAACGTAAATGATGTAATAGTTATTTTTTGTTTTGGCATTTTTCTTCAAGCATTGCGAGTCATATTGTCATCGCAATATTGATCCCACTTCACAAGTTTTGCTTATTTTGTGAAGTCCACCACAACAAACCAAAAGGATGACAACACTGTTCTCAATAAGCCCATCATAATGTAAAACATAAACAAAATGTAACAAAATGCAAGGTACTTGATGAATCCATGAAAAGTGTGCAACCTGTGTAATCCACTCAACCTCTGATCTTCGTGGCAATGTGAGCACGGGACAGGAAAGATCTCATATTCCTTTCCGTTTACTTTGTTTAGACTTTTGTCAAATTGGATTTTGCTTTACTGGAATGATTGTTTTACAGGACAACCAGCCTGCAGAATCGAGCCTCCATGAATGATCCAAACTGCATCTCATTTTTAATCTGCCAAAAGTAACACACCACATCACAGTTAGGACACCTGCACTGATAATATATAAAAAAAGGCAAATGAACCGTAATGCTTTGCATTCTTGGGTGAATTTTCCTACAGTTTAGCTTAGATTGCGACTAACTCAGTTTCCCTTCGTCAAGAACCTCATTTGTGGATCGCTTTCATAAAACTGTCACTGTAAATGCAACAGACCCTAATTAAACACTCAGGGGCTGGATTTGTCTTTAACTGATAACATTTCACAAGATGATAAACAAATTCAAAGACAAAGGGGTAAATAAATAAGAGTTGGAGTTCTTCTGTCATCCTGACGGCTCTTCTTCTCCCCATCAGTAGTCAGAGTAAGAACGCCTCCCAGCATCATCGCTTTGGTTTTTAAACTGAACAGGATGACAACAGAGCAGGTCTGCAGTCCAGTTGTTCATTAAAATGACATCAACACCAATCAGTTCAAGGGATACAGACAGGAAATCCTCCAAACCAGCATGAATCCAGCCTCAGTCAGCCACTGCTCACTGACAAAAGTCGATGAAATGTTTCACTGATCATTGGACAGGCATGGGCGAGGGCAGCTGTGGGTCTTTGCAGAGGGACTCATCTGTAACTGTAAAACCTCAAACAGAAATGAGCCATAGATCCGATCAGAGTATGCCTTATCCCCGAGGCCGGAGGTCGGGGTGAATATAGTAGGTTAGTGTGTCGTCTCTAATTGATCTGCAGCATAATGACCACGGTCCATCAATCTTTGCTGGAGGGGGCAGCGAGCATGCTGAGGTGCCCGACTGGACTTCATTCACTGTCTGAGCATCGTCTGACACTTTTGAAACGTCTCCAACCACTCTTCATGAATCATTGATTCTCTTTAGAGGAACCGCAGAAGAAGAGGAGAAGCTTTTGTAAAAGTAGCCGAAACTTTCAAAAGTAAAAGAAATAATGGGGGGGGGGGGTGTCGCAACAGAGGCCTGTTTCATGTTAAGGTCGTTCAAAGGTGCAGAGGTGGAGTATTTGCTCTCCGTTCTGGTGACCTCAGGTCTTTTTTTATGAGTATGACACTACAGCTTAACGACCTGCAGGTCTGTGTGAGTTTAGTGGTTCTGACCCGTGCAGCGGATTCTATGTACACAAAACAGTTTCTCTTTGAGATTACCCACCACAACCATGTCCAAACACAGCCAGAAGCACAATTCTCACAAACATTGGACCACATCTGTTTCTGCAGAACGAACAGAACTTGGGAGAGGTTCTGCAAACTGATTAACTGTGTTTTCTGCATTCAGTGTACCCTTCAGGGCACATTTGGACCCTAGAGGGACTTTCAAACCATAAATATGTTGAAAACTCTTCCACCTTCAACGCTGTTAACACAGTTCAGAGGTCAGAAAACCTCACTGAGAGGTCTGTACACAGATTACAGAACCCCATAACCTCTGACCTCAGCAGGAAGCTTTAGGCAACCATGCAGCAATAAACTGTTGCAATGGAAATGTAAAGAATGAATTAAAATAAAGTTAAACTTGGTCATTTTGTGATTTTGTGAATTGCAATTGAATTGATTCAAAATCTGCAGATTCCCACATCCACGATACCGTCCACGAGCCGGTATCAGATCAGTAACGGTTTGCAGCCCGGGGGTTGAACCTTAATTTAATTGGAACAGCCTGCATGTCAAAAAATGACGAGTTGGGGACGCCCAAAACATCCATTTTTGACACGGAGGTGTCCTTAACCATGCGTCAAAATGTTACAACTTGGGAAAGAGAATGGGTTGCTGGAGCAAAAGAGATGTTTTGAGTTCAAAACACCTGATTTGGACCGAGAACAGATTCTAGCTAAACCCATTTAGAATAAAAGGCAGTTCAGAGAGGAGCAAAGACCACAAACAGCTGAAATAGTGGAAATATTCCAGCTGGTCCTAAACATCCCTGAACAATCAAGACCCCAAACTGCAGAAACATTAACTGTCTCATGTCTGCTCACCTGCAGCTGATATTTCTCTTCTAGCTCACATTTTGCAGAAATCGTCATAATCAAACTTTATGATCAGAGGCTGAATCCAAGAACTCTTTTTAAGGCTTTTTAAGGCCGTCGTTTACTTTACCTGCAGCATGACACACGCACAGCGGCAAAACAAACCTGTGTGCTAACGTGTAACTTGAACAAGCAAAAATGAGTCATGTATTTCATGTTTTCTCAAACAAACACTGTGAATGTGATCCCATAATTTCCAACACTTAATCATCAACATCCTACTCTGTACATGTTTTATTCCACTCTGCAGTGGCTGCACTTCTTAAACACGAATGATAACTATTTTTGTATAGTTTTCTTAAAATACCAGTAGAACAGTATATCCTTTCATAATTAAACATGACAGATTTAGAAGAAACCACTGTAACTACTTCAATGTTGTGCAAAGATCTGTAATTTACTGTAGTTCTGATTTTTCTGCAAGCCTAACCCATTCATTTCTCTGCTTCTAAAGATCAGACCCTTTTTAGTCTTTTAATGTCATAAATTGACATTAGCCACTTTACACTGACTATTTACTTTTACTTTTGTAAAGTATAAACTTTCAGAAAAAATATGTCATTAAATGATTATTTGGATTCGGACTATTTTTGAAGCAACAATAATGCCCTCTTTGGTTTCACTTCTATATGCCTTTACAACAAAAAAAAAAATATTAATTTAAAAAGACCGCTCTGCTTTTGGTAAATTCTTCCTCAAAGCGAGAGCCTTTTTTCCCAGCAGCATTAGCTTTCCTCCCACCTTAAACGAAGGGAGAGGGTCTCAGATGTCCCAGAACGGCTGGTCTGTCATCTCAGTCCTGCAGCCAGTCGGAAACTTCAGCACGCCTGTCCTGCATTCGTCTTTGGCCTTCCATAGAAACCCTCCCCCTTTCCCACAGCAGATCCCTCCCAAAGAGCATTCAAATGGAGTTGAGGGGGGTGAGTCGATTTAGAGGGACCTGTCCTGAGAAAAGGGCGTTTCTACGGAAACTGAGTATTCATTCTTCTCCAGCAGCTTTCAGGGCTGCCACTTGGCGACAGTTTACTGGCTGGGCTTCAAAATGCTGCTTTCATGCTACAGAGTCACCACACACATGCGCGCACACATGCACACACAAGGAAAAAAAAAACAGGCTCTCATGCCATCGCATCAAGAAACTGCAGTGAAGGCTCTCTGATGTCACATAAAGGACACTGAGTTTCCATCGTCTTACATAAACACCCAAAAGAAGAAAAATAACTCAACTTCCCAACACCTGCAGGCCTTCATGAACTAAAGTGAACTTTTTAAAGACACCATACCTCATCAGAGGATTCAGGTGACCTCCTGGATAAGATTGACCATCATCTAGCGTCCCAGATGGAGGGTGCTCCCCCTGCAGCCACACCCACTCACCTGTCCTTCAGCTACCATCAGCACCAGCTGTTTTCCAGAGGAAGAAAACCCTCTTTAATCCTCACATCCCCCTCCTCTACTCAAAATGGCACGTCCAGAGACTCCCACCTTTGTGTGATCATACCCACAGCTCTGGTCGCTCCTCCCAAACAAAGGGCACAAAGGAGGGGGAGCAGCCCCACCCTGCCCCCACCTCTGTCTACCTTAGAGACCAAGTATTTGAGACCAGTGCATGCAAAAACATGCAAACTGAAAAAGTGCTGCACTTCTGAGCAGCGTGTATGCACTCACGGAACAGATGAAACCTCATTACTAAAGTAAAAGTCTTCAAATTCATTCAATAACATTTGAGGGGAAAATGTTTTCAGGCTTTTGATAATTAAAATCAATTTATTAGTGTTTAATGCTTACATTTATTGATTTGAAAACCTGATTTCTTTTTTAAAAAAAAGCTTTTTTGTTACACTTAAAAGGAACAGGAACTAAGTTCAAAGTCCCGCTCTGATCATCTTTTGATCAATCTTAAAAGCGTTTTTTATGGAGTCAATTTAGGATCAGCTTACAGTGAATTAAAACCCAGACAGCTAATTAAAAAAAAAAATACAATTTAAAAACGAGACATTGTAAGTTAGAGTTCTTTTTTGAAAATTTAAAAACATCTTTAAGCTCAAAAGGACACATTGTGAAAGTAAACTTAAAAGAAATATTGTATATTTGAAAAAATAATTATAAATTGAAAACTTGACCAAAAAGAAAAACTTAAACCTAAAACTGTTGAGAAATAAAAAGAACGTTTATTTATATTTTAAACTTCTTTTTCGGCTCTCACTTTTTGCTTTTAGTTCTCAGCTTTCAGTTTCAATTCAGTTTTCACGTTTTCACAGCCTAGCTGATCCTATGTGACGTCATTTCTGCTCCGTAACGGCGTCTGTTCATGTGCCAACAGACTGATTTTCCAAACTTAGGGAGAGTATTATCACTACCGTACGGTTTTTCCTCATATATTGCTGTTCACATATAGCGGTCTTGCTGTTTGGTTGATTTTTTCAGTGCTACTTTGCAGTTGAGCTTGTCAATCCATCTCTTCTGTATCTGGTTTTACAGAGACGCATTAAGTGCAGCTTGACAATAAAGCTTCATGTGATTAGATTAGTGTTTTCATTCTAATACTGGACTTATTTTAACATATTTAACAATATTTCTTTCAAGTTAACAATATTGTTTTTTTTTTTCTAATTTACAATGTTATTTTCTATTTTTTTTCCCATTCACTTTAAGCTGATCCTAAATTGACCCCATACATTTCCAGTGGTCTTTTATTATGATTACACAGTTTATTTGCCAAAATAAAAATAATGAAAAAAAACCTGTAGTTCATTAAAAATTGGTTTCTGAGTTGTGGGCAGGATTGTTGGGGCGGAGCAACCCTGCCGCTCCTTCCCAATTGCTGAGAGCCCTCACTTTACATGCTCTCTTGTTAGTTAACAGCACCTCACACCCCCAACATTAGAAGTTCATTAAAAATGGAAAGAAATATTGGAGCTATCCCATCGTAGTTTTGAGCCAGATCCTAGCTCAAAAGAGGAAAACAAAGAAGTGCATAGACGTAGTCGCTCACAAGTGGATGAATCAGAATAATGGAGAGGAACCTGGTTGCAGAAAAGATGGCAGCTGAAAATCATTTGCCTGAAGGAAGTCAAGAACCGGAAACACCCCCCGTGAGCACCGCACTAGATTGAGGGGCACACCCCCCATCTCCCCCGCGAGAGCCGCACTAGATTATGACCCAACCTATGGCCCAAACTCATCAATAGCTGGAAGTGGAAGCGGGGTGATGCTGAAATTTGGTATTATGTTGCTTGTCCTTGGTCTTTGATGTTGCTTCATCATCCTTGAATGAAGCTCCTTGAATGAAGCACATGAAGAAATGAAGAAAAGCGGTTTCATCAACCCTTTATATTAGTTAAGTGTTGGATATCGGTGAAAAACCACTTTCAAGTGCTTAATACGGGCGAAAGCCCAGACTAAATGCAAAAACTGTTCGGGATGAGTGACGATCCGTTAAGGAACCCACAGAGTGAGAAGAAAGTTTATTTATAAAGTTCAGAGGTCCTCTTGCTGAGCTGATGCTCAGTAGGGCGAGTGACGTGGAGATGATGGGTGCTCCAGATTCTGTGCGTGAGTGGTGAGGAGTGGCGGGCAGCAGCCTCTGTGTGTAAGTGGCGATGGTAGCTTGAGTCAGAGCGTGGCATAGACCTGAGTTGAGGAAACAACAAACTGGCAAGAAATGCATGAACACATCACCCTAATGTTCCCAGGAGCACAGCTGTAAACCACTCAGCGATCAGGTGAGTGGAGGAAGGAAGGCAGAAGTGGAGGACCAGGGACCAGGAAAAATATGTTTTGCACGAAAAAAAAAAAGAATAAAAAAAAGAAAAGAAAAATAAACGTAGTGCGTGTGAATTTCTGGTCCCAGTCGAGAACTTCCGGCCAATGATGCTCTCACGTCATGTTGACTGCAACCAGGTCCTCTTGTCAGAATGGAGCGGAGCAGGGAGCTTGAGACTAATCCAGCATATTTTCTACATCACAGATAATCTCTTTTTAAACATGCTTTGTCTCCTCATTCACAACAGTTTAAATAAAGAAATAGTCAGAATCACAATTTTGAGCTTAATATTTTTTTTCACTTAATGTCCTCCATCATTAGAAAAATGCCACAAAAATGTGTTAAAATTTCAAAACACAGTTTTCATCAGAGCGGGTCTTTAAAGATACATTAAAACCATTTTTACCACCAAATTAATGACTGGTCCTAACAAGCGTCATGCTTTAGGTGAATTCTGAAGAGTTAACAGCATAATGATGGCAGCAAATACACAAGGCGGTTGGAGGGGCAGATGCAAGTCTGCAGAAAATGATGCAGTTAGAGCTTACATTTATATCCTGATGTTGTGTTAGGAACATTGAAATCTTTCTTTTAAATTATGACCTTAAATTGATCTTTGCATAAAAGGCGTGGTTTTACCTAATTAATATTTTTAGTTTTTCTGCTTTCAGGAACTTCCTGTCTGTATATTTAAGCTCCAACTTGACCTGGTTCTTCTTTTCAATGCACGGTCTAATACATTTCTGGATTTAAGTTCAGTAACTACAAAAAAAAAAGCTATATCTCAGTTGCTCAAAGGATCAAATGCACAGCAGGAAAAAGCAGCAGCCGCCTCGATTTAAGTTCATAATGAGAGCTCATTAGGTTTGGATCTGCATTAAATAAAAGAGAGGATTAAAGCTCGGGATAAGGCGTAAGAGTTTTACGGTTTCACAGCAGGTCTGTGTGTGTGTGTGTTTGCATCTCGTTCCTCAATGGAGATCTCGTCTTCTCATGCAGAGCATTTCCACAAAGCTCCTCCACTCCCTGTAGCCCTGAGGGCTTTCCAGAGACCCCAGCTTCATTCACGCACAAAGGCAAAAATGGCAATGATCCCAGAGAATGTAGATGAATGAAGATGAGGAAACTGAATGGAGTGCCAAGGGTTGCATCAGGAGGGAATACGGTCACACAGGGCACACATATCTAAGTTTTAATCACACATTTGGTAGTGAAATTAGCTTTTTGTCAAAGTAAAGATACATCTACTCTTTTTTTAAGCCCCATTTCCACCATGCTGTTTCTAGTTCTGGTCTGGAGGCAGACTTAGCATCCCTTCTTTGGCTAATCACCACCTAAGCTTCGACTCATAGCTCTGAAAACTGATTCTCAACACACACCAACTCTTGGCTGGCCCACAGTAATAACCCCTTCATGGTGGTTAGGTCAACAGTTGGAGGTGGAGTTACAGTTGAAACACAGAATCCTAATCATCAGAAGAAGAATTTGTGAGGCTGTCTTTTGAAACGCCAAATTAACTGAAAGGAAACAATCGGACAAAGCCTTCATTCTCTACATCTAATAATAAAGTGCAGACGGACAATTAGATAACGTAATGACATGACCTTTTAAGCACCGAAGTGGAACCAGCCAAAAAGTGAACTAAAACCAGTTCTCTTTTTGTATAAAAGAAAATTTCAAACTGTTTGGAAGAAAAAAATGTAAGAATGTTGGTGCATTCAAGCTTAAAGGTGGAAGAGAAGGATGGTAGCTTTAACAAATTCCAGTTACACTGGATGGAGTTTGAGAGCAAATGCAATGCAGCAAAACTGGAAGAAAAAGGAGACTTAAATAAAGACAACCAAATGTCTTTGAATTTGCTGTATAGTCCAGAAGTGTCAACACCTGACCTACATAGACAAACCGGAAGTATGACAAGCGTTGCCTTAGTATATACATTAAATTGCTAAATTAAAAAACGGACAGAAAAAATAGACCCATTTTGTTCAGAGCGAAGGAAACTCTCTGTTCCTTTACTGCACAGTAAAAGCACAAGTAGATGCACTTTCAGAAGACAATTATATACTTAATGGAACAACATCTGTGGTTTAAAGAATTTTGTTCCAAGCTCTCAGTTTGTTTAATGATAACTGTCTCCTTCCACTATGCAGACAATCCTCGAACCAAATATCAATGACTTTGATCAAAAAATGTTTTAATTGACACTCGTCCTCCATGCTTTCTCCTTCAAAATAAGTTGTAAAACTTTTGTTAGAATTGTCTGGCTTCTCTGTTGCGCCCCCAGCTGTTGTGCTCTGATTTTTATGATTGTCAAAAGTGAACTATATTATTAATGCCACGTTTTCATTTTAATTTTACTGGTTAATAATTGGTCACATAGTTGTCACTGTCGCTATGAAGTGAAGCTCAGGGATTGCTTCTGACCCACACATGGATCTTAACCTGCACAGATTCACATCATCCATGTTTGCAAGAGTTTAACATAAAAACCCTTAAAGTCCCACTCCAACTATTATATGTTTTTCTATTGTAAAAGCAATACCAGTGGTCTTTTAGTTCTGATGATGCAGATTTTAGTTAAAAAAAAATTTCCGTGTCATTTTTTAAGACACATTTTCTGCAGCGCAGTAGGAGCTCATTAGAAATTCGCCTCCGAGTTATGAGCGGGACTGTTAAAGCAGAAATTAACCTTGACGAACTTCCCATCAACCTTTGTTTACTCTCTCCTGCTAACTTATAGAACCTCATGAGCCCAAGCTAACATTAGTATAGCAAAAAACAGCGAGCAATATCGGAGCCAATCACCCGTACAGTTATGAGCTAGATGACAGTTCAAACAAGAAAATGAAGATGTTAATGGATCCATTTGTCTGCAAATGCATGCATCTAAATTTGAGCGGGGAGAAGAGAGACTTTGGTTTACCCATGGCAGTTGCTGCGTCACAAACCCGATACATCACTTTTTGAATAAATCTTAAATAAACTGCATTCAGAAATGCAGTTTTTTTCTTAAATTATTTTACATATGTCCTCTGTCATGGGAAAAAAGCTATAAGAACATGCTAAAAACACCAAAAAACACAATTTTCATTGGAGTGTGCCTTTAAAAGCATTACATGCGCATTTCATGCACGTTAATGGTATTAGTCAATACAAAGACCTTTGTCCTTCTCACAGCGCGGTTCATGCTCACAGAGCAGAGTATTCTGGGTAGACTGCATCATTGCTTTTTAACTGCGACCTTATGCAAACACACCTGTTTCATTCATGAGGCAACAAGAAAGACACACAAACACACACACACTGAGCCCAATCACCAACGAACTGCAACAAGTCAATGATTCACTTATGAGGCGTCATTTGAACAGTTGTGCATTCCTGAACCGCATGTTTGAATATGTAGACTGCACGACAAATGACGGCTATGGGATTTTTAAAGCCTGTAGTGCAGATAACAAGCAGAAAAACTCAGGGCCTTCATCCTGTCTGGCACGCGGCTTAGCCTTTGTGTCTGCTTGGAAATGTGATTAGCAGTAACTGGAGCACAGCTTATATCAGTGGGCATGTGTCCACCTTCAGCAGAATTCAGGTGCGCGAGCCCAACAGAAGAACAAAAATCAAAGGTCGAAAGATCTGCTTCATGGTGAATGGGAAGGCAGCGACTATTAAGTCCCAGACACAAAGCCAAAGGCAAAAGAGGAGCGCGACCCCAGGCCAACGTCCCACTAAATCATTCTTGAGCTGCTGTACTCAGCAGGAGTTCCAACTGTTCTGACAACCTGTTCCACAGGTCCACCGAAACAGTTCTGCTTTTTTAAATCCCAAAAATGTTCCTGGAAAGGATTCACAAAAGGTTTGCATACCTTCATGCGGATTCATTCACATCAGGATATTCTGGAGAGGTATCTTCCTATGTGGATTTGGTTGAATGATGAAAATAATAATAAATCCCCTTTCATCTGTTTTTCCATCAAACACTACTCCCAGGAGAGATCTGAAGACCAAAGCAAAGAAAAACTTCCTGAAAAAAATGGTGCAGTTCCAACAGGTGCTCATTTGAGGGGCGCTATTGTCCAAAGCAAACTAAACTCTAGGTTACAGCGGGTTCTTTCTTTAAAAACAAAAGCAATGGAAGAAAGAAAACAAGTTAGTCTCAATAATCTTCTAAATGACATAAAAAGAGTGTGGACTTCATTACAATACCACAATACTCAGCAGATAGTTTTAAATCATCTTGCTATTTCAGATTTATACTGTGGGCCGTTATTTTTCTCCTTGTAAACACATACTTTATCTCATTTGCCTGCTTTATTTCTTCTACCGTCCTTGGTCAGTGAAAAGTCTTTCTATATTCACACCACTGACTGTTTAAGAGAACTGGACCAAGTGAAAAGGAAAAAAAAGGAAACTGTGGCATTCACAGAAAAATATGGACTAAATTTGGGGACTTTTTCCAAATTAATGAACGGTGATTATTTTAATCTGTTATCCTGTATTTAAATAACTGTCCACCTGCTGCGATTAAATGGATGAATTTGATGCTCGTCCTTTTGAGCACTAATCCTCTGAATTATGACAGATTATGAATTAATAACCCTTTCTGCTGCAGGCAGACACTAACAACATTTTGATTTGACTAGTCAGATTCAGGCTACTAACTTGCAGCAATCGTCAAAAACTTTATTACAAACAGGAGACAATTGATTGATCTTTAGCTTCATAGCTACAGATTTGGCATCATGGCAGTTAGAATGTTTATGTTTACAGATGATTATAGCTTCTCCTAGATAAGAGGGAGGATTAAAATCTGTTAAAAGCCCACAAAAACATCTAAATGAATATTACTAAGTGTATTAATCTGGGGATTTCTATCAGACTCTCTTGATAATCTCCTCTAAAAGTTTGGCTAAAAACCTTTCACAAAGACATTTTATCTTTACTAAAGCATCTAATACTAAAGCAATAATACTATAAAAGTCAAAAGTGGACAAAATAAACATAGTTAATGCATTTACAAAACAACCTCAGAAATAAACAAAGGAAGTCAACAATTAACTTTTTGCAAATAAAGTAAAACTGTATCTACTTATGGTTCAAAATGTTGTTTTAGTTTAAACAAAATTACAAGTTCACAAAAACCTGTTGAGGTTAATCATCCAAATATGTGTTCTTTGTCTAGTGTAAAAATATCCTGGTTTATCAAACTGTTTCATCAATGATGGGTTTTGGTTCTCGGTAACCGCTGTAGAAGTCTGGTGTACCAACCAGAAGAAGGTGAAGTACATTATCCCGTAGTGGACATAGCGAAAGTTTCATCCACAGGATGTTCTTGCACAATATTTTATTTTTACAGACAGGTAAATAAATTACGTACTTTCTTCTCCTTTCAACTTTTCCCTTCAAGGGTCGCCACAGCGAATCAGCTTCCTCCATCCAACCCTGTCTTCTGCATCCTCCACTCTAACACTAGCTACGTTCATGTGTTTGTTCACTGCGTCCAAAAACCTCCTCTTTGGCCTTTCTCTAGTCTAGACTGGGGATGGACAACTCCAAGCCTCAAGGGCCGCAGAAACTGCAAGACCTCCAGATATCCAAGCCCTACTCATGACTGATTACCTGGTTCAGGTGTGCCCAGCCAATTAGAACATCTCAGAGGATGATATGTTGGAAAACATGCAGGAATGCGGCCCTCGAGGCCTGGAGTTGCCCATCCCTGATCTAGACCTCTTGCCCAGCAGCTCTAGATTCAGCATCCTTTTACTTATATAGTCACTGTCTCTCCTCTGGACATGTCTGAACCATCTCAGTCTGGCCTCTCTGACTTTATCTCCAAAACCTCTAAGTTGTGCTGTCCCTCTGATGGACTCATTCCTGATCCTGTCCATCCTGGTCACTCCCAAAGAGAACATCAGTATCTTCATCTCTGCTACCTCCAGTTCTGCTTCCTGTCTTTTCCTCAGTGCCACTGTCTCTGGGCTGAACAACATGGCTGCTCTCACCACAGTTTTGTACATCTTTCCTTTTGAGTTGAAACTCTCACACATCACACTTTTCTCCATCCATTCCAACTTGCCTGCACTCACTTCTTCATTTGTTTTCCAGACTCTCCATCACTCTGGACTGGACTGAGATTCTTAAAATCCTCCACCTTCTTTATCTCGTCCCCCTGTAACCTCACTCTTCCACTTGGGTCACTCTCATTCACACATGTACTCCATCTTGCTGTGGCTAACCTGAATTTCTGTTTTTTTCAGGACAAACCTCCACCTCTCTAGCTTCTCCTCCACCTGTTCTCTGCTGTCGCTACAAATCACAATATTGTATGTAAACATTATATGGTAATTCCTGTCTAATCTCATCTGTCAGCCAGTCCATAGATAAGCTTCAGTGATATAAAAACAGATAAATGGGTGGGCACTTGGGGGGCCTGTTTTTATGCTGAAAATACAACTGAGTACCCCAATTCCTACTCCCCTTTTAACTCTCTGTTGCTCCGTGTAAATAGTTTTCCCCTCCACGTCAAAGCTAATTTAATAACCACACCAAGTAACCACTGGGTTGCTAGTAACAAGCATATTTCTATTCACTAAAATGTAAATGTCCGACTTTACAAAGGAAATATACAAAAATACAGTCTAGCTGAGATTTTTTTTTCACTTGTACTTATATATGTAATTTTCAAAATATCTACACTGAGAGACATTTTAAAGAGTGATATTATGCTTTACTCATAGACCGTATAAACAATGGAGAGCTCAACCCCTCTCCCAAATAGGAAGCACCTTCTGGTTCCAAGAAGTCAAAATACCACAGACTTCTACTGAGAAATAGATGGTTATTACTCAGTCATTTTATTTGTCAGAATGCCCATTCTTGCTCTGATAAGTTCTTCTTAACATCTTCTTTATAATCCTAGTTTTTTAAAGATATTTTTTCTTTTTCGCAAGTTACTTAAGTTGTAAACTGACCAATCAGAAGCCTCAGTAAAAGCATGTGGTGCCCGTTGGCTCCCACCTCAAACGTTTGACAGATTCTCCTGAGCCTGCTTTAAGAGGAAGGGGTGTGGACTTCGAACAAGCTCACTCATGAGTGGTGACTTTAGTTCCCCTAAAAACATGACACAGACCAATCACTGCTGACCAGTTTCAAAATGGCGGTGCACATATCGGGAAGAAATTTGACAGATCTGGCTTCATTTCACGAGAGCCGGAGGTAAGGCATTTTCTATGGGTGACGTCACACCTTGATTTGTCCATTGTTTATACAGTCTATGGTTTTACTTCATTTATGAGATCAAATTTACTCCATGTTTAGGTGACTTTTATAATAACAGGTGATTGTCAGCTGATCTTATGGAGTTGTTTGAAGTAATTTTCCCATTTGTTCCTTTTTAAAATAATACAGGTGTGATGATGTCGCTGTTGGCAGTGAGTCACGTGACCATACAGTTTGTCCATATTTATATACAGTTGAAAAAAAAGTATATAAATACTAAGAATATGAGGAAATGAAAGAAACAGAAACCAGTAAGCTCTAATATAGATATGCTGACTGCAAAAACTCACTAAGCGTTTACATGCGCTTCAAAAACCAGATCATAATTAGCCCTACCTTTATTTACCAGATCTTATACAAAATAGAAACCTTGCATCCTGAAGAAGATTCATACAGAGATAAATCCCTTTGTCAACACTCAACTTTCAAATGAAAAGAGCAGCTAGATGACGGTGTTGTGTTGTCCTTGACATGCACTGGAGTAATCAGGTCTACAATTCTGCAGTGCAGGTAAACTGTTAATATAACACGATTTCTCCAGTACGGCAGCCAAAGCTAAGCCACAAAAATCATTAAAAAAATTAGATATATATGACAAAACAGGCGATTGTTTCTGAAGGATTCACTGACCTTTTATAACAGGTTTGATTTGTGCGAAACAAAGAAATCTGCAGATGGGCAGACGCTACATTTAAACACATCTCTGCTTGAAGTTCTCCATTTGGGCAGGCAAATGTTCAGATTTTCTTCATTTCTCCTCACCAAAACACAGACATGCGTTCACACATTGAGGGACAAAGGCAACAACAAAGAAAGGCACACAAAAACACCCTTCCCCCCCAACAACACCTCACAGCCAGGTAGACAAGACAAATGCAACCACATTAACCACGGGGAACAGCCCTTCAGCCAAAGGCAACAACAAATGCTCGTCTTACGAAAATTGTTCCTGCCAGGTACCAAGCTGTTAAAAGCAGAGATTAAAAAAATTAATTTACCTTAAAGAACCACTCCAAACATCTCTTAAACCATTTTAAAGGCATTCCCAGGGGTCTTTTCATTACGATTATGCTGTTTTTTGTTGTCAAAAAAAAAAAAACATGTCATTTTCAAAGATATTTTTTCTGCAGAACATCAGTAGTTCATAGAAAATTTGCCTTCGAGTTGTGGGAGGGACCGCTGGCATGCAGCAATCCCACTCCCCTTTCCCGTCACTCACAACTTAGCTCCCTCTTCACAAACTATCCTGCTAGCTAACATACCCAACCTAACGTCACCAAACAACAAAAATTGCACGCAACATTAGAGCTATCCAGCTCTACAGTTTTATTGGAATAGAGCAGAGCAGGGAGATCGCCTGCCCCGTGTATTTTCTACGTAAGAAATACGCTCTTTTTCGAACAGCATTTGTTTTTGTCTGCCCCTGATTTACTTACAATTTGAATAATACTCAGATATAATTAAGCTTAATTTTCTTTTCATATGTCCTCCATCATGAGAACAAAACAACAATAACATATTAAAAACACAATTTTCATTAGGGTGGGTCGTTAAGCTTGACTCCAACATACAAAGATAATCAAAGAGCAGCTAATGAACGTTAGAGAAGAAATATACATCCTTGCTTGGTTTGAAAATACTGAAAAGCAAAAATATCCTCCTCTCTGCCTACCTGATAGGCCTTATTAAACAGAGATAAGTCAGGTTGAAGTTCATCCTGACTTAACAGGAATGTTGAACTTTCAATGAAGCTACAGCACAAAGCTGGGAGTATAAATCTGTGTCACTGATGGAGGAGTAAGTTAATCACTCGAAACCCATAAAACTGTGGCCACACCTCACCCAACACACAGAGCACAACGGTCTAGTTTGTGCCTCCAAGGAAGGAAAGAGGAAAGTTATCCCCTTCCACATATGCACGTTACAGCAAGCTATTCATACATCCAACAGTTGGAATATAATATTGATGCTTAAGAGTCAATTCTTCCAAGGCAAAAACAACATTTTCACATTATTTATTGCAAAAATTAAGAATTCAATTGTTCATACAATGATAACAATTTTGGTTATCTACACCCACTGTGTTTCATCCCAAAGATGCCAAAAAATGTTCATTGTAAAACCATACAACTCTGCAATCCATACTCCATTTCTCACAAACTCAAATTTGTTCACTGGTCATAAATACCAAATAAAAAAAACTTTAAAAAATAGATAAAATAATTAGTTTTAAGCCAAAAATACAATTTCACTATGCAGGCAATCCTAACTAGCATACTTTTCTTTGAATATTCTCTTTTGCAACAGGAGAAAATACTGGAAGAGCAACTAAATCAATTTTAGCAGTTTTCTAGTATTAACATTGATAAAGGACTAACAAAGTAACACTTTCAGGTGGATTTAAAGAGGCGCAGACTACATGTATTAAGAATGAATGAGAGAGAAAAACATAAGACATTTAACTGAAATGAGCAAGAAAATTATGTTATAACCCAAAATGTTTAAAGCAATTTCTTCAATTTTTGTCATGTAAAAAAGCTTTAGCTTTAGTTTCCTAATTTTCAACAGTTAGAGTCTCAAATGTGTTTACTTAAATTCATAAATAATAAGTTAAATTGCTCAAAACCAATCCAAATGTTGTTGAATCGGAAAACAAATCAAATGCTGAATTAGAAAATGAAACCTGATGCGGTACAGTTTGGCGGTGATACCCAGCGCTAACACAGACTGCATCACACAGCTGAGGGCAGAAAGAACTGGAAATATGATGCACATGAATCGAAGAAGCAAAGAAGTCATTGTCCACAAAAGGATGACGACAGGATCTAAAATGTTCCTTTTTGGACTGAAAAGAAGAAGAAAAAGTCTATTAAATATCACTACCCTAAAACAGACACATATGTTTTTATAGTACTAAAAGTAAAAAAAAATTGGTCTCTAGTATCCTGAAATACTGTCTGCAATAGTTTATATTTCTTCTTGATATAAAAAAAACCTACTATTTTGTCTTCTTACAAAAGAAGACAAAATCAACAATGAGACAATTTATTTTGTATAAAGACTAAACCAGTTTTACTTCACAACAACACATTTACTGTTTAATTTTTACACAACTGTACAATTTTGGGTCATATTAAAGACAGATAAATATTAATGGCAATATTATTTGCGTATTTTAGGAAAAAGCTCGTTTTCCTTCTTACCAAACGTTTGGATGTGCTTCATTCAGTTTTTATGGACCTTGCATGTGGAACAGCCTCCCAGAGAGCTGCAGAGACAGTTCATGTTTCTTAAGGAAGGATGATTACCTGCCTTTTAAATCTGGATTTTAGATAAAATTTAGGAATCTGTTTGACATTTAAATATTTTCACGTTACTTATGCTTTTACTCATTTGATCTTTTCTATTCACTCTAACTGATTTACATCTGCTTGTTAAGGTTCATTTATTTATCTCCATCTGTTTTTACTTTTATGAATTTTATTCCTTTTATATTTTTGTTGAAGCTCCAGCGTTTTCCCCAGAGGGATCCTCCACATCAGTGATTGAGCCTTCTGAGTGAACAGGGTCTCAGCAGTGGGATCTCCTGGATCTCACTCCTTGCTCAGATTTGGTGGATGGATCCTGTGTGATCTCCTCTGTGAACTTAAATATTGTAGAAAGCCAGATTTCTACTTTGCATCATCTTATTAGAGAATTATTTTATTCATTGAAGCATTACTTGGGTTTTCTATATTTTTTAGTTTGTAATAGTCTCTTGTCTTGCTTTTTTAAGATTTATGTTTGATGTAAAGTTTGATTTGATTCATATTTAAATAATGTTTTTTTATTGGTTTAGATTACACATTATTAATGAGACTTTTTAAAAGTGTGTCTGCTATGGAAAACGGTTTAGATAAAGAAAACGTTTCTGCCGGGTTCTGCCGCTAACTATCTGGGTCCGTGGTGCCGGGTCAGTCCGGCCCGGGACAGGGCGGTTGTGTACTTTCAGCCAGGGCTCGATACGGTGATGAAAATGAAGCGGGGGGGTGATAAAAACACGTTCACATCAAGCTAGCGGCTTCTTTCCGGGAGGTCAGTTAAAGCTCATAATGGAAACAAGTGGGAAAACACGCACGTTTGATTTTTTTTTTTTTTTTTAAACTGTCATTTTCCGACAGCGTGGATTTAGTGGCAAACACCCTTCCAGGAATAACAAAAACACCCCCAGGATAGAAACTCACCGCTCGATTGCCGCTACTTCGGTTTATCCGCAGATGAATGACCCTACGGCTGAGGAACTTCACCTTCGAGGTTCGACCAAACAAACCCCTCCGGCTCTAAACTCTGCTCCCGAAAACTTAGCTGCCTCCCCCAACAGAGTTTAACTCTCTCAGCTCCACGAACCGAACCGAGCTAAACCTCTGGTGAAGTTCCACAGGTCCGGTCCCCCTGAACAGTTCGGTGGCCCCGCGTGCGTCCGCAGAGCAGCGCTGCAGCCGCGGCTGTGAGACTCCGCGCGCCCCTCTCCCCGCGGCGACAAAAAGGGGCCTGACCCAACTGTGCTGCATTCACAGGTGCCCCGGATTTTACGCAACTCAACCTAACTTCTACAAGTAATGACAAATATTTGATGGTATCTGAAACAAGAACTTTACCTCTTTCTTAAATTCACAGATGAATTATTGACAAAAACATTTGTGCAACCCAGAGGTCCCAGAACCCAGAGTAATTTAATCTCTTCTAACCATGAATACACACATCAGTTATGTGTTTCTTTCCAGAATTATTTTACTTAAAAGGGATTTGGTTTTTTTTCTTTATTCATTTATTGGTGTCTTTATCTGTGCGAATGTGTTGTAATATTTTCCGTCCCAAAACAAAAATGTAACCAGAGAAGTTAAACCCCCAACTTTTGGTCCATAAGGTGTCAAGTATTTCCTCATGTCCAAAACCTCATTTAAGAACATAAACTCTTATATAAAATTCTTAGAAATTTGTGGATTTGAACGCTCGTTCTAATTACAAAAACAGATAGAAAAAACATCACAGCATCAAGGGTCACCTGTTGTGGTGATTTGAAACATTTCCATAAGCTTCTGAACGCAACATGATGGTCAAGAAACTGACAGGTGATTGAGAGACCCCTGGAGGTCAGCTGCAGAAATGCACCAAGACCAGCTGTGAATCCGAAGCTCAGCTGAAGATGCGCCAATCTGCTCCAAGAGAACAGACCTGGAAAAGAACTCAAACTTCCAGATAACAGAGGAGCAAAGATACAATCGGGTTTCGTGGCTGAGTGTCCAGCCATGCTCCATCAGACAGTTTCAGAGCTTAGCTGTGATTTATCTTTTCCACACCCAGATCCTCTCTGACGGGTAACTCACACATCAGGGTCAGTGAAGTTTATTTGATCAGAATCAGATAATTCTTTTTTTTTTGTTGGTTTTCAGTGTTTATAAAGCTCAGACAGATTAACAGATTAATTCACTCTAAATTCACCGCTTGGTGGGTCTGTAAGGAGATTAAGATGAGATTAATAATTATACTACACAAGTAGCAACCTCATCCTTGATGAACACAGAAGCAGCTAAACATAAAAACATTTTGGGATTTAATCACTTTAATTTTAACCTACCTGTTATAAAAATCAGTGTGCATCATATTTTAAATGTTTAACTCAGTTTTATAAACCTCATAAAAAGATGTCAATATCAGCCCAAAGTGTAAAAGCCTCAGAGCTGCTGAAAAAGGCCCAACAAAGACACTAGTCTATAAGGTCAAAAGGTCCAGAAAACTGATTGGCTGCCCTTTCCTCAGTAACTGCTTTCTCAGTGAAGCTCAGGACAATTTAAAGGACAAAGCAAACCGTGGTCATCCACCTGTTGGTCTACCACTCTAAGGGAGATGGCGACAAAAACAAACTTGCAGGTGCAGCTTTTCTCACAAAACAAAAATTAAATTTTTAAACCTGCAAAAAAAAAAATATATATATATATATATATATATATAAATGTATTTCAATAAAATTAAATCAAACTTCATTTGTAAAGCATCTTCTATACTGATGTAACTCAAAATCTTTTACATGGAAATACAAAAGTTAAAAGTTACAGTTAAAAACCAAAAGCAAAACAAATACCTTCACACACAAACAAATATAAGACACACACAATGTACACTCTCCACACACACACTAACTTAAAAAGCATACAATCCTTCATGAATAAGATGTGAAGTATAATTAGAATAGAATGGAATACAATAGAATGTAGTGCTGGGAGGGACGGTGCAGTTTAAAGGACAGGATCAATGTTTTTTGTTTATTTTGTTTTTTATATATATATTTATATTTATATATATATTTTTATATATATATTTATGTAACATCATTCATTTTACATTTGGCTGTTACATTAACTGAATTTTAACATTTTGAATGTTCTTTTCTATTCTATTCTAATAATCAGCAAATAAAACAGTTAGATAAAGAGATCAAGGTGATCTTTTACCTTACCTAATTAAAACAAGTGTATGTTTTCATTCTAAGCTGTTTTTATTGCACCTTGCGGACTGTCTCTATTTCAGATTTATTGCTCGTACTCATTGCTTGTAGTGTAATATATTGAATCAAAGTATATCATTTTAGTTCCATCATATTAATGACCCACTTTCTAGGTGGTTACAAAAAATGAACATATCAGAGTACAAATCTGTTGCTATATCTGTTTAATGTTAGCTATGTTCTTTACAGTTGAGTAATTTTACTTTTTTCTGCAGTTAATTTTTCTTTAATGTTGCAGTGGAAAACTTTTAAAAATTTTCCTCAGGATTTTACGTCAATTTCAAACTGTGCAGAAATGATCAGATCTTTTTCACATGTTTTTTTTTTGTTCAAACACCTACCTTTGTGTTGTTTTACCCCTCCACATTTCTACCTCTAATGAAGCCCCAGGTCTTTGGTCAAAAGTCAGCAAAGTCTTATGTCTTACATTGGAAAATTGGACTTACGATACTTTGTCAAATTTTGGAATCGGTAGTAGCCGTCTCTAAGAATAAGTCAAACTGAGCTGAAGTTGCAACATTCAGTCTCAATCAGTGTCTCCTAAAGAAGCCTCTGTTTCACGGAATCAATAGTTCTCAGTTTTGTTGATCAAAGATGAGTTTTTCTATCAATCTAAATGTTTAAAGCAGCTGTGATGCCAGTTTCAACTATTTCCATGACTTTCGTAGCGTTTTATTTCCTTGAGTCTAAAACTAGAACAGTCTGAAGGTCACAATGAACTTTTTCACTATTTCTGTTTGCAGTTTGGCAGCCTAAACATTCAGGTCTCCAAAAATCTCAAAAAAAATAAAACTGTAAAAATAAAAAGAGGTGTTTTTTGTCCTTGTTTTGATAAAAGGTCTTTTGCTCACTTAAACACCAAGATTTCTATATGAGTGTGTTCTTATTTATTTGCCAAATGCACTCTGTCAAACTTTTAACAAGTCTGGAATCTCTTAAAGAAACCATATACCCTTAATGAAGTCAGATGATGTCCTTCCCTATGATAAATCTGTCTGGCTTCACCTTTAATAAATATTTAAACGAAAAGTTGATGATTGAACAGTATGTTAAAAAGTAACTGGTAGAAGTGGTTTTGTGTGTCTTGTGTTCACAAGGAAGTTCTTCTTATGTCCATCTCCTCTGTACTCCAACACAAATGTTCCCGTATTACGAGCATCCATCTCTGAACAGACTGTTGTTTGCAGCCAGATTTTCCTGAAATCAACATGATCAAGATGCAGCATTGCTGCAAACATTGCAACATGTTTATGAATGAGAAAAGATATCTCCTTTAAAGCTACTTGGGCTCTGTGGGGCAGAGGAACATAAGATGCAGTGATGGGAACAAAGAGTTGAAAAAGCAAACTGAAGAGGTAAGATCTTCTATTTTAGTGCATATGTCTCTGTGTGTGTGTGTGTTTGTGGGAGTGGGGGTGTCAGTGCTCCAGCATCACTTTAAAATCCAGAAGTTCACATTCGGATTCAAAAACGTTTGAATGAAGGAGTCTGTGTGGAAACAACGTAATTCACGCATAAATCATGTTTTTCATGCTGGGGTGGGATGGGGGTGGGGGGTCGGCATCAGACTGAGGTCTGTTTGTGTGGACGGATGATGATTCTGGGAAAACGCCTGTATTCACTGGACTGGGGTGGGGGGTGGTAAAGAGAAGAAACTTAGAAAAGTGCCGAGGAGAGTGTGAATGACCGGGCCTGTTTAGAAGTGGGGGGCCGAGCCTTCACCCTCCTGAAAGGAACACTGAAGCATTCATCCTCTCCATTCACACTGAGCAGAGGGGGTGTGGCGAAGGTAAAGGATTGAATACAGTCCTCCCCCCTCCTCCAACAGACACTGATCAAGCACTGGATCTGAACCCCACCAGGTAACCATAAGCTGGTCCACAATTTAACAGCTTCTTCTGATGTGGATAAATGGTTGCCCCCCCGCACCCCTCTGTTAATGAGGGCCACAACGGTTCCTGAAATGTTGGAATCAGAAATAGCAGAAATAAATCAAGCTTGTCTGAAAAACACTGAAATCAGTTTTGAGGCTGTACAGTAGTGTAGTGGTCAGCATTCTCACTTTAAAGTGATTTAATTCTGATGAAGCAAACGGATGAAAACATTTAGCTCTGTGATTTTTGAAGGACTGGTTTATTCTAGCCATCTTTCCACTGGGCAGCAGGGTGACCCCGTTCTGCGGCATGACAGGAGCCAGGAGGAGAGAGCAGAGTCACTTGTGTTTTTCTCTGACATTAATTGATGGAAATAATGTATCATACTTCATGT
This sequence comes from Oryzias celebensis, assembly GCA_014656515.1. Classification (NCBI taxonomy): domain Eukaryota; kingdom Metazoa; phylum Chordata; class Actinopteri; order Beloniformes; family Adrianichthyidae; genus Oryzias; species Oryzias celebensis. The sequence continues at coordinate 12,458,658 of BNCR01000005.1, forward strand.
TTCTGCTTTTTTAGTACTTTTTTTTTTTAGAAAGAAGGGAAGCACCCCAATAAATTGAAGCTTTATAACTATTATCAGAAGTTATTGATATTTGGGAGATGACTGATGGCCTGAGGGAAAGTTTCATGATGAACAAAATCCCTTTGTTTGCTATTGTTTAGTGTGAAAACAGATCTTTAAAAAAACAGTCTGGATCCGTTGAAGAACAAACATTTTGTCCAATTTTCTCCAAAACACACTGCAAAACAGGCAGGAGTCAATTGAGAGTTTTAGATGAGATTCAACAAGATAAAGTTTTATCATCAATTTAAAATTGAGGATCCAGGGACTTATCCAGGTGGAGATGTCTGCAGTGTCATGATTGAGCATCCTTCAACTTGCACTTTGAAGGGTGATAACACACGAGTTCGGCATTTCTGATGGTGTATCTTCTTAATGATGTGTGAATTCATTTTAGGACAAGAAGGAAAAAAAAGTATCTTTGTCCAATGAAATGCTAAGAATACAGCGGCCAAAAAGAAGACATTTTTGCAAAAGTAATAATGTTTAATTCAAATAAAACCATGCGACAGGACACCGTCACCCTGATAAGATTCACCCAGTTAGAAAATAAACATCCAGAGGCGTACAGAAACACAGGCAGCCCAGACCTAAGCAAGGAAATAAAACAGTAAACATGTGTCACAGCGCCCCCTGCTGCTCACATATCAGAATACAGTGGCGATCTCAAAGAGGTGCAGGACAGAAGCTGCACATACACCCCCGCCCCCCAGCAGAGCACTGATGGCACATAGGCGAATCGCAAAAAGAACGAGGCACCATGGTTCTGCTGATACAAACACCGTGTTTCATCATCATTTCCTCTTCTGAAGTAGACATGCAGGGGTTAAACCGAGAGGCCCTCTCAAACTCAGTATGGGGAGGGGATTGATACCGTGGAGTCTGCCAGGTCAATGGGTGGAGAATTTGTATTATTTCTTAAGAATGCTGGCATTAGTGGAAAACTAAAAATGACCTTCAACCCTTCTGGTCTTTTAAAGCTCGATCTGATGTGAAGACTCAGCAGTTGCATCCATTCACTCTCATTTCATGATCTACAGCGGAACACAGAACCCATGGAAGGAACCTTATTGGGCAGAAGGTGGGGGTCCTGGTGGTCACGTTTGGTCTACATGAAGCCTCCACGCAGGAATGAGGGGGTGGAGGAGGCTTCTCTGCATTGCTCCTCCTCAAAAAGAAGGGGATGAAGGTCGGCGGTGGGTGTGTGCATGTGACGGAGACAAAGAAGGGAGGGGGGCAGCAGGAACCTCAATTGCGGTACACCTGGCCTTCTGGCGGCTGCGACAGGCGGCTGTTCTCTTTCATCATCATGTGCTGCCGCAGCTCCAGCAGCACCATCTTGATGTTGTTGGAGTTCTTCCACCGAGACAGAGACGGGACAGACTTCAGGTCCACCTGAGGAGGAACAAACCTGCAGTGAGGAGGTGCTGATGGCTGTTATTCCTTTGACTAAAAAATAAGCAGAACAATATGACAGACCAGTGGAGTGTAACACCTTAAGTCTCTTCTATAGGTCTGAGTTAAAAGTGAGAGCCCTTGTTACTAATAATGTGACATTCAGATGACTATATGCATAGTTTACATAACCATTCAGATCACTGCAGCTGCACCTGAGCCAGAATAACCAGTTTCATTATTTGCCTGTCAGATAAAAAAAAAAGACAGATACCCATATATGTCAAATTAACCACAGGGTGGCTGTGGAACAGCGGTAGGGTGGTCGACCTTTGATCGGAATATTGTAGGTACACTGAACCCCAAATTGCCTCCGGTGGTTATAGGGTGGCGCCACTCTGAATGAGTGGACGGTGAATGTGTGTGTGAATGGGACTGTGACTGTTTTGGGCCTTCAAGGAACAAATTTTAAGCCCTGACCGATGATCGGTCAACCCCTAGACCGGTAAGCTCACAGGGTCTGTGAATAAGAAAGGACTCTCACCACTCCAGTTGAACTGTTCACACCAGTCAAGTTGATTTTGTTGATGAAACGCACATGAGGAGGATGTTCCGGGTATCTGGAACCACAGTCGATCTTCAGGCTGTACATTCTGCCTTCATAAACCGTCTGAAAGTCATGACAAGACAACATTAACACTGGTGGGGGGCACAGCCATCATAGGGAAGCTCGTTCAACTTTTGTACACTGTAAAAACGCATCCCGTTTGTCTGAAAACCATTAATAAAATCCATCATATTAAAAAAAAAAACATTCCAATCAGATGGTGGAATAAGACAAAATAAGGGAAACAGCACTTGGGTCTTGGGGAAGTAAATTTAGGATTAAACTTCCTTTGAGTCTGAATCAAAAGGCTTTTGTTTTGAAATCAATCAACCTAAGCTCCATGTGTGCTCTTTTTACAACTTCAGCCTAATAAGTGAACTTCCTGTAATGAGCCAACATCTACAACACATTCACAGAGCAATTGCATCAGACAACATTTAGAATCATAAAGATCAAACTACACTCATGCAGAGCGCAATTGAGTCTCAATTTTTTTAGTGGAAAAAAAAAAGTACTCTCGTCTTACTTTGAAAACAAGAACCTTTGCAGACTCTGAAGATTTGTTTACTTCCTGTGACAGTATATATTCTATTTCTAAATTTCAGGGCAATAAATACATTGTTCCCGAATTATATTGTTACTACAGTACTATATTTATAAATCGCAAATCAGCTATCGTGGACGTGGCAAATATTCATATTCAAAATTTCTGTAGCAGATTCCAAGTATCTGAGTACTCAGGTACTCCAATCACAATCTGCTCACAATCTGCTGGGGTGTGGAGAAGCGCGCTGCAGGTTTGAAGTTGGGTGATGACTCAAGAAACAAGTAACAGCAGGTTATGGACTTAATAAAAAAAGTCCTGAACTCACTGATTATACGTTGGATTTTTTCAGCTGGGGCAGATGTCTGAATGTGAAGAAGCAGGAAGTTCTCTTTCAAAGAGACTTTTCTAATCCAGAGAACGTCAGATACAGTGATGTGATCCAACACTGACATCTGTAGAACCGTAATCTCCAGGACTACAAATTTGCCAGCTCAGAATCTCCTGATCTCATTCTATCTGCAGTTCAGTTGTCTACATGAAACTCTGTGCTCAGACTTTTTGTCACAGCTGCCTCACTCTAATGTCTCCTCAACCTACTACCAGAAACCCAAGGAGGCCGCTGGCTCGCTGAAACGGAGGGCTTTCGGGTGTTGGGGAGTGCAGTTCACCTTTGGGGGGCCGATGATCATTCCATTCCAGTGAATCAGCATCATGTCCTCGTCATTTTCGAGACCCCAGCTTACGATTCCATCTCCACCTCCTTTTTGACCTTCTTCCAGTTCCTCCAGCAGCCGAAAGTTGCGAGGAACCGTGATGCCTTCAACAGAGACAAAAATGTCAGTAACTTTACCTTCTCACAACAGCAACACATTTCATTATCTGACAAATGTAGATGATAAAAAACTGTACGCTGAACGATTACAGCTGCATGACTGATCACATTTACCTGATAAACAGAACATGATGAAACATGATTAGATAGCTGTTATTAGGTTTAGGTCACAGTGCAAAAAACAGGGTACCATGTTTGATCATGAACGTTTCTGTCTGACGGCACACTGTAACTTCAGTTATCTCCAGAACCTTTGGCACCAACTGCAGCAGAACTGAAGCTGGGTCCTAGTAACTGAAAAACTACCTCTCTGGTTCGATAAAACGTGTGAACCCCAGACGATTCAACAAAAAAAGGAGCGTTCGAAACACCTGGTTGACAAAGGAAACCTTCAGGCAAACACGTTTATTTACAAATGTAACTTGAGTCTGCTTCCTTCATGTATTTGCAGATGAGTTTGGAAAAAAAAAAAGATAATTTGTCTTTTTTGTCAGGTTAGGATCATTATGTAAATAAAATATTTCCTCCCCCTTAATGTTGGAGGTGTGTTCGCTCACAACAAAATACCCTATGAAATAACTGTTAAAGAAATAGAATAGAATATCTTTACTGTCATTAACAAGTGCGACAAAATTTAGCTGCAACTTTCTTATGGAAAACAATGCAAAAACAAGATATGTATGAGAAGTAACAAAAGGTCTAAAAAGCAAAAAGATATGTAAAACAGTCAAAATAAGGTGCTAATTTCTGTTCGCATTTAGGGCTGAGACAGCTCTGGGGTAGAAGCTGTCTCTTAGTCTGTTTGTTCTTGTTGGTAGTGACCGGTATCCCTTCCCAGAGGGCAACAGGTCAAAGAGGTGATGTCCGAGGTGGAAACTGTCTTTGGTGATGCCTTGAACTTTTACTGAGGCAGAGGGAGTGGCAGATGTCAATCAGAGGGGGTAGAGAGAGGCCGTCTGCTGTCCTTACAACCCTCTGCAGTCTGCAGAGGGTTCCTCAGTACCACACTGTAATAGCATTGGTTAGGAGATTATCTATGCTGTGTGCTATATTTTTTTGTTGGAGTGGTAGAAAGTCACCAAAAAACAGGGTGCTCAGATTTTCTCTTCTCAGTACCCTCAAAAAGTGAACCCGCTGCTGAGCCTTCTTTACCACTGCTGCTGTGATCTCAATGCAGGAGAGGCCTGCTGTAAAGTGGACTTTGAGGAATCAGAAGGAAAAAGACTCAGTGTGTTCGCCATTTATAAACGGGGTAGAGGGCCAGGTCTGGTTTTCCAAAAGTCCAGGATGAGCTCCTTTGTTTTGGTTGTATTAAGTCTCAGGTTGTTGGCTGAGCACCATTTTTCCAGACACAGGCCCTAATCTGGCACCATCTGTGGATCTATTTGACCTTTATGCAAACTAATGGGGGTCAGTGCTACGGGTTGGTAAAACCTGAGGTTGGCTGTGAGAGTTTTTTTGGGGGGATTGGGATGATGGTTGCAGATTTCAGATAGGGTGGGATGCTGGTTGTGTTAGAGATCAATTTAAAATGTCTGCAAAGATCTGAACTAGTTGGGACGGGCAGACCTATAGTGCTTTCTCAGGTACACCGTCCGGGCCAGAAATAACATTAACTAATTTGAATTAATCCAGAAGATGGATGGATACAGAAAAGAAATAAACCTCTTAAAAATGGTCAGACATTTTCAACCATAGTTAACAGCTCATTTATTTCAATAGATACATTTTAATGGAGCATTAATTGAGGGAACCGCACCTGTTCTTGTTCTCACAATCCTGAGCATTGTGTTCTGATAAATAACTGACTTCTAATATGCAAACGGATAGAAAAGATTTGCTTAGATTTGTTCTACCTGTTTTAGCCGTCAAAGGCGAACGCACCACTGCTGGACGCAGCGGGTTGAGGCACCAAGTTTTGTCAGGAATGCTGCGTCTCCGGTTGATCAACAGTCAACAATCGACACCCACACCCGCCGTGGTTACCCAAACGCCGGAAAAAGACCATCTCCCACACAATACCACGCGTTTTCGCGTCTTCTAGTCAGTAAACGCGCAGAATACGCTGAAAACACAAAAGAAGGCTGCGAAAAGAGGGGTCTGCTTCCCCGCAGAGAGAGCCGCTTCCTAAGCTAACGTCAGCGCAAAATGACCACAGACAAGTCATATCGAAACTTAACTCCGTCCCTGGAGCCGGTAACCGAGAGACATTTTTATGAAAACTACGACTGGACTTTTATTTTAAAAGGTGTAAAAAAAAAACTATTATCTAATGAACAAAAATGACAAAAGTAAGGGCGCGGGAAAGCTGTATTACCTGATGCGGCGAATGCTGCCATGTTTACCACTGCATCACGGGAACGCGCACGCACGACGTACATTATCTAGTGCGCATGTCTGCTTAGTTTTTGAAACAAACTTTATTTAAAGGGTTTGTTGCAAAAGCTGCCATTTCAAAATATGTGCTGGATATAGTTTATATATGAAATATCTATTTAAGAATCTGTTTGTAATAAGCAATTACAGAAGAAGCTGAACCATTATATTATACGTTGATAATAGATTCCAACATCTCACCACATATCCTGATTTAAATCTGCATTAGGTAAATAATAATATTTTGAGGCCGATTTAGCTTTATTGGGGAGGTTATTAGTGAAGCTGTTTTTCTAGACAAGAAGTGTTCTGTTATCCTGCTAATATAACTACTATACAAATGTTTATGTAGTTTTATGATCTGTACAAGTATTGAATAAATAAAGTTAGATTTGCCACAATATGATCAAACATCCTCAGAATTTATAATACAATAACCAAAGCTCAGCCAGGAAGAAGTGCCTGTGTGTGAACACTTAGACCATAAGGGGGAGCTGGGGTTTCAGGGTTCCAGTTGATGCAACTCATTCAACAGGAAAGAAGCTGCTTCTCAACTGAGCTTCTGACAACAACAAATAAAAAAGGCTATTAATTCATATAGAAACAGTCCAACAGATTAGAGAAGCTGCATCAACTGTAAATAAGAAAACTCTAAGAATATGGCAAGTATGATTATGAATATTGTGATTTATGAATGCTGTTTTATGATAAAATGGGATTGTGAAGATCAAGATGCAGAGAAGCATCTATAATATCTATAAAAAGTTGGAGTTTTTCTGAAGTAATTCAGAGAAAACATAGAACACACAGCAACATGAAGGTTGAGCACATAGACTTTCAATCGTTTCCCTTCAGGTAGAAAAATGAGGGGCATCTGGAACAAGACGGGAGAAACAGATTCTTCCCTGGGGCTGCTTGATTGTTGAATTCTGGTCGTGCTCTGTAGATTCCTCGTCACCACACTCACTAACCTGAACTATGAACACTTAGCTTTTATAAATGCTATATCCTTAAAAGACTGCTCCTTTAAACCACCTTTCTGCTTGCATATGTCTTTTGCATTCTTGCAGGTGTTAAGCACTGCTTACACTGAGAATAAAGTCTAATTCTGGTCTTATTTGGTACTTTACTTTATTTCTTGGGGCACCCCAAGGTATTTCCATGGTTGCAGAAAGACATGGACTACCATGCCCTATTTATTTTTGTTTTTTTTCTCCTAGTCAGGCACACTTTAAATAACCTTCCTGGGAAAGTGTCAAGGAGGCAAGAAAAATAGAGGCTTCACACAGGTGGTGTGAAGCCACAACAGTGTCATGTGTTTTCTGACTAAAATTATGTGAGATCTGTGCCAGAATGTGTTTATTTGTTGTTATGATGCAGAGCATATGAAGTATAAAAGTGAAATAATTTTGTTCAGAAAATGTTTGAATTTCTTTGAAGTCAGTAGAAAAGAAAATGTAATGATAAATTGATATGAGATTCCAGAAACAGATTATTTATCCAGATGTGTTGTAAATTTGAACAAATCTTGTGTTTTTTTACATTGACATCATAAACAGTGTAAGGACATTACCGGTAACATCAAACAGATTATTCTTGGGGAAAAAAACTTCAGTTATTTCCTTCTGATCACTCCTTCTATTGGATTCCATAAAAACAGAAACAAGTGAACTGCAGACCAGGTTCACAAATTAAGCTCAGAATAATAAAAACGTATCCACTTTTGAAAAAACTTAAAAAAATCCAGAATTTCTGCCAATTTAGATTGAAATTGGTGTGCATCTCGGTGTAGTCTGTTCAAAATGAGCTAAAAGGTGGATGCTTAATTCAAATGTTGATTTCTGATCCACTTGTTCAAAGAATGTTTTAAATCCAAGTATTCCCAGCTGTGTGGTTTTCTCATTGTGCTTTGTTTATGGTTAATTGGAAAACTGTGAATTTCAGCTTTTGTTTCTTCATCTTACTTTTTTTTATAATGACTCTGTGAAACTTTGAACAAAGTTGTATCTTCACACAGCTTCCTTTGTGTAATCTAAGATCATTTAATTGTCCATTTTATTAATATTAAGTTCATTGTCTTTAAACTATTTTTCTTTGGTATGCTTTTAAAAAAAGGTGTTTGTATTTTCCTTAAGGGAAAGCCCTTTGGTCCACGTGCAACTGTTGATAAATTGCTGGAAAATTAAGTATGACATGATTTAAAACTTAAATGATTTTTTTTTCTGATGCTATAAACAACATTTTTACAATATTTTGTTAGAATAAAAAAAAATACTCCTGACATTTTGGGGGAAACGGGGCCGAACGCTATGGCGCGTCCTGCTTTCCATAGATCCGGGCAGATGGACTGACTCACTCTGGGGCGGAAAAAATCAAATTACAGCCCAACAGAGCTCGTGAGCCGCATGAGGCTCCATCACCAGTGTGTCGCCGGACATCCGTGGACCTCAGGCGGTCACGACTGGTTTCGCTTTGAGCTCGAAAAAGCCCACGAGGCACAGAGGACAGGCACCAGGAATCGGGAGGAATATACCTGTTCCCAGGATAGACTCAGATCCTCATGGGAGCCTCGTTGAGGATCCTCTCTTCCTGTGTAAGTATGAACTGATGCAAAACTCATCAGAGATACTGAGGTCATTCTGTTGTTGTTGTCTGGAAAAGACAAAAACAAAAGTTTATCCTCAAAGTTAAACAAATACATAAAATACTACAGTGATTCCTGCGGTGTGGTAAACGAAAAGTTGTATAATCAAGTAAAAGTACAGTATAGTAATAAAAAATCTAAAGCAGATTATGTAGAATTTCAACTGTTAATATTGATTTTTCTATCTGTATTAGTGTCATGTTTATTTTTGAATTCATAGCATAAGGTGCTTTACAGCAAAACAAACAATAGAATGGTTAATGGTGTCCTCTGAAGGTGTGGTGCTGTAAGTTCTAAAAAAGGAAAAAACAACATGCTCTACTGATCTGCTGGAGATGCTTTGCTCTGTAAAAACTGAAGGGTTTTTCAGTGGTTTCAGTGGTGCCCTACATCACTAAGACATGAGCCGACAGATGCAGCAAATTGTGGCTTCTGTACAGATGGTGGCCCTGAATTGCAAGTCACACCAACAATGCAAAAATAAATACATTAATCATAAAACATCACTACATCAGAACAAAATTCCAGAAACCAAAACACAACATTTTTTTAACATATGATTTTGATTTTGTGAAATTGTTTTTGTTTTCTAAAAATTTTTTTTTTCACTTTTTTTTACATAAATCTGTAAAGGTTATGGGGCATCGCTGGATTGGATGATAATGTTTGTCTGTCATTTCAACTGAAAGTTATTTGACACAAACCGATACTGGATATCATCATCCAAACAGCAACGCCCCATGCCCTTTACCAGGCTTTTTGGTTACTTTTCTTAGCACTTCATTTTGATTTCTGGTCAATACTTTTCCTTGCTGAAACGTTTCATGTTATTTCGTTTCATGTTTTGTCTTGAGTCAAAGCAGGCGGACATAAAATTTCTTTCTTAAATGTTTTGCCGCTCGGTCAAGTGGCTTTATCAGTCTGAGTGATGAAGGATTCAGCTTCTTCCAGGTGGAGACCCTCATTCCTGCAGCTGAATGACTCATTAAAAGGAAACAAAGAAGAAAAACCAGAGTAATCCCCAGTTTTCTGCTAAATTTATTTACAACAACTGCACTCTTACTGTTTTATTTAGTGTATTTTATTTATTAATTTAGTTTTGTTGTATGCTGCAAACGCTTTAGCGACATATCCAAAAACATATCAACGTATATATAATAAAAAAACATCAATCAAATAAATACTATTCCAAGAAAAATAATCCAAAGAAAGTTATCTATGAGCATTTTCTCATGATCATGAACAAATAAGGAGAAGGATAATCCCTGCATAAACAAATCTGACCCCAAACAATAAAAGAGCTTGTATGAGGTTCTTGTAAAGTAGATTTATGAAAATATTATTTAGGTACAATAAATTTGCAGAAAATAATCTGGGTTGACAAGGGTTAACATCACAACATTGGGTCAGCTGCTCATACCGGCTTACACGTGTTTAATTGGATTATCAGTGCTAACTGGTTAGTTAGCGCCACATGAACTCTGTGGAGAGTCCAGGATGTGTTTATGTGCGACAGAGGAGCTTCATCGGACGCTGTTTGAAAGACTGACAGGTCAGATGAGTATTTTCACTCTGTTGAAGATGGATGACATGAAAAAATAAAAAAGATAAATTGCAGTCCTCACCTTTACATGTTGACGTTATACTCTTAACAGAACCTACTGTTTTACTTCATCTTGTTGTATTCTTTATAAATATGAGAGAGATCTGTGTCTTCTTTGGGACATTTTTAGAAAACTCCCCAAGATTTTGAGAAAGTTTTGTTGAATTTCCTTCAAATTAACTAATTTCAGGACTTTCCTCGTGTTTGAGGTCATGCTGAAGCCTCTTCCCGCCTCATCTTCTCCAGCATGACTTCCCGCGTCCCAGACTGCGAGTGAAGTAAGCCGACTTTGTCTGCCCGGCAAAGGAATTAACTTGTTGACAATCTCGGGTCTCCTTATCACTTGACATCACCCACTTGATGCTGAAAAAAGGAGCACACTTTGCTAAAAGGAAGAGGATCTCTCCAGCTCGTCTGAGGAGATTCCAGAGTTTTCCCAGGCCAGCTGAAAGATAGAAACGCTGGATGTAAGAACAGCCTGGGTCAGAAGACATCCTGACCACCTCAGCTGCTCCATCTGATGTGGAGGAGAATAAACCCAGATATATTAACCCCCTCTCCCAGACACTGAGAGCAAGTCCACCTGCCCTTCAGAAGAACTGTATAACCACAGTCTTTCCATCCTCTCTAAAGCTCGTGACCAAAGAAGGTTAGAATACCGTTGTAGCACCAGTGCAAATATTTTGATTTATAGCAACTACAAAATCACTGCTTGGACACTAACCTGGGCCTGATCACTTGTCGGTCGGGTCACCCAGATGAGGGTGTCTGAAGATCAAAACCCCAAAATACCCTTTGACCTAGGCTCTTCACTACGATGTGTTCAAGCTGCGCCAGTAAGGAGTATTCTAACCAACCACATTTATGTTGCTTAATGCAGCTTTTTTGTATCTCCAGATCTCCAGTCCATCAAACCTTCCCTCAGGTCTAAGATCTCATCATAGGAGGTCCCATCATCTGTGATTGTTAGCTAACATTCAGGTTCCACAAGGAGCCTTTTCAGAAGTGATGGATGCAAATAATCTGATTTTTTTAGATGGTAGAAAATGACACAAGAATCTCATTTAACTATCATGTTCTGACTGATTTCTTGTTGTCAACTAACCGTCTGTCCTATTATAGGTGACAAAGTTCATCTGCACAACTTCAAAGTTTCACAACATTCAGTACTGCCTGAAAATTTTTTTAAAAGTAATTTTAATTTTTGTAAAACATGAATAATAACAACAGCTGGTTGAAAACATGAGAAAGGTGTGCATCTATACTTGTCTTTTTTAGGTTGTGTCTGGTTAAACCTTACTTTAATTTAAGGTTGGTTTTTAGGAATGTCTTTGTGTTCCTATACACTCATCTCCTGCGGTTTTAATCCAGATGCCATGCCTGTGCAGCAACGCCACCTGTCCGGTTTGCTGCTGCTGTCCCAGAGGCAGGAACTCCTCGGTCACCAGGATCGTTTACGCCTTCATCCTGCTGCTGGGCACGGTCGTCTCCTGCATCATGCTGTCACCGGGGGTCGATCAGCAGCTCAAAAGGGTACTAATTCTAATTTAATTTCATTAAAAAGTGGAAGAAGCCGCGTGGTCAGAAAGAAAATACTTTATAGGATTCGTGAGGATTGTTGAAGATGCCAAACGGGAAGTATGGAAATGGATTTCAGTGTAAAACATGCCAGATTTTCTTTTGATTTTTAAAATAAACATTATGTGATTGAGAGAATAAAGAAATCAAACTGGGAAATCAAACCAAAACCTGCCAAAATACTCAGGGTTCTCAGTTCATGTAAATGCTCTGCAATAATGCTGTAGTATGAAGTAAAGGGTTACTTTTATATGGAAAAAAACATCAGACCAGCTTATAAATCTCAAAGAAGTAAAACAATTTAATTAAAGTTTATACTGGATATTGGTAACACTCGGTTTTAGGCAATTTCCTAAACGTTAGATCATTGTTTTCATCCACACATTGCCCCGTTTTTTTCTGTTTTTACTCTATTCCAAAATTTATTTTTACTTTTAATATAACCAGAATATGCATTTTTTTAAATTTCCTGTCTTGACTAATTCCAAGCTTTAGATCATGACATACAGTTACCACATATGAATAAACCCAGAAATAGATAATGTTACAAAGTCACTATCCTTTTATTATTATCATAGGAAGTAGCTAAACTCAGAACTCTTTTTACCAGCTTTCCCATTTTTGGCACCTGGGTTAGTCCAATTCTTGGACACGACGCCCTGCAGGATAAGAGCAGCCCTCCCTACGCTAACTCCCTTTTTCCTGCTATCATGCAGTTTTTTTTATTAGTGGTAACAGACTCCTCCACTGGTGTGTTTCATATATCTTCCATGACAGGCCTTTTAACAGTCTGTTCTTAACTTCAAGGTTAAACTTAAAAAAGAAAACGCTGTTCAAAGCCTCTCATGGGTGGAAACGTTTCATCTGTTCTTATCTTTAAGGTTAAACATCTGTGGGAAAGACAGGAAGCTGCTTGAATCCTGTATTTGTAGCAGAACTTCACAGGCCTAAATGGAGAGCGTTCATTTATGTTAGATCAAACTACATTTTTTAAAAAATAAAACGATAATAATTTATTAGAAAACCTTCAAATCTTTCACAAACATCAACTTTTGGACTCTCCCTTTTACAAAGTCTTTTTTGTTTTGTTAAACAGTCACAATTTGAAGTTTTATAACAATTTTATACCATTTCTGAGTTTTAACAGGTTTCTATAGATGTAATGTTCATGAACTTAGAGCTGATGACATCAGTATAGTATTCTGTCCGGAATCAAATACTGACATTTTTAGTAATTCTATTTAAAAGAAGAAGTTGCACTTTTATCCAACGGTTAAACTTTTTGGGACATTTTTTTTTCCTTTTCTGTCTTTATAATTTGACTTCACAGCGTTTGGATTGAGTTTTGTGTTTGGAAGGTTTTCTCTTAGTAACTCTTCTAGCCTGTTCCGAACTTCTTTAGCTTGTGCCGCATTATACGAGGAATTTTAAACATCTAAAAAATATTATAGCCTTTTATGTTTTCTTCAGTGTTTCAGCATCCTTCAGCATCTTCAGCTGTTGCAGAAAATGCCGCTAGGTGTTGGAGGTTTCCTTCAGGAACAAACCCAACTCTCCTGTGATTTCCTGTAGATTCCAGGCTTCTGTGAAGACGGAGCGAGCCCCCAACTTCCTGTTCTCCAGGCCCACATGCAGTGTGAGATGCTTGTGGGTTATAAAGCGGTGTACCGCGTCTGCTGTGGCATGAGTTTGTGGTTTCTGGGGTTCTCCATTCTTATGGTTAACATCAAGACCAGCAGAGACCTCCGTGCTTCAATCCACAACGGGTAGGTTCTCCAACAAATGCCTGATCGCAAGGGTTCCACATCTGTCGACAGACGTGGAAGTTGCTGATTTGATTTGTATTAAGAATGCGATAAAACTAATGCTATGATTGGCTAATTGATTGATGACAAGATTGGACAACAAAACACAAAGAATCCAGAGCAGTTGTGCAGTAACAGCCTGTGATGATCACAAACTCCCAATAATCCAAACATAGTCAACAGATCACAAGAAATCTAACATAAAAACCAAACAAACTTTCATAAATGTAACAAAGAACCAAAGAAACAGAGCAGACATTTGTTGTGCTGTTTTTAGCAGCCTCATCATGAACCGGATGTTTGTCTTCATGACTTCTGACAGGTGTTTGGATGAAATCCTGGTCTGTGTTTGAGTGTTTGAGGTTCACTCATCCGTTTGTCAGAGTGTTGAACTGCAGCACTTACATGCAGTCTGTTTTCAGGTTTTGGTTCCTCAAGTTTGTTGCCTTGGTGACCATCACGGTCGGTGCCTTTTACATTCCAGACGGGCCTTTCACTTACAGTAAGAAGCTGAGAGTTTTGGTCAGTCGTATTGTGGCAGAAACATTGATAAAGGTTGGTTCTTGTGTGTGCTTCTGCAGCGTGGTTTGTTGTAGGCTCCTGTGGAGCTTTCTTCTTCATCCTGATCCAGCTGGTGCTGCTGGTGGACTTTGCTCACTCTTGGAATGAATCCTGGATGCAGAAGATGGAGAGCGGCAGCTTCAGAGGCTGGTATGCAGGTTGGTGAGCTCCATCTCATGTTTCATTTCTTTTTTTTTTTTTTAAATAAAACAGCTTCTGGTTGCTGAAGTAATGATTTCTGTTTTTTCTTTCCGTTCTTAGCTTTGCTCACCGTCACCATGGTGAACTACACCCTGTCACTGACTGCTGCCGTGCTTTTCTTTGTCTTCTACACTAAACCCGATCAATGCTTCATCAACAAGTTCTTCATCAGCTTTAACTCGTTCTTGTGCATCGTGGCCTCTGTAGTCTCTGTTTTGCGTAAAGTCCAGGTACAGCAAACCAGACCTCAGGGTCCTGGTGGATCTTCCTTGTCTTTTTTTCATAGAAAATCAGAGTAAAATTCAATTCTGAAGAGCTTCCTATCCTCACATACAGATTGATGAAGTTCTCTCTTGTTTGCACTTGCAGGAGTTTCAGCCGCGTTCAGGTCTGCTGCAGTCATCCTTCATCACCCTGTACACCATGTTTCTGACCTGGTCTGCCATGACCAACGAGCCCGGTGAGCCCCTCCAGTAACTCTTAAGGGTTCTAGTGAATAGACACTTAAATGTTTTTATGAATAACTTCAGCCGTTATTTTACAAAATTTGTGAATAATTGCCAGAGTCACGGCTCATGAGTCCTGTTTGGTTTGTTGTAATTAAACGTATCACATTAAACTCATATGGTCAGTTTTGTAGGATTCTGTCTACCTCTGTTTACCAAGTCAAACTGTGCCATCTACTCCAGTCTGGATTCCAGCAACCTTCAATTTGTGGCAGATTTATAGACTTGTTTAATCTTTGGCACTGACTTGATCTTATCCATGAAATCCTAAAATCCATGTTTTCTTGTAACCCTCTTGCTGACAATCCAGGAGACGTAAACAGAGTTTTTCTCTGGGGACTCTAGCTTCTTCCCACCATCCAAAAACAGGCATCATAGATGCTCTAAGTTGTCGCCAGATGTGAATGGGAATGTGATTGTGGCTCTGCAACAAACTGGCGACCTGTCCAGGGTCCAGCCTTTGTCCACAAGTGGTCAAGTTATAGGCTCCAGCAGCCCTGTGACCCCGAAAGGGACAAAACAGGTTTTAAAAATTGATGGATTAATGCCTTTTTTTACACTATAGTGTTAATCACACAGCAGAGTCTAGCTGTGCTCTGTCAGAAGATTACATTGATCTATGTGAAGAAGTAATGATTTCCATTGTGAATACATCAGATCACATGACAAAAAGAGGTCTGTTTATGGCATTATATTGATGCCAGCTTAACGTGGGATTGAAACTAAAGCATGGCATAAAAACGTACGTTTTGTTGTAATTTTTTTTCAAATCATCTACTTTTAAATGCCAAGTTTTTGTTTCAAAGCTACGTTAAGCTGGCATTATTATAACACCATTCTGTTTCAAAACCTCCACCACGCAAACTCACTCGTTTCTCCACAATCACATAGTTTTATGATCAGTTTGGAGACCATATACGTTCTTCATATAATCCAACTGTTTACTTCAGTCAGCTTTTTAAAAAAAAAAAAAGCATAATTTAGATTTACAGTTCTGAGCAATAAGGAATGTCTTTCTTCCATCTGTTGTGAAAATCTTTCAGGTGACCCCAGTTCTGAATTGGCACTTAATACATCAAATTAAGTCAATTCAAAATGCCTTTTAGATATTGGATTTTGGAGGGAGGAACAAAAGTAGATGTCCTGGTCAGTCTCAGTGTGTGTGCCCTTCCCTGTCTTTTCTCTTTTGGCCTTTCTGTTGTGGAATAAAGGAACAGGAAAGACTGAAGTGGTGGCTCCCTCCTGCCCTGAAAATAGACCCAGAAACACAGGGATGCTTGGACTCACTGGTGCTAAGGCGTAGCCGCTGAGTATTTTTATGTATTGTTATGGTTTTATCTCTAAAGGGAAAACCTTAGTCAAAATTTAGGAAAGAAAAAAAAAAGTCTTCTGAAAATCCTGTTTTTCCCTTTTCCTTAGACAGAGAATGCAACCCCAGTTTGCTCAGCATCTTCCAGCAGATTGCCTCTCCGACACCCCCGCCTTTGGAAATAGAGAACCAGACGGCCGTGGTGATCCTTCTCACAGAGGAACCTGTTCCGACGTCCCCGTATCTGCAGTGGTGGGACGCTCAGAGCATTGTTGGGCTCACCATATTTATTCTGTGTATTCTGTACTCCAGGTAAACAATCCCTACAGTTGAAACTTTCAGTTTTGGAAATGGTGTGTGAATGAGAAAAATACTCCAAGAGAAGATAAGACCCCCTGTTTTTAGGTTTCTTAGACGCTCTTTTTTTTCCAGGCCGGTAATTCTGTAGACACATGCATTAAAGTCCCACTCCATCTACATTTTTATTTATTGTAAAAGCACACCCAATGATCTTTTAATTATGTTATGATTGTTTAATATTGGAGTTATCTAGCTGTACAGTTTTGATCCAGATGGAGAAAAAAAAATATGTTTAAAGGATCTATTTGTCCTCAAGTCGATGCATGTTTGGAGCGAAGCAGGGAGACTTTGGCAGGGAGACACTAGCTGTGTCATAAACCCGAGCGTTTTAATTTGAAAAAAGAAAAACTCAGAATCGCAGTTTTAGTCCTAAATATGTCGTCCATCATGAGATAAATGCTACAAGAACATGTGAAAAACACAATTTTCATTGGAGTGGGTCATTAAACATTTAGGAATCTGTTCATTTGTTGAATGTTTTCTTGTAAAAATGGCAACCTAACAGGTGATAAATCATCAGCAATCTCACCAACATACTTCAGATGGAATTGAAATGTGTTAGAGTAGAGGGAGGAGATTTGGTTGAACTCCTTGAGTCTCCGTTTGTTCGGTTTGTTTGTTCAGTATCCGATCATCCAACACAACCCAAGTCAACAAGCTGACCATGGCTTCCAAAGACTCGGCCATCCAGGCGGAGGGGGGAGGCAGCAGCGAGTTGTCTGACGAGTCCATGTCTCTCCGACGAGTGGAGGACAACGAACGGGAAATGGTCCAGTACAGCTACTCCTTCTTCCACTTCATGCTCTTCCTGGCTTCACTGTACATCATGATGATCCTCACCAACTGGTACAGGTCAGTGTGTGTCCCCCTCTGCACCCTTTTCTGTCCCCTCAGATGAGAGAAGTAAAAAGAATTGGTTCTTTTCCCTCTCTGCAGTCCTGACACAGACTACACGATAACCAGTAAGTGGCCCACAGTATGGGTGAAGATCTCCTCCAGCTGGCTGTGTTTGGCCCTCTATATCTGGACCCTGGTGGCTCCCATGATCCTCACCAATCGGGACTTCAGCTGATCACTGCTCCTGTTCAGAAAATAAAACCAAACAAATGTCACGTGCATGTTCTTACACACAAACCAAACATGGATCCTTTTAGATGGACAGTTAAAAGCGTCAAATCTTCACTGGTGCCACAAAAGCTCTGTCGGGTTCAGCTTGATGTCTTCATACCTGCAGCTTCATCAAGGACCACCACAGCAGAGCACAATAATAAAACTATGTTTTTCCCCCTTTTTGTCTTTTTTGAATCGTAACTCAATAAATGTTTAAACCAAAGATTCAGGAAGTTTCTTTTAGAAGCCTTCCTTCTCAGCTAATGTGTTTTCTAACCATTCAGATATCTGATCTTCCAGCAGAGATTTTACCAAAGCCTCAGTGAGTCAAAAAAGGTCCCCCATCCCATCCATACCTAACCCTGAATGATTACATCATGCAGCAGCAAATTTAACTTCACTACTTTACTTACTTAACTATACTAGATAAAAATTCTAATGGGACAATGTAAAATATTTTCCAAAAAGTTAATTTACAAAACCTCAAAAAGGATTGATTTACTATTGAAGTATTAACTTTTTACAAAATCATCCATTTTCAGAGCATCACAGAAACTACAGACAAATATAATATAATAAATGAAATATTTTTTAAAAAAGACCAGAAACACCAGCATTTCAGTTGTAATGTGCTATGATTTCAACTGAATTTCTTTGTAATGATGTTTGTTATTGTTGGAAATGCCAATATTGTTGTTGCATGCTTTAAATCTTCGAACCATAAAGAATATTGAATAGAAGAATGAAGTGCAAATTGCCAATGTGTAATTTAAAAGTATATGGTGCACAAAATGTCATATTATTAACATAATTTAATTCTAAATTAGCAGATAAACAGTCAAACCTGAAAACTGAATAGATTCTGTTTGTTGGATTTGCATAGTGTATTTTAGACAGGTTTAAACAGATAATTTCATATCCAATAATGTCAATCTTAATTCGTTAGGTAAATATTTTTTACTTGATTTTCTTGCATGGAAAGGGAAGTGAAGAAAGAAAAAAGACAAGGCCATTGAAAGAATAAAAAAAAGAAAAGGCTATCAGAAGTTCCGTTTTTCCCCTCTTTGTTCTTCAAAGAATTCTGACTTATTCTCAAAATCTAATGTTCTGACATGTTGCCAGAATCCTGACTTTAATCTCCGCATTAAAAAAAGAATTTTAAGTTTAAGGTAATAATTAATAATTCTTAGTTTTTTTATTTGCTTGAATGATTCATTTGTTTTACTTTGTGAATGACTTGATGTAAAAGGAAAGAATGGAGAAAGGAGGTGTGGGGGAATACTCATTCACACTCCACACCAGTTGGTGGCGGTAATGAGCCACTCACTGTTTATCAAACACCAAAACTCCTCGAGATAAAGAAAATGACCAATCGGATGCCTCTTAGAGAAAACAACAAGAAAGGCGCCAATTTAACTTTCGGTTGATTTATACATTTTTGAATTCTCTTTTTCTGAAGGTTTGCTGATTATTTTTGGACTTTTTACCGAACTCCGACAATGACTGAAAACACTTTTCCGGTCTACAACGCGGAAGCCATCGTAAACTTCTATCGAACAGAGATTCTTACCGGTCAGGAGGCCAAGCAGTTGACGAAAGGAGACCTGGCTCCTGTCCCCAAGGTAACAAACCCGCTGTAAAAACTACATAAATGTCTTTGTATGGGATACAGAATACATCGAAACATTTTTTACACAAAAACATGCAATATGCCATGCCGAGTTTTTCAACTCTTCCGTATATTTTAGAGATTTGAAATGGACAGTTATGCAAGTTCAATTCATAAAGCACATTTACCCATATTCTGCATTTAATTGCATTTTAAAACTTTAATTCAATACTTCCCACTATTTCTATCAACCATTTAAATTGAATATTTAAAAAAAAAATAATTTAAACTTCAAATAAATACAATTTGAGGTGATCTGCACTTTTGAGGTGTTTATAAAGAGCATAAATTTGCCCTTTAAAACAGGGGGAAAAAAACTTTGTTTATGTAAACTTAAAAACAATTTAAAAGGCGTATAAAAGGTTCAACAGTTTGTTTGTGACCAAATATTCTCTGCAGAACATGTGACCTGATCTGTAGTTATTGGCCTGCTGAGAGGTCTTACACAGAAAATCTGGGGTGTATTTCTGTGTTGCTTAGAGTTAGCTCTTTAAAAAGCCTTTTGTTAAACCTCAAGTTTGACATGGTCAGCAGCAAATCCCCTTTAGACAATTTCATATTTTAAAGACAACAATCTCTTTTGTCAAAGGAAAATTGAGGTATTATTTCACTTTAATTCAGTTAGACAAAGTCATGAACTAAATTCAGTATTTTTGGAGTCAGCTTGCATTACTCAATAATTTATTGAAAAAAAAGTCAGTTTTAAACAAGGAAAAGGAGAAGACTATTAGGCTGGTTTGAAAAATAATTTAATTCCATAATAAGAGACTAGAGTGGTCAAATGTATAGTTTACATGTTATGCAATTTCTTGTACTATAAAATAATTATTTAATACAGTAATTGTATAAAAAAAACTGTTTTTTCTTACCACCAAATTAGTTGTCTTTGAAATGAAATACATTGCTATTAAATCAAATTGGGAACTTTTATGGCAAGTTTATATATGAGTGAATCCTTGTAACTTTTAAACCAAAAATGTGTTTTTAAAAAAATCTTTTAATTGAGGGAATGTTTTTTTAAAAAACAAAAGCTCTTTCTCCTTTCAAAAATTGAAAAAACTAAAAGATCGGTGTGTATTTCTACAGACTCAAACTAATGACTTTCTTTTTGTTTCTTTCAGCCAGAAACTGTCCAGACTCTGTACATGAGAGTTCTGCATCTGCTGTACCGTTTCAGGCCCGAGTGCCATTCGATGGTGAGTTCAGATCATTCCCTTATAGTTCTTTTTTTTTTTTTTGGACTTCTATCTTCCAGAATTAGGAATAAGTAACTGAATAATCCTTATAACCCCTATAATCTCTGCACCGTGTAATCTGTCTGCATTCAGGTTCCTTAAGTTTATGATCATGTCAATTTATGACAAATTACAAAAATCTTTTTTTTTCTTTTGGATGTTTCAAAACCTGCATGAATTAACCACATTCAAATACAAACTTAAACATTATACTAAGGGGATGACAAGTTCATGTAAAATATATATTTTTTTCAAATCTAAAAGACAAAAATCTATTAAAAAATTGTACTTTTGAGTTTTAAAGTCTTTCAGAAGAAGTAAGTTAAACCTTTTAAATAAAAAAAAAAATCTCTGCATTTTTACATTTTTGTCTCTGGAGATATGTTGTGTCGCTAAATATTTATTCCAAACTTTAACCAACTTTAGCATGTAAATAAAAACTTAAATGAATGATTTTAAAACAGTAATAACTTTGTAGTTCTTTCACAGCAAATAGAATAAGGCATTTAGCCACTAAAACGAATGTCTGCTTTGAACTTGAGGCAGAGTAACGGCAGCTGACCAATGAGGTTGAAGAGCAGTTTTCACACAAGCAGTGAAGTGTATTAGCCTCAAGAGAAGCCATTTTTAGCAATCTGTGAGCAGTGATGAAATGTTTTTTTGAACAGGTTCCAATGTTGGAGAACATTCAGTATCCGGAGTACCATGAAGGCGCCACAGTCATCATGAGCGTGTACACACGCATGTGAGTTTCTGCTTTCTTCTGGTTTTTGTTTTTCTGCCTCTAATGTTGGTTTGTTGCAGCAGAGTGTACAACTTGTATTGTGGGAGTGTGAATGTTCATATTGTTCTTCTGTATGTGTTCACAGGTGGCTGTTCCTGCCGGTGTGCCTGGTGTACGATTTCTCTCTGAATGACCTGCTCGCTCCCAGTGAGCCTGTTTGATTAGATTTAAAGACTCACAGCCAAGTTCTTAGCCATGTGTTCTATGAAGGGATCAAACATCACAGTGATGGATTTTTAAAAAATTCAATTAATTGATTCAAATAAATCAATTTTTTTAGATTATTGTATTCACAAATTGATTTTATTATATATTATTACTATAGTTATTTTTTTCTAACTTTGTTCAATGTAAACTTATGCAAAAATTAACACATATTGATGTTTGAGTGACATTTTAAATACAAATGTTTTTTAAATATTCAATTTTAAAAATGGTGTCTTTACCATCTCTCAAGGGGGTTTTGTTTGAATGACAATTTGGTCTTTTTTATTGAACTTTAATTTCATGACTGGGATCAGAGTTAACTGTTTGATAAAAGGCTGTTTGTTGTTTTTACAGAAAAGCAGAGAACTCTAACCATTCTGAGTGCCATCATGAACTTTCTGCACTTCAGGAAGCAGCGGATGGAGATGATCATGGAGAAACAGGCCAAGTTTGTATGTCGTGCTGATCTACTGCAGTAACTGTGACAGAATGTGCTCATTTATGGGACAACTTTGACAACTGACATCTGGAAAAGTTGCTAAACTGTATAAATTTGAGGAGCATTAAAACTCATTCTGTAGTATTTAATTTACTAGATCAGGTATGACATTGCAAACATGCTGTCTTTAACTGAGCACTGAGAACATACTGAAAAATCTCTCTGCCTTTTAGCCCAGAGGACACGGTGTCCTGAATAACAAACATCAACAAACAACAAACATCATTATTGGATGTGTCTAATCACAGAACACAGTTTTACTTAGAAAATGTCTATTTTATGAGTCTGGGTCACAGACCGTTTTTTCTTCTTGTTGCCTGTTTTTCAAAGTGGCTCTTCCAAGTTTATGAGAGCTGCTCTCCAGTTTTATCTTTTTGATAAATTAATGTGCATTTATATTTTTTATCAAATAAAAAAATTTTCTGTGTCTACAGATAAATGTTTGTAAAATGCTTAACAATTGTGGTTGTTTTATAAATTACCGTAAAAGTTTAAACAAATGAAGTTGTTGCTTCATCATCAGAGGGCAGACTTGGACAAACTGCAGACTTATACCAGAGGCAACCTGGAAGCAGAGAAGAAGATTGAGATGTTGACGTAAGCCTTTACTTGAACGTGCCTTAAAATCAATACTAGAGTCAAACACTGGCTTCAAAGGGTCACCACCCTTCTTCTTCTTACAGGACCATTCCACCGGAGCAGCAAGCCGAGGCTGACGAGTTGGCGGCCGCTCTGTCCGAACTGCAGGCCACCACCATGCATGAATATCAGGAAGTGGTAGGTAGCAATGAATTGCTCCCAGAACAGTGAAGTTTGTGATGGATCGCCCAAGCAAATACTGTGGTTTCCTTTTAGAACGCTAAAAACGACAGCATCACGGAGTGGAAATCCAGGATTGCAGAGAAGACGCAGAAGCTGGTACATGAAACCAGAACGTCTCAGGTTTGTTTGTCTCTGCTTTTGTTCCATTTACAGGTGTGTGTTTGTGTGTGATCAGGCTCAGATGAAGGTGGAAGTCACAAACCTGAAGGAAGACATCAGCAGTCTGAAGTCTCAGATTGTGGAGTCTCCGGAGGAGCTGAAGAGCCAGATGGAAAAGATGAAGGAGAACGTGAAAAACATAAAGAACAGCCTTGTGAGTCACGAAGAAGATGCGCCCCCTTCAGGCTGATGTGGGGAAGAGTGACACGTAGCTTTGTGTGTGCAGGAAGAGACGGATGAGCGTGTAGTTGAGCTGCAGAACATGATGCAGGGTGTGACCCAGGCTGAAGCTGAGATCCAGCAGATGCTGAGCCTCCTTCAGGACCTGGAAACCAGCATGAATAACACCAAACAGCGACAGGAGGAGGTACGATTGAGACCAATCATAATAATTTCATCAGTTTGCTCTTTTGTTTAATTATGTGTTGGTGGCTAAAACTCAGGGGCAGGAGCTGATGGCTCAGTATGAGAAGAAGCAGAAGGAGCTGAAAAACCTCTGTGTGGAGGAGAGCCAGCTGAAACGAGCTCTTGCGATGAAGCTGGATAAAGAGCACAAGCAGAACATTCGGAGGCAGAAGAAGAGAGAGATGAAGGAGCACCACGTTCAAGAAGTGTTGGGGTATAACATCACATCCACATGCAGAACCCATACAAGTAGTTTCCAGGTAAATGTTTTTTTTTTATATGAAACATCTGAAATGTTCTCCAGACAATGCAACCAGATCCACCAGAAGCGCGAAGAGATGGCAGACAAAATCCAGGAGATATCTGGAGAAACGCAGCAGCTGAAGGCCAAGATGAAGAGCCTGAGAGACGTGTGCAGCAAGGAGACAGAGAAAGCTCAGGTGAGTGATCAAGATGCTCCACCCTCTAAACACCTTCACAGTTCCTGAGTGATGTGTCTGTGCACGCAGGCGCTGTATGACACGCTGTCCACCTCCATGGAGGAGCTGCACAGGAGGATCGAGGTGCACATCGCAGAGCTGAAGCTGAACGCCACCAACATCTCTGCAGATTTCTAACCGATTTCTTTTCCTGTCCTGTTCTTTATATTTGTCAACCTTCATACTATTTCAAAGATGTTTTAATAAACTTATGATAAAAGTGTGGTGTTGTTTTTCGTGTGTCAGTCCTCTGTACATATAAAGCCTCTAACATCTGCCTTTTTTTTTTTGTCTATTTTATAAATTTAATGTAACATGCAGTTTAAGGCAATCGTGCATCTTTTAAAAAGGTTTGCATGATTTAGGAAGTTATAATCATATGCAAATATATATACAAAATTACATGGTTAAAAAAAAATCAGAATAATTCACTTCTTCTGAGTTTATAGCAATTTCAGCTCTGTACCTTAATTCAAATATAAAAATAGGAAACACTGAGTCTGTGTATATGTATATTTATATGTATATATATATATATATATATATATATATATATATATATATATATATATATATATACATACATACATATACGCATATATACGTTTTTAAATTTGAAAAGTTTGTTTTCAAAGCAGAACACCAGACGCACTTGTATATTTCAATGGATGAATGCTGCAACAACCAAGCCTGCTGTTGCTGCCACCTGACCCTGATATGTCATTTGAGAGGAAGCTGTAGCAAGGTCATATTTAGAAACCCTGTTAACTTGGATGTTAACATTTTAGAGTGTTTATTGTAAATAATTAACAGAGTTTTCAATTTAAAAT
The DNA here is from genome assembly GCA_014656515.1 of Oryzias celebensis. Lineage (NCBI taxonomy): Eukaryota > Metazoa > Chordata > Actinopteri > Beloniformes > Adrianichthyidae > Oryzias > Oryzias celebensis. The sequence continues at coordinate 12,483,241 of BNCR01000005.1, forward strand.
AGGAATTTTCTCCACTAACTCTAAAAGGCATTTATCTGTTCTTTGTTTTAATCCTGACAGTAAAAATTTCACAGTTTTAGGTCCTGAGGCTTCAGCAGGCGGAGACTCCAGTAGGAGGTTGTTCAGTGGAAGCATTTCCATGATCACCTGTGCAGTCAGATGGAACCTCAATGGTTTGTGTTTCAACCAGAGAGGAAGGTAAAGTGCAACTCAGTAATGGGTGACTTATTACAGAGATATGGATTGTGAGAGGTCAGAGACAACCGCTGGCTTTTCTGTCCAGCTAGAAGAAACAGCGAGTTCACCAGGAAATAAACATCTCCAACAACCTTTTCCACTTCCAAGAATCTGTTCAGTCTTCATTTTGAGGGATGAAAGAAACTGGTTCTGAATAAACGCCTTGGACTGAGCCCAGAGAAGAAGAGCAGAGGGGGAAAACGAAGGTGAAGTTAGCCTGGGTGAGTGTTGAACAACACGAACATGGGAACACAAGTGTGTGTAAAATTACCCACATGACTAAGAAGATGAATTAAGTTACAGGGAAGTTTAAGATTTAGAAATGTCCAGCTGTGATCCTTCAGAGGTTCTGTTTGTTGCATTGTCCAATACCTGTCCTTGAATATATTTGGTTTGTAAATCGTCTAAAAAATAAAGCACAGAACCCTTTTTTCGGTACAAATAGATTGTGGTTTTCTTATGTAGAATTCTGAATGTAGTTGTTGGGGACCTTGTAAGTTTTTTATGCCTCTCCTTAGCTGCCTGATCAGAGAGAACCATGGAAATGACTCATTAAAGACAAGTCGATCAGTATAGAGAATGTGATGGTATCTCATTAGGCTCTGTGAGGATCAAGGTTGTTGGTTTTTATGGTTTAAAGGATTAAATGAGATGCAGAACTAAAAGTAGTTTTTGGGATTTTTGTTTCCAAAATGCAGTAATCAGGGTTTTTTTTTTTTAATTTACACCAGCATCTTCTCCTCTGGTACTGCTGATTCTATTGGGCCATCATGTTGGGAAGGACAGGAACCTTCAGTAAACGCTGCAGATTCAAATTCCAGCAGCATCGCTCCCATCCCTCCTCTCCTATTCTTCCCAAACTTCCCAGACTGCAGTTCCCAGCAGGCACTGGGAGCAGGTGGTCTCAGGTGAGGCAGGAGGCAGAGCAGATGAGTTCAGCTAAGATCAATAGAATCTTAAAGGTAGGAATGATGCATCTTTCAGATTTTCTGAAGTTTGATCACAGATGGCATGAGGCTCTATGTATCCCCAGGCCAATGAGTACAGCCATACCTTTCCAAAAGGCCCCGCCTCTCATGGAGTCCTTGGTTTCCATAGCAACATGCTGCCATCGAACAACCCTTGTGAAGATAGTCGAAGCAGCGCCACCTTTCTGCCGGCTCCGGGCGGCACCCTTTTTGCCGTGTTTGATGGTCATGCAGGGCCAGCTTGCGCGCAGGCCATCAGCCAGCGACTTTTCTACTACATCACCATGGCAATGCTACCACTGAGAATGCTGGAGGAGCTGGAGTGGGCGGTGGAAAATGAGCGAGCCGTGCCACAGCTGCTGGAGTGGCATAAGCACCCCCAGGACCACAGCTTCCATGATGGAGGGTCAATTTCCTTCCACAGTCTTAGAAACTTCTGGCAGGAAAGGCTGGAGGATGGCGAGGACCAGGAGGTAATCAGGCAAGGAGCTCCCACAACAAAGACAACAAAGTGTAATTTACATACTGTTAGCTAACCTGAAGACTAAAGAGTGCACTTTATGTCTGTCTTATGTCGGAAGCACAACTGCCCAACTTTAGCACCTAAACTTAATCCTGCTTGTTTTCCAGTTGTCTCTGCTCTACCAACTAAAGGCTTTGAATAGTTTTGCTTCTTTCTGATTCAGGGGCTAAGCAGTCCTTGTCAAATGTTTCAAATAGCATCAAACTGATTACAGGAGGACAGCAATGTCAGTTTCTTAAGTGTTTGTTGTTTAAACACTGTCACTGAAGCGTCCAGCACCAATCTTGAAGAAATCAAAACTGCAAACACTAAAAAGGCATGTCCAAAGTCCGGCCTTTGTGCCAAATGCGGCCCGCATACACATTTTTAGCAGCTCACAGGCTCTTGTAATAAAATCAAGTATTTGCACTCACCACCACTTTCTATAAGCTATGATTTCTTGATTGTGATTTGTTAAATTATGTTATTTTTGTAACTTTGATCATTTTTTACTTTGTAAACTTGTGGCAGCGACTTGTGGCTACTTGACCTTCAGACCTTAAAGGGCCAAACGAAAACAGATTGATTTGTTTTAGTGATCAAAACCACAATTAGTTATACTTCTGAGATAAGACAACTATTTGTGCTGTTTTCTTATTCATGTGATTTAAATGTACAAGTTTACTGTGAGCATTTATGGTGAAAAATATCTAATATTTCACGTGAACCCAGATATGATGTTGACAAAAGTTTCTCTCTCTTTTTTTTTTTTTACCAGACAGATTCGTTGTTATTTTTTTTCTGGTCTTCAGATATGAAATTCAAAGTAATTCAGTTAAAAATGTATTTAGATGTATTCCTGTTTTATGTGATAAATAAAAAAAAGTCTCCCATCGCAATAAAGTTTTCATTAAAAAAGTTAGTTTGCGTTTATTGTTATTATAAGGGTTCATAGAATGCAGACTAAATGGTTGGCCACCAAGTCTGGTCATCTTTCCAAAAGGTTTGGACACCCCCTGCTCTAACAAAATACCATGCTTTAGTACAATATTAAAGTGTTACAGCACATAGGGCCTCTGCCTCCTCACCTTAACACTTTATCTCTTGTGATGACATCTTTCTTGTATCATCTGATTGAATACAGGATGAAGGCAAAGTGACGTCGGCATTGCTCAACGCTTTCCGTCGCCTTGACTACGATCTGTCTGTGGAGGCCCAGGTGCACTTATCGCTCTCCTCACCCAGGTGATGTGATTTACACTCAACCCCGAAGTGATCAAACCCTCAGCTTCCAAAACTCATAGCCTTAGTTTGACTTTCTTAAACAGCTGCCTTTTAATGTCTGTTCATAGACGAGTGTCTGTCCCGGGAGAAGGACTATCTTTATCTTCTCCCCTCCGAGTGGCGCTGTCCGGCTCTACTGCGTGTGTCGTCCACGTCTCTAGTGGTGTCCTGCATGTGGCCAACCTGGGTGACAGCCGGGCTGTTCTGGGTGTCTTAGACGAAGATGGGCGCTGGTCTGCAGTCAGTCTCACAAATGACCACAATGCCCAAAACCCAGATGAACTGCAAAGGATTCTGGAAGAGCATCCACCCTCTGAGCGTAGAACTGTGATCCGGCATGACCGCCTGCTGGGTCTGCTGTTGCCCTTCAGGGCGTTTGGCGACGTTCGCTTCAAATGGACCGCAGAGATGCTGAGACAAGTCTACGAAAGTCGGCCTGATGTTCTGTCTGCAGTCGATGATGCCGTCCGAACTCTACCCCAACACTACATGACTCCACCCTACCTGAGCGCCCTCCCAGAAGTCACCCGACACCACATCAGACCTACAGATAAGTTCCTGGTCTTGGCGACGGATGGACTCTGGGAGCTGATGCACCGGCAGACCGTCATCCAGCTGGTGGCAGAACAGCTGACAGGTAGAGTTCTGACAGAAAGCTGCTTTTAAAAAATAATTGTAATGGTCCATTTTATTACAAATTACTTTGTGCCTATGTATCTGACATCACGTCATGAGGTACTATCATAACATTCACTTTAGCAGGGATCCTGAGCTGGTTTTCTCTGAAAGTCCTCTTGGTTTGATAGATGTGAAAGCTCACCTGATCTCTGGTTTGAATCAAAAGAGATAACTTTGGTCCTCAATCACATGTTTTCTGGTACAATTTGCTTCAGTGTAAATGTGGACAGACGTTCCCTGAACTACAGAGGAAAAAAAAACAGATGTTCCACTGTTCCTGTGGAAGGAGGAGATGCTTATTCCAGTCCGTTCAAAACTTCCTTCCAACAAAATGGATGCTGAATGATCAGCTTTTGGTCTGACATGATTTTAGGTTCAGTGTTTGCTTCTTTCCTGAGAGTGCTGTGTATCAATCAAATCTGAAGAAGATTTTTTTCCATTGAGAGTTCTGTCTGCATCACTTTGAGTTTTCTCTGCAGGTTTTCTGCAGGACTGATGAAAATAATAATGAAACACATCAATGACAACATTAAACAGGATGTAAGTCCTCATGATGGATAACCAAACCTGTCTGCATTCGGAAAACATTCAACTTCCACTCCGATAGCCCAAAATAGAACATATTTTATGCATAACTGCAGTAGTTCACCTCGATATTATGGGTGAGATCATTTGACGTGGAGCAACCTAGCCCCCCTTATCATCACCCATGACCGGGCTGTCAGTTTACAGTCTCTCATGCCTTTGTACCCAGATTAACATTACCGGTGCAAAAAAATGGTGAGCAATATTGGAGCTATCCAGCCATAAATATTTGAGCCAGATGCCAGCTCGGAAGAGGAAAATGAAGACGTACATGGAGCTAGTCGTCTACAAGTGGATGCATCAGAATAGAGAGGAGCAGAATAGGGCGTTAATGACCCCACCAATCTTTTTTTTTTTGTAGATCTTTTTCAATTGCCATTTCTTCATCTTCTGTTTTACCACAATTTGAATACAGAAATGCTTAGAAGTACAATTTTAAGCCTAATTTTCTGTTCATGTTCTCCATCATCCAAAAAAAAATGCTACAATAACATGTCAAAAACACAGAAAGCACAATTTTCATTGGAGTGGGTCTTAAAACTAGCAATATGCCACAAAGCAACCCACATTCCTGCCTAACTTCCTGTTTTTTTCCTCATTTTCCGATTTTTTAAAAATATCCAGATATATGCAAACTCTACTCGTTTGAACTTAAAATAAAATAGGAAGTTTAAAAATAAAAAATTCTGTCTAAATACATCAGTGAATTTTTATTTGACTTGATCAATATCATATTTCATGCCATTGTCAGAGTGGGAAGTGCAACACCTGCCTGTCTGAGGGAGATCTGAGTGTATTTTGTAAATCTGTTGCTGTTACAACACTTTTTATCCGTCCTTCAGGTCTTCAACAGCAGAGACCTTTTGTTCCCAGTGAGGACATGACGCTGGGCAGCCTGCACCGCCTCCTTCTGGAAAGGAAGGGCAAAGTACTGTCTGTGCTGGAGGACCAGAATTCTGCCACTCACCTGTTGCGCCATGCCCTGGGCGATGACGGCTATGGAGGCGTGTCCCCGAATCGCCTGGCCAAGATGCTGAGCCTCCCCACAGAGCTGGCTCGCAGGTACCGCGATGACATCACCATCACTGTAATCCACCTGAATGAGCTCTGACAACTGCAGAGCAGCAAAAATGAGGGCTTTTAACCTTCAGGTATCCTCTCCACATCTTCAGGGTGTCTGAAGCTGCACCACGAGCCTCTAGAGGTCAAGGTTTCATCATGATTCCTTAAAGGGTTTTAAGCTTTTTTGGTAGAATTTAAGGCCCTGCTTGGATATTTTCATGGATATGAAGCCAGAAATGTTGAAAAAATGTTTTGGATTTTAAATTCTGTTGTTTTACTTCCATACTAAATGTATATTTCCTGGTTTTATTGGTTTTCAAGAGTGAAATCCAAAATGATAAATCTTTTTTGATAAAACCGGGCTCTCTGAGAAATGTGAATATCTGAACAATAATATACTGTTTTATTATACAGAATGTGACTATTAGGAACTCAAGTCACAGCATCTAATCCATCAAACTCTGGGTAGCAACTGAATTACTGGGAACACTTTTACAGTAGAGCAAAAGATGATCGGAGTGGGTCTTTAAAGGTAAAGTTTGAAGGTTTCATCTGACAGGATGAACAATTTTGACATAAACACTGAAGCAGCTTTTCTGTATTTTTACTGTAAAAAGAAAGACTCAAGTCTGTGGTCATCTATTCATGACCAACTCTACATTCGGCTGTTTTCTCTGAACCTCAGAGCTGCCAGTTAAAATTCTGTAGAAGACACTGAACTAACACTCCTACCCTGGCAGCTTCTGATACGCAAACCCACTTGACTAGTAAAGCAACATTAGACAGAGCAGGATCTCTGAAGGGTGCATCAAGTGCGCTTAACATGTTACACATCTTAGCTGATATCGGCTTTGAAACTACATACATGAAAACTAGTAACATGGGGGATGGATGCTGGATATGAGGCCCTTTTGGAATCAGATTTGCAACTTCAAGGTCTAAAAACTACCAAGCGTTTCACTAATCTGTTGACAGTATGTTATACTGACCACTGCTACCCTTCTAGTTTGACTTGGACGAACTTTAAAGTTTGGAGCTTAAATATATTTCTTTTAAGTTTTTCACAAGAAGGTAACAAAAAGATAACTAGTGTTTTTAAGTCATTTTTTTTTACAAATATAAAAATGTTTTTGTCTGTTTTATGTGCAGTACGGTCACGTTTAAAATGAATAAAAATGTTAAAACTGTAACATTCATGCATCATCCGACTTCTGTGTGGAGAAGATGCCTCAATTCACTGTTATGGATTACGGGTTTTCTGATAAAAGCATTTTAAAGATTGAGATGGAATTTCCCAGCTAAACTTTTTCTTGATGTGGTTTATCAAAAGCAGGATGACTTTAACATACTCCAGTTATTCTGGAGAATTGTCTTATGATTTAAATTATTTTAACTCAGACTTTCACCAACAGTTTGAACCAAAACTATATTATGCATTTATGCTCCTATGAAGATAAATCAAGTCCAGTTGACACCATTTATACAGAATAGAATCTACCTTGATAAATGAGACTGTACGAGACACGTTAGATTACCCTATTCCATATTGGTGTGCTGGTCAGGATCAATTAAGCTTACAGAAATGGCTGATTTTGTTGGAACAATGAGTTTTCTGCAGATTTGGTTTAATTTTTTAATATAAGCATAAAACATTGGTGTTTTTCCAACTTGAGCAAATTTTAAAGGTTTTACTAAGAAATAGAGGAAAACTAAAAAAGGAAAAACCATCAGAAGTCACAAAATGGCAAAGATGTAACTTTATACCTTAAAACTTTGACGTTTACGTAATGGCAGCAGAAATGACTGAAAAGTGTCACTGGTACATCATTGTGTTTTTGGTTGTAGTTTTCCTGTAAGCGGTGCAGTGAAAGTTCATATTTTCCTGGGAAAAACCCAACACACCTGGCTCTGATACAAGACGCTTCTGAAATGCCAACCGATGAGAAACAGACACAGAAACTCGCATGAAAATAAAATTTAATCATCAGTTTTACAAAATCAAATCTGTTTACAAAAACAGTTAAATACCAAACACCCCTAAATCAACCAATCAGATGACAGCCTCCCACAGCTCACAGAGCTCATCATTGGACAAAAGTCAGATGGTGCAGGCCTCACTGAAACCACGCGCATTCGAAGACAAGAAGCATGGTGATTACATGACCAAATGATCATGAGATAACACCAGCAAGAGGGCGTGGCCTTTGAGCCCAGGAGAAGAGAAGAAAACAAAACAAATCTGAATTGGATGAACTGACTCACTGGTTGACCAATAGCAAAAAACAAATCTGAAAGAGTCGACAGGCTCTAACGTTCAATCACAGAAGAATACTGTTGAGTCATCGTCGCAAAGGAGGGACCAGCAGCTGTGTGGCAGTGACCGACTCTGGGAAGAGTTTGTGGTAGGTGGGCAGGGGAACGTACGCTGCAGTGATCAACTTACCTGAAAAACACAGGTGAGGGGGGTGAAGACTGCGCTACCATTGGTGCAGAACAACACAGCTGTCAAGTGACACAACTCACCACCAAAGAATCTTCCGTGCAAAGCGTTGACTGCAGACATGGCAGCAGGGATTGACGGACACTTGACATAGACGTTTCCCTGAAACGCAGAGCATAGGTAAGAGATCGTCTATCCAGATCGTTGAGTCACTACATGCACCATTTACGGTTACGGTCAGACACACGAACACCTACACCCAGATTTTGGAACAGAATTTAGGGTTTTTACTGATTAGCTGTTGTTAAAATATTAAAACAGATGTTTTTTTTTTTTAAATCAAGTAAACTATTCAATCAAAACCATCCCCTGTTGAGGATCGGCTGTGTTGTGCATCTGTGTTGACAGTGCAGGACACTGCTTTTGGAAAAGGTGTACCTCTGCGGAGTTCTTGTCGACATAGATGTGAACAACTCCTCCGTGTTTGTTGCACTCCTCAATGACATCCTTCTGGATGTCCACCTCCCAGCCAAATGTGTGCTCACTGAAACACACATATTCAGATGAGCAACTATAGCAGTCACTAGAGACCCTTATAGACACACAGGTGCATGTTTACCTGCTAGGATTGAACATGTTGGACAGCTGGAAGCAATGAGTGGCGAGCGGCTGAGAGGGAAGATTCAGAGCCCCAGAGTTCATGTTGACGTTGAGAGATGGATTCATGGCAGCTGAAACACAGGACAACAGCTAAATTACACATTTACACAGACACAACAACACAAATGTGTGTAAGTATCAAACTGTCACATACTTAAATCGAAGTGTCACCATTATCAGTAGAAGCATCAATTACTTTTTGAAAACCAGTATTTGTATTTACTTAAAGGCTAAAGGTTAATTGTTAACCATTTTACGCTGGAAAATAGCATGCATTACCAGAGACAGCAGCCATGGCCCCAATTGCGATGGCACCGCTCATCTGGAGAGCTTGCTGAGCTGCAGGAGGGATCTGCAGGCCGGTACCTGAAGACACACATGCAGATAAGGTCACGTGTGGTTGATGCCGTGATCAATTGGATATCTGGGAGTGTGGGAATGGAACCTCACCCTCTGCCAGCCGGGCCATGAGCTGCAGTCTCCCTGTGGTTCCTAGATCGATGCCGCTGCGCTCAAGCTCATCGTTGTCCAGAATGGATGGAGCCGTGGAGGGGTCGGTCCGCTCAGTCACGTGACCCACCTTCATAGGCCGACCTGCCAGCTCAAAGCCGTTCAGCTGCTCCAGAGCTTTTTTAGCACATTCTGCATCTGAAAACTGATATTGGAACATTTAGGCTTTTGTGTTAATGAGACAAGTTTCAGACTGCAGCTCAGGGGGGAGCTAACCTCTGTGTATGTCCCAGACTTCATTTATGAACAATCAGAACAAAGTGCCAACAACAAACTCACTGTAATGAAGCCGTAACCTTTAGACCGTCCGGTCTCACTGTCCATCATCAGCTGGATGTTTTCAATCTGAAAAAAACAACAGCTGTCACATACAAGTCTAAGTCTGTGTGTGTGTGAGCAAACAAGAATGTGTGTAAATTACCCGTCCAAATGGTTCAAAGATTCCTCGCAGCATATCCTCTGTGATGTTGAAGTGCAACGAGCCCACATACAGCCTCATAGGTCCAGTCATGCCCCGTTGCAGGTTATTAGCCGCAGCTGCAGCTCGGTTCTTTTCTGCCTGTAAATAAGCACACACATCAATTCAACCATCCAGAGGATTCAACTATTTCATGTGTGTGAAATCTGTGGAAAGAGTCATACTTGGGAAGCCTGGACAATGATGGGGACTCCCAGCAGCCTTTGCCCGGTCAGTCCAATGGCCAAAGGAACAGAACTGGCCTCTACAAACTCAATGTAAGCAATTCCCTTTGACCTGCGCGAGTTTCTGTCAGAGATCATCCTCACATCCCGCACCTGCAAGACAGCTATTACTATAGCAGCAAATAAACGGAATGGCCAACATCAGCGGAAATCTGCGACCTGGCAGTACCTTTCCCACTGCAGAAAAAAACTCTTCCAGGTCCCGTGGTCGGATTCGTGCCGCCAGCTGCATGCAGAAGACAGTCCGGGCGTCACGCTCTTCTGGAGTCAGGTTGTCATTAGGCATCCTGTGAACAAAAACAATCAGGGTCAAACAGGTTGTCAAAGTCCACACAAATGAACAACAGAAACAAAACTACTGGTGCCCCCACCTGATTGGACTTTTTTCTTTCTTGACTGGGCTCTTACTCTTTGACCACCTACGGCTTAAACAAAAACAGACATTAGTGTTGGTTTCAAACACTAGTGTGGCAATTCAGTTGCACGAACATGCATGGATTGGGGTCATGGTAAACTTATTTTGAGAACAGGAGGAAGCGAGTCACTCACTGCTTGTGATGGTCTTTGTAGCGGCCTCCCCGCTCTCTGCTGCGGCGGCGCTCTCGGCTGCGGCTTCTTCTCCTGTCTTTGCTCCGGCTGCGTTTGCGTTCCCGGCTGCGACTCCTTTTCTTGTCTCGGCTGCGACTCCGCTTCTTATCCCGGCTGCGACTGCGGCTGCGCCTTTTCTTCTCAGACCTACAAGGGCCAGTCAAAACAAGGCTAAGAATAAGGTACAGCTCCTGCTGCAGGAACATTTTTTATTTTACCAAAATGGGAAAAAATGTCTGTGAAGCTTAAATCAGCTGACAATGAAACTGTGAATGTGTTCTTTTACAACATTTAATTATAGAGTTTATACATTTTTGTTCTTGCTTTTTTCTCCTTTATCTTTGTGTATCTTGCTGCTGATATAATTTCTTCGGTTTATTTATCTGTGTATGCAGTCCGGGAGACGCATATTGTACATCAAAAGCTCATTTAAATGGTTGTTTTCACTTGTTTAACCAGTAGCAGAAATTATTCTTAAAGCAGGAGCTGTAGGTTGGGATGTTCTGTCAAAATCATGTCAGGTTTATCAGTTTTAGGTTCAAGTGTACATGGAAAGATGTGAAGCTGTTTTGGTCTCATTGTTGAGTTCATGACTTTCCTAACCAATCTATTACAGCAACTAACTAGCTGAAGGTATCTAATCTTACACAAGGGGAATATTTGAACATAACCGTAAATTATTATTATTTTAAAAAAATTTTTCCCATTGTCATAAAAGACTTTCTATTAACATATAATATGATCCAGCAATAACATGAAGTCACTGGGGTGGAGTTACCTCTTGCTTCGATCCTCCTGTCCATTGGGACTCTGGCTCTTGTCCTCCTAAGCAGGTCGACAGAGAAGAGCGTGAGGAGGAAGAGGCATCATTCAGGGAGGGGCAGAGAGAATACAACAGTTAATATTTAAAGAGCCAAAAATGCAGTTCTTTTGGCATTGGGATGTCAAGAGTCAATCTTTGGCTGCTTGGGTGGCTTAAAGGCAAGTCTGTTCAAGTTCTAATGTTCAAGGAAAGGGGGTCAACTCCACTGCCTACGTGGTGTTCTTTGTGTGGTCTCCTTTGAAGAACCCCATAGCAGATAGGAGTCCTCCTCAGACTGCAGGATGGGCCCATCCAACCAATTCCAACACAAACTCAGTCCATCCTTTTAACCGAGAGTAGTACTGTTATGGAGTTAAGTCCAGTTATAATCATGTTCAAGAAGTCCCTACAGAACTCCAGACCTCAGGAAGATATGTGTTACAGCATTTTATTACCATCATCAACCTAAATTACCCAATTTCCATTACCTCTCTCTTAAAAAGTCCTCATTTGAACTAAAATCAAACATAAGTATAGTCTGGTTTGATATGTTTGTTTTTTTTATGAAAACTGTGTGCGAGTGACTTTTTTAAATCAACTGCTTTGCTTTTATACTGCTTATATTGCTCAAATTTCTTTATAATTAGGGATTGGATATTTTTTGATTGGGAGGTTTTTGCTCTTACTTCGTTTTGCCCAGTCACTCACTGTTGGTACATTTCTGGCCTGGGTGCTGTAAAGTGTAGAACAGTATGCTTAACTTAAGGTTTCATGTCAGAATCCAATAAGTGATGTCAGAGATTATGCATCCAGGTTATCTATGTCCGTAGTTTAGACAAGTAAGCTTGAGCAAATTAACTCCCTTTACCTGCTCGATATCTCCTGAATGGCAAACTTTTTCCGAGCATGTTACCTACCTCAGGAATGTCATACCTTCAAAACTGACCTCAACTACAACACTCAGAGCAGGTAAGCATCAGCTACAGTAACTCGTTTTAAACTAAGAACTCACCTGGACCCAGACAGACCAAAACAGATTCAGAGTTAACACTTCTCTGATCTTTGACCAGTCAGTCATGTCTCAATTACTCCACCCTCAACTCTCAGTCCTTCTTGATAATGGGGAAGGGGTTGGCCAGGACCCATGTGAAAGTTACCCAGGGAACTACAGTCATGTTACCATGGGGACCACAGAACAGCAAAGCATAATGGGGCTTTTTTACTACCTTGGTGTCTGTGACAGATCACACTGGCATTCAGGGGAGTACAGATGAGAAATCGTTAGGCAAGTCTAAAAGAGAGATACATGTGCATTTATTTATGACAGTCTGATAGGGTGCCACCGCCACCACAGCATCATCAACATCACGTGTCAGCCCCACCCTACTGCTCACAAGTACCGCGCAGGGAAAAGTTTAGTAGATCTGTTCTGACAGGGTCTGTATTCCAATGTTCCTCTTTTCAGCAATGGACAAGCACAGAATGAGTTTTGGATGAAACTTTATCACATCTGTGTTCCTTTTTGGGGTACAATTAAAACAATGATCATAAAGACACTGTTACCATCCCCGAAGGTTTCAGAGATGAAGCAGGACGTCTCTGCTGACAGTGTTGAGGACGAAAAAACCTAACAATTCCATAGAGTCAGCTGAAATAGGCAGATAAATGTCTCACGTTCATCTTGTTAACGTTTGCTTTCACATATCACACACAGGAATTAACTAAAAACAAAAGCTTTTTCCCCAGGACTGGTAAAAAGGCACAAAGAACCCGAAACAAACTTCAGCAGCTGAACTTCAAACTGTTTATCATTACATCCTAGTCTGCTCCAACAGAAAGAGAAAAGTTAGAGACCCACTACAATGAAAAGTGTGTTCTTGGTGGTTTTAAAGTGCTCTTGTAGCATTTTTCTCATGATGGAGGACATATATAAAAGAGAATTAAGCTTACAATTGTATTTCTGAGTATGTCTTTATTTAAATCATGGTGAATCAGGAGCAGACAAATAAATGCATTGTAAAAAAGCTTATAGTTGTTAGAAAGAAACTACAATCGGCAGGCCACAGGCTCCCTGCCGCTCCATTCTGATGCATCCAGTTGCAGACAAATAGATCCATGTACGTCTTTGTTTTACTCATTCGAGATGCCATCTGGCTCAAAACTGTATGGCTCCAATATTGCTTGTTGATGTTAGTTTGGGGTCATAAGGGACTGTAAGCTAGCGAAGAGCATGTACACAAAGGGATGAGGGGATATGACAGCGGGCTCACTCCGGGCTAACAGTCCCACCCACAACTCAGAGGCAAATGTCTAATCAACTCAAGCCTCCCTGCAGAACTATGCCCTAGAAATCCACACAGGTTTTTTTTATTTATTTGGGATAAAGACGGCACAGTCATAATTTAAAGACCACTGAGAATGCTTTTGCAACAAATCAAAAGATGAGTGGAGTGGGACTTATAATCACCCTTTCTGGAACATACTGACAAAAAAAAAATCTAAAGAGTGATGCTTCATTGGAAACCCTCAGCTGAAGGGGAACTCCTGTGTATTACTGTTGATGGCTGTGTAAGGAGCAGTAGGGTCCGGCTGACGATCGACACATCAGGGGACAAGCTCACTCACCTTTCTAAACGGAGCTTCCAGCAGCGCCTCAATGTCCAGGTCATCCGCCATTGTGCTCCTGCACAAACACAAAAACCCAGTGTCACTTTTGTCTGGTATTCCTGACAATGAAACAGAGTAACACATGACAGAAACTTGCAGCAGAGCAGATGAGGCTTGTGTGCAAGATGGAAACATCATTACACACTTCTAAATCCTGGATTTGTTAAGTGTTGTAGTCATTAAGAGTCTATTTTAAACACTCAGAGCAGATCAAGCTATAAAACCTAGAACAGCACCATGAGTCTAGGTACTAAACGCACGTTTACATATTTTTAAAAACACAATAACACCCAGAAGGATCATATCATCCAGACATGAACAAAATAGGGTCCACTGTGTTTCAAAAACCTCCTGGTTTACATGATGATCACGTACGAAGAAGTGAAGTTGAAACTGTTTCTGCACAACCGGGTGAACACGCGGTATGTGGATGTGTTCGGGGGTGTTTTGGACCCTGATCACCCCCCAGATGACCTACACGAACCTGCAGCTTTATGTGAAGCAATACTTCAGAGTTTCGAGGGGTTCATTGACGTCACGGACCCCTTATTCTCGCGGTAGTAACCTGGTAACGGAATCGACCCGAACAGTATCAGAACATGTGCCGTCTACTCTTGTCGGCTGTAGATCTATAGTAGCGGGTGATTTTACCCCATTCTTGGATAGAAAAACGTAGATTCAAGCGGGGCAGTACTAACTGATTCAAAGTGCTACAGCACTTACAAAACGGTAATGTAGCCAAAATTGGTTTACGTGAACGCATTGTCCAACTTTGGTTTTGAAGAATAACCGTTAGCCGCATTTGACACTGTCCCAGCGCGGCTCCGCGCGAGCCCCCGTCCTTCGAGAATAGCAGCTAACAGCTAACGGGCCTCTCGCGATACGTGTCTGCTTTTACCGGAACCTTCCAGAGCAGGACGGTCAGACTGCACTTGTAACCGACTGTAGGATGTTCATGTACCTGAATATACGGCAGCTCCTCGCGTGAATATCCGCACACCGTCACCCTGTCCGTCTGAAGCAAGTTTTCCAACCTGCAGCTCGAGGATTCGAGGTCCAGAGAGCGCGAAAGTTCTCGCGAGAGTTTAATTCACGGCGTTGGACCTTGAACGCGGTTTAAAGCAACAGGACGATTTTTTAAAGCTATACCGAACGAAAATGCCACAAACAAGAGTGTATGGCGGGTACCCCGCAGTGACGAGTTTGGGATTTAATACAAAAATGATTTAACAATGTCCTGGGCATTAATACACACAAAGCCATTGTGTAAATGCTTTTTAAATGAACGTTTCATTACAACAAAAATGAATATTAGTATAATTAGTGTTTTTATGAACTCCAAAAAATTATTTTTACAGTAATGAAAAATTACTAAACTAATTTCCAGTACAAGTTTTTTTTTTTTTTTTTTAAATATGACAACAAGTAGGACAATGTTCATTCTTTTGAAGATGCCGTTTATACCTATGGAGCCAATTTAAGCGACAACTTTTTTAATAAAAATGAAAAGTGTGTGATCCTTCACTTTTTTCAGTGCACAAATAATAAAAATAGAACAAAATGCATTTGAAATAATATTTGTAATTTACATTTCTTTTGTGCATTGTAGAAATTCAGCAAATATGAACAAACAGTATTTACAAAGCTTTCCACAGTATTTTCTAACATGCAGACATATAAAGAGAGTTTGTCAGTTTTTATACAAAAATAAAAACATTCCAGTTTAAAAGTAATAGCTGTGCTGCTGCATGGTGGTAAAAATGTCCAAACTTGAAAAAAAAAAATTAAACAATGACTTGGAATAAAAAATGACCAATTAACTTGTTACCATAAAAAAGTTACTGCACTGATGAAAGTATTGCAAAACTCTTGGTAACTTTCAGGAACTGATCCTTCATGTTTTACGTCTTGTTTGCTGTTTGGAACATGCAGAAGATTTTTAACCACGATAGGATGAGAAGAGCAGATTGAAAGACTACCTTTTCAGATTCATGTTAGTTCTGGCTACTCTGCTTCATTTTGAACTTTCTGAGGCACTACAATGTGGAGAAGAGCGCATTTCTTTGTGTTCAAGCTGTCAGGCTTACTTAGCTTAAAGTTCTGATTAGATTAAAGATGATATTTGTAGTACTTGTAGTTTGTCATTGTTGCCAACTCTGATCCAAATAAATAGAAATTATTTTTTACTTTTCTGTCCTTGTTTTTCTTCCCTATCCTATCTGAGGACGAAGGTATAATTTTAATATTCCACACACATAGTTCATCAAATCAACGGGATCCACGTTCCTGATTGGCGCAAAACTGCCCTCTGCAATTTCATGTTTATCAGTCAATTAGATGTCATCTTGCTCGGCTCGCTCCTTGGAGGAAACCCACCTGCTGACGATCACTTCCTGTGGAGACAAAATGTATGAAGAGCACCAGCAGACCACGCTCATTGATACTTTTGGAAAAATTGAATTGTTCTGAGCTCCAGTTTTATTTTGTGTCTGACCTAAGCCCAAAAAGACAAACAAATTGGTAACATGTACAAAGCAACTACACCCAGATGGGGAAGAATGAGGAGCAGCAGATAGCTATATAAAACTGGCAGCGATGCTGAACAGAAATCACAGGTCCTCACCTGAACCTTCAGCTTGCTCAGGCATACAGGTGAATCAAACTCCGCCTCCAGTAGCTCACCAGGATACACGATGTAACACAGCATCAGCTCCTGTGAGATAACATCAATAAGTGGGACAAAGTGGGCCTAGTGGAGCACACCTGGCAAAACTGTACCTTGGAGACACTGGCAGTAATTCTGCTAAGGGCAGCAAACGAACGCCATGAAAACGGACGCAGCGTTGAGCCCCTGAACTCATCATCAGTTTGTTCTACAACCACAGAGTAACTACATGAAGAGGACAGGCATGATTAGACAGACCCATAAAACCCTGGCTGATCAGAGTAATGTCACCTGAGTGAGCGTTACCTGGCATGGTAGAAAGGAGGTCCTTTCCTGTAAAGCACTAAAACACAAAACACAAAATTATAGTTATCAAGCTTCTCCCTTCACCTCAATTTAAGAAAAGTCTTTAACGGACACAGGTAAAAGGCCTCTGCTTCCTGTGTGATCTTACTGAAGTCTACACCATACTTGGCCCCGCTGCCTCCTTTGGGGACCCAGCCCCTACTTCTAAAATGATGATATGCAGCATAAGAGCTGATGAAGTCTGGACGCAGAGACCGGAACATTTGCCACAGCTGGATGACTGACAGAGGCTCCTGACCAATCACAATGCAGAACAAGGTTTCCTTATATATGATAATGGTGTACTGCATCAAAAATAAAAGCTAAATCAATGATAGCTCACCTGCTGCAGGTACACAGACAAGCAGCCCAAGCTATAGACAAGGAAGAAGGCCTGCAGGGTTCAGAGACATACAGGTGAGTAGATCGCTTAAATGTCCCAACTGTGGATGCACATGGCAGGTAGGTTACCTCCTCCAGGCTGAGCTGCAGGTACTCCGTTAGAGACAACGGGCTCCGCTTCACTTCTCTGACTCCACCTTCACTCTGCAGAAACACAAACCTAATCAACAGCTTCTCAAAGACTCAACAGTATTCAGATTCACATGATGACTCACCTGGTTCTCAGGGACTACTAGCACAAAACCAGGACCTGGAACCTGAAAACCAAGACCCGGTTCAGAGTCTTCATCAGAGTCATAGCTGGACTCAGAGTTCTGGTCCAAGTTTAGGTCCTGTGAGTCTGACCTGAATGTTGAAACAGTTTGATCAAGGGATTTCTCTTTGATCCATGCAATGAAATCAAGCCCCCACATCTTAATCCCAAACTAAAAAAAAAAACAGAAGCACCAAATGTTTTAGTTCTTTAAATGAACCCTGGAGTTGGGTTTATAAAGGCACAATTTCCCACTGACTCCAGAGTAATAAAAATTTAAATATTTAAATCTCTAGCCCAAAATAGGAATGCATGCACAGGCCGAGTACAAAAACTTTATGGTTTTTATTTCTTTATTTAACTCTTCTTGACAACTTCCTGTTTTGATTTCATTAGAGCTTAACCTTTTAATACCGGAGTTTGAGCTCTGGTGGTGAATCTCTTTGAATTACCGTAACTCTTTGAGTATTTTTGCAATTAATGTAATACCAATGAATTCGGACACTGAGGCTGGTTCTTATCAACACTTTTCAGTAAACAGTGCTGCATATCAACAAGGCTGCTTTTCACAAATCTTTTGAAATCACATCAGCTGCATAAACAATTGACGATTTCATAATTCAAAGAGTCTGTGTTAGTTCCTGTTGTCAGTGACTGCTCTGGTATTACTGCTAAATGGCTGTATTCACTTTACATGCCATTGGAAATCACTTACAGAGGAATATGTCACAATAAAAACACATTCAAACCTTTTGACTTGACTTCCAAAGATGCTGAAGACAGAACTTTTCTTTTTGATGACACTTCCATTGATATAAAACTTGCTTTTGAAGACCAAATTAGCTATTTTGATTAAGGAAACTATCCATTCTGAGCCACTGACTTGCTTTTGAGCGATTAACTATGCATTCTGTGAAAGGTACTCGCTTTTGCAGGTTATCTATCATGTTTTGCAGCTTGTACTAATTCTTTTGAGAAATACCTTAACAGTGGTGCAAACTTTAATACTGTTGTGAGAAATGCACCAAAGCTACTGAGAAAAACTTGTGCTATTTTTTAAAGCAATTCTTGACTGGGCGGAGCAACCTGAAGTCAACATGGCAGACCTATTTCACCTCCTTTTTGCTGTTCAGAATCATTTGGGTGACATCAGAGATTGTCTAGTTAGTCTTTGTCTATGAATGAAACAAACACTTCACCTGCAGCGTCTCTTGGCCTCAGGCTCCTCCACCTCAGAGTTAATTCCCAGACTTTTTGTGGTGTCACAAACTCCATCCTCTGACTTTGCCTCCTGAGCCTCCCTCAGTTCACGCCTCACGTCCTCTATCTCCATTTTCTTCATTAGTTCATGAAAGATTTGATCCACAGCCTCTGCAGACAATCCCTTAGCAGACAGACTTGCCTTTGCCCACTCAAGCAGTTCCTCATACCTGTAAAGAGCTGAAATGTAAGGCAAGAAGTGACGCCATCAACTTAACAGACAGAATGAGATGCTACTGACCTGGCCTGAGAGACAACAGGAAGGTACAAATCCTCGAGCTCTGTAAGACAAACAAACCAGCTGACTGCACAGACCTGTGTGTGTTAGAGCAGACCAGTGACAATTTCATTGTGCAGGTGTAGACCTACCCTCCCATTGTCCTGAAATGCTGTGATCTGGTCGGGCTCTTGACAAAATGCCTTTTCCAAAATAACCCTGAAAAACAAAACCTGGTAAGGTAAATTTGAAGTAAAGCTGCACCGTTTTTACTTGACATGGGTCTTTCCATCACTATGAGTCCTGGTGGTGAGAAACACAGAGTGTCGCCACGAGTCCATGGAGAGAAACACAACAATGAACAAAAACAGACATATTTCTTCATTTTGTGACAGCTTTCTACCCAGGTAGTTAAAGGATTTGCTTTGATTTTGTATTTTCTTTCAGGAGTGTCAGATTCTAATATTTTTTTAAAGAGACCCCAACCCTATTTTACTGGCCAATCCAACTGTAGCCCTTAAGAACAGCTGGACTGATTTGTGGTTGGTCTATTCTGCATAAACAGTTATGAATTGGTGGTGATCTACATGTTCTTCAGTTATTTGAGCTCTACCTGCTGCTCAGGTGTTTTGTCAATAAGAGGTTGTCAGGGCAGGCGTGTAGGAAACAGAAGCAGGGTAGAAATGTTTTGACTCTGGCAACCTGGTCGAGAAACAGTATGTGAGAAGCTGTGACGCTCACCCTTTCATTTTCACATTCCTGTTATTCATATTAAAGGAATGATTAGAGTAAATTGATTTTGACATGCTTTTATCCAAAATGGCAGTTTGACATACGATTTCCTATGACTATGACCAATGACCAATGAAAATCAGACATGGATTTGAAATTGAACAGAATCCTTTAAAGAAATGATTATATCTACACGATATTACCAATATTATTTGCTCACTCATCCAAATGATCAGAATCAGGTGGTCTAATCACTTGGCCTGACCACAGGTGTATAAAATCAAGCACTCAGGCTTGCAGACTGTTTTCTCTAACATTTGTGAAAGAATGTGTCGCTCTGAGGAACTCAGTGAATTCCAGTGTGGAACTGTCAAAGGATGCCACAACCGCAACAAATCTTCTCGTGACATTTCCTCTCTTCTAAATATTTCACAGTAAACTGTCAGCTCTATCATAACAAAATGGAAGAATTTGGGAACAATAGCAACTCGGCCACGAAGTGGTAGACCACGTAAACTGATGGAGAGAGGTCAGCGGATGTTGAAGCGCACAGTGCAAAGAGGTCACCAACTTTCTGCACAGTCAATTGCTACAGATCTCCAAACTTCATGTGACCTTCAGATTAGCCCAAGTACAGAACACAGAGAGCATCCTGGAATGGGTTTCCATGGCCGAGCAGCTGCATCAAGCCACACATCACCAAGTGTAATGCAAAGCGTCTGATGCAGTGGTGTAAAGCACGCCACCACTGGACACTAGAGCAGTGGAGATGCCTTCTCTGGAGTGATGAATCACGCTTTCCCATCTGAAAATCTGATGGATGAGTCTGAGTTTGGAGGTTACAAGGGGAACGGTACATTTCGAACAGCATTGTGACGAGTGTGAAATTTGGTGGAGGAGGAATCATGGTGTGGGGTTGTTTTTCAGGACTCAGGCTTGGCCCCTTAGTTCCAGTGAAAGGAACTCTGAATGATTCAGGACACCAAAACATTTCGGACAATTCCACAATTCTATGCTCCCAACCTTGTGGGAACAGTTTGGAGCGGGTCCCTTCCTCTTCCAACATGACTGTGCTCCAGTGCACAAAACAAAGTCCATAAAGACATGGATGACAGAGTCTGGTGTGGATGAACTCGACTGGCCTGCACAGTTCTGACCTGAACCCCATAGAACACCTTTGGGATGAATTAGAGCGGAGACTGAGAACCAGACCTTTTCCACCAATATCAGTGCGTGACCTCACCAATACGCTTTTGGAAGAATGGTCAAAAACTCGCACAAACACACCCCTTAAACCTGTGGACAGCTTCACTCAGTAAAATTCTGCAGGATTGCGTTGTTGTCAGTCGGATCTAACAGCGCTGACCTGGTTGTGTATCCTCCTGATATGTTCGGGATGGCAGACCAGCACGTGCTGGTTGATAAGCTCTGCCCGGTAACGGCACTTCTCCCCGGGACTCCGGATGACCGGCAGCGGAGCCTCCAGTTCTTCGTAAACGCGCGCGCGCCGCCGGGGAGCGCGGAAGTCGGCCTGCATTTCTGCGGAACTTTTACTAAACGGTCGACCTCTTTGAGGGGTTCGGACCTGGATATTTGGACATTTGTCTGAACCAGTCTGACCACGTGGGCTTATTTTGCAACGTTGCTGTGCACGTGGGCCCTCCTGGATCAAACGGGTTCCGCCAATGCTTCTTTCGAATCTTCCTCTGTAGGTACCCTATTATAGTGTTCAAGGGAGCCACCTAGTGTCGTGGAGGTAAACTACACGTCCACAATTTCTAACCAATTACCTGTCAATCAGCATACGGAATAAGGACATGTTTACTGTTTTCTTTTGATTCAATTTAAAAACAATCTTTTAATGCATCAACTATTTGCCTAATTTAACTGCAATCATGAATGATTGACTGAGCAAATAATTCCACAATACTGATTCCAAAAGTTCTGTCAAACATGTAGAATTCTTAACAATTCCTTTCTTCCCATTCATCATACATTTGGGGTGAAACAATTAATTTATTAATTTCCAAAAATCCAACCAGATCAATCTGTTTGAGGCAAGTTTTTAATCGAATCTACCTACACTCTTTTCAACATTAAACAAATCAGTAATAATCAATGATGGATAATACAATTTGGATTGAAGCACAGTAGGCAGTTGGTTAATTTTGCTACGTAAAACGTAGCAAACAACCAAGTGCCCTCACAGCGGACAACACACAGGATGCCAGCAAAAAAGGATAAAGTCCAATCTGTGGAAACACTTTGAATTAGGAAAGACATGTGACCTTACAGTGTGGTATCATGTTCCAATAACGTTCCCTTT
Organism: Oryzias celebensis; assembly: GCA_014656515.1. Taxonomy (NCBI): domain Eukaryota; kingdom Metazoa; phylum Chordata; class Actinopteri; order Beloniformes; family Adrianichthyidae; genus Oryzias; species Oryzias celebensis. Next base: position 12,505,126 of record BNCR01000005.1, read on the forward strand.
TTATTATTTTGATGTGGAAAAACAACAGTGGGCTGAACTTTGAGACTAAAATGTGAATGGATCTGTAATTTATTCCTGTTTACTTGTTTGTACACATTTAATTTATACTTGATTATCTTGCAGGAAATAAAAGAAATCTGGAGAACTTCACCTTCACCATTTCAGCACCCAGATATTTGTCTCTGAGTTACACTGGTTGAATTTTTGGCTTAAGATGTCCATGTGTCCAGATGTCCACATTTCATTATTCAATAAACGTTGCTATGCATTTGTGAAAGCTTTAGGAAGTGTCTTAAATAAGAAATATGTTCATTAGAACTTGTGTTTTGTCATTTCTGTCAGTGTATTTGTCCATGCCCATGTCTTCATCTTCTGTGCTGGTTTGTCTTTAGATGAAAATAATAAATTGTAATAAATCCTGCTCATGTCTGATTTGTATACAAGAGTAATGTTTATTGTGCAAAATCACCCAAATAATAAAAAACAAAACAAAAAAAGATCTTCAGCAAAAAATAAAACTGTAAAATGTTTAAAATGTTACAGCAATCAGAGAAAGTTTAATACTTGTTTTAAACACTTATTTCACAGATCAGTACAAAACAGCTCACAGATTAAGAAGACAATTCTAAAATATGGATGAACAATATTTTTACCTACAAGTTTGACCTTTGGAATAGTTTAATGTTGTAGTTTGGTCTCTGCAGATGGAGAAAAACAAAATGAAAGCTTCTGGTTTAAGAGGTGCTTACAAAAGAAAAAAGAAAAAAAAAAACAAAGTTTCAGTACTGAAGGGTTCAAAAGTCACTTTTGTCCTGTTTTGACCCATACCTGCTACTGGAAATCTATATATCATACATAACTGATATCAGTCTGAACACTTAGTCCAGTAGGTCTGTTTCCATGGTGTCAGAGGTCAGGTTCTTTTAGCTGCTGGGTTCTGCCTCCTGTGATTTGTCCACCATATAGAACTGTTGTTTTTCAATGTGTTGGACCAGTGTGGTATATTTTGACACCCTCTTCATCCTTGGCAGGATGAAGCAGCGGGTAAAGTCCTCTTTGCTCAGGGAGCTGCAACCCTCCGCTGTCAGGACAGTGTTTAGGAACTGCAAGCAGAAGCTGAAGCAGTTGTGGTCGTCCTCGTGGAACCTGGAAGACAAAGGTGGGCATAGGCTTTGATTGGGCATCACCTTTATTAACTGTGTCGCCTGTAAGTTACCTTTGCCAGACGGGGTCCCACATGGGTCCCTCTGAGAAGCGCTCTAGGTACTGATCCCACTGAGCCAGTAGGTGGAACATGTCTGGTCGGACCAGAGGGATGCTAATGCAGCGCTCCCAGCCTCTTTGTTCTCTCTGCACCCCATTCTGGGTGTAGTTGTACACTACTCCTGCACACAAGTACACACAGGTGAGCTGCAGGCTCAAGCTTTCAACAATTCCAATCTAACTGTACTTTTGTCTTCACACCAGCCTGCAGAGTTCAGTAGAAGTGAAGATGAAATACCAAACAACAAGTTTGACCTTTTGTATTGGAGATCCCGGTGTGCAGATCTGAAGTCCCACTGAAGTCCCTATAGAACACAGTAGGATGAAATGGTTATACTGATACAGGCAGACCGCTTTGCGACAGATTCATTCATTCTGGTTACAAATGATATAATGTGAAACAGTTAATGCTACATGAAACTGCTTCAAACTATTTAAAATCAGGTACACCGATTCCGTATGTCATAAAAAGATAAAGAACATTCTGTCTTAGAATGACGACAAGCTCATTTTGACTAAGCATGTTCCAAAAGCTTTCCAAAAATCAAATTAAAAGCACAATAGATTTTATAATTATGTTGATAGAGTCTACAGTTTTAAATTTAAACAATTCATTTTTTGTTACCTTAGTTCCAAATTTTCCAAACAAAATAAATTTCAGTCTTCAGTACAACTCGTTCCTAGAACTTCCAATAGTAGAATGGAGTTCAGAGCCTTTGGTTTTGTGGGTCCATTTAGGTGGAACAAGTGACCATACATAAGAAGTGGACTGTGTGATTCCCCCTCTCCTGTGTTCCAAATAGGTTGTACCTGCTGGTCCCAAAAAGCCGAAACACCATGGACTTCTCCGGAACTTTCAGTGGATTACTGATTGGATACTATGGATGAGTGGCACAATTGAATTTTCCCTGGAAATAAACTGGAAATATGTGGTATTGATACATGTCAGATTGGTTCTGTTAGATAGGACTTGGTCTTTTACTGTACCAGCCTTGTCCTCTCTATTTCTGTGGTTTCCACGGAGAGGATGCAGATGAGATGGACTGACACATCCCAGCAGACCATGGTGTGATCTGGGTTATTTGATACCATCTTGATATTTTGCACCTTGCTAACAAAAGCTCTGGGTGCTGGAGTGTAACGTGTTGTCCAACAGAAGTGCCACAAGGTTTTGTTTCACAACTCGCCCCCTTTTCACACATTCAAACACTTAAAGAGAGTAGGTCCTAGAAAGAGTCAATGAAAATAGGTGTGTGGTCTCAAAAAATGTAGTAGTTTGTATGTTTTTGAACTGGCTGCACTATGAGTTGTCTTATATGGTGAAAAAAAAATCTATAAAAACACACATTTTTGCATCTATTCTAGAGGAGATTTTTCCACGTGAGAGTTAAAGAAATTCAGCCACATGTACATTAGTTTATTCATAAATCTAAACTTGTATTCAAATGTTTATAAAGAAACAAATACCTCATATCCTCGCTTGTGCTCTTACATTGTTGGTGGTGGTTTTTACCCGTCGAGCTCTGACCAATAGAAAGTCACCTTAGTAAGGTCAGCCTTTTTAATCTGAGGCAGGTGTGCAGCTGACACCTGAACCTCCGGTGGGTCAGGTTGCACCTTGGCATGTCTCAGAACCCGGTGAAGCTAAATACTAGCAACCAGTTTCACTTCTTCCTCTCCTATCGCTCCTATCAAATTATGTTTAAAGGCAGTTTCCGAGCAAGTCTCAGCAAGTCTCAGATTTCTTATCTTTGATCCAGATTCTTCTGGTTTCTCCACTGAGACACCAACGTCTTCACTTACCTGAGTTCTCTGCACAGACTGACACAGTAAACCACATCCTTTGCTCCCTGACTTGGATATGCAAGTTTAAACATCAGAGCTTACCGGAGTCATTCACCACTTCAAAACCCACTCCAATGAAAACTGTGTTTTGGTATTTTTAACATGTTCTTGAGACATTCTCATGATGAATGATATATATAAAGAAAATTAAGCTTAAATAGCATTTTTGAGTTATTGAAATTGTTGTGAATCAGGAGCAGACAAAAATGCAATTGGAAAATGCTTGTAGCTTTGACGTACAGTCAGTGAGCCATAAGCTCCCTGATCTGCTCCATTCTGATGTATCCACTTCATAGAATGTAGATAGACGAAGTCCATTTGTCTATGTATCTCGTCCAAGCTGGAATCTGACTCAAAACTGTATGACTGGATAGCTCCAATATTGCTTGACATTTTTGTGCACTGCTAATGTGCAGGTTTGGGCTGTGAGGGGACTGTAGGCTAGTGGGAGAGATTGTAAACAGAAGGGATTATGGGACCTGAAGTAAGGCTTACTCCAAGCCCATTGTCCCATCCACAACTCAGAGGCAAATTTCTAAGAAATTACTGCCATTCTGCAAAAACTATGTCCTAGAAAACAACAGGTTTTTCAAAAAAATCTTGGCTAAAAATGGAAATATAATTAAAAGACCACTTGAAACACATTTAAAATACATCAAAAGATGCTTGAAGTGGGACTTTAACTTTATTTTTGGGAGTCAAGAGGGGCAGGAGCTCCCCAAGGCTGAATTTTGGGACGTTTAGCCTTTAAACACATACAATTCTTTCCTAAGGTCTGGTCGTGGTCAGAAAACTTGTGTTTTTTATTTATCACAGATGATGACTTCTGAACCTTAGAGGAGCATTGTTTCAACTGTCTTCCACACAAACCCCACATGTTTCTGTCTGAGCTGGACCTGAATGCCTCTGTAGGTAAACACATCAGTTCACTGGAAGTTTCTTCACATGTGATCGCTCTTACCTGGTGTGGTTGTCATGTGCAGGTGCAACAAGGAGGCAGCAGGAGCTCTTGTGCCCATTGGTAAAAGGGGAAGGTAGGCTGACCGGTGCCTCCTGCAGTCTGCTTCCCCTCAGCGCCTCCCCACAGCTTGGGCACTGTTCCGGAACAGAGAAGCAGAAGATGTCCTTCTGGCAGTGACTTAGTCGGATCACACTGGGCTCCATCTCCTCTCCTTCTTCTTCTCTACTCAACTGCTTCTGTCACTCTAGCTTGGTCTCATCTACCCTCCCCACCTCTGTTCTTCGTGCCACTACCTTTGAACTCCTAATTCCTTCTTCCTGACTTGGCTCCTCCTACTAACACAGTTGTGTGGTCACAGCCTATTATACGATAGCTTTGTACTTGGCTCCAGCCAACCAGGTGTCAAGCTGCTACACAACAGTCATGTGATCTGCCTCACCTGTAGCTGTTTACCTCAGAGCATTGACCTTTGGAATGTGTGCATATTGTCATCATGGAAACCGACAGTGTTACTCTGGAGGAAAGCGTCTGACAAAATAGGATGTAAATAGAGAAAAAAAATGAATCCAATCCAAAAAAGCTGAAAAGGTCTGAACAAGGCTCTGAAATGTTTGCGTTTATGTTAAATTGTAGCTTTTGATTTTATCTGTGGGAGGAACTACACCTTCTGATAACCATGAGCCATGATCAAAAGTTGAATTGGTAAAAACAACTTAAAAAAAGCCTGCATGAGTAGCAGAATAGAGATGTAGCTGGTCAGGGGACACTCAGACTGCTGGTCTGCACATTTTCCATCTCACTTGTCAGAAGAGATCTGATCTGACAGGTCAGGTGAGTTTGAGACAGACTTTTATACATGGACAAATGTGTCACAGAATCTTGTCAATAAGGTTCAAGAATGGTAGTTATGCTTAAGCCCAAAAGACAATTTTACAGATTTATTTATTTTTTAACACTGGAACATCCTTTATAAAAGGAAAAAAAAGAAAAGAGACTACTATTCTTTAAAAACAACAACATCCTTATGCTTCTTATTTTAACAAGAAATAGGATATACTGTAAAAAGTTGTTTGTCAAATGAATTAATAAATTCACAAACGTAAAAAAATGTGCTCATATAGACCTGAAATTACAATGTGAGTTTACTGGAGTCCATGTCCTTTTCAGTACATACATTGTTTAATCTCAACAAAGGCACATTTGATACATGAAATATATATATATATTGTTTTTTTGTTTTCTGCTATCAAAGAAAATAGCAGAAAAACCAGTAAAGGCAAAGCTGATCTCTCAGCACTCCATTCCTAATGTCACAAGAACCACAGTTGGTATGGAAATAATCAAGCACAGATGCAAAACATTCTGGAACAAAGTGATCTCTGTCTGTCAAAAAGGATTTCCTGTGTTTCCCAGAAGAAGATCATAAAGGAAGCGTTTGTTCCTCACATATGACTGAAAGACAAAGAAGCTTCTGGAGCAAGAATTTAAAAATGAAATGAAAAATTATCACAAGCTGAGCTCCAAAATTAAGTAGGAAACACACAATCTGTTAAAGGTCAGTCAGTAGACAACGTTTGTGAAAAAGTTGAAAGTCAAAAATGTAACAGTTTTTAAAAAGAAGCACCATCTTTAGTTGTCAAATAGCAGAGATCACTTAAATTCTTAAAAAGTAAATGTCAAATTAACAAGACATGTATAATATTTAATGCCACATTTGGTCAAAGTGTGATTATACCAAGAAAAATAAAAAGTGTTTGATTGTACTGCACAATGCATTGCACTCTTTCAGCTAAGACACATGACATCTAACTTAAATGGGAGAAAAATTAAGAAGAGAAATAATTCAATTTAACACTGTCAGTCCTCCGGTAAATAAACCATTGTGCTTTCATGAAATGTTGTTTGTGTAAACACAAGTATCCATTTAAGTTAAATGCAGCAGACATTAAAAAATGATTAAAAACTGATTTTCACACATACAGAAGTATGAACATTTGTATTAAGAATGAGAAGCCTTTGAACAAATTTCTATTTTCAGCTGAACACAGCATCTGTGTAGACATAAAATTCGTTGTGTTTCTGCTCATCATCCTGATCAGTGAAAAAGGAAACAATAAAATATGATAGAAAATAATAAATAACAATAACAACAACAAAAAAGACAGATGTAAATTTTACAAATCTCTCGGAAACACATGATGACCAAGAAAAGAAGGCGAAAAAAGCTTTGATTGTTGTTTGTTTATTTGTTGACTAAATACTGAGCACATGTTGGTATTCCTTAATGTCACTTGTATTTTTAGTCTCTCTGAATGTCATGCAAAAAGAGACACGATGACGTAAACTTCATAATCAGGTCGTCCACGTGGGGTGCTGATGCTCCACGGCAGCCGGAACTGTCCTTCTGTGTCTGCTGCTCAACGTCGGAGTGGTTAGAAGGGAACGCCAAACACAACTGCCAAGTCTGAAGTCCGCGAAGAAGATGAGCACCAGACAGGTGACATGTAGGTAAGTGTGCGGTTCTCTACCCGTCTATCACACACTTGTCCGTTTGGCTTTCTGCCCGTGCCTGACTCGGGGTATTGCGCGCGCTCTTTCTTTGTGCTAATGTTTTTAGCTGTTAGCTTCGAGGCTCAAACTGGTTTAGACTCACCTGCTTCACCAAATAAATCAGAGCAGCGACACAACTCGGGTGTGAGGACACCTCTCGAATCGATCGGTGACGATTTCTGTATTACGAAGGCTTTAGGGTGAGGCTCACGTGTTACCATGGAAACGGTCAGCAGGTGATGTTCAAATTCACATTATTGCTGAGACTTCTAATGTTCCAGTAACACAGTATGGCTATGAGTACTGTGGGTGAGTCCCTACTACCATATTTAAAGTCAGAGTAAAGGTGAAGTGATATCACACCGAAAAAATGAAAATCATTTTCACAGTATCCCCCCCCTCTAAATTTTCGTTTACTAAAACTTATTTTTGATTTGTGAACATTCAAAAGAGGGACATTTCATTGCTCATTGCTTTAGCATACCCGTGAAACAAAGTAAGAAATGTTTAAATCTGCAAACACATTTTTGTAAACTCGACTGTTGATTTTCAGTAGAACCTTATTTTGATTCTGTAAAAATAATTTTTTTTTGATGGCAAAAAAAAATATAAATAATTAAAAAACCACCCCCACAGGATTAAAAAAGAGTCCCACAAAGCTTTCCCCTTTTGCTTAAAAAGCAAATATGAATGTGTACTTTTTTAGTTAGTCAGAAAGACACATTTAATTTTTTTCTTAACAAAATTATGTCTGCAAGATGAAAGACACATTGCAAGGCTGGATCTGAATGGTTTCCTTCAGAAGCTCAAATTATTCCAAGAGATTTATAATAAAAAGTTTAAAATAAAATGCCATTCATAGCAGTCTACCTTTTTGTAACAAAAGTTGATGCTTTACCATTTTTATTTATCTCCTTTTTGCTACTTTAAACCTTTTTTTTTTATTTCGTTTAGGTATAGCAATAGTACAAAATGGGGTCTGTTAAAGCACTTTACCTTGCATGATCTGGTATTAACAGTTTTTAGTTAGCTATTCATGTACATTTTGTTAATGAGAAAGCTAACGAATAGATAATCAAATAGCTAATAATAAAGATGAATAATAATAAAGATGACGCATTAGAATAGCAGTATAGTACTGCCACTCTTTACTAAGGTCTGGAAATTTGTGTCACCCATTACTTGGTACTTAGTTTTTACTTTTACTATCTTTTATTAGAAAGTACATTTTTAGGAAGAAAATAAGTTAATAAGAACCTTTCTGTGGCTCTTCTTCAAAGAAGAACGGCAGAAACCCTTTGACTTTTTGAGCATCCTTAAACTTAATTGGAGCTTTAATAGGACAGCGTTCTGAAAATCTGTGCTAAGTGTTTGCTTCAGGTCACAAAAGTTGGACGTCAGCTGGGATTACAGGTTTTTTGTGTTGCAGGTATTTTATCCATGGTGTGTGCAGAGAGGGCAGCAGGTGTTTGTTTTCTCATGACCTGACCAACAGTAAACCCTCCACCATCTGCAAATTCTACCAGAGAGGAATTTGTGCCTACGGGGAGCGCTGCAGGTGAGACCAAACCCACGTGTTTTTCCTTAAAGGTTCTTCCAAAACCAACGATCATCTTGGGAATGAAGTTTCAAGCAAAACATTTGTGTGTTTTATTTATAGGTATGATCACATCAAACCTTCATCCAGAGGGGGGGGTGCTTCAGAGGAGACCACCAGTGGAAGCAGAGCTGGCCGAGGTGAAGGGAAGAGGCTTGTCTTAAGGGACAGAGGTGGGGCCTTAGCTGCTTGGCCTTTAAACGCATGAAACAGATACATTCTCACCTCTAACCTCACCTCTTCCTGCAGCTCTGGGTACTGACGGTGCGTTTGGGGGCTCAGAAGATGGTCTTGGGCTAGATTTCTCTGCAGCAGCAGCAGCAGCAGCTCCACAGTCTTACGTTGATGCTATCAGAACTGGGCTTGACACCTCCACACAAGATCAAGGTCAGTCACAATTATACTCATCTGTTTGGCTGGTTATTTTGGGGAGTGCCATCATTAACATTTTTTTTGTTTTTGTAGCCCTTCAGCCGACGGCTGAGGCTTTGCAGGACTTCGCCCCTCTTTGTCCATATGCTGCTAACGGACATTGCTTTTTTGAAGATACTTGTACGTATCTCCATGGTGACCAGTGTGATGTGTGTGGGCTGCGGGTGTTACATCCCTATGACCCAGAGCAGAGGAAAGCACATGAGAAGGTGTGCATGTTAGTTTCTGTCTTTCTGTAACCTGTCTGACTGTCAGTTTTGAACCGTTCTCTTTTATTTTCTGTTTCAGACATGTCTGCTCGCATTTGAAGCTGACATGGAAAAAGCGTTTGCGGCTCAGCTCAGTCAGGATAAGGTTGGTGCAGTCAGTCCCAGAGATGGAGTCTGTGGTGGTGGCAGCCCTGACGCTCACTGTTTTTGCTCAGGTGTGCTCGATCTGCATGGAAGTGGTGGTACAGAAGGCGAATCCTTCAGACCGGCGGTTTGGCATCTTGTCCTCCTGCTGTCATGTCTTCTGCCTGGCTTGCATCCGACAGTGGCGCTGCACCAGAAGCTTCTGTAACAAGATCATAAAGTGAGAACAGCATTCAGGGTCTAGGAAAGGGTTTTGAGTGGTCTGTAGCCTCTGATTCACAGTAAAACTGTGAAAAGATATACTAGTTACTAGTTATATACTGGTTATATGTGAAACCTATAGATCTTAATCCTTTTAATGTCGATTCTACTATTTTTAAAAATAAATTAAAGTCCACAAGTGTTTTAATAACTTGAGTAAAAGTCAATTTTTTTACGTAACCAATAAAATAGCTTTGTTTGTATAGGAATTTCATAAAAAGTAATTAATATTTAACCAAATTGTATTAAATCATTGCCACATAAATCTAAACTGAATTGAAAGGGACATTGACAGTGACATTAACCCTGATATTCTACCAAGGCTTTAAAGAGTTCTAACCAAACATTTAGTGTCTTGATTCTTGAAAATGTTTGACTTTTTATTAAAAAAGAGCTGAGTATAGTCTGGAACTCCAGACTTATCACTACAGTGGTTTTTGCAAGAGTATTCTAGCCTACATTGTAGTACTATGTGTACTTTGAAGGAATAGAACTACAGATTGTCTCCACAAAGAAGCAAACAAAGTGATAGGTCCTGTCTGTGCTTTTTGCTTTCTCATGCCACATACTTAATAAATAACTAAATAATCCCTCATAGCTTCATCAAGATCTCTCAGAACTTCTGGGTGTATTGAGGTTTTGGGACTTTTGCCTGTTTTGATCAGTGCTTCACTCTGCACCTCAGATCTTGTCCAGAGTGTCGGGTGGTCTCAGAGTTTGTAATTCCTTCGGTGTACTGGGTGGAAGACCAAGACGAGAAGGACCACTTAATAGAGCTCTTCAAGTCCGGTGTCAGGTAAGCTTCCTGTCTTTGCCTTTCTCACTTCCTGTAAGCCATTAATCTTTAGTGACTATGTCTTTGCAGTAAAAAGGCCTGTAAGTACTTTGACCAGGGCCGCGGCTCATGTCCCTTTGGAGGAAAGTGCTTGTATCTACACGCCTTCCCAGATGGAACCCGAGCAGAACCGGATCGACCTCGGAAGCAGCTGAGTTCTGAAGGGAACATCCGGGTAACAAACTGCACCTGTGTGCTCTTAGCTGCTGGGATTTGTAGTTTATAATGTGGCATTGGCTTCTTGTCTTTAGTTCATGAACAACGTCCGGCTGTGGGATTTCATCGAAGAGCGTGAACAGCATTCAGGCCCGTCTTTGCCTCCCTTGGATGATGACATCACTGAGCTGCAAGAGCTTTTCATGCAGATGTCAGGGCCAGGCCAAGAGGGACCAGACCCTCCACATACTGCACTCCAGTAAAGGCTGCCTTTCCTTGTCTCCATGGAAACCTGTGGCACATCAGGACTAATGCTTTAAAATATGTGGTTGTGTGAGCTTGTTTATGACATAAAATGTTTTATGTATTGTAAATATAAGTCAACACAGAACCTTGTGCAGTGGGACTTTGGTGTGAAATTTTTAAATTTATTCCCATGCCTGAGTGAAAGCTGTACAACAACTGCAGTGAGCATAACCACACTGCAGCCATCTGTTAATGAGTTTATCCTCCAGACACCATTGAAGTTCACTGGAGTAGCTCCTTAATTTCTCATTGTGGTTCTAGAAGATACATTTGCAGCAGTTCCACCATCTGTTTGCAGGGGATAGTGATGAATCTGAATTTGAATATCTGATAAGAATGAGAAACACCTGAATGATGACACATTTTGGTAGTCTTTCCACCAAGCTGGTTCCCTTTCTGGTATGGATTCAGACTCAGGGCCAGTTTGGCTTACCAACTTCTTAGGTCAATAATTGTTTTTTTTAACTTGCATCAGCTCTTTGCTAAGTCAAGGCTAAAACAAAGTCACATTGGTTCTGTCAACAGGAGCTCTTAAATGAACAGTTATGAACCAGAAACAAATTTATTTTTGGTGGGAGAAGCACACGTTTCTCATGCACATCTTTAGTTGAAAATGAGGTTCTTCTAATTTCACAAACAGACCAGCATATCCTAAAGTCTCTCAAATATATTTTTGATAGTTGAAACATCTAAAAACAGAAACATCTGTGCAGGTTTTCACGTCGGCAGTTTTAACTTGGGGACAGAGATCTGGAATGATTCTAGAAGGTGGTGGACCGTCAATAAGCTCAGGGTCAGATTCCCAGTTTCTTCATTGGTATCATTGTTCCCTCTACAGTTAAACTATTATTTTCATTATGTCGGAGCTGATGTTTTATTTCTGATTGCACCAGGCAAACACACCATGATACACCATGATGTGGAGATCTGTCGACTGTCATTTATGTTTTAGGACATGAACCTGAAGCACCTTTGTGAGAATAATGAAAGAAAAAATGATCAGTTATAGAAATTTCAAGAATTGTTTTAATTTATTTGTGGTTGCCATGTACTTTAACATCTGTTTGTACTTTTGAGCTCATTTACCCACAATATAATGGTGGATTTTGAATATAGCTTCTGTTATAACAACCTGACTGCCAAAACTGTAAAAAAAAGAAAAAAAAGAAATGAATGTACCTTTTCATTGTCACTGTTCATCTTCCCCGTGCTTGATTCTGCAAAATCTGCAGCAATAAACATTTTTTGGAGTCCTCAAAAAGGACTTTAGAGGTAAAGAAGGGAATGTAAAGTTTGGCTCATGTATCATTCTGGTACTCCTGAACATGGAGATCTATTAACAAAAATTACCAAACAAATACAGGGTTGTGTCAGGAAGGGCATCCGGTGCAAAAACTCTGCCAAACCACCAGTGTGAATTGGTGAAAGCTGATTTACTGTGGGGACCCCTAACGGAATAAGTCCAAAGGCGAAAAACAACAATAACCATGAAGAGAAAAGCGAGTTCTGTTGTTTCCTACTGAGGGTCAGGTTCAACAGAAGATACTCACCATTTAAATTTTGCTGTGCAGATCCTAATCCAATCAGGTGCTCTGGACAATTAAGGAAAGCAAAACAAAGATAGAGGAAGAAAAAAATAGACAAAAGACCCCCCACTCCCTTAAAAAGTAATAAGTAAAATTACTAAAGTAAAAAGTAAAAAGTAACAGAGACAGAAAACAATTAAAATGTAAAATATATATATACATATATTTAGCTTATATATTACATATATAGCTTACATATATATTTTAGCTTACAATGAAGACTTATTACTTTGTCTCTATGAAGATTTAGAGATTATGCTCTCTAGCGGAGGCCAGGGTGTCGAGGTGGACATGTTTATCTGGCAGTCTTCTTAGGGTGGCTGTTAGAGGTCGCTGTACAGAGTTCCTTTGTTGATCTCCGTGGTAGATAGTAAATGGGCTTATGGCTGCAAACAGGTATCTTTATCCTGGAATGGGGGACATCCCTTTTGTTGTCAAAAGTGAAAAAGTTGGGCATGTGTTCAGTTTCAGGGGAGACTAATCTTACAGTGTGGTAAAAGATAAAAAAATCAAATTCAAGAGATTGAGTATGATTTTTGTGGCTCAGAGACTTTTCACAGATCAGCTGAGAATGGAACTCAAGTTTCATAAATTAACATAGAAGCTAGATACTTGAGCTTTAACCTGTGCTGTGAAGAACATGTGCTCTGTGAGGGAGATATGTTTGATGTTTAACTTTTCATTTGGATTTATTAATTTGTTCTAGACTTTGTCATTTCTTGTTATTAAAAATGTTTAAAGTTCAAACTCTCTCTATGCTTTTTCATCTTTCCGGTGTTCTCTCTCGGCTCTCCGGCCACGTGTCACCTTCAGTCAGATTAATCCCTTCAGATCACCTTAACTCTTTGCTGTTGAGAGCAGAGAGTCAGGCAGGAACAGGTGGCAGAGACACCTCCTCCTCCTCCTCCTTTTCCTTTTCCTTTTCCTCCGCACAGTTGGACTCCCAGACTGTGTCAGGTCGCGCCGGCTGCTCTCTTTTTTGTTTTGCTGGTGTGGAGCTGGCCTGGCTGCCTGGGACTGTACTGAACTAAAAACAATCCCAGAAAGCGGACTGTCAAGCGTCAGGAGGAGAACGAGGGGGAAGAGAAGAAGGAAGGTGACACCTCTGCTGGCCTTGAAGTCTTGAAGGGAAAATTAAGACAGGAAGGTTGCTGGACTGAGAACCTGCTGCCACAAACAAACCAGGGAGGCCCAGCAAAGGCAGAATGGGAGCTTCTTATGGAAAGAAGGTCAGTGCTTTTTGTTTCTCAACCTCATTGCTCTGCTTTGATTTTTTACAGTCTGGTGCTTCCATTAATTTCTTGGTTTGTTCATGGATTGTCAGGTGATGCTGTAGGCTCACCTGCTGCTGGACTCAACTTCAGGCACGAATCTCAAATATTTTCCTTTTCTGCCCTGTTTGGTTAGTATATCAGAATCCTTTGGAACAAAGAACTATTGGTGATAAATCAGAGCAGACCGGATGACATTCTGCTCAAACAGGCTGACCTCTAGTTGCTCAGGAGGCACCACAATGGAACATCAAATGTATGTCTTTAATAGACTCAGATTGTCCCTCACTATTACTTGTAAATCCATGATGAATTTGTGCCAAAAACCACATTGACCCCAGTCTTCATTGGGAGTCAAATGGTGCCAGAGAAATTTCATCTGAAATCAAACGTGTTCAGGTGATAAGTGTGGTTTAAATGAGCGCTACTTTTATTTTATTTTGAAATTGCTTGCTTTGCAGAGTTCCGCTTCCTGTCTTTGTTTCACACCTGAATTCTGTCCCCAATGGCCCCAACTGTGCCTGTTTTTCATATAATGCGTGTTCATAGTAAACTACTCTCCAGCCTTCTTTAATTTAAGTTTTTTTATTTCAATAACCTGGACAGATGAGAGCTAATTTCTTCATCAGTTTTTCTTCTCTGCTCACTTTGTGTCTCTTTTTCTGCCTTACACACATTTCTTGCGAAATCCTTTTGTTTGTTAGGACTCTCTGAGGTTGTCTTGCTGTAACCCTCATGAAAAAGGAAAACCTGAAGTCCACTTTAGAAGGATGTATGCCTCCGTAAGCCACTGAGTGAAGCAGAAGAAACAAACAACACTACCCCATAATTCATCAATGAAATGGCAGATTTGGGATTTTTGCAGACACTTACTGATGTTTCTCATCAGGTCTAATACTACAGCAAGTTAGTGCTGCTAGAAAGTAGCCTCAACAACTTTTAGAACAACTTTGAGTTAGGCAGCCTAATCCTGGTCTCAGGATCTACCAGCTTTATTATTTCAAACTCTCTCTTTTCAACTTCATAGGTAATTAAAATGTTGTTTTTAAATGTTTGTGAAATGGTTATTACATAGTTTAGATGTTTTCAGGATATCAGGATGTGGAGTCACTGAAGCAGCTGGCTAGAAATTGATTAAAAACAACTGGTAGATCTTGAGGACTAAGGTTGTTCTATTGGTTGTGTTGTTGTTCCCTGTGAACATGTGGAGAACATGATGAGCTCTGATTTGAAGTGAGACTAAAAGTCATCCCTTTCATTGCATTCCCTTCCATCATCATCAATTGTTATGGTCAAAGCTACTGAAATGGAGCTCAAATTGTTTGCTTGGAGTGAAAGTCCATGTCAAAGACTTGTCATCTGCAGGTCGTGTAGATGGTTTTTTCATTCTTTTTACGAAGAGGAAAGTGCTTCTTTTGCCTCCGTTGGAGTTTCAACTCAAGGTTGGAAACCTGAGTGCGGACAAATATTTGAGTTATGAGGTGCGCCTGAGGTGCACCTGCTGGGTGGGGGTGTGTGGAGGGGTTACGTTGGGGTGCGCCTGTTTCTACAGCAACCAGCAGCTGACAGGAGGCTGGGCAGGAATGTAGCCTCATGTGTTGAGGGGGTTATTTTGAGTTTCCCGTCAGTGTTATCTCACAGCAGAAGCATGCGTGTTCTAGGTCTTATGTAAGCTGCAGCCACAGACAGGAATGTCTGTAAACAGATCTGGGGGGTGAGAAGCCCCTTCTCCCCCCAAAACAGGTGCGTTGAATTGTAGCCACAGCACACCTTTGGATTGTTGATTATTAGAGATTCTTATAAGTCCCATGTGCTCATTTTTGTCATAGGTCTCATAGTAACCAAAAAAATTGGCACAATTTGTCTTTAGAACAATCAATGATATAATAATGACTGCATGCTTACAAAATAGCAAATTAATAATGTAAACTTCTATTAATTATACTGGCCTGTTTAGAACAAAGTCTATCTCAGTTTTAAGGCTTAAACATGAATGGCATTTTTCAGGATCATTCTGTTGAACTTCAAATTAGATTTAGGCCAAAAATAAAAACATTAGAAAAGTCAAGAGCTGCATCTCCGACTTCACAAACCTCATTTAGGTTGTCTGGATCTAAAGGGATGACAGCATTAATAAAATACTGATTTGAATGGTAAACGGCATACACTCATGTAGCACTTATTGGAAGTCCTAACATGCTTTAGCGTCACATTCATACATACATATTCACACACTGGTGGCATCTCCACTTTAAGATGTCAGCGGGCACGGCACGAGCTGTTCGGAGGTCAACCACTCTACCTCTGAACCACGGCCAGCCCTAGTCATTTAACAGGACTAATGAACACAAAATGATATCTGGACAAATCATGAGGTCAAGAGAAAGATGTACTTAAACATTTAATCCCAACATGGTAGTGGCAGTTTTATGATATGGGTTTGTTTTACAGTTACAGGAAATAGACAACTTTTGGTCAGGTGTGATGCTGTCATTTTCCTGATGCATGACCCAGTTTTATTCAAGCACAGTAGCACATCCACAACAGGAACACCTCAGTTTGTAGTCTTTTGTTTGACCCAGGAGCTTAGTGTGTTACACACAGGCTTTAGTTAAGCTAGTCACAGTGGGATTTAGGAATAAGACTCAAACACAGGGAGCAGGCTGGTGTGAAGACCACTTAACAATTGAACAAAAACTGGCAACAAAAAAAGCTGAAAGGGCAGAGCAACCTATGGGTAAATGCAAAAAAAACTAAGACAGAAGCAGAGATAAATAATGCAAAAAGAAAACAGAAAAAAGTCAAATTAAACGGAGACACTTAAATGGCTGTCACAAACAAGGACAATAACCTTCCAATCGTTATGCCCCTGAAATAGCATGATTGTGTCAGTGGAACCCATTGTACTGTTCATTGAAGTGTACAAAACCTCGAGAAACTTCTAGAAAACGAGAACAAACAGCTTCAGCTGTAATAAGAAGAGAAAATAATCTTCCTCTAAATGTCTGAGCAGTGAAGCGAGTGGAGTTGTTGGTTGAGCCTTTCACACAGAAACAAGAGTGTGTTGTTTCAGTCAGAGCTGCTGGGGAGGCCAGCGTGAGCCTCTCAGCGTCTTTGTGTAGACACAATCAGGGCCTGTTGCTGACCAATCACAGCTCAGATCCTCTTTCTGTGATCAAGTTCATGAACCAGAGTGGAAATCAGGCCTATGGAACCAAACACAGCAGAGTATTTTCAGCTGCACTTATGCAACAGCCCTCATTACCCAGAAGGATTTGTGACAGAGGGCTCCACTGACCCAGGCTCGAATTGCTGACAGGTCACTGGTTTGCGGTTGGTGTGTTTAACCCGTCTGTGCTGTGGGTCTGTGTGTCATGACTGTTGTTAGCAGACTGAAGCCAGACAAACGAATAAAAGGAGGTGAAGCAGCCAAAGAGGCAGAAATAACAGATGATGCAAAGCTATAGGCATTCCTGAAGTTCACAGCCAAAACACATCATTCAACATGAGTTGATATATCCAGGAACACATCCAGGAGAGGCCCCTGCGACAGACTGGCGACAGGTCCAGGGGTGTCCCCTGCCTTCACCCATGAGTAGCTGAGTTAGGGTCCGGCATCCCCGTGTCCCCGAAAGGGATAAAGCGGTTCAGAAAATGAATGAATGAACATCCAGGAGATGACAATATGCTTCTGTGACAGAAAACTGGTAATATCAATATTTTATTGTCATTGTTTAGATAAAAACAGAAAAAATCGGGCTGCATTAAACTTAGTAAAAGTTTAATGAAGCTAAAATTGAGATTACAGTACAATGTCTGAAGTCCAGTCGGTCCAATAAGTCTTTAAGAGGTGTCAAATTGAAGAGGCGGTCAAGAGGAACTTATGGTATATCACTACTATACAAAATGAATCAAATTTCAGTGCACTACAGAAAGTGAAGGCCAAAATTCATGGTTTCAGGTGGTTGACTGCAGTAACAGGCAAGCCCACAGAAGGTGGCAGCAGCTATCTTATGTCTGCAGCATCAATTTACTGTTGAAGAGTGAAAGCTTCAATAGAGGTTTTTTCAAATCTGCTGCCTTTCCTTCAAACTGTATAACTGACCTCTGCCACAAAGGTTTTCAGGACCTGCGGATCCTTCAGTTCTCCAGCAGAAGGGTCACACTGTCCCACTCTTCATGTTTTACAGATGATAATCCGCTCTCTGAGCCTTCATCCAGATTTTTCTCCAACCCCAAATCAGATGAACCCCTGTCTCCTCAATCTCTTCCTCTTTCACACTTAAAGGATTTGTTTTAGTTGCTCGGAGTGACTTCATCAGGCTGCAGCATGGTAACAAGGCTGCCACTGTCTGTGGACCACACTGCATGCCCCCCTCTGTTCTCTATGGGGAGTGAAGATGAATGTTGTTTACAGGATGGAAACTAGTACTATAAGCATGATTTGCAGTCAGTTTTGCAGAGATTTGAACTTTGAGGATGGGAAGTGGTGAAAAAAAGTGTCATACATAATCAGTCTTACCAGTTGTTCATATTTTCAAGTAAAGCACACTTGCAACATGCTTTGCCACCTTTTGAATTCCTCTGTGTTACACAGATAAAGTCATTTGTTATTTCACAGTGAAGAGTAAAATGAGAAATATGGAGACTGCTGCTGCCACAACCCAAACCCTAGGTAAAGTTTAGATCATAAATGGACAAACAAATAAATAAAAATCTCATTTAAATGAATCAACAATGATGGACTTGTAAAAAGCAGAACCCCTTGAACTTTCTTGGTTCTATTGCAGAGGAAAATGATCTGAACCGCGTCTCCTGGAATGAGACAGTTTTCCCTCAGAGGTCATTGCTTTCTAAAGTAAAACACATCACATCCAGATCACCATTTTCCCTTAAGATGCGCATGGAACCTTGTGCAAGGTCAATGTTCAGGGTTTGCTGTCAGACTTAGTTAAAAACGTAATTTTTACAGATGCAGCGATTTGGAAACTTTTGGGACTTCTTGAATCAAGCTTTACATTCTCTCATTGTTTGTTTTGGGCTTTTACTGAAGATTTAAAATCTGACAGGTTTTTTTCACCTTGTTAGTCTGACCAGCGTCTCACCTGTCTTTGCTGTTTGCTTTCAGAAGTCGTACAGCATTGATCACGAGCCTCCACAGAAGCAGCAGTGTGTGAAGAATGGGAAGCATGCAAAGGGCAGAGGTAGGTTTCTCCAGTTCCTGAGAACAAAGAAGCTCTGACCTCTGAACCCTGCAGTTGGTGTGTAACAGGCTGTAATAGGCCTGTTTATTAGAGACCAGCTCTGACATGGCTGATTGCTCTTATTGCAACACAGGAGCAGATAAAAGCCCTGAAACCAGATCGGAGCTGGAGAGCAGTTATGTGACCTTTAGAGGCAGCATACATAAAAATAACCCTTTTCCTGTCTAGGAGCATTAATGTTGCTATTCCAACTGTCGCTATTCAGCTGCTGACTTGTGATTCAAAACTTTGATTAGACACATGACTCCCTAAGAGTTTATGGGGTCTGAAATTCCAGTTGTAATACTGAGAAATCTGTTGTATCCAGTGGCCTCTGTGACACCACAGATCCAGGTGACAATAGAAGAAGTCCAGATCTAAGAAAACCAGCCGCTTTGTGCAGAACTGTGAATGCTCGGAGTTTGCGATGAAAGCTGTTAAGGAATATCCAATCTTGTGTGAAAGCTGCTTTCATCTGTGAGAAGCAGTTATTGAAAGCAGCTTCACCTTGTTTGATTCTGACTTTAGGTTCCAACTTCTAAATGCTCATTGCAGATACCAGTCCTGCTGGGTTTGTTGACCACCGGGAGATGGTAACAAGTGTGAAGTATTCCAGAACATTAGTCAATGTTAGTTCTTCTGGTTGTGGTAAAACAATAACAACAGCAGCATGAAATGCAGCATTCAGGTTTTTTGTTGTTGTTGGAAGACCAGCCAGTTAGTTTAAACTGCAGATAATGAATGATTCTCTACATGTGGACATGAGATTTCTGAATCTTTTTCTTTGATTGAGACAGCAAAAAAGCAGATTTACTTGCGATCTGAATGTGGGCTCAAACTCAGGTACTCTTAAACCAAAATTTAGAACTTGACTTCTGGTCTTCGTTTGTCCTGAAAAAAAGCTCTTGCTTTCTTAGTTGTCACAGGCATCTCAACTTTTCATGATATTGAAGAACCTGAGTGTTTTCTAAAATGAGCCAATAGGTTATTTAATGGATTGCTAATACTATCAAAGTTGAAATGTTATTTATAAAATGGACTCACCCACCTAAAATAAAGTGCCACACTGGGTCAGGATGCATTTGACTTTTCCCGTGAACATCTCGGCCCTTTGTAATATACATTCATGAAGAGAAGTGGATGCTTTTTGGATTCAAAAACATACTTTTGTGGACTTCTGCTTCCAATGACGCCTTCACAGCAGACCCACAGTCCAGAACTGTTATCCATCCTTTATCCTGAAGACCTCCTCATCATAGACACATGCTGGAGAACCATAATGTCTGACTTTAGCCAATGGATCTTCAAGAATGTTTTAAAAACGGGAAACTGATCTTTAAAATCAAGAGTCGATATAAAACAAGAACCTCAACAGTTGCCTTTAAAAAAAGACATTAAAGGGCCTACAACATGTAAAATCCACAGTTTTGAGCTTTTAAGAGTGTTATAATGTTAATTCCTCAAGAAAAAACCCCACATAAAAGCATTGCTCCATTTATGTTTCTCTGAGCATTCCTACAATACTGTATTCCCGATACAGTTTAGACTGCAGCTTTATCAACAGATTATCAACATTTTCAACGTCCCAACAATAGAAATATGCCATGTGCAATTACATCTCACTTTTTTGAAGAACATAGTGAATGGCAATATTGGCTCCTCATACCTGGGCTGCTTTGGACTCCATGTGCCGCAACAAACTGTTTTAGTTCATTGCTCGTGTTTTGACAGTTAAATTTGGCACATTTTGTCGAATTTGTACATTGACAAATGCTTTTATCTCTTCCTGTCTTCACCTTGACTTTTATACTGCTGACACCTGCGCTTTTAAATCTTGTCTTTTAACAAATATCAAAGGTATGTGAAAAGTTTAAATAATGAATTTCTCAGTTTTATTTTATTTTATTTACTGTTTTCTTATATTTATTTGGTATATTTTATATGACAATTTTTTAATGTTGGTGATTTTAGTGGTGATCGGCAAAACACTTTTATTTTATTACTGAGAAAAGGTGGTCCCTCTAGCATCTAATCTGCAGAGACAGTTTCGAGGGCAAAACACAGACATGCTGTGGCACCCACAAGGAATGAAAGATCGACTGCTCTTACTTGGGGGGTTTTAAAACGAGCTTGCAAAAATAACTAATTCCATTTAAAATTTAGTTCTTTAGTGTGCTAAAGCTAATATGTTATCATATATATGGATATAGCTTACTCTAAAAGGTTTATAATAGCATGATGTAGGCCCTTCAAAATGATAGATTTCTGGAATCAGATGGGATGCTTTTTTTGTGTGCAAATTCTCTCTATATAACATGGAAGTCAAGTGACTGTTTTTTGAAACCTACCTCCAGTGGTCATTTATGGAACTGTAGCATTTGGTTCTAACTGGTTGGCTCACAAAAGCGTGGAGCTTGCTTCACATGTGACTGCTAACTTCACAATTGGAGGATTTGAACTAAGGAGGTTCCTGCTGACCTGGCTTCAACAAGACAGATGGCCGATATGTCACCACTTCTAATAAAAAGAAAAGAGATCCAATGTATGATGGAATGCAGCGAAAGTTTAATCTTCCTGAGTGGATTCTTTGCAGTATCTCAAACTGGAAGCTAGGATTTATTGAAGGATGTTTCAGCTGGAAAAGAGTGAAGGTTCACATTTAAACTGATGTTTTGATCCATCAACTAACCCTGACTGAGACTCAGAAGAAATTTGAAGAGTTTCAGGAAGGTTTTTAATCGATTATAAAAACCCCTTCAGGAGTTGCTAATGATATTCTTCATGAAATATTCACAAATTAGTTGGTTTTTTGCACAAACACAGATTTTTTTTCAGTGTTTTAATCAGTAGGGAAACCTGCTCCCAACGTCAGCAACAAAAGACCCTGAGAAATTAGAGCAAACACATCATCTCACAACTGGAGTTATGTCACGTAACTACCTTTTTTTGGAAGATCCATTAAAGAGAGACTTCATCCCCCTTCCAACCTCAGTGGGTGTGATTGTTCACCATCAGGGCAAGAGATTAAAGTCTAAAGGGAAGGCCTTCCACCTTCCCAGCACCATGTTTAATTCTTGCTTAGATATTGCTTTTAAAACAAACAACTTTTCAGTGCAATGGAACAGGAGTTCCCTTCCTGTTGAGCAGTGCTGTGATGCTGCTTGCTTGTAATCTTGTGAGATTAGGCTCCAGTAATCCTGCCAGCTGGACTCAGATCACACAAAGAAATGTGTTTCCAACACGGACAAGTTTCCACATCGGACCTTGCGTTCACTCCCCACTCTTCCAGGCATTATGATATTCTAGCAGGTTAATGTTTGAATCACTCACTATCGGTTCCACCTGACTGGGTTGACACTGCTTTACCCGAGCTGCAGCACGAGGAATGCATTTAGGTTTGTTTTTGACCCAGAATGAGCTTCATCTGCTGATTGTGGAGCTGCTCATGTGATCTGAGATAAAGCTCAGATCATTTACATGCGAGCTCACTTCACAATTTTTGGTCTGGAAAGGATGAAAAGGTGATATATCTGAAGAACAAAATGCAAACATAAGTGAATGCACTGCTACCAGCATGATACCATGACTGTCTACTGGAAACCTGCACCTCACCAGTGTGTGGTTCAGTTTTTGTTCCATGCTGATGGATGTGGTGAAAGAAGTGAGGCAGCGTGGGAAAAAGCTGTGAACTGAAGGGGGGCTGGCACTGCACAAAGAGAAGGAGGAGGAGGAAGGGGAGCGCAGAGGATCATGTGATCGGTGTTTTACATTTGACATGACTGAGGCAGGAGGTGGTGAACATTGCTTCTGCTGCAGGGAGCATGAAAGCCCCCACATACTGAAATACAGCAGCAGCAGAGCACATCACAAGGCGATCAGATGGACTATATGGACCACAGGATGCCCAGGAGCCCCCCACATCACACCACCACCACTGAAAGGATGCTGAAGTCTGGTAAGGCTGAAGATTGTGCAGAATCAACTCATCTGAGCTCTTGTGTATTTCTCTGTTGTTTCCTGCAGTTTGTTCAGTTATGGTGTTCACAAATCCTGTCAGACGCAGCAGCGTCTTCAGTTTCATCTTCTGTACAAACTGACTGTACTCTCCAAAAGTGTTATACAATTCTACTTTGAGAATAAACTTTTGTAGAACTCTGCTTTGTCTCTGAAACCTGAAAATGCACAAATAAAATTCTCTTTTGGACATAGAATATCTGTAGTTTTTCGTCAATTAGAGCTGGAGTGATTGTTTATCATTGAGACAGTTGTATAGCTTTGACCCAGTGACGCTGTGTAAACCTTTGTTACCTAAAAACGTGTTTTTTAAAATTTTTTTCAATAGCACAGAAAAGCTACACATTTCTGGATTTCAGTGCATACACTCCACATTTCTTGCTAAAGCAGCACCTGTCGATGAAGCCTCTCTTGTTTTCACACCTTTTAACCCATGAATTATTCAGAATGTGAGTCAGAAACTGAAAAGCGGCTAAATTGTTATTAAAGCAGCTTCAAGTTGTTCTGGACAAAGTGAGCGTGGGATGATGGAGATGAAGTCACTGCTGGCACATGCACATAGTTAGAACAAGAGCTCAGATCGTGACTGATGCTGGGATGTTGCATGAGAAGTGCCAAAAAACATTAAATTACCCAATTTTTAAGTAGAAGTAAAATTATTTTTGTCTTGTTGATCCAAGGATTGTTTGTTTTTGTGGCTTGGTCTCATTTTCCTTAAAAATGTCACATTAGTTTAGTTAAGCTAGTTGAGTTCAGTTTCCTCCTGAGTTTTTTAGGTGCACCTGCACTGAGGTAATCTTCATCTTTCTTCTTAAGAGCATAGACATGTGTAAAGACTAACCGCATCATAGATTGTCTGTATTTTCTTGAGTCTAAAGGTGTTATATTGATGTCACAGATGATTGTTTGTCTCTGCCCTGTGTTCCACCGGCAAATGAAGTTCGTCCTGGAAAAATCAAGTAACTCTGACTTGATTCCAACAAAAAAAAGATGAGATAATACCTGCGTTTTGTCCTGTCCTATTTACAAACCAATGAAAGGTTTACAATTAGTCTCAAGAAATTACTTTACATAGATGAGACTAACATTAATTTGTTTTTGGTTGTTGAGTCCTTTTTGGTGACATTTTCTGATGTCAGCGCCAAGATTATTAATAGCTAACAGTTGTAAAAAGAGCATTGAGCATTGCACCCTGCAACACAAGACTTTATACTAAATCAGAATTGTTTAATTTGAATAAAACACATTTTGTACAAAAATATACATAGCAAAGGTAAGTTGCTCATTTAATAAAATTACTTTATTCTAACCATCAAGATTCGTACACCACTTGGATCACAAACCACACAAACCACACAGCTGGAACACATCTCCAAAGGGTGCAGTCCAAAGGGTGCAATAACCTGTCTCTCCACAACATGGAAGCTCATGTCAGGCATCATTGCAACCAAAATACATTGGCACATGGATCAATTCATGAGCAACGCACAGAAGGGCATTGGTAGAGATTCCAGAGGAGCCAAACACCAACTCCTGGTTGACAGAACAGTCGCTCAAGACTGTAGGTGAAGACACACCAACCTGTGCACAGCCTGGATTGATTACAAGAAAGCCTATGACTCAATGCCACACACTTGGATCACTGAATGCTTGGAGCTGTACAACATCAACAGGACTCCAAGAGCCTTCAAAGGAAACTCAATGAAGTTGTGGAAAACCACCCTTGAAACCAATGGAAAGCCAATTGCACAAGTGTCGATCAAATGTGACATATACCAAGAAGACGTTCTGCAGTTCCCACTGCTGTTCTGCACAGGTCTGAACATCCTCAGCCAAATAATCAACAAGACTGGTTATGGATACCCACTCAGGAATGCGGCAACCATCAGTCAGCTCCTCTACATGGATGACATGAAGCTAAAGCCCTGATCTCCACCACCAGGATCTAGTACTGACATTGGGATGTCATCCGGGCTTGAGAAATACAATTGAATGGTGACAACCATCCCGTCTGTCTTTTTAAATGTTGAAGTTTTATTTATCATTATGGTACTTTTCTGAATTATTTTGTAAAAGTAGAGATGAGTAGAGTCAAACAGTGACTTGAAGTGCATGTGGAGTTGGAGCAGCAGCGTGCTTCAACTTTTAACCCTTCACAGCAGCAGATTTGATCTGACTGAATAACCTGGAAGGTTATTGTCAGGATAACAGGATATTGAGAGAGAGGGCGATTCACGTTTCCTGCCTCTGAGTCAGACCGATGTCTTCAGCCTCCTCATGTAACCAAAGAACAGGCACTCAGAGACGTCGATGAAGACTCAGACATGGTTTGGGTCGATATGAGATCTCAAGGCTTCCTGGACACAGGAGAATCAGAGCAGCCATCATCCTTTGACCTTCCACCAATCAGAAGACAGCTGAGATCTTCCTTTATTCTTTATATGTTGCTCATCTTATACTAGGAACCTGCACACTTGATTTTATGATTGTAATATTTATTTTTATTGTTTAAAACACATTTTTGTTTAAATATTGGAGTGATCATTGAGGTCAGAGGTCAATCCCAGGTTCCTAAGATAAGACCTGGTAATCAACCTGGTAATTTGTGCATCACTTTCGTAACTGTTTTTCTTCTGGTTTTTGTTTTGTGTTACATTTGATAGAATTTTCATGACACAATCCAACTGTTTGCTTCACATTTACACACAAACCTGCTGCCATTCTTATTTACTTTAGAAACGCAGAAAGAAGAGTGACGAGCATCAGTGAAATAGTTGATTCAAAGCGGATGCCTTGATGGAGATTATTGATGTTGTTAGGGTTGGAAATACTTCTCTCTAAGTTTCAACTTTTCATTTTTTTAAATCAGCGAAATATTTAGAATTTTTTTTACATTACTGTTTCTAACCCTTTTTAACTACAGACAGGTATTGTGTTGGTTTCTCAATCCTTTATTTAGCTTTTTTGACATTTTCTTAAAGTTATTTTTGTTTTTCCTTCAGAGCTTTCACAGATGTCATCTATAAACCAGTTTTATGGAAAATTACGTTTTTCTAGTTCTTTTCTTTTTTAAATGATGCAGATTATCAAAAATAATTTCAGAAACTTTAACAAAATAAGTATAAATGCAGTAAATAATTATTTTGAATAAAAAAAGTTGTTCAGATGCTTTCCTTTGTAAAACTGAAAATGCAGTTTATTTGTATTTCACCTTTAGCAGCAACAACTGCATTGAAGAAGGTTCTTCTCTTCTCCTCAAACATGTTTATATTTCCAACACAAATGTCTGGTCAGATACAGTATCAGCCCCAAATAACCATCTCCATGTTTGACTAGTGCTGTCCTGTTCTTGTTCTGAAAGCCTGTTAGTAAAACTGCAAAACAATCCTCCAGACATCTCCTCTTTCATCTGGTTAGTCCACAGAATATGTGTCCAAATGCTTTGGGAAAAAAACATTTTGTCAAATGTGAAACAAGTCTCCGTGTTCTTGTTGCTTTGCACCTTTCTACTTTTATCTTTCCAATTGATTCAAATTTTTTCTGTTTTGATCTGATTGTTAAATCACAAAGTTTGACACTAATTTAAAGACACACTCTTTTGAACGATTATAAAAGCGTTCCCTGTAGTCTTTTAATTATGATTAAGCCATTTTAAGGCAGAAGTAAAAAACATATTGTTTTCTATGTCATAGTTTCTGCAGAGCGGTAAGAGTTCATTAGAAACTTGGCTATGACTTGTAGGCGAGATCGTTGGCACAGAGCAGTTCTACCCATCTTCCCCTCTGTTAGTGAGAGCTCTCACTAAGGAAAGGATGATGTACATGGATCTATTAGTCTGCAAGTGGATGCATCAGAATGAGGCCTGCCCAGTGTATTTTCACAAATTCAATCTTTTTCAAACTTCAAGAAGAACTTCAGATCTTCATCTGCTCCTGATTCACAATGATTTAGATAAAGAAACACTCAGAAATGCAATTTTAAACTTAATTATCTTGTTGTTCATCAAGACAAGAATGTCATAAGAACATGCTAAAAACACCAAAAAGACTATTTTTATTGGAGTGGGTTTTTAAACAATTGAGGTCTGAGCTTCTTTTCTTTCATTCTTTTCTTTTTTGGTTTGTTTTCTTTTGAATGACCTTGGATGAGTCTTTGTGTTCTTGGAGTTATTTTGTTTTCTAAATCCTTGGAGGTTCTCCACTGATCAAATTTCTGGATAAGAAGTCTTACTGTAGTTCTCTGGAGCCCCACAGCTGGAGAAATGTTGTGAGTTTTTTAAAGCAGGATACAAAGTTTAAGTTTCAGATCAACTTCAGATGCCTTCAAAAACCTTCTGTTGATGTAAAAAAGATTGGCTCAGAGTACGGAAAGAGTTGGACTCAGCATTCCAAAGGGTTAATCTGTAATTAATCTAAAAGGGGGGAAAGCTAAATGTTCACATGGCATCAAGCAGATTGGGTCAACCTTTCCCCTTAATATTATTTGGAATACATGTTTTTGTGTGTGATGAAAAAAATGTACCTTAAGGTCTGTCCTTTTAGCGTGACTGACCTCCGAACAAAGCAGTTAAGTCCGGCAGCAGCTCCTTTCATTTTTCCGAAATATGACGCAGGCGTGCATGTGGGTCTCTGGTTGCACCACAGAGGAAAGGAGTTATTGTGTGAAAATGACTGGAGACATTCGATCTGCGTCCCAGAATATCTGAGGGAGAAGATCACATAGCCAATAATCTGTCCTCTAGCGCAGTGTTTTCCAACACTGATCCTTGAGGCTCACTGTCCTGCATGTTTTTAAAACTACTTCTCTCAAACATACAGCATTAAGCTCATCACCTTTGTAGAGGCTTTATGATAATAGTCATTAAATCCAGCTGTATTTAGGCAGGATTGGTTAGAAAAGACCAGAATATGGAGAAGGAAGTTTCCTTTCATTCTTGAGGTTGACATCTTCATGGCTCTGTCTTCTGTCCTCCTGTCTTCAGCCTCGGCACATGCAGAGCTGCAGCAGCACCGCTCAGAGGGCCTCCACCGGAGGGGGGCTCCGGTTTCCAGCGGGATCCCCCCTCCTGATTACCTGGACAGAGACGAGGATGGAGAGCTAATCAAGCCCAGAAAGCTGGTAAATCCAGTAAAGTCCTCCAGAAGCCACCAGGAGCTTCATCGGGAGCTACTCAGCAGCTACAAACGGTAAGACGGTTGGACTTCAGACACAACAGAGCCACCTTTTATCTGTAACCACTGGTTTGAAAAGCTATGATGTGTTGGAAAATGTTATATTTTTAAATAGAGTATTTTTGGAGTAGTTTGTATAAATGAGAGAAAGCAGAAACCTTAAACAGAGTAGAATTCTGGCAGTTTGATGTTTTTGATGTTAGGAATCAGATGTTGAATTCAACTGACCATTCAAAACACAAGAAGAGAGACAAACGCTGCTAAGCTACGTCTTCCTGCCTCTCAGGAATTCAGCTCTGAGGATGGTGGGAAGCTTTTCACCCCCTTTCTTTCTCTCCCTCACACTTGTTTCTGTTGCTGTAATCAGCAGAAATATGAGGTGAAACGGAATATTTTTCAAATTTGGACCAAAACAACATATGGAGCAGACAGAGAACACTTCAAATACACAATTTATCTGTGACTCAAACATGCTTCAGTCTGTAGGTGGCATCTAAATGCTAAAACTGCCTAAAATTAGACTGAAAACAACCTGAAACTGTCCTGCAAATCGTATGATCGTCAAATGGAGTTTACAGGGAGGACGTGATGAAGTTTTGCCATAACCGAATATTCTTATAGCAGTTAAAAATAAAAAGATATCACTGATCATAAGTTTGTGTGATTCTAAGGAGAGTTATTACCATCATTAAGATGAGACTTTTCTGTCTTTATGGTCATCCTGTCAAAATTCAGACCTTAAAACTCCCACAAAGCTGCAAGCCAAAGTCTTATTCAACTGAAGCAAAACAGTTTCTTTCACAAGTAGGAAACCCTACAAGGACAATTTTGCAAGTATTGAGTTAAATTCACACAAAAAATGTATTGACAAAATGGCAAATCCTTAAAAAACTCTGATTTGACTGAGTAAGCTCTAATCTTTCTGTGTGAAACAGCGCCCTCTGCTGTATAAAACACTGAAGTGTAGACAAAGATCCAGGTCAAAGGCCTGAATAACCAGAGAAACATCAAAAGTTAAAACACTTCAGTTATTTTGACAGAACGCATTCACAAAGCTTGCATGTTAATATACACAATGTGTGTCTTTTTGCAGCAGCGGTACGAGCATGGAGACAAAGCCGGAACTGCAGAGGGTTCTGGAGTCCAGGAAGAGGGAGCAGCTCATCCGACAGAGGAAGCAGGAGGACGAAGCCCGCCGGAAGGTTTCCCCTCTGGAGGCCGAGCTGCTGAAGAGACACAAGAAGCTGGAGGAGGTCACACAAAAACACTAACAACAACACAATTATGAACACAACACCAACAAATTATGACACACAAAGCACAATAACACCCATCAAGCACAAGTTATAGAAACTTCACAATGTTGCACAACAACTAAACACAGCAAACCACTCATTTCATAGAGCAAATTACGTGAAAAATCAAATTTTTGTAAGGCTGGATAGCTTCTAATCTGTTTGTTTTAATGGTATCTTTGGTTTCTAACCTAACCTGGTGTGACGGAGGTTAGTGCCGGCAGGAGTCTGTATTCATGGAATCCACATGGAGGCAGTGATCAGACAGAAACATTTTTGAAGTTTTTACAATATTATTCTTGAATAGAAATCCTTACACTGTTTTTAAATAAATAAAACATCAACACGAAGGTAAAATAGCATATTTTCCAAACTATGAAGTAGATTGTGACTTTGGACAAAAGTTAATATGACTTCTTTTCAAAATAAAAGACAGCCTGTGTCACATAAGATCATGTCAATGCAAAGTAGCAGTTGGTAGTTCATAAGTCAACAGTGATTAAAACACACACACATAGTTTGTGGTGCATCTCAGTCAAAAGATTGTAAATCCAACAAAACAACATAAATCAGAGCTTATTAAGTGACCATTACTGTATTTTTTTAACCATTTGATGCACTTAAAATCCTTGAATTTTAAAAATAGAAAACCTGCCTTATCTGTTGTGGCTTAAGTATGATTTGGTTGGGCTTAGCGATCTCAAGCTGGCGCTCCAGAATCTGTCAAAATGTTTTAGTACGACTTTTTCAAACTACAAAATGACCCGTTTTACAGATTGTTGGATAGAGATAGTCAGAGTGATATGATACTTTACTTTATATTTCTTTTAAGTTCCCACTCATTTACTTTGTATTTTACAATAAGTTCTTTAAATGAATAACTTATACTTTGTTCTTTAACGAAAGAGCCACAATGGAGGGGTAAAAGAGCCACTTGTGGCTCTGGAGCATCAGGTTGCAGACCCCTGGTATAGAAGTACAGATTATTCATGCGGACTTACATCAGCAACAAATATTTCAGCTTTGTTCAACCATCTGAATATCTGAACAGAGTTCTTCAATTTCTAAAACTAAACTCAGCAAATAATGGACGCCCTTAAACACAACGATCTGGTGTTTTTGTTTTTTGCCTTTAGTACTTTTAATTGACATCACAGGGCTCTAGAGTTTGATCTATTGTGATTTTATTTGTCAGAAAAATCATTCTTGCTCTGATAACTTCTTCTTAACATATTCTTTGTAATCCTAATTTTTTTAAAGATATTTTTTCTTTATCACAAGTTATAAACTGACCAATCAGAAGCCTCAGTAAAAGCATGTGGTGAATAGAATAAGAAATCCTTCTGACAGACAAAAATAGCAACAAAAAAAAAAAAAAAGCAACAATTCACAGCATTTGAGGAGGTTTTCAGGTTCTTTTCATGATCTGTGTCTGCAGCTGGAGCGAGAGCAGGAGCAGCAGCAGCAGGAAAACCTGAAAGCGCCAGAATTTGTCAAAGTCAGGGAGAACCTAAGACGGACATCCTGTCATGGCAAAGAGGAGAAGGAGGTCTAGCAGACGTGAAAAATGTCCATCGGAGGACATGACGTTTATGAGTTAACAGGCCACTAACACACTGAGAGAAGACTGAGATGAAGAGCGGCAAGTGAAGAGGATGTGCTCCTCAGGCTCACGGTGTGAGGAGACTCTGAGGACATGCTGGCGACTGAGGAGTACTGGGAAGGCCGTCAACGCGCCCACAAGACAATCAGAGAAAGGGCGGAAGCTGCTGATCACAGACTGATCAACCGTGGATGACCACATCCTTGAACTAAACTGTAAGTTTAGAGCAAAACCATCAGCAGTTTGATTCTCCATTTATGACACAAAAAATGTAGTGTCTTTCAGTTAAGCTGTGCGGCGCTCAATCAAATGCGATTCTCAGATAGGATCATAGAGTAGAAAAAGTGCAGTCCGCAATGAGCGGAACAGTCAGAAAAACCAGGCACACTGGTCTGTAAAGGCTGAACCGGAGTCAGTGGTTGAACTTTTGATGGTCAGAGCACTAAAAGGAAATGAAATTGAACCTTAAAGCTGATGGACGTCCATGGACAAAAAAAAGTGATGCTGCAGGACCAGAAAGTGCAGAGTGAGAGAACAGGATCAACATGTTCTGAAAAATGCAATGGTTCTGCAGGATGCCTGCTGTCTTCAGCATGTTCTTTTTTGATTCAAGCACCGTTAGTTTGAATAAACTCATACTAATTCAGAGAATCGCCTGGAGAAGGACATCAGGAGATAAATCAAAGCGGTATTTAGCAGAAACAATCTAATTCATCCATGCATTTTCTTAGCCCACTATCTGCCTTTCGGGGTCACGGGGTTGTTGCTGTCCCAGCTACTGTTGGGTGAAGTCAGGGTACGCCCTGGACAGGTCGCCAGTCTGTCGCAGGGCCAAACTAGTTCAAACACAATAATTCTTCTTTTGTCTGCCTTCAAAATAAAGAGCAGAATGGGTTCTGTGACACAATCTGGAATCAGGAAACAAGCTTTGACGCTGTGTGAGAGGACCTTCCTCCATGTTCAGAGGATGTTAACTAAACACCAGGTGTTACACAAAAACAAATTCTGCATGATAGAGTTTGCACAGAAAACGAGAGCAACTCGATGACTCAAACTTTTCAAACTATTGCCCTCCTATTCTGACTCTTCCCTTTCCAGCACTTTGTCCACAATGATCCAGACCTGAGAAAGGATGCTGCTGTTTCTGGCCCCAGACAGCAGGTAGCGGTATGCACTTTTTTTTTTCTTTTTTACCCTTATACCAACAATCAACAAATGAAAGCACCTGTGGACACATAAAAAAGTTTTCTACATGAGTTTTTTTTTTACACTATGGACTGTCTTGTGGAGGAAAATGTTGTTTGCAGTTTGGTTCATGTTGTGGTTTTACGCTGAATCGTTTGAAGCGATTGACATGCAGCACTGGGTAAATGTCATTGTCACAGTAAAGGTAATGTCAGCAAACTATAATTACGTTTTGTTTACAACGTAATGACACTCAGCTGTTCCTGAACCCTGCAGTGTGTTGCGGTACTGTATTATAGATAACAAGACTTTTTTTCTGTTTCTTTATTGTTTGTAGAGTGCCATATGTAATAATATTACAAACCAGAAATAAATACATAATTTATATTTGGCTTTTTCTTTTGTCTTGCAGCTTTTTTTTCAAAATGGGCATTTATTGACTTTGTGCACAGTTGGAGTTGACAGTAATATTTAAATTTTTTTAAGATTACATGAATGTAAAATGTCAGCAAACACATTAATACATTTTCAGTTAAAAGAAAAGCCTTCTTAGTATTTTTTATTACTGGATTTAATGTTAAGACAAGAGAATGCAGATTGAAGCAGAGGATTTGCTTTGGTGATCCCCTAAAAGAAGGAGCACTACGTTAAATAAAGGCCCAATACAACTGCTGAATCTGACCACGGAAAGGTCTGTCATTACAACAAAACCAACAAATTATAGATTACATTTTATCTCAATTTAACTTCAAACACGAGATAATTCATTTTATGATAACAATTCTGTATTGGGTTGATTGAGATAAAATTAAAAGGCGACTGAGTACCAAAAAAATGTAAAAAGAGAGAGCAAAAACTACATGCAGGCCCTGTAAACAGTTCAATCAAAGTGACGATACAATCATTAAAGACAAAGAAATACACAGTCGATTGACTTTTCCTTTTGAATTTTTCTTTCAGCTTCCTCCAGCTAACCCTGTCTTCTGAATCCTCTTCTCTAACACCAGCTACGTTCATGTGTTTGTTCACTGCATCCATAAAACTCCTCTTTGGTCTTCCTCTAGACCTCTTGCCCAGCAGCTCTAGACTCAGCATCCTTTTACTTATATAGTCACTGTCTCTCCTCTGGACATGTCTGAACCATCTCAGTCTGGCCTCTCTGACTTTATCTCCAAAACCTCTAAGTTGTGCTGTCCCTCTGATGGACTCATTTCTGATCCTGTCCATCCTGGTCACTCCCAAAGAGAACATCAGTATCTTCATCTCTGCTACCTCCAGTTCTGCTTCCTGTCTTTTCCTCAGTGCCGCTGTCTCTGGGCTGAACAACATGGCTGCTCTCACCACAGTTTTGTACATCTTTCCTTTTGAGTTGAAACTCTCACACATCACACTTTTCTCCATCCATTCCAACTTGCTTGCACTCACTTCTTCATTTATTTTCAAGACTCTCCATCACTCTGGACTGGACTGAGATTCTTAAAATCCTCCACCTTCTTTATCTCGTCCCCCTGTAACCTCACTCTTCCACTTGGGTCACTCTCATTCACACATCTTAGTGCGGCTAACCTTCATTCCTCTCTTTTTCAGGACAAACCTCCACCTCTCTAGCTTCTCCTCCGCCTGTTCTCTGCTGTCGCTACAAATCACAATATTGTATGTAAACATCATAGTTCAAGGTGATTCTTGTCTAACCTTATCTGTCAGCCTGTCCATCACCATTTCAACAGGAAGGGACTCAGAGCTAATCTCTGATGTAATCCCACCTCCACCTTGAACTCCTCTAACACCCCTACATCACACCTCACCACTGTCTTACAGCCCTCATACATGTCCTGCTCTTGCATACTCTCGTCCTGCTCTAACATACTTCTGTCACTCCAGTCTTCCTCATACGACACCACAGTTCCTCTCTGGGAACTCTGTCATAAGCTTTCTTCAGATCTACAAAGACTCGGTGTAGCTCTCTGACCTTCTATGCACTTCTCTATCAGCATCCTCAAAGCAAATATTGCATCTGTAGCTCTTTCTTGGCATGAAATCATACTGCTACCCACGAATTTTCACTTCTGCACTTAGTCTAGCTTCAACTACTCTTTCCCATACCTTCATTGTTTGGATCATCAACTTTATTCCTCTGTAGTTGCCACAACTCTGCACATCTCTCCTATTCTTAAAAATGGACACCATCACACTTCTCCTCCATTACCCAGGAATCCTGGGGATCCTGTTGAACAACCCAGTCAAAAACTCCACTGTCATCTCTCCTAGACACTTCCATACATATGACAGGTCCTGGTTTTGTGAGTACAATATCTACCTAGATGATGAAATTCTTATTGCTTGACCAACTATAGGCATGTTGTATAAATCTATAATAAATTGGACACAGGGCATAATTGATTTGCCTAAGTGATGCTGACCTCTGCTGCTCAGTAACACAACGTGCATGTAAAATTCTTCAAATTAGATCACTGCTTACTTTGAGGATACAAAACCTCAAAACTAACTGTAAAAATATAAATAAAATAATGCCTCTCTCTGATTTAAATGTAAAATATTTCATTTCCAGTCTTCAGCTGTGACTGTCATGTACAAGTTAATATTTGAAGGTTTTCCACATACTACAGGAAGTCTGGATTTCTAAGAGGAAAAACATGACAATTTAAACAAAAAAGTTTTAAAAACCTAAAATATATTTAGAATAGAGACAATGGCTTTAAATACCAACGTTTTTCAATATACTTTTTGCTCAAACACTAAGTAAATTTGATGTTAAAGGTGTCCAGCAGATGGCAGTGTTTTTTTGTTAATGTTGTGCCACTCCAACACAAAGTTACATTAATTCTTCTGGGAGCTCCTGTCTTTGACAGTCACTTCTCATCCACCCTCTTGTTTATACGAGGATTTTTTGTAAGGTCCACATTTTTGTGACAGAAACTCCAAAGCCCTCCAATCTCAACATCTCACAACTACAAGGTGAGTCATAGTGTCAGATGCATTGTTCTTTCTTCTTCTATCAAGACAAACATTTATAGTGTTATAAATCCATTTGCATTTCAGTTTGCAGGTTATATAATCAAGTTAATGTTAGCTAACACCTAAAGCATTACATTTTGTTTGCAAACCCCATGGCTGTCTTAGCTTAGCAACAAACTTCTACAGTCTCTAATTTTTAAAATAATGGAGCTAATCTGAACAAAATTCAGTTCTGAACTCGACTGATTCAAACTTTTAATGGGACTGAAGAATTTCAGTCAGATTTTGAACTTTGTGGCAAACAGGATGCAGAATTTTTTGGTGATTACATCATTTGAATTAAAGGAAAAATAATTAAAATTCACATAATGAAAACTCCATAGTATATAAATAATTAAAAATAACCTATTGGTTTTTTTTTTTAACCCAGCTTTAAAGATAAAAAGAAACAAACTTTTTGCTTAGTTATTTTAAGTCAGAAAAACCCCTCAGGAAAAAACGAAACACAAATTGGGTTAAAATCAAACCACTTTAACAAAAAAAATTGTATTGCTCCAAAAAGTAACCCACAATTTTATCTCAGTTTGAATAACCCAAGTGTTTTATGAGCGTACAGAAAGTTACAGAATATAATAACTTTGACTTTTTCCTTAAAGCTCCACTCTCATATGGTGGACAGGCCACTTTTTGCACAACTTCACCAAATATGAAGCAGGATAGCAATTTTGAAGAATTTTAAAAATATGTATCATTTGTTAATTTTCATAGAACAGGGACGATATTTCCTAAAAATACATCAAAAAACATAAAACTAAAAAAACTTTGATTCTAAATCAAAACTTCAAAAGACAGAACAAATATTCATATTTTACTAAAAAAACTTTAAGTTCGTATTTGTTTTGGTGGGAATTCATTCCCGGCAAAACCTTCTCTGCTGGATTAGATTTATTTAGGGAAAAATATAATATAATCATATAAAAATGTAAATACAAATTCTTTACATTAAAATCAGAAGTTGTTCTCCATCTTCTGTTCTGTTCATGTTAAATTACATCTATATGGTCAAAAAGTTGACAGCGTTCTAGAATTTTTCTCCAATCTTCTTTCAAGTAATTAATGTTTTCAGAACTGCAGGATTTTTTTGGTTCTCTTGTGTTTGTGAAATTGATAACATAGAAAAAGTTTCATGTAATTATCAGAAGAATATTCATCCTGTAATTTTGAAAGATAGATCTTTGCACCTGGTGAAGTAATTTCATAGTTATTAGCATTCATCAAGAACTCCATTAACCCCATGCAGATGCAGTCAATAGTCATTTATATTGCGCACTGATTAAATAAAACAATAAAATGCAAAACTGAGTTGAAGAATTGAAGTAGAGCAGTCCTGGCAGCTCAAGACTTGCTAAGGAAAGGCTCAGTAAGTCAATGAATTGTACTCAGTGAAATCGGCATGATCTCCAGTCTGAGTAACTTCTAGACCCCTCCAGGACAGTTGCAGTTTTTAGGATGTCCAACGTTGAGTTCTCTTTTAGACAAAAAAACAAAAACAAGTGATAACATGAATCCAATGAGCTTTGTTTCTCCTCGGGTGCTGCGCGTGAAAGTAAATTAAAGTTAAGTTAATTAACTACTTGAGTAAGTGGAGCAAGCAGATTGGAACCAAATCAATTATCTATTGGCATGGGAGACAGAACTGGGGAGGTGTGCGTGTGTGGGTGTGTGTGTGTGTGTGTGTGTGTGGGAGGGGGGGCAATGGAGGTGGGACTATTAGCAAGAGTCAACACATTTAGACATATACATTAACTGCAGATTCATTGACTGCACAGGATTTACAAAAACAACTTTCTTTGGTGTAGCTTTCCATTGGATCAATCAACATTCAGCAACACAAAAATTAAAAAATAAAAACTACAGAAGCATGCCATTTCAGGGTAGATTCGAAAGTTGAAACGTCCATTATTCACAATTTTTTTTGCTATTCCAGATTAAAGGAGAGAACATGCAACAAGAAGGCATATAAATAAATAAAATGGAGAAAACTGCAGGCAGGTGAAGTCTTCATTAACTGTGCAACAGTTTGTATTTCACACTCCAGTGAGCTTCTCAGAAGCAGGTCATGTTATCCAAGTACGCAAACAGAAACCCATAGACACAAATGCACACACGTGGGAGTCATTCCCATATTTTAATCTCATTATTTATTTTTGCCAACCACCGTATTAAAGGATTAAATGAGATTTCATTGTTTTTGTGGCAGGTAAAAGGAACTTGACAGCAGCTGTTGTGCTATATTTTACCTCGTCTTTGCATGTTTATAAGATTGGTTCCAGTATTGGAGGAACTAAAATTTGAATGTTTTTGTGGATGTCATAATGTTCACTCACCCGTGTGTTAAACGGCCAGCACTGCTACACATCATATATTCCCTCATGCAAACACATCCACACATCTAAGACACCAAAGGAAAGCCTCCCGCCCATGAATTTTCACACGTGGGATTTCCTGGAATCAAACCATCAACCCTTCAGCTGCTTTTAATTCAGGCCCCAGCTTCCATATACCCACAGTTTTTTTTCCCCTCCTGTCATGTAAATGCTACTCATCCAAAAAAAGAAAGCAAAAAAAAACCCTGAGTAAAAAATAGAGTGTTATGATTTGCTTGATTAGTTTTATTCAGTTTTGATGTTTGTCTTTTCTTGGGTTTCTGTGCAGGCTGGCTGTGACTCCGCCCATTCACTCGTGGGTCCTGTGGAGCAGTCACAGCTGCCTGCACTTTGCTAATTAACCACACAGAATGTGAGTGACTGTCCATCAGCCTTCAGAGTTGGCTCAGCCTATTTTCATGCTTTGTTTTCTGTATGTACTAATTGGCATGTATTTTCTTAATGAATTCTTTGTAACTTTGTTACATCTTTGCTCTTCCTCTGGGTTCTTGCCTGACTGAAGTTTTTTTTTCTAAGATAAGAAAATATATTCATAGTCATTTGTTTAGCTGCTTATTAGCATTTAAACTACTAAGCTCTTGTTTTTTTTCATTTTAGTTTGATAGCTTTTAGCAAAGTTGGTACTACCCTATATCTTCCTATAGCAGCCAGGGCGTTTATTTTAAAAAAATGTCGGCCGACCCGCCGTTTATTGGAGACCGGCCATTATTGGAAGATATACGGTAAACAGTCCATCAGAAATTATTGACAAGGTGGATTATTTTTTTTTTTTACCTTTTATCAGATTTTAACATAGGACTGGAAAACATGGAGCAATAGTCACCACCTGAACCCCCATAGAGGAACATGAAAAACGTCAACCTGTTCAAGCTGGTGCATGTGGTGTGCCGGAGCGCGTCTTAACATCTTTGTGCAAGGTAGCACATACCTATCATGATAGCAGCCTCTTGGATTGTTCAGATCTGCCTGAAGTCAGCCAGCAACACTGTTAAGCAAACTGGGGTTTAGACCATTTGCCAGCTTCCCTGACACCAAGTGGTGATGAACTTTTTTTTTTTTTATCTTTTTGCATGACTTACTCTCCTCTGGCCCACAGCAGTTTGGTTTCAGGAAAAATCAGTTATCAAAACAGTTTCCACTCTGCTCTGTCACGAAAGAAAGAAACATACAGCTGGATTCTATTCACTGACAGTGATTCATTGCCTCGACCTTCAGCTCTAGATTTGCTCACAAACTAGACTTTTGAGAAAAAAAGCCAAAAGGGCTAAACCTATTTTTTTTTAAGTGGACTGCAAACTCCTGTTTGAATTTAATCAGCTAAAGAAAATGCTGAGGTAGACCAACTTCTTCAGCTGTTGGGCTGAGAGAGCATAAGAGTCCTACCAATGGGCAGGAAATGGAAAAACAACTGGTATGGAGTGTTCTTTAGCAAAGTGCACAACCTACGCAGTCCAAGCACTTTAGGTCTTCGTAAGAGAAACACGAGACATCATTAAGTTCATTTACACCTCAGTGATTTGATGGTTTAAAACAAAATATGCTGCAATGATATTGGTGTGCTACAGCTACGCTACAGTAATGTTTTTTCCTTGAGATATACTTCAGATGATGAATGCTGATTTTTTTTTTTACTTTGGGTAAAATACAAAGGGTTTAGTAAAAAAAATGTCAATATTAAATACCATAGATTATCTCTGACTTTGATTGCACCACGCCAGTTTATCTCTAGCATCAAACAAAGCCAGGTTCCTAAAACATTTTCCTTCATTCTTGCCCAAATTTTGACACTGTTCCGCCTGTTTATAGAAGTTGCCAGTGAACAATAAACGACTTTTAAAGGGACTAAAACCGTTTGTCTTGAAATAATGGAAGAACATACATTTCTGACTGTATTACCTTCTGTATGGCACACTTCCTGCATGTGTCTCACATTCTGGAGTGTGTTTTTCTGAGTGTAAACCCAGTAGTGTGAAAGTCAGCTCAGCCAAACAGCCCGGCTCAAACAGGATCAGCTGCTAATCCTTTATCTCCTTAGCCATGGAGGTGGCAG
Organism: Oryzias celebensis; assembly: GCA_014656515.1. Lineage (NCBI taxonomy): Eukaryota > Metazoa > Chordata > Actinopteri > Beloniformes > Adrianichthyidae > Oryzias > Oryzias celebensis. Next base: position 12,544,526 of record BNCR01000005.1, read on the forward strand.
TGTGTGCGTTTGCATGAACTTGAAAGATTGCGGCTCATGCAGCAGCTTTTGTGTGTGTGCCTAAGTGTGCATGTGTCTTTCTGTGTGTGGGTGCAGAACATAATTAATGACTCTAGGGAGCTCAGAGAGTGGGAGATGCTCTATTAACCTCCTAAAACGTGAACACACTCCTGCTCTCTTCATTTCTTCTCATCGGATGTTCCAGCTCATGAGGCTTTTACCGAGACCTTGTAACTGATGCGATGCAGGCTCTCGAGGAATCTGTCAGGTTCTGATGAGCTGGGACTTTCTAAGGATTTCCCTTATAAATAGCACAGATTAAGTTATTTATTTTTCCACCTTCAAGTTGTATACTTTGGAAAAATATAATTGAACTGTTATTCAAAGATCAACAACGGAGTTCTGAAAGAAAAAAAAAACCAGAGCTGGCTAAGTTTAAAGAAGTTTGGCTATTAAAGGAAAAATTATCCCACGACCTGCTGGGAGTGTGTTCTGTATTTCTCTGAAAAGGTTCTGGCGTCTGACTTCATTAACCATGTGACCTTAATTCTGCTTTGTGAGCTATATTGTTGAGTTGTAACTTTCAAATGGAGTGTATTTCTACAGCTTTCTTGAATGTTCAAAGAACCTATTTACATTCACACTTTTTCGGTATGGCAATATCTTCCTGCTCATTCGCATTACTGGTTGTACCCAAGAGCACTTTAACTGGTAGCCAGAAAAAGCTCAAAACTGAGTAACAGGGGTGCAACAGATAACAAAACTCATGGTTCGGATCGTGTCACAGTTATAGAATCACGATTCGGATCACTTTTAGGATCAGTGAAAAGGAAAAAAACAGGACAAAATAATATAAAAGCCTATACTTAATTTTTTGAAAGGCTTCAAAACATTTAATAAAGTACATATAAAGTACTTTAAAGCATATTTACACACTCACAAATATATAGCAAATAAAAAAAAAATTGCTTCTTGAGGCATAATTATGAAAACAAACATTATTGATATCTTTGAACTCAAGAAATTCCTATTTAAAAAAATACTCAAGATGTCCATATAAACAAACTACATTATGGTGCATTGCATCTTGGGAAAAAAAACTAAGAGAAGAAGCAGAGGATGACAGCACATCATGAGAGCTTGTTACATCATCCTTACATATATTTCATATGCACCTACCACACAAGACAATGGTACATTCTATTTTCATGACGTCCCTAAAGGTGGCCACACAAGCCTCAAGGTAACTGCAAGAAACACTTTGATACCTTTGCTGCAAATATGCATCAAACCACTTGAGCTCCAAAATTACCTTTATTTAGCATTGACTTGAAAGCAACAGCATAAGATATATTTTTGGTTATAGCTGGAAATAAATTCAGGCATCATAAAGTTAAGATGCAGCTGCGCCTGTCTATGACCCATCACGAGCCTGGACAACCCGAAAACCAGCAGCACCTCTTCTGGTCAACCCCTGTACAGGTGCATGTGAATTACTACGAAACATTGGTGATACCAAAGTGCAGTCTTTGGCACAAGTATGTTTTAAAAGTCAAGGGAAATTTCAATTTAGAGAAAACTAGAGAACAGAGAAAGATAACATTATTAAAAAAACAGAAACATCAGAATTTTTATCGCAGGTTTGTAACAGAAGGGTATGTAACAAACATGCATGCAGCAGTAATGCATGCAACAAGTATGAACTTATTCAAAATAAAGGTGCCGCAGAATCAATAAGAGCCTCAATGGATGTCCCAGAAAGCAGAGATATTTTGAAACATGTTTTTTTGGAACTAAAATGTTTGTACTTCATATGTATTTATAAAGAAAAAGAAATCAAACTTTAACAGGCAGCAAGTGAAGAGAAGCATGGTGAGACTGTTCATCTGCACACTTTAGGCACATCACATGACACTTGTGGTATTGTTGGGAAGCTGCTTGATTTTTGTGGAAACGTGTGCAGGATATGTATGTAGGAAAATTGAGTGAAGGATTGTAAAAACTGAGAGCAAAGAAATACATTTCAAATGTTTTACGAGGCTTTAAGACATACAATGTGGATGAATAATGAAGACTTAAAAAAATTGCAAATGTCACTTATTGTCCCAAAGGCATCATTATGTTTTTACACTATAAGATCTACTTACATTTTTGTTGCTTTGTGGAATTGCATCAGACATTGGCAAAAAATAAAAAAAGAGTTACTTTTAAGCTTTTTAAAATGCTACAGGTTCTAAAAGGCTAATAAAGACATTGGGGGAAACAGGGTTTGCCCAAGGACACTTCAGTGCATGACGGATCCACAAAAAAACAGACCCTCAAGATCCCATTATTGCATTATTCCTCAGTGTTTGCTGTTGTTTGTGATCAGCTCAAGTGTACATCACTGTTTTCTGTCATAGCCAACAAAACACAATCACTGAAAACACACACACACTGATGAAAGGGCTGGAAAAGGGATGTGTGTGGAACTAAGTGAGAGGGTACGGATGTGTGAGCAGAGATTAGTATTAGAGGAGAGGATAATCCAGTAGAAGGAAGTGCCTGTCTGGAAGTGCCTCTCTTTGTCTGTCTGTCCTCCATCAGTGAAGAGGTTTTAGGATGATAAAAAGAAATGCCAACCTTGGAAAATTCATTTGAACACACATCTTCCATCGGTGACATGTTCACACCCCGTCCTTCCTTTCTGCAGACACGCCTCATGCTGTCATTATCCTTGCTTCTGCATTCCCCTTCTTCTCACAAGACATTTCCCTCTTGAACTTTACTTTTTCTCTTATTCTTTTCCAGCATAATTTCTTTTTCACATACTCCCGCACTACTTTGCTTCTGTAACAAATCAAAACCACGAATACTATTCATGTCAGCCCACAGAAGCAACAGCTTAGCTGATCAGCATAAAAAGACACGAAGGACATAAAAGCTGCTGCACCCTTTGGTTATTTCTACTCTCCATTTTGCCAGCTGCACCATGCTTTGCTGTCATAATAGCTTATGTAAAATGTTGGCATGCTTCCCTCTGCAGTTAACAGGCTTAGACACCTTGTGATCCTCCTCTGGCTTAACTTTCTGACACTGACACTTTGTGTACTTCTGCATGTTCGGGCTCTCAGTGGCAACTCAAAAGGATTCACCTCCCATGACACACAAATACATGAACAAAGAAGTGTCTAATGGAGCTGTCTGGGAAATGAAATCCCATGGGCTTTTTTTTTTTACAATGTTTACCTCGCATTTTATAGATGCTGCTGCATCTAAAGCCGAACAACAGAAAACACTGAATTTTTATGTATTTATTTTTACATCAAAGATGTCAAATGTCTCACCTTGTACTTAAGAAAAACAAAAACACTAAGTTCATCATTATACCTTTAAAGCCGAAAAAACAAATCAGACACAAAGTATTCAGCCATTACCGCCAGCAAGATCAGCAATGGGTGCATCTATCAGGCTAAAAAGGTTGTCCTGTTCAAGCTGTCAAAGCTTTTAAACAGATTACCCTGCAATGTGATGCTGTGTGGTACACCTGGGTAATCTGCCATTATTTATATAATTAATCTTTCTAACCTTCTGACGCCTATTGATGCAAATATACATCAAGCCATTACGGCTCCAATATTACCTTAATTTAGCGTCTATTTGAAAAACAATAGCGAACAATAGCGACAAATATATATATATTTTCATAGCCAGAAATAAATTCAAGTTTTTTTCCCATGCAAAATAGCACATTTTATTTTATTTTATATCTTTTGTTTCACCTGAAAAGATCGGAATATTGAAACTTTTTGTGAGTTCTGACATTAATTGAATCAACAATTTGGGTATAAGTAAGAACTTGTAGTGTAGTTCTAGCTAAATGAGTTGAAAGTCAGTAATTTTAAAAAAAAAATTGCTGGATTCCCCTTAAGGCAAAGATACACTTTAATACCTGCAAAATAACAGTAAATGGTGCTACACTATAAGAAGGCTATGCTTGGGTTAAAACAGTCCCAGAAACACTGTGCACATGATTGTAAATTGCTGTTTTGCTCAATATACTAATTTGAATACATTTTATGAGAAGTGAGGAAAATATGTACAAAACAAAAGTGAAACAGAATAATAAATGTGAATGTCTACAATTTTCCTTTTTTAATTAAGAAAAGTGTAAAAAAAAAAGATTTTCCCTTGTACCTCTTGATGCCTTAATTTATTTCCAGCTATGAAAAAATGTAATTTATGATTTGCTTTCAAGTAGATGCTAAATCTGGTAATTAGGAGCTGAAGTGGTTTGATACATATTTCCATCAATAGCCATCAAGGGGTTAATTTACATGCCTAAAAATAAGATGGGTATCAACTTTTATTAGCACTTTTTTTCAGTAGGATTAATCTGGATGCCTGGAAAATGTAGGCTGTGTTGACTGCGTTGTGTTGAGGTTTTCACCAGCTCCACCCAACAGATCACCACAGGGATTGAGTGGCCACACCAGGTCACAGTGTGAATAGTGCAGACTTAATAGAGTTATTAGGTTGTGCTTCTTTAATTACACATGGAGGGAATCACAGCACCACTTAATGCACATCATCTCACCTTAAATTAAATTATAGCCGTGAGACGGATCTATCAAATACTGGCAACAAGAGGCGAAGTCTTGGCATGATTTCAATGGAGGATCAATTGTTTCGCTTTTCACAGCAACTTTGGCTGCTGTCACTTTCACTCTCATGCACTTTTATTATTTCACTCTCATAATCTACCCCAATGCTTTGCTCCAGTAACTAATGTGTTCCCAGTCAAACAACAATTGTTTTCTTTTTTTTAAATTACCTTTGTTTGTGCAAGCTCTCCTCTACCCCATTCACCACCTCTTTCTGTTCTGATTATGCCATAAAACTGCCATAATAAGTTCTATGGCAACCATCAGCTTCTAGACTCATTGAGATTCATTTAACATTCAATATCCTGCTGTTGAAATACATCTCATGTCATTCCTCTAACATCTCTACTAATTGCAATAGCAAATTTACTATGAATAAAGCCTGAGCTGCAGTCAAATGAAAGCAAAACCAGATCTTTACTGATCAGCATTTGTAGGGATTTTTCTGACCTCCTGTTTGGTGAATTTGGTTGACGTGTCACTAATGGGATTGTCCTTCGGTGACTCGGTCTTGCTGGGGTCAAACTGCTTAAAGAATCGACACATTGCTGATTAATAATGGCTGGTCTGCCCATTCTTACAGTTACCTCTGACTGAAGCTGCAATTCCTAATGACACACACACAAAAAAAAACACACGAGGAAGCTTATTTACATTTTTTTATATGTGAGTGGAAGAGTTTGTAGATTCGTTCAGATTTTCTCAAAGAAAAGATCTAACATTCATGATATCAAGCAAGTTATTGGCATTTTACAACAGAATTTTTCTTTTAGGTCTCTTTTGCTCCATTATTTGATTATTTTTATTTATTTTTGTCACATCAGTACCACTATAGTGCTGGCTGTTACATAATGTGACAACTTTATAAGTCTGTGAGAGGGTTGTGTCCATTAACACAGTTTAGGTTTTCAGATCATTGCATTTTCTCATTCTAGATGCAGGATCACTTCCTTTATAAGATGATGGAGTCAGAATTGTTTTTTGTTGATATACACGTAATTAACAAACAGCAAAACTAAACAAACAATGAAGGAATCAGATCCATCAAAAGCAGGTATACACAGACAAACGTCTGATTAAGAACAATGGGAAATGTTTTAAAGAAAAGTTTAGCTCTTTGAATTATTTTGAGTTGCTTGTGAATGCTATGATTTTCATTGCATTTTAGTAATGATTTGGCTATTTCACATTAAATGTTAATTACTATTCAAAAGTGTTCTTTCTGTATTTTCTTTGGTTTTTCTTTTCTTTTCTTTGGTTTTGTCTGTCAAAAAAGAGCTTGGTTTTAGTACCTGTTTGCCTATTGTTTTTGTTATCTTTGGTTCCTCTATGTCTTCCCATGTTGTGCCAGGTCTCGTCTTTGTATTGGTTGCCCAAGGCTCTTGAAAAGACACCTTGAAGATCTGTAGCTGCATGAATTAAATCTGATCTTTCCGGCACCGCTTTGGCTTTTTTTCCCTTCAAGTTGTTGCACATGTAATCTATAATGCAGTACAGTTGCTTTTTTGACCCTCTGAGGGATTTTTCCTTTAAAACTATGAAAATGCAAATCAAATAAATGTTAAAATTGCACAATCGTAAAAATGGCAACCAAAATGTATTTCATGTTTAAGTTTTTTTTAGAAGAACTGGAACAGTTTTTAGAACTGACTAAAATATTGCATCTTTCCGACATCTTATCTTCCTACAGTATATCTTATAACTTGTTTTTATTGCTGTTGTCTGTTGTGTTTTTAAGTGCAGCACTTTGTTTTAGCTGTTTGCTTTTTGAAAGAGATATAAATAAAGTTGAGTTGAATTATGTTCACAAATAAACTGTCAAGACTGCTATGAGAAACATTCAAGAGAACAAGGACCAAGGAACTAAACCAGCTAAACCTGACCTAAACCATCAAACATACAGGAGAGAGGAGAACAGTAGGTAGGTTGAGACAGTAAGTGGATAAAAGACCTTTAGTTTGGTAACTTTTCATGTAATTTAAATAAAATAATACAATATTTTAATAATAAAGTGACATCTTACTTTAGTTGTATTTTGTTCACTCCTAAAGGGATTGCATAAAATTATACAACATTTTGGTTAAAAGACCTCATGCCCATAAATCTGAGCAAAAAAATGCAAGTTCTACTTCACTGCATCATTAGCAGGTCTGTGTTGGGGCCAAACTGGAACACTGCTCCTAAAACCCCACGTTGTTCACTGCTTGTGAGCATTTCCAGACTGCAGGTGTAGTAATACTGGAGAATGGCTAGGCGTATGCAATGAGGTGAACTGTTGAAGACCCACTCCAATGAATTTCATGTCTTTGGTGTTTTTAACATGTTCTTGTAGCATTTTTCTTATGATGGAGGACATGTATAAAATAATTGAAAGTTAAAACTGCATTTTTGAGTATTTCTTTATTCATATCGTGTTCGGGTCATGAGCAGATGAAAACTTGTCGGTTTCTGACACAGCAACTCACATGGGTGGCTGATGTCTCTCTTCTCTGCCTCAATTCTGAGGCATCAACTTGCAGATAAATGGATCCATTAACGTCTTTATTTTCCTCGTCTGAGCATCCTTTTAACTCTAAACTGTGTGGCTGGATAGCTCTGAAATTGCGCGCTATGTTTTTCGGCACGCTAATGTTTGCTTGCGCTTGTGACGTGCTATGAGCTAACAGGAGAGAATGTTAAAAAAAGCGCTGATAGAAAATTAGCGTAGCTGACTTCTGCGCCAACAGTCCCGCCCACAACTCAAGAGGCAAATTTCTAATAAACTACTGCTGCCGCATTATAGAAACTATGTCTTACAAAAAACGACACAGGCTTTTAGATTTTAGCGAAAAACTGCATAATCATGATTAAAAGACCGCTGGGAACAACTTTACAATTGAAAAAAATATAGTTGGCGTGGGACTTGAAAGACTTTTTGCAGAAATGGAGGACATTAAGTACTCAGTCTTTGCAAATGACAAGGCACTTTAGGTGGTGCTGATTTGAAGATGCAGCCACCACAGGAGATCATTCTAAAAAGTTTTGCTTTCTGAACTTCAAGCTCAAGAAAAATCTGGGAGAAATAGTGTTTTTGTGCAACTTTTTAAAAAATGTATTCCAAATAGACACTTCCAGAGTTTGAGCCATCTGGCACGCCACTGAGCGTGTTGACTTATCTTCCAGAGCCAGTCAAAGACAGTTTTGCTCCTACTACTGATGAGCGTAAGGCATGGCTCAACATCAGAACAAGCAGCACCTGACCCCCATTAACCTCCAGTCTGTCAGCTGGTCGAGGAAGGGCAGAGTTGTGCTCTTTTTCTGCTCATATGAGATGATCAGTGTTTTATGGGAGAAAAAAAAAGTCTTTTGGTTGCATTTTTGTCGGTGAGAGACTGTAACATTGAACCGCTGACCGTCACTGGGAGGACAGTAAAGTCATCAACGAAAGAAAATGTTTATAATGGAATAAAGGAATTTTTTGTAGTTTCACTAGATTTAGTATTTCTCAGCTACTAATTTGTGGTGCTGATTAGAAGAAGAAGCCACCACAGGAGACCATCGGGGCTTGGATGGAGTCCACCCTGAAAGGTTTTGCTCTCTGAGCTTCAGCAACACATCTTGGCCAAATCTGGACTGAATATTTTTTAAACTGGGAAGGAGATCTTTAGAAGACACTGCTTGTTTTCCAAATGTTCTTGCTCTACTTACTGTTGAGAACCTGAATCAGCTGTGTCCATTCTATCAGAAGCGGCAAAGGCAGGAGTTGGAAATAACTCAGCAGTGGCAGGATCCAACTTGCACGTGAGAGTACAATAGTGATTCGCTATTTACATTTGAGTGTGTAAAATGTGTTATCTGTGCTTAACCAATTCCCTAACAAAAATGTAGATACTTTTTATTGAAAAACTCCTCCGTCCGAGCTCTTGAAGTTGAAGTCTAACTTGAGTTTGTCCTTACTCAACACAGTTATGTCAGACTACAGAGGATGGGCAAACCAAGTACAGGTTTTTCTTTGACTGTGCCAGCTGATTATGCAGATTAGCACACTTTTAAATGGAGAAAGATCAGCCAAAATGTTACGAGCAATTACAAACAGCAGTCATGACAAATTGGTCAGTAAACTGCTGTTGACACTAAGCCACTGGGTAAGTAAAGAGATCAACACCTCCATGTTAGCAGGATCAGAAGGCAAAGCATGTTTGACGGGCAATCACCTTTTGACTATTTGGTCTCAGTGATTCCTTTTCAATTCCTTTTGATGTCATAAACTAAGTTGGAATGCTGGGACTGTTGTTTTTAACGTGATGTAGAGGCAACACCTCTTTAAAGAAGCAAGCAAGCGTTTCTGTGACAGTCAGCTGATGGCCAGATAAATGGATTGACCTTTTGAGTCACGTCACACTGGTCAGCAAACTGATCCAATAAAGCTTGACCAAAGAACATAAGAGTTTTAAAGGCCAGACCCAAGGAACCTTAATCACGTTGCTGCCTGGTCCTTCACAGAAAAGTCCACATACAACTTATTAATTTACATGCCACTCATTCATTCATACATCTCGTGCACATTATTGAATTGCATATGTTTTAGAGGGTAGCTATACTTTAATGCAATTAAACCTACACAAGTTTTAAAAGAATTACACCACTGAGTAACAGTTTTATTTGTCATCATACAAAAGGCTGGGTTCATGATTGTTTCTTACAACTTAGAATACCAGAATGCATCATGGGAAGAAGGCGAGCCAGTGGAAGTGGTGTGATGATTTAACCCTTTAACACCAGAGCTTTAGCTCCAGTGTTGACATTCTTTAAACCACTGTAATTTCTCACCTGTTTATGCAATTAACGTAATTCCAGCGGATTCTGAAGCATAGAAAAGTGACTTTGCACTGATAGGAAACACTTCATGTCCGTAAAGTGCTGCATATCTGCGCAAAGCAGATAAAAAAAAAATCTGCGTTGGATCAACTGATTCATGATCAGATGAATCAGTTGATTCTCATCGAGGAATTATGGATTGTCAAGGAGCGTGGGTTATTTATGCAGCTTAGGTGTTAAAGAGTTATGCAATTTTCTCCTGGAAAACCTTTAAACATCATGGCAGACAACAGTTACCTTTCACTGAGTTGTGGTCCCTGATAGAATCTTTCTGCAGGATAACACGTCCTGGCACAAGACAAGACTAAATGGTTCAAGAATAACACAAAAGCCAGACTGACGGGATGACTTAACTTTTTAGTTCACCGATCCTAAATCAAACAAGTATCTGTGGGATGATCTGAACAAAGACTACCAATTCTGTGGAGGCTCCATTTCCAACTCAATCACCTTAAAAGATTTTCTGCTAAAATTTTGGCAACAGATCTTACAGAGTTGTTTAGGCAGGTAGTTTTATTTAGTGAATGGATGGTCACATTTGTAAAATTACACATTTAACTTTGAATTCTGCTAAAATGCAAAAATTTAATTGAAATTAGCATTTTACACTCAGTGGTTTTTAGCGCACATTTTATCACAGTCTGTGTTTTTCTTTGCAATTTTTCAGTGTGTTGAGGATTTTTTGTTGTTTCTCTATTGTCGCTTTGTGCAAGTCAAGATTAAATCAGCAGATATAAGAAATACATTGCATTTCTATCTAATTTCTTCCCAATATCCGTTTAAGCAAAGAGGAGCGAGCAATATTTCTGTGACAGCCGCTTCTTGCAGTTCCTCTAAAAAAAAAAAAAAAAGAGAAACCAGATGAAAGGTGCAGAGAATAAAAGCCCTGAGCAATCACTTTCTGCCTTCCAACTGTTATTTAGTTGATCATCTTGGAGTGTGTGTTTATGTGTGTGAGTAAGGGAGAGATAGAGATGTATGAAGTGTGTGGGAATGTGGGTTTTTTCCTGTAAGCAGGTATATAGAGCTGAGGGAGTGACGGTGTCCCAGCAAGGCGAAACAGAAATTCAGTTGTGTTTATTGTTCAGGAATGTTTTGAAAATGATACAAGTAAAAAACTTGAACTGTTCTACTCAGCTCCAAAATATAGGAAAGCAATTTTTACAATTGATAAAGATATATTTGGATTGAAACCCACCCTTCTTTTTTGTAAAATCACTTTCTGTTTTATTTCAATTTGGAAGCAACTTCTGAAAAAGAAGACCTCTATAATGGCTTTTTGGTACAAAGAAGCAATAATATCTTAAAAAATATATTAATAGCCTAAATCATTTTTCAAAAACAAGTCTTTAAAATTATATTTTGCAATTTTCTTGTCAAAAAGGCAGCAATTCTTTTGGAAATCTCTAAATGTATGCAAGTGTTTCCATCAGTTGAATGGCAGTGCTTTTAACTGACTGCCTTTTTAAGGGTCTTTGTCCATCGACTGGAGATCAGTTCTGGGCTTAGATGGTCGTGGTCGTAGATGTGGTCTGCCATTTTGGATTCTTTACCATAATCATTTGATAACAGATGAAGGTTTGATAGGGGGATTATTTTGACGATAAACACAAGTGCAGAAAATTGACATGAATTGTATTTTTCTTTTTAGGGTGCTTTTTCTATTGCTTTTATTTTATTTTTTTTAATAATTGGTATATTAAGAATGTGTTTTGTTTTCATCAGCTTCTACATTAACTCTATATTTCACCAGAAGAAAACAGCCCTTCCATCCATTAACCGTTGAGCAGAGTGTTTTAAAACTTGAACATTTGCTTATTGAAACTAAAGTCAACTTTAACGTTAAAGGATGTTATTTCTACTTACTCTTACTTTTATGTTGATTTAACCTATAATCCTGTCATTTGAATTGCCTCCTGTCCTTTTGTGTTACATCTTTCTTTCTTGTTTTATGTTCTGTTTATGTTGATAACGCTTGAAAAATCAATAAAAAGATTTGAATAAAATAAAACAAAGTGTGTATAGTGAAACAATGCCACACTGAGTGTAGACGAGCTAAAAACACTTCCTGTTTATATGTCACATTGGTGAAATTACTCTCACCATCTTGAAACTGCTTGAAACAAAGCCTAATAATCTGTATTGTCAAAAATAACTGGAAAAAGTCACTCAGAGAAAAAAAAAAACATTTACATATGATTTAAAAGGTTGTACTAGCCCTATTTCTATTGACAAATAGCACAAGCTGTGGGATCCACAGCTGATTGTAGACCTGATTCTCTGTTGGATTATTAGGCAAGCTTTATGCAGATGGAAAGAGAGTAAAATAGTGGTGTTTTTAAAGTTGTAGTTTTTGTATTTGTAATATGTTTTTAAACTAGTATTTTATGCTTTTGTTTTTTCATATAATTTGTGTTCAGTCATCTTTGATCTATTCTAAAAGGGTTCCTAGTGGTCTTTTAATTATGATTATGCATTTTTTTTAGGAATAAAAAAGGAAAAGCTGAGGAAAAGCAGGACGTACTCGGTTGTGTTTGTCGGCAAGTGAATGCATCGGAGTGGAGCTGGGAGCTTGCCAATTGTAGTTTGTACGTAGCAGATAGAAGCTTTTTCAAACATCATTTTTTGTCTGCTCTTGATTTAACCACAATTGAATATGGAAATACTCAAAAAAGCAGTTTTATCTTAATTGTCTTTATGTCCTGCTTCATGAGAAAAATGTTATAAGAACATGTTAAAAACGCTAAAAATACAATTTTCATTGAACTGGGTCTTTAATGAGGTTTAAACCCTGGCAGATTGCCCCTGGTTGAATGAAGAGTTACAGAAAGTAAAAAATAGATATACTGAGTGTACCAAGTGATCCAGATGCATAGAACTGTTTTAGTGAAATATTTTTTGGAGATCACATGTTTGTGTATCTGTATTACAATATTTAGTTTGAGTTTACTGATATAAAAGAAAATAGTTTCAATATAGCTGGACTAAAGAACAAAAAAGACTATTTTTGAGGTTTCGTTGGCCCACTTAGTATGCTCTGCTGTGCAGAGGTGTCTGACTGACTTCTTAAGGAAACAAGACTTATTTACTGTGCTTTGTGTTTACTCTTAATCCTGGGAATTTTACATTATTGCAGATCTCATGCAAATCGTTCTGTCAGCATTTCAAAGGTTCAAGCATCAAACCAAACTTTAACAGTACAAAGTGCTTTCACCTCCAAGCGGTGTTAACTTTGCAGGATCAAAAAGGCCCAAACAGACTTCTGAGCCCAATTCATCTCAAAAATGAGATATTTATTGATCTAAGTTAATCCAGTCATTAGTAGTGGGTTACATTTCATGAATTATGCAATAAAATAGTACAGGGACTCATGAATTATACAGTATTTATGCAGAAACTTTAATCTGCATCTGATGTGAAAGATTCCAGAGAATCTTCTTGGATGAAATTGAATGAATATTTAAATGGGCTGTTTTCAAACACTGTTGGTTTGTTTGATTTTGTGCCAGACTTGAGCAAGAATCTTTCCTTAAAATATGGTCCTCGTGCACTTGTGCTTAGACTCAACTGTTTGCTCCAAAAAATAGTGAGTAGATAAACTAACTGAAGACACAGTGATGTGACTTTCTGCTGCAAAAACACATATTTCAACAATTTCTTCACAACAATTGTCATTTTTATTAAAATATACTTTATAGAAAGCATACAGTTTGGAATTCAATTTTTCTGAAGGTATTGAATAACCACACAGAGGTGCCCTTTTGGTTAACCACTGTTTTTTTGGAATTCCTCATGAGCTTCCTACAGTATGACTGCCTTTCTGACACCCACAGCACATAAGTCACACAGTGAGCGGTCTTATTAGGAGGGTTAGCATGGTACCAAGTATTTAAAACTACTGAGCTTTGTTCACACTGCCCTTGGCAAGGTAGCAACTTCCAATGAGAAGTCTATGTAAATGAGAGTTTCAGGCTTTTGTGTTTAAATCTCATGTACAGTACTGCTAAAAACTGACACTTCACCTAAGATTCTGCATTTTTGGCTCTATGTACGATGTTGAAAGTTAAACCAGGTTGAACTTGGACCAATCAGAGCCTTGCATTTGTAGTGACACATGAATGACACCCCCTTAATTCATAGAAGTGCCAACCATTTGAAAACTGATCAAGGAGGCTAAATCAATTGTTGCAGTTTGTGACTGCAAAGAATTGTGGGATTGGATATTCTTCTTTCACAAAGGATGGTGTGCTCACTGCTAAAAGAGATGATAAGAGAAAACACCGGACCCCCATTTCCTTTACATTTGTCTCATCTGAATCTTTTTGTGAAAGGGTACCAATTATTTACTTCCATATCACTTTACTTTATGAGAATCAATCCGATGTGGACCATCTAAGTTTTAACAGTGATTCTTCAGTAAAACACACGATTCAGCTAAGCTACTGTTAAACTTATGTCAAATGAAGAGCTATTTGGGACAAGAAGGGATTCGAGAGCTTTATCTTTAATAACCAGCCATTGATTTTTGAGATTTCTGTTCAACCCAACATACACATCACGACAACAGTACATTCAACACAAACTACAAAAGATTAAAACGAACAAAAAAAATGTAAAGCTCTCAAAGCATTAACAGAGAGAATTCTTAATTCAGTTGAAGAATTTGTCAATGTTGTTCAACAGAAATAAGAGTCAGGAGATACAAAAGAGCCCCTGACATCTGATATTGAGGGAATATCAGATGATATGTCAGCAGAATGTTGACACCACTGACAGCCGCTGTGGTCTCATCTGCATCAGCTCTGGTGCTGAACTGCAGATTGGTGGCTTCTGAGTCTGGCTGTTTATCAAGCTGAGAGATTACGGAGGTGTCCAGCCTTCCAGTCCCCAGCCCGGATAAAACACAGGGTTAGGACATATGGCGTAAAACTTTCTGCCAAACCACCTGTGCGAATCAGTGAAAGCTGATTTATCTGGTGACATCTGCTGAGATATGCCGAAACGTGAACTTCATAGAACTTTTGACAGAGGTGCACACGACTTTTATTTCAAAATAAAAGACACCCTGTGTCCCATAGGATCATCTCAATACAGCAAATGTTGTAGAAGGAAGTGTAACGTAAGCAGTGATTTAAAAAAGAAAGAAAGTTGATTTTACCGCTTTAAGTGTGCCTCATGGTAAAAAAATATGGTAATTTTAAAAACACCTAACCCAAACTAACCCATATTTGAGTATCTGTCAACTCTGGTGTGTAAAAAGAGGCTTCCTTTGTGTTGTCTTCCTTATTTAGTTTTCCAGTCAGATTTAAAATCTACTTGACAGCAGTGAGACTGTTTTACCAACAAGGCAGCAAAAACACCGTCTTGTTGTGTTGCCAGCCAACTTCAGCAGAACGCAACAAGCTGCCTCTTTCTTCTCAGGAAAAGCTTGATATCTGTTATTAATATTATTAAAGTTTGTCCTCAATAAGAAAAAAAAAACATTCTTCTTGTTTAAAGGACCTCTTCTCATAGAAAAAAAACTGTAACTATAAAGAGTTTATGATATATTTATTTGTGGGTTTATCCACATGGCTTGTTTTAAATGATTGTGTTAATATGTTTTATTTTGTCAAGTTATTTTATGCATCTGTTTGAGCTCATTCAAGGATTCCAGTGACTTTAGCCTCATTAAAACTAACACACTTTAATTAAATTTACACTCAAGACTCTGGGATGGCTTACAGTTTATCTGGTTGTGTAATGGAGCAGGAGCAAGAAACAGTGTATATGGCTATAAGATCCTGAATATTAATGATGTGTGTGAATGTATTTGGATGTAGGGTTATCTTTACACGCACGAATGAGTCTGTCAGTCAAAATATTTAATTGTGCCACAAAGCCATGTGTGCGTTCTCAGGCAGTGTGTGTTGGTAAGTTAATTACTTTTGGACAGTAAGTGACATGAGAATTATTTGAGCTTGTCTTACGTTCTGTTCAAGACTGAACAGAATTTTTCCTCAGCCAAACATCAGAAATGTTTCTGATGTGTTTCTGTGCTACTGACCACCTAGATCAGGGGATCTGAACCTTTTTGACAAAGCATTAGGAGGCCAAGTCAAACTGTTAAAATTGTTTGTTCACTGGAATTGTTTTTTGCTTTTTGTTTAACTGTGGGGCTCTTGACTTTTTCACCTCATTTCATTAAAGCACAACAAAAATACAACCTTGCAAATTGAAAATACTTTTATATGTCACGACCCAGCCGCAAGCACGTCCCGGATTTCAAAATAAAAGACAAAAACCAATGCAACCCGCAAACACCAAAATGAAATCTAAATGTGAAAACGGAAACCCATCATAGCGGCTAGTGCATTTGAACCCTTTTACAGCGGAGCTTTATTTCCAGTGTTCCAGACATTCCTTCGACTACTGTAACTCTTCGACTGTTGACATAATTAACGTACTACTGAGGCAGAGATAAGCAGTTTTTAGCAGTACACAAGTTCAGTTTCCCAAACAGTGGAACATGTAACTAGTGGGAACCCTCAGGTTGTTTGTATTTGACCTTATTTGATGCCATTAGGCAAATTGCAGGCTTTGTTTCTTTCTTTCTTTTCTTACCTTCAATTAACTTGAGATTTAATTTATATCTAAATGTGTCCATCCATACATCCTCCTAATCTTTTTGAGGTCACTGGGTTGCTGGACCCTAGCTACTAATGGGCAAAGGAAAGATTGTTTAAATCTTGTTAAAACATTTTTAATACATTAAATATTGGATGAAGAAATTGTTCTGCAATTTAGGCCACAAAAAGAGACATGTGAGGAATGACTGCAAGCAGTTGAAGGGATGAGGACAACAAAATAGAGGAGATGGTTGAATGAAGATGAGTGCAACGCATCTTTAAGGACAAAAAAAAGACTAGAAGGTAAAATTTGACATTAGGACTGAGTATCATTGCCAAAAAAGGATTAAAATTCACAAATCCATTCAACTTCCGATTTAAGCTGATTCAACACAGATTTAACTACACTTAGTTATATTATGAAAAGCTGTTTTCACACGACTGATTCAAACTGAACTAAGGTATGAACTTTCATGAGTAAAATGATACTCCAAAAGTTAACAGAATTTTTCTGAGCCCAGCTCTGAAGGACAACTGACAAAAAACCTTGCTGCTGCCTTTTGATCAAGTTGGCCTCTAGATAAATGTCACAATTCTTCCTACTCTTTTTGTCAAATTAACCAAAAATCCTTTAAAAAAAATACAAGGATGAAGTCAAAGCTTCTGTGAATTCTTTCAATAGAAATTTCAATTATAAAACCAAATGTGAAGATTTTTTTTTTGATAAAATTTGGATCTTTGAGGCATGCCATAATCATCCTCTCTGGGAGTGTGTTTTTGTGTATTTATCTTTGTGTATAAGAAATCTGATGAGGTAGCTTGATTTTTTTTAAATACTCCATTCTAATTATTTGGTTTGAATGCTTGCCCCTTTTTTTTGTTGCGGCTTGCATGTTTTTTCTTACTGTTTGTCCTTTAACGTTCTGCTCGCCCACATGAGCGATGCGGGGTGTACAGCCACAGCTGGCTGGCAATAAATCACAAAGACAAACTGGAGGTTCATACGTTTGGAAAATGGCCTGTTCCTGCTGAAATGTCGACAATCTCACCTTAGACCGCATATCCCTCTCTGCAGCATAACCTCTTAACGCCCTTGGAGGGGACACACGAGGGCTGGACATTCAGCATGTCACTGAGAACACATCCTTTTTCAGCAAAACATGCTAGAAAGTTTCTTCTGGAATGCTGGCATGATCAGAAAGGCAAAAGTACTGAATAAATAGATAATTATGGTGAGAATAACTGATCATAAATTGTGTGGCAAAGTACAACAATGACAAAAGCTTTACTTGCATGTAACAGGGAGAAGTCATGTTGTGAAGACTGGTTTTAGTTTAGTATTTTTAGAGGAATGAGAGTATAAGGTGTATTTGAACAGTCGGATATTGAATGTGAAATGTATTACAACAATAAAAGTCTTTTGGCAACCAGGCTCTGGAAAGAGGCCTGACAAGCTCAGATCAAATGCAGAATCTTAGGTGAAGAGTCTGTATGCTGATGGTGACCATACAGCTGAGGATGCATCCAAAGAGCAGAAAGAAGCGGAAAATGGGGTGGAGGGCTTGAGTGTGGAGGCACATACAATATTGAAATTTAACAGAAAGGAAACGGATATCGATTGTCTGGAAATGGAATAACTATTGGACCAAAGCAGTAAGGTAGATAATGACGAAATGAACGTGTGAGAGGGAAGGTGACGGCAACCAACAGAGGCATTGGATCAATGGTGCATACATCTTTTGTTTTCCTAATTTACAGGGCTGTAACGACTTACTTTAATGTTTTGATTCATATCATAATTGTTGTTGATCCGATTTACAGTTGATCTTGGTTCATTTTGTACGACCCAAATATTCTCTGATCTAAAATTTATATGACTTAGAGATAAATAAATGGGCACTGAACAGTGCACGTGAAGTTTTCCCTATTCCTTGTATTTCTTGCAAGATAATCAAGTGTAAATTTAATATTACAGGCCTACTGCAGGCAACAGGTCAACACACTTAAGTTAGAGTGAAGTAGGTGAGACAAGAAATCAACAACCATGTGCACGTTTTTTCTTCACACAACTAATCTTAAATTGGACAATTTTTGCAAAATTGCAAAAAAAACCAGTCAAATTCAGCACATGACGTAGTAACATGATCGTCCCTGGAATGAACAGACAAAGGAACGCTGTCAGACAAATCACCCGCAAATATTCTGGACTACGCAGGCATAATGGCGCAGGTCGGGTAAAGCCTGTGCTCTGAAATGCTGCGATTTTTATGTTTCAGTCGCACTGAGGCGGGTTTCTCGGGATGTGGTATCACTTTACCTACAGCAACATTGTTTCCCAGGAGCACAGCCAACTAAAATCACTGTCTGTGACCCACCTGTGCTCGCCGCTCCAGTGTCTGTAAGAAAAAGCCCCAGTCAACAGAGCAAAGCGCTTCCCAAGATTTTTACAACTCTGTGCACACAAAAGGTGTATTGAATTATTAGCTGCATGTCCGATTTTTGAAAAAAGTTAAGGATTTTAAGTGCTCCTTATGGTGCGAAAAATTCTGTAAACCTTCTTTTTTCTTTTTCTTTTTCTTTATGGCCAAAAGTAAAGTTTAGACTCAAATACGAAACAGGTTTATACAAATATGCATCTGGTGTGTCCTAAGCTACTTAGCCCTCTTTTGTAATGGTCAAATCTGTCCAACACAAGAGGCCCTCAGTTTCTTATGTGTTTGCTCAGCTTCTGTACAAAACAAGTTTAAAACAAACAAATAAACAAACAAACAAAAATTAAATAAATAATTTTATCAAGTTCAATTATGTTGAAATTATCAAGACAATGAATACTAAACTGTGTTTAAAAATCAATGACAAATCGCTAAAAATGTAGTAGTACGGTCGACTCTTCTCCCCTCTGTTGTGAACTTATAGCGACTAATGTCAGAATTTCTGTTTTACCCATAGTTTTGCCAGTAATGTTTCATTTTGACTTGATGTGGGTGGGTTTGCTTTTTCAAGCAAGTGAATATTCTTAAAATTAGATTAACTTTGTTTGAATTGATGGTGTTTTGTGTCGAAATGGGAGCCAACTGGAGGTCATGGAGTCTACGCACCTTCTGATTTACTGCTATGTCAATGATAATATCCTGCTGGCGCTGTGATAATGTCCTTTTCACATCCTGCTCCCGCATTAGCATTTACTGTAGGCTTGTGCTTTCTTCAGATTCTATCAGGTGGTTTCCTCGTCATTTTAAAAAACATAATTTACTCAACATTTGGCCAGAAAGAAATCACCCTGCATCATATCATTCTTCTGCTTTTTCTGTGCTTTACAACAACCATGAGCTACTCTTTCATTTTGATGCTACAGCTTTTATGCATAGAATCTTAAAATATCTTTAATTGTTTAAGGGGACTTTGAAAGCATAAAGATGCAGACCATGACTCTTATCTTACTTAAAACATTTGTTTGAAACAACTCTTTGTCTTGAGATAATTACACCATTAAACTCTGAAAATTGATGAAAATTCAATGTTTCATAAATTAGACAAAAAAATGTGTCAATTCTCTAAGAGTTTTGATACCTGCAAAGCTACATTGAGACAGACAAAAAACTAAAGTGATAATCAAAAATTTCAGGCAAACATTTAAAGCTTTCTATGACCGCCATTCAAATTTTGCTACAACTATTCAGTAATCATTAATAATTTATTGTTTAGTTTGTTTTCTGTTTCCAGCTTTCTCCATCTTTTTCTCCTTTCAAGCATTTAATTTTGTTTCATCAGTTTTCGTTTATTTTCCCACGTATTATGCATAACTGCAATCCATTGAAGCTACTGTTCACTGTATTTTGGGTAGTGTCTTTTGTTCTGTCCCTTTTGATCATTCATTTAAACACTTTTGACCAAAATTGTGAGCTAAGCATAAATAGCTCAAGTGTTTCAGACATGCAGACCTGCTGAAAAAGGTAAGATGGAAGAACTAAGTGGCTGCTTGCCTCTAAGTAACTTCTGATTTTCAAAAAGGAAATCCACAACCATCTGTCACTTCTGCGGGAGAAGTTTTGTGTGTGCTGATGGTTGACTCTGCCCCCCAAAAAAGCTGAAAATCACTCTTGATCACATGAAATTACATCTCTAGTTTCTGTGAATATTGTAGGTACATTTGTGTGCTCATTCATTTATCTTCACTTTCATGCATGTCTGCAGCCCCTCTGCATGGTATTTTTTATCTCTCTGACATCGTGGTGGACTGGATGGTGGCGTAGTGATTAGTGAGAAGTCAGAAAGCCCTGGTTCAAATTGTAGCTGGGATCTTGCATGGATGTTCTCACTGTACATGTGTGGGCTTTCTCCGGGCAATCCGGCTCCCCCCTGCAGTCTAAAAACCTGCTTTGCAGGTTGACTGATGATTCTAAATTGTCCCTAGGGGTAAATATGAGTGTGTGTGGCCCTGCAACAAACTGGCGACCTGTTCAGGGTCTGTCCCACTTCACACAACAGTAGCTGAGTTGCCCCAAGCAACCCTGTGACCCCAAAAGGGATTCAGTGGGTTCAGAAGATAAATGGATGGATGATATCATGCTGCTAAATGAAAATTCTTAATTTTCAAAGGTGAAAATGTAGCATTGTGCTCTAACACCTTCACAATACTAAATGGTACTGTATTTTTTCATATCAGTCGTCTCTGTTAATGCTGTTGTTCATGGGTTTATAAACCCGTTTTTAAACTGTTAACAAAAAATACAACTTTAAGTTTCATACATAGCCATAGGCATTAAAATAGTAGCATAAATAATATATTGATTCCTAAAATTACCAGGGTAAACGTGATAACATTTTAACTAGAAGCAACTTTTACATTTATGACCATAACTGTGACGTAATTATTGAGCTTACCTTAACCTAAACATGTGGAATGTGCTGGTCAGTTCTTATGGGATCTTCCACATTTTCTATAAATAGTAATGCATGCGGTTTTACCATGATTCATTCCATGCCGGAAAAAAGTCATAAATGCAAGAAACAAACAAAAAAAGATAGATTAAATGGAAAAAAAACCCTATTTAGATTAAAAAGTTTGCCATATTGGAGTGGCTTTATAAGAAACATTTGGAAAAAAAAAAGAAAGCAATTAGTAAGTATTGTGCTAGAATGCCACTTATGTCTCCAGGGTATCCTGCTGTTTTCACGTGCAGATGAAATGCTAGCTTTGATTTGAATTACCTATCAGCCCCTGAGGCTTCAACTCATACACAGAGAATTGGATATTAGATGCCTTCAATTAGAGCCATTGCTGCTGTTAATCTATTTTTCCTGATTGTTTTCAGTTCCTTTTCACGGCACACTTCCTCTGATTGAGAGACGTGAAGTTTATTAGGATTTAACTGGACTTGGTCAGTGAAACTGTAAGTATATAGAGTTATACACAATATTCTTTTCATGCCAACATGCAAAACTAAAAAAAAAAAAACCTCAATATCCAAAGGTGAAGTATAGCCAACTGATTTTCTTAATTGGGGGTTTAACTATGATCATTAGTTTCTTGACAGTTCTTTCATTTTTATTTAAGAAAAAAAAAAAATTCTAATATTTTAAGTAAAAACTAGTTTTTTTCAAATTTGGCTAAAGCCTGAAGCTTTAGTAATGCACTTACAAGCAAACGCTTTCAATAAAAAGTCGATACAAATGCGCGTCCCAGGCTTCTGCATATAAAACTTGTGTGTTCATGGGTAGCTATACAAGTTTCTACTGCTTTTGGGCTCTATGTACAAAATGTGGAGCCAAGGAATGTGTGCTGAAAGTTAAATCAGGTCAAGTTTTGACCACTCAGGGACTTGGATTTGGACAAATGGATGATGACCCTTTTAATTCACTGGCAAATTGATCATGGAGGAGAAATGAATCATTGCAGTTTGAATCATATGACACCAAATCTTTTATATATTGGAACAGAAAGAAAGGAAAAGCCTTGAGCAAGATTTGCACCGCTTTGACATTCACACTAAGCCTATTCCAACTGTAGGTGGCGGACATGGGCTATTAAACAGTAGAAAAAGAAAAGAAAAAGAAGCCTCTCTCTTTTAATCCAGTGTGAACACTGTGGGCTAAATACGGGTTCAAGGAGCTGCGTTTTGCAAGTTGAAGTATGCCTGCTGTGAACGTAGCATATAATAGTGGAAGGTAAGGAGTTGTTCATTGTAGTCATCAAGTATGCCGAGGAATTTTCCACTGAAGCATAAGGTAACTTATATTTGACTCCCAAGTTATGGACTAAAACTGATTAAGATTTTACACAAACGCACAGTTACTTCATTACATCCACTTCCAGGACACAAAAATTCCTGTAAATGTATTATTTACTAGATGGACAGCTTGATTTATGTAGTGCTTTCTGGAAGAATATTGGGGCTCAGTGAAAGCACTTAATAATTTAATCTTTACAGTATTGCTTACTGTCATTGCTGCTTGCTGCAGCTCATGCTGCATCTCCAGTACATGCCGCAGCAATGCTGAGCCAGCACAACAAGCAAAGAAATTATTACTTTTTGGCTGTATGAAAGAAAAGTACAACATCATCATCAAGCTGCATCAACAGCACTCCCATGTAGCTGTAATTTACAAACTCCTATTCTATAGAAATATTCTATATTTACATACTATTTTACTGCCCTAAAACAGATAAAGTACCCTAATTTTTACTAAATAAATTGCCCATAGGGAACTAAGGGATAAGCCCCTCAATCCTGTTACAAATATTTTTTACATTTAGATTTGGAGCCTTTTTAATGTCAAGTATACTTTATTACTGTGATTTGTTAATGTACTCTATTAAAGTATCATTTTGTGAGTGATAAATTGTGGGGTGATCCCTAACAAAGAGCTCAAAAAGATGGATTTGCTTTTTGCATTGAGTTTGTTGGCCATCATTTAAAAATGTCTTAGTGAAAGGAACAAGAAGTACTCTTGAGATGATTCAGTCTGCACTTTAGGGTTTCTCATTGAAGAGTTGAGGAACAGAGCAGGAAGGCCAAAAACGCACAATGAAGTTTAACCAAATTAACTAAAGAAAGAAAAATGCTGAAGAGGCATAAAGAAATACTGTTGAGCTCCGGCAAAGAAATCTAAATGTCACTAAAGTTTTTTACTACGTAAAAGTTTGCAAAAAAAAGGCTTTTGACAAAAGAAGAGGAAGAAGCTGAGATGAGGCTAAGAGGGAATTACAATATGGTAATCAAACCAGAGGCGGGGACCCGGCAGAATAGAGAGCTGTGGAAGGTGAAGTCAAAGTTTCATTTCAAATGCCAAATCGTGATATATTTGATTGATTGATTTGTTTATTTCAAACAATTACAAAAAATGAAAAAAAAGACAAAAAATTGCATGTCTTATATTAAAGATAATTGTAAATATGTTAATTAGAAAATTAATTATATAAATGAATGAGGCTACTTTCTTAACATTATAATTGTTCTAAATAACATATAGATATATTTGCAATTATACATGCAGTACACAAATATATCACACTATTGTCAAATGGAATTTGAGTGATTGCTTGAAAGGGAGTGGAAGGAATCAAATGATCTAATCCCACTCCTATTGCGGTTACTAAACTTTAATTTATTTGGTGTGGTTGTGGTGCAGGGGTAGAGCGGTTGACCTCTGATTGGAAGATTGCAGGTTTGGTTCCCGCCCTGCTGTCCCATGTGTTTAAGTGTCCTTGGGCAAAGCACTGAACTCCACATTACTCTTGATAATTATAGGTTCGTGCCCGTGTAAGGCAGCAGAGCCACCATCAGTGTAAATGTGTGTGTGCGTGGGTGAATAAAACTGTGACTATAAAAGGTCCTCTGAAGGACGTAAAATTATGTATAAATGTGCCATTTATCCATTTATTATTACGCAGTTGTCATAATCTGGTTCATCACAAAATATTAAATAAATTTCAGTCCAAGTGCAGGTTATTCAAATAATAAAGATAAAGTTCTTATTGGTCATCATCAAACATATTAATACACCATTGCAGAAATAATTATTAATTATCATGTAACAAAATAGATTTCTCATTGATTATCCTCATTAAGAATCATTTCACTATTTCACAAATACTTTTTGCATATCACATGGTTTTCCTGAGCACCCCAGGTAAAATGGTTTATTATTGTGCATAAGGAACACTGGTAAAGATTGAAAAATCTTCTAAAAGCATCAGTTTACAGATGAGACATTCTTTTAATGTGAAAAAATGATGCTTTATTTCTATAATTTACCCTTTCAAAAACACAGAAAACCAAATAATGGCGAGTGCAAAAGATTGGGCACCCTGCAGAATTCATGGAATGCAACGCCCCCTTTGGAAAAGCTGAGACCTGACAGTGTCATGAATTGTTGAAATCATAGTTTGCAAAGACCAGGTGATTTCAATGTCAAAGATTTTAAATAATCTGAATCATCTGACCATGTCCCAATAATCAGCATGATGGGTTCTTCCAAGCAGTTGTCCAGAACAATGAAACTGAAAATAGTTGATGCTCACAAAGCAGGAGTACGCCACAACAAGATCGTGTAAATGGCTAATATTCTCTGTTCGGAATGTCAATAAGAAATGGCAGTCAAGAGGAACAGTGGAAGAATCTGGAAGACCAAGAAAAATTTCAGACAGAT
Source organism: Oryzias celebensis (assembly GCA_014656515.1). Lineage (NCBI taxonomy): Eukaryota > Metazoa > Chordata > Actinopteri > Beloniformes > Adrianichthyidae > Oryzias > Oryzias celebensis. The sequence goes on from BNCR01000005.1 coordinate 12,569,286, forward strand.
CAGCTCGCAGGATTGTGAGAAAAGCAAATCAAAACCCATGTTTGACTGCAGGATCCCTCCAAAAAGACCTGCAGACTCTGGAGATGTGGTTTACTGTTCTACTGTCAATATACTTGTACAAATATGGTCTTCATGAAAGAGTCATCAGAAGAAAACCTCTTCTACGACCTCACCACAAAATTCAACGTTTGAAGCTCACAAATGAATATCTAAACAAGCCTGATGCATTTTGGAAGCAAGTTCTGTGGACCAACGAGATTAAAATAGAACTTTTTGGCCGCAATGAGTAAAGGCACGTTTGGAGAAGAAAGGGTTCAGAGTTTAATGAAAAGAACCTCAGTCCAACTGTTAAGCATGGGGGTGGATCAATCATGCTTTGGGTTTGTATTGCAGCCAGCGGTTATGGAAACATATCATAAGTAGAAGGAAGAAGGGATTCCATCAAATTTCAGCAAATTTTGGGCTCTAACTTGATGCCATCAGTGAAAAAGTTGAAGTTGAAGAGAGGATGACTTCTACAAATGGATAATGATCCTAAACACACCTCAAAATCCACGCTCTTACATTAAGATACAGAAACTGAAGGTTTTGCAGTGACTTTCCCAATCACCTGACCTCAACATCATCGAAAATCTAGGGATAGACCTGACAAGAGCAGTGCAGAACAGACATCCCAGCAATCTCAAAGAACTGGAAAACTTTTGGAAAAAAGAATGGATGAAGATTCCTCAAACAAGAACTGAGAGACTCCTGGCTGGATACAGAAAGTGTTTACAAGCTGTGAAACTTGCCAAGGGGTGCGTTACAAGGTACTGCAGGGTGCCCAAACTTTTGCACACAACATTTTTTTTGTTTTCTGCTATTTTCAAAGGGTAAATGATGTAAATCAAGTCTAATTTAATATTGACATATTAAAAGAAAGTCTCATTTGTAAACTGATGCCTTTAGACATTTTTAAAATCTTTTCTTGGGTTCTTTATGCACAAAAACATAACATTTTACCTGGGGTGCCCAAACTTTCGATCCCCTCTGTATAAGTCTCTCAGATAGAGGGTGACCTCAATCACTGATTTAATTAATAATAAGCTTGTCTGCTTTCATGCAAAAGCAATGTGACTCCTGTTGTGATTCACAATGTTTGATGTAGTTGCATAGATTATAAGGGTTAGATTGTTATTAAAGCTGACTCAAGGTCATAAACGAAAACTAATTCATTTTAACCAAATTGATTTCTGTGACTATTTAGACTGAGACTGACCTTTTTTTCCGAATCAAAGGATGAGACTTGAAAATAGCACGAATTCGAGGGTTACAATTTCTCTCAGTTTAAGCTATACAGTCAAGAACAGGCAGCTTCAATTCTGCATTATGAATTCATATAAACAAGTGTTGATGGAAAGGTGAAGAAGATACGTGTGCTGATCATGGCTCTGACAAACACAGCCTCATGCCAATGATATGTGGACATTACTAAATAATGGAAATATTCATTAGCTGTCAGTGTAAAAAATCATATTGAAGATGGAGAAAAAGAAAGATACAGGGAGGTCATTGAGATGCAGTCAAAGATTTTATATTCTGGGTCAAAGGAAGCAAACTTCAGATAAAAACATTTCAGCATGAAGTACTGTAAGGTGATGATAACTCCCTGTATTTCCTTATTAATGGATTTTTTTTTACACAATTTAAATGATATATTTTGATTTCCCTGTGTGCTTGAAGTATCAAAATATTGCTTTCTGTTCAATCGTCTTTAGCCTGTGGCTTTTGTTCTCCACTGGTCCAAATAGTAATACTTTATTTTTGTCACATTTTGCTGCATGATAAGTTATTCTGTGTTTCCTGAAATGTATTTAGTCCTGTTTCGGTTTATTCTATACATAATTTAGGTTTCCAGTCTTCTGCATTTAAGTACTCCAAAAGTGTAGGAGGTTGGTTTTGATTCCTTAGTCCATTTAATTTAGAGTTTTCTTATAATCACATTTAGAATTCATGGAAAACTGTCAGAGGAAAAGAGAATCTTTATTTTATTTTATTTTATTTTTGCCTACCAGAAGTTTTTAGTGTTCATCATGCCAGTTTAGTCTTTCCCCATCATTGAGAGTGTTGGGGATCACATGTTAGTGTGCAAGTGAGGTTTAGAACGCAAGCTAGCTACCATAAAAAACACAACTTCATTAGATTTTCCTAAAAGGAACCTGAATGAACATCAGTGTATTGCACTTTGGCAGGAGCTGACCAAATTACATAAAGTTTGGTGGATTTTTTTCTTGAAAAATGAAAAAATCTTATCTGAAAGTAGAATGTTACAGCCTTTGGTGTGTTTCTGTTAACACTGGTGAGTTACATCAGTTTAGTAAGATAAATAAAAATTTCACTTATGTGAAAAGCAGAAACCTCCTCTTTTGATATATTACAAAATGTTCTCAGTTGAATTTTAATTATCATTATGCTGTTTTTGGGCAAAAAAAAAAAAAAAAACGGTGCCGTTTTCTAGGACATAGTTTCTCCAGAACGCCAGTAGTTCATTAGAAATTCACCTCTGAGTAGTGGGTGGGACTATTGGCGAATAAATGGGAATAAAGTGGGCTTGAAAAGGCGGTAGATAGATTTTTGTTTTTATTCATGGCGTACTAACATAAAATACTGTTAAACTTTTTTTAACAAGGAGAGATATTAAAGTTGTTAGTGATGATTTAATTGTAATACAGAAAGATGTGAAAAAACAAAAGAGTCCATAAATCTTTGGCGGTTAGTTTTTGGGTTTGACGAAATCTTGCATGATAAGTTCAGGCCAGAGATGAAGAACCCCCAGGGCTTATCTGCTGATTGAGGTCAGGGGCCACGCCATACAAAGCATCCTTTCAGGTGGAGAAACTGGTGAAGGATGGCTAACAAAACCCTGCGGAGAATGTATCGTTCATAATTTAAAAAGCCTTAAAATGATTGTGATTGGCTGAGAAGAAAGACGGGAAATTTAGCTATTGGTTAATTACCTGGATCTGTTGTGTTCAGTCAATCAGAATGTCAACTCACCTGAGTCAAGCTAGGCGGCCGCCTAGGGCGCCATCTGCTGAAGGGGGCGCCAAATCTCAATCATTATCAATCTTCAAAGATCTCTTTTTTTGGGGTGGGGGGTAATATCTCTTTTCGTCTAGGGCACCATGAGGGATACAGATTTCTTCTTAATTTTCTCTCAAGTACGCCTCCTAGGACGTCCCCCTGCATGGTTCATTTGTCAGTGTGTTCAAACCCTGCTGCAAAACGCAGTCTGATTCTAATTGTTTCATCGGATGTGTAATGTGAGCTGCAGTGGTGTGTCTGCAACTGGATGCAGAAACGCATTGTGGTCAAAAGGTCAAGCCTTGTTCACTTAAAGCAAAAAAAAAAAAAGAAATTCAAATAAAAGGACATTCTACAACATACATTTTGCATACTGCAGTTGTGAAAATGTGCTATACGCTAGTTCAAAACTGAAATACCATTTTCCAACAGGACAGTTTTGTCCACAGTGTTGTGCCAAAATCGTTTGAGGCAAAAACACATTTCAAGTTGCTTTGCAAAACTTCCTTACTGTTCATACTCCTGGCTCTATCGGGAGAAACCTGCACAGCGTATTTTAACAGGAGAAAATTGAAGGCGTATGCAGTTTTTCCTCATCAACAGAGATCCAAGAAAATGGATTTTGGAGTCAACGTTTTTCATTTTGTGTTATTTGATTTGCAAACAGCCAGACGTACTTCCATAGTCGAATCTGCATATCTTTAACTTGCTAATCAGCGGTTCTAGGGTAAAAAAAATCGCATTGAAATCGATTCACTTCAGAAAACTACAGCAATCCTAAAAAGAGTTTCAAACTGAGCATGCGCAGTTTTAGGAGCGTTCACCCGGGCACACTTTACTCTGTCTTTTGGAGTGAAACGCCTGAACAGAAGGCAAAAGTTCAGATTACATGCAGGTAAATCTGCATTTGTGACCTCGTGCGGCTCTACAAAGCTGCTGCTGCCCAAAGGTCAGCTGGCCGGGCAGGTCCGGTCCCTCCAGACTACAGGTGGGTGCGTGTGAGTGAGTGAGTGAGTGAGTGCATTTAGTGAAGCGATCGGGGTAACCCTGAAAACGGATACCCCGTGACCGTAAAACGAGTGCAGTGAGACGGATCTGATGACGGGCAGAGCGCCACACACAAGAACGAGGGCGAAAGCTGTCCTTTAGCGGAGGGCGCAGGCGGCGGGACCCGGGAGAAGCCGGAGAGCGGAGCTGCAGGACGGTCAAGCTGAAAACAGACAGCAGAGAGAAGACGATGTTTGGGTTTACAAATTAAATTCACGGATTTTTGAAAGAACAGTCAGAAAATAGTGATTCAAAATCAGTTCCCATATGGCTGAAAATTAAATCTTTATAGTGGCCATGAGAATGATCATTTTTTTTTTGGAAAAAAAAGCTTGATTTCCCATCATGAAGTAATGACATCTGAGAAATGTTCTTGACTCCTTTTTTAACCCCATTAAACGTGTAGAGATGGATAAGCGAAGTGTCAAAAGGTGATGATAGTGATGATGACAGTGATGGATCACATAACAATCTGCAACATCTCAGCTAGTTTGGGTCATATATTTATGTTGTATTTTTTTACATAAAACAAGTAAACAGTATTAGGGGTGGTTGGATACAGCTGATTTTCTATGTAAACAAAAAAAAAATTGCACCTAAAAGAAAATTAAACACTAGCGATCCTCCTAAGGTCACAGCTATGGAATTCAAAGCGCACTTCAATTTCATCTAATTACTTATTTTGAAAGTCAATATTAATCTTTCCTGAGGTTTTTTTTATTTTTTATTTTGGCTGTAACAAACTTTACTTTGAAACTCATCACCGGAAACTGAGTGCGCGTTAACCTGCTTGTGTTGTGCGGGTGTCTGGCACCCGGAGCGGTGCGCACCGCTCTCCATTCCTCTCCAACTCCGTGTCAGCCAGTCAGAGAGCGGCTGAGCGCGCACACCGCACCTCCCCTCACTCGCCTTTTGGTTCACGCGCGCAGAGACGCGCGCACACCTCATCAGACCCGAAAAGAGGAGAGGAGAGGAAAGGTGTGGAGCGCGCTCCAACTTCTCTGGCGCTCCAACTTGACTTTCGGCTTGCTGTTTTGCAACAGCGCGCGGATTTTATTCCCGTACATTGCTTTGTTTTCACATCCCAAACTGAGGAGAACCACTTTGAGGAACAGACGGGAGTCTCTTCAATTATTTGCTCCACATTTTTCTCCCGCGTAAACAGAAGAAAGAAGGAAAAGAAAGATGGATGAACGGAGTTATTCTTGCGTTATACTAACGGCTTTCTTCTACTTACTTTTGGATTTTACTGAAGGACAATTCTTTCCAGGTAAACATGCACTTGTTTGTGTCAGTCTTTTGAGGTAGTTTGTAGATAAATGTTAACTCAGAAGGATGAGCGGACGAGAGCAGAGAAATGTCTGGTAAATTGTTGCCAAAGTCAGCTGTCATGTGTGCGTAAAGACCAAGAGTCGCTTCGGGTTTGGACAGTCTCGGTGAAATCTTGGTTCAGGTTCACTGCATGTCTGATTCTGCAGGTTCCGGAGAAGTTTAGTCTTTTTATGGTCTGTGCCAGATCTAGATTTTCCTGTGGTTCGGTTTGCTGTTCTGGCGGGTTATGTTACATCGAGCTGGACGCAGGTGACTGACGGCGACGCGCCGTCTGGGCACCAAAAGGCAGAGTTAAAACGTCCTGGAAGTTATTGAAGCAGCAGTAGATAAAAACATCGTGGGGGAAACACATGCGTCCGGGAGCAACATAAGTCTGAGACAGTTTACTTAAACACGTCACTCACCAAGTTGCCTTTTTTCTTCAATATTTCAAGTTCAAATTTGTATTTCTAACTCTGCACCACACATCACTTGTCCCTCAAAACAGCTACACAATCCTGTAGGAGCATACACGACACAAAATCAGGGTTTACAGCCACGAAACCACGCATCCTCAGCAGGGTTTGCGCTCCACAGATGGGACTGTTTGGCACTTGTTACGCGCGGGAGGGAGGAAGGGTGGTTAACAATATTTGCAAATTCCCCATTTATTTGATGTTTCTACTGAATCAGTTTTATATAAAAAAAGTAAGAAGCCTGAGCTGAAACTGTGGAAAATAACTGCACGGATTGACTCCAGAATGTCAAACGGACATGAGGACATTTAAAGAAAAGGGGCACCAACCGCATCCTTGTGCGTTTAAAGTACTCATTGGTTCTCTTCCAACCTGCTGCTGCTGCTGCAGTTCTATTCTTCTTTTATTCCTATATTGTTCCTCTAAACTCAGTAACAAAAAAAAAACTTTATCAAAGGGGGGAAAGCATTCTTCCTTGATGGTTTGATGGATTTAAAAGAATCTCTTGAGTCTGGAGATCCACACTCTTGGTCTGCTTGGTATTCAGAGGACGTCAGGCTCCAAAAAAGAGGCTGCTTTGACGGAGAGACTGTCCCTCATGACCGAAGCCCTTCCTCCGCGCTCGCGGAGCACCAGACTCTTGCGTCATTGTAGAAACAAAAAATCTAAACGTTCCTTATTTATTTCTCTACAAAATAACAGTGATATACGTGTTTCTTTTTGTACAAAGCAGAAAACTAAAGTGCTTCTAATACGTTTAAACCTAATGATATGTTGACGTGACATGAAAGAGCCATTCTGAGCAGAAAGGAACATTCTAAGCAGACCCACAATAAAACTGAAGTAAATTTTCAACTATAAAATGATCATCTAGATATATGGAAATAGATTATACTCTAAAAAATAATGTGTTTTAGCTGCCAACAGCTTTGTTTTGTCAAAGTTCCATTGTTGGAGTGGATGAGAGCGCGCGTGTCTGGAGCAAATGTATTTCTACCGGCTGCTGTTCTCCTTTGTGGCAATAGAGGGCGCTGTCTGTGCGCCTGATCCCACAGTCACGAGTGCGCTTAGAGTCAGCAGGCACGCAGACGGAGCGGAGTGTTCCGGATCAGGATTCTTCCTTTCCCATTTTGACCTGCCTGGTTTTGGCTTTAGAGAGCCGCTGCAGGAGCAGCTTTTACTGTGGGATTTCAACCACAAGCATGTGTTTTTGCTGTCCTCTATTCCCCTCTTCATGTCAGGTGTGCAAGTGAGATTTAGAAAGCAAAACTATATATATTTTGATGTTTTGCTTATTGTCCAGTTTTCTCTAAAAGTTGTTGAGCAGATCCTCTGAAGGTGCTTCGATTGTGTTTGAGGCCGTCCATCTAATCTTGTGAGCTCTGAGCAGCTGTGGTCTTTGAATTACAGCCGCCACTAATCGCTCTGCCTGGATGTGAAGGTGATGAGCATTCAAGTGCATTTTAGAGGAAACACGTTTACAATTTATGTTCTACTTAATCGGATTTCTTTGACAGCAAGGACAAAAAGGGGAGAGAGAGCAGCAGAAAGAGGCTGAAGGAGAAAAAGGAGTGACCGTGCATCGCTGCCTCGTTTTCTCCTTGGGTTGTTTGATGTGGAGACATGGAGGGGACAAGAGGACAAGTCTGTGATCACCAAGTCATATCTTTTAGTTGTTCAATTAGAGAAGCTTTTACATGATTGGTGAGGAATGGGTGACACAGAGGAAGGAGGGATGCAGAACAAACGAAGATGAAGAGGCCTTTCTGAGCAGATGCTCAGAGGAAGATGTGGCAATGAAGAGATGTAGGGAGTCGAAGAAAGAAGGGCAGCATAAATATGGAAGTCGGGGGTGATTTCCCAAGAGAAAACAGAGGACCCGGAAAGAGGGAGAGGAAAAAAAAGCCAGAAAAGATGGAGCAAGCAGGAATGAATGTGAAAGAAAAGAAAAGGAGGGAAAAAGATGAAATAAACAACTTGTGAAAGACATGATCTTTTAGTTTTGCCCTTCATGTGTGATTTGAGGAGAAGAAAAAAAACATGAAGGGGTTTAGGGAAGAGGACAGGGTCCAGGAAAGGAACAAAAATGACACTAAGTTGATCATGTTTAACTGTTATCGATTGCCTGAGTGGATGTAATAGTTGTGTGCTGTGTGTGTTAGTGTGTGTGCTGAGGAGGGAGACAGCTTCATGACAGGATGTCTGTCACCTCATGCCACGCTCTGTTTAGTATGCTGTCCATTCTCCCTCTCTATGTGTGTCTGTCTCAGCCTAATCCATGGCACTTATTCTATTGGCCTGACTAACTGACAGCCTAATGGCAGGCCATGTTAAGTGCTGGTGTGTGTGTGTGTGGGGTTGAGACGCACAGAGGGAATTCTGCGGATGCTTAAATAGAAAAAAAAGTGAAAGTCCACTGTCTGCATACTGTCGTTTGTGCAAAAGTGAATTTGTTGCAGTCAGGAGTTTGTAAAAACCTGTGAGGATGAAGAAAAACATGCACGCATCATTTCTCCTGATGCTGCTGGGCAAAGCATGACTGCAATCCTTTTTCTATCAGAAAGATGGTGATTCTCCTGAGCTACAGCACTTTCTTTCTTTCTTTCCCTATAATGTCACTTACCTTTTTTAAATTGAAAGCTTGAAATCAATGACGCTTGGATCCAGAGCCTAATTTTTTCTGGTAGTCATTTAGAGAGCATAAATTTCATTATAATTGATTGTTATGTCAACTGAACACAGTGTCAATGACTGAAAGTTTCCTGTAATCATCTCGTTGCAATCAGAGATTGAAAGATTTTGCACTGATGGGCAAAAATCGAAGTCGGACGACAATCGTTTAGTCTTTTGCCTTACTTTAAGTTGTTGCTTTTGCATTTGTTTCAATTGCACAGAAACATCCCAGTATCTATTCGCTTTGGATCTATTTTTTTCCCCCCACAAAAATCTAGATGTAGTGTCACTTTCTGAAATGCAAGCGGGAACATTCTCTGATGGGTCCGTGTGGCCATGTTTACAGAAGCCTGCATCATTTAAAGGAGGACATGAATTCAAACGTACGTGTAAAAATCACAAACTGAGAGGCAAACAAGAAAATTCCACCTGTTTACCAAAGTAAAGCTTTGGTTCCACTCAGCAGTGAGTTGAAACAGGGATGATCCTATTTGGAGATGATGCCGTTGTGAGGATTGGCTTCTTTGTTCTGAGGAACGTTGGTGTAGACAAAGTGGAAGTGGAAATAACACAACTTATCCTAACCCTAAAGTGAAAAATGGGAAAAATTGTAACTTGTAGGGTTGCCAGTTAAAATGAAGCTTTTTTTCCAAGTGATTTGGGGGGACATCTGGGTGACTGCCACCAGGTCATCTTGCTTTTTTTGTTTAGGTTTTCATCCCTTGTAGTTTTTGTTCAAGCCTTTTTCTGTGTTCCTCCTCATTACTGCAAATCTGATTTAAATTGATATTTCTCAGCAGTTTCTATTTGTCTTCACCAAGTTATCTCCTGAGGTTTGCTATGTCACAACTTTTCCTTAAAATTCATGTTTATCAATTAAAGTTTTTGATTCTGCCTTTCTTAAGCTTGATTTCCATTTGCGGTACTTTATAAACCACCAACAGCACCCATAGATGACAGACCTCTTAAATAGAAACCAATATCATTCCTGGTCCCACAACACTGTGTTCCAGGAGCTAAGTGCCAGCTATGACGCAAGTGATGCCCTGTCCTGGTTCTGTTTCTCTGAACAGCTGCATCTGAGCCGCTTCAATTCACACAGGACCTAAAGTGAATATGCAAAATTATTAGCCCTAAATGTTACTGCCAATATGCTGAACGATTCCAATCTACAAGTTCATAATCCAACTTGATTTCCGATTTGGTGTAAATCACTCAGACATAGACTTTGTTTTTAAATCATCTTTCCAAAACCAATTTAGAATAAGATATGTTAACTGAAGAAAGGTATAACTTTCTTTCTGAACAGAAAATCAAATCTATTCCGCACCTTGAGAAAATTAACATTTGATCAAGTCAAGACACCTTCCTTCATGTTTCATGCCATTAGGGTACATTTATGATTCAGTATGTAACAGTTTCAGTCACAACACTTTTTAGAAAGAAACTTCTACACTTTGATATCCTTTACTAAGATTACCAAGATTTTTGTCCAAATTAGGATCAATTTAAACAATTTAATCCAGTGATTGGCTGGATTGTTGGGCGATTATAGAGTGATGTCTTGGAAATCCCAAGTAATGGTACTAGGTCCTAAAGTATTGGATTAATTTGTGAAATTAATCTGAAAAACCACAAACCAGAATGAAAACAGAAATGTACTTAAATGTTGACATTAGTTTATCCTGCAGAAAACACTAAAGCAACATCCTGCCTAAATGACAATATATTAGAAAACAATTTAAGAAACTTTTGCATACCAGGTCAATACAAATGAACACATCTGCAAACTTCTTTTTGTTCTCTATGCATCTTGAGATCATAAGGCATCTTGATTGTACAAAAAAATATTATGATAAAACCTATGGACACTGTTTTTTGTGCACAATAATAAATAAAAGTGTTTTTTGTCTTTTGAGAAACCTCAGACTCAGTTGGGAATGATGGCTTTCTTTTAACGTTCAGCAGCTCAATGCAAGAAAACAGATGTAAGCTGGGAAATGTTTTTTTTTTCTTCAAAAGCTGAGGGCTTCAGTCCTGAGATGGGATGCTGCAGATGCTCATCTCGCAAGTGTTTTGACCCCACTTGAAAGCAGAAATGCTTTCCTAAACTAAACTAAAAAATATATTTTTTTGGTCAAATGCTAACTTCAAAAAGTCATCGGAAAAGATTATGTTTGACATATTCTCACTGGAAACGAGATAAAAGTGTATCTGCTGATACATATTTCAAGAGTCGACTGACTAACAAGTAGATCAACACGTTCACAACGTGTTTCCACATAACTGCGCTTCTGCATGTAAAGGGGATCCATTTTTAAAGCTACTTTTCTCCATATCATAAGCTAGTATTTGAACATTAACAAACAGAAAAGTTGGTATGGTCCATAACAAGCTTCGGTGAGGCGCAAACTGCCTGAACCAATTTATCAAGGCAGTGATGAAGAGGAGGATGTATGTCTTACGTGGCGGAACCTAGCTGGAGACAAATGAAGTTGTGTTTAAACTAATTATAATGTTGGAGGTGTAAAACATGTGCCACATTAAAAACTTCTTTTCCTCTAATTAAAACAACTGCTTATTAATGCAAGGAGTCCTAACGAAGCATAACAAGGTTTCGCTGTAATTAATCCATATTTAATAAATGATCTGAGGCGAGCAAGACTGAGAGGCGGCTTAGTTAGATGAATCAACAAGCATGGGGGAGGTGGGGGGGTGCAGGAGCGCTGTGGATGACAGAGAATAAGAGGACAAAATAAGACGAATAAGAGTAAGTGTCAGTGAGAATTTAATAAAGAATGTTATAAAATGAAAGGAAGTAAACATGTTGGATAACCTCTGAGCATCTCCCACTTTTTCTCAAAAATCCATTACATCCGAATGTGTTGGAGGTCAGATAATGGATAACCACACAAGCTTTAAATTAGACAAAAAGGCATCAACAGTGTTTATTTCCACTGATAAACCTGACAGTCATTCCGTTCTTGATGAAGTCCAGAATGCAAGTCTTTCTAGCTATCTAGCTAAGTAGTGAAAAGCAGGAAAAGCACAGCTGTGTTCAGTTTTTATTTCAAGCCCCCACTTTTAGTTCCCAATATTGATCCGGATGAGGAAGGGAAACATATTGTAGTTCCTCCAAAGACCACTAGAGACACTTTGCTAAAGGGAGCAATTAGACCTACATGTTAAAAAGTCCAACTTTGTAACAAAAAAACCCTGTTCATATTTTTGCTTCTTTTGCTTTTTATGTTTAAAGCTTTGTATTCACAACTATGGAGAAGTGAAAAACACAGGCACTTGGATTTTATCAGAACTTAAACTTCTGCATACTTAGGGGCATGGTTTTTATATTTGCAAGTGGGTGGACTCATGGGTGTAGACTAATGACTGGTTATGAGAATTGGACTGAGTGACCCCTCCTCCTTTGCGTTCCAAAGAAGTACTCACTGGTTCCAACCAAAATCCCATAGACTTCTGTTGAGAAATGAACAGCTATTACTCAATCATTATTTTTGTCAGAATACCAATTTTTGCTCTACTACCTTTATTAAAATGTTCTTGCTAATGCTAAATCTTTACGATATATTTTCTGTAGTGCAAGTTAAGTCAAGTTATAAATTGAACAATCAGATTCCTCAAAAGTATGTGGTGCTTCATCAAGCGTTCAAAATGTTGGACAAATTCTCTTGAGCCCGCTTTCAAGTGTTCGGGGTGCGGACTTCCAACAGGCTCACTCCTGGGTGGCAAGAGGGCTTGCCATAGAAATGATGACTTTAACCGATTTGGACCAATCACCGCTTATAGACTTTGCCTGGTTCCAACATGGCGGCATCTGTATTGTGAAAAAAATGGCGACCGAATTGACTTCAGTTCGTTGGAGTCAGAACTAAGCCCTTTCCAATGAGTGATGTCACACTCACTCAGTCCAGGTCTCATAGTTAGTTAAAGGTGTAGACCCAATATTTGGCACTGTCCCACCCTGTGGCTGTTTCAGAACATTATTGAGCTGGGCCGAACAAAGTGTGGGCTTCATTTTGTCATTCAGAATCTATTGCGGCTGTGGTCCAGAGGTGGAGTGGTCAACCACTGATCAGAAGATTGTAGGTTCAGTTCCTGCCTTGCCTGCCCATTCATCAAGTGTTCCTGAGCAAGACATCGAACCCCATATTGTTTCTAGTGGGTGGGGTTGGCAAGTCAGCAGAACTGCCATCAGTGTGTGAATGTGTGTGTATGAGTGAATGGGACTTGGGACTATAAAGCTCTTCAGGCCTTAATCAAGGTAGAAAAGTGCTTTTTAAGTCTACACCAGTTACCACAGACCAATAGATCATGTCAGAGGTCATCCTTCTATTGTATATGAGTCACTGGTTGTCTTACAGTTGGATGAGCTGGATTACAAAAGCAGTGGTAGTGTCTAGCTTCAAAGGTGACTAGAATAGAAAAACAATTGTTGACCTTCTGCATTTGACCTCTCTGAGGGTTGAGTTTTGAAAGATGAAAAAACAACCAACCTCACAATAATTGCTCGGCTCTGGAATTTCGCCTCCTATTGTTTGCACAAAGTTAACCATACAAAGACACAGCAGTGCAAAGATGCTAATCTTCTAGCTGTTTACTCTCATCTGTACAAACGGCACACACTTGGCTCATGTGCTGCCAAGGGTACACAGTTGTAATCCAGCATCTGCTCCCCTGTCTTTTACCACACTTTAAATTCTAAACGTGTCTGCGCAGATATGTGCGTTTTTCACTCTTTCATCTGTCTTTTTAAACCAATGACATGTAGAACTGGTTTGCTGATAATTTCAGAAGTCATTTGGCAGACTGCAAAAAGGTTACAAGTTGAATCCAAACTGCTCCTCTTCATCCACAAGTCTGTATTGTTGGTGTTCAAACAGGCAGAGGTTGGCTCAGAATGAATACGGATGAGCAGATTATTGCCTCTGTCATCTACAGCAGCAGGAAATGCCACCTAGTTAATGATGGAGAGCAGCAGGAGGTCTATTGCGACAGGTGGACGAACCAAAAGACAGACATACTTTTTGCTCAGCCAGGCAGCAGTGTTTACCCGTCAGTCTCAGCAGAAGCAGGAGGAACAGGAGTGACGGAAAGAGACAAATGAGTGGTAAAGATAGAGAGGAAGAGGAGCAGGAGGAGGTGAAAGAAACCGATTCGAGATCAGGGAAAGCGTTTAGGAGTAGAGGACAAAGGGCAGAATGAGTGGGACAACTTCACAAGGAGGATGGAGGACTGGAACACTGCAGATGACAAAGTTTAACAGGGAACATGCCTCAAGAAGGCTTCATTTCAGGACTAGGTTTGGAGTTTTCAAATCTTCATTTCTCAGTGAATGCTAGAGAGAACATTTCTGTTAAGATGGATATCAGCATCTTAGGTTGTCCCATGAATAGCAGTTGACATTTATTTTCTCTATGGCGCTGTTTCCCAGCTGCCAGTCTCCACCGAAAGGTCTTTCTAGATGGAAAGATTCCTGTTTGTCAAAATTAGAATGAATCTTGGTTTTTTTTATGATGTACACCAGATACTGTGAGAGGACAACTTCAGCAGGCACTAGAGACATTGTTCAGCGTGAAATGGCTTGCATTGTGTTAAGTCCCCACCAGGCAAACCTGGCTCAAGTCTAGGGGATGGATACAAAGAGACTGGACATACATAGAGACTGGACACCAGGACTAAAAGAAAACACAGTTTATAAAATGAAAAAGAAGAAACTACGTCCAAAAATACAAAAGACACAAGAATTCATACAAAATTGCAGTTTACTTAGAACGCACGGCAATCTCAATAATCAGCTATTATTGCTATTTCTTTAAATGTCTTACAATCAGTGTGTCGTCTTGGACCTTCTTTGGACCGTCATAAACAAGCTCAAAACATAATATTGTTTTTACCACAGAAGCTTGGTATACTTCCTAGTAACACTCTTAAATTGTATTTTATGTCAAATAAGGCTGACAATACTCTTAAACAATTACCTTACTAGTCTAACACAACCGGTAGCAATCCTCGTTGATCGTACACAGTAAAGCGTGAACACTCCAGGCTGCTGTCCCCTAATGACATATGTGTACTATGACATCGGCTACTCCAATTTCTGTCGCAAGAGGCGCTGCATGTCTCATTTGGCAAAATTGCATTGCATTCCATGATAGTCGCTAGAAATTCAAAATTATTTTTTTATAGCAAATGTCATGAATGAATTGACAAAATAATGGAATGATCTTAGCTAGTACAAGTCACTGTTTAATGGGATTTTTTTGTTGGATGGTGACAGTCCTCCTTTAAACTAGACAAAGTTAAGAAAATTCTTAAAACATTTGTGAATGAAGTCCAATGTCACTAACGTGTTCTTGTGGCATTTTTCTCATGATGAGAGGACATATATAAAGAAAATTAAGCCATAAATTGCATTTTTCCGTTTTTCTTAGTTCAAATCCTTGTGAATCAAGAGCAGACAAAATAATTGCAATTCAAAAAAGATAATTGTGACGTAAAAACTATAATTTATATAATAAGCTCTCTGCTAATGTATCTGCTTGCAGACAAATAGATCCATATACTAGGCATATGGCTTTTTTAAAGGCCGATAGAATACCGATATTTTTTTAAGTTTGGGTTGCTTAATCTTGATCTGTGATATTCATTAGAAAAAAATCAGACCAATGTGCTGTCATGTGCTCAACTCACACTATTTTTTACAGCATTTGGGAATTCTGTTATATATATATATATATATATATATATATATATATATATAGTTTTGGATAGTTTTAATATTGCTCACCAGTAATGTTAGGTTGGAGAATATATTGCGCTCTAAGCTAGTGGAGGAGAGTGTTAACAGAGTGGTGATGGGAAGAGGGGCGGCCAACAGTCCCACCAACCACTCAGATGTTTATTTTTAATGAACTGCTGCTGCTCTGCAAAAACTATGTACTAGAAAAAGACAGGCTTTTTTAATTTTGGCAAAAATTGTATCATCATAATTAAAAGACCAATGGGAACGCTTTTAAAATAGCTTAAAGGTGAACAGAGTCGTTCTTTAAGGTATTTGAAGGATAGCAAGCACCAGTCACAACCAAGGTCTGCAAAATGCCTGGAAGTAATCCTGCAATAATGACCAAAACAGCATTTGTGCACAAACATGGATGAACTAACTTTACTTCCATCATATTACCTGTAAGCCTTGATATTAAATGATTGCATGTGAACTCCTATACATTTTTTTCAGTATTTTTGTGATCCACCATTGTCTTGTTGCTACTCAGTGGTATAGAAATTGTCCTTTTTGTCTTGTGGAGAGGCTGCATAGTGCAAAGAGGCTGAGTTTTGCACATAACATAAGTAAATTAGGAAACAACTAAATGAATGAAATGAGCTAGTCTAGTTAGTTGCAGCTGACTAAAAGTTGTTCTTTCTTCCATTTCTGAATGTAAACCACTGATAGACTAATTTTTGATGGGCATTCATTTGCTCTTGAATTTCTAAAGCAGCTTTGAAGGAAGACCTTAGCCAAGCTGTCAAATCTGCAATGCAATAATATGTTTGTTTCTCGTGGGATCCATGCGTGTCTGCTGTGCAGTTGCTGAGGGAGAGGAGAAAGCTGCAAGAGGAAGAGACAAAACAAATAAAAGGAAACCAGGAAGAGAAGTGACAGACATGGAGAGGTGTAATAGGGAGAGAATGTTGGGTATTAAGAAGTATTAGTGCAAGTGCTTGCCACGGGCAGTAATGAACTACCCTGCTGCTCTGTAGGCCAGCAGCTCTGGCACTGAGTCCCTTATGTGTGTGCATTTGTGTGTGCGTGTGTGTGTGTGTGTGTGTGTTTGGAGGACGAGAAAAAAGAGGAGGATGAGGAGGAGGAGGGGGCAGCTTTGGGACAGTAACAGCTCTTCGTCTTATCCCTCTTGAGGTCCTATTAACCTTTACTCAACATTCACACATTCACTTCCTGTCACACTCAAAGACACACACACTCCCATACACACATTTTCTTTTGGTCTCACACACAGGCACATGTGCGCACACACTGTGAGCTCTCTAAGGAGATTTAAGAGCTGGTTAATTGGTTGGCTGAGGCTGACTTCCTGTTGAAAGTTAATGCCACCACCATGCGTGGCCCCCCATGGAGGGGTTCACTTCAGGCTTGATTGGTCTAAATGCACGTGTGTTTTTCTAGTTAATTTTGTTACCTCATTATGGCTTTTCTGCTGCAGTTACCGACCTTGTTGCTGAATTTATAATCTTCAAAGACCAGCCCTAACAAGACTTTACTGCTGGGATCCTGGTTAGGCCTGCAGTCTGGGATAGACTAATAAAAGGTTCCAAAGATGTAGTTGGGTGAATGTGTTTAATCAGTCACTATCGAGTGTACATACAAATGGATGCCGAGTATTGTTAATTTTGGCTAATTTCAGTTATTGGCCAACACCGGGCTTTTTTTTGTGGAATACCTAAAGCTGATAAGAGTTTCTGTGACGAGCAGATGTTTTTATGAATATAGAAATGGGCTTTTTCCTGTTTGATGAACTCCTAGTCTATAATTCACCGTGATTTGGTTACTCTATATACTGTAGGAGCACTTGTTCAGAATGCTATGAATTAGGGATCTAATGATTCACTTTCCCCAAGATTTGGTTCAAACCTTCAGGGTCACAGTTTTGTTTTAGTTCAATTATGTGACTTGTGTATTACAAAACAACAACAAAAGACTACAAATTCAGAAAAATGATTTTTTTGAAATTAGCCAAAAAGAAAGTAACAATGAAATAAAATCTTTCAGATGGATTAAACTAAGCCTAGAGTGATGTAATGAAACAATAAATATTTATTTAAATTAAAAGATGTTAGTTTTACATACAATTATGTTACATCTGTAGTTACACATTTAACCATGAGCACAGTATGCATTATACATTAAATCATGTTTGAAATGAAGCAGACAGAAGCAGTAATAACAAATCCTTCTTAAATTTAGCACAACACGTTTTTGACACTTTCAATGTAAACATACTAGTATGCATGGAGGACATTTTTTTTCAGTTGGTATTTAATGCTGGAATTCTTTTTTTTTAAATGAAAGTTCATTCTTTATTTGATTATATATCACCAGTTCAAAAATGTTCTTTTTAACCATTCTCCCTCTCTGTCTGTTTACACTGTAAGCTAATTTTTACTTTTTTAAAAGTATTTTTATCCAAAGAGTCATGGCTACGGTCTTCTTTTGTTGTTAGCAAACTATTGATCAGCTGGCTATAATCGTCCTAGACTTCTTTTCATTTTACTAAGATTGATAAAGCTGTAGAAAAGATATGATTTCTGGTAAGTATAAAATCTTTGAGCCAAAAACAACAACGTAAACATGTCATACATGATCTGAAAAGACAACTATTGTTAGACAATGCTTTATGACGTGTGGATTAATCCTTCAAGCAAATTTCTTATGTTATTTTCAGGTAAAAATCAATGTTTCTATCAATGTTAATATAAAAATGCCTAATTTCATTCATATAATAATATTAATATATTTATACTCATATAATAACATTATATAAATGTTATATTATTATAATTCTAACATTCTATAATGTATTATACTTTGATTATAAATATTATAAATAATATAACAGTTTTGGTAAATTGCAACCAGTAGCTGTGTGAGACATTTAAAAATGGGATTTATTAAAATGAAATGAAGTTAAATGGAATAATAAATGCATTTAAACTTATAGATCTAAAGGAACCCAGATAAATCCCCACAAAAATCAGTTGATTAAAACCAGATATATTCACATTCCTTTCACAAACGCCGTCATGAGAAAATCCAGGTCTACATTGCCCATTCATACTCTGTTTTATTTTGTAGAAATGTTTATATGTAATGAAGCAACTTTCAAAATTCCTGTTACTTTCAAAATGTTTGCTGGTGTTTTTATTGGTAATTGTTGCACTGATTTGGTTAGCATCCGACAATTGAAGACTTTGGAAAATAACAGGTTAAAATAAACTAAATAACAATCAAATAAACAGGCTTAGTGATACTCAGATTGAGATATATCTGGTCTCAGGATGTTTTGGATGTTTTTTTGCTGCTTTTAAGAGCATTTTTCATTGCTGCTGTGCTGAAAATCACACTTAAGCATATGAGATCAACTGCATGAAAAAGTACTGCAAAGTAATTAGTTACTCTCTATGGTTGATGCTGACTGTGAGAATGAGAAGAGAGATTCCTGAGCAACAAAGCAGAGCTGACATATGGAAAACACAAAACATTCATTCTTTCTGATGCTGGAGAAATGTTTAAGTTCTTTATTTTCTATTCCAAAACACCTCATCGGTTTTTTACCAACAAACTTTGCCAAAAAGTTCACCTTGTCATGATGTTCTCTCTGTGCTCTTTCACAAAATACCCTTATAGCTCCTTTAGAACAGATCAGCAATACAGAGATTGGACAGCTTGAGTCTGAAAGAGGCTTTAAAAACTGAAGTTTAACCAACACTCTCTTCCAAATTTGTGTTTGTGAGCAACTCATTAATACAATCTCTGAGATGCCCTTCCGCAGCCCTATTAGCTCCTAGTCTCCTGGATTTATGAGGTGCGTTTTGGAAAGTAAACTTTTTTTGCCCAGGTTCAGCTTTCTCTTTCAAAGGTCAACTGCTTGTGAAACACTGCATTAACTTGAACTGTGACATACTGGGAATTTTAGTTTATTTTATAAAGTTCAAGAGGTTAGAAAAACTACTGCCTAAATGAAACTACACAATAAAAGCAGTCCAGGAAGCTATACCTAAGAAGTAAAATCTAAAAATGTGTCAACTCTTTTTGTGAACTTTTCACTTCACATCAGGTGCAGCTGGCCTCAAACCCCATCTGAGAGGACATTAATCATGCACTGAACTTAAGGTTTTAATAGAGCTGTTGACTTTGACAAAGAATTACTGAGAAGATTTTGATGATGTGGGGTCATGGTCTGTTTTTCATTTAAAATCTGAACTCTCTTCAAATTGTTCACTTATAGAGTCATTTAATCATCCTCCCCATTTAACTTCTAATAATCATTTGATTATCCTTTATATTAGAAAGATAATTACAATTTAGCAAATGTGTGGTAGTTGTAATCATAGCTGTCCCGGGCGTTAGGATTGGAATTTCCTTAAAATTTTACAAAAGAGATGGAGCCGTTGCATTTAAAGACTTACTTCAGTGTACACAGTAACTGTGTGGAAACTTTGAAGTATATCTGCTTTTAGTTAGGGCTGGGCGATAGTGAATTTTTGATATCATGATATTGTTTTTTCCATATTAAATAATAACAATAAATAACACGATACAAATTAAATACATTTATTTGATTAATATGAACACTCTGTGGTTTAATAGAGAAACGTTTTATCCTCAGCAGGTTGTTTGGATTTAAATATTTATTTCCTGTCATACTTCAAACATAACAGATTCACTGAAGGAACATGATGCAACAGTTTTTTTCCCCCAGAAAACTGAAAAAAGGCATAAATATTACAAACTAAACTGAAAAATAAAGCAAAAGCCTTCAAGTTTCAAAAGAGAACATAAATAAAACACTATTAATTCGTTCTACAAATAAATTGTAATGTTTTAAAGTTTTACAAAACACTGCTTCAGGAGATGAATAAGGTTGTTTTGGAAGAAACTTTCCTTCTGCACAAATTTCAGTGCATGTTACTCTCTTTATTGTCGGATATTCAAATTTTTTTTTTAATCAAACTTACAAAAAAAAAAAGTATAAATGGTATGAATACGTCTTTGCTGTCATCCAACTGTAAAACTAAATTCAAACATGCTGAAAAAACAAGGACAGATTTAGTAGAGATTTCCTGATTCTGCCTCCAGGTGATCACATTTTATAACAAATTCTAACAAAAAAATGCCTGAAAACAATATAATGTTTTGGGTTATTGTCATTATATATCATTATTTAAATTAAATGAGGTGGGACGATTGAGCACAACATCTGACAGGTCACAGTTTACAGTGCAACACAGACTGCAATACTACGCAGGTGGTGCTAAAGCAGTGGATTCAATTCTGTTATTATTTAGAAAATACAATTTTATGAATGCCTTATGAATTAATCTCGTATTTATCCTCCGCGTCTTAAAGATTGTTTCCTGAAAATACTGTCCAACTTTAAACTGCTCCGTGATTACACAGGACACAAAGAACAGCTAGTTAGCATCATAGCATTAGTGTCTAAGAACAGCACTGTCTTCAAATCAACACATTTTATTAATCTGTCTGTTGCTGCTTTAAGTGAAGCTGCTTAATCCTCCGGCTCTGACTGGATCCTGTTATAAACCGCTACACGTTCGGCTGCTGTTCAGTTTATCCAAACTAAATTCTGCACAGGTGAAGTGAACATGTTAGTGTGGTGACTAATCCTTTAACCTCTAAGAGGAGAAAATGATCGCGACTGGAGAGTGTTAATTTAGGACCGTTCAAAATAAAAGTCTATTGTGATAGAGGTTGTTTACTATCGATAAAAAGCACTTGTGCGATATCGATAGCTATCATTTTGTCGCCCAGCCATACTTTTAGTTTAAGAAGACGCAACAGATAGTTATCTTGTAGGGGTATAATGATTCGTTTTCATGATTTGATTCAGATTAGAATTTGTGGCTTCCAATCCAAGTCAATCATTCATTTTGAACGATCCTGTTCAATCTGATTCACTGAAATCAATCCAGGATATTTTAAGCCAAAAATACAACTCATGTGACTCAGAGAAAAATACCTGGTACTGAACAGCGGAGGGGAAGTTTCCCACCTTCCTTGAATTTCTTACAAGATAATCAATTCTAAATTAAATATATGTACAAACAAACAAGTAAACAAGAATTTATTGCAAATAATGCACTTTTTTTTTTCTTAAAGTTGTTGTTTTTCTGCTTTAGTCATCTTTTTTCATTAATCTTCTATAATATTTTGTGCCTTTTTGGGTCACGGGGCTGCCGGAGCCTTACCTCATGGGCGAAGGCAGAGGACACTTCTGGACAGGTCGCCAGTCTGTAAATAATACAATTGGAACATTCTACTACACTGTATGATCACACAAATAAAAATTCAGATGAATGATCAAATGAAAAATTTGATGCATCACACTATCAAAAACACTATCAAAAACTGGTAATAAGAATTAACAAGGAAAACAGGAATTGTTGTATTTGTGCTCATTTTTCTGTGTCACACAGTGTTCTCACATCTGACTTTCTGACTTTTATAGCATTTTGTTTTTTATGTTAGGCTGTTTTCTGCAGTCTTTCTGAATTTGATGTTTTCAATGTTGACTCTTGAGTCCAATCAGATGCAGGGAATCTAAGCCAGTTTCCTGTTAGTCATTCATCACTTCAGTTTAGAATTAACGTCTAAAGTAGTTTAGAAAACATGAAAAAAATCCCATTGAAAAACAAATATCCTTACAGTTTTATGCAGTATTAAAAAATGTTTCCTGGCTCAACATGCATTTATTTTAATGTCTACTTCACTTGGCTATGCAATAATTCATTAAGTTTTTATTCATTCCTTTATAAAAATCCTTAACACATATACATTGTTTGGTGGTGTTTTATTTTTCTGGCTTGTCTTCCAACCCAGATTAATGAAAGTGTAGCTCTTTATTGTTGTCTTTCCATATTAATGTCAGCACAGACATTATAACACATCGGAGCTTTATAGCAATTATAAGGCAGTAGGTCAGAAATTCAGCTGGAATAGAAATGATATGCAAATGAGTCTGACCCTGATAGTAAGACTGGCCTGAATGTTTAGATTATAATTTTATGCTAATAAAGCAAAGAGACTTACAAGGTTTGGAGTCAACAGAAGTTAATTAAAACTGTGAAGATTTGGTTCCAGCCCTTATCAGGTGCAGAGCAAACAGGCAGGTGCCAAAAACAAGCTTTTGTATTTTATTTTTTTAAGGAGGAGCAGAAAAAAGAAAATAAAGGCCTCCAAAAATCCAGATAAGCGTCATCAATGTGTTTACAGCTGTGTGTTTGATAGATTGTAAACTTCTCAGAGTTGAAAACCGTCCTGCTGGTTCATTACCACCGACGCTCTGCTGAGGTAGGAAGGTCATTGGCCTCCTGGTTGTTGCTGCTCGTGCTCCCTTGGTTTTCCCCAGCGGCTTCAGTGTGGGGTTTGCCAATGAGCACAGCATCTGCCGCCTCGTCTTTTCGCCTGTGAGGCAGTGTCTGTGGTTTTGAATGTAAACTAACTGTAGTCCGGACTACCCCTGGAAAGAGAACATGAAACAGGATCGCAGTGTTTGTGGGGATAAATTAAGCTGACACCTGGTCTGGAGGGTGTAGCGGTGTTTGTGTGTGTGTGTGTGCTCTTTGTATGTGTGACCATGGGTCAGCTCGGGCTGGAGGCAGCATTACAAGGTCACCAACCAGGACTGTGACAATCTTCTAGCAGAAACACAATCCCTCTTTATCTGGACACACATTGACATCTTTTTCTATCTATACATGAAATGGGTCTGAGAAAGTATCGATGTGTCTGCATATTTTAGTGCAAAAAGGGTGAATTACTTTTGTTTAGTTTTACACATCTGGACATCCCAAGCGTGTTTGAGTTTTTGCCTTGTGCTGTGTGTGAACGTGTATGATTGGCAGCAGTAATTGGTGTCTAGATGGTGGAAGAAAACAGTGAATAAATACTCACATAGAATACTGATAGTAGCTTCTTAGACTGAATGTTGACATGCAGTCCTAAAAACACACACCAAGAACTCGACAAATCTCTGTTACAGATACAAACTGCACAGGTTTGGGTTTTGGAAGCCAAGCACACAGTAATGCTGGTAGTTAATAATATTTATATTTTATTTATTTACCTTTTGACTCCATCATATGGCATAGGACATATGGGAGCACACATGCATGAACGTTACAACTTCATTCTTGTAGTATCCAGTTTGTACTACTGCTGAAGAAACATGAAATCTAACAAAGTCAGCAAACAACTGAGAATTCAAGTCTCAGATTTACACCGAACTGTCCACCATATTTATAAACTTGGAAAGCTTGTTGAAGATTTGTTGGTTTTTTCATAAAATGTACAAAATATTTGGAAAAAATAACCATAGAACAGCCGGAACATGGTATAGATGGGAGCCGTGGCTGACTACACGTACCCTGTTAACACTTTCTTTTAGCTCAAAAAACATTGCCAAGGAGTACAAATTAATGTAAAAAAAACTTTAATAGAAAACATCAATATTTAAAAATGAAAACACTTGCCAAGCACAGTCATCAGCCAGCAATGATGAATTTTAAAATTAATAAATAAATATTGCTTTAAGTGTTTTGGACTAATTAAAATTTAGCTGGGTATTTTAAGTGTTTGTGAATAAATATTTATTTTTTAATTGAAAAGTAAAACCACATTTATGTCGGTTTTATTGGCGCTTTTAAAAACTTCTCACTAATTTCATGTAACATTTCATGTGTTTGTTGATATTATTAGGTTGGCTTTTGGAAAGAAGTAAAAAAGATTGAATTTTTTTTTTCTTTTTTGTTTTGTCCAAAATAGGGATATTTTTATGGTTATTATCATCATAGCTTTTTTGGTGTCATGCCTTAGTTGTAATAAATTAAAAAACAAAACAAATGTTTTTTGGACACTTGGAACTTGGTGGTAAATAAAAGATGGGCACTATTTTGAATTAGGCTCTTCTCTGTTTTCCTTTATAAAGATCATTGTAATATCAATAAGGTGAGGATTCTTTGCGCAAAAGAATAATTTTACAGAACTGTTTCTGTCTATAAAGGTTTTGAATTCAAATAATTACTCTTTCATTATGGTATCCATTTACTTTTTTTTTGCATTCATTTTTGTTAGATTAAGATTAATGGCTATTCAAAGAAAGAACAGCTAGGGAAGTCATGTGGCAGCAGCAGCTCGGGTGATTGGGCTGGTTGGCCAGTGGTTGAAGGGTTGGCAGTTTGAATCCTGCTCCTTAACAGGCACATTTTGTTGTGTATGAATGTTCCAGTCATGGTCAGAGGGACCATAGGTGTGTTCTGGCAGCCATGCCTCTGTCACTCTGTCCCAGGGCAGTTATGGCTACATCAGTAGCTTACCATCACCAAGAATACACGAGGAGTGAATGAATAATGGATATACAGATTGAGCATTTTGAGCATCAGGAAAAGTACAGAAAAATCCAAACTATTATTTTGTGTAGACTGTGATTGTGTGTTTCAATACAGACTTTTTAAAGTCTGTAAATGAGTAATGCACTTTCTGCTATTTAATTTACCTGCATTTAACCAAACAGTATTGACATACAAGAAAAGTCACAAATTATTTTTTTCTTTGACTCCTCAATACTCAAACTCAATATATACTCAATATATATCTCAATATAGAACAAAATAGTCTTTCCCAAAGATGAGGTATCCTGTAGGCCCCTAACTTTTTAATTTATTGTGAAAATAAAACTTTTCTTACTGCTTGGCATTTTGGGTAATTTTCAGTCTGGTAAAATGCGTTATGAAATCATGGATAGACCCCTCTGTAAGTGTTAATTAGGAACCTTCACCTCAACAAATACACACATATACACCAACACAGACTTGCTCACAACTCGCAGATACGTGACATTTGCAATAGGAGGACTGGCTCTGTATTTGTGTTTGTGAAAATGTAATTTAGAGTGCAGGTCAAAGAATAATCCCCTTTTATTCAAACTGATAAACCAGACCTGACTTATTGATTGCAGCTTTACTCGCTGTGCCTTCAATCTTTTCATGTTTATCCTTTTCCACCCTTTTATTAGCTGGTTTTTCCTCTGTGTGTTTCTCTGTCACTTGATAATAGTTCAGCCGTTTACGTAATTTTGTTCAGTTCTTTTCATACAAGAAGAAAACCGATCCAGAAAATAAAAGAAACAGCAGAGTGGAGAGTCAAAGGAACCTAGAGGACAAGAGCAAAAAAATGTTAACCCTCTAGTGGGTCACTTGAGTTTTGTTATTTCTGAATGAATCACGGAACAGTATTGAGCGACCGGATAATGACGTTCATGAAAAAAGACGCTTGTAGCAGCGGACATAAATTAATACGTTCCCAATGTTCAAAGACAATCTTTTTCTATGAAAAGCTTAAAGGAACTACAGCTGAAGACCACTTTGAAAGAAAAAAACAGCTTTGTGAAATTTTCACTGCCATGGAATCCACACACTATCGTATAAAATAAATTATAATTTTTAAGGTTACAGATCATCAAAGCACTGCATTTTGAAAATCATTTAAGATTTCCAGGTACTCTAGTAAAAAATGTAAAACATACACATACAGAAACAAGTATGTACTTAAAATCAACATGTTTGGTTTAAAGACACATTTTAAATATAAAAATGTGAACTTGGTGAAACTTTTGGATGTGTCATTTTGGACCAAAAAGACTAATTGAATCTGTACACAGTGCAGGATGAATTAGCAATGCAGCAGCGAATGTCTCCTGCGGTGACTGCAGCTGCATTACTGCTGCATGTGTTTTAGCATGGATCAGCTGTAGTCTTTTTTACATATACGGGTTTGCTGTCACTGTCTACAAGATATTACTTGTAATCTAATTAGCCGAGGGATGTCACTGACACGTATAGCAGTGAATCATCTGCATGAAATGATGTGTTTTGATGAAAAACATTGTAGACACATAGGACAGGCACAATTGCATGTTCAGTCAGTCAATCACTGTTAAGAACGACAAATTCAAAGGAAGCTCAAAGCTGGGAGAGGGAAAAATATTGTATTTAGCAAGACAAAATGCTATTATTACTGTGTTAACATGCTAGCATGCTTTGATGTTAATCAGTTAATGACTGTAAAAACATCTGTTAAAGGAAGTCATTGCAGTCCACAGCCTTGAGTGAGGGAAGTTTAATGAAGCTGAAAACAAGCTCACACACTGTAAAGCAACAAAGGCGAGCACACAACCCCTATCCTTATTCCACATCGCTGATGTTAGGATTAGACAGTTGAGGTGGAGGATTGTGATGTTGAAAACAGAAAAGGCTCTTTAGCATGAGTCATAGCTACGCCTGATTTTTAAAAAAACAAAAGCTCAAAACAGAACAAAAAAAAAGTTAACCTAAGGGGTTATTTTTGTTATAAAGTTAAAATAAAGTTTATAATATAGAATTTTATTTTGTGAAAAATTTGTTTTTTCTTGAGGACTACTATTTTCAGCTTTGCCCTCTGAAATGTTTTAGTAAAACATTGTGGAAGCTGTGGAACAATTTCCTTTTCTATATACCTGCATGTTAAACTTAAAGGGAGGATCTGCCTTTAGATGTGTTCAGCAATGTGGATTTTTTGCCATTTAATTATCTTATTAATTTTCACTAAAACTTAAGCAGCTCACTGTTTATATTATTTATGTCATAGCATACTAAACGCCTAAAATAAATGTCATTATTACTATTGTGCCTTAATACTTCTGTAAAGCTCCACCTTAAAGAAAAAAAAGAGAATTACAATTTAAAATTTAAAAAAGTCTGATATCTGGATATATTTAGCCTGTTTCATGTGCACTCAGCCACCTAACCTAAATAAAAACCTAAATTAAAATAAACTTAAATAAAAATAAGATTAGAATAGATGACAGCAAACTTGAACTTGAAAACTAAAAATCAGTAAAAGTTTGTAAAATAAAGTTTGAGTGAAGAACCCAATAGAAACAAAGAATAATAAATTCAGTATCAATTTAAAAACAGAGCTGCAAAAATCCTAATGTTGCTATGAAACTAGAAGGATCTGTTTAAAAAAACATGCTATGAAAACATTAAGAATGAACAGCTGGAGAACATAATAAAAGAGGAGAATAATATGTGGTTTGCTGCACTGATCATGGCCTGGAACTGCAATTATTTGTAGGGCTGGAATTTTTTTATATGTAAATGACGCAAATAAAATTAAGTTCTTTATTGTGACGTGCCCACCATCCCTTTTACATGAAGGAATTGGGGTTTTCAAACTAAAAGTACTTTATAAACATTTATTTTTAATAAAAAATCACAATTATTAGCTAATAGTTTTCAAAATGTAACCTCTTACGACATAGTGTTCACATGTGTGAACATCACAATTTGGGTTATATTACCTCAGTAGTTAATTCTGCTAAACTGGGGCCCTGTGACTGCTTGTCAACAGTCAGTAGAAGACAGAAAGAGACTAACACGAGACAAATGAACTGAGCGTTAGGACTGAAAGAAGTTCTTCTGTAGCTTGTAAAAGTAAAGGTGTCTCTGAGGCAAACTGTTGCCATGACCAAGAGCCCCCAATGTCCTTCACTGTTCTTTTGTGGGTGTGAGTCTAAGTGTGTGTTATGTTGTGTCATAGGTAGCAAGGCAGCCAGTACATGTTGACAGGTGGAAAGTGGGAGGATGTAACTGTCAGGAGTTGAGTGTGAGTGTGTGTTTGCGCATGTGTTGACCATTGCTGAAACTGTCAAAGGCAGACAAGTTGAGATGAGAAGTTCCTGTGGTGTCTGTGTGGGGTCTGTGTGTCTTTGAATGGAGGAAAACGTGATTCCAAGCCCGTGTGATTAGGCTCTTCTGGGTGTGCGTGTGTGTGTTGAGGGGAAAGACTGTGTCTTGTGGGTTGTGTTGAAGCTCTGTTCCACCCGACCACCCCAGTCCAGACCAGCTGTCAATCATTTTGCCCCACTGGCCCAGACCGACCACTTTACTCTCCCGTTGCACACGCATGCAAAAAAACAATCAAAAGCAAAAGACCTGATAATAATATGAAAAGTATTATATAAAAGAAAATTAGTATATTTTAAATGATGCCTCCTAATGAAATTCTGATTAATTACAAAAAATCTTTGGCTGAATATTTTAATTTAATAATATTACTAAAATTTAAACAGGTGAAATGGCACATTTTTTTACACTTTAAATGATTTCATTCTTTACTGTTCCCTTGATAGCTGAACTTGTTTAATTTTGTGACTCCCTGAGCAGCTTCTCACAAAAGCCAGGCAGGAGTCAACAAGCATGGAGCGAGACAGTCAAACGTCAACACGAGTAGGCAATGAACAGATGAGAGCGCTCAGAAATGCTTGCTAAACAAAACAATACTTTGCTAGGAGCAAAGTCCAGACAGGACATATACATATGATGAGGCTGATGAGTAAGATAAGTCTCAGCTGGGGGAGACATGGGGGATCAGCATTCTAGAGAGGGCTCCCTCTGGTGGTTGGAGGTGGAGCTGGAAGTCCGAGCCCTGACATGGTTACATATATCTTTATTTTTACTTTGAGATTGGTTGCAGGTATTTGCAGGAAAGTAAATATGCAAAGGTTAACTGCTCAAGAAATACATGCTTTGTGAACAAAACCTTCCAAAAGTCTAACTTTTACTGATGAACTGATTTTATTTTTTTCCTAATTAGACCTTTTTGCAAATCCAGACTTGTGAAAACTTGAAAAACCTCTCCTGAGGAGGGAAATGCTGGTTTTCATGAGAAAAGTGAATTCATCCAGCAGTAAATCTGATGGCAGCCGTGGTGGAGAAGGACACACCACTGCAGCTGGAGTGAAAATAGTCAAATGTAGAATTTACAAGACCATTCGGGGGTCCACACTGAAGAGAAGCCAAATCTCTGTTAAACATTTAAATGCAATTTAAGGCTTTACACTCATAAAAATTCAGAAGAAACCAGACAAGTAAGAAGAAAATCTTGACTCTTGGAATCTATCTTTTTTTTCCATTTGACGTCAACAGATTAGTCAGTGTTTGCAACATTTGGGCTTTACTGCTTTTTTGAGAAAAGTTTAAAAATATTCATTAAATGATAATAATAGTACATCAAAGTGTAACATTTTCAGCTTCACTGTATCCTATAAAACCAAAGCTCTTTAAAGAATGAGGAGTCAATGTTTCTCAGTAATGCAGGATATTTTTTTTAATCTTCAGTAATATTTCCTAGCAAAACAGAAGTGTATTAAACAGTAGTTATTCAGATTTTAGTAGTATATAAGATGCTACTGCAAAAAAGATTCTCAGTTTTCAAACTTAATTTTTACCAGACAATTTTTACCCAAAAAAGGTGTTTTATTGTTTCTAAACCCTGTTGTTTGTATTTGTTTTTTTTATGCTGTTACATTTTGTGCAGACCTGCCTTTAGCTGCAGGCTGCCTCTGCAAGCTCAAAGTTGATGACAGATTAGTAGGACCACAGGGGTAGGATGAGGGTGGGGGGGCTTGTTCACTTGTCTAAAATCATTAATACACACATAAATAACCTCCAGCCTTTAAATGCGCACGTCCTTGCTCTCTGGTCAGGTAAGACCGCTGACCTGATTTTAAACATGTGACCTCAGGTTGCACAAAGTCATTCAAAAGCAACACAAGTGCAGGTGCACCTGATACTTTGCTTTTGACTCCTTACATGTTTATATTATAATTTCCCAAAAATCGAATTATTAGCTTCATATAAAAATATAAAATCCTTCAGGATTTATCCTAAACCTCATCTTCATTCCTGATTTACAGTTTTTGCCGGATTTTCCAACAGCATGTGGCAGATTAACATCCCTACATAACTAAAAACAAGAAAACTGTCCCACAGCTGTATAAGAAGATGCTTGGCTCAGTCCAGCCATAAATTTCCTGATAACCATCCAGAGAAAAAGAATAAATTCTGTGTTTTACATCACTCTAAGGACAGATAATCAATATGTGAGTAGGGGGGAAGTTTCACTGAGACAGGTCTTGCAGATTGATGCATAAGTTTGCTCTGAACTGTATGGACTTGTGATTGAGCTACAAAACTACAGCATAACGTTGTCATTTTTCACAGAGCTGGACATTTAGACAGCCCCCAGTGGTGTATATTAAGTCATTTGAAACACAGGGCTCACTTGCTCGTAAACACATTGTTTGGTGTGTGAAATTCTCCAAATGAGGAGCATGTATTGGCAGCTGAGTCAAAAGCAGAGGACCTGTAAATTTGTGTTTTTCAACAGACTCGTAAATTGGGGAAAAAACCCCCACAGTTGTTACTAGAGATGCAACAACACACTTTCTTCTTGATTCGGTTCAAACCTAAATTCGTGGTCATGGTTTTCTCCCGGTTCAATATTTGATTTGTGTACAAAACCACAATAAATAAAAAAATGAAATTAAAAAACCTGAAAAATCCTTTTTTAATTTGCTGAGGGGAAAGTAACAATTAAGAAACCCTTTCAGTTTACTAAGCCTGGTATAATAAAACAATGAATAACAAATCCTTCCTAAATTTAGCAAAGTTAATGTTTGACACTTAAAAACTAATGGTATCCAGCATTTGAATTTAACAATACATTCCCTGTGACTTTGTTCAATGGTGTAGAATACGGTTCGGTTATAAACTGAGAATTATGGTTTCCCAAGTCGTTAAATTGAGGAAATAGGTGTTTAGATTCTTATGTGTTTAAATGCATTCTACTCCTCTAATTAAATTGTAATGTTAAATTATAATTATAATCTTTCACCAACTGTCTTAAACCAACATCACCGTCACTAATTAGGGTTGTTCTGCCTATATTTCATAGTTTTGCATATTTATAAACTGAAATAGACCAGACCGGCAGCCAAGTCAAAAACAAAAAGACTCAATAACCTCAGATTTACTATAATATAATTTTTAGTTACATTATGTACTATAATTTCACTTTGCAGGACACAAATCGACATATTAGGTTCTGACTGACATAAACTGTAATAGAACAATTTTCTTTGAGTTCAAAGTTTATGCTTAGTGGGGAAGCTTTAGGATACCATTAGTTTTTTGGTGCTTTGCTGCACTTTTTAAAAGTGCATTTTCAATTAAATCCGTTTAGTTTTATCCAAAACACAATTAGAACAACAGGACTTCTGAAACCTGCTGCTAAATTTGAACCGAACAAAGATAGTGACATATCCAACCTGCTGTTTTTTTGAACAGAATCACTCTGTAAATTCTGTAAGTCTTTCTTTTTTCAAATGTGTTTCCCTGCCTTTTAAAGAATGAGCCATTCAATGCTCAGCAGTTCTTCAAGGCAGAAGCCTTATTATGCCATAGAAGTTGAGAAAGCACTTAAAGGTTGGAAAAGGCAAATGTTCAAATGTTAATAAAAAATTGGGGTTCATCAAATTTCAAAGAACTTTCTTGCAGCTTTTTATACTCTATGCGCCTTTTTTTGCATTAAGTGGATTTGAACCCATACTAAATGCAAATGAATGGGAGGTCAGTGCTTGGTTCAGTTGAACTTTATGAATGCTTAAACGGAAAAATCCTTCAACCTTACAAATGAGATTATTACTAAAGGCTGTCAAAATGTGGCATCAGTCAAACCAGGACTGCATGGACGGAAAGCACAAGTTGAAACAGAAGAATGGAAATAACCAACTAAATCTGTTTGTAGCAGAGGCTGAACACTCACTTGTGGCCCTGACCCAAAGCATAGCTAGGGTGCCTTTCTTTTAGCTAATTGAAATTAAGTGTAAGCCTGCTGGAAGTGTGGAGTGAAGGCCACATCAACCTACACGTTCCTTACTCTGAATATTCACAGGGATTATGGCTTTTGCTCGAGGGAAACTTATGTATGAGCAGCTGCACTTTGACAGGGTTGTGCTTGCAGCTTTTTTGAGTTGGTGATAAAAATGCACAAAACTACAGAAGTCATATGGCGTTATACTTTAACCTTGTGTGTCGGATGCTTGTTTTGAAACTAACTTAAGTCTAGAGGAATTTATCATTTTCCAAAATTAAACTAAGTTTTAATTTCTTGTTGTAGTTAGCTATCATACTCTAAGTTGACTACATTACTCTTCATCCACTCACACAGTTTGTTCCACAGCTTAGATTAAAATGAAATGTATTTGTGTCAAATCCAAAAGTCAAGTAGTTTTTCTCTTAATTGAAATAGAGCAAACTGACAGAAAATTGGATTATTGAAGGGCGATCATAGCCACAGCTGCACATTGTGTCAATGCAGGATGTCATACTTTTTTCCTTATGATTGAACAGAGATAACGCCATAACTGCATTACTTTTTATAAGACAACACTAAAAACGGGACTCAAACCTGTGATATATTTTAACCAAATAAGGACATAAAAGCAAGGAAAGAACCAGATGAAGACCAAATATAACAGGAAGATAAACAAAAGAAAGGAGGATAAGTGTGGAAAAACAGAATTTGACAGCTTTTAAATGATGAGCAGAGGATCAGTGGGAAGGAAAGAACAGGAGGTGCTTGGTCACCCCTGTGGTTATGCTGGGGGGAGGTCTGGACCTGCTGTGTCCCCTAATGAGCATTGCAGAGGTTTTTAGAGGCGTACTTGAGCTTGTTTGTCGGTGGATATCTGTCTTTCTGTCTGGTTGCTTCTGTCTTCACATGGTTTGAAATGTGTGCATGAGTGGGTTAATTCCCATGACTGTAAGAGCTCAAAAGTGTGTGCTAGTGCTCTGCTGTGCTTGGAAGGGCCAAGCTGTGAGGTAAGTTTGATAAAAGCAAGAGTTTTCCCTCTCTTTACAACTTTTTCTTTTTGTCTCACACCATGGTGTGACAAAGCCCTGTGGTCAAATGGAGTGGAAATCTCCTTCAATAACATGAAAACATGATTTTGCTTACAGTGGTCTTGTCAGGTGAAGCATTGTAACTGATATGAATTATTTTGACTCGAAGAGAAAGCATCACTGGGGGAATGCATCACTTTCTTTTCAATGACAGGACAAAATGAGCAAACATAGTTAAAGTACATTTTTTTTTTTTAACTCTAGGAATCTGATTATCTTTTGATCTATTTTAAAAGATTTTCTAATGGTCTTTTAATCATTATTATGTAGTTTATAGCCAAAATCAAAAAAACCTGTGTGGGACATAGTTTCTGCACAGCGGCAGTCGTTCATCAGAAGTTCACCTCTGAGTTGTGATGACAGTTCGGATCCGGAAACAAAGACATTCATGGATCTATTTGTCTACAAGTGGATGCATTGGAATGGAGCGCAGCAGCAAGCTTGTGGCCCACCAATTGCAACATCACCACAACAAGCTTTTTCCAACTTCATTTTTTCATCTGCTCCTGATTTACAACAATTTAAAAAAAGGCAACTTTAAGCTTAATTTTCTTGTGTCTAGTATGTCTTCCAGCATCAGAAAAATGCCATTAAAACGTGTTAAAAGCACCATGAAGACGATTTTCATTTGAGTTGGTCTTTAACCTCGTGTAAAAAGCCGAAAACCTTTTGTTGTTCTACAAAGCTCATACTTTGAACCTCTGCTGCAGCCTTTTGGAACTTTTCTCTATAACAGCGGCTCTTTAATTTCAATTTTACCAAACAGAGACCTAACAAACTTAATCAAAATGAGATGCGGTGTTTGTGAAAACAGTTTAAAATAACAGTGCTGAGTACTGCCCTTGTTTTTTCATTAATGAGGAATTCAAATTATATGCTGTTTTTGTTGTTACAATGCAGTTGTCGTCCCTGAATGCTCAAGCTGGTGAATTTCTTTGCATTGATTTAATAAACAAACCAAATGCATCATAAAGTGTCTTTATGCCAGATGGCGTACCAGGGTGGGTTCACAAGGTGGAAAGTGAATATGATTTACTAAGGCCAGTGTAATATGTCATGGTAGCCAATTAGAGCAAGATACACACACCGATAGCCTTTGTCCCCCACCACACAAAAAAGGTCAAAGAAATTGCAGAAATAGCAAATCTGGTGCTACAATTTATAGTTTGCATTTTTTTCAGTGGAAAATCATTGAGGTAACAAGTAAGAACATGCATGTAAAATGACGGCTGTGCCCATCAGGAGCGACGATTTTGTGTCAGTATCCAGTTAACAAGTACAGTGGTATACCAGACCATTAGTCCAAGATATTAAATTTGAGAAAATCAAATTGTACAACAGAGTTAAACCCACTTTATGCTTTTTAAATGTTTACTCTTGTTTTGAATAAAAACAAAACTCACTACAATTTAAAGCATGATGTAGGCTAAATATGTATATTTTACCCACTTCAAAACAAAATCCCAAAAAGAAAAATCTAGTTTTAACAAACAACAGCTTTTTTCCATAATGCAAGTAGTTACTTTTCCGAGTAACAATAGCTACTTTATTGTAGTTACTTTTATTTTGGTTGCTTCAGATTTGCTTCAACATGATATGTAGGTTAGGTTGAGCACTGGTATTGAAGAATAGATTATGTAAGTTATTTTTGTTGGAAAGTGAACCACACTAGTGACAATATCTTAAGGCAATTTTGACTCTTGATTTTTTTAAAATTACTTTTTTGTTTGAAATGTTTTGCTCTGTGCCTTGAAACAAACATTGTTGTAATTTATGCTTCATAAAAAAAAAGAAAAAGTCATTTTAAACTGGAAGTTACTGTGTATAATATTGTTTGTGTCCATTTTTTACACAAACCAGACTTTCCACTTTACTGTGTAACGCTCAAAAGAAGTACATTTGCCTTTATAGAGGGATTTATGGTCCAGTTTTCCAGTAGGCTGCATTTTGCCGCTGTTAGGAGTGTTTTGGGTAAAACGTGTCAGTGAGCTGTGTGTGCCACTGAAAGTGATTGTTGGCCTTGTTCTTGTCTGTGCTTTTTCAAGCGAATCCAAAAGTTGCAAAGCAACAACCACATTGATTTTTTTTGTAAAGAATTAAGATCACAACAAAGTAAACGCATTTCTCTTTAAGACTTTAGCATAAGCACACAAATTGTTCCACAAATAATTAAAAACATATAAAGTAATACAAAGTAAACTTGAACCAAACATTTTTAACAACTACTTAGTGAAAACAATCTCTGCTTTTGGTTGTTCTTTTGTTGCATTGGAATGAGGACAAAAAACTGCATTGCTCAACACAGACTTGATTTTATTGTACTTCATATTTCATATAAGTGACATTAAAGCATTTGATGCTTTGCTAACTACTTCTTTAATAGCTTACAATTATGAGTTTTAGTGTTTTGAGCATCAGTCGTTGCTCAGTGGTACCACTGCAACTTTTCCTTTACATTAAAAAAAAAAAAAAAAAAAATATATATATATATATATATATATTAAAAGTTTAGCTTTCAGCGTGATATACATTTTTATTTTTCAACTCTAAATGGTCTTTTATGCATATAGAGTCATACTGTCAACATTTTTATGAAAGCTTCCAGCTCCAGCTGTGCGTGCCACTGACAAACTGTTGCCACTTTTTCATCCATGCTTACTGGAGTGGTAATAATGGCATTTAGATATTTAGTCAGTGTTAGCCTCAGGGTGAGTTTGAGCAAGGAGTACATGGCATATGGTTTTAAAAGATGTAACGGAAATGTTTAGGGAAGTTGGCATGCAAGCTGACAGTAGATTTAATGAGAGATAAGCAAGATATAAGAAAGCTATGATCACATTTGTAACAAGCGAGAAGTTTGACTCACACAAAAGGCCAGTGATGCAGTCACTTTCAGAAATACAAGGGATTGGAAGCTAAATGACATAAAATAAACAATTGAGATTGTTTTAAAAATGTGATTTAAAATAAAAAAAAATATATAATAAAAAATGACCATCAAATATAAAATGTGTTATTTCATTTTACCTAAAAAGTATAGTGTTGATTGACACTGACACAAAATGTACTTATATTGAGCCAAATAAAACTTTAACACAGTTAATGAGTAAACAGAATACAAAGATTTTTTGAGGCAGATCTCAAATGTATGAGATTTCAGCTGTTGATAAAACAGCAATATCAACCACAGAACTTGAAGTCGCTTTAAACCCCCTGAGTGTCTGTGACCTGGGGTTGGGTAACTTTTGAAGAAATCTTCTGTAAATCAATTTTTTTATTTTTATTCTCATAAATAGGTCAAAATGTATTAAAAGGTAAAGCTGTTCTAGGTTGTTCATGACTTTGCTCCAAAATGGTAACTGATTACATATTTTCCACAGCTCTGTTACTACTATCTTTTGAAAAATAGTAATGTGATGTAAAAAAGAAAAAAAAAACAAAACAGAATTGTTTAAAGCAGAACACTTATGTAAGTAAGATGGCATGCCCAATAAGTCACATAGATGAAATATAGCTGATTTTATATTTTAGCATAATTGATTAATCAACTTCGGTTGATTTATTTGCCTCCAACAGTATAAGCAAGTTAAAAAATTCTATTAATAAATCAAGTGTAAAAGATGTTGTTATGTTTTAATCTAATCTAATACAAAAGAAACTTTTGTCCTTTTTTTGTTGCTGTAATTCTTTACAACTTTTTGTTGTCAACTTTACCTCTTGGCTATAATAACCTTCAAGTTTAAAAAATCAACTTAATGGGAAAAAATACAGTTTTTCTTTTGGTACATTTTATTCTTAAATGAAGCTCAAGACTTGGTTTGCTCAGTTGAACACACACGGTGGCACCCAGCAATGGTAGATGTTATCTAAGTGAGCAGTAAACAGACTCTTTAAAGCCTGTGGCCCCGGGGTACGTCCCTCTGGTTTGTGGCTCTGTGGGTCCTGTCGCTCCGTGTTAGCTCTAGCTGACATGAAAGCCTCTAATGGCTGCTATTTGTTCCTCTGGGGAATGAAAATCCTAACATGAGAAAGACAGGGGGTTCGTCTTAAATAAGTGTTATCACGGATGTGGGTATTTCAGGCCACTGAGCTAACTAAACTGCTCTGGTGAGGGTGTACTTTCCTGAATTTGCATGGATGAGAGTGTTAGTGGATGGTAGCCAGTTGCTTTACATCTATATGGATGGTGCTGTTGTAAGCTAATCTGACCTGTGTCATCATCTATTGAGTCCAAAAAGGTCAGACGTGAAATCAAGCAGAAAATCAAGATATAAATGCTAATTCTGTCCAGCTTCTCATGAAAAAATGCATATTCATGACTTAAATATGAGATCTTTGTGAATCATAGGCAGCCTGTAATGGGATTATGAAGCATGTTGGACTTCTGATCATAAATTCCAGTGAGATAAGTTTTTTTTCGTGAGATTTTAAAGACACTTGTATGTGACTCCCCCAAAAACATTCAACAAAAGGTTGAGGAAATAAAGAAGGCGATGAATGAAGTAGGGTGATATTAACTTTCAGGTGTATTTATACTAACACAAATGAAAAATAAACTTTTTCATACTTTTTAATTAACATTTACTTTTCTTTTTTGAATGGGCCCTATGCATTTTATTTGCTACTTTGCTGTTGCTAAAAAAATACTCTGTGGGAAGAAAAGATTTAAATAAAAACAAAAAAAAACTGTCACTAGAGAAATTAAACTGAAGATCGACGTAGCAGGGCCAAAATTTTATTTTAGGTAATCAAAGTAAAAATTGAGTTGTCAGTCAACCATTGAGTCGAGGTTAATCAACAAGCAAAACGTACATGAAATTCAGTTCCTCTCACTGCTACTTTGCATCTTAACTAATAAAAAAATGTAAACGTCCCACTGTCCTTCATAAAAAAGAGAAGACAGAATTACAAAATAAAGCAAAGTCATCAGGCTGCTCGCTATCAAAGCTCTAGAAACTGCTTTTGTTAGTCATGCTGATTTCAAAGAAGGTGGTATTTCACTAAACTGCAACAGCTTTTAACTAGTTGGTGACACATTGTTATGGAGTGATGACAATGTTCACATAGAAAGCAAACTGGTATCGAGAGTGTAATCTATCCCAAGACTGTATGTTATTGTGGTGACACTGACCGCATGCTTCAAATTGCAGATGGTGTTCATGTGCAGTGTTAGGAGTAATGCATTATCAAGGAAGTGTTTTACAGTATTGGATTACGTTTTGCAGTTGTATGACGCATTACAGATAATTGTTTTATAATGTTACTTTTCAGTCATTTTTCCACTGTATTTTTCGTTATAATTATTAATATTTAATATTCACAAAAGAAAGCAAAATGTAAAAAAACAAGAACATGATATAACAAAGCAGAAATAAACACCATAGATAAACAATAATAATATTATAACAAAACCAAATAAAATGCGACATTGGTGTTTATGTACAGCATTGTTGTGTCTCGTATGAAGCAACCCAAAAAGTTACATTTAGTGGCAGAAAATATACTTACTTCTACCAAAATACGTGAATCATTTATGATTCTGGCTGTCTTGGCAACTATAAACACTATTATTAGCATTGACAGTCTAAAATAGTCTAAAACATCTATGTTAGACTCCTGTCTAAAATATATAAACAAAAGCATCTATGATTCTTTTATGATGCTTTTTGTTACGTAGATGATTGCTAGAAATCCTGGGGACAAGGCAGTGCAACTTCAGGTAAACAATCACAGAGGTTTGATGTGCTAGTAGTAGTAGTTAGTAGCTTGTTAGATATACAATTGTTGGAAGGAAAAATCCTTAAACTAGATTGCAACAATCTTTATAAAAAGAAGTGGCAATTTGCCCAATATCAAATCATAAATAAAAATGTCAATTTTGCTAATTCTTGCTTATATTTCTGGTATTTTGTGTCTGTGATCAGTTTTAAGCTGCAGCCACCCAGTGTGCAACGAACTCAAGATTTTTTTTTTTTAAATTAGAAAAGGTGAATTCTTTAAGCTCTAAGCTTTATTAGTGTGTAGACAAGCAGTAATTGTGCATAAAAGTTGAAAAAAAACATTTGAGTAAGCCTTCTTTTCTGTCCCATCACACATATTTTTCTCACAAGCACACAAAGACAGTCACAAAGCCAAAAAACTTGAATGCCATAGAGAAGCAATGTTGTGGTTTCATTCATGAAATCTATTTTCTGACACATGAATATGTGTGTAATCATGTTTGCATGCAGAAAAATGGACGTGTTGTTCTGAATCTCAAAAGTAGATCAGGGGCGCAGAGACTCTTTCTTTTTGCACACAAACACACTTGCCTACCGCTGTGAGTCACTTCTCGCGCATATCCCCTGATGGCGCTGTTAAAATTGCACATCTGATACTGAATATTGATAGATCCCCCACAGTCCCCCACTCCTTCCCTGTTTATAGCTCAGTTCTTCTGAGATCATTTCAATTTCTTTTCATTTCTAATGAGACCCCCCAAACAACGAGGGGGCAATAAACGCTAATTATCTCAGAATTGATTAATTAATTACTGTTATTTTCATATCCTAAAGAAAAATGTGTTTTACCAGTTTCCCCTTTCGCTGGAGGTTGTTTTTCAACAAGAAAACTGACAGTGAATGGGGGATTTCTGTTCATTTCATTTCCCAGTTGAAGTAAATGCTGCTTGAAGCAGAATAATCAAAGCTACAACACATATTTTGTGCACTATGTAGTAAGAAGGTTCTGCCAAGATTACCATTGCAGTTTTGTTTTATTTCATTCGTCACTAAAAACAATGTGAGAAGTGGTAGCTCCAGTCTTCGAATACTGAACTCACATGGTGGCAATCTCCCTCAAGAAAACCTTTCTTGGTCTCTGCTACATGTGTGGTGAATTTCTTCTGCTTCCATGTGCAACATTATCTTCCTAGTTTTTCCTCTGAACGACATGTTTTCCCCACCTGTGCATCTGTATTTTAATCAAAACAGGGCAATCTGCATAAATCTCTTTACCTTTTAATGACAAATGCAAGCATTCTGTACACCTCTAAGGCCATTTCAATAAAGAGATATGTTAGGAATGTGAATAAAGTAAGATTTATTTGTGATACAAAAGATGTACAAGTCTGAAAAAGTGTTTGGTGTTTAGGCTCTGGTATGATGATTCCCTGGATGCTGGTGGAATAAGCCTAGACCATAGAGGAATAAACCCCAGAGCCTGGTTAAATCAAATCAAACTTTATTTGTAGAGCACCTTTCTGACTAAAGTAGCTCAAAGTGATCCACATAAAGACACTTTCCAATTTAAAAACCATAAGAAAGACAAAGAAGAAAAAATTTAAAACACATACAATTTTTATCTTAAAGAAAGCTAATGCTAATGTCTGCTGGCTGTCATCCATCCATCCATCCATCCATCCATCCATCCATCCATCCATCCATCCATCCATCCATCCATCCATCCATCCATCCATCCATCCATCCATCCATCCATCCATCCATCCATCCATCCATCCATCCATCCTCTAGTTATTTATAGAAAACTACAGTTGTTTTGATTGTCTCAGGGCCACATGTGTAGACACAGGCTCACTCAGACTCCTCAGGGACCATTTAAAATGATAAATGAATCCCTGAATTTTTTGAAGTATATGCTTCATTTTTTTAGTCTCCAATGTTTGAATGAGACAGAAAAAATGAGCAATGTCGTTGTACTGTACTTGTACTGTTACAATGACAATAAAGTCTTCTGAAAACTTCTGTGCTTTGTGTTATAATTAGCCTGTTCTGATAAATCTTCTTTGAAAATGACGTAAACACAGGGACAGACCAGAAGAGAATAGACATTAAGTGATTTTATAAAAATAAAACAATCATAATTCCCAATTTCATATGCTTTAAAACAAATTAAAAGGGTTTCGCGTCGAAGCATATGTCTAATTAGTGTGTTTGTGAGTGTGAATGTGTGTGGGCAGTGCTCAAGGCTAGCAGAAAAGCTAATGTAGTGGAAAATATGTCTTAGCTGGGCCATGAAATAATGATGAGACACTGTGACTTAATCTTGTTGACACATAGAGCTTCCTCTTCCTCCAGCCCTCACTCGCATTCTTTCATTCA
Source organism: Oryzias celebensis (assembly GCA_014656515.1). NCBI lineage: Eukaryota > Metazoa > Chordata > Actinopteri > Beloniformes > Adrianichthyidae > Oryzias > Oryzias celebensis. The sequence continues at coordinate 12,610,570 of BNCR01000005.1, forward strand.
AAAGGGCTTTCTCTTTCACTTACTCTTTTCTTTGCAGCCTCGCTCTGCTCTTTTTCTTCCTCTGATAAACTTGCGGCGTCTGTCTTACAGCAGCTCTTTCAGATCCTGCTGAGAGCTTAATTAGAATTAGACCTTTATTATTACAAAAGCAGCTTCTAAAATTTGAAACTTTTTTTCTATAAAAATTCAAACATAATTGAAGTGTTTAAAGATAACATTTTAGAACATCCTGCATTAAGGTTTTAAACAAACGTTTTCTGCTATGGTTTATTTTTGTGCTCAGAGAATACATTCAACTACATGGCGCAACACAATCTGAAGATCTGATTAAACACTGGAAACACGCTTCATTTATGCCAATGAAATATTGAGCTTTTTACAATGTAGTTTTCTCTAAGAAATTCTTCACTGATTAGTTTCAGTGTGGTTCCTATTATACTGCCATTTTCTAACACTAATCTACATGAACTCATAAACGTACATGCATGTATAAAGCAGTGTCAACACCAAAAGTTAAAACTTAGGATTTTACAACACATCGATGTACAAGAATCTCATACAAGGGTAAAACGATTTTTGATAGAATTTTAGTTTGGAGAACTGATGCTCACCCCATTTTTCCCCTTTATAAAAACTCTGGTCACTTGAAGAACAATGAGGCTTTTTGTCAATACCACTGTTTTTTTTTCTTCTTCTTTGTAATTAATTTTGGTCTACGTTTAAAAACATGTTCTTCTAAAATGGTCAAATCCAAATTGTTGTACTTCAATAATTGTTTTCTTGCAATTGATGTGATGCAAATGGACACCTGTAATTGCAGAATCTCTTAAATTGTGACGTTTTTCAAAAGTTTTTTTTTTTTGGTTTTTAATCATTGGAACAGTTTATTACAGTTGAAGTCATTCATTTAAAAGGGAAATCCAAAAAGTAGAGATCACAGTGATTTTAGGAAAACTCTGAGCTGTTTATCTCTAATAATCCTAGATTAGGAGTTTTTGGTAGTCTGCCATTGCCTCCGTATAAAGATTTGTGGCGTTACCACTGGTGTCTTCTACTTGATTGCAGCGGTTTTGAAGTTTTGCCGAATTGATTAGGAAGTTTTGTATTCATTGGTAGTTCTCCACGACACTGAATCTGTTTTCATCTGCCGCATCTAAATTCTATGTCTTTATTCCTTTTTCTGTTAGGTGGCTGCACGTTTGAGGAGTCATATAGCAGCTGTGGGTACAGTGTGTCTCTGGGAACCAATGGATTTACTTGGGAACAAGTCAACTCCTGGGAAAAAACAACTTTGGACCCTGCCCTGCCAACTGGTAAGATTTTGCAAGTACAGCCTTTTGGTTCCACTTTTAAAGAAGGTTTGTGTAGCAGAGTAGTATTGTTCCCAAACTGATGGTGTGTTCACACCGGATGTGGCCAAGGCGTCAGATTGCTGCCGTCACCCTTTTGACGCCCATCAAATTTACTGCTTAATACCTTGACACCCTGGCTGCGGAGCAACCACTGAAGAACTTCATTTGTTGAACACTTCAGAGGAAAACATGGATGATGTTGAGCGAGTAGCTTGTGTTTATATGTTTGGAGAGCTCTACAGAGGCGCCAGCAAGCGCGTCGCCGTGTCTGGATTCACCAGATTCGTCAGAATCTCCCCAGATGAAGTGTGCTGTACTCCTGCAGCAGAGCCTCGCCTGACGGCCATTTTAAATGTTGCTTCTGTCTGTCTGTCTGTGACCCAGTTTGAGCATTAACCTAAGGGAGGAGGATAAAAATAAAACTTGGGGATCTTTTTTTCTTATTGTCTCGATGAAAATAAGAAAAACATCATAAGCCCATGGATCTGTGGGATTGCGCCTGCTCTCTGCGTCCGTTCCAGACGTTCAACGCGACGGCACTCTGCGGGTCAGCATAGCGAGCAGCTAGTGGAGTTCCGCTGGCAGAGCCAGGCAGCGGAGCTCTGCTCCCCTGTGCAACAGTGATTGCTTGCTTTGCCGGACTCTGGGCAGAGTAGCTTGCTATGCTGTCCACTGGGCGGCTGGCTAGCATAGTGGGCTTTTTCACTTCAGTTCCATGGGCTCTGTGACAGCGTGTATACTGTCTTTGACAGTCTCCGACAAACCTGCAGCCCCAACAGGTTAAGAAAATGTATAGAAGTTCAGAACAAAAATTCTTGCATCGCTCGGCTATGTTGAATTCATTTTCTACCCTTTGATCTAGTCACTGAAAAGGCCATGTGCCCAAAGCTTAGTCCCTGATTGGTTGACACACTCATACTCACCGTGCCGCACCCACCGCCCAGAACGCATCGTGCCACATCATATCTGGAGGTACTGGAGCTTACAGTCCCTAACCGGAGGCGGTACTGGTACTGGACGTGTCCCGTTTTTTGTTCTGCATTTGGTATCGTGTCCGACAAAACGACTGGACCCCTGATTTAATCGGAACAGCTGTTGCCTCAAAAAACATACAGCCTGAGCGTCAAACGGTGAGTTGGGGACACCTAAAGCGTCAAAGAGTGAGGCAGACGGGTCCTTACCCATGTGTCAATATGTGACAATTCGATAGTGAGAATTTGTAGTTAGATTGAGTTTTTACGTAGACTTAACATTGGAACTTGACACCTCCGCCGCGCCGGCCGCGTCCGGTGTGAATGCACCATAAAGGACTAAAACCTTCAATTGAGCACAGAACACTTAATTCTGGTTGTGATTACTGTGCTTACATAGTGATGTCGGAGCAATTTTGACAGGTACAAGTTGCTCTGCTTTTTTTTTAAATTCTTATAAAAAGTTGTGTGTTTTTTGTGAATAGGCTTTTGGGCTAATGTGTAGCGGTCTTGGACTGTATTTTCTTTTGCTTGTGGCTAACAAGGTTTAGAGTTACTGTGGCCAAAGTAACGTTTGTTTTAGCAGTTTCAGTCTGTTTTTCATATGTCACGGACAAGGTTGGAAGTTACCCATATTGTGTATAATAACGTGGCTAAGCTGTAGCGTGTTACAATTTCTGGAATTACTGTGAATGCTGTTAATAAAGTCTGTCTTACTGACAGACATATGTCTGAATCTTTTATCTCGCTTAATGTGCTTAATAGTTTGTTGTGTCTTATATATGAGATACATTTGAAAACAGACCAATGATTGACAGTGCGCCTTATAATCCAGTGCACCCTTTTGTTCTTAAAATCTGGTTGTAAAGAATAGTGACAAACTTTGATGCTTTTATGTGTCATTTGAAGGATTTTGGATAAAGTAAATGCTTTAGACTGTTTTTCCTCAAAGGTCCTACTTGTAACCAGGGTTGCATTTCAGGAAACTTTTGCCTAAAAACTTTTATGACAACGTATTGAGATATTATTTATTGAACCAGCAGATCTTTAAAGAAAAGGTACTGATTTCATCTTCGCCACCAGAAACTACAAAGTCAAGGAGAAGCCTACGCTTTTTCTCTAAAGACAGCAGTTGTGGCTCAGCTTGGACATTTGCCTTGCAAAACGGGGGCCCAGTACTCCCACATTTTTTTCTAGATTGAAGCATCAAAGCTGCTGAAAAACTCACCTTTTTGCATTTGGAACCCAATTCCTCATACTTTCTGCCTTGGCAGACTGAGAAGTGTGACATGAAACCAGCTGGAATACCTTTCTTTTATCAAATGCTACACAAGCCATTAATCTGTCTCATTGTTTTAAGTGCTTTTTTCTTTCTAAGTGTCTCACGCCTTCAAACACAAGTGCTCTCCACCCAAGAATTTCTTTCTTTGTCTTTTATAGTTCTTAGTCAAACTTTGATTCTGAGAGGCGGCTTAAAATTAGACATCTACCAATGCAGGGAATGAGTTCAGCTGTTTTTTGTGGTTGACATAAGCAATGAAGAAAGGCATCTTTTTTGTAATTGAGGAAGACTGGTATCAATTCTATTATTAATTGTTTGAGGGCATTATTGTTTTAGCCCACAAAGAAAAAAAGACTTACAACAGTGAAATAACTAGTGTTTTTGATCAGAACAAACTTGAAGGCCAGTGCTGAAAAAGATGCCATTGTAACAATTAAATAAAGAAAAGAACTTTCTCTTAGTTTTAATTTATTGTAACAGAAGTGCATGCAGACGTTGACTTTTTCCATTATTAATTACAAAAGTGCTGAAGCATTGTACCAGAAAGTACATTATCTGTACTATGCAGTATTTCTGTTGCGCCTGAGCTTTATTTTGGTGACTTCCCTTTACTGTCAACCATTCTGTTGCAGATTTGTTTTTGTTGTTTTAAGCATTGTCCTGTTTCATGGCAGATTTTGAAACAAGTCAGACAGGGATTAAGCAGTCCTGTGGCAGCATGAATCCCACATCATTACCTTTCCACTATTTTTGGTTTCACCCAAATTTTAGAACAATCAAACCTTTAGAGACCCACTTCAATGAAATCGTTTTTTTAAACATGTCCTTGTAGGTTTTTGTCTTATGATGGAAGACATTTATAAAGAAAATTAAGATTAAAACAATTGTTCTGAGTAATTCAAATCATTGTGAATCAGGAGCAGAGGAAAACAATTTAAAACATTTGAAAAGCTTTTAGTCTTTACATACAAACTACAATTGGCCGCTCCATTTTATGTCTGTATGTCTTTGTTTTTCTTGTCTGAGCTGGCATCTGGCTCAAAACTGTATGTCTGGATATCTTCAATATTGCTCACCATTTTAGTTGCAACGGTAATTTTAGGTGGGGTTGTAAGGGGCTGTAAGCTAGCAGGCGAGGGTGTAAACAAAGGGATAATGGGAAATAAGGCTTACTCTGTACCAAGAGTCTCGTCAACAACTTCGAGGTGAATTTCTGATGAATTCCTGTCACTCTGCAGAAACTAGAAAACAACATATTTTGACTAAAAACAGCATAATCATAATTTAATGAGCTTTGGGAACGCTTAAAATCAATAGATCATATTATGATGTTTTGTAAAAGTTTTAAAATGTTGTGCCAGTTTAAATGAAAACCTTTCTAAGGAAAACTTTCAAACTCAGGTTGTTTTCTTCTTAGAAAAAGAGGTTTCCTACGGGCCACACAACAAACAGGCTCATGAGGGAACAAAAGATTTTTCTGCTACATCAGAATCCTTTAAAGTTCAGGCTAAAAGAAGGGTAACATTTCTCTATCACAAAATTGCATGTTTCTTCTTTACCTGACATGTTTCAATCAAACATGATTTAACTTTGTCATATCATTTACAGCTATCATAGATCATCATTATCACATGATTATCTTTGATATCTGTCAGCCGTGTTGAAGGAGATCTGTCAGCTGCAGCTTCCTTCTCCACATTGAAATGTTGCTTTGAATGTCTAAACGACAGCTGGAACGCCGGTCCATCTAACGCTCTCCATGCATGTCATCATGTCAGTCATCTGTCTCGTCTATTGGCTGTGGGTGGGGGTTGTCAGGCCTGATAGCCATCACGGCCTTATGAGCCCTCCTCATTAGAGACAAGTGATGAAGTGCTTGATGCGCTGACAGCTTCAGATCTGATAAAGACGGACAGCGACAAATTGTTTGTCAGCCTCTCTGTCTTTGTTCTTTGCTTTTTGACTTTTGAATCCCTAAAAGTCTGGATAATGTGCAGGTGACTGTGATAATGAAATCCTTCATCAAATACAGCAACACGACAGTGAAAAGATAAATTAATCATACAATTATTAATATCTCACACATTTATCACAACTAGATAAAACTATATTTATACTCTTTCTGTTGATATATTGTTGCAATATTTTTTCTGTAAGAATTCTTTATTAGCTTACTCAAGTCTTTGAAAATCACTTACTGAATAAAAGTGTTCCAGTCTGTACAAAAATCCTCAAATTAAAGATTTTGCCCAACATTTTACGATCATATTTCAAACACAACAAAATTTGTAAATGCAAAAACTCAATTCGTAGATCCACCAGTTTATAGACTTAACGAATGTTCCCATCCTCTTCTTTAGTGACATCTCTAAAAACAAAGCAGTCCCTTTTTATTATTTTTATGTCTACACAGCAGACCAGCATGTCTAAATATGGGCTTTACTTTCAACACAAACCGCTTCATTCAAGTATTACACTGTAAAATAGGTTTGCTTTATTTTCTTGTAAAGGTGTAGCATCTTTTTGTTCTTCCCTGAACCTTCCTGCCATTTTGTTTTGTCAACCTCACGACACACGGCTCTCTAACAAGGTCACAAAGGGTTGCATAGACTTTTGCCTGCATCCTTTCAGAAATCGCTGATAAAACAAGATTCACCTCAAGTAATTGTCATCAGCGACAAAGAGGAATAAAAAAGAATTAGAATAAAAAAAATAACAAAAATTAAGCCGCATCTGAAGTGGCATTAGTGTAAAAAAAAATCACATCTACACTTATTTTTTGATTTTAACTTCTGCTTCATAACTGATGACAACCCAATGTTATCCTGCTAGTAGAAATGTATTTAGAAGAAAAAGACGCTTTTTGCATTTGTCTCTTTTCCTCTATTATAGACACTGCCAACACATAATCCTTTTCTCGCTTCACCTCCATAATATCGATGTGGGTGATACGGTTGTCATAGAGCATAACCCACACTTGACAGCTTGTACTTCCAACAAAATTGGATTGGCTCCACAGCTCGCTCTTCATCTCTTTCGCTCAGTCTCTCATTTCCATAGTAGTAATGTAGTTCACAGTGCTGCCAGCTCACACATCTCCAGGTTAACCATTCCAGATTTGGCTTGGAATCATCTTGGATAATATAATTCTATTTCTGATAATCTAAAACCTCAATCTTACAATTTTAGTAGTTTATGAATGCACTGCTACACTTTTTAAAGAATAATCATCAAGCAAGCTGAATGTTTACAATGATGCATCACTACCGCATGTTTTTGTTCTGAGCTTCAAATAAATAGACATTTTGCAACAAAAGCACACAAAATGGTGTTCTGCACAAGTCACTGCAAACAAAAAGTGTAGAAGAACAGTCTAGAGTTTAGGGTGTGGAATGAATGCACAACTTTTATTTTGTCCCATTTGATTTCATCTTTTCAGAGAAATGAATAGATGGGTGGATAGATTAAATGGTTCAGGGATGGAAACATGCATGAGTTAGTCCAGAAACATGGATGAATGGATGGACAGATGTATTATGCATATACATCCTAACTGTTGGATAGATGGCTTGTTGATTGAATTAGTAAAGGATGCACGGAGAGATTTATGGGCCCACAAATTCATGGATGGATGGATGGATGATTGAGGGTGAAACACAAACAGCATCAGAAATGTTTGGTTTGTCTACATTCATTCTTGTTGTTTCACAGGTTTTACTTTTTGTGTCATAATCGGCTGCTCTGCTTGAATGACAGAACACAAAAATACCTTTCATTTTTCAGACACACACACTTTTGCAGCGCATCCATCTTCTTGTCAGCATTTCAAAAACCCTCAAATTACCAGGAAAAAAAAGGGGCCTTTTGGCTTTTTCTATTTTTGATATCTCGTCATGCGTCTTACTTAAACTCCCTGCTGAGCGGGACAAACTTAAACAAGCAGGAAACGGGAAACATCAAAGCAAATTGATGTTTTCAGCTCCCACCAACGTGTCCACAGTCGGAAATGTGAACGATGATCAGAGCAAGGAAGACAGAGCGAGAGTGGAGGAGATAGATTGAGGAGTCTTGACATAGAGCATAAAGTGAACAACACAAGGATAAGGATTTAGAGGATGTCAGAGAAGAAGAAAAAAAAACTAAAACAAATGAGGGACATTGGTACATTTTCACATTTAGGAATTTAGCAGACGCTTTAATCTCAAAAGACTTACAAACATCACAAATACCAAGCAAACACTTAGTTTACACATTCTTAGACACGTGCTGCAACACCAGTGTCTTCGCCTCTAAAAAGATAAAGGAGAGTTTTTTATGCATTCATTTTTATTAATAGGTGAATAGAAAGTTACAGCAGGGTTCATTCTTTATTTTTGAGATCTTTGGAGTGAGGCAGCAGTGAAGTAGCAATAGAGTTGGATAGCTCATTACACTATTGTGACATCATGGAACTGAAGAGCCATGACTTTTTGCCATATGGTGCAGAGACTACACTATTCATTGATGGAGCACAGAGAACATCAAGACTTGTCGACATGGATGAGTGTTCAGGTTAGAAAGTGATGTTATGGTTATGTTGCAAAAAAAAAAAAATTACCTCACTGTCATGTATAATGTTTAAGCAAATGAGGGAGCTCAAATATGTGGCATGGACCATATTACCAATAGGCAGAAAATTAAAATAAATAAATAAATAAAAGCTTTGAAACCTTCTGAAAACTGTGCCAGGGACCCCAAGTTCATAAACTGTGAATTTACTGAGAATTTACTTTTAAAAACTGTTGAAGACTGCAGGAAAATTAAACAGGAGGAAGTCAGAACTGTGCTGCAGCTTGAGTTGTTATTCCAAACAGCAAAAAAAGAGTCAGTAAAATTACCACTTATAAGCCACTTCAAACATTATTGGTTTTTACCATTTCATTGACATCCATTTTTTACACTCATCCGGGACCAGCCCATGGGGGCAGCAGTCTAAACAAAGATGCTTATACTTTCCTCTCTCGGCCACGTCCTGGGGGGATCCTGAGGCGTTCCCAAGCCAGCCGGGAGACATAATCACATGAATACCTCCTATAAATGAAAAGAAAAAAAATTAACATCTACACATTGACATGAAACCTAAAGATTCAGAATCACAACTGCTTGCAGAGATATATTATCAACAGAGGACACCAAACAAAAAAGGCACAGAAACCTGAATTAGTGACGATGTGCGGTATACACTTTAGATTAACTTTGTCTTGACAAAACAGAAGATAATTCAAGACAAGAAAACCTGAGAAAGTCTTAAAGTCACAGGTAACTATTTTTTAAGGGTGTGAAGAAACTGACAAAGGTGGGCAAACATACTGGCATTAGTACATTTTGAGGACAAGACAGATGCAGAAAATGACCAAGAAAAGGAACCCATGGAGCAAACTCTCTAAAAGACTGATTCTTTCTTTACTGTCAGCTCTGAGGATTGCTTTTTGTTTTTTCTGTATCTGTCTGTAAAAGAAGACAATTTCAGGGACAGGTGACTGAGACTAGTTGATACCCTAGATGTGCTTGTAAAAATGTTCCTCCTAAAAAGTTCTTCGTCTGACTTTTATTTTTACACACTTTCACAGCTACAAAAACACCTAAGCAGAGATCTTATGTAAAATTGATGTCATGTCTGAAGTCATTCTTAATTTACTTGTTTCATTCTGCATGTTTGGTGATATTGTTTTCCCCAAGGACATTATGCTAAAACACAATTCAACACAAAAAACATTTTTTGACTGGTTTTGCATGGGACCTGTGACATGTAGTTCAAGGACAATAAAAAAAAAAAGAATATTTTTTCTGTAAAACAAATGGAATTCTGTCTCTGCATCTACACCTGTATGCATATGTGTAGTACCCTTCTTGGTTAGGTCTTGTGTAATAGCCAAACAGACCAGCACAGATTGTGTTCTGTTGTTCCAATGAGAGACAAATGCAATTATATCTAAAAAGATCAAAACATATATGTCTTATGTATTAGTGGTTGGAAATCTGCAACAGAACATTTACAGTGCATTCAAAAGTCTAAATTAGCTGAAATATCAGCTGAGATATTAACCACAGTTGCCACAGTTGGTTTGGCAGAGTTTTTTATGTCGGATGCTCTTCTTGCCATAACCCTGTATTTTATTCGGGCTGGGGACCGGCACAGGGAGACCCGAACTAGGGCCCCCCATTGGCTACATAGTTGGGCAGTGGCGTGAAGAGTCTTGCTTAAGAACTCACACTGGAGTTAGCTCATCGCGCTCGGGGAAACGGACCATGGTTTACCGTGCACCAGTCCTTTACGCAGCCAACTGAGCCATCCAGCCGCTTAAGGTCAATTTTTGTGCTGCCAGAAAAAGTTGCTCTCTTAAGATTAAGACAAGTGGTTTGGAAATTAAAATGATTTTGTAAATGTTGTCATGGGAAGGTAAAACATTTTCTTGTTTTCAAACCAAATGTTCTAACATTTTTATAAAATACAACTTTTTCTGTACTGTCAGTTGACAATCATCAGTAATTGGTCTCAGTTCAATGTAAATAACAGTTTACTGTTCCAGTTTATTTGAATGTGTATCCATGCACATACATGCATACAATTATTTCACAAATGGTGCATTGTAGAAGATTTATGCACGTTTTTTATACCTGTAATGTTTTGTTTTTTTTAAGAACCAATAAAAGGAACAACAGTCAGCACTCATAAGAAAGATGTTAGCCCAGGATCTGACAGTAAACACAATCAGTTGTTAATCTCAATGTGGAAGTGGAGCGCTTATAATTGGTGAGCAGACCTCAGATTTTGGGGGACAAGGCTAGGGAAAGTGACTGAGTGCCACATCAGTGTGTCAGATGTTTTTGGAACTGAGTTTTTGTGTTTGTTGTTTTTATTGACTGTCATGTGCTGTTTTGATGCTTGCACTAACTGTCGAAATCAGAACCCCAACTGTTTGCTCGCTTAGTTTTTTCATTTTATTTTTCTTTCCTCTGCCTCTCTATACGCTTTCATACTCTCATAGATTCATCCTTTCTGAACCGTCTTTGTCCTAAATTTACTCCTCACTTTCTGTCACCATGTTTTCCTTCTTTTGCCTTTCATTTGACAGCATGACAGAAAAGTATGTTTGAACCACAGCAAACATCTTCAGCTGTACTCAGACGTTTTGTGTGCGTCTTTGTCAGTGTGAGTCCTTCTGCTTCAATGTTTTTTCTCTGAGAGACTCAAAACAAATCAGTACTAATCAGAGGTCGGGCTTTGAAACTGAAATAAATGCACACTGCAAATGTACACATCTCATGACTCACTAAACTGTCTTCATTAATGGCCTCATACTTATGCAGCTGCAAACTCTGAAATGTGCATGTATGTTTGTTAAGTAGCTATTCATACTGTTGAGGTTAAACATCCTGTTCGCTTTTTTGGCTACTAGTGGTGATTTGAGGGTCCTTTTCTGCAGGCAATTTGATTGCATTTGTGAATTGTGGGTGGACAGAGAGCACTGAAGGAGGGTATAACAAATGGCAGAAAGGTGATGACAGAAAATTGGCAGGGTGACAGACACCAAGCTACTATTTTCCTATTTTTAAGCAAATGAGGGAAAAGTTTTAACGTTGCTTTTTAGTCCTCTTTCTTTGTCTGGTATTAAAGCTGATCACAAGACACCTCCATAAACCAAGTTTTTTTCTGACTTTGAAAAGTAAATATACGTCATCATTCATTTTAAAAACATGTCTGAAATGGAATGGGCTGAGTCTTTGAGAGGATAAAATACTTTAGGGTACTCTTTTGTTTTACAAACTGCACTCGGTGGGCAAAGCTTGAAGTAACTGTGTTTCATTGTAATAGGTGACAAATTCTGTAATAAAACTGAGCTGAAAAATGAAACTGAGCTGCGTGAAGCTGTCAGTCTGTTTCTCAGTGAAGCCATGATAGCAGCATTCACAGATTGATGGCAAGATGAAGATAGATGGATTACCTGACAGGTAAAATCCCTTTGTGGCCCCGACTGGAGCAGATAGAGCTGTTTGTGACACATGTATAAATGGAATCAGGAGATAAGAGAAACACGAAGAAGGAAGGAGATGGGTGGGATGGTAAGTGAAAGACATAAGGAATGAGGGGGAAAGAGGGCTGTAAATGCATGGGTTAGAACTCATATCCACATATAATACCCACCTCAAAGTCATAAGAAAGAAAGAAAGGAAAAAGAATCCATTCTCAAAAAAGCGTGATAGGAATGTATTAGAATATAAAGAGATGTGCTGAAAGAATCAGACGATTAAGACAGGAAGTCAACCACAATTATAGCTATGCACATTTATGCAGTTATTGTATTTATTTTAATAAGGGGAGATCTTTGGATACAAAAAGGGATGCCTTGTTACAAGCTTAGCAACGACTGAAATTGTATACTAGTCTTTGACATGCTGTGAAAGTCTTAAGCAGTAGGACCCTCAGAACAAAAGGGCACAGCTGTGACGAGTCTGCATTTAAGTGGGATGAAACACTTGGGAGACCAGATGCTGGTGGTGACTACAGAAAAGTTTTGGATCTGAAGGTGAGGCAGGAGGAAAGTTTGTGTGAAAGCGAGCATGGAGAACAAAAACTGTAGTGAAATTCAAGAAGTGTTCACAGGCTTTTTGAAAAGGACATTCAAACCTATGAAAGAGCTATTAAAATAATTGTACAAACTGTTTCTTTCTTCTCTTTATTTATTTCTTTTCAAAGTATTTTGTCAAATAATGATATACAATTTTCTTATTACTAGCGGTCAAACTGTGCTGAATGAGGATTTGACTGATGCTATGTAGACACCGGGTGCATGTGATGCACATTCAAGAATGAGCTAAATGCATGTTCTTGATCTCCCTTATAGTGTACAGTGTTCATACTGGACTGTCGCTTCCCAATAGACTGCATATGTACTTTTACAGTTTACAGTTACAGTTGGAAGAGGCTTGGTGCAAAATGTCAGAGCTGGATAAATCTTGCTTCAGGCTTTTTCTTTCATAGCTCCATTCCGATATATATGAAAGACCTGGTGTCACATAATTACGGTTGGGCACAAACCACAAATATTAATTCCTCCTTCATGATCAGTTTTCAAACACTTATTTAAAATTAATTAAATGACGGCACCTATACGTCACTACCAAATCCGAGGTCTTGATTGGTCCATGTTCAACTGGTTTAACTTTCAACTCACGTTTAATGTCCGTATGTTTGTACTTTAGAGTCTGAAAAAGGATTTAAAAAGTTACGTAGCGACGCATGAACAGGAGAGGTTTGAACGCAGAAGCCTTCATTGGAAGTGGTTGCTTAAACACGCATCGCTGAGCCCAGTGTGAATGTAGCATTACAATTTCAAGATTATGATTTCACTAACACAACAAATTCAAGCCACTTTTAATACCTGTTTGTAGAAATTAGGAATGACCCAATCCGATCATGTGACTGGAAATCAAGCCCGATCACGTGGTTCAGAACACGATCCAAATTGGATTTTGTATCCCAATTCATGATCGGATATTTAATTTATTGTTATTATGATCGGCGCTTTATGTTTTAAGCTTATTATTAAGGAAAAAAAATGTCCACCAGGAGGCTGGATCACAGTTCAGTCAAGCTTGTGAGAAGTTCACAGATTCCGACTTCCAGGATCAATAAATCCTTTAATATATGTTTAAAACTGACACCAAGTGTCTCTATTGGTTTGTCTTACTGCAAATCATGACCTACAAAAGCATTAAAACAGAGAAAAAAAGATCAGATTTTTGTGTATTTTTTAAATAGACAGTGCCTATGGTGCCGTCAGATGGACAGCTGCACAACGGCTGCTAACTGTGCTAAATGCTAGCTCAAGAAAAAAGCCATTTAACCTCTTTAGACCTGAGCTGCTACTTTTTATTTCTCTGACAAAGCCCCAGTTCAGAACATTTTGGTAATAATGGTAATAAAATCCAAATTGTGGTGTCTTAAGAGGTTAAAGTATTAGGAGGTTAAAAAAAAAGAATCTTTAAAAAAAAAAAAAAAGCCAAAAAAACCTAAACGAGACTATCAGCTAGTCATGATTACTCATCATCATATTCATGCTACAACAAAATCATCATTATTTTTTTGAATTTTAAATTAACATGAACCACATTTGGTTGAAAATGTTGAAAAGTGGTAAAGACATGAAAGCGAAAATCACTAAACTTTTTCAGATGACTAATTATCACCCATATTTAACAGATAATAGTTAACAGTTTTTTTCTCTTTAAGTTACTTCACATAAGTGCTCTGTTTAATGGTTAAATGATTAAAGAAAGTTAATGAAATAAAAGTAGGGAAAAATAGGAATCTCTTTTTAAAAATTAGTCAATTTTTAAATGTGTTCTAAAAGTATTGGATCAGAAAATCAAATGACTTGGAATTGAATCAGGACATCCCTAGTAATAGTATAGATTATTTGTCTTTGTCCTGTCTTTTGGCTTTTTAAAAGGTGGCCTCTTTTTCAGTGCAAAAACAAACATTTCATGGAAATATAAAACTAGTTTTTCTAAGAAGCAAGCAGATTGAATTATAGACTCTCACATGATTTATCAGATGGAGCAGTAAATGCTCGTTTTTAAGACCGGGCTCCCATATAAAAGCCTTGGATCAAAAAAAGTAATGGGTCCCTGTAGGTTAGTGATAACTCTCTGTTTATATGTGACTGTGTGTGGATGGGGTATGGGAAGGTTGGGTAAGCTCAATGTGACAAACACTGAGAGAAAGGCAATAATGTCTGAAAATGACAGACAACATGGAAGAGAAGACGGTGATAGCCACACGTGGAGAAAAAGAGTTTCATTTTCCATTTCTGCCAGCTCCATCTAATCTGAGCCCCTGATGTGTTTCTTTCTTCATTTGCAGTTAGTGGTTGGATTATAGACCCTACACCCAGCTGTGGGCTTCGCATTACTCTGTGTGTGAGTCGAATGTATCTTTGAGTGCAGGGACTGTGCGTGTGTGTTTGTCCGTCTGCGTGTGCATGTGTGTCTTCACAAAGCAGTTCCCATGTGGGCTCATAAAAATAGCCATAATGTTCCCTGAGTGGTTTTCTCCCTCAGGCGCATGAAGATGGAATAACTTCTAGTTGGAAAATGTCTGACGCATTAAAACTATTATCTGTCAATGGATATAATTTCTGCACTCGGCGGCCGCACAGGCTGTAACAACTCCAGCCAAATGAAACGTCTTGGAGCAACAATCAAAAGATACCTACTCACACCATTGAGCATCTCCACTGAGAGCAGCTTTTATCAGGTAACGCCAAAGGTGTGAAAACAAAAATCTCCTTTTTCCTTAGGACCTTTGATTTTTTTTTTTTTTTACAAATATCTGTCAGAATATGTGAACAACGAGTAATCAAATGGCAGAAAACCATTAAACGGATTACAGACTGTTAATGTGCATGTTGTGTGAGTCACTGCAGCTGGCACTGATGTAAGCACAAAGAATTCTGTAGTTTCACTTGGCCAAGCACCACTTGTTGGATTCAACACCTATCTACTGGACTGTAAACTGTGGAGGAAAAATGGTTTTTGCAGAGGGACAAACAATGCTTTTCTGTTCAGGCACTAAAAGCGAAACTTCTATGGCTTTATCATTCTAAGAATATTTCGAAATGTTGTAACTTGATCCCCAGTTTGGGAAATGATCATTGCCATCTCAGCAGGACTGTACCTTAGTTCACAAAGAAAGCTTCAAGAAATCAAGTCAGTGGGAAAACCATTGTCTTCAACTTTAGTGGAAATCTTTGGGATTAACTCTGAGATGGTGAGACAGGTGTTTTACACCAATGTCACTGCACAAATGCATTCAAAAACGATTTGCCCAAAACTCAGGGGATTATCTGTTGTGTTTTGTTTAGTTTAAAATCAAAATGTTTTGATTAATTTTAGATTAAAATGTAGACTATTTTAGCCCCGTAGTGCGACTGACTTTGCTGAAGACAATTGCTGAAGAAAGTCACAGTAGCCAAGCATAAAAAAGACAGAAAAACAGAAAAAAAGACATCACTAGATTCTGCAATTCCTTTTTCTCCAGAATCAGCTCTGAGGCTTTCACACCTCCAGCTGCTTCAAAAAGCAATAAAAAAAGCTTCTCACTGCTCCTAACATGAGATTCTATCGTTACATTAAGAAAACTGTTTACTTGTTTCATGTTAAAAGTGAAGAATTTGGTCTTGGTTTAGGTGACTTTGAATTTAAATATTAGGTTAAAGAAAAAAGCCCAAATTGTTGGGCTTACTTCCACGTCCCAAAAGTTATTTCTTTGCTAATTTAGCTAGTACATTTCAGTCAATTCAAACAGCTGAGATAGGATAGTTCCCACCTGAAAGAAGATGAAGCAGGGTTAGAAAAGGTGTGACAAAAGCAGTGTGAAGAAATGTTTTTTTTCAGAAACTTTTTCTCGACTGAGTGGGCAAATAACCACAAGCCAGTAGAGTAAATTGCTTTAATTTTCTAGTGTATTATAGTTTACTTGCAGTGACCAAGCCAAAAAATAAATGCCAGTTTTTTTTCTCTGCCAAAAAAACCCTATTTTGGTCTCTCCCCAGTTGCATTCACATGTGCAAAATGTTTTTAATCTGATCAAAGATCAGATTAAAATTGAACTGTGTACATGGGCCACAAAAAATGTATGAAATTATAACAAAAGAAGTGGTGAAGTTCTGTTGTAACTAAACATGGTTGCGGTTAAAATAAAGCGAGATGACCATCTGAGCATGCTTAAATTTGCATGCAAACATTTCTAAATTTATCTCCAATAATGGCCCGTTTCAAATAGAAGCTGGTCTCCATTAAAAGCCGGGTCTAACAAGTGTTAGTTCTAATAAACGCAGTTCCCTAATAGTGGTCGGGCTCCTTTATGACCCAACACCTCCCTCCCTAACCCAACTCCCCTTGCTGCATACTCCGTCAATCTGAACCGGAATCTGAACCACATTTTGGCATGAATCCTAAACATATCAGAGAATGGTGCAAGCAGATGGGTGAAGGAGCAAATAACGGCTGCAGAATGAAAAGGCGCAAACGTTTTACTTGTGTTTATAGTGGATCTATAGTAGATCTCTGAACTTCGTACATTTTTTTAACCCATTGGATCCCTTTCGGGGCAGCAAGATTTCCGGAGCCCGTCCAGTCTGCTGCTGTTGGACTAAGGCTGTGCACTTTATAGCTGAAGCAAACATTCGCTATGCGGCTACCGGGAGAGGAGCTGGCGGCCAGGCAGAGAGCTAATGCGGGTGTCAGGGTTGGCGTGCGGACACAAATGCAGACAGCAATCATAAATGAAAAGTCTTTCATTTATTCAAAACTGTACTCGAAAAAACCAGTAGACATTTCCTTGACGGAACAAAACCCCCCGACAACCCGTGCAAGGGAGACGAGGACTTATAACAGGAAGAGAGGATGAGGTAACTACACACAGGTGTGCCAAGAAGGAGGGAGGGAACACACACTGGGAGGGAAGTGTCAAGTGACCTAAAAGGCAATAGTGAACACAGGCAGCACAACAAAATAAAACAGGAAGTGACATCAAACACAACAACAACTAATGTCCTGGGTCCATAACCCCACAGTGGGATGGGAATGCAGTCTGCTCGGGCCTCCTGAACTTTATTTTCTTTGACGCCACAAATAAGGTAACCCTCTTTTTTTTTGTTTATAATTTTGCCCTTTCGGGTTAATGCGGGGCAGAAAGCCGTCAAACTCCTTAAGAGAGAGACAGAAACACGGTGGAAGCAGCTGTTCAGACATAGTGGAGAAAAGATCTTTGTAGCTTGTGGAAGACTAAATGTTTTCATGGAGACGTGATCACTGATGTTTTTGTAGAGCTTTTCAAAATAAAAATAAAAAACTGATCTCTTAAGATCATCCATGTCTTTCATGGATAGTGAATGAGACAGACATCGCTCCATGTAGCTAACAGGCTAAAAACATTTAGCTGCTAGCTCTATGTTGGATTTGGGGTGAATCCTAAACAGCAGAGGCTGCAGAAAGAAAGAAAAGGAGCAAGCCTGGTTTCCTGGTGAGCAGAGGAAGCAGCAACAAATTAGAAAAACTGTTTTGAACCTGGATTACTGAGCAAAGGAAAAGGTGCTCTTCCAGGAAAATGATCGACATGAAAGCGAAGGGGCTTTTTGAATGAATCTGATGGGACTCTGATGAGTCTGATCGGGTCAGAGCATTTCAAATGGTGTGTTTACATGAAGCTTTTTTATTCTGATGAGGCTTTTAATCCGAATACTTGTGTCCATGTCATTGCATCTTTTGTGACCATTTTTCTAAACCATGATGTTTAAATATGGTGGTACTCTATTCACATGAACACAACATGTATTGTGGTTCAGAGGCAAACATTTGTGCTCAAATCACATTTAATGCACACAGACAATCATAAACTCGTAAACAAAACAATCCTAAATGAGATAAAAATAGTTAAGAAAATAAAAAAAAAATCCAGATCAGTAAAACATCACAAGAACTTCACACAAATTAGCTGTTTTTTTTGTTAGGTTTCTTCATATATATATATATATATATATATATATATATATATATATATATATATATATATATTGCAGTCTTCTGCCATCACAAAAATCTCCTTCTGAGTATAAAACGTCTCCCTAGTGAGAACCACTGCCAGAGAAATGTTTATTATTGACAATTTAATTCTCCAGGTAATAACCCTGAATGAGTCTTATTGAGATGAGAAGCAGTAGGACATCATGAACAGGCATCTTACAGAGTTGTTTCTCCATAAAACCATGTGAGTCATCAGTTTGTTCTCCCAAGGCTAAAATGATTATTTATTCTACAAATGCATTTGCTTTGCCTTTAACTGCATAATTTTAAGTCACTTTCACTCAGAGCAAATACAAATTTGGTCCCTTCTGGCTTTAAAATTTGATGTGCCAGTGTTGCATGAGAATGAGTTGATAGAAAACTTGTTGTGTCTTCTTTCAGGGTTGATGTATCACCTTCCATCCTGTCTCAACATGGTTCCAAAAGTCAAGCTTGAGAAAGTAAAAAAAAAAAAAAAAAAACAAGATGGGAATGTGTGGAAATGCAGAACCCATTAAAAACACTATTACCTGCAGCTTCAGTGCTGCGGGGTGGAGATGAAGATGGAGGGCAGCTGAATGTTCAGCAAAATACTGAGACCACATAGCTCTGTTTGATGGGTGGATGAATATGTGGTGTCCTTTTCATTTAACTCAGTTGATTAGAACCATGGATTTTTTGTGCACATTTCAGAATATGTGTGCAATCTTCATGTAATTCCTGTTTAGCTTTACTACTAAAGTAAAGAAGATTTAGATTAATTACAATATTACAATGTTTTTTTAATTGTCAGTTATACTTTTCTTATAACAAAACTTGTAGTTTTGAAAAAAGGATTCCAATTCATGGCATGCTTTTTTTCCCCAAATTCTTCTGGTACTCGCTTAATTCCTCCAACTTGTCCCAAATCTTTATGATCTCTGTGGTTTTTCTCCAGTTTCATTTTACACTTGTCTGATCTCGCATCGTCATTGACAACATGATTTTTCTGAAAAACACACTCTCCTGCTAGCTTACAGCCCCTCACACCTCCAACCTCACATTTTGGCCGAGCATTTTTGGAGCTATCCAGCCACACAGTCAACAGCCAGATGGCAGGTCAGATAAGGAAAACAAATAATGGATCTATTTGTCTGCAAGTGGATGCATTGCAATGGAGCAGAGCAGGAAACTAATGGCCCGCTGGTTGCAGCTTCTACGTCACAGCCACAAGCTTTTCCAACTGCATTTTTTTGTCTGCTCCTGATTTACCATGATTTGAATAAAAAATACTCAGAAATTTAATGTTAAATTTTTTTCCTCTTTTAAATATCCAAATGAGAAAAATGCCAAAAACATGTTAAAACACAAACATGTTAAAACACATAACATTTTAAGCGTGTTCACAGACATGTTAAAAGCACAATTTTCATTTTAGTGGGTCAGTTGTTCAGTTCAGTTTGGTTAAATTAACAATTTTTTTTCTGATTTTAAACATGGACTTAATTGATCTATTTAGGATCTGTTTCTATTTAAGATCTATTTAGGATCCCATTACATGTGACACACGCTTCTAATTCAAATTCTCCTGGTCTGAGCATCGCCTAACTCATTTTTTTTTACACTTAAAGTTAAGACAGATGCCTCCATCTATTGTCTCTAGTTGTCAGTTGTCACATGCTGGCCCTTCGATCTCCTATAGGTCATCCCATTCAGGATAAGAGACAGCAAGGACTTTTGGGATTTAGAGTTCCCTTGGGCATAACTCTTCATCAGGATTTACTTCACGTGTCTATAACTGTATATGCAGTCTGCGTTTGACTTACAGGTTAGTCATTGATCGGCTTTTTTATTAGACACATGAAGGTTTTCCCTGAAGGTCTGATCGATATCGGCAGCCCCTCTGTCTCCACCACCCTATTAGATACGGATTTCAGCAGCTTCTCATTAGGCCTGGGCACATGTAAGTGTCCATGTGATCTAATTCATTGGTGTCTTGTGAAACAGCAAAAATCTCACTAACACCTTTCTGAATGCAGATAAGTGTGTGGGCAAGCACATTTCCACATCTGTGATTTTTTTCTGTGCAGACTGTTCAAGGCATGCCCACTCCTGAGCTCTCACAGTGTTTGCCTTATTACTAAATATGACTGTTTAATCTGGTTAAAAGCTTTCAGAGCTTATCAAAGATAGATTTGTCAATTCTGACCTGGTTAAGCCATAAATATGTTTCATATTTAAATGAAGATACAATTCATTTTAACAGAAACATTGATTTGAAAATGTGTTGTTTTTTGCACTTTATTGTTGCAAGCCAAGAGAAATCTAATAAATAAAATCAAAATCTTTATTGTTGCAAAAAAAAGAAGCTATTTTACCCAATCAGGCACTTATGTTGAGGTTAAGATTGCAAAATATTAAAAAGACTGATGATATCTGGACACTTAAAAATACACTCTAATGAAAAAAGTGTTTTTGCTGTTTTCAGACAACGATGTCCATTTATGTCTTAGTCTTCCTCGTCTGAGCTAGCATCTGGCTCTAAACTCTACAGCTTGATGGCTTTGATATTGTTTGCCATTTTTCTTGCTTCACTAACGTTAGCGTGGGGTTGTGAGGGTCTGTAAACTAACGGGAAAGAGTATAAACAAAGTGATGATGGGACATCAGCAGAGGCTTAATTCTTCGCCACTGATGCTGCCCACAACTCTGAAACGAGTTTCTGATGAACTCCTGCAGCTGTGCAGAAACTTTGTCCTAGAAAATGACAGATTTGTTTTTTTATTTTGGCAAACAATTGCATAATCATAGACAAAAGACAACTGAAACCAATTTCATAGTACATCAAAATATGATTGGAGTGAGACTTTAAGTTCTGTTTTTTTTTTTGTTTTTGTTTCTTGGACATCAAAAAGTAAAAAGAAAAAAAAACACTAAGTACTTTAGATGATTTCTGCTCACAACCTGGACTTTTTTAAATTTAACTTACAAGAGTACAAAGGCAAGAAGACCAACCCATAACCAACATAAACTCCACATAATGCTTGAAAATGCAGCACTTGAAAAAGTGCATAACAGTACTCTAGGTCTGTGCAATGTAACAAAAGGAATACATAAAAAGCTCATGAAAGACACGCACAGACACAATGGAATATGTTCAGCTGAGGAAAAGTTGACAGTACAAAAGAAGCCACAGATGCTGCCTGATAGACATTTTTAGGACGTGTGGACGCAATCTACCTCACCGTAGCTTCACATCACTTCTCTACGGCTGATTTCAAAATCCCAGTCAAAATTAAAAATGTATGCTTGAGCCCTGAGATGCTGTGAGCAAAGCTAGAGATCACTCGCTCGGGGCTCAGAGGATGTCTTTATCCAAACGGCGACAGACAATAAATAGCAGATAAGAAGAATGAGAGAGACTTAAGAGCATGGGGGAAAAAAGGCCCAGCATGCTTTGAACACAGACCCCAGGGAGCCATTCCAGCACATTGTGTTCATGTCTAGTATCGACAAAGTGCTTCAGTAAAAAATCTGGAATCTAATTGATCTGTTAAAGGATGTTTTAGTCTCTGCTTTTCTTTACTTTGTATCTCAAATTCAAAAGACAAAAGTTTTGTCACGGGGATCAGATTAAAATTTCATTTACGAGATGCTGCTCTGGAGATTTCATGCTACTTGTTAAAGATGTAAAACACAAAAAAATATATAGAATTAAGAAAATGTAGTAAAGAATCTTGCTTGTGTTGTTTTAAATAAAGAGATTCCATGATAAGACATGGAGACTTTAAACATATCTCTTCGCTGTCAGGCAGACTCCCCTGTATCTGCCTCATCTTTGTAGATCTTTTCTTGCCTCTCAAGTCACCCTTTGCCTTCAGGTATTGGTGATGTGACAACGTTTAGCTTGTGTGTTTAGGTTAAATGAAGAGAGGCAGCCAACAGCAATCTAAAAGCATTATGGAAGCTATTTACAAGGTTTGTTGATTCTCCAGACTTGCACAAATAGTTCACAAATGCACAGCGTTTCAGATGCAGCACCTGGTCCATTTGCTGAAGGAGTAGTAAAAAAAAAAAAAAAAAAAAAAAATAGATTTTCATGCTTTAAAAGCTTTTTCTTTGAACTTAGGAAAGCACATTTTACCATGATGGTGAGGTGTTGTGTTGAAGAGCTGCTGATGGCGTGAGAGATTGCAGACAGTGAGAAAGAAGGTTAAATGGAGTGCTAGGCTGACAGTGAGGAAAAAGAGGCATGGATTGGGAAATTTCTTTTAAGAATAGAAAAGAAAGACAGGAAAAGAATATGACATGAAAAATGACAGGGGCGGGGTTAATTGGGATAAACCTAACCTGAGATATTGGAAGTTCCCTTTAGTTACAATTGAGCCTGTCTCCCTATTGATGGCGTGTTGTTTACTGACTTACTTATCAGATAACTTCAAGGTATAGAGACAAGGGAGAGCAGGGCAGGAACCGATTTATATTTCAAAAAGCAAAAAGACAAAACAAACAACAAAAAAATACTACTTTAAAAATACAGCCGAGCACTGTGAACTATCAATAAAAATACATTCTATCATATACTGTATGTCAAAAATAGATTAAAAACTTTTCCTCTTATTTATCTAGAACTATAGATAGGGAGATCATTTTTCAATACAATGGTCAGCCTCACGGTGGGATTACCCAAGTCTTCCATTTTGCTACAGTTATAATTAAGATAAAGATTTAGATTTGAAACTGATGAACGCATTAAATACAATCCACAAAAAATGTAGTGATTCACCTCAAAACAAAGGAAAAAAAAAACTAACCTGGTTGCCAAAACTGAGTTTGTGTATTTCTTCAGATATCCAGTGCAAGCTTTGATATCTGTGTGCGATGACAGCCACGCTGCAGGGCCATTACCCATTCAGGACACAGAACATATGGGTTCCAGCACTGTCTGTGTGTACGTGTATGTGCCTTTGTGTGTGTGTGTGAGCCTGCAGGGGGAATTAAATGTACTAAATGGGCCGAGAGGTAGCGCGATATTTTTGTTTGACTCTGCTGACTCTCCTCGCTGTGCATTTTAGAATGGCAATGATACGTCTTTTTCGCCATTGACATGTGAAAAGAACAACAAGGCTCCAGCACAGAATGCGTTTTTTCTGTCCTAATGCTTTTCCTTCTTTGATCCCTCTTCTTCCTTTGTTCCCTCACAGCTTTCGCCTCCTGCTCTCCAGTCTAGCATGTCCTGAAAGAGTCAAAAGGGTAGCATAAAGATGAGAAAATCAGCATATCTCTAAAGATTTATGTATTTTTCTGCCATTTGGTGTGCATTAAAAATAGTTCCCTCTTGAAGGTTTGTTTTCACTCATGCAGATGAATCTGATTTTGACTGTACAGTTAAATACCTCATATCTATATCTATATCTATATCTATATCTATATCTATATCTATATCTATGTCTACATTAGCACATGCCAAGATTTGTGTCAGAACACTACCTAATTGACAAATACATTTATAAAAAAAAGACAAAATCTGTGTGACAAAAATCTAAATAAAATACAGATGGATACAATAGTGATAAATGGAACCAACATCACCTTTCAGTGTATTGCCTCTGCATAAATGAGAAAAGCAGAGACACACTAATTCTGCAGTCAAATTGTCTTAAAACCCTCAGATACATGTCAATTCGCTGTGTTACCTATTACTTTTGTGCACGTCTGTAACTATTTATGGTTAATTAAACTGAATGGAAGATTTAAAAAAAAAATAATTTTAAGCTGAAAAAATGTTGACAAGGTCAGTTCATGTAATGCATTCAGTGTCTTGTTTATGTGCATATTTGTCAGATTTTGTTTCTCTTACTTCTTTCTTTGTACTACAGACTATTTAAGATGAGTTGGTTTAAAACATTTGAAAAGTTTTGCGCCAATGTTCTCTTTTAGAAAAAGGAGTAGTTGTGGAGGCACAACTATTTTCTATTTTTCATGTACAGTCCACCATAAAAAAAGGCAGTAAAATGTTGTTGGGCGCCACACATTGACACTTGTTGGCCTTTTGTTTTTTTTTTGGTTTTTGTTGTATTGAAAGGTATGCATTTAAGCCAATTTCCTGAAACCATGGTCTTGAAGTAATCTGAAACAATATTAAAATCAGGTTGTGTATCCATCTTTAAAGAAGGGGTCAAAAGCTTGGCTCAGAGGCACTAGAGCAACTGAGTGACACAGTTTGATGTCTATCCTGCTCTTTGCTCCTGACAACTGTAGAAGACAATGTGAAAAAAAAAAATCTGACAGTCTGCAGTATTTGTGAAAACAGGGGGTCTCTGGCGGCAGCACGTGCTGCAGCGTTTGTTGTACTGAGCTGACCCACTTATTTTGATGTACATGCATGCTCACAAGAAGCGTGCTTTGACATGGCAAGCACATTTTCCAGCGTTCTCACTTGAACAGATTTCTTGTCTCTGACCTCATAGCTGAGAAACATATGTGTGAATTTTTGTGTGAATGCAGGCAGCGTAGCACGTCCCGCTTCTCCGCTGAGCTGCTTGTTATAGTAAAAGACGTGTAACAATTCACATCCATTGTTTGAGTATCGAGATGATGCAGCTCTATTTCAAGCACATCTTTGACAAGACAGAAATCTAGTGTGCACACAGCTGCTGTCAGAACTGCATAGTCACACCTGCTTGATTCAGTATTTCTTTACAGTACTTTTTGCTACAGACTCTCCCAGTTACTTTAAGCTATCAGAGCAGCTGATGGCAGTTATCCAAATGGAGCTGGCCGACCCATAAAAACTCCATCCTTTGCCATAAAGCACTGACTATAACACACTTAAACCATAAGCTGTCAGAGAAAATGTGTTTTATGTGCTGATTTAGAACCCTCCGTGCGTGTGGATACATTAAGAAGCTGATATATAGTTCCAGTGACCTGAAGATCTTCAAGAGTTTTTCCTTTTTACCTCTCTTGCTGTATTAAGCATCTGGCAGAGGTCTGGCAAAACTTACAAGGCGCTTTCCATCACAAAGTACTTAGAAATCAATAGTTATCCAGATGTTATATAGTCAGAACTGATGTCACTGATGCTTAAATACAGTCACTGTCATGGACACAATGTCTTTAGAAGATTTATTTCAAAAAGAAGAAAAAGTTTAATTTACAACAAATTATTTGCAGTATAGAGACTGAAAAATCATCAAATTATCATTTCCTTTGCATGCAAAGAACACAAACTGTTTGGAAAAAGACATTGGTCTTTCATTTAATTTAGAAGCTCAGAAACATTGTTTTTATCTTGTAGATCCACTGAACTGTTCCCCTCTTTTATGCACAGTGTCTCTGTAAGCTGTATTTTGCTGTATATACAGATGAATAAAAGCAAAAGTAAGTTTCTTTCAAATCAAGAAATACTAGACATGTCAGAAAGCCATGAACTCTAAAACTTAAAAATGAAGTTACAGACGTCAAACAAGGACAGTTTTTTTTTATTGGTACAATAAATGAAAACGGGAAAAAAGGCAACAGCTCTTTAAACGTGATGGGAATAAGGAGGGGAAAAAAAACAAATGATTGCAATTGATTTGCACTGATATATTTACTTAAAAATTCACTATTACAGCAACTTCTACTAACTGACATTTGACCTTTTTCATTTGTCTTTTTCAGCAAAATGACATAACTGTGATAAACTATAGTTAATACACTTCTTATGAATGGAATCTATCGGAACCAAATGCATTTTTAACGTAGATATCTTTTGGTGAGAATTTTTGCTTTTTACTTTTGGTACTTGGTTCCACAAAAGTTTGGTCTGGGTCACTTGGAATTGACTGCTCAAAGGAACCAAGAGGAGTGGTATACTCTGGATAGTTTGCAAGTTTCGCACCTATTTTGAAATTAAAATGCTACATGAATTAAGCAATGTGGTCAATACAGCTCCTGAAAGTTAAGATTCTTTTCAATGGTTTACTTAATTCAAAATGTGTTTTTCATTTAATGCAGTCTTGTATAAATAGGGCATCAAAACCTTCTTAAATTGTTCTTCGGCGCCTTTTAAAATTCGGAAGCTCTTAAGCCAGCTGATCATTTCTCCATTTTCCGTTTGTGTGTCTGCAGGTTCGTACATGGTGGTAAACGCATCAGGCCGTGCTTCTTGGCAGAAGGCTCACCTGTACATGCCCATCCTGAAGGAGAACGACACCCACTGCATCGACTTCCTTTACTCTTTGTCCAGCCGGGACGGAGCCAGCCCCGGCACTCTCAATGTTTACATCAAGGTGTGTGTCCGTCGGTTGAGTCTGTGTGAATGACGAGCAAAGAAACAGACCTGTGCCCTGAGTCAAGGGTTTGGACAGTTTATCGTGGGGCATTCACTGTCTGGTTGTTTAAAAAAAATGACTGATAGGTAAGTAAATAGAAAAGCTTTGTGTAATATGATGTCTGTATTTGTATATTTTCAAGGTATAAAACCCTTTTGTAGACTCATTTTACTAACAATCAGAATCCGAAGCAGACCAGTTGCCGAATGTTCTTTTCTGTTTTCCTGCAATTTTCAAACACTGTTGGACAATCAATCATGTAGTTTTTAGGGTCACTCTGTTACTGGTGTCGTGCCAAACCAGATTGTCACAACTGGTATACTATTTTTAAAAAAATCACTTTTAACTCCTAAGTATGCAAAACATAGGCTATATGAAACTGCCAGTGACTCAATGCTTTTGAGACTGAGTTCATCTGTTTTACTTCATGTGTTCCTAAATGAACAGACAAATGATCTGCTGGATCACCTTAAGGATGCTTTTACAAATTAACACTAGCATTACTTTTGCAGCACATTGCATTCAGTCAGCTGATGTTCTAAATGTAAAGGACAAGAATTGCAAGTGAAAAAATGTATTGAATAAAATAAAAAAAAAAAAAAGAAAGATAAGTAGTATGCGCTCAGGATGGTCTCTTCTTCCATAAATTGTGTGTGCTTTTCTCTATGTAAATCTGTTTTGATGAAACTTTGTGCAGGTAAACGGTGGGCCCCAGGGCAACCCCGTGTGGAACGCATCTGATACCGTCACTGAGGGCTGGGTGAAAGCTGAGCTGGCTATTTCTACTTTCTGGCCCAACTCTTACCAGGTAGCCAACTTTAAACTAGTTTTTTTTGCCAGTAACGAATGTGAACATAGAGATTTCCTTTCACAGTTGTTTCTGAAACACATTTTGAGTTTGTTAGAATTTTTTTAAAGATGCTTTTATTTGGCCCCAGCGTAACTATGCCAGTGACCTTCTTCGGGAATAAATTGGAATAATTTTTGTTTTTTACAAATCCTCACTCATTACGTTGACTGTGTTTGTGTTTACAACAGGGCCTTTTCAATCAGAATGAAGTTAGCTTTTATCTAAAAATGCTCTGACTTTGCACATTCTAGCATGGGAAAAAGATCCATATAATCTGAAGATAACATAGTTAGCCCTGAATCATCAGTTAGACTAGAAAAAAACATTTCAAAGCTAATTTGACAATCAGACTTCTATCCCTTTTTGACCCGCTACTGTAACAGAAACAGTTTCTTTAATTGCTAACAACTTGCCAGTGTTCATTTGTATGGTGGGCTGTTGAAGGTGTCCAGGCACCCCCTCCCGCTGTGCTATTTTAGTGAGGTAGCTCTGCAGTGACTGTGTTCTACCTAATGACTGAGCTGTGCTCAGTAAGTGACGGCACCCCTCCGCTGCACACACATAACAGGGACAATAGTAACCAAAGTGAATTAAATGCTTTTGTGTTTCTCTGTGGGCTTCCATCCCTAATTACACAAAACCTCCTGCGGAGGGATGACATTTTCCTTTTCTCCAAAGACAAAAATATTGCCATTTTGAAGTAGAGACTACTGCTGGGCACCAAGGGCAACAACAAACTTGTAGCACGGTCTCTGAACTTTGCTTTGAATTACTTCAGAGCTGGTTCAAAGGTTGGTGATAAAACAATATTATTCTTTTTTTTTCTTCATGGCAGTTTGATCTGTGCTTTTCAAAACGCATGGCGGTTCCATTACCTCACAACATAGGTTAACATTATCTGTTTTTACATACAGACCCCTTAAATGATTAAAAATCACCATTACCTTAGCAAGTTTTCTTTTCTTCAGTTTCAATTGATCAAATCAAGCTTTATTTGTAAAACGTGATTTTCATGCATCACAGCTCAAAGTGTTTTACAATTAAAAACAGACAACAAAATACAAAAAAGAGAAAAAACTAAAACCAACCCACCCCTTTGTCCCCTATAGTCACACTATGATCACCCACCACAATGCACATAGAGATGCAAAAAGAACTATAAGTACAAAAGAAACGCGGGGCTTGGCTCTGCTGTGAGGAATCTTTTATAGGAGCCAGCTCATCCGCAGAACCTCGCCACAGCTCTCACCCACACCACAGCCGTGAGGCTGCGATGCTGGACCCCAGCCGCCACAGCAAGAGCCAGCACTGTGGCAACAACCACCAACCAAACCAGCAAGCCCTGATAACAAAAGATTCCCATATGGAAACACTGCGGCTAAAATCATCATAAAAAGAAAGTTTAAAATAGATAGATAATATGCATTTAAATGTGTTAAATCAAAAGTACATAAAACAAACGTTTGTTACATAAATAGCCAGATGAGATTATCTAAAAGCCATGTTAAAAAGGTGGGTCTTGAACCTCATCTTAAAAATCTCTGTAGCCTCTGTGGCCCTGAGACGGTTAGGTTAGGCTGTTCCACAGGCGAGGACCATAAAGGCAGAACAAAGTCTCACCTTAAGTTTTGGTCTAAAAGGCCAGCGCCGGAGAACCTCAGGGTCTGCAAGGGCTCATTATTTAAAAGAAGATCATTAAGATAAGAAGGCCCAAGAGCATTAAAATATTTAAAAACCACTTAGAGAACCTAAAAATCAATCCTGAAATGCACAGGGAGCCAATGCAGCGATTTTAAAATGGGTGTAATGTGTTCCCGCCCCCTGGTCTTCGTCAAAACTAATGCCACTGAGTTCTGTGATAATTGTAAGATAGTAAAAGATTTTTAGTGAAACCAGAGAGCAGGGCATTACAATGATTTAACCTACTGAAAATAAAGGCACGTATTGGCAAGAGAAAGAAACGGGTGGACTGGAAATATTTTTAAGGTTAAGCTGCATTTAATCTGGTGCAAACCAATAGTTTAGTTTGTTTTCAAACGATTGAATAACATTTTTGTGTCATTTTTTGAAGACTACAGTTGTATAAAAATTCACACCCAAACATTTCTGCCTATTTAAGTTTGAATTCCTTTCTTTTCCCAAGTAAGCTAATATCTGGCTACTTGTCAGATAGTCAAAAGCCAACAACATGTTGTGAAATTTGGTTCTGACAAAAAGAAAAATATAAAATAAAATCCATATTTGTCTCTGACGAGTGACATTTCTGCTAGGGAGAGTGGAATTTATGTCTGAACTACCAGAGGTCTTTAGTATTCAGACTGAGTAGAGAGGCCTGACAAGCACACTACAGAGGTACGTCCGTGTTTGTGTGTGTGTGTGTGTGTGTGTGTGAGCCAGGAGTGCACGGCCCTGTGGCAGCCCTGCTCACTGCCTGTCACCCTCACAGTGTGTTAAAGGCTGTGCAAAGAAAAAGCGATTGTTCTAAAGGAGGAGAGAATTCAGAAATGACACAAAGAAGGGGCTAAAAAAAAAAAAAAAAAAAATGTTCTTTATGCAAGATGTTTAAAAACATGGAAACCTGGAGAGGTCGAGGGAAGAGATGGACAGAAGTAAGAAGAGCAAAAATGCGCGGAGCAAGAAGCAAAAGTACAAAGAAAGGAGAAAACCGACAACATATGTGGTTGGCATAGCGATGAAGACAGAAGTGGTGAAGTGAAAAAAGAAATAGTGACTGACTTTTAGTGGAAGATTCCCCTAGGCTTCCCATCTGAGCTTCACAGGGACATCAAGATGCTGCAGACAGCTGAAGAAAAGTTTTGATTTCTGACTCCTTTTCATGTCCTCTTCTTACTTTGTTTCTCCCCGTCCTCCTCTGCTCTCAGGTAATATTTGAAGCAGTTTCTGTCCAAGGCCATCCGGGTTACATCGCCATTGACGACATACGAGTCCTGGCTCACCCCTGCCGTGAGTGAGACAGACTGCATGCTATTGTACATGTGACCCTGCACAA
The DNA here is from genome assembly GCA_014656515.1 of Oryzias celebensis. Lineage (NCBI taxonomy): Eukaryota > Metazoa > Chordata > Actinopteri > Beloniformes > Adrianichthyidae > Oryzias > Oryzias celebensis. The sequence continues at coordinate 12,640,939 of BNCR01000005.1, forward strand.
ACACAGCTCTGCTGAGTGTCAGCTGTTTTATGGCTGTTTTAGGTTTGCGGACAAACGCACACAGATGCACTTTGAAGGACAGACTGTGAGATTTTTAGATGGATTACAGGAGACAGGAAGAATGTCTAAACTCAAGGTCTCATCACTCAAATCAGACAGAAGCATTTTGTGTCCCAAAAATCGCTCTGCAACCCACTTACTTTATTTTTGTTGTTCATATTTGCTAAATGTTCAAACTCAATTATTTGGTTTGAAAATATACCATCTTTATGTTCAGCAACCAGTCGTATTATTGTTGAAAAAACGCTCCCATGACCAAGTAAGTGATTCCCAAATGCCGTATTTTTTTGAGCATTATTTGCTTTTTTTTGCAGTTCATTGCAATGCAGTAACGTATGTATTTATTATTATGTTTCTTAATAAACAGCAACAACTGCAATGTAGGGCAGTGGTTGTGTGTTTCAGTGTTTGCTAAGGACAGATGTGCAGAAGAAGCAGCATGGCTCAGTCTTACACCGGGCTTGGCAGAGTTGCTACAAAGTGACACAGATGAAGAATTCAATGGATTTAGGGATTTTAAATGAAATAAAGAGTTTGGTTGACTTGTTAGCATGTTCTTTATGCAAGGTTATCTGAATAATTGTTCATATGTTGTGCTAATAGATTAGATTTCCCCAATGTTTCATGAAGCTAAATTAGCATCATTGTGTTATGCTGCATTCACACTGTGTGACTCATTCAGAAACGCGCTGTACGCGGTTTCACGAATGCACTTTCAGCCGGTGATATTCAGACTAGACCACCTAGACGAGCAGGGAGGGGATTCTTCTTCATTTGCTTTATTTTATTTTTTTTAAACTGTTGTTTACTACAGCTCGTCTGCCACTTACAGTTGGTACAGGCTCGTTGCACACAGTCACAGTGGGTCAAATCAATGGGTTAGGGTGCCTACGCATCACTACCAAAGTCTCTCATTGGTTAGTTCCGCTTTTTTGCAATTAAGTATGAAGAAGTTCAACCGGTGGAACTTTCGGCGCATGATCAATGAAAGCCTGCTTTGGACGTAACTCCCGTGACTAAACTAAAAAACTTGTGTAGCAACGCGCAATCATGAGCGTTCCGAATGGAGAAGTCTGAACACAGTTGGTATGGATGCAGCTATACAGTAGTGAAGCGTGCATAAATTCAATATATTATTGTTATATATTCTGTAAGTATGATTTGCCTTTCAAGATAAAATGTCCGTTCTTATTACCGTATTTTGTTTAAAAAAAAAATCTCCCAAAAATGCAATTTATATTCAAGGGAGAATATACCTTTTTTATGCTGCGAGTATTAGTCCAAAAAATATGGTAAACAATAAAGTGGTTTTGAGGGAAAAAAAAAAAAATCCCTCAATCCTACTGCTTTAGTGTATTTGTCCCATGGAATAAAATGAAATGCAAAAAAAGGACACTATTGTGAACACAAAAAAAAGAAAAGCAAATGAATAAATAGCTAAAAGTAAGCCAGATAGCATAAAAGAAGAAATGAAGAGTTTAGACTGGTTTTGAAGGAACAACCTTTTCTTGTCGTGCAAGTCTTCATCATTTACGGCAGTCAGAACATTACTGTCAGAGCAAATTATCATCGCTAAATGAGCGGCGCATACTCCATTGGGCTTATCTCAGTCCGCAGACAGTCAAATGAAATCAACCAGTCGCAGAATGGTCTCAATGCCAGACCAAAGTCACCCATCGTCTGGCTGCCTGATCAACTGACAGACTGTTCATCTGTCTCGTTGCCATAACTCTCTCCATGCTTCTCTGCAGACAACAGTTTTCTTAAGTGGCATAGGGTCAAACCAGTATGCATTCACTGAAGCCTTAATTAGGTCCAACTGTCAAAGTATTTAACTAAGCATGCTTGTTAGTGTCTGTTACACCCTTTTTTGTCTAGGGATGGAGCATAACACAAAAGTATAATAAATAAAGATGTTTACAAAAACACCAACAACTGTATCCATAAAATGATACATTTATTTACAAGAAAACAAACACTAACCAACAATGACTGAAAAGTGAAGCTTCAGGGTGAAAATCACCAACCTGCAGTGGAGCCTGGTTGCCGTCAGGCTTTTTTCTCATTGGCCGCAGGTCCATGCAGTGCCCCATGCAGCTTGGGCCCAATGGAGGCCACACCCCTTCAGCACCACAAAGATCCACAAAAACACAGGATCCCACTCTGACAGAAATAAAATACCCAATATACAGAAAAACCAAATCCATCCTTGGCTGTAACAGCGTCAGACAGGTATGTATCTGAATTTAGCCAGCCTGGGGTCTACAATGGGTTTCCTTTGAATTCCTCATTGCCATATCATTTTGATATTAAGGTGTTAAGGCAGCATTCTTGACAAACATCCAAACATCTTAATTTGCTTCTTTCTGTTGGAAGTGAAGAAATACCTTGCTCCTCCTAAAGTAGGTTAATTTAAGCCAAAACTTTTATGACAAATGCAGCCATTCTTCACAATTCATCTTTGGATCAGAAGTCACAGCTCATGACTACACTGAAGGTTAGGAATGCTGAATACTGGTAGTAAACTTACAGCTTTGCCTTTTAATTCAGCTTCTCACCACAATTTGTCTGAGGAATTTAGATAATTTGCCTTCATTTGAGGCCTGAATTAAAAAAAAAAGTCTTAAAAGCTCAACATTTAAAGGTTTCATAAGGTTACGTTTATTTTTGTTTAGTTTAATTTAAGCTCTTTAGATTACTATGACCTGTACGCCTTTGAAATATACAACAGTCAATAAAATCAAAACCTTCATCAAACTTCAGGGATTACTGTAAGACAGGTGTCACGTATATAGCTAAAACATAAGACAGATTCTGTCATCCATACTGTCCCATCAAATCTGCACTACAGAAGTGTAGGAAAAATGCAGTCCTATTGGAGAAGATGTTGTCAAACTAGATGAAACAGGCCTTAAATCCTCATCTTTTAACCAATCGGATGCCAGGTTGTAACCTCCTTAGACATGCTGAACAAATCTTCATGTCTAAATGAACCGAACTGCTTCTGTGTGATTGACTGATTGGTCTTGTGGGTCATTGGCCTGCTGTCAGAAGCATGCTGTTTCTGACAGCATGCCATGTTTTTTAATGCATGTTTATGCAAGTGACTGATTCTGACAGCCACTGGACAAACTGGCAAGTAGAACTTATTTAATTAAGTGTTTCTAAGGGGCCTGAAACACCCCAATTTTCTTAGATTTCTCTTTAAAATGTTTCTTTTTAGGATTTTATGCAATGCATTCAAAGTGAATTTTATTTAGCTTTTACACTCTCGGTCTCCAACATTATTGTTCATCTTGCAGGTAAAGCTCCACACTTCTTGCGCCTGCAGAACGTGGAGGTCAACGTGGGTCAGAATGCTACATTTCAGTGCACAGCTGGAGGGAAGTGGTCTCAGCAGGATAAACTCTGGCTGCAGGTCAGCAACAACAAATCAGTCCAGCTGTGCATGAATGGCAGCAGCAGGAAATGTGGACATTGATGTGATGACATGGGCAGGACACTACAAATATCCATGGTTGCAACACAGTGTCATGAAATCCTTGTCCACTTCATTCTCTAATTTATGTTGGTGAGCATTCACAGCAGTGCCAGCTCCATTTCAGGAAAGATTAAAAGCCCTTGTTCTTCTTTGCACCACTGATTCCATCTCTGCAAATGTCATATGTCTATGCGTGTGTGTTATGCGCAACCATGCAACTGTATTCATTCCACTTTACAGTCATGCACAGCACGTAGGTATATACCCTGAGAGCTCTGTACAGCACAATAATGTTATTTGCAATGGAGAGCATTGACCCTTTAAATGGGTCATTTGGGGAAAAATGTTTTTTTTCTTTTGAATTGGCTTGTAAAATAATAGTTAAAGAAATAGGTAAGAAAGGTAGAAAATAGTACAGGTACAGTTTTCAACTGTAGCATTTCACTCAGGGAAGATGGTGTATCTTTCTGTAGCAGTTTTTACACATTTGTACAGGGAGTGTCCTTGGGGTTTTTTGTGGGTAGCACCATCTGAAAAGAACAGTGACCTGGAACGAAAAAGAAAACCTTAGCATTAACCCGTCAGTCTTGATATTTCTATGACTGGTATATGTCGACACACCACACCTATCCTTTAATAAACAGTCCACCAAAAATGTTGTTTTTGTTTTCAGGCAGACTAGGGTTTGGATTTTTGGTTGACACAAAGGTTCAAGTAATCTTTCACAGCTGCCTAAATGAAGCAGACTTTCCAAGGAAAGATACTTTATCAGAGTGACAGCATCTGTTTTTTATTTAAAGCAGGATATTTCAGAAAAGCATGTTAGCAACGAGAAAATCAAAGTTAAATAGATATGATATATATGTATAAAATATCGCTGCAGTGACCCATGACTGGATTTGCCGAAAGGTGAACAACAATAACACAATAGTCTTCTTAATGTAGATACCCTTCAATTTTAAAGAATGCATTTTTTGCATGAACAGCCCATATTGTTCAGACTGAAGGGAAATAGACATTGATTATTTTTGTGACAACTCAGTGTATTGCCACCATCTTTCCAAATGGCCACCATTTTGGACTAAAAGCCCTGAGGGACTTGTGTTAATGTTTTAAACGACAGAAAAAAAAGGTACTGTTTTCTGTTTATGCAAAAGCTTACACACTGCCTGCTTAAATGAATATTTCTTTACAGCAAGCCTTACTGTTATATTCCCTCCTCTCCTTGCAGCAGTGGAACGGCAAAGACACGGCGTTAATGGTGACCAGAGTGGTGAACCACCGGCGATTTTCAGCAACTGTTAGCGTTGGTGACACATCTCAGCGCAGCACCAGCCGCTACCGCTGTGTCATCCGCTCAGATGGAGGATCTGGGGTATCCAACTATGCTGACCTCATTGTTAAAGGTAATGTTTGCTTTTCATCTCTTCGCTTAAACTGCGACTAGAACATATATCCTATTTGTAAACAGGAGATGATCTAAAGTGGGACAGTTTTTTTGAATTTGTGCAAAACGGATGGCTTCTGCATTTATGTGAATCTGTTTGTTGCTTCTGCTCATTTGTGCTGTGGCAACAGCATGGGGGGAATACTGAATAAGCCTCAGAGAAGCGACCAGATCCCACAATGAGCCCTCTCAGGCTCTGCCCTCTCAGGCTCTGCCCTTTCAGTCGATGCTCTTCCCGGTGGTTTTGGTTCATTTTCTCTTTCATTCTTTCAAGCTGTGAAATAGATCTGAACATTTGAAATGCTTAGTTTTTTCAGCTTTGAAACTAAACTTCACTTTCTAAAGGCTCCAGCAGCCATAAAGTGAAAATTTCAATGGATTTCATGAGTTAAACCTGCAAGTGATGCTGTTTTTTTTAGGCCAAGTAACAATGGTAAGAAAAAGAAAAACACTTTCTGTAATATTGGAAAGTTTTCAAAGTTGCACGGTGAAAAAGGTTCGACAATCACAGATGGTTGTATCACAGTGGGTTAAAAGTTTCCTTTCAGGTCCATTTTTACACTTGCAAATGAAAATGTTGCACATTTAAACTTACCCACTCTTTTATCACTTGGCAGGGGAACATAGGAATGACGCACACAGAAAACAATTTGCGGTGTAGGTTTTTTATATTTGACACCATTTTCCCAGCATTCAAATTGTTTTTTTTACTTTACCCAAATGCATCGTTGCATTTTACTTTTAATGTCATTTTAATTCTCTAACATAATCTAGTAACATTTGCACTAATACAGGGAAGAAATATGAAGACATTTTTCATTCACCTACTCTCCACCTCATAGTTCCACGCACAATCAGATGTACTGTTCTGCCCCACTGAGAAAGATATTGATATAGAGTAGAGAAGAGGTTGGTTAATTTTATTATAAAGGCTTTGATAGAATTATAACATCACAGCATTCTGCTGTTGTCAGACATGATTACATTCTGTTGCCTCTTGTCTCGCTCCGTTGCACCATATGTTCAGAATCTTGTCATAACTATCTTTGTTCTCGGTTTCAAACTACATACTTAAAAGGCTTCAGAGTGAAGAGAAAATCATGACTCATTTCTTTCGACTTGTTGCACTCCCTCTGTTATGTTCCTTTCCCACTGCATGTTAATGAATTCAAAGTGATATGTGAGTTTATTAACAGTAGTTGAGATTTGGTCGTTTTATACCAGGTTACTGTTATGCTGATGTAATGCCTATAAGACATTTTGTTGCTAATACAGTTATATGATGACACCAGAGCAACACAGGTGTGTCCAGACATCAAGTAAAGAAAAAAAAAATATTTCATGAAAAGGAAAGGTAGAAAATACAGCGAAAACAGTAAAAATGCTTACAACAGCAACCAATTGCATGCCTAAGTCATCCATTCATCTGTCTTCTTAACCCGTTTAATGCTTGTCAGAGTCACTAGGTTGCTGGAGCCTATCCTGACCATTAATGGGCATAGGCCAACATCCTGGATGAGTCACCCATCTCACACACTCACACAACACACACTCACACCTAAAAAGACCTAGAGACAACTAATCTGCAATACCTATTTTTGAACTGTCGGAGGTAGCTGGTGAGAATACTAACCACTACACCACTGTGCAGGCCTGGGTAGTGTCAAAGAAAGACAGAATATTCAGTAGAAGTGTGAAGGAAGCAGAAAACTGGAATAGTTTAAAGCAAATAAAGGCAAAATAAATTGCTCCTTGCATCAACATCGATGCATTGATGCAGTTTCCTTACACATATGTGGTGTCTGCTACAATGTGCTCAGTCATTCACATGGGAAGTAGCCTTGTGGTCCATCCTCAAATTTGGAGACAATAGGCCCATTTTAAAAAACATTATATATATAAGTTATAGTTGATGACAACATATGTCTGTAGTTTAAAGTGACATAGCAATGATTACATTGACATTTACTTTGTTGAAAAAAGGTGCCAAATTGCTTCAAACTGTGTTTTAACCCTTAAAGTATTTTTTATAGCCTATCACCCCAGTCTGTGCTTAATTTGACAATAATAATCTGAAGTCTAATTAGCACTTACGAATTCTTGATTTGAAAATTTTACATAATAAGCAACAGCTTAAGCTGATGAACGAGCATTTTCACATCATTTTCCCAGTGGGGGAAGGGAACGAGCATCCTTAATCAAGACAACAGCCAAGTCACTCAGAAACAGGGTTGTAAAAACATTAACATTTTCACAAAATGCAGTCAAGGAACTCCTGCAAAACATGAACATTTTAACCAACACATTAATCTGGATTGATTTTTAAAAAATTTTTTTTTTATTTTTTTTGTTTGACTAAACTTATGAGAATAAGGAAAATTTGACTGATCCTGACTGAAATAACTGAAAGAACTAAATAAATTCTGATATAAAATTACAAGATGACTTTTAGCCCACACTGATTTATTTTACATCCCTTTGTTGTCATATCGTCAACATCAGTATCTCATACTGCATATACGATTAAGGGAATTGTATTCTCACCACCAATATATACTATTTAATTATGGTTCATGAAGGAGACCCCAGAACACAAATGCATCTGTTAATTTACTTATACATTTCTGAAATGTACTCTTAAACATACAATATCTCATTTAGGAAAATTCTTGTGTTTCGGTATGTATTTTTTGTGCCATGAACTCCAAACAAAAACCGTAGCTGTGCTGACCTAAGTAATGTTCTCTTGTATATAAGGTTTGAATTACACGGTTAACCTCAATTGGTCTTTCAAGGGTGTTTTAATCTGAAGGGAGGCAGGAGTGCGAGCATGCGTTGCTGTTTTGATTAGATGATTGTCCAGGGGAAAGAAAATGTCATTACCATCTGTTGGCGGAGCACAGATGAAACTCCTGGGAGCTCCTAAATGTGTGCGTTCTCCTAACCCCACTAAACATTCCTGTTAAAGTGCATACAGTGTGTTTCTTTGTGTGTGTTTGTGTGTGGAGCTCAGGTGCAGTCAGCTTTGTCTCATGCCGGGAGACTAACCTTTTGCCAATGTGGTGCACAAAAGTAAAAAATCAGGCAAACAGTTGCATGGGCACACCTTCCTGATGTCCTGGAGCTGTGTGTGTGTGTGTGCAACTTTCATTTGTGCATCACTGTCTTTGACTTACACACTGATGTGTTTATGACTCACTTCTGTCAGATGGTGTGGTGTCACCTTTGTGGAGCTCACCTGTCTGTGGATTTGTACATCTCAGTGCTTCTCAGGCGTGCATGGTAACATGATGAATGCGTGTGTCTATGTGTATGTATTCCCTGCTCACTAAGTGAAATCAGGGTTAATTACTGGGTTGTTCAGCCAGGTGTGAGCAGGGGAACACAGAGCGCTGCCTCTCATATGACGGGGGTCTGCACGTGCACTCTGCATGACTGTGTCCCATACGTCTTCACTCATGCATGGTAATATTCTGTCAGCTGAAACAACAGATAAATAGGAATAAATTGTCTTTATAAAGTGTTTTTTATTCCTTTTTACATTGAATATCCCATTAATGCACACAGATAATTTTACGTTTGCTTCTAAATGTTGATTTTTTTTGGGTGTTTTTTTTTCCTGTTGTCACATGCAGATAGTCAAAACTAACAAGGGTAAAATACATATTATTGTGCCTTGACAATATGTGAATTCATCTGTAAAATCGACCAACTATCACGTGGTGAGAAGAACAAAAAGCCAAAAAGCTGCATTTATAGCTGCAGCTGTTAATTTTCTCATCAGCCAAAACCCTTACTGGTGCGTTTTCAGTTTGAAGATTTACATCATAATTCCTTTGTTAGGTATCAGCTCAACGCAGGCTGAATTCAAAATTACACAAATAAATGATTAAAAAATAAAAAATCCGCCCTGTCTTCAACCCACATTTGGATGGGATGGGTCAGTTTGATGCCGTTTCCCTGCTTGCAAAGCCAGGAGCAGAGATATTGGAACTCACCCTCCCAAGTTGAAGTTTGTTCCCTGCAGATCTGAGATTCTTAGAATGATCCATTATTGGCTTTTGTGTGCACCTGCCTGGTCTGCTGCTTTTTTAGTGGCCCCAGTCTTTTTTAGATGCCACCCCCAGATGGTGGGGTTGGTTTTAGACTTAGGTCCCCCTCACCACCAAAAATATTTAGTTGAAAGTCCTGTTGACATCATCAACATGGGATCACATGCATGCGCACAAAAACACTCGGACAACACAAGCCTGACATTGAAGAGTAGCCAGTGAAGAAGATTTAATGTCTGCTCACAAATTACTTATTCAGACACACATCCACTCACCTTTGTCACACACACACACACACACACATGCAGGCACACACACATGTCCGCGCAGATGTTTCTCTCTGCTCGGATGCTTTTCTCATTTGTATGGCTCTTGTAGAACAGATGCAGTCAGAGCCCCAGGGCAACAAGTTTTCAACCAACCCCCCCGGCTGTGCTCGTGTGTGCCTGAGCTTGTAATTCACAGCAACTGCATTTATGAGGACCGCCTAGTCAGAAATATGTAGGAAATTTGAAAGTTTGCTCTCACATGTTGCATAATTTCATTAAAAGTAGTTAAAAGGAAAATACAAAAAAGATACATAAAAAAGGAAAACAAGATCCTCTTGATGAAATTAAATATTAATACGGTCTAAATTGAAAAAAAATGACTGTTTTGTCCAGTCTTCTGCAGTTGTTATGGTTAGAATAATATTGGGTTGACTGCTGTAGTGATTCAGGCTTCATAAAGAAGCTGAGGAGTAGCTCATGACTGTAAATGCCAAACAAAGACACAGTTTCCATGTTAAAGAGTGAACATGCTCTGTAATCAGCATCACTAGTTAATAGTCTACAATTCCTGTTGTGCACAGACTTTTTTTTGTTTACACATATGAGTGTAACTGCACGTCCTGTATATCGCAGATAAGACTCTGTTGGGCATGGAATAAAAAAAGGAGAGTCACTGTCAGCCAGAGCTCTGTGACCACCATGAGTGTGTGTCAATGTACCACCACATTTTTCTAAGCCTCCCAGGGTCATTTAAAAAGTGATTGCACCCCAAAAATTAGAGCTGGCAAAGTGTGGCTGCGCCTGTGAGTGAAGGTCTGTCCGCAGAGGTTTCTGTTGGCCCAGAGCTCATTCCCAGCATCTTCTGTGTGCCTGCTGCCTGATAAGGAAATCAATAGCAGAGTGGACAGCTCTGCTGTACGTGTCAGATTTCTGGAGGCCGACTGACACTGTGAACTTTTACTGGGTGTGAGCACAACAAAACCTTCAATTTGAGGAAATAACTGCTTAAGAAGTGTGTTTTACTTCCAAGTGAGAAGTTCTGCTCTGATGGTAATCACTTCACATATAAAATGACAGTGGACCGTAGAACAAGCAGGTTTCTCCCTTAAAAATCACAAATGACTTTATTTCTGGTGTGCCCTTTTTCAAAAAACATTTCCAACTTTTAAAAGTTGGTTTACAGTTATACAGCCTTATATTGACAGATGTCGCAAATGCTTGGAAATGAGGATTAAACATCCCTCCTGCGACAAAGAGGCAGAAGTGTTTGGATCCTGCTTGGATCCAGGTGTTTGCACCTGGTTTATTAGCGAGAGCAAACAGACAAGGGTAAGGTAGGACATATTAAAAAATCAGGCAGGAGTCAAAATACACAGAGAGATTCAGGACAGAGACAAGACAAGCAAGACAGGATAAACAGAGACAGCAGTGGAAACACTCAGACTGTAGCCTATGTGCAAAACAAGCCTTCACACCAAGCTCTGCTTGGTGCAAGACTACCTACTATTTGTAATGATTGCATAATGCGGAATAGCTGGTGAGACCTGGGAGCAGGGAGCAAAGGCTGATGGGAGATGTAGTGAAGAAGGTGTTCAGGAGAATGGCAATACTCTGGAGATGATTCCCTCTGATGGTCTGAGGGGTAGATAGAAGTTGGAGGCCTGACAACTTCTTTTGCAGAATAAAGATCAGCATTTTTAAGCCATTCTAGTCTAAAAGTATGATGAGTTATTTGTCCACTGATAGCAGGTATCCTCTGTCTCTTCTTGCTAAAATATAAGTGACTTTTCCCAAGTTCTGGTTGTCAGTTTAAGGTTTACTATTGATCTCTGAACAAAAAGTTTAGAGAGTAATACAATAAATTTGACTCCTAAATGTATTATTTGTTCATGTTTTAAAAAAAAAATTAGTTCACTAATTTTATTTGGCATACAACTATTTTCTGAAACGGGACATACTGACCTTCGCTTTGCTCTTGCTAAAATACAATCACAAAGGAAAGTAAAAAGGAAAGTTGGATCCACAATTTTGTCTTGTAGCTTTGTGTTGTTATAACTGTATTTTTTGAAGAAAAACACCTTAAATATTCTGGAAAACCCCTTAAAGACCCTCTCCGATCATATTTTTATCTATTGCAAAAGTGTTCCCAAAGGTTTTTTAATTATGATCATGCCGTTTTCTAGGACATAGTTTCTGCAGAGCGGCAGTATTTTACCAGAAATTCACCTCTCAGATGTGGGTGAGACTACTTCTAAGAACTATGAGCAATGCCACAAACTGATTTTGTCTTAATTTTATTTCTATATGTCCTCCTTCATCAGAAAAATGCCACAGGAACATGTTAAAAACACAAAAACACAATTTTCTATAGCGCTGATCTTTAAATGAAGATGGAAGGGTTAGTATTTTGCTTATTGTTTTAAATGGAATCACATAATTCTAAAAAGTATTTCCCACTCTAGATGTTGAAAGCCATTGTCTTTCTTTATTTTATAGATGGATATTTTTTAGATGTTTGATGCCTTTGAACAAGAAAAAAACCCAAGAGTGTTTCTTGCTCAAAAACAGAAACAAATATACATGTCAAGGACTTAAACCAACAGCAACTGAGTGAAAAGTTTTGCAAGTGTGTTAAATTCTCTCCAATATGGGTTGTGTCCATAAATTCGTGGGTGTGACATGTGAAGTGTAAAACCCAGTGTGGACTTGGCCTTTCTCCTTAACCAGGTCCTCAGGGCCTGCCTTGGGGAATGTGCATGTGTTAGTCTGTGCGTTTGTGTGTGTGGTTGTGTCATGTTGTTGGCATCCCATGTCCATTGCTCTTTCATGTGCATCAGCCAGTGTGTTGGAGGATCTTGAAACTTCACACAGAAATTTTGAGAAGTGATATAACTAATACATGAACAGGTGAGGAAGAGAAGAAGGGTTGGGGTGAGAGAATCAGAAAGATGAAGAAGAAGAGGAGAGAGGACGGCAGTTAAAAGAGAAGGAATCTGAGAGAAGGGCAGAACAGAGGAGCAATATGCTCCAAGTGAAAAGCAATTTCTCCAAAGAGAACAGAGGAAACAGGAATGTGGTGAGAGGGATCTGTGAAAGGAAGAATATTTGGACCTGGAAATTCTCTCTGTAGCACTAGAACAAATGTGACAAAAAAAGCGACAAACTAAATGAGATAGAAAGCCAAAGCTAATGAGTCTGACCATATGATCATTTTATGTGACAATCAATTTATAGTTTAACTGATCTGAGAGTTTATGTGGTTTAAAGACCCACTCCAATCATATCTTGATTTACTGTCAAATAGTTTCCAATGGTTTTTTAATTATGACAATGCAGTTTTAGCCAAAATAATAATAATAATAAAATTGTAGTTTTATAGGAAATAGTTTCTGCAGAGCAGCAGAAGCTCATCAGAAATTCCCCTTTGAGTTGTAGATGGGACTGCTGGTGCGGACTGGACCTGCTTTCATTTCTCATCATTCAGGTTTTTTGCTCTTTAGCTTTCAGCCCCTCACGTTACCAGTGCAAATAAATACAATAAATATTGTAGCTGTCCAGCTGTACAGTTTTTAGTCAGATGTCAGCTCAGACTAGGAAAACAAAGACGTACATGGATCTATTTGTCTACAAGTGAATGCATCAACGTGGAGCTAGGGGGAGCTTCTGGCCCCCTTAAATTGTAGCTTGTATGTAACAACTAAAAGCTTTTTAAACTGTATTTTCTTGTTTGCTCTTGATTCACAGTGACTTGGATAAATAATACTCGTAAACACAATTTTAATCTTAATATTTGTTGCCTTCTATAATGAAAAAAAATACAAGAACATGTTAAAAACACTAAAATTAGGATTTTTATTGGAGTGGGTCTGTAAGAAAAGCTTAACATAAAAACCACTGGGTGAAGAGGAGGGACATGTTCACTGTCAAGGTTCAGGTTTTGGCTTTGCTTCAGTAAAAGTCTGTTTTTTTGGTTGCTTCTTTTCTTTTTTTTAGTACAATAAAATCAAGGTGTCTGCTCTCTGGCCTGTCAGCTTCTCCAGGCTTCTTAACCTTCTGATTGTGTTTTTTTTCTTCTCCGGTGTGCAGAAAACAAGCGTCTTGACAGGACCAGCCTAGTTCTGTGAAACAACTTGTGCTTTGGGAAATCAGCTTAAATTCAAGTACTGTGTCCTCTGTCTTGATGTGGTTAGAAATTCCTGAATAGGCCCATTACAACCCCTGTGGCGGCAAAAAACCACCAACGGTGTCTGACAGAATCAAAACAGGAAAAAAAAGTACAACAGTACCAACAACCTTAGGTTTTCATTGGAAAACCGGGTTTGGGATAACATGGTATTGTATTTTTCTTCACTCTAGAAATTAAAGAGCAAAAAGATAAAATTATTTATTTTCTTGATTAAAAAAACAAAATGATATTATCATCAACTTCCTCTTTATCTTTGAAGTATTTTTTACAAAAATAAATCATCAAAAGAAAATGAATCAAAATGCTAAAGAATTGGTGTTTCCTTCAAAACAAGTATCAATCATTGACTATATGAGAACTGGACTGAGTGACCCCCACCCCTTTATGTTCCAAACAGGAAGTGCAAAAAGTCAAAACCCTGTTGACTCCCATTGAGAAATAATATGCCTAATATGCTCACTACTGACTGGAGAGAATGGTTGCCATAGAAATGTAGATCAGGACCAACACAGACCAATCCTGGCTGACTGATGACATCTGGTTCCAACATGGTGACGAATGTAGCACAGAAAAATGGGAAGTGAATTGTGTTCATTTGGTTGGAACCAGAAGTAAGGCATTCGCTCAGTCCTACAGTCAATGAAATGGAATAAATCTATATCCCAAACAGGACCAAATATGCAGAAAATATGCAGAACTTGAATATATATTCATGGTGGCAAATATATTTGTTAGAAATAGAAATGTTACCATTTTGTTTCTTTGTTGCTCTGCATGCAGAGCTTATTATGAACTCCTGATTTATTTTATGGTTTTACACATCTGTGTATTTCTGAGAGTGTTGCTCACCTGCTCAGTGTGAAATAAAGTGCTTAGTTTACGGATCTGAAAGATGGGTTTAAAATGCGTAACTGATGACACAGGAAGGCATTGGAAAGAAGGACACAAATCCAGCAGTACGAGAATAAAACTTGTAAAATAAGAACAAAAAAACATATAGTCAGCTGTAATAAGACACAATGCTTATTGAAGAACTATTATAACTTTCATTAATCAGATCAGTTTTGGGAACGAGTGACTCATTCAGTACACCATGGGAAAAAAACAAATAAACAAAATACCTCTGTGACAGACGGTCAAAGAGGGAGCAGTTCAGGGGGAAAATTAAAACCCCTCTTCCAGGCTTCTTTTTGCTCAGTTATCATCTTGAATGTCATTATTGTCTCCATGCAGTGTTTAAATGCCGGAAAAAATGGTTTTGGCAAAGTAATTGCATTTTCACTGCAAGTGATTTTTCCATTTTTTCCACCACCTTTGGAGAAATCACCCAAAACAAAACTGACCGACTCAGCTCACACCGTCAGCACACGGTACTACTCCTAACATTACAGGACAGACAAGAACACGTACACACCATTACAAGGGAGCCCTCTTTAAGCACCGTGGTGGGATCGTAACACAGCGCAGTAAAAAAGATAATGCATATACTTTGTTTCCTCTGTGTGCCATAACACAGGTCACTTTTGACTGTGCAATGCATCATCCAACAACAAGGCCCCAAGACATGGAGAGTAAAATCTTTTTAGGTTCCAGGTTTCTTCTTGAACACTCACAGATTCTTTTGCTCAGGCCCTTATAGGCAGAAAGGTGCTTGTTTGTGGAACTTTTCTGTTTTCTTATGAACATTTAATGCATGGTGCCCTGTTTATTCCTTTAATCCATTTCAAAACATTTCTGAACAATTCCAAAATAAAAGTTAAAACTCCTGTTTGTGGGTTTTCTTTGATGATATTTGTATTTGCCAGATCTGACTTTGATTGGTTTGGTTCTCACTGTGATGCTACGTTCACACCAGTCTCAGCAACACACATTCAAGAAGTCACTTCCAATGAATGAATGAAAAGTCTTTGTAAATGTGTGTATGTGTGCGTTTTGGGCTTCCGCATTCCAAACTCTCATCTTCATGCGCCACTACACCAGTTTTTAGGTCTGTTTCGGGCTTACAAAATACATGGCCATTGAACGCGTGCTGAAAGTTGAACAAGCTGAACTTTGACCAATCAGGGACTCTGATTTGGTGGTGACGTTTAGATAGTGTCTTTTTTAATTCACAGAAGTGCCAACCGTTTGAAAAGTGACCATGAAGGAGAAATTAATAATTGTGCTTTGTGCCCAACTGGAATATTTTCATACCAAGTCTTTCATATATCAGAATAGAGCTGAAAAAAAGCCTAAAGTAAGATTTGCAAGATTTACAAAGCTTTGACATTTCGCTGTGAATATGCACTAGTACCTGGTAGTGACATTCCAGTCTGAAAACGTAAACTAAATGTGCGTTCAAGAACCTGCGTTCAGTGCATTCTTGAATGAGCGACACATGCCGATATGCAAATGGGATTAGTAGGAGCAGATTTTCTTCTTGTGGCAATTAAAAAATAAATAATTTTCACACCAGCGAATGTCACTAGTGACACCTAAATAACACACTCCTTGACATACCGTAATTTTTCAACTGTTTGCGAGATTGACATAAATCAGCTAATTCTGAGGCAAAAAAAAAAAAAAAAGACTTTTTATATTGGCTTTGCACTGTTATGCAAATGGCGCAAAAATGGCACAAAGCCATTTTTCTGTGCAATAGAACCAGCAGATTTAGGTTGATTGTGCAAACACTTTACTTTTGTAACATGTTGCAAATCAGCATTAGGCTTTTTTTCTCCTCTGGAACTACGTTAATTGCGTAAATGGTTGAAAAGTTAGAGTAGTCAAAAAATGTCAACACTGGAACTAAAGCTCCACTATGAGAGTTAATTAACAATATTCCAGAAATAATTCAACTTATTTTAATTGGTAAAAACCAGAGTAAAACACATGTTGATGTATTTTGCACAGACACTTTAACAAAGCCCATCCACATCCTGGTTTTAGCCGAGGCAACAGTCGCCTGTAAGCATATCGTCGTAATGTTTAAAGCATGTTTTTGAAGTTTTACTGCCCTGCTGCTTTTTCGAAAAAAAAATGGTTCTCTGATCAGATCTTCCTTCCTTCACCCAAGCTCATCTATTTTTCAAACACTGTCCGCTCACCACTTTTTGGTTCAGTTCAAGTTTTTTTTTCCTCCTTTTTCCCAATTTTTTTCTCTTTTCCTGTGAAGCTTTTTCAGTGTTTAATTGGGCGAATGTTTCTTGCACGGCAGTTTCTTCCTTAATTATTCTCCAAGTGGCCTTTCTTCTTCTTTCTATGTTCCTATCCGCTCTCACAGTTCATTAGCATCTCTGTGTGATGGCCGACTGTAGCCAATAGGTAGTCTCAGTGTGTGCCTGCACTGTCTTTGCATCAGGCCTCACAGGTGAAGATGTGCGTGACTGCTTACAGTCACATGCATCAAAGCATTAGTGCCAATTGGAGTTGATTTAATATGTGGGCATCTGTCTCAAAACCTTGACATATGATGGTAAATCTTGAAGGATTTCTTGGATGTTTGCAAACTTGTGACCACCACCCTCCACCTTTAAACAACTCTTCCTAATTTTAATTAGAAATGTGTGTCTGAGTTTCAGAGAAATTGTGACATCATGGGTGCCAGGTTGTATGCCACAGGGTGGGCCACTGTAAATGAGTTGGCAGAGGGAGAGAGCGAGGAATGGGGCCCAAAAACAGGCGGGTGGAGGCAGCGATTGAGTTATTTATACTTCTTCCTCCTGCAGAGGAACATCGGGAGAAGTTGTTGAGGATAAATGATGATGTTAATGAAGAGTCTGGTCTGTTTTCCAGCACTAAGGGGAATATTCAACTTGCATTTGTTACTGTTCTTACATGATGATACTGTTTTTTTTATTGTTCCATGCTTAAACATATTTAAAAGATAGTTCAACATTTACTGAAGCTTTTTTGATAATCTCAAGAAAAAATGTACAATAACCACCAGAACTTGGATCAAAGAAGTAAATATAAAAAAAAAATACATCCTGAAAATACGATGACCCCCCCCCCCCATTCTTTTTATTGCATACATCAAAAAACACAACATACAGTCTCATTCACAGTTGAATTAAAGAACTACAAGAAGCAGATGTTTAGACCTTTAATTCCCACTCCTATCCAAGTCCAAACATGAGACATGTGAAATTGCATTGTTGCAGTAGTTTCATAGAGACAACATTTACTCATTTACTGCAAGTACAAACATCCACTTTTTAAAATAGTTTTACATTTTTGTCAGCTAAAATAAAAAGCTGTAATCATTTAGTAAAATAAAAGGTAATAAAGCACCACACTAAGTTCCCACAGTCACAAAAACAAACCAATATATGCACACAAAAAAGAGACATTCTGTGAATCTAATTATGCATTACATTTAAACTATAACAGTTTAAAATAGCTAAAATAAAGGCTCTCAAACTTATGTGTTTTTTATTAGTACTCCTTCTGCTACACCCACAAATACACACATCAGAGACAAGCAGCTTCCATATAGTTAAGATGTATGAGTTTGGTGAGTGACAGCTGATTCATTGGCCTCTCAGACACCATACATATTCTAATGCAACCTTGAAGGAAAGTAAAATACTCGCAGAGTGAGATCAGGGTCTTTGCTTTCAGATATCAGGCGGCCATTATTCTTGGCAGACACACTGCTGCTGTCGACTGAAAAAGCACCTGTCACATAAACGAAGAAAATAAGTCCCACACAGAAAGAACCAAGACTTCAACCTCTTAATGATTATTTAAGTTGCAGTAGTTTAAAAGAGCTTAATTATGTTTTCCTTTCATGGGCAAATCAATCCAGTACTTATTATAGTGATCAGTTATTTGAAAGCCATAGTTCTTCTGGGAAAATTAGTTTATATGGCCTCTGATAAAAAGAAACAAAAATAAAACACAAATATTTGTTAAACAAAACCACCATATTTAGGAAACCGTGTGCATCTTTACCACTTCTTTAAAAAAACAGTCACATTTGGATTATTAGCTGATGTGATATCCTCTTTTGAATCAAACTATTACTGTTATTTCCAAGAGGCTGAATAATTTAGGTTATTTTTCAATGGAAAAAGGCTGACCTTAAAAAAAGGTTAACTTTGTTATTCACGTGTATGTGTCTTCAGATTTTTTTTTGCCTCACTTTGCAAAGCTGTGTAACGACTGCTGTCCAAGGTGCTGATTTTGAAGCTTTCAGGGAACTAGGAGCTGTCCGTGGTAATCACCACAGTTTTCTCTGATGAGCTGGATGCTCAGTGGCACTGTGAGTCTGATGACTAACAGGAAGAATCCAATTAATTTCCTTGTCATTGTTTCCATCTGCTCCTGCTGCTCTTTAACAGAGTCTGCTTCAGATTTATGACACGGAGCAGGCACAGCTTTGTTTATTCATCAGTTACATCCTAATGTCTGTCTTGTAAAGCATGTACAACAAGTCACTTTTATAGACAATCTGCAGCAGAAGTTTTCATAAATTCTCTTAAACACATTCTTTAAATTGATCAAATGCATTTGTTCTGTAATATGTATGTCAAATTATCTTTAATCCCTACTCAAAAACATGGTCACATGATGATACCCTCAGAAGAGCTGCATAAAAGTTTTCACATAAAGTTGCAAGTTGTTTTTTTTTAATTATTTAAAAAAATATTTTTTAAGTTTTGGCACCAACCAGAATAAACTACAAATGTATCTTTTGAATGGAAAGTGTTTTTAGAGATGGAGGTGTGTGGAGGACTATAAGTGAAGCATGGCTAGTTGGCAGAAATTAATTTAATAAATGAACTTTAAAGATGATGGAAAGCAAACATTAACTAAAACATGACATAACAAAAGCCTAAATGTGATGTTTCACAAGATGAGAAAACTGGTCAGAACAACTTAAAGTCATACATTTAAATTCATTGAGGTGCAGCTAATTAAAAGAGAGACAGCTAAAGACGATTAGAACATCTGAGGCTGAAATACTCTGACGGAATACTAAACATAGCTGAAAACAAAACATGACTGTGAATAAGAAAACTAAACATAAAACATCACTGCTTCTTATATTTTGAAAATTTGCCACTGAGGGTGACTGGACAGAGTCCGATATCCTAAAACAACAAAATATAAAAGTTAAATGACACAATAAGTTTCTACAGACTGATGGGTTGTTGGTAAAAAACAAATATATTCTAATGCGGAGACATATTTTCTTGCTAATTGCTGTAAATCTTTTTCGTTTAGAAAGAGAGAAAAAAACATGTTTATTCTACACATTTCTGTAAGAGTAACATTGTGCCTATAATCATAAAATCATCTTTGAACTTTAATCGTTTGTTTATGCACACTCAATTCATAAGATCAAAGTTTAATATTATTTTAAAACTCTGCTGGATATTTGAGTAATGAGTAATGTTATATTTGCCTTCATCCTAATAATAGGACTGAAAATGTAAATTCACACAAAATGACTTATTAGTCGTGGTATCTATATTTGGAGAAGACAAAAAAGCAGATTGAAAATATATATGTTTTGTAATACTGGTGAGTGTGGTAGCATCATATTGATGAATTAATAGTTGAGCCTCATTGAGTAAGCAGAAACTTTTGTCTGTAAATCCTCCTGACTACTAGCAATTAAAATTTATTCTCTGTGGAGGACATTTCTAAACCTGAATATCTCCCAACCACTGCATACTACTAATTTAACTCTTTTTGGTCTCTACATTTAGAAATTTAGAGCTTTTCAATAATACCAACTGTGAAGGGGGAGAACTCTAGAAATTGTAGTTTTTGGTGGATTTGACTGAACAATTTTTATTTTCTCTGGTACCCTGGAGTAATTCTGTGATGTGCACAGATGGGGGTGGGATTACTGTTAAAACTAAATCACATAAGGTTAAAACACATACCCTCCATAACCCTTTTAAAAAGTGAGGCATCACAAGTTTTGTATTAAAACAAAGTGGAAAAAAATGGCTAAATGTTTTTCTTTAACTTTACAGCTCCTCCAACTCCCATCGCACCACCAGAGCTTCTTGCTGTTGGTGCCACCTACCTTTGGATAAAACCCAATGCCAACAGCATCATCGGAGATGGGCCCATCATCCTGAAAGAAGTCGAGTATCGTACTACCACAGGGAACTGGGCGGAGACCCATGTGGTTGATTCCCCCACTTACAAACTGTGGCACCTGGATCCAGATGTGGAGTATGAGATCAAAGTCTTGCTTTCTAGACCCGGAGAAGGAGGGACTGGACCACCAGGGCCACCACTAGTCACCAGAACTAAATGTGCAGGTCAGTTTTCTTATTTTCCATTTATTTGGCAGTCACAGATTATGCACATTGTTCAATTTAAAAAGATGAGTGAGGTATGTAATGTTTCTGTTTGGTACACTTCAACTACAAAAGAGAATCAAATAACAAGAATCTGGTAAACAACATTCTATGATTTTTTAAAAAATAAAATATATTTGTTTAATAGTGCAGAAAATATGTACTTAGCTCCTACAAACAAGCTAGAAGTCTGGTCTTCACAGACCAGTTAACTCTTCTTTAAGAAGCTCTTCTATCCTCCACTCATTACCTGTGTTAATAGTACTTGTTTAAATGTTTTTTTTATATAAAAGACACCTAACCTTATCCTTAAACAGTCAGATTTTAACCACTCCTCATTATCAAGACCAAAGAGCTGTCTTAAGACACCAGTGATTCGATCGGTCACCTGAACAAGACTGGAATGAACCATTCTACAATGAGCAAACAACTCGGTGAGAAACGATCAAGTGTTTGAGCAATTATTTGTAAATTGACAAAATACACTATCACTTGCAACCTCTCTCGACCTTGGATTCCATGCAAGATCACACCTGGTGGAGTACAATGATCTTGAAAAAGGCGAGGAAACAGCCTAGAATTGCAAGTGGAAACTGGCTAATGACCTGAAGAAATCTGGTTGTAACAAAGGTTCCTATATTTACACTGTGTGTCATGGATTCCTAATACATCTGCAATGCTGGACAGGTTCTCATGCTTAGGTCAGCACATGCCCATATTTATCTTAAGTTTGCCAAAAACCATCTGGATTATCTAGAGGATGATTGGGAGTATAAAAAAATGGATTACTTTGAAATAAATGTCACTCTACTTATTTGGAGGAAGACTGCAGAGTTGCACCCCAATAAATTCACACCAGTTGTGAAGTATGGAGGTGAAAACATAATGCTTTAGTGTTTAAATTGACAACTTATCTAAGTAAATGAGAGAATAAATTGGGCCATGCATAGTGAGGTTTTGAAAAGAAACTTAGTAAGAAACTTGAAAACAATTTGTAAGAGAAATGAGGACAAAACATAGCTAAATCTTCCTGCATGACAATAATACACTAACTGGGCAAGAAAGGAGTGGCCATGTAACAAGCATTTTAGGGTTGTGGAGGGCCCTAGTCTGTCTCAGAACAGCAATCCAATTGAAATTTAGAGGAAATATGATGTGTTGCCCAGCAACATCCCCAAAACATTGCAGCTTTTCAGAAGACGTGCATGAAAGAATAAGCTAAAGTAGCATCTACAGTGTGTGTAAACCTGGTGAAGACCTACAGTACATGAAATATATAGCCTCTGTCATTATAACCAGGATTATGTCACATAATTGACCAAATATCTGTTTTATGCACCATTATTCAAATAAAATATTCAAAAATCATTCAATATGATATTCGGGATCCATTTTTACATTCTGTCTCTCACTTTTTTACCCCAATATTTTTATTAGGTTTATACATTTGATAATGGTTTAAACAATGTTTAAATCCATGCACAGTGAAGAGATTACTGCTGGGTACAATGTAGTTTAAATAGATTAAGCAAGACTCTTAAATGCCTAACAAGTATATAGAGGATCATGAGTAAATGAACAAAAAAGAAGAAGAGAGCAACTTGTTTTGAAAAAGAAACACAAATCAACGTTGATGATAATTACGATGCCGAGAACCAGAGCTGAGGGAGACCTGAAGTGCAAGAGTCAAAGGAGGGGGTTACTGGGGGCAATCATGGCCGATAATGAGGATCCCAGCGGGGGTGTAAGGACACAAGTGACAGTTCATTTGATTAAGTGACAGCCCATCAGATCTCAGGCAGCCTCTTTTGTTTGTTCGTGTGTGTGTGCATGCTTGCATTTTTTTACCTTGTTAGAACTTGTTCTGCATACAATCAGCAATATTTTATCAGCCCAGTACGCAAAGGAACTAGACAATGTGTAACACAGAAGATATGGAAATCTACCCTCATGTTTAGGTCTAAAGATAAAGTGTCGATATAACAAGGGTTTATTTTAAAAAATGACTAAGAAAATAGTTTGTGTGCTTACATGCTTTTGTGAGATTCTAAGACATACCTGGCTGACCCATACTGAGCACATTTCTAATCTGTAACCCCTTCCATAGTGAAGTTCTTTTCCATCTCTGACACATCTTTAATACGGCCTCTGTGTATTATGAAACAACACATTTTGCAACTGCATAATATTTTGTTCCCCTCTGATGTGTCTCCAGAGATAGTCTCAAATCAGAGATGGAAGGACACATAAACACCTGTGATTGAGCAAACATAAATCATATATAAAAACAGATGTGTAGCCTTGTCTGTTGTTTTTCTTCAGCCCGGGATCAGAGTCCCCCTCTTGATCATTGGTTCTGCTCTGATGTAGGGCACTATAAGTGGGCACACAGGAGCAGGACATTAATGTCCCTGAGGTGTTGCTTTGAATTGGCCAATTGATGAAGCAGAAACAGTACTTGATAGTGCTTTTATTTCTGCAACTGCTCTGTAAAAGGGCTTGTGTTAGGTATTTTTTGTTCCTTTCAATTAAGAAGTCACTTTGAATAAAAATACTTGTTTTTAGGGTTGGAGTTTGCCAAACAGTGTAGCGATAGAAAAGGTTTGGGTATAGGCTTTATGACATTCCTAAATTGGATTTTTTCAAGAGCATTTTTTAGTTAAAGTCGTAACCCCATAAATCCACCTTACCCACTTCTAGTTTTCTTATTTGTATTGCAGTTAAGATTACATGACAAACATGAGATGCTGCTAAAAATTATCTTAGGAGCTGTAAAAAAATTCAGCAGTGCTCAAGGGATTTTTAGAGGTAGGCCTATAAGGTTCTCAATCTAAATGTCTGGTTGGGTGTTATTGTAAATATGCTAGTGTGGGTAACATGTAGCGGTGTGAGACTGGATTTTTCTTATGTATTACTAACAAAGTTGGGAGTTTGTGTGTTACAGTAGGGTCTGTTCTAGTTGTATCAGTTTGTTTTTTTATGTGTTGCAAACAAAGTTCCGAGTTACAGTTATTATTAACCTACGACCCCCACATTAACTTTGCTTGCTTTTTCTCTGCCCTGTGTCCTCATAATGTGGCAGAACTGTTGCTGTCCCTACAATGTCAGGAAAACACATGTACACACATCATCAAACTCTCCATTCCAAACATATCTTTGGATTATACCATCATCTTTCAGTTTTTTTTTTTTTTTAATTTTCACATTTTTGAGGCAAAACATCTAATGAACGATCATTTTTATGAAGTCTATTTTGCATTACTATGATCATGCATCAACTATGAAGGTCCAGAGTTCACCAACTTTCTGCTGTAAGTATTGTTTTTACATCTTAAATGCCTTTAAGATCTGGTTACATTCTTTACAAAAGCATAATCATTTCTGATCGTAAATAGTTATTCTACGTATGTTCATATTTCTCAAAATATTTTTTTAATACAACATAAGCATGAGTAAATTAAAATGGTTTTCAGGTCTTAAGTCATTGCTAGTCACCTGTCTGTTCCAGTATATACTACTGGTAGATATATAAAAGCTACAAAAAGAAAACCGCAACAAAAATAATAAAGTAACTGCCTCAACTTTGCAGAAATAAATATGCTCTGAAAATCTCAGTTTTCTACTTTTCTAATTTTGTGTTTCATAAAAGATGAAAAAGGATCAAACATTCCCAGCTTGCCTGACGGTATAAAAAGAAAAAGTAAAACAAGACCTTGCAGTTATCAGATGTTGCAAAGCTGTAAGTGTTTTAAAGAAAAAGCAAACAGAATACATCAAATTGTTAAAAGCAAAACAGGCAGGACAGAAAAAAATAAAGTATGAATGAAATTAAAGCTGGGCCTTGAGAAAACATGAAGAGCGGGGTGAAAGGCAGTTGATTTGAAGTGAAAGGGACCAGAGCATGTGGTCACTGTGTTTGTGTGGAACATGCAGCAGAAAGAAACATGTGTTTTTGTGCTAGTGGCACACTGTTGAGCTGTCACAACCATTTGCACGATCTGTGCATGTGTGTTTGTTTGAGTGTGCGTGACGAGATTGGAGCAGGCAGGTATGACAGATGTTCAAGAGCCTGCTGGCTACTGGCGGTGTTGGTGTGTGTGGGCAGCTGTGTGTTTGTCTCCACACCTTCTGTGTTCACCTGTCTGTTCACGTTAGCATCCCTGGCCCAGCTCAGACCTCACCAGCATACCCGAAAACCCGTTTAGAGCAGCCATTTGAACATTGTAATCACTATTTCTTTCTGATGTATTGATGCAGTTATTCTGAATAAATCTTGACTTTTAAAGAAGTGAGGATTTTCATCTCCGCTTTTAAGTTAATTCTGTTTACTTCTTTGAAAATTTCACAGTTAAATGGCAAAATCTTTACTACTTTTTGTGTCTTTTCAAAGCTCTTTAAACAAAAACATCGGGATGCAATCAGAATTCTGATCTGTTCCGTTTTACAGCACCTTCTGAGTTAATTTAATTTTGCCATCAGAACTTTTTCCTGAACCACAGATAAAAGTTCTGGTGTTTTGTCTTCAGCTCAGTAATAACAAATGATTTTTTACCTATTTTTTCTCGTTTTGACACTCATTTTCCCTAGAGTACTGATTACCTGTGCAATCTTTTTACAAGAAACAAAAATAGTTAAAGTTGAGAAAAATAACAGTTAACATATACTGTTTTATCAAGATGGTGAATGTTAATGGTTGACTATGTGATCCTATAGGGTATTCAGATTTTGGTATTTTTGTTGTTTAAGTTCAGTCTGTAAAATCTTGATGGTCTGTAGGGCTTATCTGGCCCTCAGGCAGTAGTTGTGGGAGATATTTTTCAACAGTCAACACAAAGAACCAAGTAATCCAACCAACTCCTTCAACCTGGGATAAATGTTCCGACTAATAAACTAATAAAAAACAAGCCTTCTTCATTAAGGCTGTGGATCATTACTTAAGAGGTGATCCGATTCGACTCACAAATAAAGCTCAACGATTCATGAATCAAATCACAATTTTTATTTTCGTTCGTTGCTATATGTACTGTATGTCTTTTACTGGATGAATGAAAATCAAAATTATAAGTATTAAATCTATTCTATCATCTATTCTATCTTTGTTTAGAACAGGAGATCGGAAGCAACAAAACTAAAGCAAAACACAAAGTTTTAGATGTAAAGAAACTGTGTTTGGTCCTTTAAACACGTTTGTATTAAACCCTTTTGGTTAGGTCAGCAGTAACATAACCAACATTAATCTGATTCATTGGATCATTTAACAACAAAACCTGAAAATATTCTCCACAGTTTTTCCATCCTCAAAGTTCTGCAACACTTTACGTTCTAAGCATTACAGATCGCTGGAAAGTCGGTATAAAAGGTCGCTTTTCTCCACACCACAATCAGCTGATTCACGTTGATTACATTCGCACAGCGTGAGGCTATTTTTTCCCGCTTCAGAATCTGCTGGAATTATGTTAATTGTGTCAACTGTTGAAGAGTTAGCATCACCAAAAGAATGTTAATATTGTAGCTAAAGCTAGTTTTTTTCAGAACTTCTGTAAGTGAGTGGAACTTGTGTTTCTATTTTTTGAACGGAAAAAAAGACACTCGCTAGTTTGAAGTTTGAAAACAGGAACCTTTACCGACACTTTATTTTGAAGATGTGTTTACTTCCGGTGACAGTAGCGCTGCACATCCGGCTTTCTTTTGGTTTATTAACTTAAAATCCAGGATTTTTATGCATTTCGGAGAAATAAATACATCGTTTCCAAAAATTGACATTCCAACAGACATTGATTATTATACTCTAGGTATCTTACTTTGTGAATGATCTGGATTTGTCATTTTTGTAACATGTATAATGGATGTAATAAAGATTTATGAATAGTTTCCCATAATTCATGACAGCTTACTAGTCAAAATACTGAGTTTAACTAACAGATCTGCATTTAGTCAACAACAAACAATAGCTAACCAATAAAATTTAATTTCAACCTGTATTTACAGTGTAGTATTAATTTAATATCTTTGTCACCACAATGTCCAATTTATTACAGCACATTGCCGTCACTTGCTAAAAATGATTTTTTTCCCCTTTTCATACAAACTGGAAGCTCTTGGGAATTTACCAATGACGTAGCGCTGCCTGCCTTCTCTTGCGTGGAACATTCTGGGAAACTCTACGAAGATTAGACTGAAGCAGCGAGCCGAAACAATCTCTCCTCTTTGCTCAGTGTGCAGAGAGGACATGGCCTTGATAATGATTGATTTCATCATTCTGCCTCCCCCTCTATTTTATTCTACCACGACACTTTCCCTCTGAGTTTTTCCCCCCACTTCCCGTCTCCTCACTCTTTACATACTTTTCAAGGTTTTTGAGTAATTTATCACTGACTGCTTTTTGGGTAATTTCTCTCTCAATGCTTTTTTCAGCAAACGACACTCAACGGGCCAGTTGTTCCCTCACTCCTTCAAAGTGTTGGGTGTTTGTGTCCTTCATACTTTTGTACCTTTCTGTCACTGATTTTCAAATGACTCCTGTTTTCAGGGAATTTCCACTCAACTTTCTGTCTTGACTCACTAATACATAGTCATTTGTCTTAGCATGCGAGCGATACTCAAGTATTATCATTTTTTTACATGCTTTATGAAAAGCTGTCAAGCATCGACAATCAACACCAGTCTTCAGTCTTGTAACATTTGGGTGTTTCGATACCTGGGGGAGGCTCTTCTGTCTTAAAATATCACAAAAGCACAAAGGTGATTCCCAAAATTTTACATGTAAATGACTTGTGTAGAAATATGTAGCTGTCATTCTGGTATTCTGGTGAAATATTGTGGCACCACCTTAACAGAGCTTTGCACAGCTGAATATCCAAGAAATGACAACTACTATGGTAAAGAATGAACCATTATTCCTCCAAAATAATATGGAAGACAAAAGCTTATAAATGACTTCATCTTCAAGTTTTTATTCCTATGTATGACCACCAGCTGATTAGGAATGGAGGTGCTAAATAATGTAGTATTCTTTTTGCTTTAATTTTAACAAAACAGTAACTAAGTGAATATTTGGTCAGAGCGAGGTTGTTTTTTTTATTTTATTCAAAATAACTACAGTACTTTAAATTTCACAAGTTTGATAATTTCTTATTCAATTTTAACTGAACTTTTAACTCCCTTAAAGTTCTTAAGCTTTGATTATCTATTATTTGAATAGTGATTTTGGTCATTTTTACTATAATATCCCCTTTTCAGCTGTTGTAGAAGTTTGTGTACAATCCCTGCTTGTTCTTTTCACTTCTTTTTTAATTCTCATCTTTGCTCAATAATAGCTTTACATGAAGGATGATAATATGAGTGTTGGCTAATTTGTTACCTTATAAAGATGGTCTTTGGAATTATAGGAAGTCTGTAAATCTTTCTTTAGTATCTTTCCTGACTTTTCCTCTCACTCCATTTACTTTCTGCTTTATGGGAGGCAGATGATAATGCGAGTCTTGGCTATAATACAGCACTATATTAAGACTTAATTCACTTGAAGTTATAAACTGCATCCTCGCTTCTTTTTTTCCCTGAATCTTATAAAGTATGTCTTTTATGTGAGGGATGGTAATGTGAGTGTTGGCTAATGTGTTGCTCCATAAAAATTGATTTTTAATTCACCTGCTGGATATATACTGATTTGGCTAATACCAGTAAGCTGTCATTTTCCAGAGCCGAGTAGCAAATATGCACTTAAGGGAGTACATTCTTTCTGCATTAAACTCTTCAAACTTTCTTTATGTGGGGACAAATAAGATATCCAATAACAGCCTGCTCAAACTGAAGTCACTGCAGCACTTTTCATCCAGATGCCTCTTAAATCGGATTTCCTCTTAGCAGCCACAGCATTAGTGCTCTCTGATTTTCAGACAAATCATACCGTGTCATCCCTGTCATATTTTTTTTATTTAGCGCGTTGGTTCGAAAACCTTGTTGCTAGTTGCAGTGCCCGCCAATTGTAACTGCACCACAGACATTTAGGGCCCCTTGGTGAGAGGGTGCTTGGACATCACTGTAAGCAATCCTCTCAGTGCCCTACTTGCCAATTTTAACTGCACCCTCTATGACACACACTGATTGGTCACATTTTTACTGGTTTAACTTTCAACGTGCACGTTTTGTACGTTGAACCCAAAAACGGACTTAAAAACTTGCTCGAGTGTAAATGTGAGAGTTTTGAACACAGATGCCTAAAAAGCAAATTTACGTGTGTTTACATAGACTTTTCATAGGAATGGTTTGTTTAAGTTACAGAGGCTGGTGTGGAGATAGCATTAGATTTAAAGAACAGCAGATTTGAATCTCTATCTCTACTCTTTTTCAATTTGTGACATCTTAGGGAGTTTTTGCATCTAGTTGCTGACAATTATAATAGTCTAAAAGGCAAACATCTCCAACCAGAAGAGCTTATTTTACCCTTTATGCAGCTTGGTGTGAACGTCTGCAATTGTCAGAGTTATCTTCACCATGCTAAAAGAAAATCCACCACTGACATGATGGCACAAAGTGGCTGATGGTTAAAACCTGAAGTCAAGTACGGCTCTTGTTGCTTTGCACCACAGAAAAGAAAAACTGCAATTTTATGACAGAAATAATGGTTGCAAAAGGGTGCAACATTTTCTTTTCTTAAGCCTATTAAGAATCTACAAGAAATGTGTATCTGTTCTTCAGTTGGGTTTTAAGGATTCCAGTAAAAAAGGCAGCTGTTTTCATATTACTGCTGCAAACTAATCATCTGCTATCCTGTCATTTTGTTTTCACACACTCTCAAAAGAGAATTTAGGGAATAATTATTATGTTTTTTTTTTTTTTTTTTTTAAATCTATAAATGTGTTTTTCCTGAAATAATCCAAAACACTTGGAAACTGAAAGGTCATCTCAAAATGACTTTATAGGAATTATTTTTCTTCTCACATTTTAGAAGAGGAAACATAAAATCTAATTTTAATCTCTATTATAACTTGAAAAATGTTGAAATGCCGCCTTTTTCATGCTTAGTTTGTCAGTTTGACAGACATCTGCTATTTAGCTGTCTTCTTATCAATCAACACACATGACACGGTTTTTGTTTAAAGCCTTTTATACTAGAAAAAACTTTAAAATTAACTTTAGGCCTCCTTTGTTCTCAAGTTTATTTAAAAAAAGCTCAAGATGATCTAAATGGCAGTTAATGTTTAAAATATGTTTCTGTAGTTCAGCTTAGTGGATTTACATTTTTTTAAGACGACAGTAATTATGCAGACTGACAACAATGCAGCTCTGTCATTAAAGCAGTAAAATAATCACACTGTGTCTGCACTGATTGCATAAAAGCGTCACATTTGACACGCACACAAACTAAACAAAAGCTGCTATTCTGAAAGGGCTATTATTCACTTATTTCAGCCAAGAAAAAGAATATAAACAATATTAAATGCTAAACTGATCCCTCTGTTCCTTATGAATGTGATTTATTGCTTTATTTTAAGTTTGAATTAATCTATAATGAATTCAAAGAGATGGAAACGAATATTAAATTGAAAGTTAATACATTTTGGAGCGTTTGACTAAAAGAGAAACGTCGTTTGTGTTTGTGCACTTTGTCACATACTTAAATCATATTATGTTGTCATAAATTTGCACATCTAGTGTGAGTTCCTCTAAAAAGAAATCTTAGGACACAGCTGTGCTAAGACGCTCCTGTGAAAACATTGTTGGATTTTCTCTTTCTGAACAATATACTGTCTGCTTTCACTGTCACACCATCTCAAAGAACCCCCAGAAGTTTCCATTATTATCTATTCATCTTGCCTAACGCATGCTGTAAATTTTATGCCTTTTTCTGGGCTCTCCTGTGTTGTTTGCATAGATCCATTGTCTTTTTGTAAACATTTGGAATCAAAAGACAGCACTAGTAATCCCAAGTGCAGTTTTGATTGAAATATAAAGATGCATCAATGTTTTGGCAATAGAACTGAGGCTTAAAATGAGAACGATTTCGAGATCAGCTTTGACCCCAGGAAACCAGAGAACAGTGGAACACGCAGTCTTTTAATGAGTGGGCTGTCTGATTCAACTCCCGCTCCAGTCATTTAAATTTTAAAATTGTTCCCAGTTGTCTTTTATTTGTGATTATGCCGTTTTTAGGCAAAATAATAATAAAAAGAAACTTGTATTGTGTGCTTAGCTTCTGCAGAGCGGCAGAAGTTCATAGAAATTCACCTCTGAGTTGTGGGTGGGATTGTTGACCCTCTTCTCCTCCCCATAACTGAGAGCTCTTTGTTTACACGCACTTCTGCTAGCTGACAGCCCTTGCACTCCCAACCTAACATTATCGGTGCAAAAAAAAGACAAGCTATATTGGAGCTATCCAGCTGTACATTTTGACACAGAAACCTCCGTGGATGAGGAAAATGAAGACGTACATGGATCTATTTGTCTGAAACCACCATCAATATATACATTCTGATGCATCAGAATGAAGTGGAACAGGGAGCTTGTAGCTTGCCTTCATAATTTCTGCGTCACAGCTTCAAGCTTTTCCCAATTGTGTTTTTACATCTGCTCCTGATTCACAAGGATTTGAAGAATAAAATACTCAGAAATGCAGTCTGAATCTTAATTGTCTTGATTTTTGGCTAGTAAATTGTCTAGTTTGATTTAACGTCAGATCCTGCACCATGCTGCATTTCTTTTCTTTGTCTAAAACTGCAACCACTGTAAAGTCACAGTTGGCTTTCAATTAAAAGCCAAGAGAAAAAAAACTGACAAAAATCTGTTGGATGTGTGAAAACATTCATATAACAGGAAAACCTTCTGGTAAAGAAAAGCTCGTGCTGTTCACTGTGGGAGAAAAACAACTAAGGGGAAAACAAAGTTTAATGAATCCCTAATGGCTTGTTAGGTCAGCCACCCTATTCTGTAGGTACGAAGTTGAAACCAAAGCAAAAATGCAGCCATATGTCCAACCTGAGAGATGTCTGCATTTATATTTAAAAGGGAAAATAGGGAAATAGGGAAAAAAAAGGGAAACAGTTTATCCTTCAATAATGAACACTTGATGTCTGAATATTACAGGTGTTCCATTTTCCTGTTTTGTCCCAAGTTAAAACATATCTTTATGACATTATCAATCAAAGCAATAAGACATGAGACAAGTTTGGAAACAAGATCACTATTGAAGCACCATGAAAGCACCCTACAGTCCCTGTCTGCATCCCTTCTTTATCTACTGCTGAGATGCCCTTGAGCATTGCACCCAGCCCATTTCTAATGGTCTCTATTTTATGGGAATGCTTGCTGCCCTGAAGGTTTTTAATATTAACCTCTAGTGGAACGGTATGGTTCCTTCACATTGCATCTGCATTTAGTTAACTGGTGAAAATAGATAACAAAAAATTGAAAAACAAAATAAAAAATAACCGGCTGAAAAAAGTGTAGACAATTAAAGAGCAATAAGAGGCGTATACAATTATTTTTAGTATTTATCTTTCTAAAAGCAGGGATTTGCAGAAGCCAAACAGAAGTTATTAAACTAAAATGAAGCCTGAAGTGCCACAAATGATCAAATAAAATCTAGATAAATCTACCTAGATACTCAAACAACACCTAAAATCTTCCTAGTAACAAGCCTCTATTCTGAGGGGTCGTCACAGGTCTGTCATGGGTAAGCAGAAGGGGGTAGAGGGGTGTGAAGTGTGCGCTTGCTTGAGACTTGAAGTGAGAACTGCTTAAAAATCAGCGTCAGACATGAAAATGTGAGAAAGAAATCAGTGAGATTATACAGCACATATTTACAGCTGTGCACATGCATGACTAAACTTTGACCTACAAAAATCCAAAACATACATTTGTTCTCTGAATGCAGGCGTCAGCACAATCACACATAAGTTTACATGGATGTGACTGCAGCCTGTTAACACCCACACACACACATTAACATCTATAAACACTTTTGTGTGATCTAGCGGCAGTGTAGCGGTTGTAATCAACACTTCAGAAAGCTGTGAGCTGGCAGGATGAGTAACACTGGGGATGAGTGTGTGTGTGTCTGTTGGAGAAGGAGTTGTTAGATTGGAAAGAGTGAGTTCATGAGGGAACATGAAACTTTCTGCGTCTTCTTTTGCACAACAAATACAGGAATTTTACTAAAGTTATGAATGGCAGCTCTAGCACTTTGCTGTCAAAAACATTGCACACATGCATATCTCACCTGCTCTAACTAGTGTCTCATTTGTGAGCTAATTCTATTAATAATTCCGAGAATCAAGTATGTAGATGAGAAACTGACAGTCACACATAGAGCTTAATAATGCTTAAAACTAAGATCTGATCTTAAAACAAAGGAAGCACAGTCAGTGAATAATCATCGTCACCATGAAGGACTGTATTTCACTTGGCTGACATGCAGAACGGCCAATCAAACATAAGTACATACGTCACTGCACATGCGTGTTTAACTACACAAATGTATAACTAGCCAGCACATTCTGCCTACCATTGGAGAGCCTCTGCCGGCCTGGCTGCGAGCAGGGTCTCTGGTGGAGGGCCACTCCGGCCCAGAGGAGCGTTTATTTAGGCCTGGGCTGGCCGGCGTGCCTCCTCAAGTGGAAGCGAGACCGAGACGCCCCGTCTGACCCAGCCGTCCTGTCACGGTGCCTGCTGCCAGGTCTCGGGTTCCCACTTAAGAGATCTGAGCCCACTCAGGCAGCAGTGTCCTCCAGGACCACATGCTTCTGGTTGTTGAAACCCTGCCCGAGGGCCAGGGTTCTAGCTGGTTTGCGTGGTGTCTGCTCTGCGCTTTTGTAGAGCTCACAGAATAAATAAACTTCTATGAAATACATCTGATCTCTCAATGTGTCTTCCATGCATTGTAAATGAGATATACAATCAATGCTTCCATTTAGTGAGGAGTCAGAAAACCGTGGACAGTAGCTCCTCCCACATGCGGCAGGAGTGTCAAGTTTAGGAACACATTTTTGGACAAGAACAAGTGTCCAGAGGCAAGTTCATTGAGCATCAAAACAGAGCCTGTGGATGAAAATTTACTGTGCAAATCGTGTTTGTTGTGAATGCAGCATTAGAAGAGTATGTTCCCTCAAGAAGTTGTGTTAAAAAAGTATATATTGATGGTGGTTTCTGGTTGCAAAACGTATTTTCTTTTATGAAGTTGGGGCAGAATGCAGGATATCACCCCCAAGTAGCTTGTAAAGGTCATGTAGCAACATGCAGACAGCCCTCATGCAAACCAGGGGCATCAAAGATTGTGTTGTAATGGGTAGCTGAAACACACTTGTCCACAGGAAACATTTTTTGAAGTGAGATGAGGGTGCAATGGCAGACAAAAACACACAAACACCAGTGCAGGGTCAGTAATGAAACCTCCAGTCTCCTCGGAGGGGAAATAACAAATGCTCAGACGACAGAAAAAAAATCTGGATTGTGTCTTTAATTGACCTGGTATTTTACACCACATGATGGATGGATTCAGTAGCACACATTCTCTCACCGCCTCCTTTTTCCTCTGTGGGGTAAGATTGCTCTGGCTGCAGTGAACTGGGCCAATCGCTTTGGCATCTAAGATGTGAGGAGCAGCTGGTAAGTGCATGGCGTTCACACGGGGTATTGGTTGCAAGCAAAACATTCAGCACTCACATCAAACTCAAGAGAGAGCACTAGCATGCATGCACACTACAAGAACACACAACTCTTCCTGAGTTAACTGCTGTAGATGGTTTAGAGGGGTGGTCAAGTGGATCCCCTGTATGAGCACAGCATCCAAACTGCAGACAAGATGAAGTGGAACAGGTCCGACTGTAATTTGGGCTTCTTGGTAATTGGCCTATGTGGACTTATTTGTATCGTTTCCAAGGCAACAAGCTTGTTTCTCTATATATGAGGACGGCAGGGGGTTAGGATGGGAAAACGGAGTGGAAGACTTCATCTAAGGAATACGTTAAGAAAAGTAAAAAAAGAAAACTTTCTTCTTTTTAAACAAAATTGTGTTTTAAAAGTTAGTCGATTTTATGAATTAATCGCCGACTAAAAAAAATGTTTTTTCTTTATGAACCAAAACTGGAAACACACATGAATGTGAATTGCTCACAGGGGTGGATTTCTATTTCAAGCAACAACCTTTTAGTTTGTTTCATAAACTTTTCTATTTTTTTGTCTTGATTTTATTTTTACTAGATGAAAGGAGGAAGGCAGAGATTGATATAAGGCAGAGGATGCCACTAAAAATATAGAGAGTGCAAAAGCAGGTGATTGTTGAAGGGTCAACTGTGTGGTGGAGGACAGATAAGAGTGGAGATAAGTGGAGGACAGTTTTACTTATTTGATGACCAGGGAAGCTTCGATTTTCTGTGATTCACTTTAAGCTTTCATGTAAACGCTGTGGAGGTGAACAGAGTGGATTAGAGTTGAAAGCTGCATTTCTGATATGGGAAGTCAACAACACTGCATGCTGAAACACTCAGTGTGAACATTTCATTTCAGGCCTGTGAAACTTTGTGTTTTTTTTTCCTAGAAAACTTTCTCTAACAGACAAACGGTTGAGTTTGGATGCAATTGTCAATATTGCTATTTTCTGGAATGAAGGAAAACAAATTTTAAAGTGATCTTCATGTTATCAGTCATTCATAAGTGGAAAAATGTCAGTGTAAAATGTAATGATCTCTTTAATATGCAGAATTAATAAACACATTTGACCAAAAAGGATTATTCATCTTACGTCCTTCAGAAGTTCCTGTTTTTTTCAGAAGCTTCAAGTGGTGTCAATAATTGGGAGCAGTTCTTTAGTAAATAACGTTATTGGTCTTTTATATTGTTTTTATGTTTTGTCCCTTTACCATGCATCAATTTTCCAAATGCTTTTTTTTAAGAAGTTGCTGGAGCCTATCCTAAGCTTTGTTGTGTGAAGGCGGGCTACATTACAGGGCCACACAATAAGCCACATTCACACCTAGAGAAAATTTAGTTACCAATTGACCCACAAGGCTTTTTTTCCCTTTTGTCTATTGCGTGAAGAAAACCCATGTGTTCAAGATTAGAACATGCTAACTCCACCCATAAAGGTCCTAGCTGGTACTTGTAACAGCTAGGACCAGCTTGTAACCAGGGCCTAGTAGCTTTGAGGCAAGAATGCTACACAATAATTTCAAAGTTTATTAGATTTGGTTTGGAAGAGTGGCTGTAATTGGCACAATATCGTGGGTGTCTGGTGTTGTTGTATAGAACAGATATATTTAGTGAATGTTGTTTTAGTAATTAGTGATTGCTAATTTAGATTTTGAGTAGGAACCAGCCACTGTGTGGTTCAGTGACTACACATAAACCCAAACCAACACCCTTCCCCCACCATGCCTAGCATCATCCTTGCAGTGTTTTTGCTGATTTGCAACTTTTTTTTTATTATCAGCTTATTGCTCTGTAGACTGAACAAACACCCCCACTCTTACTTCTGAATTTATTGTATTGACTTTAATAAGCCAGCTGCTGTAAGGCAGTTGCAAATAAACAATAAGGCTGGGAGTGAGCACTTTTACACTTGGAAGTTGATAGAATTTCATCTGTTCAAATTAAAAAGTTTATTATGAACCTAATTTCTTTACGCTTTCTTTAGCTACATACCTCAGAATATTAAAAATAAAAAAGTAGTTCACTGCGTTCCCAGAGGTGGTGGTCCTAATCCTCTTTGAAGAGCAGTCTTTGCAATCATTCTTTCAGGGTCATCGACTCTCTGGCTGTTTGAGTGAATGGAACGTGAAAGCAACAATCTGCCTTTAAGCCAAAGAAGCAAAACTGTTGTGACAGAGGAGAGGTCAGCTCCGCACAATCTTAAAGATTCTCTCACGAAGGAGAAGCCTGGCTGTGCGATCAAAGAGAAATATGGGCTGTCTATGCCTCTTTACCTCGTCTCTGATCAGTCATGCGGCGCTGTACTTTTATGTCCTGGCAGAAAGGTGGACTGAGGTGGAGCTTGAGTGTGTGTGCTGTTCTTTACTCTGTCAGTCATGTTTATTCTTCTTGTCCTGACATGCACTGGCCTGGTGTGTGTGCTCCACTCTCACTACCTCATTTAACTCAGAAATCAGAGAAAGTGAAAAGATTGTCATATGGTGAAATATGTTAATCCTAAACTCTCAGGACAGAATTCTGGGTTTTTCACCTCAACAAAGCCGCCAGGGATTCTTTTTTTTTTTTTTTACCAAATTGTTTTATTAGAATTTTAAAGAAAAGCGGGTTACCTGTTGTGCTTCAATTGCACCAATACTGTGAACACTTGGTGGAGGCTATGAGGTTTTTGGAATTTTTCCTCCTTTGAATGGAGGAAAAGATGAGAGCTGAGATGAAAGATTTTAACATTTTTTCACTTTTAAACAAGAGCAGACTTTGATTTTCATGATATGCTGAAGCTTCCATTGATTAAATTAACTGAAAACGTATTGGTGACTTCCTGTCAGGATTGTGAACTTTGGTTTAGAATCTGTTGTGCTTTTTGATCATGTTCTGTTTTCTGAATTGTCTCTCAGTCACCAGTTTCAGGTTCATGATCCTCAGCTGTCTTCATTTCTGTTAATCACCTGAGCCTATTTAGGTGTCTGTGTGCATTACCACTGTGATGCAACCACTTGAAGACAACTAAATTCCTGAATGTCTTTATTTTCTTCGTCCAAGCCGGCATTTGGCTTTAAACAGTACGGCTGGATAGCTCCAATATTTCTTGCCTTTTCTGTAGCACTGTTTAAGTTATTTTTGGGGTGTGAAGGAGCTGTAAGCTAGCTGGAGAGAGTGTGAACAGACGGATGATCGGAAGTGGGGGTGGGCTTACAACAATTCTGCTCCGTAGCCAGAGGTTATTTTCTAACAAAATACTGCTGCTCTGCAGAAACTATGTCCTAGAAAAATGAAACAGGTTTTATAAATTTTAGCTAAAAATTGCATAGTGATAATTAAAAAACAGCGGAGATGCTTTTACAATAAAGCAAAAGGTGATTACAGCGGGACATTTAAAAAAAATCAATGAACCAGAAAGAAAACAAGATTTCTTTGTTAGTTATCCAAAGAAAGTAGATAGAATTTCATCATGGGATAGAAATAGCCAAAAAAAAGCCTTTGAATTAAACTGAAACTTCTTTCCAAGTTCGCCACCCCCCCCAGACACACACACACACACACACTTCCACCACCACTACCCCACCCCTTTAAAAAAAGCTCTAAGAACAAAGATGGCTAATGAAGACCGCGGATAGCAGCGATGTGAGGGAAAAAAATTAATTGGTAATTGTTATCCGTGTGGCGCCAGGGCTACTTCATGGTCCTCGGCAGTGACCTTTCTCAAAGGAGAGCTTATTGCATTCATGTGGACATTGTCACAGAACTCTCATTAGCACGGAAACACCACGGATAGCTGCTGGAGATTTTCAGAGAAACAAAGAGGAAGAAAAGAAACAGTGATACTAGCAAACATCAGTGAAGGTTTGAGTATTTTCTTTTCCTTGTGGTGGCAGGTTAGGGATGTAATGAGTCGGTGACGGTCAGGAGTTTACTGGGCCGATTGATGCTTAATGAGTGATAGACTGAGAGGAAAGTTGAAAGGACCACAGAAAAAGAAAAGATGAGGAAAAGTGGGCACATCTATTTCAACAAACATTCTTTGATCTGTCTAGAAAAATGATGAAAAATGTGAAAAAGAAATGGAAAAAAAAGAACATTTCTGTTTATACTTTAAAAATACTTCAGTAATTACTGCAAGCATATTGCCTCGTAACATTGGATCTCTGGTGCTGCAATGCCAGACAAGCCAATACTCCAGATTCGTTCTTTCAACAATCAGTGTGTTTGATGCACAGTATTCCCTCTGCTTATTGACAGGAAGTGATGTACACAGCAACACAAAGTGATGTATTTGAGCTCAGAGATCAGATTTCATCCTGCGGAGCTGCGGCGGTTGAAGCTAAATCACTGAGTTTATGGATGCGGCCTTCTGGCTATATGTCACAAACACTCCAAAGGCTTCACCGCTTCGCATCTTGGTGATCAATCCCATCAGTTTCAGTCTTTGACATATATGAGGGGCTTTGATGTCTTCATTACCAGAGATGGAAAGAAAATAGAGACTTGGTTAAGTTAAAGAAAGCTCAACCAGATCTGGCAACATGGGGCATCTGTGTCAGCTTCAAGTTGATATTTTTAAAAACATTAAATTAATGGTTTTAATATAGCATTTTTTTATTCCTTAGTGTTGACATCAAAGGTGTAAACATTCATTCACATCAGTCAAATTCAGTTCGGACCTTGAAATTCTCAGTTTAATTAAAAATGTGTCTGATTTGAAAGAGTTCTTGAAATAGGAAAATGACATGTAGGATTTCCCTTTTTATGTCTATGTAGTCGTTCTGAACTTCTTTTGAAAGAGAAGATTTTTGATCATTTCCAGCCTCTTCAGAATTTCTCAGCCCTTTGGACTTATAACATTAGGGCTTAGCTACATGTGGATGTAGGGAGAGAATGTACAGTGTAAGTCCAGAAGTGTATGGTGTTTTTGCTTTTATTTTGCAAGAACTAAAATTTAAAGATGGCAATTTTTTAGAATTACATGGATTTTGTGCGCTCATTGTTTTTAGATATGGTTTAAACGCTTAAGCTATGTTCACATCTTGGGTTCAAGCTACTATTTTCAATCAAAAGTCTGTGTAAAGACGTGTAAGTGTGAATTCAAAACTCTCGCATTCATGTGTCGCTATGCAAGATTATAAGTTCGTTTTCAGGCTTAAGATAAACAAAGTGCGTTCCCTGAACATGTGTCGAAAGTTAAACCAGTTGAACTTTGACCAATCAGGGGCTCGGATTTGTTAGTGATGTATGGCTGGTGTCCCTTTTCATCCACGGGAGTGCCAATTGTTTAAATATTAATCATGAAGCAGAAATTAATAATTGTGGTTTTTGCCTGGCTGGAATTATACGACACAAAGTCTTTTATATGTCAGAATAGAGCTGTGAAAGATAAATTCTGGAGCCAGACAGTCCAGTGTGAAAGTCGTATGCTAAAAGCGTGGTCGAGAATGTGTGTTTAGCACGTTCTTGAAAGTGTGTCACATGCCTGGTGTGAATGTAAGATTAGGTTCTTCAATGGTTTTAAAGTCTCTCTATACATAGAGGATAATTACAAGAGTTACAAAAACAACATTGTGGAATGAGACACTGAAATACACAACAATTCCACTGTGAGGGGAGATTTTTTGTGCTGACAAATGATTCTTTTGAACCATTTATCAGTTTTAGGAAATATCAACTTCATTTTGAACTGTAAGTTTCATAAGGAGCTTTTTTCCCGTGTCAAAACCAGTTTTAACGTGACAACACATTAAAAATATAACTGTTTCATCCTTAGTTTAAAAAGCAAAACATTTTCTTTTCTTCTCTTTTCTTTTCTACTGTGATCTCGACTGATCTATGGACCACCCTAAGCCATCCTTCTCTCTTTCATATCCTATTATAACTTCTCCCTCGGGTCCTAACTTTAATGAAAAAGGAATGAAAGAAATCCCCAACCCATCAGCTTGGTTAAAGAATTATTGGACAATTCAAGCTGCTTTAATTCAGGGGTTTCCATGTACAGGCAGGGCACATGCTGCAGACAGCTGTCTTTGAACCTTTGCCTGTTTGATGCTGTTCGTGCTGTTTCTGGAGCCACACTGTAGGTGCAGATAGACCAACGAAAAAAAGGTCAAAGAGCAAAAAAAAAAAAAAGATACAATACAGGGTTTCATGTACTATGTTCTTTCATATTTTATTTCATACTTTTCATATTTTAAAATTGAATACTGTAGAGTTTGTCTTTACTTTGTCGTAGTTTTTGATTATTTTGTTATATGGTATTACTAAAAGAACAAGCTGAAGTGGTCATATCTTACTGTCCTCACCTGATTTCTCTCTGCTTTGCCACTGTTTTACAGGCTGTGATTTATTTCTGTGACTGTCCAACAAATTAAAAATATCACCCTAGTGCTTTGCAGTATATTACAATAGACTCTAAGAAACTCATCAAAATAATGGAGAAAAATGATCTGGCTGCTCACCCGTTCCCTCTTTTCCTGGGACGCCCACTGCTTCAATCTTTTGGCTAATAAACGTGCGCTCGGTGGGGATTTGCCAGCGCACACACAACTTTGAGGTGGAGGTGGCAGTCAGGAGTGTGTGATGCCTGGTTCCCAGTGAGAGCCGTCATTTCTGCATGGTGGTTTTCATCAGCAGCAAAGATGCACACACACATTCACTCAACGACAACAATCACAAATTTCTTGTTTGTGTGTATGCAGTTGTGTACTTAATGGCCTGAAAGGCTGAAGGCTGATTGTTTCTCTAGCATCCACGTCTCATCAGAAAACTTGGTTGTAACAAAAAAGAAATCTGCATGGAGGAGTGTTTGTTGCTGGTGTGAGACTCGCAAGACACTGCTGCTGATTTACTCACTTTGTTTTCTTTTTTCCTCATTAAAATCTTTTCTTATTTAATGCTATCTTTTGTTTTACACTTAGTATAAATACAAAATGAAAGGAAATTTCTACCTTCCTAGAAGGCCCAAAGCTCTTTACAGACAGTGTCTTTCACCCATGCACACACACATTCACACACTGCCGAAAACCGCAGCCAACCTATAACCACCAGGAACAATCTAGGGTTCAGTGTCTTATCCAAAGGCACTTCAACACATGGGAGACAAGGGGGACAAGGCTGGAACCGAACTTATGATCTCTTGATCTGAGGTGGAACCCTCTTCTTCGACACCTCAGCCGCCCTCGATGACTATTTGACTATTTCCAAACCAATCTGCAAAAAACAAACAAACAAACAAATATTTA
The DNA here is from genome assembly GCA_014656515.1 of Oryzias celebensis. NCBI lineage: Eukaryota > Metazoa > Chordata > Actinopteri > Beloniformes > Adrianichthyidae > Oryzias > Oryzias celebensis. The sequence goes on from BNCR01000005.1 coordinate 12,682,608, forward strand.
ATAGTAAATTCACAAGAACTGGCCTAAAAATGTATGACGAATATCTTCAGTATGACTGTTTTATACATATAAAAGACAATTCTTAAATATATTTAATATTGTCTGTTTTTGAAAAAGAACAAGACAAGGATTAAAGGTTCAATCAATACAGTTTTCTCTAAGGTAGAACATATAACATACAGCTGCTTTTCATGTCTTGAAGACATTTAATGATACCGTTCTAGTTTACCAAGTACAACTCAGTATAATCTCCATTAAAACCTATAAAACTACATGAACAGTAAAAGATTCAGACCAGTGCCCCATGCCTGAATATCATTGCTGTTTATAGAGAACAAACTTTATGGCCCATCTTAATATCTCTGTAACATATTCAACCCTTGTTAAAAGGTTATTTAAAAAAATGCAACACCGGGAAAAGCAATAACAATTGTGTACTTTAAATGTGTTTTCACAATTTGTATTAGATTGACTGTACATGACAACTGGATTGTGTGACCCAGCCCGTCTTTTGTTCCAAATAGTAAGTATTCACTAGCTCCAAGCCAAAACCCCCTTATTATTGTGTTTTTTTTCTGTAGTCCAAGATATATATAAGTTATAAACTAACCAGATCAGATAACTCAATAAAAATGTATGGTTTCATGTTAAACACCTAAACCGTTTGATAGACAGATTCTCCCGAACCCGTGGTCAGGTGGTAGGGGTGTGGACCTCCAACAAGCTTACTCTTAATGGGCAAGAGTGGCTCCTATAGAAAAAATGACTCAGACCTACTCGAACCATTAACTACTTGATACCTCTGGTTTCAACGTGACAAATTCCATGTTGCGAAACAGTGGCGACTGAATTTAGTTCATTTGATTGGAGCATAGACTGTTTATAATAATGGACATAACATGGTATTGATGTCACCCATAGGGAATGCCTTACCTTTGGCCCTCGCGACATCAGGTCAGAGACTTCTCCGTCACTTCCTGTGATATAAAAGTACAGCTATGAACAACAAAAATGGAGGTCATCCAAGAGCTCATTTAGTACTTTGTTTATAGAAAACATTTCATTAGGTTTGAGAGAAGATTGCAGGCAGCCAAGAGGAAAACAGTCAAAAAAAAGTTACGAAAGCTGTTTGGAAACATTGCCGCTGGTTTGGCGTTTTCTATTGTCGTAATGATCGTCTGCCAACCAACAGGTTTCCTCGTGTAACGGCAGTAGCTCCGCCCTAACCGGTTTGTTCCATTTTTCTAAAAATGGTACAGCTGTGTCCAGCTTAATGGGCTCACTTTGTTATGGAAACGTTCAGAATATCGGACTGTACCACACTGTACTATACTGCACAGTGGAAAAAGAGGCTTTTATTTTGCTGATTAAGTATGTCATCCAGCATTATTATTGTCCTTCATACGTGCTGGACTCAAATCAAGTAAACAGTTTGTTTCTTCAAAAACATGTGGCCCAGAACACACCCTCCTTTACCAGCGACTTAGAACCGAATCAGGTCTACTCCACATAATAAGAGCTGAAAGAGAGCAGATTGTTTGTGTCCATGTAAGGAAACCACAGAGTAAAACGTGTTTGTCAGAGCAGAAATGTGTACGTCTTGTGTGGGTTGGAGTGAATATTTTTGAGCTCATTAGGAGCAGGCAGCAGACTTCAGTAACCTCTCTGTTCTTTGTCCACTTTCTAACTACTGATGAGAGCTGCAGAGGAGGGAGGAAGGCAGAAGAGGTGCATGCAAATTAGTGAGAGACAGGAGAAAAAAAACAAGCAGAGCGTGATTACAAAGAACGACAGGAACACAAGGAAAATAAAGGGGTTAGAAAGCAAAAGAAAAAAATACAATCCTGAACAGATATATTAAAAAACATTCAATAGACTAGATAGAGGAGCGAAAAGGAAAACATTTTGAAATAAAAGAGAAACAGAGTGATGAATCAAGACAAGATAACAAACCGAGATCAAGTGAGCTTAGACAAAAAGATACAAATTTAAGGAGAGTGATGTGAGAGACTTCTGCCTCTGTATCTGCATATTGTGTTTGCTTTGGCAATAAGGATATCTTCTCCACATTTTTAAATTAAACTGAAAGAAATGAATGCATAAATTAAAATCTGCCGGCAGAGTTCTTTGCCAGCCCCAAACTCAATCTTATGTGTTTTTCTTCCTATTGAGATTTATGAATGATAAATTGAGCCTGTCCTTTTCTTTCTGCGCCATGGCGATGGAAGGGGGCCCGACATTTACTCTGGGATAAAAGCCACAATGATGAGAGCTTTGTGGGGCTTTTATGAAAACGCACTCGCTCCCTCATGAAGGCGTTCGGTAATATAAACATGTCATTTTCATTTATCAGCGCTGGTAGCAGAGTTCAAAATTTGCATATTGTGTAGACTGCTTTAAAGTTGCTGAAAAGTTGGATCAATTTAGATTTCATCAACAGGATGAAACATCAGCAAAAAGTAAGGCTTCATTCAATGTGTCACATCATACAAAGTGCTACTCTTATCATTTTCTACTCTCAATTCTCTCCACTCTCTCCACTAGCTTACAGCCTCTGACAACCCAAGCTAAAATTAGCCGTGCAACAAAAATAGCCAGAAATATCAGGGCTATCCAGCTGTACAGTTTTGATTCAGATGCCAGCTCGGAGATGCAAAACAAAGACATACAAAGATCTCTTTGTCTGCAAGTGGATGCACAGAAACGGAGCAGAACAAGGAGCTTGTGGCTTTTTGTCTCCTCCTGATTCACCACAATTTGAGTAAAGAAATACTCAAACGCTATTTTAATCTTAATATATATATTTGTATTTCATCGCTCCAAAAAGGCCACAAGATCATGTCAAAAACACCCAAAACCCAGTTTTTATTGTAGTGATTTCTTATCCAAACGGTAGAGAACGCTTAGAAAACGAATTCTCAAAAGCACTGATTGTGTTCATTACTCTGTCAAGGCAATACGCAGTAGATTCCTACATTTCACACGAACATTTTATGCATACAGATTAGCATTTTGTGCTCACAATTAATATCATCAATTCCTGTTATCAAATTGTAGCTACAAAATTTTGATTTGTGCCCAGAAAATGCTGATTTGTTGGCATAAAATGCTACATTTTTGCAATTGATGCTAATCTGTGAGGACAAAATGCTTCTTTGTTTATAAAAAACACAAATTTGTGTGCACAAAATGCTAATTTGTGTATGCAAGATGTCAGTTTATGCCCATAAAATGCTTATTTGTGTCTACAAAAAAATAATCGATTGGCCAGAAATTTTTAATTTGAGGCAGTCATTTATTTATTTGTTGGTCATGTCTAAGGCTCTGTATGTTTTGGAGAAAAGTTGCTGAAACTTCATATATTCGGTTTTTAAGACAACTGTTTTAATTTCTTCTGTGTAAAATGTTTTGCTTCTTGTGAATTATAAACAAATTTCAATCTTGCACATAACACAGAGTAACATGAGGCACCAATCGTTGATTTCTGTTTGACACAGAAGGCACCATTTAAATAGAAACTAAGGAAACAATAAGATCGGTTTCTATGATGTGCAGTTTTGCTGCTGACTCATTAAGGTTCAGCATAGAGAAATCATCTTTGCATTCTGGTAGTCAAAGCCATTGTTATTTATTTATTTTATCTGCCAAGTGAAGTCCTACTGGTTAGTTTACTCTGAGTTTTGAAAGTCTGAAGGTTTTTGAGAGCAATTGATAGCAATTATAAGATAAATTATTCTTTTTGTTTAGCATTTTAGCTTTAACATTTTAAAAGATACTCGACTCAAAGACTTGATTTAATTCTCTCAAGAGATTTGTAAATAGTCAGTCGAATGCAAACAAGACTTAATAAATTACATTCTACTGTTTGTGTTTCTGTCAATATTCCATTAAGCTGACAAAGTAAAAGTCACTGTTGCTCTGCGCTTATCCTTGAACAGAGAATTAGAATAGAGGAAAGGCTAATGCTCCTGTAAAAGTGGGTTTTAAAAAAAAAAACTGGAGTTTTTTTTTTAAATCCACTTTTTTATTTTAAAACATACAGCATACTCTAGATCCATGAAAAAAAATCATATTCATAAAGACAGATCAAAGACAAGGTTGATGCTCAATGTCATTGATGTCACATTTAGAAATAAGCATTTCTTTTTTTTTTTTTTTGCCTTCACTTGACTGTTTGGAAATCAAGCGGTCAAGTAAAGATTTTATTTCTTTGATATTATGTGGTTTGTATTGAAAATCATTCTGACTGAAAATAATTCAAGTTCAGGGAAGCTTTCAGAATATTTTAAGATGATTATTTAATTCATTAGAGTAACAGCTTGAAAAATCGCAGTTCTTTTTCAAAAACCACAAGGCATTTAAGGTTCTCTTAAAAATGTTGAAACTTAACCTTTCTCGCACTGCAAAGTTTCCATGTAACAGAAAAACACATTTTTCTACATTCTTGAATACAAAAATATGAAATGCAGTTAGGGAGCGCTATATAATGCCTTTTTTTGCCAGACTTAAAATCTGTACCTGATGAGATGACAGATTATTTACAGTTCAGTTCTTCCTTTCATTCTCTGCTTTCACTTCTTCCAAAATGTTCCAACTTCAGTTTCCCATCATCCTGGATTAGTGAGAACCACTTGATATCACATTGGACAATACAAATTAGCTCCCGTGGAGCAGCAGAACAAATGATCACCAAGGGACAGATCATTTTTATTCTTTGAAATCTGAATCATAAAATTCAGAAATCAAAAGCACTGCGAGGGGTTCCTTTTTTAAGTGATCAAGGGAAAATGTTTTAAAGAGAGATTCATCTTCAGAGATGAGATAAAAGATGAGACCCACAAGGTATGATCACTCGGGACATCAAACCCTTTTGAGGACTTTAAGCAGAAGACGCTTCTTTTTGTGATTCAATTTGACTTTTAGGGGTATAATTGGCTGGATGACATTATTCTAACGAGCAGCTGCACTCAGGCTTTTAATCTCGGCCCTCCAGCATCTCCCAAGCTTTCCTCCACTTTCTCAGTCACAGCGACTTCTTTTAATCTGAGCATAAACTCACTCAGTACCTCCCTCCATGTCTGTTTCCATCTCTTCTTCCAGGTCACAGCCTGGATCCCTCTCCTTGTCGCTCTGTCATTTCCAGCCAATTAGTGGCTGGCTTAAGGTGCTTAACCCTGAGCCCCGCCATCAATTGGCTCATTATGTTGCTCCTTTGAATCTGTCTTTGTCAGCTTCTCTCCATCACTTTTTGTCTGTCTTCTGGCTTTTGTGTTCCTTTTTTTTCCAACTCCTCCTATTCTTGATTGAGTTTTGTTACATTCTAAACCATTTTTTTGAATTTAATGATATTGTCTGTTCATCTTCTGCTCCCTGTTGGATCTTTTCTTTTGTATTACTTTTCAGCACCATGTCCTGCAACCCTCAGTCCCTCTCTTTGCTGCTCCTACCCCCTTTTTCTCAGAATGCCACAACTCAATTGTCCCTTCCTTTGCCTGCAGGCATCGATGATATTAATGAAGCAGGATTCGAAATAGATTTTCTTTCTGCTTCGTTTTGAATTACATTACTACACAGTTCTGGCCCTGAGCGTTCCTCTTACTGCAGCTTTTGATTTCACGATATACATTCAGTCTGAATCTTTCCTGGTGAAAGTTTGCAGCTTTAACCCTGGAAGATGCTGCAATGCTTGTAATCACTTCACAGCTCCAGCAGGATGTGATGCTTTTTGACCCCTACATTGATCAATAAAGCATCAGATTCTGCCTTTCGTCGTGCTCAGATCAGGTCAAAGATTGCTTCAAAACCTGCAACTGTGACGCTGGCTAAGCTTCAGAGCCTCAGTCTTTACTCCTATGAGGGAAGCAGTCTTCCTGAGTTCAGGACAAAAGATTGTTAGACATTGGAGAACTGTTAGCACAATCTGCATCAAATTGCAAAAAAAAAGAATTATCACAGGCTATTAGGATGCAATTGGTAGTTTCTAATAAGTGATCAAAAAACGAGGCAAAAACTTTTCCAACAACTAAAAAAAAAAGTTTTACATATTTATACAAAACCTGATTTTAACAAACTAATGGAATAAGGGGATTTTAATGTTTTTGGTAAGCCAATTCTGCATGTTAATGTCCAAACCCAGAGATTGTCTCATTATAAGTTGTTTTTGTAAAAGGGTTTGAGTAAACTGAGATCACGCTGGAGTTTAGTTTTAAAATAAAGCAAAACATTTTTTTTAAAACCCAATCAAGCGTGTAATGATATCTTATTCAAAATTACATAAATATTCATCTTATTTTTGTCAGACTTCTGTTTCCTGGTGGTTTGACTGAATGACAGATGAAAGGTATAAATAAAAGTTAAATGTCTGTATACTTCAAAATTACAAACATGGTGTCTTAATTGCATGTTTAACCATCCAAATGTTTGATAACATTGGATTTTTAATCTTCTCTGATACTGAAACTAGTATTCATGAGAAGTTTTCCCACTATTTAAAAAATCATTTGCATTTAAGTCCTTTTTAAACCCTAAAAGCCAAGAGTGCTCTGACATTTGTGAAGGGCAGTCGTCATAATTACTGTTTTGTGTTGCAGTTGTCCATCCAATCACCATGTTAATGCATATTAAACAAAAGCTGCACTTTGCTCATCATACAAACTTGTATGACCAATCAGAACAGGTATAATTATTGGGTTTAGAAAATACATAACTACAAAATGAGAGATCCAGGTTCACATTTTTGTACTCTTTTCTGTGAAGAAAGACCAATTTAGATTAAAGACTTTCTTTTATTAAACTTAAAGCTCTACTGAAAAACTTTAAACTGTCTTCTAAAAATATTTTTTTTCACTTGAAAGGTTAATAAATAATCTTTAAATGATGCAGTTTTTTCTGTTGTTTAGTTCATCATTCTTAATAGAAAAAAATATAGAAACTGGTTTAAGTAAGAATTGTTTAACGGTAAGGTTGTTAAAAACACATTTTTAATAATGAAGAAGCAGTAAAAAGCCAACGAAATAAACTCACAGTCCATCTTGTAATTAGATACTCCGCAGTCTTTAGGTCAGTTCATTTATAACACATTTGGCTTTGTACTGTAGCTATGATTATTATAAACCAATTTATTGTAAAGATTCTAAATCTTTGAGATACAATCAGTCATGAGGTTTGCTGAAGTTCTGCTTTTTTTCAGTTGAAAGCAGTTTCACCCTTGACCTGTGCAAACATCAGGATGCAAATAGCCACATACTTTTTAACCCACTTTGAAATCTTCCATTAACCTTTCACCCTTGTTTTATTTGATTTTTCTGCAAAGTAGATTCATAAGTTTAAAAACATGTTGGTGCAGGTTTGAAAGACCCCCCTCCCCGGACCACCTACATCTGTATGATCACCAAATGAACTTTGCTGTTTTCCTAACACTGGGACTTTGATCCGAAGTTCAATTCAGACGTTACAAGTTGCGTTTTAACTCTCATGGCTGATTCCATGCTGAGAGGCGTAATTAAAATCCACTAAAAGGCATCTGCTACCAGTCGATATAATCCAATTTATCCAAGACGTGAAGCTGTGGGGTGTCGCTTTGTCTGCTGCTGATTTTGTGTGATTCTGGTGTGTTACTTCTTGTTTTTTTCCTGCTGCTTGTAAACTCTACTGTTGTACATGAGTTGATGTTTGTAAAATTTCTACCCCGACAAGATGCACTATGAGGAGGCTTGTTTTTGTGTAAGTGTGGGTGGGCAATGAGCCACTTTAATGAGTGCAGAAGCTGTCTGATAATTTGACAAAGAGGTGGTTTGAGGTAGTTTAGTAAAAAAAAGTTGCACACATAATTTTTGTTTTTATCACACACACACACACGCGTGGATGTGTTTTCGGTTGCAGGCTGGTTGCTGTTATTGCTGAGGAGCAGGAACGTAGATAAAATGCAGTCTCTGCAACATATCAGCAGTCTCAGAAGTACTGCTGAAGATATAGTATAAAAGCCTCGGGTGGATGTGTGTGTACATGTGCATCTGTGTTGTAGTGCTGGGAGTTAGTTTATAATTTCTAGGATTAACTTGCTTGCAGCTTTTGGCTCAGGTAGTTCCAGCAATAAGCAATTTCCCTTCAAATTCATGTATATAGGCTACACAGACGCAAACATCACACACAGCCTCGAACCAAATGCTGTCCCTGCTGTGCTTCTCCCAGAGGGAGGCTCCAGGTCTTCTGACACTCATTCATCTTTTTCTCTGATTTTTTTTAAAGGTTTTAGTCATTTGGTTGTCTTTAAAACCAGAAAACGAAACACTGTAAAAAAGAGAGCAGCTTGGCCATACGAGGACATGGACAGAGGGAGTGATACAGAGTTTTCTGTTAGCAACACAATCTTAGAGTCATAGAAAAAAAAAAAACCTGTATAAGGTCACGATAGAATCTAGATGAGCACCTGCTGATTTTTTAAGTGTATATATGTAAGTATATATATGTTTGGATGAACTTTTAGTCCTTGTGGAATGAGAAAAGCCTTGTAGGGTGATCAAAAATAAGGAAATGCTGCAGCAGCTGCACAATCTATGTCAAATGTCAAACAAAAAAGTTCCTAGGTTTTATATTCCTTGGTTTTGAAGTCCCACTCCAAACATATTTTGCTCCTTCGTAAACACATTTCTATTTGTAATTTGATTATGATCATGTTGTTTTAAGCCCCCCAAAAACCTAAACAAAACTGTGTAATCATCATTAGAAATTTGCCTCTAAAATGTGGAAGGAACTGCAAGCTCACCCCCACTTCCCATCACCCATTTGTTCACATTCTATTTTACAGCCCCTCACACCACCGGCCTATTATTAACAGTGCAACAAAAATGGGGAGCCATATTTGAATCATCCAGTCATCCAGTTTTCATCCAGATGCCAAGTGGATGCATCACAATGGAGCGTAGCAGGGAGCTTGTTGCACACTCAGCGTATTTTCTATGTCCCAATACACTCTTTCAAACATTTTTTGTCTGCAACTGATTTACAACAATCTGCATAAAGAAATTCTCTGAAATGCAATTTGAAGTTTAATTTTGTCCTGCGTCATCAGAAAGATATCACAAGAACATGTTAAAAACACCAAAATATGATGCTTATTGGCATAGGTCTTTAAACATCATGTGTAGATTCTCTTCTTTTTGTGGACCAAGTTGGTCTTCAGGTAATTATTTGTATTTTAGTTGGACTTTTCACATTAAGTTTTTTTTTTGTTTTGTATGTCAAGAAAATAGATAAATATGTGTTAAAGTTGTGTAATAGCTTTACAATGTGGATAGTAAAAATATTTGTTTTCACCAAATTTAGAATGTTTTATTTCATGCCCCCCCCTTTTTTGATTTGTGGTTTGATTAGTTGATGCATAGATATAAGCTTTTTAGATATTGGGAAAAAGAACCCTCCTTTCGGCCTAAAATAGAAAACAACCTACAGACAAAAGGAAGTAAGTTAAAGCAGAAGAGTCTGAGCAGAAGCAGCCAGAACTCTGCGAAAGAAACAGAATGCAAAGAGAAAAAAAAGCCAACTTTAGGGATAAAGAAGGAGATAGAAAAATGAAATCGAAAAAACAAAACACAAAACTGAGCAACACATGAGAGGATGGGAACTGTAAAGAAGATTGATTTCTGCTCCTCCTCTTCCTCTCCCTCTCAGTGGAACGGCTCCCTAAAGTCTTTGGAATAATGGCTCCATTTCTGCTGCTCATTTGTCAGATTCAGGAAGGCATCCCAAAACACAATGCCTCACAGGGCCTTCAACTGAACTAGAAATCTTGCTGCTAAACATCCAGCAGGCTCTTAAGTACTTCCAAAAACAGAAACATAACTTTATCTTTACCTCAGGTGAAATCAAGCGGGACTTTTTCTATCCATCGGCATGCAGACTTGTTATCCGGCATTGTGTAAATGATCAAAGGTGCCTCATCCCGGAGTTGTAGTGAAGTCAAACACGGTTAAATGTGGTGCTTGAAGGCTTTGTTTTGGACATGAAACACTGAATTTGTACAGTGGTACATGATATTTGAGTAGCTTCCCTTTCTGTCTCCCACAACACCCTGCAGAGTTCAAGAGCCTTGAGGAACATGAAAAGATGTAGCAAAAGATACCTCCTATCTCTTAAAACCTACAAACTTAAAAAATGAACAAACTAAATAAAACAATTATTTTATCGTATTTAACCCTCTAAAAAAGAAAAATTAAATGTTTTTGGAATTAAGATGTTTTTAAACTGTTTGATGAAATCATAAAAAAACAAAAAATACAATACAATTTCTTAATTATAAATATCTATTTTTTATATATATATATTTATATATATGTCTGTGTATAGAGCATTGTTTATGTTACGTTGGGCGATTTGATAGGTTTTAATTCACTTCAATATTAGTTTAAGATGCAAAAATATTGACATGGGTGTTAAGGAAAAAAAGTGCCTAATTTACCTACTGTCTCAAATTTGATCCACACATTTTTAACATGGTGTAACTGTACTGCAAAAAATAATAATTAGTAAACGTTACTTTCTTTCAGTATAGTAAGTATTCATTTAAGAAAATGAATAACAGAAGAAGAGTTATCTTTACCATAAAGTTTTTGAAAATTGTCAAATCCTTTTATTTCCAAAGGTGTTTCTCAGATTCAATTGAAGCAGCAAATGTTAAGGAAAAGCCCTTCTACTGTCCATAGTGGAATGATGATTAACTGCAGGGTAGAAAACATTGAACTAGTCATAAACAATGTGTTTTTAAGTAAAGTTTAGACCATGCTAATAAGATAGGGGTCTCAGAAATGTGTTTATCAAAAATGATACTATTGAGGGTTAATTAACAGAATGCTGGTCATCTCTGAACTATCTTAAAAAACATCTATGGATAATTTTCTCATTGTTTATTATCAAGTAAAAATGACTTTTCAACAGATAAGATGAGGAAAGTAATTTAACATGCAAAGTGTATTGTGGATGTTACATCAATGCAATGCAAAAACCCATTGGAGAGAAGAGCAACATCAACACTAAGGCTCCTCTAGAAGAAATGAACAAGACAACAGTCTTGTAAATGCTCTAATATCTGTACACACTAAACAGCTGGTCAGTCTGTGTGCACTGATGATGACCACTAATGCCTGAGCATGATGGGGTACGGATAATGGTGAGGGCTGTCAATTTCTGAAAATACCAACTTCGTTGGGCACAATGTCGCTTTTACTATGGTCACTTACAAAAGGATTACTATCACTTTATTCATGCTCTTTTTTGTTTTTTTTCCACAAAAAGTGGACTATTTGATTGGTGGTTTGGCTCGTTTGTCATGATAACACTTTAACGCAATGCGTCGCTGGACTGGCAGACCTTTACTGCGGCAGCAAAGGAAAGCAATTTATATGCTGATCCTCACGATAGGTTGAGTAAAGCATCAGTTCAGAGAGAAAGTTCACTTCTTACCACATGTTTTTGTCTAGAAGGTGAAGCAAAAAGTTTGTCTTAAAGAAGCCTACGCAGTGATATCGAACATTTGGGCTCTGTGACGGGATCTTCTTTTATAAGTGTGTGTCAACACCCAGCAGCCAATCAGATTTGAGTATTCACCCAGACCAATTAAAGTGCAGAAACATGTTTGTTTCTTTAGGCATTTTTTTTTCCTTGGAGTAATACATAAAAATCTTTAAAGTTCTTTAGAGTTCTGCTTATTACTGTTGATGTGTTTTGCGCACACAAATTAGATTTCTGAGACATCTTAGTTAACATTTTACAAATAAAACATTTCAGACAATAAAAATGAAGGAAAAATGTTCTTTCTGGCCTTTTATTTTTTTAAAAGCCACATATTGTCATGTAAAATTTACCTAGTAAAACATTGTGATTAATCACAATCCAAGTGGGATTCATCTGATTAATTTTTTATTTGATTGACAGCACTAAAAATGTTATAAGTAATTTATCTGCTGTCAGTCCAAATGCAACTTCTCTTTGTTTAGTCCATTCACCCACACATAGAATCCAAAGACAAACTTTGTTCATGTATCAAGTTACACCGTGGCAGCTGTTCCTTGAAGTTTAATGTTTTCATAGATGGAAACCAAAATGCCCGTCGGCCAATTTTTGTCACTGTTGTCCTTCTGATATCAATGAGCGCTCCTTTGGTCCAACACCAGGACAGGGACTTCATATCTGGCTGCAACATGCATTCACTGTTTGGCGATGTCACATTGGGCACCAGCTGTGCCTCCAACAGTGCCCTTTCACACCATGTGATGGCTAACATGCCAAACCTTGACCGGTCCTGATTAATGAGGACAGCAGCCGTGCCCACTGCTGGGAATATGTCCCAACGAAAGCATACAATTGTTCTTCCTCCGCACAGACACATTTTTCCCATCTGTCAACTGGCACGTTTTCTTTTTCACCGGTTACTCCAAGGAGCCTTCATCGAGCCTTTAAAATTAAGAATTGGATTATTTTTGTTTCTTTTTTTTTCTTCTCAGAAACAGTTTTCAGGAAAATCAAAAGATCATATGAAGGAGAGATTAAAATGAATGGGGGTGAAGAGGAATGCACAATGTGTGGGTGTTGGATGAAGGGATAGAGAGGAGGAAGAGAGCGTAAATCAGATGGATGATGGGACAAATCTGGTATTTGTCATGACCAAGGTCGACCTGGGAGACAGAGTCATCATCCTGACGATGTAAACAAAGTTATAATTCAAAAAAACGTCTCCCAGCAGTCTCCATACACATCGGTCTCTCTGCATTAAGCTTAATTCTTCTGCAGTTTTTTGTTTTTGTTTTTTCATCCTGGATCTGCATTCTTATGCAAACATTTCAAAGTTTGCTCAGTTTTTTTTTTTTTTTGTTGAGAAAAAAAAGCTGCTGAACTGTTCGTGTCCTTCTGTCATTTAATTCTTCCTTCATCTCTTTTTCATAGCATAAATAAGCAATCTGCTTGAATTTGGTTTATTTTAGAAGCCGTCAGATTAACTGAAAGATTAAGCACTGTTGAATTAAATGATTGGTGGAGGTTGTTGGCAATAAGGATTTAGTTGTAAGTTGGCAAAGGTTTTTCTCCTCCCTAATGCACAAACATGATTTGGCTAAAACGATTTGAGTCTTTTCAGGAACAAGAGTCATTGCTGTGACAGGACTTTTGAAAAATTGCAGTATTGAGGAACACTGGTTGTTTAATTTGCTCTCTGCCTTCATGATGAACGATTATGTCTGTGTAACTGAGTTTATTACATGTGTTGCGTTTGATCTGCTTAAAGGTGCACGGTTAGAGCTAATTCACGTTAGATTTTAGCTCTAAAATGGGATTCTTCTCAGCTTTCATCAAACAAACATTCATAATGACCTTCCTAATTTGGTTTACTCAGAAATCCAACAAAAGCTTCTAATTACATCAACAGTTTTCAGTTGTAAGGATACAGTTTGCATCATACCTTAATACATTTTATCCAACATCCTCTGCCAACATACCAATAGTACTTAGTATTACTTGTTGGAGGGAAACAAATATTTTAACTGTCATGCCATCTAATAAATTAATTAAGCTGGTAAAACTTTTTAAGAAAAAAAAAAATTCTTATGCTTTTGCATCAGTCCGAGGTGATCAGAGTTAAAATCAGAAATGTGAGACTGTTGTGAGTTCAAATTTACAGCCGACTAAAGACTTTCAGCATAATGAAGTTGGATTGGAGGGTTAAAACACCAAATTTTTCCTGAGTACAGCTGTGTCTGCAGCTCACATCTCCCCGAGGTGACATGTCAAATGTGTAGAACAAATATCACACACCTAGGTGCATGACAGCTAATGGGACTTTAGCTTTAACATTTCCACACAAGATTGCACTTGTGTGAACCTAATCCTTCGTCTGTTGCCTAATAATTTGTTGTTCGACTGCTAAATTCTGTGTTTGTTTTGTACACATTCAATAAACTCCAAGGTTTAGTCTCTGCAAGTTTGAAAGAGTTCACAGTAAACACAACCTCTTTGTTTAACTGCAAAACTTTAGAAAACTGAAATTTCTATTTTTGAGCCACAACCCCATAAAAACATCTAATGTTAAAGACATAATTAAGACAAAGCAGACTCAGCAGATGGTAGTTTCTCCCCCTTAATCAATATAAGCAATAATTTGTTCTCTCAGTGAGTTGATCTTGGATTATGTGAAGGAGGAGAAGGCTTACAGACAATACGAATCCAAAACAGCCCCTGGGAGCGGTTCCTTAAACTTTACTTTCAATCATTGATAAAGTCTTCTTTTATGATGATCACAGACATGTATGCTGTGTGGAATATTTTTCAGAAAAAGGAAAAATATAAATCATTAAAAGTTGTGCAGTGATGCACATGAACAGTCACGTTAATCTCAGATGGATCATCCAAAGGTCCCGTTGTCTAATCATGTCTTACAAGCTCATCTTATATTTTCAATAAGTAGCTTGTTTGAGAAATCCCATAATGTTCTTAAATGGATTCTTTTAGGTTTGTTGATTAAAAACAAGGCTAGATCTTGATGACGTGATTAAAAAAAAAACCTTCCATGTCAAACCGAATGCTTTAACAAGGCACAACCTATCTCATTCAAATTTATGTAAAAGGTTAAGGAGAGTTTTAAAAACAAACAGCCGAAGACCATGTGGTATTTACCCATTGAAAGAATAGAATTTAATAAAACTTTATTGATCCCACAAAGGGGAAAATTACTTTGTTACAAAGAGAACAAAGAGGCGAAACAGTTCTGGAGTGTCAGTCAGAACTATGTGAACAAACTCACTGACTAAAGCTGATTTTATATTCCCCTTTAACATTTAAACATCACTAAAACTACAATGAAATTGGGTTGACATATTTGGCTTTAAGGTTTACAGTCTTAAACACCTTACATTTTCATAACAAAGGGGAGAGATCATTTTCTGATATGATGAAGAAATAGATGTTTATTTCTGTGCCAACTCTTTTTTTTTTCTTTCTGTGCAGTTTATTTCCCTCCCATAAATAAAGATTTTATTTTTCACCACAGGGATGTGGATAATTCAGGTCTTCTAATCATGCAGTGACCTGTTTCTGTTGCCGTCGTTAGCTGATACAAAACTAATTAGGCAGAGACAAAAAAATTGGTCCCAACAAGCTTGTTAGTGCGTTCGGTCATGGTACACAAACTCCGGAATGAGAGCCTAACATATGCTTGGAACGTTGCTGCGAAGGTGTGAGTGTTTGTTTGTGTGTGAGTACACGTGAGCGAGTCTGTCTGAGCTTTTGCATCTCCGTTTAAGAATTTTTAGTGTGTCAGTGAATGGCCTTCAAAAACGAAATAGAACCGACTGCGACATCACACAAAGCGGTGAGCGGAGTATTTGTGAATTATAGCAAAGATTGCACAGTTTAATCCAATTCAAGTTAGCTCATTTATGTTGTCTCTGCACAGCTAACGTCATCTCAAGGCTTTTTGCAAACAAATGATAAATGACTCTCATTTGCATAGCACCTAATGAAGCTTAATCAGTTAAAAGGTTTCGTGTTGAGAGTCAGAGTGTGCATGCAAGTGTCTGATGAGGAGAGATGAGGACGTGACCAGCAACTGGATTATTCCAGGGGGGTTGTGACTCAATAAACGAGAGGGACAACTAATATAAAAGAGTCAGAAAAATACAAGGGTCGATACAGCTGATACATCCAAACATTACTCGAATAAAGTAGGTTTTATAATAGATACTCATGTAAGCAAACAGCTGCAGCACGGAAAAGGTGTCAAATCTGAGGTGGTGGACAGGACATGTTTACGGCTTTTGGCTTCGAACAGTCGCATAAAACTTTACGACACAAATCTGTGCACTCTCCATGTCTGTGCTGAATATTTCTTCACAAGGGTCTTTAGTTAATCTAAAAGTTTAACAGCAGATTTATTTTTAACAGCTGAGCTTTTTTGCAGTATATCATACAATAACTCTAAGCTATAGCTCTAGATGGGTTTTTGCTTTTAATGTAAAATAAGATAAAACAAAGATATTTATCAGCTAAATAAATTTAGTATAAAAAGTAACCCACACTAAATTACTATGATACAATTTCACTAAATGAAATAAATATGTGATTTGGGATATTTTAGGTTACCGTCACATATCCTAAAATGCCACCATGCGGCGACCTAAATGCAAGTTGTTCATAAAATTTGGCAGGCGTAGCTCTACCTGTAGATACCTCTACCTTTATCAGACATCTTCACTTAGTTTAAAAACATAAAACCTATTTGGCTGAACTGTTCCATTAGGCTGGGATCCTCATTGATCTTCGCTGTACATTCAAAAAGAAAAATGAAGGCCATCATCGATGACCAGCTCAACTTCACAGAAATCCTGGTCAATATTTTCCTGGCATGCAGACCTCATCTTTAGTTTATCAAAAAAACAATCTACTTCTTGATATTTATTGCATCAAAGACATTTTTCTCACAGCGCTTAGCTTAAAACCTATTGACTCCTTGAAGTGAAGAATATGGTGATTTTGCACTATATACGTCATAAAAGCCTCCATCTGAAATTGAGAAATGCACAACAAAATAGCGGACTGAATGGTTGGTGAACTTTATTTTGAAGGACTCAAAACTGAACCAAGGATCAGACTGTAATTTCACTTTTCAGTTTGAGCCAATATTACTCTCATTTTTTTTGTAAAATTGAGGGGACAAAAAAACAGTTTTAACATAATAATGACCTTTTAGTCATTAGTCAGACTGTGTCTTCAAAAGGGCCAAAATCTCTAAATCCTTCTGTCATTTTTTTTGTTCTGATATTCAAAAATGTGAGTTCGTTCAGATGTTTTGTTTCTCATTTCACGCTGCTTATTTATTAAAAAAACAAACAAACAAAACAACTCCTCCCATCATGCTTTAAAGGACAAAATAAGTGTTTGGTAATATTTCCTTAAATTCTTGAGCGTAGTCAAGGAATTACTCACAATTATCTGGCCTTTAGCAGATTAGCAAGTCATTATTTTATTTTTATTTCCATATATATATATATATATATATATATATATATATATATATATATATATGTAATATTTATTTTTTATTCAATTGTGTCCAGAGTGGAACTTACTTATTAATACGTAACAAAGCAGCGTTTGGATTTTTACATGTTTTTTAGCTGGACGTTTATAAATTCTCGGACCAATTTTAAGGCTTAAAAAAAACAAATTATTTATCTTTTAAGGTACAGTATAAGAGATGCAAGTCAGATGTAAATTTTTTGCTGATGTTAAATCCGTACCTGTTATAAATACTGTTTTAAATTTGGATGGTCCCAAAGTCGAAGTAAACTAACTGCTGCTGCTGCATTCCGAAGACTCTTAGGAAATCAAGGGGTAACTGGGCAGATCAGACAGACAAAGCTGAGACTTAAAGTTCAGATGTTTTGGGCTAAATCCTCTACGGATCAAAGTTTAGCCACTTCTTTAAGCGTATTCCCAGATTAAACAGGGCTGTGATTCCATGGATTCCGCGGATCAGTTACTACCCCCCTGCTGCTTGGCTGCACTAAGATTTCTGTCTGCTTCCTCTTTTCAGATCCAGTCCATGGGCCCCAAAATGTTAATGTGGTGGATGTCAGAGCTCGTCAGCTGACCATTCAGTGGGAGACTTTCGGGTATGCTGTGACGCGCTGCCACAGCTATAATCTGACGGTGAGCATGTGTCTTCAACATGTCCCTCACAACAGTAGTCCCTAACCTGTTTTTGGCTGCAGAAATGTTTTATCAACCCATGAGGATTTTTACCCTGGCTCAGGGTTTGTGTGTGTGCGTGTATGTGCGTGTGTGTGCAATGACAAAGAAACAGTCTACTTGAAAAAGAATGTGTGCTTTAAACTTAATAATAGACAGGTCTGACAATATATTTGATCATCATTTCACTCAATCATCTGACGTGTGCATTTTGGAGGATCGATAAAAAGCATAAACATACAAACATAAACATAATTAAGGTCTCTT
Organism: Oryzias celebensis; assembly: GCA_014656515.1. NCBI lineage: Eukaryota > Metazoa > Chordata > Actinopteri > Beloniformes > Adrianichthyidae > Oryzias > Oryzias celebensis. The sequence continues at coordinate 12,700,605 of BNCR01000005.1, forward strand.
AATTTAGTGTTTTGTCAGGAGTGGTTAAAAATAAATTAATTTTACTATGATAAGATCATCTCGTAAAAGAAAAAACTGAAATAAAGTAACAAAATGTAACCAACAATCTATTATTGATACTCAATAAGAAACAATCAGACTACTGATCCCCCCCCCCCCCCCCCCCCATTTTATAGATAACAATTCTAAATAATTGGTTTATTGGTTTATTCCAAGCATTATAAATAATGCAATAATACAATTTACAAAGCAAACTCATTTCAGATATTAAGTAATACATTAATTAGAAAGTAAATTCAAAAAGATGAAAGATTACACCATCTTCTTGACAAATCAGAAAGACAATCCTTCAATGTCTGCAGATATGTGTTAAAACTCAAGAAAAGCATCACTTCTGATTATTTTTACAAAGCTAAACATGTTACGCAGCTCTGAAAAAAAAAATGTTTCATATAATTTAAAACGCAGTACGTTTGACTGTTTCCTCCAGGTGCAGTACCAGTATGTGTTCAACCAGCAAGAGTTTGCAGCTGAGGAGTTGATCCAGACGTCCTCACACTACACGCTGAGGGGGCTGAGGCCTTTTGTCACCGTCAGGCTACGGCTCGTCCTCGCCAACCCAGAAGGCAGCAAGGAGAGCGAGGAGATCGTCAAACAGACGGAAGAGGATGGTGAGTGGAAGCAAAGTGCTCAAAAATATTTTTAAAACGTTGTGCATTAAACTTTAAAATGAGATATTGATCACGAAATCTCAGTCTCCGGTCAGATTCTCCCCAAAGAAAGCCTTTCAGTTTTCAGAAACGGTTCATACAAAAGTGTGGCCAGTGGGAGCTTGTTTAGGATAAACAGCGGCGCTGACCACCCGCCTGCTCAGAAAACTCTGACTCGTCTGTTAGAAAGAGCAAGAAAAAGGATTCCAACATCTAACCCACGCTGTGTGAAGGACAGGTGATTTTAGGAACTTCAGTTCACAAGCAAACTTCATACATGGAGAGCAAATGAAAATAACCATCATCAAAAGAAATTGCCTGCAGCAATTTACACTTTTTAAAGTGTGTATTTGTTTTAGGTAAAGGATTTGATTCTTGCACAAGTTATAAGTCAAGGCAATGTAACCTAAACCAAACTTGTTTTAAGAAATTTGAACTTTAATATTATTTTAACAACTCCAAGAGTTGATAATATTTCACATTACTGGTCGTTTATTTACATTAAAAGAAGGTGATTATGTTTATAAAGACTCACTCTGATGAAAATTGTGTTTTTGGTGTTTTTAAAATGACATTTTTCTGATGAAGCAGTGCATAGATCAAAAAATATTAAGCTTTAATTGCATTTTTTGAGAAATTCATTTTTCAAATCATTGTGAATCAAGAGCAGATGAAAAAATATTATTGCTTATTCTTATTTGTGGCGTTGAACATTCATTGGGGAGGTCACCGGCTTTCTGCTCCGCTTAAACAGAGATCTCAGTGATGAGGAGGGAAAGGGAGGGCCCACAATGACACTACTGCCACTGTGCAAAATAAATGCTAATGTCAAAAAAAAAGTCAATAGACAATAGATCAAAAATGATCTATTGTTCACCGTGACATGACTGCTTTTACTAAATAATTTGAGCCAAGGATAAATATAGATAATTATGGCCCGCAGCAGCAGGGGTCCTGTCTGCAAGGACCATATTATATTTGCTCGGACCAAAAAACAAAAAAGCCCTTTAAAAGGCCTCAATCCAAGGGCCTAAGCTTTAACAGACCTGACCAGTGTGTAGTAGAAGACAAAACACACAAAAAGACACACACAGGCCTAGTCGCAAAAAAGCTTCTATATTGTTTTTGCTTTGTTTATTATTATTATTATTATTCCGGGTTTTAACGCCACCTGTTTGCTTAAATTTGACCCCCTGAACATACCCGAAAACTCACCAAAATTTCCACAAACCTGGGGAAAATTGTAAAATATTTTTTTTTGAAGTGAACAAACCCCCCCCCAAAATGATGACATCACGGCGTGCGATCCCGCGAAAAAAATGAATGGGCCGAAATTTGTTTAAGGAGCAAAAAAAAAAAATTTTGAAATACGTACACGAAACCAAAACACACGCGTCGGGGGTATCCAGGAGAGCTTTTGAAATCATTATGGGGGGGCCGCACGACCCACGCCTTGGCGGCCATTTTGTGGCGAAGTGCGAGATTTGGCGATTTTCACGTTTTTCCACAATATGGGAAACCGACACTTTGGTTGTTCCGATTTTTACGAAACTTCACACACGTCCCTCTAGCCGGAGTCTACAATCACCACAGAAGTTTCATCGACCTTTGACCTCGGGAAAAGGCCGCCATCTTGAATTTTTCAAAAAAAGCACGTTTAGTACAAGATTCAAACGAAAACTCGTCCTAGGGATTTTCATCAATCGTCTTGTAACTTCACGAGCATCAATGGCCGGGAACTGTGGACAAAATGTTGGAATTAGAAGTTGTAGAATATGAATGGCGTGCGCGTGGCGAGCTCGCAACCGCCACGGTTTTAGCTAGCTTGCGCATGTTTTAGCGAAATATCACGAAACGCATATCCACGCGTGCGGTCCATCAAGCTGAACGTGGCAATGTAACATTTGAAACTCTAATGTTAAAATTGAGGCCAGGGGAAGCGAAAAACCGACGCAAAAAAAAGCGCCGACTCGGCAAAAATCGATTTTTTCGGAATTTTTTTTTTAGAATTAACGAACGAAACCAACATAACTTTATCGAGGATATCCAAACGAAGTTTTGAAATAATTACGTGATTGCCACACGACCAACGATTTGGCGGCCATTTTGTTTCAAAATCGGACATTCCGCGATATTTACGTACGTGAAAACCGACCTTTCGTTGTCACAATTTAAACGAAATTTCACACACATGCAGCTAGCGCGAGTCTACGATGACCCAAGAAGTATCGTTCCGGTTTGACCTTGGGAAGAGGCCGCCATCTTGAATTTTCAAAAAAATCGTTTTTACTCCTAGCTAAATGAAAAATTCAGCCCAAGGGTTTTTTTTCCCGATCTTCTTCAAACTTTAATAGCATCATCGGGAGGAAATTTGTGAAAATTTGGTACCAATAGTAACTCTGTATCTCAAACGGTGTGCGCGTAGCTAGCTCGCAAAAGTGGCGCAGTCTTTATACTCGGCCATTTTTTGACGGATTCTTGTGAAAATTTAATATGTTGACCTCTGACCAGAACTGGACATGACATAAAAGGAGCGAATACGAATACATTAGGAAAGTGGGCGTGGCTAGCGAATAACCTTCGTTGCTAAGGGGTTTTAAGGGTTAACGTTTTCCGATTTGTCTGAAACAGACGTCTATCTGTTCGGTGTCACGGGGCGATCAAAACCTAAAATGGTTGCTATGGCGATTAAACCAACAGAAAAGCCGCCATTTTGAAAAAAGTGCTTTTTTTTCCCTTTAATTTCTTATATAGAGCATAATGGGGTTCTTTGAGGGCAGTTTCTGGGTTAAGGCAATGTATTAGCAACATGCTAACTTTTTCCACTACATTGACTTATAATGGGGTTTTTTGGGCTAATTCTGAGTTAAGCTAACGTTTTAGCAATATGCTAACTTTTTTCGCTAATTTGGCTTATAATGGGGTTTTTTGGGCTAATTCTGAGTTAAGCTAACGTTTTAGCAATATGCTAACTTTTTTCGCTAATTTGGCTAATAATGGGGTTTTTTGGGCTAATTCTGAGTTAAGCTAACGTTTTAGCAATATGCTAACTTTTTTCGCTAATTTGGTTAATAAAAGGGGCTTTTTGGGCTAATTCTGAGTTAAACTAATGTTTTAGCAGTATGCTAACTTTTTTAGCTAATTTGGCTAATAATGGGGTTTTTTGGGCTAATTCTAAGTTAAGCTAACGTTTTAGCAGTATGATAACTTTTTTCGCTAATTTGGCTAATAATGGGGTTTTTTGGGCTAATTCTGAGTTAAGCTAACGTTTTAGCAATATGCTAACTTTTTTCGCTAATTTGGCTAATAATGGGGTTTTTTGGGCTAATTCTGAGTTAAGCTAACGTTTTAGCAATATGCTAACTTTTTTCGCTAATTTGGCTAATAAAAGGGGGTTTTTGGGCTAATTCTGAGTTAAGCTAACGTTTTAGCAGTATGCTAACTTTTTTCGCTAATTTGGCTTATAATGGGGTTTTTTGGGCTAATTCTGAGTTAAGCTAACGTTTCAGCTATATGCTAACCTTTTTCGCTAATTTGGCTAATAAAGGGGTTTTTTGGGCTAAAAGTGAGATAGGGTCAATGGTGCACTGCAGGGGCTGGGGGAGGGGGCTCAGAGGTGGGCGGTAAGGGCAAGAGTGGTGCGTAGAGGAGGGCGGCAAGGGCGGCGGAGGCGTGCAGAGGCCAGGGCTAGGGCGGCGGAGGTGCGAGGAGGCCAGGGCTAGGGCGGTGGTGGCGTGTAGAGGCCAGGGCTAGGGCGACGGGTAGCGCCTGCGGGCCATCCAACGCCGCTTGCGGCTTTAATTATGGCCCGCAGCAGCAGGGTCCTGTCTGCAAGGACCATATTGTTTTTGCTTTAACCCAAAAAACGCAAAAGCCCTTTAAAAGGCCTCAATCCAAGGGCCTAAGCTTTAACAGACCTGACCAGTGTGTAGTACAAGACAAGATACACAAAAGGACGCACTTAATCCTAGACGCAAAAACTTCTATATTGTTTCTGCTTTGTTTATTATTATGGCCCGCAGCAGCAGGGGTCCTGTCTGCAAGGACCATATTATATTTGCTCGGACCAAAAAACAAAAAAGCCCTTTAAAAGGCCTCAATCCAAGGGCCTAAGCTTTAACAGACCTGACCAGTGTGTAGTAGAAGACAAAACACACAAAAAGACACACACAGGCCTAGTCGCTAAAAAGCTTCTATATTGTTTTTGCTTTGTTTCTTATTATGGCCCGCAGCAGCAGGGGTCCTGTCTGCAAGGACCATATTATATTTGCTCGGACCAAAAAACAAAAAAGCCCTTTAAAAGGCCTCAATCCAAGGGCCTAAGCTTTAACAGACCTGACCAGTGTGTAGTAGAAGACAAAACACACAAAAAGACACACACAGGCCTAGACGCAAAAAAGCTTCTATATTGTTTTTGCTTTGTTTATTATTATTCTTCTTTCTAACGGATCCGGAGATCGTAAATTTGACCCCCTGAACATACCCGAAAACTCACCAAAATTTCCACAAACCTAGATAAAATTGAAAAATAATTTTTTTTGAAGTGAACGAAATCCCCCCCAAAACGATGACATCACGGCGAGCGATACCGCCAAAAAAATGAATGGGGCCGAAAACGTGCATGGGGCCAAAAAAAAAAATTTCAGAAAACGCAAACGAAACCAAAACTCATGCGTCAGGGGTATCCAGGAGAACTTTTGAAATCATTATGGGGGGGCCACACGACCCACGCCTTGGCGGCCATTTTGTGGCGAAGTGCGAGATTTGGCGATTTTCGCGTTTTTCGACAATATGGGAAAACGACACTTTGGTTCTGCCGATTTTTACGAAACTTCACACATATCCCGCCAGCCGGAGTCTACAATCACCACAGAAGTTTCATCGACCTTTGACCTTGGGAAGTGGCCGCCATCTTGAATTGTTCAAAAAAAGCACGTTTAGTACAAGCTACAAACGAAAACTCGTCCTAGGGATTTTCATCAATCGTCTTGTAACTTCACGAGCATCAATGGCCGGGAACTGTGGACAAAATGTTGGAATTAGAAGTTGTAGAATATGAATAGCGTGCGCGTGGCGAGCTCGCAAGCGCCACGGTTTTAGCTAGCTTGCGCATGTTTTAGCGAAATATCACAAAACGCATATCCACGCGTGCGGTACGCCAGGCTGAATGTGGCAATGTAACTTTTGAAACTATAATGTAAAAATTGAGGCCAGGGGAAGCGAAAAACCGACGCCAAAAAAAGCGCTGACTCGGCGAAAAACGATTTTTTCGGAATTTTTTTTTTAGAATTGACAAACGAAACCTACATAACTTTATCGGGGATATCCAAACGAAGTTTTGAAATTATTACGTGATTGCCACACGACCAACGGTTTGGCGGCCATTTTGTTTCAAAATCGGACATTCCGCGATATTTACGTACGTGAAAACCGACCTTTCGTTGTCACAATTTAAACGAAATTTCACACACATGCAGCTAGCGCCAGTCTACGATGACCCAAGAAGTATCGTTTCGGTTTGACCTTGGGAAGAGGCCGCCATCTTGAATTTTCAAAAAAATCGTTTTTACTTCTTGCTAAATGAAAAATTCAGCCCAAGGGTTTTTTTTCCCGATCTTCTTCAAACTTTAATAGCATCATCGGGAGGAAATTTGTGAAAATTTGGTACCAATAGTAACTCTGTATCTCAAACGGTGTGCGCGTAGCTAGCTCGCAAAAGTGGCGCAGTCTTTATACTCGGCCATTTTTTGACGGATTCTTGTGAAAATTTAATATGTTGACCTCTGACCAGAACTGGACATGACATAATAGGAGCGAATACGAATACATTAGGAAAGTGGGCGTGGCTACCGAATAACCTTTGTTGCTAAGGGGTTTCAAAGGTTTACTTTTTCCGATCTGTCTGAAACTGACGTCTATCTGTTCGGTGTCACGGGGCGATCGAAACATAAAATGGTTGCTATGGCGATAAAACCAAGAGAAAAGCCGCCATTTTGAAAAAAAGTCCTTTTTTAGTCATCATTTTCTTACATAGAGCATAATGGGCTTTTTGGGAGACAGTTTCTGGGTTAAGTCAATGTAATAGCAACATGCTAACTTTTTCCACTATATTGACATATAATGGGGTTTTTTGGGCTAATTCTGAGTTAAGCTAACGTTTTAGCAATATGCTAACTTTTTTAGCTAATTTGGCTTATAATGGGGTTTTTTGGGTTAATTCTGAGTTAAGCTAACGTTTTAGCAATATGCTAACTTTTTTCACTAATTTGGCTAATAATGGGGTTTTTTGGGCTAATTCTGAGTTAAGCTAACGTTTTAGCAATATGCTAACTGTTTTCGCTAATTTGGCTAATAATGGGGTTTTTTGGGCTAATTCTGAGTTAAGCTAACGTTTTAGCAATATGCTAACTTTTTTCGCTAATTTGGCTAATAAAAGGGGCTTTTTGGGCTAATTCTGAGTTAAGCTAACGTTTTAGCAGTATGCTAACTTTTTTAGCTAATTTGGCTAATAATGAGGTTTTTTGGGCTAATTCTGAGTTAAGCTAACGTTTTAGCAATATGCTAACTTTTTTCGCTAATTTGGCTAATAATGGGGTTTTTTGGGCTAATTCTGAGTTAAGCTAACGTTTTAGCAATATGCTAACTTTTTTCGCTAATTTGGCTAATAATGGGGTTTTTTGGGCTAATTCTGAGTTAAGCTAACGTTTTAGCAATATGCTAACTTTTTTCGCTAATTTGGCTAATAATGGGGTTTTTTGGGCTAATTCTGAGTTAAGCTAACAATTTAGCAATATGCTAACTTTTTTCGCTAATTTGGCTAATAATGGGGTTTTTTGGGCTAGTTCTGAGTTAAGCTAAGGTTTTAGCAATATGCTAACTTTTTTCGCTAATTTGGCTAATAATGGGGTTTTTTGGGCTAATTCTGAGTTAAGCTAACGTTTTAGCAATATGCTAACTTTTTTCGCTAATTTGGCTAATAATGGGGTTTTTTGGGCTAATTCTGAGTTAAGCTAACGTTTTAGCAATATGCTAACTTTTTTCGCTAATTTGGCTTATAATGGGGTTTTTTGGGTTAAAAGTGTGATAGGGTCAATGCAGCACTGCGGGGTCGGGGGGAGGGGGCTCAGAGGTGGGCGGTAAGGGCAAGAGTGGTGCGTAGAAGAGGGCAGCAAGGGCGGCGGAAGCCTGAAGAGGCCAGGGCTAGGGCGGCGGAGGTGCGAAGAGGCCAGGGCTAGGGCGGCGGTGGCGTGTAGAGGCCAGGGCTAGGGCGACGGGTAGCGCCTGCGGGCCATCCAACGCCGCTTGCGGCTTTAATTATTCTTGTTTCTAACGACACCTGTTTGCCTAAATTTGACCCCCTGAACATACCCGAAAAGTCACCAAAATTTCCACAAACCTGGGGAAAATTGTAAAATAATTTTTTTTGAAGTGAACAAACCCCCCCCCAAAATGATGACATCACGGCGTGCGATACCGCCAAAAAAATGAATGGGCCGAAATTTGTTTAAGGAGCAAAAAAAAAAAATTTTGAAATACGTACACGAAACCAAAACACACGCGTCGGGGGTATCCAGGAGAACTTTTGAAATCATTATGGGGGTGCCGCACGACCCACGCCTTGGCGGCCATTTTGTGGCGAAGTGCGAGATATGGCGATTTTCACGTTTTTCCACAATATGGGAAAACGACACTTTGGTTCTTCCGATTTTTACGAAACTTCACACACATCCCGCCAAGCGGAGTCTACAAACACCACAGAAGTTTCATTGACCTTTGACCTTGGGAAAAGGCCGCCATCTTGGATATTACAAAAAAAGCACGTTTAGTACAAGCTTCAAACGAAAACTCGTCCTAGGGATTTTCTACAATCGTCTTGTAACTTCACGAGCATAAATGGCCGGGAACTGTGGACAAAATGTTGGAATTAGAAGTTGTAGAATATGTATGGCGTGCGCGTGGCGAGCTCGCAACCGCCACGGTTTTAGCTAGCTTGCGCATGTTTTAGCGAAATATCACGAAACGCATATCCACGCGTGCGGTCCGTCAAGCTGAACGTGGCAATGTAACATTTGAAACTCTAATGTTAAAATTGAGGCCAGGGGAAGCGAAAAACCGACGCAAAAAAAAGCGCCGACTCGGCAAAAAAAATATTTTTCGGAATTTTTTTTTTAGAATTAACGAACGAAACCTACATAACTTTATCGGGGATATCCAAACGAAGTTTTGAAATTATTACGTGATTGCCACACGACCAACGGTTTGGCGGCCATTTTGTTTCAAAATCGGACATTCCGCGATATTTACGTACGTGAAAACCGACCTTTCGTTGTCACAATTTAAACGAAATTTCACACACATGTAGCTAGCGCCAGTCTACGATGACCCAAGAAGTATCGTTTCGGTTTGACCTTGGGAAGAGGCCGCCATCTTGAATTTTCAAAAAAATCGTTTTTACTCCTAGCTAAATGAAAAATTCAGCCCAAGGGTTTTTTTTCCCGATCTTCTTCAAACTTTAATAGCATCATCGGGAGGAAATTTGTGAAAATTTGGTACCAATAGTAACTCTGTATCTCAAACGGTGTGCGCGTAGCTAGCTCGCAAAAGTGGCGCAGTCTTTATACTCGGCCAATTTTTGATGGATTCTTGTGAAAATTCAATATGTTGAGCCCAGACCAGAACTGGACATGATATAATAGAACCGGATACGAATATATTAAAAATGTGGGCGTGGCTACCGAATAACCTTCCTTGCTAAGGGGTTTTAAGGGTTAACGTTTTCCGATTTGTCTGAAACAGACGTCTATCTGTTCGGTGTCACGGGGCGATCAAAACCTAAAATGGTTGCTATGGCGATTAAACCAACAGAAAAGCCGCCATTTTGAAAAAAGTGCTTTTTTTTCCCATTAATTTCTTATATAGAGCATAATGGGGTTCTTTGAGGGCAGTTTCTGGGTTAAGGCAATGTATTAGCAACATGCTAACTTTTTCCACTACATTGACTTATAATGGGGTTTTTTGGGCTAATTCTGAGTTAAGCTAACGTTTTAGCAATATGCTAACTTTTTTAGCTAATTTGGCTTATAATGGGGTTTTTTGGGCTAATTCTGAGTTAAGCTAACGTTTTAGCATTATGCTAACTTCTTTAGCTAATTTGGCTAATAATGGGGTTTTTTGGGCTAATTCTGAGTTAAGCTAACGTTTTAGCAATATGCTAACTTTTTTCGCTAATTTGGCTAATAACGGGGTTTTTTGGGCTAATTCTGAGTTAAGCTAGCGTTTTAGCAATATGCTAACTTTTTTCGCTAATTTGGCTAATAAAAGGGGCTTTTCAGGCTAATTCTGAGTTAAGCTAACGTTTTAGCAGTATGCTAACTTTTTTAGCTAATTTGGCTAATAATGGGGTTTTTTGGGCTAATTCTGAGTTAAGCTAACGTTTTAGCAATATGCTAACTTTTTTCGCTAATTTGGCTAATAATGGGGTTTTTTGGGCTAATTCTGAGTTAAGCTAACGTTGTAGCAATATGCTAACTTTTTTCGCTAATTTGGCTAATAATGGGGTTTTTTGGGCTAATTCTGAGTTAAGCTAACGTTTTAGAAATATGCTAACTTTTTTCGCTAATTTGGCTAGTAAAAGGGGGTTTTTAGGCTAATTCTGAGTTAAGCTAACGTTTTAGCAATATGCTAACTTTTTTCGCTAATTTGGCTTATAATGGGGTTTTTTGGGCTAAAAGTGTGATAGGGTCAATCGTGCACTTTGGGGGCGGGGGGAGGGGGCTCATAGGTGGGCGGTAGGGGCAAGAGTGGTGCGTAGAGGAGGGCGGCAAGGGCGGCGGAGGCGTGTAGAGGCCAGGGCTAGGGCGACGGAGATGCGAGGAGGCCAGGGCTAGGGCGGCGGTGGCGTGTAGAGGCCAGGGCTAGGGCGACGGGTAGCGCCTGCGGGCCATCCAACGCCGCTTGCGGCTTTAATTATTATTCTTGTTTCTAACGACACCTGTTTGCCTAAATTTGACCCCCTGAACATACCCGAAAAGTCACCAAAATTTCCACAAACCTGGGGAAAATTGTAAAATAATTTTTTTTGAAGTGAACAAACCCCCCCCCAAAATGATGACATCACGGCGTGCGATCCCGCCAAAAAAATGAATGGGCCGAAATTTGTTTAAGGAGCAAAAAAAAAAAATTTTGAAATACGCACACGAAACCAAAACACACGCGTCGGGGGTATCCAGGAGAGCTTTTGAAATCATTATGGGGGGGCCGCACGACCCACGCCTTGGCGGCCATCTTGTGGCGAAGTGCGAGATTTGGCGATTTTCACGTTTTTCCACAATATGGGAAAACAACACTTTGGTTGTTCCGATTTTTACGAAACTTCACACACATCCCGCCAGCCGGAGTCTACAATCACCACAGAAGTTTCATTGACCTTTGACCTTGGGAACTGGCCGCCATCTTGAATTTTTCAAAAAAAGCACGTTTAGTACAAGCTACAAACGAAAACTCGTCGTAGGGATTTTCATCAATCGTCTTGTAACTTCACGAGCATCAATGGCCGGGAACTGTGGACAAAATGTTGGAATTAGAAGTTGTAGAATTTGAATGGCGTGCGCGTGGCGAGCTCGCAACCGCCACGGTTTTAGCTAGCTTGCGCATGTTTTAGCGAAATATCACAAAACGCATATCCACGCGTGCGGTACGCCAGGCTGAACGTGGCAATGTAACTTTTGAAACTATAATGTAAAAATTGAGGCCAGGGGAAGCGAAAAACCGACGCAAAAAAAAGCGCCGACTCGGCGAAAAACGATTTTTTCGGAATTTTTTTTTTAGAATTGACAAACGAAACCTACGCAACTTTATCGGGGATATCCAAACGAAGATTTAAAATTATTACGCGATGACCACCCGACTCACTCCTTGGCGGCCATTTTGTTTCAAAATCTGACAATTGGCGATTTTCAACTACATCAAAAGTGACCTTTTGTTTTGGCGATCTTAACGAAATTTCGTCCAAAGGGTGCTAGCGCAAGTCTATGCGGACATGTAGAGTTTCGTTGACCTTTGACCTTCGGAAGGGGCCGCCATCTTGAATTTACAAAAAAAAGCTAGTTTAGCACTAGCTTCAAATGAAAACTCGTCCTTGGAATTTTTATTGATCGTCTTGTAACTACTTGGGCATCAAGAGGAAGCAATTGCGAACAAAATGTTGGAATTAGAAGTTGTAGATTTTAAATGGCGTGCGCATGGCAAGCTCGCAAAACTAGCTCAGTCTTTATACTCGGCCAATTCTTAACGGATTCTTGTGAAATTTCAATATGTCGATCCCACACCAGAACTGCACATGATATAATAGGAGCGGATACGAAGATAATAAAAATGTGGGCGTGGCTAGCTAATAACCTTCGTTGCTAAGGGGTTTTAAGGGTCAACGTTTTCCGATTTTTCTGAAACTGACATCTATCTGTTCGGTATCATGAGGCGATCAAAACATAAAATGGTTGCTATGGCGATTAAACCAACAGAAAAGCCGCCATTTTGAAAAAAGTGCTTTTTTCATGCATTTGTCATATACTGCTCAGACCAACCTTACAGAATGAGAAAGGTGGGGGTCAGGTGTGCACTGTGGCTGCTTAACAGGGGTGATAGGGTCAATGGTGGGCTATGGGGGCTGTGTGTGTGTGTGTGTGTGTGTGTGTGGGGGGGGGGGGGGGGGGGGGGGGGGGGGGGGGGTCCTAATAGCTGGGCGGGGGGGCGGCAGAGGTGCATACAGGTGGGTGGGGAGGCTGAAGTTGCGTGTAGGGGGTGCAGTAGCGTGTAAAGGCGGGCGGGGAGGGCGGCGGTGGTGCGTAGAGGTGGCCAGCGAGGTCGGGTAGCGCCTGCGGGCCATCCAACGCCGCTTGCGGCTTTAATTTACAATTTACCTTTTGTAGGTAGGGGTCGAAACAGGAACTTTAAGGAATTTTTTAGAGAAAAGTATGTAGATATAAAATAAACTAGGAAAAAAAAAACATCTTAAATGCTTCATTATGTGCACACTATATTCATTTGTTTTGCATACTAAAACTAGATTTTTTCTACATAGATAAGTGCATAAACCTCTGTTTGTGTTTGCAAACATGATAAACTCCGATGGTAAATGCCAAATTTGTCATGCGATCTTTCGCAGCACTTCTTTTGAAGGGATTTGTCATTTCCGTTACTCATACCTCTTGAACTACCAAACTACTAACTATTAGCATTACTGACATGTTGAGATTCACCCCAGGAGTGGAGGGAGTTTCAGCTACAAGTCCAAAAGAAAAGTCAGATAAGCATTCAACTTTAAACTCCCAATGCAGGAAAAAAGAAACTGAATCTGCAAAGTGCCCAAACACTCCATTTGATCAGAGTATTTCAAAGAAAACACGTCTTTAAGTTCCTCGTTTTGTTGCAGGCGGCTCCATGTCTCCCTACATTGAGTGTATTCCCCCCTTCCGCACCTCATAATTCACTGATGCCTTGCATTTTTCTCAGCAGCGTGTCTGTGATAAAGTGGAATAGTTCAATTAGAGCGGAGCCAGATAAGCAGAATAAAGGCACCATTGCAGCGATGCCAGATCTCTCATATCTCTCCCTCTGTCCTCGGGGTGCGCTGTTCTGCTGCTCATCATATAACTAATATGAATTTAGCTTCTGGGGAACATCACAACTCACCCTGAAATTCCAGCCTCCTCTCACTGAACACACACACACACACTGGATTGAAGCATTTAAAAATCTCACACAACTGGGGAGGAGAAAAAGCTTTGGGGGTGAACAGAAGGAAAAAAAAAAACTACCTTAATTGTTTTGTTGTTAATCGTTTTTTGTTTAACAATCGTTAATCTCCTGGTTGTAATTCAGTAATTAGGGACCAGAAAAGCAATAGTTCACACTGAGGCTAATTGTTGTTTGTATGGTAATGTTTTTTTATAGAGCCTGGGCTCCTGCAGATGAAGCAGGTTTTCTAGCCCTTTTGTAGTCTTGCTGATTACACAGAAATTATCTTTAACCTATGTTTAGGGGCAAAATGAGGAATTTGCAATTAAGAAATGAAATTACTTTTCTCTGGCTCACACGGACTCATCTTCGCTTGTTTATATTAGACGGACGAGAGGCTTTCAGGTTTTAATCAAGTCCTTGGAAATTGTTTCAGCGTCCAGATTTACATGTTATTATAGGCAGACATGCACACACAGGCACGCACAAGCAGCTGCATTAAATCACTGACGCTGTGGTCATTTCTCCGTCTGGCAAACCAGCATTTTTAATTTGACACATCCATTATTGTCGTAAATTCTAATTCGACCCCCATGCTGCTAAAAGGCTAAGGAGTCCTCATGTTTACTCTGGGAAAATGGTTCCCGCTTTGTGCCGTGACACAATAATTGTCGGACATGTTAAAAGTTCATGTAAACAGAACCGTGTCCAAAAGCAAGAATGACTGTGGTTTTAAACCTTGAGTTGCACTGAGTAGTGCCCTACAACATCCATGTAAGAGCAGCAGGATACTTATGAGAAATAATAGAGAAGGTTTCTAAAATATCTCAAAACATCTGCTCTTAGTGGCAACAAAGCATTAAGCAGATGTGTAGCAAAAAGAAGCATACAACAAAAGTGTGGACTTTTGTCTAGAAGTGCACAGTAAAAAATGACAATTAAAAACAAAATTCAGCCCATTTGACGTCACTTTTTCTTAAAATGTACAAAAACGTTTATCGATGTCTCTGATACACATTAAAACACTGGACCCATAATGTCTGACTTCACCCATTGAAGTCAAGAGAGGGAAGGGCATGTTTAACCTGCAGGAGTTTATCTACTTACTTCTGACCCCAACCAGATGCAGTCAAATCAGTCGCCATTTTTTTTTTTTTTTTTTTTTTTTTTGCGATATGGACCCTGCCACGCTGGAGCCTGATGTCAGTGACTAGTGATTCATCTGAGTCAATGTTTCTATGGCAACCACTCTTGCCAGTCAGAAGTGAGCTTGTCGAAAGTCTGCACCCCTACCACTTAAAAGCAGACTTGAGAGAAATTAGTAATGACGTCATCCCTGCCTTACTGACGGCCACCTGACTGCCCCCATCTGCATTCATGACCACACCAACGTTTTTTTTTTAAAAATCGGGCAGCGGGAGCTAATCTTGAAGATTCTGCTGATACCTCCCTGTTGTGCGGTGGCAGTTTTAGTCATCACCGTAGCACAATAGCTGTTTATTTCACAATAGAAGTCAATGGGATTTTGGCTTCTCGGAGCAATTTGGCTGATGAAGTAAAGTTTAAAGTGTTGTTAGAAAAAAAAAAAGAATAAAGTCACCCCTCACCCACAGTAGTTAGTAATAATAAAAAAAAAACAATAAACAAAAAAATAGCTTAATAAATAAGAAAGGACTTAGGTGTATATTTTGATCAGCTCAGTGTCTACCTTCAGACTGGGATATCATTGGTTTTAAGCTTTAGGGGCGTTGGATTGGTGGGTTAAAAATTCTCCTAAGTGTGGCTGTAAATTCAGTTCCCAGCTCCACTAGGGGATCGGTCAATTGTCGAAAAGAAATGTTACCACACTTAGCTGTCAGTGACAAGATTGGGACTTTGGGGGCGGAGGGCCTGTTTGTTCTCACCACGTTTTCACTGTAAGGATTCTCATTCGGTGCAACCTTTTTGGTTTCATTCTCACAAGGATGTCAATAATACATTGTCAAGGAGGCTGTGTGACATGAGTCCAGCGAGAACAAACACGGACCTTATTTTCTTATTTTCTCATTTTCATCTAAAATACTTTTATGGTAATACTTTTAGTTAAAAATCAAGATGGAGATACTTAACAGGCTGCAGAAGATACTACATATCTTTGTATTTAGTTGCATGTATTTGGAACTATGCGGTTATTAATACTCTGATCTATCACAGTGAAGTGTTTGCACTGTGTCAAACTGTCTATTTAAACTCTATCTCTTTGTTTTTAGTGGCTCACATTGTTTTTATTCATCCAACAGCCTCAATATAATCTCTGGATTAAGATATAAATATTAAATACAGAGATTTAAAATCTTCATTTGTGTCCCTTCACACACATGAATGGAGATCTGCAGACTGTGAGGGCATTGGCAATCACTGATATTCCATAATCCTGTTATATTCTGACCACATTTTTGCCTTTGAGATTAACATCATTCAACTCTTGCTGAGTTTCTCTTTCGGGGGGATGGGTTGTTTACCAAAGTGGGTTTTAAAGATGAGATGTACTTCCTGTTTATGTGCTTTGAGAAGTTAAATTATTGGTATTTTTTTTCGATGAGTGTTTTCTAATTTGAAAAATTTTGTAATTCTGAGTTGTGACACCTTTTAATTCAAACTGAAGCATATATCTTTCAACTGCTCAAGTTTCAGGCATGTTATCTTTTATTGCTTGCATGTTTTTACTTCTCACAGTCTATTCTTTATCTTGTTATAATGCCAGCAGTTCTTGAAAACATTTTTTATAAAATAATATAATAATAATACCAGTCTGTTCTGTAATCCATTTATTGTCAAATGCAAAATAATCCACCTAAACTCTGCCAAATCTCTGTTTTTTTGTACTTCCTAAAAAAATAAGATGCAAATTATGATGATATCTTAAAAACATGCATATTAAAAATGAAATAATATTTTTTTAATCTAAGAAATAATCTAAATAAGAATGTTCTGATGGAGAAGATGGTTGAAAATTTTTCAAACATACACCTGGCTTGAATTAAAAAAGTGTGCTCATTAAAAATTAACTGTTAATATTAAAAATGTTTAATATGTATTTAAAAAACAACATACTGTACTATAATTCTAGTATAGTGACAAATTCATTAAATCTTTTAAGGTATAAAGTATATCACGTAATTGAGGAACAACCATCCTTTTAATTGTTTACTTACATTTGTCTGTATTCATGACATGTTTTCATTTTACTGCAAAACGAATAACCGTTTACAGTGGAGAAAATGAAAATGATTTATTTTTAAGGAGATGCAAATAAACATTAATTTGCAGGGTTTTTTTTCTTTTGTCTGGCGTGTGACAAACGCCATGTGTGATGGTTGACTTGAAACACCTCAGACAGAAATATGCAAATCCTTCCACTTCCTACTTAGTCTTACCTAACTCTCTTTAGCATGCAGACCAGCTACTACGTACCATTTCACAAAACATTTCCTACAGTCTGTTTTCAATTCAATGTCTAGTTTATATTTTTTATTGATTTTTTTAATAAGCATCAACAGTGCTTTTAAGGTGGATCCTTCAGTCAGATGGAGGCTTGTGATTTGCTGCTTATAGAACAGGAAAAAAAAGGACCAATCGTGGACTCCTCCTCTCATGCATATCCAAAGGTGCACAAAGTATCTCAAAGTTGCTTGATTCATATTTCTGTCTTTTTTGTGGTACAGATTCATGGCCTTTTATGGGAACGTGTGGTTTCTTAGATGATCCAATGCTAATTGGGAGCCACAGACTTCCCCCTTGACATAAACCAATCAAATTCCATCAATTAAAAAAGAATTGTGGTCAACAGAGTATATCAACAGATCTGAACATCATCTAGATTTTTCTTACATGCATGAATAAATGAATAGAAGAAACTGAATGGTGTTGAATTTTGCTGAAGTGTGAGACTTAAAAAAACAAAAAAAGTCAGTTTAAAGGGGCATGATGAGCTGTGGTTCTCAGCTGTGCAGGACTGATGTTTTTCTTAAACTATGTTTCTCTTTTCAGTGTTTTCTCATGACTTGTCAGTAACTCACGAGAACTGGGTCTGAAAACTGAACACAGAGCTGTCAGCAGCAACACATTGAAGGCATTTTGTTTTTCTGCCTTCCAGTCTCATACTCGTGAGCGGGAAAAACATCCTAATCCTCCATGTAATGTCAATTGTTGTACCACAAACAGTGATATTATAACTGTTTTTAATTTGATGTGTTTGAAAACTGCTGCAAAGACTAAAGAAAAGAAAATAATTAGTATCAAACAGCTGTTAAACTGTGTCATGCTGTGGTGAAAACAGGCCAGAAGATTTTAATACTAATAAAAAAAGCTTGAACAGAGCTATAAAGAAGAAAGAGGGTTCAGAGAAAAAAGAAAAAGAAAACTGAAAAACAAAAAAGCGAGGCGATTACAAACCCCTCACAAAAACACACACATATAAAGAGAGCTGCCAGCATAATAAAATGGGCCTTTCATTGTGTGGCGTGATGGAAGTTAATCAAGTTATGATTAATGTGTTACAGCTGCTGTTATCTTTTCAATGAAGCCGGTTTTTTTCTGTCTCATTCCCGAAGGTGCACAAACACACCAAAGCAGATACAAAGTGTGACTCGTGCACACTCTTCAAGAGCAGACAGATGTCACAGCATGCACTCCAGCCTTCTGAGGCTTGTGCACTCTCAGCCACTGACAAAAGCAGCGTATTCACAGATATCAAGGTAGACAATGTGTCTTATTAAAGACAGCAGTGCATACATGTGCATGGAGGTGAGTGATAAGGTGTTGAGTAAAATGGCATTGTCTAATTGCGTTTCTTTGTTAGAATAATTTGATCCACTCCATAGTCTAGGCTCATAATTAACACCTTGGAATGACTAATCAGACTCTTCTTCACTGCGACTTCTCTGACCACTCATTCTTTTTGGTTTCAATCTGTGTATTTTACGGAGCTCCACCTGCAATAAAGGGGGCCTGTGTTTGTGTAAAACACTTTTTTAAGCTTTACAGAAGTGAGAGCTTCCTAGCCCAAATATATTTAAGGGTGTATTCAAATTGGACTCATTTGGTTTGCTTAAAGTGAACCAGTTTGTTTACCCTTAATGATCCGAAATGAATTTTCAGTGTGGGATCAGGAACCGCTCTCCGACCTATCTTTTGAGGTGATCTCGGTTCGTTTCCAATCATAGATATGACTGCGCCCTCATAATTCTTTACTGAAGAGATCTTTATTCTTGTGGTTTTGTTAACAAACCGAAATGTCCGGTTGTAAGGCATTCTGAATACAGACCAAGTACAAGGTTCAAAACTCGTTCAGGACCATCTGATTTTCCAATTTGAAAACACCCCATCTTCTTACGTTGTTGCAACAAGTTTCAAAGGACATTGGCAATTTTCTTGCAAAGAGTTTGAAGTTCAAATTAATCTCTAAACTAATATTTCTGTGCTAATTTCCTAAGACAACTAAAAATTTAAAATGAGTTTAAAAAGTTATGGACAGCATTGGTGTCTCCAACTATTTGAAATAAGCAGAGATGAACAACTGACAGATTATACAAATAGCAGCAATTTTAATAATTAAACTTTCACACTATTGCCATTTCACACTGATGAGTTACCTGCATGTCACATTCAAAGCACATGACACTCACTCGGACTGTCACACCACATTGTTATGCCCCTTTCTGTCTATGGGGGGTGGTGCATAACATAAAAGTACAATACAAATTTACTTTAAAAGAAGGTCTCCATAAAAGTAGTAACATTTATTTACACAAAAAACAGGAAACACAAACCAACATTTACTAAAAGGTGAAGCCAAAAGGCTTTAGTTTGAACCAAGACCGAAACAACAACCTAAACCCCACCTATTTTCTTTTTTTTTTTCCTCTGTAGGTGCTAGAAGTGAACCACAGTGACTTCCTCAGTCCTGTACTCATATAAGTCAATGCTCCTACTAAAAGTTTATTATGAAAACTCTAAAAAATTTTATTTAATATAGCCACTTTTCTTTAATCTGGTTATATTTCCAGGGACACAGACCCTGCACCTGATGCCTCGGAATTTAAAAATCCCACACACTCCTAAACATGGTTGAACCAACCTTATTAATAGCTTTTCTGAATTATCAGGATCAGTCACAGCCAAGTTAGATAAAAGCCTCTGAGTCAAGGGAACTGTGACTTTAAGTGCAACAACCAAAAATAAAACAAAAAGAAGTTTGGAAAACATCTAAGAAAACATTTTCAATACCCACCTCACCCTGATAAGTGTTTTGGGGCTGGCTGGAACTTTTCTTATTTGAGGGCAGATTATCAGTTCATTATGGGTTCATGTAGACAAACATCCTCACTAAAGGCCAATTCAGTCTCAATGTAACCTTTCAGACATGTGTTAGGACAGTAAGAGGAATGATGTTATGAATATACACCTAACAGGAAATGCATTTTTTCCTTAAAAGCTGTTTTGAATTTAGAAATCCAATATATAGGTAGAATTTGTATGCCGAGAGGTATTTTTGTCAATAAATATGTGAGTGTATACATGTGTGTAAATACACCATACACTGTATATGTAGACGTGTTTCTGTTGTTATGACTTGATATCTCGGTCAGTTAAAAAGTTCTTTGCTCTGTGATGTTTGGACTTTGAGAAAGCCGTTTTACAGCCTGAAAGCTCTGGACGGAGGTTTGTGAAACTGCCTATAATAGCAGCAGCCTTGCAGCTATTTGATGCTGTGAAGAAAAGCAGAAGATGGCTCCCCACGCTCAAGTGTTAAAGGAAATAATGTGGCAAATCCATCTTCATTGTTGGATTCAGTTTAGACTGAACCCACTAACGTCTGAACTTCTTCTAAAAGCTTTTTCCAGTTGATCCGAATCAATCTTAGGGCGCAGTAAAAGCTTTCTGCTGAAGTCAGACTTTGAGTTACATTGCAGACATTTGGCTGACATTTTCATCCACAATTACTTACGGTGTGAGAAGCTGCAAAAATAAGCTTGACTCCTTTCATCATCAGTGTGCAGCTGGGAGCAGATTGATGTCAGAGATCAGAATGTTGAGGGAGATATCTCTGCAAGTACTTCTCGATCATTTGGCAAAAGACAAAATTTAGAAAATTAAATAAAGTCTAAGCCATAAAAGAAGAAAATCCACTGGTGTAAAACTATGTTCACATTCCTGTAACTCCAAGCACACAGACACATGCTTGTGCACCTTACAGCCTTTTCCTCTCGTAGCTCTGCTCATCTCGCTATGCACATTTTCAACAATTCACACCTGTCAGTTTCCATGTCTCACTTTTTGTGCAGTCTGCAAGACTTCTCCATGTTTTTGTGTGGGTTGTGTACACGTTTAACACTTCCATCATAGACAAAGTGTCTGACACTTTGCACACCTCTGCAAAGATTAGAAAAAAAAAAAAAAGTTTTCCTGTTACTAAAAAACACAGACATTCACACTATTGGCTCTGTCCCAATGAAGATTTTACTACAATAAACCGAAGATGTGGCGAAGTTTTAATCCTGCTTTTTGTCAAAGGGGCAGTTTTTTGTTTTCACGTTGGAGTATTTTAGGACAACATAAGAGTAAAATGCACACATTTGGCAATACTTTGACAGAAAAATGGTAAATTAATGTAATATTTTACTAATTATAGATGTGCATTATTGTTTTTATTAGCTTGTCACTTTTCAAAACAAGTGCAACAACACCATTTGGGAGAGGGGGTTTAATGCCAAAGTAATTTCCACATTTACTATGACCAGTCCAAATTTCTATGAAATATTTTCTTAGACGTTCTACCCTGATATGAACCACATATGCTGAAGTCTCCATTGTTTAATAATGTGTAAAGTTGCAGAGATACAGTCCATTTGAGAGGAATCTCAATGTTGCAATCTATTTCTGTAACATAAAAAATAACACAAACTAAAGGTATGGGCAAAGCTTCTGATAACTTTTTCTCTCTGGTCTAAACTAAACTATGCTGTTAGTGGAAACAGACTCTTTCTTTAGTCTCTGTCTGAAAAGGAAAATAAAAAGGTCAGGCAGAGAGTTGTCTGAGTGGAAATGCACCCGTGGCCATGGTTTTGGGCAAATTGCAATCCTGATACTCCCTCTGGGTCATCAGTGCTCCGAGGTCATCTCAGTTAAATGCCTCTGATCTCTCAATACTAGTGTTTATCAGGAGGATGAAGTGGCTTAAATGACCATCTCTCAGTTTTACAGGGTGCTGTACATCTTTTTTTAGGGGAAAATCAAGTTTTGGGATTTACTTCAAGCTGCTCCTAAGTGAAATCCATTTGTCAGAGTCAAGCATCATTGCAGATGTTTCAAAATAATCAAAGTTAGACTACAAAGTCAAACCATCGATCTCCTGCTGAGGGTGTCCTGATGCCACATGTATAGATGGACACCCTTGTGTTCAAACATAGTGTTGTTTGTGGACAAACTATGAGGAGCATAGAAGTCCAACATAAAAACACAGCTCAGGTTCAGATCAGGGAAGCTGTTCCAACCAATCACGTCCCTCCAGGTGCCCCTGTCATTGCCCATATGGGCATTGAAATCCCCCAGGGGGACGGTGGAGTCCTCTGTTGGGGCACTTTCTGACACCAAGAAGGCCGGGTACTCTGAACTGCTGTTCTGACTGTAAGCCGAAACCACAGTCGGAGACCTGTCCCCCACCCGTAGGCGAAGGGACAAGACCCTCTCGTCCACTGGGGTGAACTCCAGAACGGCAGCTGATCCGGGGGCTCACGAGTAAGCCCACACCAGCGCCGTCTTTCACCATGGGCAACTTCAGAATGGTAGACAGTAGAGAATAAACACTTTAAATCTCTTGAAAAAATACACTTGAAGGACTTACAAAGCATTAAAGACTGGAGTCCCATAAGGAGAAAAATGCACAAAATCCTCCCAAAACTGGAGATCAGGAATTGCACATGTTAAAAGAAATACTTGCGTTACCTATAGAACTGATTTGTCTGTTGACTTTTTTAGTCTCCTTTTGTTGTTTTTGTGTCAGGCTTTCCAACCGATTGAGTTTGATTTTTGTGTTCTCAGTGGTGAGTCAAAGACTCTGTTTAGAGTCCAAACAATTCACCGTGGCTGATGTCTGTTTGCCTCAGCAGTTGTTTCATTATTCACCGTCTGCAGGGCTGCCTCCAGATTGATCCTTGCGTGACATTATTTACAGCTCATCTCTCTCCCCTCATCTTGGATAGATGCCGTTTTAATTTTACAAATTACTGCTGAGTTTTGATTTGGAGCTTTTTGGAAATTTATCGCGCCACGTTTCATCAAAAAGCTGATTAAGAACTCAGCAGACGCTTTGAACACTCATCACTGAATTGCATTGAGAGGAAAACAAGATTTTTCTTTTTTTTTTACACGCTTGAGCATTGATCAACACAGCAACAGCATAACCACTGACAGAAATATGCTTATCTCATTCTTACATGGGCTGCTTCTCTTTTTCAGGGTTTGTGTAATGTGGATCAAAGAATAAGCTGCACAAAGCCAGCAGTCGTCTGTACATCAGTTCTTCATTTCCCTTCATCTTTTAGGGAAGACCTCATGAGCATCACACAACTGCTGAAGTCTTGCAGTATTAAACATATGAATCATATTTTTCCTTATTGTTTGCACCTTTTATGATCCTTCTGCACGGCTCCTTCAAAGGGAGCCTATCCTTTATATCATAACATCATAATAATAATGATTATAATTTGTTTTACTTATTGCGCAGTTTTCAATAAAGCAATCTTGAAGTGCTATGAATAAGAAAAAAAAGCAACCAAAACAAGGATGAAAGCTCAGTTAAAACCAAAAGAGTTAAAGTGTTTTTTGTTAAAACAATGTGACTTTGTAAAAAAAGGAAAGTTTTCAGTCCAAAGAGTTCCACAGCCAGTAGCAGCAGAGCAGACAGCATGATCATCCGTGGTGAGAAGTCTCATTCCTGGTAATAAAAGGAGATGGTTATTTATGGGGACCACAAGGGTAGTTTGTGGGGTAAAGATTTCCTTCATTTAGGGGGGAATGGTTCCATAAATGCATCAATTGGTGCAAAGAAAGAAATCTTGGAGCCAATGAAGCGTATGAAGGATGGGTGTGATGGGCTTATACTTTCTTTACTGTTAACATGAAGGCAGTAAAATATTTAAATCTAATTATTTTTGTTGCTCTCTCTGCAGTGCCAGGCTCTGTGCCCATGGAGTCCTTGCAGAACACTCCGTATGAGGAGAAGATCTTCATGCAGTGGAAAGCTCCGAATGAGACCAACGGGGTCATCACTTTGTATGAGGTCAGTTAAACACTTGTGACATTCTGGCTGTTCAATGTCATTCTCACCTGTTGGAATCCATGCACAGAGCTGTGCTTCGGGTGATTTTAAAGCTCTACTTGTTTGATTCTGCACTAAATTGCTTTACATCTACATATGACTTTACATAACTGCTCTGAGACACATCAATTTCAACTTTATTGAAATTTAGTTTATGTCAAAGCACATTATTTGCATAAAATAATTAACTTTAGAATTTCTACAGTTACTGTAATTTCAGACAGTTTTTTTTAATCTTTATTTGATGTAATATAAGCAACAAACTAACTTGTTGACCAAAATGTCACAGGCCCAAATAAAAAAAACAAAACAAAACAAAACAAAAGAAAACCAACACAAATCACACCCACTAGTTTATAACTTTATTGCTAAGACAGCAAATTTACAGACGCTATTTTATTGCATATGTACAGAAGCTATTGCTTGTGAAGCTGAAAGATGTTTATGTTATTTATTTCCCTGTCGCCAAAGTAAAATGTCAGAGTCACAAACAGCATTTGTTGAAAAAAACATGAATTGTAAGTCTTGTGGCGAATGTCAAATCTGAGCATTTCCACTTGATTAAACAGAAAGTCATTGAGCTGCTTTCCTGTTTACTAATCTCTAGTTTGTACCATGGTTGGGTGAATACGCGGTTCTGATTGGCTGCTGGGTGTGGATTAAAAAAGTGATAATGAACAGTGATAACGCACACCTAAAAAAGAAGTTCCGGTCACAGAGCTCAAATGCTCTAAATTACTGCGCAGTGTTCTTTGAAACAGACTTTTGTTTCATTTTCTGGACAAGAACGATTGGTCAGAGAACGTTCTCTCTCAACTGATGCATTATTTAACCATCATGACTACCAGCATATATTTTGCTTTCCTTTGCTGCTGCAGTCGAGGTCGGTGCTTGCTCAGTTGTTACCATGACAACATATCGTACCACATCTTAAATAGTCCACTCTTTGTGGAAAAGCGATTTAAACAAAACAAAAAAAACAAGAGTAAAGTACAAAAAATGACTTAATATGTATTTATTTTGTGAGTGACCATGGTATAAGTGGGATAATGCCCTTTTAAGTGTAATTTTTTAGAAATTAATGCACAGCGTAGAAGCCTGAACCGTCCTCCGCTTTGCATCGGACATTTGCTTCCGCAAACTGGGTTACATTTCTGACAATGCACATTACGTTGGGCATTATCTCCTCATTAAATCCTACAGAGTGAAGTTTCTTTCCAGCACACTTTCCACACACTCCAGAGTCTTTATGTCCCTCTGAAAGAGGTGTAGCCTCATCCAACGAGGTAAAGGTAACTTGAGGTTCAGTTAAAAAACATATTGTGACAAAACTGATAAGGCAACTAATAATTGTCAATAAAACCCATGTTTTTCCAATCTGAGGTCTTCGTTGTATGTCATCCAGATGACAAATACTCAGATAACTTTAGCTGATCTCAGCAGCTGTGGACTAAAGAATCCATCAATGACTGAAAGTTTACTGTTCCAGAGTCAGGAATCTCTTGAATCCATATCTGCTCATGTTCTTTCTTCAGTATTATATTAAAAAAATGCTCAAGAACAGTAGGGTCTGCTCCAATTTGGTGGTATAAAGGTCACAAAAGAAGTTTGAAGGTAAAAAAAATATTAGAAAGTAAAACATGAAAAAATAAAATTAGATAAACTTGTGCCTTGAAAATTTTAAGTTTAAGTTTAAAAATGTTCTCGTATACTGAAACTCTTTGAGACATAAGAGCAAGCGTTCAGTCTTTAAGAGTTTGTTTATGTGTGGATTAAGATAGGGACTTAAGTGCATGTGTGCGGTAACAGGTGGTTTATTCGGACTGAAGTTGAATTTAGCTCTCGATCTAATGAATTATTGACCAGCTCTTGGTCTCCTGTCTAACTCACTGCATCAAGGATCTGCCTCACTCTGAGACCTGGCAAAGCTATTAGAGTGTGTGTTGGTGTGTGTGCGTATACGTGTGTGTTCGCATATATGTGGATGACAGTGACAGAGAACGTCTCTATGAAAAGGTCAATCGTGTTTTTAAACATTTTTCACTTAAGGATACATTTGTCAGCTGACTGTATTTCCTCTTTTTGGAAGGAAAGGCATCATAATTTCAAAAACATAAAAAACATAAAACATTCAAATTCAAAAATATAAAACCTATTTTATTGTGCTGAATCTTGTGAACAGAAACATGTTTCAAAACATTTGGAAACAATACTTTGGATTAGAATATTCATTGTTTATTTATTCTTTTTTTTTTTTTTTGGAGAGCATGACATGCTGTGACCTTTGACCAACTGGTCAAAACCACAAACATGAGGTATTCACAGGTGACCAAAGAGCTTGAAAAGGAAACAAGAAGGGTTGCCAGAACAGGAACCAAAGAAGAAAAACGCCATCATTCTTGGCACATTTGGATTCTGAAACACTTTAAAATTTGAAAACACATAACTGCAGGGCTGTAGAAGACAGAAACTGTCAGGTTTCACATACAGTTAAAATATGCAGTCAATGGGAAGCCGATGACTGGAAATCCATCTGCACACAGGAGAACATTCATAGTAATGCAGTTTTTATTTTTCTTCATGATCCTCAAGATACATTTTTTTTTTTTACAGAGACTAATGGTTAAAAATTCAAGAGAAGTTGAACTAAGACTTAGGCAACGCTAACAACAAGAAAACCCAAAAATCTTCAAACCAAACCATAAAAAGCGCACACTCATCATGCAAATGATGAGTTAGCTTGTCTGGTGACAAACTAACATTTAAAATCACACAATTTCCATTTTCTTTGTGTAAAGAATCCAGGATAATCATCAATTATTGATGGCTAATCGTTTTGTTGACGAAGAAACTGTGTTAACCTAAGTAAACTGTCTTTATTAATTACAGTTTTCATCTCTGTCACCAGATCACATTCAATTTGTTTTAAATCAGGAGTAGACAAAAAAAAGATTGTATTTGTATTTTTATTTGTATTTCCATTCAAATCCATCCACTGGATCCATATTTTCCATGTTTTTTTTTCCTTGTCCGAGCTGGTATCTGACTCAAAACTGTATGGCTGGATAGCTCCAATATTGCTCGCCACTGTTGTTGCACTGGTAATGAGGTTGGGGTTGTGACTGGGCTGTAAGGTTGTGGAGAGAGTATAAGCAGATGGGTGAGGGAAGTGGAGGCGGGGTTGCTCCACCTTCACAACTCAGATTCATTTCTAATGAACTTCTGCCACTCTGCAGAAACTGTCATAGAAAGCAACACTGTTTTGGCTAAAAACAACATAATTATAATTAAAAGACCACTGGAAACACTTTTAAAATAGAACAAAAGATGATTGATGTGGGTCTTTACACATATTCTAGTGAGATGCCTTTTTATTAAGTAGGGACAGTCAGTACACAGCTGCACTTTTTCAGAAAGTGTCTTTACACATAAATGTCTCATTAACATTTGTAACCCAGTTTTACTTTTTAAACAGGATGTTCTTTATTTTAAGCAGATAATTTTGTGAAAATTTAGCTAGTTTTAGCTCAAGGACAAATTAAAAAAATTACGGATTTTATAATATAAGGAAATTTACCAAAAAAAAAAAATTTTGACTATGCCATTTAAAATGTGAATATCTAAAATGTAGAAAAGTGTTGTTGGGATTAGTGGCTTTTTTTTTTTTTTTAAAGAAATGGAAACCTCAAGAAAAGGCAAAAATCCTGCTTTCAAACTCCTCATACCTCAGATAACTCAGTGGATCTGGACTCAAATAACAGCATCATGTCCCCAGTTTGAAAGAAAATTAGACATTATTGTTCCGTGGTGCAAAGCTGAGTTTGTGTTGTTGTTGCTGATCCTCACATTTTAACAACCTCACACATCTTGGAGCACTGACATACCTGACTTGGCAGCGTATTCCTCCTATATAATAGTCTCTCTTTTTCTCCTGAGCCTTTTTCTTCTTTACTTCAGATCATCAGTCTCCTGTCTCTCTTCTCATTCAGTGCAATACAAAGACCACTCAGTAGCATTTCTGGGACCTCCATTAGACCTCAACCCAAAGCTTGAAAAACACTCTCTGCAGTCTCTAACTCCCCTGAGACCATCATCAATTTTGCCTTGTTTTCTGTGGATTTCATTAATATCAATCTGTGCTCTCTCTCTGCCGGGCGGAGGCGGCCCAACTCATCTGTTAAACATATCAGAGCCCCAACACAATGCACTGCTATTAGAGATAATTACTATAATTGCAGCTATTGACAGGATTAAAGGCATCATCTGCAACATCTAAAGGGGCTCTTGTTGTGTCCTATCCTGCTCTGTTGTCTCTTGTGCTTTCTTTTTTTTAATTTTTTTTTTTCAGTCCAGCTTTGCACTCATTGCTTTTCAGGATGAAAACCAGATGAAATACACCTAAGACAAAGGGAAGAAGGTGAGGAGGAGGCGGGGTTGGAACGGTTTGCGGAGGTGGAAAGTGGTGGGGAGAGATAAGGAGAATGAGGAGGGCAGAAGTGGGATATAAAACACTAGAATGGCATCAAAAAGAAGCCGCGCATCCTATAGCGTGATTACAGGAATTAATCAGTGTGCAAATATGATCTCTCCATCTTGTGGATCTGTTACTATAATTGCAGCTAATTACAGGATTAAAGGACACATCTGGGGGGAGGGAGGGAGGGAGGGCTCTAAAGGGGTGATTTTCATCTCTGTTCTCCCTCTAGTCCTTTTTTCCACCTCAGACATAAAAAGAGGACATATAAGGGTCGGTGTGTCGACCTCAGGAGATTGGAGACATATATCTGTTAAACGAAATCATCAAAATCACCTTTTCCCACATTTATACAGCTGTGTGTTTGGCATTCAGTTTATTTTGTTGTCGCTGTATCTGTAGTGACATAATCAGTTCTTTTTAAGAACTACAGACTGAGGAGAATGCAGATTTCCCGCAGGAAGATTGTAAAAAAAACGAGACTGACTTACTGCTTGCTTGCACAGTGTGCTTGCAAATTGACAGGTTCCATTTACCTCAGCCTGTCCAGCGGATGGAAACAATTTATGGTTTTCACATTCAAATTTTAACAGCTTAATCAATAAAAAGAAGTTGTTTAATCTTGCCCTTCATGCGAACCAGTAACGTCCAGCTCTTTTCAGTAAACCTTTATTCCAAATAAAAAAATCTAAAAGGGGTTATGTCATCAAAAGTTGAATCAGTTTCAAAAGCTCCATTTATGTTTCATTCATGCTTTTTTACAGTAAAACACTTGAATGATTCCTTTTTTTTAATGTCTTTATAGGATATTTTGGAGTTGAAGCAGTACTCTATCTGATGTTGTGGTGTTTGTACCAAAAAATCCCCCAACATTTCTTTTTTCAAGCCCTTTAAAAGGGGGAATCAGATGACCAGTTAAAAAAAACATAAATAACTCTGATATTTACCTTGACTTTAGTTTTTTTTTTTTATTTTCACTTTTCAACCCCTTTTAATTCACCTAATGCCTGCACACCAGGCATGTGATGTGCATTCAAGAACACGTTCTTGTTCCCCACCTGCAGTTGGAAGAATTTTTGTGCAAAATGTGGCAGAGTTGCAAATCTCGCAAATTCAGACTTTTCTTTCACAGCTCTATTCCGAAATATAATTCATGTTATATTATTTCCGGTTGGACTCAAACTGCAATTATTAATTCTCCTTCATTATCCATTTTGTGAACTTAGCATAAGGGTCATATGTCTTGGGTTCAAGAAACTTTTTTTTTTGTACTTCTTTCTTATTTAGGTTGCTTTTCCCATCTCTTTTGGTCTCTTTTTGAGTGTGTATTCTCCTGTAAGTTTAGTGGCTCTTGGGAAATCTAAAAAGTAGGTCAAGCCGAGCTGAAGGGGGCGCTTCAGAGGCTCTGTCAAAGAGAGCACATGACATGTTCGATCTGCTTCACATTGTGTTTTGCAGTTTTTTAAAAACTTTTTTCTAACATGCCATTCTATTGTCAGTGTTCTCAAGAATTTAAGTTCTTCTGCTCTGCAGTTGGCTGAATGTCTGATAACTTTAGCAGTTCTTTTCAGGCCATTAAATCTGCCCCACAGCTTTATAAACACTGTGACAAAAACACTTTTTTAATGATTTCCTTTGTCTGCAAAAATAGGCTTAATTTCAAGATGTTTAATAACTTCAATGGTTGTAATTAATGAAAAAATATTGCCAGTGTGAGCATTCTTGCAGCTTTACCTGTTTTCTGTGACAACCAGGGGAATGTGCAGATATTGATGGTGTCTGAACTGAAAGTAGAGAAGCACTCAGAGAGCCACTTGGCACACTCACAGATCATGACCTTGTCAATCCCTTCTTTGATTGCTTCATCAAACCGTTCGAGCATTACAGGTTCCTTCTGTTGGCGTTTACATCCCTGCTGGTCTCTGCAGTGTTATTTCTGCACCCCCCGTGCGCCTAACAGACGCTGCTGCTAACATTGATTAGAATAAAGCACTGAAGCACATCGCGAGATCATGGCTTTGCTGATTAGTTTTAACCAAAAAGAAAGTGTAAGGTTTTTGTGTTTCAGACTGATGTGGAAAGCAACACATCTCAGCAAGTATCTGCGCTTCTCTAGAGAAATTATCTTTACCTTAAATCACAATTATTTAATTTATTTAATTAAGTTGCGCTAATCAGTAACTATGCTTTGATTTGATGCAGGCTGTGGTGTGAAAGTTAAAACTTTTTAATGTTTTCCTGTATTAATTTTGAAAAGGCTTTTTATATGATTTAAAGGGAAATTTTCCAATTTCCAAGACTTAAAACACATGTTTTGAATAATATCAAATCTAAAGGACAGACATGAGAAGGGATTTTTTTTTACCCCAAAACATCAAATTTGATTATAGAAATGGGCACTTGATTTCATGTCTACATTAGAGATTCATTTTCTGAATTTTATTCTGCTTCTGGTTTTTAAATGGTGGATTACATTGTTAGATGAAAAAGAACCTACTAGCAAATAGGGAAAAAAATATGCAAAAAAATCCCTCACTAGTTTTTAACAGGCTAAATGCTTTTTCGTTATGCTTCTTTAACCAACATTTTTTAAAAGATCACCACTGTGGTTGCGTTAGTCTTCTGACGCAAACATGTCCTCTCTGATTCCACAAGTGTTCAATGAGGTTGAGGTTCAATGAGGTCAGAGCTGCAGAAACACCTTCTTTTCCTACATTTTTCAAGTCAGTTTTCTAATTAAGCTGCTCAGGAATGGTCGGGTGTTTTCATCTCACGCAAAAAGGTTCACAGTCCAAGGATGAAGAGGTCTGAAGATTTATATCAGTTGAAGAACCTCATCTAATTATCTCATTGCATTAAAATAGCCTGAAATGACTTTAATCCAAACTCATCTAGTTATAGGGAGACACAGGCCGACACCATCAACGGTCTCTACCAAAAAAAAAAAATATTGTTACCATTACAGATTCAGCACAGCCTTTTTAAAGGTGATGCTGTGATCCAATAAGTGTAATCAGTCATGGTTTTTAACATTTGGGGCGTACCCAGGGAAAAACAAAGCTTTATTATGAGAAAATTGACAGATTTATCTTTGGTATAACTTACATGTGCATCCTTTTTTTTCTCTCTTTTCCTAACTATTTTTAAACATACACTTTAAAATTTCAAAAAAACAAAATCTGGCATCAACTAAAAAACAAACAAAAAAAATTACAACAAATTATGAATGTCCTTTACAAGACATGTATTGATTTTAAATGGGGTATACTTACTTATGTAGCACTCTACAGTTCTATTCATTCACCCCAACGCACATTCACACAATGATGACCAGACACTGGCACCAACTTATGACCACCAGGAGCAATGTGGTGTTCAGTGTCCTGCGCAAAAACACATGGGTAGGCAGAACGGGAACCAAACCTGTGATCTTCTGTTGACCGCTCTACTTCTGCACCATTTCATATTCGATTAGTGACCGCTCCCAAACAAAACAACCCTCCAGCTCATGTCTTCTCAATGTAGTCTATTTCAAAGCTCCTACAAGCCCTCTGGATGTTTAATATCCCACCGCAGGAACAGGAAGAAGAAAACATGTGGGCTCACTGACAGAACTGTACACCATTTAATCCACCACATTACAGCAACATAACACTGGTTCTTTCTCTCTGATTGTGCGTGTGAATAACCTTACTCTCTGGTTCATCTCTCCTCAAGTAGTCTTTAATAAATCACAGAAATGGATAGTAGCAGCCAGCTGGCATTTATTACATTGGGCTGCCAAGCTGTTAGTGGCATCAAACTTACACTTCCTTCTTTTATGGTTATTTTTAAAGAATGAGGATATACCTAACATAAGTAGATCAATAATTTTGACATTCAGGGTTTCAGTCTGTTTACTGAGTGCAACAGTGATTTAACTAAATGTGGTTATTTTTAAACGATCTTAAATAATGTTTTTCTTTTTGAAAACTTCAGTTCATTTTCTGTGGAGAATCGCCCTTTTATCAAATCCAACCGTAAACACCAGTGCATTAGTTGTGCTAAACTGCCGAGCAGAAAGTGTTATTAATTCAAATAAACCTTTATTTGAACATATTTGTATATGGATTAAAAAGAAGATTGAATTCCATAGAGCTTTACAAAATCAAAACTTGTTTTATGAGTTGTGTAAATAGTGTGAAGTTGAACAGCTGATCAAAAACGCAGAAAAAACTGCCAGACATTAGACGACTTTACTGATGGAAACTTTTAATGGAGACAGGAGAAATACCAGCACACCCTGCTGTTCTGAGGTGCTAGTGATGTGTCGGTCGCGAATGAAACGTCTCTAAGAGCCGGGTCTTTGAAGTGAACAGCAAGAGCCCTTTACTGGGATTCGTGTTTTTTTTCTCTCTCTCTCTTTTTTTTAAACATTAAAAGAATGTCTCATCTGTAAGCTGATGCCTTTAGAATATTTCTCAATCTTTCCTGGGGTTCTTTATGCACAATAATAAAACATTTTACATGGTTTGCCCAAACTTTTGATCCCCACTGTATGTCATGTGAGCGCAGCATAAATTTGCTCAAATGAAGATTCTTGGCTATTACTATCTTTGTTAACTGATGACGGTTAAAAAAGATATTACACTAAAAAATATGTTTTTAATCCAATTTTGCTTTTTATAAAGTAAAAAAGCACAATGACTCATTTTTGAAAGATAAATGAAACAGAATGTTAAAGAAGGGAATGAACATAATTGGTATCTAATGACTTAGCATCATGTTGCTAAATTGTTGGACAAGTACAGATGAAAATGTGATCAATGTTCATGTTCCAGCATGTTGTATTTAGTCTTTTAACAACAGAGCAGTTTTTTAACTTTTTTTTTTATTTTCACTTCTACTTCTAATACCTAAAACCCTTCAAAAAATGTTGAAAGTTATTTATGAAAGTTTACAGAAAATCCTGTAAATGTCAGCCGCATGTGAAAAACATTAAATTATCTTGTCTTTGTGTTAATTTCTTGAAGGAATTGACCAATGAGATCATTCGTTGTATGTGACATCATCATAATGACTGCTGAAAAAAAGGGTCATGCCAAAACTGCGCCATGAAGCTAACCAAATCATGCTAAACCATATCCTGCAGTATTGGCTGTATGTCTAACATTTCAGGTCAATGCTTTGATGCTAAACCCCTTAATCGGCAAGATGTAAAGAACAAACTCAACATGGATTTAAAAAAACAGAAGCCATGAAAAAACAATAAAAATCCAATGTAACTCAATAAAGCCAGATGGTCAAAGAGTGGAGGATTATTATTAATACTACTCAGACACACACGTCATTTAAACAATGGCGTAATTGTTATAAAGGATTACCAGACAACCTGACCCCCATCAAAATGGTTCCTCCTTCAATGTTTCTGTTTGCTAGAATCCCCCCCCCCCCCCCCCCCCCCCCCCCCCCCCACACACACACACACACACACACTTTGAATATGTTTTTATTTAAACACAATTTGAGAAGTATAATTTTATACAGAAACGCTTTTGTTCTATTCTATTTATGAACAGAAAAAAAGTATTTTGAAATAGTCTCTGATTTTTTTTTTTACTTTTCTTGTCTGTAACATTCTTGTTGCAACCCTACCGTAACCAGGGACAAAAGCAAAAAAAAAGAAAAAATCCAAAATGTCTGTCGTATTAAGGACCACAAGCAGCAGCTTAGTTAGCACACAAGCTAACTGATGTGAGTATTCACATTTCCTCACCACTGAAAAAGTCACACCTAGCTGTAAATCGCTGTCACTCTGCGGTGAGCTCCTCGTCTGCAAATGATTTGTAATGTGGGAATGAGAGCAGCAGCAGTGAGCATGGCCTGAATCAGCTTCAGAGGGAAGGAAGCCTGTTCTGTCAATCGTTTTAAATCTGCTGGCAGGAAGTTGCAGCGTCGCTGTCAAACAAGCATTACTGCGATTCAGGACGATTTCTGTCAAACTGTCACCCCCGGCTGAGTTTAATTCTCCATCTCTGATCACCTCCTCAGGGGTGACAGTATCTCTCAGATTTATTTGTGGTGGTGGGGGGGCTTGATTTACACTGGAACATTTTGGTGACAAATGACGTACTGGTAGAAGCTGGAGGTTTCAGAGGCTTTAGCTCTTTTTTTTTAGGAATTTGATGTTCTCAGAACTAGTCTCTTTGGTGACTGATTAAAAGACCTAACCAGGAGGGAATTTTTTTAGATTTTATCAGTTCAACATGATGCTGTTATGCTACGTTCACACCACCCTCAGCAACATGCATTCAAGTGACCAATTGCCACAAAAAGTTTATGCAAATGCAGAGACAATGCATGCATATGCACATTTTGGGCTTTTGCATTTAGAACTCTCACAATCCCTTGTCCCTGCGCCATTTTTTAATTCCGCTTGTTGGCTCTACGTGTAAATCACATGGCCATTAAACAGTTTATACATTAAATAGTTTAATATTTATGCATTTTACTAATAAAGAAAAAAAAATTAAGTTTTGATTCGTTTTGAAAAAAAAATAGATAAATAACTCCTGTAATAAAAAGTAACACTGCTCACACTGAGTCCACCTTCCTTTGTAGGTGAAGAGTTTTCATTAATTTTAGATGATCCTGTACAATGTGTTGATTGCCAAAAAAAAAGCATAGAACGACAAAAAAATAATAAGAAAACGCTAAATGTAAAAGTATGATATTATGAACAGAAAGAGCCAACATCAATGAACTTGTTCCATTTCCTAGGACATAGTTTCTGCATAGGAGCAGGAGTTCTTTAGAAATTTGCCTCTGAGTTGTGGGCATGGAGGTACATGGATTTAGTTATAGTAGCTGTAGTGCATGCACCAGAATGGAGACGAATAGGCAGATTGTGGTCTGCCGATTGCAGCACCTACATCACAGCTACATACTTTTTCAAACAGATTTTTTTTTCGTCTCCTCCCGATTCACAACGATTTGAAGAAGAAATACTGAGAAAAGCAATTTTGGTACAACAACATGTTAATAACATCAAAACCACTATTTTTATTGGTTTGCTATGATTTCACTCCACAGTTCATCCTGAAGGGGCTCAATTCTCCAGTCTGTACTGCTGCTCTGTATTTGTAAACCATGAAGTTCTTTGACTTACAGGTTGCTCTGACAGAGGTTTGATTCAGGTTTTTGCTCCTTACTCTGGCCTACTAGACACATTTCAGAGGAAATGGAATGGAGCAATAAAATGCAATGATAAAGATATACAGGAGGTATACTGTAACATCTCACTCTATCACTGAATTCACAGAACCAGAAGCCATGGGGGAAACTTCCTACAACTTTTTCTGCTTCAAAACTGACCAAAGTGCATAATTCTCTGAAAAAAACACTAGAAAATGTGGGGGTTTTGTAACTTTTGTTGCATATATTATGTCTACAAAAAGAAAAACTAATGTGATGCAGATTAAAAAAAAAAAAAGCATAATTGCATGGTTGATAATGAAACCAACTGCCTTGCATCAACACAGTTTTGTAGAGAGGACTGGCTCGCAGCAGCAGGAATGTTGAAGATGTGCAACACATACCTGCAAACGACAGACTTCGGTCTATTCAACAAGCACAATAAACAGATCTTCTTCTCAGACAACAAATGAAAATTAAATCCAAGATTGAATTGATTCAGTAGTTGTTTTTTATTGACTTTGCAAGCATAGATCAAATTGACCTATACAAATACAATCAGCAAATACAAATCCATTCTGCAAATCTGAGCGGACAAATCAATATGTCAAAACCGTTTTCTCTGAATATTATTTTAAAATGTTTGACTCAACAAACAAATATAT
Source organism: Oryzias celebensis (assembly GCA_014656515.1). Classification (NCBI taxonomy): domain Eukaryota; kingdom Metazoa; phylum Chordata; class Actinopteri; order Beloniformes; family Adrianichthyidae; genus Oryzias; species Oryzias celebensis. The sequence continues at coordinate 12,736,722 of BNCR01000005.1, forward strand.
CCAATTAAAACCAGGACTTGGTGGTGACATGGAGGTCATTCTGATGAGATAACAGTACTTTTCCTCTCTGACTGATTAGCTGTTAATAATTGTTCCTTTTGAGGAAAACTCTGGTGCATGTCAGTGAGTTAGTTAAATATTTAGAGACCCCAGATGTTTAAAAGTGAAAACATTTTTATTGGTTGTACATTTTGCCAAAAATTGTGTAATAGTGAAGTCTGACTTTAAAACAGTTCTCTGTAAAGCAACTATGTAGGTGAGATCTGCTACTTGCAGGTCTGTTGTCAGACTTTGCACAATTTTACTGCAATTGTCTACTTTGCTGCTTTTTGTTTTATCCGGAAACTCAAATGTTGTGGGTTATGGTTTCCTGCCCCGGTTGGAGCCAGATTTCAGATGCATGATCAGAAGTTGTTTGAGGGAAGAAGTGGACGGAAACTTAAGAGATGGAAGGTACTGCTGGATCAACCGGCTGGATTTTTTTCTCTTTCAAAAGTATTAGTTAAATCCTATTTTCAACAATTCTTTTGCCTCTTTAAAAGGCAAAATCTTGAATATTTTGACCATAGTCCAATATTTCTGCATAAAGACAAAAACAAAAATATTTAGGATGTTGGAAATGTTCAGAATATTTTTGTTTTAAAGTGTTACCTGAAACGGTCTTTTACAAACATTACGTAAATACACGTTATTGCACACAAGACACTTAAAAAAATCCTGTTTTCAGATGATTAGCTTTGTCATCTGACAATTTTGTTTCTCAGATTGCTATAAAACATCTTACACTCTGATACATAGCAAAAGAACTCAAGAAAAGTCCAACACAGCTCTTTACCACATTTCTAACCTTTAAGTGGGCACTCTTTCTCTTTGGGGAAAGTGAGGACTCCCGCAAACACTTCAAAAATGAACTCATGGATCCAATTCATTACTTTTTTTAAGATGTTAACACCAAATAAGAGCTTTGTGTTGATTTATTTGGGGAGACTATGGTATCTTCTTTATTTCAAGAGAGCCTCACTAATGCCTAAAAGTTAGTCAAAAAGAAACTATTCTTGGAGCTGATCTGCAACTTCTGTACAATTTAGAAGGAGATCAGTATTGATTTGACTTTTAATAAGGTTTGAAGCTTTTATATTGGAGTTTGCTGGAACGAATGACATTTAGAAGCTTAAAGCAATCCTCACTGATATTAAATGCATCAAGGAACTTCACAACTTCTCCATTCTTATTCAGTTTTCATAATAAAAGCCTAATAAAAGCCTCAAAATGTAAAATATAGAAATAAGTAAATATACAATCCCAACTTTTCTCATGTGGAATAAAAGGGTGCAGAACCACCAAGCTTTCTTCTGGAACTGCTACTAAGTTTAACACAGAAAAACCAAATTTGGGATATAGTAGGGGAAGTTGCTCGATATTTTCTAATAAAATAAACAGGTCCACTAAACAAAAACTGGAGCCTGACAAAGCTGAATTGAAATAGCATTTTGCAGCTCACAAAGGAGCTTGTAAACATTGCAATTTCCATAAAACTCGGCCTGAGCTCACAGGGCTGCAGCCTGGATGTGTGCACAAGCACACACAGAAAAGCTGTGGGGAATATAATGAAGAGAACTGCAGGCTCGACGCTGCGGCCTCCAGAGCTCGTCATGAATAAACAGAAAAATGTTTTCAATCAAATTTGAGTTTGCTAAAAACTATAATTGCAGTATTTTTAAAATAACCTTTTAAATGATATGCAAAGATTAGTTTTCTATGACAATTCATTTGGTACTTTAAAACCTTTTTAATGTCATTTATTTTTCTCATAATATAGTTTTCTCTACTATTTTTTAATACTTTTTTCTTATTTGTTCTCCATTTCTACCTCCTAACTCAATCACCCACACATAAGTACACCTTTCCACTGGTGAGTTATCCCCCACAGACACACACTCTATTACCCAAGATGCACTGTCCCACTGTGCGCCGGCCTTTTCATTGGCTAATAAAACAAACCTGAGCTTTATGACTCTACCGATTCCCAGCACATCAACCACAGAGAGCAAGAAAGACAAAGGGAGGCTGGGGAAAAAAATGAACAAGTGGTGAGACGGTGGGAAAGGAATCAAAAAGGATTGGATGAAAGGCTTAGAAAGACAAAATGCCATTAAATAAGTAATACAATAAAAAAAAGAGATGGTCTATTTTTCAACCTAGACATCGAGAACAAAAATGGAAGCGAATGTGGAAAAAGATAAGGAGAACGGCTCATCAAAATTCAGAAAGCCATTCACAAGTTGTAAAATAACAGCCATTGATGTGCAAACCCAAACTGCAGCATTGATGAAATAGATGATATTTTATTGTTCTAGCCCCTAAGTCCCAGCCTGTATAAATAGCTATTGATTCTAGATGTTTTATTCAGTCGGCTCGGGCAACTTTCAAGCCAAGCAGTAGTCAGCTGTTTGAGAAGCCTCCCGCTCTGTTGGAGTTTCTTGGCTGCATTTTTCTCTTGAGTCAAGATTTCATTTTGACTTTAAACAGAAACACATTTTAAATTGCACGCTTTTGAGAGTAGAAGGATGTTTTTTCTTAAAGGCTAAGTGTTTATTGCAAACTAGTGAAATTTCAAAAATATCTTTTTTTTTTAAGAAGGCCATATTTTATCTATTTCAATCAGTTTAGTAGAAAGCTGTATTTTGTGAGATTTGAATTTCAATGACAGACTGTGTTTTGACATATCCAGATCTTAAGAAAAGCTCTTTACTTTTGTTATGAACGCTGCTCATATGAAGAGACAGTGAATTCAGGTGCAGACTTTTTGTATCCACACATTTTTTATCATTATCATCTTCCCCACCTTGCCCCTTGTCTCTCCCTTTGTATCTTTTTGGAAGTGACTCACACACATCAGCACAAACAGTCACACATTCACACATCGGCATTCCAGCCTGAAGGCCTGGTTGAAGCGAGGCGCCCAGCTGTCAGTGCTTTTCACTCCAGTCTGTTAATGGAGCGACAAGGGCCGCCTGACGTCCATGAGTGCGAAGAGCTGTGATGCTCCTCCTGCTGTTTTGCGTGCACACCCGCACACAATCCAGCCTCCCAGCCACGCATTCTGTGCAACATCCATCTGCAACACTGGTTACAACTCTCCTCCTTTTTGCGCTCCTATTTTTTTCTGCCTCATTCTCTCCACTATCATTTTTCTTTTCCGGGATCAATGTTTTGTCACTTCCTTTGTGCCTGCCTTTTTACACTCTTTATTTTGTCAACTCAGATGCACCTTTAAGAAAATGTGCTTGTGATCTAAATTGCACTCTATTCTCTTTAATCTCTTTTTAGATAAAAGTGTATGAACTTTACAGGCACATCAGATAATGAATCTCCTGCTAACACCCCTTCTGTCACATTACATCAAACTGTGCATAGAGAGTGTTGTTAATGTCTTGTAATGTTTTATACTAGTTCAGTAATCCCTTAATAGCTATTTAAATGAAGCTCATAAGATGGCAGGTTCAAAGATCTCTATTGTGAAACATATTGATTTGCTCAATATTGGCTGTTTTTTTTTACAATATATTGATTAACATTTTAGTTTGTACACACCCTGTTGCAGTTTTATTCTATTCTATTCTATTCTATTCTATTCTATTCTATTCTATTCTATTCTATTCTATTCTATTCTATTCTATACAAACAGACAGAAACAAAACTGCCATCATGATGGTCTAACAGACATTTACATAGAAGTTTTGATTAGGAAAAAGATGCAATACAAAGACAAGTCAAAGCAAGCCTTCATCAAACTAATATAGCAAATTTGGTTAGGAATTGGGAATAAATTACGAGTAAAAATTTAAGGAAAGAATTTAGTTCAAAAAGTGGATCATACGTTTTTGCAAATTTGAACCAAAAAAAAACAACAGCCACATCCTTAAGTTTTGTGTTGTTTGCACAAAACTTTCACATTTATTAAAGCATGACAAAAACCCAACATTAATTGATTATAAACACCACCCTCAACATTTTAAAGACCCACGTCAATCATATTTTAAGATATTTTATGATGCTGCTGATTTTAGTAAAAATAAAACGTGTGATGTTTTCTAGAACATAGTTTCTGCAGAGTGGCAGCAGTTCATTGAAAATTCCCCTCTTAGTTGTGAGCAGGACTGCTGGTGAGAAGCAACCCCGCCCCCCTTTTTCCTCCCTTTTAATGAGAGCTCAGAGCAGGGAGCTTATGGCCCACTCAGCGTGTTTCCTATATCACATCTAAGCCCTTATTTAAACTGATTTTTTGTCTGCTCTTGATTCACAACAATTTAAAAAAAGAAATACTCAGAAGTGCCATTTTGAGCTCCTTTTCTTTATAAATATCCTCCACTGTCAGATAAATGCAACAAGAACATGAAAAAAACAAAATTTTCGTTAGAGTGGGTCTATAGAAATAAGAAAACAAAAAATGAATAAAGAAAAGAAAGATAAATCAGGGTTTAGTGACATATTTCCTGTCCTTTTGGAATTGCTGGCTCAACTGTTGTAAAATTATCATATTTTTGAAAATGCATATAAGACATACCTTAAAAGATGGAGGTCTGGATTGTTCTGCACATACAGTTGTTTCAGAAGCATTGGCATTGGCACTAAGGAAAGCTTTCCTGTCCTGTATATCATTGGGACTAATAGTTTGGTTGCAGAACATGCATTCTTTCACAGCTGTTCAGTCACAGCCGGATGTAATCTTTGAAGTGGAAATAGATGAGGGTTTATACGATCAGTCAAGTGATTAAGTAAGTTTCTTCAACTTTCACAGGACAGTGTGCCCCTTCATTGTTGTTGACCGTTTTAAAAATGCACAACCTGAGCTCCAGCAAATTCCCAAAACAAAATTCCTATCCTATACGAATGGTGTACCATTTATCATCTTTGGGAAGCTGCAGAAGCTAAGAAATAAAACCCTAACATTCAGGAAGAGATAAATCATTTTACCGATGCAACACGACATGCTTTTATTAAAGCTTTTATTCACTTTTAATTCTGTATTCTCTTAACCTAACTGTTTGTTTCCACTCATATGTCACCTTGAAACTGAGGGATAAACGGATTTCTGAACACAGAAACTTTCAACAAAGTGTAGAAACATGTTTGCAGTGAGAGGTGCCATTAATGTGCTTCTCTCCCATCAGTCAATACTCCTTTGTGCTGACTGTTGTTCACAATGACAGCTGTCCTCCAGTGCTTGAGCAGGCATGCATGTGTGTGCTCATGTGTGCAGTCATTGATGGTTTAAAGTGTGGAAACTTGCCAGCAGCAACACTGAGACATGCATTGACGGCTGTTTTCAAAAGAGTTATTGAAGTCCTTCAGCCGGTTTAGTGGCTCTGGGTCAATTTACTCAATTTTCCCCCCGTCTCAGAATGGAGATCATGTGGAGGCACACAGACCTGTTGCAAAGAGCCAACAGCAGTTCAACTCACAAATTGATCACCATGAAGTTTAAAAGACAATTTAATAACTGACACTCAATTTTGGGGCTTTGCTTTGATGTGACAGTTGTTGTGGCTGGAGGTCAAACTCTAAAAGTGCTTGTTGTGGTTGATCATTAAATAAAAAAAAAAAAAGAAATATTTTAGAAATGTCAACTTGTTTATACAACAGTGTGATGTACATCCTTTTAAAAATATTTTTATGGACAATGACACTTGGGTGTGAACATTATTGATATTTGCAGTGATGACATGATAACAAACGAATCTGAAAGCACATATTGAAATTCAGCTTTTCTGGAAAACTTTGCATAATAGATCAGTTGATTGGGAAATGTGAAGTTGGAAACAAATAATCTTTAATAAGGATCAAACGGCAAAATGCAGTTCTATTTATTTATTTTAATTTATAGCTCATAATTTAATAATTTGTTTGAAATAAAGTCACTTTAAAAGACCTTTACACAGCATTAGATGCAATAAACTCACAATTGGTTGGAGTTTAAATATTCCTGAAGTTTAACATCCAAACAAACAATGCATTTTGTGTGTGATGCTACGATATGCTCAGCTGTTCCGACTGCAGGGTTTTTGCCCTCAAGAATTTAACTTAGTCTCCTTCCTCTACTTCCAGATCACCTACAAGGCGCTCAGCTCGCTGGACCCCAGCGCTGATCTGACCACCCAGAGGGGGCGTGTATTCAAATTGAGGAATGAAACCCACCACATGTTTGTGGGCCTGTATCCCGGAACCACCTACTTCTTCACCCTCAAAGCCTCGACTAACAAAGGCTTCGGCCCACCTGTCACAAATCGGATCAGTACCAAGATAGCAGGTAAACGTTTAAAGTGTTTGGCTTTTTGTATTTTGAAATATATAATGTACCTTTTTGTTTCTGGAGACATTTGATGTGTACCTGTAAATGTTAAAAGCTTTGACCTGCTGGTAGGAACAGATGACCTGCTGCTGAGCTGACATGTCCATCACTCTCTCTATGAATTTTTGTTTCAGTCTTTCTTTTTGCATTACAAATCCTCTTCATTTTCAATTTTGCTGCAATATTTCTCATCAGTACACAAAAAAGTCAGGATTTCATGGAAAAATACAAGGTTTTTTTTTTTTTTTTTTTTTTTTTTTTTTTTTTTTTTTTTTTTTTTTGCAAAAGCTGTGAACCACCCTCATATGTTAAGAAAATTAATTAGGGCTCCACAGGAAAATAACACATTTACTCCTATTGCTATTTCAAGAAAGTGTACTTTTTTATTAAATAATTAATGGATGCTATTTTTTTATAATCTCTGTACAGAAAGATTTCATAAGTGAAATAAATTCCTTACCATTTGGATATTTGGGGGGTTATAAAGCAGTAGACACAGAAACGTATTTAAAAGTGTAAACATATATAGTGCATTGCTGTTTTTTGTAGATTTCTACAACAGACCAGGTGCAGTTGCTTCCCTGACCATGTCTGACAGGAGTAGAAAAGCTAACAACGCCAATGGAAGCCAACTACAAAACTCACAAGAGGCACAAAGGGACAAATCAAAAAATGTGCTTTTTGTTCTGAGCAGCAGCTGAGCAAAAGAATTGAAGCTCAGTCTCCTGTCACAGATCTGTCAAACTCAAAGTCATGATCTGAGAGTGGAATAACCAAGATGACTAGTGGCCTCACAAAAAGTGATAGCTCGATTAACCTACTCCAAAAAAATCTATTGCAAGTAGATTAAAACAAAAAATAGACACATAATTGTGAAATTTACCGGTAACAACGGATAATTCCTGAAACCACTAGTAAAACTAACTCAAAAATCACCCTTTTCTTTCTCTGCTCAATGACCTTAGAACAAAAATATCAAAATACAATAGAAAACTAATAATAATTATAATGAAAGGTCCAAAGGAACAAGTTGCAGTTACCACCAAGGAAACTTTTAAGTTTCTTAAGTTAAATAGTCCATTCAGAACCACATTGAATGTGATTTCTTACTTTTTGCTAATACAACCTTAAAAAGACATGCATAATAATCCAAAATGATGATGTGCATTTAATAATTACATCAAAGTAAAATAAACTTTTTATTGCAATGTTTCTAAGAAATACAGTTCTTCCTGCACACCTCATGAACTTTACAATCCGAGTTTTCATAATTAGAAAAGAATTCTAATAAACTTTAAAGTACAAAGCTTTAGAATTTTAAATGTCTACAGCCTTGTACGTCATAGGTGTATAAAAACGTTGTCTTTTCTGTCAACACATCCAGTGATTTTTCCAACTTGACCTTTCCTCTTATCCTCCTTTTCTGCTTCCATCCCGACTAATCTTAACAACATGTTGCTAAGAGTAGAAAAAACCCCACATTTTTCCACACACCATAGCAGATATATCTCCTTCCAAATGTCACGCCATCCCTAATCTTCATTATCTCATTCAGGGTCCAAAGGATGCAGAGATTTAAATTAAATGCTTCAGACAGAAAGAGATGGATGAACCAGGGAGGGAAAAGAGGGGGTGGGGTGCTTGGAGACCCATTAATAACCTAAATGTTGTGTCAGTCACAAAAAAAGAAGTGTTGGTGTTTTACTCAAACAGGCATTTATCCAGCCCCTTTAACATGACAACATGTAAGATGTGAAATGCTGCTGATAAGATCCCTGATGTCAAGATATGAGACTAAATTGCCAAAGTACAAAACACAGAGTTTCCTGTCAGTAAAAAAAGAGATTCACAGAAGAAATATCTATTAGTATAAGTACGTTTAAACTATTATAAGCAAAGAACCCGCTATACTTCTTCCAAAAATATGTTTAGCTACTTTACAAAGCCAAGTTGAACCAAAATTTTTCCTTCATGTTTTCTGTGTCTTGGTGTCCTGTGCTGTTTGAACCCTGATCTGAATTTAAAATAGAATTTTAAAAATTCCATCGATATGTTGTTTCAGCCCCCTTGATGCCAGAGTACGACTCTGAAAGTCCACTCAATGAAACAGAGACCACCATCACCATCCTCCTGAAGCCTGCACAGTCCCGTGGAGCACCGATCAGGTACGTTCTTTTCTGCAGTGTGTTTCACTCTTTGCTTTTCTATTCTTTTCCATTTCAAAATGTTTATCTACTTGTAGTTTCATCTCATTCCTTCGTCCATCTTCTCACTTTTATTCACATTTCTCTAGTCTTGCTCATGGAGCACCTTGAGGGTCTATTAAAGTCACTCACATATACAACATACCATCAAGGGGGTTCAAGTCTAATATTTACAGATAAATCAAACCAACAGAGTGATACAAATATCAAACCCAAAAGTAAATAAAATGACACCAGGAAAAAAAAGTAAGTGACACAAAAAAATTGTGCAAAACTTACACAATTTATTATTTATTTATCATTTTATACTATACTTTTGTATTTGCCAACACAGTTAATAAGATGATGAATGAGTATCTTCATCAGCAACACAATCAATGTTAATTTAATTGCAGTCACAGTTTTCAGAGACATGGTCTCTTTCACTGTAGTTCATTTTAGCCCTTTTACTACAACTATACCAGTGACTACAGACACCCAGCTGATTTATTTCTTGCTCTTTTCTGATATTTCTGCTCAAAATGTTTTTAATTAAAACTTCAGTTAGAACATGTGAACTCTTCCATTTAATTGGCATGTAAGTGAACATTATTCTTTCTTGGCTTTGGGGAATTACAGCTCTGGCAGTGCTGCATTGGAACATGTATCATTTAAATTTGGCGTTTTGGAAATAGTATTGTGAAATGAGTGCACAGCAGTGGTCTTAGTGTTAAATTTTAAAAATGTTATAACAACCCCTCCGTGCAAAACCTATATCTTTGTTCTTAGCAAGCTGAGCTCTTCTACGCAAAATGTGTTACCTGCTAAGTATATTGCCTCCACAAAATGTTATTTTTTTTAATAAATATGTGTGAGGTCAAAGAAGTCAATTCATTGTGTCTATTTTTGTTTGTTTATTCAGAGGAGATTCAAGAGTGTACATTTTGGAATTTCAGAGGAGCAATTGCAAAATAACAAGAGAATATAAATAAATGCAACGCAGTCCTAAACAAATGCATGTAAAGGGAGTGAATTCAGAATGAATAGTTGTTCATTTGCAAGCCCTCGGCCTGAACTTAAACTTTTAAAACCAATCCAGATCTAATATGAACAAATGAAATGAAAAATATCTCAATTTCAAAGCTATTAGGAGCTTTTAAAAAGTTCTTGCAGTGAAAAAGTAAATGTCAAAAAAAGGGGAAGGAAATGCAGTCTTTGAAACTGACCGATGCTGTGTTTGGTCATAAAAAGCAAACTACCAAGCAAACGCACGCACACACACACACACGCACACACCCCCACACACACACACACACACACTCACCCACACACACACAAAGGATTCCCTGATCTTTCTTCCCTCCTTGGATTAGACTGCTGCTTCATCTGATGTTGAGTATCGAAAAGCCTTTAATTTGAAATAGATAGTTCACCAGAAAGGCAGAAATGGCGCAGGGACTGACATCAGGAGAGCGAGAGAGACTCATCTTTGGTCACCAGCAATTATTTTTTATAAAAGCTGCCAAACGGGAACTGAGGATAATTGGTCCCAGCTCGTCTTTTTTGCAGAAACATACATTTCCCTAATTGCATATAATTGTGAAGTGAGTTCTTGGCGTGGAGGGTGGAGGTAATTGCAGCAGGCTGCTGAGCTCGTCCTGACCGCTAAAGAAGCCCTTAGCCATTCATGAAGCCTCTCAGAGCATAATGGAGACATACAAAGATAGAGCTTCATCTAAGTTTATAAGTACACCTCTACATGTGTTTAAAAATAGACACATCAGCAATGCCTGAAAGCTCATGGAAGTGTACTTGCACTAAAAGAATTCACGGTTGTAGGGGACCAATCTGTACTCCCAAACAATCCACCATTATGTGTCCTCTTGAAACTTTCCTTCAAACCTTCATTTAGTTTGAAACTTTTCTGTTAAAAACTCACTCTGATGAAAAGGATGTTTTTAACATGCTCTTGTGGCATTTTGCTCATGATGGAGGAGATGTATAAAGAAAATCAAGCAAATCATTGTGAATTGGAAGCAGACAAAAAAAATATTGTTGGAAAAAACTTGTAAGCGTTACATACGGGTTACTACGGCAAGCCACAAGCTCCCTGCGCCACGCCATTGTGATGCATCCATTTACAGACAAATAGATCCATGTATGTCTTTGTTTTTCTCATCTGAACTGGCATCTGGCTCAAAACTGTATGAATGGATTGCTCCAATATTGCTAGCCCTTTTTGTTGCACTGGTAACGTTAGCTTCAGGTTGTGATGGTCTATAAGCTGCCGGGAGAGTGTGTAAACATAGGGTTGAAAAGGAATTAGCGCAGGCTTACTCCTCGCCAACAATCCACAAGTCAGAGTCAACTTTCTAATGAACGATGTTGCTCTGCACAAACTATGTCCTAGAAAACTTTGCAGGTTCTTTGATTTTGGTTAAAAACATAAGCATAGTTAAAAGACCAATGGGAACGTTTTTAAAAAGGATCAAAATATGATTGGAGTGGGACTTCAATCAATCAAAAAACATGATTTACCAAGTCTAACCCTAACCCTAGTCCTAACTATCAAAAAAGACTTTATATAACCAAACACTGATCTTACAATTTTATTCTCCTCACTATCATTTTGAGCAGGCGTATCTAAATCCAGTCCTTGAGGGCAAGTGTCCTCCATGTTTTTCAACTAACCTGCCACTGAAGCGCCTTGTTGGCTAAGGGAATCAGCAGCAGATAAGCTCGGGTTTTTGGAAAACCAGCAGGAGTCCTGCCCTCAAGGCCTGGATTTGGATACTCATGATTTAGAGTAATGACCTCTTCTTCAGTGGTGTGGTGACCTTATAGGCAGTTTCAGTACAAACAAACGATTAATTACATTATTACATAAGTGAAGTATAGATAACATCAACTCCACAGCTGTACAAAATGGCATGCGAGTGAATGAGGCAAATAATTGGATGGAACAATGAATGTATAATACTACTACTACTACTACTAATAATAATACACTCTCTTATGCAAGAATTATTACATTTCTGTATAAAAATAAAATATAAAACTGACATCACACTATTGCTTTTCCAGTTCTTACCAGCTTGTGGTGAAAGAGGAGCGCAAGTCTAAAACCCGCCGAGCTGCCCCCGAAGCCCTTGAGTGTTTTTCTGCTCCGGTCAGCTTCCGCAATGCCTCCATCTTGGATTCGCCGTATTACATTGCAGCTGACCTGCCACCATCCAGCCTCACGGTGGTGCAGCCCTTCACAGTGGGGGACAACAAGAGCCATGGTGGCTTCTGGAATCCTCCGCTGTCACCCGCCAAGAGCTACAGCATCTACTACCAGGCCATAAGTAGAGCTAATGGGGTGAGTCAGAATGCTACACAAGCACCTGTAATTTCACGGAAATGTTATTTCTGGGGATCATTTGTCAGCATGAGATACATTTAGAGGAAATCAATTGTTTTTCCATTTGTCTTAAATGCCCTCTTAGTCTGTGGCAAGTTGGAAACAATGAAACAGATTCGCCTTTATTCCTCACTTGCTGAATATTAAAATCTCTCGAGTGTTTTCTTTTTCTTATTTGAGTGTAATAGGGTGGAAAGTGCAGGCGATCTAAAATATGTGTGATCAAGTCCAAGACACCTAATGAGTCTTGGACCCATTGTTATCCAGATGAGCTGGTTTTGAAAAACCAGTCCGGATCCATAAAAAGAAAACTTCCATTTTCCATAAAGGTAAAGACTGGTTAATTCTGTCTTTTGGTGACAGTCAACTGCCCCCTTCTTGACTGATGTACTCAAATCACCCTATAAGTCCTCCCTATAAGTTGTTCAAAAATTACATTTGCAGAACACACAGCAACAGTTGTTTTAATTTTCTGCTGCAGTAAACCCAATAATTCAGTTTGGACAGGAAGGTTTGGTAAGCTGACTGATGTCATGAAGTAATGCCCCCTCCAGACAGCAGATTTCCCACAATGCACTCATACAGAGCAAGGCTAAGTGTGAGTTTTTGTACACCGTTGAATTCTTGAATGCCTTTCAGTAGTGTACTTCGCTAGTGTGTATGCATGTGCTTTGTACATGTACTGACCCTAAATCTGGTCACTTCTGAGTAGTATTTGATTGGATCTCAGTCAATTCAATCAGCATGAGGTTTGTCCGGATCATGGAGTGGAAAATTGTGGGGGCTTGGCGGTGAAAAATAAACAGGAAACCAAGTGGACCTGTGCAGCCGCAGTAACCCAGATGATTTGATGAGGAAATCAGGCATGCAAAATAGACTCACATTACTGCAACTCATGAATATATTTATGTAGTCAGCCGATGTTCTCTATCCTTAGCAGGAACTGAAATTCTTACAGGCTTGTTAATCTGACAGAGTATTTTAGGTTCTTTTTCAGAGATTATTGGTTTTGCAAGACTTCAATAACTATTTCATTCTTTACTTTTTACTATAAAAGAAATGTTATGATTGTTTTATGTAATAGCAATATGTAACTATGTTTAGCACATCTTAATATGGAAAGTTTGTTGACCAAAACAAAAAAGAAGTTAAAGAAAATGTAGATTTAAAATGTAGTAGATCCCAGAGCAGAGTCCGACGCAAGGGGAAAGTCTTAACAGTTTATTCTGCACAATAGCCAGCAGTGAGCTTGGCCCACAAATGATTAACAGGAACTAGGAGAAGGCCAACAGAAAAGAAATAATCTGGCAGGGAGGATAAACCAGGAACATGCTTTAAAAGTGGTAGAAATCAATTATGAGAAGCAGGTGTGCAAGGAAACAGCACCAGGATGAGAGGCAGCCACTCCCCCTGCTCACACCCCTCTGCAGAGGGAAGAAAAAAAAAGGAAACATTAGATCAAAACGACAAAACTACAACACAGAAGGAAGAGTGTCCCCAAACCATGACATCGTGTGGTAGAAAGTTTTCTTGCATCAAATTTTGAAGGTATTAAACTATGTTTTATTCATATTTTAACCATCAGTCTTTAGTTTACATGGACCTTTTAGACTACCATTAAAACTTGCTACAGCATTATTTGTGCAGTCCTATAATAATATGTTAAAGACCTAGTCCAATGAAAATTGTGTTTTTGTTGTTTTTAACATATTCTTGTAGCATTTTTATCAAGACGGAGAAGTTATACCTAAGATTAAAATGGCGTTTTTGAGTATTTCATTGTTGAGATTGTGTTGGATCAGGAGAACGAAGCAACTGCCATGGGCGGGCAGGCCAAAGTATCCCTGCTCCGCCCCAATGCAGATGCGTCTACTTGCAGAGAGATAGATCCATTAACATCCATTAACCAGTATCTTCATTTGCCTCATCTTAGCTACAATTTGGCTCAAAACTGTACTGCTGAAAAGCTTCCATATTGTTGTTTTTTTTTTTTGCTATGCTAATGTTAGCTTGGGATTGTGAAGGGCTGTAACCTAGCAAGAGAGAGTGTAAACAAAGGGCTGATGGGAAAGAAGCTGAGGTTACTTCTGCCCCAACAGTCCTGCACACAATTCAGAGGAAAATTTCTGATGAACTCCGTCCGCTCTGCAGGAAATATCTCTTAAAGAATTCCAAGGCTTTCTGATATTTGCTGAATACTGCATAATCATGATTAAAAGACCACTGGGAAAATCTGAAAATATATAAAAATATAAGTTAAAGCGGGAATTTGAGGATGCTATAAAATATATTTTTTAAATCATTTAAATTTCAAATATAATTTCAAAAGTAGTAGGATGTTTTAAATTTTATGATGCTTAACAAAGCATTATTTTATTTAAAAATAGATCTACTATGTCTCTTTAAGAACTTGCTGGCAATTTTGAGAATTGGGAATAAATAGATAAAAAGACCAAACTAGATTGTAGTAAATAAAAAAAGAAAGACAAACACAAAACTAAAGATCTCCATAGTCTTTTTTTTTTTACTTTTCTACAGATGAATAAAAGCAACAATAATCATCATACATGTTTTTTCTGGAAAACAAAATGCTTTGTGTTTAGCTTACCACAGCTTAAGAGTAAGAGCTGCAAAACTAGAAGCTGATAATAAAATAAAATATTTTCACTTTTTTTAAGCTTTAAGAAACTATGTGGACTTTTACAAAAGAAAAGTTGCTCAGTTGATCAATCGTTCCATATTTTAAAATTCCCTTTTTGCTTTAAATTGAATCTTAGTGGCAGGTGGGATAAATAACAACAATTTTTATTCAATCAAGGAGTTAAGTTATCTGCATTTGTCACAAAGTGCTGTAAATTGTTTCATTTGTTTGCTGCCAGTCATTTTGTAGGAGTAGGTGTTGCTTTCTTGTGCGGTGACTGATGGCTTACATGGAAAATAAACTCTTCATTTGCATTTTAGAAGACTGTCAGTTTGCGGCAGTTTGATGCCACAGCTGGAAGTCTGTTTCTCTTTCTTAGTCTGACTTGGCTAAACCCTCAACAGAATTCCACCTGTCCATCAAGAAGATTGTCTCTCTTTCCTCTCCTTCTTTCACTCTCTGTCCCTCTATAGAACATTTAGATGGTGTTTTTTTCCTTTTTATCCTCCCACTCTGCTTCTCTTCATTGCTCTTCGCTGCATTTATCTCTATGTGCTTTAAAGAAACATCTCTTTACATGTTTTTGGTATCTAACTTCTGTCAGTTTTTTTTATCACTTTTCTCAAACCTTATATGATGACAAATACATATTTCTACCTGTCCTCTCATTCTCCCATCATCCCAAATAATTCCCCTCTTCCGGGAGGCTTTAACCCAGATTTATTTACCTCATCTGTCAGCCTATCATTACAGCAAACAAGAAGAGGCTCAAACTCATCATTGGTGTGGTCCCACCTCCACATTGAACTCCTCTGTCACACCTACAGCATGTCTTACCACTGTCTTACAGCCCTCATACATGCCTTTGCCACTCCAGACATTCTTATACAAAACCATGGTGTGTTTTTATCCTCACTGATCTTTCCTTCTTCCTGTTCAACAACACCCACCCAATGAACACGTCTTTTTCTTCTCTTTCTTTGACCAACAGTAGGACAATTTGTACAAAGATGCTGTAAATCAACGGCACCTTCATACGTTATCGTTACCCTGCCTTGACCGAGCCGGTATCACTGTTTTTTTTGCATTTCAAATATCTGATTTAACTTTGGTATTCAGATCAGATGGCCTTCTTTTGACACAACCCTATGCATTGACCAGCACAAAAAAGCACTTTTTGTTGTATTCAGATAGACATAGATAGACATATTAGATGAGCTCACATGTAACATGAAAAGCTTATCTTTGAAGTAAAGTTTGGCTTTCCTAAAATTATTTTTTTCTTGGAAATGTTTGCCGCTCTTCCATGAGTTGAAAGGTTACTTGTCCCTTTCCTGTCATCCTTTGCCACAGTTCAAGTTGTTTGTTCTGTGTTGCCTCTATCTTTCCCCTTATCGCATGGCATTAGCTTGATTTCACTGTTTCATCTGCCATCATTAGTGGTTACACAGCAACTATACACAAGTCGCCGCTGGCGTGTGTCTGTTTTTGTGTCTCCTTCACTATTGTCTAATGTCACACAAGCACAAAGACGCATAACTGCTTGAAGCTACAAGCTAAAGTTGGAAGAGTTTATCAGGCTTGACATAAACAATTGATGTTTTAAATGGACTACGGAAGACAGCAGAAGTCAATGTTACAAACAGAATGAAAAAGGGAAGAACAATGTTGACTTGAGCAAATTTGCTTTTGACACATTGCGCTCTGTCTACTTTGGATTTTTCTAAAAAATGCTTTAAGACACAGTGGATGAAACATAATTAAACAATTTCTGACAGCTAAAATCATGGAAATGTGATTGACACATAGACTCTCACAAATCAAATGATTTATTTGAGTTTGCGAGGAGCATTTCCAGTTAAAATGAAACATAATAAAACACTGGTAATTTAGTGGTAATTTAGTTTAATTTAGATTAAACACCAAACATTACGAGAATTTACAGGACAAAAGTGCTTTATTTTCAAAAAGAAGAAACAAAACAAAAGCAGAAAATTAAGAAATAAAACATTTTTAATACATTTCTGTTAAAGAAGAACATTTATTTTCCAGATTTTTAGTAAATGTGTTTGAGACGATTTAGGAAACTTGACACCAGTTGGCTGATTAAATTTAAAGTAATTTTAACCCATTATCAGTCACAGAAGAGCGCCATGAAACATCAGCTGTGGCAGTAATGGACTCCAAGAGTAGAAATCTGTTCATGGGTTTCATCTGAGTCAGGGCAAAAGTGAATTAATCAGTCTTGTATATGTCCCATGCAGCCACTTTTTACACTCAAGCTTATGTACTGAAGAGTTAAAATCAAAGAACAGCCTGACATGGCGTATGATGAAACTGACCAAGATTTAAGTTTTATTTTTTTAACTAGCTTGTATATATATATATTTTTTTTTTTGCATATTTTTAAAAATAAAGATTTTGGTTAGATTTTGTAAAAAGGAGCTTTGCAAAAAAAGAATACAAAGCCATATCCAATTAAACAAAAAATTACCCAAATATATAATTTAATGGAACATCTGGGGACCTAAAAAAAACTTTAAGTGATAGAAAATACAATTAATATTCATGATTATGTCTCACCTTATTTAATTTTGCTGCATTGTGGACTATATTATTTCAAAAGAGCCACTGCTAAAAATGAAAGCTTTTCATTTTAAAGATTTTTTTTGTTTACACAAGTATTTGACAATTTTTAAGTCATAAAAACAGGAGGGAGGACTAAAATGTTTTTAACCAGAATTGACACTTTTGTGCACATTCACTTTGTATTGATTTAAATCTCTCAATAGCCTGGCAAACATGCAAAAAAAAGATTTTTAGAAGAAATTCTAGGCAGGAATAGTTTTGACATTTAATACAATTGAAAGGCTGTGAAAAGATGAAAAGAAATTGGGTGAGAAATTGGGCAAAACAAAACAACATTGAGATGTATCTGGAGAATCTTTTTTTTTTTTGTTATTTCTTGGAAAATGCAGACGTCATTTGTCAAAATGTAAAAAGCTCCAGTACCTGGCCAGAGTACTCTAACAGTCAGCATCATCCACCCACAAACATGTACTGAGCAGTCTTTAAAGTGCCAGGTTTTAAGGTTCTCAGAGAGATTTTGACTGACTGTGTCAATCAAAGTGCACTCAGATGACTCTAAAATTCCTTAAATGCACTTTTTTTTCTGAGCATGTCTACTGGACTGGATAGCATGCTTTCATTCTTTCATGGGCAGTTGCATTTAAATTTGTGAAGACACTTTTTTTTTCAAGCACACAGAGGCTTTGTCAACAGCAAGCAGCTTTTTTATTTTTTTTAGAGATACTCCCTCCTGAAACTTTTCCTTTGTGTTTTTCTGTATTAGGTCTTTGATAAATAGTGAAGACTTTATTTATCAAACAAACAGTTTATTTGTTGTTGTTTTACTTTAGTTTGCCTCTTTCAGTTGTCCATTTTTAAAATGATGAGATGAGCAGAGTGAACTCCAGTTCATGGTCTTTTCCTCTTAACGCTTCATTGCCATCCAGTATCCTGATTTCAAATTGTCCATGCAGTGTAAAGATGTCTGCCAGTAGGTCTCATTAATGTTTACCTTGACGTTAGTGCCCTGCAACAAATGTTTGTGGAAAAAAAACATGTTTCTTATACACAGACAGATGACGATTTGCTTTCTGCTCATTATAATTTTGAAGCAGCATTAATTGGTAATAGGGTAAAGTATGTATAAAGCCTTAGTTACAGCTACCCTTCCAGGTTAATATGGCCTGTGTGGACATAAAATGGGCAAACCTGTACAGGGCACGCAGGTATCTCACACAAAATATCAAGGCCATAGACCGCTTGATGAGCCCTACAGGCATGCTACAGATGACAGTTTGTAGTGAACACCTAAAAAACACGTAAGGGTGAAACAGGTGAGATGCAGGTTTTTATACTCCCGCAAATTGTGAAAGAAGCCCATTAGTGCTGTTCACAGAAAAAATGAGGAAATCAAACTGTGTAGTTTGTGCAGGGATTCTAAGGACACTCATATTTCATACCCCGCTCATGGGGCATTTGCGCACCATCAGTAAGAGGCCAGTTCTCTCACTTCATTCATGACTAGAGTGTGGTGTAAGGGTACCGTAGGACAGCATCACCCATACCTCATAAGTGTGTGCAACTTGCATTAGACTTACGAGTACCTCACAATACACTAACTACACGCACAACAATTGTACTTTCCATTTTTATGACGCCTCTTGACGTGGTGGCACAAGCCTCAACGGAACTGCATGACACACCAGTGGTCCCCTTACGATGTAGTCGCTCCTCCATACAGCCCTCCATGGACCCATCCAACCCAAAATCTGCAGTACCTGTGCAAGACAACCCCCGTACGAGTGTATGCGACCTAAGCATATCAAACACCCTTTATTATTTAGATTAAATTATTAGCATTAAAAATTGTTTTTAGTTACAGTTTCACCTAAGGCAACTGAAGGTTTAAAAAAGTAAATGTCAGATATTGGAATTGGTTGATTTGAAGACATCAGCATCATTTCACAAGCTTGTAGTTGCTGTAAATCATATGTTTTTTTTGCTTCAATGGAAGATTTTATTATACCAGAATTTAGCATACATTTTTGTGTGTGTTTGATTAAAAAGCAAACATGTCAAAATCGTTACCTAAGATTTCAGTAGTTTTTTAGTTCATTTTTAATGCAACAAACACTACACTACAAATCCACTTGAACATTCTTTTTTTATTTCACTCATTACCAGCCACATCAAAAATAGTTTTTTTTTTTACTTTTCAATTCACTTCTAGTAAGTTATTTCTGCATGTTATGTTTTTTTTTTTTTTTTTTTTACCTGCTGGAGAACACAGAGCACAAACACATTAATCACAGCTGAAGTTTTTGTTTCCCACTTGAAATTGCATGAAGGATCCAATGAGGCGATCATTTGAGTCAGTGAGGCAGATAGACAGAGGGTTTAATCACTCACTTTTCCAACGGACAGCAAAGATAATAGAAAAAGCAGGTGTTGTTTGTCCACTAAGGAGATGTAGTCCATGCAGCATCCATCACCATATGTCTTTTCTTTTTTTTTAATAAAGGAATGGCTAAAATAAACATACAACACTGGTCTACCATTGTTTTGAACTGCTGTGGCACCTAATCTACCACATTAAATTAAAAAAAAAAGTTTAGTCCATAACTAGAGAACAAGCTCAAACCATGACCACTCAATCACTACTATGGCTTTTTTTACGTTGTGGT
This sequence comes from Oryzias celebensis, assembly GCA_014656515.1. Lineage (NCBI taxonomy): Eukaryota > Metazoa > Chordata > Actinopteri > Beloniformes > Adrianichthyidae > Oryzias > Oryzias celebensis. Next base: position 12,756,553 of record BNCR01000005.1, read on the forward strand.
ACACAAAATGAAAAAAACATGTCTAACCTGGTCCTGTATAAATGTTATTGTAGTTTATTTCAACAACAGTCATGATATCGTTTTGCACACCAGCCAAACGTTTTCAGTCAAAAAGTTGCACTTTAGTGGGCTTTGACAAGTCAAGTGAGAGCTGTCGTTTTTGGGGAGTTTGTTCGTGAGAAACACACGATATTATGTGTTATTTCAAATATGAAATGATGCAAACCTTGTAAGAAAATTGAAAAGCATAGCCTGCATCTGAAGATTAACTTTGGTCTTCTGTTGAAGCGAACAGAATCCGAGCTGGCAGCTGCTTTAGTCATTGTCTTTGATGAAGACAAATGGGCCAGCATGTGACAGAGGCAATCCCTGTATGACAAGTGCGCCAGACAGGTACACTTACCTGTGAAGGCACATCAGAAAAGGAAATAAAAGAGGAAAAGACAGGAGCGCTGAAGGAGTGAAAAGAGCAGACAAAAATGAAAGCGCACATCACTTTGGAGAGTGACAGCCTATCAGTAGAAGGATGACAGCAGTGGTCAAAGTTTTAAAGCGTCCAACATCTAGAGGTAGAAGGAGGCGTTCAAGACCCAAACTCTGCAGAACTGAAATTTCTTTGCCCTCAAATGAGCATTTTTTAATATTGAACTTCCAAAAGTACTGTTAAAATAAATGTATGAATACAGTCTCAAATAAATATTTGACAAAATGTAACTCAGCAATGTTAACATAGTGTGTGCGCTTGTTAGTTTTGTTTATGTTCAAAACGTCCTTTTTTTACTCTAAGAACTGTATATTTCAGTCCAGTTTCCTAAAGCATGTTTGCATTCTTGATCTGTAAATTTTTATTTCAATGAAAAGGTTCAGTTTATCTGTTCTCTGCCTTCCTTTTTCTTTTTTTTGCCTTTAGTAAAGGAAAATAACAAAAAGAAAGAGATGGTCCCTTAAAAAAGCCTGAATAGAATGAATAGATGAATAGATTAAATTACTACAAAGGAAGCTTGTTGCTTCCTGAAACGGCTCTTGTAGTTTCTACATCTCTTTTATTTATTGATTTTCTTTTAATTATTCTTGACTTTGGAAATGAAACAAGGGTTGCTTTTTATTTCAACAGTTCTGTTCTGTCTCTTATCTTCACAGGAAACCAAAATCAACTGTGTCCGCCTCGCTCACAAAGGTATGAGCACCCTTCCATTGATAGACACTCAGAACTTACTGAAATTATTACATTGTGTTATGAACACCCCACCCTCAAAAAAAATTGTGACTGTGTAGAAAATGCAAAAATACAAAAAAATCTTTTGTTGTGGACTAAGTTTTATTTCTAGCTTGCCATTTGCATGAATGCAAGAAGGGGTTTTGCTTTGTTCAATTGCACATCAAGATCTGACAGGAGAACTCTGAACCAGTCCATAGGACCTGAAATTAGATTTTGAAATTAAATTGAAAACAAACATGGTTTTTCTCTTTTTAAGACCTCGCTTAGTTCAGGCACTTAAAGCAAATCTCTCTAAATTTTCCCAATGGAAAAGCTGTGAATCTCTGAAATCCACCTTGATATCACAGATCACTACTGATCACTGACACTAGCACTGACACTGTCGTTTGAGCAATCCCAGATCCCCTTTCAGGCAAAGGAAAAGGTCCTTTATTTTCAGCTCAGGAACAAGCCTGTTTTCAATTGTATTCAGACATTTCTATAGCTTATTCTCTGAATAAAGCTGTTTAAACATGTCATGGTTAACGTTGTCTGTGGGCAATTGTACCCTAATTATTCTTTTCATTTATATTTGGGCAAATGCATCAAACCAAATTTTGTATTTTCCACACAGTTCAAATTTTCTTATTTGGGACTGTATGACCACTCTTAATTTTTGAAGTAAAATGTTGTTATTATGCTATTCTAGAACACTGCAGTTTTTTTAGATAAGTAGACACACACACTGAAAACCAAAAAGCTAAAATATTAACCTGACTCAATCCTCGCCATTCTATCCTGCATGGAGTTCAACCCTTTCCTTCTTTCTGCTTTGATCTTTCTCGATTAAATCTTGTTTCCCTGTCTTTTTTCCTCTATGACCCTGTTCATATTTCTATGCCACATCCATGTTACTCATCAAGGTAGAAAGTGGTAGCACATAGTGGAAACTGTTTACTACCATCACAATTACAGCCGGTGGAAGGAAATTCTACTGTTCTCTCCAGAACAAATTCCATCCTGTTCCGTTTTGCTTTCCTTGTGTCTCCCATTGTTATTTGTTGCTCATCTCTTGCAGACGCACCCATTTGAGTGCCAGCCTCCATGCTTTAAAAGCTTTTCAGCTTGCTATTGATTTTTACCTTTTTTTTTCTTCACATCAGACATTGTTGTCATTTTTCCGTATCTCCATCTCCATGTCTCTCACTGCCTTGTTATTTATTGTCTGCATCAGACCTCTATTCCTCATTTGTGCACATTTTTCTTTTTCTTATCTACCCGTTTCCAACCTGTTTGTTCTTTTTTTAAGTGAGACATACTGTGGGTGGAGGTCTTTCAGAGTGTAGACTCGATCTCTATTTCTCTGCAAGTACACATGCTTAAGAAAAGACACGCTTTTAACTTTGTGGCTGTCTTCAGATTTCAAATGTGCATTCTTTTTTATTTTTAGGAAAAAATATTTCTCCCCTAAATCATGTTTAAAACAATTTTTGACACATATTTCTAAGGCAAGGCAAATTGCTAAGCACGTTTGGCATTAGATTTAAGCATTTATAAATCCCAGCAACCCATCTGTAATGATTTGGTGAAGTTAGCTGTAAAAGGTGACTTAGTAGAAGTAGAAGTAGAAAGAATTTGTAAACAGTCAACTTTGATTGCAAACTAGATTTGCTGAAAACATTAGCTTATAAATGTAAACCATTATAAAGAAAAAAAAACACTTTTTTTCACCAAAGAATGTAAACTCTACGTAACAAGCACTTTTAGCAAAAGACTGAGCACTTCATTTATACCCATGACTAGGTGTATAGATAATGCCTTTTTATTAGTCCAGTCAATATAGCCAGTGTTCTCCAGTTCTTTAATATTCTTATGCTCGTGCCAGCATGCCACTTGTGCTGGCTTTTCTTCAATCTTTTACTGACAGTATTCAAGTGCCGCTGTATGACGGAGGCTTTGTCTTGGTGAAAAACGCAACAACACCCATGCTCATTGGTAGAATTTTAAGTGACCTGGTGCCAGTTCTTACTTGTGTTTTTGAAGTTGAGATGATTTTGACAACAAGAACTAGGCGCTGAGGTAAATTTGCTGGTTTAAGACCAGGTTTTGGTCACGGTCTGGTTGCGTCAGGACATATAATCTGACATACAACTGTGAATTCCTGTGGCAACCCTTACGTTAGATACAATTAATTGTTAATGTTCAAGGACATGCTTCCTGTTATGGAACCATCTTTTTATCTCAACATAATTTTAGAGACACAAATTAGTTGAATAAAATTAACAATTAGAGTTTGTTCTGTATGCAGCTCAAAGGCAGCAGATAAATCTAGTGTTCTTTGCTTCAACTTATTTATTTTACAAGGCCAGAATATATCCTTGCCCAACTTTTTTTACTAAACCAAGTCCTTCTTTTATATTTTATTTTATCATCACTTGTTTATGTTCTGTTCTGTTCCATTTTTTTCCCCTTATTTTTTATTAACTCGTCACGCCAGGCCGACAGACTCGGCGGGCTCCAGTGTTAACCCTACACACTACATCCACATTCTCTGACCACTCTGCTGATAAACATCCTCACCAGAAACACACCTGTTAGGCTTGTGCCTGCAACAGACCAATTAAATTGCTCATTGACAGTTATTTCTTTGATAAAGGACCAGTCATATCCTAGCTAAAAGCTATTGGTTTCATTGTGCCAGTGTCATCTTTCCCTACTGCAGTTTCTCTCCTTTAAAACTAAGTAGTGCAGTTGAAAACAAACAAAAATCTAAGCCTTGATGAAACACAACTATACATCTTTTTTTCTTAGACTTTTTTCTTCTTTCTTTTCATTTTTTTGTTGTTGTTTGTTTTATCTTCTCCTCTCTTTCTCATGCTTTCCGGCGGAAACGTGCGACCCTTGGCCTTAGTGGTAATAGGTAGGGGACAAATAACAACGCCGTACATTCTAGTCATCCCGAGCGAAGGTGATTACTGCTTCTTAGGCAGAAAATTTTTCTTCCCAGTGTTATGTCACATTACAACCATAAACACAACACCGACACTTTTTCATTTTTGGTTGTCCCCTTCTCTCCTCTGTTTTCTGCTTGAGTTGGGTCTTGGTTTTCTTTTGTCTCACTTGTTGGCTCTTCGATTGTTAACATTCCTTCATCACCATCGTCATCTTACTTATCTCACAGCATTATTCTGCATGTCTGCTAGGCTTCCAGTGTTGCTGACTGTGCTCAAAATCTCTTTCCTGGTTCTGCATGCACATATTTGCTTAAGTGAAACTATGTTTTGAAAATCAACAAGCTTAAAATACCAAATATTACCTAACAAAAAACAATCGAGCAAAATTTTCTATGAAGCTTTGTTGCTGTCCACAAGCTACACCAGCATGGTTTCAGCATTGAATGTATGGCAGTCATGTCTTCAGCTGGTAAAATAAGCCGAATGAAACACTTGATGAAGAAACAAGGGATGGTTGTCTTTACGTTATTATTCTTTGCTCCATAAAACAGTCACTGTCATGCTTGCATTTGTGAGTCGCCATGATTTTCCATTTCCACCTGTAAACCTTCAACGGTTCTGCTGAATCCTATGTTTGCAAATGCCCTAAATCAGTGTTTAATGAAGCATCACACAGCAATATCTGCTGCACTGGACATGGAAATCTTTATCTAAGCCTTAAAAAGCTCCTCCATATGCCTCTATCACAAACACGGTTGGTACAGTGCAGTCACACAGGTATTGTTAATTCTACTTTCAAAGCAGATGGTCAATCTGACAGACAAAAAATATGTGACTTAAAACCAACATGGTGGTCAGTCATGAACCTCCCTGAATAAACAGGTAACCAAGGAACATGGTTGGCACATGTTCCAACATGTGCCGTCCAGGGTCACCCTTTGTTGGAATCTAGAGAGGCTCAGCGCCCAAGGGCAAGGACCAGAACCAGCACCACAGGGACATGGACACCCCCTAGCTCAGATGAGGGATGTGATGATAGGGGATAGAAGATCCAAGGTCCCACCTGCATGAGTGTGTGAGTGTGTGTTGGAGTGTTAGTTGTTCTGGAAAGGGTGTGCTTAAAAAGGGGTGCAGTCAAAATTGGTGACCACCACCACCACCAAGGGTTCTACGTGTCTAAGGTGCAATTAAAACCAAGATGGGGGGTGCCCGGATCCATGCGGCAACAAGGGGGGGGGGGGGGGGGGGGGGGGGGGGGGGGGGGGGACTTTCCTAAGGTGCACCACAGGCTGGACCCCCCCCCCCCCCCCCCCAATCACCCCAATTTGTGGTTATATGAGGAAGGAGAACGGTCGGATGAAACCCTTTTTCTCAAGGATAGTTGTTTCATTAATCTGGAAAAACTGGAATATTTCTGGAAAACTTTTACATTAGATGAAAAGATGATTAGAGTGGAACTTTAACGTGTTTCATACAATTCATTGGACACTTAACTTTTTTAATTTTAATTTTAATAACAATTTTCATTTGAGGAAATAAAAACATCTACTTTAATAGTGAGAAAAAGAACAACTCCATAAAAGTAGGTAATAAAAGAAGGGATGCTCTGAGAGAAGTGCATCTAATGAAAGTAAGTGACAAGAAAGGATCAAATTTCACATAATGAAACCCACTTATTGTGTTCTTTTTCCCCATTTTTGCTTTAGCATTGAGCACAGAGGGCAATTTATCCACTTCACTTTTAACAGATGTCTTAGGAGCTGACACTTTCAACACATATTTCTCATCTGCTCCCCCACACAGATGTCCCTGCAAAAAGTAGCAGTTATTTGTTCTCTGAAGTATCTGTGGAAAAGAAAAGTTTGGAAAAGAGTTGAAACATTAAATTATGTAAAGGGGAAAAATACATTTAAAAAGTTTCCTCAACATGATCCTGCAGTTTTACCTTTTTCAAAATAAATATTACAATGTACCCTCAAGTAAAATAGTTGTTGCCCAGCTAATGAACAGAGTTGGTTGTCTTTACTGCAGACAGAAGAACCTGAGGTTTTACAGAAGGTTAAAAAGTTTTACTCTAAACTTTGGAAATCAGATATATACAGGTTCACCACAATAATACTGGAATTTTTTGGGGGGATTTTTGTAGTTTGTTTCCCTGTGTGAGAGGTTGAATGCAGGAGTCATTATATTTTTAAAAGTACTTTAAACTTGGAAAGTAAAACTTCTTTCAGGAGAATGGCCTTCATGCAAGAGGCTCTGGAAAAGACGTTAGCTTATAGTTTAACCTTGGGGTCTGGGAGAGCATTAATGTGAACACTTGGGTAAAATATGTTATGGTGTTTTTGAAAACTTAGAAAACAGTTGTTCAGTTTTCAAGGGCATTGGGGAGTGAGAGCAACGGTTACAATGGTTCTTGAGTAACCAGAATGTTGAAAACTTTAAGCATACCCCTTGCCCTTGTGGCTACAAAGCTGGGCAGTAGCATGAAGGGTTTTCCCTAAGGGCCCACACTGGATTAAGCTCATTGTGCCCCCCAGGAAACCAGTCCAGGTTTTCCATACGCCAATCCCAGACGGAGCCAACTGAGCCATCAAGCCTCCATCTTGAGTTACCAGAATTAGAAATGTATTCACATTCTATTCATTAAATGTTTTGACCCGTTTGGAAACTCTTGACTGGTAGTCTAAGCTGCATTTGATGTGATATTAGCTGGTTTAAGGCTCCATCAACCCATCATTTATTATTTTCCTAAGATGTACCTGCACACTGCCTGAACTTCTGTGCAGATATATAAGGATGGAAGGATCAAATTAGACACTAAATGTGTACAGATTGCAGCATCAGAAGTAAGCTTGAAGAATCTTAAAAAAATAATGTCAATTTTCTGGCTGTTGCTTCCTCAGAAAGCATTTAATGTGAGTTAAGGGTCATTGTTTTAATTGAATAATAAAAAGGCAATAGTGTTTCTTAGTATTTTTTTATTATTTGCAGTTAAGGGAAAAGAATAACTTAGTTCAGTTAATTTAGTTCTGGCACTAGCATTATAATTACAAGCTTTCATAACATTTATTGGAAAAACCAAAGAAAAAGTTAGAGTTGCACCATTTAAAAAAACGTTTTTTGGTCTTTCTTCTATTCAGTGAAAGCTTATGGCAATACATATTAAGCCATATATGAGAGACCCCCCCAAAAAGCGGTGGGTGAGAAAGAAGATAAGCTACTATTCTGTGCACACACAGTACCCCCAACAAATAAACAGTGGAAAATGAACTAATAATTTTGTTTTTTTTACCCATTCTTAACTTCAAAATCTACCAGATAATGAATTGAGTTGCGAATTGTGGTTTTTCTCACATGAAAAATACATGAAAGTCTGCATGGATGGTTTTATACGAGAGGCAGGAATGTGTTGAAGTGAAGATATGCACACAGAAAGTAAGCACAGCCAGAGGTGGATTTCAGATTAAGTATGCTTATGCAAAGAGACTGAAGGGAAACTCTGTGGTAGCATAGTTTAGATTGGTAATCCTGTTACAGCAATGGCAGCACTAATCTACAGTGGATGCGCTCCACAGCTGCCAACATTTAAAACCAAAAAAAAAAAAAAAAAAGAGATGAAACCTTAAAATCCATCCTTGTTCAAGACCCAACCCACAAGCATGAACTTTGTAAGCCCACTGCTGACTGGAATAAACCAGTGATTCAAAAACATTTTATAATGTGCTTCTTTGTAACCATTCACAAATGTGTCTTTTAATCCTCCATACAACTGAATGAGGCATGAATCTGATCTTAAAATGCTCAAGTACTCATTAAGAGGCACACAAAGCAAGAATACTGCAATCTTCACCATAGACACATACACATGCATGTCTGCTGCAAACACACACATTTCATTTGCCATTCTGTGGGGCTGAAGTAGGTTGGTAGCTCAAAGAATCAATCTTCTTTTGATTTGAATGAGATTATGTTTTTAATATTACTGGTTAAACCCATAAAACCTCCTTGATAATAATATTTTGAAATGGGGAAAACCCAAATGAAAAAAGAAGTATCCACTGAAATGTTTGAATATAAAGGATATTAGTGAAATGTACATTATAACATTCACTGTTATGGAATTCCAGGGATTCATATAAACTGTATTGCTACATACACACCGGGCATGTGATGCACCTTCAATGGGAGTTTTTAGCATATGGTGCTCCCACTTGATAGTCGCTACCCAATACGTGTCAGAAGAACCTGGTGCGAAACGTTCGGAGAATGTTGCAAATCAAACAAATCTTGCGCCAAGCTTTTTCTTTCACATCCCTACTAAGATATGTGAAAGACTTGGTTTCATATAATTCCAGATGGACACAAACGCATTTATTGACTTCTTCATGATCAGTTTTCAAATTGCTGGTACATCTGTGTTTGTAAAAGGATGCTACCCATACATCAGGACCAAGCCTCCAATAGGTCAACATTCAATCGGTTTACCTTTTCAGCGCATGTTCTGTATGTTGAGCCTGGAAACTGACTTGGAAACTTGTGTAGCAACAAGTGGAGTCGAAAGTTTTGAATGTGGAAGCCCAAAACATTCAATTACCTGCATTTACATAAACTTTTGAATGGAAGTGGTCACTTGACCGCTTGTTTCCAAACCCAGAGTGAACGTAGCACAAGAGTTCAGCAAAGCAATCCCCCTCCAGTGATTACACAGTTAAAAACAGACAAGAAATATACTTAATGTACTAACCAATGTCTCCTTTTCCTAAAACGTTTGGTTTGATAGCATTACCTGCACTCCTTAATCCAGGGTCCTTGAGAGGAATGCTGGGAGTTTTTTTCCCCCATGTTCACATGCTGGAGAAGGTGTTTGTTTTACAAAATATGTTGCTGGGTTTCTCAGGGAGTATGGCACATATAACCTTCCTGTTTGGAGGATCAGTTCATCACAGCAGGAAGGGACTTGGGTAACTCGATCTGCATTTTTTTTTGTCAAAAGTTGTTGAACATCAGAATTGATGTTTTTGGTGTTGGAGCTTCAAAATCCCATCCGTGCTTTTAATGGATGATATTAGTCTTCTGGCTTCTTAAAGCCATGATCCCCAATTGTTGCTAGAGCGATCTACAGAGTGTAATGAAAATCAGGACCTCAAAGTCTAATGCTTTTCAAAAATAGGAATGTTAAAATTGAGCCACACACCAATGGAAGAGTTTAACTGTTTGGTTTGGAAACGGGTGATTGGTCAACATCTGGTGCTGGTGTCTTCAGCAATACTGACTTTGTATCGATCTGTTGTGGTGAAAAGAGATCTGGACTGAAAGTTGAAGCTCTCAATTTACTACTCAATCAATGCTCCGTCTCTCCTAAGGCCAGAAGTCGTGGGTTTTTGAACAAACAGTTTGGACTATGTAGGACTTGGAGGAGGACCCAAGGCAAGTCCTTCACAACAGAGATTAAAAACACAGCCTAATTCAACAAATCCTTGGAGCAAGGTGGGAGTGGTGGCAGGAGAGACAGATTGCTGCCCCTGTGACCCAAACTTGCCTCTAAGTATAAACGAAACTACAGTTCATCCAATTTTATTGTAACCCAAGCCATTTGTTATTATGATATTGACATATTGCCATATGCTAAATTATTTTTGAAAACTTGAGAGCCTTCATTTGACCTATATATTGAGCGTCCTCTTCAGGAGACGTAATATTTCGAATGCAATAACACTAAAATCCTGTTTCAGTGATGCTGGTAAGTTTTTAAGGTAGAATCATAAATTCCACACACTGATAAAAGGTGTTGTATCTAATTCTATATTTTATCTGCAACAATTCATAACCAATCCACTTCTCCTGCGGCAATTTGCTTCACCTCAGTTTTGATCCTCCTGTAATGGACACGGCCCATTATGTCTCGTCTCCTCTGCTCCGGGCAGAACCCTTGTCCAAGTTCATCTGATTGGCTGAGTGTTTCCGAGCTGGCCAATTGCAGTGTTAAATGGAGCTAAACCCGCAGCCAGATGGGGTCCTCCTCTGTTGCATCATGAACTGTTGAACCCAATCAGCACGTGAGCTGTGAATAAATGGGGTCACAGTGAATGTGTCAGGTGACACATACTGTGAATCACTCAAAGAGGAAATACGGGTTTAATACACCTGTGAGGTGATTACCGGGCCACGCGCTTCAGCGAAATGTGTGAGCGTGTTGGTTCTTTGGTTACCTGAGGCTCTCATATAACTCTAACATACATACATGCATAACAGGTGAAGGTTCGTTTAAACTGTTAACACTACAGGTTGTTGTAGTGTTTGATGAAAGTACATACATTATGTTTCCACTGATATTGCACTTTTTATTCATTTAAGGCCATCATACCAGGTTCTAAAGAGATAGTTGACGCAGGGGAAAATGTACACAGTATTCTTTCAACTTATTGTTCTTATCAACATAAAGACTGTATGATTGGGTTATAAAGGCTTTAAAAGCAGAGTTTGTCGTTGCAGCCATGGAGGACTGAAGCAGCTGTAACAGAGCATCCCAAGGTTAGCTATTTAAGTTGTTAGCTCAGTGGATTTTGCTGCCAACCTTGTGAAAAGGGGGTACAATGACAGAGGCTAGAGATGAACTGAACTCCCACACAGGAGTATTACTCTATTAATTGGCTGTCTTTACTCATCAAGGTAATAATAGGAGCTTGCTCAGAGCAGGACTGAGAGAGAACAGCAGCTTTCAGGCTAAAATGATTGCTTGGATGTTTCAAATCAGCAAGTTCAACTGGATTTAATAGTTTTGAGACTTAGAGCTTGGAGCTCAAATCTACCTTAACTGCTTTCAGTTGTTTTTTGTTGTTGTGTTTGTGCTTGTAAAAAAAAAAAAAAAAAAAAAAAAAAGTTGGGAAAATTATTTTTGAAATAATGTTCATGTTGAAAGCCTGAAAGCATGAAAGCGTGAAGGAAATCTGATTGTTCTCTTTCTCAAGTTTATGATATATTTTTTTTCTTTTCTCTGAGACAATTAAAAAAGATCCTTTAATTTTATTCTTGTTTTTTACAGCTAAAATCCAGACCATTTTTTTTTCTCAAATCCAGCTCAAAAACTGCATGTGATTGCAAAAATTAGGCCTAAATTTGATCATGAAATTTGACGTGTCAGTACAATGGTACTGCTGGCTAGGTTCTTTAAACTATCGTTATGTTAAAATAGACACACATTTTCTCTCGGAAACAAAATGAGTTCTTCGATTTAGTCTTGAAAACTGTCTTACTGGTACAATCTGAAATAAAATAATGTCCTTGGTGTCACAGCTGTGAAAAATGATTTAGTTTACAACTTTCTTCAGTAGTAGCCCGAAATTACCTGATTTAGTTCATCATCTCTGAAGACTGCTGACAGCTAAGATCATACATTAAGAAATTGTTCTGTTTATGCAACACCTGTAAACAAAACATCTAAAAGGTTTTGCTTAAGGTTTTATATTATTTTTATTCATTACAGAACACCAAGCATGTATTTTTTCCCCATTATTTATTAAAAAAAAGAGCTGTGTGAGTATACGAGAGTTCAAAAAAAGGCCTGAAATACCTTTAAATCTGTGTACACAGTCTTTATTATCTCTTCTTGCACTTCTAGTTCAGCTACTCTTTATTTATTTATACAAAAGATTTTTTTGGTTTTCTGAAAACCAATGTTTTCTTTTGTTTTGAGGACTATATATATGATTTTTTTGTATTTATTCCTTCTTCAACTCTTTCTTTTGTTTGTCTTGTTGTTGTTGAATGAAAGTATGAAGTCTCAAAACAAGTTCAGCCTACTTAAAAAAATATGTTATACTATATCTCTATATATTTACTGCCATTGGTAGACTTCAAAATTCCACCCAACTCTTCACAGTTTGGTATTGGGACCTGTAAAGAAAATTTAATCTGTTTTGTTGCATGTTTGTCTGTCATACTTTTGCATGTTTGCTATTATTTCTTTTCATTTTTACTTCAAAAATCATCACCTTGATGCTCATCCTGTGCAGCTGTTTTTGCAGCAAACATAAACGTGTTTAACATGAATGCATGTGCATGCAAACGTGTGCTTTGCATTGGGGAAATTGTGATTGTTTTTGATGCAGGCATTTCCAGTTTTGTAAAAAAAAAACGTGCTCCCTCCTTCAAAGCCATGTTATCTGTGTTAAAAGCAATGAAAATCATCGAATGATGGTATGTCTTAGTGTTGGTTTTGCAGCCTTAGAGCAACTGAGATTATTCAATTTTTTTAGAAGAACTAAACTTTGACTTGAACACGTTGAAGCCACTTATTTCTTCTTTCATTATGTTTGCCATTTCATGCAGATCACCTGCTCTACTAAGGAGCAATGTATGAGAAGTTATCTGGATGTAACAGTTGCAAAACAAGCCTAAATTATAAGCTCCCCATCAGAGGCAAACTCTCCAAGCAAGCACTACGTATTTCTTTTTCCTCAAACTGTGTCATCAGAGATTTACACAGTTTTATTTGTTTCTGAATTCCTCTGAGCATTTTGCATTCTCACCAGGAGGTGTATTTGCTAGACTTCCATCTATTGGGAAAACTAGAAACTGCCTTGGATGAAATTTTCCCCCCAGAATTGTATAACTCTAATTTTATAACTCGGAAAGCACAGAAACAGTTGCTTATCTAATACTTTTGTAATATTTTTCTGTGCAGAAGTTGTGCTCACATACTGTACATTTGAATACTCCAAAGCAGCAAACAGACAAATTCTTGCTCTTGGATGCATGGTGGTAAAGTGTCAGACTGGGGTAATCATGGATTTGAAGTCTTAGTTGGGTTATGCTAAAGGCTCAAAAAGTGGGACCCAATTACTCCCTTGACACTTGTTGCAATTTTCTCATGATAGAGGAGGTATATAAAAATAATATGATTAAAACCGAGTTTCTGAGTTTTTCTTAATTCAAATCGTGTTGGATCAGGAGTAGATGAAAACTCGCGATTTGAAATAGCTCGGGTTTGTGACTTAGTGACTGCCATAGATGAGCCAAAGTCTCTCATCTCTGCTCCAATTCGAAATCCTCCACTTGCAGACAAATAGATTCATTAACGTCTTAATTTTCTTTGTCAGAGCTGGCATCTGGCTCAAAGCTTTAGCCAACGGCTGGATAGCTCTGGTATTCTCGCTGTTTTTCTGCGACTCTGTTAGCTTGGTCTTGAGACACTACCAGCTAACGGGGGAGTGTGTAAACAATGCTGAGTGCAAACAGTCCTGCCCTCAACTCAGGCACATTTCCTATGACCTCCTGCTACTCTTATAGAAACTATGTCTTAAAAAAACGACACAGGCTTTTTGATTTTGGCTAAAAACGGCATAAATATAATTAAAAGACCACAAGGGATGATTTTACAAAAGGAGACAATATGGTTGGAGTAGGATTTCAGGGCGTTGACTTGTGGAGTTAAACCACTTCAGTTGTTCCTGCCTTCCCCAGGGAATGGGTTGAATGCTGAGGACAATTTTCACCACGCTCAGCTGTGTAAAATAATGAGACTTTAGCTTTCTATAAGTCTGAACACCTGCTGATAACCGACACATGACAGCAGATGACACTAATGTAGCTGCAGCTCAGTTGCTAAGATGTTATGAAAGCAGTATGATAATTTCTCAGGAGTCCTCCCACTTTCTTTTAATTTTCTTTATTACTTAAAGCACTGTGAACCAAAATAAATATTAAAACTTATTTGAAGCTTCATCGGCCAGACACCACAGCCCCCTATGGGCATTAATCTAAGACATAAAATAAAAAAGAGGGAGTGTTTATATGTTCACATGATTATGGGGTCATTATTTTATAAACATAAAGAATGTTTCATAATTGTGTTTGTATCTGTCTGTGTCTGTGTGTGTGTGTGTGTGCGCATTTGTGTGTGTAGGTGCATCCACACAGGATTCGGATGCCATGGAGCCGGAGAAGCAGGTGGACAGCACTGTAAAAATGGCGGGAGTGATTGCAGGGATTCTAATGTTCATCATCATCCTCCTCGGACTTGTCCTCACTTTCAAGCGCAGGTACAAAGTCAATGAGCTTTAAAACCCAGTGTTTTGTAATAAACTCAACTTGTCTTTTGTCTGTAATGCTCTTTGTTGGCACTAAACAGACAGCTGGTAGCCTCCGTCAGACTGTGCATGTTGTCAAACAGTTCTTTAATCTCATCTCATTTGCAGGCAATTGGCTCCTCTACAAAAAAAGGCATTTATGGCCTTTAGTCCGGTCAGTCTGATCAATGGACCAACCAAAGCTGACTGAAAGTTGTGAAAAAAAGGGCAGGGGCTGGTTTGACTTAGAGGCTGCCACGTCTTTGAAATTTGTGTTATTATCTTCTGACAAAGTCAAAAATAAAACATCAGTTATAAAGGTTCACAAAGTGTCCTCATAGCTATTGTGCAACTAAATTGAAGGAATAACAAGTTAGGCCAAAAAAGTAAGACAATATAGAAAGCATGTTTTGTTTTGTCATTTACAAAGCTTTAACTTTAATAATATATTAATATTTTTGTTTTTTGTCCTAAATACTGAACTTTTTCTGGTCTGCAACACATTCTGACATAATTTAGGAAGGCTTTTAGATTAGCTAGAAGTTGAAGATGTATTTTTTTTAAAACATGTCAAAAGCTGGGCACAATCATAATTTGTTTAAATATCACCTAAAAAAACAGCTTAGATGCAGCAAAACACATTTGTTAAGCTTGTAAGCAGTTTATTAATATGGCCTTTGCAGACAATGGTCTAACTTTAGATGTTAATGAATCTTATTAAGTATTATAATAAAGCTTTGTCGGCTTATTGTGCTTATTAATGTATTATTAACACCCTATAATAACATTTTTTATTAATGTGTTAGTAAAGCTTTTTAAGGAAACTTATCTTCCAAAAATTCTTTGGTATTCATTAGAAATAGATCTAATTACACTGTAGTAAATAAACAACAACAGTTAGGGTTGTTAATACATCTTTAATAAAATGAAATTATTTGAATAAACATTTAATGCATTTAGTTAAAGACAAAATATGTTAATTTACAATGTAGCTGACAGCTGGCAGCTAACAAAAAACTTGCAGAACATTTTGTTTTGTCCACTGAAAAAAGTCTAGTGCTTCTGATAACATCTACTCTGGCATGTTACCATCACCTGCCTCTTCTCTCCTTCACTTATTCCTTTCTACTCCATTAAATCATACATCCCTTTCTACCTCACCCATAAACTGCTTATACTGATATATATTTACTATGAATTGGCATTTATCAACAATGCATGTGTGTATGTATGGACAGTATATTAAACAATCTACTGTAGTTTAGCTCAGTTTTCCAACATGTTATGTTATGTTATGACTTATCCTAACGTATATATATATATATATATATATATATATATATATATATATATATATATATATATATATATATAGATAGATAGATAGATAAAAACACAAACAGTTTATTTATTGATGGGTTCTAGAGTGTGGAGCAAAGTTTTTGCCGAAAGGATTTCAACTTTCCTTATTAGGATTATTCCTTAAGAGAAATATACTCCTTTAGAGGTTCACAGCTCTTGATAATGCATACTGAAAGAAAGGTACCAGGTCTAACAAAGTCAATGACAGTGAGTGAAAATGAATATGGTGGCTTGTCTAAACATAGTATTCAATCTAATTCAAGTGAGGCAGGGTAGTTGGGGAGTCAGACAGACAGTCAGACAGAGCACAGGTTCATTTACCAATCCTAATCAGATGGTAGCAGAGAATATCCTAAACAACAGGGGAAAAAATAGTTGGAACCAGAGAAGGAGAGACTGTAGAGACTTCACATGAGGGTGGCACTGAAAGACATGAAGCAAGTTAAGATGGAAGAAAATGTATCAGATTTAGAAATTATGAAAAGTAAAAGTAAGACAGCACTGGTTAACCCTGAGTTCAAGTGGATATGGTAATGGGATGCTACCCAAGCTAACTGAGCATAATAAAGATGAAAAGCACCTAGAGGGCAAATAGCACTCCAGTGAAAAATAGCAAAAAATGAGCAATAAGCTTCGGTGAAACAGCACTAGTAAAAAATGGAACAGAAAACTTGGGAGTTTTTTTATTTGTTTGTGTAACCCGTTCACATTTATCTGAGTTTCACCCCCCCAAAAAAAAAAAAAAAAAAAAAAAAAAAAAAAAAAAAAAAAAACAGGAAGCCTTTTAAAAAAATAAAAGCAGTTATAAAGCCTTGGGGCTTGCTAGATCTCTATCTGAGCTAACCTTGAGACCTCCTATTGTGTAAGACTGCTTAAGAAGACATATAACTAACAAGCTAAAGAAGGCTCTTTATTTTCCTAAAGATGCTAGTTATGCTTTTTCATGCATTGGTGACCCCAACTCTTGTAGATTTTCAAAGAAGGTCAGATGTGCTGACTTTAAAATAGTTTAAAGCACCATATAAAAGCATTTACTTAAAAAAGTCATCCACCAAGGCCAGAGTATTTCAGAAATTGTTCATGTAAGGAATGCATCTCAAATTGTTTGGCTAAAAACTCACACAATAAAAAATCCTGTTTTTGGTGTTTTTAATATGTTCTTGTCGTATTTTTCTCACATTGAATGACATATACAAAGATAATACAAATGTGAGCTTAAAATTGCATTTCTGAGTATTTCTTTAATCAAATCTTTGTGAATCAGAACAGACGAAAAAAAATGCCAATATAAAAAGCTTGTGGCAGTAGTACTGCTCCACTTCATGTTGATGTATCCACTTGCAAACAACTACTGTAGATCCATGTACGTCTTTGTTTTCCTCGTCTGAGCTGGCATCTGGCTCAGAATTATACAGCTGGATAGCTCCATCATTGATTGTCATTTTTGTTGCACCGCTAATGTTAGGTTATGGTTGTGAGGGGCTCTAAGATTGCAGGAGAGTGTGTCAACAGAGGGATATCGGGAAATGGAAGCTGGCTTACTACAGTGTTCCGGCTACAACTCAGAGGTGAATTTTTAATTAACTACTGCCCCGCTGCAGTAACTATGCCTTAGAAAACGACACAAATGTTTTGTTTTTGCATAGAAAAATCATCATTATGATTTAAAAACCACTGGAAACACTTTTATAATAGATCAAAGAGGATTGGACCTTAAAGACACAGGCTTGTATAGATGAATGGTTACTAGAAAAAAGTAAAACTGTAAATAAAAGTAAACTATCAGGGTCCAATATGTAGATTTTATCATCAGCTTGGTAATTCATTGCCTAACTCTTAACTAAATGCATCTTTTGCTGTGTATTATCACAGCAGATTTACCCTTTTGTCTTAATTTAAAATGTATGTATATATATCCAACTATTATTTCAGAATATAGATAGAAAATAAAAAAAAATAATAATAATAAATAAAAATATTTAAGTAATATGATATAAAGATTGTTAAAACAAATGAGGAAAAAAGTTAAGACAAGCTAAACAAAAAAGAAAAAAATTGGGTAAGTGATGAAATGAGAATTTGAAACAATTTTTTAAGAAAGAAATGAGTCGTTAACAAGCATAATTCTACCAAAATGAAGGAAATTGCATTATTTTGAGAATACATTGAACAGAGTAGAATAAATGAAAGAATGAGTGCAGACTAATGTATTCAGAAAGCTTGTGATATTGGACAGTGTGTCTGTGTTACACCTATTTTAAACAACAGAGAGAGAATGTTTTACAGTGTTTTATAAGCCTTTCAACCCCTATAAATTATTTTGTTACAAAACTTTCTCAGTAAGGCAACATGTACAACTGTCCAATGAATCTTTCAAACAGTCACACGTGTTTCAAATGGATTGTACATTCTGGAAAAAGCCAGAGCTTGTTCCTGATAATGCAATGTAAAATTGAATAACACTGGACACGACCGAAGTCTTAATGGGGATTCAGTGTTTCTGCAGCCAAGGGCCTCTTAGGGCTCAAACAACCAGCCCTGTGAGATCCACTTTTCGTGGAATGGTTGAAAGGACAGCTGATGAATAATTGATGTATCTGAAGATCCAGAAACAATGGTTAATGTCAGTGTGTGCGCTGCCAGACCTTCTACTTCATCTCAAGTCTTAAAATATGTGACACAAATAAAAGCGCAAAGTGATGGGGGAGAAAAAGTTTAGATTTTCTGTTTTAAAACTATGAATTAATCTAATGTTTATCCTCTGGGATTTGCTAAATTGATCAATTCAATGTCAAAAACGAAAGCAAGATTGGGATTATATAAAGAGGACAGCAGTGGCCTCGAGGCTGAAGAAACAGCTTGTGGTCAGAGGGTCATTGGCACAACTCCCAACCACAGCCAGGATGTCGGGTGTTGTCCTCCCTGACATCCATAATAGCTGAAGGACTTCTAAACATGCCACCTAACACCCTGTCTCCCTATTGCCTCACCTAGAGCTGCCCTATGCCCCAGAAAACTCAATGCAGAGTCTGAAATATTTTAAAACAGCATAACAACACATCTATTAACCGCTTCCGGATCCATAAAAACAAAACTTTTATTCTTATTCCTTGTTTTTATATAACACAAGCTTTTATTAAGAACATTTACGTGCTGTACTTTATATTGTTTGCTATGTTGAAATGCTCAGCTAGTGGTACAGAGATCTGCAAAAGAACATTTTTGAACAATCTTATGGTTTATTTCTAAGAAAAAATCCCAGGCCACAGTGTCTTTGTGAGGATCAACATGGAGGAGAAACAAACTGAAAACAGTTCATTTAGACAGACTGAAACAGCTTCACCTAAACAAAGTGTTTTTTTGACAAATTGCCTTTTACTTCACGATGGGGAGGGATCGACCAAATCTTCAAGATCTCCTGCCGCAGCCTGATTTAAAAAAAAAATTGTTAGCATTATATGAATATTGAGGGTGGTAGTCGGGCGGCTGTCAGTCAGGTGGGGATAATGTCATTACTAAAACAGACGACAGCTAGGCGGCCACAGGCAGGCGATGGCAACTGGATCGCCGGCCGGTAGCAGCTCTGACTGGAGGATGTGTAAATGTGTAGGGCACAAAACAAAATGACATACCACTTAAATACAGTATTTACATCAAAAACAAAGTTTCAAACTCAAATTGCTGAAACAAGCTCATCCTTCTTATTTCAGATGCAAATATCAAATGAGTTCTGCACACCCAATTTACATGAGTACCTCTGCAAAAAAAATGAAAAAGGAGAAAAAGGAAGCTTGTGTGTAGCCACAGACACATGAAACACTACAGGGAATAGTGGCTCGGGGGTCCAGAGTCTGATTTCTAACGGTGGCAGTAGGACGGGTGCAGGAGGGCGGCTGGAGGGTGACGGTCTGAAATCGGCCAATCATCAGATGATTTTGGGGACCTTGGAAACCCTCCTATCAGTCAATTATCCCGCTGCTGCCTTCTTGACACCGAACTTGCACCAGCTGATTTTGCTTTAAAACTGGCATTTAGGTTCCCACGCCGTGGCTGTTTGGCATTTGTGACCGTAGTCCTATCCAAACCTGTGGTCCAGTCATGTTATATCAACTCAATTTCTGATCAAGACTTTCCACAAAAAAACGTCCTTTTTTATGGTTTTGTTATATCCAATCATTTCCAGGTGTTTGAATTTGGTATTAAAAAGTAAATTCTACACTCCCTGCACACACTACACGCTTCCCACTGACTTGCTGGTCACTGGCACCACATCCTGATGAAACAATTTTAATTGTGTTGTAGCACAATCACAACCTGAAAAAGCAGAGCAAATACCTGAAAATGAAGCTGTTCTAACCTGAAATGTTTTTGTTGTCTTCTGTTAATTTGTACATTGTTTTGTGTATTGTTTTGTTTGCATATGTGTGGACTCTACATTACTTTTCATAGTTATTTAAAACTATATTGATCTGGTTAGAGCTGAATGGATTGCTTTGCACTTGCTAAGACAGAACTAGTTATCAAATTAGATTTGGTAATGAGAAGTCATGCGTTCATCTTGTGCTTCACAGCAGAGGATAATATACGTTTAGAAAATGGCTAAGAGCTTTTGGTGGTTTCAATATGATGAAACGTAAGTCTGTCATAATACTCAAGTTACTAGTCCTGCAAAAAAAGAACTAATAATTATTTTTTGCCATAAGATACATTTTTACCATTGCATTGACTGGGTTTCAATGACAAATTTGACAGTAAGCAAACGCCAAAGCATGTGGACAGATAGAATTCAGATTTTGACACAGAAAAGGGAAATATATTTAATTGTTGGGTGTTGTTTTTCAAGGCCTTCCTAATTAGTATACACATTTGTACATCGATGCATTTTCTCATTTTGTTATTCCATAAGTTGCATCCATTGTCTCATGCATTCAGGCTCATTCATCCCAGATTCCCAGTCTCTGTCTGTCATACTATTACTATCTAAATTACTGCCAGTCAATATTTTCCATACAAATATTGCCACATTTTCCAAAGCCTGCAGCCATAAATAAATACATATTTTATTCCAATTGCTTTGTGAAAATATGAAAGATTTTATTTTTGTCATGACTTAACAGGCAGAAAAGCTAAAGTGACACTTGACTAAATGGAAAACAGTGTGAAAAAGAAAGATACTTTAGATACCTTCTTAAAATTCCTCTATTTGAAATTGGCAGAAGGAATTCAGCTGTTTTCTTACTGAAGTCTGGTTTCCTTAAAAAAAAACATGAAACTTGAACATTAAAGTTTGACTTAGTGAAACTTTACCTGCATAAACAGTGGCTGAGTAACTTTACAGTCAAGGACAGTGAAGGAAATTTGTGTTTTCCTTTTGTGCCCATTTAGTTTCTTTTTCCATCTTTTCAGGATGAATCAGCAATGTCCCTTGGACTGTGTCTTTCCCTTGTCAAGTGTGTATTTTGAGCTGGTTGAGGAATTGTTACTGGGACTCATGAGACTCTGGGCTTTCCACTACTTATAGTCCATGTTTGAAGACTAGACAGCTTGATAGATTGTTCTATGTTTTTATATCATGTGACAGCAGCTTTGCTGAAGACCTATTAAACTGGCTCCTGTGTTGATTTATGCTGTGACAGAAAGGCTGCTTTTCAACTCAAACGGTGCAGGCCTGATCTTTTTTATGACTACGGGAACAGATAGAAATCAAATGAAACCGTTTTTTGGCCTCTTCAGCCCATCGGTAATCGAGCATGTCTGTTCAGCTCACAGAGACATAGCCGAGTGTCCGAGAGGAAAATTAATAGATTGTGAAGAATTGAGAAATATTTCAGCATTCAAACTTTCTAGCACCCAGCTGGTGCATGAAACAATTCTTTCTAGTTCCAAATGTTGTATCAAGAATAAAGGGAAATAGAGTTGCAGCTCTATGAAAGTTCAATATTTTCCTTTAAAATCAAAGCGTGACTACAAAAATGTGAAGAAGTCGACACTGGAATGTTGCAGATACAGCAAGATGTCTTTACTACATCAACTTATCTGACTCAAGTCTCACGCCCTGTTATGTCTTTCTCTATTTTCCTGTTTCCTGCCTCTGGCTCCGCCCCCTCCTGTCCTGTCCTGTACCTGCCTTGCCCCTGCTCCGATAGAGAGATTCACACGTGGAGAACTCTGAGCGTGGGGTATTGTATGTTTACTTCTAGACATCAACACATCCACTCCCTCCTCTCACTGTGATTCTCATCTCGGCTTTGATGTCATTTGAAGTTTTCCATTTGCATCCCATAAAAAAATGCACAGTTTTACGACATTTAACAAACTTAGCTAAAAAAGGAAATGCTCCTCGTGAGAATAACATTTGGGAAGAACCTTCAAAAAAATCTGTTTGGAGTGCACTTTAATACACAATTTCTTGGCAGTTTACCTTTAATAAAGTGCTGACACTGTGCACTGTGCGTCGTAATTGCTGTGGTTACAAATCGCAGCGTTGAAAAGAGCCACAAAATGTGCTGTCCTAAGCAACACATATACATGGATGGAGGGATGAAAACATGAAACACCAAATATATGAGTCTCTGTGGCACACACCATTTTCCCCGGCCTCTTTTAGCACAAAATACACAAGGAGTTTAAGCTGTGCTCAGCACCATTACACAGCCAGATCCATGTCACTAAGTGGTTGAAATTTAGGCTTCTCTACTCCTTTGAGATTTCTAATGCAAGCCATTTCCGAAGTCCTCATTCCTGCACTGTCCCCGTGCTCACATCATCAGTGTAGTGTTGGATTCCCCTCATAGATGACAAATTATCTTAATGTCTATGATTTAGTCAGATTATTTGGATGCAGACTGCCCACTTAGCAGCAGCATGTTTAACTTTTTGAAATCGCTCCTTTCATTATCATCTGTTGTTCATAATTTGCTTCATTCTCATCAAAAACAAAACAAAAAATGCCTGATTCATCTGTTCTGAAGTCCTTCATTACTTTTAATTTCCTTTGTATAGTGGGAGATGTGTTCACTAATTTTCCCATGATTTGCTTTGATCTATTGTCACAATAATGCTGTGATTTGCACAAATGTCTCTTTTCCTGTTATGAACTGGAAATGCTCATTCAGGATGAGACTGAGAAGATAAAGTGTATCCCATTAAGTTGTTCTGTTTGGTGAGAGCGGGCTCACGTAATTGAATTTCTGAGCAGAGCAAACAACGATATAGGAATTTTCCCAAGCAAGATTTCAACCGGCGGGCCGCCTCCAGTATTAGAGAAAGGTTAATAATTTGTGAAACTTTTTAGTTTAAAATGATGTGTTTGGCTTCAACAAATAAAGCATATGTGGGTGATTAAGGGGGAGATATGTGGCAATATCTAACCGAACGAAATCTGACGCTTCACAAATATCTCCACCTACACTGTTCTGGGCTCTGAGACAATCCCGTCATGCAGCTTTTGCCTTGGATTTGTTTCAGCTCAAATCCCAGTTTACCTTTTCTTTAACATGCATGTCTGTACTGCAGCCCGGAATTACATTTAATGAATTTTATTTTGTAATGTTACAGAGAAAGGTTTGCACATGTCAAAATGTCACTATGGCTGCAAGTACGTTGCCAGTTTGTATCAAAGTCTGCAGGAACTCAAAACATTCTTAGGTCTAAATTTCAGCCCAAAGTACATCACCCACTGAGTTGGAACACAAAAGCGTCTTCTCTCTCCTTCCCCTCTAATTCTATTGTTTAAAACATCGTCCATTAATTGTGATAATTCGATTTTATAAGGTCAAATATATGATGTAGTGCTACTGTATAAACAGAACACTTTCTCACCCATATAAGAATTTTCATTGGAAAACGACAAACCATGCAGTACATAAAGGTTGCTTTGGCTGAGGGACCACACGACTCATTCTGCTTTGCTTTGTGTCTGGTCTATTTCACATTTAACTTGGCATTCTATGGAACTGAGGCATCGTCCAGCGACTCTGCCTATCCCACATGCAACTGATTCAAGCTCATATTCATTTGTGCAATGGTACCCACAAACCTTTGGAAAAGCAGGTGTCTATTCCAGCTAAGATTATTCAAAGTCTAGGAACTTCATGTAAGGGAAGAAACTATGAACCCCAACAAGATGGAAGCAATGGACTCCTCAATGGGGCTCTAAACCACTACGCAGTCTACGCCATCCTAAAGTTTTTAGAAGCATTAGCTTTATTAATTTAAAGTCATATGTCGTTTTTGCATATTTAAAAGCTATATCTGTTTTAGGTTTTTTTTTTGTGTTACATAAAGTTCTTTGTTAAGATTTGTGACCGACGAGATTTCAAAAGCAGGTCAATCTTTAACTTACAGAATCCAGTTCCTACATGTTCGCCATCTGATGTTGTTTATGTAATCGATAAGGTTTTTTCGGTAAGCTTCAAAAAATGTCTTAAATCTGCTTGAAAAAATTTTTTCTTAGTCTAGTTTCTGGGAGATAAAAGTTCACAAAATCAGAAACTACAGTTTTGATGGAGACAAAAAAAAACAGAATTTGATGTTTTAAGTGTGTTAATCTCTCAAATTAAACTCAAGCCCACAGACATGCAAGACCGATGAATTTCATTCAGATTTTATGATTAGCCAACACTTATCCATTTGTTTTTCTCCAAATTTGTGTTTTCAAATAAACACAAGAAATACAAATTGGCTTTGCTTCTCTAATGCAGAGGTTTTACCTGACTTTATAAGGATGGGTTTGACCGCAATTCCAAATATATTATGTCACTTTCAGTATTTTCCTTTTAAGTTTAACCATGACACTGTGCTACTAAAATCCAATAAATTAACTGGTGTTCTGACAATTCTCCACTATTAATCTTTAATATAGTCAGAAGAACAATGATCTTCTCAGATGACATTTCAGTTAAAGTAATGAATACATCTCCATTTCAGTCATGACAGTCACAAAGGAAAGGAGACTGTTTTACTTTTTCAGACATCTGCAGGCTTTATCTCACCATTTACGAGGTGCATAGACCAAACATTAAAGAGCACTTTATGTTACTGCTGAACTCCATTGGTTAACGCATAACTGAGCTCCAATGATTGACCAAGACATATTTATGGAAACATTTTGGAGTTCAAAAAAGGATTTTTCATCCGAACGAAGCAGCCTCTCAAGTCTTATTATTTGGTGTATTTTCTTAAAACATAAACACATATGGACAGAGAGTAGTGTGCAAACCAGGTGAAGTGTTTATTTATTTATTTTTTTAATGCTGTTTTAGTATTTATGACCATTTTATGGCTTTTATAGCAGGGCTGTCAGGCCTCTGCACTTTATTAATATCGTCAGGACAATGTCAGCAAACCCCTAAAGAGGGTTGTGTGTGAGTGTAAAGGTTGCATGTTGGTAAGTCGGTTTGAATTTGGTGTTTGACTCGGTTGGTTACGTGCAGGTTTATGCCTATGGGGTGTGTCTATGAACGATTGGAATGAAACAGTAATGTGTGAATGCATTAAGGATATGCAAGTGTCAGCCAATCTTCATCCTCTCCTTTATGCACCCTCCCAACACACAGCAGTTTCCTCCTCCACAGATAGATACAATCTGTGGTCGAAGTTGTGTCGCTCCTTCTGTAAATAGGAAAACAAATATTGATCCCTCTCAACTGTGCTTGACTTCCCCCAGTCCAAGATGAAGTGTGAACTTGTGTGTGGCTCTGGTGTGTGCACACACTTGTGTGTGTTGTGTGTCCTCGAATATGATGAGATCCCTATCTCTGGCCTCTCACCAGATGAAAGGTGCATGCCAGAGGGAAAAGTTGCCAACAAGTGATTAAAGCGATAAAGCAGGGAGCCCAGTATCAAACACACTCACACACACACTGATAGGTAAAGGGCAGCAAGGACGTAAACACAACAAGCAAAGCATGATCCAACATTTTATAACTTTTTTAAAAATGTTTTTACCATTAAAAATAAAAAGCAAAGATTCTACTCTGGCAGAATCCCTTTTTTTGACAAGTAATGCTCATCAAACTTTATCTTCTTGTCCATATTTTCTTCCTTCTCTTTCTTCTTTCACTCTTCATCCCATATCTTTCTCCAAATCAGACCAGCCTCTCGGTGATGGGGTCACGGTGGTGCCTTAGGCCAATTTTAATCTCTTTTTTTTTATGCCCCCACAGATATGCTTTCAAAATGTATGTACTTTGAACTTATAAAAAATGAAGGTTTTTGATCTTTAAATGAACTGGAAACACTTGCACTGATTGCGATTGTAATACTTAAAAGAAGGCATTTTACACATTTGAGTCAATTACTATGCTATGGCCAAAGCTGCTTCACAGCAGTATCAAAATCTTCATAACTTCAGAGGATATCATCAATTATCAAATATAAATTGATGTTTGTTTCATACTGCCTGTTAAAGCATTTGCCTGGAGCACCAAGCTAGAAATGTATTTATTTCTTTTTAATCTGTTTGAAGTTAACGAACACAAAAAAGCTACTGAGAAAAAAATGCCGTAATATGGGTGAGTGAAGTCATCATTTCAGGAGTCATACGGTCGCTTATTGCTTCTAATATTTTCCATTTGAGTGCTGACCACTTCACACCTAATGTACAGTGGAGGTTTAAGTAAATATTTTACATGATCCTGCATTATTCACTCATTCGTTAATATGTTAACTAATTAACAAAATTATGATTAAAATCAAATAACACAGTGAGCTGACTGCAGGTAAATTTAAACCAGGCTTTAAATGTTACAAAATGATTCACAGATCAGAAAATTGCACAAGAGGACACAAAACAAGTTAACCTTTAGAGTAAGATGAACCTTTAAACTGTAACAGGAGAATTTGACTTGAAATGTGCTAACAAGTCAAAAGTGTTTTTACTAAATCCGTGAACTAATCCAATGTGTTTGTCCTTTTCTGGGTTTTGCTCTGTTGTCATCCTCGGCCTCACCTCACCATGCTTCAGAAGACATGCTTATTCCTACTCTTATTACCTGTAAGTAGAGATTTCCCATCAGGAGCAACTCCTGTCATAGCTCATCACTTCTTCTTTATAGCTTTTACTGCTGTTTGTTCTGTTTCTTGTGTTTAACTTTGAGCAATCTGTGAACAAATTTGAATTAAGAGGAAATATTCAAATTAGACTTGCATGCAGGAAAACTAGAAAAAAAAATCAAAGCAGATTAATCTTTTTCTTTCTTCCCATGCAGTCAAACCTAAAGAAAAAAAATAGTTTTAAATCTGTTTCGCTTTTCTTGCCAAAGACTTTTGGGCAAAAATATGAACAATAACGTAAGATACTAAAAAAAAACCATGAGCTGTAGAGCTCCACTAAACCTGATTTGACTCTGGTCACACAGAAGCACAGACTAAAAACAGAGGCGCTTTGATTGGAGATCATTGTAATCAGTAAGAGCTTAAAGTGCCATGGCGCCATCCAGAAACAGCGGGCAGGTGGTGGAAGCAATCTACATGCCTGGTTCCATTTTCTTTTTACAGGTGTGTCATGTGTCAATCTACACATGATTTCCCTAACAAGCAGGAAGCATGACCTGGTTTTACATTACAAGGTGAAATTCACAAGAAATTCAATTTTAACAAGACAAGGGCATGAAGCTGTTGTACAACACAATGATTTTTATTTTATCCATAGACAAGCCTGCACAAAGACTTGTGTAGGCTCCAGAGGTTTCTTGCTAATGTAAAGAAGATGCTGCACTTTTTGAATGTAAGATGTTTTAAGATCTAGATTGTACAGAGAGATTAGTGTTTTTGCAACATCTTAAAGGTAGATGAAAAAGCACTGAGCTGTTAAGAAATGCTTTCTTTGGGACTCCACACACTGTGGTGACTGTGCTGCTCCAGAGCCACGCAGATGTGTTGTTAGTGAAACTAAGGAAGATGGCAGTAATGAGACGAACAAAACACAAAAACACTGCAACAACTGTTGTGTAACAAAAAAAATGCAAGTTTGTTAGTGTTACAATAAACTACACATTTATGGATGAGAAAGACTGAGATATTAAAGAAACTCATCTTTTCAGATGTTGGGTTCCACCACTCCAAAATCAGATAAAGTGTGCATTTGATAGAAACTGTGAAATTGTCATTAACTTGCAACGAGAAGTATATCAACAAAACATTTGTTACAAAATGTTCAGTTGAGAATGTAGACGTTTCACCCTAACTGTTCACTGGTCTAAGATCAGTAAGATTGTGAGAATAACTACAACGCACTTTTTTATCGCAGGAGTTATGTTCTAAAAATAAACCTGCGATAGGTAATATCTGCAATCATTACAGATGTTTTAAGGCCGTAAAAACCCTCAATACACACTATACACTTTTATCAGACAGGCATTAACAGACACAGGGGATTGATTGACAAGGTCTTTAGCCAATCAGGATGCAAAATACTCTGCACTGTTTAATAAACTGTTAAATTGCAAAAATTGAAAAAAAAAAAAAAAAAAACCAACAAAAAAATTGGAGATTGCAAAGGTAAACCATGATATAGCAAGAGACTGTAGTAACTTGTAATTTCAAATACGTAGAGTGAAAGAAATATTTACCAAAAGGAGTCTGTCTATCGTTCTATGATAGCAGAAAATCCTTTGACGAGGATAAAAATGCAAGAAATAACACTGAAAAGAATCACCTAGAAAGAACAGGAATGATTGCAAGGAACAACAGTTCCGTAAATCAAGAGTTGCATTAACACTTTTTGGAAAATGTCAGGAAATGAAATGAAGAAAATGTTGATAAACAAACCATTTCTCAACAAAGCCTCAAAGGTCAGAAGAAACAAAAAACTCTACTGCTTTATTCAGAGCGCCGACACGTTTTACATTCTTTTATATTCAAGCCCAAACAAAGTGACAGATTTGTGCTTTGCAGGAGTAATTGAGTTAGGGGTCATTTCAGACCTTTACTTTCAAGCACAGAAAAGCTCATATTCCTATTCTTTCAAAATCATGTAAAGGTAACGCTTTAATGCCACGACCTTTTGACCTTTACTGCCAGATTGATGGGACAGCTTATGTTTTATAGGCATGACTTAAACTTCATTTAAGTCATTTCAAAAAGCATTTCATGACCTATTTACAGTTACTTTATAGTCAATAAATATTATCATCGTTAAACTTGTAAAAATTAAGTGACAAAAATTAGGACACACTTTATGTGAACTGATCAAAAAGACCACGACAAACGTAAATGAGGTGGAACAAGAACAAATTTGGTGTGTTGTGAAAGTAAGGCAGATTTTGTAAATGAAACTGCAGATTTTTTATAAAGATTTGCTACATATTTATCAATCATAGTTTATAAAAGTTGACAGGCACAATAAGATCTCTTTTTTTGACATGTGTGTCTTGTTTTTAAACACACTGAGCAGTTAGTCCCGACCAAAGGAAAGGTATCGATCACTTGTAGAAATGAAGCAAAAAAGTAAAAGCTAAAACATTTAAGCACAGGTCTCTGATCAAGCAGTTTGAAAGTGTGTAATTAAAATTAAACAACTGTGATTCATTGTTGTCAACTGACCTGCAGCTAGAAGTGGGTAGACTTTGTGTGTAGATTATTTTGAGTGTAAAACTAAATTTACTACATTAATCACTGCAATTCATGGTATTAGTAGAAATGTATGTTTTATCTGTAAATTGGATATCTTCTTAAATGTTTGCTCTTAATGAGCTTTATTAGGGCAAATCTTTTTTTCCAACCAAATTTCCAACACTTTGACTTTTTGCCCTGTTGACCTCTGTTGCCAAATAATTATGGTCTAAATGTGGAAACTGGAGCCTAATGTCGTTTTCATTTAGGATCCACATTAAGTGATAACATAGTTACTCGGGTAGTAAAAAACAAATACATAATTAAACAAGTAGCAAATAGGAAGAGAAAATTCCCTCGGAAAAATGAATTCAAAAGTACTGAAAATTGTTGAAACACAACACCCGATTTAGTCATCAAAACCACCTGCTTTAAGAAAAAAGGACTGTAAGATTTGTTTTCTTTTACGAAGTAATACAAAAGGAGAATCCAGTTTTGGAACTGGAAAAGAAGGCTACCCTTGACGTTTGAATAAATAGTTACTTATAACAAAGCAGTGGCTTTTTTAAACAGATCTAGAACTGTGTGGCTCACTAGTTGTGCAGGTTACTTAAATACCACATTGTTGCCTAAAAATCTCTGAAATAAATGTAATTTGATGGGTGTAACTGGTTACAGTCCATTTCAGAAAGTTTGTTTTGTAAATTACAGTTAACAAAGGAAGGTAGAAAAGCACTATGCATTTGCAAATGTAAATTTACCATTTACAAATGAATAACAACTCTAGATATTAAACCTTTGCTTTTTCTTTATCAAATTGTGTTCATCTTTGTAAACTTAATCTCTCATTCATCCATTTAAGAGAAATAATTTCCTTTTGTTGTAGCTTTGAAAATGATTATGCCTTTTGTCATATCCCCTTGCAGGTCAGTTTTCACTGATCCATACATTCGGTTTGGCAGAGTTTTATGCCTGACGCCGTTCCTGACACAACTCTGTAGTTTATCCAAATTTCTTATTCAAATTCAGTTTTCTGACTTTCTGACTTTTACTATTACATTTAAAATAATCTAAAAATCCTCACTGTGAGCATAGTGTTGCTTTTTCTTGTTACCTGACTGGATCAATAGTGTGGTGGAGAATTCAAGTCGAACTTCATCTGCATTGTTTGCACGACCGTTTCCTAAAGAGTCTCACCCTAACAGGTCAATGCAATTTACTGTTATCTTTTCCACCAAGTGGCCATTTCCTGCTTATTACCTACTTCTAATGAAGAGCTATTATAGCTGTCTTCATACATGCACAAGCACGTACAGCACACTCCTTGCTACACATGCATTATGTCCCATAATACACCTCCTAACACAAATGAATGGACTTTGCAAGTTTGTGCACTGTTTCCCTGAGCCCATCCAAAAAAAAAATCCCTGCAGAGAATTTCTCAAAATCCCAGCTCCTCTTGCTGTCTTCAAAGCAGCAAAAAAAAAAAAAAAAAAAGAAATATTCCTTAAAATCTGGTCTGAGTCCTCACTGAGCGGAAATATCGCCAAATGTCGAAGCTATCTCTTAAAACAGCCCCCCTCAGGCATTGTGACCCCAGAAGAAATTACTTTACAACCAGAAATTGAGACAGTTAGAATGATAGAAGTCATCAGTTTGGTTTTGCTGCTTTCCTCACTCAATAAAATGTTTTCTGCAGAAAGAATAATTACATTCTAGCATGGTGAAACTTCTGCAGGCATTATTGCATAGACCTGGGATGGGCAAATCCAGGCTTCGAGGGCCGCAGTGTCTGCATGACTTCCAGATATCTAAGCCCTACTCATGACCAATAACCTGGTTCAGGTGTGTTCAGCAAATTAAAACATGCCAGAGACATTGGAAACATGCAGGAATGCGGTCCTCAAGGCCTGGAGTTGCCTATCGCAGATATAGACGGAGACACAAACACTAACTTCTGAGATGTTGCCCTAGTCAGATGCTGCTGGTTTGTCACAGCTGGTGGTGTGTTAGCTGTGCACAAGCTGTCCTAAGGGGTTTCTGTAGGATTGGATGGTGAAAGCAAACACTCCAAGATCTTTTTTTAGACTCCTGGAAAGTCCAGAAGAGGACATTGGAGAAGTGGCAGAGGACACAGTTTTGTACAAAGACAAACCTCACATTTTCATGGTCAATATGCAGAAATTCAAAGAATGACCATATTCAGAGATAGAGACGATGAGATGAAAGATTTCTTCAAAGGCTTTCATTTCTATGTTAAGTTTTTTTTTGATGTAGGTCCCCAGAAAGTGTGCCTTGCATCAGTGGAATATCCTCATTTTTTTTTTTTCAAAAAAAGCATTCTGTCCTTCAAACCTCTTAGATTTTATTAAGTTTCAGTCTTTCAATGATATTTCTGACTTCTGAAGTCCAATTATATTCTCTTTTTGTTAAAAAATCAACACAAAACTTTGCAGAAACATAAAATCTCAACAAGTATTTTTATCTGGTTTCTAGTTTTAAACCATTTTAAACTTGATTTAAGACAAAACTGACGAATTGCAAATGTTTTAGTTCAATGCAGTGACTTGTTTTAAGGCAATCTTGAATATCTTGTTAAGTCATTAGATCTAGAAAACATATTTTAACCTATTTTAAGTAATATCTCTAATGAAACTCGTTTTTGACTCACAATTTGTAATTATTTTAAACAAATGTATCTTTAAATTTGTAATTCTGGTCAAGTTTTAATTGGACTAGAAATAAAGATAGTTGGACCATTGTAGCTCTTGGATATTTTTATAGTGCAAGTTTGTATGTATATAAATAAATGTACCTACTTTAAAGATATAAATACGGTAGCCCTGAAGTGCAAATAACTCCAAAAAATCGCTCATTGCAAAACACACTAAAGATCTCGACGACAGCTAAAAAAGCAAAACAAATAGTAAAAAACATTTTATTTAAGAAACCAAGAAAAAAATTCCAGAAACCTAAACAGAACTCCAAAAAGCTTTATGTCTGAAGGTCAAGACATCTTAATTTATTTTAAGAAATGTTACCAATATTTTCAGTTTTGTCACTTATAACAAGGAAAAAACATCTATATTGTATTTGTGAAGCACAGTTTTTCAGTGTGCACCACAAGTTTTTAATGATTAGTGGTAAAAAAAGGAGATATTTGTTACAAAAACTGTCATGATTCAGCAAACATGAATGACTGACACCAGTAGAAACAGTTTATTCAGGATATTTGAAGTTATTCCTGAAGAATGATTGCTGTTAGATTGGAGTGGGGTGTGAATATTTTTGTGCAGGTCTCCTTCTGTCTCTCACACTTCCTCCCCTCCTCATCTCCCTCTATGCGCCTTAATCTCTCCCTCTGTTGTTGAGTTTGCTCCTAAATCCTGTGATACACAGATGAAAGTTTGTTTGGGCTTTGCCCGCAGCTTTCTCCAGAGCTACTGCTGTCATCTGGAGGTGACTGACTGCCTGTCTGGCTGCAACACTGCCCAGGGATGACCTCAGGATATTTCAGATATCTAGCTGCCAAATGAGTGGCTGAAGCCAGTCCTGGCATAATCCAGGAGTTCTGCCAAGCCCTCGACATATGAACTAAATGTCATTTCCCCTGTTAGATTTAATGCCTGCAGGTTGCCCTGTGGGTTTGCCAAGAATAGGCCATAATACATGCAGTTTCCTCTGCAAACATTGACGTCTCCAAAAGAGAAATACTAGTAGTCCATGTCTGTAACCCGTAGTTTACCAACAGAGCAGTCCAAAACATGCATTTTATTCATTCCTATAACATCGTGAGTATTTTATTCAATGTTGGACACTTAGTTTTTCCTGTCAAAAATGACAACCATTAGAAATGACTTGAGAAAATAGTTAATGTAAAAATGTAGCCTGTGTACACCCTGTCAGATGGAAACACATACCTTGAGCTCCCTGGAAACAACTACTGGAATTTCTGTCTAAAATGTGTTGATAATTGTTGCATTCTCAACATGGATGCCATTGTTTTTCATTTTCTTTAGTCAGAACTCAGTAGGACAAAAAAAAGGGACTGTAAGAAAATAAAACAGTTAGTCTACATGGAATCTTTCAAACCTACTGACACCTATTTAAAAAATATAAATATATAATATATAAAAATAAATACATTAAAAAGTTAAATTATAAGAATGAGGTCGTAATTCCACAAGAACAAAGTTGTAAAATTATGAAAGAATTTTAATAAATAGGATGTTTTATACATTTTATAATGATATGGTTAGAACTTGAAAATTTATTAAATTAATAATAAGGCTGTTTACTAAGAAGAATAGAAACAACAACAATGAAAACCATTACCAATATTGTGTTTCAGTATAAAAGGCGTAGAGCGCCTCATAAACAGATACTTCAGCATTTTTATGATGACCTTAATACTTTATACAAATAAGGAAATTCTACATCTACGTCTTTTAGTGAGCCAACATAAGAATAACGACATTGAAAAGAATTGGCAGCAAAATAGGCTTCTTCAGAGGAGGATTCTTAACTCACAAGGGATGGATTTTTGACGGGTGAGCCATTTTCACTGTCAGCAGTATAGATGCAGAGGTCCAAATGGATTAGGGCACATAGATTCCTAGGATAAACTAAAGCCTTACGGCATCATCATAAATGGGTGCATTGATGGATTTATTCTGCACATAATAGAAATAGAGTCTCACAGCACCAAGTATATTTTTGAAGAGGATTTTTCTTTGTAAAATTATGTCTTTTTTTCTCATTCTACAATTTTATTCTTGTAAAATTACAACTTTTTCTTAGAGGTTCATAACCTTCTTGGTGACTATGGTGGCCCTAATATTTGTACACAAGGATTCATATTGACATTTATATTTCCATTTCAACACTTTATAAAAGAAAAAAATGTAACCCTGAAATTTTGATTTAATGCTCTTTTGATATATTCTAACATGTTGTACCAAAAGTTTTATGCTAATGTTAACATTGCATTCATTAGAACATAAAACTGGAGTTTATTCCCCTCCTTTTTCTTCTTTTTTTTCTTCTTTCTTTCATAAACTGTAATAGTTTTGTTTCATTTGTCAGTATGTTCATGGTGAGATTTCTATGATGACAAATCATTTGCACTGACACCATTGTGGACTCATTGTGAGATGATTCAAGTGTAATAATGCTATTATACGGCATGATTTTAATAGTCCTAATATTAAATGAAGAGTTAAAAAAAGAGTTTATATCCCTTTATTACTTATAATATGGGGCCCTTAATAGTTGGGGGCCCTGAGAAATTGCCTAGATTTACCTAATAGTTAAACCTGCCTCTGGTTAAAACATACAACTTCCTGAAAAGGGAGGGTTATTGCAAATTAAGGCTTGATTACATTATAAATCATGTAGTGAGCAGCACGGGTTATAGAACACACAAGAGCCCTTACAAATAAACATTAAATAAGTGAGTTCTTTTCATTTTACGCATACTTAGTGAAAAATCTTCTGCAACCTAATAAAGAGCCAGCATTTGGGAAATGAACTGTTCAGTTGCTCGTGACGTCTAATACATCAAATAAGCAACAATTAAAAAAGGTTTTTTTCCTTTCTCTCTTATCTTGATTCGCCTCATTTCATCGCTCCTCTTGGCTCCGGGGAATAATGTCTCTTGTTAAAACCATCAGGGAAGGAGCTCAGCCTTTCCCTGATGGTTTCCAGCTTTCCCCGCCGCACATCTCTCATTATCGACACATCAAACAGCCCGCAATTAACGCCGCCGGGGGCACAAAGTAGTCCATGATTCTTGCCTGGTGGAGTAACCCGAGTGCTTAATGAACTGCCACCGTGACATTCATTAAAGGAGGGTTATGTCATGCTCATTGCCACTTAAAATATGTGAGGAATTTGTCATTTAAACAAGCCCATTATTGGGATGGATGTGTAGTGGGTGGAAGTGAGGAAAAAGAACGAGGAGGATATACAGAAGGATTTTCTCGTTTCACAAGTTTAGAGCGCCTGCCTGTTGCTTTTACTGTGACCTTTTTCGCATTACATAGCTGCTTATCTGCATTGTTTCACCGTTTGCCACATTCTCCAGCCACCATTTTCTCGTCTTCGTTCACTCCTCTCACTCAAATTGCACCTTTTTGTCCTTGATTTAAATGCTCTTCAGTCTTCCCCCATCTCTTCATCTTTTCTATTTGACTTGCCTTCCTTTGCCCTCCCCCTCCCTCTCATCTTCTGCCCACTCTCTGTCAAAGTGCAGTCAGATACCCAGGAATAGGCTCCTGTAAGCTCCAATCACACAGGAGCTTTTCAGGCTTCGTCGCCTTTAAATTGCTGTGGAGTAGAGTCAGGTTGGATTCAAGGTTGATAGAAAAAAAATTATTATTAGGAGAAAGTTTTTGGACATTTTTTCTTATGCTGCTCCTTTTTTTTATTGTCATCTTGTATCTAAGTTGTTTTTCAGAATGTTTTTTTTAATTAATTTCTTGAATTATTTACTCAAAGTTTTTACATTTTTGTCTTTGTTGTTGGCTCTTAATCTCATTTTTTTAAATTTCTCTGTTAGTCTTTAACAGCTAAAGTGCTCAAGGGCATAAACAGCCCATCAACATCCCGAAAGCCCCACACACAAGCTAAGGTTTTTTGCTGCCTCAATTTCACTTCTGAAGAATTTTATCCCTTTGTGTCTCTCTAACAAGCACAAACGCTACACGCACATTATATTGCCAGTGTTCTGCAAACCAGCAGGTTGATCAGGATGAAAGATGCGTCTTCCACAACTGACCTTTTGCTTATTGCGTCCTGACCCAGAGCAGCCACAAAGCAATGGCATGAATGGGTTGACTGATACACGCTGCAAAAGCAAACGTATACAGACACACACATAGGCAGGAAGACAGCATTACCAGCTTGAGTTTGATGAAAAGCTTGTCAGGGGAGGATGTGAGCATACAGGGAGAGCAGAGAAGCCCATAAGGTTGAATCTTCCAGCGAGTTAGGACAGACGCAATAAGGTGAGCATACCCAGTAAGTTCAAGGGGTTAAGGAGTTTCTACTCCGATGACCACACGGGCTTAACCGGAAAGTGAGGTGTACCATAAACCGCCTGGGCAGACAGAGATGAACTGTTGGCGGATTAACAACTTTAGAAGTAGGAAATGGACCAATATACGGAGGAGCCAGTTTGCTGCGGTCGACACAGACAGGTAGATATGCTGTGGACTACAAGATTTCTTAGCCGACCCTGTAATGTGGAAGAGCCCGCCTCTTTCCATCTGCATCCTCTCTATAGACCTTCATGGTTCGGAGCAGACTGCATTGGGCCTTCTCCAAAGCACAATAAAATACGATCAATCGATAGGATAAATTCCTCAAAGAAGACAAAGACAGGTGGAAGAAAATCACACACAGCCAACTAAAGGCAATTTGGCCCTTAAAGTCTGAGAAAATGCATTTAATGTACTCGGTTACTACATGCCATTAAACATTTGATATTTTCTATCAAGAGTTTCACGACATCATAAAAAAAAACATTTGTGGAAAAAGTCACAGACTACCTCCCTTGTTAGTTAGATAAAGTATCTAATAAACCATGGCAGCACCGCACAATGTGAAACGCACAAGGAGCTGCAATCAGGCATTTTTTAAAGCATAAATCTGCTAGGATCATAAAGAAACCACGTGTTGCTGTTTAGAAATGTGGAAGAAAATGAGTGTGTTGATTTGCTCAACTCTGATTTAACTGCACTCAGCCTCAATAAAATGAGATCTTTTAGAGTGTAGCGTTCTTATAGATAACATAAAACATTTTAAGTCTGCAGTTTTAACAGTAAATACAATGTGGTTCCCTAACTGACGAAGATATGTTTTGAAAAAAAGGCATGCTCCACCTCTCCAGATAATTATTAAACAGGTTATGTAGACTCAAGCCACCCAGGCGAACCAAATTGTATTGATTTATTTTTTCAAGTTTATTGAAGCATTTCACTTTTTCTAAACCAGATGCACTTATATGCTCTAAATTCTACCCTTTTATCTTAGAGGACAAACTCAAGCTTTTGTCTTTCTCTACAAGATTAACTTAAGGTGTTTCCTCTGTAGCACAGACATTATGAAACTTGGGCCATAATAAACTAAGCAGGCGACAGGTGGAACAGTACCAGAGCAGGGTTTGTTGTTTTTATTCAAACAATATGTAAGAACATCAGTCATTGCTTGTTTAAAATTAATAATTCTACCAAGGAGCAGTGGAGTGGATGCAGTTCATTTTCCTTGGACAGGAATACATGTAAAAAGGTTAAAACAGATGATGGGAAAAACAGATGATGGAAAAAAAAGAAAGCTAAGTGTGCAGCAGTGATTCTGCTGGGTTTTTTTTTTCTTTTTTTTTTTTTGTATTCCATTAGGATTAGCTTAGATTTTTATGTTTTTTAAGTTAGGCAAGAATGATATGTGTTACACTACAAAAAAAGCTCAGAAAGTGAATACAGCAAAGATAAAAGTTTGGGTACATTTTGACTGGTATTTGGAGTTTTTTTTTATATTTAAATCGTTTTTTTTTGCATACTTTTAGACACTTGCAATAAAATGTAAAATATACCAAATAGCTATCTTTTATTGCAACAACCATTTATTTGTCACAGACCATCAATACATTTCCCACAGAACTGATTGATAAGTTGAGATGAAAGCTCTAACCAGAGGCCCAGTTTTGTCATACACACTGAAGCATCGTGTTTTTAGCTCCTAAGATCAGACGCTTTAACATAAAACAAGTCGTGACAGCCGCATACCAGCTTGTATAAACGCAAACATGAATTGCATCCCAGAGAAGACTCAAAGCCTAGTAGAGACCATAGATGTCATTAAAGATATGCTTGACAGGATGGTGCTTTGATGACATTCAAATGAATAAACATGCACTAATTCTCGCATCTAGAATTTATCAAGTTCACAGGACATTTCTGGTTCCTGGGATACAGCTACACATCCAGGGAAAATGTGCTATTTATGCTATTTGCGCAAGCACTGATAAATCTTCTGGACAGTGTCAGGATTGAAACAGCTTACTGTCATTTCTGCCATCTGGTCTCTCAGTGGACCTAAAACCTGAATGTTCAGGTAAAACTCTATGCGGGCGTCACTAAATGGGAAACAGATGGGAACTCTGACGTGCACAATGAGTGAAAGGAGCCAAAAATCAAAGGACATGAAAAACCCTAGAGACTTCTCAACCACATCTACAGCTACATTTAACTCATACAGATTACAGCTGCAGTGTGTTCCAGAAGCTGTGAGCGTGTCCCTCCTGTCCTTTCTTTCTGCTAATTGCTCTTGAGAAGGAAAAAAAAAAAAGTGAAGCGTTTAAGATAAATAATTTAATAGTCAGAAATATTACTAAGACTGTGAGTCACCTTGAGTGTGATATACTGTTGAATTGCACTGAAGTGGAATAAGAAAATGATCCAAGCTCAAAGCAATCCATCAGCACCGTCGTTGATGTTTCTTTTTTTTTGAATGCACTTAGCTCTCAGAATGAAGATGAAAGGCCATACTGTATTTAGTTTGACATGTTTTTCCTAATTTTTGCTCAGCTGACTAACCCATAACTCACATGAGGTCAATCGGTTTGTTGAGGCGGGATTCCTCTAACGCAGAGGCCAATATCCGAAACGTGTAAAACCACAACAAACACAAGTTTTGCTTTTCCTAGAGACTTATTGGCTAAATCTAAAACACGGGCCTGTAAAAATTATTTCAATTATCATTTTCTCCATATGCATGGATGACTCAGACATGGATGTGCCGTTGTTGAAAACATGTACTTGTTGAAGAAAAAAAACGTCGTATAGACTTTTGGGACTAAAAAAACAAGCCATTGATTTTCATAAGATACATGCAACTTTTACAGAAAGTGAACAAAGCATTCACTGCAGAGGGATGGGTCAGTGTGGGCAAAGTGAATCATGGGGAAAAAAAAAAAAACAATATTTGCTGATGTTTTTTTTTTTTACTGGTAAAAACAAGAAAACAACAGTTTTTGCACTTTTTTTCAATGATTATAATCAAATTACAAATAAAATGTGTCTCCTACAAAGTGTACTTGGATCTTTTTTGAACAAATAACTGTAATCCCTAAATTTTTGACACCAATTATATATGATGTTCTATAATATATAAATGATATTCATGATGATGCATTTCTTTTTTTAGGCTTTTTAGGTTCAGTTGCTTGCTTTTCATTTTTTTCCTGCCATTTTTATCAATCAGTCGTCACTTTTATTTTTTCTTGGCAACATGCTCGCTTCTGCAAGATTTTTTATTTCAAATTAGCAGGTGTAATTCCACGTATAACTTAAATGCCCATGTTTGTCCACTTAAGGAAGTTGGCGAAAAAGCAGAAAGAAACAGCCAGCAGCTCCACTCAGCAAAGGGAGATGGGACCTGTCACTACTGCGGATAAGAGCACCACCAAAGTCAGCACCCTGCACAAAGATGACCCCTTCTCCACTTCCAACCAGGACCTCAATGGCTTCAGTAAGTCAAATTTCCCACCTTAACATTACCTTTTGCCGTGCTGAATAAAAAGCCTAATTCAGTGTCGAGGAACACTGTACAGCTCCAAAAAACAGCAATTTGGATTAGCTATTGTTTTTGTGCAGCTTTTACCTCGACATTATGAAGTTCATTTTCTCCCTGTAGCTACTTGAAAATGCACACATTCCATTTCATTCTATGCCATTAGTCATTTTGTCACATGGATTGTTCTAGTAGTGGACTTCTTATTTGATAAAAACGCTCCCCATCGGTCATCGACATCAGCAGACTGCTGAGCTGCTTCACTAACTTCCATCTTGTATGGTGCTGCTGTAATCATTTCAACTCAGCTCTCACCCACCCCCCACCCCATTTTTTTTCTTTTGTGGTGATTCATGCACATACAGGTATGGATGCTGTGAGCGTTTCCACTCACTCCAACCATAATATTATGGACGTTAGCCAGCTTGCATCTGTAGGCTACATTTCCATCTCTTTTTGTGTGTCCGGCGTAATTAGACAAGACCTCTCAGGGGGGCATTTTCCTCTTGAAAATGTCACAGTGGCCTTTTGGGAGTGCTCGGCTGCTGAAAGCTCCAGTTCAAGTTAATGCTGGCCATAATTGCCTGCACTCTTCGTGTAACTGTCCACGTCGCAGTTCTGAAGTAAAATAAGCTTTCTACATTTCTTGCACAGATTTCCACAATAAAGCTTTGTCAACAATTGTTACGATAGTTTTATTTACTTTTTTAAGTCTTTTCAATTTAGGATCTTTTTCTTGAGAAAGTAGAGATTCTCACTGGAGACACATCTGCACAATCTCCTTAACTTTTGTGCGGCTTGCGTAATTGACCCCTACTCCCTTTGACAGCTCAGCTCACAATCTGCATTAAGCACAAGTGTGTAATTCTGTGTGAAAATGTAAAGGTGTGTTTCTGTTTCCTGCATTCATATGACCTTCACCATTTTCCTGAGCGTATTACAACTTTTAGCATCCGTGTATTCATTAGTTACATTTCTTCACCTTTGCTTAGGTCAATAATCAGTCCCTTCAGAAATTTGCAATGTTGAGATTGAGACTTCACTTCACGGCGTCACTGCAACTTTATAATACAAAACAACAACCAGAGACTCACCAGTGGCTTTTGAAATAGATAAAGAGGAAGATTCTGTGGAGGACATGTAGATCTTTTTTTTTTTTTTATTCTCATCTGCAGAATGCCATTTTCTCTAAAATATGTTTAAATCAAAACACAAATATTTAAATTATTGTGAGCTGACCAAAAGTTAATGTTTGTTTTCACAGTTCTATTTATGTTCAATGAAAGCACAACAATTTTGTAAATGGTGGGTAAAGGTGCAATATTTTCCTAATGCACATGTCACAGTAAAAAGAGTTGGGATTTGAGAATTTGAAGTTTATTTTATAATTTAAATTCTTGAGGCACAAACACTGCTACTATAGTTACAACTTTTCACAAAAGCTGCCACGAAATCTGACATTTTTGGCTGCAACGATCATAAATATCTGTTGCGAAATCCCGGAGGTGTTTGAATAACATTTACTCACACTTTTATTTTAGCACAAACGACTATCTTTAGAAGTCCAGCTTCCCTACATAAAATAAAACTTGTTGCTGCATAAAAACACATCTTTTTCATTGGTTTTATTTTAAATATCTGCATTACAAACAGCATTATCTGGAAAAGTAATCTTGAAAGCAGTTTTTATAAATTCAATTTAATTTTATTTGTATAACCCAAAATCACAACCATAGCCATTTCAATGGGCTTCACACTGGTATTTATGCAAAGAACATAAAGTCAACCATAAGAAAAAACAATAGATGGTTGATAAACTAAACAAAACAGACTAATTCACTTAAACCCTCCTTTTTGGTGAGGAAAAACACATAAAAAAAATCCTACCTTGGGGCAAAAAATACGAAACCTCCGGGACACCCACATGATGGAGGGATCCTCTCCCAGGCCGGACAGGCGATGTGCTAAAGAGTTAGCTTATCTAACTCTTCAACTTCGTGTTTAAATAGCAACTGCATGTTTGTAGCAGATGAGCTTTATCCAGATGAAACTGTGTGGTAGCTGGGGGTGCGCCTCAAAAAAATAAATTAATGCCTTTGTTTTAGTTTGACTTTAGATTCAGACATGTGTGGTTGCACATGTGGAGACACACCATGCCTCACACTCAAAGTCACCGATCCAAGCTCTGTCTTAATGACACACAGAAAATGCTGACACAAGGCAGAGGACCCGATAAAATTGGAGCGAATGGACCCTTGCAGGGCGAATAACCTTTTTGTGTTATTGCATTCTTACCGAGTCATCAGTCGCCTTCACAGGACGCTGCCGTCAATGCAGATTCCCGTTGGTATGCAGGTACACTCCTCTCGGTATTAAAGTTGAGCCTCTTTTGAGCAAGCATTAGCATACAGAGTCAGTACACTTAAGACCAGAGATTTTATCACAAAGGAGGGGAAAATATGTTATGCTTGGGCAAAAGAAGAAGGGTGGAAAAAGATAAAACTTAATTCAGCTGCTGCAGTGAAACTCAGCTGCTGTATTAGAAAACAATTTAACAAATACAATGTGGATGAAGCAGGAGAGGCGTACCTCAAAGACCATGTGCAAAAATAAAAATGGACATAAAGAGAAACAACTGTTACGAATGGACAGGCAGAGGGCTGGATCCATGTGCAGCAGGTTTATTGAACAAATGGGTTTAGGGGAGTCAAACACAACTAAGTCCATGGGGCTATAACAATGTAGGACAAGCAGAGGTCAGTCATGAACATGGAAGGATCAGAAGTCTGGTTTCGGTAGGTATGGCACAGGCATGGGTCAGGGCGGACGGCAGACAAATGGAGTCAGAGCAGAATCATGGTCAGGAACACAAACTACCGGCGACTAATGTTCTGAGGCGGCTGGGAGATGTAGTGAGTCAATAGCTCCAGCCGGTCAGTGACCAGAGGGCAGACAGAGCTCTGACTCCTGACAACAATAAAGTTTTGGGGTTTGATTTGTAACTGACATAATTTTAGTTTATGCAGCTCCCCCCTCTGCCATGTTTTTCCCCATTTGTTGCACCACTTCTAGTTTCATTTAGTCTTACTGGGTAAAACGTTAAACAAAGATTGTTTTCTTAAGACTAAGCACAGACAAAAAAACAAAGATTCAAACATTCTCATAAAAATTAACTTTGTTAGAGTTAGAGTTTTGGTTAATACTTGCTGAAGTGGTAAAATACTGTAGTCAAGGAGTCAAATTAGCACAGAGCTTTATCTAATAACATTGTGCTGTCCT
The DNA here is from genome assembly GCA_014656515.1 of Oryzias celebensis. Taxonomy (NCBI): domain Eukaryota; kingdom Metazoa; phylum Chordata; class Actinopteri; order Beloniformes; family Adrianichthyidae; genus Oryzias; species Oryzias celebensis. Next base: position 12,799,539 of record BNCR01000005.1, read on the forward strand.
CTATAAAATGGTGCTACATAAAAATGTCAAAGAACATTAGAATTGACAACATTTTTAAAGCAATCACTCCCAACTTCTGGCCCAGTGACAAAACCCACAAACTGAAAATCTAAAATTTTGCACAACCACAACATATGAAAAAAAAAAAAAACAAGGAAACATGAACAAGTACACTGCTTTGTTAGATGAATATCACAAGTGAGTGCTGTTCCCCTGAGCAGAGAAAAATAGAAATTATTTGCCATCAAAAAAGGGAAAAAATCAAAACAAAGGCAGTAGGACTTGAAGTAAAAACAAAAAAAAAAAAGAAAAAAAGGTGACCTAATGGTGACATAACCACGTTGTATAAACAACCAGTATTCCCATCTTCCTATTGAAACAAACTATAGATTAATACAACCCCAGAAACTCAACTACCAATGGTCACAGGTAAGAACATACAATAATTGAACACAAAAAATAAAAAGATGAAAGGAAAAAGTGAGTTTTTCACAGAAACAGAAAACATGTTCCCCATGCATGGTTCTAGTTAGTCTGTCACCCCTTTTTTCTGACTAGAACTCAAACTCAAACTTTATTTATTTACATTGCGCCTTTCATTTTACACAAAGCGCTTCACATAAAAGCAAAAATACCTATAAAATATGCAGAGTGTTTTAAAAACAAATACACATGGAGAAAAACAAAAAAAATACTATAAATAAACACCTCTCCCTCCGCCGATTTCCCCCTCCATCCACCCATTTCCCCAATTTAACCCTTAAACAGTAAAACTGAACAAAGGCTGAGAACTGTAGCTCTTAGGAAACAGTCTGGCTCGTAACTGCTGTGCAGAAACGCTACTACAGCGATCCATTTATTCCAGGGACTAGCTCGACCACGACGGTCATCGCAGCACTGCCTGCCCAGCACAGGGCAGCGCAAAGCACACTCTGCAGAGCAATACTCCAGCCACCCAAATTTGAATGGCACAGCAACAGCCCACTTTGATAATACCATGTCACAGCTTTTCTAAAAACCATTGAACCCAGTTAGAGGTTGTACACTTTAGGCAGATTGGTAAAGTGGATCAACTGGAGACAAAAGCAAGAATAGAGCAGTTTGATACCATTAAAGACCCACTCCAATGAAAATCCTGTTTTTTTTGTGTTTTTTACCTGTTCTTGTAGTATTTTTCTCATTATGGAGGACATAGATACATCAATTTAAGATAAAAATTCAGTTTCTGAGTATTTCTTTATTTAAATTGTGATGGATCAGAAGAAGCTGAAAACCAGCAGTTTGAAAAAGCTTGTGACGCAGCAGCTGCCATGGGCGGGGCAAAGTCTCATTTCTCTGCTTCAATTCTGATGCATCCTCTTGCAGACAAATAGATAATTAAACATCTCCATTTTCCTTGTCTGAGCTGCTGTTTGTCTCAAAATGTACGGCTGGATAGCTCCAATATTGCTCACCATTTTTATTTTTTTTGCAATGCAAATTTTAGCTTACGGTTATGAGGGGCTGTAAGCAAGGGGGAGACATTGCAAATTAAAGGGATGATGGAAATTAGCGGAGGGCAAGTTCCTCCATAACAGTCCCGCCCACAACTCTCAGAGGCAAATTTTGAACGAGCTCCTACTGCACTGCAAAAAATGCATAATTAGAATGATAAGACCACTGGGAACAATTTTACAATAGAAAAACTATATAAGGAGTTGGACTTGGAAAAGAGCCATCATTTAACTTTAGTGATCACAAGTCTAACTCAAACAGAGGTGATAGATCAGGATCTAAAATATCCCTACAAATATTAAAGGTCTAGTGTAAAGATAAGTGACGCCTTTTAGGGGCCTGCGATCACATAGACACCCATGTATGCATCCACACAACACTGAGCTGCAGCAAGAGCACTTCTCATAAATAAATGTGTCCAGGCTAGCTGTGATATCTAGTGTGGATTATTGAACTGGCTTAGCTAGCGTGCAATATGTCACAGTCAGTCTCTCAGCATTCCTCCGAGGTTTCATCTTATTGTGTTTTATATGTGTGTCTGTGCTGCATATTATTTATTTATTGTTTCTCTGAAGTTTCTGGACCCGTGTACGGTAAAGTGTGGAGGCAGGAACATAGGAGCCATCAGTTCTAGTTAAAAAAGAGGAACCTCATGATGGCTCACATTTGTGAACATACTGTCAAGGTGTTAAGAGAGTCCATTTGGAAGAGTTTGTAAGTTAATTTAATAGTTAAATAGGTCACGCATGATTTGCAAGGAAGCAAACATTTACAACAACAAATATAATACATTTTCTCAAAAACAGGAAATTATTTTTAACTTACATTTGCTTTATTATATGGCCAGACTTCATCAACAGAAAACACATTTGAGTTTGATCCCCATCTTTGGCAACATTACTAAAATGGTACAAGTATCACTCAAATCCTGTGTGTTTTGGTGACAAAAGACCAACAGTTTTGAAATACCGTTTATTTGAGTTCTCTCAGTTTTTAACAAGCCGAATCTCTGAACTGTGCCAGAAAAGTAATCCAGTACACATTTCTTTTGTTAATTCCAGATTTTAAACTTTAAGAGTGCCCCTCTGCCAGTGTTGGGGGTAACGGATTACAAAGTGATGATTTACTGTAATTTAATTACTTTTGTCAGTAACACAGTAACGTAACTAATTACTGTTCAAATTCCGATATATTCTGATATATATATATATATATATATATATATGTATATATATATATTGTAGGCTCTAACATTTTCAGTTTACAGTTTTACAGTTAGATGAAACAAAACGGAGATTAATAAAAAACAAACAAAAAAAAGGGACTCACACACTCATGAGCGCACAGAGTTGTGGATTGGTCAAAGTACAGAATTTTCCTCATTGCCACAGTCATAGTGATTTCCAAATTTGCTCAAAGATGAGACAAAAAGAGGCGTGCAAGGAGTCCTATCATCCCCGTGGACAGTTGTTGAGCAGCAGAGCAGTGAGCCACCCCACCGACTGATGTGATGGTTATGAATGAAACGAGTCTAAAGATACTGTTTGGTGTGAAATAAAAGAGCCTTTTTTTCTATATAAATTCTACTTTAATCAATTCTAGATGAATTAATAGAGGTTGATTTATTAAATCAAGAAAATAAAAACAACAACTGTGTAACATTGAAGGAAAAAAAATCCACTTAAAGAAACGGTTAAGGATTCAGATATTTAGACTAGACAATCTTTGACAAAAAAAATACTCTCAAGAACTCTAACCAGAAAGGAAAGACTTCCATTTTTTCCTCTCATTAAAATGTTTTCTAGTTTTTTCTTTTTTTTTCCATGTTGTGAGCAGAGAGGGCCTGGATCATCTTCCAGCTTCTCTAATGAGGGAAAAACGAGAATCTGAGAACCATGTCGATTGTTAACAAGGAGCCTTGAAGCAGCTCAGCAAACATCAACCAATTCGACAATGGCGGAGAGTCACCTCTTTTGTCATAATCACGATGGCTTCTTGGAGGCTTTTGTCACTTGACCTTTACGCGATGTCAGAAGTACAAACACGTAAGCCAGCACTCATCTTGTGAGTGAAAGTCTCATTCTGGCAGCTTTGGGTGTACAAAAGCTTCCTGGAGACATTTCCTTGTCATTCTTTTTGACAAAAATGGGCAGAAGTGTCTTTAGAATTGGGGGGGGGGGGGGGGGGGGGATATGGGGGGGTGCTGCTGCAAAAACTCACTTTAAAGAAATGTCTGTGCCTTTGTGAAAGATCCACATTTACTGTAGATTGTTTCAACAATAAATTATCAGTATTTCAGATTATCAGCACAACATTTAAGCGAGGCTGCTGCAGCTGCTTGTTTCCGAATCGGTGTCACATCACCCTGAAAAACATAAATTGGATTCTGCTCCATGCTTTTTTCCCCCCACTCTTTGTTTCTCGCATCACTTTATTCTCTTTCACCTTCACTCTTTGCATGAGCAGTAAAACCAGTTAAATCTATTGACCCACAATGGGAACATGCCAGATTTAAGTGCATGTTCATTGGACTATAACCGCTTTAATGTTTCAAAATTCAATGTTGGTTGCATTGATGGATCCATTAGTGTTATTGGATTGTCGCACATGCTGTTGAATATTGATCCCCTTCGGTGTATGTTTCCAATGCAAATTGCGTCCTGTGACGGTTTTTAAGCAAGGTCACACTAACTTAACCCTTGTCTCTTCTTTTCCTCACCTTCTTCCTGTGAATCCCTCCTCATTTTGCTCTGTTTGACGGTTTCTACTTCCTAATCCCAATTCACTTCTTTTTTTTCATGTGTTTTCCCATGCTTTCTTGCCAATTTCTCTCCGTGCATCCATTTGTGTTCACCTCTTCGGCAGCCTCTCCCTCCTCCTGCTCCTTCTCTGTGCAGGGAAGCAAGACACTGCAGAGCAAATCCCTGCTGAATTCCTACTACTCAGGTACACACTCTGTGATCTTTAAAGATGTTTGCAGGACCCTTGGCGCTGTAGGAGTTTTTTTTTTTTTGGTTAACATTAAATTGAAAGCTGAATGAGAAAGATTGTTTTAACTTTAACAAGGAGCAGAGCTTTTAGGAGCAGTAACTTTTTTTTAATAAAAGTAAATTGATGTGCTAACTTCTGAATTTTTCATGTGTAACTCATGAACTGTGCAGAAGAGGCTGCATTTTCCTGAGCTGCTGCTGCTCATGATACATTGCATATGACATGTGAGAGGAAGTCTCCAAAAAGTTTTGAAATGTTTACATATGTTCTCTATTCATGCATTCCAGGGCTTCACAATCTTGTTGCATGCATTTTAAACAGTGAAAATCTGTCTTTTTTAGACTTTTGTTTTGTTTTTTGTGCACTATTTCACATCCAGGTTTGACCATGAGTTAATGCAAATGTAGTATTTAGACTTAAATTTCTCAGACAAGGGAATCTCTGGACTCCAATTACAGAAAATAAAAAAAAAATCTTTGGTTCTATGTTAGAGATGGGCAATGCCACACTTTTAATATTTGATATGATACCAATTAGATACGATGCAAAACAGTTACGATTACTAGTATTTTCTTAGCTGTGATTTGTCTTTCTTGAACATATTATTTGGTATTCTAAAAACAGGACAGGTAACAATTTTAATGTGCAAGGTTCAAAATGCCAAACTGTTCTCTCTAAAATCCCTGACTCATGCTGTGCTATGTTGTTTTTAAAGAAAACACCCACAACTTGTGGCTCCTCTGGTCACATGACTTATGGAGTAGTTCAATATGCTGTAGGCTGGGGGGTATTTCACCACCAAACACTGGAGTAACTCACCTATTAATAAAACATTTCTAGAGATGAGGCTTGCACTTTGATTTTGTAATCTATTAATTAGTAAATTATACTGAAGTTCTTTATATCAACATTGGTGATGTTCGGATACTGATACTTTGATACCTTGGTATCGATACTCCCACCACTACTCTATGTTTCATGAAATTCAAGGCCATTTACCAAAAAAAAGTTATTGCAATAATTTTTTTTGTCAAGAATGAAAAAAATAAAAGCTGAACTTTGGTCGTTTTGTTTTGAACCAAATATGTTTGTGTTTTCCAAGCTAAGGATTACATTATTTCCTGCTTTCATAAAAGCAGTTGCAGTATTTTGCAGAAATGCAATTTAAACTTTTTTTAAACTTTATAATTACTACCTGTTTTAGCTAGTTAACAAGTCATTATTCAACTGTTAGTCATTGAGTTATAAATGACTTGTTAAATAACAGTTTACGGTTTGTTAAGGATTTATAAATGTACCTTATAGATAAACAGTGGATAGCTAACAAGCTTTTAGTTAGCAAGTTATAAATGACCTGTTACCTGTAAATTAATTATTTCTAATTGCACCTTATTCATTAGTTATATATCATGAAGAAGCTATTACTAAATTACTTACTAATGGCTTGTTAATAAACAGTTAATATTTTATACATGTTACTGGGACATTTGTTTTAAGTTGTAATTATTCCTTATTTATAAACTAAAGGGAGGAACATTCCTAACTAACCCTAACCGTAACCCTACAGATACATTCTTAACAAACTGTCAACTGTTATTTAACACATCATTTATAACTCAATAACTAACAGTTTAATAATGATTTGTTCGGGTAGTTATTATAAAGTGTTACCAAAGGACCTGCTGGTCCCAAAAAGCTGAAACCCCATAGACTTCTATTGAGAAATAAACAGCTAATACTCAGTCATTATGTTTGTCAGATTAAGTGCTCTTTCTCTGTGACATCTCTTTAACATCTTTCTGCTAATCCTACTTATTTAATTATATTTTTGCTTAGCACAAGCTATTCAAGTTATGAACTGACCGATCAGGTGCCTCAGTAAAAATAGGTGGCCTTGAATTGAACGTTCAAAGCCTTTGATTGATAGATTCTCCTGAACCCACTTTCAGTGGAAGAGATGTGGTCTTTTAACATGCCAACTACTGGTAGGTGAGAGTGGTTGCCATAAAAGTGTCGACTAAGACCAACACGGACCAATCATGGCTTACTGAGGACGTCTGGTTCTAATGTAGCAATGACCGTATTGCAGATTAATGGCAACCGAATTGACTTCATTTGGTTGGAACCAGAAGTAAGTAATTTTCTATGGATGATGTTTCACTCGCTCAATCCAGTTCTCTTATAGAGTCAGTGCTCACAGCTGTCTAGCTGGATTTTGCTAACATTTTTTCTTTGTGTTCTAACACTTCTTTTTTTCCCCATTTCATGTTAAATCCTTGATGTGTGCAGTGTCCAAAGAGCCTGTTCCAGCTACAACTTCTATAGGTAAGAAAATCATTTTTGCTTTTGGATTCCTTTGATTTCTTGTTTTTGTTTCTATGGAATCAATGGTGAAGAAAAAGCTCTGTCGACGTCCCCGCTGCTTGTTTCTTTGTGATATTGCGATGTGGTGAAGGGGCAACACCAGCTAACAGGCAGACTTTCATGCACATTAGGGATTATGCCATGTTAGAAGTGCACACAGATGCTGCATTTGCAGACACAAATGCGCATTTTCCCAAACAAGCAGTGAGTTTCTACACGGTCCAGATAAAATGTCAACACTATTTTCCAGTATCTTCGTTCTGTCCTTTCCACTTCTTTTTCTCCCCTTCTCTTTCTGTTGGCCAGACTGATCTGTTCTTTGCCAAGGAGCTTGGCTCTGCTCTCTGCCAATGTGTGACATTAGTGTGTGTGTGTGTGTGAGCGCATGTGGAGCCAGCTTCACACTCTTCACACAGCGCCACACACTTGCCGGGCTGCATGAGTTGTACTGTAATGTTCTGCTGCACCTCAGGAGTTTCTGTTTTCAGTGACATTAAGTATCAGCGAGCTCATCATCCTTTCGCTGCACCTCCTCCTTATAAATGCACAACTTTGCTGCTTTTTTTTAATCATTTCTTGGTGTTCATGTTATTTTTCACAGCTTTGTACCCTTTGCTTCTCTATGTGTTCCTAAAGTTTGACGCGTGTGCTTTTAGCTTTTTCCATTTCTTCTGAAGAACCCCAATGGAAAAAGACTATTTTCTCTTTTTTGTGTTTGCTGTTTCGTCATTCTTTTTTTTCTTTTAAAAACCTTTTTTGTTCTTTTAACTGAAGTACTGTTTTTGTCTTAAACCTGTTGGATTGACAAAAACCATTCACACATCATAAACCCAGGAGCTTAAAAAAGTGGACAAAAGAGCAAAGCTGTAGCTGATAAATTATTTAGATCAGTGTTTCAGTTTTTTTTTTACTCCATTTGATGAAATGCTCAGAACTAGCTTTGCAGGTTTCTGTTGCACATCAGGAAACGGTGGAGCAGAGTGCGGAAGAATGAGTGCTTGGGTAATTTATGCAGCAGTAGCAATACCCTGTCATACATCTTCATGACATTAGCATTTTATGGAACCATCTGTTCCTGGTGAAATAAGACAGAAAATCAAAAGATGTACAACAAAACCTTGATTTTTATTGTGATGAAAAATCTGCTACTCACAGCATATAAAATATTGAAAACTGACTGTAGAATAGAGTGAACGTGTGGAATTCACTATCTTGTAGATAATATGGGGCAGAAACGAAATATTTTTTTGTTATTTTACATAATACTTTGCTATTTTTTGTTTTCTTCTTTTATTTATCTTGACTTTTTTTGTGTGGTACTTGTCCCACTTTTCTCCTGCACCTTTATCATTTCATTTTGAGTTCATCCATATTCATAACTCAGCCTCAGTTTAGGCAGCTGTTTGCACATCATGCTGAGCGTTGCAATTATGTTATTGATTGAAGCAGCAAATTGATGGATGGAGGTTTTACAAATTGAGTATCAAGCCTGTTTCTATTAACATTATCATTATCGAATGCTGCAGACAAGACTAAACAGTAAGGGAAATGTGTAATGGGGGAAAGGGAACAAAAAAATGGGTTTACAATTATTTGAAACGTATTCTTTGTTGGTTTCGTTCTTTCTTTTTGTTTAGTTACTTTTTATTTATGTATTTATTTTGCTGCAATCCAATAGGTGTTGATGGATTTATTTTCCCTGATTCCAAATTTGGAAAATAATTGAATAAGGTATGATCTAAAAGTGTGGATGCAAGTGTATTCTCTATTGTGATGCTTTCAGCCTTGCTGGCATCTGGCTGCCTCTCTAACTAATTAAAAAGAAAAAAAAAACTTATTTAGCTCATTCTTTTGTGATATTTAACAAGAAAATAATTTTAAAAAACCTGCATCTTAACGACAAAAGGAAAACCCTCCTTTCACAACATTTTTACATTTTTGAACAAGAAAAGAAAAGAGAAAACGGGAAGCACTGCACCAAAGGAATTGTGTGTAGATTGTTTTAATTTTTTTCATATGTTAGAGGAAGGAACTAAATATCCTGAATAGGTGGAGATAAATAGCCTAAATTTAATTCAATTCCATTTTATTCATATAGCCCAGGGATACAACACAGTTGTCTCAACTGACTTCACGCCGGTATTTGTACAGAAGAAATTAAAAAAATTAAATTAAAATAAATAGTCAAAATTAAAAAGACCTCTTTTACCTTTAAAATGGACAAAAGATCCAGACATTTAAGTGCTCCAATGATATTTTTTCCTCTTTGTTTAGTAAAATGATGATAGTCTTTTTTTTCTTCCTCATCTCAAGTATTTCCAAAGACAACCTTTGGTCCGTTTAGAAAAAACAAAACACACACAAACATAAAACAGATATCTAACAACAAGGACATATCAAAACCATGGACAATCATTGTATACATTGCCACATATCCCCATATCCATAGGCGTGTACACTATTAAAAGTAATGCAACATAAATCCCGTAGATCAGTAGAAACCCACTGCAGCATGACACACATTTCATGTGCAAACACGTTTTCTACAAAAAATCAATTTCCCAGATGCTGAAGTTCGCTAAAAGGTGACGCAAGACTGTCCACTGCCAGCTCACTGAGCGGCAAAGAGGAGAGTTACCAAAGAAGTTCTGATTTCCCACAGATCAGAGGTCTTTTGAGTTTCATTCGGTTCACTCTGCTACACAAAACCCAATGACACAGGAAATGGAGCAAAATAACGAAATGATATCACCAGTTCATTTATTTTAGTCTTTCTTATATTTGAAAATGCCAATAAGATTAGAGAAGTTTAAATAAAGGCCAATTGTTTAAATGTGCTTTAATTGTTAATATTTATGATCCAGTGTGATCATTTTTTGAATAACTGTTCTTTAATATTCTATCAAAAATCCATTGATTTTATGTGTCCGTACTTAAAAAAAACTGTTATTCTCTTCAAAGATATTTCCAGAAACATCTTTACAAAAGAGGTCTAAAAAATTAAAAGTTAATTGCAGAAAAGTGTTTTTAAAGTCCCACTTCAATCATTTTTTAAAATCTATTTTAAAAGCATTCCCAGTGGCTTTGTTGATAATAATTATGCTGTTATAATGCTGTAATTATAATTATGTGTCGTTTTCTTGGATATCATTTCTACAGAGCAGCAGTAGTTTATCAAAAATTTGCCTCTGATTTTTGCCTCTGTATTTTCTACGTCTTGTTAAAGCTCTTTTTCCAACATTTTTTTTCACCTGCTCCTGATTCACAACAATTTGAATAAAAAAATACTCAGAAATGCAGTTTTGAGCAAAAGTTTCTTATATGTTTTCCATCACTTGGAAAATTCCACAAAAACGTGCTAAAAACACTACAAAACACAATTTTCCTTGGACTGGGTCTTTAAATTTAGCTGACACCCAAGGAAATAAAGCTAAGGGAATGTCTTTAATGATGAGAATCCGTGATTACCTTCTCATTCTGTCTTTTTCTAAAGTAAAACTGAGTTCACTTAGACAGGGCTTTTATTGTGGAATTTTACTTTTTGTCTTTATCTAAGTTTTTGAAGAAAATTACCTCTGAGCCTCCACAGTGGATGCATGAAAAATGTCTTTACCTGAGCAGAAATCACACCATTTCTCCCAACACTGTACTGAGTGAAGTTTCTCAACTGTATTACCCAAAGGCAATTATTTTCTCAGTCCAGTCCAGCATAGCATTAGGCTGCTTGTAAGGTGATTATGGCTAATGGCAGTAATTTTGTTTTGCCATAATGTGGCAGTGCTGGGTAATTGAAGGTGAGTGCAGCTGAGAGACAGTCATTTTTAACCTTTACGTTCTCAAGCCAGAAGTGCAGCTTTCCAGGCAGTTTCTCGGAACTTCCTGCGAACACAGTTTATGCTTCACTGGTGCTCAAAGCCAGGAGTCTGGAGAGGAGGCGTATTAAGATTATTACCAGATCAAACCAGAATTGGGAATGAACGAAGAAATAAAAAAAAAGGTTAATCTTTATGGGAAAAGTGATTAGTGAATCAGAAAACTTAATTTTCAAGAACAATAGTTGGTATCTAAATTCCTAAAATGATCAGTAATACCCAGTTCTTAACAGTTTGCTGCAAAATACTACAGAAATCACTTTATTATAGTCTTTACTACATATAATGTGTATGGTTTATGTTGACTGTGAAACTTGCTGTGCTCTGCTTTGTCTGCTTGCTGTGCAGCAGCGAGGTGACCTGCAGATCTCTTTGAAGTGAACTTCTGCACAAACAACATCTGCCTGGAAATGCTTGAAAAAGCAACCGTCAGCTATGCTTCTCTAAGTTACAGAACAAGAATGCAGACACACACACACAAACACACACTCCTGCAACCAGACACATACACATTGGTTCAGGCTTTGTGAGTCAGTGTACTTTGTGACGGGGAATAAACCACTGGGATATTGTCTAGACCAGCTGATCTATATATATATTAAATTCAGAGATACATTGGCAGATCTAGTTTAGTGTTTTTATGACCTTCAATCTTGATTAAATGGATTCATAAATAACAATGTTCTCTATATTTTGTTTTTTTTAATGGTTTTCCACATATTTTCCTCAAACAGATTGCCTTTCCGCCTCATTTCTTCACTTTCTCTTTGCTCATCATGCCTCTGTTGTTCCCCTTGAGTTTTTAACGGATGTATTCTCTCTTTCCTACTTTGAGGGCAGTTCTGTAGTGTTGGGTAAATGCATCCTGGGGGAGAAAAACACATTTTATTGTTTCTGTGAGTGATTTGATGCTTTAGAACACCAACTTAGAGGTAATTAAAGCTGTTTTTAAAACTGTGAAAAACACATTGAAAACATATTTTTTTATTATTATTAGAACTTTTGACTCTCAAGTATTGAATAAATAGTTTTTTTAATGACAGATTTCCACATATGCACATATAGAAGAGCAATTACATCTTTATTTAAAAATGTTAAACAGTAAGTTGTGAACTCATTTATGAAGAAAATAATAACATTTTTTAGAGACTCACACCTGTTATATTTATTAGCTCACTTTACTTTTTACTTGCGCTAACTAACAACATATTGGAATACATTTACACCAAATACCTTTAAAGCATGCAATACAAAGTGTGCTTTTCAAAAATGCCAACCATAACCATAAAACAACACAAAACCACGGAAACTGTTGTGTAGACATTGAATGATGGCTCCTATGTGGTATATTTTCAATAAAATTCGTGTGATCTTCTATGGTCTATTTTGCTTTTCATTATTTTCTGAAAATACTTTACTTTAACTTCTTAATTTAAGAGACAAAAAAGTTTCCACTTTTGGTCAATAATAAACATTTTTTTTTCTTTCTTTTCTTTATTATTCTCAACTGCTTCTCCTCTGATAGACTAAGGGGAAACAGATGAACATATTGGCAAACCATGTTATGTTTTACTTTTTAAAAATTCAATATGAAAATTTTATGAAAAAAATATGTTTAATTGAATATTTTTAACCTTTAATTTTATAAAGTTTGCTAATTATGTGTTTGTTATTTAAAGACAAACAGGACATGCAATAACAGTTTCTCCCTGTCGAACATTTCAGTTGTTAAGGCCAGCAAATGAAGTTGTTGGATGTGTTGGATTGTGGTTTATTGTTCCTCAAAGCACAAAAGCAGCTATGATTACGGACACCCATCTACCATGGATATATTCTATATGAGGTTGATAATTAACATCTTTCAAAAATGTGTGCTCTTCAGCATAAATTTATTTTCAGTTTGAGTTTTAGTTTGATCCCTTAGAATCTAATTACTGAGGGTATGCATGATGTGGGTACAGCATCCTGTAATTAATCAAAGCTAAATGGGACAAAGTCTTCCTATGTCAGAACAAAGATCCAACAGCTTCTCTAATTAAGTTATGGCTTAACTCACATCTTCCTCTTTGTTTGAATGACAAATGTTTGCCAGCTGTAATTTACGATGAGTGTGTGTTAATGTTCCTCAATCTACAGGGGACACTCTTTCTTTCTTTTATTTTGTAGTCCATAAGTGATGGCTGCAGCATAATTCTTTGTGGCTCACTATTCCCATCGTGTTGACATGGTGTCTAGTAGTCTCCCCAGGCTGCACTACCCCCACTCATAAACACATTGCAACACTTCTGTGATGTTCATTGATTGCAACCCAACATTTCCAACAAAGCCTCAGATTTGTTAGATTTTCTGTTAATTCTGATCCCTGCTGCTTCTCTCCCTGCAAACCTCTTTTGTGCCTGCTGGAAATCTCAGCTCAGTAAAAACTAAAAATATCACATCATATGCATTCATTTAAAACATTCAAATTTCTAATTACCAAACCAAAGCCATCCACCTGCTGGTTGTGCCTGAAATCAGGCTCACAAAGTGAACAATTAGTGGTTAAAAAAAGGTTCTAAACGGCGGGTATGTTCACTGCTTTTGTGCACAGGATAATTTTTCCTTGATCTGCGTTTGCCGCGCAAAGCTGCAGAAACTGTTGTTTTATGCATAAAATAACATATAAAGCCAGTTGGATGAGTGTTAAAACGTTTCAAGGATGAAGATTTTAAGTGTGGTTGCGCTGACTCAACTTGAAGTTAAAGCCACCTGGATTAATGAGAACCCTCACCAAGATAAAGTGTGGATTTTGGATGATTCCTCGTGCTTATTTGTCAGAGAAAATCACAAAGGAAATTCTGACTTCAGGGTGTTTTGATACATAAAGAAAGCTGCCCTGAACTCAGGTTATCTACAGCTCAAGGTCCATATCTGATTGGCATTTGACTATATGTATTTTTAACTTCTTTTCAACTCTTGGTTTTTATATGGTTTTGAATTTTTTTTCTTTTTTGAATTTCTTCTCATTATAAGTAAAAAGATTATTCAGAGAAGAACTATGTCATATGTAACAACAAAGAGGCACAATATGCTTGTGAATGCAGGAGCCTACCCAAGTTCTGGTATATCAGTTTAAGTTTAAGGACATTTTCTAGAACTAAACTCATTTAGAAATAAAATTTTGCCCAAAAAACATTTAGAATTTTGCTTTTTATCAGTCGTATCAATGAATTTAAGTATAAATATATTAAAGCACAAGTAGCATAAACTGTAGCTCTGGCTGTATTACGTTACAGGTGACCTACCTGCTGATGCAACAACTTAAATGTGGCCCTCAGAAATAAAAGGTTTGGACAATCCTGTTATCAGTGTTCCATCCATCTATCCATCCATCTATCCATCCATCCATCCATCTATCCATCTATTTTCTGTGGATCATCAAGTCTTCTTAGGTCTATCCCCGTTCTGATGAGTGAAGGGCACTCTGTACAGGATATCTGTCAAGGAAGTAGCTACAAGTAAATTCAAAGTCATCTGTAACCAAGTCTTAATAAAGTCAGAGAGGAACTTAATAGCACACTGCCAAGCATGAAGGACTGTGTTAACATACACACTAAAAGCATAAAAAGGCTACATAGACACAGTCTTCCAACACACATTGTCGACACATATCTCCTTATCAGGCTAGCACACACACACGAACACAATCAAATGCTTAAATGTGCGCACTTGAACACCTTTGTGCCTATGGGGTCAATATATCTCCCCATTAGCATTGAGATGTCTTCATCACAGTCAGCGTTATGAAGCTACTGCTACAAATCCATTTCATGCTTGGCTTAATGCATATTTGACCTTGGTGGGCTTATTGTGAACACACAAATGCACAACATGGCGCACACAGAGTCTTGCTCGCAAATCCAAATGTTTACTACTGTAGGAATAACTAGAAAATGTCCCAGTGCTGTGTGTGTATGCAGGCATTTGAACTGATGTTTGACCTCAGAGGCAGCCGCAGGAAACCTAGGAAACGGCTTGAGCGTGTTATTTTCTAGCTGATGGTTTGAATTGTTAAATACCCAATTTTGACTTACATCAAGTTGCAGATGATGTATTTGTAGACGTATTTCATAATTTATCATACCGATGAGTTACTCAATGGCAAATGTTCCCAATGTTCACTCCAGTGCTCTCTGACCTCTGAGCATGAGTGTCTACGTTCCACAGGAGCGCACGAACTGGAATAGAATAAAAAACTGGAGGACTTTCAAATCATGCAAGTCAATATTTTATTCATGAAAGAAACATGGAAAAATGCCTAAACATATACATGCTACTCATTTATTCAGTAAGTGAGCTCATTTCAAATGTGTTGCCAGTAGGTCTCAAAACAAGAGACTTTTGAGACAGGAAATCAAGTGGGTAAAAAATATGTTTTTCTTTTTTAAAGATTTTAGTGGGAGAACATTTATTTACAAAATTAGTTTCATGTGACTGACTATGACTGAATGTCAGACAAGAGGCTTTATCAAAAACAAAAACATTATGTTTCTCAACATAAAAGAGCTTTGCAAATGTAATCATTTACATAGAAGAACTGTCAATAAAAGAATCAACAAAACGCTGCGTACACATGTTGCATGATCAAAAATGTGCTGAATGTGGGGTCAGTATAGTGTTCACACAGGTCTGGCACATGTACTCACTGTTTGAAGAGGCTTTCTGCAGTAGAAAAGTAGTGCAAATCCTTCAAATTTATCCGCAGGTGTTCTATTCCAATACACGAAAGACTTGGTGTCATATAATTCTTGCTGGACACAAACCGCAATTATTAATTTCATTTTCATTGTCAATTTTCAAATGGTTGGCATTTCTGTAAAATAAAAAAAGACGCTACCTACACGTCACTACCAAAGCAGAGTTTCCGATCAGTCAAAGTTAAACTGATTTAATTTTTTAAAAATCTTAGTTTGAACATTTATTATGTTATCTATGTACTGTTTAAATACAACACTGTCTAGTGTGATTTAAAAATCTTCAGGTTTTAATTTGATTTAAATGAAGAAAATGTCCCAACCTTTTCCAAAAATGTAATTTTGTACTGTTTGTACTTAGTAATATTCAAATGATTTGTTTTTAATAAATGTTGATAAATGATGATGACGGGTGTCCAACTCCATATCTGGACTGGACACTGTCCTAACCTTTTTGCCAACACCTCTGCTTTTGGAGTTGGTTTTACTGTTGGAAAGCAGTCAGTCGGCGGCATTCACAGACTGGAGTGGCATACTTGTGATCTGGAGTTTGTTGCAATACAGGAACAACTGTTGTTTTGAAAAATAACACACTAGTTTTGCACAGCATTATTTCTCACAGTTCTTTTAAAGTTGACAGCTAGGGATGTCCTGATCAATGGAAGTAGTTTCAGACTGATCAGAATTGTATGTTGTTTCTAGATCAGGGATCAGATTTTTATATGTATAATATTATAGATATTTACTATTGTAGATATTTATTTGTTATTATTATTTAATTATTATTATGTTATTATTGTTTTTTATTATGATCAGCTCTACATATTTGATACTTATCATTACAGATAAATACTATACTTGAAGTCTGCATATCATGAACAGATCACAACATTTTACTGCGGTAAAACGCAACAGACTGCGACAGACTGCCAGGGGTGTCCCCTGCCTTCGCCCATGAGTAGCCGGGTTAGGCTCCGGCAGCCCCATGACCCCGAAAGGGATAAAGCAGTTCAGAAAATGAATCAATGAATGAAAAAAACGCAACAGAAAACGCCACTGGTTTGATCAGGCGGTGCACGAAAACAGTTCTGTAAACGAGATGTTCAAAGATTTGAGACTTCCCAGCTCAATCATTTGAAAAACAATACTATAATTAATACTTATGATTATTTATAATTAATACTATGACAGCAAGTGTCTCTATTGTTATGTCTTAGTTCAAACAATGACCTTAAAAGGCATTTCAAAAGAAACAGAGCGGTATTATGTTTCTTTTTAACGAGAATCGCTCGCTCTGTGCTGCCAACAGAGAGGACAGTGAGACGGCTGCCAGTGGACCGTCTACAAAGTACAATCTCCGGGAAAAGGTTGGGGGACAACCAGTACCTGCTTATTAAATGTGTTCATTTAATATGAACATGTGTTACAAAAGTGTTAGATTGGGACTGGGTATATCGACAGATTCTTAAAATCAAATGACTCAAAATTAGATTGGGGCCAAAAAAAATTAGGTGAATTATAAAATCTATGGAAATTAATTAATAAAAATGCTCAGGAACTTCCGTGTATGCTACTAAGCAAAGCATTGGAAATGATTAAGATGAGATACACTACTGAACACTTATGACAGCTTCAGTAAGCAGACAGTGAATGTGCCCTCTGGCCCCGAAAGGTCTCTCTCTTAGCACCAGTAACTTTCTATTCATCTTCTTCTCTCACCTAATCCCCTATCTTCTTCCTTCATTTTGGATCTTCAGGATCTTTTTCTCTATCTGCCCTTTTTTTCTTCTCTTAGACTCCTTCTCATTTTGTGTTTTGCTCTTTCATCACTTCCTCCTGTCACACAACAGGATTTGCCGACAAACTTGGATTCTTCCTTGCCATGTCATTATTTATGCTCCAAATTGCTTCACATGCATTAACACACAGTGAAAAAGGAGCTGCAAAGTGACCCATGTGGCCCGCTCATTCTTCATTTGTCAAGGGAGGCCGGTGTTTGGATTGGATTTTTGGAGAAGCCACTTTAGGCCACTAATAAATTTACAGCCATCATTAACATGCAAATGGCTCTATTAAAAAAACACAGAGCAATGTATTTTCATTTCAGAACTCCTCATGGTCACATGCACACTGGATCACACACACAGGGGTTGTTAGAGGCCTCATCTGTTCACAGAACGACATTTTATTTGTTGAAGTCTCATTAAAGAGATTTTAATGTGTACTGATTGAAATACCCTGATGTTTTATATTTTAAAAAAATGTCCTTTTAGAACTAAAAGGCTTTTTTCAGGTTATTTTAAATATTTTTTTCTATGTACTTTTGTCCTTGTGTGCCGCAGTTATCCTTCTCTGCCATCTCAGTTTATTTCTGTTTTTGTCATTGTTTTGTGCTGTTTTTATTTTTTTTAACATTCTTATTTTTTATCTGCATCTTACTTGAGAGTCTCGGTTAGAAAGTAAACTTATGTAAAACTAAACTTTCATCTGCTAAACTTACAGCTGCCATCTATGACTGTGCTGTGGCGCTGACCATTGCGTGATAGACATTACACAAAAATCACTTTAGATTTTTTTGTGTTAGATGTTTGCCAAAGCAGACATGGGCAAAAACATGGTCATTTGGAGCCTCGTTTGATGAATGTCTGCTAAGTTGGTTATCACACGCATCATGACTCCAAACTATCATTCAAGGCCAAACACAGGCTGAAGAAAACTTATGGTTGCACCAAACTTTGTTGGCTGTCCAGGGAAGTCCATCATTTTAATGTCTGGCAATGTCTCTCTGTCTTCATTCACAGACAGCAGTCAGCCATCTCTTTCCCAGCCCTCCCTGACCCTGCAGAGCTTTCCGTACGGAGGCTGTGAGTCTGTGGAACTCTCCTATCAGAGCGGTACGTGCATCAAATCCCTCATCCTTCCAGTTAGCCACATCATGAAAACATAACTCTGAGTTTCTGAGAAATTATGCTAAAGGTGGAGCTGCAAAGGACTACAGGAAGGCAAACAATGAGTTTCACTGAAGTAGCGATAGATGTCAGTGGTGAGGATGATGAAAGTATGGTTAGATGGAGGCAAATGATTTGCTTTGGCGACTTCTAAAAAGAGCAACACGTAGACATAAATGAAAAGTTCGCTAGGTGTTGGTTAGGAAAAGAAAATCCCATAAAAGCTTGTAAATGAAATGTGTGATTCGCAGTAAAAGTTTAACTTTTGTGAGGTACCCTTTTTTTTTTAATATAAATCTGTTTTGTGGTGTAACATGACAGATGAGCTCATTTTGACCTGTTTCTGTTTCTGCAGGTCAGTTCCAGGCCGGCCAGTTTCAGCCAGCAATCAGAGTTGCAGATCTCCTCCAACACATCACTCAGATGAAATGTGGACAGGGTTATGGTTTCAAAGAAGAATACGAGGTGAATACACGCACACATGCATGGAGTCTTTTTTTCGTTCCAGCAATTTTGCTTTGAAATGACTTTTTCTTTCGTCAACTTCTGCTTTTAGGTCCTAAGACTTCCTTTATTTTTTTTCAATTTTGCATTTCCAGCTTCCTTTTTATTAGTCATTAAATAAGTAAATACATGTGTATCACAGACCTGGTTGTCTTCCCTCTTTCACCTTTGTATGGCTGGTCAATGAGATTATGTTTTCAATTAGATTTATGGGTTTTTCATGTTGGGATTTATTTTTGGGTTACCTTTTGTAGAAATACTATTTTTTGGGGGGGTTAAAGTGGTTTCATTCTAACCCTTTTTATTTTTGAGTTTTTTATTTTTTTTCCAGAGTTAAAATAACCCAGAAAAAGTTTGTTCCCTTTTAAAAACAACCCAACTTGGGTTATTTTTAACCATGGAGTTTTTAGTATGTAAATAATCTTTCATAAATGAAACATTAATGATCAGAGTAATGGGCTGCAATAAAATTAAGGAAGTGATTATACACGCGTAATTAGGGCGGGTTAGGGTTACGGTTAGGGTAAAGGTTAAAATACGTGCAGGCAATGCATATGCAAAGTGTATTTTGACTTCACATAATATGAATGGTCAACACACATTTTCATCAGTTTTTGTGCTTGTTAACACTTAAATATATGTGAATAACATCGACCAAATCTTAAACTTTTTGATCTTCTTGTCTGCTCTTAAATCTCTGTGTCATGTTCTGAACAGTTTATTTATCCTTTTTTATTGTTTATTATTTCATTCTCTGCTTTGTCCTTTCGACTAACTGCTATCATCTGCTTTGCGGAAATCTCCCCTCTTTGATTTTAGTCAACATTTCACTGTTGTCACCTTCCTTCTTGCCCTTCTGCCTCACTGCCATCTTTTAGCATCACTTTGCTTCCATTTTTATTTACATTTACATCTTAGTCCTCTTTCCTATTCTTTTTTTTAGAGAAGACCTTGATATTTGCTCCCACATCTCACTGTCAGTTTAAACTGCTGACAGTTTAATGCACAACATTTCCACATTTATTCTTTAACTGCCCCATTGCTTCATTTTACTTCCAAATCCTCTTTTTTTATTCTATTCTTTCTTTAACCATTCTTCTTGTCGGCTGTCCTTTATATTCCCCCTACATTTTTCTTGTCTCTGAAGCTGGAAATAAATCTTTGAAAAAGCACAAAGAAGGCGGTTTTGTCATCCCCTTCAACCTCCCATTCTCAGAAGAATGAATATTTTCTATTACTGACTCTGCATGCACGTTGGAAATTGTCCCTCCGTGATACAGTAACTTATATTTTCATTTGCTTCCTGTCATTTGGGTTTAAATCTGCTGATATGATTCGGGGAAGAGAAAACGTGATTTATTATCAAGTGTGTAAACGCCTCTGAGCAAAAAAAAAAAAAAAAAAGAAAAAGAAAAGAGAGAGATGCAGGGAAGCAGGGTTTTATTTCTAGAGCTGCTTGAAACCACCTGCCTTCAACAGAAACTGATAAGAGAGAGACCCCTCACAGTATGGGGGTGGAGTTTGTGCTGTTCTGACCAGGTTCACTTCTCCAGTTTAGGAAACTTTCTTCTCCCTTTTTTAATCTTTGTTTTTTTTTTTTTTTTTAAGGTGGAAAAAGAGTTAAAGCCACTGCGGTAGTAAAGTAGTAGTAAAAGCCTTCAAAGATCCACTCCAAGGAAAATTGTTTTTGGTGTTTTTAACATGTTCTTGTGACCTTTCTCGCTTGATGGAGAATATACATGAAATCAATTAAGCTTAAAAATGCATTTCTGATATATATATATATATACATATATATTAGTGCTGTCAATCGATTCAAATAAATAATCAGATGAATCACATTTTTAAACACACTGTTTTACCAGGCAAATTTCATACAGCAATATGCAGCTTTTGAACAAAAAAAAAGGCCCAAGAGAACATTTTCCTTCATTTTTATTGTCTTTATTGAAATGTCTTAATTTGTAAAGTGTTAACTCAGATTTCCCAGAAATGTGATTTGCGTTTCCAAAACACATCAACACTAAGATGAGTAGATCTGTAAAGACCTTTATGTCTGCAGTTTTACTCCAAAAAAACAAAGCTGCTGATATACAGCCATAAGAAACTAACATTTTGTTTCTACACTTTAAATTGTTCCGGTTAAAAACTCTTTTCCAATTGGCAGCTTGGGTGTTGATGCACACCAAAAAAAGAGGTCCTGGTCATATAGCTCAAATGCTCTTTATCACAGCCCAGGCTTGTTTAAAAGCAAACTTCTGCTTCAGTGTTCTGGATGAAAACCAATGATAAGAGGTGAACTTTCTCTCTGACCTAATGCTTTATTTAACCTATCGTGATGGTCAGCATATAAATTGCTTTCCTTTGCCGCTACAGCCGAGCTTTGCTGGCCCGGCGACGCAGTCTTGTGTTACCGTGACAACAGGCCACACTACCAAAAAAGCAATCTAAACCGAAAAAATAACAAGAATAGCATACTAAAACTCAATTTAATTTATATTTCTTTTGCAACTGACCATGTTAGAAGCAGGACAGCGCCCGGGAAAGTGTGCATTGTCAAAAAATAAACCACGCCATGGAAGCATGAACCATTCGATGCAAAATGGAAGAAGCGCGCTTCGTAGTTTGCTGTGTTAATATTAATGCATTAATCTCCATCGCATGAGTTAACGCATTAACCTTAACAGCCCTAATATATATATATATACGAATATAAATATATGTCTATATTTATATTTGATGTAAGGATGTAATGCAGTCAGTCATTAATGCAGTCATAGAACAACAAGTGATACCGGTGGACAGATATGTGCACACCATTCTTTACCCTCATAATGGCTTTGTCATGCTGTAAATAATGAAAATAAAGGGTTAAGGTTAGGATTTTTTTTTTTTTGCATTATATTTCAATTTCCGTTCACCAATATTACACTTAGTGAGGTTTTCCATTACAATCAGGATAACATTTTCAAGTAAAATTAAAACCAAATAGTTCTGATGATTAGAAGTATGAAAAAAGTTGAGAATCTGATGGGTAAGGTAAACAAGCTTGATACCAAATAATGATTATACTTCATGTTTTCATTATGAATTTTGTTTAATATTTTAAAAAAATTTATTTATTAATATTTATTAACATTTTAAAAATGCAGATTCTATAAAGTGAAGGATTCACCTCAGTTTGGAGTGCAGCTGCCTAGAAACAGGGAGGCAGTGACGCGTAAGACTCTACAAGGAAAAAAAAAAAAGCACATGCGTTGGATGGGTTGTTGACCCACAGACCCACCACAAATTGTGTGTTCTTGTCCCAGTCTCCATGTGTGATGTGACCTTCAGTGCTGAAAGGCATTAACCTCACTAACACTGACAGCAGCCTCACTGTCAACAGGCTGGTCCCCCCCTGAGAGCACACCTCTTTCGTTCAGTCAGATCCCAGAAAAAATTGAAATCTGATCAAATAGAAGCGTTAAGGAGCTCTTTACCTCACAAATCCTGTATATGATTCATATGTCTCATCTGAACCTTAGGTTAGAATCCTACCAAAAAGTTGGCAACAAATGGCGAGTAACATTGCAGAGAGGTTCCCAAAAGGAGATATATATATATATATATATGTACGTGTTACAAACTTTTGTGAGTGCTTGGTGGCCTTAAACAAAAACATCTCACATCAATGTTTTTACAGTTTTTAGAGAACGATCCTGCATCGAAGTGGATTTTCATATATTGTCCAAACTTGACTTTCATTAAAATGACCTCCTTTGAATAACATGTCCTCATATAGTGCTTTAATTCCTTCTAAGAAAGTCCTAAGTGCTTTACAGTCACAGTCCCATTCACCCATGCACACAGACGCACACACACACACACGCACACACACACTGACACATGGATGGTGGCTCCACTGTCAGCACACTGGCAGCAAACCTATAACCAACCACCAGGAGCAATGTGGGGTTTAGTGTCTTGCCCAAGGACATTTTGACACATGGGCGGGGAGGGCAGGAACCGAACTGCCATAGTCCAATCAGAGGTTGACCGCTCTACCTCTGCACCTTGACAGCCCCACAGAATGACTGGAGACAAAAAGGAAAAATTGACAGTTTAAGTACATATGCTGGGTAAGGATCACAGCTGTTGTAAAAACATGAATGAAAGCACCAGGTTGACTTTTAGTCCAAATTTAAGAGACTGCACAGCATTTGTGCAATTTCATTTTTCTATTTCCATTTCATTGAAAGCATAATCTCTAACCTTTATTTTAGCTTTCACAACCCACTGAGCTACAAACCTAATAGTTGATCTGTGACCAGTCTTTTGTTTTGAAGACTCAATGTATATTTCTTGATTTTTGTTTCCAAATGGCAGTAAAATACTTTATAGTCTATCATTGTCTTCTTCTTGAGTAGCCAGCTATACTTGGACGTTCATTGATGTTTTTTTTTAGTTTTTGTGTTTTTGTATTGAATGAATTATTATCATAAAAGTCATCAATAACTCAGACACGTCCACTTTATTCATAGATATTGTATTTGTTTTCCACTTAGTCCAGTCTAAAACTGTATGCATTCTTTAAAAGTCTAATACTCTGTTATTAAAACATTTCAATTTGCATCAAAAGCAAAAGTAACATGAAACAATTTTCAAAAATGATCTGCGTTTTTGTAAATGCAGCCACATTATGCAACAGAGACCTCATAGATACTGTACACATTCACAAACACAAGCTCTCAGGATAACATGGCTTTATAAAAGAATCAATTTGCTGCTTGACTGCGCAATAGGTTTAGTTGTCAGTTTTTCTGTCACAACACATTTGTTTAGGATGTGTATGTGTATGTGTGTGCGTGCATACACGTGTGTTTGTGCAATATGTAGGTCATATAGCTGTCTGAAAGTGAAAGCTGCTGTCTGGCCTTCTTAAACCCTTAATGGACTCAAACAGGGCTGCTCACTGCTCCCCAAAGGGAGGATTGTGTGCTTTTCTGTGAGTGACCTGAGTGTGTTGGAGGGCTTGTTCTAAAATAGTTCACTGCCCATATGGCAGCTTTTGAGATTTGGGGTTTGGTTGCATATTTCAAGCTTGTGAAGGTCTCACTGTCGCATTTACACTCATGCTGTTATCTCTTCACATTCGACTTGAACATTGTCTGAATGCATAGTAATATTTCAATGAGCAATCCTGTTCACTTACTATCTAAATGTGCAATAAAGACAGTACGCAAGAGATAAACACACATGACCAGACGTGTGCATGTTGTTTGTTCTTGCTCTGTTTGAAGGCCTGTGGCACAGGCCAGCACCGCAGCGGGGAGTGCACACAATCTGTCTCCTCTCCTCCAACAAAGGACAGACTCCATTTTCTGTTTTAGAGCAAACTCAGTGGAGTAAACTCACACATCATCTCAGTTTCTTTCATTTCAAATGTGCAGAAATACTGTTTGTGTCTTTCACTTTTATTGTGTTCTTCACTACAAGAACTTTTTTGTTTTTTCTTCAGCGCTCAAACATTAAACATTTAAGGTGAACAAATATAAAGGGAGCACTGCCTTGACACCATTATGGCCTATAAGCTGGAGCTCTGATTCTCCTGCTGTTTTTCTTCAGATTCCTCTTTGGATTCAACATTTACCAGCTTGTGTGTTCAAAGACAAAGCTGTCAGACTGTGTATGCATCCATACTTCTTTGTCTTCAGATGTCAACATTGAACAATTTTTGTGTGATCTTGTGTGTGTGCACACATGTACATGCATGTGTACATGTGCACATTTAGGCTCTGGCAGAAGGACAGACGGCGCCCTGGGAAACGGCTAAGAAGGACGAAAACCGCAACAAGAATCGCTATGGCAACATTATCGCATGTGAGTACTGTGCTGTGTTTTGATAGTCCTAATACTTTTTTACTACTTAATTGTGATTATAGGTTTGTTTAAAGCATCGAAACAAAAGGATTTCGATATTTTTTGTTTTTTTACTTCAACAAAGTAATGTCAACCTGCAAGATTTTCCAGAAAGTCAATTAAACTACATTCACACCACCATTGGCAACACACATTCAAGTGGCCACTTCAGTAAAAGGTCAATGTAAACAGGTGTAAATTCACGTTTTGGGTTTACGCTTTCAAACCTCTTCCCACGTGGTGACGAACATTTCATGGTCGTTTTGGGGCTGTATGTGCAAACGCGTGCCCATTGAACGCTGTTGTACTTTAAACCAGGCTAAATTTTTTACAATCAGACAGTTGAATGAAGGGGTAAAGTATTGATGGGGTCCTTTTAAATACAAGGAAGTGCCAACCGCTTGAAAATTGATCAAGGAAATTACTTGACACCAAATCTTTTGCGTTTTGTAGAATGAGACTCGCAAGATTTGTATCACAGACATTTTACACCAAGCTCCTTCCAAGTAGGTGGTGGACATCTGCTAGTAAAAAGAAAAAGAAGAAGCCGTCTCTCCCTGCTCGTCCATTGTGAATATCATGAGCTATACATCTGTTCAAGAATGCACGTTTGATGCCTTCTTGAATGCGGGCCACATGTCCGGTGTGTCCGTAGCTTTAGACCTAGCTATCAAATGTGCAGAGGGGAAATATTAGCACGTTAAGATAAGTTTCCTAATGTAGCCCAATAAATTCAGGTAATGGGAGGGAAAGTTACTATTGAATGACTTTTTTTGGTTAAAACTGAAGAAAACATCATCAATATGTATTTCTGTCTATCTCCTAAATGAGTCACATTCTCACTCTTTAGTGCTGGGATTTTAATGGAATCTTAATCACTGTCAAACGTGAGCCATATCGCTTTGCTTCAGCCAAAGATCTTGTCTGTTCAATTGTTTTTGGACAAAGAAGGGAATGAACACATGCTAACCTAACAACATAAAAGTGCCAAACAATCCATTTGGAAAATCTCTCTGTTGAGCAGAGTTTCACTCTGGTTGGTGCATTTCTCCCCAAATAAATAAATAAATAAGGGTCCAAACCATCCAGTTTTCTTTGTTAGAGGAAGAAAAAAACCAACTAAAAAAAGCTTGCATTCTGTCATGTGTCAGTTCCAGCGTCTGACATTTGTCAGTAAACAAAAAGCATTTTTTATAAAAAAAAAAAAAATCAGAACTTAGAAAGGCGAAGACAATCGTATTTTACCTCTCAAGTTGACAAAAGGTTTCTTTTTTAGTGCGCTCACTGAATTCTTTGTCTCCCGTGACTCGCGTTTTAAAATTCAGTTTTTGTGAGCAAACTTGTATAGAGAAGAAGCTCTCGGTTTGCAGAGGGATTTCTTTTCAGTCATGTCTAATGATCAAAGCCTGCAGCCTCTGTTTCTTTCAGAGACTTTTGTCAAAAATGAAGCTTCATTTTGATGCAAAGGCAGAGTGGAGTAATGATATTCAGAGTGAGGTACTGCATGTTGGATCAGTGTGTGCGTGAATTTGCATGTGAATGTGTGTGTTATGCCCAGCATTTACAATCATGTTTTTGTGCACCAATGATGTCTGATTGGATGTTCTGTTGATTTGTGGTTGCAAGCTTGTTACTTTTCACAAATGAGTCCAGGCCTCTGTTAGGAAACAACAAGAGAGTCAAATTGTTTGGGGTTGTGTCGGCGCGTCATTTCCCCATACTTTTTATACAACCCCCCCATCACATACACATCCCATACAAAAATAAAACATGTGCTCATGCGTCATTTAGCCAAATATTCATTCATTGGTTGAATTTAAACTTCAAATATATGTGCAGATTTGTCTGTGGTTTTGTGTTTCTACTACTGGTATCAAAGTAGGCTAAACCCCCCTTTTTTTTAGTTTTGTTGGTAGAATGGGCACAACAGTTGGGCATTTATGGTCTCAGGGGAGTAAGTATTAATTGCCCAGAGTTATTACAGCTACACTTTGAAGGGGGCCTAAAGATGGACAATGTACCCACTCCTCCTTTCATTGTATGTTCAAGACTAATTTTGTGTTTTAGGTTATTTGTAAATTCTACAGTTTCTTTTTTCTCCTTCAACACTATGAAATGTATTTAGTTTAGGGAGGGAATGGACTCTAAATTGCTGTAAGCAGCAGTGGCTTACAATTGCAAAGGCCAATCAGATCTCAACTCTATGACACAACGCTAGCAAAAAGGCTTTGCACCATATGTCTATGCCATCGTATCCGATGCTTCTGTTCCGCACCCTATCTTGGCATAAAAAAGAAATGAAAGAAATGGTTATTGGCATTTGTCTCTGTTGTCAACAGAAAATGATCTTTCGTGTTACTCAAGAAAGAAGGAATTCATCTTCAATTAATATTTGTACTGGTTAGTTCAAAAATTTGACCTTGATTTATTTATTTTATATATTTTTCAACCCCACTCACTTTAATGCAAGTAGAGGGCAAGGTGAATTATGGGAGTTAATAAGCTGCTTTTACTTATGTATTTATTTGTTTATTCGTATATGTATGTATGTATGTACCTTTTGACTGCTGAGATGATACTAGTTGCTGGTTTTTACTTGTTTACAAGTTTGTTTTGTCCAGCTTTTAGTATTAGTATCGCTCTGCAAGTGAAAACTTTGCATTTGCGAGTCAGGTGGTGAACCACCACCATCTTTAGTCTATGATCAACTGTAGTCCTGCATGGATTCCTGAGCCTGGGATTAATGTCAATAATAGCAATCTACATCGGAGAGCCAGTAACATCCATGAAGGCTTCGACGCATAATGGACGGTCTGCCACTGCGTATGTATGCACAGACATGCAAAGATATATCACGGCAGAGACCCTGGACTGACCCAAAGGCCTAAAAATGAAATACAAAGCTTGAATGAAATAGCCTGTCAAAGAGCTGATGGCCAACAGGAATTATGATAAATTTGCTATTAGTCCGAATCCTTTAATTACAAGGGCCGAGTAATGGAAACTGTCCATCTTGCTCACAGTGAATGGTATGATTGTACAAAGCCCCATTTTCTTGAAAAAAAAAAGTGTTGTAAAAGGCCCTCAGGAAACTGACTGTGTGCAGCATCTTTATTAGTACATGGAAATGTGGTGAGACAGGAGGGTGACAGGCTCCAAGCAAACTTTAAAAAATGGGTCAAAGGTTTATGTGTCTGTTTTTCTTTCTGAGAGGTTGAAATGAGTTATACCTTTCCTTCAAAGCTAATCTGCTGCAAAGGATTTATTTGCTGACGTAAAGCTCCCAGCAGTCATGTGCAAGAGTTTCTTTCTAAAACAGCATTCTGATTTTGTTTTGGGTTTTTTTCTGTGAAAGCGTCAGGGCCATTTGTGATTGGATCAGAATAAAGAGAGGGTGGAAATCTTACCTCATGGTTTCATATTGTTCAGTTAATTGATATTCAAAAAAAATATTTTTAAAGTTGATTTCTAGATGTGTTCCATTGCAATATCTTAAAGAATTCTGCAAATTTTTGGAATTCCTTTGCTCTCCCTCTTCCCTGTGGTTTGTTCTCACATTTCTGTAGTTTCTGTCTGGATGCGCCTACAGAAAGCTAGACAAAGACTGTATGCAGAAGGGAAGCACAAAGCTATCTCAGAAAAAAAGGGAGACAGCTGCTTTTCTTTGTTGTCTGATGCTACGATCACACCCGGCATTCTTGAACGCATATTTAGATGTTCATACTGGACTGTTGCCACCCGATATTAGCGCATGTACTCAGAATTGGAAGAGGTTTGGTGCAAAATGTCGAAGCGATGCAAATATCGCAAATGTTGCTCCAGACTTTTTGTTGTCACAGCAATATATGAAAGACTTGTTGTCATAGAATAGCAGCCAGGTGCAAACTGCAGTTATTATTTTTCTCCATGATCAATTTTCAAACAGATGGCACCGTGAATTAAAGAGGATTTCATCCATTCCTGACTACCAAATCTGAGTCCCTGATTGGTCAAAGTTTGACCTGGTTTAACTTTTAACGTGTTCAATGGCTGCCCATTTTTTTACGTTGAGCTCGAAAACGGTTGTGGAAACTTGCGTAGTGAAAGTTTTGAACGCGGAAGCCCTAAATGCAGTTACTCAAGTTTACAAAGACTTTTCATTTGAAATGTAAACTTGAACAAACGTTGCTGAGGGCAGTGTGAACGTAGGTTGACAGTAGAGTCAGCATTTTCTAAACTTCTTTTAAATTGGTAAATATATTTTTGCATTTTTTGTAAAGGAATGGTATTCAATCTGGTGCAAGGAATTTTGCTTTTTAAGCTAAATATATTTGTTCGCTGTGCTGATAAAGTAACAAACTAAACTAAATCCGAGCTCTGTAAGCCTGGACCTGAAGAGCTAACTGATCACAGCTGTATTCACAGTGACCTTTCTTCAACCCCAGGTGTGGCCATATATATATATATATATATATATATATTAGATGTTCTTGTAGCAATATTTTCAGCTTGAAAACAGGAAGAAAATAAAAGTTTAACATAAGCAAAACTTATGCCTCATGTTTTAGATGTTGATGATATCAGTGTTTATCAGCTAAGTTCTGTCATCGCCAGATCATTAGTAAACTGGTTCTGCATGTAGGCATTTGCAGAACCTCTACTTTAGCAAATGCTCCGTAAGCCTCAGCAGATCCCAGAGAAGGGACCAAAATGTGTTGCCTGGCTTTGTGAGGTTTACACCAACAGCCAAGTTCTAACCCTTTGAGTTCCATCGGTGATTTCTCAGTAACCTTCCTCCTTCTACTCTCCTCACATAAAGCAGTGCTAATTTTCACACCTCTCGTCCCCTCTCTCCATTAGCAGTGTGGAAGGGACCGATTGGAGTTGACTTCGGCTGTCTGCCAAACACAAATGCTAGGTGCCACGTTTGAAATCCCCTCAGCGCGCAGAGTAAATGTTAATCTTCCAGGCTCCTGTCCTCCACTCATTGCCTGTCCTTCTCTACAGCTCTCTTTTAGTCATCACTTAGTTTTCTTTAATTTCACAAATCTCTGCTATCTGTTGTCAATCTTTCTAACAATCAGAATGTATTACTTCCTATTTGTTATCTGGTCTTTATTCATTGCCTTAAACATTCTGTTCCTTTCAGTCTTTTACCTTTTTTTTTAAATCAAATTTCTGTTGTCATTGATATTTTTTCCTTCTCTCTAACATTCTTCTTGTCTTCTTAAAGATCCACTTCGATGAAAAGCAATTTTTTGTTATTGTTATTGTTATTTTATTGTTATTGTTATTTGTTATTGTTGATTGTGTAACACATGTCTTATATATTTTGTCTGCCTGAACCATTTCATTCATTCATTCATATTAATAATGATATTTTTTGCAGATTTCATCAGAGGCTTTAAAAACATCTTATTATCAACAAATTTGTCTAGTCTCTGATATAGTGGGCTTATGGTTAATTTTCTCCTGTTTTAATCTTTTTTTAATGATTTCTCCTTTAAACTTTTTTCACTTCCTTGTTTATTTATCCCTTCAAATGAACAACTCTGTCCACTTATAGGCTGTCAGTCTTTAATAAACCACACACACATGCACACACACTTCCTCCCTCTTATCCACTCCAGAGATGCTCAACAGACGTGTTGAGAATCTGAGTTGAAGTCAGAGTGGCAACAGCTCCACTGAAGTGTTTGACCAGAGAACCACAACAAATATTAGCCTCCTCAAAGCGTTCACACTAACACAAACAAACACACGCTCTTCCCAAACACGAGAACGCACTCAGATCCAGTGAATGTACACAGCATGCAGGCTTTACGAACACACACCCAGGCTCTCCTCACAGTCTCCTTGCTTTATTGCTCCCAGCAATATTCCACCCACAGACGGTCTGTTTTTGGAAAACAGTGTTCTCGTTTTAAAATGGCTATTTGTTTCTAAATAACGGCGTGGAGCTTCAACTCTGTAACAGATGGTACTTCATGTAAACTAGAGACCTAACCAGCTTTATGTTAATCTACTCTGGTCATTTGAAAAGTTTTTTCCAACCAGTAATAACCAAAGATATGAACAAACTAAGAATATAAAATCCCAGTTGATTCTCCAGCAGGCTTACTAACAAACTTCCAGAAATGTGTTCCAACCATCACAACTGCATGGTAGAAGATCCAAGAACTGTTGCATTGGGCAAGTGTATCAGCTCTGGGCTGTTTCGCTGTACATTCTAATTCAGGAGCATACATAATTAATATCAAAGCCTGAAATCATGAGAGGACTCTCCTAAATTGTTGGAGATCCTGCCTCTTTGTAGAAGGTAAAAAAAAAAAAAAACTTTATTGCTCACCTTATAACTACTATTTATGGCCCGCTGCACTTATAGACTCCAAGGACCTTCATTTTGCAATTCTTCTTACTGTACGTTTGAGTGAAAACTTCACAGCCACTACATACTCAAAAACTCACCAAAATTGGATTTTTTTGAACGCACCAAATACCCAGGGAAAAAGAAGTTTGGGTGTAGTAACAGACACCCCGCCCCCCAAAAAATACAAAAAAAATTAAAAAAGGAAGAAAAATGACATCACAGAGAGTGAAAATGTCAACAAAATTCTATGGGATTAAGGAAAAATACATCCCCATCATCCAAAGAAAGTTTAGAAGTTATTTTGGGATGCCTACAGGGCTTATAGGGCTTGGTTGCCTTGTGTCAAATCTGGCGATCTTCACATTTACCAACAATATGGGAAAAATAAAACTTTTGTTCTAGTAAATTTCACACACACTACCAGGTTACGTCTACAACCACAACCAAGTTTTGTTGACCTTTGACCTCGGTAAGAGGTCACTGTCTTGAATAAAAAAAAAAAATCACCTTCAGTATTGGCTTTAAAAAAAGCTCGTTCTAGGGATTTAGATCTATCGCCTCCTAACTCCTCCAGCATCGTTGGGCAGCTACTTGGATAAAAATGTTGGATTAAGAAGTTGTAGATTTTTAACGGCATTAGCATGGCAACCTCAGAATCGCAGCATCCCGCTGTTGCTTGAACATTTTTTACTAGAATATTGTAAAATTTAGGACATGAATACTTGGCTCAAGCTGAGTGAAACAATGTGACATATAAGGAAATCCAAAAGTTTACTTAAAACCCAGAACATGACATAATGAACAGTGTTTTCTATGTAATAGAAAGAACAGGGCACATTTATAAAAACAAACAAGTTGTTAATTTTCCTTAGGCTTTAATTTCCATTAGTTTGCTGCATTTATTTTATGCTGGAGACTTTTTCCCACCAAGCCTGCAAACTTCCAACAGTAATATTTTAAAAGCTCTCAGAAATCTGCCTAAATGGAACTTAATGGGATTTTTAATGGAATTGCATTTGTATTGGATATATGTATATGTCCTATTATTTCTCACAAAAATGAGATTCCAGTGTTGCAGCATAAATCAAAGAAGAAAATATTAAGAATGGATTTAAGAGAATAGTTTAAAAAATGCTGGGGATTGCTATAAACCAGTATTGCTAACTCTCCTTCTTTGCTCTTTCTATCCTGGGTTGGACTGGAATTGTTTTTTCTTTGCCAGATTTGTGCCCTTGTCAGCGCCAGAGATCAATCCATTAATGTATTGATCACATTACAAAAAAGTGTAATCTTTTTCTGTAAGATTAGCTTCATACCTTAACCTAAATCTTTGGAAAGTTATAAAAAACATAACTTTTTTTTTTTTTTAATTACCCTTTCCGAAACCAAAATTTAAAAAAATCCTGTGAAAATGTTTTTCAAGAGCAAAATATTCCTTTGGTAAAGTAAGCATATTGAAGGCTTTTCTACTGAATTGCTGAGTTATTGCTTTAATCAATTAACTTATAAATAGTTGCTGAGAAGTATCTCAGTTCTTTTAGCTGGAACTTTTTTGTTTGTTTTTTTGTTTTATAACAAAGAAACATCTTTATTAACCTCAAAGAATAGCTAGTATTAGCTAAAATAAGGGTCTGTCAGATTTCAATACATGAAGTAAGTTGCCAGTGACTAGAACTGTGTTCCTAAAAAATAGTGTAGCAGTTTTCTTGTGAATTATTAAATGAAAATCAAACAAAATGTACTGAAGTGCAATACTTCACTACATTCACACTTTCAAACATGTGAACAAAATGAAATTCAATTTTTGGTATTGATGCCCCACCCCTGTTCAGTAAAATATCCTGTTGTGTATTATACTTATTTTTGAATGGGTTGTCCTTTCAGGGATACCCTGCATCCTCTTTTCCACCACCAGACATATAGATTTGTCTTCAGATTCCAGACTAAATATCCACTTTGGAAAGCTCTGACAGCTGCTGTCAGACACTGAGACTCAGACATTTTCCAGCACACTCCACTTCTTCTTCTTTCTGCTCAGACGTGTTTCATCCACATTAATCCGTCTTCTTCATGCAAAATGGTGACAATTCTGGTGACAAAGAGTCTCAAAGAGATACAGATCACATCTGCTTTTCCCTCCTCTTTACGACCCCCTCTGTGAAAGAAATCAGTTCACTTTCAGCCTAGCAGGAACCAGATAAGGGTGACAATAAGTCTGATTTTTCACTCCAGCTGTGGAAATATTGATATTGTAGACAGTGATTACTGTTGAGAATTGTTCTCCTAGCAGATGGGGTAGGAGGGATTTCTTTAGCAGGAAACAGTAGAAGGAAATTTTAACATGAACACTGACCATTTGAATAATAATAAAAAAAGGAGTATAAGTGGAGATTTAATTCAGACTTATGAGTAGTTGGTCAATGTCTGAATAGTGTTTGGAAAGAATTTGGATCAGAAAGTGGGAACTTGTTAAAAGTTCACAAAAATTTGCTACACATTTTGCTACACAGAATTTAGCCTTAATCGATATAATTGTATACTCTAAGTATCAAAAGAAGTGGCTCAGTTGGCTGTGTGTAGGACTGGCGCCTGTGAAACCGAGTAAGTGCCTTATGGGTCCGTTTTGCAGGGGGCATGATGAACTCAATCCACTGTGCGTCCTTAGGCGAGACCCTTTAAGCTACTCCCTTCCATCCAAACCTTCAAGTTGATTTTGATTTAAAGATATGTTTCCAGAACAGCACATTCGTCAGTTTTTGTGCACAACTAAATGACCCACTACAATCATGTTCTGAGTTATTTTAAAAGTGTTCCCAGCAGTTTTTATTTATGATTATGACGTTTTTAGCCAAAATCTAACTTGTGTTGTTTTGTAGGACATAGTTTTTGCAGAGCGACAGGAGTTCATGAGAAATTTGCTTATGAGTTGTGGGCGGAACCGTTGTCATGTAGTTTACCCGTTGTTGAAAGCACTCATCTTAAGCAGAGCAGGGAGCTTGTGGCCCACAGTGTACTCTCTATGTTACAAATAAGCTTTATTTTGCACAAGATTTTTTTTCTGCTCTTGATTTATAATGATTTGCATAAAGAAATACTCAGAATTTTAGGCTTTTTTTTTCTTTTAATACGTCCTGCATGTATCATCAGAAAAATTCCACAAAAATATATTAAAATGTCAAAAACACAATTTTCATCGAAGTTCATAGTTCATCGTTATAGTTCCTTTATTAAAATGACACACCATCAATTAATGAATGAAACTTGTAATTATTGACACTGTTCATGTGGGCCAAAAACTAAGCAGAGGACTTTGAAAATTGTAAAGACTCTGTTCCTCTTCACCTTTCTCCCTTTCATCTGCCTCTTTCTCCCTTCTTCTCTTGACAGTCTTCAAACAGCTGGAAACGGAGCCGTTCAGTGTGTATGGAGCACGGATGTATGTTAGACAGCAGCATTCTGTGTTGTTTGATGCTACAGCTGCAGGGTGCTCTGCTCTTAATAGGCTATTACACACCATAATACCCTCCAACATCCACTCACACGTAGTTTTCTACACAGTAACACGCACTGCCTTAGAAGACCAAAAAAACAAACCTCAACAAATGTGTCAACACACACCCTGAAGATGGTTTTTAACAAGTGGGAGTTTAGGAAGTGAGGAAGGAAGCACCTCAACACAACGCGCACGCTGCTCATTCAGACAGACTCCCTCACACTCAATCACACATGCTATTAAATTTTGTAATGCCTTGAGCCACGCTGACAGGGGGAGTGTATGCCATGAGTGAGTTGAGCTCCACGGGGAATAAACTGATTAAGTGTATCTGTGACAGACCCAATCCCTGCTTAGTCGCTGCTGAGGGGGGAGGCAAGAGGAGGAGGGGAAATGAGAGGATGTAAAACATTAAAACATTTCCACAAAGTTCTTTTTTTTCTTTCTGATAGACTTGTTCTTTTTCTAGTAGTTTTTAGTTGACCTGTTTTTTTCTCATAATAATTATAAAATATATTATATTTAAATTAAAGATTTGATTAAAAAAACTGTTTTGCCTTTTATGAAAAAAAATTGCCTGGTTCAAATCTCACTAGTAATGTGTTTTAATGTATAAATATATATTTGCATTTTATTAAGCATAAAGAATACATCATTTTTTTAAATACATTTCTATGAACATCTTTTTAAAACCAAAAAGAAAATTTAAAGTAAAGGTTGCACAGACTATATTTATTTGTATTAACTATGTATTACTTAAAAAAAACTCCTGGCTATAAAAAAATACATTCCAATGACATTTTAATACCAAAGAATTATCCTGATGTTTTTAAATTCAATGTGTTTTAAGTAATTTAGCGAGAAAAAAGGAAAAAAAGATTCAACGAACTACAAAAGCCAGGTGCAGGATTTGATCACGCGGTTCAAATTCTGTGAAAATCCAACGAAAATTACAACACATGGGGACTAATCACAGTGGCCTGCTTTACATTTGAGTTTGTTACTTTATAAAGACAGCTACCCATATAATACTGTGGGAATGGCTCGTCAGGCTGTCTGAAAGGATTTGTTCATCCATGGATTTTTCATAGTTTTTAACCAGGAATCATCTTTCTGTTGTAACAGAATGTTGGTTGTATGTTTGAGCACTAAAAAATGAAAACTTCACATTATTTTATGAGTTTTAAGTAGCTCACATGCCAAAAAAGTGTGAGCACCCCCGATTCAGAGGTTCTCTGTGTATAGTGAGCTTCAGTCCTGCTGTGTCTGGATGACGGACGCTTCCGCAATGTTTCCGTCTCTCTCTGACTGTGTTTGAAGCAGAATGTCGCTTCAACAGTAGCAGAAAGGGTTCAGGTGATCCGATCCACCGTATTGGATGTGTATTTAACCCACTGTCACTGAAACCGTCACGTGCCCAAAGTTGAGTCCCTGATTGGTTGGCACCGATGTCTGGTCGCCTCACCTAGCGCTGAATTTACGCCGCTAAATTTGCGCTGTTTCCAGACTTTCGCATTGCGCTGGCCACTCAATTCACATTGCAAAACCTCAATTCGCGTCTAAAACATTGACTTTACGTTAAAACTGGCCGCCTCCACCACACACATCTCGTTCAGCGTGTAAGTACCTTAAGACTTAAATTTGAGGAATCTGATTCTTAATGTTTGAGAACAAATCTTTTAGATCTAAAAGGTTCTGAACCTGAAACCATTTTTATATTTGCACACGAGAAAATACAAAAGTGTTCTCACTGAGTAAAAGCCACAGTGCTGTAGCTTTAAATTTGGTCTCCTGCTCCTAATTCTGGTTTATTATGTTGTCTTGCTGTCTGAGGTTCATGTCATTTAACCACAGTATGACCTTTGATCTTAGAGAGAGAGTGAACTGGGCTCCTTCTGTCTGTAATGGAGTCATTGGGCTGTGGTGGCTCCGGCACATTAGTGTGTGGCGTTCGTGTGCAGGCACCAGCACACACAATCCGATCTGATGTCTGAAAATTGCAGCTCTCTGCTGGATTCGGCGGCCCTGGCGAACCTGTCCAAGATAAAAACAATTTTGTTTGGCCTTTTGTGGACCCCTCCAGTTAACAAGTTCTCCCCAACAAAACTTCTGTTTTTTTTTTATTTTTTTTTTTTTACAGTTGCTGGTGGGGTAGTGACACGATTTTCAAAGACGACGTAAGACACCAAACAAACAAACAAAAAAAAAAAGCAAACAAACAGAAAGATGGAGAAAACTAAGCCAAAGCGGAATGCAGAAGAAGGCAGGAAAGGAGAGGGAGGAGCTGCAAGGTTATGGAGACTGAGCCAAACACTGGGGCTCATTAATGAGTAATGGATTTGTGATACTTTGCCCTTGGATGCCACCGTTTCTCATGACTTTGTTGTTACTCCAATCTGGTGTAACATGATGCCAGCATGAGACTAAGACTGTATGTCCTGCATCTAGATTAAGATGTCTGACAGTTAAAGATCCACTTGTAGATGTGTGTTGTTTGAAGAAGTTTAAGTGTGTCAAGTTTATTTAAAAGTCTGATTTTGGAGGTTAATTATGCTATGAAATGAGACTGCAACCAGTGGAGTGTGTACTTGTGGTTTGACTCCAAAACCTCTCAGTTACTCTGTAGCACATATGCATACATTCATACATACATAGCACTAATTAAAGAAAATCTTCTATTCTCTTTGTCTTCCTTACTTACTCTTACACACAGGAACACACTGTCAGCCTCTTCAAACCTGTGGCCTGTGTCCAGATCTGAAATGTTTGTGTGCCAATACCTCCTGCCATTTCAGCCCAATTAGAAGCTCCCCTCCTTGGGCAAAAACCAGCAGAAAGAGGCCTCCCCCTCCCCGCAGCTTCATGCCAGTGGCTCTCTTGTTATGACAGCCCCTCACACTCTTTTTGTGTAATTACTGCTGTCTGAAGGAGTCAGACAGTATGGGGTAAGAAAGCAAGAGAGAAGGAAGGAAAAAGGAGCAGGGGGGATAGGCAGCCATGGTGGACATAGGCAGCTTAAAAAGAGTATGGGAAGGAGGAAAAAGCCCCAGAAGACAGGCGGAAAAAAAGGAAGTGAAGAGTTAAAAAAGAAGTGTGAAGACAGCTGGCATGCAGCCCCCTATTGTGTTTGTTTTTGCAGGTTGTGAGCATGTGAGTGAGTTACAAAGTGAGTGTAAGTAAGATGATGGCGGATGACAATAACTAGCAGAGTCACGCCGCCGTCATTGTGGCCATTCAACCCGAGGGGCTACGTGACTCTGATGGATTCTACATAGATTAATTGTTGTGGGGATCCAGGAGATCATCAACAGTGAGAGTATTCATAAAAAAGCCCCTAAGTTTTAGAATAAAAAGATTAGACCTGATTTTTTGTCATTCACCCCACCACAGGGGATTTGTAAGAGTTTTGGTTACAAAATCACACTGATATAAGGAAGTGCAAAGCTTTGCCTTCACAGAGGTTGCAAGACACCGCGTCAGAATGCAATACCTTTTTCTAGTCGACCTGCTGCTAAAAAACTCAAATCAAAAACTCTCATTTTTTTCAAAAAGTTGTACCGGTATATGTTTACATTTCTTCTTGCCCCCCATGGGAGGTTTATCACCCGAGTTCAAGTCTTCTTCCAGAGACT
The DNA here is from genome assembly GCA_014656515.1 of Oryzias celebensis. Lineage (NCBI taxonomy): Eukaryota > Metazoa > Chordata > Actinopteri > Beloniformes > Adrianichthyidae > Oryzias > Oryzias celebensis. Next base: position 12,837,820 of record BNCR01000005.1, read on the forward strand.
CGATAGGTTGAGGTTCTTGTACTGTATCTTTGCTGTTCCTTGTACGGTGCTCTCGTGACTGAGATGACTGAAGTTTTTTTTCAGGGATTGTCGCCACTCCTCCAGGTTAAGGGTCACTGCTCTAAGTGCTCCAATCGCCATGATCACCACTGTCACCTTCACCATCCAAGCCTTCACCAGTTATTCTCAAAGTCTTTGGTATTATTTTGCTCTCCCGTGTTCCTTCTTCCTGATGTTACCATCACTTGGTACCACCACTCGGCTTTCCTCTGTTTTTTATTCACCAATACAATGGTTGCCATTGCATCAGTTGGTACCTGGAAGTCCCACAGTATCTTTGCTGTCTTGTACCTCTTTCGGAGGTGTTTGCCATTTTGACCTTGGGGTTTAAAGTTTATATTCTGGACACATGTTTTTTAAGCTCTTCCAGACTCTTGGTTGTGGTACTACATGTATGCTTTTATTGGCTTTCAATTTTGCACATCTGTCAATGCTGCTGCTACCATTTAAGTTTATCTTGGTCTTTCTCTTGTATTGTTTTAACTGATTCATTAATTCAATTTTTAATTAAGTTTTAAGTAAATATTGAAAAAGACAAAATAAGGGTATACTTTCATGACAACCAGGGAAAGCTAGCTCAGATGCATTTAAATGACAATTTCACAAAGCTAGAGTAGAGATCAGGTTAGATTTACAGAAATGCTACATGAAAATGACTGTTTGTGCTTTTTTGCGATTTAGAGACGAAGTTCCATGACTTTTATGGTCATTTTTTTTCTTTTCTTTCATGTCTCTGCTCATTTACATCATCAACCAGCACTTCAGAGAACGGATTCCTCTTTTCACCCCAGTGCATGGAGTTTGCTCACCATGTGTCCATTTTTTTGTTCACCTCTACCTGTTTTCTTTAAAAGATTGTTCTGTTGGTGAGAGATAATCAGTCATAATCCTGCATCCCTCCTCTGCTCTCACGTGCTGTTGCTTTGTCACCACTAAGCTAAATTGCTGCCTCCCATTACGTGTAATCACTCTCATATGCACCCTGATATTACAGACAGCTATATTAGAGCCATGAACAAAATAATTGAGATCGAAGGGACAAAGAGAGCGGCTGATTTAAACTTAGTGACTTTGACATTGAGGTTCAAGTGTTAAAAGTCAAGCTTAAACAAAGGCTAGGGATATTATCTGAAATTAGAGTAAAATCACAGTTTCTTTGTAACATCAGTGAATGGACTACTCAAAACTGTACTATTTTATTACCTTTTCATGACTAAATCTGCAAAATCAGTTTTGAAAAATTCTGAAGCCTTGATTCATCGCCGACCTTTTATATTTCTTCTTTCTGTACATTTGGACAAAGAAAGGTTAAAATAAGATAGATTTGGAATAACTGTTGAAAATGGATTCTGACACAAACGTACGTTCTCTGTGCAGGTTAGAGTCAAACTTTGTGTCTTTTTTTTTTTGGTATCACAACCCTGACATACGAACAGTATCCTTGCTTGTCATCAGCAGCACAGAGTACTTATGCGTGAATCTGTTAGTATTCAGTTTATCTCAAAGGAAGCTGCTCTGGGACAAAAAAGAAGAATTCAATTTAAAAAGCTTTAAATAAAACGACACTCAAGCAAATCATGTCAGCTGGCTCCTTCAGGTGTTTTTTTTGTGCTTAAATGTGATTCTGAGTTTCAGTGTGAAGGATGAATTAGTTTGTTTCTAGATTAAAATGACTTTAGGTGACAGACATAACTCTCTTCTTCAGCATTGGGAAACTTCTAACAAAAGGTGAATTGTCTTTGACTCAGCCACAAAAAAACGAGATAAAAGTTATAAATTGAAAGCACTTAATTCAGTTGATTCAACTTTGCAAGGATTTTAAAGAACTGTTCTAAATACTGACTATGTGAAAATGTGTATTTTATTCTTTTCAATCTGTCTCCCTGTAGTTAGTTCCCCTCCCACTCAGTTAGCTTTTCCGATCTGTGGGTAAATGTAACTTTAGGCCTGGTGTATTTTTCTGCTATCTGATCCCACAGACGATCACACCAGGGTCCGACTGCAGCTGCTGGATGGAGACCCCCACTCTGATTACATCAATGCCAACTACATTGACGTGAGTAAATACACTAGTGCTGTCATGTGATTAGCTTTTTGTGTGATTAGTCACGACTTGTTATAAATTAATTTAAAAAATGTATTTTAAATCAAACCTACTAATGCTGTGAAAAGACTTGTTTTGATGCATTTTCATTTAAATTTGTGACATTGTGACACATAAAAAAAAACAAAATACAACAACAAAAAAAGCTGTTTGTGAATTTCTCTTATTACAACCTTTGCTTTTGCGGGTGTCCCAGTGGATTTATATATATTTTAAAAAAGTCAAGTTAGTTATTGACTTTAAAAAACATGGATAAAGATGGAAAAAGATAACAGAACACTCAATGTTCCTATGGTCAGCTGAAAGAACAATCCTTAACCCTTACATGCTCATTGTAAAAGTGTTAGAAAGAGGAAGAATTTCGATTAAAAACCCTCGAGGGAGGAATGTTGTGACATATCAATAATTTAAATTGTAAATGTTCAATGACCCAAATGTGCAAAAAAAACTCCCATTTGTTTATGTAAAAAAAGACACTGAAGTTCAGTTCAGTTTATGCCAAGTGAAAAAAAGCAGAGGTAATGGCGGTCTGAAGAATGAATTTGTTAAAAGCAACTTCTTTAACAAAGGCAAGTTTTGTTTCTTCTGACTGGAGTCCTGCAGCTCAGAGGACAAAAAATCAAAAAAGCCTGGAAGAAATGGACATGTCTTCTCTGAGGAAGCTGAGAGCTTTCAGCAGTCCAAGAGCTCCTTTTAAAAACCTTAACATGTGGATGATTTTAATGAGAACGTCACAGCCAGCTTTCAATAACCCTACAGTAAAAATTTGAAGCTTAAAGTGGGATTTAAAAAAACAAAAAAACAAAAGAAAACTCAAAGTGCAAAGGCATTTTTGCAAAGGGACAATGATTGAGAAAGCTTGTGTTCAGCTCTGCTTGAGGAGCTACATCTTCTTGCAAATATTGAATCTTGTAACAAAGGAATTCAACAGCTAGTCTATAAACTTAGGTTTGCAGCTTTTTTTTTTGACAAATTATGCAAAAAAAAATATTTTTAAGCTTCTTTGATAAATTTTTATCTTAAAAGTATAGCTACACATTTTAAAAAAAATGACACCCTCTTTATTAGAAGATTTATGTTTTTAACTTTTTTTCTGGTTATGAGTTCTAAGAAAAATGTTTGTACTTTGCAGAAAATGTAACTTCTTATTATAATTTGTTTTGTTTTCTTAAAAAAATGAGGGCTAGAAAATTAAAATCCCAACACTTCATCTGCCAGAATGAAGAGTCGTGCTCACTCCGTTCAATAAAATTGATAAATTAATTCATACCCGCAAAGTTTTATGTCTCAAAATAGATTGAAAAATGACAAGGAGAGAATAATGTTGTTAGGAGACATGTCTCTTTGTATCTGCTCCGTAGATATGACTTTTTTTTAAATTTGGTTTGTATTTGAAAAGATGACCTTGAATTACACTCTAGGAACATTGAAGTAAGCATAACCAATATTATAAAGAATGAAAAAAGGAAAGCAATAGTGACACAGTTGATAAGTATAACGGTTAGAAACAACTTTTTAAAACTTACATTTTTTCTGAATCTTTTTAGCCGAATTGAAGTCATTTATTTATAGTTTTTCTGGCTCTTTACCCATTGTCTTGCAATATTTTAGTTTTGTCAAAGGTTTGACACTTGTAGTTACTAGTTATATATTTTGTTTGTTTTATAAACTATTTGGTTCTCACAATGACCTTTTGACCCCTTGACGCATGTTGATGCAAATATGCATCCAACCACTTGGGCTCCAAACGTAGGTACTTTAGCGACTTCTTGAAAGCAAAAACATTTTTCCATAGCTAGAAATAAATTCAGGCATCGAGGGGTTAAATGCGCCCCCATTAAAACTAAGAGAAAATAATGTCAAATGTAGTAAGATGTGATTCATTTTGGAAAAAAAACAGAAAACAAAGAGATTTACAGATATGGAGGTCAATTTTTCCTTGGATTGTTTTAATTAATGTTATTTCTATAAATGAATAAAACAATAGAAAAAATGAGCTAAGCAAACCACAACTGTGTTGATGGACTGGTTTGCATTTTGAGCTCTGATTTTGAGATTTATGGCAAAAAAGACACAATGAAGACGTTTGACCGAGAGTAAGCAAAGGAAATTAGCACAGAAAGTAAGAAAGTTTGCATTTCTGAGGGTAACAGCCAACATATAAACAATGAAAAAAGGGAAAAGAGCAGGGGGGATGACTTTTAATGCTTGGTTTTCTGACTCGCAGGGGTACCATCGACCCAGACATTACATCGCCACACAAGGTAATTAAACTGATGTAATAGGTGTGCATGAGAAGTGCATGTGTTGCACTACATTTGTGGAAACATAAATGTGTAAGTCTGTGTGAGTGTGTGTGTGTTTGCAACCCCCACCTGGTAAATGGTGTCCTTTCGGTCTGGAAAGCTATTACCTCAGTCTCCTAAATCTTAACTCCTGCTTAAAATCCTCCTGACAAATTTAAGACCCTATTACCCAAAAACCCCAAAACTAATACCTGAGATGGATTGTGGCTGACTGCATGAGTGTGAGTCCGTAGAAATACATGTGTGCGCATTGTGCATCTGTTCATTTGTGCAACAAGTTGTAACGACTGGAGTCATTAGTGGGGGCATTTTTAAGTGGGATAGGGATTGGTGTTCACACCCATGTTCACTCACTCCCTGTGTGCACACTAAAGTCCTTAAACCTCTGATTGATTGTGTTGGTGTGTCTTTCAGGGCCCATGCAGGAGACAGTGAGGGATTTCTGGAGGATGGTTTGGCAGGAGAACACGGCCTCAATCGTCATGGTTACAAATCTGGTGGAAGTAGGAAGGGTGAGTTCATTATGTTATACATACTGTGTGTGAGTACTGAAATATATGTATTATTTTATTCTCTTCACCTTCAACAGTTTTGTTCTGCATCCGAAAAAAAAGGTTCTCAGTTTTAAGTAAAATGCCCTTTTGCTTTTGGTGTTAATAGCTACATTTTATTAAGAGCAGAAAGTTATGGTACACAATAGGTGTCACTTTTCTTTGTCAGTTTCGAGTTACTATTTGTAATCACCGATTTTGAAGTAATAAATAAATGCGTATCCATCCTTCAAATATTAAAACATAGGTTTGTTTTAACAATATTACCTTTTTTGAGTTTTTTTGCAGTAACTTAGTTCATATTTCCTTACTACATTTTTTGTGTATATTTAATTTCCTCATACTCTTATTTGTTGAATGCTAAACAATCCAAGCCTTGTTCAGGTGTTCAAATATTTTCATGTGTGCAATTTGGTACTTTTTTAAATAAATTTGCAATAAATGACCATGAATACAACTCTAATGATTAAACTACTGAAACACTCAGGAGTATCTCTTGTGGTTTCACAAGCATTTATTTTGTATTTTTCTCATAAACAAGGGTATTCATCTACAGTGGCCCTCGTGTGCAAATCACATTAACAAATTACTCAACACAAAATCATATTAAAGATTACAATGACAATAAAAAAGCAAAAGAAATACATTTAAATGTTAAAAAATGAAGCAATAATGAGGAACCAAAAGAGGTAGGTATTATGGGACATAACATTTGTTCATCTTTTCAACTGGAAGATAATCTCTTTAAGATTCTGGCCACAGCCTCTCAAAGTTTCGGTGACTGCACAATCAACCCTTCACCAAAGATTGGGCAATACATCATTTTGCTTTCCCACTTCTTCAAAAGTCAAATGTCATCATTCAATCAGTGATGTCCCTTAATACCTATCTTTGACGGTTTCTTATATTTGTTTCTTTTTTGAACATTTTATTTGATTTCTGTAAAATTGCGTTTGCTTTCCAATTGTATCTGTTTTTATTCTTTGGTTCTAGAAGTGTTTTTTTTATTCTACAATGCCATGTTGTTTTTCATTATTTTAATTAATGTTTTTCTCTTGAGTGATTTGCACTTCAAGGCCACTGTACTTTCAACTCTCGAGATTAGCAGTGTATCAAAAGGTCTTGTAATACAGTATGACTGACCTTTCTATCTAAAAGTTTGATTTCCCCCAGTTGATGATGACCAGGACATCTAAATCTGCTGTGTGAATGATCTGATCTTTCACAGGTGAAGTGTGTTCGCTATTGGCCAGATGAGACCGAGGTGTACGGAGATATCAAAGTGACGCTGATAGAAACCGAACCCCTTGCAGAGTATGTCATCCGAACCTTCACAGTCCAAAAGGTAAACAATGACATACCTTTTTTGAGACGCTATTGTTTGTCTATTGTTTATATTTGTAGGTTTTAATTTTGGGCTCTACGGTGTCTGTTCAAGACCAGTTTGAGGGTTTTCTAGTATGTTGCCTTTCTCATGTGAGGTTGCCGCGTCATGAAGTGATTTCCTAGATAAATACTGTAGCTGCAGCTCACAGTGATGCAGGCGCCAATTCATTTGTTACAGCATTTCTGCAGGATTTTAATCTGATGTCATTATTTCCATGGAAATGTGCTGTGACTATGGTGGACAGATTACTTCCCACACAGCGTCAGATGGGATCTAACCCTCTGAAATTCTCTTGAGCTACATATCTACTGTCACAGCTCAGTACTTAGCATACATTTTGTGAACCACAAACCTGGATTGTGGCTGCAGCTGATTGAAGGTCAGGAAGGCCTAAAATAGGAGCTGCATGCATAATCATTGCCTTTTTTCATAAACACAAAGGAATTTGTGCAGAAAAAAATGAATAAAAGGAAGTGTTTTCTACAGTTGTTGTCACACGTTTCTCAAAAAGGCTCTCTACAGAGAATGAATGAACAATAGGAAGATGCACCACGACAAAACAAAAACAAAAGCAAAAGCCTCCCGTCCAAATCTTTGATGTTTCCATCACAATTATTTTTTGTCTGAGGGTTTCTTTTCTTCTTCAAAAAAGTCTGTATTTAGCTGTAAATTTCCATACTTTTTGTTGTGCTTCAAAATTTTAATATTTAATTTTTTTAAATGGACACAAACATACCTCCGTCTTGTTCAGTCATGCAAAAAGCAAGCCGGGATTAAAGCGAGTTGAAGCACTTCAGCAGGAGATGTTTCTGAAGCTGTCGCAACTCATTTCAAATGATTGCAGTTTCTTACAAAATACAAGAAATGTGTTTCATTCTAGAGTTGTGACATGTTTCTTTGGTGTTTTCTGTACCTCTCCCCATCCCAAGTTTTCTCCCCCTACACTCGTGTGAGGGCAGCTTAGCAAATGACAAGTCTTCATCTCCCCGCTGTCAGTACATTTAGTGAACCATTAATCCATAGCACCTCGGCATGCGTGCACAAGTGCTCAGTGTAACATTCAAAGGGAAGCTGACTTCAAAACGCTGGCATATATTCCAAAAAACCTTTATACATACACACAGCAGACACTGACGGCTTCAGAGTTCTTCTTCTTTGAACTGGAGAAGCTTCTGTGATCCAAAAAAAAAAAAAAAACAGAGAAAGCAGGATGTCATGGCAGAGAGAGTTTACGGGTCTGCACTGCAATTAATAGCTTCAGTTGCAGTGAATAATGAGAAAAGGATCCTAATGAAAACATTTAGTAGTGGCACATCCAAGGAGATTAACTGAGCACTGCATAAGAGAGGCTGACAGAGGCTCAAAGACAGAAAAAATCTGCAGAGAGAGCGGGAGAAATGCAGGATGAAAAGACCGCAAGATCACAAAAGGTAGTTTATATTTGAGTGTCTGAATCAGTCACAAATAGAAGCTGTGGGTGAGATAAACACATTTCTGTTCTGCTGCATGCTAAGCATTCGTTTCAAAGCATCGATTTATCTGTGAAAGTAGAAATTTTGCAAAACATGCAGTAAAGGCAGAGGCGATTGCAACATTAGTTACACCTGATTCTTTGTTGCTAGTGCAATGCTGGAAACAGCAATGAGAAGACAAAAGTTGGCTTGTCACTCAGAATAGGAACAGCCTGCTGCTGGTCATGAGGAGGAATACTGCTCATGCTAATGTTCAGTATTGCAAAAAAAAAAAACTGAAATAAAATACTTTCCTGTTCTAACTGTTGGGTGTTTTAGAAAAAAGAAATATATTTAATTTAGTTATTTAATTATGACACAAAGAAGTCTTAAACCAGGGAACAAACAGCAAAAAAGAATACAAGAAAGAAAAAGTGAAGCAAACAAACCTAATTCTCATTTGCCATTGTTCTTCGTGTCTACTTTCAAACAGTTTCAAGGAAATCTGTTTTTGTAAAATATTTAAATGAAAAGAAATGTGTTTTTGTTTGGAATTGGAATTGATTTATTTTAAATAACAAAACAAAAAAGTACAAAAGAAGACAAATGAGAAAGATATACAGCCAAGCATAGATATCTCAAACTTCAGCTGACTAGTCATTATTTGATTGGTTAGATACACATCCATATTATTGTCTGAAATGCTGCATGGCGCCATAGGTGCAAAAGGATTTACATCAACAGATGCACACATCAAGCAGAACTCTAAAGAAAAGTCAAATTTGATACTCTATTACAACTGAAGTTATTTTTTTTTAACCTGGTTACTGTTCCTCTGGCTTTTTGCCATGAAATTGATTCATAAATAGGCTGGGAATAAATCTCCTGCGAAAAGCTTGCATTTTGTTGCAGAGGGATTGACATCAGACCTAGACATGACAGAGGTGATGTAAACATTTCAATTGATTTATGAATGTCTATTTTTTTTTTTCTGCAACACACCTCAATGGAGACCAACCACAGATGGATCAGAGTAAATCAGCCTTATACAGTGACGTATGACAAAATATGCAAATGTTATGAAAACGATCCATATTAAAATCTGGTCAATTCCATCTAGAAGGAGTCAGGAATGTTCATCCATGATTGTAGGGTGTCAGATTCAGAAGACATCTTGTAATGTCTTACTTACTGTGTCAAGTTTCTGGAAAGTCAAAGAAGGTGACCAGTAATGAGAATCTGTGACGCTTGCTTTACACAGATAATGTATTTTCAGCCAAAAAGGACACAGCAAGAACTATTCTCGTCTTTCATAGTGAGGCGACACTGCAGTGCAGAGGGTTTGCATGTACTCATTACATCTCCAGCATTCTAATTTAGTTTCTGTTTTTAACTCATCTGTCTTGTATTTTTAGCCGAGGCTGTGTTGGTCTTACCGCGTATCGATTTAGAGAAGTAATTTCAACATCACAAGAGACTGAATCAATGAGAAGTCGAGTTATCAAATCACTTTGTGGTTTTCCAGGTTTTCTCACACACACCCTACTCCAAGCTCCCTTGTCCTCAGTTCTTTTGTTTCCTTTTCCACAACTGCCCCCCCTTACTTTCTGGCACCACTCTTCTTCTCAGCCACTCTTCTCCTCCAGTCTCGTTTTCTTGACCTTTCCATTGTTGGTCTCCTCCTTGCATTGTTCCTTCCTCTCAGGTTATTATCAGGCTCTCTGTCAAAACAAACGATCTCCTACAGCCTTGTCTGTGTCAGAGGCGGAGCAGGAGATGTAATGGTACAGTTTCTTCACAGTTCTATTCTCATACTGTAAGTTGAGCTTAGGAGAACATGGATCACTCCATTAGAGTTTTTTTTTTTTTAAAAAGTACTTTTTGAGGAGCAGATGAAAATCAATTGTTTTGAATTATTAACAAAGTAGAGACATTGCTTGATATTTCCAACAAACCCGTGTTCTAAAAGGAACTTCTGAGACACCTTTGGTTTTTGCTAAACTGCCAAACCGTTTTAACATGAGACACCACTCTGAAGATCCAAAATCTATGGCAGAGCCTCTTAAGTTTCTGGGGGAAAAAATAGTATAGTTTTGATCAAGATACTACAGAAACATCAGACAACAGCTTCCCCTTTAAACCCATATCTGCTCAAAGAGCAGCAAGCTTTATAGGATAATGATCTATCTCTAGTCACTTAAAATGAATCAGATGTCCTAGAGATGTGAATCAGTGATAAACAATTATCCAATGAGGGTATTTTACAAAGGAAAGAAATAATTTACATAAGAATCATTTAAATGTGAGAAAGATCAGTTCAGTGTGAATCCCTCTACTTGTCCAGCTTTCAAATTGAGTCCAGTTCAGTGCAAGCATTCCAAATTTTGTCCAAATAATTAAACTCCAGCTACGGTGGAAAAAGTAATCAAGCTGGTTGCTTTATAAAAAGGAGAGATGAGGGGATCACCTCAGCACAACCTGTGATTTCACAAGTTGTCCCACTTTGACATGACAGAGGAGTCTTACATTTTCATCTTAAGTGCTTGTCCACTGTGAGAGACATAATCTAAAAAAAATAAATTTGAAATCAAATCAAATCAAACTTTATTTGTATAGCACTTTTCCTATGAAGCATAACGCAGTGTTTTGTATGCTACTACTGCTGCTAATAAGTATTTGAAAACCTGAGAAAATCAATGTTAATATAATATAGCCTTTGTTTTCAATTACACGGATCAAACGTTTCCTGTAGTTTTTCACCAGGTTTGCACACACTGCAGGAGGGATTTTGGCCCACTTTTCCACACAGATCTCTAGATCAATCAGGTTTTCGGGCTGTCACTGAGAAACACAGAGTTTGAGCTTCCTCCAAAGATTTTCTATTGGATTTAGGTCTGGAGACTGGCTAGGTAACTCCAGAACCTTGATATGCTTGTTACGGAGCCACTCCTCAGTTATCCTGGCTGTGAGCTTTGAAAAATTGTCATGTTGGAAGACCCAGCCACAATCCATCTTCAATGATCTAACTTAGGAAAGTTGGCCTCCGTGATCCTCTCCCCCATAGCATGATGCCACCACTCCCATGCTTCACAGTAGGGATGGTGCTTTTCGGATGGTTTTCATCCTTCTTCATCCAAACAGGGTGAGTGGAATGATGAACAAAGTGTTCTGTTTTTGTTTAATCTGACCACATTACTTTCTCCCACAAAACCTCTGGATCATCCAAATGGCCATTAGCAAACTTTAGATGGGCCTATATATGTGCTTGATTATTTAGGGGAACCTTTGTGCCATACATGCTTTTAAATCATGATGTCTTAGTGTATTACCAGTACCAGTACCCAGTATTAACAGAAACCTTGGAAACAGTGGTCCCAGCTTTTTTCAGGTCATTGACCAGCTCCTACCATGTAGTTCTGGGCTGAGTTCTAACCTTTCTAAAGCTGCATTCACACCAAATGCAACTGACGCAGCAGAGGCAGCCAGTTTTAATGTTAAGTCAATGGTACGGACGCGATCTCAAGTCCTGCGGTACGATTTGAGTGGCATGTACGGCGGTCAAGCAGCAACGAGATTTGAGCTGCGCAATTTGGGTGGCATGCTGCGGCGGGCCAGAGCTAAAAAAAGTCTTAACTAGTGACCGTCCCGACACACCTCTCGCTGAGTGAGTGAAGTTCACTCTACCGGGAGAGTCTCTGAATGATCACATGAACCCAAAAACAGAGACGTGATTACCAATGTTTTTGAAGATATCGTCAAACAAATAAACCTGATCTTTTTTAACCATCAGGCTAAAAACATTAGCTGCTAGCTCCTCCCACATGTGGTCGGGGTGTCTAGCTTAAGAACACATTTTTACAAGTAGAAAATGTGCCACGTGGCGAAGGAAAGGCGACCGATGCGAATGAGACTGACAGTCATGCTTAGTTTCTTCCATTTTCTAATAATTGGTCCAACAGTGGATCGTTTATAACCAAGCTGCTTGACTGTATTCCTTTCCAGCCTTGTGAAGGTTTCTAATTTTGTCTCTGGTATATTTAGACAGTAATTTGGTCTTGACCATGTTAGTAGTTAAAGTCTTACTGTTTGTATGGGGTGGACAGGCGTCTATGCAACCAACGACCTCACGAGATTATCACCACTTCTACATTTCATTTTCCAACTGCAGATGGCAAACATGCACTTGAAAACAATAGAAAAAGAAAACAGTGTGAACACCATGGGTTATACTTCCGTTCTTGAACATGCGTCACAGGCTGTGTGTGTCTTTAGCTTAAGAAAGTGGGACTGAACATCACCACCAGAGTCTCAATGACCAGCCTGTTTGGCTTTTCACATCTGTTGGCACCTTGGGGGTGTAACACAAATTATTTAATCATTTAAAACCGCGTTTAGCTTTTCAAAGTTATATAAGCAAGTGGGTTGTGCTTTTAGTGATTTCACAGGGATACAATTTTTTTTTTTTTTTTTTTTACTAGAATGGTGTCTGGTTCATTCCTTTGTGTCCTCCAGCAGGATCATCAAATAGGCAGCTCAGAGTCAAGCTCTCCTCTTAAAGCAAAGCTGCACACTGCTTGAAAAAAAAAGAGAGAAGCCCAGCAGCTAAAAATGTGAACCTTTTTGCTCTTAACTTTGGCCTCTACACAAACCCTGACAGAAAAGTCCTCTCGTTTTTTTGTAGACAGTAAAGGAATTGCTGCACCATACATACTTAGACATTTTTTAAGTTTCTTTGACAGTAGCTGATGAGAAAAATCTGTTTAGCATCCCTGGGTCTTTGTTAGTTCCCAGTATGCCTGCACTTAAACAGGACATTTCAACAGCCATCTGTGGCTCTGCAAAGCCCATCATTAAAATGTCAAGATGCTCTCACATGAAAAGGCAATGATGGGCACCAAAATATCTCTCCATGATTCTTTCAAAGAGGAGTAGCAGCAAGTGGTAGATTTTTCTTTTTTTTTCTTATCACTAACCAGCATTTACATGTTTTTGTCACTGTTTGATGAACATTTGGTTGCCTCCTGTACCTTTAAGTACCTTTTTGGGAAAGGAGGTGAAAGATCTCCTTTAATCTAATCTTTCCTTTAATCTTAATGTAATCTCCTCATAAATTGGGCAGCTGAATTCGACATTGACATTTCTTCCTGTAAGACTCCCAGTAGGGCCATCATAGGATTTGTGAAATCAATTAATCTTTTTTATGGCTCTAGAGTGGCCTTCAGTTTCCTCAAATCTCCCCCGTAAATTAGGCAAATGAGCTACGATAGATCTTCCTTTCACTAATTCCCAGAAGTGTCCCAAAGCACCCTCTTGACATTGTCGAGTCTGATTTAGATGCACCAAAACCTTTGGTTTTCTGGAATCCTTAAAATAGCAAATCTAGGAATCTTTCAAAATTAGTCAAATGTATAAATTATTTTTTTCTTTTTTGCATTTCTCTTATGTCTTTCAGAAGGGTCATCACGAGATCCGTGAACTCCGTCAGTTCCATTTCACCAGCTGGCCAGACCACGGCGTTCCCTGCTACGCCACAGGATTACTGGGTTTCATTCGACAGGTCAAGTTCCTTAACCCTCCAGATGCTGGACCCATAGTGGCACACTGCAGGTGAGAACATGTGCATTTTCAATATTTGTATCTTATATCATCGATCAATTGAAAATACATTAATTCAGTTAGGAAGTGCTTCCATAGGAGAAAGGTTTAGAGTTGGCTTAAGTTAGACAGACATAGATCGAAACATAAAAGAACAAACAACGTTCCTTTCGATTATCTGATAAAGACAAATCTAAAAAGAATTCTTACAGATTTTACTTCCCCATAAAGAAAACAACAACACCTGACTTACAAAGTGGCCATTTCACCATTTCTCCTTTGGTTTCCTCTTCTCCTTCTTAAATGAGACAGAGAAATTTGTTATCAGCTTTAGTATGCTTTCTTTTCCTTTCTCTTACACACTCACTAGTACAGAATTTTTTCATGTCCATAAATTACATTGATAGTGCTAACCTTTAAAAAGCAGGAAAAAAAAAAACTCACCTCCCACTCCACTTTCAACCCATCGCCATCAGGAACAGAAGAGGAAAAAAAGTTCAAGTGACAACGTTGAGAATCCCCATGGCATCTGTGCATTTAACCTCCATGTTCTTTTTCACGGGAGGAAACAGTTCAGCGCCTGAACTAAGTCATCAGCTTGTCCAAGCTTGAAAAGGTCACCATTCTGATGAACAATAAAAAAAGGCTTTGAATAGATGCTGCGTCCTTTCATAAGAATCTAAATGTAATTCCTTCCGTGCAACATGACTCTTAGAACTGGCTTTTATGCTGGGATTACAGCTGCTGACTTGAGTATGAAAAAAGACCCATTTCTCCCAAACATGGAAATCAGTCACATTGTGTTTCTCTATTTAAAGTTTTTACCTTCAACTCTTTATATTATTTTATATTTACTTTATATATTACTTATCTTTGTTTTGCTTCTATAACACTGTACCAAATTGTTGTATGAAGGTTTGACCTTTGAGTGCATAATTCACAGGACCTGTCATGGGCTACTTTTAGACCATGACCCCTGCGTTAAACAAGGGAACAGTGTATTGGGTTTATGAAATCAAACCCTGCTCACAAAAAGTTACAGACATTTAAAAGTTAACATTTTAGGGAAAAGAAATGATTTTAACTTTTTGGACTTATCTGAAATGTAGTCAAGTCTAAACATATGAATCTACACTTTTTAGAACTACTCACACAAAGGGTTGTTGAACAGGAAAAATGACAACAAGTGACCATGAATGCACTTCTTAAGTTAAGGTTTTTCATGATTTTTGTTCAGGTTCATGTTTTCATTCACTTACCAGAAAAATAAATCAATTTCTAAACCCTGTAAATGGTAACAAATTGTAATTTAGGTATTTTTGTGAGTTTTTTACATTTTTTATAAAGCCTAACAAGCAAGCGATCTAAATTATGTTTAAAAATATTGAAACAGACTGCCATGTTTTATTCAAAGAAACCTGGTGCTATGTTTTACAAAAACTCTGATAATAGCTGAGATAGGTTTTGCTGAAGTGGTTGACATTGGCTTTACACTTGAACACCAACCTCACTTTATTTCATTTGAAAATTGCTGAAAGTCAACAGAAAACCTCAATTGAGTTAAATTTTTCTTGAACTGCAGACTGTTCTTGTCAACCTCGATTACATCCTTATCATATCCAGAATGCGAGTGAATGCTGAGGGTTCAGTTGAAATGCAGCTCAAGGTTTCAAAATGAGAAATTCATAAAGGACAAATTGAATGGCAAGTGGGTGAGCAGAAGTGGAGAGTGAAAGGAAACAGGAGACAGACAAATGAGGGGAAGTGAGGCATAAACAGACAGTAAAGAGGGAAGTATGTGGACAGACAAGCAGGAAGTTGTGGCAGTCACTTCCAATATCTTGGGGGCACGCTGATGCCATTGTCCTGTGTCACGGGGCTTTCAAACACACACATACACACACAAACAGAGACCCGGCAGTATTCTGGTTTCAACATTAATCACAGACGCTGACAGGTAATCTGCTGGGGCGCTACCTCTTTTTCTACCCCCCCCTCTGTGTTGTTATCTTCCTCTCCTCACTCCCTCTCTCTGAAGCTGTCTCTGTAAACTGTCGGATGGATTATAAAATGAAAGATGGTCTTCTCGCCTCCTTCACTTGGTTTTCTCTCCATCCCTCCATCCAGACCTCCTCTTGTCACTCGATCTCTCCCCCTGTGGTGCCCACTGCCATTGTTCATGGCCGCTAGCCTTTTTAACAGTAGTGGCTGTCTGTGGCCTCTTCTCCTCTCTGCTCATTCAGTCCAGTCTTCTCCATCTGTCCTGGCCCTCCAAGCACTGTCATCCAGAGTGTGTTGCTTCAACACATAACACTGGCTTTTAAAATATCCACATTTTCATGGACGTTTAAGAGAAACAAAAGCCAACTCAGAGTCAAGTTTGTTTTGAGAGTCACCTTTTGCTTCCAAAATTAATGGATTGAAAGACTTTCATCGGCTATTATCAACATTTTTGGTCTGAACTGGTTCAATTAAAGCAATATCTGGAAATACTTTTTTTTCCTTAGGTTTATATAAATACATATACATTTATATATAGATATAATTAAGCTTAACATTGAATTTCTCAGTATGTCTTTATTCAAATCATTGTGAATGAGAAGCCGACAAAAATATGAAGCTGGAAAAAGCTTCTAGGTGTGACATAGGACCTACAATGAAGCCACAAGTTCCCTGCGTAGCTCCACTCTGGTGCATCCATATGCAAATGGCCGTAGAAGAAGACAAAACATTTTTTTTCGTAAACAAACGTGGCTGTGGCATAGGGCGAGATGATCTAAGCGTGCTTTTAGTATATTATTACTGTTTTAATGACTGTTCGCTCATAATTTTCTAATTATGCGGCCAAGAATAAAGCACTGGCCGCACTGACCCAAAAAGAAGGGTTAGGGTTTGGTTAATACATACCAGCAACAACATTTAGCCCTGGATGCACTTAAAATCAGTGTGGGCAATGCAGCAAAATGCATCTTAGCCACATGTAAATACGTGGAAACAACATCAGCCTTTATTTTGTCTGGACACGATTGGAAGGACAAATTCACATGATTGTTTGCGCAGTTTCTCAGGACTGTGCGGACCGGCATTTCGCCAGCTCATACACCTTTCCGAAGCTGCTCGGAGACACAGTTACATTACAAATGAGGTGACATTGTTGACAGTCAAGTGAAATAGAAAAAAGAAATTGTGGAAAGCGTCCACATGGGATTTTGTCATGATTGTGGTCCACAAATTCCAGACGCACTGCTTTTCAATGGAGTTGGTTGGAAATGTTGTCTGAAAAGTGTTAACATAAAAAGAAAAAAAAGCTAAAAAATAAACACGTTTTATAAATAATCACGTTGTGTTTTTTTCAGCCCTCTCAGCTGCTTGTCTATTTTTAGTGTATTTATGTGCGTAGTAAAACAAATCTCTTCTCCTTAATTTCAAACCTTTTGTTTGTTTGTGTGTTTGTATCTGTAGTGCCGGAGCTGGGAGAACAGGCTGTTACATCGCTGTGGATATCATGTTGGACATGGCAGAGAATGAGGGAGTCGTGGACATCTTCAACTGCATCAGAGAGCTGAGGTCCCAGAGAGTCAACATGGTTCAGACTGAGGTAGATGAATCCGTACAAATCACTAGCATTATGTCTGGAACTGTGGAATCAAGAAGTTCACATCCATTCAGATTTTAGATTTTCAAGTTCAAAATATGGAGCATCTATTTTTTTAAGATGAGGTACTGACTTACTTGATGTTTTTTTTAAACAAAATGTTCTAAATTGTTCTAATTTTGTACAATCAATCTTTTTTTGATTGTCTGTGTTTTCAGATGTTGGCTCTTTCATTTTGAAGCAGAAGGGTTCATTTCTTCTCTAAGCTGACTTAAGCCGACTTAATCCATCCTGTCTCTGCTTTCCATTTGTGCTCCTGATTAAAATCTTTTATATCCAAAAAGTAAACTTTTCCAGCAATAAAACACAGACTAATTTTCAGACTGACGGATCATCTTCCAAGCCTGAAATTGCCTTTTGAATGGGTTTTAGAAGTGCTTGGTTCGCTGAAGTAACCTAGGGCATCCCATTGAGTGTTTTTATGTGCCAGCACAAGTAAAAGGGTACATTAGTATGTGTGTCTGTGTGCGCATACTCGTGTGTTTTAATATCTCTCGAAACCAAGCTAAATGCATCCTGCCTTGCCTTTTGAATGTGTGGGAGCAATTTGTGTCAGTGTCGAAGCTGCTTGCCGCTATTATAATCCTGCTCCACACAACACAAAGCAATTAATCTTTTAAAAGTCACAGGAGACTGCATGTGGGTCTAAACGCACATGTGTGAGTGCATATCCCTCTGTGCTTGCCCATTTTGTGTGAGCACACGTGCATGCACCAGTATGCATACCTGCGTTTTTGCATGCAAGTGTGTATCTGTGGAGTAGGTAATGTTCAGGAGAGGTCATTTTGGTAGTGCTGTTAAACTCTGCTCTTAACTTGAAGGGCAATAATTAGCATTCAGTATAGAGGAGACTGAGGGACAACGCTGAAAACAAATTGAAAAGTAAGAGGTAGAAAAAAACATTGGTCAAAGAATGAAGCTGATCTGAAGGTAAAGTAGATAGCAGGACAGACTTGTAAATCAGGATGCTGCTGTAGATTGTGGTTGCAGATCTTTTTACCAACAGGGACCAAGGGAAATACTATTGCAAAAACTCTTTCACTCACCTTCTGGGTTAGATTGAAGCAGTCACATTCAAGTCAGATTAAATCGACATTGTGCCTTAACACAAGCGTGTTATTTGCTTTAGAAGCCTGTTTATTGACGGTTATCTTAAGAAAGTCTATGTTTTAATTTGCAAGTTCATCATGTAACATTTGTCAAGGAGGTTTCATGTTTGTTGACTCAGAACCTCTTTTTTTCTGGTTGTAGGAACAGTATGTGTTTGTCCATGACGCCATTTTGGAGGCGTGCCTGTGCGGGAACACCGCCATACCAGTGTGTGACTTCAGAGCGATTTACTACAACATTAGCAGAATAGACCCACAGACCAACTCCAGCCAGATCAAAGATGAGTTTCAGGTGAGCTGGTTTTATATTTCTGCAGTAACTCCATATTGATTGATTTATTGATGTCCTTTTATTTTCAGACACATAAGAAAGCTTAATAAACATAATAAACAACCCCAACCAAACAAAACCTAACACATAGTCCACAGACTGCTTCTGTGTTACGCACCTCCCTTTCATAAACATATTCCATCCTCTGCTCGTTTTTTCTGCTTTGCTGCATTTCTTTCTATGCATCTTCATTTATTAGCTGCTGCTAAGCATTTCAGGACTTTATTATGCCTCCACGTAAATCTCCCCTGTGACAAGTTTACTTTACATCCTGACAAAATGGGCTAAAGTTAAGCTTCCCCTAAACACAATAAACATGATGGATCTTCACTTTTCTGTCTATTCAAAATAAGGGGAGATAAAAGCAAGTCATGCATCAATTTTAGCAAAAAAAATGTATTTGGCTCATCTCCATCTCTAAGAGGTCTTTCCAAGTTTTCTTTTCTCTTCACCTTCAAATCTCATTCATTGACCTTATGTCACCTTTACAGATCTTGCAGCCTTTTCTTGCTTTTCAATTTCCTCTAAAACCAGCTGTCTCCCTTTAGCAACAGTTGCTCTGCACCAAAGTGTCCTAATTAGTACATTTCTAATGATAAAAAAGTCAAATTTCTCAAATTTATTTACTTATATAAAAGGAGTATTGTAGAGTTTTGTGGTAAAATATCAATGTTGGAGCACCATAATTATAGTTTGCCAGGAAGACCAAAAGCATCTATGTAGTTTATCCCATTATCCCAACTCTAATCTGCTGTCTTAGGTTAGAAAACTACCCTTTAAAATTAAGACTGTTGTGACTGAGAGGTGTGGATATACTTGTCAACATACCATTTATGTACGCTCAAGTCAGTGGAAGTTGCCCTCCAGACTGAAGCCTCTTTCCTCCGAAAAAAAAAAAAACTAACTTTAAAGCTCTAAAAATAGGTTTGATCACCACTGTAAAAACCAGGAGAGAAGTTGTACACCTTGAAATGATTCCTTCTTTCAACTCCTACCTTTCTGCTGTAAGTTTAGATGTAGTAAAACAGAAATAAATGTCTTGCAACTTAGGACTTTGAATTGAAACATTGAAGTACGCAGAATCTCCCTACATCAAATGTCCCTACATCAAGGATAGGACAACTACATGCAATTCTCACATCTTTTTTCACGTTACGCTTGTATGTTTAAGATACTCTACACAATAATTCCAGTTTTTGAATAGCTTTATCAAAAAACCTAATAAATAATCTTGTATATAAAGTAAAGCAGCTCAGCTATGACTCTGAAACTGTAAAGGGAATCAGTGTTCTGTAACAAGCATCACCTCTGGGACACTTGTGAGATTTTTTATGTCTTGGAGAGTTTGACTGCAGTTCAACTTTTTTCAAGCAGCTTTGTGTGCTGTCTGATTGTCTGATTGTGGTTCTGTAATTCTAGCCTTAAAGACCCTCTCATATGAAAAGTGTGTTTTTCGTGTTTTTAACATGTTCTTGTAGCATTTTCTTCTAATGGAGAACATACAAAAAGGAAATATCTTTATGTGTGTATTGTTCTTTTGTTTAAATTGTAATTAATCAGGAGCAGACAAAAAAAGCAAAGTGAAAAATCTTATAGTCGTTACATACAAACTACAATCTACAGGCTGCAAGCTCCCTGCTCTGCTCCTTTCCAATGCATCCACTTGCAGACAATCAGATCCATGTACGTCTTCATTTCCCTTGTTCAAGCTGTCATCTGGCTCAGAACTGTACGTCTGGATATCTCTGACATTGCTTGCCATTTTTGTTGCACCAGTAATGTTTGGTTGGGGGTGTGAGGGGCTATAAGCTGGTAGGAGAGCATGTAAACAAAGGAATCATGGGAAATTAGCGGAGGCTAACTCCACAACAACAGTCCCACCCACAACTCAGAGAGGAATTTCTAATCAACTACTCTGTAAAAACTATCTCCTAGAAAACAACACACTGGGAACCACTTCTATAGATCAAAAGATGATGGAGTGGGACTTTAAAAGAATGCTAAAAAAGTCAAACTTTTTTTTCTATTATTATCCTGGTTAGTTTTAAGTTAGTCTGGTCCTCTTCTGTTTGATGAAGCTTCAGCTCAACATTTTGCTGCTTTTCTTGTTTTAGACAAATCAAAGTGGACTGACATCCTTTTTTTTGCCCGTCAGACTCTGAACATTGTAACCCCAAGAGTCCGTCCAGAGGACTGCAGCGTGGGTTTGTTACCCAGGAACCATGACAAGAATCGCAGTATGGATGTTCTCCCAGCAGACCGATGCTTGCCTTTCCTCATATCTGTGGATGGAGAGAGCTCCAATTACATCAATGCTGCATTGATGGATGTAAGTTCATACACAGAGCTTTTGCCATTCTTCAGCTGAAACCGATTTCCCCTTTAGACCTTTTGCACTGCTACAATTTTTTACATTATTTCCAAAAAAATCAAATTGGTTTGCTTTTGTGGTTTCTTTCAATCGTCAGAGTCACAAACAGCCAGCAGCCTTCATTGTTACGCAGCATCCTTTGCCAAACACCATAAGCGACTTCTGGAGGTTGGTGTTTGACTACAACTGCTCCTCCATTGTGATGCTCAATGAGATGGATGCAGCACAGGTAAAACCCCATGTCTGTCTCCACTCACTGGATTTTTTTATTATTAAAAAAACTATTCTGACAGCCACAGAAATACTAATTAAACAGGAATTGAAAAAAAAATGTCTGTGAAATATGACTCACACTTGTGTAGTTCGGCCTGCATTTTGAAATGTGTTTGCTTTTAGCAAAAGCATGTAAAACCAAACTAAAACCCTAATATTATTTGGAAATCTACTTTGTAAAATTATTCTGGGTCAGAAATGGTCATTTATAACTCTAATAACAAGTCAGTTGCATGTTAGGAACATGCTCTTTTTCTGGTCCCCAACAAAACTCAAAGTATTTCCTTTGACTGCTTTGGAATGAAATTAATTTTCTTTTTACCATAAATTTCTTTTTTAGATCATTTTTTTAAATTTTCAATCAATATATTCATATAGAACCTTTTATAAAAAAATTATTTGTGCAAATTTCTTTCCAAAATACATCCACTAACATACCTTTCAGGTCAGAGAAAAAGCAGGATTTTTAAAGAAAATAGCAGTTTACTCGAATGGTTTCAATAAAAATAATAAAATAAATGCAGAATGAGCTGGGTCACACAGGCTCCTGCCTCCATTATCTCAATTTTCAAGTAGGAAAAAAAACCTGCAGCCTTAACTATTGGTCCAAGCAACCATTGCCAAGCGAGCCAGCCAGCCAACAACACAACCTGAAGTAAACATAAATAGACCAGTCACTGCCAAAACCCCCCACAAAACCTTACTAAAGGCAAAAAAGTCAATCTTACAGCTGCAGCCATATGAAAAAGCAGAAAGGATCATTGACATGAATTTTTTTTCATTAAAACAATTTTTAGCCTTAGCTTTAGCATTATGTTTTCTAATACAAACAAATAAGTGAAAGTGCAAATATAATATAATATATATTATATATCTAATATAATATATTTTATTCAAATATAAAACTAAATATAAAAGACTTCATTAGATTTCTAAGATCACGTGTATAAGGATTTTAAAACTTGGTAAATAAACAAACCCATGTCAGTTATTTATGAGGTAAAAATAAAAAGACTAATATTTTGAAAATGTGTGTGAAACTAATCCCTCCGTTCCTACAACAATTAAAGACGAGCCAGGTGCTGTTGATCAAAAGCATTTATTACCAGCTACTTGTCACCAAGGTTGAGTATCTCTTTAAAATCAGTTTGTTAGTTTGCAGTGTTCAGGTGTGCATCAACACAATGCAAACATTTAAAATACCAGTCTGTGAAGAACTGTAAACACTCATTTCAACTACTCTGAACTCATTTCTGCTTAAGTAGTAATAGATACTCATAGATAAAATGAGTTAAAGTGCTTGTATTGTAGTGTTTTTACACTTTTTTTTGTTTTTTACAGCTATGCATGCAGTACTGGCCAGAGAAAAACTCATGCTGCTACGGCCCAATTCAAGTGGAGTTTATTTCAGCAGATATTGATGAGGACATCATCAACCGAATCTTCAGGATCTGCAACATGGCCAGGGTAATTATGGCTTTAATTACCTCTGCAGTGCATCCCGTGGGGCTGTAGCCCTGAGTGCTGGAGTACATTGCAGAAGGCTTGCTGGTTCTGGTTTTATCATTAAATCGGGATATTGTGGGTGCTTTTGCAGTGTTGAGCCAAACAGTTGAGCTGGAGTTTCAATCCTGAAGTATTATGTCCTTAAGCAAAATGCCTAACACGATATAGCCTTTAACTGTAAAACCTGATTTGTGAGGTGCCGTTGCTAAGCATTTCTGGTAAGTGCTAATGAAATTATTTGAGGCTAAAAGAAGAAACAGATTACAAAATGCAACAACAACAAACAAATGAAAAAGAAAAAAATAACTGAAGGAAAGTTACTCTTGACAAGTTTTGAACATTTTAACATATGTCAAAATGTTCAAAACCTACTTTACAGTGGTCCCTTGTAGTTCAGTTCAAAAAATAACAGGAAGTAGACAAAATCCACAAAGTGAAATTTAGCTTTATTTATGGCAATAATTATAGATGGTTTTAGGGAAATAAACCTCTTACAATTCAAATTTTATAAACTTTTCTTAGACAGACATGAACATGACATGAAGAGTTATGTGGATTTGGTGAGCTGAATGCATAATGTACTGGAGTCATGGCACGAAGGAGGTTGACTGACAAGGTCTCCAGTAAATCTAGACACAGAACACAATGCATTGCAGGAAAAAAAAAAGCATGCAAAACTGCACTAATGCAATCAGAGATATATTTAGACTGCGAAAGATGAACAAAGTACCACTGTACTCCCTTTTTAAGATCGTCTTCCAAACCTTCCAAGCCAAGCCTGTTGTTGTTTTTCAATGGTTCGATTAATGGCATCAGGTAAACTTTATGCTAATTTTGGGGGGAAATTCAATCTAGTTGGTTTTACTCTTGTTGAGTATGTCACATATTAAAATATTTAGCAGAGTTTTTAAACTGTTTTCATTGTAAGGGTTTTTTTTCCTTCTTGAGGAAAAAGATTGTCATTTTGTCTTTGGTCCAGGACATCAACACAAATGTTGTATCGAGTGTTTTTGCCACACTGGGGTATCTATACCTGAAAATTGAAAGCAGCAAAAACTTGCAAAGGAAAAGCCTGTGCAATATTAACAAATCCTTTTTGGACCACTTTTATATTGAATGGCTTTTGTTTAACAGAGTACAGTGAGGAAGAAGATCTTTCTCCTATAGTTCTGCCCCTTCTCTTCTTATCTTCTACCATCCTGTTTGCCCATGTAACTCCTCATCTCATTTTCTCACCCATCCGTGACAGAACAACTCAAGCGGTGCCCTATCGTCTGCTAGCTCCTACAAAGAGCAGTGAACTCTCCCCACAGCACTGCTCGATTTTCTTCCTCTCTCTCTCTTGCTCTCAAACACATCACCAGTGTAGTGTGAAATGGCTCATATCATTCCCATAACTGCACATCTCACTGTGAGAGCAGCTCTGAGATACCCCAGACTGTACTGCCACACACTAAGCCATCAAATGAGGAAGGAAATTGAGAAAGAAACAAAGGGTGGAGAAATGAGACTATGCAAAATCAAATGAGAATAAAAAAGAATTATGATGAAAGATGGTAGTATGAGGGTGATAGTGACATGGTTGGATAGTGCAACAAGGTCTCATGTTAGTCATGTTCTTATGGGGTTTTTTTCCCCAGTTTTTAAAGTGACTTGAACTGTTATACATACAGTATAGAAATATCTGAGTTACTATAGAAAGGCTGAGGTGGAAAAGAGACGAGCAAAATCTGGGAATATGTGCTGACAATAGAGAGATGGTAATGGAAGAAAATATAGTGGTTCTGCATGTGTTTAGTTATGTGTCTAAATGTCAATGTGCATATGCATGTGTTCCAGCCATAGCAGTTAATCAGTCTGACAGTAATTGTAGGTTTTGGTATTTTAAATGGTGGATGCCAACCGCCTTAGGCCAGACATTCCAAAACAGCTTATGTGTGGCATGAAACTGATTTAGCATTATGAGACATGAAGTAAATCAAGTTTTTTCTTCTTCTTTCAAAAGCAAGAACTAATTGAAACACAAAGCTTGCTACAACTCAGAAAATGTATTATTGTCAGCCAAGTGTCCTGTGGATGATGAGTAAAATAAACTCCCAATCAGATTGTCTTTTTGACTTTCCTAACTGACAGTCAAGATAGACAGGATTTACCGCTGTAACACTTCATGTTTTTCTCCTTAGCCACAGGATGGTTATCGCCTGGTGCAGCACTTCCAGTTCATTGGTTGGCCAGCTTACAGGGACACGCCTCTTTCTAAGCGCTCTATTCTCCAACTGGTCAGAAGGTTGGCTAAGTGGCAGGAGCAGTATGACGGCGGGGATGGAAGGACTGTGGTACACTGCCTGTAAGTGTGACACATGCCTGCATGTTTTCAAGTAAAATGGTCTGAAATCTGGCTAATCCTGCAGCTTTTTCTTTCACTGCTCTGTTCCAATATATGAAAAACTTTGTCTCATATAATCCCACACAAACTGCAATTATTCATGTCCCCTTCATGATCAATTTTCAAATGGTTGACACTCACTACCAAATTCGAATCCCTCATTGGTCAAAGTTTGACCCCTTTAACTATCAACACACATTCAGTGGTCGCACGTTTTGTACTTGGGAGCCCAAAAAACTGGCTTGAAAAATTGCACAGTAACGCGTGAACACAAGTTTTGAACGCGGAAGCCAGAAACGCACGTTTCCAAGCCTGGTAGAAACTCATTCAAACAATCTGCAAGCATGCAATTTAAATTAAAGATGTACACATAATGCCACATGTCATCACGAGTTGTCACACCTTAACTTTTGAGCTTTTTCATATTTTTGACTCACATCAAAATAGCATTTTGCTTCATATTGTTCATTTTGGTAATTGTAAGAAGTAGCTGGCAATGTAAAAAAAAAAAAAACTGTTCATAACATGACTGGAGAATTATACGCCGTTGCAACTTTCTGTGACAATCATTTCATTCTGCAGCCAGTGACTTGACCCCACCCACAGACAGACTGCTGAATCCTTCTCATGCTTAGATTATTAAAGAGATGCTTGCAGTTGGTGTAAAGAGATGTTAGCACTTTTGTTTGTTAGTTTTTTTCTTAAATATTCACATTATTGCAATATGAAAGACCTCTTTTTTTTTTTGA
The DNA here is from genome assembly GCA_014656515.1 of Oryzias celebensis. Classification (NCBI taxonomy): domain Eukaryota; kingdom Metazoa; phylum Chordata; class Actinopteri; order Beloniformes; family Adrianichthyidae; genus Oryzias; species Oryzias celebensis. The sequence goes on from BNCR01000005.1 coordinate 12,863,654, forward strand.
GAGAAGTCTGCATCAACATTTGTAATTCATGTCATACCTGAAACAAAAATCCTATGAACAAACAGATGCTTCAGTCTACATGAAACAGAATTGGTCTATTTTGAACTTTGTTGTTTGACTTTAACAGTTTTCATAGAGATCACAATCATAAATTATATAACAATTTATTTTCTTAATACTTTCATTTTTTCTGTTTTGCTTCTTTTAAATACATTTGATGCAGATCATTGGTGCTGTTAAATATCTGCAGCGTCACACTCAGCGTCATTTTGCCTCCCCACAGCAGAACAAATTAGGCTGATAATAAAAGAAGAAAACAAGCTGCAAAATCTATAGAAAGCAGATTACATGGAAGTTCCTAACAATAGCACAATAATATAAGCAGTCATTCTTCAAACATTGCCTTTAGGATATTACTGATGCTCATCCAATCAGGCGTCCCTGACAGTTCAGTAGACCAGCCAGACTGTTTTTTTTTTCCATTTCATTTTTTCCAAAGTAAGTCTTTTGTTGCTTTGCTTTCCTGCTTTGTGTTAAGTGATACATTTTAGATAAAAAGTCATCAACCAATTCTTAAAATCAGTATTTTAAAAAGTGATCAAACATAGTGATTCCAGATTGACAAGAACCAACTAGTTGTTCATAAATAATTGGACCAGAGCGACCCCTAAAACTGCAACACTTGGATGGTATCTGCATATGTCAATATTTTCTGAATCTGTGTGGTCCAATCCATCAGCTACCGACTTACATAATTGAAAAGTAAAAAAATTGTACATTTCATAGAAAATGGTGAGAATAAACAAACATGTTCACTTAAAAAATGGGCTGGTACTAGTTCTAATGATGCATTTGTAAAACATCCAATATCTTAAAAAACTATTGTAGAAAAAAATCTATTCCTCTTTTCTGCACTGCTTATAGCAGCTCCAACAGTGTTTGAGAAAACAAAAAACAAAACACATTAGTTTCTATTTTACAACACTGAAATAAGCTTGTTTGAGTGTAATGGTTAAAGTTATCGGTTAAGAAATATTAACAGAGCACCCCTTTTTTTCACTTTAATCAAGGGTGTATTTAAAAGTGTGTCCATGAAGAGCTACACTCAAGTTAAGATACCATTTCACATTTTTGAGAAACATAGTTGCTGTTGATTTACGGAAAAATTAGGTTCTGATAAATATGCTCATTCAGTGCTTTTTTTATCCTTCATTAAAGTGCTATACAGTTACAAGCCCCATTCACCACCCATTCATCCACTCTACCTGACCATTGTTTTTTTTATATATATTTTTAATAAGGTTGTATAATATACCTTAAAATGATTATGCTTTTACCTAACTGAGGGCATGCTAATAAATGAAGCAAAAGTAATAACACAGAAATAAGTAGAGGATAGTATTATTGGCCTTACAAGTTCCAACATTGGTAAAGGTAAATGATTATATTATTATGTTACTACAAGGACACCCACAGAAGTAACAGGACATTTGAAAGTGTCTAGTGTTGAAAGTGTTTAGTTCTATGAAATAAATCAGATAATAATCTGTCAACTGGGATTTTCCTATGATTTTATTTACAAAATCAATTTGGACAGACAACGAATAGATTATTGTTGGCATGGTGACAGCTTATTTCTGCTGAACAGCGTTTCTCAAGTGAGGCAGTGTTGTTCATGTAATCTTTAATTCGTCAACTATCTAATTTCTGACAATCCTCTTTAAAAAACACATGAAAACTAAAAGCTGAACTTTAGTTTTCATGCAACTGTAGTTGTGATGCTTGGCCTTTTGTGGGTCTGAGAGACAGTCAAAAATCTAAGAAAACTTAAACCCGTAAGACCAGTTATTGTGGATAAACTACCACCTGTATTGATTTAAAAGACTTGGTAAAAGCAGTGACAAGGAGAAACATGATGTTTCAATCAGCAGTGCGAGAAGATTGATTATTTTTCCTGCTCTTTACACGTCCTGGGGCTTGCTGCTTGATAGGTCTTTAAATGGTGAGCACATGTCTCAATTTCAGCAAATACAGGCGGAAAACCTTTTAGAGCTTTGCAGGGAGTGGCACACTTAATGCAGCAATCTGTTTGTGTTTTTCATAATGCTTTGTAGATGGACATTTTAGATGGTGTGCAACAAAAAAGAAAGAAGCATTCACAGCATGTCTCAGCTCTTATCTGCAATAATGCGACTTGGAGTTTTTTAAAGAGCACTTAAGACTTTACATACAATTTCCACAGCTTTGCTCTTATACAGCACAAGATAATACATTTTACAAACTAGGCTTTCTGTCATCCATTAATTTTCTTAGGGTTGCTGTAAACATTGGTCTTCTCTGAGACACCCATAAAGTGTAGTCCTTTGAGCTAAACTGTAGATTTTTGATGAATGTTGTCTCCCTCTAATAATATTTTTCAAACAGAGACCCTAATTATCCGACTCTCTGATTTTACAGACAGGTTTAAAATTGTGATGTTAGGGATACATCAGTTTCAAGTCGAGATGCACTCAAATCAGCCTGGAAAGGTTTTAGATTTGGGCATTAAGTCACATAAACAGGCCTGACTGACCAACTAGGATCATATTTTGCATGTTCAAATTTATCTTAAATGTTTATTTATTTCCTTTGTGTGAATTCATTGATTGGAATCAGTCATCTGCTTTTAGTCATTTACCTTGACTATAGCTGCAATGAGCATCTAGGCCACATGTATATATCTGTGTGAAAGCTGAAAGGTGTAAATTTGGGCATATGTGATAAAGAAGGAGAGACAGCAGGATTATTTCTTCATTCCAAGCGCTATTTAGTCTCCTCTCTTCCACCAAAGACAAGGAGCCACTGGATGAATCTGGGTGTAAAGAATAGTGGGAAAGGATTGTTCTGTTGGAATTCCCCGATCAGGAGTGGAAGCAGTCTGGCCGTTCGTTTGCACGAATTCACATGGTTTCACAGGACTGCTCGGGGCTCAGAGCGGCATTTCCACATTCAAAACACACACCGTTCCGGAGCCGCTCCTCTGCTCAGAGACACGGTTCTTCTGAGTCCAGCAGCTTGCTAACGCAGAGCAGCTGGCTGAACCACGTTTCAAAACCTCCTCTGCTGCGCACACCGTAACAAAGCACACACACAAACACACACGCACCCCAGACACAGACCTCCAAGGTCCGGACTCTCCGCTCGGAGAAACGATTCTCCGTGCTCCAAAGCCACACACTGTCTACACATGACGAAAAACCCAGTGCAGTAATTACCCACAATCAGAATAAATTGTTTACATGGACTACAATCAAATCAACAATCAGTAAAACTCACCCATCTCGATTGGAATGAAATTGTGATCCAAATGAGTCTGATCGGGTCAGACTATTCAGAATGGTGTGTTTACATTAAGTATTTTTATTCTGGTCAGGTTTTTATTTCGATTACTTGTGTCCATGTACACGCAGCTAATGTCACCAGAGCCTTGACCTTTTTTTGGTTTTCTTAGACTTTTCTACTTTATATCCAGTAAAAAGTTGGCCTCAAGTACATATGTAATGCATCTCCTCAAATGTTTTTCTTTCTGCAAGTTTTGATGCCAAAAAAGCCTCTAAAAAGCCCTCACTAACCTGAAGCCAGGGCAGAAATGTATGGCATGAATGGTTTTGCAATCTATATTTTAGCCACAATTATTGATATTCAGTGATGAGAAACTGAGATGTGCATAAAAGTATCAAACTGAAAAGAGTATTCAAATGTAAACTGACATATTAAATTACTGCGACTGCTCAGCTGAGTGGACTGTGAACGCGTGAGTGCTGGACAGATAATGCATACTTTCAGACTTTCGTGGCAGCTGTCTCTCCACCTCTCAGAATCAGAATGTTTTATTCAGTATGAATGCGGAAAGAATTCATTCGGAACCAAGTGAAATGAAAGTCAGGAGGTGTTTTTCATGGCCGGTGGTCTGAATGCTGACTAAACTAAACCCAAAGCGTACCTGAATGCATGAAAAGATCTCTATTAGCTGTTTGAAGGGCCAAATGGAACTGATCAAATTCATATAATCCATCAGTACAGCAGAAAACATTTGATTTCATTTGAAGTCTCACTGTAACTCTGTTAGACCTTACACAATTTGGTTTACAATATGGATTCATGTTGTGTGTTCCAAGTAATTAACTGACATAAGAGGGTATTGTTAATGTTCACTAACAAAGATTTCTTTTGGATCATTTTTTTTCCCCTTTCCCACTCCTGTTGTTCTGCAGTACCGGAGGAGGGCGTTCGGGAACGTTCTGTGCCATCTGTAGCATCAACGAGATGATCCAGCAGCAGAATATTGTGGATGTTTTCCACACTGTCAAAACACTGAGGAACAACAAGACAAATATGGTGGAGACTATGGTAAGAACTAGACATTTTTGAAGCAGTACAACATGTAAACTATGCCGTTTTTAAGATTAGACAGAAGAGTTTTGATCAAATCTTTTAACAAAGACAACATGTGGTTGGCTAGGTCTAACCTCTGCAATTTTTCTTGTTGCGGTTAATGATTAAAAAAAAACGATGCTAATGAGCCAAATGTGCGCATTAGTTATTGTATTCTAATTGATTTATTATCAATACATGTTTGGAATGCAAGAGTGGATTAACTGTGGACCAAATCTTTCCTGTCTTCAATGACTCAGCTCTCACAAACATATAAGGTGTTTTCTAAATGCTTTTACTCACATCAAAATAATTTGGGTTTATTATAGTCAGAGACAATGGCAGAGCAAGAACATTGTGGGGGGGGGGGGGGGGGGGGGGGGGGACAAAAGTTAATTAGTTATATGTTGCGTTTAAGACTTTTAAGTGGCATTTGAATGTGGCTGTTTAAAACCTTTTTCTGGGTTTATACTTTTTTTTCCTATAGCATACTGATTAAGGTGAATAACTATCATTTTAATGTTTGCATTTGTATTGCCAATGTTTAAAAAACAAGGTTTTTAACCCCCATGACTCTGCTTAGGACCAAGCAAGTGAAGAAAATGGACAACGGATAATGGATGTGTACTCTTTGAACACCACCAATTTTGCGCACTGCCAGAAAATTAAAAGTCTATGTGATGTTTAAAATATTCCTAGTCTGAACAAACTCTGAGGAATTTAGACGGTACCATTGCTTGAATGTGTGAAAGGTGGTTCCATGACCATTGTGTCTGAGACTGTTTTTTTGTTGTACTCCTTCACAGGAACAGTACAAGTTCTGCTATGAGGTGGCTCTGGAGGCCCTCAACTCCTTCTGATTGGAATCTGCAATTTTCCACTGATGCTGCCTGTCATTCCCGTCACAACACTGGGACACACAAAGTGCAAAACTGCTTCTTATTGACCTGAGTCCTTCTTGAGCGCATGTGTGCCTGTGTGTGTGTTTGAAAGTGTGTGCATGTGTCTGAAGAAGAGAGGGCATGTTGGCATACGTGTGCTTGTGTATATCTATATGTGTGCCTGTGACAACACACACTCACCACTTGTACATATGAATGGGAGGGGGTTGACAAACAGACACACGTAATTTTAAATTGTGTGTTTGCTGTTGCCAAACGCAGGACTCTACGTGCTTGTACAAAGAAGACAACAAAAAAATATGTTAAAAAACGAAATCAGATGTTTAAAAGAAGCATCACTTTTTTCCTTCATTCTTATTTTTGTCCTCTCTGCCAGGCCGTGATGTGACTACTGTACAGTATCTTCTTTTTAGATATACTCTCCACCTTGAATGTTGTCTCCCTCAGAAGGCTGGAAGCACACTGAAAGACTTCCTTTTTTTGACAGGCTGAATCAATTTCTAATCAATGAACAGCTGTTAGAGATGAATAGTTTTGCAGACAGTGCCTCTTGTCCAGGTAAATGTTGAAACTTTGTACTTGTGTTACAATCGCCTCAAAGAAAAAGCCATTTTTTTCTTACTTTTTCTTCAAACTGCATTAAGTCCAAATCAATACAACTTGTACTTCAGATGAGCAGTGCCACTTTGTCCATCACAAAGCAAAACTAAGGAAGTTGTTAGATGGAATAGGCGTCAATAGAACAGACATAAACAACATTGCACCAACAACCAGAAGGGAAATATGCTTTACGTTATGGGAGTACGCTCCTTTGTTTTTTCTTAAAAAAAATAGTTTAGTATGTTTGTGTGATCAATATGTTAATTGGAAGATAAAACTATCAGAGTGCCTCATTTTTTATTCAAAGAAAGTAGTTTCGATGCTTCTTGGAGTAACCATATTAATACAGTACTTATATCCTCACATGAGGCCTCACAATAATGTCCTTACTGACTTTGTCAGTGGATGGCATAACCAACTTAGTTATTCCTAAATGTTATTGGTTAACCAATATACAAAGCCAGGATCTACCAACCTATTAGTGGCAATTTAAGAAACTTTATAGTTCAAGTTGTTAATTCTTGATTAGTTATTCCATCAGGAAAAGGCTTTTGTTGTGAAAAGGTTTCTGCTATTTGGTTGACATGAGAAATTCTGTCAAGAATCATTGACAAAGAGCATCCCAGGTAGAGTTGACTATCTTGCATAAAAATGGGCAGGCAACCAATTGCAGGCCATTTTCCAACAAATTATATCTAAGATATTGTGTGGAACTCATTTTAAAGCCATTTTAAAGTCAGCAAAACACCTGTGGAGTGCATGAGGAAACTCTCAAGATCCCCTCGAAGCTGGGGCAAAAAGCCAGCCAGCCACAGCCAGGCCTGTAATCTGGGAGTCAGCCAGTCAAACCTGAGGGTGTCAAGTAGGCAAGCAGTAGCCCTGCAAGTTTTAGAGCCTTAGTTGTGAGCCAAGTGTGGAATTAAACCCACAATCTCCTTGTAAAGACAGTCACTGCAATGATCCCTGTCTTTGATTTTTAAACAAGAATTTAAATCCATGATTATTGTGCATCCATGTTTGGATCAGGATTGCAGACTCTAGAGTTACACTCGACTTTAATAATGTCCGCTGCAAAATATGTCAATTGATCACTTGACATATTTGAACAGCATGACATATTTAAATGTAAAGTATTTTCTGTTTACCACCCTTTCCAAAAGATTGCTTTCCCTCCTAAACTGAACCAAATCACTCTACCAGATTAAACCTTTTTTAAAAATATATGCATTTTTGCATTGAAAAGAAAAACTATTAAACACCAAACCAAAGTAAAATGAAACAGCACCCTTCAACATCTTCTATCTTACAGTGTGCCTCCACCCTTTCTGTAAATAATAAGACAACACAGTCAAGCAATCAAACACCAGAAGCAACCCTAGTGAAAGCTGTTTTGAAAAGCATTCAAGTCTTTTTTTTTTTTTTTTTAGAAAGTATTGCTTTGAAGTTTCTCCGAACTGTCCACTTTGATGTGTTATCTGAAAGATTAAAGGAACTCATGTGTGAAATTCACTTGTACCTATTTTCAGGTGTCAGCAATCAAATCTCCCGTTATGACTGAAGTGACATCTCTTACTATAGAAATGATCACTGTACCCGCTGCTTTGCCTTGTGAGAATGGGCTGTGGAACGGGGCCGCATTGGTCCAGATTTAATAATGGACATCTGCGACCCTGCAACACCTTACTTATTTTTCTTCTTCAGTTTGACAAAAAAGGAACAAAAGCATGTGGTACTTGAATTAATAATTCTGATATGGAACTGGGCAGAACTCAAGCAGTCTTGAACAATTATATAACAACATTTGGGGGAAATGGTGTCCTCCTTCTTTTCGTAATCAGCAACCTGTGATCGAAGTCAAGGCATGCAGGTGTTTTAGACTAAAGCTGCTTCAGTTTGGATAGTTTGTACACATGTCATGGTTTGCATTTCCTGTTTTTTCTCTCATGCAAAGCAGTAAAAATTGCATCTCAAGGTTGATGTTGATCTTTTCTTGAAAATCATTTGATGCTATCACATTCGTATTTCCTTCAGTTATTTTTGCCAAATAATCCCAACATTATTCAAACCCATTGTGATCAGACTGGCATGCCCAGTCAAGTGTCCTTGATTTTCATTAAATTCACAAGCCAGGGAAAGTCAGGGTGATGCACTCTGAGTAAATGTAGGGCCTAAATTAAGGCTGAAATGAGAAAAGTGTGCTATCCATTTTACAAATTACAACACCAAAAAGGGTCATTTATTTGTTCCTTTTACAAACAAAGTGCCTAAGCCAGGCACAGGTTTAAAATTACATTTGAGAAAGTCATTTCCTTGTTTGATGGGAAATGATTTGAGTCGGGGTGAAGGACAGTCAACACAGCGGACGGTGAAAATGCTCTGTGAGGAAAGGTAAGGTCACTTTAAAACACAATCTCTTAGTCCTCTAATCGAAACCCAGAATCCTCTCGTCTAATATAACCTGCAATTAAGATTAAACCTCCACCTTTGAGTTTCTGTAATTTCACCCTTTGGTAATAAAAATCCTTCATCTCAGTTTCTTACAAAACTACTAATAATGATTTAAAATGACTTTAGAGTGAAGAGCAGCTTCTGGTGGACATCAAAAAGTTTTTCAAAAAAAGATTTGTTAGCAACCAACACATGTAAAAAATGCTGTGGCAAATTGTTTGTGTTCACCTTTGTTTTATTTTATTTTTTTTTGCTCGAGTCCAGTCAGGCTTGTTATGGACCTACTGAAAATAGAGTAACATTACTTTGCTGAAGACGAAATGAATGCCAGAGATCTTTATCATTCCCTGTTTCTTTGCAAAAAGTATTATTTTGGGGTTTTCTCACCTGTACTATATTTTTATTCTATTGCTTTTTTCCTTTTTTTTGTTCTGGGTTTGTACATTTATTTTATATAATTATAATTCTGATGATTATTTGTCAAGCAAAGTGCTGTTTAGATCTTGTGATGCCATTATCATTGGTTGTTTAGTTGTTTGCAATGTGGTTAACTGGAAATAAAGGGACCAAAATGTTGAACGTGATTCCCGTGTGTCTCTTTTACCAGCCGGAAAGCTGGATTGGATATGTCTCAGAAAGGACTTTTATTTTTGTTGACTTCATACAAATATAAACGAGTCTATGAATAGAAAGCATGAACCATTTATTGGGCAACTACTTTGAGTCCTTTTTAAAATTAAACGTTTTGCCTAAGATAAATGCATGTCCAGCAATAGAATAGAAAATCTGCAAACATTTTCTTGCAAACAAATTCTTAATTAGAAACAATTTCTATTACAATTAGAGAAAATGTTTATATAAAAATATGTTCTTGTTTTAGCTGATTTAAACAATACACAATTTCTATTTGATGTAGTGCTACTGAAACAACATATGCTGTAGGAATTTATCTTTGGTTTAGTTTTTTAATGACCTTTTTTTCGCTTGTTTTACTCAAATATCAAGTTTATTGTTTAATTGATTTAGCTTTAAATTCAGCTTTTAATTGTTATGCCATCTCCACACCTGGCTTTAGTTACCAATCTTCATCAACAGTTTATCTTTCAATAATTGGGCCCCTCAGTATTTTTAAACTGTTGATTGTTCCTTGTCAGATACTCTGTAATGTTATCATTTTGATTCTTCTGTCTATGTGAAAGCTAGAATCTTTGGTTTTTAGATTGCATTTTTTTTGTTGTTTTCCCCAGTTTATCTAATACGTTCTTTAACTATATGATGTTTATTTCAAACAAGCTTTGATATTATATGAAGAAATTAATTAATGGGGATTAGTTGACAGGCAAAATCTATATTTTTCCTATACAATTTCTTTATTAAAAATTACCTGAGAGTTTACCATTAACTTTTGTATTTCGGCTAAAAGGAAAAGAAAAAAAAACAAAACAGTGGATTTAAACCTGTGTTGATTGTATTGTTAATGTAATATTTCAAGCTTTGATTGCATGAAATAAACCGTATCCAAATCCAAGCACCAGACAATGGTTGTGTGTTTGGGTTTCTTGCATTAGGGTTCCATACACCTTTGGATTGTTTTGTTTTAGTTTTTGAATTATTTTTTTCTTTAAAGTCGCCCCCTTTGTTTGCGGGGGTGGGAGTCTTTCTGGAGATGTGGGAGAACCCATAAGGCTCACCCCAATAGAAAAGTTAGTGTGTAAGAGTTAGCATAGAATTGGACTTTGAAGGATGATCTAGAACAGGGTTCGGCAACCCCTGTTGCACGCAGAGCGAAAGCTATGTCCAGATATTAAGATTGAACAATAAACCTAACTAAATGAACATATCTAACGGGCTGAAGAATAAATTGTGCTGAGCTGACTCTCATACAGTACTCATAACTAAATGAATCACTGAACGTTTCGAGCTGAATCGCATGAACGAACAGCTGATGATTCATGACCCTGAACACACCGGAGCACTGAACAACGCCTTGTTCGGACTGAATTATGAGTCAGGACCTAGAACTCGAAACAATCATTACGGAGTTCACCTCGTTCTGTGAATCATTTGAAAGAATCACTCAGAAGCTACGCTTCACTCTGAGCTTGTACGAATCCATCTGAGCAGCAGCTTTAGCTTTAGCTTAGCATAGCTTAAGCTTATTGGCCTGTTTTACTGGGAGTAGAAGCTATCTCTCCTCTGCTCCAATAGTCTGCTGCCACGTTATTAAAATATTCTTACCCTTATTTTCCTTCGCAAGACATAAAAAAATACTCAATTCCACCACTTTTTAAAAATATTTATATAATAATTATTGTATTGCTTCAATAATGCAATACAATAATAAAAAAAATCCTAATAGCAAAGTTATTAAAGTCATAAAAGTTGATGTTGCCCTTTATTTAGATAATAGGAATATTTTTTCTCATTTGAATTATATTTTTTCCTTCATTTTCTGTTTGCCAGAAATTGCATTTATGTTATTAGGAAACGTTGTTTTAATTTTTTAATATTTTTTTTTGTATTATGAATTCATTATCCATGGTAGCACATTAAGTTTATGTGGAAATGTGTTGCTTTGTATATTGTGTAAGTGACTAAGTGGGACTGCTCTATACATATCAAGGAAGGCAATAATTTGAACATTAGCCCTGTGAGCACTGCTCGATTCTCAGCACATTCTTGATCGACCGTTTAGCAAATGGTGTTCACATAGGACTGTCACTGCCAGATACTATCACGCGTACTTCCAGTTGGAAGAGGCTTTGTGGCAAATTTTGAAGGGAATTTTGTTCCAGGTTTTTTTTTTTTTTTTTGATCCATGAAAGACTTGATGTCATTAAACTCCAGCCGGGAACAAACCGAAAAGGTTTATTTCTCCCCCATAACAATTTCAAACAGTTGGCACTTATGTGAATTAATAGGAGGCGCAACCTATATTTTACTACCAAATCTAAGTCCTTCATTGGTCAAAGGTTGACTTAGTTTAACTTTCAACTTATCTTCAGTGGCTCTGTGCTTTGTTTTGTTCATAGAGCCTAAAACGGTTCTAGAAACATACATAGCTACACGTGAACATGACTGTTCTTCATCTAAAATGAGTATAGACGCACATTTACATGGGCTTTTCATTGAAAAAGTTTGCTTGTACACATGTTGAAGAGGGCGGTGGGAATGTAGCACTAGAGACAACAATAAGTTGTCTCTAGTGCTACATTATTGTTTCATTTCATTTCAATGTCAATTTTCAAAGTATGACCATAATTTACTGAAAACAATATAGAAGTGATTATAGTTCTGAGTGATATATCTGTGTGTTTTTTAATGGCCAAATGAGTGTACACAAACAGTCCTGGCATTTTTACAGTCTAGAGGTGCAATTTTTCAACTTTTGTTCCCTTTTTAGAGTACTAATGGCGATACATATGCAGCCAGGTAAAATGGGGATGAAAGCGAAAAAAAAAAAAAAAAAAAAACAGAAACAAAGGGCTGAGCACTTCATCCCCCTAAAAAACATGCTAAACTTTGACACTTGTGAACCAGTTGAAGAAACCTCAGCCAGGTAGGCAAAGCAAGTCAGCAAAAAAGAGGAGAAAGTCATTCAGATGACACCTATGACATCTTCTCATTAATGAATGCTATCCTTTAAGGGGTCTGGTAATCAAACCTCAGAAATGTGTTAAACCCATGACTGAATAACACAATTCATCAGTAATTAAGAATATGAATGACTCATTTTGTTCCTGAAGGGGGGTTAGTCTGAGCAGTACTACATGAGGTGAATAATTCTGACCAAATAGATATGCCAACTTCTCCTTTTCTGCAGTTTCTACATCAAGAAAAATGGTTTAAGGTTTATTTTCCCCCCAAAAGAACAGTTTGATACACATTAAATCAAGAAAAACCCAAATGCTGACGCATTAAAAGCATTCCAAAACCTGTGGTTGTTATAGATTATTCTTAACCTCTTTCTAATCAATCAATCAGTGATGAGCACAGCTCCAAGCTACTGATCTCATCCTTTATTTAGCTGGTTGAATCCCAAGGAGCTCATAAATATGCATGAGATTGAGATTAGCATAGGCACCAAGGACAGGGCCTGTACCTTGGCATTATGACGATCAATCAGAGGCACTAAGGGGCTCCACAGAGGGAAGCTGTCTGTCAGCTTGGCTTTGGGCTGAGCTGATGCATGCACACACATAAAAAAGGTATGCTCAAAGCATACCTAACACACACATTCTGTGAAAAGAGAACACACACACTTAAACAACAATCTTACAGCTTTGCTTGTACACTCAGGGAGCTAAATACAATTTTTCAGATGCAAGAACAAAAAAGGGACGCAGAGACGACTGTATTGTTGATTATTTGTCTCATAGCATTTACTCTGCCTTACTGCTTCCTCTTTCTTCCTTTCTCAGAGCTGACTTTATAATGAGTTTGAAATTTGGCCAATTTCATTTGCTCTCAGTGAAATGTCATTATCTGGGGGAGGAGGGGGTTCATGCTGGTACTGTAATATATTTGTTCCTCTCCAACAGCGTTATTAATACATATATTTTTATAAATGACTTGTAACAAGGTTATTCTGAGTCTACGGTGTATCCCGTGCATCTCAGCTTGTGGCATTTAAACTTGTTCAGAATATCTGTTTCCATCTAGAAGCAGCTTTTATTTCCTCTCTGCATCATCTAATGGCTGCAGTAAAGTTTTGTCTTTTGTTAGGGATTTCAAACAAAAACTTGCTTCAACTGTTTTGTCAAGCTTCTTTGAGTAACAGCAAAAAGTTGTGGTTCCTTGAAAGTAAATGCAGTTTAAAGACAAAAGCACACCTTTTTTTAACAAATGTTGGACCCTTCTCTTTTAAAAAATAAATGGATCTGGACATTTTGTAGGAAGATACTGCTTATATTTTACACCATTTATCAAACTTTAACATAGGAGTCTATGGGAATTTACACCCTTCAATAACCTGTACCTGGTTTGTGGTGAATCTTTAATATTTGGCACCCCCTAGTTTGTGTAAATTTTAGGAAAAAGAATGTGCAGGCTTAAAAAAAATAAGAAGTTGACAGCCTGATCACAACATACAAGTCCAGCAGTTTTAATGTATCTGCTTTTGTAAGGTCTCAGTGACACTCTTGTTTGTCTAGTCTGAGGGGTTCATAGGATGCCCCAATCGTATCTGCCTGCTCTAAGTTGGTTTTTATTTTGCCCCTCTTCTCACCTGCCTGATCAATGATTGGCTTTGAAGGAGATGCATTAATTCTAGTCAATTGATAAGCTTATGTTACAGCCACAGTCGTATTTGCTTTAGTTTTTCTTTATAGCCTGTATTTTGTGTTTTATTTTTGTGTCAGAGTGGGCCCCTGTATTTTGTGGATCTTTCTGTCTGTGCGTGTCTCTCTGTTGATTTGTTTCAGGTGTGGGGCTGAAGGGGCGTGGTCTCTGCCGTCTCCCTTCATGTAGTCTGTGTTGCACTTTTGTGTTCAGGTCCACTCTGTCTTTAGTTTGTTTAGTTATGTTTAAAGTGAAGCTGTAGGGGTCCTCACATTGTGACGTAGTCAAGTGAGATCAGTCCAACCCAGTAAGAGTGTGCAGTACTGCCTTCAGACTAACACAAAAACACATCCACTCTTTCTGCAGAGCTAGCGGTGATCAGCGAGATGCTTTCAATTCAGATTCCTCCAGACTGATGAAACCAGGGCTTAAGTCTGATGGTTTTTGTCTAATGGAAACATTCAAGCCTGTGCTATACCACCTAGACTTCTGTTCACTTCCTATATGTTTTTTTTCTCAGTACAACTCATGTGTGGCATTGCTGTTAGTAAAAAAAACAAAACAAAAAAGATAGCGAGGCTGATTATTTGGATTCTAATGTTAGCTGGACTCACCTGTGCATCTTCTCCCTTGGGTCCCTGCAGAGAGCTCTAGCAGCAGCTCAGTTCTCCAAATTATTATTTTTCTTTGTTTGAATCAGAGGATACCTTTTTTCTTTTTTTTTTTTAGCCAAAAGGAATCAAGAGCTTGCTTTTTCATTACAACGGTTCACAGATGTTTGAACATATTTAATTTAAAGTAACAGTTTCATAAACTGTACAGCTCAACAGCTTTTTTAGCTTTAAGTAAAAATCATTAATTAGAAGGAAAAAAACAAAAATGCTGTTCTATGACACGATTAGACTTTTCATTCGATTGAAAAACAGACTCAGATTTCCAGTCTTAGTCCAGTCTTTGCTGAAGGACAGGGAGATTAATTGGATATAATGAAGGTAAAATAGACTCAGTTTTTTTCTGCTGAATAGCTTTTTCAAATCCTCTCAGGAAGGCAGGAAAAAAGAAAATCAAAAGTTCTTCACAGAACTTTACGTCATATCATTAACACCCCAGCAAGAGACAAACTAATTGCTGTGACCAGAACTCTTAACATAGATTTGTCCTCAGTAGAACACAAGCCCTCTATTGGATTTCCTCTACTAAACAAAAACTCATCTTTTCTATTATGAAATTGATCAAACCAACATCAACTTAAAGGCCTATCAATCTATTTTCTACACCTGGTGAATCCCTTCAAGGGTCACAATGTTGCTTATACCCATTCCAGTCATTGCTGGGGGAATGCAGGATACGCCTTGGACAGGTGACCTGTGTCTGAAAACAAACAAACAAACAAAAAAAAGCATACTAGAATAATGAAAGTGACTATTTGCACATAATTTTGGAAACACGTGCGGCCAGTGCTGAAATTTTATCTTATCTGCACGGAGTCAGAGTAAGGGTTAAGGTGAGGGTTAGGATTACGGGTTACGGTTAGGATTAAATCACCAAATGGTTCCCAAGCGTGGTTGTTTCTGCAGCTTACCGGTTCTCCGGGGGATAAGTCAATGCGGAGAGCACATTTCATGCACCTAGATGCATGACAGCTTATGGGACTTTAATTTTAAATACCTGCAGCCAACAACAAAATTCAGCCTTAGACTCACTTAAAATACGTGCGAGCAGTATAGCAGTGTGGTATCCATTCGTTTGAATGGGGGGTATCATGTGCATATTTATAAAAACAAATATTGATTTTGTTTCTTCTGGTTTAAGTGTATTTTTGTGTTTTGTTTGTTCAACCAGAATTGTATACAATACATTTATACACACGTGGACAGAATTGTTGGTACCCCTCAGTTAAAGAAGGAAAAACCCACAATTCTCACTGAAATCACTTGAAACTTACAGAAGTAACAATAAATAAAAATTTATTGAAAATTAAATAATCAAAATCAGCCATCACTTTTGAATTTCTGATTAACATAATTATTTATAAAAAACAAACTAATGAAACAGGCCTGGACAAAAATGATGGTACCCATAAGTTGCCAAACAAGAACGGAACAATGCTGGGCAAAAACTGCAAGAAACATCTGACCTCTGCAATTGCCAACAAGCTTTACCCACCAGATCCGTTATGTTTAGCAAGAGTCAAAAATTAATTCTACTGATACAAATGCAAATCCATTTTTAAACATAAAAAATGCTTTTCATTTTTTTCTTTGTTTTGTCCATCTTCTTTGTTTAATTCAAACGTATCGTTGCCGTGATTGACTTGTGACATCATTTTTCACAGATAATCAAATCCCTTTTTCAGTTTGTCAAATTTTATAGGATAAAACTAAAAAATAACAGAGCGTTGCATGGGGTAGTTGAGCTAAATATAACACAAACATGTTGCCATTCATATGGTATGTTGTTTTAGTGGATCTCTTCTGTTTTTGCTCAATCTTATTTCTTTTGCTATACATTGTTTTTCTATATATATTTATATCTTTATTGGTGGAATGCCTATAATAAAGGTTATCTGTGAAGGCGCACATGGCCCCTCAATAGATGACAGTTGATTTTACCTGCAAGCCTGTATTACATTAACAGTGCATCTGAGAAGCATTTATGCAATAGCCAAAAAAATATAAGCTCTATAAATGAATAGAATTGAATGTGCCCAGGGACTTTATTGTCTTTGTGATTCACAGTCCACATTTTTTTTCCTGGCCAGAGTCCACGATCTTATAAGTGCTTCATAAATAAGATTAACTGCATTTACAAAACACTTTTTAAAATCCAATTTCAACCTGCAGAGATTTTTTCAGTGGAAAATCAAGTCACCGTAAGGGTTGTAAAAAAATGTTGCTTTGGATTAATAGCATTAAAAGAAACAATTCACAAACAAATGAGTAGAGGGAGGGTGTCTCTGTCTTCTGGTAACAGATGGACTTAAATTAATAAATGCGATTAGCAGGTCTGTGAAGGAAAGAACACCTGACTTTGTTTTTTCTGGTTTTTTTAAACTGATAAATCCTGATTTCCCAATGTTCCATCATTGGCTTTAGAAAGTAAGAACAGAGGTCTGGGGAGCTCCATACCATACGAGGAAAAGCAGTTTTCTATTTGAGCTGATTCACCATCATATTGCATTGATACATCTGTTGGTGCAGCTCTATAAGTGGCACAAACCAGTTCCCCAATCTCACCAAACCGCTCTCCCCAACATCTAATCGCCATCATGCTATTAATCATCCAACTCTTCTCTATTATATGCAGTGAAGCAGGAAAGCCTGGGTGAACCTGTCATGTTTCAGCTCATGGGGCTGGCGTCCACATATAGAAGGTAATACACAGTGTGGTATGTGCTTTTTCACCAAGCTGTATGACCCAACTTCGAATTGATCCAAAGGAACATCGGTGAGAAACAAAGCACAGTTTCTGTGTGCACTGGCACATTCAGGGCCTCTGCCGTGTTTTCCTGGAGAGGATACATTTCTCCTGCTGACTGCACAGCCGCCGTAAGTAGAATTTTCTTTAGTTTTGACAGCACTATCTGTTTTGTACCAAATTCCATGACTTCAAGAAGCAATGTTCCTAACAGAGCTTGAGCATTTTACTTTACAGGAGGAAAAGCATCGGAACAGGTGGACAACCACAGGTGTCATTTATTACTGATATATCGAAAGCTTAAGTAAAAGGAAGCAATGAAGTTAGAGACACCTACTGTGTAGATAGTGTTTTAGCTATAGCTCATGTATGGAAGAAACGGAAAGTCCTTTATTGGCTCTGTTGTCGCTTAGCAGAGGTCTGACTGATAAGTCACTCAACATGTTTACCTGCGTGGCAATAGTCAGGTCTTATCCCCAATAAGCTTTAAATACAACCACAGGAGATGCAGTCCAGTGCTTTCATGTCCTCAGGTCCCAAGGTGGGACAGCCATAGTGCAGATCGGAAAATCACAAGTTTGGTTCCCACCCAATGTCCAAGTGTCCGTGGCAAGACACTGAACCCTAAATCTTCTGGTGTTTATAGGGTGACACCATTGTCTAAGCTACCATCGGTCTGTGAATGTGTGAATGGGACTGGGACTGTGAAGCACATCGGGCCTTAAAGCAAGATAGAAAAGCGGTAAAAGTATATGACATTTACCATTTAAATGTTGATGTTGTGTCAGGATGAAAATGTAAAAAATAAAATTAAATTAGAATAAAAGGATTATCAACCGTGTGAATTACAAACAAAACTTTTTTACTGGGTTAGCTGGTTAACAAAGGTGTGTTCATGAGGAAAGAAGAAGAAAAAGAAAAGGAGTTTAAAACTGGGCTGCACAGTGGCGCAGTGGTTAGCACTCTTGCCTCACAGCAAGAAGACTCCCGTTCAAGTCCTGGCTGGGGGACTTGAAACTGTGTCACCATTGGGGGACCTTTCTGTGTGGAGTTTGCATGTTCTCCCCGTGCATGCGTGGATTTTCTCCGGGGACTCCGGCTTCCTCCCACCGTCCAAAAACATGCTTCATAGATTCATTGGTCACTCTACTTTGTCCCTAGGTGTGGATGTGAGTGTGCGTGGGTGTGTGACTGTGGCCCCTGCGACAGACTGGCGACCAGTCCAGGGGTGTCCCCTTCCATCGCCCATGAGTAGCCGGGTTAGGCTCCGGCAGCCCCGTGATCCCGAAAGGGATAAAGTGGTTTAGATAAAGAATGGATGATGAATGAATGAGTTTAAAACTGTGAAAAGCAACATTGAATGTAGAGACTTTGGCAAGAAAAACTCGATAGCTGTCTGTGACCAGACAGAGAGGAAACAAGGTTTATAGATCGGGAGTTGGACACTGAGAGTATAGAAGACTTCAGACAGAAGTACAGGGAGATGCAGCACAAGGTGATGGTGGAAGTGACAAAGGTCAAACATTAACATAAATAAATAAAAAACAACAGGAAAGGGGAACCAACAAGGTAGTAAAACAGAGCAGATGACCTGACAATGTAGACCTGAAAACCAGACACTGACAGACTGGAAGATATTTAAAAATGGAAAACAGCTGTGGATGATTAACATGGACCTGTGGTGACTCACAAGGAACAACTCGGAACATGACCAAACCCAAGAACCCAACTGAAAAAGCAAGCTAGAGGATAGAATCCTCACACACATGTTTTGAATCTAAATGCAGTGAAGCCAGATTGATAGAAGAAGTAGAGATTGTGTTTATCAAAGGAAGTTGAGGTTGGAGCTACACTAACAGAAGAGGTTTTGGACGTAGTTGTAGCACCTCTAATGCTGATTTGGTCCAGAATTTATCTAGATTCTCAGGAGCAGTTGAACAGAACAAAATAAAAAAAAAGAAAACTAACCACAGAACACAATATGGATTTTAAACTTATGGCGTATTTATAACAAAAAAAAAACAAATCTCCAATTGCCTAAATAAATATAAATAAAAAATAAATATAACAGAAAACCCAATAAAGTATTCACTATGTTCACTATTAAATATACATCAAATATACAATATACAAATATACATAAAAACATTATTATTTTTATGTCTCTGTCAGGAGTCAGAAATTGGACATACGGTGTTTAACTAACTGTCAATATGAGTTTTCAAATTTAATTTGATTCACCGAGTGAACCTTCACATCCCTGAAATTTAAAGATTTTAAATTCCAGTGGTCATGCATAAATGATAGGTATCTTCAGCTGTGAAGCCGAGGAACTCTGTGGAATCAGAAATGTAGAGCAGGCAAATGTGACCACAGTAATTGAGTTTTAGTATGACAGTTGGTTTGCTGGATAAAATTTATCCAATTCGTTTCACTGAAATCAGCCCAATTGTCTCAGTCTGTAGTTATCTGCATTGTTAGAGGCTGACAGCAGTGATGATTATATTCAGGCAAACTGCCGGCAAATACAGCTCCTTGAAGGGGCTTTGGGCAGAGTTCACAGACTCCTATTAAGCGGCTCAGTATTACATAGCACATGCAGACGTATTCAGTGTCAGGGAGCTGACTGGGTAGCCATCGCGTGGTGAAGATATGTGTGTGTCTGACTCGCGCACTAATTTCAAAGCGCTTACTTTGACCTGCGGAGCTTAACACTGCATATTAGGCTATAAAGAAATCCTTCCAGGATAATTGTTGCTCAGACGTACAATGTCCTTATGCAGACAGGAGTTTGCCTGCATATTAACAGCACAGATTTTGAGAGACTAGCAATAAAAAGCTTGAAGTTACTGGGAAAAAAGACAAAACAGGGAAACGAGAGAGGAACATATGGTTGGTCCTCAGAAAAACTTGCATTTCAATTGATTTTTAAGAACAGGGATAACTTCTTTGATTTGCATACTCCTAACATCCAAACATCCAGACTAATAAAGCCACCAGGATGAGTGGTGAAAGCTGATATTGGTTATTCGAGTAAGTGTGACACCAGTGTACTCCACTGGTGTGTGAATGTCCCCGTGATGGTGAAAGGGGTCATAGGCGTGTACTGGCAGCCACACCTCTGTCAGTCTGTCCCAGGGCCTCTCAGAATGCTGCACGTTCCTCTCGGTCACGTTAACACTGATAACTACTAAAGTCTGCGGCGGGCGGGAGGCAGGAAGCAACCTACTCTTTGATTGAACAGTTTGATTTGTCGCCATCTAATCATAAAGACGTGTAAAGACATCGACAGAAATCGCAACCGCAACTTCAGGAGCTTCACACGCAGTTTTTTGCTTCGCATCTGCAAAAAAAAACAAATGCTTGAAAAAAACGTGGAAATAATTTCACAAATGCAAATCTTTTTTACGGGCATGCACACCCCTTTTTACACATTTGCAAACCCACATTAATGGGGCAGATTTATTTTGCGGTATGATGTAACTTGATTTATGTGAGAACATGCAGTTGTGGTTGCGAATCCATTTAGTTGCAGTTTTGGAATCTTGTAAAATCATTGTAAAATGATTCATTTTTATTTGTCCACAGATGCCTTTAAACTAGTTTTTCACAGGTGTACCTACGCAACTTGTTCTCACCACTGCAGATCAGTGATGCCTAGATAGTCAACATTTAGAACCTCCAATTGCAAACTCTTTTTTTGTCTCAAATTTATCACACTTTATTAAGGAATCTAAATCAGAAAAAAACTGAAATAAATTAATGATATGTGACTACATTGAAAGAATTTTTGTCCTGATATTATGAACATGATAGGAACATTTCTAAGGAACAAAAGGAAGACCCTGTAAAGAGCTGAAGGGTCTGTACAGTTACACTTTGAAAACTCTCAAATGAATGATGAGCAGACTGTTTTTTTTTTTGCAGCTGTAGCCCAACAAAATATAACACTGCAAGTATATCATCTGAAACAATGTGTTTGTATGCTTGTGTGAGGATGGGGTGGGGGCACATGTATAGACTCCGGATTCAGTATTGTAGCTTGACACATTGATAATCTGAAAAACATGATTGCCAGCAATCATCTTCCTGCCTGGCTTTTAACTCCTTCTCCATCTGTGTTTGACACGCGCACGCACACGCACCATTCATGTCAGCAGGTTCATCATCCTCACTCATCTCTATAACCTCAATGGACCTTCAGTCTTTCCCTCTCCTGACCACTGCAAACCCACACCAAAACACAAAATAGGGTTCATTTCACAGAACAAGTCACCATTATTTGGCATTTTTACCATCAATCATAACCACAGAGTGGAATGAATGCAGGGTAAAAATCATTCCCTCTCCAGTAAGATCAGCCTATTTGCAGACTGTACCCACAAATGTTCTCTGTCTCATTTTGTTCAGCTGCATAGCAAAATGCTTTTGAAAAAGTAACTTTTTAAATCTACTTTTTTTGTCAAAGATTTCTGTGATGTCTAAATGTCCTAATGTCTTTATAGTGAGAAAGTTTATAAATCCTTTCACTGTAGTTACATCATTACAGGAAATTTCCATATTAGAAAGAGTTAATTCATTTCAGTAGTTTGACACATATTTGCCTCTAAAGGCTTTGAGTATCTGCAGAACTAACAGCAGCAGAACACAGTTTTAAAAGAGGAACATCAGTTGTGTAGAACTCTTTTTTAAAAGAAAAACCCACCAGAATAATGTCCCAAGCACCAGCACTTTAAGTCTTGGTAACATGGAGTTTACCTATACGGGTGCTGTGGGTTTTGGGCTGTTGGGGGTCATAGAGAGCAGTGGCTGTGTGACCGCCTCAAAGGATATAATTACAATTGGGATGTACAATTGTTTTGCGTGTGGTAAGTGTGCCGTATTTCATGAAGTATGCATAAGGCTAATATAAGTTGCACGCACTTACAAGAGATTTGGTCATAAGGTTCCCTTGTGCCACACTCTAGTCTTTAAAGTCCTGTTTAAAGTACTGGCTCCTTACTGACCCCGTACAAATGCCACCCACAAGGGGTGTGCAAGGGATACATAAGTGCCGATAGGATAGTGTTGTTTATGTGGGTATTGTACTGGCAATGCCCACACAAACAACACTATGTCTAAATTCCTCATTTTTAACAGGCAGGTTGCATCCAAGCAGCCTGCAAGGAGTGTGCACACTTATGACGTGAACAGCACTATTCCTTGCGCAGTGCGCAGGATTTGGTCAAGTTAAAGTTGAAAATGTTGTATTACATGTCTGCATCTCACCTACAGTACCTATTTATCCTTGCATTTATCCTTGCATATTGTATTTGTGTTTGCTATGGCCTGCTGTCTGCAGTTTTCCCGGAGAAAAAAAAAAAGTGCTTGAGCATTTTCACTCTAATGGCTCACCTAACGGTTTACAACCTTGCTATTTCCTGCGGCCCAACTGTCCCTTACAATTTTGCCTTTTTTTTTTTACCATCCGACAGAGTTATCAGAGATGCTGAAGCAAAAAAAAAAGTTTCAAGGTTTAAAAGAATTCAGTGGACAACTCAAGTTCAAAAAGTCAGAAAGCACTAGAAGGTTGAATATTAAATATGTTGTGCAGATGTGCAGTTGTGATCCGTGCAACACCATATAATTACACCATATAATTCGGTGAACTTTTTTTTCTCTGTGAGGATTATTCTTTTATTTTGCGTTGTTTGATTGTATCTACGTTTTCTTCTTTTGTTTTTGTCAGGTTTGTGTTTATCCTGTCAGGTAAACACACAAGGTTGAAGTTTCTAATGATCCACAGCTGTTCTAATGTAAGGTAATCATCCTTTGTGTATTTCGATGTCTGTTCGATGCTTAAGTTTATGTGCTGTTTTTTTGTTGTTGTTCTTATCATTATTATTAATTTTCAAGTTCCCGCCATTGAGCCTGGTAAATAATAATATAAATTTGGGGTTTTACACCACCAGTTTCTGACAGATTTTTGTTTCGGTCATTTAAATAACAAATCTATTTAAATCCATTATTTCAACAACTGTTTAGTTAAAAAGATTGCTGGAATTTCTTAAGTATTACCTACTGTTTGTCAAATGAAAAATGACACAATTTTTTACCTTAAAACATTTGGACACTCACACTGACGATTGTCATTTGATCATTTTACACTTGCACAATTCAATGCATGTTCTGTACAAATGTATAATTCTATGAATGCTTGCCTAACTTGACATCTGCATTTTCTTTAACTAGTGCTGTCAAGCAATTAAAAAAAGTAACCAGATTAATCACCATTTTTTACGGGTTAAATTTCATACGACAATTTGCAGCGTAATTTTGGACATTTCGCAGAACACTAGGAAATTGGATTATTTTACTCTCATCGGAGGCTGAATGTGTTTATTTATTTATTTTTGCAAGTGTTTGATAACTTCATGTTTTAAAATTGGCAACCGTGATATGAATGATTTACCCTTAACATGGCAACTTCTATGGACCACAACCCCCTTCGTCAGCAACCAAGGAAATTGGTGTATAAAAATACATTGTGTGACTATAGGTTTTAATAGCTTTTAAAAACTTAAATTTAGTAAAACATAAATATGGATAAAAAAGTACCAGAAAATAACCAGTAAATATATGTGCAGTAACAATATAGTGAAAAAAAATCCTGTAGCAATAATCTACAATAACATCTTAAAAAATGTCTTTTTCCCCCTATTTCTGTGTAGCATTCTGGGTAGCAAAGAAGGATTCGTCCCTGAGGCTTTTGTTCACTATTATTATAAGAGTTAATAGAGATGCAATTTTTTCTTCCAAAAAGAGACAATTTTCTCTCCAATGCTCGACGGAATCGTTGCTATAATTTAGCTCTTCGCCTAGGTAGGAACACAGTGCCACAGCTGGGTCATCAGAAAGCAGTAGTTCACCAAAATACCACGAAGATTATTTCTTATTATCAGGTTGTTGAAAAGAAGTCTGGCTAATATAAGACAGAAGTTGATGGTGCTGATAAAAAAAGCATAAAAAGACAACAGAAACAAAAAAAAAGCCCCAAATTGTAAAAAAGTGAGATAAGTTTAAAGTCCAACGTTTAACACTTTTTCTTTGTCCAGGCTATAGGTAGCACCACTGTCCAGGTTTAAAGCCAAGGTTAAGAGTAGAATATTTAACATCCATAATCAACTTTTGCAAATGACTCCAACATCTTTTAATGAAGTTCCAGTTAGCCGGGTTAGCAAGTGTGAGGGTCACAATGTAGCATAATCATCAGGTCCTTGGATGCACATAAAAGTAACTAACAAATAAAACTATAAAGCAACACCTTGTTACTTCTTGTGATTAAAAAAAAGACAAAAACGTAAAGAGAAACAAAAATTCAAGAACAACACATCAGAAAAAAATCCAGTGGTGAGCACATCGATACTGAATCTGTCGCAAATTTCTAGTTTCACTTTAAGGATGTTGCACAGTTTGGGATAAATAGAAACAAAAATTCTATGTTTTTTTCCCTTCATCATTCTAAGCACAGGGTTGCACAGTAGTGTAGCGGTTAGCACTGGTGCCTTTCAGTGAAAAGGCCGTGATTGTTCTTCCTGTGCATTCAAAGGTTTCTCCAGGCACTCCGGCTTGCTCCTATGCTCCAAAAACAGGCTTTGTAGGTTGATTCATTGTTCTAATTAGTTCCTAGGTGTGAATGTGGTCCAGGGTGTGCCTCGCCTTTACCCAACAGTACCTGGGATAAGCTCCAGCAGCCCTGTGACCCTGAAAGATAATTAGTGGTTTGGAAAGTAGACGGATGGGTGCTATTCTTCACATTTAATCCCACATGTTATCACGTATTTCCTCATCAAAGGGATACAAAAAAAACTATAACTCAAGAGTTATGTTTTTATTGCGAATACCTGGTTAAACTCATATACTACAATTATACCTCTCTCTTTTTGGCATGTCCCACACTGGATCATGTCTAAAAAATGCTTTCATAAACCTTAAATAAACTAAAAGAAAAACATATTTTTGACAAAATTCTATTTTGTTTAAGCATTATAAAGAAATAATAATTACTTAAAGAAATATATTTAGAGCTAGAGATGCAAACCTTTTTTTTGTAAATTCGTAAAGTCAATATTGATCCATTTCAGATACATACAACTTTTCTTTTGTTGCTCGCTCCCAGACTGTTTTAGTGCTCAAGTGAGTGAAATGTAAACGAGAGAATCTGGTTAATTTTCAAAACAAAAGATTTTCAGTATAAAAGATCGTTCAGATGTCATTTTGCTCCCCTGACCAAACTTTACAGCTCAAGTGATCGAGGGTGTAGCTGAGAGAATCTTAAAGCACACTTAAAAGCCTTTTTCTTTATAAATGAGATTGTACCCTATAATTCGGAGTGCCTTATTTTTGGATTTATTCTAGCAGTGTTTAATGATCTTGAAGCGATTTTAAGAGGTACATTGCTATGTGTTCCAGACAAGTTGGGGTGTTATTGTGAATACGCTAACCCGGCTAACATGTAGCATGTTGGACTGCTTCATTTAAATTTTTCTCATCATCCAGTGTAGTGTGGAAAATATAGAACCAGTCTACTATTTGTCCAACACCTAGGTTTGTGGGTGTGTAGTTAGGTCAGGGGTTGTACACTGAAGAGGAGACTATTGTGAGAAGGGAGACATCCAGCAGGTATCAGCAGTAGGGCAGGATCATTATCATTTCAGGAATAAGACTGACTTCTTGCCCTCTGGTCCCTGTCGTGTGCTTTGCAGCCCATACTGATGTGCAAACACATCCCAGCACAGACATATCTGTTCAGAGCATCAGGTGGATACATGACCCTTCATTCTGCTGCATAAATCACAGCACATGTGATTTACACAACTGCTAATAAATGCATCACCCTTCACGAGCACACAGATATTGCTACACAAATGAATACTCAATTATGCAAAGGTCAAACACTAATGCTAAACGGAAATGACTTTTGACCTGTACTGTTAGAATGTAGGTTTCCATGATTGAGCAACCTCCCAGTGTTGCCTTTATGGGCTCATCCATGGACAAACACACATGTAAGCATCTTGCAGTTCGACACAGTTTGATTTTTGCCTATTTTTCACACATTGACTCGTCCAGTTTAGGGCTCTGATGGGATTCTTTTATTTATTTTTTTTCATTTGTGTGACAGCTTGCTCTCTGTTTCACCCTAACTGCTACAAACTTTATGTAAAACAAAAGACAACTGGCTGTAGGATCCCTCTGGCTGTGTACCTGACACGTATGAGAAAAGCATGGAAGGGTACTTCTGACTGGCTGATTGTTCTCTTGATTTTATCTCATGGGAGAAAAAAAAACAATAAAATGGTTCTTTACTAAAAATAAAAAAACGCACAAGACTCCTGAAAACCAGAAACATAGTTTTTGGTGAAAAATGAAATGCCATTTTATGGCATGTATAAAGAAAACATTGTCTGGATTTTTCATAAATAATGAAGCAAAAAAAAAAACTAAAAAGAAAAAAAGCATCATATCTAAAATCATTAAAACAATTGATTACACTTGCCTTTAAAGAAGACACAATTTTGTGTTCTTCTCTTCCTTCCATAGTGGCACTACACAGTACACAAATACAATTAGAATCTTATTAATGCCACAAAATAAAAAAGAAAATAGTTTTTCCCCATTGACCAAATGGTTGAAAAATATTTCAGGGCAACTTGGCCAAGAACACGTTGTGACAATGTATGATGAAAGATTTTTTTTAAGCTACAAGCAATTTTCCATTGATAGCTGGGTCATGCATGTAAAACCGCAGCTCTGTCCTACAAAGACACCAAACTGCACTCTGCAATCGTAGCCTTCACTGTTTTTACCACTGTTGATTACTCTTGTCACCCTCTAAATACTATTATTAGTCAACAACCTGGACCTGGTCAGCTGAAGGGTCTTGTCCAGCAGCTACAGGGCTCCAATTTGTGCTCTTATCTCAGAAAAACAAACCACGAGCAAGATATTGTGTCCATCCTATTTGAATGATAACTTTTACATTCCACCGCAGGGAGGAGGGAGAAAATAGGCAACATAAAGAAAAAAAATAATAAACCGAGTGGTTTTAGACCAGCAGGACAGCCGTTTATTACAGCAGCTGGGGTGAACACAATTCTAACAAAAATGATATGAAGTAAAAGGAACAAACTTACATTCATAGAAACACAGATTTTTATTGTTATTTTCAAAAGTACAATGAATTGAAAAGGCACGGGCACTATTCAGTGTATTCTAACGCCTCTAAAGATGTGCCCCAAAATTTACGAAAAACAAAAAGAAGAAACACAACAATCCACTGAAAGTGGAACATAAACCAGAGGGACAGTACTAATACAAAACCAGAAACAAATTAACCAGAGATGTAATCAAGACAAAATTATTAATGACAGGGAGATCAAAATGAAGAAGGAAAACCAGGCTTTTGCATTGGCTTCTAATGGCCAAGACTGACAGCAGGGGCAAGCTGAGAAACCAGATCCTTCACAGCGAATTCAGCTGCCAATGGAGCAGGAGCTGCTGAGGCTTTTATGCTTCCCGCCAAGCCTGGTGATTGGAGGAGGGAAGGAGGCTGCACTTAGGAGGTGGAGTCAGGCAGCATGGTGAATCAGGCCTGTGCAGGGGACAAACATACATACATACACACACACAGATACAAGCACATGCACACACAGCCACAAGCCAAATACACAAAAGACCTGGGGCTGCAACAATAACAAGTTGGGTGAAAGTGTTACTTTTCAGAGCAATATTCGCTTTGTAAACAGTATATGCAGAGATCTGTCAATGAAACACGAATCTCTTGTTTCCACTGAGCGGTCCGGTTGTGGAGTGGTAAGGTTTGGTTTAATTCCTTTTGGCGAGCGTTTCCACTAGGGTAAGCCTCACTTCTAGTGAGCAGCTTGTTTGCACAGCGCACGCGTGGAGTAGACCGCTAGCATGTCATTGCGTAATTGTAGTATGACGGCTAGAAAAGCAAGAAGAATGAAGGTCATCCAGCAGCTTGTCTTTTTATTTCTTTACTTCTGGCACATTGTGTATAACAGGAACAAAATGTTGTTTGAAAGAAGATTGCGGGCTAAGATGAACACTTCCGTAAAAAATGTTTGGAAATAAAAAAATGAGCACTGTATTGATGCTTTCTAATATTGTCATCACTTTCTACCAATCAATGGGTGGCTGCAGCGGCTCTGCCCCAACCGTTCTTTTCCACTATTCAATGGATCTACAGCCAATGGGGGCCCCCAAGAGGTACTGTTTGGTACTGTTTAATGGGTCCATTTTACCATGGAAGGCTCAAAATACTGTTCTAGAGCCACTGCTCAGTGGAAACAAAGTGGAAACAAACTGAAATCCTCATGTGTTGGGCTCTCGGAACATCCAGTTCAGAGCCTGTTTGTGATATCTAAGGGTTGCGGAAGCAATTTAATTCTGGCATACATTCCAAGTCAGAAGTAGAAAAGTGTGGGAATCATTGATTCCTGAGATAAGGAGGTCCTGGGAATCAATCACTAATGGTATGGAATATTGCTGACCATGCTGGTTGTTGCAGGGCGGGAGAGATATGTGTAGCAGAATCATTTTAAGAAGAAAAGCTCTAAGAAATACCAGTAATAATTTCCTTGTGATACAGAAAGATGTGCATCAACAAACAATTCTATGAATTGGCAGTTGGGCTCTAAGCAAGGACATCTTCTGTAGGTAGAGTAAACCCAGACCACAGATGAATCAATCCCAGTACCTAGGCTAGGGATGGCCTGGTCCTCATGAGCCTCAGCCCCGCTTGTTTTCCAGCTCTCCCTGGATGGTTTGATGCTGACTAACTGGATCAGGTGTGTTCAGTCAATCAGGATGTGAAATTACGTGACTCAGCTAATCAGCAGCAAGCTATTCAGAGTGAGCTGGAAAACAGCTATGGTTCTGGCTCTGAGGACCAGTGTTGGCCAGCCTTGACCTAGGTGCTGATGGTTGGCAAGAACTAGGACATTCGAAAGCATTTTTTCTGGTGAGATTGGGGTTAGAGTAGAGCCGGTGAATCTGTCTAGAATGCAGATAGTTTGCATGTGGAGTTTGCATGTTCTCCCCGTGCATGTGTGGCTTCCTCCCACTGTCCAAAAATGTGTTTCAAAGGTTAATTGGTCACTCTAAATTGTCCCTAGATGTGGATGCAAGTGTGTGTGTGATTGTGGCCCCTGCGACAGACTGGCGACCAATCCAGGGGTGTACTCTGCCTTTGTCCATAAGTAGCCAGGATAGGCCCTGTGACCCCGAAAGGGACAAAACAGGTATAGAAAATGAATGAATGGCTGAGAAAACAATGGCCAATTGAGCTTTTGGTTCAAAATGAAGGTGCAATGATGAGTGATGTGTAAAGTGAACTAACAATAGCCCAAAGTTTTTTGAAGCAAGGTGGACCTTCCTTATTAGAATAGTGCCAAATCTTCAACATTTGCAAAAAAGATGACTTTTCAACACACATTCAGACATGCAGACAACAGGAAGAAACAATACAAGGTCATACATTTAGTGTAAATTTGTGATTGTTCTCAAATTGCTTACTAGCTGTTATGAAGTTCACACCTGCTGTATTTTGTTTTGCTTTAGGCTACTGTTTCAAGAGGTGATAAAGATGTCCAGATAGCCTTGTTCCTGACCTTTAGGAAGAAAAGAGTAGACATAGCAATGACTGGATGAAACCATATATGCAAAAACTCAGATTTGAAGAATGGGGTTCTTTCTGGAGGTACCTGACCAGGCATGTGTTTTTGCCATTCTCAACCAACAGGTCTAAGCACACACACACACACACACACACATACACACGGATTCACATTGGCGTCTCACTCAGCTATAAGATTTCGCTGTGGCGTTTTGAATGTTTACGCAGCATTGACAAAACTGTATGCAACACAAAGGCTTTTGTGTGAGTGTGAAGTTATAGACAAGTTATAGACAAGTTATAGAATGCGCATGTGATGCACATTCAAGAACACAAAAATGGGGGTTGTTTAACCGCATTTAACTCATGACGTTCACACTGGCAATCAAAGAGTGGATTCTTCTGCTATTTTTTTCTACTGTTTACTAGCACATGTCCACCACTTTGTTGGAAAAGGCTTGGTGTGAAATGTCAAATCTTCCAAATCATGCTCCAGGGATCTTTCACAGTTTTATTCCAAGAGTGTCACACAATTCCATCCAAGCATAAATGATTAATTTCTCTTTCATGATCAATTTGCAAATGGCTGGCACTTCGGTGAATGAAAAGTCCCTGATTGGTCAAAGTTCCACCTGGTGTAACTTTTAGTGTTAAGGAATGTACAAGACAGTAAAATGCATCTTTTTGGAATGAGTGGAGATGTTGCTGAATAGATGAATTTTCATTCCTTGTCCTGTCCAAGCTTTAGTGGATATTATACTTTATTTGGCTTGTTGTCTTTATTTTGGATATAGTCCACACTTGGACTATAAAGTGGAATCTGTCATAAAAACACATCAAAGAAAAAGATTATTGGGTTGCTGCTTAAGTAGAAAGTTCTGCTTTCCAGGGTTCAAGCTAATAGCTACCCCTTGGAGGATGACCACCCAGTATATTAAAGATTCCTTTTATTGAAATATGTGCTTCTTTTGTTTCCCAAAAAAACTCTTTCTTTCAAAAAGTCAGTCAAGCCCAAAGAGACATTAAAGCGAGTTAAGACAAAATGTTTGACCAAAAATTCATAACCTAAGTTTTGTGGTTAGGTATCAGTAAATATTTGTAGTATTTTTGCCAGTTGCAAAATGCTATAATTAATATTAAATAGTGTTATAGTTTGACTGTTAGTATTATTATTATTAATAATAATAATAGTAAAGTTACATGAAAAATGTGCTCATTTTAACCTGGTGGGGTTAGGTATGAAAAAGAAAATCTACCATTCAACACATTCAGGTGTGAATCAGGAACAGAAAGCTGATTTCATGCAAGGTCTTGTACATGTTCCCCAAAATAAAACACTAAAACATTGCATTTATTTTGCTTTTTCTTTCAACAATTAGTTTAATTGTATTAACTTTATTTTGATATCCAAGCATAACTTATTTTAGTTAGTTTAAGACTATTATCTAAGTTTGAATTTTACTGGGGTGAATACCTTTTACCTATGACATTTTCCAGCAATGTTTACACAAGTACTGCTTTTCCAGTGCTTTTTGCAAACGTGCTACTGATGACTGCAGCAGGACACAGGTGCTGCCAATCAGGTACCTGATTGGCAGCACCTGAGGGAGCACAAGCTCAGCAATATAAACTGTGGTGGCAGGGCTGATGCTTTTTCTATACTCAGCTCTGCTGCTTGTTTTACAAATGTAAGGTCTGTCCAAATGTGTATCCAATTCAAATAAAAAAAAAAAAAGTTTTCACCTGCTGAAAGAGTAATTCTCAAATAATATTGTTTCAAAACTGAAATAGTCTACTAAACCAATATTTCCATTTATTTTTGTTATAATTGTAGATGACTTTGACCAGTTTGGCCACATAGAGGGAGGAATTACGATGTGTTACTTCAGAGGTTTGACTTTGTTCATCAGATGCTCTTGGAATTGCTTGTATGGCCTCAGGCAAAACAGATATGCAGCACAGCTGTAGCTGTGGTTTTGTCACATACATTAAACAGTGGGTGATGACAGCAGACAGATGAAAAAGCTAATTACTACCAACACGCGGAGTATAAAGAGGCTGACATGTTAATTGTTTTGGCTCCATGTTCAGTCAATTTAGAATTTAAATGATGCATTTATGTCCCGTTTTAAAGGACTTTCCAAAGTATTACACAAAAAGTTTTTAATATATATATATATATATATATATATATATATATATCACTTTGTATTGCATTACAGAGGTTTTTTTTTTTTTTTTTAATATTACTACAAACACAAAAATTTCCAAAAAGCTTCATTTCAATGTGTAAAATAAACATTCAAACAGTCCATTATACTTGTTTCTATCCCTTTGTTTGGCGTTTCCCCACCTCTTTGTTTCAGATACAAAATTTTAAGGAGGAACATATTTACCAAAAAAAAATGTACCATTAGAAAAGAAAACATAAAAAAAAAACAGCTAAGAAAAGGACCAGTCAGTAACTCTTTCATTTTCTTCCACTTAAAAAGCACTTCATCATTAAGTATAAACAACAACCAGAGGATATCAATAAAACTAGCTACTCCACTTCTTAGAACTTTTTCTCTGGTTTCTCCTTTTGTTGGGGAGCTCTAAAATAAAATTTAATTATTTTTGGAAGCGGCTGAAGGGCAGCAGTGGTTGTTTGAATTTGTGCGAGAGTGATTATATTTCCATTTGTTATGACAGGCCTTTTATATTCACTGCCATTTTAACTGTCAATTTTTACAGCTTGTCGCTTCACAAATGTGATTCAAGACAAAATGACAACTTTTCAAAGGTCAGAGATTTATTTGTCATCCATTATCCTGTACAGCTTTATTTTAATTACATGGATGTTGACATAGAAAAGTGTCTTGAAACTAAATATCTAGTCTGACTGCCAGTCAAGAGCCTACAACAAAGCTGCGCCCTACTTTTTTTTTTTTTCTTTTCAGCTGATGGCTTTGACGTTAAAATGAAATGATCTGTATGAGCTCAACAAGCCGGTTCACAGACTTTGAAACAAACATGTTTTCTCTTTTTATCAGGGCCAATTTTTTGGCCATGTAATTGTCTCTCTAATACTTTTTTTTTCCTATTTGTAAAGCCAACAGTAATGTATTTTTTATTTGAATTGCCTTTCACACGCAATTTTGTTGGCACATTAAAACCATATATAGTATTTTAATGAGATGGAACAATTGATCAGAACGATTTTTTTTAGAAATAGAGCATACAAGTAAAAAAAAAAAAAAGCAAACATCTTTTAGCAATATAACACAAAATTAGATAAATTACTTGTGAAAGAATGCTCAATATTTGTACATAGTTTTTTTTTTTTTTTTTATTAAAGTGTATTGATGTGTTAAATCATAAACACACAAAAAATGATTCAGTGTACAATATATTGGTATGTTTACACTGGGCTCAGCAATGCGTGTGCAAGTGACATCTTCCAATGAAAAGTTGGTGTAAACAAGCGAATATGCACGTTTTGGGCTTCTGCTTAAAAAACTCCCAAGTTTTTAAGTCCATTTTTGGGCTCTACGTAAAACACACACAGCCACAGAAAGCACATTGAAATAAAAAAACAGTTATACTTTGACTAACAAGGGATTTGGAATTGGTACTGACGTTAGTGACATTAATTTACAGAAGGACCATCCGTTTAAAAATTGATCATGAAGGAGAAATAAAAAAAAAAAAATAGAAGTTTTCGCCTGGCCATAAATATGACAGCAAGTCTTTTATGTAACAAAATAGACCTGTTAAAGAAAAAGCCTAAAGCAACATTCCCTAGATTTGCACTTCTTCAACATTTCGCACAATCCTCTTTGACCTGTGGGTACATGCGCTAGTATCAGGTAGTGACAGTCCGGTGTGAACGCCATATAATAAAAGCAAATTTGAGAATGCGCTAACATCTAACCGTCACCTGTTCCTAGCTGTATTTGATTCATTTGTATTCACAGCTTTTATGTTTATTTATGCTTGTACCAAATTCAGTTCTTTTGAACTTTCTTTAAATCTTATGTTAATAATCACACATTTACTATTTCTTTTGTTTATTTCATTTTTGTTTTAGGTAAAGCATTTTGAATTATCTTTGTACATGAAATGTGCAATACAAATAAACTTGCCTTGCCTTTCTAAACGTGTGTTCTTGACACATGCGACACACGTTTAAAAAAATGGACATGAGGTCATTTTATTTGAGAATAAACAATGACAGATGTTGATATAATTGCTTCATGTTCAAGGTTTGACCTTGCAAACATTTCCAAATGATAAAACATGCATTCACCTTGATCTTAAAAAGAGCCCTTTATAATCTGAAGCTTGTTCATTGTGGTGTGGGTGTTATCTTAAATACATAATGAAAAAAGATATTTTTTTTCGACATTGTCTTTTTAGTTTGCTATATAGTGGTAAAACTGAACTCCAAGTCTGAAAAACTGGGTTTTTTTTTCTTTCTATCTGTCTGCTGATAGCAGCGGGCTGATCAAACACACTGCCTCTGTGATGGACTTTCCTATAAAACCTGCAGCAGAAAGAATATTAAAAGACCACTACAGAGAGACCTTACCCCTGACTGAGATACCTGCCTTAGTGCGTGTGCATGTGCTTGCATATGCGTGCCTTGGAAAGCATAGGGCCCCTTTAAAAAATAAATGAAAAGTGCTGACATTGCCAGTTATTCTGATTTTATTCATTCCTCTACCCATACTTGCGTATGCAAAGCTGATTCACACCCTCATAGTCTTGCCCATTCTCCCTGCCACTCTGTCTCATAGAAGAAGCCATTAACTTGAAGTCAAAGTCTATTTTGTCCAAACTGTAACTTTCTGTCACGTACTTACTTCAAGCATACGCATTGTAGCTTCTTGTTTTAAGGTGTTTAACTTCATGACTTTGTCAGTAAATGTTTAGGATTAAAATGATTTAGTCCAAGCTGCTTTTAGAATTTTACTCGGCTGCAACAGCTTGTTCACACACTGCAGACGTCCTTTGTGAAGAAGTTTCCAAAATGTCTAAATATTTGGTGGAGTTCTCACTTTCATTTCTGTTCTGGCATCTGATGCATGGAATCTCTTTGAGCATCTCAATTTGTATTTCATTCCTCCAATCAGGACAATAAGACAGGATAGCTATGGTGCTGGAACCCTTTTTAGTCCCTCCATTATCTTTGGGGTTTATTTGTACGACTGAAGAAGTCTGAAGTTGCTATTTTTCTAAATGTGCAATGTGAATGCACTTGGAAGTGTGAAGAATCTTGGTGAGAAATGTCAAAGTGGGGCAAATCTTGCGAATCCTGCTCCAGGTATTTCTTCCACAGCTCTATTCTGATAGACGAAAGACTTGGTGTCATAAAAAACAGGACGCGACCCATACGTCACTACCAAATCAAAGACCCTGTTTGGTCAAAGTTCAACTAGTTTAACTTTCAACATGTGTTCCATGATTGCTCGTTTTGTACATAAAGCCCTAAAACAGTCCTAAAAACTTGCGTAGCAACAAAAGAAAGCAGCACTTTGGAATGCAGAACCCCACAATGTGCATTTATCTCCATTTACATAGACTTTTAATTAAAAGTGGCCGCATGACCACCACACACGTACACGGACGGTGTGACCGTACTATTGGATACAACTTTTAGTTTCATTTCATTTCAAATTTAAAATCTGTATTCCCAACACACATGATGACCTGAACCCAGTTCTTCTGCTTTCTCTTCATTTCACAAAGGGCAAACTACTAACTGGCCTGGCAGAGATTGTGCTTTGTATTTAAATTCCTGAGGTGCTGAGTTGCCACATAAGCGTGTGAGTATCTCCTAAAGGGAGAGATGAAGAGCCTTTAAAAACTGCATTATTCAATACTTTTTCTAGAGTCACCTTATAAATGCTGCTGAGCTCCAGGTATGAAGTTCTGGGTTTGTATAAGACGTTAACTCAAACGCTGCTGAATTAAAGTACTGTGCAGCTAAGATCACAAAATAATAAATTAAGTCAATACTAATCACTCTAACAAAAATACCTGAAAATAAATTTGATGAAACTGTAAATGAGAAGCTGCATATAACTGCAATAAAAACTAATACAAAGCAGAATCATCCAGAGTGTGTTTTAAGACGTGCGCATTGACAAAATGGTTGTCTACTGTCCATTAGTAAAGATTTCCATAGCATTGGTCCAGAAAAAGAAAACGCTTGATTCCCACCTTTAGAAGTCAGGCCTGTAACGTGCATTGAGAGGAGCTCTGTTATGTATGGTAGGGCTAGCTGATAAAGGTTCAAAAACAAACTAAATAATTTTAAAACCAACTTCTAACTGTACAGAAAGCTGGAGTTGCAGCTTGTGGTCCAAAACCAATGACATTTTCCTTTCTCCACTGTAATACTTCCTTTTATTCTTGAAGTAAATATAATCTATGGATGTAATCCATAGTTGGGACTACCGCACTTACCTTAGTATTTAGTAGACATTCATTTTTTTTCTTTCAGAAATGTTTTTGGACTGTGGAATTGATGAGCTTTGTCAACAGCCTTCAAACAGGGTTCATTTTATCACAATCTTCTTCAAACAGCAAAGCTTCATTTCCGAGGGCCCAGGTGGGCTGGGATGAACATTTGTTGATTATTTTCCTTGCCTTTTCAATTATAACATAATTTTGTTAACAGTAGCAAGTGAAATTGGAAGATTTTCAACATTTTTTTGCTGGCTAAGGCCAGCTTCACATTGTCCGACAAAATGACATCTTTAAAAATCTGACTGTTTGTTGAATGTTTTGTGAGTGGTGTAGTTACTTTGCAAATCTTAAATAAAATGTCACTTGGAATGCAAAGAATAATAACATTGTATATTCTGCTCTGTTGAAAACATCAAAAAGCTTAGATTAACAATTTAGAGAAATAAAAATGTCTATTAATTTCTTGCATATCTGTGTTCATGGATCAATTGCATTAGTACAGCAAAACTAAACTAAACTTCCTTTGGCATTACTGCAAGGAACATTCTCATAACTGTGCTGGGAAATGTGCAGTGTAACCACACTCATTGAATAGAATAAGTCCAGAATGCACACGCATGTGACGTCCTGCAGCTGTGTCCAGTATGTCTGGCCCCTTACAAGAACAGGTTGCTGAGGTTTTCAGATTCTTGAGATAGAGATGTGAGGGAGACAACTGAATAAAATAAAGTGAATTATGTTCATCTACCTATGTAATGGAGGCATAATATACTCTCCCAAAGTGGTTTTTTTGATCAAAACAAGATAAAGTTCCACTAAACTGTTAAACAATTAAGTTCAAAATCACTGTTCATCTGATGATCCAAAGTCAACCGGGGTGGGGGTCACTTAACATGCACAAAAAGAGACATAACTGCCAAAAGACTGTCATCTCAGAATGCATCTGTCAAATTACTCGAGGCAACCCTCTAAAAGCGCTCAGATTTGTTGCAAGAAACCTTGCTCAGCCATGTGTCATTTATTGACGGGGCTGCTGCTCCAATATTATATAATCATTTTCCTCTTGGCAAAGCACGGGCAAAGCCTCACTTACTCCTGTATGAACAATCTGCAAGGCTGGCAGCTGGGTTAGAGCTTGTGATGAAAACCTCAACTCAGAAGCTTTTTCTGCACTGCTGGATTTATGATTGCCCTTTGAGAAATTACAAGAAAAATATGTTTCAGCTAAGTTAACAAATATAATTATTTCTTTATGTATTTATATTATTATTCTATAGACATAGTAACACATAAAAAAAGGAGTGTTTGTGACATTCACCCAACTGTACAGGATATATATCATTAACCCTGAAGACACAGGTCTAATCTCAGAGCGGGAGCATGTGGTGGTGTGATGGGGAGGATTTAGCCGAGAGACAAATGACCTCTGACCTCTAAACCATCAGGTAAGAAGAAGATAACAATTTCTCTCCATATGACATTTTGACCTCCTTCCTATGCTGCCTTCCTTCAGAGCCCCCACGGACTCAACACCTCTCTTTTTCCTTCATCTAGCTTCATCTGTTATTTTCCTTATTTTCAGCCAGCTCTTCATTTCTTTCTGCCTCCCGTTGTGCAGTATGGGATCCCTTTTCCTGTCAGGACAAACCCCATCCAGTCGTCGCTGCTGCTTTGCTGAAATTTAATCAATGCCATAGTAGCTGTGACTTTCAATGTGAGCCTGAGCTGGCTAATTTAAATGATAAGCATTTAAAATGTCAATTACAAGCTAATTAAATTAATAGTACAGAGTGATTTAGCCGTTTTGCTCCTCTCGCCCCCAGCGTTGGATAAATTGTCTAGGCTCAGGAGAGGAAAGTGTTTAATACAGCTGCCGCTTTGGTTGCATAAACACATGCGTGTGCTGAAACTCTAACCGGATGGGGAAACTGCTTTCAGAGGGGGAAGGAAAGCAAGATGAGTGTGGAAGAACTGAAAAGTCCAGAGAAAAGAAACAAAAAATGATTATGATAAATCAAAGAAAAACATAAAACTGAGAAAGTTATCTAAACAGAACACTACTGAAGCTGCATTCACACCACCCTTAACAATGTGCGTTCAAACTGCCACTTCCAGTGAGAAGTCTTTGCGAAAACACATGTTTTTCAGCCTTCTGCATTTAAAACCCTTGCATTTATGCAAGTTTTCATGATCGTTTTGGGCTCCAAGCACAAAATCCTTGGCTATTGACTGTGCGTTGAAAGTTGAACCAGGTTAGACTTTGACTGATGAGGGATTCAGATTAATAGTGACGCATGGATGGCGTCCTTTTCAATTCACTAAAGTTTCAGCTGTTTGAAAATTGATCATGGAAAGGAAATTAACCCTGTAAAGCCCAAACATTTCAATTATTGACAGAATATTCCAATTCTTTGGAGCTTTTATAGGTCCCTCTGAACAAACAAGTTTCAAGTTTCTTTTTACATTAGATTTAGATGTATTTTCTTTTTCCAAATAAACTTAATTTTGTATCATATCTGATACAGCAGGTCACACAGCTCAAATATATCTTCTTTGCTGAGCTAACAAAAATATTCTAAGACAAAAAAAAAACCCCAAGAAATTTGTATTTCCATTCCATTGCTCTTGTTGAGGGCTGACAGACTCATGTATTTAATATTATTTGTTTGGCTTAATAATTATTAAAAGGGTTAATAATTGCGGTTTGTGTGGAATTATACGGCACCAAGTCTTTTATACATTGGAATGGAGCTGTAAAAGAAAAAGCCTAGAGCAAGATTCACAAGAATTGCACCGCTTAGACATTTGGCACCAAGCCTCTTCCAAATGTAGATGGCAGACATGTGCTAGTAAACAGTAAAAAGAAAATGAAAAAGTTAAAAAGTAGTTTAGAAAAAGTCTGATATTTTGACAGTATGCAATATTAAAGGGCAACAACCAATGAATAATTCTAGGCAAAGGAATAAGGGAGGGGAAGGTAAAAAGCAAGAGAAAAAACAAATGCAGGCAGGTGAAGAAGAGACAGGGTGGGGAGGGCAGCACAGAGCTCCTTACTCAGCTTGAGTCTTGTGAGCTTCTGGTAAATGGAGTATTGATTCAGAGGAGATGAGATTTTCAGAGTAAACACATAACCAAACGCACTCTGATGCAGACAGAGTACTCACTGCACACCAACAGTCAGTCGATGCACAAAACATTCCTCAATGCTCTCATGTGGGACCACTTTACTCCTGTGGACAACGAAGGTCTTCATTGTCTACATACTGCCTTTTACTCCTAAAGCCTCAGCTTAACCCTTCCACAGTACCTGCGAGGGTTGGGCTGTGAATGACCGACTAAAAAAAGAAGAACTGAAGAGATATCACCATTAGATGGCTGACCATTAGTTTGAAAGCATAGTCTTTATGTCAGTAGGTCAGGTCTTATTTAACAATGTTGTGATCTTTATTTCCAAACATCAGCTCAATGTAATATTAACCCTTTAATACCTGAGCTGTCATTGGTTACAGCAAAATGACAGATGCTCTTTGAAGCGCCATAGCTCTTTATGTAATTGACGTAATATCAACAGATTCAGTTGGAGAAACTGTTGGAATTCCACTTTGAAAAATCGTCTTTGCACTGATGTGGAATACACAACTTTATCACTCAATCTGCTGCTTTGCTTTTACCAGTGCAGTTAAATGTGAAAAATGAAATACATGGTTTGAGCACAAGTTCACATCTTTTATTTTCGCTTTAAGTTATGCTGCTGCCAATGTAAACTCATCACTAGATGTACATGAACAATATCATAATATGATGAGGTTCATTAAGATATGTTTAAATGTTAAATAAGGTCAGTTCCTCTTGTGTCTTGATAAAATGAAATAGAAATGTACTGTATTTTGATCATTCCTTTGCTAAGAGAAAATAATAGAATAATAATTATGTAATGTTACACTAAGTTCCCAAAGAAAATGTATGATTTAATAATAAATTTATCTTTATTACCCTTCTACCTAAAACTAAGCTTTTGTTACCTGAAGATGACCCAGTTGGATGCCACAAATTAATTGAACTTCATGCCATCTGCTGGGATTTTCTGTTTTGTTTTAGGGGCATCAAATTTCTGTTCCAAAACTTATTTGTGTGGATCTTTTTATAGCTTTATTTCTTTGGATATATTTTTTTTCCAAAGATGCACAACATATGTTGCTGCTGTTTGTTTAACAGATTAGGTTTTTCTTATTGTCTGAATATCTTAATGAATTTAGGTTGAAACTAACCCAACTTTTATTTTGCAATGGGATACTTCTATTTCTTCACATTATACAGAAATATATCTAAATTCATTCTTCACCAAAATGACAGTGAATTTGATATTTGTAGACCACAAATAAAAGATAAATAAAGAAAAAGTCTGTCTAGAAAAAAAAAACATTTGTCAACATTAAATCTTGGTTTATGTGGAATGTTATAAACTGACAAATGTATATCATGTCAATAGGAAAATAACACAAATAGCTTTCTAATTCAGAAGTACAAACCCCTGTGGTTTTGATCACAGAAAGAAATAAATCTGTTTATCTTCTTGGCCTTTAAGGCTCTGAAGGTCAAGGAACCATAGCTTGTTGCCATGAGTTTACAGCGGCTACACAACATTATTTAGCCAATAACAATCAAGAAACTGTACACACAGTTCTTAGAAAGTGCTGGGGGCTGCATATTATGGATTTTACGACAGGACCATGCAGGCCGGTGGAAATTTGGCCTTCAGCTAGACTTTTGACATGCCTGATCTACAGGTTTCCAGTAAACAGAAACTTGTTCTCTTCTTGCCCTGTTGAAGGCACAGTGTCTTGAAGATTGAAAACCAGCTAACTGGCCAGTGATAATTGTAGTAGGAATTCTACCTATTGCTCCATTTACATCTTCGTAGACTTTCAAAGGCACCTCACTTAACTCTAGTTGTTAGCCGCAGGCCTGATGCCCATGTGGGTCATGATTCCGAATAGTTAAACCACACTGTTTTCAAATCAGCCCTCTTTCCAGGTAAACGTCTGACCACTATGCTGTTCCACAAATGCTCATGTATATGTAAATATTCATCTTCAATATTGCAAATAACTACTATTTGCTTAACAGAGCTGAACTTTTTTGAAACTGGTATTTTTGTTTCCGTGTTTGAGAGCCTCCATTTTATTTCTCTGCAGGAAAAAGACAGCAGGGTTTGAACTCTTTAATCAAACCAAAAGCATATTTCGAAACATACTGATGTAAATTTTCTGTAAAGGCTGTTCAGTTTCCCACCTCTCCTATGAAAGCTTTTGAATGGTACTGATTTACAGATACATTTCTGCTCAGAAGCAAATCCACAACTTAATTTTAATCCCAGAACCGCAGAGCCGCACCTTCACACGGCACATCTTTATTTGAAAATAAATCAGAACGTGTGTTTATGTGTGTGGAGGTAAAATAAACTAAGACTTTAAAAAGAGAGTGAAGAAGCAAGGGCATTTACTAAACCTTAATGACATATTTGACGCAACATCTGTCTTTAGACTCCTCCTTTGCTTGGAAAAGGAAAGAAAACAGAATTAACATGTTTCTAGATGCAAACAGATTTAAAGAAGGAAGCGGTTATTTGTTAACACCAATGACAAGCAAACTTACACACATGTGAGGCAAATTCAAAAGAACACACTGATTAGTGTCCTCACACAAGCACACCACCCGCACACACACAAGGCTGACAATTGTGCGTGACAAACTGACTGATATCTGTCCAAGACAAAAGCAAGACACTAATTACAACCATCTTCAATCATCCTGTTGGGATTCAGTGTCTGCCTTTTCCTTATCACGGCGAAACACTCATTCCCCATAACAACAGCAGTGCATGCAGACGTGCTCTCAAACTGCAAACTGAGGCACAAACTCTGACAAACATACACACCTATCATCATCCATCAACTGCTGGCGCCTTTTACTGGTGAATGCTGAATAATATAGTGATGAAGTTGTAGACAGTCAGATAGCAGCGACGTTCTTTTACCATATTTACAGTAAAGACACTTACTGGTTATTTTTACCATTACAACAAATCTCCCTCCATCACGGCAAACAATCGACTTAAAGTTTCTTAATTGCTTAATGAAGCAGCAATAATGCTGTGAAAGAAATGTGCAAAATCAACACAATTTCAAGGAAGGGGATTAGGGTCAAGCTGAAGCTCCATGACACCAAACAGAATTGTGTATCCCTATTTATGTATCACATCAATATTCACTTTATAAACAATAAGTTTAACCCTTCTACATCAAAGCTTAAACTTCGAGTCAGCGCATAGCCAAAATGAAAAGTTACTTTACGTCATGTCAGAATCAGCTGATTTATGTTGATGACGTAAAAACAGCAGAAGAATGTTATGGCATGTGTGTTATCCATGTGTCGCCAAAGACATCTCCAGTGTTAAATTCCCTTGCCAATTATTTTTGATCTGTTGTATAAGCGTTCCCAGTGGTCTTTTAAGTATGATTATGCCATTCTTAGGCTAAAATAAAAACTCTGTCTCCTTTTCTAGAACATAGATTCTGCAGAGTGGCAGTAGTTCATTAGAAATTCACCTCTGAGGTGTGGGCGGGACACAGTGTAAGCCTTTCCCCACTTCCCATCATCCCTTTGTTTACACTTCCCCCCTAACATGCAGCACTTCACACCCCCAACCTAACATTACTGGTGCAAAAACAAAAATGGCGAGCGCTATCGGAGACTTATAGACGTACAGTTTTGAGTCAGATGCAAGGAAAATGAAGACGTGTACATGAATCTATTTGTCTGCAATTGAATGTATCGGAATAGAGCGGAGTAGGGAACAGATTTTATGTAGAAGCTTCAAGCTTTTTCCAATGGCACTTTTTTTTTCTCCTGATTTTTATATAGAAATACTCAAAAAAATACAATTTTAAGTTTAATTTTGTTTATATATGTAGTTCATTATCAGGAAAATGGCAAAAGAACATGTAAGAACACAATAAAGACACGATTTTCCACGGACTGGATCTTTAAAGGGTTAACAGACAAAACCATAATGGATTTTTTCAAGAGGTGTCATTTTATCTGTTTTAAGTTTTAAGAATCCCTTTTTCTTTTCTTTTTTTTTTTTTTTTTTTTTTCAAGTAAAATGCACCATGTAAACCATTTTTCAGGCCTTGGCCATAAACTATTATTCTTTAGAATATGTTTCTGTAAAGAGCCTGTACCATGCGAATCTTTCAGAGTAAACCTTGTCCATATTTATGATCAAATATTATCTTGGCACATGAAAGAACACATTTTTTATGAAATATGAGTTATTTATGTGAACGTTTTTCCCACCCAGAAGTAAGACAATTTGGTCTCTGATGCGCCGTCTTTCGCTCCTTTTGGGAACCGGCCTCAGCAGCGTGTCTTCGGTTCCCCCACAAAAACAAACATCAAAACTTTTACAAAGATGGATGCTGATATCTGTCTTTGGTAGCCCGGACGTTTATTCCAAAAATGTGGCTGCTGGCCTGGCGTTTATTTAACGCAGGTGTCTGTTCTATCACAGGCATAATGGTGATGGTTAATGAGTTCATTTTGCTATGAAATTTGGTCAAGAAATGCAGACAACATACCAGATAAACATTGAGGATTTATTGAAATGATAATAACATTGTATTATGTTCTAGTTAGTACTGGCTGTGAACGTTTCTTTTCTCTTTGAAGCATCATTAATCTAGGTATCAAAAATAATCCAAATCCTCTTCGCTTTCATACGGATCATTTTCCCAGAAACATGCACACGTTTCCATCTTTGCTCAAAAATCCAAGTTCAAACCAGTTCTTCTGCACCTCCACCAGGAAATACTTTGCCTTTTTTTGCAGCCGTCTTCCCAATATCACCACCTGCTTGCACCATTCATGAAAATGTGCAGAAAAAGTGTGTGTGTGCGTTAACCTGGGGGCAGTGCTTACAGCGCAGACTCTTCCTGAAAAGGGCTGTTCTCACCTTGGGATGTCAACTTGTGAGAACCCGCTTGTTTTCATGGGTTGGGAGGGGCTGGTGCTCAGAGTACAGGGGTTTGAAGAAATACTTAG
This sequence comes from Oryzias celebensis, assembly GCA_014656515.1. Classification (NCBI taxonomy): domain Eukaryota; kingdom Metazoa; phylum Chordata; class Actinopteri; order Beloniformes; family Adrianichthyidae; genus Oryzias; species Oryzias celebensis. The sequence goes on from BNCR01000005.1 coordinate 12,907,949, forward strand.
AAATGTGTGAACTGATCAAAATACAGACTTGAGGTTGTTTATAGTGAAACATGAATATTAAAATACACTTAAAAGCTCAAAAAGTTGATTTTTCATGATAATAGCCTTTTAATGATAATTTCAATTATTTATAAACCTACAATAACTCTTTTTTCCTCAGACCTAAACCACCCAAATCTCAACAATTTATTAACCTATGGTAGTTTTGAAAATCACTTGTCTCTCAATGTTTAGTAGCCAGATCATTCTTAAAGAGATATGCAGCCCTTGCTAAACTCTTGACCTTTTTATTTGGCAAAACTAAGCCCTTGCTGCCTAATTATTGAAGTAATTGGTGATAATGATCAGTATTTTTTTCTTTCAACGTACCCAGGAGTTTCCAGCTCATCAGCTAAGCACAGGCTAATGAGGTTAAGGCTGTCCCACTAGTAAACAGAGTATTAACTTGATGAACACTAAAGCACAGCTCACTCTTCTGCGGCTCTACCCTGGATTCCTCTCAGGTCAACAAATCAAAAAGGTCACTGGTGAAAATGTTAGTGATTGCATCGCCGATGTACCAGCGTTTCATCTATTCTCCTCAATCGAATAATAAATATGGATGTTCAGCAGTAACTTCTTTAAAACTTTTATCAAAATATATAGCCTTTACGTCAGTCTTTCCATTAATTTTGACCTTAATTGAAAAAAATGAGGCACAGCTGTCACTATGAGTGTGTGCTTTTCAAACTCGAAACTAGTACTGACCAGGAGTATAAAAACTACTAAATATATCAACATCTCTGGATTTGAGAAAGTTTGAATCTTTATGGAAATAACCCTTTTTGCTTCCATATGAAATTAAAAGGATGTCTTTAAGAGTTGAAACTACCTGCAGATGTTAAAATGTTTTCTCCCATTGAAGATCTGAAGCTCCTGCAAAAACCAACACCTGTGCTCTTCCTGTACTTAAATCTGCAGGTTGGAAGACATGGATTTGTATGTTTGTCTAAGTGTATGTGTGTCTGTGTGTATGTGTATGTGTGTGTGTGTTATAGTGATTTATTTGCTGTCTAATCAGGTTTGGCAGAGCGGACTGAGCTGAAGCTCAGCGTCAAAGGGTATTTACAGTGTGTGTACTTGTGTGTCTGCAAGAGTATTTATAGGTTTGGTCCAATCTGTGGTCTATCCAGCTGCATTGAGGAGATAGTGGTTTCAAACTCACACGGATCACATGTGCTATGCCTCTCAACTACTACACATACACACACACACACACACACACGCTCACACACAAATGATTCATGAAAATGTAAAAAAAAAATAAATGAAGACACAGTACATGCTTCAGCAAAATCTGATTTAGGTGGCACAATTGTCTTCGCCCAAGGATGTGACTTTAAAGATGATTTAGGGAGTGTTAAACCTGCAGTACACAATCAAATTCAATGACACTTGTGACAAAGAGCCTCGCTTCCAAACAGTTTTTATTTTAATAAATTTTGTTATAATTTAATAAAAGCAAGTTTTAATTTTTCTTTTTTGCCTTGTAATTTTCCAGAAACACAAGCAGTGCAATGTTTCAAAAAACACACTTATCTTAACATTCTGTTGCACATTGAGGTCTACGTTGATGTAAAAGACAGCATTGGGTCACTTTGAAATTTATATTTTATTTATATTAAATTTTATATTTATATGGAAGTCTATCATAACAGGAGCTGAAGACATGTTCACCATCATCATTGGTCTGGTGGTTACAATACTGGCTTTCCACATCAGACCCTGCTATTGGCGACAGTCACTAATGTCTTGGTTTTTTGTTGAGTTGCATATCAGGACATTTTTTATTCCTTTTTTGCTTATGGATGGATCTATTCACTTTCACCAAAAACAACCAGAAAATAAAAAAGAAATTACAAAAAGTCTACTGTTGTTGATGAAACGCTACATTCCGACGATGCAAACGTCTTTTCTGTTTATGTACAGGTATTGTTGATGAAACATTGTGAACATGATCATAGCTGCAACACAAAAAGGCATTTCCAATGGATGAAATTATGATAGATAGAAATGTTGACTATTGCAGGTGCTCACCTTCCAATAAATGCATGTTGTATAAAGTCAGATTTAAGGTGGGAAGGAATGGACCTCATAGAAACTTCCTCCGTTACAAACACGCACCTCATTTTACAGGTCAGAAATCCATGTGCAATCCATTAGGCTTTTCTTGCTGGAAGGAGGGTGAAAACTGACCTGAGTAGATGGGAGAAAATGAGAGAATATTTCTACAGGCGTTTTAAGCACTAATACATTCAAACAGCCTTAATACTTTGAATTTTAAGACTGGAACCATTCATGCTAAAAAAAGAAGTAAAAGACCCATGAGTGACCAGTGTCTTTTTAGTTTCCTCTCTCTTCTGCCTCCTGCTGACTCCATCACTCCCGCTCTTTGCCTGAGATGCCCCCTGTGACTTTTCAATGACGGTTACAAATCAAAGGAATTGATAATTTAGTGTGTGTGTGTGTAGCTCTCATTCGTGATTAGCAGACGTCATTAAACTACAAGGTGTTGTCAGACTTTGCTCCTCGTTAGGAGCTGATGCGTTTCTCTCATTAGCCGCTGTGTGATTTTGCTCAGTGTGTGCGATTTTTGGGGTGTATATTAACAGGCTAATTCAGTGTGACGCCTGTGAGGCCTGTGGAGTCCGGGTGCTGTCATTGCAAGAGTCCTGATAGATCAGGACAAGCTTAGAGAATAGGAGGAGTGAGAAGATGACGGAAGATGAACAGAGAAGACGCACACAAGAATGAATGGAAGAAAAGGGGGAGGGTAACCATCCAAAGGAAAAAGAAGAGGGAGACATTGAAGTCATAAAACGTTAGGTTATGAAGGAGACATAAGGTCAGAGAGATCAAAAGAAGGTGGAAGAGGTAAAAATGTGGGGGAACGAAACGCACATTGGAAGATGAAAAGAAATGATGACACAGAAAGAGGAGAGGTTACTTCTTCTGTTTGTTGTTTGATTCTTCCACGTTTCCTTTCATTGTTCTGGCCCTAAAGAGGCCAGAGATTAGCCGGTCCTTCAAACATTTGAACAGCATCCCATAGATCCCCTTTTCTTAATCATCTCTCACGAACAGCAGGAAGGAAAACTCAATCTTTAAACTTTATCCCACTTCATCATCGTCTCTCATTCTCTCTGCTGGGTTCTTTTTCCTCTCTTAATATTTTCAATTTTCTCTTGGCACACACTTGCTGCCTCATTTCAGTCTCTCCCCTACACCTCCTCCCTCCTACTCTAGCTCCTTTGTCATTTTTCAGAGCGCCACACCATCATTACAGCAATATTTTCTTTTGTGGTTCCTCTGCATCTCTCATTCCTTTTATTTCAGTGTATCTATTCGTTGGGAGAGACAGAGCAAAGTATTCAAGGCCGCTGTAATTTTTTAGTTTACCATCTGCTTTTTTTGCATCCTATTTTTGTTCCAGTGTGATCTTTTCTCCAGTCTGAGAGACTATTCTGTCTCGAAGTGTTTGTTCCTGTGTTGTTGTTCACGTGTAAACCAGACCTCAAAGATTTCTCAAAGAAATCATGAGCTTAAGACTTCTACACTTCTCATTTTAGGACAAGAGAGTCATGAGCTGTGCAAATGGAAAAAATGTAAGTCTCACTCTGATCATCTTTTGATCAATTATAAAAGTGTTCCTTGTGGTCTTTTAAGTGTGATTATGCTGTTTGTAGGCTAAAACAAAAAGCGTGTGTCGTTTTCTAGGACATAGTTTCTGCAGAGCGGTAGGAGTTTACCTCTGAGTTGTGGGCGAGACTTTTTGCGCGGAGAAAGGCTTCCTCATTTACGTCATCCCTTTTTTACAGCCTTTCCTGTTAGCTTACAGCTCCTAACACCCTCAACCTAACATTACCGGTGCAACTAAAATGGCAAAAATAATATTGGAGCTATCCAGCCGTACAGTTTTGAGCCAGACGGCAGCTCAGATTAAAAAACAAAGATGTATGGGGATCTATTTGTCTGCAAGCGGATGCATCAGAATGGAACAGAGCAGGGAGCTTGTGGCCTGCTGTTGCCGTCCTACGTCACATTTACAAGCTTTTTCAAAAGTCAGTTTTCTGTCTGATCCTGGTTACTAAGAATTTGAAAAAAGAAATACTCAGAAATCCAGTTTTAAGCTTAATTTTCTTTTATATATGTTCTACAGCATCAGAAAAGTGCCAAAAAAAACATGTTAGAAAAAACCCCACAACTTTACGTGGACTGGGTCTTTAAATAATTCAATCTTTAGGTCCTGAAAAAGATGCAGCTATGTCAACAGCCCTGTTTGTTCATCAGTCCATGCTCTAGCAAATTTCACAGATATACAGATTTCCTTCAGAATACTCCAAAAATGTAAGCAATTCGTCCTATGAGATAAGGCATCAAAAGGACGTACAAGAGTATTCAGAATGTTTTCAAAGATTTCATAGTGAACCAGTGGAATTTATAACCAAAACTCAGTTAGTATGAACTCCATCAGTTTTTATTCAAAGTCTCTTGCAAGATCATTAAAAACAGCAAGTTTCACTCATTCACAGCTGTTGATAAATTGGATTCTAGCAAATTGGGTTTAGAAAATGTACTTGAAAAGGCCTTTTTTTGGTCTCACGTTGTGTGCTAAGTCGGTTTTGAAATGCGTAGCATGAGCACACTTTTTTTCCCTTTTTTTTCCAAGCTGATGTTCTAAGGTTTTTCACTTTGTGCCATATTTTTGTCCGGCGAGACCTTTATAAATCAGGTATCTCAGTATGACATGTAATAAACGCCACTCAACTTGCAGAATGCTTAAAACAGGTTTGTTTACAATTATTTTGAAAATCTTGGGGGAAAATGATTAGCAATAAACATTGTTTTCCATAAGTGTTTAATGTCGACTTAACCTCTTAAAGCCTGAATTTATTTCCACCTGTAAAAAAAGAAGTTCACTTACGTTGCTTTAAAAAAGATGTCAACTAAAGGTCATTTTGGAGCCAAAGTGGTTTCCTGCATATTTGCTTCAATAGGCATTAAGAGGTTACATTTTATTCTTATTCTCAATGACGTTTTGTGATTTTTTTTTTTTTTTATGTATTTTTTTTATGGAAGCTTATTTTTCCAGAGGACAACATTGTAAATGAAAAGAAAAAGTGCTTCATTTAGGTAATGCAGCCCCAGCCTCAGTTGTGAAGCTGATGTGTATTAAAATATAGGAAAAAAGTAAATGCAGCAAAGCTCAAACATTTTACATACCAGATCCAAACTGTACTTTGTACTTTTTAGATGTAATATCGGCATGTTATACAATCCTACACGTAATTTCTCACAGTGGAAAACTGCATTTCAGTGGAGTTTTACTTTAAGTGCAGTCAGTTGAAAATTAAGTGCTATGAAAGTGAAATCGGATTACTGCATTACAAGGAAAAAAACCAAGCAGAGAGCACCTCTGCAGAATGATGCTTTTTACACTTTAAGCTCTGCTTAAATACCTTTAGAAACGGTTTCTGCCAATTTTAAGATAAAACCTTTTTTTCAGAGCTAAAATTTGTCTTGAATCTTTTTTCTTAACCGGAATTAAGTCACGACTTCAGGGAATTTGGAATATTTTGTGAAGATAGAGCAGCATATCTGGAGCCTCATCTCATTTCTGTCTCTTCTCCATACAGCGAACACACACATTTGCAGTGTAGTTTGGCGCAGCTGCCTAGTTACTTTTGATCAGCTTTTTGCCAGTATGATATAAAAGGTATTCAACACTTCCACAATAGAGGCTTTGTATATCCAGCAAACTCCCTGGGAGCAGCGCCAGACTCAAAAATGCATCAAGATTTTAGGATTTTTTTTTTTTTTGTCTTTTCCGTCGAATCCTTCAGCAACACATCTCATCCCGGCAAATGTGACATGTAAACAAAACAGCTATTTGTTTCATAACCGATTTTCTCAGGCAAAACAAAAGAGCCGAGCAAACTCTTTAAGCAGCAGGATTTGGTCTTCCCTGAGGAGGGTACTTTGAACGCAGCTCAGATGAATTGGGCAAGCTTATGTTCTCATTAAAATAATTGGTAGAACAGCCAACTTGCATGCATGCTGTTTTGACGAGTGATTTATCTAAAAGCTGTCAACCCAACAGAAAAGCAGAAAAATAATATGTAGAAATGAGCTTGCTATGTCTGTGTGTAAGGATAATTCCATGTATGGAAGCTCAATTGTGTGTATTTGTGTGTGTGTTTTATGTTTTTAGCTCTGTCTATCCAATTTTGCATTTTCCTTTTTTTTCTTTGCAAGGTGTTGCTGGAGCCTATCCCAGCTACTTTAGGGCACACACTGCATACTTTGCCAATCCAGAGCAACACAGAAAAAGACACGCACAGCCCGATGGGACTTTCTGTTACTGGAAAAAACAGTGAACATGCAAACTCAACACAGAGCACTGGGATTTGAACCATTTGAACCACAGTCTTTCTCACTGTGACTGTTCAGTGCTGTATTTCGAACTTGTTTTTTTTTTGTGGGGGTGGGGAATCCTGTTTATATTTAATTACATGTGTGGTGCCATTGATTATTTGTGAAAAAAAAAAAAAAAACCTCATTTTGAATGACATTGATTGGAAGCCAGTCTAATCAGTAGCTGACCTGCTGTGCTCATCAGAAGTTTGAGGAGAAATAAATTATCTGATAAAAAGTGCTTCAAATTTCCCAGTTCTGTCATTTTCCTAACCTGCTTTGAGCCCAGTGAGTGCTGGATTCTTTTGAGAAAATCTGTATGACATGCTTATGTTTGAGCTTAAATTTACTGCTTCACTACAGAGGTATGGAAAGTCTTCTCTTGTGCTTAGCAGGGTTATTTCATGTGGATGATGCTAAAGCTAGTTATTCTGTTAAAAGGTAGTTTCTATTTAATGCAAGTCCTGATCCTTTAGAGATACAGTGACTGGCAATATGTTTTTGGTCTTTCCTTTTTTCTTCAGAAACACATCGACTGAGGACAGAACATGTTTGCTTGGTTGATAATCACTTTGTTTTTATTCAATATGTTTAAAGGACCTGTATTGTACAAAATCTTTTTTTTTTAGCTTTTAAATGTATTATAGTGTGATTTTCTTGAGAAAAACAACTCCAAATCGGTATTTTTTTTCATTCATTCATCTCTGATCATATGAAATCTATCAAACTCTCTCTGAGCACCATCCCCTCCCAATCCTCAAAACTCTTTCTTCCAGGGAGACTCTGCGCTGCCAGCACCACGCCCAGGATAATGCACACACTTTCTTTGCAGAGCTAGCGGTACTTGACAAAAAGCCTTTAATTTAGCATCGACTCTGAGAAGAAATGGTTCCTTTTGCACCTAATCTGCAGAGACAACAACGGTTTGGTTTTTTGTGTTCTATAATAAATATAGTTCTAGAATACATGAACAGATTCAGGATGTTCCACTTTTTTTAATTGACCCTCTATTATCATTTTAAACTTAAACAGAACACTTTTGTGAATTAACTTGAACAATTACATAAAAAAATTGTTCAACTTTTACCGAAGACAAAAAATAACAATTAAATACAGATGATAATTAGTCATGTGAGAAAGTTTAGTGACATTAGCTTTAATATCTTAAGAACTATTGACCATTTATAACCAAATGTGATTTATATCTTAATTAAAAATTCAACACAGGCCAAGAGAGAAATTTGTTATCAGTTTAAAGCATTTTTAAGAGTTATTGATCCCAGAAGTCCGAATCTATGAATATCTCGCTAGTTGGACTGAGCAGTTTTTGTCAGCTTCCTGCTCGAACTGCAGTCGTATTCTGCTGCGCTTTATGGCAATAAAATGATGTGATCCGTCAATCACATGCAGACTTCTAGTGGAGTATTTTTCCAGAATAATATTCTTGAAATATAAAGCGCTGATCATAGTAAAAAGAATAGATAGAATATTGTGATCGGGAGATAACAATCGATACAGAACAAGTCATCAACTATCTGATTTATCATTTATCACATGATTTATCAATCATTTACTAGTCAGAAACTTCAGAAACCAGGCAGACGTCTTTGGGGCCGCTGTGGTACCTCATGCACTTCAAATACAAGATCGAACTCTGGGTCAAGAGTGTTAAGCTCCACAATATGCACATCCATTTTTGCAAAACATTGGGCTGTTGGCGGTGCCTCAGACATTGAGACAGCTCATGTCCAGGTTTGAAAAGGAGCTCATGGACATTACTCATATTATCCGATTTAACTTTTTGCTCGTATTGTTTCAGTGATCCAATTGGTCAGTGTGTGTGTTTGGTATTGATAGAAAGATGTAGCATCTAATCAAAGATTGATGTTCATTTTACACTGCATGCCCATTCTGAAGTGTTGCTTCAACAGGAGACACAGCAGATGGTTCTCAGTAACAAACCATCTGGTGTTCTGGGTATCCAGCCTAAGTTTCTTGTAAATGCTGTACTCAGCAAGTTTAGCAAAGCTGTTTTTTTTAATAATTTCAAACCAAATTACAGATTTTTCAGCTTGTGCGATAGAAAAAAACTTCTACCTTATTTTTTTTCACTTCTTAAATTGGTGTGAACCGGGCCATCATAAAATCACTTTGATGATAACAAGAAAAGCTCATGTAACACAAGACAAAAAAAAAACGATATCCACAAATAGATCAAATTAAAATAAATGGAAGTCCTTTTCTAGGGTGACCAAGTGACATCAAGAACACAAAGACTGATCAAACTGGTAGATAAGGAAAGATTATTTATATTTTTTTTCTCTTTGAAAAAAATTATCTCAAAGTGCTTACCAACTCAAGTGCTGAACTACATCAAAAACAGGATAAAAGAAGACGTGAAACTTATTGAAGAGAAAAATAAATCTACAATTACAACATCTCACCATCATTAAAGCCCAAATTTAGCTAAAAGCCAGCTGAAATAAAATTATTCAGGTGTGTTTAATGGCCATTACCATTACCAGCCAGTTCAATTGAGAAGGACAACCATTGAAAACTAACTGGATAATCTAAGTTTATGTAATTGAAAGGACAATGAATGAACTAAATATGAAGGAAACAAGAAAATAGGTCAAAAATAACAAATTATTAAGGAGTAGATTTGCATACAATCATACAAACGTTCAAGGAAAAAGCCGCCATAGACAAAAACACAAAGATTATTTCTATAATACTTTGAAAAAGAAGACTACTGAAAAGAAGATGACTTGTCAAGTTTGGAGTCATGATTATTCAGTATTTCAGAAAATCTAAAATAATATTACTATTTTAAGCCCTTTGTTTTCTTTGAGGTCAGATTGCTCCTTTTGACCAGATAGTGGTGGTTTTAGCCAAACTCTTATGGTTACTTGTGTGGAGTCTGTAGAAGAATATCAACAGTTGGCACTAAGTCACTGACAAAACTGAATCCTGGATTGGTCAAAGTTTGTCCTGATTTAGCTTTCAATTTTGGCTGCAGTTCGTTTGCATTTCATTCTTCGAGCCCGAAGACAGTTGTAAAAACTTGTGCAGTGATGAGTGAACGCGAGAGTTTTGAACATGGTAGCACGAAATGCACTTTTAAATTAACCGTTAATTGGAAGACATTGCTTGAACGCGCATTGCTGAGGGCGATGAGAAGATAGCTTGAGATGTTTCTCTTTTAGTCATAGTTCTGGAACAAAGTACTTTAAAGCTTTTCAAGTAACTAATTATAAGGAATCCTGTCTGACTAAAACTAGCTTTGTTTATAGCTTCTCTTCTCTACATCTTTTAGGCTGTGGAAAAGAGATGCTATAAAGAGACACATTTCATGTACTTTGGAGAAGTCTCCCACTGGACTTCTTGAATTGTCCATCACCGTCATTTTCTTCCCTCACAACTCACTCCTCTTTTTGAACCAAAAGAACCATGCAGAGGTTTCTGATGAAGGCTTTACAAAGGTCAGGCAGTAATGGCATAATTCCTCTTTTTAATACAATAATTCCTTTCTGGGTTTAGATGAGGTAAGCTGCTCTCCAGCTCCACATGCATCCTTAATACTTAATCACTGTTGTTTAAAACCATCTAAGCCGATATTTCAATTTCCTGTTCTGTCAGCTGAAATGATAAAATACTGACTAAAACTTATAAAAGAAACTGTGTTCAGCTCTGAGTGTTAAAAATATATATTTTTAGGTATTTTAATCTGTCTGTGTGCAAAATAAGCAGTCAAAGAGAATAAACCTATTCTGCTGCACATGACTAAGACATTTGCTTTAATGTTTTTGTCTCATTACTAGGGCTGTCAATATTATCGGGTTAACGCACGCGATAAATAAAAAAAAAAATTAACGTGTTCATATTTTTAACGCTATATAAATTACATTCTGCATAGCATGATCCGTTGGATCATGCTTCCAAAGCGTGCATCAATTGCTGACAATGCACACTTTATCGGGATAACATAGTTACAAAAGTCACTTACAAAAGAAAGAATAGAGTATTCACCCGGACCATTTAAAGTGCAGAAACACAATGTTTTCTTCTCATGGCTGTCTATCAGCATCTTGGTTTTCTTGGAGTAATGCTGCAGACTTAAAAGTCTTTACAGTTCTGCCTATGTTAATGTTAATGTGTTTTGCGCACACAAATTTAACTTCGGAGTTAACACTTTATAAATGTAAACATTTCAGACAATAAAAACTAAGGAAAAAAAATGTCCCTCTGGTTTTTGTTTTTCAAAAGCCGCATATTGTCATATAAAATTTAACTAGTTAAACATTGTCTAAGGTCTAAGTCAATGATTAATAGTGATTAATCACAATCCAAAAGTTAGATTAATCGGATTAATATTTTTAATCGATTGACAAGAGTACTCATTACTCACATTGGGAATGGTGAAAAAACTAAAAACACTTGCTTAAACAGAACTATACTGTCTGGTTTTGGATAAACATGGTAGTTGTCCTAAGAATGATGTTTTTGGGGACAGATCCACTGAGAGCTAGTCTTCACAACACCACTGTCCTCCTTTTTATTTTTTGACTAAAAATACAAGTGAGTAATGTTTTGCCAACAGTCTGACAACAATAAAGAGAACAATTTGACTTGCAGCTTCACTGTTGCTCATTAGTAAATAGAAAAATGAAGACACTTTAAAAAGGTTCGTTTAGAGGTAAAAGCTCAGCAAAAACAGCCAAGTCAAGGTGGTGAGTGTGTGCTCTATTTTCTCTGTGTAGTGAACCTGCTTCATGTTGCCTTTGCACCAAGCAGACCTTACAGGAGGATGTGACAGAATTAAAAAGGGTTGTGTTAAAGAAATTTGGACCGTATGATTTGATGACACACCCCGCCAATGAAACACCAACCAGGTTAATGAATGAATGTCATCAACAGATTTAATTGCGGGTAACTTTCACAACTGCATTCCAACTGGCATGGAATGGCAATATGCCATTGCTTTTTGTTCTACATATGATTATGTTCAACTGCCTGTGCCATTTTCCAAACTGTAGTTTTTGATTGTTTAATTTAAAGACATGACTTGTGATGTTGTGTTTCAAAAACCTTAAACAGCATAAATATGGTAAAGATGACGGTTTTTTCAAAAGAACAGATCCTAATACTTTAGTTGCAACTGCCCTCACAAACGTATGCAGACTGTCTGCAGGTTAACCATTGGCAAACCTGTACGGGACACGCAGGTGGAAAAAGGAAAAAGAAAATCTGTAGATCGCTTTTACTGCAGGCATGCTACAGGCAACAGGAAGCAAAAACTTAAAGCCTACAACAGTGGTCCCCAACCACCAGACCGCAGACCGGTACTGGTCCGTGGATCAATTGCCGTCGGACTGTTGAAGAAATAATCATTATTTTGTTTTGAACCCTGAAATTTATTTTGAAAAATTATCGATGCTCTCAGCTACACCTTCGATCACTTGAACTGTAAAGTTTGGTCAGGAGAGCAAAATGACTCTGTCTGATCTTTTATTCTGAAAAAGCTTTCGATCGGATTCTTTCAATTACAGTTCCGTCACTTAAACGCGAAAAGAAGTCTGAGGGTGTGCAACACAAGAAGTAGAATATGGAACCTTTCTTTGCAAATGGGATAAGTGCAAGAAATGACAGAAGAACAGGCTACAACTAAAAAAAACCATTAGACTACCAGGAGTCTTAAATAAAATATGGATTTACCGCAACAGGTGATTCCCACACACTGTGCCTGCATGTTTGCACAGAGATGTGACTTTCCCCAAATGAAAACATTCACATAAAAGCTCAAACAAGCTCATGCATTCAGATGCACATTTCACATAAGTTGTGAACATTTGATTCATTCAAGTACCTCCATGAAAAAAGAAAAGAGGAGCAGTGCAGCGAGCGGGACCGAGGAGGTCGGAACTGCAAGGCGCGTGTTTCTTATTGAGTATCAATGATGGACTTGTTGGTTACATTTTGTTACTATATTGAAGTGTTTTTTTCTTCATGAGATGCTCTTATAATACTTAAAAAAAGCTCATTTTTAACACTAACCTGACACAACACTAAATTAAGAGCCCTTAATTATGTTTATGTTTTTTGTTTGTATGTTAATGTTTTTTATCAATCCTCCAAAATGCAGACGGCAGATGACTGAGTGAAATGTATCAAATCTTCTTTGTTTTTCCACGTTTTAGATTCGAGTCCTTTCTGCTCCTGGGTTTCCCTCTTGCCTACTGGCTGTAACAAAAACCCACAGTACCCGTAAGGTTCAAAAGTAGGGATCCTTGTGACTAAGGCTTTATTTAATTGTCAAAACACTTTTATTTTGTGCACATTTTCAATAAATGAGTTTCAAGCATGTATTTCTGCGAACTGTGTATGTTTAGATTGTATGAATTAATATAGGATCCAAAACTGATTACTTTTGGAGGCATAAATATGCAATCACTGACCACTTTATAAGGCACATTTGTCCAACTGTTCATTTACACAAATGTCTAAACAGCCAATTGCAGCAGCTCATTGCATTTAGGCATGCATACATAGTCAAGACGATCTGCTGCAATTCAAACCGAGCATCAGAATCAGAAAGAAAGGTGATTGAAGTGACTTTGAATGTGGCATGGTTGTTGGTACCAGACAGGCTGGTCTGAGTATTTCAGAAACTGCTGATCCACAACCATCTCTAGGGTTTACAGAGAATGGTCTAAAAAAAACAGAAAATATCCAGTAAGCGACAGTTCTGTGGGCAGAAATGCCTTGTTGATGCCAAAGGTCAGAAGAGAATGGCCAGACTTGCTTCAGCTGATAGAAAGGCCACGGTCACTCAAATAATCACTGGTTACATCTGAAGTATGCAGAAGAGCATCTCTGAGCGCACAACCTTAAGGCAGATGGGCTACAGCAGCAGATAATCACACTGGGCACCACTCCTGTCAGGTAAGAACAGGAAACTGAGGCTACAATTCACACAGGATCACCAAAATTGGAGAATAGCAGATTGGAAAAACGTTGCTGGATTCGTCTTGATTACTGCTGCAATATTCAGATGTTGTGGTCAGAAATTGGCATCAACAACTTGAAAGCATGAATCCGTTTTGCCTCGTATCAACAGTTCAGGCTGGTGGTGGTGGTGTTTTGGTGTGGGGGATATTTTCTTGGCACACTTTGGGCCTCTTTGTACCAGTTGAGCATGGTTGCAACTCCACAGCCTACCTGACTATTGTTGCTGACCATGTCCATCTCAACTTTTTTTAATGCTTGTTTCAATCATTGAGATTGTTGTTGTAGTTCTATTGATGGACTTGTCTGAATATGAAATGCCATTTCCAGCAAATCAGGCCGGGTTTAAAAAACATTTCTGAGGGTTTTCGTATCTGTTTTCATATGTTTTTGTCTTCTTTTCAAAAGCTGAGCAAACATCTTAAACCAAAACTACTCTGATTGTGAACAACTCCATAATCCTGCTGTTTCTTTGGTTTACACAATTTTTCAATGGAATTGGCCTTGCAGCTTAAATACGATGAACAGTGTTTGTATGAAGCCAGAAAGAAGATAGAAAAGAGGGTTAGGAGGAGTGATTTATTCCTATAATCTTTAGTTAAACTCTGCTCCAGTAGGAGCAGTGGGCATTTACTCGACAACAAGCATCTTAAAAAAACACAATGAGTCATCACTTCTCTTCTGACTTTCACTGTCCACATCCAAAGTCTCCACAAATAAGACAAAAGCAGAACTTGTCTCTACTTATAGCTTTAGAAAAATGAAAACCCCATTGGGGAAAACAGTGACATTTCCAGCCATAACCTTCTCAGTGACTTCAGATGAGCTCATTGAGTGGGATTTTACAGAGTAACTCGAGCTCGGGATCACCGAAGCATTCAGGGAAAGTAAATCTTATAGTGCATAATTGCAAAAATGAGGAGAAAGAAATCAGGGGAGTGAAGGAGAGAGATAATCCTCCACTTAGAGCTGTTTACAGAGCATCATAGTCGTTTAATCTTTGAAGCAAGTGGCCATTGTCTGGCTATCATGTGAACGGGATTGCATACTTTCCCCCTACTTCAGCCTGTGCTGCTCTTTTTTATTATCACAAAGGAGCTTAGTCGGAGTGGGTAAAAAAGGCGACTCTAAGCCGTAAAGTGCGCCTGCAGCTTCTATTATATGATGTCATCAAAGAGATATTGTGTCACTGATCTTTTGTACACCACACTAAAGTACTGCTGACCCTGAATCACTGCTGCTGTGTTAAGCTGCATTTAACCTGCTGAGGTTTAAGGGTGTCTGTGTCTGCATTGGGGGGTTGGTGGAAGACCGCTGTTGTCTTCAAGTTTATCTGCATTTATGTTTGTTTACTTGCTTGCAAGCATAATCGGCATTAACAGGGTTCTGTGTGGAGGCCATTTTTTAGCAAAGTCACCACCATCTGTTCTTCTATATTTCTGTCCTGAACACCAGTTTACTCATCACTTCCTTGTCATATGTTTTCCTCACCCAAATTTTAGTTGAAATCTGCCCCGATCACCAGTTACTCTCCTCTCTAGGAATATCCGGGATCACCTCATCCATCTCCCTCCAAATGTGTTTTCTGCAAAACATAAAAGACCCTCCTCTCTTCACATGGTGGAAAAAAAATCAGAGGTGACCATTGCTGTATGAAAATTGTGCAGACTAATTGACACAGGAGTAGCAGTTGTTAGCTTTCCATCTCTGTGCACAGTATGTCAAAAAGACACGGCTGCAGGGAGTGACCTTTGATGTCAATAGCAGTCTTCACTGCTTCATCCAGAACCACCTTCAGATGTCCAGCTACAGTGTTTGTGGCTAGTTCCTCCCTGCAGAAGAGCACTTTAACCAGCAGAGCCACGGGATTGAGTTGCTTCCAATGGATTTGTTAGAAAAGGAGGTTTTTTTTAGACCATCAAAGCTCTGCACCAGTTTGAACTAAATTTTTGTGGGTGAAAAACAATAATTCTTAAGATCAGTTTTATTGATTCTTTTGACTAAGACTAAAAACTCAAGGCTTTGGTGGAAGCCCATAGAATCCCATATCTGCTGTTTGTAGATGGTGTGGTCCTTTTGGCTTCCCAAGTCATGAACTTTAGCTCCAACTGAAGTATTTTAAAGCTGGCAGAGAAAACTGTCATAGGAATCAACACTTCTGAGTCTGAAGCCATGGAAGAAGATTGAAAAAATATAGAATGGTCCATAGAAGAATCTGTAATAATGCAGACTGTGGAACAGTCCAATAGGGTGACGACAGAAAAAAAGGCTTTTAAGTGTGCCTTAGTGGAGCAAATTTGGTAATGTTCTTTGAAGATTTAAGATTTGACAAGAATGCCACCTCGACGCCTTCCTAATGAAGTCCCTTCAACCAGATGGAGGCCTCCTGGCACACCTCGATACAGTTATAAGATTAAATCTCTGGGCCAAACTGGGAACACCTTGGTGTTCTACCAAAAGGGCTAGGAAAGATGGCCAGGCAGAGTGAGAGCAAAAGAGGTTGGAAGGTTCAAAACAAACACTGAAAACAGCCATGGAAAAAGAAACTACATCAGGTGAATTCATACAAGCATCCCTGTTGAGAACTAGATCAGCATGGTTAGATGGTGAGTTCCTATAAGACCTTCTTGCTTGTTAGCCAGATGGTTATGTAAAGGAAAATGCCTGACGGAGCATTGTCAGAAATTAACGGATGATGCGGAAGTGTTTTGTTTTATTCCAATGTTAATAATTGAAAAAAGCAACTTTAGTTTAGGCGTGCACAGTGGTATACAACACTTTTTTGGTGTAGTACATCACTGTGTATATTCTCTTTTTAATCCACACCCTGCAGCCAATGAGAATCAAGTATTCATCTGTACTTCGGAATAATTGTACAATAAACATAGAGTTTTTTTTTTTCAACATAAAATTCAGCTGGTCATATGCAAAGGTCAAATGAATCCGGAATAATTTATTTTCTTATGCAAAACAAAGCAAAAAACACAAGTAATTTATGGGATGCAGACTTATGCAGAAGACAAATCATCGTGTTTACATCTTTAATCGGTTTCACACAGAGAAGTTTTCTTTTGTTAAGATAAAAATGTACCTGATTACTCAACCTTTGTGTAAACAGGAGATGGAAGCAGGAGAAAATTTTGGTTTAGATTTTTAAGCTTTAATCAGACATGATGCAACACATGTGCAATGCTCCAATGAGCCAGCTTTCATTGATTTCCACGAAAGTATTCCCTGAAAGCCTGACGGTCATGCCGAATGACCGCACCTTTCCCAGCTGTGAGGTTCAGCTTCAAAAAGGATGTTCACCTTCAAGTTTTTAAAAAATTCTATGCATGAATACTTAATAAAAATACTTTATACAGCTAGAAGGTGCACTTGTAGCCACTGGAATAATTATTGCCTGAAGTGTTTTAAATTAAACAAAATCTTTCCTTTTCAAACAGAGAATTTTTTTTCCAAAAAAAAAAAAGAAAGCAGATAGGACCCAAAGAAGGAAAATGAGAAAAAATTAACTGTAGGTAACAATGATAATACACACTTCATATGTTAAAAAGCCACATTTTTCTTTTAATATCAATGACATAGACCTAGATTACAGAGTCGTTTCAAGGCATGCCAGGAAAGTGTGAAGGTACAAAGAAGACACACATACAACACTCACACACACACGCAAGCTATGACTGAAATTGCTGGCAGTCGCTCATTTTGGCTGGGATCCTCTTAAAGTGGAGAAAAATAAGCCAAACCTTTCATCTCAGTAAATATTTTGCCATTTTGGAAGTCAGCTATTTGCATTCTGCGTGTGCACGCAAGTGTGTTTAAACCTCTTGACACACAAACACACACATGTGTATGTTTGTGTGTCAGGAGGTTTAAAGAGAATGGTATTCAGGGTGGAAAAGTTAATCCAAACCTCAGCTGTATTAGTCACACTCCTTACCCTCACAGTTGGAATGCAGAGCTCAGGTGACTCCTGCCCCCCATCCCACCCCGTTGGAACAGATCCCTGGCATTTTCAGGGTGAATTGGTCTTTGAAGAACAAGCTGCTCCAAGCAGAAACCTTATCCTTTTGTTTTCTTTTTTTTTTCATTGCTCCATCCTACATCTTAATCTTACCTCTTCACTAAAAACTAAAGTGATTTATTAAGGTGATTACTCAATAAAATGGGGTACAGACACAAGTAAGTTTATGTTTTTTTATTTGCAGGAAATATTCCCAAACTGAAACTGATGTGAAGGCCTTGTCCTCTATACTTTGGTGGAACCTGAAGACTGATCTAATAAATCTGACAAAGTAGCGTGTGAAGTTGCAGCTGCATTGCACTGAGGGTAAGCAACTCAGTCTCGCTGGCAGACAGCTGCTGATATGCTGACTTTCAAACCTTTTCTGATCTCTGCATGATGCTCTGCTGTGGAGCCAAAAACGCTTCCTTTTACTGATAAACACAGAGTGACCGAACAATGTCAGTTCATCACGCAAAGCGATTCTCCACTGATGCGAGCGGGCTTACACTTTACATTTCCTCTCCTATTTTTTTCTTTCTCTGTCCGAAATCAGCTTAGACGACCTTGAGATATTCATGTTTCTTATCACAGTCTTTTCTGGCATCTACTGAAATGCAAAGAACTGGAACCCAGAGGGCTAAGAGAAGGCATGAGAAGTGTTTTCACAGGAGCCTTGAGGATTTCTGATGAAGAAAAAAAGAAACAGTGTTCTGGGCAGATAAATCTTCTGTTTGAGGATCAGTCCCTTGGTTTTGGTCGAGTCATGACAGTTTTTTACATGTTTTTGTTACATCTTGTGTTTAAGTTATATGCAATTTGTTGGCTATCCATTTTTTCTTCCAGTCAGTAGGTGTTTTAGTTTGTGCTTATCACAGCTATTTCTGCTTCAGTGAATTGATCATTTGAATATTCATCCCTCAGATCTGTCATGTCTTTCCCTGCTTCATGGTTGACTTGGTTGAAAGTTCTTGTTCATTATCTTCTATTATGAACCGTACTGTAACTGTGTGAAGCTGTGGTGCAATTTCAACGAGGAAATTCAACCTCATCTTCAGGTATGCTCAACTGCTGATTCTTCATCCTACACGTCACTCATCAATTAGTCCACACTCTGAGCCAATAGCTAAAGCGCTTATTTTCTTCACAGCCAATCCCAATCAAAGTCCTGCTTTTAAATGCATAGAAGTTTGTTTATCTGCATTCCAGACATTTCAACAGTCCACCTCTGCCTCATTCTTGTTCTGGTTCTTTGCTTTGGCGTGATCTGGCCTTAACCACTATTAGCACCTAGGCTCTGTACAAATCCAGACCCAGGATCTCAACAAAAATCTTTCAATTGAACAGGTCATTTAAATTTTATTGCTGCAGTAATGTCCTTAAGCCATATCCCCTCACTCTCCTCGATTTTTTTTCCTCAAGCACAAACAATGCCAGCTGCAGAAAACAGCAAAACTCTGAGTTATGGCTCGATCAATGGGCCACACATGCACACACAAACACAAGCACAAGCAATGCTTACACAAACACTGTTTGCTGACACAGAGGGAAAATAATTCTCTTGTTTGTTTAATTATCACACCATCAAACTGCTGTTATGGAGGCCATTCATCTGTCACTGGCATAAAATTAGGAGTGTGTGCTCAGTCCGTTTGTGTGTTATCTGTTGGCCTGGTGGCGCTGCAGGCTGACAGATAAGAAAACATTCATGCACTTCACTTTCCTTTGAAATCCTCTGTGCCCAGATGGTGTTGCTGCTAAAAAGGTGTAAAAAAAAAAAAAAACAATGTTATGGGTGATTACTTGGTGATTTTTGTTTTGTGCCACAGTTAAAAGAGACTCACAAAAGCAGCAGATGTGTTTCAGCACTCTTTGCGAGGTAAACGAACTTTCATCACAAGCAGCAGAGAACTCTTTCTGCCACCTTCCACCTGAAAACTCCATCATCTGCTGTTATCACGTTTTAACACAGTTTCATACAGCAGGTGTATGACACACAGCGCTCTTCTTCCTTCAGCTGTCATAACATCGGAGCTGCATGGAAGCAAGAAAAAAGTGACCTGGAAGTCAGTCTGACTGCAGTAAAAGGTGTTATTTTTTCTTATCTCCTCATCACCAACAACCTCTGTTCTTGTTGCTTCTCAGCTTGTACACCATTACTCTGGTGTAGCCATAGAAGTACAAAACACGCTAAAAAACATTTTTACTTTTTTTTTAATAGCCATTTTAAAGTCAGTAACCCCGATATCCCCCTCTCTGCAAATAAAAGCTACTTCACACCATTTCCTCTCATTGTATAAGCGGTTGACAATCATCAACGTCCTCAGAGGGACTCCAGTAAGCAGGCGGCAACATCAATTAGCCTGCTTTTAGTGCCAATGCCGTTTGAGACACAAACAATGGCCAGCAGCAGGAGATTAGTCCTTCTGCAGCTTAGCTTTCTCAATCAAACCTGTTGGGAGGATTCTAACTCAGCACTAAAAGGCAGCTAGCCCCAGATGACTGATCATAAGAGGGTGATGCAAGCCCCATTACAGTAATCCAAATGCTGAAACTATTGTGGTTATCCAATAAAAGGAATGCTGTTAGAGTGAGAGATTGAGAGAGAGAAAAAATGGAAAGAAGAAGCTGATATGTGAACATCTGAAATACTTGCAGATTTTCTTACTTATTGTCTTATTTACATTTTTAAGGATAATTTTGTTATAAACCTACCAGGAAATAGAGAGCGTTAAAGTTGTTTGTTCAAACCCTTGTTGAATTCAGATCAACATAAGATGTGATTTAGAGCAGGTGTGGGACAGAGGGCTGAGAGAACGTCGTGGAGAATGTTTGCATGTTCTCTGCAATTACATACATGTAGCCAGAAAATTATTGTAGGAACTTGCGTACTGAATGTGCAAATGCGAGAGTCTTGAACGTGAGAATTTGGAAGTAGCTGCTTGAACTCATGTTGCAGAAACGGTGTGAACAAAGCTTCAGGAAAGCCTCATTGCTTTGTGAAGCTTTACCTGCCCACTACTAAAAGAAACCTCGTTTTCACAAGTTGGCAGGTTCCTCTTCCTCTGTTGCCCTCTTTGTCTGACCTTTTTTTTTTACCTTTATCCCGTCAGAAGAACAATCTCTTTTTTTTTTAGAATCTCAGTCACTTCTTTCTGACCATGACACCAGGGCACATTATGCATAGAAGAGGTCTGATCATCTTCAAGGGCAGAAGACACTTTCACCGTTCCAGCAGTTTTTTACGTTTTTGCTGAGCTCCAATGATATTTAAACTTCTTTGCTGGTTGCTCAGAGATATTTTCCCTCCCACTAATGTCTCCAACTTAATTCAGTCTAATTTATTTTTGTTTTCCTGTTTCTTACCACATTTCTTTCAACCTTTTGGGGCTCCTTGCTAAGATTTTTAGTTACCTGGTAATTGGTCTTTACATTTTCTTCTAAAGTAGCATACAGTTTGTGTTCATTTGTAATGTGAAATTATTGACTTTCTCATCGTTTATTTATTTTCATTTCTGAATTGTCAAAGCGTCAGAGGGCAGAACCACAAAACAAAAGCGAGTCATATGGAAACATATGGAGGGTGTTTAGGTCGAATTAAAAAAGAAAAGAGAAATGCTGCGCCCCAAAAAAAGGAAAAAATAAAAGTTTTATGATGCGATTAGACGCAACAAAGGGAATAAAAAATTATTCTGACAAAAAACTTCACCAATACATTCACCTATCTTCTATTCCTACTTTTTCTACAGGGTTTCTGGACACTTTTCCAGCTTTTTTTTGGATGAAGACTGGGTATATCCTGGGCGATTTGCCGGTTCATCGCAGGGCCACTCACCCACGAGCTCACTCCTAAGGGACGTTTTAACCGATGTACTTCATCAACCGATGAAGCATGTTTTTGAAGTTTAGGAAGAAGCCAGAGTGCCTGGAAAAAAAAATAAAAAATTAATATGTACATGCCTAGAAAGAACATGCCAACTTCTAACAGAATGGACCCGCTGGGGTTCGAACCAGAACTTCCTCGCTGGAAGGCTACACCACTGTGTCGCCTATCTAAGTGTATTCAAAAAGGAAAGAATGTGGAGAAAAGCTGATAATGGACACCAAAATATGAGTGCAGTGGCTTTTTGATAAATAAACAGCAAATAAATATAACAGAAAAAAATATGAGCATTTTAGCAGCACGGAAATGGTCATCCTTTGGAGAAAAAAAATCAAATAGCGCAGAGATTAGAAAGCATTTGCTTAAAATCTCAGCCTTATACTTTCCCCCTTTGCGAGCTGTGGTCTCAGTCTCTCAAGAACATCTTCAAGTCTACCTACCCACAGGTGTCATGCTGTTTCCCTCAGCTTTTCTGCACCTGTTAGGGTTGGACAATTACCCTGGCAATCTCTTTTAAATAGCACCCAGAGTTCGGTGATCTCACACAACACCACCCATCTTCATTCTGATTGCAAGCTTACTTAGCCTGAAAGTCACTGAAAACACCTGTGTGGGAGGCAGAACTGGCTGTGGCCCCTTTTAAGCTCATGTACCAAAAAAAATAAAAAAACACCTTTGGCTTGCAAATATCGCACAAGAGAGTTTGATCTGAAAGGAAGTGTTCAATTCTACTTAAAGAGGCAAGCAGCCGTAGCATTATTATCCTTCACAGAGTGAAAGCTTTATTGACAAAGTTTTTAGCTGCTGCATCTGTTCTCAAAACACCTCTTTTCTTGTCAGGGTGATGCATGTTCCAGCTGTTAACATGGATTTATGTATTATTTTTATTATTATTGGCCTACTCAGCATCTCAAGTATCTGGAAGCCTCTTGTGTTGGACTGATTGTTTCGTTACAAACAAGGTGTATATTTGTAAAAACCCCTTAAGAGATTTTGTATTTTTTTATGACTTTAAAGAGCCTATATCATCCAAAATCAACTTTTTTTTAAAACTTTTAAGTGTAATATAATAAGGGCTGTCAACATTAACCCACGTGATTAATAAAACTCAATTCATCGGTTAATATTTATTAACACAAATTCATGTGTCAATTTTTGAAAAAGGAAACTTTTTCAGGCACTATCCTGCTTATAAAAAGGTCACTTACAAAAGAACTAAATGTGCAATCGATTTTTAGTACTTCGTTCTTGTCAATTTTTAGGTTTAGATCATTTTTGCACAAAAGGCAATGTATTTGAATTGTAACTGTGCCCATTGTCACAGTAACAAGTCAATGCGTCGCTGAGCCAGCAGCAACCTTGTGTAACTGTATCAGCATCTTTGTTTTCTTGGAGTATTACTGCAGACATAAAAGTCTTTACAGTTCTACTCATTTTCTGTTAATGTATTTTGTGTAAACAAATAACACTTCTGAGTTAACACTTTATAAATGTAAACGTTTCAGACACTAAAAATGACGGGAAACATGTCCTCTCTGGCCTGTTTTTGTTATTGTTGTAAAAAATGTACCTCGTGAAACATTGTGATTAATCACAATCTAAAAGCGTGATTAATCTGATCATTTTTTAATCGATTGACAGCAGTAACATTTTGGTATTTACATAAACAAACCAACTTTTCAGAAAACGTTTTTTTTTTTGTCTTTCTAATTCATGCAAAAGTTAAGACTGGCTTACATCCGGCATCAATGTGATTTAGCATGTTCTTACAGTCCTCTTCTCAGTATTTTTTTGAAAATAATTCACTGTAAAATTGTTATATTCTGGGTAATTCCAATGTGTAGTGTCTGCTTTGGGACTTTTAAGTCTTTTCTGTTTTCTTTGAGCATATCCCAGCTGGGACAAGACATGAGGTGGGGTCTAGTCCATCATTGCTGCACAGATACTAACAACAGCAGACACTCCCTCCTGTGGTCAATTTACAGTCCCCAATCAATCTGAAATACATGTTGCTGGACTGTGGGAGGAAGATAGACAGAAACTCCACAGAGGCACAGCAGGAACATGTGAAGGCTCTATGTGAAATGACTCAAACTGAAAACCTTTACTCTACAAGGAAACATTAATATTTTGACCTCAATCAATTTTAATTCGATGTAGCTTCATACTCTGGCCTTGGAGGTTTTGAATGTGCAGAAACAGTAAGCATGCAGGATATGAGACATACGTGGACTTTGAAATAAACATAATCTATTTACACAGAGTACACACCACTGACTATAACATGAACACTGAAAAAAACAATTTTTTAAAAGGTGTAAGGAAAACAAGGCACTTCAAAAATGGGATGGTTAATGTTCACCTGACTGTTTTGATGGCAACAACTCACTCACACACACACATACTCGCAAACCTCCTTTGGGGTGCTCAACACCTTTTTTTTACATAGTTGTGAAGTTGTGGGAGCCACCATTTCCAGAGGTATTACAGTTGTGAAAACTATCAGGATTACTTTTTTGAACAACTCATTTCTAATCCACATTTGGTGCCATTAAGACATTACATTAAGTTGTAACAGATAATTTAGCTTTTCTAATGACGTTAAAATCTTTGTACCCTTTTTAAGATATAAAACAGCTGAACAAATCCCATGAAAGTGTTAGATGTGTACATGAATGACTATTTGGGTTAAAAAGAAATCCTGCAAGTCGGTGCCTACCCCATAATCAAGTGTGTCCATGTGTCAAAACAGGTGTAGACCCTTGTTGTTGAATCTGACTGTGATTTAAAATTTAAAAAGTCCATTCACAAAAAAAAAGGTCTTGCATCAATTTGTTCCTCTTATTTTAACATTAATAAAAACATTGTCATTGTGAGCTCTCTAGCAAAGATTTTATAGATAAAAATCATCATTTTAGTTAAAAAAAAGTTGCTTATAGAGCTGAGTTTTGATCATTTTTAAATAGAAACAATTCAAGATTGTTAGTCTAGTTCAGAATAACCTGAAAAGGACTAATTGTCATAGGTATCTGGTATAAAATATAATATCTGTTTTTCTGCTTCTTGCAATGTCAAAGATTAATGATGTGGATACGATCTAAATGTGAGTTAAAGAAAATCTAACTGATCCCATTCTAATTAAATAGGCTGAAATCGGGATATTTTGGTCAGTAAATGATGTTCAACAACAATCCACCAACATAACAGCATTGATGTTTTCTCACTGCAGTCCTCAGAGACAACTATCCTGCACGCTTTCCAAGATTCCTGCTTAACTGATCTTAATGGATACCATTATTATGTCCCTGCAGAGTTTAATGATGTGCTGAATCAGGTGTGTTTCAATAGGGTAACATGGGAAATGTGCAGATAGTGGCCCTAGGGACCATGGTTGGACAAACAGAATGGACTGTGTTGCTACGACAAAAATGTGGAAAAACTACAAATAAAAATCAAGTACAAAACATTGTGGCACATATTGATGATCAAAGTCACGTGTTCCATATATGTTGAAGATAAACCCTCACAGAGTTCAAGCTATAGATTTTCCAATAGCAGCTTATAAGCAAAACCAGATTTTACATAAGCAAAGGGTTTGATCCATAAAATAAAGTGCAGTAAGTACTTCAAGTTACCTGAAGATTGGAAGACTTTTTGGTGTTTTGTGCATTTTGACATTTTTGTTATCTGGAGGTGTCTGTCACTTTCCATATTTGGCCATGTTTTCTGGTCTGATCAAACCTGCTCACCTCCAATTCTCTGCAACCATGTCTTTGTTTAAGTCTCATTCCCTGCACAACCAATGAAGCTGTTGAGCTTTCTGCTAGTTTCTGACCTGAGGACTCCTGGTGGATGATCCCATTAACCTTTTGGCCTCATTAGAAGCAGGAAGGACTCCACCCTGAGCAAAATGATAAAGATGGAGACAAAAGGGGAAATTAACTTTAGTTTTAGACCAATACTTCCCCACACAAGGGTTTAGATCCACCAAATCCTCAAATGGAGTGAGTGTAACATAACAGTTGAAAAGACATAATACAATGGCTTTGCACAAGATCTCAAAAGAACCTGGAAATCATTTGAATAAGCAAAGAAAAAAAAAGAATAGTTGTATATACAATGTTTTTGTTTTGGATTAAACAATGTCAAAAAGACTAAGAAAAGAGACCTTAAAAACTAAAATTAGATGACATCACAGCCTATGTGTAGCTGCTGAGAGAAATGTTTATTTACTCTTGAATCTGTGATCATTTTTGTCATCACGTCCTGGTTTTATAATATCAATATATGGAACATAGTAAATTAAATATTTTTGATGTGTTATGTATTCACTATAGCGAAATACTATATCTAAATTGAAGCAATGTCGATTTAGAGATGAGTTTCACCTTGGCTTTTGCTGTCCTAAAGGCAGAAAAAGGCAGACAAAGTGTGAGATTATTAGGGACATGTAGTTTTTTCCTCATGACATTCTCATTATGAACCCATTTTGTTTCTTGTAAGCCCTGAAGGTGCACACAAAACAACACAATGAACACACAGACCCAAAAAGCTCTTCTAATGCATACTCTCACAGGAATCCTAATATTTTCTTTTTTATCAACAATTCAAGGAAAGACAATTCTAAAAACACACTCTAAAATGTCTTTAATAAGCAAACAGTGACTCCATCATTCATCTGTCATTCCAAAAAGTTCTATCTGATTAAAATAAAAAGCCCCGGTGAGCAATGAGCACCCCTCTTAAATTAAAAATAAATAAATAAAACTAGGGAGCTGAGCTGAATAGAAGATGTTAAACAATTGTGGAATCTTTACACTGGCTCCCAGTCAGCTTAAGGAATGATTTTAGGATTCTTTTATTCATTTATAAATGTTTGAATTGATTTGGACCTTCATTTATGACCCTCCCAGAGCTCTCAGGTGCAGATTTGCTGGTGGTCCCAAAGATCAAAACAAAAACCCACAGCAAGGCCAGACTCCACCATTGTGGGCCTCACCTGTGGAACAGCCTGCTAGAGGATTTGAGGGCTTCATCCACTGTAGACTTTTTAAAGAAAAAAAAGATTAAAACCCATTTTTAAGCTTAGCTTTTAAGTAGTTTTCATTTGTTGTTTTACTTTTTTTAAATAGCCTAGATTTGGCTGTGAAATAATGTAATAGCGTTGAAGGAGTTCTTGACTTGTGCAGCTGAACCTGATTCAGTCCCAGGTCTTTTCTCCCCTTGATAGAGGCAGAAAAGGCTCATTTTACAGGCATTATTCAAGAGCTTTGAAAGAAAACTTCCCAAAAAGATCTTTCGATCACTGTGTTTAACAATCCCAGCATGTGAGGGACACGTTGGCAGGGGGGCAGGATATTCTCAGCTTTTTCACAGGAGGAATAGAAATAGGATGTTCCATACAACTGAAACTTGAAGTGCTGCTCGAGGGAGAAAAATGAAAGCAGTACACATTTTCAACTTTTTTCAGACTTCATAAAGAAAGGTACATTTATGAAAAGCAAAAATAGACAATGCCTCTGTGTTAAAATTATCCTTTTTTGTCAAATCTTTCATTCCATTGATACATCTGTCTATTCTGCAGGCCGACTGGGAGGCTAAACTTAGATTTTGGATTAGTTGCAGAATTTCTGTCTAGCTGACCATGACCAGCATTCACCGAGTACCAACCACAAAAACAAAAAAAAAAGGTCAATTGTAAGCACTGCACACATCTACTTATTTTAAAATCTGTGAGCTTAGAAGTGTGTTTCTAAACCCATTTAAATTACCTTTATGTATTTATCACAGTCAGTCAAAAGTAGTGTCCAAACAGAAAACACGTGAATAAAATAAGATTACTGCACCCATTACCAAAGCAATAACTCACCCAAACTAATGAGGTGTGGAGGCCAGTTGCTGGGGTTGCATTCTCCTGGCAACAGACAGAACGGAGGAGTTCCCCTGCGGATCATAGCCAGGGAGTTGACCAACCTGTTTCAAGCAGGTAAAGGTCATTGAAAGATCAATAAAAAAATGTTCATGTCTAGACGCCTGTCCAAACTATTACTTATTCTATCCACCCACTTTGAGTTTCCAGGGGTTCCACCTTGTCATTTTTGTTTCAAAGGTGTCTATAGGAAGCTCCACTTCTTGCCTATTTTTAAGAGGCCAGTAAGACACTCTTCATCCTTTTATGTGACTTGACCAAGATGATCATTGTAGGCTGCCTGTTCAAGGGGATTTCAAAGATGTTATAGCCTGCTTGGCCGCCAATTCTGCTGAACTCCATGGCTCCAGCCACTCGTTTGTTTGTTCGTTTTCTTTTTGTCACAATCCAGGATTCCATGTGACCTAATTTAGTCTTGGCCATGGCTGAACAGTGAATAAAGACAAAGGTTGTGTGCCGATTCCTTCACTGTGTGCACTGATGTTCATTTGACTGACAAATACAGAACATAATGCATTGAACGTTTTTTCCATGTGAAAATGCATTTTAATAACTTTAAAAAACATTTGAGTTTTCTACATCAGAACACAGTAAATGTATAAAAATGTTGGGATTTATTAGGTTTTTACTCTGAGAAATTGGCAATGTCATAGATAACTTAAAAAAAAAGTAGTGAAATGCAGAGCACTTGATAGTCAATATAGTTTTTTTGTAGTTGTAAAATCATTTAAGAACATGGATGTTTGATGCATTAAACCAAAGCAAAGTATTAACACAAATATATTAGCCTTAATTTTTAAATGATTGCTCAGTTTCATTTATCTTCACTTGCACTTGTCCTCAGTTTTGGCTTATGTTAAAAAAAAAAACATCCGGAGAGGAGTAAGATTTTGCTTATCAACCATTAATGTATAAACTCAGAAATATCACCCTAAAAAAACAAGTATATTTAATGCAAACCAATAGTTGTACAGATGAGCTCCAGAAATATGAAACAATTGCTCCCTTTTTACCTAATAATTGTGTTTTTCAAAGCTCTGAACAAGTGTGGATATTATGAGATTCATGCTTGTAAGGAAAATTCAAGAGAAAAAGATTGACAAACATGAGATAGGCATGACAGGACCTTTAAAAAAGAAGAAGGGTCTGTAAAGGGCGAGGAAGAGGATTCAATCATTATGGGATTGATTTTCCAAGTAACTGAAAGAAACAATTACAGTCCATGTGTGGGGTGGGGAGGTTGGTGTTAAAAGATGTTTAGAGAAAAGGTATCTACTATTGATCCAGGCTCATCACTACGCACTGGTAAACACTTGGCATTAAAAGGTTCTAAATTGCTTTGCCTACATTGCAGCACTGCCTTTTGGGTAAATAATAATAGACATGATGTTGATAGTTTGACTGGTGCCGAATGGACAATCACGAGGCTGAACAGAGTGTTTTGGCATCAGGCTAAACAAGTCAATCGGTGTTGGAAGAAGAGATAAAAGAGAAGAAAATTCATCTAAAAAAGGGCCAATTTCAGGGAACAACATCTGTGGAATTCAATCTGTAAACACTTATTTGTTTTTTTAGAAAACAATATTGCAAATAGTTCTAGATTATTTTTTGTCCAATTTACTTAGTACAGGAATTTAACATACAGGGAAAACAGAAGATGGATGTTTACTGTTGAAAGACTAACAAAGAATGTCTTTATTGGAATGACATTGACCAATGTAATTTACAGCAATTTTGAATTACCATGGTTTAATTAGTTTAAGGAGTGCAAATGTCCAATTTACAGCATACAAAATGGGAGAAAGATATTTGGTTCGTCGAGTTCTGGAGACGGTTTTTTTGATGAAAATGAAAGGAAAATAGAGCAACAGAGCCATGTGGAGAAAACTGTTTCTAAAGAGGAGGGCCATTCGAAGTGTTGTTGCAAATGCACACGCATCCCTCACAATTAAAACAAAAGACCTTTGACAAACAACCTCAGTTTGGTTGGTCTTGATGTCTAACCAAAATCACAGAAGTTTCTTATAAGTCAGGAATTCTTAAGAGGTAAACAAACTGTAGAACTAGTATCTATTGCGAATATACATACAATTGTTGTTTTGCAACGTCACTTGAATATATATATATAATATATATATATATATAATGATAGTGAATGAGTAAGGCTTATTAACAAGTTGTAAATAAGCAAACTGAACAAAAATAAGTGGCAAGAGATGAGTTTTGCTCTCTGACCTGATGCTTTATTTAATCTATCATGATGGTCAGTATATATATATATATATATATATATATATATATATATATATATATATATATATATATTGCTTTCCTGTGCTGTCCGCAGTCGAGTTCGATGTGGCTCTGTAACTGTTACCATGACAAAGCATTGCACCATATATCAAATAGTCAGCTTTTTGTGAAAACATTTTTACCAAAAACAAAACAAAACAAAACAAAAACAAGTACAAAATAAGTCACTGAATACACATTTCTTTCCTAGGTGACCATGGTATAGTACATGGGATAATTCCCTTTGAACTGTGCATTATCAGAAATTAACAAAATTCACGGAAGCAACTGTCTGATGCAAAGCTGAGATTTTTCTATTAATACAAAACTACTGTTGGGGCATGGTTATTGTTGACCATATATGCAATCTATTAGAGAACAGTGGTAGGCTTTTATATCTTTTTCTATTTATCATGCACTGACCTGTTTAAATTCACACATTTTTCTTTAGTTTTCCTTAAATTTCTTAATATGCGTCAAATCCAAAACATTCTTTTCAATTTCAAGATCATCAGCTGCAAAATAAATCTGCAGCTCTACATCAACCCTTTATGAGCTGAATGTGCTGACACTTTATGAGAAAACAGCACAAGCCAAAGCTGATTGTTTCCACTGTGTTAATTTTTAATTGTCTCTGTCAAGCACTTGGAATTACCTTTGTGTATGAAAGTTGCTATATAAAATAAAAGCAGACTTGTCACGCTTCTTTAAAGACATTATGACTGTTGCATTTAGTATTTTGTTTATGTGTTAATGTATGTGATTTTTCATTGTCTTGTTGAAATTGCCCATTTGTTATGAGCAGATTGCAGCATTTCAGAAGTTGGATAAGGTTTTGTTTTGATCTTTACTTCTTGCCTTTTAATTTGACTTTTTTAAACTTATGTGTAATTTTGTCTTTTAAATTGAAAACCAAAGGGAAATTTAGTAAGTGTCCATCAGCGTTTCAATGGCGTTTCCATTCCACTGAAAAGGCATTCCTGCATTGGTGTCACCTTACTGCACATGGTTGGAGTTAGAGTAAAGGTATTCCTTCTTAAAGATTGTTCCTTAAATTGTAGTTTAAATTGCAGTTTTGCAGCTGCAAAAACTGAAAGACAAAAATAACAACACAATACTAATTCACAAAATCTCCATCTCTGACAGAGATTTGCTTTTTCTGTTTTGAGTATCTTGGTATTATAAAATAAATAGCAAATCCACACATTTTTTTACTGAAACTTTCCTTTGAAAATGCTACTGTTTTGTGTCCTTGATTTTGAGTCTCTTACTGCTGTTTTGAAACACAGTTTACCCAAAATGTCAATCAAATCACAATAGAACAGCTTTTTCCTGCAAAATCAGATGAGGAAGTCATAATAAAAAGTCACAAAGTTCCCTCTTTCAAAAAACTGGCCATGTCATTTGTCTGTTAACTGCTTAAAAAGTTTCACGTAACTTCCTCTATAATTGTACTTTCTGCCTTCCCATTAAAGCAGAGATGACTAGACTGTAAACGACAAATGCATTAAAACATAAATTATTCTTCCATCATTTAAGAGAGAAGTCTGACTGCTGACCCAGAAGCTTTTTGTTTCTTTTTAACATTTTTTTTTGCAAATGAAACAAGCAATCAGGAGAGTCTGAGAATAAACTGGTCTCCCGCTCAGAATAAGCGTTTCATTTTTGTTTGTGCTCTAGATATTTGTAAAACTTGGCAAATACATAAAGAGGTATGTACAAAAGTATTTTTATCTTTATTTTTTAATGTAAATTCAATTGATTTTGCCAACAATAAGTGGGTGTAAAACAACACTTTGGTTTAATAGATTTTGAGTTGCTGTTGTTCTACAGCCTCACCTAAGTGTTTGATTGATCAGTGGTTTAAAGTCAGCCCAATCATGACCTAATGTTCCATCAGGAATATCTACGAAGTAGAAAATAAGAAGTACCGTGTTTTCTAGAGTATAAATTGCATGTGAGTTACATTTTTTTGAGTACAATGCTTCCGAACAAATTTGTCCGGTGTAACGCTGCATTTACACCAAACACGATTTGGACGCAAAAGTTGTCTTGCTCCTCTTTTTACACATGCATCAGATTCGATTCTCAATGCTTGTCCAAAAATGTGTTCATAAACTTGACACAAGGGTTAAGCTTGTGTATTCATTATCTTTTGTCAAACTGATTTTTAAGCTGGAAGATTCTGACTTCTCCAGTCTGGTTTTTGCTTGTAGTTTTGTTAACAAGATTTTTATCACTGACGTGTGCTCTTAGTTGTTTTTTATATTTTTTGTGAGCTTCTCATTCTTCTGTTTTTGTAGTAAGTAAGCTTTTTTATTCATCATTCTAAAGAGCTTAAAGACATTTGGACTAATTTAGATATTGCATGTAACATTCACATGTAAATATGACTTATAAAAAAAGTAACCACTGTTTATCCTTGGGTCGTTTTTGACCTCATTTGCAAGCTATTAGTAAACAGTGGTTAACCTTTCTAATTTTTTACGACGCATACATTGACGTCTACTGAAATTAAATTGTTTTTTTTTCTCTTTAGTTTTGCAATGTTGTATCCCTTAGATCATGTTCAAAAAAACAAATACAAAAATGACTGTTTTAAATCAACCTTGATGAAATGATGCAAATCAAAATTTGCATAATTATACAATTGTTCAGAAGTAATATACACATTTATTTTCTTTTATTTCCACTGTTAGCTTCTTTCCATGTTTTATAGCCACTTTGAAATATTAAAAAGTTGGAGATGGATCGTGATAACAGGGCACCTTGAGCTGACATACTGCGAAGAAGGAAAATATATTTGTTCAAAATCATAAAAAACAAACAAAGCTTACCTGTCAGTACCATTTCAAGCTGTAATAAATCCCTACTCTCACATCAAACATTGACACAACCCCTGGTGGCAAGAAAGAAAGCACACAACACTGTGTGTTCATGCTCCATAAAGTCTGACCTGTGTGCCTATCTGTACTGTGTTGAAACCTGTAGGAAAAAAGCAAAAAGCCTTTGTTCTGTTGTGACTTTGACTCCAAACTCCTTCTGTGTCGTCCTTTCACTGGATCAAAGGGTGTCTTCTGTGCCCTCCTCACTGAGTTCTTACTTAGATGGCAACTTATACCTCACTGTGCACAAAGCAGGTACACAAAAGACACAGTCACTGAGGTTATGCACAGACTCATCACCGCACAGCAACAGTATTTTTGAGTGCAACTGTATTTTCAAGTTTCTCGCTGCTCGTTTTGTATTTCACAGCTGCACATTGGGATTTCAAAAAATGAAAGATTCTTTGTGCAAATTAGACTCAAACTTACAATTGTGCCACAGCCTTTGATGGGATTCAGGGACACGGTAGTCCGAGATTGTTGGGTTGTTTGACTAAAGACGACATCTGCGCAAAATCATGTCCTAAGGTGATCTTAAACGTTCTGCTGGGATGCAACAGTGTCTGGAGACAAGGTCCTGCTGATGGGCTGTGGTGTGTTGAGCAGGGGAAACGGTAGGCAATGCCAGCAAACATGTGAGCAGCATTAACGATGACTGCATACTTCATCCAACCTTCTGGAACATAAAGAAAAGAAAACGCCGACTACACATCACCAACTTGAGTATTGAAATGTGTCACACTAACAAGAATTCTCAGTTCTGTTGGTGAATTGAATTATTTTGTTTTTTGAAAAACGATCATTCCATTGTTTTTCTATTTCAAGCTCTTTGCTGCTTTCCAGCACATTGGTCACCGTTTTTCATTGATGCTTAACTGATCGTTTCATCAATTACACTTTAACTGCTGCCAGCTGCCAACAATAACCCGATTACTGGTCAATTTCTTCATAAATGCATGAATATGAATTATTAAGGGATTCAAATAGATTTTTTTCTTGACATTTTTATTGATAAAAACGACTGTCGTGTTACTTAAGAATGTAATCAATCAAGGCTGGTTGGAACAAAATGTCAGATTCATGACATTTCAAATCAGGGGTTCTTAACTGGTTTCACCCTCTGAGAAAAAGTTTTCCATTGATTTTATGTTACAATTATGTTACAATGTGAAAAACAGAACAAAAAATACATATGATGAAAAACAACATTCCTGTTTTGTTTTATTCATATTTCTGCCATCTTAAGTGTTTATAAAATCTGGAAGACCTTTGGATATGCATGAAAAAAAGTAGAATACAAAAATAATTATAGCCACATTCCTATCTTCTTTCTGCTCTTCAACTAGTCCTATGAACTTGCAGGGGTGGACTTCTTCAAGCTGCTGTTTACATTTAACAGACTACAAGTGAGCTTTGTGTTTTATGTAGCGCAAAAAACATGAGGAATCTCTTTTTTGATTATTTGTGTGATGTCATAACTTCGTGTCTAAGACTGCAGGATCAAGGCACAACTCGACTTAAACACTCAGATGTCACTTAATGCAGAGCATTCTGCTCTTCCAAATAAAGAGGTTGTATCAGGTATATCATCAGTTTCTTAATAGAATTGACACATTATTGTTAATGATTTTTCCCCTGTTTATTTATGTAAAAAAAAACTAAAACTATTGGCTTTAAAAAGTCAAAAACGCCCAAAAAATTGATTAGTTTTGACTAATTATTATCTACATATCAGATGACCCATAGCAACATAATTTCTAAAAGGAATGATCTCCTACCTAACTTGACAACTCTGTTAAGTTTAAAGGAAATTTTCAACCTTTTTGAAAATGGTTTATTATCCCTTTTGTTTTCTTGGATCTTGTCCCCCTGTCAGTCCCACCAGGTCCAGCTTGTCAATTATCAAAAGCTCTCTGGATTTAAGTTCATGACTCTCTGGATTTAAGTGTCTTCTTTTCTTTTAGAGCTCCCTTGTTTCTCAGTTAGTTCTTGACAGCTTTATTTCCTGTTAAGTTTCTCCTTGATTTCCTGCTCCAACAACCTGCAATATAACATAAAAGAAAACTTAACTAGTCTTGTGCAACTCCCTTTTATTAATGCACTGCAAAAAAAAAAAAAAAAAAAAAAAAAAAAAATCTGTAGTTATTACTGCATTTAATGAAAACTTAAAATAACTGATTATAATTTGATTAAAAATAGGGTAGAATCTAGAGCTTCCATGTGCTGGTCCTAAGTCTGGGTAAATGCAAACATATGTGTCAAGAAGAGCACCCAGCATAACAAAACCAAATCAAAAATACCAAGATGTTGCAGATCCAACCTCAAGTTCAATGCAATGTTAAAAAAAAAGTAAAAACTTTAACTTACACGAGTTTGGTTTTAATTGTTTTTCTACCAGTGCTGCATACTTTCCTACAACCTCTAGTTTATTTGAGATAATGCTTTAAAATGATAATACAATTTGCATATAAAAAGCATCTTACTAAAAGTTTAACTGCCTGTAAAAGAGTGGAGCAAAGGGTTAGGAGATTATTTTTCGTCTTTTCAATATTTGTTTATAAGCATGAATTAAGCCAAAATAAGATGTTATCATCAGTTAAAAAACAGCCTGATGCACATTTTCCTTTGAACAGATTGCATTGCAACACCATTAAGATACATCCGCACAGCTGTCAAGCAGAAAGGATACATATATTTAAGCTTTCACCTTTTTTCAGCGCTTTACACAAAGTGCCTTGGGGTCCAATTGAGATGTTCTCTGTTGCTTTTTGTCAGCTGACACAGATTGTTCAGTTCTTTAAGAGACTGGGTCTCCTTGGAGTAAATCTTTTCTGGGTTACAGAGACGGTGAGGGATTACATTTCCCTGGTGCCATAAAGTGAAATCCCTGTTAATAATAAACCCCCAGAAAACCATGGTACACCTCCTCCTCCCCCCACCAGTCTGCTCCTCTATAATTGACTTACTAATTGACTCATTAAAAGGCATCTAATTATTTAATGAATTAAATTCAATTTAGCTGATTGCACACTTCCCATTTAGCATTGAGTGGATGGTCTTGATGCAGAGGGTGATAACTTTGGAGAATGAGAGCAGGAGAACTAGAAAATAAATATATCAGGGTAATAACCAGTAATGCGCGGGCTAATTACTGAAGTAAATTGATAATTTTGGAGTAATTGATTAAAGCTTGTTAAAAGGGCACCATGCTAGCTTTATGTGAGTACTTTATCTGAATGACAGTAATTGCTCTTGTTTCTTGTCTTTTCTCTGCTATTACTAATAATTAAAGACATCCATCATAAATAATAGACACGGATTCTATTGTAAACCTGTAAAAGTGAAACAAATTCAGTCTTCTCTGCAACAGGGAACACAAGGAGCTGATCTAAGTGAATCCCTATACTAAAAAAATTCTACTTTGGACCAGATATATTTTTGTAAGAGGAAATAGTATAAATAATATAAAGTTTGAAGGAAGGCATCTGTTTTTAATCTGTTTCATCAGTTTATACATTTTTCTCTAAAAGAAAAGTTCAAACGTAGATATCTACGGTGGCCCTGAAGTTCAAATCACATCAACAAATCATTTGATGGAAAATCTTTTAAGGATCTTCATGAAAATGTAAAAAAGCAAAACAAATAAAAACAGGATTACATTTTAGAAAACAAAACATTTCAGAAACAAAAACGTAAAAGCTTAAATGAAAAAAACATTTTAAAAAGTAATTTTCAGAAAACAACATGATATGTTAGAAAAACGAAACACAAAAGAAACCTGAAAAAGAAGGTATTATGGAACGTTGCTGATTGGATAATGATATCCATTATTGCTTCAATCTAATAACTTGCAGTTAAAATAAAAGCCTAATGTCATCTTCCAGTCAGCAATGTCCCATA
This sequence comes from Oryzias celebensis, assembly GCA_014656515.1. Lineage (NCBI taxonomy): Eukaryota > Metazoa > Chordata > Actinopteri > Beloniformes > Adrianichthyidae > Oryzias > Oryzias celebensis. The sequence goes on from BNCR01000005.1 coordinate 12,944,302, forward strand.
GTATCTTTACATTTTTTTTGTCAACATAATTTATTTTGATTTTAAGAAATGGCTTTTGCTTTCCTATTTTCTTTTCCTTTTTATGGAAACTGGGAAAGGTAGGTACAATGGGACATTGCTGATTGGAAGATGATATCCTAGTTATTATCATTCAGTAAGCGATAACACTTAATACCTACTTCATCCAGTTTCTAGTTGTGTTTTACTTGTTTATTTTTAATTTTGTTGTTTTGTTTTCTGAATTTTTCTTTTTTTGTGCTTTAGGATTTGCTTTCTGGAATTTCACCTTTTTTGTAATGCTGTTTTTGCATTTGTGATCTTTACATGTATTTATTTTTGCGTCAAATGATTTGTTGTGATTTGTCCTTCAGGACCCCCGTAGAAATTTTTTTTAAAGAATATGAAAGTTCTAAAGAAATGCATGCATGGGACACATGATAATTTGGTAAAAAATTTGATAAATAATGACAGAAAAAACAATATATTGAATCAATTTTATTGTTAGTAATGAATGTCCTTGAATGGGTACTTTGTAAATAAATAAAAAGTATGAAGGTTACAAAAACTTGTAAGGAACAGTGAGAGAAGGAGGAATTGCAAAGCGTTGATTGACTGTGCATCACACATCATGGGAATTATTAAAACAACAATCCTGATAAAACAGTATCAGTCTTTTTTTTTTTTTTTAATGTCACACAAACACACTTCAAGTCTCATGAGAGCAGGTCTACACAGGTAAGGAAGTTCAATCACTCGACATGTCGGGCTGCACTAACACAAACACACCTCAATTCCCTGCAGGACGGAGCCTGCAGCAATACAAGCCAGAGCCAGCAGCCGATTTTGATTCAGCTGCTCTTCATTTAAATCCTCAGAGACTCTCAGCTTCATCTCTGCGGGCTGCACAGAGCCTTCACTACAAAGATTTTACCGCAGAGAGCTCCGGGAAGAACTGTAGAGAGTGAACCGACATACTGTATGCTTTGGATTTTGTTTTTAAGGCTTGGAGAGAGGCGTAGACCCCTCTGAGAGCCAGCCTGCACACTCCAGCAGTGCTGCTTGAAATCTTGCTTATAGGCAGCCCTTGAAGAAAAAATGTAAGCCGCAGTGCTTCTTGGAGTCATATCTATGGAAATATATTTTATTGATTGATATTGTTTTATTTAGCTTGTGTGAGAAATGCCCTAAACAACAAACCAAAGATTTAATAATAAGCCGTGGAGTTGTCATATACAAAAGAAAAAAAAACATTCTAACAAATGCTTCAATACAGGAGAGAGGATAAACAAAAAAAATAGGTTTTTACACTGCACTGCTGTAAAGAAACATACATAAATAATTAATTTCAGATATTTAAAAAATGAAGCATCAGATAAGAACTACGCAGTTCAAAAACGTATTCTATTCTATCAGACCTGTTTATCTGTCTGTTTATTTAGAATGTGCTCACATTCTCTGATATGTGTATCGTTGCATAAAAGCACCTTTAAAGTGTAAGCCAATCATAAACAGTCTGTTGTCTGAAAGCTCCTGTATTTCTCTTGTAGTGACGTCCCACGTGCGCCGTTGTCGTCCATTTTGTATGTCAAGGAGTGTCTCATTTTGCCCATTTCCACAGGATGAAGACAGAACATGATGGACTGCTGCAGTCAAACAGGAAGGGAGTCAGCCTCCAGATGCCAGCAGACTCTGCAGTAAACATTTTGTGTCTTTTAGGTCTATGGTTAGACATTTTATTTGTATTGAATGTGATACATGTTCAGGGATAGGTACCATTTGGGTACCAATGTCTGGAATGTCTGGTAACTTTTTTTTAAGTGGTAGAATAAAAATGTGATTTAAAAAACCAAAAACAAACACCCAGTGTTATTCTTTCAAAAACAGACATTTTTTTGCCGGATAAAGATTGACCTTTAGGTGTTACCTTGCAGGTACTTGTGAACTAAAAAAACGGGTCAGTCAGAAAACAGCAACCCAGCAGTTTTTGTGCTGTCCAAGAATAAAGAGAACATCTTAAGATGATTGATTTGAACACATTTTCTGTACCCTACAGAGAGATCAACAATCAAACTGACATGCTCTGTTCAGAAACACAACTTCAAGACTTTTTCCCCCCATCATCCTTGTCTAAGGGGGTCAGGTTTAGTTCAGGTGATGCATCACAGTAATTTCACACAAACACACACAGAGTCAGCATGGAATGATCACGTGATCAGACGAACCGCAGAGCCCATTTTCCCTCACATGGGCACAAAGATGGACATAATTCCCTTCAGCTCTGCTCTTATTGGTCACAGGTGTTGCCTCTAAATGAGCATAAATGAAAGTCATTAGTCACTGCTGGGGTAAAAGCTGAAAGCGAATGATTAGCAACAACAGTCAGTGCTCAGAAAACAGAAAAGGAGACTGCAGGAAGCAGAGTGATTGAGTGAAATGACTCATTAAAAGCAGGCGGAAGGATTTCATGAATGAACTTGGACTTTTGCAGCCAACTGATCAACAGATTTCTAAAACTTGGAACGGGACAACAACCTCTACCCTGAACTTCTAAACAAGGTTTTATCACGTAAATTAATTGATACCTTAATGATCTAGAGGTATTATAAAAACGAAACCATTATACAAAGGTCTCATTCTTAAGATTTACCGTATTCATTATTCTGAGTAAGATTATCTTTAGTTGAACAAATTTATGCAATGTCCTTTAGTTTCTGCCATTTTTTCTGGAACTGGTCAACTGGCCTCATACAAAAAACAAGCTAAATAATTTCCCAGAATTTAGTTTATAGTTTCTATGTTCTCTCTTTCACTGATATATTTTCATTTTTTGAATCAGAACCAGCAGATCTTCTTTTGCAAGGGCAGTTGTTCATTTACCTGTCAGTGTTCAGACTAAAAAACAGTGTGCAGGATATTCAAGCTACAAGGCGTCCCCAGCATCCTCTTCTTCTTCACTTTAGTCTAAATCTGCAGGGTTTTTTCTTGGTATCTCCAACCTCTGCATCTTTTTACCGACATGGTCACATTTCCTCCTCTCAATGTGTCCAAACCTAACTGTTTCCCTACTTTTATCTTCAAAACATCAAAAATTAGCTGTTCCTCAGATGTATTCATCCCTGATTCTTTCCATCCTCGTCACTCCCAAACGAGAACATCATTATCTTCTTCTCTGCCTCCTGTCTCTTTCTCAGAACCACTGTCTCTAAACCAACAGCATGGCTACTCTCACCGGTTTTCTACACCTTTCTTTTGTTTTTTTGCTGACCTTTTGTCACACATCATACTTGAACCATTCTTGCACCCAATCCAACTTGCTTGCAAATCACTTTTCACTTCTTTCCCACACGTCTTGTTTTCTCTGTTGTTGCAGAGGTCTGTAACCGTCAACACATGAACAGCCATTCAGGTCAATTTCTCACCGACTGCAACCCAGACTTCTTTCTATTTGTTCAGAGTTATAATCTTGAAATATAAAGAGCTGGTCATGATAATAATACATTAAATATTTGATGCTGAACGGGAGAACATCCAATACCAGATGAGACATTAATCACGTGATCGGGTGGGATTTCTGATCACATCATCGGATCGGGGCAAGTTTTACTTTCGAAAAGTATGAAACCACACCGATTGATGTTCTGGTAGAGCATCATGAGTACTGTAGTCTGGAGCGCCACAGAGCGATACGCACAACTGTATGCTGAAAAAAAAGACTTATGACTGTTTTTTGTTTTGCTTGATGTGTCTTGTAGTCCAAAAAATATGTTACGCTTTGAAATTTTAACCATAGTGCCACAATGAATGGGTAATAGATCTACATGTAGCTCCAGAGCCTCAGGTTGCAGACTTTTGCTTTAGATTGTTTACCATTACAGTATGTTACCTTTAAATCCTAAAGGAAATTACTGATAAACAAAAATAAACTTGCTACAGTATGGTCTAAAACCCAAATCATAAAATCTTGTGAAATAACCTAATGGGAGGAATTTACTTTACACCATTTCCAGGACGAATGCATTGCTTCTGGCAGGTATTCCCTATTTTTCTCAGGGACAAAATAATAGGGCACCTCTGACACGCGTTGTTGTTTGACATTTGCTGTAAATTACCACAGAGGCTCACAGGGGACTGCGAAAGAGGGAGGACAGTGGCACGAGCGGAAAGAGAATGAATGAGAGCGAATCTATGTGTACAGGAGATCAAATAGGAGTGCCAGGTGGTGTTTGCTTCTGTAAACCCAGCACAGACGTGTGCAGGTCAGTGCTACATCAGTTTTGATGACATTCCATATGAAATCAAGCCAAAATATGACTCAATCAAGCTCTCTAGAGACATTTACTGACAGACTTTATATATAAATTAAATGTTTCCACTTTACAACAGTGGAAGTTGGCAGTTTTCTAAATAATAATTAACTAATGATAGATGTATTGCACGCATGACTGACTAAGCAGGTGCAGAGAATGGGCAACAGACAAACTCGATTGTATTTCAAAATCGTTACACTCAACAGTAGGTGAAACCAAACAATGACTCAAATGAAACAAAATTGTAAAAAACTACTCAAGTATTCATTTACTAGAACTTTCAATTCCTTTTCATTTGTGTAAAACAAAAGTAATATCTTGAAAAAAGAGCAACAAATTGACATCCTTTACACGTTTTCATATAAATAAAAACATGAACAAATATTATATATTTGTTTATAGTCTTTCAAATAACAACGATATTGAGGCAGTAAGGAAAAACAAGCTAACTAAACATGATCAAAAGTAACAGAGACAGCTAAATTAGAAGCAATACGTCATTGGAAATACCTTTAAAGACCCACTCCAGTGAAAAATTGTGTTTTTTTGGGTTGGTTGGTTTTCTTCACTGAAAGCTCATCAGCTTTGACACATTTTTGCTTCTCCGTGGGTTTAGTCATGTTTAGGTTTCTGCCACCAACTCTGGTCTCCAGCGTTTTGGGTCCAACACCACCAGTTCCTGACAGACTCGGTCCTTCCCACAGTCCGGTGGATCAGCCTCAGATTTCTACCTTCGCTCTTGCAGCTACAGGTAAGCACGCGGCAGTTTTATTACTTTGTCCATCTGTATTCTTTGTCCAAAATGCTTTCATGAATGCACATTTTTAATGTAGTTTGTTTGCAAGTTCTCAGTACTTTCAGTCGGTGAGATGAATGTCTGGAGACTATGCTGTAGTTGGTGTTTGACTGCCTCAATACTTTCACGTGTGTCAGTTGTAAGTGATGTGAAGTGCTGCACGATTAGCTTTTCAGAAGTAAATAAAATAAGTCATAATGACTGTGATAAACTGAGGCAGTAATAAAACTAAAATGCCAGCTGTTGTTCGAAATGTTAATTTTTCTGGTATCAAACTTTTGTCAAACTTTCTGCAAGTCTGGCATCAATTTAAACCCATTTATGTGAGTAAGAAAAAACTAAAGACCTTCTTTTGTTTCCTTCCTTTTTCTCAACGCAGTCTTAAAAATATGTATGCATTAAAATAGATATTTAATAAGAAGAACCTTAAAAGTTTCTTTGCCATGGAGCAATGCATGCCTAAATATTTGTATGCCTGCTGGTTCCTGTTCAGGGTTACGGGTTAGGTGGAGCCTGGAAAAGTCAAGCCACACCCTGGATGGTTTGTTCGGCCATCACAGAGCCACTTGTCTTGACTTACTTGATTCTCTCTCCAAGATTTTCTCAAGACTAGAAAGTTAAGGCTTGAAGCTTGATTGTGTCTTGCACTCAAGTAAATTACTAATTTAAACAGATTAACATAATTTAAGTCTAAAATTAATTAGAAACATTGAACATAAAAGTTAAAAAAAACATTGGATTTGACAGAAAATAATTGTATTTTTATTTTAACATGTTCATAATAAAATAGTACAAGTACTGAAAGGTGAAAAAAAATCTGCATTCAGATAACTTGATATATATATAACTGCATTATACAAAATACACCATGTTTGAGATCATAGTAAACACATAAAGTTGAAGTGGGTGAGACACAGGCACATTGTACGAAGTCCGTCCGGAATCTTTCACCCCCCGAACCCAATGCACTTTTTAATGCTGTTCAAGTGAAAAGTGCACACAGCCTTGTTAAAAATGAGGACGTTTAGATTAGATCGTTGCTTGAGTGAGCACTAATGTTTCACCTGGGCACCCATTTTGTGCATTCCCCTCAAGATGCAGCTGCTCTTCTCTGTGACCCTTCACAGGCCTGGACAGCCCCAAAACCCGCAGCACCCACTTCATGCATGTATTATTTCCAGTCTTTTTCTAGTGAGTAGTATAGGAATACCTTCTCAGTATATCTTGCTTTAAATGGAACCCTGCAAGTTAGACACTTGACCTCTTTGACCTGTCGATTTGAACTAAAAATGTCATCCTTAGGTAGAGACTTGTAGGTTTCAGTTTGATCAAAAAAGCCTCATCTACTTTGGAATAGACTTTTAATATATTTTTTTAACTTCATCCAAAAACAAAGTTGAATGACTTTTGGTCAGGCATTAAGATGTTGGTTAGCAGCCAGACAGATATTGGCACAATGTACTGCCTGCTGTGTCAGTATCACACGTCCACTCCACTAAAAAACCTCTTCTATCACTGAGCCACCATCGCCAAGGTGACAGGCTCAGGTTGTCACTGCCATACCCTTGGAGACTGTCACTTAAGTCATGCATACTTGGGGTTTGCCAGTAATGCAGATGAAGGAAGAAGTATTAACTAATTCAAGAACTAAAAAAAAAACAAAAACAACAAAAAAACTGCGGGATTTTTATTCAAATAATCTGAAATAAATTATTTGAACAAAGACTAAAAATATATATACATATGAGGAATGAGGGCACAAACTACTAAACTAAATAATTACAAGGTCTTCTTTGTGCAGTTCCTTCTTTAATAGCAACCAAGTTAAAAGCAACTCTTGAATTGTATAATTCTTTTAACTAGTGATATGATAAGCGGATCCGAACTCTAATGCCGCAGGTATCTAACCAATTTTTTGTTTTTTTTGGGGGGGTGGTGCTGATGTGAAGCAGCGATTTGGTTTTTGGCAATAACCGTTGTTACAGCTGCAAACAGCTACAATATAAAAAGCCCAATTTGATATTATTTTGGACACTACAGGTCACCTAGACATCACAGTTAAATCCCCAGTTCCAAGTTGAGGAAAAGCCCAGTATTTCACTTGTATTTCACTTTACTTGTATAAATAAAGCTGAAATTAAGCTAGCAATAAAAAAAACACAAAAAAATTAATGTAAGACTTGCATCTTTAACTAAAACAACCTGATGGAAGACTGGGAGGTAAACAACATTTCGCATGCGAGATGGAGTTAGAGAATGCTTGATTTTTCTTTGTCTTTTAATGTATATTTATGCATGTCAGTCCATGTAGAAAATGTTCACATGACCACAACAAAACACAACTTGAGAAAGGAGACGATAATGCACTGTGTGCATTTACAGTTAGGACTGGAAGAAGAGCTGATTGACCCAACTTGGCTTAATGTATGTGATTTCCCTCAACCCCTTACCTTTCAGTTGATGGTTAACAAACCAAAGAAAATTAGGTTACTCCTTCAATGCTTGCAAAAGTGCAGCTACAGAAGAACCATTGAACTGCTGTCATCAGGCTAAAGTGGAGAGAGCGTTTTACATTAAGAGCTTGGTGATATTGATAATTTCTAGCAAGCAAGTGCACTTTTCTACTTTCTTTCAGACTTTTAATTTTTGTTTTATACTAACCTCTATTCTTAGGGTCGGTACTTGCAGAAGCAACCGCTTCTGATTGTCCAGTGGCTTTGAGTCATCAATCTAATATAATATTTAAGCTCAGATGGGCTAAGAAAAGGCCTTCAGGTCTGTCACAATTAGGGCTGTCAACATTAGCACATGCAATCAAATAAAATAATTTACGCGTAAATATTTACTAATGCAGATTATTCACATGACAGAAGCGACTGTCTTCCGTTTTCCTTCGGACAGTGCAGCCTTCCACGGCGTGCGTCAATTTCTGAAAATACACACTTTGTCGGGAACAGCGCCGCTTAAACCATGGTTACTTACAAATGAAATAAATATTCAAACAATTTTTAGTAATTTATTCTTGTTATTTTTCCAGTTTAGACTGCTTTCTCACAAAAAGCAGACTATTTGATTGGCAATGTGGCCCGTTGTCACGGTAACACAACAGTCGCTGCAGCGGCAAAGGAAAGCAATATATATGCTGATCGTCACGATAGGTTCAACAAAGCATTAGTTCAGAGAGAAAGGTCATCTCTTACCACTTGTTTTTGTCCAGAAACTGAAGCTAAAAGTTTGTTTTAAAGAAGACTGCGCAGTGATATAGAACATTTGAACTATGAGACAGGAACTTCTCTTTTAGATGTGCATCAACAACCAGCAGCCAATCAGAATAGAGTATTCACCCGGCCCATTTAAAGTGCAGAAACACAATGTTCGTTTCTTATGGGTGTATATTGGCATCTTTTTTTTTTTTTTTTTTTTGAGTAATAATGCAAACATAAAAGTATTAAGTTCTCTTATCTTACAATTACATTTCTGGGATATCTGAGTTAACATTTTACAAATTAAAACATTTCAACAATATGAATAAAAAAAGAGGTTCTCTCTGGCCTTTTTTTGTTCAAAAGTCTCATATTGTCATATAAAATTTACCTAGTAAACATTGGAATTAATCGTGATTTATTTACAATCCAATAGTCTGATTAATCTTTTTTTTTAGTTGATTGACAGCACTAGTTACAATAAATTAAAACCGCTGCAACCAACCCTTAAAAAAGAAAATAAAAAAGTAAAACTTTAAAAGTTTTTCTCTATTTTTGTCACTCAAAACAAGTGAAAGAACATTGGCATTTCTACATTTTAACTTTCATTTACAAATAAATCAGGAAATAAATCAGGAAAATAACAAGATAACAAAGGCACATGAGTACAAAGAATCCCCCAGCAATGTATTAAAAGAAGTCCAAATACTCATCATCATGCAAATTGTTCAAAATGCCTTGACATATTGATAACAACTGGAAAAACTGTCAAAAGAGCTTATCAAACCTTTGGTCAGCAGCGCAAAGACCACAGCACTAGAAAGTACAAAGCCTTCAAAGGTTAATAGGATTCCTCCCATTCACACAGAACATCTTTAGTTTTTTGGAGGAAGTCACACAAGTGCAGCAGCAGGGATTCGAGGGATGGCGGTGTGTTTACTGGAGATGAAAGACAGGAAAATTGGAAATTTCTGTCAATCAACTCTGTGTGGGACAGAGACGCATAATCAAAACGGTCTTGGCACATGAATATTAAACTAATGATTCCTATATTTTAAAAGAAGGAGCAAAGACCTGGCAGCTTATTATGCAAAATATATAAAACAGGACTGGGGGGGAAAAAATACCATTGATTTGATCTGTGCACCTTCCACTTTTGCATATCTGTAAACTGGATTTGTCTTCATGTGAGACAATTTCATTAGCTGCTGCATTTAGCATGCTTGTTTCTTCATGTTTAAACCACAGCTTCATCTACCACCCTTGCTTTATTCATACACTAGTACATTTGGCAGCATATTAAAAAAGGGGAGAAAAACACCATGTGCTTTATGAGTAAAATCCTTCATGTTTAAACGTAAGACCTTTGCTTTGAAAATATTTGCTCCTTAAGCTTGGTTAGCTACTCTAAATAGTAGTAAAAACTAACAACTTCCCTGTACTGATGTGAAGAGATGAAAATCTTACAACTAATTTAGATTTTCTTGTGCTGTGTAAAAGAATGGTTATGTTAAAGAATGGTCTGAGTGTTTTACCTGAACAACATTTGTCTTATTCATTTTAAATCGATTTGTTTTATTTTAACTTACTAAATAAAACGTAAAAATCTTGTCATCTTTCCAAATAGCTCAATTTGGGGCATAATTTCTTGTATTCATAAAAAAATCAAGAAGGAAGAGAAGATTAAAAATCACGGCACGGTTTTCTTTATTTAGCAAACATTGCAATGGGAAAGAACAGGCCCCATTCAAAAGAAACAAGACCGCAAAATACAAAACCACATGGAGCACGCTGTAAGACAATAAGAGCCCACATGGAAACTGCAATGAAAATATTTGCATTCTTTAAAAAGAGCGTTTTTTTTTTTTTTTCTTTTTAATACTGACAAAAACTCTTTGAGCAGTACAACAACATCGCTAAAGGCATTCCTCAGGATCACCTTGGTCAAACGTATCCTAAAATGATTTTTTTTATAATTTGAGCTCTGGTTTTCAAGATTTGTGTTTTATTTATTTTATATTGTTTTATACATTTTTTAATTTATTTATTAAATTTGATTAAACTGATTGGCAATAAACCCTATAGTAAAAGATATTTAATTTGCTTTTTAAATCAATGCAGAGACAAACACGGCTACTGTGCACATTTTTGCACTTGTTCCACGTATGTAATTTCAGTCTATCTTGATACATGCACGATATACGTAATTCATAAGTATGCCATGCGTCCCTCATGCATCGATGTGCGCAGATGTCTGTCGAGCAGGCATGGCCCTGGGCTGCATGGCGCCGGAGTCGAAAAAGGATTTTTTTTTTTCAAAAAGACGTAGTTTTCATAGCTGATGAAGTGTTTTTATTTAAAACACAAGAACTGAACAAGACCTTCTCTAGAGTTATTCTGTTGTGTCATATTAAACAATGCCTTATCTTTCTGTGACCTTACGTTTGAATTTAACCAGCTTTATTTTGACTAATTAACATCTGAATCATGTCTACAGATGTGACCTTAACCAGGCACTCAGTGTATTTGTCCATTGGATTTAGCTCTAAAAAGAAAAGTTCTTCATGCTTATTTGAAAAGAATAATTTATAAAGGCAGGCAGGAGCTTCAACTTTGTTTTCTAACCATGCTGGTGTATACAGGAGTAAGTGCTTTTTAACTGGCATGCACTTTCTCAAAAAGCAAAAACAAAACCAAAAAATGACTAAATGATATTGTTTAGGTTGAAGTTTTTGGCTTTCAAGCATGCACTCTTACCAGGGTTAAATAATATTAGTTGGTGTAAGTGGCTACACCTTTTCTCTTTCACGTAACTAAGCAAAATAATGTCTCTAACTTCTCCAACATCTGCTAGAGGGAAGCATTTTGCAACTTAGAATTAAGGTTTGTAATGTTGATTTGACACTTTGACACAAAGTGATGCTTTGTTAAAAAGGACCCGTCCCACTCACTGAGTGGTCCCGCTGCTTATAAGTTAGAGCGCAACAACAGCGGCAATTTTCAGTTCAATGTTTCTGTGTGTGAAAAGCTTTGGAAAGATTCCATAAACAATGGTTTTCCATATGGAATGTAACAAGTTTTTGTGTAAACAACTAGGTTTTGACTTATGCTACGGTCACAAATACAACTGTTAATTTTGTTACGCGTGATCATGAATGTAGATGGCGGGAATTGGAAAGCCGTGAGGATGGCCCGGGCAGTTGATGGCCCTCTACATGAACAGCCACACGGAGACATTTACACATTGTCCAGTCAGAGCTGCTGCCGGCTGGCGATCCACCCTGTGGCCGCCCACCAGTTGTCCGATTTCGCAATGACCTCAATAACAAAGATGCAAAAAAGTACAGGAATCTCTGTGGTTTAAAGGAAACATTTGTTTGTACAGCCAGGTGCTTTTAATGCTTTTTATTTTAACAAATCCCAAAAGTCATACTTTTTTTTTTGTCTGAGTGTGACAAAGCAGCATGACAGGCTGCAGGACAGTGCCAAAAGAACAACCTATTTTTTTTATTTTCTGTCCATTAGTAATCTCTATAATTTGCACCAGACACTCCCACCTCTCACGTGCACACAAAGAAGTCACACGTTTCGTCAAACCATAAGGGTCCATTTTGTTTGACTCTAAGAGTGCACATTTGGTCTTAAATAGAATTGTACTCACCACCCAGGCTTCCAACCACAATTTTTCAAACCAGAGTATTTTACATGTCATCATACATATTCATTCGCACCAGGAAACAGGAAGTGACTTCAAATGTCAGAATTAGGGTTGTTTTTTAAAGCTTATTTTTAAAGCTTTTTTTCTGTAATTCACAAGTTAAAATCCTGTTTAGAGTATTTATAATTTTTGGTTTATGATTAACAATTTTTTGAGTTGTAAGGTAGAAATTTATTTAAAGGTTTTTTTGATATACAAATTGACCTGTGGGAGGGGCTAAACCTTTTAAAAGGGGGAACTTCATGGTAGCCGTCTTGGTTGTAGTAGTGGCAACAAGCTCTTCTGGAAATGATTGTTCTTTTTTGTTTGTTGGGGAACAATACATTCTTTATTTTGATTTTCTCTTCTGAACCTATGGCCCGGTCATCATATTTTTGAGTGTCTGCATCACTGTTAGGAAGAAGCCCCTAACTCTGAGACCATTAAGGTAATTGTATAAGGATTTATTTTTAAAGTTAAATAGTTATCTGAACGGTTGTTATTTTCCTGGAAAGTTTGTTCCCCATAATATTTGTATATATTTTTTTCTATATAAGTTATGTGCATTTTGTAATACAGTCAAAATAGAGAAAACGAGATAGTCATCACTAATTTGATAACACAACTTTATTTAATGGAAGGCACATCAATCTGTCGCATATGGGTTTAGCATCCATAGCAGTCTTCCTGAGTCAGTGGCAAACTATTTCCATAGTTCAATCACCTCAATAAAAACATATTAAATGCAATGGTTCTGTCATATTTTATTTGGATACTTCCCACTAACCCCCTTCAGGCGTCTTTTTTTTTTTTTTTTAATTACCTTTATCACAAAATTCAGACATTTGACACATGTCTCAGTGACCTCCATTAAAGTTTTGATTGCATTTAGAAATGTAGAAAAAGAGCAAATGCACAATTTTGCTCAAGTTGGGAAATTGGTGGATTTTGGTATTTCATTCCAGTCCAGTATCTGTGACAGTAACTTCTGCTTATTAAACAAGTTCATTTTTCTATCCAATCTCTCTTTCTCTCTCTCTCTAAATATGTTTACACTGTGAAAATTTCACTTGTTTACACTGTGAATTAAAAATGCTTTTATTCAATAGAAATTACGTTCAGGACAAGAATAGCAGTACAGTACAATCTGACTGTTTTCTGAATATATTAGACCTGGCTAAGGACTTATCTGTTTCCTTTCTTTTATTTTGAAATTTCCAAGCATTCAGATTGTTTTTTACTATGGGGGTATTCAGACTGGGAAAATCCATTGGTTTAGGAGGAGTTCACTTAATTTGGTCTGAATCCAGTCTTGAAGATTGCATTTGGTCTGTATTCAAACTGGCGTCTACATGAGATGATTTCTGTTTCAGACCAAAGCTTGTAAACAAAACCATTTGACTAATGATCTCTTCAGTCATTGGTAGAGAACTATGAGGCAGGTCAAAACAAGAGGAGAAAGTCACAGGTGCAGTGCTTTAAAGTCCTTGCCGGGATGGTTAACTTATCAATACTTAATATGATTGATTACCTTCAGGAACAATTTTTACTTCTTGCTTTGGTACGGCGGAGACATGCTGCAAGAATACTGGCAAGAAGACACGTTGTGTGTGCTTTAACTGAGGAGACATCAGCTGTGAAGGTAGGATGATACGTTTGATAAGATTGTTGGTAAAACGGTAAGAAACAATCTGTTTCAGGTTAATAATTGTTTTAACCAGCCTCTACTCATGCGACCACATTTCAATCAATTCCTGTGTCTCAATATTAAGCTACAAGCTAGCTTTTAGGATGACATCACAGCAGCATGTGCCACGCAGTGAGAAAGAAAAGCATGTGAGATGCATTTTCAGCTGTGTAAAAATAAATGGTCTAATAAGTTGGACCAATTTTCCTCTTTGAATAGCTATCAATCAACGCTTTACATTTGTCCCATTTACAGCTTACGAATTTCAAAATAAAATGTCAACTTTGTATTTTTGAATCCCAGACATTTTTATGTAACTTCCTTTGACAAATTTGTATTAGTTGGTTGAAAAACAATTAAAATTTGTTAAACCTGCAGTAACCTAGAATATTTTAGTAAAAATGTAATCTAATAATTCTGAATTCATTTAGTGAATTATAAAAGAAAATGTTACAATATATTTTTCCAAACAGTGCTCTATCAAACTCTTTTAATGCTGTCAATTTAAATGCAGTCAAACTATTTACAGTCTGTTCCTCTTTTCTTATTTGACTTGATCCATTTGCAGATTTCAGTGAAGTAAAACAGAATTGTACGGCAACTTTCCTGTAATTTTACCACTCATTTAAGCAATAAATTCTAGTCCACTCTTTCAGTGTGACTTGAAAGAGATACATAACAAAGACCTAATTTGTCTCTCACCCTCAGGAGGAACTTCAGATTTTAAAACAAATTTGCTGAAATCAGAACGTCAAAAGAACCTTTTCACAACTAATCTATCGATTATCCAGGCAGACATTTCTATCAACCATAATCCCAGTATATAAACCATTATATTGAACTGCAGCAGATCTGCCATCAGTGTGTGTCTGTACATGCAAATCGATGAATGGGACTTGTGAAAAGCTTTGGGCCTTGATCAAGGTAGAAAAAGACTGTATGAGTGTACATCAATTCAATCTCTTTTTTTCTGAATGTGGTCTCTCAATCAGTTTTGCACTTCACAACTTTTTTTCAAGAAACTCAAGCCAATGAAACTTGCATAAAATTAATTTTCCTACATGAATAGAATTTTTGTTATCAAAGTCACCATTATCAACTATAAGCTACAAGCCATGTCTACAAAGACAGAGGTTTTATTACCCCAATGGAAGAATCAGCAAAGCCAAGGAATAGATTTGAATTCAACGTCTACAGCCATGTAGGACACAGTGGTTTTACCATCTATATAAACGAGAAAAAAATCCTGTTTCTATCATAGTAAATCAAGAATGTCTCAAAAATGACAACATTCACTTCTGAAAACACACATCAATACTCTCTGAAATCCTTAATTGCACTCTGCTTTTTAACAAAAAAAAGTGTCTGCAAAATAACTAAATGAAATGTAATGTATTCTCCCTTTAGTTATTTTTGTCTTGCATCAAATCTTCCTGTCAAGCTCTCTGTCACTGCTTCTCTTTCAGTCTCGGGATGTCTTGCAGGCTTGTCATAAGTCTGTCTATCAATCTGTCAGCCAGTTTCACTTGTGTGTGACAATGAATCACTCAGTCATACTGGTCGATCCTTCCAGCAGATTGTGCTTGTGTCTGCATATGTCTGACTTTGAGCAGTTTAGCATTTAAAAGGAAGTGCTTGTTTTGTATCAGTGTATGTGGATGAGTAATAGTTTGCAGACTGACAGCTGCATAAATGCCACAGAATCTAAGTGTATTGTGCCACATGGTTGTTTTTTTTTTTTTTTTTTTCCTCACAAAATATAAAAGAAGTGTGATAAAATGGGTTACGGGGTGAGAGTTGCGTCAGGTACAGTTTCCCTACCTGACAGCAATGCCGCCACGTTTTTAATGAGCTTAGCTCCAGAGAGATTTCAAATTGGAATCATGCAGAGGGACACTAATGCAACAATCCCCAGAATGGGTGTTTTTTTTCTCCTTGTCAAAGAGATGAGACTGGCTGGCTTGTGCTAATAAGTGCTCATTATTTTGGTGTAGATTTTGTTTTAGTTTTCCTTTATATGAAACCACATATCAAAGAATGAAGGCGGTGCACAAAAACTGTTGGATATCTGTTCCTCTGACTCTGTGTCCTTGCTGCTCTTTGTCTTCATTTGAATTTAAAAAATAGAAATTCTTTTGGCTATGAAAACCAATTTTCAAACCTATGTAGGTATGTTAACTATATTGTTTTTCTGGGGCAATATGCATATTTTGGACGCATCATAGTTTGCAACTTCCATCCCTTAGTTGGACTTTTTAGAAAATAAAATGATACAAGCATTTTAGACTAGAATCTCTGATTAAGTGCTATTTGCTTATGCACGCAAATAGGTGTAATGTTTGTTTTTTTTGTTTTTTTTTTTTTTTAGGTCAGTGATCAACTATTAACAGGCACAAACAGAAGTATTTAAATGAGGATTTAAAGACTTGCTCTGATAATGGAGAATATATATTGGGAAAATTATAAGTATTTCTTTTTCAAATTGTTGTGACTCAAGCGCAGACAAAAAAAGCCTTGAAAAAGATTTCATTTCCGACCCAGAAAATATGCCGGGTGGGCCACAAGCTCCCTCCTCTGAGCTCTCAGCTACTGGTAGGGAAATGGGTCAGGGGTTCCTCCGAGCCAGCAGTCCCGCCCACAACTCAGACACGTATTTCTGATTAACTACTGCTGCTCTGCAGAAACTATGTCCTAGAAATTGAGACTATTTTTATTTACTTTTTTATTTTGGATAAAAACATCATAATATGATTAAAAGACCACTGGGAACACATTTACAGTACAGTAGATCAAAAGATGATTGGGGTTTGACTTTAAATGATATGGCAAAACAACATTTTCCATCCCTTGAGGATGCACTGACATGTATTATACTCAAAGCTCTTATTTTTTTTCCCTGTGACACTATAAGGCTATAGGGCTATAAAGTGTTATGCATAGACTGTCACAACACACATGACGACTGGTCAGCTGGTAAATGCAATTACGATGGCTAAAAATGCAGTCCAATGAGAAATCTAGCAACTCTAGTTGAAAGGTGAGACATGAGAGTATTCTTGGAAATGGTTTTAGTGCATAAGTGCTTGTCTGAAGATTCATCAATTGATGAAGGATTTAGCTCAGTTAAGACATGAATTGAACTGACTGCACTTGAACATTTCAGCCTCCACAGTTTCTGCGTCATTTAAGATCAGTATTTTTTATTAGAAATTTAGAAAGAAAATTATAAAATGAAAGAGAGGAAAAAATGAAATTTCTACATTTTTTACAGAAATATTATATTTCATTTTCTGAATAACAAATAAATAAAAATATATTTGTATAAAGGTGTAGGCACAATGCAAAAATGATTTGTTCCAGACAAAGTCTGCTTAGCTTGTTCCGGATCAAGTCCTAAACCTTCTGTTTGGTCTGTATTCAGACTGGGGTCTACCAGAGAATTCTGATCTGGACCAAAGCTTGTAAATAGTGATGGACACCTCGATTCTTTCTTGGGAGCCAATTGTCTCCATTTGACTCTCGGGAAAGAATCCTCTCTCTCCCTCTCCCATTTTGTCCCAGGGTGGACACTCCCACTAGACCACTGAGCTGGTCATTTCATCCCGATGGGCTTTATATTCTGTTTGTTAGCTTCAGCAGTAAGAAACAACAAATATGCTATTTAGAATGGCATAATAACTAAGATATCATCATGCAAGCAAGATATTTGCACACCTATTCAAAATGACTCATGGGCTACAAATGTATGCAGTGGAAACACATTTCTGACAAGAAAGACATTTTGAAAAAGAAAAATCTTTCATCATTGGGGGTTGAACGAAAAACTCATTTAGCGTGTTAATCATGCATGTGGTGTGAGCAGACAGCACACACCTGTGAAGTTATTTCTTAAAGGCTTTGCATATCTTCTTCTGATGTAACAAGTGCATAACTATCAGGAGTTTCATGGCATTTTCTACTTTAAAGTATATCTCCACTCTAAAAGGTGATGCTTCCTTCCAATAATACCGTACACTGAACCACATTTGCATAAAGCTTGAATACTTTGAAAAAAACGTTTCAGAACTTATTCTTGAGATATCTTTTGAGGCTCTTTTTTTCCATGCTGTTCCATTCTCTTTTTCACCTCTGTAAAAAAAATAGACAAATAAAATCTGACTGACTGAATAAATCACTGCTGTTCAAGTAACCACATCTCTGGAGTGTGAAGTATGTTATTTATTCCCTGTTATTTAATCAAAGCAGAATGACCTTTCACACTGTTCCTCGACTGCTTTCACAGGATAAAAACAATCTAAAAAGACATTAAAAATAACCAAATGTTTTAGTAAGACGAATAACATATAAGACATCAACCTACAGTGGCTTCCAAAAGTATTCACATCCCTTGAACTTCTCCACATTTTCTTACATTATGACCACAAACATAAATATATTTTATTGGAATTTTATGTGAAAGACCAACACTAAGTGGCACACAATTGTGAAGTGGAAAGAAAATGTGTTTTTTTTACAAATAAAAACCAGAAAGTGCAGTGTGCATAAGTATTTCTCTGATAGCATCCAATTGCCTTCAGAAGTTGCTTGATGATAGGTGACTGATCAATTGTTGATTTAATTGGAGATAACTTAACAGAGTCAATCTGTGTGTTTAATTTAATCTCAGTATACAAATATGGCTGTTTTGACAGTCTCTGTGGTTTGTCAAGAGAATATTGGGGAGAAAACAGCATCATGAAGTGTAAGGAACACACCAGACAGGTCAGGGATAAAGTTGTGGAGAAATTTAAAGCAGGCTAGAAGAAGATTTCCCAAGCTTTGAACCTCCCACGAACCACTGTTTAGTCCATCATCCACAAATGTAAAGGGTATGACACAACTGCAAACCTACCTCAACATGGTCGTCCGCCTAAACCAACAGGCCGAACAAGGAGAGCACTGATCAGAGATGCAGCCAGGAGGCCCACTGTGAGTCTGGATGAACTGCAGCCAACACTAGACACTAAATATGTAATAAAATGTTTAAATTTGCTTTTTAGTGGCAATTTTAATTTTTAATTGCATATGTTTAAACATTTTGTAATTGACTTCCAATTTTACATATCTAATGCCAATTTTAAATAATTAATCTCACTTTTATTTAACAATTTATTTACAATTTATTAACAACATAATATTCTGGAATTTGGGTTTATTTGTGCTATTATATTTAAATTTAATATTTTGAATAAACAAAATTATTATTTTTAATATTTGCATTTTAATGAAGTGTTCCCAATCATTACATGTTTTTGTAAATTTTAATATGCATTAAAATATTTCTTCATGTGGTAAATGCTTACCTTTAATACATAAAGCTTAACTGGTGTCTCATTTTTAAGAATAAGCTTTATTTTTGTTTTCAGTTTAGCTTTAATGAGTTAATCTATTTTTTATTTTCTTCTGTTAGAATTATTATTCATGTCTCGCCTTGTGTGGTCCCTACTAACAACAGAAACAGATATGTGGTGACCAAAAAGAGCATGACACTAGATAGGATAAAAAAAGGCAAAGGAGAGAATAACTCAGAAACGGGAGATCCTGGGATGAAACCAAGGAAAAGTCAGTTATGAATGAAAAATTACTCAAAGAAAAAAAAGACACACAAAATTTGGAGAAACTAAATTTTAGAGTTTTCCACTGTTTAAAAAAAGATTCTTATAAATGCAGCAGGCTGCAATCTGTTGACACACTTGTGGCCACGTACCTCTGGCCCTCAGAAAAAAAGACGCAAGCTGAGGATATGACATGAAAGAATGAGATTAAAAGAGGACAATGTGAAAAGACAAAATGATGAATACCGGGCAGAGAGAAAGTGAGATGCTCACCTATAATCGGTTTATGTCCTTCTCTGTGAGAATAAAATGTACCTAAATTATTCCGTAGTCCTTTTTTTTTTTTTTTTTGTTCTTACACCATGAACATCTAAATCTGCCATCTTTCAATATTTCTTCCCCCTGCACCTCATCATCCAGTAATTACCAACCATTTTTTTTTGTCTTTTTATTTTCCCTTTTCATCTTTACCCCGCCCACATCTCCCTCCCTTTAGACTGAATCCATTTGAAGTATTTAGACTGAAAAATTCACAAACTGGTGTGGTATCAATCTGTGCTAAAGTCGTCCTGTGATGCTGACAGGACTCAGCAGGTGCTGGGAGGTTAAAGTTTCAGTTTTGTGTACCAATGCTGCCCCCTATGGGTCACTATAGAGGTTCATAAGTGAGGAGAAAATCTCAAAAACTGGGTTTGTGTTTCATTACAAAATTAACTTTTTTTGTTTCTATATGAGAATACAACTTTTTTTTCTTTTATACAATTTGGAATTATTTTTAATGCTCTTTTTTTGTTGTTGTTTTATTCCAGCACCATTTTAAAAATAATCCCGATATGAGGATCATTTAAACTATGGATTTTTATGTCAGTATATGACTGCTACATGCTCCACAGTGCTTCACATTTCAGTTTTATGATTAAAAACTCAGATTGCACTATAAATAGTCATAAAATCTTTACATTTGTATACAAATGAAGGAGTTTTGGATTCTGTTCCTCTCAAAAAATATGTTATTAAAGAATACAATAATTAAATGGCTTAAATAGTTGCTTTAAGAAACATTATGAAACTACACGTGTCGAATTAATGAAATGTAAAAACCAGCTATCACTGCACTTTGAGCATTCTTACATTTAGTCCAAAAAAGCCTGCACTTCATTCAGGTGTGCAATTTTTCTTCTCCTTGTATTTTTTTCACAAAGTTGAGAGAGCTTCCATTATGTCAGATAGAAAGACATTTTCCGTGACACCTCTTGCTACAGCAATACTTCCTTTCAAACTCTTTGCTTCCATTAGAAAAAAGAACTTCTCAGACAGCTACATAGGTGCAACAAAAGCAGACCACATCCAGCCTCAAGTGTTTTCTCTTTTCTTTTCTCCTATGACAAGAAAACACAGAATTAAAGATCAAAATCAGAGAGTAAAGATTTCAGGAGAATATTTTTTTGATTACTGTTGTGCTCCTCATCCACATGCCCCCGTTACCTACTTTGATGCCCTTACCTCCTTCATCAGCTCCTCCTCTTCTCACTTTGGCTTTCAGTGTGGTGGAGTGCTCGCTCATTGATTCCAACTGGGTCAAATGATGGGGGGGTGCTCTTGCTTCCCTTTGTGTCCTATCAGCTTGTTCACATCAGCCGTCAGCTCGCTCATCCGACATTGCAGCTCTGTGTGTTGAACTGCCACCTGTGCGCTAAACACTGCTGATTGAAAGTGAGAAATTGTCCGTGTGCGTGTTTACGCACACAATCAAGTGCAGGATGAGCTGCTGCCTGCAAGACTTTGTTGATGAGTTTGAGTCAGCGATCTGGAACTTGACGGGGGATCATATGAACAGATGTGCATGCAAATCACACCAGCACCAGTTCTGATTCAGGAAGGCCTGTCAGTTTGCACCTTGGAGCGGCGTTTATTCACCTTCTCCTTGAGCGTCGTGTTCTGCTATTTAGCAGATGTTTTAATCCAGACCAGGACACAGGAGAGGTAGGTCTAGATAGGAAAAAATCATCTAAAATATGATTTGTAAGAAAAATCCTAATTTTGACAGGAACTATATTGGAAAATATTTTTTTAATTTATTTTCTTGTTTTTTCATGATATGCAAAGTAAGCTTGTTCCTAAAATTAGATTACAAATTGACTAAAAAAGCTGTTTGATAATTTTTCACAGATTTCTTTTTTTTTTGTAAATAAAGCTGTTTTCATATTTAGGTATAATTTATGTTACACTTTAGAAGCTCGATAAATAAGATCATATAGAACGTCTCGTAAATGACAGTGAAATCATTTTTAATGTATGTTTGATTACTAAAAAAATTGACATTTTCAGAAATAAATATATTTTAATCAGCTATTTCAGCTTTTTTTTTTTGTTTGTTTTATTTTCAGAGTCACGAGTCTATCCTGCCTAAAGTTTTTTCTTTTAAATTCTAATCAAAAGTTGTTCGTCATTATTTATTGGGTCCTTTTATCATAATTGCGTTTACAATCATTAGTAAGATTAGATATAAATTTATGTACATGTATGTTAGGAGATGGTGCTTGCTAGTAATATAATATTTAATGGTAAATGGTAAAATACCAGTAGAACATAATATTTATTTTATTTTATTTTTTTTTTATTTAAGATTTCAAACACAATTCACAATATTCTAATTTTGTTAAACACTGTACATAGATCAGAGGCTCGTAATGTACATATGCTAACAACTGAATCATTTTGCTTGACTGAAAGCCACGGCTTGCAAGCTTAAGAAAGTTTGCTTATAATTGATAATTTACGTTCAGTTTAATTCAAATAGCTCATTTTTCAACAGATAAAAACAGCCTTTTCCCAAAACAAACAAAAATAATTGCTTATTTTTTAATGGTTTATTTTTCTCTATATATGTCCTCCAGCAACAGAAAAAATGGCCCAACAACATGTTAAAAACACAATTTTCATTGAAGCTGGTCTTTAAAAAAAATTCCAGAGTTAGTATATGAAGAAATGCAGATCTATATTTCATGGTAAAGACTACCTGAAATATAGCCAATAAAAAAATAAAATACAGCAAAGAAACACAAGAGTAAACCACATTTCTGCAGTCCTGTGGCATTGCATCCTGACTTGAGTACATTTCTTTGCCAAAAGCATGCACTCCGCCCCAGGAACTTCTCCTTCGTGTTTGGGCCTTTTGACTTTCATGCATTTCGTCACAATTCTTTTTTCACACATTCTTAATTGACATTCTTTTGTCAAACCAAGGAACTGTGTGCATGTATTCTGAGGATCTAGGATGTTAGATGTGCCCTGGTCCCCTGTTTTGAAATATTCCGTTTCTGCTTTACATTCTCTTCTAATGCATTTCTAATAATCTTTAGTCTGACTTTGGTTAACCTTTTTTTTTTTTTTTTATCTAAAAAGAATGTAAGAACTGTTTTTTTGGACATTTTTTTCTGAGAAACAAATTGGTGTGTTACACATTAGAATGGTCCTTCTATGTCACTAGTTCCTTTGCGATTAGCTATCTGAGACGTGTGTGTGTGTGAGCATGCATTCCATGCTTTCCAGGATATTCTAAGCTCTTTTGTTACAGAGACTTGTGATCTGTAAAGTTTCCATCCCCGTGGAGTTGGTGTCTAATCTCATCAGAAACCCGATGACAGAAGCATATTGCAGACCTACTTTGAGAAAGTAGAAGACAAAAGACACAGGAGTGCAAACGAGGCCTTGAAGAAGAAAACCTTGCAGTCAACTGTGACAAAGCAGCAAGCATGGTTCATGGCAACACAAAGATCTTTGAAAATGAAAAAGTTTTTCATGAACAAACTCTTGCTCACATGTTTGTTATGTGAAAGTTTGAAACATAGATTTGAACAACCGTTTTCAGGTCCAAACTAAGAATATTAGCCTGGTTTTAGTTCAAAGCTGAAACTTTAGGTAATGTCCTTTTTTAAGGTGGAAACGTGGGGAATATTTGCCCAGTGAAATTTATGTTTGGGACAGTGAAACCCTTTCTTGTCTCATTTACCAGGCAGATGGTTTACTTTTTTTCAAGGGTAAATGTTGCTGTTGACGTTTGGGATAAGGTAAAGATGAAAAAAGCATGCAGGCTGTTGTTGCTGTATTGATGGGCCTGTATTTGTCATATATTTTTTTAACATTTAATGATTTTATAAATACATTACTTTTTGTAATGTAAAAGTAATGCTGGTGAAAGGATGTATCAAGTTTATCTTATCTCTTTTTAAAAGGCAAAGACACATATGTCAATAAGATTTACAAGCTTGAAAGCTTCGTGTCTGAGTCTTATCTCAGCCTCACCAGATTTATTCATCTTTAACACCAAATCAGAGCCATGGGGTTGCTGGAGCCTACCCAGCACCTGTTGTGTGAAGGCAGGATACATCCTGGACAGTTCACCAGTTTATCACAAGGTAACACAGACAACCACACACATTCACATCCAGGGGACAATATAGTGTCACCAATCAACCTAAAATGTTTTCCCAGAGTCCCTGGAGAAAACACACATGGGTTGTGTCCAATTTTCCACAGAACTCACCAGTTATTGCACTTTAAAGGGTGTTGTAGAGCTGTCTGGATACAATTCCAAAATCCAGTGCCCTGGAAACTTTCCAGAAGCTTCTGCAAAAAAACAAGTTTGCATGGATGCTCACTAGATATAGACCATAATGCATTGCATTTGAAGAACAAAAACAATTTTATTTTTAATAAGCCGTTCAGTTTTTATCAGAGCACAGTGGAAGTAAACATGCAGGGCACTAAATAGTCCCGCATTATATTGTTTCGTTAGTAGTTAAGGAGTAAGGAAGGTATTCAAGCACAACCATCGATGAGTAGAACATGCAAACTTCACACAGAAATGACCCAGCTGGGATTTGAACCAGAACCCTCTCACTTTGAGCTGGCTTCACTTCAGTAATTATCCATGTGTTTGGGTTTCACTTCAACCTTGTTAGGTCATCTGCTTTCTTGCCCTTTTTGTTGGTTCCAGTGTTTTATGTTTTTTTCTTCACACTTTTGACGTTATTTATTAAAATCTTATGATCCCCCCACAAACCCAATCTGCTATACTTTGGATCTCCCAGCACCACCTGACATCATCTATTCATCAACACTAACAGCCTCCACCTAATCATACTGTAACTGGCTGCATCTGTGTCAGCCAATCACCTGTGAATTATCAAGTTTCTCATGCTGCCTCTTCATAATCACTGCAGATTTCTGAAACGACACTCTTCGCTTCTTTACTCCACTTAAGCAATAACCTTCAACTCTCATGGGTCCTGTATTTGACTCGTCCCAAATCCTCTTTAGCCCCACCTGTGCAGATGCCAGGAGAATCTTTTGTCTTCCTGCAAGCACTCTTCAGTTTCAACTTACGCTTTATATTAACCTCCTTTAGGTTCAAGGATCCAGGGTCTACTGCTGGTAGACCCTGGACAGGTCAGCAGTTAGTCACATGGTGCTCAACACTAAAATTTAAATGTTATGTTGATTTGTCATGTGTTAATGACAAAATCAGTGCATATTAGAATTAGTTTAAGCTGCGTAAATGAATTAAATAGGTTCACTTAGGGATGACTACATATTGATGACTTTTGAGACACTGCTGCAAGGATTTTTGGAGCAAAGTTGTTTAAAGGTGGAGTTTTTTGTAGTAAGCTTGTTTTTCTAAGGTTAACATAAAGAAAGATGTTAATTTTGGACCTTCTCCTAGTATGATATCAACTACTTTCCCTTTTCTGGTTATAGTCTATTTATAATTTTGCAAAACAAAAGTAAAAAAAAAAGTGTAAGAATTTTATGATTGGGCCATCATAATGAAAATAGAAAATAAAAAATAATGCAGAGATAACAAAAAGGTGCAGAAGGAGTCTTGGGGCTGTATACAGGTAAGAAAGAAACAATGACAACATGATTGAGAACAGTAGGATTAGAAACAGATGAGACCAAACAGACTGAGGTGAGATTGCTGAAGAAAGGAGGTATATGGAGAGAAAAAACTAAATCCAGACTAGAAAGGTTTGAGAAACAAAAAAAAAAAAGAAATATAGTAGGATTGGAAGGGAGTGTAGAGCGGCCACAATGGATTTAGAAGGCTGAGTTAGAGCTCGCCAAATCCCCTGAAGAAAACAAAAACACAGTGAGGCAGAGAAAGACAGAGCCCTGCATGAAGGGAGATAGAGGTAAACCACATTGGATTCTCACTCTCAGCCAGAACAAGCTCCTACATTTCTGCTATTTCTCTGGCCCCCAAACCGACAACATAACCCGGAGTTGCTTCCAAAAGCAGACACCATGCAGCTACCGTGCAATCCAAATTCTAAAGGCATGTAATTAAAGGAGTCAAATTGGGAGCTGGGACTGTGCCTCGTGGGGAAACTTACCTTTTTTTTGAAAATGCCAGCTCACATCGAGTTGCCAACCACATGTTGGAGAGCAGGTTTTTACCGCTGATTGTGCTGCGCTCAAGGAAAAAACATCTTAACTTGATTTCTATTTCTGCTTCAGTGCTACTTTAAGTTCAGTTTAACTTGGATTTAAGTCAGCCATGTGTGGCTAATGTAGTATTTACTTAGGAACAGTATGTATAGAGCAAAAAACTGTTGTGAAGTACATGTCTGGCACACTTTTACAATTGAGCAAAAAACGTGTGATGGGTGGGGGGGGTCCAAATAGTTATTATGCCTGAGTTCATGCAATCCAAAGATAAAAAGTTTGTTTGTGCGCATGTTTGTGTCAACCAGATTCTGGGGTTTTGCATAGTGCTGATTTTCTAATAATTGTATGTGTTTACTGAGGAAAAAAAAAAACATTTGTTGAAGACCCACTCCGATGAAAATTGTTTTTATTGTTTTAACATCTTCTTGTAGCATTTCCTTCTCATCATGGAGGACATTGATAAAGAAATTAGGCTTAAAGGTGCATGTGTGAGTATCTCTTTATTCAAATCAATGTAAATCAGATGGGATGGGAAATAGTACAGGCTTACTCTGCGCCAAGGGTCACGCCCACAACTCAGAGGTGAATTTCTAATGAACTCCTGCCGCTCTGCAGAAACTGTGTTCTAGAAAATGACAAAAAACCCAGCAGGATCATAACCAAAAGACAACTGGGAACGCTTTTGTAATAGATGAGAAGATACTCGGAGTGGAACCTTAAGATTTGTTGACAACTTGTGGCTTTTAGTCTGACTTTCACAGCTGTTTGTTCTCTTTTTATGTTCTCTTATGGTAGTTTGTTGGTTCCAAAAAAGTAGACGACGTTCAGAGTTGGACTGGCTAGTTCATTTCCTAATAGACCAAAGCAAACAGTACTAGAGTACTAGAGTTATATTGGAAGAAACTTCTTTATTCTCTTCCAGAAGTCACATAAGTACATTCAGACTTGATTTTAACTAACCAAACCAAACTAAACAGGTAAAAATACATCTTTTCTTTAAAAAAAAAAAAGTTAGAAACAAAACTGCATTTTACCAGCAATTGTATATTTTGCAATCAGGTGACAAATAGGATGGTTGCATCCAATGAAACGCAAGGCAACAATAATTTAATCATCAAATATTTGTCTAGCAGTGGAAAATGTTCTTTCAGCAGAAGAAAACCAACCTGCAAAGTAGTTTCACACCCCCTTTCAAGTTGATTACTGAAAGCTATTTTGAGAAAACCTCAATGTGCTGTAATCACACTGTTGTGAGAAGTAAAGAAAAATGACGAGAGACTATAGCTGCAAAAAGTCTCCCTGTGAGGCGTGAAAACAAATCAAACCATTAGTTTACAAGCTTCAAGGGAAAAATGTTCGCGCTAAATTTACAACTGAAGTAGCCATTAATTATAATTTGGCCAGATACAAAAGAATTAAAAATGAATAAACAAAACGTTTCAAAAAGCTTTGGTCACATAGCTTAAAGCTTCTGGGCACATATTAAAGAAAATTAACCTCTAAAGACAAAAATGTAATGGTTAAAAATCTGGATAACATTCAGTTGAATTATTCCAAGCTTAATTTGAAACTTTAGTATTAGTTCTAAGTATTTTTTTTATGTACCTTTGGCCAGAAATATAAATATTTTAAGAACGATGTATCCTTTCTTCCTTTGTAGCATTGAACATCACCAACCTCATTCAGCCTCTTTCTTCATTCATAACTAGACAAAACTGCAGGTAACCAAAAATAAAATCATTTTTACTCAGTACAAATTGTTTTTACAATGCATATTGCTCTAGATCTTATTAAAAAACGTGTAACATGAATTTGCTGTGTGAAAAATGAGAAAATGTTTTACTTTACTGGAACTGTTGTCACATTGTCGCAGTTCAATCACACTACACCTTAAGTATTTTTTGTTTATTTTATAGCAGTGACTTTTTGCATCAAACAGTTGCATTGGCAAGTTGAAGGTGTTTTTTTTTTTTTTTTAATGAAACTTAATGTCTGTTAATGAGTTTTTGGAGAGCAGACATCAGATCTAAAAAAATATTAAAGACATGATCAAAATACTTAGACACAGGGCTCTGGATCATTTTTGTTCCCTGTTATAAAAAAAATATTTTTCTTTTTTTATTCTTATTTGTTTTCTGTTGAAAAAGGGAAATTACACACAAATATTTGTTGGTTGGTCCTTCGTTCTGATTTAGCTGTTTGTTCAGCTTAGTCTGTTAGCAACCAGCCATTGTCTGAATTTCTATGACTGACCTTATGTTCATTGCAAATACTGGTGCAAGCCCATTGAGGCGGCTATGGCTGTGATATTGGGCTTTATAAATAAAATGGAATTGAATTGAAAATTGAATTGATCATCGCACAGACTTGGCTGTCTCCTTGAGCTTCAGACACATCTCAACAAATGTTCTTTGTTCTCCTAGTTGAGTTCAGCTGTGTTTTGTGTTTTTATTCTTTTTACCACTTTTAGCAGCTGTGGTCAACTTCAGGGTTGCTCTCCATATGTATTCTGAATGAATGATTGCTGACTCTGTAAAACAAGCTCAGAGAATTACTACGGTCCGCAGTTATATTCATTTTTTATGTGCAGTGTCAGTTAAGTTCAGTTATTACTTTATCTTTTACTGTACAAAGATTAAGCTACAGCAATAGCTCAAAATTAATATTAGTTTTTTTCTGAAAGGCATCTAAAATAAATATTGCAGATTAAATTCTAATGAATCGTAGAAAAAAATAATATTTTTAGTTTTTCTTCAGTTTCTTTGTCACACCACTAAACACAATCCCCAATCAGCCCAGAGTGCATGTTTTCAGACCATTGCGGGAGACTGTTGCTATAACGATGTCAAGCTAAAGAAAGAATGGTGTTGTAGACAATGTGGGTGGAAACACATTAATGTTTGCCCAAGCTGTGTGACATCCGTAAATGCTCCACTGCTGCTTGACATTTGTCCAACACAACGGAGACCAAATATAAATGTTACAAAAAATAAATAGACCGAATTAAACTACGCACTTCAACTTCATTTTTACTCGTCATTGAAGGAATGAGCTTTTCTTTCCAATTCTTTTCTCCGTAAATCAGCATCAGAGATAAAAAAAAAAAAAAAAAAAAACAGGGAGCACGGCAACGAGGGACATAAAAAAAAGAAATTGTTATTTTGCTTGCTTTTTAATTGAGAAGCAAATGACTCAAGATCCTCTGTTCATGTGCTGCACTGGCTTTAAAAGTTTTCCAAGTAGGAGGCCACCACGACAAGGCAAAATCATTTTTAGAATTAGGACGCTTTAGACGCATTTTCCAGGCATCTGGGCCATTACTTCAGCTGATTTGAAAAAGAAGGAGGATTTAGTACTTTTACTCTATGACTGCTCTACAACTATAATTACACCATATACCTGTTTTCCTGAGACTGATTTTTTACTGCATAACTTCCAAACATTTTTAGAAGGCACCCAGTGGGACCTTAGTTCATAACGTACTTGATAGTTAATTAAGTTTACTTAATACTTTCCAAGATTTTTGAAATTGTACAAAAAAACTCTTTCAAGTTTAGCAAGTTGTGAGCCAAATGTCTATTCCTTGACACCACTCTATATAATCTTTGCTACAGTAAAGCATCTTCAACAAAACTGCTTTTTCATTTGTTAGAAGAAATCAAAAATCTTGCTTCAATCTAAATATACATCATAAAGTAGTTAGTTCACAGTTTTCACCATAGTCTGAGAGCAGAACGCTTTATTCATAAATTAATATCTACTCAGTCCTTCTTACATGTTCGTTTATGTACAATGTAAAGACAACCTCCCAGGCGTGCCACGTCTGCACTGAAACCTGCAAACTGCAGAAGGATACCTATAAAAGCTGAGTTTGAACTGCAGGGATGCTTGAATTCATAAACTAGAAATTAAAACTAAACAGAAAGCTGCCTAACTTGCGTATTGACCAATCACAAATACACCTACAAAGGCTGAACACCAAAACGTGTGCGACCATGAAGTAAACATCCATCCAATCATTTTCTTAACTAGCTCTATCCTTTTCAGGGTCACGGGTTGCCAGAGTCAGTCCCAGCTACTGTTAGGTAAAGGCGGGGCACACCCCAGTTCGTCGCAGGGCACATGGTCACTCCCACACACACACACACAATTTAGATTAACAAACAGACTGACTTATGAAGCATGTTTTTGGAGCTAGAGCCAAGCTGGAGCGCCTGGATAAAACCCATGCATGCACACACGGGGAGAATATGCAAACTCCAAACAGAAAAGTCCCAACAGGGATTCAAACCAGGGTCTTCTTGCTGTGAGGTGAGAGTGCTAACCCCTGCTCCACCGTGCAGCCCATGAAGTAAACAAGAATGGAATATTTCTCAAAGTGAACATGAATTTATCATCACATTATACATGTATAATATGCTTTGAGGTACTAAATAAAACTTGTATTCGTCATCAAAAAGTAGCCAGCAACTACTTCACTCACAGGCGTCGGGTTTTTGATGGGTAGCAGCTATTTACCGTCTCTGTTAGTGAATATTATTATTTCACTTTTGTGTCCTCAAGTCCAAGTCTTTAAAACACAATTTTTTCCCCCTCAATTTCTATCACCTCTGCTTCCCAAATTTCCATCTCTGTAACGTCCATGACTTTAAACTGTCCTCTATTTCATAGATTTCTCTCTTTCTTCTCTGTTCTAATTAGGCCGTTCATTCCCAGTCACTGTCCTGCCCCCTTTTATAGGATTTCTCCATGTTGAATAATGGATGGAATCAGGAGCTGGACCTGCGTGGATCTGGGACTAAACCAGATCTGGTGTGTGTAAACAAGCTGGCACTGGGAGAAAGAGTGTCTTTTCTCCGTGTTCTTTCAAAACCAGGCCTTCGGGGGGGTAATGGATCATTGTCATCTAGCTTATTGGCCCCAGGACCTCTTCATCTGAGCCAGGAACACATCATTCTAGCTGGTCATTTCAACTGACTCCAAGGGGACCTTTTAGACATTTAGCCTGAAGTTATGGGCTTTGTCCCAAGCTGCCACAAACACATACACACACAAGTGTGTGTGTGTGTGTGTGTGAGCACATAAATGAGAACACAAACATCACCCCTATGCACTGACCCACAACTTGTAATTTAAATTTCTAAGCTTATTGTCCGGTTTGCCTGTATGCAAGTGTGTTTTGGGTGTTTTTATTTTATTTTATTTTATTTTTTTAGGTTAAGTGTACTCAAGAGGAGGCAGCTGAGGAAAATGGAGAGCAAGTAAACCCAACGTGAAAGCTTCATTAGAGTCACCATTAAATATGGATGATCTCATTCCACAGATCAAAATTGAGACAGAGGAGCTGAGCCCATAAACTGCACTGGGCAGGGGAGCTGTATTTTTGTAGCAATCCACTCGGTGCAATTTATATGTACTCTGAGGAAACTTTCCCACGTCTTCATCTGTGGAGCAGGGGAGCCTCATAAAAGGTTGTATGAGATCACATTAGAGTTAACAACCATTTGTTAAAGGAGGGAAAAACATCTAAATCAATACCTCCTATTAAAAGATTCAAAGCAAAAGTTCTTGCATTCAAAACTAATTCAGAAGCAGAAGTACACAGGTGTAAATGTTTACCCTCAGAATCTGAAAAAACGTTAATACTTCGTAAGAAAGTATATATATATATATATATATATATATATATATATATATATATATATATATATATATATATATATATATATAATTCTAAAAGACACCAGTGTTTAGTGTGATGAGCTGCTTTTCTCCAAAAAATAAACAAAATACAACCCAAATCCAAGAACACGTAGGCTGTTGCTCTTAAATCATATCAATTTCATACACATTAGTGTTTGTGATGGGGAAAAAGGGGGCCTACAGGGACCATGTGTAACCACGGACAGATTAACATAATTTTTAATAACACTTATCAACCATGCAGGAAACGTCAAGATCGTAGACCAATCAGCGAGTCTGTAGAGTAAAATGTTCATCCACATTCTTATGGGAATTCTGCGATGACAAGTCGCAGCAAACACTTAAACAACAAGTTAGGGGAAGAAGGTAAAGGGTCTACCCCTGTATGGGTGACAAAGGCATTAATTGCATTCACTTTACTAGAAGGCGTCACCTGCACTGCAGTCTCAAACAAGGCAGAAAATAACTTATTTAATGTGGATGAAGAGTGAAGAGACAAAAAGCAAATTACATTACTTCCATTATTACCTTAAGACATTAAACTAGGAATGAAAGTGACATAAATGAGTATTAACTGATAACAGATTTTAAAGATTTGCCAGTAATAAATAGGCTATCTAGTATTTACTGATAATTCTCTTTCGGATTGCTTCCAACAAAATTCCGAAAATGTATGAATTTGTTTTAAGCCCCTTGTTATTTAGTTTTGCGAGAAAAAAGGAAATAAGCCTTATCTAAATTCCAACTTTCTCCCTGTATTTTATTTCCAAACAATAAAAAATTGACATTTTTTTTAAATGGTTGTTTAAAGAAATTGATTCACTAAATCTGACTTTGCTTGAAGAACAATATATTTAATGACTCTTAAAAACAGATGCTCAAAAAACAAAAAAATGTTTGTAACAATAATCCACTTTGTACTTAATGTTTCGAAGAATTATCTTAAAAAATATTGAAAAGAATGTTTGGCATAAACTAAAAGATTTTTATCAATTTATCTGATAGCAGCATGCCAGGTGTAATAGACTTCTTTCCTTTCAATTCATCATCTAGGATTCTAGGTATAGTTTTTGTCCTTTTGACTGCAAATGTGACTGCTAAGTTTCAAGAATTTAGATGCAAATATTTCATAGCTCATTTGTCTTTTTAAAAATTTTTTGAAACATGAATGAAGAAGAGAAAAATAAAACGACAAGAAAAATAGAGAACAGTCCTCTGCAGCATTTTTCTTTGGCCACAGTGAAGACAAATGGAGAGGAAAGGAGAAGCAATTCATTTTCTCAGCATGAACCTGCAGCATAGTGCGAGAAGAAGAGCAATCAACAGTGAGAATGATTCTGTGCTTCTGCTATAAACCAAAAACAGAATAGAGAGAAGGAGCAGAGATGGGAGGATCTTGTTGCTTCTGGCATTGACATTTTGGAATGAATTTCTGTAAGTTCTAAAAAAAAAAAGAAGTATATTACCTAAAAAGTAATAGGTTTTAGTCTAAATGCAGAAAAAGCCCACATTGTCAGCGGTGCCTCCAGAAAATTTTAATAAGGGGGAGATTTCAATTAATCAATGTTCTATTCCTGATTTGTCCTGCATGTGCAGGGTCATGGGAGCTCATCCCAGCTGCTTCAGGGTGAGAGAGGGGAGTACACCCCCGAACATTTGCTAGCGTGTAACAGGGTCACATTTACTCCAAATTGGCAATTTTGAGCTGCCAATCAACCTCTGAAGTATTTTTTTGGACTGTGAGAGGAAGGCGGAGTACCCAGAGAAAAGCCATGCATGCATGCAGAGAACAGGCAAAGTCCACTCCGAACGGACCCAGCATAGGTTCAAGCTAGGGCCTTCTTGCTGTTGGGCAACAGTACCAACCACACCATCTTGAATGCCTTTCTGGCTTTCCCAAAGGTGGGAGCATTCAACCCCGTGCAGATTATAGTAATATTTCATTTATTTATAAAGCGCCAGTTCGCAATCAAAGTTGTCAATTTTCGGATTTTGTCTCCTGTTCTTTTCTTCAAAACAATGTTAGGTTCATGTCTCCGTACTCAGGTCTGCATGCCTGCAGCTTTGCTCATCTTCGCCCTCCTCTGCTGTAAAGCACAAAATACTTTCTTTGAGAAACAGATTATGTCCATCACTACAGGCCATGCACATCAAAACTAGAGACATATAAAACGGGGGTTAGGGCAATGCTATTATTCTTTTCTATTTTTTTGTTAATATTAAAATTTGTGTAATAGGATTCTTGATAAGTGACTTAGATAAGTGAAAAAGGGAGGAAGAAGTCTTTTTTTTAAAACAATTTGTTTCTGTTTTCTTTTTTATGATGTACATGACTAAACTAATAACTGTTTTCAGCCCTCTGCGCTCATGGCTGTTCAGAACTGCACTTAATGAGTCCTTCTACTGGTGACACTCGAGCATCTTTTATAGTTTGTCTGAATGTTTGGCTGCATGGAATAGATATACATTAGGATTTTAAAGAGCCCATATAATGCAAAATTAACTTTTTTTTTTTAGCTTTTAAGTGTTCCATAATGTTAACTCCTTTCAAAAACACCCCATAAGTTGCTCCATTCACACATCTCTGAGCATTCCTCTGAAACCCTGCATTCTGAGCACCAGCTCCTTCCAATCCACAAAAACAACTGGGTCCTCACGTTCATATGTAGGAACGTGGGGGACTCTTCCCTTTCAGGAAGAGTCCAGACTAACACAGACACCCAATTTCTCTGCATTGACTCTCACAAGAGGTTCCTATTGTGCCTAATCTGCCAAAGCAACAATAGGCGTGTTTGAGATGAGTGGCGCCTCGCTTGGATCGTCTGCAAGACCAGGCGGCTGCAAGCGGGGGCGGGGAAAGGCTCCTGGGATGAAGGCGAACTCTGAGCTGCAGCGAAAATGAACAAGAACAGGAAGTTTTTAGGTTTGTCCTTCACAGTTGGTTGAATTTTAATATGCCTCTTTCAATTAATGTGGTATGTGCTATTATGTTTTGGTATTTTAATTGATTTTCTCACATTTGTTTTTATTTTTGATGTTTTTAACTTTGCAGGTAAACAATTTTAACATCAGTCAGAGGACAACAGATGAAAAAAAAGCTGCTGGGCTCATTTAATGTGATCTGTCCCAGAGAAATAAATACAATTGAAATGGAAGTGAACTTTTAAAGGTCACAATGAAACACAAAACCACAGATCCTGTACTTCTGAGTTCGTTTTGTTGCATAAATGCAAATGTCTGTCTGTTTGCATAAAACCCAAAATTATTATCAGTAGAAAAAAATACAATGATGAAATGTTTCAAGTAAAATATTTAATGGCAATGTAATCTGAGTGGTGTTGTTTTCCATTACTACAACCATAAATAAATGTGAATACTTTTTATATTTTTCATTAGATATTCACTATGTACAGAAGAGTTACAAAATACTCAGATTTTCCATGTTTTAGCAACAGTCATTTCCGATCAGAATCACAACCAACTACAAGAACTGTCAGGTCACCGTTTCCCACTATACATTGTTTTATAGAATAAGTATACGCCATTTACCATTTTTACCATAGTCTGATCGCTTCTGTACATTGATTTAACAATGAAAGTGGACAACTCTGACACGAGATTTTTTTTTGGTGTGAAAGCAGCTTAATTGACCGACAGATTACACAAAATAATGTTTTGTGCAATTCTACGCTAAGCAAGCAAAGACAACAGTAGAGACGAAGACTCCCTCCAAACAGAAGATGTAGGAAAAGACTTCAACCAGAACCAGACTCGGCAAGGGAAACTCTTTGTCAAGACCAGTTGGGGTTTCAGAGGACAGGAAAGAGAACAATGAGCACCAAAATATTGGATCATCTGTTTTTAGACAAACATTTAAGTTAGTGACTGCAACAATGAAATAAACTAAAGGAAAAATACAAAATTCCTGGATAATCTGTTATGAAATAAGTTAGTCACTGCAGCAGTCAGGGTTTAAGAAGCAGACCAACGCAAAGCCACCAAACATCTGCTGTCAAACAAAAGAAAATGTTAGTAACTGCAATGGTGTGAGAACATGAGGATGGACAGAACTAATATCCTTAGACCATCTGTTAAAGAACACAGAAGATAAGTAAGTCATTGCAACAATGAGAGAAGAATATAACCACAAGAACATCTGGTATAGTTATTAATTTCTGTTGAATGATGGCAGGTTTGTGAATTATTCTCCATAATAAGAAATACAATACATACAATTTTAACAGAATACTTTGTTGTTTGTTGTTTCTTCCTTCAGTTCACCTTTGGATAATCCACTAAAGAACGAATTTATAGATTGGGAAAAAAAAGGTGGAAAGCTGATGAAAACCATAGACCTCACTAAGCAAATGTCAACTCCCTCTAAATAATTCAAATATTTGTTTACTGATGTTTGTGTTTTTTTGATTATACTGCTCAGTTTGCAGAGTTTGGATTGTGTGCGGTTGCATGACTAACTGAATGATTAAGTGCTATTCATTACTCATGGCTCCTTTGTTGTTGAAGGATCTTCTGCAGCGGCACAATTTTTACATAGTAATTTTGTGGGCAGACCCATTGGGTGCAGTGTCAAGGCAAAAATCACTGTTACTTGTCACAGTTTACTTATATAGTCACTAATTAATTGGACATTGACAAAGGCCTCATGAAGGCAAAGCCTATAAACTCAAACAGTATGGCATGTTGTTCAGTTTGACACTTCTGATTAGACCCATTTAAAACAGACCTACAGCTGCAAAAATGATGTAACTTTAACTAATAACGGCCTTAAAGGTAGTTTTTTTTTTTTTCTTTACCTTTTTGGCAAACTTGACTTACTTCAAAATTAAGATAATGTAAGTATTTAGGATCAAAACAAACACATTTGGTCTTTTTCCTTAAACAAATACAAGTGCAGCTGCAGAAATCTATCACTCATTCTCGCCAGCAAAGACTGGATTATTGTTAATAGAGTGATTTTCAAAGATCAAGTAAAGCCTGTTAATATAATGTGGCCACAAGGGGGCCAAAGTAGCCAATAGGCCAGGGTCTCGTTATGCTGGTCCCAAGGCCAGATAAATGCAAAGGTTACGCCATAAAATCTTTGCCAAACCAAATGCGAATTAGAGCTATGATAGCCACACCGGATCGCCTGGGTTAACCACCACCATGGGTGCTATTCACCGACAGGGTGTCGGTGGAAATTGAATTATTGTTGGCAAAAAGAGAGGAGGACAGTGTGTTCGTAGGAAGAGAGAGAAGAGGAAAGTCATAAGTGTTGGAATGAGAGCAAGGAGTTTGAATGTTGGAACTATGACAGGAAATGGTTTAGAGTTAGTTGACATGATGCAGAAGAGGAAGGACTTTGTGTCCAGGATACCAGGTGGAAAAATAGCATGAATAGAAGCTGAAAGGCAGAGTTGATCTACCTGTAGCTGGTGTTAGACTAGAGGATGCAGAAGACAGGGTTAGATGGAGGAAGCTGACTGGCTGTAGCGACCCCTGAAGGGAAAAGTCGAAAGGAAAAAAAAAGATTAAAGCTTGTTAATATGACAAATCCACAACACTGTCACTGATTATTATTCAATCAATTTAATAAATCTAGGATTGCTTTAATTGATTTTGTCACCCTGTTTGGAAGATCCTCCATTAGTTAACCAGTGACTCAACATTGTAAAAACTTTTGTGTTTAGAATAACATTCAAAAGTTCCTCGTTTTTCACCCTTTTGTAGATGTAAATAAATCAATCAGTAAATAATTCACTTTCACTGCTAGCCTCATATTCATTTTCTAAGGTAGTCTCAAACCCTCCATTTTTTGTTTTTTTCAAGAGTTTTTTTCTGCCACAATATGAACTCCCAGCTGCTCAGACACTCAAAACTGCAGCCATAAATCCTTAAGGTAAATGGCTCACGCAGGCCTCACACAAATGCTGTGACTGTGCCGTAAGGGAAAAACTGTGGCTTCATGGGTATAATCCCCAATGGACCTGTGTGTAGGCAGACAGCTGGTCCTGCCACAGGTACTGGCTTTAAGGTTTTCGATTTACAATAGTTTCCAAAAACATTACAAAAAAAAAAAACAGTTTGTAATGTGCAATTGATGCCAAAACTGAGGGTTACAGAATATTTAATTTGTTCCATTACGTGTACTCATTCTTTACTCTTCACTGCATTGAAAATGTACACAATACTAAAACTTCAGTTTGTGCCTGTTACCTGCAGCAAAATCAAAAGTGAATCACCTCATTAAAAAGCTTACACTTAAACATACATGCAATTTTGTGCATTTTAAAACACTCTTTATAAATCAAGCCCTTTACTGGTGTATTGAGGCAGTGGAAGTTGTGTAAGTAAAATCTTTAAACTGAATTGTATTTTTATTGGCTTGATGTGTATTTGTAAGTCACAACATATCATTGCTTTCTTTAACCAACTGTACTTTGTTAAAGCGGATGGCTATTTACTCACCAGTCATCTTTGAATCCAATAAAGCAGGAGAAGATTTTATCAGGTCAAAAAAAGAAGATTTAGTACCAAGAGAGAGACATGTTGGATCAAACATTTAATTTAAAGCAGTTGGGAAACTAACAACAGGAAGGCTTAATTATGGTATTGTACAAAAACTGTGTTGTACCACTGTCATAAGTGAAATAACAACTACTTGAGTCTCAACGTCCCACGAATGAATTATTGTTCTGCTAATAGCTATCAGGGCACTGCCAATGGCTAGCGCCAGGGGGTAGTGTGTACCCATCTAAAACTCAATTTTAAAATGTTTTACAAACGTTTTACAGCATCATTATTAATTTCCGTGATATAGACCCTCACCAGTTCTCATTTGAGCTATTTTAAAAGTATCCTCAGTGGTGTTTTTATTATGATTCCGGATGCTGCAGATGCTGGAATGAAGCAGGGAGCTTGTGACCTACTCTTCATATTTTCTACGTAATAATTACAACCTTTTTCAAACCACATTTATCAGTTTGGTCCTGATTCACAACAATTTGGATAAAGAAATATTCAGAAATTTGATTTTAAGATAACATTTTTCTATATGTCTTCCTTCCATCCTGAGAAAATGCCACAATAGGCCTGCAAACCTGGTGGGATGCTCACAAATGCCAAACAAACTTGTATTCTCACAGGCATTGTCAAGTGAAATATGAGATTAAATA
Organism: Oryzias celebensis; assembly: GCA_014656515.1. Taxonomy (NCBI): domain Eukaryota; kingdom Metazoa; phylum Chordata; class Actinopteri; order Beloniformes; family Adrianichthyidae; genus Oryzias; species Oryzias celebensis. The sequence goes on from BNCR01000005.1 coordinate 12,982,914, forward strand.
TGACATCTAAAAAACTTTATCTCTTGCAAAGTTCAGATGGTTTGGGTTTGGTCAGCATTTTAAGCCTTCTTCTGATTAATCTGAAGTACTGGCTGTTAGTTAGTTACATCTTCACCTTGGTGTGCTGCATCACTACTCTCGTTTGACATAAAGCCATGGCTGATCTTAAGCAGTGTGGGTGTGTCAAACAGATTAATATTAGGCTCAGCATGGTAATTCATGCAGCCAAGAAGGGTTAAATGTAGAGAAGAATGCAGTAAGTGGGCGAGTAATCGTGTCCACAAATGGCAGAGCCAATGAAGTAGCGGGGGGGTTAATAAAGGCATTATGTAAATATATACTTTTATTTATAGCATGAACACATAAGTGTCTTTGAAAACAGGAGAATTCAGCTGAAGCCTTATTTCTAGAAAAGGATGCTTACAAACACCCACATAGGAAATGAAAGAAAAAAAAAACCAGAATATAAGAATATAATAGCTACAGTGATAATACCCAGAGTGTCATTCCTGTTTTAAGCCTCTGTCAACCACTGCACCACATAACCTTTAAGGAACATGTTGTCAGAGCTGAATAAAGACTTTTAAAGTTATAGTAGCTACATTAGCTTCCTGCAACATTTATGAAACGTATAAAAACTGCTCTAGAAATACCGACAGAAAAAATGGAGACCCCTGCCCTGGACTAAATATGGCAGATTTTGTGACATTTAAACATAGTTGGGTGTTCACCCATGATTTTCTTTTATTATTTTTGTACAAATAGTAGAAAAGTTTTCAACTGAAAACTTTTGGTTTGAAACAAAAAAAGGTGATAAAAGCAAAAATACATTAAGTCAAAAGTAGTTGACCCAAGAATAAATAGGTTGAAATGTAGTTTTGATAACTTTTGTTGTTTAAAAGATTAGGTTGTAATCATTAATGTTTTTTTCCCCATATAATAAGTTGTTTTTCCAAAACTCTCAAAATAAATATTTTTCCCAAAAGATTTTTTTTAAAGCAAGGGAACGTAGTTTTTATTTATTTATTTATTTTTAAATAGCAGTTTTATGCATTGAATGTACTAATATAATTTGTTTTGGTTATTTGGCAGTGTTACGTTTAAAAAAAAAACAAGTAACAAATGCTCCAATGTTGAATTAAAAATTAAGTCACAGTTGTGTGTCTGTGCTATTGGATGCACAAACAGTCCAGATACTATAATTCCACATTTACTTTAATGTTTAATTAAATGTTTAATTTGGAGAGTTCAGGTGTTCCGCTTTACGTGGAACTGTGCATCCTGTCCATTTATGTTCAACATGCCATGCAAAGATGCAAACTCCATGCCTCCAGGGCTGCTGAGGGGCCATCCTGCTGATTTTACAGCACCATCTGCAGATATCAACAGGTTGTATTTTGTGAGAAATAAGCTACAAGGACAGCAAGTGAGGCAACAACCAAAACAGAGACTCTTACTGTCTTGAGTGTGAGGAAAGGAAATGATTGACTTTTTTTTAATCTACATGAGGTTTTGTAGCTCACTTTGTGTCTTTTTGGAAGAAATGGGAAACCTGTCACCATCAAAGTGCTTGGGTTAAAGCACAGAATGGTGCATTAAAACTCATGATTATTGTTTACTATGGTGTGAAAATCCCACTATCTCAAGCTTTATGATTTCAGAAAATTCTTTGGGGATTCAACCCTTTTTTGAAAAAAAAAAATCTCTGTTCTTTTTGTCTCACACCAGAAGTTATTCATGGTGACTGAGCTCAATACATCGCACACTAAAATACCAACACATTTGTTCTGCAGAACCTAAAAACTATAGACAAAAATCCACTCAATTTGCAAACATGGCGACACTGCAAAAACTGAAAACACACTGCTAAACCCTGAGTCACAACTGCCATTACAGGTGGATACGGACAAGTTTGCCAAATCTGCACGGTGCAAACAGATTGCCCTCGGGAACCTTTAAGATTGTAGACCACCAAGTGAGCCTGTAATGTTCATGGAGATTTTTTTCTATTGGCATGTAGCAGGCGTTAGGTTGTGGTGAACACTGTGCAATTAAGGGGAAGTAGGTGAAATGCAGGTGGGTCGTACATATTTTTCTTTTTTTTTTTTCACCCAGACCCTATGCAGTACCTTTTCAGTCAATCGTGATGATATAAGAATTGTGCCCTTTAGTAATTAGTTTGCCTTATTGTCAGCTATAATTTCTCAGAACTTGTAATGTTCTGTTTTCCCTGCATGTCACAGACACTCCAGGCTCAATCTTGAATTATCACACCTGCTCTAATTTAAGTGAGTCATTCTCAGAGTGTTAATAAGTGTCTGGTTTTTAGTTTATTCTTTTCAGGTCATCCTTTTTCACACTTTTATTTCTCCCTTCTTTCACATTTTGTTCATGTTTAAGTTCATGTATTAAACCTTGAACTTTTCTCCACCAGCCTGGTCTCCTGCATTTTTGGGCTCTGCACTTACATTTCCTGACAGGTGAGATTTGTAAAATTGTTTTACAACAAAATGTGTTTTCACTTTCAATCAGGCTAAGTGATTAGACAAAGTTGATAATATCCCCGTATGGATCTTCACTGCTCAGGGAACAAAGAATAATAATATTTTTACAAAGCATTTTAAAATGCTTTCTTGCTCTGGATGAACACATGGTTCATGTTCTATTTTCATTCTGATTTATCATCCTATCAATTGAAGAATAAAGAAATCCTCGCAGGAATGTGTTTACTTTAAAGTTCTAATGAGCAAACGGGCAGGACAGGTGCACAAACTGTCATTAGGGAACAATGTGGTAACTCACCCTAACAAACAAATGACACAATAACAGGCTTCTATAAAGTGAAAAATTGAATATTCTTTCAAATGTGAAACATTTAGGGAAAGAAATATTCCAAACTACTAAATTTGTATCACATTTTTGGATTGATCTCATAATGTGTTGTCCAGCAGCTTTTTTGTTCACATAAAAACCTATTTCCATGTCTCTAATATTTTGGTCACCTTATTTAAAAAAGCGTGGCCTCTTTTATGTTTGTTACATTTCTGTCTGCTTTGTTTGCACCTGTTCCACACATATTGTTGTAGTCTTTATCTCACAAGTCTCTTGTAACATGACTTCAATCTGTTTGACACAGCAAGAATTCACCACATATCGCAAAAAAGTAAATCCTTACTTTTTTATCATTTACATTCTTACACATGTGACATTGAGAAGTTGTTAAAATGTGGTCCACTTGATGGACCAGCAGATTGTTAGATCCACACTGATGCAAACAGTGTTTTTACATGATCTTGTGGCACTTTTCTTAAAATGGAGGACATGTAAAAAGAAAAAATAAGTTTCAAACTGCATTTCTGAGTATTTCTTTCTTCAAATCTTTGTGTATTAGGGCAGTAAAAAATGTTTTAAAAAAGATGGAGTGTGACATAAAAGCTGCAAAAGCTGCAACAGCCAAGCACAAACTCCCAGCTCCACTCCATTCTGATGCAGACACTTGTCCACTTTGTTTTCATTTTCCTCGTATCTGCCTCAGAACTGGACGGCTGGACAGTTCCAGTATCGCTTGCTATTTTTGTTGCACCGATTTTGATAGGTTAGGGTTGTCAGGGACTGTAAACTAGCAGGAGATTGTGTAAACAGATTTATGCCGCTCTGCAGAAACTATGTCCTGGAAAACAGTTTTTTTTTTGGCAAAAAATGGCATAATCATAATTTAAAAAACATTTAGAATAGATTAAAATCAGAGTGGTTCTTTAAATGAGATTAAATTAGTGCAGTTATTGTTATCGTGTGTATTAGGATTAAAAACAATACTTTGGAACTTCACCTCCCTAATCCCAGTGTGTTTTAAATATCAAAGGTCACTAACCACACCTAAACTTACTAAAGTAAAACACAGAACCCAGAAGTTAGAAGCCTAACTTCTGCTGACTGCAGCAGATCTGAGGTAGCTTTAAGATGAGAACATAAAAAAAGAAATAGTAGTCTAGCTATTTTTTTTGAGTTCACAACAGTGACTGGTCCTGTGAAGGAGAAGCAGCATTTTTCAAAAGCTCATGTTTATTTAATTCTCCCAGATCGATTGAAAAAGTTGAGGGTGGTGAACTATAAAACCAGAAGAAGGGTGAGAAGAGAAAATCTGGGGAAAAAGTAGGATTAAAACCTCTCTCATATCAAGAGAATGTCAACAAGAAGCTCTCCCAACAGAGGAGGTTACATACAGTCAGTGTCGAGTTGTCCTGTTGTCACTTTACTCCTGACAGTTTTTCCCTCCTTTCAGTTTCTGGTGTTTTACATTGAAGTGAGAAACAGAACAGGATTTTGAAAAACAGTAAGCTTGCTTGTAGTCATCTGATGTTTTGTGTGTGTGGGTGTGTGTGTGTATGTGTGTGTGGAATAAGAAGTGTTTTTACCTGAGAGCCTCAGAACACTGCTGAGCAGCCACAGCCTTAATAATGCAATGAGCCTTTTGGCTACCATAATTTACCCCTCAGCTCTATCAGTTTCTCGGCAGAGCTGAATGAAACCCATGGAGGAATGCTTCTTCATTCTAATGTTGTTTGCTTCATATTGATGAAAAAAAACCCTTGGATCACAGAAAAAAAAACTTGACCACTGCAACATCTGAACTTAAAGCAAAACTTTATTTTCATGCTGTCTAAGTAATTCTACTCTTCAGTTATTTGTTGGTTGTTTTTGGTAGCTGATGTGTTTTTTTCAGGTTAGAAATTGTTTGAACTCGCTACAGTAAGTACAAAACAGTATGACTTTGTTTGAAATCAAACAGGCTTCAGAAAACAAAGTCTAAAGTAAACTTTTAAAAAAATCGTAATTTAATAAGTGTTGTTGACTCTATTTTTAAGGTTACTAAAATATGTAAAGAAAATTACACCATTTTATGTCTGTCATTTAGAAATGGTTCCCCCTGTATTTTTGTGCATTTGTGTTGGAAAATGACCATGATGTGATCAAAAAGGAGGAAGGTAGGAAACGCTTAGTGCCACCTTTGCATTGAGATCTGAGTATATAGGAACTACTTAATTGATCAGTAACAGCTGTCTAAACCTCAATGCATTTAGGGTTTCATCAGTTGTGTGGCATGAACCATATATATACCTTTGTATGTTAAACATGTACCTTTTTTCAATGAAATTCAATGACAGTACCTCAAGTCTCTGAATACTGTTGGAGTGTCCTAGCTGACACGTCTTTGCAGCATTGCGTGGCAGTCATAAACTTTACCACTGGACTGGTGGACAGGGGTGGTGGTTCCCCTTGTCAAGAAGGGGAGACTTGAGGGTGTGTTTCAACTATCAGGGAATCACACTCCTCAGCCTCCCTGGGCAAGCCAACACCAGAGTAGTGGAGAGGGGAGTCCGTCTGATAGTCAAACATCATTTTCAGGAACTACAGTGCGGTTTCCGTCCTCATCGTGGTATGGTGGACCAGCTCTACACCAGGTGCAGGAGGGTTCTTGGGAGTTCCCGGATCCTGTCCATCTGTGTTTTGTGGATTTAGAGAAGGCATTCAACTGTGTCCCCTGTGGTGTCTTGTGGAGGCTGCTCTGGGGGTCCAGGAGAGCCTTACTGACGGCTGTCCGGCCTCTGTAAGATCAGAGCAGGAGCTTGGTTTGCATAGCCAGCAGTAAGTCGAAACTGTTCCCAGTGCACGTTGGATTCCAGCAGGGCTGCCTTTTATCACTGGTTCTGTTCATAGACTTTATGGACAGAATTTCTAGGCACAGCCAGAGGGGATCAGGTTTGGGACCACAGGAATTCCTCTCTGCTCTTTGTAAACAATGTTGTCCTGCTGGCTTCAACCTGCCAGGACTTCCAGCATGGATTGAGGTGGTTTGTGGCAGAGTGTGAAGCGGCTGGGATGAGGGTCAGTACGGCTAAATCTGAGCTCGTGGTTTTGACTGGAGAAAGGGAGTTTTCTCTCTCTAGGTGGGTGGAAGGAGTTCAGGTATCTTGGGCTCTTGTTCACGAGTGAGGGAAGATCACAGCGTAAAATTGATAGGTGGATTGGTGCAGCATCCACCGTTATGCGGTAGCTGAGCCAGAAAGCAAAGCTCTTAATTTCCGGTCGATCTTCGTCCCAATACTCACCTATGGTCACAAGCTCTGGGTCATGATCGAAACAACCAAAAAAATGGATGGATGTTTTTCTATGTATTTTTCTAAACAGCTAGATGCAGTTGGATAGACATTTTATAATTAGGTGGAGAAATCTTTAATCATAAAGGTACAATGCTATGTTCACACTGAGCATGTGGCGTGCGTTTAGCATATGGTGTTCACACTGGACTGTCACTACCCAATACTAGTGCATGTTACTCACAGTTGGAAGAAGATTGGTGTGTTTCCTTTCACAGTTTTTCACAGCGGTGAAAGACATCATGTCAATCCTTACACCACTACCAAATCTGAGTCCCTGATTGGTCAACGTCCCACTGGTTTAACTTTCAGTTTGCGTTCAGTGGGTACTGACCCAAAAATGGTTGTAAAAACTTTCGTAGTAATGCTCGAACAAGAGTTTTGAATGTGTAAGCCCAAAATGTGCATCGTGCGTGTTTACAAAGATTTCTTAGTTGGAAGTGGTCGCTTGATCCTGAGCTGCTGAGGCCGATGAGAACATAGCTTAAGACTTTAGCCTACGAGCCTTGTCTTGCCCATCACTGCTTCTTTGTAATTAGTAAAAAGCAAGTTTGCTGTTTAGGATTTATTCATATTTTTTGTCTTTCATGTTCATACATCAGTTCTTTATGAACTGATGTATGAAACCTGTTGGTGGCGTTTGAGACTATTGGTCCCAATATTGTTTAACTGTATTTTTGGTGTTAAATGAAGTTAAGGTTAATGTAGGATGAGTGAAGAAAATAGTTAAAGGAACATAAACATATCCCGTCCGTCATCAAATAGCAGAGTACACTTGCTGTCATGTCTCACTTCAGCAGAAGAGGAACAGCAAGATTAAAGCAAAAGACAGTCACTATTCAAACTAATGCTATTCTTATCAGAATGCTACCACTGTGCCAGATTTCTTTACTTTTCCCTCTCAAACCTTTTGTCCTTTTCTTCCCTCTTTTGTTTTCTTCTCCCTTCGATTCCAAGCAGTTTTCTCAGATGTCCCCTTCCATGTTCAACATGGAGAACAGCTCATTTAAGTTTCAGTTTGTCAAATAAAAGAAAATAATTCAGTGTGAGCCTGCTTATATTCAAATGTGAGCCCATTCTCTGGCTAGACAGAAGATCAGCTTTGTGCGTTTTGGTGAAAGACTTTTTTTTGTTATTATTATTATTCAGAATTGTATACAGAGATCCAGACATTCAGTGCACACATGTCATATCCAAGGATCAGTGGCCAAGGTTGCAGTCTGCATAATGAAAATAAAGGCAGCGACAAAACTCACCTTTTCTGACTTATAGCACTTGAAAAGATGTCAATCCACGTCTCAGGGACAAAATTGTCAGCTTTGCCTTCAGGGCTGAGTGCAGAGAAATTCCAATGAATTGTGAAAGTGACACTAAGGAATAATCACTTATATGGTACTAAGTTAAATATTTGATCATAAATAGTGCTTAGTGAAAGATTTGCAAATTGAAGTCTGTCCAAATTTAATCTACATGTATTTGCCACTGTAAACCATATCTGTAAAATTATATCCAAATAATATATATGATAGAAGATAAATGGGGCAGAGAAAATGAATGTATACCATCACATACATTTTTCTTGTAAAAACAAGTCCAATGCACCCAAATGGCTGACTACTGCACGATCTTTTGCTCTGTCAACCTTGAACTCCTAACTTTTCTCTAAAGTTGCAGGTATACAGAATCAAAATCAAAATGCATTTTAGTATCGCAATTCACATGTTCAATAAGATTGAAGCAGTTACCATATGAGTGCAAATCTTCTTTGCATAAATACCAGAGTGAAGCCCATTGAGACGCTGCGGTTGTGATAGTATGGGCTAGTATGGGGATACAGTTCTGAATGTATTTGGTTTTTGTAGTCAGTATTTCAGTGGTTTATGTATTTTATTGACTTTCTATATAGAACTAGACAGAGCAAGTGAGACATCACCCATAGCAAATGACTTACTTCTGGTTCCAACCAAATTAAGTCAATTCAGCTGCCATTTTTCCGGGATATCTGTTACCATGTTGGAACAAAACGTCTTCACTAAGCTGTAACTGGTCCGTTGGTCTTACTCTACATTTCTTTGGCAACCACTCTCTCCAATCAGTAGTAAGCATGTTAGGTCACACCCATTTCACTGAAAGTGAGCTCAGAAGAATTTGTAAATCAACCGTTTCAAATTTTCAACGCATGACCACCTACTTTCATTGAGGCATCTGATTGGTCAATTTATAATTTGAATAACTTGAGCTATAGTAGAATTATTAAAAATGTAGTTTGAGACTCCGGAAAGAACTGAATGTAGGCTTTTGATTGTGCTTTTAGCATTCAATGTTCAGACTGGACTGTCGAAACCATTACTATTGCATGTATCTACAATGGAATGAGGCTTGGTGCGAAATGTCAAAGTGGTGCAAATCTTGTTTTAGGCTTTTTCTTCCACAGCTCTATTCTGATATATTGAAGACGTCATATATTTCCAGCTGGGCACAAACCGCAATTATTTTCTTCTCCATACAAAGTAGAAAATTTATCCTGTTGAATGCTATTTTTGCTATTTTCTTCAGTAAGAAACCCAAAATGCTTTAGGTTAAATTTCATTCAAATGTTTACAAACATTTGCATTTTTTTTTTTTTGTCAGTTTAATTAAATTGTTCAGGAGATTCTTCCTTTCTTCCCCCTGTCTTGGTCTCTCATCCCCTCTTCTCCTGCTCTCTGACTGGCTGCCCTTCCTCAGCCTATCTCACTATCTGCCTCAGTGAGTCAGTGATGCAGAGGTGGCAGAGTTTTGTCCTGAGACACTATAAGGAGGTCAAACATTTCCTCTTGGCTTCCCTGGCCTAATGCCACTGCCTGTTAGTGACTTCCCAAAAGTTTATTCTGAACACACAATCGAAGATATATTGTTCAAAAACATTTGATCCAAGTCAAATGTTACTTTGAAGTTATATCAATTTAAGTTATATAAAAAATGTATGTATTTGTATATTTGAATGAATGTCTACATGATGATTCTGTGTACCCGGGAGTTCTACCTCAGCTCTAACAAATGATTTTGTGAGATTTAACTGTAAAGACGATAAATGGTATAAAAATTGATAGTTTTGGCTTAAATAAACGGGGAAAGAAAAGCTTGCTTTTGAGTCATGAAGCATCATTAGTTGTTCATTAAAATTGTCTGTTTTTGTTAGTTGCTGTTACACTTAGGTATCGTTAATATTTTCTTTGTCACTTAATATCTTCCACTGAATATCTATAATGTGTTGTTTGGGGGTTAAACCTCTCAAATCTCAAAAGTTGTATGAATATTTTTCTGCTTCATACTGAATTTCCCTTAAGTGGTATCAGGGTGACATCTAGTGGAAGCTTAGAACACAAAAAATGCTCAAAAAATATATTTGAACATTTTTATTAGTTGCTGCACTTAAACAAATTGTCTGATTGCTGAAAGCAATCAGAGTATGTTGTTGTGATTTTTTTTATAGTTAGTATTATTCTTTTTCTTAATATTATTCTTATAATATTGTATTAGGATGATTTTTAAAGGGCTTCTCCTAAAATTTGTAAGATATTAAAATGATTTCAATTGTAGTTTGTAAAGCTCTACTGGGAATAGTGTGCGATTACTTTTGGTAGCAATTGGAATTATTGCAGTCAGGACGGAAACCCATGAACAGGAAGGACTCTGATCTGAAACGTGAGAGACAAACAAGGTTTAATAAACAAAAGTGTCATCAGGCACAGAGACTTGAACTCTAGAAAGACTGAGGAAAACACACAGGACAAATTCGAAGAACAGCTCTTATAAACCTGAACACTATTTAAGATAATGAAAAGCAGCTGTGAAAACCAGGTGAGTGCGAAGGAGGAGGGGCGAAACACTGCTGACCGGATTGCACATAACAATTATGATTGGTTTGGTTTTATTATTTTTATGAAAAATGTTCCCCATGTTGTTGCACAAAAGTGTTTGGGGCTGAATTAGTCAAAGTAACAATCTTTTACCCCCTATGAGTCATGGGACACTCGAAAAATGGTGAATATAGATCAGCCATCGGTGCCTAATAAGGATTTTTAAGGAATTTAGAAGTTTTCGCAAAACACCTTTATGACTCCCTATGCCACAGCAAATTCATATAACATCACCAAATTTTAAGGACTTCTTCCACAATTTAAGATAAGTAAGCGCAAAAGCTTTCATAACAATACTTCAGTAGGTGGCGATTCAAAATATTCCACTGTTTTCCTTTACATCTCCAAAATTAATTGACTTACATGAATGAAATTTAATGTGACAGACGGTCTTTAATACTTGCTTTAATTTTTTTTAAAAACAGTATTGCTTTCAGCAATCAGACGCATTTCTTTAAGGAATTGCAAATCTAGTTTAATTTGAATCTAAAATTGTTCTAAGTTTTATTATACATGAACTTTTGTATTTTCTTCTTTAAAAATTGCTCACAGAACCTTTTAAAACAAAAATGTTCACAACAAAATAAAACCAGAATAAAGTATTCAATTGTCCTTACCTTTCATGAAACAATTACAATAGAGTTGTAATTGAGAACATCTTATAATGTACATTTAGTGTCTCATGGGAAATAAGGAGAGTTTTATTTGCTATTAGCAGCTGCAAGTTTGAAATTATTTTTTTTTTATTGTGAATGTTTAAATAGAAATGATTTAATTAAAAACTAAACAAACAAATACATAAATTATTTAAAAGGGGGATTTGAAGTTCTCAAAAGACAAATTTGAGAAAAGTATTTTTGCATTTAAAAAGATTTTCATAACTGAAATGCACATTAGCTGAGGGTAAACTGAAGCTAAACGCTAAAAAAACAAAAAAAACAAAAAAAACCCCACAAAACATAAAAGGCACTTCAGTATAAATTTCATTCCTTTATTATATCATTCAATGCTGTGGAAACAGCATGGTCCCTTGCACATTTGTTGGTTTCATGCATACAAACTCACTGAGCTGCCATAAACAAATGCATGTTGGATACAGAAAGCTCTGGACAGTTTTAGGAAAAAAGCATACAGATACATTTAATTGACTTTGGTACACTTTCTTTGGCTATAAAAAAGGAACAAGGCTCAATTTGTGCAATAAAAGACTATTTACTTTGATCAGTTAATACCTTAAGACACATAGAAGAATTGTGCATTTTGATGCAATTTTTCAGGTTTTTAGATTATTGGACAAATAAAACACTAGAAAAGAATTTGCTCGTGTTATACATTGTTTAAGCATCAATGTTTGTAGTCCCACAAAAGGGAAGAAACTGCTGAATGGAACAATGCCACACATCCAATAGACCAAAAAAAAATAAAAGTTACAGGCGCTTTGGTCCCTACATTCTCTGAGTCCACTGAGGATCTTGGACAGCAAGAAGATACTTTGTTTATGTGAAACAACTTTTCTTGTACCTTGTGTATTTCTATTTGTGGGTCTCTTGTTTTTTCTTTTTTTTTTTTGGCTGCTGCTGCGGCCATAATTACAATTCCCAAGGAAGGCTACATATCTTAAATTTTTTTTTTCCTGCTAGTAACGTTAGTAACGTGACAAACAGCTAATGAGGTTTACAAAAAAAGATGCAAACAAACTCAAAATATTTTACATCACTGCTTCTTTCCCTCCTCAGTAAAAAAAAAAAAATTCACGTGAACTTAAGGTCAAACTTCAAGTCTTCATGGCTTTGGGTGGGCCCACAGACCATAATAATACAAAGAGGCAAACTGCTGTTCTCTAAAGGTGCTATTTTCACAAACATGGGTTATTTGGGGTCAGAACTGCTAAGTTTGCCCCCCAAGCAGCCCCAAGTTGTTAAATATGGGAACAGAAGAACATAAACAGAATCACATTTTCATTGTTATTGGTCCCAAACTTTTCCAAAGTAAATGAGAATATAAAACTAAAATGTTGCTCAGGAGAACCAAACTTATTTTCAGCTTATTTTCTTAAGAGAAGGATTTAATAATGCAAGATAACAAATGTTTTAAGATTACCAAATTAAAATGAGAGCTTGTTTTACTTAGAAAACAAATAATTCAGTTTGGATCAAAGTCATTCTAGAAGATAACCAACATTTACAAATCTTCAATGAAAAATCTTATTTTCATTGAGGGAAAACAAGCTTGAAAGCTTAAAAAAAAAGAATTTGGACATTTTTGAAAAAAAATCTGTTCTGCATCACATTTCAAGCTCACAGTTGTCCATATTTAGAGCATACATTTATAATTCTTTGAAGTTGAAAGTTTGTTTTTCTACCACACTCTGGATTTTTGTTCTTCAGTGTTCACAATTTCATGTTATTAAAAACATTTTCTTAAACATGTCATTCCTTTGGAAAAAAACAAACTATGGTTGTACTTCTTTTTTTTTTCCAGAATAACTGAGCAAAGGTCTGTTTTACCTTCATCCCAGTTCATCAATCAAAGTAATAGTTCTGCACAAAGATGCTGTTGGTGCCTCTGAAGACAGGCAAAGAGTTGTAAATAAGAGCTTTTTCTTCCTCAGCCACGCTGGAGAAACGGTGGTGATTCTTCTTAGCTGAAAAAGAGAAATGGAATGAACACAGACTGAATCCATCATTTATTTGTTTTTGTCTTTGTTGAGCACGAGGACCAAGGAAAACTACAAGGTCGAATGCCCTGAAACACGCTGACTGAGGTTCATAAAGATGTGAATATGAAACCTTTTTATTAAAAAAAAAAAGAAATCAGATAATGAAACTGCATGCCAATGTAATATAAATATATATAATATATATAAAAGTATGTATTTTTTACATTGGGGTGCAGTTTCATTATCTGATTTCTTTTTTTCCATCACCGTTCGACGCAAAGCGGAAGACTGTCGCATCTGATGTGTAATAAATCTCCTTTCCAAGCAATCATTTGATGCCTAGTTTATCCTATGTTTGATATGTTTTTTATGGATGTAAACCTCTGTTGGTTCTGTTACATAAGTTTTATTCTTGCCTGATTGCTTGAAATAAACCATTTCAAATCAAAATCTGCATTAATGATGACGCGTTAACTTTTTAAAGTAAATTGCGTGTGTTAACGGATTAATGTTGAGAGCCCATATATGTGTGTGTGTGTGTGTATACAAAATATATATATATACACACATTATATATTTAAACTTGATCTGTATAATTTATTAGTTAATGATAATTGCCATATTTTAAAGAACTTCAATAATTTGATTGACAAAATAAGGAAAAATGTACAGATTTTTCCATGACTTCAAGGATAAAAATTCAAATTTACAATCACTTTACAGTTTAGTCTCTTTTACTAAAGAATCCAGTACAATTTCAACTAATTTAATTTTTCATTCGATTTTAATATTTATCTCTTTCCCACAGTTAAAGTAAAAACGGGCAAACCATAAGAAATATTCAGCTTTACCTTCAGACACAAAGAAACTGGCTGTGTAGAAACTGGCTCTTATGGCAGGAAAGGAGTGAACCATGCCGTTCTTAATGATCCACTCAAAGGGGCTTTTCTCTGGATGCCACTGAACGGCATAAATTGGGTAACGGTTAGCTGCGAAAATGCAAAATTACTGTCAGCATTACATTTTATTATTTAATCAAAAATGCAGAATATAAAAAATATGGTAGCAACAGCACTGTCTTGAGAACATGTTGAGCTTTAATTCATGTGTAACTGGAACATTTAGCACATGCGCCTGATGTTATATGAATCAATCTTGTCAATCAATCTGGTACCTTCCATGGTGGAGATGAACTCTTTCTTCCCGTCGTTGTTTGTTGACAGGACCCGGTAAAACCTCTTCAGCTTGGCATTCTTGCTGTAGTTCTGTAGGTTCAAACACAGATTGGTTTGTTTTTGATCTGTTGTGTTATAAGTCTATCAAAAGTTATGATTTCTAGTTTAAAATTAAAAATTGCTAAATGTAAACATTGGACATAGACGGACTTTGAAACAATATTTTTTTTTATTTCAGTGAAGGTTTTTGCAGCAATTTCTTCAGTCAACTCCTGAATGTGAATTCTGTTTTGCTTTATTCTATATTTATACTCCAGGGGTACGAACAATTTCAGGTGGCACTGCTGGTCAACTGGGATATATCTGAAGGATTTTACATAACTGCAGGTCATTTTGACAACAGTATTTTGGGAGAAAAAAAATGAGGAAGAGCAACAAAAACCTGAACTGAAAGACTCCAGCTGTGGAAGTTGGAAGTGATGTTCTCATTAGCCAGAGACTGCAGCAGGTCTTTGGGAAAACTCCGGAACAATCGGCTGGACTTGGCTGCTGCAAAGTGAAAACACAAAAGTGTCAAGTTAAAGGCTGAACGACTTGGAAACCTTTGCATTTTCTAATTAAAAAAAAAGAGCTTGTAAATTTTTTTTGGCAGTTTCATCAAACACAACTATTTTTTAACAAGATCACGGCAGTACTCCCAGGAGTAACTGGTTACTTTTAGAAAAATGTTGGCACTACTGAGATCTTTGTGTTCCTTGTTCAGTGTTCTGACGCTTAAACACCACTCATGGGGGAAGCTACAATCTGAAGGTTTGAACATCTCACCTCTTTTCTGCCATCTTTGTCACGGATTTGTAGTGTATGAGTCCACTGAGTAATGAACTCTTGTCTTTTCTTCTCCTGTTTAGTGTGATTGGTGGATTACATTGCTAGTACTTGTCTTTTTATTTGTGCTTAAACATTGAGGGTCACTGAGGCTTTTAAAGACAGTTGAGTAAATATTTATTCAAAGAATGTTCTAAAGTGCGTTTCTAAAACAAAAGAGCAAATAACAATCTACTAAAGAGGATTGAAATGTAAATAAAAGGAAAAACCTGTTGTGAATTTGAGAGGCAGAGACACGGCTTTGGTATCAGTCAGAGTAAGCAGGTTTTTATTGGCAGTGAGGACGGCGAGCTGCTGGAAACCTTGGCAGGTTCCCCAGATAGGAAAGTAGTCTCCAGCATCATTGGCCTACAGGAAAAAAAAGAGTTGAGGAGTAATTTAGAAACAGGGACAGATGCAAAACTGTTTTTGACTAGTTTCTGGTAGTAACACACTAACTTCATTATAATTCTTATAAACTTTACAATATGAATTCTGGAAAAGTTTAAACATTTCTATTTTGTATTAATACAAATAAAAAACAAAGCGCCTTTAAATACATAACCCAATTTGATCTTCAACAAGGGGAAAAAGCTAATGTTTACCTGAAAGAAAAAAAAACATTCTCCCAATAAGCCTATTTCAAATGTGATGCTTACAGATCTTAAAACAGCAAACCGCTAGAAAACACAACTTTAAACATATTTAGATGAACTATTCTAATCAATCAACTAAATATTTGATTGAGACACTTTTGAAATGCAAAATGTAAAGAAAGTGCAGGGGGACCTTAAAGCGTATCATGAATGTTTAGTTCAATATCCTGCATCTTTAATGAAGTAGAGAGCCCACAAATCGCTAGCTCCCAAACCGACTACTGGACAGCAGCCGCGTCCTGACATCTTCCTTCCGCACGGCTACCAGACGAATTAGCTGCTCATCAGAGAAACACGGCATAGGGGAAAATTCATCTACAAAGGCCAGTACATTTGTATTGTAGAGGATTACAGCGCTGGAATTGGGAATCAATGAGCATCTTACAAAGACGTGATGGCTGGACTGTATAAGCAGGGTTTGAAGCCGGCTTTAATGTACCCAGCATATCTCAGCGTATCACTACCCAGTGGAGCCAGAAAGTGGGTCAACACTGTTGAAGAAGCGCAACAATCATCCTGAACTATCCGGTCATGTTTGAAAGATGTGTTGACTTCAACCGGGCCAAGGATTACTTTGAGTAATCCTCCAAAAACCACTGCTCTTAGCCGCAGCCCCTCCCATACCCACGAAAACAAGCGGGTCCTCACTGTGTGACGTAGACCGGTGAGAACACCCCTACTATAAAAGGCTTAAGGAACACATTGTTTTGGCCCTTCAAACCCCATTCTGTCATGTCTACAAAGCATGGCTGCATCCTAGAAACGTTCAGTTCAGGTAATGCAAAGTTTTTAGCTTTAGGGAGCATCACTGAACTAAACACTCATAAGACGACTAGTCTTTACCAAAAGACTGCAAACTTTTATCAGACAAAAATAAAAACCAAATCACAACGAAATCCCCAACAACAACGAAACGCCCAATTCACAGAGCTCTTCATTTGTCTTATAAAGAAGAGCTGCTGTATTATATAAAAACATCCCTGTCCAAACTAATGGAGAGCTGCTGCAGGCATCACACTCATTTTGTGGATAAAAGTGTCAATTGAATAATTCTAAATATTGTTTTCAGTATTTTTAATGTTCATAAAACTCTCAAAACACACTTTTTGATGATCTGTTGTGAATAAAGTGTACATGTTAAATATCATACTCTTAGAGCCAAGGTGTAGAAAATCTTGGAGATTCGACTGAACTGTGACGTCTGAATATCGACATCTCCTCCTGGCAGCAGAAGCCTGAGAAAACAGCAAAGAAAATGACTGGATTTTACAGTTTATAGACACAGAGATTACCATCATAAACAGAAACACATATTAAATAAAGATACAAATAAAGGGCATTTTTCTGTACAATTGTATATAATCAATCTTAATAGTAGTTCAGCCAAAATAATAAGGAGCAAAACTCCACTCACCCATTTATTGATTGGAAAATCTTCGTATATTCTTCATCTGTTAAGTTAATTCTGGTAAACAACAAAACGCACAAAAAGTAAAAAAAAAAATTAAAAAATAATCAAACTTTTCTATCTTTGTAAACCATATCACTTAATTATTATGATGCTAATGACAAAAACATTTGCAAACAAATCAGATTATGTCAGAGTATGGCTTCAGTTGCCTCACCGTATGGGTGCAACACGAGCCCCTGCACTCTCCAGATATTTGACATATGAGGCGGCGATGTAGGAGGAGCCACGAGCAAACACGTCATATGGAAGATTCTCCTGAGCTAACACACCTAAGGAGAGAAATAGATCCAAGGGGTAATATGAATTTAGTGATGTATTATAATTACAAACAACTGAAACAACTTTTAGGATACGAGAAAGAAACATAAAACATAAAAGACGTGCAACAATAATGGCTACAGGAACGACACAAAGACAATCTTATTTAAGATAAAGCTCCACCTTCAGTAGTGGTGACGGAAACTATTGTGAATATAATTCAGATCAAAAACAAACAAAAAATGTCTTTAACAAGCAGAAACCCTTTTCAAAGACTTTTATGCAAATAAAAGTGAAACAAATTACTGAAGGTGTAGAGTCCAGGTCATGATAAAACCAAAACGTTTTCAAAAAATTCAACTGGACGCAGGTTTTGGCTTGAAGACGTTTCACCTCTCATCCGAGCAGCTTCTTCAGTTCTGTCCCACTGGTGTTGAGATAGAGGTATATATCCTCCCACTGGGGTTTCAGTCCTTTTCTAGGCAACAATGTCTTTTAACGACCAAGTCATTGTCCCGTTGTTGAGTTACATCCCCTGTCCAGGGTTTCACCTCTGTACTGAAACTTGTAGTTGTTACCGATGTTGCCAGATTGGGCGGTTTTGGTTCTGAATTTGCAGGCAAAATTTGATTGGGGCAGGTTGACATAATGTCAGCAGGTTTTGAGGTCAGGTCAGTGGTTTTTATTCATCATTAAAATACTTTTCAACCGCTTTTCAACTACTGTCACTCGGCAGAAGCTATATCCTAAAAAAAAGTCTTTTTTTCCAAGTTATTTTTGCCAAAAATGGCATATTCATAGTGAAGAGACCACTGGAAACATTTTTAGAATATGTCAAAGATAATCGGAGAGGGAGTTTAAGGAGCAGATTCTTAAAGCACATGTTTTCATCAGAGTCACTGAACTGAAGTTGACACTTACTCACCAAAGAGCAGCTGTCATTCCAACTAAATACTATTAGTGCAAATCAAGACTGCTGTTAATGTACAATTGTCATTGTACATATTCCTGATTTTAGGTAAAACTAGCTCAACTCCCTTTATACATTTTCAAGGGTGAGTTAGTTGTGTTAGAAGATTAATAATCTATTTGTACAATATAATATATAATCTAACTATTTTTTCCCCTTTTTTAATCTTTTGACTATAATGAGTTTAATAGTCTCAATTCCTCATCTTAGTTTTGTACAAAACCCAACTGGGTTACTCTATTTATGTTTTCTTTTTAGGTTTTACCTGCATGACTTTAAATTTAAATGGCAAACTCTTTGAGTTTTAGAGGCATATCTTTTAAGCCTAATCGATTTTTTAAATATATATAAACTGTTTGTATAACACCACAATATAAGACACAAAATTAAAACGCAGATATTTTTCTTTTATTTTGTACATGAATGTTGCGTAATAAACCCGCGTGCAATTTATTTAAACTTTTTGAAGTATTTCAGCCTAAAAGATCGTCTATGAGGAAGATGCTCTGACCACGCACGGATCATGAACGGAGACCGCATAACTCAGTAACTGTTTTTTTCCCCACTCAGAAAGTGAACGTTTGGAATACTAAAGGCACGCAGTCGCATCCACGGGGCTCACACAGTCCCACCCACGCACACCTTCTCTGGAACATTCTCTCAGAGTTACATAAGAGCTGTCATGCCGATGTGCCCGGACGGGAACGTGAGGTTTTAAACCACCTTACCGATGATAGGCCTGTCATTGAGCTGCTGGCCTCTCCCCGGAGCGCATGCGAGGACCGCGGCCAGCACCGCGAAGACTACCGCAGCCGGCCGACCCATCCACAACTCCAACAAATGAGCTCCCAAAAAAACCCCTGAAGGAAGACGGGACGGAGTTTAAGCCTGGGTGAGGAAGGAATGGCGCCCTGGGAACAGATGCTGCCTCCGTGGAGTGATGCTACGTGACCGACAGCTCCTCTGCTGAAGACCTGAGAGGTTTGTCATCACCGCTCTGCCAACCGGCGTCTGATGAGTCACGTGGTAAACGTCAGTCCTCCTTTTACATACATGTCCATACAGGTAGCTCGGAATGTTCCAGTTCCCCATCCACGGGGGTGGATTTTGTTTCTAGAACTTCCACTTGTGTCAACAAACAGCAAAAAAAGGAAACATTATTTGTTATCAATAAACATTTTAAGTTACATTTATGTAGCAGAACCAGATTCAACAAAAACTAAGACTGGCTTAAATTCAACTATATCTTCCACATTTAGTAATTTTAGGAAATTGCAACATGAAGATGGGCAACGTTTCCATTTCAAAAAGTAAAATCGATTTAGAAGAAAACCGCTTTAAAATACAATCAAACAAACAAAATATAAAACTGAAAGACCTTTAAAAACATGAAGATGAATGAAAACTACTTCCAAACACCATACAATTGTTTCTGGAAAGACAATAAGAATATTTACTAGTAGGGGGATGCTGCCTATAACTATTTTATCACTTAATCACTTAATTATTGTATTTTATTTTTGAAAAGAAAAGGTATTAAATAATCAATGTAAAAATAGGCTGAACATTTTTGTTTTACTAAACACCTTTTATTCATCCTGTTGGCATTCAATGCTTGATTTACATTTAAAAAAATGACAATAAACTCCAATGGAATCTTTTTTTTAAAGAGTGTAGAAAGAAGGAGTTACCTCTTTACTAATCATTGTATGTATTCAAGACCACTTTATAATGTGGTGTGTGGGTGTGGGGGGGGCGTGCAACTGAGCCCCATCTGTTGTCAAAACATACACTTCCTGCCTGTGAATCTATCCACAAAGCACTACAAAGTTGAGGAACATGAAAATAAAAGCAAATGCATAAAATAAAGTACAAAAACATCGGCACTGCGGCAAATTTTTATTCACAAGACTTGCAAATGCATTCATTCCCTTTAGAATTTATATCAGGAGGAGCCGTAAATCCAGGAACTGACGTATTCAAAACTTACCCTTAGGTCAAACTGACAACATTCAAATAGAATGACATTGCAGTTTTTTTTTTACAGGCATACCTAAACATGTTAAGTGTACAATTTAATAACGGCATATATCCCAAAACGACTTAGGACAGTTGGGAATATACCAGGAAGTTCGATAGTTTTTAAGAAAGCAAAAGAAAAAAAAAATGTCCCACAACCACTGAATATTAATTTTTTTAGATGGATCCTACCTGATGGGTATTTCATAATGAGAAAACACAGATATTACTCTTAAATCCTTTCACCATTTATTGTTTCAAGATGTTACTAATCAGGGATGTGTTAAGGATGACCATGGCCAAGTTCAAGTTCAGATAATTCCCTCTATAAAGTCCAAAACCTACTTGTATTAAACTAAATATATTGTATAAGCATAAAACATATGATTATACAAGTTCACAAAAGTTCTTAAAACTTTCAGTACCAGTATGTAATATTGTTATTTTTCCACATTTGCTTAATTACGTTTGCATATACGTCTTACAACAAAACGCTCATATTTATTGAGGATTTTGTGTTTATGTTGTTTTTATCAAACTGTTAAATCTGTAAGAAATATGGTTATTTCTCAGACACTCTGGTGTCATTTTGTTTATTTCTTTAAATTCTTTTAAAATTATTTTACTTTGAAGCAGCTCTTATTGAAGTTGTTTGCCGTTTTTGGTACTTTCCAATATTACTGGGTTGCGGGAGTTTGTTGTCTGGTGCAAAAGCTCGCATCTTCAGCTGAATGTGTTACAAAACCAACGTATTGACCTTCGCCAACAAGAAGAGCGATCTGTTCAAGAAGAAGACATCTCAATACCATAATGAAGCATTTTCTGTGATTATTTTACAACAAGGAAGATTTTAGGAAATCATCACCATAGATGGCATCTTCATGAAGCCCCTTTGGAGTCAGAAAAAAAAAACCAAAAAAAACTTTTCATTGTTTTATTTTACTTTCAAAGGACATCATCACATTCCCTACCAGTTCTGAATCATTTCATTTGGCCTGAGGACTGAAGTGTAACCACAAGTAAAAAAAAAAAAAAAAAAAAAAACAGCTGATAATTGTGTTCTCCTAACTGACTGGGCATGCTCTAATTTATCCATTGTGAATTTATCAAAAGAGGTGGAGTTTATCTGTGTGGAAAGCATTTGGTGTGCAAAGTCTGAACTTTAGCACAGATGAAAGCCTGATTTCAGGTGTGCTTATGGTGTATTATTTGAGCAACCAAGCAAGTTGGAATTCAAACAGCCTGTTAATTGTGATAAATGCAGTGTTCCTGAGAGACCACAAGAGGTCACAATTGTTCAGTCCATTTGAATTGTTTTAACTGTTGCGACGTATTCTGTAAATTGGACAACTGGGATCTGAAAGTGCAGTTGAAAAAAATGTGGATTTCTTTTTACTGTGAAAAGTAAAAAAAAAATGTTTGTCTTTATTGTTGCGTAAGGTTGAAATAAAGAGGTATTTTCCTGATATTTCTCCACTTAAAGAAACAGAAAGACGTTATTTGTTTAATAAATCATGAGTGTCATTCAAACCAATATAAAAAAATAAATAAAAGTGCATAAACAAGAATAAAATGACAAGTGTAAAGTCAACTTTTTAAGAAACAATCAAATCCATATTTAAGAGATTTAAAACTAAACTTCTGTTGATACATTTTTGTCCACGTGTTTACTGGTCAGAGAGCAACTCCCAACTAATATAAGTCAATTTATAGTTTTATTAACATATGTGCACTCATTTTGTGTTTTTGTACATCCATAACAAAAAAAAAATACATTTGGAGAAAAACAATAATATGGAACAAGATTTTGAAATAAAGTTTTTGTGGTTTTTGATCTACAATCAAATGACTCCAAAAACAACATTCCTTTAGATATAATGTGTAGTCTAAGGATGCTTCTAATAAATGGAGAAAAAAAAAAAAAAAAAAAAAAAAAAAACTTCGATTCTGCTGTAAATTATAACAGTTTTAGACGTTATTGCTCAGATTTAATCCTCACATTCGCTGCAGCCGCCGGTGCATTCAGTGGCTGCATGGAATTTCTGGTTTTACACGCTTTTATTAAGAGCTCGCTATTGCTGCATTCAAGTGTGCTGGGAATTTTCTTGCATTTGCACAAACTGATCTCAGCCAACAGAAACAAACACTTACCTGTTGCTTCATGTCATTGATACTCTTTGAAATGACTAAGAGTCACAACTACAACACACTGATCTGTAAGAACGCACAATAAGGCAAAACGTTGCACATTTTTCAATATATGCATGTTTTTTTTTCTATGCATGCCATAAAAATCTTCAAATTAATTATGTTATTCTTTATCACTTGTTTAAATCTTTAAGAAAGCATATTGTATTCAATTTATAAGGGTGGTCTTTTTTAATTCAATGCAATACGCTTACATAAAAAAATATAATTTAAAAAAATAGACTGTAAGCGACAAAGATGACCACACAATGTGAGTGCCCCGCAGGTCACCCACGGAATTTGCTGCTTTGTGTCCAATATTGTTGTTGGGATTGACTCACAAACAAAAAGGAAAAAAAAGTTCATAATGATCGATATTTCATACTTCCCCAACGTTTTGCTGTGTAATGTTTGTAGATCAAGTCAATGCTTTAAAGAGAATTATGTGTTCATAAAAAGGTTCAGAGATCGGAAGCGTCTTTTGTTAAAATAATATTACATTTTTGCAATGTTATAAAACCTGACATAAGACTACACTCTCAATTATTATTAGTACTTTGTTTTAGCAAGAGAATTATCTTTAACTGAAACTCTATAAATAAATGGAATGACTTTTTTACTTCAATTATTTTTACCAGGGAAATGTTTAGCTAGTAGAGTCCAGATGTTGGCTGGTAGACCTTGGAATTTACCGGCCACCCCGGCTAGTAACCAAGAAAGTTAATTTAGAGCCCTGTATATATAAATAAAATGCCCCTTTCTCACCATTTGTGGGTGGTACTTCACCCCGAGCTCGAGTCCTCTAACAGAGGCCTGTTTTGATGATATTTATTGAGAAAATATTGACATGAATTTGGAAAAAGCAATTACTATAAAACCAATAATTCAATAATGGAAGAATTTAGGAAGGTGAGTAAAAATGTATTTGTGTTACAGAAAATGTGTATGACTTAAGTCAAAAATCCTTGGCGGTTAGACTCTGGGTCGATGACGACTTACGTGTTTGGGATGAACATCAGACCATAGATGAATAAACCTCAGAGCATAAACAGGCTGTGCCAAAGCACTGCTCCAGGTGGAGAATGGCTTGGAGGAGGGCTGCCAAACTGTCCAGACTGCAAAGCGACAACCATTTAAAAATGATTATAATTGGCTCAGAAGAAAGACCAGCTATCCAGTTAATGGTTCAAAACGAATTGATAATTGATGTTGGCATGTAGTGTTACGTAACAAGCCAGTGTGCCTGGAGGTGACAGCGATCTTCCTTTTTGAAAATACGCCATAGTTTCACTATAGGAGTTTTAATGAGATCCTTTTTTGGCGTAAAGTTGGACATTTTAACATGAAGATACATGGGAAACTCTTCCCTTTGATACCAGTTTTTGTGGTCATTCAGAGACATGGAACATTTTGCTACTTAAGGGTTGGCTTTTAATTCAACTCAACTGAAACCCTTTGACACTACTTTAGCTTCAGTGATAACCCCACCTGAATAAAACAAAGCCAAATGACACTGTGTTCCAAACAGTTTGTACGACACAGACAGAGAAAACAAATTTAGAAGAAAGTGGATGTACACCTATATGGTTCTGATGTAACTCATTCCAAACTGGTGGATCTGATGTTTAAGATAAGTGCAGTCAGGATTGGATCCCAAACAAATGTTTTACTTGAACTCTAATGGTGCATTCACATGGACGCAGCCAGTGCGGCCAAGGGGTCAAGTTTTAATGTTAAGTCAATGTAAAGGTGCGATCTGATATGGCGCGATTTGGGCGGCGGGCGTGTGATGTTTTCAGTGACTAGATCAAAGAGTAGAAAAATGAATTCAATATGGCCGTCTGATGGGAGGATTTTGGTGCTGAGACATTCTTTTTCTTAACCCACTGGGGCCTCAGGGTTGCTGGAGACTGTCCGGTTACTGTTCGGTGAAGGTGGGATACACCCTGGACAGGTCGCCAGCCCGTCACAAAGTCCATGGAGCTGAAGTGAAAGAGCCCGCTATGCTAGCCAGCCGCCCGGTGGACAGCATAGCAAGCTCTCTTTTAAGGGTCCGGCAGAGCAAGTGATCGCCGTTGCATGGGGGGGCAGAGCTAGTGAGGCACTCCGCTGCCAGGCTCTGAAAGCAGAACTAGCTATGAGCTATCCTTGCTACGCTGGCCCCTTGGAGAGCAGCCACAGGTTCCGTCGTTGGGGGCGATCCCCTCAGATCCACGGGCTTATGATTTTTTTTTTCTTATTTTCATTAACATAATAATAAAAATATACCCTAGTTTTATTTTAATTTTTCCCCTAGATAGGCTGCAGACAAGAAATTGGCACCTCAGCCACGTTCGGTGTGAATGCATCATAAAGTAGTTGTTGGCGAATCATTGGCTGGATTGTCTCATCTTCTCAACTGACTATAAGTTACTGTTGAAGAACTCTTGTACTCCTATATTTCTTTGTTTTTAATCTGTCATTGGAACAGTAAAAATCTAGATCACGGCTTTTCAACATTTTTTTAGCCAAGGTATACTTTTCCTTAATTAAAAATCCCAATCAATTGAAAATGGAAAAAAATAAATGCTATCGTCTTGAATACAAATCAAATAAAGAAAATGTTTTATTGGATGTAATATTTTCTACCTACTCAGAGGGTCTGGGCCTGTTTGGATGAACACAGAGCTGATGTCCTGCAGTAAATGTTCTTTAGACGAGTTAAGAGAAATGGAATAAGTTCCCAAGGGACACTTGACAGTCTCTCATAGCACACTAGTGTACCTCAGTAAGATGTATAAAAAGACAATGAACCAAAAGATTGTATTTTGTAAAATGTCAGCAACTGTGAAAATCAATTCCTTTTTCAATCAACCATTCATCATCTGTTTAAAACTTTGTAGAGCAGAAGATTGACAACGTCAATAAACACTGAATACAGTGTGGTGTCAAAGTCCTTGAACGCTGATTAAAAACTCTGTATTATTTGTTATATTTTCCTTTTTTTCTAATTATAGCTGTATTTAAGATTAAACGTTTCAGTATTGGTTTAATAACCTACAGTGAGTCGTAAAGGTACAGCTGCCATCGTCCTTTCAGCTTTAAAGACTCCACTTGTCTGTTTGCACACTGACAGAGATCAATAACTTGAATATGCAATAACTACACAGCTATAGTCATGCTTGGATGACATATTAACAAAAACAGTCACTATGACTTAGGCAGACGTCCTGCTGGGACCTGACTCAGCTTTATTCTAAAAAAAAACTGGTAGCTGTGAAAGCACAGGATTCAGAAATTTAAACTGAAACTGTCAACAATCCTGTTGAACACAGAAATGTACACTTAACAGATGGAAACACTAAAACAGAAAGAAATTAAGTAATGGCAGATCTTTGTTGAGTGAACTGGTACTTAAGCCACTTTTTTTTTTTCTTAAGCCACACTTTTCATTGCAGTAGGTTAAAAAAAAGCAACTGAACCTGGTTTACTTTTGGAGATGTTTCCCCTGTTCTCTAAGAGGCTCTTTTTCAATTCATGGCTTACAGGAGTATAAAAAGTATTAAAAAAACCTCTCAGAAAGCAGGTGAAATGTCTTAAACAAGAAAAGATAAACTGAGTTGATTACTTTTTCACCAATTGCTTATTTCTTCAATGGTTCTCTATTGTCACTGCTTTTTATTTGCTAAAAAAGTGTGTTTTTCCAAATCTCATTGCAAATGCTAAATATGACAAGATCAGTAAAAATAAACATGAAATAGGGGTTTAACGATTTATTTTAACGATTGGATCTGATTCACTGACCTAAAATGGATCCAGAACATCTTTAACCAAAACTTCAACCCCTGTGACTCAGAGATAAATGTACTGAACAGTGCAGGCGACGTTTTCCAGATTCCTTGTATTTCTTGCAAGATAATCAAGTGTACATTTAATATGTGTACAAACAAACAAGTACACAAGAATGAAAAGCAAATTCACATTTTCCCTAAATTTTAGCCCACTGTTGTTTTTCCACATCAAAATAACACAAACATACCATTATTTGAACATTCTACCACACCGTATGGTCACTTATCTTTGCAAAATTCTGTGTTTCCGCACATTGGACTGTAATGATGGTTTGATCATGTTTTTGCTGCATCACATCACGTGCTGTGATGACACTATAGGTCGTTTTTACATTGTAGTAAAATAAACCTATTGCTCAATCCAAATGTTTCCAGTATCGAAATAATCAATTTACTTCAATCTGAAATAATTTTATGATGGTATGGGTTAACTCCATCAACAACTTGCCTCAGATCGATCTGGTTGGATTGTAGGAAAATAGATTGGTTGATTGATTAATGATGGCATTTACACCCCCAAAAGTGAATGAATATTAACTCTATGTATTGAAATAGTAGAGGTTTCCCCAAAAATAGAACGCAGCTAGAATATTTATTGAAAATACCGTGGGAATATAGCCAACTGTTTACTTAACATCAATGAAAAATCCAAACTGTGACATCAGGGAGAGTAGAAGTGAAAGAATGAATGAAAGTCTGGACGCAGAGGGAGAGAGAGAGGCGCTGACAGAGCGCGGGCGCATTGGTGCTGCGGCGGGACCGACTGTCACACTGAACTGTCAGCAGGGTCGATTCCGGAGAGAGCCGCTGCTCCTCGGCTTCCCGACAGGTCACCCGCTGGAGAACAACAGAGGAGGAGGAGAAAGAAGAAGAAGGAAAGACTGATAGGAATAATCAGAAAACATTTCCATCACCTCCACGGGACAGGATCTACTGCCCTCATCGGCATCTGTTATCCTCTTCATCACAAAGATGCCAGGTTGGAGGAGGAACCTCACTTTTTGTCTACAACGGATGCACGAGGAAGGTAGGAAAGCAGAAGTGATTAGCGCGCGCGTGTTGGAGAAAAGCGCGCACGCGGGGGATTTGAACCTCTGACTGATTTTGATTCAGAAGATTCTGAATCTTGGAGGTTTTTTTTTTTTTTTTTTAGAGTTATCTATCTGGATGCTCTGTTTGCTCACGTGATCTGCGGGCTTCGAAGCACCTTCAGCTTCAAAGAGCTGATGTGTATGCGCGTGCGCGTCTGTGTTATTGCGGGCTGGTTCAGCCAAGATGGTTAGAGATGCGGGCAGGTCAGCGCGCGTGCGCGTGTTGTGGGAAAGAAGCTGCGTGTCGGTCCTGCGGCTGAGCAGAGGAGGAGGCGCAAAGCCTGATGGTCAGCCAGAGGGTGCACGTGCGTGTGTGGTGATGCTCGTTTGTGGAAGCGTGCAGAAGAGAAAGCAAGCCATGTGTGACAACTGACAGAGACAGAACTCTGCTGACAAAGACTTTTCTGCTTCAGTCTCTTGAAATGAAGCTCACTGCAACCAAGCTGTTCCAGATTCGGAGAGGTTTTACTTCATTTGATACTTTCCTGAGCATAAATCTAGAAAATTAAATTACAAATTTAAAATCTTATGTTTTTAATCTGAATAGTAAAAAAGTTGATGGACTTTCGCATCATAAACACAAGATGTGGATAGTAACCAAGGCCGGATACATGCATTGGCAAGGGGGGGGCAATGCCCCTCAAACTGCTGTCACTGGCCCCCTAAACATTATGTTTATTTATTAATTAATAAATAAACAAAGACACCTCAAACTCTCATACTCCCACCTCCTCACACACCCTTGTTCTACTTGCACCCAAAAGCGGAGCTGGATATATCCAAACTTGACATTAACTAATTTACATCTACAAGAATTTCAGTTAAAATACACAAAAAAGTACTTTTCTAGATAGCTTTTCTGCACCATACCTTATACTTCTATCCAGTAGATTTATGATGATAAACCAGAACTCTTACTCAGTTACACTGAGCTGTATGTCTACTTACTTTTTTTTTTTTTTTTTTTTTGCACAATTTCTTGTAGGAAACTGCAATCTATGCAATATCTGTGTTGTCAGATAACTGCATTAAAGGGTAAACACTTTCTTTCACCAGAGGTGAAAGAAAAAAAAAATCTACTTTGACCACACAGAACGCAACAGTTCACCGTTAACAAACTTTAGAGTTCCACTCCGATCATCTTTTGATCTATGGAAAAAGTGTTCCCAGTGGTCTTTTAATAATAATTATGCCATTTTTAGCATCCCCCCTCCAAAAGATTTTATGTTTTCACTCAGGACCAATATGGGCAGCCTTAGCTTGGCGTGGACTGCTAATTTTCTTTTAAGAAGATTGGAGATCAGCTCCACTGGAGAGACTTTAGTCATCACTTTCCAGACCTAAAAAAAGTTGTACTGCAGTGATGTGATTGGTGAAAGACTTTTGGCCAGTTTTCACAATAACGGTTTTCATGCTTTAGCTTGTTTTAATGGTATATATTTTACAGACATCTACTGACCTGTATGCAGTAAAGCCACTGAAAACTTGAAATACTCACAAAAAACTTTATCAAATAGTTTGTGTAGACCTTTCTGAGTTATTATTTCATTAAATGTTGTGTTAAATAAATAAAAAAAAACAGTTTAGAGGAGCAAGTTTTTGGCACAAAATGTTCGTAACAAAGCTTCAACAAACTGAAATATGTTTGATTTAAAGGTCTTGAAAACTGCAGCTTTAAATACTTGCATTAACTTTCAATTTTGAATTAGAGTTTTTTAGCTCCTTTTGTTTTGTTGATGGTTGCAAACCACAACAGAAAAAGAAAAATGTCAGATCAAGAATGTTGTTTGAAAAGACTCCTGTTGCAGCTCAATTGCTCAGCGCTCACAAAACAGTTTGCCTTTCCTAGTCTGTTATATGTTGCTATGACACCAGACTGTATTAGTGTTCATACTCTTGTTAGAGTCTGTTTCTGAATTTATTTTTTCCATCCGGTCCAACAAAAAAAGTGCATAAACATGATCAATATAAATAAAGTTTAGCCTCAAATACAAAAGGAGTTTGTACAGATATACACCTTGTGTGTCAGAAAATTCCTAACCCCCTATTTGAACAGGAAAAGCTGTCCAACACAAGAGACCTTCAACTCTTATGTGTTTGCTCAACTGTTGGACAAGACAGGTTTACCAAAAAAAGTTTATTGCTACCCACTGAATACCTGCTGACCCTGTATTGATGGTTTTTGGTTAGTGGTTCGAGTACCTGTCTGTCGCACTACGCAGATGTGAAAGCGGCAGCTAGCAAAGAGGAGCTTGCTCCGCAAGGCAGAGAGAAAGAGAGAATGCTAGTTTTGCAACAAAAACAGGCGCATTAGCTGCAAGAAGAGCTCCTACCGCGTGCACACACAACCTCTGCTTTTCACCATCGTGTTTTGCTCTGTTTTGGTTTATAAAGCTGCGGGTCATGAAGCGATTTTTAACGAAATCCAGACAGAAGAGATTTGAACTGTGTGTGAACTATATGTGATCACAGACTGATTTAAAGTCTGAATATATTTTCATGGAGCGGTATTTAAGGCGTGACGGATAAAAACAAGAAAATCAATTTATTGGACACTTATAATAACTGTATTTTAGAAATAAAATAACAAGCACAAATCAACTTTGTATGGAACTTTATTTGTAGTGTGTAACATTACAGAGCTGGTGTTGTTTTCTCAGCATTTTTGAATTACAGTTTACACTTAGATGACTCCAAAAATGTGTTCATGCCATTTATGAATTACTGTTATGCAGTTCCATTTTCTTAAAAAATGTCTCTCTTCAGCTGGTTCAGACCACAGGTGATTGACTGAACCCGCTGTTCTCATGGGGGCATTTTGCAGCAAGAAAATAGAAACAACTCATTCGTGATATAATGAGTGTGAAGGTGTCAAAAAAAGAGAGCAAAGACTGATTAGAAATCAGTATAGGAGTTCTTTAAAAAAAATCTTTTAATTTATGTTTTAATTATGCTGTGACTTCCTCCCTGTTTGCTTTCAACATATCTTTTTTTCTTTTTTATATATCTAGGCCTAAGGTTGTTTCATTGTAAAATAATGTAATAATTTGGTCGGTAGATTTGATTAGATTTGAATTGATTAGGGCTGCACGGTGGCGCAGTGGTTAGCGCTCTTGCCTCACAGCAAGAAGGGCCCTGGATCAAGTCCCAGCTGGGGGATTTGGGACGGAGTCGCTATTTGTTAAGTCCATCAAACAAACAAAAAGTTGAACAAAAAGTTCAAGAAAGCTGCACTAAATACAGAAAAAAAAAAAACAGCTAAAAGTTTGCTGGTGTTGCTCTTGTTGCCTATATTTCAGATGGTGTGATCTCCTGCATCTGGATATATCTGTAATTTCACTTAAAACAAAGCATCTTTGTATACAGCTGCACACTGGTGGAGTTGTGATTAGTGTGGTGGCACCATACAAGCACATTTCATGTATATCTGAAGCTAGAAAATAAAGCTCAACTCAGATGTCAACTGGACATTGAGTGGTGAACACCTTCTGCCCTGACTGCTACTGGGAGTTTGTAGACTAGTCTGCTCATCATTCTTTAGTCTGTGCAGCAAGTACATTGGGGTCGCAGCAGGGCAGCACAGCAGCAACTGCTCTTTAAGAAGAGTAAGATCGATACAAGTTCAATGTCAAAGTCTCCAAAACCACTGAAAAATCATTAGATTTGCCACCTGTTGCTGCTTTAAACAAGAGTCTCTGTAGGGCCTGAAAATCTGTAAAATTCATAAGCACTGTTCAACTTTCTTTGTGCTTTCCCTGTAGTCTGCATTGCAATATGCAACTTTATTTTAAGTGCAAACAAACCAAAGCTTGTGATTCATATACAAGTTAAAAAAGAAAGAAAAAAAAAAAACGTTCTCAGATTTTGAAATATGTAACACTGCTCATTTACCAGTCACATAGAAAATAGCTTTGAAGGTTTGATTCCTGCCCAGTTTATTAGGGCATTTGTTATTTTCAATTAACCAGCTTTGCACTGAAATTCACTAATTTATATAAGTGAAATGCTTACACAAACTCTGTAAATCAGCTGATTCTATCCCAGAGAAACAGTCTTTGCGTTGTTGTGCAACACTTTACGTTAGTAATGTATTGCACTACATTGCAAAGGGGAAACGAAAAGTTACTTTTCTCTGGATCAGAATCAGTGGATTCGGTGGAGGATTAATGGTAGGTCAACAAATGTCTGGTGTTAAGGGTAAATCAGTTACAGTTCAGCTTTAAAGGTTGCTAACCACAGGTCACACCTGTCCTTGTTTGCACGTTCCCAAAACATTCTGGAATGACCTGCTAAAACAGTGAAAACGCCAAGATGGTTTCAAAACACGAGACGTCATTAACGACAGTCCAGGGTCAGTCAAAACACAGCTTTAGCAATGTGAAACTACCACTGCATCACATTGTCCCACCTCTGTTTAGCTCTGTGATGGCCTTTAGAGCTGCAAAATACCACAACAACAGATCACATTTATGTGGAATCCATACAGAAAGAAACTGCATGAGTGATGCCTCCTCACTCCTTCACAAAACTTGTCATTAAACATTAGGATAAATGAGAGGATCCTGACACAACTATGTATGTATTTAAACATATGGGAAGCAATAGAGACATGAATGTATAGAATCTCATTGTAGGCACAAAGCTGAAACAGCATGAAAAGCATGGGTTTAGTCTGCAAATATTTTAGTGCCTCAGGGTCTCTAAAGACCCCAGTTTGACCCTGTTGTTGGTCTGACTTCAAACTCTTTTTCAAGGACTGTAACCCCTCAGAACATGAAAAAATTGGGTGCAGTAAACTGCATTCTTCTCTGTTTAGCAACTTGGCTCTGAGCTCTTGTTTTGCATGTATGGCTTTTAATGGTGTTGCAGCAAAGCTGCTCTGAACAAAACTCATTACAACACTGGATTTGTGCCAGCAGAGCTTCAGGAGGTGTAACATCTTGAGGGTCGCGTTTGGGACCTTAAACCCAAGCTTTTTTTTTTTTTTTCTTTTTTCAATAAAAAAAGTTAGACAACAGACAGACAGAAATATCTTCATAAGCTACTTAGTCCCATCTTTAAAATATGAACAGTGATAGGTATTGTTGTGTGCTTTGAGAGAGTGTCTGTGTGCCGTGAGACAGTAATGATTGCACAGCAATGCATTTATAAAAAGCTTTTTTCTGCCACTATGTCACAATTGTTGGATCAGAGCGTTTTGTTCTCTCGTCGAAGGACAGATTTTGGATAAGCAAACCAGCGTGAAGGGCTACCACAGGGACAAAACGGAAGGGAGATTTTTGTGTGCGTTGCAGTCACCCATCCTGGTGACAATGTCAAGAAATCTAAGGGTGGAAATAATAATGGCCTTCATGTTGCATGTGAATATTGTGGCAAAAGCTGAAATTCAACAAACAGGAAGATGAAAAGAGCGGCAGGTAGACCTGACAGGGAGTCACAAGAGGAGATTAGATAAAACCAGAGGAGAGTTTGAAGGGGAAAGATAGAAGGCTGGTCTCTCATTCTTATCAGCCATAAGAGGAGACACTATTAATCAGGGGACTAGAAGATCAAATAATGTGCTGGCAGATGAATAGCAACCCTGTGTATGTGTCAGTTTGAAATAAACCTAGAAGTGTGTGATGGAGGCCTCAGTCTCCCCTTAAAATGGATTGTTTTGTTATCGCAGACAGATCGGGAGTGGATTAGGGGTAAGGAAGGAGAAGAGAAGAAGGTCAGAGGAAAACAAAGGACTGGCAGGAGGTACAGAACAACGAGCAGGCTGCTGCCAACATCTAACAACATTGAACCTCAGTACACAACAAATACATTTGTATATAGATACAAGCTAGATTGCAGCTAATAAAAATAATTCTCCTTTACTTCTTTAACCTACATTTGGCTAAGGTGTAGCCCTCTTTAAGCCTTTTACACCTGAGTTTTCGCTGATGACACCTTAATGACACATGCTCTTCGATATGTTGTAAATCGTTGACCATTTATGTGATCAATGTTGCATATCTGTGCAGTCACTTTAATCTGCTACAGAACAGGTTGATTTATGTGGATTGCACTACTGTGAAGTGTTGCGTATTGGTGCAAAGCTGCTTTTCTCCGCTTTAGAATCCGTATAACTGTATACAATGATTGAAGAGTCATGGCTGTCAAAAGAATGTAAACACTGTAGTTAAAGCTCTCCCCTGGTTGTTCTACTACTACTGTACTGGTTTTAGGTTGAGACTGTCAAAGTAGTCTAACTTCTTGGACACTTGCAGCAATATTTATGGGTTGGGTTTACACATTGTAACTTTGATTCTGGCAAGGCTTTTAAGATGGCAAAATGCTCCTGATGATCTAGATTTAATGTGACTGTGTAGGTTAAAGTCTTAGTCTGTCATCACCCATAGGTTTCTGATCTGAGATAGAGACTGACAAAGAGACTGTTAACAGGTTAACTCTGAGTTCTTTGGCCAAAAATGATCATTATAATATTGTCTGCGTTGAGCTGTAGAAAGTTGTTGTGCTTTCAGCAAAGGTGCCCAAGTAAGGAGCCTTGAGGGACCCCCATGTGAGAGGCTAATGAAAACCGCATGCTTTCACTGAGCCATGTGATTGGTCAGTTAATAACTTGAATAACTTGAGATCAAGAAAAAAAAAATCTTTAAAAAAATAGGATTATTTAGAATGTGTTATGAAGAAGGTATCAGAGTAAGAATGATTATTCTGCCAAATAAAATTACTACTTCTCAATGGATGTCTATGGGATTTTTGCCTACTTGCAACCAGGAGGTACTTCCTATTCGGAATACAAGAGGGGAGGATTTGCTATATCCGTGGTTTTTACGGTCAGCGATATGAACTCACAATAGTCTCCACTTCACAATACTTCCTATGCAATTCCTGGTAAATGTTTTTTGTTTTACTTTAGTTTTTTTTTTTTCATGAAAGAGGGATTCTTTCAAAATATGACAGAAGGCATGTTAAATAAAAAAAGGAGTATGATAGTTTTTAGATTTGTTACCTTCATTGATAATGACTAGTCCCTAAAGGATTTCCTCTCATATTATCGAACTTTCCAAACGAGTAACATGTAGTGACAAATGATCTGCAATGACGCAGAATCGATTGGTTGTCCTCTGCTGGCTGAACATGAGAGAACAATTACTTTACATGCAAACCCAAGTTTTGCCTAAGAACCGCTTAAAGCCAGGTTGAATGGAAAATAAATGAGATACATTACATGCAAAAATGGCATACTTGTTAGTGTACTGTTCTCTTTTCTAGTCATTGCATTTCTGTGGGAAACACTGTCTGTGTGAAAGGCATGATTCATGGCACGCTGACAAAGTCAGATCATCACAGACTGCAAACACTGTTTGAGTCAAGACTTCCGATTTTCTTAAAGGCATCATTGCGACCTAAAGCAAAATTGTAACACTTTAGTAGAAACCTTTGTGTGTTGTTATTCCTCTGCCCTGCTGTTTGATTTGTTCAACCTGAGGAACTCTGAATTTACTACAAAGTATCCATGCACATTTTTCACAATAAAAGCATATTTATAAAAGATGGACTTGACCTGTCTGACTGTCTATGTTAGGAAGTTCAACACTTCCTTTTCTCATCTCTGGATTTCATTTTATTTACATTAAAGACTGCTCCTTGCATTCATTAATTTTCCAAATATTCACATTATTTCCTATGCAACTGAAATAAAAATAAGAGTTCTTCTTTGTTGTTGCTGAAAGGAAATTGGGTAAATATAATACATACATACATGCATACTGCCAATGTGCATTGTTACCTGCGTTACCCCATAAAGACATATTTTTGCACAAGAGGGTCTAATACATGTTAGTATTCAATGCTTCTTGTGTGAAACATTCATGATAAGAAGTGGTAAAAGGGAATGTCTTGTGCAAATGGAGTTGGATGGAAATTCAAGAAACAAAAGTGGTACCTTCTGCAAAACATAAAGGGGCTAACCACTTCGGACCATTTGGTTCACTCAAATACCTGCAACTTTTATTGAAGGTAAACACAGTGATTAAAAACATGTGACAAAAAAGAGAAATATTTGGTCTTGTAATTCTCTCCTCTTTTACAGTCATAGTAAACCAGTAAAAGTCAACATTCCAAACTGAGCTCGAAGCCAAAAGATGAGTAAAACCGCTAAATGGCTTTGATTGTCCTCCTTAAATTTAACATAATAGCACTTTAAACTTGTTTTTTGTTTGTATGTCTTTAATAGTCATTCTAAAAATTCTCCACTATTTCTCCAGAGCAGCAGCGACGTTACCATTTCCATCAATAGTGTTATTTGATTGCCCGTTGTTCATCACTGCTGCAATGCCGACAGTGGAGGTGAAGGTATTGATCTAATCGTCAGGGTAAAAGGTTAGAAAACAAATGCATGTGTAGTGGAAGAGGAATATTTTAGTCTCAGCAGCTATATTGTCCAGGAGGACAAGGATGAGCTCCTTTCTTGTTTGTCCTTGTTTCTACACTCAATTTTTTTTCACGTTATTATGTTTGTGGATTATAAAAGCAAGCCTTGGTCTTTTGTGATGTCAACATAAAATAGCCGTGGCAACCTGAGTGTACATAGGTGTATTTGTGTGCACGAGACGTGTAGAAGGCATGTAGCCGTAGGTTAGCAGTGGGCGAGAGCAGTAACGCTGCTTCAGTCATAATAGGATCTGACGATGACTCATGCTCTGGAAAAGCAACTAACGCTCTCTTTCCTCCTCTTATTTCCTCTAAGTCATTATAGCCTCATCTCAATTTCTCTTTTTTTCTTACATCCTTTAGTAGAATTCTTCTCCTCTTCTGACTTCTCATTCACCATCTTTCCAGCTCGCCATCTTTCTTATGTGTCTTATCATGCATCATTCCCCCTTTGCATCATGTCTGTTGCCTGTAGTTGTGTTCCTTTTTTTCTACAATTTTTTTAATCCTGTGCAGTTTTTATTGGAGTTCTTCTTTTTTGTCTGCTGCTAACTTATTTCAGTCTATTTTTCTTTTAAATTCAGGCTTTTTTTAAATTTTTTTGCTGTTATCTCCTTTATCTTTAATGTTAAAATGCATTTGTTTGCCTTTTTCAGTTTTACTTGTATAGCAAACTGACCAATCATTTAATATTTTTGGCTGCCATTTACATCTAGATGGTAGAAGGAGGCTGCACAATGGCGCAATAGTTAGCGCTCTTGCTTCACAGCAAGAAAGCCCCCGGTTCAAATATCGGGTGGGGGCCCTGAAACAGAATCACCAATGGGGTACCTTTCTGTGTGGAGTTTGCATGCTTTGTCCTG
Organism: Oryzias celebensis; assembly: GCA_014656515.1. Classification (NCBI taxonomy): domain Eukaryota; kingdom Metazoa; phylum Chordata; class Actinopteri; order Beloniformes; family Adrianichthyidae; genus Oryzias; species Oryzias celebensis. Next base: position 13,019,441 of record BNCR01000005.1, read on the forward strand.
TGCATGCAGGGGTTTTCGCCAGAGACTCCGGCTTCCTCCCACCGTTCAACAAAATGCTTCATAGTTTAATTGGTTGTGCAACAGACTGCCAACCTGCCCTTCCTGCCCTCACCCAGGAGTAGCCGGGTTATGGCTCCAGCAGCCCTGTAACCCCAAAAGGGATAAAACGGGTTTAGAAAATGGATGGATGGTAAAAGATAATCCTCCAAAAAAGTTTACTGCTGTGTGATGCATAATCAAGGCTTTTACGCCTCACTGACTCCTCTGTCTTGTGTACTGCATTGTCATCTCATTTACATGCAGATGCTTGCTTACTTTTTGCAGCCTCACAATGGTCTTTTTTGCTATACAAAATCTGAAGCCTATAAACAAATTATTATTGAGTGCACATCACATGTACTTGAGCAAAAATTGGGCTTCACCTTTCCAAGGGTTCACATGCAGGTTTTGCAATATATGTTTGTTTTGTTTGTCTCAATTCATTCTCAATTTTGTTTGCTGTGTCACTAAACCCTTTATAGAGTTGTTTTGTGTATTTGTTGTCTTTTATGACCAGTTGACATTAGATACTACTTTGGAATACCCACTAGGACTCCAATCTGGTCCAGCCACTTCAGAGACAAATAACTACATGCACAGTGAGGAATGCCTAGATTTAGTTCCCCCTTAGTTTCTGGGTCTTTGGAAGACTGATTATGTTTCAAGTTTATTGTGGTTTCTACTACATTGGTGTCCCAAACACCCTAAAAACATGGCTCCTCTGATCTACCTACTGTTCCAGTCCAAGCTATTTCTCTGTATGTGCCATTTCTGGGGTAAAAACTTCACATACATAAGGAAAAAACCACACAGCAGACGTGAGTGGCCCAAATTCTCAAAAGGAAAGGGGAATTTGGGTCATACTTAGTAGATGTGTGTCCCAGAGTGTCATCCTGTCAATCCCTTAAGTAAAAGGTTGCATTTACACTACAGGCCAAAGGGTAGGCTTATACAGTCCAAGGGACATGAAATCCAAATGTTCTCGCCGCAGAAATACTAAATATTGCATACAGCTTTCTTCCTTGTTTTTTTATGATCCATAAATGCGTCTTTGACTTCCACAGAACGACATAATATATCCAGAGCAAATAACTCCTTTAGCTGTGTCAGTGTTGGAAATTGGTTCATGTGCGAAATCTTGATGACACACAACGTTGTCATTCTGAACAACACAGGTCACTCTAAGGTTCCAGTCTGTCTACACCAGAAACTGATAGAAGTCTGATTAAAAGAATATTGTGAACATACATACATCCCAAAAAGCTATCTTTCCCAGAACAAGGTGGTACATTTAAACCTGCAACAACTTTGCTTTTTTTGCTGTTGGAAGAGGTCTCTAGATTTGTTATGAAGGAATGGTAAATTATGTATATTTATCTAGCACTTTTCTTTCAACCTTAAACTCTAAGGTACTTTACATTTACAGTTACTCTCCCATTTTACTGACATTTATGCACTAAGGGGCAGCAGAAATGATATGAAAGTTGCCAATGAGACCACTGAGAGCAATGCACAGTTTAGTGTGTTGTTCAAGAAAACTACAACATTGGGCATGCAGAGTGGGGCAAAACCCGCAATGCCACGGTCAGAGGATAACCAACGGTTAAACAGGCACCCCATTACATATTACGTTTTTTGAAGCACAAACCTTTACCAGTCTTTAGCTAAAAATTGCATCTTTGTCAACCACAAAAACACAGATTGACATAAATCATAATCTGACTACGAGCCAGTAACTTCTCTCACTGTTTGGATGGGAATGAACCAGCCATAGACGCTGATGACTTGTTAAGCACATCTTCTGCAGTGACTGTGTGGTAAATCCACTGCAGACTGGTTTCCTCCAATAGTTCCCACACACACTTCTGTAGTGGATGTAATCCTGCAGATGACCTCCTGTCTGTTGTACCTTGGATTGAAAATGTGTTGGGCTTTCATCGAGCTGATTCCTCTCAGAAGGAACACTGCATGCTTCAGTGTTTTTTTCCACGATCTTTGTGTCCTTAAAAGCTGGTGAAGTCATATTGCTGATTTTTACAAACCCATTGCTACTGACAAGTTTTCTTTTTTCCTTCAGAAAACAAAACAGTTCTCGCAGAGGTGTGTGTTTTTCTTTGCCAAACTGGGATTAGTCTTCCCCCGGCGGACAAAAGATTTATGATCCTCTAAATGAAATTTTTGTCAGCACATGACCCAGGCACTCAATTTCAAAAGTGATGCAGAGCATTTTTTTTATTACCAAGACTACTGTTGCAGAGATTTTCCGTTTATTGTTTTCTCTCCATTTCATCAAACCAGCCCTATACCCTTTACTGTATCAATGAGGTCATCAACTAACTAGGCCTCCAACTTTGTTTTTTTTTTCAACTGGTTTCGTGGAGACAAAAGGTGAACGAGAAGAGCTGATATATGGCAAAGGTTCATGGCTAAATCTTGATCTGCAGCTTCAGGTTGGTACAAAATAACAGTTTTCATCTTGCTTCACTTCCCACCTCTTCATTTCCTCTCTTTTCTTAACGCACACAACCATATTTCTCTTGGGATTTTTATTGTTCCATGAATGCATTTTAAACACACAGTGGGTCTTTGCCTCTGAATGCATTCATGCAAACACAAACATTCAATTTACGTCCGTCTGACGTACTGTACACCCTTTTGTTTATCTGTCTTTGTGCACCTCTGCTGCCATTATCTGCTCACAGGATCAATCATTTGTTTTGTGTGTTCCCGCTGTTCATTTATCCTCTCTGCACCCTAGACTTAAGTTGCTGCAGGCCCTCTTTCCTCACAAAATCCTCAGCTACCAACCCGAACCTGTTTAATTTTTGCTGAATCCTGCAGCATCTGTTCTGCTCTCCTGAATGCCTCTTCTTCATGTCCTGCTTCTGGGATGAACCTGTAATGGCGCTAAATGTTCTAAGCCCCTTTGTCATGCTAAGACATAATGGATGCAAAGCTACACTGCTTCAAAACATCATCACTTCAAATAGAAACCAATCTACTAAGTTGTAATAGTCCCACTAGCTTCAATACAGAGCATTTCAATGTATTTTTGTTTGTTGTTGTTGTTGCTTTTTCTTTTGTAATAAAAGAGGAAAAAAAGTGAAACAAAAGGAGTTGATGAGAAGTGACAGATATTACACATACATTATCATTTTTTTGTTTCTTTTTTCCTAATTTACGCTTAATTGTTTGACAGATTTTTACCCATTGCTGATTATCGGGATGAGGTGTGTCCGTCCATTTAGAAAACATGCAGGAATACATCCTTTGGTCCCTACCCCTGTTTTGGAATATATTTTAAAACACTCTGTCTTAGATTTTTAAAGTCTACACTGGTCAATCCCAGTTAATCTTTTTGAGCTCCTCAGGGCTAAGGTCCCATCCAGCCAGGGTCTTGATCTTGTTGCATGGTGCATGGCCCAGCAGTTGCTCTTGGCATAGCCTAGTGAGAGGAAAGTGTTGACCTGGAAGAAGAAGAAGTTCAGGCAGGAAGGTGATGTTTGAACACTCTATAAGCATGTGTCAGGGCTTTGAATCTGGAAACCTTCACAGGAAGATGGTGAATAGATCATGTTTTTGTTTGTCCTTTCAAAGCGGATTGAGTTATTCCCAGATCAACCTCTGAATTTAACTGGATTTGGAATTGGATGAGGAAAAACTGAAAAGTGCCATAACTGATTGCAGTAAATTATGGCACCTGGTGGTCCCACCTCCCTGATTCCACATAGAGATTGACAAATCTTTAAGAAGTTTTTTTTTGTCTGTAACAGAACAAATCTTTCCCCTCATTAATCTGGCTTTGTTTGTTGAGCTTCCTCCCTGCTTTCTTGACATTTGCACATCAGAAAACAGATCAAATGAGAATTGTCTTTGTAAGACGTGGGAGTTCTTAGCTTCAAATCATTCTAGTTGAAAGTAAAGCCTCCAGTGTCTGTGTGTTCTTGTTTTTTGCTACAATTACTTCATGGCCTTTCAGGCCAGTTGATAACCCATCTAAAAATGTTATTGCTCCTCATCTCCATCACTCTTTTGCTGCCCATCTCAGTGACAGTGTTGTCACAAATTCCACTACATTCAGCACCATCACACAAGGCAGAGAGCCAGACAGTTTGGATATGCAATAATCTCCTGCCAAAGAGGAAGAAAAAAAACAAAACTTCACATTAGGGAGTAAGTAGGAAGAAAAGGGGAGGAATGAAAGATTATTGAATTTTAAAATAGTCCCACATTGATCTGCTTGATGCAGCTTCATTTTTAAAAAGCACCAAATGACTTGACAAGAAAACTGCAGCAAAACCTGTGGGATGAAACCATTAAAAAGTACATAGATCACAAAACGTTGTTGACAAAGTAAGATGAAGCTGAAACCAAAACCTTCAGGGGAAGCAAGTCATCCTTAATTTTCATTAGGATGAAAGGCCATTTCAATGTCATGCAGCTTTGCCTCATTTAAATGTTTATCCTGCTTGAGATTTGTAGCAAAATTAACATGAATCTCAAAAATAGCTACCTATATAAAGTAAGGGGAAATATTGCTTGTGTTAAGTTTTTCCTTGTACTTTAGTATTTAAAAAACTGTCTCTATGAATTATTTTTTGCATTTTGTGTATGAATTCTGCATAAACCAGACATACCCATCCTTAGATCCATCCAACTTTACTCAATGTTTGCCAGCCCTCATGCTTGTATCTTTCTGACCTACAATAACTTAAGATATCTAAAGATAAAGACAAAAAACATGAGAAAATACTGAAATTAGTTCAAATTTTCCTAGAGAAAAACATTAAACTGTTCTGTATAATTGTTGCCCAAACTTTATCAGACTCATACTCTTGATTGATATTTGCTTAGCATTTGCTGTATCCTCAGTAAGAATTGCTGAACTGTTGCAGGACATCTGAATGGGCTGAAAGCTTTGACTGTATATGAGAACTGGACTGAGTGAGCGTGATGTCAACCGTAGAAAATGGGTTATGAAATGTAGTCGATTCAGTCACAATTTTGGAACCAGAAATCGTCACTAAGCAGTGATTGGTCACTCTGAAAGTGAGATTCTCTTTCTTGCCACAGTAAAGCTTAAGAAGCCACCCACCCATCACAAGGTTGCTGCCAGCTTTGTGGCATTTATGGACTCAAACTGTGGAGAAAAAAAATGAGACTAGTTCACGACTAGCGCAGCAACTGTGGATTTTATTCTTATTTGTCTTTTTCTGTATTTTTAACGTCTTCAAAGTTTCAGCAAGTTTTACTCTGCAACTCATGCATTGATAACTTAGGACAGTGAGCTGTGCAAGTTACACATTTTTTAAAGTAATTAGCCGGAATTCATTGTTTTTTTTATGACATTTTGAACATTTTTACCAGAAAGACTCACAGAGTTGTTAGCAGTGTCTTAAAATGTCTCCATAATATTTTCAAGAGTCAAAAAAGGTGAGAAATGGCTTTTTTAGTGGCTAATGATCCACAAAACCAAACAGAAATTTTGGAAACCATAAAAATAAAGCAATCAGGTTATAAATTTATTAATTTTTTACACTGCTCAACATTTACAGGGATTGTATACAAACTTCAGTTGAATCTCAGTTCAATTGTAGCCCAAACTGAAGCCCAGAGGTACTGCAATCTTAAATCAATGGAATTTCCTATAAAATATATTGGAATTTGGCGTCTCTTAATGACCACCAATTCTTTTAGCTAGGAAACAACCCTCAAATGTTATCAGCACAAACCTGTTGAGGACATAAGGCAACAGTCCCTGTTAAGAAAAAATGAACAAAAAAAAAAAAGAATGTACCAATAAATAAATAAAAAGAATCCACGAGAAACTCTATTAAAAATGCTTTGTGGTTAGTATAACTGGGGTTCAAATGACAGAAAAGTCACATGAAAGTAGCCCGTAAAAATAATATTAGGTGCTGTTTTTATTTTCTTTTTGCAGAGTAACACCCAGACATGTATTTCATTTAAGCTTTGTCTTTGTGTTCCTCAGCAGAGCTCCCAGTGCATGTTCATGCCTGTGAGTGTGCACTCTGTTGGGGAGAAAATGAGAGATAAAACCAAGAACATGTGTTGGTCTGAGAATGTGGCCCATGTACCATGAGTGTGGCCCCTTCTGTTCTGCAGAGTTGGCTGGCGAGTCTACAGAGGGCCAGGGCAACCCCCAAGAGATTACTGCCTTTGGCCTTTTCTGCAACTCTGAATTGCCTGTCTCTATTTAATCTGCAGATAGCATTATTTGATGCAGTTGTACTGTAGCAGTGACTGTACATCTCTGAATTCTCAGACATATAATAAATTGGGTCTACATGAAAATACTTTTTTAATTTTAATTGGTAAGAACGTGTGCCTTCGGTTTAGTTTAGTCATTTTAGGCTAATTAAGTGGATTAAGTGGAAGTTGGATTTTTCCCACAGTCACACAGTCTTAGGTTTGTGATTATTACAGCTGCTTTCTGTTATAAATTTACCCCAGGTAAAAAAAGAAATAATAATAATTTGGTTTTTAGCCAAATGTAAATTTACATTTACATGGGTACACTTTTCCATCCCTCTTTTTTCCTTTCGTGTTTGGGTTTGTCACATTGTGTGTTTTTTTTTTTTTGTTTTTGTTTTTTTTTTTTTGCTTCTTTAAGTCTTGTTTCAATTTTTTTGGTGAAATTGTTGACATTTCCCTCAAATTTGCCACTGGTTCCCTGCATTTTGGTCTCACCACAAACTTATAGAGGACATTTTTTATTTTTTTGGAAAGTATGTAGATCTGTGCGGCAATAGTCAAAATAAGTCATATCAGGTCAGCCACAGATGTAGATTTTGGACAGAATAACAAGCGCCACTGGAAATCCTTCATAAACTTGCCCATGTTGTAAAGTAAATGTCATTAATTTTCTTGTTTGCTCTTTTCCCCTTCCTTTAGGCCATTAGCATTGATTTGAACGTTTTTTTTTATTAGCTATGTTTACTTTTGCTGTTGGCCCTCAATGACTCTTTCAGTGCTCCCATTGTGCGTGACGGCAGTTGCTGGGTTGGCTTGTCTGCCTGCTTAGATTTTAGGCCTCTTCTTAATTAGGTTTCACTTAACTGCACACCCACTTGCAGCTTTTGAGTCAATTACAGGCTAAACTAATCACGGGTTATGAAGAAGAGTAATGCATTTAAGTTAACAAACATTCACAAACACCACAGCCAACCTCCTCCAGCACATCTTACTTCAGTCTGGATCCTCTCCATCCATCCATGTCATTTTTTAAGACGTATTTTCTGCTGCACGGCAGGAGTTCATCATACATTTACCTCTGGATTGTGGGTGGGACTGTTGGCACGGAGTAACCCTGCAATTTATATCCCAGCACTTTTATTTACACGCTCTACCACTAGCTCACTGCCCCTCATATTAGTGTAGCAAAAAAATGTCGAGCAGTGTTGGAGATATTCATCTGTACAGTTTTGAGCCAGACACCAGCTCAGTCGAGGAAAGAAAGCATACATGGATCTATTTGTCTGCAAGTGGATGCATCAGAATTGGAGAGGAGCAGGGAGACTTGTGCCCGCCCTTTGCTGTTGCTGCGTCAAAAACCTGAGCTTTTTCAAATCGCAGGTTTTTATCTGCTCCTGCTCATCACTGAGAAATTAAATTTTAGTTTCATTTTCTTTATATGCGTCCTTCCTCCATCATGAGAAAAATACTAGGCTACAATAACATGTTAAAAACACAGTGGTGCGCCCTTAAAATGTTTATCAAGGTAACCAGACGGAGTAAGTGAAAAGCATAAAGTGGCAAAAGAATTCGTCCTCCTTCTGCCGAGTCAGATTCAGTTCATCCCGTGGCCGTTTGTGCACCTTCATTAAATTGTTTTGGTCAAAATGAAAAATGGTTTGACGTAATCCCAAAGTTTAGGACACACAAACAGTTCAGCAAATTATGCTGTTTTGGCTTTGCCATAGTGGTTCTTGTATGCATATCCCCTTTAAGAGGAACTGTTTAGCTTCTTATAAAAAAGTTTTGTTTGCACTGCCCCTTTAGGAAGCATCCTGGCATTTGACAGTGCCAGTCAGACGTCGAGGCGACAAGTTGATGTGTTTTAATGATGTTTAAAGTTCAGAAAGGGATTCCCTGTAAGTGCATATATTATAACAGTGTCTATATACAGATTTTTTTGAAACGTTTACGTTTTTTTTTTTTTTTTCTAGCATGTTGAACATGTTCTGTATTGTTCATTACAGTTTTACATTCCCATTTAAAAATGGAAGCAGACCCATCTTGGCGTCCGTGATTCCTTGTGTGGGGATGTTAAACTCACTGGATAGTGGGAAAGGCTTCCATAGTCCAGCACATATAGCAAGAGAGGTTAAGCTGCTCAGTGATCTTTTTTTAATAAATAGTCAGACGTTTTGTTTGTTTTTCTTTCCATGCTCACAGTTGACCACAGCTACACCTACACCTGGATTGGAAGGATTAGTGCTTCTGTCAGTGCATCAGCATTCAAGGCCTCCTCTGGTGAACTTGGCTAACTCTTCATTGAACTTTATAAAATCCCCTTATCCCCTTATCATGCTGTGTGAGTCATAATGTGCATAAAGGGGGAAGTGCATGCATTCTTGTTTGTTTGGTGGGATTTGCTTGAAGCTCCCGTTATCTTGAATCAGTTCTTGCTGTTGTACATGACTTTGTAAACCCTGACTGTACCAGGAAAATGCATGTTTCTTCTTCTTCTTTTTTTTTTCTTGGCTTTTGGCTTTATGTGCAGCACAAACCCAATATTCAGAAAAAGAATTAGTTGTTAGTTACTCCAAGTTTTCTCAAAAATGGAGCATTTCCTACTAGACCTAAGAATAACCCCAATTAACCTGTAAAGGAAGCTCAATTGCTGAAGCTCTAGATGATGGCAGGAGAATTGATTGATCTGAAATGAAGGAAGATACCTAAATTAAACTGCTGATGCTGCAGCAATTAGCTGGTGAGTGTCACATTATTCCCATGTAGAGTATCTAAACATCTGAAATGCAGCAGGAAACATTGAGTCACATTTGTTAATCTCACTGGATAAAATGATACATTCACACCGAGCATGTGATGATCAAGAATGTGCCAACCTGGGTTCTTAAATGTGCTTTTAGCATGCAGTTTTCACATTAGGCTTTTGTTACTCGATACTAGCGCATGTAGTCACAGTTGGAAGAGGGCCTGGAGCAAAATGCAGTGCAAATCTGGCAAATACTACTCCAGGCTTTTTCTTTTCACAACTCTATTCGGATAAATGAAAGACTTGGTGTCATATAACTCTGGCCGGGAAAAAAACTGCAATTTGTAATTTTTCCTTCATGATCACTTTTCAAAGCGTTGACATCTCCGTGAATTTAAAATGACGCTACCCATACGTCACTACCAAAGTCGTGTCAAAGTACAACTAGTTTACTTTTCACTGTGCGTTCAGTGGCAATATTTTATATGTAGACCCCGAAAACTATTGTAAAAACTTGCACAGCTACACAAGAATTATCAACACAGAAGTCCGAAATGCAGATTTACACACGTTCACATAGACTTTTCATTGGAAGTGACCACTTCTGCCTGTTTGCAGAGTTCCTACCACCTCCATATTGATTAGACACTACACAGTGGTTTTCTTGGCCTCTTTCCAGTCTAACCTTTGAAGCCTCCGTGATACGTGTAACTTAGAAATGTCACTTGGTCTGAAAACAGTCTTAAAAACTTGCATAGGGACTCGTGAACGTGAGAGTTTTGAACGCAGAACCCGAAACATGCATATAAACACGTTTACATAGAACAGGGGTCAATCCAGGCCTCGAGGGCTGGATTCCCAGAACTCTGCCTTATCTGCTGCTGATTACCTGGATCAGGTGTGTTTAGCCAATAAGAAGCTTCAAGGACAGGTTGGCTGAAAAACATGTAGGACACTGGCCCTCGAGGCCTGGATTTGGGCACACCTGACATAGAGTTTTCATTGGAAGTGGCCGCTTGAACACATGCTGCCGAGGGCGACGTGAGCATGACAGTGTTAATCTGTGACGGCAATACTTCCATCACTGCTGATGTGAGGGACTAAAAGATCGATTCTTGTCTAGTAAAAAAAATCTACTTCTTGTCTTGATACTAAAGTCAATTTGGTATTTAGTCCACATTTGTGGAATTTTAGTATGTTTATTAAAAATACTAAAATGTGTAAATATTGGCTGAAAAAAAAATCTGCATTAGCCTAGAGGCTTTCAGTTTTAGTTCCAGCGGATAATTATTTGTGCTTTTATATGTTTGTCTAAGAAAAGAAAAGAGAAAAGAGCCTTACAGGGAGAGTATAGAAGATTTATTTGTGTTTCTTGTTCATGTTACAGTGTTTTCAATGGTGCCTGTTTTTGTGTGTGTGTGTGTGTTGCCCCTGTTCCAGTTCCTCACTCCGTCTTGCCTTCACTATCCATGTACTGAAGCATAAGCATGCACAACCTTCGTGACAACTTAGTTTGAACACTCTCTGCTCTCCAATCATTTGTTATGAAGCACTGAAAAACCGAGGGAGCAGAAAGACGATGGACGGTAACAAGGGGGCAGAACAAGATGGGCATAGAAAACGGAAGAATAGAACAAACTGAAGATAAAACTAGGAAACAAGATCTTCTCCTATATGAGGATTAATAAATACATTAAAATAGAAAATAAATAAATATAAACCCCAACTCAATTTGACTTGGACTGAGGGACCCTATGCAAATGTGATGTACTTGTTTTTCCTTTTTTTGTTTCTTCCTTCAGGGGTCAGCACAGCAAATCAAGTCACTTCCACATGAAATGGCTTTAATTTTTGCTGTTGATCCCTTTACTAAGCCAACCCTCTGCATTTCCCCAGACTTGGGACAGGCACACAGAAACACTGGAAAGTGTCCGCATGTCTTTGCAAAAACGTACACCTGGTAGTACCAGGCTGCCTGCTGTTTGTCACAACTGCCCATAAGGGTGGATACGAAATACTTTTTACAACCCTTCATAGACCTGGACAGCCAAAGCCTGCAGCACGCATATGCATTAATACCCCCACACAAGTGCCTGTGACACAGACTTTGAGGCTTAACAGGGCACCAACACCACTCAGCTTTCAAGATCTGTTGAGATTGAGTTTGTCCTTTTGGCAAAGTCTTCACTGCTGTCTCTATAGAGAAATCAAGTCACAGAATTTAAATTTGTATTTTTGTGAAGATCTATCAACAACTTGCCTTTAAAACATCTGTCATAATTGCTCTCATGCCCTCACTGGTTGGATAAATTGCAGTAATATTTGCAGTTTTCAGCTTTTCTAATATGAGAAAATTACTGGCAATAACACAGCTGCTAAAGAAGTATAATTAGTTATCATATGTACTGCTTTTTAGTTTGTTCTGTGCTAGATTCTGGGATTCAACCAGAATTTGGGATTTCGTGATTCTTTTGTTTTAAGCTGAGATACTTTGCATTTTGGTGCTGTGGGGTAAGACAGATCTTTTTTTTTTCTAAAATGTAATGTTTGTTTTAGAGGAAAGTGCTTTTTCATCACTAGAAAGGTGAATCAAAATTGAACAAGCCTCGTGAGAAAGACTATCTGAAGGAAAGGATTTGTAGTGATCAGTTGGGGGTCTGTTTTAATCTCGAAGCTCTAAGGGAAAATTTGCAAACTAAGTCCTTCTCCTCCGTATTTGTGTTAGGGAATAAAAGAATCACATCACAAGTGAGTGTAACAAATGCATGAATCTTCGGTGTCAGAGAGGCATATGCCTGGTTGATGAGGAGGTTTAAAATGCAGGATTAAAATCAAACCAAAACTGTGGACAAAAACTTCAAACAGAAAATTAGCACAGTAAACAACTCACTTTCCTCATGATCTGGTTCAAAGCTTGAGTTTTAGATCATGATTTTGTTTTGGTTCAGTTATGTACGACAAACGCTATTTGTGCGTTAGAGGAGTCCAGTTTTGAAAGTGAAGTCAATGGTTAAGACGCAATATGAGGTCCTGTGGCGTGATTTGAGTGTCAGGCGCGGCGCGTTGGTCCGGCAACAGTGTGATTTGAGTGGCGTGACAAGAGTTCAAATATCTGAACTTTGGTGAGGCCGTCGTATTCAATCAACTAATCATGGATTCAGCTTTGGGGAAGTAACATGTTCAGTGACTTGATCAGTGGGTAAAGCTCATGGGGGATTACTGCGAGTGTTCTCGTCCTGAACTTCCATTCATCCACCCAGTTTCTTAACCAGCTGTATCCCTTTTGGGGCCATGGGGTTGCTGAAGCCTGTACTTTTGGGTGAAGGACTGGACAGGTAGTCAGTCTGTCACAGAGCTCATGGGGCCGGAGCGATTGCGCCCGCCACACCGGCCGCTGGGAGGCTGACTGGGGCCCAGACAGAGATTCGTTGCAAGGAGACAGCCCGCTCAGACCTCCTGGACTTTCTGATATTTTTCTTATTTTCATTGATACACTAAGAAAAAAGGTCCCCTAATTTTATTATTGTTCTGTTTCATCCCCTTTAATGAGGGACAGTAAGGCTTCAAACTAAGTCACAGAGACACAGAAACACAGCAGAAGCGTAGTCATTCAGACATAGCACCCGTAGAAGGAGTGAAGCTCACTGTACCGGGAGAAACTCAGAATGATCTCATGAACCCAGACATGGAAACATGATTACTGATGCTTTTGTAAAGATTTTTTAAAATAAATAAACCTGATCTCTAAAGATCATCCGTGTCTTTCATGCATTGCAAATGAGCAAAGCACTGCTCCATGTTGCGATCAGGCTAAAACCATTAGCTGGTAGCTCTTCCCACACGCAGCTGAGGCATCAAGCTTAGCGAAAAAGAGACAGCCAAAGCGAATTTGACATGCTTGTCATGATCGTCATTAATGTAGCATTAAATTTAGCACCACATGTGTATAAATGGGGACTCTCCAAAATGTTTCTTTCTTTTTTTACAATTATTTTTTAATGCAATGTAAAAGTGCAGCATAAGACTCTAGGGAGTGGGGACTACAGTTTATGAGGGAAAATCATCTGGAGGTGAGTTCTGCTCCACTCTTCGAAGGTGTGGAGCAGCATGGAGTGGGTCCTTAGCTAAACCGAGTGCTCACCTTCCCCTGAACTTGGCTACAGTATTATTCTTTTTTTTTCTTCTGTTTTTTGAGTGTGTGTATAATAAACATTTTAGCCACAGCTTATATCCGCAGTGAATAATCACCGGCCTTAGCTATCTGCCGCAGCAGCTGCTTTCTTTGTAAAGCAAAGTCATTTGGCTGGAACTACTGGAAGCTTGATCAGATAATTAAAGCGGGGTTTGGTCTTTGCTTCCTTATATCCTCATTGATATAACGACTTTCTTGTCTATGGAAATCCAAACAGCCGCATGCAGCTTTTTGCCCTTTATTTGATCTTATTTATGTCTACAACTGTATCAAAATTCTTCTTTTTATATCCCAGCTGGGGGCATGTTGGACATTCACAAATATGCACATTTACTACAAGTTTAGATTTGCATAATTACAATAGTATAGATTAAAATTGTGTACAGATTTGAACTTTAATTAAAAAACATCTTATTTCTTCAGTATTTTTTATTTTGCTTGGATGATTTAACTTAATGCTATTCTTTTTTGATTTTGTGAGGATAATCGCTAAGCTCTTCATTTTGTTTTTTGGTAAATAATCTGCTTTGATCTGATGAGAAATGGATTATGGCAACTTTATTAAAAGTTTATGCTCCATTAGTTTTCATGCACCTAGGTGTGTGAAATCTCCACAGGGACCAGTGAACTGCAGCCACGCTCAGGAACCATTTGGTGGTTTAACCCCCCTAATCCAACCCCTTAATGCTGACTGTCAAGAAAGGAGGCATTGGGTGCCACTTGAGTGCGCTAAAAACAGGCAACTGAAGCCAAAATTCAGACAGACTCACCAAAATTGGACAATAAAAGATTGGGAAAACATTGCCTTGTCTGATGAGTCTTCTCCGGTGAGAATTTGGCATCAACATGAAAGCATGGATCCATCCTGTCTTGTATGAACGGTTCAGGCTGGTGGTGTAATGGTGTGGGGGATATTTTCTTGGCACACTTAGGGCCCCTTGATACCAACTGAACATGGCTATAATGCCACAGTGTCCCTGAGTATTGTTGCTGACCATACCCATTCCTTTATGACCACCATGTACTCATCTTCTGATTGCTACTTTCAGCAGGATACAACACCATGTCATAAATGCTGTCATGTAAATAAATGCTAAAATGTAAAAAAATGCCAAACTCTCGGAAGAATGTTTCCATTACCTAGTTGATTCTACGCCACCAAGGATTAAGGTAGGTCTGAAGGCAAAAAGGGGGTTCAACCCAGCAATAGCATGGAGTTCCTTATAGAATGGACAGTGAGAGTATATGTGTTTTGTACATTTTTTTGTATTATTCCATTATTTTTATTGCTTGAAATAAACAAATTAAATCAGTTATTATTTTCGTTATAAGTTGCTAAACTTGCTAAACGTGTTTTTTGTATATTTAACCTGCTCTTAAGGTCTTTTTCTCATAATGGAGGGCGTGTATTTAATTTAAGATTAAAAGTGCGTTTCTTAGAAGCAGATGAAAATCAGATGTTTGAAAAAACTTGGGCTTATCAAAAGCCCAAGCTTTTGAGGCGCTTGTCGCTAGCGGGAGAGAATGCTAATAAAGACATGCTAGGAAATTTGCTGGAATAATTACAGTGTCAACAGTCTCGCCCACAACCCAAAAGCACATTTCTAATGAGCTCTTGCTGCTCTGCAGAAAATATGTCTTAAAAAAGGCCAGCTTTTTGATTTCAGCTAAAAACTGCATAATCATCATTAAAAGATCACTAGGAATAATTTTACAATAAGTGAGACTTTAAAAGGTTAAATGGGAAACATGTTCCAGTTTTACCAGATCACAGTAAAGGCTGACACAGTGAATTCCATCTCTTCCCAATTTTAATGCAATAATATTTAAGAATTATAAAATAATGTTTTACCCTAAACCAGGAGCTTATAACAATTTTATTTTTGCTATTTTTGCATTCCCTTGCCAGCTCACATTAAAAAAAAGGAAAACGGAACTGCAACAGATATATCATCTGGCAGGGGACTTGCAAAAACTGATTATCATGCAGCAGAAGAATAATGGTCAAGATGGTTTGTGGGTGTGCATGCAATGAAGTGTTTGTCCTGAATATCAGGGTGCTGCTGCTTTCATTGGCAGCCATGCATGAGCACACAGCTGCAGGCCCATTACAGTCACACACGTGCAAATACGCAACATCCCAACAGATTCAGACACACATGGATGCATGGAGAAGACTTGAAAAGTATGCGTACTCTTCAGTCATAACCAAGAGAGGCTGCGGTGCACATGTGTACACTCACACGCACTGGAGCCTGCACACATGTGGTTGCCTCAGTGTTTTAACGGGTGATGACACTAACGAAAACTGGCGTGACAGAAGATGCAAAGACAAGGGCAGATGAAAAGGGAAAACTGTAACTGAATTAATGCAATAACATTATTATTATGGGAGCTGACAACAATAAAAAAAAAGGAAACTACAAGGAAGAAACAGATGTGGAAAGAGAACTCTGGGAGACTGGCGGGTGAATTGGATGGAGAAAAAATGACGTTTTTTTTTAAATCAGACCACAGCTGCTGAACCTGACAGCACAAAAAAAAAAAAAAAACAAAACGATGTGTTCAAACTGGTGAGATGCCTGATTATTATTGTTAATGGATTCCTCACTCGACTGCAAAATAAATCTTTTGAGGTAAACATTATTGCTGCTGTGGCGAATGAACCCTGAAAGCAGTAAAGGAGCTGTACTCAGAAATGACTCGATTTATTCCGGCGTTCCTGTCGGGGAACTTGAGCAGAAAAGGTTTCTCTGGCTTTGCTCTGCATTTTCGGACCCATTGAGCATGCACATTACAGCCCTTCTCAGGGAAAAACATACAGCGCACATAACCTATTTAGTTGTTCAAATATGCATGAACAGAACACAATTATCAAATGTTAGTTTCACACAGGGAAACATTACATCGTTCATAATTGTCATTTATTTTACAGGCGTGAACTTTATCCTGCAGCCCTCTAGATGGGCCTTGGTTTCTAAAGGGATTCCTCTGTAGAGATCATCACCATCAGTCTGTATTTTCTCATATTTCTCAAATGTGACGAGTTTGAGGTGGAGCACAAAACCTAAGTGCAGCAGTGTTGTGATAGTTGTGTGACTGAGGCGGAAGCGATTGTGGGAGGGCCTTTTTAGTTAAAACAATGCCTACTTTTAAACTAAAGTGTACCGTCTATCCATCAATGAATTTTTCAGAGCCCGCTGAATCTCTTTTAGGGTCACGGGAGTTGCTTGAGCCTATCCTAGCTACTGTGGGGTAAAGGTGGGGCACACACACAATTTTGAGTAATCAAATAACCAATAAAACAAATTTTTGGAAAACATGGTTTTCTGGAGGAAACCCAAGCAGGCACAGGGAGCGCATGCAAATTCCACTCAGAAAGGTCCTAGGTGGGATTTTTACCAGGGCCTTCTCCCTGTGAGGCAAGGGTGCTGACAACTGCTCCACCGTGGAACCCCATTCCATACTTCTTTTTATTTTCTGTTCTTGTAATTTTTCTTGTTATTTTTCCATGAAGTCCAAATATTCTACAGTTAAAACAAGCTGGATTTTTTTTGAAAAACTATTAGTTTTCACATGTGCAATGCTAAAGCCCGGTCACCATGTGTTACCATGCAAAGAGACATAACACACAGAAATCCCATATTGTGACAATGAGAGATTAATTGCTGTATGCCAACATGACAACAATCGCCCCCACAGAGGGAGGAATATCCGCAACTACCCCCAGAATTTCTCAGAAGAAAGGATAGAAATGGTTGTCAGCAGTCCTAATCTCAACACTTGTGGGATCAGCTATTTGTTCCAAAGTGACCAATACAGGCACATTGGCTGAATTACAAACTGGCTGGCTGGCTGAAAACTGGGATGATCCTACAACAGTGTGTGACCAGCATGAGAAGGGGGTGCCAGGCTGCTGTGACTGTGCGTGGTTTCACCACAGCCCTATCCATTTTCTTTTCAAATCCACTCAAATCCATGTGGGTTCATACGGTTGCTGGAGCCTATCCCAGCTACTGTTGAGAGAAAGTGGGACACACAACATTTCGTCAGTCTGTGGCAGGGCCACACAACCTCACACTCCCACATTTTCAACTAAGGACATTTTAGAGCCTTCAGTCAATCTATGAAACATATGTTTGGACTGTAGGAGGAAGGTGGAGAAAACTCCCACATGCTCTTCTGTTCATTAAATGACTAAATTACTGTCTTTGCCAAAGTCTCTTGTTTCTTTAAACTTCTGTCAACCAATTCACCTAACAAGATGGTTGTCATTGACGGCTGAAAAAATTTGGCAATGTTTTCATGTAAGCAACCTTGGCTCTGAGAAAAACATATAGAGCCAGTCTTCCCCTAATAAATAAAACTATAAAAGGGAAGAAATCTGCATGTGGGGGTGAGAGATGGGGGAGGTGGGCATCATAAGAAATACACTGAGTTTTGCTTTGGTGTCAAGTCATTTTGTCAAATGGTTTAAGCTGCCGCACGGGGTATTTGTCATGGTAACCCTTTTAATGGAAAAGGATGCAATTGCCTGGTTTGTGTATGTGTGTACGTGTGAGTGTGTATTTGTGTGAGGAGGGAGGTGGGAGGGTCTCCATGTGTGAGTAGGACAGAGACATAAAAAGTGTCTGCTCATAAACATTGTGGTTAGCACAGAAACAACCTTCACGCTCTGCCTGTCTTTATGTCTCTGCACACGCAGTCACACACAAATGGCACAAATGTCTTCATGAGGACCTTCACTTAACTTTTTTTTAATTTATTTTTTTGGAGATTGTTGAATCATCATTTTCATCCACGCTACCTGACTGGAGCCATAACGCTGGGCAAACTAAGTTCCAACGGAATAAAAAGGACAACATGTTTTCTTAATCAGCGTATCAAGAAGCTGTGATCTGGGTGTTTCATGTCCACTTTGGTAACCCTGTCTTTGGTTGGGTAGCACTTCCTAAGGCAGTTTCTTGATTTCTTGATTGTGACTGGGTGAATTCCAGTATTTGCCATTGTGCAACTGTGGGATCACTGTCACAGGACCCTTTAGGGAAACTTTCCAGCTCGTTTTCAAAATGTGGACTGTAAACAAAGTAAATACAGATGTTTCTGTGATCAAATCCACAGTGTTTTGTGCTTCTGAATGAGAACTTTTTGCTATCTTCCTGTTAACATGATTTACCTTTAGAAGTTAACAGTAAGCATTTTATATTGAATGATACGTAATAATTCATTTGAAAACAGAGTTAATGTTGACGAAAGTTTTTTTCTTTTCCAGACAGACTTTTATCTTTATTTTTATTTCCGGACTTCAAATATGAACATCATTGTAATTAAGTTGAAAATGTATTTACCGGGAGATGTAGTTCTGTTTTATGTGAAGAAATTATAGGTCCCCTACATTTATGATAAAATATATGATAAAAGACAATAATAAATAAAAAATGATATAATACAAATAAATAAAAATGTCAGAAACTTTCAAGAAAATTTTATAAATTTAAGATAATCTTGTAAATACAACAACACATCAAACACTATGTAACATCAAATCGCTATAATTAAGTCAATATTTTATGTGAAAATACACGCTCTAAAATATGTCTGTTAAAATTAAAGTATAATCCAGAAAATGTATGATAGTAAGTTATTTTTGCAAGTTTATGTAAGTTAAGACATTAAATTATGTCACATCTGCAGCGTGCCTGTAAAGTTGTTTACATAATCAAAATGTTTTTACGTGTTTTTCCAATTCCAGCTGCTATTTGTTTCCTGTAAAAACAATTTTTTTTTTTTTTTTTTTTATGGTGTAGATCATTTGCATTTAATGTTATGATAAGGGTTGAAGGAATGCAGGGTTGGCCCTCACACATTTTGACCTCAACCCACCCCCACCATCTAGATGATTGTATATCTTACAAAGGAGAAGTCATCATTTCATCATCATTTATTTGTGACACTTGGAGGAAAAATAAAACGATATTGAAATGGTAGTCATAGTTTAAAGCTCGACTTAGTCTAAATATTATTTCCTTCTTCCATCTGCTATGAGCATTGTGCCCTTCAGTTTGGTTTGGTTCATTTCAGTTAGGATTTCTTGGTTTATGTTTTGTTTTCAGGTTTTTTGACTTCATTGACTAACGATATAGACATTATTTTGTTGTTTACTAAAGTTTTATTACAAAAAGCAAAGCAGCTATTTGTTTGCCGTCTGGTATCCTGGTTATGCCATACTGCATATTTCATGAGCTCCTCTTGCAGTGGGGACATTTTAGCTAACATGAAGAGTGGACACTTTGTCATCATCTGCCAAACCGTCATCAGGAACAAAGATGAGGTCCTCAGAGGGGACTTGTCTGTGTCATTGGTTGTCATCTTTGAAATGCATGGTCAGGGATCGCATTTGACTTCTGTCCAGAATGTCTGATGCTCCACTCTATGCTCATTTCCTTTGTGTGCCACTTTCTGTTCTGTGACTCTCAGTTCTTCACAGGTACCTTTGAAATGCTAACTCAAAAATTCTGAATTAATTGAACTGACGTACAGCTTAAATGGAAAGCAATGAGGAGGAACACGAGGAAAGGGACAAAGATGTTACAAAAAAGAATTACAGCATAGGCTATAACTTATTATGTCCCATCAGGAATAATTATCCCTATAAAGATGGATTGTTTCTTGCAAAAAAAAAATAATAATAATAATATCTACTATTTTACCCATACGACTCCTGCTTTCAAATGAATTAAAGCATTTAATTCATTTAGGCTTTTTTCTCAAGATGTTCTGAGGGAAATCATTGAAGGCGAACATGCTAATAGGCTTGTTTCACATTTCCAGAAAGATGTTTACTGCATGTGGGTGTAAGTTGGAGTGAATTGGTCCTTTGGTGCAGTTATCTCAGTTCCATATGGTTCATCATTTGCTTCACTGTTGGTGCCCAAAGAAGCCATAAACATCAAAAACAGACTTTTTATTTCTGCAGTTGCAGTCTTAAACTTTTTAAAATTGTGTTTCTATTTAGGTCAGTTGGGCTCAGTTTTTTTTATTTCTTTTTTGTTAAGTGGTTTAAGGAACCTCAAAGACTGCCATCCTGCCATGTTTAGTTTGTATACTGATAGATATGAAACTGATATCATCATGGTTTGAACTGGCAGTGTTTTTAGTCAGTCTAGATTTGATGAGTTGGAGCCTAAATTCAGAATTGATGCAAAAGTTAATTTGGTATATTTTTAGGTCAAATCTGTATATTTACAATGTCAAATTCAAATTAGAAATTATTACTCTTCCAGCAATTCACTCCCATCTGTAATCTAAAATTGTTTAATTTTGGTCCAAAATTTGTTTAAAAAGCCATATCTTTTATGAGACATGTAATGAGTATCCGAATACTTAAATATTTGCGATCTGTCCCTAAAAACACCAATATGAATATTTGCGACAGTAAAGATCTTTATAAATCTGAAGAACTATAATAAAAATGCAGTTCAGGCAATGTGGTTATTGCTCTAAGATCCAGATAATGTTGGACTTTAGGTACATAAACTAAGCAAAACCACATATGCTACTGGGACTGGAAAAACCATATCTATATCTATATTGATAGATGGATAGATCTTTTCTATGTTTGTAGCTTTTTTTATTTTTGAAAAAAAAGTGTGTTTATGGTGGGAGCTAAAAAAGAAAAGTGTTTTTTATTATAGTTCAGATCTCTGCATTATCATCACCTGCAGCTCAATGGCTTAGTGCTGGAGTGTCTGTTCTGAGAGTCAAGGTTTATCTTTAGTTGAGTCGTACCTAAAGACTAAAAATGGGATCCGATTCTTGCTGCCCAGCATTAAGGTGCTGGGGTGGTTTGGAGAACAGGGCAGAATTGCAGTGAACAGTAATTGCACTCCCGACTCCAGGATCTTCCTGTTATGTAGTCTGTACTGAAGCTTCGATGTTAATACACAGAAATAAATAAATACATGCAAAAGGATGGACTCCAAAGAAATACACCTAACAAATGAAAGATTAAAACAAATAAACTAAACTCAATGCATCATGAGGAGTACTTTCATTTACAGGCAACATAGTTAAACATGAATACAAACAAATATAAAGTGAAATTCTGGATATAAAATGGTATGTGTGTATCTTACGGTGCGCATGAATAACAGGTCATTATATCTTGTCCTTTTGTATTGACATTCTGCTCACCAGCAGTGTTTGTTGATCGGCATTGGCTGCAACCCACAGCCATTTCATTTGCATAAAACACAGAGGCAAAAAAGCACCTTTCCCTCGCTCTGTTCTCCAGGAGAATGATTGGCAGCAGCACGTGCACATCCAGACACTGAAATGTGACACCGCAATAACCGAATTCAAAGAGGCTGTTGTCTCTGATACCTCAAAGGCCGCAGAGCTCCGCTCAATTTCACCTTTTGCTTGGATCCAATTTTTTTGACTGGCACTTTTGAATTTGGCCCCCTATCTGATGTCAGCGGGCATTCTGAGATGACCAATAAGGAGCACACTAATCATCTGAGGCACTGCATCCAAACCTCACTCACTCATTTTTTATACCTGCGCCATTCTAGTCAGGTTTAAGGGGGGGCTGCTGGAGCCTATCCTGGAACTCATCATGGAAGAGGACTGTCTATCTGTGAATATCTGTTCAGGGAAAACACATTTGAGTCAAAATCACTGATTGACCCTTTTTTGTTGTTTTAAATAACAACAAATCTAAAAATTTACAACAACAAATGGCTGAATGAAGTCAAATTTTCTTCAGTATAAAAAGTAACAATGTTTGCAGTTTAGCTTTAGAGGAAAAAGGACAAGTTATAGGAAACATGTATTAAGCACATTTTACACACTTTTTATAACACCAAATGCTATAGACAAAGAAATGAATTTTTAATGAATAATGTAATAATTTTTAATCAATAATTAATATACATATAAAACTCTCTCTCTCTCTCTCTCTCTCTCTCTCTCTCTCTCTCTCTCTCTCTCTCTCTCTCTCTCTCTCTCTCTCTCTCTCTCTCTCTCTCTCTATATATATATATATACATACCTGAACAGCCAAAAGATCGGTTAAAAACTCAATCTGAGGCTTGAGCTTCAGGGCTAACAAATCAAACCCAAGACTACATTTAACTTGTAACGTCTTAATCACAAAATGAGACTCATGGGTTTCATGTCTGATTAAGGTCTAAAGAAGAGAATCCCCAGCTTGATACCTCACAGACTGGGATACTGTAAAAGCTTTCTGACTGCTCTTCCAAAAAGATTGTAAACTGTAGCTCTTTCAAAAGCCACTGCCAGAGTTTCAACCAGAAGCAGAATAACTGACTACATCCTCTTTTTCATTTTTTTCATGAAGCGCCAATTAACCACAGAGATTTTCTCACGGCGCTTCACAAAAAATGTTCAGTTTAGTAAGTAATGCAGTTTAAGTCATCTAACACATTTCAGATCATTATAATTTAATTTGTTCTGAAAAATTTCAATAAAGACCGATTGTCCTAAATGTATCACAATCATATCCAATAAGTGACTAACAGATTAAATTAAAGGTTTTTTGGTGCAGTCAGCTCAGTGGTGTGGAGTCTAAAAACTTCAGATCACCTTGTGGTGCTGAAACTCAAAGGTACTCTGACTTCTCCAATGAGCTGGTTGTATCCGAAATCAGACCCAACATAAAGCTGCTTTTAGTGGTTATGCTGAACAGAACCAGCTTCCTAATTACTATATTTTCCGCACTATAGTGCACACCAAATTATAAGGTGCACCTTCAATGAATCGCCATTTTTGAACTCCTCACATATAAGGCACACCGAACTATGGGACGCATTAAGACAAACGTCTTTGTGAGTCTGACTGCATGAAGTGTGTTCACAGTAATTCTAGAACGTCCTTGTAACAGGTGCTCAATGCTGTGGCTGCATTCAGTTTTTTTTTTTTAATCTATGTTTTTTTGTGTTATTTTCTGTATCAAAGTGGGACCTCTGTGTTTTTTGTGGATCTTTGTGTGTCTGTGTCTGATAGTTTGCAGGTGTGGTACTAAAAAGGCGTGATTGGACCAGAGCTGATGGAGGCAGCCTTTAAAAGCACTATGTGGACCTCCAGCCTGTGGGAAGGGAGCTGTGCTGCAGCCTGCAGCCTGCAGCCTGCAGCCTGCAGCCTGCAGCCTGCAGCCTGCAGCCTGCAGCCTGCAGCCTGCAGCCTGCAGCCTGCAGCCTGCAGCCTGCAGCCTGCAGCCTGCAGCCTGCAGCCTGCAGCCTGCAGCCTGCAGCCTTTAGTGGTATTTTAAAGTGAAGCTATAGGGGTGATGTTAGTTTTTGTTTATGTTAGTCTCAGGAGGCTGGTGTTTGCCATTGTCTTCCTTTTCTTTTGCAGGTAAGATGTCTGAGTTTAGATGGATGGGGTTTTGTTATTTTGGCCTTTGGTTCACCCTGAAGCCCTTTTGCTTCACCTTTTGAAGTTTTCTTTTATCATTTTCTTGTCAACAGTTACTTTAAAGAGCTGGCCTTTTGGTGTTTTTGTTGTTTGACTGAAAGTTGTGGTTAGATTATTTAAGTTCTGTTCCTCTGGATCTCCCCCTGAGACAGAAAAATGCCATAACACAAATTGGGGGCTCGTCCAGGATTTGCTGACTGTGTTTATTCATTTTTTTTGCTGGTATTCTTATTGATATACTTGAGTTTTGTAAAATTCTGGTTGTACTTGGATGCTGGTTTGGCTATCAGTTTCCTTTTAGTACTTGACCATGGCATTTGAATCAAGTGACTTAGTTTTGGATACTAATGAAGAAAACTGTATGAAAGCAAATGTATTAGTTTTCACATACTTGAATGTGCATATCTACTATAACACATTTAACTTGAACCTTTTGTGCAACATGCAGAAATGATCAGACAAATACAGCTAAATCAAACATTACTGTGACTACGCAAACTCCTAACCTTTTTAGTAACACACAAAAAACGCAACCTGACTCTGCTACCCGTTAGTTGCATTAGCATATTCATGTTACCTGTAACTCCCAACCTTGATTGCAACAGGTGAAAATAAAAGACATTTACTGCTTATGAGGCTCACTCCCAACTTTGATAGTGTGTATTTTTTTTTGTAGTTGACTTGTTTGGTGAAAAAAAATCAATCATATTAAGTTTCTGTGATATAATTGAGTGTATTGCTTTTTACCTGACCAGGTGCACAAATTGATTCATATAGATTGGCACAACATAAATAAGCTTTTACAGCTGAAGTAATTCATAAAACTTCAACATTTTTATCATGTTACTCTTCTTTTCAGCACCGACTCACCTGATAGCTTTTCTGCCTGTTTAAGAGGCAACAATAATCACATAAAGTGAGTAAATTGCGTACTAATACGTACAAAATTGGCTGAAAGAGTGTTAAAGTGCATTTATATATTTCTTTCTGTGTGTTACATCACTTCTCTGAGCCCCCGAGGCGGCTTGATTAGCATAATAATTATGCCAGGGACGTAATGCTCCGTTTGTTCCTATATTGCTGCAGCCTTCAGTAGGTTTTGATGTTTCACTCTGCCAACACAACCCCCACCGCACTCACACATGACCAAGAAATTACCATGAAGTTAAACAATGGGAAAGAATTAACAGAGAGCTGATTTCTCCCCGACATCTGAGTTAGTGTTATCGGCAGCGTGAGTGCAGCACGACTCTGAGGCTTGGGGCCTGGCTGTGTGTCGGTGTCCGCTCACGTGCAGCTCCTTGCTTCCTCATTACATGCTGCGATCGACTCAGCAACAGGGTGGATGTTGTCAGAAAGAAGAGGGGAAAAAAAGAGACAGACGAGGAACGCAGATTGGGAAAACTTTCATTAGGAAATTGAGAACGGGGATTCATTCAGAACTAATTCAAGAACTAATGCCCCCCACCCCATGTTTTTATCTCTTCTTCCATCATTCATTTTCTGTCTCCTTATCGCGGATGTTTGCACAGACTGACATGATTTGTGGTGAACTGCAGTGAGAGCGTAATGATGTTCTCAGTAATGAATTGATTAGCATTTTAATAGATGTGAGAGCCGTACTCTGGAGGCTCGGTCTGTCAGCAGGTTAAGTTCAGAATAGGTTTGAAAGGATTTACATATAGAGCTGATCCAGCCTGGAGGGAAAAGTAATTTAACATTGTGATAATGTTTCTCATATTGCAGTTTTACATTTTTAAACCTATGTAAACACTTCTTGGCAAATGCTCTGGGATAATTTCCATTCTACTCAAAATTAATCTCATTTTCATGGATGTTTGAGAAGCATTCCAGTTGTATTTTAGTTCCTTCAGTGGGTAAGAAAAGAATGAATTCTATCATAAATAATATTTGAAAGCTGCAGTTGACAGTTGTGGTATCATTTTTTTAAGAAATATTTCTTTGTTCTTCAGTTCTAGCAGGTGATCGAGCTAGGCGATCGAGCTAGGGTGTCATCTGCTGGAGGAGCGCATAATCACGTTTAGAATTCAACGTTTTTCAATCCAGACAGTTTGACACAACTTTTTTTTAGTTGATGCGTCTTCGCCCAGGGCACCACGCAGCCCAGGGCCTGCCCCGTCGAAATGACACATGTAGCAGAGTAATATTTAGTTGCAATTGTAATATATAGACGCGATTGCGTAAAGAGTTAGAATATTTCAATGAGTGTGTGTTATTTATGTGTTGCTGGTAACATTTCTGGTGTTAAAGGGTTAACTTCTAAAATAAGACCTTTTGCAGGTTTAGAAGAGTGTCTATGAGAAGGCGTGGCTCACAGTTCTTGCTCATTCATGCCAAAGATGTTCGGTCGAGTCAATTTTTAAGCTAGCCAGTTTTATTTTACACCAAAGTCTTTCATCCATGTTTTATAGATCTTGCTTGTGCACTGGTCTCACTGTACACATTTCAGAGCATGGAATTGTCCAGATCTTTAAACCACTGCAGTGGTGCTTTGCATTTCTTTTCCACAAAAATTGAGAATTTGCTCACCATGCTGCACTCTCACAATTTCTTCTTGTAATATTTTACATTTTTTGGTGATTTTTTTTTTTTTTTTTTCTTTTTCAATGTTGGCAGCCATTGTTTTTATTTGTAAAGAAAGTACCTTACAAATAAAGTCTCTGTAACACACAAACCAATGTTCATCAGCATCGTATCTTAAATGAACCAAGTCTGCATGGTGAGCACGATTTCTATCAGCCAAGAAATGTGTAAAATGTTTGTAGCTTCTTTAGACACTGTCTGTTAATATGCTAATCTTTTCTCACATTTTCATCTTACTCAATCTACTTTTGCCACATGTTCAGAGCAAGTTTTGTTCTTCTTTTAAGATTTTCTTTCAGATTTTCTTTCGCGTGTGTAAGATAAGTTCTTCAAATATGAAACTCTCTTTAAGCTTAATCTAAAAGATCATAAAATATTTGATTTATTTGTCTTCACTGATGAAATTCTTAAAATCTGAAAATGATTGTCATCACACTATTTAATAATATTAATTCACTCCCAACATGAGCTATTACTCCAAGATCATCTCTAACTTGTGTTATTTCTGCAGTTCAACACCCTCAAATAAAATATGTGTTGAATGCCCAGCTTACCCAAACATTTTAGGCAATTAAAAAAAAACAAACAAAAAAAACCATACACATTCAAAAAGGCTCTAATTTCATAGTTTAAACACTCTTGTAAGAAGTTTGACTCTTTTGTCGTTTGAACAAATCTGGATGTTTGAGTGATTTTGTGTGTTTCTCTAAGCAGATCAGAGACCACTCGGTTTGTAATTTCACTTTTATAATTGTAATTTTGTCATTTTTCCTTCATCAATAGCTATTTTGGCTCTTTTCAAAAAGAGACTGTTAAGGAAACAAAGACTAAGCTGAAAAGAAAGTGATTTGAAGAGAAAATGAGCTGTCATTTTCTGGACTCATGCTTCTCACTTTTTTGTCCACCTTGTCAATGAAGCCAAGATTTTATAGATCCATGGCCTCACATGAATCACATAATTGCCCAATTTTGTCTGTGGAAAGGTTGTGTTGAAATCCTCTTTTTAACCTGCCACACTGGTCTTTGCCTTATTTCAGAGAAATCTACCTCTGTATGTGGCATATACAGTATATTAAAAAGGTTTGTTTTATTTACACACTTTTTATAATTTTGTATTTTATTTATTTATTTATTTATTTATTTTTTATAAAATGATACAATGGTTCAGAAAATGAATGAATGTTTTATTTACCTCTTAGTATCTTGGTTTTATGTGGTTTTCTTTGATCTACTGCTAGTTGTTTAGTAGGGGAGATTTAATTAAAAAAGGCTATTAATCTAATTTATTTAATATTTACACTGTAAAACTATTCCTGGTAACTTTACAATATTTTACTTGTAGCAGTTTCGCCAGTAAAATTCAGTAACTTTTTTTTTTTTTTTTTTTTTTTTTTTTTTTTTTTTTTTTCTTTTACAGCAGTTTACTTTAAAATAATTACAGTAAAGTACTGTAAAATATTTTACACTGGTTTTACTGTATTTCACATTTTACAGTACATCCCTGTAAACTGCAGACTACTCTGTCAGCAATGTAAAGTCTTGTATTTTTATTATGGACGTTGTTACAATTTTGTTACCAAAGTTGGAGTGGTCCTAATCTTGGGGCACAGTTTAACACAGACAGCTGTACATATGTGTCCCATGCATTGCATGACTAGATGCAGCCTTGGAATCGAGAGGGTATATCAATGGCAGACTGTTAGTTCATTAATTAAGTCATTTAGTAAGCCTTGGAATCCTGATCTTGTACAATTCCAATGAAGCATAGCAATGTCATTCCAGGACATCCACTACTAACTTATGGTGTAACCAACACTAACATCCAAACTTTCACTCCTATGATACATTTTTACTATTTCCATGCCTGGCCAGCTGCCAAATTTTTGAATACACTCTGGGGCTATTATTAGAAGATGTCCCTTTCACAGTCCAAAAACATGCTTCATTGGTTAAATGGTGTCTCTAAATTGCCCCTAGATGTGCATGTGAGAGTTTGGCCATGCAAAAGACAGATGACATGTTCAGGACGTACCCTGCCTTCTTCCTGCCTTTTGTGAGGTTTTAGAAACTGAAATGTATTTTTCAAGAAATACAAATGTAATTTTAAATACTTATATTATTTTGATAAAAGTAACTCTAATAAAACTTGCAGCTTACTGTACCTTCTCCTCCTTGGCAATATCTTCCATAAATAAAAATACATTTTCCTTGCTATGCTGATGACACCCATCTTTATTTGTCAAGGTAAACCTAATTTCACTACCCTTTCCTTCTAAAAATGGTCTTTCTGAATTAAAACTCTGGTTCACCTCCAATTTCCTTAAACTAACCAGGAACATCTAAAACAAAAATTTGAATTGTTGGTAATAAATCCATTCTATCCTAAATTCACAGTTTCTCCTTTACAATTTATGGCTCCATGTTTTTTCCCTCTCCTCATGTAAACTGTCTCGGTTGTCATCCTTGATAGCTCTCTATAATTCCACTTATATCAATAACTTAACCCAGACTGTATGTTTCCATTAACCAAGTATCAATCACCCCCCACCCCCACCCCTTTATCTATGGTCAACAGTCTTGTAAGCCCCCAAATTGATTATTATAATGTTCTACTCTTTGGTCTCCCTCAAAGTCCACAATAGGCTTTGAATTAGCTGCCCACATCTTCACTAAAATTCCTTCTACTGACATTACCACCATCCCTCAGGAATTCCAAAGGCTCCCATTTAAATACGGGATTGATTTCAAGGTCCTCATTTATGTCTTCAAAGTCATTTATGACGTCGCCTCCCTTTATCTTTCTACTTTTTTTCACATCTCCCTTCCTTCTTGCTCCCTTAGATCTTCCTCCTTCATCCAACTCAAAATTCTTTGAAAATGATTCTAATGATTTTTTTTCTCCTTAATGTGTCAAAAATGAAGAAATACATTTGATTTAACATTGTCGGATTCCGATGGTAACAGTATAATATGTCCAACACAAGAAGCTCTCAGGTCCTGTCTGTTTGCTTAGCAAGCAGCAAATGTAGAAGAGTAAAGAGTACAAATATTCAATCAAAAATGTTGTTAAGGGGAGAGTAAAAGTTTCTTATATTTTTGATACTTAGTACAAGTACAAAGTAGCCAAAAAAAAAAAAACATACCCACATAAAGTAACGAATTCCATTTACTCAAGTACTTGACACCTCTGGTCCTTCAGAACATCGCATGCACTTCTTAGATAGTGAGAGTAGCAGAAGGATGCCAGCGATTTTGTAGAAGCCTCTTTTGTGCTTTCTTGTGCCCTTTGGTGCAGCTTGAGATGCATAGAGATGCAGGATGTGAGCGCTCTTTCAGTTCAGGAAGGGTAGAAGACCATCAGCCGTTCCTTTATTAGACTGGACCCTTAACAGTGGAGATGATAGTTCTTCACAGCCTCTGAGATGTTGAGTGTGTACGTGTGTGTTTATATCCATGTGGACACTTACAAGTTTGAAGCTGAGCAAGTCTCACGACATTTCCCATTCATGCTGAAATCCTGTCCATATTTTCTGCTCTCAACAAATGTCTTAATTTTTAGTTTGTGTTAGGGACCAGGTTTTTGTTAGCATAACGCTACACCAACAGGAAATCAGACGTAAAGTGCATTCACACTGGCCCCTCAGTCTGCATCATTTTGTTTCCCAAATAGTTCACTTCATTTGCCAAGAAGGAAAGGGAACTACGCCAAACTACCGCACAAATAAACCCAGGTTTATGTCTCATTTTACATCTGAATCAATTCTGGTATCTTGCTATCAAATGCCTTTAGTAGCTAACACACTATGCTAATGCTAATAGTTTGTATTACTGTATAATAAAAATCTCACTAATGTATAGATTACATTTCATAAAACTTAACATCATCATCAGAGGAAGTGAACAAAACAAACTTGTTGCTGATGGACATCTCCATTTGACTCCAAAGCCTTTCCTAGCTCTGAGTTCAGATCCTCATTTTTGCTCAAGCTAAATCCAGGGGGGCCAGCTCATTGGTCAAGACGGAGTTATAGTCAGAACAGACGACATCCGTAGTCAAATCTTTCCAGTCAACACAGGGTATATTTGTTTCTTTCTGTTCATTCTAAGACACAAGGATTTACGGCAGGAAGCAAGCAGTTGTTCCATTAAAAAAAACAAAAAACAGGGATAGCTTCTCTTCCTAAACGCCTGCACCTATCAGGATTTGACGGCTCAGATTATAAGGAATAGAAAAAAACGAATTTCGTTTAATCTCAATGACAGTCTTTTTCCATTACTCATGATCTTTTCGGAAAGTGTGGACACTTTTACATTCAGCTGATGCTGCACATTTAGGGATACAGTAATGATAGCTTCAGGGGCGGAGCTACAGGGTCGGATGAGGAGGATGGCAACCACCCCCCCAGCTAAAAGCTTTGCCCCACACTTGCCCATCCCCCCAATTTTTGGGTTGGTATTTGAATCATCATTGACAAAGATTAAGAAATTCTCATTACAGGCTTCTTCAAACATGCAAAAATACCAAAAGCAGTATTTTCAAATGAAATTAAAAGTATCAATAATAAAACTGTTAGAAATATGTATTTTAGATCCTTTCATTTGTAATGGCCACCCATTCTGGTGTTTTGCCACCGTTCCAAAGTTTTTGCACTCTTTTTTTCTTCTTTTTTTTATGTCACAGTGTAAAAAATGATAAAAACTAACAAACGAAAATCCCTTAAAACACAGATTCGTTCTGTAATTTGTTGGGAAATTTGATTTAGCCACAAGCAAAAGTAACTCAGCTGTCTCAAGTTTAACTGGAAATACATCACACAGTTCTTTGAAAAGAGCACATTCAGCAGGAAAGGAAAAAAAAAGTAAATCCCTGAAGGGTCCATCCATCTGTCAATAGTAACATATCCCCACCCCCTCAAAAAAAGGAATAATAGTAATCTAAATCGAAACCTTATTCCACAATGTTCTTTTAACATCTTGCGCTTTTCTGAAGGGACATTAAAAATCTATTTAGCCATATAAAAGTCCATTTAACACAATTTTCTTATTTTTTTCTCGTCCTTAAGCTTTCTCTTTTATATGCTGATACATTAAAACCAACACCTTGTGCTGTGCAGTCTATTGCAGCCCACCACATATATATATTTTTTTTCACTTTTCTGATAACAATGAACTTGGTTTTTAAAGACTCAGCAAATATTTCTCCTTACTCTCTGTAGATGGATATATATATATATTTTTTTCTTGCTGATGCAAGGATTTTACTGTATGCGAGAGAGCAGGAACTGAAGGGATGCCCTGCAATTTCATGTAATTTTGTGCATTTGAAAGTGCCAAACAATGACTTGCAAGTGTATTCGTATGTTTTGGTGTGATAGCCCAGCAGCTGGGAGAGATGGCTGCCTGTCTGTCTTTGTTACTGTCTTTTGCTGCCAAAGATGTTGTGGCTCGCAGCCTGAAGCTCAGACTCCTCCAGATCCACACAGACTCCGACACTTTGTCGCTCACTGACGTACATCACTTCACTCCTGTGCACAGCTAGAAACATCAGCACACATGCACAGCCTACTCTGACTGGAATGCACATCAATGCTCATTAACATCATCTATTTTGACAGAAAAAAAAAATACGTACACACACAATCGCATGGATGATTGGAAGGCAACTGCTATGCAACTAAAAGAAACAAAAATGTTTCAACATTAATTTTGAAATGAAATTGAAGACATTTTCCTGACTGGCAGTGACTGTTTTTTTTTTTTGGTAAAACAATTAAATTACAGCGCCATTTTTGATCAAATTTAAAGTGACAACTGAATGCATGTGTGAAGAACTCAGTACCTTCAGAATCATCAGGGTTCAACCAGAGAGAAAAAAAAAAAACACATTTTGACAAACTTCACATTAAGGTTTTTGACTTTTGTCTCATAATTGATCAGTAGTTTTGCTTCACTTTGTTCATTCTGCTTCTATTTAAAGCATCAAACTATCGATTTTTTTTTTCTCAGCTTACAAGGTGTGAATGTATGCATTTTTTTATCATTTCCAGGACTGAGATCAAACTGCTGTTGATTGAAATGGTGTGTTGGATTTTAGCTGGTAAAATACTGTTTCCAAGGGGTTTGGGGTAAATACCATGAGGTCTATAAAAAGAAGGCTATTCCAGATCAGATGAAAATTGTCAATAAAACCAAACCTGAACTTGCGGGAGGTGGACTTCAGACAGATGGACTGCATCTCTAATAATCTAATCCTATTAAATTCAAACCAAACAGGAAAATCCCACATGTAAAAATACCACTAACTTATTGTGAATAGTGTATTACAGTATGAAAAAAGGAGGTACAGACAGGCTGTCTAAAAGGGGGTCCATTCAGTCCCTTTTTAATTTGTACAACTCATGAAAAACTGGCTCTGCATTGAGAATTAGCCTGGAAACCCTGTCTTCAGTGAGAATTTTGAGGGGTCTCTGCAACACTGATTTCCACGGAACCCGCAGCTCCTGCAACAAGCATTATTTGTAAAGACTCTTCCAAGATCCGCTTGTTTTTATTGATTGCTGCAGCAAATTAATTTTCCGTCAGGGATAGTGCAGCATTTTTGCACTTCAATAGAACTTGAATCATCATGACTGCTGAAGTGTTTACTGTTGCCATTGGTTCTGAAGTGATGCTGTGCCAGTATTTTGACTTTAAAACTGATCTTGTTTGCAATAGGTGGCATATTCCTTCTTTTTCTCTCAATATTTTGATTTTTGTATCCGATTTTTGGCTTGTTTTTATCTGCTCTCTGTGTGCAGAGTTTGCCACAGTGAAGTCGTTTGCACAATAGTACGGCATTTAGTTTTGCACCACATGACTTTTACTGACAAAACCAGATTATGACCTTAGGTAGCTTCAAACCCATAACCCGCTGATTAGAAGTTGAGAGCAGTTCACACTGCTCTACTGTCCAGGAGGCTTTTATTGAATCTTAGATGAGTGGTCATAACGGCACACATGGCAAATGACAACTTCATAACCACAGTTATCATGCTGTGAGATGATTGCAGGTCTCGTAAAGTAGACAGCTGAGGCTAAGTGGCTCTTAAATTTAAGTGGCAGCTGTTGTTTTTGAAAAACTCTTCTGATCATTAGTCTGCGTTCATTCAGCCTCCATGCTATGCACTCTGTGAGGGCACAGGAAAAATGTCTTCTTTGACTTCTTTTTTTTCTCCTTCTAGAACATCTATTAGGGAACAGAAGTTTACAGAAGTCTTTTTTTCTATTAAAACTAAAACTTGTTAGATGACTCACACTTATCGGCCACTTCATTAGGTACGCTTTGCTAGAACCAGGTTGGACCCCCTTTGCTGTCAGAACTGCCTTAATCCTTGGTGGCAGACATTCAACAACGTACTGGAAAATTCTTCAGAGAGTTTGGTCCACATTGACATGATAGCATCACACAGTTGGTGCAGATTTATCGACTGATCAGATATTTTCTCTTTTTCGGATCATTCTCTGCAAACCTGAGATATGGTTGTCGGTGAAAATCCCAGTAGATCAGCAGTTTCTCAACAATCAGTCAAACTCATCTGGCACCAATAACTATGCCACGTTGAAAGTCACTTAAATCACCTTTCTTCCCCATTCTGATGCTCGGTTTAAATTGCAGCAGATAGTCTTTACCATGTCTAAACATTGAGTTGCTGCCATGTTATTGGCTGGTTTAAAATTTACGCTAACAAGCAGTTGGACAGGTGTGGAGATAAAGTGGTCAGTGAGTGTAAATCAAAACACAGATATAAGAGATGGGGTTTTTTCCACTTTAAATGGCTGGAAAACCATAAAGCAAGAAATATGAAAAAAAAAAAAAAAATTACCAGAGAACAACAAGTAACTATGAAAAGTACACAAACTGTAAAAAGAGTTTACCATTTGTAAGGTAAGATTTTATCTTGATACATTTTCAGGTAAAGTCTTATGTGTTTCTGCAGAAGAAAATTCAAATTGGAGCTTTTACAACGTGGCTTCAAAGGAGTACTATGAATTTGCCTTACTGCAGTCCAAAACACATTTGTCGCATCATTAAAGATTTGGAAACTCAATTTCACTGACCAGACATCTTTACCTTGTTTGTCTTTTCTTGTTCTATGTAAGTTGCTATTGTTTTTGCAGAAATGACACAAAGCATACAAAGTGAGTACTGAGTTACAGGCTACTTTTTATCTGCTGCTTTTGTCCTGCCGCCTGGTGAAGGGGAAAGCAGCAGGATCACCTTAAAGTGATTAGAACGTTGGCTTCGTCCACAGCATCCAGTGCCGCAGCGCCCCCTCCAGCATCTGTGAACCGTTGTGCAATCATGTGGAGTCGAACTCCAGTATCCTGACCATGCTGTTGTCAGATCATTGAGTGTTCAGAAATGTATGAGATGCAAAGACAGTTTAGGAGGATGGAAAAGCTTTTCGTGACTATGAAAGTCATCAACGGTCCATATCAGTTCAAGCAGAAAAGACTAAACATGTCTTGCATGTATTTATGAGTGTGCCTGTGCTGGACAAAAAACAAAAAGAAAAAAAAAAAAAAGATAAATGTGGTGAAGTAAGAAAAATATATTGGAGCGTGTGCACGTGCACCCTCTCCAATGGAGGGATAACCTCATTCCATACCTCCCTGAATGGGATTCAGTCAAACAGAGCTTATCGCAAACATACAAAACACACACTTTCACAGTCAAGAATGTTCTCTGCGGCTGCGCACACAGGAGTCTGTTTTTAAGTAAATGGTTAGACTCTTTTTCATTTTGTCACCACCATTCACTGTGGTGCAGGCATGCACACACACACAGTTTGGCACGAAACTCTGCTGCAGTATCAGAGTACTGATGTCAGACCTAATGTAGATTAGGCTCTGACACACAGACATAATCCCACACAGCACAATTATGTGAATATTCTCAAGCATCATTAAAGAAAGAATTTCTATTTATACACAAGCAAAACAAATGAGAATCAGTTCTTTAGCAATCTCTCACATGCACACTTGTGTGCACACTGCAGCAAAGAGAAGTCTGCCTTCAGGATTAGCTGTGGTAATATCTCTACAAAGCCCTTGGAAATGGAAAGCTTTTTTGGAGGGAAACTCCCCGTGAACACTTTTGCCACCAGAAAATCACTTTTTCCCAGGGGATGGAAGGACAGAATGATGGAGGAAGGTGGAAAGGAAACCCTAACTGCTCATGTAAAACTTCTGCAGCAAATGACAGCTGACAAATGACTGAATAAATCAAGGTGTGAATGAAGGGGAAACGAGCACAACTGAAAAAGTCCAGCCTGTCTGGTTTAGATGATTCCTGACACGTGGTGGGAATTTATTTTCTATTTTTAAAATGAACTGGATTAAAACAGAGATCCATGAAACAAAGCATCTTTTTTCATGCAAATGTGTAAATTATCTCTGTATTTCACTTTTTCTAAAAATATATTTCACTTTATATTGCTTAGGGAGGATTTCACTTCACTAAGATTACAAGGGAAATACTTCTATTTCCCTTAGTGTTTTTGCCTATCAAATCATATGTCCCAATTGCCATATTATCTAGTTTTCGGGTAGAAATAAAAAGCTCCGAAAATGTCCCTGGAAAATATGTCTTCAATCACTGACTGGAAAAGAGAAGGAGGAAAAAGAAAAAAGCTGAGGATATTCTAATTGAAATGCAAACCACCAAATAGACTGTCACTGCAATGAGATGGCAGAACTTAATTCCACAAGGGGAAAGAGCGCAGATGGTGGGGGGTGGGGATGGGAGAGAACGAGGTAACAACTTTTGCCCTAAAATGATATCCCTGTCGCTATGAAAACAGAATGAGAAAGAGGAAAGCAAATCAATACCTTGTGGTGGTTACAAACCTGCTGAAAACTTTTGAAATGGATTAAAGCAGAAGCGGAAATTCAACTAATTATGCTGTCAGATTGGGCATGGGTGCCAAGGGATGGCAATCTGTCCAGGGTGCATGCTGCCTTTGCCCAACAGTAGTTGGGTTAGGCTTCAGCAACCATGTGACCCCAAAAAGGATTAAGGACCCTCTCCAAAGAAAAATGTCTTTTGGTTGTTTTTTTTTTATGTCTTGTGGCATTTTTCTTATGATGCAGAAGATGCAGTATATAAAGAACATTCAAATTGCATTTCTGAGTAACTCTTTATTCAAATTGTGGTGAATCAGGAGCAGATGAAAAGAATGCAGTTGGAAAAAGCTTTAAGTAGTGTTGTAGAGGCCGCAAGCTCCCAGCTCTGGTCCATTCTGATGGAACCACAAAAAGATTCATGAACTTCTCACCTAAAAGTTCTGATTGGCGAGCATTTTCAACAACTCCTTCTAGAAAAAGATAAGTAGGAAGCAAATGTCCTGCCAAGACTCCTCCATAAGATTGCCAGGACAAAGACGTTTTTGTCATGATGACCAGACCAATTTAAACGGTGTGCTGAGTCACAACCCCTTCAATTTTTGACTGGGTTTGACTGTTTTTGAGATGCTGAGATGATCTTCTGTGTTATTCTTGAATAGACAGACCCTTTGAGCAGAAGTCACATTTCAGCTTCATAACATTTTGTTTTTTCTTTACAGAAATGTTAAATTTGAGGAAAAGCATAACTGGTAGGAAAGCAGCGGCAGCAGAGAGGAGGTTGATTGGTGCAGCTGCAGACAACAAGCTGGCAGCTGCCAGATGGCGAGCCGCTGACCACATCACTGTTCTTGTCTTGTCAATCCTCAAATGATGCTTAAAGACTTCGCCATCCCAAAAGAGCACAATCACTCCGTCATGACATGCTGTGGTTACTTGGACAAAAGCAAACTATCACTGCCCATGTCTTTGAGCTGCATTACATAAGATATCATTGTATCATGTTTTTTTTTTAATGTTGATTTGAACTACAATCGCTTCAAAGACAGTATGTGAGCAGCTAAAATGGAAATGTTTGCTCAGATTGGGTTTGGCACAGAAGCTAATTACATTTGACTCCAACAGGCAGCTTGCAAGTATGTTTAAGTGGGTTTCTCCTGTATTATTAAGGAGCACATTTCAGTCTTTTAAATACTGCAGATACCCTCAGGTTACTTAATTAATTAAATTAAATGAGGAAAAAGGTGAAAGTTGTAGAAAGATGCAAAAAAAAAAAAAAGCTTATGTCAGCATGCAGAAGAAGAGAAGAACATTTTTTGTGTTAATAGTGGAAAATATAGGAGATAAAGAGAAGAACGGCATGATAAAAGCCTTCATTTTAAATAGAAAAGTAGTAAT
Organism: Oryzias celebensis; assembly: GCA_014656515.1. Classification (NCBI taxonomy): domain Eukaryota; kingdom Metazoa; phylum Chordata; class Actinopteri; order Beloniformes; family Adrianichthyidae; genus Oryzias; species Oryzias celebensis. The sequence goes on from BNCR01000005.1 coordinate 13,056,955, forward strand.
TTCAATAAAATAACAGCATGGCAAGTAAAGAATTAGGGGGAAGTAAGAAAGTAGGGATGCATTATCATAAAACCTATTGGAAAAAAAATAAAGGTTACAGGTGAGGGACAAAGAAAAAACATGACCAGAGAGGAAATGAAAATGGCTCTTCTTAGTGTATTCATAACCAGTGTTGATAGAAGTCCCATAACATGAGGGAAAGGATTGAAAAGACCAAAGAAGCAAAGAGAGAAAATGCAAAAAAAAAAAAAAAAACCAGCAGCTTTAAGCTCCTCATTCTTTTCTTTAACAAAATTGCCTTTCAATCCAAAGTGTGTCAGAGGTGAAGCCTGCTCTGTGCATCACTGCGAGACAATGGAAATGCAACTGAACAGAGAGAAGCTCTGCAGGGGAACTGTTGTGTCTTCCTCTCTGGGGAATCTTTAAGTGCTTGAATTCAATCTGCTTCAAGGCTAACTACTGGGAATACACACCCAGCACAAAGGCTGACATGAAACAAGGTTTGTTCACACCAGGGCTGGAGCTAATGAACAGGCTTAATATTGATTTACGCTGGAATGACAAAGAAATAACTGAATGTCTCTTTAAATAAAATATAGCAAAGGTTTAAGAACAGGACCTTTCCCCCTTCAGACTTGTGATTCGCAAAGAAAACCTTAACGTAATACAATACATCAGTTTCTGAGCACATGTGCTGCTTTTAAAAATTGAACATAAAACATGTTTTCATTTCAAACTCCTTTTTTTGTGTGCCAAGTGTAAGTCGTGTAAGTCGTGTGTTTTTTCATAGCTTGGCAGAGGATGCGAGTCATATGTGTGTGTTTTTTCTCCAAAATAAATAGCAACAACTAGAGGGCACTGTAGGTTTCACACATAAGGTGTCACTATTGGCCACTGACAGCAACACAGAAGAAGAAGTGCCGCTCAGTTTTACGCTGGGCTTGGTGGAATTGTTCCAGAGTGGTGCAAAGAATAAAGAATTAAACGGATTTAGTGCTTTGAAGTGATTTAAGGAGTTTAGTTGACTTGTTAGCATGTTTTTTATGCTACGGTGAATAATTGCTCATATGTTGCGCTAATGTGCTATAAGCATAAATGTGTTAACGTAGTGAAGCATGTATATATTCTATTATTGTTGTGTATTCCATTATTATGCTTTGCCATTAAAGATGAAACGTCCGTTCCCTGTTTCCAAACTTTGTTAAATTTCACCCAAAAGTGCCATTTATACTCCAGGACAACTTGAAGTCAGACAAATATATAGACATTAAATTTAAGTTTCCACTAGTTGCAAAACTTTTGGAAGGTTATTGTAATCACACATTAGCCAGACTGCATTTCCCTCTGCTGTCTTATTATTATTATTATTATTATTTCAAATCTACCTTTAAAATTAACCGACAGAGATTGAGTGGGAAAAAAAAACAACATAAAAACATTTTTATTTGGTTTGCTTCGCTTTACCATTCAACTGCCGTAAATCCCCAATAACAATCAGAAGGATGGAAATATTTTAAAAAGAATTTCATATCTTTGCAAAAAGAATCATAACAGACATATCATATTCTTCAATTAATGACAAAAAGAAATAAAAATGAAAGACATCAGCCCTTTTTGACTGCACAGGCCTGAGGTAACTTGGTAAATGTTAAGTTGTAAGGAAATGCCTGATCAGCATGGTTTGGGGGAGAAAATACAATTGTTCAGCTTTTTATTAACCTCTCTGCATGGTGAGACGGACTTTGAGATTGAACATTTAATACTGTTGGTGTCACAACTTGTTTTGAGCCAGATTTGGCAGAGACAATTGTATTCATTCATATCCTTACAGGCAATCTAGTAAACTTTATTTTTAGACATAATTAACAAATTATTTTATTATTATAAATAATTATAATTATTATTATTTGCGTTTCAAATAAATTGAAAAAGGAATTCAAAAAAGATCTGATCTGATTTGATTCTAATGCTTGTTATCCAGTAAAAGCATCAATATGAAACACACCCAAAATAAAGTCAAATTAAATTAAATGGGGTATTTTACCTGCTTATTCTCATGTGTTAGTTATTCAAAAACGCACTTCCAGGTGTGGAAAGGTTCAGCCATAGTGCTGAGGCTACCAAAAAACCCAAAACGCAAAGCTTCCTATGAAAAAAATCAAGAGATTAAAACAATATCCTTAAAAACATCAGCTGTGTTTCATTAAACTGTGATATGCACGACACATTATGTACATGTTTCATGTAATGTGTGTTTCTGTTCCTCCCACCATCATTGTTCCTTCGGTTTAATCGTTTCTTAGCATGTACGAGCAGTTGTCTTTTATCTTGCTGCAAGCGTGTCCTTATGAATGATGAGTGTTGGTCCCTGGTGTTCGATGCTGTTGGTGGTAAATGCTTCAGTGACTGAGAGCTTCTTCATAGAACAGGATGTAATTATAACTCCTGTGTGTGTGTCTTTGTGTGTGTAAAACGTGCTGTATTACTGAAACAGTAATTAAGACTGTGGGAAAAATAGAGCTTCAAATTTGAATTGATTTTTATGCCACATTTTCCTCATTCTTGCTTCTCTTTGATTCTTTTCTTTCTCCCACCTTTTCTCCCCTTTCCCTAAAGCCTTGCCTTCTCCACATCTTCCTTCCCACTTTTATGCAATTCTGCTGACATATAAGCAAAGAGAAAGTAATCATTACCCTTTGGCAAAGGGCTGTAGCCTGCACTGCTTTGTCAGACTGTCTAGTAAAGCATTCTATTAGTGACAACATTTACCTGCCTCTTCTTTGTCTTTCATTTACTTTGTGAACCACTTTCATGTCATCCTCATGTTCTTTTTTGACCACCATACAGATTTTCACCAGCATCCTATGGATCAACAGCACTGGTGGTGGTTGTTGTTGACCAGAGCCACAACAAATCTAGTACGGAAGTTTTGTTGGTGATTGGCCAACAAAATGTGGGTTTTCTACAGGGACTCCGGCTTCCTTCTAGAATCTGTAGAAATGCTTTATAGGTTGATTGATTGCTCTAAATTATCCCAAGGTGAGATTGTAAGTGTGCATGGGTGTGTGAATGTGTGGCTCTGCAACAGAGAGGCGACCTGTCCAGGGTGTACTCGGCCTTTGCTCAACAGTAGCCAGGTTAGGGCTACAGCAGGGATACAGAAGGGATACAGCTGGATGGATGGATGGATGGATGGACAGATGGATGGAGGGATGGATGGATGGATGGACAGACGGATGGAGGGATGGATGGATGGATGATGCTGATAAATGTTCCTTTGGTTTCTTTTGTTTGATCACACAGCTTATACAATAAATGAGACCAAACTTCAAGATAGAAAATGCTCAATTCCAACAGCTTCTCGTATGAATGAATCTCCAAAATGTTCATATTAAGTATTTTTTTCATAAGTCAAATTTTCATTAGAACAATTTTCTCTATTAATAAGTTAAAGAAGGAGACGCCTGACTGCTTTTTGGCGAATCCTATAACATTGAATTGTTGTCCTGAAACACTTGCTATTTGCTGCATTATTGTCAAAGAAATTACCAGCTTGCAACCAAGTCTACATTATCAGATAAAATGAAAACAATTGGGATGGCTCTTTGTTTTTGGCAGTTTTTTTTTTTCCAACACAGAACCCATGCAAATGAGCAGAAGTTAAATACACTGCTAAAAACATAATCTTTGTAAAGTAAAAATACTCATTTCAAGAAAATTCTTATTTTCTATTGTGCAAGAAAAATAATCTTATCAAGAAAGTTTTTCATTAAAAACATAATCTAAGTTTGAAAAAACATGTCCCATAGTAACTAGAATTTTTTTTCTTAAAATAAGTTCTTGGTAAAACCCCTTTTACCTTATCCCATTGGAAGATTTAATTGCTTATATGAAGAATTTGCCAATGTGCTAAGAATTTTTCCAGAAAAAAAAAAATAATCTGAGTGCCCAATAACACAGTTCACAGCTAAATAAAACACAAAATAAAGCATGTTTCAAAGATGAAATAAGCCAAATTGTTCGCCAAGATAAAAAAAAAGAAAAGGAAAAAGCCTGCTCATACAAAAAGATCTTCAAGGATGTTTTAAAAGCCTCAGCTGAGTCAACAGAGCACAGGGACAGAGCATTAAGGAGCCATCACATGGAACGCTGAATCCTCGAGTTTAAAAGTGTGTGATAGAGCCAACCATGACACACTGATGATCTAAGAGCACAAGAAGATTTATGGACTTTAAAAGCATAGCGGTTCAGTGTGGAGCCTGACTATGTAGAGCTCTAAAAGGAAGAACTAAAATTTCAAACGAATTCTAAAATTAATTGGGATCCAGTGAAGAGCAGCTACAACTGCAGTGATGTGTGCTCTTTTACTAGGATGGCTTAATGGACCATTATCCAGCTGTGACAACATGAAAGTGTGATCTTGGATACCAGAGACCTCAACTTGAAGATGTTCCTCAATTGGAAAAAAAAACTGTTTCTGATTAACACTTGTAACATGGTGACCAAGTGGCCTTTCTAAGTCAAGCATTATGGAGGCTCCGGAGGGGTAGACTGGATAGATGGGGCAAGAAAACCACTTTGTAGAGTCTGATCACCATAGGAGTGATGGACCTTCTTGCCACAAACTGGCAGATCAGCTCTCTAAAGCCATGTTCACCCCCCAACCCCAAGTATTTTTATAAATATATATGTATATAAATATATATGTATTTTTCAAGCAATGTTGTTGGGAAACTCCTCTGTTTAAAGCTTTGTATATTAGAAAAATTGCTTTTTCTGTGTACTCATCGTATTATCTGGAGACATATTCCCATTTACAGTCAAAGTACCTGCAGTAATGACACTGGCTAATGGAGTGGAACCCTTCCTGTGTACTGGGAGCTTCTCTTGGGGTTAATGAGGTGATTGTGTGTGAAATGTGGCTGTGTTTGTGTGTGTGTGATGAAGGAAAGGTTAAACTTGTTCCTGGGGGTGTTTTAGGAATAAATTAAAACAAGAACAGTCTATTGTTTGAGGTGGATGAATTATATTACTGCTACCGTCAGCTGAACGGAAGAATCAGCAGGCGTGACGGCAAAGAAAGCTTAAAGTTCTGAGCCAAACATTCATTCAGAGCTGATCATGAGTCGGTCCTGTTACGACTCCCCTCAGTTACTGCTGGTGGTGCTGAACGCTTCTTTAAGGACTGAGCATCCCGGATAACCCGGACTTGGTCATGGTTCCATTTTCTTTGATCAGTTGTTGAGGGTCATTAATGCTAAGCAATCACTGATTTGCATTCCAGATGACTGGTTGAAATCCTGCTATGTCAGACAATGTTTTCTGCTCAAATTATTACTTTCCAAGGTCCACGGAGGATGTGCAGCAATGTGACCTAAGAGCAATGGAATCACTGCACAACAATGAGGCTGTTACCCTTAACCCTGATACATGTAGGGGTACAAAAATACAGAATGCTGATTACAGCATGACAGATCTTCTATATTCATTAATGTAAGCTTGCAAACACTGCAAATGCCAGCATGTAGCAACACGAAAATCAGCTTCTTGCAAAGAATAAACATTAAAAAAAAAATCACAACCATCAGACCAACCGTATATTTTTGTACGTACTGCATTGAAAAATTTTGTGTCACTCAGTTTGACCTCTTTGGTCTTTGGTGGGTAGATGAATGCAGACGCGCTAACTGTCACACGATTCTTTTGTTTACATTTTACGGTGTTTATGAGCTGTGCTCACATTAACATCAATGTCAACACTTTTATAAAGGATACGTGCTGTTCCAACTATGTTTTCCTTTGGAGAAAACCTCTACTGCAATTATAAATACAGAACTTGATTGGAAATTAAGTCAGCAATTGTGAGTAATATTTCAACAAGCTGTATTTTTAGCCCAAAAAATGAATTATTGATAATAATAGCATTGAACAGATGTTATGCTGTCTCCTTTTTCATAGTGGAACATTCCACTCTGATTGTCCTTTGAAACTACCTCTGGAGGTGGATGTGAGACCCAGGAAAATGTTAGGATGTTGTGGAATGGCACCTTTCGTGTTGCACAGAGAGGTGTAAAAAAGACGCCTCAGAAGCGAAAACAAAAAGCCCCGTGGACAAGGCCTAAGACTCAATGAGAGATGGAGCAAAGACTGATTTCAGGTGTGCTTTTATTTTACACATTTAGGGTTAGGTTACCTTGAAAGAGGCTATTCAGAGCAACATTCAGCTCCATATTTTTCTCTTCATGTTTGACTTACTTTTGACTTACAATGAGATAAAAGAGTTTTGTTTTATGTAACATAAAGGATGTAGCTGGATGTTTCTCTTTTCTTATTTCTGTTGTAAATGTCTCCTATTGTCATCATTATCTGTTTACTTTTCGCTCACTCATTATATACATTCACTTCAGTGAGTTTTGTCTGGCATACTAAAAAATAATTATCTGATGTAAAAGCTGTACTTTAACTAAAAAAAAAAACATAATAAAAAATGAGCTAATGTAGATAGTAAACCTGTATAAGTGTTTCAGATGCATGAGATATTTGGACACAAAGTGCACACAAACTTCTTGATATTATTGCTCTGTTCTTCTTCAGATAAACTAGATATTTATGCTAAAGGATTGTCATAAAAAAACAAAACCACCTGATGTTCAGCCGTTTTTTTTGACAAACCAAAGATAAAATATTTAAATTGTGTATAAATAGGAAGGTAGGAAATGTTTTAGGTTGTAAAACAGGTTTGGTACAAATTTCTAGAAGATATTTTACCATTTCGAGTAAGAACATTTTTTACTTTTGGTTCTTTAAAAAGTGAGAAAATCCAAACCTTTCATATTTTTTTTATGAACTTCAGTGTTACCAAATTGCTTCAAAAGTTAAATATAATACATATGATATAAATTTTTTAAAAAATAAATATTGATTACTGGCAGAAATCCTAGTATAGCCATGATGTCATAGTCTGCTTCCAAAAGGACTGATGCAGTGGTGTTGATTTCTTTTCCACACAAGATAGTTAATCCACATCCAGAACTAATCAGCTAATCTAAGATTTATCCCTGAAAATCTGTGAAAAAAAGCTTTCTGTTTATGATTAATCTTAATAAACTGGATGAACTATTACTATCATGGACAAAGCATTTCTGTGATTAAACTTGAATAAAGTAAAATCATGTCACCATTACTGAAATCATGTTTTTCTACACACACACACCCACGCACGCATGCACACACACACACAGGAGTCATCACTGTTGAAAAGCTTGGAATTTTAGCCAATTTGTGCTCTTCTGAGATCCATTTATAAAATGAGCTATATGTTTTTGTTCTCAGGTGGTGAAAGTAGCAGTTGCCTGGCTCACCATCCAAGCCAAGGGATCCCACTTTCTTGCTTTCTGTTTCTGTGCTGTAATAGAAATGTTAATTCTAAACATCCTAAACATGTGATATGGATGGGGATGTAATTGCAGTGTAAAATAGCTTTTTATATTGTCAATGTTTCCATAGCAACTGTACTGTGCTGCCCACAGATGTGCATGATGGGTAATCGGCTTAGTATGCTGAGGCGCTGGCCAATGCAAATGACCAAATAAAGGCAAAAATTTGAAAAATGTAATGGATTATGTCTACCTCACTTCTTTTATGTGCAGCGATAGATTAATTCCCATTCTAATTTACTTGATATTTTTAATTGTGGAAAAAAAACAAACACTTTTTCCCAATATTTTTTTGCTAACAGTTCAATGCCTCTCAGAATTCAAAACACACAGACCTCTAAAGGCTGTGTTCAGCTTGTCTGTAAGGTTTAGGGTTCAGGTTTGAGGATTTTCAAGTCCTTTTTACAACGGTTTTGTTGTAGTTTTCTTATATTTGCCTTAACACTGAAGGGTGTTGTAAAGGATCGACATGATAGAAGGCCCACTCTCTGTTAGCACCAATGTGTTTTCATCATTTTGTATGGATTGGGTCATTTTAGTTTACTTCTTTATTAATTTTAAATGCCATTTAACAGGATTTGTTAAGTTTGTGAGGCTGTTTGGATTCCTCACGTTTACCACAGACTTAAGTTTTCAACCACTGTCTCTGTTTGCAGTTATTTTGCTCTGTATGAGGTTTGTACACATTTTTTTTCTCTTTGATTGAAGTCTGTTTTCAGGTTTCCAATCCCCCCTGACCTCTTGTCACAGTCTCACATGGTTTCATTTGTTAATTAATCCGCAGCTGTCTTCAATTAAGTCAAACAGCATTAGTAAACAGGGCATTTTCTATTTTCCTTTCCAGTTCAGCCTAGTCAAAATAAGGAACACATTTGATTTTTTTCAAATTTTCGTCCCCTTTCCTAATGTTTTGTGCAATTGAAGTTGTCACACTTGAGTTAAATGATACAAGTTTCCTCTTTCCCCCACCCAAAAGAAAATTAAAGTAGAAAAAAAACATTTTAATTTTTTGGAGGAAGTTTTCCAAATCTGTTAGGTTGGCCGGCACCCACGTAGGACACATCGCATTTCTGTGATAATCTTAACATAAACGTGAGTAAGAGTGGGTGTCAAAATACAGTTATGTATTTTGTGTTGGGTAATTTACTTTCAAAGAGTAATTGATTATTTTACATTAGTACCTGGATGAAATTGTAACTAAAGTACTTTTCTCATTCCCAGATGTAAAAAGTAATTTCCTGCACTCTACTTTACTTTACTATTTTTCCACTCATACACATTCTCAAGGAATAAAGCTAAAACAAACAAGAAAGCAGGTTAAAATCCACAAAATAAAATCATAGAGGCTATACAGGTCAATCAGGTTTTCAGCACAATCTCATTAATTTCAACACATGAACATGAAAAAAATATACATTGTATATTAGAATCCTACATGGTGTAGAGACCGGTTGCTCATTGACACTAGGGCAGTAGAAATATTATTTTTATCCAAGACAAAACTTGCGCTTAATTGAAATGTTTTTGCCATCATTTTTAACAAGTTGGAAATCATTTGAACATCTCCAGTTGCAGAATGCTGCTATGAATTAATCCACGTTCATATTTACACTCTTCATCTTACTTTGACCAATCTCCAAATTTGCATTAGCGTCAGTAACTCTGTTTTTTAACCACAAGACAATGTCAGCTCCAACTGTTATATTACTCCCTAATGGTTTCACTACACCAAAATGTGAGTAATAAAGTAATGAGGGTTTTGGTAGTCTAGTAATTGTAATTTATTTACCAAAATTTGAACTGTAATTCTTTACATTAGTCCATTACTGACAAAAGTAATTAGGTTACAGTAATTGGTTACTTTGTAATTCATTACCCCCAACACAGTATATATTAGACTCACAAGTGTTTTTTTTTTTATTTACAATTTAATTTATTTCAATATTGGCTTTTAAAAAAAATACATTTCAGTTAAGAATTGAAGAATTTAAGATAGATATTGAATTAAACTAAACAAATGTGGAAGTTATAATTAATAACATCAAGTCATTTTATTAGGGATAACTGAAAACGGCCTTTTCTCTGGAAAAATGAATTCCTAACTAACACGCTTTGCAAGTGCCTTTTAATTGTTGTTATTCGACTGTTTGTAAACCTAGACCATGGATCTCCTGTTACCTGACGATGTTAGGTTTCTGTGCTGGGGTTTTTCTTTTTGGAGGGGGGTGTATGTTCTTTTTTCAGATCTTTAAATATATATATTTTTTCTTTTGTGTTATTAATTTTTGTTTTGCTCCTCTTAAAGTGTAAAGCACACCATCATATTTCTGTGATGGTGCAAATTAATTTTCCGTCATACGAACTGACATTCTGTTGGGTTCTCATTCTCTAAGAGTATTAATACTTCAGCACAGCACTGTGGCTAAATCCTGGATTAAATAGAGACAAAAACTAACATGTTCAGACAGGGACAGGTGCTATTTTAGACAGAAATATTTAGAGTATCACTTTGATGTTTTCTGATGAAGGAAGGCAGTGAAATATGAGAGGATCAAAAACATACAGCAATGATGACAGTATTTCAACTGCAACTAAACCTTGATTCCGATTTGGAATGACCAAATTTTGTAACCAGAAATATTGTAGTTTATATTGTATTTATATTATATTTATAATGTAGCTTCTGTGTCCTCCTATAGTCCAAAATATGTTTCTGGGGCCAATTGATGATATTTTGTGTTTGTTGTTTGTTTAGGTATGACCTGAGCTGACCAGTAGAATCTTGGTAGGCGCCAGCATCCCCGCAACCCTAAGTGGGTTCAGAAATATGGATGTAGATAAAATGATCAGTCTTGTGAGTAAAATCATTGTAACCACAAGAGGGCATCAGCATCACACAAAACATTACAAGGCAGACAAGAAGTGATGAAAGGAGAAGTGACACAAGAAAAGATGAGTTTAAAGAGGAGCTGTAGGGATACAAAGTGAGAGGAAATAAGAAATAGATTAGGTTTAAAAGCAAAGGAAACGCAGGGAAAGTATAGACATAGTAAATGAGATAGCGGAAGAAACAAAGAGTCCACAGGTGAAAAACATGAAGAGACAGCTTTCCAATAGTTATCCTGAATTCTTTTTTGATTATACGAATGAATGCTAATATGTGAACAAATTCCAAACATTCTTTATTGTGTCTGGACTCCTTAAAACAGAAAAAAACTTGGCATCAGAACAGTTAGTTCCTTTTTTTACAGTCATTCAGTTTTTCAACACTCTGCTCACAGTGAGGTAAACCCAAACAGAACCTCATGAGGTCACCTTTTCTGTCCAGTTATTTTAGTAAGTCACTTTTCGACATAGTGTGTAAGATCAGTTGTTTCCAGGGTTTTTCTTAAACATAATCATTTAAAATAAAGACACGTTGTGGGTTTTATGGTCTGTTTTTCTATATATTCTTTTTTTGATAGTTCTATGCAATCTATTATGACCTATTCCTTAAAAAAATCATTTGGTTTCTCTTCAGTTTGGAAACAAACTGTGTCCCAGATGTTTGGTGTTCCAGCACAAAGAAAGCAGCTTTGTCTTCACCTTCCTAGCTGCAGCAGTGGTTGGCGGCCTCCTGTGCAAGGAGGACTGGTGCGCAAAAGCTCATCTGTAAACTGGAGAGCTGGGCAAGATTCCCTGTTTTTCTACACAAGCGTATTTGTTATCTGGGAATACCAGACTTGCAGGTTCCTGCAGCAGAATGCTCAGAGTTACCAAATCAAAGTAAACATTATTGTTCAGATTCCAAAGAAAGCATGTCACGTTTCTCTCAGCAAAATCTTAATCTGCTTTAATTCCAAAAAGTGCGTCACACTGCAGAATGCCTCAAATGCTGGCTTGTCCACTTTCACTGCCTGCAGCAAATAAATTGTTGATTGTATATTTGACTTCTCTGGTCAAAAGCTGTGGATTTTTTACTGAGGAAGGGAGCGACCTACATGCCATCTAAGCAATAATAGTGAGCACACAAAATTCAGGATTTATTAGAAACATTGGTTGTGTCAGAATTCTTTCACTACTCCCTACATAGTTTCCAAATATAGTGTTTTTGCCATTTTGTGGATCTGTCTGAATCTAGCCCCTGCGACACACTGGCGACCAGTCAAGGGGTGTCCCCTGCCTTCGCCCATGAGTAGCCGGGTTAGGCTCCCGCAGCCCCGTGACCCCGAAAGGGATAAAGCGGTTCAGAAAATGAATGAATGAATGAATCTACAATTTCCCAGACGTCTCTGTGTAAAACTGGTGGGCAGAAATGCTCACTAGATTGGTGAATATTAACCACAATACATTGTGTTTGAACAATTTAGGTGAGGAATTAAAAAGAAAATAACATATTTTTGCTATAATTCATTCACATTTTCATCATCAGAACACAATGCATTCCTAAATAGTCTTTGTAAATGATTAATTAGGTTTTTCTGTCATGAAATCTGTAGCATCATATTTGCAATTAAAAAAAGTAGTTTAGTCCAAATTACTTTTAAATCCAAGGAACTGATAATTCTGCATGATATAGTTGGGGAGTAGGAAAGACATTTGGAAATAGTCATTGCACCACAAATTATATAGTCTTTGAAATTTGTCAAAAGAATTTTCATAGTTGGTTTTGTGTATTTTATTTTCAAGGTTCAACAATTAAGCTAAATAAAGATCTTGAGCTGCATCCATATGTCTGACATGGAGCAACATAGTAGGAAAAAGGGCCTTTACACAAAAACCTCCTGAAACATTGCATTTCCTTTACCAGCAGGGTGCACTCATTTGTTGGTAGCAGGATATCACTCCTCACACATTTGTACTGCTGAAGGTTTAACATTTAAAACGAACCTACAGAGCACACCACAGAAACATGTGTCATCTCCCATTTTGACAGATGTGAGTATTGTCAGGAATAGAAACTTTACAAATGTGTATTTAACAAAAAAGGTATAAATTAATGGATAGATTTGAATAGATAGAATACAGGAAATGATGTAGTCATTTCACATTTCGACTTGAACTGACAGATAGCGACCAGAGTGATTGATAGCAGATGTGATGGAGAGCTCGGGGAACGCGGCTTCATCCAAGGCCCAGTGTGTGATCATCACCTCCCCAGTGTGGCAGAAAAAGCACAGATATTTAAGGGATCTGCCGCATGAGGGCGAGTTGATCACAGTGCCAACTGGAGCCTCTTTGAAGCAGCTTGCAGAGGAGAGGGCATAAGTGGGGAAATAGCATGGTTACAAGGGAAAGCACAGAAACAGGAAAAGAATGTAGTGGAAGAGTGGAGCTGAAGAGACAAATTATAGAAAAAATTATACGGATATCAAATAATACAATATAAACATAGCTAAAGACATACACAGTAAGTACTGCAGCCTATTAGTGCATGACCTGTTTTCACAGTAGCAGTGTCCTTGGTGCATGGTTTGGATAATTTGCTACATCCAGTTGTTTATTCTGCTGTAACCTGTTTTTGGAAAAACATCAAATTCCCATGAGACCCTGGAAAAACACCACTTGTTTGTTTCTGGTTTAAACACTGAAAACATTGTTTATTAGTTTGTGGTCCCATAGGCCTCTATTGCCTTCATAAGACAAGAGAATCTTATTCTTTGAAATTCTTTGAAAAGGAAAAGATTAAAAAATCAGTTTACAGATGAGACATTCTTTTTAAAATGTAAAAATTAGACTTTATTGCCATCATTTATCCTTTCAAAATAACAGAAAACAAAATAATGGTCAGTGCAAAAGTTTGGGCACCCTGCAGAGTTAGTACCTTAGACTGCCCCCTTACCCCTTACATGAGTAAGCTTGTAAACACTTTCTGTATCCAGCCAGGAGTCTCTCAGTTCTTGTTTGAGGAATCATCATCCATTCTTTTTTCCAAAAGTTTTCCAGTTCTTTGAGATTGCTGGGATGTCTGTTCTGCACTGCTCTTGTCAGGTCTATCCATAGATTTTCAATGATGTTGAGGTCAGGTCATTGGGAAGGTCACTGCAAAACCTTCAGTTTCTGTATCTTAATGTAAGAGCGTGGATTTTTGAGGTGTGTTTAGGATCATTATCCATTTGTAGAAGTCATCCTCTCTTCAACTTCAACTTTTTCACTGATGGCATCAAGTTAGAGTCCAAAATTTGCTGAAATTTGATGGAATCCCTTCTTCCTTCTACTTATGATATGTTTCCATTACCGCTGGCTGCAATACAAACCCAAAGCAGGATTGATCCACCACCATGCTTAACAGCTGGACTGAGGTTTTTTTCATTGAACTCTGGACCCCTTCTTCTCCAAAAAGTTCCATTTGAACCTCTTTGGTCCACAGAAGTTTTTTTCCAAAATGTAACAGGCTTGTTTAGATGTTCATTTGTGAGCTTCAAACGTTGAATTTTGTGGTGAGGTCGTAGAAGAGGTTTTCTTCTGATGACTCTTTCATGAACACCATATTTGTACAAGTATATTGACAGTAGAACAGTAAACCACATCTCCAGAGTTTGCAGGTCTTTCTGGAGGGATCCTGCAGTCAAACATGGGTTTTGATTTGCTTTTCTCACAATCCTGCGAGCTGATCTGTCTGAAATTTTTCTTGGTCTTCCAGATTTTGCTTTAACTTCCACTGTTCCTGTTGACTGCCATCTCTTATTGACATTTCGAACAGAGGATATTGGCATTTTCACGATCGTCTTATAGCCTACTCCTGCTTTGTGAGCATCAGCTATTATTTACCTGGGGTGCCCAAACTTTCAATTTCCACTGTAATTGTGACTATGCTGTTTTTTAAGAAATAAAAGATACATTTGTTTTCTATGACGTGGTTTTTGCAGAGCAAAAGGACTTCATCAGAGGGAATATTTGAGCTATTCAAACATACAGTTTTGAGCCAAATACCAGCTCAGTAACATTTTAAAAACACAAAAAACACTGTTTTCATTGAAGTGGGTCTTAAAGTGATTTCAGTCTGCTCATGCTGTCACCCAGCCAGCTGTGTCCAGCAATGTTTAGTTGGTGGTAGGAGAAGTCAGTGAACAAAATTCACCTTAGGCTTTATTTATGTCTTTCACAATTCTTTGGTAAAGTCAGAAATGATTCATCCATTGCACACATGTCTTTGATTTAGACCATCAATCTCAAGCCGAGCTTTCACACCTGCCAAAGGAGGCCACTTTGTTAATCACAGAGTTTCTACAGTAGTATTTTATTGTGAAAGGGATTTGTTAATGTAATTCTTGTTGGTGTTATTTGTCAAAAATGCTACATTTTCGAAAACACATTTTTTAAGCAAAAACCTCAAAGGCACGTGTGACAAATGCATAAAAAAGACACTTTAAACCCTCAGGTCACAGTGTTAATTAGCCAGCTAAACATCTCAGCAGGGAGTTAATTAGAAAGCCTGTCACCTCCACCAGCCTGCAGACAACATTGTTTCTTTGTCTGCACACAGCCTTTATCACAGCGTGCACAAAAAGACACAACCAGGTGTGTGTATGCAATTGGCTAAAAAAAAAAACAAAATAGCAAGCTAAATCTCCGCATTATTGAATGATTTCTGTGAGGTACTCATTCGGGAGGAGGGTCCAAAACCATCTGGGGGAGTCTTGTAAAACATTTGCCTGCACTTATCAAGAAAATACAGACAGTTCAGGATTTCAACAGACATGTGAAGAATTGTATCCTATCCTGTCAGAGATGCTATGAGTTCCTCACAAGTTTCTCTAGTTTATCAATTACTCTTCCTGATTACTAGAAAATATAGAAATATGATCACATCTCCACTGTTTTATCCTCCCTACACTGGTTGCCTGTTCATTTTAGAATTCACTTTAAGATTCTTTTATTTGGTTTTAAATCCTCACATGGCTTGGTACCGGTTTACCTCTCTGAGCTGCTGCAGCCTCATGTCCCCTCCCGTCCTCTTAGATCAGCTCCTTCTAAAAGTACCGAAAACAAAACTCAAAGTTGGAGGGGACCGTGCTTTTGCTGCAGCAGCTCCAAAACTCTGGATCTATCTTTCAATTCACATTAGAAAGTCTTCATCATTGCCTCTCTTAAAACCCACTTTTTAAATTTGGCTTTAAATTCACAGTGAAGAGGTTTTCTCTCTGTCTTTCTTTTATTCCAACGCATTTCAATGTATTCTCCTTTATGTAATGTTTGTGATATGTTTCTTTTTTTAACAATGTTACCGTGTACACTTTTAATCTATTTTTATCTGATTCCTTAAATATTTTTATTTTCTGTTATTCCACAGCACTTCCGGTCTGTATGGGCTTTATAAATAAAGTTGTTTGGCTTTATTATTATTATTGTTCTTGTAATTAAGGCTCCTGGATATTTCCATCCGGGTCCATCTGTTCATCCATAGATACTTCAATCTATAAATCCATACATTCATACATGCATCTTCCAAACGCGCCTAATCACTTCTGGAGTAACAGAGCTGCTGGAGCCTATCCCAGCTAGGTTTGGGTAAAGGCAGGGTCCCTCCTGGATAGGTTGCCAGGGTCTCCACTGTTTCAAGTTTTAGGAAATAATTGCATCAAAGAATTTGAATCTTTTTGAGTCTTTAGAATCAGGTCAGATTCAGAATGTGACAGTCATAAAAAATTAAAAGTGCGACATACAGTAACATTTGTTCTCTACAGTAATTATCCCTAAAGTGTTGCACATTATTACTTTTGTTTGTTTAGATTAATTATTTGAGCCCACTGGAAAGACCTCCACAGCAATATAGATCCAGTCTCAACTTCTAATTTACATCTAAAACTGTCATTAATATTCCACCATCCAGTACCCACGCGTTACCTCTGTAATTATGAATCTTATTTACAGCTTCATTTAGTTTGTGCTTCTATATCATTTAAGTCATTAGTGGTTCATGAATTTCCTGGCTTCATCACTGAAGCGTTTTTGCTGTGAACAGTGTGACTTCGTCTGAGCATTTTTTGCAGAAAAAAAAGCTGCTTGTTGATTCCTGTGATGGTAAATTCCTTCCAATGATTAGTAATCTTTATTTGCTTTGTTTCTGCTGAGAAGAAATCCATCGGACTCACACACTCTCCTAAGATGATCCCAGTGAGCAAAAGATGGAGAGATTCTGAATACAGAGAAGGGAGGATTCAGTGACTTAAGATTCAGAACACACTCACATGTAATTTCAGAATCAAGAGCCCACAGAAGACATCACCATATTGGTCGGCAGATTAAAAAAAAACTAAAACCAACAACACAACATTTTATAACAAAAAGTCAACCCTCCGTCTAACTAGATACCTTAAGAAGAAGATTCCCGCATCATAATAACATTTGATCATTTGTGCAGTTCAGAGCTCAGGTTGTGCGTCAATGGAAAGTCTGCCTGATCACCAAGTAAAGTCCAATCTTGATATCAGATCTTTGAAGCTCAAACAGCAGGAGTGGAAATTGATTTGTTTACAATGACAGTTTCATAATTTTGTTAACAACTTAATTTCCTTAAATGTAAAAATTTGACTCGTAAGACTGGTGGTATGAAAGTTACATCTTGATGTGGACTGGAAGAATTAGTTTAAAGTTTCACTCCAATCATCTTTTGTAAATGCCTTCCCAGTGGTTTTTAATTAGGATTGTGCAGTTCTTAGCCAAAATAATGCATAGGACATAGTTGGATAATACACAATGTTCATTGGAGTAGTGGGTCTATGTTTATATATTCTACAGTACGCAGATATCAAGAGAAATAGGTGACAGAGTGAATAGCAGGAAGACTTGCCGACCAGCAGGAATGCTGCACGGAAAGATGGGATGTCAAAGCAGGAAACAGAAGTAACAAGAACATTGTACCCCTTTACTGCACGAAGATGAAATGGCAAATAGTTCTAGAAAACCTTAGGAAGAAACAGACTTTTTTGTTAACTTCAGTTCTGAATAAGGCACAGCTTTTTAAACTTGCTTGTCTTCTTATAATAGCCAGATATGTGCGTAAAAATGTTAAAAAGAAAGAGGCACTTTAAAGATGCGTGTGAGTCCTTATTGTATTCAGATGGTTTTATGGCCATTCATCGATGGAACGATTTTAATAAAACTAAGTTTTCCTAAAAGAACTGAATGAGAGCAGTGGGAAAATAAGCATGAAGACGCTACTTGAAGAATAACCTTAACCTTTGTCATTTTTATTAAATAAAGTAACTATAAAATAAGATTAAACAGAGACTGACATTAATTTAATGCTCCGTTTTCTTTCTTTTTTTTTTGTTAAAAGTGTTATCATGACTGAAAGTACCTCATATTTTTATATAGACATAATGATTACATCATGATTTTCCCCCAAAAAATGCTCTGTATTTAGAATGTGGTAAAAAATTAATAGCAACAAATACTTTACTTCTGCGCGTCTTAAAAACTGAAGCAGACTTTTTGATTTTGGCTATAATTGCATAATCCTTCTTAAAAGACAATTGGGAAAAAATTACAATAAAATAAAATATAGTTGGAGGGGGACTTTACAGCATTAGCATTTTTCCTTAAATCCAAAGAGCCTCAATTGAGGGTCAAAAGAGCCTGATGTGGCTCCAGAGCCTCAGGTTGCAGACTACTGGTATAGTCTATGTCTTCATCTGTGCTAAATGATTCAGACTGAACAGCTCAGTCTTTGTTTTGTGCCAGATTATGAAGTACATTTGTTTTGTTACTGTAATTACACTCAGACATGGAGTGTCGGGTCTGCTTGCAGAGATTAAACATGGCACTGTTCCTAAAATGTAAGAATATTAAGGATGTAAAACAAGACGGAGGACATCAGGTTGTCTATTGCGACAAATCTGTTCGGCATAAAGGCAAATTTAGGTCAGGAGACCAGATTTAGAAAAGAAAATACATTGACAAAGGGGTTGATGTGGTCTGGGGAGGCAGTTTAGTGTCTGATGGAGTCAATGTTTGTCAACCTAGACATAAATAGGCACATTTTGGTGCCATAGGCTAGCTGGGATGTGTCTCGTGCCAGACGGAGTATAGAACGCCATCTACCGTACTTGCATAAATAGTTACCTGTACTGGGGCACAAACAATAAAGTAGGGAATAAAAAAGTGTTTCAAATGGAAAATTATTCATGAGCCCGTAAGGCTGTTTGGAGAACCTGGGTGTGTTCGAATTGGAGGTTTCCAACTCTGAAAAACAAATCTAAAATATAATTTAATACAAAGTGTGACTAAAGACATGAAAACTCAAAATCTGCACTAAGGAGACTACACTTCTTACAAGGCAAGGCAGGGTTCTGAGGCTTCTGTTACTGACAGTACAAAAAAAAGAAAGTTTCTTCAGGCAGTTTGTCTTTGTACATGATCTTGACTTTCCAGGGTTGGATGACTGACAGTTGATGGCCCACAGGAGAGTGCCGAATCTTCAAAGGTACATTTGGGCAGGGAAAGCGTGAGTGTCTGACTGGGTGTGTGATCTTTCAAGGAGTAGGCCTCCTGAACAAACAGAACATGCAGAGTGAAACATATGCACAAAGAAACCCACTTTATTGCTGGCAACAGTGTCATTCCAGAGCAGTTCCTATAACCTGGTGAGAGCAGTTAAAGCTTTTTTAAACCTGCATTTTTATCATTTCTGGTATGATAGGATGATCACAAGCTCCCTTCTCTAAGCTCTCAGCAACAGGGAGAGGAAGAGGGGCGTGGTTGCTTTGCACCAATGGTCCCGCCCACAACTTAGAGGCAAATTTCTAAAAAGCTGCTGCCCCAGAATATAACAATTTTTTTTGCCAAAAACGGTATAGCCATAATTAAAAGACACTGGGTCTGATTAGAGTCTGAGATAGGAAAGATAGGAAAGAAGCACACTAAAGTGACAACAGAGATAAGAAAAAAAGAAACAGAAAATCACCAAACATCTGTTGGTGAGATGTGTTAAAAGATGTGTTAATAACACCAATAAGTGGACAGCATGACGGCTGACAAACTCAAAACCCAGAGAACCTCTTTTTCAGTTGGAAAATAACGCTCAGTCATTCCAGCAGTAAGAGAAGGGAGAGCAGCATATCAAGCCCAGTGCCTAGTATCAGATGAAGCCGTGTTCAGCGCACCAACACTGGGCTGTGGATTGCAACATGTCATGTGCATTTATGAATTGCACTTATCCGCTTGGCAGTCAGCATCCTTTATTGGATGCCAGCATAGTGACTGCACTGGGCCAACTGAAAGTTTGGTTCAGGAAGGATAATGGTATCAAGTGTTTATCGGGGCTCAGACCAGGCCTCTCGACTCCACTCATGGCCAGATCTGATGCGAAATTGGAGTTCCTCTGTGTACAAAGCAAGGTTTTAACAGAGATTGCAGTTCAGACTTTTCCTGTACAACATGGGAGCTTGAGCTCAACATTTTTTCTCAGAGTAGAAGCATTCTTACAGCTGAAAAATTGGCATTAAGAAAGAATATTGTAACTAATACATTATAATGAAACTGAAATGTCTTTAAAGTTGTTTTCTATCTGATTCTGAGTCTGCTTCAGACAAGAAGCCTTTGTTTCTAACAGACAAATGCATTTTGTACTAAAGCATTTTGCTGCTGTGTGTCTGTTATTTTCATGACAAACAAAGTAAGACAAAACGAAATTGAAATCAGGTTTGTGTTGGATTTCAAATAAATGCTTTAAAATAATCTATTTCTAGAGATGGCTTACTAGCTAGTTGCAAACATAAAGTGGATCGCCATATTAAACATGTCAAGATGCAGGTTCACTGCTGTGTTACAATTGAACAAACAGAGCTGGAAAAACAAGGATGTGAACTTTCACAAGTAAATTATTACTGTCAGACAACAAAGGAGAACTTCTAGAATACATTTCAGGAAGATATGAGTGAGTTTACTCAGAACAGTGAACGTTTAGGCTGATCATGTAGCCAATTCAGAGCCAATAGTAGCTTTGGACTTTGCTTTATTTCCATGTTTTCCGGGCAGGACCAGCTATGTTTCTTGCTTTATGGAGATTGATGGTATTTGTATGTGTATTCGACCTCAGACCAGACCAGCTGAATTTCAAAACATTACTAAGCGAAGGAAAAAAAACTAACCAGGATTTCCTCAGTGGCATCAAGTGGAAAAGGAAGAGCCCAGCACCACATCCCTGACCGGTGGGCAGGACATGTGGCGTACGGAAATGCGCCTGCCTGGTGTCATGCGAGTGCCTGAATCCTTCTGACAGAAGCCAGGTGAGATCCACTGTTAAAACAGGATCCCTCAGCCAAGTGCATTTGCCCTGTGGTGGTACGTTGCTACCGGCTCATACTCGATAAGCCCTGGCCGCTGAGTGCTCAGTGATAGTTGATGTTTATGTAACACCTCAGACTTCAGAAAACGGGATGAACTGACAGTGTACAGAGAAGCTTCTTGATTCCCTCTTTTACAGTCATAAATTAGTCTTTCTATTACCATCTTTGTTACTTCTTTCCCTCCTTCGGAAAACTCGTGTACAGCTTCAGTTAACACAGTTTTGTGCTGTTTTTTTTTTTGTTTTATTTATTTTGATGGCTTTTTTAAATATATATTTTTTCTTACTATTATTTATTTTAATTCTGCAAAGCACTTTGAGATGCTTTGTTGTTGGCAAAGTGCAATATAAATAAAGCTGAATTTGAATTATTCTTCAAATGTAGAGAACATTCTTGCACAAGTTGTTTTAGCTGTGAGTTGAATTACTGTTGCCACAAATGCTGCTAAGCAAGCCGAAAGACACAGCTATGTGCTGATCTCAGAAAAGCTGTTAGCTGTCTGTCATGCTCCAGCAAAGGCACAGCTCCTAACTTGCTTCCCTTTAATTCTCCTGTCATCCTTCAGTGCAATCAAGCTCATCACCTGTGTCCCTGTGCATATATGGGTTTGACAGGGGCTTGATCTGTGCGGCTGTTGGGGGGTTTTGGGTTGGCTTGGCAGGTGGAGGATTCACCTTTGAAAAAGTTAGTAGTAAGTAAAAATCTGTTTCTGATAATTTTCGAGTAGAAATGGCCCCTTTTAAAAAGACTCACATTTTTACTGAGATTGCTGCTATGGGCTAGATCTGCGAGTGGCACCTCTTAAATTTAATACCTCTAATGGTTGTAAAGCTTTAACACATTATATCTGTTTGAGCCCTGCACTTAGATTCTTGAAGCTAAAACTGTCAGAAATCTTATAATCCCTTTTATCACCAGCAACCAACTGAATATTACAATGAGAAAATTCTAAACAGTTGCACAAAAACAGGGTGTCATTTGATCTCATTGTTATGAACTTCCCCCTACCCTTCTCTACCAAACTGAACAATGGTGGCACTGTCTATTTTTTATCCATTCCTTTTTGACAAACCACACTTAAATTGAAAACGAGAAGTTATGCAAATGACTCCACACTTTGTGACCCTTTGCAAAATTAGCAGACTGTCCCTGTTAGATCTTAGCTGACTGTCCAAGACTGACCATCAAAAAAAGGAGTAGAATTGAGCCACCTAGTCCCAAACTTTATGAATGCCACCATTCAATTAAAAACATAACCAGATTAATCAAACTATTGGATTGTGATTAATCACGATTAATCCCAATGTTTTACTTGGTAAATTGTGTATAACAATATGCAGCTTTCGAACAAAAAAAAAAAGGCCTGAGAGAATTTTTTTCTTTATTTCTGTTGTCTAAAATGTTTTAATTTGTAAAGTGTTAGATATGTCATTTGTGTGCTCAAAACACATCAACAGTAATATAAGCAGAACTCTACAAAATTGTAAAGACTTCTATGTCTGCAGTATTACTCCAAGAAAACAGTCTGCTTTTTGTTAAAAAGAGAAACTAGAATAAAGTACTAATAATTGATTGAATATACATTTCCTTTGTAAGTAACTATGTTATCAACTGAAAAAAACCCAAAGAAGTGTGTATTTGTTCCAGAAATTGATGCACGCCTTGGAAGCCTGAACCATCAGATTCAAAGCAGAAGATGTTCACTTCTGACGTGTGATTAATCTGCGTTAATAAATAATAACGTGTTTTTTTTCTTTTTTCAATTAATTGCATGCGTTAACGTTGACAGCCCTAATAAAAAAGACAACCTCATTCACTTTTAATGCTTTAATATATCCAAACAGAATTGGATGCATTTTTTTTACATTATTAATTAAAAAACATGATTAGTAATCACGTTTAGTAAATGGGTTTTCTTTGAGGTGCTTTGCATGTACAATAGACAGCCACTTTTTTGGATGAAGAAAAAAAATATGGGTCAGAATTTAGGCTCTAGATTTCACAGTGACAATGACTCAATGTTTTGCCGAACTGTCGAGCGTTTCTCCAACTATAAACCCCACAGCATCTATATGTGACCTTAATTAGATGAAAAACGTGTTTCAAATTAGGTTGTTGACATTGTTAGCATGCATTGTGCATCTTTCACCTTGAAAAACTCAAAATAATCCCAAACTAAAGTAAAGCTCTAGGTACACTTTTTTTGGATTCAAGATAAGCATCTGGGATTTTAGCTTCCAGGCAAATATCACAAAATGAATAATTTATTTATCTGCAAGTTAATAAAAAAAAAAAAATCAAAAGGGGAACTAAGTTAAAAAATAGATATGTATAAAAAAGTAATGGTAAATGTAAGAAAAAAAAGTCTAGAATAAAAAAATGTGTTTTTACTGTATTTGTAGTTTTTCCCATGAGACTGATCAACATAAAACTTTCTTAAATAGATCATATTGATTTTAAAATACAGGGGTGGCCACTGACTTGTTATCGTCATTCCCCTAACAACAACAACAAAAAAGAAGACCATTACCCCATTTTTTATTTTTAATTGAACTTCATGCCACTTAACATTTTTTTGGTAATATATCTGCATGATTTTTTTTTTACTTTTGTACTACCTAGTTTTACTTTTGTCTTTTAGAACCTATTATTTATGTGGAGGAAAACAAATAAACTAAAAAAGAAAAACTTAAGTCTTACCATTAACCAAAATAAGAACCTTTTTACAACTCTCAGTTTTTTTTACTTCCAAAAACAAGCTCTTCTTTCGTTCAAAGTATCATGCAAAAAAGCCAGTCAAGACTTTTTCACTCAGCAGAAAGTTACTGTTTAGTATATTCAAAGCTCATATAATATTGTAGAAGAAAGTGCTGAACATGAAAGGAAGGAAGCTAGAATATATATACACTTCATGAATAAAAAGATACCTCATTTTCTGTGATTACAATTTTTAAGATTAGGATGACAGCGGAGGATATTTTTTAAATGTTGTGTGTGTATGTGGCGTATCACACAATAACATGCACACACAGAGTGAATCTAAAAGCAAAAAATATTCTTCTTTTTGTGAAGAGATCAGTGGAGAATATGCAGACACCCAGATCATATTTAAACTGTGTCTAAAGTTTCTGGATTTAAAAATGATTTCAGATAAAAAGCAACATATTTCCAACGTCAAAAACTCAATCTAATATATATATTTATATATATCAATACATGAACTGTTGTTTTAGCATAAATAAAACCAAACAGAAGCATAAAGAGCAAATAGCCAAAGTATTACATTTGGGCCTTTATATTTTTGGGGTTGCAAAGGAGTTGCTTTGCCAAATTTTGCAGTTTCTATAGCAACACGTAGCTACCCTCTAGTGCTACCCCTTGTTTTTTTTTTTTTCTTTTGCCAACATGTCAATGGGCTGTTTGATGAGCCACTGACTGTCTCACTCCAGTGCTTTGCATCAAATGCAAAGCGAATTTGACATCAATATGTCAAACTTTAGGAAGGCTAAGTTAATCAAAAGATTGTCAAGGGGCAACCTTACGCACAAATCAATACACTTATGCATTATTCAGTCCTGTGTGTTTTACTAAGGTATAGTGATTTTACTAAAAGATTATGATCAATAAAAACTGTCCTGCATTATTGGAAATCTGAGAATTCCTATTCTGAGCATGAAGTCAACTTCTTTATCTGAAAGATGCTGCATGACATAAGTCAGTGGTTCTAGTACATAAAAGATTTGATCAAACCTGATCTTGAGCTGGGGTTTCTTCTTTTCTTAATTAGTGAGTGGGTGGTCTATTAAAAAAAATATATAAAAAAAATATAAATTAAAATGTATATATGTGTGTGTGAGTGTGTTGTTTTATGTTTATTTGCTTTCTTTTTTTATGTTGTATGTTTTCTAAAAAAATAACAACAGTGAAGTACTAAAAATCGATTTAATATTTGCCAGAGCCTGAACCGGCAGAGGACGGTTGCTTCGCTGAGTGAAATTAATTTGTTGTAATAAATATTATTGTGAAGCACTTAGGTATACAGCAGTTTCACCATCATAAAATGACACTGTTTTTTGTCAACCGGGACTGAAAGTTTTCCTTGAAATATCATATTATACTCAAACAAAATGCTGGATGGCATATAAAGCATTGTTTCTGTATTCTTTCTGCAGTCTAATTTCCCCTCAACACCCTCAAGAAAGAACAAAAAAGGGAAAAAAAAGTTACAGGATCTGCAGACAAAGTCTAATGCTAAAGGAAGCTATTTTTGTCTACTTGAATCCTGGAAAATGGAAAAAAATCTCAGAAAAGTCAATTTTTGCTGCTTAAAAAGTCTACCTGAACGTCTGCAGCTGACCTGGTTTTCACAGTCAGTTGGAGCTCAGTTTCAACCTAGTTCTTGTTAAAGAATTATCCTGTTCCTGCTCTATTTTACAATTTTATCAAGTGTGACACTACCAGTCAAAAGTTTAGAAAACCCCAAATATAAAGTTACTTTTCCCAGCTCAAGGTGGTAAAGTTCAATAACAGCTTAAAATGCCCAAAATAAACTGTGATCTGCAAGTATTTAAAAAAAAACAAACTAGGTCATGAAAACTGAAGAATTTTGTTTTTGAATTACATAAAAATTCCTGGAAAAGTTTATGCCAAGGTACTGGAGAGGAGAGTCCGCCTCATAGTCGAACCACAGATCCAAGAATAACACTGCGGTTTCTGTCCTGGTCATAGAACTGTGGTCCGGCTCTACCCCCTCTTTAGGGTGCTGGAGGGTTTGTGGAAGTTCACGCATCCAGTTGATATGTGTTTTGTGGATTTGGAGAAGGCGCTCGACTGGGTCCCCCGTGGTGTTCTGTGGAGGGTGCTCTGGGACCATGGGGTCTTGGGAGTCTTACTCAGGGCTGTGCGGTCTCTGTATGATCAGAGCAGGAGCTTGGTTTGTATAGCCGGCAGTTAGACCTGTTCCCGGTGCACGTTTGATTCCAGCAGGGCTGCCCTTTATCACCAGTTCAGTTCATAATGTTTATGGACACCATTTCTGATGCAGTCAGAGGTCTGAAGGGGGTCTGGTTTGGGAACAACAGGATTTCCTCTCTGCTCTTTGCAGATGATGTTGACCTGTTGGCTTCATTGAGTCAGGGCCTCCAGCATGCAATGGAGCCGTTTGGAGCTGAGCGTGAAGCGGCTGAGATGAGGGTCAGCACCATTAAATCTGAGACCATGGTTCTCGACCTGAGAAAAGTAGTTTGCCCTCACTGGGTGGGTGGAGTGCTCCTCCCCCAGGTAGAGGAGTTCAAGTATCTTGGAGACTTGTTCTTGAGTGAAGGAAGACTGCAACAGGAGATTGACAGGCGGATTGAAGTAGCTGGGGCTGGGGAGTAGGAAGTCTGGGTATCTTTGCTTAGACTGCTCCCCCTGCAGCCCGGTCTCGAATGGCTGGAAGAAAATGGAAATATGTATGGACTAAAAGTGAACTTTTCAAGTGACACAACACTGATCAAAAACTGTTTAGAAGCTATAGCTTAATCAAGCTTCAAAACATCTTTCCAATAGGGTCTCCAACTTTTGTTGATTATTTCCATCCTTCTCCATCTGCATAAAAGCCATGCTGCAACACACTGTGGTGCCATACCTTCATACGCTGTGGCGAAACAATATTGTATAGCTCAAATCTGAAAAAAAGCTTTCTATTACTTACAAAGACAAAGGCCACCCACACTGAAAAGAAAGAAAAAAAGTGTCACAACAGTTTCTCTTTACATCAAAAGTGCTTCAATACAGCAAGATTTATCAAGTAGAGGACTAGTTGGCCCAAGGTTACAACTAAATCAGAGGACGAGTTTCTGAGAATTGACATCTGCAAGATAGACATTTCACAACATAACAGCTTCAGCTTAGCTTCTTTGTGGATGTAAAACAGTCTCAAAGTTTAAATATTAAGAGAGAAAACGTTGAGCTGTGGGGCTGACAGGACGAGCTCCAATAAGAAAGCCATTGCTAAAGTGTCAGAATAAAACAAAGATACAAGCTTGGACGACTTCTGCACTATTGAACATGGGGAGAATGTGTTCAGAACTAACAAGTGGCTGTTTTGCTTCAAGTCCTGGGTCAGTGACTTTTACAGAACGAGAGAAATCCTGAACAAACACAGCAACAGAATCCTTCTGCAGCAACATGCAATTCCCTCTGGGATGCACCCAGTTGGTCACAGGCTTATCTCACAATAGATAATGACCCGAAACATAAATCCAGGGGAAGCCAGAACTGCCCAAAGACAAAAGAACAAGATGGTAAACCTGAAAACATGCAGTGTTTAGCACAGGCTCCAGATTTATATCTCATTGAGCTAGTCTGGGATGAATTGAGTAGAAAAGTAAAAACAAATTAACCAGTAAGTTTTCAAAGGCCTATTCCATGTCAAATCAATTTTTAAGCTTGTAAGTGTATCATAATGTTCCTCACTATAAAGAACCTCAAAGTGGTATTTGATCTGTTGACGCATTTCTGAGTAACCTGCACTCTGAGCACCTGCCCCTCCCAACCCACAAATGCGTTCTGATGTAACAAAGTGAGCAAAAATAGCTAAGAAGAGGCAGGAGGGCTAAACTTTGACCTCAATCAAAATATGAATTTTTGTTCCGATGTTTTTTTCTATGAGTATAAGAATAATAATGTTTTTGACCGCTTTATTTTTTTACAAATATTTTGAAATAACATTGGACATTGGTAAATGAACATTTTTGAATACACAGCTGATTTTTTAATGAGCGTTTTAATTTATTCACATAACAATACCTGATCAGTGTTTGAATAAGACTTTTTATCTTAAGTAACAGCACGTCATCACAGTTTGAGAGTTGAGAAAGTTTCCAAGCACAAAAGCACCTTGGGGCTAACGTGGATGTCCCATCAAACCTTTTTTGACTTCAAAAGGTTCAGTATTGACCCCATGGTTTTTGCTTAATTGACCATGCACAAATCTGTTTGTGAAATAGCTAAGCCGAAATGTTCACTGTGTGCCAGTACGTGCAAAAACCTTATAAGAGAGTGTGTACAAAGTGTGTTTGTGCGAATGTCCGTGTTTAAAATCTCCTCCAGAGCATACGATGAGCTCATTATGATGAGACACAAAGTGCAGATTAAACAGAGAAGGAGAAGAAGCAGGGATGGGGAAACAAAGGAGAGACGAGGCACATGCTACAGAGGTCAGTGAAGACAAAGGACACCCAATAGGAGGACAGCAGTACCTTGGATGCTAATTGGCATGTGAGGATGTTTCACTCAACATGAGGGACAATCAAAAAGAAAACAAGAGAAACAGTCTTAGGATGTGAGTGTTTGATTAGAGCTTTGTTGTAAAAGAAGCAAATGGTCATTAATAAAATCAAAGAAAATTTTAATTTTAGAATCGAAGAGATACTTCCCAAAACAAGATCTTGAAATAGCAGCTGTCTACATCAATCCCCTCACAAAAAGGCATCTTTACTTCTAATATTACCACGCTTATCCATGAGGAATTTTATGATAGTGATTACTGCTTTTCCTAATGAAGATTTTTTTTCACCTTTTTTCACCTTGTAAAACCCACGAAATCAAAGAGTTGATAAAACAATTACATTTCTTGGAAAAAAGATGATTTTAAACCCTTTAATGAACTTCACAAAACAAATGCAAAATCAATTACTTCAGTTAGATATAGAAGATATCAAAGAACAAATTAAGAATGATGGGTAATACAGTTTATGGTCATTAATATTAATTCGATAGCTACATGTTAAACATCAATCTGACGTCAATTTAATGTTTCGTGACTTCTACGCTTCTTCTGTTTCTGAAGGATTTAGGCTCAATTTAGTTAATTTAGACTCAATAAAATCTCAGCATGTGGCTTCAAATTATGTTGTTTTTTTTTTTTCTTTTTAAATTCAAACTGAATGAGAATGGATCCTATAATTCTACACTACTGCATGTCCCAGCAGTCTCAGTGGTGAGTCCATAAATATCTTGTGGACAACTGATGTTGAAATTATGTCAAATCAACATCAAAACAAGTTTAATGTGCAAATCAAAATGACGTCAAAACTTTAATATTAGTTTGACATCTTGATATTTACCCCTTTTTGATGTCGTGAATTTTAAATTTGGACCAATAAATTAAAACAACTAATAACAGAGATATAAAACATACAAGACATTGTTTTTTGGAATAAACATACTCAAAAGGTCATTTGTTAAGTGAAAATAATAACATTTTGGAAAATATTTTCATCCAAACCAAATGTGTTCTTATAGCCATTAACATGTATGTCGGGAGATTTATTGACATCAAAAAAGAGTAAGTATGATGATATCAAATTGATTTTTAAGTTTTGACGTCAATTTGATTTGCAGATTAAACTTGTTTTTGACATCGTACCAGTGAGACAGGGGTCTTAAAAATGCATGTATCAATGTAATGTCCACAACGTTCTTTTGACTCTGTTTAGTCTGCCTGAAGGTCTATCCATGCTGCAGCAGAGTTCCAATAAAACCCCAATTCTCAAGCAGTCCAGGGTTTGTTAGCTTGTGTGGACCGTACCAGAATACATGTAAGCTTTTGTACCCGTCAAACCTTGTACCATTTGACAGTGAAGAACTTCTGTTGACGTTACAGGTTTGTGTGAGATCTGGCGGGAGCGAGGTTTGGTGAGAAGATGCAAATGGGAGCAAATTAGAATAAAAAAGGGGAAAAGCAAAAATTGAGGCACGGAAGTAGAACAAGGAAAAAAAAATGACAGCATTGCAAGAAAAAATGGGGTGAAATGAAATTAAATCTGATGATGAAGCAGGAGGCAAAGAAATACAGATTGAATATTTTTTTTCTCGTGGATGTTGTGCATGATTTCACTTACAGAATAAAAAATCAGTGAGAATTGAAAATAATGAACTCAGATCTGCAAAGACAGACACAAAAAAAACATCTCCAAGCTGATATGTTTTTTTTTTTTTTTTACCGTTTTGGGAGAATGATAGATGAGCCAAAGCACAGGCGGAGTTTTGAAGGTGGGTTGTGTGGCTGTGTGCATGGAGAGAGTGATAGAGGGGAAGGAGGGGGAGTGAATGTGAAGCCTCTCCCTTTCTCTACCCGCTCTGGTTTACATCACCGTTTCTTTCCTCTCGCCGCCTCGGTCTTTAGACTTTCTGTGAGCTGAAGAAAGGGACAGACACAAGAAAAGCAACAAAAGGGATGAAGTGATATTTTAATTAGAAACCAGACTAAAACAGGGGTAAAAACTTTAAAGACATAAATCAGCAAGGGAAGCGAGGGAAATAGTAGGAAAGTTAATCCATGGGGGGGGGAAGGATAAAACAGGAGAAGGCAGAGAGGGGAAACTTATCAGCATCGTGAGAACAGAATACAAAGTGGAAAAGTGCACAGAAGAGAAAACCACAAAGAGAGACGAGAAAGACGACCAGTGAATCCTTGTTACTCAGGATGGACAAAGTGGAGCGAGTGATGAAGATGGTAAAAAGGATGTCACCGCGAAAAAAGAGGAGAGAAGGAGGACCAGGGAATCTGGAGAGCCCGAACACCCTGTGTGATGAACTGTGCCGATTCAGCCTCTGCATCACTGGTGAGATGCTGCTGCTCCTCATACGTTTGTGCGTCTGTGTGCATTTTTTTCAGGTTGTGACTTGATTCCCATGGGTCTGTTTTTGTTTTGTTTTTTTTGAATCGCACTTTGAATCTAAGGTTCTACTAAGGTTGTCTTGTATTTGACCCCCCTGTTCTCACTGGGAAGAATCCATTGACAGAATCCTCAATAAATGTGTTTTCTTTTGACTTGGGGTTTTGAAACAGTTAAATCTGGTTCCATCTCTGGCTCTAAAAGCCTTCTTTTTTCTTTTGAGTTATAGTTCATCTGTCATTTTTTGACCCAAACTTCTCAGAATCTCCTTCAAAAATTCAAAGGTTGTGACTTTGTTTGTTGGCTATTTCATCAGATGTTTTCTTTTATCTGAGAGTTGTCTTATGAAGAAGCTGTCAGAAAAACGAGTATTAAAAAATGTTGAACTCAGAAGTTTGATCTTCTAAGGAAAGATATTTTGAGCATAACATCAAATAATGTGATGGATGATGAACTTTACTGACAGTAGCGTATGTTGCAGGTGCAGTCATATATTTCTACTTTCAAACAATATAGTTTAGGTGGTTTAGTGTTTGCCTTGAAACTGAGAGATTATATTTGTCAGAATAGCTATTCTTCCTCTACTTTTATTTAACAAATTCTTGTTAATCCAGATTATTTTCATTATATGTAGTGCAAGTTATTCAAGTGATTGACATATTCTCCTGAGCCAACTGTCAACTAGTATAGCTGTGTCCTTCCAACATGCTCATTGCTCACTTCTAACTGGTGAGAGTGGTCGCCATAGAAACGTTAACTTAGACTCACTTGAACCAGTCACTGCTTACTGATGTCTCGCTCCAATATGGCGGTGTCCGCATTGCAAAAATGAGGACTGAACTGACTTAATTGGGTTGGAGATGGAAGTAAACCATTTTCCATGGTTCACATCACTCTCACTTTGTCTTGTTCTCATTTTCAGTCAAACGGTGTGGTCAATGCGGTAAATAACATTCTTGTCCATGAGTGAGCGAACCAGCCAGCTGCCTCTGCCCTCTGTGATATGGTCAAGGGAAGCATCCTAGATATAGACTCTTGTTTGATGCAGCTGCAGAGTCATGCTAATTTGAATAATTGAGATCAAGTGCCCTGGGTGCTCTGTGCAAGATAAAAAAGTAAATTAAGAGACAGAGTCATCCAGGGACTTCATAGATCATTTTTGAGCACCTTATTTTGAAAAATAAAATGAATGATCTCAAAAGTCCTGCCAAAGGAAAAGAGCTTTATTTTTATTTATTTATTTTTATCTGTCACACATCTGTACAATTAATTGCCTCTTGATTTGCTCTGTTCCATCTGGAAAGAAGCTGTCAATAACATTTTGAATGGGCATGCCGTTTTGCCTCAGCAAATCAGAATAGCTTTAAAATTAGTATCCATGCACCATCTCTAGCTTTTCAGAGTTTAGGGGTCAGCAGTCCCAGCAAGAACACCCAGAGGTTTCTCTAGCAGGGACACAAGGGTGTTCTATTCCAGCTAAGATATGTCATCTCTACATAGTGTTCAGGGTTTGGCGGTGGGCCCGAGCTCAAAGGGACACACTTGTGGATGCTTGACTTGGAGTCTTGGTGAAAATCTTACTAAATGTTCTGCCCACCTAAACCAGCTCATGTTGGTGTGTAAGAGTATCGTTCTACCTTGAGATCCTTCTACATTTCTGAGCCCTGAACAGGGGAGAAAAGGCTACCTGTATGTCATGGTGTGAAATGGGAGAAGAAGAAAAACACGCTGCTCAGGATTGGTGCAACAGTATTTAATAAAAAGCACCTGGATTCACAGAAGCAGATTTCCTCTTATTCTTTATGTCATAGGACATGTTGTGAGAGATGTCCAGTATTTCTAACTGTGCAGGACAGGAACCCATCCCAGGAGTCTTTAGACAAACATTAGGAACAGATAAAACTCTAAAATTATTTGATAGGGATAGGGACCAGCATAAAAAAGAAAAAAAATACCATTTCGTTTAAAAACAACAACAAAAATCCTCCACTCAAGGAAGGTTCACAGAAAACAAGAAAACATGAACCCATCTCACCAGGAAATCCAAAAACAGTCCGTCAATGGGCAGGAATGTGCAGTCAAGAATAGTCAGAGATCAGAACCGTGAAAATGTTGTGGACAAAACAGAACCTTGTCAAGGTTCTGTTTGGGTAAAACCTGCTGGGTAAAACCTGCTGAACTAGGCAGGAGAGAAGCAAGAGGTTGATCATCTAGATATCAACCTAGATTTAGATATGTTTAACCCATGTTCAGCTATATGTTGATAGTTTGCAATGTTTCATTTAATCAAGGACTCCATTTAATTCAGAACCTCCTTCAAAGAATAAAAATACTGAAGAGTATATTTTTTACTGGAAATGGATTTAAGTACGAATGGGTTAATAACCATATTTGACTGTATAAAACCTGCTACTTAATTCACTTTGACAAGAGTCAAATAGTCATGTTTTCAAAGACAACATACTTAAATCGATGCTACTGTTCAACTGCTTTTCTGGGAGTTTTATTCAAAGGCTTTCAGGAAAACTTCTGACACCACATTGCTTTTTACAGCTTATTTTGTTGTACTAGTTTTGATCATGCATCCCCAGCTCACTGTCACGTAATGCTACGGTGGTTTGAAGTTCAAAGACTAAATTAAACTCCATAAGAGAGGAAAGTGGGTGTTTTCCCAATTTCACCCCCCCAACCTCTCATATATTCTTTCATCAAACAATCTTTTTAATCACTCAGCAGAAACTGCAAAAGCCAGACTTCAAAGAGCATCAAAAATTCTGCAGAGAAACAAACATCAAGCTGCATGCAGGGTGAGGTCAAACAAGTGAGGTTGTGCTGCTATCAAAGTGAAGACTCAAGCATGACCTGCTCTGTGGACCTTGTCTTTAGACCATTGTCCCTTTGTTGGAGTTTTGCACTGACTTCATTCAATTTTTGCTAAGATTTTTCTTAAGTTTTGACCTTGTTGGCTTTTTATTGAAGGGTGTTTTTGTCCCTCGTGTGTTTTCCTCAGCTGCACTACTCGTCCTGGTTTGATAACTATTGTTCACTCCATTTTATTGTTCACTGCTTGTAATTTTTAAATTGCATCATTTTCTCATGTAGCTTCTTGTTTTTATGGGGGAACTCTTCATTTATTGATGTTAGTGTCACCTTTTGCTATATCAAGTCTCAACTCACTCTGAGCATTTCTTGATTTATTATAAAAGCGTTTCTAATGATCTTTTAATTATGAAGATGCCGTTTTTAGCCAAAATTAACTTATTTAAAATAAAATTGAAAAAAGGTTGTTTTCTAGGACATAGTTTCTGTAGAGCGGCAGTAATTCATTAGAAGTTACCTCTGAGTTGTGGGCGGAACTTCTTGCACGGAGTAAGCCCACCCCCTTCCCATCATCTATCTGTTTACATGCTCTCCCGCTGGCTTACTGCTCCTCTAAACCTCCAGCTAACATTAGCAGTGCAACAAAATAACTAGGCAATATTGGAGATATCCAGATATTTTGAGCCAGATGGCAGCTCAGATGAGGAAAACAAAGACATACGTGCCTGCTAGTGGATGCATCAGAATAGAGCGGAGCAGGGAGCTTGTGGCTTGCCGTAGTAGTTTCTACATCACACCTACTTGTTGCTTTTTCTAACTGCATTTTTCATCTGCTCCTGATTCACTAGAAGTTGACATGTTCTTGCTCAGTTTTCACTGTTCGAAACTCAATCTCAATTTTGACACATTTGCTTCAAAAGAGTTGCATAAATATTTAAAAGGCCTAAATCATGCTATTCTTAAACCTTTCAGTATATATATCAGTATACGGTATATCCAAATATATGATAATATTACACTTTTGGCCCACTAAAAAACATTTTTTAATGAAAAATCAGTTATTTTCACAAGCTTTACCCAAAAGTAAGATGCCTCTATCTCCTTGGCACTGCCTTTTGTCCCTTGTGAGTGCTGCCCAACATGGCATCAACCAAGAGCCTGCCTCGGTAGCGTGGTGGATTTTGCATGATATAGGCCTTTTAACAAGTAAAAGATTTGTCAAGCATCATAACCTGAGTTCTCATTAAGGTGGAATCAAACATCACCATATGGCAAATTATTGTTTATTTGATTTCATCTCTGAAAGTAAGATGTTAAGTATTCTCTAGCATGAAGAGAAAAATCTGTACTAGATCTAGTTCCTCCCCCTGCATGTACAGTATATGCTGTTGGTTAATATCCTTTTCCTCAAACCCAGGATATGGATTTCAGGCTTTACTGATCAAAGAAAATGCTTGGTTACTTTTTTCCAAACTGCTACTCTGTAATGCAGCAAAACAAAAATGCACTTGGTGGACTGAGTCTTACACTTGTGTTGTACAGAATTTCTAAACAGGACTTCTGGGACTTGTAAAACACTAACTCAATTGTCCATTTGTGTTAAGAGGGCCATAAGCATTCACAGTCTAAAAAGCTACTTTGCCTTTTATAACACAAGGCAAACCTTCTTAAATGGCTGACCACAGGCCACATGTAACTCAGGAGCAACTTTGAGTGGCCCATGGCGGAATCACTTACAACAGGGCTGATTTAAAAAAAAAAGTGTATTGAAAGTGGAGGATGTTTTCTCACACGAATTTAGCTCATGAATGCTCCACATTGAATTAACTAGCAAGGCATTTGTTTGTCCATTCATTTATTAAGCCTGCTTTAGTCCCACTGAGGGTCACTGCAGGGCAAAGGCAGGGTAAAACCTGGACACTTTCTATAAAGATATATGGGGCGGCAGTGGCTCAGGTGGTTGAGCAGGTCAACCAACGATCGCAGGGTCAGCTGCTCAATCCCCGCCTTCCCCAGCCAACCGTCATTGTGTCCATGGGCAAGATACCTCAGCCTCTGGGGCTTCACTGATGTGTGAATGCATGAGAATATCCCAGTACTATCACCAAGCATGAACGAGGAGTGAATGAATAATAGATACACATTGTAAGTGCTTTGAGCATCAAGAAAAGCACAGAAAAATCACATCCATTGTTATTAATAATAATTAGTATTGTTATATAATTTAAAAAAAATTGTGCTACTTTGTCAGAACTAGCACTTACAGAGGCTATGTCTGAATTTCTTCACTGCTCCTTAACCCTTAAAAGTCTAAACAGTTAAGGACTATCTAGTGCCTTGGATGTTAACGTAATTCAGATGCATGCTCTCTATTTATTTTCTTTCTAGCGGAAACTATGATAATCATCCATTTGGCAAAGTAAACATCAAATAAATCTGAACATTGTACAAAGACTATAAATGAACCCACTATGTTTTGATGATGAAAACATGACAGATTTAAACAAAATTAATTATTTATTAAAGATTTACTAGGCAGTGACAACCCAAGACACCCTAATTGTTTAGCCTCACTGGTCCATTGTGACATCCAGTGGAAAGCTTTTGTTCATAGCCTGATCCTCCCTGACAAACAGAATGTGAAGAAGGTCTAAATGCAGAGATTGTTTCAAAAAACACTTTTCTTTAGAGCAGAAATAACTGAGGCTTTAAAGTCCAGTCGTTCAAAGACTGATCAAAGACTGAGCAGCTCCCTATTCCTTGTTGAATGCAGCAAATCAGCTGACAGGTTTGACAGACGCAACTCTAAATTATCTAAGAAAATAAAAAAAAGAAAAAAAACTTTTCTCTTTTAGTAGATCTTTGAAAAACTGTCTGCTGGACAGTACAGAAACTCCAACATAAAACCCTGTAATGTGGTTCATCATAAAGTTTTCATTTAACAAATGATGAATATCAAAAGGTGTTGTTGCAAGAGAAAATTAAGGATAGGGGCCATAGGGATGGTCACTAAAGACAAAAAACAATGCTTGAGGTTGGTGTCAGTAGAGCTGTTTCTAATGCCTTAGTCTTATGCAACCGTAAGGGGACTGACCCGTGTGGGGATTGTGAGATTTTGGGTTGTATGGGCCCGCGGATGTTCGTAGACAGCATCCTTGAAGGGAGAGCAGGTTTGCCTTGCTATCTCCTTGAGGCTTGTTTGGCTCCCTCAATGGACATTATAGAAATAGAATGTACTATTGTACGTGTGGTACATGCGGGCCCCTTGTGCAGTGCACTGGGTTTTGAGGCAGTTCAATAAGTAAAAAAATCTGTGCGATGTGCCTACGTCTCACCTACTTCACCCTTACATATCCTTGCATGTTGTTTAAATGTTTGCTACGACCTGTCGCTCGCAGAATACCTGTAAAAGAATGTGCACAAAGATTTTTTTCTCTACAGACTCACCAAGAGGACTGCAACCTAAACATTTTGTGATGACCACCTGCATGCCCTGTACAGGTTTTCCCATTTTTCTCCCGCAAACAACCCATATCTACCCATAAGGGCATTTGTGGCTGAGGCATAAACTTAGGAAATGTTTTGATCCATAAAGCAACTATCAATACAATGTAAACATCATTTTCTTAGAAAAAGAGATTGGGTAATAATATGTGTGTTCTCATATCTTCTGTGGAAAACTTTCATATAATGAGGTTTTAATAAAAAAAAAAAACAAAATTATATTTTTTTAATCTTGGCCTTGAAAGTAGCCACAGCTATTGTATGATTATGCTTATGGATGAAAATGGGAGTTTATAAAATTATCAAATATTGCATTCTCTCATCTATTCTGATGCCAATTTTAATTGCAAAACGTTTTTATAGGTTCAAATAATCCAAATGGCATTAATCTATCCCACTCCTTTGCTTATATATGACCCTGATGGAGAAAAGATTAAATAATTAGTACTATTCTGAGAATAGCTAAGTGTTGTTTTGAAGCGTTTAACCTCATTTAAGTATCTTGTGGGAAACTTATGTTTGGTTAATCACTACAAAGAATGCTCAGACATAATAGAACAATGTGCATGCTGGAATAAGCATTATCTTGTATTCAGACTGTTAGTGTATTACAGTACAACTAAAGATAATCGTAAAAAACACCAAATCCATAAATAATGTGAGATAATCCCTGCTGTATTTTTGTTATTATGTTTTTTCTTATGTCCTTATTTTGTCCTGTTGACCTTGTCCCACAGGAAATGTGCATTCACCTCAACAAAGACATATCACATAATGGCCAAATCAGTAGTTGACTAATGATGATGATTAGCATTTTGCTTGAAACATCATTCATTCCCATAATAAGTGCCCTTAATTCAGCCAGAAACACCTCATTATATCTGCACACGCAGGCTAGTACAAAGTCAAGCTGCTTGTCAAAAGGGCAAGTATGAAGATGTGAAAACAGCCATTAGCCAGCTGGAAATGATTCAAAATAAATCTAGAAACCTAAATCTAAAAAGATGTTACCTGGTGAGTAATTTATAATGTGTGCGCTCTGAAATCAGAAGTGGAAGAACTCATCCCTGCATCATCATGTCCACCTGGCCAAGGCAGAGTTAGCTTGAGAGCCCCTTTAAAAGCAACTTTCCTCTTTTTAATCTTATAAATTGTAATCATTTAAACCGAAGTAGAACACATATTTTATTACAAGAGACCAACAGACTTTTCCAGTCTGAATACACCCTAAGATCCCAAAGAAAGAACACAAAATATTACGTGTGCATGCAAATCCTATTTTGAAGGTGATTTCCAAAGATTAATTACCCAATTGACAACTTGCGCAAACTGCAGTATTTAAATGAGGATCCTGCCTGCGCTTTGGACTGAAAGTAAAATAAATATATTGTGGTATAGATGGTAAATGAAAAAAAAAATTGGGTGCTGCTGGATCAAATGTAACGGTCTACAGCCTTTGAACACAGTCTGACATCTTTTGCATACATCTTGTTTTCTGTGACAGGAGCGCTAAAGCAGAATGTTCTAGCTGTTGCAGCAAACAGTGCACATTTGATCTGCCTGTCGCTGATGATGCACAATAATGCCTTTGCAGGAGGAAATAAGGTGGTGCATGAGTGGGGTGAGGCTGCTGTAGAGTCCAACAGCCATGGTCTAGAGAGGAACAAGAGTGCAGGAGAGTAGCAAGCTGTGCACAAAACAAATGTAAAATGTGGTATTAAAGGAATAACGTAAAGCAGATCCTGGAAACTGTTATTCCCATCTAAAAAAGCAGTCTTGTTTCACGCAACTTTGTTTTGTGCACTTTTTTAAGTATACAAACATTTGGTTGAATGGGTTCACAGTACAATGTTCTGTGCATCTTGGATCATGTTGAAGCAAGTATGCCATATGCCCTTTGACATTGAGGTGCCCAGATTGCCATTATGATAGATGTGGGCTAGCTTTACATTTGATGCATTTCAAAATTGGGTAAATTAAAGCAGAAACATAATCCTGTGAAGGTGCATACAACACAGAAAAGAAGAACAGAATTAGTTCCTTCAGACAAGGATATTTTTTTCTTAACAAGAAAGATCTTTGATTGATGCTTTATATTCGTCCTGCGACAAAGTCACACTTTAAAAACAGTTTTTTTTGTAATAAAAATAATCCACAACAATATGGGGCAAAGACTTGGAATATGATGTTTCTATAAAAAGCTAGAACAAAATATTTGCCTTAAAAGTTGGTGGCGCTGTGCCTCAAGTCTTTGGCGATTCAACTACTTCCCTCTAAAGTAGAAATATTTGGTGTGTGCGCTGCAGCAGCAATTCAGTTTTTACCCAAGGCGAGTTGCTTCAAAGCGATGGAAAAGTGCAGGTAGAGAGCAGCTCTGCATGGAGTTAAAGGGAAATAACCTCAATAAGCAGGTTGATATGCCGTGGGGCATATCTAATGTAAATGTTATGTCAGTTAAAATTAGCTCACAGTTTTATCAGATGCTGCCAACTTTTCTCCCATTTGGTGCATTTTTGTCCCATTTAGGGCAGAATAAAATTGTTATTGATCTGTCATCAGATTGTAACAAAAACACTACTGTTGCATTTAGACACATGACCATGAGAACCTGAAAAGATTCTGAGCTGCTGTACTTTACCTCTGTCTTTATGTAAACAAGTAAGCATTTCAGATATTGTTTTTTGAATTCAAAAAGTGATTTTATCAATAACTCTTTACATCTACCTATATCACGTTTTTAAGTTAAGCCATTCTTCCACCTATGTTTAAATTTTGGCAATTTCACAATTCACTATACTTTAACCAGATTTGGTTTTAAAAAGACCAAATCCACAAGCATTTCAGGTTTTTGACAGGCTATAAATAAATGCCTTTGATAGTTCTGATTTGATTTTACTCTTTGCGTTGACACGTAAATCTGGCACTAATTTCTCTGGAAAGTGTCATGTCTTGTAGATATATTTAACTGCAGATTATTTTTATGTCTTGTATCACTCTCATTCCATACATATAACTGCTTTTTTAGGTGTTTCTTTGAGAATGGATATGTTGGCTTGTTTACATCAGCTAAAGTGCCTAAAAGGTCTGCCATCTGGAAACGTGTGTTGGGAAAATGTTGAGAAAATAATAATGAAATCAGTTCAAAGCCACTTATAGTGGCTGGATGATTAACTTCAGCATGAACAGTACAACGGATAGTTTACTAAATTGAAGAAGAACACAGAGAACAGTCAGAGAGGCCACTAACAAGCAGGGAGAAATGTGTCTTTAATTCTGCTTTGTTTTTTTTTCTTTGTTTTTTTTTTTTGTATTAAAAAACAATGCACCTTATAACCTTTAGCGCCTCATTTATGGATTAATTCTGGCTGTGTATTAACAAGGTTGCGAGTTAGCTCAGTCACAGCAAAGTTTGTTTTAGCAATACCAGTCTGTTTTATGGGTCATCAAAATGTTCAACAGCCTTTAATACAGTCAAAGGTGTTTTTGCAGAAGAATATGTCATATGCTGCTATTCTTCCGTAGAATCAGACAGTTAAAATTTACAATGAAATGTTATTTATTTCTTATTTTGCTATTTGAAGTGTCAAATTATGTAGTGCAACTGTCCAGGCACAAAAACATCTCGAAAACATCTATAAATTTACACATAATCTCTATGCATTTATTTTTGTGCCATTTAGCATGTTGTTCTATTTGTTTTATGTTCCTGTGTAGAGTTATTACCCATATTTTTATTGGAATTATAATATAAACGTTTTCTGTATATAGCTATTTTATTCAATATCATGTAGTGTGACCACAAAAAAAAAAAAAAAAAAAAAAAACCTTGTGGTTTTCAAGGAGCTAAAAGTATATTTGTGATGATGTGAACATTTACATTCTCACAAACCAATGAACTTGATTAACAACTGCCAAAAGTCCCATGCATTGTAAACATTAGGATTTATCCTTTTAATATTATTATTGAATTTTTATTTTTATTTATATTTAGGTTTGTGTTGTTTTAAAACCAAGTTTACATCAATTTGTTTGCTGTTTTGGAGTTTTTATCATTGTATTTTAATGAAAGCACTTCTGTTCAAACGAGCTCTAACTTTTGTAACTATAACTGTTTACTGCTAACCTTAAACCTGTTCTATAATGTATTTATTTTATATAGCCAGTTGTCTTAAATCCTGGAAAAATGTGATCATACATACAGTTATGTCCCTTTTATGTATAGTCAATCAAAACATTTTATGTTACAAAACTTCAAAAAATGCTCCCTGTGTGCAAATGTACTCACACCATTCAGTCACTTTTATGCAAAGGAGAACTTTGGAGTTCAGAAAAAAAATCTATTTTGTTACCAAAGATGGTTAGATAAGAAGACCAAAAAGATGGATAATCCAGTGAACTTTAAAATAAAGCAAGACTGTGGATAAACTATTCAGACTCTTGACTCTCGAGCCTTTTTAACATGTCAGGAGCTTTATAGCTAGCAGAGCCCACAATGTTCACCACAAGCTGCAAGGTTGTGTCAATACTGACATCTAATCAGAAGAACAACACTATTTTTTTGAAACTTCACACGTTTCTTTAGATAAAGAACTGCTTGTTAGTGGTAACACTGGCAGTAAAGAACCTCCTCTGTGCCCTAATATATTCATTTTCATGAGGTTCCACACTCTTTGAAGGAATCTCAGAAGGCACATCCCCTGCAGGCATGGAAAACGTTATATAGATATATATTCCCTTCAAATTACATCAACACAGAGAAAATACATTTCGTCTGTGCCTCAAAGCAGACTTTTTCATAATAGTTCTCGTCACTGTGTGCTTAAAAAATCTGACACACTCATATAGTACAGGATGCAGTTGATGCAGAAAAGGAGAAAGTCAACTGAAGGTGAGAATATTGTTGTAAAGATCTTTCAAAGACAGACACCTAAAACTTAGTTTTTCCAATCCAGGCTTGCATTGCCAATGCAGACATGCCCAAAATAGACTCTAGAACACCTGATCAAGTATTTACATAAAGCAGCTGTTAAGTTTCTCCAAAATACAAAAAAAAGCTCTGGTTATAAGTTGTAAGCCCTTTCACTACTTTCAATGAAAAGTCTAAGTAAACACATAAATGCACATTTCAGGCTTTTGCACTCAAAACTCTTGACTATTCTCAGGCTCTACGTACAAAACCTGCATCCATTGAAGCTGCTAAAAGTTAAACCAAGCCAATTTTTGACCAATCAGTGACTATGTACTGATGTATGAGTGGTCTCCATTTTTAGTTTAAACTGTTTAATCACTGACCCTGGAGGAGAAATAATAATTGTGATTTGTATCAGGCTGGCATTATATCACACCAAGTCTGTTGGAATAGAACAGTCAAAGAAAAACCCTGGAGCTAGATTAATGAAATTTGCACCACTTTAACATTTCACACCAAGCTTCTTCCAATTATAGGAGGTTGTCTACATTTGTCTAGTTATCTACATTTGGTTTTCAAGTGACCTTTTTGTTGAGCCCAGTTCAAACAGCTAAGGATATGTGCTTTTCAACCCTTCTAACCTGGATCTTCTACTCACGCTGGTTAACAGCTCACATGCCTGGCAAAGATTAGTACCTTCTTGTTACATGTTTCAAAGTTGCTTTTCTTGCAGCTGAAGTGACCCAGTTTTGCTCTGTAGCAAGACTGTCATCATCACATCCAACAAGAGAGAAAACAGAACATTTCCACTGCGAGGCAGTGTAAAAGTAGCTTCTTTTGATATGTGACGCTAAGGGTTGTGTATTCTGGTTCCAATCCCAGTGGAGCCTAGAAAATTACAAGTGCTCTTGTAGCTATTTGTCTCCTTGTTTTCTTGTAGTTGACTGATGACTACCTTGCACTATTTTTACTTTGTTTGTGACTAACGAAAATTCAGTTGTACTTGTAATGTTCTGTTAGCTCTTAACCAGGTTGTTGCTCAACCCTGGTTCTCAAGCTCTACAACCCTGCCCATTTTCCAATTCCCTCTGCACTGCTTACTGCTGATTTGTTGATTAAAGTTTCTTCTCATTGTGACTGACTAAATACAGCTGGTTCAGGTAATCAGCAGTAGGAAGCACAGGATGACTTGGAAAACAGGCAGGGTGATAGATCAGGAACCAGATTTGGACAGCCTTTGTCATAGAGTCATTTGTAATGTATGTAGAGTATACTAAAGGACAGCTAGATAGACAGACAGTAAAATAGGCTTTTGCTTTGTGTCCTTAACTAGTAAAAGATACTTTCTATGACAGACTTGCAGTACATATCTGGGTCATTATTCACAGCTTTTTTTTCATTTCCTTAGCTATCAGCAAATCTTGCACCCAGTGACTCAGCCCCTTCCACAGACAATTGACTTTAATGTGTGCAGTTTTTAATACATGCAATACCTGGTATATATTCCTAAAAGTGCATCTATCTATTTTCCTAACATACTGAATCTATTTTGGGGTCACTTGGTTGCTGGAGCCTGTCCTGCTGCTGGGCAAAGGCAGGGTACACCCTGAACAGGTCACCAGTCTGTTGCAGGGCCACACAATGATATTCAGACCTAGTGACAATTTGGAATCATCAATTATTCTTTGAAGCATGCTTTTAGACTGTGGGAGGAAGCCAGAGTGCCCCAAGAGAACCCATTCATGCGGAGCGAGAACATGCAAACTCCACAAAGAAAGTTCCCAGCTGGGATTTGAACCAGGGCTTTCAGGTGAGAGCACAACTAACCATGCCACTGTGCAACCTCCTAAGGACCAGATTTTCTCAAACATTTGTACTATGTTTGCAGATTTGTGACTAAAGTAAGATAAAAACGTTCATGTAATAAAAGGCCCAGTGGTTTACATTTATAATGCCCCCATGCCCTTGGTGTTGAGGATCATTGTTAGTTTGTCTGTCTCTATTTGCCCTTATGAAACACATTTAGAGGCTAATTTTAGATGTTAAGTACTGCTTCCCCCTCTCTTTCCTTCTCTCCTCCCTCCACCTCCAGCACTTTTTTTATTTAGTTGATTAGACTTTTATCTCTCTTGCCTGACTCTGGGTCTCTCTTCTGGCTCTCAAGTTTTCCTCTTAATCTCTTTCTCGTAGCCTTTGCTTCTCCCACTTAGGGTGAAGCAATGCAAGCGTGTGGGTGGATGTTTCTCTCCTTTTTCTTTCTCTGCCACCAAAGCCTTCCGAGCATCTTTAAATGACTGCATGTGCAGTGTTTTCCGTTCATAATACATACTTGTAAAATAATCAGCCTTGAGGTGTTGGATTACAGTCTGGTATTTTCAACAAAGTAATTGGGAATACCCTTTTTTAATCAGCTGGTGATCAGAAGTTGTCTGGTCTTAGTAAATACCGTATCCAAACTAAATTCAACTTTAGAACACATACAATAATTCATCACATAAAATAACATTCAACAGGATTATCTACTTTTTTTATCACCTTTCTTTTCTAAATAAATAATAAATAAATAAAGCATGGATTTCCTCATTTTCCCCCAGCTCTCTGTGATCTCGTGCAGGATTTCCATCTCTTTCAGTCAGATTAACGGATCTCCCAACCATCCCTACCATTTTCTCTCGGCAGCCAAATTGGGTGGAAGCAAAAACAAAAGGATATTAAGTTTTAGATATTAGGGATATAAAAGACATACAAGGAAACTTGTCATCATTTATACTGAACTTTTATTTAAATGCTGCAAGACGAAAACCTGAAATTACAACTTTTTTTTCAAAAATACAAATCAAAGTTGGGGTAAACGCAAAAATTATTTTCAGCTGAAGTACGGGATCAAATTGAGATCAGCTTACATTTCATGAAAAACCAGATCGCAAATAAAAAAAAAAAAGTGAAAATTTGAAAACAAGACTTTGAAAGTTTGATTTTTTTTATTTTTATTTGAAAACATCTTTAAACTCTTTAAACTTTAAAGTACAAATTGTAAAGTTGAAGGAATTTTTTTAAATGAAATTGTAAATTTGAAAAAAATGTCAACTTGA
This sequence comes from Oryzias celebensis, assembly GCA_014656515.1. Lineage (NCBI taxonomy): Eukaryota > Metazoa > Chordata > Actinopteri > Beloniformes > Adrianichthyidae > Oryzias > Oryzias celebensis. The sequence continues at coordinate 13,101,652 of BNCR01000005.1, forward strand.
AAGAAATATTGAAACTTTGAACAATTTTTTCAATTTTAAAACTTGAATAAAGAGAAATATTTAAACCAAAAACCTGTTTTAAATATTTTGGAAACAGATTTTGCTGTGTGCGATATTTGACCGTATCATTAAAAAACAAAAACTTCATTCTTTTTTTTCTGAACCAAAAATCTTTCATCTGCTCTCTTTAATTGAGCCTTGCCAAAATATTTAACTTATCCGACAAAACTGGCAGTTTATTTCTCATCTAAAAGTCCTGTGTCAGAAACAGTTGGATTATTTCACTTCTTGTGTGGGCGATAAGGGGAGTCAAGTCACACCAATTCTAACTTAAATGTCAGAGAGCCAGCCCTGGAAGGCCAAACAGCTCTGAGATACTTCAAATTGAAATCATGCAGTTCTGTGCAGTGGGTTAAAGATCTCCTTCTGTGTCTAATATTTGCCTTTGTTTTGGTTTTCTTCTATATTGTATTATTCCTTTAAAGACATTTTCCAGCTGCAATGTTTTTTTTGTTTGTTTCTGAGAAGTATTTTTACACAACATGTGTTTTTTTTTTTTCCTGAACTGAATCTGACACTTTCAAACAGTATCACACAGCTACTTGAAGACCCACTCCAATGAAAATTGTGTTTTTTACTTGTTCTTGTAGCATCTTTCTCATGATGGAGCACATATATAAAATAATCTAAGTTTAAATTTGCATTTCTTTATTTAAATCAGGATGAATCAGATGAAAAAAATGCAGTTTAAAAAAGGTCTCTTGTGACACAGCAAGTGAAGTGGGCGGGCCAAAGTCTCCCTGCTTTCCTCCATTCAGAATTTTGTCTAAAAATGGCACAATCATAATTAAAAGACCAATGGGAACGCTTTTACAACAGATCAAAATATGGTTGGAGTTTGAAGGTTTTTCCCCTTCGGCATTGGCGCTACAGCTGCCATTGCAGCAGACGTATGAACAAATGAGCCGAAGTGAAGCTTTTTTAGAAAACTTCGGTCAAAAATGCTCTTTCTTCTTTTTTCTGTATCATGATCTGACTTCACACTAGCTTTGACTGAGTTTTGCCTTTGTTTGTCGCCTGGTGTTCTGGAACAAATCTTACAATGTTCAGCAAAGGAAAAACAAGCTTTTTTAGACTTTTTCATGTAATGTCATGCAGAGAAATCCTGCATTTTTCATTTCTGTGTAACTTTGATGACACATTTCAATATTTGATTTTGACTTCAAAACGACTTAAACAAAAAGTTGCTCTCTGAAAATAGCTGTTTTTGGTTGCAGGTTTTTTTTCCAACTTTTGGTAAAAGGTGAGAATATTTTGTTTCTTTTTGCATGTCAAAATAACAAGATAAACCTCCAATGATAAAGGAAGCCTCTACAGTCTATGCAGCCAAAAATGTACTGACAGAATGGGGGCCTCACAAAAAACTTTTTTTTATTTGTTGTTTTTGAACTCAGGGTCAGCGTTGAGTTTACTTTCTAAAAGTGATTTTTCATTTTTTATGAGCTGAATGTGAACAGATGCAGTTTGTATAAGTGGTAGGATGGCTTCACTTTGTTGGAAAGCGGTTTACTTTAAGAGGGATGTTTGTCTCTTTTTATAGACCCAAGACCGAAGCAATATTTCTCTCAATAGACAATCCCCATTTCAGCCCCTTTTTTGGTGAATTTTATGTGACCTCTTTTAAAGTGTCAAACGGGGTCAAAAGTTTTGGGTGAGAGTCGGCATTGTTGAGAAAAAAAGCTGATACATTATTCATGTGTTTATGTGACAATTTCTGGAGCTTAGATAAAACATTCAAAGAAAAAGCTGGACGTGTGGTTTTGCTTCAGACTGGTGAGACTGAAAATTGACCTACATGAAATGAAAATATCCAACTCCATCAAGAGATTTACAAAAAATGTACTAAGTTGCGTTTTCATGATTTGTTTTTTGTTCCTTTTCACTGAGGAGCACTTTCTGCAGCAAACTGCAGCCACTTGAAGGGAATGTTTCCTCCCAACTGACCCACTTCTCCATGGTGTCCTGTAGTTTTCCATCTTTTCCCACATCCTTCATCTGCCTCGGATTTTTGAACTCATTTTTTGATTAAATCAAATTTATTTACGCAATGTGTGTTCCCGATTATTCATGCGTTTTCAACAGAAATAACTGAGGTTCGTGCACTGGTACAAGCAAACATTTAGTAAGACTTGAGCCAGAGTCAAACTCACAGAAACATTTGAAACATTGCAATATCTGCAAAGCAGAACTTGTGTTCCGTGGCAGCACTACGGCGATGCATAAGCACCTGAAGAGGAAGCATGTTGTGACTGATAATCATCATCTAGGTAGACTAAGCTAAGCTAAGATTAGCACAAACAGAGAGCAAGCTTATTACTACTTACTCATATTGATAGCTGTAAATGTTAACATTAGTAATGGGAATTTTATTTAGGGGTGTCACGGACCACGGATGATTCGTGATCATATGGATTACTAGTTGCGGTTTGGCACACACGTGTACCGCGGAGTAGTACTAACCTTAAGGGAACTGCAAGACACACCTGCACTCCCCTTATGATCTGACCACTCCTTTTTATGACTCTTTTCGGGCCCGGTGCATTTTAGTTAGCATAGAGCTTAAACACTTCAAGCTTAAAGCTAATAATGGTTAAGATGTGTGTTTTACATCCAGTTTACGCACGGCCCGATTAGCCGACTAGTTGAAGAAATTGTTGGTGATTAGTTGACTATTAAAATAATTGTGTCAGGGTTGACGTGGGGACACAAAATGCAGATGGCAATCGTAACAGCAAAAGTCTCTGGTTTATTTTGGTCAGAATCCAGAAAGCAGAACATATACTCATCCTGCTACCAAAACCACCCGACAACCAGTGCAAGGGAGACGAGGACTTATAACCAGAAGGAGAGGATGAGGTAAGTATCAACAGGTGTACCACATCAGGGAGGGAGAGAACACATATTAAGAGGGAAGTGTCAAGAGACCTGAAATGAGCAGTCATGTAAAAACATAGGAAGTGAACTCCAACAACAAAATAAAACAAAAAGTGAATACAAACAAAAAAACAACCATTGTCCCGGGTCCAAAACCCCACAAATTGTTTGTGGCAGCCCTATTCAGGTGTCACCGTGACACCTAAATAACACGCTCTTTGACATAACGTAACCTTTCGACAATCCAGTTGATCAACGTTAATCATCTAATACAACGCTTTTTTATATTTGTTTTTAATCACTATACAACACATCATTATAATGTAAAGTGTTGCACGACTTTTACTATAACATTTTCCATACCAATGCCAATTACCTGTAATTTCTTATTGGTGATTTTTTTTTTTTTAATCATATTTTTTATTTTAGAAACAAATACCAACAAAAACTGGACAGCTACAACTTCCATGTGTAGAGTTGAAATACAAAACTCTTCTTCCTAAAATCACCTACTCATGCTGTGCTGTGCTGTTGCTAAGGGTAACACACACAACTCATGGCTCCTCTGGTCACATGACTGATGGAGCAGTTCAATATACAGTGGGCTGGGGGGTGTTCCAGCACAAAACACTGGAGCAACACCAATAACTAAAAATATATAAAAAAAGACACATGCAATTTTATTACACATTTATAAGATGTGTATCGATACTTAGCCTGAGTAGAGTAGTCAAAGCTAAAATTGGTTAATGAACTACCACAGCTCTGCAGAAACTATATTCAAGAAAACTGGGGTTTTTTTTGGCTAAATTAGCATAATCATGATTAAAAGACAACTTGGAACATTTTTACAACAGCTCAAAAAAGATTGGTGTTGGGCTGCATTATCTTAAAACCATCCATGGCTAAAGGTCCTTTTTCCCAATATTGTTTACACTTCTTCCTTTATTGGCTGTTTCCGTCAGGGGTCACCACAGCAAATGATCTGCCTACATCTAATCCTGTCTTCTGCATCCTCCTCACTCATACCAAGCACCCTCATATCCTCCTTTACTACATCCACACGCCTCCTTCCTGGCAGCTCTATCCTCAACATCCTTCCTCTGAACATGTCCAAACCATTGTAATCTCCTCTACAACATTCAATGTGAGCTGTTCCTCTGTTGAGTTCCTTCCCAATTTGTCTGAGTTCTGTATTCGTGAGCACCTCTCCTATCTCATGATAAGCCATTCCCCATACAGGTGCAGCATATCAAGATACTAATTAGACAGCATGATTATGCACAGCTGTGCCTCAGGCAAGCACCAATAAAACTCCACTCTGAAATATGCAGCTTTACTGTCTGCAGGTGACGTTAGTCTGTATGTGACCATCATTTACTTCATGCTGGGTAACATCTCCTTCACGGAGTTGGTCAGGTTTTGGATTTTTGGATGCATGTGGACAGAGGCAATAGTTTTTCAAAAATCAATAAAAAAAAAACAAAAAAACAAGGAAAGTGTTCCAGCAATCAGTTTTTACCCTAAAGGCCAAACCATTGCAGTGAACAGTGTGTGGATCTTTTTTAAAACAGGGACATTGATATTTGCCTTCAATGCCAAAATTGACTTTTATAGGCAATCAGTCAACATTTGACTCAAGCAGCTGAGAGTTTTAAATAAGCCGGCATTGATTTCAGACATGTAATGCAACGTCAACTGACATCAAAACGGGTCATTTTAATGTCATTCTGTTAAATAGAAAGAAATTAGATGAAGGAAAGACAGTTACTCATCTTTCAGTTTACAATTCTCACAAGTGAATCTCCCTCAGCTTTGAATAGGTGGTGAACATAACACAAAGTTTAAAGCTAATTGCTATTTACTTGTAATATGGTGCTGCTTTTGTCTTGAAGGTTTGATAATCAAATATAATAAAAACTTTATTTATAAGCACTTTTCATACAACAGTTACACAAAGATCTTACCAGGCTTAAAACAATTCAAACATAATCATAAAACACACAGAATGGCCTTAACCCTCCAAAGCCCCATAACCTGACGCCATGAAACAAAAACATGACATTGAGAAAGCTCAAAGTACAAAAAGACTTCAAAGTGAAAATAAAAAAGTAATTAAGAACTAATAGTTTAATGTTTTTTTCTTTTTGTGTGTTTTTATGTGCAACCAGACACAGACATTTATGGAAATTCATGTTGACCACACGTAAAACATGCAGCCAAGGTGCACATTGTTGCATGTCCACATACATTTTAATGCATCCATTGCAAAATGTAGTCGCTGTTTAAAGGGGTGTTTGTTGTTTTATGGGGTAATTTAAGGGGTTATTGTAAAAACTACAGAACTGATCAGAAAAGATCTTTTGCAGGTCTTCATCTCATACCCATTGTGGAAAGCTATCGTTAGCGTTAGCATAAATTATAAGAATGAAAATCCTAATTACCTTCATAATCAAACAAGTAGCATTCAACGAAGTACTTGGAATCTTCATTTAACTTCGATCAGGTTGTAAGAGAGAAATAATCACAACTCATTTAATATCATCCATATGAATTTGGGGAAGCAGCTGTGCAGTATTCTGTAGACAGGATCACTAACATATGTATCTTGATTTGTGAACGATCTAAGAAAGGTACAAAAAATAGAGTTAGGAACGACAGTTATAAAATTTTGCGTTACAATTGGTATGGTTAGCTTGTATTATTTACACAGTGTTCAGTTTTCAGATTAGCCTGTTTAGACCCATAAACCGGAAGTAACATGATCCAGTAGCAGCGATGTCGCCTTTTTATCTGACGTCACATTCAAAAGGTCTGTTGCTGTATCACAAATCCAGCGCTGTGTCCCAAACTCAAGCTCTTTATCTGCTCCTGAAATGCAGTTTTAATCTGAAGTTATTGTATATAAGTCCATTATGAGAAAAGTGCCACACGATTATATTAAAACACCAAAAACAATTTTCATTGGCGTGGGTCTTGAATGACCAAAGCAAGGCAACCCTGAATGTTTCCCTCCATCATAGAAACGGTACAAGGCCTGGTTTGGCTTTTGGTTCCTTTTCCCTTAATGTCTTTCACTAATCCAGGCATGAGCAGCACGATTCGTGTGGATTTAACCTTTCATTTCACCTCTTTTTTGAAAGCAGGAAAAACGAGACTCAGCATGACCACTGTTGCATCAACAGATAATTTTTTTTTCCAAAAAAGTTATTTTACTTCCATTTTTAAGCCGAAGTATGACAACAGAAAAGTGTAGCAAACTAAATCAATTGGTGTCTTCAAATTGTATTTATTTATTTTTAATGTAGATTCATAGACAATGACATCAACATTGTTGTTTCTTCTTGTGCAAATTAAGAAAAAAACATTGGAAGACTTGAATCAACATTGGAAAACCTCTACTGTGGTTCACTTTTTGTAAATAGATGCAGCTTACTGGAAACTTACTTGTTTTTATTCATTCCTTTTTTTTTGTCTTTTTTTTTTTTGTAATGATGCCAATAAATCTGCCAAGTGGTTGAAAAGTGGGTTGTGTCTCTACAGAGTTAAGAGGTGAGTTGATATTGTTATGCGCATCCTCAACAAGAAACAAGAGCAAACTCTCAGTAGATTACATGACTGGCAAATCACAAGCAAGAGTTCGAAACCCCGAGCACAGAGATCCCCTTCTCAATAATTCCTCCAGGATTGCACTGTTTGTTTTGTGTCTCAGAGCACTTTGTTATTTTTCTGTAACCTTTCTTTGATTGTGTTTTTATTGTAATTGTAATCTGGATCATATTATTTGGGTCACATCCACCCTTCTATAGTTCAAATATTCTGTTTTTCAAATGCTCATTTTTACCAGAAAAAAAACATCAGTTCATCAACTTTTGGAACTGTCGGCAGTAGAGTTGGCACTGTTGGTCCTTATGGTCTGGCTACCTTGGCAACAGCACCTCCACTTCCTCTCTGAGTGACAGAGAATGGCTTCCTTCACTTGGATAGATGTCAGCTGACGTGGGCCCAGGCGTGAATCAAATGAGCCGTGAACTCGTGAACATCTTGAGGGTTTGATCACTGGAGGCGGTGTGCCCTGATCTGACTGATATGTTGGAAACAGACATCAAATCCAGAGCAAATCCCATCTCAGCCATTGTTTTTTGTGGTTTTAGTTCGATTTTTTAAACACGTTTGTTCAGTCAGACTTGGCCGCTTGTAAAAAGCAAGGGAGGCAGCTTGGAAATGGCTTATGAGAGCAAACGGCCTGCACTTTTTCATCCTTTCATAGTTACATCTTTAAAAAAGAAGGATCTCCAAATTGTTCAAATGGGACAGTAATTCAAATGCATTTTGTTTGGCTGCAGCCTCTTAGACAGTTTAATGTGTAAACCAGCATCAGAGTCAGCAGGAAAGCTGCAGCTTATTATGCCCCTGTTACCACCTGCTCGCCTTCGAGGGACCAACACAGCCGCTTGTCTGAATTTTTAAAGCCAACATAGTTGGGTGGTTCGTTGTTGCACTGTAGGATTGGAGCAGCAGTGGGTGCTGTTGTCCTTAGTTACACCAGTTCCTTAAAAGCAAAGCCAGGAGTTTAGTATGAGCATAAAAAAAGATGGAAAACACAATAGTGATCAGAGGGGAAAGGAAATGGTGGACCTTTAAGATGGGTGAAATGATGAACAAAACAAAGAGATTTCAGTTTCGGAATGATGGAAATAGAGACAAATCAGAGACTTTAAAGAGAAAAAGGATGAGGTAGACAGAAAAGAGGGACTTTAAGATAGATTGTTGGTAAAGAAGTGTGGAGTGGAAAAGCAGTATACTGATTTATCTGATGTTTAGATGGTAAAAAAGGCAAAGCTGTAGCTAAGGAGGGTTGTAAGCATGAGGAGAAATTTATGTGAGGAAGAGGAAGGAAGATGTTTGCCCCAAATGAGGCTCCAAGGAATTGTAAAAGATCTGTTTTTCAGTCTGTCTGTGTTTGCATTTCTAATTGTGTGTTTTATTGCATATCCTTACCTTGACAGGTTTTTAATCCTTGTATTCTGTGTGAATACATTTGCCTACAGATGTTCCATTGTGAGATGTTAGTGCTTCTGCTTGCTGATTCCATTCTCTCTTGTTAATATCTTGAATTGAATTTATTCTTTTATCTCCTCTATTTTTACGACTGGATTGTGTTAGCAAGGAATAATCATCAAAATATTTTTCTACCCTCTCTTATCTGCATATACAGAAACATTCACCCACATATATCACCTCATTCTTTTCCTCCTTAGGAGTTTCTTTTTTTTTTTCTAAATGTCTAGCTTGAAACCTCATAAATGTTTCTCTCAGCTTGGAGCTGCAAATCTATTCAGAAACACACTGTTAGACTTCTATTTTCATTTTATTGGTTTATTTTACAAAGATCTATGACTCATTTTCTTTAGTCACTGTCCTAGGTTAACATCATTCAGCAGCACTTAAAAAAAAGAAATATAAATCTTCTGCTAGGCTGTAAAGAATGTAAAAAAATTGTTTTTAAACCTGAACTGAACAACCTTTGTAAAGTTACATAACATTATTAAATATTAATTGGATTGATGAACTGTTCAAGCTGTAGCTATAGCATATTAAAGCCTATTATGGCATGCCTGTTATTCAAGATTATTTTTTTACCTTTTAGAAAACACTAATATCAAACTTGAAATGATAAAGCCTGCTATTTCTGATCTTTTTTTCCATCATGCAAAGTCTCAGTATTCAGGGTAATATGGTCATTTCTACCAATCATGTCCCTCCTGATGCCACTCCCGTTACCCTGTCCAAACATATTTTTTTCTTTTGTAAAATCGTTCCCAGTGCAGTTTTTAAACAAAATCAAAAAGACTGGTGTTTTTAAGGCATATTTTGTGCCCAGTGGCAGTAGAAATACAATTCTGGTTTGTGGGCAGGACTGTTGGCTCGGAGCAACCAGGCCACGCCGCAGAGCAGGTCGGACAAGGAAAAGGAATGCAGGCAAGGAGCGGAGGAGCAAAGTGGAGAAGAGAGACTGTAATTTTTATCAGTAATTGAGTCATTAGTCTGCGCTTTTTCAAGCATCTGGTTTTCTGATCCAATTTGTATGAAGATATACTCAAAAAAGCAGTTTTAATCATATGTTTGTTTTTTTACATCTGTCCTCTATTATAAGAAAAATACTACAGGAACGTGTTAAAACACAACAAAGACGAGTTTCATCATTGGAGTGGGTCTTAAAATAATAGTAATAATTTTTGTTAAATATTATTCCTAGTGTCTGATTATTATTTAATCATTTTATAAAAAAAAGAGTAACTAGAGCACTCTGTGAGAATTAAATATCCTTTAAAAAGTATAATATTGAAAAAATGCTAATATTGCATTTTATTTTTTATTTTTATTTTCTAGTTTACAGTTTCAATAGAAAACTGTTTATTATGATTTATTTGGGCCTTTAAAATTGGTGTTTGTTCTTTTATGTTGATTTTAGTTTTGTTATACTGTATCTCTGTTTCATATTTTTTTATCCAAAAGTGCCTGCCATTGTTGCACATTTCTGGTCTTTTTGGGTTTCTTTTGTTAGTAACTGTTTTGTAACTGCTGTGTGTCTCAATTCTGCAGTTTAAGGCTTTGCTCTATTTTGTGTTCCTTACAGAATTCATTTCTTTCCGCATTCATCCATCATCAGCCCATTACTCTTGAATTTGGGTCATCAACATTTAGACATTCCTGTCTTTCTAGTTTTGTTCTGTTTTTTGGTTTGATCTAATATGTGTCCAGAAGACTTAAAAAATAAAAACAAAAAGCACATGTTAATATAACTATAATATTGTCAGGAATTGTAACTGAGCACTCGTTGACAAAACTCACTGAATTCAACGACTTTACTTTGAGTTGTGGATTCCAACTGACAGCAGCAGATGTTTGACTGTTTTATTCTTTATTTGTCTAGCCAAGTTGCTCAGGCTCCACATCATCTGAATGAATCAGAAATGATTAGCACATCAACACCAGATGTGTTAGTTGACCTACTTTAATTTTAGCCTAATAAACATGCAGGATGTGATGATGTGCCCTTACTGCATAGCTACAAAAATCATCCAAACCTGACCTGTAAAACTATACTTCCTGTGTAGATATGAGGCACACGTGTGTCAGCCCTGATGGATGGCAGTCTTTGAAATACCACACAAATCCTGGCTCATACTGTTCCAAACTGAGCAGCCATATTGGCTTCCTACATTACTCTAAAGAGAATACTGTTGTGATGATTTATTAAACTGCTCTGCTTTGTTTCTACTGTGGCTGCAGTTGCAATCGTCAGAGCGCCACGTTCTCGCATGTAAATGGGAGAAGGAAAAAAAATGTTCTCAGGTGTTATCTAGTCTTTCACTGATCTTACATGTTGAGAAAAGACCACCTCAGATGGTAAAGATGTGTCATGTTACAACATTTTTAGTCCAAAATTTAAAATAAAATTAAAAAAATAGCATGACTGCTTTATAAAAGTCCAATAAGCATGTGCCCCTGAGTAGTCATGAGCAAAGTACAGGACCTTTCAAAAGTCTTATTTGCTACATTATTTTTCTATACATGGTAATAATTGAAATAACAATCTATATGTTTCAAACACATAAATAAGAATTTTATGAGCAAAAACAATCAAAGCTACTCCAAAAATATTTTAAAAGGGCCAGACAGAAGCTTAGCTTGTTGAAGCAAGCCACTTAAAAAGACCTATGATTTTACAACCAGGATTTCTATGACATCTGAACTATAGTGTTCATTTTTATCAATAGACAATAATATTAACAGTAATATACACAGCTGATGCGCCTGGATTGCGTCTTTGCATCAAGCGTCACTATTCAGCCACTATTCGGCCTCACTCCCACCGAAGCAGAATGATGTTTTTTTTTTTTTGCAGTATTTTTTTGCAGTTTTGGCAGCCAAATACATTTGGTTGCCAAATATTCGGTGTATCACAAATCTTATGTCCTCATAATTATCTTTTTAGATGCTAGTATTTGTGGTATATCATTGTCCTGTTCCGTTAATATATGCTTGCTACTATTTCGAAACTTTAAAATACTTTTGCATTGCTTTTGTTCAAACCCCGTAATGTTTTTTTTTTTTTTTTTTCTTTTTTTTTTCAGCACACAGACACACAAAATCCCCTACAGTTAGTTTGCACCACTGGTAGTTTAAATGTTCCTGTTCCTCTTGGATTAGATTAATTTTCTCCTACTAGAAATATTGTCTGAATGTTATTTAGCAATAAGTAGTTGATGTTTCTTATTACATTAATGCTACTTAATATTGTATTAATGTTTTTACTGTCTAAAAAGTTGATAAATATGCTCTAATATCATAATTTGTGGAAGATATTGACTGCTCCTTTTTGTAACATGAATAACAGATGTCGTGTGGATTTATAATTGTTCTTCTCAGAAAGTAATAATGAGAATATTAAGGAACCTGGGGAATATTATGTCACTAATAGTATAGACTAAAAGTTATTTCTGCTGAGTATGACTCCATGACTCTCCTTATACAACGGAGATGTTGCCACCGGCACCTGAACAACTCATGCTCTTTGACATACTGAAACTTTTTGTCGTTTACACAATCAACATGAATTAACTGATTCTGATGCTTTTCGCATCGTCTTTGCATAGATAATCAAACATTGCTAACATAAAGTGTTGCACAAATGAAAGGTGTTTTTCTCCACGACAGAATCAGCTGATTTACACTGGTTATCTGACCACTTCACTTCTGTAAGGTGTTACATATCAGCGCAAGGCTGCTTCTCCCTACTTCAGAATCTGCTAGAATTATATGAATTACTTCAATGGTTGAAGAGCTACTATATTAAACAGAATGTAAACAGTGGAGCTAAAGTTCAGGTGTTAAAGGGTTAAAAACTGAAAAGTGCTCTGTGTGTTTTTCAGACAAAACCACTCAAATGCATCAGGTTTCTATGACTGTCATTTTTGTGGGTCACTGGAACTCAAAGGACCACTGCTTTGCTCAACACATACCTCCTTTTCTTTAAAAAAGGATTTCAGTTCAAACTTAATTCTTAATGAAAAGCAGCCAATAAAAAATAATCAGAGGCTTTTCTTGTTCTCTTTTTCAAAAGTTTTTTTGGTCTTTTTGTTCTTTGCCTCTCTTTGCCCCCTTCAGCAATTATAATATCTGCTGTGTGGCGAACTCATGTAGTCAGAAGTGTAGGCGTATTCTACTTGGAATGTTCAAATGAGTGCTTATGCTGCTGCTTTACAGCTTCCTTTTGCTAGGAAAGCCAGTCAAAAAAATCTTGTTTTGTAAGTTTGATATGAAAATAAGACACATGCTTACAAACTGTTCGTGTACAGCTATGTGCAGAAGCTTCATGTGCAGCAGCATTTGTGTGAAACAGGAAAGAGCAATGTGGGTGCAGAGAATTGGGAATCGTGAATGTAGATTAGCTGTTAAAGATGGATGGAAGTGTCAAATTCATGTATTTGTCTTGTGTTTGGATGGATATCTAGTCACAAATGCAAATCTCTTGAAATTCTTGCAAGATTATGTGTTGTTTTTTTAATTTTTCATGAAGCAAATTCCTTTTCAAATGGCTGTTTTCTGAACTGGCATGTTCTTGACAGATCAGGTATCTGCTGAAAAAATGCACATTGTGAAAAAGATGGATGGATGGATGGATGGATGGATGGATGGATGGATGGATGGATGGATGGATAATTTTGAATAATTGATTTAAACAAAATAATATACTTTTAAAATAAATAAATGCAGATTTATTCCGAAAGATATGAATTTGGAAACACACTGAAGGCCATTTTTATGATCATCAATAACATTTGTACTGATTGGTCTGAAATAAGTAAATTTTTAATACCTAAAATAGACTGATATGTAGGTGAAGGTCAACTGATTCACTGTTGGACAGAGAACTCCATCAAAATTCAACTCAGAAAAAAATGTACGAACAGCTTTGCAGAATTTTCACAAAACTTCTATTTGTCTTTTATTTTTTCCTTCTGTCTGTGAGATCCTTCACTTGCATTGTCCTTGTGTCCAGCTGGCATCCAGCCGCACTGCTTTGTTTTCCTCTTTACTTTTTGTGTCCTTATTTAACTTTTTTTCCTCCAGTACCTGTTCCCTCATGTCTTCTCTATTTTCATTTCAGTTTTCTGACTTCAGCTTCTTCCTGTGTTTCTTCTGTCCATCACCTTTATTTGTTTCTTTTTTTTTGTTTTTTTTACTGCTTCTCAGAGGTTCCTTTCCCCTCCAAACCCTCTTCTTTCATCCTCCAGTTCTCCTTCTCTCCACAGTTACCATGACAGTGAGACAGAAAGAGCCTTTGATGCTGTCTGAGTGCCGGATCACTGGACTTTGATTTGGTTTTAGAAAAGTTACATTTAAGGGAAAAAGAGTGGGGGATGCTGGGCCTGACATTGACAGGGGAGCAAAAATAGTAAGGACATAAAAGCCTTGGGTAAACCTAAGCTAAAGAACTGCATTTATGTTTATAAAAAAGAAATATGAATCTTAAATACTTTTTATAGCCTAATTTTGGTTATGAAATTCTTATGAATTTCCCTTTTTCTTTGAAGGATACTATACAGAGTATTGAACAAAAAAATAAAAATATGTTTTAGAAAAGCAAAAAAGCAAAAAATCTCAGGGCGAGGGTTAAACTGAACAGATGAGTTTTTACCTTTGATTAAAAAGTAGAAACGGAATCACTCTTCCAGATATCAGAAGGGCACCTCATGGTGAGCAGAGGGCACCGTGAGGCGAATGAAGGTGGAGGATCTGAGTAAATGAGAGGGTGTTTGGAGGGGTGAGGGTCATGAATGGCCTCAAAGATAAAAGTCTTCTATCATCAGGCCTCAGATTTTACCTACCATAACCTTAAATTATAATAGGGAGGGGCCTATTACAGGTTTTCTTGCTTCACTAATACTTAAGCTTTTTTTTTTTTCATTTGTTCAGAACAATCCTTTCATTGTTGCAAGTTTCTGGAGTTGCTCTAGACTTGGTTTATGAGTTATAAATTAGGGAGACAACAGTTTATAGATTTATTAAACAAATGTTTGCCTGTTTGAAAACAAAACTCAGAATATGACATTTAGTCCCAAATTCAGTAAATTTGTTGAGAAGATTGGGTCACACAGGCTGTTTTTTCTCCTTTGTCTTACATTTTTTCATCTGTTGCCAGTTGTAAGCTGTTGTAGTCCAGTGCACAACTGTGCTGCAACAGAGTTATTATGTTAATGCGCAGCCAGTTTTACAAGACCAGGATTTGTATTTATTTTTTGGCACCAAATACATACTGGGGCACGTTTAGATTTTATCCAAGTTAATAAATCAAAAGGACCTTTTTAAAAATGTGTTTCTACAAAGCATTACTGTTTCTACTTCTTTGACCTCTGTTATGTCTCTTTTTGTTCACCTATAATTTTTGTCTAATGGTTGTTTCCTCAAATTTCTTAAAATCTTTCTATTTTCTAATTTTTGATAGAGAAAGGTGATGGTTGTTTGTAAAAACTGTCTTCTGATTTGATTCAACGTACTATTAGGATTATTTTATTGCTAAATGTCTAAAATTCAGAATTCTGTGAAACTTTGTTTCCTTCTTTGACACCCGTCTAAGCCTTAAGCCAAATGAGAAAAGTTGTACAGGAGGTGGTCTGCATCAAATATTAAGGTCGTAGACCGCTCAGTGAGCCCATAGAGAGAAAATGTTGATACTCGTTTTTTTTCTACGAGCACGCTGCAGTTCACATGTTGTAGCAAACTCTTACATGGAAGAGTAAGGCTGAAGTAGGTGAGGTAATAGTGTGGGCGTTCTACGGATACTTCCATATCATGTGCACACCCCGTACAATCAGCATTTGCGTGTGGTCAGTTATGAACAAGTACTCACACCTTACTAATGACTGGACCATAAGGGCGCCACAGCATCACCTGTACATCATGTGTGTGTAACTTAGCTTTACAAATACATCACAATACACTTACCACCACAACAATGGTACGTTCTATTTTCATGACCTCCTTTGCAGTGGCCCTATGCGCATCAAGGACACTGCAAGACACTTGCAAGTTGCAGTTTCTCCTCTCTACAACCTTCTAAGGGCCCAGACAACCCAAAAACGCATGGCATGGATGGGTTAGTTAGCTATTTGAACTAACACTGTTAGTTCAAATTCAAAGTAGAGTCTCCAGATTTTTTGTTGTTTATTGCGATTTGCCCAAAACTCAAAGCAACATCATATTTGCTGTTTTCCTTTTTGGTTAATTTACATTTTTGAAATGAATTTATTGAAAAAAAAACATATTTGTTGTTTTTTTACTCGTCACTTGACTATGGATTTATTTCTTTCCATCCATTTCAAATGATTCAATAGGACATTTTAGATAGACGCTGCTGACTTTGATATCTCCTGTGCACACTTCCTGGGATTAACATGAGATATTTTTATTATTTTTCTTTCTGCTTTGTTGTGCTCTCCAGGTAGTCTTCTAGTCATGTGGTCCCAGGATTTGCACATTCAAGGGAATGTGCAAAACAGAATTAAATCATGCAGAGAAATGTGAATTATTATAAATTCTAAGCATGGCTACGAATTTGACTTCACTGAAGCAGCAAAGAAATGTGTTCTTAAAGGCAGACTACAAACATGTTTATTTTTGTATCTGACCTTGCAGTTGTAGAACAGTAGGGACTGACTTGCCAATGAAGGCAGCTTCTGGGGGCCATTTAAGTTCACTTGCTGGCATGTCTGTATTGCTTTATTTGTTTTTTTTAGTAAGGCTAATGCTGTACTTTATGAGGCAGCTGAATACTTGCTTTCTGAGATCATGGTCACCGCCTGCTAAGCTGAAAGAAATTCAGAATAGAATGCGAAGACGGTAAAATTAAAGAAAGATGTGCTGTGAGTTGGAGCAGAATGAAGTATGAGATGAAATCCCTGGAAGAAGAGGAAGGGGATAGTAACTAAGGCTGGAAAGAAGAAGAAGGGCAGGAGGCAGTTTAGTTTAACAGTACTTCCCACACAGAAAGAAGGAAGAAGAAGAGGTGAAAGATGACAAGAGGAGGGGCGGGCTGTGTCTTTTCCTCTCCCAGCTAGAAGGAAGAACTTGCTCTCTCCATCTCCCTTCCCTTTATTTGCCATGTGACTGTCCAAAGCTCCAGTACTGCTGTCTTTCTCTGCTTCTTTCTCCATCCTTCTCGTGGAGCTCTCTATGCCCGACTGAGGAGGTGGAGGAAAAAGGAGAAGCAGGAAGAGGATGAAAAGCTGAAAAGAGGGAGAGGATGTTCTCCGTTTCACTCAAGTGCCGGTTAGGGGTCATCAGACGGCGAATCAAGGGTACAGTGTGTGTTTGTTTGTATTGTGCACGCCGCTCAGTGTGCGTGGTTTGAATGTATCTCCTTGAATGTTCTCTTTATGGTTTTGTGTGTGAGATGATTCGTGACTTCAAGTGAGTAATTGTGTGTTTCTCGTTGTTTAAGATTTGATTCCTTGCAGGTGTGATGAATGCACATGTGCGTGGATTTGCAAATTAACAGCATTAAATGAGCTGAAGCGCTTCCCTCCTGCACATGATTTTGTTTCCTTCATCTTCATCTTCCCATCTCACCTGCACTCCACATTGCTGATCTAAATGTTGGCTGGAATCCTGAGCGAGCTTTCTTTGTTCCTGGAATCAATTGAAGACTCATTTTCCTCTCAGCAGGATTTTTTTTCTCTTGATGAAAGAAAAGCAAAGTGTCTCAGGCGCTGCTCAGAAACCTCTTTGACTTTTCTGCATGCCACTGAGTTGTGCTACAAACTTGTCAACAGGTTGCTATTGTCTCTGGGTTCCTTTAGATTTCGTCTCAGCGGATGCATGCACAAGCGTCAATGTAAAGATGTGTCAAATGGATAACAGCATTTCTACAGTATGATTGCTAACCAAGGTAACAGCAGAAAGCAGTGGATGCAACTGAAACATTAAACAAGTGAACAAATCCCATCAGTGTTTGGCAGTAAAGTAGCTTTTCATTGGTTTTGTTCACATTTTACCCTCTGAGTTTGAGATTTGTCATGTTGGTTTTGGTTTTCTGGAGCCAGACTTTGAAAGCTTTTGGGTTTATCTTGTACAGAATTATATTTTACTGATCTGACTATAACTTAGATGCCCCAAACTGATCACTGATCATGTGATCAGAAACAAGGCCTTCTCTTTTGACTTAATCAAAATTGGATGCTGCATCCCATACGACGTTATGAGCAGCTCTAAATGTTTCAAGCTTATTGGTACAGACAAATACTCTATATCAAGAATGGATCACAACATTTTATTGTCATGAAGCACAATGGAATGTTTGAGAAGGAGGAACATGAAAACAGTTCTGTAAAGTTAGCAAGATATTCACAGATTTGGACATCCGCGCTCAATAACACTTCTAATAAACATCTTAAATGAACACTAAATATCTCTGTTGGTCTGTCTTG
Organism: Oryzias celebensis; assembly: GCA_014656515.1. NCBI lineage: Eukaryota > Metazoa > Chordata > Actinopteri > Beloniformes > Adrianichthyidae > Oryzias > Oryzias celebensis. The sequence goes on from BNCR01000005.1 coordinate 13,119,081, forward strand.
TCATGAACAATGACATACATGGCATGTTAAAATAAAAAGAGTTTATTTTTTCTCTTTAATAAGCATTAAACTGAGAGGCAGAATCTGAATCCCCTACCCCTGTAAGGACATTTGGAGCTTTGTTGGTGTCGCAAATAGTTTTTTGAGGGGAAGGCGTAGGGACTCAGGGCTGTGTATCTCTCCAGCGGGAGGGTGATCCGCATTGCACTGTGCCTTGAAGGAGAAACACATTTCCTCACGTGTATGTGCTCTGATGCACAGAAGCTTACAATTAAATGTAAGTAAAGATTTTTGTTGTTTTAGCATGACTTTTTAAAGTCATGGCCAAGCTAACCAATATTACATATTTACAAGAGCTGGCAGCGACGCACTAATGTAGATGACTGGCAACTATCGATGACATCATCAAGGGTTAGTGACAACTCAATATAAAGACAACCAATTTTTCCATAACTCTCATAATGGCTTAATGTAGGGTATGGAGAAAACATAGGGGTAGAGCATAGCATGAGCATTCCTGTTGTGTATCTTAAACAGCAACCAAGTCTCTTTTCTTGTTTTTTCCTAAGGACTAATTGCACCGAGAAGCAATAAGATCATAAGTAATAAGAAACAGAGACACACAGTAGAACTGAGATCTGATCATATCTCAAACCTTCAGGTGATTCTCTGCACTTCTTAATAAAAGTACAAGCCTGACACTGCAGTGTTTGGCGTACCAGATCTGTTCATAAATGTGATAATTAAAGGCTTTAATAGTCTTTGCATGTTGTGTTTTTGTGTGAGTCAAAATTGGCCATGGCACAGGGGGGTATGAGTTTAGTGGGGAGCTGCTTTGTGTGATGTTTCATTTATGACACAGTTTGGGTCTGAGAGCTTACGCTATCTGCTGTGTGTGTTTGTTTGTGTGTGTGAGTACGAGCTTGCACTTCATTGGAGCTCGAGGCCAGTTTGGTTTGTGTGTGCGTGTTTATGAGAGTGTGTGCGCTGTTGTAAGAATTGATCTCTAAAACTGCTGGAGCCACTCGTTCTTTTTTCTCCGTCTCTGTGAGTGTTTCAAGACTTTTATTATAGATGATGCTTCTCCTCACAATATGAGGCAGGCATATGTGTGTGTGTGTGCCCAGTTTTTGTAAGGTGTGTGAATTCTTGAAAAGTTTTGACATTTTTACTCACACACAAAAGTAAAGGGGGGTCCTATTGATTGTGTATGCATTCATGAATTAGCTCTTTTGTCTCAGTCTACTTTGCTTAGACTTTATATTATCTGAGCCATAGATGTGTTTGTTGTGTAAATTGTCACGCTTTCTTGGTTGTTAATTAGGTTTAACACTCTTCTTCAGGTCAAAATCCAATTTCAAAATTCCTGATTCCTGCTAAACAATCAACTCGAAGTCAATGGTGATGCTACGTGATCCAGATACGATTGTTTTTGAGTCATGGCATCTGAACTTATAGTGATTTTTCTAAATGGTTTGCCACTCATGGCACGTCACGCAGCGTCACAACTCAACTTCAAGGCAACCTCAACCAGTTTGGTTTAAAACTGAAAAATTCCACCAGAATGACCCTCCTCTCTGATGTATAATCCTTCCTCATAGCTAAAGCGTAGATTCAGCTTCCATTGCCATATCAACGATACACAACTCCTATTTTCTCTTCAATCAAATGACATGACAGTTTTATCAAACATCTCATCCTGTCTCTCAGATAACTCAGATTACATAAATACATTTTCAACTTAGACTCTCTTGCTAACCTTACAACACAGTTTTAGTATCAAGTCCTTACCAAAAATCCAGTGAATTTGAGATCCTAATAATGACCAGCTTTATCTTAAAGAAAACAAATTCTCTACTTTCAAAGCGTGTTTATTTGCTTTTTCTACAGCAAGAGAAAAACAATAACTTTGGATTTAAGCATCCCAACTCCCTGCTCTGGCACTTATCTCCAGGATTGATAACGGCAATGTACTCCAGTTGTGTTTCCAGCCTACAGAATAGAGTTTCTAAAAATGGTCTCAAAATGGTCTCAAAAGCTCTGATGCAAACCTCAAAAGAACCCCAAGAAACAAACAGTTTGGTAAAGCGGCAAAAGTTCCCATGATCCAAGAAAAAGTTCTACCAATAAACAATAACTTCAAAAATTCATCAAACAAATCAAATTTAAAAGTAGAAATTTTCATTTTCACATCCCTAAACTACTTTTGAGTGTAATGTTACTTTAATATGTGAAAGCAGCATACGTGAAACATCTCCTTTTTCACACAGATGAGCTTATTAAACTGTCAGTGTTGTACAAAAACATGTTTTCTTTTAGCTTGGCCTAGGACCTTGTCTACACCCACATTTGACGCCCGTCTGGAGTTACATCTGCCCCACAGAGATGCTGCTATGCCATGAAAAAGACAAACCAAGAAGGTGTCTGCAGTGTGTAGGTGGTTGGGAGCAGCTGAAAACATTATTTTTTAACAATCAGGCAAAAAGCAGAAGTACAGCTGCTCTCTATCGTTTCTATCATACTAATTTTAGCCCAGTGCCTGTGGAGAAACAGCAGCAATACCTGTAAACACTCCAAAATGAAAAGAAATCCAATATACAGATGTTTTACATTCAGTTAATCATGAATGCAACAACATACACATGTTTCTGCAACCACTTGAGTAGATTTCTCAACTAGTTTTCATTGTCTGAAAGTGTAGAGGTGTTTTTTTTTTTTTTTTTTGCAGAAAATGACATCTAAGCGTTTGTATACCTCAAGTTGAAAACAAAATGTAATAAGTCTGTTGTTTTTTACAACTGCTGTTTCAAAAAGCCACAACAGACTCAAGCTACGTTCACACCGACCTCAGCAATGAACGTTCAAGAGACCACTTCAAATGAAAAGTCTATATCCGTTATATCAATGCACATTTTGGGTTCTGTGTTGAAAACTCTCGCTCTCTCGCAAAACCATGCAAGTTTCTACAACCGTCTCCAGGCTACAAACACAGTTTTTAAGTTAAACCAGGTCAATCTTTGACCAATCAAACTACAGTTCAACCAAGCTGCTTCCAACTGTAGGTGGTGGACATGTGCTAGTAAACAGAAGTAATAGCAATAGAAGAAGTGGAAGTAGAACAGTACAGCGTAAACAGTGTGGGCTAAATACAGCTGAAGAGCCTGTGATCATATCTCTAAAATCATATCTCATATCATATCTCATATCTCATAAATCACATCATACGATGTGATTACATTGTTCTTCAATGCACATCACATCCCTGGTGTGTTTGTAGCCTCACATTAAAAAAGAATTGAAGATGTGTCTCAAACATAGTCTGATTCACCTTGATTAACATAAAGCAAACAATTTCTAAAATTAAATATTAATATTTCACAGATTAGAAGTTACTCTTTCGACATTAGTACACTGTTGTTGTATTGCAGCTCTTCAGACATGTCACTCTGCTGAAATATGAGTCTCCAACAAACAGACCCCTCGTAAAATGCATGTGGAGGCTGAGACGGATGTGTTGGAAAACACCAGAGTTCAGGTTTCCTTTGTCAGTAGTAGGAGCAGAAATCAATAGAGCAGAGGTGTTCCTGGCTGCCTTGAATAAGACACATTGGAAAGAGCTGAAGCAATGCATCGAAATGAGTTCTCTGCTAGGCTCTCTGCTGTTCACCATACTTGTAATTCATATATGATCTTTTCACACCAAAAGTATGCCCTGATGCTTATAAAGTGGCCCAAAATGCCTTAAAAAAAGATCCATTGGCTTTGGAGGATGGAAGACAAGGTTGGCTGTAATGCCCTCTGGCACTGTCACATCCAACAACCCATTTTCTGTTCACATAAATAGCTGTTTAAATGATACAAACTATCATTTTAGTAAGCTTCTAATTGGCAGTCAGTAGTGGGTGGAGTGCAGATAATCATCTGCTTGGACTTGATAGGAAACTGCTTGTATAGATCGTAGTGCCCATTTTTTGGCTCCTGTGTTGCGATAAGCTCTGAGGTGATTCATCACTGTGTAGGTGATGATTACAGCTGCTGCCCCAGATTTAGTCCTCCGATTCTGTGCCAACGTTCAGACAAACCAGTGGATGCCTTCCAGCATAGAGACCTTTCATCACCAAGTTTAGACGTGACATGAACATTTGTTTCTCTTTCAGACATCAGGAGACTTTATCCTCTTCGTTTGATTAGCGAAGCATTTTGTGGAACACTCAAAGACCTCCAACAGATTGCTTTGATTTAAAACATCTGCTTTGCTGGACTTGCCTAACTGCTGTGAGCTCCATAGCTGTTTTAAGTTGGGTCTCCTGAGGATCCCACATACTTACTCGAAATGCAGGCAAAGCAGGTGGACTGTGGCTCATGATGCACACACTGTCAGGGGGAGGAATCCCACAGTTTGTTGATTTCAGCAGCAGGCTATAAAAAATGAGCACACAGAAGGAATGTAAAAATTACATCATTGTCGTCATCAGTTCAAACCAGTGTGAGATGTCAGTGAGGAAAATATAAAAATAACAGATAGAATGAATAAAAAAAGCTACATAAAGTAGACTTATTGTCATTAAATGTAGATTAATACAACATCATTTACAGTTTTATAAATTGATACAAAATAACTGCATACCACATGCATTTAGAATGCAGGAATAAAAAGGTATTTTATTAAAGACAATCCAATTTAAAGACCCACTCTGATGAAAATTGTGGGTTTTTTATGTGTTTAACATGTTCTTGTGGCTTTTTTCTTATGATGGGGGAAAGCTAGGATTAAAATTGCATTTTCTGTAACAAAAATGGTCTCCTGCATTTTAGGTCCTACACCACCAATTCCTGACATATGATTAAAAGACCATTAATAATAATTACATAAACGCTAAAAAATAGATTAAAAAATTATCGGAGTGAGAATTTAAAAAGCAATTGAATCCTACTTTAATCCAGTCCTATTTTATTTGTCAATTTCAAAATATTTGTTTGTTTAGGTTAAAAAGTCTCGGCTCACCAAATTAAAAACAAACAAAATACATTCATGTCTTTAAATTAGATTAATAATTTTCATTGATCTGGCCTTGTCCTACTTGTATTTGGAAAAAAAACAAATGTACTTATTTCCTATGTTATTCCTGTCTGAACATCTTATATTACCTTTTTGGATCCTTTGAAATATAAAAAAAAAACTCTACAGATTAAAATGACCCTGAAATTCAGTCAACAACGTTCTTTGTTATTCAGTAAAGATTGATCAAAATTCTGGAACCGAATGTGAATTTTGTCAAAGAAATCTCTACCGCTTCAAATAGAAAATGATTCAAACATGTTTGTTTTTAACCTCAAGTGTTGCAATCAATAATATGCAGTATCAGCTAAGAATAATTTCAGCTGAGGTCTCTTTCTGTTATATTCTGTTTTTGCTGCTTTTGATTAAAAAAATCATACAAAATGTAACATTTTAGAATAGATTATGTGTAAAATTAGACATATTTCAAAACTACACCGTTTCTAAGAGTATGCAGACAATTTTTGGTTTTACAAAATTAAAGTTACATAAAACTGTTTCTGAACTTAAAAGCTCTTGAGTTGCTGAATGAAGCAGCACTTTAATAACTGGAATCTCTGTACTGATTAAAGAGAAAAGCAAGATCCTTGAATATCCGAACATACACACTGATACAGACGTTCAAAATGTATCAGCCAAACAAAAAGTTTGGAGAAGTGAACTATCCAGACAAGGACTGCAAAGCACAGGACTTCCATAATTTCCACCTCTCGTGGCTTTGCCCTACCTTCGTAATTCCCGGCCATTGACTGAAGAGATCATTAGTCTCATGGTTTGTTTACAAGCTTTGGTTTGGAACATTAAGCTCTGGTAAATGCCAGTCTGAATACAAACCAAACATAAGGTTCACAACTCGATCTGGATCAAATTAAGCAGACTGGGTTTGGACCAACTGACTTTTCCAGTCTAAATACACTCTTTAATATGACCCAACTTCCAGTCTCAGTGCGGACACTCCTCCACTAGGCCACTGAGCTGAAAAATTTTGTTTGTTGAGTTAATTGTAAGGAGTAAAATGCGAAATAATCTTTTACTGGTTTCCCCTTTGAGCTTCCTCTGTGGACGCAGCCTGCTGTTGGACTGCTTTCTCTTATGAGCAGAGGTTTCTTCTGCAGGCATGGGTAAATTGAGAAGCTCTGTTGCTGATTACTGCTCGGCCAGGCATGTCCCCCGGTCCATGATCGAATATATTGGAACACTTGGACTGGAAAATGAATCTTTGTCACACTTGACTTGATTTAACAGCCATGGAGCTGTCCCTGGTGCTGATCTGTAGGCTTCAGAGGCTTTTGGTGGGACTGATTTTGAGGATCTGCAAAATATGTTGCTCCACACTGATCAAAAGAATCATACCTGTTTATCATGGTAATTTACTTTCATCACTCTTCATTTTGTGCTACAAAAACAGATAATTTTCTTTTACATGATTCATTCAAGGTATCCTGTTAATGAAAAAAAACATCTTATTGAAATAACCCAAAAATGTGAGGTATCAATTTGCATCTAATATGACATCTAATATGACATATAATATGACTATGGTTATATTCACCTGCACTTATTTATTAAAGACTGCCTGAAGTATTATACCCAGTACAACCCAGTATAATAGAGTTGAATCTACACATTTTTTTAAACACACTACATACCTAATTACCATGTTTTAAACAAACTGTTTTTAGCCAAATATTTCAGCCAACTTGTACACATTGCAAATATATTAGTGATTCACTTAATAGTCTAAACTCATTCTGCTAGCAAGGTCACATGGATCTAAATATATATTTGTCATCATACACAATATCTAATAAATACAATATTTAAAATGTGTGTAATAAAATGCGCTTTTGATGGCCAAAAAGCTTTTTCTGGCCACTGATGATGTCTTTCGCTGGCCATAGACTACAACTGCACACAAATCCACTTGCACTGGATTCTCCTCCTGGATCTCCATTTTAGAGATTAATAAAAATCGATGGCTGCATTTTACATTATTTAGATGTTTTATAATTGCACCACTACAAAGGGTGTTTTATATAGTTTGTGCACGGACAGTTTTTTTAAACATAAAAATTTTAAAAATTGCATATGTTTTATCTAGTTATCTTGAGTTATTTTACCTAGAAGGAAACATACATTTTTAGGGTACAATTTGCTCAATTTTCTCAGCCTTTCTCAGCAAAAGGGTAATGAGGTTAAGATTTATCCAATGTAATTATTTTTTTCTTCTGTCTAAAAAAACTGAGTAATTTCTAAACCCTTTAAATGTGTAATGACTACAACTCTGACAAGTGCATTTTTCAGTGTTCAACTTAATTTTGTGTCTGCATATTTTTTCCTTTAGTGCTTTCATTCAATTAAGCCACAAGTAGACATAATGTGTCAAAAATGTCAGCACTGCTATCATTGCCTGTGGTTAAGACTAAGTTAAAGTGACAGCAGATGGACTGGAGTGATGACCTCATCAGTCATTTCGACCCGTATTAAAGGAAAAGCCACAGATTAGAAAATCTCAAGTAGCTCTACTTTAAAATTGGAAGAAAAATATGTTTTTTCCCCCCTTGTTAATAAGCGTTGGTTGCTATAACTTTTCACTTTGACTGAGCTATTTCCCTAGAGTTGGCAAGAAAAAAACTGAGTAAAACAGGAAAATGTCAAATGTTTATTACCATGTGTTCTTGCTAATAATAGCATGGTTCTCCATTCATCTCTGTAATGAAGTGTTTTTTTTAAGTGCCCTCAAAGAAATTTAGAACGTAGAGTTTGGCACTTCGTTATTTGAGCCACTCACTTTCTATTACATGCCCATTAGCTTTTTGTCAAAATATGAGGAACGGTTTTCATGATTGGTTTCTAATTTCAGTTTTATGTAAATAGCAGTAATTTTTTTCCAGAAGTTTCGTCTATTTTTCTACCAAATGATAAAACAAAGTGAAAAGAAAGAGTTTCAAATGATTCTTGGCAGTAAATCTAATGATCATTCAATGTATTGGTTTAATTGTGTGCCAATCAAACAATTGGAACAACACAATCAACACAACAAAGAGGAGTATGGGTTGATCTAAATGAAGGAAAAAAACAAAAAAATTGTAGAAATGTGAATGTGAACACTGTTTCGTTCACATTAGTTAACAACAAAAGTCGAAGCCAATATGTCTAAATTATTGTTAAGCTTTCGAATCAGAATTTCCTTTATTGTCTTGTATGTATGCACAACAAAATAATGATGCTCCAAAGTTGTTTAAGGGTATATTCAGACTGGAAGAGTCCACTTAATTTGGTCCAGATCGTGTCCTGAATCTTGTGTTTGGCTTGTATTCAGACTGGGGTCTAACTGAGATTTATGTGGACGAGAGCAAAGAGAGAATTTATAATGGCAGTCATGTGCTTTGCAATCCTTGTCGGGACAGGTCTCTTGTTCAAACTTTATATTTTGCTGACCAATTTTGAACATCTACATCAACCTGAGGTACAGCACCTTTTACTTGCTACTTTGGTATGGCGGAGGCATGCTGCAAGGCAGTCACTGAGGAAACGAGAAAGAACGTACACTGATAAGTGTTTATGACGTAGATTGTTGGTAAAACAGTGAGAAGCAATGTTTAGAATCAGAATCAATGTTTATAATTAGTTTAGAAAATGTTTTAATGAGCCTGCATTAATTTGAATGAGTTACTTTGTTTCATCTTTGCTCCAAGTTTGTCCGTGGCATTTGGTTGCTACCTTCCTACTCTGTTTAAACTCAGTAATGCCCGGCTGCATTGGCCTTTTTGGTCCAGTTGTTCAGGGCAAATAGGAGCTCAGTCTGATTGGAAACGAACCAAGATCTCCTCGAAAGATGGGTCCAAGAGCAGTTCCTTATCTTGTAACGGGGTCTGCTTGGGTGCAATCAGACTAGAGAATTTGTTCTGGATTATCGGGGGTATCAAACTCTGGTTCACTTCTTGCTGTAAGGAAAGATCGCTAACCACTCGCTAACTAGTAATTATTTGTTGTTTTAGCTTTGTTGTTTTAGTATTTAAAAAAAAAAAAACAATGTTGTGTATTTTCCGACTTATGGCAGCTACGCTCTAATGTAGATCACCAGCGCAAAAAGATGACATCATCGATGGATAGTGCCATTCCGAATTCATGTTTTGACAAGGCACTCTGGATTATACGTTACACTGTCATTCTTTTATCAAATTTAAAGCTTTTTAAGGCTCTTTATGATGAGGAAAATACAGAACACCCAGTGTTGCTGAAGAATAACAACAGACTGTGCTGCTGACCATAGAGTGATGTACTATTGCACTTTTGAATATTAAACATGAAAATTTTACTAAACCAATAGATGTGTATTTTTGGGTGCCATCACGTTACCAGTTCTAACCTCTGTGAAAACGACCCACTTCACAGCACCCTGCAGTGAAGAAACATTTTACAGTGAAAGCGTTCACTAAAGACCCACCTGCCTCTTTTTATCAAGTCACTGAACAAGAGTAAGGCAGCAATCAAGGCATCATTTTGTGAGATTCATTATTTGATTAAACAAAATGTCATTTTTAGAGGTAGGGTTTGTGGAGGTGAGTTTGCAAACCCCAGCAGCATTATTCAGATATTTTTAAAACTAAGACATCAGAGGCTGCAGGTTTTTTGTGTCACAAAGACAGCAAGAAGGTAGAGAGTCTCTGATTGTATATATGATACAGAAAATTCTCAAGGATTTTGGTTTGTGTCAGTGCATTTCCCTGCACTATTACAGACACTGTGCATCTGATGCCTTTTTGTTTGAATGTCTTTTTCTGATTTTACGTAAAAGAGATGTGGAAAAATCACTCACTCCTTTGAAAATGAGAAATTCAGAAAATGTGTTGTAATCCTAATGTGAATTTGACTGGAAACTAAAATGGAAGACCTTCAGTGTTTTATTCAGAAACCCCTTCAAGCCTTCTGACACTGAGGAAGTAGCTGTCAAACTCAAGACAGAAAAATATGCAAACTGTTATGCTGTTGAAGTACAGACAAGATTTCTGGTGCTGTGGTTTCTGTGTGTAAATGTGTTGTATTGGAAATCACACAACATCTACTCTGATAGGAGGTCATGCTTTTGCATTCATTCTGTTCATCTTTGTGTTATTACTTTTATCATTTACATACATCAAAATATCTAAATGAATCCATTAGAATAGTTTCCTTTTAGTCAGGATCTGAGGGTTTTTGGTCCTCATGGCTTACCATACAGGCTAACTCTCCTGACTCCACTGATTGATCATTTGGTGCAGTTGGATCCTGGAGCATTTAAGCAGCTCTACTTCTCTCCCACTCTGCCAGTTTGTTGTTCTTTCTGCCCTCGTGCGAGCTTGACCAAGTTGACGGTTCTGCCTGTTTGTTTTCTGACCCCTTTTTCTGATTTTGGGTTTTGAGTCAAGTCTGCCCCCTTTGGAGTTTTAGCCTAACCTGGATTGGATTTCGAGTGCATGACTTTAGTCTGGACTCATTACGGGTTCTCTGTTCCTCTCTATTGTCATCTCTGGACCACTTCCCTACACCAGAGGCTGTTTCCTGGAGACTCCCCTGTGGGGAGTTTCACCGTTCCATCGCCATGAGCTCCGATAACCTGCATTTATCTAGCCCTCAGTGTGCGCCTCCTTCATAGTTTTAAAAAGTTTTTGAATAAAAGAAATCCTATTTCAGTAATTGCTATAAGAAAAAATAAACTGTGTATTTATGTTATTAATATGTACAATCATTGCTCCTCTTATTTATGGTGAAAAGCTCGTATCCGTAAAAAGATAAAGAATTTTTTTCATATTTTAGCTAGAAAATGAGACAATAGTAAGATTGAATGGATTTTTATTTTTGGTCTGACATTAAAAGTGAACTTGGCTGACACCACTTTTGAAAGAGAAATTGGTAAATGTTTGTATTTTTACATCAGAGGCAATAGTACCTTTAGTATCATTCTACTTTGGTTCTTTTTTTTAGATATCCTGCATGTCTTTTGTGTCAAAAACTGTGAATAAATAGACATGACAACAGACTGACCAAAGCAACAGCTGTCAAAGTGTACCCAGGCAACAGAACGCTGCATCTGCCTCCGTACTTGACTCAGCAGAAATCCTGTTCTCACGCATTAATGGCATTTTGCTTCAGGATATTATATGACAGTACAACACATGTGGCTATTTCTGAGTTCACCGCCAAAGTTTTCAGTCTTGTCATGTTATAGAAAACCTCAATAGAGATTGCAGCAGGGAAGCAGTTGGCATTCTTTCTCACTTTGTGTTGAAAAGAGGTTGCACATCCGTCAATGTGACACCAGTTTTAAAAAAATAAGATGAACAGAAAGATTGGCCAAAGTCTGTGCAGATTTTTAACACGCATAATATTGTTGTTCCTTTCAAAGCAACATGTAGCTTTTTGCAATAAAAACCCGTTCATCTGAAGGACAAACCAGAGAGAGAAGGACAAAAAAAAAATGGCACAGAAAAGGTCCTACATCTAACTCACAAGTTAAGAACTGCAGAAGATGGTGATGAAGGCCTTATTTTAGACAGAGAAGAGAGATATTTCAACAGACGAGCTGGGGAAGCATCTATGTCAAAATGTAAAAAATAACCTCTTGTTTTGTTTTTTTTTTTTTTTAGATTTTTTTAGATTATTAGATTAGATAAATCCACATGCTAAAACAACATCAGCATATCTGAAGAACTTCATAAATAATTAGCATAAAAATGGAGGAGAGGGAAAGCAAAAATGAGGGAATAATTGAAAAAATGCATGAACATTTGGAGAATATCTAACTTAAGGTATCATTTATCTTGTAAAAACGTAAAGGATGGTGCTGGGTGATTTTCCTATCAAATCTTATTTGCTCTACTTTGGTCACAAACACCATTTCATTCAACCATCTCTTAAAAATTGGGTTAAAAGGAGACTTCCATTGTAAAAGAATGAGGTATTTTTTGCAGTCAGTTTACCGGCTGTATCTGTGGACAGGAAATTTATTTTAAAGAAGCAGATGATTCATGCACTGCCAGTGTGCTCTCCAGGGGCACATTCTTCCCAAATTGGTTTGTAAACCAATTAAATATTTGGAGCCAAGACGTTGCAAAGCTGGACAATGCCAAATACAGGTGCCAGCAATGCTCTAGCTGCACTACATCTTTAACATTAGGGAGTACAGACTTATAAATTCAGTTCACTTTCAGTTTAGAAAATGTTGTAATTTGTGAATAACTTTAAGTTGAATTCCTTTGTATCTGGCATTTATTGAGCATGTCTGCATACTGGCCGGGCTATTCGACCACTGGGCCTCAGACAAGGCGACACCAAAGTCCTCGGCACAGGCATTCCTGACTCAATAAGTATTTGCTGGAATCATTAAGTGTTGAGCAAACTGGGAGAGCAAACGTTTGGGATTTGTTTTCATGTTTTCAAGTGTTTCAAAGAAAATGGCTTTTTAAATGTTAGGCTATGACACATTTTTTTTCTCCCATTTAAAACCCTGTTTTGATAATTATCGCAGTGTAAGAAGAAACAAATAGGATTCTTCTTTGCTCTAATTTTATTTTTGTAGTCTATGTAGTTTGTTTGGTTTGTCTTTACTGACTTCAAACACCATGGTTTGTATGCTGTGCTCAGTGGCCCCAAACTTGAAGTATCACTTATAAGCAAAGAGGGTTTCAGAACCTCTATGACAAGCCAGAAAGGCAGAGAATTGTCAGTGCCAAAAAACAGACAGTTGGACATTGTACTGTATTGTATTTTGTATTTATTTCAATTTTGTAATTGTTGTACTTATGCACAAAATATGAGTTACAAATCAAGAATTACGCACGCACATGGCGGTGATACTATTTTCTCTCCATAAACTGACTCTATCTTGTTAATAGGACTGAACGGTTAAAGACACAAAAAAAAGATTTGAGAAATAAATGAATTACAAAAGCAACGACTGACACATTTTATGAATGTACATCTTGAAATAGAAAGATGGTATGTTAAATTTAACAACAGAGACAGGAATTTACTTACTTTGTTTTCAACTTCTTTGGGTGTAACTTAACATCTTTCGGAGTGTAAGCTGCAGTTTTTTGCATAGTTTGGCTGGTGGTGCAACTTATTCTCAGGTGTGACTTGTATGTTTTTTTTAAACAAATGGCAACAACCCCTAGAGGGCACTGTAGGTGTGTGTATCAGTGTTTGCTACTGACAGCAGCGCAGAAGAAGTGCAACTCATTTTTACGCAGGGCTTTGTGGAATTGATCCAAAGTGATACAAAAGATAAAGAATTCAATGGATTTAGAGATTTAAAGTGATGTCAAGAGTTTAGTTCACTTGCTAGCAATTTCTCTACTCTGTGGTTATCTTGATAATTGTTCATTTGTTCTCTAATATAATATATAATATAAGATTCCTTTGATGTTTAATGAAACTTAATAAGCATCAATGTGTCACAATTTCAGAGCAACTTATTGTGTTGTTGGTTTGACCAGTATGATTACTCCAGTTCTTGCTAGACACATTCCAGCTAACCATTTTTTGACCGAATTGCAAAGGTGAAACCTGCTCCAACATATCTGCTTCTTATACCATTTCATGGACACCAACAAGCATTTATTTTTCTTGACTTTATGCCATCTTGCTGTCATTCCTTGCAATGCTCATTCCAAGGCATGGTCTATTCCTTGCACATATTTAGTAATCCAGCAAGTGGACAGCTGACTCAGGATGTGACTCTCATATGTGATAATTACATATGCTAGTCCTTCAGTACAGCGTGACAGAAAACCTTGTTTTTTTGGTGGGTGGCAAACGAATACCAAAATTGGAGTATCTTCATTCATATGTATGAGGCTTATAAACTGGCAACAGCTGTGCTCAAACCAAGATTAGTCAACACACTACAAGCTGTCCATTAGTTAGACTGGAAACACAAAGCAATGTTCATTAGTGAAGTCAAGGAACAATGGCTTACAGTATATCATCGATCTTGTGTTTCTGCTGAATTCTGTGGTACTGACTTATCTTTGATTTCCAATCAGAAGGTTGGACGATCTCATCCATTCCAATAAATGGATATTTGTTAGTTTTCTTTTAAATCTAAAACGCATATTAGTGAATGTGTGACGCATGATGAAAAAAAAAATCTACAATGTGACTACAATGTGTTTGCTTTCTTGTTGTGAGGCTGAAAATTACAGTCTCATTTCCATTGAAAGCAACTTCCCCAGATCTGCAGCTTTTGCCAGTAGTTCACTTATTTTGTCGTAGACGAGTCCTGGATTATGTTCGTGGGCTTAAAGCTTGTGTGTTAAGCTGCAGGAAACACCGCTGGCTCTCTGTTCTAGGATCATTTCATTTGTCAAAACTCGACTTAATTCTATCCTCTGGTATTTTCAGATAAAGTGTTACTGTCACAACATGAAGCTGCTGGAGGGTTCACTTCACTGGAGCTTCGCATAAGCTGCATTAACACCGATAACAAGGGTTGGAGAAACGTTAATAACAAATGAGCAAAACTCGCTTCCGTTCTATTGTATAATGATAAACTTGACAGCTGAATGTTAAAGTTTTTGTGCTGGGCACGATGGATGGAGAGGTCTAGTTGCATTTGTTGATCATTTTTGTTTTTCTGTTTATTCAATGTTTCTGTCATTATTTTTTACCAAGAGAGGCTCTGGAGACTTTGTTCTGGGCGGCCGTGGTGCAGCGGTCAACCTCTGATTGGAAGATCGCAGATTTGGTTACTGTATTGCCAGCCCATGTGTCAAATTGTCCTTGGGCAAAATACCGAACCCCACATTGCTCCTGGTAGTTATAAGGGGTTAGAGGCGGCAGAGAAAAGCACTGTATGTGTTCTGTGTCCAGGTATAGCACAGGCACATTGAAGAGCATAAAATGAATGTGCTTTGTGTAGCTAAGTTCAAATTTGAGTTTAATAATTGCAGCACCTGGAGTTGAGCATTATTTAGCAGACGTTTTTGTCCAAAGTAAAAGATAAGATGCACAAAAAGCAAAAACTTAGTGATAATAAGGACATTCACACAATTAAGAGGCCACTTCCAATGAGAAGTTTTTCATTTGAAGCCTTTCTGAGAAAATGTAAACACATAAGTGATGGGAGATCGGGGCTTAGTCCACCCTCAACTTCTCCTACCACTCTGCAGAAACTATGTCCTAGACAACAACACTGGAATTTGGCTAAAAACGGCATAATCATAATGAAAAGACCACTGGGAACGCTTTACAAGAGATCAAAAGATGATCAGAGTTGGACTTTAAACATCCATCCCAACGTGTTGAAGCCAGTGAGATACAACTCCTTTTGAGCTCCTACCTGTCTGAAAAATTCATAGATGGTTGATGTTGAATGTTTGTTTGGATGGCTCTTTATTGCATCAGTGCTGTTATAATAGGACATCTCAGTGTTTTAGGTAAAACATGACAGGTTTTGCAAGCAATGCATTCATCTTGAAAAAATCTAAGCTTGGTTGTAAAGGAGCCAAAAGCCTTTCTTTTTTTTCTGCTGACGGTAAGATTTCAGGCTATAAGGAGTCAGTGGTGTTGACTCTGAGCAGATTCAGCAGACTCAAGTGCATTAATGTGTGTGAGTAAAACAGAAGGTATTTGATAGCTGGCAGAAGAGCTCCCGGGAAGTTTGTTTGTTCCCTGACAAAAAATACTCTGATTGATCACACACACACCATCCTGGTTTGGTTTATGAATATACACCTGTACCTGAGCTTTCTGATCTCAACAAATTCCAAAAGTGGAATCTTAATGTTGCGATGAGGAAGTAAAGGGATAAAAAAAAGAGGTTATAGAAGATGAAAGGAGGTTATTTTAAGCAGGCAGTGAGAAGAAATCACAAAAAGCTAAGTTTGAGCAGCAAAAAAAATCATTTTGAATGAATGTGTTAAAAAAAAAGACTGGAGGTAATTTGAATACTTCTGACATTTCACATCTATTAGAGATGCTTTTTGAGCTTGCATGGTTGACATTTACAGATAAAGATATATGCAATTATTCTTGCAACTCCTTTAACATGCATCATTTTATAGAATATGTGAATGGTTCTAGCTGCATTCTCTATAACCACCAAGAAATATGTTTTCCTGCACTTTCACCCTCTCGGAAAGTAGAAATGAAAAAAGCAACAACAAACAAAAAAATATATCAAAAGAATTCATGGCAACTTTGCTTACACAACAGATTGGCTGTGAGTTTGTATTGGTCAAACTGTATTTGGTCCAGTTTCTTACTGACCGAAACCCAGCGAGAGCTTCACACTCACGTCACTGTTTATAAAAATATACTTTTAAGTTTTTGTTATTTTTTTCTAGCCATTAAGTCATTCATTTAAATGTATTTTAAATGTAATTTCATTCAAATGTAGCTTTTAAATATGATTGAATTCTAACACTATTAGGCTATTTTTTTATACATAGGTTTAATTTATTTTACTGTATACATACAAGTTCCTTTCAAACTAAAATAAATGCTGTGCCAAACAACTAACTAACTTTTTATTTCTGAAAGTATTTTTCCTTAAAACTAAAGAGCCACAATGGAGGAATAAAAGAGCCATGCATGGCTCCTGAGCTTAAGCTTGTAGCACAAAGTGACGGGAATCTAAAGCAGAACTTTCTGCTTGAACTTTTCTGCTCATTATATATTTAGACAAGTTCTCGAGCAATAACTGGGCTCCAGACAGCGGCTGAGGATGTGAAAGGCAGTTTCAAAGGAGGAGCAAAATCCAAAGTTTTCAAGTATTGTGTTTCACTGTATCTGCAATCTGAAGTGAGAATGTGTTAATAGTGTGAGAGCACTCAGCCTCTTTTTGGCCTTTTTTATGGATGGATTCATAGCTTTAACCCTGTTTTCTCATTGCCTCTTCAATTTCAAACCTTTAACTTGTATCTTTCTTTTTTTTCTAACTCCTTCTCTCTGAACGCTCCACTTTTGCTCCTTCTTTCTGTGTTGTCAGTGCCCTCTACTGCTCTGTGGCAGCTTCACATCAAACTGAAGAGGCTTCTGTCAAAGCTGCTGTTCAGGAGCTGCAAGTCTGAATTTCCCTCATAAAGCTGCAGGAACCCAAATCAAAAAGCATTCAATCCCAGTTTTCCTGCTCAGATGAAACCTTCATTCACCTGTCCCTTTTCAAAAAGCACAAAGCTAAAACTGCATCTTGAGTATTTCAAATTCTTGTCCAAATAATCCTCTTTCTGAAAAGTGATGCGTCAGTCAAAAAAATAATCTTCAAATCACTGCGCTGACTTAAGTTATAAACTGCACCCATTATCCCTTACAAGTACCGGTGTTGATTTTAGCACACTGTTTTATAACATGAGTCAAACCAAAAATGAAGTGATTAATATGAGTGAATTGGAGGGATACTTCATCTTTTTACAGACTGTAAAACAAAACAGAACCTCTTACTGTAACAAAACAGCATCCTAATCGTGACAAAGACTAGAGTCATGCTGCTGTTGAGCTGAGCCCGTGACTCATTCAGGGGGATGAGATTAAAAAACATGGAAAGTCGCTCCGAAATGAAACCAAACATCAAAGTAGGAGGAGATCTGGAATGGTTGTCCCAGTGCCTCCCTGCTTGACACTCAGCATAAAAGGGTTGGGGTGGGGGTGGGGGTTAGAGGGGGTTTTAGTGTCTGCAGCTCACCGCTCCCACAGGAGATGGGTTAAATGTGGAGAACAAATGTCACACACTTTGGTGTGTGGTGTGTGACAGTCATTCTTATCAATGAATCAAATAAACACAAAGAAAAACACATTATCTGATCTTTAATACTTTCACCCACTCAATGTGAAACTCTTGCAAAGTGCACATAGTCTGTGGTGTTGGAAAAATGTGAAAAAAAATCCCTACAGCATGCCTGCATCTCACCTCCTTCACCCTTACTTACCCTTACATGCAACCTAAACAATATGCATAAAATAATAATAATAATATGCATGAACATTTGTTGCTCCACGAGCTCACAGGCCGCTCTAGAATCTCACCCTGCACTGATTTGCCCATTTCTTTTTGCCTGCAGACAATCCGTTTTTACCCGTAAGGGTATTTAAGACTGAGGCAAAACATGATTATATAATGACCATTGAAGCTTTGAATCTGCATGTTTGACCCCTTTCTTTAGATTGTAGTTTTGCAAATGTTTAAAATGCATTTAAAGAGCGTGATTATAGTTGTCGCCTGTAAAGAGGTGAAGCAGCAGGTGAGACGGGGTTCACAGACTTTAAGTGCACCCCTTTGCTGCGTTATGTTGTGGACAAGTGTTTTATAAGAATCTTTAGGGAATTTCATGCAGTTGGAGAAGTCTCACCTGTATACGCAGGGGAAAGATGAATTTTGAGGCAGGATCAAATGATCAAACTCCTGTCAGAAGCCCAGAGTGAAGTGGGAGCACAGCCTGCTGTGGGGAGTGTGTGATCAATGTTTGATTGTATCAGGAAGATTTTTTGACATATCTGGAGCAGAAAGCTCATTAGAGGAAACGGGAGGTGAGGAACGGGGGATGGTTGAAAACCAGAGAGGAGTGAGCGGAAAGAAACACCAAAAACGGGAGGATGAGCAAACGTGAACATGACGAGAAATGAGGAGGAAAAATCTGGGAAAGATGTATGCTTTCAAAAGTGAAAACAGAAAAAGAGCAGCGAGGCGATCAAAAGCACCCAGACTTTTGGAAAAGCTTGAGAAAAATATTTAGCAGTTATGGTAATTATGGCATAATTTTAGTCTAGAAAAATAGTTTTTGTTTGTTTTGATTATAAAAGCTTCAGATTGATGCGAAGAAGCAATAATAAATGGCTTTTCCCTAAAAATAAGCTGATATAAAGACATGCATGTATTTATGTCTGCAAAATGCAACTGAGACAAATGTTTGCCTTTACATTTGTAGAGTGAAGGATCACAGGATCTTTGCAATTTTGTGATTGACATGCTTCCCAGAAGACCCAACTTTTCCCTGTGGACGCTTTTTCTCCTCTTCCCTGTGAAAACCACTGAAATATCAGGAGATTTGATTTGCCTTCAAAGAAATTTCACATTCTCCTGAAAGGGTTGGATGCTTTTTGACTGGTGACCAGGGGCAGAGCTACAGGTGGGACAGCTGCCCCACTATTTTTAAGACAATATTAGTATCATCATCAATAAATATTAAGAATTCCTCAATGCAAGCACCTTCACCTCAGGTAAAAGAACTGCTGTTTTAATATTTATACCAAAACCAATACTGTTCAAAATACATATTTTGATTCATTTGTAATGGCCTTCCACTCTGCTGTTTTTATTTGCCACCCTTCCAAAGTCTCCTGTCCTTCCATGTAAATGTTCTAGTTCCGCCACTGCTAGTGACTTCACTTTCTCAAACATTTTTGCATCATTTAAAAGGAAACTCGTGATCTTTCTGAAGAGTCAAACCACTCTTCAGCTTCTGATGATAGAAAAAAGTTATTCTCTATGTCTCTGTGAGACACAGCTGCTGTAAATTTTCGACATAAATGGTCAAACTGTAATATTATGAAAAAAATGTCACACTGCTAACTCTCTATATACTGACATCATTTAAATAATAAAGCTTTAAATAAAGTAAAGCAGTAGAAACATGCACCTCTGTGAGGATTCTGTGCTTAGGTTTTGTCATGTTCCGTTTTCCCTGTAAGACTCACTAGGTTTGGGTTAATCATCCACAGCTGTCTTCATTTAGTTAATCAACCTCAGTGTATATAAGTGTCTGGTTTTCTTTTGCTCTGCTTTGGCACTCCTTTGGTTTTCCATGGATTCGGTCATTATTATTATTATTATTATTATTATTATTATTATTATTATTATTATTATTATTATTATTTTTAAATGTTTTATTTTTCTGTCACAAGCCTGGTGCTGCATTTTGGGTCCACTCGCTGACACCACTCCCTGACAATCTCTAATTAGGATTTAAAGCACAAAAAAAGGTCAGATATTTCCACACATTGAATCTTCACATCAACAGAAACAAAATGTATGTTTTTAAATCCAAACTTTAAAGCTTGTATCTAAACTAGATAATGGGGGACCATTGTGAACTAAATTGTCAATCGATTAAAAAAACTAAAATAAAAACAATCAGATTAATTACACTTTTGGCTTCTTTTTAATCACAATGCTTTACAAGTTAAATTGTAGAAAATATGCAGCTCTCGAACCAAAAGACACGTCAGAGAAAAGGTTTCCTTCGTTTTTATTGTCTGAAATGTATAAAGTGTTAACTCAGAAATTTAATTTCTGTGCACAAAACACATTAACAGTAAGATAAGCAGAACTGTAAAGGTTTTTATTTATGCCTGCAGTATTTCTCCAAGAAAACAAAGATGCTGATAAGAAACAAATATTGTATTCTTGCACTTTAAATGATCCGGGTGAAGATTCAAATCTGATTGGCTGCTGGATGTTCTGGAAGAAGTTCTGGTCACAATGTTCTATATGTGCACGCTTTTCCAAAACAAACGTCTCCTTCATGATGTGGACCCAAAAAAGCGATAAGAAATTGACTTTTTCTCTGAACTGATGCTTTGTTTTCCCATTATGACGATCAGCACAGATATCGCTTTCCTTTGCCGCTGCAGTCAAGTTCTGCTGATCCAGCGACGCATTCTGTTACCATGACAACGGGCCGCATTATGTATCAAATGTGTCGCCTAAACCTAAAAAAATAAGAAAAGTTCTAATATTCAATGGAATTTTTGTCTTTTCTAAGTGACAGTGTCATAGGTAGGATTGTGCCCGACAAAGTGTGCATTATCAGAAACTGATGCACGCCACAGGAGCCTGAACCAGCAGAAAACAGTTGCTTTGCGGAGTCTAATTAATCAACGTTAATAAATATATTATGTCCTGCTGATTCTAGCCTGGTGTGCTTTTTGGAGACCTAACAATATTAAAACACTAATGGTTTTGATTTTTATGCTTTTATTTTCTGAACCTAAATCCCTTTTTTGACAAAACAAAATGCAGACACTGAGAACATGATTATCTTTGATGGGATTCCTTTGTGAAAAGAGAACCCAGATGTATTTATGCTCTAATGACAATGATCATTTGAAATGGTTCATTTGGCAAAGATGTGATTAAAGGAGGCTGCATGGAGTGCTTATCTTATTCATAGAAAGATCATGGAATCGGAGTTTGGCTTTGAACGTCTAACATTTAACATAAGATCAACATTTAAAAAATGACTGGAAATATCTTGATTCAAGGGTTGTCACACACAAGCTTTAATATTTGCCATAATGATGATGCAATTCTTTACATGTACAAAAACAAAAATTATAATTGTCCCAGTTGCAGTTCCTTAAAATAGAAGGAACAAATCATGTCCACAGAAAAGAACATGAGAACGTGTCATTACCAAAAAGCTGTTACAGTTGATATCCTTCTTACAATTCAGACATTGCCTATTTCCTGTCTTTCATTTTATTCACACAGCATGTGCACTGCAAAAACAGCCTTCTTTAGAAAAAAGGCAAAACTTCATAAATTAGGAAAAGAAAAAAATAAATAAGAAAAACACGTAAGAAAACCGGTAAGAAAATAATTTTAATTAATTTGATAAAGTACATTTGATAACAGGATTAAATAAATATTTAAAAAATCTATAGAAAAGTTGTGTTCTCATCCTCCAGGACACCTCTAAAGCTCTGCATCATTACTTTGTCCAATTATTTATTATTTTGCACTTTTCTGCCTTTCATCAAACTCCTTTGTCCTCTCCAAAAAAAGAAATGAATGACAGCCACAGGAGGAAACGTAAACGATGTTTATGACAATAGCCTGTGCAGGGTAGAATTAATAAAGTTTGCTTTATTTGTTTGAAAACGACATACTTTGCGTAGTCATCTAGAACATTTAGGCTATGTGCGCAGAACTCCTTTTTAAGGTGTGCATCCACACCTAGCAACCAATCAGATTTGAGTATTCAGTCGAACCATTTAAAGCGCAGAAACAGTCTTTGCATGTGTAGTTTTATGTCTCTGTATGACCCTGTGATAGACTAGCAAACTGTCCAATGTAAAATACTCTGCAACTGTTGGGGTAAAAGGTCAAATAAATTCAAATTCACAAACTGACAAAATAAAGCAAAAAAGTTATAAATATTTCAATAGGTTAACCTGAACTAAGAGGGAAAAGTTAATTCTCTGTTGCTGTTATTTATTTATGTATTTATTTTATGCCAAAGTGGCCTGTTTTTCACTTTTAAACATGGACCTCTCTTTAATCTAAGTTGTTTTTTTTGTGTTTTTTGGGGGGGAATTTATGATAATGAGCCTTGTGTGTTTTTTCCCCAGCATGATTCACTCATTAAGTGTTGCATTGCACTGTGTGTTTGTGCGGCAGAGACAGAAAATCTTGATCCTAATTAAGTTCAGCAGAATTCACTTGAAATTCCTTGTGTTTGTGTGGGGGAGTGGGACAGCCATCTATGGAATCTGAACTGACTGCAGCCGTTTTTTCAGACTGCCTCTGTTTCTCTTGATGTGAAACATTTGTGCAAAGCAGGACAGTGTTAATATGCTGGGAAGACATAAAAGGTCATTTTAATATTCAAATTACTCAAGAAATGTCAAGTAGTGATCTGGAGCAGCTTCATGTTAAATCACAAGGGGCATCATTTTTTAAAAACTATATTTTCTGCACTTTTAGATACGCCTAAAAACTTTTGTTGTTGTTTTTCAAAAAATGACATTGCGCCATATAAGATGGATCAATTCTGTTTGTGCCTATTTATGTAAAAGCAATTTTGAGAGGTGCACGGCGTGTAATACAGGTGTTATTGTGAATATGCTAATGCAGCTAGCACTAGCGTGTTTCAGTTTGTGATTTTTTTCTTTGCATGTGGTATATAATATCATTTCTCTGAAATACTGCTTTTTTCTGAAACAGAAACACTGCTCTAAACAGTTAAAGTCTGTCTGACTGACTGGTTTAGCTCTGACTTGTCTCACTTAATGGTCCTTTTAATATAGTTTGATATGCCTTATTACACAAATTTGATATTACACCATTCATTGGTGTTGTACCCCAAATTGTTGTCCTATATCCTATAGATATGTGAAAGCAAAAAATTGTATTCTCAATATTTTACTTGGGTATGCACAGAAAAGACTTCCTCAAATTCTGAAAAAAGATTATATGTAATGTCTGATTATTTTTTTAATTTTATGGATTATAAAACTTAATTCGGTTGTGAATTTTCCACTTTACTAGATATTCTAGTAAATTTTCAGTGATGTATTAATAAAATAAGCATTTGGAAACAACCGCAACTCATCTTGAAGTGGTAGTCCTCATGAACTGACAGAGAGGGGTCAGCGGATACTGAGGCACTTAATGCACAGAGATCACCAACTTTTTCCAAAGTTAATTTGCAAAAACCTCTCAACTCAATGTAGGTCAGATCAACACAATGTCAAAGACCTTCATGTGTTCAGGCCAATCAATCACCAAGTTCAAAGGGTTTGATTTTGTGGCATAAAGCGCAGTTCATGGGACTCCAGAGCAGTCGACACGTATTTTCTGGAAGAATCACTCGCACTTTTCCATCTGAGAATTTGATAACTTAATCTAGTTTTGGTGGTTTCCAAGAGTTAAGCACCTGTCTGACTGCACTGTACAAAATGGGAGGTTTGGTGGAGGGAAAACCATAATATGCGGTCAGTTTTATTTAGAAGCTAGACTTGACCTCATGTGCTAAGAGTCCTGACCTCAACCTGATTTAATAGTTTGGGGTGAATTAGAGTAAAGACTGGCACTAAGATCCTCTCATCTAATATTAATCAGTCTGTATGTCTGTGAAGGAGACACATTTTGCAGATTTTTTTTTCCTCTAATGCTGATGTAGTCTCCTCAGATTTTTATGAAATGTCACACGGATCCAGTTCAAAACGTGCTTTTTCAGCCACATCCTCCAGCAGCAATTTCCGACTGAAAGGTCAGAAAGATGTATCCTTTATCATGTCTGAGCGGTCACGGTACCCTTAGCATCTAAAGAGTTCCCAGAAAAAGTGAAGTTTATGAGTTTCAAGCCACTTTAAGATTGTTACTTTCTTTCTATTTAAAGAAAATCTAAATATTTTACAGCTGGACTGTAAAACTACTGAGTTATTTGTCAACAACTAGTTTATTAAGAAATCACCAATGAATTTCTATTTTTTTTGTTTACTTTTTACTAAAAACTACAATTGGCAAACAAATACAATTGGTTTTAGCCTTTTGTTAAAATGACCTGTTAAAGTGGTAAACATCATCTGTTATGCACAACCAATTCACAAATTATCCAAATGCACATTTAAGCCTGTGGCTGTTACAAGGCTTTGCATGTATGCATGATGCATTATTCTGCTGAAACAGCCGAGAATCTGAGCCTCTTTGACAACACATGAAATAAACATGGTAGAGGCCTGATTCTTTTGAGCAGCCGGGTCTGAGTCATGTCTAGACCTGAACAGTCGACTGTTCTGTGGAGAAAAAGTGGTTGAGCATTGAGACAAGCTTAAGAAAATATGTTCCATAAGAAGTAACTTGATTTTCTTTCTTTTTTGTTGTTGTCTTAAAAACAAGATGACAGAAGGGAGGAACTTGTTCTGATGTAGATGTGAATTTCTTTCAGCAAGGTGAATCAAGTTGAATGAATAAAACTAGCAAACTTGGATCCGTCTGCAATAACCCTTGAAACCCGACAAACTGGTGTCACCGAGAAGCATGGACATGACTTTGGAGTGTTTACAATTGTCCCCCATCACCCCAGCTAAGGACTTAGTTCCACTCTGATCATCTTTAAATATGTTGTAAAAGCGTTCTCAGTGGTCTTTTATTATAATTATGCCATTTTAAAACATAATCAATAAAGCTGTCATTTCAAAGGTCAAAGTTCCTGCAGTTTGAGGGAAATAAAGTTCTATTTTTTTCAAAACAGCATTTTTTCATCTCCTAGTGATTCACAACTGTTTGAAAAAAGAAATACTAAAAAAAAAGCCATTTTAAAGTAATTTTCTTTATATTTGTCCATCGGGAGAAAAATGCCGCAAGAACATGGTCAAAACACCATTTTCATTTAAGTGCGTCTTTAAGGAGTTATGCAACCGACTTTTTGTTGGTCTTTTATTCTCTTATACTCAAGAATGAAGGCTCATGTCTGAAACACCTTCTAAGGAGTAAATAAACCAGAGTTCTCACCACTATATTTTAGAATAGAGAGAGCCTCTCAGAGAAGAGGTGAAAAGTCTTCAAAACAAGAGAAACTTTTTTTTTTTTGCCTCCAACTGAGGTGGAACCAAACAAGATCATTGAGAATTTACACAAACGCTGCAGCTTTTTCATCTTTATATGCCTGAAAAGTTGAGACAAAAAAGAACAACTAATGATAAAACTCCAAGTTCTGGTCTCTATAACCAGCAACAAGTTAGAACATCTTAGAAAACCATACAGCCTCTTCTTTCTGCAGCAGATGAGGATTTCTATGTTGTAGTGTTCAAAGGCACATTTAGGGAATAAAAAAGTGATAAGTCATTAGGTATTAGTGGTTGGGGCTTTGCCTTTTGTTTCATGTTTGCTCTTATTGTTTTATCTCCAGCTTTTCTTTTAGAGACTGTTAATGTCTGAAGGATTGAACATAAACCTCTGAGGATGAAGAAAGGCTCCATTTTTTTTTATCCCTTCAAGCAACACTGGACACCTTGTGATCCCCTCAGCAGATAAGGAGATGTTCAGTGTTGGCTGCTTTCATCTTTCGGCTTCAACCTTAGGTGGCTTCACACACACAAACACACGCAGACCTGCTGTGCACACCAGCCCCATTACAGAAAAAAAAGTAGGGCATCAAAAGTCCCAAAGGCTTAGAGCTATCTTTTTTTTGATATTTTTTTCTGTATAATGAAGAGAGAAACTGGGGGAATAAGAGTGTAGGAGGGGTCTGTAATTAAATTAGTGGATCAAGTTAGTGAGGAAGACTGTAAAAGCACAGATCAGCCCTTGCTGGAACAGGACCGGACCTGAAAGACCAGCTCTCTTCTCTGAGGAAAATCTGTGTGGGATTCAAGTGGTGTCAGGGAGGGTGTTCCTTCCAGGGGGGTAAACTGAGGAAGAGGAGTGTGGCAAAGAGAGAGACGGAGGGAGAAAAGAAGAGCTGCGTGTGCAGAGTCAACTTCTGCCTCCACTTCTTGGAGGCGAGATTTACACATCTGGACGGCGTGCGGGAAAATGCTTTTCCTTCAGGCTATTTTGAAAAGACGCTTGCTGCAGAAAGGTAAACGCGCAGACAAACTGATGTCTGTTTCTTGTTTTCATTTGCTCCCTTCGTCGGCGCTTCGTGAAGTTGCTGGAGTGTGTTTGTGCATATGAGACATTTGATATTTTACCTTTGGGGAGTTTCCACCCACAAGTTGATTGAAAAACAATCTAACTTGACTTTTAAATGTTTTTATTTTTGTGTTAGTATGGTGTGCCTAAGTGTATTTATTTACTAATTTTATGTAATTATCTTCTGGAGAATGTGGGCTTTATATCAAGCTCTTTGTTTGTTGCGCTTGCAGAAAAAGGATTAATTCAATGTACTGCTGATTAAACACTTTTCCCATAATGCCATGCTCCCTAGTTTGTAAATTCCATCCTTTTGGCTCAATCTAAGCATCCACTCTCAGCTTGCAGACGCTCTGTAAGTAAATCTGTTCTAAGTTGACCTAATGATGACAGAATAGGACGTTCCATTAAAAGTGTCTGTTTTCTGTCGTTTCCCATCATCCCTCTCATTCCCGCTCAGCCTGTTTATGAACCCATCATTTGATTATGGCTCCTTCAGCAGTCTCAGCCTTGCCGCCTTGTTGTTTGAGAGTTTCTCCCTTCCCTCTGCAGCTGATTTATTCATGAGTTTGGAGCTGAATGGCTTTGAAGTGAAGCCTGCTGAAGTGCTGGAAATTGAGGCAAACGGGGACCAAAACGCCGCCTGCCGGTCTGTCAGGCAGCACTGCAGCCCCACCGAGTCGAGCGAGGAAGATCAAGCGTTGTCACATTTCCTGTGCGATGTTCGCAGTCCTGCGGAGGTTTCTTCTCTGAGCCCAGTGTGGTTCAAAAGCTTCAGTCATTGCTTCTGACAGCAGAAGGCATGTTTGTGGGCCACCGCAGTTTCACCCCAACGGTAGACGCCTCTGCACGTTACTGTTCAGAAAGGCAGGACGGATGTTAAACCCAGCAAGGATCTTGGGGTTTAGCATCACTGTTTGTGATATGAACTGTGTTTATGCAAAGAACAAAATGTCGTGCCTGCACAAAGGTTTCCCAAGCCTGCAGGAAGACTGTTGGTGCCACAGTGTGAGCTGTAGTACATGGCATGTTTCACGACTAGTTAGGAAACTCAACTGAAAAACTTTTCTTTTTTTTTAGCTTTTTTTTCTCATCAAATTAAAACCTACAGCAACATTTCTGGATTAAGCCACTCCCCTTCGTACAATGACACCAAATCCTTTATGTCTTGATTTTCGGTCAAGCGTCTCGATGGCCGTGGCACGTGTCATTCTGATTTTGGTTTTTGCAGCTCATCAAATAGATTTCAGCAGCGTGTCATCATGATGCTCCCAGACAGAACTGTTCCCTTCAGTCCACAAACCAGCCTTTTTTCTGTCCTGCATGGGCTGGCGCAGGCTTTGAAGTGCTGCAGGACTTGTGGTCGCCTGCCATTTTATTTTCTTTCTTCACAGTGGCACAAACTGATGTTTTTTTTCCAGTCCCTGCAAGCTTGCTTGTGAAATCACATCAACCCTGTTACACAGTAAACCTTAGTTTATTCAAAATTAATGATGAAAGACCCACTTTAAGGATAGTCATGTTTTTGGTGTTTTCAACAAGTTTTTGTTGCATTTTTATGATGATGGCTGACATATATATATACATATATATATATAAAAAAATTAAGCTCAGAATTGCATTTTGCCATATTTCTGTATTCAAACTTAAAATCTTGTGATATACGTTTTTTTTTCTTTCTAATCCTCCATCTTTTTAAGGGTAAACTGCCTTTTCAAATGAATGTTTTTCACATCTCACAGGGTTTTACTGTATTGATTTACTTTGACAACCGGCTTTGACATCTCAGATGCTTTTTATTATTATTGTTAATGTCACACTCTTTAATGTGCAGAAAGACCTGAGCGTCCGGTTTCTCTGAAGATGGATTGCATTAAAAGTAAATTTGTTTCTGTTTATGATGAAAAGGATTTTCATCCATCAAAGCCAAAAAAAACCTTCTTTTAGTGGCTGCTTTAAAGATTTTTGTCTTCAGAGAATGTTTTAAGTCAGTCAGTAACCTCTTAACAGCTCAACCACATTGCATCAGAAAATGTCTGAAAATGGTCATAACTGGGTCATGAGATGCTTTCAGTTTACCTTTGGAATCTCATAGATTTTTTGTAGGATTTCCAGAGTTTTAAGAGGTTTAAGCTTCTTAGTGTTTCTGTACTTGTTGTCCATTCAAACTTGAGTTGTTTCTCATTTGTTGATGCTAAAAACCAATAATGATGTCATAGAAGTAGTTAGTCAATACCATGTATAACATGAGAGTTTTAAAATGTCTTCCTAAATGTTGACTTTATGAGGCCCACTTAAAGGAAGCCCATAGTGTCTTTACTTACAGTCTTTACTTTTGGGGGGCGATGACATTTTTGGGAGTCTATGATTGGAAAAATCAGTCAGACTTCCTCTTATCCACATCAGTGTTTTCATTAGATTTTCTTACAATGTTTTGACAGTGCAAAACATTATATTATATTAGCAAAGCTGTTACTCTAAGCAGTACAACAAAACCTCGCTTTGAGAACAGGAAGTAGAAGAAAGTCACTGCATGCCCACTGTTTGCATGTGCTGTCCTACATGGAGTAATACATGTACCCAGTCAGCAGTGTTCTCAGACTTTGTCAGTGGCCTCTTCAATTCAGTGACATTTAATCAAGCAGATTGTAACGTGCTTTGCTCTCGTCTTTGGGTTCACCCCCAGGGAGCTGCAGAGAAAGAAAACATTCATGAGAGAATTTCTTACGTGAAATGCCAGCAAAGAGGATTCCTCTGACAAAAAAAAAAAAAAAACACACACAAACACCAATGAGTTTTATTCTTTTTCATCCTGTTTCTGTATAAATGTTTCATGTTTAGCAGCAGGAGCATTTGTCACAAACAATGAATCCTCCAAGCTCATCAAGTTAGGCTGATGCGATGAAAAGTATCTGATTTTTTTGTTTTCCTTTTTTGACCTTTATATTGTGTTCTTGACACTTCCTAACACTTAAAAATGACTCGATTTGGACCAGAACACAAAAGGGTTAAAGGGAGGTTTCCACCTTATGGACTCAACCAACTGGACAAAACAAAAAGAGTTTGTAAAACTTCTTTTAAAAATAAAACCTTTTCAACCTTCGTGAGAATGTTCTACTTTGTGAATTAGAGCTTCCCGAAAACGATTAAGTAAAACCTTGAAAGCAGTTTGTGTCTTGCTGTCTATCCCCATCTCCTCTGACTCTTTTCACGTCTCATCTGCATTTTCTTCCCGTATTTTTCCTCCTTCTTCCTGTCTGCCCCCTTTCCTTTCCTTCCCTCTCATGCCGTGGTTCCTCTTAGCAATGCAGATGTGCTTTCTTTGATTATGTCGCCAGAGATTAATTAGCACTTTATTAGGAGTCCTATTTATACCTCCGGCAGAGAGACGGAGACAGAAAAAATTGGGAAAGAGAAGAGAGGAAAGAAAGATGGGATACTGGGAGTGACAAAGCATAAAGAAGAACAAAAGTAAAAATATATACATGTATTCAAATAAACTAACATTAAACAAGATTTTCAAGCCATTAACAACCATGATTTTTACTTATTTTTATTTTCATCTTAAACTTGGAAAATAAAGAATGAAAACTTGGCAAGTAAAACATTTGCAGTTGTGCTTTTCAGTTTGGACCGTTCTGCCAATAAAAGGACAACCACATTTTCAATATTTACTGTTAGTTCTGTCTTTTCTCAGAAAGACGTGTTTTACACTGTGGATCAATGCAGTTAAATACATCAAAAATCCGATTCACAGGCAGTTTGAGTGACAGATGAAAAACTAAAGGCGTTTATTTGAATATTAATGGTATTGATGGATATTTTTTGTGAAAGAATGGGAGGTTTTATTCATTCGTAGATTTAATGACATTCAACTAAAATGAAACAATCTTCCCTTATTTCTATCATGAAAATAAAAAAACAGCACAATGGTTTACACTTCAATTCTGTCAATGCATTTCAGTGAAGCTTTTTCCTAATGAAACAAAAATGAAGCACGAAAAAAGCTAAATCAAATTAGTTCTGTCTGTTTTTGTTGTTTTTTGGTTTTCTGAGTCAGATTCTTTTTTTTTTTTTTTTTTTTTTTTAACCAGGTTGATGCTTTCACTTCTGCAAGTTTTCAGGGTTTGTTTAGAACTTTAAAGGCCTACATGAAAAAAAAAAACAATATTTTGTTGTTTTTAATTTTGGCTGAAGACAGCATAAAAAATAAAAAAAAAAAACAACACAGGGAATACTTTTTAAAAAGCTCTAAAGACGACCGGAGAGGGTGCTTTAAGTAAAATGCATTCAGAAGCTGGTATTATTTTCTTCAGTCAAACACCTTTCCCCTGCTTTTCAAAATGTTTTCAATTGCAACCATGTAATCAGAGTCAAAACTTCAGTCCGGTTGTTTAATCCTTTTCCAGCACAATTAGACACAGGCTGCTAAGATGAAGCTTTGGTGTCAGATTCTCAGCATTTCGGCTAGAAAGGCGGAGGAAACGGGAACACTTACATTTGAGCTTTGGGTGGCCTTTAGAATTACATGTCATTTTTAGTCATGCTAAGAAGAATATAAAGAGGAAAGGAGCAAAATCACAGAGGAAAGGAGTCAGCGCTGCGAAATGTCAGGTTGTGTTGCTTCTCCAGGAAAGGATGGAGAAAAAGGTCTCATGTAAATGGGAATTGTTTTATTTTTAATTCGGAAATGTTGAGGAAATGTTTCCAAAAATCTTGAAACCTCTCCACTCAGACTTATTTTCTGTTCAATGTAATTATGTGGACATCATACAAGTACATTAACGTTGCTTCTTTTCCTATTTAAGCCTTAGACACAACTGCCCTTATGGGAGGATGTGAGCAGTCTGCATGTGAAAAATGGATAGTTCTGCATGTGGCTTGCGGTAAATAAAAAAATATAAAAACACCCAGTGAACCTGAAGGCAATAATGTTTATGCCCATTTTTTCTACAGGCACGCTGTGAATGTGAGGTTGTAGTGAACACTGAAGCAAAATGTGAGGGGAAGTATGAGACGCAGGCGTGCCAGACACATTTTTTTTTTTTTTTTTTTTCCAAACCCCGCTTAACCCTGTGCTATATGTGCTGTTCAAGTGAAAGGGGCTCCTTGAGTTCCTGTTGTGCACTCCTTGTGAACAACCTAACTGTTAAAAAAAAAGAAGTTAGAGTAGTTGTGTTGGTGTCTTACTCATCACGTGCACACCACGTGCGTGGTCACATACATGCAATTTATAATTAAGCCAATTATACACTCAAAGAGAAATTCTAGAATGTATAATACATTTTGGTTTTATTAGTTTATTATTTTTAATATTTGTTTTAAATGCATTTTATTATAAATAAATTGGACACATTTCTTTGCTCGTAAAACGACAAAGATTTTCAGTAATTTTTATAGGTCTTTTTTTTTTATTTGCTTCTGTTTCATGATGATTAGAATCAAAAAAACACTCAGAAATGCAATTTTACGATACATTTTATTTTTATACGCCCTCCATCATCAGAAAAATGCCACAAAAGCATGTTAAAAACACCAAAAACAACCAGGAGTGTGTGTTAAAAAATAGACTTAAACCAGTTTTTCCCTCTGAGACGGCTGATATGAAGTTTAAAAAAGATATGGAAATTAAATAATTCTGACCAACGGTACACTCAACAGAGTTCAGACTGGCAGCTTCAGCAAAGAGACAATGTGCTATTTTAGTAGAACTAACACTTAACTATCGTTGCCCTAACGTGGCTGCTGTACAACGGCTCTGGAGAGATTTAGATTTCTTCAGCTCCATGTCATCCACAGAGAGGGTAAGATGTGTTTGAGCACATTCAAGCACAGTGAAGCCCTGTTTGACCTCAAAGGTCAGAGCCAATATTTTAAGGGGCTAAAAATTGAGGTTTTGTGTTTATCCAGATTTCTCAAAACCTAATTGCTGGGATTTTGTGAAGGTTGTGCATGTTTTTGTGATGTAATTTTGTAGTTTATGCAGCACAGAGGTTGTTTGGGTTTTTTTTTAATCACGAGAAATATCAAGTTTTTTTTACCCCAAATTTGTAAAACACATATAAATATAATGTGTACCCTAGATAGTTTAAAAGGTGAGATTCAATCATTTGAGCTCAGGGTAAAAAATATCCATTCTAATGAGAAAACGTGAAGCACGTGTGTTTATTTCTGTGCTTGCTTCCTGACAAAAGGAAAGCTGAAGAGACAGTATTATAAAAATGAAACAAAAGGACTGACAGGTAGAAAGCTGGCACTGTAGAGTGAGCTGATTCCACTGAGGAAGAGTGAAAAACTGATTCGGCAATAATTTGCATTTCAAACTTGACTTGACTTCCCAGTTGCAGAAATGTCATGAAATGTCCTCTGCTCTGTGTCCCCTTTTTTTTCCATCTTTAAACCGTGTTGCATATTTTTGACCTTTCTAACCTTTGCAGTCCAAACTAATCTTGATGTGAATTCATCAAAGAAAAAAAAACATACTGACTCATATCACATAATAATTATAATAGGCTATACGTCTTATTTAGCAGCATGTATGTAAGAGAGCACAGCTTTTGCTGATTTTTACTGTATATTATTTTTTTCTCGTTTTCATTCAAGTTTTTTTTTTATATTCATGATTCGCATCCTTTGCTGTAGAATCTATTCCAACCATGAGCATTTCATGATTATCTTTTCCATGTAAACATCAGGAGTGAAAGTTAAACAGTATGAGGTGGGAGGTATGGCTTGGGTTTTGGTGCTTCGTTTAAACAAAGCATTTAATGTTGTTAGAGAGAAGAGGTGAACAGAAATGCAGCTACTTTCTTGGTACTTTCTTTTGTCGTAATGACCTTCTGCCAATCAGTGAGTTTCAACTGTAGCTCAGGCAAGAGGGGGGTTACTTCTTTTTCTACTGTTAGTGAGAGCATTTCAGCCACCTACAGTTGGAAGAGCTTTGGTGTGAGGTTTGGTTTCGTTCCATTTTCTATTGACCTACAGCCAACGGGGGCCCAAAAATGGAATGGTTCGGTCCGGCTTCATGGGTGTGTTTTATAATGGAAACACTCAAAATACCAGACTTTAAGTTCTGCAACAAATTTGCATGTTTTGCTTGCAATGTTATCTCAAAGAAATTAAAAGTTGTTGCAGCCAATTTTGAAAGAACTGAAAGTGTTTGGGCATAAATGATAGAAATGGACAGTTCTTGAAAATGGAGATCAAGAAATGGTTGTTTCAGGTTTTGGCCACAACTGTCATGACGGTACTGCTCAACAACACAGGGCTGCTGACCCTAATGATCCGGATAGTTTGAATCTGTTCTTAATGCCCTACAGTGTGAACAGTAACAGGTTTTAAAAGGCATATTTAATTGAATGGTAGCGTATTCAATTACAGTGCAGTTGCATTCACTGAACAAGCAGACTCAGCTGCAGTTAGTAACATTTCTAACGACTTATTTTGTGCACTCAAGTTTCAGTATTACATAACCCATATATTTAGCTTCTTAGCATTGATGCAGTCTCCTATTATTCATTTTTGCTGCAAATACTCTTTTTGGTCCATCGTTGCTACTTTTTCTTTCTTTTCATTCCATTTTTGTGCTCTGCTTTTGTGCATTGATTCTGTCATCTTTCCTCAGCAGTGTAAAGCAAGAGAGCAAAGTAGTTGATGGGAAGTTCAAAATGCTTTTGGGGGTTTGTGGAAGAGCGATATATGCTGTTTAAATTATGTTAAACTCAAGGATAAATGGATATACAATATTTACTGTTAATAATGCTATATTACATAGTTGTACACACTACTGCAAAATCTTTAATATTCTTAACCCATTTATTTTGTGTCTGAATAAAATTGTATTTTAGCTATATTTAATATACTACTTTTATCAGTACTCTCAATTTAGAAATTCAAAATAATATCATTTATAGCATTTACTTGCAAAAAAGAAAAACATGAAATAAAACTCAGCTTCTCTGTCCTTTAACTGCTGCTTTGGTTTGAGTTCCTTGACCATCCTCATACGAACATGTCCATATTCTGTTGCTGGATGGAGTCATGACAGTAGTCTGAGTTTCTCTGGAACTGTTGCGCTTTGAATCATATTTCTAAAGCTATACGTTCACTTCGCTGTCACGTTCAAGTGACTGCTGTCAAAGAAAAGTCCATGTAAACGCACGTAAATTTGCATTTTGGGCCTCCATGTTCAAACTCTGGTGTTCACGCACAGCTGCGTACATTTTTAAGACAGCTTTCAAGCTCTACATACAAAACAGGCGTCCATTGAACTCACGGTGCAAGTTCAACCGGGTTGACCTTTGGATTCAGATTCTGTAGTGACGTTTGGACAGCGTCCCTTAAAATTCATGGAAGTTCCAACAGTTTGAAAATTAGTTATGGAGGAGAAATAAAAAGCTGCAGTTTGTGTTCAGATGGAATTTTATGACAACAAGTCCTTCATATATCGGAATAGAGCTGTGAATGAAAAAGCCTGGAGCGAGAGTTGTGAGATTTTCACCGCTGCCACGTTTCACACCAAACCTCTTCCAACTGTAAGTGGCTGAAATGCTCTCACTAACAGTAGAAAAAGAAGTAACCCCCCTCTTCCTGCCTGTCCAATGAAAACACTAAGGGCTAAATGCATACTCAAGAACATGCGTGTAGCGTGTCACACGGCCGGTGTATCTGTAGCTTAAGGGATACCCTAACCTCCCGGCAAAGGTTCACAGACTCATTTCATTTTTATTCTTTTGGCAAAGGCAATCATTAGTTTTCAACAGTGGTACTTACTTCTAGGTTTTATTGAGTAACATTAGAACCACCTGACTGCCTGATAACTCATCGTTGAGTGGACGGTTGTTTGGTTAGATTAGAATTTCAAAAACGTTTCAATGGTATATCATTCACGAAAAGATGCTGACTTGCAGACACATGCAGGCTGCTGGTCTGTTTTAGTCTGTTCCTATTCATCAACCACCATGATGTAACCTGGATTACCTCTAAAATGAGATTGGATTTGCTTGAATGTTTTGACTTTAAAGTCCAGAGGGAAGAACCTTTCACCAATTGTTAGTGTGCTCTAGTCCTTGTGTACGATTTCAATCAGTTTCCTGCTGACTGTTAGTGTGAAAGAAGTGTTCCTCTGTGAGCATTCAAGCTAATATGAGTAAATGCTACACTTGTCCGCGTGCATGTGCATGCTTCCTGCAAAAAGCCGCAGGAGGCCATCCTCTGCCACTTCAAAGTCGTTACCCACAATCCTTTGAATGTGTTCATTTCCACTCTAAGCCCACAGACGGAGGAGGAAAAATGTGTGTGGCTTGAAGTGTGCACT
Source organism: Oryzias celebensis (assembly GCA_014656515.1). Taxonomy (NCBI): domain Eukaryota; kingdom Metazoa; phylum Chordata; class Actinopteri; order Beloniformes; family Adrianichthyidae; genus Oryzias; species Oryzias celebensis. The sequence goes on from BNCR01000005.1 coordinate 13,154,796, forward strand.
CAAGAGTGACTGTGTGAGTCTGTCTGACCAGAAGAGCAACCTGACAAAACGCATTTCTGACTGCTGTTTTTACCTTCCTCCACTGTAGCAGACATACACACATACACATGCATTAGTGTGTTCCATTTGGAGGCCAAACTAAACACAAATTACTTGGCCTCGTTCCATATTCCGTTAGACCTTCAGTTGTGACGCTTTGAACGTTGGTAACTGCCCTTAACTTAAGGATTGCTTCTCAACTGATTGAAACTACAGAGATCACTTTTACTTTGAATCCTATTAATTTAATATGTTGAGAATGTTCCTAAAATCCGAGGTGAAGTTTAGGTCTATACACATCAGATGTCTCGTGATGAGACTCTGTCCTCATAACTGATCAAGAAAAGATTTAGAGCGAAACTAAACCGCTGAATTTAGAGGATTCATTTACATTTTCAGTAAACATGACTCATTTAAGTTTAAGAGCAAGTGAACTTCTGTCCCCTCCACCAACTGCAGCAAACATCAGAACGGTAAACAAATGTAAATACAATGATACAAAATAAACCATGAAAATGCCTGCAGAATCTGGTGCAGGAGGCATCTTGGTAACAACTGTAGACGTAATTACATCCAACATTCTGACGGGAAGCACAAAATGTGTGCTACAGAGTCAACAGTGAAGATGAAAACCTGGTAGTTAAGGTGAACGTGAGTGAAGACGTGAGCAAACAGCCTAAGGGGGGCCACAGATCTGATGAGCTAACCTGCCGTACAGGCGCTGACACATGGGAGGTTAATTGTGCTGATTGCTTGCAGAGAAGAAGAGCAGGAGAATCACGACAGGGTCATGATCAAACACAGCAACTCACAGGTTTAAAGCGTTGACGCCCGTCACATACTACAGGCATAGGAGACCCTTAAGGCCGCAGTTCACTTTGAATATACATAAATGTTACATTGCTTTAGAAACCCCAAAAGTCCAATCTTTGTTTCTAGTTAATCATATCGTAGTGTTAAAGGTCACCAACGTTTCAGAGAGTTGTTTTACATTTTGTGCACGTTTTTGACCTACAGAAGATCAACGGTTTGAAATTGGTACCAAACAACTTTGACCTTTAGAGACTAAATTTGCCAAATCTATTTGGTAACCAAGGTTCTGTCACCTAAAAAAAAACTGATCTTGGTGAACAATTCCACACATTTTAGAAATTCACTTTTGAATGTAATGTGTACCAACCAACTAAAACTTGAGGATATTCCAGTCTTGCCTTAGTAAACCCAATAAACCATTTGTATCATATTTATGAGACCCCATCTCTTTAGTATGATCCAAACATTCATTGAAAAATGATTGTTTAGAACTCGGTCCATGTTTTCCACCCTGTAGTTCATCGTCTTTCCACTAGGGGCAATAGGGCATTTCCTGCACATTCCAGTATGACTGCTTCCATGAAATCTCAAAGAACACTTTTGGTGGGAAAATGGTCCTTTGAGAACAAGAAAGTAACCCCAAATTTGCACTGGTCTGTCTGAGGTGCATCTCCATTGAATTGTGTGGGGAGTCCGTCTCTCGACTGTCAGTTAGTTTTTATTGACTTCGTTGCGTCTCCAGTCCCTCCTCCCCCTCGGCTCCCAAGTGGTACTTTGCCCCACTATCCCTGTGTTTCCAGCATCCAAAAAGTTAGCAATCAAGCCCCGTATTTTGTCCTTCCTCACTGAGTCCTTGTAAAATGCATGTTTTGCGTTGTAAACAATTTCTTGTTTTTCTACTTTCAAAATTAAACTTGTACAGGATTTATATCGCAATTTCTTTTGTGGATTTCATCAAAGGGCTTAAAAACATCTTAAGTCCAAAAAAAGTTTTAATTTTCTATCAATTCTTTGATTTAGTGTGATCTACAGGGTTAAAAGTAATGATTGTCTGCTGTAGCCTATTTGATTCAAGATTTGCTGTGTTGTGTTCAGGTAGTTTTCTCCAAACAGATAAAGGCACTTATCAATCCTTTCTGGCACTTTTTCTTTTTAATTAGAGCTGCTGCACATCGGTGGATTTAGTTCTCAAAATTCTTGCTCATCAACATTTTGGTAAAAAGATCAGAGCACTCCAGAGCCAAAAGCTGTCATCTTAAAATCATTTGGATGCTGATGAACACTTTCATATCCATTGGATCATCTTGCATCATGTTATAAATGCAGGGAATTGTTGCTGTGTAAAAAGCTGCATAAGTTTACAAAATCATTGTAATACCATCACCTCTGATTAACGTTGTAGCCCAGAGATTTAGAGTTTGTTTTGTTGAACCACGCACTGATGACAGAAGTTAGGACTCCACCTTGGACAGCCTGGCATTTAAGTTCAGATGTGTACATTTGCATTGGAGCTCCAGTCAGACACATCTGAGTGAAAAGTGGGCTAGACTGACAACAATGTGGGCACAAGCTGTTTGAGATGAAGAGTGCAATATGGTTATTATTCTCTTTGTTTTCCCCTGAAGCCAGCACAGATCAGGGCCTGTGTTTTGACTTATAAAGCAGTTCTGAATTGTATGTGCAGTCCTGTCTATCATGCATACATTTCTACTGCATTAGTGTGTGCTTGTGTTTGTTGTCCTATGGAGACCTGTTCTAGAATATCAAACACTCTTATAGGAACCAAACATTAATGCAGCCGTGTATGTTAGGAAATCCTTTTTTGAGCAACAAATGAGTAAGTATTGTGTTTTCATATATATTTTAGTTTGAATTATGTTTTGTTGCTTAATGGTCATTCATTATAACACTTTAACTCAACCAAATGATTGAGCACATTTTTAAAACATATCTATAAAAAAGGTTGACTAATGGTGTGTAATTGTCACCCAAGGCACAAAGAAATAGAAAAAAAAAAAGTTGAAACCATGACAGGGTGCTTCACAGTGGTAGTGGTGGTGCTCAGACAGGATATATGGTGGTGCAGTGGTTAGCGCTCTTGCCTGACAGTAGGAAGACTCTGGTTCAACTCCTGGCAGGGACCTTTCTTTGTGGCTTGTGCATGTGTGGGTTATTTTCCATGCACTCCAGTTTCCTCCCACGGCTTCATAGGTTAATTGGATTTCTCTAAATTGCCCCCATAGGTCTGCATGTGGTGTGGCTGACAGAATGGCAACTTGTTCACAGTTCACAGTAATAGCTGGTTTGGCTCCAGAATAACTGTGATCCCAAAATGGACACAGCAGGTTCTGGAATGACCAAGCACCAAGTTTCACATCACCCAGTGAGAAGTGTGTCCATCCCAAGTTTGAAAAGTAGCAACATAAATATATATTCATGTCTTTCCATCCAGAAGTTTTTTTCGACACAATAATTGTGGCTCACTAAATCACCATTCTCCAATTTACATGGCCAAGTTTGGATCTCGGTTCATTTCCACCAAAGTTCAAGTTCTTGGCAGGGGTTACAGCTCATCTGGACTTTGGTCCAATCATACAGTGATTTACCAGAGAATAAGGATTGATGTTGGCTTGCAAAGTACAGTCTGGTAGGTTGTCAGAATGCAGATCTACTGACCAATGAAAGGAAAGGGGTTCAATTATGTGAGCAACCTCATGTAAAAATGTTAACAAAAAAAGGGGAAAAAAAGTGGAAAAATTGATTGTGAACCCCTCTAGGAACCCCACTGAATCCTCGCAGGATAGTACAGGAAAAGAATATGGATGGATGGATCCTCTAAAATAATACACGTTTTTGCTATTCATGCAAAAAACTCATCATTTTCATACTCGGAGCAATACTTTATAAACAGAATTGGGTTAAGGTCAGACAAAAACCGCTAATGGTTTGAGTCAGGCTGGAAACAATGAAAGTTGAGTTAGAACCATGCCTACACAACCCTGTAAGTGTTTCTGTGTGGGGTTTTTTCGGTAATTAATTTTGACAAGGGGAGACTAAAATATGCCTCAAGCGTGTTCTGAAAGGAGACAAAACAATGCAGACTACAAGAAGCAAAACACAAGAATAGTAAATAGAAGACAAAAAGCATTAAAGCAAAACAAAAGCTAAAAAAAATTGAGGTTTAGAAGAGACAATATGAAATAAATATATACGCCATTAAATCGTTAAATAAAAGTGTCATTCATTATTTAAAATGGGCATTGAATAATTATAATTGCAAAAAACAAATTGCAGATAAATACATTTTTAAATATATGTGTCATTAAAATATGAAAATTGCCATTAAAAAGCCCTTTTAAACATTTAATGACATATTTATTTATCTCATTGTCCCAGTGTGGGCTGGAAGAGACAAATTGAAATAAACATACCTTATTTAATGTGAAATTTTTAAACATAAGTGTCATTTATTTAAAATTGCAAATACATTTCATTAAATGGGTCAATATTTTATTAATATTCAAGTTTAAATGATATAAGAAACATGTATTTATTTCATGAATTAATAAATAACTTCTGATGTTGACCATCAACTTATTCGTGCAATCATGAAATTATTCATGAAATCATGCAATAAATACATGTTTCTACTATATATTTATTTCATATAGTCTCTTCTGGAGCTCCTTAAAAAATGATTAATGATGCTTATGTGTAAAGGACCATCAATTATGTTTTATCGTACGTTTTTGCCTTTTGCTGATATTGTCAAAACACAGCTGTGCTTTCAGACAAAATGGACACACACCGGTCTGTACTCAACTAACTGTACTATTTGCTAAATTAAATGTAGTCTTTCATGCCTTCATGATTAAAAAGGATAAGCATACATGTAAACCTTTGATGTAAAGCTACATACACACCAGACATTTGATGTGCATTCAAGAATGCATCAAACCTGCAGTCTTGAAGGTGCATTTGGCCTGTAGTATTCACACTGGACAAGCAGGGAAGGGCTACTTTTTTTTCTTCCTTTTCTACTGTTTACTAACGAATGTTCGCCGCCTACAGTTGGAAGAGGCTATATGTAAAACGCCGAAGAGGTGCAAATCTCGCAAAACTTGCTCCAGGGTTTGTTTGTTTTTGTCACAGCTTTATTCCAAATGTATGTAAGAGTTGGTGTCATATAATCACGGTAGAGTAGAAACTGCAATTATTCATTTCTATTCCATTAACATTTTATAAACAGTTGGCACTTCTGTGAATTAAAAAGGACGCCATACATACGTCACCACCAAATCTGAGTCCCTGATAGGTCAAAGTTCGACTTAGTTTAAACTTGCAATGTGCGTTCAATGGATGCATGTTTTGTACGCCAAGCCCAAAAACGGAAGTTTACATAAGCTGTGAACAAAGCTGAAATCAATATTGGTGAATGTAAAGAGATTTGACTGTCAGGCATATGGGTTCATAGCTGGGTGTTAGTACTTTATATGGTGATCACCAGTTAATGATTTACCAACAGAAGGAATACATAATGCTGACTTTTTACTGGGGCATTGAGGTGTAGAAAGAGTTTAGACTAATTTACAGGTAAACTTCCATCTTCACCCACAGCCATAAACTATGGGTTGGAAATGAACGAAGGAGATCACCGACAAAGGTGACGTATGTGATCTTTCTTCACAGTTTTTAGAGATAACATTTACAGATCCATCATTTGGGGGAGCTTTCAAAAGAGCAGATTCTTCTCCTCAAGAAGAATCTCCTGAAGCAGGGGGGTCCACTGGCAGCTCACAGATCTGTTTGTGTTTGGGTTTTCATTTCCAATCTGTTTACACGCTTTCCCGCTAGCCTACAACACCTCACAACCCCAAGCTAACAAAAACAGCGAGCAACATTGGAGCCATCCAGACGCATAGTTTTGAACCAGATACCAGCTCGGATGAGGAAAACGAAGACGAAAATGGATCCGGTCATCTACAAATGAATTAATCAGAATGGGGTGAAGCAGGGAGCTGGTCACCCGCCAACTGTAGCACCTATGTCACAACTGCAGGCTTTTTCCAACGGCATTTATTCGTCTGCTCCTTTTTCTAAATTATTTGAATAAAGAAATACTCAGATATATGATGTTCAGCTTAATTTTCTTCAGACATGTCAGCCATCATTTGTAATAAGAAGTAAAGATGGTGGTGTCAAAATATAATAAGGCATTTATTTATAAATAATTGGTTCACATTGATCACCTCATCAGTATAAGTTCTTGTAGAAACTCTGTTATTGTGAGGAGATTTTTTCACATTTATGTCACCCAAAGATGAAACACTGAAAAAAACAACCTTTTAATTTCATACTTTACAGTCATACAAATACCAAACTAATCGCTCTTTCAGTTTTTCTTACTTAACAATGTCAAATCAGTTTCCATTATTTTGTCTAATTATCTATCTTTGTTGCTCACTTTCCTGTTTACACATTTGCACAAATTCTCGCTTGAAGACAACCCTTTTCTCTGTGTACTGCTCTGTCTCCCCCTTCTCTGGGGGGTTGAGTGGTAGTAGCGTAAGCAGCAGTCATCTCTCATCATCGCCACTCTGTTCCCTGAGCGCTCAGCAGTCCACATCTCTCCCTCGGTCTCTTGCTTCCTCCTCTGAACTGTCAGCGTCTCTCCTTCCGCTCTGTTGTGGATGTATCTGTAATAAGGGAAAGTCGATGTCTGCGGTCATGTTCTGTGGCTTAAGAAGAGACGCTGAGGCGAACAGTGTTGGTGAGTTTAAAAAATGCAGTAGAGAACCCCTCTTCTCTTTGTCAGTGATGTTATGCTGGGATTTGAAGCTACTGGTCCCATAACTCTGCCACCTCAGACTGACTCTACGACTGCACTGTGGTTAAAGATCTGCAGGTGGGGTTGTTTTCTTTGTCCAGCTGGCATATTTATAGTTCATTACATCTGCTGATGTTTCCCTCCCCACCACCTGAAGGTGTTTCTGTCATCCTACTTGACTTCCCACTCAAGCTTGTGTTTATCCTTCATTCTTTCCTGGACCGTTTAGCTTTGTGGAACATCTTAAAGGGCTCACCATATATAGATTTCCTTTCTAAAACTGTACCAAAAAATGTAGCAACTAGACCTCATGTTGGATTTATAGAAACCTAGAAACTTCCGTTTGCCTCCCATTTACATCCACACCTGGCTTTTTTCTGGAAATTGTTGCCGACATGTTATTTCCAAGGAATTGCTGCTTTACCATCCAGAGAAATCATTGTACGTGAAGAACTGAATTCTTAGAAATGACGTTAATGGGATTTTACAGCTGATGATTCATTCGCAGTTTAGTAAGACTCGCATTGGTTTTTGAATCCCCAGAGGACAGACCTGAATGTGCTTCAGAGAAATACATCTGGAACTCAACCAGAATTTTACAGCTGAAGGAAATCTGTTATATAAAATTTAAAAACAGATATACATTGACTAAAGTACTCAATGCATTTCTAATTTTTTGCAATTTAATTTTGTTTGGGTTGCAAATGAACCTAATCAGGTACATAAATATACATAACCCCTGCCTTTGGTACAGGGATAATATAAGCCTGATGTTCAATCAAAACGACCATCTTACCAGTTAGTTTATTTCAAGCTGCTACATTAAGAGACCCGATCAATTGTAATTTTCAAGGGTTTTTTTGTGTAATAAGTAAAAAAATAATAATAATTCTTAAAATATGCTCTGTTGCCTCATGTAAAACTGTAAAAACCTTCTAAATGTTTAAGATGAAACACTGCAGTCAATTTTTACTAAAAGTCAGTGACAGTAATTACTTTGCAGAATTGGGCAAAATTATTTGTGTTTAAACACACGGGAGTGTATACCATGTAACAGGCTGAGCTAGAGCATTTGATATGGGGGTTTGGGAGGGGGGCAGAAGACCTCAGCAAATGAAAGATCAAAAATATCTATACTTAAAAAATACATTTTAAAAAATGTAGTAATTTGAACACGTAAGATTTCATTGAAAAATATTGCTTTGCTATTTTTGCAATGGTTAGTGAAGCTTGTATTGGTGATTTCTTAATCTTGGTCAATAATGATACTAATATTGGGGAACAAGTCGGAGAGCAACATTTTTTGCTAGGAGTGCTGCTGGCCCCCTCGCTCCCCCCGTAGCTCCGCCCCTGAGTTCTACTATAAAGTTCGTGGTCCAGAACAACTTATGATCAGAAAAAACTTCAAATGTGTTGAAAATAATGTTTTAACTCCGTCCTGAATTAATTCACCGTTTGTGTTAATTACTCCTGTTTTCAGACTTGGACCAAGACATCAAGTTATTCTGTACAGGAAATGCAAATATACATTTCCTGTTACGTTCATGTTTTGAGTAATCAAATGCTGTCATGTGTAGCAGACATAAGTTAATAGACTATTTCAATTTTTTTATTTTTTTTTACAGCTTTATTATAAAATTCAATTATTTTTATTGTTCTACAAAGAACAGTCCGATCCATTTGGTTAATGTACATTATTACTTAAATTTAGTGAAGAAAGTCATGTTCGAAGAACCAAATGGTTTGACAACTGTTTGACCATCTACGTACAGCACGTCGGTCAGCTTTAAGAAATTTGAATAAAGCTGAGCCGCATTACATTTCACTTCATGACATGTACTTTTCCTAGTCCATATTTTGAGATGCGGTGGGATTTACATGCTTTTATGTAGCCTTTATGAATTTGCAGCCCTCTTACTTATATACAAGAGGTTTTCTGAAAATTTTAACTGAAGTTTAGTTTTCCATAAAAGCTCTTTTACCTACAGAAAATGTATGTCAGAAAAAAATGTTTATACCACCAGGAGATCCTTTGAGGAAGTTTATTCACTTATCCACACAAGCTACGTCCTCCTGCAGTGCAGCTAACATAACCATGTCAGAGCATGAAACAGCACGCTGACACCTGCTACATCAATTCAACTTTGGAGGTCAAATACTTGGGTGCTGAGAAGATGCAGTTCCATTCCATCTACTGCACATTTGGAATCTGGAAATGAGGTTTTTGCTTAGCATCCTCATGAAATGAAGCACATTTAGCTTTTCAAAATAAACACCTGTGAGTCAAAAACAGCTGAGTGCATGGCCGTCACTGGTTTCATTTTCACAGCAAAAACTAAGTCTTAAAGAAGTAAAAAGACAAATTGTCTTATTTTCTGTTTTTTTTTTTTTTCAATTGGCAGATTTTTGCTCATTCAAAGCAAATCAGCCAATAGGGGAAATATTTTGACTTATTTCTGTGGAGCCTGTTATTGTAGTGTTGAACGCCATTTTCCGAAGGTAATTTAATATGAAATTCCTTCTTTTGCAACTGAATGGTAAATAGTGTATACTTATATTGCCCTTTACAGTCCCAATGCCATACACCCACACATACTCACTGGCAACAACCTATAGCAACCAGGTGCAATTTGGGGTTCAGTGTCTTGCTCAAGGACACTTCCGCATATGTGCGCACAGAACCCAACCAGAATCTGCAATCTTTTAAAATCTTTCATTCAGAAGTTGAATTTGAACCCACAACCTGCTGATTGCTAAACTCAGAGTTCTTATACCGTTCCATTAGAAACCCAAACTCCAGAACTATTTAGATAAATCTGATTTAAAAAAAAGTATACTTTGTGCCTACATGTTTGTTCCAACAAAGTTCATGTGCTGGAATCGTGCAATTGTGAATCGTCCCAATGTTATCCTGTTGTGTTTGCCTAAGGGTTCCTCAACACCCAATAAAAAACTCCAAAATATAACGGACTGTCTCTGTCATCAAACAGCAGGTTCAGGGTTATGGAAGGAACTATCACTTTCACAGTTTTTTACATAACTCGCAGATTTCTCCCACCAGAGTTTACAGTGTAGTTTCTGCTTTGATTGACTCCCACAAGGATCTGAGCTGAGCGGATCATCCCATTTCACATGGAAGATTATAATCAGTGGAATAGAAATAAACAGAATCAAAAACATTTTAAAAGTCAGCTAATTATGTCCCCATGGGACAAGTGGATTTTGTTCATGTTTGCTCACACGAAGACTGAATGTTTTCAAACTAGAAGAAATGTGGAGCCAAAATGTTGTTTTGTTACCACCCACAAATGAACCAGGCTGAAATGCTGGAGAAGAATGTCTTTAATTTTGCTCTTTTTGGATGGTTTCAGTCAAAGGATTTAGGCTAAACTTGAAACTATGCCTGTAGGATATTCATTGCGTTCTGTCTCCATTGAAAAATAATAATAATAAAACAGCATAGCGGCACTATTTTTGGCTGGTCTCATTGAAGTTCAGTGCATTAGCACTGCACAGTTTATCATGTGCATTAGGGATATTAATAAGGTGAGTTTCATCCTATTTCATGCACCAATGAATATAGTGGGAGCTAAATTCTCTGAAATGTCCTCAGAGACTATCTGAGCTGATAAGAGAGTTGGCACATCTGAGACTTGTGTTTTTGGTTTTATATAGACACCTGCACTCTTCAGATTTCACAGTTTAGAAGAGCTGCCTTTAAATATTCAAATGAACGGCATACCCAGATATTTTACAATATATTGTTTTACTCTTTGAGAATTGTGATAACTGTTTTTTGCTGTTGAACTTCTTTAAGCTCGGTTCAATCTTGAGCTGAGGCGGCACACCTCAAAAGATGGGTTGTTCGCCGCTGCACGACTGGATCCCCTTCATTTGGTCAGTGTCACTAATCGGACCACACAGTGCCGTAGAAGCACTCGTCCCTGTGAGGCAGCGGGCATGCTGGATGTCATCGTCAGTTGTGCAGGAAGTGTGCAGTTTTCTTCAGCTGTTTTTACCACAAACGCCGTTTGCTCAGTTTGCAAGCCTCATCTCCAGCAGTGTGACTGCCCGGTGGGCGTAGTGTCGCAGCTCAGAAGAGCTCGACAATGAGGACCAACCATGACGAACAGCTTTGCTTGTAACAATAATCCTACAAATCATGTTCATTTTACTCTGGCTGAATAAGTGTATTTTTTGGGGTGCCTTGATAACATTTCACACAGTTGTTTAAAGACCCACTCTGATTAAAACCACATTTTTTTGTGTTTTTAATATGTTTTTTTATGGCATTTTTCTTATGATGGAGAACATATTACAAAGAAATGTAAGCTTAAAATCAGATTTCTCATTATTTCTTTATTCAAATCGTTGTGAATCAGGAGCACACAGAAAACTGCTTCGTGAAACAGAGCATATTTGTTACATACAAAAGGTGGGCCACAAGCTCCCTGCTCAGCTCTATTACGATGCATTCACTTGTACCAGCTAGATCCATGTATGTCTTTGTTTCCCTTGTTCGAGCTGACATCTGGGTCAAACTGCATAGCTCCAATACTGTTCGCCTTTTTTGTTGCACAGGTAATATTTGGTGTGAGGGGCTGTAAATAGGCTGGATATCGGGAAGTTGGGGCAGGTTTGCATATGCAGTACTGCCCGCAACTCAGAGGTGAATTTTAAATGTACTACTATACATACATTTTGCCTTTTACTATACATACTACTATATATATATTTTTTTTTTCAAATTTAGATTTTTTTTAACTGCCTGAAGCTGACAAGAGGTTTTCCATGCACTTGCTGCTCTGAAGAATGGATTTGTTCCAAACCAGCTTTCCGCTTGGTATTCTAATGTTTCTAAACAGCTCTTTGTAAGAATACAGATGAGTATTTTGACTACAAATGAGACGACAATTCCTCATGTCTTTTATTTGTCCTCTAAAAGTGTGCTGCATTATTGATTTGTTCATGAGACTTTTAAAAGTTATGTTGATAGACATCCTTTCTTTCGTTTCTCATTGAGTGACAACATTGAAGGCCACTACATAAATACGTTGAACCTTAGCTATGAAGGAGAGAATGTGAATGCTAGGATGAACGGAAAATTAGGCCATTAGACCCTTTTACAGGGTGCGATGAGTTGCACCCCTTTGAGATAAAATCTTTGATGTTGTATCTGCTTTAATTAAAGTGTTTCCCCTCATTCATTGGCCTTATCAGGTTTTTTCGTTGTTTGTTTTTTCCTCTATTCTCAACCATATTAAAACACTGCTGCACATAGTGCTCTCATTCTACAATGCTTCTGTTTCCAGCTTTTTTATGGAGTCAAATAATGAATAGATGGTGTAAATTGGTAATTGTATGTAAAACCGGCATCTGGGATCAGATTTAATTTGAGCTATATCTCAGGAATCGTCACATTAAAAAACTGACACATTGTGGTATCTAACGTTATTTTTGCTAAATGTGTTCCTTACAGACATGTTTTTCTCTGGGCATAATCTTTGTGCATCCTCCTCTTTAGTGTTTTGGTGAGCGCTTTTGTTTTTTTGTTGACTTTTTTTTATTGGTTTCTTGGCAAATATCTCAAAGTCTAAAAGGCTCTTGTCTTCCTATAAGTGTGCTCGTGTTTGGATCCACAGAATTTCATTGCAAGAGCGATTACTTTGGTTTGGAGTATCGGAAAAAAGCAGGGTGAGCTGCAAACAAGGCCACAGTGTGTCTGAGTCGCTCACCTGTCACTCAAACGCATATAGCCAATGGTTACATACGCTACAGAAACCCCTCCTACCTGTGAGAAATGTGACAGATTTGCAACTGCAGAAGAACAAGATTTGCAAATGAGAGAGCAGGCGACGTAACAGCAACACTAACAATCTGAAAGCAAGTTTGAAAAGAATAAGAAAGCAGCAATACTTAATGCAATGATGCACAATTCATGTTCTAAAATTAAAGGGTTTGGTTTGCACATTCACTTGGGATTTTTCTCTTCAGTGCTGCTTAAAACATATTAAAAAGCACAGTGGGGCAAGTGTAATGCTGTGTGTGATTGGCTGCTCTTGATGTTTTACTGAAACCCACACCGGTTGAAGAACTGGACGGATCAAAGTCCAGCAAGAAAATTTCAGTGTCTGCAACTATGACAAATAGTTCTGTTCATGCTGATCCTCTCCTACTAAGCCGTTTTGCTAAAGTTTTCCACAAGCTCCTGCTCTTTAAAAGAAAGTGCAGATGCAGAGAAAATAACATAACATGATTTAAAACTAATGCAACGATCAAACCTCCTCCATTTCCCACCTCTCAAACACTTCTACACAGGCAGCAATTAACCACAACAGACAAGCCATTAACCATCCTAATTACTGCTTGTTCCTTCCATCGATGTTCAGTATGAGTGAGAGAGATATTTATGTGTGTGCTGTTCATAGATGGGGGAGTAGTTCAAAATGTGCTGGGCTTGAGAGAGTTTCTGTGTGTAAGTTTAATACCTACGTTAGAGTTTGAATGGTTTTTTTTGTCTTTTGATTGTTTTTGAGTATTTTTGAGTGTGTGGGGGAGTTGTTCTTCTGCTCCATCTCCCTAATCCTTCTTTCTATATGTGCATGAGTGGGAGAGAGACCGATAACCACTGGCAGGCTGTTTGCCAGTGTCGCGGCAGACAATTGCTAATTACACTTCTTCACTGGATGCAGCATCGGAAAGGCTGCAATCATTTGCCTTGGTACTAAGTATCTCAGATCCACTGTGAATGTCTCCCCTTTACCCCTCTATCAACACAAACACTGAGGTAACAATGGGTCAATCATAATTTTGCCTTTTTAGCCTCATCTACTTCATATGAAGGATTCTCATGTTTTATCATCTTTCCATTTAACATGTAGCATTTGGCACTGTAGAGAATATTTGTGGTCTCATTCAGGTTACTATGAAACCACACAATTTCTCCACGTGTTTTCTAATTTCACAAGATAAGTACCGTTTTTGTTTTTTTTTGGACTAAAAGTCACAACAGCAAAAAATGCATAATATAGAAGAGAAAGATCTTGTATAAGTCATGCTGAAGCATAAGAATTTTATTTTAAAAATTAGGAGAACAAGAGTTGACATTTATTCTCAAAAAGCAAATCAAAATAGTGTAATAGATAACAATAGTAGAATGACGTTATGCACATTTTACTACTGTATCACATTAATGCTTATTCAGCTTCATGAAACATTGAAGAAATTTAGTAAATGTGCATAACATATAATTATTCAGATACCATAGTTTAAAGAACATGCTAACAAGTTAACTAAACTCTTTATATCACTTCAAATCACAAAATCCGTTAAATTTTTCATCTCCTGTGTCACTTTGGAGTCATTCTGACAAGCCTGGTGTCCGACTGAGCAGTTCTTCTTTGTCTGCGTTGCTGTCAGTAGCAAATACTGAAACACAATCACAGTGCCATCTGGTGGTTGTTCTACTGTTTTTTTTAAAAAATCCCATAAAAGCCGCACCTGAGAATAAGTTGCACCCCTAGTCAAACTGCCATTATTTCAGCTTCATTTGGCACACCGGACTTTAAAGTGCACCGTCAATGAATTGTCTACTTAGGTGCACTGAACTATAAAGTACATTAAGCGAGACATTCTAGAACTTGTTTGTAACATGCTACTTGTTAGCTACGTTAGCGTATCCACATTACCTGTACTCCCAACCTTGCTTGCAACATAAAAAAAATAAATAAACAGACTACAGGTAATAGAGCTTAAGCAAACGTTACTGTCACTCTGCTAACTCCCAACCTCGTTTGTAATGCTTAAAAAAAACACAGTCTGACACTGCTACATGTAAGCTGCGTTAGCATATTCACAATATAGTTCAACCTTGTTAGAAACTGGTAAAAAATAATCTGACATTTTGAGAAAGTGCCGTGTACCTCTCAAAACTGCGTTCACGTTAGCAAGCACAAGCAGAATTAATTCTTATATACAGTAAGGGGCTTTGCATTATAGGGTGCACTGTTTTTTTTTAAACACAACATAACATAAGCCTTTTAAGTGTGCCTCATCGTGCAGAAATACGGTATGCAACAAACCACAACATATACTCTGGAAAATATGGTAATTTAATTAGAAACCTTTTTTAAATGCACAACCAGAAGACAAAAAGGACCTCTGGACATTTACATTGATGGTCTCTGACATGTAGGGGTTTTTCTTTGCAACAAAATGTCTCTAACTTTATAGCTAAAAGAGCAGATGCTCAACAAACACTAAACACAGGAGTACAACATCATTTGACGTTTCCCGCCCTGCTGCACTTGCCTGTTTGTATCCTATCATCTACACATGTCAGTATCAGCGTGCCAACCGTCTGCTTGCGGGTACTTACTGAATGCTTGTGGCTTGATTTTGATGTGTTTGCTTGAAGGACTATTTCAAAGGAAAAGAAAGAATGGACTAAAATTGCATTCAGCTCTTTTTAACTGCATCTTTCTTTTTCTTTTATGTTCCCTGAGAAGCCTTGCTGACTGTTGTTGCTCCTTTTCTCTGCAGACATTTGCTTCAAATATGTTACAAACATTGGCTCCTCACTGCAAAACAATGCATGCTTGCGATTCCAGCCCATTCAAGGCTATTATGTTATAGCAGGTAATCCTTTCCCTTATATCAGCTGTTATCATGCCAGTGTTTAGTTGTAGAGTTTGAATTAATTTTTTGTTCCTCCAAAGTTCATTTTTTAGTAACTGTTTGCAATCATCTTTGGGTCTTGTTAAAGATAAAAAAATACACAGGAAGAGTTAGATAATCAAAATCCCACATTTCTTTTCCCATTAGAACAGAGAGAATGCATTATGAAAGCCATTAGAAATCAACAAATATTGTTTTTTAAAGCATGTTTTTGTCCTAATCAAATCACTTCAATGTGATCGTAAAGTGGCAGCCACCATCTGATGTGATCTCTAGGCTCCACAATATTAATACTAGAAATCATCCAACAAGATGATAAAGCAAATAATTGACATTTATTTTATTCTAGTTTAGTCCAGATCATTTCAACAAATGAAAAGAGATGACTGTGATGAATTTGCTGAATAATTTCAAGCATTTATTTGGAGGAAAACTGTCTTGCAAGAAGAAAGCTCCAACAGAGACCAGACTAAAGGTAATGTCATACTGCCGCTATGTAAAATTTCCCCATTGTTCACGGGTGTAAAATTGGTCTTTTGTGGTACATGTGTGATATACGTCATTAAAAAAGTCGTAGAATGGTCCAGGAGTCTATTCCAAGCGGGAGTCGAGACTTTTACTGGGCGGTGTTCAGTGCCACGCGGGACCAGGGCAGTGTATGGCGGTTGCAACTAAGGACACCCGCTGGGCCCTTTTCGCGGATCTTTCCAGCTGTTGCTCCCCTCGGCTGGCACCCAGCAGCTGACTTAGAACTGGTGCGGACCAAGGAATCCGACTGTTAAAAAAAAAAAAAGCTTCATGAGGGCCAGCGACGGGTGCTGACCATGGTGCTGACGTGGTGTGAATCCTGTCCGGTGCTCTGAATGTCAAAGCAAAGACATTCAATTAAGCGCAGGTTTACGTGTCGTTTATTCCTAATTCTTCTTTGGTTTTAACAAAGTTCATTCCTGATAGATCTGTGAGAATTTCACATAAAAGACAACTTTTCTCACTTTTTTAACGTAAATTCACGCATGACCAATTTTAGCTGAGAAATATGCACAAATTGTGCATTGTGGCAGTGTGACATGGCCTTTAGTAGAGATTCAAACAAAGGGAAAAACAACTGGGATCAAGAGAATATGAAAGAAGGCACAAAGACAAAACATTGGAACATCTGTTGGAACAAAAGAAACAAGATACCTGTAAAAATACCAAACATTCATGGATGAGACGGAGAGCAGAGAGTGGAGAGGTACTTAACATTTTTGGTTATTCATTGTAAAATGAAAATTGTTTTTATAAACTTCAAACGTATTGAGGATTGTTACATTTCAAAACCCTATTATTTTTAAATCAACTACATCAAAGAAAATGATGGAGTCGGACAGATTGACATGTCCTCTTCTAGGTAATCAGGTATTGACTGTGGTAAATATAGAAAAAAAAAACTTTCAAGTCAAATGTTTGTTAAATTAAAACACTTGGAGAATCACATCTAAAAATGTAGCAATTTTAAAGCTTTTTCCCAGCTGACATAACATATTGACTTCTGATGTTTTAGCTTTGATGGTTTAACCCTTTATGTCACCGCTGACACCTAATAACAGACTCTCTCTGACATACCGAAGAGTTTCAAAAGTCAAAAGAATGACAACACTGAAGCTCTGCTGTTGAAGGGTTTAAGTGAGACCAGGTTGAGTTTTAAGCTGCAGGTTAGCTCATGCCTTCCCATCTCTACTGGATTTATATGTTTTTGCTAAGCCCCCCTCCCAAAAAAAGGAACAGATAGATAACGTATTGCCAATGCATAATGTGACTGCATTTTCAACATTTTTTTTGCAAAGTTTCAGGTTTACATCAATGGATAATAGAAATTACAGTGAGAACACTGGAATAAATATTAATGTGATTCATGCCGAATACTTTCTGTCATCTTATAGTAATGGCAAACTCATATGGCTCCTATACCAGAGTAATAAAAGAGAAACCATAGTCATTTGGAAGACTAGGAAGGGGGACAAAGATGAGCAGCTGCATGAAAGATTCTTAAAAAAATGACGTAGACTAATGTTAAAGGAAAGATAAGCTTTGATCTTCAGTCTGAGTCCTGCACAGCCCCATCAAATGCCTATTCAACCTCAGAATGCCGCCTGTTTTAACTGTGGAAAAGACTATTTTTCAGGCTCAGCATGAGGCTGGCTCCCGCTGTGCAGTTATTTTCATTTAGAAAAAAGGGACATTCATATTTGGGAGAAAAATATGACAAAGGTTTGTAACAACTTTACCTTACAAGACTGCTGTAGAACAAAGACATGGTCGGCTCTGTATAATAAGCTGCAATGTTCCTATGATTCCAGCGTCGGGGAGGAATGTGAAAAAAGCATTCTGACCCACTTTTTCTGACAGTCGGGGGGTGGGGAAAGGATGAAGGATTTAACTACTGCTCCTCAAAATCATGGAACAAATGACTTGCCTGTAAAAAGCTGTCACCTTATCTTCCTCCGATTAACCTAAACTTTTTTTATCAGCTCTAAAACAGACCATTGTCAGGCTTTGGCTGCACTTTACATCTCTCAATGCTAAGCGCTGTCTTTTGAAGTTCATCAACTGCACAGAGAGAAATAATAAGGCGACTCTGGCACAGAGAAAGGAAAAAAAAACGCTTTAATCGAAAGGAGCATTTGTGAATTGTAACCTGAAATTTTGCTGAACACCCACCTGGTTTAATATTCCTTTGCTATTATTTCATTTGAAAAAAAACTTCTAGGGGTGTGAAATAACCAAAAATGTGTAACATTTCTGAAAGTATAAACCTACTATGACCATTCTTTACACTCACTGAGGCTTGTCTTGTGTGCGTGTACTGTTTTGAAAGAACCAGTTCAGGAACTCTGTTTTCTAAACATGTCCGTACAGATTTGTCAGGCTGTTGGGAGGGCACTTTAGATTTAGGTTTGTATGTCACAGTAAAAACTGTGAAATTCATTGGCAGGACAATTTCCAGGATATTGGAGGAGGATTGCATTAGTTTTTTTTCCTGTCCCTGAGTGAGACATAGGGCCCAACTTTTGTCTCTGATATGTACACACTGAAAGAAGTGATACCATTTAGTAGCTTTTGTAGGTATCTTTAAGCTGTCCTTTAGTTTTGTTGATTTTAAGCGAGCCATACAGTCAACAAGTATGCGCACCTTCCTAACAACTGAAGGGGACTACAAGGGAACTGCAAGATACACCTGCTCTCCTCTTAAGATTTAGCACATCCTGTCTATCTTCTATGGGCCAGGACAACCCCGTACGGGTGCATGTGACTAAAGCATTAGGTTATCACAGAGTTTTCTCTGGTGGAAACATTCCAAACAAAAAAAAGCTCAAATCCTGGTGAACTTAGATTTCTTTCAATTCGTATTCATTCAATCTTTATCAAGCATGTTGTTTCTTGGACTGTTCAATGTAGAGTTTTGTTTGACTGTGTGTGTGTATGTGTGAAGGCCAAAAGTGTCACTTATACCTCTGTTGAATATCCATCTTAGCTGTGCAGTGATATCTGTCTCCATTGGGTGTAACAATGGACTCTGACACCAGAAAACATCAGCTTAAACAGTATATATATATATATATATATATATATATATATTTGATGCAGGGAGGACGTCTACAACCACATTCTAACCCAGAGGTGCAATGAACATTCAGACCAGGCAAAAAGGGACAGCGATGTATTATTGTTTTATGATATATATATATTTTTTTATCCAAGCCATAGCATCCATAGATGTAATGTCACTGCAGAGTGAACAGCGCAGCCAGGCCTCCTGGCAAGAGAAAAGCAGATAAGAGGGAAAATGTGTAGGCTTACATCGGTGACATGGAACAATGGATCAGTATTGTATTTTGAGGAGTTTTGTTTGTCTTGGGGCTCATGCCAGCAGATCTCTCTGACTGTTTGCTCCATTGCTTGTCTAATAGCTTTCTTGTCACCTTAAGCAAGAATTTTTAATAACTTCACAAGTATGTAGAACTGCTGTGGGTTAACTTAGAGCAAGCTTCGGCAAAGTTTTCTTGAATACATTTTCTGTATCAGAAAAACAACAGTGGGCTGAACTTTTTCAAACTAAAATGTGAATGGATTTGACATTCATTCTTGTTTTCTTGTTTGTTTGCACACATATGTAATTTACACTTGATTAGCTTGCAAGAAACACAAGGAATCTGAAAAACTTCACCTGCACTGTTCAGTGGTATTTATCCTTGAGTCACACTGGTTGAATTTTTGGGTAAAGATGTCCTGGCTCGGTTTTTGATCAGTGTATCGGATCGTTCAAAATGTGATTTGAAATTATGATGCGAATCTCATTGTTAAAAAAATCTTTAAATCTCAAGTTTCATTCTTATATGGAAACACATTGGTTTTGTAGTGAAAACTAAAGTAAATGTTTACATTTATTTCCCTTAAAACTAAAGCAGCGAGGCAAATGAGTTTCAAACACCTGTTTCAGTTTCATGATCAACAGCTGTCTTCATTTCAGTTAACTGCCCCCAGCCTATGAAAGTGTTGGGCTCTTAGGTCATCTGGGTTTTGTCATGTTTCAGTTTGTTTATTAATTTTTTTACTTTTCTGCCACCCTGCCCACTCTCCTGCTCAGCGGGTCCTACACCACCACTTCCTGACAAGATCATTGAGGACTAAACGGGAAGACGAGGATTTTATGTCAAGTTTAGGAGTTAACGGAGAGCCAATAGAGTTGATGTAGAACAAGGGTGATGTGGTGCAAAGAAGGGAATATAGTTAGAATGTGAACGAATGAATTATGTACCAACTATAGTTTATGAAGGGATCTTTGTACATAAAATGCCTATGATGAAACGGTGCTTCTGCACATACCTCTGTTTTATGCTTTGTAAGTTGGTTGTTCACTTAGTAAGTTAAACTCACCAATGTTCTCAATGATCATCCATTTTGTTGCTATTGAAAAAGGTTTTCTTGTGTCTTTGATATCTCTCCAGTATAGCTTTTGTTGTAGCATGTAGGCGTTTCTCCATCTGGCTTCACTATGGATACGGATTCCATAATAAATACAATTCCTTTCCTTATGTGAAGATCGGATATTATGGAAATCCAACTTTTTCCTCAATCACAAGGGGAAATATTGATTTTACAAGTTCAAGAAAACCTTAGACAACAAAAAGAGAGGTGAGTTTTTAGTAGAATGTATCAACAGTAAATAAAGACAATAAAGCTTGAAAATCAAGCCTTTCATCTCGAAAACATTTTAAGTTACAACTTTAATGAAATAAAGTTTTTGGACCCAAGGGTTACATATTGGGATTAATACTCAGAGGCGTTTGGATTTATTTGCAGGCAGGATTTTATTAACGACAAAACCTGGCAAGGGCAAATACAGGATCAAGTCAGAGGCCAGGCAGGAGTCAAGAACTTGGAGCAAGTCAGGGTGGCGAGGAAACAGCCAAGGGTTAAAACCAGGGAAAACAGAAGACACGAGAAATGCTCAGGATTGGTTGCAGGGCAAAACAATACTTCGAAAACGAGCAAAGGCTAGACAGGGCATTTAATTATGGTGAGGCTGAAGAGCAGATGGGAGACAGCTGGTGGAGACGTGGGGGATCAATTTTCAGGAGAGAGCTCCCTCTGGTGGTCGGAGGTGGAGCTGGATGGCTGGGGCCTGTCGCATAAAATTTTGACAACTTTATCTCAAAATGTGTAGTTCTAGCTTCATTTTAGTTGGTCCAGAAATTAGGTTGTACTGCTGTAGCACTTCAAAAATGGAATATTTTTTGGGTAAAATAAGTATAAACATGTATGTCTTTAAACATACCTACTTCAATGAAATAAAACTTCTTTTTTTAACAATACATGCTTATTTTAAGACATAGCAGTTATGATTATCAAAGCAGTATTTCTAATTGTGAGCATTTATTGCTGATTTCAAGATTTCATTATGTCTTTAAAGGTCAGAATTTCACAACTTATTTTTAAGAATCTTTCCAAATCAAATTCTACTAATTATTTTGACAGATTTTTATTATAACAAGGGGTAAAAACTGTGCAATCTGTGTTTTCTTTTAACTTCTTTTGAGAAGAACATTTTTTCCAGTACTTTGAATAGCACTGTAGGAGTATGATTGGTGCTTTTGTCTTTTTGTGTTGTGGTGATTGGATCATTGTCTTCCTGTGTTGTGATCGGTCAGATCTTTTTGTTTGTCTTTTCAAAAGAATTTGATGACTACTGTACCTTGGTTAACCACTACAACACATTTTTCCCCCTGAGTTTTGGTGAGTCTATCAGAATTTGCTGGTTTGGGCATCAGACTGAAAGACAAACACTCAGAAAAGCTGAGACTAGAGTGTTTCTGTAGCACTGGTGAAAAGGCCCATGGGACATGAGGATTTGTGCAACTCTAAAGCTCTTGATTTTTCTAAAATGTTTTTGTGCACCTTCTTTTTTTTTTCTTTTTGTAAGCTTAATTGGATTAGTGGTGTTACATTTTGCACTGCTGCCCCTCTTGAAATACTTTTTTTTCTCTCTAATCTATTGAAACTTGAAATGTTTTAACAAATACAACTAGAGGAAAGCATCACTTTCCTCACACTGGTGGATCAGAATATGGATGGAGCACAAACAGGGTTTTCAAATATGTAATGCACTTGTTTTACTCAGTCTCTGCTTGCTAACAACTTCAGATTGGTACAATTTTAATAGTAAAAATATGCCGTGAAATCCAAAATGACCTCCACGAGGATCTTTATTCAGCTCGGAGAGAAAGTTGTTGATGCAAATCAATGTGCATCTTTATGATACCATCAGCCACTGTGTCATATTCAGAATCTTTTCATAAATAACAATAGAAAATGTGATATAATCTTGTTCAGAAATGGCTCTTTTTCATGGGAAGTGTTTTCCAGTCCGTGCAGTCACTTTATATTTTCTAAACAGGAAATACAAAAATTGCCTGTGATTAACTGCTGTGGTAGTTAATACATTTTCTTCAAGTAGAAAAATGTTTATTTTTTAGTTTGATTGATTTTCTGCGTACAAGAAGTGCTCTAAGTATTTAGCTTTGATTGATTAATTGGTTTGGTTGTTATCTGTCGTGAGCAAAAGCTACATATTCTTGTAACTTTAAAGTTACAAAAATATCAAACATCGTGCGATGCTTGAAACTGGGTTTCCCTTTTATGCAATGGAATGTATTAAGTCCTTCTAACAATTTCCATACATAACTTGTTTTCCTTCCTTCTAACACTTTTGAAATATGCAGCAGTTTCCTTCTAATGCTTTGAAATCGCTCCTCTTTTCCGAGGTGACAGTGAAAAGGAGGGCAGTGTTGTTTTGTTTCGGAGTTTAGTGATCTTCTCCGAGGTGCAATGAGTTTAATGATTTAAATTTTGCGGATTCAGTTTGCCGTGAAACCCTATTCCTAAGTCATCAGGCTGACGGATTTCCTGCTGTGGTGTTGTCGCCTCACGGAAAGGACCCATGAGGCATCTCATCAACACACACACACCAACACAAAGTTCTGCTTAAAAGCTACAACAAAGTAATGCAAGTGCAAAAAGAGCACAAGAAGCAAACCCTTATGTGCTTATCCATTAGAGCCAGAAACCACTCGTGCCACTTTTCCAGACCCACTCATTGTAAAAGCAGCATTTGGAAGCATTTCGCAGAAAAAAATGCACAGTTCTACAATCATTACACAAATTCAAAGAGCTGCTTTCCATCGTCGCTGTCTCCTGCTCTGCCTGATAAATTGATGTCTGTTTGTGAATAATTGGTATGTGATCAGGGTAATGACTCCTGGCACTGTCAGGTTACTGCGTTATAAACGAGGCGCCAGATTGTCCTACGGCAGCACGAGTGCTTGAAGCCTGAGCATGTTCTCAGGCTCATTGTGTGCCATCTTGGCAGAATAAAAAATATTTATATTTAGGAGAAAAAAAAAGGAAGTTTTTCACAAACAGTTTAATGAAGTTTTGCTGGGATGGAAATTAGTCTGCTGTGAAATGTTCTAAAAGCTTGTTTAAGGTTTGACTGCAAAGCATCATGGGATCATTATTAGTTGCATAGAATCTCGGGTTGTGTGTCAATTACTCAACAGATTAAAGACTTACTCCAGTCATCTTTTGATCTTTTTTCAATTGTTACCAGTGTTTTTTTTAATTATGATTATGATGTTTTTATCCCAAATCAAAGAAATTCACCTCTGAGCTGTGGGCGGGACTGTTGGAGTGTAGGAAGCCTGCATCCGCTTCCTGTCATCCATGCGTTTATGTGCTCTTCCACAAGCTTACAGCCTCTCATCCCCAACCTAACATTAGCGGTGCAACAAAAATTGCAAGTAATATTAGTGCCATGCCGGCGTACAGTTTTGAACCAGATACCAGCTCAGACGAGGAAAACGAAGGCAAACATGGATCTAGCTGTTTACACGTAGAATGGAGCAGAGCACGGAGCATGAATGCCCTCTCTACTTTCTGTTACAAAAATGAATTTTTATCTGTTCCTGACTCATAACAATTCAAATAAAGAAATACTACAAATTTAAAAAACCCGAAAAGGAGCATAGAAGTGAAAAAAAAACTGGACTGGTTTTTTTGCTATTTCCGCACAGGACACCTTTTCAGAGTCAGATACTTGAAAATGATATGTTCGTTTATTGAGGGTTTTTTTTTAACCTTCTCACTCACCTACAACACTGCAGCTTTGCTTGAAAGTTTTGGCCAGGGGATGTACCATTCTTTGTGGACACTGTATTCAGACTGGACACATTTGGTTTCCCCCAATATTCCAGAATGAATTTTCTGTCTGAATACACCAAAGCAGACCCTGGCCTGGGACCAGGAACTGCTCTTGGACCCATCTTCCGAGGTGGTTTCAGTTCATTTCTAATAAGACTGAGCTCCTTTTTCCTCTGAGTTTCTTCAGTCGGAATACACTCCGTGCTCGGAGCTGAACAACTGGACACTGAATCCCACATTGCTCCTGATGGTTATAGGTTGGCACCAATGTTAGGCAGTGGAGCTGCCATCAGTGTGTGAATGTGTGTGTGTATGAATTGATGTGACTGTAGGACTGTGACCGTAAGGCACTTTGGACCTTCAAGAAAGGTGGAAAAGTGCTATGTAAGCAAACACCATTTGCCAGAGGACAAACACTTGTAGATCTTGGAGAATTATCTTTGTGATGGTAAACCAACAAAAGAAATTCCTATTATTGGGATGAGGGAGCCTTTATTTTCCTTGATTGAACATTTCTTTTGAAATAATACCAAAATATTGTACATTTAAGAAATGTTTTTAAGTTCAGAAACATGTTGCTTTGTCGGGTCAAGTGGTTGAAAAAAAAGGACCTTGAAGGCTGAATTTTACTTTCCAACTTCTCACTGAGCTTCCGCTGGTTCAATTCAATCACTTGATCGTAGGTGGTATTTTACTCAACTGTCAGCAGGAAAAATGCAATAAAACCAGCAAAATGATATTTTAGGCGCAGCATCCAAGAGCCGATGAGATTAGGGAGGACAGATGAGACTGGATATCATGAAAAATTTGATTTATAAATGAAAACTGGAAATGGAGTTCACAGAGAAGATTCAAGCACACAGATCTGAGTAAAAAAAACTGCTGTGGCCTAAAACTACTGTAAGCTAATACTTGAAAAGTACAACCTAAAATATTCTGTTCCGGGTCTTTCCAAGTGATTTGCTGAGTTGATGTTAATAAGCTGTTTCAATCCATTCCTGCTCAGCGAGTTAAGCAAAGGATATTTACGTTTGCGCTGCGGTTTAATTGCCCCGATTTAAAATGCAGTGTAATGACACTTCTGGAGTGTGGTACGAAAGATGATGAAAAGTGGCTTATGAATTGTTAAAGTCATCTCTGATGGAGTGGAGGTTGTAAAGTAGGACACATCCCCTTCCGTCAGAGCTCCAACAACACAGCCTCGGCTCCTGTCACAACTGTCGAACGCAGTTAAAGAGAGTGGGACGCCAATACTTTGTGCCTGTCGGATCACGGATGAGCTTAAAATAAACACATGGATCTCAGTGTGGTCAACAAGAAACACTTAAGAACTAAATTTAGATGCACTTTTGTGAGCACCTGCTGCAGGAACAATAACAATAGTCCTGGATGTTCTTATTTACTATATAAAATGCACAATTTTTATTTATTTACATACATCCGCAATACTGGACAAGGAAGGTGAAATTCTCTGTTATATTCTTCATATTTCCAAAATGATGTCTGGTTTCTTTATCAGTACAAATGCAGGTCAGACCAGAGTCAAACTCAAACCAAATTCATTTACTGGGTAAACGCTAATAGCATCTTCTCTGAACTTTCAGTGCAAATGGTTTTTGACCATATTGGCGGATTCTAAGAGGACATTTTATAAAATATTCAACAAAACCTGTAAAAACACAGGACTATGTTTCATGCGTATGTCTTGCTTGCATTTTTTTATGACAAGATGAATGGAGAAAAATTTGACTAACACTTGCATTTTTAAAAAGTCAGATGATGGTTTTCTCTGAGCGGTAGACAGAACTGAAACCAACCTCGTGGGGCTACTTTGTGTGAAAGCAGAGGTCAAAGACAGTTCGGTTTATGGACGGCGCATAGCTGGGGGGATTCAGTCAAATATTCACAAACATCAGGACGAAACTTGCTGACAAGGAGACAGTACAAGTGCTTGAATTTTGTTGACTATTCCTTTTATATCTGGCCTTCAAAGGCACCATTAGGCGTTTGTAGACTTTTCTCACAATTTCAAAGCTTCTAGTTAGGTTTAAGTCATACAGGTGAGTAGAGACATGTAGTGGTAAAGCTTAAATGTCAACTAGCAGGGAAATTTAAGAGAGCTCC
Organism: Oryzias celebensis; assembly: GCA_014656515.1. Lineage (NCBI taxonomy): Eukaryota > Metazoa > Chordata > Actinopteri > Beloniformes > Adrianichthyidae > Oryzias > Oryzias celebensis. Next base: position 13,181,014 of record BNCR01000005.1, read on the forward strand.
CATCATTGAGATGTTTCAGAAACAGTACTACAGTGTTCCCTGTATCCTGGCTCACCTTTCGCAGTCTCGCTGAATTTTTTTCAGTGCAATTTTGCACATTTTCGTTTGAGTTTTTATTTTTTTGTGGCTGTGTTCTACATTATGATTGGCTGTTACCCTTGTAAAAAAAATCTCTATGCTGTGCTGTCTGTGCGGAATGCATTCAGCGTTCCAAAGTGCAGCATCACATCTGCAGCTTTTTGTAAATGTCATGCAAATGTATGAATGCATTTTTGGTTCTAGAATCATTAAAGAAACAGAATTCCAACCACAGAATTACTTTCTGATCATTTTTATACAAGTCATCCACACTGCTTTGGGGAAATTCTGTTCATGTATTATTTTAAGATGTAGAAAATTATGATAGTCATGATTTTCTGTTCAACTTAGTGTAGATAAAAAAGTGATGCCAGATTAAAACTTGAGATTTACCTTCCAGAATTAAAAGTTACATTTTAAACACAGAAGCTTCTTCATTTTTCTCTCATTAATGAAACTGCTATTATGGATGCATCTAAGCATTTGTGTCTCCTGAAAATAGAGCAGGACTGTGTTTGTTTCTTGGTATCTGGGTTTCCATGACTGCACAATTTAGCATCCTTTACTCACAAAATGCATCATTGCTTAGCAGAGCCACTTGACAGAAAGCCGATCATCTAACATCTCGCCTTTGTGTGTTTTTCTCTAGATGATGGCCCTTATGGAAAAACCAAGGACATATCTGGACCAGAACAAACCATGACCTTGAGGAGACACAGTATACCAGGTATGGGGCTTGCTTGTCCTGCCCAAAAATGCCAACACAATCACAGTCCACTTTAAAAATGTTTGATTTATACACTTGCAGAGAGAAATACTTTATAATTTAGGTTGCAGTGTGTGCTGAAAAAAACATTAAGGTTGAAATATGGTTAAACAAAAGAGAAAAAGCACTAAATAATAACAAAAAATAAAATAAAAGAAGCATCTTGGAAATATTTGCAAACAGGAGATATTTTAAGTGAATTCCCAAAAGGTGCCTCTCATTGGAGTAATATATCTTTGGGCTATAAGTTGCTCTATAAGTCCTAGTAGGCAAAACATGAAAAATAAAGAAGCTGAAATCATAAATAAGTCGAACTGGAGTGAGCTACCCTGTAGTTCCTTAACAGAATTCTTTCAAATCAATGCCATAACACTACACTCACTGAAATGTGGTCAAATGAATCCGGGCTCAGGAAAACGTTTAGCGCGATACACAATACTTCTCACTGTTTTCCAGACAATCTATATTTCATAGACACTTATCAAAAAGTGTTGTACCTGACGTTGATGCAGACATTCAAAACTGATCATTAAAATATGAAGTTTGAATTAATGAACTATTCTGACAAGGACTGCAAAGCGCTGGACTTCCATGTCTTTCTCTCTGTGCTTTGCCCCACTCTCGTAATTCCTGGCCAATTACTGAAGAGATCTTTAGTAATGTGATTTTGTTTACAAGCCTTGGTTCGAAACAGGAAGTTCGTTTGAAACCAGTCTGAATATGGACCAAACGCAAGCTTCAGGACTCAATCCGGACCAAACTAAACAGACTCGGTCCAGACAAAATTATTTTTCCTGTCTCAATGAACCCTTCCGCTCCGAAAAATATCGTACATCAAATTATCTGATGAATCATGAAAAAAATAACCGATGCAGAATAATTTAAGAAGAGTTTCGTCCTCAAATGTAATTGATAATGGGGAAGAATCAAAGGTGACATCGCTTAAAGACATGGGTTACAGGTATAGCTTTTGTTCTGCTGGATGAGGTCTGCTGCTGTTAAAAGCATTTGTTAAAACTTTGCTTTTATGCAAATAAAAACAGTTTCAGGGCTGATGAATAAACGGCTCTTTGCAGACGGTGGATTATAACTCACATATTCTCGCATGAACGGGCCCAGATAAGAGTGTTTTGAAGCACTTCACTGATCCTCAGTGCCACCTGAGGGATTTGTCGACTGAGACACCTCACGCCAGCCCCATGTCTGACTGTGAAAGTGTATGTGCATTTGTGCTTAATGAGAACAAAAATACAGCTCTGATGCATAACCTTCACATTCAGTGATGTACAGCCTGTATTTATTGAGAAGTTGAGACGTTTATGAAAAAAGTTTGAACAAAGTGAAAATACGGAAAGCCTTTCAAATTACACAAGTCAATGTTTAATTCATAGCAAATAATAGACAACGTGAGAGGTTTTAATGGAGATAATTTATACTTTTATCAGATAATTGTGTTTATCAGAATTCATTTTGATGTCTGCTAAAGATGTTGGGACAGAAATGTCTGAATCGAGGTTATGAGTTTGCATAGTGTTTGGTGTTTGTATTTGGTCTCAGTCTTGTCTGTTTATGCTGTTCAGACCATATACCATCCAGTAGCATCCGATATGCTACTTTTGTGCACTAATACTCTGCTGGAACATCTTACTTTTTCCTAGTTCAAATTATATGATGCCTCTGATTACAAACAACAATGTCAATCTTGGACTCATCTGATAACAGACGGCATTTTTGCTTTAAAACTGTTAAATGTTTGAATGGCAGTAAAATGTAGTATTTTTTACACAGACGGCTTCTGTCCGTTTTACATGGTGTCACCAGCCCTAGTATCAGGGAGTGTGAATTAGAACTTTTTTAATTTATGGTTTATGCATTAGTCCCATTCACCCAGACTGGGATTGACCCGTACAGGTGCTGCGGGTTTTTGGGTTGTCCAGACCTGTAGACGGTTATAGGGAGCACGAGTGTCCTGTGGTCCATGTAGTCATCTTAAGGGATGTCATGAAAATGGATTGTACATTGTCGTGCATGTAGTAAATGTATCGTGAAGTAATTGTAAGGGTAATGTAAGTTATGTGCAGTTGATGCTGTCATACAGTGCCCTAATACCACACTCGAGCCCAGGGCTGGCCAACACTGGTCCTCAAGAGTTTCAACCCTGCCTGATTTCCAGCTGTCCCTGGACTGCTTGATCCTTACTACCTAAACCAGGTGTGTTTCGGCATCAGGATGTGGAACCACTTGAGTCAGTGAATTCCAATCAGCAGAGAGATGATCATGGAGAGCTAAAAAGCGGGCCGGATTGTGGCTCTTGAGGACCATGATATGCCTGTGTTTCACCTATACTTTTATCTACACGTACATGTTGTTTAACTACCTGCCAGCAGCATGCCCTTAGGAAAAAAAAACACACATGAACATTTTTGCCCTACATGGCTCACTGAGTGCTCTACGATCTTCATGTGGACCCCCTGCATACCCCATACAGATTTGCCCATTTATCTCCCACAGACAGCCTGTGTCCACCCGTTAGGGCAGTGGTAAAGTTTGACCATTCCTTGCTGACAAAATTCAATTCAATTCTTTAATGTGTTTTATTTTGAAACAGGCTTGACTGAGACCTGTCAGAGAAGTCATCTTATACTTTCATCTAAGTTTTCCTCTTTCCCAAGTCAACCCATTAACTTGTTTACTGGGAAATATGAGTTGAGTCTCTGTTGTGGTAAACTACTTGTAGTTCCTGTGGATGTTGTAGTGCTTTTGTGCTTTGACTTGTTTAATTAAGCTTTTTGGGAATACACCATTGGTTTGGTTTTTCCTCCTGTTGAAATAATGCTGCAGAAGTCTTTCAGCCCTTTGTTTTCCCAAGTCATGAGAGCTCCTCTCAGTGAGCAGCGAGGTGGCTTTTCAAAAGCAATTAAAACTTTTCAATAGAAATGCTTGTTTCAGTTGGAAAACTTAGAAATGTGAGTTTCAATTAGAATAAATCAATGAGCCTGTTTTTTTCACTGGTTGATAATCACAAAATGTTTTTGTGACAGTTCATCGTTTGTCCCAGTTTTTCATTTTTTACAACCATTATTAACACTATCTTATAGTTATCACACTTACCATCAGTAAGTATTAAGTGGTTAGAAGGAATGTCCAAGTACTTCTCATACCAATACCTGGGGTTTAGGAGAAAAAGCTTTTTACTTTATTTATAGGCTAGATGACATCAAAGGCAAAAATAATATCAGCTCTAAGTTTGCCTTATAAATATTTTTGTAATGCTTCACTTTTTGTTTGCTTTTGTATATTTACTTTTAAAATGTTAATCTTGATGCTTGGATCTGGCTTTAACGGTGTGTTTGTAGGGAGGAGCTTCTAAAATCTTGTATTTGTTTTGTAATCTTATAAAGGTTGCAGACACAATCTGCTTCCCAATGAAACAGCCTGAATTAAGTGAAGCACAATGTAGAAAAAGCATTTTATAAACAAAAAAAAATGTACCTCTTTTTGTAATGTAAAAACGTTTTTTATATTTGTCTGTTTAAAACTTGTTACAGTGGTTTGTGATTTTTTTTTGTTAATATGCACATTTTACACATTTCATTATTGTCTTTATTTTATTGCATTAACTGTAAGGAAGTTCTCTTTTAGTTAATTTTTTTAACACTCAAAAAACTGACTTTTTCAGAAAATCTTTTCATAATATCCTTAGCACATGAGTTGTAAATGAATAGTCTTCAATGCCATGAAATTTCTGTCACTAGAAATTAATAAATAATAAGCTGATGGGTTGACCATTGAGTTTTGCTTTTGATGTTGAAAGCTTTTGCTTTAAAATACAGTCAATCCTAAAATGAATGACACCCGTTGGCAAATTTCTGAAACATTTGTTCAACCAGCATGTTTTTTAAAAGTGAAAATTATACAGGCATCTTCTTGATTCAACAATGTAAATGCATCATTACTATGTAGCACTATGTAATAACAATGACAGACCATGATGGGCATACAAGTGTTTTAAATAACTTTAGTTGCCAAAGTAATTATTGAAAGTAACCAATCTGCTGGAATGTAATGTAGTCAATACAATTTTAGTCATAATAATGACAAATTCATAATATTTGATCATTTAAGATATTTAACATATTACAGAAGTAGGCCTTGTTTTGTTTTGTGTAGGATCTGCTATTTATTCTGCACAATCGGTTTAGGACGGTTATGTAACCGAATACTTTTGTTTGTGAGGAAGCTGAGAAACGAGATGGACACATCGTAGTAAGATTTTAAAAAATAAGAAGCCATTTCAAAATAAAATGTCTTAGGATAAATAGAATTATTTAGTTTTACAGCATAATCCCTCTCACAGGTTTTTTTTTCTTTTTCTCAAGAATGATTTAGTTGCATTACATTTTCTTAGTTGAGGAATTGTCCAGCTTCATTTCCTACTAAATAAAGTAGCAAAACCTAAGTCCACCCACACAGACTCATAAGCATCGATATTTGTCAGGAAGATACAATAGAAAGCATCACTTCAATAGCCTTCCAGTTTGTTTTTTTTTCCTTCTTGTTAATCATGTCCTGCAGCAATGATTACTTTGGCATATTACATGTTTGTGGGAAAACCACCAAATTCTGCCTTTCCCATTTCTGCATTGACAGTGAAGGTCTTTGCATGAAACTGAATCAGAGATTCAGGCCTTTCGTTTTCTATGTTAAGCTGTTTCTTTACACACAGGCAGTCTGCATGGTGTGAGATTAAAGCCAATGCTTAGGTAAGCGTATGGAGGCCTTTTTCTCCCTGGAAGAAGCTTTATCACTTGAAATGCTGAAACACAGCATATACAACAGAACCCATTGGCAATACAAGGCTCCTCATTTATAATTAAAAATATGGCTCTATGATTAAATAAAAGAAACATATTTTGTGGACAAAAAGTTGCTCCAGTGTGTAAGTTACAGCTGCAAAAAAGCATAATAAAGAAGAAAAAATAATATATAGGTAAGTCACACTTCTGGTAAAATATTATTAAAAAAATACAAGAACAACAAAACATGTGTCCATGGAACTGGCTGACAGTTGAGCCAAGTTGAACTTTGACCAGTCAAGGGCTCGGCTGTGGTAGTGACGAAGTCCCCTTGAATTAATGGAAGTGTCAACCATTTAAAAATGGATCATAAAGGAGAAATTAATAGTTGTGGTTTGTGCCCGACCGGAATTGAATGACGCAGAATCGTTCATAAATGAGAGTAGAGCCGTGAAAGAAAAAGCATAGAGTAAGACTTGCACCACTTTGACATTTTGCACCAAACCTCTTCCAACTGCAGGGGGCAGACATGCACTAGTGAACAGAAGCAAAATCAAAAGAGAGAGAATCCGCTCGCAGCTTGTTCTGTGTGAACGGTAAACACTAAACGCGTGTTCAAGAATTCACTTTTGTTTTCTTGAATGGGAGTCAAATTCCCGGTGTGAATGTAGCTTTAGTCGCCCCCCCAGTCAAACTTAAACAAAAAAAATGTGGCAGTACAACATACAAAACACAAAAACGTGATTTACATTTTAACACGCTTGGCCTAATTTCAGTCATCTTTATTAAATTAATTTTGAAACATTATTTCCCTTCCTAAAAATCTGTCTGTATCATTTATTTCTTATAAAGGAAGCTGTTACCTCTTACTGCTGATTCAGATTATGTTTCTTTGCTTTTTTTTAATCAGAAAGTATTTACTTTATTCAAATGGAGCTGAAAAAGTCTTATTTTAATGAGTTCTGTCTCATATTTTACATATTAGAACAGTTTTAACTCTCTGCAATTAAAGTTATTGTTAGACCTGAATCCACACAGAAATGAGAACATAGCGAATTCTAAACACCTTGTTCCGTGTTGTTCCTCTGTGTGTGTGTGTTGATGGTTGTGTGTGTTTTGTGTTAGAAGCTCTGCGGGGTGTGACCATGGTGGAGCTGGTAAAGAAAGAAGGCAGTACCCTCGGACTCACCATCTCAGGAGGAACAGACAAGGATGGAAAGCCACGGGTATCTAACCTTCGACCTGGAGGACTGGCAGCAAGGTGGAGAGAGCTCAGCTGCTTCTGCGGAAGCAGAAGTTTTACATCAGTATAACTCTTTTCATGGATACACATATGTTCAATCTTTGACTCTTTCCTTTAGGAGCGACCAGCTCAACGTTGGCGACTACATCAAGTCAGTGAACGGCATCAATCTCACCAAACTGCGGCATGAAGAGATTATTAGTTTACTAAAAAATGTAGGAGAGAGGGTTCTTCTGGAGGTGGAGTATGAACTGCCCCCTACAGGTACACGCTAGCTCAAAGTGTCTGCTAATCTGTATGTCAGAAATGCAGCTCTATGTTCCTCTTTAACTTAGGCTCAAACACATTTTCTACAGCACTTCAACCTTAAATACAAAAAACTGGTTTAGATTTTTTTCCCTTTACCATTGGCTGTTTCCTTAGTGGCTGACGAAAACTGATTACCGTATTTTCCACTCTTGAGGGCACACTGCATTAAAAGGCCTACCATTCCGTGAATTTATTGTTAGTAACGTGAAAAAAGAAAGCAGCCCGACACAGCTACGTTAAGCTACATGTTAGCTATGTTAGCGTATTTATTTAACGCCCAACCTTGTTTGCAATATGTAAAAGAAAACAGACTGAACTGCTAAATCAATGTTACTGATATGTTATCTTCCAATCTTATTAGAAACATGTAAAAAAATAACTGTCCGACAGCGCTACATGTTAGCCACGATAACGTATGCGCAGTAACACCCAAACAAACATTTTTGACAGAGATACCTCTCACAATTGTTTCATCATCAGTAAACACAATCGAAATAAATCCAAAAAATCGTTGTTGTTTTTTTTATATAAAGCTTTATATGTGCCTTACAGTGTAGAAAATATGGTATAATTGTTTTCATGTTAATTCCTTACTAACATGACCATTCAATGAAGAGAGAAGAGCCTCCTGGTATTTTTATTGGTTGAAGAATGCCTGGTTTTACTTTACAATAAAAGTCTTCACGTTAAACCATCTGGTGTCATAAAAGATGATGGTTGGTGGGATAGGTTTTTTGTTTGTTTTGAGTTTAAAAGCATCATAGTCTATTTTTTACTATAGCAAAAGGAAATTGCATAATTTCAATGGCAGAGGTCTAAGAACAAAACCCTGGGGAACCCCTCACGTTCTGGTGATTGGTTCAGAGCAAACAGGACTACTTTTTGGATAATTACAACTGCACAAGTTACACTTTGGGTCTGGCAAATGATCAGACACAAAAAAAAATACAATGAATCAAGAAGATGCCTGTATAATTTTCACTTTTAAAAAACATGCTGGTTGAACAAATGTTTCTTTAAACCAGAAATTTGCCAGAGGGTGTCATTCATTTTAGGATTGACTGTATTTGAAAGGAAAGAGCTTTCAACATCAAAAGCAAAACTCAATGCAGTTAGTTTGGTAACTAACTCACACCAGTCTTATAAGCCAAATCTTTAACAGATTATTTGAGTGAGACAGCTGAGCCACAGTTAAATTAACTCTGATGTACAGAGGACCTGATTGTTGGGACAAACACTACCTTTTTTATATCAGTTGTGTTGATGTTGAAGGTTTTTATGTTAACAAATGTATTAAAAGAAACAGTGTAACTTCTTTAACTCTGCTCCACTGAAGCCCACAACTGATAAACGTTGCTGTTATTTTATGTTTTTGTTTGATGCTGTAAGAAACTGTCTAACACAGAAACGACTTCTGTCTGATGTTGTCTGTGTGTGATTCTCCTCTTCTTCACAAGCTCCAGATAGCACCTCAGGAGTTATTTCAAAGACAATCGACATCTGTTTGCACAAGGAGGGAAACAGCTTCGGTTTTGTCATGAGAGGTAAATTCCTGCCATGGAGTTTGACAATCAGTGATGATGAAAGAAATTAACTAAGTAATTATGGAAGATACCTTAGCGGTAGCAGACTCACAAATCATTTACTTCATAAACTGGTGGCATAATGATAATGTTTTTTTTTGTTTGTTTGTCTCAGTAAATAAAGGAATTATTAGATTTATGTATTTTCTTTCTGAAAGAACAGATAAGTTTCACATCAGTGTGTGCATTTGCTCTTTAGATTTTGCTTAATGTGTCACATGTATCATACATCCCACACTACATATTTAACAAATACAGTTAAATAGGATTTAGTGAATGCTTAAAGTAACTGCAGGTTTATGTATACAGTTTATTAAAGCATAAACTAATAAATAAAGCTATAAAAACAAATCTTTTAAAGAACCATATCTATCCCATGGGGTCAATTTAGACTTTTAGACATACATCCATACAATGCAAACTGTAACTTTGTGGACGCTGGTGTTGTTGTCCTCATAGTCTGTAGCCTATTCTGCCACTGTACTGATTTCCATAAGTCTTTGAGCCGATAATAATGATGTTGTTTATGACATTTTACAGGCACGTAAATGGCTTCCTTGAAATTTGTGTGAACATCATTGTCTTTGTTCTCTGGCAGGTGGAACGCATGAAGACTGGCACAAGTCACGTCCCTTAGTTGTTACATACGTCAGGCCAGGAGGCCCCGCAGACAGGTACACACAAGCCTTTTTTTTACTCAAACATAGAATACAATCACATATTTGGAATAGATGTTAAACAGAACAGACGTTCTTGTTGTCTTGAAAACCTTTTTTTTTCTTTAAGCATAACTTTTCAGAAGGAAATCTTCCAACAAGAACTATTATCAATAAGATAAAAAATAATTCAAAGCTTTGACATCCTTAAAAAAAATAGGATGGAGCAGAGTTTGACGGATTTGCTCGCACCCACCGACAGATAGACCTCAAGGATATCCGTGTCATTTCCTGTGACCATCACTGATATGTCGACGTTACATGTTACTCATGGCTGCTGCAGAACGAATCATCTCTTTTTCTTTAATGCTGTCAAGAGGTTTCAGCAGTCATCTTTAAGTAAGGATTCATGACAGTTTTATGTGAATGTCAGTTTTGCAAACGTTTCACTGCAACAGCAATGGTTTAACCTGTGGTGAATTCTTATATGACAGCATCCTGTTTTTGGAGAAAAAAGCTTGTAGGAAAAGTAGCAGTAGCTAACAGCACCATGTTGTAATTTTGCTTCTTAGTATTTTATAATCTTATAAGCCACAGTCAAAGGCTTTTTTTTTATTTCTTAAAAGTACATAAAACTGCTGTGACTGCACCTTCACTGTCCAAAGAAACAACCTTTTCCTTTTGAAAAAAAACCGCAACTAAACTCTTTTTGCTCTAAAAATATTTATTGTTTGATTTTTAGTCAATAAGTCCCAATTGCTTTGAGAAACATCAAATTCAGCTTTCAGCAATTACATCAGTTTCTATGGTACAGTAGAAAGGTGATTTATTTTTTAATTTTAAGTTGAAAACCTTTTTTTCTTTTCGTTTTTTTTTTTTCTCTTTAAATGTTATCATGAGTGGTCAGAGTGAACAAAAGGGATTTTTAGGTTCCAGCCAGCAAACAAAAGACCAGAGGACATCCTCATCATTTATTCGATCCATGCGTCACAATAAAAATGACATCCTGGGGCATTAGACAAACCATTAGCCTTATAGAACTGCAGCTAGCGGAGTGCTAATAAGTTAGCAAAGACATGCTAATGCAGCAGCAGAGTTGATAGTTTTTTATGGTGAGAGTTACCACCCTGCAGGAACATATTCAAAGAAATACCCTTCATTTATACATGCATATTTTAAAACAAAAGAAACATTTGTTCCACTGTTCTTTTGTTTCCCCCTATTGCTTTTGGACAGAACGAACACAACAGGCTAAGCACACCCAAATAATACTTTTATCATTGACATTATGGTTTGTGATAATGAAACTAAAAAATAAATTTGACACAAAGGAAAAACAATGTTGTTTAAATATAAGTTTTCTCATCAAAATCTCTTTGAAGCTTTAACATTTTAAATTGAACAAATGTAATAATGCAATAGAGCAGCAAAGTGTGTTTCTTTTTGCTGCTTTGTGCTTTTGAAGAACTTGTTCTAACCTTTTCTGGATATTCCTGAGTCTCCAGCTACATTCACACCTCTTTTGGCAACGTGCATCCAAGCGATCATTTCCAATAAAAAGTCTAAGGGTGTATTCAGACTGGTCACATTTGGTTCACTTAAAGTGAACCAGAGTCTATTTCACTGTTTTCCCAACAAGCTATTTGTCATAGACACTTATCATCCTACCTTCATAGCCATCATCTTACCAGCCTTGCAGCATCCCTCCACCGTACCAAAGTAGCAGTTGTACCTCACGTTGATACAGACATTAAAAAATGTGTAATTAAAATATAAAGTTTGAATCAATGAAATATCCTGGCATGGATAGTAAAAAGCAAGACTTTCATAATCATCTAGTTGCCCTTGTAATTCCTGGCCAATGAGTGAAGAAATCTTTAATCACGTGGTTTTGTTTACAAGCTTTGTTTCGTAACAGGAAAGCCTAATTGATGGCAGTTTGAAAACAGACCAAACGCAAGCTCAGGACTCAATCCGAAACAAATTAAGCTGTCTCAGTAAATTTGACGGGCGTCAAAAGAGAGACGGCAGGTGCAAATTTGACACCTCGGCTGTGTCCGGTGTGAATGCACCGTAAAAGAAATTAAACTCTTTAGATTTTTCATTAATATCTCAGCAACTTATGTAACCTGGTAAAAAAACAACTGAAAAACCCATGTTCTCTGCAGCAAATTTCAATTTACCCAACAAAGTTAATCATGTAGATTGGAGGAGAAAAGGAAAAATCTAAGTGGACGTTGATGAAAAAGTGATAAATGCAAACTCTAAGGACCAGATATCTCTGGGAAGACCAGTTAAATGTGGTTCAAAAAGGATAGAAGATATTCAAGCTGTTTATTTTCACTCATTCTGGTGAAGAGCCACAGAAAATTGCTCATTTACTTCCAAAATTGAAATATTTTCTATATAAAAAATGAGGCTCACATACTCAATCATTTAGTATTTTCTGCAATTTGTCTGTGGTATATTTTAGCCTTTCATTCTGTGGCGCCCAAAAAACGATCTTGGATATCTTGCAGAACATGCTCCACTCTTGATTTCTTGCACTGTTTCTGCAGATAAAACAAAGACAGAGCGATGAAATCTCTAATCACTCACAATTTCAGTAATTTGGTGCTAGACGGAGCTCAGATGTTATTTTTACTCTGCTGGAGATATTTGTGTGAGAGTCATGCAGTAAAAATCAGGGCAGATGCAGAAGCAGAAGGCTGCATGGAAGTGATGACTGTTTCATGTTGAGTCTGATAAAGAGAGTTCATGCTTTCTTTATGGATATTTTTAGAGCTTGTGAAATGCTTGTTTTGATTTGCTCCAGTTCCTGTTTTTTCAACATGGCATTTAATACGATTTAGAACAAGATATTATTTTTGTGATTTAATCGACAACTTGTATCTGCGACAGTTTTTATTATTTAATTTATTTGGAGCTTAAAATTTGTCAAACTGGAGGAATAATCTGAAAATATGTTCTAATTTTGCCTTAAGACTGATCTGACATATCTGAAAGAAATCATCTTCAGGATGTGGGTCAGTGGAGGGGAAACGAATGCGATATTCATGCTGCTTTATATGCCAATTGCAGAAAAACTAATCCACACCAGCATTCAGTTCCAGTAATGTCTGCATTCCCTGCTTTACCCAGTGGGGATTAAGGCAGGAGCAGTGAAATCTTTTGAGAGCTTCGGGGCTTTTTTTTAACACTGGGCCACAAAGACTGGTTTCTCTGCATCATCAGAAACTGTCAGAAGGGACCTGCAGCTCTGAAAGCAGGCCAAATGTCCCTACAGACTTTCAGTACAGTATCTTTGCACCGTTTATTTACACTAGGTCCTCTCTAGGATTGCATCATTCCGTTTAAAAGCTTCAAGGCTGACAGCTCTGCATTCTTCCAGCACGCAGGAAACAGCTTTTTGATTTTTAATGTCGGAGTGCTCATACAGTGGACCGGATGTTTCTGGGACCCGTGTTGTAAAAATAAAAAAAAAAAAAAAAAAAGCTTAAAGCTAGACAAACAGTAAGAGTGCAAAATAGCAACAAAACCTGACATTGATGGACTGTTTTGGTGAAGCAAAGATTGTTCACTGTATGTCATGTGCCAAATGTGAATGTCGAAAATAATTTTTTATAAAGAATCATTTAAACAAGAGCAAAATACAGTTATTTTAATTTGATAAAAATCAATTAGTTTGGTCATTAATTGAATTACCAGTGTAGTTAAATTAGTGTGGTTACCTGTCAATGCAACATTTCCAAGTTTCATGCTATGTACACACCGGGTCAAGAATGCACTGAATGTGGGTTCTTGCACATGCTTTTAACATATGGTGTTTACACTGGACCGTCTCCAGTGCATGTACTCACAGCTGAAAAAGGCTTGGTGTGAAATGTCTAAGCGGTGCTAATTATGCCAACAAATATCAAGTTTTTCTCCATGGTCAATTTTCAGCCGGTTGACACTTAATGTGTTTTGAAAAGGACGCAATCCACACGTCACGACCAAATGTGAGTTCCTAATTGGTCAAAGTTTAACTGGTTTAACTTCCAAAGCGCCTTCAATTCTGCGCGTTTTGTACGTAAAGCCTGAAAATTGACTCAACAACTTCTGCAGCGACATGGGAATGGAAACATTTGAATGCAGAAACCCGAAATGCACATATACGTGCATTTACATAGACCCGAGGTTTGACACCTGTGACATTTCATTGGAAGTGGTTGCTTGAACGTTGTTCCCAAGCCTGATGTAAAAGTAGCATTATGTGGAAGAAATGCATCTTCTGAACAATTCTACTTAGTTTCCCAAATTTCCATCAAACACATCCTTTCTCAACCCTTCTAACACATCTGAAAATTTAGTAAAGCTCTTCCTATATTATGCTGATAATAATTATTAGTATGTAAGTATCCAATGATAGATGCTCGCATGCCCTCCAAATGGACCGCACGTCCATAACTGAAATGTATTACAACAAGGAACTAAAAGGCTTAAACCAAACCCGTCTAAAGTATCTCCATCCACCCAAATTTATTTTTGCCCAAAAAGTCAGAATCAAAACCAGGCTACGGGGCAGAAACCTACCTAATCTGGCAACTCTGTCAAAGTAATGATGTTGAGAACACTCTTTGTGAGTTCGAGTTTACATTATTTTCAAACTAAATCATTTTCTGTAACTCTACCTACTGTGTGTGCACAGAGAGGGGACCCTGCGCCCAGGGGACCGTCTTCTCAGCGTCGACGGAGTGCCCTTACATAACGCTGGCCACAGCGAAGCCCTCAGTGTGCTGGGGCAGTGCAGCCAGGAAGCTCTGTTCCAGATCGAGTATGACGTCACAATTATGGGTAAGACCAATACATACAGAAACATAAATGAGAGCCAACATGTTTGACCTTGTCTCCTAAGACTAAAAATAAAAGAAATTCATTCCAGAGAATTCCTTTTACTTGGTCATCAATTACTTAATCGTATTTGTACAGTGATGCTTATAAAATGTACCAACTCTGCTTTTGAATATCTGGGTGTTTTGTTCATAAGTGATGGAAATATGGAGCTTGAGATCGATTAACAGAGCAGCAGTAGTAGTTAAGAGGATGTTCCTGCCTTAACTCACGACCATTAGCTGTAGATTGTGAATGAAAGGGCTGAGATAACGAATACAAGTGTCTAACAGCTTCTGGTTCAATGGTCAATGAGCGGACGCATATCGCCAGCTCTACTAGGGATCATTCTTTTCAAGCGACTCGAAACGAGAATTATGGCAGAATTACTGCAAATAAAGTAGTAATTCTGCAAAACAAAAAGAAGAGAGCTGAGTACGGCTTAAAAAAAAAAAACAAGGGACAAATGACACAGGCCATATCCGACAGTGGCTCAACAATATCCAAACTGAGTTAAGCTCCTGTAAAAGAGATCGTGGAAGAGATCCGAAGAGTCCATGCCCAGAACGACCAACAGGATAAACAGCTTAACCTCCTGGAGAGAAGAGTGGACAACGTGGAACAGCATGCAAGAATGAATAATGTAATTCTCACTGGATGACAGATCAAACCTCAGGCAAGGCCTAGCACAGCAGTCCCTAGCATCAACGGGGCTCCAGGTGAGAGCATGGAACACCAAGTTTTATCATTTTTAACGTCTAAAGGGGTTTCCCTGGATCTAAACAGATCCAGGGATCTGCCGCCCACTTCCCAGGAGAAAGGAGACGGATAAATCAGTGATTTTTATGAGGTATGTTAGTCAAAAGCACAAGATAGCTCTGATGAAGCAAAGGAAAAATCTGAAAGGATCTGCTGTTTACCTGAATGACCCTCTGACCAGAAGGAATGCTGAAACTGCTTAACAAGCCAGGCTTCCCCGGCAACACAAGGAGATTAAAAAAACGTGGGTAATGAACAACAAGATCTTCGTTAAACCACCAAGGTACTGGTTGTTAACAACTGAAAGACTTTGAGAAGTGCTTGATCACGGAAGTCTGAACAAACAAGTGAAACAAATGAACCGGATTTTTAGCAGAGTTCTGACCTGCGGAAAACTTGACCTCAACTTGCTTGATCCGATATCTGCTGCAGCAGGACAAAGACCTGACGAAGACTGTCTGCAGACATGACAGCGGAGAGAACTTTATAAACTATGTTAAATCCAGAAGGATGGCTGTCGATCAGGCAGCAGAAGAAGGAATACCATCCTTGGACAATGGACAGAATATGGACCTTTTCATTACATATCATTACCATAAAAAAATAACAAATTGCTAAATCCATTTTTGAAGATTGGTTAATTCTCTATTCGTATCACTTCACTTAGTTTCCCAAAATGTCTTTTTTGGTAATAATCTTTTAATGAAACATAATCTGAACTTTTTTTTTAATTTTAGATGCTTGATTTATATTGATGATTTTGGACAATTAACAAAGTCTGACGTTCAGTTTTTCTCTGTTGTTTTGAACTACATGTTCTGTAAACTGCAAACCATTTTTTGTTTAAACTTCATCATTTTTATACCCGAACATAATAACCGTGGGAATCATTTTTTGCAAATAAAAAGTAGCACCTTTTTTGACAGATCTGTTATATTTGTTGTCCTGCAATTTGATTGGTTGGATGCTGATGGATCAAAACATTGATTTGATGTTGCCGCAAAAGCACAAACACAGATGCACAAATAAAAAGAACAATCTATGTCAACATGTATTTTAATCTTTGACTGTTAGGAAAAGTAGCAAGTATTTTTGAGTCAAAAGACTCAAGTCCAAGTTTAGTCAGAGTTACTACTCTAAAAGTCCTAGTCAAGTTGCAAGTCTTATTAAATTGTGTGAAGTCTAAAGTAATCAAATTCATGCCTTGAGTCAACACCTCTGGTATTTTTCCGGAAAAGCTGGAATAGGAAGAAAATATAAAGTTTCTGAATTCTTACTGAGACTGCTGACACCCATCTCGAAACGGGGAGAACCTATACAAAAATAAAGGATGAATTTCTCTGATATAATGGATGGATGACTGCCTTTTATGTACTGCAGGGCAGAAACCTGCTGTAAATCCGTTTTTAAACTGAGTCAGGCCTGATTGTATTTTAATCATTTTTTGTTTAATAAATCAAAAGAATGAATGGATGCATTTTGAAATAGCGTTCTTGCTTTTCACGATTCTAATTCAACATTTTGCACATGTTGTTCAATGTTGAATTGACTTCGCTGAGTTGAGTTTGCCAATCATCAGTGTTCAGACTCTGGAAAAGATTATGAAAATTACAGGTTCTGTTGATACCAATGAAATATGAGACAGATTAAAAATGAACAAGTAAAGATATAAACTATCCCTACATTGAATTATATTTTTGTGGTTATACTGTAGTTTTTTTCAGATCTACCTTAATTTTAAAAATGCAACACATTGTACCAGGGTTTTAAACTTTGAAGGATGAATAGAATAGAATAGAATAGAATAGAATAGAATAGAATAGAATAGAATAGAACGTTGACTGTATGACACAAAGTTTGTCTCTGCTGTTTCATAACAGTTAAGAGCAAATGCTAAAGTCTGACATCTAACTTTTCCATCTCAGACACGGTGACAAACGCCTCTGGTCCACTGCTTGTGGAAATCGCCAAATCTCCAGGGGCAACACTGGGCATCACACTCACATCTGCGAGCCACCGCAACAAACAGGTTATAGTCATCGACCGAGTCAAGCCAGGCAGCGTGGTTGACAGGTGTGAACTCAACTTCTCGTGCAATAAATTTAAAAAATGAGGTAAAAATGTTACATTTTTTGGAGACAAAACATAATAATAATGATCTTTTTAGGACTCCTCGCTTTTCTCGCAGCACAAACAGGTTTTACTGTAGTCATTGTGCAGACACGTTAATAACTAAATAAATGAGAGTCCTTTCTGTAATTCATGGAATATTATGGGTTGTTCCACCTACCAGGAGCTGTTTTTCTGCTGGGCTTTATCCAGAAGAGTACAGACTGTTCTTGTTGTGAGCAATTGGAAGTGAAGAGGAAATACTTGGGATATTAGTACAACAATAAAATATTTTTTTAATGATTGCCATCATATTCAATTAAAAGTTAAAACACAGGGAGAACCTGGAAGCTTCATCACAGATGGATTTAGTTCTCCCTTTGAGACCAGTGCTTCCTGGAGCAGCTCATATTGAGAACAGAAAGTTAGAAAAATCTAGCTAGACTCATTTTGGCTTTGGCCAGTGTTCTCATTTTTTCAGCTTTGTTGTTTGACGAGGTTTTTAAAAGTTTGCATCACTCAAAAAAAAAAACATCAGACAGCTTCATTCTTAGTATAATAATACAGAGCAATGGGAATCATTATTTTAAAATAAGACTATTGGGGAACTTCATGTTCAAATGTCTGGAAAACTTACGTCCATGCACTTAGTGTATATTTAAAGCTTTATTAGTATGTAGCAGGTGAATTTATGTGCTCATTTCTATTCCATAAACACTCACAAACTCACTTTGAAGCACACACAGTTGGTGCCCTGTTAGCTAACAAAGATAGAAGAAAACATTGTTTTGCGTGGAGCAGACACCTAGTTTGGCTGTAAAATATACAGAAAGCATCTGAACTCTCATTTGAAAACAAAAAAAACATTGATTTAACCTCAGCTGATTCAGCAAGCAGGTTTGCAGATTCCTTTCCCAAATTATAACCCATATTTCAGGCTAAACAGATATGTTTACTTGTATTTGATGAGCGTAAAGAGGTGTTTCTTTCTTTTGTTTTTGTGGAGCTATCTTTCTTTCTCCTGTCTCTTCCTGATAAAGCAGATGTGGAGCTCTTCATCCAGGAGATCACCTGCTGTCCATAGATGGGACTTCAACAGAGCACTGCACAGTCCTGGAAGCCACGCAGCTGTTAGCAAGCACAACTGAACTGGTCAAGCTGGAAATACTCCCCTCACATCAGACAAGGCTGACAGGAAAACAGCACGATACAGGTGTGTGAAACAGTGAAAAAGTTAACAAAATAATGCACAACTGCTTTTTATATACCCCTGGGCTGCCAGCTGCTGGTGGCCAGTGGCACTGTCGCTTGATTTCGTCATGATGACATCAACTTTTATCAAATCTACCATAATATTTTTACTTGAAAATGTTTTCTTCAAACCTCAGTGTCCACCGCACGGCGTGTAAAAATCCGAACGCAACAACCTTCTCAGTGAGACTGCAGCCCAACAGTGAAAAC
The DNA here is from genome assembly GCA_014656515.1 of Oryzias celebensis. NCBI lineage: Eukaryota > Metazoa > Chordata > Actinopteri > Beloniformes > Adrianichthyidae > Oryzias > Oryzias celebensis. The sequence continues at coordinate 13,199,646 of BNCR01000005.1, forward strand.
ATGCCAAAGTCAACTACAGCTTTACCCTTCCATTTGTCTGACACAAAGAAAATGCTTGAGTTTGTGTACAGAAGTCAAAAATAGGAAGTAGACTTCTTTTAAAAGATGCAAAGGATAGGTTTTCAGAGTAAAAGTATTGTAGCCCGTGAAAAAAAATCTGATTGTTGAATTGACTCAAATAGTTTTGTTTTGACTTTGAATTTGAATCTTCTTTTTCTTTGTGCATTTACATGTTGACATTCTTTTGTTGCCTGTTTCCTGTTTGCCCTTCAGTTGCTCTGAATAAAAGCCTTTCAAAAAGGATCTACAATAACATTAGTATTCACATTCAGCACCAATCCAACTGCAACACAAAGTACATGATATCCTCACTTGTACAACACAGACTGAAGAAATGTTTCATTTCTAGCCGGTCTCTTTCCTTGTCCGTGGTCGAGTTCACATCTTTCATCAGTTACAAAATTAGGACTTTCGGATTTGTAGGAAAAGTGCTGATTCCAAGGATTTCTCTATTATCTGAGGGTTAATGCTTTCGGCCGAGTGGCTCCATTTTCGGGACACACACACACATAAAAACATGCAACCAGAGCCTGTGAGAAAGCCTCTGCTAATCGAGGACATTAAGCTTACTGCACAAAATCTTGTAACCTTTTTTTTTTTTTTTCAGTCACGCAAGCTTGCAAAAACTAGTCTTGTGCTTTTTATTGAGTTTGTTGACCCAATTAGACGCTCGAGAAGTAATATGAAAAATACTGCTACAAAGTATGATTTTTTCTGATCATCTTTTGTCCAATGTTAGAAGTCTGTGTGAATTGTAGCCTCAGCTTTCTGTTCTTAGCTGACAGAAGTGAAACCCAGTGTGTTCTTCTGCTGCTGCAGCCCATCTGCCTCAAGGTTGGACGTGTTGTGCGTTCAGAGATGCTCTCCTGCAGACTTTGGTTGTAACCAGTGGTTATTTGAGTTCCTGTTGCCTTTCTATAAGCTGGAACCAGTCTGGCCATTCTAATCTGACCTCTGACATCAACAAGGCTTTTCCGCCCACAGAGCATGCCGCTCACTGAATATTTTCTCTTTTTCAGACCATTCTCTGTAAACCCTAGAGATGGTTGGGAGTGAAAATCATCTGTTTCTGAAATACTCAGACCAGTCCATCTGGCATCAACAATAGTGTCCCTTTTTTAATCACATTTCTCCCCTGATGCTCCGCTTGAACTGCAGCAGATCCTGTTGACCATGTCTACACACCTACATGCACTGAGTTGCTGCCCTGTGATTGGCTGATTAGTTAACGAACAGTTGGACAGGTGTGCGTAATAAAGTTGCTGGTGAGAGTATCTAGAAGTTAAACGATATCTATTAGTTTACTTGAATAAACTGACAACACAGAAGTCAAAAAGGTTTCTCTGACAACACATTCATGTTTGTTTCATCTTTCTTTTTTAAAATGACTTAGTCCTGTTTATTTTTAAAGGTTTCTTTCTCCTGTGAGTCCAGTGAAACTTAGTTGTGTGTGTTCCAGTGAAGGTCCAGAAGTCAGACCATCCCCACTCCTGGGACCCGTGTGTGAACTTCTGCCCCCCTCCAAACTCCACCCTCTGTAGCACAAGTTCCACCCTCAACAAATCATGGACTCCCTCCAACAACAACACAATCAGCAGCCTGGACTACTGCAAGTGTAAGAGCAGCGAAAAAACCTTAAGTTGACTTTATATGGAGAATCCATAATCACTTATTTTTGCAATTCATTGTTACTCTGTTCCCACCTTCACAAAACTGACTATTCTTTGTGCTTCTGTACATACAAAGTGAACAAAATCTCTTTTATTCGCAGCTCTGGTTTCTGCCAGCTTCTCTCCAGGCTCTACAACCACATCAGGCCCCAGCAGCCAGAGCTCCAACACGCTGCCAAGACCGACGGTTCCTATGAGTCCTCGTAACTCTCTACTCAAACGACGGCAGAGGAAGAAGGAGCACAAGAGCTCCTGTGGGTTCCCTGCAAAAAGGAAGTTAATCCAGATCTCTCTGCTGTTGTGGTGGTCTTTCTAACCTCTTTATTCATGTTTAGTGTCTCTAGCATCCAGTTCAGTGGGCCCGGGTGGTCAGGTGGTTCATGTTGAGACCAGTGAGGTCATCTTAACAGGGGATCCCCTCAATGGCTTTGGCGTGCAGCTCCAAGGAGGAATATTCGCCACAGAGACACTGTCTGCACCGCCACTTATCCGGTTCATAGAGCCGGACAGTTCAGCAGAGAGGTGAGCGTAGTTTGAGGAGAAAGGTTGATGAACTGCTGCTCTGCACCAACTATGCTCTGGAAAATGTTTTTTAATTTTGGCTTAAAGTAATATATAATCATAATTAAAGAATCAACGTATAATCATAATTAAAATACCACCAGGAAAACCTTTACAACAGATCAAAAGATGATTGGAGTGGATCTTTAAACTGTGAGATTTTTTTTACACACAGTTGAATAAGAGCTACACAGTCTCTTTTCCATAAAAACAGAAATGTGTGTTTCAAGAGATAGAACCTCCATAAGAGTTTGTGTTTGGATATTTGCGCTGATCCTCCCGATGTGCTCCTCAACTAGTTTGGATAAAGCAGAGACTTATCTTGAAACTGGAACTGCAAAATAATATCTGCAGGAAAGTTATGATTCATGGCTTCAATAGTCAGATCTAATACTCTGCACTTTCATTCCTCCAGTGATTTAAGTAGTAAGGGAGAAAAGCCCGGAAAAGTTTGGGGGAGTTCTTCATGCCCAAAAGCACAGAGAGTGACAAGTGCTAAAAATAATACACAGCGAGGAGTCTGAAACTTTTATTCCGTCTCCTTTTTCCTTCTGAAAATGTAGAAATTGGGAGGAAAATCAGCTCGGATGGGGCTTCTTACATTTTTCTCACCTTCATGCTGCATTTCTTTAGTCTCCTTTCTGATCCTCTTGACTCGAGGTGATCCTTTTTTTTATAAAAGATACAGGCTCTACAACAGACCGGTGTTATTTTAGACTAGAAGTGTATTCATGATACTAATTACATGAACAGTTTCTGACTGAAAAGAGTTGCAAAAAATGTAAGCTTTCAGGCAAAAAAACGATAGATTTCTGCAAGGATGTTCAAGGAAAACAAAACTGCAAACGGCAGATATTTATACTGAATGTTTATCCTCTTTTAGGAGAAAATCAATCACATCTTCTCAGAAGTAAAATTGTAAACTCTGTACACAAGTGCAACAACAAATCACCTTTACAGGATGCAATAAAATATTTTATTTATCATCTGTTGGTTTTATACTTCAATGAGAGGGTGGTGGTTCTACTTTGATGTATACTACTGTATAGTCAGTCATTTTTACTGATATTTTTCTGATCATGGCTGTTGTAGGTGTGGCCTGCTGCAGGTCGGAGACCGCCTTCTGTCCATCAACGGGATCCCCACAGAAGACGGAACGCTGGAGGAAGCCAATCAGCTTCTCCGAGATGCAGCTCTGACCAATAAGGTGGTGCTGGAGGTGGAATTTGATGTAGCAGGTTTGTGAATTTTTCTCCAAGATGGCTAATAATTCTGTGGGAGACTGCAGTCTCACTTTAAATGTTTGTAATTGTATCAGACAGACACACAGGTACGCATTAGCAGATACTTACGTTTAAATTGGATCACTGGGTCAGTATCAGGTTTGAAAACTTGGAAAGTTAGATGGAAATATTCTAGTTTATAATTATTAGGCATGTGCCCATTAAAATATTCCAGGATCTTTTTCTGGTTTTAGATCTTTAAGAATCATGTTGGGTCTAGTCTACCAATGATACTTCTCACTGGCTGTTTTTAGAAGTCAACAGAAATAACAAGCTCCCTTGTTTTTTTTTTTTTTTTTTTTTTTTTTTTTTTTACATATGGTTAGATAAAACACTCCCTGATTTAAAAAGCCATTAAGTAGCAAAGACAAAACATTTCTGTGAAAAATAACTTGCATTACTCCTAAATATAATGAGAAATATATCAAATCATTCCTTTGCAGAAAAAACCGTGCCGTTACTCCTAAGTTGCACAATAGATGTGGTGATGAATTTTACCTGGCGAATGCTGTTGTAATCGACCCATTTCCTGCTGTGTCGCCTCCTTATGGGCATCTTAAGTCATCACAGCCAAGCATGTCCTGACTGCTGGAGATCTTATGTTCTCGAAACGGCTACTCATGGGTCAAAACCACTTCATCTCACAGGTGTGAGGGGTACAAAAGAGTCACAAAGCCATACTTAGACACCAAGCAATTTCAGGTTCTAATCTTGAATGAAAAAAAACGCAAAAAGCCTTTTAGTATTTAGCTTGAAGTTTGGTTTCAATCAATAAAATGTTTTTTTAATGAAAAATGCTGATTAAAATATGCTTTATGCAATACTTTACCCCTCAGTGTTTTTTTTTCCCTCACACTTTTATTTTTTTTATATATAAATTCAAAAATGATATTTTTAAGTATCATCGTGTTTTTTGTTTTTTTTTTTTTTAAAAGAGGGTTGAACGTGTTTATTGTCACCACTGGATGTTGGTAGCTCCATGGTGATTAGATGTGCTTAAAAGAGGAGCTTGATCTGAAAAACGTCTTAAGCTCACTGTTTTCATTTGAATACCTCTCTGTTGGGCTGTTTTAACAGCAAATTAGGATGATCGGTCACACAGTAAAACTGTGAGAATCAGAAGCAGTTTTGGTCCTGAAGTATAAATCACTCCTTTGTGTTTTGCATCATTCTAAAATCTGACTTTTCAAATGCAGCCTTTTCCTATTTACAACAGAATCCGTGGTGCCTAGTAGTGGTACCTTCCATGTCAAGTTACCTAAAAAGAGAGGAGTGGAGCTGGGGATCACCATCAGTGGTAAGTCTATACAAACAAACAAACAAACAAAGCTGGGATTTATTTATTTTATGCAGTGTGTGATTCTTTAACCTCCTGACTCTTACTGAAACATACATGTGATCTTAAACATATACTGGACAGGGAAAAGTATTTGCCTTTTAATAGAAATAGTGTTCCCTTCAGGATTTTACTCCCACACCATGATACTACCACCAGATCTAGCTATTGGTTGAATGTTTATTTTCTGCGTTAGTTTGACTTCAAATGTTAAACTTTACAGTAAAGTTCATCAAGCCACAGAATATTTGTACGCTTTTCTTGGAGAAATACCTTTTTTTTTTATTCTTGGTGGATAAGGGATATGCTGAAACTACAGTGGATGTTCCATTGAAAAAATGAATTTTAGTGGCTTTGTGGTCGAGTGTCTGGAAGCATGTGAGTTCAAATTCATAGTTGAATCATTCTAAATTCACTAACATTTTGAATCCATGATCCCGAAAGGGATGTAGCAGGTTGAGAAAAATGATGGATGGATACAAAACTCTTTAATTTTTATGTAAACTTTTCCTTACTGTTGGAACTTGAGTCGTGTGTGTATCTGTTGGACAGTAGACAAAGTACACATTCCTTTTTTTAACGTAGGTTATAGTTTATGTGATATTACAAAGTGTCTAAGAATCAGAATCATTGAACATGTGGCAACAATTCTACATGTAACATTTTTGATGATACGCACAGCAAGCTTTTATGTCAGCTGTTGTTTAGTTGATACTATTTAATTAAAAGAATTGTTGCGTAAAACCAGTACGGAAGCTGAAAAGAGCCTATCCTACTTTATTTTTACTTTTTTTTTTTTACTGTCTTCCCGTGAGAGTATCTATCTCATTATCAGAAAAAAACATTTTTTTCTTTTGTCGTGATAACGAGATAACAAAGAGTATACTGTCATGTTTCTCTCTCCCTTTACCGCGCTGAGACTCAACAACACTCAAAACAGAAACAGAAAAGCTCCCCAAAAGGTGTTTTTTTTTAGTCACTTTTTGATTCATTGGTGGAGCTGTGCTCCTCAAACGCTCCTTAATTTCCATCTCATGCATCAGCCCCCCTTCGCTGTTGTCAAATCAGTCATTGGTGGCTTCAGTTCAGTGATCCTGCGGTGATTGTCAATTTTCTCAGTGACCAGATGATCTGGTCTGCATGGTTACAGAATGATGGATGAAAAGTGCAGCAGTGTGTTACTGGGTCTTTTATCATAGAAAAAACATGATCACCACAAAACAGGCAAAGTAGAGCAGACAGTTTTCAGAGTCCCTAAATCCCACATGCATGAAAAAACTTTTTCTTGAATTTTTTCTAACTTAAATTTACGAAGAATTGAGAGTGAAAATACCATCCCTGAACCGTGACTTAACCCCAGATTCTTGTTTGTGGTTTTTGGTGAAACTGGTTGCAACGACGTGCAGGCAAAGGTTTGTTGCAGATGATGATACAGTGATTCATCAAACACTTCACTGAAGCTTTACAGCCCCCCTCAGTGGGAATGACCTACATTCTGTGTTTATCCTTTTTCTTAAACGTGCGTGAGATCCTCCGGGCACCTGCGTGGTTTTCGCATTAGCTCGCTGACAGGTCACCGTTAAAGCAGACACTTCTTCATCTTTGAACATTAGGAGGGAAAAAAAGCAATAAGTGGGACCAGTTCAGACTCAGCAGCCTCGGTGGTCGTCGTTGGTGCTATTTGATAAATCTGATGAAATGTCCTAAATGAAGGTGAAAACATGTAGGTCTTGGTCCAGCTGAATTACCAGAGCTTTTAAATTTGCAGCCATTCTGGAATTTTAAGGTCTGCCAACTACTGAGGTGCATAACCAGTTGTGGAACAATATCTCTCTAGATCTGCGCATAGCATCAGACTTAAACAGTTTTAAATGTTACTTTAAGACTTACCTTTTAGAATGGCTGAAGTAGGTGGTGGCATCTATTTTCTTCATTTGATTTGTTTGATTTTTCATCTTCCCTTTATGTTTTTTTTTTGCCCTGTGTAATTTGATGCTGTTGTTTTTAATTTTCTGTTCTTAGTTTTCTTACTTTTTCCCTTCTTTTATTGTAAAGCCGTTTGGTGCCCTAATGGTGTTGTAAAGTGCTGTATTAAAAACAAGATCATTTATTCAAAAATGACATCTCAAAAAGTTTGATTTCCTTTCTTTGTACTTGTTTTAAAAAAAAAAAAAAAATGGAAAACTTAATGTTTTGCATGTCAGGCTGGAAAGTGAAGAAGGCCTAAAGCTGCCATCTTTTAAAATAGAACATAGATCCTTCAGAGTCTTTCGGGATGACAATCAATCTCACACATTTGTGGCTTCTCTGATAAAGGGGCAAAGGAAACATTCTTGTTAAAAAGCTCTTTTGCCTGCCGCTGATTCTACGGTGTTTCCTTTCACAGCCAGTAAAAAGCCGGGGGAGTCGCTCATCATTTCTGACATCAAGAAGGGCAGCATGGCTCACAGGTAGTTCCCAACCTCTCACTTGTGTTTGTTCCCACACTCCACTAAAGCTCAGCAGCTGTGTGTACATGCACTCGAGTGTCCAAATCACATTTGGTTTTCTTGAATATCTTTGGGTTATTCAGACTTGACACTGTCAGTTCGCTTCCTCAGATAATCCCGAACTAATTTTCAGTCCAAATACCCTCAAGCGGACCCTGGACCTGGACCAGGACTCATTAAAATTCTGATGCAATTCAGTAAAATGTGGTCGAATGAATGCAGGCCAGTTAAAAACACTTTTAACATGAGATGCATTGCCTCTCCCAACATTTTATATGTAATAAATACTTATCAGCTTACCTTCTTAGCTGTTCATTTGCAAGTAAAAGAGACACTTTGTTCTCAAGAGGACATTTCTTTGGTCCAAACCAGCTTTTTCAGGTGACACAAAAGACAGCATTTGTGGGAGAAAATGCTAGAGTGGACCAAACTGGTCAGCGTCAATGCACTCTATGAGCTGCTAGATGAAAACTACCATCATGTCTATGTGAGTTGTGGAAATCTGGTTGCAGCTGTGCATGGAATCATCTTCGTTCATTTGTCCGGTGAGCAGGCTGAGGAACTAGAGTTAACTCCCAGTAAACTGTGACATTCTGCAAAGGGCCGTATACCTTTGACACCTGACGGAATCGTCCTGTTCCTCTCAGAACAGGAACGCTGGAGCCCGGGGATAAGCTGTTGGCCATCGACAACATCAGGCTGGAGAACTGCTCTAAAGAGGATGCTGAGCAGATCCTCCAGCAGTGTGAGGAGCTGGTAAAACTAAAGATACGCAAAGATGAAGACAATTCAGGTAACTCTGAAGGACAGGATAAACAGAGAGTGTTGTCATGTGACTTCCTGAAGAGGGAATTAGGCAGGAAAGTGGCCATGTCAGCTGTATGGAATACACCAGTTCTAAACTGAGAATTTAACTGTCCCTCTGTCAGATAAATACAATTAGAGACATTTTAATGTTAGATATGTAATGCAATGAGAATTTTGTAAAAAGACGTTGCTTAGTATTGTTTTTATAGATATTAAATTTAACCTCAGTAGGAAAAAACATATATGTCAAGTTTTGTGCTGTAAAGTTGAAGGTTTAGCACTGAAATGAATGAAGTCTGGCTTGATTATGTAACAAGTGTGGAGGGTGAAGAGTGTGACATGTGAACTGTAACAACTGGATGCCAATGTGCTGCTACAAACACAAAAAAAGACAGCACTCAAGTTTGCTTCAAAATCTGTATTCAAGGTGAACATGAATTCTCCTGACTATCAGAGAAAAAAAAAGTCCAATCAATAGATGAATAAACACCAAAAGGAATCAGATCAGTATTATGCAGGGGTTGGGAGACATTCAGGTTTGGAAATGTCCTTTGCAGAAGTCAAACTGCATTTGCATTGCTGGTAGTCAGAGGTTAAAGAAAACCTGTTTTGTTTATATGACGTTGGAACGGCTGCAACTTTTAGGCTGCTGCACCAAAACATCTCAAATCAGCTTTTGTATGTTCTACACAGAACACAAAATGGCGTAAAACACAGTAAATAAGGTGTGACAGTTGGGAATGTGACTTTTTGGTTGTGTGATGTTTTATTTTGACTCAACTGAAATGGAACTGAAGTCGCATTGACACTGTGTGGCCACATGGTGGAGGTCTTACCTGCAAAATCCAAACCAAAAACATGCTCTTTTTGCATTCAGCATAGCAGCTCACAAATGAACAAAAACCTTAAAATCAACACATTAAGAATAAAACGTTATGGAAAGAAAATTATGAAACAAATGTCCTCCTACAATAACCCATCCAGACAGAACTGATTCCCCTGCAGCCTTGTAACATAGCAACCTTGTGAGTGATTAACATTTGTTCAAACTATTATTTATTCATATGTTTTTTTTGATACTTTATCTGTATTTATTTTCAAAAGAACAAACATAAAAATGCATAAAAAAATCTCTACATAGATGACATTTGTAACCACAGAGATCCCAGCATTCACATTTACTGACATTTACCTCCTATATGATGACAAAGCAGTCTGATCGCTGGTTACCATAGAAACAGTATCTGTCTTACCAGTGCAGCCTTGAGTTTTGACCTACTTCTGGACTGAAATGCATCTGTGGGTGTCTCTGTATGCGTTTCCACTGGCGGGGTAACGTAACGCCACATCAACTCGCCAACTTGAAGTGGTGTTCATGTGTGCACATCAGCCTAGTAAGGAGCATCCTCCTCAGAGCTGAAACAGTAGAATAATGTGTGTGTGTGTGTCTGTGTGCGTGCGTCAGACGAGCAGGAGACGTCAGGCAGCATCATCTACACTGTGGAACTGAAGAGGTATGGAGGCCCTCTAGGTATCACCATCTCAGGCACTGAGGAGCCTTTTGACCCCATCACCATATCGGGTCTGACCAAGAGAGGCCTGGCAGAAAGGTAAACACACATGCCGATGCCCAATCACAGATTCTTTACATACTGGAAACATCCCTCACAAAGCATGTCTCAGAAAAGTTCCACAACCACCTAGTAACCATAAACCAGTAAGTAAATTGATCTCTACTGTTCAGAACTGAAGGATTAACCAAACTATAACTCTAAGTGATATTTATTTTTTAAGATAATAAATACTGGGATATTGTTGTGATGCCATTGGCTTCATACCTCTTTGTAGAAAAGGCATGTTGAGGACGGCTAACGTTATCTCCTCTGGCTCCTCTGGTAATTCTATGCACACTTCTTGTCAATTAACTTGAGCAGAGGTGAAAACAGTGAAACGTGAGTTCTGAGATGAAGTTGTCCTTCATAAACATGAAATGACTTTTTCAACTCAACTTAAAATGAGATAAGAATCAGCAATGATAGGTTTTTCAAACTCCAATTTGAGACCAAAGAATAGTCATGCATCCTAGAGGGGGTTATAATATTCTTTAAAAATGAAAGAAGCTGGCAAAGAGAATATATACAACTTCAGAAGAGTCAGCCAAATCTGTTTTTATTTGTGTCACAAACTAGTGTTGTTTTTGTTGATTTTCCTCAAACTAAAAACATGTATTTCTATGGAAAATGTATTTCCACTTTGACCATCCTTTGATTTATTTTAAAAGCTTTCCCATTGGTCTTTTAATGATGATTACACTGGTTTAAGACAAAATGAATAAAGCTGTGTTGTTTAGTTAGGACATAGATTCTGCAGAGCAGCTGTAGTTCATTTGATATTTGCCTCTGTGGACAGGACTGTTGGCGCAGAGCAACTTCCTGTCATCAATTTGTCTACACTCTCTCCGTCTAGCTTACAGCCTCTCACAACCCCAACTTCACATTTCCTGTGCACCAAAAATGGCGAACAAAATTGAGGCTATTCAGCTGTACAGCTCAGGTGATGGAGAATGATACAGAATTTAAAGAAGTTCTAATCAGAAAATATTACATAAAACAGTTGAATTTAGTTTCAGACATGTAGTGATGAAGCTATGAACTCAGCCTGAATAACGGTTCTTTTATTTTGAACCTTCACCCCCAGGGCCCTGTGTGTGCACGTGCCGGCGCAGAAATACAATTTTAGCCTTACTTTTCTCCTGCCCTCTATTATAAGAAAAAAAGCCACAAGAAAATATAAAAACACAATTTTCATCAGTGTGTCTTTAAGGCCATAGGTTAAACATGTACATGTTTTAGTTCACAGTCATCTTAGTGAAAAGTTTGCTATATGCTTACATGAGAGAAAAGTTGGCACAATTGTTTAAATAAAACTTACTAAAGTAACTAATTACTGCCCAACACTGTGTAAGAAAAATTATTGTATGGATGAGAAATGCAAACTGTAAGAAGCTTGTAACCATGGAAACAAGACAAGGCAAAATTATAAACCCTTGCAAACTAATATTGGCTAACTCATCTGATATGTGAGCCCACACATGGCTTCTGTTTGATCATGACAGTCCGGCTGAGGTGAAACTCCACACAAAGCCATTGTTTGACATCCTGTTGAAAGTGCACTTTGTCAAACATCTGTTTGTTATCAGCACTTTATAAACACACAGCAGAAATGCATGAAAGCAAACCGCAGCAGTGCAGCTGTCTTAAAATGATGGAAAGCGTCGACTCGACCTAATGAGGTGAGGCCAGCCTTAGTGCTAGTGGGACCAAAATGCAGGACGAATATAAAGCTATTTGTCTGAAAAATATGGGAAAATGTGTCTAAAATAAACAGAAAGATTATTGGAACAGAAAGACAAAGTAAGTCAAGCCTTAAAAGGTGAGATGGAAGATTTAAAGGTAGTAAAAAAAAAAAGAAAAAGACTAGAAAACAAAGATAACATTGGAAACTAATACCTGTTTTTTATTATGAGGAACAGAAAAAGAACAATAATGAGAAAATCTATGCAAAAGCAAAACACTGCGGCAATAAATAACTGAAACACTGTCTCGACAAAGGCAAGCTGAAGCAAACAAATTACTTCAGGACTGATGTCTTTCAAAATAAAACAGGAAGTCAGTGCAGCTGTTTCAAATTCATAAGAGGAAGCAGAAACATGTAGCAGTCATATTATCCTTAAAAAGCAAAACGTTCTCAACAAATAATGTTACAAAAGCACAAGATAAAAAAAAAAAGTACAATTGAGTATTAGGGCCACCTTAAAAAAATTGTAATTTTATGACTCTATACTTGTACATATTTGACTTTTTTGTCTTTTTTTGTTTTTTTTCTTGGTTGTGTTTTTTTTTTTTTTATGGTGGCCCTTATGCTCAGTCATATAAAAGAGTTGTTGGATCTAAACTTTTTATGCGTCTTAAATTTCTAGAAGATTGTTCATTTTTGTTTTTGGAGGTCAGTTGTCATTGCAGGCATGTAATTATGGCTCAAAACCTGTGTTTTTCTTGCACTTTGATATGATATGTCTGTCTGCTATGACAGCTAAATGTACATTTAAAATACTTGGTGATAACTCACAATATTCTGATGTTTGGAGATGGGCTTGTATGACGGTGTCTGTTGTGTACCTGCTTGCATGTGTTCAGGACAGGGGCCATTCATGTAGGTGACCGGATCTTAGCCATCAACAGCGTGAGTCTGAAAGGAAAGCCGCTGAGTGAAGCCATCCATCTACTGCAGATGGCTGGGGAGACCGTCACCCTCAAGATAAAAAAACAGCTGGACAGTGAGTATTAGAGCCTGAAAACGTTCATCGGTCTGAACCCCAGTGGCCCAAACAGCAAAGAAATGATACATAAAGTTTATGAGGTTTGGCGGTTCCTGTCAATCAATGTTGCCATTCTAACATGTTACCACATGACAGTTGTGAAAAGGTGGTTAGGATGACAGATGCAACAGCAGAAGTTAGATTCTTTTTACAAAAGACTCTTAGAAATGAAAGTTTTTACATGTCAAACATAAGTATAATAACTCTCTGAAAAACTCTAAAAAGAAAAAACGATTAGAATTAGACATTCAAAACCATCAAATCAAGACAGTGAAAAACCCATTTTGTTGTTTTCAGAAATAAAATGGATGCAAAAATAAAAACCACATACTGATAGATCAATAAAACTGTTAGAAATCTCCTGAAAGATGTGGAATTTACTGAAGATCTAAATAAACTAAATAAACTTTTGGTCAGCAGAAGCAGGACAGTTGTGGTCCATGGAAGACTAGTTCAACGATGAATAACAATGACTACAGAAAACATTAACATTTTTGTTGATGAAGTCAGAGAAATGTACAGTTAAAGGTATTTGCAACACTTTTGTGGAATTCGTGTTATCGAAAATGATGTCTCTGAATAGATGAGCCTTTTTCCTCTTTGTCAGATTTAGAGGAGAGGAAGGCAGCAGAAACAGAGGACACAACCGAGAATGAGGTCAGTGACCCCGAGGAGGACGATTTGACCGACAGCCAACAGACCAACAAGCTGTCAGAGCTGTACTCCACAACTATACCCAGCGTGGACTCTGCCATGGAGTCATGGGATGGTTCTGGATTGGACGCAGGCTATGGCAGCCAGGGTAAGTCTTCCAAGGATTGGGTATTACTGCCAAATATTGAATCTATTTGCGACTTCACAATTCAATAAATAAATGATTAAATATTTATTTATTTTTCAATCTATATATTTTTTTATTGTTTGGTTTTGAAAAACACTTTTCACACCATTAAGAATTTAACCTGAAGAAAGGTTGGCGCAAATTGATCAAAGATGGATCACAGATTTATTTTTCAAGCTGAAAGTTTGTCTTTACCACAGTATTTTTTTTTTTTAATTCTTCCCCTTTTTTTTTGTTTTGCTTATTCCATCCAGGTACCTACAGTCATCAAGCCGCCGGCATCGCACTTCACCCGCATGAATGGCGCAGTGTCAGGCAGCAGCACAGTACAACACCTCCTCTGAGTCAAAGAAAGAACTACCCGTTCAGTGATGGAGGCTTCAGCGAGGACGACTGGGACAAACCACCTGGGTAGAATGGAACCACTTCATCTTTCAATTCAAATAATTCAACTTTTTGGGCATGCTTTGTTTATTTAAGGTGAATTACAGGACAAAACCATTTTACAACTTATTACTTCAGCTTTAGAGCCAAAATAAAGCAAGAGCACAGAAATGAAAACGGAAAGCATTGGATCAGTCGACAGAATAAAGAACAGTAGCATTTGGTTCTACGTTAGCTCCTTTCAGACCCTGTCTCAGTACACCACGTGTGCAGTTCGGTTAAAGCTGATTCGCTGTGAGGCGACCCTGACCAGATGTGCCGAAATGTGACCAACATTCACTCAGAAGCCACTTACCTAAGAGAAGCCATTCCTGAATCAGAGACAATGTCAGGAGTGTCTTACCTGTTCTAAGGAGAAAAAGATCTGGACTCAACGCTCTAAAGTGCTCTTTGAGAGAAACTCTAAATTTAGGATTCCATTTGAAAAACTGGTTCACAGAATATAGAGGACGAGTGGAGAGGCACAGAATCCATATTGCTTGAAGGCCACTGTGAAGTCTGCACAGTTAGTAGTGCTTTCAGCTGCTATGTCATCTGATGGTGTTGGTCCACTTGTCTTCAATCCACAGTAACAGTCTACCATTCACAAGCCATTCTGGACTCATCTCCCAAACATCAAGCATGAGCTGTCGCTGTCTCTCTGATGGATTCAGTCCTGATCCAAAGAGAACCTCAACCTCTTCATCTCTGCTCCCTTAAGCTTCGTCTCCAATTTCTTTCTAAGAACCACGGTATCTAAGCCAAATTCCACACCTTTCCTTTCATTCTTGCCGACACTACTTTGTCACACATCACACCTTAAGTCTTCCTCCACATGTTCTGACCTGCTTACACCTGCCTCTTCACCTCTTTCCCACACTCTCCATTGCTTTGAACTGCTGACCCTAAGTACTTCCTCACTGCTGCTCGCTGTAAACTTAATCAAGTATTGAGTTAGCGTTTGAGTTTTTCAGTTTTATGATGTTTTTAAGTACTTTATAAACACATTTAAAATACATAATGGTGAAGATTCATATTTTGTCTCAGTGTGATGTCATGTCTTTCAAATTAAAACAAAAAACATTTGGTTAACCAAATGTTCTATTAGCTCTGTTATGACACCATACTTTTATTGTACTGCTAAGAGCTAATTTGTGGAGGATTAAGGGAAGAACAACGTCTAAGTAGCAGTGAATAAAGCCTGTCAGTCAAGAATGTTTTGTGTTTAAAGGTTAGCCATGTAGGACCTAAGCAGAACAAATGGCTTGTCCTGCTGCACAGTCTAATCGACCTATTGATGGAAGCTGTGAGCGTTCAGGCAGATAACACCACTCTTTAAACTCCTCTCCACTCTTTTTCTGCAGGTCAAGTTTACAGATGTGCTTTAATTACCTCGTATGAAGGTACAAGTAGAGCAGACAGTTTAATGATCGTCACTTAACTGTACAGATGAACACAATCGATTGTTGACCGAGTCACTTTTGTGAGAAGACAGAAACTCATTGAATTTCGTACACAAATACAGATATGGACAAAAAAGGCGGGATTCCTTCTAATTAAAAAAAAAAAACTATAAGGATAACTGGAATGCTTTAATATTGACAACAATTAATTTGTGATTTTTTTTAAAAACAAACTATAAAAGTCAAAAACTGTCTTGCAATGAAATTAAAATATATTAAAACAAAGAAGGCAGACCTTGGTAAT
The DNA here is from genome assembly GCA_014656515.1 of Oryzias celebensis. Taxonomy (NCBI): domain Eukaryota; kingdom Metazoa; phylum Chordata; class Actinopteri; order Beloniformes; family Adrianichthyidae; genus Oryzias; species Oryzias celebensis. The sequence goes on from BNCR01000005.1 coordinate 13,215,201, forward strand.
AAAAGTGGCAAACTTAATTACTTTATTATTTTGTTATACGACCTCATAAGGCAATCACTCAATTGAGATATTTTCTTTGAATGACGGCAACATTTCTGCATCTTAAAGCTGCGTGCACACTGGGCGTGTGACACACATTTAGCCCATGGTGTTCACACTGGACTGTTGCTACCCAATACTGGCGCATATCCACCACTTAGAGTTTTAAGAGGCTTGGTGAAAAGTGGGAATCTTTAACAACTCTATTCTGATATTTAGAAAGATTTGGTGTCATATCATTCTGGTTGAGCACACGCGGCAATTATTAATTTCTCCTTCATGAGACTGGAAGCAGCTGTTCTAACACTGGGCCCAGCGTCCAGCACTTGTTTTTTGTTGTTGTTTTGTTTTTCAGCTACATTAAGGGAGTCTGTCCACATTACAGTGTATCTGTAGCTTCTGAATGAACTTTACATGTGATGCACAGAATATGGATTATGTACTGTAGTCACAGGAACATCAAACTGCTTGGAGAAGGTCTTACAGCCTTTGTTTTCAACACGGTTGGCTATGGAGACAACTCTCTCTATACGTTTCCTTGGTTTAAGCACATAAATGTAACAGTTTGACAAGTGACATTTGTGTGCAACAGGTTTATCGGACAGCAACCGGATGGTATTCTGTTGGATCCGGACGACAGCTTCTGGTGTCAGGCTCTGGAGGACCTGGAGACCTGTGGCCAGTCTGAGCTTCTCAGAGAGATAGAGGTTTGTCAACACATTAAAACTCATATCTAAATGAACTTGTCTATGGGTAATGAGTAGGAACGTGTCCATTTTTTTTTTTCAATTTTTCTTCCAAAAGGACTTGAAACCATTTCTTTCTGTTGTTTCAAAAGCACAGGCAGATTCAAATTTTATTGTTAAAAATTACTTCAAATTCATAATCTCATGTAGAAATAGGATTTAATGCTTCTGTGAATATGTTTAAACAGAGATCATCCTTAAACGTAATCCAAAAAAAATTATTATATACACTTCAAAATAAATATATAAATTTATTTCAATATTTTTTTTAAACTCTACACCCTTAAAATAAAGTATACCATCTTAGGAAGTAGTATCACGGTATGGGATGTTTTCTCGTATATAGGTTAACTTTCTTGTTATTATAAAAGTAAAACTTGTGTATAAAAATGTACTTTTAACATCAACAATCAAAGGTGTTAGTCAACCCATAGCCCACCTAGTCCAACCTTCTGCCCTCCCTTTAACATTTGTTGAATACATGTATGAGAAAATGAACTACAAAGGTTTAGGGAATGCGTTGGTAAATTGTATGTTTCAGGTATGATTATTAAACTTACCTGTGTAAAACTGGACCTCATCACTGGTTGTATGGTTGCAGACTTGAGAGACGCGGACTGTTAAGTGTCAGCAAAACAGTTCATAAAAATGTGGGTGGGTGAGTCCACATTAATAAGTATATATTCATTTGATTGTACAGGCGTCCATCATGACAGGAACAGCCATTAGTCTGGGTGTAGACGGCGTCACCAAACCTCCGGTGGAGCCCATACTGGGCCGCAGCAGGATCAGTCCGCTGCGGAGAAACTCTCTGCTTCATCAGGGAAACCTGCTGCACCAGAGCGCGCATCTCCATCAAGGTATCCACCTGCCAGAGGAATCCCACCTACACCAAGATCCCCACTTCCACCAGGGTGAGGCCCAAAGCCCCGCAGGACAAAGGATGGCTGTTTCTCCATCTTTCCCTGACTGAGAAGGCAAAAGATTTCAAAGTGAGTAAAATACTTTGTCAAAGCTGTGAACTCTTTCCAGATGCACTCCTACACGACGAGGTGCTTTTCAACCAGGAGGGACATCTGCACCCGGGGGCCCACATCCACGAAGAAAACCAGTCCCCTGTTTTGCACCACGAGCCCAAACCCAAAGCTTCACTGAGAGTATCAGAGAGAACGTGGGAGTCTCGTCGGATCAAAGAAGAAATGCAGGGAATTCTCTCCCCGACGCCTCTGGAGCTGCACAAAGTGAGTTCAGAGCTGCTTTGGAAAGCAGTTTTTGTTGTGGGCTGAAGCAGCTTTTACCTGAGAAAGAATGTGTCAGTGTCGGGGGATTTATACCTAAATCCATATAGGCATAATTAGTTCAGTTTTGTATTGATAAATGCCGGTGTCAGAAGGACAGTATCAAGGTCTTCCCACACAACGTACCAGTTCGACCAAGTGAATTCTTATGTTCCAACACATCACCTGTCCGTCATTCATGTGGGCATTTCTGAGTTTTGTTCCCGTCACCTCAGCACTCAAAAACAGTTTGAAAAATGAAATATTTCTACAGCTGTACTCTGGATTGTTTTTTCAATTCTTTTTTTCTCAAAATTGTTTTTTTTTTCTTTTTGCATAAACACAGCAAAAGCTCAACTTTCACCAACCACCTATATTAGGTTTCTAAATGTAATGCTAAACATGCTAATAACAGGGGTTAAATTTGCATTCTTCTAAAGTGCCTGGACTGGTTTCACAGCAGAGAAATTTCCCACTGACTATGATTTTTCAATGGTCCAACTTTTCACCAAACTTGAATCACTTACAACCTGACTGGGTCTTCGTTTTTGACAGTCATGTCCTTTTTTTCAGGTAACTGTGATAAAGGACCCTGAGAGCGATGACTTTGGCTTCAGTGTTTCTGACGGCTTCTTAGAGAAAGGTGTTTATGTGAACATGGTCAGACCCGAGGGCCCTGCCGACAGAGCTGGGCTTCGATCTTTTGACAGAATACTCCAGGTAAACAGACACACAAAATATGTTCAACTACAGATTTACACTGAAGGAAGATGTGTTAAACCTGAATTATTCATTCCCGTACTTAACTTTATGGATAAATAGATTCATTTAAATATGGCATTAGCTGAGTGTGGTCACTTTAGAGCTCTGCAGCAGCTTAGATCAGTCAGATTTGGCAGACAGGAAGTCATTTTGTTTGAGATAAGCAAAGAACTTACGAATTCTTCGTAATCCTTTTAGTTTTCAAAATAAGGACGAAAACTCTGCTTGTACTATTTGCAAAAAAACACACTTGTGCTGCTCTTCTCCTCCATGCTCAGCGGGGTTAGAAAATAAAGCAAAAAGGTTCCTGAGCTGCTATTTTGATTGTTGATTGCTGCTGCTGACTGTTGATTGATGTTTTGGTTGCTGCTCTTCTGAAAGAAGCGTCTGTTTAAATTATAAAAACATAACGGATTGATTGGTGTTGAGTGTTTGCCATGACCTGTTGGTCACAGCATGCCTGTAGAAAAATGTGCATCAAGGTTTTTGCTCTACGGGCTCACCAAAGGATCTATGACCTGGATATTTCTGTGGGCGACCTGCGTGTCCCATACAGGTTTTTTTCCCAATGACAGCCGGTATGTACCTATAAGAGCACTTGTTACTAAAGCAAAACATTGAGGTCATGTTAGTCTAGAACTGCCCCCCTGGATCAGAGGTCCTCACCACCTCGCCTGTTGGAGTGTTTTTTCTGTTGTTAGAATAAATGTTAAAGTCCCTGCATTAGCTTGATATTGCTTGCAGCCGCCATCTCTGTCTGTCTTCAGGTGAATCACGTAAGAACGAGAGACTTTGACTGCTGTCTGGCAGTGCCGCTCATCACAGAGGCTGGAGACAGACTGGAGCTGGTCATCAGCCGGAACCCTCTAGCCCACGATGACCCGGAAAACAACAACACCACTTTGGATCACCCTCTGGATCTGTGACGCATGCAGATGCGGACAAACATCCACACACACATACTCACACTGCCTTCGCTCAGTCACCAAACATGGTAAATAATTAACTACAAACACACACTCCAACTGGTCCAAGAATATACAAACAGGTTTGCAATAATTCATATTGTACAGGGACTCCTTCTAGAATACAGATACCTTTGCATGCAGTCGCCCATTTACATCACGATGTACTGTCGTGCAGTAGTTTTTTCTTTAGAAATATTACATCACTGAAGGAAAAAAAAAAGCTTTTCAAGCAGAGGGTTGGGAGCACTTTAAATAACTATGACCTTTTTTTAAACAAAACTTAAAAGAACACATTTGGTTTATTCATTTTACAAGAATCTACTGTGCTGTTGATATTTGGGTAATCTGCCTTACAAAATCCAGTAGATGTCTGTAGAACATGTAGGTATGTAAAATGGAAAAAGACTACTTGAAGGTGGGAATTGTCTTCTAGAAGAAGGAGAAGACAAGCATTTAAAGAGAATAGTTTTATTGACATCTATAACATTGGTGATTCTGCTCACAGAGGCTGTGGGAAAAAACAAGACACCACTGCATTTCGCAGCGTCACCATAGCAACCCTGACATTAGGTATTTGTGCTATCAGCTAAGATCACAACAAAACAATTTAAATGGCATTTTCAATGCTAATTCTTTTTCCCTACACAAGAGGTGGGTAGATGTTAATGTTAAAGGTGCCATTTACAAAACTGTGTTGCCAACAAGAACACATCTATCTGTAGCATTAGAGAAGTTGCCAATTGTTTTGGTGCCAAAACCTGATACAAATTGGTCACTCTTAAGAATATCCATTTTTTAAATTGCAATAATGCTTTCAACTTTAATTGTTGTGCCTATTTACTGTAAGCATAGTGTCTCAAAGATGGTGACTTTAAAAATTACCCCCCCCCCAAAAATGACTCAAGTTTTTCAGGTTTCTCATGGGAGTGTCTGGGTCTTGCTCACTGTGTTAGTCTAAAGAAACTTCACAGTTAATGTATTTCTTAAGGTATGTCTTGATCACTGGCGTGTCCAACCCTCATGCAGTTGAGACCTTGTTTTTATGTAGTTTTCTGGGATCAGACCAGAAGGAGAACCTGACATTCCGCGGTAACATTTGTACAACATCTTCAAATGTCAGCTGAATTTAAACACACTTTTTTTTAATTCTTTGTGTTTCTTTTATAAAATCCTAGTTCAAAATGTTTCCAAACAAAAAACATCCCCACTTTAAAAGGTCTAGAAAATTCCACAAAAACACAATATATACTTAAATATAACAACCAGAAGACTTACAAATTTAGATAGACAACTGTTTTATTACATATAACAGCTAAATAGTAAAACATATTAAAATGAAGGCATTCATTAGTAATCTTTACCATTTTTATTCATGTTCATAGCTCGAGTCTCTCAAAAGAATGACATTTTTTTCTTTTTCTTAATTTGTGACATAGTGCATAAAATAGGGAGGCAACGTTTTGAAGCAATGTTTCTAAACCTCAAACTGTAAAGGCTTGGTTGATAGTATTATCGCTATAACATCAAATCAAGATAAGAGAAACTTGAGAAATCTCGTTTGAAAGCGCGTTAGGACAAGGCCACAAGACTTGGTCTTTAGATCCTCTGATTTTGTCACACATGCTTGTTTGAGCAGTGTTTTCATTGTAAATTCTGATCTTCATTGAATGACCTGCAATTCGAAAGCATTTGTTTAAATTAGTGAAATTGTTTTTAATTGTATTAAAGCTGCTCAATTTGACCTGAATTTGGGCAATAATTCGCTCCCTAGCTAGCTATGAGCTATGCTAAAACTAGCTTGGGGGCTACATACTGTAGGCTATTGGCAACATTATACCAGCCAGAAAGTCAGATTCTCATTGTTGTTACCATCTAGTCACAGAAGATAGCTAACATGTCTCTTTTTTAGTACATTTCTAAACTTTAAAATCCCAGGAACATGCAAGGAAATATCAGGGTAAAGGAGAGCATCAGCAAATGCGGAGACATTTAGGAAACTACGGAAAGATTGATGTTGAGAATTTTATTTAGACGGCTGCAAGCCGATGAGATACATTTCTAACCTGTCTCCCTTTTACTATTAAAGAAACACTTGTTTATATCTTTATTGTTTAGTTTTTGCTTGATTATGTGATAAGCTTTCCAACAAATGGAACAAAAAAATGTGGCAAGCTTAAAATTAGCTAAAAATGTTGGAGCTATAAACAACACTAACATATTTCATAAACTTCATTGGATTAGCAGTTTCAGACTCAGACAAGTTTTATTTTATTTTTTTTCGTCATACACGGGTAAGGATGAATATATTGTATAATTGACATGATATGACTACAGTTTTATTCATACATCCCTCTAACATAAAGAAATCAAGAAGAACCTCGCTGCAGACAAATGGTGCCATTATCACTCATAAACTAACCCAATAGTGTAAACATTTTGGTAAAAACTTTTACTATTTATTTTTTAAAAATCCCTTAGTTTCTAAAAATCTCAAAACCTACATCTTCAGACTTGCATATTTATCCTAATGAATTTATAATATTTATCTGAAAATCTTGGTCAAGAGTTTTTCTTTCACAGCTCTGTTCCTATATAAAAAAGACTTGGTGTCGTTTTGTTCCGGCCGAGAACAAACCACAATTAATTTCTTTTTTGTGATCATGTGTACAACAGATGACCGTTACATGTTTTGAAAAGGACAATGCCCACAGATCATTACTAAATCTGAGTCCCTGATTGCTCAAAGCTCCATGTTTTTGCGATATAGCATTTAAAAGTTTAACTGGTTGAACACCTCGTGTTTAAACAATGAATGCTCATTTTCTACGTAGAGCCAGAGACCAAACTTAAAAACTTGCATTGTGACGCGTGAGTGCAGGAGTTCTGTGCGAAAGCCCGAAACAAGAGATTACGTGCGTTTACATAGACTTTTCATTGGAAGTGGTCGCTTGAACGTTAGTCGACGTGGTCAGTGTGAACGTACCTTTAAGGTTGCCAGTTATTTTTTTTTTTTCCAAGCGACGTGGGGATTCTAATCACTGATGTCTGCAGTCAGATCCTCTTGAAAAAAAATCTCTATATATTTAGAAACATTGTTTCTCTACTACACTAACGTTTTTTAAACTTTGTTTATCGACTCATCCTGAAGTTGCAGAGTATCATAATAATTGGAGTCAGTGTACGAGTCTTCATAAAGTTTATTAGCAATGCCATCCAGAAATATAAGACTGATGGATAGACAAAAGTACAGTTGCTTTGCCAGTTAAAGAAGTTACTCAGATGTCCTGGTAGCTGAGCATGAAGTTGTCTCCTTTCAAATAATCCAGCTAGTGTCTAAACTGTAGCATGTTTTACAAGTTTCTGACAATCCTGCCAAGAACTCTTTGCTCCAGAAATGGGAGAATTAGGTGAACAGGCAGCTTGTGCCTCTCTGTCTGTCTCTGAACTTGGCAATGTGTAGTGAGTGCAACAAAGGGCTAGTGTTCAAAGATCACAAGGTAACAGTGGTCTGAGGTGTTTCTTTGTACCAACGCTGAGCACAAAAAACACATAAAACTAACTCCTAGCTATGGTCAAACATTTATAAGAAAATAAGCAGTGGATAGAAAAAAATGTGGCTTTTTGAAAATTCTTCTGATTTTACTTAAGTATACTTTGGTTTTTTTTTAATACCAACATGCTTTCAGAGTTTCCATTCTTGAAAACATATTTAAAATAAACAACATTAGTTCTTATTTACACTACATATGACTCTGAAACAATGTGGTTATAGAATTCATCCAAAAGCATGTGTGTGTGGCAGAAGAAGCCTCTTTTGCCTGGTGAAAATGTATGTTTCCATGTACGAATCTGATAGATTTTAGTATTTTTTCTCAGCATTTTACTGTGGATTTGTGTCTGGAAGAGTTTGTTGTTGTACAGTAATGTTGGTTTACAGGGCTGAAGGGTGTTTACACTCCCTTCTTAAAACCCTTCCAGGACAAGAAAAAAGTAAAATCTCAACACACTAGAAGAGGGGGGGAAAGGGATTTTTATCCAAGTGCTTCATATGAAGGAACAAGCACACTGTTGAATACCATGCACTGTAAGTATTTTCCATTGACAGTTGTACAAATTTACTGAGTCTGAGTGATTTTTTTATGCAATCAAGTGGAAAAAAGTATGATTTTTGTAAGGTAAAAAAGAAATAGAAGTTAAAAGCCTTCAAACATTTTATTTTGTGTATCTGTATGTGTGAGGTGTGGACAGGTGAGCTCCCAGTGTTTTTCTGGATTTGTGTAAAGCCCAATCTAGAAAAATCTAGGAAAGTGACTGTGAAAAGTAACAAAGAAAGCACAGAAGATTCATATTCACATTGCATTTTAAAATATATTTTTTTGTTGTCTCGTTTTTGCAATCATAAAATCAGCCCCTAGAAGCAACAATATGAGTGGATCAAACATTTTCCCTTTAATTTAAACAAGCTAAATGATCAATGTCACCTGCCTGTTTAAACACAACAGGCAAAGGCCTCAGCAAACCCTGAAGTGGATCAGATGCTAAACTGATGCAGTGCATCTCCTGTGACCCAAAGAGTCTAAAGTGTCCCTCTGAGAGGTTTGATCTCATTTAATGAGAACTTCGGCCAAAAAAACCAAAACACCAACCTTTATTAGTTTGCCACTTATCAGTTTTGTACAATAAATGTTTACACTTGATCATTTTATTGCTTATGAATTGTGTTTATGGATTCACACATGGTTGGAACATGTGGTTTAAAAAGCTGTTAGAACTCAGAGCTGCTTAACCATGAAGAGGCAGAGCACAGCTTTTAAGAAACTGATCGAGGCAATAGTTTCTGTTTGAAACATTCTTTTGAAGCAGTTTTGCATCTCTTCCACTTTAGCTTGTGAGGGGACCAGACTTTCCATGTGCAATAAGTTTCTCACTATAGTGGTGCAGATGGCTCTTTGAGTTTCTTGATTGGTCAGGAAATTCAAAATAGGGAATTTAAATAATTATGGTTGATTTACTTTAATGGTGCTATTAGCATCTAATTATGCTTTAATGGCCTTTTCCATTTGCGACAAATCACTTAAGCCAACTTTCAAACATGCTAGTTTGTAACCATTGTCTATATATAGAGAACTGGTCTAAGTGTGTGTGACATCACCCATAGAAAATGCCTTACTTCACGCGCTTGTGAAATGAAACAAATTCAGTCGCCATCTTGGAGCCAGTCGACAGTGATTGGTCCAAGTTGGTTTGAGTCAACATTTCTATGGTGTTTTTCAGCAAGATGCTAAGAAAAAGGTATCAGAGCAATAATGGTTATTCTGACAAATGGAACGTTAAATTGAGTAATAGCTGTTTTTTTCTCTGTCTTTCATCTATGGGATTTTGGCTAGCAGGTACTTCCTGTTTGGAACACAACGGGTGGAGGGGTGACTCAGTCCAGTTCTCTATATACAGTGAACATTAATGACAAAAGTTTTGATAGGATAATCTGAGTTTTTCATTGATGGAAAAACGTAAGAAAAAAAGTGATAAACCTTAAGTTCTGTTTATTCGTTTACAACATTTCCTTGTAGGTTTTGGAGGTTCTAAACTCTGCACAGAAGAAAAAAAATCTTCTTAACTTGTAATATTAAGTCAGCTAGCAAACAAGCTTACTCTGAGAAACCACAACTTATTTTCTTTTTGTGAAAATATTTACCTGACAAAGTCTTTCTTTTTTTCTTCAGTTAGCAAACTATTTATTGGACCTAATTTGCAAATATTTAACTATTTATTTCGCTGTCCTGGAACACATTTTGTGGCCAGAGCTTCCAGCCAGTTCTAACTATGACTGCACATAAGAATTTTTTTACGTCTTTCCCTTGTATGATGGTGACAAAACATTTGTTTGCATAATGCCTGTGATTTCTATGTTTGTTCTTGTTTTTTTTAATAAATATATTAACATGTCAGTTGTTCATGGGATTTCAGTTTGGGCTGTTTCTTGTATATGTTGCTGGTGCGTACCTTTTTGTGTGTAAAACTATATTCCATGTAATATAATATTTTTCTATGAAAATAATACTCTTATTGAACAAGGGAAATAAAAAAAAACATGTAAGATAAAATTTAAAATGTATAACTTTGCTGTTGTCATCCTGCCCCGCCCCCTCTATTTTCTATGGAACAAAAAATGTACTATACTCATTACCAATGAAAAAGACGACAAACAAAAAATAAAATCTCATATTTTTTTGTGTGAGTAACATTGTTTTAATTTTATATATTGGATGGATGGATGGATGGATGGATGGATGGGGCCAATAAGTCTAGTTTCATAGTAATACTGTTCAGCTTCAAAAAGTTCATGTTTCTTGGCACAGGTCAGTCACAGCAAAGAAGAATTCTAGACTAAAAATGCAGCTCAGAATGGACAACCAACGGCATACATTGCACTTTACTACTTTCCTTGAAGTCTCAAAGTGCTATACAGTTACTGTCACATTCACCCATGAACACGTACATACACACCAGGCATTTGGCGTGCGTCAAATGCACATGCTAAAAAATGCTTGGCCCTGGTGTTCTACTGCAAAAGCAGGGTGGGGTTTCTTACTGTACTACCAAATCCGAGTCCCTGAGTCCCTAAAAGTTTGACCTGGTATAACTTGCAACGCGCGTTCAATGGCTGCATGTTATGTACTTGAAGCCTGAAAACGGTCATAAAAACTTGCTTAGCTAAGCATGAAAGCGAGAGTTTTAAACTGGGAAGTCCGAAATGCTCGTTTACAAGTATTTACATAAACTTTTCATTGAAAGTGGTCGCTTGAACGCAAGTGTGGTGTGAAGTGTAGCTTTACACTGGAGCCAATCTATAACCACCAGGAGCAAAATGGGGTCCAGTGTCTGGCAAGACGACACTGACACATGGGCGGGCAAGGCAGGACCTAAACCTGAGATCTTCCAGTCAGAGGTTGAACGCTCTGGTTTTGCACCATGGCCGCCTAAAAAGAACAATAAATGTATATTCTCTGACCACATCAGTTTGTTGTCAAACACAATCTGATGTATTTATATGTTTCCTCTTCATCCACTCATCCCACCGCAGATGCGGGGTGGTCCACACCCTAAATCAAATGTCACCTTTTTTTTGGCTGCTCCATTATCCCTTTCTCTTAGCAGCTGGCCATTGCAAAGATCAATTGTTCAAATTGCATTCCTTCTTGGACATCAACCAGAGAAGATGAGGAGCTATAATACACATCTAGAACCTTAAGAAGTGAAGTAGCATCAGTTGTTGTCATTTTAAAGACTGCTTTTAAGGCTGTCTGGTTCTTATGGTGATTTGGGAGGAACTTAATCTGTTTTGCTATAATGTAAAACCAAGGAAGTTGTGTGCTTCTTTTCTGACTCAGATAATGAGATTCTCTGTGATCCCTCATTCGGAAATTGGAACCGGTTGCTCTGAATCTTTGTTTACTAAAACTCCCCTTCCATGTCAATCAAATTGAATGCATTTCCCCCTTTTTTCAGCTGTTGCACAAACAAGGGAGAAGTTGACGGTGCCAAAGTGTAATTTCCTGGTTTAAAAAAATATTTTTGTCACACTTGAGGGAAATACACCTTTGCTTATTTCCCAAACACAGATTTGGAAGTTCTACATAAACTGTTACACAAAGCATCAAGGAAAATTCAAAATCTATGGCAATATAATTTTATCTTGAGTGCAATATTGGCAACAGCAAGAAAAAGTAGGAGTTGAATAATTTAAATGCCTCAAATTTAATAAATGCCTCAGTGCTTCTGATGGTGCATGAGTGTTTTAATTACCTCCCTCAGGCATGAGACAGTGACCACACTGACAGACATTAATTATGTATTGTCCATAAGCCAGTCTGAAGTAAAGATGGATTCCAGAAAACACATTCTTAGAAAATCCTTACTTAGTCAGTCTTTGTTTGGCTTATATTGGTTAAAATATTGGTAGCTTTTATTATCGTATATCAAAAAAGGTTCAAGAATTCTTAGGATGTTTGGATCAACGCTGCACATTTATGACTCTTGTTATGTAAATCACTAACTGTATGCTTTCATAAATTGAAAATGCCTGTCAGTGTTATCAGACCATCTGGATAATCCAGAAGAAGTTTGGGAGAATTTCCTCTAGTCAGATGAAACCCATGTTTGGAGCGGAACAAATGCTGAGTTGTATCCAATACTATTCCCATTGTGAAGCATGGGGGCAGGACCATCATGCTTTGGGGCTGCTTTCCACAAAGGGGCCAGAAAAACTGATCTGAAATAGGGAAAGGATGAGTGGGGCCATATATAGAGAGATTTGGGGCAAAAATCTAATTTAATCAGTGAGATCACTTAAGATGAAAAGTGCCTAGATCTTTCAGGAAGACGATGATCCCAAGATCTGCATGGAAGAAAGGACCAAAACAGAAGCTACAGTGAGTGAAAAACGTGTTGTTTACAGCAAGTATTACAGCAAGTTTCGTTTCAGCAACATTTCCTGTAGATCTATAGGTCTACAGGAAATGTAAATCAATGACAATTATCAACATTTCCTGTAGATCTGTAGGTCTACAGGAAATGTTTGACCTCAGAGTCACTATGTAACAAAGAATTTTTAGATAACATGCTGGGTCTCCTGTTATTCCTTCAACAAATACAATTATGACGTGTATAAACTACAATCAACACACGGCTTTTTGTTTCAGCTTGTTAGCTCTTCTGTGGTGGTCTGTAGTATCTAACATGAGGAAGAAGCTTATGTTTAGTCAAAGTGATCAATAGACTAGAGTTATCTGGCACTTCTGAATCACATTCCCGAGATGAGAAAAGGATCAAAGATTAGACTTAACTATAACTTTTTTCCATTGGTGACCTCTTGCAAGTCATAGAAAAGGCTCAAATTTGCATTTGAAACAAACTGTTAATTCACTGCTTTCCAGTTGGTTTAGAAAAAAGAAACGCTGTCAGACAGATGGAGCCATAAAGGGAAAATTCGAGTCTGGGAAAATTAACTGTGTTCAATACCCAGCCTCTATTAATCAGCTGTACGTCTGAGTCAGTACCCCCCTTGCTGTGAAACGGATGCTTGGGTCATAATATTCCATAAACCAGTGCAGCTTTCAGGGACTCACATGCTTACTATCATCATTTTAGGGCAAAAAAATTGGCCCTGAAGGAACTTTTTTTTTCCACTGGTGCCTTGTTCTAGTTGGGTGTTTACGTACTGGACTGGTTGTTATTGTGGGATGTAAAATGCATGCTTATGGTGCTTAAATGATCAATATATAAAATATCAAAAAAAAAAAAAAAAAAATTTCTGCTTTTCCAAGATGGACTTGGCAATATGGTAACCTTATGGTGGGCAAAGGCTTCCCTGTTACTCGCAAACACCTTTTCCAATCTGTAAAAACAAACCTTTGAAGAACCTTTTGGTTTATCCAACAAAGCATGTTATCAGTTGGTTTTCCTCAGCAAATGTGCATTAAAGGCACAAGCAAATTCCATCTTTGTTTCCGTTCCCTTTCCCTAAATTCAGTTCACACGGCACCCTTTAGGGAGGATCATTCCTGGTCTAGAGTGGACTTTTAAACCGCCATTGCTGAACAAAAACAAGAGTTAAGTGTCAATCCTACCCGTGTGAAAATGTGTCAGAAAAAAGAAACTCCCAATTAATGGCAGTAAAGTTAAAAAATATATATAAATCCACTAAACTTACCAATTACTGCAGGCAACAGTCTCCAGTCATGATTTCTTCTGTAAGGGCAAAATTGACAGCAGAGGCTTCAGAGACATGAACGTCAGCTTAATAATGCAAGTCAAAACGGAGAGAAAGCTCAGACACACTGGCCTGAACTTACTTTATGGTTGTGCACTGTATGAATATTGCTAATTGAAATTTGTTGCATATCTGTGTTTACAGATTACATGAGATATCCAGTTTGCTTTTATTTTTCAGAGAAATCTGAGTGAGATTTCTCAAACAATAAGACACTGAACAATAAATCAATTTAACAGTAAAGAGAGTAAGTGTTCAGTTGGGGGTCAGACATACTGTACGGCGATAAGCTGGGTAAGACAGAGCATGCAACTACTGGACCGAAAATCTGAGGAAAGAAGTAAATGAAAAGACAGTGTCAGAAGTAAAGCAATCTCAAGTGTTTATGATGGAAAAATACACCTAAGTGGCCTTTTCAGATTAAAGCCTTGCTCACTGTTTTTGAGTTGTCTGGGCCCATGGAGGGAGAAGTGGCCACATCTTAAGGTGAGTGCAGGTGTGTCTCAGCTCCCTTGAAGCTGGTGTAGCCACCTCAAGGGAGGTCATGAAACGTACCATTGTCCTGTGTGTGTGGTGTCGTGAAACATTTGTAAGACATATGGTGCCCTTTCGCCACAGGCCAGTTGTTGGTGGGCGCCCTGTGCACCTCAGCATCACTTCAGACCCTGCTACGTTCACGTTCATGGCCTACCACTACTTGGACGAGCTGCAGTTGTTCTCAATCGTTTCCACTGACAGTTGACAAAGGAATCTTTCAATAAGCACTTCTTAAATGTCACATTTGGGCTTGCTCCTGACAGTGACCCATTGTCACAAATATTGTTTGATTGTATATGCCTGTGGCCAAAGAAAAAAGGACAATAGCTGAACGTTGGATGTGAGTGAGTCCTTTTAGCAATGTAGTGGATATGATCCTGTTATCTTTCTTCTTCAAACATTTATGCTAAGGGGGTTTATTCTCCATGTTTATTTCCACTTTTACAAAAAGTGGTTCTGTCAAAGACTGCTGACTAATGTTTCATTCATAGATGCAAGCCTGCAAAAAAGAAATTGTAACTATAACTATGACTTGATACAGCAGCAGGAATATTTTAGCAAAAGGAATGTTGTCTTAAAAAAAGTCTTTAACCCACAGGGCTACATTTCGCCGTTTTTTTCAGATTTTTAAGTAATGTTTTTATTTTCCTTTTTTCTTCTAAACGCTGTTAATTGCTGCTATAATATTTAAATGAATTTATCAGTGACACACAAATGAAAGGATAAAGAGAAATGTTAGTCTTTTCATGAAAAACATATTTTTAAATTGTTTCAAAAGATAAAGAAAAAACTAACACTGCCTGCAGTCCATATACATATCTGATAACGCTGGTATGCATGTAGCATTAGATTCTGAAAAAAAAAGTATGATGACTGAAGTGGCATAAAAATGAGAAAGAATCAATCAATCCCACACTTGACATGTTTGTAAGGTTTTTATTTGCTGCTTTGTCTTCGAGATGGAAAACTTTCGTAATATTTCTTCTAGACCACCACAACAACAGTTAAAGAAGCTTCAGAAAACATCATGAACTGGATTCATTTTAAAGTTTGTGAAGAACCAAAACGGGATTAGATGAGACATCTTTTGTTTATTTTTTTTATTTATTTTTCACAACATCAAAAATGCTGAAATAAATATCAGCAGGCAGAGAAACAGTGGCCTTTTGTGGCAGTGTTGCTGTATCACCTTTTCTGTTAAAAACAAGTTTAAAAAAATGTGGAAAATTGTGGAAAAACTGCAGAATTTTGGTAATTCAATAGTCACTTTATGATTAGTGCATTTTTTAACCACAACAGTAAAAAGTGATTTAAGCAACATTTTTTGGGAGCTAAAATCATTTGAACCCTGAAGTTTTAGTATTTAAAACCTTTTTTTTTTCCTAATTCATGAATCGTTACAACCTCTTTGAAGGAAAAGATGAAAATTAAACTAAGTATTGCACATAACCAATCTTAGCTTTCTTTGCACTTTTTGGGATCATTGGTTGCAAATGTCACACCAGAGACAGAGGTTTCAGTTTATACTATTTGGAATACGAAAGGCATATGTGAGACACACAATCAAGAGTAAAAGAAAATTGAAAAAAAAAAAAAAGTGAACAAAAGAAGACAAAAAATAAAACAATCTATTCATTTAAGCTATAAAAAAAAAAAAAAATCAAGACCTTCACATATTTAACATTCAGCGGTAAAACTTGTGCACTTTCTAATGCTTCAGTTCTGTTGTAAATCATCTTTGAGAAAGAAAACATAAACACTCAAATTAAAAAAATATATATGTTGGCTTAGGTTAACAGGTTTACATCAGCTAACAGAACATGGAGTGTAAGATAACAGAGGGGCTTATACATGTGTAAAACAAAGAAGCAGAGTGAACTCATGAATTACTGCATTGTGTATAAACTCTGGTCCTTATATTCCTGTCAAAAGAAGGAATATAGCAAAGGAGCTTAGGAAACATCTGACCGACTTGGGTTTGTTTTTAGTCCTTACAACACACTTATATTTCAATAACTGACAGTTGTGTTTTAAATGACTTGTTTATTTTATTTACTACGCTGTTAGAAGGGATAAATCTTTGTATACCCAGCAGTTCAGCGATGTACCGAATGTGTCTGAAAAATTAAGGTTGTTTTTTTTTTTTAAACAAATTCTTTTTTTTCAACTTGAAAAAATGTCTGAGAAAGGCAAAACTTAATCTGTACAAAAGTCAAGTAATAAAATTAAGCTTTGAGTATACAGTTAACTGGCAGGTTATATGTAGAAAGATGAGTTTGATAGGAAAAGTTGTATGAAAATAGATGTCTGCTATGGATTTTGTTACACAAATCCCTTTGTAATGACAAAATCACTTATTTCCACAAAAAAAAAAAAAAAAAAAAACTCAAACTTTAAAATTAAATGAGGCCTTTTTGTTGAGTCTTTTAGGAACTGGTTGGTCATATTGACTTTATTCAGACACACCCATTGAGTGGCAGAACACAAAGTTTTACAGATATTTATATTTGTGGTTTCTTCATTTAACTAGTTTTTACTTTAAAAAAAGGCTAAAGAAAAAGATGCAAGATTTTTTTGTGTTTTTTACAAATTAGCAGCAAACACTTTAGCTAGCTGTTGTCGTCTTTTAGCTAGCATTGTCCATAAGCTGAGGCAGGCTTGTTACAAAGACCAAACACTCATAAAGGAATGAAGCAGGTTGGTTAAAACCCTGCAGAGTGGCAGAGAGGTAAGTTTTGCTGCCATTTGTACATGTATGTCAAGTCTTGCTCAAACATCAATGTTATGGACTGTCAGTGAGAGATGCTTCAGTTAGAAAATGCTAAAACAATCCAAGCTCCCTAAAAAAAACATATAGCTTCTATCATATTAAATTCAAAATGTTTTACCAGTGTCTTTTTGCCACTTCATGGGTGTGTACTTTAAAAACAGCTATATGTTTTGGCATTCCGCTGCTATACAGTTGAAGTCTAAGTACCCTGAATAAAAAGTTTGATTTTTGGCCCTGAAAGAAGTTTTTTAATCATTTTACAGTTTTAATGAGTACTTCTGGTTCATTTAAAATTCTGTCTTCTGAATTAATGGCATTAATAGCTTAATAAAAGCAGATATGATAGCTCCACTTGTAGCTCTTTGTCCCCACCTATAAACAACAACAACAACGTTTATGCAGTGTTGCAGCAGATAAAAGCCGTAGAGAAAGGCTCCTGAGTGTGTGATCGCTGGTGACATATATGGAGAACTTGTGAAATTGTGAAAGCAACATATTACTAAGTCTGATCTCAATTGTTAATAATTACTACCAATACAAATAAAGATGGAAGTAGTTTTGTGTTCTAGCCTGGTTAAAGCCAGCTGCAGTGGACAGTATTGAAGCCCTTAAGCTCAATGCAGGGCAACTTCTTCATGCTGTGAAAAACTGTTGTGGATTTGATATTAATCATTAACAACTAAAGGATATGTCTGTGTTTTCTGCTAAAAGCTTAAGGCAAATCCAAACAGATTTACATGAGTTAAACAACAACTTTTATTTATCAAAAAAAAAAAAAAACAATAAAAGTGCAATATGTTTACTACATAAATACTCATTTTTGGTTTTGAATGGACTCCTTTTAAATTATTGGCAGTCTCAGCTAAACCTATCTAATCCTTGGAAAAAAAAAAAAAAAAAAAAAAAAAAGAAATCCTAGCGTGATAACTTGTATTAGACAACTAATTCTTCATGATGATAGGTATTCAAGAACCATGAGAAGTCTACATTCTTTATCATTCTCCTGTTTGAACAGTAAATGTTGGAAAAAAAAAAAAAAAAAAAAATCACCCTGACTGGTGTGTTGCCACTTTTCAAATTCCATAAAATTCCTAGATAAAAAAGGTCAATTTGAAATCTGGTGAAACTGCTTTAACACATCACATCAGAACTTCCAGCAGTGGACTAAAAATGCCCCGCCTGACTAAAACTGCCAAAATCAACTCCAATACGAGCAAGATAATAATTTCTGTTATGATGGTATGGAGGAACTGCTCCTCCGACAACAGTTTTTGTTATTTTTTGTATGTATGTGTGTGTATGACAAATAGGTTAATAATCAGGCTAAAGGAAAAGCTGTATGAAGATGACTGCCAATGTAAATGTAAGATTGGTAAAACAGCATAGTATTTTCACTAGATGAAAGTGTTCCTTCATCTCGGCAAAACTACAGTAATTCAATAGAGAATAACAGTAATAACATTCATAATAATAATAAAAAAACTCTAAACACTGACAGAGGCAAGATAAACTAATAATGTTAAAACTTCCTCTGTAGGGTATAAAACAAATTCAATCAAAAACTTGAAGCCAAGAGTGCCTAGTGCAGTCACTAATGTTCTGTAAACTGGCCTAGGACAGAGAAAGTTAAGGAGATAAATATAGATAGACTGATAGCTACTACTGTACAGTACGCCACAGACAACACAAGCAAGGGTTCAACCTCCACACTTCAAATCCTCTCAGAAACCCCTCTATGTGCGCAAATCGATTCCCAGACGCTGCCTCAGTGCTAGTGTTTTCTCACCAGTTAATGACTACAGGGGGATGGGAGTACTAGTGCAAAGGTGAAAAGATCAGGATTCTGTTTAGAGAAGGGTTATCATCTGTTTTCGTGTTGAGGACATTTTTAGATTAAGATTTGCATTTGCTTTTCTTGTTTATGTCTTAAAGTAATGTGTAATTCTTCAGTATACTCAAAGACAACACTTCTTGACATGTAAGAGGTGGACAAGTGTCTCCACCGGTTACAGCGTTGTACGTCTCAGCTTGTATTTGTCCTCAACTGACATCAGAGTTCAAATTAGAAGGATCCTTACATTTGGACAGAACTTGATTCTTGGGAAAAGTCAAAGAAGACTACAGGAAAGTAATTCACAAACTAGAACTATCTGTAGTGCCCGCATCTTTTATAAAAACAGTGCCTGAACTGAACACACTGGAACAGAATAAGCCAAAGCTGGACTCTTTGGCACTAACCCCCCAAATACAAGCACCATGTTGACAGTAAAATACACCTCCCACCCCCCAAAAAACATCTTTTTTTTTTTTTAAGTTGGCAAGAAAAAAGGTTGGTTGATGCTAGAAATCAATGATTACTCTTCCCCCTTTTTTTAAACGACAGATTATCTGTGAAAGCAGCTGGTGGAACAAACAGGTCTGCCAGCACATGACCAGATGTTGTTGCCAAGTTGCTGCACTGTGAGATGCAAAGTCACATGAAACTATGAACAGAGAGAAAATAAACCGCTTGCTAGAAGCTCCAACAGACCTAAAATGTGATTTTTCTAATCCACTTTTGACGGCCAAAAACCACAGGCTTTCATCCAAGGTATTCCTTAAAGATTTGAAATGTGAACTTTTTCCTTAAAACCCTTTTTTTAGTCCACCAGAAAGACAGACGGACGGACAGCTAGCAGTAAAAGCATTTTTAGAGGACAGAGAGGAGAGGAGAGCGATCTCATGGAGATCCTCCACCTCGTTCCTTTACATCATGGTTTCTACGATGGTGTGGGTGGGGGCCTTCATCAGAAAACCCTTGTTTCCGTTGGGGTCCAGCGGTACAGTGGTATCCTTGGGACTATGGTGGTCTGCGGGACGGGAGCTGGCGCCGCCACGAACTGGAGCTGCTACCGCCTTAATCCTCTGCAAGACAGAAGAATGAATGGAAGAATTTGAGATGAAGATGAAATAAAACCACAGAGCTCACAGGGCTCTAGACTAACGCTTGTCACTGGTTGCACCAGTTTGCCCAACATTCACAAATGTTAGGTGCGCCTCCATTTTTTATACAGTTGCTTTTGAAGATATTTAACGATTTGAGTTTGTCGTGGAAACGTGACCGCTATATCCTGCTTAACCTGCTTTATCCGTTTCAGGGTCACAGGGTTGCTGGATCTCGTCCCAGCTATTGTTGGGCAAAGGTAGCCAGCCTGCTGCAGGGCATACCAACATACACTCCCATGTGCACACCTAGGAACACTTTAGAGTAACCAATTAACCTATGAAGCATGTCTTTGGACTGTGGGGGGAAGCTAAAGTGCCCGGAGATAACCCATGCATGTTCTCATAAAACAATCAGGGTGCAAAAAATTAAAAACCACAATGGATTGGTGGCACTGCGGTGCAGGTTGCTGCTTCTGTTTGGGCTGTTTGGTTTTTATGGGACCTGCTCTGACTGATTAGAATGGTTTCAGAGAGAAGCACCACTGCTGTGAATAAGCAACTAAAAGTTGCAGTTGTTTTTTATACCTCAAGGACTGGTGCAACTTTACATTTTGAGACTATTCATCATTCGGAATTTAGGTTGCCACCAAACTGGTAGCACGCTTCAGCAGCGGCTAAGATTTGGACCAAGAGAGTAATGATGCATAGAATGAAGTGTAAATATTTTTAGATAAAAGTTGATCCACCAACCTCAATGAGCGGCCCATCAGATTGAATGATCTTGATAACCACCACCATAGGGATACAGATCATGGACGCCAAGGCCAGAGTCCAGCCGATTCCAACGGCCCAGTCAGGATACTGGTACACCTTATTGTACGTTAATGGCTTGTATTTGACCAAAGAGAAGATAAAGCAACCCTGCAGTGGAAAAAGTTGAATTCCAAGTCAAGAGCGAGATCAATTTTATTTATACTCGCAGGGAAATTCAGTTGTAAGAGTGGCATTATAAAAAATAAAAATGCACAATATACATGGGGAGCTCTTACACTCTTACAGATATGTACAAATTCCATTAGGCTCACATTTAACTACTGGTAAAAATCATTTTCTCCCATATTAAGAACATAAAACTAAACTGAAGGGTTTTTGAATTAAGAGATAAATATATAATGCAAGTACAAAGTGTGAGATTTTGTGATTTCTGTAGTGTGCATGCTTCTAGACGTGTGAGCAAAAAAGGGCCTTACCATGCACAGTAAAGGAGTAACAACAGTCCAGCTCCACTTCATCCATGGATTTGGTCTGTAGCCAATCATGTCCTCAATCGCATCATAAAAATTATCAACGCCTGGGAAAACAGCAGAGTAACTGAATCCATCTGTGCGACTTCACAGTTGCAAACAACAAAGACGTACATTTCAGGAGGTTTAATGCTAAAGAGAAAAATGAACAAACCCGAAATTAAAAGTCATCAGTAAAAATAACATAACTATGTAGTAGATACTTTACATAACTGAGCTATCAGGGCCACAATGCAATTTACAACTGGGGATTGATCCCGTTTGGATTTGGCCTGGTGCCATACTGGTACTTTAAAACAAAACAGATGTAAGTGATTTTAAGCTGTATGTGTTAGATTTAACCCTCTGAAGTCAAACCTATATTTGCTGCTTCTTTTAATATATCAGCCAACTTTTTTTCCATGAGCACATGCAACTAAATCCCAAAAGATTGTTTTAAACAAAAAGTATTTACTGAAATGTGCAAAGATTGTAACACAAACATTACTGGAGAAAGCTATGGTTTATTAGCACTAAATTAACATTATTGGATACTTACCATAAACCCAGGCAACAGCTACACATTCAAAGAATGCCACCCACAGAAGGCACACACCGCTAGCTGCATAGTAGTCAAACAGCTGGAAAACATACATGCCACCCTGAGGAAAAACAACCACAAACAGTCAAGCTTTAAGCTGCAGTACTTTCTGAGAAGATGTTACACAGTTAACCTTTGAATTTTAGTTTAGCTCCTGTTCTGTTTTTTTACCCAGTCAAAAGTCAAAGTTTCCATTTTCATGTAGTTAAAACATGACTAATGCCTGGGAACACTTCGATCAAACTGAGGGCAGGAGAAAAACAGAAGTGTGCTGTTTGTGGGAAGGGGATGTAAAATCCAACTTCTGTTTTTGGTCCTCTGTGTACTTCCCTGAGGGTACATATACAGCAATGTTTCAAGCTACTTAACACAATCAACCCGAGAAGGATAAAAAAAAAAAAAAAAGCCTAAAAGTGGGATTGAAATATCTAACAATAATATCTACGCTTTTCTGATCATCTGAGCTTGATGAAGTGTCACACACAGTTTTCTCTTTTAAATGGTAATGATTCCCACCAAAGGTTACAGTATTTCCTTTGGTTCTAAAGTTATATGCAAAAACCAGTTGTTGCAAACAGGAGGTTGTGTACATAACAAACAAAAAGAAAAAATATATTGAAACGGGTCAACTTGTGTTATAAAAATGATGTTCCCTTCCTTTAAAGACTTTCTGACACAAAGACATGTCCTTGTGTCCTCACATGCACTGTGACAAACGTTAACAACCATGGAAATGCTAAAGTTAAATCAGGCTCTACCACTGCCAGAAAAATATGTTGTCATGGGAACAACAGAGGGACAAAGAGTGGGAATAAATGTGACTGAGAGACATATCAGGAAATCACAGAAACAGTGTCAGGGAGACAGAAATAAAGCAGAAGGTAAATACGTTTGGGGAAAAGATTATAATATATTCAAGAATCCTTTATATTTAAAAACAAAGTAAATTCTGAAATAGACACATTTAAAGACATAAACACATACATTTATGTATTCTACACACTTATGCAAATTAACTGGGGGGGGCTTCTCTCTTCTTAACTTGCATCTGTAAATGTGACTGCAGATATTTTTCTATTAACCTTGATCAGCTGTCTGTGGGAGGGGCCAAGTCACTGAGTGTCCACAACCCTTAATAATTTTAGAAAAAATATTTAGCTGTACTATTAGCTTTCTGTAAAAAAAAAAGTATTCTAACAATCAGAATCCAAAATGTTATTTTTAATTTGTTGCAAGAATTTTACATTCTTTCAACAAATTGTTTTTGTCGCAATTGTCAAACTTGTCAGTTAAAATGTTTCAGCTTAGAAAAGAGTACACTAGTAGGATCCATTTCCAGAACAGTAATGAGAACAATGGTTTTATTTTGAAAGTTAATATGCTGCAACTCTTAATCTAGAGAGGCAACTTTGACATGCATCACACACCGCCACCTGCGTATTACTTTCCAAATATTTTGAAATGACTTCTGGCTTTTCAGATTTCCTGAGTGAACCAGGGTTGCAGCACAGAAAACTGTAATGTATTAAATTGTCTTTGCAAGGACCACATGTAAGTTCAAGCCTGTAACTTTTTGTACGACCTTTGGCAATAGTTGTGTTTTATTTATAAAAATGTGATTTTTTCCAGACTTGAGGGAGAAGGCAGTGAATGGAATTGGAAAATAAAAATTAGGCCCACAGCTAAAAATACCAGAGAATGGAAAGGAAGTTCTCATGACTTGACGGTATAAATAGCCTGCCATTATTTCTCAAGGGATTAGCACTAATAGAAGCTTGAAAACTGTTTTTCATGAGAGTATCAACTGTGAAAGAAATCAATCTTTATTTGTTTAGCAATTTTCATATAAAAAATAACACAAAGTGCCGTAAACCAAACCAAAACAAATAAATATAAAACCAGCACAAAATTAAAATAGAGTCCCGTCCCCCAAACCTGTACACAATCCACCACCCTTTTTACACCTCCCACCCCCTAACTGATGGAGATGGATAATGGGAAATGGGCTGCGAAAGTAAATTTGTTGTTCGAAACGCTAATAGCGGAGCCTCAATCTCTGTGTATAGCTGCATAGCCAGCCAGTTGCAGCATCATAGGTGGGGACCCACCTCACCACAGCTAGGCGGCGATGCAGGTCGCCATCCAGAGCTGCAGCGGCTGAACACCAGCCGACCCAGAGGGGGAGAACTGGACTTTTCTAAAATCTTACTTAAAAAAGGCAAGTTGGAAACTGGTCTGCAGTTTATAAAAACTGTAGAATTTAAATGTGTTTTTTTAGTAACAGTTTCACCACTGCAGTAGGAAAGCTGCCTGTCTGAAGAGAGAAGTTCATGATATTTAAAACCTCA
The DNA here is from genome assembly GCA_014656515.1 of Oryzias celebensis. Taxonomy (NCBI): domain Eukaryota; kingdom Metazoa; phylum Chordata; class Actinopteri; order Beloniformes; family Adrianichthyidae; genus Oryzias; species Oryzias celebensis. The sequence goes on from BNCR01000005.1 coordinate 13,239,229, forward strand.
CTCTCAAAAGATCAGTCACATGATTTAAAAAGTGATTTGGGGATGGGATCTAAAAAACAGGTCGCTGGATTGACTTGGGAAAAAACTCGACCAAGTGTTACAGCTTCAGCCAGGTGCTCAGACTTGGCAGCCTGCTGAAGTGGCCCTGAGGGGACGAGCCCCAAAACAAAAACAGTCAATGGACATCACTTTAAAAAAAATTTAAAAGTTTGAGAAATGCCTTTTTAGTCATTTCAGACTCTCGTCAAGATGCATCATTATCACCCACATGTAAAATCAGTCTCCTGACAGAGGAAGAGAAACAACGCAGCAATTTCTGGCAGTTTCTCCAGAAAATATCCAGAACCGTGGCTCCCAGAAAACAATGCGTTACCGTGTTAAAGAAGCAGACCTTCCTTATTATGGAGTCCCCAATTTACTCATGCAGTTGTCAGTGATGATCAAAGATGTGCTTCACAAACTTAAACATTCGCTTTATTTTTTTTAATTTAAAAGTAGCTTACGGTTGCATGTGTAAATGATGCTTTTATAGCCCTACTTTGTGGTAAACATAACAGATGAATAGGTTTCCTTTTCCAATTCTCTTACCTTTGTAACCATTGTGAGGCCAAACAGGTAGCTCAAGCAGCAGATGATAGCGATGAAGACCTCTCTGCGGTAACCCTTCCTTAGGAAGGACGGATACAGATCCACCAGTGATGTGATCTGCCCTTCCACCTCCACAAACTGCAGAGGAATAGAAAGGAACAATCACTGAGAGTGCCGTTTTTCTACCAACAGTAGGACAAGCTCAGTTATTCTTTCAAACAAAACTAGATTTTGATTCGCACTGTCAAAGAATGTTCTATTTTCAAATGCATTTCATTTATGAGGCACACCAAACTATAAGGCTCATTAAGCAAGACAAAAGGGTCAGATCAGTCCATCAGTCAGTCAGTCAGTCAACTGCATTCACAGTAACTCTTGTACTTGTTTGTAATGCTACACTAAGCTACGTTAGAAGTGTGAAGCTGCGTCCATGCCGAACACGTGCATCCATGCATCAGAGCGGACAGTTTCCATGTTATGACAATGGCACAGAAGAGACTCGAGGTCCAGCAGCGCGATTTGAGCAACATGATTAAATTATTAAAAATGCAATAAATTCTCACATTATTTTAAGTTGGTCCGTTTAAATCGGAACAAAAAGTACCTGAAATCTCACATAAGTTGGAATCTTTGACTTTGTTGTTCATTAGATTTCTTCATGGAGAATTTTAAACATTCATTTAAACATCAAAATGTGAAACTGATCTAGCCAAACAATACGAGTCAAACCATGATTTTCAGGCATTTTTCAATCCTCACTTGTTTTGTAAGGATGGATTGTGAAGGAGGCTCAAAGGCTGTGCCTCATTTCTTTCCTTGTACCAGTTTATTTTCATCAATTGCTTCTACACTTAGCCAAGCAATGATTACATTTCCGGCAGTTCTTGTCATCTCTACTTCTACCAACCTGACTGTCGAGGCCAAGCAGCAGCAGCATAACAAAGAAGAGAATTGCCCAGAGTGTAGGGATAGGCATCATGGTAACCGCCTTGGGGTAGGCAATGAATGCCAAGCCAGGACCTGTGGAAAGGGTAAGAGCAGACAGAAGGGGGTGGGGGAGGAGCAACATTAGTATCATATGATAAGCTCATCTGATTTGCAACCCTGCAAGGTGGAGGGTAGGGGGGTAAGCTTGGAAAAACAATGCTTAAACGTAAACTTGTGTTTTTAGCAGAAATAATGGGACAAACCATTCTATGTGTAGTTTGTACTTACAAAAATCAAAGCGCAATCATGAAAAAACATGTGTTTGGTGTGTCTAATATCATCTAATATTTTTACTTACCTCTGTTTGGCAGCACATTATGATAGATTACAACTGCATACACTCAAAACATGACAGTTTTACATTATTTACACTCACATAGCAAGACATTTTTCCATCAAAGCAGTAAAGGAAAGCAGGGATTGTTAAAGAACATATGAAAGGCAGTTTCACATGGAAAGGTTTATTATGTAACTGCATCTCTGCGGAAGTAAACCAGTTATGAGGGACAGCTTGAGGCATACTGGATGCATGCACAGTATAAGTGACCCTAAACAAAACCATATCAAACATTGCATAAATGATTGAACCATTGCCTCAGTGACTTGAAAATGTAAAGCAGACGTGATAGTTTGAGAGAATACTGTCAGAGAATCAGTGCCTACGTCATTCCAGCCATTTTGCATCCCTGAACGATGTAAAGACGACTTTTACTTTGAGGAATGCAAAATGACAGTTCAAAAACAGCAGCAGATACAAAGTGAGTGGGGGAAAAAGCAATGGCTTCTTCTTTTTATTATATTTTCTGTAATGAGATACAAATTTAAACTGATACTGCATCACATACGCAGAAGCCAAGGAACAATAAAGCAGTATAAAACAGCAAAACAGCATTGCAGTTAATAAAAAGATGTACCAATATTCTTTTTTGTTGCAAATTATGACAAGGCATCCAACCAAACACCACATTGACTCAAAAACAGCATAGGACAGAAAAAACAATTGCAAAACCACTGTAGCATCAAGGCTTTAAAAGGGAAGGATCTTTGAAGAAACCTTCTTTTCTTTTCCACCAACAGAGGCCGTAAACACTACTCTATTCTGTGCGTGTCCAGCTTAAAAAGTCGTTGTTAAAGCAAATACAGCACAAGTCCATTGTTCCAGGGCATTTAAGACTGCTGATGAACTGATGTATTATCCATGAACACTGGTGAGGCGTTGGTGGTCATAGCGCAAAGCATGTCAATAATGTGATGCAACAAGAGTCTGAACCCCCATTACAGGGGAATATTTGAGATTAAAAATGGTGGAAAAGGCTGGAACAACTGGTAAATAAGACACAGCTTTATTGCAGTCTTGGGAATTTTAAATTACCCAACTGGGATAACTAAAACTTTGTGTCAACACTTGTCTATTGCTAACTGTACTTGCACCAATAAAAGCCAAAGTAATTTAGTCATTAGCAGATCATTCAAAGAGCAACATGGTGATACCAGAGGTCTCATAAGTCATGAATGTTCTGTGTTGCTATGCAGCTTCTTTTCAATTCAACCATGTGGTTCCTGAAACTGGTTTTCCTGAAGTGATAACCCAATTCTGCCAAACAAAACAACCAACTAGAAGCAGCAACTAACACACTAACAAGGCCTCAGTATAACAAAGCCCAGTAGTACCTAGAATTGCTCCACAGAATGTCACGAGTCCAACAGGTTAAAGGTAAAAAATCAAAACTGGTTTGTTTGTTAAGCATTAAAGATCACAGCTTCTGATAGATTAAAAAAATAATAATCACAATAATAATTTTAAAAGGTCTCTGGGAAATGTCTTCATATTGGAGCTTATTTAACATACTGACAGTCCTTATGTATTGGATTTTAACAGACGTGAATCAATTCTTTAGTTTGACTTTGCATAAACACTACCATCACTTCTGTGCCACACAAAAAAACATTGCATCCATCACTGTGTCGTAAAACAACATAAGCAGCACGCTGAAGAAATAACATTTGCTGTGCCAGAATGGAAACGCTTTGTTCTACAAACTTTCCCACACTCCTAATATAACCTTTGATGCTTGACTTAGTAGTTTGGGTTAAATTCTTACTGTATTGGGTTGTCTTATTAGCCTACTCTGTTGTTGATACCCATTCTAGGATGGAAATATTCTGTCTTTGATGTTACAGTTTCCATCAGTAGAACTGGAGTCCATTAAGCTCCTTTGACCAACTTTTCAATTCCCACAGAAAAAAAATGTACTTAACTATTTTGGAAACTCCCCCAGAAAGTTACTACTAAAGAGTCCAACTTTTTTGGAACTGGAAAACTTGCTTTGGAATTTTGACATTTGTTGTAGTGCAGAATTTGCTCTCTGACTCTGAATGGAGCTAAAGTTGCAAAAATGCAATCTTTTTCTTTCAATAACTTCTTTTAGTTTACAGGTTAAACAATCAGGTACAAACGGAACAACATGAACTTCATCCATGTAAAAAGAAGAACCAGACTTCTTGAACGTCTTGTAAAGATAGTTCTTTGACATTTTCTTCTTTGGTTGTTTTTCTATTCATGACTTATGTTTTTTTTATTACAAGGCTACAATGCAAGCTAAATAAAATTTTATACCAAGTCAGAGAAAAGTATATTTTATGTTAATTCTATGTTAATTGTTAATGTCCATGGGCTCTTCTAAGAGATACTACAATGTAAGGAGGTATATACAATAACATACATTTATTTTGAATATATCCATTTTTGTCTTAAAAAAAGAAACACAGTTTCAGTTTTACCTTTGACTGTATGCTTTTACATTTTTATAACAAATCCTTTTTTTGACTCAAAGAAACAAGCATTGTGTCAGACTTTCAAAGTAAACCAGACATTGCTGCTTCCTCATGACCATCACCCAAAACGTGATCATTACGTGTTGTCGTGTTGTCAATTAAAAAACAAAAAAGACCAAACCGCATAAATGCAAGCACTTGAAAGCTGAGGTACCATCTTTCTTGTTTTGGTTATGCAGTTTTGCTAACAGAGGTGGAATCATAAAACTAACAGACAACTCGTTGGTCCAAACACTAAGCCTAAAAAAAACAGAACAACCACCAAGTGCAAACATCAATTCTAGTGATGCCCAGTAGAAACAAATCCAAGAAAGAAAACCTTACTTTGGCACAAGATGCACTATAAACCGAAGCAACTTCCTCTTTGGCCAAATCAAATCCTTAAAGTGGCCCCAAATAGCTTTCTTTGGAGAAGGACCAACAAACCGATCAAACTTGTTCATATTCCCTCATATTCAGCCTTTGTCAAGGAGTGTTTGATTGCGGAAGCTTCCATAATCAGATGCCGTCATTTGTGTTAAATTAGGGGATCTATTCAGTTCCAAATTCCGAACAACCCAGTTCAAAACTGAACGTAGAAGCTACTTCTGTTTTGGCTTTCGTTGCTGTTTTTCTTTGCAATTACTTGAGTTGAATTGGTTAACTAGGAAGCAGCGCCCACCATCACTGCTGCCTTTACAGAACCCTCGTACCTGACTCTGCCACATCAGCAATGTCCACCCCTTGCTCTTGTGCCATGAAGCCCAGGACGGAAAATATTGCGAAGCCAGACACAAAACTGGTACCACTGTTGAGGGCTCCCAGCAGCAAACAGTCCCTATGTCACACATATGTCATGAGGAGGATTTGTTAATGAACACACAAGGATCCCCTTACCCCCCTCTCTTCCCAACCCCCCCAGCCCTCCCCTTCCCCTGAAAACTGATGCCTCACCTGTAGCAGTTGTATTTGTACTTGTTGTAGCTGCCCAAGGACGTCATGGCGCCCAAACAGATGGCATACGAAAAGAAGATCTGAGTGCCGGCATCAATCCACACCTGCCAAGACGGGGGGGACAGAGCGGTGGACAGAAAGGCTGAGGCTTGCTGATGAGGTCAGTTCATGAGAAGGTCGTTTAAGTAGCGTGTGGTTTATGTAACAGCTCAAATTCTGACCCTCTTCAAAACTTACCACAAAAAATGCCATAAAACACAATGTTTTTTTTTTGCATTTTCTTAGACATTTAGTTCTTCTCTATCTCTCTTGCTTTGGTCTACACTCTTAAGGTGCATTCACACTGGATTGTGGCCGGTGCGGCAGGGTCGGCAAGTTTCAATGTTAAGTCAATGTAAAGATGCGATCTGAGGTCTTGCGGCGCAATTTGGGTGTTGGGCGTGGCGGGTCAACCAATCAGGGACTCGGCTTTGGGCACGTGACATTTTCAGTGACCAAATCGTAGGGTAAAAAAAAAAGATTCAATATGGCCGCACAATGCAGGGAGTTTTGCCCTGACTTTCCATTCATTTTCTTAACCTGCCTGAGCTGTGGGTTTGCCGGAGATTGTCCAAGTTACTGTTGGGTGAAGGTGGGATACACCCTGGACAGGTTGCCAGCCCATGGAGCTGCCGTGATCGAGCCTGCTATGGTAGCCAGTATAGCAGGCTCCACTGCCCAGGGACCAGCAGAGGTCCAAGGCTGGGGCATCAAGGCATCAAGCAGTAAATTTGATGCGCATCAAAAGAGAGGCAGCAGATGCAAATTTGTTGCTTCGGCCGAGTCCGGTGTGAATGCAGCATTAGAGCCGACTTGCAACTGGCAATCTACACCCTTACCGAGACCAACCAACCTCCAACATGGTTCAGTTGGGTATTGCATGCTGTCAAAGAGTGCTAAGAAGCACTAAAGGGGATATTTGCAAAATTTGACCAAAGTTTCATTGGAGGGTCGGGATTGGTTCACTTCTGAGTGCCATTGGTGAAAGCAAACCAGACCAGTCAATGGTGTGAAGAATATTAGCATTAACTGCCCCTCTGAAAAGAGGCCACAGAACTATCCTAGAGTGAAAGTAGCCAAAGAGAAATCTGTAGTTTGTCTGCTAGTTGAGCCAGAACAATATTAAGTGGTGTGGTACGGATCAAGATGATTGTCAAGAGTCAGGGTAAATTTCTACATAGCTACAATATCATGTTATCACATTTAAACTGAGTGTTTCTTGCCTTAGTCCTTAACATTGGTGATGTCACTAGTGACATCTGCATAACACATGTTCTTTAAACTACCACTATTTACGAAATAACAATTTCAACTGATTTTGTCACAGAAATGCGTTATTAGTAAAGCATAATGGCACAAAAGCCGCTTTTCTCTGTAACAAAAACTGCTGATTTACATTGATTTGTAAGCATTTCACACTTGTAAAATGTTGCTTTTTTCCACTTAAGAAGCTGCTGGATTTACATCAACTGTGTTAAAGGTTAAAGACATACGGTAGTCAAAGAATGTCAGTACTGGAGCTAAAGCTTTGGTTAAGCACATGAGCCACAACACCATAGCCTAGAAGATAGACTATAATGAGTATACTTTTAGTTCAGTAAGACTTCTGGACCTGGAGTGTGGAGTAGCAAGATACTCAAATACTAATGTGCAAAACTAATGAAGTAAAAATATTCACAACAAGACCACATCCAAGAAAGAAATCTATGCTAAGCACATGGTATCACCTACCTCTGGATCTTTCAGGCGATCAAGGTTAGGGTACAAGTAGAACTTGATGCCCGCGGCAGCACCTGGCAGTGTTACACCTCGAATCAACAGGACGATGAGCATGACAAATGGAAAAGTGGCTGTTATGTAGACCACCTGACAAGGGAAAACAACGCAGGAAAAGAGAAATCAGTAGTGCTTCTTACTGACAACCTAATTTTTCATTACAAACACAGAGGCTCTTGATGAGGCAGAACACAAGCGACCTTCTGATCAATAGAACCTTTTCAAAACATGCTTGGAGAAAAATTGCAACACATTTCATCTGAAAGGAGAGATTTTATTACCCCTTTAAACCACTGGAAAACCTAACCCCAACAAAACCAATCAATGAAAAATGTTAAGGCTGTAAAAGGAGTAGTCTGGGATTGATTGCCTGGTTGTAATCAGTAATGTAGAAATTTAAAACCCAAGCAGTGTCGGATTTCTAACAAATTAAGACATTATTCTTTTTTTTCTTATTCAAAGCAGAATTTGTGACATTCAGCTCAATATACAAAGTCTTTATTTTACAGGCGAAGTTTTATACAAGGCACAACCCAAACTCTCCTTCTCAATTGAACATCATTAATAGTTTTACCCAGCAGAAGCCAGAGGAGCCTAATACCACTCAGGATCTCTAATGCATCTTAATGACTATGACAGGTGCAGTGCTAATTGAACTAAATGTGAGTACAAGTGATTGCTATACAGATTACTGCAGAAAAAGATCTGTAGACTGTAGATTTTTTTTTTTTATTACCCAGATGCAATTTAAAAAAAAGCATAACTCTACAGCACTGTGGAAATGGGCACATTTATTATTTTATTAGACCACCCTGATCTCAGTTTGAAAGACACCTTTTTGGTTTTTATTCCAGGCCATTTAAAGAAAAGTAATTGTATTCATAATTTGTCAAATTCCAGATAATGCAAATAGTTTAGGCCCTATTTAGGAAGCTTGGAAAAACATTTTTTTTCCCTTCAAAAAAAAAAAAAGCAAGTACATTTATGCTGAATTAAAACTACCTTTCCAGTGGACTTGACACCCTTCCAGATGCAGAAGAAGCAGATGACCCAGACCAGCAGTAAACACAGGGCCAGGTCCCATTTGACGGGGCCAATCTCGTCAATACCACTGCTGATACCCAGCACATTGTGTCTGCGGCATGAAAAAGAAAACATTGAGATCAAGACACCAAACCAGAAGACATAAGACCTTGGACAAACTGTTGCCATGAAAAATATGACTGAAGTTGTATGCAGTTATGCAACTGAGCAGGTAGTGTAGTTTTATGTAACTTACTCCCAGAACTCAGTGACGGGGGAGGTGAAGTTGGAGGCGTTGGCAGCCACCCAGAGAGTTTTGTTCTTGCGGTAGGTATCCTCAATGCAGCGGTCAGTGTTCCAGGGCTGCTTGCATTTGGCCCAGGGCAGCTCCGGTTGAAAACACTAAAAGATGCAAAGTATAACTTTTGTTAATGGACTGACACGTTTATAAACTACACGTTTATAGTTAAACACGTTTAACTATAAATATATATATAACTATAAATATATATAACTATGTATAACTATATGTAGTTATATATATATATATATAATGACTTTAAGCCAATAATTCAACAGTTAAATGATGTTCTTTCCCATTTCCTTCGAAATAGTATAGGTAATATAAAAGCTAGGAAAGACAGCAACAGGTAATAGGAAATGTTTATCAAAGACATGATACCTGGAACAGGTAGTAAACACCCCAGGCCAAGATGACAATGTAGTAAATATTCAGCAGGGACACAATCACAATGGAGGCGTAGCCAATACCTGGAAAAAAAGAAGAGCGGTCTGTGGTGATGTTGCAAAAAGCAGTTAGAGTCTGAGCAAGATAAGAAACTTTTGCTTTAATAGGCACTAATTTAATTAACTTAAATGTTGAATACTCAATAGCTCAAACAGCAAGTGACGGAGGGATTTATCGATAGATTTTAGCGTCCAAAAAAAATGGCAAGTAACTCAAATTAAATCATATTTTACAACGTGGTAAATGCTAGTCTGAAGCTTTTTTAAGAATTCCATCTTGTTTTATTCAATCTCTTGGTGGAGAATTCATAAATTCATAAAATGCTCAACCAAACAAAATAGTTTTTTTTTTTTTTATTATACACAATTGCTTTTCTGCACCTCATCTATACCAGATAATCCTGTCCTCTATTCAGAAATCTGTAATCCCAACCCTCACTTACATCCCCTGACATTTGGTAGCACTTTGTTGATCAAAAGGGATGGTGGTAACAGGACCTCTCTGATAATAAATGACATGCCCCCAAAATGTTTAGGTGAACAGAGTCAGTCATTTTTGAATGTTCTGGTTTGTTAGAGACCAAAACAATAACATTTCTGTTCTTTAATCTTCAATAGTGTTGATTTTTTTTTTCGTCTGACCCATTTAGACACTCATCAGCTGATTGCCCTCACATCTACAGCCAGATTTAAACAATAAATAAATACAGATTCAAATGTGGGAGCAGCTGCAGAATTTAGATTAGGTTTTAGGTTAAAGGTCAGGTAAAGACTGCAGACACAGCGGCTCCTCCTAATTATACTAACAACAAGTCATGTGTATGCATACTAACAGCCAACAGAGGCCACTCATCCAAATTAATATCCTTCAACGTCACCAGCCATCTGTGTGTGCGAACTGAGAGCCGTCTGGGTTCGTTTGAGAGAAACTTCCTAATCCTTGTTGGCCATCTGTGTGCTTTCAGTTTGTATACAAACGCGAGAAAAGCCTCACCATCCCTTCTTTTTATTCACTCGGCTAATCACCGGCCGTCTTGAACCAACATGGACACAGCCATGAACACTTGGATAACATGGTACAGTGCTGATCAAACAAACAGATCGTTCTCCATGATGTCATCTGCTAACCCCAATTGACCTTGCTTATAAGAAGATTTACTTGCTTTCCCAGAGGATTTCTCTTAGAGTGGAAACAAAAAGACCATTATTTATTAATTTGCCACAGTTAGAAAATAAGCAAAGAAGGATGCCACTGTTCAAGCTTCCATTCTCTTATGACACAGCTAATTATCCAGTTGGGAGGTTTCAGAGAATCACTAAAAATACAGACAGCAGTGGTCATTTTTGGTCTTTAACAAACAAAAACCTAATCTCAGTAATAATGGCCCATGCATTAGTGGGATGGGAGATTTAAAAATATTCATTGTATTCAGGTTTTTTAAATTCCCACGGAGATGGAGTTTTCTTTTCATCCAGTTAATCATTCATGCTTTGTTCCATCTGGCCCTGTCAGTCACCGATGCATCCATCTCCTCAGTCGAAACTGAATCCACCAACCAGGATTTTTGTGTCAGCTCAACCTGCAGCGATGTGATACTGACGTAAACCTGTCATAGTCCCACCTACGTCACCCTGACTTCTAATAACTGAGAATTGGAGAAAACTATAGCAAAATGAGTGAGCTGACAAATTTCTTTATTTACATATCTTCTCATTTTCTCTTTTTGTCTTGATCAATCCATCTGTCAGCTCAAATAATATAACCAACACTGATTCTTTGCTTCCATATTCTCTCCCTCCATCTCCTTTTCTCAGATGTGTTGCTGTGGTGTTGCCATGACAACCTGTGATTCGGGACACTCTGTGCGGCGTGTCTGGTGTGTGTGCGTGTCTTTCCGTGCGTGCCAGACTTATTAAATCCCCCGAAAGGAACAAAGACGACACAGCAGAGTGAGAAAAGTGGATGAAGTAAATAATTTATTGAAGATAGTGAAACAGCTGTGGCTTAAATAATATTCCCGGTTTGAAGAGCAAGTCCAATATGCCCCTTGGTTCAAGGAAACGGAATGGCAATACCTGGGAGCTAACTGTGCTGAATACATTAACCTTATTCAGACGGAAGTGAACAGGAGGAGAGGGGGAGGTGAGAAGAGATGCTGAAGAAAAGCTGATATAAAAGCCAGACAAGAAAATAGGGAACACAGCTTCAGAAATGTGAATATTATTGTTTATGCAAGAGAGGAGAGCAAATGAGATATCTCAAAGCTCTATAGGAAAAGCTTATGAGGCTTATAAGACGAGGTGTGATCTCCAGAAGGTTGGAGCAAAATAGCAGCCTCAGTGCATAGGTGTATCAGTGAAGGCCTGGTTGCCTGGTAACCGCAGCTGAGTAAAGTCTCGGCAGCCTGATTGGAAGAGACTCTTGTGTGACTCAGCCTTCTATTACGCAGCTATTGCTGTGTGAAAACACAGCAGAGGTCTGAAGGAGCTCAAAATCTTCAAAGTAGAGATGAGAGAGCAGCCAATGCTGGTTACAAGATACTGGAAAGCGTATTAAAGTGGGCGGAGTCACATTCAAGTCCCTTGGCTGAGCCAATGTAAAAAGAATCAAGTCTTCAGAGAATTAGTTCCAGTTGTCCTTGAGCACCTCCTGGTTTGGAATGACCAGTAGTTGTGGAGGCAGTGAACACTGGTCATAAAACGTGCTAAAATTAAAACTACTCACTGAATCACCTTACACAACACTTCTGGATATAAGTGAGTCAAAAAATCATTGACAGTTGTCCAGTTCTCACCTGTGCACTGCAAAAACAGGTAGAATAAGCAAAAAAATAAAAATACTTGTGCCAAGAACTATAGGCAATAGCATACTGTAAATCAAAGTATGACAAGAAGCTAAGGAGTACAGTACTGAGTCAGCGCAAATGGCTAGTTCCAACAAAATGAAGTCAAATTAGTCGCCATTGTTTTGCAATACGGATGACAACTTGTTTGAACCACAGATCGTCAGTAAGCGGTGATTGGTGTTAATCAGTCTGAGTCAACATTTCTAGCCGATCAAGAGTGTGCTTATTGGAAGACCACAGCTCTACCACTTGAAAGAGGACTCTGGAGAATCTTTCAAACGTTTTGAACGTTTGACATGAGACTACATACTTTTATTGTGGTATCGGATTGGAGGGTTTATCATGTGAATACATTACACTACAGAAAAATAATATCACAAAAATAAATTAGAATAAGAAAGATCATGTTAAAAAACATATCTGAGCAAGAATGGTTATTCTGACAATTCTAATGACTGAGTAATAGCTGTTTATTTCTCAAAAGTAGTCAATAAGATTCTGGTTTCTTGGAACTAACTGGTATTTTCTGTTTGGAACGCGAGGGGAAAGGGGTCACTCAGTCCAGTTCTTATTAACAGTCAGATTGGAATTAGAGTGAAAAACATTATAGAGCAGAGGCATGGAAACAGATTATTGGACATGTATATGATTTTCAATGATGCCAAAATAAGGCAGAATAGAAACTGTGCCACAAAGTGTCCCCTTCTTTCTGTGGTACAGGCCTCTGTTAGAAATAATAACAGGTGATGATTATCTATTGATCCTTCATAATAAAACCAGTGTTCCAAAGTAACAGCTGATTACACATGTAAAGGCCAGCATGTAAATAATCCCTGAATGCAGATTTTTTTACTGCTGTTTGCTTTTTGCATGCTATGTGTCTTTGCCACAACTGGGCTGGATCATTCAATAAATCCTTTTTTTACGGTAAGTGAAACTTTCTGAGACAACAGCACTTTTCATAAACCTAAAAGCTGAATTCCAGGACCCTTTAAATAACTTGTTGCAATTCATTGTTCTGTATAGCTGAAAAGTATTCTTACTTTTTAACAAATGTAAACAAAGTACTTTCAGTTTGCCAACTCTGATAAATAGAGTACAAACATGTTCTTATTATTTTTTGATAACTGTCCAAGGTTGATGACCAAATTCAGCCCAAATATTTACAGCCACTGCCGAAATGATGCCTAGTCTCTATTAGCGTAGATTTTAGGCTATTCTCCAAACAAATCAAAGCCATTTGTACTTAAATTCCTCCCCTATGGCCATTTGAAAAACAAAACCAGTTCCCAGTGGTGTTTTAATTATGTTTACAAAGTTTTTAACCAAAATCTCACAACCTAAATGTCGTAAAAAGCAAATGTTCATGTTTGTCTGAAACCACTGTTTCCAAAACCTCCTCTACATGGACGTGGCCATTGGTGCTGAGCTGAGTAGCCCGCCCTTGATCCTCCCTTTGTGATGTTAATAGCTGCGTCTCTAGAGTAAATCTTCAGCACAGCTACAAAAAAAAAAATGTCAAGAAATTTTGGAAATGTCATGTCGTTTCATTTTGAGCCAGATGCCAGCTCGGACGGGGAATGGTTCCTGAGTGCAGGTGTTTCTGCAGCTCACCGCTCCTCCAGGGGATGGGTCAAATGTGGAGCATTTCACGGCATGGCAGCTAATGGGACTTGTTAATTTTAAAAACCTGCGGCCAACAACAAAATCCAGCCTTGGACGGACTTAAAATATGTGCGGGCAATGCAGCAATGTGCATCTGGGTTGCACACAATACATGTGGCCAACATGAATTTCCATCACTTTTTGTGCTGGCTGCTCGTAAATATGTGCGAATAACATCGGCTAAAAATGAAACCTACCGGTGAAGGTGCAGGCTGTCCACTTGATGGGGTCTTGATCGAGGGAACCACATCCTTATTCAAAACTAATTTCATACAAAAGCCTAACTCTTTCCCATTCCAGTTCACGAAATAGTCTTTTTCAAAGTGGTGACAGCAAATTATGCAATGTTTAAGTTGCTGTGACAAAGAAATTCAGTCCATTTGTTTTGCAAAGTAAAGTCATTGGGAAAAGAATGAAAGCTGATATCTCTATGGCCTTCTATTGAATTACAGCCCTCTACAGCACAGAAATGTGAAGATGCCACCTTCTCTTCTCCCGCACCTGAGCACTCTGGGTGGGGCATCACAACGGCTCATTAATTCAAACAAAGCGTCCTTGCAACAGTTTGATGGACATCGATTTAAGAGGAGAAATACTCAGAAATGCAACAATGAAAGGACTTTTTATTAAATTTGTTCTATTTCATAAGAAAAAATGCCACACACATTTGACAAAAAACCCAAAAACATGATTTTCATCTGAAGGTGTCTTTCAGAAGTCACTCATCTACAACTACATCAACTACTCACATCATTGATATAAATTCCTTTTTTGTGCTGTTCTATAAAATGCTGATAGAAACTATGTTACGTGGCAAAGACAAATCACCATTGTGGTGTGAGAGTGAATCTAAAGCTAACGCATTCGGCTGATGCATTGTATAAACACAAATGTAACTTTAGACATTTTAGTTTTGCTGTGAAACTATTGTATTAGCAGCTACGTACCAGTAAAGATGGGGCAGAGCTTCTCCCAACAGGTAATTCCACCTTCAGAGGTGAACTGACCCAGGGCTACCTCCAGGAAGAAGACTGGCAGGCCTCCGCCAAACAGGAAGATGAAGTAGGGGATGAGAAAAGCACCTTGATGGAAGAAGAAAAAAATCAGATTAACTGATCGAAACAAAAAGAAGTGATTTAATAGTTTGTGCGAATTTTTAATGGCTGCTCATGTTAATCCAAAGTCTCACCTCCACCATTTTTATAGCAGAGGTACGGGAAACGCCAGACGTTTCCTAAACCAACAAAACCTCCGGCCACAGACAGAACAAAGTCCAACTTGCTCGCCCACTTCTCCCGCTGGGGGTGTTTGCCCTCTGCCTCATCCTCAGGTCGAGTGCCAGGGCTCTTGCCAGGAGATGGTTTCAGAGTGTCCTTATGGAAGTCCTTCAGACACTGAAGTTTCTCTTTCTGAGCCATTCTGCAGAGACAGAAAACGTCAAGTTAGTCTCAAGAGATAGCAAATTACCATTAGTTTTAGAGAACGCAGAAACATTCATAGAAGTGGCAAAAACAAAATAAGAGATCGCAACGATATCAGCTGACCACAAAGTTACTTCCTAAAAATAACTTTGCTGCCAAACCATGAGGTAACTGTTGAAACAGAGAGAACCACCAGTTCATGGTGCACATAAAATCTTGATATCTTGGTTTGCAAATTAGAAGGGGCTTATGGTGGCTTTTTTTTATTATTTTCTGAAGTAATAAAAAAGAAAGACATTATAATGAAAAAAAGGAACTTTAGTCATTTTTATTCCCACTTTGAAAATAATTAGGGGTCTTAAAATTCATCTCACTTTATTTTACTGAATAAAAATCAAGTATGAAATTAATGGAAAGTTCCAAATGCCACACTGTTTTAATACAAAAGGACTACAAAGAATATTACTTTTGCTTACTCCGGTTTCTCTTGAATGACTGCAATGGATCAGCAGACAATAAGTGAGTTGCATTGAATATACAAGTCGTTGATAAATGTCAACCCAACAGTCACTGACAAAGACGCGAGGAGGAGACGTGCTCAGCTCGTCTGGTGCTGTGGAAAACACCACAACCTTATCTCTTCCTATCAGACAGTGTTGCATCATTAACTTCCCTTCCTTTCATCCATTTGATCTCAATTTAACTTTGAAAAGAAAAAGCACATTTCAGATTATGATCCTTTAGTTTTCACAGTTGATCCTATCCAATTAAAACAATGTTGACCTCAAGTCTAGGCTATTTCTACAAAACAGTTCATATTTTTGCACAGGAAAAGTTAAACAAATAGAAGTTGTGGCCACATTTTTATTCCTGTACATTTCTTATGCCTCAAGGTGTCCCTTAACGTCTTTCCTGTGTGTAGATTCTTCTCCTCAGTCGAAAGAAACGGAAAGTCTGTTACAAGTATGTGCACAGTAGTGCAACATTGACAGATTTCATGGATGAAACGATTTAATATCCTTTATCCGTAGAATCAACAGATCACCATTCAAACTGTTCTACTCCATTGGAGATAGTTCTGTCTGAGATGTGGGAAGTCCTTTAGTAATTTAGCTAGCAGGAACCAGCAGAAGAGAACGCATTACTTCTGTGTTAGCTTCACTTCACTGGCTCCCAGTTCAATCTAGAATCAAGTTTAAAATCCTCCTGCTAACCTCTAAGGCCTGGGATGGTATGGCCCCATCCTATATTAAAGATAGTGCCTTACCAACCAAACAGAACACTTCACTCACAAAGTGCAGGACTGCTTGTGGTTCCTAGAATTTCTAAAAGAACACCTGGAGGTAGAGCCTTTAGCCACCATCCCCTGTTTTATGGAATAAGCTCCCAGATCATGTAAGCGAGGCAGACACAGTTTCTACATTCAAAGTTAGGGTTAAAATATTCCTCTATGGACAGGCCTATTGCCAGGCTAGCTAGCAATCAGAGAATATCTAACTTACTGTTGTCCTACCTCACCTAATGTTATGACGTTTTGGGGAACAATTATAGTGTTCATTACATCCATTATATATACACTTCTCTGCATTGTTAAGCAAAAAGAAGATGGTCTGATAAACTGGGCCATGGCAGACAATTTCCTCTCCTTAGTGGTCTTAGATTAGATTAATAATATATTAATATTGACATGATAAAACTGCAGATGTTCTATTATTATCATTACTATCCTCTATTTGTGGCATATTACATGTAACTTACCATTAACATGTTTAAATTTAATTTCAATACCAATTAGCTGCTAGCAAGCTACTAGAAGTTAGAAGCTGGGGAAAGTATGGTGCACTGGGGTTCTGTCCTTTATTACTTATCTCGTCTATTCTTTATCATTTACCCAGCTCTATTTTTTTTTTTTAGTTCACCATGCCCCTGTTTTGTGCAGTGTGATTCATATGTTGTCCCAGTTTCCCACTCCCCTGGAGTGAGAGAGATTTCAGGTGGATCGTCTGTGCTCCTGTCTTTGGATGTGGGCCTCACCTCTGGCTCGTCTCACACCCCGAGCTGCCCCACAGTTACATCTGAATGAAGTCAATCTGCTACACTATTCAGACATGTGGTTGTTGTTCAAACATGTAGTTGTAGAGTTAGATACGCTAAATCTTCGTTAACAGTTCTAGAATATTCTCTGAGTTTTCCTATTTTTTCCCCCGCAAGATAGTTTTGTTTTGTTTTGTTTTGTTTTTTAGTTTTCCTTAGCGAGAAGAAAGGAGAATGTCTAAGGGCAGGAATGTCAGTTTAGCTTAGTTTGTTTAGTTTAGCAACCAGCTATAGTTTACATTTTTCTAATAGACTTTATGTTCTTTGCATAAAGCCCTTCGAGACGGCTATGGTTGTTATTTTGGGCTATATACAAAAATTGAATTGAATTAATTAAATCTTGGATATCAATCTAAGGAAATCTCAGGCGATTTTTTTTTTTTTTTAGTATTTCAAAACCACTGTCCTCCTAAAGGAGCAGGAGTCAGTGCGGTGGGAAGGAAAAGAGCTTCAGATGAGTTTGGGTCACTTTTCTTATGAAATGTTCTAAGCTTATCAACTAGACCACTTGAACCAAGTGTCACAGTTCAACTCAGGTCACAGCAGGATGATCTGGAACCCCAAAGGCTTATCTTGAGTTTCCACTACCAGGTGTGTCCGACAGATTAAAATGGCTGCGAAGGCAAGGTGACGCCGTCTGCCACCAACAAATTTAATGAAGATATCATGGTAAATGAAAAGCAACAGAGGAGCAATTCATTGGTATTTTATTGCATCATGAAAACAAATTGAAACGTCAACTTTTTTTTTTTTTTTTAAACACCACACACTTCTGTTTCCTGGTAAAAAGTAACAATTATGTACCACTAATCTTGGGATTTCATGAGTAAGACTGGTACTACATTTGCCAATATAGAAATTATGCAAAAGTTTGCTAAAATGAAAGCAGTTTAGTTAAGTTTAGGAACAAAGTTACTGATACAATTACACAAATTTAACCTCCTGCCACATACATATGACTCATTTAAAAAGCACTTATAACTAGAAAAGTTGCATTACCTGTGATAATGTTAGTGTGAATGATTTTTTCTGAATGTGGTCGCTAAAGATGCTGAAGCTGTTTGCTGAACATGCAGAAGAAATTTACAGTAATTGCTAAAGGGACTTGCTAAAAATGCTAAAGCTTTTTGCATAATGCTAAAGTTGCAAAAGAACTTACAGTTGCAGAAACTGCACAATTTGAAAAATGTCTTGAAAAATGGCATAAAGTGCGTACAATTTTAAAATTTGTAAAACGCATGAATAACGTGCTGAATGTATTGATACCAAAATTGCATAATTTGCTAAAAGATTTAAAAAAAATTGAAGAATTTCTGAAAGATTGCAAAAATTGCATAGAAATGTTAAAATGCGTAAAAAGTATGACTACCAAACTACAAGAATGAATGTCCTATATGTGGTCAACATTTTGACACCAGTATTCCATAGGTTTTAAAAGTGCACAATGAATTTGAAGAACTTCTTTAAATAAATGAATAAATTCCAAAATTGCGTTACATTTCTAAAACTGTTAAAAAAAAAAAAAAAAAAAAAAAAAAAAAACACTTTAAAAATTAGCCTATAAAACCTCAGTAGATGCCAGATGAGTTGGATAACACTGATTGTGACTCTGTGACAAACTGTGTTTGAGTAAAAATAATCTTCCTCTAAAACAAAAGCGAATTGCTCCACTCTAGCTGTGACATCATCCCCTCTAGATTCCGGACATTCCTTCCATTAAGTTACATTGAAAATTGAAAATTTGTCCTAATATTTGTATAAAACTTGCACTCTGCTGCATATAAACCATTAGGTAACCATAGGCAGTAATATACTGAACCAGCTGTGCGTTGTGATACCAAAATTGCTGAAAGTATGAAGAAGTTTTTACGTGCTGATAAACGAACAGAAGGGAGCAGGAGAATCACTGTAGTGATTGCTCTATAGTTCTATAGTGATTAACTAAATGTATTGTTCAAAATAAAAAATTTGAAATGAAAATAGTCAAATTGGAAATATTCAAAAAATGGAATGATCTTCATTGGAGTAGATTATAACAATGCTAAATTATTTTCCCTGATTAGATGTTTTTCCCTTGGATTTTTTACTGTCTTGAGTAGGGCTGAACGATATGAGGAAAACTTGCAATGTGCGATATTAGTGATCAATATTTTGATGATGATATGACTTGCAATCACATGATTAAATAGTAAAACAAAAAACGATTACATTATGTCAATTTTACTATAACAGTTTTGCTTAATGTCAACATAACTAATTAGCCATGTCTACATGGGAGATGGGCATCTAATAAAAAGGGTTCAATTTTGATGTTAAACGATGTAAAGTGGTCCATCCGATTGGTCAAATTCCTTTAAGGATCCATTTGATTAAATACTTCAAGCTGCCATAAACAGTTAAGGTAACCATTTATTGCAGTTTCCACCATCTTTTGCAATATACATCATTTACAGGCTGAAAGTGCAATGACGATAAATTTGCAATTTATTGTGCATGCCAAGTCTTGAGAAGACCCAAGGGATGAGGCATGCCATAAGTTAGTCTGCATTCATACTAGAAGCAGCAAATGACAGAGGAGTATTCTTCGCAACATGAGATAGTGCATTGTTATGAATGAGGCTAATTTTGCACCAGAAAGCACAGTTTATTCTTTTATAGCACGAAAGAAAGGGGTTTAGAACACTAGCATCATTGTGTACATGCCAGCCTTGCTGGAATACGGTGACTACTCACAACAACTCAACTGGGTGTCTGAATCCAGACCTCAAGGCCTCTGAGTTACAGTCTCTTATTGGTGACGCACACCTGATCCAGGTAATCAGCAGCGGGACTGACGGTATTATGACCATCAGGGTTGCACAGCCCTCTTCAGTAGGATGGTTTGGTATTCATATAATTCTGGAACCTCTGCTATCATTTCTGCTCTTCAGAATTGTTTAGAGAACACATCTGCTCACATCAGTCTGTGCTCTGAATCAGACCCAAAGTTTCTTAAAAGTATGCCACTATCAAACTGTTCTAGGAATGTTATTGTTTTTTTTTTTATTTGAGACTATTGCGATTTTTGACTAGTTGATGTTTTTCAGCAGCAGGCAAACCTTTTTACTTACAGCTCATTCAGCAAACTCCAATCAAAATACACACATTTTATAGGTTCAGTGGTGACTCAAAATTGTCATTTAAGAGTGAATGTGTGTGAATGTAGCGAGTAGAAAGACAGTATTTGGCAGTCAAAGATTCTGTAAGTTGTTCCAGTAAAAAGATAATAAACCTTTGTGATATTTATTATTACTACATTTCAAACGTTGAGTGACATAATGTAAAAAAAAAAAAAAATTCTAATAATTCTAATAATTGATTTTTGAAAAAAAATTATAATGGTGCATACAATAAGTATTTAAATCCTTAAACCAAGGAAGAAATTCTGTCCTTCACAGACCTATTACTTCTTTTAAGAATCTTTTCTATACTCCATTTGTTATTTGTATTAACGGCAATATCAATGTTTGAACTGCTTATCTGCATTAAAAATACACCTGTCCACACCCTAAACAGTCTGACTACAACAGCTCCAACACAAATAAAACCAAAGAGCTGTCAAAGGACACCTGGGGCAAAATTGGAAACCTGAACAAGACTGAGGTGAAACATTCTACAATACACAAGCAGCTTGGTGAGAAAACATCAATTGTTGGAGAAAAAAAATCATCATCAGAAAATGGAAGAAATGCATGATCACTGACAATCTCGTTCCACATGGGGCTCAAGAGCTCACCTGGTAGGGTTAAAATCTCACAGAGGGGGAAAGGTCCCTCTGCTTAAGCCAGTACATGTCCAGGCAAATCTTAAGTTTAACAGAGACCATCTAGATGATCCAGAGGAGGATTGGGAGGATGGCCCGTGTTCAGAAGACATCAAAATGGAACTCTATGGTATTAATGCAAGAACCCATGTTTGGAGGGGGAGAAGGCCAAGTACACTTTAACTACTGTGAAGCATGGGGGTGGAAACATCAGGCTTTGGAGATGCTTTTCAGCAAACGGAACAGCATGACTCAACGGGGCTATGCATGGTGAGATTTTGGGTAAAATCCTCTTTCAATCAGTGAGAACAATGAGGATGAAACAAGGCTGGATCTTCCAGCATTTTAATGATTCCAAACACCTCGCCCGAGCATCAAAGGGGGGTTACATAAAAATCATTTCAAGCTTTTAGAGTGACCAAGCCAGTCTCCAGGCCTTAGTCCAACAGAGAATAACTCCATTTAATTCTCTAAACATGACAATTTTGGAAAAATCTTGCTACAATGGCTGATATATAAACCAGCGGGTTATCTGATCCTGGGGTTTATTCAGATTATTTTCATGCAGTCTACATAAAGATCACAAGCAGCACTTTCACTCACGTGTCCTTATGGTTACCACTGTTCTAACATTTTTCTGTGCCAGAAGATGTGTGGAGATTCAAAGGGCTCACTTTCTTATTGCTTTGTGTCACCCTGGTTTAACAGTGTGTGACAGATAAAACAGGCTCATTTCTTGCACATTTGACAGTTCACATGGGACCATAACTGTGGACTTTCATGCAGCAACTTCATTATCCAGCCAACAGCACACATGCACAGACGTGCATGCATGCACACGCACTTACATAACACACATACTATTTTAAGAGCATTTACATTTCCACTCAACTGAAAGCCCATTAAATCCACAGATCCAACCCCCCCCCTCTCTTCTTTCCCCTCGCCTCCTCACTTCTTGGTTTCTTCTTCTTTTGCTCCCCATCCTTCTCATCTAATGTTGTACTTTTTTTAATAACACGCCAACATTCAGGGGTTTTATTGTTATTAATAGACTTTTAAGGCTTCAAACTCATTCCTCTGTGTCTGTAAAGTCTGGATTTAAGTCTTAGAAGGACACATGCTCGCCTGAAAACAAACTTTGACATTTCACATCCAAACAAGGAAGTAAACAAAGCTTGTGCTCCTTCCTCTTTTTTTCCTCTAAACTTTTTTTTGTGTTGGATCCTCTGACATCGCTCTCAGATGACTCAACTTATCCTTTTAGCCGATCCACTCGGCTTTATTCCACAGTGTAGGACAGTAATAGAAAGTTTGTCAAAAAAAAAAAAAAAAAACTTGTTTCGGTACAAAAAAAGGAAGAGATCACAAAAGAGCAAAAGAATGTGGGTAAATATTAACTGAAGGAGAACAGACTGTTAAAGAAGAATGAAAAAAATAATGAAAGGAAGGAAAGTGCATGGAGGCGATGTAAATGTGCCACCGAAAGGGAAAATAAAATTAAAATCACAAGTTGCATAACAAAAATAAAGACTTCTTTTTACATCAAAGTGTGACTTTCAGCAAAATATTGTAGCATGTATGCTATTTTGATCTGGACCAATATCTTAGCTTATACATTAACTAGAAGGGATTTAACCAGAAAAAGAAAGGTTACATTTAACAAGATGGAACACAATGCTAAAAAGTTGTTTTCTCTCCCTAATCATTTAAAAACACACACATAAAAAAGTACATTTTTACACCCTAGGTTAGCTTCGCTCAACCTCAACTTTGGATAATTCATTTACTATTCTTTTTTAAAAAGTCATACAATGCTAACAGCACAACAATGAGGATGGATGAGTTGGATGTTTTGGGTTTTTTTTTACCTACGTAAATGTGTGTAATGTATTTATAATAAATGTACAAAAGCACAGTTTATAGAAACAGAAGTATTTTTAGAATCTGTAAACAAGATTTCTTTTATCGTCAATATCAAAACTAGCTCCCCCCACAATTAAAGTAAACCTTTCTGACAGATGAACACTAGGAGACATGCTTCTTATGTCAGGTTTTTTTTTTTTTTAAATTATCTGTGCTTCCTCTTCCTCTTCCTAGTTTTAGCTCATTAATTTATTCTGTTTGAAGAAAAACTTAGGCATACTAAAAAAAAAAAAAAAAAAAAAACTGTTATGAGCATCCACAAGGGGGAGCAGTTCTGCCAGAAACCCTGCTTGAAACAGAACCACTTTAATCATCTTAATGATGTTAAACATTACATCCTTGGCCTTCAGGCTATGTGGTTAAGTGATACAACCTCCAATAACATTTTGCTTTACTACCATGTTGGGTGTTAATCACCAACTTTACTGCCATCACATTCAGCTGCCATGTTGAGTCAGATTTATAACCCCGTCTGAAGCTGAAGAAAAAAAAAAATCTTCAGTCTCTTTGAATGGCAGTTCACACAATCGCATGGTTTCATACAAAATTAATGGAGCAGATCTAACGTGGTCTATATGGGTCAGCCTCTCATCCTGCTCTGAGTGACCAGCGAATGTGCAGCCCGACCTGAAGGCAAGAATGCAAAACGAAACCTGTGCAAATGAACTCCGTCTTCCTTTCATTTAGCCTGCATCACTCCGTTTAAATGTTAGGAGCCAGAGTTAAGTTTTCACCAAGACGCGCTCATACTCCACAAACCTCAGGTTGCACAGTTCATAAAAGATTCAAAAGCAAACAAGCCGCTTGTTAAAGCACACACTTTCGACTTAAAGTCAAATCAGCAAAAAAAAAAAAAAAAAAAAAAACACAACTAATGTTTTCACACTTCAAGTGTCTGTTCAGCAGTTCCCAACACTATAAATATTTGCACATCTAAGAACTTATTATCGCTTAAAAATAACCTCAAACAGATCAGATAAAGGAGATGCAACTTTAGGCAACATCTTTTTAAAGAAACTACTTCTCAGATTAGGCTCCACAACCAATTTCACACACAAAAAAAAAAAAAACTAAAGCCATGCAAACCAACAGAAGAAACAAAAAAGATTTGATAACAGCATAAAGACTATTATTCACTAAGCTGATCAAGCATGATGAGCTCCTCTAGCTGAGACTGAGCATGCAGAATCAAAGCAGTGCAAGATGCATCAGTTTGACAGGAGTCAATTCAAACTTGAGAAACATCATCTGAAATCAAAAACAACAAAATAATCACTCCATCAAGGGCTCTGCCTTCCACGATCCGAATGTGAAGAAAATCCCTTTGGGATGAGTAATCAAGTCCAACTTTGAAGCACGTGCAAGCCTTTATTGACCATAACCTTTATTAACAAATGTCGTTTTTTTGTTAGTTTAGAGCAGAATGCTGAACTAAAATGTAAAACTGAGCAACAGGTTTGTTTCACAAATGGCTTGCAGACCTACAACAACAAAGAGTAACCACTTTCAGACTCATCCCCGTTCATTGACACGCTGTTCATGCATCAGGTGCTGGTTAAAAATTAAAAAGGGGGGGGGGGTCTAAATGTGTAAACTCTGGTATGTGCATCACTCTCGGTCCAAATCTGATGCGTTTAAAAGTAAATTACAAAGCTGATTAAAGTATAAAGGCCCAATTCACCCCAAACAGAATCGGAAAAAAACACGGCACATGTCGAGGAAAGAGGAAATTAAAGAAAGCAGGAAGAGAGTCAGAGAGAGGCAGCGCGAGGAGCATCTCCGCGTGCCTCTGAGCGCGCGGAGCGCCCCACTTCCCCTTTCTGACTCCGTCAAGAAGAAAACTGGAAGAAAAAAAAAACGTTCACATTAGCGGCTAAAAACGAAACAAAAACGTGTCTTGCAGAAACTCGCCCGTCATTCTCACAAATGTTTTAATACCATATATATATCTTTGGAAAATATTGTAAAAATGAGGGAAACTAAAACATCAAAATGGAAACTAGCCAAACATTTCTGCCTCCATCTAGCATCATTTCCGACCAAGCACTTATTTTAACTTCTATTGCATATCAACTTTATAACTGGTCTTTATTTGCTTTGCCAAGAAACCCATTTCATTCACTCACATCAAAAGGCTCAAAAACGTCAAACTGTAAATTTGAAAATACAATTTAAAAAAAGTCAACATACAGACGCGCAGCATCACAGTCATCTCTGTGTCGCGGTTCGCCTTCGTGCTGCAATGATGCCGTTTTTATTTCTTTACCTGTTCCGTTGATGTGATGTGTGATATTATTTTGTCCTTTTAATGTCCTTTGCGCTCGGTCCCGTGTCCGTTCGGTCGTGTCCGTCTCTTCTCGTGTCCGTGTTTTCGACTGAAGCCTGGACGCGTCGGAAGCCTATATTTTAGCCTATTTATAAGCTTCTCTTTCTGACCTTTGTCTCTTAAACCAAGGGACCAGAGACATCAGCGGCAGTGGAAAATCACCGGCCTGCCTCCTCTCAAAGCAACAGGAGAGCTGTGTGTCGGATGCCTTCACGGACCTGCTTCAACCTCGGAAACTTTAGTCGCATCATCGCTCTGGGAGCATCTCGGAAAAGCGACGACTTTAGTTAGCGTCTAAGGTTGGTGATTTGACGGGGGGGTCACTTTTATTCCGTAGTCTTCGTAAAATAAATACAACAAAATGCTCCCCAAGACAAAATTACTGAATAGTATTACAAAAAGCCAGAACACCTAAACAGCCATCAACTTTCTTCTAGCTCATGCACCTCTAATCAGGATATAATATTTTCCAATAAAATCCTGGAACGACCTTCTTAACACACCACACATCCAAGCTGAACGCGATTACAACCAGAATAGATGAAACGAACGAGCATCATTTGAATGCAGCACCAAGGAGCAGTATTCAAGTGAAGCGCCACAATTTTCCCCACCCGGCTACCACGAGCACGCGCTGGGGTTCTTCGTAGTCACGCCCCCGTCACAGCGCGTGACAGTCATCAGAAGTCTGTTTGAATACACATCTGATAACACAATCACAAGCATTTACTTATAATCGAGCGATTTATGGTGAAGATGTTTCACTTTTATCTAAATTAGTTTGTAGACGCTTCTGTTATTTTCTTGTCCATCACTCGTCTTTTGCACTGCTACCAGCTTACATTCATTTAAATGTATTTCATTTAAAATCACGGAAAAGAACAAACATAAGATGGATAAACTGTAAAAAGGCTACACACAGAAATCAGATGATTGAGAGGAATCTTTATCAGATTCTATAAGGTTGCTGCAATCATTATCTACATTTATGAGTCAGCAGTAATTCAAGTGATCATGGAAACAGAGTTGTCCTGTAATGAAAAAACACTGATGCATGTATGCACATACAAGCAATGAACATGTAATCTAGTAGTTTTCTGCATGAAAAGAAGGTCCCTCAGAGTAAGTCAGCCAAATTGACTTGAGTTTACTTACTTTGCGCACCCCAACAGTGTCCAATTAATTAAAGTGAGAGTCTTATTTTATTTATTTTGGTTAAGCAGGTCGTCCATTGATTGTAGTATAGGCAGCTTGACCCCGGCTCTTCCCAGTCAACTGTTGTTGTGTCCTTGAGCTGGACGCCTCCCACTCCCTGCCTCCAGTGCGGTTCCACTGGTGTGTGAATGCGTATGGATGTCCGGATGATGGTCAGACGCACAGACTGGCAGTCATGTCTCTGGGAGTCTGCCCCAGGGCAGCTGTGGCAACATCATCAAGCATGATGGGGAAGATTGCTTGACTTTTAACATCAGGAAAAGCACAGAAAAATCCAATATATTATTGTTATTATAATTCTTATTATTAGTAGTAGTAGTAGTAGTATTTATTTTCGTTCATCAATGGGTGAACCCATCTGAAAAAAAGTAAAAATACTTCCTTTATTGTGCACAAATTTTAGCTCCAATAAATTAATGTAGCCGAATAACAAAATTTCACTTATCAAACATCCACTCTGATGAAAATAATGTTTTTTTGTGTTTTGAATAATAAAGGACATAGGTAAATACAACTAAGCTTTAAATTGAATTTTTGAGTATTTTTGCTAAATGGTAGTGAATCAGAAGCAGATTTAAAAATGCCCTTTATAGTTGTGATGTAGAAAATACACTGGGTATGCCACAAGCTCTCTGCTCTGCTCCAGTCTGATTCCATCCACTTGTAGACGACTAGATACATGTGCGTCTTCCTCATCCGAGCTGGCATCTGGCTCAAAAATTGTACATCTGGATAGCTGTAATATTGCTCCCCATTTTTGTTGCACAGGTAATGTCAGGTTGGGGTTGTAAGGGTCTTTAAGCAAGTGGGAGAGAATGTGAACAAATGGATGATGTGAAGTGAGGGTAGGCTTGCTCCATGCCAATGATCCCTAGATTTTAGATTCCTTCTGAATCTAAAAGGATAACATTTTCAGTCTTCTGAATCAGCAGAATGGGAGGGGCAGGTAGAAGGAAGCAGAGCTCCTTTGGTTACATTGGATGTTCTCAGCTCTGTGGCTAAAGCAGAACTTTCCCTTATCTGCAGAGAATGAAGTTGTATCTCCACATTTCTACATTCCAACGTTGCCACATCCTAAAATCTTACAGTGTGGACCTATTGGACAATGATTGCTGACTATTTTGCTTTGAAAGTTCATCCCAGTTTGATCTCAGAGGAAAAGCAGAGAGCTGGCGTTAACCTCTGTCTTCAAAGTTTTGTAGACTACTTCCTTATCGAGCCCTTGGCCAAAATGTCACCCTGTCACTTCTTTATCATTTTTTATCATATTTGCTTCTGCTTTGTGGAGTGTCTGAAAGTAACCTTCCTGATGGGAGTTTTGATCTGGACAGACTCAACATGAGAAACCAAGAATAAAGGGTCACACTGCAAACGAACAGACTCCTTAAGGGCATCAGTTATGCAGAAACATAACAGCAAACTTGATGTTTAAGACACATTTCTTCATTGGGTAGAAATTTACACTTTTTCCAAGAGTTGAATCACTATTAAACCTGCCTAAATTCAAAATACAGCCCAGTGAAGTGCAATCCTACTTGTGCAAGAGACACAACTTCTAGAATTTCGCCAGTTGTTTGTGGGCGGTTCTTGCGGCTTCTTTTCTGGAGGATTCTTGATTAAAATGACTTAAAAACCAATAAAAAAAATCTCTCCAGTTAGTGATACGAGATCAGAGTTTTGTATGCGGAATCCCTTGAACTCACTGTTGCACAATTATTGATTTGGTTGGTAATAATTGTCTCTCTTCATAACTCCTAAATATGTTGAGCAGCACTTGAACTGAAGAAGACAAGAGCAAACAGAAAGAAGGCGATAGGAGTACTTTGAGCCTGGGCCAGGATAGATCTCGCAGCCAATGGAAGGAATAAACTCCGCCCTCTACTGCATCATTGTACACGTCAGCGGTGCCATGGTCAAATTGAAATATTCTGTCAAAACTGTGAAAGAAAGTGCTACCAAACTTCTGGGGTTGTTTCCACGTGTTTCTTTGTTTTGTGTGTCTGTGTCTCCAGTGTTGTACCTTTTCTTTGGTCTCTGTTTGGGCAGCATTGTGTTGAGTTGGACTTCCTGCCTTTCTCTTACACCAAAAACTCGGGAAGGACCCCAACAGTGTGAAATTCCAGTGAAAAATGGGAGAAGCAGCTGTAAAAAAACAAACAAACAAACATTTCAACTCACTCGGTCAAACTATCGAAAGGTCAAGTGGCACCGTAACCACCCTTTTGATCAAAAAAGACATTGGGAAACTCTGAATGGAAAACAAAACAAGCTTTTCTGTTTCATTCGTAATTGTGCTACTGTCAGTCTTTGAAGGACAGGAGTATTGTCTAAAAGCTGAGATCCTGCTGTCCAAAGTTTTTAACCCTATATAACTATTCATACCAACTATTCAAACTTTTTTTGGTCTAAGCAAAAAAAGAAAAACATACGCATTTACATATTTTAGCACCTTTATTTTATGTATGAAGGCATTTGTACATCCTTTAAAACATAATAAAACGACTTAAAAAACTTGCCGAATTTTAACCTTTTATTTTTTCCTTCATTGATATTCACAATGATCCTGCAATGCCTAAATCACACATTTTTTTACCCAAACGGCATGTTGTTTTTGCCTATTAACGATAGTTTTGTGTAGATAAGAATACTTGGCTTCTTTTTCAGAGTGGCTGTTTTTTAACTGCAGCCTTGAGTATGTTTTTCTTTCTTTTCTCTCAGCCAATCTGTTTGCGGCGTTCTTCAGTTCTGCCTGGTTTTGTTGAACATTGTTGGGCTGTTTGCCTTCTGCATCGCCTTCAGTTCTTGAACTTTTTTAGGCTAGTCTTTGAAGCCGTTTTTTGCCCTCCTTCTTCTGCCCAGACAAACTAGAAAATCAACTTGGTCTGTTCAAAACTTTTCTTTGTATTACTTCTAGATGACACACCTAAGTTATAGATTGATTTGCATGACAGAGTTTGCATTGACTTTCAGATAAAACTCTGATTAATGATCATTTGCATGAAAGCAGGTGGAGAATGCATGACAGGTATTAATGAGCCTGCAGCAGGTCAATGAGTGACAGATGTTTTGAGATCATATTTAGGGCAGAAATTAGTTGCAGAAACATGTTATATTTAGCTTAATGAGACTCACTGTCACCAGGGTCAGGGCCAAACCAACCAGACGTCCATCTCAACAATTCAGTTTAACCACAAAGAGTCATTGTTCTATTGTAACTCCCAGCTGGCCGAGGTCTACTATCACAGACATGAAAAACCTCTGCATTTATTCTACTTTACACTTAAAGTCTCACTCCCACTATGTGTTTATCTATTGCAAACTGCTCCCAGAGGTCCTTTAAATATGATTATACAGTTTTTAGTCAAAATCCAAAACCCTGTGTGGTCCCTTTAAAACATAGTTTCTGCAGAGCAGCAGGAGTTCATCAGAAATTCACCTCAGAGTTGTGGGTGGGACTGTTCGTGTGGAAGTTACCCTCTGCTGATGTCCCATCATCCCTTTGTTTACACTCTTTCCCACTAATTTACAGCACCTGACCTCACAACCCCCACCTTACATTACCAGAGCAAGAAAAATAATTATAGCAATGCATCTATTTGTCTATAAGTGGATGCATCAGAATGGAGAGGAGCTGGGAGACTTTGGCCCGAACATTTCAGTTTCTTCATTACAAGTGAGGGGTTTTTCAAATGGTGGGTTTTTATGTGTTCCTTATCCCTCAGAATGTGAATAAAGAAATACCCAGAAACACCAGTCTTAAACTCTGACTGGGCCATGAAGTGCTGGGATGACCATCAAGGCTAAGAAAGCTACAGTTATAAAAACACTTCTTAGCTTTCTTTAAAAAAAACAGTAATTAAAAGCCATCAGTGCGATTTTTCTATGTATTAATGCTTAAATGTTTATTGTGCCAGTTCAGTTGTGAAATCAGTTCAGGTCCATTGAGCACACAGCGTTGTTGTTTTCTTAATCTTCTTGATACCAAGTCTTTTGAAAATGTGAATTATTTTCCCCTTTTCCTGTTCTCCAGCTGCTGACTCTTCCAAAAACTAACATTAAATGTGAACTGATGCTGAAAGGAAAAGTCTTATTCACAGTAGGACAGCAGCGAATAGTTTGGCCTGCTTCATGTGCTGATTAAACACGTTCATCCACCCCAACACAATTAAATTACAGGCCTGTGCAGACTCACTGGGAAATGCTCTGTGACAGAGTGATATTTATGCCTTGCAGGTGTTTTTAAACCTGCATGCAAAGCAGTACCCGCCTGCACAGTTGATTGGTCTACTGGCTTGTGGTTTTTGCATGGCTTTCTGAGTGTGACGGCGGTTACTGTGGTGACAAGTCATCACCTTCTGTCTTTAAACCAGCTGGAAGAATCAGCTGCAAGATGGATTGCATAAAAGCAGTGACTGGGCAAGCTGATCAGCACAGGGAAAAAGGGTTTTTTGCTGGTTGCCATGGTGACATAAAGATGAGCTGATACAAGATGAAATGTAGACCCAAGCTGACATGCAAAATTTGAAACAACAAAAATCTGCTTCCTTTATTATTTGCTGCCAGATAGCGTATTCTCCTGTGCTTCATGTGCTTTGTGAATCATGTTAGGGGACACTGTGTATGACAGTGGTCCTTGGACGTGTTGTTCATTCTTTCTGTTGATGAAAAAAATGGAAAGCATCAAAGGTCATTTGGAGTAGGATAAAAATTGTACTCTGAGGAGCATGTCATTTGAACATTTTTAAAATAAAACAATTTAATAAGGTCACAATTATTCAAAAGAATCTGATAACTTCGTTGACTTAGCCTTTGGCCGGGGTCAGGGGGTGCCTCTCCTCTTTTGTGACACCCAAGTAGCAGTTTCTGCTCTCGACAGCTGACCCCTGGGCTCCGAACAGATCCAGCATGTGACCCAGGACATCAGGCTGACCACGTTCACTGATCACCACAAGACCTCCCATTCTTTGCAATTTACTCTCCACGCTGCTCAGTGATAACTTCTCTGGTTGGAGAGACATGACCCCATCATCAACTGGTCAGCATGAAGGCCATCCATCCTCTCCACCTTCTGTATCAGCCAGTGTCTCCAGACTAAAGGATCGAGGGGGGGGGGTCAATCCGGGTGTCTCAGTTCGAGCAAGTATAGCTACCACCAGCCTTGAGAAAGTTCCTCTGGCGCCAGGAGCGGGGGTCTTACCGACGCATTACAGGGACCTGCAAGAGTTTTTCAGCAAGCAGAACATCATCCAGTTGCCTCCTCACTGATCATACGACCGCGCTATAGACCTTCTAGCCAGGAGCTACTCCTGCCCGGGATGGGTGTTTCCTCTCGCTCATCCAGCAACAGAGGAAATGCAGGTATACATTAATGAGGAGCTGGCAAAGGGTTTCATCATCCACATCTCCCATGTCTGCAGGGTTCTTCATCGTGAAGAAGAAGGATGGAAAAAAAAACATAAAAAAAGTTCATGCTGCTATTTGTCTTCAGGGTTTTCTGGTAGAGAACAGAAGAATAATCACACTACCACCACCATGTTTGATTAATAATTGTTTGCTGAAATGTTGAGTAAGTTTGAACAGAATGATTTGATTTTCATCCATCCATCCATCCATCCATCTTCTTCCGCTTATCTGGGACCGGGTCGCAGGGGCAGCAGTCTAAGTAAAGATGCCCAGACTTCCCGCTCCCTGGCCACTTCCTCCAGCTCCTCTGGAGAGGCCCCGGGGAAGACCCAGGACACGCTGGAGAGACTATGTCTTTCGCCTGGCCTGGGACGACTCGGGGTCCCTCCAGTGGGACATGCCCGGAACACCTCCCTAGGGAGGCGTCCAGGGGGCATCCGAACCAAATACCCAAGCCACCTCAACTGGCTCTTCTCGATGTGGAGGAGAAGCGGCTCTACTCTGAGCTCCTCCCAGGAGACAAAGAGCGGTTCACAAACTCCTTCATGAGAAAGTACATCAACTGATCCAGTTACGTCGCCCGGATTGGCGTTACCGGGGCCTCACCCTGGAGCCAGGCCTGGGGTTGGGGCTCACAGGCGAGCGCCTGGTGGCCGGGGCTCCTCCCACGGGCCCCGGTCGGGTAAAACCCGAACGATTGACGTGGGATCACTCCCCAGTGGGGCCACCACCTGCAGGAGAGCTCAGAAAGGGCCGGTGCAATGTGGTTTGGGTGGCAGTTGAGGGTTAGTGCCTTGGCGGCCTAAACCCCGGTCATGGAACTTGATTTTGTGCACCCAAATGTAAATGGTAAATGGCACATTTACCATGGCACACTTGTATGGTGCTTTTCTACCTTTTTAAAAGACCCAAGGTGCTTTAAAGTCACAGTCCCATTTACCAATTCACACATCGATGGCGGCTCAGCAGCTGAACACCAGTGCCAGCCTATGACCATCAGGAGGAATGTTCAGTTCAGTGTCTTGCCAAAGGACACATCAACACAGGGGTGGGTAGGGTGGAATCTTCCCGGAACCTGGAGTCTTCCGATCAGAGGTCAGCTGCCTCACATTTGCACCACAGCCACCCCAAGATTACCCAGCAACTACCTTTTCTACTTATGTCTTGTGACTAACTAAAGGAAAAAAAAGGTTTTTCTGGTGAAACAAGGTCACTGATATGTTTCAGTCTGAAGGGGCTCTAAAATCTTCTCGCAGCTTTATGTTTCTAAAAAAAAAGCGAAGTCCTCCTACTTTGATGCACCGGTTAAGATTCATCAGAGTGATCAGAATCTTTTTAATGCAAATGAGAAATAAAAATAGGTCAGTGTTAGTAACGTTAGTATGAGCAGAAACACCTGCAATTAGGTGTCTTCTTTTTGAGCAGTGATGTTTCAACAAAGCCCTGCCTGCATCCACAGTCTTTTCTTTGCACTGCAGTTGTCAGTTCAGTTGGAGGTCATGTGACAGGAAAACAGTAATTTATCAGGAAAACAGTCATTTATCAGGAAAACAGTCAATTATCAGGAAAACATTTATTTATCAGGAAAACAGCGCAAGCTTTTCTTGGCATTTGTAGATTTAGTTTAAATAGTTTTAAAGATCCGGAAGTTGCACACCAGCCAGCTGACTGGAAGTTAACACTTTCATTCTTTGGTTTTTCAGACAATCAAAAAACATAAAAGGGATTTTTATCAGAAAAGACAAGACAACAATCAAAAGCAAAGAGAAACCTTCTCCTTAAATGAAAAGTAGGAAGGCAAACAAGTGGAATATCAGAAGCAGTCTGCTTCAAAGATGGTAAGCAGTTCTTTGCTTTAACATGCAGTGGGTTTGTATTAAACTGTATCAAATTAGATGGAAGGAAGGTGCTACAGTTTGACTGGAGTGACAGGACAAACATTGTGTCTGTGTTTGGTTTGTAAAACTTTGAAAACATTTTTGTAAGCATTGCACAGCTGCTTTTCATATACAGTTGCTGGTTTTAGCTTTTGTACATACTGGTGAGTAGAGGAGACAATCTCGAATTTTGCTTCAGGGAGACAAAGCTTTCTATAGGATTCTAAGTTTTGAAGGAATTAAAAGACATCTCAGACTATGAGTGAAAACTGAGGTGCATTCAAAAGGTCAATAGTTAAAAAAAAGTAATAAAAATTGCCACTTTGTTAAGCTTTTAACTATCAAGGTTAATGGACCCCACTGAAAGAAACACAGTGTGTTAATAAAAAATGTAAGTAACAGACTGATGATCATGTGTCTTTTATCATAAACAGAACCGTTTTAATGATTGATTTTGGCCAAAATAGAAATAAAAAGTTAGGAAGAATAGCTGTTTCAATCCATCGTCCAGCTCCATCATCCCACCCTGCCGAGAACCTGTTATGTGCTGCGGGTATTGCTCAGTTTTAATCCCATATTAGTGAGAAGGCAGGCAGGGAGTCCAGAGATTAGAGGCTGTCATCTGACCACATTGGCTGGCCAGGGAAAAGATTAAACTGTAAAATAAATGCAGCACTAAAAAAAAAACAAAAAAAACAAAAAAACTCAACAGCTTTACAGAGGAGGATTCCTTTCCCTCATCTAATGCACCTGACACATTAAATCCCTGACTTCTGTTTGATTTTAGTGGCACTGAAGGATGATAAAATTGTTCATCTTAGGCTTGTAGTTCGGCTCTGTTTCTCTATTTTCACTCATGCTCTGTGTCACTGTGCTCTGCACAGGCTGTTCCTTCAGTCACTGGGAACGTTGTATGGACCCTTACTGCTGTTTTTCACACATCAGAGTTCCAAGCAAAGCTAAACTTTTACCAAATCAGTGAATCTATATCAAGATTTCTTTCTTCATTTTAAGAAAAGTTGATTGTAAAGTAAATGCAAAAATATCCTAATGTTGCACAAAATCTAAAATTCAGTCCTGTACTTTCATTGTCAAAGCTCATCAGTTATTGGAGAAGTGTTGAAAGGCTTTGGATGGAAATTGATAAAAAAAAAAAAAAATCCATGTACTTGAAGATCTAGGTGCAGAATTTTGTTTCTAATCAGTCTGTTTTGTTTCCACCGTTTTCTTCTACAAAAAAGATCCAAAATATTGAAAATAATTTAGCAAAACCCATTGTTCAATCAGCTGGATGAACATAGATTTCAGGTTCTGACATCGTGATCCTGTTGGGCTGGACAACGCTATGAGTCTGAGATGTGTTTCCTAAAAACCTGATTAAACCGTTGAGACACATTTTTGTCATTGTTGTTTGGAGAACCATCTTATTTTTGTTACTGACACCACATGCAAAGTGACACATAGTATCCAATCTTAGAAATGCAAACATCCACTCCAGTGAAAATCCTGTTTTTGGTGCATTTCACATGTTCTTGTTGCATTTTTCTCATAATGGAGAACATATTCTGAGTATTTTTTTTATTTCAAATAGTTGTGAATCAGGAGCAGATTAAAAAATGCTTTTGGAAAAAGATTGTAGTTGTTACATACAAACTACATCCATGGGGCACAAGTTCCCTCCTCCACTCTTTTCTGATGCATCCACTTGCAGACAAATAGATCCATGAACGTCTTTGTTTTTCTTGTCTGAGCTGCAATCCGGCTCTAATATGTGTGACTGGAAATCTCTAACATTTCTCACTATTTTTGATGCACCGAAAACGTTGGCTTGAGGTTGTAAGGGGCTGTAAGCGAGTGAAAGAGTCTAAACATGTCAGGGTTGATGTGCGGACACAAATGCAGACGGCAAATTTAAATGAAAAGTCTTTCATTTATTCAAAAACTAAGTTCTCGAAAAACCAGAAGCCAAATCCTTGAAGGTACAAAAACCACCCGACAACCAGTGCAGGGGAGACGAAGACTTATAGCTAGGAGGAGAGGATGAGGTAATTGAAAACAGGTGTGCCAATTAAGGAGGGCGGGAACACACACCAGGAGGAAAGTGTCAAGAGACCTGAAAAAGCAGAGGTGAAACACAGGAAGTACAACCAAGAACAAAATAAAACAGGAAGTGAAACCCAAACACAACAACAACCAATGTCCTGGGTCCATAACCCCACAAAACAAAGGGATGATGGGAAATTAAAGCAGGTTCAATTCCCAAACATTTGTGAAATATCAGTGTTTAGTCCACATATTTCACACTTTCTGTGCTGGAAAAGACCACTCTGACATGAAACTTTACAACATGAATGTTTAAAGTTCAGCTTGAATTTGTGCTTATTTCTATAACTAATGCACTGCAAAAATGGGTCCTGTAGAAATAAGTTGAAAAAATCCTAATATTTGATCAATTTTCTTTAAATAAGCAACAAAAAAAAGAAAATGATAGGAAAAAAAAGAAAAATTGCCCAACTAAAAATTATTATTTTGAGAAAATGAATTAGTCCCTAAGACATGCTTTCTCAAACTAAGATTATTTTACCATTAAAAACCTTTTTTGATGACATTATTCTTCTTGCAAGACATAAAGTAAGGCCCAATCTGAATTCTTCCCTTCTCTCTACCACTTCTCCCTTCCTCTAAATATCGTCCTCCAAACAAACAGTCTTGGAAAAATTGAGTCTCAGAATTCGGATGTTACTTCCACTCGATGACGTCACCAATAGTCGACGGTCAGCAAGTGCGGAGCTTCCAGCGCTTGAATATACATAACAAAAGCAGTTTAATAACTTTAAAAAGGTCACACTAAAACAAAAGTCATTACTTAAATTTACATGTAAACTTCTGTGCTTCAGAGCGCGCCCATGTCAAGAAAAGCGCTTCTCCTCTGCAGCATCGCGTGATGCGGAACCCCCTCGCTACGTAGGGCTCTGTATCATCAGTGATGTAGCCCTTAAAAAACTGTTTTCTGAAACCACTGTCACGGCAAACGCCCCTACAAATGGGGTGGTAGGGCAAACGGAATAATTCGGATTGGGCCTAAGACAGTTTCTTTAAAGAAAGGGTCTTTTTTCTTTTTCGAAAGATTCAGTCTCAGAAGTTATTGCTTTTGCATCCAAATGTAAAATCCTTTTATAGCTGTCTGGGTTTTTTTTATTTTTTTATTTTATTATATGCTTTTTTTTATTGCCAGCGATGTTCAATTACGGTTTTTCTTTTTGTCCAACTGCAGCACAAAGTTTTATCCTACAATTTAGACAGAAAGTCAGTATATTTTTGGTTTGCCACAACCGTTTTCACTGTAAATAAAAAAAAAAATGCTGAGACAGCACTCAAAGGTGGACTGTAGCTCCATTACTGGACACATTAACTTTTTACTGTTAAAAACTGCTGAAAGAAACACTGAATTCTTGGAAACTAAAGTGAAAGAGTTCTGTAGTAAGCAGAGTGAGACTGTAAACTGTTATGGGGATGATATGGATATGGAGCTTGTATATGCTGTCAGATTGCTGCTGATGTGTTTTTATGTGTTAAAAATTAAGCTTCAGACATGCAGAGCTGGCAGTATCTTCGAGTTTGAAATTTAGATTAAATTTTAGCGAACGAAGGATATGACTCTTTTAAGACTTTATTAAAGATTTTACAGGTAAAAATTATGCTTTCATTCAGTGACAGTAAAATTAAGTTGGCTTTTCAAATTACTTCAAAAAGTGTAGTTCCATGCAATAACCCTGGCATTTTATGAGAAAAACGAACCCTTTATCCTTCTGTCTACAGAGAACAAAGATGACAGATGAGGCATAAAAAATGTAAAAAAAAAGTTGCGGTTCAGAACTGGCTAGCATAGCGCCATTCCATATTTATTTCTTTATTTAGTTTTGATAATGTTGCTATGGTAATCCATGCTGCAGAGCATGAGACAGAGTCCATCTGTTACCATGGCAGATACCACGACATGCACATCACACTTGGAAAGCGTTAGTATTACAGGGTCTGTTGCTCATGCATGAAACATTTCTCACTTTCTGCACTGACACATCGCAGTGCTGCATGGTGTGACGAGTTCAGACAACCCCCCCCCCCCCCCCCCCCCCCCCCCCCCCCCCCCCCCCCCCCCCCCCCCCCCCCCCCTTCCAAGAAAACGCATTTATGACACAGCGAAAAAGATCCACAAAACAGGGAATCCTCCATTTAATTAACTCTAAAGTCAACATGTTTCTGGTGATTGTTTCCAGTTAGTAAATCAAAACCTAAAACCCCAAATTAAACTGTTTTTTGTGCTCCTTACAACGTGGATTTCCTGCACTTATAGAGTTTTTACATTTTGTGAAAGTTGAAGTTGATTTATATTTGCAGACACCCCCCAGAAAGTCTTATTACAGTTGTATCTTTTCTTTTAATATATTGTAACTTAATTGTGAAATAACTAAGGAGACAAAATCCTAATTGAAGTACGGTGGCCCTGAAGTGCAAATGACACATCAATAAATGCAGAAACACACAATTTAAAAAAAGCAAAACAAATAGTAAAAAACAACATAACATTTTAGAAATCAAAATAAAATTTTAGAAACCAAAACACGATTCCAAAAAATGAAACCAAAAAGAAGCATTCCAGAAATCAAAAATAAATAAATTAAAAAACAAAACACAATTAAAGCCGCGAGCAGCACTGTATGGTCCACAGGCGCCACCCACCCCCACCACCCATCGCTGACCTTGCAATGAACAAAATTTGCTCTGGATTTCCCTGATTTGAGCTTTGGTGTTGTTAGCTGATTATTTATGCATTTATTTATTTATGTTTAGCATCATAAGCGATGACCTACACACTGGTGATGTCCTCATAAGCCCTTTTTTTATTTTTGCTACGAAAACAAAATGGTCCTTGCAGTCAGTGACCGCTGCGGGCCATAATGAGAAACCACGACCGGTAGGTACTATAGGACATCGCTGATTGGATGATAAACCATTTGACATGCTATGTATGTGGGCATTGAAGACAGAATTGAAAAAACTCAAAGGTCAAAAAATAAACGCTATCCCAAACACCAATGTCCCATAATACCTTTTCCAGTTTGTAGGTGCTGTTATTTGTCAGATTGATTGTTTTCACTGCCTGTGGGCCCGTCACCTGCTTTGACAGACATGCTGTGCTTGGCACACGCCAGTTGGAGCGGGCGAGCTGGGGATATGCACTTTTTGTTGACCACTAACACTAAATGCTCTATGTCGATGTCTTAATGCTTTTACGCGAAGATTTATTGATTCTCTGCGTAATCGGTTTGACTTGTAAATTCACAAATATTGCTTGTTACTGAAAGTAGTTAAGAAGCTTTGACATTGCGAAGCTGCACAACTTCTGCTTCAGGACCAACATTTTGTATCAACCATGTGAGAAAAAGTGCAGATGGTTTAAAAAAATGTTCCTAACCCAGAGGGAAGCTCGGCAGGGGTGTGGACCCACACAGGCAGTACAACAAATGCCATTTAAAGCCCATAATAAATGGACCACACATATATGCTATTGCTGCTTGAGCATTGTTAACTTTTAGGAAGAACATTTCTAGAAACTCTGGAAAAAAATAGTTTTCCTAAAAAAATGTTACACTTATTTGTTCACTGCGCTTATTTACGTGTGTTTTTGCCATCTTAAAAATATTTTTGATGACATCAATCAATATAAAGAATCACAAAAAGATGAAAGTGCTGCAAATGCAGCTTGCATAAAATACTAAATCCAAACCAATACAATCATTTGAAGAATCAATCAAGACTCTAAGGTATTCAAAATTTGTGTTTTAAGTAGGTAAAATCAAAGAGAATCTCCCTGCTGAAATAAACTTTACAAATGATTATGTCCCAGTGGTTTGCATATAATTTTTGTGCCTTTTGAACAGGATTCTTCTGCTACAATGGAAGCGACAATAATTCAAATTATTCACAGCCCCTGTTGAGTAGAATTGTGAGCTACTTGTGTCTTGTGCCTTACTTCTTACTGAACAAAAGCCTTCATTCTTCTCATGCGAATGGTGGGAGCTTTAAAAGAGAGACCAATCAGCGTCTCCTTAACCAAGCATTATCCGCTTGGTTAAGCTCTGGTTCTGCTTTTCACTCATTAAATGCTGAAAATCCCTTATTTTTTGCTCCTTAGAAACAGAGTTGGAATCCACACGTCACTTGATTTAAAGTATAACTGCATTCTCTCTCCTTAAGCCAATTTTCCTTCCCCAAACAAATGTTCTTATTTTCAAACTTTTTGCCTTTTTTTAAAGCTAGATTTGTCACGTGTTCAAAAGCTTATTTAATTTTTTTTTTTTAAATTAGTTTGCAATCGTTTTGTTTCACCCCTATCCCTCAGCATTTTCTCCCTTTTTTCTGTCTTAACATTCTCCCTTGATTTCTCTCTTGGGGATCAGGAATTGGTAGATGTGGAATGTGTTTATCCAACCACACGGCTCCAGTCTAACCAGTCCTTTTGGGTTCACTTCATTTGACAGCTCCTCCTACCTCATGGTGCAGACTTGTGCAACAACACTTTTGGGTTATTAGGGACGACCTAAAAGAGTTGAATCCTAACTTTGGAGAAGCTTGTGGAAATCCAGTGAAAAATACTGTTCTGTCCTTTTTAAATTACAACTGTGTTTGAAACGGTCCTGTTTAAAGGGGCCATTTCACAATGGAACCGCTCAGAATACAGGACCGGACTGTACCATACTGGATCACTCAGTGGAAACGAGGCTATTAGCCTGAGACCAGACAAGTAAGCTCGTGGTACTTGTGGCACCAATGCAAAAAATTGCGTTTAGACAGCACTACACTGCTGGCATTAGTTTGAATTATTTGAGTTTTATCGATGTATCTGTTAAATGTGAATTACACTGGCACAATCATTTTAAGAGATGCAAATTTTTGTTTCCAAAGTGACTTTTAGTAAAGACTCAGTCACTAAGCCCCTGTCCAAAAGCAACCTTCTCCACTAACTGAGCCTCAACCGGAAGTGATCTAATTAGCTTTCGTGGTGCCTTGTTGAATTTATTTTTTAAAGTTTTTCAGTGTTGTTTTGTGCTATTTCTTTAAAAACATGGTACAGTCATTTGTTTAAATTCCCACTTTGATCGTCTTTTGATCTACTTTAAAAGTGTTCCCAGTGATGCCATTTTTAGTCAAAAATTTTTTAAAAAGTTTTTGTTTCTGCAGAGTGGCACTAGTTTATTAGAAATTCACCTCTGAGTGGTGTGCGGACCTGTAAGCTCACCCACCTTTCCCATCATCCCTTTGCTTACACGCTCTCCTGGCATCTTACAGCCCCTCACAACATTACTGGTTCACCAAAAATGGTGAGCAATATTGGCGCTATCCAGCTGTACAGTTTTGAGATGTATACCAGCTCGAACACGTAAAACTAAGGCACATGGATCTATTTGTTTGCAAATCGATGAATCACAATGGAGCGGAGAGAAGAGTTTGTGGGCTCCTGATCATAGTAGCTTCTACGTCATAGCTATGAGCTTTTTTCAACAATATTTTTTCATCTGCTCCTGATTCACAATGAGTGGTGTAAAGAAATCCTCAGAAATGCAATTTCATCCTTAATTTTCTTTCCTACATCATGAGAAAAATCATCATCAAACTTTATTTATAAAAAGCGCTTCTTATACATTTAACAACCGGAGGCGCTGTACATTTAAAAACAAAAAACATGCACAATAAAAACCCAACCAAACCCATTCTTCACCCTCCCCCTCCCTTCCATTAACGCATACAATCCATGACCTCACACCTAATGAATTCCCACGCACACTGAGAAATAACTTCTTAATGAAACTCAAAGAATAAACTTAAGGCTTGGCTCTGCTGTGAGGAAACAGAATTGGGGAATCATCAACATCGGCACAGCGCCCACCCCGACTGGGACAGCAATGGGGTCCACTTCACAGCCAAAAGGCTGCAATGTAAAACCTCAGCTGCCCCAGCAAGGGCAACAACGACCCCAGACCAAGCCAGCAAACGTTGGCACAAAAGATCCCCAAGGGAAACACTGGGGTGAATTCTATATTAAGAGGTTAAAATTAAACATATAAGATGAATTTAAAAACATGAAATTGATGCAATGCATAAAATAAAATCTATAAAGACTAATAGAATAAATAAGAAGATAAGATCAATTAAAAACTAAATGAAACAAATGGGTCTTCAGCCTCTTCTTAAAAACCTCCACAGCTTTTTTAGAGAACGTGTTAAAAACATCATTATCATTGGAGTGGGTCTTTAAACTCTGCAGTTATGTCAACTAAAACTGCCTCAGTTCAGTTTATCATCAGTTGTGTGAAAGGTTTTTTACTTAAAAAATAAAAAAACCAACATTTTCTTAAATCGCTAATTAAATTGAGCCTGTCTGAAAAGCAATGCATGGTAGCTCTGTATGTGTGCGTGAAAGGGCTGTGATTTGTAAAGCTCTGTGGTTCGAAGGTTCAAAAAGCGCACACGAGTAAACAGCATTTACAATTAACAATTAAAAACACGTCAACAAGTTACAACTTTGCACTTGCTAAGTGTTCCTATAAAGCAAAAAATGCCATTTAGCTTCAGTTGGTTACAGTTTTAAAACATTTTACTGCAGGCATTTTAAAAGTAAATCAGTGAAAAACCGGGGCCAGCTCTTTTACAGTGAACTTCTTTGAGAGTTTCAGGGTCTTCATTAAAATAAAATGTTAGTGCTTTAAATACAAAGGCTTTTGTGGTTATGATGAATATGGCAAACAAAGGAAATGCATAAGATCATTGGACCTGCTGAATTGGAGGAAGTTTCTGTGGAGAGAAAGGTCTTCGCTCAGGCTGCTGCCCCCCTTGGAGATAGATGGATGGATGGAAGTCATTAAGCACTAGAGATAAATAAATATTCAACAATTACAAGTTCAGAAAAAGTTCAAACACACACATACACAGGCTCTCAAAAGTCTACAGTTGGATGAGACCTGAATGGTCAATAGCTGGGAAAGTAACTGTTTCAGTTACTTGAGATTTTACCCACTTGTGTTATAGTAAAAGAAAGCAAATGTCAAGGTAATAATATCCTGTTTAAAAATGAAACATTTTGATAGTAAATTTGGTTGTGGATAAAAGTTGTAAATGTTAAAAGAAAGACAAAATCTTAAAGATCTGTT
Source organism: Oryzias celebensis (assembly GCA_014656515.1). Classification (NCBI taxonomy): domain Eukaryota; kingdom Metazoa; phylum Chordata; class Actinopteri; order Beloniformes; family Adrianichthyidae; genus Oryzias; species Oryzias celebensis. The sequence continues at coordinate 13,281,941 of BNCR01000005.1, forward strand.
TGATGATATTGTTTTTTTTAAAACTTCAAACATGACTAAACTAGGACGTCAATGACAAATAAAAAGATGAGCTGACAAGGTTGAATCATGAATTTATATAGACTGAAAATATTCAACATACATTGGAACAGTTGATCAGATAAAACCTGGACAGGGTGTGTAAAAGCATCACGTAGCTCTAGATTAACACAAACAGCAAACGTTCCTCTGTGTTGATTTTAGACTCTATACTGGCTGATCACACTGTGAACAGGACAATACAAAGAAGAATTCTTGATCGTTTGACACTGTGCACGTTTGCCCAAATACAGATTTTTGAACTCCGAGGGGGAACAAAAATAGGAAGCCTTGCCTGTATATGCTCACAAATTGCACCGCATCAAATGCTCAAATCGCGTCAGGAGCTTTCTCTAGTAAGTTTGAAACTAATCACTAATAACATTTAGTGTGCTGACAGTATAACACAGGGGTGCCCAAATCCATGCCTTGAGGACCAGCCTCCTGCTTGTTTTCCAGAAATCCTGCCTTATCTGCTGCTGATTACCTGGATCAGGCGTGTTTAGCCAATAAGGAACTTCAATGGCTGCTTGGTTGGAAAACATGCAGGACACTGGCCCTTACAGTTCTGAACAGTTACCTTTTTATCTTAATAGTTACATTTTTGCTCCACTAGCACGATACTGACTAGTGTTATTTAGCTAACTCTTATGATCAGGCACTTGCTGAGACACTAATCCGTCAATCCTACATCAAAAATGTCTTTGCAAAATTGGATCATTTATGCTGCCATGTGTTGTCCACAGTGATGGTCAATTTTACAGCATAGAAAAATAAACCTACCATGCCTCAATCCAAATGGTATATTCCAATTTTGATCATAGATCAATTTACCTTATTTTGAAACAGTTTTACAGTAATAACTCGATTTGATTTGCTTAGATTAATAACTTCATCGATTAATTGTTGCACTCCTAATTGGCAGTGCAAAGTAATGCCTAGAAGTGTCTGTCAGTCAATAGTTAAATATATAATTATACTTTAACTAAAGTTTATAAATGGTACCTTACATTAAAGTGTTACCAAATGTTCTAGCTCCACCACTGGTTTTAACTGATTGCATTAATAATATAAAGCAGTGCTTGATCCAGAATTGTCTTTATTTAAAGAAAGCAAAAAGGGAGAGCCTTGTTTTTGACGACACCTCCAGAGCTGGCTCTGCTGCTGTTAGAAATATCCGGGTTATCTTTGACAGTTGTTTTAAATTTGACAATGTTGTCAAAATGAGTTGCGCCTTTTAACTAAAGCAAAACTTTCTCTGAGCCGCAGTGATCTCAAAGCAGCGATTCACGCCCTGATTACCTCTCAGATAGACTACTGTAACTCCCTGTACTTTGATGTCACTCAGCGATCACTTTACCGCCTCCAGTTAGTTCAGAATGCAGCAGCACGAGTGTGAACATCCAAACGTGCACACATCACTCCAGTCCTCAGTTCACTTCACTGGCTCCCTGTAAATGTTAGAATTCAGTTCAAACTTTGACCGTTTGTTTTCAAAGCTCTTCATGGCCTTGCCTCAGTTTACTTAACAGAGCTTTTAACTGTTCGCAGCCATTCTTGTGCTTCAAGGCCTGCCAAAGTGGATCAGCTTGATGTGCCCAGGTCACAACAGGGTTGCCTGGGTTTTTTTCCTTTGCAGGACTCCAGTTATGGAATAATATTCTTGCAGAACAGTGCATGATATCAAAACCAAAACAGTTTTCAACTTTAACTAAAAATTTGCCTTTTTAGAAATGCGTATTATACTCAGTAGTTGGTGGCATCTTGCTTTTTTTTACTTGTTTTATTGAATTCTTAACTCTATTTTATGTTTTTATTGTTTAATGTAATTTTGTGCTGTTATTTTTTTATTTTTGTTCTTAATCTGTTCAATTTTACATTTTCTTCTATGTATTTTTATTGTAAAACACTTTGGTACCCTAATCGCGTTGAGAAACTTCCTTCATTCATCCATTCATTCATTCATTCATTCATTCATTTATTCATTCATTCATTCATTCATTCATTCATTCATTCATTCATTCATTTATTCATTCATTCATTCATTCATTCATTCATTCATTCATTCACAGATAATTATCTTATTGATTTTAAATATGAGGTTCACATAGCTCCGTCTGATTGTTTGAAATCAGACAGTTTATGTGACTTATATAAGATGTTTAATGTTTATTAAGGAATATTTATTATTAAAACTAAAGGGAAGAACATTCACAGTGCCATTTTTTGTTATTTCTTTTGTTATAACCCTTTTGTTTTTCCCTTTGTTTGCCTCCATTTAAACTGTGATGAACCACACCAGGATTCACTTGCAAGTAAACCAAGAGCCTAATTTTTAAGACGAAATGTTCTCTTGTTTTGTTCAGATGAACTTTTAAATCTGCACAAAAGAAGCATATCATATCTTGCAGATATGTGATAGTCAGAGTTAAAGGCAGATTACACTGAGAGGCCAAATGGAAAAGAGGAAAGAAAGGCATCATATTTCCCTGCAAATGTCTCAGGCACAGAGAGACAGAGATAAACCTGAAGCATTTTTTTATTGCACAGACAGCATTAAGATCACACAGATGGACAGACGCTGTACAAAGGCAGAAAGCACAGTGAGAACACTGAGAGTGCACACTCTACAGGCAGAAAAACAGCGAGAGCATAACACCCATCTTCCTGTTGTTGAACTGGATCGAGATAGCGCGTCCGGCCTGGTATTGATAGACACTTAACTGGTAATGCCTACTAATGTTTTGCCTCTTTGTGTTCCTGGAAGCTTTCCTCACTCTCTTACAGGGGCATATATACTGCCCTGATTGTTTTGTTTCTTTTTTTTTTTTTTGGTGGATGCTTTTACCCAGAGTGCACATCACAGCTGAATTCAGTTGTTCTGATAAAAGTGGGTCATGGAACTAGCAGAAAAAATGGAGCTGATGTAACATGTTACGTCGTTCAGAGCTGTCAGCACACTTTCCCTTTTGGGGGAAATTTGAATTTTTATCCGGGCATACCTGCTGTAGTTTATGATCAAATCAATTAGATTGGAGGGAATTTAAAGCCTATGGATCTATCATTTATTAATCTAGATCTATGAAATGTTGTTGGAAGAAAAATGAGAACTAGACTGATATAAATGCTTATCAGCAGCTTGTTCATGCTTTTCATGTTTTTTTTTTTTGTAGGTTTCATAAGAGGATCTTTACACTGTTTATGAAAAGCATTCAAATACAAGATTTTGTTCTTATTCAACTAAATCTTCTGTTTTCAGATAAAGAATGTGATGGTATCCTGAAGGATATGAACTAACAGATGGTTGGCATGGAAACAAGGTAACCTCAGAGTCTTCATCCTGACAGACAAGCTCTCTCGGCAGATGGCCCGGATAACACATGCAGACAGAGATGAGGAGTGTGGCCTTAAATCCCTGTAATGGTCTTGTTGACAGTAAAACACTTTTTTTCTCTGAATGAGCACATTACTGTAAAAACAATCATTCCAAAAAAGGTTAATATTTAAAGGACAGGCTGCAGACTTAAAAACCTCTCTGATGGCTTAAAGGGTATGGAGAATTGGAGTTGATTATTGTAAAAATAAAAATAATAGTAATAAAAAGAAGGGGTGGGGTTGCTAAATTTTATGCAACTTAGCAACTGTTGCAGACATTAAAAAATTGCAATGCAGTTTGAAGTATCTACATCAAGTAATTGTAAAGAGCAACAAAAATGTAATCACAATTTCTAATTAAAGGTTGTCATAGTTGAATCTACCTTACAGTCTTTTGACTAGAAAACAAGAACAAAAAAAGCTTATTTCAAAGAACTATTCATTTAAATGTTTCAGTGGTAATGTCAATAAAACTTTTTTATTGCCGTCTTTGTCAAATCCTTTTAAAGGCTCATGATGATAGTATTTTATCTTGGACATAATAGTTTAAAAGGAAATATAGGAGAAGATAGCACTATAACCTGGGCTGCATATTTGTGAATAGTTTTCACAGTGTGGCTGCTGTCTAACTGTAGCTGAAAGTTACGTATTCCCAGCTGTGCATTGCTCCATCCCCATATCAGTGGCTGAGTAGCATCCTGCAGACTTGCCTCTGTCAATGGATGCAATTAGAAAAAGATGCCGTTTTTTTGTAGGCCCTAACAGAGCAAAACAGTGAAATTCTCACTCTGATCATTTTTGATCTGTTGTAAAAGCATTCCAAGTGGTCTTTAATTATGATTATGCCGTTTTTAGCCACAATCGAAAAATCGCCGTTTTCTAGGACTTAGTTTCTGCAGAGCAGCAGTAGTTCATTAGAAATATGTGCACATGGTTATCCCGGCCCCCTTTCCCATCATCCGCTTAGTGTATACACACTCTCCCACTAGCTTGCATCCCCTCACACCCCCCATGCAACAAAAATGGTGAGAAATTTTGGAGCCACCTGGCCATACAGCCTTGAGCCACATGGCAGCTTAGACGAGTGGAGACATCGGATTGGAGCGGAGCAGAGAGACTTTGGTCCGCCCATTTCCGGTGCTGCATCACAACTGACAGCTTATTTAAGCAGCAATTTTTCCACGGCTCCTGATTCACCGCAATTTTAAAGAAAAAAAAACTGAGACATGCAATTTGAGCCTAATTTTCTTAATATATCCTATCCTGTTATATATAATAGTATGTATATTATGTAAAATATGTATAATAATATATGTAAATAATATGTCCTCCATCACCAGAAAAATGCCACGAGAACGTGTTAAAAACACAAAAAAATATATATTTTTATTGGAGTAAGTCTTTTTCCGTAATAATATTTAGTACACATGCAAAGGACTGAGGAATGTTTGGAAGGACAGGAAAGTCCAGTAAGGGCAATGATGACAGGGAAAGGTGTTTAGAAAGATGATGAGGGGCGACTGCTGGCAAGGAAAGAAGGGAAGTGGGAGGAAAACACTTTAAGCGGTTATCTTGATCAGCTGGGTGTGGTTGGATTAAAGTGATGAGAGAAGTCCGCGTTACCGCACAGATGGGAAGGTGGTGGATGTCCAGAGTTCATTTGGACATTCTAGGTGAAGCCGTAGAGTAGCTGCTGAGTAAAGAAGCTAATTGAAAAATTAAAGTTAAGTTTATGAGATGAACATACAAGTTTTAAAAGAATTTGACTGAACACACAGCGAATAATCATCATAACTGTTCGGTTCTAATTTGCATTCAACATGTGGTTGTAAGGAGTAAGGAGTTTCTAAAGATACATAGCCAGTAAAAGTTCTGTTTTTGTTTTCCACTTTGATTTCTTTTTCTATTTCTTTCTATTTCCGTTTCTACTTATGTTTCGGGTTTTATTTAAATGCCGTTTTATGATTCATTATGTTGGGTCAGGAGGGTATAGGGCATTTAAAGTGTTTTAGAAGTCTCTAAAACACAATCAACAAACACAGGAGATCCATTATGAGATTGTGCACCCCCTTCTCCACCCCTTTCTCAAACATTTGGAACAGTTTAAAAAAAAAGAAAGTATTACCAAATACAAGGGGTTCTGGAGTAACACACTTATTTTCATGAATAAAAGTGATAATTGTTCTTGTATTTTTACTTTTCGTGAATTTTTGTGAGCTATAAAAACCCAAAAGCAAATATCCTTATGAAACGTAGGGATGAGTGTTTGAATTAAAAAGAAAAAAGTTCTTGTAAGCATTATTAACATATTCTGAGTACTTTACATAAGAATGCAGAATCTGTCGTGAGGCTGGGCTGTACTTCAGAAGGAAATACGCAAAATACAGAGATTTTGATCAAAGAAATAATTACAATGATTAGAATCATACACATAAATTGAACTTATAGAACAAATTAGTGGGTACATTTTTTTTGCCTCTCGTACCTCCCCTCCCTGCTCCTCCCTGGATTGAAGTGTATTTTAGTGTTCCTTTCCCATTCTGAGATAACAAGACAGAATCCATTAGGGGGTTTCTTTATTTTGCGGTTACTATAAAAAAATGCTCCCCAAAAATATTCATTTCTTCTCTCGAGCGTAAACACCCTCTCCATTTTCAGCCTGGACCTGATCAGAAAAACTCCCGCAGCAGGTTAAATGACCATGGCCCATGGCTATTAAACGTCTCGGCCTGGTGCGTTCACTGAGCTCCAGAACATAGAACCTTAGCGGAACTCCAACAGCCATCCAGCCTAACTCAAACCACTACTATATGTTAATAAGGAAATAAAAGCCGCCAAATCAACTCCAAACCTGCCAAATTATGCCTAAGATAATAGGAGTGGGATTTTCATTTATACTTAACCCCAGAGTTTCTTCTGTGCACTCAGTGTCTCTATTAATTCATATCACTAAGAATAAATACATTTAGTGTAACTAATTCTTCTCCTAATCTAAGGTTTCCCTACAGCAAGCTTAATTGAAGGTCAAAGGTCAATTGAAGTCCATGCAAAACTTACAGTTTTGTTCATATTTAAAATGTAACACTACAATTTTTGTTATTATTTCAAGCAAAAATAATGAAGCTGCCTCCAAAAATACCTGCAGTTTGTATTTGAATGTGATCTGTTAATTGTGTCAGTATGAGGTGTTGGGAGGCAGGAGAGGGACGGTTGGAGAGAGTTGTTCCTCGATCATATATCTGGCCTGTCCCACAGGCATCAGATAGTGTCTTCATGTTTCAGATGCTTGTCATGCGCTCTGGATTGTGCTGGGGACAAATCAGACTCAGAATGCTGTTCAGATATGTATAGGTGCATTTCCATTACTTCAGTCTGTTGTTCCACTGAGCCACTGGAGAGCTGCCATCATTTCTGCTGTCACAGAAGCCAACTGGAGACATGCTAACGGTCACATGCACAGAAATTCAAGTGGTAAAATTTTCCATCAGGGAAATAAAATTAATTTACTAGATATATTCATCAAAGCTGCTTAAAAGGCTTCAAGTTGTGTAAATACAAGGTATGAAATTCCCTCCTAGTTCAGAACGGAGCCCTTTCACCGGAGCTTAGACAAAGCAACAGGTTCTTGACAAACTTCTAACTTTTAACCGACTGTCAGGTTTTCTTGGCAATGTGTGCATTCATTATTTATTGGCAAGGAAAACTCTCCCAAACTTTCACATCAAAGTTTTTTTAGTAATAAGTTTATAAGTCTGTAAAATGGTCAGTTATAGTGTTTAGACCACGAAATTAATCTTCATTTTAAAAAGTAAACATGTTTTTGAACAACTGCGTGTCAAACGAAACAAAACAGTCAGAAAAGTCGAACTTTATTTTACTCATTCACAGTCAGTTGAAACACAGGACAGCTCATTCATTCACACTCCTGACTACAGTACCCACAATGCTCCAACAATCCATCAGGTGGTATGGTCTCGTAGTTTACCAAACTTGAACTGAAACATTCTGACAGATATTTAAAAAGGTGACCTGAATTATAAAGGGAATCTTCTACTTTTGGAAAAAATTCTAGAATTTTTTGCGTTGTCTTAAAAAGAGTAACGGTTACTTAATTACCCCTGATTTTGGTTACTTCGGTTTATGGATTTATGGCTGACATGCGCTAACAATGGTGAGATAATTTTGTATTTTTATTGAATCACTGCTTACATTACACTATAATTGCTGCATTGAGATGGTCGTAAATGGTGCAGGATGTCTAATTTTGAAAGAAAGTCATGTCTTCAGCCAAAAGTTACAAGCTATTTTTTATTTTGAATAAAAGGCAAATGTTCTCTGTATGTTTTATTCAGGCAAAACAAGAAGCAAGAGCTCATCATAGTAGTAATAGTAAGATGAATCCAAATCAGTGTCTTATTTTTCTAAAGGTTGAAGTCATCAGTTTGTGAATGTGTGTGTGAATGGGACTGTGGCAGTAAAGCGCTTTGGGCCTTCAATGAAGGTAGAAAAGCGCTATATAAGTAAACGCCATTTACCATTTAAGACCAGATTGACACCGCATGCAATCCAGCTCCAGTACAGACGCCGGAGTCTTGATGTAACATGAAAAGTGTGAGAGGCACTCACACTGCATCCGATCCGGTCTGGTCACCGTGGTCTATTCATTTTGTTGACTTCAAATTTTTTCGGATGCCAGAGCACTTTATTGTAAAATTAGGGCAATTAACGTCATGAACCCATGCGAGAGTATGTGAAGTGCATCATTTTTCACAATAAAACGCTTAGACGTCATATTTAAATGGCGGGTTCTCACGTGACTCTACGTGAGTTTAGACGTCCGAGAGATTGGGAGGAAGGTGCTGTCTGTGGCAGGACCGCAAGCAATCCGTAGTCAGTGCGAGTTATCGACCGCAGTCAGATCGCGTCCGTACCGGAGCTGGACCGCATGCGGTGTGAGCCCGGCGTTAGTGAGGAAAGAGAGGACATGGGGCCAGATTACAAAAGTTTTGGTTGATTATGTAGGTGTTGCTGGTGGACCATCATTCCTGCTTGGAAATCTTGTGCTTTAGTCTTTTTAATAACCATAACCAAACCAACAACACACAATTATTTTACATTAGAAACTAGTTCTAAACATTGTTTGCAGAAACGAATTCGGTAAAACTAAAAACAAAAAAAAAAAAAGAAAAACTGAAACAAAAAAAAGTAAATTAGTTGTTGCAGTACTTTGCAGCATTCTTGATTGTGCCTCTAAAAATGTCCTAATCTTAAGGGGATTTACGAGTGAAGCTCTGGCAAAAATAAGCCTCAAGCTTTTTAAAGTTAACATGTGAACCCAGCAACGCGTGACTACTTTTAAATGACCGTTAAGTTTGCCAGTTTTAAACTGTGAACTTGTGTTTATAATGTTATTTCTGAAACTGAAATAACAAAAGCAGAGGGAGGAAAGGTGTTTTGGAGAAAAAGTAGTGTGGGTCAGGGTCACCCAATCTTAAATATAAGCCTTATCATAAAGGAACAACAAAAGTTTCTGACAGATAGTGTCTTTACAACTGAAGCAGGAATTTGGTTCTACAAAAGAGGGTAAATAACTTAACCAAAAGTAAAACAAAACGTGAAAGAGACAGAATGATCCAATGACTAACTGAAAACATTGGAGCTTAAGGAACAGTTACCAAAAGAAAAAGCTGCAAAAATACAGTCCTGTGATCCCACAAAGAAGGAAAATCACAAACTTGGAACTCCAAATAAACATAACTAATAGTTGGAATCCAAACATGGCTGAAGTGGGATTTTCCTGGAAAGGTATGTTGGACACGTATGTTAAAAATGACAGGCTCACTTCCACACAGGTTCTTCCTTTTTTGTAAAAAATACATTTGATATTTTGCCTCTAAATTTGTGTCGGCAAGATTCCAACTTTGAACCTTCCTTGCTTCCTTGTCCCGTTCTTCATGTGAATACCAGATCAAACCGTTTTCCCTTTCCTTCATTCATCACAACGTCTGTAAGTCAGGGTGGAAATATTGTCTTTATTTTGTGCTGACCTAAAGCTATTTCAGAAAGTTTGGCCACGTGAAACTGGAGAGGAAACCCTTATAGCAAAAAGTGTGTGTGTATGTGTGTAGAAGCAAGCTGACAGTTAGTGTGATGGTTGCTGTAGATTCACATTCAGTGTTGACTGTTAAAACACGTCCCACACACATAGTGATTTGATACAAAGCGTACGTGTGTGTCAGTCATATGAGGGGGTTGGATGTTTCCACAACATGCATCTGTGGGCATGAAATTGAAGAAATCAGTGTGCGTTTGCAACTTTACTGTGAGAAACCTGTTTATAAGCTCAGGCTGCTTACATGGCGGTTTTTTTTAAAGCTGCACACACCACTGAGCTAAAGGTAACAGCTGAGGCCCTGTTCTATGGACATTTCAGTTTTAAGCTGAAGTGAACTCACAAAGGCTAATGTGTGCACAAATAGATCTTTTCACTTTGAATTCAAATGATGTTCTGTTTTTTTTAACTATCCGCATATGTCTTCAGTCTGTTATTTATTTTCCTAAATATATGTAAAAGTTTGGTTGAGTTCATCTCTGTCAGGTCATCTGTTTTTCATACTTTTTGTTTCTCCTTTTGTTAACTTCCTCATGGTCTCCTCTGTTTTGGGACCATTGTGTTCCTGACAGATTTAGTGATGTTCTATGATGATGAGTTCATTGCTGAAAGCTTTTGCATACAGAAGAAACTCTCCAAAGAAGCAGGAATTTCATTCTCAGCGTTGTCTAACACGACATGCAGAGCAAAATGATTTAACATTCAACTGTTACAGGAGTGTTCCAAAGGAGACACTGGGATCTCTCACCTGACAGCTAGAAAATAAATCATTTGATGGCTATATAAAAAAGTTTTTTAAAGGTTTTTTTTTTTTTTTTGTTTATTAGATCATTTATTGCTGCTATGACCCTTTTTCACCTGAGGTTTGGCTTGAGTGTTTGCTGAATAATAAATACATCTCCCTTAAATCTGGCACAACACGTGCTTGACACTTTTTACATAAACATAATGGTATGCAGCCAGTGATGCAGTCATTCACTATCCCCACAATTTGGTTCAGCTGTGTAATATATGTTTTGGTTTTAAACCAAGTAATGTGTTAAATCAATGTGTTCATTCCCTTTATAAATCTATTGAATCTACTGTGTTAAATCCCTAGTTTTAACATACAAAGATACATCAAACTCAGGATGATTATTGATTAAATTGATTGGTAAATACGTCCACATACAGTTTACAGTTGTAAACTGTATAAATAATACCATGTTATTATTCTGGCAAACTTTATCAGCTGGACTGGACTGAACGTGTTTAAGAGAAGATTGGTGTCCAGCGCAAATTTGCTGCATGTGGAATTCTGCCCTTTAGCAACCAAATCTTCTAATGAGGCAAATGAAACTCAGGCTTCATTATCACTGAACTAACTGAATATATAGCATATTTCTAGCAAGACCTACAGCGTAAAGTGGAACAGGCCTCAGGGCTTTCTAAAAGAGGAAACAAAAAAGTCTATTTTTGGAAAAACATCACCAGTTGGTACTTGTTGGCCATCATGTCTTCTGTTTCTCTTGCAGTGCTGTATCTTCCTGCTTATATATACTCATGCAGTGAATGTGTCTGTGTGGTCACTGTTGGTTGTGCCCCATTTCATGTTTGCAAGGCTCGTTAACCGATACAAACGCCTAAAATCAGCATATCCGCGCTTTGACATAGACTTTTAATTGGAAGTGGTTGCTTGAACGCACGCTGCTGAGGGGAATATGAATGTAATGTGAGAAGTGTGGTGGAACGAATCCTCCAAGAAACCAGGCGCTGAAAGAAGCCGTCACTACGGAGCCAATAAAATAAGTTCTTGTGTACGACATACTGACCACTCTATTTCAGTAACATTTTTATAACAACCTCATAAAAACATTCATGCCTGAATTCATTTTCAATCACATCAAATAAAAAGAAATCTTCAACGTTCAAGGTGATGCTAAATTAAGTGAAATCCTAGCGACATTTGGCAAGAAGGGGTTAAAGCCTGTTGCTTATAGAATGGCAAAAGTCAAACCAAAGGCAAATACATAAAAGTTACTAAAAATAATGAAATAAATAAATACAATCTACTGACACAAAGTTTGAAAAATGCAAAATATTGCTGTTTGAGGATGTGAAAAGCAGCCAATCAGATTGCTGATAGTCTTACATTGAGTGCTGCTCACATGTTCACAGCTTCAAATGTGAAAATAAAAAGCTGTGAAGGAATTAAAGCAGTAGGAATAACGTTTAGAGCTCTCATATAGCAGCAGAGCTGGAAGAAAAAGACTTAACCTTTGGATGACTCATTCTGATTTTCAAAGTGCTTTCAGCAATCACACACCGTCACTCTCTGTTGCACATGGACTGTGCTTCATGGAAGAGTGGAGACCATCATCGGGATCACTTGAAAACTAAGCGGTTTGTTCAAAAATTCAGTCTGTCATCAAATGATTTAGAAAATGTAAAACTTAAGACTAATCATGCCGTCTTGCAATATAAAACCACTGATTTGCACCTCAGAGGAGCTGTATTTGATCAAAGCGGGGAAATGTGTGTATTAGTGGGTAAAAGTGTGCAAGGCTGCAAGTTTTTATGCAAAAAAGGAAAGTAGAAGACAGAGTTGAACACATCGACAGTTTGGGTTTACACGTCTGGAACATCTCACAGTTTGACAGCCGTAAATTTATTCTTTCTGGTTTAACAACTTCACATTTGCCACTGTAGTGTTCAGCGCCACTCTGTGGATAAAAAAAGCAATTGTAAAAACATGTTTTTAATGAATATTTAAATGACTCTTTTTGTAGAATAATTTGCACTCAAGTACTGATAAATCTGTTGTACAGGGAACAAAATCATGCTGACATCCTGTTATTATGATTAGGTTGTTGAAGATTTCTTGGAACTTCAGTCAAAGATGTTTTTGGCTTTTTTTTTTTGTTTGTTTGTTTTTGCTTTTATTATGGGACTTGTGCATAAAGACAAACGGGGAAACCCATGAGATAAAACAAACCTGCTGATCACTGAGTCACACCTCTACAACCCCTAACTAAGTTTTCTTTATTCATTCAATCGTTTCTGCAATGAGGTGCAAAACTTGACTACTTTGATAAATGTAATGAAGACATTTTCACATGAAGAAACAAAGAGAAGAACTAAATCAGATTTTGATGAACTGTGGAGAAACTGAAACACAACATGAGACAGAAACAATTATACAGATAAGCTGGCTGTGGGTAACAGACACCATTAGAGGTTCAATACACTAAGGAGGTAACTAACTACAATCAAAACAACAATCTGGTAACCTAAGCCTGTTTGATGACCTGAGCTTATTGCATCAAGCACTTTAAACCCATAGCACATCACAAGCTAGCTGGCAAGCAATGTTGGAGCTATCCAGTCGCACAGTTTTGAGTCAGGTGTCAGCTCAGACAAGGAAAGCAAAGACGTTAATTGATCTAAATGTCTACAAGTGGATCCATCATAATCCAGAATCAGGAGCGGAGCAAGGAGACTTTGTCCACCCATGAAAGTTGCTGGGGCACAAACCTTGTCTCTTTCAAATGGGATTTTTTTCATCTGCCCCTGATCCATCACAATTTGAATAAAGCAATCCTCAGAAATGCAGTTTTAATCTTAAATGCTTTTATAGATGTCCTCCATCATGAGAAAAATGCTACAAGAACATGTTAAAAACACCAAAAACTCAATTTTCATTGGAGTGGGTCTTTAAAAAGAACTTTAAACTGTATGTGGTTGGTATGCTATGGTCCTTCTCATGTTTTTCAATTAGAACTAGAGCAATCTCATTCTGGATGAGGTGGCAACGAGAGTGACTCTGAAATGAGGTTTTTCTAGACAGGTGATGAAAGGTCTTGCTGTGATAAGAATAGCTTCACTTTTGCAAACTGTCTTAAATGACAGAAAGCTAAACCTGAGCCCTGAATTGATATGAAAATCACATTAAAATCATTTAAAACCCCAATTTAAAAGAGTTCATATCCTTCATATCAAGAGCTAAATGACTCTCAAAAACGTGAGCCACAGAGCGCCACTTGGACTTGTCACACAAGAAGTGGTCCGATGTAGCCTCTCCGAAAGCAGCAATGACCAAACACCATACCTGGGGTTTAGGTGGCAACCTAAAAAATATAGTTTTGTTTTTGTTTTGTGGAGATGACCTTCACATGACTCCATAACACTCACTATAGCAATAGAGAATTTTACAGATAGCAGAGCCTCGTGACAGGCAAACGTTTTGGTCTCAGTTGTTTCTCTTTCGTGTCATGTTGACATCACATTCTGTAAATGAAGTGGTGTTAGTGGGGCTGTGTGTGCTCAAACTATATTCAGGCTGAGAAATTTCAGCCCATCAGCTTACTGCACACGTGACTCCCGGCAGACGCTGCTCGGCCAAACGTGACCTCAGAATCTTGGTGGGGAGGGCCTAACACTTCAGTGGAGGAGCTCTTCCACCGATAAAACAAAGCCTATCAGTTTTGATGTCAGAGCATAAGTCACAGACACCTGCAAGGTCAACGCCAAGGCCGTCGTTTCCGAGTTTAGTGGCACGTAGTCATAAAAGCATAGACCTGCAAGTGAGTAAAATGTTATAAAAGGGATCAAAATGAACCACAAACAAGTGCTGCTTGAAGTCATAAATGCTGATAAATCCAGTTTTGGATGAAGAGTGCTGAACGATCAGCTGCTCTGTGTGTAAACTCTTCATCCCCACAAACAAAGATTCAGCTGATAACTCACAAGTCCAGCGCCGCCACCAAAACAAAGGATTCAGTCAGAGTTAAGTGGAGTTACCTCTGATTTAACAAATACATCAAACGTCAGGAGTGCTACAGTTATGTCAGAAAAAAGAACTTCTGTCTCATTTTTACTTTGAAAATGGGAAGCTTCACCGACACTTTATTTTCAAGATTTGTTGTCTTCCGGTGATAGTAGCGCCGCGCATTCATCTTATTTTTAGTGTATAAACTTAAAATCCACTATTATGTTGCATTTCAAAGCAAAACCGAAAATTTTCCCAAATTGTATTTTTACTAAACTCTACCATATTTAGAAAGACTGCGAATCAGAAGTTTTGGACTTCGCTGATATTCATACTCGAATTTTTGGACTCTGATTGTGGGTATCAGAGTACTCAGATACTCGTTACAGCCCAATAATAGCTCAATGATACAAAACATTACACCCATTCTCTAACAATAAGATGTGAGTACAAACTACCTTGATGAAGACGTCGATACCGCGGAATGCTTTCTTCAGGTGCTCGTGCACGGCTGTTATGTTGCAGTGAAGCGTAAGTTTGTTTCGATCTTCTTCTATGGTTGAGGAACGGCTATACCGCCTCCAAAACTTCCTGTGGTGCTTTGCGATCCAAATGGCTGTGTGTGCTAGTGGTTGTTAGAATAATTTCAAAATGACAAAAAAAAGAAGAAAACAAAGCCGTGTCAACAATACCAAATTAGAGTTGATTAGTCGATGATGTCAACCGACCGTTAGCAGCCCTGCTTCACAGTTAGTGTTGGGTGAAAGTGGGATTCACCCTGAACAAGCTGCCAGTCTGTCGCAGGGCCACATGCACACTTAGGGGCTAGTTACACCAATAAAACAACAAAAAAAACAAACAAACAGGTTTTTGGCCTGTGGGAGGATTTAGGTTAACATCTTGTGAAAAATATCCAATGACAGTTTTCAATTGACTCTGCCACTGTCAAGTCAACACAACTTCCTGACCTTACCATTACTGCTCCCTCACCGTGCACTGTCAGTATAATTCTAGCAAAAATTATTGACCTCATTTTAAAGAAACAACCCCTAAATATCTGCACTGACTCAATTTCAATACCTCCCAAAAATCAAAGGATATATTATTTTGATGATAAAACAAACTTTTTTTGTTTGTTTTTGGGACGAACAAGACACTTCAGCATGGTCATACAAACCCAAACTTTGTCCAGCCTGACCCTCCTTTTTTTTCCTAAAAAAAGGAAAATGTTTCTTATCTTTGCTGGATTCTGACATTGCGCCTGAGCACTAACATCATTTTACCGTGTACAAAGATACAAAACAAACATAAAAGCCAACTTAGGGCTTTGTAAAGTAAAAGAAGAAAACACCATCAACTTTTCTTCTAAAAGTATGAAAATTCTAAGCACTTTTCACTGATAAACTGGTTACAATAACACGTTCATATGCATTTTCTTGTTGCTGAAACATGTTTTTCTCTGTCTAATTCACTTCAAAGCAGATGATACCATGCAGATTAAATTAAGCATCGGAGGGTGTGGAGTTTACATGGTATTGTTGGGCACTTTGCCACTTTCCATGACCTTGGCCATAATTACACAACTGTGCATGTATTAATAACTTAACACCCAGATTGTGACACAACTTAAGCAGTCTGCACAGCTGTTTGATGCCAGCAGCTTTTGGCTATTTGCCTGCCCCTTTATTATAATACAATACCAACAAACGGATGATGACACGAGCTGTGATCTAACTGATTTATTTTTGCAGCTGCCTGTAGCATCCAGTTTGAACCGTTCAAACACGTCCACACATATCATAAAACTGGGAGAATTTTAATCCTCATGCAGCTCTAAGCTTTGTCCTTATTTGTCCTGGAAGAACAGCACACTTTGGTGTAGCGCCATACAGCTTAACAAGGCCGACCTCGAATTAAAAAAAAACAGGAATTAAAAAATCTGTTGCTTGTAGAATAGCAACAAGCTAGTGTGAATTGTGCAACGCATTTCCAGTCATCTTAAAGGGAAGTGTAAAAAAGATCTGGGTAAACACAATTAGGATGGATCTGCTCAAAGGACACAGTAAAGCTGGCAGACGAATGTAAAAGACTCCATTAGCTGACCTTGTAGCTGCTGTGCTGTGTGGCTGCAGTTTGTGTATTTGCTCACGTACTTAATTTATCACCGAAGTTCTAACCTTGAGCCTGACTGCTTGTTGTGGTTTCTCCCAGAGAATTATGATAAGTTGGACACTGTTGCACACATTAAGACAGATATCGATCATGCTAACCTTAAACATTGTTTGAACCTCCAAAAAAATGAATGAAAAAAACTATAAATACACTTTCAAGGACAGACAAATCTGGAGGATTGTATTCAAAGATTATCAAACGTTTATTTGAAATAACTGATCCCAGGCAAGTAACATGTTCCAAACAAGGTTGGGAGTTATTGTAAATACACTAAAGCGGCAAATGTGTAGCGGCGTCTGACATTTTTCTTAAATGTCAGAGTGAGATTGTTTTAGCTGTATTTTCTTTAGGCAAACAAGGCTGTGTTTTATTGTAAATGTACTATTTAGAAATACTCAGAAATGCAAATATAAGCCTAATAAATGTCCTCCATTTGAAAAATGCCACAAGAACATGTATACACATCAAAAACCAAATTGTCTTTGGAGTGAGTCTTTAAAAATGTTGTGAACTATTTAGCACATACAATAGGATTCATGAAATGGAAAGCAAAATTGTAGTTGCAGTTTTCCAGCTATATTTTGCACATCAAGATGCAAGAACAAACGCACACAATTTTACTCACCTCTCATCGTATGAATTAGGACTTCTTACTTCTTGTGAGGGAACGCACTAACCACCACGCCACTGTGCAGCCCTTCATTTGAACGTTTGCGCTCAAACATCTCTGGGAATTTGGAGAAATTTGTATTTTTTCTAATTTATGTACAATTTGCAACTTGATGCCAAAACATTTTAAGGAATGAGGTATAATTAAAAAGAAGAAATCCTGTAATATTTTCCACGCCTCAAAGCAAAAATGTATTTGAATCACCCTGACATTAAGATATACATTTAGCCTTCCTGTGACATAGATGTTAGACAGTTGTGAGCTGTCACTGACGTCTTGGGGAACATGTTTGTGCCCCAGAGCTGTCATCGCTGTGGGGCCAAAGCATTCCAGCCATTGTGACAGCAGACAGCAGACCCCCGCTGACCTTTTAGGGCCATGAAACAAAGGACTCACCGTCTGCATGGCAAGAGACAAAAAAAAAAAAAGATTCAATTATCCAGATAAAGACTTTTTTAAACTTTAAGGCAGAGAAAAAAGCATATCAGGCTACAAGTTTACAATAAGTAACAATGACACAATAACACAACAAACAACCCTTAAACTATTTGGAGTCAAATGAAACTTTAATGTTTTTTGTGTTCATATTTCTGTCTTTAGGCCTCAGTCCTCAACCACCATGTGAACTTGTTGCTGCTTCTGTAAACTGAAGGGTCACAATACAGTCAGTTTTAGGTGACACAATGACGGATATTCCTTAATGTCTTGAGGCTTTAGCGGCATTGTGGCTGATACATCACTGGAGTTCCCCACATTGTTCAGAAACAGCACAAAGATCAGGAAGAAACTGCAGACGGGAGCTGTTGTTTGGTTGGAGGCTGTACTCAGACTGCATGGGCACCGCTGCACCATTGTTTTGGTTTGCATAAAATGATAGACATTTGAATCAGAGGAATCTGTTTCAAATTCAAAGGTTTGTGTTGCTCTGTTGTTAACACGTATGCATCTAAACTTCACCAGTGTTGTGACTCATAGTCAGGAGGTGCTAGAAAGAGCAAAACAAAACATAATGCCTTTTTACTGTCAGGATTTTAAAATGTGGCCAAAAAAACATTTTTTGAATATTTATATTGAAAAGCTGCAGAATATTAGAACTAGAACAGAGAATAACTAAACTTACACAAATATTACATTTGATTAATGGCGAGCTGATAATATTAGCTTTTGAAGAGTTGTATAACTTTTTTTTCTTTACTTTGAATTTTTTTTCTAACAGATTATTCCTTTCTTTGAACCTGAGGCTTGATCCACAGAGTTAAATACATGTTATCATATCTCATCTTATCTAGTCTCATTTTTATGTCATCTCATCATCTAATCTCACTTTTTCTTGGTATCTGATTTTATCTAATCTTATCTAATCTCATTTTATTTTATTTTATCCTATGTTATCTTATCTCATTTTATCTTATGCTATCTTATCTCATCTAATTTTATCGCATATTATTTTATGTAATTTCACCTTTTTTATGTTGTCTCATCTAAATTGATCTCATTTTGTCTTTTCTCCTCTTATCTAATCTAATTTTAGTTTATGTAATCTTATCTCATCTCATTTTATCTCATCTAATCTTGCTGTATTTTATCTTCTCATATTTTACCTCTTAATCTCAACTTGTCTTATTCTATATCTAATCTAATTTAATCTTATGTTGTGTTATGTTTCCTAATCTCATCCCATCATATTTTATTGAATATCATTTTATCCAGTCTCATCTAATTTCATCTCATCTCATCTCATCTCATTTTATCTTGTGATTTAAAAAAAGTATTTGTCTGTATTTTTTTTTGTTGTTGCTGGATTTTGTCAAGCTTCTCTTGAGTTCAGACTGCTTTATAGACACATCTGTCTTTTAAATGTGTGTATAATATCTTAGCTTTGTACTCTGAGAATTAGATTATGTTAACTAGATTAGAAAGGGTCTTATAATGCACACATCAAGACAGGGTAAAGAACTGACTTCTATCACATGAAGAAGAACAAAAACCCTCTTGTTTCATCCATTTTTGTGTTAGTTGGAACAATAAAAACGTAACCATGCTTCCTTCACATGCTTTCAATTATCCCTTTAACTTTTTATCTTTCTTGAAAAATCTGAAATCAAATTGTACAAATTATTGTATTGCTTGGAGAAACATTTCAATACACTCAATGTCTATTTACAGATACAAAATCACAACGAATATCCATCATTTTCAGTTTAAAGACAGGAAATGACAGTTTTTCTTGGCTACATTTTAGAGATTTCCAACAGGTGGAAACATCTGTGGATTCAGGCCCAGATTTTAAAAAAGCTTCATGATGTTAAGCAACAAATTCAACCACAAGGTGCACAATTCAGTGTTTTTTGTGTGCTGTTCCTAAATCTGGGTAAATCCAGAGGGCTGTGTTAGGAAGATCATCCGACATAAAATCACAAATAAAGAATCACAAACAGAGCTTTCATATTAGCCAAGTCTTGGCCCGGGTCAACGACAGCTGATGACCCCTAACAGAAGCAGCCAAAATTCAAAGAAGAAGAAAACAAGCAAAGGGTCAACCAAACTGCTGGAGATCAGAACCACTGACTGTAAAATCAATGGACATTGCAACTCCTCCTCTCTTGTGTTCCAAATATAGGAAATACCCGCTGGTTGCAAGAAGGCCAAAATCCCATTGAGACACAGACAACAGAAATAGACAGATGTTATTCCTCAGTCATTTTAGCTGTCAGAATAATCTTTCTGACACCTTTTTCTTAACACGTTCTTTATAATCCTAGTTTTTTAAAAGATTGTTTTTCTTCATCGCAAATTATTCGAGTTGTAAACTGACCAACCAGATGCCTCAGTAAAAGCATGTGGTGCCCGCTGACCCTACCTGGAATATTTGATTGACAGATTCTCCCAAGCTCGCTGTCAGTGGGAGGGGGGTGGAGTTTGAACAAGCCGAAATAAACTCACTCATGATTGGTGACAGTAGTTCCTCTAAAAGTGTGACTCAGACCGACTCAGACCAATCACCGTCGACAGGTTGTAATGTGGTGGTAGCCGTTTAAGGAAGTGACGGGGAAGGCTCTGACCTGATTTTGCAAGGGCCGGAGATAAGGCATTTCCTACGTGTGACATCAACACTATGCTTTGTCCAGTAAAATAAATGTCAATCAGTACTAGTATCTTCAGAAATTATTTTAGATTATCAATATTTTACATTTTACATGTACAAACCAGTCTTGTAATGTCATACATTAAAGGTCAAAAACAAACACTTTTTTTTTAAAATATGACTTTGAAATTTAATTTACTAATAGTTAATAGTTTGTAACTCTTCAGTGTTGCCCTCAGACAGGACATGTAGAACCATGGAGCAGTGTCAGAGGTAGTGCTGCGGATCACTAGTAGTGCGAGCAGCTTCTTTTAAAGTACGTCTTTAAATAACAATCACTTATGTCTGTTAAACTGCAAAACCCCCCGTCTTTAATGTCACGTTAAATATTCGTATCCTCCTCTTCTTGTTTTCTTTTTTCTTTGTGTCTTTCATCTTCCTTCTATCTCTGATGGACATTTTGAGGACAGTCACAGAGGCTCTGGACACCATCTGCACTGTTTTCTGGTGGCAAATCAAAGCCTTTATGCAGAAAGAACAAAGCTGTCAAACATCACTTACTTCTTGGTCTGCAGCTTCCTAAAATAGCCGCAATCACATGCCCTCTGCACCTGTAAACAATTATGCTGTTGACATTTATTGGTTACAGACCAGAATGAATATGGTTTGAGAGACAAATAAAAATCACTACTGAGGTTGTACAAATGTGAGCCGAAATAAATCCTATTTTCTAAATTTTAACTCACTAAATAACAAAATTGTGATCAGAATTTAAACTCATTTTTGCAAATAACAGAAATCTCACATTATTTTCTTCTCAATTTAAAATTTGAAGACACAACTTTAGAGATTCACTGTAAAATGAGTTGTGTAAATCCTTGGAACGTTTCATAGGGGCTCAAGTGTTCCCATTTTAAGTTTCACATGATCAATGATCAATACTTAAGGCGCTCTGGTCACATTAAACAAATGTTTAGGCAAAAATTTTCCAAATTCTTAAAGGTTTTTGAGCATTTTCACTATAATATGCCATTAATTAAAGTGCTTGAGAAATCCTAGAGAGCAAAAGCAAATGTGTTTGAAATCTCAGCATAGGTGTAGAAATACTCCTAACATTCATTAGATAGAAAAAGTAATGGTCTACTTTCAGAGTAGGTGTTAAATCAACTGCGTAGTTTCCCTTTGGGGGTTCGTTCCTTATGATGCATTCACACCACTTTTGGGTCAGGTCAGCTTGTGCTGAAGTTCTATAACTCTGTGTGTCAGGGCTTTCATTATATGAGCTCACAATGGTCAGATTTTGGAAAATGAATAACCGTGCTTCTAAATATCACAGTTGGCTCATTGTGTTCCTTGACGGAAAACACATTCAGGACAATTCAATCATAAAACTTTGACAATTTCCAGAAAATAATAACCAAAAATCCTAAACTTTTTTTTTCTTTTTTTGGCACATATTTTAACACGGATGAATTGGAATAATAAGCAAAGCCTAAGGTCAGTCACCTGAGTTCACACGTGAGCAAGACAGAGACTCACACGAGATTGTGGTTGTAAGTTGAGATGTTAGCCGTGATGCAAAGTTTCTAGAAAACATTCAAACCACACACAAAACCATCATGCCAGAGGCCAAGCTCAGCCATGGAGGATTAAGGATTTGAGTATGTTTTGCGTCCTGGATCTGTTTTCCACATAATTCCTTCTTTGTGTTTTCTGCGAAACATAAGAAACAGTCGGATGGCTGGACAGGTACTTTTGCTCTCCCAAATGAAACATACAGCTGTTGAGCTCCTCTAACACGCAGCATGAAATACTGGGACATCTCCACCAAAAATACAAGAAACATTGAAGATATATCTATACTTTTTCATGAAATGACTCTGAAGACTAAAAAGTTCATTAGACCACCAGTATTCTGGTTGATTTCTACATCAACTGATCCCCAACTCCTCTTAAAGGAGCAGCTAAGCAATCTGATGTTTGACGTGCCAATTCTTCAGGTGGATAACCATGGCAACAAGAGGCTGCCACTGAAGGCACAAAACTGAATGAAGAAGAAGATTGCTGTTCCTGATGAAGGACTTTATTTTACCAGAATTCAACGTCTTAATGTCAGGCTCAAAACCAAACGCCAAGCTTTGCTTCCTGGCAACAGTTTCACCTCAGTTTTTTGTCCTTGCGTCTTGTATAATGGCAACGAAAACTCAAACAATTCATTTTGCTAGTTCTCGTTTAATGAATATTCAAAAAGGGCATTTCTGGAGAAACATAAAAAAATGAGAGGAGTAAAAGAAGCAGCATAACACCATCACTAGGGTTTATTAAATGGCAGTCGGGATTCTTGCCATTCTCGTCTATGTTTTGATCATCTAAAAGGAAACGGCAAAACTTTACAAACTTAGAAAATTTAGCTGTAATTATTCTTTTTTTAAGGAGAAGGTAAAAGCATGAGAAAAAGAGAGAATATGACTACCTTGGATTAAAAGTCCCACTTCAATCATATTGTGATCTATTGTAAAATTGTTCCCAGTGGTCTTTTAATTATGATCATGATGATTTTAGCCAAAATTAAAAAAAAAAAAAAAAAAAAAAAAAAAAACTGAATTGTTTTCTAGGAAATAGTTTCTGCACAGTTCAGTAGTCAATTAGAAAGTTACCTCTATAACTATTGGTGTGAGAGTAAGCCTCCACTGATTTCCCATCATTCCTTTGTTTACATTACACTCTCTTCTGCTAGCTTACAGCCCCTTGCACCCTCAAGCTAACATAAGCCATTGAAAAAATAATGTTAAGCAGTGTCAGAGCTATCCAGCCGTACAGTTTGAGGCAGATGGCAGCTCAGATGAGGAAAACAAAGACGTTAATGGATCTATTTGTCTGCAAGTGGATGCATTAAAATGAAGCGGAGCAGGGAGACTTTGGCCCCGCCCATTTTATTCGCTGCGTCACAACGGAGAGCTTTTTCAAAGCTCCTGCCCCTGTTTCATCACAATTTGAATACTCAGAAATGCCGCTTTAATTTGGACTTTTTTTTCACATATGTCCTCTACATCACAAGGCTGCTGCAAGAATATTTTCAAAACATCAAAAACACAATTTTCAGTGGTGTGGGTCTTTATGCCACATGTGTCTTTTGCACTGTAGTGTCTTCCTCTTTCTCCATGAGTCCTTTAAGGAAGACCCACTCTAAAATCTTTTTTTTTTCACATTTGGATGCTCTTGTGCGCAGTCTGCTTCAGTCCTCCACCTTTTTCATGTTCTTCTACCTATCATGACAGAAACTGGACTTTATTGAGAGGCCTCACCACCGACTGCACCCTTTCTTCAATCTCTGCTGCAACGGAATAACTGACTTAAAGCTGCTTAGACACAGCAGACACTTGTTGCATAATAGATGTTAGACTATCTTTATGCGGCTGCACTGTTTCCTTTTTTCTTCAGAAGCAATATATTGTGCTCACAATCTTTTTTTTCTATTGCATAACCCTTCAACAGTGGAGTATTAGCTTTAGCAACCACCAAATCTCCATGCAGCTACGGCCAACGTACAAGATATAATTACATAAAGAGCTTTTTTTTCATGCCAGCACTCTACCAGAAATTGTGTTTTTCGGGGCTTACAATTTAAGAGGAACATGACACTTTTATTAAAAAGGCAAAAATGATAAATTTGTACTATTGTTTCACTTTTCTGCATATTTCATGGTTTCCAAGTCAATAGAAAACAAAACAGTGTTTCTTTATTATGCCAATTTAATATTATACGCAAACGCAACTTAATGCAAAAGGAGTTGAAATGGAGAATGCGTCTCAAAAAAGAAATCCTTATTTCTTAATAATACATTGGTTTATATTTGTATCTCAAGGGCATGAGATGGAAAACAGCAGGTTTTAATGATGTCTCCCTCCAGGAGTGAAACAGAGATGTTGTGAATCCCATAAGTTGACAAATACATGTGAGAGAGAGAGTGATCGAATACCACAGGGGATTCCTTCATTAAATTTCACCATGAAGGATTTAACTTTCTAAACTTTGGTAAACAGCTGAGAAGCTGAAAAGTTTGGCTGTAATCTGAAGCAGCATCAGCCTCAGACTAGATGGGTCAACTTGCATTTGAGACAGTTTTGCCCCCTAAACTTGTTTAGTCAAAAGTTATGTAACCGAAAGGCTCTTTTATTCAAACAGAGCTGCTTTTCAGTCTGTTGTCACAATGACTGCCAGGATCTCCAGTTACCTGATACCCCTCCCTGCTGAGGGGGCAGAAGGAACCAGCATAGAGTGAAAGGAGGGCAGGAAGGGAAGCAGTCAGCCAGCCACCACCACAGGTTAAATATGTTTTATTTTTGCCTTTATTGAACTAAATGTCTGTCAAATAGATATTTAGAAAGGTGTACATTTAAAAATGGATGCTGTGCTGAAAAATACTCAGGTTCAAGACAAAAGAAGTGCAAGATGAAGAGGTTCTCTCTGAAAATAAATGTTTTGCATATTATTGACCATTTTGAATGTCTGATGTATATGCAGAGTTTCCACCATCATGCATCACATGGCAAACAAATTCAGAGGTAACCAGCTGTTGTTCATTGGCCAAACGGAGTGAGAGGGAGGGATCACAGATCTGGATGAGGTTGTTAAGGCAGGTAAGAAGGAGCTGACTCTGGCTCTCACCTACAGAGTTGAAAGGCTTTGAATCTGATGCAGGCAGCCACAGGAAGCCAGTGCAGACATCTGATCTGTGATCTACTACATTCTCCTTAAAATTAAACTCTCTGCAGGATGGTAAAACAGAAGTTGCAACCTTTTTAATTTATTTGTCAACTTCTCAAAAACAATTTAAGATGGTTTACAATATATTCAATGTGATTTTGTTTATACATCCCAATATTACAACAGAGTTCTCTCAATGGGCTTCACACTGGTATTTGTTCAGAAGAACATAATACCCGGTTGCTAAAAAAAATCCAAAATAACTGACATTTTGAAAGAGTGCCGTACCTCTCAATATCACTTCAACATCAATAACCACAACCCGAATTAATCCATGTAAGGTGCTCCAGATGACAAGGCACACACAAAAAAACAAAGGTTTTCTATGTGGAAAATATAGTATATAAAAACTAAACAACAAAGGTGTGAGAATAGACCCTTTGCCCCCAAAAGTTGACCACTTTATGAAGCAAATCTGATCCTTGCTGATCTAAGTTTCCCTTCATTGTTTCAGGAAAAGAAAACCTTTTTTTCTAAATCCATCTTTGAATGAGCATCAAAGTATGTTTGAATTAATTTGAATGAATTCTTAATAAGAACCAACTGCTGTGATGTTTTCCAGTCAGGCTTCAGACAGCACCACAGCACTGCGACGGCTCTGCCCAAAGTGACAAATGATATACGTTTGAAGACAGGCAGTGGAAATATGTCGGTGCTAGTTTTATTGGATCTCAGTGCTGCATTTGATCCAGTCGACCAAGCTATACTACTCAAACGACTGGAAAACTGGGTGGGTCTCACTGGGCCAGTACTAAACTGGTTCAAAACGTACTCGGAAAACAGAAAATATTTTGTGTCAGGTGGTAACTTTACATCAGAGCCGCCAGAAATTACATGTGGAGTTCCCAAAGGCTCTATCCTGGGGCCACTTCTATTTAATATCTATATGCTGCCAAGGGCCCAGATTATAAAGAACAACAACATTAGTGACCATAGCTATGCAGATGACATAGATATTTATTAGAATGACCCCAGGAGACTGAGGCCTTGTACAGGCTCTTGGTAAATGCATTGAGGACATTAATGACTGGATGTGTGACAACTTACTTCAATTAAACAAAAACAAAACTGAGGTTATTGTCTTTAAAGACTAAAGAGAAACAGTTGGAAGTCACTACAGAGCTTCAATCTATTCATCTTAACACCACCAACCAGGCCAGAAACTTGGGTGTAGTGATAGACACAGACGTACACAATAAACACATTAAGGGAATCACAAAATCAGCCTACTATCATCTCAAAAAATATTTCAAGGATTAAAGGTCTCCAAGCAGGACCTGGAAAAACAAGTTCATGCTTTCATCTTTAGTCGACTTGACAACTGTAACAGTGTTTTGACAGGACTACCAAAAAATCAATCAGGAACCTCAGCTTTTTCAGAACTCAGCTGGTCATGTTCTCACAGGAACCAAAAAAGTAGATCACATCAGTCCAGTTCTGAGGTCTTTCCACGGGCTGCCTGTCTGCCAGAGAATAGACTTTAAGGTTATGCTGCTGGTTTATAAAGCTTTGAATGGTTTATCACCAATGTACACGGCTGACCTCCTGACCCAGTATGTACCAGCCAGACCTCTCCGCTCATCTGGATCCAGTCTTCTGTCAGTTCCTAGAGTCAAAACTAAACATGGAGAATCTGCATTCAGCTTCTATGTTCCACAGATCTGGAACAGACTTCCAGAAAGCCTTAGATCAGCTGAAACACTCAGTGTATTTAAATCCAGGTTAAAGACCCACCTGGTCTCTTCTGCATTTCATTTATTTGTATTCGAAAGTTTACATCCACACTTTACCTACGCTTGTTTTAAATTCGCTTCTTTCTAATTTGTTTATCACACCTTTGATATTTCTTTTGTTTTCTTTCTTTCATGTTTTCTGTAAAGCACTTTGAATTGCTATGCAAATTAACTTGCCTTGCCTTAAAAACAAAGAAGCTATACCATTTTGAGCTCCTTTGAGGAATTTGTTACATGTAGACATATGTCCCGCTAGGCTTCAGCAGACCCAAGTCCAGCTTTCTCTCAGAAGAAATAATCCTTCATGCACAATTGCCTGTATTATCCCTGCCTCTCTCCCTGTAGAGAGCAAGATATTAAATGTTCTTGATTTATTTGGCTAAACATTGCAGGGGTCAGAATAAAGAGCTTACATCCACAAAAAAGCTCTGCAGGGGAGTCACGGCCTGCTGGCTGCCAAGGATTTGCAATGAAAATACAGTTTCACTGATAAACTCAGATCCAAAAATTACATTTAGCTTGATTTCTTGCTTAATGCCTGTTTTTTTGTTTGTTTTTCTTTTTTTTTTTTTTTTTTTGCAAAGTTCAAAAACTGTTTTGTGTTGATTTGAACTTTTGATATTCCAATTGTAGGGATTTCACTAATTTGGTTCTTTTGGTGAAGCAAGACGTTGATATCAGCGCATGAGGAGGAAAAAGGAAGCTGAGCGGGGTGACAGTGAGCAACACTGACAGGTTAATGTCAGCAA
The DNA here is from genome assembly GCA_014656515.1 of Oryzias celebensis. NCBI lineage: Eukaryota > Metazoa > Chordata > Actinopteri > Beloniformes > Adrianichthyidae > Oryzias > Oryzias celebensis. The sequence continues at coordinate 13,309,409 of BNCR01000005.1, forward strand.
CCTGATGCTCGGAGAAGCAGTATAGGTCAGGTGTAATCAGACCACACATCAGACTGTCTGTGGTGACACACACGAAGGCTGTTCTTCAACAAGTTTGTTCTGAACCTCTAACCTGAGCTTCCTTTTAAGTTGGAGTGTATGTGTGTCAGTAGTTAAACATGTCTGTAAATAAGCCTGGATGGTAGTTTGGATCAAGCCTATGAATATGGGCCCCATTTGATCTGATGGATTAGTGCAAACTCCACTAATGTTTTAAGAATTACAGTAATAAAAGCCAATGAGGAAGAATGAAACTTATCTAAACGGTGATGAGCAGTACGTTAGGTTATTATTATATGTGACTATCTCATTTCTGAATTTAGTTCAAACTTTCCAGTTTCTCCATTTTAAAAAACACATTTCTGACCTAAACTGGTTTCATTTGAGTGTTTTTAGGTTGTGCGTGTGTAAACAAAGTCATCAGTTTCTGTGTCAGACCACTTTGTTCCTGTTTTAAGCTCACAAGGTACAAAGTTCATGAAACAGACAATCCTTGTGTTCCAACGTTCTACAAGTTTTTCCATTAAAAAAAAAAACAATAAAGAAAACTGTTCAAAGATGTATATGTGACCTTAGAGATTTTCTTCAAAAACAGTTTCCTGTCCAACTGCTCCTTATGGACAGAAGGACAAAAGATGCAAGAAAAAGAAGGACCAACACAAGATGTAATGCATCAGTTTAACAAGATTTGGGGCTGCACAGGGGGTGAGATGGGCTTCACCGCAAGAAGGCTTTGGTATGGAGTTCAAGACGGTGAACATGTGGGTTTTCTCCGGCTTCCTCCCACAGTCTAAATAAACACTTTAAAGGTTAATTGGTGATTCTAAATTGTTCATAGGTGTGAAAGTGGGTGTGGTTAGAAGGCTTTGCGACAGACTGGCGATCAATCCAAGATGTTTCCCGCCTTTCCCTGTTGGTAGCTGGGATAGGCTCCAGCAGCCTACAACCCCAAAAGCGATTGAGCGAGTTCAGAATATGGATGAATGGGTTGATAAGATTGAAAATTTGGCGCTTAAGGATCTTCTAATGGATGTGCCAAAACTAAAAGAAGATAAGTACCTAAAAAGACATTGAAAACCCTCTAGTAAATGTTTCTGCTACCTTCACTTTCATGCCTGTTTCTACCTTGTTAATCTTGAGATGTGAATATTTTAATCTAGAAATTCCTTCTGTTTTTTTCTTTTACATTTTTGTTGCTTTTTAAATTATTTTTGTCTATTTTTCCTGTCATTCCATCATCTTCATCTATTTTTCAGAGCCCACTTAATCCCTTTTGAGGTCATAGTGTTGCAGGAGTTATACACCAGAAAAAGGAGGAAACTGAGGCTCAAGTTTGAAACTTGGCAGATTTCTACCATAATGATGGATGGAGTCATTTTAGTGGAGAAGGTGGACACAAACTACAGTATTTGTACTAAATAAACTTTTTCAGATTTGCAATGTTTCTTAATGTCAATATGCCTGTAGGTACATTAGGAAGAGAGCTACCCATCTGAACAATGGGATTCTGCCTCAGTAACATTGCTGCTGCAATGTTAGTTTGGGGTTGTGAGGGGCTGTAAGCAAGCGGAAGAGCTTAAACAGAGAGCTCAGTTACGGATAAAGGGAATGGGGGTTGACGTATTTTTCAGGAGCTAAACTGACAACACTAGTGAATTTTAAAGGAATATAGATTATATAAATGCTTATAAATATATATATATATATATATATATATATATATATATATATATATATTTTTTTTTTTTTTTTTCTTTCTACTTTTTGTATTCTCTATAGCTCAGTCAGGTTGGTTTTGTGGCAGAGAAAACAGTCGTGCATGTAAATAATGACTACAGTGTAAATATTGTGGATTTATATTTAAAAAAAATCCCAGCTCTTTGGGAATCCTGCAGTACTTGTGTAAAGTAAGCATTTGTGGGTATTTTGTTGGTTTGTCTGTTTGTGGCTAAATTATTTGAAAGAAAACATCAGGAGTTTCCAAACCCCAAAGTACTGACATTTAGAGCTTTCTCTCTTTCATTACCCTTTGAGGATAACGGCTGGATTTCCTGTTTACTGTCATTGATTTAATGTCAGCCAGAGGGAAAACTGTCCTAACCTCATTCCACACATCACTTTGAACGTCTGCTTTACGTGCAAGCTGCTGTTTAGTGATTTCCTTGCGGTCGGACAGATCCTGTTTTCCACATTGGAGTGACTTTAAATGTTCCAGGACTTGACCAAATCAGAGGGGCTGTGCTTCTCCTGCAGCATTAGAAATAACAGTCATTTCTGTAGTGTTGATGATACTCAGCTATATTTATCTAAAAACCCAGGAGATGTCTCCTACTTCACAACACTTTCAATACGTCTCATGTCTTATGCTGCATCCACACCGAACATGTCGGCTACCTCTCCTTCGCCGAGCGATGAATTAGCTCCTCGATGTCCAGAACTGTGTTCATAAGCTTGACTCCACAAACACGTACAGCAGGAGCTACTGCCAAATGTTTTTAGCCTGATTGCTACATGGAGCAGTGTCTGTGTTTATCTCATTTAGAATGAAGTCCCAAATGATATTGAGAGATCAGATTTCTTCATTTTAAAAAACACGATTCAATGCAATTCCATTTTATTATATAACCCAAAATCACAACAGATGGCGCCATTTATGATGGCAGCAAGTACGTGTAGCTCCTTGTGTGGATTACGGGTGTTTTAGGCCCTTTCTCGGTGCAACATGCATCTCTATTCATGGGACCAAGCGGGATAATCCATTTCTTTCTGTTTGAGTTGAAAATACCTTTCTGTGGCAGCTGTGCTGGAGCTGAGCTAAAGGCTAGGCGGTGGAGATACAAGACGTTTTTACCTTCGATCATAATGGGAAACGTCAACGCCATGAATAAATGTGAGGAACTGGAGGCTCTCGTGAAAACTGACAGGATTTACAGTGAGTGCAGCCTGCTCTGCTTCACTGAGACTTGGCTGACAGACAATATCACCGACTTCTGTGTCAACATACCCGGCTTTAACCATGGAGCAGGCAGACAGAGACATGGAAAAGTGAGGTAAAGCAAAAGGTGGTGGTCTTGCTCTCCTCATTCACAATAAACGGTGCCATTCCAGTCACATTACCATGAAAGACTCCTTGGCAAGATGTGGAGCTTCTGGTGGCAAGTTCACAACCATACTATACGCCATGGCAGTTTTCCCACATTATTGTCATTGTTGCTTACATCCCACGGCAAGCGGAGGCTTCACTCACGTTTGTCACGAGAATCAACTTGCAACATCCAGATGCACTTTTAGTGATGTCTGGGGACTTCAGTCATGTGAACTGCAGATCTAACCCATCGGGTTTCACCCAATGTGTCAACTGTCCTGCAAGGCACAGCAACACCCTGGACCTCTGCTTTGTGATCAGGAAAGAGTGCGAGCAGAGCAACACGATTTGAGAAGGAGCATAAGGCGAGCCAGAGGGGTCTATAAAGGAAGGCTAGAGAGAAAGCACAACAACGTGGAAGAGCTTTGGAAGGGAAAAAGGAGATCCATTTACAGGTTGTAAAGAAAAGAGAAGAGCAACATCAGGTGTCATTGAGACGGCCAATGACTTTAACCAACCTCACAGCCAGTTTGAATCAGGATCTGCTCCTGACTCAGACCCACTCAACACTTGCTCTTCTTTATTGGCCTCCTGCGCCATCTCAGACAGCGGCTGCTCCACCACTTTGGCAGTGAAGCCAGGTAACTAAAAAAAGTATTATCAGATTAAAGCTAAAATACACTTAACACTACAACAGTTTGATACAGAAATGTAGTCAAAAACAATTTTTAAAACTTCGTATCTGTACGTTTTTTGGGTTTAATCTCTAAGGAGTGAGCTGAAAATATAAATAACAGAAGTTGAAAAAAAGTCTGAATCTTTTGTTGATTAAACAAATATGGGTTTAAAGGAAGAAGTCAACCTTCACCCTTTGCACCTTTTGTTCATTTGGAATGGAATGGAATAAAAGGAGAGCACTCAGTTACGTCTTTTACCAGGCAGGATCTTTAGGGACAAACCCTTTAGGCTTGACTGCACGTGCTTTTAGAAAATCACATTCCCTCTGATCAACTGTTGACTTTAAGCAGTCTTTGCATGTTTGAAGCTGATTAATTCACTCTGAACGTCACGACTCCTGCCATCATCTCAAGTAAACAAATGCCTGAGGTTACAACAGGACCAGTTATTTCTCATTACATAACAGCACAACCCTAAATCCTCGGCTGTCTCAGCATCTGTTCAAGTATTTTAGTATATAGCAGGGTTTTTGCTTGTTTTTCTTGTATCTTTAAATGAAAGGTGAAAGAGAAATTGGTACTTTTATAAGAAGCCTTTTCCTCCTCTTGCAACTCTTGCAACAAAAAATGGGAAACTAACAACTTTGCCAATCAGATCATGGTTGGATGATGAGATCGAAATTGAAAAAAATTGTCAGGTAAACTGTTGAGTCAAAATGTTGCTCCTTCAAAGACCCACATTTAAATTTTACCATGATTTTGACCTTTGACCCTCAGGAGAAGTGTCACCTTCAGCCAAAATTCAGCTTCACACCATGAGTTTATCTCTTTCCAGGGTATTAAAGGCACAATTTAGTAATTTCCTGTTCTTTATGAAGACATACATTGAGCTTATGCTCTTAGCATATTCTGTTGGGGAAAGAGCCATGGTGACAGTCTAATGCCTTTATCATAAGTGCGTTTACAGGTAGATATGGGGCTGTCTGTGGGTAAAAAATGGGCTGATAGACTGCTTGGGGAGCCTGTAGAGTCAAAATGTTCATTCACATTATTTTCTATGCATGCTGCGGGCGACAGGTCGAAGCAGACACCTACAATGCACAAAGGTAAATAGAGGTGAAGTAGGTGAGACGCAGCCATGTTATGTAATTTTTTTTTCACCTTCAGGCAGCATTTACATACGGTCAGCGAACAGCCTATGCGCACACCTCACAAATGGCTGGAGTAATAATAGTAATAACAATAACAATAAGAATACATTTAATTTAAACTATCTGGGCACAAAAATATAACAATTACAATAATAAGACTATGGTTGAATTTATAAAAGTATATAAGACAGTAAAATTATAAGTTAATTAGGATAGATATGCTAGTTTACTCTGAAGAAGTGAGTTTTGAGATTTCTAGAGAATTGAGTGAATGAGTCCATGTTCTGAGGGAAGGGAAGGGAGTTCCAGAGCAGAGGAGCAGAGCGGCTGAGCGCCCTGCCAGGAGTCCAGATGTCATCCTCCATTGCATTTCATCTTCTTTCAGTTTTTCAGCGTTAGCTTAATTTCATACTGTGCAAGTCAAATTTCTAGTTTTGACGGTCAGTAAAAAAGTCTTCAAATCGTATTGGCTTCAAGGATTGATAAAACATAATAAAACTAAAAATGTCATATTGTGCTTTAATTGTGCTTTGGTAGAAAAAAGTAAAGCCATGAAAGTAAACCAGAGTTATAGAGACTGCATCTCTTTTGTTCCTTTGTCTACTAACCCATAAAGGCCAAGACCCACTTTCCCTTAAAAATAAAAGGATGTGGAATATACCACAAACAAAAACAGAATGATGTGGAATATATCACAAAGCAAGTGGACCACAGAACACATTTCTGATAGTCTTATGTTTCAATGATGTCTCTATATGGGTTCTTATTGGTTAATTTCCAATATCTCTAAAGGCTGTCGGGTTTGCTAGTGTTTAGCTTGACCAATTAGTCATCTCAGAGAAAACTCACATGACACAGCTTTGTAAACCCACTCTTATCATCTTTTTGATGTATTTTCAACGTGTTCCTAGTGGTCTTTTAATTATAATTATTCAATTTTTAGCCAAAATAAAAAATAAAAAAAAAACAGTGCATTTTTTTAGGACATAGTTTCTGCAGAGTGGCAGGAATTGATTAGAAATTGGTTAGTTGTGGGTGGAACACTGAGAGTAGTAGAGCAACCCCGTCCCTGTTCCCATGGCTTTTGGGGAGCGGAGCAGGGAGCTTGTGGCATGGCCAATTTCCATATCACAAATACACTCTTACACTCTGATCCGCAACTGTTTGAATTAAGAAATACTCACAAATACAATTTAATTTTGTTTATATGTCAGAAAAATGCCACAAAAACATGTTTTAACACCTAAAACCCAGTTTTCAGAGTTTGTCTTTATCACCATATTGCCATAAGCACAAACTTCAGAAATACCAACATCAACAAATGTTCAATGACACAGATAACCTATCATCTCATAACCTCTCATAGTGCTTTAATGATATGATAAGATGCTAATTATTCAATTAGTATTATTTCATGAAGGTTCATGCCTCTTCTATGAGTCTCTGCCTTTTAGTTTAGAAGCTGTAAAGAATTCTTTTTGAAGTTTACCAACTTCTACCAGAGGAGTAAAGGTGAATGGCAACAGCTGTTTTACCCACACAAAACACCAACAGTTTGAGTTTTTAATCATACAAAAGTTATTTGTGTTGAAAAAGAAACATATGTGTGTGCTTTTGTGTCTTGTTTGCACATCCCAAGCACCAAGGTGTTACAAGAAAAAGCTTGGAGTCTAAAAAACAAAACGCACCCAGAATTCTGTGAACTGGGATTAGACTACCAAGAATTTCTGGGAAAGGTAACATGATTTAAATCCCATGAAAAGAAAGAGGAACACACATATCACTTTTTACTTGCAGATAAACTGTCATTTCCTGCAAATTATTGGCTAAAGATATTTATATTTCTACTATAAATCTTAAAACCCCACCACATCTGAAGTATTTGCCTCATTAATTATCCATTATTTCAGAAAGAAGCCCGTGAAATGACAGAGTTGTTCAACATTACCCAGAACCGCTCTTTGTAGAAAATACAAGCAGAGAGACGTTGCACAGCTGATGAGGCAACCTGACACGCTTTCTGTTGTGTTATTTGACACCTGTGCTGAGTTATCAATAGTTTACTAATCAGCCAGGCCCAGCCCAGAAAGTTGATCCTTCTGGGTAATTTTTGGACAAACCCTTGTTTTTTTTCCTGGAAAAAAAGATCACAGATATCAAGGGCTTAATGAGAATAAGTCATCTCAACAAACCAAAAAAATAAAAAGATTTTCCAACAGTCACTGTACTAGCTGGCAGCAAACGCCCAAAGCCTATCCAACAAACTGATTCTTTTGTCATAGTACTTGCCATTACTGATGATCTTCATCACTGGAAGCTCCTGACAAGAGGTTTTTTTTTTTGTTGTTTAACATTTAATTTTAAAAGGGAAACTGAGTGTTTTGCTTTTCTGACACTTCTTCTCAAAAACCGTCCATCATTTATCACCCAAACTTCCCTTGATGGTAAATATTTTTACTGACTGCAATGAAAGAATCACTAAAAAAAATGCTTCCCTCTGGAATTCCTGAATGGTTTGAAAAAAAATGCTTAGAACATTTAAAAAAAAAGAAAGAAAAATATTTGTTGTGCGTTTTTTAAAAAATGGTAAATGGCGTAGCTACACCATATTTTCCAGAGTATTAGTGTAAGTTGCAGGAGCGAAAAATGCATAAAAGAGAAAAAAAAACATCTATAAGTCTCTCGTGAGTGTAAGTCCTGATTTTGAGAGAATAGTGTGATAGTTCTGAAAACCTCTCCAAGCTTGGTGTAATGCTGTGTTCACATCAGATACAATGCATGCGTCAAATTCATGTCACCGCCTTCTTGTTGACGTGTGACAAATTCAATGCTCAATGTTTGTCCAACAATGTGTTCATAAACGAGACGCTACCTTCCAGTGTTTAGCGTCTTCACTACATTGAACTATCAACTGTTTATCTCATTCACAATGCATGGAAGACACAGGTGATGTTGAAAGGTCAGGTTTATTTTGAAGAGCTCTACAAAAGCTTCGGTCAGCACGTCTCCATGTCTGGGTTCATAAGATCATTCCATTTTTTTTCTCTTCTACTGTAGGAGATCTGTCTAAATGATGGCCGCTTTCAGCGGTACTTCCATCTCTCTGTAACCCAGTTTGATGACGTGCTATCCTGCATTAGTCTGAGGAAGGAAAATATACAAACAACAATAATAAATTATTTTTCCAAATAGGAAAATGTCAAAGTTCAGGAGGAGAATGATCAAATTCTCTTTCACGTTTGTTTTGGGCAATGCATCTTCTTTTGTACTGCTGTCAGTAGCAAATACTGATACACACAGGGCCTTCTAGTGGTTGTAAGTGGTAAACAACCGCTAAAGGACTGCTGGTTGCAAATGGGAAATAAAAAAAGAAATCCTCAAAGAAAGCATTAAAATGGAAGAGACAAAACATCACCCAAGATGATGATGCAGATAAGAGGCGCAAGGCGCATAAACTAATCAGGAACTAGTCCATACTACAAATAAAAAACATTAGTTTGTATGAAAGCGTACTGATTACAAAGAGAAAAAAGTGTGATTTTAGTTCAAAATTGTTCAGTTTTATTTATTTATTTAAAAATAAACTGGTGTTTCTTTTAGTTTTTCTTTTCCGGTGTTCTTGGTTCTGATTTTTTATGAACTACAAAAGAAAAGAACTACAAACTACACTAACCTCATCTGCTCATAAAAACTAAAAATTGAGCTGCAGTTAAAAGTTGAAAAACATGCAATGTGTCCGTGTCATAGACACATCTGTTTTTAATCATCTGCTCGTCACGATATCTCAAGTCTGTTTTGTTCTTTCTACTTTATCCAGAAATCTTACAAATATTTCAAATATTTCAAATGTGTTACTTCACCAATATTTTGCTCTATAATGTGTGTGGATAGAGTGAGCTGGAAGAACAAAACAGACTGGTGACATTATGACAAGCACATAAACTTAAAAGATGGACACATTGAGGATTTTCAACTTTTAATTTCAGGTCATCTTAAAGTTTTTATGAGCAGATAAGGTTAGTGCCCAGCCTGTTTGCAGTTCCTCTGTTTTTGTAGTTCTTCAAATTAATTGGAACAAAAACAAGGAAAAAATTAAAACAAAAGTCTTCTCTTTTTTTAAATTGAATGCAGTATGCATCCATAAGTTACTGCATTGTATTTAAAAAAAAGGCAATAGTGACTTTTATGATCCACAGAAAAAACATGGAACAGGCGATTTGCATGTGAACCTGAAGCCAAATGTTGGCTTTTCCCAAGTTGGAGCACAGATCCTTTCCTTCACACAGACTCTCTCCTCCTCCTGCTATGAACTGACTCACACAGCTGATGCTCAAGCTACTGTTTCTCACAGACTTTTTCACTGGACTCAAACCGCACCATCAACAGGCAGCTTCAAAAACTCTGGAAAATTATACCAGCGTCTCACGTTTTCCATAAAGAAACAGCCGATGAGAAATGTAGACTGACATGTAAACCAAAACAAAGAGCAACATTTAGATTACTTCCATTTTTACTTTACAACACGGAAGCCCAGAACGCGAGTCTACGTCTGTTTACTTTGACTCTTCAATGGAAGTGGCCGCTCGAGCGAGCACCGGCGAGAGCGGTGTTAAAGGAGATTCACAGCTTTAATTCAGAACTTTTTCACAAACAAGAGTAGAACAGCTTTTCATCAAAAGAAAATTTGATTGACAGGTTCAAATATTTGGGGAAACTCTTTCTCTCTATGAGCAAATTTCATTAATGTGTGGCATTTATTACCCCCTTTAACTATTGCTTTATCTAATCAGGTGAGAGATATTCCTAATCTCAACCTGTTTACAACTTAATCCTAATTCATTCTGCACCATTTGAACTGATCAAAACGGCTAATTAGAACTAAAGGTTCACTCAAATATAATTCATGATTAGGTTGCAAACACAAACGTTTTGACATCAGTTCACCAAAGAAGTTGGTGTGAAACAAGCACATTCCCTTTAGTTTATAAAAACATGTTTTTCCTCTTGAATTTTTGCTCTAAAATACCTCCTGACCAATGTACCCTGATAATTGCAACAAACGTCATTATGTCCAATCATTGTTCAGGAATACACTTTAAAAAAATGGCAGACTAAAGTTCTGCAGGAAGCCGGCGCCGTGAGTCTAATGCCAATGGACAAGTAGATAATTGTTGTCATGGCAATAACGAGCCAGAAACTGTACAAAACAACCACCTTGGACATGTGAGACCACATGCTGCTGCAGTTCCTTGCTGATGCTACTATACTTTATGTGCAAATGGCTGCGGTTCAAAGCCGAGGAAACAAAAGGGCAATGCAGCAGAGGATTCACATACATCAGTTCTGCGAACACTGTGTTCCCATCAGTGAAATTGTCACATTTCTGCTCTGCGGCGCGCACAGCCTGTTGTTGAAGCGAAACGGGTTTGATCCTGTTTGCTGAAGATGATCTAAGCATTATAAAATGTGACACCCAACGTCTGCCCAAAAAAACCCATTGTTTTTTTGTCACATTTAATTTGATGTCACTAAGACGAATGAGGTGAGAAGCACGACAACAAACTGGCTTAAACTTGTTGTGTCTTTATCCTGAAGGTAGACTCGTTTGTCCAAACTAAGAGGGGGGCTGTGAAAACACAGTTTGAGGATTAAAAAATACTGTCAGGATTCTGAATTACAGTCGAGAGCTCAACTCTGCAATCAGGTTGGGCAAAAGGCAGATTTATTGTATGTTTTTCTTAGATGGTTTTGTTCTACCTAGATTTACAACATCACCAGCATTCTGAAGAAAGTACTTCATAAACAAAACACATCACTGGGCTGAGGCACTGTTTCAATGTAATATCTCTGCAGAAGTTTGCAGACACAACTGCTGCTAACATGAACATTTCACTTCTCTTAAAGTTCCAACAATGCAGTTTTTCAGACAAAAGAAAAATATGAAAAAGTCCAACATGGTGGTGGTAGTGTGATGGTCTGGTACCTCCTTGAATCTAAATCTGACTTGTTTTCACGAGCTGATGAAGAGCTGAGCTAAATTCATCCACAAACATCGTCAGCAACCGTCAGCTGTTGCAAATATTTGACTGAGAAAAGCAGTTTTAATGTTAGAGCCAATTACTGTCTCCCATTGGGACAAGCATGTTTAAACCACCATGTATGAACTGCAATTTGTACTGTCACTGATTATCTTTATGTAACAGGAAAATCTGCTTGTTGACCTGAATCATAGAAATGTATCAAATGTGCAGAAATCCTGCAGGAGATTAGGATCTGAATGAGGCAAGGGGGAATAACCAAGAGGAACAGATGAAATTTGAAACAGGATGGTAAAGTCTGCAACTCAACTCACTACTTTTAAATGAGTTTGTTTGAAAACATTTTTTATCAGCACAGAAGGGAGTCTAGCATCCTTTAAAGTCTGACTCTAATCATCTTGTGATCGGTTCTGAAAGTGTTCTCAGTGTTTATTTTAATGGGTTTTTTATGCAAAACTAAACCTGTGGTAATGTCTAGGCCATAGTTTTTGCAGAGCGGCAATAATTCATTTAGACATTTGTCTAAATAATGAATTGTGGGCGGGATTGTCCCAGTGAGCACAGCATAAAAGTTACAATCTGCTTCAATATGATAAATTCAAAGACAGTTGAGAAACACATTTGTTGCAAGATGACAATGAAGGTTCTCATTCATCCAGGTAATGCTCTGAAAATTTCCCATCACCCCTTTGTTTACACCGTTTCCAGCTAGCTTTCAGCCCCTCACAACCCCAAGCTAACCTAACATTACCGGCGCAACAAATATGGCGAGCAACATTGGAGCAATCCAGCCTACAGTTCTGAGCCAGATACCATCTCAGACGGCAAAAAGGACGCACACGCATCTATTAGTCTGAAAGTGGATGCATCAGGATGGAGCGGAGCAGCGAGCTTGTTGCCCACCGATTGTAGCTTCCATGTCACAACTATAAGGTGTTTCCAACTGCATTTGTCTTCATCTGCTTCTGATTCGCAGCGATTTGAAGACAGAAATACTCAGAAATGCATATCGCTCTTTGGGGAAGAAACTGTTTGTTACAAATGATTTTATTTATTCTTTTGTCCACGACGTCACAAAGTCACTGTCAAGCGAACCCACAAATAAACAACTTAAATACTAGTTTAACACAATGAATTGCATTAACAAAAAACACAAACCGCCTTTTCTTCTCAATCTTTTCTGCTACATGGAACTCCTTGAGTGGCGTTACAACAAAAAAAATTCTCTGTGCAACACAGCCTTAAAAAAAGGTTCCGCCCCTTAGTAATACACAAAAATAAAATGCATAAATATGTCGAATTTAGAGTTTTTAATTTTTTAGCTTAATGTTCTCGATAAATGTCCTCTATCATGAGAAAAAATGCTACAAGAACATGTTAAAAACACCAAAAGCAGGAGTTTTATTGGAGTTGGTCTTTAAATACTCAATCCAATGAGAAAATAGGAGTCTTTAATGCTGGACGGGTTAACATGCAGAGGCCATAAAGCTATGCTTGGGCTAACAAAATATCTGGTTAGATTCATGTCATAGCTTCAGGTAAAGACTCCCAAAGTCTCATGAACAAAAACAAGAGCTTTAGCCCTTCAGCAAAAGCAGGTCTTGTGCATCTGATCCACTTTCAGATTATTCCTTTTCCCATGAGTCAGTGCTGCCCCTCAGCTGAATAAAAAGGGCATCTTTGCGATCACATCAAAATAAACACACGGACGCAGCCAAAGCCAAGTCACGTTACCAGAGCACATGGAAACTGGAAAACTGTGTTGCAAAAAAACGAAACTGCAAAAAAAAAACGTGACTTTGGAAATCTTGATTTTTATTCCTGAAAGGTCAGCATGTTGGCACAGGCAGCATTGTAGGACTGTGCACTTTAGGCTGGAGGGATAAATCAAATAAATCAACCTAAAGGGGCAGGTTTGCACCTTAAGTAGCTAACCGAAACATGGTAAGACATCATTTTTCATAAAAAAAATTACATTTGATGACTAACAACTGAACATAAAGAACCAGAAGCTGCAAAACTCTGACAGACAACATAAAAACAGGCTGGCGTGTCTCCTGCCTCCTGCTGACTGTACCAGCAGTCAGCTCTGGAGGAATTCAGACTCATTAGCCTCTGAGGCTTTCATTGCTGGGCAATAACAGCAGCCATTAGTTTGGTTTTGGGCTGTGTTTAGGGCAGAGCTGCCGCAGAAGCCTGCTGTCCAACTGGCAGCTCCCACAGAAAAAATGTCTGAAGTCGCCACAGAAACCTCTCTTTGGATCCTTCTGGTGTAACACTAAAGGGCTACTAAGAGCTCAGGTTTGCATGCTGTGGTCACAGCATTTATAGGAGTTTTGTCTCTGATATGATTATATAAGACTCTGTTTTTCCCTTCATTTTTATGGCCAGGAGAAAAACAAGCGTGACAAAACTTGCAAGTGTGCGCTCTTTTCACGTGTTTGTTACACGACCACTAACTGCATGGTTTTGGCACCAAAGAAAAAAAAGTTTTGGCAGGACAGCTCTGGTGGGAAGTTAATTCCTGTAGTCTTCAACCAGGAATTTAAAAACTGCAAAAACACTGGGAAAAACAAAAAAGACATGCTTAAGGAAGAGTGTTCATAAGTTTTTAGCAATGTCAGTTTGCAGCATATTTAATGAAAGTGGCATCTCTCCTTTCCTGACATAAAACTGAGTTTGGGTCGCTGCTCTCAGGTTCAGCAGAGCGATAAGCTCCAGCATCACAAAACGATGGTGGCATCTTGGTATTTTCCAGCTGTCAGACCTGCTCTGTTGAATAAGTCAACCCTCCGGGCTGTTCTGACTCTTGCACATGGTGACTCTGCGCCATTTTTTTTTTTTTTTTTATGTAAGACATTTCCCAAAGTTAAAGAACTTAATAAAAGAAAGATAGTTACATTTCCTTTCAGTTTCTCAATTTTTATGGATGCTTTTTAGGTTTTCAGCTTTTCAGTTTCACAAACACGTGTGAGCGCTCCATTATGCTCGAGTTAACTCTTTAACAGGAGAGCTTTAGTTCCAGTGTTTACATTCTTTCAACTACCAAGCGTTTATTCAATTAACATATTTCCAGTGGATTCTGAAGCAAAAAAAAGCATCCTTGTGCTGATGTGCAACGATTTACAGTAGTGAAGTATTTACACAATCAATGTAAATCAGCAGATTCTGTGTGGAGAAAAGTAGCTTTGCATTGTTGGAATCAGCTGATTCATGTCGAAGATTTACAGTATGTCAAAGAGTGTGTGTTATTTAGATATTGCGGGCAACATCTCTGGTATTAAAGCATTAAGAACTACAATGTTCATTTCAAAAAAGGAGTTTAAATTCAAAAGAATTCCACTTCTGGGAGATGTAACACACTGCAGCAATCTGAGTCATTCAGCCACAAAAAGTAACTGCAGGGAGTTAAGGATTGCAATTTTAGCAGGTGATCTTCTGTAGAAGTCAGCTTTGCTAAAGACTTTTCCAGCAGGGCTTCATTGTTGACTTTTATTTCTGAGACTTGATCTATGCTTCTCTTTTGCTTTGAACTTCTTATACTCCTGCTGCAACAGATCCTTGCATCAGTGGACAATAGTTGACTGTATCTGAGAACTGGACTGAGTGAGTATGACATCATAAAAAATTGTTTGCTTCTGGATCCAACCAAATGAAGTCAATTCAGTCACCATTGTTTGTGATTCGGACACAGACATGTTGGAACCAGAAATTGACAGTAAATATTAATTGGTCCAAGTCTGTCAACAGTCAACATTTCCATGGCAACCTCTCACCAATCCAGAGTGAGCTTGTTGGAAGTTCACACCCTTATCAATTGAAAATGGGCTTGGGAGAATCTGTCAATCAAATGTTTAGAACGCTCAACGTAAGACCACACACTTATTGAGGCATCTGATTGGTCAGTTTATGACGAATTACTTGCACTACAGAAAAAAAATACATAATGAAAAAAAAAATTAGAATGAAGAAGATGTTTAAAAAAATGTATCAGAGCAGGACTGGTTATTCTGACAATTAGAACAACTCAGTAAAAGCTGTTTGTTTCTCAATAGAAGTCTATGGGCTTTTGGTTTCTTGGAGGCAGCAGGTACTTTCTATTTGGAACGAGACAATGAAGGGTCACTCAGTCCAGGTCTCATTTTCAGTTAGTGATTGCCATCTGTAAAGTTCACCATGATGAAGACTTGTTAGTTGTCCTGTACCTGTGTTTTCTGTATTTGCATCTACTGGTGGAGCAGTGAACTGTAGCCATTACTGATCTTGTGACTTGTTCAGTGATTTAATCCCCTAAACCAGCTTCTCAATGCTTCTCAATTTTTTGAATCCCTGGTATGACCAGCCTGTGGATTTGAACCATCAATCTCTCCGTTTCAGGAAAAAACACTCCAAAACTTAACCACCATACTGCCCTAGATATAGCCAACAAACAGCAGGTTATGGCCGCTTTAAAAATCCAGCCAACTGTGAAGTAAATCCATCCTGGCGCTGATAAATCTGAACTGTGAAGCAGTTGGCAAAAGTAGTAAGAGGCTTTCATTTTGTTTTTTTGTCGGGTTTTTGTGAGTGTTAGGTATCTGTGTTAAACACATCTCCTCCAGAGCAGGAATCCCTTTTAACTGCTCTGCAGGTATACAGTTTTTCAGTTTCCACCTCCCACCGTTTACATTACTTTGCTTTCAGGATCAATGTTAGAGCTCCATTGATGAAAACACATTTTAAATGAGTCATTTTGATTTATTAGACCTTTAATTTGTGCATGATTAGGATTATATTAGCAGTTTTATGGACTCATGTTACTTCGACCCACCTAAATCTCCATTTGGGTGAAATAAACTCCAGTCTATGTGCCTTTGCCTCCTGCTAGTGGAGTAAATGTCTCTGGGTAATAACTAGCAAATAACTATACCAACAAAAAGTAAATTTAAGGTGAAGTTTATTTGAAAGCAAGCTACCTTTTTTTTTTCTTTCATGTAATGAATGCTATAAGAGCAGATTAATGAAAGAAGATGATGAAGGTTTTCAATGAGGTGCACAGTGCAAAAAGTGAATCTTGAGAAAATAAAAATACTTTTTTTTTTTTAAGAAAAACTGTCTCACTTTTTGTCTTTCAAAAAAACAATCTTATCTAGAAAGTTTTTCAATAGCAAAATATTTTTAAAAATGTCTTAGGAACTGGAATTGTTTCTCAAAATCAGAATTTTGGACATATTTTTAGGGGCCTGTTTTTGCAGAGCAGACCTCTGATACTGATGGCTCCAATAGTGCTGGTCAAGCTCACACTGTGAGTGTTCCTCTTTTGTATGTGTACTAATCTCAGCACCTGACTCTAATTGACGGGAACTGAAAATAGACCCAGAGTGATAGTTGTGGGCACGGTCCAACACCACAAACAAAAATAACAGACAGAGAGAAGACACGAAGAGCGCGAGCACACATACGTGTGATCTAAACTCTGACGGCCTCATAGCCCACATACACAAAAATAAACTAATACAAGGGTGATGGAAGCTTGGATTAAGGTGGCCTTGGATAAAGTTGCCCACCCCCATGCTTCACGCTGCTTCTTTTCGCATTGAGGTGGCAGAAATATCACAGGCCTCCTAATGTCCACGACCTACTTCCTCATTCAACACTGAGCCTTTAACAAACAGGTTTTCATGTTTTCTGGAAGAGATACTCTACGACGTTTCAAACTTACACTTTAGCTCTTACTTTGGGAGCTTTGATCTCCAAAATTCCTCATCTAAAATGTAGATTTAGGCTCTAAAACACAGAACAAAAGCTACCGTTCCTGTTGGTTTTCATCAGTACTCTAAAGTATGATCGCCTAAAGGGTTTTTAGAGAAGTTCTTTAACAATCTCATAATCAGGAATTATGCGTTACGTAATATTCTCTGGACTGATTTAGAAATAAATAATTGGATTTTATGCATCAGTCGGGGGGTTTGTAATTATTTTGTACACTTGTAAGAACTGAATTTTTAGAAGCATTTTGGTGCTTTACTTTGAAACTCACGCAGTACAAAATTACTCTATCCTTCAATCCATCCATCCATCCTTCTATCCATCCATCCATCCATCCAGCTACTGTTGGGTGAAAGTGGGCTACGCCCTAAACGTGTCGTCAGTCTGTTGCAGGGCCACACACCTCGGGACGATTTAGAGATACCATCTACATATGAAGCGTGTTTTTGGACTGTGGGAGGAAACCCACACACACTCGGGAAGGACATGCAAACTCCACACAGGAGGCTTCCTGCCGGGATTCAAACTGCCAGGAAACTACAATATCCATGTTTTTATACTTATGTATTTTACTAAAAGTTGTATTGACAAGCTTTCTGCAAAATACCACACACTTCACCTCCATACCAACTGATATTTTTATGTCCAGTAGATGCACTGCTAATAAAGCTTCAAGAAGCTTAGCACTGGAGTGAACCAGTGGATGGATGGATGGATGGATGGATGGATGGATGGATGGATGGATGGATGGATGGATGGATGGATGGATGGATGGATGGATGGATGGATGGATGGATGGATGGATGGATGGATGGATGGATGGATGGATGGATGGATGGATGGATGGACACAAATGTAAATTGTCTTCAAAGTCTCTACAACTAGATTTACTAAGTCCATGAACATCATAGAGAACAGCCTGACTGAAATGAGCTGAAATATTGTTGGTCGTTCTTAAAACAGTCTCACTGTAAACTATGAACTACACAGATTGAATACAGAACAATCACAACAGTTATAGGTTCCACCAAATCAAATCTGTACTCATTTGGTTAATATGACACAAATTATTCAATAATTTAGCCAGATTTTGATCTTTTATGCTTCTTTTTCATCCATCTATTCCCGCTTGGTCCTATGTGGGGTCACAGGGGTTGCTCGAGCCTTTTGTTTATAAAACCAACACTGATGTAATGTGAGCTAAAATATCTTCCAGGCATTACATCTCTATGCACTGCAGAGCAAGTTCTCCATCTAAGAGAAACCACATCTCCATTTAAAAGCTTAATAGGTAACAGCATTATTTGTTGTTATGTTACTAAATTCGTTCGATTTCAGGAGCACAACGCTTAACAAACCAGATGTTTTGTTAAAGCTTAAGCGCCAGTTCTCAACACTTTTCTTGTATGAGGTTCTTAGAAAAAACAAATGAGAAACAAATTCATTTAAAACTGTGGTGTCAGTTTCAGGGAAAACACAGGATTTACATGCAGCACAGAAACAAGGCTCACCACACCGTTAATGACAAAACCAGCAGATGGTTCTGCCAGCAGCACTGAAGCAGGGCAGCTGTAAATAACTACATCACAGACATTCTCAGCACGAGTGTGAACACTGTGCGATGTGGCTTCATCACATCAGAACTCGGGAGATCAGATCAAAATGTCCTGACACAAGTGTGAAGTAATGAAGTCGTTCTGCATTGGCAGGATCTGCTGGCCACGCCAAAGAATCAGCGGTTGTTCATTTAGGTCCTGCAACATTCCGTACTTCTCTTTCATCGTTTTAGGTTAAGTTGTTGCTTCCACAGAACATGAGCAATCATTTTAGATCGATAATTGCAGCTGAGATCCAACCTGCTAATTGTGTCAAAAATCCTAAAGATTGTTCACACGTCTGTGTGTGTGGAGTGATGTTCCCGGAGAGTAACTTATAAAAGAAAATGTCTGATTTGGGAAGGATCGATTACACCAGTGGTGGCTGGCAAACAATCGCAAACATTTTCCAAACCCCTCCTGCACGTCTTACTAGCATTTTTCTTTTTCTTTTGAGCACTAAGGTTACAGATTGATATGGTGAGTTCTCAAAAAAGAATTCAGTCACAACTTTTTGTAGAGGTACTGAAGCATTATGATTCTAAGCACATATATCTTACACTCTTCTAGAACATCAGCAGTAGTTGCACCTGGTGACTCAGCCCCTCCCACAGCCAGTTAAATCAGGCTCAGATTTCTACAGTCACGCTCCCAGCTATGCTTAAATGTTACTGACTGTTATTGACTTGACTCTGTGACTGCTGTGAGGGTAAAATTGCAGGAGAGTCCTCTCTGACAAAAAAAAACAACAGTTTAAACAGTATTTATCTATTGTATTTGCAATTACACTTATGCCACAGCTCACACACCAACATAAAGAAACAACAAAAGTTTTAAGACTACTTAACTTTTAGAATCCCGATCCTCAGATCGACCATGTTGTAACAGGGTTACTTGATTTCACCTGAATTTCACTGACTTGTGCAAACCAACTGATAGGCACAGTGGTGGAAGGGTGATGGTCATTTATAAAATGATAATAATATGATCCTGCTTCAAGGAGTATTTAGAATTTGCTTCAATCTTTATTACTAATTGTTAATTTGAATTCATTTCTATGAGCCAGTTCATTAATTGACTTGGTTCCACCTTCCTTTGCTCGAATCCTTGTCCTAATGGAGAGTCTGAAAGCTCTCATCAGTATTTTGGGGTCTTAAGAGGTTAAACTGTTTAATCACAGAATCCTCATATAACACCATTTTTCAGTAGAAGTATTTTATTAAATTTTATGTTAATTAAATGGAGAATTAATCAATGTCTAACTGCAGGAAGAAAATAAAAAACAGAAAAGAAATTCTGGATAAAAACGATAACCAAGAACATCAAGTTAAGAAGGTCATGTGCCAATATCAGAACAGAACAAAATGTGAGGATCAACCAGGCATGAAACCATCCTAATGAGCTCAGAAACGGCCAGAATTCAACACCTGCTTGCTCTTACATAAAAAAGGGCCTTCAGCTGCTGCCAGGCTGCTATAAATGCATTTTTATACCGCTGTGTACATGAGGTCCAGCTGGTGATGTCGTCTAACAAATATAGATGAAGTTTGATGGAACTCATCATGCTCGTGTTGCTTGACGTTTCCACTCCTTAAAAAAAACATAAACTGAGAAAAAAGGCTTTGAATTTGCTGTTAGCCGTTGGAGAAAGTCTGTCAAACTCAACTACAAAATGTCAACATGATGACATGTGGGAAGAAAAGAAATGTGATCTTCTGCTTTAAAAAAGACAGTTTCTGACGTGAAAAAATGTGGTTTATAACATTCGGAATTACACTAGTTTGGAAAAATTTTGATGTGTAAAAATGTAAACAAATTGTCTTCATTACTTTATTAATAACAGAAATGAAAACATTTTGAGAACAATTCATTTTCTTATCTCACATGTTCTGGCTGACTGGAAATAAATCTGTTTTTTTTTAAATGTGTTCAGCTGTAATTTTAGCGAAAAATATATTTTTAAATTAAACCGTGCTTTACAGGCATGGAGTCAAGGAACAGTCTACATAAATGTGTGCACAGGCTTCTGAGTTAAAAACTTCTCGTGTTCATTTCTATGATATTTTTCAGACTCTACGTTCAAAATGTGTGTCCATTGAATGCGTGTTGAAAGTTAATCCAGGTTGAACTTTGACCAATCAGGGACTCGGATTTGGCAGTGATGTATGGATGGCGTTCCCATAAAGTCACAGAAGTGCCAACTGTTTGTAAATTGATTGATTGATTGAATTCATGGAGGAGAAATTAATAAATGCAGAAATTAATAACAGTTTTATGACACCACGTCCTTCAAACATTGCAATAGAGCTGTGAAAGAAAAGATTTACCTCGCTTCGGCATTTACCACCAAACCTGTGATAATGTCAGGTAGTGACAGTCCAGTGTGAACACCATATTCTTAAAGTGCGTTCAAGATTGTGAATTTAACATGTTTAAGAAAGCATGTCACATGCCTGATGTGGGCGTAGCTTAATAGTTTTCTCCAAAAACTTTTTTTTTTCCATTTTCAGAGTTATGACTGACTGTAAACATAAAAGATAGCAGAAAGTAACAATATAAACAGAATATTCCTCATCACTATGTTTTACCTGCTTAGCCGCTTTTTCCTAAAGTATGTACTTTTTAAGGTTTTTTCCATCAACTTTAAATTATTTTGGTTATCTTTTGTGTAAGAAGTGCAGTACTTATTTGCAAACATTTCTATGTGGATATTCATTGTTTAGAATCTTTTTGCACAGGAAAACATAATGTAGGCATATTTAGTCACTAAATAAATGCTGTTTTTATACAGGTAAACTCCTTTTTTCTCATGTTTATAGAATATGTGCTGTAAATATTTGTAAAACAGCACAAGCATCCGTGTTTTTGACTCCACTGGCTTGCCATAAACAAACACAACGTTGAATGTCAAGACTAACACTTGTTGAGAGGACTCTTATTTAGGATTCTTGGTGAACTCAAGATGAAGATGGATTGTTATCTATTCATTCTCATTACTTGCTAATTCCTGTTCAAGGTCACAGAGTTGCTGGAGCCTATCCATCCACTGTTGGGAAACAACAGGTTACAAACAGGATAGTTTGCCAGTCCATCAACAGTCTTTGTGTGTCCAACACAAAGACAGACATCCACTCACACGGGATACCTCATAGTCACCAGGTAACCTATGACGCATGTTTTTGGACTGTGGGAGGAAGTCAGAGCGCTCTTGGATAATACGCATCCACAGGGAGAACATGCAGCTCCACACAGAAAAAAAATCCTATCTGGGCACTGAACCAGGGCCTTCTCACTGTAAAGCTGCACACAGTGCAGGTAATGTATGTTCAAGAACATGCAACCTTGAACCTGCGTTTTAAAAACCCTAAAACGGTTCTAAAAATGTATGTAAAATATGCACGAACACGCGTTTTTGGACACAGAAGCCCAAAACATGCGTTTACATAGATTTTTCTGCAACAGTGCTACCGAAGGCAAAGTGAATGTAGCTTGAAGCTACCAACACATCCAACATCCTGGTGGATATCACCTTTAATTTCCTTAGAGGTTGATCCGGTTTCTTTGTGTACCACTCACATCAACCTTCTCTTCCATGGGTTTCTTCTTTCAGCCACATTCAGTGAGATTATCTACATTCTTGAAGACCTCATACACTGGAATCATCCTTGAAGCTGTAGTAACAGGAAAATCACAACACTTGGACCTGTTGTCTTTTAACATTCATATCCATGATTTTCTTTTCTGAACCAAGTAGTTCCCTTTTTCTGTGATTCAGACCTTGTTCAGTGTTTTACTAAGCAGCACACTGAATGCTGTAACTCCTTAAACAGGCAGACTGACTGATTAAAAGACCAAGGACAATTGTATTGCCAATTAAAGGATACACCTGAGTATAACATGTCCCTGTGCTTATTTTTTCCAAAACCTTTCTAGGCGAACTACACGCCTCTCCACACTCATTTCATTCTTTTAAATTATGTTCAAGTAACTTCAAAGTATTTTGGCGACCACTCATTTGACCACTCAAATGTAAAAGTTCATGTCCGTTATTACTGAATACAGAAATTAATGTGTTCTGCATTCTGAATAAAACTGATTCAAAAAGATTTATTTTGTACTAACAGTTCTTAAATTAAAGTACACATCAGAGCGCAAACAAGCGACAATCTTAGCATTTATCCTTTCGGGTCTGCAATTTTTTGAGTCACACTGCCATCTGGTGGACACATCGCACTGCAACGAAATAAAAAATGTGATGATTGGCACTCCAAAGAAGAAAACAGTGGACCAGTTGGATAAAAACCTTTAAAAAAAAGGTTTAAATGTTGCATATTTATTTTCAATAACTTTAATCTCCACATGTGGTTTATGAGGAGAGGTTTGGCACAGCCTGATGTTCAGCGTTTCTTCTTTTGGTGAAGAGTGTAATCAAGTAAAGACTTTAAGTTTTTTTATAACAAATGTTTTAATAAGAAAGAGCAAATTAAACGTTTACAAACTGAGCACATCTTTAGTCCCAAAAAAAAAAAAATACATTTTTTGTAAAAAGAAGTTTAAATGAACATACACATAAACCTTCCAAACAGACAAAACCACAAGTTTGGAGCATCTTCAGCATTTTTGATGAAAACCATGAAACAGAGGAGCGACAAACAACTTCATCCAAAACCTCAGTTATATCACTATCATTTTCAAACTAATTTAGAAAATTGGTTCTAAACTTAACTTAGATCTGACAATGATGTTTCTGACAGTTGAAAGCAGAGAATTGAAAACCTTTATTTTTTAGAGTAACCAAAATCACAGTCCTGTCATTTATAGAGGGAAATAAAATGACTGAATTCAAACACTGTTTCAGTGTATCATGAAAGCTGCAGCTTCTCTTTCAGAAGCTCTCACAGTGAAGTCAGCAGGCTAACCCACTCTCAGGGGCGGAGCTACGAGGACCACGCCATCTCCTCTGACGAACAGCATGGGTATGTTTCGCTTTGTGGACTGCAAAGACACAAAACAAATTCTTTAAACACAAGAAGAAAAACCATCAAACTTAAAAAAATTAGTCAATAACTGGACACTTGTTTGGTACAAATGGAGGCCTTTTTACATTTACTTAAGGTAAAATAAGGAAGCACAAAAGAACCTTGTAGAGTTCTTCGTATGTTTCTTCATCGATCTCCACCGTGGTCACCGTCTCTTCCACATCTCCCAGGATCATGTTAAGATGCTGGTCATATGCCTGAGACACACAAACGCCAATGTGTGAGTGATGGCGAGCTCAGATGATGACAGTTTAGCACGCTGATGGTATAGCTCACGTGGAGGCGGCCGCGGAGTTCCCGGTCATTCCTCATCTTTACGTAGATCCGCTCATCCAGACTGAGCCTGATTAGATCAAGCGGCTCCTCGACTGTGTTGGTGGATGGTTGCTTGAGAATACAGAGAAAAACAGAAAAACTTGGGAATTATTTGCAATAACTTTTCACTGGATAATATTTCTTCTATTATTTCTGCTTTGAAAGAAAAACTTCGGTTTAAAAATCTTTGTGGCTGCAACTATCTACAGATGCAGGGTGAAAATACAATATTAAAAAAAGTCTTAAACCGTTTGGCGACAATGAATTCAATTTGATTCCTCACTCTTAATTCAGCAATAAAACAAACGCTGAAGCAACCTGCAATAAAGACAAAAAACCTTGTAACTTGTAAGATAAAGCACTAAACAAAATACACTTAGATAAAAAAAAAAAAAACATGTACATGGTAAGGGTTAATTGATGAAATGATTTCTATTCCTATGATCCAACCTGATCAAGTTGTTAGGCAAGTTGTTGATTGAATCAGCCTATACACTTAGATTATCGTGTAATTAGACACATTGATTATTTGGACCTTTTAAAATACCATTCGGATTGAGGCAGCTTATTTACTACAACGTAAGAATGACCAAGTGCCATCACATCACAGTGGGCAACACCTGCAATGGCAGCAAAATAATGATCAAGCCATCATTACAGTCCAATGTGTGGAAATACTTTGAATTTTGCAACAACAACGAAAACCTGTGACCATAGAGTGTTGTATCCTGTTCTAATAATCTTCCCTTTGTATTACTTTGATGTGGAAAAAACAATAATGAGCTGAAATTTTACACTTGATTAGTCTTGCAAGAAATACAAGAATCTGGAAAACTTGTCTGCACTGTTCAGTACCAGCTATTAATCACTGAGTCACACTGGTTACATTTTTGGCTAAAGATGTCATGGATCGATTATAGGTCAGTGAATAGTGTGGTTCAAAATGAACCAGTATCGACTATGAATCGGATCTGCAACAAGAAATTATTACATGAATCGATCCGCCCTTACCAATATGACATGCACTGAATTAGTATACTAAACAAGAGAATACAATGTTCTACAATCTTATCCTAATTTATTACGTTCAAATACATATCAATTCCATGAAAATTTAAACATGCATGGCAGTCAAGTGTTTTTAGATCCAAAAAAGGCTCATCTATTCCTAACAGATAATGCTGCAGGGACCAGAAGTCATTGGTGTAAACTGCAGTCATCGAGCAGAGGGCAGGTGTCCCAGTCTGGCTTTACAGGTGTTCATTAGCAAACCCACCTGATCCAGGTAACCAGCAGGGTACCGACCCAAGAAGACTTACAGCTGTCAATGTTTTCTCACAAATGTCCTACAAACTTGTATTCCTGAAGAAACATTCTTGGCGCCTGGTTAATGTCCTAGCACCAAACTCTGTTTCAAATCCAACATTTCCGATTAATTTAACAGAAGCGCACCAAAGGCTAATCCTGTTAGCCGCTTCCACGGCCTCAAACAAGTCAAAA
The DNA here is from genome assembly GCA_014656515.1 of Oryzias celebensis. NCBI lineage: Eukaryota > Metazoa > Chordata > Actinopteri > Beloniformes > Adrianichthyidae > Oryzias > Oryzias celebensis. The sequence goes on from BNCR01000005.1 coordinate 13,334,596, forward strand.
ACCCTTCCTGTAACAACCCAGTGGAAAGAACTTTTTACTTAAAATTAAGGAAGTGTGCAGCACCATCTGCACTTTTACAAGGAAAGTGGGTTTTTGTTCGTTGCTAGAAAAGTTAAACATATAATTAGCGAAAGAATAGCTAACCTGCTCAGCTTCGTCCGCCATTCTGTTCGAGCATGCGCGCGTCGATTCCGGTGCAAAGGTTGCCAGGTCCGTAGGAAATGAGACATTGAAATGACAACACGCACGTGCGCTTCAAATAATGTGTCACTGTTCAGTTCAAACAAGAGTTATTTCATGCAAATAATAAGTAAGAGTACGGTTATCTAGAGCTAATTCTAAAATTGAATCTGAAATATTTTTCATTGAAAACGCATTATCAGCACTCCATTTAAAATTATTTATGAAGTATGCGTTAATTCTTACGTAATCCTTACTTTAAAATTGAAATAAATTTTTGTTCTTTCGTTGCATCTCTGCCACTTTTGAATCACAACAGTGGCAAAGACTTAATTCGTGAAAATAAATAAATGAATTAAAAAACAGAAAGCCACTTTTCTCTCAACGCGTTGCGTGTTTATGCAAACCTGGCAACGTTAGCCAGCATCGTTCATTAGCATTTTCCAGACCTTTCTGTCCTCACAGGACACTGTCGTGTCATCCGCGCAGAGCAGCGAGAAGGTAACGAAATTCTGAAATACCTGTGGAATTGAGGTTATTTCCTCTGTCTACATTAACATTCCAGAGCATTTTGACTTGCTATAAAGTAACAGTTATGAGGAAATTTTGTGTCTAACGAGTCTGTTTACAAAAATGCCGAATTATCCGAAATGGTTCCAATGTGTAAACTATAATTTTAAATAATTGCCAGTTTTGAATAAAGCTTTCACACGTGAATGGCGTGAAAATGGTTGAAATTACTTAAAGGGATTATAGTCCTGAAACACAATTTGTAAAGTTTATTCAAATTAGTTTATTAGTTAATTTAAATTGACTGACAAAAACACCAATTTCCTATTTATTTATTCTTTTTTTAAATGTCTTACATTTGTAAATGAAAAAAATGTAAATAAAAAAAACTGTTTTGATATTAGTCCGTTATTACAAGTTGATTTATAAAGCAGGAAAACACTATTTTCAACATGCTTTTCAAAAATTATAGATTTTTTATATATAATTTTAGTTTGAAAAGACCTGGTAGTAAGTACAAATTGTATGTTATAAAATAACTTGACCGTCTTTAACCTTTGAAATAATATACAAAAAATGAATTCATACAACAAAACATACAAATACACATGTTTAATGCTATTTTAAAGGTGCTGTCTACTTTTTACAACAGAGTAGAATAGAACTTTAAGGATCCCACAATGTGGAAGTTGATCAAATATGCCATTGCAAGAGGGGGGAAAAAAAACAGACAAGAAAATTAAATTTATTAGTATTTCATTTGCAGGATTATTTTATTTTGAAAAAAACAAAATGGGTATTCATTGAACATCAATAGTTGAGATTGGTAACAGTAACTAAATGGGTTGCAGACTTCCTGTTTGTAATGTCATAGCCTCTGATCTGGTCAGACTGACTGGCTGGTCTCTCCGCGTGGTGTTTGTAGCCTTACAGGTGTGTGCCTCCTCTCTACTCAGGGCGGTCCAGTTCTCCATACTGGATTTGTCGGTGGGAGAGGAGGCAGATCAGAGCAGTGATGCTGCCCATTCCACCCTTAGCCAAATTGTGGCTTTGTGGTGGAAGAGATCCCTGCAACAAACTCAACAACCCTGCATGCCTAGTTTATACTCTGTTCCCTGTTTTTACTAATCCTTACTGCATTTCATATGCTCTCCTGGGGTGAAGGCATCAGGTGAGCTAACACTGTCTTTTCTGCTTGCTCAGCAGCTCCTGGTGTGTGGATAATTGGTGAGAAGATAGGCCTGAAGAACAGGAAGAAGCTCGTATAAACTCTTGCTGTGGATTACGATAAAGAGGGCCTATTCACACCAGGCATTCTGTATTGTATCCCAGTATGTTTGACTCCAACATGCAGAGCGACGGTAGTTCCTTAGAAATTCATCTCTGACTTGTGGGCGAAACCAATGGCACGGAGCAACCCCACACCCCCCTTCCCGTCACCCATAACTGAGAGTTCTCTGTTTACACTCTTTCCCACTACCTTACATCCCTTCACACCGGTCCAACAAAATTGGCGAGAAATATTGGAGCTATACAGCTCTGAGCCAGATGCAAGCTCGGACAAGGAAAACATAGACGTACATGGATCTATTGTCTTGAAGCAGGGAAGCAGGGATCTTGTGACCGCCGACTGTAGCTTCTATGTGACAAAAGCTCTTTTTCACAAGGATTTGAATAAAGAAGAACTCAGAAATGCAATTTCAAGCAAGATTTTTTTTATATCCGTCCCCCATCAAGAGAAAAATACAGCGAGATCATGTTAGACACACCAAATGTACAAAATGCACAAAAATAATCTTTGTGTTAATTAGAACTGATGACTGATGAGTAACTGAGTACTTGAATATTTGCAATCTGCCCCTGAAAATTCTAGTATGAATATTTGCAACGTCCAAGATTGCTGATTTGCGATCTTACGCTCTATTATATATTAGAGTGAGGTAAAAATGGAGTTCAAGCACACTGCATTTATACCCAAAAATGTAGAATAATGTTGCATTTTAAGTTAATGGGCTAAGAAAATGTTGGTTAAAATCTAGGAAAAAGAAACAAATAACAACATTAATAAAGCACCTGAATCTAAACCGTAACTCATTTGCATTCAGCCATGAAGGATTTATTACGGAAAAGTGTGAAGAAAGAGCTCTTTCTCTGTTAGAGGCATTTACTCTCATGGCCTCATGGGGGCAGACATGGATCACAGTGAGATGGATCACAGTTTTTCAGAGTTTTTCACGTTTTTCACTGTTTTTTTTTCACAAATATAAAAGGAAGAATGAGCATGTGGCTTGTTAAAGTTTTGTTTTGCTGTCTGACTCCTTATTTTTTTTCAAGATTTGGTCTTTTTTCTCTTTGACACATTTCTCAAAATTACTTCTGTGGAAAATTGAGACAGATCATCCTAAAATGATCAGGTTTGAGTTCACAGCATTTTGCATTTAGACATAATATTTACTTATTGACAAACAGCCAAAGGTGTGGAGGACGTAGCTTTGCCCTTCCATCTGTCATCCCCTCAACGTTATAAGAGGCCAGGCTTCTTCCCTGCAGCAGAGATCTGCTGCTCAGGTCAGTCGTCCTCAAACCTGCAGGGTTTGTTGCATTTCTTTATCTGAGTGGAAGCAGATGCGCATCCAAGATCTGCTGCTCACACTGTCTTCCATTCTTTTAACTTTAGCTTTTCAGAATGTGGCTGGCAGGTCAAAGTGAAGGTTGCATTTGTAAACGAGGTACACGGGTTAGAAAAAGGACCCGCTCTGTCAAGTGATTGATGAGATCTAATTAAACACGACTTTTTTTTTTCTTTTTGCGAAGGACAGGAGGTCGCCTGCAGCTGCATTCAGCAGTTTAGTAAAACATTTCAGATCATTCTGCCGCAGAGCTGGAGCAAGACAGGGAAAAACAAGTTTGAAGTCCATTTTTCTGTCATAAACGCAACAGTAACCAACCAGGTGTTTTGTAGCACATGCATTCCAGTACACAAAAACAATGATGGAAGTTGCTAGTTTGCATACCTGCAACCAAACTTGCTTTTTTATCCTCAACAAGTAAATGTGAAAAGATGTATTTGCTGAATGGCTACTGTAAGGTATTCCTGTTTTAAGCATGCACAACATGTTACACATGTGATGGGCAAAACCACACATTCAAGATTTTGATACAAATTCTTTTTGGATAAAATATTCAATACTGATTACTGGTAACTTTTCATTGAAGAATTTTAGTTATCCTAAAAAAGAAATGCCACCAAACAGAGGCCAAATAAAACCTTTATGGTGAAAGATTCAAAATACAGAACTTAAAAAAATGTCTTAACATAAATATGAATTAAAAAAATGCAAAGACTTAAAAAAAAAAGGTCCACATTGTCTTTATAGCTTCAGATTGGTGTTTATGAACAGAAACATGAACATTTTAAGAATTGAGACGATAGCACTTCTAGCTAACTATCACTCCTACCTTAGAAAACAGCCTCTCCACTGGAACACATGTATCAACAGTTCCAAAATATTTCTTTGCCACTTGATTCAATAATAGAAGTGCCCTCTCATTTCTTTCCACCAAAGCAAAGGTCTCTCATTTATGGGGATCACAATCTCTTCTATTTATCATGCATTTTAATTTTAATAGATGCATCTGTGTTTGCTGTACGATTGGTCTTAGAAGCCAAAACCCGATTGTCAAAATCCTGCCATAATCCTCCCTGGGAATAGAATAGAGTACATTAACTGTATAAAAGCACTGGACTGAGTGACACCCCACCACCACCACCACCACCACCCCTCCGCCGCATTCCCTATGGGAAGCCTATCTTACAGAGCACAGCCATTGTAATAGAGAACTGGACAGCTTGACCCTACCTTATCACATTCCAAGCAGGAATTACCTGCTAGAAATCAAAATCCCACACTCTATCATTGAAAAATAAACAGCTATTACTCTGTCCTTATTTTTGTCAGAATTGCCATTCTTGCTCTGATACATTTTTCTTAGTATCTTCCTGCTAATCCTATTTTTTCATAATATTTATCTTTGTAGCAAGTTATTCAAGTTATAAACTGACCAATCAGATGCCTCAGTAAAAAGCAAGTGTTGCCCGCTGGCCCCACCTTGAACGTTTCATGGACAGATTCTGCTGCGCCTGCTTTCAGGGGAAGACTTTGAACAAGCTCACTCATCATTGGCGACAGTAGTTGCCATAGAAACGTGACTCACTGTGGACTGGCTCCACATGGTGGCGCTCGTATCACGGTAAAATGGTAACTGAATTTAACATCAGTTGGCTGGAGCCGGAGGTAAGGCATTTTCGATGGGGGACACCCGGGTCTGTCCATGTCTATATACAGTCAATGAGCATAGCCAGTATAGAACCAAATACATTTGCTGACAACTACACACAAACGTATTCTTAGCAAGCAGTTTAGCTCACCAATCAACTTGTAAAATGTTGTTTTTGTGGTGTGGGAGTACCCAGAGAAAATACACCCATGAATGAGGAAAACATGCAGTCCAAACATCAAGCACTCACACAGGAGCTTTTCTCTGTGAGGTGACAGGTTTTGTGTATGTTCACTACAAAAAACAGACATTGAGAAGGTTTGCTCAGCTGCAAGAAGTTTAAAAATTGGTTGAATGTGACATGTTAAAGGGCGAAGATATTTTTAAGCCTGTCATAGTAAACTATATCATATAAATGACAATATATTACCTTTGGCACACTAAAGAATGTTGTTTTTAATGAAATATTAGTAATTTTCCTAGTGCTGTCATGTGATTAGTATTTTTGTGTGCGATTAATTAATTGTGACCTGCAATTAATGAATCAAATTAATTGATTTTAATCGCGATTATTTTTAACCTAATTTCTGTGAAAAGCCTCATTTGAGGTATTTTATTTAAATTTGTGACATTGTGGCACAGTAAAAAAAAAAGCAACAAAAAAAGTGACTTTATGATGTTTTTTTGTTATAAAAGTCTTCCAAACTTTACTTTGACACCACTGAGGGTTTTTTATTTTCATTCTTGAACAATTAAGGAAATAAATTATGTGGTTGATTACATTTCAGTGAAGAACTCTCCTGGAGAATGAGTAACCCTACATTATCTATCATGTTTAATGAACTGACTGAGTTTGATACTACTGCACCAATTTTCAGGGTAAATGCATTTTTTATTTAAATCTACGTGTTGTTTTTAATAAAACGTGTATTATGTTAAATCTGTTATAAAAATAATAGTTTAGCCCTTTCATTATTTTCCTATGAAAATGTGATATCTTTATGGAAAGATTGTTGTTGTTGTCTGATAGTTGTTGATAGTTATCTTAGGCAATTACTTTGAGGCAGTGTGGTAGACCTTTTTGGAAACTTTTACTCCTCCTCCAGCACCACTTAGTCCTGTTCAGGGTCATAAGGGTTGCTGGAGCCTATCCAATCCTTCAGGGTAAATGAATTCTGTAAATAGAAACTCAACAACAACTACAAACTATTTGCTTGGAACTGGCAAAAAATACTTAGTATTGGGGCTTTATACTATTCAGTTGTAAATATTTATAACAGTTAGCTTTTTTAGCTTGTTTTCCACTTTTTTAACACCTTGTTTCTAGATTTTGGCATCTTAAAAGGTTTATTAAAGGGGCCATGCCATGATTTTCTTAATCCTTTCAGAGTAAACTAAATTCATATATATGATCATATGTTACCTTTGATGCACTAAAAAACAAATCATCACCAGCCTCAGCATGCCTGCGTGTGTCCGCGCAAACAAACAAAACCAGAACCTTTTGCAAAGTTGGATGTGCATATTGGGCTTATAAAACAAAACCGTTTACAGATCACCGCTAGCTCGGCAGAGAAAGTGTGTGTGTGTGTTAGCCTGGGGGTGGTGCTGGCAGCGCAGACTATTCCTGACAGGGTTGGTCTTCAATCTATGACGTCAGCTTGTGTGAACCCACTCGTTTTCCTGTGTAGTGCTGCAGAGAGCACAGGTTTATAAAGGATTACTCCGAAATGCATAAATGGATCAAAATACCACTTTGATGTTGTTTATAGTGAGGAATGAACAGAATAATACACTTGATAGCTCAAAAAGTTGGTTTTTCATGGTATGGCCCCTTTAGGTTAAAAAAAACACATTATTTTACTACTTCTTGAGATTTTCTTTCCACGATTAGTGTTCTTTCGCTAGTTTTAGGCTACCTCTTTTAGCAGTTATATTGCTAATATTGCAAATCTCAAATCCAAATCTAAGTATGATCACATGGCACACAAAAAGAAAAGTCACAAAATAAAATTCCTTTGCAGGGGAGTGTCTAAAGGAGGTTTCAAAATCCCAAACTGTTTTGCACATTATCCTTGTTGTTTTTGTAATTTTTAATGGGGTCTTAATGATCAGGATTATACTTTAACCAGAAATCTGACTGTTAAAAAGGATCAAACTGTTCTCGTGCGGCAAGAATGACAGAATCCTTTTATGGTGTGTACATGCATGACTGTGTGGCACAAATCTTTGCTGAGTTGTGTCACATGGCCAGGAAGATTATACTGGAGATGACAATAGCAAGATGGTAAACCAATATAATCGGCTTTTCTAACTGCAGGAAATAAGGAAAATCTGCTGGGTTTTACATTCACTTGCAGACACACACTTTACAAAGGAGAGGTGTGTGTGTGTGTGCTTTAGTGTTTTTGTCAAGACACAAGACTGGAGTTCACTGATCTTTTTGCAGGAACACACAAACAATGCAAGTCTGGAAATGATGTGCATAGTGACAATATCTCCTAATCACATAGCACACACACATTGTCCCGTGTGACTCAACGGTGTCATAGTTGGAGTTGAAAGGGAACAGAGCATCGACGGCACAACCAAAGAACGTCTGTAAGGTTTATTTTTATCGCTGACAGTTTCTTCTTGCGCTCTGAAATAAACTTCCTGCTCTGATCTGTTGCTATCCCACTTCCCTCTCCATCCTTTGATTAGAACTAAAAATAAAACTTCAAAAGCTGTAATAATAAAAAAGTTTGAAGAAAAACAGGAAGCTTGAACATTTAGATGTCCTCCTTGGCAGGCGTTTGCATCTGCAAATTGTGTCACAATTAAACTATGATAACGTTAATCTAAAATGTTCTATACCTCCAGTGCTGAAGCAGAATCCAGAGGAAAATCTTACCTTGACGCAGTGACATATTTTATTTTTAATTTCTGTGTCACGCCAGCACTTTTATCAGCTGACGGCTGTACAGGAAAAACACATCTCAAAATAAACTGGACACGTGTTAAATTAGATTACTCCTTTAAATCAAATTTACTTTTCTCGCCAAACAGCATGTACACAGCAGATAAATAAATTACACATAAAAACAACTAAATCAAACTGTCAGCTGAATGACAGCTGAGGGATGTTTCAAAGCAGTGTATGTGCACACCGGCAAGTGCACACGTTGCAGTTATCCAGGAGGTTTGGAAACTTGCAGAAAGATGAAATGAAAATGACATAAAGAAATTCAATTGAATTTTTTTGAGAACGGATTTTTGATTCTTACAGCTGATCCTCAACTGTGGATATCAGCAGCATTTTTGAATGAGCCGCAGCTTCCTATGGACTAACAGACAGAAAAAAATAAGAATATTAGTAAAGCTAAAGCTTAAAAAACATTTCAGTTGCTATAAATCACATTTCAAGTTTTTTTTTTTAATCTGAAAAGCCTCTGTATCAACGGGAAGATTTTTGCTAAATTTAAAGTATTAATCTGATGGGGTTTTTTTGTCTCTGCATGCATAAAATAAGATAATCCAAAATGATAACACTTTGTTTTTGTATTTTTTGGCTAATATTTGAATATGTCTGCTGCAGTCTTAAACTATGTTTCCTCGCTCTCTGCCACACGCACCCCAGCAGCCACTTTCAATTAAAAGTCTACATAAATGCTCGTAAACATATGGTTTGGGTTTTCACGATCAAAACTCCCACATTCACGCTTAGCTATACCCACATTTTTAAAACAACTTTTGGGTTCTGCTTACAAAACGTGTGGCCATTGAACACCAATTGCAAGTTCAACCAGGTTGAAATTGTAATTGTATGAATTGTATGTCTCCAACTCTTTCACAACGGAGTAGAGCTGTGAGATTTTCACCGTTTTTACATTTCGTACCAAGTCTTTTCCAACTGGTGGTTGTGGACATGTGCTTGTCAACAGAAGGAAAAGATGCCCCTCCCTCCCTGCTTGTCCAGTGCGAACACCATGGGCCAAATGCACATTCTTGAACGTGCATCACATGCCCAATGTGTCCGCAGCTTTAAATGTTCCCTCCATTTTTAAGCAAATGCTTGTGCTAAACACTGTAGCTAGTGAACGATATTACTTTTTTAAAATCAAATCTAAAGATCTTTTTTTTTTTCCAAAAGGAATCAAGTGAGGTCAATGCTATTTTACAGAAAAAGTGCACAATAAACACAATGATGTCCAGTAAGGCTTCAATTCAGAAGGAAAAGGACAGACTGTATAAACTGGAATACATTCAGTGTATTTAAATAAACGTGAAGTTCAGAATAATGCTGCTAATAAGCTCGGTTCATTTAGGATGTGGGTTTAATTTATTATACCTAATGTAGTGCTGGAGTCTGCTGGATTTAGTAACACTTACATGAATTAGCTGTCTCTGGGCTTTACTGCACATGCTGTTGTACAATGTGCTTCTTTTTAGGCCAGACAACTTTATTTATTGTTTTGTGGACAGCACTGCCACTGGATACATTTTTTTAAGTTGCTTGTGCTGCAGCACTACCCGTGTAATTGATAAATAAAAAGGACAAAGGCAGATTGTAAGTGTGGGTGTTAATGTGCAGCAGTTTCCTTTGCAGATCAGGACTGAGCAGAAAACAGAGCCAGGGAGCAGCTGTTCTTTTGAGCAGAGATAGATCAGAACACACCATTCATTGCCACGACGACGCAGTGATGTCATCTCCATCACAGACAGAGCCGCTCTCTCTTCTCTGACACTGATTCCAATCTGTCTTCTTGCTATGGAACTTGGAGAGCATGTCTGTCTATGTCAGTTGTCTCTGCAGTAAACTCAGCAGAACAAAAGTACAGATACTGATAATTTGTATATTATTTCGTTACTGTGACAATAATCCTTGGCAGTAAATCTTATTCTGTTGATAAGACTGCTTTCTATGCCTTGAATTGGTACCACATCTGTAGGCAACGTGCATTTGAGGAAAGAGCAGCACAGCTAAGTACTTGGGTTGTGGATATGTTTGTTGTGCCTGACTGGCACCTGATTTATCAATAATGATCATTGTGTCCATCCCATAAATAAAGGTTGGAATGTTCGTGCATAAGAAGACAAAGTTTGTGTGTTTATGCTCAACTCTACTGTCTGTTTGGATACAAAAATATGATTGCATTTGTCAATTGCTGTGTTTTGTTGTGAAAATGTGGCTATATTTTGAAAATTGACCAGATTTTCTTGTGTGTCTTGGTGTAACTTCCTGCCAATATTGACGCAAATCACTCACGTAAAAAATAGACCAGACGCTGAAACGCACGGCACAAGCCAGCGCAGAGGTCCGCGGTGCTTCCGCGTCTAATGTGAATTATACCATAGGTTAACTGGGGCGCCGAATGGAAGCTTCCGAATGGAAGCGGAATCCATTCCGCCCGCGTCCAGTGTGAACTAGGCCTAACTTCTTCAAAGTTCTGGACAGATTTAGCGTCTATGTGACTGGGGCATTGTACACTGGACCCCAAGTATGGGGAAGACAGACCAAGTTCTGTCTGAGCTGGGGATTGCAGAATCCCTGCTCTTTGTCCCTCCTGCGCTCCGGGGGCAGGGATTTCTATGGTGGACCCTCCTGTACTGTTTTGTGGTGGCTGGCGTTGAGCTGTACAGGGTTAGATTTTGCTTGGTCTGCTTCTCCTATGAAGGGGATCTGGAGGTCTTGATGGTCTGCTGTGGGCTCTATGTGGGGGTCTGAACTCACCTGAACACAGGTGCCACAAGACATTCTTTGGCACGTGTATATCTATGTTTCATATGGATTAGTTTGCATGTGCATAAAGGTTAGACTCTGGTTGAGTTGCACTTGATCTCCAGCCACTTGAGATTTGACCTTGAGGACTCGACTCGACCTGAGGTTTCAAAATTGTGATCAGTGTTCATTTGTTTCCTCGTGATTTTTGATCATCTCTGTCAGGTTTAAACTTTAAAAAAATCTCTTTACAATGGTTTTTCATTGACTTTCTGCCACAATTTCCCCACAAGCTGTTTGTTATGATTGCAGTGTGTTCAGAATGTGAAAACATGAATGTGTTAAATTGAAGTGTGACTAGTAAAGGGTTGGTCCTTAAAAAAAGTGGAAAAGTGTTACATGAATTCATGCCATTTTCCGTTGGCATTCTAGTGTTCATGCCACAAATGCAGCAAAAAGATCACCTAAGACAAAATCTTTTTTTACATGGTGCCATTGCCAGAACACATTTATAAATCCTGTGTAATCGGATCCTGTTTAAACTCGATGAAGCCGTTTTTTCTTCAGGTTTCTTAGTCTGCACTTTGAGAGTCAGGATGGGGAACGTAAATGTGTGTCCCCCTCTATTTTTTCTCTCTCTGCTAGCACCGGAACTGTGTTCTGGCAGAAGAATCAAGCAGGATTGAGATCTCACTTCTGACTCACGTTCATATGCTGAAAAGTAGACAAAAATACCCCGTAAGGAGACAAATGTAATGCTCAGAAATGCACAGATCTGTGGATAAGCTTGGTCACAGGTAGTTTATTTTTCCATAGAAAGTTATTGAAACATATATTTATTTACGCTGAAATATTTAACCTGAAGCGTGCCAGTCCAAATTACTTAGGAGTTCAACAGTGTGACATCATTTCTGTTTGGAGTAACTGTAATAATCCAACTTCAGCATGGTTCTAGATAGTTTTTATCAAGGTGTATATTGATACTTTAAAGTTTTTATATTTTTCATTATTTCAGCAAAGAAAGAAAACATTCACCACAATGTCATTAAGACTTCAGCTGATAGATCAAACATAAAAAACTGTTTGTTTCTTCACACCATTTGTTTTAGTTACAGAAAAACATTTCTGGAGGACCCAGCTGCACTGGAACAAACAGGCCTGGTACAAAATAATAATTTACCTTTACATTATGTAAATATGAAACCTAAAAGATGGAAAAGTAGAGGCTGAGACAGAGGATCTGATAATGAAGAAATAAAACCATGGAGTTTGAATATTTAGTTGGGGAGGAGGCCAGAGTCTTATCAGGGGCGGTCCCAACCAGGTACCGACGGAGGCTGTGGACACTGAGTCCTGGTGGATTTGTTCACTTCCGTTGTCAACAGCGCTGTGTAGAACTTGGGGTCTATCTGATGCCTTTTGGGACCGAAACTTGCAAACCCGGTGGTGCTTACTAGAGAGAAGGGATGTGCAGAGTGTGTGGTGCAACAGGCTGAGCATCGTGGAAACCAAAGTGTACTTAATCATTTAAACTGTGTTTTTTATTTTACAAGTTATTTGTTGTTCACCTGAAAATCTTAAAGAATCCTGCAATTATGCAAATTGTGCAATTTTACAGGCTCTATATGGAATCTTATTAAATCAGGCCTTCAATCTACCTGTCACATATCCTGAATCATGTTTGCATCAAAAGTCATTTTATTTTTTTTGGTTCTTATTTTGAAGAATTTCAATTTAAATAAAACTTCCCAAATTAGCCACACGCTGCTTCTTGTATCAGGGTAAAATAGTTCTATGCAAAAAAGTATTGGTGAGACGATTCATTGTAACAACAATCTGATTCGAGTTGTAGTTGGATTCAAACACTTTCGGTTTTGGTTCATTTTGAACAATCCGATTCAGTGACCTAAAGTTGATCCAGGACATCTTTAGCCAAAAATTCCTCCATTGTGACTCAGAGATAAATACCTGGTTACTTAACAGTGCAGTGAAGTTTTCCAGATTCCTTGAATTTCTTGCAAGAAAATGAAGTGTAAATTACAAATGTGTACAAACAAAGTAAACACAAATTGATGACAAATCCATTCACAATTTAGTTTAATAAAGTTCAGCTCAATGTTGTTTTTCCCACATCAAAATATTACAAATGAAACATTATTTAGAGCGTTCTACCACACAGTATGATCACATGTCTTTGCAAAATTCAAAGTGTTTCCACACATTGGACTGCAATGATGGATTGATCATGTTTTGCTGCCATCACGTGTTTTCCGCTGTGATGCACTTGGCTGTTTTATGCTACAGTAAAATAAACCTACCATGCCTCAATCCACATGTTATTTTCCAATATCAATTATCAATTTATTTCTTTTAGAAACAAGTTTATTATGGTATACGTCGATTTGATTCGTCTCCAGACAGATCAATCTGGTAGGATAGTAGGAATAGAAAATTGATTCATAGATTAATCTCGACACCCCTAAAAAAAACAAACAGTGTGTGTCATTATTATGGTGATCATCATTGCTGAGCCTCTGATGCACAAAACTGAAAGTCTCTCTTATGACAGAGACAAGTATAAATACTGGGTCTATTTTTGTGCGAGCCTGTCGTGCACTACAGGCGGTGGAAGCGTGCACAGAAGCAGCATTGGGCATGAGGCCCAAAACCTGCAGCGTGCACATACAAGCCTGTTGGAAACCTGAGCTGGTGATTGGCCTCTTCTATGGTTATTTTGGTCTGCAGGAACTCAGCTTTGTCTGACCTTCTGTCAAAAATTGTTTCAGTGAATTATTTTAATATCAGAAGAGGGGGGTTTTGTTATGGTGGGGCGTCAAATTCAAAGCAAACAATTAATTTGAATCATGTCTCATGTATTGAATGTGGATTGATGTCAGTGATTTAGTTCTAGTTTAGACTGACTTGTAAAAGCTTGGAAATTTTGCTTTGAGAAAATACACCAAAGATGAAGGTTTGAGTTCATTTTAGTTGTTTATTAATTTGGGTTGCCATTCCACAAGTCTAATCTCCTGTTTTTGAATCTTTCAACCACCATTCATGACACCTTAAGATGATGTTGGATGGAACTCAACATCATCCCTCAGTATGACAGCTTTGTCTTTCAACAAGAAATGCCGAGGGTTCTGCCGAGGAATGCATTCAGTACTTCAGCTCTCCCTACTTCCTGGTACTAGAAGTCATTCCTCTCTGTCTCTGAATTCATTTTCACAACACTACCCTGCCTCTTGTTATATCTTCTTTTTGCTTTTTTCCCTTCTTTTTTTTGTCTACTCTCACTGTCTTTGCCCCCTCATTTTTACACCCCATTACCCCCAACCTTTTCACTTCTCCTCTATCAGGTCTGAATAGGGGGGTGGGGACGGAATGGGGGAGGAATAAAAAAAATAAAATAACAAAAAACGAAAACAGAATTCAAACAACTAGACTTCTGGTATATCGATTAATGAACCTCGACTGCTGCACTGAATCAGTTTGTCTCAGTGAGATGTTTTTTCCAGGACTGCTATCACAGGACAACGATGAAAATGACAAATCTTTCAGTGTAGAGTATTTTTCTACCTTCATCAAGACCCAAAGCAAATACAGTTATGGCCCAATTCACCCACACACAAACATTCACGCACCAATGGAGGCAGAGCTGCCATCTAAGGCACTAGTCAGACCACCAGGATTAATAGGAAGTTTAATACGCAGGCTGAGTAGGAACTGGATTGACTGCTCCACCTCGAAACTACAGTCGCCCCAAGGTGGTTACATTTGTGTTTTTTTCTTCTTCAAGCTCAATTCTTACTAAAAAAAAAAAAAACAGTGGTCAATTGTGGCCAAGTTACAAACTGACCAATCAGATGCCTCAATGCAAGTATGTGATCTCACATCAAATGTTTGAAACATTTGATTGTCAAGCTCACCTTTAAGTGATGGGGATGAAAACCAAAAAGCTCACTCCTGATTGGTGAGAGTGGTTGCTATAGAAACGTTGACTCAGACCGATTCGGACCAATCACAGCTTACTGATGTCATCTGGTTCCAGAATGGAACTGACGCCATTTTGTTGGAGCCGGATGTAAGCAATTTTTCTATGGGTGAATTCACACTCCCTTCATCTGGTTCTCATGGACAATGTTTGATACACATCTCAGTTTTTGATACACATCTGTATCTTTTACATCCGTATTACAAAGCCAAACTTTTTGTCTTGTAGTCTAATTACAAATTGTGGAGTTGTACAATCGCACATACACACTGTAGCTGTTGCTGCTGCAGATGCTCAGACATGTCAACAAGCGCCAGCAAGCGTTTTTTCTGTGTTCATAAGACACGCTTCAGAAACGGACCTTCACACTCTAAATTCAAGGGCTCTAAAAATAAGTGTCTGTGCATGTATGCAGTCGTTTCATTAAATCAGTTCTTTATATACAAATCTAGCTCATGCACACTTCCAGTGTATTGAGCCCTCCCCATGCAGAGCAGATTGACTCACAGCAAAAGCTTGTTTGCTGTCAGTAGAGTGTGAGCTCAGAGGACACTGTTGCTAAAAACACTGGACACCTGTTCCCTGGACTTGGCTTAAAGAAATTCCACCCTAAGAGTGTGTATGTGTATCTCTCAGTGACAAGAATGTTGACACGGGACTTTTCCCACAAGGACATCATGCACCATCATTTCCTTCATGACCGTCCTGTATTTAAAGGCGAGCATGATTCAGGGGGGGGCTAAAGAAAGGGAATAAAGGCTCAGACTGAGCTCTCTTCACACCAGTCACTCCCCCACTGTTCGACTGATGATCTGGAAGTCTCTGGACGTTTCTGTAAAGATCCGCCAAAGCTATAAAGACGGAGGCGTTTACAGCATCGTTGGGAAAGATTCACACCTACTCTCGCAATCATTCAGCCGAATGAATGAACCAAAATTTCTCCAGAAGACTTTGGAATTTTTCTCATCCTTCTGATTGTGGACTTTCAGCATCAATCCAACTCTTCTTTTAAAGGGGAATAACAGCAAAAAGATTTAAACTCAATATTTCTATACTTTTAAAAAGACAAAAAAAATCTCTGCCTTGGGTGTTACTGCGTCACCATGAGTAGCAGTGGAGTATCCACAGTTTCACCACAGGAGCCAAAGGCTTTTAAACGGGCTGTCCAGAAGGTAAAGTGTGCAGCCGTGGTGGCCAACTTGGCCAAAAGTTGGCAGGGATGGGCAAACGAGCATGCAGGCAAGCAAGACGCCATCCCAAGTGGCTGGATGCCTTCATCTATTGAGGAGGAAGACAAAAAGGAGCGTAACCATGTGGTCAAACTCAACGTTACTCCTCGGGTTATCGCAGTAGATTCCCACCAGAGCAATGAAAATAAAATCCGGTCCTGCTCGGTCACCAAGACCATACCGCTGAAACTCAGTGAGTGCAGCAGCAGCAGTGTTGTAAACGCCATCCGGGACAAGATGGAATCTGGTCCCGAAGAGAGTAAGCCATTTCTGGGCAAGGAGTCACCGACACGAAGACGCCACATGAGGGCACTACAGAATGCAGAAGGTGGAGGGCTTATCCAGGACAAGAAGATGATGTTGGAGGAGAAGAAGCTGGGCTCCCGGAGCAGCAGTGTGGACACGGAGGACAGCGGGCTGGGAGAGGAGGGCGGACTCAGCGATAACAGCGAATCAAAATCCGGGCAAAGTGGCAACCAGCAGCAAAAAAAGACCAACAAACACAAGGTAGAGTGCTCTATAAATTATCTATGAACATCCACGTTCCATGGATTATGTTCAAATAGGCAAGGAATTCTAATAAACTTTACAAGTTTATCTAGTTTACTTCACACATTGCATTTTATAGAATGAATGAAAGAATGAAATGGACTAAATTCCCAAAAAATCCTGCTGTTCCAAAAGAAGTTACTTGAGGGAAGTAAACCACCTCTGACCAGGAACTAACAAGTCCAAAACAGAGAGCAGCTAACATATTCTCCAGTCGCAGCAGTCAAAAAAAAAGAACAACAAAGAAGAAAAGAAATGTACATAAGTCACTCCGGAGTATAAGTTGAACTTTTGGGAGAGAAGTGCAACGCTCATATTCGAAGTTCAGTTCAAATTCGATACTCATTGAGTGTTCAAACATGGGTTCATAAACTAGACACTCCCAATGCGTTTGGGAGGAACTACTGGCAAGTTTGTAGCTTCATCGCTATTTGAAAGCATTGACTGGTCTGTTTGTTTTGGATTGCTCCACAAACGTGTCAGTAATCACATTTCCATGTCTGAGTTCATGAGATCATTAAGTCTTTCATTCAGGAGATCATTACCCTTTACTGAAGGAGCTACATCTAAATGACTGCCGCTTTCAGCGGTACTTGTCTCTGTGACCCAGTATGATGACTCGGTGTCTTGTATTAGTCAGAGGAAGGAAAAAATAAAAACAAGAACAATAATATCTCGATGCAAGTAAGAAAAATATCACAAAGTTCAGGAAGGAAACAATTAGATTGGCCTCTATGTTTGTTTTGGATGCCGTTGCTTCTTCTTCTTCTTCTTCTTCTTCTTTTTCTTCTTCTTCTTCTTCTTCTTCTTCTTCTTCTTCTTCTTCCTCTTCTTCTGCGTTGCTTTCAGTAGTAAATACTGACACACCTACAGTGTCCTCTAGTGGTTGTAAGTGGGAAACAACCACTAAAAGGCAAGTGGTTTTTAGCAGGAAAATAACAAACATATGTGCCTGTTTACATTTAAAAAGAAATCACATTTACGTTGCTCATGAGTACAAGTCACACTCCTGACCAAATTATGCAAAAAACTGTGACTTATACTCCAAAAAATATGGTAACTCTGCTTTAGTTCTCTATTTCCCTTCAAAAAAAAATCCGTCATTGCTCCACGTTCAATCACTAAATGTTAGGGTCCCAAATAGGACCCCAACGGCCTGAGTAAGGTAACGCCAGATGGCAAGAACAGGCCATAAAAACCCTACCACAGGCTTGGAACGCAATGGAATAAATGTCAATAAATATAGTTACACTCTGGAATGTGTTTTCAGCCTGACCTTAAGGAGGAACAGTGTAGTGGAAATAAAAACAGAGATCGCAAAAACTGAAAACACTAATAGCTTTAGAAACCAACAGAGAATTACAAAAGAGAACTATTTTAAAAGGACAACTTTTTTTAAAATTACAACTTATCTTTAAAAGATGAATTGTACTGTAAACATTAACTTGACAAAAACAGGAAGTGGGTTTTTCAGTGTATTTCAAAGTCAAAATAGCGTTGGTTTATTGGTTTTGAAAGTTGAGGATGAAGTAAAAGCATTGCTATCCGATGCGTCGCTTCCGACCTATTACTAAATACAGTTTTAAGAATGCTGGTGTGTAGAGTACACAAGTTTCCTCATGAGCAATGCAAAAGTGGAACAAGAGATCAATTTCCATGACTGCCATGAAGCTTATTTAAAGACAGACAGTCATTAATCATAAGATATTGGGAAAGAAGAGGTTCGAGAGGAGGCATGAGAATCCCATTTCAATCATTGGCATGAAACTTTGACAATTAACTTTTACTAATAAAGAAAAAACCCAACATGTTTGAGGGAATGTTGAAACTTTTATGGATCAAAATCAGAGAGATGACAAGTTTTAAAAGAAGAATTATCAATGCTTTCCAAGAGAAGCAATTCAGATCGTCATTGAGTCCTTCAGTTTTGGTCAAGAATAGTTGGTCGAGCTCCAGCTTGTTTTAGTAATGCTTGGTTGGAAAAGGTCTGTAGATGGTTCCTGAAAAGAGTTTAGGACCACACAAAGACTGTGTTATTTATATGGGAGAACATTTCTCCTGAAAAATCTTCCAACACAAAAGTAAGGCCTCATTATGGTGTGGAGAGCTCCTCTTTATGAGGATTTTTTTAGATTATGTAGCTAACACTGCAGTTTGCCATCAACAGTCACAGTTAAGTGAGATTTTTACCATACTGCAAAAACACAAAATATCCCCAAGTCTTTTTGTTTGATTGTTTAAATATCGTTTTACCTTTGATATAAGGCAAAACTAACTGACTAGAAATATTTCAGAACAATATAAGAAAATCTCTCTTCAATATCAGGTCGGATCATTTGATGTTGAAAACATTTTATTGTAAGTAATATTCCTGATGGCACAGGTTACTTTTTTCACTTTGCATAATATTATGAAGTTAACTTACATTTGTGTATAATTTGTAGGAAAAAAATCATCTTAAAAAGTGTAATTCTAGTCTTAGTTTGAGATGATTATGGTCTAGAAACTATGAACAGTAGAAATTCATAAAATTGGATTTTATGCATTTCCAATTCCCAGAACAATACTAAAAATGAGTTTAGCGTTAATTTAATGATTTAGTTTTGTCTTAAAATGACAGGACACTATAATTTAGGACATAATACTAAGACAAGTTCTATTAGGTAAATTAGCAGAGTTTTCACCTATTTTGTATTCTTTTTTTTATTTTGAGAACAACGCTTTTTCCTGTGTAGGAGGTTTCTTCTAACAAAAGACTGGTTGAAAATCAAGATTTCTCTCAAAACACTGCAGATTTTAAAATGTAAATAAAGTTCCTGTAAATGTTGTTTTATGTTTTCACTAAAATGTGAAAAGGGAGTGTTTAAAGAAAAGATCAATCACTCTGTTTCTCTCCAGATCAAGATTGCCACTGTGGATGACATTAAAAACAGATGGCAGCAGTGGTCTGTGCAGCACATTGAAGGCCAAAAGCTCAACCCCTTCAGTGAGGACTTTGACTACGAGTATGCCATGTCCCAGCGTCTCCGTAAAGGCGAGTCTGGCTACGGTCGACCTAAAGACGGCTCCAAGACTGCAGAGCGCGGCGACCGGGCCCAGAAGCACATCCACAGAGAGATGGAGGAGATGGTGTGGATCATCAGAGACATGGGCTTTAAAGACAAGGAAGGCCGGACTATCATCACGTTCGGACGGCTCTTTGAGCGATACGTGAAGATCTCGGACAAAGTGGTTGGCATCCTTCTACGCTGCCGCAAACACAAGATGCTGGACTTTGAGGGCGAGATGCTGTGGAAAGGGCAGGATGATAACGTCATCATCACTTTGAGGGACTGACAAAAACATCAATAACGTAAATTATCTGCAGCTTTACTAAAAAATGATGGGCTTTTAAAGCAGGAGTCAACAAGGCAATACTGAAACACTCTAACAGATCATCAGGTGACAGCCTACTATGCTTAGCATGTGAACCTTGCCAGCTGTCATTCTAGGTGTCTGGAGAATGTGCCACGATGCCAGTTATGCTTTAAGGCTTTTAACTGAACCCCACAAAACACCACAGTCAGCAAAGACAAGCTTAGCTTATGTGTAAGTGATATTCTTAAGCATTTATTTATAGAGTAGATGAATCCTGTTGCGCGTCAATTAGTAAATGACAGTGAGCTGGGAGATGAAAATGTGTACATTATAGCCCTTTTTGAACTAAGACAATGTGCTAAAGCTTTGAAACTGGATAGTCTCTAACTACATTCTTTTTAGGATTCATTATGTTTATAACATTAATTAATCATTATTATTCAATATAAGTATAACTTGGAAATTATGGATCCTGACATCTTTCTTTGTTAATTGGGAAAATTGGAAATTCAATATAACCGGAAAAAGTCACAGTTGTCTTGTAACTAGCAACAAACATCTCAAGGTTAACCCAAGTTAAAAAAAAGGAAAAGCTAAAAGCTTTTAAGACCGAAACCGTTTTTACACTATTACAATTTTCTCTGATGTTTGAGGTCATGATGAGAGCTTGACAGTTAACAGTATAACACGATAGCAAAGGAATTAAAAGAGATTTAGACATTTTAGGATGTAAGTTGTTCCTGTTCATTGGTTTTTTTGAAAAATATTCCCAACACTTGTAAATGTGAACAAGTCTAAAACCATCAGAAATACTTGGTTGTTTACTGTTAAAATGTCTGAATTCTTAGAAAGCAGAGTTGGTTAAATATTTAGAAATGTTCTTTCAAAGTGAAAGTGTGCGACTCTTCTTACAGAAGACATTTTTATTGTTACATGTGTGCAAAAACATTCTGTGTTGTGTGATATTTTTGTCATCTTTGCTGTCACATAGAAAAAGTAAAGACTGAAAACTGAACACATCTTTTTTCAACCAGGGCACACTGAGCTGAGAAACATCTTCAAGGTGTTTGTAAAGCACCTTTTAATCCAACCTTACTTCAAATTTATAAAAATAAATTGTGTACAAGAAATTAAAGTGCATTTGAAAATGACAGAGCCCTGGACATGACATTCAAATGAACATTTCCTGGCCTCAAGTTAGCAAAAATACTAATTTGGGCCATGAAATACTAAAATGTGGCACAAAATACACATTTTTATGCCTAAAATACCAGTACTGTTAGGATCCCTGTTTGAATGACTGAATCAATAAATGTCTGATAAACCAATCAATCAATTTCTTCATTTAGCACAAATAAAACCAGGAGCAACCAAAGTGCTGGATGTGAAGTCAAATATAAGTAGTATAACTACATAGTAAAATAAATAAAAGAAGCAATAAAAGCAATAAAACACTGAAGGTTAACAAGCTGGCCCTCTAGATCTGCTCGCTGGAGTTAAAAGCCTGAGTAAAAAGATGAGTTTTAAAAGACTTCAAATCACTGAGGGATCCGGAATACCTCACAGAAAAGGGAAGAGCATTCTGGGATTTGGGAAGAGCAGCTGCAAAGGCTCTGTCAAAAACCGAGTCCTCGAAAACTGTTAAAAACATTTGATCTTCTGACCTCAGGGCTCGACAAGGGCGATACAAATGCTAAAGTTTAAGAATTTAAAAAGCCAGAAGCAAAATCTTCAATTCTAAAAGCTACATGCAGGCAATGAAGTGAGCTTAATATAGAAATGATATGCTCACGCCGTCTGTTCCCCGTTAACAGACGGGAAGCGGAATTTTGGAGCAACTGGAGATGACGGAGCAGAGACTGGTCAATGCCACTTTACAGAGCGTTGCAGGGGTCCAGACTGGAAAAGATCAAAGCATGTTGTTCCGGTGCAAAATATGGCAGATATGGCTCGACTTTACTGGTTAGCCTCAAGTGATAAAATTAGACTGGACTAAATTTTAAATGACTGTAAAAGTTGACCCCAAGATTCCTCATGAAAAGAGCATTTGAAAGGTCCAGGGGGCCAACAGCACTACAACATCCACCCAATCTGCTCCTTACAGCACATTTGTGGCTAAAATTAGTAATTTGAGAGAGCATTCTGTTTAATTTTAATCATTTTCAACGTCATGTGTAAGGCTCCAAACAAAATATAAAATCAAAAAAACTGTATTTAAAAAATTTGCATTGTTGAAGGCTATTAGGCACGGCAGAAAAAGTCAGCATAACTCAGAAATAAAGTACCTCAAGAACAAAATAATTTAAAAAGCTAAAATAAAATATAAATATTACACTGAAACAGAGAAGCAGCACAGACCCGGAGTATTATCCATAATTACAATGAGTTTCCAAAAACTGGTTTAAATGTGAGCAGGTTTCATTTGAAAGTGACCCTACTTTGATGATGGCTTGTAATTCAAATGACTTTTTTCTAGTTTAGTTACACGGTAGCTTCTATCAGGAGCATAACTAATGCAGGTAATGTGCAGCCGGCTGGATAGGAATATGTCAAAAAAACAACCAGGAGAAGCCATCAAGGACTCGATGCTAACTGTAATGGTATTCATAATGAAAGTCTTGAGAGTTGGGAAGTTATTAAAAAAAAAAAAAAAAAAAAACAATTTGAATGAATTCTTATTCTTTTTCATTAAATCAGATTTTCTTTGCATGTTTTTACTTTTGCCCTTTTTTGTGCTACCTGTTTTAAATGTTTACGTTTGGTTTTTTTTTTACAATTCAAAACCAAAACCTCATTTTGCAATTTTACCAATTCTAGCTTAACCATACTTGAAATTACACTTAAAAATATGTTGGCAGGAATGATGTAAGCTCATGTCTTTAAATGGATGAGCATATCTGGAATTATGATTTCTCTCAGGGAAGCAAATGTATTTATTCCCAACTTGCGTTTGAGCTATTAGAGGCCCTCCTGTTGGTTCATCCAATTTCACTGTGCATATTTGCCTTTTTATTATTGCGTGTGCCAGTCACGCCTGCACATCAATAGTACATACAAGCTGCGCGTGCTTGTGTGTGTTTGTGCAGCCAGCGTGACCTGAATTCCTGTTAGGCAGCTGATTGTGTGTGCGTGACAAAGGAGAAAGAGAGGGAGACCTTAATACAAGCTGATTGGTTCGGTCACTGGGGAGTTTGAGCATCTGCCAGAGAGACAGACAGAGGAAGGGAAAAGGACACTGATGGAAGAAAAAGATGGAAAAGGGGGGAAGAAGGTGTGGCTTTCAAAGGTCTGGGTAATGCAGCTAAAGTTGAAGGAACCTCTAACTGCAAAGATCCAAACCAATAAAAAAAAAAGTTCTTTCTGTGTTTTTAACATGTTTAAGAGGCATTTTTTCTGATGATGGCGGACGTGCAGAAAGATGAGTAAGCTTAAAATTGTATTACTTTATTCAAAATGTTGTGAATCACAAGTAGACGAAAAAAAGGCTGTTTGAAAAAGCTTTTAGCTGTGATACAGAAGCTACTACGGCAAGTCACAAGCTCCCTGTTAAATAGATCCATGTACGTCTTTCTTTTCCTCATCTGAGCTGGCATCTGCACAGAAGTGTGAGGCTGGAAAGCTCCAAAATTGCTCACCATCTTTGCTGCACCGCTAATGTTAGGTTGGGGATGTGAGGGGCTGTTAGCTAGAAATATTCTAGAAAACAACACAGGCTTTTTTATGGTGGCTCAAAATGGCAAAATCTTAAGGAAAAGACAACTGGGAACACTGGGATCAGAAGGTGATTGGAATGGATCTTTGAGATAACGCATAGTTTCCACATTATTATAGATGCTTTCTTTTTGTCTTGTAATGTTTTGAATTTTAAATCCTTTTAAAATATAAAGAGAGAAAGTGGATCATTTTTTTCCGAGTCTCCCTCAGGGAATGTGTTACTTTAGGACCCACTAGAAACCATTTCCAAAAAGCCATGCAGGAGTTAGATCTGCTCTTTCATCATCCCACTCCTCGACCTTTACCTCAGAAAAACATCACACAGTTTCTCTAAAGTAATGGTGCGCAGAAATTCTGTGGAAGGCGGGTATCTCACTCACTGCCGGGTTTCATCTCCGTTCGGTTTGCTTGTCAAATGTGAAATCCCACCAAAACCTGAAGTGAGAGAGATTGGGTTTGCTTGAGAACAGTACAGCACCCATCTTATGTTATGGTGCAAAAACATAAAAAAATACCCCTAGCAGTTAAAAGTGCAAACTACATACTTAATTTGTGGCCACAAAGCATTAAAACATGCTAGCAAAATGGACTACTGACATATATTGACCTAACTGGTTGCATAATAGACTAAAGCTCTATGGCAGTATGATTGAGGTTTTTATTGGAATGGGAATTCTGAAAAGCCTGACCGTGCAAAATATAATTTGTTTAATTTGTTGATAGACACTTAAACAGGTCATTGAGAGCCAGGTTGCTTTACCCAAGAAGGTGTGCTTGATTTATTTACCCAGCTATCTAGGGATGGTATAAACATCCAACAAACATCCAACAATTTGTATTTTATTTGTAAGATTGAACCATTTTTAAGCTCAAATTTATTTATTTTTTTGTAACATATCATCAGAGGTGGCTTTCGTTTTACCAAAACATCAATTATGGTGCAGAGCAAATGAAAATTTCCATTGACCTGAGAGTGAAGCAAACGGGCGTAAGCAAAAAGTAAAATCATGAAAAAGCGGCAACACCTAGAAAAAGCACATGAGGTATCATAACTCCTCAACCAACCAACCCATTTACGCAATCAGCTGATTCTGACGCAGAGAAAAGTATCAACTTTGTACCGACCGGCAACACATTTCAAACATAAAGTGTTGCATAACGGTGCAAAGCTGCTTTTCTTCGTGACAGAACCATATTATTTATGTCTTTTGCATAAATTAGCTTAAATCTACATTGTGCAAAGTTGATGTTATATTTTCAAAAGTGGCTAAAAATAGATTTAAAAAATATTTGCATATTTTGATCAGAAAAAGGGCGGAGCTGTGTTCCCCACATGTTCTTGTATAGATTTACAGTTAAAAGAATGAGTATACAAAAAACGTTGACAAAGTTTGCTTTTTTCTTTGCAATTTTACTGTATTTTTTAAAATCACAAAGTATCATGAAGTGCATCCAGAAACAACAAAGAAGCAGTATATCATCATCCTAAATTAATCGTTAAGCTGTTTCAGAACAGTTCAAAAGTGTTTTTAAAAAAAAAAAGAAAAGGTGATTGATATTTTGCTCTTTGAGGGGAAAACAAACCAATTTATAGCTAAGAAAAATCAAAACTTATGAACACGAAAGTTTGTCACTTTCCTTTTGACAGATAAATAGTTGAAAAATATTAAAACGTAAAACATTTTGTGTTTTCCACATTTTGATAAAATCTGAAGTGACAATTCTTTGTCCTTAGCCCTGACAATATGTCTGTTGTGGGAGTTTTAAGGCCTCTACTTACATTACAAATGATACAAGGTACACACTGTGTAAGTAGACACTGAAACATGACGATTTGGTGCTGAGCATGTAGTCTATGAGCATGTACAGTGTAGAAGCTTCTCCATTTCCAAATAAACGGACAAAATGTCGCAAAGTGGTTGACAGGAAAACTAAATATAATATATAATAATATGACCAGTTTTCCAAATTTCCCTCATAGGCCTGTTGATGTTGTAAAATATGCTTCCAAATTAAATCGTTTTAAGTTTTCTCTTTTTCTTGCATCAGATTACATTTACAGTTTAACACATTGAATCATAAAATTCCAACAATTTCATCCATTCCATTCTGCTGGGAAATACCCAGAGACTCTGAAAAACAATAAAGTTTTATGGTTGTTAGACCGGAACAGAGCTGCATCATCATCATATCATCGGATTGTTTAAAAAAAATGTTTGCAGATGATTAATTTTTTTATTGGTCCTTTAAAAATGAAAAGAAAACTTGATTTTAAAAGTTTTGGCACAAAAAAAGGAAATACCTAAACAAACATATTCACATGGCTTATAGAACTTTTTTGCAGCACCCTTTCATTCTCAAAAACAGTCCTTTTTGTTTCTGCTACCTGGCAGACATTATGTGTGTATTATAGTAACTCAAAAACTACTCTGTGATTTTAGGTGCGACTTTGGATTTGCTGTCAAAAAATACTCCACACGAAGTCATTTTACCATCTAAGTTTCAACATTTTAATATGTCGTGATATGTGTTTAATGAAGAAAAATAATATAGTCTATCTGAGCTGATCTGAAGGAAGAAACTACTGAGGCCCACTGTGAAGCTTCATGTACAGAAATGTTGAAAACTCAAACTGTTTGCATGTTGTTTCAAAATTTTATGTCGTTCTCTACTTTCTTAAGAAGACGACATTTTCTCCTGTAAGAAAAAAACACCAAGAAAATGTACATATTTTAGGCATAAATATATTTTTCATGTCTTGAGAAAGGCAAAACAGCTGCAAACATGTCACCAAATATTAGAACCTACTGGATTAGACTAAGGTGATAATACCTAGACTTACTGTATGTGTGAATACTACAAAGACTGGATGTTTTATTGCATTACAGAATCTAGCTGATCTGTCTGGAAGCAGGAACAGCGTCACTGCTACTGCAACACCAACCAAAGGCCACAGCTAGAAATCAAAACTAGCTAACATTTTAAGAAATAAACAGATTTTGTTCTGAAAACTTCAGACGTCACGTAAAAATTAGACATAATCTCCCATTTTAGTGGATTTCTGACACAAAAGAAGCTTAAACTAAAAGTCATAAATACATAATTTAAAGTGCTACATAAATATGTTTCTCGGTTGATATTATGTCCAACTCTGATACGCTTTCATTTGCCATCCTTCGATGTAGCTTTTGGCTCATGCTTAATCCTATCAAGTTGTTTTTAATCAGGCATGCAGGAGCTATCGGCTAAAGCTATGGTCATATGAAAGCTAGCGTCTCTTTTACCCATAGCCAAATTCATTGATTTATCAACTAAACCCTCATGGGTCTGCTTTGGCTCACTCCGCAAGACACTCACAATTGTAATATTTACATATTAAAGACACAAAGTGCACAAAATAAAAACAACGCCTCTCTAAAAATCTTATTTCCTGACATCAATCAAGCCTCCTTTGTTTTGGAGAAGGACATTTCTTGCCCCTTTGCTGTGTTCCTCATGAGCCGATGCACAACTAATCACCAGGTGGCTCTGCTTTCCGTAAGCCCGGGCTGCAATTTAGAGTAAAAGGGACGATTCTCTGTTGTTAGATGTTGTGAGTGAAGGCTTCTGTTCCTCCCTCACAATAACACACAGCACAAGGTAATTGAAGAGGAGGAAGAAGAAGACACTTGCTGGTAAAAATTGGCACAGTAAAAACTGTTATCAGACGACCATTAGCAAAAGCCTGAAGAAAGAGAGGAGGAATATTATAAATCTGGCTCCGGAGTATGGCTAAAAAAGCCTCCCCAGCTTTAAACAAGCCAGTTTTCCGGTACTGTGCGTGCTCCTGTGTTTCACTTCATTTCCATTTAGACCATCTGGCTGTGTCAGCACTGTAATTAAGATACAACACTGACCCCTGCACTTGATGTGACCCATGCAAGGGGGGATGCTGGGAAAATCTGAACAACGCATTAAAAGCTTCATGTCAAATTACAGGCTGTAAAATTAAAAGATGTTGATCTCATGCATCCACAGTTAGTATCTTTGCTTTCAACCTGTAACCTGCTACAATACAATACATGCAAAAAGATGCAGATGATCGTATTTATGGCGTCTGATTCATAGATGTTAGCACTATCATACAGGATCAAATTTGACATTTAACATTTTAAAATTTCAATCCACTTTGGGTCACAATTGGCAATGATTTGATTTCCCCTGTGTGAAATGATCAAGTACCTATGTGTTCCTCTTATCAAAAAAGCTGACCAACAATAGAGAAAAGGATTCTGCCTTCTTTCATCAGGAGACAAAACTGACATTAATATATCATGTATTCATCATGTTGCAGGGAAGTGCAGAGCACAAGCAGGCCAGCTTGGACTTTTACACCCAATAAGATTGTGCAGAAAAATGACGATGCTTAGGTCAGTTGTTTTAGCACCCGATCAGACTTTGATAATAGAAAAGTCTGCACTGATCTGGTTGGTAGAAACTTGAAGAAACCTAAACAGATAAATAATTTGCCGATCTGACAAACAAACATCTGAGAAGAGACTTCACAATCACCTCTTTTTAGAAAAACATTCCTGACATTTGCTGGATTTGGGAAAGAACCTCAGATTTACTATGTTTTAATGCATTGAGCTATAATTGGGTCTGAGACTCGTAAAGCTGGCAATGCTCTTGATGTTCAAGCTTGTACTGACACTAAAATGACACTAAAGTAAATTTTCAACTACATCTACCCAGCTCAGTTTCTTTTATCATGTGACACATAGATTATGATGGACCAGAAGTGGGGTACAAAAAAAAGCAAACATAGATTTTGAGTCCTGTGACGTCAACATTTTTCAGTACGTGACGACACACCAGCTCATGTTTTGTCTCTGAAAGTTTCCAGTCTTGGTGCTCACAGCCTCTTGTTCCTGTAAACTGGATTCTCAGGCCTTTTCCTACCAACGTGTGAATTGACAAATCCAGCTCTGCAGCTGTCCAGCCCCTTAATGAGAATATAGAAAGATGACAAGCAGTCCAGGGAATGAAAATTGCATGTAGGCTGAGAAAAAGCGCAGAAGCAGGAGAGAAGCTGAGGCCGCTTTTGTTTCGCTGTCCCAGTAGAATCTGATCGATGTTGGCAACGAAGCCCTGCTTTGAAGTTTCCTCATTAAAGAGAAGTTTGCTTTTTCCCCATCAGAGATCTGAAGACAGGAAGATTTCCCTTTGAGTTTTTGGAGGGGTTGGTTACTGCAAAAGAAGCGTGCTCTCCATAAACCACCTGTTAACAAATCAAAAAAGAACACATTTGATGGAAACCAGGATGACCAGCAGATTGATTCCCTTTAAGTTCTGCCTACAGAGTACGCACAGGAAATAATCAAAACACATCTTCAGACTTGCTCAAGCAACAGTTTCTCAGCCGCGGCAGGAAAATAGTGCATTTCTGCAGGAATGTTATGATCTGTCACAACACGGCCCAATGGTGCTCTCCAGGGACATTTGGGACGAGTGGCGAATAAGAGGCGCCATTGTTGGGTCCACCATTGAGGACGGAGGGAACAGCTTGTACCAGCCAATCACCATTGCAGTGAGGTCGAGCTCCTCCAATAAAATACGAGCTACACCCATGAAACATTTGCGGTCCATTCGTCCGTAGTTTCCCCAGACAATGACCTGTAAATGAAAATACAGGATAAACAAAACTCAATAAAGGAAAAGCAAATATTTGTCCAAACCTTTGGGCATTCCTAGCATTAGGAGACAATGTCTTATCCTCCGTACACACTGAGCATGTGTGGCGCGTTCAAGAATCCAGTGGGTTTTTGGATACACTTTTAGCATATGGTCTTGACACTAGACTGTCGTTACCCCATTACAGCACATATACTCAGTTAGAAGAGGCTTGGTGTGAAATGTTGAAGCCGGGTACAAACGGCAGTTAATAATTTCTCCTTCATGATTGATTTTCAACCGGCTGGCACTTCCGTGTATTGAAAAAGACACTATCCATTCATCTCTACCAAATTGAAGTTGTAATCCCCAATTGGCCAAAGGTCAACAGGTTTAACTTTAGACATGCCTGGCGACACGTGTATGCAGGAGGCCGAAACTCGCATGAATGTGCGTTCATAGACTTTTCATTGAAAATGGTCGCTTAAATGTGCTTTTCTAAGCCCAGTGTGAGCATAGTATTAGACTTAAAAAAGCCCCCCTTCATTCACTGTAAACAACCCCACCTAAATAAATACTACTGCAACTCTCTTTGTTATTCAAATGATGTAGCCCGATCAAATATGTTACACCCCAGGTGTCGTCTAATTGGTGACTGGCAACTTTACAAACACAATTTATAATAAAGAACCCAAACTCTCACCACACATGACTCCATTTCTCCTTTGCCTAATGTGGGTCAGATGTCCTGTCACCTTTGCAGAAAGGGAACCCCAAATCATGATGTTTCCACCCTCATAGTTTACTTTGAGTGTGATATTCTTTAGATACAACTCAGCATTTCTATCCCGCTCCAAACTGTAGGATCCGATCCTGCTGATCTGAGCATTTTTTCTTTTGTATCATGGAAATAAAACAGTTTGATGAACTTCAGAAGACAGTGGGAGTGACAGCACATAATTGAGAGGTAGGTGCTTATTGACTAATTACACAGTAAAGGAGATGCTAAATGCAGAGCTGGTGTGATCTTTGTCCTAAACACATCAATCATGGACCTCCTGTTCCTTCCTGAAGAAGCCTGGCACACAGATGCAGCTGTACAGCATCCCTATTTGTTCTTGTTATGCACTCAATATAAAGCTAAATACCAACTGATTTGAAAATAAGGAAGTGAAAAGTTTCAGGCTGCTCAAATTCATTAAAACAATCATTTGTCAAATATTCTCTTTCAGTTTTAAGCCACAGGGATACATCTCACCTGGACCACTTTCCCCTGGGGGCTTTCAGAGAAGACCAGGACTTGGTTGTAGAGAGGATCTAAAGACTTCCGCACCGACTTGGTCTTCTTCTTAGCCACACAGACCCCGTTCTCCAGGAGGTATACCTTGATGTATGCCGCTAGAAAAACAGCAGTGACAAAGCAATCAGCAACTGTCTTTGTTTTCATAACAGTACTCATGCTTTAAATTTGTAGGAATCATCTTGAGCAAAAACTGTTTCTGATGGAAGGTTCTATAGATTAAAAAAAATGTATAATTATTGAAAATAATTTTTCTGAGATTTTTGAAAATATGTTTTGTTTCAAAACAAAGATAAATCATAGCAGTGTAAGTATTCAAACTAAATAAATAAATCAGTTAAAAGTAGAAATCTAATTTTCTTGCAGCTAATTGTAAATATCAATGAATTGGCCTGATCCAGCGTTTTGTGGGAGGGGCTGAGTCACTGACTCCAGCTTTAGCTACAGAAACAAATGTGACCTGTTTTTTTTTTGTTAACATTATTCCAATAATTTATTACACTTTATGTAAGATACAATAACTTAACTATTACTTGAATACATTTTAAATATAAAAATGCAAACTATGCTTTATTTTTTTAGGTATTATTAGGGTGCATTGTTTTTTTGCTGATTTATTTTTTAGTTACAATAAAAATTCCCTGTCTTTTTCACAATTAGATTCTTCCTTCACATTGAAAATATACCCATTTAGTCATCATGACTTTTCTCAAGTATAATAAATTAAACTGAAAAGCGATTGATTTAGACTTGGTAAAACTTAGATTTTTGCAATGAGTTTTAAAAACAGGATCAATCATTGAGTTTCAGCTTTAAGCACAGTGTTAACGTGGCTAAACATTATTACACACATTGTAGAGTTCTAGCACACTAGTCACACTAATAATAACCAAATAACGTGACTTATGTGCTTGTCCTAGATACATCTGAAGAGGTCATCTACTGTCGAACCCTCAGAAATAGTTTGAACAAAGCTGACCAGCTTTAATAGAGACATGCCAAACGCACCTGGAGGAGCTTTTGAACCCGGTTTCATTGTGAGTCCTCTGGCTTGTACCACCTCAACCTCCAGCCCTCCGTTTCGCTCCATGAGACCGATCTCTACATCGCCTGGAAAGACGACAACGAAGATGCATTCGACCATCAGAAAAGGCGGCTTGAGGTACTTAATTTCTTTTATTTACCAAGCTGCGTCTCCTCAAAGTATCACTGAACAACAATTTAGGCCAAAGATTAGAATCTATTTTGACTTTTTTGGTTCTTCTCTGAGCTTCTGAGAGTTTCTCTAACTTTGTTTAAGCTGATTTAGTGTTAAAGCCAGATAAAGTCATTAGAGTAGGTGATTTAAACAATTAAGTACGTGTTGTAAACGACATTCTCTGGATTAAAAGCCTAGATGTGGAGCCTTTTAACTTCTTCCTTCCTTCCTATTTCTGTAAATGTAAATGATTTAGCTGCTGCTGCGCTGCAGAATAGACTCCGTGTTTAATGCAGCGCCGCTGCCTCTTTAGAGCCTTACAACCACTGCAGTACTTTCAGTCTTGTATGTGATGGCTTTGACTGTCCCACAAGGGCACCGTGACCATGTTCTTTCTGGTCATTTCATTTTAGACACAACTTGCCCTTCTCAATAAGTGCACAGATCTAATCATGCAGTTGTGCATATGCTTGGTTTGTTCTTACTGTATCTGTGTTTCATCATAATCCCGTCATGTCTCTTCCTTTTTTTTTTTTTTTTACAAGCTTTAAATTTGTTTATATTTGGCATATTTCAGAAATAGTACGGTTACATTTAAGGATAAATTCAATTTCTGTATTCCACACACTCACTTTTTTAAGGATAAAGCAAAGTGACTGAACTGCTGTGCTAATTATTCATCAACCCATATGTCAATACCACAGTTCCTGTTGATTTTTTTGTCATACAAGAGGTTCCAGTGTTTTTTTTGTCTCGTAGTTTGCCTGTATTTTTGCCTGTTACGCCAGAGCTTCTCCATCTCCAGATTTGTTTTCTTTTTAATAGCAGTCCTCTCGCTCACAGCTGACCAACTTCAAGCTCAATCCTTAAGAAACAAAAATTGGACAATATTAATTGTAATAGTTTCTATGTTTAGTTTGTTTTGTTGCATTCCTTTTATAGAGCTTTAATAAAAGCTTAGCTGTGGAATAATTCTTCATAAATCAAAACATGTAATAGATAAATAAAGCTTGGCATTTGAGTGAAATGGCTCAACAGCAAGAAATAAACAAGTGTAATATTGACTGAGCACAGATGACAGCCAAGTTGCTCCAACTTCTCTGACATTATATAACGTTGCGGTGGACAGAAGGTTTGGAGTGGAGCTGCTCCAATGAGTGTAACTGTTGTTGGGCCAAGGACACGGTCTGCTGCCAGCGAGGAAACTGACCCACTTATGGAAGATCACTGCTGTCCCGCACAATCTGCATACAATCCACGTGGTTTTTACAGACTCAACATGAATGAAGTGGAAAATGATAAAAGCTGAGACACAGAAACAGCCAGAGATGGTAAATGGCGTTTACTTATATAGCGCTTTTTTACCTTCATTGAACGTCCAAAGCGCATTACAGTCACAGACCCACTCACCCATTCACACACACATTCACACAATGATGGTGGCTCCGCTGCCGAACACTGGTGCCAACCTTCCATCAGAGGCAATGTGGGGTTCAGTGTCTTGCATGGGCGAGCAAGGCGGGAATCAAACCTGCAATCCTTTGATCACAGGCTGACTGCCCTTTCCACTGCACCACGGCTGCAGATGAACCTTTATGCCAACTAAATGTCTGTTTTGTAGACAAAGGAGCATTTTCATTTTCCATGTTCAGAACATGTCAGAACTTTTTTTTTAGTTTTCTTTTGTTTTTTACAAAAACATTGACTGACACGTGAAAGCTGTTGTTTGCTAAAAGTGAACATTGACCTATTTGTTTTTTAATCACTAATGAATCTGCCTGCTTTCATAGATTAAATTGGGTTTCTTTTTATGAACATGTTTAAATTTGAACTGAAAATGTTTGAATGAGCAAAGGTATGTGGAAACTTTATGCTACACACTGCCAACATGCGATGGGGAAACATCGTCTGATTTTTTTTTAAAATCGTTGTCGTGGTCATGAATGAAGATGGCAGCAGTCAGATGGCCACCAGTTGTCGGGGATGACGTAATTACAAAACGACAGGTAGGTAGGCGGACACAGGGCAGTGGCGGGCTGATGTCCAGCTGGCAGCAGCTCTGACTGGATGATGTGTTGGTTTTGCCTTCTTACCCATGGATGTTGTTGCTAGCGTCTGTCGCCCAACAAACTGGGCCGGTCCCATCCCATCCAGGAAGTCACTAAACTGGGCATCAGAGGCCAGACACATGCCGCTGTAGTTTAGACTGAAGACAAAAGAATAGAAATGAGAAAAGGACTGCTACAACATAAACTGAGAAGAACCGTTTCATCAAAAAAACATAAAACTATTCAAAAAAAGAAGAGCTGACAATCATTTGCACCTCAAATGAAATAAAATGTACATCATAAACAATGCATTGGCTTTCTGAAACCACAGCTATAACTGTTGGCCTAACACTGTAATGTCTTTTTTACACATTTAAAAGAAAAAGATCTGAGTGCTTTAGTGGCCTGTGGCCAGACAAATGTGAATCAGAATGTTCTTTGGGCAACACAGTTCTGAAATTCTGCTCCTCTACATTCTGATCCTACCTTCATATGATTTTACAAAAATCACAATAGCACTTTGAAATACAAAGGTATATAAGATAAAAAATAGTCTGATGTTAGAAAATAGAATAAAATGAACAATAACATAAAATATAAAATAGGATGAAATACAAATGCATTGATGTATAAATGTCCAGATAGTTTCTCATAAAACTCACATTCACAAAGGCATAAACAGACAAGCCATCCTGGCATGCGATAAGTCAAGCAACATTAGTCAACTGGGTATTACTGGGTGCTAAAATCCTGAGCTTCAGATTAGTATGTTAGCATGCGCCCCACATCTGGGGATTATGCTTCCGTTTCACAGAATATGACGTTCAATGTAAACACAGGCTGTGAACAGACTATAAGCTCCAAAGTCTACGTTTAAAATCTCATATTACACAATATTCATGAGCACGTCTGAATGTGCTGTAAACCAAAACGACAGGAGTTCTGATTCATGTACATAACAATATTGAATGTAAAACTGAATCACAATTTTTCTAGGTTGGAAGTTTTCTCAACTGTAAATATATTTTTAATATCATGTTGGTATTAACAACAGCTATTTCAATTTTTTGAAGAAAGCGTCTTGCTGAAATGTTATGTACAGTATGCATGATCTAAAAGTTAAAGTGTGAAATAGTTACGTTTCTGTTGGAATCTGAGCTCAATTTCTGTTTTTATTTTGCTTTTTTTTTCTACAGGATATTTTATTGTGGAATGATTTGTGTAATTTTCTGTTTGGGTCATGATCCAGGCGTGATGAGTTCCTAAATGGGGCGATCACTATCAGGTGGTGTGTGTCTGAGAGTAGTGTCACTGAAAACAAATTGGGAGTGTGATCAATTGATTCTTGAGAAATGTATTGCAGTTCATTTTGTAGTCCCGGTACCACGCAACACCATTGTGCAGTTACCAACCTGCCAGTGGAGTATGACCAAGGAAGAGGGGTCACCCTCCTTCCCACTAAAGTTACTGTTTTTACCTACTGGTGAATTTCTACAATCCTAAAACTCATACTAAAGCAAGCTCGTTGTCTCATTATTTGTTCATGAAAATTAGGAAGGTCTGCTTTGCTGCTGAAAAGCAATAACACCACACTTTCTTGGATAGAAAAGATGCTGGAAAAGTGTTTTTTTTTTTCTTTGACAGCCATGAGTTTGTTTTTTTTCTTTTTAATCGTCTGAAAAGTAATCATACCAGAAAGAACTGGAGGCCGTTAATTTTTCACATGCAAAATTACAGCAGTGGAGGCTTTATTAGACCGGGCTACTTTACAGAGATCAGCCTCATGAGCAAAACTCAAAATGAATCTAGATTTACCACAAAGTATCTTCTTGAGTCTTTGACAGTCTTTTGACTATACTCTTCAACCCTTTACACAATTAGCGTAATTCCAGCATAATCTAAAGTGAAGAAAAGCAGCCTTGCGCTGATATGAAACACTTTACAGTGGTGAAGTGATTATGCAATCAACATAAATCGACTGATTTTGTCGCGGAGAAAAGCGGCTTTGTGCCGATAGTCAGCACATTAAAGGAAAGCTTTTCTTTGAGATCGCTCTAATGGTGGAGGTGTAACATTGTGTCAAAGAGTGTGTTATTTATTGTGTCAACATCTCTGGTGTCAGAGGGTTAAACCAGAAAGTGTGCTCACTTTTTCAACCAGAAGTTAGCTAAAAAACTGTGACGCGTCTGTTTGTGATCAACTGTAGTTGCATAACTTTAGGTTTAATAAAAGTACGTCATCTGGCATGTGTGTGTTATTTACATACTTTTTAAGTTTAGTTTCATTTGCAAACATAATCAAACTCGTGTAGAGCGTCAGAGGCCTGAAGTGCCCTAATCATAAATCAATAAGCTCATGAGTGTGACCGGATGGTGTTACACAACAAATTGCTTATTCATGGCTGAGCGTGAGTAAGCACAGAGCTTTTAAATCAGCAGATTGAGCCAAATATCTGACAGAATATCACACAGACAGGAAGCTAGAGGCAGTTGGCTGCACATGATTTAGATGATGCAGCAGTGCAGCCGCTAAATCGTTCCACTTTTCACTGTCAGAAGTCAGAATGTGTCAGAATCTTTGAATCTCCAACCAGTTAGCTCATAGAGTTTTGTACTTACTTGTCTTGGCTGAAGCAAAATGTATGCACTTGAAGTAATGTTTTTTTTTTTTTTTAAATAGATCAATTGTCAAAAGTGCTACATCATGGGGTCTAGAAAATTCTGAAAAGTATGAAAAAAAGTTTTCAACTAAATTCCACCTTCTGCTTATACTGTCAATTTTAATTTGATGGGTTTAAAAACAATTGATTCTCAGGGTTTAACCTTCTAAGAGCAAAGTGCAGCTTGTGTGCTGAACCTGTGGAGGCAGTATCATGATATGGGATTGCTTCAGGCAGGCAGCAATTTAAAGGCTGCATGATGAAAGGTAAGTTATGATCAAAGCAAAAAAGTCAAACAATTGTAGATGATCGTCATTATCCTGTCCCACAGGCAACTACTGGGACGCCCAAATAATACTTACAAATTAAGTGTTTTATTGATTTGACAGAAATCTAAAGACTTTCTTTACACTCTTCATTCCTTTGTTCACACTCTCTCCCACTAGCTTACAGCATCTCACAAGCCCAAGATAACACTGGTGTGGCAAAAAGTAAATAAATAAATAAAAATGGTAAGCAATAACAGAGCTCATTAGAGCCAGATGACAGCTCAGATGAGGAAAATGATCTTAATTTAATGATCCTATGTTAATGATCTTTAGTTAAATGATCTTAACTTAATGGATCTATTTATCTTCAAGTTGAGGATTTAGAATTGAAGCTGAAGTGTTTGAAAACTCAAGTGTTTTCAGATGGTGTTTCACACCTCTCTGCCATTCTATTTGTTTTTTTTATGAAAGTCCTAAATGTAACACATGCAAAAGTAAACAACTCAAGTCAGTTGAGTTTTCCTGAAATTAAAAAACTTAAGTTCTACTTTCAGTTGCGCTCATGATTTCTGATAATCTGAACTGCTTCAGAACAAACGCTAAAAGTAACTTGTTGTCCTGCAGGACCTGGATTTTTTACTCACTTTCCTTCTGAGCCGTAGCTGTTCATGCTGTCCTCTATGGATTCGTGGCTGGCTTGACGAACAGTCCGGCTGGGCATCTCCACGGCCAGACCCGTCTCGGTGCTCCTCTGGATGCCTCCCTTCAGCTTCCTGCCATCCGTCTCCACTGCAGAGAGCCAAAGACAAACAGGTCTTAGATGATGTGGCCACAAAAAGAGATGAAGGACGCCGCAGCCCGAGGTGAGAACATGAACGGACCTTTTACAGCTTTAGCTTTCAACAAAATAAAAGTTTCTTTACAGCTAACATTTGCACATATCTGGTTGATCGATCAAACCTATCGTAAGTTCCATTTTTAACTCCAGAG
The DNA here is from genome assembly GCA_014656515.1 of Oryzias celebensis. Lineage (NCBI taxonomy): Eukaryota > Metazoa > Chordata > Actinopteri > Beloniformes > Adrianichthyidae > Oryzias > Oryzias celebensis. The sequence goes on from BNCR01000005.1 coordinate 13,372,224, forward strand.
ACATAAAAACTCACATCAACTACGGGAACTCTAGACTTCCTCCACAGATCTGAGACAAAGTAGAGCTCAATATCAGTGTGTTGTGACTATCAATGGACTCATCTCTTGTTTGTTTTTGACTGATTTGTCCATGATATGACCATAAGAGCTAATCCACAAAAAAGAAGACAAAAACATCAAATTTGAAACAAATCAGAGACATGAAAAGAGAAATCCTAAAGGAAAGTTGGCATCCTCCTACACACACAAGTGTCTTGTTGGAAGTTAGTTCTGCAATTATTAAAGAGTGACCTAGAATGGAGCTATTTCCATCACGCTCATGTGGGATGGGCCGTTGGCAGATTTGGGTTACTGCCTGTGCCTCCTGACTGGTTCCTTACTGTCGGTTTTCACCTGTTTCAGACAATTCAGTCAAGAAGAAAGCCAGGTAAAAAAAAAAAGGTGCAGAAAATTAATTTGATGATGAAAAGCTAGAGTTGCATCACCACCAGGAGAGAAAAGCAGCCAGAATGTCAGTTTCATTCAGACAGCACTCGCCCTACATTCTGTGATGTCTTTATGTTCCGCTTATAGCAGCGTTTGGCCGCGCAGAACCTCTCTGCATCTGTTTGTGTTTTTTGAGAAATGCTTGGAGGATTTTGAACAGAGACATAAAATATTTAACGGTGATTTCACGCCATCCAATTTAAATTTGGGAATGAGTCACTGACGGCTGCTGCATCCCTGCTGACCTGATTTCAGTGTTCAGTCTAGAGCTGCTGCCTGTGAATGGAGCTGGCTTTGAACAGCATTAGTGAACTGTGGTGACTCACTCCGGAAACCCATTATTCCACAGATGTATTAGCTGCAGGAAACTGTAGAACAAAGGGTCTTTTCTCATTTTAGCCTTGCATTCACAACAAATTGAAATAATTATTTTATATTAAAGGCAGGATTCAAGAAACTGAAATGGCCTGGAACAATGATGGCTTCCTTTACACAAGTAAGGTTTGGTGAAGAAAAAAAATAAGGCTGGGTTGTTTTACGGTTTACAGAATCCCAAAACAAAGTGTTCTTTGCTTTTTTGATTTAAAAACAACCTAAACCTAAAGAATAACAAGAATAAAGTGCTAAAAATTGATTGAATATAAATTTCCTTTGTAAGTCACCCTGTTACACCCTGCCCGACGAAGTGTGCTTTTTCAGAAGTTGGCGCACGCCGCGGACGCTTGAACCAGTGGAAGTCGTTTGCTTTGCGGAGTGTTAATCAGCGTTAAAATATATTAACACATTATTGTTTTAAATTAATCGTGTGCATTAATGCTTTTATATGTTGGCAGTCCTAATGTAAACGCATTGAACGCACTTTGCCAGTTAAACTAGGTCAAACTTTGACCAGTCAGGGAGCTGGATTTGGTGGTGCCATGCGGATTTGTTTTATCCGCTGAACCCAGTCATGGCATTGTGACCTTTGTGTTTGTTTTTCAAATAAAGGCAAATCATAGCCACTCTACTGACAAAATGGTAATCCACCATTGAAAGACACTAGGAATGAACCAAACCATTTCCATTTCGCACCCAAATCGCTAAAATTGTGCCGTTTTATCATCTACCCTCTTTTCTAAACCTGTTTTTGTCCCTTCCGAGGTCACAAGGCTGCCAGAGCCTAACCTGGCCAGCCATGGGCGTAGGCAGAGGACACCCTGGACAGGTCGCCAGCATGTCACAGGGCCACAATCGCACACCCGTACACAGTCGCATTCACACCAAGGGACAATTTAGAGCAGGGGTGTCAAACTCAAGTCCTCAAGGGTTGGCCTCCTGCTGAATTCGCTGCTGATTATCTGGATCAGTTGTGTTTATCTGTTATGCGGTGAGCAGGAAGGGGAGGATCCACGCGCAGGACACAATTTAAATTATGAAGTTTATTTGAGGGTAAGGCGATGAAAGTTGATGGGGAAAGTCCGGTATGGATTGGTCTTGCGTCGGGAGCGGAGTTGGATGAGCTCGGGGAGGCAGCAGGGGTAGTGGAGAGAAGGCGGGAGCCACTGGCAAACAAACACACAAGTTAGTAAGGCAAATCTATGACAAGAGTGAGTCCTGAGACACGTCTTGGGAGCCAGCACGTTACCGTCTTGGGCAAGCTAACAGTCTGGCGCCGGAACTGGGATCTCCACCATCCTTTATACATCTGCTGGAGACCCAGGTGCAGGCAATCATGGTGGCCATACCTGGTGGCTGATTGAGCACAGGTGGGTGCTGTCATGGCATCTGACGACCCACAACAGTATCCAATAAGGAGCTTCAATGGCAGGTTGGTAAGAAAACATGTAGGACCCTGGGGCTCGGAGTTTGACGCCCCTCATTTATAGTAACCAATTAACCATGTTTTTGGACAGCGGGAAGAAGCCAGAGGACCCCAGAGAAACGGGCACGAGCAGAACATTCAAACCCCACACAGAAAGGTCCCTCATTACTGTATCGGGTCCCCCCAGCTGGGACTTGAACTGGGGGCCTTCTTGCTGTGAGGCAAGAGCACTAACCACTGCGCCATCGTGAAGCCAACATACTGCACCAAACCTCTTGTTGTGACAATTATCCTGTTATTGACTGATCACTGATCTTTCTTTAACCTAATGTAGAGAACTCAGGAAACTTCATTGCTTCCTGTGAGACCGCTCTGCCGCTTGTTTTCGGGCCCTTGTTCTTTCGGTCATGACCCAGAGCTTATGACCATAGGCCAGTATTGCGTACCAGAAACAGGATTTGAAAATGTTTTAGGATGTTTCCTACAATTATGCACAAAACACCAGAAGATTTTCTTTTATATTTCACTCCTTTTCAAATGTCTATATACATTGTCGAAAAGTGTAATTTTAAACACTTTCTAAAGAATTCAGCAAATGTAAGCAGTATTATATGAAATGTAACGTGTCAACCTGTTTTAAAGAGTAGCATTGTCATAAAAAAACTAGACCAGTATATAGTTCAGTGTATTTCAAATGAAATTGCTCAGTCAAAAAACGTCGGCTCTTCTATGACCTCTGGCTCAACAGTGATCTTGTTCGCTTTTGGAACCAAAAAGAATTGCATTATCATTACCGAGGGGAGACAATGGCTGGAGACAGAGTGAGCATTTCATGGGACTGATGGACCATTACACCTGTTCACTTCAATCCAAGGCTTCACGCTTTTTCTGCAGCGCAGTAAAAGGCAATTTTACCGGCCAATCAGGACAAAAGATCAATGCTCCGAAAACTGACAGATTGCTTATCGCTGCTGATTCTGTTTGTCTCTTACATTTTACCTGACATGATGCCTCCTCTGCCCATTTGTCTGCATCTGTGCACGGGTCCAAGTCCACTGTTTAAACTGTGCTTAGATGTCACTTTTGTTACCTAAACCAGTCGGTTGGTTTTAGTTTAGTAGAGAAAAAATATCTTTTTTTTTCAGATGTGTTGGCAAATGTTTTTGAAGTTTAACAAGCCATAAAACCATGTTGTTGTTTTTTACATGGTTCAAGTGCCGGTTATTTGGACCCTGTAATAGTGAAACCCTTTGGATGATTGACATCTGGAGTTTGTTCAGAGCAAAAATTATAGACTGTCGAGTGGAAACTACTTTATGTGAGATCAAATAGAAGAATGGAAATATTATTTGCATCATAAAGTTGGATCTCCATCTCAGTTTGAGGTAAAAGAAAATGTTTATTCAACAAAAACTTAACGATGGAGAAAAACAGATATTAAAGATTCGCGCAAATCATCTTTTGAGCTATTTTAAAAGCGTCTTTTAATTAGGATTGTCATTTTTAGCCAAAATTGAAAAAAAAAAACTCTGTTGTTTCCAAGGACATAATCTATGCAGAACAGCAGGAGTTCATTAGAAAGAAATTCAACTCTGAGCTGTAAGCAGGTGCTGGTGCAGAGCAACCCCGCCCCACCTTCACCTTCCCCATTGCTGAGAGCTCTCTGTTCACCTGACCTCCCACTACCTTACAGTCTATAACACCACCAACCTAACATTACCGGTGCAACAGAAACAGTGAGCAATATAGGAGCTATACAGCTATTCAGTTTAAACCAGACGTCAGCTCAAATGAGGAAAACAAAGACGTACATGGATCTTTGTCTGCAAGTGAATGCATCGGAATGGAGCTGAGCAGGGAGCTTGTGGCCTGCCCAATGTATTTTTTTTTCTGTCACAAATACAATCTCTCGATGTGGAGAAGCAGCAGCTCTGCTCCAAGCTCCTCCCAGGTGACCTAGCTTCTCACGCTATCCTCTAAGTGAGCACCCAGCCACCCTTCGGAGGAAGCAGATTTCAGCCGCTTGTATCCGGGACCTCGTTCTTTGGGTTATGACTCAGAGCTCATGACCATAGGTGAGTACTGGAACGTAGACCGACCAGTAAATTGAGAGCTTTGCGTTCTGACTGACCTCTCTCTACACCAGAACGAACAGGTTCATAACAATGGACGCTGCACCGATCCGCCTGTCAATCTCACACTCTGATCTTCCCTCACTTGTGAACGACCCCAAGATTTTTAAACTCCTTCACCTGGGGAAGGAGAACTCCACCCACCCTGGCTCGATGAAGCCAACAGGAGAACATCATCTGCAAAGAGCAGATGATGGCCCTTCAGGCCACTGGCTGCGCCTAGAAATTCTGTCCATAAAGACTATGAAGACAGCCGGTGATAAAGGGCAGCCCTGCCGGAGTCTAACATGCACCGGGAACAGGTCTGACTTACTGTCAGCTAGGCAAACCAAGCTCCTGCTCTGGTCATAAAGAGACCGGGCAGCCCTGAGTAATTTACACTGGTGAAACTGACTGCCCAAAACACTTGAAATCAAAGCACTATTTAATGAAAAAAAAACATACAGTATATATACATTTACGTGTGATAAATGAACTATCAAAAGCTCACTGCGAAATGCATACGTTCTTTTTAGTTTGATTTTTACTTGTCTCTATACTCTTAGTCCCGCGTAAATGTCAAATAATGACATTTTTTTGTGGATTATTTGGTAGTTTGATGTCTATTTCCCACCAGATGATTGTGGATTCAACTAGAGTCTCTGAAAGGTGAATGCCATTTCTGTATTATCCTAAATGTCATCAGTATCTACGTACAAGCACTCTTATCTTCACCAATCCCTCCATTTCTCTCACTTCAAGGAAACAAAAAGAAGAAAAGTCAAAGCCACTCCAGCTTCAAATAGCCTCATGCGTTTGCAGTGAATGTAGCTCACAGCATGAGATGTAGGGCATCTACTGGGATGTCGCGCAAAAGAGTCTGAGGTGACGCACAGAACTTGTGATGAAGCAACCGAAGAGCCAAGACTCATTAGTTTGTCTCCCAGCAGAGAGATATTAATGAAAGCAGCGCAGATACGGATATAGCTGCTCCTTATTCAGCCGGCTTATCCGACCAACTCTCTGACAGACAGGAATATTGTTAGACAAGGTGGGTCTGCTGGCCTAATTTACTTAGAAGACTTCTGCAGAAACCACCGTGGCTGTAAGTCTAGACTCCTGTAGGTTCTACTTTCTGCTCTCAGCTTCTCTGCTTGTTTTATTTCTAATATCTTGGCTTTGTACACACTGAAGCTAAAACTGGCATAATGCATAATACTGTCAGAGTCACTGCATTCATGGCAGATGAGTTCACTCAAGGCCAAGTAAACTTATGAGTAAGAGACTTACCAGCAGAAGTGTCCAGTTCATGTTTTTTGTTGTTTTTTTTGTGATCAGTAAATGGCCATTTTGTAGACAATTTTTCAGTTTGTTGGGGTTGAAGTTGTGAAATCTTGCAGTAAATCTGTAACAACTACTCTAGCTTGACATGTTAAGTATCAAAAGTTGTACAATAACTGTGGAAATTGGTGGAAATTCACAACAAGGGTTGTTTGAAAGTGATACACACAAAAACCAAAGGCAGACAGACTTGGATTGTTTATTTTTGTTCTGATTTCTGATCATTTTGTGCTCACGTTCATCTTTGTGATTCTTTGAATATGAATTTGTTAAATTATCTTCCAAGGTCAAACTAGTGATCCTACTTTATTGTCTTGTTCAGAACAGCAGCTTCCCTTCCTGTAAAAACTAAACAAATTCAAGGAAAAGCCTCATATTTGGGTCACTTTTTTAGTTTTTGTTAAAGACCATACTGCAACCTGAGACTCCGGAGCCACATGTGGCTCTTTGACCCCACCATAGTGGCTCTGTGGTTGAAGAAAAATAAAATGTTTTCATTTGAAAAAGTAACATACTTTTCCAACTAAACACAGCTAGAATCCATATAGGCATACCGGATTATAAGGTGGACTGTCTATTGTTAAACAAAATTCAAGGATTTTAAGTGCACCACATAGTCCAAAAATAGTAGTATCAGTAGTAACAGTAGGATCACTTAATTAGCTCTGATTTAATTTTAGTTTCTTGGATTTACACATTTCTGGTTGAGATGCACCAAAAAAATAAAATAAACTTTTTTTTAATTTACTGTTAACATTACATTATCTATTACTGCATTTGCTGCATTGAGATGATCTTAAGTGGTTCAGAGTGTCTTTTGTTTTGAAAAGAAGTAATGTAAACTTCTGTATTTCATATTATAAATTCGATTTATTTTTAATTTTTGATAAAACATTAATAACATAATAGTTTATATTTATCATTTAGTAACAATAACACAATACAAATCTGTGTCTTATATTTCTAAGGGGTGAAGTAAGACTTTGTGGCTTCTAATGACTTTTTAATTGTTGAAGATTGCAGATCCTGATTTAGACTTTTTTCTCATCTTCAGCAAAACAAACACTTTCTTTTCTTTTTGAAGCAGAACTTATTGCACTATCTGCAGATGCTTACTAAAGTTCTCTTTCAAAGTATTATTTCAAAGTGGAAATGTCTTCTGGTGAGTCCAAATGTGACATTACTGTAATGCTGGATGTCATGTCCTCCAGGCTTGAGAGGATGGAGCCTTTCCATTTAAAAGCCAGAATCTCTGCTGCACCAGAGGAGCATGACTGCATACAGTTTGAAAGGCTTGTTTGTTTTGGGAGGAACTATGAATACTGTTGCAACAGCATGACTTCATCCTAGAAGAGTCAGAGTGCTGAATTATTCTGGCTGCAGTCCAGATCTTTCACTAACAAGAACGTTTGAAGGATTATCAGAGGAAACATGTCAAAGATGACCACAAAATCATCAGCTGCCAGGACATGAAACCAAATCCTGATTTAAAAAAAACTGCAGATGGGAGACAGAAAACAATGAGAAGCGTCCAACAGTCCCAACTGTTTTAAGACCTGCAGTCAACATCATATCTCAAATTAGTTCCTTTAGTAGATAAAAGTATGTAATTCTCACTTTAGATATGGTTGTTTTTCATTGTTTTGTTTTCAACAGAAAAGCATAAGACATTATATAAATCTTGTTTTTTAAGGAGAAAAATTAACAGTTAAAACAAAAGTTAACATGCAGGCACGTGCAGTCTTACTAATTAAACTAAAAAATAATTAGATGAATGTAGATCAATGCAACTTAGTAAAAGTAGTGGGTATTTTTGCGTTCAAAACTCAATAAATGCAGCTAATTTCACAAAATCTGAAGAAAGGAAAAAGGAACTAAAAGGCAGCAGGTCTCGCCTAACTGAAATCATCCACATTCAATTGAAACGGGACATTTCTTGGAAAGATATGACGAAGGTTCAAGTCTTATAACTGTTAACAGAATGTGAACTTCACTAACAAAAAAACTATTAAAAAAAGAACTTTGCTGCAGTTCAGACTCCTACTTGATGACATCACAATGTGAGGACCCATCGTTTTTGTTGATTGGGAGAGGCTGGTGCTCAGAGTCCAGGCTTTCAGATGAATGCTCAGAGATAAGTAAATGGAGAAAAACACCTCTTTGGGGTTGTTTATTGTGATGAATATTAGAATGCCCCTAAAAGCTTAAAAGAAAAGTTCATTTTGCATGACATAGGCCCTTAAATTTCAATTAAAAAAATAAAATCAAAATAATAAAAATTGGCTCTAATTAAGAAATTATTTTTAATCCTTTAATAATAATATTTGTGTTTGCATCTTTTTATTTATGTTACCCCAAATGCACTCTCGTACATCATTAATGTGATGCACGGTAGTCGAGGGTTTATGATTTGCTCTAAGGTAATATTTATCTTATTATATTCCCCATAAGGATTAGTTGGGGTTCTAACACATAGAATAACATTTTCATTTTCTAATGCTTAGGCTGAGTAGAATGTAGACTTTAAAAGTGCTTTTAAGTCATAACTTTGTTTGTTGATATATATTTTCTACCTTCCTGGCGTACGCCTGCTGTAGCAGTGATTGAGCCTGTTCTTGCCTGCCTGAGGCTCATTTGGGAAACTGTCCAGTGTGGTGGCAGCGGGGAGAACATGAGGACACTGACGTCAGATTTACATTATTTACTGGCATCCTTAGTTCCACATTTCCATGTAAGCCAGTCCTTTGAACTGATCGGATTCAAAGCCATTCTGAAATGAGCAAACTTGTTTGTGAAAGCAAGATGATGTGCGGACAGAAAGTCAAAGAGCTCGAAAGACATATGGATAAAGAGGGTGGAATTTCTGAAAAAGAAAATAAGTCTGTCAAGATGCTGAAACACAAGAAAGATGAAGCTCAATAGTGTAAAGGTGCATTCCCGGCCCTCCTTCGTCGTGCGGAGAATTAGCTGCTCGCCGCGTGGCCAAAAATGTGTTCAATGAGCTAGCCGCCTTGGCGGCGTGTGGGAGGAGCTACCAGCTACTGTTTTTAGCCTGGTTGAGTTACATATTTTGCATCCAAGTCTGCAGAAAAAAAGGATAAACTTGACTGACAAATCTGTCAACAACGGATTGAATGCGGGTTTTTTCCCCTCTCTAACTTTGAAGCCATGATTAAGCAGTTTCACTGCTCATGCAGAGATAATCAGTTTAACATTGATGTTTCTATGAAAATAAATGTACCATCATTTAAACAAAATTGCTGTCACACACAGAAAGCACTTTGCACTGAGTCACACAGAGGCACTGTCCTCTATTAAAGCTGACATTGTGGTGATGTTTTCTTGTCGAGGCCTTTATTAAGGCTGCAGGGCAGAGAAGAGAAATAACAGGTCCAGAGAAAAACAAGGAACTTTGGACAAAAGTCAAATGTCTTAGCAAGGACATTTGAAAACAGAAAACTGAATGACGACTTCAAGACGACTTTTAGGTTGTTTTACATAAACAGATTTATAATAATATAATAATTTATAATAATATAATATAAGATTTATAATAAACAACTTTTTTCCAAGTCTTAGCGTGTTCTAAAACATCCGTTGTCATAGCTTGGTGTTTTTTGAATCTCATTTTTTTTTCCTTTATCTGTGGGCTTGGAGAAATGTGAGCTCTGACATTTGTGATTTCACCAGCAGATGTCATTGGATCGTTCACACCAGACATAGAAAACAAATTTACACTTGTGAAAAAAAAGTCAATTCTTTTTAGCCCTGGTTTTAAAGACCAAAAGGTAACAGGTGTAAGATAACAGAAAAGTTTAAAGTTTATTCAAGAATGTGTCAATTCACAACTGCCGGGCAGTGAGCACAGAAGCTACAGAAAAGGTTACAGTATTTTCTGCACTATAAGGCCCAACAGAAGGCTTTTTTTTTTAAAAAAAAACAACAGTGCACCTTATATTTGTTCTAATTCTGGTTGTGCTGTTTCAACCACAATACTGTGGATATACTAATGTGGCTAATGTGTAGCATTGTTGAGCTTTGGTTTGCTAACAAGATTGGGAGTTAGCATAGTCACAGTAATGTTTATTTAAGCGGTATTAGTCTGATTTTTTATGTGTTGCAAACAAGGAAATACAAGTATTGTGAATATACTAACGTGGCTCACGTGTTGCGTGCTCCTAAGAACTTCTAGCCCTACTGTATGAATGTACAGTATTTTGGGTTTCTCAGATTTAAGGCATAAAATCCTGTTTGAAAAAAAAATTGTTTGAGCAGTCACACTGTTGTTGTTTTCTCCCTCCCCAATGAATAATTACCCACTGCTGACCCACAAAGGTCTTTAATATCTTTGCTATTTCATCCAAAGTTTTTTTTATTAAATTCATGGTAAGTTGGTACATGATTTAGTTATAACAATATCATTGACCATATATGACTGTTAGTGACTTCTTTTACATAGTTTCACATGTGCTATCATAAGACTTCTGCACATTGCAATAACTGAAACAGACAAAGAGAACAGAGATTCTGCAAAGGCAAAGATCACAGGGCATCCGCTAATATGAATTTGAATGTGTGTGTGGTCAGAGAACCCATTAAAGTCAGCTACAAATGTCTCCTGCTTGCAATTACATTAGTCATACTAGAACAAGTTCATAAAACTGAAGCAAGTATCAGGTTAGTAGTCATGTACTGGCACCATGGAGGCTGAAGAACTCAAATTGAATGACTAACATTACATAAAGATGTGAAAGTAGTGCAAGGTGAATGTTTTTTTCCCTTTTTCATTGCCTTATTTTGTACTTTTTTATGCTCATTGTGTAATCAATTTTCTATGGGTGACGTCACACTTGCTCAGTCCGGTTCTCACATCAATGATTCAACCTATGAGATTAGCGTTTCTGCCAGAAAGTCTCCAGCAAAATGCATCGATGATACAAATTGTGTGTTGATTGATCTTTACTTGTGACACTATTTTATAATTGCAACAATAAGTTGTTTCATCTTTCTCTCTTTTTGCAGTTAGCCCAAAACCAAGTCATCATACTTAATTGCCTCCCCCTTGCACAGTCATCATCTTCTAATGGGATGTTTGCTGGTTCATTTCCCAGCCTTGGCGCCACACTAAAAAGTTGTGCTGTTTTGTGTGAGATAAATGTAGTGCCTCAGCATTTGTACTAACATCATGCCCCAAATTTTGAAATACCAACTCAATGAGCCTTTGCAAAGAAACATTTCTGGCAGTGAAAGTGAAACTCAGTGTGATGAGGCTGATAGCTGAATCTTCATTATTTTCCACTCACTTGTCACAAACAGAGAGTTATTAAGAGCCATGAGTCTTCTTTTTGTGGTAATGACTAATGTTAAGATCACATCATGAAGCAAAAGCTTTTTTTTCTTCAGAATCTTTAAACAACAAGCAAAAGGATGCTGGAATCATCCCAGTCAGGTGTGCATGTTTGTCTAAAATGGGCGGAGCCTGTCCACACACTCAGATGTTACGAACATACCTGTTGGCTTCAAGAATCAACAATACAACTACAGTCCACATGCATACGTATGCATACAAACTAGCACATGTAAAGCGTTTCATTCTGTCACGTTCACAATTTGTGCAAAGGTGAGATGACCCCTGTGTTCAGGTGAGAGATTACATTTTGCTGAGGTAAATGATGGAATGTATAAAAGAAAAAAAGGAGGGAGAGTTTCCGGCCACCCACACTCCAAGACCCCCACTGAGGCAGCCATGGCTGAAAGGAGCCCTCAATCCCTACCGGAAGCCCGCCCGCCAGTCAATCCCGCCAAGCACCCAGACCAGGGCCCGCAGGACCACCACAGGGGCCCCCAACAAGAGAGAGCAGTGAACACAGAGAGTGCAAGCCCCAGACAAGCATCCTACCACCACCCAGGAGCCATGAGCATCCCCCAACCACAGGCATGACCCAGGGCCCGTCAAGGGAGACCCGCCCCCAAGCTCCAGGCAACCCCCCACACTGCGGAAGATCCAGGAGAGAGTGCAGCAGGGGTCAAAGAAAACTTAATGGTGACTGTTATGTTCTTGAAAATGTTCCAGATAAGCTCTTTGAGAATCAGCCTGCTTCTTGCTGAAACATCACCCACATCAATTACCTATGTAATGGGTCCTTATGGACTAGTTTATTTTTTGGGGGGGTTTTTTGTTTGTTTTTTTTTTTTTTTTTTTTTGGGGGGGGGGGGGGGTGGGGGGGTTCTTAAATGCAGCTTAGCCATCAGTTTAGGCAGCACAGCCTTCTGCTTGATCATCTGGAAGGGAATGTTAGCAGCAGTGAAATAGGATTAGGAAATTAGAACACCATTGCAAAGTGCAACAAAAAACTGCTCAACAGAAAATGTAATCGTATCACAGAAAACTATATATTCATTTAATTTAGGATAATAGAGATCAGATGCAGTGAGGTCTTTATAGCTCTGTTCATCATAAGAAGTTCTGAGGGTTTGCCTTGTGCTTCCTGGATTCCTTGTGGGGTTATGGACCCTGCTTTATTATGGGATTTGTGTTTTGGTTTCCACTTCCTGTTTTATTTTGTTGTTGGTTGTACTTCCTGTGTTCTCCTCCTGGTGTGTGTTCTCTCCCTCCTTTATTGGCACACCTGTTTCCACTTACCTCATTCCCTCCTCCTAGTTATAAGTCTTCGTCTTCCCTGCACTAGTTGTCGGGTGGTTTTCGTAGCTTCTTGGACTTGTGTTTTTGAGTTTTCGAGTACAGCTTCAACTAAATGAATACTATTCATTTAAAATCACCATCTGCTTTTGTGTCCACACGTCAACCCTGACATTCCTAATGTCTGACGTATAAGGGCTGGGAAGAAGTGAAGAGTCAGACTTTGGCAGGTCTGTTCTTGATAAACATCGCGCAGAGGATTGTGGCAGTAGCAGTGCTAATCTAGGAACTAATGTATCTTGGAAGTAGACAACAAATTTCTACTGTAGCCTTTTATTTTCCACTGCGAGGAGACAGTGTTGCCTTGGATACTCAACGCTACTCTGGGCCTTCCTTCTCTTCTGCTTTGGATGGAAAGCTGTAGAAGAAATGTGGATAGACAGCAGCTTTTCAGAGTGATCAGATATAATGTAAGAAAAAGGATTATTTTGTTTACATGATTACTCAAAAATCTGATAAATCAAGAATTAGATAATTGTCTGATATGAAGTTTGAACACACGAGAATGGATAAATGAAGAGAACACAAAAGTTCGCATCCTGGCTTTAACAGCTCTAAATTGATTTAGTCTAATAACTGTGCAAAAAGAAACATTTACCATAGTATAATAAAAGGCAACTTTTGGTTTTTAATCTCAACTTAATCTAGCAAAATGCTTTATTGTGTTGTTCTTTACCATTAGGAAACCTATGAAGGCAATAAGAAGGAGCTGTCATCACAGACAAAAGGGTGCAGCTGACAAAGCTTGTCCGATCAACTTGTTCCAATTGCCTCCTGCAGTTTTGCTGTCATTACCACACAAAGCATGGCTGTTAACCAGCTGCGCTGCTAAGAATAAAATCACACCTCATTCATTATGTATTGATGCGTTTGAAGAGGCAGCTCAGAGCCTCTTCTCTGTCTTTGTCTCCACTTGAGGCTTCTGTGAGCTTGACTTCCTGCTCTCAGGCTGTCATTGTTATTAGATACGCATCCTGCAGACTGGCAGTTTATTCTGAAGTCTTTGCATGACATTTTTCATTTTTGTACCAACGCTCATAAACTCTTCAGCTCTAGTCAAGGTGCTCAACACAATTCAGACAGTAAACTCACATCATGACCACTACATGAAAACAGAACAAGGCATCACTGTTTCAATCTAACTTCAGGGTGAGATGGTTTCATATTATTACCTAAGAAGTAGTAGAAACATCTCAGTATCGGCTAAAACATTCTTTGTGTTAAGGAACCGTCAACGTCTTTACGCTTTCATTTCAATTAAATATGATTTTTTTGTTTTTATCCTTTTTCTTTTTTAATGTTTGCAGCAACAAAATAAATCCTTCCTGTTGTGTTTATTTTTTATATTTGCTTAAAGTCCCACTCAACTCATCTGTGGATATATTGTAAAAGTGTTCCCAGTGGTCTTTTAATTATGATTGTGTCATTTTTAGCCCATTTTTTTTTAAACCTGCATTTCTAGGAGTTATGTTTCTGCAGAGCGACAGTAGTTCATTAGAAATTTGCCTCTGAGTTGAGGGCGGGACTGTTTGTGGAGCAACACAGCTTCGCTTCTCCGTTGCTGAGAGTTCAGAGCAGCGAGCTTCTGGACCACCCGGCTTATTTCCGGCGTCACAAATGTACACATTTTTTGTCTGTACCTGATTCACAACTATTTAAATAAACACTCAGAGATACAACTTTGAGCCAAATTTTCTTTGTATGTGTCCACAATCATCAGAAAAATGCCACAATACCGGTAAAAACACCAGAAACACGATTTATGTCCAACTCCAGGTCTCATTGGACGGCCGACCTCCAGCTGGTTTTTCAGAAACCTTGCTGTGTTTGCAGCTTATTATCTGGATCAGGTGTGTTCAGCCAATAAGGAGCTTCAACGGCAGGTTGGTTGGAAAGCATGTAGGACACTGGCCCTCGAGGCTTGGAGTTTGACACCTGTGGCCTATATTATGCAAAATCAAATTTTTGATCAGCAAAACACTATTATTTTACATGCACAACATGCACATCCATCTTTGCAAAAGTTCGGATGTTATCGCAGACACCCTACCGAGGCCAGTTCTTTAGAATTACGTCATGAAATATGTCGCACCCACAAGGAGAGAAAGGCGGTGCCTCAGAGATAGAGGCGTAAATCTTCGGGGTAGGAAAAGAGCTTACAAGAATTAATTATATTTCATAAAAAAACTGTTCCTTAGTGTCCCAAAGGTAATGAATTATCACATGTATATAATTTACTCTGAAAGGCTTTAGAAAAGCATCATAAAGGCACGCTCATATGTGTTCTTTCCTTTTTTGTTGTCTGGTTTAGAAATAAATCAGTTCAATCTGCTGGAATGACTTCTCTAAAGTTTTCTGTGCTGAAAAGTTTTAGTCAGATTTAGCTGTGGACTGAAGTTTCAGTTTCATCAATTATCCGAGTTGATCATAACTGTGTGAGCGTAGTTTCCTGCAAAAACCGTTTCGTTTGAAATGTTCATCTGCGAGGAGAAACCAATAGGACCGCAAAGCTCTGTCTTCTTGACTGCATCCCAATCCCAGCATATGCACAGTTTTACAAATGAACACCTGCACATACCAGCTACTCCCTCCCTCCTCTTCCTCCTCCCTATGGAATAGACCTCCTTTTCTGGCAGCCCATTTTTTACCCCTGACTTTTCTAGGTCGTTTCTCCAAATCAGAAGCACACCAGAGACTTTTCTCTTCTCTTCTTCTCCCCTTTTTTTCTCGTCTGCATTATAAGTCATATCTCTGACACAGCTCCCTGCGTCTTTTGGCCTCTTTCTTTGGCCCTATACATCATTAGCCACATTTGCAGCAGTCCCGTGGGAGGGAACCTTTTCGCCACATTATGTTCTTTCCATACTGATGTTATGCTGCTTATTTAGACTAGGAAATTTGTTTTGTGTGCTTTTCTTTCATCTGCTCTCTGCCTTCTCTACACGTGCTCTCCCTCTGAAAGACTCGACACCAGAAAAATGAAGAGCAAATACAGTGAAAGGAGTGAAAAAAGATGAAATAAATTGGAGAACGTAAATAGATGTTGCCATTGCTGTTTCTCAAATCCTTATTACCATCCTTTTCACGATGTTCTTTCAGACATCGCTATATATTCTCTACTAATGGGTCAGGTAAGAAGTCAGACGTCAACCTTTTTGTGTTAACAAAATGGGCAATGAGTGAACAGGACAGCCAAGCCTGACATAGCAAGATGATATCATTAACTGTGTCAAGCATCCATGAGAAGAGGCTAAAACAAAACCAGCAGCGACGACCTGTACAATCATCTGAAGAACAACATAAATTACTTTTTTTGTGTTGTTTATTGATTGCAAAAAAAGAGAACTAAAAACAATAACTCATATGTACATCAGCTGATAGCATTACTGAGTTTACATACATAAAAATGTTGCTAAAAATAGGCCTGGATATGCAGACACCTGCAGACATAAACAAGAAAAAAATCAAACTGTTTGATGTCATGGAAAGTTTGGGGTTTGAGAAATCTCAAAAGCAGGGGACTAGAGTCAGATGGGAGCGACAATTTGAGAGATGATGTAGGTCACAAGGCCATTGTGTAAAGCAGCGTCCTGCAGAATCCTGCTCACAAGAGGAAAAGCATCCCAAAGGCCACCTCAGTGCACAGAAAGAGATGTCACATGTCTGCATGTGTTTGTATTATGGGCATGTGCCATATTTATCCAGCTAATATGTAAAAGGAAGCTTACATTATAAGCTATTCTGTACAATTAGAACTATATTACAAAAAAACATTGTCATAACAAAGAGCTGTCTTCTGCTTCAACAACGTGTGAATGTCCCTCATTACATATACTTTGTAAATTTATGGTAAATGGCGTACTTATATAGCACATTACCACATTCTTAGAATGACAAAAGCGCTTTGCAGTCCCAGTTCCATTCACATGCACAAACACATTTACTGGCTGATGGCGACTCCACTGCCGAACCCTGGCACAAACCTATAACCACCAGCGATGTGGGGTTCAGTGTCAAGAACACTTCAACACACTGTAGGCATGCAGAGCAGGAATCGAACCTGCGATCTCCCAATCAGAGGTTGACCGCTCTACCTCTGCACCACGTTATGTAACATTCATGTAAAGTATGTATCATATAAAGTATTGTATCCTTTTTAGATTTCATTTCTTTTGGCTCTTTTCAATGTACAACTCTGTTGGCGTTCCAGCAAGGCAAGTTCCCCTTTTCAAACTGAAAAAGTTATTCTTAAACCTTTGAAAAAAACCTTTGTCTATGAAGTTGTAATCATCACTGGTTTTCTGTTAGGTTAAAAAAATGTGAATACAATAATTTTTTTTGGGAAAGAACCTTAAAATTTAGCTAAACTATTTTTAAACAACTTATTGGATTGTGATTTGGCTGACTTTGACTTTATTTCACTAATGTAAAATCTGCCTTAACTTGTTCTGTTAATCTGATTAAAAGATTAGATTCAAATCTGCTTTTTTACCTTTCTGCTTTCCTAGCATTATATTTTATGTCTAAATAGAAATCTAACAAGATTTAGATGCTTTGTCATTTGTTCAGTTCTATAAAACCTCCAACTACATCTTCTAGAGGCGGCCATTGCATGTTTCCAGATCCTTCTGCTTTAGCAACACAAGTAAAATATTTAAAAGATTTTGATCACCATCTAAGGTTTTATTTCATGTTTTCAATAAAGCACAGAAAAAAAATCCAGAGAGAAACGGAAGGAAACCACAGAACCCCCAGTGATGACCTTACTCTCGTTTTTCTCTCCAATGAGATGGATTCAGACACTTGTCTAGGCCAGACAGAACAAAAAAATGGACAAATTGATGAGTGGCTGAATGAACATTCACTCTGTTTTCGTGGTGCTGTGGAAGCGATGTCTCTCAGCAGCCTGTCTGTCACTTGCCAATCTGACACCTGAGCTGCTAGATAACACATACAGAAGGCTGCGTGAGTAATCCTCAGCGGGATGTATGTTGTATTCAGTCTTATAATGTTCATCTTACACAAGAAAAAACATCCAAAACCTGCAATTTTAGAGTAAAACCTATTCTTACTTGATGCAAAATGAATTTTTAAGAACGGCCTCAAGACTGTTTTAGTGTCAGCAGGAAACATACTGTTTAGTACATTCTGTTTGTGTTGTGCAAAAAATGCCTGTACATTGCTGCTACAGTCACATTTCCCATCTTGGGATCAGTTAATGACCCACACGGATGACAGTTTTGTTTTTTGGTGTTTTTAACATGTTCTTGTGTAATTTTTCTGATGATGGAGGATAGTTAAAAAGAAAATTAAGCTCAGAATAACTTCTGAATATGTAGATGCTGGGAATCAGAAGCAGACGGGAAATTGCTGTTTGAAAAAGATTGTAGTATTACTGTAAAACAATAGACTCAACAAGCCACAAGCTCCCTTCTGATGCGCCCACTTGTAAATACATAGATCCGTGTACGTCTTCGTCCGAGCTGGCATCTGGCTTAAAACTGTGCAGCTGGATAGTTCCGGCTTTGCTCACTTTTTTTGTAACAACTGTAATGTTAGGTTGGAGATGTGAGGAGTTGGAAGGCAGCAGGAGAGCGTGTTAACAGACAGCACAGTTATGGGTGACAGAAAGAGGGGGTGAGAGTTGCTGTGTGCCAACAGTCCCGCCTACAACTCAGAGACAAAGTCCTACTGAACTCCTGCTGCTCTGCAGAAACTATGTCCAAGAAAACAACACAGTTTTTATCAAATCATTATTTTGTTTAGAAATGGCAAGGTCGTACTTAAAAGACCACTGAGAACACTTTAACATTAGATCAAAAAAGGATCGGAGTGGGACCTTAACATTTTTTGTCTTATCTTTAAAGGTGGATTTTCTTCAAGGAAATGATACAAAGTGTTGGACTGAGGGTGAAATTTGGTCCAGATTGAGTCCTGAACTTTGCATTTGGTCTGTATTCAGACTGTCATAAAGCGGCCTTCCCCGTTTTAAACCAAAGATTGTAAAAAAACAAAAAAAAAACTCGTGACTAAAGATCGCTTCACTCATTGGCCAGTAAAAATGAGGGCGGAGCAAAGCAATGAGATAAAGAATAATGGATGCCCTGCCCTTTGAAATACTTGTTCCCATAGTTAGGTAAGATGATAAGTGTTTATGACATCTAGATAGTAGGAAAAAAGATGGGTCCTAGAGTGACTCCAAACCAAATCCAATGTTCAGGACTGGGTCTGGACCAACAGACTTTACCAGTCTGAATACACCCTTAGACTGGAGCACCATTAATTCATTGTTTTGTGGTGTTTTTTTTTACTGCATTCATTTCTATGATGAAGGCCGTTCATCTGCCCATTTGACAAACCCAGATGTCCAATGCAAATATTATTTTTGCACCAGCTGTTAACGAGATTCACATCTAATTCAGTGTCTGGAGGGACCACATGTGCTGAAGTGTAAAGTTTGCTTTGTCACATGGATCAACAAGGAATCTGTACAGGCTGGAACAGTCCCTTATTTAGTCGTGACTTCTCTGCAACAACACCACCAAAGGCTGGTGGCAGTATTAGTTCTTTTGCCGTAACTTGACCTCAGGTTACACGCTAACATTAGTGTAAAAGACGTTTCACGGAGATGAAATAAGTCTCCAAGTCACATTTTAATTTGTAGCTGTCTTATAATATTAAGCATGTCACATGGCTCCCTGCTAGTGCTTGTTTCTAAAACACTGTCTTTGTACTGGATAACCATAGATCCCTACTGCAATGGACGATTGTTAAATGCTGTTTTTACAAGTCTAACCTCCTAACCGCCCATAACATCCCTAACAGATACAGAGAAACTGGAGAAGTCTCCATGCATTTGGGACAAGGTTGATGAGCTTCATTGGATGCCTGTTGCCCTGAGGTCATTAGACAACAGTGCATTACTCATCAGCATAATTGTGTCAATGACATGACTAAACAGGCAGAGGTAAACAAGTCTGGAGAAGCAGACGTTTGACATGCAAATCAGAATAAAAGGGAAAAAAAAATCATGAGGATCTAACCTGCTAGTGTGAATGCCTCTTTAATGGCCAAAAAAAAGGTAAAGCTGTGTAAAATAACCTGATATTTGGGACAATTTTGTCAGAGAAATGTTGAGAAAGACAAGAGGAGTGACAGAATTAACCTGCAATCACGCCTCTATTTAGCTACAGTCAGCAACAATCAGAAGCCATATTAACATTTAATTAGTCTAAGAGCCACAAACCAGCGCCTGCCGCTCCGCTCTGATTACCTCATCTCTGCATAATTGTGGCTGAGTTTAGTATTCACACTGTTGTGAATTAGTTTTTATTGAAAAAAAAAGCTACTGACAGCCAGAGTGTTTGGGCAGCATGGGTCAAAGTAAGTACAATCTCTGCTTTGTTCAGTCTTTCTCTGGACAGCAGTTTAAGTTGGCCTAATAGATTAACACCTGGTAGATCACTCTTTTTTTATTATTTCTCATCATTGAACTATAATACGATTCAGATTTGTGCTTCTGATGCACATGGAAGCACTATGATTTCTTTTATAACTGTTATGCTTTATGTTACTATCCTCCTGCATGAATTTACAGTTTTTTAGCTTTAGCTACTGGACAGATGGCCTCAAGTTTGTCTGCAGTTTAACTGGGAAAACAAAAGACACAAAGAGTTGGCTTCAAAACGAGCTCTAAAATTAGCTCTCCATGTTCAAATGTGAATGATTGCTATTGTGCGGCGTGATGATGGACTGAACACTCACTCGCAGTATTGGTATGGGTATCAAGCAAGCCCTGATGACCAATTCTAGCAGAGCAAGTATGCATGCCAAAACCTGCAATTGCACACATCTATCCAAATTCTTTCCGTCGATTTGAACAGGAAAGATAATCTACTACTGCAGTTTTCCCATTTAGGATTAGTGAGAGAGGAAATCAGGAGTAATGTAATGCAGCAACATTGCAAGTCCAGATCAAAGAGCTTTACGTCAGCACAGGCTTCAAATTTGAGAAAAAGCTAGATTCTGACTTAACAGAATTGAAGATAAACATGGACTCTCACACAGACAGTCTTTGTTGTTCGCGTGCAATGGGACCGAGATTAAACTCAGACTATTAGAGGCCATAGTTTACTGATTATTAAAGTGACATGGGTTTTCTAGACCTTGACGTTCAGTGAGTCCAACATGTAAAGGCTTCAACTGCATAGACTCCGACTTTGATAGAAAAGAAACCACTTAAAAGGTAGGTGCAATTTTCTAAAAATGGATAAGGTTCTTGTCAGAACTTCAAAGAGTCTTAGTGTGTCAACATTTTCTCCGTTGGTGATTTTATCAACACCAGATATGATTCTGTTCCCATCCAAGTAAACAATAAAGCCAACCCGATCTTACTCTGTTTCATCAAGCTTGAAAGCTATTTTAAACAACTGTTTTAGTTTAAATGTGTTGTTACAAGAGTTACATCAATTCACTTTTAAACAAAACTCTAGAACTACGTTTATATCGGCCTTGGCAATGCACATTGTAGTGCCCATTTAAAATAAAAGGTCCAAGTAAATGCGAGTGAACGCACTTTTCGGGCTTCTGCATTCAAAACTCTCGCATTCACGCCTAGCTGCACAGTTTCTATGACTTTTAGGCTCTACGCACAAAACACATGGCCATTGAACAAGCATTAAAATGTAAACCAGGTTGAACTTTATCCAATCAAGGACTCAAATTTGGTAGTGAGGTATAGATGGCGTTCCCTTTCATTCATGGAAGTGCCAATCGTTTGAAAATTAATCATAGAAGAGAAATTAATAATTGCAGTTTGTGCCTAGACTCAATTATATGATACTGAGTCTTTCAGATATCGGAAAGAGCTTTGAAAGAAAAGGCCTGGAACAAGATTCACGAGATTAGCACCGCATTGACATTTCACACCAAGCCTCTTCCATCTGTAAACAGTAGAAAAAGAACAAGAAGAAGAAGCCCCGTCCTGCTTGTCCTGTGTGCACCCTGTGGGCTAAATGCACGTTCAAAAAAGAGAGTTTAGTGTGTTCTTGAATGCACATCATATACCCAGTGTGTCCATAGCATTGCATTTAGTGGCATTAGTTTTGCACTACAAGACCAGATTTTTTGTCTTGTGGCCTACATCTTATGAAACAGATCCATCCCTGATCGTACAGTTTTTTGTGAGTACGTGTGCATGCATAAGTGTTTTCTGGTTCTGACTTACCACCATCATCCTCGTCGAAAGAGTTCATACATGGAAAGTAGATGGCAAGAGCCTCAAAGGACGCCGACAGGCTGATCCGGCTCTGCGACCTCTCCATGTAGAGGCCGGACGTCGGGCCCGGGTCGGCCGGCTTGGCCAAGCGCGGCTGGGCATTCTTCACGCGAAGTACGGCTCGCGGCGTCTTGGACGGCTAAGAGCTGCCCCCCACGGCAGATCCACCACACCCCGGAAAAGAAGAGTCAAGCAAGAGCCAGGGGACCTTCACACCGACTGGTGCAGAAAGTCACTCACACAAGTGGCGGTAACAGAAAGGCTCTGATATTCTTTTTTTCTGGGTCAAACAAGACTTAAGATGCACCATGGGTGCAAAAAACCTCTTAGAATCAAGAAAAAAAACAAACTTTTTTGGTTATGCTCTCTTTTACCTCTAAACTTTTTTAACAGCCATGTGCCATATGGTTGAATCTCTTGGTTCCTGCCGCCTCCTTGTTTCGTTGTCCTCTTTCTGCTCGTTAAAGTCAAATAGAAACACTGGTAGATCTTACCTTCTTGATAAACCTATTAAGCCTATTCCTGCAATTTGACCCAAAAAGAAAATCCTCCAAAAAAAAAAAACTCTCCACGCACGCAGCTGGTCAATCGGATGTCCTTACTCTGCTATGCTTTCATAGCTCAAGCACTTTGTGTTCTTCAGCTTCCCTTGAAAGAAGAACTATGGGAGGAGATGCTTTTGGTCGAGCTGATGTTCACGCCCAGCGCGAGCCGTGTTGCTTCTCAAACAAATTAAAGAATTTTTATCCCGTCAGTCAGTCAATGCTTCCCCCAGCTCTGGGCAACACTTTTATTTGAAGCGCAGCAACTGTCAGAGATTCCAGATGCTGCAGATGTTTCCAGTGAGCTCCAAAACCCCAGCTCAGCAGGGCTGATGTCAGTTTCAACATCTGCACCTTTAGACCAATCTGTTGCTTCTGTTTTGAACCCGTCTCACAGTTGTCAGCTGCTGTTGGTGGAATTATTGGTTAGGTTGCACCCCTCCTATCGGGGTTTGCCGTTTTCCCGTCTCCGTCACCCTTGTGTTGCGCCGCTGCCGCGTCGATGCTCTGCTGTCTGCTCCTCAAAGGACGGAGCGAGAGATGGAGGGAGGGAAAGGGAGGAAGAAGCTGCGCTGCTGAACGACTCATTCACTGCCTAGCAGCTCAGACAGACGAAAGAGGAAAGAGGGAGGGCAGAGGATGGGAGGAGGAGAGAAGCAGAAGGGAGAGGGAGCAGTTGTTGCCGGCAGTCGCACCAATAAAAAGCTGGGAGGGGGATTCTGGGCGTGGCTTAGTGTCAGTGGAGGTGATGAAGGGCATACAAGTTTATACAGTTGCTCTCTTTCTCTGTCTCCTCGTACTGTGTCACAAACCTTTGTGTTGAAAGAAAATGTCACAAATAAAACCCAGAAGAAGTGCTTCAGGGATGTGACATTTAGGCAGAACGCAGTAAAAAAAAAAAAAAAGCACTGCAAACAGCATCATCTTCTGTCTTATCAGAGCACGCCTTAAGACAAATAACACAAGAGGTTTGTGTTTGGTAGATTCATTTTGTGTAACATTGCTTCATTGGAACAATACACTGTTGAACGCCTGTTTATTTGCCTTTTAAATGCCTCAAATTTGTTAGTAAAAATGTGTATTTGTTGGATGAACAGCAAAGCTCAGTATGTGGGTTGTACCGATAAGCAATTTGTCAAATCTTTTTGTTAATGGCTAAAGCTATTAGACCTGCAGAGACGTCTCATTTTAATGTTAAATTAATGTGCAGGCATGTTGGGAGGTCATGTAGCGCGTTTTGAGCATCAGGCACGGCGGTCTGGCAGCAGAGCGTTTTACACATCAGATCACATTGCATTGTGATTTGCTATGCCTGGCATCGCGTTGTGTTGCGTTGCATCATGTTGGTTGTGAAGCATCACATTGCTTTATGTCATGTTCTGTTGGGTCCAGTTTTGTTGGGTAACGTTGTTTGCATTGCATGACGTTAAATTACTTTGCATGGCTTCACATTGGTAACATTGCGTCCTGTTTGGTTGGATCACGTTGCTTTGGATCACAAGACATTTGTGATTGTTCGTCACGGCATGAGGTGAACTTTGGCAAAGAATCCACATTGCGTCAACCAATCAGGGACTCAGCTTTGGCCCATGACATGTTGATGACACAATCAGTGGGGGGAGTTCAAAACCAACTTGGAGGAGAATCTGATTGTTCTCCTCCTGTACTCTATGATATTTTACTTGCATGGAGACAATAGTAACTCTCAGAGACAGAAGTACCATTGAAAATTCTGAAGATTCTCCAGCCCCCACAGTAAATGGAGAACCTCAACAAACTGGGAGAGTCTCTGACTGATCTCATGAACTCAGACATGGAGACGTGATTACTGAAGCTTTTGTAGAGCTCTCCAAAATAAATAAAACTCATTTCTCAACATCATCCTTGTCTTCGATGCATTAACTGTGTATAAGATATGCAAAAATACAGTTAATGCTTCCATGTAGCGATGAATCTGAACACTTTTATCAGTTAACTAAGTCAAATATTTTCAAAATACTAAAACTCCTGCAATTCAAATTTGTTAATCAAGTTTTTTACACCAAATTGTAAACAACAACTGTTTTTTAATTCCTTTTTTTGTTGTTCAGAATTCTTCTATTTATAAGTGCTAGTTTACCAAGAAACAATAATAATCAGATGTAAACATGTCCTCAATGCAGTTTCAGTGATCAGAACTTCTTAGGTTCTTTCACAACAAGCAAGCCAGTGAAGATGCTTGATGTAAAATATTCCAGCATCTAGATAACCTACATTTTATGAAAATGATTAACAATTGAAATTGTCATGATATGTTTTACTGCCAGCATTTGATACCTTTTCTTCTTTGCTTTACTTTAAAACTTAATTTAAAAACTATCTTATTTCATCTTCCTTTCTTGTCTTCTTTGTTTTAGGCTCCATGTTCAATCCCTTTTTTTTTTTTTTTGCATTTCCTGAGTGCGTCTGGTGAATCTGCGTTTGGGTCCTCTCCAGCACCACACACTGACAGGATCAGTGACTGCAGCCACCATCCTGCCAATGATGCCATATGTCTCATCTTTTATCTGTCCTGCATAGCTGAGCCAAACCATGGTTTTAGATGAAATAAACATCATTTCAGCATATTCTTTTTCTGACTTGAGTCAAAGTAAGAATCTCTAAAGACTTTTTCTGTCCAAACACTCTCAATATTTATAAACTCAGCAAGTGTTAAAATTTAGCTTATGAAAAACAAAGAACAACATATTTGAAAAAATGTTTTTAAAATGTCCCTAAAACACAGTGTCAAAATTGGAAACTTTCAGTAATCCAGTTTTTATTGCTTTGTAAATTATTATTATTATTTACAATTTTCTACACAACAGAGAAAAAGCTTTGATTGTGCAAATAAAATAAACAATGTTTTCTTAAACAGAGTTTCTTGTAAAGCTTTTAACATTACTGATGACACGATTAGGGTGTTTTTTTGTCTATTTATTCTTTATCCTACATTTTTAAACAGAACAAATTTTTTATCTTTATTGTGAACTAATCCTTTTATGATCCTCCTGCCCTCTTCCCACATATACCCTTAATGTTTTTTCATCAAACTCCAATGTTTATAGACATATTTAAACATTGGGCATTGAATCTCTAACATTATTCATGGTTTCTTAACGGAAAAAAAGCCTGAGGCGGGTCAGACATGTTTTGTATACATTGAAATAATGGAAAACTGGAAAACAAGTGACTGACCCACACAAACATAAACAGTTATATATATATATATATATATATATATATATATATATATAGAATAGCAACAAAGGTTTAAAAAAGTTAGTGAAAAAGTCAGCGTAAAAAGTGCTACCTCTGGTTATCAGTCTCTAGTGGTCATTTGATGAACATGTAAACATGTAAACACATGTAAACAGTCCCACCCCAACTGCTTTATCACAGTTAGAAATCTTGTGACATCGATAGAAGATACCCCCTCCCCCTTTGGAAAAAATGGTAAAATTACAAAAACATAACCGTTTTACTAATTAGGAACTCTAAAATGGAAAATGTAGACATCTTTATGAAATATTTAATTACAGCAAAATCTTAAGTTCGTCTATTTATTTTCTGAAGTCGTCCAATTCCTTGTTGCTGGAGCCTGTTCCAACTACTGTTGTACGAATGTGCAGTATACCCTCAACAAGTTGCCAATCAATCACTGGGACACACAATCACACACATGTTCACACATAAGGCCAATTTAGAGTCACCAGTTTACATGTGATGTGTATTTTTGGACTGTTGGAGGAAGCCGGAGTGCCCAGAGAAAACCCACACATGTACTGTGAGGACAGAAAGGTCCTAGCTGGGATTTGAACCAGATTCTTCTCTCTCTGAGTTAAAAAATTAAAGGCCTTTATAAACAGCAGCACACTTCCTACCCAATCAGATCAGCTCTTTGATAACTTTTATTTGCTTTTCGATTAACTCACACTGTTTAACACTTGCAACAAACAACTGCTGCTAATTCGGCTTTTTGCTGCCAAGCAGAAATAGATTATAAGACAATGGTTTTCTTTCAAAGGCGAGGAGACAACTACATCCAGTAACAAATATCTGTGACTGCAGCCTGCTGTTAAAGAAAAGAGTGTTGCATGAACTGGTTTCAGCAGTGTATTATAAGTACTCTGGAAGTAGCTGGGAACAACCAAAATGGCAAATACATTTAGGTATAAACAACAAACAGATTGCACAGAACACCCCCCCTCCTGCAAGAATCTCTCTTTCTTTTTTTTTCTTTTTTTGTCCCATCTTTCCTCCCTCCACCAGCCTTTGATTACATACTCTGCTCTGCTGACCTGCAGTTCTTTGTGTTGCTTTTTGCACAGCTCAAAGACAAAGAGGAAGCAGAAAAGGCAAAGTAATCAGCATGGTTTCCCCGTGCTCCATCCATCTCTGTACCTACATAGACAGAAGCCAGAGGGCTACACATCAACAGAAACACACACAACAAATGCAGAGTTTCACATGTGTTCAAGGATGGAAAGTGGTGAGACGTTGTTTCTGTGTACAACAAACACGGCTGCAAACATGCATGCAGGCAACATTTGGCAGAAATGATCGACAAATTTATGCATGAGTTCATGTCAGTCAGACAGATGACTGGACCGACAACAGTGACTTACTAATAAATCACAGTGCATTTAGGAAAATGCCAACAGAGGCAAGTTTGATGTAAAAAGCTCCAGTAAGCACAGCGTTGGCACAAAAAAAGATAAGTGCAAAAAGCTCCTCATGACAACAATAAATTGGTTTTCAACTTTTCATAAAGACAAAATTGAAAACTAAGTACAAATTTTAGTTGATGGCACGTTGAGCATTAAGAAAAGATACAGTAAATAACAAACTACAAGGTGTTGGTATTGTTTTTTGCCTAGATAAATGACTGCTGACATATTTAAAGGTCACTGATATCCTGGTCCCACAAAACATTGAGAAAGAGCAGGCGTTGGCCAAAACTGATCGTCTTTGAACTGTTGCATAATTAGGGAGATCCTGATGTGAGCACTTTCTTGTTTTTATCCTTCTCAA
Source organism: Oryzias celebensis (assembly GCA_014656515.1). Taxonomy (NCBI): domain Eukaryota; kingdom Metazoa; phylum Chordata; class Actinopteri; order Beloniformes; family Adrianichthyidae; genus Oryzias; species Oryzias celebensis. The sequence continues at coordinate 13,399,534 of BNCR01000005.1, forward strand.
CAATCAGCTGAATTAAACTGGTTCATACATTTTTGCTTATATAGATAATTCAAAACCATTGCACAAATTGCAATTAAGGACCCCACTCCAATGAGATGCGTGTTGTTTGTGTTTTACCTTGTTCTTGTGGTATTTTTCTCATGATGAAGGACTTATGTCAAGAAAATTCGGCTCAAAATTACACTTCTTAATATTTATTTAATCAAACTTTTGTGAATTAGGAGCAGATGAAAAAATGTCATTGGAAAAAGCTTGCAGATGTGATGTAGAAGCATTGACTGTATATAAAGAGGTGGACTGAGTGACCCCTCCTCCAACAATTCCAAAAAGCTAAAATGTCAAAGACTTCTATTAAGAAATAAACAGCTATAAGCCGGTCATTGTCTTTGCCAGAATAACCCTTCCTACTCTACTACATCCTTTAATATGTTCAGTCTAACCCATTTTTTTCAGTATATTTTTGCTGTAGCTGAAGATATTCAAGTTAGAAACTGACTAATCAGATGCCTCAATAAAAGCAGGTGGCCTCGGGTTGAGCGTTTGAAGGATACGATTGACAGATTCTCCTGAGCCCACTTTCAGTGGTAGGAGTGTGGCCTTCTAACATGCTCACTACTGATTGATCGGTTGGTTGATTGATTGATTGATTGATTGATTGATGAGGACGTCTGGTTCTAATATGCCGACGGATGTATTGCAGAAAAATGGCGACTGAATTGATTTAATTTGCTTGGAAACAGATGTAGGTCATTTTCTATGGGTAATGTCTCACTCGCTCTGTCCAGTTCTCTATATAAAGTCGATGCATAGAAGCTACAGTCACCCATAAGCTCCCTGCTCCGCTCCATTCTGATTCATCCACTTGCAGACAAATGGATCCTTGTATGCATTTCCCTTGTCTCAACTGGCATCTGGCTCAAAACTGTACGCCTTGATAGCTCCAATATTGCTCACTATTTTTGTTGCTCCGGTAATGTTAGGTTGAGGTTGTGAGGGGCTGTAAGCAGGAGAGCATGTAAACACATGGATGGTGGATAGTGTGGGAAAGCTTATATATGGCATGGTCATAACTTTCTAAGGAACTACCACTGCCGCTCTGCAGAAACTATGTCCAAGGAGACAACACAGGTTTTTTTTTTTGTTGTTTTGGCTGAAAACAGCACAATCCAAGTTAAGACATTTAATAGATCACTAGATAATTGGAGTGAGGCTTTAAACATGTGAGAAAGAAACTGACTTAATGAAATAATAAACAAACCCATGATTAGTCATCTTTTATGGATAAATAAAAAATATTACTTCATACGACACACAGAGGTTGTTCTTACAGCCATTAGTTAACCAATCATCAGTTTTTCTTTTTAAGTGCATAATGTCCGACAAGTCAGTGTCTCTTATGAAAATCAAAAAAGCTGTGTGGATCAGGGCTTATTTATTACAAAGACAAAGCAGCTTTATCTGCAGTTCTTACTGGCTGCAGATTTAAGTAAATTTTGTGCCTTTAGTCTGTTTTCTTTAGCCTGGTGAACTTATGACTGAGTCCTTCTCTGCCTACTTTTAACCCACAATCTGCATATTCCATCAATAATCCTGTGGGGTTTTTTTAGGTTAGAGTGAGCTGTGACGCACGATCCTGCGTTAGTGAGGGTTCTTGCATAATTTATTATACGTTCTTGGTTCATCTCTCACAGTCACCTTCAACAAAACAAGATTCCAGCAAGTGGTCATCATCCGCCCTATCGGTCCTTTGCAGATGGACTGTTAGAATGGCTCTAATACCTACAGTCTTTTCTTTGTGTACTAAAGGTAGACATTTACTCTGTACTCTGTGTTCTCTTATCTTGTAGTGCTCTGCATAAACTGTGACCAGCGAAGTGCACTGCCATCATGTTGACAGGTCTATCGGCCACACGCTGCAGAGCATGCTGTCCAAGCACAACATATCACAGGAGCGCTGACCTTTCACTACCACCACCTACCTTCCAGTCTGTCTTCACCTTTTTCTGTTGCGGCTTGTCTCTGGATATTTTCATTCGTTCTTCTGTTTGTGTCTCTTTCATCCGTTTTTCTGGGGTTTTTTTTACCGTAATTATATTTTTTTAGTTTGTGTTTTCCCAGTACATTAGTATTTATTTGTAGCACACACCTAAGCACACACCTATTTAGGTTAGGGTTAGGGTCAATTTAGCAATTTCCCCCATATGAGTTAAGGAGAGGATGCTGGTCACTGCTGCTTGTGAAGCTGAAAGAAATAATACAGGAAACGATGCAGGAAACGTTTAACATGGCATCATCTGACCAACTTTTCCAAGGGGAAGCCAAATATAATTTCTCAATTTTATTTATTTGCTTTTGTTGCATTAAGTGGCCGTACATTGATGTTATTTATATTTGTTTTTGTTTTTACTTTTCCTTTAGAGGAGCAGTGTCAGAATCCAGGCCTCGAGAGCCGGGTGTCCTACATGTTTTTCAACTAACCTGCCACTGAAGCTTTAGAATGTCCAAACACATCTGATCTAGATAAGACAGTAAATCTGGAAAACCAGCAGGAGACCAGCCCTCAGTTTGACACCCCTGACTTAGGGACTAACCCTAATGTTCAGTCTCCTTTGCAGTTTTTGTGAAAGGTTTTGACTATTCCCCAGGTTTGTCAAATAGTTTGGTGACTTGATTCCCCTTGTTGGGTCGCTTTAGTTCTGTTGGCTGGTCAGTTCAATTCGTTCAGTTAAAGTTTAGCTAATTGCCTGTGTTTGTTCTATTACTTTAGAGCTCATTTAAGGGTCCAGTTTGCATATTTTCTACTTTTCTATGTTGATCAATTTTCTGTTGTCCTCATTAGGCTGACTGATCTTTCACAGTGCCACAGGTTTAAAAATATAAATAAAAAATATTTAAAACAGACATTCAAGCAAAATACTAATAAAAAGAAAAAAACAATTGTCAATACTTTTAAAAATTTTTTTTAAATTTGTCTTTAGTGTTTTTTTTAAGTCTTTTTTGTTCTCAAAGGTTCATACTTTTTTACCTGCTACTGGTCAGGACAATATTTTGGTCAGACCGCAGGTTTGTAAGCTTGAAACAGTAACTTTATTCATAAATATTTAAATTCACCAAAACTTTTTGTTTTTCAGTTTTTTAGAAGTTTAAGCTAATTACAGGAGGGCAGAAGGACACTGTGTGTGCCTTGAATGTCTCTTAAAAAGTGTATTTTTAAACAGCAGGAAGATCCTGGATCTTAACTTTGTGGTCATTTCTTTACTCCTGAAAGCTAAACACAACACTCCATGTGAAAGCTTGATCTCACACAACTCCCTTTTTTTTTAAATGATCCCTAACAACACTCAATCATAGAAATAAATACAAAATAAAACTCAAAGGTCGTTTGCCTCACAGATTCATGCAAATCATAGGCTGCCATGTATTCCCAGATGTAAGTTCACAGATAAAGCAGTAACGCTGGACTCTTATGCAATTACAAGGACAAGTGCACACATATAGAGAAGACACAAAGAGATTCGGAGGAGCTGTAAATTGTGTTACCTGTGAGTGTTTGTGTCGAGCCATCGGAGCTGTGGATGTGTGCAGCTGCGAGAGTGTTCATGTGTGTGTTCTAGTGGGCATGAAGATTTAAAGGTGACATTGATTTGTCTTTGAAGCGTTTCGCCTCACGTGGTTCTGCCTTCATGCCTGTATCCCCCTCTCTAGTTGTCCTCACGTTTTCGTTTAATTTCGTTTCTTCTTTTCCCTCCTAGCAATTTTTTAAATCTCCAATCAGCCTGTCTGTCCTCTATTTCCTCTCTCTTCACCAAACATTCTGTTGTTCCTCCATTTCTCTCACGTTAAAGTGGTAGTTATTGATCTATCCATAAAAATAATACAAACCAATTCAAACATTTAAATAAAAAATATACAGTATAATAACTAAATGAATAGAACATTCATTGAAAATGATTCATTTTAAGGTTCTACTTATCTAACTTATCTAACCCTAACCTTATTAGACTCACTTCATACTTGTGTTCTTTACCCTCTTCCTGTAGCCTCCTTCCTCAGCTTGACAGTGTCTCTCACTCATGGATATAACAAAAGCTCTTCCTATAGTAGCCGTTGAAGTCTCACTCTGATCCTCTTTTGATTTATTTCAAAAGTCTTCCCAGTGTTTTTATTTAATTATGATTCTGTCGTTTTTAGCCAAAATGTTTTTTTTTTTAAATTGTGTTATGGGTTATGAGTTATCCCATCATCATCTTTTTACATTCTCTCCCACTAGCTTACAGCCCCTCATAACCTCAAGCTAGCACTTTTAGCGGTTTAGGGGCAGATGCCAGCTAGGACGTGGAAAAGACATGTCATCTACGAGTGGATGCATCCGAATGGAGCAAAGCAGGAAGCCTGTAGCTTGCTGTTGGAGGTTCTATACCACACCTATAATCTTTTTCAAATGGCATTTTTTCGTCTACTCCTGATTCACAATGATTTGAATAAAGAAATACTCAGAAATGCAATTTTAAGCGTAACTGTCTTCATACATGTCTTCCATCATCAGAGAAATACCACAGGAAAATGGTAAAAACACAATTTTCACCAGAGTGGATCTATCTATCTGTCTGCCTGTCTGTCTGTCTAACTATAGGCTCTTCCGTGAGATGTTCCCGGCAAATCAGTACTAGTTTTTTGGCTGTACTGGGTCTTTCCAGCAATCATCTGTAGTTTTAGTTGGTTAGAACAAAAGGCTGGAAGACCAATGTCATCACTACAAAGTCATTCATCAGACAAACACTCCCTGTATACCAGATGTTTTCATTTTTGGACATCCTTATGTTTAAACAGGGTGTTGAATATTGACAAGCTGCCCAAAGGGTTAAAAACAAAGCAACTCAAGCTCAGATCAAGAAGGTCATTCCTTCAAATAATCCCTCCCCCATTTCACTGTCATATATTGTGTCAGCATGAAAGTCCTGCAAATGAAAAAAATGAGTCCTGCAACACCTCTCCAATGACTCCAAAACGGCTAAACTGACTTTAGGTGCATAGATTCAAATGACAGCTAAGACCCATTCCCCAACCTCATGGTGTAGGCAGGCAATATAGTCAGACTGGGGTACCACAATTCATCCTGCACCCACTTGTTGCCTCTCACCATGACAAATTAGAAACAACAAGGGCCAACTCTTCTGGAGAAGACTGCTGCAAGCAAAGCTGCGAGTCAAGGTGAAATTAACAACGTCTCCACAATCCCTCACAGCTTCAGCCTCTCAACTCTGCTTTATTAGGATGGCATGGAAAGAAAAAACTGACTAATATCCATTCCTTTTATTGTATTTTGACCAAAAATAAGTTTATGAATTGATGGCAAACCTAACAAAGGGTGAAAAATACCAGGATATGTTTTGTATTTATTGTCATTCTTCGTTACCTAATTGATTAATTTCCATTTATCAAAATTTTAGCTGCTACTTAAATTGTGTGCTTTGTTTTATAGTTATAGCAACAAAGAAACCAAAGTCGGTGCTTTTGCTAAAAAACAAAGCAGCATTTGAGAGCAGCTGGCTCCCTCTGCAAGCTGACTAATGGCATAACCACTCATTTGACAGATGCTGTTCAGCTGGCCAGCCACACGAGTACATTCACACTTCCCATTTGTAAAAACACCAGATCACTAAATGTAAGAAAATAACCACAAAACATTGATATGAAGTATTTCATTTTTTTAAAAAAGGAAACAAATGTGTGCTTCTGTTGACACTTTTTTCTAAACAGTGCTTGTGTAGGAAGCTTTTCACTGTTTGGAGATCAAAACACAGACGCCACACAGCCTGTTAAATAGCGATTACCTACGCATATGCTAGGTTTTTGCAGTCAGTCATCTTTTAAGATTCTTCTTCACATACTTGTTTTGCTTGTAATCCAATGAAACAGGAAAAAATAACGAAAACAATATTTTGATTTACCTGAACTAGTCTATGCAGGGCCAGCCCTGGGCATAGGCGACCTAGGCGGCTGCCTAGGGCTGTAGCCAATGTTAGTGCTTCTTTACAACCCTAAGGATGGAAAAAGCAGCAAAACAAGCCCTCAAGGACAGCTTTAGGGTCAAAAAAAGGAAGAAAGAGGACAAAACTGGCTCAAAGCAGAGGTTTGTCTGTTTAATTTACATTTAACTGCGTGGAAATTCACCCCCCTCCCCTGCATTTCGGTCAAAAAATACTCTCGTTTTTGGTGGAAAAAGACAAAATAACTGGAGGTTCTATTTTTTTTTTTTTTTTTCTATCTTTAACAACCGAGATCTTTAAACTTGGAAATGCCTCTTTTAAGACCCACTATGTAGAGCTGCATAACTATCATGGTAGCACAGCAGTAATGTATCCCAATCTCTAATCTGGAAGAAAATTGCCAGCTCGAGCCAGCTCAAGCCAGCTCGAGCCCTGCTTGGAGAGTGATTTTTTATTTTTATTTTTATTTTTTTACAATAATCACAACTTTAAATTTAAGTTTTGAGAGTTCAAATTTATAAATTCTTATTGCAACATATTCCAAGCAGGTACTTTGTGGGGGTGGTGGGATAACAAAAATCTTTCTTCGCCTAGGGCGCAATGCAGCCCAGGGCCGGGTCTGAGTCTATGTAAACATGGACATGGTCATTGGAAGTGGTCACTTGAATGTGCATTGCCGAGGGCGGTGTGAACATAGCTTTAGTCTGGGCTTTATTTACCCAAAAGAAAAAACTGTTGGAACTGCAGGAGTTTCTAAAGTAATTCTGTCTGTTCCATGTTTCCTACTCTAATTTACCTATATTTGTAATGCTATTTTTTTTCCTCATCTTTTGGCTACAGAGGTCACCATAATCCTCACCGAATCCTCAGTTCATCTTAGTCAGCATTAATTGTTGTAAAGAATTGCCAGTAACTTGCTTAATGTTTTTGTATCAATGAAGTTTGTTGGGAAATGTGAAATGAAGAAAAAATTAATTATTAAATGAGAAACAACCACAGAGAGGAGAAGGCAGGACAAGTTATTTTCTGTAAGGAGACGTTTACAGCAGAACATAAATCTGCAGTGCCGCCATCAGCCTAGTGTATTTTGCTCCACAAAGACACACAGATGGGCTGGGAGTGCAAGACGAACCTGTACGAGGCAAAAAAAAAAAAAAGTGAAAGCGTGGCAGCAGATGACTAAAGATCCCTGGGAGCTTACAGAGGCTCAGAATCATGCTGTGCTGAGTCACTTTGCCATTTGGTTCCTGAATACGTGGAAGCAAGATGACTGTTGAGGACACACCGTTAAGGCACACGCTTACTGGAAGCACTTTTGCTCTGTTTTCTCGCCTGCCTGCCACTGTTTCCTTGTTAAATTCAAAGCTGAAATGGTTTTCTCAATTACCTGACAAATCACCTCACTGTTTCAAAAAGCTGATTTGTGTGAACAAAGTTTTTGGTACCTCTCCAGTGCTGCCTCCGGTCAGTCAGGTGTAGGCCATGGCTCATCCAACAGGATACTGAGCCAATTAAATTTAAGAAATATCCAAACCCTCAAAGATCGAAACAGTGGACTCTTCTAAAGTAGCCTGTTAAGAGCCCAGATTTAATGAACATCTGTAAAAGAATCCTTTCATACTTCCTGTCTAACTCTGCATCTTTTTAAATAAAAAAAATTGACTTTAAGTATTTGCAACTCTCTTACAGACCCACTCCAATTTAACTTGTGTTTTTGGTGTTTTTAACATGTTTTAGCATTTTTCCCATGTTTGACAATATACATAAAGACAATTAAGCTTAAATCTTGTTTCTGAGTATTTCTATTTTCAAATCATTGTGAATCAGGAGCAGGTTTTTAAAACATTCATTCGAAAAAGCTTGTAGTTGCGATGTAGAAGCTACAATCGACAAGACACAATCTTCCTGCTCCGCTCTATTCTGAATGTGGACGACTAGATCTGTGCACATCTTCATTTTGCTCGTCCGAGCTGACATCTGGCTCAAAACTGTACTGCTGGATAGCTCCAATATTGTTCGCCATTTTTGTTGCACCAGTAATGTTAGGTTGGGGGTAAGCTAGCGGCAGAGTGTGACGAATGCGGGGACAGGCTTATTCCATGCCAACAGTCCACAACTCAAACGTACATTTCGGATGAACTACTGCTCTGCAGAAACTACGTGTTTGAAAACAACAGAGTTTTTTATTATTATTTTGACTAAAAACGGTTTAATCATAATGAACAATTTTACATTAGATCAAAAGATGATCAGAGTGGGTTTTTAAAGCTCAGTAATATTCCCGGCTCCATCATGTCAGTAACTCATCAACCAGTGGGTGAAACAGTGCAGGTCGTTTCAGCATCACCATAAATAGCTCACAGGCTTGTTGTTGATGTCGGAGTGACATTTTCACCGTAAAGGTTAGTTCCTGCAGATGTGGAAGAGGAGCTCCGTTCATGGTGGGGGCTTGGCCTGTTCTGCTGTTTGGTGTCATCACCTCCTATTTCAGTGGGATTTATGAAATCTGATTATAGAGATGAGATGGAAAATTAGGCCTCTTGAGTCCACATTTGGCATTAAACTGTTGCTGTCATGAATATTTGTCTGAGTTTGCAACTACAGATCAAGTTCCCGATTTGACTAAGCAGACTGTCTCATGAGACACACTTGAAATGAGGTTTTTGAGCAGGGACCATTCGTAGAAGCATTATGCACTAAGGAAAATATCTTTTGCATCTATTTCGAAACAAAGAAACAGATGTAAAGCAATTTAAACCCAATTGAACTACACCAACCGACGTGTATTTGATATGATTTAAAACCTAACACTTAATTAAAAACATTTAGACGTCAAACCAGACAAGCTAAACTAGATTAATGTAAATGTTGCAATTCTATGTTTGTTTGTTTTCAGAAAAAAAAAATCTTTTATAATGTGATGACAAGATTAATTCTGTTTTCTTGAAAACTATAAAAGTGCTAACATGTGCATGTGCTTAAAATAAGCATATCTTAAACATATGTGCAAAACGAAGAGATTCCTTTTAGGTCATTTTGAGCCTGGTTTAAGAGAAAAGTAGGACACCGCTCTGAACAATCAGCTTTTATGGTGCGAGAAACTAGAACTCTTAGTAGGACATATCGATTAAAAATCTGATTGTATTTAATGGTCACTCTGGTCGTAAAGGGTTAGATGGGAAAACTGCAAATAAAGGAGTAGAAAGAAATAACGTTGCAATTACTTATTATTATTATATTTGTTAATGCTCTTCTTAATCAGCTGATGCTACAGCAAGTAACTCAGCCCCTCTTGCAGACACCTGAGGCAAACAGTCATGTCTACAGCCTCAGTAGAAGAAAGAAATGTTTACTTCTCTGCTCATTTTTTTTTTTCACTTTTCCTATAAAAGGATTGAAATTTAATTCTATTTTAAATGTGTAATGTTATAGAAATTAAAACACAAACAGACTCACCTGTGTATCTTCAGCTCTGAATGCAATATGTCTAACAGGATCAGAGGACACCACCGCATCTGGCGCGTGCTGACTTAAAGCCATCTCTGGCATGAAGAAAAATGTTTGAGGACAAATAAAGTAACCAGAAAAATTAAACTTAATGTAAGTGATTATTATTAAATGTCAAGGACTGGTGGCATTGGGCCCAAAATACAAGAGACCAGGCTTGATCGCAGGAACTTACAAGGACAAGAATAAAAAGAAAACTAGACACTAAAATAGGATCATTTACTTACATGAGGACAGTTGTAGATAACTGACAATTTGAACCTGGTGTGACTGCGACAGAGGAAAAACACAAAGCCTCTAAAGAGAAGATAAAAGAAACCAAGAATTCATAATTGAAATCAGACCAAAGAGCACAACCCTGTCAGGAACCGGTCCCCTGTCTCTCCCTCTGACCCGTCAGCAGGAACTGTCACTGGGTACTGACCACTTCCTGGTTGCCTTATCATGTTTCCCACCAGTCTTTGTCCTCAATTCCCGGATGTTTCCCAGGTGGTTTCACTCAGTCATCACTCACCTGTCTCTCCTTTGAATCACCCATTCTCTATTTATGCTGTGCACTCAGCCAGGCTCAGTGCGAAGTCTTGTTCATGCTCATCTGATGTACTTCTCAGTCTGGCTGCTGATCCATGCTGGAAGCCTGTCTTCGTTTGCCTCAGTCCTCACCTGTCCAGCTGCCTGCAATTCCCTGCTTTTCTCCTCACGATCAATAAACTTCTGCAAATGGATCCATCTGCCTCTGCCTGCTCCTTTCACTTACCAAAAATGGCAATTTCTCTAAAATCAACTCTTCAATTAATACAATTGTTTTAATGATGTGTGCCAGTTATTCAATCTATTGGAAACCCTCTCGTGCTTCTGTTAGCAGGACTGTTGTTATCGCGGAGGCTGTGCCATATGTCGAATGTGCCCCTGTTTATTTATCACTGATTGTGCCTCAGCTCCTCCTCTCCGGGAGTTCATCGTGTTTTATGGTGAGTCAGCTTGATTCTGCCTCTGAATGTTGTTGTTGGTGAAGATTTCCCAGAGGGCCGAGCACAACACTGAGATTAAGAAGCTCTGCCCCTGGGCACGGAGCCTGCTTGCCGTTTTGGCTTTCTTTAATCCTCACTGAAGTGTCCTGAGAAGATTACTCCATAAAAAGCCTTTTTAAAATGTGACTCTCTCATAAATCTCTTTTTAAAAATGCATTAGATTTAGCAAAATCACAATATTTTATCCAATTCCTTTTATGACAAATTATCTGTTAATAAAATAGTTTTTTCCGAATCTATAATTATGGAATTACTGTTTCTTTTACATTTCCTGGATAGTAAAGAAACTATAAAACAGCTAGATGCTGCAACCAGGGACCTGTTCCAAGAATATTGGTTAACTTATCAAGTGACAAACTCTGAACTGATGATCAAATCAACTCAAAACCTGCATGATCTGAGAATGTCTATATGTTCCAAAGATAAGAATTTGATTAACAAACCAGTTACCAGTCACTCAGTTTTTTCATTAATTATGGGGTTATCCACTAAATTACCATCAAACTTATCAGGTGAATCACATAACCTGCTTTATGGAACAGACCCCAGGTCAGTCAGTCACTCTTGCCACTCATGGCTTTCCACAGATCTTCAGCACTCATGAAATAAGGTCGATCCATCCAGTTATGCCAGCTTTTCCTCTGTTCCCTGCCAGTTCATTGTTGCCTGATTCCATTGTGCAGCTGATCTTCCACATTCATGCAGTCATCAAGTTGCCAATTTTTTTATTGCTAAATAGAAGGCTACAAGAGACGGCCACTTCGTACTTCAATGATTGGTGGGCTGGAAGCTTTAGCTTGTTTAACTTGAAAGTGAACATTAAACATAACTGCATGTTTTGTTTGAATATTTTTGTCCATTTGCTGATGATGAATTTCTTATTTTGTCTCATTTGCCATCTCTACTATCCTCTTTCTTCTGAAATTCTTCTCCTGTTGCTGCTATTTTTAAAAGCTGTCACCTCCCTGAGCAAACTGCTGTGAGTGGAAATTGATTTTTTTCAGTAGATCTGTTCTGCTGGGAACCCCACAGCAAAGCCAGACTTATGGAACTTCATACCATATTGATTAAAACTCTATAAGACCGATTGAAAATTCGACACTCCTGCGTCAAAGCAAGGTAGCTCTCAGTCACTCTTTTGGATGAAGACAGAAGTAAAGTGCACCAGCAGCTGGAAACCTTCAACTCATTTCTGCTATATATACACTCATTGGACACTTTATGAGGCACGCCTATCCAACTGCTCACTAATGTAGATTTCTTATCCGTCAATCACATGGCGGCAACTAAATGCATTTAGGCATGTAGACATGATCAAGACGATCTGCTGCAGTTCAAACCGAGCATCAGAATGGGAAGAAAAGTGACTCTGAAATTGCCATTATTGTTGGTCCTTCACTGGCTGGTCTGAGCATTTCAGGAACGACTGATGTACTGGGATTTTCACCCACAACCATCTCTATAGTTTACAGAGAACGGTCAGAAAAAGAGAAAATATCTGGTGAGTGGCAGTTCTGTGGGCTTCTGTGGAAAGGCAGAAATGCCTTGTTGATGCCAGAGGTCAGAGGAGAATGGTCAGACTGGTTTCAGCTGATAGAAAGGCAACAGGAACTCAAATAACCACTGGTTACAACCGAGGTCCTAAAGCTGGAATCATCTCAGACTGGTTTCTGGAACATGGCATTGAGTTCACTGGACTTGAATGGCCTCCACAGTCACCAGATCTTAACTCAATAGAACACCTTTGGGGTGTGGTGGAACGGGAGATTGGCATCTTGGATGTGAAGATGACAAATCTGCAGCAACTGTGTGATGCTATCATGTCAATGTGGACCAAACTCTATCCAGAATTCCTACTTGCACAGAACTCAATCAAATTAACATAATTAACTATTTGGGTGTTTAGAAAATTAGACTTTCTGATCTTATTAAATCAGTTATGTGCGTGAGGCAACTTTCCTATTAGCATTTAGACTCACAATCCTAGTAAAACATGTGCCCTAGAAGTCCTGTGCTTTTGTTGAGTGTTTGAGCTTTAACACAACACCTCAAAACCATGCTCACTCATATATTATACTCTCTCAGTGTTCAGAGGCTGAAGTGGAGCTGCTGGTGATCATTCAAGTACATAAGTGACCTGAAAAGAAAACTAAGCTCAGCTGTCCTTATTTCTCATCTCCAAGGTTACCTGAGGTGTCTTGTTCAAGTCTTCGTTAGTAGCCTACACAAACCATCTGTTGAGTGGGGTGAGAGATTCCGGCAGTTTACAGGCAGCTGTCAGTCGTTTAAGAAGATCAAAAAGATCTCCTTCCATTACAATTTTCAGAGAATTCTTGTTGAATTTCATTAAAAATATCTTTTTGTATTCAGTAAATCTAAAATAATTCAATTTTGGTTTTCCTTTTTCTAAAAGCATCACTTTTCCCTTGTGCACCTGTGTATGTGGGTCATTCCACCTTCTTAAATCTACAGATGTGCTTGAGCGCTTGGAATTGTTGGCACATATGAATTTCCAGTAGTTCTAAGTCACTTGACAGAGCAGTTCGTGGTTGACTCAGCGATCCCACAGTTGCTGTGCCATCCCTTTAACTTTGGGCACAGCACCTGTTCGGAACAAAGTAGGTGTGGTTTCCCCTCAGGGAGGTTTTTTTTTGTTGTTGTTTTAAATGAAAAAAGCAGTAGAAATACATTGATGCTGACAAATCTCCAAAAGAAAACGTTTACCTCAGACAAGCTCTGACCTAAACATTTACAGATCACATCGAGTAGCCAGACTGTAGAACTTTGAGGGACTGCAGCTTGTAATCACAATTTGCTGTACCACAGATGTCTGACCAGCTTCATTAAGCTTCTTCTAACAGTTAAAACGGTTTTGTTTTTTGATGCAATGAGTCATCTTTCAGCATTCTCCTCTTTAACAGAAGTTTGCTCAGGAGCAGAAGGTGACTCACTTTGAAACAGGCTGATAATGAATGAATTTCTGTCAGGGCAGGCTTCCCAAAATGGATCCAGATCAGTTGAGATCAAACACTTGCTTGTGGAGATGACGAGCTAAATTTAAAACTCTTCTAGGTCACTGCAAACTGGTGATGTTGTTGTAGAAAAAAAGTAATAACCAGAACATGAATTTAGCAGAATTCCGATGAGTATACAGCAGTTCATTTCTGTAACATACAGGTAATAATGCATGATGGAAAAAAACAAAACAATAAAACGAAAATGGAAATAGATACTAAAATATTTTCTACATTTAATTGTGCTGTTTTATCACAGAAGTGGTAACAAGCAATACGTTATGATCTATGATTTTTCCGATTTAATCTAAAGTGAGCAAAAGGGAGCTGAGAATATTATTTGAAATGAGGTTGAAAAGATTCTGCACTAATAAAAGAATGCACAGAGGAGCTGCAGCAGGACCAAGAGAGCCGTTTCACCAACAACAGTCCTTTTGTGCCATCTAGTGGTCAATACACTGATTTATTGCTGGGTAACCAGCAACTTTTAGGGCACTGTGCACACTTTTTTTGCACAAAAAGTGGATGGATGGATGGATGGATGGATGGATGGATGGATGGATGGATGGATGGATGTTAACTTTTTGATCAAATGACTTTTTCTATTGATAGAAACTGTGGCAACTGAACTTTTCATAAAGACTTTATTCTAATTTAAGAGATATAATGTATAAAGGAGTCTGAAAGTGGCCTTTGTCCCAATCCTCCTCTGGATCATTCAGATAGTTTTTTGTAAACTGTAGACTGGCCTAGACATGAGTTGACTAAAGCAAGGAGACTTTTGAGGCACTGCAGGATTTAAATCCATGATGATGTAGCGTGTTACATTAATAGTGACCCTTGTTCAATCAACCAATCAATCTTTATTTATATAGCACTATTCATACATAATTTAACTCAAAGTGATTCACACTAACACAAAAACAAATAATATTTAAACGAGCGCACCAATATGTGCCAATTTGAGCCGCACCCACGCAGAACCCCTTCCACACCTCCCACGCCGTTAACTGATGGGAGATCAAATTTGGAAAAGAGGCTGAGAACGGAAAAAGTTTGTTGACTGAAATGCTGATAGCGGGGACCTCCATCTCCATGGACAGCTGCATAGCCAGCCAGGTACAGCATTGATGGCGAGGACCCAGCAACACCAAAGCAAGGTGGCGATGCAGTTCCCCAGCTAGAGTGGCAGCAGCTGAACAGCAGTTGACAGAGAGAGAGAGAGGGAGGACCCAACTGAGGAAGCTCTGGAAATAAAAATGAAAATAATTACACTGGATCACACAGAAGTGGATTAAACGCAGCCGAAATAGTTTAACAGTAAAGATAATTAAATAAGACAAATAATGCAAAAAATGAACAAATAAAAAGAGTGCCAATGCTTTGGCCAGAATTGAACATAGATCCAGTAAAGCTGAGAAATTTTTTTTTTTTTTCAAAATGGTTCTATTAAATAGCTTTGCTCAACCATGCTTGGAATCTTTCATCGTCACAGAGGGTTTGTGTTGCATCCAAGGTTAGGTTCCGTTTTTAAACCTGCTTTGTGGGTTATTATGGACCTACTTTACAGCCTAAGTTAAAAAATGAGAATGTTTTTTCCAAACATAAAAATTGCAAGTGGCGGCTATAGTATTCAATTGAATAATTCGTGAACTTGCATTTTGTTTGAACCATGAAAGACTCTAATAGCTTAGTCGATAATCAAATATGCTATACACATACGACGAAGTTTACTATAATATTTCAAAGTACTGGTACAGTGCAAGCTAGCTTTATAAACAGTCACGCGACAGTAGGCCTGATCCGGCAGAGCGGCCTCACGCCCTGAGAGGAGGGCGGGGCTTGGTAGACGCGCAGCTACAGGGATACCAAGATGGAAATGCAGGGGCTTTCTGATGCCCTAAACATCCACTCTCAACATGGCGCCGTACACAGAGCAGCTGCAACCCCGCTTCAAACAGCAGCAGGGTCTATTTCGCCTTTTATTTTCGCCGAAAATGAAGCGGACAGACTACAACCACCGTGTCGGCCTCAGAGTGATAACAACAACAACACTACCAGGCCGAAGACGCTACGCCTGGCGGCGGAAAATGGAAGCGATGTCTCCTGCTGGCCTGTCAGAAAACCTGCCGTCTGCGCGAATTCAGTAAATTATAGAGCCGATCTGGAGCTCCACGGCATTATTTCGGAGAAAGAGGCCGAGCTCCAGACGCTGCTTGGCTCGCACGAGGCCGCCTGGAAGTACGAGGAGAGCGGCGATAGCGCCATGCAAATGGCGCTGCCTCTTTTCGAGGGGGAAGAGGAAGCGATGTCTCCGCGGCAGAGGCTGCCCGGAGACGTTCGGGGGGACACCGAGGGCGGCACGGATAAGCCCGCTCAGGAGCTATTTGTCGTGTTTAACGTCGTCAAAGAACACGGAGCCGCCAAGCACCAGCTGGATGACAGCGGAAGTAAGAACAATTGTCGAAACGGTGTACATAAAACTGATGACGGTGGCTCCATGGAGGTTGCTCTGATCGATAACGTTGCCTTCCCTGAATGTCATGACAGCCTGAGTTGCCTTGATACTGATCGGGCTTTCTGCGTCAACGAGACGAATAAAGAAGATGGTTTATTGACAAACAAATATGGCGACAAGGTCTGCGGTCAGATCTTCACGGAGAACGCTGAGGCTGTCAAGGAGCCATCCCAGCAGGACAGGAGTGAGGAGAGCGTCGCTTTGGTTTCTGAAGTGGTGGGACTGATGGAGGCCACGGAAACATCAGGGTTTGGATCTGACACTGCGGGGCTGAAGGCCTCCACAAACGCCATCGCATTCTCCACCAACACGCCCAGTACTGAGACTTTCACTGGAACCATAACAGTGAACAACCAGAGCATCATAGTGACTGTTGAGAACGGCCTCTTGACCCTCACAACTCCATCAAACGGACAGGGACCCAAAGACGACAGCATGGTCAGCCTAAAGGAACACTTGGGCATGAAGGAGCATGAAGATATTGTTCTTCTGAACTACGACGGTGGTACCAAGTCCATTGGGAAGATCAGTAAGCTGGCAGTTTCTAGCACCAACCAGCAGGAAGAACCCCACCCTGGCCTGTCTGTCAGCGATTCTGAACTGTCTTTAGTGGATGATTGTTCTTTGCCAGAACTTGGCACCTCACTAGATCCATGTCCTATTGTGAAGCAGGAAACGGGGGCTCTGTGTGTGGTAACAGAGGCAGGCCTGCTCTCCTCTTCACCTAAAGCCACTCTAACCAAAAGTCACAATGAAGTCTCACACTCTGTTCCACTCATCAGGTCCAAGAAAGACACTGTGGCCACCTTTGGGTGCCCTGAACCGGGTTGCTCCTGTACGTTCGACTCTCGCCAGAAGCTCAAGGTTCACCTGCTGAACCACGCGGAGGACCCCCGGCCTTATCAGTGCACAGTGGAGGGCTGCAAGTGGGCTTTTGCCACTTCGTATAAGCTGAAGCGCCACCTTCAGTCCCATGATAAGCAGCGGCCTCACCTGTGCGAGTTTGAAGGCTGTGGCAAGCGCTTCACTACAGTTTACAATCTGAAAGCGCACATCAAAGTGCATGAGCAGGATAACGCCTTCATCTGTGAGATCTGCAGCGAAAGGTTTCGAACATCAACCAGACTCAACAACCATCAGAGGGTGCATTTTGAGCCAGAGAGGCCCCACAAGTGTGAATTTCCAGGTAACGCTGACCTGCAAAACCATAGCTTTTGTCCGTGACAGGTTATGTTGGTTTGGATATGCGGTAAAGTCATTAAAAAGGCAAATCTATAACTTCTAATAAAATTTAATCTTATTTAGCTTCTCAGGCAAATTTACTGTAGCATTAAAAAGGAGCAACAGAACGAAAAAAAAACACAAAACACAATAATTCAGCAATAAAAACCACCTGGTAAAAAAAAAAATCTGTTGAAAATTATGAGATCTTAGAAAAATAGAATAGATTATTTTAATTATTAGCATTAATCCAAGAAACCATGAGTTTTTCTTTTGATATAGCTTTATTTTGAAGGGTATTTTGTTTTATTGATGTCAGTAGTTTTGCACCAAATTCCAGTAATAATAATAATAATTACTCTTGGTGTGTTTGAATATTTTTCCAAAGAAAGTGACTAGTCGCATGTAAGTACACCAAATGGCTCCCAGGTTGCGCATCGCTCCCCCAGGGGATGGGTCAGCTGGTTGTATATAAATATGTGTGAATAACATCAATCTATTCCAAAATATGTACTCTTAAACATTAAATCAGGGGTTAGTTTTTGTGTTGGTTCATTGTATTTGATAAAATATTGTCTTTTGTGTATGTATGGATGCATGAGTGTCAGTGCTCCAATAAGTACTTTAAAGCAAAGTGCAAGTAAGTTAAAAAACATAACTGCAGGAAATGGCATCAGAATAAAAAAAAAACTGGCTTTAAGAGCAAGAATTAACGTTCCAAAGTCCCTACATTCTAACACAGAAACTTTTATTTTGATACAGATGTTAATAAATTAGATCTTCAACCTTTAATATTTTCATTAGCTGATGGTTTGACGTTTTATGTGGAGCGTTTGTTTAACCCTGGAATTGCCGTGTTTGCAAAGATGTTGGTTAAGTGTATCACACCCATTAACTCTGCATTATCAGCTTAAAATCAGAACTAACTACTATTAACATAAAGACTAATCAATTTTCAGATACATTTTTAGATAATTGTTTGCTGTTAAAATGAATATTTTTTTCATCTTCCATGAGAAACTTTTTATTTGGCATCTTTTTAATTTTCTTATTTTGTTTCTTCTCTACGTTGTACATGTTAGCACACTGTGTCTCAGTCCTGTTAATTGTTTGTTCTTTTCTTTTTACTTTATAAAAGAAAAGCAGTGTTTTACTTAACTTTTTTTTTCTACTTAAACATCGTTTTTCTCTCTGTGTCTTGTATTTTCTTTTGACCTTTGCAGCTTGCGAGAAAACCTTTATCACCTTCAGTGCCCTGTTTTCTCACAATCGCACCCACTTCAGAGAAACGGGCAACTTCACATGCACGTACCCGGGCTGCGATAAGACGTACGACAAAGCCTGTCGTCTTAAAATACACATGAGGAGTCACACTGGTAAGATGCACTTCATCTGCTGAATCCTTTCCTGTCTGTGATTTTTGATTTCGAAGCATTAGTGCAGTTAGTTAAGCCAGATGCTACAAAATTAACCTGCCATTTTAAAAAGCCCTTTTTTAAATTTATCAGGATAAAACTAACTTCCAGATTTCAGTACGATAGTTAAGATGTGTTTCAGTTGATGACAGAGGTGTTCTGGTTTGTGTTTCAGGTGAAAGGCCGTTTGTTTGTGACTCTGAGGGTTGTGGTTGGTCCTTCACCAGCATGTCTAAGTTACTTCGCCATAAGCGGTAAATCAATGCTGGGTTTTTTTTGTCTCCTCTAAAAGCTATGTGAACTAATTGATCCTTGACCTTTGGGGTTGTTGTTTTTTTTTTTTCTTTCAGGAAGCATGACGACGATCGTCGCTTTATCTGTACAGAGGAGGGGTGTGGGAAGTCCTTCACCAGGGCCGAGCACCTCAAGGGCCACAGCATCACCCATCTGGGTACCAAGCCATTTCAGTGCCACACAGAAGGTAAACAACTGCATCCAACAGGGAGGCATTTTGAGAAAAAAGACAAAATTATGAGGAGTTATCCAAGTTGTCATCCACTAACTTTAATGTTCTGTGAATCAAGACAAATTGGTAAATTACTTTTCTAATACCTACACACCATTAGCAGTGTGTTAGGGGGTTCTCTAAAATCTTAATAAAGCAAACTAAACCTCACTTCAAAAACCCATCCCATATTGGCACTATTTTAAGGCTCAAAGAAGCCTGTGATTATGTGTAAAAAAGCTGCATTTGTCATGTTTCACACATGCTGGGATGCACAAAGATTTGTGTTGATTTGAATGACTAAAACTCTGAAATCTTCCAGGAGAACCTAGTACAATTCTCCTTGTAAAGTCAAAATGAGACTTGAAACATGAATAAAGGCTAAGAAAATGGACAAAAAGAGAAAGCAAAGCAAACCACAAGCGTTAAACATTTATGGAAGCTTCTTTTAAAGCAGTTTCTCTGTGATTAGAATTTTTTTTCTTTAACATTGTTTTAGGTAGAAATTCCTGCAGATCAGTGCTATATTTAGATCACATCAGGTGTTCACTGATGTTATCACTTATGAATTATATTCCATCTGCTCCTCAGGTTGTAACGCCAAATTCTCAGCCAGAAGCAGTTTGTACATTCACTCCAAGAAGCATAAGCAGGACGCCAGCAGCCTGAGGACCCGCTGTCCCGTGGCCAACTGTTCCAAGCACTTTTCTGCTCGCAGCAGCCTGAAGAGCCACATGCTCAAACACCACCACCTCAGTCCAGGTCAGGCACCAACACTCATCTTTGCAAACATTTGGGGGGGAGGCGCTTATAGCCAGAAAGGAAGTAAGTAGGTAAAGAGAAAAAGTTGCACCCTAAAGCTGATTCCAGCTGTATTTACAAATCCAAAAACACAAAACACATGATCACTCGAAGTCAAATCTGCAAATCCCACATTTTATCCTAAACACTGTAAGCTTTGATTATGTCTGGCAGATGTATATTAACCTGTTTAAAATAAGATTAGAATATATTATTTTATCGTTCAAGGAAATGTAGTGAGACTAGAAATGGTAACATTCACAACCTGGAAATGTTCATTTAAAAACAAACTGTTGATATCTGCATCATCAGCACTGACCAATTCCACTGAGTTCATTTATTAAGTATCAGTTCACAACCAAAATTGTCTCAAAATGTAAAAACGTCAAACTAAACATAAAGGAAATCTTATCGAAAATGTTTTCTTGCCTGTTTATTTCTTACATTTTTAGTGACTACAATCTTTCTCTCCTAATGATTTAAATATAATCTTCCTTTCAGTGTTGTTGAAACCTTTTTATTAAAGCTCCTTTTCTGTTCTTTGCAGATGTTTTCAGCCAGATGGAGACCACGCCCAGCCTGACCCCAAGCAGTGAGCTGGTCAGCTCTACCCTAACACCAGTTGCAGCGCCAGGCACTGGCGGAGGTGACCAGCTCCCCAGCCTGGACCTCAGCTCCTTGTTGTCAGCTGTTCCCGGAGACCCGGTTCCCACTGCCGGCATCGGAGTGGGGATTCCTGTGGCAGGGAGCAGCTCTAACGTCCCCTTCACAATGGACTTGTCTCTGGTCAGCTCAGGCATCCTCACCATTGACCCGTCCTCAGTAGGCACCACACTTGTTGCCAGCTCTAGCACCACGTTGGCCAAAGCCTTGGACCCGCTCATTATGGCACCCAGCGCAGACATCGTGCCTCATCATGGTTTGGAGGGAACAGCGGGGGATGTTCTCCCCCCACAAGGCACCCTCAACCTGGATGACGTGCAGACAGTCACCCCAGAGGCCCTGGGTGCTCTGACCATGCATGGGTCTGGAGTCAGTGTCGACCCCTCCATGCAGCACCCGCTGGGCTCCTCCAGCACCCTCAGTGTGGAGCCATCCTCTCTGGCTGTGGCCCCTGTTGCTGAGCTCCTGGCATCACCCCCAAAGGTTGTGGAGGTCGGTGGTCAAGAAGGATCTGGACCTTTGCTGGGGTGTGTGGAGGTGCTGGGCTCTCAGGATGGAGGGAAGGTCCTCACCCAGTTCGTTTTCCCGAGTCAAAGCAGCAGCTTCAGCCAGCAGAGAGACCTGGAACTCAGCGCAGTTTCTCCAAGCAGCTTCCTGGTGAGCAGCTTTACACTGAAGGAGAAAATATGAAAACCTCAAGCTAAAAGACGACAAAAAAAACTAGAATATATTAGTTCTTGGTTATGTCCAACGTCTGTCTGGTCTTGTACATAAGTCATTATTTGAGGTATTTCTAGATCTGCTGATGTTTTCGTAATAATGAATGAATTGGAACAATAATTCTGAAAGTTGGGCTGCATCTTGATGAGAGATTTTCTGTTTTTTTTGGTTAGGAGAGTGGAGGTTCAGCCAGAACTGATTACAGAGCCATTCAGCTGGCCAAGAAGAAGAAACAACGAGGTTCCTCTGCTACTTCTGGTTAGGAAAAAAAATCACCATTTAAGTCTAACCTGCATAGATGAAAGTTGTCAGAGATTTGATAACTAGATTTGTCTCTGCGCCATCTAGGAGTCTCAGGCTCATGCCAAAGGAAAACCAAAGGTCCAAAGGTTTCTTCAGCACCGGCGCCACTAACCTCTTCCAGCGGGCGGTGTGGAGAGGGAGCTGTGACGGTTAGCGGCGGCCTGACTCTGCGAGACCCGGTCACTGGTGCTCAGTACATTCAAATTCAGCTGCTGCAGGTCAGATTCAGACTTCACCAAAGCTTGATTTGTTTCTAGATCAATATTGTTTTTTAAATATTTACCTGCATTGGCCATATAATCCTGCCCACAAAGAAGTGGGTTTATGGAAAAAAAAAATAACATTGGCTGCATGGTCAAGCTATTCCTATTTTTTTCATTTAGTGACTTCTGTTGTTACATTTAGGTATCTAGGGGATCAGGACCTGTCTTGTCTTTTACGCTACTTAAAAAAAAGCTTATTTTCTTTTGTCATTTGTTTTGTGAAATCAACATTGAAAAATAATATTAAACATTTAAAGGTCTGAAGACAAACTAAACACATTCTAAACATGACCTAAACACGGTCTAAGATCAATGTGCTGCAGTTTTTCCGTTCTTAATCCGAAGGATGCCAATGAAAAGACTCATCACCTCCCAAAATGCACCCAACCAATGGGGCCAGAGCAGCTTGATGACTAAAAAATGACAGGAATATGCATGCATGGAATACAACAATATAATTTCAGCCAAATGGCTCCAACATATGTGGTTCCTTCTTTTTTTGTTCTTGTTTGGTTTCAGTAGTTAGATCAACCTATATTTTTATGTGAAAACAAAAAAAAAACATGAATATGCTTGTGTTTTAAGGGAGAAAACTTTAGCTAGGATCAGATAAACTGAAAACCACAGTTAGAACATCTGTTTGGTTGATATAATCCAAAGTTTGGTTTTGTTGTTGGTTTGGCTCTATCTACTCTTCATATGCCTGATTAGGTAAGTTTGTCAGAGCCCCCCAGAGAGTTTACATGCATGCGAAACCCCCAATAGGGAGAAGTTGCACTAATAGAGAAAGAGAAGCAAAATTATTTTTATTTCTAAGCATTTGCCTAAATGTGGACGTCAATTGGATATTCATGTAAATTCCGTGTTTGTCACAAAACAAACACCAGAAAATGTGAAAGCTGGGACTCTGATGTAATGCGTCAGTCTGGAGCTTTTGGCTTATTCTTGGATTCTCTTTTGAGTCAAATGATTAACAGCAGTGTGGTTTCATTTCAGGTTTTGCTTTGCAACTCCTTTTTTAAAATGTGTTTGCACCTTCAGGATGACCCTGCTGCTGATGGTGACCTGGCTTTTCAGCTGAGCTCGCAGCCGTCCAGCTCTCATTCTCAGCTCACCGCTGACCTGCCTGTCAACATCTTACAGGTCAGTGAATTTAAGTCACTCAATCTCTTTTTTTTTTTTTTTCTCCCAATGACAACATTCAAAAAAATCAAAACTTTAACTATACTCATCTGTTCAGCTAACGTGGAGTTTAAAAAAAGCTTTTGAAATCACTGGCGACCCCTAAACTACACACTCTTTGACCGTTTGGGATCAACACGAATCAACTGATTCTGTTGCAAAAAAAAGGAGCATTTCATATCAGCTTTGCACTGATATGCAACAAATCAAAAAACATAAAGACGCTTTTCTCCACGACAGTCGGCTGATTTACACTGCATTAACTCCTCTCTTCTGGAAAGTGCTGCATGTCTAATTTTTTGGACATAATAAAAGAATATGTCATCTGTAAACTGATGCCTTCAGGAGATTTTTCAATCTTTCTTCAAGTTTTACCTGGGGTGCCCAAACTTCCAATCTCCGCTGTATGGTGTGAGCATATAGACCTGCCTTTGTGGTTTGGAACGCCCAACCTGGTTGACAGGAGGTGAAAGGGTTAACTGCAGATGTTGCTGCTCTGGTACCAGGGTTCCCACAAGGTCTTAAAAAGTCTTAGACTAATAAATCAACAAAAAATACATTAGCAAGATTTTAAAAGTTATACATTTGATGTAACAGGTTGAAAATGTTGTTTTAAACACTGGAAAATGTCCATTACACTGAAAGTAACACCAGCCTCCTCAGGTTCATCCATTCCAACACTAATGTTTATGGTGAAAGCAGTTAACAGTAGAAACTATTTATTCCAGGCTTCAAACTCCAGTGAATTAAATCAGATAACCCAGACACAGTAATGCTAAGGAAATGTACATATTTACTGATCTGTCTGAAGAAAAGTTTATCCTGTGTTTTTACTCGTACTTAAGTACAACATATATTTAAAGGCATATTCTATTACATTGATAGAACCAGTTTTCATTTAAATTTGTTTAAATATAATTTCCAACATCAAAGCTGTTTAGTTTGTAAAGTTGAAGATTGTATGTAAGTGAAGATGCTCCACTATCCTGAATGAAAAGAATGTTAAACAGTGAAACTTAAGAACCCAAATCCCATCAGATGATTCTAACAAGAACCGTTCAAGTCTGTGAGATGAGGATGTCACTCTTGATGTGTTTAGAGTGGAAATTTGTTCTGAAACAGATGTTCAGGGGTTCAAATCCCGAGCCAGACGGCCGGTGTGTCTGTTTATGTTCTCTGCAATGTGGAAAAAGTACTGAGGTTTTGCTGTTCTCCTGCAGGAACCGTCAGTGATGACAGAAGACCACAGCGGCTCCGACAGCTCCCAATTCACAGGAAGCACCATCAATCTGCAGGATTTAGAGTGACCACAGGACCAGCTGCTGCCTCAGAAGAACCTCATTTCCATTGGCCAACAAATCCTGAAAAGGCGGCGTGCATCCACCTGGTCCAGAACCTCAAAAGCCTTCTTGAATGATGCTTAGTGTATGTTTGTTTTTATAAGACTTGAGTCCACACATGCTGCACCTTAACTTGAAGTGGTTCAGTGGAAAATCTAGTTTTTACTCAAAACAGAGCTCTGGTGTGTCTCATCGATCCGTCCTGTTACAGTGGTTGTTCCAGGGTGCCATTCTACTGCTCACACTCGAGTTGCCTTACACACGTTTCCTGCTGTGCACTCTTTTTTTTGTTCCTGTTTCCATTCATACTTTTATTAACTTGATTTATTTTTTTATTTCCCAGAATTGTGTTAACATCACAAATCTTCTTTTTTTGTACAGTATGGTAAGAGATGCTATGTTCTGATCCTCTTTTTGTCATTTTATTTATCTTTGAGTTTACAGAATGCCAGAGCCGAGCACACATGGGTTCAAGAAATAAAGCACAATAAAACAAAAGTGGAACTCCTGTCTTTGTTACTAAAACTAAAATATACTGCGTGTGTGGGAAATGATTCAAATAGTTGATGAATGAGAAAATGGCAAAACACAGAACTATAATTTTAGGAAAGTACTACTGTTTAGAAATTGGGATAATTACTGCTTGTGGCGTAAACGTCCCCATTCGAAAGGAAGAAATTGTAGAATTAAAGTTCAATGTTAAAGATAGATCATTGTAAAACGAGTCTTTTGGTTCAGTACTTGTTTTTCTCTTACCAGCAGAGTCCTGGATCGGTACACGATGTTATTTTTTTTCATGTGCGCTTTTATCCATGAAAACCAGGCGTTAGGATGACACAGCAGAATTTCCTGTGTTTTTCATCTACCATGAAATGCAAGTTTGAGAGGAATTGGGGAAACTCAAAGGAGGACGATCACACGTGTAAACTTGCACACACACCTCCCACATACCTGTCGTGAGAAGCTGATTAAGTTCAGAGTTTTTATGCTTTGGGGATTAGCCTGTCTTTCTTACCTACACGTGGTGGTTAAATCATTATGCTTCTGCATAATGTAAGACTAATATGCTGAAGTTCTTTAAAGAGGGTCAGACTTTAAATCAGTCCAAAGACTTCGTTTCTTTTACCCACATTCATGATGTCATTATGATCACTCTAAATCACAGAATTATTTGCTCTTATATACATTTACTTGACTCAATAAATCCATTAAATGTGTAGTTAAAATAAGATTGTTTATTGCACAGTTTAATCCAATACAGTCATGATGCAGCTTCCAGATGACCTCACATTTGACCCTGAAACTCTGAATACAGTTCATGGTCGTTTCAGTTCGGAAGAGTGTTGGACTACTTTCGGTCTACTTTCAGTTTGTAAAAACAATCAACTTCACAAATAATTTTCCCTCACATGCTCATATACTCAATGCTCAAATACTTTTAGATTTAGAAGTTTTTTCCTGCTTTTCTGAACCTTTCATGCTGAGTGGATCATTAACTGTTACCAGAACTGACCGGTCCTGCTCCGTTTAAACTAACATCCACAAACACTCAGGGCTCAGAGCTTTAAAACAGATCTTTGGAAGAGAGTCAAGACAATGTTTTATCAGAGCTGCTGATGTTAATGATTAAGTCTCGAGTTCCACTTATTTGTGGATGAGTACAGACTGAAGCAGAGTTCTTGTTTCATGGATCAGACTCATTTACTTGCAGATATTTAGAGATAAAGAGAGATATTTTTATTATATTATATTATATTTATATAAATTTGAAAAACCTACATGCTGATTCATAGTCTTGCACAGGCATGAACTAAACTAAACTTTCTGGTGTTAGATAGCTGACCTTTAACCCCTTAAATTACTGAAGTGCACAATAAAAATATAAAAAATCTTATATAAGTATATTTAAGCCACTGGCTGCTCTTAAGTCTGATTATTGAGGCCTTTGTGCTCAGACAATCTGTTTGACTCTTGGTTTGTGTTCTGGTGACACTGCTCCTGTGGAGTGTCTCAGTTCTTTTTTCAGTTTCTTTTCTTTCAGATGTCATAGAATAGAATAGAATAGAATAGAATAGAATAGAATAGAATAGAATAGAATAGAATAGAATAGAATAGAATAGAATAGAATAGAATAGAACTTTATTGATCCCATAAAGTTGAAGTTACCTTGTTACCATAGTGTTATTAAACAGCAGATAGATCATGTAAACCACTGAAAATACATTTAAAATAGTAATTATAATTATTGTTATGATTATACACTGTTTCATTTAATTAACAAGTTCAGAAAGTGGCTGCACGGTGGCACAGTGGTTGGCACTTTTGCCTCACAGCAAGAAGGTTCCCAGTTCAAGTCCTGGCTGGGGGACTTGAAACAGTGTTATCAATGGGGGACCTTTCTGTGTGGAGTTTGCATGTTCTCCCCGTGCATGCGTGGGTTTACTCCGGGGCTTCCTCCCACCGTCCAAAAACATGCTTCATAGATTCATTGGTCACTCTAAATTGTCCCTAGGTGTGGATGTGAGTGTGCATGAGTGTGTGATTGTGGCCCCTGCGACAGACTGCTGACCAGTCCAGGGGTGTCCCCTGCCTTCGCCCATGAGTAGCCGGGTTAGGCTCCGGCAGCCCTGTGACCCCGAAAGGCATAAAGCGGTTCAGAAAATGAATGAATGAATGAACTGTTTAATTAACCCATTTTGTTTGTTTTTTATCATTGTTGCTTAACACTTATTTTGCGTTCTGGTCATAATTGACCCGTTTTCAAAAATAGAAAAAAATTGGTCAATTTTGACCCGAACACAAAATGAGGGTTAAATGAGTTACCTGATTATATCCGAAGTCTTTGCCTTGCATAATATTAAAGTGTTCTTATAATTCTGTGGTTATTCTCACACTGAAGGAGATGTTTTCTCATCAAAATGTTTATGGTTGTAACACAGAAATGATCTACTCCAACGTCTTGCACAGATGTTGAACACATTTAAGTAAAATTGATCAGAAAAAAGTTATAAATCTTTACAAAAACAAAACACATGTTGTACAGGAATTAAGTTTTACATTTTATCAATTAAAAAAATGAAAGTTCTCCATGGCAACAGTAAAACAGAGCTGACATTTCTGATGTTAGTGAAGAAGAAATATAAACACTTTCTTCTAAATATTAACACGAGTTTAGAAAGCTTAAATTCACCTGCGCAAACTAGATATTAGAGTGAAAACTTTTGACAAACAGCACTGTAAATAAAATACATTTTTCTTTCATTTCATTTTCATTGCATCTTCATTTGATCTAAAATATCGCTTATATTTTGTGTTTTTTGTCTAGATCAGCTGTAATGTCTGGAAATACAGCTCCAGCAAGTTCAACTGAAACATAAATAAATAAAGCTGATGAAGATCAGGAAGACACCTCTGCATGCAAAGTGACATGCATGGAGCAAGGATTTCACAGCCTCTGTTCTTTTAAGCTTTTTAAGCAGACATACACATAAATGTGAATTAAATAACGTTTAAAAATATATATTACAACTGACATTTCAGGGGGGAATGACCAATCAAGGTTTTGTTCTTGCGGTCGTGCACATCTGTAACGTTTTCTTTACGTCAGTTCCCGGGAGTGTTCGTGTTTCTCTTCTACTCTCATCTGATTGGCTGCTGCAGCTGCCTGACCGGGCCTTTCTATCCAATCACCGTGCAGCGTTTGTATCTGCCTGTTACGTAACAGAGTCTCTCTTATCGGATAATAAAAGCACATTCGTCCGTATCAGCAGCGTTTCCTCTCTGAACTCGACTGAAGGAGCTGCAGGTGAGTTCCTGCTTCACCTTTCTTTGCATGAAATCGCGCGAGAATACATGACAAACTATTCTAACAAACTTCGCTGTTTGTCTTTGCAACTACAACTGTTTTCTACATTTTCTATTTAACTGCTACGTTAGGGCCGACTGCACGTTTCCTGTTTAACATGCACTTTAAAGTGAAGTTTATTACTGTCAGTCTGAACTTTGCCTCCCTGACGTTTTTCGCCGCCGCTGATTGGTCAGCAGCGCAGCCTCAAACTAGATCTCGAGTCGTGATTGGCTCATAGCTCTCAGCTCAGCCCCCTCCGTCCGGGGTCATTACACTGTCAGTGAGTTGTGAGACTGCACTGATGTGCAGGCATTTGTAGGACTTTGTGTCTATTTAATCTTTATAGGAAAAGAAAGCATTTAAAATATGATTTTACATACTTTCCCACTACACCACAAAACAAGAGGTTGCTATATCACATTTATTTGATCATAGTTATCAGTGTGTCATTGTGCAGACATCACCTACACTTTGGAAAAGGTTAGGTCATTGTTAAAATTTAAACAAAATGAAAATGAAGACACTTCAGTCGCATGAACCGAAGTTTTCACCGGATACCTCAATTTTTATCCACAAGCCCATCTCAAATGTTTTTGGTTTATTTTAAAAAGATCTCCGACGTCTCAACCAGAAAAAAACTTTGCATCATCAAATAAAGATTTCGTGTAAGTGGAAAAATCTCGGGGCGCTAAGGACATGACCGAATACTACCTTTTAATTCCAGGTAATCTATAAAAAAAAAAGAAAATGTCTAATACTAAAATTATTAACTTTTCCTTTGTTTTTGTTTTTTTTTTTTTGTCTCCAGTTGTGTTTCTGCGTCCAAACAAAATAACCAGGGCCAACGATGAAGATTGCTGTGATTGGTCAGAGTATATTTGGGAAAGAGGTCTACAAGGAGCTGAGGAAGGACGGCCACACCATCGTTGGAGTTTTCACCATCCCTGACAAGGACGGCAAGGCTGACCCGCTGGGTGAGAAATCTACTTGCTTTGGTCAACATCTCCAAAAACACGTTGGGACAAAGCAGACACCCCCCCTATCAGCAGACTCACCCATAAACACAATAGGGTGGCTATTAAACACAGGAACACTGTTATGGTGGTGTGTGCCTCTTCACCCCTGCTGCCCCTTAATTGTATTTATAAAAAACATATTTTCTTTAAACTATTGTCCAATTTTCGTTTTTTTTTCTTCAGCCACAGAGGCAGAGAAGGATGGTGTTCCTGTGTTCAAGCTCTCCCGCTGGCGGGTTAAGGGTCAGGCCCTTCCTGAGGTGGTGTCTCAGTACAAGGCCACAGGTCCAGAACTCAACGTTCTGCCTTTCTGCTCTCAGTTTATCCCCATGGAGGTCATTGACCACCCTAAACACGGCTCCATCATCTACCACCCCTCCCTGCTGCCTCGCCATCGAGGAGCTTCAGCCATCAACTGGTGAGCTCAGTTGTGTTTTGTTAGAATGGTTGTCGAGGGCGATTCCTGCCGGCAGCTGGAGTCTTTTCTCTGGAACTCCACAGGACCCTCATCCACGGTGACAAAAAGGGGGGCTTCACTGTGTTCTGGGCGGATGACGGACTGGACACCGGACCGATCCTGCTGCAGAGGGAGTGTGAAGTGGAACCCAACGACACCGTCAACACAATCTACAAGAGGTTTCTCTTTCCCGAGGGAGTCAAGGGCACAGTGAGTGTGTCAGACGAGGTGACAGAAAGCCAACGATGGCTGAGGGGTTTGAAGCTGACTGCTCATGATCAGAATGACAACCAGGAGCAGGCACTTGAAAGAAAATCAAAACAGTGGAAAGAAAACAAGATCCAGTTAAAAAGGGAGGTTATGAGAGTAAAGACATTTCTGTTTCGTTTGACCTGATGATGAGGAGGTTGGTCTTTCTGCAGCTGCTCTGCTGTTGCTGCAACAAAGAACGCTGTCTGTTGGATGACAAAAACTACAGTACATACAGTATGCTGGCGCCTGTTCTCTTGGTGCAGGTTTTACAGTTTAATGCCCTTTATTTAGAGTTTATTCTACTTCCTAAAAGATTAGATAGAAACTTGTTTTTATTTGACGAACAATCTAAAGAACTTTTTGGTCAGTGTATCGTCTATTAAAGAACTAAAGAATTTACCACCAGTTTATTTGCAATTAATAAACAGTCATAAAAAACATCTGAAATTTGCGACTAAATATGAGTCCCTAAAGCGACATAGAAGCCAAATAAAATTAGTACTGGTTTCTCTTGCGCATGAGAAAGTATCTGGTGCGTGAGAAACTAAGGTTGTATTCAGACTTGGTTCGTGGAAAGTGTACCAGAGTTCACACCGATAATATGGAACATATTTTCAGTGTGAATACACACAAGTGGATCGGGAACCACTCTCAGAATATAAAGCTTGAATAAGTGAACTATACCGACAAGTATTGTAAAGCGAAGGCCTTCCTTTATTCCTTCTCTTGTTGCTTTGCCCCACAAAAGTGTAATAACAATATATGTACTTAAAAAAGAGTGGAGATGTTTGCTCCGACAGGCTGACCTTCTTTCCTGTGCTTCAGGTGGAAGCTGTCAGACTGATTGCTGAGGGAAAGGCCCCGAGAATTACCCAGCCTGAAGAGGGAGCCACATACGAGTGCATCCAGAAGAAAGAAAACTCAAAGGTAAGCATCTGTTGATTATGTTTCTTAATCATGAAAATAATGTTTCCTCTTCAACTAAAACCATAGCTTGTCCATGTATTTTATTGTAAAATCCTTTTATTGTTTTGAAGTTTCAAACTGTAAAAAAAGTGTCTAAAAGTTTACAGCTGTGTCAAAGTTATGGATAAGAAATGACAAGATAAATTCTGCTTTGACAGATCGACTGGAACCAATCTGCAGAGGCTATTCATAACTGGATTCGAGGAAATGACAAAGTGCCGGGGGCCTGGGCAGAGGTGGATGGTCAGGTAACAGAGGGGCTGTGCTAACATAAAACCCGAAACTTTTCAGTTGGGTTAAAAAAATGGCCTCCTCATGATGATGTGATCCTGCTTGTTCCTTACAGAAAGTGACTTTTTACGGCTCCACTCTGATTGATAACGGTGTTGCAGCTAACGGTCGGCCGCTGGAGATCTGTGGAGCCAGCCGGGCAGGCATGGTCACCAAAGCAGGTCTGGTGTTGTTTGGTAACGACGGTGGGGCGGTGAGTCCGACAAGACACCAGAATACCTCATTGACTTTCATGTCTTTGAAATCAATACAATATTGAAACATTCATTAGAAAATGTATTTAATTTAGGAACCTAATCAAACATTTTATGAACTTTGGATCAAAATTGAAAAAAATGTGATCGTCAGCTGAATCTCTGGACCATGGAGCAAAAACTTAAAAGGAAATATAAAATAAAATAACCATTGACACCTAAACAAAAAAGAAAATGCAAAGAGAAACAAACGACTATTAAGCTGAAAGTCAAATTTAAATAAAAAAACCAGAACATAGAGAATTAAAGAAGAAAAAATAAATAAAATGATTAAATTCCTTTTAAAATGTGTATAAATGAATGCTAAGTTAGAACTGAAAATAAAAAGAAAGACATAAAAAAAGAAAAATTGCATGATAAACGTTATTAGCAATTAATTCTAGCATTTTATTTTATTTTATTTTGTAATATAAGGCATATTCATGAATTG
This sequence comes from Oryzias celebensis, assembly GCA_014656515.1. Lineage (NCBI taxonomy): Eukaryota > Metazoa > Chordata > Actinopteri > Beloniformes > Adrianichthyidae > Oryzias > Oryzias celebensis. Next base: position 13,431,520 of record BNCR01000005.1, read on the forward strand.
ATGGATTCATTTACTTGCCCATTGTTTATTGTTATTTTTTTAAACTTCCAATATTTAATTTTTCCCTAAAAATGTTACAATTATCTGAGCAAACATTTTTCATTTCTGTACAGAAATGAGCTTAAATTGTGTATAATTATAAAAAAGAATAACATGGACAAAAACACTTAGGAAGCCCCAACAAACAGAACAGAACAGACTGTAAAATGAGCTGGAAGAGGGGGTCTGCTCATTTCAACTCTGCTGTGTTTGTTATAATTTGCTAGTTCAGAGCTAACGTTATTTTAAGGCACAAAGGACTTATTATTATTCCAATAAGCTTAGATCTTAATTGGTCTTAATTATATTTAAACAAAAGTCTATATATAAACAATGGGTTACGGAAAAGAAAATTCAATTTAAAGAGAAGATTTGTTAGAAAGATGTATGCCAAAAAGATTCTGGAAGGACGGTTATCTTCAATGACTATTTGGAATCTGGCAGGACAGGAAAAGACAAACATCGAAAGATCTGCTAAAAGACAAAAAAGATGGGAAAATGGTTACTGCTCAAGAAGAAACAGAAAAGAAAAAGAAAATAATTTCAATTTGAAAAGCCACCTCAACTTTTCAAATCTGAAATTTGAAAAGTTGGGCTGACTTGGGTTTGAAGGACAAACAAAATAAGGAAAAAGTGAGTTTCCTTTTTACAAAGGTCATTGAACTCCTCTGTCTGCTGTAGGAAGGTGCTATAGTGTTTCATTACTGTCAATTCAACAATGACAAATGAGGCAATACTCAATGCACACAAAACTGTAGTAAAAAAAGGACCAAATCCATTTGTTTTTGCTTTGCCACCTCAATTTGAAAGTCTTTTTGTGTATTCCTTTTTTCCAAGGAGACTCTTGGGTTGTGTACTACATATGCTGAGTTTTCCCAGCATACGTAAGAAAAGAAATACTATATAGAATTACTTTATTGTCAGTCTTTAATTGGCAAACTTAAGTTTTTCATTTTTGTTCATTTCTGAAGTTTAGTCCATTGACCCCATTAAAAGTGTTGGTCCTTCTGTTTTATGTGAAAATATCTTCTTTTTCTCTGCAGCTGCTAGTAAAGAATCTGCAGTTTGAGGATGGGAAGATGATCGCAGCCTCACAGTACTTCAGCGCTGGTGCCAACGCCGCTGTGGTGCTGACAGAAGAGGAGAAAGCTTTTGCGGAGCAGATGCGGGTAGGCTCTGCTCTAATGATGATTAGAAACAGCTAAAAGGAAAAGTTCATGTTAAATGTGATCATTCAAGCATTTGCTTTTAAACTGATGGGGGTTCTTTTAGGATGTATGGCAGAGCATCCTGACTAATGTGAGCCAGATCGAAGACTCCACAGATTTTTTCAAGAGCGGTGCTGCTTCAATGGACGTAGTCAGGTACAGTTGATAAAAGTACATTTTTGAAAATATTTTTTCTTAATTACATGTAATTACATTTACATTTTAACTTATTAAAACTGAAGCTACAGACGCTTTAATAAGTTTGGTTTCTGTTAGTTTAAGCTTTTTAAAGTTTTTTAAAACCATAATTTAAATCTAAAAAAGTTTGATGTTTGTAGCCCAATCTAGACTTTTGACAAACAGAAAGCAGAAACATTTTTCCCTTTTTGATAAGTGTTCCCAAAAAAGCATGAATTTATTTATTGGAAAAATATTGTTTCTAAGTGTCCAGAAATATTTTATTTTTTAATCCAACAAAAAAAAAAACATTTGTAAAAGTTAGAATGTCTCCTTTTATAAAATAAAACAGTTGATAAAAGCACATTTGATTAAACTAAGTAGTAACCCTTCACGTGTCTTTATTGCAAAACTTACATTTGGTGTCTTTATTGAAATTACCTTGTGATCTTTTTTAGATAAAAATCCACTCAAGTATTTGAGTTCAAATCATTTCTTTGGGCTCGTTTTATTCTGGATGCTTTGTTTCTTTGTTTCTGGCTTGTTTTTGATGCCTAAATGTCTGTCGCTCTTGTAGTATTTTTCTACATACCAACCGAAAAAAAGAAAATGTACTTAACAGACCAGTTAGAAACAGTCGTACATTTTTTATATTTTAATATTTCATCCTCAGGCTGGTGGAGGAGGTGAAACTGCGGGCCAGTAGCTGTCAGCTGCAGAACGAAGACGTCTACATGAACACCACCTTCCAAGATTTTATCCAAATGTGCGTCAGGAAACTCCGAGGCGAGGACGACGAAGAGGAGCTAATTGTAGATTATGTGTGTAATCCAATGCACCGCTCTGGTCGATTAGAGAAAAAAGAAGCAGAAGGAAGTTTATTCATTGCATTCTCTTATATGCCTCAGGTGGAGAAGAACATCAACAACATGACTTTAAAGATGCCTCATCAGCTTTTTATAAACGGCGAGTTTGTAGATGCAGAAGGGGGGAAAACCTACAAGACCATCAACCCCAGCGACGGCACGGTGAGGAAGAGCAACTCTGTGGAGATGATGGAGATATATGTCACTGGGATCTGTTGCAGGATAAACAAAATGTATTTTTGAGCTGAGAGAAATAAACAACTTGTACCAGCCCCTCATGTTAGTTAGAAGGTTTTTTATCTAAAAAGTTGAGGCATCATTCACTAAACTTGGTTTGTTCTTTTCTATAATAGAAAAGAAACCCAAATCCACAATTTTTTCATTTTTTTAAATCTCTGCAGCAGTCTGAAGTTTCCTCTTTAGTGTACGTTTGGTTGTTCACATGTAGATCTGATCCATTTTAGCCAGAAAAGATCAGAAAAGAAACTGGTTTTAAAAAAAATATTTTTTTTTCCAGTTTCAAAATAACATCAGGAGAAGCATAAAAGAGAAGGATGAACGAGGAAACCCTTTTTCTGAAGAAGAGAATGTGGTTGCTGGAACGCCCAAACATGATTAAATAATCTGGTAGTGCTGTCATCAGTTCATGACAAAAGGCAAACCTTCTTGCCACCTTTTACACCAAATTAACAGTCAGTTTAAAAGTTCAATGCAAACTTTTAGGTTTTCTTTAAAAAATATGAGTTTTTGTATTTTGCTTGAGTCACTTTTATCTATGCATGTTAAACTATTTCCAAGATAAAGCTTTAGTAAGGCATCAGAGCCTCCTGTCTCTCATCCTTAGTGAGTGTTTCTGCCTCTGTGAATTTTGTTTGTGTCTTCTTTGCAGGCGATCTGTGACGTGTCTTTGGCCCAGATAAGTGATGTGGACAAAGCAGTAGCTGCTGCCAAAGAGGCCTTTGAAGAGCAGGAGTGGGGCAAGATGAACCCCAGAGACAGAGGCAGACTGCTCTACAAGTCAGTTTCCACATTTGTTAAAGTGGTTAACATACAACTCTTGTCGATTTCAGTTCTTGGTGTTTCCTTGCTGTATCGTGGTCATCTTTTGCCGTTTTGGAGATTTTTTTTTTCAGTTAAATTTTGCTGTTTAATTTTTTTTTTTTTGCCATCCTGATTGGTTGTAGACCTTGTCAATCAATCTCCTCTCTGTCTCCATTACAGAATGCATTCAGTTTGCCAAATTTATATAGCTCTTTAATCGAGATTAGTTTTTTGTTTTAATTTTTTTAATACTGGACTTATTTATCTGCAAAAACTGGAACTTTGTGAGTTTAAATGATAGAAGTGTAAAAATGTTCATGTCTGTCTGAAAAAAAAAGAGTTCAAAGTGTGCAGTGAGGGGTTTCACATCCTTAAAACATCTATAATTCTACTCTGCAAATTCCACCCGACACGGGTTATTTTTAGAACGTAAGCCCTGTGATAAACAAGGGAGCACTGTACTCATAAGCGGTTAAAATGTTTAACAGTAGTTAGAATTCAGTTGAGAAAGACTCATTCCAATTCCAAAACCTGTGTTGTTTTCTAGGTGTTGCCTTTTTCTAGGGCATAGTTTCAGTAGTGCATTAGAATTTCACCTCTGTTGTGGCCGTTGGCGCAAAACAGCCCCGCCCCCTTTCCCTACGTGTTGATGAGAGCTCTCTGTTTTAGTGGAGCAGGGAGCTGGAGGTCCACCCATTGTATTTCCTATGTGACAAATTCCTGATCCACAATTATTTCTATAAAGGAATACTCAGAAATGTTATTTTGAGCTTAATGTTCTTTATACATGCCCTCCATCATCAGAAAACTGCCTCAAGAACAAGTTAAAAACACCAAAAACGTGATTTTCATGGGAGTGGGTCTTTAAGGGGAAGCTAAGAATTGAGAAGGATCTTAACAATGAGTTTGGTTTGCATGAACAGAAAGGTAGACTGATCTTCCTGGTGATCTATAAGTGTCAAATAGTGGCGTTTTCTGTGAAGTTGAGATGGTCGTGGATCTTTGCTTGCAGAAATTGTGTGGATGACCCTTTAAAATGCCTGTGCGTTGTCAAAGGAAAGACCTTGCCATCTGCCTTTAAATTGGAGATTGATTTTTGTCTGTAATCCAAGCAGTGATATCGATGATACAGGCAGAAATGTCTAATGACACTGTCATGTTATCTGGTGGAAAAGGCAAAAAAAAATCTGTTGAGTAAATTTTGATTCATTTTATATATAAAGTAGCATTTTACAAACCAAGGCTGCCTGGCAGCAGTGTCCTAGTAACCTATTCAATTCATACCAGGTCATGTTAAAGTGCTAATGATACAGCAGCTCTTTGCCACATCCGTGCCCTTGATGGTACACTGAGATTGCAACCATTTGGTGGTTTAACCCAATCCAACCCTTGTTGCTTAAAGTCAGATTATGGGGTACATTTTCAGAGTCTGTGGTATGATCTGACTCGATCCTACATAGCAGATAGACAGGACAGCTGCTTTATTTTATCCATGGTTTCAAAACCTCTGTCCAATACCCCTTCTCTTTCCGTTGCACAGGTTGGCTGATCTGATGGAGCAGCACCAGGAGGAACTAGCTACCATAGAAGCCGTCGATTCTGGAGCCGTTTACACTCTGGCACTCAAAACTCACGTTGGCATGTCTATCCAGACTTTCCGCTACTTTGCAGGCTGGTGTGACAAGATTCAAGTAAGTCAATAGACTGTTGATGAACAATTTTGAATCTCAATGTTGCTACTTGACTCCAAGCGATGGATTCGTCTCCTGCAGGGCAGCACCATCCCCATCAATCAGGCTCGGCCCAACCGTAACCTGTGTTTCACCAAGAAGGAGCCCATGGGGTGAGATGACTATGTGGGGTTCAGAAAACATTCACTGCAGTGCAAGTTTTTGCCACCAACAACACATGTTAAGGTGCATTCTCACCAAACCCAATCTGCGCGGCCAATTCGTGTAGCCCGCCTTCCTTTCGCAGCGCGGCGAATTTCCTGCTCGCCGAGTGGCCAATAATGTGTTTCCAAAGTTCGCCGCCCCAGCCGCATGTGGGAGGAGCTACCAGATAATGTTTTTAGCCTGATCTCTACATGAAGTTGTGTTAATCTAATTTACAATGATTGGAAGACACGTATGATGTTTAGAGATCAGTCTTTTTTTCTCCATCTAAGGATGGACGAACAGACAGACAAACATAAAAAAAGATAAATGCAGCCTCAACAAGGCACAAACCAGTGCTTGTGCAGCCTGGTAAATTTTTTAATGCGCTACATAAAAATAGATGGAGTGAATTAGAGATTTTCCTACATCATTCACTGATGATGAGACTTCTGTCCTGCTTTTCTTTGTTCTCCTCAGAGTGTGTGCCATTGTGATTCCTTGGAATTATCCTCTGATGATGCTGGCCTGGAAAACTGCGGCCTGCCTGGCAGCTGGAAACACAGTTGTTCTCAAACCTGCACAGGTCAGTCACATGTCTTTCTGTCACAGGTTAGAAGTCAGGACATTGTCGATATTGTTTTTTGTTTTCAGGTGACTCCACTCACAGCACTTAAGTTTGCCGAATTGGCATCGAGAGCAGGGCTGCCTAAAGGAGTGATCAACATCCTGCCTGGATCTGGTAAGAAAACTGTCAAACAGCACAACCCAGCATGGCCTTGGAATACCTGCAAAACTGTCTTTTTCTCAAGGGTCTCTGGTTGGCCAGCGCCTGTCTGACCATCCAGACGTTCGTAAACTAGGATTCACGGGCTCCACCGAGATCGGTAAACAAATCATGAAGAGGTGAGCGCAGCCACTTCAGCTCATTTAAAACAGTTTGGACTTTCCTGCTCAGCTTTGCTGGGGGTTTTTTAATTCCAGCTGTGCAGTTAGTAATCTCAAGAAAGTGTCTTTGGAGCTCGGTGGAAAATCACCACTCATCATCTTTGAAGACTGTGACATGGACAAGGCTGTGCGCATGGTGTGTTCTTTTAGTCACAGTTTTTTTACTACATTTAGCGTCCTGACAACCTTTGTGAGATAACCGGTCAGATGCTCCCTGTTTGCTTCAGGGCATGAGCTCGGTGTTCTTCAACAAAGGAGAGAACTGCATTGCTGCTGGACGGCTGTTTGTGGAAGAATCCATCCATGACCAGTTTGTTAAAAAAGTGGTAAGACTCCCCGTCTCTGGTTGAGGTCCAGCATCCAAAGACAAACTCTGTGCAAAGAGGAAGCCGCCATCCTTAAAACCTAACCCTAGAAAGACCAAAATAAGCCAAGGATTTTTTTATTTCTTAGTTTAGCTTGTTTTTTAGAGAAGTTCAGCACTGCAAAAACAATACCCTTAAATAAGTTTAAAGATCTTACCCCATTGGCAGATTTTTTTAATCACGCAAAAAACCAGAGTATCATCGGCATACTGCATAACATCATGACCTTATGGTAGCATGTAAAGATTGGATAGCATTGGACCAAGCACACAGTCCTGTAGTGCACACATGAAAATACAGCTCATGTAGTAGGCTTTGACATATGATGACCAACCTAAAAAGGATAGAAAGAAAAAACTAAACGACTAGTTTGTCTATTTAACTTCCATATGTAACGGAGGAAAACTGATAAGTCAAATCTATGTCAATTCTTTTGGTGTTTGCTTGGCTTTAGCTATCATCTTGGTGTTTCTTATTAAACCTAAGGTTGAGGAAGTGAAAAAGATGAAGATAGGAGACCCACTGGATCGTTCTACAGACCATGGCCCCCAGAACCACAAAGCCCACCTGGATAAGTTAGTGGAGTTTTGTCAGCTGGGTGTGAAGGAGGGAGCTGTGCTGGTCTGCGGGGGGCACGCTCTTCAGCGACCAGGTTAGGCAGCAGACAATGATACAACATCCTAGATCAGAAGGGTTTGAATTGATCTGGAGCTAACATAGATAAAACCCTGTGTGTTGATTTCAGGATTCTTCTTTGAGCCGACTGTTTTCACTGATGTCCAAGACCACATGTACATCGCTAAAGAAGAGTCTTTTGGCCCAGTCATGATCATTTCCAAGTTTAAAAGCGGGTAAACCTCAAGTCTAAGACTATCTTCATACATTTTAGCTCTTTGTTTCACTTACCATGGAAATGTTCATTTTCCCATCTGTGTTGATCTGGTTTCGTCATTCTTCCCTTAGGGAGATTGATGAGGTTCTTAGGAGGGCCAATGCCACAGAATACGGCCTGGCCTCAGGTGTTTTCACTCGTGACATCAGTAAAGCTTTATACGTTAGTGAGAGGCTCAATGCTGGGACGGTTTTTGTGAACACCTACAATAAGACCGACGTGGCTGCACCCTTTGGAGGATTCAAGCAGTCTGGATTTGGCAAAGACCTTGGTAAGAAAACTTACTGTTCTTGCTGCTTGCAATTTTTTTTTTTTTTATCAAAAATTGTATTTTGCATACTTAATATTTTGGTTAAGTGTACATTTAGGTTGTCTGTGTGAGGCTGCACAGGAGACTCAACTTATCTTGGGAGCGCTCAAGTAGATTTTTGTAGAAACATTTTAGAGAAACAACAGCAAATATTTGACGGGATAAGCTGAATTATATCTTTTTATTGATTAAAATGTGATTTAATGATGTAATGCAGGGGTGTCAAACATACGGCCTCTAAATGGTTTAATCCAGCCCAGTTGTAAAGAGAAAGACTAGTACCAATTAGATTATTACCAAAATCAGCCATCTGTAAATGCAAATATGAATCTAGATGCAGTCATTCTACAGGATTTAATTCTGTAAAAAGTCCTAAATTTATGATTAATTACTTTAGAATTAGCTGCTATGAAGTTTACACCACTGTACATATTCTACAGATTTTTCTCTGAGAGCCTGAAAACTTTGATGTGTTTCAAATTTGATGATTGCACATCTGAATATCAACCTGTGGAAGCCTGTTGTTTTCATAATGTCCTATAAGTGAGGAATTCCTTAGTTGAACTGTTTTTAAATTCTACCCCTGAATATCATTTTAGCAGAAAACCTGAGCCTTGTGTAAGAGCCTATCTTCTTTAAAGGAATATGAATGGACAGTCAAGCAAAAACAGTCTTTTTAATAATACAATACATTTTCTAAATATATATTTTTAGTGGGAGCTCACCATTTTAAAATAATTTTTATGCTTATAGTCTGTGGGCTTGCTTCTGTTAACTGTCTTAGCATAGCATTAGTGAATTTTTTGTTATGACATTGACTCTTACTGTTTGTGTCTCCTTTACAGGACAAGAAGCCTTGAATGAATACCTGAAGACCAAAGCTGTGACCATCGAATATTAAACCAGGCAGCACATTGATGGATAAAAATGGGACTCATAAAGGATTGTGCAGATTAACAAGTATCGCCTATAATTCTTTGCCTTAACATGAAGACTGATTGTATTATTTTGGTAATGTCTTGAACTTTTATCTGTGAACTGTTATTACTTTTATAATCATCTAAATTCACATTTTAATTTAAATAACTGGAACCGTTAATAACATACATGATGAAATTAGCGTTTATAGTATTTATACAAAAACGACTGAATCTTCCCTTTTAAACATTCTTCATGATGGAGTTTTTTTCAAAATTGCAAATGTGAACATTGTATTTGATAGTATTTTTATGGTTCGATATTCTAACCGAGTCTAAACAAAGATAGTTAAAAAAAACAAAGGCAAAGATGTTTGTTTGTTAGTTTGTTGTTGTTTTTACATGGTTAAAAACTTGTAGATGGATAAATGCAATTCTAAAAACAAAGTTTCCTTCAGTAAAATAAATGTAATTACCTGAAATAAAGATTACATTTAATTTGAAACTGAAAAGCAAGCATCTCAACAGGCAGTGCCAGCTTTGCCATTTTAATGTATCAAAATTTTTTTATTGTATTTTCAAATGTTTACTGTAATATATTCTGAAAGCCACACAAGGATTTTTTTAAGAATAAAAGTTCAATATCACTTGCTGTATTAAATAAAAAATGAATATTAAAATAGTATCTTCACTCTATTGTACACCTATTTTTGCATGGAAGTTTGTGAACTAGTCATCAGAATTGTCAACAAAGCTGAATACTGTGAACATACAAATAAATTAATATAAATTCACCAAGTCTCAAATGTAAAGATTTGAGAGTTATTTTTACTTATTGTAATTTTTACAACAGTCCTATAAGCTGTAAAAATGTACAAATTTCTAGTTTTACTTTATGTAATAAGTATTTGTTAAATATTTGAACTGTATGTTTGGGTCGTAATTGGAAGGGGGAAAGGGGGACTGAGGGGTGCAGCTGGTGTGGCTCGCCCTGGGCATCATTTGTGCCAGAATCGCCACTGCATGAACCATACACGTAAAATTTCAATTTCTGTGAACGCACTTTATGCCAAGCATTATCAGTACCACACAGAACGGGAACCTTCACAGACTGAATACTAGCACTGCCACTATTTATTAAAAAAAAAAAAAAACTGCACATTCCCTTATGTGAACATTAATCGTTAACTAATCGATTCATTGGAAAAATAATCGTTGACTAATCGATTACTACGATGATCGTTAGTGACAACCCTAAAATACAACATCACAAAAACTAATGCTATGAACACTTCAGAGATTTGTAGGATGATACTTGACATCACATGGCATTAGATAAAGAAAATTTTCCTACATGGGCGGCTGTGGTGCCATGGTAGGGTAGTCGACCCCTCATTGGAAGATTGCAGGTTCGATTCCCACCCCGCCCGCACGTGTGTTGAAGTGTCCTTGGGCAAGACACTGAACCCCACATTGCCTCTGATGGAAGCAGATAGACATGTTCAAATACATACAGAAAAGCTTGTTGGATCATATGGATATTCATTGTTCATTCGACGCTTAAAAGATGCGTGACGGGATTTTGATCTGAATGGCTCTCCATACATGTTAGCTGGGCAGAACGCGCTTTATGCTCATAGCGGTCCGTGGAGGCTTCGCGGAGGGTTCTAACGGATCCAGGTTGGTTCGGCTCATGGGTTTTTGCCAGACATTTGACTGAGGCAGGTAGAGCGGCTTCCTTCGTCTATTTATGTAGCATATTTTCGGCGTGTTTGTGATGAAACTCAGATATCTGTCTCGCTGCTGTATTCATCACAGACAGACGTGTAATAGGTGTGAACATTAAACACTCTGGTTATGAAATATTTGCCCATAATACATGTTATTTTTGTGTAAAGGGGAAGACAGTAAGCACGACGGAAGTCTTCTCGGCAGCATCCCGCCCCCAGGTAGAAAAATAACCCTGTTATGGTAAGTGATAATGCTCCTTATCTGTATCACTGAGCTTTGTTTTTGTGTTTTGGAATCTTACCTTTAATATATAAAAAGAAAGAAAAAATATGTCGTCTTTAAGTATGAAACAAGAATGTCTACCTCTAATAATTGTAAGTCCCCCTCCAACCATTTCTTTTATCTATTGTAACATTATTCTCAATCATGGGGTTTTTTATTCTAATTATGCAGTTTTTAGCCTAAATTTAGCTCATTAGAAATTTTCCTCTGGTGGGGAAGTAACCTCACCTTAAAATCCTGGCATTCCTTTGTTTACAACCTGTCCCGCTAGCTTATTGCTCCTCACAACCCCAAGCTAACATTATCATAGCAAATGTCAGAGCTATCCAGCAGTACAGTTTTGAGCCAAATTGCAGCTCAGATGAGGAGAATGAAGACATCAATGGATCTAGTGATCTGCAAGTGGATGGATCAGAACTGGAGAATGGAGACTTTGGGCTGCCCGTGGCAGTTGCTACAACCTTGCTTTCATGAAATTACATCTTCATGTTCAAAAAAGCACAACTTTTTTCTGATAAGTGTACAACTTCATTCTCACATATATACTTCATTCTCTCTCTCTCTCACACACACACACACACAGCCACACACACTCAAAACTCTGTTGAACATTTTAAATGAGGAAATTTTGTGCTGAAAAAATGCTAAACTTCTTATATAAATCATCATTTAGCATTAGAAAAATGAAACGCTTAAATGATAGCTATCAAGGTTGCTTTTATATTTAATCAGAGACCACAACGAAGAAAGCATGGGGCCAATTCCGCCACTACCAAATGTGCTGTTCCCCACAGCAGGTAAGCTTGTGATAATCTTTTAGTGCTCTAGTCCTGATGAAATACTAACACAACGTCTCAACTTGTAGTGCTCATGAAGCTTCAGTATCTCATCAAGCACCCCGGGCAAAAGAGCGCCTGGAGCTGAGAGTGCGATCAGCTGCTCAGCACTGCGGACACACAGCAGCCTTCTCCTGCAGCTGCCTGTCTGATTCTAGCACAGATCTGCCTGAGCGCCACTTATCCAGGCAGGCTGGAGGCCTGAGCATCCATGATCAGGAGGACAGTGACACAGACCTGTCTGAGACTGAAAAACATCCCGTTTCGCCTTGCAGTCGAGTCCTGCCACTACTTGAGCTCAGACCAGAGGTCATAAAGGATGGGGAGTCCTCCTTCCAGATCCACAGATCCAAAAGACATGAAGCATTTGAATTCCCAGACTTCCTCCCTCCACCTTTAAACTCTTGGAGTCTGAGTCAGCTGGCTGTTTTCTACAAAATGGAGGACAAAGCCGCATCCCGGCCGAGGCCTGTGGGCCCTCTGGAGCGATACCTGGAGAGGCTGCTGCAGCTGGAGTGGCATCAGATGCAGACTGTTCAGGAGGAGCGTGGCGAGTCGGCAGCACCAGAGAGTACATCCACCTGTTACCGGGCACCAACAACTGCCTTGTCTCGCCTCAGCTCTCCGAAGTGCATCCTTCAGTGTCAGCGTGGCTTCCTCCTCACCTTCCTCTCATCTCTGGGTGGTCACCCCGGCCTGCTGTCTGGCTGCGCCTGCACTGTCTGCCAGATCAAATACTCCAACTGCACTGCCTCTTGCTGCCGCTCCTATCACAGCCGTCCGTCCAGAGTTACTTCCATGCTGGAGCGCAGCCACAGATCCTCATCTCTTGCTAAAAGGAGTTGCAGTGAGAGTCGCCCCTCCTCTTCAGACAGGAGCTGTGGGGCTCCCAGGCTTAGCAGCCCCGTGAGGAACAGCAGCTACATGAAGAGAATCCAAGCATCAGGAAACCTCCGCAACCCCAATCAAGGTGCTACAACCCGATCTCATTCCACTGTCAGGGAATCAGCCAATAGCTCTGGGAAGGGGCCTGAGTTAGACTGCAAGATGAGAGTTTTATGGAGGAGCACAGGCTCAGAGCATAGAAGAGGTGGAGCGGATCCACCTCCGAACAGATCAGAAGAAAGACGGAGCTTTTCTGAGTGCAGGAAAACCGGAGGTGAGCGGTCCAGAACAGCTGGTTCAAGGAAGCAGCAAACAAAAGCAGATTATACCACTGCCAACACAAACCCAAAACCCAGATCCAGACGCTCCCAAACCTGCAAGCCCAGCAGAACCAGACAAGTGGAATTTGTCACATAAAATGATTCCACCTGATAGAGCAGAATGTACAATTAGTCTTTTTTTCTTTGTTTTAAGGACTTTTTGGGCAATAAGATGTTATTATGATTAGATACTGCAGATAATTTTTCAGTCTTTTGATATCAGCTGTCTGTTAATGTCATTTTATAAATGTTTTGAAGCTGTTTCAGGGAAAAAAATGCTTCAGTGTGTTTACATGACTGTTTACATGTGAAGAAGCATGTCCAATGCTATGTTTTTAACTAAATAAATCTTAAAATGTTTGTATAAGTCTTAACAACTCTTTTTTGTGTAGCTTTTGCTACCAGGTCTGCCAAATGACTTAACAGCTACATTTACAACCACAAACTACAATTTTTCGCAAACTTGGGCTTTTGTAACTCTTCTTCCTTGCTGCAGTGATCCTCCTGTAGGTTCTTTACCTGAAGGTGAGAAAAATTCGGAATTTTTATGTGCAGAATCTGATATACTTTTTAAATCGAATCAGAATTTTCTTAATTTTCTTTGTTCCCCCTTCCCGCTGAGTATAAATCCTGCATTCATGTATAGATGCTGATCAGGAAAAAAAATCAGTTTAACACCTACAGAAAACACACAATACAGCAAAGGGATGAATGAACTAGTGGTCCTGGGTTTTCCTTAGAAACTCATTACAGAGTCAAAGAACACAGATACACTTATCTGGTGATGGGGGCCTTCTGTCGATGGAAATTTGGACCAGCTTTATTCTATGCATCATAATACCAGACTGTTTTCTAGGATTTTTGTTATTTCCAACTTTCTTGTACAAAAAAAAAAAAAAACCCTCCTCAAATCGTTTTCTCTGTTATCCGTTTTTTATAAAGTGGGAAATCAAACACCTAAAACATTTGTATGGGCATCTGAAATATTTCTGCTTAAAATAGACCAATACAAAACATTTTATATTCAGCCTTAAGTTCATTAAAATTTAAGGAAGTAGACCAAATTTATTAATGGAAGTTAAATAAATAAAAACATTGCACACACTGCCAGCATTGGGGATCACAGTGACATTTGTCTAAGTATCAATTCATATAGACCACTGAGGTGAAGATTTAGCCAATAAATGTGCAAAAACTGCTTTCAAAAATAATTATAAGTTAAAGATTAGTCTTAGCACAGCACGGATTAAAAAAAAATCAGTTAGTTTCAGTAATGATCCAGAAAGCTGCCGTCTGCCAACAAAATGCAGAAGAAACGTTCCGTTTTATCTCGTGTTTTTTTATGTCGAACATATTTAGATGTGACACCGCCGACATGGATGCGGGTTCGCAGCGCGTGCTGGAGTACCTGACAGAAGTCGAAGAAGCAGCTGAGGAGGTTATCACCACCAAGCAGCAGGTAAACAAACACACTCCACGAAGTACAGTGTTTGAACCTCAAACCGTTCCATTTTTACCGCCTTGTTTAAGTTCGCTAACATCTAGCTAAAAGAGCTAACCGAACCGCTGCTGCTTAAGCTAGCTGAAGTTTGTCCCCTTGTCCCGATCACAGTTTCTGATTACAAAATTGAATATAAATATCCGATTTTGTTTTTCACGTCATGTTTTAGTTTGTATGTAATGTATGTACTTTGTTACATAAAATTAATCTTATTTTTGGTGTTCAACTTTATTATTTTTGGGAAATTCCACATTCACAAATGTGGTCCAATTCCCAACTTTGTTTTATGTATTCCAATTGGACTTTACGTCATATTACTGTAGACAGTAGAACATATGCAAAATATGAAGGCTACAAGAACATGTCATCTTTAAAGAAAAAAAAAAAGATTTCAACTTCGAAAAGATCATTTACCACTGTACTAAAATGTTGATTGTCGTGCAGGTGTTTTCTTTTACCTTATTTTTATTCTTTTACTTGTTGTAGCTAGTTCCCAATAAAGTTTTGTTGAGATAAATAAATAAGCTTGATTGTTTCTGCTTTCATCCTGTCTGTAAGAAGGGTTTTTTGCGAATACAAATACATCTATGTATAATAATTTACAATAATAAACATAATACTATTATAATGAATAATAATGTATACATAATTATGTAGTGTAATACATAATTTTCTTTCTCTAAAACCTTGAATAAGTGGATATTTTGGCATCTAGTTTGTCGTTATGGACAATTTCACTCTTAACCTGAAGTTCACTCTCAACTCCTATTTATAAAATATTTGCGTCACAGATTGATATATATATATTTTTTTTATTTTTACAAATTTTTCTTTGGGTGTCTTGGACCAGTCAACATCTTAGTTTTACCTACTTTCTTCTTTTAATTACTGAAAATTGGATGAAAAATAAAGTAAATGTGACAGCATGTGTCTCTTTTTTTGTTTTTCTTCAGATAGTGGAGCTGGACTTGAAGAGAAACCGCAACAGGGAAGCGCTGAACGCTCTCAAACATGAGCTGTCTGATTCAGGTGAGTGAAGACTGGGTTTCACCATGTTCCACCATGAAGCAAAAAATAACACCTAATCCCTGTATTTTAAAAATATATTAGAAGTGCTGATATAAAACCCACCAGTTTCCTAGTATTAATATTTACTGCGCTTGCTTGCAGATAATGTGAAGGTTTGCTTTGGAAACATGTTTATTGAATTTGAGAAATCCAAAACAAGAGGGATGGTCCAGAAAGGTAACCTTTGAAAAGAAAACAAATCTCATGGTTCTTTAACGTGTTTTTTTTATGTAAAAATGTATGTTTCGTGTTTTCAGACCAAGAACAGCTGGATAAAGAAATAAATAACCTCCGCAGAGAACTGAAAGCTAAATTCAATCATCTCAATGAGATTCAAGGTATGCAGCACTTTTAAAATAAGATAACAAAAAAAGGAAGAAAGAAAGCTTTATAGACAGTCTGTGTGTAGAAGAAGAGGAAACTTAATTCCTCCCTTTGGCCCTGCCATCCTGTTGGAAGGAGAGGGGTTACATTTCTCTTTTGGATGAACGTATTGGTGGTTTGGGAAGAAAAAATCTCTTTAATGCACCGCTGGTCAGTTGGAACAAATGCAGTTATTTTGACAAGTTAAAAAGTCACAAAATTGCAATAAAAATGAAGAAGTTAAAATAAGTTCCAAACAAAAAAAACAAAAAAGTAAAACTGGCAAAAAATGTGAAACGCAATGAAATATCAAGACAAATCAATTTAAAGCGTCACAATTTGGGGCTTTGCTCTTTTTGTGTGGCGTACAGTTCTACAACATACTGATCTAGACTTGTTGGTCATTCTGGTTGAAGCCACCTGCATAACTGCTGCATCACAAAAAAATACTCAGTCACATGTTAATGCTGCAAGCTTAGGGTGGAAACACCAAGACAACAGTGGGTCTCATATCTTATGGTTAGTCTTTGTTTATGTTTTTTTTGTCTTCTCTGACTGTGCTGTTGTAAGGTTCTAATACCACAAGGGGGCAGCAAACTCAAAGGCAGGTGAAATCTACCTCTTAAGATGAGCTCAAGTCTCCAGGAAAATCTACTAAGTGGAAACAGCAGCTGACTGCTTTTTTAACAGATGTTTTCCACCTGCTTATACCTACAGACTCTCCTGCACATCAAGAATCTCTGACACTCAGTTCAGAACTCTGTGTCAAGGTCACTACAAACATTTTTATTTACCATCGTGAGTGCGCAGAGCTTTTTTGAATTAAAATAAAGAAAAATAAAATGTTTGCACCAGTAGGGGAAAAATGTCTGCTGACAACAGAAACTAGTGGAAAAGATGCCCAAAATGCTTAAAACTGCAATTTGTGAACTTTCACTAAGTTTGAACGCCTGTGGTTTTGTAGTTTAAAGAAATTAAACTGTCAACATCAGTGTCTGCGTGACTATTTTTAAAAATATTGGTTAAAGAAAGACAACCAAAGTTTAAGTCTTATCTATACTTTAACACATGCACACTAAAACCAGGAAACCTTAACATATTTAAAAGTTATTTTTGACTCCTGTGAAATGTGTACCTCTGCTCAGATTGCATTGATTTTTTTTTTCTCCCCTTTTTTCTTTAATTGCTACAAAACAACATGCCAGCATGAACAGATGTGCTGCAACAAAAAATATTATTGCCTGAACAGCTTTTATTCTTTAAGCATCAACTATTTTGGAAGTTTACATGTCATTTCAATGAGGAATGAAACCATCTTCACGTCCATTCCCGGTTCAGACAGCTGCTGTGCTGATTTTTAGTCATCTCAATGCTGGAGAAAAAAGTTGTGAAATTAATTTGAAAAGCTGGGTATTCAACCATTTAGAGGTTACTTTAATATTACTTTTTACTTTTGAAAAACGAAAACAATTTCATTTCTGTAGGTAAACCAGAGCTCAGAGGCTACAGTCTATCTCCATTGTCAGCTGAGGAGATCAAAGCCATCAACAGCCTTCTGAAGACATGATTCTCCGTCAGTTTCAAGTCACTCCTGAAGCTGCAGGTCTGAAGTCCAGCTCCACGATTGTCAAGTGTGGCTACCTAGCATCATTTAAACATACTTATGAAAGACACCGAAGTAAGGCAGTTGGACTGTCATGGATTTCTGATGGACATCACTACTGCAGGTTTGAAAGGTGACAAACGTTTCTTCGTTTTTTGCAGCCTGTTCCAGGGTTTTTCTGTTGTAAATACATTTTATATTTCTTTATATTTGCTTTTTTGTAGTTTCCTTTGGTTCACAGAAGCAGATTCTCTCTATCTAATCCCTGGGAGAATGTTTTATGCATGCAGTGATGAGGAAGAGAAAATAAACATTGTAAATTTAAATTGTTCTACATTTGAAATAAATAATTTGTAGTTAAAGATGGCTACAGCGAC
Organism: Oryzias celebensis; assembly: GCA_014656515.1. Classification (NCBI taxonomy): domain Eukaryota; kingdom Metazoa; phylum Chordata; class Actinopteri; order Beloniformes; family Adrianichthyidae; genus Oryzias; species Oryzias celebensis. Next base: position 13,449,123 of record BNCR01000005.1, read on the forward strand.
TGGTTAAAGTGAACTTACCGAACTCTTTAAAGCAAATGGTTTATTTAGATGTTTTTGTGTAGAGGATCTTATAGGAGGAAAAATAAAGATTTTTTTATCAAGTAAATGTAATTTGTTAGACTAAAGTCCATACAGTTTATGAAAATTGAGGTTTAAAAATCATTACTGCACACATTCATTTATGAAGTCAGGATTTCTACAAATCAACCAGAAAAAAATGAAAGCATTTAAACATCTTTAAAGCCCCAAATCAACAGATAAGCATTCCAAAGAATAAAAGAGATTTTATCAAAGGGTTTCGAACTATTAACTATGGGAGAAATGTAGTTGTGGGAAGGGGTAGATGATTTGAAATTACGTTGGAATTGATGACAATCTTTCCTGGTTTGAGCCGAACACTTTCAGCCTCGGTGTCTTTTCCTGATGAGAAGCTGCATAGCTGCGTCCACCTGGGAAGAGAATAACAGCGAAACACTTGACTGACTGCAGCAGCCTGTATATTTATGATGTGTGTGTGTCCTCTAGAGCGTTCTTCTGTCGACTTTACTGTCTGCTTTCAGAGCAGAGAGTTATTAACACTTGTCAATCAGTGGGGGCTTTAAAAACGGTCAGATCAAGATAAAAGATGAGTTTGGACCTTAGAAAGTGATGACTGAAACTACCAATCCTGAGTATATGCCGCTCCCTCTCTCCCTCCCTCCACAGTTAGGGTAGCTGTGTCAAAGAGCAAATAAAGGTCGAGCGCCCCCTCCTCCATCTGCTGTGACATAATAATGAGAGTTTGCATATGTCAGAAGTCCTGGTGTTGCTGTGTGCACACCTGCATCTGTTAGTCACTTCCATGAACTCTGCCCCCACATAGTTCATGGATTATTTTTCTTTAAAAGCATCAATCAGTGTTTGTGATAGGAGTTTCTGCTCCAAGTCGGAAAGTTTCCGGACTCTCCTGTGAATGCCTCAAGAAGAGGAAAATACAGATTTTGGAAAGGCCAGAGCCTTTTCTAATAAGCATTCAGTCAATGATCGCAAAGACCTCGCCAAAGGAAAAGATTTGTTAACAGCATTTCAAGGTTTTGGAGTTGCCTCAATCCAACAGAGAATCTTTGGAGCGAGTTGAACGTCAACAGCCTCAAAACATCACAGCTCTTGAGAAGATCTGCATGGAAGAATGGACCAAAATAGCAGATGCAGTGTGAACAAATCTGATGAAGACCTACAGGAAACCTTTGACCTGTGTCATTGAAACCAGGGTTACATTACAAAGCACCGAGATAGATGTTTGTTATTGAGCAATTATTTTCTGCACCATCAAACAAATACATCTTTAAAATAAGCATCCCAAGGGATTTCATAAATTATGCCCACAGTATCTTTTTTAACCTTATAAAATCAATTAATTATCTTTTTAATATATATAAGAAAAATATAAAAGTATGAATTTTTATTGATATCCTCAGTAAATGTCATACAGTCGCATGCTTTTTATTGACTCTTTAAACAAGGGGTATCCAAACTTTTTGCAAAGTGAGGGGAAATGTGTGAAGGCTAACCATCTGGCCAGCATTCTTTGAACTCTTTTAAGCAAATTAACTATTTAATGAACATTTTATTGCAATGGCTTACTTTTGATTTTTTTTCAAATAGAAAATAAATACATCTAAACACGTTTTATCAAAATTACTCTCAATTGTCATTCATTCCCAGTTAGCTTGTACGCCGAAAACTGCATTGTAAAATCAGCCTGCTATCCAACAGGAAAGACCCACAGGCTGGACTGTGGAAATGCTTGTTTCAAATGATGCTTCCCATTTTTAAAATCAATTATCTTCTTGCTTTTAGTTCCTAAATGCAGAGTTTTAGCATAATGTATGTAATTTATGCTCTATATTGCCTACATTTTCTAACTATTTTGCCTCACTGTGATGATATGCTGTAATTCCCTGCGTGGATCTGTAACATGCATCAACTTAGCCACCCCACAGTTAGAGCAGCACCTTCCCCAACATGATACTCAGCTGTCAGAAAATAATCTTAAACCTGCATAAAAGCGTGTGATCCAGCTGCACATAAACTAAATGAACCTGACGCCAAGCTGTGCCTTCTGTGTTTTGACCTGCACCTCTTTCTGATTATGAAAATGTCCCAGCTACACAAATGGAACCTCTTTAATTATTTTGTCTGCATTCTTGGCCTGTTGGCCTCCTAAATACGGAGGAGGAGAAGTTGAGTTAAAGACGTTTTTGCTGGGGAAAAAGCTGCCTTCTGTCAGGTCAGGGACAGAAGCTGGCTGTTGTTCTCCATCGTTTTTCATGAGAAACAAGATGGGACATCTGCATCCACTTACTCTTGAGAAGACTCTGACAGATTTATTGTTTCTGAGCAGCTCTCCAACACATTCTCTACTGAATACAAAAATCACAATATTTGATCTGGACTCCATATTTAAAAAAAAAAAAAAAAATCAGATTTTTATGTTCAGGTGTGCAGGTTGTTCATTTGACAAAGGCTCTGCAGTGGATTTTCTCTGAGAAAAAAAATGACATGATGAGAGTATAAGCTGATGAGGATGTTTGTTTTTATTAATGTAAAAAAAAAGATACATCTTGAAAAAGAAAATGAAAAAATCAGAAATTCACATTTTAAAAGTTAAATATTTTAAAGTAGAAACAAAAAAAAAGTTTTGATGAAAATAAATGTGCTTTTACACTCAGATTTAAGACAGAGTGATCATCTTCATTTTCTGAGGGTGCTTTTTTAATCCTTGCAAGTGCAACAAATGAATAATAAAACCATCACATACAGTAAAAGAGATTACAAAAGCACAAGTAGCATAAATAATTAGGGCAAAAACTTCCTTCACAAATAAATACAGCAAAAGGAATAAAAGGCCAATATATTAGATAAAATAATGTACAATAATAATAAATAAACCCATTAAATGTTATGTAACTGAACAAGCGCAGCTATGCAAAGGAAGTGGTTGGAAATTGCAAAAATAATTGACTGAAATGGAAAAACAGACCTTCTGTGTGGTTCAGTGAAGCTGTTCTGTAGTCATACTTATTCATAATTTAATATAAATAAAATCAGCCATGATGTTAAATATGTCAGCTCCAGCTGCCAAAAACCCTTCTCTCTGATTTGAAAAGTGTTTCAGAAAGCTTAACCTGCGTCTTTGATGTTGTTCATATGTTCTTTGTGCTAAAGCCAGATGTCTTTCTTTTCTCCATCCTTTTCTTTCATGTTCTTTGCTGCCACTTTCAGAGCTTCTGTTTTTAAGGTCCTTTCTGCTTTTTCTTCTGATTCAGACAAAACTGGTCATTTTAAAACTTTTAGAAATTATTTTTTGTAACTTTTAGTATTACGTATGTTGAGCTTTTCCACTAAATCTTAAACAGTTCTTCATTAACAATCAGATCTACTTGAATCTATTCTTCTTTGTCTTTTTTCAACTTAGTCTCCAAAAACTTTCCAGAGTGACCATAGACAAGTAACTTTCTAAAAAGTAAAATGAAAATTGTGCTTTTTGTGTTTTTAACATGTTCTGTAGACATTTTCTTATGATGGAGGATGTTTGTAAATAAAATTAAACTTGAAATTCCAATTCTGAGTGTTTCTGTATTCAAATCATTGGGATCAGGAGCAGACAAAAACAAATGCGGTTGGGAAATGCCTGTAGTTGTGACATTGAAAATTCGTTGGGAGGGGCACAAGCTCCATTCTGATGCTTCCACTTGTAGACGACTACATCCTGCTACGTCTTTGTTTTCCTCGTCTGAGCTGGCATCTGGCTCAAAACTGTACAAATGGATAGCTCCAATATTGCTTGCCAGTTTAGTTGCACTGCTAAGGTTACTTTGGGGTTGCAAGCTAGTGAGAAAGTGCATAGATAAAGAGCTGAACAGTCCTGCCCACAACACAGAGGTGAATTTCTATTGAACTCATGCTGCTCTGCAGAAACTATCTTCTAGAAAATAACGCAGGTTAATGGATTCTGACTAAAAATGACATCGTGATAATTTTTTAAAAAACACCGGGAACACTTTTAAAATGGATTAAAAGATGGTCGGAGTGTGACTTCAGAGAAACAGGTGGACTTTGTGGGGTTTGAGCATCCTTAAATCCATATTTTTCCACAGTCCCCCTAAGATTTCAGCATGTTAATCAACTGAACTGTTTGGCTCAAACAGCCACAGCGACACAGAAAGCACTGAGATTATTTCATCGTCTGTCACGTCATGTTTTCATGCACAAGACTTCTATTTGATTTCTTTGCATATGAGGTTTTGAATCATAAAAAATAATTACATTAAATTACATTAATCAGGAATAAAGGAATGATGGGAAAAAAACAAGAAATGAACAGACCTAATTTGAAACAGAACTGCAAGAACAAATATAATAGGAGGCCCAGACCATGAAATACCTGAAAGTGTGCTCTGAAACTCTGCATGATAACTGCTGTTTTGCAGTGACATGTTGCCAACTGTTCACCCTCCCCAGTTGAAAAAAATGGAAAAACAAAGGTATCACCATGCAGATGGCAGAGCTTCCCACAGGTTTCCTCATCTACACTCTTTCTTGAGAGATTCATTCTTCTGGGATCCGAGCTGGACGTTATGAAGACGGGGTCTTCACAATTCTACAACAACTTCCCTTTACTCACTTTCAAGGGAACACTGAAGTTAACATGTCAGCTTTATGTCTTTCAATTTCTCACATGTATAAATCACACAAACGTGGAAGTCGTGCTCTGTCTTTTTTTTTTTTTTTTTTTACAAGAAACTAGCTTAAAAAATAGTAAAGATAGATGAGTGGAATGTAGGAAAATACAAATTATTTTTAAAAGTCCCAAAATGAGATCAAGAGTTGAGCTGCTGCATCTGAAAGAGCACCTGTGATGTCCTCAGCATGACTTCACGCCGGAGAACGGAGTCTCTTTTCAAGCTTTCTGGAATATTTGGAGGAAAAAACAAGAAATGCATCATCTCCAACCTGAACACTTTTATCTGGAGTTTCTAGAAAGACGTATTACTGATGTTTTGTAAGCTGTCTACTCTGTCTGTGATATCAGTTTACTGAGAAGAGGACACATTCACTTTTTTCAAGTTTTCATTCAAATTAGTTTGTGATTCTGTCATTTCTGCAGTGTTGAAGGGGAAAACTGTGTGAAAAGCCTGAGAAGCCAGAGCTGCTCCAACATGTGCCAGACCTGTTTCCTCTCTAGGTTTGATGAAAAGTGGAACTTTAAAAGTTATCTCGGCTTTCCAATAATCAACTGCCGTGAACTCCGAGCCCCTTCCAAAACAATGACCGATGTCCTAAAGGGAAATGCCTGTAAGAGTTAGTGTTCTCAGCCGGTAATATAACAAACTAAATTTGAGTTTGAGATGAAGTCTGGGGTTTGAAACAGCTTCCGAAAAGAAGATAAAGTTCTCTTTGTGACTCCCCAAGAAGATTAAACGAACACAAGAGAGGTTCTCACCTGCACAAATATGACCTGAATGGAAAACATGTGAAGTGTTCCTTTTCATGAAGCAAATCAACTCTGAGCATCAAACAAAGCCAAAAAAAGAGTGATTGCTTCTTTCATGGTAAATGGTAAATGGTGTATACTCATATAGCTCTTTTCTACCTTCATTGAAGGACCAAAGCGCTTTACACTCACAGACCCATTCACACACACATTCACTCACTGATGGTGGCTCCGCTGCCGAACACTGGCGCCAACCTTCCATCAGAGGCAATGGGGGGTTCAGTGTCTTGCCCAAGGACACTCCGACACATGGGCGGGCAAGGCGGTTGTGAACATCACTGCAGGCAAAAGCAACCATTACTGGTGGAGAAGAATGTAATCCATTCAAATTGAACTGAATCTACACACACCGTTGTGAAGCTTTGAGGGGTTTCTGTCCTTGGAATGATGAATATTTCAATCAAGACCCCCCCAAAAGTAGCAGAAAAAGGTGACATGCCAACTTTGAAATAATATTTGCATAAATTTTAAGTTGGCTTAGCACAAACACCAGCGTTTATTTACCCAAAGATAAAGCTTTAAAGCAAAATGTAAACCTCATCAAAAACATTGAGATCCGTTAGTGTTTATATCCTTTGATGTTTCCCCTGAGAATAAAATAAGATGGGATTACAATCTGTATACTTACACATACTGTTTAAGAAATGCACCTCTAAATATACTTTGTTATATCATTCATTGACTTATCCTGAGAAGCCATAACTTTGTCTATTCATGGACTCCACCAGGACCCAGTGCAACTAATTCAAAATTCTGTCAGTTTTGGGGGATCAAACTAGCAACCTCTGCCAATCCTACTGAAGCACTGTTGCATTTAATTGAAGCTCCACTCCGATGAGAATCAGGTTTTTGGTGTTTTTGACATGTTCTTTTGGCATTTTTCCCCATTATGGACAACATATTTTAAGAAAATGAAGCTTAAAACTGCATTTCTGAGTATTTCTTTGTTCAAATCATTATGAATCAGGAGCAGACAAAAAAATGCTGTTGGAAAAAGCTTGTAGGTGCTTGTAGTCAACCAGATCTATATACGTCTTCATTTTCCTCATAATGGTACGGCTGGATAGCTCCAATATTGCTTTCTATTTTGGTTGCAAAAGTAATGTTAGCTTGGAGTTGTGAGGGCCTGTAAGCTTGCTGGAGAAAGTGTAAACAATTGGATAACGGGAAGTGGGGGAAGGCTTACTCCACACCAACTGTCCCGCCCACAACTCAGAGCCAAATTTCTAATGAACTCCTGCCACTCAACAGAAATAATGTCCAAGAAAATTTCAGGTTTTTACATTTCTTTTGTCTAAAGAAAGACATAATCAAAATTAAAAGACAACTGTGAACTCTTCAAAGTAGATCAAAAGATGATTGGAGTGAGACTTGAATCTGCTATCGTCATAAATGTTTGGGGGGTGGGCGTCTTACATCTGGCCTTATGTAAATCCCTTATGCAGACCCTCAGTCTAAACCTGAGGGTTTTGCTTTCTTTATACAGCGACCAAGAAACCAAGTTTTTGGTCTTGTTCTTTTACTGTTATCCGCAAATGACGCTGAAGCTTGTTCAGCTTGTTCAGCTTGCTCACTATTGTCTGAGTCAAACATGACTTCTTCACTTTATCACCATACATGCAACGGCCTGACATGCCAACAAAGGTGTATAATAACATTCTCGATGTGATTGATGAATCTGGAAAAGAAAAGTCTATAAAGTTCGATCAGAAAGTTTGTAAAGTGTAGTTTTCATCAAACAAACATTCTTTCCTTGGCTAAAAATGTATCTTAAAGATCATCAGATTGTAAAATAGTACATATACCATCATTTCTACTTGTTTAAGTTAAGGATCGTCAACATAGCAATGGAAGTTTTGGTTGTGCTGCTTAAAATGCTACCTATACAAAAACTAACTGGACCAAGCATTTAGCTCTGTGGTACAACCGTAAGGGACTTGACAATGTAATGAAGACGCATTTTTATCATTTAACTTTACATGTCTGAACCGCTTGCCTGCGGTCTTCCTCAGAAAAGTTCACGCCTTCTGTATCGAACCAAAGACATAAATCTGTTGTTTAGATAGATAATTTCATCTCAGATGTCCATTTATTGCTCATGGTTTTCTCTGCCCGATTGAATAGCATTGCATCCAGAGAGTGGGACACAGCAAAGTTTGAAGCTCTGTTTGGTCCACCCACATGCCAATCAAAAGTCCAAAAATGTATTTTACAAACATTTAAGCTTTGATAAACCATAAGGACCAATTGAATCCTTTCACTGTTTGCTCAACCAACCATTACAGCATGCTTTGGAAACATTTTTTTCTAATTGTGTAATTAATTGTGTGCATTACTCACACAAGGAAATAAGAAATGGGATTTTTTTTTTACCTGATTAGATTGTTAAAGGGTTGAACCCCCACTCCCACCCCACCCACACCTTAACAGTCTTCATGAATAGAAAAGAAAACAAAAAACATTAAAAAAAACATCTGACTTTTCAACACAGTTCCCATCTGACACCAGCATCAAGTAGTCTTTGAAGAAACTGCAGCCCTGGATACTTCCTGGTTTGCATTAAATTTAGGAACAGAAAGAAGGGGCTTGAATTGAACCAATATAACATGAAATATAAAAATAACTTGTACTTAGGTTGTTTTACTTATGCTCTATTTAAAAAGTAAGACTTTTACCAGCCTTCTTTCAATGTAAACATCATAACTCCTGCTAACTACATTTGTGTTTTATTTGCTCTTGTCCTAGCATCCTGACTGGATATGCGCCCAACTCAAAATCCCTCAAACTGTGTAAAAATAACAACTGTTTCTGCCTTCAAGCCTCATAACTTGACTCCAGTTGGGTCAGACAAACACATCAGCTAAGACAACCAAGATCAATGTTCATTTTCTCTCCCTTCAGTTTACCATTCTGAGTCATCCAGGCTGTTTCTGTCTGAAAAAGCTTCACCAGTGGTGGTGAGCTGCCCTGAAGCTGCTGCAACACATACCTGCTCATTTACTGCACAGGTACAGACAGTTAAAACAAATGCTGCAGGGTGAAACCCCAGATGTGACTCATAAAGCTGTTTTGTTTTATATTGTGACTCACAAATAAAAACAAAGTGTAACAGAATAAAACTGTGAGGGATTTAAGGGTTTCCTGATGGATTTGTTGAAATAGATTCGATTTTTTTCTGTGAAGCATCTTGAGACAACCTCAGCTCTGGACTGATCATTTCTAAATAAACTAAATTGCATTTAAGCTTTTTTCAACTTTGTATTCACAGAGTGTGATTAAGATGACCAGCAGGAATTTCAGAATTAGACTCCTTTGATTTTTTCCATCGTTCTGACTTTTTCCACTTTAAAACTGTCCACTTTTGATGTTTACAGGACATTTAACCCGGTAAGACCCAAGCTAATGGTTGAGCAAACCCACTACACACGAAGTCACAGGGTCCCGCTAAGCAGAATTAACTACTGTGGTAATATAACTCATAGTATGCCTGTGGAAGCCAAGTCCTAGGTTAAAATTATGACCGCCTTTTGGAACATATTCAAAAACATCTTCTTTTGTGCATTCTAGAGCTTTAGTTAATATTTGCAGATGACACATTTTTTTATATTCCTGAGCCCTTGCAGCATTAAAGCCACAACAAATAACGCAGTGGCTGCAGAAAATAGCATCCAACCTCCTCTCTGGCGTACAGATGTCTTCAGTTTTTTTGTTTTCTTCTTCTTCCTCGACAACAGTTTCTACAACTGTGTTCGGGCTCTATGTACAAAACGTGCCATTGAACACACATTAAAAGTTAAAGCAGATCAACTTTTGACCAATCAGAAACTCAGATTTGGTCATCTCGGATGGGTAGCGCTCCTGTGAATTCATGGATAATTCAACCATATGAAAATTGATCATGGAGATGAAATTAATAATTGCCGTTTGTGCCTAGCCAGAATTGCATGACACCAATTCTTTCATATATTGGAATAGAGCGATGAAAGAAAAAGCCTGGAGGCAATTTGTGAGATTTGCACCGCTTTGATATTTGGCACCAAGTCTCTTCCAGCTGTAGGTGGCGGACATATGCTAGTAAACAGTAGCAAAAGAAGAAGAAGCCCTTCCCGGTTTTTTTAGTGTGAACAACCCCATGGGTCAAGCGCCTGGTGAACTATCATGGCTAGTAAAAAAGTAAATCCTTAATACATCTTTCATACAATTATTGGGTAAAATATGAAATAAAAAATTGCTAATAAATTTAAAAAGAGACAGCAAAAGAGAGGGATCTGCTTTTCGTTTCAATTTTTTATGAAATTATATAGAACTGTACAGACTTAGAATACAATACAAAAAAATCACAAAAAATGCTTTGAATTACAATTAAAGGGTTTCAAGTTTAAATATATTCATTCATCGTGTTTAATTTCTGTTAAGTATTCTGTGATAGCTTTTGATGCAGACTTTAGTACCAAATATATCTTTTTTGTAGACATACTGATGCATATGAATGTTTTAAATAAAAAAAATCTTGTCAACATCTTCATCTGCTTCAGTTTGGATTTATATTCAGCTGCAAAAAAGAAAATTTAAACGTTGAAAAACATAAATTTGTGCTTTCAACAGCTGAGATTTATTTGATTCCAAGAAAGAAAGGATTTTTTTTCCACTGAAATGATCCTATTTCATGGTGCTGTTGATGTGCTAATGTTGATAAAAGTTTGGAGAATACTTCCTTAAAGCATATTCCGGCTCCTCCCCCTGTCCTTTCCTGGTCCATACAGTGAATGGAGGCTCTTGGATAAGCTCCCATGCAGTCTGCTCATGGAGGGGATTTTTGAGTCCTCTGCTAAGATCTCCGCTGTTTGAGTTTTTGAACTTCACAGTTATACATCTCACTCAGGAATAAAAGTGCACACACTCCAGGGATATTTGTGATCTTCATTCTAACATGCGCTTGCTGCAAAGTTGGTGTACAGGTTGTAGTGTTCCAGGTGGGCCCTTTACTATCTGCAGATGGGAACAAAAATAGAAAACACAGTCAGAAAGATCCAAAATGTATTTATTTAACAGCAGTTCCCAAAAAATGAAGAAGACTATTTGCAAAGATTAGATAAAAATGCAGCAAACATGTTTATTGACTCAGCAATAACGGCTATTTTAAGTTGCAGTTGCTATTTTAATTTTAAGTTGTGCATGTGTACATTGTATTTTGTATTTATTAAAATCTGGTAAATTTTGTATTCATGCATAAAATGTATTTTATGAGTTAAAAATCAAGAATTACGCACGCACAAATCTAAAGTTACGCACAAATCAAGAATTACGCACGCACAAATCTAAAGTTACGCACAAATCAAGAATTACGCACGCACAAATCTAAAGTTACGCACAAATCAAGAATTACGCACGCACAAATCGGAGTGATACTTATTTCTCTCTATAACTTTGAACCAGTTACCATGGCAACAATACTTTCTTTCACACAGACACACTAATACATGCTTTAAGTAATTCCAGGGGACCTTTGACATTTTCAATGACACTTGCATGTTTTTAATCAATGTTTGATGTAAATCCATAACAAATCCACTGTATTACGCATGTTTGAAAAAAAATTAAATTTGTATCAGTATTTTAAGTAGATTAGCAACAAGCCTTTATATTAGCGTCATGATAGCTTTTGTGGGCTATGCTTTCAACTTTTATAGTAATTTTAGCTGTTATATTAGTGTTATGCTAGCTCATTTGGCATCTACTGAGGCTTTATAGGCTGAATTGGCAGGGTTTTTTTGTGGTTTTTTAAATTTCACGCAATTTTTTTGATTTTTTTTTCACGAAATTCTTTGAATTCTTTGTGCACTCTAAAACCTATGCAATACTGATATCAAAATGTTCACCACATTCAGAACATTCATACTTGTGCTGTTGGTATTCATACCTTTTACGCATTTAAAAATGTAATGCCATTTTTGCAATTTTTTTCTAAAACATTCTTTCTGCAAATTATGCAAGTTTGGTATCAAAACATTCAGCATATTCCAGACATTCAAGCTTGTACTTTTGGTATTGAAAAATGTTATTGTTTTTTTGTTTATTTTATGCAATTTTACGGAATGTTTCCAAAAATGTTCATATTCTTTGTGCACTTTCTGCAACTATAAGTTCTTTAGCAACTTTAGCATTCTGCAAATAGCTTTGGCATTTTTAGCAAATCCCTTCAGCAATTACAGTAAATTTCTTCATCTTCAGTAAACTACTTCAGCATCTTCAGCGACCACATTCAGCAAAAATCATTCACACTAACATTATTGCAGGTAATGCAACTTTTCTAGTGTTTTACAGCTGTAAAACCCCTCACTACACGTTTTTACACTTTTCTCTCTTGTTTGAACCCTCAAAGTTCAAAACTTCGTAGAGAAAGAAGTCAAATATTATAGAATGAAAACAAGCTATACTATACAGGAGGAGATTGATTGACAGTCAATCAGGACACAGATATTTTTAAACTTGAAGCTGGTAGTTTTTGTAGGAATTTAAACTGAGATTTTCTTATAACTCAGACCAGCAAAGGGAAGAATGAAGTGCTCTAACGCTTACTGGTGGAGGGTTGTGCTGACCTATTAAAACCAGTGGTCCAGTTCCAGCAGATGACTTGGCTCTGCATACAAGCAGTACATTGGGAACCACACCCTGGATCTTAAGCAGCTTACATTCTAAAACTTTCTTCTTTTCTTCCAGACTCTGACTCCAACAGGAGAAGAACACTGCCTTTTTTTTGTCTAACAAGTTTGGGGAAAACGTACAGATCTTTCCGTCCTCAACCAAGGTAAGAAGTCTTTGATCTTGTTTCTATTGAGATTGTCATTTGAAAGTGACAGTTGAATTCTGTGTCTTGGGTTTATCTGTTTGCGGATGTTCTGGGTTTTCTGCAACAAGTCTCTTTTTCTAACATACATTTTCTTCCATCAAACTCATATGGTTTTTATTGGCTGTCAATCACTGATTTTACCTGCGGTAGCAAAAACTGCTGCAGTCGGAGTCGATATGCAGAGTACAGGCACACCGCCAAGGGGCCGTCCTGCCTCGCTCAATCCCAGCAGAGCGCCTGAAGCGTGGGGAACTCCGGTAGCTGGACAGACCATATGTCACAGTGTGCCTAAAACGGAGACAAGATATATACAGATTGTAAACATTCAAGCAGTTGACAATGTTGGGAGAGTTACAGAAGTAAATAACTTAGTTTTTTTCAAAGATGTCTGGAAGGAACAAGTCTAAAAATAAACTGCTAATAGGCAATTATAAGCATAATTAAAGGCAAAATTATAAGCATAATTATACCTAATTATGCTCTTTAATGTTTCCTATAAATTTCAGTTTTCTTTTGAAAAATGATCTCTGAGAATCTAAATGACTACTACATCCCATAATTCATAAACTCATAGATTAACCTAAAGTAACATTGAGTGATGATGTCAGTTCCTCAGTCAATACAGGAACTTTGGTCCAGTCTTTTTAAAGTCCCGCTCCAAAAAAAGTTTACAAAAGAGCATAAATCAGAAAGAGTTTCTGATATGAGCCACATCAGCAGGCACATTGGAAATGTCTCCCTGTGGGCTCCCATAAAAATCCCCTTTATTTTCTCTAGAACTTACAATCAGGTCTCCCCTCTGACTAGCCAAGTTGGAGCCCCCTGAAGATGCCTGTATCTCATTGAAATATAGGTTTACTTGCTGTGTAAAAATGTATAAATTATGCTTTTTTTCTTCATAATACTGTCCTATAAATGCTGTGATTCGTAGTTTTTTAGGATCTATAAAACCAATAAACACAATACAAGTATATATTTTTTTTATTAAAGGTAAAATGCAAAGTCTAGATTTTCAAGACAATTAAAGAGCTAAACAGAGGAGAAAACGTCCCTTAATTCTACCTGCAGCTGTTAATACGACTGCAGAAACTGTGTGGGAGGGGCTAAGTCACTGGCTCCAGCATCAGGAAATAGCTGAGTCAAAACAATACTTGCTTAATAAATGTGGAGCAAAAAATGTAGTTTCTCAGCACATTTCCTTGTTTACTTTGTACTTTTGCAAGTTTCACTTTTTTTCATTTGTTAATTTGCGATACCTGGATGAAAGATTAGATAAGCGCTTGCTCACCTGCTATCAGGATGGAGGAGGAGGGGAGAGGTTATTTATTTCTATTGTCTGCTATTTTTGCAACTGTAAAACCACTTTGTAGCCACCATTTTGCTTTTCTTGGCTCAGTGGCCTTTTGCTAGAGTGTCTGCCTTGAGACTGGAAGGTTATGAGTTCAAATCCAGCCCAAGTCTAACCAAAAAAAATCAAAAAATGGGACCCTGCTTGAAACTCAGCATAAAGGGGTTGAAATGGGGAGATAAACCACCAAGTGGTTCCCGAGCGCAGCTGTGTCTGCAGCTCGCCGCTCCCCCAGGGAATGCGGAGAACAACTTTTACATACCTAGCTGCATGAGAACTAATAGACTATGTGTTTCTGCCCTTGGTTAATCATGTTTATCAACTCATTCAAAGTCTCAAACAGAATGGGCTGTGGTGTATTTCTGGACAAAAGTGTTTCGTACACTTATTTTATCTCTGTAAAATGTTTCCTGTTATTTTGTTGCATCTTTTATCAAATGAAAAATTTAATTTTGAGAAGAAATTAAAAACCGTATACTAAGATTTTGCAGTTTAGAGTTGACTTTTTTATTTTTGCTGATTTACTATAATAAACGTAAATAAAAAAGGATATTAGTGGATGACTTTTTACCAGTACGTATGTCTGTTTTTGTCACAAAGGTGTCGGGATGATCCTCCTTTCATTGCATAAGGTTTACGTCCCTCAGTTAAAGGATGGTAAGGAAATCTTCAGTAAAGTCTTTCAAAGCGGATATAAACAGGAACAGAGAAATTTGTTTGATAAAAAACTCTTACTCTGGGGTGTTGATCCAGATGATGTCCAGGTGGCAGTAATACACACACTCCTTGTCTTTGTAGGAGTAGCATGTGCACCTCTTGGCGCGTTTGCTGGCTGCCTTAGGCTCACAGGCAGAGCAGGACTTTCCCGCTTTGTTATGAAGGGCGACACTGAGGTCATGCGTGCTGCTTGGCAGAAGTGTGGCCAGCCCGACTGCTTCCAGCTCTTTTTTCCTGCACATATCTTTTCCAGATGAAGAACCTGCAAACCACAAAAACAGCCACATTATATTTTGGAGTTACTGTATACCAATATCCCCTTTTCTTCAGCATACATTTTATTTAATATACATGTTTTTACCATTTAAAACACTTTTATGGAAAACGTATTCATTTTTTTTTTCAGAAACTTGCAAAAAAACAACATTACGTTAACAGGTTTACAAAATACTAGAATGATTACACATAGATAAAATATTTAAAGCTTTTAAAACTTTTAATTATCATGGTAGTGGCTCATTATCTAAACATATTTATATCTAATATACTTTTCAAAAAATAAGTTAGAAACTTGTGGTTTCACATCCTTATCATCTTATGGCCTCAAACATCTGCAAAAGTTTTCTGGGCCTTCAGATGGTCTCAGTCTGTCAGTTGTTTTAAATACCTGAGTGCTCCCAGACTGCTGTATCCAAGCATGCAGTAAATACTAACTATGATTTTATGCAAAAGAAGACCTAACCAAGTATTGACTGAATCAAATCAAACGTAGTTTTCAGAAGCCTGATATCTGTACCAACGCACTGATTAGTCTAATGTCATTCAAATTTTCTGAGACTCTACATTTTAGATTTTCATTTCACCAGAGGGGCTAACTAATACAAAGGAAGAATAAATTGCCAGCATGTCGTCTTACTGAAGATAAAAACAAAAAACAAACAATTTCACGTTATAGTATAATATATGCACTATGTCATAAATTTTCATTGACAGCTTGATTTAAAAAAAGGATTTATTCATTTGGTTGAAATGAGCTGTTAGACCTGTTAAATCAAAAACTAATCAACGTGATCATACATTTTTAAAAATATATTTTGTTTATTACACACACAGCTACGACTATAGTACGACTATAGTTATATTAACAAATAAACAAATTTATTTACACAAATCAAATGGTTTGGTTTGAATATGTGGTTTTAGTAAACAACACATATTTTTTATACTAAAAACTTGAATTTATGTTGGAATTTAATGATTTCCTGATGCTGAGAGGAAAAATAGTTTAAACATTTCTTTCAATCAGAAATAATACCATAATAATAATATTGCTGGATTGGACGTTGATGTACAGTTTTTATTCAATTGTTAAAGCCTTTGTCATTTATTTAGTCCTGTCATATTTATTTACATATGAAGTCTTTATTTGTTTTATTAATTGTGTTTTTCTTGTTGCAGGTCTAATATACCAGATTTTTTTACTGTAAGAATTGACACCAAACCAGAGCTTTTTGTCCTACTTTAATTATTATCTTGCCTTAATTACCTTTCCAATGTCATTTTTAAAATATTGCAACAAATGTCTGAGAGCAATCAACGTTTTCCTTTTTTAATTTCCTTTTTAATTAGGATTAAGCTGCATTTGTCCAATAACCTCAGTAAGGTTGCTACAGCCCATAACTGAGCATCAGCCTGTTCAGCTGAACACAGACAATTTTTCAAAAATCATGTCAAACCCTGAAGGTGGCCTTACTCACCATTTAAAGAGACTGCCAGCGCTAAGAAAAACCAAACTCCCGCATGAACTGATGCTGCGTTTGCCATCACATCCGAAAAGTGCAAAAAGCAAAAGAAAGACCGCGCGCCTACTCCCTACTGAGCGTCGATGCTCTCAGCAGATGCGTTTTTCCACCTTTAAAAAGCGGACAGGCTGCGGCGCGACGCTGACTTCCTGCTGGCTTTCCAAAATAAGAGGGCGATAAACTGGCCTGACTGACCGCGCCCCCCTCGCGCTCCAAACAGAAGGTATCCGGTATTACCCAGTCAATATATCTGTCACAATAACCCTTCTTGCTCTGATACCTATTTCTTTACATGTTCTTGCTCATCCTATTTTTTTATGAACATTTTCTATAGTGCAAGTTATAAACTGACCAATCAAATGCCTACATAAAAGTATGTGGTCTTAATTCAAATGCTCAAACCTTTGATTGACAGATTTTGTGAAGACCGCTTTCAAGTTTGCTTCCAACAAGCTCACTTCCGGTGGGTGAGCCTATGGAAACATTGACTCAGACCAACTCGGAACAATCACCACTTATTGACAATTTTTGGTTCCAACATGGCAACATCCATATGGAGCCTTAAGCAAGTTGTTTTCTTTGGGTGACGTCACACTCACTCGGTCCAGTTCTCATTTACAATTTACACCAAAGCGTTCTGACACAAAAATACCAAATGCTGCTGTTCCTCAGTGACCACTTGGTGCTGGTTTCAGGAATGACAATATCCCCTTTCATGCTCAAAGTCCAACTTTACACCAGATAGAAATGTATGTACAGTGTGGAAGTATATACAAAATGTGTATATTTCTGTGGTCTTTTCATTTTCTATTTTCAGTTATAACACTTTTCTATTAAAAAAAAATTTAGATGAAAAAGATAACTTGAGAACACAAACACAAAATCAAATCAGAAATTTCTTTTAGATTATCATTTGTCATTTGGATTGCAAGAGAGCAATAACTTTATTCGTTCAGTCTCCACATTATGATGTCATATAAAGCCAAAGAATATTAAGAACTGAAACCGTTTTACATTTGGAAACACAACACAGTCAACTTGCAGCGTGACTAAACATAGGAATTGAGCACATTTCTTTCTTCACTGTCAGACGGCACAACCAGTTTATCCCATCAAACAAAGCATGTCAGAACAGATAGATGTGAATGTAGCTGTAAATTCACTCATCAGCTGTTAAAAAAAAGCTATTTTATGATCATTAATAGGCTATGGAGTGACAGCTGAGTCAGTGTGGGCTGCTGTGCAGATTTGAATTTATTTACAGACTTCCTGTTCCTGAGTAGTGATTGCAGCTGCTGATTCATCGTGAAAGTAAGAATTTCATGGAGGTGATGGCTCCTCCGGCCAACTCCTCCCTCACTAATAGACAGCACACATTGACATGATGAACATTTGTCGGCTTTGTTCATGATTCACAGATACAGGTGTCGTCTGGAGGTACGTTTTTACGGGTGGATGTCATAGTGGGAAGGAAAGTAAAGTCACGGCACTGGCTGAGGGTCAGAAAAAATCTCATTGGTTGAGTCCAAATACAGAGCAGGGAGAGTAAAGCTTTTATTTGCTGATTTTGTTTCTCAGACAAAATCTGTCATAAGAAAATTGTCATTTAGAGATTTATAACTTCATGGTAAAGCAAAGGCTCCAGTGTGAATAATATGAGCACACCCAAGTTAATCCTGCAGAGCAACTTGTAAGCCAATGAGAGCAGCTATGATGCCACATCTGAGGTGGAGGGGGGGCATGCTGTTGACTGCAGATGTCAGAGATGTTTCTGCCCTGAGGCACTCCCAGAAAACAGGGAGAACATTAGCTGATGTCCTCAGGGATAAACACATACACCCAAGTATAAATACTGTAGTACCTGCCAGCCAACACTTTAAAGTCGATACTTTTCCCTTACTGAAAAAAAAATCCTGAATTTAGCAGAACATTCCAGAATGTTGTTGGAAACTCTCCTCAACGCTGGTCTATCAGAGGATTTGATATTCCCAGTTATTTAAACTGGCCACTCCTCCGTTTAGCTGGATTTCAGAGCAAACGTAAACTGATGGCGTTTATAACATATCTCTACTCAAAACATTGTATTGGATGTTAAATCTAAACAGGCATGAAAGAAAAGGTTGGAACCACACTGACGCTACGTTCACACGGGAATATGCCGTGAGTTCAAGAACACACTAAACGTGCGTTTAGCATTTGGTGGGGCTAATTATTTTCCTACTGTTTACAAGCGCATGTCCGCCACCTGTGGAAGAGGCTTAGTGCAAAATGTCAAAGTAGTGCAAATCTTCCCAAATCTGGTTTAACTGGCAACGTGGGTTCAATGGCGTCTTGTACATGGAGCCCAACAACCAATTTAAAAACGTGCCTAGCTTCATGTATGTGTTTTGAACCTGGAAGCCCAAAATGCACATTTAAGTTCACTTACACTCGTGGACAAAATTGTTGGTACCCCTCAGTTAAAGAAGGAAAAACCCACAATTCTCACTGAAATCACTTGAAACTTACAAAAGTAACAATACATAAAAATTTATTGAAAATTAAATAATCAAAATCAGCCATCACTTTTGAATTGCTGATTAACATAATTATTTAAAAAACAAACTAATGAAACAGGCCTGGACAAAAATGATGGTACCCATAACTTAATATTTTGTTGCACAACCTTTTGAGGCAATCACTGCAATGAAACGATTTCTGTATTTGTCAATGAGCGTTCTGCAGCTGTCAACAGGTATTTTGGCCCACTCCTCATGAGCAAACTGCTCCAGTTGTCTCAGGTTTGATGGGTGTCTTCTCCAAATGGCATGTTTCAGCTCCTTCCACAGATGTTCAATGGGATTCAGATCTGGGCTCATGGAAGGCCACTTTAGAATAGTCCAACGCTTTTCTCTCAGCCATTCTTGGCTGTGTGTTTTGGATCGTTGTCCTGTTGGAAGACCCATGACCTGCGACTGAGACCAAGCTTTCTGACACAAGGCAGCACATTTCTCTCCAGAATGCCTTGATAGTCTACAGATTTCGTTGTACTTTGCACACAGTCAAGACACCCTGTGCCAGATGCAGCAAAGCAGCCCCAAAACATGACTGAGCCTCCTCCATGTTTCACCGTAGGGACAGTGTTCTTTTCTTCGTATGCTTGGTTTTTGAGTCTATGAACATAGAGTTGATGTGCCTTACCAAAAAGCTCCAGTTTGGTCTCATCTGTCCAAAGGACATTCTCCCAGAAGCTTTGGGGCTTGTCAACATGCATTTTTGCAAATTCCAGTCTGGCTTTTTTATGATTGTTTTTCAGCAGTGGTGTCCTCCTTGGTCGTCTCCCATTAAGTCCACTTTGGCTCAAACAACGACGAATGGTGCGATCTGACACTGATGTACCTTGGCCTTGGAGTTCACCTTTAATTTCTTTGGAGGTTGTTCTGGGCTCTTTGGATACAATTCCAACGATCTGTCTCTTCAATTTGTCATCAATTTTCCTCTTGCGGCCACGTCCAGAGAGGTTGGCTACTGTCCCGTGGGTCTTTCTTGTTTAGAGATGGTCTTATAGCCTTTACCTTTAAGAAGTTTATCTATCATTTTTTTTCGGATGTCCTGGGACAATTCTCTCCTTGGCTTTCTGTTGTCCGTGTTCAGTGTGGTACACACCTTTTCACCAAACAGCAGAGTGACTACTTGTCTCCCTTTAAATAGGCAGACTGACTGATTATGAGTTTGGTAACACCTGTGATGTCAATTAAAGGACACACCTGAGTTAATCATGTCAGTCTGGTCAAATAGTTTTCAATCTTTTATAGAGGTACCATCATTTTTGTCCAGGCCTGTTTCATTAGTTTGTTTTTTTTTTAATAATTATGTTAATCAGCAATTCAAAAGTGATGGCTGATTTTGATTATTTAATTTTCAATAAATTTTTATTTATTGTTACTTTTGTAAGTTTCAAGTGATTTCAGTGAGAATTGTGGGTTTTTCCTTCTTTAACTGAGGGGTACCAACAATTTTGTCCACGTGTACATAGACTACCACGAATGTGTGTTGCCGAGTGCAATGTGAACGTAGTTTTACAGTACATCTATTCTGTTGTAACAGTAGCGCAAACAGGAACTCACTATGCAGTATAAGAGGCCACCTAGTGGTTACCTGATGAACTGACATCACTCCTGGTATTTTTGTTTTTAAAGCAGCTTCAAGGAGGAAGTGAGAGTGTCTGCTCTTGAACTGAATCAGAGCAGATCTGAGTTTAAAGCTTTAAATTAGGTGTAAACAAATAAACATTGGGTGTTTTATTTCATGTCATATGAATACAGCAGCTCATGACCCAGATGTCACATTTTTTCTCTTTGATTCAGCAAATGTCAGTATCAATAGAAATATTGATTGAAAAAAATATGAACAAATGAAATCCGATTGATGAAAAACATTTTAGTTTTGCTCCTCCCTTGCAGCACTTTAAACTTCAATGCTCAAAATAACACAAAACCCCAGACAAACAAATAAACAGACAAAAAAGATTCTTTGAGTTTATCCTGCAGCTTTTTTCTGTAAAGTTTTGTCTTGAAAGAAACCTCTTGTCCCGTGATGTGTTTTGGTTCTTCTACAGTTCAATGATGAGCTTTCCTTCATCATCACTGCTGCTGGTGTCTTCTGCGTCGTCCTGACAGTTCTGCTGTACAGGCCTCACCGCGCTCAGGCACTCGGCTGCCTGAAAGCCGCGAAACAACCCAGCTATGAAAGCAGACTGATGTTTGCTGGTGCTGTCCGCTCCTCCACAGCTTGTGCTCTCCACGCTGCTGTCCTGTGGTGTGGCGTATGTCATGTCTTGGGTTTTTTCAGGTTGTGGACATGCAGAAAGCGTTGATGGACTCTGGCTGTTTTCTGCTGGCTGGACGTCTCCTGTTCGCCCAGCAGCAGCTCTGCAGACTTGAGAAACTTGGCTCAGCGGTGTAGAGGAAAACGCTAAGAATTCAGGTGAGAGGCCACAGTTGTTGAAGCCTCCTGGGGCAGTTAATGTATGACTTACATATGACTGACAGCTCACGGCAGTGTTGTCATGACCCACAGTGGAATTTCCTTGCTGAGTGGGGAGTCTGCTGAGAGAGAGCTGCTTCTGTGAGATACCTTGACTTTTTTGAAGGTCTGGTTCTGTTCTTGCAAAAACATTTTGTGTTTCTGATAAATTAACCTTGGCTATCACATTTCCACTCGAAGCTGGTTCATATAAGACCTGTGTTTGTTGGCTGTGGATGCTGCTGCTTGCCCAGTTCTGCTGGGGTGGATAGAGATGGTTGTTTTCCAACGATGGAAGGTTACAAAGATCTGTGTGAACACCACTGGCAGGAAAATGGAGGGCACTCAGTTTGTGTGGAGCTTGCTGAGGACTCTGCGTTCCGGCCTGGGATAGATACGGAAGATGCTGGGGGATTTTAAAGGAGTCCCCCTGGACCCTTTTGTCATCTGCCTGTTTTTAAGAAGGGAACATAAGATTATTTCCAGCAAAACAAAAATGTTTTTCAAGCATTCTCATTAGCTTTCTGCATTTTTCAAACACTTCAGAACTGAACTCTGAGAGCAAAGAAAAAATCAGAAATATAAGCAAACAACCATTTTCAATGCCATTTAAAAATGGGTAATTTTTGTCATTTTAATCGATGTAGACACTTTAAAAAATTCAATAGAATTTCAAAAATTCCTTTTTTGCAGATTATAAATCTTTGGCACATCTGTCCAACTGCTTCTTGACACACATTTCTAATCAGTCAATCACACGGCAGCAACTCAATGCATTGAGGTATGTAGACATGGTCAATATGATCTGCTGCAGTTCAAAGCGAGCATCAGTAAGTTGATTTGAGGGACTTTGAACGTGGCATGGTTGTTGGTGTCAGACTCCTGAATATTTCAGGAATGGCTGACCTACTGGGATTTTCACCCACAACCATCTCTAGGGTTTACAGAGAACGGTCCGAGAAAGAGAAAAAATATCCAGTAAGAGGCAGTTTTGTGGCTGGAAATGCCTTGTTGATGCCAGAGGTCAGAGGAGAATGGTCAGACTGGTTCCAGCTGCTAGTAAGGCAACAGGAACTCAAATAACCACTGGTTACAGCCGAGGTCTGCAGAAGAGCATCTCTGAACGCACAACACGTCCAAACATGAGGTAGATGGGCAACAGCAGCAGAAGAACACACTGGGTGACACTCCTGTCAGTAAAGAACAGGAAACTGAGGCTAAAAGCACGGTGACAACGCCACATTCTACTTAAGTATTGTTGTTGACCATGTCCATCCCTTCACAGAGTACCATCTTCTGATGGCTACTTAGCAGGATAAGGCTCCATGTCCTGAAGCTGGAATCGTCTCAGACTGGTTTCTTGAACATGACAATAAGTTCACTGGACTCAAACGGTCTCCACGCACGTCACTGGATCTCAAACTAATAGAGCAGATGTGGGATGTGTTGGAACGGGAGTATCATGGACGTGCAGCCGACAAACCTGCAGCAACTATGTGATGCTGTCATGGCAACATGGACTAAACTCTCTGAGGATGTTTGTACTTTTGTTGAATCTCTGCCACCAAGAATTAAGACAGTTCTGAGGGCAGAAAGGGGGTCCAACCCGGTACTAGCAAAGTGTACCAAATAAACTGGCTTTTTATTAATGGCGCTTATTATTAATGGCTGTTTATTAATACAAAATTAATCAAAATGCATATGTATATTAAATAAATGTAGGATTTTCACATAGTTGTCTTGTGCAAACATTCTTTTTTACTTTTTGTCAGTTTTCCACTTCACTTCTTATTGTTTGTGAGAATGGGGTCAAAGCTACAGCCTGACCCTGTTAGATTGAGAAAACTCAAGCTCACCTGTAGCTGTGTTCCAATTACGTTTCGGCAGCCAGACTCTGGTACCTCTCCAGTCCACATTCCTCCGTTGTGGTCTTCTGCAGACACCCCACGACCACCCTGCTCTTCCATGCCCCGCCAGCCCTCCTCTGATCTCCAGTCTGCGTCTTCCAGCCCCACAGGAGTTCCTACATGTTCCCGTGTCTGGAGCGCTCCCTCAGCTGCTCCAGCCTCAAGGGAATGTTGTTGACCGAGCCCTTGAAGCAACACAAACAAACCAAAGTCTCCATAAAGTGATGAATCAGCTGTTCACTTTCAACGCTTATTAGTTTATCTCACGGATTTACAGGATTTGAGTCTGTTTTAAACACTTTTGGGTTTAAACGGTCTAAAACCTGCCAGAGGCTTTGTTGACTCAGAGTTCTTTGATGGTGACTGGTTCAAGATGTTGAAGTTTTTGTTCGAGTCTCTTGTGCGGATTCTGGAGTAGATATTTTTTCAGAGTTTAACACGTCTTTCAGCTCCTCTGTGTTTTCCTTTCCTTTCTGTATGCTTAGATTAAGGATTTGGTTTGTGTGAGGAATTGTTAATGACTGGTTACCTGATTCAATCTTCATGGAGAGGCACCTTCACATCGCTCCTGTGTGGGAAATTTCCCTGTCTGCCCAGGGCGACCCACTGTAAACTGGGTGGAGCTCTGGAACTTATGATCATTTCTTATTTTTTATTTTTTGGATATGTAAAAATATAAATATTTTTTGCACAAAAAAATAAACTAATGAGAAAAATAAGCTGCATGTCATATAAAATGTGAGTTTGGATGGTTAAAGTAGAAGTTTTCTAAAAATCAACAGGATCCATTTATTTGTTAGTAAAAATTCAGAAAATAAAGGTGATGTATTGAGTTTAGAAAGTTCATTTACTCTGAGGAGCTTTTACTTTTAAAGTACAACTTGTTATTGCCAAATACTTTTTTGTCTTAGCTAAACAACTGCATTGCTACTCAGAGGTACTTTTGTTCATGGATGAAAGTCACTTCCTTTTCCTTTGTTTCTGTGGATGGACCATCAGTTCTTTCTTTCTTTCATTTTAATTGCTTAGACTTTGAAGAACAATTCAGCTTTTTTTTTTTATTGTGGATTAAATATTTTTTTAATCTGAAACAGTTTAAAATTTTAATTCATAGATGTAGAGAAGAGGTCAGCATTACTGTGTCTGTGTAAGAATGGTTGACATGGCATTTTAAGAAAAACAGTTACGTTGAAATCAACATCAGAAAGGTGATTGTTTGCTGCCCTCTAGTGCACACATGTGCACTTGTGACTTGTGGCTCTGAACTATAAACATATGAATCCAAATCAAATGGATTCTTTATTTTTGCAGTGATTTTGTCCACCCGGATATTTAGTGTCACGATTAAGCGATTTAATTGACGAATAGATTTACTGGTTACATTTTTGGCTAGAGATGTCCTGGATCGATTTTCGGTCAGTGAATCGGATCGTTCACAACGTATCTAATATTGTTAACGAATCATATCAGCCACCACAAATTCTGAAATGTTTGTAAATCATTTGTAAAATGAGTGTTGGAGTGTTGGGTTGTGGTATTTGCCGTCATTGTTGTTTTCAAGAACAACGTAAAACCTTTAACTGTACACTCTTAATCCACATTATTATTATTATTATTATTATTAATAGAATCTATTTCATTACTGGGCACTTCCTCCATCATGAGTTGACTGGAGAAAGTATTTACCTGGAGTCATGTTCTGGATGCCTGTGCTCACGGCTACAGCGTTTGTAGATCCCTGCAGGGGAGTTATAGAAGGCAAAGAGGAAAAGTGACCCAAAGTTTTTGGCTGGAGATCTGAACTGACTGCCCCCTCTGATCCTGGAGCAGGAAGCTGCAGTGAAGGCGAGGATCTGTCTGTCAGTCTGAGGTGATGGATGTTTGCGTCCTTCGGTGAACTCTGATTCGTATGTGATGACTGATGGCGGCAGACAGACCTCTGAGGGTTTAGCTGTCTTGCAGCCTGACTGAGATGATCTCCACTTTCTGACTTGTTTTCGAAGCCCTGCGCTTCACAGTTGGGTTTTATTGTTTCTGGGAGACGCATGGTTCCTGGATTTTGGGGTTTCTGGTGGTGTTCCTCCCCCTGAATTACTCCCGTCATTCTGTTCTGGTGCACAGAGTTGTAATAAATAGAATTCCCTCCGTTATCATGTTCCTTTGACATAGTATGGGTGATTGCAGGGCTTTCTCTGACCCTCCAGTCAGATGAAAGCTGCTTTTCACCA
Source organism: Oryzias celebensis (assembly GCA_014656515.1). Taxonomy (NCBI): domain Eukaryota; kingdom Metazoa; phylum Chordata; class Actinopteri; order Beloniformes; family Adrianichthyidae; genus Oryzias; species Oryzias celebensis. The sequence goes on from BNCR01000005.1 coordinate 13,474,515, forward strand.
TAATGTGTCAGAGAAAAGGCTTGTTTTTCCTCTGAGCGTTGTCCGCCTTTTGACTGTACTCTTCTGGGTGAAGCAGCAGCTGGTGTGCCTGCAGAGATAGTCGTGACTCTGTTCAGAGCATCGTATTTGTGCGGAGATCCTGCTGATGCTGAACCCTGAGTGGTGTTCTTACTCTCAGTCAGGTTCAGGCCTCCTTTTCCAGATATGGCTGACTGTTGAGATGTTTTTATCTCCATGTGAGCAGTTATTAGTCGCTCTCCTCTCTGTTTACTTCTCAGGGATGCGTGGTTCTCCTCTTCAATAACGTTTTCCATCGCAACAAAGCCTCGATCTTCACCCTCAGTAGTGTCTGGGCCTGCAGCTTTGTGCCTTTGTGGCACATTAACCTCTGCTGGACGCTCAATTTGGTGTTCAATGAGAGCCAGCTGCTCATCAGAGATGATCTGAAGGCAGATCTGCAGGTCTGCTGTGTGCATGTGAAACACATTCGGAGCTGGCTGGGCGTGGGTAGAAGGTGCTATGAGATAGGGCGCAGCTGGAGAGCTTGATTCAAAGGTTTCCAGTTTGCCATGGCTATGAGAGGATGGTTTGCGTGTAGCAGGAGGAGGATCGAGATGAGCTGTGACGGCAGCAGCAGACATTTGACGGGTGGCTGTGGTAGAAGAAAAGTTTGCAGCTGCAGGTGTGAGAGGTGAGAATGACGCTGCAGACACCGCTGCAGATTTCAAAGTATGACTCAAACTGCAGCTCAGGCCTCTTTGATAATCCTTGAGACAGCTCGTGGTTATTGTGGTGGCTGCAAACTGCCTGTGCACGGCAGGCAGGCTGCACGGCGAACTGTTTGTGAGACACGAAGCCTGGCAGAGAGCCGTAACTGTGCCAGGCCAGGTAGGTCGATCTGACAAGGGGAAGAGCGTTCTGCTGACATCAGAGCTTTGAGGTGGAACTGTGGGATTTGCACTGATACTGTCACTCTTTGCAGTTGAGGATTTGTTATTTGGTGCTGGAGCAGAGTCGAGGCCGCAGTGCTCCGTTGCTTTGGATTCCTCCTCCACTGACTGTGAGGAATCAGAAACGTTGGGTAACTTGAGCTGGTATTTGGGCAGAAAGCTTCTTCTAACAACAGATGGGATGGGCACAGCTCCTGAGGTTCCCACTGGTGGCGCATGTGCATTGGCCATACATGGCATCAGGAGAGCTCCGCTCATCCTATAAAACTCTGGATGTTCTTGACTGGTGTTCTTCAGAACTGTTCTGGTGTCAGGGACAGGGGCGTGACTTTTGGGGTCACCCTCCACATCCATGGGGAAAACGGTTTTCCTTTCTGTTCTTTGCTTCTTCCTGTCAGAGGGACTTTGGGGGGATGTGGAGTCAGGGTGTGGTCCAGCATCTGTTTGCCTTCCTGCCTCAGTTTTTGGATTGACCAAAGGTCCATTCACTGATGGTGTCCGTGGTAACCACGACACGTTTTTTTTGGGTGGAGAATCTAGTGGACTTGTTTGTTGACTAAAATCCAAAGAGGAGGCCAGCGGAAGCCTCATGGAGTTCTCCCTGCTGTTTGTGAAGTTTAGCACAGATTCTGTCGTGACCACAGACGTGCTTTTCTGGGAACAGTGGACATGCTCTGGGTTTGTGGAGCACTTCCTGCTTTTTAAAGGACTGCTATCACCACATTGCTCTGCGCTGTAGAGCTTTTTGAACGTTCCTCCTCCGTACATGTACCACTTGTTATACGCAAACTTCTGTGCCTTCTTCCTCCGGAACTTTCTGCTGTTTACCTCGACAGCATCTCCATCGCAGCTGAGGCTGCCGGCGCACGCCTCCTCCACAGCTGAACTTGTGAGGAGAGCGTCTGTTGCGTGGTTGCAGTCTACGGCTGTTTGCCGGACTAGTGTGCGGTGGGTGGATGAGTGCTGGTTCACAGGCTTCGTTGCCAAACCTGTTGGATTGATCTGCCCAGAGCTTCCCCTGCGGGCAAGACTTATGTAATCGCAGTGATGGGAGGGGGACGGACCGGTCTCCGGCTGCAGGAGGGTAACGCTGAAAGGCAGGGAGTTGCTGCGTGTTAAGGGGGCATGATCCACGGTGGAGGCGCGTTGAGTGGGAACAGAACTGTACAACCCAGCCCTGTTGTGTTTTTCTAAAAGCCCAGCTTTCTGAGGCACGTTGATCCTCATGTCAAAGTGGAAAGAGTCTTTGTAGGTGTACGGCATGGGGAGGTCAATGCTGCCCTGCTTGGACAGAACCGTCTTCCTGGGCCTCACATGCTCCAGCTGTTTGTCTTCCACAACAGCCATGTTCTCAGAGATCAACTTGGAAATCCGCTCCTCCAGAATCCTTTGCTCCTGCTCTCTTCTCGTACCTTTGGGTTCCTGTTCTCCTCTTTCTGAAGTCGGCGGTGCCGGGCTGTTGGTTTCCTCTATGCTCTCCTTGAAAGACCTGCCGAGGGAGTCCATGCTGTGGTCAGTTAAACTACTCCTGGGGCTTGGATAGGGATCGCTGCTCTCACTGAAGCCAGAGTCTGTGCTCTCGTGACTCTGGGATTTGCCCTTCGAGACCGAGCGCTCCCAACGCTCTGGAAGCAGCATGGCCTCTTGTCTCTGAAGGGGAAGATGTCGACCAAAAGTCAGATGTGGATCCATACTTGGCATCTTTTGATTTACTTTTTCCTCGGGCAGCTTTTCTCTTCCTTCCATTCCAGTATATTCTTTGTGTTCACTGACACCTTGTATGTGTACAGAGCTAACGTGAGCATTACTAGCTGGGATGGAGATCTCAGAGATGTTTTTCTCCGTGCTGGCGGACTCTTCTTCGCGCTCATCTAAAGACAAACTCGACACGCAAGTCTCTCTGGAGCTGTCCAAGCTGCTGTGCTCCGACTCAGAGGAGAGCCGGGCATGGGCCTGGGTACGTTTGTGTTTGTACAGGTTGCTCTGAGTCTTAAAAGAAACTCCGCAGGTGGTGCAGGGGTAAGGTCGCTCCCCTGTGTGGCAACGGAGATGTTTCTCTAAGACGCTGGGCTTCATGCAGTCCCGTCCGCAGTGGTGGCACACGTGCTTTCCTGCCGATTTGGGTCTGGCTGCAGCAGGAGAAGCTGGATTTTGAGGAGCCTGAGGCTGCCCACTCGCAATGTGTAGAGTCAGAAAAGGAAGTTTGTCTTTAGGGGTGAGCGGTGGCACGGCCAGATGGAGAGCTGCTGCCGCCCTGCTTGTAGCGGCGGGAGACTGGGGGAAAGGCTGCAGCGGCAAAGCAGACACTGGGTGTATGTACAGTGCAGTCAGTGGAGCCTGGACAGCCATCCTTTTCTCTGCCTGAGTTGCGACAGAGCTGATATGTACTGGAAGACTTGCCAATGTCGGCTTGCTAGTCTCCATGGTAACTGCTGCCGTTGCGATGAACCAGAGGCTCTATTACCTGTAAGAGAAGAACAGTTTGTGTTAGGCTTTGGTATTGTCTCTGATCAGATCACTTGGAGGGGTGTTCACTCTTAAAGAGAATGATGTGATCCGAGTGTTTATCCCTGCGATGCTCTGGATCGGTTAATAATGGCGGAAATGCTGCATCCTTCAGGAAAAGAACTAATCTAATTTGGAAAAAACCCATCTCCCTGTTTAAATGTGATGTAATGCAGCGATGCACTTAAATAAAACACATTTACCTTAGTATTAAGCTGGAATATGATACAAGTCATCTCAGCACAGACAGATATAAAAAAAACATCTTTGTTGTCAGTGTGAGGGGCAGAGTCTCAGTCTTTAGAACGATGGAGGCAGACATTTGTGAGGTACATGCAAACCCCCAGGCAGGGCTACGAAGGCTCAGATGAGCAAAGGACTGCTGATTGAGATCCTGTGTATTTACACAGATTCTCTTGAAGAAAATGTGTCCATTCAAATTAGCTTCAGCAGTCTGCAGAAATGATTTGGCACAGCCCTGAACTCTTGCTCTCAGCCGCCTCATCAGTGTGGTAATCCCATCAAAGTGTAAAGACATGGAAAGATAGAAAGCTGCATGTTAGAAGCCAGTTCGATTGGGTGTACGGAGAGCATGCCTCATCCAGCCTGGAAACTTTTGTTGTTTCATAAATCACCACACTCTTGATTACCCAATGTGATGGAGCTCTCAGTCAACGAACAGCCATGTGAGCACATATTTTACTTTTACAGCATGACCCGCTCTACCTTCCTGCTAAAACGAGCTTTCACTTCCTTGCAGATATGCAAAACACATCATATTGTTCCACATGCTGGAAGTCGGAGCAGAAGCACAAACGTAGAATGTGTTTTTCATTTCTTCTTTTGAAGAATAACTCAAACGGTGGGTTTATGAAGAGGTCACGTTGAAAAAGTGAGTCACTTCAACAAGTTCAGATCACTTCTGGTGCTTTACTCTGATTCTTTAGACTGGCAGAAAGAAGACTTGAAAAGAGGAAACATCCGTACACTCCCATCACACAGTTCAGGTGAGATCACATCAGAAAACTGTACACTGAGTTCAACTTAGAGGCATCAGACAAGGCAGTAAAGCTGAAGTCACTCACCGTCAGCGCTCTCAGATCAGTGACACCTCATGTGGTGAAAGCCCCCCTCTGCTGAGGCTGTTCCTCACCAGCCTGAGCTGCTCTGAGTTTGTGAACACGAGCTCTCGCTCGTCACAAGGAAGCGGAAGAAATGCAAATGAGAAACGAGATGCAGGCTGAAAGTGGTGAGGCAGTGAGGAGAGCGTGGAGGGAGGGGGCAGGCTGGGTGGGTGTGTGGCTGTCAAACAAAGACTTCCGGAGGACAATTTGAAAACAACAACAAAAAAAAATCACACAAAGAGAGAGAGTGTGTGGTGGGCTTGCAGCACAGATGGGAGGCAAATGAGGAGCTGCTACCAAAGCAAACTCACATTCGGAAACCGAGTGGGTCTTTGAGGGAGCACCTGACTTCTGATTCCTTCATTGCCCTCGCCTTCCACCTCCCACACAACATCTCAAACGCCCACATGGTGCAGCAGGCTGTTGTGGGAGCACATGTGCTGGCTCCACTCTCAGTCACAGAACAAATGGATGAGCTGGAGTTGGTTTGCCTCCTCCATGAAGCCTCTGCACGGGTTCAGCAGTTCACCCTCACATGTTCAAACACTGGTGCTTTCCTAAAACAGACTCATTTATCAGAGCCTGCATGCTTGCCATGTGTACTGTTGATTCTGGGTTACAAAATCCATGCTGTACTTTTCAGTTTTATACAGATAAACCGATCTATTATTACTGACTGTAGTTCTCCTAAACTTGCGCAAAACTGCAGCTTTGAAATTTAAAAAAGTAAGACAAAAAAAGTTCAATCTGTTCATAATTTCTCTATGAAGCTGAAACTTGGCTCGGAGTTTAAAATGATAATAAAAGCAGGTATAGTTAAAGTCTCACTCTTTCACCTTTTGATCTGTTAAATAGTTGTCAGTGGTCTTTTAATCATGATTATGCCACTTTTACCCAAAACAACTTGTGTTGTTTTCTAGGACATAGTTTCTGTAGATAGTTCATTTAAAGTTCACCTCTGAGTTATAGGCAGGACTGTTGGTGCAGAGTAAGCCTGCCCCCATTTCCTGTCATCCATCTGTTAACGCGTTCTCCTGCTAGCTCACAGCCCCTCACAATGCCAACGTAACTTTAGCGGTGCAGCAAAAACAACAAGCAATATTGAAGCTATGCAGCTGTAAAATTTTAACTCAGATGTCAGCACAGATGAGGAAAACGAAGATGTACATGGACCCTTTAGTCTGCAAGTGATTTTCTCTATAAATGTCCCCCATCATGACAAAAATGCCACAAGAACATGTTAAAAACCACCAAAAACCTGATTTACTTAAAAGTGAGTGTTTAAAAGCTCTAATATTTTTACTTAAAGGTCAGTGTTGCCTTTTTATGGAAAGTTTCATTATCGTAAACTAAAGCAGGTATTTAAAAAAAAGTAGCAGGAGCAATGTAAATAAATGTTTTTAAAGAGACAAAAACATCTTTTATATCTTCTGCACCTTTTCATTCCTTTTTTTTCTCTTTTGCAATATTTGCATATGAATTCTGATTTTATCTTATAATCTTTTGTATTCAATTCATGACTGGATCAAAGAATTAAATGCAACCACAAGGGGGCACAATCCAGTGCTTCTCCAGGTCAAGGCAGAGAGTTGTGTCATTAAACCTCTGATTTTAAAACCAAAGCTGAATCAATAACAAAACCTTCATACTAGATCGACTGTCCGGGTGAACAACAATCGTCACTGGTACTGTTGACCTACAGGATGACAGTTGAGATTGGACTACTGTTGGTCAGAGAAGGAGAAGAGGAATGTTTGTTCATTTGCAGAGAGAAAAAAGACAGGAAAGAGTGCAGGAGGAACTTTAAATGTTGGAAAGACAATGAAAACTAGACAGTTGGCCGACATGATGGAAAGAAGAAAGGCGGGAATGTTGTGTGTTTCAGAAAGCAGATGGAAAGGAAGCCAGGCTTTAAGGTTCAAGCTGTTTGTCACAGTGTGGCTGGAAAGAGGAATTGCTAAGAATGTTCTGGAAATGAAAGTTGTGTCAGATAAGTTGATGAGTCTGAAGCTGGAAGTTTTAGGTGAGGTTTGAGTATTGTCTGTGGTTATGCTCCTCGTGTAGGATCTGAGATGCAGCACAAGGTGATGGCGGAGGTGTCAAAGGTCAAATATTGGGGACTATGTTCTAGAAAATGACACCGTTTTTTTGATTTAGGATAATAAAATGACTCAGTCATAATTAAAATACCACTCAAAAAAAACAAAAAGATGATCAAAGTGGGACTTTGAGGAAAGATGAAGAGCGGAAAAGCACATGGTCTTGACAACATACTGTACCTGTGGAGGTATGAAAGTTGATTTAAAAACCCCTAAACCCAAATTTAAAAGCTACATACTTTAGAGAAGCGACACTGAAGAGGAATTAAAGGATACCGGTCCTCATTTAAACATTTTTTATGACTACATTTTTGTCTTTTGTTCTTGTTGATTATTTGTTCATGCATTTGCTAAATCTAAATTGGCAGAAAATGTTTTAAAAAAGGATAGTGTGAACTTAGTGCTTAAGTTGAAGCTAAAATGAAGTCCAGATGATCCTTCCTAATTCTATGGAATGAAGGATGAAAGAGTCTTCACTGATAAAAATCTAAAATAACTAAAACAGCATGTAAAATTATGCTTTTTAGTCAGATTACTGGGAAAAAAACACCTTGTTGATGTACTTCAGGAACGGCACTCAGAACAACCATTTTAAACTTTGTTACCTCTTTAAAATGATCTTTTTAAACATTGCAGAAAAAAAATATGACATAATTCAGTTAAATGAGAATTTCACAGAATGAAGTACCGGTACATTTGAAAAAGCTACATTTTAGCATGTTAAAGACCTGTGACAGCAGGTGAAATTTTTTAAATTTCTATTAGTTTGTGAACACTAGCAAATTGGAATAGAATCTACTTGATTTATATGGAACTTTTTCATCAACTTGAATATTGACACTTGAATATTCTGTGATTTTCTCCTTCTGATAGAGTTGCAAAATAGAGCAATCAGAGATGTCCAGAAGATGTCTACAATAGATATCTATTAGTTATCCCATAGACATCTATTATAGACGTCTAGTAGATAAACAATACACATTATGTGTCCGGTGGGAAACTAGAGGATGAAGAAAACACGATGCATCTACTTTTTTTTCACAGTCACAGTAGTTTATTGAGAAATCTGCTCTAATGACGCCATGTTTAATGTTTTACACTCAATGATATTCTTTTTGTGTTCTGGAACTAGGAACCTAAAAGTTGTTTATTATTAACTTTTCCTTCCTGGTGTGAAGCAGTTTTTACATCCTGTGATCCCTGCAGATGTCTTTTCCTGTTCAATTCCATAAAGACATTTTTATTTCAATTATATTTTTAGCCTTTTTGTATTAAATTAATGATGGGAGAGTTGAAAAAGTTTAATGGTATTTTAATAGTTGCATAATAATTAATTGTCAAATACAAAGATCAAATGTATTCAGAATTTTTCAGTATTTTCACCCAAAAAAACAATTGATGACAAATAAACATATAGCAGCTGAAATAAATAAACAAAAATAGTCCTATAAATGGAGTTTAAATTCAGCATCAGGTCGTTTTGGGAAATTTTATTAGAACAACCAGCAGCGATAATAGTTTGCATACCATCATCTTTAGTTATAAGCTACCAAAAGTCAGGCCTGAGCTGCTGGCAAAACCAGGGAAAAGTTTCAAGATAAGTTCAGCAAATCTACTGTACATCAAAAGTTTAAGATTAGGAGCAGCTGCTGGCTTACTTTTTTACATTACGTCATCCAAAATACCCACGATTGTCACCTTAAAGTCATGCTTTTTTATTCCTTCAGATAGTAAACATTTAATTTAAAGCAGTTGTTGTTGTGCAATCCTTCCTTGTTGTCTCTCAGTTCGAGAGATCATTCCTGCAAATATTAGACCGTGTCAGCTCAAAGACACCAGATCCTTTTTACATCATTGCAACCGCTACAGACTTTAGATCATCTCCAAGGCAACAGCAGGATGGAACACAGAGTATGATATTTGTTGACATGGCAACAAGACACGTCCTACCACTCGTGTTTTCAGTGTCTTCACAAAAGCCAGCAGGACTGTGCAAGCATGTTTGCATTGTTTTTTTCAAACAGAAAAATGTGGATTTTTCTTAGCTAAATTTAAATAAAAGCAAACCCCGAAACTGTCTGCAGCACTTTCAGATTGTTTGCATGTTGTTCTGTTGCTCAACTTTAGGGACATTTTACAGTTGATTGTGACCAAAGAAACCAAAAACACGCTCTGGCTTTTAAATTTCATGTCTATTCTTTTTGTTGAGAAGACGAGCCGTCGCGATGACTGACGTCAGCTCATGATCTTTAGAGATAATCTGTCAGAGGTAAGGCTAAAACCACCGTCCAGGACTTGGAAAAAGTTTGCAGTTCTTCAGATTTTGCACAATCACACACATCAACAGTGAATCTGAAATCACAGAACAAGAAGCATAAAAAGTTGGGTGACTTTTTTTAGAAAGACAAAAATAAAAAAATGTTTTCATTTTTTTATTTTTATTTAAAATACAGAAAAATCCTCAGTGACTTTTAGGCCTTCAGATAACTTTGAGCCCCTTGATACAACTGTATTGTGATATTGTGCTTTGTAAATAAAACTTAAATGAATTGAATTAATGAGCACCTAAGAAAAACACTGTCAGCCCATAGATGCAAACTTTTTCACCAAAGCAAGCAAGGATTATTTTCTGTGCAAAACTTTATTTTTCTATACACGTAGTATACTAGCAGCATTAAATTCTCAAAAAGCGTACAAACGTATATGACATGTTGCTGACATAGAAACACAGAAGCCAAATATACCAAAGAATAAAGACAATAGATGTAAGAAAATAAATACAGAATATTTATGACTGAAGATCAGAAAACATTTCAATTTTTTCATCATTTTGATAAAATAAATACACTTCATGAAATATGACCTTAACTCGAAATGCTGCCTTAAAAAAAGGTATTTTTGAATGTAGAATTTCCCCAAAACAGTGAATGGTTTATTATAAGTTCCATTGAGTACAACTGTTATGGTGGAAGCCAAAAAACTTGTGTCTTCAAATTAAAATGTGAATGTACAAAATCACAAATTTGCCAATGCAATTATAAATGAGAACACTGCTAAAATAAAAACATTACAGTTTCATAAAATTGTTTACAAAAAGCACATAATACATTTTGATAAGATTCAAATGTATTATACATATATGTACTGTATATATGTGCCCTTTAGAAATCAGTTTGTGGAAAATGTTTTGTTTAATTGTTAGAAATAAAAAAATGATTTTGAAGAGACCAGATCTTCTACCATGTCATGTCATCCATAAATCATTCCAATGACATCTCTTGGCAGAAATATATTACCTTTTTGAAAGAGAGCTTTAATTTCTCTATACAAAAATATAAATGTATTTTTCCTCCACATATTGTAAACGATGAAATACAGAAGAACGTTGATTGTCAAGTTGGGGATTCTGGTTGAAGCCAAATAGTGCCAAAGTGGCCTTTGACCTTGAAGGTTTGTAAGGTTTTAATTGGCTCATCGCATGCCTTCAAACCTGCATTACGTTTTGATTCATAAGTTTATAGATATTGTAGACTAATCTTTCTATTGACTGCTTTCCATTTTCTAACATGAGTAAAGAGGAAACTCACATTACAGAGGCAATTTCTCTCAGCAGTGCGTTCCTTATGAGTGGTGTTTGTATGAAGTTAGACTTATGTTTGCTGGTAAAATATGATATTCCATAGGCTTTTGAAGGAAATTCTGTAATCAATTCAATATTGCTGTAAAAAAAATCAAGGATGTTAGAAAAAACAGAGGACACACCACTGTCTTCTTTGTGGACACAAAGAGCACCCAAACACACACACCCAAGCTAAAATTTCACCTTATACTGTCATGAACTTATTTCTTTTACTTTAAAAAACAATTAATAATATATCTGTAAAAAATGCATTTTTACATCATTGTATTATGTATTGCGATGTGTTTTATCTTTTGATATGGGTGTTGGGTACTTTTTTAGCAGAGAAATCAGATTTTACTTTTTATATTTGTGCTGACATCATTCTGGAAACAGCCTGAAGATGGCAGTATTGCCACTTCTTAATGTCAGCCAGCAGAACAGGCGCAGAAGAGATAAGTTGATGAGTCTGAAGCTGGAAGTTTTAGGTGAGGTTTGAGTATTGTCTGTGGTTATGCTCCTCGTGTAGGATCTGAGATGCAGCACAAGGTGATGGCGGAGGTGTCAAAGGTCAAATATTGGGGACTATGTTCTAGAAAATGACACCGTTTTTTTGATTTAGGATAATAAAATGACTCAGTCATAATTAAAATACCACTCAAAAAAAACAAAAAGATGATCAAAGTGGGACTTTGAGGAAAGATGAAGAGCGGAAAAGCACATGGTCTTGACAACATACTGTACCTGTGGAGGTATGAAAGTTGATTTAAAAACCCCTAAACCCAAATTTAAAAGCTACATACTTTAGAGAAGCGACACTGAAGAGGAATTAAAGGATACCGGTCCTCATTTAAACATTTTTTATGACTACATTTTTGTCTTTTGTTCTTGTTGATTATTTGTTCATGCATTTGCTAAATCTAAATTGGCAGAAAATGTTTTAAAAAAGGATAGTGTGAACTTAGTGCTTAAGTTGAAGCTAAAATGAAGTCCAGATGATCCTTCCTAATTCTATGGAATGAAGGATGAAAGAGTCTTCACTGATAAAAATCTAAAATAACTAAAACAGCATGTAAAATTATGCTTTTTAGTCAGATTACTGGGAAAAAAACACCTTGTTGATGTACTTCAGGAACGGCACTCAGAACAACCATTTTAAACTTTGTTACCTCTTTAAAATGATCTTTTTAAACATTGCAGAAAAAAAATATGACATAATTCAGTTAAATGAGAATTTCACAGAATGAAGTACCGGTACATTTGAAAAAGCTACATTTTAGCATGTTAAAGACCTGTGACAGCAGGTGAAATTTTTTAAATTTCTATTAGTTTGTGAACACTAGCAAATTGGAATAGAATCTACTTGATTTATATGGAACTTTTTCATCAACTTGAATATTGACACTTGAATATTCTGTGATTTTCTCCTTCTGATAGAGTTGCAAAATAGAGCAATCAGAGATGTCCAGAAGATGTCTACAATAGATATCTATTAGTTATCCCATAGACACCTATTATAGACGTCTAGTAGATAAACAATACACATTATGTGTCCGGTGGGAAACTAGAGGATGAAGAAAACACGATGCATCTACTTTTTTTTCACAGTCACAGTAGTTTATTGAGAAATCTGCTCTAATGACGCCATGTTTAATGTTTTACACTCAATGATATTCTTTTTGTGTTCTGGAACTAGGAACCTAAAAGTTGTTTATTATTAACTTTTCCTTCCTGGTGTGAAGCAGTTTTTACATCCTGTGATCCCTGCAGATGTCTTTTCCTGTTCAATTCCATAAAGACATTTTTATTTCAATCATATTTTTAGCCTTTTTGTATTAAATTAATGATAGGAGAGTTGAAAAAGTTTAATGGTATTTTAATAGTTGCATAATAATTAATTGTCAAATACAAAGATCAAATGTATTCAGAATTTTTCAGTATGTTCACCCAAAAAAACAATTGATGACAAATAAACATATAGCAGCTGAAATAAATAAACAAAAATAGTCCTATAAATGGAGTTTAAATTCAGCATCAGGTCGTTTTTGGGAAATTTTATTAGAACAACCAGCAGCGATAATAGTTTGCATACCATCATCTTTAGTTATAAGCTACCAAAAGTCAGGCCTGAGCTGCTGGCAAAACCAGGGAAAAGTTTCAAGATAAGTTCAGCAAATCTACTGTACATCAAAAGTTTAAGATTAGGAGCAGCTGCTGGCTTACTTTTTTACATTACGTCATCCAAAATACCCACGATTGTCACCTTAAAGTCATGCTTTTTTATTCCTTCAGATAGTAAACATTTAATTTAAAGCAGTTGTTGTTGTGCAATCCTTGCTTGTTGTCTCTCAGTTCGAGAGATCATTCCTGCAAATATTAGACCGTGTCAGCTCAAAGACACCAGATCCTTTTTACATCATTGCAACCGCTACAGACTTTAGATCATCTCCAAGGCAACAGCAGGATGGAACACAGAGTATGATATTTGTTGACATGGCAACAAGACACGTCCTACCACTCGTGTTTTCAGTGTCTTCACAAAAGCCAGCAGGACTGTGCAAGCATGTTTGCATTGTTTTTTTCAAACAGAAAAATGTGGATTTTTCTTAGCTAAATTTAAATAAAAGCAAACCCCGAAACTGTCTGCAGCACTTTCAGATTGTTTGCATGTTGTTCTGTTGCTCAACTTTAGGGACATTTTACAGTTGATTGTGACCAAAGAAACCAAAAACACGCTCTGGCTTTTAAATTTCATGTCTATTCTTTTTGTTGAGAAGACGAGCCGTCGCGATGACTGACGTCAGCTCATGATCTTTAGAGATAATCTGTCAGAGGTAAGGCTAAAACCACCGTCCAGGACTTGGAAAAAGTTTGCAGTTCTTCAGATTTTGCACAATCACACACATCAACAGTGAATCTGAAATCACAGAACAAGAAGCATAAAAAGTTGGGTGACTTTTTTTAGAAAGACAAAAATAAAAAAATGTTTTCATTTTTTTATTTGTATTTAAAATACAGAAAAATCCTCAGTGACTTTTAGGCCTTCAGATAACTTTGAGCCCCTTGATACAACTGTATTGTGATATTGTGCTTTGTAAATAAAACTTAAATGAATTGAATTAATGAGCACCTAAGAAAAACACTGTCAGCCCATAGATGCAAACTTTTTCACCAAAGCAAGCAAGGATTATTTTCTGTGCAAAACTTTATTTTTCTATACACGTAGTATACTAGCAGCATTAAATTCTCAAAAAGCGTACAAACGTATATGACATGTTGCTGACATAGAAACACAGAAGCCAAATATACCAAAGAATAAAGACAATAGATGTAAGAAAATAAATACAGAATATTTATGACTGAAGATCAGAAAACATTTCAATTTTTTCATCATTTTGATAAAATAAATACACTTCATGAAATATGACCTTAACTCGAAATGCTGCCTTAAAAAAAGGTATTTTTGAATGTAGAATTTCCCCAAAACAGTGAATGGTTTATTATAAGTTCCATTGAGTACAACTGTTATGGTGGAGGCCAAAAAACTTGTGTCTTCAAATTAAAATGTGAATGTACAAAATCACAAATTTGCCAATGCAATTATAAATGAGAACACTGCTAAAATAAAAACATTACATTTTCATAAAATTGTTTACAAAAAGCACATTATACATTTTGATAAGATTCAAATGTATTTTACATATATGTACTGTATATATGTGCCCTTTAGAAATCAGTTTGTGGAAAATGTTTTGTTTAATTGTTAGAAATAAAAAAATGATTTTTAAGAGACCAGATCTTCTACCATGTCATGTCATCCATAAATCATTCCAATGACATCTCTTGGCAGAAATATAATACCTTTTTGAAAGAGAGCTTTAATTTCTCTATACAAAAATATAAATGTATTTTTCCTCCACATATTGTAAACGATGAAATACAGAAGAACGTTTATTGTCAAGTTGGGGATTCTGGTTGAAGCCAAATAGTGCCAAAGTGCCCTTTGACCTTGAAGGTTTGTAAGGTTTTAATTGGCTCATCGCATGCCTTCAACCTGCATTACTTTTTGATTCATAAGTTTATAGATATTGTAGACTAATCTTTCTATTGACTGCTTTCCATTTTCTAACATGAGTAAAGAGGAAACTCACATTACAGAGGCAATTTCTCTCAGCAGTGCGTTCCTTATGAGTGGTGTTTGTATGAAGTTAGACTTATGTTTGCTGGTAAAATATGATATTCCATAGGCTTTTGAAGGAAATTCTGTAATCAATTCAATATTGCTGTAAAAAAAAATCAAGGATGTTAGAAAAAACAGAGTACACACCACTGTCTTCTTTGTGGACACAAAGAGCACCCAAACACACACACCCAAGCTAAAATTTCACCTTATACTGTCATGAACTTATTTCTTTTACTTTAAAAAACAATTAATAATATATCTGTAAAAAATGCATTTTTACATCATTGTATTATGTATTGCGATGTGTTTTATCTTTTGATATGGGTGTTGGGTACTTTTTTAGCAGAGAAATCAGATTTTACTTTTTATATTTGTGCTGACATCATTCTGGAAATAGCCTGAAGATGGCAGTATTGCCACTTCTTGATGTCAGCCAGCAGAACAGGCGCAGAAGAGAAGAAGAAGCACCAATGACTGCTCTTTTGCGTCATGACGTAGTACGCACTCGTCGCTCAGAGTCTTTGCATGGCGTGGATCTGCTGCTGTAAAGTTGAATTTTGTGTAAGTTTGGGGCATAAACTTGCTGTTTGCTTGGTGAAGACTAAGCACGCTCAGTCGCTACTTGTAACTGATTAACTAATGTGTGTTTGTGTGTTCTTTTGTGTGCTTTGTTGTGTATTCCGCAGTCTCGAAGCTAACGCTGTTAGCCGCTCTAGCCAACCTTTCACCGGTTCTGAGTGTTTATTGACTCGCGGCAGAGAAGCAAGATGTTTCGACCCAAACCGACGCTGAAGGACCGGCAGCACCTGTACAAGCTCATCATCAGCCAGCTACTGTATGATGGTTATACCAGCATTGCTAACAGCCTCATCAACGAGGTCAAGCCGCAGAATGTCGTGTCTCCGTCCGAGCAGCTGATGCAGCTCGCCAAGATCGGTAAGAGTCGCACCCAGTGCCTGTGTTCTGGCAAGGTAGTTATCCAGCTAGAATTCGTATACCTCTGCTGTTGTAGCGTTAATGTGTGGTCTCGGAACGCGCTAAAAGAGGTGGAGATTGTTTTATTCTTGGGCTGCTGAGGGTTTATCTTTTTGCAGGGATGGAGAACGATGACAGCGCCGTGCAGTATGCGATCGGACGCTCAGATACAGTCGCGCCGGGGGTCGGCATCGATCTGGAGTTTGATGCTGACGTCCAGACCATGTCTCCCGAGGCGTCGGAGTACGAGACCTGCTACGTCACGTCTCACAAGGGTCCCTGCCGGGTGGCCACGTACAGCCGCGACGGTCAGCTCATTGCCACGGGCTCCGCCGACGCGTCCATCAAGATCCTGGATACTGAGCGGATGCTGGCCAAGAGCGCCATGCCCATCGAGGTGCTGCAGGACGACGGGAGGGTGGTATCCAGGCTCCTTCAGCGTTCCTGCCCTGACATTTCTTTTCCTGTGTCTGACAGGTGATGATGAACGAGACGGCTCAGCAGAACATGGAGAACCACCCGGTGATCCGAACCCTGTACGACCACGTCGATGAGGTGACCTGCCTGGCCTTCCACCCCACAGAACAGATTTTAGCCTCTGGGTCCCGGGACTACACCTTGAAGCTGTTTGACTACTCCAAACCTTCTGCAAAACGAGCTTTCAAATACATCCAGGTTAGATCCTCTACACTCCACTGCCTTTCTACATCAGCTTTATTTTGAAAGTGTTTGTCCTTCATTTGTCCTGCTGCTGCCATCCATCTCTATGCTGATAATGTGTGTTCATATGCTTTCGATTCTTCCTATTCAATATTTTATGTTTACATGTTTGCTGTATGTTCACTATTTACTCAAAGTATAAAGATTTAAATCATAAGTATTTAATCGCCATCATTTATACCTGTTATTTAGAAAAGATCAGAATCTACAAAATATAATGGTTAAAAACACAGTTTTTGAAAGAAAGAAGTGGTATTTATCACTCCCAATAACGTTAAACTCAAAAGTTTAATCTGTTAACTTTAGCAGTAAACAAAACGTAAACATCATTGTTGGTTTGTATCATTTAACAACAAATCCAGAAAATGTTCTTCACAGATTTTTAATCCTCAAAGTTTTGCTGACTACAGTTAAGCTGTTTGAACCACCAGGCTTGTGTGGTCCGTTCAAGAACGCACTGAATGTGTCAATCCTGCTAACATGCCTTCTCTTGAGGAAGCAGAGGCTGAAGACTTCGGGGTGGGGTTGTTTATCTCCCAAGCTGAAGTCACTTTCTCAGATGAAGGAGTTGAAGTATCTTGGGGTCTTGTTCCAGAGCGTGAGATCGGCAGGCAGATTTGGTGCGGCGTCCACCGTTTTGCGGTCGCTGTACCAGTCCGTTGTGGTGAAGAGAGAGCTTAGCCAGAAAGCAGAGCTCTCAATTTGCTGGTCAATCTTCGTTCCAGTACTCCCCTATGGTCATGAGCTCTGGGCCTTGACTGAAAGAACAAGATCCAAAACACAAGCGTCTGAAATTAGCTTCCTCCACAGGGTGGTTGAGCACTCACTTAGAGATACGGTGAGAAGCTCGGTCACCCAAAGAGAGCTCTGGCTAGAGCCGCTGCTCGTCCTCATTGAGAGGAGCTTGTTGAGGTGCCTCGGGCATCTGATTCGAATGTCTCCTGGATGCCTCCCTGGGGAGGTGTACCAGGCATGTCCCACTGGAGGGAGCCCCCAAAGAAGACTCAGGACACACTGGAGAGACCACTTCTCTCGGCTAGTCCGGGAACGTGTTTGGGTCTCCTTAGAGGAGCTGGAGGAAGTGGCCGGGGAGAGGAAAGTCTGGGCATCTTTTTTGCTTAGACTGCTGCCCCTGTGACCTGGTCCCAGATGAGCATAAAAAGATGGATGCATCATTTTTAGTGGAAATATTTTTTGAAAAAAAGCCTCTCTCCCTTTTATATGAACATTATGCAGATGTGTTCCAGAACGTCTTCTCAGGGATGCTAGCTGACAGGTGTACGATGTTACATTTCAAAAAGAAGAGATCTTAAAAGAATGAAAGATTTGATATTAAAACAGGAATTGAGCTCATGGTGGTATAGAGGTCTTTACACGTCAAAGCAAAGAGCCAGATAGGAGAACGGGGTGGAGGTGGGCTGGCAAAATGTCTGGAATGCAGAAAAACAAACTCATAAATTTAAAGGAGGAATATGGTTTGGGACTGGCTGTGAAGAAAGTGAGCACTGTAGCTGTTCAGAGTGAGGACTAGTTGATGAGTGATCTGTGTCGTGAGGTATCAGTAACCCAGCATACTTAAAGATGAAGTAGGTCTTCCTTATTGAAACTGTGCCAAAGCTTCACTTTTGCTCCTGATATATTCATGATACTAATAATTATTATACTTTTAAATTCGAAATTTCAAGTTATTTGTTTTTTTAGAATTTATTTTAGTAAACTGAACTTCAGTCTATATTTTTTTCAGCTATGAAAAATGCTCAATAGGTTTACTTTTAAAATGAGAATCTTCATATAAAAAAAATAAAGTCCATGTCTCAAAAACAGGATAATAATAAGAAAATAACAAAACAAGTAAATTAACAGAGCTGTGGTCACTTTGCACCCTACTGTGGAGCCAGTTGAGGGAAAAAAATCTATTGTATTATTTCAAAATGTCAGTCATGAAAAATGTTCAACAATTTAAATAAATAAATCACACTTAATGGCAATAGGACTTGTTTAGCTCTTTTAATAAAGAAAACTTTTTAAAAAGTATTTTTTGTAAAGTTTACATTACAGAATATTCATTCTCTGTTCCCGTCTGGATCTGCTTCCCTGTAGGAGGCTGAGATGCTGCGCTCCATCTCCTTTCATCCTTCAGGGGACTTTCTGCTGGTGGGAACACAACACCCAACGCTGCGGCTGTATGACGTCAACACCTTCCAGTGCTTTGTGTCCTGCAACCCGCTGGACCAGCACACCGACACCATCAGCGGCGTCAGCTATAACCCCAGCGCCAACAGCTATGTTTCCTGCAGCAAAGATGGCAGCATCAAACTGTGGGACGGCGTCTCCAACCGCTGCGTGACCACCTTCGACAAGGCGCACGATGGGGCGGAAGTCTGCTCCGCCATTTTCTCCAAGAACTCCAAGTACGTTCTGTCCAGTGGGAAGGACTCTGTGGTCAAGCTTTGGGAGATCTCTACAGGCCGGACTCTGGTCAAGTACACTGGTAAGAAAGAAACAGGAAGAAAAAAGTGGAGTCGTGTCTTCGGTCATTTAATTTTTAATTTATTTGTTCCTTTGAGGTGCGGGGCTGAGTGGCCGCCAGATGCATCGCACCCAGGGCGTGTTCAACCACACGGAGGACTACGTGCTGCTGCCTGACGAGCGCACCATCAGTCTTTGCTGCTGGGACTCCCGTACGGCCGAAAGGAAGAACCTGCTGTCTCTGGGCCACAACAACATTGTCCGCTGCATCGTCCACTCGCCCACCAACCCCGGCTTTATGACCTGCAGCGACGACTTCAGAGCCCGCTTCTGGTACCGACGCACCACCACAGACTAAATCCAGGGGTGCTTCAACTTCCTCAGAGCCCTCCATCATCTCATCTAACAGATGTCCCTCAGTTTCGTCTTCCTCAATGGAATGTTTTTAGGTTTGTGGGTGAAAAAGTTCCAAGCGTAGACACAGCTGGGACAGAGACATTAGGAGAGAAGCAAACACGGATCCTCAGTAGGTTTCATTTTTCTTTAGAGATCTGAAGGACAAAGTGAGCCATAGAAGTGGATTTCAGTGCACAAAGTCCTGCTTTAAACAGACAGCCCACATTTGTCTGCTTCTTTTGTGTCTTATCACTTTTGTATTTTATATCTTCTTGAAATGTCATTTTTTTAAATAAAGAGTTCAAATGATGAAGCTGCTGTTTTTATTGTGAGAGTAAAACTCATAAATATGTGTTTGATGATAGATATTTTAAGATTGCAGTAGGTGTACAGCAAACAGATGGCTTTATAGTCTGGCGCTCAACAGTAAGTCCTTTAAAACCTCCTGGGCCCCATTTACCCAATGTTTGTGGCTTAATAAAATCTAAAAATGTTGGAACACAGTTATATGAACTCTTCTCTTAAAAGCACAATCTTGGGTGCTTGCAGTCAAACCTAACAATGTCCCAAATAACCACATCAGTATGAAGTGATTTTTGTGCCACCATAGTGCGAGCAAAAGTCACAGTTTTAGACCTGCAAGAAAAATGTAAAGTTTTAAGAATAAAATTTGCAAATGAAAATATTAAATGCATCAGAATGGAGCAGAGCAGGAAGCTTGTGGCCCGCCCACCGTGTTTTCTACTTCACAAAGAGAACCTTTTTCAATTGCATTTTTTCTGCTGCTCCTGATTTCAATATAAATAAAGAAATACTCAGAAATGCATTTTTTGAGCCTAATTTTTGTATATGTTTCCTTAATCATCAGGAAAATCCCACAAGAACATGTTAAAAACATATTTTTAATTTGAGTGGGTCTTTAAATTGATTTTCTTTGAGGATCTCAGCAGGTTCACTTCCTAAATGACTGTTCATCAAAACAACTTTTTACAAAGCTAGCTGAATCTGTAAAGTTCATCACATTAGGAGCAGACAAGGTTTACTACTGATTATTTGTTGTGACTTTAAAATTTAAATGTAGACTTCTCCTAAAGTTCGACCATGTGTTGAAATTTTATTAAAGAAGCATCATCCTTATGCTTTTCCCACCCCTTCCCAGCTCTCCCACTAGCTGCTGTGTCTGTTTTCCAGGCAACAGCAACAAAACTGCAAAAAATGTCCGCCTGTGACACCCCCCCCACAGTCCTTCCTTCCTTTTTCTGTCATAAATTACTCTGAATGTTCAGGAGAATTTGCAAGCTTCTTCTGAAAGTGGAAAGGTTTTTTTCTCAGTTGCCTACATTTTAGCTAAATAAAGTTGTAATCTATTTCTGCAATAACATGATTCAGTTCTCCATTGGTTAAAAAGAAAAAGTTGCAGTAAGTGTGGTATGCGTGTGTGTTGTGGGTGGGGCTTGTGGAGTTCTCTAGCCAATGAGGTCAAAGGAAAGCAGTTCTGACTCTCCTTTTTCTCTGCCCCAGGAGTAAAACTGCAGGCTCCCTGTAACGTTTCACACAGCATGCTTGAAGCAGAAGAGAATCGTTGATCTGCGCCTCGCAGCTGGCTGGGGAGTGAGATGATTCACTGAAAAGGCGGCACGTCTACCTCACCATCATGGTAAGTAAAAATGATGTATTTCTCACACTTGCAGATCTCTGAGGTTCTCTGCTCTGGTCTGTAACTTGAGCTTTATCTTGCTGAGCTCAGTCACACTTTGTTGCTGGAAAAGCTGCATGAAGGGAGATGATCTGTTCCACGATGCTTTTGAAAACTTGCCTCCTGATTAGTTTTATAGTTCAAGAACAATCTCTGACAGGCTGTGATGGGAAGCATTCACATGTCCAGCCCTCTGCAGCCTTGATGCGAGAGTTTGTAAAAACCACTCACCCCGGAGTTTCTGCATCAACTTTAGACCAAACGGATGTCCTTCATCGGCATCAGGATGAAGTGATGACGTTTCTGTAGGGAAAACTGCTCTGATTCCTGGATTTTCTTCATGCTGCCACACAGCTGAATCATGAACAAAGAAAGAGGGATCTCTCCAGATGCCGTCCGCGTCTCAGCTGCCGGACACACGTCCATTTTGATTACACTCCTGCCCCCACCCTTTTGAAGAACAACTGACCTCATCATCATCCACGCTTAAAATAAATAGAAGTGGTTTGGTTGATGATGAACTAAGTTTAGGATAAGCAGGGTTATTTAGAGTTGGAAATTCTCTGTTTCCACATTTGCAGATGATGATGATGGGATGTCTGTTTTATACTGAAGGAGCAGTATTTAGAAAGCTGAGACGCTTCACCCAGCAGGATGCTGGCAAACTGAGCAACATGGAGATAAAGAACTTTTATTTTGTTGAGTTTGGCCTAAACCTGACAGAAAATTTGAAATTATGAGTTCAAAAAAGTATCAAAACCACCTATTTTTTATTAATAGTACAAGAGCAATATATGAGTGAGAAAAACTAGCAACACCTCCAGATTCATCAGATAGTTGGTCTGTTGTTGCAGAAATAACCCAAGTTAGTCATTTCCTGTGTGGTTTTATCAGCCTCTCACATCATCGCTGCATCTTTTCAATGTGTTTGCTGGCATTCGTTCACAGTTCTCCTTTGCTCACCCAGTATTTCATCAAGTTAAACTCATGACTTAATGGTACCTCTGCAACGCACTGATCCTTTTCTTCCCAGACATTTAATTGCAGGTCTGCTTCTGCTCCTAGAAAACTGTCGATTAGTTCCCAGTCAGAAAATGTCAGTTGATTTCTGAAATGTTTTGAAATAATTTGGTGTGTCTGCATCAATTTTTCAAACTAAGTCCAACTCAGCACGTCACTGTGCCCCACACCTGTGTGTTAATGGAGCCCAATCCACCTGTTGGATCTGAAGGAGTCTGTGTCCGAAATCTGTTCAGATCAAACTTTGCAAAAGGGAACTTTGCCATCATGTTTTTTCTGAAGAGACACGCGTAAACCCAGAACTTCTGCTTCTTCAGAAGTCCAAGAATGTTAGTACTTGACACATCGACGTGTTCACAAACATCTAACAAAGGTATCAGACTCCAGCCCTCGAGGGCTCGTTTTCAAGAAATCCTGCCTCATTTACTGCTGATTACCTGGATCGGGTAATAAGGAGCTTCAATGGCAGGTTAGTTGGAGAAAATGTTGGGCACCGGCCCTTGAGGCTTGGAGTTTGACAGCTCTGACCTAGAGATTTCCTTGAGTTTGAACAGCCACCTCTCAGAGCACTTACCGTGTGGTTGATGGTGGTTCCAATTAGACTTCCTCATGTTTAGGCGTCTTTGGCGAGGAGAAAGCTTCCACAGTAATCGCATCAATCTGAGAAAAAAGAAAAAAAAACACTGTAAACATTACAAACACAGTACAGTCCAAATTATCATAAACAGTACAGTCAAATTTGTCCTGCTCCCACATCTCTGGAAGTGCAAATAAATGTTAAGGATGGGTGTGGTGATGTCCCCCCACTCCTCTGCCTCCTTTAGACTAACCATCTAAAAGACGGACGATTGATGAGGCGTAAAACAGCCCATAAACGCCACTCGTTTGATATTTATGTAAAGAATATTGTGCAATAAGACACTATTTTTTTGTGTTAGATCAGGCACTATACGAATGTAAACCTCTGAGATTTGTGTTCAAAGATTCCTGCTTCATTTGAGCACCTTCCATTTAACTCAGTTTTAATCAACTTTATCCCTGTAGCACATTAAAAAAAAACTGTCAAGAGTGTGGCATCAAATAAAATAACAAAAAATGAAACAAAAACATGAACAAAATGTTCACGTAAAGAATGTAGGACTAAAGAGTAGAAGGACAAAAAAGTTGCCTTAAATGTACTATTTTACTGTAATCAGTTAATGAGCAGCAGAGCAAAAGTACAGTAACGATGAAGGAAAAAAAAAGAGTGAGGAAGCAGAAGTATAAATAAACTAGAGTGCAAGTGGCCTGATAAGTTTCTGTCAAGAGTCGGGGATCCTGCAGCCTGCCTGATGTGTGAAACAGTGTCAACCTCTGTGGGGTTTTTTCATATCAGGCAGGCTGCAAACTGTTTGTTTGGTTGTTGATGCAACAAAAATAGAACTTAAATTTCACTCCACTTGTCCATCAGAGCCAAAATTCACACTCAATTGGCTTTTGTGTGTTCTCATCCAAAGACAAATGGGAGATCTACTACAAAAAAATAAATATCTATTTTAAAAAAAACTGTAGTGTTGTGCACACCAAATTATGCAGATTCCAGTTCATTTAAATTCTCCATTTAAGATCCAATTATCTATATTCAAATTGAACATTATCAAACAGTGTGACAAAAGGACACATTTTCAGAAGTGTGTCACAACACTATGACATCACTTGGAGAAAAATGGTCAGATATGTCAAATTGGCCAAAAAGCTAAAAGATCTAACAACCACATGGCAGTGGAAGCGGCTTGAATCAGGACACTTTCAAAGTGTGCTCAGATTAAAGCATTTTAGCCACATTAGACTGTGCTGTGATTCTTTCCTGTGTGAAACTTTTTCATATGAAGAGAAGAGTCTTATTTAACAACAGATGTAGGATGTTTACAAGTAATCTCACTTATTGACATGATCAGCCATTAGACAAGAGATTATTTTTGATCTGTTCCAGCAGCCCATCCTGAGAGCTCAATAAACACACTCACCAGTGACTTTAGGCACAACTCATTAGTATCAGATTGTTGTGGGTGAAAATCCCAGATGATTATTAGCTTCTGAAATATTCAGACAAGCCCATCTGGCACCAACAACCATGCCACATTCAAAGCCACTACAGTCATTCTGATGCTCGATTTGAACTGCAGCAGATCATCTTGACCATGGCCGCATGCCTAAATATATTGAGTTGCTGCCATGTGATTGGCTGATTAGTCATTTGTGTTAACGAGCTGCTGGGCAGGTGTGCCTAATTAAGTGGCCAGTGAGTATACATTTGTGCAGGCCCTCACCTGGGCATCTCAGTTGTGTAGGAAATATTTATTCACCTCTGATGACTTATGTATACTTTAGTTTTAAGTAGACTTTTTTCCCCCAACAGCTGAAGCACAATTAAAAAACTTTCCATGAATATGAAGATTTCAGTTCCAGGTAGCCTGTTTTAGCCTCTTCGCCCACTCAGTCTTCTGTGGAATTTCCTGAGAAGCAAAATGCTCTTAAAAAAAAAAACATGTCAGTTTCAATCATGGTATCCAATGATTAATCAGATTCAAAAGTTTCAGTGCAAACATGCTTTGTAAAAATCACCAGGACTTCTGCAAATTTCAGTTGAAGTGACGTAGAATGATGAACATCTCCTCTTTCTTTATGCTGCTGGGTTTGCAAGGAAAATGGATGATATGATGGCTAAAGTTAGCCAACTTTGGGTGAATGTTGCAAATTCTGTTCTATTGCAACAGTAGTAACGGAGCAACTTCCCTGTCTTATGACATTCTCCTGCCCTACAACTAAAACAGTTGAACAGTGGAAGAGAACTATCAGTCAGAGTGGACTTCCTGTTTTTGTACAGCAAAATATATGGCAGAACAGCAGAGGAGCTCATTGTTTTCTTTTCTTTCATTCATTAAACAGCAAGGCATCAACATGTAGCAGTCGAAAAAAGTAAATATAAAAGCATGGGTGTCCAGAATTAATTGCAGGAGGCAGATTATTTATTCAAGGCACACTGCACAACAGTAGTTTATTTAGTAAAAAACTCAAAGCTGTGAAACAGACCACTTAAAATGCAACTGGACCAGATAAACGAAATCACAAAAATACTAAACAGCAGCACAGCAAATAAAACCACACATAAGCTACTGTTTTTAATAGTTGGCTCTAAAAAAAAAAAGGCCAAGATTAAGAAGGATTTAAAATCTGATTAAATGAATTAGTGGCATTTAAAAGTGCAATAAAAAGTTATGAAAATTTATTGGTATAAAATAGTGGCATAGTGTCACAAAGTACATGTGTAAAAAAATAAATAAATAAAAGTACATGTAAACATGAGGGAGAAAACATTGTACAAACGTGAGCGCCCAGTCTTTAACGCGACCTCTGTGCCCGTAACTTTTCCAGACTGTTCCACCCCTCATTCAGATGTGAAGGACAGTAAAATTGCTTGCAAATTCTTTTTCTCTCTTTGACAATTACGTTTTTGCATATTTTAAAATTCAAAAATTAAAAATCTTGTTTCTTTTAAGCACAAACGTGCAGGAAACCATGAATTGCAGTTAAAGTAAATATGCTTGAAATATCTGTGATCTGCTTTGATTGTTTGCTTCCGTTGTTGATTTTACAAAGGTTTTCGACTTCTTATCTGAATATGTGCTGCTTTTTGTCATTTGGTGGTTATGTAATGTGTCCTTTTAGTTAGATGTCACGTCAGGTGGACAACACCAGAGAAATTCATTGTTCTAAATCTGATCTCCAACCTAATCAGAGCACATTGTTCATTAACACCCTTTACCCCTTCATGCCTGAATTTATTTTCTATTGTATATAAATATAAATTATATTTTTTTTCCTTCAAGATGATGCTAAACTAAGAAGAGTTTTTAAAAATTGGCATGGCAGGGTTGAAATTAACTTGTTTTGATCCTCCATAGTTTTGTTTTTATTTTTGGGTGGACATCCTAAACTTCTAATGTCTGGAAATCTCAGAATGGGATGATCCAATCAGGCTATGCAGGGTGTTAAAAACATTAGTAGCATTTAACTTTTTAAATAATAAAAAAATAACAGTGTACACTGTACTACTTAGGAGTAACACATCTACTTTTTTATTTGACTAAAGACACTGAATAAGTGTGTTTTTGTTTGTGCTGGACAGCTGAGTTGGTTTTCTTTCCCAATGAATATTTAGACCGTATTTCTCGATGACATACCCACAAGTGCAAAGATTTTTCTTTTGCTTTTGTTTGTTTGTTTGTTTGTTAGAGAGGGTTGGTTCATAAAACAAACCTAATCTGAAGCTGAATGGCACAAATCTGCTTTAAAGAGAAAAGTATTGTCCTTAGAAAAGATGTCAGAGTAATTAAACTTTGTCTGTTTGTTGTACTACAGTACCATTTTTTTTCTTTGGACCAAGGATAAACACAAATACTTTTCCTTTATATGGATTTTGAAGAAAGGCTGTAACTACGTGACATGAAATTGCAGTTTCTCCATATTTCCACATAGATGTGTTTTGCAAGGGAAAGAAATTGTACATCTTAAATGAACACAGATGCTCTAAAGTCCCACTCAGATCATCTTTGGATCCCTTGCAAAAACGTTTGCAGTATGATGATGCCATTTTTAGCTAACATTTTTTTAAATTGTGTTGTTTTCTAGGACATAGTTTGTTGTTTTATGCAGACAAAGTCTACATTTTTACCAGTTTCTAGATCACCTTCCATCTATGTGTTTCTGTGCTCAGGGGTGAAGCAGGTCATGCCTCTAAGCACCCAAAATAATAGATAGACTCCATATGGAGTCATGTATTTATCATAAAATACCTTGTACCAGAGGGGCAAGGCCTTAACTGAAATACATTTAGATAGGGGGGAAAGCAATTATGTAATGAGTGAACAATTACATGTTGTTTATGGGAATCTAATCTCTACATAGTTGCTTTTAGACTTTAAACAGATTCTAAATACCTTTAACCTAAATAGAGGCACTATTGCCTGAGCTTCAGGAGCACTTTCTCCAATGTTAGTTTACAGATCGCAGCACAAAAAAATAGGTTGAGATGGGGGGAGGTAGAGAGAGGCAGCTGCAACAAATTCTGAGGACCAGCTGCTCTGAAGGCTGGTCTGCACAAGCAGGCGTGTGCCGAAATCCTGGAGTAACAGCTGAGGCTGTTGTTATGGTACTCATCAGGCAGTGCAGGCTCAAAGGCACAGAGGTAACTGGGCTGCTGGAAGAGACTCGCCTTTGTGTGCAGAATGACTGAGCTAAGATCTTCACCACTGCCAGGTTGTTGTTTACATCAGCAGCTTTTCCATTACCTTGTGCATGGCTTCAACACACAACGATAAACAGCCATGAAACCTCCTGTGGCGAGCTGATGGCGCTTGGCGAAAAAAAGGATGTGGCATGGAGTAAAGAGGCTCAACTGCTGACTGTTATTTGACCCAACATATTTCTGTTGCATTTGTGTAGCATGACCCAGAGGATTAGACAGGGAGAGCGTGTGTTTTTGTTTGCTTTATTGACGGGGGGGTCGGTTGTAGTCGGTCTGCTCCAACAGGTGCTGCTGACCATGTTGGTGTCTGCTGGTAAATGGGCTTTTTGTTGATGAGCGTCATGGAGCTGGGTGGTGTGTGATGAAGTGCTGTGGTTATTTCAGGATCTGTATTGCACGTACCATCATTCAAACAGCGTCTCTCAGTCACATGCAGAAGTTCAAAGTTCATTTGTCACACAAGTCCCTGCATGCTCTCATTCCGCTTGGAATTTTATTCTAATCTGCTATTTGTAAAGCTCAATTCACAAGTGCGGTTGTCTAAAGCCACTAAACAAAAACGGCAATAAAATATCAAAGCAAAGAATAAAAGTAGCAAAGCGTTTAGCTGTGTTTGTGGTTGCATGCAAACACCATCCATCCACATTCTATACCTGCTCTCTTTCTGGGTCACAGGATTGATGAAGCCTTGCTGTACGACAAGAGCGCTAACCAATGCCCCACAGTGCAACCCGCAAGCTAAAAAAAAACATGATAGGAGGTAGAGAGTCAAAATTTAACCAACAGCCTCTTCAAGGAAAATTACCACTACAAAGCATGTTGGTTTGGATACGCACATTGTTTTTACAAGCAGAATATATCTCATTCAGCAGTAGCCATAAAGGCAATGGTAGCACTGACAGTCTTGTTGATTCCTGCAATAGATTTGAGATTTCAAATGGATCATTTTTGCAAAAACCAGGACAAACTCAAACCATGTTTCGGTTTCAACCAAAATGCAACAATTCAACTCAAGATCCAACGCCTAATCTTTTCCATCTCAAGGGTTTTGTAGCAGGAATCTGTCAGAAAGGCAGCAAGGACTGCTGGCTTATGCAGCCCTATCAGCAAAACTAAATAAGTGGTGTGGAAGGTGTCAGTTTTCCTGCTTTTCTACAAAGATTTACTTTATAGTTAAAACTAACTACAACGTCTATCACAGAGACTGTGAGATAAATGAAGGAACCCAGCAAACCATGAGCTAGTTTCATGCTGCCTGAGGTTTATTACAGAGTTAAAGTCTCACCCCGTCTATCTGTATTTCTGTGCATGAAGTTCAGGACAAACGGCCACAGTCCATGCCTCTAAAGAGCAAGGCTGTTAAAAGCCTGCTGTCATGTGGTACCCTAAAAAACAAACCAATTAGAAAAAGACCTTTGATCAGTGGGGTCATGGGATCAAAAAAATTACTATTGAAACACTCCTGCACATACTTAACGTTGGTGTACAATTATATAAGCCTGAAATAGGAAGGTAGTTGAACATGGTTGCTTTAAGCTGTTGGTGATGTTTCTTTTCAGTCTATTCTGAAATGTGTTTATAGCTTTTTTTATCTCTAAGATGTTAGAATTAAATACATGGTGTGTTAAAACTAGAACGGTTTGCGCCATAAAAGTAGTAAATGTTAACACCGTCAGATTAAAAGAACTCCAAAATATACCAAAATGATTCATAATGTCTGATCAATATGTTTCACTGGCAAGGATGACAGAATTATAATGATGTAATATTGGCTATTTGAGGAATGAATTATGAGAGTCTGGAAGTCAATGACAGATCCTGTCTCAGGCCTTCCTTATGTGACTCTTACAGGATCTGATGACAGAACACTGACGAGTGTATAGAGTGTACGAAATAATGAGAAGAGTAAACGGATGAGACAATACGGAAAAGACTGAATGATTGGATGTATGGGAAGGGTGGGATCAATTGAAAAAGTTCAACGGTTCTGAATGAACGTTCCATGTTGAATGGTATCTTTAAAAATGAGAACAATAGATGGTTCCTTCTCCAAAACCTTATTAACCTAAAGTACATTGCTATCATGTAGAGCAAAAACACTGCTTTTTCAACATTACTGTCAATTTTGAAATGATAATCTAATGGAATAAAATAATGATCAGAAACATGACTGATGTTGAAGATTAATTAGGATCATATTTTGATTTATTGTAAAAGTGTTCCTAGTGGTCTTTACAATGTGATTATGCCGTTTTTAGCCAAAACAAAAAACCTGTGTCGTTTTCTAGGATATAGTTTCTGCAGTGGCAGTAGTTAGCGACTTGCCCCTGAGTTGTGAAGCAGAGTTGGCCTGCCTCCATTTCCCATCATCCATCTGTTTACACTCTCTCCTACTAGCTTACAGCCCCTCAAACCTCCCAACCTAACATTACCAGTGCGAAAAAATGGTGAGCAATAATGGAGCTATCCAGCCATACAATTCTGAGCCAGATCCCAGCTCAGACGAGGAAAACAGTGATCTAGTCATCGACAAGCGGATGCACTGGAATGGAACAGAGAAGGGGCTTTGCCACCCGCCAACTGTAGCACCTACTGTCAATGAGAAAAATGTTAAAAACATGTCAAAAACACAATTTTCATTGGAGTGGGTTTTTAATGAAGGGAGCATGAGATCAGAGCTTCAATTAAAAATGTAAGTTAAATATTAGTGAAGGTTCTTGTTCATCCAGATGATGTGTGGAAGTTGAGTCATGGCATCTAAACTTCGTCCTTGAAATGTTTCACCACTCATGCAAGTGACTTCATGATGAACACAATTCATGCCATGACTCAACTTCAAGACAACCCAGCTTAAAAAAACATTTTTTGTTTCTTTTTACTTGCTGTTTTGGAACAACTATGCTTTTTAAATTAATAAAAAAGATGACATTATATTATGTTGGAAAAATACAGTTCATGCACCTTATGTAGACTGAAGAATACAAACTTTTTGAAATTGATTATAAAGTTTATCACGTTCAAAATTATAACAGCACATTAAAAAAACAGTCAAAAAGTCAAGTGTGTGAGGCTTCTCTATTTTTGTTTTAATTTGAATAGCGAATGACAAGCTGAGTGCAAAACACTCATGCGGCACAGCAAACCACAAAAGGATGGCTGTGAAATCAACCCTGTCGGTGGTTTCGGCTTTGACATGTTGGTAATTTAAGGCAGCTTTGTAGCGATAGTTTCCTTAACACTTAAAGGGCCAGGGTAGCACTGGCGGCTTTACTGAGTAACAGAAACAATTACATGTTTCCTGCAGCCCAGTTCGTATGAGATTCGTCATCAGAATAAGGGTTAGAACTCAAGCAACAGCAGATAAAGTACTGAGGAAAAGAAATGCAAACTCAGTTTAGAGGCTGCAGAGAACAAAAATGAGCTTTTTGTTGCACAATTCTGCAAGAGGAACCTTTGCAAGAACTTTTTTCTTTTAATAAAAGCTTAAACAGGAAGTGTGAAAAAGGAGCAAAAGTGTTATTTAAAACCAAGGTCAGTGTGATTCTAAAAATCAACAACATAGTAGATTTTATTTGTTAAGATGAAAATTAATGAATTTAAAATGTTTTTTATTCCTGGTAGGTGTGCTACATATTTATACATATTATGCAGCAACATTACACAAAATAAAATGCGACATCAACCTCATCTTTTTCTTTCTATTCATTACAAAGGATGTTTGTGTCTTTGCATCTTCAAACTCTTCATTTCAGTTTGTTTTGTTTCAGAATAAACTGGCAAAAGCTCTGTACGATAACACCGCAGAGTGTGCAGAGGAGCTGGCTTTCAGGAAAGGAGACATCTTAACTGTGCTCGATCAAAATGTGTCTGGCGCCAGCGAGTGGTGGAGGTGCGTGCTGTATGGACGGCGCGGCCTGGCCCCTGCAAACAGGCTCGAGCTGCTACCACAAGCTGGAACCACGCAGAACTCCTTAAACCAAGAGGCTGAAAGCACAATAGACGGCGTACAAAATATCTACCAAATTCCGAGTGTGCCCAGAGTAATCACCAGCCCTGTTTACGAACTCATGAAGACCATCTACAAAGTCCCATCTGCTCCTGCATCAACTTCAAAATGTTCAGCTCAGTCAGCATTTCAGCACAGCACAGGAAAACCTGATGCAGACATGGTATGAACTGTTTTTTGTTCTCTTTAGTGAACAGAAATGCTAACAAGTCTTTGGTTACCATGTAAAAGTTCACCGTTCCATTTGGAAAATAGTAATTCACATGACAAGCATCTTTCACTGCAGCAGAAATGCAGGTCTCTGAACCTCCTGCTGCCAAAAGCGCTTACAGATGGGAATGAAGTGCCTCTCCATAGGGACAGGCATGCAGCACTAGGGTCTTAATGGGCTAATAAAACTTAGCCAGGCCAAAACTTCAGACACATTTAACTGCAAACAGAAACCCCTGCCATGAGGAGACCCCAGAAACACCGACTACCTGTGCATGAGCGTGTGTTGAAACATACCCAGATGCTCAACATTTCCTCTCCTTCTCCTGGGGAGTCCTGCCTCCCTTTACAGTAGCCCTCTTCATTCAATGAGTAGCATGGTTTTGATTACAAAAGCGTGTTCACTGTAAAGATTTCTACTTAACGGGCAGCTCAATAGGCTCCAAGGCAAACACTCAAATGTGGCAAAACACAGCAGAGTGAGTTGCATCTAAGCTTTGATCACAGCTGTCACCCTGAAAATTACAGCCTGTTTTCATGTCTGCAGCCCTCATTCTTTAACATGGCATCCAGCCCAAAAGGAGAGGTTTATGATGTCCCCTCTCAAGCTAGACCAGCCTCTTTTTACACTGTGAGTACAAGCAAACACCAAAACTGTACATTTGAATGCTTAACACTATGGTAGGGGCATGACTTAAGGCTTTTTATTGCTACATTTGCAGGAATCATCAGTTTCCTGCTCACAAAGATATTCGATTGTTTCAAATTCAGAGCTGGACAGGAAATATGGCTCTCCTGAGACTTTAAAGCCAAACAGTCCGGGAGATTCTGAAGTAAGTTTTAGGTTCTTTGATGGCCCTTAAAATATGGTATTTATGATATGATAGATAGAAAGAAGAGGCTGCACATCATAGTTTCTGTTTAATCAAATGTTGAGAGGAAACACGATGACCTTTTCACTCCTGATAACTTTTCTCTTGCTTTCAGATATGTGCAGTTCGACCAGCTCTGGCTCAAGACCCAAACTATGACATCCCCGTTCCTTCAAGTGCAGAGCTTCAACGTAAGGCAAAAACTGGGTACAGCACCCTCCCTAATCTCAGAATGCCTGAGTGGATCTACGATGTGCCTGCTGGTCTACCCCAACACAGCTACAACTCCCTGTCCTCCAAAATGATTTGCAGCCGACCATATGACACTAATTCTTTACGTTCTCCCCTCATTAAGAGAAACAATCCAGAATCCTCGTTTTATGACATACCAAAATCTAGCAGTCTTGAAGTCTCAAGTCCACCCAGACTTTTACCCCGTGTCCCATCTTTTGAAAAATCCCCAATGTCACAACTTAATGAGGAGTTTGTGTATGATGTTCCTCCAAGGAAAGAACTCAACCAAGGTGCCAATGATACTTGCCATGAGAACCAACTCTTTGAGTGCAGGAGAGATTCAAGCAACACTTCTGAACTCAAACGAGTTCGCCAGCAGCGAATGAAAAACTTTATGGACTGTGTGTCTTTCCATGGCTTTTCAAGAAGTGAAGAACAAGTGATGCCGGAGCAGGAACAGAGCAGAACTCTGCGTCGGTCCTCAAGAGACAGCCAAAGGATCAGCACAGCCTCCAGCTCTTCCACTAGCTCCTCCACCAGCTCGTGTGACTCTCTGGCCTTAAGCTCGTCTTCCCCCGAGCCTCTGCGAGAGGTCACACTCAGTCCAGACGAGGTCTGCCACAAACTACTTGAATTGCAAAACTCTGTTGTTAGGGCTGTGCCACAACTCATGGTGTTTGTCAGCAGCAGCTGGAGGTGTCAGGAACATCTGAAGAAACATCTCAAGGAGATAAAAGACGCTGCAGAGCTGATTTCATGGTCTCTCATCTCCTTTCTAAACTTTACTCTTGACATTAAAGGAAATGCGCGGCGCTTAACTGACACCAATCTGCAGACCAGGCTCTGTAAGCAGCTGTCCATTGTAGAGGATTCTGGCGTGATCCTGCAGCAAACAGTGAGAGCTCTGAACTCGGCAGGATGGACCGTTGACAAACTCTGTCAAGATCCTGGCCAGGTCCAGCCACCTGACCAGCTGGATCGTTTTGTTATGGTCGCGCGGACTGTTCCAGATGATGTGAAGCGCCTGGTGTCCATCATCAATGCCAACGGCAAGCTCCTGTTCAGATCTCCTCAGAAAGGTGCAGAGCCTGTGAGCTCCCCGGCTCCTGTGGAAGCGGTGAAATGCCGTGATGCAAACAAACAAGAAGAATTAATGGAGGACAATAATGACTATGTGGAGCTTGAGGTAAAAGTCTAAAGTTTTGTATCAACAGTTGAAGACTGATGTCACATGAATGTTTCTTTGGCCGGTTGGCAAAAGAAAGCCTGTCACGATCCGGACTTAGGCTACATTTCATTAAGTTACAGTAAATCTACGAATTGTAGTTTCTACAAAATGCAATTAATTGGAAGGTTAAAAAAAGGAACGTCTGGCTGAGCCCTCCAGGAGTCTTTAACTCCCACATTTGGGAGAGCTTCAGTTACTGAGGGAGGCTGGTGACATTGATTCTGAATGTATCATGTTCTCCACCTCTATTTTCTCTGCTGCTGTGCGAAGCTGTGGTTGCAAGGTCTCTGGTGCTGTCACTGGTGGTTTTGTGGTGGCAACCCCTGAACCCAGTGGTGATGCCGTCAAACTGAAGAAGGAGTCCTATCAGGTCTGTCTGGCATGTGGGACTGCAGAGGCAGCTGACAGGTATCGGCAGTCTAAGCGAGCTGCAGCCCAGGTTGTTGTGGAGGCAAAAACTCAGTCCTGGGAGGAGTTTGTGGAGGTCATGGAGAAGGACTACTACTTCTGCAAGCACTGTTTTAAGTGTAGCTGCTGACTTCAGCTAGGGACATTGTCAGGCGGTGGAAAGAATACTTCGAGGATCTCCTCAATCCTGCTGACTCGCCTTCTCTTGAGAAAGCAGAGGCTGAGGACTTTGGGGTGGGGCTGTCCATCGCTTGAGCTGAGGTCACCGAGTGGATGAGGTCCACCCTGAGTACCTCAGGTCTCTGGATGCTGTGGGAGTGTCTTGGCTGACATGTCTCCACAGCATTGCGTGACAGTCAGGAACTAAACCTCTGGACTGGCAGACAGGGGTGGTGGTTCCCCTTTTCAAGAAGGGGGACCGGAGGGTGTGTTCCAACTACCGTGAAACACACTCCTCAGCCTCCCTGGGGAGGTCTATGCCAGGGTACTGGAGAAGAGAGTCCGGATGATAGTCAGACCACATATCCAGGAACAACAATGCGGTTTCCATCCTGGTGTGGAACTGTGGGTGGATGGATGGATGGATGGATGGATGTTTCCGTTTTGTTTTTTTTGTTTTTTTTATTGCTTGTGTCTTTAACCACCTAGTTGATGCAAGAATTTAATGAAATGTTGTTTTAACATAACTCACCTGTGTTTAGTTTTTTGCTGAGACATGCATTGGATTCTCCATATAATGCTTTCACTCCATTTCAGGCTAAGATTGAAGAAAAGAAACCAAAGGAAATTAAAGAGACAGAGAAAGTTACGCCAGTTTCTGAAATGGTACACAACAAAACACAACTTCTGCACATTAGAGAATGTAATGTTTGCCACACAGGAAACAACAAAGTCTATGTTTTTTTTCCTTCCAGATACATCCTGATAACCAGCA
This sequence comes from Oryzias celebensis, assembly GCA_014656515.1. Lineage (NCBI taxonomy): Eukaryota > Metazoa > Chordata > Actinopteri > Beloniformes > Adrianichthyidae > Oryzias > Oryzias celebensis. Next base: position 13,509,450 of record BNCR01000005.1, read on the forward strand.
TCCATCCTCTGACTCCAGCACAGAAAGAAATCAAACATCACCCATTTCCGAACACTGCCGGCTTTACTTTGGAGCTCTACAAAAGGCGATCGGGGGATTTGTGGACAGTGTTCGTGATGGCCAGCCTCCTGAGAAATTTATCTCACAAAGCAAGCTGGTGATTATGGTCGGCCAGAGGCTAGTGGACACCTTGTGCAGAGAGGCCCAACGGGAAAGGCCAAATCAGATACTGTTGTCTAAGAGCAACCACTTGTGTGCTCTCCTGAAACAGCTGGCGGTGGCCACCAAGAAGGCAGCGCTGCACTTCCCAGACAAACAAGCTCTGTGCGAAGCTCAAGAGTTTGCAAAGGAGTTGGCCCAACGAGCACAGTGCTTTCGCATTTCTCTTGATCTCTGAGAGCATCAGTGGAAAACATGCAGTTTCTTCTCTGCACACCTTAAACTTCTGAGCTTCTTTTTGAGCCATTGTCTTCTAAGTCCTGACAGTGTGGAAATGAATTCAGGTCTTGTTTAAAATGCTCAAAAAGGGAAAGATGGCATTAGTTCCATATTAAATTGCACATTTGAGAAGCTGCATTCGAATTCATTTTAAAAAATGCAATGTAAATGTAAAGTGTTTGTCTCTTTTCATCCAATGTTCAGTAAATATTTGTCATTTAGACTTTTTGTTTGCCAAAGGTAGTTGTTTGACACATTCTACTTTTTGGAGAAATCTGTGGAACTGTTTTTGCAAAACCAAAGCTTGAAAGCAGGCTTTCCTGAACATATTTGATTTTTAATAATAAAATAATAATAATATTTTAAATTTCTCATGTTCTGTGCATATAGAGAATTTAAAGAAACACACTTTTAATACATGGCTCCACAATCAAACGCTCATCTCTTTTCCAATTTCCTCTCACCAGACTAGGATGCAACAGTCTCTACCTAGAGTCTGTGAACAATGGATTAAGGTTAAGTACAGCTGTGTCAGGAAAACCATTAGGTGTAAAATTACAGTAAATGGATGTTGCCGTGTGATTTACTTCCAAAAGTGAGAGATGATAACTGGTTTAAAAAAATGTTGTTCAATTCAATTCTAAATTAGTTAAATAACACAAAGCAGAATTTAGTTAATTCTGCTTATTAAATTGTGCTGCTTATACGGAGAGATCAGGGCTTTCCAATGATGTGTTTTGAGTTTAATGCTTTGTTTTAGGGAAGGATACTTTGAAAAATATCTGTATGAGTAATCCATACAAAATACAGAATACAAGCCCCAAAATGTACTGGATTCCCCTAGGGTGCCTGACTACAGTTCTTAGTATTTTATCTTCAATACTTGGAACATTTCCTCATTGTTGCAATTTATAAAAAGCAGCAATCTCTCGCTGAAGTAACTCAAGTAGTCAAAACAGTTCTTTAGTAGAAGAAATCCCCTAACTATTTAGTGAAGTCAAACGAAAAAAGGAAATTTGTGAGTAAATTACCCAAATTAAGGAACGTGCACCTTTTCACATGTTTTTAAAGTGCCAATTTTCAACTGAGATCTTCTTAATGAACAAAATGTAAATGAAAGAAAAGCTAATTTTATTACAAAGAATAAAATGAATCACGATTATAAAATCTTTTTTTTTTTTCAAATAATCCAGAAAGGTTTAGATCTGATCCAACAACACATAAGACAACCTAAAACTATAAACTATTTGAACTGGAATGTTTACTTGTTTAGACCTTATGGTAGCAATAAGCCTCTTACTGATGTAGAAAAGAAATTAAATGAATGTAACATGGATCATCTGAGTTGGAGTACTATTTTCACAAGTGAAAGTAAAAACTGTAATGCATAAAAAAACTACCCTTTGAGTAAAATTTTTCTACAAAGGTAAATGTTGCTCATTACTACCCTCCTCTGGGCAGAACTGAAAACAAAGGTTGGACCATCTCTTTAAAAAAATTTATTTGTCAGTAAATCAAACATTTCACATTCAAATTGAAAATAAACTGGGGAGTGCTTGCTCCAATGATGGAACATAAAAAGAAGCAGACAGTTTGATTGGTTAGGGTGTTTTCAAGATGCAGCACAGAGGGTGCATGCTGATTGGCTGGCAGTAATCAAGTAAGTTTGCCAGGTGAGGTCAGTATGGCTGCTTCTTGATGAACCTGGTGAACATAGCAAAGGCGGCGACAGGTTTATCTGTAGGAACCATGTGACCCGAACCCTGCAGGGGACAAAGATCATTTAAAACAGGAAACATTTGTCAGCAAACGACCCCATGGCAGGTCACTGAGGATGAGGAGGGTGCGTACCTTTACGGTGAGGAAGGCAATGTTGTCAAACTCCTTGACAAAACCTCCAACCTGCCGACCGTCCACAGCTTCATAGTACCACGGGCGCCTCTGGACCTGCACCTGGCGCACAAACACACAGGTTTGATAGGAGTAATATGTGTGCCACCAAATTGCAGGAAAAATGAATAGTTTTGAGATCCAAGCTTTCTAAATTGAAAAAAAAAATGTACGTTTGCAATGCAAAATCAAAGAGAATGCAAAAATATTTTTTGAAAGCAAAAAATGTTTTTTAAAGCAAATATTAATTTTGTTTTTGCAAATTATGAAGTTTTATTCTTAAAACTTTACATTTTTTTGCAATTTAGAAAATTTTCATTTCAAAAACTGTGACTTTTGCTTGCAATATGGTGGCGCAAATATCACTCCATAGTGTGAAATTTGGATTTAAAGAGCGGCGCAGTGAATTACGGGTTCTTCCTGAAGGTGGGGTATCTTGTGTTATTGGGTTTATGGATTAAGAATAGAGTTTTTCTGACTATATAAAGTTACCTGTTGCTGTAAAGACTCCACAAACCACTCATCTCCTAAGAAGTTACACGCCATGTCCACGTCACCATTGTAGACCAGGATGCGGTACTTCTGTAGGGAGAACAGGTCTGGATCAGGTGTCTATAAAGCCATGTATGACACATCATGCGAACAAGAATCTTACGGTATTCAAAAACCTTCCTATTTCCTGTTTCTACAGGTCGAACATGTCAAATGCTACGTTTAAACCGGCCTCAGTAACAAGTGTTCAAGCGACCCTTTCCAGTGAAAAACCTATGTAAATGCGTGTAAATGTGCGCTTTGGGTTTCTGTGTTCAGAACTCTCGTGTCATTAAGTCTGTTTTTGGGCTCTACGTACAAAACGCACAACCATTGAACGCATGTTGAAAGTTAAAACAGTTGACTTTGACCAAATCAGGGACACGAAATTTGACTCAATTACTAATTGGAATCATACAACACTGAGTCAGTCATATATCAGAACAGAGCTGTAAAAAAAAAAAAAGGCCTGGAGCAAGATTTACAAGATTTGCACTGCTGAGACATTTCGCACCAAACCTCTATCAACTGTAAGTTCATGGGGTAATATTAGGTAGCGACAGTCCAGTGTGAACATATACTATACAATATACTAAAAGCATGTTCAAGAACCTGTGTTAAGTGCTTTCTTAAACACTTATCACACGCTCAGTGTGTACGTAGCATACGGTGTGCAGATGCAGAGATGCGTTCACTGACCATAGCAGAGAGCAGCTTCAGATACTGTTTCTTGACGTCCATGTAAAGCCTGCCATAGTTCAGATTCACTTCGGCGCTGCAAAGACACAAAAAAAAAATCAGGTGATAAAGAAGGACTGGACACCTGCTGATGCGCCAGCAGAAGAGGTGTGTGACTCACCTGCAGATGACCCAGTCCAGAGCCTTAGGGCTGATGTGCAGAGCTTTCTTGACATACTGATTGTTGAGGTAGAGCGTTGAAGGGGTGGAGTTTGTGCAGGGTGGGTCCAGACGCATAGACTCGTGCAGAGCCACCAGAGATAGTAATTTCTGCGAAGAGAAACTCTGGTTCAGTAGGTGATTAGCATCACTCACATACACCTCCTCTGCCTCATACACACCTGGTTCCACAGGTGAGTCCACTGGTGGTTGATGAAGGTGTTTCCCAGGTCCCTGATGACCAGCTGACCACGCTCCGCACTAACAAGTAAAGAATAACACCTGAGGAGCTAAAAGAGCACAACTGTGGCAGACGAATGTCATTCGCAGCTCACCTGACTCTTTGACGAACTCCACCTGGACAGGAAGCATACAGGTTGTACATATTTAGCCCCGAGCTGTAGACAATGTCCTGGACGTCTCCGAGCTGCGGAGGACACAGAAGAGCTCAGACGGCTGATGGCAGCAAACACGTGCATTCAAGTGGGTCAGGTTCGCTGTGGCTCACGCAGGCGCTGCAGTTCGGGTTCTGGCTGTTGTAGAAGTCACACTTTCCGTCTTTGCAGCAGAAGGTCTGCAGCTCTGACCACAGCTGGCTTCCCAGCAGGCCGTGGTAGTAGGCGAAGAACACCAGAGAGTTGTCGTTTAGCTCGTAGCTCGACAACCCGTTTCCCACGGCAACCCCCTGCCAGCAGACGACAATAAGACAACTTTACTGACAGCCAGTATGACTCATCATCCTCAAGCCGTTCTGTGAAAACCTAAAAGTCGTAGCAAGAGTGTTTGTCTACTTACGCTTGATATAACAGAGTTTTAGTGAAGCAAAATGACTTATTTTTGGTCCAAAAATATATTTTTTTAAATGTCACAAAGAAGAGAAATTCCCGATGCTGAGTAAGAAAAAAATAGATGCATCTATAATGTTTTGTTTCAGTTATTAATTTTATTTCTGTAAAAATGTTATCTCTAAAACTATTATGTCATGTACCAAAAATAAAAAGAATTTTTGACTAAAAGTAAGACGAGATTTTGAGGTTTACAGTATCTTCCCTATCCTATAATAATCCTGAAGTGCACAAAGTCTGCTGTCCTGCTGCAGACTCATCATGGGGAGCTCTCAGTAGCGTCACATCTGTACCTGCAGGTTGAGGTCGGCGTCTTCCATCACTCTCTCAGCGAGCGTCGGGATGTAGATTCCTCCATAACTCTCTCCGGTCAGGAAGAGTTGGTTTTTGCTGAACTCTGGGAACAGGCGGAAGAAGTCCTTCAGAGCCAAGTAGTTGTTCAGGGACACCTGCAAATACAACAGCACATGACACGCCTGGACACCTGACCAAGAGTCAGAAAAGGCTTTCAGAGCTGACTGACCTCTGTGTCATTGGTGGCATATTTCCCATCGTCTGAGTACGAGAAGCCAACTCCAACCGGAGACTCAAGGTACAGCACGTTGGCAATCTGTAGGTCAAAAGAAAACTAATCAGCCTTAAGGATTTAGGCAACAATGGGACAGCTTCATCCAAGATCTTAACATGCCTTATTCCAGGAGTAAGGGTTGTACTGTAGCGTTGTACCATCATCCATGATCTGAGGAGACAGAGGTCAGAAAGAGCCACACACCTGATCCAATAGGTCAAGTCAAATGAAAGCTACCAGGAAAGGTCCATGCTCCGTAAGTAACCCATCCAAAGAGCTACAGCCCGGTCCGCCATTCAGCCACAACACCACCGGATCCTGGGACGGATCATTCTGGGACTCCACAAACCTAAAAATGATGCAACAGCTCGGGTGAGGCAAACACGACCAGGTGAAGGCTTCTCTCTGTAAACGAGAGGATTCCTTCCCCTCCCACAGGAGCATCACAGACACTGACCAGTAGTGCAGGTGTTTCCCCTCCGTTCCACTCAGGTACCCAGAAAACTGTTTGAAGCTTGGCTGCTTCTGAAGCCCGGGCAGGTAAGTGATCTCATCTGCTGCTGGAGCAGCACCTGCACCGAGCAGGGATGCCAGGAAGTACCAGAGAATTACCAGCATCTGAAACCAGAGAATCAAGAGACGGCATCAACACCTGGACCTGGAACCTCTGGTCCTTTCAAATACAGACAATAACGTGAGAAACTAAGAAAGAACCAATAAACCACAGTTTAAGAAAGAGCATAGATGTTTCCTGGAGAACCTAAAATTGGTAGAAAATATTTTACAAATGCGCCCTTCATCATTAGCACCATTCTCCTATTTGACCCTACGGATGACATCACCGAAGGGTCAAATAGGAGAATGAGAATGATCCCTTCCAGCTCCCTGCAAGCTGCTTTGTTGTTTCCATTTTTGGATTGATGGAGTTTTATTTAGACTCAAGATGGCAACTAGCGATCAGGACGCATACAAAAGACTTCACAGAGGACGTTTCACTGTCTGTGATTGAGAGGTCCGAGGTCTCAGTCTTGTTTCATGACCTTGATTTGTAGTTCCACTTTCTGTTCTGTCTGGTCATGATCACGAGGGGGATAAATTATTCACTACTGAATTGTTTCTATTTAGTTAAATATCAGCCCTCTATGATAACTTCCTTAATTTCATTTGCTTGATTGTTTGATTATTTGCCTTCAATTCTCCCTTTAGAAGTTTCTCACGCTTCTGTTCAGGTTTCATTTATTTTACAAATACACTCAGATGAAAGTCGTGTTTTTAAGTTTTTAACATGTTCGTGTAACATTTTTCTGATAATGGAAGACATAAATAAATATATTAAGCTTTAAATTGAATTTCTGATTGTCCATTCTGATGCATCCACCTGCAGACAAATAGATCCATGTACGTCTTCAATTTCCTCGGCTGAGCTGACATTTGTCTCAAAACTGTACGGCTCAATAGCTCTAATATTGCTCACCATTTCGTTGCACTGACAATGAGAGGTAAGGGTTAAAAGAGGCCTGTAAGCTTGTGGGAGAGAGTGTAAACAGGTGGATGATGGGAAGTAGAAGTTTGCTTACTCCGTGCCAATGGTCCCACCCACAACTCAGAGGCAAATGTCTAATTTATATGACTTGATATAAACTTTATCACTGGCAAAAAAGAAAAAAAAGACTTTAAAACAAATTAGGATTAGCAAGAAAAGGTTTTTTTAAAAAAGGTAGCGGAGCATGAATTCTGACAAATTGGATGATAACTCCAGCTGTTTTGTAATAGCTGTTTATTTCTCTTTAGAAGTCTATGGGAGTTTGGCTTATTGGAACCAGCGGGTACTTCCTGTTTGGAACGCAAAGGGGGTGGGGTTAATCAGTCCATTTCTCTCATACAGTCAATGGTTATAACAGGTAGAGAGGACACGTGATGGTGTTCTGCATTGATGTTTTGTAAGAATGCATAAGTACTTTAGCAGGCTGTAAAGTGTATGTGCTGAACTTCACATTTAGATTGTTAAAGCTCTGCGGTCTTTTAATGAAAATAACTAATCAGAAATTGTGGAGGATATTGCAGCTCAGTAATAAAAGTTAAAGTACATAATCTTTAAACAGGTTTATCTTTATTTGAACTGCAATGTCGCAAATTTAACTCAAAATGAAGTGAAACTGTAAACAGGTAGTGCGCATGCTCAAATGTTCCGCTGCAGCAGGGGGCGCTAAAGAGTAACTTTCTTTTTACCCGACAGGAGCATTACAAACATGTGACTTTAACGCCAAAACATACAAACGAAACTTCAATGAAATGTAATTTCATTTTTCTTCAACGACGAATGAATTTTTTTTTTTTTTTTTGTCTGTTCTTAGTAAATTTGTGAGTTAACTTAAGGCAAACATAGATTTTGCCCAACTAATTTTAATTTAAAATATATTTATATAGAGAGAGACAGATATATATAAAAATGGCTTTGATGCAGAACACTATGAACAGTAAGTGTTAAACAACACAACTTAAACTTGTCTCGACTTGACGTTTGACGTGACAGGCAAGGCGGAACCGAACCCGGTTGACTTTTTAAATGAAGTTTTTGGTCGTCCTTCGGACCAGGAATTGATCAGGAGTTCAAAAACCGGACAGCCTTTTCACCTGCACATAGAATCGGATTGTTTGGTTCCGACTTTTGCATTGAACCAGTCAGAGGACGGGAGGAAGTTCTGTTAAAACCTGAACAAACGTGCAGATTTTTTATTTCGGTTTCGCTTCCGGTTCCAAGATCTTTTCTGATTCTTTTCCTTTGGATGGTCTTCCTCTCTCCCCGGAGATGGTTTGGTTTCTGGGGTTTGATGATCGTTTCGCATCGTGACGTTTTGAGTCCCGCTCACGTCCACGAACACCGCGCGCGCTCACACATGCGCATAACCTCGTTTGACCTGACACAAGACAACCCGAACCGGAACCGGGCTTCGCAACTTCAGCGGCAAAAACAGGCGAAACTTGAGCGGACTTCACTTACCTCACCTGCCTTCGAGCTCCACTGTCAGCCGCTTTCAGGAGGACTAATGTCACGTGACAGCCGCAGGTCATGTGATTTGTGCTGGTTTCTCACATGACTTTTTAAATTGACTTTCCGTAAATGAGTCGTCTGCATACACAATCTTTGAAACTACAGATGATCTCCACTGTCTGAGAATTTATCTCATTTTTCTTTCTTTCTTTGGAAATTGTTGGAGAAGATATGCAACAAAAACCCATTTATTAACATGTAACAAGTAATAAAATAATAAAAAGTTTGGACATCTTAGACTGCAATAATCCTAGGACAAAGGGAGACAGCAACACGAGGAAACATTGCTGGGGACACTGTGTTTGCAGTTACATAATAAAGGGCAAACATGCAATAATTTGACAACTAGTCTCAATGTAGGAACTACTTCAAACCTCTCTGATGCAACCTCTAGGTTCTGCAAATCAACTTCAGAATCTTGAGCAGGGATGGGCAACTCTGGGCCTTGAGGGCTGCATTCCTGCATGTTTTCCACCATACAACGCAATGGTATGTTCTAATTGGCTGGCAACACCTGAACCAGGTAATCAGTCATGAGTAGGGCTTGGATATCTGGATATCATGCAGACACTGCGGCCCTCGAGGCCTGGAGTTGCCTCACCCTGCATTAGAGAATATTCTCATCCTGGAACAGTAAAATTTCATTGAATTCTAGCCGAAAAAACAACAGAAACACTGGTAATTCAAAACCCAACAACTTACAAATTGCATTTATGATGAGCCATTTCACAGTTGGGGGAAAAAAAAGGTTTTCATTCAAATGCTGATGATTTCAGTTTTATTTAAAGACAAACTGCACGTGTACCTTCAATATCTGGAGGTCTGTGAAATGTAAACAGAGGAAAACCTCTGATTTATTCAATACCTGTAATGTTTTGTTTAATGCAAATGTTTTTTTTCTATTTAGGCAACAGCATGATGTTGTAGCCGATACTCTTTAGAGATGTAATTTGATATGAAATGAAACAAATGTGGGATACTATTACAAGCTCAAAATCAACTTGAGCTCTGAAGTGTATTGTTAATTCTTCATGAAAACCAATCCCAAAGTAGCGTTTTGATCCATTCACGCATTTCTGAGCATCAGCCCCTCCCAATCCACCAACATGAGTGGGTTCTCACAATGTGATGTAGACGAGAACAGCCCCTTCCAGGAAGAGTCTGCGCTACCAGCACTGCACCATGTTAGCACAAACACCCACTTTCTCCGCGGAGCTAGCAGTGATCTGCAAAATGCTTTCATGCATCACAAGCACTGAATACAGTTTGAATGTTTGTTTTTTGGGGCCGAAACACAACTATGCTGCTCAGTTACTTCCAGGTAAGAAAATAACTAATTTCATAAATATGTTCTTTGGTGCGCCAAATGTAACATATTATATATTTGGATATAGCTTACTCTGAAAGGCTTAAGAATAGCATCATTTAGGACCTTTAAAAGAGGGGATCTTGAAAACCGTTTAAAGAATCTGGACAGAAACATCTGAAAGGTTAAAAAAATAAATAAATAAATAAATTAAAAAAAATAAATAAAAAAAAAAGTCAAGAGCCAAAGATGCCAACTCCACTTCTTTATTGAACTTGTTTCCATTGAAACTTCGCAGTTAGGTCAGAAAAACTCCTAAAAACACACAAGTACAAAACAATGAAATAAAAAATCTGTACAACTGAGTGGGAGGGTGTTTTAGGGTCGTGGGGGTGGTCTCATCCCGGGAGGAGGAGGTCCTAAAACAGAGATTGCAAGATCAGCAGACAGTTCTAGATCACATATTAACAACATTCCAATAAATAAGGTCGTCAAAGTTAACCTCTTAAACCCGGAGGAGGTGGTCTCATGCCTGGAGGGGGCATTCCCATTGGAGCACCGCGACCTGGACCAGGGGGCATTCCCATTGGAGGGCCCATGGGGGGCCTCATGCCTGGGGGAGGGCCCATCATACCTACACAGGGAGATGATTAGTTTGTTACTTCAGTCACAGAAGCCAAAACAACCTCTATTAATTAACTCACCAGGAGGTGGGGCTCCTCTGGCCATAGGGGGTGGGGCTCCTCGTCCAGGGGGGTATTGCGTCGGGGCACCAGCAATGCTCGCTCCGACTGCAGCTGCAGCAACCGTCCCTCGACCCTGTGGCGTCATCACCTGCAAACAGAATCTCGTTAGAGTCGGACTGCAAGTGAATCCCACCCGAGAGCAGACCAGCAGCACTTACCTGCTGTGAAGGGCCACCCACTCCTCTAACCGGCCCTGCAAGACCAGCTGGGGCCTGAGGCATCGGCGCTCCTGCAGGAACGCCACGGCCTGCTGCTCGGCCCACACCTGGGCCTCCAGCAACACCCGCCAACGGAACCCGGGCAATCCCAGTCTAAAGGAAGACATTCAAAGAGTTAACCTGCCACACAAACGAGCACCTCTCCTCCTGGCTGCAAGTTACACTCACATCTTTAGGCGGCGGGCCCTCCACTGTCATCGAGACGAGATTCTCGCCCCTCAACAGAACCAAGCCGAGCACCCGTTTCTCCTCCCTCTCTGGCTGCTTTGAGTTCTTTGGCCTGAAAAAGGGAAACAGTAATTACCCAACATGCACCTGGGTATTCCGGTTGATGCAGATTTTCACTGCATTTCAGGAACCACGTTACACGAGAAAGCCGAACGTAAACTGATTATTTTAACGTTTGTGAACACATTCAGCGATGCTGTAACATTAAGGTGAAAGGGAGCAGGAACTTACTTGATCTTCCTGAACTCGTCGCAGTCACATAGGATCAGGTTCATGTGTTTGTCAAAGGCTTTGAACGTGCCAATGAAGATGCGACCATCCTGCAGGATGCACCTCATCCTGAAGTCGATGTGCTGCAGCATCTTACTGCTCTTTCCCACCGTCTGCAAGCCAGAGACAAAACTCTTCACCCTCGTGCCAGCTGATAACAAATCTCAGTACAGCTTTATAGGAACTGTGCATTTATTTCCTTCTGATGATAAATCATCAAACTGCTTTAAAAAAATTGTTTTAACCTTATGGAACCTTTTTTTGTTCTTTAAAAGATTATTTCAGGTCAAACTAACTCAAAATTAAATTTCTGCATTTCCCCCTCCAAAAAAAAAAAAAAAAAAAAACAGAGCAAAGCAAATAATGAATAAACCTGGGCTGTGTTTGCATATTATTACACTTTAGCTATGCACACTCATCAATAGGGTAAATTTCTCAAAAGGCAGACAAACCACAGGAGCCAATAACAGCAAATAAATTGGTGTGCTAATCTAGTCAAAGTTCCAGGCCAAAAAAAAAGATAATTTGACAGTTTTTAATGAATTCATCCATAACTTCTGTCATTTGTTTCGATCAATACTTGTTAGAAAACAGTCACTTTTTAACAATTGGTTATAAAATAGAATGTTTGTTATGATGTTTAATCAACTCTGTAGAACCAAAAATCTGAGTAAGGTTACAAACATGGAGCCAGTAACAATTCAGTTGTTTGATGGTGATCTGCATCTTATAACCTCTACACACATGCATACTTACATACATATACGCACGACAAATGCACTCTTCAACACCATGTAGGATTGTTCAAAAATTCTAAATTTGACCATCATTTTGTCTATTAACCAGCCATCCAATTTGAGCTCATTTTGATTTCAAATAAGATATAAACACAGCTCAAGAAAACACTCCTCTCGTCCATTAGCAATTCCATACTTAGTAGCATAAGTTTTCGGTCAGTTATGTGGAAACACTGCCTTTGTAGCTGACCTTTTTAACTATATATTACCATCTTAAGTACTTTTATCTCTGCCTTTTCTTATTAGGCTTTTTTTTTTCTTCATCGCGTGCTATTTAGCTTTATTTGAATGAACACAAACCATTAGCATACGTAACAGAGGACTACTTTATATGGTTATAGTCTAGAAGCCGCACAGCGCGGAGGATGTTTCAAGGTCTCGGCTGTAGCTTTAAAGCTTAAAGATATCGTGAATGCATCCAAGACGAATTTGCGCAACAAAGAAACAACTTTATTAAGCGCAGGCGGCCAGAAGCTACTGGCGAAACACCGACAGGCCCAGGACGTTCAGTCGACGTTCCCACCAAAAGCTTCCATCAAGAAAATGTGTTTTCCCGCTTAAATCTACGCATCCACGCAGTGAATAGTACGTGGACTCTCAGTTAAATTCACACTCACCATGTTTGCAGTTCTGATGGCTCCGATTGAACCGGATTCACCAAGCGAACCTAAAAAATATTGACCCACGGAGATCCCGCCAGGCCCACTTTAACACACAATGCCGGAGATGACGTCAAAATCCAGCGTCACACCAGAAGTGATCCGGCTGCGAAGGAGGAACCATTTAACCTGAGCAAAGTTCCGAGCAGCCCAAGTAAGTTTCCATTAAAAAATGACTTAAATGCACTTAAACGCCCTACAAGCGTTTCATGGATAGAAAGTTCACATTTAGTATCACGTCAGAATAATATTTTAATAACTGAAACATTTTGAATGATTATCTAAATTGGTAAGAAACATAATATATTGAAGTGTGAACTCAAAATGGTTTACGGAATAAAATTATGTTTCAAACTTTATATCTAAAAAATAACTACCTAACACTCTCCAAACTCAATGGCTTCCAAATAATGAAACATAAAATTACATATTGATAAGACTAGGTAAAGCAATTTGTCATAATAAAGAATTAAATAAAAATAAATATATATTTTATGTGGATTTACAGATTTAATGTGTTTAATGGTGTAGAAAATAAACATTTTGCACCTACAAACAAGCAATAGATTCTGTCCCTCGCAGACCTGTTGCTTATTCTTCTAACTCTTCTAACCTCAACTTCTTACGTGTATTATGACACCTGTTAGAATTGGTTATGTCAATTTATGATATGTGTCCACACCTTAAAACCGTCAGACTATAACATCTCCACCATGACAAAGACCAAAGAGTCGTCAAATGACACCAGGGGCAAGATTATGCACCTAAGCAAGACTGGGACAAACCAATTAACCATAAGCAAGCGGCTTGGTGAAAAGAGATCAATTGTTATAAAAGATCATTGACAAGATCCCTCATCCTGTGGTAATTAGGAAACTCTCACTCGATGGAGAACAAAAGATATTGACAAGTGTGAAGAAACAGGTGAGAACTACATGGGAGGAACTGGTCAAAAGTCTGCAATCATAGTCTAAACGAAGGGAGACATTCTTTCTGATCATGATGGCTTTACTGGTAAATGGAGCTTGATAAACTTGGGTTATCCAATTTGCTCTTAATCTTCTTAGATTATTTAAAAAAGTATTTCAGGCTTGAGGGATTTAAGATGTGAGAAAACCTTTCCTCCTTTGACAACACGTCCCAGACCTCTAACATTCCAGGAAACCATTTTTGAGCTACAACTTCCTGGTTCTGACATCATGCTTTATATTGATGGTCAGGTGGCAGTTTTTGTCCACAATCGTGCATGCAGTAAAAAATGAGACAAGAAAAGAAAAGAGAGGTCTACAAATATATAAACAAAAAATGATGCATTTAAAGGTTTTTGAACACATTAGAACTGATCAACAAACAGCCCACACCCACATTAATTAATTTGGTGGAGGAGGAATGATGGTGTGGGGTTTTCAGGACTTGGGCTTGGCCTCTTTGTTCCAGTGAAAGGAACTCTGAATGCTTCAGGACACCAAAACATTTTGGACAATTCCAGGCTCACAACCTTGTAGGAACAGTTTGGAGCGGGTCCCTTCCTCTTCCAACATGACTGTGCTCCAGTGCACAAAGCAAAGTCCATAAAGACATGGATGACAGAGTCTGGTGTGGATGAACTTGACTGGCTGACTGAGAGCCAAGCCTTCTCCTCTAACATCAGTGTGTGACCTCATTGATGCACGTTTGGAAGAATGGTCAAAATAAACTAAATCAATTGGCATCAGTTTAAATACCTCAGATAAATGCAGATGAGCCAATACTTTTGGTAAGACACTGTCTACACCTCTGAGTATAAGAAAAAAAACGTATGTTTTGTCTTTGTTTTAACTGCAATGTGTTGCAAATTGAAAACGTTACTTAAGCATTAGGTTTAAGAAGAGTTTGGTGGGTTGATCAGTCTGAAATGGTCAGACTTGTGTCACAGTTTAAATGGGGACGTCTTCCTCAGAGGTCACGTGGCCTCGTCCACTCCTCGGGTCGTCGTCCTGTGATTTACCCCGACACACAGTTTCGAAGCTCAAACTCAAGAAGTGGACCAAGCCTCGCCGTCACGCAGCTGCGGGGCGGTTGTCATGGTAACGGCGCTGGAGCCGCAGTGAGAGGCGGTGAGTCACCGAACTGTGAGTGCGCGGCGACGGCTGCAGCCCGATACAGAACCGAACCGAGGACGCGTCGAACCGCAGCTCCTGGTCACGGTCACCAACAACAACAACAGTGTGGCTTCTTCGGCGTCAGGCTCGTCCTGACAGGGAGGGGCGGGGGCACCAATGGTGTCCTGTCGCCTCAGCCTGACGCACCGCAGAGCCCGCGGCGACAGCTGGAGGCCGATCTGCGGAGCTCCGCGACATGCCGATCCCCGCATCCCGCCGCTCGACAGCCTGAAAGCATCCGCAGCTGCTACCGCCGCGCGCGGGCGTCCCGCACAGCAGCCTGGATGCGGCACAGTTGCTCCAAACAGAGGCAGCCTGCAGCAGCAACATGGCTGACGGGAGCAACAATTAGTCACACGACCTTTGCTGTTCCCTGAGACGTTCTTCCCGCAACGACGGCGACCAGCAGCCTCCTGAGCAGGTGAGCAGCAACAGGTCATCACACACCTGCAGGTCACAGCGGCTTTGGGTGTCCTTGTGCATTAGAGGACTCAGAAAGAATCAGGTGTCTGCATTATATTACATCACAAAGCAAAAACACAAACCTGTTGTGGCTGAAACTAGACCAACACCAATAAATACTAAATTACTGTTTTTACAAAGACCAGGATAATAAATCTGTGTGTGTTTACCCTCATATATGCACTAGTTGCATATGTTATTTACTTTAACATACAAAGATCGTCAAAGAAGGTATAGTAAAATGCAGTTTATTTCATTGACCGTTAAACCATCAGTTAATCAGTGGGAGGCACCTGGAGGTAGACACCAAATGTCCACTATTTGTTTTATTAGTGGGACTATTGTGGATCTCAGTCTCTAAAAAACAGTTTCAGGTCAAAAGCCCACCTTGAATGTTTTGGATCTGATCGCAAAAATGGTGTTGGAGCCACGGTTTGATTATGTCTCTTTTGTAAGGTTTACAATGAATTAGTTTTCAAACCAGCGTTAAACACAAAGTAAAATCGTTGCCCCTTTGTTTTATTATGTTACATTTTATTGCCTTTTCTTCATGTTTCTATTTTAGTCAGGTTACAGTCTCAGCTGAGCTCCATCCATTCCTGCTCTAAGAACCAAGCCCAGGAGGCCCAGGATGAGCCTGCTGAAAGAGGCTGAGCTCGGCCTGGAGGTGGGCACCAAGGTGAGAGCTCACACAGTATACTGGAGAGAGTTTTATCACCACATAAATCACAGATGCTGTTTTCATAGCAGAACCAGAATGCAACAGTTTTTTTTACACTTACACTTATAATCGTCACACTTTGCAAGAAGCAAGATTGTTTACTTTGCAATTTTTTGCAAGACAACAAACTATGCTTAAGGTCTTGCAGCCTCAAATTTGAAGTTTTCGCAATTTGTTATTTTTGTAAATAGACTATAATAACTTAGATCTTCAACCTTTTTTTTGTTGGAATGGTTTCACCTGGGACCTTCTGATATCTGCAAAGCAGACTGTGAAGAGCAACCAGAATTGGCAGCAAACTTTTTAGGGGCTTTTTCTTTATCCATGTACTTTTTATTTTCTGTAAGATTTTTGATATTTTCATGCATTACCAGATTTAAAAGCTATAGCCAAATCGGACTAATAGGCTCACGAAATTGACAAAAACATAGAAATGTAGAGTATAGTGTTAACATAAATGCTACATTTAATTTAATAACTCCAGTAATCAGAGAATGCTCAGACCTGTCAAGTGCATGTATCATTCAGTGTGAGTGCTCCCAGGTATGGATGTGATCACTGTCCTGACAAAAATAAATAAAGTTTTCTTTAAAAAGTGCTGAAAATTATTTTTTTTCCGAGTCTTTATTCATTACGTAGAAATAACACACAGTAAGGAACACAGAACAATAAACTTTAAATCAGTTTTCAAAAGTAGACCCAAAAAAAGCCTGACAAAAGGAAAATTATGCTTATCTTAAACTGATAATGGTATGTTTTAACTTATTTGTTTTTACTGGATAAAATAAAACTTAAAGTGAAGTCAAAAAATGTCTTTGGTGTTACTTGCTAACAGGGGGAGGAGTCATGAGCGGGTGCGACGACCGAAGAAGCTGCTGTGATCGGCTGAAATGTTTCCATTTCACCTGATTGGCATATATTTCAACCAATCATACACCTATTTTACCGCTGCGGCTCTTTAAAGTTGTTTAAAGTTACAACAACGTCATGAAGCAATTGAACGTTTTCTAGTCAAGTCTATAAGCCAAAACGGTGTTGAGAGAAAAAAGAATCTACTCAATAGGATAAGAAACCAACAATATTTACCTCCCTGCGATGGCAGTGACAATAATGAGCTCGGCGCGAGCGCAGAGAACCCCCCCTGTAGCGGGTTCGGCAGCAGGACCGAGCCGAACACACCTCCAGGTTAGCAAACGTCTCGGTTATTTCTGCCTAAAAATAGAATTTACAAAAAAATATACTAAGTAGTAAAGCTAACAATACTCAAAAATATTGTTCCATTAATCAATCATTAATGTATCTTCCTACATATCTTAATTGATCAAAACAAATCCTACTGTTAGCTTAATGAAAGCTAATTTGATCATTTGATTATGTGAACTTCTTTATATAAACTTAATTTTGTTAACAGCTTGTGTTTCAATAGGAATTATGACAAACATTATTACTTCATAAACATTATTAGTCTACATTGTGACCATACATTTCACAAAACTTTTTCAGTTTCAATTTAATCACAGCAACATGAAAGTGCACTTTAGAAAAAATGATGTATTCATCTGTTCTTAAACAGGATTTTTTTTTTGTACATCTTTTGTGTTGTTTTGCCTGCAGGTATGTTTGTGTTTGAGTGGCCTCCATGAAATGAGCTCTGTTACAGGAAGCAGGTTTAACATATGAACCCTGAACTCTGATGATGTTTGGAGTTCCAGAAAGGCTGGTCTGGGTTAGTTTAGACAACTCTGAGTTAATTACCTTCAAGTTAATCACATGTAGAAGAACAAAAGAGGACTTGCAGCAGATATGGTCCTATCTGTGGAGATGATGTGAGCTGCATCTCAGGTGACTGACAGAACAAAGGAGACTTTATTACTGTAGTCGGTCGTCTGTATGATCATCTACACTCTTCTGAAGTTACAAATCTACCTGAAGGTTATTGAAAAGAGCTTCTCTTTTCATGGCCTTTAAAGATGTGCAACAACCAATGCAGACTGACAGTCTTAAATCCAACAGAGTGGACATTTGTTAAACTCAGGTACACTTTCTGTGATATTGTAGAAGAGAGCAACAATGTCTGGAACATTCTCGAACCATTTTTCTTTTCTCAATGAACACTACTAAAAGAAAATTAAACTTGGGACAGAAGGAGGAGAGAGACTTTCTGTTTCAACCTTTGAGACAGACTTAAAGGACTACCTTCCAGCAGCAACACAGTTTCACAGACTAAAACAACCACAGTAGCTAATAGAATTAAACTAAAACTCACTTTCCCTCATCTCATAGTTAAAAACCCACTCCGACCAACGTATATCAGAGTAGATCTTTAAACTCTTCCTCTCATACCAACTAAGACCAAAGTAGTAAATAAAATGTTGTTTTTGTTTCTCAAAAGAGCTTACTGGATTCTCTAATTTATTACCTATAAAGACCATAAAACCAAAAGTATTGCCTCACCTGCCTTGACTCGCATATGAATTGAGGTGCCAGTCCAATCCTAACCAGAGTTCAGTATGTCAGTCCACCTTATGCTTCTATTACAGCTTCAAGTCTTCTAGGAAGGCTGTCGACAAGGTTGAGAAGAGTGTTTATGGGAGTTTTTGAACATTCTTCCAAAAGTGCATCAATGAGGTCACAAACTGATGTTAGAGGAGAAGGCCTGGCTCTCAGTCTCCGCTCTGATTGATGCTAAAGGTGTTCTATGGGGTTCAGGTCAGAACAGGCCAGTCAAGTTCAACCACACCAGACTCTGTCATCCATGTCTTTATGGACTTTGTTTTGTGCACTGGAGCACAGTCATGTTGGAAGAGGAAGGGACCCGCTCCAAACTGTTCCTACAAGGTTGTGAGCCTGGAACTGTCCAAAATGTTTTGGTGTCCTGAATCATTCAGAGTTCCTTTCACTGGAACTTAGAGGTCAAACCCAAGTCCTGAAAACCCCACACCATCATTCCTCCTCCACCAAATTTTACACTCAGCCCTATGCAATCCGACATCTACCGTTCTCCTGGTAACCTCCAAACTCAGACTCGTCCATCAGATTTTCAGATGGGAAAGCGTGATTCATCACTCCAGAGAAGGCATCTCCACTGCTCTAGTGTCCAGTGGCGGCGTACTTTACACCACTGCATCAGACGCTTTGCATTACACTTGGTGATGTGTGGCTTGATGCAGCTGCTCGGCCATGGAAACCCATTCCATGAAGCTCTCTGTGTTCTGTACTTGGGCAAATCTGAAGGTCACATGAAGGTCAATTGCTACAGGAGCTCTGTAGCAATTGAGTGTGAAGAAAGTCGGTGACCTCTTTGCACTGTGTGCTTCAACATCCGCTGACCCCTCTACGTCAGTTTACGTGGTCTACCACTTTGTGGCCGAGTTGCAGTTGTTCCCAGACTCTTTCATTTTGTTATGATAGAGTTGACAGTTTACTGTGAAATATTAGGAGAGGAAATGTCACGACTGGATTTGTTGTACAGGTATCCTGTGACAGTTCCACACTGGAATTCACTGAGTTCCTGACAGCGACACATTCTTGCACAAATGTTTGTGAAAACAGTCTGCAAGCCTGAGAGCTTGATTTTATACACCTGAGGTCAGGCCAAGTGATTAGACCACCTGATTCTGATCATTTGGATAAGTGAGCCAATGCTATTGGTAGCATAGTGTATGAGTGTTTTGATATATTCCATATGTGTATGTATTTGTTTTTTGATGTAAGGGCTTTGAAGAAACAATAAACCCATTCTAATAGTTCAGTAACTCTTCTGTGTGCAGGTACAGACCTGGGCTCAGTCTCTGGTTTACACGGTGGAAGAACTTGAGTGTAAAATCTGCTACAACCGCTATGACACGCGCAGCCGAAAACCCAAGCTTCTGGGCTGCCTGCACAGAGTCTGTGCCAAGTGTCTGAAGAAGATGGTGGACATGGGTGAGTCTGCACTCCTTACTCTCGATGCTGCACTGCTGCTCTGTGCTTCTGCGGCCTCTCTCATGCTGATGTAACTGCTGATCTGTGGGAGGTGTTGACAGTGGTGACATTGAAGACTCCAGCACTCAAGTAGAACAGTTATGTAAATATAGAAGTGGATCAATATTCATTGAAATGAGCGGTATGAAGCCTTCTCTGGACATTCATTCTCAAGTGTTCATCTATCAGTAAGGGACATTTGCAAGTAACGATGCAAACAAAGAATCAGATGAACGTTAGTCACTTATTTTACAGCTGTTGGTTTTAAGGAAAACTGTTTAAACATCGTTCCTTTGTGATGTGTCTTCAGGAGAATCTTCCCCCTCCGTCATCAGCTGTCCCTTCTGCCGCCATGAGACCTACGTCCCTGACGAGGAGGTGAGACTGCTTTGCAGACTGTTCCACTTGGAGATAAAGATGCAGTCAGACTTCTGAGTCACACTGTCGTCTTGTTCTTCAGTTCCTTTTTCTTGCTATTCATTCATCAGGTGTGGTTGATGGAGGATGACCGACACATCCTGGCTGTTCTGTCATGTCAGGATCGAGCCCAGAGACAGGAGGGAGGCAAAATGGAGGTGGTTCTGAGTCCCACAGATCTTTCTGGTAAATGTCCTTCAGTATTTGGTGTTGTTTTTTTCTCCAATTATCACACAAGTTGTTGTTTCTCCTGATCTGTGTGTGTCCTTAGGAGGAGGGGCAAATGGGGATGCAGTGGCATCCCACCACTCTTCAGACTGTTTGGTCATCACGATCATGGAGCTTCCTGATGACACTCCTTCTTCAGACTCTCTCAGTATGTTCAATTTGGTGGGCCTGTACCGCCCCCCCAGCCTGGATTCACTGCCCTGCAACCTGCCAGCTCATAAGTTTCAGGCTTGGAGTTCCCGCAGTTTCCCCCGCTGCCTGCTGGGGGCACTGTGTCTGGTTAGTTCTTTCAAAACAAAAAACACTGAAACCAATCTAAATCAGCTATCTATGGAGGTCCAGAAGAGACAATATTAAATAAAAATGTACACCATTAAAATGTCAAATGAGAGTCATTAATGATTTAAAATTGGCATTAAATAAATAAAACTAGAAATCAATAAAATAAATTGGAAATCAATAAAAAAATTTAAATTGCCATTAAACAGCTCATTTAAACATCTTTTATCTTTTAGCTGTTAGCACTACAACCAGTCCATCCTGGTTGTGTCCAGGTGAGTGTTTGTCGTGTCCAACATGCTGCTGTGTCTCTGCAGGTGTTCTTCAGCTCACTGCCTTTAGGGATCTATCTGCTGATGGTTGGTCAGCTGTGGCTGGGCGTGGTCCTCATCAGCCTGGTTCCATGTACGTTGCTGCTGCTCATTCTCTACTGCTTCTGCCAGTGTTTGTGCCACGAGCTAATGGAGGAGGTAACCACACGCAGGCGCTCGCAGCCTTAATGATGGCAGAACGGGTTTGATGCTTCAAGGACCACAAAGCACCTGCCATGGCAGCAGCATGCAGTTACACCGCAGTGAGACAATGCCACGCTGCCACCACAACTGTGACTGCCAGGCTCAGAGCTCTGCCAAAGTCATCGCACGCTGCCATGAGCGCAACAACACAAAAACAGTCGACACTACAAAATTGCACTCTGTCAGGATGACAGAATCCCAACGTGATGGCGCCAGAGCAGCAACCATAATAATGCTATAGTATAAGCAGGAAAGCAGTGAAGAGACTTGGAAGACGAGCTAGAACCAAGGTCTGCTCTGAGAACACCAGAGAACATTCTCTGAACACCAGTGAACCACATTTCTACCTGTTTCATCAGCAAAGGAGCAGAAGACGTGGACATCAGTTTTTCCTCTTTGTTTTTATCCGAGACTGAGAACTAAAACCTCATGATTCTGTGTCAGAGGCCACATTCATCGGTGATCTGGACAACAAGCAGTGTGTGACCAGTGTTAACATGTTGGAAAGATATTGTAGAAACTAAATGTACTGTAGATACATGCATACCTCAGTACAACAGCACATTTTTATCTCACCTGCCTCATGTCACCTGCCTGGACTGAAACACGTAAAAAAAAAAGGACTCGACCATCACTGAGACACAACTCGGACCAAAACAAGCCCAGACTGGGCCAGGGGAGCAACACAGCCAGAGACCCGATTACGACCAAGGAGTAAACTATGACAAGCATGGAGTTGGAGATAGTAATTTTAATGGGAAAATAAAGTGACAAAAGTGTTTTGATCAAAGATGTGCGTTTGGCAGCAAGTAGGTTTGTAGTTTGTGTTCTACATACCTCCTGCTACCTTTTATGCGTGGCCAAACTCCTGTTGTCATTTGAGTAATGTGACATTGTTTGATTTTTTTGTTTGTTTAACTGTCATTTTAACCACGTCACTGATCAACTGACCCATTTTCACCTCCTGTCTGTGACCAGGAGAGCCCAGGTCTTGTAGGATCAAATAAACTTCTTGGAGAAAAATACTTCCTGTCAGCACATGTTGCTTTTCCATCACATGAGCCTCTGTTCAGTTACTCATGATCAATTTGCTTTTCTACTGATTAGATCACGAGGACAGCCCTCCCTCACAAACGCCACAACAAACTCCTCGTAGCTGTGTGGGGCTTCAGCATTGTCCTACAGAGTTTCTCCTACTTTCCAAGCACCACTTGTGGAAGTCCATCCAACTGCCTACAAAAACAAACTGCCAGCTGGTTGGGCACACCCTCCACAAAGCTGCGGCCTTCTAAAGATGTTGGATATAAAACACTGAGACTCTTCACTCAAACACTGCAGCAGACTCTCCTTGGAAACCTGGAAGAGGTCTAACTTATATTTTAAATGTAAAACACTGTGAATGAGACACAGAAGTTCTATCCCAAACCACAATCCACGCCTTTCTACCAAAACAGTCAAACATGCTTTTAGGATTTACTAAAATTCCCTTCAAAGCCAGGGGTTCGTAGTCTGATATTCCTATTTTCTTTGGCATCTGTGCTGTAGCATACATTGTTTTATTTGATGGTACCTCTGTCAGTCTCTCTACATCTCAGGTTTCCTTTGTTGAGTTGTGGGGATGGTCACGGATTCAAACTTTACACTGCTGCTATATAGGTGCCCTTGCGTACACTCTCACGCAGAAGGGCTTATGGACACATGAGAAGTGTGTCCTTGCAGATGGATAAAAGTTTCCTATTTGAGCATGCATGACTTCTGGAAGTCTCTATTAACAGGAATGCAGTGAGGCCAAAGCAAATCTGTTCACACACACATGCCACCCATAAATACATGTGATATAAATGCTGCAAATTTGATTTAAATTCTGTACCAACCTGTTTCAATTTGATCTCAAATGCTAAATTTAAAAAACTGTTTAAGAAGAGGTGACCCAGCTAACCCTGTTTTCTGCATCCTCTACTCTATAACACCAGCTACCTTCATGTCTTCATTTTCTGCATCCATAAACCTGCTCTTTGGTCTTCCTCTAGACCTCTTACCCGCCAACTTTAGACTCACCATCTTTCTCCCAATATATTCACAGTTTATTCCACAACACTGAAACAAGGTTAGGAAAGGAAAGTTTATCCATCAACTACATGACAAATCAATTTCCTGTTTGATATCTTTCAGGATTGGGGGTGAATCTCATTAAATGAAGAAGCAGGTTCTTAGCCTCAGTAACTGCTGTCCTGTGTCATGTCAACTCATCTGTGTTTCTTTCCTGTCCCCTTTGAGTCCATAGATTTGGAGGCTAACGTGTGAGGCACAGACAACACTCTCATCCTCCTGGGAGCTGGAAGATCCTGGTCACAGCTGTTCTGCATACAGCTTTAATTAAAAGCATGGAGGTTCCCCAGAGAGGAACTAAAGAGACGTGCGTGTTCAAACCCTCCTGATGCTGTGCAGTTTTCTGCAGAAACCCTCAGCAGCAGCAGCTGAGACAGCTTTCCGGAGGTAAGATAAAACATTACTTCAGGTTGTTTGGTTCTTCTCTCCGTGTTCTCTTTCCTAAACGGTTCTCTGCAGTTAAACTTCAGTTTAGAAATAAGTTTTAATGTAAGATCCTCATTTGTGCTTAAAACTAGTGGACATAGAAGTTGGGATCATGAAAAAGTCTTTTTGAAGATGTTCATTCTGGGATGATGTTGTGACAGGAGATGCTTGAAGTGTTAAAGTGGGTTTCTTTCAGCTTCAGGCACATCACCTGTCGCCTGTAGGTGGTCATGAGTCGGTGGCGTCGCTCCGTGGACGAGCTGGCAGCAGCACGGCAGCAAAGTGAGTGTCAGCGTGCCCAGGACTCTCTGAGCCGGGTCACTTCCTGTTTCCAGCAGCTGGTTTCATCTCTGGGAAGCTCTGCAGATAACAGCTTTCTCCGAGATGAGATAGAGGACGCCAGGGTGCTCGCTCATCGGATCTGCTGTGGTAACGACCTGTCTGCAGGACCTTTGACTCTAACACCTGCCTCCATCAGCTTTTGCTTCTTCTTGTCCGTTCACAGGTCTGTCCCGCCGTCTGCTGCGTCTGCTATCAGATTGTAACCCCGCCCCATCCGGCGTGCAGGACAAACAGGGGTCAGAGCGTCTCTGGGTTCTCTTTCTTTCTGCAGTGGAGAACTTCCTCTCTGACCTCCGGAAGGCCAGTGACCTGACAGCACAGTTTCCTTTAACTCAGCGCTCCAGCAGACGTGCACTGATAAACACAGGTGAGCTTGAAAACACAATTTTCATTTGAGTGGTCTTTAAACATCCAACGCATCCCTGAACAGTGGAAGGAGGTCAACACACACAGGGTTTCAAACCAGCAGCCAACTTTTTGTCAGACACCAAAGATGATCCTGTGGGTCCAAAAGAGCTTTGTGTTCCCCAATATTGACTAGTACCAAAATAATTACCATAACTGTTCATTAGTCATATGAGAAAGACCTTAGGTGTGAAAACCTAAAACTGCAGCATGGCTCTGACTCACTTTGCTTGAAAAGCAGAATTGAAGCTATAAAGGCAGAAATGGTGTCTCCTTCTTGAAATTGATCAAGGGGTTCAACTTGATCTGAGCAATGTTGTGTAGATATCAATGCAATGTCAAGGATTTGGACCCCTAAAAATGAGTGTCAGAAAATAAATGTGTGTAGTAAGCACAAAGATTTTGTGCTTTTTAACGAACCACTCTGATGAAAATTGTGTTATGTTTGTGTTTTTTTCAGCATGTTTATGTGAAATTTTTCTGATGATGGAGGACATTTGCTAAGAGAATTAAGCTTGAAATTTCATTATTAATATGTTAACTGTTGGATAAACACGTGCAGACAAACGCAAACAAGAAGTAAAAAACTCACCCACAGTTCATGTGTACAGGAACTTTCTGTGTGTTTACTTTCAGGTAACTGACTCACCAATGTAGGTGATTATCACCAACTCCTCAACATTTGTTTTGCTCTGGGGATGATTTGAGCAGATGTTAGGGCACAAATATTCAGAAATTTGAACGTTTTAGGGAGAAAAAAATCTGAAATTAGCCTTTATATGCAACCAAAACCTGATCCATAAACTGGATCTACTGCAGTGCCTCAGATGTATCGTGGAGTCTTTATCCATTGTACAGAATTAAAGAAAACACTTTGCAGCTGACAGGCAGCAGTCAGTGAACCCTTAAATTATCAACTTACTGCCCAGAATCTAATCAAAAACTCATCCCTCCCAGGATGTGTGGATGGCATGGTGGGCTTGGCAGCTCGCGTGGCTCTGGTCCAGGTACCATGGCTCACCTTAGAGGAGGAGCCAAGTCCTGATATGACTAATCATATCACAGGCCTGGAAACGATGCTGGGAGAAATGCAGATAAGGGTATGTTTTTAAAAATTAATAGATGTTTATTTAACCAGAAAATGAAAACAATGAAATTCTCTTTTAGCTTTTTCTCCAGGCAGACAGCCTCAGTGCATAATACAATATTACACAATGAATCAAGAAACAAATCTTTTAAATAAATGTCATGGATTTTTATGGTTAGTTTTGCAGCTAAGTGCAAAGTCAAGCATGTGTCAGTCTATAGGTTTCCATGAGAAAACTTGCACCCATACAAGTCTGTCATGTTATGAATATGCTAATTGTGATGCAACGTCATCTGAAAGCCTAAAAACCACCAGCATTCAGCAAAGGTCTTTAGCCGCGACACTGGTGAACTTTCTACAAGAAATCGCAAAAGTCTCCTGCAGCATGACCAGGAGGAAGGAACCTGACGGCATTTAACTGTCAATGTCCTTTGCAGACAGACAGGAAGTTCCCGCTCATGTTGTTTTGCACACAAACAGAACAAACAGGTTTTACATTAATGTCCAACATTAACAATTCTATTTTGCCTGGTAAAAAAAGAAATAGTAATAACTTGACCTGCGACTAGCAGAACTTTATTGCTTTAAGGTTTAACACAGGGGTGAACAAACTACAACCTGGAATTCATATGCTTTTTAATTTGGCCTGCAAAATTGGAATAAATTATGTTGATAATCCTTATTACTATTTTATTTTCCATGTTTTCTTGGTGTGTCTGCATAGATGATTCCCTGAAGGACATCAATCACTTGGTACAATTGGCTCTACAATGAGAACAAAAGTCCAAGTATTAAAAATAGAAGCTCTAAAATGACCTGTCTAAAATTATATATAAAATATTTGCAGTCCACAAGTTAGACTTTAAGTAAAAATTAAAACCACAGCATGAATGCCTCATAACTCTGACATGAACTGGTTCTGCAGATTCCTGTTGCATTCTGGTCTGTGGAGGCGACCCAGCCGGCTTGGGCTGAAGCTCAGAGTGAGTTTGCGGATCCAGATGACAGCCTGGAGGACCTGATGGAGGTGGAGGTCGTTTCCAGCAACAAGAATGGATCCAGCTGCTGTGCAATGGGCTGCATCAGGAGCTGACATGTCTCTGCCGCCCTGACGAACTGCAGACTTAAAAATTAGTCCATCTAGATAAGGAACTGATAGCATGTCAAATTGAAATCCTAGTTTAGTTTTTTTCTTTCCCAGCAATGAATCCATGATTCATCGATTCATTTAGAGCAGGGTGTCAAACTGACCACATGAACAGAAATCTTTCAACCTTTCATTTGAACCAGTTATGTTGTGGTCTAAAGTCAGTACCAATACTTCTCCGTTTCAAGAACCTGGTTGAAGTCAAAAGTTTGAAAATGTTCCTCAAAGCAGCAACATCAAGCCTGTCTGCATTTTCAATAAGTTCTGTAGTCGTGCTACAGTGTTCCCTTCATCCGGAATCCATTTGAACAGAAGCCCATTCTCACGGGTCTTCAAGAACACATGCAGCAAAAATGTCCTTTTCAGTCTGGACCACAGATGAATCTCACACGCTAGGGCTGCACGATATGAGGAAAACTTGCAATCTGCAAAATTAGTGTCATTACAATGACAATATGACTTGCGAAAATTAAAAAAAAAAAAAAACTAAAACTTAATTTCCATTTCAGTGCAACAGTTTTACAAATTTAAATAAAACTTCCTATTAACAAATTATAAAGCAGGTTATCTCGGGTAAGAACTTGTCAGAAACAAACCATTGAACAATTATCTTACCTTTCTGTTAATTAATATGGACAATAATTAAGAACAAAGCAGGTCATGTGTGCTTGAGATTTGGTTTCTCCATTTTTGCACGTGTGCAAACATTTCAGGTAACCATCCTGGTTTAGGCCATCTTTTGGGACATTTTTGATTTATTGTGCAGGCCTAGTACATGTAATCTCTGATGTCATCCTCTGGATTTAAAAACAGCAAAAACGAAGCCTAAAAGCAGGAAAGACACATTGGCTCTGCCCAGCTCAACGCCGCCTGGGGTCATCTATTGGACAAAACAAAACTATAAAAGAAAACTTAAGTTTCAAGTCGACCAAATTAAAAAAAAAAAAAAAAAAAAAAAAAACCACAATATTTTTCATTTTAAGAACAGAAAACACCAATAAAAGCTGTAGAAACCAGGTTTTATATAGGTTTAATTTTGAACCTTTTAGAGTCTTGAAAACACTGAAGCCTGCCTCCAGTGGTCTTTAGAGGAACTGCAACATTTGGTGTTTGATGCCCAATTTTCCTTCATTTAAAGGAAAGCAGACATTTGAGTAAATACTGGTCAGACTGAGATAGTCAGCTCTTTACAAAATGATTCATTATGATGCTGCTGTTAAGGCTGTCTGCCCTTCAGATCTGAGCATCCATCTTTCACCGTTAGCAATCAGAAACCATGACAACAGCCCTATAGTTGTTTTAAGAAGTTTATTGAAATGGCAAAGATACACAATAAACATAAAAATATTATACAGGCAGACAGACGGATGAAGAAATTGAGGAGGTGCTTTACTTTTGGAAGGTGGCATGAAGATGAGCTTTATAAGCTGAAAGATAAAAAACCAAAGTTAGAGTTACAACTGGCACCACTCTGTCAGAACTCAGATGAACAGCTTTGGGGGTGTTTTTCGTGAAGAATTAATTTTATAAAACACTAAAGATTATTTTGCATGATATAGGCCGTTTAGAAAATGCAAGAGTTTTAAAACAGAGCAAAAACTACAATTGTTAACTATTGTTGTGATTGATCAGCGTGTCAGATGGTTCCTTACCATCTTGATTTTCCCACATTTCTGCTGCTGTCGTGTTCAGAGGACTCTCGTTGTTAGGTTCTATGAAGGAAAAATTAAGAAAAAAAGGAGTTGGTCTGAGGCAAATGTGAACATTAGGACTCTGGAGAGAACCAGAAGCTGACAGGACTTTGGAGGACCTGCATGGCTTCCGGCTTCAGTTCACGTATGAAAGATTACCTCCAAGCAGGCTCTGTATGGACAACAGAATGGAGCGCACATCGTACAGCGCCGACCACTTATCCTTCAGGATGTCGAGACAGATGAAACCCTGATCGTCCACGTTGGGGTGGAAACAAGGAGTCACAAATCTCACACGAGGAGCCTGGTAGGGGTAGCCAGCAGGAAAGTCCAGAGATAGCCGGTATCGGAGGCCCTCGTACACCTGACAGGAGAACCAGATTGCACATTGTTGCTACAGAAACTGGTGCCAATCAAACCGTGCAGAACCACTCTCTCTTTACCAACAGGGGCATATATAGGAGCATGCGCACGTACATACCGTCCCCTGAGCGCCATCAATGGTTCCAACCCATTTGAAGAGGTTGTCCGACTCTGGAAATGCTGAAATGCCTTTATCCCCCGACATCTACAGCAGAGGAGCGGAAGTTACACTCAAGGCTGCAATATATACATTTGGACCATGCCGTTTTCAAGGACTTCTGTTGCCATAAACCCAGGAGTCAACCGGATTCAGTGCCTTAGTTGGCCTTTTAGGTACTGTTGTTCTTTGTAAATCCTTTAAAATTTAGCAGTGGCTGTGAACGTTTCTTTTCCTCTTTGAAGCATCATCAATCTCCATATCAAAAATAGTCTTTGCTTCTATGTGAATCATATTCCTTTGAGAAAGGCGCACCTCTTCGTCTTTGCTCAATAATCCATGTTCAAACCAGTTCTTCTAATTCGTCGCTCGCTTTCTTGGCACCTCTACCAGGAAACAGTTTGTCTTTTTCTGAACCCGTCTCCCAAGTATCGCCCATCTGCTTGCGCCATTCGTGGATACGTTTTGGACCCACCCCAAAATGTTGTGCAGATTCCTCACCAGAACATTATTTGGCATTTGTCACCACTTTAAAACGCTACACTGAATTAACATTTTTTGGCCATTGCTGCAGCGCTTCGACTGCGTACACGGTCAGTGCGCAGGGATGTGGGAAGTCTTAAAAGGAGCCCGGCCACCATTAGAGACCGGCGTATATTAGAGGCCAGCCTCTATTGGAAGATATACAGTAATTTAGAACCCAGAGCATGTAAATGTTTTGGGATTTTCATTTGCTATAAAGTTGTAAGAAAAACACAAGTCTGTGTCCTAAATCTACATCCTTGAGTTTAACAAACATCTTTCCATATCCACCTTTACAAGACAATTGGGTTTAAATCATTTGTAATCAACCATGCGCAACACGCAAATAAAAAAATGAAACGCGTTAATATTTATTAACGCAAATTAAGTACACTTCATGAAGCACTTTTATTCTACTTCGCATCAGAGGATTCAGGCTTCCACGGCGTGCATTCCTTAAAATGCACCCCCTTTGTCTGGCATCGTTCCCTTCATACCATGTTCACTTACAAAATACATAAATATTCAAACGATTTTTAGTACTTTAGTCTTGTTATTTCTTTCGGTTTACATCGTTTCTTTTTTTTCCTTTTTCACAAGAAGCGCACCATTTGATTGGGTGGAGCGGCCTGTTGTCACAGTAACACAACAGCGCGTCACTGAGCCGGCAGATCCCGACTGCAGCGGCAAAGGAAAGCGGTATCCTGATCGTCACGATAGATTAAATAAAGCATCAGTTGAGACAGAAAGTTCACCTCACCGCTTGCTTTTGTCCAGAAGATGAAGCAGAAGTTTGTCTATAAAAGAAGCCTTTGCGGTGATATAGAGCATTTTGGCTGTGTAACCAGAACCACTTTTTTAGCTGTGCATCCACACCCAGCAGCCAATCACAATCCAAAAGTGTGATTAATCTGAGTAGATTTTTTGATCAGTTGACAGCACCAATATTTGTATAAAAAAGGTGAACTCACCATAAGAGTCATCAGCTCTTGCTGCAGCCTGCAAACAGAACAGAAGTGCCTCAGAAATCACATTGAACGCTGATATACTCACTTATGTGGCACAGGGTATGTAGAGTTGTGGACCAGCACCAAAAACCACCTAACTGAGAGGCCAATGCAAAAGTAACCACGAAAAGATGAGCCTTTGCCTGGATTGTTCAGTGAAAACCAAAGCTGGCTGATCTGTTTTGGTTTACTAAAGCGGCAACCGGCAACTCTGAGACTGGGATGTACCAACAATGTCCAGGCATGTGAAGTTGCTGCATCTCCATTCAAACCAAATCAACATTAAATCAAATACGCAACATGTGAGTGAATTTTACAGTGTCTGGAAGGAGAGAGTAAATGATAGAAAGTGTCTATCAGATTCAGAAATTGGTAGAAAAACAGAACCAGATGTGATAGCGCTGTCGTCAACACGCAGCAGAGTAGGAAGATCACCAAAGAGCTCAGACAGATCAAGCAAAAGGTTCAAGCCCAGGCTCCTCCTGGACCTCATTGGTCACGTTTATTTTCACCTTCAGATGACAGCTGGCACTCACCGCTTGGACACAGAGCCTTTGGTAATGTTGTTTGCGCTCTCACTGCCCTTCAGAGCTGCTGCTGAGGCTCCAGCTGCTGCAGGATCCATGTTCTGGGAGGCCATGTGTGCCAGTGACGGGTTCTTCTGGACAGACATGCAAAACCCACAAACTGGTCAATCACTTGAAACTAGGGGTGTAATGACTCAATTCATATCGGAATTTTGTGATAGCTGATAAAATTCAGTCAATATTGGTTCATTCTGAGCGATCCAGTTCACTGACTGGATGGTACCAGGGCATCTTCAGCCAAAAATTCAACCAGTGTGACTCAGAGATAAATACCTGGTACTGACCAGCGCATTTCTTACTAGATAATCAAGTGTAAACTAAAAGGATTTTACAAAATGGTATACATCGTTTCAACTAAAAACTTGACTCAGACAGACTGAACTGGTTGGATGGTAGAAATATAAATCATGATAACACCACCATTCACACACAATGAAACCAACAGATCACGCTCAGATGATGAAGCTTTTAGTCCGAAACCATCATGGAGACTGATCAAACCATAACAGTTAAGAAAGATAAATATTGCTGTTTTAGGTGGGGCTGAAGGAGCTTTTACAAAAGGAGTCCAGGCTGAAAAAGTCGAGGTTCTTCATCAAGATGCTGACGTTCCACCAAGAAGCTCCCAGTACTTACATTCCGATGGAGTCAGAGGAAGAAGAGTGAAGGTGGGAGTTTCAGAGCTGTGTGAGCGATTCGAGCCCCTGCTTGAACCCAGCTGCGAACACTGAGGCCTCACAGCTGTGAGGGCAGCTCGTTTCTGCGGCTCTGCTGTTTCTGTCGTCGTGACACATGTAGCCCGTTTAAACGGACGTTCGTGAAGTTATTGGTAAAACTACACAAAACTCTAAAAATAATAAACACCCCACAAACATTCATAAGTTTGGTTTACCTGCGAGATGTTACTGTAGACCCAATTTGAATAGATCCGAACAGCTTTAATATCGATCACCGCCTGCTAATGGAAGCCGATCGCGCCCCGAGTTTTAAACTGCATCAGCCAATCGGTGTCCGCCTTTCAAACGCAAACAGAAATACACCAACCAATCACAAGCAAGTGTGTTGTGGCAGGCGTGCTGTAATTGGTTGGAAAGATACCGGAAACTGACATCCTGAGGACGACTTTCAGTGATTACGTAAAGGGAAGAGAAGATTTTAAACGAAACAAAAGAGGGTTTGAAAAGTGATTTTTTTAAAAACAAACAAAAAAATAAATCAACTAAAGAAAAACAACTTTAAAAATATATTTCTAATTTTGTAAAAAAAAAAAAAAAAGAATCAGAATTTGCCATGGATTTGTTGTTTTTATTCAGCAAGGACTAGAAATGTATGCTAATTTTGTTAGTCATCAATTTAAAAAATGGTTTATGCAACTTCCTAATCCCGGTAATGCCAAGTCATTTGACTAACTCATTTACTTTAGTTATTTTCTACCACGTGCATTTATCTGAAGGCAGAACTATCCATGACAACTAATGGGTGGGGGTTAACATGTAAACATATTCCTCTAACTCAGAATGGCTACTTTATTAGTAACTTTTAAGAGAAAAGAGGGGAGACATGGGTTTGGCTGCTGCAAGGACTTAATCAACACTTAATTAGATTTTCCTACCAGCAGAGGGCGCTCCAGTCGATAGCTGCAGATTTATTCCGAGCGGAAGTTCTCCCATTCAGAGCAAGATTTCCGGTTTGTGCCTAGCGTACAGAGCAGCGCGGAAAGATGAACGCGCCTCCTGCCTTCGAGTCATTCCTTCTGTTTGAAGGAGAGAAAAAAATCAGCATCAGTAAAGACACGAAAGTCCCTAACGCATGTTTATTCACACTCAATAAGGAGGACCACACGCTGGGAAACATCATCCGAGCGTAAGAAGCGCGCATTCTCACAACGGACTAACAGCATCTCATAGAAGAAGCTACTTTTAACTTGCTTTTTTGTTGTTTCATTTATAATTCTGAAATATATTGGTTAGCTAATGGATATTACTTGTTAAATGTAGCATGTGTGTTTGATTTCCAAGTCTTAAACATGTCATAAACAAGAATGACGTTGATGTAAACAGTCTTAAGTAGGGTTGTCACGTGTTTCTTTCTGGCGTGTGTGTCAGTCAGCTGCTGAAGGACCCTCAGGTTTTGTTTGCTGGTTATAAGGTTCCCCATCCTCTGGAACATAAAATCGTGATCCGAGTGCAGACCACACCTGACTACAGTCCACAGGTAAGGCAAATCCAGCAGGTAACACAAGTGTAGACTTCAGGAACTGTTTTTTTTTTTTTTTTTAAACTTTAACTTGACACCCTTCTTGTTTTGATTCAGTGCAATTCAGTTGGGGTTCAGTTTTGTAAGTCTCTGTTGAATTTTGGTTTCATACCGGCTGTAATGGCATATAAGAGCTTTTTTAGTGATATAAAAATAAAGCTAAAGTGGAGCTGGCACTTAGAAAATTGCAGCAAATACTTTTTCACTGCAGTTACAAAAATAACAGAAATTAGATGTGCATATTATAAATTCCCATATATATATATATATATATAAATGTATATAGAACTACCTCAGCTGGAGAGTAAAATATTTGAAGTCTTTTATTTTTCATGGGTAATCTGTAGTTGCTGACTGAAGCTCTTATTTTGAAAGGTGGTATTGAAGTGAGATTGTCTTTTGGACAGGAAGCCTTCACAAACGCCATCACCGACTTGATCAGTGAGCTGTCGCTTTTGGAGGAACGCTTCAGGGTCGCCATCAAAGACAAGCAAGAAGGCATTGAGTGACTCAAGCCATGATACAACTTTGTTTGTGTGTTTGTTTTTCATTTCTGCTGTTGTCTAAATAAATGTGATGCCACTCCCTGCTCTGTAACAGACTGTGTTGGTGTTTAGCAGCAGCTGAGATTCCTCTAGCGAGGAGACTCCACAAAATACTTGAGTGAAAGCAGCGACAGGAGCATCCATGGATCACCTTCACCCTGAAGCCGTGGATTAGCTTCTTTCTACTCATCACATTGTGCCAGATGACAAAGACAAGATGGTGAAGCAAAACTTTTATTGGATTTTATAAAATCAGCATACAATGAGGGGTGAGGAGATCATGATTGGTGAGGTCAGGGGTCAGTGTTTTTCTGCACCTCCATGGCTTGCCGCATCTTCTCTACCATCCAAATTGGGACGGTGAATGGCTTCAGCTCATCCATTCTCACTTCAGGAGACTCCCTGCGCACACACACACATATACACATCAGTGACCAAGGTAACCGTAGCAACAACCAAAAGAAGCAAAAGTCGCCAATGACATGCCACCTTGCATTTCAATGTTAAAGAATCAGTGTTGTGATAAACACTTCTGAGCGAAGTCACTGTCCAGCTTAAACTAACTTTTTGAATGGATCTTCTCTGCTAAAGCTGCTGCGGCATTGATGACTACAAGTTCTGATTAATGAAGCTCATTCACATCCTTAAGTACATTCAGGAATTTTTCTCTGATTAAACATTTGAAATTTTTAAAAATATCTTAAATATCCAACAATGTGAGATTACTACAGATGAGCGATCTTCAGTTTTCATGTATTTTACATTTTGGTTTTAGAAAATAGCTTCAAAAACGGTGTTGCATGCTTTCATATTCCCTCTGGACTCAGCTTTCAGAGGTAAAAATATTGCGAAAAAATGTCTAAACATGAAGAGATGTAGATTTTAGACCAAAAAAGCCACTTTTCTCCCCTCGAATGCCATTTATATTTTTCATCTTTACAGATTAATCTGTAGTTGTAAACAATCATTCCAATTTAAATTTTAAGCTGCAAAGAATTGTGGGATATTATGATGACCTATACCCCTTAAAAATGATAGCTTGGAATTTTCTATTAGAACAGAGCAAGTATGACATGGGGGGCTTCTTTTCTCTACCGTTTAAAAGTTTGATTTTAGTCATGCTTCAAGCTGTCAGATGGCGTCCTAACAAACCCAAAGTTCAGGTGCTGTGATGTCACACTCACCTGTACTCATCACTGCGAGACAGCTCTTGGATGTCCTCTTCAACCAGCAGGTAGGCCTAGAGCGCACATAAACATGCTATGGTCATATGTCACATCAAGGACCTCACTGTTGTTGCTTAGGATGGCAGATTCCTGCCATGATTGGTCAGTGTAGCCTGAACACAACCATTACAGTTTAGAAAAATCTGGGATTTAATCAACTCGATAACTAGACACTGAGCATAACTTGCTGTGTGCAGCCACCATTCAGTCTGTGGTGTTTCAATTTTATGTG
Organism: Oryzias celebensis; assembly: GCA_014656515.1. NCBI lineage: Eukaryota > Metazoa > Chordata > Actinopteri > Beloniformes > Adrianichthyidae > Oryzias > Oryzias celebensis. Next base: position 13,544,723 of record BNCR01000005.1, read on the forward strand.
TCAGCAGGTGGCTCTGTAGTAATAAATCTGTATGGTGCTCTGTCTCACCATCTTGCCCCCTGTAGCTCTCATATGGTGTCTCTCTGCCAGCCACTGCTTGTCCTTGGAGTCAGCAGCATACTAACACAGAGAAGAACAGTTACATCACTTCCAGTTTGTTCATGTTAAGGGAAAAAAAAACAGGTTGCTACCTTGAACAGGTCTGCATGTTTGATGTAAATCCGTCCTCTGGTCCCGCCCATCCCGAGTGCTCTGCAATGACAGCAGCATGGTTACTTCAGGAAGACACGTCACTGAGACCATGACAACTCAAGTCATGAAGCATCACCAGAGCAGCTTAACCTCAAACACTAATGCATTCTTTAGAAATCACACATTGTGATTTCTGGAACTTTTTTTTTTTTTTTTTTACATTCTGTCTCTCACAGTTGACGTGCATCTATGAGGCCCATTACGGACCAAACTCATCTTTTCAGGTGGGAAAACTTGCAGCATCAATGACTGGACAAATATTTTTTGCCCCACTTTATCTGTATCACACATCCAATTTGCAGCCTTCATGCTTACACAGCATCCAGATATCAGTATAATACAGTGGTGCTATTTATGCACCAACTCACTTGTTGGCTCTGGAGCCTAGAACAAAGGTGGTGGTCTCAGAGAGTCTGGATGGATCCCACTGAAACACAAAAAAAGTGCACCATCACTATAAGTACGTTATCACTATAAAACTGAAGCGTGTGTTCATTTAGAACACACCACGTACGCATGAACATCAACCAACGCACCAATGTTTTTAAGCAGATTAAGTGCATCAGCATGACTAATTACTGTAAAGACATTTGTATTAAACGTGAAGACAAAATCAGTCCCTACGGGATTTGGGGGGGTTTGTTATTGTTGGGGCACAAAAAATCTGAAGTTGCAGAAGTTTTTCTAAAATGTTGCAATATTTGCCCGTTATAATTTTCAACTAAAGACTTTAGGAGGAATGGACGTTTTGTTGTTTCAGTTGTGTCTGATGCAGAACAGACTCACGCCTCCAAGATCTGTTATATTGTATACTTCATGCACTGCTTGACATAACTGTCAGGAAGCCGGCTGCGCTGTTAAACTTTATGTTTAGCTGGGATTTTTGTTGTAAATGAGACTTTATCAATCATATAGGAACAAAGAAGTGAGGGTGTTAAATGTGTTTGATCAATTACACTGATGACATTAATATTTGAGCCTCTCACCTTTGGCCCCTCCCTCCTCATGGCTTCAATCTTGGGCTTCACCCTGAGAACAATCATAAAAGGTCAAGTCACCTGCAGAGATGCTGCTGCTTTCATCTTCAGGTACTCACGGAAAGTAGGTTGTGGGTCGGTCAGGAAATGTGACAGCGAGGCGACTTTTCCTCTGAGGACACAGAGCCATCAATGAACAACTGGGTCAATGCAACACCTGACCCGCCACAATTGCTGCCACCATACCTTCCTAGGAAAAGGGCTTCCTCTCTGTGAGCATTCTTCATCAGAAGCTTTAGGTCTCTGCTTGAACAAGAACGGATTTCAGATGAAAACCACAGGGGATGCATGGGCTGGTTTAACTACACTTACCTTCATGGTCACTCCAGGCCCCGCCCTCTTCACTTCACTCTCTGGAAAGAGCTGTTTGGCCTTGTAGAACATCAGAATAAGATTGTCAGAGAGTTTCCCACAAGTAAGCAGATAAGGTCAGAGCTAAAAAGGGAGTAATCTCACATGTTCTAAAGCATTCCTGTAGGCCTCCCTGATGAGATGATCCGTCTGCACCTCCATGCCCACATTTTCCTTCACGTTCTCCGCTGCCTTCTCGTAGAACTGTAAGATACACACCAACAACTGCTCACACTCGTACACACCCAAAAGTAGCTGCCCACCTCTTCAGTGCGAACTCTGACCTTTTGATACTTCATGAACACCGCCATGATGTCATTGTTGAAACTGGGCTGAAGTACCGCCCTCAGCAGGTCCATGGACACATGAGGATCCGTGTAACTGCACAAGAAAAGAAAATAGTCCTCATGAGAACATTATCACATGAAAAATAATCAGAAACAAAGTCTTAAAAATGGCTTGAGGAAACTGTAGATAAAAAATGATGCCTGAAAAAGCTTGTAGCAGTTACATAGAAGCAGACACCCTGCTCCACTCCATTCTGATGCATCCGTTTGTAAACAACTAGATCCATGTACGTCGTAGTTTTCCTTGTCTGAGCTGGTATCTGACTCCAAATCTGGATGGCTGGATGGTTCCGATATTGCTTGCTAGCTTTGTTTCATTAGTAATGTTAGGCTGGACGTGACAGGCTGCTGGGGAAAGCTTACACAGGAAAAGTGGTCCAGCCCAAAACGACACAGGTTTTGGATTTTGTCTAAAAAAACGGCATAATCATAATTAACAGACCAATGGGAACACTTGGATAGTTAGATAAATATTTGGAGTGGGGCTTTAAAACAATTTATCCTTATTGGAATGATTGGAATCGAACTGAACTCCAATAATGTACAAATTTTAGTATTAATGTATGGGGAAAATATTAATTTAGTAGAGTGCCTTTAAACAACTTTATTAAGAAAAAAACATTATGAATTGAGTAAGAACTGCTTTGCTGGGAGGCTGGACTGAAACAAAAACCCTGATTTCAAATCAGAAAAAACAGTAGAAACAGGATCAGTAAAACAGCACCAACCTGACAGCTGAGAGCGAGCGGCGGCCTCGTTTGTGGATGTGTCTGTGCTTGATCATCAGGTTCCATGGCCTCTGCACACATCACCGACAACATCTGTTTAGTCTGTTCTTCTAAATGTATTGTTTTATAATATAATATAATATAATATAATATAATATAATATAATATAATATAATATAATATAATATAATATAATATAATATAATATAATATTTTTGGCTTTTTATTTTTATTATTATTAGCGGACTCTGCTAACGCGGCGGAGGCCGGGAGCTCTCATCTAACCGTGATCTTCTCCGGGTTCTCCGCCTCCTCTTGCTCCTGCCAGTCGCGGCCTCCCTCACTGCGCTGGGCTCCCATGACGGAAACGGTACTGTCCAGGGTCCAACGAGCCCAAACGAACCGAAACAACTACAACTTTGGCTAACAGGTGGTAAAAACAACGGTGGCTAAGCGACTAGCCTGACGTCACACTTCCGGTATCGTTTCTGAAAGCGAAGTACAAAAACAAGTGTGCGTGCGTTTGTGTGTGTGTGTGTGGTGGTCCCAGTGTCTAAACGGACGAATGAAAATATATCTATATCCATAGGTGTATTTTTTTTACTATATATTTTGAGTATATAACCCTGGTGAAATCCCAAAATACTGTTTTTTTCGGTTATAGATTTAGTCAGCCACAAGCAACAACCACATCCGGGGACCGCCATATCAAAATAAAAGCCCCAGTTTCAACATATCGTTCCATAGTAACACATATCTGTCAAATAGAGTTTATATTTTTAACAAAAAGATCTTTACAAAAAACGAACGATAACATTAAGCCACTTCTACCCTCGTTATAACTGACAGAATTAGACATGATGATAACACAGCCTACATACAAAAGTGTTAATGGACACCTAATTACAACACTTAATTAATGGACCATACCAGTTTATGCTGGCAGAGTGCAAACAACTGGAAAGAAGGTATGACTTTGCTTGGTAACTAGTGTTTATAGGCTGACTCAGAGGTCCAGCATCTGCAGGAACACCAGATGTTAATTTAGATGCTGGTTCTGTGCTTAGATGAGTCTGGAACCTCTGCTATTTGAGATATATGTCACATACATTTTAGACAAAGGTTAAGACCCCAGGTCATGTTATAGCAGCTGCAGCAGCAAGATTATTTAGCAGTAAATGTAACGTGTTGTTTGAGGCTCGAGGCTAGATGTTCTAACATGCACAGCATTAAAAATAATTTGTCTCAAGAAACCCAGGGTATGTGAATGAAAACACATAGCAGGTTGGGATGAATATCATTCAATTGTATTGAAGAAAAGAGGGGAGAGTCAAAAAACCAAAAACACATGAACACAAGGACAAGGGATACGGAAAAAATACATAATTTTCTTTCCACTTCACAAGTGTGTACCACTTTGTGATGGTCTTTCACATACAATTTCAATAAATATATTTATGTTTGCGGTCATAATGTGAGAAAATATAGAGATATTCAGCGGGTGTGAATACTTTTGCAAGCCACTGTATGTCTCCTATGCCAAGGCTGTTCAGTAACACAGGCGCTAAAAAGTAATGTCGGTGCTCAGACCTCAGGAACACAGAAACGTAAAAGGATTTAAATGCTCATGTGATTTTTGTTCTGTATTTTCAGATAATGTGTGAAGTTGTGAACATTCATTTAACAGCTTTGCAAGTTAGAGTCCAAAAATGTATATTTATCAGAGAAACTTGTTCTGAAAAGAAGTTTGAATTCAGCAAATAAGGGAAAATGAATCCAAAACTTGCTTCATCTCCCTCCCATCATTACTTCTAGTCACAACATGACAGCAAAGTAATGAGTGATTTTCTTTTTAATTGAAGACAAAAAGCGCAGAAATGTGAATTTTGTAACTTGCTTTTAAAGAAGTTATTGTAGATTACAGTTTTACACTTACAGCAAAACTGAACTTTTCCAACTTTATTTTTAAACATTATTGATGTAACAACATACTTTGTTTAGGATTACATTATTACACATTTGCGTGATGCTGCTGTAAGTGCTCTTTTTCATAGTCCAGTTTTGCACATTTTTAGCTAAACCTTTTGAAAAGAAAAAAAAAAAAAAATCAGATGCAACTGACTTGTTAGGAATCAATGAGATCTGAACTGTCATAACATTGGCAGCTGCTCAAACCTGAGAGGAAATGAAGACAAGCTACACGCTGTTGTACTGGGCTGGATACGTTTTACTTGGATAGGAGTTGCAGTTCGTCTGCAGGCAGTATTAAAGACAAAAATACTAGGTTTGAACAGGCCTGCTGAACACACTTCTGACAGACTGTTAATGGAGTCCTTCAGCTCCCTGAACACAAGAGATTCCTCCCTTCACTCTTTAATCGCAGAACTGGAAACCACTCAAGCTTAACTTCTGCTCAGAAACAGGACAAACATGTTGAGGAGGTAAAAGAATGTTTGACAGTTTCCCAGTCAGAAATAAAAAAAACCTTAAAACAACATCAACTCCTGGGAGAAGACCTCCAGCTGTGCCAGGAAAGCAGTTCTGGTCTTTCAGGTTCTGCCCTAACTCTGAACTTTTTCCTTAAATCCACCGATAACTGCTCACTCTGCGATTGTGTGCAGTCCAAATGTTTTCATGCACAACTAAAAGAAGAGATGGTGAGGCGAGGAGAGTCCCAGCTCACACAGATACACACCTGTACTGTACATACACATATACATCCTATGAACAACACTTTGGTTTGGGTTAAAACAAACTATTGGGCTGTAAATACACAAACATCTCTTTTTAAAAAGGTTAAATTAATCAAAAAAAAAAAAAAAGTCAGCTGAAAAGAGCATCACCAGACCTCATGCGGTCCAACTGTACATTATCTACACATGGGTGCAGAGACGCCGTCTGACACCTGTCACAGAGCGGCGAGCAGCTGCTGGGTCAGGGCAGACGAGGGAGGGGCCACAGCTCACTTGTGTTCTCATATGAGAGCTTAAAAGTGTCTTAGTGTCTGAACCTGGGCTGGGCCAGGCCGGACCCGTCTAAACTGAAGTCCTTCTGGACTGGCCCAGCTGTAAAACTGAATTAATATAATCATTCTCATTAAAAAAATACAATTTTAAATTAATTTACAAACCAAAAGAAAAGAAAGAACTGAGGTGAAAGTGACAATAAAGAAAGTTTAGAAAAAGGCGAACGATACTCTCACACTGTGGCCCCGCCCCCTCAGTTTAAACCCATCAGTCCAGCTGCCAACGCTCAACAGGTGCAGTTTAGTCCTCCTCAACCAAAGAGGGCGGGAACTCTGTGAGATTCTGTCATAAAAACAGACGAGTCTTGTAGAAACAATAGCTGCCAACCAGTGAGAGTCCTCTGTCATCGGAGAAGTCTTTATTGCTGGAGTTCTGAGTGGCCGAACTTCAAACAGCATGTGAGAGCTTCGGCCAATCAGAATGGCCAGCAGACGAGGGGACGGGGAGGTGGTGAACAGGCCAGATGAAGCCTTGACCCTTGCTGGCGGGGGGGAACAGCAGCATTCTGTGTCGGTCTCTGTGTGCTACAGTTGCTGGTGAGAGTCAATCAGAGCGCAGAGCAGGAGATGAAAACACTACAAGCTCCGCCCCTCTGTCACAGCAAGCTTGTCCTGAGGACTGCTGCTGGTGCTGCCATTGTTGTTGTTGTTGTTGTTGTCATGGTCACTAGGGGACATCGCACTGCTCTGTGTCCTATCACACGCCTTGTGGGCAGAATCTCTGTCTCCTGGGGAAATGTGGGCGGGGCCAGGGGAGGACAGGGAGGAAGTGCGGGACAGAGAAGGCCGATAAGCCGCAGTCAGCTCCGCTAAACGTTCGGGTGTTGGTGCCCATTTGGCAAATCCTGCGTCGTTCTGTAGGAAGAGTACTGCAGTTCCGTGGACGGCCCGATAGTACATGTCTTCTCTAAGAACAAAAAGAAAACCTGTTAGAGCAGGTGTGTTGGGGCATCAGAACAGCAGAAGTGCAGCTACCTCTTGCAGAAGTGTTGACTCCCAGTTCGATACTCGTGCTCATAGGCTGGGACGCTTAGCTGATGCCGCAGGAATCTGCTTTCCTCCATGCGAGTAAGAGCAGGGGTCACCGGGTCACGCCACTCCGGGATAAAAACAATGAAGGACAGTGGTTCTGACGACTGCTCCAACAGATCCTAGCAGAGACACGAACCACCGTGAATCCACGGACCAGCACAACTCTGCACAGGTGAACATTCAGGCAGTACTGACCTCAAAGTGCGTTACCATGCTGTCCATGAGCTCCTCGCAAAAGGGGGGGTTTGCTTCAAATGATCCACTCACCGGACTGAAAGACAGGAACGGCCTGGACACAACAGGTATTCATTATTAGGTACAGTTTAAGTACAGTGGTGCCTCGCTATATCGCGATCTCGCTGTTTCACAGGTTTTTTTTAACTGAAGTCTTTCATGCTTTTTTATTTTATTTTTTATTTTAAATTGTGTTCATTGTGATCAATGTGTAAACTGTGCATTGTGTTCTGCATCCTGATCTTGTCAATTTCCTGTGTGCCATGTCTCCTGTAAAGAATGCATCAAGCTTCCACATTTCCATAACTATCATGAGCAGATCTTCCTTTTCATTCTATAATACTGGACTTAATTTTCCATAAACTTTAAGCGTTTGAATAAGGGAGAAAAGTGTGAAAATGTTAAGAAAATGAAAAGTATATAAAGTGTGTAGTGAGGGGTTTTACAGCCTTAAAACATGTGTAATCCTACTTTGTGGACTTTACTTATTGCAGGTCATTTTTAAAATACTCCTGCAATAAACGAGAGAACGCTGTAAACCAGCAGCTACCTGGAGGGCAGGTGTGTGGTACGCGGAATGATGCAGCCTTACCCTCTGGATCCAAAGAAGCCATCGATGTCCGGAAAAGCAGAGCAGTACTGTTTGAAGTAACAGTTCAAAGGCGAAGCAAAACACTCAAAAGAAACACCGAACTGGCGGTTTAACGCCTCAAATACAGACACCGGCAGTGCCCCCTGCAGACCAGTCCCCTCATTGTTGCTGCTGCCAAACATCACCTGGAAACACAGGAAACATGAGGTATTAAACAGATGAGGACTGACTGGCTGTCAGATGCTAAGCTCACCTGGTATCTCTTGAGGAGGCACCATACTCTGGACAAAAACTTTTCAAAGCGCGGGTCATCTATACAGCTGTATCTGTACAACAACTCCTGGGGACACAGATGAGGGGGGCACAGGCCCATCAGGTCAGCTGCTTTTTCAGTCATTGTCATGACTGAGCTTTTAAAGTGCGTTTTTTCTCTTGCTGAGAGCTGCACAAAAGTCATCGCACTTGAACTGCAGTCTGAATTGTACTACACTGAAATACAGTCGGTACGTACCAGCTTGCTAAAGTGTCCGCGGTTTACTTTAACCATCTCGCCTCTGAAACGTAAACACGCTACGTCATTCTCAAAGTGCAGCTCCACACGGGGAAGGGAGGGTGTTGGTATGACAAGCCGCACCGGATAACAGTAGACCAGCCGTGATGGCTGTGGGGATTCAGGCACCTCTGCGTGACAGTAAGATGAACAGGTGAGCACCACGCCGATGTGGACAAGGCTCAGAGCAGCGAGCTCGGGTGTACCTGTAGCCGGGTCCTGCAGCAGACTCATGTGCGTCTCCCTCAGGCGCCGGCTGTACTCTGCAGACAGCTGGTAAATCTTGGAACAAATGCCCTCAACAGAGTCTTTTGCAACTGCAGTGACATGCGGACCACACTGCTGCCTCAGGTGTTCCAAACGGTCCTGAAAAATCACAATAAAGACAGGCGGACATTGAATACATTTCTGTGGGTTGATTGAGTGAATTGTGACACATTTTTTCTGCACGGACAGTGTGTAAAAGATGCCAGCAGACTAAATGCACAGAATGAATCAAGCTTATCGTGAGCTTTATTAGTCCTGCCCACCTTGATTACTCAAAATTGGTCATAACTAGTTAATTATCAATGACACATATTTCTTAACCCACACAGGAGCCCGACAGCTGTGGGTTAAAATACTAAGAATATTTCTTTTTGTCAGACTCTTCCCACCACCGTAAATCATTCTGTATTTGACCAAAACAAATGTTTAAATGGTCCCTGTGCATCAATGGGTTTTGTAGTTTATCTTTGAAAAGTTGCAGTCATTTCTAAAAAGATGAACAGCACAAATTGCCCCGGTCATCTTGTGCTTTCTTAGAAACACCAAAGTCTTTCAATGTCGTACCTTTTGTGTCTCCTTTCAGATGTTATTGTCTTTATTTCTGGATTTGCCTTGTTTTCATTCTCTACAATTGCTTAGTTTCATGTTCAGTGAAGCGTTGTTTTACGTTTGCTATAAATCCTTTTTGTGGGGTATAAAATACAGTTAAGATAATTTGTCTCTATCTTAAACTATTTGTATTGAATTTGACAAAAACAATTCTATTTTTATTTTAATATTTAAATCTCTTCATGTCTTTCTTGAAACGTCAAATGAAGACTTCCTTTGTAGGCTTTAGCTTTTTAATAAATTAAATTTACCATGTAGTCTTCTTTGCTAGCAGAATGATCTCTGCGAAGCCAGTTCATGGTGTCTTCAGCGTTCCACTTGACCACCTTCCTGCTCTCGGGACTCGCGTTCCTGAAGGTGCAGCAATCACGGTTAGCCCCACGCAGCGTCTTCACCGCACTTATAAGCTTATTGATTGGCCAGCTCGGCCCTACCTGGAGTCAATCATCCTCTTGGCAGCCTCTGCGTATTTAAACAACAGTTTCCGGGCCTCCTCTTTGTACTTGATGCGAGACAACCTGAGGCACACATTAATACATATATAAACAAGGTGATCAGAAGAAACCAAAAGAATCCCAGTGTCATCAATGTAAGCTATCTGCGGCACTTTTATTAATTATACTGATGTTTGCTGGTATTAATCCTCAAAGCAAAACATTGCTATGTGACATGCAAGTATTAGAAACTTCACCAGTTGTACTTATCCATTGTTAGAGGCACATGAATTATTCTTTGAGTGTGAGGAACACGCTTTCCAACTTCTTTAACAATCTTTACAACTACCAAAGCATCTGGGTCCCAAATGTGTGATGTGTTTAAGGCCAGACAAAAACTTTGGAATAATGAAACATACCACTGACAATGCTATTTCTTGTGCTTTTATCCAGAAGGATTAAAAGTCTTTAAATGAGTCGCTTTGTCAACATTTATTTACGAACCATATGAGTAAAATAGGATCAAATATATCTTGTGACGCCTGTGTGACAGTTTCTAGTAACAAGGAGAAGTTTCTTCAGGAGCCAGGCCAGACTCTTCCAAGACCCACTCAGATGAAAATCCTGTTTTTGATGGTTTGAAAAACCATGATGGAGGACGTATATAAATAAATTTAAGATCAAAATGGCATTTGTGAATATTTCTTTATTCAAATCGTTGTGAAACAGAAACAAAGAAAAAAAAATGCAGTCTGAAAAAGAACGCATTTGTGATGTAGAAAATACACTGGGCGGGGCACAAACTCCCTGCTCCGCTTCCTTCTGATGAATTAACTTAAAGACAACTAGTTCTACGTGTGTCTTAAGTTTCCTCGTAGAAGCTGGCTTATGACTGTACCCTAACCATTTCACTTTTTCTGTACTGTATGTGCTAACTTTTTATCATAAACTCATAAAAATGACTTAATTGGGACCAAAATGCTAATATAAATAGTCTAAAAAAAACCAAAATAATAAATACAACTCATAAAAATAACAGATTAGTAAAATGATACCTCATTGAATAACAGAATAAAAACTACACAAAAACAAACTACAGTCTCATGGTTTTTAAATGAGTTTTTAGATATGCTTGAAGACTGGATTAAGTCCTCTTCAATATTCTGACATGAACAAAAACTCCAACAGTATTATAATATGAGCATTTTTAGAAACATAAAAAAGAATATTCTTGTAGCTGTAACACATGCCAACATGTTTTCTAGATTGGCGGAAGCATTGGCTGGTGATTGCCCTTATTATTTTGCACCAGCTGCCCTGTGCTTGTTACCTTTTGTGCTGAGCCTACAACATTTTTTTTCCTAAGAAGATTAGTCTTAAACTCAGCATGAGGAGTGCAATGATACTGTCAGCAGACATCAGCAGAAACTATTTCACAGACTGAGGTGAACTAACCTTTTTTTTCTTTTCTTTTTTTTTGTTTTAAACTGGCACCTTTCATTCAACAACAACTCTTCCAACACTCAGTTAGCCACTGGTTTTCTGATAAAACAGGAGCAGGAAGACAGCAGGCTGAATACCTGATGGGGATGTCGTTCATCACCTCCCTGAACATGGATGGAGAGATGATTGGCTCACAGTCACTCGGAAGCAGTGGGTCATTGCCTTTATCAATGACTTTCCTCTCCAGCAGCCAACGGTTGAAGGACTCCCGCGGTGGGTCAATGCCTGTGAGTGCAGAGATAGATTTATGACCACAACTTTAGTTCAGCGTCTCCAAACTGCACCTGTTTCACAACCAAACTGACTCTGACTTGTTTTTGTGATAACTTTTACTTGATACAAGAATACAAATACGGTTCAAGTACTGACAAACCAGCTGACCAGAGCCAGGCTGGGTCATAAGCCCACAACTCTTTGGAGTGTGCCAGAATGGTGAGAAATATAGACCCTGTGGCTGTCAGAACAGCCAAGTGGTGTGCAGTGAGTAGGGACTTAAATGCTGTCAGTTCTGAACACTGTGTTTCTCACAGGAACCAGAGTTACCTTCTCTCTGGTGGCACAGCTCGTGGTAATGCTGCCTCAGTTTGGTGACCAGTTGTGCTCGCTGCAGCTCAATCTCTGGGTGGGGTGGCAGGTCGCTGGCAGGAGGTCGCTCTCTAATCACAGCGTTTGTCTGTATGTCCAGATCCCAGTAGATCCTGAAACAACAACTTATCACTAATCTGGAGGTCAAATGAAAGAATGGGTCTGGTATGGCCTCAGGACTCACACAGAGGGTCTGTACGGGGCGGGAGTTGGAGCTGGAGTTGGAGTTGGAGTTGAGGGGGTGGAAGGGGTGTTTGTCTGTGTCGGTTTGTCTTCAGGGGCTGAACTCCAGGGTTTGGCTCCAGGGGTGCTGGGAGAGATTGGTGTGGTAGGCTCCACCTAGAAATGTCAGGCACAGGTCAAGGATTGGATTCTGTTTTCTTGGCTTCACGGCTGTGGCTTCTTATGTTACCTTGGCACGTTTTAAAGTGTTAGGACCCGCCCCCTGTTCTTCAGAACTCCTCCTCTTCCTCTGACCATTGCCAAGGTTACTTTCTCCACCTTCGGCTGGGGCTGCATTCAGACCCAAAGGATCTGACTGCACATAAACAAAACAAATAAGGGTTGTGTTGAGTATTTTAAGCCATAAACAAACTTTTTGTTTAATATTTTACAAATGTATGAATCATTTGTGTAAATCTTTCTTTTCATTTTTGTTTCTATTTGTACCAACATTTTTAAGCCGCATATAAAAGAAAAACAGACTGTACTTTAAAAGCCTTTTTTCAATCTGTGAGTATTCTGCATGATTTAACACTTGATACAAACCTAATTTAACTCACAGGTGGCAACTAATCTGAATCCATGTGAAAGTGGATATTGAACTACCAGTCCTATGGTTGGATGACGACTGCTCTATCCATGAACCACAGCCACCCTATAGTGCTGCTTTTTGCAAGTTCTGCTTCCGTGCTTAGTTAAACCAAAATTGTAAGATATTCTTTTAACACTTGCTGCACTTATTTTAAATCCATCTTTTAAACTCTGACCATGTTTGAAACTTAAATTTGATTCTTTGATCATTTTTTTTTATTTGGGCAGACACAAAACACTCATTCTTTCAACAGTTATGCTATAAAAGCAAAAGGATCTCTTAGAAATTGAACGAGTGGAAGCAGCAGACTGAAAGTGAACAAGTACTGCTTTCACAGATTGAAGTTCCTTTGGTGAACTTTTGCGTAGCTAAATAAGAAAGATTCTAGAGAATGAATGGGAACTGAGGGGAGAAAGACTCACGATAACATCATGTTGACCCAACACAGGAACCTCCCACAGGCTCTGGTTGGTGAATCTGTTGAAGTAGTACGGCCGGTTCTCCCTTCGAGACCAGCACTTGGCCCATCCAGCCTGGACCAGCTCATCTGTCAGACAGACAGGTCACAGAGAGATAGGTTAGGGAGGAACACAGCACCTAAAGCAGATGAGAAGATCTTTGAGTCCACCTGGAAGTTCGGGTGCTCTTGACGTGGTGGATGGAGAAAGAGGTGGTCCCTGTGTGGAGGCAGAAGCAGCGGGAGGCAACACTGTAGCTGCCTCCCCCTTCACAAATCCCTGACTTTCACTGGACATTTCCCCGACAGTCCTCAGAATGACATGAACCTGTGAAGACAGAAAACACAGACAGTCCATTGTTACTGGTGAGAAGCTACAAGTAGAAGAGAAGGAGCTACTGTCATTGATGGAAGAGAAACAGCATTGGTGTGAGGCTCACATAGGCTAAACCAGACATTTGGCTGAAAAAAGAACAACCAAACAGTGTGTTTATGATAAACTCTGCAGGTTCTGCTGTATTTTATAAAAAAGCATAGAGATTAGGCCTGCGCAACAATAGCATATTTATTTTCATCGTGAAATCAGCCTGTGTAATACACTTATCCCAAAAGAGAACAGAAATTGCAATAAATGCTTATATACATCCTAAAACAATTTTATGGCAGCTTGAAGTATTTAACACATTTAATTGAGACATTTATGCATTTGATCAATCGAGCAGATTAATAGCTCAATTGGCTTCATGCAGGAATGGCTTCGTTTCCCAGCGAGCGCGATGAGCCAATTCCAGTGTGGGTCCCCAGACAAGACCTTTTAGGCTATTGCCTAACAATGTAGCCACAGCAGGGACTCAGGTTTGGATCTCCCTGTGCTGGTCCCCAGCCCAGATGAAATACAGGGTTGTGTCACGAGGGCATCCAGAGCAAAACTCTCTGATAAAATCAAGTGCACAGATCAGCGAAAGCTCATTCACTTACGGGATATGTCGGAAAGAAAGGTGAACAACAACATGCATTTGACCAATTGGATAGACCCCTTTTATGTTAGATGCCCACCTCCTATGTAGACTTGGGTCATTTAGTGCATCACTTGAAGTTATGCTGACTTATATTTAACTCAAATAATTATAACACTTTTATTAATTGATAACATATATATATATATATATATATATATATATACATACATATTTAAATTGTTGCAGTGAAATGGCAATAATGTAATAATAAGTTTTACTTATATGGCACTAGACAAGTTATAAGTCACATGTACTTGGGTTATTATATTTCATTATGGAATTAACACATTTGATGGTTTGACCCTGAATGTGTGAATTATTACTATTTTCATCCATGTTGCTTGCTTATTCAAATTTGCATTTTAAATCTCATTAATATCCATGTACATCTGTTTTTTTCTGATTTAGCACCTCATTTAATCTGCAATGTTTTGTTTGAGCATGCTTTTGAATTAAAGGCTTTTCATCTTAATGCCTTCAACATAACTTTATTATAATTTCCACTTTCCAAAAGCTGGCAAAACAATTACTCTTGATGATTTTGTCCCAATTCATATCCCACAACTGGGGTGGCAGTCGTACAGAGATAGAGCGGTCAACCTCTGATCAGAAACAGTTTTGGTTTCCACTTTGCCCGCCCATGTGACGAAGTGTAAAACCCTGAACCCCACATTGGTCCTGGTGGTTGTAGGTTGGCACCAGTGTTAGGCAGTGGAGCTGCCATCAGTGTGTGTGGTTGTGACTGAGATTGTGAAGCACCATAGGTCTCCAAGGAAGGTAGACGATCCCCATTTATATTCATAGACCTGTTTTATTTAGTGAGTGCATCCATTTAATCAAATAGTTTATTATAAATTAACATGTAGCAACGTCATGTGATGAAGAAAAGCAAAAATAAAGAAAAAAAAGGCAATTTAAACAGTCTGCATCCAGCAGCCTTCCTACTTTGCTTAGCAACAAACGGATGATGCTCAGTCACGCTTGCTGAGGAATTCCTTTAAAACTTTATTCAATCATGACAGCAATGCAGAAAAGCCAGCTGTCAACGCTGCTGCAGAGGTTTAACACCAGCTTGTCGAACCAAGAGTAGATGGGTTTATGGAACCAGAACCAACTCAAAGTCAGGCAGTTTAAAAAGGCTACAGGAACCTGTCAGGGTTCTGCGTGGGCGGGATATCAGCGTGCTGGAAGGCTCCTGATCCCATGATCAGCTTTTTTTTACTTTATGGCTAAGTTCTGTGACAGAAACGCGAGAACTCACGATACACAGTCTCCATGTATGATTACTGGTCCACTCTGATCGTAAACAGAACCATTCCCGAGCTGAACGAAAAAGATCGCACGAACCGACCGACGGCTTTGCGCGCCAAAACAAATTCTGTTCAACATCAGACAGATCGGATCGCGAATAGGTCGAAGTCTGCCACCCGAGTGTGCGGTTCGGGTGCAGCTTGAGGTTTTACCCCAGGGCGGTGTCAAGAAGTATGGACCGGAACCGACCCGCAATTGGAGACTTTGGTCCGTTAGGCCGTCCAGCTGGAGGGCAGGTGCTGCAAGTGTTCAAGCAGCCGTGAAGCCGGACTTCTATCGAGACAGGGGAGCGAGTGTTCGGTTTGGGGTTCTGACCTTAAAAACTGGACGGTTCGGCTCACTACTCGTCATGACCGTGACGATACCCCGTAACCCAGCTGTGTAACCACCGTAAAACATTTATATTGATAATCACATTTCAGAGGAATCGACCAAAAGCAGAAAACTGTATTTGAGAAGACATTCGTGAGCGTTAAAAACTCATTAAACCGTGTTTCTTTCTAAACGCAGAAACGAGCGCCATGGTTACACGCATGCGCCGTAACATGTCTCCAAACAGGGAGGAGGGGGGGAGGAGGTGCAAAGTGGTGAGGACAACAAAAGGCTGCGGCTGCTCCGAGAAGCCCGCTTTCAACACGGGGACGCCGCAGCCGCAAGTACAAGTCCGCACAGGACCGGAACACATCAGATCTCCCTTAAACACCCGAAGTGGATGTGTTCCATTACAAGCAGACAACGGGCGGAAATTTTAAGCGGTCTGGTTGGCCTGAAATGCAACTGCTCTTCAGGCGCCGATTTCCTAACAAAATGGCGGGCACGCCCCTGACACAGCTCTGCGATTTCCCTACGAAGAGTGCGGCTGCCTGCTTCAAACTCTGCGGCGCAGCACATCGTCAACTCGTTTCATCCGCTAGCAGCAGTTCTGAGGGGGGTTTCAGTGAGGTCGCAGTCGCTCTGCAGACCCTCTAACTCCTACCTTAACAGGTTAAGCGGTGAACAGTCGTAGGTCCTTCGCGCTTGTTTCGGGTCCTCCGCGCCGCTCCCTCCCCGCCTGCTCAGACATCTTTACAGGGGCCCAGAATGAGCGACTGCGCAGGCGCAACATTCGACCCGCCTCCGGCGTCGACGTGTACAATTCCTTCCGCCATGTTGGGAAAGACTACGTTTTTTTAAATGCTTTGAACCAAAATCTGAGCCTGACATGCTTCTTTATCAAAAACAAAAATGCCCACCCACTCACACATGCTTAAAAAGTAAGGTTAAGAACTCAAGCACTTTAAAACTTATGCTTCTCAGTTGGTGCCTTGTTCAACAGTGCTACTATTTTAAGAAAATAACTATTTTTGAGAGCATTACAAAACAGTCAATATCCCAGAATAAAAACATCTAAATCCATGTATGTAGCTATTATTAATTAATTAAATTTTTAAAAGTTTTTCATTCAGCAATCTTTGATGCAGAAAACTAGTTCACCATCAGCACACTTGACCAAACAAGTGTCTGTCTTACGGAACAGGCATGGGGTGGCCCCACAAACGATAGTTGCTCCTCTTTATTCTATCAGGGGGCTAACTACTATACCCCTTGGCACGTCCCCCTCTGTAGATCAGTCGTCAATGTGTTTGAACCACTGACCACATATAGAGTCTATGTACAGCCAAGGGTTCGAACCACTTTAATTGCAGGGTCTGAGTCAAATTGGTCCATCTGTAGTGTAATGTGAGCTCCAGTGGTGTCGGCAGCTGGATGCGGAAGAGCATTAGGAAGGGGTCTGTGAGGGATCGAGCGGTCAAAGAGGACAACAGAAGAGTTATCAAAAATGAAAGTTTTAATTTTTCTCCAAAAATATGCTATTTACAAATTAGGCCCATAAAAGAGGTCAAAAGAACAGAATTAACTGAGGTAACAAACTGAACTTTAACTTAACCCACTGAACAGACCAAGTAACAGAAAGAAACTGACCTAACCAAAGACACAACAGGGGAACATATATAGTGGGTGATCAGACCACTAGACAAACATGAGGGGGGGAACTAACAACATTTAACAAAAGACTACAGACAAAACTAAACACAAAACTTGGTTTTCTTCAGTGGAAAGAAAGAACAAAACAGAAGTACAAAATTAGAACAAAGAAATAGCAATAAACTGAAAGAAAGTTAAACAACATTAAAGAAGTCCATGATTTCTCCCCTTGGAGGCTTCTGAGATGGCGCCTGCCCAATTCCCTGGCTCAAGCATTTGAGAGCTGTGGTGGCTTCATTTCCCACTTTGGCCAGGTCCACAGCACAGCTCCAGGAGCAGAACCTCAACCACACCTGTAGCAACCAGCACACCTTCTGCACTGGAAACTCAAAACAGGTGAAATTAACAAACCAAGATAAATAAACCAAACAAAATAGATGTTACAAATAGGCAAAAATAAATGTATATTTTAACTCAAACCAATGTGTGCTCATTTATGAGTGTAACTGGAAATGTAAAATATGTTGGGGAAAAAAAATATAAAATGTGTTGTGCAGAGGGGTTACCACCATTTTGTTGTGGGTGTGGCAGGGTATGCTGCCATCACAGGGTCAAAAGGACAATCTTTGTCCACTAAAATGTATGTAGAATGTATATAGAAGAACATTCTTTCAGTCTACTCTACAACAGATGTCTTAAAGTCCCTCCAACTATTTTTTTTCTTTTGTAAAATCATTCCCAGTGATCTTTTAATTATGATTATGCAGTTTTTAGTCTAAATAATAATAATTTAAAAAGAAAAAAAAACAACAACAACAAAACACTATCCTTTCTTGAGACATGCCAGTATTTTCTGCACAGCAGCAGGAGGTCATTAGAAATTCACCTCTGGATTGTGAGCAGGACTCCTGGCAAGCAAGTAATCCCATGTTAAAATCTCAGCATTCCTTTGCTTATTCTCTCTCCCATGAGCTTATAGCTACTCACAACCCCAGGCTAACATGAGCGTGGCAAAATAACAGTGAGCAAAATCTGAGCCATTCAGCTGTACACTTTTTAGCCAGATACCAGCTCAGATAAGCACAACAGACGTTAATGGATCTATTTGTCTGCAAGTGGGTGGATCAGAATTGTCGTAGAGCAGCAGTGGCGGTCTTTGATATGGGTAACATGGGCGGTCGCCCAGGGCGGCGGGATTTTCTAGGGGGCGGCATGAGCGAAAGAATTTTTTCAGTTTCTTCAAAATGAATAGCGGAGCACGCCTGTTGTTGTAATCTGAAGGTGAATTAAAATGTCAAACAGCGCCCTCTGCTGCACAACACTCAGACTGTCGCCCTCATCTGATTGTGGTACACTGTAGAATAAACCATGTAAAAACAATGCAAGATGGGGTGTAATTCACCAGTGACAGGGTGGATCACACACAGGTAATAGACTCTATGCACAGAGCTGTGTGGCGTATTTCCAATTTAAAATAAGCAGCTGTTTTATTTTCGGTTGTGGCTAACTATATGCATTGACTTAGCAAATCTCTGTGTACTATTCCTGGTATTGTCTAATTTTTGTTATTTCTTACATGGCCAATGTTATTCACAGGTATTTATGTGCGATCAGCATAAATAATGAGGAAAATTCACGTTGGCCACACATAATACGTGCAGCAAAGACATTGACGCTTTGCCGCACGTATTTTAAGTGCGTCCAAAGCTGGGTTTTGTTGTTGGTAGCACATATTTAAAATAATACTTAAAGTTAAAGTTCCATTAGTTGCAGACATCCAAAAAGGCAAAGTTTGCCTTCCTGAAATACCAAACACCCACTACTCACAAAATGCTACCTTGTTCTATATGATCACATGACTTCTGGAGATTAAACGTAGCAACGTTAAAACAGTAAAAACCCGATCAAAGGAACTCTGAACATTTAACCAAACTTTGAAGTGACTTTCAGACTGCTGGTTCTACTCCCAGCTGATGAGGAGCCTCTGCCTTCTCCATAGAATGGCAGCAGCGAGCTCAAACTGTCACCTCGCCTGTCAGACTGCTTTATCTGACACTGAAAACTACATTGACAGAAATATAGAAACACTCTGCAGTGGAGAAATTGAAACACAACTAACAGGTCATAAAGATAAATACAGCAATCATTAGATATGTCCTTCATGCTAGTTAGCATTACCCTAAATCAAAGGGACTAGTTGCACTTTTTTTTTTTGACAGACACAGAGGAAAGGCAAGGATTACGGTTAATATACAAAATGGTTCCAGAGTTGTGTCTGCTGATCACTGAGCTCCGTGCTCTGGGTGAGTGACAGCTAACAGGACACTAACATTAATTATGTATGACCAGTGACAAGATTTAGCCTTTGAGGCACTTAAAATACATGCGGGAATCTAGCAATCTGCATTTTGGCTTCACCTGTTACTTGTCGCCAACATGAATTTCCATCAGTTTTTGAACTGGTCGTACATGAAAAAAACATCAGCCAAATTACCTTCAACGTTTGCTATTCAGGAGGACACAAAATTTAAATCATTTTTGCCTTTAATTTTGGGGGTGTTTTGCTAGAATGACGAACAATGTGCTTGACATCATTTATAGTGACAATGGGTAGCTACAAAAAACATCCTGTTAACCCCAAATAGTCCTCTATTTCCATGTAAACAACATAATTTCCATGTAAACGACATAACCGGAAATGATTGAGCGGTCCAGGGCCGAATGCAGAAGTAGGTCGTGCATAGCCCATTGGGAACATTTTTCAGTGAAACAACCATCTCAAGCTCAAATTCCTCACAAATCAAACCACTTTAATTCATCACACCAAATTACAGATTACATTCTCCATGAATATAGTTTTAAAAGTATTTAAAACTATTTTCTAGGTTGATTTGTGATTCTTGTATTTTTAAATCTAAATTAAACAAATGTGTGATGTTATCCTTGTAAGAGTTGCTTTTTTTCCCCCATTTTAAGTAATTTAAAATAGAAAAAAATTGGTGTGGTTCCGCTCGCACCATGATCCAAAGAATCTGTGTTGTATCAGCTCCAGCAGCTCCATAGCTGCTTTGCATCATGTTATTCTTTGTTTTGTGATGCTACATCTGTATTGTGTAACATACAGTATTTCAAAGCATGGAGCCTGTATTAATTACCCCAAGTTTACCAATGAAAATTTGACAACATAAATGTCTCTTTTTGGTAAAATCAGGCAAAGGTGTAATGTACTTTCATTGACATTTATAAATGACAAACAAAAGTGGTTTGAACTTAAAAATATCCTAAAGAGCAGAGTAAGCCTTAGTGCATGTATTTTTGGTTTGTAGCTCATTTAAGAACTCTTTGGCAATCCATATGACACACCTTTGGAGTAAATTCTCCCAGCAGTTCTGACCTACTCTATCTTTGTCCAGATATCTACAAGAGCATCAAAGTAAGGTGTGGAGAGTTGTTGCTTAAAGAAGATTCTGAGCCCAAATTTGACCTTCTGCTTGATGCTGTTTAAAAAAAAAACAAAGAATCGAGCAGTTTCCTTAAGAATAAGAAACTTAAAGATACAAGGGACCAGTATTAATCAATATGAGGCCCATGGCTCCATTACCTTTAACAAGAACCTAGGTTTCCTCACTGGTGAGTTAGAACCAAAGAAGCATTTGTATTTACATATTTTTATAACAATGACCCCAGTTGTATATTAATATCAAAATCAGAACTTTAAAAAATGACAATCAGAGCAAACTCAGATTTCACTTTTATTTACAGTGAGGTTTGAAACTGTTTATTTTTCATGGTCAAAAGAAAAGCATCTGCAGAAACCCGTCTATTGCTGACAACCAAACTAAGCTCTACACTAACCCCCAAACTTTTCGCAAAACTCCACATGTAGAGGTCTATCATCAGGTGGGAGTCAGACATGAATCAGCTTCAGTCAGACGTAAGACAGGAATCAAGCATCAGCGCTCTCCTGCTGTAGCATAAAGTCAACAGCAGCCTCCACATCCTCCACCACCCGACTTGGCTCCAACAGGTCCGGGTCCAGGACCAGGTCTCTGTGACCATGGAACACCATCTCTGTAATGCTACTGTTCTGGTTGCTAGGCAACGGGGAGTGAGGGTTATAAACACCTGTGCACACCTGAAAAAAGTATAGAAAACACTTTCAGAGGCAGAATTTCAGTTTTTGAGGTCACACGAGCATTTGAGTATTGGTCAAGTTTTACTGGAATGCATTTTTTACAGTGACTGGTTACTGGATTCTATGAAGATTTGACATCAACCTCTAAATGCTTTTAAAAACATGTTTTTTTCTGTACTTTCATAATTTTGACATGTTGATCTTGAGACATTCTAGAGCTTATCATATATGCAGAAAATGCCTGTCAAAAATGAAAAATTCAACACATTCTTAATGGGTCATTATAAAATACACAGCGACTGGATAGCTCAGTTGTTTGGGTGCAGGACTGGTGTGCGGTAAATGTGGGTGATGGGCTATGAGTTTAAGCTTAATCCAGTGTGCGTCCTTAGGCAAGACTCTTCATGTTACCACCTAACTATGTAAGGGCCAACATTGGGTCGCCCTATGCTTGTCCCCAGTCTGGAGAAAATGCAGGACTGTGTCAGGAAGGGCATCCGGCGTAAAACTCTCTGCCAAACCACCTGTGACCCCTGACAGGATATGCTAAAAGGTGACCAAATGAACCTTAACTATTCATTACAACTTCAGAAGACACAGTGATTCAACAAAAAAAATACTAAAAAATACTAACATTAAATGAAAAACAGTCAATGAGCGATCCTCAGCGATGGTGCTGTTACACTGTTTTTATTTACTATTTGGTATGATGCACACATCCTCACTTTGACCTTATCTGTTCAAAGTGCATTGTGTCAAAACTGCTGTGGGCTGTTGGGGTGCAGCCCCTATGAGTCCTTTAAAGTTCTTTCTGGACAGAAGATACAGAAAAAGTTTCTACCAACCAGTATGGAGCGACACTCAGCTACAGACACCGACTCCTGCTCCTCCATGGTTATGGGGCTCCCTGTTCCCAGGGCAACAAGTTTGGCTCCACTCTTCAAGGCCTCAGGCTGTTCATTCAGGTAGCGGTTGTATAGATTAGCACCATAGACGTCCGTCATCAGATTGTCGCTACACAATAAGAAGGTGTTAGAGTTTGTTTTGTGAAACTTTTATAATGTGAAAACTGCTGGTTTGCAATCTTAAGCTGGTTTACAGGCTGGTGTTTATTCCAGAACCTGGAAGTCATCAGTGTACATGATGTTGGAGTCATATCAGTTCACTGATAGCACCCAAGCTATTTTCAAACAATGTTCTACATGTAGTTAAAGGCTGCTTTTTCACTGTTGGCCCTCATGGAAGAGCATCCCCCTGATACTAGGAGATGTCTGCTGAGTGTGAAGCTATGTTCACACCGGCCTCCGCAACATGCATCTAAGCAACCACTTCCAAAGAAAAGTCTATGTAAAAGCACATATATACGCATTTCAGGCTTCCTCGTTCAAAACTGACACAGTCATGCGTAGCTACACACGTTTTTAAGTCAGTTTTTGGGCTCTGAGTAAAAAACGCGTGGCCATTGAACGCACATAGTAAGTTAAACCAGTTGAACTTTGACCAATCACTGACTCAGATTTAGTAGTGATGTATGGATGGCATCCTTTTTATTTAACGAAAGTGCCAACCGTTTGAAAATTGATCATAAAGGAGAAATTAATAATTGCAATTTGTGCCCAGCTGGAACCACTGTGAACACTATACTAAAAGTGCATTCAAGAACCCACGTTCAGCAGTGTTTGGAGGTTTGTACTTTGTTAGCATAAGTGTGGATGTAAACCATCAATTATTCTGCTTGAGTACGGCTGGGCTGCAGCTCATCGTCCCCCAGAGGATGAGTAAAGTGAAGAGAACATATTGATCTTGTTCAGGTATGTGACAAGTAGTGGGATTTTAACTCTGTTACCCGACTGCATAAATGGTGGACAGCTTGCGGTTGTGGTTTTGTGTTCGCAGCAGCCGCTCAGCGTACTGATACGTGAGCAGACAAGGTTTTCCCAGCAGGGCCTCATACTGCAACTCTCGACCGGTGAGTTTCCTGTAAACCGCCTCCAGACACAGCAGGAACATCCCATGACCAAACCTGCAACATCACAAAGGGTCATCACTGGGTATGTGCTGAGGTTCACATCCCTCCACCGTGCAGTTGTTACCGTGGCGAAGGGGCCTCTGCCATCCAAAGCAGGTCCACGTTGCAGGCAAGGATGGGCAGCTGAGTGGAAAGCTGGGGGTCATGAATATTGCTGGGTCTCCCATCGGTCAAAAGGACATCAACCAGAAGCTGCAGATTGGTCTCCCATCGCACCGGCTCTCCAAACAGGATGATGGCTGCGGCAACACATGAACACCATAAAGATGGTCAGCAGCACGAGACTGAGAACAGATCAACCATCTGATGGCTGCAGTTTGTCTTGAAACAAACAAAACGTTCATCAAACAAAACACAAACAAATATTTCCCCTGATGGTTTGTTTTGCTGAAAAAGAGAAATGTTCACAGCTCAACATCTCTGCTAACAGGAATCTTGGGCAGTGAGCACCTCATGTGGAAGCGTCTCCAT
This sequence comes from Oryzias celebensis, assembly GCA_014656515.1. NCBI lineage: Eukaryota > Metazoa > Chordata > Actinopteri > Beloniformes > Adrianichthyidae > Oryzias > Oryzias celebensis. Next base: position 13,568,470 of record BNCR01000005.1, read on the forward strand.
CCTGAGACAAAAAAGATGTGAGTTCAAATCTTCAGTCCTTTTCTAAAACTCAGTTTCAGGTTAATTGGGAGTTAAACTAATAAATGTTTCCCTGAGTGGCTGTAGTTTGCTGCTTCCTTTTCAATCACTTTTCGTGATTATACTCATCCATAAAGGATCAATTATCCTCTTTTTATTTGGTTTTTAATCCTTGTTTATACTTTTAAAAATGTCATCCCTTTTACATTTTGTCTTAACAAGTTCCCAAAATATTTCTTCTTCACTTCAGTGTCAAGCCAGATATCTACATTGGATCTTATTTATAAATCCTTTTATGCTTCTTTATGTTGTGTGCTTAAGTTCTTTGTTTTTGCTTTTAAGTTGTAAATTGCTTTTACCATGTATAACACTTTGGGTTACATATGTATGAAAAGTGCTTTATAAATAAAGTTTGACTTGATTCCTTGAGGGTGGGGTTTAATGCATGGAACAAATTTCTCACATTAAATTCAGAAGTAAATTCAATGATTCAGATCAGACCAGTGTTGAGCTTATAGTTCAGCGTGGAATCAGTTTAGTTAATAATGTCTAATAATCTGTTAGCTGTCCTTACGGATTCAAAATAAAATTAAGAAACCTGAGAAACTGGCCGAATAGCACTTTTAGCATTAAAGGTTGCAGCCCCCTGTAATTAACCCTTCTTTAATTGGTGTTATGGAGTTATTACAACTTAAAACAGGCATAGTATTCGACATTTCCTAACTGGTATGCCTAAAAGAAAGAATTTATTCAAGTTCAAACTGATGATGGCACCCTAAATATATTCACAAATTCAGTATCTCACCAATAAAGTTAAGAGAAGGAGGAAAAAAGTCTAATTTCTCTTACGGTACACAAGAAAAAAAAACCACAACCTCTGTTTGGTTTTTAAAGGGATCAGTCTGGAGCTTGTGAATTTCAGCTGACCAAGAAAGTGAAGATCAGTATTTGACAGGTGGTTAGAAATATTTTAAGGTACTCAGCTAATCTCATGATGTAGCTTCTTCTTTTGTCTTTGAAATCGGTCATTTTGGTTGCTGGTAAAATAAGTCAACTTGAATGGAACTTGAATGTGCTGTTAACACTTGAAAAATACACGTATCTTTATGAATCTGATTTAAAATGAAGTGAAAGGTGGAACCATCGTTTCCAAGCATCACTGATTTACCTTGTATTTGGGGTAGATCCTCCAAAGGAGACAGCTAAAAAGAAAAAAACAAACGCATGTAAATGCAGTTAAAGGCTCCTCATTCAAACCAGTCTGGTTGATTTTAAACAGCAAATGGGATGACCAGCCAATCAAGATCGTTCTACTTTAGAAAAGAGTGAAACTCTATGTTTTGTCTTTTTTCCTTCATCAAAAAGTGTTGTTACAAATGGATTTGGATCAAAAAGATCTTCGCCATGTCTTCTATAAATGCACTTTGTTACTCTGTTCTTCATTAAAAGCTACGACCCTCCATGTAAAGTGTCCAGTGTGATGCCGGTGGACTCACAGGGGTTGTGGGTCTTCTGTTATGGTCCACCATGTCCAGTAGGGGGTAATGTTGTGACAGCTGTTCCATGGTTACTACCTTCTGGAAGCCCAAACTGGCAATGCAGTCAAGAGGCCAACGTGCATCACATCAGGGTTGTACATAAATTCCTTTGCAGTCTTGTGTTTGTCTGGTTTGTTGGTGAAGCTATGGAGAGTGTTTGTTACTGTCAATATGTGTGTGGATGAAAAAAAGCACATCAGAAGCTTCAGTTAGGAGACTAGAGCAGCAACAAGCGCCGGTTGTGGATACGATTGGGCGATGCTGGTCACTGGTCCCTGTCCTGACACGAGAACACACTTATTGTGGAAGCTCTTCATCATGTTTAGAGGACTATGGGATAAAACAACCTGCTCAGGTGAAACCTGTGGAGACACACAACGGTCAGAAGGCCTTTAACATCAAACCTATCATCTCATGGAGTCATGAATTAAGTTTAACACAAAGAGAATTACAAACCAAGAGGAAATCACGTCATTTTTTTCTGAGAATCAGCTTTGAGAAAAAAGGTAAAACCTCCCCTACTCAATCCAACCTACATGAACGTCCAGAAGGCGAGACAGCTGCCGCGCCTTGTGGAGTCTCTGACAGCTTCCTGCATTGGTGACAAATACAACAGGAAACAGGAAGTTGTTGTTTTCATCCACAAGCTTCCTGAGAGCTCGGCGAGCGGCTGGAATCACGGTACCCCCACGGAGGAGCACACCGTCCACATCAAAGAGGACACCCACCTGAGCAAAAGAGAAGAAACAGAGACAGGCAGGAAGGAGGCTGTCAGACAGGTGAAGCACAGGTGAGACACCTGAGAGACAGGTAGACACATATAAGCTGACAGGTGAGAAATTGATGGACAATTAGAAAAAAATGTGAGAGACAATAACAGCTGAAAAAGACCATCACAGGTAAGAAGCTCGTATGAGCTGACAGACAGGTGAAAACTAATGGACAACTATGGGAATAAAACCCAGCTCAGAGATACAGGTAAGGGTTGACACAACAGGTGTAAAGCTATGGTTAAAAGGCAGAAAAAAGGTCAACAACCCTAACAATAGGATGGATTTAACAAGCAAGAGTCACACAGGAGAGAAAATACCAGACATGTGAGAGCTAATAGATTAGTGAGACCTATGAGTGACTGAGACAGACAGGAGACATTCAAGATATTTGACCAGGTTTTGAGTTGTTTTAACTTATCTTTGCTCTACACCTATCCATGATTTTTCACAAGATCAACAATATTAAGAATTTTTGTCTCATTAAGAGCCAGGATCTAGAAATGAGGAAATTATTCATGATTAAAATGAATCAAAATCCTGTTGTTCTTAGATTTATGATCTAAAAATAAGTTTTTAAAGAATTTCTAAGGACTTGTACTAAAATTGTTTTCTTATTTTGTTTTCAAATGAGTCATTTCCACATATTACACTGTTTTTTTGTCACTGCAATCAAAAGTAAAAAAAATCCAAACCATTTGCTTAGAACTGGCAAAAAAAAAATACTTATTGGGCTGTATAAGATTCCATTTTTAGTAATTCTATCTAACAATTAGCATTTTTAGCTCATACGTATCCTTGTTGAATTCTTGTGTGGAACTCTTTGTTTTTTAGGTTTTGATATAAGATTTCTTGTTCAGTCAAAGTGACTTTCTGCATGGTCAGTTTTACTACTTTCTATAGTGATTTTCTTCTTAAAATTTGTGTTTATTTCCTAATTTAAGACTACCTCTCTCTGCAATGTGAAAGGCTGGTGAATAAGTTGGATATTATCAAAGGTGAGAGATCTTTGGCCATGTGAGAGGCTAAAAGACGGACAAGAATCTATGAGGGCAACTAAAGAGACAGCTAACAGAAAGTGATGAACTGACAGACAGATGAAACACTAGCTGACTGACATGTCACACAAACTTTTTGTCACAACGGTAGTGGAATTTATTCGAGCTTTGAGACAGAAAATGTGCCAATTTGCTTTTTTTTAGATTCCATTTTTATCATAATTATTAATTGTTTATTGCTGTAGTTAAACACAAAAACAAATGAAAGCTTCCCACAGAGTGGGTCAGCTGTCATAGCTGCATCACACACACATGCACACACATATGAACACACAAACACTGACCTGTCTGCTGGTGGACGCGTATCTGACCGCCTGCAGCAGAAAAGCTCGACACAACATAACGCCAGTGTGTCTCCCTGATTGCCAGCGGCCACTTTATGACCGCTCTCTTGTGACGTCACTAATAAGGGCGGGGTCATGCCAACGTCCCATTTGTCCACAATATTTGTGTTCATTAGTTCACATGAGGAACTGCAGTAGTCAGTGGTGCAGGTAGCTGTTCGCTCCTCGTTTGCCCAAAAGACCTTCGTATCTCTTCTCCATCCTAACCTCCTCCTCCTTCATCCTCATGTCTTAAGGTGGCAGCCATCAGTCCTTAGTCCTCCCCACTGATACTTCCAAATATGACTGTCTTCTGTCTTAAGCTATTTTACTCACATGAACTGTAAATCATCAAATCCCCCGTTTTTATGCTCTGTAAACTTGACATTTATGGAACAGCTTTCAACTGTCTTGAATCCAAATTTATCTCTTGAACTTTCAGAGTATCCTGGAAGGGGTGGCAGTTTTGACTGCATTTCCACTGGTGTTGCACAGAGATCTGTTCTCTGCCCCCTTCTTTTCATGCTTCGTACCAAACCTCTGACCTTCATCGTTCAATCCTACCATTTATCTTGTCAGTCATGCTGATGACACCAAACATTTATTTTTTTACACTAAAAACAGAGAAAATGTCAACACACAAGTCTTTCTGCACGAGAGACATCTTCTCTTGAGTAAAGGTGAGACATCAAATTTCAACTCAGTCTTTCTTAGTCTAGACCTTCTGTAGACTAAAGCTTCACCTTCTACTTCAGATCTTAACTTATCAACATTGTGAAAGAAAGTTTGGGTAGACATCTACAACAAGCGTAACTTTACCATCTCAGCCAATTTTGGGGATTTGTCCTCTTAGGAAGAACCAACTCTACCTTCTTGTGATCTCTTTGTCAAGAACTGCTGGTGACCCAATATGCAGGAGACCAGGCTCAGGTAGAGACTTCAACATTTAAACTTTACAAAACCCACGGAGAATCAAAGAGGTAACCAAGCAAATGACCTGACAATAAAGAACTGGAAACCAGACACTCAAAACAAGACAGCTGTGAATGACTGGCCACCTAAACCTGGTGTGACTGACAAGGGGAAAACAGCAATCAGAACATGACCAAAACCAAGAAGACAGCTGAAAAACCACTCTAAACTGACATGTTTCCTGTCAGTCTTCATTTTTAATCCCTTTTAGATCTCAGATTAAAACATCTGCTGATGGACAGTAGATTTGGGGCTTTTTGGGGGCAACATAAGGGAACAGAGGAAACCCTAATGACATCAAACGATGGTTTTGTTAAAGTATTTTGATCCAAAGATCTCTCTTTTTTATGGCAAAAAATTCTATTGAGCTCTAAAAAAATGTAGATCTTTTTCGAACTTAAATCCTGCATCCTTGCATGGTTTTGTCTGCTGTTACATTCTCCAATATCCATCAAATCCCTTATAGTTCTCCCTCCAAACCTTGACCATCCCATAATTCAGATTCCACTTTCTCCAGGTAGACTCATCTCCTCACAAGGATGGTCTTCTTTCAGGGGTTGGCTCACACAAGTTTACACCCACGTGCACACACAATGCTGCTGATTAAATGAGACTCCTCACAGGATCACATGATAACACGTGTGGCGTTCAGTCATTCATTTGCCATCACATGCTGAGGGATGCTGCCACCAATCAACCAATCAGTAATCAGCAACCACGCTGAAACCACATGATGACACCAAACATTCTCAATGTCGCACACTTGAGAAAGGGTGCACAAAACGGGACTCTACTGCTCAGAGGTAAAATATGTCTGTGAAGCAAACAATCTCCATGAATGCACTTTCATTATATAACTCAGATTTGTGACATTTTCACAACAAATTTTAGAAATGTGTTGATTGTCCAGGATGACGACCGTCAGCGAAGGCAGACCCAAGGATGCTCGGTTCCACGTTCCACCAGCAGGAGGATGAGGAGCAACCTCTGTGGAGAGGTTTCCAGAGTGTGCTGTTCTGTTTTCTTTTAGGCAGAGTAAAGCATATGGTGGTCCACACCAGCAGCTCTTCATGCCCATGAATCTTTCTGTAAAGACTCTTCAATGACCCATGTCTCAGTGGCAGAGATGCATCAGTAGTTGCAGATCACTTAAGAAAATATTCATATTTAACTTTGTATTTGATGTGTTTTTGGTGTTTTTATCACGTTCTCGTGGCTTTTTTATGATGATGGAGGGTATATTTGAAGAAAATCAAGCTCAAAACTGCATTTCTTAGTATTTCTTTATTCAAATCATTGTGAATCAGGAGCAGACGAAAAATGCATACTCAAGTGTGATGTTATTGTGTCCTCCTAAGATTGTGTGGTCAACAAAAGAAAAAATTCTGTTCAAACTGGAGAAAAACACAAAACGCACGCAGGGAGAAGGCCATTTAAATTTCTTAGACCCCAATTTGAAAATAGATCATTTCTTTAAAGCTACACAGATGTTATATGTATCTCTAGGATATTGCAGTGGTGGTATAGATCCCAAAGATATTGAAGATAAAATGAAGATATGGAGGTCCAGATGAGACGATATGAAATAAATTTATACACGCCATTTAACCGTTAAATAAAAGTATGAATAATTATTTTAAGTTGGCATTTGATAAGAAAAATTGGAAATCAATAAATAGATGTTTAAATTTATGTCATTTAAACATTAAAATGGCAATGATATATTTAAAAGGAAATTATTCAGTAAATGTGTCATTAATTATTTAAAATTGGAAATAAATAATTAAAAGAGTAATTAAATGTGTCAATATTTCATTAAAATTCATTTTAAATGATTTAAGAAAATGCTTTTATTTCATGGTTTAATGAATTTTTTCATGGTCTCGTTTGCAGCATTTCATTACGTTATCTGTCAAACTGTCCCGTCAAACTCAGAGGGTGGGGATTATCATTTTTTTTTCCCTTTGTGGAATTTTCTTCCCATACTGACATGACATTACAAATATTTAACCAAATGAGTGGATCTTTATCCTCCCTGCAGACCGATTTGAATTTGACTTTTAACCTCGGCAGCAATAAATTGCTCTACATTAGGTCATTTGATTTTCTCGATACAGTAAATAACCAGAAGACAGCTAAAATTCAGTCAGGCAAATTTAATCGTCTCAACATCCTCTATTTTGTATTTACATTGTCAAACATCTCAGTAATGAATGTGTATGCTTTCTTGGAGCAGACCATCGTTCCTCACTATCTCCTACTTTCCCGTCAACCACAAACATGACCTCAGAGCATTTTTCTTCTATTGAATGACCTTTTACATTGTCTGAAGAGTGAGTAACATTCTTCACAGGCTGACCAATAACACGTGACGGACAGACTGATTTGTTTCCAAGCACCCGATGACAGAACTGAAGTAGGTTTCAACCATCAGACCGGAAATGTTTGTCAGAATGGCTCTGATATTGTGACAGAAAACTGTAAATTTCCAAATGTAAGTTCTTGAGTCCTGACTTATTTACTGGATGTCCAGGATCTGTGAATGTCCTTTGAAAAGTGAATTTACTTTTAGAAATGATTGGTTTTGGCATAGAAAGAAATAAACAGGTTTCTGTTTCTTATTTCATTATCAGGGTGTAAGAAATAAACTGTTAAATGTTTTTTTTTAACTCCAAAGAAGCATTTCTCTCTTGTACCACTTGGCGGCAGGCACCACCTTTAAACACAGACACAACAAGACCTGATAAGTTTGCCTAATTTTCAGCAAAGTGGTTTGCATTAACTAATGCATGGAATGTGTTGAGTTTTTATTTAGTTCAGATGCAATGCTTCATGGGGGTTTCACCAACATCAACAGTTGAAAACAGTACCTCCTCCTGACTGATCTGTCCCATGAAAACAGCAACAACCCTACATTTTAGTAAGCCATGGAAATGGTGGGCTACCGACTTCTCCATAACTCTTTCCAAAATGACCTTTTGGCCACAAAACATTAACACCCAAAAAATGTTTAATGTAAAACAAGAGTCTGAGATCGACAACATCTGTCCTTGTTAACAAAAGCAAAGGATGGTCAGATAAACTACACACAGGGGGATCATGGTGTTTCTGATTAATTCTTATCAACAAAGTGTGAGGTTTTATGTCACTAAAGCTTAAGTCTATCAGGTTCAGGAAGTTGTGGCGCAACTGGATGACACTAAAATTTCCAAACCAACACAACTGCTCTGAATACACCTGAACACATTTGTAAAACAAAAACAAAAATGATGATTTATTTTGGCTAACTAACAGTTGAGGCAGAATTGATTACTGTCACCATAACTGCACAGTAACTGATACATTCAAGCACCTTTTTCTCTTCAGCCTTCCAGCAGTTCGTCCTTCCTTTTCTCTGAGAAGGTTGAGATGTTCTTCTTTGTGTTTTGTCTCTCTGAGCTTCAGCTCTACTTGTCAAGGACACGTTCTGTTTTCAGTTCTCAGGATGTGACGGGGGGACCATGTGCTGCTGAATTTTGCGTTTGAACCAAACTCTATTAGACTGAACAACCTCGTCACACAGTCTGAGAGCCCCGTGGACGCACAAATACACAAAAATGTCACTTGGTTTACAGTCTGTGGCAATACTTGAATAACAATTCATATACATAAAAAAACACTTTTAGAGAAAGAAAAAGAAATCTGCAAAATCAATACACATGGGTTTATAAAATCGATTTGTATCTTCAGTGAAAAGATTCAACATTTATCCCTGAAATCCTGGATTGATTTTCCTTTTAAGCAATTTGTTATTTTCTCTTTATTTCTGTTTATCTTTGTTGGAGTTCCTAATTGTGTTAAGACTTTTTTTTTATCACTGATAAGCCTAAAACACTACATGAAAATGTTTTAATAACAAAACTGTTCCTTAAAACAATATTTTAAATTTATTCAAATCATAATTGAATCACATTAGGAAATTTGTGAATTTGAATGGAAGGCTTTCAGGGATTTGGCAGTGGACTCAGCCTCAGATGTAACCAAAGAGTGCCGTTTAACATAATGGCACGCTTCACAAAGCTTTGCATTTATAAAAACATGTACAAACATCAGAATAGGAAAACACGAGAGTACTTATAAATAACAGGCAAATAATGATCAGATAAAGTGTATAAATCATTCAGGTGAAGACTTTAAGTTTACGTTGTTTGATGAGGGAAGATGATGGTTTCCGTCTAAACAAAAAAATAAAAACGAGCACATTATAAAAATCAAGATAAAGAGTTAAGGGAAAAATGACTTTACAAATGATGTTACAGATACAGTTTTTAAGTCCAGTTCAGTGTTTACATGTTTAAGAAAAACATAATAATCTGGACCAATGCTACTGAATATTAATTTGTGTAAAACATTTTAGAAAAACACATTGATTCAAACAGAAATAAGACCATTATCTTACCTTAATATTACTTTATCTTGCAGAGCCAATGCTTCTGTCTTCAAAGATGGTAATTTCAACCTAAAAGCTCAAGTTAAGGACAATAAACCACAGTAAAACTAACCATTAGCTACAATACAAAAAATTACAATAAACCTGACCTTCATAACAATTTTGACATGAAAGTGTACATTTAGCACAGACTCTCCTGCTGTTTTTGCATTTTATCGTACATGTGATGTAAGCAAAACGACGTCCAATTACAAGCCTGCTTCTACCATGTGAGGTCAATTACAAAGGGGCTAAAGGTGAACCACATGGAGGGATGTGTGTTGTCTTCACTAAATATATTACCCTTTTTCACAGCACTTTAAACAATACTTGAATAAATTAATACAGCACTTAATTAACCATGAAGAACAAAATAGTTTTAAAGTCCCAAAATGCCAGGTTTTTATGTTTGAAACTGCTATGTCAAAAACATGTTTTTACTTAGTAAAAGTCATAGTAAGAAAATAAAAGTTTCTCTGTTAATAGGGATTTTTATTTATAGTTTTAAACGCCAAATTGATATTATATATCTAAATGGTATCAATTTAAGTAAAAGAATTGGACTGTATTGTAGCGCTACAAAGATAGTTGAATCTTTTATGTATTGATTCGGGGACCATGAATCGAGATGCACACTGAATCGTGTGAGAGGAAAAGATATACAACACTAACGTTTACCCAAAGCAGAGAAAGTTTCAAGAAACCATTACATGTGGAGTTTTGAAAGGATACCACCCTGAGGCCTCTCTCAATGGGGTCAGTCAGCAGCAAGCCTCTTGGAGCATAGATCTTCTCATTCTGGTCTTTAATATACCTGTCAATCTTCTTTAACACCTGTTTATGAAATAACGGATTATAGAATGAAAAAAGAGAGAATTGAAAATCAAAATACCAAATGGTTTCACTGTCCTACCTTCTCATAGTGTGTCTCCATGCAGAGGAAGACAGTGTAGGCAGTTAGACAAGCCAGGCATCCTTCCATATACGAGCTTCCCCCAAGTTTCTCTGCTTCAGCATACAGGTTGTTTAAAGTCTGGATGGTCTCCTCAAATTGCTGCTTATCGAGCTAAAACCACAAGAAACGTGTTTACACGTTTGTTTCCAAACGACACGCCTTAGAAAGATGGCAAAAAAGGGGACACACCCTCGACTCCAGTTCGGATGGAAATTTGGTCTGGAACTTGCATATTGTTCCCGAGCTGTAATCTCTCTGAATAAAGACCTTGGAGGACACAGCTGGCCGCTGGAAGTCCTGTAAGCTGTGTGTCTGAGAAGGAAAACATAGAAACGTAGGAGAAAAGTGAAGACTGGAAGACGGCATATCGTCGGAAAATGCCATTTTCTGAACACAATATACACAAAAACATAAAATACAATGTGTTATATCAGCAAAAACCAAATAAAACGAACACTCATACATATTGGAGTGTATTATCTTCACATATCAAATGGTAAGCACTATTTATGCTAAAACGCAGTACGCTAATAACATGTTTGTTAGCTAACCGTTGTTGACTATCCAGCGCTTAAAACACAGACAATATTTAAGCCGATATTTTTCCAAATCCACAATTAGTAGTAAAAAGTTTATATATTTCACTCAAACATCGTGATTTTAAAACGGTTTAAAACCCTTTCCACCAACCTCAGCCATGGCAGACGTTTAATCAGCGGCTGTTAGCCGTCGGCAGCACAGCTTCCGGTACAACACTTCGCAATAAAAGCACACAGAATAAGGCCCAGTCATTGACTGTATACAGAGATGTTCTCATTGAGTGTCAATGGACCTTATCAGTCAATGGGTCAAATTAGGTGTACATTTGCTTGAACAGGATTTCTACTCTACAGTTAAAATCAGGAATTTTGTTTAGATCAAAACAGTATGAACAGACAATAAACACACTGTCTTGTCAAGCAAAAGTGCATACATTTTCAAGGGTAAAAAGAAAACTGGATTTATAGTCTAACTGTTAAAACTAAATAATCTGTGGTCTAATGTTTTGATTTTTAAAAGCATAATATAAAAAAAAAACATAAAGTTAAAATGAGTTTTTTTTAAACATGTTATAACCACCACCTGTCATTATGATTTTTTTTCTTGGACATTTTCTAAAATGTTACATCCGTGTTGACAGACTGGAGAATAAAGTGGGCCAAAAAAGTATTTGGTGGTCCCACTTACATATACGAGTGAGGTCTTTATATTAATTATGGATACACTTCAACAAAAAGACAGAATGTAAAAAAAAAAAAAATTAAATAAATCCAGAAATAAAATTTTGTGATTTACACTTTTTAGATGTCATTTACAATAAATAGTCTGTTGTTTTTTGTCTTCGCTGTCCCTACATGACACACCACTGTACAATGTACCAACAGTTAGGTTGGTTTTCACCATCAGTCAGAGTCAGGTATCATTATTTACTGTTTATTTCCAAATGCTCTCTTTTTAATTTCCTCCCATATTTAAAGCAGTATTTAGTCCCATCCAATTCACAACACAACCTCCATCACACCGATCAAATGTATTTTCTTGTGCCCAGATTATTAGGAAAATACACCTTTGGCATTCGAGCCCCCAGCAAATGGAAAAACCTTCCCTCCTCAGTACATTCATTTACATCCTTAGCATTATTTAAGAGAGCTCTGTTATTACATTTAGGAGATATTTGCACTTGTTTTCATCAAGATTTAAGGCATAAGGTGTTGTCTTTTTCAAAAATGTCCATATCCATGTTCAGTGCTTTGACTGAACTTGTTTTGTAAATGCATTTTGATGAGGGGTGAAAGTTGAGAGCTGTTATGTATGTGTGTGCGCATGTGAATATGGATGTGAGTTTCGGCTTTATACTTATTTGTATCTCAACTTCTTTGTTTAGAAATTACACTATACTCTGTCTTTTTTCTGTTGTTTCTGCTTAAAGAGGAACCCCTCAATAACAAGATCTCAAGGGGCTGATTTTCCCATTGTTTAGAAACGTTAAATAATAACCTTAACATAACCCTGTTTGAACTGCTTATCTGTTAAAAAAACCCACCTGTTTACACCCTTCAGTCAGACTGCAAACCTCTATCATTGCCATGACCAAAGAGCTGTCAAAGGACACCTGTGGCAAGATTGTTCAGATTTGTGAGAAGACCGTTTGAACAGCTATTAGAAAATGGTAGAAACATCACCCAGGCAAAGAAGGGATTGTTACATGAAAAGCATTTTAAGGTTGTGGAGTGACCTCGCCTGTCTGTGGACCTCAATCCAACAGAATCTGTGGAGGGAGCTGAAAGTCTATGTAGCCTAGCAACAGCCCCAAAGCAATCCAGGTCTTAAGATATGCACAGAATGGGCCAAAAAAAAAAAAAAAAAAAAAAAAAAAAAAAAAGAGCATCTACAATGTTTGCAAACTTTGTGAAAACCCATGAGAAATATTTGCCCTGTCATTGAAAACCAAAGTAAGATTACTTTTTGTTTTCATTGAATCCTTTAGTTCATTGGGACATTTACCATGCCACAATATATGTTTAATCTTGAAACTTTTGGATATGGTTTAATTTTTAGTCTAAAAATAACTTGTTCTAGTGGCACTATATTGAATAAAAGCTGTGCAATGTTTTTATATTTATAAAATGTAGTTTACATTCTATATTTGAAGGCATGTACAACTGCTTAAGCCACTTTTGTATAGAAAAACACTGCAAGAATAGATTTTTTTTTCTGAATTGTGGCAGTTAGTACATTATAAGATTGAGAAATGAACCCCCCCACTTCCAACAGTAGGCTACACATCCAGCCATAATATAACAGGCCCTTCATAAATGACGATTAAGATGATCACGAAAAAAAACCAAGACAAAGGACTACCGCTGTTGAAAGACTTTATTCAACTCTGCGATTTAACTCAAATCAGGTCTGGTTTACTGATTTTTAGTCAAAAAGGCCGAAGCCCATGTCCTCATCGGACTCCTCAGACTCCTCCTTAACCTCCTCCTTGGCAGCTGGAGCAGCAGCAGCAGTTTCTGCAGCTGCTGCTGCTGGTGCTGCGACAGCAGCAAAAGCAGATGGATCTGCCAGGAAGGCTTTGACCTGCAGATACAAAAATGTCATGTTAGTTTCACTCCAGACTACAGCAGCAGATTGATTTCTAATCCAATTACATCCAAAAGGTCAACTCAAGCATCTTTGCATTAAACACACCTTCTCAGCTTGAGGGAAAGTGTAGTCCGTCTCCACAGCAACTGCCAGGACTCTCTTATAGCCATTGATGACAGAGTGGGGAATGGAGGCCAGAGTGGGATAGCCAATTTCCAGACACACACTAGCAATGTTCCTCACACCCTAAAGATAAAAGTTTAGTAAAATTAGCAAACCACAATCCAGACTTAAAATGGTTCTTGATTCAGAGATCTAAAGGAAGCGGATCTCACCTCCAAAAACTTGGCCTGAAGGGAAGCCTCAGTAATGTCGAGGACCTCAGGGCTGTAGACACTGCCATTGTCATACACCTGCTGGATGATGAGTCCGAAGGAGAAGGGCGAAATGTTCAACATGTTGAGCAGAGTCGCCTCGCTGGCACCAACCTTGTCACCAGTCTTGATCAGACCGACATCACTCTAAAAAGAAGAGAAACATGAGAATTATGCTTATTTCACTTTTATTAATGATGATCAGCATCTTCTCCAGCCACTCAATATCCAAACTCACCAAGATTTCAATGGTTCCCCTTGAGATCTTGGTGGTGATTCCCAAAGCCTGGAAGAAGGAGGTCTTCTCGGGACCCAGTCCAGTATTTTGGGCTGGCACAGTGACATCACATGGGGCAATGGCTCCAGCTCGAGCTGCTGCAGGCACCTGAGACAAACCACAGAAGCTGATTACAACAGAAACATAACGTGCTTACAGTACAGGATTAGAAAAAGACTGATATTCAAACCTCAAATTTCAGTTTGTGTCTGAAACCATACGACCCTGGCAGTCACAAAGATCATGACAGGGATAGCGAGGCAACAGCTTACTGTTTGCAGGGGGAACGACAACACAGTACTGCACAGCTGCATTGTAACCTATCCTGCACAAATTCTTATTTTCATCCAGCAGCTAGTTATTTATCCTGTATTTGCTACAAATGTCAACTAAGAGTACACTAAAAGTTGAAGTCATGAACCACAGAAAACAGTTTTGAACACAGATCAAACATATTTACTTTTAATTTAAAATCTAAATAGATTCCATACAGATAAAGAACTCAATCACTTAATATCTGATTTAAACCATATTTTGCACACAGGACACATTTACCTTATTTGCAAGCAGCATGTCCCTGACTTCGGTCAGATCCTCCTTGGTGAAGACAAAGCCCACATTGCCTTTAATGTGGGGCAGAAGTCTGTCAAATCACAGAATTAAACTGTAAATAACACTATATGTAGATTAGTTTAAATAAAGTGGTGTCTGAGAACTTGCGTCCCTAACTGTCTGAGATCTAGACAGGCAGGGATAGCTGTAAACATGTTATTTTCAGCAGGGGGAACGACAATGCAGCACCACACAAGCTGCACAGTAGATATCCTGCTAGACTTCATAAAAATCTCAGAAAAAAGAAAAACTCACTTCTCCAAAGCAGGGTTGTTCTCCAGGTGTCCACGGATGGCTTTCCGCATCATGGTGTTTTTACCCATCAGAACCACAGCTTTGCCTCGCAGAGACAGACGGATGGTCTGCATCTGCTTGGAGCCCACATTGTCTGCTCCCACGATAAAGCATTTTGGATAATCATCCAGAAGTTGCTACAGACGGGCAAATTTACACAAAGACGTAATTAATACTGAACATTATCTTTACAAAAGAAACAATTTCCCCAGAACAGCTCTAGACTTGTGAGCATCATTTAAAGACCAATTCCAATGAAAATGGGGTCTTTGGTGTTTTTAACATGCTGAGTTGGACTCAAAATGTTGCTATGAAATTTGCTATGAAAGTATTTTGCTGATTTCAAAACAAATTGTGCTGCGTTTCCTCCTTGTCCTATCAAGAGTCAAACATTTATTGCACTTCTATGTTGGTGTTTGATTGTAGCAAAAAAAATTCTTCACTTTATTTTGTGGTGAATAATTTCTTAACTTTCTGCATATCTGTTAATTCTGTAAATATTGTAAAACAAGTAAAGCTGCACAACACTAGACTAAAAGGTAAACTTGTAACGGAACGTTGAAAATGAAGACAGAAAAGCAATCTGCAGTAATTTCGACTTACGATGATTTTCATAAAATAGTTGGACTTCCACGTGGCCCTGTCTTCCCTGGGCATCTTGGCAGTGCTACCAGGGATTGCCGAAGAACTGGTTTAAAGACAAGGTGAACTCTACAAAACGACAAAAAGGAAAAACACTCAAAAGACGGCTTTAAATTGAGCGGAACGCGGATTTAATTAAAATAGAGCAATCGCTATGCTAATACTAATGTTAGCATTAGCATAGCAGGCCTCGTTCGACTAAACACAGTCATGTTACAGTTAAAGCAAATAAATGCTTCGATTTAATGGATTTGGATTTCGTATTGTTGATTTGGGTCATTTTATTTTTAGTTAAAAACGGGTAAATTTGACTTTTTCTGGTTTTACTAAACATCATGTGGGCAGCTTACCGCGTACGAGGGCCGCGTGAAAGAAAGAGGAAGGGGAAGGTTGGCTGGAGAATATATCATAAGAATCTGGCCAATCACGTCACAGGATGGGGCAGGTCCTTCACGGCTATTGGCCAATATTTACGTCATTTGCTTAAGAGAAGACTAGCGGAGACGTTAATTTTTTTAAAAAAAAGTAGAACTGTCTGCGTTTTTTCCTCACCTTTTTTTAAATTATGTAAATAAAAAATGTAATGTTTTAATAATAATAAGTTTTAAAACAACTTTGGACTGAAAGTGACTTCATCGAGAACTCCTTACCGGCTGACCCCCCTCAAAAAAAAAAAAAAACTTTATTAACAAAGCTAAATTTCTATCCTTACCAGTGGGTGTTGGTGGAGGTGTTTGGCGTGTGACCGGAATAATCTAAACGGAGAAAAAAGTAGACGGTCCTCTCATGGTTGTCTTTTGAGGGGATAGCTGTGTACTTTCGTCTTTATTTAGTTTCTTTTATGTGTTTATGTTTAAGAAGCGATGGTACAGTCTTATATTCAGCTTCCGTCAGAAGTCTGGAACCATGTTTTTTCCTTTTTGTCTGTGTCGGACAAGTTTAGCGTCAGGACAACGTGCAAGTACTTCAAAAAACTAATCGACCACTGGTCTCTCTGGAAGGGCTGGAGCGTCGTTTTGAGTTGTAGGAACGGGACATACAGCGACCATTTTTGGGCCACTCTTCGTCGCAGACATGTAACCAGCGTGGTGATGAGGAGCAGCATGGCAAAGCACTGGAGTCAGCTCACACAGGGTCTTCCTGGGGTCAGCACCGTTGTCCTGGAGGAAACCCCGGAGACCACCTTGCGTTTCTTGAAGAGGCTTCCCCACGTGAAACGCGTGGCTGTCAGAAGCAATTTTTTGTGGTGTGACCCAAATTTAGGGGCTTTTGCGCGGCAGCTGACCCACCTCAGCTTGTGTGGCGTTAGACTCCCATCAGATGAAGTCATGGCTGCACTGACCCAGTTTACTAACCTCATGTCGTTGGATTGTCATCTAGAACCCATTGGACCACCGACTTCACTCTTCCAAGTCTTACTTGACGGGCTGCCCAAACTGAAGCGCCTCTCTGTGTCCTGTAAGAAGATGCTGCGTTGTCATGGCAACCCTGAAGCAGGCTCCGGAGCTGCAGCCTTATCCAGTTTGGAGCTTGTCAACTGTGTTCATTATTCATTACCAATAAACATAAGAAGGCTGCTTCCCTGCCTGCACAGTTTCTCAGTTTACTATGAAAGCCCCCCCACGATGAGTGAACTGTCCATGGTTATACCATGTGACTCTTCCCTGAAATCATGCCTGCTTTACCTCTCCCAGCTGTCCAGTCTGGCCATAATCAAGGGCCCTGCAGTTAACACATACGCCTCTTCCATCCCGGCCACAGTGACCAGTCTCACACTTCGTGACCCAGGACTGTCAGCAGGAGACATGGCGGCAGTGGCAGCACAGGTGCCAAACCTTCTCCACCTCCACATTGACCCCTGGCCTTCGCATTTGGGAGCTCACACCTCTAAGATCCCACAGCTTTTCCCAAAGCTGAAAAGTCTTAAGGTTCGCCACGAGCACGTGCCAGAGGAGGACTTTTTGCAACTTCACCAGCTGCAGGACCTAGAACACTTGGAGATTCTGGACAGCCGTCCACATCTCTGTCATCTTATTGGGAAGCTTCGACAGATCACAAATAATAGACTTCAAATTTCCACTTCACCTTTCCCAAGAGATGTGCTTTGCTGTGATTGTACTCAGTAGTCAATGACATACTGATACAGTTAGTCTGTAGAGGCTGTTCTGCCAATAAAAAACTGTTCTGATGAAGTCCAATACTTTTTATTTTCCATTTTGAACTCTTTCATGTTACTGCAGAACATTGGGTTATGTGAAGCTAAGATGCAAACTTCAGTCTTCTGCTAATATTGAAGTGAAACTAACATTCACAACTGACTTATAAAGACAAAAAGTTACAGTTAAGATTTATTCTAATCTTAAATGCTTTTTGTCTCCTGTATATTTTGTGTTGAGAACAAGTTTAAACCCCCCACCCCCCAGCTATGCATTTATCTCATGTTCAAGTACTGTACATTTAGGGTGATTTTCTTCAGAAATATGGTTTGTCTTAAAAGAAAAACAAGCATGAAATAAACACTCAGTTTTATTTGTAGACGTTTGCCAGTCAGAACTCACAAATGCTTCCACCCCACTCACACAGAGGTGCACAAATAAACGACTCCTGAGATCATTTTAATAGTAAGAGATAACATGAATAAGTCTCAGTTTACAAAGCAATGTTCACATCATTTGCAGTCAAATAATAATAAAAAAAAAAACTTTAATTCTTTAGTTAAAAGGATTTCTGGCAGAAGTGAGAATTTTAAGGCAGTTTATTGTGAAATAAATGGAAAAAAACATGACCCCCCTCTGGACTTTAGTGTGTAAAAACCTCCTTATGTGGCTCCTCCTGTTACAGTGTGCGGTTCTGAGTTAGAATGCAACAAAAGCAGGTGAAGTCTCCCAGTGGAACACAGAAAAGGTAGAGAACTCAACAGTGTGTAAGACATCATTGCATTGAGACATTTGGCACAAGAAAAGAGTGAACATCTTTAACATTGATTCATTGCTAATAAAAAAAAAAAAATCACATATTTTCAAAATGCGCTTAATGAATACTTGCTTTTATTTATTTTATTTGCTTTACGCCCCAGATTTCCAGATCACCTTGAATCCTGATAAGCAAAGATTACTGTCTCACTTTTATCAGTAAAATGTGAATTCTTTGATCGCCGGGGTCACAGTTGTGAGTGAATGCTACAAAGACCACATGCCGTTTGTGTTAAAAGAATTGAGAGTAAACCTCTGTCACAGTAAGCTACATGCTAACAGAGCCAGCTCTTTGCATATCACTATGAGCTCCAAAAGCTCAAAAATCAATCGGAACGGACAAAACACAGTTCTGTCCCCTCATCAAAGATAATACAGACGTATGAACTGATTGTAGCGGCGACCGGCAGCTGGTGCTGAACAAACTCAGAAAAAAGAAAAAAAGAAATCTGCATGCTCCAAAATAAAATACACAACTTTAATCAGTTTTATATTTAACAAGCTATGTTAATCAGATTTAGTTAATGCAGTTATATATGCTTACAAGTGGCAACAATTAAAAATGTTGGCAATAAGAGAAGATACAATAGAATCCTCTGAAGCCAAGTACAGCAGTAAAATCTCAGTTTTCCTAAAAGTTTGGGTTTGGCAAATATTTTTTAGTAAACTCCAACAGCAATTTTAAAAATTATTTGTATTTATATTCATATATTTAAATTAATCTGAGTGGATAAATATTGTTAAGCCAAGTTTCCACACTAAGATAAAACTTTAAACTTGTTTTTTCTGTTTAACCTCCACATGTAAATGAGTAAGAAATACGCACAAAGGGTGGACAATTTATGCTGAAGTGACAAACTATGTGTTTGCTCTCATAAGAAATCTGTAGAAAAATAACTCACCGACACCAACTTATAAAATATATTTAAAGACGGCCTCATCAAGAGACCCACCGTCCGAGCGTGCACAGAGTTTGAAGGAGTTTTTCAAAGAAGGTCTTTGTGTTATCATTTTTCTAAAGCTTGAAAAATACTTTTTTCCTCCTGAATACTCAATGGCCAAAGCGCATCGTATTTATTTAAAATCGGGCTAAGCTAGCGCTCACTTTCCATGCAATCAAGCTCAGATCTACATCAAACTATGTCACCATAGGTGATTCATCAATTTTGACCCTGCATTGAGGGAGTTGAATAAATTACTTATTTTGACCTGTGTATGTACAAGGGAAAATGTTTTTTCTACTTCCTGTTGCACACCAGAAATAGTCTAAACAGAAATATCTTTGGGTTCTATTTAAAAATGTCTTGTAAAAGTGTAAAAGGTCAACAGAAGTAGTCTGCTCAGGATCATTGCTGATAAATAGACCCCTGTCACGCTTGATGTGATTAAAATGTGTCAAAAAAGCTGCTAAGCCACAGGTGTATTCAGACTCATGTGTGTTTGTCCGAACGGCAGACGTGCGCTCTAACTGAAGAGTTTAACGAAGCAGCTGTGGCAGTACGGCTTGTCGTTCTGCTCTTTGAAGGTGCCCTTGTTGAGCTGTTTGAGGCAAAAAGCGCACACAAAGTGCTCGGGGTGGAACTTCTTGCCCATGGCTGTGATGCAGCGGCCGGTGATGGGTTTTTGGCAGCCAGAGCACAGCGAGCCGCGCCGCTCGTGGTAATGAGACTCGCAGTACGGCTGTCCGTCGTGGTCGAAAAAGCTGCCGTTTATGAACGGCGTGAAGCATTCCTGTAAAAACAGAACAAAGAGTGACCGTGGGCTTCCACACAGTCTGCAAAGAGGATTTAAAAGGGATGACTCACCCTGCAGACGAAGCACTCGGGGTGCCAGAGTGAGTTGAGGGCAGAAATGTAGTTCTCAAGGATTGCACGAGTGCAGCCGCCACATTTAGGGGCAAACATGTCGAAGTAGTCCTTTCTGCAGAAAGCTTTTCCATCTTTTTCATGAAAGCCTGAAATTAGAAAGACATTATTCGTTTCCATTCTACTTATTAGTCTGCTTTAGCACATGCTGTAGTGTGTGTATGGTACCTTCGGGCCCAAAAAAAGATCCACACTGAGCACAAAAGAAGTGCTCTGGATGCCAAGTCTTGTCCAAAGCAGTGACGACTTTCTGTGAAGAAAAAAAGCAAAAAGTCACAATTTCAGGGCATACTATTAAAATGAAAAGCCTTTTTTTATTTTAAAGACCCAATTCGTTAAAACTAATATTTTTCATGTTTTTAACATGTTCTGGTGGCCTTTTTTCATGACATATATAAAGAAAGCTAAGGTTAAAATTGGATTTCTGAGTATTAATTTACTCAAATTGTTGTAAACAGGAGTAGATGAAAAAATGCCATTTGAAAAACAGTCTATTTGGTATGTAGAAAATACAATGAGTGGGCCACTCCACAAGCTGATGCTTCCACTTCTAAACAAATAAATCCATGTATGGCTTTTGGCTCAAAACTGTACGGCTGGATAGCTCCAACATTTGCTCGCCATTTTTGTTTCTCCAGTAATGTTAGTTTGGGGAGGCTGTAAGCTAGAGGGGGAACGTGTCAACAGAGAGCTCTGTTTTCTTCAAACCACTTCTAAAAAGTCTTCAGAGGTTGTGTTAGCAGATTTGTACAACTAAGAACTCCAGTTTGTTACAGGGTGGAGGCCATTCCCAGCTTTGCCATCAGTAGGTGCAAAACATCCTAAAATAACATAAGCATTCATACTCACAGCATATACACACAGATAATATTTGCACAGCTCTCAACAATTACCATTAAATATGAACCAAATAATTATCATAAGTAGAAGTTGCTTTGTCTACTTCCATAAATGTTTCCTTTAAAGAGAAAATCCTTTTTCCCTGACGCAAAGATTTTCTTCCCCCAATAATCCAAATGTCTATGAATAAATAAATACATACGATTATCTGGCAGTGTGTTTGTGTGTGGGCATTACTCACATCCAGTATGGGTCCATTACAGTAGTGGCAGCGTGGCGAGAACAGGCTGTGGTAGTCGTTTTCGCAGTATGGCTGCCCGTCACGCTCAAAGAAGTTTCTGGAGCCTATCTCCTCCTGACAGTGGGTGCAGACAAAGTGCTCGGGGTGCCATGTTCTGCCCATGGCTGTCACCACCTGGTGTGGGGAGACACAGTGCATTAAAATGAAATGAGCCTCAGCACAACGTACACCGTGACCCAAAGCACAAGTCTGAATTTTTCCTCAATTTGATCAAAATTTAGATGGAATGTCTGCTCTAAAAACAGTAAAACAAAACAAAAACAAAAACAAAACACATGCTTTAGTGTTTTATTGTTCTAAAAATGTGGAACAGCTTTTTCTGTTTTAGTGATCTGGATCTTTAGTGATCTGGATTTTTAATGATCTCGATCTTTAGTGATCTAGATCTTTTATTTTTTAGGAATATGTTTCTCTTTTAGACTGAGATCTTCTGATCCTGTTGTCAGATGTTTGAGACACACAGAAAAATGTTTCAGTAAAAAAAAAAAAAAAAGCTTACAGTCCAAATGCACAACAATCACAAAAGCAACTTGTCTTGTTCTGATGTCAACACAATTCTGGGATAAACCATCATTGTAGAGACAAAGAGTTCTTGTTTTGATATTTAGGGCTTCATTTTTCAAACCCAAAACCCTCAGACTGGGTAACAACCATCAGAGTTCTTCATCATTACCTGTCCAGCAATCGGTTTATTGCAGGCACCACAGACACCTTTAGCCACAGTCTGGACTCCCAGTCTGTTGAGGTCGGACTGCAGGCTTCCCAGCATGTTGTCCAGCTTGTTTGCCGGTTTTGCTGGAACGTTGGACGAGGTCTTTCCTTGTGACTGGATCTGACAGGAACAGAGAGTGGTTTACTTTAAGGATTTAAGCATTTGCTTGGTTTGGAATCAAAAATTTCGA
This sequence comes from Oryzias celebensis, assembly GCA_014656515.1. NCBI lineage: Eukaryota > Metazoa > Chordata > Actinopteri > Beloniformes > Adrianichthyidae > Oryzias > Oryzias celebensis. The sequence goes on from BNCR01000005.1 coordinate 13,590,780, forward strand.
CCCGACAAAGTGAGATAATGTGAGCCTGCTATAAGTTGCTCGTATTATGTTCCTTTTAAGCCAAAAAGTGTGACTCTGGTGTGATGAAGCTGAGATCGACACTTTGTCCTAAGCACATAAACACAAGCTTCCTCAGATGGGGAGGCTATTGGATCTTCACGACTCCTGCATTCCTTGCAGGAGAAAAATAGCATCTCTGCTCTATATATCCTCTGTAGCACTTTGCACATACCCCACTCATCCAAACGGCCTCGCTAGAATAAACAGGTACTAATCTTTCCTTGTGTACTCGCCCTCATCACGTAGCCTCAATAACATTATGCTTTATGAAAAAAGAAGCTTTTAGCTTCAACAAGTGGTGATACCTGTTTGAAGAAGTTATAAATATGGCGGTAACTGTGCTGTCAGGTGGCAGATTGGGTTTCTGTTGCACCGCAGGCCTAACATTCCCCTGGATGGCAGGACACTTAGTGTAACAAGAACTAAGGCTTTGCTTTTCCCTAAGCTGCTCAATTCTCCCATCCAGTTCCTGCTGCCATCACAAGTCAGAATTAGAAAGGAGAGTCAGTGTCTCCAGCATTAATGTCAGTGCCCCTCGTAAGCTGGACTGACATCAGTGAACGCCTGAAGCCTTTAAAGACCAAAGACGCCCTCAGAACCTTAAAAGTGTGGCCCCCGCATGCCACGGAGAAACAAACTTTATGACGCCAGTTCAAGTTAAAGTGTGAAAAGGGAGGCGGCTGACAGGCAGTGAGGAGCCTTAGAGACGAACAGAGATGAAGGAAGGTGATCCATGCCTGCATTGGTGGGAAGACGGGGTCACAATCTGTCTGACAGGACACTGATACGAGGACTTTAGGAGGTGGGGGCGGTGTGAGCGGCTTGGGCGGGGGGCTAGGTGATGGAGCTGGCTGGAAAGGGGGAGGTGTAGGATCCCTGGGTGGGGGGGGAGTGGGCTCCTTAGGGGGCGGAGGGGTGGGTTCTCGTGGAGGAGGTGGTGTTGGAGGTGGAGGAGGTAGCGGCGGAGGTGTCTGCTTGACCGGGGGTGGCTTTTTGGGTGCTGGGGGAGACTGGCGGAGGACTTTTCTCTGGGGGGCAGGTGATTCGGGAGGGATGATGATCTGGCAGGAAGAAGGAAACAGCGGAGAAAGGAGCAAACAGACGGACAGATGGAGCACAAAAACAGAGGAGACATGAGAGAAACCGAAGCTGATACAACTACTAAGATGGACTAAAGCAGAAACTATTTTAATGCACTGCGGCAATGAAAATTTTATGCTTGGTAATTACTCAAAGCCATCAATGAAATATTTATTGTCCAACTTGGTTCAGGACGGTCCTGCAACAGTCCTCTACCTTATCCACAGAGGGTTGACTCCCCTCCTCTCGTGTTCGCTGGGGGTTGGACATAACGATGACGCCCTCTGTCAGCCAGTCGTCCGGCTGTTGTTTGCGCCTGCGCTCCACTCGCCCAATCCCCAGCTTTCCCTGGAGCTCCTCAATGAGCCGGTCTTGAGAGTTGCTTTTATTCACAAGGATTGGTCCCATTTTGCGCCTCAACAATCCCTCCCTGAACATTGGGTGCACATTAGATGTCTCCTTGGTGCGGCGGATTACTGACTTGAGCTGGAGAGCGGATGATATGGACATGTGGGACTAACAATGTGTCACTTTTTGAAAGAAAAAAAATCCAAGTTTGCATTCCCAAGCAGGATGAGTCCAATACCAGATATCTCATTCAAGAGCAAAAAACTCAGGAACCAGCGGCCAAACAGGAGTTAAAAAAAAGACAACACACTCGCATGCAATAGTGCCTTCCTGTTTCAATCAGGCCTTACTCTAGTAGTTCTTTCACAGAAAGATGAGCCCACTGTCCGGGATAATCCATCCTGGATTTTCCACTAAAAATCTTTAGGATAACAACAACCATGAAGCAAAGAAAACCAAACACATAGCAGAGTCTCCAGATTCTGAAGTGTTACAGCTTTCAAGACCCACTCTACAGAAAAATGAGTTTTTGGTGCTTTTAAGATGTTCTGGTGGCATTTTCCCTGATGATGAAGAACATATATTAAGAAAATTAAGTCAAAATGAGTATTTTGGAGTGTTTCTTTAGATGAAAATAAATGCTTTTTGAAAAAGACTGTAGTTGTGGTATAGAAAATACGTTGTGAGGGCCACAACATCACTGATGCATCCACTTGCAAACAAATAAATCAATGTATGTCTTTGTTTTTCTTATCTGAAGCTTGCATCTGGCTCAAAATTGCACAACTGGATGGCTCTGATGTTGCTCGCCATTTTTGTTGCACTGCTAATGTTAGCTTGGGGTTTTGAGGGGCTGGTTGATAGTGGGGGGGTGTTTAAACAGATGGGTGAAGGGAAATGAGGGCGGGCTTGCTCTGTACCAACAGTTCCCCCCACAACTACTGATGCTTTGCAAAAACTTGTCCTAGAAAATGAAAATAAAATTTGGCTAAAAATCGAATACTCATCATAAAACAACCACTGGAAACACTTTTAAAATAGATCAAAAGATGATCCGAGCGGAACTTTAAAGTCATCAAGAATCTGCTCAGAATGAACTCATCCATGTTTGTGTCACTAACACAATGTTGTAGAAGTTTCATGAGATAGCAGTGTAAAGTCAGACCACAACAGTGGAACCATCGGTCACATGGATGTTGGTTACTGTAATTCATGTAGTGCATGTAATCAGTTACTTGCAGAAACAAATGGCATATTCTTCTATTGCTAGTGCTTTTCTACCACAATCAAGGCCCAAAGCACTTTAGAGTCACAATCCCATTCAACCATGCACACTGATGGCATGACAACAATCTGTTACCACCAAGAGCAATTTGGCGTTCAGTATTTTGCCCAAGTAGACAAGGCGCCAGTCATTGACTGCTACCACTCCAGACTTTTATTTCTTTTTTTTGACTTTAAACCTTGCAACAATTCATGCTGGACACCTCAAGACAAAAAAGACCACATTTCAATGCTCAATGCTCTTCCAAAGGCCATGCCACAGCAAAGCAAAAGATTAAAGGCCATCAATGGTATGAAAACTTCATTTGTTTTGCCACTGAAACTAGATCTACAGTCAGAACAAGTCTCCTCTCACACAGAAATGTCAAATTTGATTGTATGGATGCAGACTACGAATAAAAAACTGAAGAATAGAAAAAAAAAAAAAAGGCAGGCAGCGACATGAGCCGACAATCTTTCAGCAAAGCTTTCAACATCAACCACAAATGTTCTCTGCAGGGAAACTTCTCCCTGCAGCGATTCACAAAACTGCAAGATGATTTGACATGCACCCCACCGTAAAGAATGAGGAATCTCTCTGCAGTTCAACGCACAGCTATTTCTGAGCTTCTTCAATATTTGCAGACACTCGCCCAAAATAAGCTTACATGTGTGCTTAGACCATAACATTTATGTGATTCGGTCACTCTGACAAAGAGAGCGTTTGGCCACATGCTCAAATATTTGGCAGTGCAAAATTATCTTTAGGTTATTTTTATGGCAGCTTATTTTGGGAGAGTCGGTTGCCTACTTGACCGGAAGCAGAAAGTCGCTCTACGGCAGATGGCTGCTGTAGGGGCAGATCCAGCGTTGCGTCTGGTGTCCCGGGGCAGCTGGAGGGGGTAAAACACTCATCCATCCAGCTGGACTCGGTCATGGGGGTAAGGGTTTCCTCTCTGCTGAAGTCATCTTCCTCCCAGGCAGATGGCTGGTTTTCAGTCAGGCGAGCTGATTCTGGAGCCAAGACCTTCTCTAAAGCATCATCCAGCAGAGGCTCCCGGCACGGCCATGTTAAATCCAGCGCATCGCCTCCTTGGTTCACAGGAGAATAGGGCTTGTTTGATGGTGCAGCAGCGGATGAAACTGGTGAGGCTCGGGGACTACTGGTGCCCAGATCTGTAAATGTTTTTCTAATGACCAAAGCGGGACTCTTGGCAACCACAGTTTCATTCTTTGGAACTGTTACTGGACTAGAAAGCCTCGGAAGTGCTAACGGAGAAGAAGTCCTGAGCACCGGTTCAGGAGCAGAGGTTTTCAGTTCAGTTACAGAACTTCTTGATATTGTCAATGGACTTGCAGATTTACGAGTCATGTCAGGACTAGCGATCTTTGAGGTCACAACAGATAGAAGCGTCAGAGGAGACGCACTTCTTAAAATTGGGCTGGACAACCGGGGAACAGTTATGGGACTAGCTGCCTTTGGCATTGCTTTTACAGCAGTGGGCGCTGTCACCTGTCTGTCACTCACTGTGCCTGTGTGTGGGCTACTGACACCTTTAGGGACTGGGCTTTCAGATATTACTTCAGGATGGGAACTCTTGGCTCTAAGAACAGGAGAAGACATTTTTGATTCAGTAATTGGACTACTGGAAACAATCGGACTAGAGCTTCGGGCATTAGCAGAAACTTTAGTTATGAAATGCGATGAGGGGAAGTCACTTGGAGTCTGAGGTTTCAAAGAACAGGAAACACCGGAGCTCTCCACATATGAGAACTCAGACATGGCTTTGCCACCCCCATCTCTCTGCTGGCTCTTAGATGATGTAGTGATTACAGTGGATCCCGCTAAAGATGTAGGAGGTGAACAACCATCTTCATCTATGTGTAGTTCCAAAGGAACTGGTGTGGTGGAGAGGGGAGTGTAATCTGAAGGCAAAGGAGTATTCTTTGAGTCACTATGGGAGGTTTGGAAAGGATCAGTTTCTTCTTGAGCAAGCGGTGAAGCTGCTGCTGATAATGGGTCCCCAGAGTCCAAATTCACAGACAGCTGAGAGCCCGACTGTCTCAGGTGTATGAGAGCATATTATGTACAAAGACAAGACACAGACAGGGGTAAAAACAAAAAACAAAACAAAGAGAGAAGACCAGCAAAATAGAGAATGAATGGAGAACGAAAAAAATGGCAGAATGAAAAGCAAGAATAGGAACAACAGAATCAATATAACTTTCTGCTGAATGTTTTAAAGCAGGGGTGCCCTATGTGTGATCCCAAATTAAGCGTGGGTAGATCACGGATCAGATCATCAAAAATAAACATTATTGATCACCTTTCAGTTTATGCCTTCAGTTGTCGCCACAGTGAATCAGCTTCCACTGATTTGCACATTTGGTTTGGTGGAATTTTTTAGGCCGGACAGCCTTCCTGATACAATCCTGCGTTTTATCCAGGCTGGAGACCGGCACAGGGAGACCTAGACTTGTGCCCCTTTGCAGTTACACAGGTAGACAGTGGTCTTTTTTTTTGAAGATGGTCGTTCAAGTAGCTTGCATGCTAAAAAAGTGTGGGCACCCCTGTTTTAAAGGTATCGATTAGTGTTCTCGAATATATACAGGGAACAACCCGTTGCAGTAAAGACACAAGCTATTTCAGTATTTAACACTTCTCTTCTTATAAAACAAGAAACAAACTTGGACGGTTGTGCAATCTCCATGTAGCAAGAGTGAAATAAGTGTGAAAACCTCAAATAGCTAAAGTAACACCCTCCCACCTCTAAAAGGAGCACTCACATTGCTTTGAACTTTGAAGTCAGACAGTGAGGCCATGAGCTCATCCAGCTCTCGTGTTGCAGAGGACGCAGACATTCGGGCTTGCTGATGAGCCAGGGTGTCTTCCTGTGCGTTTGTTTCATCTGACACTGATAATGCAGGGGGACTAACGGAAAAAAAAACACAGTCAAATACTAAAAAGGATCAAATTTATAACATTTACTTTACTACTTTCTTGATTAAATGAAAACATTTGTTTGTGGTCTCCTTATTGCCTAAATATGGAGTCCTCTTACACTGGCACAGGCACGGAGCTTTCCAGCTCATCCAGAAGGCTCTCCACGCTTGGCCTTACGGCCTCTGCTCTTCGAGCTGCCGCTGCACGCTTTGGCTTCTCCAAAGTCTCTGGAGGGGCTTTGCCTGCGCTAGAGACTCCATTCTCCTGAATGTGGTGGATAGTGCCACTTGCAGGAAAAGGTGGTGCTACCTCTATCAAAACAAAAACGTAGCGTTGCAGAGTAAAAATTCAATTTCCGAGATTCCCTAGAGAGGTTGATCTGACTCGACTCAAAAGTATAGAACAAAAAATAAAGAAGAAAATGTGATGTGAACTGTGGAAACACTACAAAAAAGCAGAAGAGTCAAATTCAGACACTGACATCTTTTTTCCTTTAGGGGAACTTGACAGGGGGATCTCATGAATGGCAGAATGATACTCAGTACCTTCTATAGGAAAGGCGGGGGCGCTTTGCTGGACAGCGTTGAGCTCCAACAGCAGGCGATCCAGCTCAGATAGGTTGCTGCCCAAAGAGGAATTCATGGCAGGAGCTGGCGATGACTCGCTATTCTTCTGCTTGTTAGGGAAGCTGCACCAAGAAATAACCAACAATGATCTTACTGTTTATATGAGTGGTATTTAGAAAACTTTAGTAAGTAACTGAGTAAAAGAAAATCCAAAAGTAAGTAGATACTTTTTGTGTTAATATTTTCTTTTGACAGATACAGTATTTAAATTGTTTTCAAAGTTATTGTGCAATGCAGTGGTACTTTACAAGCCGCTGCAGATCAGGACAAACATTCTTACCTGTAGACGTGCTCCTCCTCACCCACAGGCTGACTCGGGCTGCTACTTTCTCCAGACCAGGGGCTTCTCTGAACAGCACAAGCAAGGTCAATCCAGAGTCATTCACAATCATTTCTGCTGTGAAATATTTGTGTTTAGTCAGATGTGGAATGTCCATGCAGTCACCTCTGTCTCATCTAGTCCATTCAAGGATTGCTCAGCTTGATCTTGGGGCGAGGAGGAAATGTCTCTGTGGTCTGGATCTCTGACTGGGATGGAGTAGGTGCTTTCGTCAGACAGGAAAACCGGCCGCTTTGAAATGTGAGAAGTTGTGGACTCGAGGTCAGCCAACAAGGCATCTAAGAGAAAAATACAGAAAAAGTTACAAGGTGCATCTCTTACTACTCTGCTTTTATCTTGCTAAATCAAACGTGTTCATTTGAGTCTTTGGGTCAGCTTGGCTTAAGCATCCGTGAATGTCCTAGTGCTGACATGTTTGGTGAGAAAATTTACATAATGACAACCAGGTTGGGCTTCTACAAGTCACTACATTGATGGTGTTTGATCCCTTTCTAAAAACTGCTTTTCTCTGCCAACAATAATTGCATGAATCGTTTTGGTAAAACAACATGAAACATCAGTTTCCACTTTTTTGTAATTTGGGGATGTTGCTGTTTAATAGCGTCCCTCTATACCTGTTAGTGGGGTCAAACAGCCCCTAACATATTGCATGTTACATGTGTGGAAACAAATGAATCACACTGCAGTATGTATGCAGACTTCATTACTCAAGCACCACTATTACAACACTTCCTTCTGCTCATTCGATGTTTAACTGCTTCAATATCTAAACTACTGTTTCCTTAATGTCTATTTGACTAAGGTGAAGCTCATTACACATTTTCTGTGTGGTCCCTGAAGTCAAAAACAGAGACTCTTCAAACTAATTTGTTCATACATCGTTATTATTTTTAAAGTGCTATTATTCCCTCTGAGTAATTCCTAAGTCCACATAGTCTCGTGGGATAAAACATGTCAGTCAATTCAATGTCACAAAACAAGAACTATGATCAGAATTATTCGTCTCTTTGTGCTGCATCTATTCACCAAAGCTCAAGCAAAACAGCCAACTAATTATTCCATGATCTCCAAACCTCCAAAATTAAAGGCAATACTTTTACTTTGTATGACTTGCAAAATAAAGGTCATGTCACTTTCTTATAGGCCACGCCAGATAATGAGTAAAAACTTCTCAATGACTGCTGGACGTGCTTGGATCCAAAAGCTGCAGTCCTTCCTGAGCCCTCACCCATGTTTACCATCTATACTTTGACAGCTACAATCTGAGCGAGGGGGGTCATTTAGCATTTAAGAGACGAATGTAAGCCAGGACAACAACTACTAATTTAGCCGTCCTAACAAGTAGGTCTAAGGACACGTAACATTAAAAGGGATTTCATTAAGAAAACAAAAAGCACAGGCTGTTTAACTGGAGACTTATTTGAGCTCTGGAGCAGGCTTAGTTTCAATGCAGAATTTGATAACTCCTAAAAATATAACCATTATCAGGGCAAGAAATATTAGAGGAACATAAAGTCACTGGAAACTGCTGCTGTACCATAATAAAATATGAACATTATCACAAAATAGCATAAAATCAGCTGAACAGGAAGTAAACGGTACTGCTGTCTACACAACATTTATGCTAAAAAAAACCCCCAGAAAGTTCTGGTTTTTCAGGTACGGATATAATAATAATAATTGAAAGTTCCCAACAATATCAGAGACGAAGCGTACCTTAAAAAAAGAGAACAGTCCATCCTAGGAGATCAGGTAATGCTGAGAAAGTAGAAGCAAGGAGAAGAAAGTGACCTAAACCGTGTAATCCAGGCAGGAACTGCCTTTCCTAACTCTACCATCCGCACAACACAACCAGAGAGGGTGGGTGCAGATGAGATGGCTGTAGCAGAGAAGGGAGGGAGGAGTTCAAATAAAATGCCAAGGTTCAGAGTTCATCTCTCCTCTGCCACAGTGGGAGGTAATACTTACACAAAGGTATTCAACCTTTGCATGCTGCAAGTCCAACCCACGGCGAAGCAGAAAGCAGAGCTCTTATCTTCACAGGTGAGGAAATGGCTTCGCTGAGGTGGATGAGGCAATAACCAGCCCCTCCTTCACACTCCTAACATAAGCTCCAACAAGCTTTAATGACTCACTTCCCTCGGCTCATGCCTTAGTAGTCCCTGAATTCCAATATCCAAGAGTTACTATGATCTAAGAGTTAAAGAGTTCAATTCCACCAAAGTGGTTGTGGGTTAAACTCCAGCACTATCAGCAAAGCACTAACATGTGTTTCCCAGACAGGCAGGAGTCGCAGCAGTGCCAGAGCCACTTGGACCAACTTAGCATTAGCATGGTTCACATGGTTAGCATTGCTAGCATGCCAGTTGCCTGGGTTTCACAGCAGAGCCCCTTTCCTGGACACAGACGCTCAGGTGCATTCCACAGGGTTCATCTGGGATCCAGCACAGTGCTGTTTACTCTGCTGCAGCCAGATCTCTGCTGGTCCTCAACTCCTGCCTAGTAGCAGCAAAGACGTGCCAAAAATACATTAATGAAAAGGAAAAACACTATTATTACAGATAGAAGATACTAGGAAGATCATAAAACATGTGCAAACAGCTGAGCTAAAGAAGAAGTAGATCAGTTTTCTTATAAGGGCAAATATCTCTGGTGACTGCAGGTGGTTGTCCGCACAAAACAAAAAAATAACAAATAAGTTTGAAAAACCAAACACACTAAGATTTTACCACAAAAACTAACAATATCTGCAAGGTTTGGTACAGTCTGGGACTGATGTCAGAGCAAACTCTCACTGCGACTGGCTGTGACCTCTGTCAACAGATGTTGGACCAGATGCTTTACACAAGAGACAGTAATCAACTTAGCTCTGGAGCTCAACTGAATTTAAGTCTGGTTATGAGGAAGCTGCTGCTCCAAAACACAGTTAGTGATCAAACATGTGCCTCCGGGCTACATGAAACAGACTACAGCGCTGGTTTGTGTGTGTTTGTGTGTGGGTCGTCCTTCACTGTGCGGTCTCGGACCGAGATGAAGTCAGATAATCCAAATCAACAGCTCATTTCCCATGAAAGTAGATAAAGTCCTAATGAAGACGGTGGAGTGCAGGGAGGTTCAGGTTCAGGGTTGTTTTTGTCAAACAAAGCAACGTGGTGAACATGCTGCGACCCATCCTCAAACTACACAAACAGAGAGGTGTGCCGAGCTCTTCTGCAAAGCAAGCATACTATGACGCTGAGCCTCCAGAGCAAAGCCAGGGCCTGTTCTCTCGTGACCAAACATGGAACTGCAGGGAAAGGTGCAACACAGGAATGTTCCATCTCAAAATCTTGAGAAAAAAAAAATAACAGGAATAAATAATCTTTCAAATCAAGTCATGATTGTTTATGTTTACTCTGAGATGGAAAAAAAAAACGAGCTTTTTTGGATTTAAAAGTATGATTTGCTCATCACTTCCACCAGATTTTGATAAACCTCACACTGCATGTCTGAAACAGAGACTGCCGTTCTCAACTTTTACAAGTCAGTGTCTTGGGAAAAGGTGCAGAAGTCAGCTGGCTCTAGAAATGTCCAGAAACGTGAAGTGTAGCTGGGCGTGGTTTACTGAGACAGATCCTCGCAACCAAATCTTCAAGCACTAAAATGTGGGTTGACTGAGATTATGGAGACTCCCTTCCTCCCAGATGAATGGTGTGCATTTTAATTACACCAAACTGCTCCTTGTGGGGCTCGTTGCAAGAGCGAGTAGGAGATGAAAAGAGAAGGTTGGGTGGCAGAAGAAAGCATGGAAGGGAGAGGAAGAGTGGGAATCATAGTGTGGACAGAGTGTAAGGCAGTGAAGGACAACAAAGAAATTAGAGTTTGAAAGATATTTGATAAAGCTGAGACTGTAAAAATCATTACATTTTCAGCACTGACAATGAGCAGAATCTACTGACCAACAGCTAATCCGACTTTTGGAAGAGAAAAAGTTCAAAACGATTGAGATAAAAACCTCCAAAATCCATTCTAAAATCACAGCCGCTGCAGCTGCAGATCATCCATCAAAATGAGACTCAAAAGGTGACAATTAGACTTACAATTTATTTTAAATCCTTTTAATCCATGACCAGCTTATTCCGGATATAAAAAAAAACAATCCTCATTACTTGTAAATTAAACTTCACAAAGGTGGTACTTTAAGAAAAATGTAACCTTATACTTATCAAGCAGAAAAAACAGTTTTTTTGCAAAGAATACAAATTTAAAAAAAGTTTAAAATAGGAAAATAGCTGACTAGATTTTTCTACTGATTCCTTTATTTTCCTACAGCCAGCCAACTACATAACCCAAGTAATTCTGTCAGTTTAGTTCAGCTGGCAGCAGCTCATTTTCCTCAATCTGTGTCATCAAATCTAAAGCAAACAACGCAACACTGCACAGCCTGCAGGGGGGGTTGTTGAATCATGTGAGTGACAGCAAGCTCAGTGCTTCTGGGTGTTTTCCTTCAGGGAAAGCATGAACCACAAGCTTTATCTCTGAAGTTCTTAAATGCCAAAGCTTTGACTGGTCTGTGAGCCAACGTGGAATTAATAAGATGAAAAACTGCTGCTAGATGCCATCTGTGAAGCAAGTTTACCTGTGTACTCTGACCCCATTTCGGGATCCCTCTACTCTTGTTTCTTCTCTTCCATTTCTTTGTTGTGTTGCAAGGTGCTCACCGGCTGATAGAAATTCCTAGCATGCTGCAGCTTGTTTTCCATATATGACAGAAAATGAGGGGAAGGTGAGCACCAGCTGAGCATTGAGCTGATGGAAAAGGAGGGCAAGAAAGGACGGATGGAAGACTAAAGAAATACAAAGACATTTTGCTCCTGTTTTCTGAGTGATAGAGGGCTGAGAATTCTCCTAAAACTGGTTTCACGTTTGCCATTTGCTGAGCTAGAACCTGAAGCGACAGCTTTCCTCACTCTGCCGCGAGGGATGGCTTTTCACTGCAGCACGAGCAGAGACCCGCAAAGGAAGAACAACTCCCATTCTCTGCCTGCAACAACAAAACTAGACCAGGATCGCCTAAAAAGCCATCTACTTTTCTTGCATTACACTTCATAAACAACAGAAAAAAGCTGCGATCACTTGAAACAAAATGAAGCCACATGGATGCACACACACACACACACACACACACACACGAGTGCGTGAGAACACACTGTGCAGCAGCATGGTGATTCACACCAGAAACACGGGGGTTGCTATAAATACTTTCCCACCCGACTCCAACCACTAGGACAAGACACCTGCAGTACATGATAAATGATCAGGCCAGTCAAAAGAAGGGTATTACAGACCACCCAATGGGCCTCCACTGCACACAACAACGATGCACCTCTGGAGTCATTTAATAACACAGAATGGATGCATTTACTTGACCTTTTAATAAAAAAATGACTCGGCTGTGTTCAGATTGAAACATAAAAGATACGCAGAAAAAAATCCACAAATGTTTCTGGCTTTTTGGAGAAAGTGAAGGAAAAAAACAGCCTAAAAAAATGATGGTTGTTCATATCTTCTAACAGAAGTAGATGTATTTGGGTTTAGCTCCAGCGGTAGATAAACAATGTGAAAAACTATTTGGAGGATTTCTCAACAGCAATAGGTATTTGTCAGCTGCTGTCCAGTTTTCTTAAAACATCAGCGATCTGTTTCTTTTTACAATCCTCCATTCATATATGACTTTAAACCACGAAAGAAAGAAACGAGTACATCTGGACAATATCGGTGTGTCTTTCTTAAAGGGTAACAACAGTAACTCTACTTTTTTGGCTGTTTATGTGTACAAATGGGACTTTTAAAAGTTCTGACTGTTGATTCTTGCCGAATTTTTGACAACTTAAAATAAACGTGTTCAATTCCTGAAAAAATATAGTCTAAAACCGTTTATGTTGAAGAGGTTGAAACGACGTAGTAAAGTTGCATTTTGTGATTGGTCAACTGGTGTAAGTTCCATGTCATTTCAGAAGTTGCACGTCATGCTCCAGTATAAAAGCCCCGCCCATCGTTGGACAGTGGCGGTCTGGATCGTGCGAGTGCGGAGAGGAGGAAGAATCAGTGCTTCATGTTTTGTATTGCTGCAAATTGCATGGGGAAGAAAGCTGGAGGATAAAGTAGAGTTATCAGAGGGTGAGGGGTTGAGTTTCAGGAGGCTTGTGGGAGGAGAAAGGAGTTTCTATGGAGTGGGTTTTGCTTTTTTTTGAGAAGGACTGGGTTGCGGAGGAGAATCTGGTCATTTTTTCTCTTGGCCTACGTAGTTAGATTGTCCCCCACTCTGACCCACATTCAATACACAGTAGGTGGCTGTGGCCGAGTTGCTGTTGTTCCCAAACTCTTCCATTTTGTTATGATAGAGCTGACAGTTTACAGTGGAATATTTAGAAGAGAGGAAATTTCACAACTAGATTTGTTGTACAGGTGGTTTCGTATGACAGTTCCACACTGGAATTCACTGAGCTCCTGAGAGCGGCCCATTCTTTCACACATTTTAGAGCCTGCAAGCCTGAGAGCTTCATTTTATACACCTGAGGCCAGGTCAAGAGATTAGGACACCTGATTCTGATGATTTGGATGGGTGAGCCAATGCTATTGGTAACATAGAGTAGATCAAAATATGACTTGAGTGGGACTTTAAGAAGTTAGCTACCTGCATCCCAGTAGCTAAATTATTGGCACAGTTGGATTTTTTGGCAAATATTTGCCTCCTTTCATGCTAGTGTTTATCCATGTTAAGGTTGTTAAAGAAAAACACATTTGAAGAGATTTTACAATCGACATTGTTTTTAAAAGAATGTGATGCAAGCATAGATGTGAGACAGACACTCATCCCACTTCACTTCCTTTGAAAAAGCTGCAGTCTCTTCACAGCATGCTGATGAATTCACTTTAGTGCAAATGTACACATGCACACAGAGTGCCAGCAATGACGTGATAAAACACCCTTAGCTGTAAAATAAACAAACCAAAGAATGACATTTACGGCATTCCTTTCTGTTCACCTGCGTAGCTTTTAAATCCTTCAAAGAATGTAAGTTCTAAAAGATTGCTCCCAATGGTTTAGAAATAACAGAAAGCCTCAAATAAAAACCTATAATCCACATTAATCTAACATTAAAGACTGCTCTTTTGAACAAGAAAAAAACTCTGCATTGTTGAGAGGAGAGGATTTCATCATAGACCGAACCTATAATCTAACACTTTGTTCAGAAAAGTTCTGAAAGGTGCTTAGCACCAGAGGAGAGGACGGCCCGAGTGAGTCAAGGAATGGGATTTTAAAATTGGTCTCTTGCCAGCACAGCTTCTAAGCATAGAAGATTTAATAGAAGATTTTCTCTCTTCAGTAAAGTTTTATTACTTTAAATAATTTTTTAATCCTTTCTTTTTTTTTTACTTGTTTTGCAACAATGTCCTGTGAAAATGTTGTCCAAAAGAAAAACCTAAATAAAAATTGAAAATGAAATCTTTATTTTGCTTCATTTTTTTCTCTGCAAAATAGTGGGAGCTAAAAATATGTTACAAGAAATTAATATTTTTTTCCAGTTTCAAACTGTGCACATATACACCATCTGATTTTTTTCTTCATGCACTTTTTATGAGATATTCTTTGCTAAACTTAAGTCTTAAGTCAGAAACTTCAATTGAAAATAGGAAAAGTTTTGAGTTAAAAATTACAAATCAATCTTAATAAAAGAATTTGAAATTTAAAAGAACAAGATAGACAAATCCATTCAAGACCCACTCTAATGAAAATTGTGTTTTTGGTGTTTTTAACTTGTTCTTGCTGCATTTTTCTGACAATGGAGTATAAATATGAAGAAAATTAGCTTAAAAATGAAGTTTCTGAGTATTTCTTTATTCCAATTGTTGTGAAGCTGCCATCTGGCTTAAAAGTGAACGGCCAAAAAGATCCAATATTGCTCACTATTTTGGTTGCAATGTTGTTGTAATGTTACCTCAGGGGTGTGAGAGGCTGTAAGATAGTGAAAAACTGTATAAACAGAGCTCTCAGCGACGGGGGGCGGCGGAGGTCATTTGAGGTCAACAGTCCCGCCCTCAACTTAAAGGCTAATTTCTAATGAACAACTGTATGGAAGTCATTATTCAATGTAATATGCAATTCTCAATTGACAATTTAATCACGCAATTTGAAAATACATTTTGCAATTTAGATTTCAATATGAAAAATTAGAATTCAATCTTACAAATTTAAAAATACAATTTTAAATAAAAAACAAAATGTATTTCCAAGTCCTATGATTAGATAGTAAATTGAATTGTCACTGGTGAATTGCATATAAATTTAAATTATGACTCAAAAAAAACTTCCATACAACTGCCACTCTGCAGAAACTGTCCGACAAAGTTATGCCTCTTTATTGTCTAAAAACAGCATATTCATAATTAAAAAAGCACCGGAAACACATTTAAAATCGACCAAAAAATACTCAGGATAAATTGATAAATTAAAAACATTTCTCTCTTGCACACATCTGAAAGTCAGAGGCTGACAAAAGTAGATGGACGAGTTTGTGTGGGGCAAGAGTCTTCTTAGGCAGATGTGATATGATGTGCATCTGTCCTTCACTGCATTGCAGTCGAGCTGCAGACAAAAGCTACTCCAATATTTCAAAAAAGGTGAACCCTGCAAAGCCTTGAAAAATATTTTAAAGGATAAAAAGAGTTGATATAAATACCAGTATGCGTCATAAGAGATATGAAGATATGAAAGTACACCAAGTGTAGTCAGAGGGCCATTTTTAAATATATTTTTTTGCATACAATATATTGTAGAAAAATTTCCCAGCATCTTCACAGAATCTACAGGTGCTTACAGTTATGTCTTGATTAGACCATGTTACTCAAAAATTTTGGGTCTGCAAAGCTACGTCTGAACAAACCACACTTCTGAAGAAATGTAAGCTGCCCGGATACATCAAAATGGAAGTACTCGGTCATAGCGGGTTACACCAGAATGGTGAAACCAACTGCTGCATCAAGACCTCAACACCTCAAACAGAGTGTGAGACTGAGTATTTTGAGGTATTTCACTGAAATACTGAGAAAAAAAAAACCCAATGACCTCTATCTTCCTAATCTACCATAAGATACTTTAGCCAGAACTTCTTAGCTCAACTCTTCTTTAAAGAAAGGATTTGTATTGATTTGGGCCTAAAGGAACTTTTATGTTGGTTTTACTGCATAACATTTGAATCTTATAATGAAAAGTTTGACTTTTGTTTATTTAAATTACTAGTTTTGTTCTTTTTTACAGTTTTTTTTTGTACTCAAATCAAACAGATTTTGGAATGGAAATTTGAAAGAAAATAAAGGATTGATATTTAATAAGGAATAATAATTAAATTTGAATCATTTAGTATTTTTCAGTGATATTTGGCCCTAAAGAGTCAAAAGACAAAACCAGAACCTTTTCACAGCTTGTTTGATGTTTGCAAAAAACATTGAAGAAATCTATGAAGGTTTTCCCAGAGAGAAAGGGCAGACTTCACCCTGACAGGCATGTCGTGGCCACAGATGGATAAGTAATTCTCCTTCTTCCTGTTAATCAGTTTTGTCTTGTTCTGTCGTGACTGAACTAAAGTGGGTCACAGCCCCCAAAAAACAAGTGCTCTTTGTTCCCAATCCAGCAGGATGGGGACAGAGGAAGATGATGAAAAAGCGGGAAACTGCAGTCTGCAGAGCCAGATCAATGCCCTGGAAAACAATTAGCCCAATTCTAGTGCCAGAAACCACAACTGTGTGTGCACTGGAGAAGACCCTCATAAACGTGTCAAACTGTAAATCCAGCGACAATGCCATTATGGACGTCTATGGAGTCTGGATCATGCTTTTCAGTGCAAAAGCAGCTGCAGCGATCTGAGACACTTCAACATGCACTTACTTCTCCTCCACCAATCTTCCTCGCTGTTCATCAAAGGCTTGCACTGTGATGGCTTTATATCCCAAATAGGGCAGAGGCAGCAGTGTGTTAGTGATTATTTAAACCTGCTGCAAACCTGCAGAGCTCAAGACCATTTCCAAATAAAGCTGTGTGGTGTGGAATCTCAGCCTGAAGACGCGTCCTTTTACGACTCCTTAAGAAAGATATTCAGCAACCAGTTAAGGAAAGGCTCAAACTTATTCAGGTGCATTTATGTTGCGGAGTTTTATTACAGGATAAGAGAGGACTCTCTTAAAGAACAGTCAATACAGCATAAGGTGTTTACATTTGATGTGCGAGCAATCAGGTGTAGCAATCACTGTGGCATCTTTACGGTTCCACCAGCTGTTTTTCAACTCTCATAAAAGGATCAGGAGCAATGCATCAACTGAGCTGTCAGTCAGTGACAGGCTGGAGAGGAGGAGAGTCTCACAATTAAGGATGATAGGGAGAAATACTCAACAGCGCGAGGCGGGAAGGCGGGAGACCAGCAGCAGATGCAGACATTCAAAACACACAAAAAAAGAAAATTCAAAATATTTTTTTTTCTTTCATATTGACTTAAAGTCCCAATTCGATCACCTTCTGATTTATTGTAAAAAGCATTACTCGTGGTATTTTAATTATGATGCAGCCAAAATAATTTTAAAAAACTGTTTACATAGAAATAGTTTCTGCAGAGAAGCAGCAGTTCATTGGAAATTTGTCTCTGAGTTGTGGGCGTCCCTTTTCCTGTCACCCATCTGTTGATGTTTTCTCACTAGCTCACCTCACAACCCCAACCTAGCATTAGTGGTACAACAAAAACGGCGAGCAATAAGAGTCAGATGCCAGCTCAGACGAGGAAAACAAACATCTATTTATCTGCTAATTATTGTGAATCAAGATGAAATGAAGTTCAAAACAGCTTGAAGTTGATGCAACACCAAACACCAAAACATGATTTTCATCAGAATGGGTCTTTAAAATAGTTTGTTGTTCTATCAATCTTAAACTTTTCTGACAGCCCGATGAACAGAAAAGAGGCTAGACTTTCCTAAAATAAAGAAGTGATTGCATGCCCATTCATTAGAGGGATGAGAATACCAGCTGGTCTATTGGGACATTGACATGCAGTAAAGAACGACATGGTTGCACCTGAAACACAGAGGTTACAGGAGCGATTAAAACATGGCTGGATGGATGTGAAACAGTCAAAAGAAAGAGGTCAGCGATCTTTGATGATGACAAACACAAAAGTAGGATGCAGATGGGACATATTTATTTATGTATGAAGTTGAAGCTACAAAGATAATTAGTCCAAGTTGTCTGAATGGTTGATTTGTACCATTAATTTTCTTCAAGCCAACAAACTGCAGTTGTGGTCCTGCAGGCTGTTGACCCATGAGAGATAGCAGGATGGTTGGCTGAGATTTGAGCTGCTGCTGCTGCTGCTGCTGCTGCTTAGTCAGCTACCCAGTCTGTCCAAACCAGCCGTCTGTGATCAGGAGTGCATGCAACCTTTACTGTGCATGTATCCATATGCTTGTGTGTGCATGTGTGAGTGTGTTAACCATATGTTTCAAACCCTGAAGAATTTGGATTTAAAGTCAGGCAGATGGACAAACCCAGAAGGAGAAACAGAGTTTTTCTGACGCTTACGGCTCTCGCATTTGCTGCTTGTGTGATTCATGCGCGTGTGTCAAGCTCTGGAAATGTATGATGATACCAGGCAGACTTGACCCCTTCTCCCTTGCAGCAATAAGTCGAGTCACTGTGGACGCATGTGCTTTTTTAAGCTCCAGAAAAAAGGAAGTCTTTGGTGGTGTTTCTGAAAGCAGGAAGTTCCATTTTAGCTGAAGTTTGCTCTGAAACAAAGAAATGCTTAAATACTTTTAAACTTCATTTCAATACGGAAAAACATTTTTTTTCCCCGGGAGTGTGTTTTTTTTTTTCTGAAACCACATCCAATCCTGGAAGGCATGCAGTGTATTGATTCAGTCACTCTATTTCCCAGAGGAAAAACAAACACACCAGTGCGTTTTCATTCCACTGTGCTTAATTAAAATGTACATTCTTTCAATATGTAGGGGAAAATATTCTTACAATAGCTTTCATTAGTATTTCAGACTCCTTTATTTGTGATATAAACAAAATCTGATCAAATAGAGGGTTTTTAAGAAAGTAGTATCACCTGATGACTAAGACAGGTTAAATTAATGGTTGTATTTGCAGTTTGGTTTAAAAAAATGAATCTGCCCGTCTTGGGGTGAAAGTGTAAGCAGCTCTCAGCGGCACAGAGTCTAATTCTGAACACACTTAAACTGTGACATACTTGGGGTGTCATGTAACAAGATTAGACGACAGAAAAGAGGGAGCAGTCTGGTTGAGGGTTTAGGGAAAGCCTTGGAGCCAAATCACAAAGCGCCAGTTGGAACGTGCCGATGGTTCTGGTTCCCCTTAAACTCTTATTACCGCCGGCAGAGGTGTTTACTCCTCCTTTTTGCAGCAGGATTAATTCTGGCTCTCAATCAGCACCACTATCTTGTTCCTGAGTACAGGGGCTGGTGCCGTGGCACATCTCTGCAAAGCGGGCCAAAGGCTAGAACCCGAGGACGGCACTAGAGCAATTACTACTACCAAAAGAGTGGTACTTTGAGGCCAGATGGACTCTGGCACACCACGACTGGTGAGCTGTGAGAAAGACCAAACTTTGTCCTCATCTGTAGCCTTGTGAGTTTAACAAAACCAACCTCTGTGAAACTACCATTGATTGTATACAAGAGCTGGAATAAGTGACACCACCCCCTGTTTCTGTAGTGTAAGTTGTTCAAGTAATGAACCGGCCAATCCCATGCCTCAGTGAAATATTGTGGCTCCTACAGGACCCTACCAACAAAACATTTCTCTTGTGCTTGTTTTAAAATGGTAGGGGTGTGACCTACCAGGATCAGACCAATTAGAACCAATCACTGCTTTTGACGTTGTCTGGCTCCAACAAGGTGGGATCCGTATCGCAAAAAAGGCGATTGAATTGAAATAATTTAATTGGAGCCAGAAGGAAATCATTTTTTTAGGTGACGTCACACTTGCTTGCTCCAGTTCTTATGTACAATCAACAGTCCACTGCAGTAAGACTGAAGCCGATTGTAAAACACATGCATCTCCAACACAAGGAAATAACAGACAGGAATGCAGGAACAACCTGAAACCCTCCCAAAAACTGAAAGAAACTGTCCTCAGGCATTAAAAAAAACCTGTTAAAGCCCAACTCAACACGGAATAAATGACATTTCTTCACATGCTGGCACTCCACAAACAATGATGCAGGCTAAATTTAGACAACACAAAGAATCTGGGTTACTTCAGATCTTACTTTTTAGTGCTGCAGCTTCTATAATGACAAGGCCCTGCAATGACTTCAATCAAAGCGATGACACTAAAGCGACAGTAACACT
This sequence comes from Oryzias celebensis, assembly GCA_014656515.1. Lineage (NCBI taxonomy): Eukaryota > Metazoa > Chordata > Actinopteri > Beloniformes > Adrianichthyidae > Oryzias > Oryzias celebensis. The sequence goes on from BNCR01000005.1 coordinate 13,610,845, forward strand.
TATCTGTGGAGAAGCAGCTCAGCTGTTAACCATAATGCAGAAATATTTATATATATAAAAAGGTGGAGCATTCAAGTCAGCAAAATGAAGTTAACTTTGAGAGCTGTTTGACATTCATGTCTTGTTGATGCAGGCCCAGAGCATTGAAGCAAGGAGCTCAGTCTGGCAGAGCTGATGGCTGAGGGGGGGGAGGCGGGTCAGCGAAAGTTTGCATCTGCACACCAAGCATGTCTTCTGAAATTAACACGACGACGGATGATAATTTCTATAAACCAGCTTCATAATGTGCCTCAATCCAGAGCTTCCTGAAGGCTAATCAGCTCTCCGGCTGAAAGCAGTCAGTAGGCTGCAGTCTGCACTTTCCTGCCTGTGCGGTTTGCCACAGGAACATGGGGGTGAGGGTGGGGCAGTGCGGTGCTAAAGGAGAATAATTTTGGCTCCGGCCCAATCCCTGCATGTGGGCCTGATACAGCTGAGAGCCCAGCCTGAACCGTGTTCCGCTGTGTTTTCTCAGCTGCTGCTGAGGGAAGCACAGCAAGATAACAAAAGTCAAAGTGTGGACATGGGTGGATCACATGCAAAAATGCTTTTAGCGGGAAAGTAAACACGCCTGCTGGATTGCTCCTTCAATAGATGAAGCAGGACTTAGGAAATGGATCAAAGTGAGGCGTGTGGTCCTCCTCTTTAAGGAGGTTTATCGCAGCTATAAATATGTGGGCGCTTCATTGTCCAAAGTTGAGTAAGTGGATGAAACCCACGCCACTGGTATGAGCATCCATCTGTACAGCATTGTGTGCCGTGTTTTTGCCTAAAACGATGACAGGATTTACCGCCCTTGTGACATGGTAATTACACTGGCTTGTGTAACCCTTTTTCTTTTTTTTTAAAGCAGCTCCTTTAAGGAAAGCCCCGCATCCCTGTAAGCAGAGAACCACTCCATAAATACTGGCTGGATATAGAGCGGGCCAATGATACCGGGTGGGGGGGACTCCCAAGAATGTCAAGAGGGCAGCGTTTTGGTCCTAGAACGGGGGGGGAAACCTAGGAATTTCTTTCAGGGTGTTTGTAGAAAAAAAAGAATAGCCGTTGAGGTGAAAACAGACGCAGCCTGGTATGCGAGTGTCATGTTAACGCACGTGAGCGGTACCAAGCCAAATGCAACCGTAGCACAGAGGAGAGCAAAAACATTTTGGTAGCACATTGCTCATCACAGAGCGGACCCGTGTGTCCCGGTGTTGTTCCTTTGAGCAGCATCGGACTCTGTTGACGTGCTTCATTTACACTTAGCTAAACATAACCTCACAGTCTCCAGCGGGGTTGGAGGAGGACTCTGGTTTCTGGCAGAACTAAGAACGCTCAGTTTTTAGAGAAGTTTCCTGTTGCTTTTCATGATGTTATCAGGAAGATGTTTCATTTAGACCAATTACCTAAAAGTTCTTGTCTCTGTTTGAAGAAAGGGAAAGAATTTGCTGACACCCCCCACCTCAGGGTTTGTGTTTTATTATTCATTGTGCCTCCCACTCAAATCATGTTTTGATCTAAATCATTCCAGTGACTTTTACATTATGAGTATATCATTTCTGCAAAACAGCAGTAGTTGTCGCTGAAGTAAGCTTCGGCTGATATCCCATCCTCCCTTCGTTTACTCTCAACTGCTAGCTTTCAGCCCCTCACAACCCCAACCTAACATCAGTTTTGAGCCAGATGCCAGCTCAGTCAAGGAAAACACAAACATGGATCTACTTGTCTGGACGTGGACGCATCAGAATGAAGCAGAGCAGGAAGCTAACATCCTGCTGGTTGTAGCTTGTACCAGTGGGGTAACCATTTGTGAGTCAATATTATTGACAAAGATTAAGACATCTTTAATTTTCTTCGAATATTTGTCCTCCATCAGAAAAATCACGTTAAAACACACACAAAAAAACAGGATTTTCGTTTGGGTGGGTCTTTTAAACTTAACCCGTTAACCCCTTAAGGGGAAAAAACTTCCACTGCTGCCATGGCGACACACACCTCTGCAGGTGTGTTCTGGAGGGGACAAATGTCTCTTTAGTCACAGTTTTACCCCCCAAAATGTCATTCTTTTCCCACCATTAATATAAGTTAATATATAATCGCTTTACCAGCAAAAAAAAGTTTCCATAAATGGCATAAAACTTGACGGAGCCATAAATTATCAGGGTTTATACAAACGTTTGCATTTTCCAGAGGAAAATCAGACGGCTAAACACTGACATTAACCCAATCCATCCAGGTGTCGTCTCTCACCTGGCGTCGCTTTCATGTTCACCTGGCTGAGTTGAGATGTTTAAAAACCCGTTAACATGTTTCCAGTCTGTCGTCACGTATGGCGTCAGGGTTTTAAGCTAACGACTCTGTGATGTTGCGTTCAAGGAGAAATAACTTGCCTAAATCATCCATGTTGGCCGGAAATGGTTCCGCCGCCGTCAACCGGACCGGTCTCTCTTTTTTCCTTTCTCTCCTCTCCCTGTGACGGTCACCGCTGGACTGTGAAGAAGCTGCCGGGTTCGGTTCTTTGTTCCTCCCCTCCTCCGACTAGAGAGCTCCGTCACTGGACGCGGGGAAGTTTTCAAGTCCTCCCCTGGCTTCTGCAGCCTGACGAGTCCTCAGCGCGCTCGCGAGCACACACATGAACACACGAACCCAAACGCACCCCCGCTAGAGTCTTGGGCAGCACATCCACCCCCCCAGCAGCCCAGCAGCCTCAGCAGGCAGCGACATCTAGCGGCAGAAAGCGGTACTGCTGTCCCCGTGACCACAGCCTGAACAGCGAGGTTCAACACACAAAATGCAGAAAAATAAGAGGTCAGAGGTCAGAGGAGAATGGTCAGACTGGTTCCAGCTGATAGAAAGGCAACTGTAACTCAAATGACCCCTGTTTACAACAGAGGTCCAGTCTTGAGGTAGATGGGCTACAGCAGCGGCAGAACACACCGGGTTCCACTCCTGTCAGCAAAGAACAGGAAACTAAAGCCACAATTCACACAGACTGACCAACATTGGACAGTAAAAGATTGATTGATTACTGATGAAATATTCAGGGGGTCAGAATTTGGCGTTAACGACACGTAAGCATGAACACCTGCATATTATCAATGGTTCAGGCACCAGCCTGATGGTGGTGGTGTAATGATATGGGGGGGTTACTATCTTGACACACTTTGGGCCTCTTAGTACCAACTGAGAACAGTTACAACGTCACAGCCTACCTGAGTACTGTTGCTGACCATGTCCATTCATATGACCACAGTGAACCATCTTCTGATGGCTCCTTCCAGCAGGATAACACATCGTAGAGTCATCTCAGACTGTTTTCTTGAACATATCAATGATAACATAACAACCTCCACATACAGTCCAACAGAGCACCCCTGGGATGTGATGGAAAGGAAAATTTCAAATCATGGATGTGCAGCCGACAACCTATTAAAGACTATAGCTTTAATCATCATCATCAATAATTGATGTATTATAATGTTACTGCTTTTTTAATTGTTATTATTAATCAAATTCAAAATAAAGAAATAAACATCCAAAGTTCATTTTTCTGAGCAGCTGGAATATATTTTACTTTTTATAGAAGAGAAATGGACATGGGAGGCTTTGTCTAAAATAAAGGCATAAAGACAAAAACCACTACACAAAAATGTAAACTGTGAAGGAAAGATGTCCCAATGGAAAAAAATAATAACGCAGTCCTAGACAAAGATGAATCAGACTACACAGCACCAAAAAAAGGAGGATCTAACAGTAGAGCCATTGCTTCCTTACTTGATGACAAAGTTTGCAGCTATGAATCACTGTTAACACATACACCAAATGAGGAAATCATTATAGCTCAAAAAAATGAACAGAACACAAAATATAGTCAAAATACCAACAACACATTGTTTCTTTTATGTTTACACATGGAAAAACTACTAGTGACAGGAGCTAGGATTTAGAGGTGTATTTTAACTATGAGAGACCAACAGCAGTTTGCAAAAAAACCCCAACAGATGCCAGATATATCTACTGGTGTATTTCAAGATACACCAGGTTCAAGATGTATCAAAATTCCATTGGGCTACACATATTAAATAGTTTATAAGAGCATAATTTATTACCCTACAAACATTGCAAAACATGCTACAAAGAACCATAATCTATTGATCTACAAGTGGATGAATCAGAATGGAGTGGAGCTTGTTGCCCGCCGGTTGTAGCCCACACATCACTGCAATTTCTATCTAAATTTTATTTGTCTGCTCCTGATTCACAACGATTTCAATGAAGAAAATATTTAGAAAAAATTTAATTTTAAGCTTCATGTTCTTTGTACTGGTATACGTCTTCCATCATGGGAAAAATACTACAAGAACATGTTAAAAACACCCACTGGAGTGGGTCTCTAGAATGCATGTTTATGTGCGGGGGGTGAAGGTTTGATAAAATCCACGAGTGTGAGAATGAAGGTTTTTCCAAGAATCATTTTGCGGAAAATCATAAGATGACGTGACCACAAGGGGACAGCAGATGCTTCCTACACTGGAAGAACAGCTCCTTTAGAAAGAAAAGTAAAAATTGGCAGATATCTTTAAATAATAAAGAAAAAAAGACAGTTTTTCTCAAAACAAGAATTTTTTTACTTTCTTAAAATGCAAATTTTGCAGAATAAACCATGTTTTTAGTCCTGCCAATTTACTGTATGTCCACCCTGTTGTAATGTTGCATGTGACCCTGCTTTTCTGTGGCACACAAGCCTCAGGTTCTCCATTTGGTCTCTTTTTTTCTCTCTTTTGGAATAGATTTAGTCTTTGTGATTAAACTGACTAAAACTGAGATTTGATCCTCTCACCTTTCCTAGAATTATGCAATATTATTAACAGTCCTCATAGCATTATGCGGCTCATTTACATGCGAGTGTGTAAACATGCTAGCATATAATTTGTCGTTTGCATTTTTATGTTCATCTCCTGCAAGTTACAAAGAAAGTTACCTTCAAAATAATGCAGGAGTTATGTGACATTTCAACTTTGAGAGAACGTAAGGTAAGGGATAACTTCTGAAGAACACAGTACTCTGGACTGGACTACAGTTTGGGAGTCACTTGCATAATCTTGTTTAGAAGCTAATTTGATGTGGCGACCCCTGACGGGAGATGCCAAAAGGTGAACAATAATGTTTTTCTATCTGAATCTTTAAAACAATATCTTGCTTTTTAGCGTTTTTTTTTTCCTCAGCCCCTCTAGCAGGGGAAACAGTTGTAAGATTTCACAGTATATTGATGTTTTTTTGTCATGTATTCACCATTGTAAATATAATGTTGTCTTATGTCATTTAAAACCGATATATTCTCATTCAAATTGGGAAAAAGTTGACATTTTCACAATCTGTAGCTTTCACAAAAGATTTCCATGAGCTAAAACATCCATGTCTGCAAGAATGCTGCAGCATCACATTTTTAAGGTTACAGATCAGTGCTGAACACATATGACAGCTCACATCGAATGATCACACAGGACCACTGAAATAAAAAAAATAAATAAATAAAACATCTCGTACGCATTTGTTCATGTGCTTTCCAATCAGAAAAAAAACCCACTTCTGGTCTTGTTTGGGTTAACAAATGTAAATATTTTGAATGCATTGATGCAGAATTTTGGAGACTTAATCCGCCACTAGGTGGCATCTTTTCCTGACAGATCATTGGTTCCCTCAGACCTGCATTGCCAGACTTCATTCTGCATAGCAGCATGTCTTTGTAGACAGACTGTGCTGTCGTTTGATCTACACTCCAGATGGGTTTTCTATGGAACCCGATGAAATCACAGAATCAAACTACGTTTAGTGAGAGTCAATATCCATTTCAAAACCGCAAGTCTCCACCTGATTGACAGGACTAATTGCTTCTTTCCTGCTAGGGTTTTACTGTCATCACATTCAGGCACTTGTGAGAATTCAGTTTATTTTGTGCTTCTGTCAAAGCAAATCACCCACTGACACACTAAAGATTCAAATTGTGACACAAAACAACTGATCTATTGGGATTTTAATATTTTTTTCAAAAAAAGGATGTCATCCTAAACATTAAAATTCACATTTTTTTCATCTAAAAAGTACAGTAAGTACACAGTAAATTGAAATCATTTTGAAACACTTGGACAGTTTGCATATAAATATGTGCAGGTCATCATTCTGATTATCTGGCGTATTTTTTCTGCTGCAGCTCAAGCTGGAACAACTATAAACTTTTTTTTACCCCATATCTTCCCTCCAAGGCTTCCCAATTAACTCAGGTGAGTGACTTCCCCCTGGGAGGGTGTTTTCCTCTCCGCCTGCTGCCCTAACCACTCCAGTGACTGAACCATCAAAGGCAGAACAGTCAAATCTTTTTGTTCCAAAGCCAATTCTTTCCTTCAAACACATGCAGAACTGTGTAATACTACTTTAAATCAAGGTGTGGGGATTTACGAGAGTCCCCATATATACATCCAATACTTGCGTATCACCTGCACAGCCTAACCTGCAACAAAAATGGGAAATTTTGACAGTTTTTTGGGAAAAGTAAAAACTAGACAGCTGTCTTTGGATCTTTTAAACAGACTTTCTTATCCCTAATAAAAGAAAATGACAAAAAAAAGGGGATAAACAATTGAATTCCTTTCAGATGTATGTGGATTATGTGAATTTTTAGTACTTTCAAAACAGTCAAGGTCTTCCAGTTGCCTCCCTGTTTGGAAAGAAAAGCAATTTCCTGATTCAAACCAATATTTCTTGTTTCTTTTACAGGCCTTGGATCACTTTTAAAGATTTTCTTGTTTGACAAAACCAAAAGGAAGTTTACTCCTGGTCCTTTTCCTCTCCATGAGTAATGATGTGAACCAGATTCTTGTAGTCCAGGTTTCCTGACACATCAGGGGGGAAGGCAGTAAACATCTGCTCCATCTAATCATCAGGAAAAGGCAGACATGTGCACACCAGAACAAGACGTTACTCAGGCAGCACAATGGGGCAGAATGATTCACTGACTTTTTGGAAAATAATATTTTGCATGAAAATGTGTGTGACGCGTGGCTGTAAGGATGACGTGCGTCCTTTTGTTTTCTCAGACTCCTACATGTGCAGAAAGCTTTTTGGCTTTAATGATAGTGATTAGCGATAAAAAGACCACACTGTACCTCTTCGGCGGAGAATCGATCGGCTTGTGTCGTCAACATCTGTGTCACGCTGCAGATAAAACGAAAGAAAGTTTTCAGCTTAGGGCAGAAGTCTGCAAAACTCAACACTTAAAGACCCGTTCAGGTGGATGTTTTACTGTCAGCAACCCAGCAGAAGGATTTCATCCTTTAGAAAAATAAGACACTGAAGTGTATTTATATTATTACTATTATGATGAATACAAAAATGAAATATTGTTTTTTGGCATTAATAAAACACAAAGTAAAATTAGCCGTTTTTTTCAAAATATAAAATAGTTCAAAACTTTTGACAGACATGACTTCCTTTCAAAATAAAAGACATCTTGTGCCACTCATCTCAATGCAGCAAATGAAGCAGTAGAAAGTATCATGGCAGCAGTAATAATAAGAGTAATATTAAAAATAATAATAATAAACAGCTGAAAAAAAAGAGATTTGCAGCTATTATCATAGTCAGGAACCTTGTGGAGTGATGTGTACTTTGGTTTACTTTAGTTATTTTACGCTGCTTCTTTCTTTTTACTCTACAGTTGTTCACCTTTCGGCATTTCCCCTTAGGGATCACCACAGCCAATCAGCTTTCACCGATTTACATATTTAGTTTGGCAGAGATTTTTATGCTGGATGCCCTTTTCTGACACAACCCTGTGTTTTATCTGGGCTGGGGACTGGCACAGAGACCCAAGCTCTGGCCCCCCTGTGGCTACATAGTTATGCAGAGCGTGAAGTAATGACCCCTGGGTAAGGACAGGGAAGGTGCAGTGAGCTGACAACAGGAATGATGTGGGAACTTACTAATCCTTCCTTAGCACTCCTTTCCCTTCAGGGTCAAAGACCTTAAACGCATTCAGGATGGTTTCCTCTGGGTCAGCACCTGCAGACAGGGAAGCAGCCATCTCATTTCTTCAAACGCTGTTTTTGATTTTCTAACATTTCCTGGATGGCACACCTTTAAGCTTTTCTCCAAACATGGTGAGGAAGACGGTGAAGTTGATCGGGCCGGGAGCCTCTTTGAGCATGTCATCGATCTCATCCTGTTTCACGTTCAGACGTCCTGTGGTAGTCATGAACAAGAGGGTTAGGGTCACACAAAGCAGTTTGTACTCATTTCATGATACAGGAGTGCAGGTGACAGCATACCCAGAGCAGCAAAAGTGTCCCTCAGATCATTCTTGTCAATGAAGCCGTCCCTGTTCTGATCCATGATAGTAAAGGCCTAAGACGAGAGGAGGAGTTTGAGACGGCGCTTCTCTAAATATCCGTTGACGTTAGCATTTCTCTTTGCCTGGGTTTTATGGGATGCATGTTTATAGCTGCACACTGTTGAGTATTTATAACAAGTAAGCTCCCCCATCCTGGATTCAGTCTGGCATCCCGGACAACCCTAACAGTTAATCTGCAGCCTGATCAGTGATGACAGTCTGAATATCTCAGCATGCCGACCCTCATACCAAAAATACCACAAAGCTTTGCTGCTGCAGGAAAATAGACAGGTGGGCATTTTGCTGCAATAAACAATGGAGATGGAAAGACAGGGGCGGGGCTTCAGAGCTCAGTGCGTTGCCTTGAACACCAGCATGAAAAGACGGGCAAACCCAAAAGAAACGGCTTCGGTGTTTTAGTAATTTTCTGATCAAACGTTCACCTCTTTGAACTCCTGGATCTGAGCCTGCTCAAACATGGAGAAGACGTTGGAATTTGCTCCCTCTGCTGCCCTCTTCTTGGCTTTCTTGGGGGCCTTTTATATAAAGACAGGAGAGATGAAGCAAAAAAAAAAAAAGGTAAGAAAAGGTCCAACAACATAAATAAAACAGCTGTCTATGACACAATGGTGTGACAGTGTTTTTTCTACTCCCACAAAACTGCACAAACTGAATTCAGGTCACTAAAAGGCTATTAATGCCTGTTTAGGAGTATCTGTGTTAGTGCTTCATCAAACATCACACATCAACTTACCATGTCTAAGCAGCTGGGGCGTCAGACCAACAGCGCTGCCGGTGAACAAAGGGGGAGACCGTGGGTGGCCTTTTTGTAGCTCCACACCACAACTTTACTGGACGATATTTATATACTATGTCCTCTTTAGGAAGTGTCAGGTAAATGAGGCTTCAAACAATACATGCAGAGATACTGGCTCACATAAAACAAAGTGCACACCCTCCATCTGCAGCAGCCATCCCCTCATGACTTACACTAAACAGAGAGAGGAATTTCTGGCTTTAAATCTCTTCATTCATCCTCTGTCTACAAACTTTTGATCAGAAACACAAACATCTATATATGGATAGTGCAACAATGAAAAAGGAAACAGTCAAACTTCTTCTCTGATGTGGATTGCTCATTCACAAGTTTGTCTACAATAATACAACTTCAGTCTCCAGCCTCTCTTTGTAAGATATTTTGTGAATATTGTCGGACTATAAGTCGCTCTTTTGTATTAGTCACAGCAGAAAAAAAGGGGCAAATAATAACGGAATAGATAATAATAAACTGAATGCACGCCTCACTACTGTAGCACACCGATTCTTATTCAGCCTCATTAAACATAGAAGGAATCTAGTACATTAGTGCAACATGTGAACAATTACTCAGATAACTATAGCATAAAGAACATGCTAGAGAGTCAACTAGACTCCTCATATCATGTCTTCGTCCTCTGTGCTTTCAGTGAAAGGGTTGTGGACTTCTAACGAGCTTACTCCTGATTGGCTTGAGAAGTTGCCATAGAAACATTGACTCAGACCATCTCTGACCCGTCACTCCGCAATCTGTAACAGCTACCTGATCGATTTACACATGCTGAAATATGTAGTCACTTAATGCTTGTAGCAAACATTGTGACAGGTTATTTAATAGAGTTTAAGTAAGTGGTGATTGATCCTCGTACACGCAATATTCGTACAAGTGTAAATTGATCGGGTAGCTGTTATAGATCGCGGAGCGACAGGACCAATCACTGTAGTCTGGCTCCGTATCATGAAAAAATGCAGACTGAATTGGTTAAATTTAGCTGGAACCAGAAGTAAGTCATGTTCAATGAGAGATGTCACATTCGCTCAGTTCAGTTCTCTTATACAGTCAATGAGTATAAGTTGCACCCCTGTCCAAATTATGCCAAAAAGAACTGGGCTTTTACTCTGAAAAATACAGGCATTACAAACAAGTGCGCCCACATTAACTTGTAATTAGGCTTCCTAGTTTTTACTTTCGGAAAAGCAATTCTTCAAATGCAGGGAAAAGCCGTTTTAAAGCTTTAGCCCTGAGACAAAAAAAAAAAAAAAAAAGATGAATCAAAGTTCACAAAACAAATGGCTTGTCAAAGATCTGATCCTTTAACTGTGAAGTTCCCAAAAACAAAGTCTTTTTATGTCCACCAAAGCCGCTGGGTCATGGACTTTCACCAACATCATAATCAGCTCCTTAATGAGATATTCGGGTCTGCTTGCCAGTCACTTCTTGTTCCTATTGGATGAAAGTGCTTGAAAATCACCAGCTCATTAAAAGTAAATTACCAACCTGTCAAGTCTGAAATAGAGCCAAACTTACTCGCACATTTCCCTCCAATGTGGTTGTCTTACCTCACGCCCTAACAGCCATGTTGGCGTTGGAACTTCATCGCCCTGGATACGTGACCTCATTCATTGCGGAAAGGTGAATGTTCTTGTAAACATTGACAGCAGTCCAAGTCTCTGGCTGTTTTGATTTGCTTCTCCTTCCTTGAAGATAATCCAGACTGCCATCAAACAGGTGAACAGGATAGTTTGCTGCTGGTAATGAGATAAACAGGGAAATGCGGGTAAAGCATGATGCATGCAAGCGTCTGCTGTCAGCACTGCATTTGTGAAATGACGCCAACAGATGTCATCTGCAGTAGGTGCTACATACTCAAGCGTGACACCGCATGTGCGCACGACACACTCCGTCTTTGCACCATTAACAAGTCTTCCAGTATCACTTGAGGCTCCCTGGTCAAGAAAAGTGACAGTGTGTGAAAATGAGATAAATGGGCCGAGGTTAGGAGGTGAGGCTGCCGGTGCGAGGCCTAAAGAAGAGGAGGTGCTGAAAGCCTCCCTGTGTTGTGGCCTCACACCCACAGCTGCTGCTTTGTGGGCGTCATCTCCCAGCATGCCGCACCACAAAGAGGTCAGAATTAGACGAGTTATTGTTACTCAGAGGGACAGGCAGGCAGATGCTGCTGTGAAAACCTGAACATCCTTGGCTTCTCGCAGATCTGAGAAGCCGCAGCGGCCGCCGTCAATGAAATGGCAGGAGATTGTCACTTCGGCTGAGATCAAATGCCTAAAAATAGACGAGCCTTCGCTGACACAATGGACAAATGGCCACCTCACTAGAAGGTCCTAAAAAGCCCAGCAGAAGAAGAAAATGGCTGCAACAGATCCCTTATGGATAAATCCTCTTTTTCATTTGGAAACGGTCAAAGAAAACACAACAAAAAAGTAGAAGTTATAGACAATGTTTATAATATTCTGTGACAAAATCTCTACAGAGAAAGCTAATTAAACATTTGTTAGCAGACTTTAATATATCCAGCGTTACAGCATTATGATCAGAATCATGTGAAAGAATAAAAGACACTAACAAAGGATTTAAAAAAATAAAATCAAAGCAGTTAGAAGAGATAAACCTTTTGTGGAGTCCTACAGAGACCGGCTGAAAACGTGTGCAACCTGTTGCATTTGGTGTTTGTCTGGAACATTTCTGAAAAATCCAGTAAACCCTCTTCTTGGCTTGAATACATTCTGGAAGATTTTAATTACTCCCAAAAAAAAAAAAAAAAAAAATTAGAAATCGAGAGGTCTGTAAGTGACACGCCTCCTGAGCACAGCAAACTGTTGGGGATTTTATTTTTGCACATTCAAAAACAAACAAAATATAATTGGACTTTTTTATGAATTAAAAGGATGACAATGTGTGTAAACCACCTAAACTATTTTAGTCAAATATTCTGATTTATGACTTTATAAAGAAAAAGTACATTTTAGTCAAATCGATGCATGAATTCACGCACAATCATCAATAAAAATAAAGGATATATTTCACGTGCTTTCTTTTTAAATAGTGGAATAAAGGTGTAACCCAATGGGGGTAGAAAACTGGTTCCGATCAGGTATACATTTCCATGCCATTTTATGAATCGAGGAAAAACAAGGAGTAATTTCAACTTCACTGTAAACATTTTTACAACAGTAAGGGATGCTGTACAAAAGAAAAGCTTAAATACAGTTTGTAAGCTTTCAAAAACATGATTTTTGTTTGCTTGTCCCTTCATATCCTTCATGTAGTTCAGCACTGAGGTTTTGCCTTTGACAGATGGAAGTTCACACACAAGATCGATCTCAATACAATCACTTGATAAAAGGACATTAGTACGTAATAAAAGAATACTCATCGGACATTCAAGAGGACACTTTATCACTGGTTTTCTTTAACAAAAATAGACATGGCTTGTCCAGCCTTGAAATTCCTTCTCAGTAAATATATATAAAATTATGTCTTGTCTATTTACAATCTAGATTACGTCCTGGAGGATTAGAAAGACTGCTCCATCGTGGCTGGGGGTTGTGGTCAGTGCACTTTAAGTGTTATCATAAACAAATAATCTAGCAACAGGGTCTACGGGACGGTTCATTGATTTTTCTTTTTTTTTTGTTCTTACTTTAGCTGCTCTTCAGCTCGAGGGCTGTCAGTGGACAGAGAACCCAGATGAAGATGATTGTAGTTGCTGATTGTTGACATGTCAGAGGTGTACGACCTGCAATGCATCTGCCCCGATTGGAGCTTCAAAAGACGCAAGAGACCGTGAAAACAAGTTGCTTCATGTTCGTTTTCGTCAACATCTACCATCTTGAAGTGGTGACTTTGTTATGCAGACACAACTGACTGTGTGCATTTGCTACAGATGTGCTTATCTCTGCAAGTATCTACAATCTGAAGGTGAAACTTAAAAAAAGAAAAAAAAATTACTTGAGAATTTTGTCTCAGATCTTTTAAAGATGAAACTGAATCTAATTCATAGAGAGTGTTTACAGCTACACATCACAAACCCCCTGCTCTGGTGGTTAATGTGGCATTTTGTTGACTAGTATTAAACTACATTGGATTCTCATCACTTCCTTTTATTTATTTTTGTTTGTGGGCTGTGCTCCGACAGCTACAGCTGGTTTTCAGCATGGGTCTTCCAGTTCAGGTAAATCAGATGCAGGTAGTGATTTTAACATTCTCAGTTTCTCTACAAAGATGAAACTCCTCATCTAAGATGAATGTGTGTGACGCCGCTCTCTCAAACAGACGACTGATCCCAAACCTGCAACACAAAATACACAAGAATAAATGTGGATTTATTTTCTAAATACCACAAAATGTCAAGATGGACCAGAATAAATGCTACTTTAATATGATTCCCATGAAAAGTCCTTGTTAAACTGATGCTCATTATTATATAATAAAGAACTTCATCAATGGGAGGCAAGGACGTCTAGATGGTCTCCCTTACAGACCCACTCTGATGAAACTGTTGTTTTTATCATGTTCTGTATGCATGTACGTAAACAAATTCATGTCGATATGGGTACATGTGCATTTATTTCGATGTATAGGCTTATGCAGATATATATGTATGGATACTTACGGTTATACATTTTTACTTTTTTTTTGCTTTATGTTTTTATCTGCACTGGCTGGACAACACAAGATTCACTAATGTATTTTGGAACTGAATCTAAAATAAATGTATATAAATATAAATATATATTTAAATAATTATGGATGGGTTTCTGCTTATCTTGATCATTGCAAAAGATGTCTTTCTGCGTTTGTTTTCTCTCTGTTGTCCATTCCAAATAAAGATAGAATGGAAAAAAAAAGATTTGCTTTTCTGAGTATTTATATATTTATTCTATATTGTGAATCAGGAGCTGATTTAAAGAAATGCTGTTTGAAAAGCTAAACTGTACCATTAAAATGCCATTGGCGAGCTGCAAGCTCCCTCCTCCGCTCAATGATGATACATCCACTTGTAGATGACTAGATCCATGTACGTCTTCGTTATCTTTGTCAGAGCTAGCATCTGGCTCTAAATAATACAGCTGGATAGTTACAATATTGCTCGCCGTTTTAGTTGCACCGCTGCTCTTAGCTTTTTCCAATGATATTCTTTTGTCTGCTCTTGATTCACAACGACTTGAATAAAGAAATACTCAGAAATGCAATTTCTAATTATGTCATCAATAATTAAAAAAAAACAACCAAAAAAAACAAGTTAAAAAACACAATTTTCATCAGGTTGGGTCTTTAAGAAAAAAATAAAAAATGTAAGCATTTTGAGGTAAAGGAATTATTTATTTTACAACAGAAAGTTCATTATGTATTAAAAAAGCTGCTGGTATATGTATAGGATTAATTGTTTCCATTTCCACAAATTTAAAAAAACAAGGGAAAAACTACATTAAAATATATATATGTAAATATATCAAATATATGTTAGATTTCATTAGTAAATTGATTAGAAAATACATAAAAGAAAATGATATCCTAACATTTTAATTGCTCCTAATCATAATTACACAAATATGAAAAGACACGAGCAAAAAAGATTGACTAACCTTGTTAACAGGGTTTATGGGTGTTCGTCCAGAACCAGTATGAAGTCTTTGACGCTCCTCAAACCGGCCAGGAGACCGCTCCCTCCGAACATCCATCATGCGGCCGGGGGATCGCTCCATGCGGGGGTCTCCCATGGCTCTGCCTGGGGAGCGCTCTAACCGGGGATCCGCCATGGCTCTGCCGGGGGAACTGACGATTCGGCTCTCCAGCATCCTGCCGGGAGACTTCTCTCTTTCCAGGGGACGGCTGGGGGATTTGTCCCGCCGAAACTCTGTGCGGGCCTCTCTGTAACGGTGAGGTGTGCCGGGATCACCAAGGACCAGAGGATTGGCAGCAAGCCTTTTGGAGATGTGCTCGTTGTAGGAGGGAGGCCCCCGTTTGTTGGGGCTACATGAATGAACCGAGGCATAAAAAAGAAAATTTAGCTTGGAAAAGATCGCTTCATTCCCAGGTCATGGGCTTCCCCCAAAATCAAAACTGAGTTTGTGTCTCATCACAAAAATGAAGAACTTCAAATTGCTACAAAGCTCAGAAAAGAAAACTTTATTCAGGAGATCATTTGAAAAGCAATAAAAGAAAATAGGAGAATTAAATGAAAGCATTAAGATTTGTTACAGATAAAAAATGAACCCCTCTTCCTGTAAAGACAAACAGAATGCAGAAGTTACTCCTGTGTTTCAAACAGACTTAGTAATTCTGCCACGTACCCCCTGTGAATGCTGACCTGACCCGCCCCCTAAAGCATCAGCTAAGCCCAGTGACCTGCTAACACCAGTGAAGGAAAAAGAGAAGAGTCCCTGAATTTCCCTGAATCCCAGTATCCATCCATCAATCCCACATGGAAAATAAAAGACAGTTTTGTATCCACGATCTGAATATCTGTTTTAGCAGGATTGGCATTTATAGCAACTAGAAGGTGAAATGATGAATTATTCTACAAATAACTAGTGAAACATGAGTCAGGGAATCTTGAAGAACACAGCTTTCCACTGTTTTAATGTTTGGCGCTAAAGACATCTGTATTAAAAGCAACACCAAAAACAAACATAAAAGACATGTTGTGAGCAGACGATACCATAAACATCGCCCACTTCGCGACGGTCATAAAAACAACTGCCACTGCGTTATTGGGAGGCAGCAACAGAATCTTAGAGATTTCATTCCACCCCCTGATTTTTTGAAAAATCGTTGACGTGGTCAAGAATATAGACGGTGGCCATCAGGGGTCGGGAATTATGCCATTATGAAATTGGGCAACAGCTGGGCATCCACAGGGCGGTGACAGCCGGATTGCCGGCCGGCAGCAGATCTGAAAGGACGATGTGTAAATGTCTCCAGAACAGTGGCCATCCACATCAAGTACTGCCAGCTGCCGGGTAGCCCGGAGGTTTATAAAAAGTGGTCCCTTCTGCACCACTGGTCATTCGCAACTCAGTCTTTGAGCACACATTATAATTTTGGCAATTTAAAAATGTGCTAATTTTTAGACAACATGCTTCCCAAGAAAGCTCTGTCATCTTCATATTGTATCAACCGCAATTTGTCAATAAGCAGGTCTCAGAGACGCTGTGGTGTCATCAAGGCCATGATGAGTTTTTTGCAGAATTAAAGCCGTCTCCCACTTTTTGACGTTGATTGACGTCTTGTCAGTGGCAGTACGGGGGCAGCAGTCTGAAATCGACAGATCAACAGACAATTTTGGGGACCTTGGAAACCTCCAATCAGTCAATTATCATGCTGCTGCCTTCTTGCCACTCACCTGTCACTGGACTGCTACCATGTGACATCCAAATGTGCCCGGGTGTCCACTGACTGATATAAAAAATTGTCCGGTCGCAGGAATTTTTTAAAAACTTTTTCTTAAAATCTCTGCAGCCGCCACTTGGCGTGTAAAAATGCGACTGCCGCTTCCTGATTACAAATGCCGCCGCGCAGCTACCTGCCAAATTTGATCAAAAAACTTGCAGCGAGCTGGCATTTTGGGATATGTGACCGTAGTCTAAGAGAAAACAGTGAGAAAGTGAGCTAAAGTAGGTATGGACTTTCCGTGTTCTGACCTGCGTCCAGATCCGTTCCGCTGCAGATCTCCTCCATCTTGGTTCTGGATCAAGTTGCCTTTGCAGCAAATGACTCGCAGTTTATTCTGGTAGGAAGATGCCAGGTAGATTGCCCCAGAGGAGATGGCTGGGCCAAGATAGCGAGGGTTTGGAATGTCCAAATGTGCGTAAGAGTGCGGCCTGAGAAAAGAGAAAAACGGATATCTTGCTATTCAAAGCATAGAGCATGAACTGGATATTTGATAGGTTCTCTCCACTGCCAAATACATAAAAACTGACTTACATTAAACTGATAAATAGACAGAAGACAGTCTTACCCAAGGGATATGTGTCCCTGAATCTCAATGACATCCAGAGAGTTGAAGTAAGTCACAAACAGATAGGGCTCTCTGTATGCTGAAACACCCACAAACCACTGAGTTAAGCCTTTACACAAAAGGTAAACAACACAAAAATGCTTTAAGAGTTAAGAATTTAAAAGTTAGTTTTGGAACGAACCAAATGATAGAGGGAGCCGACTCCACTTGATATCATCTGTTCTGCTCCTGCGGCCATACGCATCTACAAACACGCCAAACTCTGCAACAAACAAATCTTGTTTATATTCAAGTTTCTACTGTAAAGAAACTAAACAAGTCCAGGTAAACACTGGACATCAACAAAACTTTACTACGGAATTTAGCTAAAAATGCTTCAAGACAAAGCTTGTTTTTGCAGAAATCTAACCATGGAAACAGAGCAGGTACTCATCCTTCTGCGGGGCCGTGGTGACCTGGATGATGGAGATGGGGAAGCTGTGGGAGGATGCAGCAAAGACGGCAGAGGCCAGTGTCACATCGTTTTTATCCAGGAACTCTGAGGACAAGAGTATTGTTCAGATGGGAGAACAGCATCGCTCTCTTTTGTCCAAAGAGGATCAGCTTGTCAGAACAAATTTAGAAGTGGTAAAAAAAAAAAAAAAACTACCTTCTAGAACGTACTGCTTCATCTCAATCTCATAAAACTTGCTGGTGCCGATGATGATGCTGTAGCCAGTGAAATGAATACAGCTGCAGGGCTCAGAGGTCTCAATCTCCTGTAATTCAAACGACAGTCAGCAGCCCTCCCTCTTCACCATCATGACTCACTGAAGCAGAGCATCTGCAATGCTACAAAACGTCTCCATCACGTTGCTTATTAGGCAATAACCCTCGGGGCTCGCTCACCTTTCTGATGCAGAACTTGTTGAGGCTTTCATTGTGTCTCAAGATTGTAATCTTGTTCGGCATCGCAGCGCAGATACACAGCCCGTTATCAATCTGTGAGGAGGAGGGAGGCAAAGGGGATCAGAAACATCTGCATTCCAGCATTCCAGCAGCTGTGGTGACCGTAAAAAGCTCCTGGGTTGTAGCTTCATGATAAACTGCAGGGGGTTGGTTTGACGGGGTAACAGACTGAAGTACCTTTCCAGAGGAGAAGAGGTGGCATCCTTTAACGGTCTCGAAAATGAAGGGGCTGAGGTCAGGCTGTGCTGGCAGATGAGACTGTGACAAAGACTGTTTCACTTTCTTGATCTCTACAAGACACAGAGCCCTCTCCTCACCTAAAAAGCAATTTAAAACATGCAATCATTAATATGTAATCAAAAAAATAAAATAAAATCTAAATTTTTTCCATTTTGTTTATAATCTGATTCTGAAGGAAGTTTTGCAGCGGAAAACTATTGGGTTGTCCCCAACACATCCAACTCACTCCTGACATATGTCAAGTCGCTCAGTTAGGTGCCAAAAAAAACCCCACCTCCACTATTTTGATACAGCGGCTGCACCGGCCACTTAACTGAAACCCCAGAGCTAGCAAAGTTAACAAAAACAAAGGTAATTGTAAAATGTGATCTTGCAGAAAAGAGTCAGTGAGGAAACAGAAAAGCCTTCGACTTCAAAGAACAAAGAAAGCTGCTTATAACAGATAAGATCCAGTAGTCTTTACTCAAAATACAGAATTGTTGTGCCAGTTGTTCCCACACATCATAATTATAATGCAAAATATTCAGCAACCGGCTGTTTAATGTTACAAGAATACTGCTGAAAAAAGTATCTTAAACGGAGGATTTATGTTTACTTTGCTTTTCATAAATCCCTACCCAAAAAAGTAATTAAAAAGATATAAAACTCTTGAATTGACTATATGTTTATCTTGATTAATGCCTTTGCTCTCTTTTGATTTGATTTTAATAATTTGTCTTTATTGACATTTTAAATTTGGTATTACAATATCTATATATTTTTTATTTGTATTTATTTTTTCTTCTATTACTTAGACTTTGTTCTAGCTTGTTATTTGTAAGATGCTGTGATGCTTCTGTTTTGGATTTCAATGTTTCAAATGGAAAAATGTTGTGTAATTTTGAATTTTGTCAACTAAAAAAAGTTTAATCTAACTGCAGATTTTTTTTATTTTTTACAGAGGGTAAAGATAAACTTTATACTCAAGAGTTAATGGAAACCATTAACCAAAAAAAAAGATTTAAAAGACTGTTGTCGTGCATCTGAGTTTCAGTGAAAATAGGTTTTGTTTTCTCAAAGAGAAAAAAGAAGAGAAGCGTCAGTTGCTGTCTCACTGACCAGTGATCATCAGTAGCTTATCAAGCTCCTTCAGGATCTGGATCTGGAAGACGGAAGTCAGCCCTGGGATGTGGGTCAGAGAATTCTTTATGACGTTGAGAGCGTACAGGCCCTCCTCAGAGCCAACCAGAACAATCTGAGAGAGGAGAGAAAGAAATTCACAAAACAAGTCCAGCGTATTCATGACGATACAAGATGGCATTCATGTGGCCAGTGTTTGTATCCCACTACCTGGTCAGTGAGCGGCAGAGTACAGTTGATGTCCAAACGATCATCTCCCTCCAGTTTCAGAAGAGAATTGCCCAGAAGTTTCTATCGAGAACAAAAGTGAGAGAAATATGTGACAAGGAAAGAAACGCAAGATTAGCAGCACACTAACTTGAAAGTTTGAGGTGAGGTATTGTGAGATCTGTTAAGCTCAGAAGTGTTTTCAGTCTTGCAAGTAAGAAGCAACTGCACTCAAGTAAAGATAGCAAGATGGAGTGAAGTCCATCAGTCAGAAAGCAGAGAGTAATCCTGTGTCTGCAGGAGCAAGGATAACAGGCTGTAATCCCCGATGGACACAGTCTCCAGCAGAATGTCAAAGTGTGTTCTTTAGCATTTGTAGAACTTTTACTCAGCTTTAATCAGTGGAGACTGAAAAAAGCGAATTTTTAAAGGACTTCCTCTCCAAAGTCTAAAACTGACTATTTTAAATTAAAACCATGTAGATATTTTCTTGTTTTCAGTCTATGATGATGTTATAAACATAGCAAAACAATCTTTTTTTTCTCAACAAATTAAGTGAAGTTTATTCAGAACAGATCAAATCATAGGTCATAGAGTTTTCCTGAACATCATTAAAAACATTGATTGACACAGAAAACAACCATCAGTTAGTTTGCAAAGCTTTGCCTTTTCCAACGTGAACAATAGTCAACAGCTTGCAATTGAGCAGTGATGCTTGTAAAACAAAAGAAAAGCATATGGATGTAACATTTAAATTCAGCATGCTCTTTTTGAGCAAAAAGCTGTACGTTCAATATGTTGCAATCTTCTTTAAAACATTTTAAGGTAGAGGGAAAGTCCTAGTCAGCCTTAAAATTATTCTATTAGGACATTTACTAAGATGACAAAACGTTTCATTCTGAAACTGCAAATTAAAAAAGACAAAAGCCAATGATTTGCCACTCAAACAGTGAGCGCAGGCTTCACAGAAAGTACACCCCCTCATGCGGCTCTTAAGTCATCTGTTCATTGTTAATACAACCTCAGAAGAACAACACTGCAGTCTCTACATTCATTTTGTCTGTTTATGGGAACAGAGAGCACAGAAAGTATGGGAAAACCATTGACTGTATAAGAGAACTGGACTGAGTGATCCATCTCCCCTCGTGTTCCTAACAGGAAGTTAACACTGCTCCGAAAAGCCAAAATTCCATAGACTTCTATTGAGAAATGAGCAGCCATTACTCCGTAATTTTATTTGTCAGAATAACCATTTTCACTCTGATACTTTTTAAACAATTAATTCAAGTTCTCATGTTGAACTTTTGAAACGTTTGACAGATTCTTCCAAATCATGTGGAAGGGGTGTGGACTTCCAACAAACTGTCCTGATTGGAGAGAGTGGTTGCCATAGAAACACTGACTCATCCTCACTAGGACACATCCCTCCTCATTGACGATTTCTGGTTCCAGCATGGCAACATCCATGTAGCAAAAACCGCAACTAAATTGTCTTCATTTCGTTGGAGCTGGAAAGAAGCCATTTTCTGTGGGTGATGTCACAGTCACTCAGTCCAGCTCTCATTTACAGTCAATGGTTAAAACTCCATACAATTAAGAAGAAAAGAAAAATGCTTAAATTGAAATGCATTTAAATTGAAAGACCAACAATAGGATGGGGTACTCTTAAAAAAACCTCTATGTGCTGGTTAACATTGGAATACATAAAAAAAAAAATAAAGTGACATTTTGTAAATATGGTTCATGACAATTTTTTCTTCTGAAGTTAAAAATTGTCAGTGATCAGGGAAACAAAGCTGTTTATCCATGGGCAAAGAGATTACAAAGCTTAAAGAAAAACCGAGACTTTTCTCTGTCGTTATTTGAGACCTCTGAGAAGGAAAAAAACAAACGAGCCAAAAGAAATTTGACAAAGAGCAGCAGGCAGGTATTCTGGACTCGCGTGAACGTCTGCACAGGTCTTTGTCTTCCTAAACTTCATAAAAACATAAAAACACTTAAAGACAAACTGTCCTCTAAGTGTATTCTAGACATGCTTCTCTGGAAAAGTTGGTAATAATTCTATACTTTCTGGAAGAGAAAGAAAAAAAAACAGCTGAGAACAGCAAATAAACATTTCACTGCACCAACTGGAAAACCCCAGAGGTTCTGTCTTTATCGTCACAGGGAGTGAACGCAGTGTTGTTCATCTAAGGCTGCTTTTACTTACATAATTATGATGAGACTAACAGAGGGTGTACTTTGTTCTGAAGAACACATTACATGTTGCATGTTATGCATCACAGCAGGAAGTTCAGGCAGCATGTGACCTTTGCAGAAGCATGCATGACAGCATAGGACACCAAGTCAAACGTGTGCAATGGCTGCTTCTTATCCAATGCTGCAGTATTTTACCAAATAATCACATTTATATATTTCCTGTTGATAAAATTCAGGCACTGACAGTGTTGCAAGTACTGACAGAATAAGTGGAGTGGGTTGACCTTTGCTAAAATGTCCTATGCAATGCTGCATGCAGCGCCTGCATGCTCGGTGGAGTGGACAGAGCATTCAAGCAGCTACTTACTGTACCTGAACCAGAGGAGACAGGTTCTTCTGTCTTTTACAAACACCTGCCTATATGATCCACAGAATCACATTCAATGGATACGTACAGACACGCAAACACAGTTTGATCAAGACAATGGCGTCAAAACAGGAGGTGAATGTTGAGAACATGCAAAGAGGGAAAGAAGAATGACAGAGAAAAAGAGGTGAAGGCTGATGTTTATCGTAAGCATTCAGTATACTAGATTCCCACATAAATAAAACTAGATTTGAGCTGAACTACTGTTTGAAATGGACCTAATAACCAAGCTGGTGATGGGTTAGTCAACTTGGCTATTATTCCATTTTCAATGCATTAATACTAAATTACATATCTGACACTATCAAACCTAAAAAGAAGGACAACAAGAAACATATCAGTGCATGAAATGACACTCACAGCATCAGCCTCTACTTTGTCTCTAGATCCTCGACTCCCCGCCACAACAGACTCCAGCACTGCTACCCAGCGCTGCTTATCAGGGAAGCTGGGAGCCATGAAGTAGAGAGACTGACCGGGCCAACATGTGGTGTGTGGATGGGACTCCAGTTTTAAAACATAAGGGATGTCTGTGGGGAGGCACAATGAGACGATTCAACCAGTTCCTGTCAAAAAGAAGCTTCAGAATGTTTCCCAAAAGTAAATTTAACAAATAGATACAATTGTTACTAGTTTACTGTATTTTGAGGAAACAAAAATCCAAATCCACATTTTAATATAATTTTTCATCATAAAGAAGTATTATAATATTGACATGATGGAAATGATGAACCAAAATATTTCTTAAACGCGGATAACCCAAATAGTTTTAATGTAACACCCTTTTCCCCCCCAAACAAAACAGCCAATAAACATTTTCCAAAACAAGTTAGTCTATTACTAGGAGGAATGTATGCTTGTTTGAACTTTAACTGCACTAAACTTTCATTTAATGGACCAACTAACTTACTTATCTGTTACTTATTTACTAGTTTTGAGTTCAAGTTGACTCTGTTACTAAATTGTAAAAAAAAAAAATTAAAAGAGGAGCTCCTTATAGATGACAATAACACTGGTTTTCTAGATAACAGAAGGCAGGTTTGCTTTACTTCTTTTTTTTGGCATCATGTTTGGGTTAAAATGTGCAGTTTTAGTTCCAACTCAACAAAAATGAGTCATAAGAAAAACTGAATCACACGTTTTGACATCACAGCCTCTTCTGCATGTTTTGCCTTTGAAGGGGCTCAGATGGGTGCCATTTAAGATTAGCAATTACCTGCCGACCTTCATGGGAATATTCAACCCCCCCACAGTCTGAGCTGGTCCTGATTTTGTACCTGACTTGGCAGTGTTGATGAGCTCAGAGGCACCGACAGCTCCATGAACCGTCACATCTCCATCAGGCAAACATAGCTCAAACTCCTCCTCTGCATTGATGCAATCTAGAGGGAAATGAAATTATCTTTTGATTCATCCTAAGCGTGACCAAACACACAGAAGTGCATAAAAAGGATGTCAGACATGGGGCATAAACATAAAACACTGACCTTCCCTGGGCTCAGAGTCGTAGACAGACAGTTTGGTTCCATCCAGAACCACATATTTGCTCTCCCAGCCCTGCTGGCCTCGCTTGCCATTTCTGGACAATTTCACAAACAAATAAATATGAACATACCATCACTACTGCACTGAAATTCAGTTTGTAAAGTTACCTCGGCTGCTTCATCCAACCCTCTAAGCGAACGTGCCCACTGGCCTCTTTCACTTGTAGGGCAGGTGAGTTTGCCTTTTCCCGACACAGCGCCTCTGAGAAGTGCGTGGCATACTCAGCCGGCAGACCGCAGGTCGCTGGCAGACAAGGTGAGCATTTAGGGTGGCAAATGGTGTTGCACTCTACAAAAGACAGGAGGGGGGACTTCATTAATCCACTAAAGGTATTACATGTAATTCAGTAGATGGAACACAAGCTTCCTGCTCCATTCTGATGGATCCACTTGTAGACAAAATAGATCCATGCACGCCTTTGTTTTCCTCGTCTGAGGCATCTGTCTCAAAATTGTACGGTTGGACAGCTCCAATACTGCTAGCCATTTTTGTTCCACGTTAGGTTGGGGGTGTGAGGGGCTGTAAGCTAGCATGAGAGCGTGTGCTGTAAACAGATAGTTCTGTTATGGGTGATGGGAAAGGGGGTCTGGGGTTGCTCCATGGCAACGGTCCTGCCTACAACTCAGAGACTCGTTTCTAACGAATTACTGCCGCTCTGCAAAAATTATGTCCTAGAAAAAAATAGTTTTTTTTAATTTTTGCTAAAAATGGCACAATCATAAAAAAGACCACTGGGAATAATAGATCAAAAGATGATTGGAGTGGTCTTTAAAATTCTAACGTGAAAGATTTGCTCAAGTCCTCTCTGCTCAGCAAGAGCACAAAATACAGACCTAAACAAGTGGCAGCCTGCCTTCCAAAATGAACAGTGTCCAGGCAGACGGCACATTTGGCAGCCCTCATGTTGAGGCTCACAGTGAAACGATGGGGGATGTTGTGGTGCATTCTTTCTTTCACACGACGACCGAACTCTGCAAAAAAAAGAGTAAACATACACAGGAGTGGGAGTTATAAAAAAAAAAAAAAAAAAAAAAAAAAAAAAATCACAAATGCTCATTAAAACACAGTTTTGTAACCACTGCAGCACTCACAAATAAAAAGCATCAGATGATTTTTTTCCCCAAGCAGCAGAGGACAACTTTGGTAATGGATTGGTTGTTTGGATTGCCAATAATGTACAAAAACCAGGATTCTGGGGTCTTAAAATCAAAGTCAGATCAAACATGCCATTAAGCATTGAAGGCATTACAATATGTTTGAGTGAAAAGGTAACTGTATAACCATGTACAATTCAAGCCATGGCTTTAAGAAAAAACACGTCCATGAAAGAGACCATTACATCTAACCCTAAAGCTGACATCATGAAATACCTCTGGTTAAGCTCAGATTAGCAAACAGACAGCAAAAAAAAAAAAGGAGAAGCTGAAATGTATATGCATGTCCATGCACATCCGGGAAGAGGGCGCAAGTCAAACTGTGTTGACTGCAGACTTACTTTCAAACGTGACCCTCCTCTTTTCTGTGAGGAGCAAGAGGAAAGAGAGGAGAGAGCAGTACGACAATAGCTGAGTGAAGCGACATAACACAGACACAGGGAAGCCTGAATCACAAAGCAACTTCAGTTCAATAAGGTTTAATGGCTGACCATGAACCAAAGGTAACTGGAGACAGAGTTGGAGTCTAAAGCGCTTCTTTTGTTTTCATTTAGTGTGAACTCGTAAGACTTTATTAAAGGCCCACTCAGATGAAAACTGTGTTTTTGGTGTTTGTAACAAGTTCTTATAGCATTTAGACTCAAAACTGTATTTATGAGATTTCTTTAATCAAATCGTTGTGAATCAGAAACAGACAAAAAAAATGCAGTTTGAAAAAGAGCTCCCTGCTCTGCTCCTTTCTATAGCATCCATTTGCAGACAAAAAGATCCACGTATGTCTTTGTTTTCCTCGTCTGAGCTGCCATCTGGCTCCAAACTGTACAGCTCGATAGCTCTGATATTGTTCACTATTTTTGTTGTACTGGGTTGAGGTTGTGAGGGTCTATAAGCTAGCGGAAGAGCATGTAAACACATGAGTGACGGGGCAAGGCTTACTCCTCGTCAATGGTCTTGTTCACAACTCAGACGTAAATTTCTACTATAACTACTACTATATAACTACTTCCGCTCTGCAGAATCAATGTCTTTGACTAAAAACAACATAACCGCTGGGAACACTTTCAAAATGATCAAAAAATGATCAGAGTGGGTCTTTCAACATGCATTTAGGTGACACATTGTTTACATTTCCTAAATGCTCCACATTGCAGGCATCAAGCAGTACAGCCACAATCAGCCTTAAAGGCTCAGTTTCCATGGAGATCAGCTCCATCACAAATGAATTCTGTAATTTCCCCTGTTGCTTTCTGTTGTTTGTGAGACAGGTCCACACAGGGTTAAAGGCATTGCTGGATAACTGATGCATGAAATACACAACCGTGTATTTGCTCGTTTGGTTTGTAGGGTTAACATGCTTACAGCAAAGTTATCCAAACGATTTTTTGCCTCATCATCCTGCTTTATGAAACACAGACGATAAACGACAGATAAATACAGGTGACCGGAAAAAAACATCTGAGAAGAAAGGGTCCAAAAGAAACTTGACAGTCTAAGAATAAGACATGCATGAGCCAAATTCTGATTGGCTGGAGAGTACATTGTATTGAATAATGTTCCCAGTGAAAATGCGACTAACCTTCAGGTGTAGAAGTCTCCTTGGAGCGAGTAGAGGGATTCAGTAAGCTGCTGGGGTTGGGTTGATGTTCTGGAGATTTAACAATGGCTGACATTAGGATCTGGTGTCGAGCCTGGGCCGGAGTGGAGGGGGCCACGTGTTCCTGGGCTTTAAAATGAGCTGCTGCATCACAGAACGGAGGTAAAACATCTCAAAGGAAGCAATTAACAGGAAAAATGTTCCATCGTATTAACAAAGAGAGAAAATAAAATCTAAAATTAGCTTTCTGCTAGATGTAAATTTATATAATGGTTGCCATGGTAACTGTTAAAAATATTAGTGAGATTAAAAAAAAGGCAAGATATTTTCTCTCTTTGTCAAACTAGAATTTGTGTTGTCGTGGAAGATTCAAACTGGCTGACAGACTAGAGATGTTATAAGCAAACTCATGTGAGACACAAAAGAACATGCTGTCTTTGAAATGATGTAGCTCTTCAGTTAAACAAAATGTGGTAAAAATCATGTCAGCTACGTGAAATTAACACAATAAAATCTGAATATAGCAGTGAAGAGATAATAAGGAAGCTGAAGTTATGAGAACGTGATCAATGTGACAGATGACTACAAACTTGCTTGTATGTGACTGTAGTAGTCTTAAAAAACTAGTGAGCCACAGTGCTGCACATTGCCCTTTATCTTGTTTCAACCGCCATTAGTGCATAATAACATTGTACATTCTTGAAAACACTGAGTCAAAAGGAAAGTTAAAGGAATGGATTTGCCATCATGTTTAAATTCTGCCTATTTCTCACAAATTGCAGGTTTTTGTTTTCATATGAACGGTTAGTCCAGATGCTTCCTTGTTGCAGCTTTAACAGACACAAGACTCACACAGGCTGCATTTAAGGAGGTTTAAGCACAGAATTGTTAGAGTTTACTACTATGAAGACGATGGTCCTTTTTTAAGAGTGACGAACACATGCAAAAAATAGCACAACTATGTGACAAGGGATCTCACTTTGAAGTCTACAGAGATAAAACTATGGACAGTCTAGGTTAACAGACTAATAATATTTATGCTCTCATTTCTGAACTAATCGAACAGAGTTGTTTGTTTGAGTTTAAAGCAACAACTATCACCTAAATGTTTCTGGTTCTTTACGGAAAAGAAAATATCCTTAACAGTTCTGCCGTACCTTCCTCTCTCAGTGATCGCAGCTCTATCCTCATTTTCTGCAGAGCTTCTTCCAGCTCTGCACATCTGGAACGTTCCTTCTCCAAAGCCAGTTTCATGTCACCGTACTGCATTGGAACAGCTGGTAGCACCTGAGGAGCCAGTGCCCCATTAGTTGTGGTGCCAACATCTTCTCGTCGCCGTCCAAATATACCCTACACAGAGAGGAAACAGAAATGTTTTTCTTTGAATTGATTTGAATATTTTTCTTTTTAAACATTTTTTTCCGGACCTTCTTCTTTTTAGTGGGCTGGTCCATTTTGGCCTGGAGAAAGTCGATGAGTTTGGTCTGTTGGGAGATGGTTCCTTCCATCTTCACCTTCTCATGAGAATAAACAGCCTGTGGGAAAGAAAAAACAAGTTTGAAGAAAAGTTCCTTTGGGAATAAATGAATAGTTGTTTCTACAAGTTTTATTACTTGTCAACATCACTTTAATAATAATAAATAACTAAGAGTGCATTTTTCTTATGGAGACAAATACATTTAGTTCATTTGGAAATGTTTTGTGCTGTGTACCTGTATATTCTCCAGCTGGTACTCCAAGTCGGTTCTCTCAGTTTTTAGCATGTCTGTTTGATCCAGAGCGTCCTGAAGGCCTTGGGTCAAACGGAAAATGTGGCTTTTCTGGAGATCCATCTGCTGCTGGAGCTTTCCTTGCTGTGGACCAAACAAAAGAAACAAATAAATGGAACTCTAACTTAATTCAACCTACTATTCAGTTTATGTATAAAAGTACAAGTTCACAAGTGAGGTTGCTCAAAACTCAACAAAAATGGCACCAAAAGCAGAGAAAACATTTGTTAATTAGGATCGTTAAAATCTGATTCAGTCCAGATAAAGTCCAATAGAGACAGATTATCTTAATTTTATGGTAATGGCCTACAAAAGTGACCAAAGATTACATCCAAAGGTTTTTAGTGTATTCCCTTAAAAGAGCAAGAAAAAAGCAACAGTGCAGAGGAAAACTCCATCTGAAAGGAAGATGAGCAGAAATAGTTAGAACGGGAGATTTTCTGCTGTGAGCGGTTGGGGTCTGTGGATAAGAAAGAGACAAAAATAGAAATTATAAGAACATCTACAGAAAGAAAAAGATATGTTAATAACTGCAGCAACAAGAGAAAAGAAAACAGTTGGAACAATGGAGACAAAGAAGATGGTAAGACCAGTGGAAAATCTGTAATGACAACATAGATACATCAGTAACTGCAAGAGCAGGAAACACAATGAAAACCGACAAACTAAATCACTCAAAGCTGTGAAGACAAATGAGATTTGGAAAAGCAATGATGACAGAGCAGGAAGAAGACAAATCAACACAAAAACACTGCAACATCTGTTATAAGATAGGAAACAGTCGTTAGTTTACTGCAAAAATGGCCCTTAGAAATAATTCACAAAGTCTTCCACTATCGGGGGAATTTCTTTAAATAAGCACAAAAACCTGCCAGTGGGGTAGGAAAAATTGTCTTACAAAGAATTTTATTTCATGAAAAAAAATTCTAGTCACTAAGACATGTTTTCTTAAATTAAGATTATTTCTCTATTGAAAAACTTTCTGGATAAGATTATTTTTCTTGCAAGACAGAAAGAAGACAATTTTTCTTAAAAACAAAGGTCTTCGTACTTTCTAAAGATTCCGTTTTTGCAGAGTGACTACAACAATCTCCCACATTCATGTGCAAGAATAGACAGAGGAAAAGTCTACAGTGAGAAGGTGTGGAAAACTCCCAAGTTCTTCCTAAAATGACTGTCAATTTCTTTAAAAAAGACTTACACTTGGTCATTTTTTAAATGTCAACAAGGGCTGTGAAGTAAACTAAGATGCCCCTTCGTGTATGGTAGGTGTCAATGAGCATGACTTTATACCTCTTCCATAAGCCTCTGTTTAAGTTCTCTCTCCGTTTCCAGTTTCTGCTGTAGGCTTCGCGCATTCATCTCCAGCATGGCATGTTTCTTCTCCAGATCATTGAGCTGTCATCACATGGGAGTTTTATTAATGTCAGGCTGGGACACAAACCATCAAACAAACAAACAAAAAGCCAAAAGCAAGAACTTGTATTTTGCCTTAGGCCTAAACGAGCTACAAAAAAATGTTAGGGAGGCTGAGAGGGAGAAACTTTTTCTAAATCAGGACAAAACTAATCTTAAACCAGTCAAATTAATATGATGATAAAAGTTGTCATATTTTGGTATAATTGTCACTTGGTATAAGAAATGTATAAAATTGGCATTTCATTGTCAATGCAAACTAAAATTTCAGAGCACATTAGACACATCCGGAGAGAGGGAAGTCTAGGCATCTTTGCTTAGACTGCTGCCCCCGTGACCCAGTCCCGGATGAGCAGAAGAAGATGGATGGTTGGATTAATTTCAACTGGAATTATTATTTGTTGTTTTGGGTGTTTTTTTTGTATTTGATGAACATATCAAGCACCGTATGAAACGCAGCTGAACAGAGTCAGACGTTTGCTGTGCAGAAATGACACTGGTTGAAACAGATAAAGGTAAGACTCACTGTGTCAGACAGACTTTCAGCTTTCAGTCTTTGCTCTTTCAAAGCCTGCTGTAGCGCCAGAATCTCAGCCTTGTGCTCTTTGACAGCCAGTTCCACCGCCTGACGAGACTCAGTGCTGCGCTGCTCGGCACGAAGCCTGTCAACAACACCAGATAGAAACAAAGGAAAACATATGTAAACACAATGGCACACAAACACATTTCTTAAATCTAAGATTAATCTGAGCAACAGTTCAAAAAAATAAAAACTTTTATTTATGGTGGTGAAAAATGAGCATTATTTAAAGAGTTGGGCAGAAAAATAATGTTGACTAAAGAAGACCACAGTCAATGAATTAATAAAACTTAGGATTTAAAGCACCATAAGTTGATTGTACAAATACATCTATGTATTCATATTCTCTAAAAAGTTAACTTGCCAGTATAAATATAAAATGGGGAACATTTTTAAGTATTGAAGAAACAGATGCACTAATCAATGGAGTGCAAACATGATTGTGTTATTTGGAAAAAAATAAACAAATCAGACGATCAAAGATTAAATCAAGATCATACTAAACATGTTTAGCGTTTTCTCAGTACCAGAGCTGTGTAAATACATTCATTTTAAAGAAATTGGGCCAAAACAAAAAATTGATAACCTCAAATGACCTATTTTTAAACCAATACATTTCCAGTGCATGCTTTAGTGATCATGATGGTAGTGAATTGTTTTTCAATGTACAGCACGTCTGGAAATGAATTGGGTTATTGTCGGAGTAACCTGTTCTGCTTTTCACTGTCCAGCATCCTCTGCAGATCCCTGTTGCGCCTCTCGGCTTGGTCTTTCTCATCCTCCAGAGCTGTCCTCCATGCCTCCCACTGCCGCTCCTTCTCCAGCAGCTCGTCATTCAGAGACTCCAGCTCCACCACCTGTTCCTCCAGCATGCTGCATGTGGTCTTCAGCGTTTCAATATTCTGATAGTAAACATGAAAAAATAAGCTGATAAAGGGGACTTCTAAAACTGACAACAATACAGTGAAACCTTTTTTAAATAAAGTTTTATTTTAAAAACCAGAGTTTATGCTAAATTTACTACTACTACTTTTACCTTTACTACTACTGCTTTACTTTTACTTCTACTTTTTAGGAAAATAAGCTCAAAGTGCATTTTTGGAAAAAGTTAACTTTGCATTGCATCTGCAAAAACTCTTATTTCTTTTGCTTCATTGCCATGGCTGTTACCTGTTTCTGGTTGTTGAGGTGCATCTCACGGTCAGCCACCTCTCTCCTAAGACGGTCCACTTCCTGGCTGAGCTGCAGCTGGTCCTCCCTCTCGTCGGATGCTTCATCAAGCTGTTTCGATAAGTAGAAGTTTTGGCGATTCAACTCCGCATTCTCCTGACTAAGCTGAGTGAGCTGTTCCTCCAGGTCAGTGATCACCTGAGGCAAAACAAGCAGGCAGACGTGTTGGGTTTGCAAATGGAGAAGAGGGAGTGAGGTTGTACTGATATTAAATGCTTGTTTTTCTTGTGATAAGGGCGGTTTATGACATTTAAGCAAATATTGACAGGAAATATTTCTTGTTAGAACTGCAAAAACAGTTTTAATTTGACGAACTGCTCTGACATGTTTTGGCTTTACTTGTACATGATTACCTATTAAAAGTTCATGTTTTCATGATTGTTAAGACTTTACAGTAAATGATTGAATAAAAAAAAAAAAACTGTAGACTCCCATCATTCACCATCTATAAATGCTCCGTCCTTTGAAAATGTCGTTAGAAGATTCATAAGCTTCTCTGGATATGCAGATTTTACCAGTATGTGACCCCCTCCCTACAGGCAGTGCAGGCATCCCCTTTCATGCATTTATTACAAGCCGAATTAATTACTGCAATGTTCTCCTGTCTGATCTTCCCAAATAAAACTTGCAAAGGCTTCATCTCAAGCGAAAATTCTGCTGCACCACTGTTGACCAAGATCAGAGAGAGCTCATTTTACAACAATTTGACTTCAAGCTAGTCTCAGGGGGGATTTTAAGGGTCTTTTATGTTTTATTTATATATGTTAATAGTTTTGGACCGTTATTTGACAGGCTTAAATTTATTATAAAAACCACCTAGAATCTTTGGACACTTTGGTGCTGGTTTGTTAACTTTTCTGAACTAAAACTAAACAGGGGTCTTCTGGGAAGCACTTTGTGTAACAACATTTGAATAAATGGGGCTTTTGAAATAAAGATGAATAGTGGAATAATTTGATAAAAGCATATTTCAAGTATTCGAACGATGAAATGAGACATATTAAAGTGGCATTAGGCGTTACAGATTTAGGAAACAGTATCAAAATGAACAGTTAAAAAAATTCAGAAACATAACGGATATTTTTGTGTCAAAAGGTGGAACCACATCTTTTTATACATCACGAATAAAAGATGCAAGATAAAAGACTCGTCAGTTGGCTGAACTGCCTTATCAGAATAAAGGTTAGTCTCCAAGATGAACAACCAAAAGTCTTTTAAATGTTCATCTGGTGATAAATGCAGACTGAAACCAGTGGCAGCACTTACTGAGCAGCTGTCCCTTAAGGCATCAAACTTGCGCTGAATCTCATCTCTGTGGTTCTATTGGAATAACAAGTGATTTACAGTCAAATACAATCAAACAGTTAAACAATAATGATTAATTTAGACCTGTATTTAAACTACACAAACTTGAAACTTAAAATACCAATCCTTGTCAGAAACCATTTGTCGGTACACAAGTTTGTTTGCGATAAACTCACCCTCAGCGCGGTGATCTCCTCCTCAGCTTCAGCAGTAGTCTCCTCCAGCTCCCTCTTGGCCTGCTGCAGTTGACTCTCCAAGGCAAGGCGAGCCGCCTGCAGACTGCTAATCTGGGATTCACGTTCCTGCAGTGACAAAGTCAGCTCCGACACCTGCCTCTTGATCTCCAGTTTCTCTTCCTCATGTTCCAGGCCCATCTACAGAGGCGACAAAGCCAGTGGATACTGGGTTTGCATTTCAGAATACCAGTAATAATCTATGTTAAGATAATTTTTAATTTCTTGTAATCTAAGACCAGTTGAAAAGACAATATAGAAAATAGAAAAGCAGAGAAAGAGCACAATATTTTGGGTAGAAAGAGAAGCATTGAACAAACAGCTGCGCTGCAAAACGTCAGTACATCACAGCTAAAGGCAATGTAAATATTTGAGTTGTTTAATGGACAGTGCAAGCGTTTATGCTAAAGGCACAAAAAAAAACAATTAGCAATGAACTGAGTATGAAGTCATTGTAGGAAAAATTAGAAGCATTGACAAAAGGCTGCAGAGAATTTCTCAAGGAAAGGAGACCACTTTGTCTACTTTTACAACTACCAGTACAGAATTTTTTCATTGAACAAAAAAACAAGTATTTGGCAAATATGTGCAAGATTTGTTAACAATTCACGTTTAGAATTTGATTAAATTGTACTGGGTGAATAAGTAACAATAAACAAAGAAAAAAAAGTTGAAACAACTACAAATGTGATGCTCTTTTCCTGAGGAGCATCAGTCAGCTCTGTAATCAGATTTCTCACTCTGATTTTGTGGATGGTAAGGATATAAGTCTGCACTCTGTTGTGTTAAAGTAAATGAAATGAGACTAAGCCGTATATCTGCCTCTTGTTGCCTCACCTCGCGCAGTCTGCTCTCCAGCTCCAGAAGCCGAGTTCTCTTGGTCTGCTCCTGCTGACTCATTTTTTCCAGGTGCTCCTCTAGTTTGGCATTTTGGGCCTCGAGCTTACCCGCCTGTGACTCCAAATAAAATTTTTGCTGTCGAAGCTCTGAGATCATCTCCTCCTGGGCTTTCCTGAAAAAAAGAAGCATCCATTTCTTCATTATCTGTGTTTAGGGAAAGTAATTTTTTAGTGACGTCTTTAGAATTTCCCATCATGCCTTCATGATTTATAGATAAGACCTGAGATTGAATGAACTAAAATCTAGAGGTAGGTGCACATTCTTTTACTAACTGGAAATAAAGTGTGTGTGCAGGGAGGCTCCTAAGAAAGGAGAAGGCAGTGTGGGCGTTTATTTAACTCACATATTTTTCTGAGTGTAGATGCTGCTGTTAGCAGCGAGCTTGTTAGCCTCTGACAGCTCAGCAATGCGCTGCTCCAGGTTTTTCATCTTAGAATCCATAGCATTAATGGTCTGCAGGCAGGAAGACAAAACAAAAAAAAACAAAAAAACAAACGTGCTGGAAATCACATCCTTACTAACGGAATCACATATAAATAGATGGCTCTCATTAATTTATAACAACATCCCACTGAGAACCTATGAAAGCATTTACTTCAACTGCTAAAGCTTACGGACAGCAGACTGTTGTACTAAGACAAAATCCAATTAGGAGTCATTTAGGTGTTGCCTAAAACATCTGCTGTTAATGTCAGATGACTTCCTCTACAATCTTCTTAACTTGCATCAGTTCTACAACATTAACTAGATTAGAATTTAAGCACAGGATCTACAGAGCAACATCAACGGTAATCCAACTTAATCCGCCTTCTTAAACTGTATTCCAATCACTTCTAACTAGCATTAAAAATTACCAATATTTTTGTCTGTGTTTAGAAAAAAGGTTTTTAAAAGAACTGACAATTTGAGGAGGAAAAAAAATGTTTCACACGAAGTAAAACATCTTGATCAAACTTTAAACAGTCATTTCTGTTTTCTTACTGCTTTCTGTTCGCTGATCAGTTTACAATTCTCTCTGGATTCTTCCTCTTGCTGAGCTCTTCTCGCCTCCAGGCTTTCTTTGTCAGCCAGATCCACCTTCATCTGGGCCTCAAGAACCTTTTTCATTCACACAAAAAATACAAAATTTCCCACTTTTCCTGACAGGAATTCTTTGGCATGGCTTCATGTAAACTGTACAACAGCTTTGACATTTATAGTTTGGATTTTCTATTTATTTCGAAGTGAATAAATAAAAAATAACCGGCATAAAAAGAAGTATAACAATGACAATGTGCTAAGCTCAAAAAAGGGTTTTAGATGAAGTTTAGCAACTTGTCAAGTCAAAGGTCCTTTTTTTCAATCCAGTCCAAATTACAAGAAATAAACACACACTGAAATTAATCAGTTATGTTAAAAAAAAGAAAAATACATCAATGAATCTTGTTGACTCCATTATATCCCCTTTTATAACTGCTTTAAATTTTTTTATGTCGCCCTTTTAGTTCTTCCAAACATGAACCCTTAAGTTTATCATTTGTTTTGAAAGACAAAACACTGAAATGTTTGAGGGGACCCACTTTGATCTTGTCCTCGAAAAGTCTCTCCTTTTGGACCAGCTGAGTTTCCATCCTCTGAGCTGTCGACTGGGCTTCCCTCAGGTTATCCTCCAGTTCCTACAGATTTTACAAACACAACAAATTTACCACAAACACAGAGAAACATGATCACAACCCAAACTACATGTCAAAATCAAAGGAGGCAACTTGCACTGAAAAGCTGGAAATCCACTAGCTGACAGTAACGGTGCCTGTTCATGCTGACAGCAGAGAAAAATATATACAAGTGCCACTAGATTAACAACCAATCGATGGGTTCCGCTCTGACGAAGAGTATGTACTTGTCCTCTGTGGATATACTGGGACAGCATGGAGTGAGTGGGCAGGATGGGTGCTGGGCAGTTGGGGTGATATCAGGGGTGGGGTATTAGGGGGCCTGATCTGCAGCTCTCTCACCAGGATCTTTTCAGCCATCTGCTGGATCTGCTGGGATTTGGTCTGAATGTCATCTTTGAGCTTATTCTCCCTGCGCTCAACCATCTCCAGCCTCTTAACTTGGTTCTCCAGGGTCTTCCTGCCCTCCTGCTTACACACACACACAAAAAGAGCAAATTAAATGGCATACTCCAAATCTGACAAAGTAAGACAGTTTACAATAAATTGAAAACAACCAAAGATAAAAAAAAAAATTAAATGATGACATAAATCCTGTTGTGGCTGTGAACACAGCCTGCATGGAGTTGGTCTGGTACCTCGGTCTCTCTTAGGCGGCGTTTCAAAGTGTCACTGGAGTCGGTTTTGCCTCGCAGACGCTCCAGATCCCGCTCCAGTCGGTCTTTGGCCTGCCGGACGTTCTGCAGCAGCTCAGTGGCCTCTGTGCTGGCTTTAACCGCCTGCAGAGAGTAAAAGGGACAAAGGATGTGAATCAATTCTCCAATTTTAAGATGCAGTTCGCCTGTGCAACATCTAATTATGAGAAGGATTGGGGGCGGTGGGATGGTGACTTTTCGGATGAATAAGTAGGGACCAAAGAGATGGCAAAACTTTCATCATTTTGGAAATAAAACAAAAAAAAGGCTTAGAGAAATTTAAAGTGGCTCAGTTACCTTGGACAGTTTATCTTGAAGCTCTTGAATTTTCACCTGTTGTTCAGAGTTGGTCTTTAAAAAAAAAAATAAGAAGAAAACAGAATCTTGTTAATTTGGACAGAAAAGCATTGCTCCACAGAAAAAACAATCCTTTTTACCTTTTCAAGTTTAGACAGAAGTTCCTCAACTTCAGCTTTTCCTTGCTCTTTAGCCTAAAAAAAAAGACAAAAACTTGAATGACCTGCTTATGGTTAATTTATTCTTGAAAAATGAAAAACTGCAAAATATGCAATAGACTGGCTTTAAACTCTGATTAAACAGATTTACCCAAATGCATGAAAACAGGAGTTTTTTTTATTTAGGCCAGCCAGAAAGAATGAAAAACAAGGAAAAAAGGCCAGAGAGAAAATGTTTCCTTCATTTTTATTGTCTGAATCGTTTACATTAGTAAAGTGTTAAGAAGGAAGTTTATTTTGTGTGCACAAAACACATAATCAG
This sequence comes from Oryzias celebensis, assembly GCA_014656515.1. Lineage (NCBI taxonomy): Eukaryota > Metazoa > Chordata > Actinopteri > Beloniformes > Adrianichthyidae > Oryzias > Oryzias celebensis. The sequence goes on from BNCR01000005.1 coordinate 13,648,037, forward strand.
TAAGTTAAGCAGAACTGTAAAGACTTTAATGTCTGCAGTATTACTCCAGAAAACAAAGACTGATATACAGCCATAAGAAACAGTTTTACTGCATTTTAAATGGTGCAAGTGAATACTCTATCCTGATTGGCTGCTGGGTGCTCTGGAAAAAGTTCCGGTCACAAAGTTCTACATGTGCAGGCCTCTTCAAAACAATTTTTTTTCTTTATCTGGACAAAAACAAGCAGTAAGAGGTGAACTTTCTTTCTTAACTGATGCTTTATTGAGCCTACCGTGACGACCAGCATTTATTTTGCTTTCCTTTGCCGCTGCAGTTGAGGTCTGCCGGTTCACCGACGCATTGTTACTGTAACAGGCCGCATTATGTAAAAGAAAATAGTCTGCCTTTTGTGAAAAAGCTATCCAAATCTAAGAAATAACCAGAATAAAGTACTAAAAATGTATTGAATATTTATTTCTTTTGTAAGTGATCGTGTTAAAAGCTGGATTGCGCCTGACAAGGTGAGCATTATAAGAAATTGATGTTGTACACGTGTTCAGTTTACATCTCTACTTGATTTAAAAAGGTTTTCATATATAAAAAAAGTTTTGAATGGAAATTAGAAAAACTATTTTATATTTAATCAAATTGCATCTAATTATACATCGAATTGAAATACATAGAATCAAAATCAAATCAATGTAGTATCTTGAAGTGATATTCAGTCCTAGCGTTTGTCAGAGATTACAAGTCTGAATGTTACAAATGATTCTTCTCTTTGAGCATGAAAAATTAAGCTATTTTCTTAGATAATAGAAAGTAACTTAACTTAAGTTTTTCTTTTAATATAACAACACAGACAAGTGTGGTAATGTGAAATCTTTTTAGTAAAAAAGGTTTAAAAAAGAAAATCACAAATGTGAATCTGTTTGCTGTACAGATGCTGCATACATTGGTTTAAACTGTACCTTCTGAATTCTCTGCTGGTATTCAACAGCCTTCCGCTTGAGTTCTTCACTCGTTTGTCTGGACTCTCTGAGCTCGGCTTCATAGAGATCGCTGCGTCGCCGTGCAGCTGCCAGGTCTTCCTCCAGCTGCCGGATGGTGACCTGCATCTCCTCCAGCTGTGCGTGGTACTCCTTGGGTCACAAGCAGAACAGAGCGGACAATACAATACTGCAGTGACAACGATTTTTTTCAACATCAACACTTTGAGTAAAATAATAAATGTTTAATAATATTTTTTTTAATTGTTGATCTCATTGTTTCTATTGAAAATAAATATGAAATAATAGAAAAAAGTGACACTTTTCATTAAGTTTCTTTGATTGTGGTGTTAAAAAAGCATGTAAGAAAATAGCAACTGATGGTGGACATCTCACGCACCTTAATAGTGTTTTATTCTACAAGAATCCATCAAAACTGCAAAACTTCATAATATGAACAAATCTTCAGCAAATGTGCATGAATCATAGAGAATAAAGGCTTTCATTTTTCTCAAACCTTTAGTATTCAGCTAATGTATAAAGTTTTAATTAGTTAGGGTTTTTGCAGACAGTATGTTGCAGTAATGCCTGAACCTTCAATGTTGTTTCTTCACTAACTTTATATTCCAGACTTTTATTTTATTAAAACATTAAGTTTAACAGCTTGTAAGCAATAAGAAACAAGAAAAAGCTGAAAGAAATTTGGAGTAAGGTTTTTTTTTTTTTTATCTGGAAAGGGGATTTTACTTTAAGTTAAGGAGCATGCTTTGAGGTTTAAATACTGCATCTAATATCATTGCTAAACTTCAGCAGTGTTACTACCTGTTAGTGAGTAGTAGACACGAAAAAGGTGGGGAAAAAACAACTTGCTTTAATGTGAAAAGTAAATTGCAATGCTGGCAAAGCACCAGCCTAACTAAGAAAGGAAAAAAAATGTTTCTGCAAAACATTATGAATAATAGCTAACAGTTTTCCCTCTAAAATACATTTTCCTTGTTTCGGAAACGTCCAAAAGTAGATTTGATCTCATGGTCAAACTGCACATGCTTAAACTAACTGGGTTCTATTTTATAGCCTGAAGTTCATTTGTTACTTGAATCACTAAGGGCTGTTTAACAATTGTAATTAAAAGGTGTTATCTCCCCAAGCTGCGTGAGACTCTTGAGTAACGATCAAAATCTCATCATTTGTATCTTGCAGGGATGCCATCTGCAGGGATGACCTTTCTGTGAGCTGCAGACTTGGAGGAGAAGTCCTGCCTGTGTGTAACAGACCAACACTGTGAAGTAATGTTATCTCACTGCTTTTACAGTAACTTCACTATCAGCTGTTCTAGTATAGAAAGTGTGCAAACATTTTGTTTTGATTCATAACTCATTGAGGTTTTAATAAAAATGTAATTTAAATATTAGTATTTTTTTATGATTGGAAGACTGGGATGGACTGGCGATCTGTCTAGAGTGTATGTTGCTTTTGTCCAAGTGTATCTGGGATAGGCTCCAGCAACCCTGTGACCTCATAAGGAATTCAGCGGGTTTGGAAGATGAATGGCAGTATGATGGGGAGATCAAACCTCCAATTTCCATTCTTGGGTTTGAAACAAAGGAGATTTTGTCTGCAGTTCATTAAATGACCACTAGAAGCTGGGTTCAAATTTTTTTATTGACCTTCATGCCAAAAAGTCAAACTTTTGATCAAGAAAAACGTAGCCCCTTTGTTTTAATATGTGATCTTGATAAAATTCACTGCAGTCTCTCTCTAGCCAATCCAGCCCATACTAAGCAACGTTTTTGTTGTTTTGAATCCTTATTAGCAACGTTTATGTTTATTTATCAGCTCATCGCACTTTGGGATTGCGATTAATCACAATTAATCACAATGTTTTACTAGGTACATTTTAACGACAATATTCCACTTTTGAACAGAATAAAAAGGCCAGAGTGAAAATGTTTTCCTTCATTTTTATTGTCTAACATGTTTTAATTTGTAAAGTGTTAACTCAGATATCCCTGACATGTAATTTGTGTGCACAAAACAAATCAACTTTTACATAAGCAGAACGTTAAAGACTTTTATAGCATTACTCCAAGAAAACTAAGAAACTAACACTGTGTTTCTGCACTTTAAATGGTCCGGGTGAATACTCTATTCTGATTGGTTGCTGGGTGTTCCGGGAACCTTCCGGTTACAATGTTCTAAATGCGCAAGGTTCTTCAAAACAAACTTTTCCTTCATTTTCTGGTTAAAAAAAAGAAAAGAAAAAAAAAAAGAAAAGAAAAAAAAAAGACGGTGAGAGGTGAACTTTCTTTCTGAAGTCATGCTTTATTTAACCTATGATGACAATCAGCATTTAAATCGCTTTTCTTTGCTGCTAGAATTCAAGGTCGCTGACGCACTGTTGGGTTACCATGACAACAGGCTGCATTAAGTTTTAAATACTAAATAACTTTATGAAAGTTATTGAAACCTAAAAAAAAAAAAAAAAAAACTTCAAATTGATTGAATATTTATTTATTTTGTAAGTGACCATGTTATAAGTAGTATAATGCCTGAAGAAGTGTGCATATTCAGAAGTTGACGCACTTCAGGAAGCCTGAACTGTCGGAAGACGGTTGCTTCACAGAGTGTAATTAATTTACATCAATAAATATTACCGCGTTAATTTTTTTAATTAATCGTGTGCGTTAACGTTGACAGCTCTAATATATATATGCACACACAGTATGTTTATAGACAGCTGCAGAAAAAACACATACTTGCTCTTTGATTTCCTGCAGCTTGTTGCTCTGCTCTCTGATGTCGTGGAGTAGCTGCATGGCTTTATCATCTTCCCTGGAAACCTCTACACGTGCCTCCTCCAAACTTCGCTTGAGGCTCTGCAAACATTAAGCGAATTCAGAACCACATTTATGTCTTCAGTCTCAAAGACTGTGATACAGAATAAAACTTGTTTTACTATTGTTCTACCCGAGGATTTTCTGATAACCTACAAACATACAAAAGGCTGGTGGGATGACTCACGCTGCATTCAGTGATGTAGGTGGCGAGGTCTTGCTCCAGGATGCTCCTCTGAGTCTCAGAGGCCTTAAGCTCCACATCTTTCTGGTGAAGCACCGTTTCCAGGTCAGACATTTTACGCTGAAACCTGGAGATTTCTTGCTCCATCTTTAAGAGAAAAATATTAACAATGAAAACAATTGCTTCACTAAACACGGAGACACTTTCTGGGTTTTATTTCTGTACGCAAAGAAGTCTGTGCTGTAATATCCCTCTAAACAGATGGAAGAATCATGCTTTCTGGGGAGTATTTGGACAATAAAGCTGAATCAGTTTACAAAGGATTCCTCTGGCCCATCTCCCAACCAAGAAGGCCACAAATCCACAAGCCTAACTGTTATAAAAACTAACAAGATTATATTGGCTGGTTACCGCACAAACAGACGCTTCTTTGATCTGTGATAAAACAATCTTCCAAAATAAACACATGCCTGGCATTGTAACCCAAAACAATAACTTTAATTTATTCAAAATAAAAACAATAAAAATAGAAAAAAGTATGGTACACCAAAAAAGTCAACACAAACAAACTTTATATGTTTAAAAGAAAGCTAGTGAAAAATAATGAGTAAAAAAACTTCTTAAACAAGAGTGCATTATCACCTTGTGACATTTGTCTTGGGTTTCTTGCAACTCTTTGCCTTTAAGATGCAATTTTTTTTCCATGGAGTTGTTCTTTGCAGGGGAATTGAGGCCTGCAGACACAGACCTGGACAACGTGAAGAAAACATTTTTAGTGTGGAATCAAAACAGGATTAAAAACCACTGAAACTGCTGTACAATGTGGCTTATATCAAAAAAAGAGAAATAGTCTGTCTACTGGTAATTTGTTACATTTTTATGTAACAATTTGTTCTTATTACAACAAAATACATGTCAATAGAGTAGCTTGTCTTGTATTCGCAGCATGAACCTTACTACTACTTGTACCCTACTGGATACAGAAAAAGAAAAAAGAAAAAACACATTTAAGTTACTTTTGAAATACATAAACTAAATGATTATTTAACTCAATTTAGGATAACAGTCTTGTACCATTACATAACCACACATCTGTCAGTTTTAACATCAGCAAAGCTGTAATTGATAGGTAATTAAAATGCAGACAAAAGCTTCACATCATAGAGGAGTGACAGTCACTAAAAGCACAAAGCTTTGCACTACTTAATCTTTATTTTTCAACAAGTGTTTTCTGTATCGTACAGCAGTAAAAATTCTCAAATCAGTTATAACATACTGATGTACTTGTGAAAAGAAATTTGATTTTCATAACACCACTTTATTAATATAAAAACCATCCACTTAAAAAAAGGGGAAACAGCTTTTTGGAGGCAGTTATATTTAACTCTCCCAGACACGCTCTGGAAAAAAATATATAAACCTCACAGCAGGGAGGCTGTGAGCTTTGCAGAGTATAATGCACACGTTTATCTGGTTAATGCAAGGTTATTTCCTCTTTTGTTGCTATTCTGTCAATTTGCACACTTCAGACCGAAGGCGAGACTTTGTTGAAGAGGTGGTTAGGAATGACTGTGGAAAAAAAAAAAAAAACAATATGTGATCCACAGATACAGCAGGGAGATCTTAAGAACCTGGACTGAGTTAGAGAATTCAAAATAAAAGCAAGCCAGAATCTCATAAAGATGCTAAATGACAGTTAAATGCATATGTTACTATTTACAAAAACCACTATAAATGTTTACAATAACCATTATTAAAATTATAAAAAATATTCTAAATACTAAAAGTTCAGTAAATCTCTTCTTCAGCAAAACTGCTCAACAGATCTATTGAAAAATAACTGGTGACTAATGTATTAATTTGAAAAGGATTAGAGAGTGGAAATAAAGCCACTTCATTCAAATTTTTATTAAAAAATAAATAAAAAAATGATTAGAATTTATAAATAACAAATACAAAGAAAAAAAAGTCCAAATGAAAAAATATATATAAAAAAACTTCGACAAATTCCTTGAAAATTAAATTAACAACAGGAAACAACACTAATCAAGTAATGTCCCAAAGAATACAGCTGTTCAAAAAAACAACAACTGCTTTTTAAACGAGTTAGCCTTTTTTGGGTTTTAGACACAAAATATGTATTTTTGCAGAATAACAGGTTTGCACCAAACCTATTTGGGATTAAAAAAATAATAGTGTTTGTAAATCAGAAGAAAAAAAAAAGTAAGATATCAAAGCTCAAGGTTGCATAAATTTCCCAAAAATAAAAATACAAAAGTTAAGGTAACTCCAAAGTCCCCTAAATCAAAAAAGGCATTACAGGAGGAAAACAATTGTGATATTTTTTTTAGAGTTTGAATCAATTTCCTATTTAGAAGGTATAATTTAACAGAAAAACAATGATGGCAAAAACAATAAAAATAAATAAAACATCACGCAGCACTGCAGCTGCTGGAAGAACGAACAAACCAGCTCGGAGGATGAGACTTATTCCCTGTGGATTAAGGAATAATACACGTTTGCTGGTCTATATGAAATTTCTGAAAAAGCACACAATACATTATTTGGATAAGATTTAAGCTCACCTACATAAGCAACCGCATGATGGACGGAATGATTTTCCGCTGAGACAGAAAATGTGTAGATTGAAAAAGTGCTTCAATAATTTGTGCAAATCATAAAAAAAGTGTAAGCACAACATTGGAAAAACAGTGTGCGACTGCTGTGCATTAACTGCTTGCATTAAAGCAGATCAGCTCAGCTTAAAGGAAATATGTTGCGTCCCCACTCTGTGTAGAGCGTTTATGCTGAAAGTTGTCTCAGCATTCAAGAAAAGAAATCACCCCCCACTAAGTCCTTTGAATGTTAAAGTTTAGCGTGTTCAGTAATGCTAATTTCTATCATTTAGGACAGAGTGTACATTTACATGCTGTTTTTGACAGTTAAAGGCACACACAGTATTCACAACATCAAATAAACAGTGACACATTTTTACTAAATGTCATCTTACACATTGTGTTTTTAGTCTAACTCACCAACTGTGCATTCAAACAGAAGTCTGTGTGAGCTTCAAGGTTTTTTCTGCAAAAAGTCTCATAGGAGTGATTTAAACTAAAATACATATTTAAAGATAGAACTTTGCTTTGTTGGATTTGATTTTTTGAAGAATTCTTGCTGCAGTAAAGAGGTAGTTCCAAGTCTATTCACATTAACGTTTCACAGCACACGTTTGCCAGAAACATGTTTTGAAGATCTGTTCATACTGCCTCAGTCATTCATTTTTTGTTTTATTATTCCTTTTTCCTAGAATTTGAGTTTTTTTTGTAGTCATTGTTCATCTGCATGGTGGCGCAGTGGTCAGTGCTCTCTCCTCACAGCAAGAAAGCCCTGGTTCCAGTCCCAGCTGGGGGACCTGAAGCAGAATCACCTTTTTGTGTGGAGTTTGCATGTTCTTCCGGTGGGTTTTCTCCAAAAACATGCTTCATAGGTAAATTAGTTACTCTAAATTGTCCCTATAGGTGTGAATGCGAGTGTGTTTGAGGGTGTGATATAGATAGTTGCCCTGCGACAGACTGGTGACCAATCCAGGGTGTACCCTGCCTTCACCCACGAGTGGACGGGTTAGGCTCCAACAGCCCTGTGACCCCGAAAAGGACAAAACTAGTTTAGAAAATGGATGGTATTGTTCATTATTGAATGAAATTACATTAGAGTCATAAGGACATTTTTTAATTAAGATTGCTTTAAATGATTTATGGGAAAATATGCAAAGATGATAAGTTCAAAAAGTGATAATAGATTAAAAAAACAAGGAAAAAACAACCAAGAATGGTTATCACTTCTGTCTCTGAGCTCAATGTTCCTCTTTTTGGTGCTGTAATGAAGAATGTGGTCATGCATATGAATGCACCTACATGTATCTGATCCCTTTTCAAAGCACAGACCCGTTTATAGGTAAACGTAATGCAGAAAAAAGCTTGTTTCAATGAGAATCAGTGATCAATGATAGTGTAGCAGTAAGGGACAGAGCCATTAGAAAAGGAAGCAAATAAAAAAGGAGATGAGATGGGTAAAGATGGGGGTGGGGAGTGGGAAAGAAAACCCATCACAGTACCGGTTGTAACCATAGAAATAGATTTTCTCCCCCAATGTGGGCTCTCATCCTTTTTCCTGTCTAATCCGCTAACGCAGTTTCTTCCTTTTCTGTTGCTGCTGATCCGCAGTCTCCAGCTACATGAACGGACCGGAGCACCAGGATGGGGCTACAGAAATGAAAAGCAAAGCACCCCCCCTCTGATTTTATTGTCCGAGGTTAAGAAGCTAAACAGCAATAAGCTAAATTACAGTCCCACGACACATTCTGTCAAAGTCAGGAGCCCATTATGCTTCACAGTAACTGAAGCCAGGATAACAGCAGCAAGGGGTGGGAGAGATGTGTGAGGTTCCACTTCTCAGCGAGCCTCATTGACACACTCAGCCGCATACCAATCAGCGTTTATGGGGAGGTAATGTAAAATCCTCCTGTTTAAACACGCTCTTAATCAACTTAGAGTCACGTCTAAATGGAAAATGGAAAGCAGATAAATACAGATGTGTGTTAAAAGGCACAAAACCTGAAGATTCGAAGACGTGAGCACCACTGAAAGAGGGGATCCCTCCCCTCCCTCATTTCCCGTCTGACACAGCAAATGGTCAAAGCAACACTACTGACCAAAGGAACACCAATTCCCCACAGCAGGACCCAGAATGTCAAGTCACTTGAAAACTGCTGCACTAATGATCAAGAATCTAATGTCAGAACAGTAAGCATGTAAAATCTGAAATAAAAGGTGTTACAGGAATGAATAGAAGATGTTTCTGTACAGACTGAATAATAAAAACGCCCCCTCCTCTGAAAGAAAAAAAACAAGTAAACAGGTAGCACTTACTCAGATTTGACCAATAATGTCAAAGCTCTGCTAAAGAACCAGCCTAAAAAAGGCAGATCCTGGCCGTGGAAGCCCGCCGGCAGAGCTCCTTGCTGGTTCGCTGAAGCTGGCCAGGGGGCAGCCTGCTCCGGCTCCTCAAAATTAGAGGTGTCATCTTCAGCTTGCAATGCAGGAACGAAAGGCGGGAGAACTGCAGGAACAACAGACCAGAGTGGGGAATAAGAGACGACGAGGTAAATCCTGAAAACGGAGGCAGTTTGAAAGGAAAAATGAAAACAAGAAAGAAGGATGAAGGAAAAATAACAAGGAGAAAGGGAAGAGAAAAGAAGGGAGGAGGAGCAGAGCGGTGGGAGCCTAGAGTGCGGTAAGTCGCGCGTTGATGCACATGCTGCCTACGTCCCTCCCACCCTCCACCCTTTTTCCCCCTCTCACATACACATGCTCCCTTGCTCTCCCTCACTGCAGCAGTGCAAGCTAATCAGCTGGAGCTGAAGCAGAATCAGTGTTTAACTGCCAATACACAGCATCTGTGCATTCAATGCACACTGACAAAGCTGTTGATAATGCACCAAATGTCTGATTTTATTTATTTTAAAGGAAAATCTGTCATAATTCATGCAAAAACTAATATAAAAGTAAAAATAAATGATCTATTTGCTTTCCTGTGATGACTGGATATTTCTGACATTTGATCAGCCAATAACGTAAAATACGCCAGCTATGACTGATGGCACATGTAGATGCACATGAGCAGTGTTTGTCTGTGCTGCATCTGTTGAGAGGCAGATGAGTTGCAGGGCTTTACTCCGTCTGCCTCATTCATCTCCATCCTCCTTCCCACACTCCCTCCTAGGAATATCTGGCTTACTGCCAGCGGCACACAGAATCTCATTATATTACAACCCAAACCAGCGCCGGCTTCACAGTTATCCATTTGGACTCTTTATCCACACACATACGTCAGCTGGTTAACTTCTTTTACAAAAACAGGATCACTGTCCTTAAAAACAGTTTAGGTAGAACTGCTTTAGCTTAAGGTCAGAGAGTCAGGAGTAGGGAATCCCTTCACCTTGTCTTAGGTTGTTCCAGTCTACACTGGAGAAGAAAGAGTGACATCGGAGTCCCTGGTAACCAAGTCGCTCGTTTGCTCCACACAGCAAGCTCTGCACCAAGTCAACAAACTGCTTACTGGTACGTGGCTCCTCTGGAAATTTTAAATAGCGCTGCAGGAAAAAAACATTTCCATACAAATTCAACAAATCAGATTTGACTCAGTTTGGCTTGCATACTCAATGGATTCTACTTGGGGTGCCACTTAAATAGCTAATATGACAATATTGGAAGTCACAAGCTACAAATTATATTCAGAAATGAAAAGATTGCTTTTAAAACAGATCAAAAGATGATCAGAGTGGGACATTAGGGAGAGTAACCGTCTTCATGAAGGTCTACGTACATGAAAGTGCATGATGTTGTGGATAGTCTTGGTGGAAGTGCCGTCGGAAAAGGGTAACTTGGAATAGATCATCTCATAGGCAATGACCCCAAGGGACCACCAATCACATTCCACCCCATAGGTGCCCTGAGAGCCCCCGTTCATGGCTGCCAGGACCTCAGGGGACAGAAAGTCCTGGGTTCCAACAGGGACTGCAGGAGCAGCGACCTGCAAGAAACACACAAAAAAATATTAGAATACATTTCAGTGATGTCATTACCAAGAAAACTGAAGTAAACTCATAGACCAATCCTAATAATCCACTTACTGTTTTGTTAACGGTCAGTCTGGCAGCGGATCCAAAGTCGGATACCTTAATGTGACCAGTCCGGTCGATGAGAATGTTTTCTGGTTTGACATCTCTGTAAGTTGAGAGTTAAGAAGACATTTGATACAGCTATTAAAGAGCTTTTAGTTGCCCAAGTACTGTTAGACGTCAACTGATCTGAGGATAATGGAATAACGTCGTAAATGTCAGCATTGTTTTTATTCCACCATAAAGCCTAACTAGCTTTATCAAAACTCAAAAACAGTCAGAGGTGTCTATTCCAAGTGTTTAATGTGCTCCAAGACCAGCTTACTAATACAAACAGCTTAAACTCAGCCCTGATGTCTTACCTATGGACGTAACCCAGCTGGTGGACCGCATGAATGGCCTCGATCAGCTCGGCCAAATAAAACTGAGCCATGGCTTCATCAAACTGATCCTCATATCGGTTCAGCAGGGACATCAGGTCACCACCTGGCATGTACTCCATCGCCTGGGAATACCCGTTTATGCAAACAGTCAGGAATCACCATGATAACAGATGGTCATGACTTTGAAGAACATTAAGCCACCAGTCGTCACAGAAACTTTGCCTTCGCCAAGAGGAAGCGACATGTTTGGCTAAACTTATACAAAAGTTTCTCATTGCAGCGACTGTTGCATAACAAGCATATACTATTACTGATTCATCTACCATACTGCAGTCAAAGCACTGCTAAAAATACAGCAAGAAGAAAAACACAGCGAAATCCCTCAGCTTGCATGTCTTTGATCAAAGGATCACGTGCCACAACAGCATTCAAGATACTGAGCTTTGAAAGTCTGAGTGTGTTGCGTTTGCGCCGACTATCGCCTCTGCCTTCAGAAAGGCAGCTCTAAAGTTGATGTGAGGTATGTGGTTGTACCCACACAGCTATAACAGACGAGAGCCTCTGCTGCATGAATGGCTTCGCAAGTCTGAATGAACAGAGCATTTTCCAGTGTTACCTAGCAACAGGGAGACTTGGTGCCTCTTTGACACAAGGATAAAGATGGATGCTTTGTATTTTCCTCTACGCTCAGTTGGCGAGTAGAGGGGGAAAGAGTGGGAGCGAAAGAAAGAATAAGATGTGAGGCAAACATTTGAGAGGAAATAAAGTGCATAGTTGCTTTAAGGGGAAAAATTAGGGCATTGTTATGATGTAAGTTGTTGTCAGATAGGTGATGCTTGTTGTGAATGGGAAGCTAATCCAAGAAAAAAGCTGTAACAGTGATTACATTATAAATTCAGAGTAATGGTTAAAACAAGCTTGAAACTGAAAGTACAAGTATTGCAAATGTTTCCTTTAAACCTTACTCCTGGCATTTACTCCAGATTACATAAAGTTTGATTTGTATAAATAAAAGACAAAATCTGCAAAACTAAAAAGACCATATCTTGACTATAAAGAACCTGTTTTTAAATTCAGGCCTGTATTCTGTGACATAGGTTGGAGAATGTACTTTTTTTGTTTTAAAAACATGACTTAAATAAATCCAGAACAAACAGTTGGACAGTAAACAACAACACCAGAAACTTGACAGGACATGTTAACATGAAAAAGTGATGAGCTATAACTGTTTATAGGCAACAGCAGAATAAAGGTCTATTTGTCAGAACTGAGGATTTCGGTCAAACTTTAGATTCCTACAATCAATATAAGGTGAATAGCACAGTTTTTAGGTTTTCTTTCAATTTTTCGCAAACACATTGGTTCAAAAATATTGATTGTTAGCAGCATAGAGAGAAGGAAATATGAGCTAGAAAGATTAATGGTGCATTCAGGCTGAAAAAGTCTGTTGGTCCCGACCAAGTCCACTTAATTTGGTCGGGATTGAGTCCTGAACCTTGGGCTTGGTTTGCATTCAGACTGGAAAAAAACTATTTTTCAGACTTATTTTTATTTTAGACCATTTTTTAAAAATCAAATGAATTCAATGAACATTTCTAAAAATGCAAAGTGTTGCAGTCATACCAGGTAGACGTGGTCTTTATCCTGGAAGGCGTAGAGAAGCTGTGGGATCCATGGACTACTGTTCATTGACAGGATTCTCCTTTCCTCCTCATAAAAAACAACCTGAATAGAGTTAGAAAAAAAAAAAACACTGAACATCATACATATGCACATTTAACATGATGTTAAATCTGAAATTCCTCTGGGCTCCTTTTGAAAGTTAGGTTCACAGCTAGAAATCTTTACAGAATGATATATACTGGAAAAACCTTTTTTTTGGTTGACACTTCAGAAATTAATCAGTTTTAATTTTTACAGCACTTTATAACGCCACCAGGGTATACAAGTGCAAGTAGAAAGATAAAAAAAGAAAGTTAAAAAATAAAGCAAATTAAAAACAGAAACTTAAATAAGCAGCATAACATTTAAAAGGGCAATAAAACACACGAGAGGCAGATGAAAAATGTAATAAAATGAGTTAAAGAAAAAAACTACAGAGTACGGAGAGGCATCCTAAAAATGTGCATCTTTAAGTTCATCTTAAAAACTGTTTAGGTCTGACATCCTGTCTGGCTGTGGTGAATATTATTCCACAAGTGGGGGCCATCAGTAAAAATGCTCAGGTTTCTGTCGAGACCTGAGCACATCAGGCAGGTACTGGTTGGCAGACCTTCAAACTCTAGAATGACAGAACAGTAAGTAGCTGTGTTGAGTTAGCTAGAGAAAGTCTATTAAAGTCCCACTTCAACTGTACTTTTTTTCTATTTTAAAAGTGTTCTTGGGGGTCTTGTAATTATTATTATGCAGTTGTTAGCCAAAATGGACTGCTGGCGCAAAAGTTAGCCTCCACTAAATTCCCATCATCCCTTTGCTTACACTCTCACCCGTTAGTGAACAGCCCCTCATAACCCCAACCTAACATAAGCATAGCCAAAAAAAAAAAAAAAAAACACCAGCGAGCAATTTTGGAGCTATGCAGCCATACAATTTTGAGCAAGATGTCAGCTCAGATGAGGAAAGTGAAGACGTTGATGGATCTACTTGTCTACAAGTGGATGCATGAGAATGGAGCAGAGAAACAGACTTTGCCCTGCCAGTTGCTGCATCTCAAACTCAAGATTTTTCAAACTGCATGTTTTTGTCTACTCTTGAGTCAACACAACTTGAATAAAGAAAAGGTGTATATCTATATTTCCTACACCACTAGAAAAATGTTAGAAGAACATGTTAGAAACACAAAATACATTTTTCATAGGGTGTAAGAATGGGTCTTTAAGAACACTAGTTTGACTATTTGGTGGAGAAACCTGTAAACAAAACGTGAAAATGAATTCAATTTAGCCATTAGTTTCAGTGGTTTCTGTAGGATAATCTATTTGACCGATTAAACTGATCCCTATCTATGGGGAAAATGCATATCAAGTTCAGAACAGCTCTATTTTGTAATCTCCATCAAACCTTGTTACAGATTTGATTACCTTTTTTTAAAAAAACAAAAGCTATTTTGAAAGATGAAGAAGAAAAGAAAAACCACACCTAGGAAAAAAAAAAATCACTATAAGAAATGGGAGCTATTAGTCACCCTGCTTTCTTAAGAATTGCATTGGCTGATAATCCTTAATTATTCCCCCACAAACAAAAGTAAGTCCTCTGACAATCAGAGATTTCACATTCTTTTTTTAAGTATTGGTCAATGTTGTTCTGTGAGTAGGATTTGGATATTCGAACATCTTTTGTTCATCTAAACTCTGCAAATGTTGCTCATTTGGGATCTCTTCCTGTCGCAGCTCATGTGCTATTCTGACTGAGCTCTGTTCTATTAGTCATATGCCAGAGAGCACAGCTGTCAAATACCATACACAGAATTCATTGGGGTTTGTTCGAGCCTGCAGCACTCTCCAGTGGGCTTTTGTGGGATTGCAGAGTTGCTTCTCATTCGTTTAACACCTCAGTCATGCATGTTTGCAAATACTGTTTTGATAAAGCCTGACTGTTATCTGCATCAAGTAGTTAGAATGTATATAGCTTTTATTGCCATTATTAAGTACTATCTGTAGTAAAAAGCAAAGTTATGTAGGACGTCTTTTCCTATTCAAAAAAAGAATTTTCCAGACATTTTTTGTGAGTTCTTCTGTATCTGTTTTCAGTCATATTTCATCATCCGAGGACATGCACACATTTTTCTTTCAAACACAATAAACTGCCCGTCTCTTTCTTGACCGTAAACATGGATCTATTTATCAAATTATTTTCTCATAGTTTACTCACAATAACTTTTTTTTTTACAAAAAAAATAAAATAATGATAATCTACAAGATTTTTTCTTAAAAAATATTTTCCTACCACTGAGAATGTCATTTAATGCCTTCTGAAATGTATTTGACAACTTAAAAGAAGCCCTGTTCCTCAATCAAATGGTAATTGTGATTCTATTACTTTTAAATGTGAAACACATTAAGATTTCAATGTCTCTTGAATTCATATTGACAAGAAAGTCACATTGTAATCATTGAAACACAATTTATGACCAACTAATGAGTAAAATCAGGTGCAGACGAAAGAAATCTAGTTTAAAAGATTGTTTTTGTTATGACAAAAACACACTGGTCAGTCCACAAGCTTCCTGCATCGCTCCATTCTGATGCATCCACTTTAGATGACTAGATCCATGCGTTTTTCTCGTTCAAGCCGATATCTGGCTTGAAACTGTACGGCTGGAAAGCTCCAGTATCGCACACAATTTTTGCACTGCTTATGTTAGGTTGGGGTTGTAAGCTAGCAAAAAAGCGTGTAAACAGCACTATGAGTTATAAGTGATGGGAATGGGGGTTGGATTGCTCCATGCCAACAGTTTCACCCACAACTTAGAGGCAAATTTCTAATGAACTCCTGCTGCTCAGCAGAAACTATTTTCTGGAAAACAACATCTTTTGATTTAGAAAAAAAAAAAAAAAATCAGCATAATCATAATTAAAAGACAGATGGAAACGCTTTTACATCAGATCAAAAGATGATTGGAGTCGGACATTAAAGGCACCCACAAGGCGGCGCCTCAGAGATCGAGGCGTCTTACTTCTGGGTAGGAAAAGAAGCTCGTAAAAAGACCTCATAATTAATAAAAAATTTGTTCTTTAGTGAAACAAAGGTAATATATGATCATTTATATAGATATAGTTTACTCTTAAAGGCTTAAGAATAGAATGCTCCTCTAAGCACTAAGCAAAGAATCTGAAGGTAAACTGGGCTTTAACTATTAAAAGGCTTACATTTGTTTAAAAGGAAAATTTCACTAACGTCTGAAGCAAATGAACAATTGACTAGCATCCAAGAAAGTTGTGACAGAGACCACTTCCTCCGATAAATTGTGTGAGTTACCTCCAAATGAGAGTGACTTCTAACCTTCCCATGTTCATTCATACAGTACATGCTGTGAAATAAAAATATCATCTGGAAAAACAGTCAAATAACCCCTACACAAAAAGGGAAAACATGCCTTATCTTTGAACGCTACCACTCTATTGTATTCTATTGCTTAAAAAAAGAAAAAGATCTTACATTTTCTTTAATGCGTAGAACTGCTTTCTTCATCACTTTGAGTGCACAAACATCTCCCGTGCCCTTCTCTCGGACAACTTGGACTTCAGCAAAGCGGCCACGACCCACCACTGCACGGTGCTCAAAGTCTTGAAGGCCTGGCTGCAGTGCCTGCAGTTCTGACACGGCGTCAGAGACTTCAATGGAAACACAAAGGGAGGTTGCACAAACAGAAATACAGTCACTATACCCTATATTCTAGATGTGTAAATAAAATTAAATCTGTACATGTAAGCAAATGGTTTGGTTAAAAAAAGATGCTGATTTTATTTACATTTTTTTTTCATTATTTAAATAATTCTATAAATAAAGGTTATTTATACATTGTTGTAATTTAATATCAAATATAGTTTGCTCTACAAAAAAAAGCGAACTGACAACAGGAAGGAAGCATAATTCTCAGAAACTGCAAATTAAAAGCTGCAGGAATCAAACTAAATTTGATGACAACGTTACCCAAAATACATTTTAAGAACAAAAAGGAAACGTATTCCTACATTTATTAACAAACGTTGCCACATGACGTGTCTTCTTGAGCTCAGGAGACGCGCACTCCTGGTAGAGAAGCAGCAAGGCTTCCAGAAACTCCTCCCGTCCTAAGACACCTTCTCCGGCACCTAACGTGACTTTTCCCTTGAGGAAAAACAAAACAGAGGAATAACAGTGATCTGAAAGCCCGTTCATTTGCCCTCGTTGTACTAAAAATCCCACAAAAGCTCTGAAGTTTTACCTGAAAAACCTGGTTGAGTCTCAGGCTGCGGCTGGTAATGGGGTCGGCGGTGGAGGAGAGAGCTTTCACGTTTCCCTGACTTACGTATTTGAACTTCAACATGTTTTTTGCCACAAAATATCTACGCAACAATAACAAAAATAATTAACTGCCTCAAAAAATAGTATATTTATGGTGCAGTAATGCTATGTCAACGATAAGCTACGAGTCTGAAATTAACGACCACCAACTTCCATTTTTTTCTTGTTCGTGAACATCAATGCGCGTTAGCGTCTTGTTTTCATTTATAGATTTTAAAAAGAGGCGTGTATTCCAACTGGACTCACCAAACCGGCCTGCCGTGATAACAACGGTACTTTTTACGTCACCAAAAAACTAGCCAAGAAGACCACTGTTACCTCGAGCACAGTTTCCGGGTGAACTTTCAAATTTTGCGCGTTTCCCGCCCATTTCCCCAGCCTCCTGAATGAGCCTGTCGTGTGATTGGTTGATCCACTTCCAAAGGGGCGGAGTGTCAGTAGTTTTCAACCAATGACTGACGGCAGATTTCCATCGACACATCACGTGCTTTGGTGTTGCCCACAAATGGCTTATACAATATAATATAATATAATATAATATAATATAATATAATATAATATAATATAATATAATATAATATAATATAATATAATATAATATAATATAATATAATATAATATAATCAATCCAAAATCTAAACAAGTACATTTTAAATAATAAATAATGTATATGTGATCTTGTATATGTGTTTCTGATGAAGAACTTTCAAGATTAAAATTTGGATTTTAAGAAAACATAGCATTCTTTGTGTTGAAAACATTGATGGCTTGTTTTTTGATTGCATGCATGTTAATAGTTTTTGGGATAACTGTTTTATCTGGTGTTCTTCTAAATTCTCTGTTTTGGTTAAAAAAAATGTTCTTTTGGGTGTCATTTTTATGACAGCCTGTTTAATTTAGCTTTTAATGTTTTAGTAATGTTGGGCACATTTTATGTTCATAAAAGCACATTTTCGATTGTATAATTATGTTTCAATCATATTTTAATTAATGGAAATTAATGAAAAACAAAAAAGCAAGAAAATGTCTCACCTTTGTTACAGACAATAAGTCAAATCAAAACCCTAGTATTTATGTTATTTTGCCATCTTCTTGTATTCTTTTGTTTATTGATGTGATATAGTTTTCTTTAAACATAAAATATCCACCCAAACTGAACACTCAAAATAGTGAAAAAAATCATAATAATATATAAATGTATGCTGTAGTGCCTTTATCCAGATTAAACACTAAACAATGCTTTAAAAAGTAATTTTCAAAAATGTTATCAGCTTGAACAGTCAAGTTTCTTTATGGATTTATCATCATAAACCCTCATGATTCATACATTCATTAAATAACTTACTCACAACCAAATTTAGGGCCAAAACCTTTATTTATGTCAGAGATGTCATGTCTTTAGTCAGTTTAAGGTTTACAAAACTGCATGATCAGATGCCTATTAGCAATGAGATTCATGGGAGAAAAGCTGGGCACTCTGCATTTAGCATTCTGAAGCCAGGAGCAGATAATGGAGGTTGTGCTGTTAGTGTTGAGGTTGAGATTTTGGAGTAGGGTTAGGTTTAAGGTTGGGGTTGGGATTTGGCGGGGTGGGAGCAGGAGCTGGAGCAGGGGCTGGTCCAGGCGCTGGGGTTGGGGCAGGTGCGGGGGCAATATAGCACCCCTTCTTATGCCACTGCATGTCCCGCACGCGTCGGACGGACTGGATCTGAGGGGCAGTGGCTCCCCAGTCATTCCAGTGCTTGAAGTCTCCATGCTCAAACACATGTTGATGCCCCCTGTAGCCTGGATACGTGTATCCCACCCACCTTTCAATGGAATAGATATTAGGCCAAATTAATTGGACATTTATAAAAAGAAGTACAAACAGTTCTCGATCAGAAATATATTGTTAGAATCTATGCTAAAGCAATAAATCATCATCTTACGTTCCACTAATAGCCTTTGCGCTGGCTACACGGTCCTGGAATCCATAAGCCCAAAGGCTGGGGACATCATCGTCAACAATCTCCATCTTTCTGCCTTCAAAGCCAGTGTTCTCAAACAGGTGGAGCTTGTGATCTGCACCATCCTAAAAATAAGATCAGCATTTATTTAACCACATGTGCTCTGGAAAGAAGTAAAAAGAAAAAAAGTAGAAAAAGTCCACAGCTATTGTGTTAATGAGTTCTGACCACTTTCAGGGGCCTGAAAGAACCCAAAGTGTAGCTATTCTGGCAGCTAGTCCAGGTACTCCAGCGTGGATACTCTCCTTTCTCCAGCAAAAACTGATCTCCTGCAAAACCTGGAAGCTCAAACGCAACCCATCTGGAAATGAAGGAATTTCACAAATGTATTTACTGTTAAACCTGCAGTTGATCTTCAATCGTACAGCCAGCTGTAAACCAGGAAAACGATCACTCACGGTCCTGACTCCACAATGACTGAGCCGACTCTTTGTATCTTCTCCAGCACATCTTTGCATTCACCCGAGAGCTCCACCTTCTTTCCACGAAAGTTCTCGAACTCAAATGCAGCCAGCTGCAACACCAGAGCAAGAAGACAGATGGATGAGGTGCTCCAAGTCCTGTTTAGTCTTTTCAGTCCAGCTGGAACATTTTCATTTGCATTATAAAAGCAGATAAAACAAAGTTCTTCATTTCAAACTGGTACCTTATAAGTGGCTCCAGCTCCCCCTTGGCCCTTTTCTCCAGGCAGCTGGTCTGGGGTTCCCTGCTGTTCTGTCATTTTCTCTCTAATAAAAAATTTATCAAAGCAACGCTTCAACAAAGCTTAGACAAATATGATTCATGCAGGTTGTTAAATGTAGACACACATGTTCTAAGTTACATGAAAGACATTTGCAATCTTATCTAACTTTCTTGATGTGCCAGTTTTTTTTCCAAGAGCAAAAAAAAGCAGTGCGCACAAATATATCATGAGAATGATATATCGTCAATGAATTAAAAGAAGGGTGGATTCAATTTAAAAAAACCTTGTCAGATTTTTGAATTAGCTTTACCTGAATGGCTTGTGCTTCACTGCACCCCTAACCAGCCACGCTCTCCGTCTTTCCGCTCTCTTGTCTGCTCGTCTCAGTGTGAGGGTGTGTGTGGTTGTGGAGGCCTGGCGAGCGCTTGGTGGATGCTGGTGGGGGTATTTATGGTTTATTTCTGGCCACAGCAGCAAAAAGCCTGTTGATGCAGCAAGTCTGTCGTACCCATTGTGTCCATGACACTGCTTCTGAATAGGCTTGCCCTCTGTCCCTGGCACACTGGCAAGTGCTGCCGGGCTCTACCCATGCTGCCATCCCGACCATGATCCTATAATGGGTGCAAGCACTGACTGCTGGCCAAGAGAATGAACAGAGATCAGTCTCACTCAGCACTATTGGCCCCACCCAGGTCCCCTTGCTCTCCTCTGGCCAGTCTTCCACCTGTTTCTTTCCATTTCTTTTCAAACCCCAACTTCAATATGTGCATAACTTAGCTTTTGTGTGCAAAATGATCCCAAACTAAGAACATATTTAGTTCAAATTCCCCAATAAAAGGACACACTCAACCACATTTCATTAAAAAATTTATTAAAATTCCCTCAATTTTCAGTAAACATCCAGGAAGAGCATCATTACATTCATAATCTTCATTCACGAGAATTTATAAAAGGTACTTAAAAGCAAAACAAGTTACTTCTTTAGGTTTAAAAAACATGACCCCTTGCATCTCTCATTGCCCCGAAAACAACCCATAACGCTTCAAAAACTACTTGGTATGTCAATAAAATAACAAAGTACTTCTTTGAGAGGAACAGAAATAAATAAAGCAAAAAAAAAAAAAAAAACCTCCCTGGTTTAAGCGACTACAGTTTTTCTTTATTTTATCTTTTGCTCTGTTGTCCTGTGTGGATGGAAGTTGGTTAAAGTGCTTAAAGATTGACTTTAATTTATGACCAGATATTTCATGAAAAGACAAAAAAGTAAACATAATTTAGCAGTTATGTGCAAATGATTTTATTTTTTGATGTATTCCAGTTGTTGACTCCAGATGGTGCAGACGTGTCTGGAAGGTGAGGAGTTTTGGTTGATCCTTAACAGCATCTAAGAGCTCTTTCAGAGTTAGAACAGAAGGTGGAGATTATGGCTAAAAGTTCTTTTATAGTTACATTTAATGTGTAATTTAAAGATGTAAAAGTACTTGACGTAAATTTTATTTACACAAACCGTTATAACGTGTTAACGTGGTAATAACCCATCACAGGGTCACTACATGACACCACATTTCATTTCAAGATGTCAGTGTTCCAGATTGCCTGAGTCCAGCATGAGGCTAAGATCCACTCAAGGGAGTCTATAGCAAAGATCCAAAATAAGGCACTCCAAGTGATGAATGAAGCCATTGCTGTTGTATGAGCAGCTAAAGCAGCCAGAGGGATAACCCAAAGTGACACCTAGAGAAAACAAACAAAAAAAGGAATGCAGAGGTTAAAAACCAACATTACAATGAAAATTGTGTTTTTGGTATTTATAACATGTTCTTGCAGTTTTTATTCATGATGGAGACATATTTAAAGAAAATTAAAATCAAAAAGCTATTTTTGGGATGTAGCAACTGAAATGAGGGGGTTAAAGGTCTCCCTGCTCCGCTCCATTCTGATGCATCCACCTGTATACAAATAGATCCGTGCACGTCTTTGTTTTCCTCGTATGAGCTGGCATCTGGCTCAAAACTGTGCACCTGAATAGCTCCTATATT
Source organism: Oryzias celebensis (assembly GCA_014656515.1). Lineage (NCBI taxonomy): Eukaryota > Metazoa > Chordata > Actinopteri > Beloniformes > Adrianichthyidae > Oryzias > Oryzias celebensis. Next base: position 13,669,819 of record BNCR01000005.1, read on the forward strand.
GCTTGTCATTTTTGTTGCAACACTATTGTTAGCTTTAGGTTGTAAGGGGCTGAACGCAAACAGGGGAGAGTGTAAGCAAAGGGATGATGGGATATCAACAGAGGCCTACTTCCACACCAATAGTCTCACCCACAACTCAGGGACACATTTTTGATGAACTCCTGCAGCACTGCACAAACTTTGATCTAGAAAATGACACCCATTTTTTGATATTTCCTAAAATTAGCGTGATCATAATCAAAAGACCACTGGAAACACTTATAGAATAGATCAAAAGAGGATCGGAGTGGGGCTTTAAACTGAACTTTGTTGAACAGCATTAAAGTTCCACGCCAATTCTCTTTTGAGTTATTTTTAAAAGCGTTTCCATTAGTCTGCTATTTTATGATTATATCGATTTGTTGGTGGGACTGTTGGCAGAGAGTAAGCCTGCTGCTTTCCATCATTTATCTGTTTACTCACTCTCCTGCTAGCTTAAACCCCAACCTAACTTTTCGGGTGCAACAAAAATAGTGAGAAATATTGGAGCTATTACTCCGTACAGTTTTGAGACAGATACCAGCTCAGACGAGGAAAACAAAGATGTAGATGGATCTAGTCGTCTACAAATGGATGTATCAGAATGGAGCAGAGCAGGGAACTTGTGGCCTGCCTGTTGTAGCTTTTACATCACAAATAAAATCTTTTTCATTTATATTTTCAGCCCTAATTTCAAACCCTAAATGAATGTTTAATACCTAGTTTGTATCCAATATTTTTTATCACCACAAAGTTAGTTGCATCTTTCCTTCATCGTGGACCTGTATCGAGATGTGTATTGAATCATGTGACAAGGAAAGACACGCAACCCAATTTAAAATAGGTATAAGACAAGTGTTTGTAGCCAATAAGATTGAACAGCTTGTCTTCCAGTGTGAGATGATGTAGTCTCTTGATATATAATAATATCTGTATTAGATATATTTTTCATTGGTCACTGATGAGGAAACAATAAATGATTTAAAGTTCATTACTATAGTTACCGTAATACATTTAGTTGAATCAATGTGAATCACATTTTTAATTTTTAAACTGCGTGACTCACCATCATCAGGCTGATTCCAGCTGACTTATACGCTTCTTAGACTTCAGCTCTTGTAACCATGCAGGCGACTGCTTTGTACTGCAGCACAAACATCATCAGTGTTCACAAAAACTTCAAAACATTTGCTCAACGTCATATTTTTTAAATATGAGTGTACCTTCCATCATTGTCGCCTAAAGGTGGCAGCACTAGCGCAGCTCCTGCAGGAGGAACGCGCAGCCGAGGAGACCTCGATAGAGGTGGTGGTGTTGCTTCCTCAGTTTTCTCCTCTTTTGGCCTCTTCTCTTCTGCTTCCATGTCAACTTTTCCTATTCCTTTCTTTTTTAGGTGAGCCTTTAAAGACAAGTAAGAATATTTCCCTGCGTTTAAACTAAAGTTAAAAACATTTGACAAACATTTGACTTGAAACATCTTTGGGCCGTACAATTAGAACTGCAGGCTTCACACCAGGAACTGCTGCCACTCTCTGTGAAGACGGTGAAGGATAGATGTTTGGTTTTGGCTTCTCCTCCTCTGAATCTGACTGTCTGTGTTCAGTGGATATCTCTGTTGTATCTAAAAATAGGAAGAAAATCAACATATTTAACTGTTGGGTCAATATTTTGTTTTTCAGCAATAATAATAATAATACATTTTAAAGATCTAATTACAGCTTCTTATTAGGAATAAACACCAAATATAATTGTAGTGTAATTTTTCTCCTCTATAACAGTTTTTTCAATAACTATTCTTGTGCTGTCTGTGTGCAGTTGAATAAATGAACTAAATATATTATATTTAAGCATTAACCTGAGTAGTCAGTGACCCTCAATTCCAGTTTGGGGTTCTTGTCGGGTTTTGCTCGAAGTGAGCGTGTTGGACGAGCCCGGTTTCTTGTCCTGCCAAGTTGTGCCTTTGATTTCTGAGCGCTGGTGTCGAGGAGTGTAGTGGAGCTCTGTGCAGAAACACACATAAATAACCTCTCAAATAACCAACAGAACACTAGATAAAATCAGCATACATTAGCTCTGCAAGAGTCAACACAGAAGACAACACATTTTCTGAGGTAGACTTGCAAAACAGCATTTAAATGTAGTGTTAATCTGCAGGTTACAAACAAATAATGTTCTGCTGGCTCGACATGTTTGAATGCGACATTGTTGCAGTTGGTCACTTTTACTTGTGGCAGATGTTTTAGTTGTTGTCTTTCCTGTCCTCTCTGCATCCAACCAGTCAGCATATAGTTATAACAATTGCTATGGATTGCAGCAATATGACATATTTATATTTAAAGACAAACTCCATTTACTTCATTTTTCTGATGATGGAGGACACACTGTATATAAATAAAGTAAAGCTTATAATTGTATTTCTGAGTATTTCTTTATTCAAATAATTGTAAATCAGGAGAAGACAAAAAATGTCATGGTAGCTGAAATGTTGAAGCTACTATGGCAAGCCACAAGCTCACTGCTCCGCTTCATTCTGATACATCCACTTGTAGACAAATAGATCCACTTGTCTTCATTTTTCTCATCTGAGCTGCCATCTGGCCCAAAACTGTACGACTGAACAGCTCTAATATTTCTCACCATTTTTGTTGCACCGGTAATGCCGCTGTAGTTTGGGGGTTGTGAGGGGATGTAAGCTAGCAGGAGAAAGTATAAACAGTTGGATGTTGCAAAGGAGGGCCAGGCTGACTCTGCACCAGCGGTCCCGCCCACAACTCAGGCGAATTTATAATGAACTACTGCTGCTCTGCAGAACTACGTTTTAGAAAACGATACAGGTTTTTTTAAAATTTAGTCTAAAAACAACATAAACATGAAATAAAAGACCACTGGGAACGCTTTTAAAAAGAGGATTAGAGGAACTTTAACAGTTGTTTCCTATATAGTGCATGAAAATAACAAGCTGCAAATGGATATTTTATAAATATACTGAATTGAACTCAAAGTTTTTTATTAGGAGGTAATTTTTAACATGTGAAAGCACCAACCTCAGGTAACAGGGGTAAGTCTGGTTCTTCGTGGGCTTCAGGAGTGACATCAGGAGGGATGTGATCGGATATAGGCTTAAATCTGAAAATGAAAATATCACTGCATTAAAAGTCTCAACACTGACAACAAAGAAAACATTTACAAAGCCTGCAAATCAGCTCAGTGGCCTTGTGGTAGAATGTCCACACTGAGACTGGAACGTCGTGAGTTCAAATCCAGGCTGAATCATACAAAAATATAGAATCGGGACCCAAAGGCTCCCTACGTGACTCCCAGAATAAAGAGGTTGGAATGGTCCTCTAGCCTGTGGAGAACATGTTTCACACACCTAGGTGTACAACTAACGGGAGTATACCTTTTAATGCATATAAATATCCATCAACCCATTTTCTTCACCCGCTGTCCTGGCTACTGTTGCTTTAATAATTACTGGTCACCTGGATCAGGTGTGTTCAGTCAAGCAGAAACGGGGCTCACTCAATCCAGCTAATCGGGAATTACTGAAGCAGGGTTAGCTGCAAAACAAAGAAGGGCGAGGAACACGAGGAACAGGGTTGAAGACGCCTGTGCAGTCTAAGTGTGACTGAGTCCCATCAGTGTTGAGGGAAACACTCAACACCTGACACCAAGAATGATACCTAAACATGCTGAGTCATGTTTCTTATTCCCAAAGCCATATGAAAGGACTGCATTTACCTCAAAGTACAGAATGTATTTGTTTGGTGGTGAAGTCTCCTTACTACCTTCTAATTTCTGATGTTTGTTCACAGATCCCATTCTGCTGGTGTGTTTGATGTGTCAAGGCATCAACGTCTTGGTCTGCATTCTTTCTGCTATTGAGCTGCTCCTGTGAGACGGATGAAAACAATGAAAAATGTTGGTGTGAGACAGAGCATTTTGTTAACTTTGTGGCCATATTTACTAACACTTCTCTTTCAAGGAATTGCTCCTTGCTGCCCTTTTAATCAGCATGTTGGAACTTCACACAGCAAAGGCAGGGAGATAATGGACCGAGATCTGAGCCAAGAGCAGTAACTACAGAAGGAGACAGGACTAAGGACCAGTCAGGCATGTCTCTTTTAATGAGCTGGTCACAGAGACTGGGCTGTCTTCTGTTAACACCCGGAAAACGTGCTCGCACATGCATCGTCACACACACACCAATGTGCCTTCCAACAGAACACAGCAGAAGTTTGGAATGCACGTATGCGCACACACAGATGAACATGACCACATTCCAATTGCGAAGCAACTCTGTGCATGTCCTCGACGCATTCCTCTAAGCAAAGCTTACACTCAGTCGGGGGCTGCATCTCGCTTTGGAGGAGCTTGATACTGTACTGGTTGCAAGACAACGACCATGTAATCTCCTTCATGGGTCTGTATATTGCTGATAATTCACAGAGCAGTTTAATGTGCAAATTAATGCACTGTTAAGCAGTATCACAGCAGAAATAAATGGGACGATGATTTTCCTATAACCACAGTTCAGAACAGCAAAGTGAAGTGAGGGAATATTTTCATGCTACACATGAATTCTCAATCAGTTCAGTAGTTATCACTAAAGGAACGTTTGCAGCTCACTTAGATATTGTTTTTTTTTTTTTTTTTTTTTTTTTTTTTTAATTCTTTTTCAAATAACAACAGTTGAATACAACACAAAACACCAGAAGCTAATGAAGCTCTCAAACTGGAGCAGGAAAAAGAAAATTGAAATGAAGTTTATACAAATCTGAAGTCCGGTAGTTCTCCTAAAGTGTTTTTGTGTTGCATTGTTTTAAACACAGTTCCTTACAGAAATTCATATAACAACGCAAAAACTATAGAAAAGTCCTGAATCACTGAGAACATTTAGAATCCAAATAAAAAAGAAAATCATTCATTGAAAAATGTAAAAAAAAAACAAAAAACAGAATGATATTGAAATAAGCTAGATACTTAAAACAAAGTTAATAGGAACAAGGATTTGGGGAAAATTGAGTTAGCAAGGGTTTGTCATCAGTGAAATATCTTTGAATTTAATTGAATCAAAATGTGTTTTGTTCTGCAACTGTCAAATCAATAGACAACAAAAAGTATTTTGTAGATGTCATGCAAAATGAAGGAGTATTTGCAAAAAACAAGATGTTTTTCACCTTTGGGCGCACTCGTCAGGTGCAGCCACAACACAGCTTTTATTGAGTCGCACAGGTGGTTTTGATAGAGAATTTTACGCTTGATGTCCTTTTCTGGCACAACTCTGTATTTTATTTATTTTAAATAATCTTTGTTTACAATTATCAAAAAATAATTTTAAAATAATTAAATTCAGGATTTTAATAAATGCACAAAGTGGTCAAAGCTATACAGGGTCCTTGAAATTAGCGCCTCACAAATCACGTTAGCCTACTGCTAATTTGTGCAATAATTTTACCACACAACTGCTTATGATAAGGTTTAAGGTCAGAGTTGAGACATCCTGCTCTAAAGTTTGTTTTTAAAATGTAAATTGGAAGTTTTTATAGTTCAATTTTAATGACGGTATTAAAAAAACTGAAAAACATGTGTAGCTAAAAGACGCTAACATTTAAGGGACGCTAATAAACGAGTATTGCAAAGAAAGTCCAACAACATACTAAAAAGTAACACAACTGCTTGTTTAATTCATTTTAGCAGACCCTGGAAAATAGAAAACAACATGTAGCTTAAACACTGAATAAACGAAGACACTAAAATAGGCCAAATTGGATTATATAGCAGAATATAACGACCAAGCTGGTGAAGATTTTGTTTTAGAGTCAAAATTCTTTCTAGGCATGGGTTTAAGATTTGCAATTTGTTCTTATTCCATTAAACAGAACACAACAATGTTCAGAGTCTATAAATTTGAAAACATTAGTATTTTCACTAAAGTTTTATTCTAAAAAGGCATGGGAGGATTGAGAGACCTTTGCACAATTTAGTGTCTTTGAAGAATGTTGTGTGATTAGTATCAATGGTTTAAAAGCATTTCTAAAGAAGTGTAGACATAACCACCATGTTCAGACTGTATTTTATGTATTGTAATGTGTTTTGCAAGTTAAGACACAGTCTGCTTTTATAGTTTACTTCCATCATTTTTCTTTGGCAGCCATTGGACTGATTCAGAAAGCTTATTTGCACGTAAGTGAAGAGGATTACATCGTTGAGTCTCCACAAACACAATAACCGGAGACTGCACACAAAGACTCAAGAAAAGCACAAATAAAACCTATGTTTTGTAGGTTCTTTTTTCCCACTGAACAAACCTCAAACACATGAATGGAGGACGAAGCTACAGACTTTGAAATTCACTTGAGGTGAACAACAGCAACACACACACACACACACACACACACACACACACACACACACACACACACACACACACACACACACACACACACACACACACACACACACACACACACACACACACACACACACACACACACACACACACACACACACACACACACACACCAGGCAGAGCACATCTACTGCCATGGAGGATTTAGGAAGAAAACCCACAGACTCACAATGAAAACTCCATATGGAAAAGGAAAAGTCTGAATTCAAACCAAAAGCGCATTTGCTTTGAAGCCATGGTGTATCATAGGGGTGTAACAATTACTCAACTTAAATGCATTTGTATTCCCACGATTCAACCAGATTGATCTGTCTGACGCAAGCTGTTGATCAAATAGAACTATAACATTACAAAATAGTTTCAAAATGAAATAAATGGATTGTATAAATGTTGGATTGATGTATGGTAGGTTTATTTTACTCTAACATAATAATCAAGTGCCGGCAGACCACACACATGTGATGGGAGCAAAACATGATCAAACCATCATTTTTTATGTTTTTTTTGGTTGAAGTTTTGGCTAAAGAAGTCCTGGATCGATTTTAAGTCAGTGAATCTGTTCATTCAAGATAAACCAATACAAACTATGATTCGTATCAGCAAACACATTATGATATGATTCCAATCGTATATTACAGTGAGTCATTACACCCCTAGTGTACCAACATGCAACCTATAGGGTAAACTTGGCCTTTTGCAACATATTATAACAGTGTTTTTGTCATCATGAGTCACTGATCCAATGACATAATCAAATACTGTAGCAATTACAATATATGTAAAAAGTTGTCAGACTATTTTTGACTTGTGCTGTATCTCTGACACAACCCACAAGCAGAAAGGGAAAGTGTGTGCATGTATTCTGATAGAACTGTGTTCATTTTATCAGATAAGTCCATCCTTCCTCCAACCAGCAGCCTTTGGCTAACACACTCCCTTTTTAAATTTGCATAGGTGTTGTTCAGCAGGCAGAGGTAAAACCAACATGGAAAATGCAATACTGAGGGCCCAAAAGTAAACAAAATGACCAAACTCTAGTATTTATTCATTAGCCTATGCAATGTTAAAGGATAAAAGCTGAGTGAGTGCATTTTCTCTTACAGAACTGGCCTGAGCAGCTCTCTTCTGGAGTCCTTTGTCAGACCGCTGTCGTGTGGATCTTCTGCTACGTCTGGCGAAGTTTTGAAGCGGTGACATGGCCCTTTTGAATCTCCCTTCTTTACCTCCACTTTCTTCCTCCTCTCCGTCATTGACATCCTCCTCCTGATGCTGCTTCTCCTCCGGGTGGCCCCACACCAGATCCAGAGCACCTTGAAAGGACCGGCGCACGCTCCCCACCCAGCCTGTAACCTGCAGCTGGGCGGCTGACAGCTTCCCTCCCAAAAACTGCATGGTGGCAAAGTTCACGCAACTGGTCGTCCACGCGTTAAAGTCACCATGAAAGCAGGGTCTCCAGCAAAAAAGCTTCTTGTAAGAGATGAAGGGGTTTCGTTGGTAGATAAGAAAGCTGGGTTTCTGATCGGACTTTAACGTTTTATTTTAAGAAGGCAGACGTTGTGAAGCTGATGTCTTACAAATCAAGATAAGAACCATCTTTCACAGCTTCAGCTTACACACTGCAGAGGTCTTTTATTTTCTTTAGATTGATGCAAAACTACTCCAATGTTGATCTTCTCCTCCCATTGTCCTCCACTTGAAGGATATTAGAAATGTTTTGTTGTAATAAAAAGAAAAAACTTCACTTTGGAAAATCATCTCCTTCCATGTGCATCCTTGATTTCTCTTCTAGACCAAAACGTGCTCCCGTTGTCCGGAATGTTTGCTGCCATACCAAAGCTCCAAAAAGCAGCGTGGAAAATGTTTGCCATTCCAAGCATCCACATCCAAGAACAGAGAATTAGATCTTCCCCATAGCTCTGGGCAGACTTGAGTGAATTTATATTAAAAAAAAAGGTCTGAGGTCTGTGCTCAGGCGTGGAAAATCCCGAGGGAAAGAAAGAAGGTGCGGCAAGCTCGATAAAGGTGTTTTGTGCACCTCTCTCCTGAACTCTTCCGGTAGGTAAACGCAGGCAATGAACGATCCACCCCTTTGTGAGAGAACAGGGCAGCAGAAAACAGGAAGCCTGACAGAGCAGACTGAATACTTCACTGAGAGATATGAGAATGAACAGCAGATATGAACTTTCTTGTCCATGGGTTAGCCCGTCCTCTTTTCAGTGAAGAGCATGTGAGCAAAAAGAGTATTTCTAAGTATTAAAAGACTTAGAAGAGTCAGAGAAAAGGGACCATATATGGTCATTCTAAGACAGATCCAAATAAAAGAATGCTGACCATTAAACACCCCTTTTTTTTTTTACTAGAGCCAATAATTCATCCCTCTTTTTGGCTGCAGCTTGAAAGAAGGTGCATGGTTGACTGCATACTTGGATTACTACCTAAATGACTTCCTCATTCTGGTCTCCCTGAAAGGCATATCTCTGCCCATTTTACTGTGAAGATTATCTTGTAGCAGAAAAGTAAACAATATACAAAATAAACCCACGGTTACGCATTAAGGTCATGTTGATAGATGAGTGTAAAGTGCTCAACATGATGTAAACTTGACATTTTTTTTGTTGTTGCAGAAGGAAGAACGTGCAATTTCAAAGAGCAGCAGTGCCACTCAGTGGTGCAAACTAGCAAACTGAGGCAGGTTTTTACTGCAACCATTAGGATTATGCATGATATCCCTTCACAAAGTATTGCAAGATACCCTTAATTATTTGTGTAACCTGTCTCTCTATAAACAAATCATATTATCATGTTTTTATGTGTTCTTGAGCAGAAGCATGTTGTGTTTTTCTTCAGGCTTGGCATCAAATTGTATCATTTTTAGAGGTTTTACCTTGCCATGATTCATTACTATTAACAACAAAAGCATAAAAGGACTCAAACAACTGAACTACAGAAGAAAATATAGTAGAACAACAAAAACATAGCTGATTTAATAGACAGAGAGTTCAATCAGTTAACAAATATATATATATATAAATAAAAGGAAGCTCAAAGAACTTTACCACTCGAACATTTCAGAAGGATTGCAATTAGGAGTGCATTTGTAAACCTACTTGCACACCGTAAACACAGACGAAATGCCACACAGCTCAGGGTGTTCTGAGTTTGATGTTTCATCAACCTCACTGAAATGTTGCATGTGCAAACAGATGCTGAAACAAGCAAACCCAGGTGGCTAGTTATTGACTTTTATATTTTTTCTGGTGTTCCTTTAGGATTTCCATTTTTCTACTTAGATGTTTATTTTTCGAGTAGTTTATGACATGCATAAATGAACTATAGAAGGCAGAAAATCTTCTTTCTCGAAATCTGAATAATTGTGAAGCAATTTTTTTGTGAGGACATAACTTACCAGAAACACTTGCTGGGCATTATTCATAATTGTAATGACAAAGGCTAATAAATTTTGGGTCCACTGACTGACTAGACCCTTTCATTCTCAAATCGTCTCTCTTATCAGTCCAAATTTACTGCCAGTCTAATGATGTCTTAATTAAATGAAAGAAAAAAAAAAAGGGAAAGTATATGTTTGAAAGATATGACATTTCATAAATTGGAGGATTGAATATTTATTTTAAAAAATAGATAGATATAAAAGATAGATATATAGATAGATATATAAAAGATATAAAATAGATATATTGTGTAATTTTTTTTAACTATTTGAGAAGAATATTTCTGTCTATAAATGAGTTTTACTTTAAAAACGAGGATTTTTAAAATTCCATCTTCAAAATATACACATTTTTTAATTGATTTTGAACAAAGAGTTTTTGTAAAATCTAATTTTCATCTCAAAATAGGAATCAAATCAAACCGTAAAACATTTGAGGTTCATCTTTTAACTTTCACCTTTTAGGAATCAGATATTTTTTCTAATGCTAGAAAAACTTTGACAAGTATCTCAGAGTTTCACCTCCCTGTAACTTGGGGATTTATGCCTTGTTCTGATCAGGGTTGTTTTAGAGCCAAATTCCATCCACAAATTCTTCAAAGCTGACTGACTAATTGCTCTTAGATTTTTCCCAACATCAAAATTACTGTTTTGGCAACGGTAGAAACGACAAACAAAAATGACAAAGGCTTCATTTCTGCCTGTCACACCTCTACCCACAATCAAACATCTCTTCGAGTGACTTATTTTAATATAATTCCAGGAAAACAGGGCCATATATTTGTTTACTTCTAAAGCTGAACTTTACCTCAACATTAGCATAAATCATACAAACAATCCTAAATATTGCGATCGTCTAAAATCTGTGATGTAAAAGGACCAGATTATATAAACACACCTTTGTCTTCTAATGAGTAACACATGTGCAAACACCTTTGAACTTTACCTCAATCAAGTAATACTACATATTTTACTCGTGCAACTGGAATGGTAAAGTGTCAGTTCAGGCGAAGTCCTTACACCTACCAGGCAGAAATAGTTCTGTGGAAAAATAACCGCATAAACAACAGAAGGAATTAGAAAAAAAAAAACACCTTTAAGTTACTATGAACTTCTCTTCTGTTATTGTCGGAATTTAAACCAAACCACAGAATTACTGATGAAACAGTCCTGCCAAATGCATGCTGAGACAAACCGGTGGCTGTTTCTTTAATCAACGAAACTGGTACCAGGTTTGCATTTCAAATGCTGAAGTGGAAGATTCAATTCTATGTTGGTATACAATACAAACAAAATACGAAAAAATAAATTCATGAGGACAAGAAGAAAAAGAAGAAAAGTAAAGAACTGAAAGTCTGATGGATCAAAGAAAACAGAAATCAAACGTTCACAAACAGGAAAATTCCTCATTATTCAGCTGTTCTACACTGAGCAGACCTCATGAGGGAAAATATAGAAAGTTCAGGAGAAATTAAAATCCATACACAACTTACAGATGACAAGAAGTCAATTAGAAATTGAACATCATCTAAAAAAAGTTCAAATGTGTTGGAAAAATGATGACTTTAAGTCCCACTCCAATAGACATTGTGTTTTTGGTGTTTTTAACATGTTCTTGTAGCATTTTTTTAGCATTCCTCATGGTGGATTACATGTACAAAGAAATTTAAGATTAAATTGCCTTTTTGAGTATTTTTTTTATTCAAATTCAGCTGGATCCAGATCAGATGAAAACCCGCGGTTTGAAAAAGCTCAGGTTTGTGATGCAGCAACTGCCATGGGCCAAAGTCCTCCTTCTCTGCTACAATTGTGATGTTTCCCTTTGCAGACAAATAGCTCCATCAACATCTTCATTTCCCCGTTTGAGCTGCTATCTGGCTCTAAACCCTATGGCTGGAAAGCTCTGATGTTGCTCGCCGTTATTTTTCCTATGATAATTTTAGCTTAAGCTTGTAAGGTGCCATAAGCCAGTGGGAAAGAGCTTAAACAAGGGGCTGATGGGAAATTAGCGGAAGCTAACTTCACAACAGCCTCACAACTCAGAAACAAATTTCTAATGAACTCCTGCTGCTCTGCTGAAAATATGTCTGACCAAAAAGCTGCATAACCATAATTTAAAAACTTCTGGGAATAATTTTACATAAAAATATAAATATTTGACTTTAAAGAAAATAAACTAAGATCTACCAAAGCTTGAACAAAGGAAACTGGAATAGCATGGGGAAAGATGCATCAACTTCGGGGTATTCAAAACAACCTTTAAGATTATTTATTGGTGTGACATCATCAACATGCATGTTTTCTCAATATGCTGAGTCATGAATGGGCCAACAATATTTTTAGGATGACATGATGCTTATATCAAAACAAAGCAAACCTTAAAAACCTGCTGGCTCAAAGAAGCAAATATCCTATAGACTTCTATGGAGAAATAAACAGCTATTACTCATTGTATTTGTCAGAATAACCATTCTTGTTCTGGTACGTTTTTAAAGTATGTTCTTGCTAATTCTAATTTTTTCATGACCTTTTGTCTGTAGTGCAAGTTAAGCTGGCCAATGAGATGAATTAATAAAAGCATCCAACATTCAAAATATTTGATTGACAGATTGTCCCGAGACTGCTATCAAGCGGTGAGGGTGTGGACGTCAAACAAGCTCACTCCTGATTGGTGAGAGTGGTTGTCATAGAACTAATGACTTAGAACCAGTCACTGCATCTTGGCAATGTCTGGCTCCAACGTGCATGCATATCGTGAAAAAATGGCGACGGAATTTACTTCATTTTGTTGGAACTGAAAGTAAGCATTTTCTATGGATGACATCACACTCTCGCTCCAGTTCTCATATGTAATCAAAGAATAACGATAAGTTTAAATAATTTGTTTTTACCTCTTTATCATCCTCTTCTTCATCTTCTCCAGTCTGCACCTCTTCTTCAGGTTTGGGCTCCACCACCTCTTCTTCAGGTGTTTCCTCTTCATCTAATTCCACATATACATCTGAAGGGAGGTCTTCCTCTTCACTACCTATCCCCCACTCCTCTTCCTCCTTCTGATTCAAATCTACCAACAACCCTTCCTCTTTTGGCCCTGCCTGCTCCTGGACTGATTTCTCGTCTTCCTCTTTTTCCACTAGCGCTGGTACTCGCTCTTTCTCCTGTGATGTAAATTCAACAGAATTTAGCATCTCTTCAAGGTCAACCGACCAGTTGTGTTTGGCTGGAGTGGCTTCTGTTCTAGCGGATGAGCCCCTTTTTCTTGGTTTGACGGAAAAATCATCGAATTCCACGTCAATCTCTGGATTTTTAACAGAGAAATCATCGTATTCTACTTCGATGAGCATTTCTGTGGGCTCAGAGATGTTTGACGAAGGGGAACACAAGGACTCGGAAACTTGGGGCAAATCCTCCACCTCAAAGCTAATGAGATATTCTCCTCCTGGTTCTTGCATGTTCTCCTCTTCCTGCTTGATCAACTCAAGTTCTTTTCTTTGTCTCTCTTCTTCCTGCATTCTAGCTTTCAGCTCTTCTGCTTGCTGTTTTTCCAATTCTTCTAGTATTTTTTTTAGTTCTTTCTCTCTTTCTTCTTCCATCTGTTTCCTCCTTTGCTCTTCCTTTCTCTCCTCCTCCTGTTTTTCTATTAGCTTTAGTTTTTCCATTTCTTCTTTTTTCTCCTGCTCTCTTTTTCTCTCCAGCTCCCTTCTTTCTCTTTCCTCCTCCTTTCGTCTTTGCCTCAACTTCTCCTCCTCCTCCTCTTCCTTTATTCTTTGCCTCTCTATTTCCTCTTCTCTCAATCTTTCTTTTTCTCGCTCTTCTTGTACGAGTCGTTCCTCCATCTCCTTTGCCGTCTTTCTGTCCTCTTCCTCCTGCCTTTGCTTCATCAACACCGCCTCCAGCTCTTCGTCCATCTTTCTGGCCTCAAACGTATTAACCTTTTCTTCTTTCTCTTCCACTTCATTGTTTCCTTCCTTAATATTTTCGTTCTCCGGTGGCTGCCCTGCTCCTGGCTCCTTCATTGTTGACCTGGTCTTCTCCTTCTCCAAGTTTTCCTCCTCTTCCTTTTCCCTGACTCTGTCCTCTTTCTGCATCTGCTCCAAAAGTTCTTCCAGTCGTTCCTTCTCAATCCTATCTTTTTTCAGTCTTTCGTGTTGCTCTTCCAACCGTTTCCTTTCTAGCTCCTGCATGCTTCTTCTTTCTGCTTCCTCCTCTCTGAGCTTAAGCTCTTTTTCCTGTCTTTCCTCTTCATTCTCCTCTTCCTTTCTTTTTTGCTTTTCCTCTAACTTCAGTCTTGCCTGTTCTTCATCCTTCTCTTTCTGCTTTTGTTTCAGTTCTTCTTCTTTTTGTCTTTGGATCTCATCACTCTTCTCCTGAAGAAGTCTTATGCATTTTAGGACAGGCACTGAAGCTAAGGAAGGTATCACATCTTCATCTTCATCGCTTTCTTCATCTGTGGAGGATTCTGGGTCTGAGCCCAGGTTTATTGGAGGCTTACCATCATCTGCCACCACGGTACCAAAGCGAACAGATCGCCGTTTGTTCTTTTTCTGAGCAACCTCAGCAGGTTTTCTTCTTAAGTTTTCTTTATCTTCCTCATTGATTGCTGCCTGACTGTCGCTACAGGGTGGGACATCTTCTTCCGTCACCTCGTTCTTCTCTTCTACTATTGCTGCAGAGATTTCAAGTGATTCACTGTCAATATGAGCATCTTTCAGTGGTTCTCCTTGGGTCTCTGTTGATTGTTCTTCAGGTAACGGTGGATCCAAAGGTGGAGCAAGTTCCTCCTCTGCATCTGGAACCTCTGAAGGAGTTTGGGCTGAGTTCTCTGCTACTGGAGAAGTTGCAACCTCGATGCTGGGAATGAAAAACCAAAACCTGTCATTTAGTTTAAACAAAAATTGGGGTAATAATAAGGTAAGAAACATGCTTGTCTTAGGAAATCCAAGCTAATTAAATGCATTATTGCTGAAGCTGTCACTAAAGATGCACATGGAATTTTGTTAAGAAATACACTTGATGTAATGTGGACATCTTCACTCCTTTAAGCTGTATTTGTGAAACAGGAACATACTTAAAGACCCACTTTGTTGAAAATTATGTGTTTTCATAAGGTGTTTTAAACATGTTCTTGTGTTTTTTTTTCTCATGATAGAGGACATTTATAAAGAAAATTAAGCTCAAGAACAGATAACAAAAATTCAATTTAAAAAAGATTGGATTTGTGACATTTAAAATATGTTGGGCCGGCCACAAGCTCCCTGCTCTATTTGCAGACAAATACATCCATGAATATCTCCAGTATTGCTCATCAGTTTTGTTGCACCGTTAATGTCAGGCAGGTTGGAGGTATGAGGGTCTGTAAGCTAGCAGGAAAGCATGTAAACAGATGGGTGACAGGAAGGGGGGCCGGGGTTTCTCCACACTAACAGTTTCGACCCACAACTCTGAGGTGAATTTCTAATGATCTACTGCCACTCTGCAGAAACTAAGTCCTAAAAAAAAACAACACAGGTTTTTGGATTTTGGCTAAAAATGGCATAATCTTGATTATAAAACGGGAACGCTTTGTCAAAAATTCAAAAGATGACTTGAGTGAACTGAAATACAACAAATCTTGACCACAAAACGACTTTGACTTGATTCCTCCAGTGGTTAAATTCCCAGTATGTTCATTTATTGAGAAGAGGTGACAGAAACAAAAACTGGATTTTTCAGATCATGTACAAACTCCCCTTTTTTTCTTTTCTTTTCTTTTCTTTTCTTTTTTTTTTTTTTAATAGAAAAAAACTCACGGGACTTACAGCTAAGATGTTGTAGCTAAAAGCCGTCTGAACAAAACAAACTGGATCAACCTGACTGCATTCCTGAATGCTCTAAAAACTAGAACAGAAGAAAGCCCCAAAAATGTGGCCCCCAGCATTGCAGTGCCGAGCAAGCGCCTCAGGAAATATAAATCTAGTGAGGAATAATTGAGAAGAGAAGACACTGTTCTTGAAGAAGAAACCTCTGCACTCCGTGTACTACTTGTCAAAACGGAGGAGTGATTGATGTGAAGACGTTGTGCTGAAGGCTAGACAGAAAGGTCAGATGCACTGATGTTTTTAGCTAAAAGATCCTGGAAAAAGGTGGCTTTCAGATGGTCATGAAGCAGCTCGCACCAGCAGGGTTTAAAGTTACGTTTTTGTTGTTTTTAACATGTTCTTGTTCTTTTACTTATGATGGAGGACATATATGAAGACAATATTGCATTTCTGAGTAATTTTATTCAAACTGTGGTGAATAAGGAAAATGCAATTGGAAAAAGTGTAAAATACATTCTACTACGGCAAGCCACGAGCTCCCCATTCTGATGCATGTACTTGCAGACAAATAGATCCATGTACATCTTTATTTTCCTTGTCTAAGCTTGAATCTGGCTCAAAACTAGAAAGCTTTAATATTGCTCACCATTTTTGTTGCATCTGTAAAGTTAGGTTGGGATTGAGGGGAGCTGTAAATAAATATATGGATGATGGGAAATGAAGGAAGGCACACTTCCTCTTATGAACTCCTGCCACTCTGCAGAAACTAATAGCTAGAAAACAACACAGGTTTTTTTCTAAAAACGGCATCATCATATTTAAAGAACAACTGGGAAGGGTTTTAAAATATATCAAAGGATAATCAGAGTGGAACAAATTTGATGTAAAAGTGCACCTTTTAGTGTCTTTCAGCTTCACTCTGGTGCCCAAACATAAGCTGTATGGATAATAAGGGGCATACTCACTTTTTGGAGTGGGTTTTGGGTGTATTGTGAAGCTTCTCATCAGCCTGTGGAGCTTCAGAACCTGTTTCCACAACCCAGTTCTTGATGCGATCCTTCACACCCTGCACACCATTTATAATTTCCTGCTCCTGTTTCTTCGTCTCAACTTCCTGCTTGGAGGACGAGTCAAACAGAAGACTGATTCTGCCCTTGATGCTTTTCCCTCCGGTATAATCTTCCTTCTGCTCACCGGCGCCATCTTCACCGTTGGATGGCGCCGGTGCTGCCGGGCTCTCGTTTGGAGGGGCAGGTTCTGGTTTCTGTGTTTCACCTTTGGGCTTGGTCGTAGAGAAAGCTCCGTTAGGCTTTGGGAGTGGAGCTGGACCGCCTGTCTCAAACATAGAAGTGAGCTTCATAGACAGACGCTTTGGAGTGTTACGCCTGCTAAATGAGGAACTGGTCTCAGAGGAGTTCTCGTTGTTTTTGTCTTCTGTCTTTTCAGCATCGGAAGCTTGAGTTCCATTCTCCTCTTTTTGGGTATCTTTCTGCTCCGAGTTTGTTGGGGTATCACTGGAGGCTCTGTGGTTTTCCTGGATTACATCCTCCATCTCAACAGACTCGGGTTTGGGTGTCTCAATCACGGGATTGTCTTGCATGGCAGGAGTTGTAACTTCTGACGGAACATCAAGAGTCACATCTTTGTGTGGAGGTGCCTCATTAACTTCGGTTGTCTTTGGTGGCTTTTTGGCAGTTACGCTTTCCGTATTCATTTTAGAAGCCGAGTTGGAGGCCAGTGCTTGAGCAGGGGTGGTCAAAGTGGGTTTGGTGCTACCAGAGACATTTGGTTTTTCACTCAGAGCTGTTTTTGCCTTAGAGCCAGAATTAGAAGTCTTAGGAGCTTGGATCTTGCGAACTACTGTGCTTCTTTGCAAAGAGAAGGGTTTAGGAGCTAGAACGGGCTTTGGGGCTAGAGCTGGCTTGGGTTTAAGGGAGTCTCCCATCTGGGAAGACTCAACAGAGCTCTCCATAGCTGAGTCACTGCAAAAAACAAGGAGAGAAGAGTTACTGAGTTAAGAGAACATAAAGAAACACAGTTAAATTATATAACTGAGTTCCAAAAAAGTTCCTTTAGGCAGATAGGTCAGGTTGGTCTACATTTTTTGCAGCTCTGTTTCCCTGCAAGGGGTTAAGTGAAACTAATCAATCGCACTAAACAAACATCTCTTGTGAAATATCTCGCTGATGGATTCATGTTCTATTTTGCTTGTTTGTTTCCATTCGTCATCTTTTTTTAAAAACACAATCCAGTTTGTCAAAGTTAATACCTGTCCTATTGCTGTCACTCGAGTTGTGGATATTCATTGAAGTAAACAAGCACTGAGGGGGGTTTTCATGAAAGACAATGCTTCCTGGAATTATAGCAAAATAGGACAATAAAATTAAAAAAAAATCAATTGGGAACATCTTTTTTTACTTTTTTAAAAAAGATTTAACAAAAATCTGATGTTTATACTGACTAGTTGGCAAATAAATAAGTTCTGAACGCACACTGATGAGGAAATGTGTTAAAAATAATACCCAGCAACACCAGATTTTCCATGCATTTCCAAACGCCTAACCCCTGTTCACAAAAAGAACATGCAATGCCCTGCCCCATTGCATATTTCACACCAGCTATAGGGGGAACCTCATCACAAACATGAGGAGCCGCACACGTCCATGCAGGACTAGAAAACCAGGATCTCTCAAGGAACTGAAGGAGAAACAGGCAATCAGAAAGCACCTGAACACTTGACAGTCACTGTTGAAATAACAACCGTGGCGTTTCCTAATTAGTAACACAAAAATGCCTGTGGTTTCATACCACAGGTATTGTATGCAGCATCCAGTTGGTCCTGTAAGTCACAAGCACAGACCGGTAACTCCGCACCCCTTCAAGTTTGATACACTCACAACACTGGCAAAAAGAAAACCCTGTTGTGTAGTGAAAATACAGCTGGTTAAAATAAGCTGTTTTCCTCCCAAACAAAAGCCATGATTTTTTTTCTCCTTCTTCTTTTCAGGTGATACGTGTTCTTGTGTTGCAACACAAGACCGTGGGTGTGTGTGTGGTATTGTGTAATAAGATGAGCCATTCAGTGAGGCTGGGCAATGCCCTGTGTTTGTTTCTTTTCTCTGCAGGTGAACCCCTGAGAGCGTCCAGAAACCGAAGCTCTGCTCAATAGACTGTCGATGTTCTGTGGGGAGATTTCTCAGTGACATTCATACACCTGCAGTGTTTTTTTTTTGTTTTGTTTTTGTTTTTTTGCAGAGAAGTTTCTCAGTGTTTCCTTTTAGTTTTGTTTGCTGCCTGCCCCCCTCAGTCAAGGTCTTTTCTTCCAACTGCTTTGGCTCTGAGTTTGGGTAATGCTGTGAGTTCCACATTAGTCACAGCACATTTAACTGTACGCCTAGATAAAATACAGTGTCATCTGCATAGAAAATAATCAAAGCATTCCATTGTTAATAAGTTACCAATAAACAACTCAACCATGAGCTTCCAGTCATTTTAGTTCAGGAGCAAAACCTCAATTCTCAATTAAATGACTTTAAAAAAAACCATTAGATAAAAAGATTACATTAACTAGTAAAGCTGTAGTAAACTTTCCTCTTTATTACCTGTTGTCTTGAGCCATACAGGTGAAGAACCGGAAAGAGCGGGAAGACGTTCCAGCGTAAAAGTCCTCCCGGGTTGTCCGTGACTGTTTCTCCTGGCCAGCAGCTGTCTGGCGGTTTTCTTCTGTCTGACGGTCTTTTCTGCCCCACCTCTGCTTTCTGTCATGATCACAAAAGTGAGACGTCACGCAGATGCAACGGCAGCAGACACGCCCTCTTTAAGTCATCACACGGCCAACAAATAGGAAGTGGCGTGTTTTACTTCAAAATAAAAGCTCAACGTGGAATTTAAAGGCATTGACTGGGTACGTTTATCTATCAAATCGACACATGAAAGATTCGGCTAGCCTTAACGATACAGGCAAACCAATTTAAAATTATCAACGAAAAATACCTTTTAACAGAGAAAGTCTTTTTTCCCCTTAATGGAGCTGTTTTATTTCAATCAACTAAAGCAAAATGTCTGACATAAGAGCTTCAAACATTGGACAACGTTTCAACAACAAAAAAGAGGAACACGCAAGACAAAGTAATTAAGATCTGTTGGCCCTTAAAACTCAATCTACTAGAGAAAACCACAGTGAAGTGTTGTGGTGCAACCGTGGCAATGAAGGACCTTCCCAGGAATGGCCAGCAAAGTGTCATTAAGAGGTCACAAAATATCTCAAAATAGCATTAAAATATGCGTATGCTTCACTTAAAGATCCACTGGAATAAAAATTGTGTTTTGGGTGTAGTTGGGAGACCACAGGCTGACTGCTCTACTCCATTCTGATGCATCCACTTGCAAACTGACAGATCCATGTATTTCTTCATTTTCTTCATCTGAGTTGGTATCTGGCTCAAAACTGTAAAGCTGGATAGCCCTAATATTGATCACTATTTTTGTAGCCCCGGTAAAGTTAGGTTGGGAATGTGAGGGGCTGTAAGTTAGCAGGAGAGCGTGTAAATAGTGGGATGATGGGAAGTGGGGAAGGGCTTACTTTGTGCCAACAGTCCTGCCCATTACTCATTGTGGGCTGGCACATTGTGTTGTTTTCTAATGAGCTTATGCCACTCTGCTGAAACGATGTCCCAGAAAACAACACAGTTCTTTTAAAATTTTGTCTAAAAATGGCATAATCATATTTAAAAGACCACTGGGAACACTTTTACAATGAATGAAAAAAAAGAAAACATTCAGAGTTCATGATTCCACCACAGCAAATTAAAAAAAAAGAATCCACAATTAAGCAAAAAAAAAAATTGGCCTTTGTCAATTTTACAGGAAAATAGCTGAACAATGCAATTGAATTTCTGGAAAAACACTTGTGGGGTGGCAAGACAAAAGCAAATCTTTTTGGAAGATGTGTTTCGTATGACATCTGAGATTAAATAAAATTTTGAAAAAGGAGCATTATAAAATTGGCCAGTAATGGGGGTGGTAGTGTTATGGTCCAAATTTGCTGAAATTATTTTAACTGGGAATTCTGCTTTTTACCAAATATCCTGAAAGACAAAAACCTCCATCAGAGTAGCACCCATCTTTAAGATGAAGTGAATGATTTTTCCACACTTTTTTTTCCTTTTGATTAGAACAAAATATTTTTCTTCTCATCTAAACCACTTTTTTTTTTAATTTGGTGCCATTTAAAGAGTAGGAGCCAAAATTTGAATCAATGTCTGTTTTGATTAATTTTGTTTCATGTTTGTTCATCATAGTTTGTACTATGACAGCAAATTTTAACATTTGGTCCGAATGACACAAGTCTGTTCCTTTCCTTCATGTTACCGCTCTCTTCCACTCTGAACACAGTGGTAGGAGTGTGAGAATCAGCCTGTGTTTTTGACCTGGAAGGTAATGATTAAGCTGCAGGATGAATGCAGTACTGTTGTCAGCCTGCTTTTCTTGTTTTCAGGCAGGTGATAAACAAAGAATAACCCCATGACACCCACAGCTGTCTGCTTGCTCAAAGCTATCACATTACTCAAAAAATCACACAGAAGAGAGGTTCTGCATGGGTGTAGTAGTTAGCCATCTTTCTTTATTGAGAAACCCTGGTTTGAATCTGAGCTGGGACCACTCTTTGTGGAATTTGCTCATTCTCCCAGTCTGCATCTGCAGATGGCACTGCAGATTGTGTTTACCAAAAGCATGTCCTCCACATGCAGAAATTACTTTAATGTCATTAACTGCAGATTCTCAAAGCCATAGCAATTTGAAATTTAAGAATAGTGTTATTGATGTCTGTATTTAGGTTTAAAAAAAAAGAAAAGCATAAAGAGTAGGACCTCAAAATTGCGGAAAGATCAAAAACAGAAGATAGACATAGTGTTTATTTAGGTCAGACAGTGCTAACAGACTGGATGAATAAAATAATACTAAGAATACCTTAAAAACTGTGAAAAAAAAAAAAGCAATGTGAAACATCTTTTAAAAAGCTTTATTTTTTCTTTATTTGTTGTATATCTCTCAGTTATTGAGAACAAGTCTTTTGTATTTCTTCATTTAAAAAATAAGGTGCTTCTAAGTGTAACATATATTTTGGGGTGTTTTGTTCTATAATGCAAACAACCATTAAAAAAAACGATTTTAAAAAATCGAAAAGTAAACTTTCTTTTGAAAGTTTTGACCGGAGGTTTCTTGCCGTGTTCTTTCCGGCTTTATCGTGTTTTGATTTTTGAACTGGACCGGCGAGTTTTGAGCTGAAAAGCCAGAAGAGAAAAGAATTGACTCTCAGATGTCTCTATGGGCTACCTGGGGCTTTCTCACAGCATGAACTGCCCATCAGCTGCCACGAACTAAACTCCTGCATTTGCATGTGACCCAGGCCTTCACAACGGAAATTTGCGTCGCCTTTGTTTTACTTTGAAGCAGGAAACACAACACCAATGAACTTTCACCAACTTGGACATTTCTTACGTTTTCATTTACCCTATATATGAAAATCCAAAACACACAAAACAACTATATGAAAGACAAAACAAAATTATGATAATCGTCAAGTAGGTGTTTTGTTTAATTAGAAAGTCACAAAACAAGGGTTTTCACGTAACTATGTTGCTCACCAATGTTTCAAAAATACATTTTGAAACATAGTTTTGTTTTCTGGGTTAAAGTGATTTACATGGCACTGTAATATGAACGTTTTTTGTATTTTTTTTTCTTTATACAATCCTAAAAGCCTCTCGGATTTTGTTTGCCCCCCCTGGTGGATCAACCATGCAAGCGCAGTGCAGCTTCGCGGAGCTGGTTGTCATAGTAACCGCTATAGCATGTGCTTACAAAAACAAGAGCCTGGCCGTCCACCGCAAGCTAATTCGACACTCGACATATTCGACGCCATCTTCCTCCCCCTCTCCCCCGTCCACCAGGAAGGAAAACGGCCGAACTCCTGGTTCCGACCGACCCAGAGACGGGGGGCGGTGAGAAAATGAGCGGAGCCAAAGCCCGCAGCGACGCGCCTGTTGCTGACAACGTCCCCGGCGGTCACGGCACCGCGGCTGCTCCGCGGGAGCGGAAGGCCGGCGGGGGGGTCCTGAGGAGGCTCAAGTCCCGCCAGAACAAGGTGGACCGCCGGCCCGTGTCGGAGGAAGACCTGCGGACCAAGAGTGGACCCATCACGCCTGAGGATGTGCTGGGACTGCGCGTGGCTACCAGAGGTTTGAGTCCATTTAATAAGCTCCTTTTCACAGGCAGCGTCCAACTGGATTCACTTATCAGTGTAAAACGAACTAAATCCGAATGAAACAGGTCAACAATTAGGTTTAGTTTAAAATTTTCGTTTAAAGCTGACATTTATCTGTCCCAATGACTTTTGCTCTGCTCTAAATAGAAAACAGTAATCTGTGTCATGGCCTACATTTACAGCAGCAAAACTTCATCTAAATGACATGATTTCAGTTACGTTTATTTAAAACAATTCCTTTCAGGGATTAAAAGTCTTTATCTTAATTAGAAGCTTAAGTCTTCTTTTCCCTTCAGCTTTTCCCCTCAGGGGTCGCCACAGTGAATCATCTTCCTCCATCTAACCCTGTCCTCTGCATCCTCTACTCTAACACCAGCTACCTTCATGTGTTCATTCACTGGATAGATCCATAAACCTACTCTTTGGTCTTCCTCTAGACTCAGGACCCTTCTACCAATATATCCACCGTCTCTCCTCTGGACGTGTTCGAACCGTATTTATCTCCAAGACGTCTAACATGTGCCGTCCCTCTGATGCACTCATTTCTGATCGGATCCGTCCCAAAGAGAACCTCCGCATCTTCATCGCTGCTCCCTCCAGCTCTGCCTTCCGTCTTTTCCTCAGTGCCACTGTCAACCTTCATTCCTCTCCTTTCCAAGTCAAACCTTCACCTCTCTGTTCCCTGCTCTCCCTACAAATCACAATATCGTCTGCAAACATCATAGTCCATAGTGATTCCTGTCTAACCTCGTCTGTCAGCCTGTCCATCGCCATTTCAAAAATAAAAGCACATTTTTGTTTTGTTTTTTGCATATTAATTTACTCGTTGCTATTTAATTAGAGTTTCCTGATTTAATTGAGTGGTTACATATTTCATTGGTATTTTTGCATGACCTTTTCTCACTGACCACACCAATTAATACATCTGTAAACAGCTATACACCTATAGGAGGAGGAGGACAGGTGGTTTATTGTAAGTGACTCCTAATGTGATGAACTTTTAGTTTCCAGACGAGCAAAAGCTGATGAGTTTCTGGGATTTGAACGTACAGATCCTTAGAAGATGCAGATAAACTCGATGGTTCTTCTGTGCACTGATCTTATCTTGTGAAAAAAATGATACGTATTATTTTTTGTCATTGGCGCAGGTTACCTCTGCAAACCCGAAGAGAATATTTATAATATCGACTTTGTTCGCTTCAAAATCAGAGACCTGGAGACAGAGACTGTCCTGTTTGAGATCGCCAAACCCCCACATACAGGTACGGCATGCACCTTCCCTCTTTCTGCTGCTAGCACAAAAGGGATTACTCTGGAAATGTGTGCAGGTTGGAAAACTGTCAGGGAAATGATGAAATGCTTTGATCTAATCTCGCTTTTGCCAGATGATGAGGAGGAGAACAGAGTGGGAGATGCCAGCACCGGCCGGTTTGTGCGATACCAGTTCACCCCGGCCTTTCTGCGGCTAAGAACCGTGGGAGCAACGTCAGTGACTCACACACGCACATACACACCTAAGGGAAGCCATACTGACCTGTTCCACACAATCAGAACAAACGCAGCCTCATTATTTATCAGCTGCCACTCAAACTGACTTGTGACAAAACAATGACTGCAGACAGAGCAAGCTGCAGCATCCCAACCCTAAGTTTGCTTTTTCCGACTTCAGTGTGGAATTCACGGTCGGCAGCCGACCTCTGAACAACTTCCGCATGATCGAGAGACACTACTTCCGGGACCACCTGCTGAAGAGCTTTGACTTCGACTTTGGCTTCTGTATCCCTAACAGCTGTAACACATGTGAACACATCTATGAATTCCCTCAGCTCTCCGACAGTCTGGGTGAGTCATGGTTTAACAACTAAAATCTTACCCCAAAAATGTGCCGAAACTTTTCCTATCAACACGTACTGTTTGCTCACTAAAAGAGGACGGCTTACACTTTTAATCGTCTGTGCTCCCACCCCCTGCTAATCTCAGACAAACAGATTCCCTGACACGACTTGAAAGCAACATCTGTTTTGACACAACAGCATCTGTAACAACGAGCTGCTCTGCTTTGATCCTGAAAGTAAAAAATCAATGAGAGCAAGAAGAGAGAGTCATAAAAGTGTAAGAACATAGATCAGAGGTTTTCAACCTGAGGCTCCGGAGCCACATGTGCTTCTTTTACCGCTCCATTATGGCTCTCTGGTTAAAGAAAATGACACCTTTTTTAAGTTTTAACTGTACTTTTCAGACTGCAAGGCGCATCAAACAGAACTAAAGAGTCAAACTTGATACAACTCATTCAGTTGAAGGACATTACGTCACGCTGCAAGGCTTCTGACTACAGTACCCATAATGCTCCTTTTTTTCACCAAGCTGTGTGGCTTCTTAGTTTAGCAAAGTCAAACTGAAGCATTTAGACAGATTTTTGAGCATTGTATACCACAGAAAATCAATTAGAGATCAGTAGGCAGCATTTACACTTATGTTGCAGCGGATTACAAGGCGGATTTTCTTTTGTTGGAAAAAAATCCAAGGATTTTAAATGCGACTTATGATCGAAAAAATGCGGTAGGGGTCACTGAATTAGCTCAGATTTTATTTTAATTAGTTCTGTTTATGGATTTCTGTTTGAGATGCACCGCAAACAGTAAAATAAAGAGTTTTTTTATTTTATTCTAATGACATTACGCTATCTTCTACTTCATATTGTGCATTGAGATGATCTCATATGGAACAGGATGTCTTTTAGTTTGAGATGAAGTCGTGAACCTCTGTCAAAAGTTATAAACTATTTCATATTTTTAAAAAGACAAATTTCTCTTTATGTTTTATTTATGGAAAAAACAATAGTTAATTTGTTCTTATAATTATAGTAACAATACCTTTAATATAAGTCAGTTTCTTTTGTAGGTCCTACAAAGAAAGTAAGAAATCGATCTGAATGGCTTTTTTTTCCTGACATAGATGCTTCAGGTCAGATAAACTGTGGAAAAACAAGCATATTCAAAGTTATAAAGAAAATTAAATTAAAAATTGGCTTTTTTGGATACATCTGCAAAAATATGTATTTAAATTTTGTATTTTTGGACTCAACAAGTTATAATCAGCCAAAGCAAGTATTCAAATATGTTCAGTCTCCAGAAGGAGAAAGAAGCCAGCCTTGATTACAGAAAGTTTCACTAATTCACGACTAAAACAATGATAAGTAGACATTTTTCACTAAATGACAAGGCAGCACAGAGCGGAAGTTCAGGTTTGAGTTCTCCGTTGGAGCTTTGCTTGAGGAGATACAGTGTATTTCCAAAAGCATTTACTCACCCATCCACATGATTCAATTCATGTGTTCAGATGTCCTCCATGGTGGACACAGGTGTATGAAATCCTTCGCTGAGGCACGCCGTCTGCTTCCACAAACAATTGTGGAAGTACAGTGAATACCAGAGTAATGCTGAAAAAGTGCTGCCCTGCTAATACTACCACAGTCAGCTGTTAGTGGGATTAAAACAAAGTGGAAGCGTTTGGTAAGAACAGCAATAAAACCATGTGTTTGTGATCAACAGAGTGGGGTCAGAAGAGGTCATCAGCTTTCTGTAGGCGTTCCTACAGACCTCCAAACTTCAAATGACCTTCAGATTAGCTGACGTGAATGAAATGGGTTTTTATGACCAAGCAGCCGCTTCTGAGTCGTGCATAAGGCCTTGAATTCAAGTTGAAACTTCATTTATATAGCACTTTTCATACAGCAGCAACACTAATTAGAAATAAAAGTATAAAAACACAGAATGTCGTCAACCCTCCCGACCCCTTACACCTCACAAAACGAGACAAGAAAATGACACATGAGTAAAAGTTTAAATAGAAATAGGAAGCGACGTGAAAGCCTGGCTTGATGCTGCTGAGGTGATATTTTGGAGACTTGTCCACGCTACAAATGCGCTGATGTGAAGCTGATGCTGTCTGCATGGAACTTGATGGACGTGTCTTGGTTTGATGGTAGCTAGGAGAACACCCACCTGACTGTGAGAGTGAAGTTTGCTTGACCCCTCAGTTTTAGTGAAACCTACAATGCTTCAGAAATTGAAGAGATTTTGAACAATTCCAGCTGGTAACTCTGTGGGAAGAGTTTAGGGATGGCTCCATGAAGGAATGGTCAAGCGTTCTTGTTAAAGACCCACTCTGATCATCTTTTGATCTGTTGTAAAAGGGTTCCCAGTGTTATTTTAATGTGATCATGCAGTTTTTGGGGAGAGCATTGGTGCTGAGCAGCCACCCCTCCGTTGTTGAGAGTTTGGAGCTTGTGGGCTGTCCAGTGTACTTTTTAAATTACAACTAAGCTGCATTTTTTCATCTTCTCCTGATTCACAACGATTTAAATAAAGAAATACTCAGAGATACAATTTTAAGCTAAATTTTCTTCCTATACATCCTCCATTGAGAGAAAAATGCAACGAGAGCAGGTTAAAAACCCCAAAAACCCGGTTTTCATTGGTCTTCAACACTCCCAAACTTGAGAGGTGAAGCTGTCATGGCTGCAAAGGGTGGGGCGGCGGCACCTTCAACCCAATGGAAAGTAAGATGTCAGTTCAGGTCATTTAAGTGGAAAGGCTGATAAGTCCATGCTTTTGACAAAATGTCAAACAACCAAGTGCTGTGTTTTAACTTTTTTTTTTCCACATAAAGCACGAACACTGCAACCCACAAGCTTCATAAACTCCACAAAGCACAAAGTAGTCAGATGCGGGCACTTTCCGTCTGTCTTTATGCAAATCTTTGGTCGGGACTCTAAGAGCAAAACATGGACTTGCTGAGCATGCAAATAGAGTGCTTCAATCATCAGCAGTATACTCCGAAAAGCCAAAAATTCCAGTTTCCACGCTGAGATATTTTGAAGTCAATCATGCAGATCTATGAACTTTAGTTCCTGCTGTCTAATGCTGCTAGTCTGCTTCCTTCTCCCACCTCTGACATTTTGGAGCAATATCTGTTGGGTTTTACAATGCTTTGAAGGACCTCATGGTAAAAATAAATATATGTATTATTTATGCCTCATTTAAAGAAGGTTTCTAAACTTCAATCCAGAATCTACTATAAACTCTTCTCATATTATCATAAAGTTCGGTTTTCCTTACAGTAAATTGATAATTAAGGGAATAAAATCCAAATGTCTGTCTTGAAAATTTGTCTTGTCTTCACTTTATTTACCCAAGAGTCGTGTCACACATTTGTTCATAAGTTTGCAAAACTCAAAAATGATTAAAATTCTTAAAGTCCGTTTAAATTTTTTTGCCATCCAATCGCTATTTCAAACTTGCGTAATCCCTTTTAGATCTGGAAGTTACTGGAGCCAATAGCAACTATCAGGCAAATGTGGGGTATAGATTTAGCTTTATAGAAAGATGCTAACGATTTGATTAAATACTGAATTAGTTAACACGTATTCTGGTCTATGCTATACGATGGCATTTGTTTGTTGTCATAATGATAGAAGTTGCCATGTTTGACTTGGTTCTCTTACATTTTTAATTCAAATTAAATCTGCTGCAGCAGAGGATTTGATATGACAGGGTGGTCGGTAAGAAACTGAACCAAATGGCTCTTTTGGTGAAAAGGTTGCAGACCTCTGGTCTTGTAGATCAAATGATAGGATTTAAATGTGCCAAATAGTTGTGATATGCATCAGGAATAAATCACTGCTCTTCTATAAAGTTGTTTTAGTGTTTAAACAGCTTAATAAACAATGAACTAGTCAGTTAAACGTTTTTGTACAGTTTGTATTGGATGCGTGTGAAAGAAGGAACACATTCCAGGATCATTAAAATGCTCGTATCGCCTTGTTTTGCAGTGCGTCAGATGGTGGAGTGCGCTTATGAAACCCGATCGGACAGCTTTTACTTCGTCGACAACAAGCTAGTCATGCACAACAAGGCAGACTATGCTTACAATGGAGGACAGTGATGTGGAGCTCTGTGCACGTCTACGTGTGACTGCACGCACATACACGTGCAATCACACAGTACATGCATATATGTATGTGACGAGGTGGAACTGCCCTTTTATCCAGCATACAATCCCAAAACCTGCACAGTTTCAGTTTCAACTCCATTTATTTATCCTTCTTTTGCCACAGACGCATCTCCTGCATATTAAAATAATATTCTACTTTTTCCTACTATCCAAGTTGCTGTATGATACATGTTTAAAGAGTCCGAGCAACCTTTTAAATGTGCACTCCAACGCCAGACAACAGGGACACTGCCATACCATCAGAAGCAGCTGTTTTTTAGAGCTGCCGCTCCATGATCCACTTCAAAAAGCACCGGGGACAAAGAAATTATCAACAACAGCCCTGTCAAAAAAACATGCGCACTCCTGCTGTGGTCTCCACACATTAGCACCCTGATTTTTTTTTTTTTTGTCATTACTTTTTGCTTGATTAAAACCTGAAAATAGATTATTCTTATGTAAGTAAGCGACTGCAGTTGAACTGACCAGACACGTGATGTCATAATGTAGAGTTACAAAAGAAGAACAATATTTGTTGTCTTTAACTGAAATCGGTTGTGAGCTTTTCTTTCCTTGTTTTTTTTCTTTTCTTTTTCTAAAGTGACATCAAATGTTCTAGTTGATAATTAGTAGTGTAACGGTTCATTCTAACCATCATTCGATTCGTAGGATAATTTGTCGTTACCGATCCGATTCATAGTCGATATTGGTTCACGTTGAACGATCCGATTCACTGACCGAAGATCAAATCCAGAGCATCTTTAGCCAAAAATTCATCCAGTGTGACTCAGAGATAAATACAGTGAGGGGTTATTTTTTCCAGATTCTTTGTGTTTCTTGCAAGATTATCAAGTGTAAATTAAATGTGTACAAAAAAAAAACAAGTAAATAATAATCAACTTATTAGTATAGGTTGATTTGATTCCCAACTTCACTCAGACGGATCCTTCTGGTTTGATTGTAGCAATATAAATCTATTCATTGTCAATAAATCATTTCATTGATTTTAACCTTTAAGTCACTTGTATCAAAGAGGGATTAAAGAAACTTTCAGGAACACAATGCACTCTGTCTAGGGGCTATATATATATATATATATATATATATATATGGTTTGTAAGCAGTTAAGTGAAATAATAAAAGATCACATTTCCAAATGTAATTGTGTCATGTTTTTTTCTTTTGTGAAGAAAGAGAAAGTAAAGTTAGATGTGAGGAAAAGAGACAAAGATGGCCACTAGGTGGAGCTATTCTCCATTAAAGTTCCCCAGTGTGCCCGCTAAGATAAAGGTCAACAGAAATATCCTTTTTTTTCCTGGTGTGCAAAATCTTCAGGCAGATTTTTGACATTTGCTTCTTTTCCTCTTTCTTCCTAATCGTTATTTGAGTAAACTGGCCGTGTGTAATAATACCAGAGGGTTAAATTCTTGCTGATATTTGTTTAGGATTGTTCATCCATTTTTGGAGTCTTAGTGGGATTTGAACCAAATCTCTGCAGTTATTCCCCCCCATCCTGTCTCCTCTTTCCCAGCGTTGCCTTTCGGTTTCTCCACACGCAGATTCTCCTGATCTTTTTTGTCCTTCTCTTTCTGTTTCTCTCCACACCTTTTGCAGCTCTCACTCCACCTCTGCTTCTCCCTCTATCTTTTATTTCCACTTCTCTCACCTGGTAACCAGACCTCTGGAGAGGAGTGTTGAGTTTCCTCTTTCCCAGAGAAGAGGACAATCTGAGCCACACAAAGGCTCACAATGGACCCCCTCTGCTCACTCCTCCCTTTACTCCTGCACTGCACAGCTGCACACACTCACACAAACATGAAAACGCACACTGAGAAAGCCTACACACGTTATTTGTCCTTCTCATTTAACCCCGCTCGCTGTTTTTGTTTGACAGTTTAGTTCTTTTTACTTTAATTTTCCTGCTTGTTCTCTTGGGAATGCACTCGTTTTGCTTTAAATGCAGCATTGAAAAAACACCTTGCGATGTTACATCAGACCAGGGCTGGAAGATGAAAGACAACTGCTGATCGCCCACTGGGATGTCCCGTCATCTTTGAATATTGCTTTGAGTCTTTGTTGTCGCAGCTGTGGCTTTGAGGCTCTCAGACAGGAAGTGGACGAAGTTTTCAATTTTACACCGATTTTTGGATCAGAGCTGACACAGATGCTACACATTTCAAAAAGCTGTGTTTGAGCTTATCATACAACTTTTTCCACTCTGATTTTATGTCTAATATTATGGAGCTGTCATTAACACAAGCTACTTGTTCAAAGGAGTGAGAATGATCCAATATTGTGAAGTTATTTCATAAAGATGACATCGATTTTTATATTTCTATCATCCACGCTAAACAGCAAGATTTATAAATAATTATTTCCTTGTTTCTATTTAAAAAAAAACCAAGTCATTTGACTCAATAATGGCAAAAATAAAACTCCACAAAAACTGAAAATTACATCCTGTACCAGACTGGATATGGCGCCTATCCTGCTACTATTTAAGAGGATGTGATACACTCTGAACAAGTCACTAGTCTGTTGCCAGGCCACACAACTAGGGTCAATTTAGAGACACCAATTAACCCGTGAAGCATATTTTGGGACTGTGGGAAGAATGACCAGAGAAAACCCACACATGCACAGTGAGAACATGTAAATTCCATACTGAAAGGTACTAGCCAGGATTTGAACCAGTGTCTTCTTGCTGCAAGACAAGAGTGCTCACCACTGTTCCACCGTCCAGTCCAGGAATTCTATTCATGTGAAAAATGTTTGAATATTCTCATGAAATTTCACATTCTGTTCCTCTATGCATACACATATAAAACATTAAATGAAAGAAAAAAATGAAAGAATTCAAGAATATCAGTGTTTAATTGCATTACATAAATCATGCTAGAAGTATCCAAACTATTTCTTTAATCTATCAAGGTAACGGCATCCTTTCCAATAGAGCTTTGACATGTAAGTGCTCGAACATGACACAAGGATTCTCAATGGAAATTTGAGTAGGAGCACATGGTGGTAGGGAATTTACACAAGGTCAGCCTCTGGGTGTATCAAAGAAGAAAACCTGTACACTCTAAAAAAAACCCTGCAAGATTTTACAATTCTTAAAAACCTTTAGAAAAGGCGAGTACAGCAGCACAGAGAAAACACAACGGAGAAAAGTAATATTAAAACACAGTGGAGGAACTGTGATAATTGGGGCCACAGTCCATAAACATGGATGTATATTTATACAGAAAATGCCTGTTAAGAATGAGCTTCATGTCATCTGTCCTTTACCACCACAGATGTACTAATGACCAATGCACACTTTTAAGTGGCAAGAGAAGAGCAAACTCTGCTGAACATCTGTTAAATTCTGCTGTCAGACGCGAATCAGCGGCCTTCCAAGGTTCATGTCTAACCACAAGGCCCCCACCACCTCCAAAAATGTCAGTTAAAGTAAAACAGACTCACTTTGCAGTTTTAAAGACCCACTCCAATAAAAATTGTGTTTTTTAGCATGTTATTGAAGCATTTTTCTCATGATTAAATACTTAAAAAATTAAGATTAAAACTGCTTTTCTGAGTCTTTCTTTGTTCAAGTTCTTATGAATCAGGAGCATACGAAAAAATACCGTTTGAAAAAGCTTTTAGGTGTGACGTGGAAGCTACTACGGCAAGCCACAAGCTCTCTAAAGTGACCAACCTAAATCAAAAAACTGTGGTGTTGTGTTTCATAAAAGACACAAGGAAAAACAATTGCAACTATAGTTAACTGACTAGTTTCTGCACAAAAATGAATAAATAAACAAATAGAGAAAGAGTCGTTTTATAGAAGACATGATAAAAATGATCGTATGACAGGGGACTTCAGCTGCTGATTAGACCACAAAGCTGGGTGCAATTTATCTGTGAGGTCATCCATCAATAAACAGTTTTCCATCAGGCTGTCTGTCGTCCATCAGGCTGCATCACACCCTCTTAAAACAGCTGTACTGCATGAAATTGTCTGTGGATTGTGCAGGACTCTGGTTGTCTATCAAATTTGAAGCCTTATTATTAGCATAAGCTTGTGTGCTGACACAAGAGCAATAAATAAACACTCTTTCCAGGGATGATTCGTGCATCCTCAGAGCTTTCGTGGAACACGGCTCAGCAGCCGGTAGTGAGCCGAGCCATCGGAAACAACAGTACAGGTGGGAGAAATCTGCCTCGCACACACATTTGTACCTGGCTTCCCCGTATATTGTGTTTAGGAAATCACACCACAGGGAGATTAGGAGCAGGAGCCACTGCCTTATCTAGGTTCCCCATAAAACTAGTTCCCTCACACACTCATATGCATGTCTACACAAGAGGACGGAGGACAGGGGGGGACAGCACTCTCCTATAAATAGATGTCAGGAATGGCGTTGATAGGTCCTGCTGAAAAGAAATAGAGGGGGGAGTGGAAAAAGGATTTAAGGAAATACAAGCACACGTACTGCCACTCGTCTTGCGCGTGTCTGTGACTCGAAGGTACTTTGAGTTTGGTTGGGAGGATTTCTTGGCTCCCCCCTCACAGCATCTCCTCATGCTTTCTCTGTGTACACATGTTTTTTCTGTCACTCTGCCACCCCCAACCCCTCCAACTGCTTCTGTCTCATCTTGCCCGGAGGCCCCGGTGTGAGATCCATCACGTGTCGAGACGACATCACCCGCCAAGAAATGATGAGTCACCGCGCCATCTTTTCTTTCACGTCAGCGCGGCGATGGTCTCAGAGACGGTCGTGACTCCGTCAGTGTGTGTGTCACTGTGTCGTTCCCAGCAGTTGCCCTGTGACTTCATCACACCCCCCTCCCCGTACCAGGTCAAGGCAGACGTAGAGGATAATGGACCTGCCGTAAACATGTGCAAACATCCCCTTCTGCAATTGGACAAGGCGTACAGATATTACCCACAGGAACCTTTTGATGTGCTCATATGAGTACTGGCTGAGGCTGAAATTGAACGTTATTCCACGAGAACCTTTATGTATCAGACAGGAGATAATTAGTTATATCCCAGTTAATAATGCACCCAGAGCAGCTGTGATGGATGGGCAGCCTCTTAACAAACTGTGATTCCCAAACCAGTTTCCACGGTGGCAAGTGCTGTATTGACAATCTGTCTTTAAGTGTTAGGTCTCAGCTGATTTGTACCCAGAAGCCTTTATGTGGTTTTTGTGTGTGTGTGCTCTAGCGTCCATCCGCCCAGCCGTCTGTCTGTGTGGTATTACAGCACAGATTTCCGCTGCTGTTTACCCTCATGCGGCCGTCGGACTGAAATAGTCCTGTGTCATTAAGGTAAAAAGGCTGCGGTGTGTTTACACTCGCAGGAAGCCCGCAGCTACCTTTGGAAGCTCTCTTAGTCTGCATGTGTGTGTGTGTGAGTGTGTGTGTGTGTGTGTGTGTGTGTGTGTGTGTGCACATGATTAATAAAAGGTTAACTCAAACCTGAGTCAACTGTTGCATTTAAATCTCCCCTTCAATCTCTTCCTTCCTCTGCCTTTCTCTCCCGTCTTTGTGTGTCTGGCTTTGCCACACCTTCCCCCAGAGGGATGCAGGGATTGTGATTGGAGAATGGAGGCGGAGCTCCTGGCGCATTCACAGGTGTGCCTGCTTCCTCCCAACTCCTCTCTCCTGTGATGATTTCTTCAGTTCGCCACCTGCCAGGTGAAGGGAAAAAAAAACACCCACAGCAAATGAAGTGTCCTAAAATGGCCTTCTGCCTTTATTGCAACTCATTTTTTACCCCTTTTGTTTAATGTAAAACTCTTTGAGGACCTATTTGTTGATTCTATATATTTGCATCCTATTCAAATAAAGGGTTTTGTCTGTGAAGACCTACTCCGCCCGCTCTCATGCAGCTTTTTTAGATCATTAGAAGAGGTTTTTTTTTTTTTTTTTTTTGCCAGACAGCCTACTCTGTGTTTGGGAGCAGGTCCCAGGCCCTGCCAGGTCAGAGGTTGCGTACAAACAAAGGCTTTCCACTCAGGGTCAGCTGCAGTCAAGGGAATAAAGCCCTGAAGACCTGGATCAGACAAACAGCTGTAGTGCAGTGATGTTGCAGAGTGACAGTGAGACAGAGGGATGGAGATGAGGAGTTGGGGAGAGCGATGGGAGCTAAAAACACACTAGCACACATGCTTGTGTAAATGTTACACCCTGCACACACTGCCAGGTCTTTGAATCTGCCAAAACTTCCACCCAACCCCATAAAAAAACAACTTCGTCAAAGTTTTTCGAGCTGGAAAATGTTTTTATTGTTCTGTTCTGCACAATAATCTCTTTCCAAACCATTCTGGCTTCGACATCAATAATTTTGCCTCAAACTCTGTGTTTTTTGGTGTCCTGACTTGCTCCTTCCCTCCCCCCAACGATCTTTCTTCTCCCCTTTATTTTATTCACTGCCATTGATCATGCATGCAGAAATTCAGCACGCCCAGCCGCAGCTCCAACCCACGGATAGGTTAGCCAGAGTGGGGGCCCTGTCCTACATACTGCTCTCTCGCCATGGTCCACCAGGCCACGGTCACACCCTCCCCCTAACCTGCCTCTCCTCACTGACACACACAAACACCCCGCGGCCCTCCACAGAACCAGCACATCCACGGATCATCATGCCGCGCCGGGGGTGTTTACTCATCCCAACAGAGAACTTTCAGTCAGGAGCAGAAATGTTGCAATCAGATGTGCAATTCACGCTCCAAGGTACTTCTTCTACACCAGAATATTCACACTGAACCTTTCACAGACTTCAGTGTAGGTAGTTTTTGACGAGACAATCCAGCAAGTGCAACTAATGTGATTGGTTGTGTCCAGGCAGCTGAAGAAAGCTCAGCTGACTGGGTTCACCCCGGCCAAGAGCGCGTCTGACTTAAGAGGTAATGCTGCTAATCTGCCACTTAGCTGCTCAGGACAGCCAGTCACATGGGCTGGAAGGGAAGGGGAGGTTGTCGAATGAGCTCAGGTTCAGACGGAGACCGAGCAGGGATTGGGTGGTCGGGTGAAGAACTGGGTGAAGGGTGTCTTACTTTTGCCACAGCTGTTTGAAACGTGATTAACAAAAAAAAAAGAGAAACAAAAAACAAGCAGCAGGTGACTCGAAGGCCATATGTACACATTCAAAGAAACTCACAGAAAAAACTATCTTTTAGTGTGGTAAAACATTGACTGTATAAGAGAACTGGACTGAGTGATCCCTCCAAATAAGTACCTGCTGCCTCCAAAAAAGCCAAAATCCCATAGACTTATTTTGAGAAATAAACAGCTATTACTTAGTCATATTTGTCAGGATGACTACTTTTGCTCTGCTTCCTTAAAAAAAAAAAAAAGAGTTCTTGCAATTTGTGGTAGGGGTGTGGCCTTCCAACAAGCTAACACTTTGATTGGCTGCCATAGAAATGTTGACTCAGACAGACTCGGGCCAATCCCTGCTTATTATGACTTCTGGTTCCAACATGGCACCTTCCGTATAGTGAAAAATGGCGACTGAATTGACTTCATTTTGTTGAAGACG
Source organism: Oryzias celebensis (assembly GCA_014656515.1). Lineage (NCBI taxonomy): Eukaryota > Metazoa > Chordata > Actinopteri > Beloniformes > Adrianichthyidae > Oryzias > Oryzias celebensis. Next base: position 13,706,287 of record BNCR01000005.1, read on the forward strand.
GAAGTAAGTCATTTTATTTTTGCTCCCCATTACTAATGCTGTGATTTCTAATGTTCAGTTCTCTTTGCTTTTAGTCTCTTGTTCAGTTTTCTTTGACTTTGGTTATTTGTGTCAAAGTGTAACCTTTTTTAAATGACATTTAGTGTCTTTGATTTCACATTCGTTTTATTTGGAGCCTCTCTTTTATATCCCTAATAGAATATCAAATCATTAGTTTTCACAAAAAGTAATAATAAAATGTTGCTTATTTTACACAAAAATTTCCATAAACTGTGTTTCATATAAGAAAATGCTTTCTTTGATGAATATATGTTTCAGTGAGATGAAAAGGCCACCTCAACTTTTCTCTCTGTCGTTTTAAGAAAAGATTAATGTTGTGGTTATTACTACCATCTACACTTAACACCAGAGCAAGTTTGTTTGAGACCTGGTTTTAAGGCTGTTATTTGGTAACTGTTTTGCATAAAAGTCACTTCACTGCTAGATGGAGGAGAATTTCCTCTTTCTGAACTTTCTTCAGGGTTTTTTAGCATCCGTTTGGCCTTATGTTGGTAATTTTATTTCACACTATCCATCCAAACACAAGAGAATTGTTTTAGCAATTTTTTTTGGACATTTTCAGACTATTATAAAAGGGTTTTCTTCATGTGGAATGTTGTTCCTGTGCAGAATTCTCTTTCTTGTGCTTCCCCTCCTCCCTCCCTTTTCATATTTTTATTGTGTGAGTACATGAATCCCCCTGACTCCTCAAGAGTCTGGGCTTTTACCCAGAAGACCCATTCAGTAATCTGCCCTGCACCTGAGGCCTAACCTGGCGCTGCAGAAAGACATTGTTTTTCGGTTCATTACTCCTGCTATTTGACAGCAAAGTCAGACATTTAACTGATCTGCACGGATGCCTAATGAGCGACAAGGCTTTAGTAAATGATTAAAAAATGTGGCTTGTACTTGTAGTTCTAATGTAATGTCTCCCATGTGAGTTCATCCAAATCCACCAGTTCAGGTTCTGGTTTTTGGAGTTCCTGTTGTAATCTTGCCAAGAAGTAACTGAAAAGAGATTAATTACTGTGCTTCTAGCATCACCTAACATGTGATGAAGAAACTATGGAATACTTAAAATAATAATTCTTTGTCTGTGAGCTTCAGTTTGGGTTTTTCCTGTAGCTATCAAATCAAAATCTTCGACACACAATTATGTCATCTCTTTGTTTGGGCTGCCACGCTCCCAGATTATGGTTCTGGGTGGTTGAATCACCACTAAAGACTATGCACAGACTGTCTGGCTAAGATTTAGCTTCTGTTTTAAGCCGGTGTGCACAAATCCAGGAATCTAACTACCCATTTGGTAGTTAGAATACTAACCAGTAGATGAATGCTAACCATCACTAACTATCACTAATTTACTCTCAGTGGGGGTTTCTTTTCAGTTCTATGCACTATAGAAAGGACAGAGGCTAAAGCTAATGTTAGCATGCTACATTTGAGTGACCCTTCCCCCATCGCGTTCCAAACATAAAGTTCCCGCTGGTTCCAAGAAGTCTAAATCCAATAGATTTCTATTAGAGAATTTACAGAATCATCATCACGGTTCTTGCTCAGCTATCATTTTTTAAACACGCTCTTGTGTATCCTAATTTTTTTCATATAAGTAATTCCAGTTAAAAACTGACCAATCAGATGCATCAATAAAATCATGTGGCACCCCCTGGCCCCCACCAGGAACGTTTAAAACATTTGACGATTGACAGATTCTCCTGAGCCAGAGAAGAATATCATAAAATATAAAAAGTAAATTACCGTACCAATAAATGTCCATTTTCTACAGAAATAAAATGTTGATGTCTATATATAGCTTAGGTTTTATCCAAATTAACGTTGTTTGTGCAAATCTTAAATTCCTGATGGTTTACTAGCGATATACATAATTTAACATTTTACAGTGTATAGTTTTGTATCTTTTCATCTTTTTTTGTGTACACATAATCCCTTTCTATTGTGTAATTCATTAATAATTTATAAACCTGAATGTGGTTCATAAAAGAAGAGGAGAAAACAAAATGTTTACTGAGCAAAGCCAAATATGCATTACTATTTTGTAGTGTAATATACAAACTTGATTCTTTGCCTTCGCTCAATACAATCACTTCTATTTTAAAAAAAAATATTACTTCTTAAAACAATAACACTTCTTATAGTAAAAATAATAAGAATTTATCCTATATTGTTCATAACTGATTGACTCCTTAAACTGTAGGTCTACACATTTGACTTGTGTGTCTTTTTCCAGATGGATATAACAATTCAAAAGGGGAAGTCTCTTCCAGAGATTAAACAGTGTGTTGAATGCTGCAGCAATCACCACTGCCCATTGTGTTCCACAACATATTTCCAACTAACAATATTATTAAAGGTTCAGATTCATCTTCAAAGATGCGTCAACTTAAAATATTTAAAATGGACAATGTTACAAAACATTTATACAAGCAAAATATTTCTTTTAGTTAGAGGAATTTGACTGGAGGATTGGTATAGAATTGAAAAAAAATACTCCCTAACCAGAAAGTATTTTTTTACTCTTATAATGTTCAATTTTAAAATTGTACTATTAGAATTTTCCTCTTCTATTTACAGCTGTAATTTATTGTACAGAAACCAGCTGTTAGGTGTTACAAGTGTCCTTGGGCAAAACACTGAACCCCACATGACCCTCTGATTGAAGGTTGGCGCCAGTGTTCGGCAGCGAAGCCGCCATCAGTGTGTGAATGTGTGCGTGAATGGGTGAATGGGACTGAGACTGTTCGCTATACAACTTCATTTATGTTTCTTGAAATCTTTTACAGAAACTATAATTTATGATTTGAAGAACTTGGCAGAACTTACAAACAGGACAGGTGGCAGACAAGACGAACTATTTTCAACAAAGAAAAAGAGTTAGAAAACTAGTTTTAAAAATACAATCTAACCGCAAATGAAAAAAGCTGGTAAAACCAGATGCAAAAATGTTTTTTTTTGTCTTTTGGAATTTTGTTGGGTTTATTACTATTAAAGAGTGATTGATTACTTTACTTCAGTTACCGGAATAAATTGTAGCTAAATTACTTTACTCATTCCCCAGTTTAAAAAGGAATTCAATACTTAACTTTATCCACTCACTTAAAAAATTCTCAAGCGAATAACGCTAGCACAAACAAGATACCCTTGCAAAATCACCTAAATTAAAAACATAGAGGGCAATCCATTTTTTAGCACCTCGTTAATTTAAACACATGAACATTTTAAAAAAGTACATTGAATAGTATCCTATAGTGTATAGACAGGTTGACAATATCGCTAAATTATGGAAAGCATAATTTAAACATAGAAATGTGTTTATTTTATTTCATTTTGTCACTCAATTTTTGACAAAACTAATTAAATGACAGTAGTTTGTTACTTTGTAATCCATTACCCCCAAGACTGCTGATAGTTAACTGTTCTGGATCCAATGTTTGTTTTCAATTGTGCTTCATTTCGGAAGTTGACCGGTTGCCCCTTCATTAAATCGCACATTTGACCGTTTCATTTCCATTGGTGGTGTAACTGATGTTTTTTAAGTTTACATGATACAAAGCAGTAGAATAAAAAGAGACAAAAGAGGCAGCTGTGAAAGGAGTTTAGAATGCGGTACTAAAGCAAACGGATGTAGCCTCATGTGACCCAGTGGCATCGCTACCTCAGGAAATTGTGTTAACTTTTGGTTTAAGAAAACAAACAAACCAACAAAAAAAAAACCCATATGTCTCCTTTAACGGGCCATGCTGTTGCGATCAACCAATGACAAGAACGGCGGGGAAACTACAGGGAGAGCGCCAGCGGCAGCGTGAATAAAAGCAGGCAATGTGCAGCAGGCAGGCGGGAGGGGCGGGGCTGGGCTCGGCTACGGGAAGAACGAGGTGGGGGCGGAGCCTGACTCGGAGCGCGTACGCATTCGTGTGTTTCCTCGCTCACCCCTCCTCCTTCGTCCTCCCCACCCCCACCTCCGCTGCCCCCACCCCCCTCCTCCCCCCACCGCGCGGCTGCCCGCCCGCCCCTGAGTCTGGAGCAGCAGCAGCGGTGAAGCCTCCACTGCCTCTCCTCGCCCTCACAGTGCGGGAATACAGCAGAGCGGGAATGGATACGGAAGGGAGCCAGAGCAGCCTGTCCTCCGGCACGGACAACTCCCCCCACGACCCCTGGTAACGGCCCCGAGCTCGCGCGCAAAAAGCGCAAGGGCTACCCCGCGCGCGCGCGCGCGATCCGCTCGCCTTCTCTCGGCCCCGGTTCGAGTTCAACCTTGGACTTAAGTTGAGTTCAGCCGCAGGAGCTGAAGCCGAGACAAAAGACAAGCACGCCGCGTGTGTCGGTGCGTGCGTGCGCGCCTCCTCGGTGTGTGGGATGGATCCAGTCAGCGGATGAGACGCAGACGCACCGCTGCTTGTCCCCCTCCCCTCTCTTGTTTGTTTATTTCCCTCCAGAAGGCCACATTACAACTTCTCCATCAATCTGGGAAAAATCCTTCTCTTTTTGTTGTTGTTTTTCTTCTCCTCCTCTCGGGGATTATAACGGCCCGGCTGGCCGACGGGGGACTTCGCAACATGGCCGATGCTTTCTTCTGACTTTATTGATGCTGTGCTGACCCATAATCCCCTCAGATTTGCTCCTAAATGTGTGTTTGTGCTTGAAAACCTGCGCCTTTAAACGTCTTGTGTTTTCTCTCGTTCAGCAAAATGTTCATCGGGGGTCTGAGTTGGCAGACAACACAAGGTGAGCTGTCCCGCACGCGACTTTTCTTCTTCTTCTTCTTTTTTTTTTATTTCCAAGTCTTTTCCCCGCATGCTGCCCTTTAAATAAAGAAAGTTCGGCGCGAGGCGGGTCAATCAGAGCCTGCTGTTCACGCAGGGATGGAGGATTTCGGCGTGCGTCTTAAGCAGCAGATTAAACGTGGTATCCATCACGCACAAGCCTTCGATTGTGTTGCGTTTTGGATCATTCATTGATGTCAGGAGTGCATCCTTGTTCTCCAGCTGCTGTGCAAAATCCTTGTTTGTGGTCAGACACAATTGCCCCCCCCTCGCCCTATTGAAGGGGGTGGGGGGTGTACTTCTGCTACTAAGTGTTTCCTCGATGTCTTGCAGAGGGCTTGAGGGAGTACTTCGGTAAATTTGGAGAGGTGAAGGAGTGCATGGTGATGCGGGATCCCGTTACCAAGCGGTCGAGGTAAGAAAGAGGGAGGCGTGTGCGCCCCGCCGTCCTATCAACGACGACCTCATGCTTTTCCACGAAGGCTGCGTGCGCCCCTGCGTGATTCTCGCTGCGTGTCTTCCTTTTTGCAGGGGGTTTGGCTTTGTAACATACGCAGACCAGGCCGGGGTGGAAAAGGTTTTGGCGCAAAACAGACACGAGCTTGATTCCAAAACGGTGAGTTTTTTTGGTGTAACTTTTTTTTTTTGTTTGTTTCCCTGCCTCCTGCCTCCCACTGAATGGCTTGTAAAGTTTAGGAGCAGCCACACTCCTCCTTCCCTCTCCTCCTCCTCCTCCTCCTCCTGTCTGCTCATTTCCCCCTCCAAATCCTGGTTCAGGGCGCCAACATGAAAGCGTTCTTTCTTGGTCTTCATTGCCATGGTTACCTGGGGGACCTGAATGGGGTAGGAGACCCTGCAAAACCCTTACAGATTTCCCCCCCCCAATGCAGAGCTCACATTTTTCACTTTTGTGAGCAGTATCGCATTTTTATCTTTTAGTTGCAGCCGGTGAAGTTGCAGTGAAAGAAACTTTTGCTGGATGCTGATGCAGAGCAAGCCTTTAAGGGGAAAATAACTCATTTAGAAGGACTGGGACAGATTTTCTGATTGAAGAACATTTTCCAGACCTGCAGATGAAAATGAGGCAGCAGGGGACAAGCTGCTTGCCAGATGAAGGTCATTCTTGTGCGTGAAACATGAGCGATAATGGCGAGATTACACAGTTAATCTGGGTGGTTTGTTTGCTGAGAATCAGGGCTGCTGACTTGGATTTGAATAACCAAGAAGGTGTGAATGATGCTGTTCTGGTGATGTAGATTGGCTGCAGGAGCCGGGGCATGGGTGTGTCTTTGTGAGCTTGTTGTCCTTCCTAACCGCACACACACACACATAATAGGATCATTTGAGAGTGAAAACCGGTGGCACAGAAACGCAGCAGAGCCCAGGGGTGGAGAAAGGTAGAGTTGGTTAGTTGTTGGAGCAATTCTGTTGCCGGGGGTGACGCCAGCCTCTGGAGACGGTGCTGTAACTGCACAACCCAATGGGATTCATGTCTCCATAACAACTTCTCAGCTATTTTGCATTAACTTAAGGTGCAGGGCTCAGTCATGCGGCCGAGCACCGACACACACACACACACAGATTATGTCAAGTCATGTCAGGCGCTCGGCTTCTGTCGTGTTTGCTCTGTTCAAGTGCAGCCATTTTTGAATTATTCCAAATAAGTGAATCTTTGTGGACGACTGGGATTTATTACACACAGGACTGCTGTTTTGTTTGTGCTTCAGAGGAAGCAATTGCAAAGTGTTACTCAGTGACTCATGTTGCCTCCTACAACAAGGTAGTGCTGAAGTCTTCAGGAGCCAGTGCGCAGCGTGAACACTGGTTTGGATGCTTTTGGAAGCTCAGCTTGGCGGCCCACCGGCGGGCTTAGGCGTTGCCCTATTATAAACCAAAATACAGCATATGGCTCACCAATAATAATGGATCAAATGCAGCTACATTTGTCGGGCTTCACCTTTTTCTCTTTTAAAGGCCTGAGAGAAGCTCACTAGTCATGTGACCTCACGTGAGCCTGGAGATATGAATTAAAAAAACGTATAGCTGTCCTGGTATTTCAGAGCACTTTTTGAAAAAGAGTTAAATGAAGCAAAAAAAATATACTTAATTTGTATTAAGTCTAACCTATTTTACAGCACAGATGAAAGAGGTGACACCCGCCATGTCATTTTGTTCACAGCAGGCAAAAGCTCAAATGTCTCGTGACCCTGAGGAGCCCCGTAGAAGATGAAAACAAAAGTAAACTGTAGTCACGAAACAATTCAAAACACATTTTTGTAAAATTGCTACATTTTGCCTTATGGATCTATGTAGGTATTATGCAGCGGTCCCACCGTTTAGCGTGTTCTTGAACGCACATTGAGCAAGGGGTGTGTAGGGCACCCCCTACAGTTGAAAGAAGCTTGGTGCGAAATGTTGAAGCAAAATATTGCTCCAGGCTTTTGTCTTTCAAAGCTCTATTCCGATACATGAAAGACTTACTGTCAAAGAATTCCTGCTGGGCACAAACCGATATTAGCAATTTCTCCTCCACGGTCGATTTTTAAACGGTTGGTACTTTCATGAGTTGCAAAGGGGTGTCTACCCAAACGTCAGTACCAAATCGCAGTCCGTGATTTTGTCAAATTTCAACCTGGTTTAAATGCTTCAATAAGATTTATCAATGAGGAATGCTGGATAGAATAAGGACAAACAAAGGGGGGGGGCAGCAGGAGCCAAAAATCTGTTAATCGTGACTTATTTTCTCAGCGCTGTGTTTCTGTAACACGCCTGCTCTGGTTCCCCTCTGTATTGTTGTCCTCTCTGGAATGAGGAATATTTGAAGGTTGTTGGACATTTTTGCACATTAGGTTGAGGCTTTTGTTGGTGTGGAAGAGGCTGTAAAATAAAATTGAAGGTGCATCAAACCACTTCTCAGTGTGAGAACGGACAGGGCGGGAAGTACAGCACATGAGGCGGTGCAAGGTCCATTCCACCTGTTTCAGTTGGTATTAAACATTTACAGTGCGGTTACATCTGGTGTTGTTTTTAGTCCTTCCTCAGAAAAATCCCTAGAAATAATAATAAAACATAACCTCATAGGGTAAATATCAACAAAACGCCACTTTTGCTACCTGTGTTGCTCGTACGATAAACCAGAGGTTCCCTATTGTTTTCGGAGAGAGGTGGTTGTTTTGGTTGGAGGTTAGATTTCCTGCCGGGGCCAAGCATGGCCTCAGGGCTGTGTTGCGCCGTTGTGTTTCTCTGAACAGAGAAGAAGGGAGACAACTGCTATTTGTTTTATCTAAGAAATATTTTACCTAGAACAATCCACAGGAAGAAGAAAAGTCAGGAGCAGATATTCTCAGAAAAAACAATTGAAAATAGGGGCCACCTCTCTTGCCAGGAACTCCACACAGACTTTGTAGTGTTTAATGGCATTTATTTACCAGCTTTACCTCCAAAGCGGCCAATGGAAAGCCATAAATACTGAGCTACAATTTTATTTTTACAGAAGTAAAAGGTTTCCTCTGGGAGGAAATGTGGAAATGTTTTATTTTTTTGTATTTTGCATGGACAAAAAGCAAAAAGCTGCATGTTGCAGTGTCAGGTAATTGTTGCTTTTAGCACCAGTGTCTGTATAGCTACAGTAGTACTTGCCAGCAAGGTGTTAAAATAGCCGCTTTCCTCTCTGGCTGTCATCGATATTAGCACATCTGCCCCCCCGCCATTGCTTCCGTCTTCCTCAGTCCAACACCTGGTCACCGGAGAGTTTAGATTCTAGCTGTGGCTCTTCGTTCCAGACAAGAAAATTAGCCGTTCCTGCTGACATGGGCAAAACTAGAGGCAGGGTGGGCTGAGGGACAGCCATGGGGGGGGGGGTTAGCTCCTGTTCTGTAATTAGTATGGATCTGAAAAGCAACTAATCGGATTGAAGGAAGCAAACTGGATTGTTTTTTTTTTTTTTTGAAGTCCTCGGTCTGGCTTAGATTTGTGGATAAGGGGGGGTGTCTGCTTTGAAGGAGGATCCGGTCCGGGAGTGCTTGCCACAATGCCCCCCCCCTGCATTTGACCACCACACAGCCACCTTGGCGAGGCGTGGTAGAGGTTGTGGGGTAGCAGATAGAGGCTGGCTCATTAGCGTTGCTTCTTTAACTAATTACTGTGCCATTGTGGAGCGGTGCAGCTTGACCCCACCGGCCTGAACCAAGACCCAGTCTAAGTCTTGCAAGTATCAAAACGGCACTTCCTTTTGTCTTATTATGTTTATGGCTTTTTGTTAGCTTCTATTGATTGTACTGCTATAATGGGTGAGTCTGGAGGAGGTCGGGGGTAGCTTTAATTTTTTTTTTTTTAATATCAGCGTGGGCATTTTGTTGGGGGAGTGTTCTTGTGCGTGTCAGAGCTTCAACTTGTGAGGAGGTGCAGTGGCCTTCGTGTGTATTTTTGTATGTTTTTTCCTCAATGACTTTTGTGTGTGACTGTGATTATGTGTGTGTTTACCTTTGAGTTGCACTGTGTGGGTGCAGATATGCAGGACATGCATGCATGTGTGCCTGTGGGGGTAGCACAGGAGCCCCAGTTCCTCTGCGGGCCCATCTGTTTTGTACTCTTTGTCCTGTTAATTAATGAAATCAGAGGTGCTGCCTGCTGGGACGGCCCCCGCTGCACTGCTGCACCGGACAGGCCCCGCTTTCTCATGGTCTGAATGTTTTTCAAATGAATGTCTCCTCTTTCTGTCCTGTGCTTTGCTCTCCTTTTTTACTCCAACATGATTTTATGTATTTTTTTTATTCTTTCACTGTTTGTTTTCCAGTCTCTAACACTGGTGGAGGCTCTGCAACATGTGAGGTGACTATCAGTCGTAGTTTAGTCTCTGAAAGCCAAAGCACTAAAAAAAAATCAAACTCTGGGCTCTGCTGTCTCTTTTGCTGCTTGGACTGAGCGGAGGTTGGATGTCATGGAGCTTGATGTTAGTCAGACCATTTTCACCAATACTCAGTTATGGGCTTGGAAGAGCAACTTTTTTCCCTTTCCGTACACATTTCACGAGTGGTTACTTTTCAGCAGTCTTATTAGGAGGGCTACCCTCATTTCACCTCTTCTCAAATGTCAAGCCTTTAAGAGCAATTTCTGAGTGTTGCCAACAGTGACCTGGCACATTTTTTTTACATTTTGCTTGGTGCCCTCTCTTGTCTACTTTGAGACTATTCTGCAACTCTCATGGATGCTTTAGTTTATTGTTACCAACCTCTAAGATAAGTAAAGTTTAGAATTTAGTGGTATTCTGTTATTTTTCTCTGAAGTGAAATTACATTTTTTAACAGCATGGCGTGAGTAGCTACAGTAGCACTATTACAGATATTGTATGAGGTCTAACTTAGACCGCTAGAAAACCAGAAGTATTTGGGGTATCTGTTTTAATAGATCAATGTATGAAATTTTGAGTAGTCCCACGTTGATGGTCAAAAGTCCTAAGTTTTTTTTTTTTTAAATGATAGTGCCCCTTATAATTTGGAGCACCTTATGCTTACTGATCACAAAGTGACATTGAGAGTATACAGTGCTCTTTTAAAATGTTTGCAGAATTATTTTTTGTAAGTACGCTAACAGCTAAGATGCCGTGATTTTGGACTTTTTTATGTAAAATAATATGGTTGGGAGTTGGCATAATCACAGTTCTATTTGTTTTAGTGCTATTAATCTATTTTTTTTCATGTCCCTAACAAGGTTGTGAGTTACAGGTAGTTTGAATACACTAACGAGACTAACTTCTAGCTGTGTCTGTGTTTTTTTTTTTAAAAGTTACTAACAACGTTGGGAATTGGCATAGTCACAGTAATTATTTTTGTTTTTTTACATGTTGCAAACAACCTTTTATAGTTACAAGTATTGTGAATTTAGCTAACATGGCTAATGTGTAACAGTGTTGTACTGTTTTATTTTTACATGTTGCTAACAAGGTTAGGTGTTAGCGTAGTCTTAGTAACGTTTGTTTTAACAGTATAAGCCTGTTTTTTTATGTGTTGCAAACAAGGTTGGGAGTTACAGGTATTGTGAATATGCTAATGTATCTAACTCTTCTAACATGTAGCATGTTACAAAACACGTTCTAGAGTTACTGTGAAGGCAGTAAAGTATTTTGTCTCGATTAATGTGACTCATAGTTCTGTGTGCCATATTTATAACAAAAGTTTGAAAACAGACCATTTATTGACAGTGTACCCTATAATCCGCTGTGCCCTATAGTGCGTAAACTACTGTGCAATCCATTTAATAAGGAGAAATTGATAAAAACTCTATTCTGACAGTTTTTGGTCTCATTTTTTTATTTCTTGGGGAACCTTACCTCATCCTAGATGTTTCTGTCAGATGTGTGGTGGTTTCTGACCACAGTGTCTGTGGGCTTGTTGACCCTGCCACATATTTGCCCCTGGCAGCTTCAGAGCTCTTGTCTTGGTGAGGCAGTTGAGGGCCTTCAGTAGGAAAAAAACACAAAACAATGTCTGGGCTGCCAACTTTTGGCCAAATAAAGACATTGGTGTATTTTATAGAGGGATCATTGTTCACTTTTCTTGAATTAAATCTGTTTAAAGTTAATGACAGAACCCTCATTCTTTCACTGTAAAGGTTATCCAAAGCACCAAGACTCTTTAGTTCTCACATCCTGTTAGAAAAAAAGGCACTGTCAAATATCAAATGCTCAAAAGTTGCATGTCTAATGTTACATTTTCCCCCACTGGGCTCAAATCCTGCGTTTCTCTCGGTTGGCGTTTGTGTGAGCTGCGTTGCTGCATTGCTGTTGCAGCTAGTCGCTGCTGGCTTTGCGTGTCCTTGTCACCTTTGTCTTTGTGTTCTGTCCAGCTGGAGGTGACATGACTCTTCTCGTCTTTGCGTCCCACTTCAAGGTGCAAAGTCCTTCCGCAATCCCTTCCAAGGGCGCTGCAGCTGCATCTTAGTTACACAGGGCTGTGCTCTCAAAGCTTGTGGTAAAATCTGAGGCACTTAAAGGCCCTCAAAGGATATATTTGCCAGTGCGTTTGTCATCAGAAGGATGCAATTATCACAGGAAAGAGATGAAAGGGTTTTTAGAATATTGAATGAACACCCTTTCTGTTGTATGTATTGCCTATATTATAAGTAATTATTGCTGGCTGTTTGATAAGCTCTTTTAAGTTGCCAATATCAATTCAATACCTCTAATAGCGGCTGTGTGAGACACAAGAGGCTTTGCTTCACACATCCAATTATTGCAGTGAGGATGGAACTCTAAGACCATAATACATTGGAAGGTCCTGTGACCTAAAATCATCCTGCTCATTGGCTTGAGTGCAAATAACACCAAGATTCCACACAAATGTAAAATGCCGGGGCAGGCTTTGCATATTTAGCATTATTAAAGGCCAGCTCATTCAGAGCTCATTTTCTTCTAATTTTATCTGTAACCTTGACCGACGTTGAGACATTCCAGTGGGAAGAAATAAGGATGCAGTCAAATCTTGCTAATCCAAAATAGAGGCTGTCCGGATTTGTGTGATTGCAAAAAAAAAAACCCCACACGCATGTCTATTTCAAATATATTCTGAATATTAAACGCTCATTTTGGATTCCACGCCGTCCTGCTCTGTCTTCTCTGCGGCTGAGATGTGTCAGGTTGTGTCGAAACACACAGTTCTGAAAAATGCATCTGTATCTCCTTGTGTTTTGTTCCTGCTCGGTTGTTGGTTTGACCATTGTGTTTGGATTTAAGGAGGCTTGCATAAACAGGACTTTTCCATGCATATTCGCTGATTAGCAAACTTTCTATTTCAGGGCTTTAGTGGCCCCAGTAGGAGTTTCGAGTTAAATATGTTCTGTGGAAGCTCCTAGTGTAAATATTTTTGATGCACTTTGCAAAGTCTCTGGTTGAGCATCTTCCTATTTAAATGTTTTAATGATAAGAAGTGGATAGTCAGATTTTAGTTATTTTAAATTTGAGTTTCTTTTCTTTTTGTCCACAGAGTTTAACAATAAAACATAGTTTATTACATTGATGCTTGTTGTCTGGGATTAGAGTTGGCTTTTATAAAGGTCTACTAAGCCTATTTTGATTTTGTTATTGAGTTATGATAGGATGGGAAATAGATCTTGATAGAAAGTAATTAACCATAAACATAAATGATGTGCCCCTATAAAATATTGATAGCTGCACTGCAGAGAAAGGATTATCTCTTTAGCGCTTCCTGTTGGAGTTAAAAATATCACATCGAAGGCTCTTATTTTCCTTTTAAAACTCATTTTAACTCATTTTTTCATCTGCAGATTGACCCAAAGGTGGCATTTCCTCGCCGGGCACAGCCTAAGGTGAGTGTACCATAAAAGGTTACGGCAAGAAGGAGCGGAGATGATGTCATACCTCACCCATAATCCCTTAGCCCAGGCTGGCCTGGATTAGAGTCTGGGATGTGGCCAAATAGAAGCTGCAGCAAACTTGTTTGACATGACACGATGACCCTGTACTCTGCACCTGACCTTTGACCCCTGAAAACACATGGACTCATACATATGTACGCTTCCTCACAATTCATTTGTGCATTTGGCAGAAATCTGCAGATTTCAGAAGCCTTTTGGAAAAGGAAAAACAACAAAAAGTCTCTTTATCACAAAGTTTTTACCCTCAAATTAGATTATTAGTGATGAAGATCCCTTTTCCTTTTTGTGTTGCAAGCTGGTCACCAGGACAAAGAAGATCTTTGTTGGAGGTCTGTCGGTCAATACCACCATCGAAGATGTGAAGCAGTACTTTGACCAGTTTGGAAAGGTAAAGTGACCCTTTTATTGTCTAATGCTCTCCAGTCTTTTGTCCATATATAAATCTGGGATGTCCTTTAGTCATAAGAACACATTGGTATAGGCTTGCTAACCTGCATTCATTCATGTTTTTAACTGTTGAGTCTGATTTTCAAGGTTTAATAGTTTGGAGTTTCCCTCTAACAATAAAATCACAATAAAATTATCACATAAATCAACTTTCAGGTTATGGCTATGTCCAAATGCCCTCCCTATTTCCTATAACGGAATAAACTAGATAGTGCTGGACTATCTAGTGCCTTGGATTTTAACAGCAATTCGGACACCATGCTCACTCCTTTTTTTCTTTTTTAATGCCAGATATGATGTCACCGATTTCACTAAGTAAAAAGTGAACAAATATGAGCATTTTACAAAGACTATTTATAAATCTTCTGTATTCTGATGATAAATACTTGGATGGGTAAAAAAATACATTTTCTTTTCACAAAAAATGTAAAATGCAATGCATTGTGGTCTACGATATTGACAATATTCACTGAGCATTCTATATTCACCAGTCTAGTGTTAATCAATGCACACTGGTTTTTTGCAGAGATGTCTGGGAAATTTCTAGGGCACTTGGAATCGTAGATTCAGACAGCATTATAAAATGGTGAACGTACTATGTAGTGAATTAATTTGGACACAACTTATGTTTTTTTGGAGCTAGCTTGCTAAGTAAGCATTTAGCTATTTTAATTAGCACTGGGACTTCACAAAATGAAAAAAAAAAGTTTTTTTTTACTGTACAGAAAAGTTTTAAACTCATTTTTGATTTGTTGTCGAAATTATTCTCAGTGCCTTTTTGACTTTTAAAAAAAAGGAGAAATTCATCTCAGCTTTCATGCTAATTAGCCTTACATTATCTTGTTAGCTAATATTGGACTTATGTGACAGAAATTAAAGATTTTTCTTACCTGTAGTCTTTTTCTTTACTTTTTAGCATCTGTGAAAAACAAGAATCTTCAGGTTGTACTAATGATAAGTTATATATTTATCTGCTTTCCTTTTGTGTGTTTTTTTTTTTGATAAAGTGCTAACTTCATACATTGGGTAAACAAAGAAAAGCTTAAAAACTGCTAAAAACAAAAACCCAATTGGTCCTCAGTTGATACTCTTTATTATTTGTTTTAGTTGTATACTATTGCATTTTGTGTTTTGGGCTTCTGCGTTTGTGCTACTTTAGCTGCTTTGAATGAAATTTGGTAAAAAAAAAAAAAAAAAAAAGAGCAAACATGCCGGGGAGACAGATGAGGGCTGGGAAAAGTGAGGGAAAAAAAGACAGGAGGCAAAGGGAAGAGGTAGATGGCTGGGGATTGAAAGAGAAGAAGGGACCCCCCATGGAGACAGAGGAAGGGGGATCTCAAGAAAGGTTGAAGGGCAGAGAAAGTGGGGGATGCTGAGATAGTGAGCAGAAGTGCATTGTAGGAGGGGGTGGGGGGGTGGACAATCTGGAGAGCCACTAAAATGTAAAAGTACTTATCTTTTATATTTTCCGCAGTGTAGGGCGCACTGGATTATAAGGCGCACCGTTAATAAATTGAGTAGTTTTGAACTTATGTCATATATAAAGTGCACTGAACAATAAAGTGCATTAAGCAAGACAGAATAGTAAAGCTCTACAACATGCGTTCAGTCTATGTAATGCACTTTTTTGACTTCTGCATTCCAACTCACGTTCACGCGTAGGACAGTTTTTAGGACAGTTTTCGGGCAATACGTAAAAAAAGGCGTGCCTGTTCAAAAAGCATTGCAAGTTAAGCCAGGTCCAACTTTGACCAATTGGACACTTGGATTTTGATAGTGATGTGTTAAAACTCACCAAACTCAGAGCACAGCTGGTTTATCTGTTGGCCTGACAACATCTGCGTTTATTTTTCAAATAACCATAAACCGAGGCCTCTCCTGACATAATGCTAATCTATATCCATCATTGCACAGACGCCAGCAATGAACCAAACGGTTTTGTGCACAAATCATGAGATTTGCTTCATTATAACATTTTGCACTAAGCCTCTTCCAACTGTAGGTGGTAGACATTCCCCAGTAAACAGTAGAAAAGAAGAAGAAGCCGCTTCCTGCTTTTCCAGTGTGAACGCCATGGGTTAAGTGCACTTTTGAGCGTGCATCAAATGTTCTGCGTGTACGTAGCTTTAGAGATAATTCATCAGTCAGATCTTACTGCATTAACAGTAACTCTAAAACTTTTTTGTAACACGCTACACGTTAGCCATGTTAGCCACATTAGTGTATTCAGGATTATTGTAGCTCCCTGCCTCATTTACAACACATTGAAACTACAGGTGATACCACCAAAGCATATGTTACCATGACTACTTAAACTCCCAACGTTATTAGTGACACTTAAAAAAAAACACAGCCCGACACTGCTACACGTTAGCTGCCTCAGCACAGTCACGATATCACTCAACCAAACATCTTGTGTAATGTGCAATGTGCCTCTAAAAATCGCTTTAGCAGTCCGTACAACCAGAAATAATCTAAGGCACTTATGTTATTTAAAAAAAAAATTCTTTTAAGTGCGCCTTATAGTGTAGAATATACGGTAAAACAAATTTTTGGGTTCAGTAAATTTTGGGTAGTTTGGGAAGACAGTGGTAAGTAACTCAATTACAACAGCTGCTGGTGTGGCAGCAGCCCCCTCCACAATCACCTTACCCAAGCGGAGTGCTTCAGACTCTGGATCCCCTGCTCCAGCCCATCTCTGTTTGTTACTGGGGTGACCCGCCCATTGTCCTGTTATAATCCGGTGCATTCTTGTTGTTTCTTTTGCAAAAAAATATGCGTGAAAGACGAGTGTGCATGCGAGAGTGTCACCGTCATGGCTGCTGCGTGCGTCAGTGCAGACCCAGACAGACAGTGCCGCTCATCCGCAGCCATCCAGTTGTCACAAACATGAAGTGTGTGGCTGTGCTGCTGTTGGTGAGCGGGGCAGCCTGTAAATGAGCACTGCTTCAGGATGTTGGCCTAATGGCTTGGAAGAAATTAACAGCATGAAGCTCCTTCTGCCTTGTGTCTGGCTGTGTGTTTTCTCTCTGTTGGCCTGTGACTCACGCTTGGAGTGCGGTGGCTTTTTTTTAAGACGCCGCTTCAGATGGATATAATTTCTTTAATTCCTTTTGCTAAATGTGTGACCATCACACCGGTTCAGGTGGATGTTGTGACATGTGTCTTGTTTCCTAAAATGGCTGTTTTGCGGCTCCGTGTCGAATCGGTTCTTCCCGGTGATTACAGACGCTCATATCTAAGACAACACTCCCTCCACAGGATGAGGGAATATTTGGACTGTTTGGACACGTGAGACCAAAGCTGTATCGTGGTTTGCAGCAATCCCACAGTGCATTCCTGCTGAGCTGGAGGTATTTTTTGTTTATTATCCGAGCCTGGTTACAAGGTGCAGGTTGAGATGGAGCGGGACTCGCTGTCCCGTTTATTTTCTTAGCGAGGCACCGCCTTGTTAGCAAAACATAGGATGCACTGTGCAATTCATGCAAGTCTTTGATTCAGGCTGGGGTTTGTTTTGTTTGAGGGTACATCTCAGAGCACACCTAAGCAAACTTCATTAGCCCAGTGGAGTTGACACTTCAGGTGTTTTGGAGCAAACTGGAGATTCAAAAACTTCACTTTATCGGAATTTTCTGCTAAAAAAAAGGTCAAGCTCCTTTTGCAAAATACCCATAAGCCACTATGACTGCAGTGATTGTGCTTGTATGAGAAAACAGTCTAAACAGTGAGGTGGAGGTCTTGTAATCCTCCTTAGCTTGGTGGGGACTTTACAAAAGCCTCCTTCATTTTGGCCAAGGCTAAAAATAAAACTTATCTGCATCGCAGAAATGTAATTTAAGGGAAGCAAATAGATGCCCCCAATGATAGTTTTGTAATTTATGTTTAGACCTCTTGACTATACATTTAGTCAAGGTAAATCCAAATGTTATTTCTTATTTTTCCGTCTGTTTCCCCTCCTCAGTTACATGTTTTTTTCATCAGGACTTCCACAGAAAAAATAAAAAATGAGAGGACCAACTATAGAATGACTGTTTCCATAAGAATTAAGAAAGTGACGCGCTGCTTTTCATCTGTGTTTAATTAACGGAACATACAGATGTAAATGCCCAGCAAAACATCAATACAACGATTGTACAGACACTGCAGTTCATCAGTCTTGGAAGGGTTACAAGGTCTTCTTTATTGTAAGATTCAAAAAAAAAGGAGACAAAAGCAGAAATATTAGACAGTAATGATGGAAAATAAACACAACAAGAACCCAAACCAACAACCTGATGAAAATGAGCGATGGGGCAGGATGAGGTAAAGTGAGAGTTTGGATAAATTCACCCATGGGTCCACGCTTTGCCCAGAACTACGCCCCTAATAATGCCCACATTTGATCTCTGAGGAAATCAATCAATGCCCTGCTGCCAGTCACAGTCTCACCTGTCAGAAGTTTGGTTGTTGAACCATCTGATGTCAGCTTTACATTTTACATTTGGCTTTACATTTACTTAACCACATTCGTGCCTGAATTCATTTCTTGTTTTGTAAAAGAAAAAAGAGTCCTGGTGAGGAGTCCTGGATTAAATGGTACATTCTGAATTAGAGACATACGGTCTTAAGGGGTTTTAAGTGCCCTGTGAGTCAGTGACCCCTGACATCCAGGTTTGTGCCAAATTATGCAACATAGGCTTTGGAGAACTCCCATACATGGTGGCGGAGGGTAATAGTTTGGGTTTCTTTGTGTTTAACATGGACACCTCTGTCCCTCTGGACCAACAACTTCTGTATTTAAATATTTTACACCGTTTTTTGCAGTTAATTCATTTTATGAACTCTGCTTCTGCTTTTTGACCCTTTTATTCAGTAAATGCTGACTGATTGTGTTCAGTCACAGTATGAGTTTTTCAAACCTGCAAACTTCCAGCAGGTTTTTCTTTTGTCTTACTGGAACTGTGCCTGTTTCTGCTGAAATCCAGAGAGTGGAGGGGGTTGTCGGAGCAGCGAGCACGTGGAGGAGTGAATAAGATGAAGAATACAGCATGGACAGGGCAGACGGGAAAAGTTGGGACTCCACTCACCCATGTGAGCTGGCGATTAGTAGGCTTGACTGAACACTTTGTCTGCTGGCCTGTTTAGAGAGAAATGGCAGGAGAGCCCGAGCGAGGATGAAAGAGGGAGATGTGAGGAGACGGCGGGGGGAAAAATGTGAATGCCACCTTTCATAATCTGGCAAAAAAAAAAGGAAAAAGTGGAATGGACTTGTCAGCAAACACTTGTTCTTCAGACAATGTCTGTACGCTTCAGTGGAAGCAGGACATTTTCAAGGCTGCCCTCTGAAAGCTGCACCTTGTTTCTGTACATGGGAGAATTGGAGAATTTGACCTTAACGCTTCTTTGCTGCCTTGCTTGTGTGGGGAATAGCGAGCGACTGAGGCGATCCCAGAATACCGCAGCTCTCCAAATCGGATAGCTTTACAACAGCCCGGGCAGCGGGCATTCTGGGATTGGTTTTGGCAAAAGCGAACAGGGGCACAGTCGCTGAACAGATTACATTTCCTGCCTAACAGGTTAACATCATCTTTTTGGGCTTCCCGGTGGGCCATCAGAGCGGCTCACTTCCTCCCGTAGCCCGTCCCGTTAGCAAATCTCTTCCAGGAAAGATGCTGCTAATGCTAGCTGCAGGGCTAGCTGGGCTTGTAACTCTACCCTTTTATGATAACATGTTGGCTCGCAGCTGTCTTCCCAGCGTCCTCTTGCCCGGCTCTTTGCTGTGTCATTGAGTTTGGATGACCGGAAAGGAGGAAGACGTGGAGGGAGGGGGGGTAAATCTGAATCAAGGACAGAGACGTAGGAAAGGGGGAGGCGAGTCCGGATCGAAGCAGCCTTGATCACATCCATGTTCATCTATCAGAATGTGTGTGTTTTGTTATCATCATAAGAGATGGAATCGGATGGTCTGACCGCCGGAGGCCACATCCACTCATGTTTCACCGGCGTAGGTTTTAAGCTTATGAAAATAACCATGGAGCCCTGATCCACAGGTGTGTCGGCAGGACGCCACCAAAGTTTGGTTTCCACAGTCCTTGATTTCCCTCCTGATGCCGTCAGAGCCCCAGCAGGAGCGGCAAACTTTCCTACGAGTGAAGGACAAGCGATGGAGGGAGGGAGGGATGGAGAGAGGAGGTGGAATATTGAATAGAGCAATGCGAAAAGGGCAGAGGGAGAAGAAAAGACAAGGGTGCTGACAAAGACTCATTTTGGTTTCTGATCTGCAGTCTTTCCCAAATTAAAAAAAACCCCAAACTTCCCACTACATTTTTTTTGCTGTTATATGCACGCTCTCTCCCTCTTTTTTCTAGCTTTTTCTCTCTATCCTTTTTTAATAAAACGAGTTTGAGGGGCTGACAAGTTCTCCTAATTGAAATTCTTTAGGCGGTCTCCATGGGAACGGTAAACTTTAGACAACGAGGCTGAACAAATGCAGAGAGAAAAGAGCTGAAAGAAAGCAGGATGGAGTGTGTGAGAACTCACTTGAGCGACAGGCGGAGCGGGGAATGGAGATGAAGCCCCTCAGCTTCTTCTCCGCCCTCAAAAGATGGCACTCAGTGTTAGTTTTGTGCACCCCCCCTCTTTTTTTTTTGCCCCCTCCTGATTCTTCACCCCGTTCTGCCTTTCTGGCCCTTTCAGCCCTCTCCTTTGTCACCTGTCACCCTTCCCTCCCTCCACCTCCAGCCTCTCCATCTGTTTGCCCCCTTCTTACGCCGAAGCAAAGCAGGGACAATCGCACCCCATGCTGGGTAATGATGTGTGAGTATTAATACTCTGCAGCTCAAGTATCCTTTGTTGTGTCCTCACAGGTCGATGATGCCATGCTCATGTTTGACAAAACTACCAACAGGCACAGAGGTGCGTGCACACACACACACACATAAAAGAATGAGGCTGTTACAGGAAAAATAAAATAAAAAATCCTTCGCCAATCCACTTATCTCTGTCCCTTCTGTGGGCGAGGAGAGCAGGGGTGACCTGGGGTCACCTCCTAGTCAGGACAGCCACGAGTGATAATGTAAATGAGCGTTACCGGGGGGGGAATTGGAGTTTTTGGTGAAGGCGTCTCATCCATCAGCTCTTTGTGTCTCTTATGAGGGCAGAAAAAGGAAGAGGTTCACTCGGCTGCAGCTGAAAAAGGGCAATAATATTCCTTTGTTTTTTATCTCCTTTAGGTTTTGGCTTCGTCACCTTTGAGAACGAAGACGTGGTGGAGAAAGTGTGTGAAATCCACTTCCACGAGATCAACAACAAGATGGTATTAGCGTTAGAAGAGGTCTGATCAAAGCCAGTCCAGCGTTTTTCCGCTGAACCGCTGTTCGCCTTTGCTGCAGGTGGAGTGTAAGAAAGCACAACCCAAAGAGGTGATGACGCCGACGGGCTCGGCCAGAGGTCGCTCTAGAGTGATGCCTTATGGAATGGATGCCTTTATGCTGGGAATCGGCATGTTAGGTAAGACCATGGAAACGTACATTTTTACATTAAATACAGAAAAATGTCAACAAGAGAGGAGAAATAACAGATAAATATCACAGCAATAGCAAAATACAACTTTTATTCACGTTTATAAATTTCTGTGAAATAGATTTACATTATTATTTATTTTACTTGACATCAGATTAAAAATAACAAAACAAGTTGACTAAACTGCACTTATCTCCCTGGTTGATGTTTTATTGAAAAGACTCTTAATGGTGAAAAATGTCTTTGAGGACATTTTCATTGAGAAAATCAGCTGAAAAATGTTACATCTGTGGCTCTTCTGCCCCCTCTGCTGGTCATTTAGGAAAGTGCTGCCGTTTTCTGTTTTCACGGTTTGCTTTCATTTTTACCTAATCAGCTAAAAACTTTGAAAGATTTTAGGTCAAAAGAGCACAAAACTATTTATTTCTTATTCAATTTTCACTTTTTATTTAACTATTAAAATATATAAAGTGCTAAACATGAGGCACTCTGTACTTTGTATGATAATTCAGTGACAAAAAGGCAAACTATGAATCAGAGCAAATTAGGTGGATAAAGTTTTCCATTCATGTAATTCTACTAAATGTATTTCTGTTTGTTCCCTGTTGTTACTGTTGTGGATGTGCAGGTGGACATTCAGACCATATATTTGTGTTTGCTTTTGTGCTGGTGTTTGCATATTTTCTTAATCGTAGTGCAAGAAACTTGTGCTTTAAGGGATTAAAACTGAGATGAAAGGTGTGGTTCAAACCCTCAACAGGTGCTATGATTTCACATTTGAACTATAATGCAAATTACATCATGAGGAATTCTTAAAATGTTTAATTTTCCTTTGCAATCCATTAGTGTTCAACACATGTTTCTGACCTATACATTTGTGGTGTCAGCAAAGAAATGTATTCTCCAGACTTTTATTTTCTCCTGATTCCCATTTACAATCAGATCCAGCTTTGAGGATGTTCTCAAAGCGAGATTTGGCACTGACTCCATGAGTTATTAAAGAAGAGGCTTTGCTGATCTTCCTGACAGGAAAGACCTGAAAAGAAAAAGGCTTAAATTTCTGCTTTTGTACCTTTTTAGTATGATTTGCAGAAAGTTGAAACTAGGAAAAAGCCTGAGGCTCTTTTCTACTGGGTATCTGGATGCTTGAAATTCATTTTTTATGTTGTGAGAAAGAATAGCTGCATAAAATATGAATAAAAAGTCATGTTAGATGTTTCATTTCTTTTCAGTTTGGTGTTTGTCTTTTGGATGAAAGGTCTGATTATTTGTTATGTTTGTAGATATTTATTTAGAATATTTGATGAGATATGACAGAGAAATATAGCTTACAACCCTGAATATTTGACTGATTGGTGGTCTCTAAGGTAAACAATCCTCATTTGATCTCTTTTCATCAGGCTATCCAGGATTCCAAACTACTACCTACACCAGCCGCAGTTATTCTGGGATTGCTCCTGGTTACACTTACCAGTTCCCAGGTAGGTCCATGAAAGCAGCGGCCCTGTGCGGGCCTGCAGAGGAGGTTTATAAAAGGATACAGGCTGTGGCATGTCCTTGATTCAGCTGCAAGCCATGAAATGTGTGAACAGTCTTTAAGTCACACCTTCAGATACAACTGTGGCTCCTCATTTCTTTTCTTTCTCTTTCAAAGCTTTTGAGTTTCCTCCATCATTCTCTTTCTGCTGTGTTTTCTTTTGTTTTTTTTATGCCATCAAACATTTTCATCCTCTGATCATTTTCTTTGCTTGTTCCACTCTTTTGTTGTTTTTTTTCTTGCATTCCTCTGTATTTTCTTTTCTCTTTCCGTGTGAACACAGCTTTTTCTGTCTGCCTTTGTGGGTGGTGAGCCTGTTCACAGAGATCTCTCTCGACCTCCTCTTGTTTCCAGAATTCCACTTAGAGAGGACCCCCCTCCTGACATCGTCCCACCCCCATGAGCTGACAGGTTAGTGGCTCCTCTCTCCTCTAAAGGCCAGAAGCAGGAACGCAAACCGATGTTTGCATGTTGGTGTTGTTGCAGAACTAGTTTGCACTCACTGCTTGCAGTCCCAGAGCTTCCCACATTAAGAGATATAATCCTAATTTCTTAATTTCCCAGCAGCCAATGAACTGAGATTACCTTTAAGGAATGGAACAAAACAAAGAGCAATGTCTGTTGTATTTGATGCTCATCCTTTAGTGAGGAAACCCAAAACTTTGTGTTTAATCAAGCAAGTTTACTATAAACATTGATCAATTTTATTTCTTCAGTAGTCTTTAGTAGTCTGGAGCCTTTTTTAAATATTTTTTTCACTTTGATATCCGCCTTTTTAGATATACCGATGCAGTTTTGATTAGATTACATCATCATTCCACAATAAAGCTAAAACTGTTAAAAAGATTCAATTTCGAGTGATAAATGTCATTCTTTTGATGCAAAACTTCAAGTCAAACAATTTTTTAATGTTAAATAACAAAAGATCAAATGTGTGAATAAGAAAATGCAATAATGTAGATATAAATCTACAAACTAAGCAAAGACAGGGTCAAAAAAAGGTGAAAAAAGTCTAAAAGAACAGAAGACGCTCTAGTCAACTGTATGCAAAGTTCTGAAGAATTATTCCAAGCATCATAATTATGTGTCATAGCTCCTGTTGTGTTTGTTTTAAACCAAAATATTTTCTTTTTGAAATTGTCACCTTACATGTTGAATGAAAACAATGCTAACAAACTTGAGAAAGATGAACTATAACGGTTGACCCCATTGGATATAAATATGAGTCAAACCACTTTGGCCCCAAAATTACCTCAATTTCGCATCTATTTGAAAGAGAAAACACAAGTGATTTTTTTTTCTTTTCCATAGCTTGAAATAAATTCTGACATGAAGGGGTTAAAGGTCAGGTCAATCCTACAGACCGGAGCTCTGCTCTGAAACAGATTTTAGGGAAAACGTTTTTCCGGCGTCAGATTTACAGTGAAGCTGTTAGCATCATGCTGTCTTCACAATCTCTGTTAATTGTGGATTAAAAAAATAAGTTCAAGTTCTATTATTCATGTTAATAAGAAGTCCCTGGAGGAGCAGCGCCTCTGGTTTTAGATGGAAAGCTCCATCACTTAGTCACATGCCGCCTCGCTGGTGCCGTTCAGCCCTCCACCAGTGAAATGACATAACAGCTGTGTGAGCAGATGCAGCAGCACGCTGTAGATTATTACTTATGATCTGACATGAGAAGGATCCGCCGCCTGTGCAGTAATTTGTTGCTGTTGTGTAATCTGCAGCCATTCCCCTGACTGCGTACGGACCAATGGCAGCTGCAGCCGCCGCAGTGGTTAGAGGTACGTGTGCGGCTGGTGTTTGTGTCCTAGATTGTGTTCTGTCCGGCGTGGACAAATAAAGGCGTATTTTTAGTTTCCTGCGTGTGTGTGTGTGTGTGTGGCCCTCCGGGGTTGAGGTCTGACTCGTCTCTGCTGCCTCTCAGGCTCCACCCCTTCGCGCACAGCTGGCTTCCTGGGCACGAGCAGTCCCGGACCAATGGCTGACCTGTATGCTGCAGCCAATCAGGACTCAGGAGTCAGTAGCTACATCAGTGCCGCCAGCCCCGCCCCCAGCACTGGGTTCGGCCACGGTTTAGGGGTAGGTCAACCCCCTCCAACTTGTCTCACCCCCTCCGCATATGCTTAATTCACGCCTGGCTGCACACTTGACAAGCCTGGTTAAGAGTGTTTTTTTTCTGCCTTTTTGTTCCTCAGGGTCCTCTGATTGCTACTGCATTTACTAATGGCTACCACTGAGAAGACTCAGGTCACCCAGGATGGGGGGGCACTTCTCCTCTGCTGTTGAGCTGATCGGAATGCTGGTCGCCCGTTAATGGCACGATCTGATTGGCCCGCCACAAGCGCTGGCTCCACGTGGCTCCACCCACCGACTGAATATCTTTTTAAAAAGCAGAACTCGTGTTTTTTTTTTCTCTTTTTTTTGCTGTACTAATCTCACGTCAACATAACGTCACCGTCTCTCCTTCTGTAGCGTAACTGCTAGATCCTTTCCCTCCCTGCCTCCGACTTATCCATACTCCTTTTTTTTAAGCTGCAAAAAGACTGAAAACAATTCTTGTCTTTTCTATATGACAAGGGAGAACTGTTTGTTTTAATTATTATTATTTTATTTTGAAAGCGATCTGTCATTTCCTTCAGAGCCGTTTCTAAAAGGAAAAAAAAGTCTTTGTCTGAAAAGCATTTTTAACAAAAAGGAAGAACAAGTCCAGACTAGAGGTCCTTTTTTTTACACTTAAGTGTCACAGAATCATGGGGAGAAAAATAAAAAACCTAAAATGTATATTTTGGTAGTCTTTAAAACAAAAACCTTTGTAATATTGTTATTAATATTGACATTATAATGATAATCTGTAAGGTATTTTATTCTGTAATTGGTTTTAAAGCAATGTTTTTATGTCTTCCTGTAAGATATTGTACATAAAGACAGGGTAGGGTGGAGGGGTCGGTGAACCAGCTGGCATGTCCTTGGTTGGTTTGGAAGTGGGACGGGTGGGTGGGTGGGTGGGTTGGATGTCAGTTGCTGCTTTCTGTGCTCATCTCACTGCTTTTATCAGTATGCGTGTCCTCCACGGTGACGTCTGTTCACAGCGGCAGTGCCGGGAGTCTTTTGGGCAAATTCCTTCAGTGAAATCGACCTGTTCTGCTGCAAAGTCCTCCCCTGTTTTAAACCTTTTTTTTTTTTTTGTTAAATTTCATCTCCAGAAAGCGATTATGACCTGAATCCCCCCCAAAAAACCTATTTCCCATGAACTTGATGGACTTATAGAAGACTAAAAGCCCCCGGCGGGAGAAATCAGAGGCTCGGGGTGGAGTTTCAATTTGAAAATATTATATATATAAATATATATATTATCTTTTTTGCGCTGTTCACTTCTTATTTTTATTTTTATTTTTTGTTCGTTTTTGAAAGTTTTCCTCTTTTGGCGGTGTTGTCACCGTGGAAACAAATGAAGGACATTCTCAGTTGTGGAAAAACCACCGCCTGCCCCTCTTGTGGCTTTTTAAGGTGCATGTGACTGAGCGCGTGTGAGTTAGCGTTTGTGCGCACACAACAAAGAGTAATATGGAACTACTTCTGGCATCGAAGAAGTGATTTTGATTGCCTTTTTTTTCTTTGGTACTGAAAAAAACAAACAAAAAAAAACCATCACCCTGTTCTGTTTTGGTTCGGCTGTTCCTAACTTTTTCCAACTGACTTGTGGGAAATGTGTGCTCCTCTGGAACCAACATATTGTTGTTGATATGAAGTCGCTGCTCCATGTGGTGCGAACTAAACAGAACCAGAAAAGAACAGGCTCCTGCTCCCAGTCGGCTCTGATGCCGGAACCATGATGGCCGGCAGGGAAAACTTTGAAAAGCTGGAACGTTTGGAGGCTCTACAAAAACATGTGGTGTGTTTGTTCAGCCTGATGTTCAGCGCAGCAGAAGACTTCCTGCTCCAACCAGCTGTTCCTGTCAGACAGACTGGGAGACCAAAAAAAAAAAAAAAACAACTACTGCTGGACACCAACACTGTAACTTTTTAACTTACAATAAAGCAATAAGTTATTTTTTACCTTACAAATGAAAATTGTACTATTATTGGTAATAGCAGACGATACGTGGAGAATTCTGCAGCATTAAGACTTATTTTCAGAAAAAAAGCTATATTTTTCTGTTTCAATGTCTTGTTCCCCTTGTATATGATTTTTAATGGTATCTTTTGTTGTGATGATGTAAGAAAAGGGTTCATGTTCTGAAAGGGGCTCTTTGTGAGCACACACTTTTAAGATTTGGACTGTCCCCTGCCGAGCTTTTCTTTTTTTTTGTTTTTTTCTTTCAGTTTTTTTCTTCTGACAATTGAAATTTGAAGACTTAATAAATTATTCTAAAGCATTTTGAAATCTTTTCTTTTAGGGAATGATAAGTGAACGTCTTTGTTGACTCCCAGTGGAAGCAAAAAAAAAGCAGATGAGACTAAATTACTCTTAAATTTGATTAATGATACTCAACCAGAACTACCTCAAGAAGTACTCATATGAAAACGTAAATTTTTGCTGCCTACATACTGAAACATTATAGAAATGTGTTTTTAAGAAGTAAAAATATAAAAAAAAGACCAGTTTTTTGGTGACAGTAATTAAATGCTAAAAAAAATCAAAGAAAATGTTGAGACAGCTGTTTTTATGTAAGAATATTTACAGCAAGCTTTCATCTGTTTACCTAATTAAAATTACAATTAGCTTGTAAAATAACCAAAATAAAAGTGTTGTTAAAAGCTGCTGAAATATGACAAACACTAAAATAATACTACACATGTAGTAACAGTAGCAAAATGCTGGCTATGTGAAAGGGAAGCTAAGTCATTAAAATAAATTTAATAGCAAATTATTTTGTCATTATTATAGAAATTATTGGTTACACTTTAGAGTATGTGTCCTAAAACTTTATAAAACAAAGTTTTAATAATCTTAATAAAATGTATTAACATACAAGCATTGTGAAATGTTGGATGTCCTACAAATGCCTGAAAAAGTATTAATAAGTTTATTAAAATAATTAGTGTTAATGAAATGCTATATAACTATACAAACTTTGTTTATCAAATGTTTTGCAGGCCCTAATCTAAAGAAATTACCACGTTAGAATAAGATTCTGTAATGGGTTACTAACCACCTTTGAAACAATAATATGAATGCAGAACCTTTGCTCCGTTTTAGGTTTGGCTGAATCTACTGTATTTCAAGCAACTAAAAAAGTACAAAACAAGGACATTATTAGAGGCAAAGGAGGACTATAAATACAAGTAATCGTTTAATCTTAGCTACAAGTCACAATTGCTTCTGTCAGGAGGAGGGTTTTGTAGTGTGTCTCCCTCAAGTGTGTATTTTGTGTCACTCTGTAAAGTCTGAAGACGATCTTGATGGGATCTGGGTGGAAAAAGTAGCTGAAGTCTAAAACAAACAGCAGAGATTAAGCTGAAACTGAACCACAAGGAAGCAAATACAACAATAAACACTGGTTAGCCAAACATAAGATAAAAGAACCCGGATCTCACAAAAAATGAATTACACAAGAACCCCAGAGTGATATTTTGCAGCGTTTTCCTGAAAGGTTTGAGTCCCCATCTGTTTCTGAAACACCCATCTCTGAGTTGGGGGTGTGAAGTGACAGGCTAGAAGTGGTAAACAGATGAACCCCCACACTTGCACTCCGACTCGTCTCTGGGCGGAGGCCAGCAGGGTCACTGATCGCCTCCTCCTCTCCCCTTCTCTATTTCTGCCTACAAATGTGCAATTTTCCATGAGCGCCATTCCAGCCGAAGGACTTCAGAATCGCCACGCAGACACGTTCAGGCTTCTCCTATCAAACCTTTTCACTTCCACAATCTTTCCACCCATTTTTTTCCTTTTTCTGCAGAATGCTTTTAACTTTTAACAGTGATTTTTGATTGCTGATCTGCCCTGTCTCTACGGGGTCTTTGTTCCATCAGGTTCAATGGCGCCCAAAGGGCTAAACTCACAGGAGAAAAGCACAGGTTTTGACCATGGATCTGTGGAAGCACCACCTCCCCTCCGCAGCTACCTCTGTCTGACCATGCTGGCTTGTTTCTGTCCTGCACACCCTGTCAACATCGTGGCCCTGGTCTACTGCATCATGGTAAGAAACCACCACTGTTTACTCATTGAGGCCACATAAATCACCTTCAAAAAACCTTTTTAGAAAATAATGGTCTACAAAAAATATAATCAATGAACCTTTTTTCAATTCCAGCACACAAAATTGAGAACTAAAATACAAACTTTATTTTATGTTATTCTAAGCTAAATACTTTGGTGTAACGTATTCAAGTCCAGCTGGAGTCATTGAAGTCACAGAAATCATGGAGGGGTCTGAGATTTTCATCTTATGGTCGCTGTGAGAGACATAATCTAAAAAAATCTGGAAATCACTTTATGATTTTTTAAATGATTTATTTTGTATGTTACTGCTGCAAATGAGTATTTGAACATTTGTGTATCAGCTAGAATCCTGACCCTCACAGACCTGTTAGTCCACATTTAAATAGTCCACCTCCACTCCAGTCATTATCATAAATTAGAAGCATCTGTTTGAGGTTATTTGCAGCATAAAGACATCTGTCCACCCCTTACAATCAGTAAGACTCCAACTACTAACATGGCCAAGACAAAAGAGCTGTCCTAAGACACCAGAGACAAAACTGTAGACTTGCACAAGACTGGAAAAGGCTACAGGGCATCTGCCAAGCAGCTTGGTGAAAAAAGATCCACTGTTGGAGTAATTACAAGAAAATGGAAGAAGCTAAACATGGCTGTCAATTTTCCTCAGACTGGTGCTCCATGCAAGATCCAACCTCGTGGGTTCTCTCTGTTCCTAAGAAAGGTGAGGATTCAGCCCAGAACTACACTGTGGGAGCTGGTCAATGACCTGAAAAGAGCTGGGACCACGGTTTCCAAGGTTACTGTTGGATATACACTAAGATGTCATGATTTGAAATCATGCATGGCAAAGAAAAGTTAAATATGTCCAGGCCCATCTAAAGGATGATCCAGAGGAGTCATGGGAGAAAGTCATGTGATCAGATGAGACCAAATAGAATTTTTTTGTCTTAATTCCACCCGCTGTGTTTGGAGGAAGAAGAATGATGAGTACCATCCTGAGAGCACCATCCCTACTGTGAAGCATGGGGGTGGTAGCATCATACTACACCCCCAAGAACACAGCCAGGATAACCAAGGAGTGGCTCTGTCAGAAGCATATCAAGGTTTTGGGGTTGCCTAGCCAGTCTCCAGACCAAAACCCAATAGAAAATCTTTGGAGGGAGCTCAAATTCTGTTTCTCTGCGACAGCCCAGAAACATGACTGATCAGGAGAAGATCTGTGTGGAGGAGTGGGCCAAAATTCCCCCTGCAGTGCATGCAAACCTGGTGAAAAACTACAGGGAATGTTTGACCTGTGTAATCGCATACAAAGGCTACTGTAAAATATGAACATTGATTTTCACAGGTGTTCAAATACGTATTTGGAGCAGTAGCATACAAATTAATTATTTTTAAAAAAAATCCTACAATGTGACTGACATATATATATTAATTTATATTGTGTCTCTCACAGTGGGCGTGCATATAAGATGAAATCCTCAAACGTCTTGATGTTTCTTCCAGTCCAGAAAGAGTTACTATCAAGGTGACTATGAGGGCTCCAGGCGCTTGGGCAGGAACGCCCTCTGCATCTCTGTGGCGTCCATCATCATCGGCCTTCTCATCATCGCCATCACCTGCATTGTTCACTTCACCACGGTGAGGCAGAGCAGCGTGGCAGCATGTGTCCACATCAATACCCACTGAGTGACTCTTTGTTGAACACATCTGTCTCTGTACTGCAGATGGAATATTAATGCAGTGAAGGCGATCAGCTGATCATGGTCATCTCACCTGCTGATGACAGAAGCCCTTTGATGTTTACCTGAGTCTACGCACCACTTCTGCAGCTGTTTTACAAAGAAGAACCTGATATCAAAGAAGGGACATTTTTTTTACCATTTTATAGAAGAATATTTATTATAGACTACTTTTACATATTAAAACGTATGCCTACCTATAAAAATATCCAATTAAAATATAGTTTTTATTAAATAATAACTACAATTAGATCATAAACCTTAATAATAAAGTAACATCTGTATTTGGTTTCCTATAACTAAAAATATATTTACTGTCTTTTTATGATGATAAAGGTCTTCTTCTTTAATAAACTTATTAATATTTACTGTCATACAAAAGTTAGCACTTATCTTATCATGTATGATAAGAAGAATTCTCGTAAATAGAAAAGAATATGGTGAAGTAGGACATTCTTTTTATGTTTTTAACACCCAAACTCATTTTGGTTTCATTGTTTATTTTTAAAACAAAAGAATACAAATATTAAAAAAGAATTCTCTGGTTTAGCTTATCATCCGATTTGATAGATTCCAGGTTTTTTAGATTATTTATTGCACTTTCAAACGGTCTCAGTATTGAAGCCAGCAATTTAATTTACAGCTTCTTTGATGCTTTTATTTTGGCGTTTGGTGTAAAATTTCTGATTTTTTTCTTTTTCCAATTGAGATTCCTTTGTTTACATATCTAGAAACATGGATTTACAGAAGGCTTCTTGATACCACATGTAATCTAACTTTTCTGTGGCCCAAAGCTTTTAATTTACCCTCATCCCGGTGTTGAACTCAATGCATAATGCTTCCTGATGTTCTTGTGTGTAAATGTTAGACATTTGTAAATGTTAAACAAAAAACAAGGGAAAAAAATAGTAAAAACATTCTGACAGATAAAAAATCGTATCAAGTGTTCTATCTTTGTTTACTTTTTAAACTTTTTTTACAGAAACGTAACTTTTTGGCAGTTTCTTTTGTAATTGTCTATGTTAAACTTATTAAAAAAAACACAGGCATTCACTGTTATTCAATCTCTTTTTTTGTGAAGTTGACCGGATCTGTCTTGTTGAGCTTGTTTAGAATCAGACCTCCTTAAGTCAGCCTTTTAGTGTTCTAATGGCTTTAGAGAACCATGCACACCATCACCTGCTTGAATAGTTTGCCCTAACTGCTCCTGGAGTTTAAAAACTGCTCACCAGGACACTTTCTCGTAGCTTAATCTGTCACAGCACACCGCAACTAAATATAGTCGGCTTCCCCTCCTGCTGCCCACTCAGTCATATAGTCAAACAAAACTGACCCTGTTGCAAGGTGACTGAAACACTTTGAACGAGGCCTAAAAGATAGGATGAAAGGATTCGCTGATTCCAATGAGTTCAAATGGGTAAGAGTCTCCTCTCATGAATCATCAGATTTTTCTCACTGTTGCCTCAGAAACACTTACAGGCTGTTTTAATGCAGTTCACAGCTCCATCCGTGGCCTCACAACGGCCCCAAATGACAGACACTTCATTGTCATGCAAAGCACGGAGACAAGTCCTTCACATTCAATTTGTGGAGCTCATATTTATCAGACACGGTGAAGTTTGATCCTTTCCAATGAGCCGGATGTAATGCCAAGCATCATTTTATCTCCCATTAGTAAAACAAAAAAGGACAGAAACACAATTGTAGTGCCACCTCTTTGATGTACCACCAAAGCAAAACAGGAAGGATGAAAAAGAAAAGTGAGGATTAGACGACTTGAAAGCATTTCACAAGATTATCCAAGGATCAAGGTAGACTTTCTGGCAGGAACCTGATCGTCGGGATCTGCCGAGAAAAGTTTCACACAAACAAAACAGATTTAAAGGATTTACTGTTTACACATCGATCTCTCCACAACATCAACTTTATGCTTCGATTCTTCGGCTTTGAAAAACTTGAAGCTGGGCAGTTAAGTTTCTTGCAACATTGATGTCAATAATTTTAAGGAGCTGACTAAGAGAAAGTGGCTCATAAATAGACCTCCTGTACAGGATGCCTGCACTGGAGTCAGTTATTCTCCATATCCCATGACACAGTGGGATAGATTTCTGAAAAAACCAAACCTCTCTAGTTATTCAGATTGGGTTTACAAATTCTTCCAACATTTTTTTAATGTAACTGCGATATGCCGTCATTTAAAAAGTTAAAGCCCTATTAGCTGTTTCGCAGCTGGGTGTGTGAAATGTGTTTTCTGCATTAGACCCATCACCTGGGGAGGATCTGCAGACATAGCCATTTGGTGGTTTAAACCCCCTCCCAATTAAATCCATTAATGCTGAGCAGGGAGGCACTGAGTCCCATTTTTAGTGTCTTTGGTTTGAACTCTAGCATGGATTTGAACTCACAACCTTCCAGCCTCAGGGCAGACGCTCTACCGCAAGACCACTTAGCTAGTAAATGAGGCTCTTGAGGCACAAAGAAATGTGGAGACACTTCAGTTCAACGTAAACTGATAAAACACTCCTTTCACACGGTTCTTTTGAGCTTACCTGTGTTATATGCACTGAGACAGGCTCTTATTCTGGAAAGAATGTCACAGAAGGAGCAAGAAACTGACGTTCCAAAAGAAATCCATACATGGATCATGTCTCTCGCTGCAGATGCATTAATGAGAGCATCATTGTGCAGGTCCATCAGAGCTGTGCACTAATTTTCTTCCCAATTCAAATCTACTTTTTGTGCTTCCTTCTTTCCCAGCATCTCTGTGCAATTAGGTCAGGGAGGACTAATTTATGCATTCTCCTCTGGAACATTGTTTGTGAGATTTGTCTGCTGCTTTACTCCTCTGAAGCGATAATGTGGACTCCAAGTGGAGGTGCTGTTAATTGCTATTTTCTGAGGCGACTAACCCTTATTAGCAAGTTTTCTGTTGCTGCTGACAGTTGTCATGACAGCCAGTCCCATCACGGTAGCAGATGATAATTGCATCTGCAATTAAAAGGAAAAAAAACATTTAAATGTTCTAATTTTTAAATGAACTCATTTCCGAGTCTGTAAAAAAAAGGTGAAGCTGTAGATAAAAAAAGGTGGGTGATTATTCTCACTGCTTTTAAGGTTTCTTTGCATCATGAGTTTCTGGTTTCTTTTACCTTTGCTGGAACATGGAAGACAATCTGCTGTTCATTTACAGATAAAATGATTTGTGCGCAACTGCAACCTCATTAAAAGCTGACAATTATTGAGAACAATCTATTTTATTTGTTACTACATAGTAAAACAAAATGTTCACAGTCATTTTTATAAAATGTTTCAATTCCTGACGTTTAATCTTGATCAAAAAATTTCACAAAATGTGAAAAAAGCTTTTTTTTAAGAGGGACTTTGTTCCAAAAATACCCTTAAACTACAACAGTACAGGAAATGTGGCCCGGGTTTAAGTTAAAGTGTCACAGCAAAGAGGAAATGCATAGTCATCATAACATTTCAGACTCTTTATCATCTTTTCCATCTTTAGGAATTAATTACATTTAAAGGAACACCCTGTTGTGGACACCAAGAATTAAATAAATACATTTATCCAGATGCAAAAGGAGAATCACGCGGTGCTGCAGTCAGGAATGACGGCCTCAGGACCGGAAACGTCTGTGATGGGAAAAAAAAGAGAATATTTTCTAATTACTGCCTAATTTCAGAGCCGTGTCACAAACAGGTGAGTGTTGTTTGATGGGACAAAGATCTGCAGTACACTGTTAAAATGTGAAGGCTGAACTGAGCATGCTCTGTGCTACGCCGTGCAGCTGATGATGCTGTTTTCATTGTTCAACCCCTGCAGGTTTTTGTCTATTATCTTAATGCACAGCACACACAGATTGTCATGAGTTGAAATATCAACAGAAAAAAACACACTTAAACTATTTTGCCTTCCTAAAGATGTAAACAAACAAAGAACATTTTCATATCAAGGAACAGAAAGCATCACTAGAAATGTCTAAGAGAAAACCATTTTGGAAGATACAGAAGGGCTTTACACTAATACATCAGCTGTAGTTACAAAAAAAGACACACAAACTTATGAAACCATATAAATGAATAATCTACACAGTTTTATTAAACTATCAAATATTATTTTGCATGAAAGAGTTTGTAGTAAAAATGCTGGAGGACAATAAAGTTCAGTTTTTCTGGAACACAAAATAATTCAATTTTACGTCTTATTTTGAAGGTCTGAAAACATGCTCAGACAGAACAGATTTTTAAAAGTCGGTTTAAAGGTCAATCCAGTCATTTCCTTCCAGCAGTTATTTTTCTTGCCTGTAATATTATTTCCTGCCTCTAGAGAGCCCTGAAACTCAAACATCCCACTTAAGAAAATGAACAGGTATCACTTTAAAACAAAAATCAGCAGCAAAAAGATCAGAAATTTTGGTTTTTTTAAATGATTTTTTTTGCCATTGAAAGATTAAGTTATTGTCATTATTGAGATGAATTTTGAACGGCCAGTAACATTTCCTGTGATGGTATCATGACTGTGATAGTATCTCCGTCTGAGCACAGTAATGTTAACCTGAGAAGCTTTGAGCCATAATAGAAAGTGCACAGTTTTCACACACTTAAAACTATCTATCAGGACTGTTTTCAGTCAAAAAATTGTATTTATAAACGTGGTCTTTGCTAAAATTAGCAACCAAGCCTTTTGACAAACACATTTTTGTCAATATTTTCAGTTTTTTATATATATATATCAAACAGCTCAAATAAATCATCCCTTCTTTGATCTGTAAATCAAAATTCCTGTTAGTCTCCTGTGCAGTTACATCCACAGCCCCCTCTAACCCACCACCACGGTAAGCATCACCACCTACATCGTCTCGTACAGCTCCTCCCCTCTGTGTCTCCGTCTCTGCTGGCGGGGAGCTCCTGCAGCCAGAGCCTGTCATGTGTGATGCATCAGAGCAGATAGGAGGCAGAAATGAGAGACCAGTGTGGCAGGCAGCTCAATAAGACGCCGCTGTTTCTTGGGAAGGAAGCTTTGGAGGCAACTGAATTATGCAAAGATGTTCATGCAGTGACTAAAGTGCTGGCTCGTTCTGTCAGGTAAGTGAGAAACTACTGTTGACAGAGATCCATCAGCACTGTTTCATTCCATTTAGGAACAGATTAAGCTTCTATTTGTTGTAGATTTATGATATTCGGCTGGATTAAAGTCAATTAGGAGTCAGTTAATCTGTGAACACATGGGAGTAATTATTAATCCTATTTTCTTATGAATTATTAAAACGAATTTGTTTCTCTATGAATTCCTGCAGTTAAAGAAGGAAATCCTGAGAGTAATATTGGAAATCCCACCTGAAAGATTCTGTAAATGAATCTAATCTGTCACCATTAACTATAACCAACCTGACAGCAGCAAACAAACATTTTCCTTTTTTTTGCTCAGAATAGTTGCTGTCCTTCAGCAATAACACCGGCTTGCACTTTAATGTTTACATGGATTGGGACGTGTGCAAACATCTGTGATTTATCACTAAGCCTGCATGGGAAATAAAAATGAATAAAAAAAACACAAACTGTGTTTACATCAAGCCTTTTTTACCTGACAGCCACTTCCCTCTGCTATAACTGCCTGATTTATTATTCACTTCAACACCGTTTTCCTGCAAAGGAGACCTTGTTGACGGCACGCCCAGCTCACAGACTGGAAACTCTGTTGACAGAAGAACCATAGCTCTCCTGCCTCTTCATTCTCATTCACGGACTGATCGATGCTCTGGAACTAACCAGTAACACTTTACAATAGGGGTCCCTTTACTAACATTAGGTAATGAATAATTAAGCATTACTTAAAAGGTAATGAATAATTAAGCATTACTTGAAATGAATAAATAATTTACTAAGGTTTATTAATGCTGAAATAATGCTTATGAGGCTTTTCGGCATTTATTGTTTCCAAATGGATACTTGTTCACACTACACAATAAGGGTCCAACAATCAATTCATTTTTGCTAATTAAGGTTAATTTATTCTTAATTTATGCTCAAGCTAATTGAAAGTAATGCATAAAAGGAGATGCTAACATTTTATGTAAGAATTAATTAAAGCCTCAATATGGAATAGCTAACGTTAGTAAAGTGACCCTTATTGCGTATAGAAGCTCAGAGTTTTGCTTTTCATGTCTCTGGTCGATGTGGATCTGCTTTGTGAAGTGTCTCAGACACATAGTTTGGAAAAGGATGAAGCACATACCCAGTTTAGGCCCACTACAGGGCCTTTTTTTACCACCTTTACTTGAAAAGTTCAAGTGTTGTTGATGCTTGACATATTTTTAACAGCTGAGCGCATTCGCCTAAACCACCCAAATCCAGAGCTGATTGTGTGTCTTTGGGTATTTGTGAAACAGAGCTTCTCTGAGGGTAAACGTTGGTTTGAAACCTGTGCCTTCATGGAGCAAAAACAGCTTCACTTTTTGTCCCTGTGTTGTTCATTTCATAAATATAATTTCATAAGTAGACTGCTGAAAATGCCAGACAAGCTTGATTACTAAGAAAACAAGGGAAAATACAATCACCATGGACAAATAACTGTAAAATATTCATAAAGCTGAATGGAACACCAGAGGAGGCCAAAATTCTTCTCATCAAAGATATCACCGAACTTCAGAAGTATAAAGGGAATTGTGAAGATAACATGGAATCAGACATACTGTAGCTTATTTTATGAACAAAAGAGCCTAAATACGGATATAAAGCATTTTTCTGAACAAACAATGCTAAACAATTATATAAGTGATATTTTTCAAACTGGAGATGTTGTATTACAGAAACAAAATAATAATGATTACAAAAATGAGAAGCTAACGCCATATCAATTTACTGAACATAAAGATCATGATACTGAGAGTCAAGTAATAATTTCTTTACTGAGTTGTAGGGTTATTCTAAATACTATACTGAAGAATCAATTAATTCAAAATTCTATTTAGTGGGAGCTTTCTTTGTAATACATTTGATTAGTGGAAGTTTGACTCTAAACGTGCCTGAAATTGAACAATGTTTGAGTCAGCTAAAAACCAAATTTACAGTTATTGCCATTTTAGAGACCTGGTTAAATCCAGATAATTACTCCGTTACTAGCAGAGCTCAAACATAAACCATATAGAAACAAACAAAAATAATGCAGAAAAATAAAAAAGATCATTATATGAAATTACTTTAAAAAAAATAAATGCAGTATAAAGAAAATGTGGAAAATACTGAACACAATGATCAAAAGTGGAAAAGAGAAGTCTCTTCGTCTCACTTCCTAAATTCAAATGAGTTCATAAATAACAAATCACAGATTTTATATATATTTATATAAGTTTGATAAGCTTTTAGCTTTATCCAAAGCCTTTTTCAAACTTTGAACATTTTTAGTATTCCTGTGATCCAGTTGTGTGTGGGATAAGTTGCATTGTTTCTTTTTTATTTTTATGTTGTTGTTTTTCTTTGGTTTAGTTAAAAAAAATCAGATTCTGCCTCAGCTAAACTCAGAAAATTCAACCTTTTCTGTTGATTGGTTTATAAATAGCTGTGTTTGTTTTCTGATCTTCTCAGTTAGTTGTTAGACGCATATTTTAAACATAACTAATTAATTTAACTTATGAATTAATTTTTTAACTTTTAAAGTATTTCATGGTTTTCATGGCTTATTATTTGTACATTTGACCCTTTCTATCTTTTAATCTATACAGTGTCGTCTTAAATTATTATGACTTTTAATTGTTTTATTTGTCTCTAATATCAAGCACGTGTTCTACAGCATGTTGTTAAACAAAAGCTCTACAAATAAAGTGATTGATTGGTTATTTGTTTGATTGATGGAACATCTTTTTTTAAAAAGTCAACAGAGATAATAAAGAAAAATGACAAATGCATTCATAAAATTTCTGACTATGATTATGCCAACATATGTACTACGATGTTAAAAAAATATGTTGTTCAGAGAGAACGTCTTCACCATCATCTCAGATGCTTCTCTGCTCAGACAATCCTGACTGCGCTCCTCTTCTACAGACATTCACTGGGACAACCCACAGAGCTGTCATCCTGCAGACGAGTGCAAAACCATCACATCCTGCAATAATGATCCTCATTCTCAGTCTGTCAGGGATAAACAAGCGGGATCCTGGATTCAGCCTCAGATCGGACATGTCAGCTGACGGCTGTTAGAGCTGATGGAACCTGCTGAAAGGACAACTGGACTGTCTGCGGCTGCTTTAGTGGCCATTGCTTGCAACACATGCGTTGCCGTCCTCCTTCTCCTGCTCTGTCTGATCATCTGTCGAGCCTGCAGGGTGCCTTCTAACCCAGAAAGGCTGTCAGTGTTGACTCAGAGGGAGCCAGAGGCCCAGCGGGGGAACGAGCACAATTACCTGCTTACCCCCTGACTGAAAAAGCAGGAGTCAGATGTAAACATACAGAAAAGGACGCGTTCAATTGAGACGTTTCTTTTAGCAGGTCTGGAAATCAAAGTGCAGCTATTTAGACTGAGCGTCCCTTCATTAACACAGCTCTAAGAGTTTAAGGTGTGTTTGTGGGACTTTCACAGTAAAGGTCTCTTATGGAGACCCTTCAGACTAAAACAGAAGGAACCAAACAAAAACGAGACAAATCTGTAATAAATATGCCTCTCAGTGGAACTAATGTTTTTTTTAGATTGCTGTTGTAATAGTTTACAGATGTAAATGTGTTCTAATTCCTGCACTCTGGTTGTCAAAATTAGTTTCACAATATCTTAAAATTGTTGAGTAATCCTTCTTTACCAAACTACAGGCAATGACAGTGTCTTAAACTTTACAAATGTGTATTTTTGAAGGGTTGAAAATGAAGTTTGTTTCATGGTTGCAATATCTAATTCCAGCAGTAGATTAGACAAGTTTGAAACAAGACTATGAGATCTTTGAGGACTGAAGAGAGATTAAGATAGAACTGCCTGAAGCAAAACAACAAACAAGAAGAACTGAACAAGTTCAGTTAGAAATCTAATGATGCCTCTGATAACTCTATTAGCCAAGTCGAGCAGGAACCAAAGACTTGATTCCAGAATGAAAACTCTTCAAAACTATCAGAGAAGGACTTGTCAGACATACTGCCCATGCTAGTGTGTGTGGTTAGAAAGTGTAAAGAAAGTTGGTTTTAATGAACGAGGATCTAAAGGTTGTACCGTACTGCTGTTGTGGGTAGAGCAGTGGCGTCATGGTGCACTTTGTCGTGCATTCGGTCTGGAGAGGAGAAATTTCTCCATTTTGCCAACTTCCTCTTGTGGATCTATGG
Organism: Oryzias celebensis; assembly: GCA_014656515.1. Lineage (NCBI taxonomy): Eukaryota > Metazoa > Chordata > Actinopteri > Beloniformes > Adrianichthyidae > Oryzias > Oryzias celebensis. The sequence goes on from BNCR01000005.1 coordinate 13,746,199, forward strand.
GGAGCTCCTGACCTTTTTTATTCTGCACACAAATAAAGGAAAAATTCTACTCAACTTCTTCTCCATAAGGTCATTCAATAGACACAAGCACGAAACATCCAAAAGTCAAATCATGTAGTGGAACGTCTTTTATTTTGAAAAACGCGTTCAGTTTCAAATAAAAAAATTAGAGCAACACCACAGAACAAGATTAAAAGTAAAACTACTTTCTGAACGTCATAACACATTATGGTTTTATCTAAAACACACATCAGCTGTTAAAATAAGCTGCTGCCTTGACTTTTTATATTTATTGTCTGTCACATTCTCCAATTTATTTTTGTTGCGTTAATAAATCAACTCCAGAAGATGACTAATTGAACCCTTAGGGGATTTTGGAGATATTTTGCTTTACACATACCTTCATGTTAGATTGTCTCTTATTATCTGACATCCATACAATATTTTTGTGTTTTTCTTTTTAAACCAAAGACAAAATGGTTTGGCAAAACAATCCTTTTTAAAATTTTTTTTAATTGTGTGAAAAAACCAGGTAGTTCTGTTTCTGTTAGATCGCTGCATGTCTCCTTCTTTCTTCTCTAATTGGGTAAAATAGTTGAAAATGAAATAAAATAGTTGAATTGGCTAAAATAAATGTTGTTTCTAGATTCTGATTACATGGTTGTGACTCAGTAACTTATACTTCCTCTTCCTGTGTTTGGAATGAAAGCTGTGATTACTCCTTAGCTCAATGAGAGCTCCATGCATCCAGCAGAAAACTTACTTGCTCGTCATCATGATAAAACTATGGTTTTCTTTCATTTTTCAGTAGTATTTATGCTTGTGCCAAAAATCACAGCCTGAACTCACTGATTTGAATCAAGACTGCAGCCATTCTTATTTGAAAGTGTACTGGAAGAAGACATGGAAAGGCTCTTGCCTTGGGTCTTTTGCGGAGGTTGGGAGACAGTTTGAAACTGTGGATGCAGCCTTTTCCATCCCCTACGATGATGATGAGATGAATGGGATTGAACTCCAGTTTGGTCAACTGGCCTCTCCTTTTGTTCAACACTTCCTGCTGGCAGATAGCTTCATATTTGCTGATGGTGACATCATAAAAGTAAACCTGAAGAAAAGAAATATGTAACATCAGCCACTTAATTCTTCCTAAAGTTTCTGACCCTTTTGAATAAACACATTTCTCAATGCAATAAAAATAACACAAATTATTTTTATAGCTGAGCGTTGTGCTGCAATGCACGCATCTAAAATAAGGGAAGAAGGTGAAACATGAGAAAAGGAAGCAAAAAATCCCATTGAAACATTGCTTTTGGTGATTTTACACATGTTCTTACTTAAGCTTAAAATTACATTTCTGAATATTTGTTTATTCTAATCATTGTGAATCAGTAGCAGACAAAAAAATGCAGTTTGAATAAGCTTGTAGGTGTGATGCAGAAGCTACAACAGCGGGTCACAAGCTCTAAGGTCCGCCCCATTCCAATGCATCTACTAGTAGACGTCTAGATCCATCTACGTCCTTGTTTTTCTCATCTGAGCTGGAATCTTACTCAAAACTGCACGGCTCGATAGCTCCAACATTGCTTGCCATTTCTGTTGCAACAGGAATGTTAAGTTGGGGTTGTGACGAGCTACTACATCCAAATCTCAACATAGAACATGATATTTTCTTTGAAAACAAAGTATTAAAAATAGTTTCGTAAAAACACCATGGATGTTTTCTTATTAGTAAAAAACAATTGCACAACCTATTCTGTTTAACTCCATTTATTCTTCAGAAATTATGCTAAACAGAATATTTGTCTTTGACAATCAAAGGCACCTAAATTCTGCTGTTTGGAACAACGTTTACTTCCCAAACAGTCTGATCAGAGGAAGAGAAAAGGATAGACAAGTTTTTTTTTCTTTGCACCCGCCATCTGGGTGTCATTCTTACACCTCAAACTAACAGACAGCTAATTATCCTCCTAACACATGTACACAAGCACACACAGGGTTACACAATCACACTCGCACCACGGCGTCTCTGACATTTTCAAGTATGAATAAGTCTCATCAATCAGGTGGTGATCTATAGTCTCTGTGTGAACAATGCTGCAAAGCTGCTATCCTTTAGGGACATTATGTCAATTAGCATCATGTAAGGAAACTGCAGTATTGAATGGGAAAAAGGCATCAGTGTTCTCTTTCTTTACTCAAAATCTGACCAGGTTTCCAGAGAGATTTAATAACATTGTGGTAAAAAAACAGATAATATTTTTTTAAATAATTGAAGGATCCTCTTTAAATGATCCAACAGCTCCTAAAAGTTTGTGCACTGAGAAAATTGAGTCAAGCTACTGACATAGTAATGCAGAGCCACTCTAATATTGTAATAATTTAACTCAAAGGAGATATATTTTGCTTAATACAAGAGTATAGAGGGTGCTGTGATATGTACTGATTTATAAAGTTAGATGACATCCAAATATTTTATAAAACTTAATCCTAAACATGACTTTATTTTCTATTCATGCTTTAATCTTGAACCTAACTATGGATTAACCAAGGAAAATGCATCCCATCTTTAGCAAGGGTTCATCGATAGAGCCTAAATAAGTCAAGTATTATGTCAGAAATGGTGCAAAGAAGACATAGAAAGCTTAGCAAGTGGCTGATGCTCAGCAAAAAAACTGAAATTTTTGATCACTTAAGTTCATTTGCACACAGACAGCGTCAGATTAAACACTCAGGCTTGTTGTGCAGAGTGTGAACATGAACAGTTGGGGACATAAAAAATGTGTGGACTACCTAAGTTATTTTATGTCAACAGCATATGTGAGGGGGCTGCAACCGTCCGCCAAGCTATTATTCTTGACAGGCTCTGACAGTGGTTGTAAAGCCAGTCTGGATCACACTCATTACCAATGCATCCTGTCTGCCATTAGAGACTCTTCCAGAAGCTTTCGCCCCAAACAGCATCTATCAAGCTCTAAAAAACCCCAAATACAATTAGTTGGTCGCTGACTGAGGGTTTTGACTGTTTGGTTTTTTAAAGTTTTAAAATATAGCAACTTTTAATGGAAAACCATATAAATAAAATGGAACTGAGAAAGCGTTAGGACACAAGGAAATCAGGATTAAGATGAAACATAGAAGAACTCTTACTGTTCCACTTTTGGTCACAGCAGCAAACACAGTGGAGGAGTGTGGCGAAAATGCAACATCCTCAGCGGGTTCTTTTAGGTCAATGTTGTAAATTGGAGTACTGCAAAAGAGAATGACATCCGGATAACAGATAAAGCATGGAAGAAAAACATAAACACTCGTGACAAATGAGAACAGCAGAGTGGATGGCCATAACAAATGGAAGAACTAAAACCAGTTTTATCATTTTTATTGTTTTACATCATTTAAAAATACAGCTTTTGTTATTTTTGCAACACTTAAAGAAACCTGTATTGATGAATTCTTAATCGTTGTCAGTAATGATACTAATCTTGACTACACAATTGGGGCAAGTGTCCTCCCCGTAGCTCCACCCCTATAGTCTCCAAATCAACAATCCATGTGGACGGAAAAAGAAAACTCCCTTCAACCCCTTAAGAGCCATGGAAGATGTGGAGCTGATTAACTGTTCAGAGAGCGGGATGAAACCTGTACTGTTCCAACTGGATCTGTCACTAAACACAATTAGTACAAATAGCACCACAGGATTGCACCAAAAATGGTATCTTTCCCTCAAAAAGTTGACTCTTACTTGATGGTATGATCCCAGATCTTCACAGTCATGTCATAACTGCAAGAGATGAACACCTTTGGATGGAAGGGGTTCCATTTCGCAGTATTAACTGGAAAGTGAGCATCATAGATCTCCATGGGATGCCCAGTGTATGTCAGAGAACACTGAAAAGATAAAAAAAAAACTTTTGTCCATACACAATGTAAAAAGAAAAATTTGACATAAAGTAAAGCTGGAGTAGATCAAGTTATGGAAAAAATATATATATATATATCAGATACTGTCAAGAGCTTTATGGGGTTCCGTGTTCAAATGTGGTTGCAAATCCACATTTGACTTGATGAAAAGATTTTTTATTTATTTAATTAATTTCAAACACAAAAACAAAATGAAAATGAAATTAGACAAAAAAAAATCAAAACAATGTGTTTTTGAAAAAGATAAGGCAGAAGAAAAATATTTTTTGGTCCCATCCCTTTTTACAGCACCTTATTTTGTCCATATTTCTATTTCTATTTTTATCCTCAAAACAAATTCAAATATTCTTCTGAGTAACATTTATGTAGAATGGACATTTGGTTATTTGTTTTTATTGATCATTTCTAGTTTTAAAGTGTTTTCTATTTGAGCAAAAACTCTAAATAAACAAAATATATAAGGCAGCTGGTTTGAACAAGTTTGTAGTTATTCAGCATTAAAAAGGCTTCAGCTGCAGCTGCCTCTTGACCTGCTTGTTCCCTGATTTGAACCACAATAATTCCAAAAAAGCAGAGTTAAAATGATGATTCCTACCCACAAAGGTGTTTAAATCACATTTTTGGTCATATAAATTCAAATAAGTGTGAAGAAACCTCATCTGGTTACCTAAAAATGCAGTAATATTCCACTCTCAAGATAAAGTCAAAAAAAGTCTCATCCAGCCTAAACAAGTATAGTAAAAATGCAAACCTTGAGTATTTTGCCCTCCAGCGTTCCAACTAAGAACAGATTGGGAATTTCTTTGTGGAAGTCAATTGATGTACACGACACTGAAAAACAAGAGACATCAAGGCAGAGACTGTTGTGAGTGCAAGTCCATATGACCAATTAAAGACTAATCAAAGTGCAGTTATTTACTGTACATGAACCCGACCTTTGGAGAAGACCTCTTTAAGGAATTCATTTCCTGTTCCCTCAATGAACGGACTTTGAAGTGACAGTTTGGTCTTGACGGCAAATACCAGCTCATTCTGCAATCATTCAAAATAACAGAGATGTACACAAATAACAACATGCTTGTCTTCTTTACTCATTTTACCTTAACCAGTGTCCAGGACACAATTTGGCCATCAAGAGACACAGAGTAGAAATTGTGGTTGTTGTTTATGTCATCTTTCTGCCAGCACATCTTCACAATAAAATGTAAAGAAATAAACACCACTGATGTTAGCAAAACGTATTATTTAACAGTCTGTTTTTGATATTGTGTATGTGAGGCTAGTTATGACACATTTCCCCACCTGTGTGACCGCATCCATGTGCTTCCCGGTTTTTGGTGTGGACATGCACACAGGTTTTGGTTTCTCCATTTTCAAGTTGTAGACGGCCACGTTGCCGTCATAGAAGCCTGCTGCCACCAAGTAGGACTGATGCGGGTGGATATTGAGACACCTGACCCCAGAGTGTGTTTGGTAGGCATACTCCGGGTAAGTAGGGTTTTTCAGTGAGAAGACCAGAAGCATGCCACCACACTGCCGATCAAAGTAGTTCTCTGGAAAGAGCAGGAGCACAAGACAAAGGATTAGAAAACACAAATAAACCAATTATTCTTTCTTTTTAAAATAGTTAATAGATTGCATCATCATCAATTACCAGTTCCCAATCCAACAGCAAACATGTCCAAGTATTGCCTATTCCTGATAAAAAAGAATCCACAGAATATTTTACCCATTTCTGGCCACACATCAATCACGGCTAAGAAGAGTTCAAGTCACAGAAATCTCAGACAACATTTTTGGAGCAGATGTGTGAACCTACCAGCAGAGGGCATTAACCATCAGGCGTTTGGCTCCACTGTATCTGAAATTCCACAAAGGCAGCAGGGTTCCCTCATGGCCTGTAAACTCATCAGCAGGATCCTCGTAGAATTTGTAATCTATAAGAGAATATTATGTGTAAAACAAAAGATACTTACCTGAGCAGCTTGAATCTATTTTTTTAGCTTAAAGTTTTTTATTAACATTTTAAAGGACAAACCTATTGTGATGTCACAGAGGTTATTTTGAACAACAGCTCTCTCCATTAACTTGCATGACTGACGGAGTTTAGAGAGATCATCAATCTATAGCAGAAAAAAAAATGTAATAACTTGCAATAAAAAAATCTTTATATTCATTAAATGGTGTAAAACATTTACCTACATACTAATAAAGAATAAAACAGTTTTATAGACAATAAACAAGTTATTTTCATCATCCTTAAAAGGGAAAAGTGTGGCTTTGGTAACAGGGGTTTTTTTTTTATAGTCCACTTTTATTTTGAAAGGTTCAAATAAGGAAAGAAATAATACTTTGGTTTCAATCAGCAGTGTTTTCTTTCTGCCTGTGTCAGTATTTTCCTTGTGTAGGTGTCCACCCTCCTGCTCTCGTCTTTTCTTTAGCTCTTCTTTGTAAGCGTCATAGATCACCCACTGCAAACACCAGAAAAAGTTCAACCCAATAAAGAAAATATATATTTTTTGCGTCTGAACATTGATGCTAACTAAATTCAAAGAATACCTGATTAGCATTGGCAGAGTAGGTACAATGAAGTGTTGTGTCTGTCTGTGTGCCTATATTCTGTAAGAAAAAAAATGGTTTTCTTCCATCGAAAGCTGCATAATGTTTTACAATTCCATCAAGTCAATTTGAAGTTTCACATTTGTAAAAAATTATTTCAACCATAATGCAGAACACTGGACACTGGTCCTTCCTACCCTCGGGGGATTTAGTAATATCTGTGTTCCCTTTTCATTAAAGACGAACTGCTCTTTCGCTTCTGCTTCGGACACAGTGCTGTGAGATCTACTTTCTTCTTGGTTTTTCTCATCTTCCGTTCTGTCTTTTGCAGGTGAAACCTGGGGAAAGTTAACAAAAGAGTGACAGTGTGGAACCACTGTGCAGGAAACTCAATACTCATATAAAAAGAAGGCAGATGTGCATTTTAAAAAAATCATTATTTCAAAGCAGCAATTTATTGCCGTAATTGTGCAACGGTTCTATTTAAGCCACGAAACTTAATTTGTACCGAAGTTTCTGCGGCAACCTCTGCAGATTCTTCTCCAGCTTGAACTGTTGTCTCCTCTGAGGACAGTAGAAAGGTTTGGGATATGGCTTTTAGATGCAAACTCTGCTGTTTCAATACACATTTCAAAAGTCATTTCCTATGGCTCTGAAAGGGAAGAAGAAACCTTACAACTACAAGAATCAGAACTACAGCATGCATGTTAACACATCGGACTACCTTTATTGTCTTCATTGACCATTGAGCTTTGAGCATCATCGGAGTCTTGGTGCAAAGTATTGCTCTCCATCACACTGTGAGCGACAAAGACAAAAATAGCTAAACCAGTGATCTGCAACCTGAGACTCCAGAGCAACATGCACTCCTTTCATCACTCTATTGTGGCTCTTTGGCTTTGAAGAAAAAATGCAAACAATTTAAATAAAAAATGATTTGTTGTTCTGGCTAATTTATTTGAGTTAAATTAACTTTCTCCTTTATATTTAGATTTTTGACAGATAACTGTGCAAAATGATGGTAAAATGTTTAATCTTCTGTCAGAGCGGTTAATTATTCCAATGAGCCTGAAGTACAAGTAGATATTTCTATTAAAAAATATTGGATTCAACACCAATATTGTCATGTTTTTTTTCAATAGAAAAAGAGAAAAAAGATGAAGGTGCACCACAGTCACAATGAGAGAAAATAACATATTTGACTGACATTTTATTCACAATGAGAGAAAATAACATATTTGACTGACATTTTAGCCACAATGAGAGAAAATAACATATTTGACTGACTTTTTATTTATTTTATTTAACAAATATGCTTTGGTGGTACTCGGGAAGATAAAGAAAATTCTAAAACTGTTATGAGTCAATTATTGTTAAAGAGTGCATGTTATAACTGAATGGCTTATTGACCTTAAAATGATCAATTAAGGGCATTTTTCTAATTAGTGAGGTAGGACCAAATGGCTCATTTAATACAACATGTTCTCACTCCCATGTCATCACATTTTGCCGCATGGGTATGAGTATTTGTCAAACCGTTCGTATGTTTGAGATTTTATGTACCTGATTGTAGTTCCTTTGGATTACAGTGACAAAAAACTAGAGTAATATGTGATAACTGATTCATTTCAGAACTGAATGTGGAAAAAATGAGAATACAATAAGTTTAATAAATCCTCATAAGATCTCAAATTAGCACTAATTCCTAGAACATAAATCTAAAATTCTGTTTCCAAAATAATGTCAACAAATGCAAGACTAACTTGTCATTATTTATAGAACTTTAAAAATAACATATTTTAAGATCAACCAAAAATTACAGTACAATTTGAGTGTTTTCAATCATAAATCAGATTTTTCCATTGTCAAGAGTATGGAGCAAAAGGATTTTGACTCATTTTGATTAAAAATAAATCTCTTTGTTGCAGATCCTAATAGTTCTTAATGAAAACAATTCTCCAAAGTTCTAACCTGGTAAAATATTTTGAATGTCTAAAAATAGTGTTTTGAATCATTGCAAGTATGGAATAGTTTGCAGTGTGAATCCGGTGTCATTTAAAAAGCATTATTAAAAGTTTGGTTCATTAAAAAAAAACTTTCAACATCCATAAAGTAACATTTTAATGTTGTTAAGGTGTACAACTAGCCTCTCTCATTAGGACGTTTTCAAGCTTTTATAGATGTAGGTCACTCACCTTTGTTAAAATGTGCCCAAGTATGTGTATTGCGTTCAGACTTTGCGATAAAAAGGCACCTAAGAAAACTTTTAAAAGAAAAAAGTGGACATTTCCTCTGTGTATATGCTAATGGTCCTCAACAACCGCTGCCTCCCTCTGTGCTGTGTAGACGTTGCCAAGACAACCACTCGTCAATACGTGAGAAAAGTAAATAAAAACGTCGTTTTTGCTACTAGTTTGCTGTTGTTAAAGTTTACTATTTTATATTTGCGTTTTGGCTCATTTAGGAAAATACTTAATTTGTTTGTAATATGTTAAAAAAATACGATAAACATATTATTCTCTTCCCAACAAAAAACATATTTACATATGTATATTGTTCAGAGTACATTTTTTTTATAATGGATGTAACAATTAAAATAATATGAATGTTTAAAAATAAAAAATTGTGAAATTTTAAGACCAAACGGTATTGATTTGGTTCGGCAACACTTCCGTGTTATCTGCTCTGTGATTGGCCAGAGCAGTCATGAATATTCTCCGCACCCGGAAGTAGGGCGGTGCTGCTGTTTTGCTGTCGAGTCACCTCTGTTAGGGCAGTACAGGGAGAAAACGAACCGTTATCATGCTGGTTAGCCTCAGATACAGATTCCCTGTCATCACTAAGTAAGAATATTAGACTGAATTTAGCGTCCGACTCAAACATTTGTGTTGCTTTTGGAACGTTTGGCAAAATGATGGAAGAAATCGACAGGTTCCAAGTCCCTCCCGTCAACGGAGAGACGCAGCCTTTGGTAAGAGAAGAGAGACACACAAAAAACGTCCTTTTATGCAAATCAACCTCGAGTGCAATGCATATGATAACCTTCTTGTCTTGTCCGTGGATAATCGTGTCAACTGTGTCTTAATCTGCGAGTAGGCTAACTGATGGCGATCTGCTGCTGTGAAACAAAGTGAATGAAAAGAAGGAGGTCTGTGCTTTTTATAGTAAAATATAAATAACAACAATGACACAAATTGAGAAAACCAACTTTTTCCTTAATTCGAATGCGCTTTGTTGCTAAAATCGGGTGCATGTGAACCTTTTTGTCCCTTGTTTACATCAGAAAAGCTGTCATCGCTCACAGCCTGTGACATTTCGTATTTGGTGACGTGTTGAGTGGTTTGATCACTGCTAAAACACTGAATCCATTCAATGTGGAGTCCACATTCTGTTTGTAAGTGAACAACAGTAAATGGATTGATCATTTTTCACAACTTGAATTCTGAAGCCAACTTTATTTGATTATAAAACTAATGATTTAAAATTAAAAAAGCAACAACAGATGGGATTTAATAATTCATTTAATAATTATTTATTAAAGGGAAATATACATGAACTGGTGTTTGATGTTTGGATTTGATGAACCAGTTTTGATTTTTGCAATTTCGAACTGTAATCATTGTTGAATTTCTCCTACTTCCTGACTTGATTTGACAAAAAAAAAATTTTATTAGTTTATTAATTTATTAGTTTTCTGATTAATGCTAACCTTAAAGTCACACTCCAACTATATATATATTTGTAAAAGGTTCGTTTTGGTCTTTTCAAAATGCTTATGCGTGCAGTTGTTATCCAAAATCAAAAGCCTGTGTCGTTTTTTATGCTGCAGGAGCTCATTAGAAATTTGCCTCTTGAGTTGTGGGCAGGACTTTTGGCGTGGAAGTTAGACTTCTGTTAATTTCCCATCGACCTTTTGTTTAAGCTCACAAACCTGAGCTTTTTCAAACCACGTTTTAATCTTCTCCTGATCCAACATGATTTGGAAGAAGAAATATTCAGAAATTGAGTCTTAATCTTAAATTATTTTTTACATGTCCTCTATCACAAGATGGAGGGCATATATAAAATAATTTATAAAATAACATAAAATATGTCTTTCATCACGAGAAAAATGCCAAAAGATGTTAAAACACCAAAAGCACAATTTTTTGTTAATAACAATATCTCTTAATGTTTAATTGGTCTATTTTTATGTTTTTACATTTTTGTTAATTTACAGTATATCTGATGTGTACTAATGCAGTTGCTCCCCTTAGTTGAAAGCAACTCCCTTTAAAAGGAAGAATATATGCTGTATTTCATAAATATACCAGTGTCTCTGCCTGCCTGCTATATGTCAGCTGTATTGCAATTCTGCAGCCCCACTGCTACAATAACACAGCTTTCAACGACATCAAGACCCCAGGTGCTGTGCAGCACATGACTGTGCATTTTAATGCTAATAACCTCATTGTGATTCACATGAATGTGCTTGGCACTTGCCAGTTTCCAAGCTTTGTAATAATGAAAGACGTAGCCTTCACAAAGAAGCACATTTTCAATGATTACATAAAGGGATGCATGAACAAACGGTGTGGTCATGTGACATGCTGGTATGTGTTGGGTCTATTTAGACCCAATCTTCACCTCTGTGGTTGTCACTGGATATACTGTAGGATCACCAAACCCTCGATTACTGAGTAATCGCTGTTTATTTCTCAATGGAAGTCTATGGGATTTTGGCTTCTTGGAACCAGTGGGTACTTCCTGTTTGAAACACGATGGAGGTGGACTCACTCAGTCTAGTTTTAGCCTCTTTTCTGTCTTTCTTTTTGGCTGGTCTGAATCTAACAATTGGGTTGTCCCCTGTCAATCTGACACTAAGTTTCTTTTTTTAATCTGGCTTTAAGAACACTGTGGTCAATTGTTCATAACTCAGAATGATGACATCAGAGTCTACCAAAGCCAAATGTCTCAATACCTTTCTCCGTACTGAGATTGAACTCTATAAAGCTTTGTTGCTAATGGCATGCAGCCGGATTTAGTTCCCCAGTTTAAAAGGTCACATGATGCACCAGCCTTCTCTTCTATTGGCCAGTGGGTGGGATTGATGTCTAATCCTACCAATCCCTTAGTGTTTATGCCTTGTCAGCAATTTTCCTTATCCGAGGAAGGGAAGTATCCCAACACAAGGGCAGACAATTGGAACGAGTGGCCATGTCTTCTATGTGCAGGTCTGATCTCAACTGTCTGTGGTCTCAACTGAATGCATGCTGCAGATCAAGGCAGTGGGTCATGTTTTACTAGGATGCAGGTAATGCATCAATTCGGGAGCCCTTAATCACGTGTTAGATGCTCAGACCTCACTGGGATTATTGTAGGTTTGTTGCACTAGAATGAAAGCTACCACTCTCCTGTTTACGGGGGCTGTTGAATTATTTATGCCCCTTGTTTTGAATGAAATTATTCTTAGATACTAGATGAGTAAGAAGTTTTAGGGAAAATCTGGCAACAAACAGCTTTGGTTATTTACCAAAAATGTCCCCAGAAAACCTTCAAAAAGATTTTTCTAGACTGACAGTATGATCCTCCGTCAACAACGGCCTCATTCTGAAGCAAAGTCTCATTGAAAAAGGCAAAAAAAGACACAATGAGGCTAATGAGCGAGAGAAAGAGGCTGTCAATAGAACCTGCTAGAGTGAAAACGCTTCCTCTGTGTGCTCTGATTCCTCAAACCCACAGGTGAGTGTACTTTTGCTGTTCTGGTGAATTATTTCAGCTGGGTGAACAATGTGTCCCCATCAAACGCCGATGAGGCCATTAATGAAGCCCGTGTCTGTCAGTTATGACGTGTTCTTTCTCAGACAGGATGATTTGAAGAGACGATTCTGTCACAGTGACATTCATTTTAGAATGAAACGATGGGAAATCTTTTGCTCTGCTAGACCAAAAAAAAAAACCCATCAGGAAATGCAAACCCATTCATACCCATGATTTCATAGCAGGCCTAAATGTCGGGTAATCTGACCTTGTGCAACTTGTCAAAGCTGTGTAGGATGCTTCCGTACTATCTTATTGCAGGGCTTAACACAGAGGATAGAACTCTTTGAGTCATAAAAGAAACACCTTAAAAACTTTTAACATTAAAAATAATGATAGTAAGAGGTACAGTCCGTGTGCTTCACTCTTAAGGTTTAACCATAGACTGTATATAAGACCCGGACAAAGTGAACCCCTTCCCCCGCGCATTCCAAATAGGAAGTACTTACCAGCACAAAAAAGCCAAAATTCAGAGGACTTCTATTGAGAAATAAACATTTTATTAATTCAGTCATTATGTTTGACAGAATAACCATTCTGCTGATTTTTAAAAAAGTTCTTGATAATCCTAATTTCTTAGTGTTCTTCTTTGAATCAACATAAACTTTATTTCTGCATGTTCTCATATTATTACTGATCTCTTAGGATATTTTTTTAGGCCGTTTTGACCTGAGCCACTATTTTTGGAAATGAACGCCACAACCTCTTCGACTGAAACCTTTTATTTTCACCAATCTGTCTTTTTTTTTATATATTTCTTTTCAGGGCCCATATCATGCTATTGTTAAGCCGGTCAAAATAAACTATATCCATATATGTGATATTGTATTACCATTGGCACACTAAAGAACATTCTTTTTAATAAAATATGAGTTATTTTCGTGAGCTGTTTTCTTACCCAAGACGCCTCGATCTCTGAGGCGCCACCTTTCACTCTTTGTGGGTGTTGCCCATTTCATGGCGTCAACCTAGAGCCAGCCTCGGAAGCGTGTTTATGTTTCCCCTCTGAAAACAAACAACACCTGAACTTTTATAAAGATGCACGTGCATATTACTCATATAAAATGAAAGCGTTTTGCTGATCGCTGATAGCTCTGTGAAAAAAGTGGGGGCTTGTGTTAGCCTGGGGGCGGTGCACTTGTCTATGTAACTCTGAGAACCCATTTGTTTTTGTGGATTGGGAGGGGCGGGATAAAAGCAAATATTTTTAAAGCAGTATGAATAGATTTGAGTTATTTTAAAACATATTTAAATTAATATAAATGTTAGTTTATTACCCAGCACATCATGTTTGTTGGAGGTCGTCTAGAAGCCTTTAAAGTCCAATTCCAATCATCTTTTGATCTATTGCAGGGATAGGCAACTCCAGGCCTCAAGGGCCATAGTGTCTGCATTTTTTTAGATATCCAAGCCCCACTCATGACTGTAGGGCTGGTTCAGATGTGTCCAGCCAATTAGTACATGCCAGAGCATGGCATGTTGGAAAGCATGCAGGATGCAGCCCTCACGGTCTGGAGTTGTCTATTCCTGATCGTTGTAAAAGCCATCCCAGTTGTTTTTAATTATAATTATGTTGTTGTTCAAGGACATAGTTTCTGCAGAGCAGCAGTTGCTCAAGAGAAATTCACCTCTTAGTTGTGGGCGGGACCTGAGAGCTCTCTGTTTACATGTTCTCCCATTAGCTTACAGCCCCTCACACCCTTAACCTAACCTTACCGGGGTAAGAAAAATGGTGAGCAAAATGGGAGCTACCCAGCTGTACAGTTCTGAGTCAAGAACATGTTCAAAAACCCCAAAACATAATTTTCATCGGGGTGGGTCTTTAAATATAAAAGCAGGCTGCTCCACTTAGCAAGGGCCAAATGGCTGGCAGCTTTTTTGCTGGAGTGACTCTCTGACATCCTCAGAATGCAACAAGGAGAGGCCTGTTGGACTAACATAATGTGGAGCTTTGTCAGGAGAGCAGGCCCGGCGCAGCCCAGCTTCTCTCCAAGGAGCCCAATGGCGCCAACAGCAACTCCTTCTGTTCTCTCATAGCCGCCTCCTCGTGCCATCAACACTCACAACCCAAAGGAACCAAGCTGCAGATTAACAAAAGATTAAGGCTAAATACTTCAGAATATTGATACCACAACTTAAGCAACTACAGTGTAGATTTTCCAGAGGGTTGGACACAAATAGACCTCTAAAGTAAACTGTTTTCTTGCTTGGTGAAAATGTGGTCAGTAGTTGTAAGTTTTGACTTGATGCTTTCCTAAGCACTGGCTTTTTTTAGTGAGCATAACATAGTGTCGGTGTATGAGGATAGGGTTTAAATGGGTTCAGGCCAGTTGCAGAAAAAAGACCTCGCTGTGTATTTACCTGACATGCATTTTTCCACTAATGTACCCAAAAAGACTGTTTTGAAAATTCATGATTTATTATTTTAATCACTATAAATGCAAACAAAACAAAGACTGAGGTAAATTTCAAGAATCTTTTACTTGATTACAGGATACTGGAACATTTGTGTGACTTGTATCCCTTCGGAGGACAAAAAAAAAAGCCTCACGTTAATCATAAATCCATTGTAAGGGATGGGAGTGTATTCCATCAGTAACATTGCTAAAAAAAATAAAAAAAATCATTTGGAAAAACTGCTAACACAACATATTAAAGACATACTTCAATTAAATCGTGTTTTTTGGTGTTTTTAACTTGTTCTTGTGGCATTTTTCGAATAATGGAAGACATGATTTAAGAAAATTGAGTTTAAAAATTGCTTTCCTCAGTATTTCTTCATTCAAATCGTTTTAAATCAAGAGCAGACCAAAAAAAAAACCAGATCTGATGAGAGGCTACAATTGGTGGGCCACACGTTTCCTGCTCTACTCTATTCTGGTGCATTCACTTGTAGACAAATAGATCCACGTACGTCTTTGTTTTCCTCTTCTGTTAACAATACTTTTACGATAGATCAAAAGATGATCAGATTGGGACGTAAATGAAAGGATTTATAACATGTGCAGCACTATCTATACTAAATCACTGTCAGATCAATCCACAAATTAAGAGCATTTCAGTCGTCAAGGATAACCTTCAAGACTCATTGCTTGAAAACTTTCAACAGCAAATATTTTATCGTGATAATGTAGATTTTATATGTAGATAGCAGTATTGGATCTGAAGTGTGTTTCTATTTTCCAGGACCCAGCGGCATCCTCCACTTCAGAGGCAGACCCTGACACTAAAGGAGAGAGCGTGGCCATGAACTACAAACCCTCACCTCTGCAGGTCCAGATAGGTATCAGAAATAGCTCCCTGCAAATCAACTGCCAACATGACACACATGCACACATCCGTCTTATTAGAAAGCTTTTAACAGACCAATGAAATATGAGAGGCAAAAAGGTAATGAGGTGCAGTATGTGCAGATGCTCTGTACTGAGTCATGGGAGGCCAGCTGCACGCTCTTGTACCCAGTGCGTCAGTAATTGCAGACTCGAAGTCCGATGTTAGTTGTGTCACTAAACCTCATTTTTGTGACAAAAAAAACTGAAAGTTGTTGTACGGTACAACTTTCCAGCAATTTACATCGTTCTTTATTTACGTCAAAGTCCCATTAGTTGTCACGCACCTAGGTGTGTGAAATTCGTTCTCCGCATCCCCTTCCCTTGGGGAGGGGTGAGCTGCAGACACAGCCGTGCTCGGTAACCATTTGGTGCTTTAGCCCCCCAATCCAACCTCTTAATGCTAAGTGTCAAGCTGGAAGGCATTTGTTCCCATTTTTAAGGTCTTTGGTGTGACTCGGCCTGGATTTGAACTCACAGTTTTTCAGTCTCAGGACAGACACTCTTCCACAAGGCCACCTAGCTGGTTATTTTTGTGTCAAACTCAAAGTAAAAGGATAGCACACATTTTCAGTGCCTGATGCACGTGCCTGAACACTCACGCTGAAATGTATTTATACCACAAGGAGCAAAAGTGTCAAATTGATGCACGTCCCTCTACCTTGATGCTTATTAACCTTCAAATCTGAATCACAGTCCTATGTTTCCTTTTTTTTGCGTCAACATTTTTTTGCAAACTTTTTCCACCTTGTAGAATTTTGCCTACATCATAACTGTCGTCAAGCAAGTTTTACAGCCATTTTTCTGCTGACTGTATTTTTAGAGTTTGAGAGACGTTAAGTGCTGTAGCACTTTGTGGAGAACCAATCTTCCAGGTGATGTTGACCTGTAAATGAAAAAAAAGGATTTCAAAATTGTAGTCCAATTTTAAATCAAGAAAATGTCTGGCATTTGTTGCCTTTTAGGGTGTTTACTCATTGATTTTTATTTTCATGAACTTTCACTTTTCTGGATGAAATGAAGGTCATTTTCATATGAAAACTTTAAATCTGATCAATTTTGTAAATAAACTCTGACGGTGGCAACCTAAAAACAAATGAAAGGACATACTTTTGGAAAACTTGTCTAAAATAATTGATATATCTACTGATGACCTCACTTCCTGTGTTGCCCAGAGAAACAGAGGGATCTTGCCAGAAAAGCATCTGTGAAGAACGGCACCGTTGGTAGTCCTGTCAATCAGCAACCCAAGAAGAACGCCCGAACAAGGTAGGCACTTTCATTGCTCCTTTTATTTTTGTTTATTTTATCCCCAGTCGAGTTGACTTGCTGAAGTGCCTTTGCATTGATTATTCTTAATGCGTTCCACCTTTTGTGTGCTTACTGCAACACTCAGAAACTAACCGAAGGGGAAATCACAGCATCTAAAGGCTTGAGTTGCTGCCAGCTTGCCTGGAACACAGTCATGCTCCTTAAATTTCGAGCTGAAAACACACACTGCACAGAGAGGCTTCTCACAGAGAAACATTGGGGTGTTTTTGAGTGCTTATAAGAGAGGAGAAAAACATTGAGCACAAATCCATGTGTTTAATTCCACTCCCTGATGAATGAATGAAAATGTAAAATATTCTACCCACCAGTTTCTTCAAAAAACTCTGACTGGGCAACACAATTCTACTGAATTTTGAACAGGAAAGCGTTTTCTGAGCTCAAATGTTTATCTTCTTTTCATGCTGAAATGTAAAGGTTGGTGGTGCCCAACAAAGGCTACTCCTCGTTAGACCAGAGCCCAGATGAGAAGCCCCTGGTTGCTCTGGACACAGACAGGTAAGAAAAATCACATCCACTCATGTGAAACACAGGTGTTACAGTTAGGAAAATAAATCTTTCAGAAATAGAGATGACCAAAAGGAGAAAATTGGCCATTTTTCCCTCAACACCCCTTCTCACCGAGTTTGTCTTCTTCGTACATTAATCCAAAAAGCAACTTGGCTGAGGTCTAAACAGCAGGAATCCTAAAAAAGGGCCAACGCCTCTCTTGGGATCAGGATTAGATGACAGTGGGTTGAGGGTGTGGGCCGTGGAAAGCAAGGAAACTCTCCATTTGCGCTCATGCCAGCAGCCTGTACTTACCCCCCACCTCCGATTGTCACTACATGAGGCAGGTCATTCGTGCAAAATGGGAACAAACGTTATCATTTAGTCTCCCTGACAAGCTGTGGGAGCCACAGCAACACAATGCGCCTCGTTTGTTTTTTATTCATGTTTTGGGGAGCCTGCCAGCCATTCGCTGTATGTTTCTGCGAAATTCAGACCAGAATGGGCATGGGGAAAGAGCTCCACATAGAAACTGCATTATATTCCTCATAAAATAGATTTAATCTGATGTAAACTGATACACACTTCACTACTATAATATTGATATGTGATTAAAATGCATTTTAGAAAAAGTTAAAAAAAAATCTCTCTCTCTCTCTCTCACTCTCTCTCTCTCTCTCACTCTCTCTATATATGTATATGTATATGTATATGTATATGTATATGTATATGTATATGTATATGTGTTTTTCTTTTATGGGCCCCCTTCACTGTATATAGAGAACTAAGCGAGTGAGACGTTACCCATAGAAAATGACTTATTTCCGGTTCCAACCAAACTAATTCAATTCTGTTGCCATTTTTCCACAATATGTCCCCATGTTGGAACCAGACTTCCTTCAAACGTTAATTTTAGATTTATGTGGTACACTTTTTAAAGATGCTTCAAATTTGAATATTTCACTTTTGCTTTCTGATATAGACTATTATTACTATAGAAATGTTTGACGGAGCTGGTGGTGAAATAACAGGTTCCTGTTTAGCGTCCTTTATTGTAGGTTCCAGTTTTTGTCTCAGATCTTTAAGTGTCTTCTTTTCATACCATTAGTTCTTTTGCTGGAATGCTTTTGTTTCCCTTCGTCTCCTGGGTTTCAGCTATTTCAGCCTCAGGGCAGTTTCACTTGTGTCTACAAGTACTTATGAAGAAACTCTCCTGACTCGAGCTGACAGCAGAGCAGGGGAATTGTGGACTTTGTTTCTGAAGATTTTTGTTACTTAAAGGCTATATTTTGCCTATATCGTGCAAAATCAACTTTTTGAGCTTTTAAGCATATTATAATGTTGATTCATCACTATAAACAACCCCAAAGTGGTATTTTCCTCATTCACACATTTCTGAGCATTCCTCTAAAAATCTGCTCTCTGAGCACCAGCCCATCCCAATCTACGAAAACGAACGGTTTTCACATTCATATGTATGAAAATGTGGAACAGTCCCTTCCAGGAAAAGTCTGTGCTGCCAGCACCGCCACCAGGCTAAAACAAACACCCTCTTTCTTCACAGAGCTGGGGGTGATGTGCAAAATGCTTTCATTTTATATGCACAATATGCACATCCACCTTTGCAAAAGTTCAAATATTGGCCAAATTGCTTGCCTACCTCTACGACTCTTCCCTAATGCTCTAATTGTGAAAACACTGAAGCTGATAGCTGAAATTGCTGAATCTGATAGCTGAAAACACTGAAGCTGATAGCTGAAAACACTGAAGCTGATAGCTGAAAACACTGAAGTGGATAGCTGAAAACACTGAAGCTGATAGCTGAAATTGCTGAATCTGATAGCTGAAAACACTGAAGCTGATAGCTGAAAACACTGAAGCTGATAGCTGAAAACACTGAAGTGGATAGCTGAAAACACTGAAGCTGATAGCTGAAGTTTCTGAAGCTGATAGCTGAAAACACTGAAGTGGATAGCTTGCTAAAAATATTAGCTGACTCCAGATGAGCCTAAAAAAATGGAAAAATGTCTAATTTAGCTAAAGCAGTTTTGAAAAAACAAAGGTGGAAAAATGTCTTAATTAGACAAATCAGCTAACATTTTGCTAAAATATTAGCTAAACACCAAAAGCTTAAAAAAACTGAAATAATTTAAAATTTCAGCATATTGCCAAAAATGAGCTTAATGCCAAATTATCCTAAAAAACTTGAGTAGATGCCAAAGTATTGTAGCTGAACAGGTTAGCATGTTGCTAATATATTTGCGAAACTAAAAATTAGCTTAAAAAACCCCAGCAGATGCCAAAATAGCTGAAAAAGTTTGCATGCTGCAAAAATATTAGCTAAACTCAAAATTCTCTTAAACATTAGCAGATGCCAAAATAGCGAAAAAAAATGTGATACGATGCTACAGTGTTTATGTGTGCGTGGGCTTGCGTTTGTGAGCGTTCTGCGGTCGCCATGGAAACGGCCCCTTCTGTACGCAGAGGAAGAAAACTTGGGAGCTAAAACTTTTTATTTGAAAATAAAAGTTTTGACACGGCTCAAACAAATATCTTCTAAACCATTTATCTCTGCGTAAAAATGAAAACAGCATGCCGATCCAGAGATGATTGACTACAACTAGTGGGATTTTCATGATTTTAGGTCCAGGAATTCAGCGGGAATTGCAAGTTAAAAACAAGAAGCAGACAAGAACATTCTCCTTAGAAATGTATTACAAATTATCTTATTTTCATAAAAGGTCTCAGAGTCACACTATTTGCAATAATTGTTATGCGTAGAATTATTTGCACCTTTAACAACACTGCAAATGTGATGCTGCCCTTTGGGTTATGCTACACTCGTGACAGACTTCCCTCTTTCATCTCCTTATCATTTGTCTTTTAGTGATGATGACTTCGACATGTCCAGATACTCTTCGTCAGGATACTCCTCAGCCGAGGTGAGATGTCTGAGAGACCAGGTATTTATACGTAAATATATATATATATATAAATTATTTTTTCACAGCATCATACGGCCAAACCATAAAAATCATCATGTGACCACCCTCTTCCTTTACCACACCAGGTCTGTGTGCACTTATGGATGTGAAATGTTCTGCCCTCCCCCTTCCAAGCTCCGACTCCCAGTCACTTGTTGTAACTTCTTCATACGTTTCATCCTAATTCTGTTCGCTTTTCCACCAATCGATAGATGTTGCTTTCCTAAAATTTTCTATCCAATCTGATTTTTTTCTCTATTTTATTTCTAGTACAGGGGCGGAGCTATGGGGTGGGGCAATGGGGGCTATTGCCCCCTAGCAAAAAAGCTTTCTTCCCAACTTGCCCCCCACTTTTTGAGTCAATATTGGCATCATTTAATAAGAACTGCTGTTATTAATCTTAAAATATATAATAGAACCGTTTGAAATATGCATTTTGATTCTTTTGTATGTAATGACCACTCTGATGTTCTCATTTACCACGCTTTCAAATCTTCTGCCTCCCTCCTGCCCCACATATAAAATGTTCTAGCTCCGCCACTGTCCTAACAACAACAATAATAATAATAAAATAATAAAATAATAAAAGCCTAGTTGCTGGATTTTCGGACAGAACTGTCCTGAAGTAATTGTCACCCCTTTGGTTTTCTGCAGCAAATCAACCAGGACCTGAACATCCAGCTCCTGAAAGACGGGTACCGCCTGGACGAGATTCCGGACGACGAAGACTTGGATCTGATTCCCCCGAAAGCAGTCAATCCCACCTGCATGTGCTGCCAGGCCGCGTCCTCTACAGCCTGCCAGATTCAGTAGCACCAACCGTATATCTCCTTCCTGCGGCTGCTCACTGCATCGCCTCCCCTACCCCTTACCCCAAAAAATAGTAAAGAACTACTTCCTTGCAGGGGAAAATAAAAAAAGGGAAACGGGAGTGTTAAGGAGAAAGAACCATACTGAATATGTACAGTGCGTGTGCATGTTCCTCCTATGGCAGGATCTGTGCGCCTTACTTTTGCAACGTTGGTGCAGCAGGGAATGGACCGATGACAGAAACATTACCTCTGAGAAAAGAGGTCGCTTCTCTTTTATTTGGGCCATGAAAGTTTGCAGAAAAAGAGACCAAAATGTCGATGAATGGGAGGAAACCTGCCAAGTTTCATCCAAGCTCTTCTCCCACTGGGGTAGAAATGTTGATAGTAAATGACGGACAAGTATGACGGTGGCCATTCTTATTTCCTCTTTATTTGTTTTTTTGTCTGCTTTGTCTTCCCACGTATGGCTGACTTGTGAGTGGCAGGTCGTGCACAGGAAAACTGGTGAGAAACCAACAAGCTGCTTATAAATGCACTCCCTTGGTACTGTAGTGATCCAATCTGTCACTCCGAAAGCGTACTGCTTACTCCTGTTTCCTAGAGTCGCCTAAATGAAGCTGAACAAACTTGCATGTTGCCTGTTAACACTGTTCCTGATGACCAATGTGCAGATAGAATTTCTCCGTCTTTGTCGTCTCACAGCCATTGGCGGGCGTTATGAGAACATAGTGTGCTTTGTAAAAATGGAAGTTTACCTTCAAGTAAAATCAATCGCTCAAGAAGAAGAAGAAGAAGAACAAATGAAAAACAACTACTAGCAGAAATAAGCTCATTAATTAATGTGTAGTTTGTGTGTTTAATATCCTCAACAACTGAAGATTTCATTATGCTTAATGCACCAGGAAACAAACAGCTGGTGAGATTCAAAGAAAAGCTCCACTTTTGTACAGATTTTGTTGTCATATTCACTGATAGAGAGTATGTGTGAAGTGATGCCAAACTCCTCGGGTGAGAATGCTTTTTTTTATTTATTTCTGGTTGGTAATTTTTGTTTTTCTGAGATTAGAATTGTGGGCAATTTGCTCCTGATCGATCCTTGTCTTGTTGGGACCGAAATAACCCTACTTTCAGCTGAATGTGATGAGTCATTGTTATTAATGGGGTTTTTTTTTTTGGTACATGAAATCCTTCTTGATGATCAGTAAAGATCAATATATGTAGAGTCTCCTTAAAGACCCACTTTGATTATGTTTTAAACATGTTCTGGGGCTGTTTTTCTGATGATGGAGGACATATAGAAAATATATATATAGAAAATTTAGCTCAAAATTGCGTTTCTTAGTATTTCAAATTGTCGTGAATCAGGAGAAGACGGAAAAAGGCAGTTGGAAAAACATCGTATTTGTGACATAGAAAATCCCTCGGGTTGGCCACAAGCTCCCAGCTCCTCCCTTCAGTGGCGAGGGGAATGGGGTCACTCTGCGCCAAGTCCTGACCACAACTCAGAGGTGAATTTCTAATGATCAACTGCCACTGCAGAAACTATGTCTTTGAAAATGACACGAATTTGTACAATTTTTTTTTTTTTTTTTTTTTTACAAAAAATGGCCGAATCATTAGTAAAACAACACTGGGAACGTTTTGGAAATGGCTCAAAAGATGATCAGAGTGGGACTTTAACTTGACATTTTCTAAGGAAAAGTAGGAAAATTTCATGCAAAAATTATTATTATTATTATTAACTTTCAAAATTATAGTCAGCCCAAAAAAACATAAATGATAGCTGACAGTAGTTTTAAATTTGACTTTTATTTTAATAAATATAAAAAATTCTAATTTAGAAAAATATTTCCTTTTTATAGTTGGGCTCTAAAAACATTAGGATATGGTCATGCATGTGCAGTGTCGAAATAAACATTTTCAAGTATGTGTCAAATAGACAAAGCATCATTGCAGCAACAAAAATAGCATATTTCCTTAGGAAGATGGTGCCAAGAGCATAAAATTAGTTTTTATTTTTTTGCCAAATATTGTGGTAACTGTTTAAATGTCTGTTCCTTCACCTTTTTTTTAATCTTCAACTCCAAGCTATGTGACTTGCACACCAGGTACTTTTTATTTTTTTGCTGAGTGCAATATTCAGTAGTGTATATGGAAGGAGGCATTGTTTACCTGCAGCTGTTAGCGTTTGAAGCATTTACTTGTAACGGAAGTTCTTTGTATGCAGTTGCGTAATTCAAAAAAATTGTTTCACGTGCAACAAAGGACTCTGATACGAATGGGCGCCTCCGTGTGTCTGGTGCTTGTTATGACGATTGTGAACTGGTTCCATTTAGATCCTAACGGTGTCACGCTTCTGTGTAGTGCAACATAATTGAGAATAAATATTGGAAGTGTCATGTTTGATATCACTAAGCGTCTGCGTGTGAGCTGTCACGATTTTGGGGAAGAAGTTTTTGCACTTCTGCAAATCCTCCAATCCGGTTAGGATGAATTCTGGATAATGCAGAAGACTGAATGCAACCTGAAATTCTGCTTTAGGACAAAAGATGCATAAGTGAGTATTAAAGGAGCAGTGAGTGTGGGGGGTTAGGGGGTGGGGCAGTTGTGATTAGCCCTGAGTTGATCCTTTGGGAGCAGATGGTGAATGGTGGCTTACCTAGATGCCTTGAATCCAAGGCGTTAACATTTGTCCGCACTGAAGAACCGTTGCATCCAAGGGGACGGCGAAACAAAGGCTCATGACAGGAGACTGCAAGGAGACGGGTAAGATGGAATATGATAGAGTTTCATCATTTTGTAAAATTTCCACCTGGATGAAACCTCATAAACGCCTCAAACTGACCATCACTTTCAGCTTGGGATCAATACGGGACAACATGTTGATGAGGAGCATTGTGGTTCTGCTGGTACTCTGTGTGCAGCATCTACATAGCTCTGCTCTTCCAGCTGTTTCCTCCTACGAGTTCACCGCCTATAGGATGCAACAGTACAACTTAGGACAACAGAAGCATGGTGAGATCCAGCATGTGGATGTAAACATTAAACTTCTAGAACTTTTGGACAGAATTTCTAAATTTGAAGGTTTGTTTAACAATTCTTGAGTTTTTGCGTAAAAGTCCTCCCTTTGGCTGTTTCTCACGAGGTTGCCGTGGTGCCATAGTGGTTGCCGAGGCCCGTTCAGCAGATGAACCTTCACTGACCCGCCGCTGTATCATCATTAAGGTGGAAGACTTCTCTGCAGAAAAGTATCTTGAAGCCCAGAGACAAAACGCTGCCGCTGTGCTGATCCTGCTGCCCAAAAACATCTCAAGCATTCCTCACAACACCGTGCAGGTAAAAAAAAAAGGACATACTTATTCAGGTGACCTTGCAAATCAGATTCCTTGGTAAAATCGGCAAACTTTCAGGTAATTGCAATAAGTTGAAGAGAAATAGTTCACAAATACAACTAAAATGATAAAAATATGTGCTGAATATTTGTGAAATGACTGGCAATTACTTCTGCCATTACAAATATGTTCATAAAAAGCACAGGCCTTTTCCTGTCAGGAATTGGCTCAATTTCAAACATCTCAGACTGTCACTTTATGAAACTCAGGAGTCTCATCTGAAATCAAGCCCTGATTTGTTTGGAATGGTTGTCCAGTATTGTCCAACCTTCAGCTTTTATCACAGGATTTTGTCCCAAGATTTACAAATTCATCTCTGAGTCAGCACCGCCACGTATCCCTGCAGGCAGGATCTTCTCGGCACATGCGTCATCATGCTTCCTCCTACAGATGGTTGGAAAGTTCCAGCTTTGTTTCCTTGCTCTTCAAAAGTAAAATCTACAAATTTCTGGGGTTTGACAATTTGGTTCTGAGCAGAACAGAGGCAACTCTTTTTAGCTGTTCACTCTGATGGAAGCAACTTATGTGATGGAGACACCACCTGATTTACAGAGAGTGTTTTTAAGATTGCAGAATAAATTTAAGAATGACACTGGGATGTTGTTAAAAGTAGAGTTTTTGTGCTGAAACTGAGCGCTACATCAGTGATAGCACACGACAGGAGGGATCAGAAAGCAAATCAACAACCTTCATTTATAGAGCACTTTTCTGTGCACCAACATAGATAATATAATAAAAGCAAATTAATAAAAAAAGAATAGATACAAAAATACTGATAAAAGTAATAAACAATTAAACATTAAAATGAGGAATATCAAAATGAGTTATTATCAACACAGTGTAAAATCACAGGACATAATAAAACAAATAATACAAAATAAATAAAATGAGCCAAAAGCCAAGTTAAAAAGATGGATCTTAAGCCTTTTCTTTAAACATCTATGCTCTCTGTGGCCCTCAGATCCTTTGGCAGATGGTTTCATAAACTAGGGGCCATAATGCTAAAAAGATGCCTCTGTAAGTTTTGTTTTTCACAATTGTATTGGTTAGAAGACCAGAGCCGTAAGATCTAAAGCTGTGAGGGTTTATATTTTACTAAAAGATCTGAGTGATAAGAAGGTGCAAAACCGTTAAGATATTAAAAAGTTATTAAAAGTATCTTAAAATCAGTTCTAGGGAGCTAATGCAGGAATCTTACAATCGGAGGGATGTGGGGCAGCCTCCTGGTCTTAGTGAGAACTATCAGGATTCTGGAGAAGCTGGAAGACCTACTCCAATGAAAATCGTGTTTTTTCATCATGTTCTTGTAACACTTATCTCATTCTGGAGGACATATATAAAGACAATTAACGTTAAAACTGCATTTCTGAGCATTCCTTTTTTCAAACTGTGGTGGATCAGGAGCAGACATTTGTTGCACCATTAATGTTAGATGTTAGATGCTAGTGGGAGAGACTGTAAACAAAGGGTTGATGGGAAATCGGAGCAGGCTTACTACGTGCCCACAACTCTAAGGCGAATTTCTAACAAACTCCTGCCGCTCTGCAGAAACTGTCTTAGAAAACAACAGCTTTTCCAAGGGCTCAATCATAATTTAAAAACGCTTTTAAAATAGATCAAAAGATGTTGGAGAGGGACTTTTTTTCTTCATTGAAATGACCCCAATTCTTGAAAATAGTTTTTTTTTAAGTCTTTCATTGACAGTTGCTTTTATTTTCTCAGACGTTCATGATGAGTGAAAGTGAAGCTTTGCAGAAAGAGACCCTGATTCCTGTGTATGTAGCACCTGAGGATGAACAGCTGCTTTACATGTATGAGGAGGTCAAGCAGGCTGCAGCCACCAGAGCCTCCTCCATATTTGTTAGAGGTAGAATTCAAAAACACTTCAGACCATTTCCCATAGTCTGACTCGAATGCGTGCACAAAGTACTGAAGTGTATGTGCTTTGACTTTTTGGCAGTCCTTCGGAGTATAGTCACAGCTACAGCCTTTCAGATTTTAGTGAGCAACAACGCCCCCATCAAAGCCACCACTGACAATGCACTAGTCACGCTGGAGGTAAGGCTGCAGCTGATAGCTTTGTCATGTAGAAAATCTAGAAGTTTTTTACTTTTACACATAATAGTTGGCTTTTAATGGATCCTCACTTCTGCAACCCTGTTTTACCCCATTTTTAGGGTGTTCTCCCTGGAGCAGGAGAGGATGCACCCACCATTGTCATCACTGCCCACTATGACTCTTATGGACTGGCTCCAGTGAGTCAAATACTTAAACGCTGGTGAACGATTGTGAAGCTTTTAACCTCAAGTGGCTCTGATGTACGGGTGTGTTTGTGTGTAAAACAGTGGTTGTCATTTGGGGCAGACTCTAACGGCAGCGGCGTTACCATTTTACTGGAGCTCGCACGGATTTTTCAGAAACTCTACAGCAGCTCCAGCACCAGACCGCAGTGAGTAAAAGCCCTTTCTACACAGACATGCCAGACATGATGAAATCCAAAGATGAGAGTCAACTTCTGTTAGCAGAAGACAGTTCTTACCTTAAAAATAAAACAAGAAAATGAAGCTAAAAAGACACAAACCCTTATTCCATCCTGTTGTTTCAGATATAATTTGATGTTTTCCTTAACTGGAGGAGGAAAGTACAACTTCCTTGGTACCAAGAGATGGATTGAAGAGAATCTTGATCATGCTGGTGGGTTTTCAACTTTCCACACGTGCTGGTGAATTTGTGCTGCATAGACTAATGTGAACTTAACCCACTACAAAGTTCACGACATCAAAGAATTGACAGAAAATTCAAATTTAGGTGAATTAGGATGTTTTTATAAGAATTTTTGAAGAAATCCACAAAACATTTTGTGCATTATCCATTTTTATGTAAAATAGAATCAATTATTGTACGTTTGGTGATTTGTTTGTTTTTGCCCACAAATGATGCAAAAATATTGACATGAGTGTTCAGGAAATAAGCACCTTATTAAGTTTGATCCACACATTTTTAAAACGGTCTAACTGCAATATAATATCAACAAATGTAGGATTCTTTCAGCAAGTAGTGGTTTAGCAACATGAATAACAATAGATGAGTTGTTCTCACCATAAGGTTTCAAAAATTAGCTAAACTTTTTCCTGCCAAAAGTGTTTTTGAGATTTTATGGAGGCATCAATTTTGAAATAAGCAGGAAAAGCCCTTCTACTGCCCCTAGTGGAATTATGATACTCTACAGGGCAGAAAACAATGACAAAGTTATGAACGATGAGTTTTTATGGAAAGTTTGGATCATGCTCGTGGGAAATGTGCCTGTTAAATTTAATAGGAATGGTTATAAAGGGTTAATCAAAGACTGCTCAATGTCTCCTGCAGAGTCCAGCCTGCTTCATGACAACGTGGCGTTGGTTTTATGTTTGGATACCCTGGGTAAGAGTGACGAACTGTTCGTGCACGTATCCCGTCCTCCGAAGCCTGACACTCCTGTGCACTCTTTCATTCAACAGCTGGAGGAGGTAACTAGTTTGACAGAGCAACTATGGACCTGCCAGTCAAAAGGGTTTCATGTCTGTCTGTTTGTTTGTTTGTTTTCCCATTCAGGTGATTTCTTCTAGATTCTCCTGGGTGAAGGTGGGATTGGTTCACAAGAAGATAAATCTGGTTGAGTCGACAGTGGCCTGGGAGCATGAGCGCTACAGCCTCCGAAGGATCCCGGGCTTTACAGTGTCTCACCTGGAAGATCCCAAATCAGCGCTCCGAGGCTCCATCCTCGATACAATGTGGGCTACGAATCCTGTTTGGAGCATTTACAGTTAAAAGAGATGAGCTGTACCTGTATAATTGTGTTCATGTGAAAAACACCTCTCAGGTCACAGGTGGATTTCAGGAAACTCAAGCGAAATGGGATCATCATTGCAGAAACACTGGCGCGATTCATGTACAATCTCACTGACAAGGTAAACAAAGGGAATCACAATCTCAAAAGAAACCACATTCAAAAATCTGTACACATGAAAACACAATTGTACTAGTTTTAAGCGTATGTTGTTTCTTTGCCTTCAGGGTTCACCAAAGGATATACAGGTTTTTAAAAGCCAGCTGGTGAGTTTCAGCTTCAGGTGGACAGTGTGCTGCCCTCTGGTGACAGTTTCTACACATTACAGTACCAGCTAAAAGAAATCTTTGGACTTCTTTTTATCATTTGGTGGCATTTCAGTCAACCCGATGCTCATATAAGCATATATTATAGCAAAAAACATTGACAGCATTTGACTCTCATTGCAGGACTTCCAGGACAGTCGTTTGTCCAGTTTGATGTCCTTCCTGACGTCGGTCCCTCGCGCCACCCAGCTGCTGGACAAAGAGCCCAGACAAATTCTGCTGGTCAACTCGCTGGAGCATGAGTTCAAACGTTACCTGCAGCAGGTCCACAGACACACATTTCGACAGGACAAAAGGTAAACACAAAGACCAAACGGCTGCTTCCTGCTCTTAAGACTGAAACAAAACAGAATAAGGGTGACTATGATTTCTTCATGCAGGGACCCTGATGTCAGCTTCTTTGATCAAATGAACCAACCGATTGTAATGTACAGGTAAATATCGGAGCTTCCACGTTTATGAACATGTAGACAATTCAGAGACTCTGGGATTTTCTTTCAGGGTGAAGCCTGCAGCTTTTGATCTGTTCCTGGGTGGATGCATCGCAGCCTATTTGGGGATTGTTTATTATTCAATTCAGGTCTGTCAGTACAATCTTTCCCCAAAATTCCCTGAAAATCCTACAAAATATCACAAACATCACATGTTTTTTGTTGTTTTTCTTTTTTTTAGAATTTCGGTTATCTCTATATCAAATTGAAAGCCGCTGTGAAATCCAAGCACCAGTAAAAGCTTTAATCTACGGAGACAATGACAAGATCTTTAAAGTCTGATCTGCAGCACATAAAAGCATGAGTTTTCTACATGCCATGAAGAGTGCTTTCGCTTTGACTTGCATATGATTCTACCACTGTTTGTTCTTCTCAGCTAATACAATCTCTGCATTGGAAATATCCCTTGTACGAGCAAGTCTTGAACTTTATGTGTCTAATACAAAAAGAAATAAAGAATTTGTTGCTGAAGCTATGTCCATTAAGAAAAACGATCTGATTTGAGATGTTTCCATGACACCATGATCATACGTGTCCTCTGCACTGTATCTGCTGACCTCTCTTTGTCGGATTTACACAGCTTTCCAACCACTGCTGTCACAGATAACTCAGTGGGAGCACTGCAGACACAATGGCACCCTACAGTGCTGGGTGAATTATTAATGCTCCTGTGGCATGCTGACACTCCACAGAGAGAGGTGTTGATGTTGGATTTCAAAGTGTATCTTTTCTTCTCTGGGATGATCTGCCTGCCAAGACTCTTTTAAGTGAGCCAAACACACCTCGGTGTTTTAAGATGAGGGTAACTTTTTGTCGGAGGCCCCTCGCAGACGAGAAGGTCAAGGACGCTAATCTCCGGTATGTGCGTCTCTGCGGGGGGGCTAGGAGCCAGGAGGATCAGTGGCTGGGTGCTCAGGTGGCACACCGGGTTGTTCTGCTTCAGCAAGGATGCTCCAACCTTCCCCAACAGACCACATGCATCACAACAGCAACAGCTCAAACAAAACGTCTATTCCACTCTGTAACACTAACTTAGATGTGCATTGTTTATAATTATTTATAGAGAAAATGTGAAATATTCCTTTAAATAAACTCCCTGAGGAGAAAAACTTGTTTTTTTTAAATCAAAACAAACAAAAATATTCAAGAAATTTGCTGTCAAAAAAGAGGTCAAAGCAGGAGGAACCCAGATACAAGCACAGGGGGTGGAGCGTCCAGGTGACCGGGAGGCGAAGAATGCTGTGAGGCGGATTTGAGAAGAGCTGTGGACAAGCGGTTGGACTGTCGGTGATGATGGCTCCGGAGCTTTACGTCTCCATCTACAAAGAACAGTTCCGCCCTCCTGGCAGGGTGAAGAGAGCAGAGCTTCGACCCACCTCGGCCCACCGCAGGAACAATCCTCAGCCCAGGCCGGTAAGATGCAAGGCTCTCTGCATCCCCACGGATGCAAAAATACACAGTTAAGGATTGTGTATTGGCCTCATTCAAAAATATTTCAAATTACAAAGTGTGGCTGTAATGTACTTGGTTTTTCTTTTTTTGTTTTTGTTTTTCCTTTCCATATACAAAATATATGCATATTTTGAAAAAAAAGTGAATTTACATAATTTTTGTTTTGTGCACAAACACAATAGGATGAAATTTGAAAACAACACACTGTGAAATCCATGTTTTTAAGCAGAATCAAGTCACTGTAAATGAGATATCTTTTTCTGGTTGTCTTTTGCTCTTTTATCGTTCTTTACCTTCCCAGGATTTCTTGTTTCCTCGCTCTCTCCAGTCAAACTACAAGCAGGCTTTTGCACTGGTGCAACCACTGACCTCTGTTGACCCCAGTCGGCCTTTCTTCCCTCCTGTGACACAGTCATCATTGCACAACCGTACCAATGAAACCCTGTCAAACTCAGAGAATGCAGGCAAACTCCAAGGCTTGCCTGCAGTCAATGGAAACACTTCACAAGAGGCCCCCCCTAGTGGGAGAAAGCAGACTCGACAGATGTTGGAGCCTCCATCTGAAATTCAGTTTAAATCGATTTTGAGGTAATCAGAAACATAATGGCGAATCATATTACCTTGTAGTTCAAAGATGACGGCAATCACACACTTATATGAGTGGATTATTGTTGCAGGACAAAGGATAATCAGAGGAATCCATCTCTGGAGCTCAGGCAAGCAAATGACCTTTGAACTTTTCCTGAGGCCTCACAGCTGAGAAACCACGAGCGCTTCAGTAAGTCTCAAAAACAAATGTATTGATTTCCACAGGCAAAAAACAAGATCTCAGATACAGACAAGGCCCCAAACGAGCTACCTTCCTGCAGCTTCTCGCTGTTTTCAACGGGCGCAACGAAAGTGTTGCTCTAACAGCACGTTGGATTACAGGTGCTCATGTTACATCCCTTTGACTTAAAATAAAATCTGTTAACTGTTTTAACCTGGTGGTTTCTCAACAGTGGCTGCAACAGCTGCTTCCATGTTGTGAGGCCGTACCAAGTTGGATACTACAGCATCCACCCAGAGTTCGTGTCTGAAAGCCTTAACTAGGACTTCTAGTGGCATTCACATCCAGAACGAGGGATTGTTGAGGTTTGACTGTGCTGATGGTGATGCTCCTGTGAACTACAGCCTTAATGCTAATGTCAAAAACCTTTGTGGTTCATAAGCTGCAAAAACTTTCAGTTTTAACTATATAATCAAGAAGAAAAGCTCAGTGTGCTGTGTCTGACAGAGTTTAAATTAACTACAACTAACTACAAAGAGCTACAACAACTAACTGAAAATATATTTTTTTAATATTCTGTTATACTAAATATTCATTTTGAGCTTTTTAATTCTTTGAAAATTATTCAAAATGGCTCACTTTTCTCACAATTGTTTGTTGTGTTAAAAATGTAAAGTTGAATGATAAAATGTAAAAATACACTGATGTGGTATTAGCCTTAAGGGCTTGTGTCTAACGTTACCTCAGACTGAAATTTTTGGAAATGATAATTACAATATCAGTTTTGAAGTTGTGGTCTCTGCTAACATTCGTCTCTAAAAATATCTGCCCGGCATTATCTTCTTTGGGCTAAAAGGACCACAAATGTATTTCTTTCACTTTATCAATGCTATTTTTTCTGCAAAATATTTAATTCTTATCTAAAGTGGGGCAAAAAAGACATATTATAACTTAGCTGTTTCCTGTGTAAGAAAAAAGTGGAAGTCACAATAAAGAGAATTGAAAAACAAATGTTCTTTGGCTAAATGCAGAGTTTACCGGTCTGTGTACGTCGCAGGTTTAATCTATTTGACAGCAAGAATTTACTGAAATGTTGAAACATATTCACAAAATAAAAATATATTTGCTTATCAGCATAACTACCTTGTGTTATTATATTTTTAAACGCTAAAATAAGCCATTATCTTTTAAAATATAGTTTGGCAACTTCACTACAGTCAAACATTTATTTATTGTTAAAAATTCCGTACTATTTTTAAATGTGTTCATTTATTTCCTTTTGGGTTTTTTTAAAATATATTTTTGGCCACACACTATGTGAGGCGAACTACTTTTTTCTGGCCTGAGGACTACATTTCCCATCTCGCGGAGGGCGTGTTTTAGGCGGCTGCGCACCAACCAGCGCTTTGATTTCCCTCCGTGAGTTTTCCTTGCGAAGAGTGTGAGTGACACTCACAAGAAACACTTTGTACTGCCACGGAAGCGCGTGCAGACCGGTGAGTAAACTTTGAATGTTTTTCTGAAGGGACTTCTGTAAAGAAAATACTGTATTTACAGAGAATAAATTTAGCGGCGCGCGGACCCCATGTTGTTGCCCCCCCACACCCTCCGCGCTATTTTTTCTCGCACGAGCCTCAAGTCAACAACTTGTATTTTTCACCCCTTTCTCTGAAAATACAGTTTCACTGACGCATTTAATTTGTTACTTTATATGTGCATGGTTGTTTAGAAAGACAGTTATAAAACAGTAAATGTCTCCATTTTTTTCTTCAGTTTAGTTCCAGTTTGTTAGTGTTTTTCTTGATTTATTATACTTTTTTTTAAGGACGTAACTGACACTACTGCGGCCTGGAAGAAGCACGAGACTGCATCAGCACTTTCATGTTTATTTAAGATCAGAAGATAATAAAAAAAAAAGACCAAACAGCAGATTTGAACCCTCACTACAGGTATACAGTTTTTGCCAAGACAAACTAAGCCAACTAGTTCTTTTAACAACAGCTTTGTTTGTTTTATTGTTTTAATGTGGTTTCCTTTTTAATAGCATTTTAAGTCGATTTTAATAAATCAATAAAAAAAAAAGATTTTCTTTTTTGTGGCACTTCTTTTAGAACATATTTTTAGTTAAAAAAATAAATAAAGAAATGTTTCTCCCCTAAAAAGTTTAAATCAGGGGTCGTCAGCCTTTTATACTGAAAGAGCCATTTGGGCCAGTTTCTTGTTGACCTGGTGGTTGCAATGTCCCACTTTTAAGTTTTGAAAAAAATACACACTTTTTTTCATGTTTTTGTCCAGTCATGA
The DNA here is from genome assembly GCA_014656515.1 of Oryzias celebensis. NCBI lineage: Eukaryota > Metazoa > Chordata > Actinopteri > Beloniformes > Adrianichthyidae > Oryzias > Oryzias celebensis. Next base: position 13,779,975 of record BNCR01000005.1, read on the forward strand.
AGAGAAACAAACATAAGGATGTTGGGGGATAAAAAACCAATTTCTTGCCTATTCCTGTGGCAAGGTCTGGTTCTTTAAAGAAATTACCAAAACTCACAATTCCGCCACTAGGGGAAGCAAAGGAAAAGCAAGACTATAAGGACAAGAGATCCAGAAATGAATAGCATATCTTTGAAAGCACGTGCCACGTCTGAGTAAGATGCAGTTTGGTTTCCCAAGCCTCACGCTGTTAAGTTGCTATAAAAATGATGTGGTGTGACATCACAATTACCAAAATGTCATTGTCAAAAGGAAGAATGGCTGACGTGGAGTGCAGAGCTTTCCAGGAAAAATGGTCAGTTTTATTTATTCATGGAGCTGACTGCAAAACCTGCATGCTTGATATGTAATGAACAGGTCGCAGTGCTCTAAGAATATAATACTCATGCCACCATGAGACTCACCATAAAGAAACGTTTTTGTAGGAGCAGTTAAGAAAAGTGAAGGTTAACCAACTATCAGCTGGACTGAAAGAACAAAAACAAAAAAAAAACAGCAGTCAGCATTCACTGGAGCCGTGACGTCAGTGACGGATCAGGGAAATCTAGTGACCTTATTGCAAAAAAGTTGGTGCAAACGTCCAAACCATTTTCAGTTAAACTTGTGAAAAAAAATGCATGCTGAAGGCTTCAGAAGTCATGTGCCCCAAAAAGCAGTTGACCTTTGCCAACAGAAGTGTGTCAAGGATTATGACTGCAGATACATGATCTCTCAGGAGACTTGGGCAGCCAAATGAAGGACAGAATCCAGTCATTTATTGATGAAAGCACCAACATCACAGATGTTACACAACTGTGTCTATTTATTAATGGTGATCATCACAGCAGAGTTTAAATCAGGTTATATTACTGGTCCGGCCCACTTGAGATCAGACGGGTTGAATGTGGACCCTGAACCAAAATGAGTTTGACTCCCCTGCCCTAAGGGAAACAGCAGTCTTGCTGACTTGTTTTAGTCATTGTTCTCTGTGGTCAGCATGTGGGCTGTTTTTATTACGTGAATTCACATGTCAACTGTTTTTAAAACACCTCAGAATTTGAGTAGAGGTTGTGGGTTTCTTTTTTTCCATGAATGCCCTGAAAAAAAAATCTCCTTGCATTACTATAAACACAATCTATAAGAATCTGCATCTTTAACTTTGTTTTCTTGTTACACTAGTTTTTTGTTAAGATATTTAGCCTCTCCAGTGCTGCAGCAGGTGCTAATCATTAAGGAATCAATAGTTTCCTGTTTGAAAATGAACTGGGTTCTTACATTATTGTCTTGGATCCTGGACTGAAGCTATACTAAATCCATTCAAAATGAGCCCATCAAATAGCCAAACACCAGCCAGCGTTGTAATAATGGACCCTTGCTCTCTGTGCATTTTACAAGCCTCAGCTACAGTCAGGACTTGTCTGCAAACAGGTTTGGTAAGTGGAATTGAACCGCTCATGCTGAACTTCAATCAAATTTACTGAGATCAACAAGTTCACGTTTGAAGGAAGCGGGCATTTACTCAAAAGCATATCTGCTTTTTCATCCTCTGGTTGGAAGTCATTTATGCATACAGTTTGAGTGAATCTGTGTCTTTTCTGTTTTTCTTGAGTTTGTTGCTAGAGTAGTCACAGTTGAGCAGAGTGATCGTGGCTGTGTCCAGTTTGGTTCGTTGGGCTTGATGGAGCACAACATTTAGCATTCTTTCCTTTCCCCTTAAGCACTGGCAGAGGTTTAAGGCCGAAATCCCCTTTTCTGCTTCTGTCTACTGGCTTACATACAAATGAGTCTTCATTCAATTGAATTGAATGTAGTTTGTGAGTTTACTGTTGAAAACATCCACTTTGATTTCTTTTGCAAACCTCAAACATGTCTTTGACGTTAAGGATCTGACAACACAAAACCTCTAAAACAAAATTATTTTGTTTTATAAGTGTGGTAGGTGCTTAACAAATTATATTAAGGAAGGTCTAAAATAATAGAACAACAAAGGTATGAAGGATGTGCTTTTATATTTCCTGAATTTTTCATAAACTGCATCATGAGATGTTTTTTTTTTTCATATCTTTGTATGATAAAAATAAGAAAATCAGACATACTTTTTCAATTTCTATGTAGTTTTAATAAAAACAATGAAAATCAAAATTTAAACTCTGAATTTTAAATGCTTGTCTTTTTTTCATGACAGGCAAAGGCTCACACAAGTCAAGACAGCACCAGAATCCAGTACTGGGTGTCCCTGCTAGACATTTTAATGATCTGAAGAACGTCACTGCAGGGACTTTCCCTCTGAGCAGCACAAGTTATGTATCAGGTGGTACCAGGAGGAGCAGGGGGAACAATTACAGATGTCATCCCCAAGCAGAAACACACCAAGGACACTCGCTCTTTAGTTGGAGCTGGAGTAATCGGTTTGGTTCTGGTAATTGCAGCTGTAACGGCCTGGTGTTACTATATTGCCTCTCTTCGCAAAGCTGAGCTGTTAAAGACACAGCTGCTGGATCTGAATAAAGATGGATATATTATTCGCAACCAAGGAGGGTCCATTGTTTTCAAGATGGATTTCAGGTTGGTACTTTTTGCATTATGGCACAGTGGTTGCAATAGGCCATACTTGGATTAGCTTGTAGGGATTGTGTCAATAAAAATGCAAAGAAATTAAATGACTTTCAAATCTCGACAGATCTGGGACCCTTGATTTGGACTCTTGCTCTAAAGAAGGAGAGCTCCTCAGTTGTGACCGAACCACTGACCGAAAACTTAAATTCTTCATAATAACAGTGCGACCAAAAGATCCAGTGCAGTGCTACCGTGTGCGCTGGGAAGAACTGGTTCCAGACATTCCTGTTGAACATGCCATGACTTACGAGTTCGGACATTGGTATGGCGGTGCAGTGACAGCCAATCAACACTGGCCTATTTCTATTTCTGGTCAGCAGGCTCCCAAACCCTTTGTTACAAATGACATCTACTCAAACCGTAATGAATTTGGAGGGATTTTGGAGAGCTACTGGCTTTCATCCAACGCCACGGCCATCAAGATCAACAATTCTGTTCCGTTCCATCTAGGTTGGAATGACACGGAAAAGACCATGTACTTCCAGGCACGATACAATGACAGTTCCTTCAAGCCAAACCCAGGCGAGGCACCAGTCGCTGAACTTAGCTATCGAGTTTGTGTTGGCTCAGATGTGACATCCATACACAAGTACATGGTCCGCCGATACTTCAACAAACCCTACAAAGTACCTGCTGTAGACATGTTTAGACATCCTATTTGGTCAACTTGGGCTTTGCATAAAAATGATATTGACCAAGAGAAACTCTTAAAGTACGCTGACAATATTAGCAAGCATAATTTCAACTGTAGTCACCTTGAACTAGATGACCGTTACACAAGACACTATGGAGATTATGAGTTTGACCCCATCAAGTTTCCAAACGCTTCAGCCATGTTCAGTAAACTAGAATCATATCGATTTCTGGTCTCACTCTGGATTCACCCTTTTGTTAACTATGAGTCAGATAACTTCCACACCTGTGTAGAAAAAGGCTTCTTTGTCCGAGAACCAACCGGTCGACTGCCTGCTTTGGTGCGTTGGTGGAATGGCATCGGGGGCATTTTGGACTTTACAAACCCAGAAGCCCGTGATTGGTTTGCTTCCCAACTACGTTCACTCCGTACAAAATATGGAGTTTCCTCTTTTAAATTTGACGCAGGGGAGACAAACTACCTACCTTGGAAATTTAGTACTAAAACTCCCATTCAAGACCCCAGCTTCTTTACTCGACGCTACACTGAAATGGCTATTCCCTACAATGATAGAGCAGAGCTCCGCAGTGGTTACCAGTCACAGAACATATCCTGCTTCTTCAGACCGATTGACAGAGATTCTGTGTGGGGCTATGAACTGGGTCTCAAATCTCTTATTCCCACTGTGCTAACCATAAGCATTCTGGGATATCAGTTCATTCTTCCAGACATGATTGGAGGAAACGGTTATCTAAACCATACAAGTGGAATCCGTGCATTACCTGATCGAGAACTCTACATTCGTTGGTTAGAGCTTTCAGCCTTTATGCCCTCCATGCAGTTCTCTATCCCACCATGGGAATATGACAATGAAGTTGTTGAAATTGCTCAAAAATACACGGCCCTCCATGAAAGCATAGTAGCACCTCGGGTTCTCGAGCTGGCAAGTGAAGTTCTGCACACTGGGGACCCAATCGTACGTCCACTTTGGTGGATTGCCACAAGTGACGAGACTGCATACAAAATTGATTCTCAGTTCCTGATTGGGGACGATCTCATGGTGGCGCCAGTTCTTGAGCCTGGAAAGCAAGAGCGGGACATCTACCTTCCTGCTGGTCACTGGAAAAGCTACAAAGGGGAGAGGTTTAACATCGAGAAGCCGCTGCATCTGACTGACTACCCGGTTGACCTGGATGAAATTGCATACTTTGTTTGGGTGAAGTAATGAAGAAAAAACAACTTTTTTTTGTCTTAGAATGTAATTTGTTTTCAAGAAATGCCTCATTTTTCCACAGATATCAGAGTAAAAATGTGAACTAGGATTAGTTACAAAAAGTGTTTTCATTCACACTGCATACTTTTTTACTAAAAGAAATGTATTTTAACAACTTAAACCTACAAATGTGACACCAATAATTTAAATATTCTGAAAGTCCTGCCTTATTATTAATTTTTTTAAATGTTACTTAATTTAGACTCATGAATGCAGCAAACTCTTAATTGTTTTGCATGTCAAGACATTGTTGTCAGATTCTCTGTGAAGAAAAACCCAGAGACTGTCCATATTTATTCATTGTAGGGTAATGATAAAAGGTAGCACATCTGTAGCATGGCGAGATGAGGCTGAGGATTTAAAAAGTCAACAGACTGCTCTCTCGTTGTTAGGCAGCATGTGTGTCATATTTAAATCATTAACAAGCGCTGACTCCTCTGAGTTACTATAGTTTAACAGGCTAAGTCTGTGGCAGCAGATTTCTGGGAATGTGCTTTAGAATGGGAGGAATCCTGCCGAAGGAGCAGTCATAAAAGGTTTTGTCTTTTTGTTTGAATTTCTCTAAGAGATATGCATTTAAAGCTGTAGGGAAAAAAGGGAATGTCTAGACAGTATATTTAAAACCTTAAAGTTTTCATATATCTTATCAGCAAAGGTAGCTGTAGCCAAATAGCAGATTCTGTTTTACACATTTTATAGACCATTCTAGTCCTCTGTTCTTGAGAATACAGGAAAGCCAGGTTTTTTGGTTCACATATCATCACCAATGCTTGATGTTTAATCTTTACATATTGATTGGTGCAAAAGGTTTTACTGTCTCATATTTGCCATTTTTGCTCAGGTAACTCTTCCTCAGCCTTCTGTGCATTTGAGGATCTAGTAGTGATCTTTATTAATGCCTTTGAATGCAGTAAAAAGCTAGTAGTTAAATAACGTCTTAAAGTGACTGCAGCATTTAAACAAACTTACCTGTTGCCTTCTCTTTTAACCTGTTTTTCAAATGTTTGTTTATGGTGTACATGATGTTTCATCTGAAATGTTGTGTTTTATTTATTTGAATATCTGAGTGCTAGTGCTATTTCACACGGGGCGCCACAGTGTCTTAATATTAGTTTAGTTTATACATGTTTGTAGTAATCAGCAAAAGCTGAAAAAGGAAGCTGAAGAGCTTACTTCCTGTACCATTACTATAAAGTTTCAGCATTCGAAGTCAATCAGAACAGTATTAATCTTTGTGTTAAAATTTTTCTGGTATTTGTTAAATTTAGTTTTAAATCAATATATGTCAGAGATATACAGGCTGTATACATTTATGACACAGTCAGCTTTAGACCTTCAAAAACGTCATCTCATGCCAATTATTTTTCTGTAATAATGTCTATCTTCTATTAGATTTGTTTCTTTTGATTCATAATAGCGTTAAGCGGAATTCTGGTTTTCCAACAAGATAAGACAAATCCCACTTACTTTCTTCTTCATGTGCTTTTTCACCCCTTTTTGCAGTGTATTTATCTTTTTTCAACTAATTACACAGCCTAATAGTTGTTCGCCTTTGACTTGCGTTCTTCACTTGGACCTCATTTATTTGTGCCTTATGACATCACATCAACGCGACATCTCTATCTATTTATAACATTTTAACTGGGCATCTGGGATGGAGGAAGAAGCTATTTCTGCTTTATGGCAAACACCGATTGACCGCTCCCTCAACTGAATGTTTCTTTCCTTTTGGTGCTTGTCACTCAGTGTGTTTGCGCACTGTTTGTGACTGAAAAGTTATGTCAAATGTTGATGCTATTTTGAATAAATTTAATTAAAAAAAATAAATATTCCTTTTGTCACATTTTTTACAAAAATATTCAAGGATGGCAATGAGCTAATTAAGGTGGTACATTTGCTGCCTTGATTAATATTGCAAAGCAAGACTCTTTAGTATCCTCATAAATGTTCAGAAACTCCAAACGTACTTTTTATTACCACTACCAACAAACGTAAATGGCTGTAAAATGGACCAATGGATGTGAAATTTATGTCAGCCAGCTACCCACGCAATCATCGAGCCACTAACGACCTCTAACCTCTTGCGAGCCTGCAATACACAAAATGTTACGTGCCAATTGGTCCAGCATTGAAAGAGATGCCCTTGAGGGACTTTCCCAACTATTTTACACCTCACTCATTATGAGGCAATAATGACAAGGTGATGAAACAATTGCGCGGGTTATTTGGAGACAGTTGAGATCAATAAATCATCTGCTGGTTCGTGACTTGTGGCAGCAGAGCAAGTGATAGGAGTGTATTTACCAGACATAAAGCATAAAGATAAAGTTTGACAACGGCAGACTATAGCACCAATATTTATTACAGTTACACCATTAAACACGGTTGTTCTTCCTGACTTCAAGAAGCCTGGCATCTCCATTCCTCATGGCTGCAGTCAATCTTTCATGTTTGGGGAGGAATTTATTCCATTTCACAACTGTGGGATATGGCTCAGAACTACTGCACTTTATCTGCAGATGTCTCATCTGTCTTCAAAATTGATCTTGACTTGCAGCCTGTGCGGAGAGGACATACTTTCATTGATTACCTGTCTGAGTGCGGCTGAAATCAATATTATTTGTCAGTGTGCTTTCTGCAATCATATTGTTTGGTTCTGCTCAGCTTTTCATAGACTGAACCAATAATTTATGTAGGATCTTCAAAAGCCTCTGAGTGGAATGGGAGACGGGAGGGAGAGGGACGGAGAAAGAGAAACAATAGCAGTTCTGCTCTAAAATAGAGCCTCGATGGATTGAAGTGCCACAAAGTTTGTTGCAAGGATGCACATTGGAAAACGATGTCTTAGAAGAAGGCAAATACAGATACAGACAAATACCACATGTAGAGTTTATTGTGTCTTTACCTGATTATAGAGTAAAAGCCTCAAAAAGAATAAAAAAAAGTAAGTGGACCCCAAATCCCTTTACTTTAACCAACTTTAGCAGTATTAAGGTGCCATTCGGATCAATTTTTGATCTATTTTCAAAGCATTCCCAGTGTTTTTTTGTTGTTTTAATTATTCTTTTTTTTTTAATTACGCTTGTGCCGTTTTTAGCCAAAATAAAAAAACCTCTTTTGTTTTCTTGTACGTAGAGCGGCAGTTCATTAAAAACTGAGTTGTGAGCAGGACCGTTGGTGTAGATCGAGCCTTTCCCCGATTTCCCATCATTCAACTGTTGACACACTTGCTAGCTTGCAGCTCCTCACAACCCCAACCCAACGTTACTGGTGTAACAAAATTGGAGAGCAATATTTGAACTATCCAGTCGTACAGTTACAAGTAGATATATCCGAATAGAGCGGAGCAGAGAGCTTGTGGAGCAGTTTCTATGTCACAACAACAAGCTTTTTCAAACTACATTTTGAAAGTTCAGTTTTTCTCATCACTGAAGGATTTGTAACTTTAAATTGCAGGTCAATAACTTGAAGTCATCATGGCTAATAGACTGAAGGGTATATGTCAACAATGCTGTTTTTATCTTGTTTTTTTTTTAGTTTAATAAAACCCTTAATCATTGGTCAAATTTTACTTAACGTGAAGTTTTGAAAGGGCATGTCATACTCCAGTTTTCCAAAAGGGTGCAGTGTAGCTTCACGGATGCTTTAAGCTGGCATGTCAGTTGACTGTCGTCCAGATGTTCAGCACACACATGCGCTCACACAGACTGTCCCTCTGAGCGAGACATATAACTGGCACATCATTTTCCTCTTCCCGCTCCACCTGTGAGCCCACCTGTGTGTCCATCTGCAGACGAGAGATGCCAGTTGTTCTGGTTAGGAGCCACTGTGTCTCAAGTACCTGTGCACATCTCACACTAGTGTTAAGACTTCAGTGTGCATTTGGGTTTCAAGCACTCTACAGAGTTCATTATTGAGAAACCAGCTAAACTCATAGCTCTGATTCACTTTATCTGGTGAATTCTGGCAAAGTAATTCAATCTAGAATGAACATTTTTGTGTGTAACTCTCTGTTTTGTAAAACTGGTTAAATTCATCTTTATTTGCAAAACAAAACCTAATGGTTGGTAAGAAGTCCACCAAGACCTTTTTTTTTAAATCATAAAAAGCGGTTAAAAGAGGTGGCAAACAATGACGGTGACAAACAAAGAAGCTTCAGTTGTAATAAAAAAAGCTTTTCAGACTCCTTGGAGCTGAGTGTAGAATGAGCATTTATCCCAGATGACCACCAGGGAAATAAAAGCTCATGGCCGTCTCTTGTGTTGAGGCTAGAATCTTTGTCCTTAACCTGAGTTTTTACCGCGTAACTGGAGTGACCTCGTATCTGGTGTTGCCACGGCTTGTCTGACAGGAATATGTCCATCCTCGTTTGGTAACAAATGAACCCAACTCTCCTGAGACAGCTTTCGCATCTGTTTAGCCTTTTTTTTACCTGTCTGCTCAGTCCACTCCATCAGGCTCATATTCCTCTGCAGCCTTTATAGATTTCATAACAAGCCTCTGGCCTTTAAGGGACAAACACAACAGTTTGTCTCTTCAGGAAGCACTGATAATAAAATGCAGCTTTTTTGTTCAAGGGTTTGCTATTTATTAAAACAAATATTTGTAATATCATGTTAGTCACACAAAAGATCAATTTGAGCTTCATAAATGAGCTTTTTCCAACAAAGAGCTTACATGATTTTAAGATTATTATTTGATCACTTAAGTCGTTTAAAAATATTTTTGAAACCTTATGTATATTTAAATATTTTTTATGTACCTGGTAATTTTAACATACAATTAAGCACAAAAACTGTAAAAAAGAAAAAGAAAAGAAACTGCAAAGTATTCAAGTGATTTATTCGCTTCTCAAAAATTGACCCTTTTTTTTTGTTTTTACACACATACATCTAACCAGAAAAGTTAACACAGACCAAAGTTAGACTGTTTGCCTTCACTTTGCCATCCTTGCTTATGAGCAGAAATCCCCTCCGGGACATTATTCAACATTAGAATTGAGAAACAGAAGCAGAGATGGATGTAAACTACAGCTTGAGTGAAACGGAAAAGTGCAGGGTGGTAAATCTTGTCTGCCGTTTTGTAGTAAAGCTGTCTTAAGTTTTGGGTTTACTGTAGGATAATGCCTTCCAGTGTGCCATAATTTAGTGAAAGTAATGTGATATAAGACAAAGATGACAGAAAAGCTGGAACTCTCACAACGTGGAAGTAAAGAGTTTGTGTAGGACCACAGACGGGGCCCATCTGTGAAGAGCCGGATGGAGCATAATTGAAACAGTGCATTGTGGCTTCAAGGCTGTTTGATTGATACTATTTTAGAAGCCTCCTGTCCTGTCCGTGCACGTGAGGCTTACCTGGGGAGAAACCAGGGGAGTGGGAAAGGTGCTGGGGTGGCTCATTCGAGTTTTCCAGAATAATTGGTGTCATCCATCAAACACTGCATTTAACAAATGCTAACACAAGCCTGGCCAACGAAAGATTCATATATAAGGCAGCGAACTGGGAAACGTGTGGAGTGTAGAGACTGCTGAGGGTCTATCAATCAGCCGGTCAGCTCCTTTATTTAACAAGCGAGGGCCACAGACCCTGAGGGCCCCACTTCATATTCTGGCTGGTTGGGCATGCAGTCCTGCTCTGTTAAAAAAAAAAAGAGGGAAGGTAGGGATGAGGGGGTGAAGGAAATAGGGGCACAAAGGGATTGAGGTTGGTAGAGGGGGGAGGATGGAGCAGTAGGAGGGTTTGGCCTGTGTTCCTTGGCGCAGCGGTGCGCTTCATCTTCTCAGTGCACGGGCCTGGAACTGTGGCTTGATGGGATTTTTCAGCCCTGTGGCCTCCGGTGTCCCAGCATCCATCTGGAGTGCTGCCGTGTGCTCAGCGGAGAGCCAGACAGTCAGTCACACAGCCGTAAAAGAGCAGCCCACAGGCCAGGCAGCGCCACCGATCTAAAGCTCGCAGCTCTGTTCAGAGGACTGGCCAACACTCAGTGGCACACATTCCTGTCAGAGACACAGGCTGATCCCTAAAAGCCGCCATGTGCTCAATGGAACAGAGGACACGTTCTGAGCGGCAGCCCACATGCAACCAGCAACCCCTTTAAAGCTTGGAATGATCTTCAAGTCCCCTTAATGGCACAGAGACCACCTCCCTCTTACTTCATTTGATCTCTCTTTTTTTTGTAGACTGAAATGGCATTCCACTTCCTTCCTTAGTGTGTGACTCACTTTTTCCTTTTATGCTATGTTCACACAAGCATAAAAGAAACGTTTATTGTGCATTTTTACAAATACACCGGCCTCTGCAACTGATGTTCAAGTGACCCCCTTCAATGAAAAGTCTATGTAAGTGCCCGTAAAGCTGCATTTTGGACTTCTGCGTTCAAAACTCTTGTGTTCAAAGGTCACTATGCAAGATTCGCGAGATTTGCACCGGTGTGACATTTTGCACCACGCCATTTCCAACTGTAAGTGATGGACATGTACTAGTAAACAGTAAAAAACAAAAAAAGAAGAAGCCTCTCCCTGCTTGTCTGGTGTGAACACCATATGCTAAAAGCACATACAGTAACCCGCCTAAAACACGTTCTTGAACATGCAACACATGCAGGGTGTAAATGTAGCTTATGGTGTTCACACTGTTGCTACTCAACACTGACACATGTCCGCCACCTACAGTTGGAAGAAGTCACCCCCAGCCGGGCACAAACCACAAAAAATAATTTCTCTTCCAGGATCAATTTTTCAAATGCTTCTGTGACTTAAAAAGGATGCCACCCAAACATCACAACCAAATCTGATTGGTCCCCGATTGGTCAGGGTTAAATGGGTTTAATCTCCAATGTTCAATGGCTGTGCGTTTTGTATGTAGAGACCGAAAACGGTAGTAGGATATGGATAGCGACATGTGAACGTGAGAGTTTGAACGCGGAAGTCAGAATCACGCATTTACACACATTTACGTAGTTTTTTATTGAAAGTGGTCCCTTAAACGTGTGAACATAGCATGAGAGAGAGCAATAATTCTGTTGCACATTCAGTTTTTCTGAAAAAGCATTCAGAAACTTAGTTCAATGCCACACAGAGCAAACATGCAAAACAACACTGAAATAGTAAATGTAAGCCCAAATAAGCAAAGACAATTATTTTTGCTCCTGGTTATTACATCCAATTTTCTGTGCACTCCAGGGGGAGCGAAAAAAAAAAATAACGAATTGATCCTGTGTGCTCTGTACAGGTGCTGAACATGCATGAGAGCCTGCCTGAAATAACCGATCCAAGTGTGGACAGAAAATGTTTTTGTTTCACCTCAAGGCTGCGCTGCATCATTACCATATCTGTCTCTCTCGACGACAGTAAATTCAGCGAATGCAGCCCTGTGGCGGGCGAGGTGGGCAGACGGCAGACTGTATGAATAAACAGAGTCTGTCTGAGGGCGCGCTGCGGCCCCCACCTGCCCACCATCAATCAATATTACAGCGGCGACTGGCAGCCCGATCGTCCTTTTATAGGTTTATGAAATGATCAAACATCTGCTTATAAGCATTTATATATCTATAGGTATGTGTGGGTCACCCAAACCACATCAAGTCTAACTATGTTTATATTTTATCAACCGCTTGATGACAGATTTCCAGAGAAGCAGAATTATTATTCAAGGTTGAAGTATTGTTTGTTTTTTGTTTGGCCAAGCGAAACCCAGATCACGTTCTGCTATTTTTTTTTTTTTAAGCATTTAAAGCTCAGCCATGCCGAAGGAATTCAGTAGGAAAAGTTGAGAACAGTAACAAGTATGGAAGCTGCTGTGGACAAAGGTTGCAGAAGTCTGGTCCATGGAGGAAAGGAATGGATACTCCGATGGTCCAAGGTTAATGGTGGCTCGGAACAAAATGAATTCAGTGCCACGGGCATGCTGTCAGGTGATTTGACATGAGTGAAGGGGGTCTATCCATCTCCTGTTGGCCCCTCTGACCCTGGCCCTGACCATTCTCTGCAGCTAGGAGGCGCCAGGTGTCGTGGTCTTCTGACTTGCCCAGACCTTCGGTTAGCCTGCGTGATCCCTACTGCTGGAACAGAGTCCCATCACTTTAAATGGCAAAATAAAAATGAAATTGAAAGATTGCGAAGAACGACAAACCTTAGATATTCCAGACAATTCTTACTCCGGGTTTTCCATGTCAAGCACACAATCCAAAACAACTTATTGGTATAAAATTCATCATCTGGAAGCCTAAACTTAATATGATTTTAAATTCACTGATGCTCAGTCAGCCTGAAGACACATTCAAGCAAATTCAGGGGTTCTCTGGGACAAAAACTACTTTGTGAAGAAACAATTTGTGTGCGCTCCCTCCCCGACACTGTTCCTCTTCAGGCAAATTCAACCTGTTTATTTATTTATTTTTTTAAAACCTGACATAAATTCCCTGTCACAAATCCCCAAGGGGCAGGCAGGCTTGAAGGCACAAAAGCAAATATTTCCGTTCCTGATCGCAGCCAATCCCTTTAAACATCCACAGCGGCTAACCACCCTCCTCCCCACAGTTCCTGAACTAACCCCAGCACCCCAAGCCAACCATTTGTCACAAAGTAATTATAGAATTATTGATTCGCAAGCAATTAACACCTTTCCTCTGTTTTTTTTTTCCAGTGTCCTTTGTACCCACATCCGCCCCGTCTTTTAATTTGAACTCCTGGACAAATAGAATAAGAGGCGAGAACGAAGCTGTTGCAGAAACACATTTAATCCTGCTGGCATTTCCTAATTCTCCTCAGATGAATAGGGCGACAGGGACAAAACAGCTTTTCTATTCCTCCCTCTGTTTCCTGTTTCATTGTCTCCCCTCGTCTTCCAACAGGCAGGAATCTCTTCAGAGTAATACCTAACACCACTCAAGCTGAGACGAATACATTTGCCATTAAACCTGATTGTAGACAGAAACATGCTTGCAACATTTTCCTTGCTCCTGGTGTGATAAAAACGTCACTGCTGCTGAAAACCACCAAGCTGGAACAGTCTGTTCTTTTCCTGTTTGATACTTTTTTTTAAACCTTCCTCCTGTCCAGTTTTACAGCTGCTGCAGGTGGAAGGGGTCCAGATGGACATGGAAGACTAAAAGTGTTAGAGCCTCCGGCTGGCAGGTGTCTAAGTCAGGTTGGATGTCATGGAACATCACTGCTGCAACATATGGATTGGGACAGAGGAATCCATTCACCTTCTGGTAAGTTTCATGCATCTTTTCTCTCCTTTTAATAGGCTCCTGCCACTTGTAAATCTCCTTTTCCCCTCCTGTATAAAATGGTGTCATTTCAAAGAGGTTTAGTTGTTTTTCAAAGGTATTTTCAACTGCAACCATTGTCTTTAGTTTTAATAAAAAAAAAAAAAAAGAAAAAGAAAATTAAAAAACGTGTTTCCGTGTGACATAGTCTGTGGGAGTTTCTGGAGGAGACCTAAACTGGGTCACATCTCTGATTTTAGTGCGCCACCACAAAGTAAAAGCACCAATAAATATTAATGAGACTCTATGGCAGGAAAAGCGACAAAATATCTTATTGGGAGCTTGGCAGTGAAAAAAAGCCCACCTGTCTTTTGAGATTTCCTTATTTTTCTCAGTTTTTTTTCCAAATAGTTGGCTGGGGATCAGCATGCATGTGTGTACAGTGGTAGTTGTGGAGGTTGTGAAGTTAGATCTAGATTGCAAATCATCATGATGGAGCAAAGCTTAGTTACAAACCTTAAAACAATTCATCAAGAATATGGTTGTGGGACTGAACTGCAGGTAACACAACTGCGTTTGAAATAATTACCTGAGGTCACGTCGAACTGACCGAGTGACATCGTCTATTTGGCTCCAACCAAATAAAGTCAATTCAGTTACCAATTTTTTGCAAAATGAACATGTTGGAGGAGACGATGACAGTGAGTAGTGAGTGAGCTTGTTGGAGTCCATCCCTTGAAGGTACAGGGGTGCCACCCCACCCCTTCAGTGGTACCGTGGCGAGGTACAGTGGTCCCTTGTGGTTCATCTTTTGCTGTCTTGCTGTCAAGCTGTTTTAACGTGTCACCTGTACAGAATACCTTCAGTTTTACCTAATTTACATAAGTCTTTAAATGCGATCAGATCTTTGTATTCATTCTAATTCTGGGCTTATTTTTCTGCAAAGGTTTGAACTTTGAGAGTTTAAAGAGAAAACAGTGTAAAAAATGTTCACGTCTGTCTTAGAAAAGTCTGTCAAGTGTAGTGAGGAGTTTTATAGCCTTAAAACATCTGTAATCCTGCGTCACAGATTTCCCCAAAAGCTAATTATTTTTACAACATAACCCCGCGATAAACGAGGTAACACTCCACGAAATCTGTCAATCGAACGTTTTGAACTTTCAGCATGAAACCACATGCTTTTGTTGAGGCATCTGATTGGTCCGTTTTTAACTTTAGTAACTTGCACTACAGATAAAGAAAATAATTTAAAAAATGGATTATCAGGAACATGTTAAAGAAGGTAGAAGAGTAAGAATGGTTCTTCTGACAAATAGAATGAGTATTCACTGTTTATTCTTCAGTAGATGTCTATGGGATTTTGGCTTCTTACTTGGAACACAAAGGGGGAGGGGCCACTCAGTCCAGTTTTCATTTTTTCATGGTTTAGATATAAGTTGCGCTTGGAACTTCTTCAAGAATAGCATTTGCATATTCTGATTAATTTCTTGTTGGTAGCAAGGCTGGATCACAGAGCTCAAGCATTTGTAAATATGGCACCAAAATGGTGAAGCACTTTGTCCACTGCTCACCCATCTGCCCCCTCATTAGCTGTTTCTTCAACCTCGCCCAGAAATATTTTTGAGTCCTTGAGCAAAAACATTGACCCCAGGAAAATGTTTTTTATGAGTGTGAGTTTGATAGGAATAAAAACCCTAAATAGCGAAAGAAAAAAATCCCAAGAATTAAAAAATATATATTATTCGTTATTTGTATCAAATAATGAACCTAACAATCATTCCTTTCATCTTCTGCTGATTAGGGTTAGAGAACTTTTATAAACTTTCAGTTTCATGAGAATAAGCCGGGGACATATTATACAGAAAGTGTGTGCCAAGTGTTTACAGCCAAACATCTGCCCTTCAACTGTAACTTTGTTAAACTGGATTTAACGGTGAGTTGCAAAATTCAGATCACGTTTTTCCTTTGTGGTGTGAAGGTTAGCGCTGTCATCTCACGTCAGGAAAGTTCAGGTGCAAATCCTTGTTGAGGCCTTTATTTTTGCTTGGAACTTCTCTCTACGTTCTACACAGGACAAGTTCTCCATGCTTGCATGTTCTTGTTGTGCACAACACTTGGCTAGGTTTAATTGGAAGTTCTAAACTGTGTTGAGATGAACTAGTGTTGTAAAAGATCTCTAATAAGCCTCGACTGGGAAGGAGCGAGTAGAAAGGCTGAATGGATAGAATGATGATGTTATTTATGTGGCTCTGCAAAGCAGCACCAAACACTAGATGGCAGTAAGTGTTCTTTAAATAAACCTTACTTCAAGCTCAATGTGAATTCTCTTTTCTTTGACAATATTTCCGCTGGACTCATTGATTTGAACTATTAACCAATCAGAGATAACTTGGTCCGGAGCTTTGCCTTGGTTCTAAAAGGAGTAGCTGCTCCGCCACATCACAGCAGAAGCGGAGGAGGCATGCGGTACTCTATTGATTTGAAGCAGGGTCATACATTTAGCATGGTGCTAAATCTGGTGCTGTAGTTGCTGCCTTAATAATCCGTAGAAGTGTTAAATATTAGTTTGGTGTACTTCAAACATGCCATGATTCTTTAACCATATCAGCTATTGCTAGCCTGTAGTCTTTGTGGCAACCAGATAGCAAAAGCGATGTTGTTCAGTTACTTGTGATTCTAAAGGATGTCAACAGTTTGATGTCACTGTGACTGTCTTTAAATCTTTTCAAGCAAAGTATTCAGCTCTTCATGACGGTTCTGACCAGAGATGATCCAGCTCTGGGCGCTAGCATCAATGCTGATGAGTCTACTGTGCACAAGGATGAAAGCTGTTCACTGATTAGTAAAGTTGAATAAAGGTGTCATACATCCTCTATTAGAATTAAGTAATGTGGCAGCCGTGCTAAAGTGTTTTGTGAAGATCATATGCTGTTGAAGCAACAAGTTGGGTAGGAGGAGGTGTTTTGAGAGAAACTAGGGAATGGTGTGAATTTTAGGGGAGGCATTGGTGCATCGGAGGGGGACTTGTTGGCAGAATCGGAGAACTGTGAAGCTGATCCTGTTCCCAGTTGGGTCAGAACCTTTGAGCACAAGGTGGACACCTCTCATTGGCCCTCAGTCCCACCTGTACACCTGCCTTCCAGGCTCTCATTTTACACATGATTAGCTTGCCACCTGTCCTCCGGCTGGCCCTTGACCTCCAGATCACTTAAGTTATGACACCATTTAGCAGTAGACGATTTTTCGATGATTTTCCCCCCTAAAAATGTTGGTGATGCCTTTGCTTGACCGAATTTCCACAGAAGAGCTTCTATAACTTTGTGAATAAATAACCTGTTACAGGCATTTTTCTTGTTCAGCTTCTATTGCCTTTCAGAAAAGTCAGCTAGAGCATGATTCATTAGTTTTACATGTTGATACATAAAGTGACCGTTCTAAAAAAAAAAAAAAAGCGACTGTATTTCAGGTGATTAATCTTATGGGACTGTAGTTCCTCCTTAAAACAGCAGAAGGCACTGTTTACTACAGAATACTATTTTGAAGATCCTACATCAGTCCAGTGGCCAATTACAAATCTCATGCTCCCTGCACATTTGATACTAAAGAACAGGTTGATTACATTTTAGGAAAAATCTGTGCTCTTTTAATCCAAAGATTTCAAAGTTAGAATATTTATTATATCAGCTTTGGCTGCCATACAACATGAAAAATGTAACTTCTCAAGACACAGTAAAAAAAATATGACGAGACAATGAACATATATATGAACCTATATTTTAATATTCAAACTAATTCTTGTATTTAAATCCATTTTGTTTTTACATTTACAAACTCCAAGTTGGAATTTGTTTGATGCAAAAAGTAGCAGATTTGATCCGTCTTCATTGATCACATTTCTCCTTGTTTAAAGCTGTTGTTTGATAGACGGTGGCACAGTGCGACTCACCTTGTTATCCCTGTGTAATTCATCTCGCCGGTAATACATTTATGCTCCGTCAGAGCAAAGGATTGGCCGTGACCTGTGTTGCCCTTGTCTCAGATGTCTCAGATCTTTACACGGCGTAGACGTAAAGAGAAGTGGACTTTGTGGAGAAATAAAAAAGATACACTTCCACTTCAAATCCTGATCGGTCAATTGAAAAAAACTCCCAACTCCATAGATCATTCATGCTTTTTGAATTAATCACATATTGTACAACTCCAATGCTTGAATTTTGAAAGCTGGATATTATAAATACTGGTAATTATGCGAAATAATGCAGCAGAGCGGTAAAGCTGTTCAACCTGAGAGACAATACAATGCAGTTTCTGGGTCAGCTGATAATCAGATTTCTTGAGGCTTAAAGTAGATTCTCTGTACTCTGAGGCGCGGCGCGGATTCTCCCATCAGACTGTTCAATACAGATCCAGACTTAATTGAGCACAGGTGGGAGTTTGGCGGCAGAGAGAAAAAGAAAGAAAGAGAGGAGGTGGAGGGTGTGAGACCGAGCAAAGTTTTTCAAATCTTTGTCCCTCCTCAATTTCCATGCCTAATGAAGCTGAGCCGGAGTTAATAGTGGGTGTAATGACTTCTGACTGACTGGGCTGTAGGCTGCCGGGACGAGAGAGGGCTCAGAGTGGGTAGTTATGGAGTAAGGTGGGCAGTGGCATGCATAAAGCTAACTCTGGACGGTGGAGGAAAAGAAGCTGGGTGCACTGCCGTAACCTAAAACGAGTTAAGGGACACACAGTCTGTAGATGTGCTAAACAATGCTAAACATCGTTTTACAGAACGGTATTTAATGAGTATTTTTGTGGGACCTACATGTTACCCATGATATACTTATGTTGTGCCTATGAGGGACCAAAACTGTGTATTTACGAGGGACTTATGTTGTACCTAAGCGGTACTCGCATGGTAACTACTGGGTATTTATGAGGTACTTATATGGTGAGTTAATATGTCTCTCGGTGGTTAGTATTTATGTGTTACTTAAGTGGTACATTATTATGTGTTTCATGGTACTTACCATATGTAAGAAGCAGAGATAGGACTAAGTCAATGTTTTGCAAATCACAGGTAACTCTGAAGTCTTTGTCCTCAAGTCTGAGTCAAGTCCCAAGTTAAAAGCAGTCAAGTCCTAAATCGAGTCACAAGTCCTACCGCTGAATGTTTCAAGTCTTTTCAAATAATTTAAACAACAGAGCAATATTATTTACAGCCCATGTGTGATTTTAGGAACTGTATTTTGTCACAATTTCACAAGGACATTTAGTAAATTGCCTCTGAGCTCATACACCTCCACTTCAAAAATCCAAAAGGATATCTCTATAAGAAAAACTCATATTTACAATTATGGTAACCCGGAGATGGGAACCAGTAGGGGAACCAGGGGAAAGTCTTGATGTTAAATCCCCTCACATCATACCAGTTTGTGGCTAGTGAATCACTGACTCTTTCAGAAACGAATTTACAAAAAAATGAACCGAGATATATTTACCAACTAATGATTGTCTTTCATATCTCATATCAGCATCTTTTTTTAAAAACATAGCAGATACATATTAGACAGAGGAACAATGTTAAATGTATATCAGGTCAGCATGACTCCAAAAACAAAAAAAAAAAGATGAATACAATATTTAGTTGAATGTTTAAAGTTTCTGTTGTGAATATTATTTGTGTCTGTTTTAAGTCCTACTTTTCTTTTTCTTTAACACAGAATTCTTCTTTCCCATAATTTTTATTTTCTGAAATGTTTAAATGTATAAAGTGTTAGCTCAGAAGTACAATTTGTGTGCACAAAGCACATCAACAGTAAGATAAGCAAAATTGTAAATACTTTATGTCTGCAGGATTTCTCCAAGAAAACAAAAATGCTAATAAACAGCCATAAGAAACAAAAATTGTGTTTCTGCACTTTAGATGGTTTGGCTGAATACTCTAATCTGATTGGCTGCTGGGTGTTCCAGAAGAAGTTGTGGACACAATGTTACACACGTTCAGGCTTCTTCAAAACAAATGTTTTCTTCATGATGTGGACAAAAACAAGTGGTAAAAGGTGAGCTTCCTCTCTGAACGGATGCTTTATTGAACCTTTATTTAACCATGCCCACACAACAGATACATGTAACGCTTATGCTAACTGACTTTCCCATTCATTTAACTCCAGCTAGCGGTTAGTCGATAAGCTAGTGTCAGTTTTCATAGAACTTGTAGCTTCAAGAGTCAGATAAAGTTGGTCGTTCTTGGGTTTCTGACAGTAATTCTTTTATTCATTTTTTGTTGGTAACTTTTATACCTGGATCTAATAACCCAGGCAAACAAAATTTTCTTTATGTATATCCTCCATCATGAGAAAAATTCCACGAGAACAAGTTAAACACCCAAAACAGGATTTTCATTGAAGTGGATTTTTAAACACTCACAAGTAAAGAAATGTGGACATTACAACCCAACTGAAGGAACCACATTTCCACAAACGAATTCTTTCTTTTGCATCTTTAAGCTGGGGTGTTTTTCTGCTTTTTTGGTGCATCACACACAGAATTGAAGCTGGCTCTGTCACCTGCTCTGGTCACAGTTTGCCAAGACTTCAGATGTCCATAAGATACACACACACACTTCTTACCCAGATGGTCACAGATGTAGCTGCGACCAGTCCCTCTCCACCAGGTGTTGCTTTATCGGTGTGTTACTTTGAACCTGGGGCCATCTGCCACACTTAGTGGGGGAAAAAAATCAGATCTACTCACTGATATGTTTTTTTTAAGAGATACTTCTAGTAAACATATGTCATCTTGTGATGCATTTATACTAAAACGTGTATCTTCTTGTGGATAACTATTGTGCGAGCTAAAAACAGAACCAATCACTTTTCACAAATGTAAAATCCCTCCTACATTTAAAAAATATAGCTTTGAATAAATGTTGTCTTTAAAGTCTACCCTCAACCCCAATATCAGACCAGTTTTCAAAATACTAAAAACTTAGAGCTGCATTTCAGAATCAAGAAGAATGTTAAATATTAATGAATATTTGTGTATGAAAGAAAAATAACTGCAGTAGTGCGGCCTATTGAAGGCCTCTTCTTCAAAAGGAGGGAAGAGTGGAGTGTTTTATGGTGGACATAAAACGTAGTTGCAGCTTTTGTTGATTATTCATCATTAAAGATTCAAGATAGCTCTAAGTTCTCTTACGCCATGTTATAAGATTAGGTCTTTCATAGCCATAACAGTATAATCATAATTAATCACACTTTCCAGTATCGCATTAATGTTGTTTACTTGCAAACCTGAACCCAGGACCCGAGTCACTGGCAGTGAATTGTAATAGCATTGTTTGGGCTCAGTGATCTGTCATCCCACCAACAGGTAATATGATAGTGGAAGAAACAGGATGTGCAATTAGATTTGTGCTGAACAGTGGGGCGTGTTTAACTCCATCGCATGCTTGAATTTTTAATCACAGTTGTTCTTTTTCGGAGCACACCTGCCTTGACACAGCGCCCGGAGCCTGCGAAAGAGCAAAAGGTCGACCCCTAAAAGTGATCAAGAGATGGAAATGCTCATCACTGCTTCATGCATATTTAGACCTCATTTAATTACATGTAATGAGGAGTGCCTTTGAAGTGCACAGTGCCTTTTATCAAGAACTAAGGTGAATTTCTTTTTTTTCCCCTCTTTTGGTCTGCTAGATATATTTTCAAAATCTTTATGCTAATTTGATATTTGAGATGTAAAGGCTGATCAAGTTCTTTGCACAATAAAACTGATAACATTTGTTGATGTTTAATAAATCATGTTAAGCTTTTTTTCTACTTATGGCCTTAAAAATATTACAATCATTTTGTCAATCAAAGTTTTCCTGTGCATAAAAACTTAATGGTAACCCACGAAATAATTAAAAGAGAGTACTAACCTTTTTTTGTTTTGGTGACAAACAAAGAACAGGAATGGGTCCCCAAGAGTTTTCTTGGTGTTTATGTCTATATATATATACATATATTCATATATATATTTAAATATATATACATATATTTATATATATATTTAGAGAAAAATTAGAGGGGATGTGCAGCACAGTGCATTAACAAGCTATAAGGAGTTTCTATGAAGACAGCAGTGTAAGCTTTAGCTTTACAGCTGTGATCTTTGACCTCTCAAACAACATCGCATCAAGAACTGCCATTTATCAATTACACACATGGGCTTTAAAATGGTGTGGGAAACTTTTTGTTGAACACAATTTACGAATGTCTTTGCAGTACAAGAAGTCTTATGCTAACCTTGTCCAGGAGTGGCATTGATTTGTGTGGGCTAAGAGGCATCTGGGAATAACCGTTTCACAGCAGAAACTTCCATCGTGGGCAGACAAATCAGTAACCATTCTGAGAGAGGTCTTCCAATGCTAGAGGCTTCTCAGCAACAATTTTAAAAGCAAGATTGTGTGTCAGAGCACATTGTTATACCCTGTTCTCATTGAATGGATTCAACTTTGGGTCCTCCGCCCCTGTTTTGTTATGCAGCATATTCGCTGCTGGACTCTGGTCCAAAAATGTTTTCAGAAACCCGACACTAAAGTAGGAGTGTTACATTATTTCTATGTAAAAGGTAAGATAAGAGGAGATACTGTTCAAAGTTTCCAGCCTCATCACATAGAAGCATTGATTTTATATATGCAATGCATGGAAGACACAGATGATGATGAGTGGTCAGCTTTGTTTATCTTGAAGAGCTTTACAAAAGCATCAATAAGCACATCTCCACATCTGGGTTCATGAGATCATTCAGAGACTCTCCCAGTATGGTGGGGTTCACCATCAACTGCAGGAGCTACGTCTGAATGATGGCACTTTCAGCAGTACTTCCCTCTCTCTGTGACCCAGTTTAATGACTTGCTGTCTCTCATTAGTCTATTAAGGGACAAATAAAATAAAATTAGAGAGACTTTTTATTATTGTCTCAATACGAATAATAAAAATATCTTAATGTTCAGGAGGAAAATGATCAGATTCCTCCATGTTTGTAATGGATGCTGGACCACCATGCTGACGCTCAAATTGCACCGCAGGACCTCTGATCACCTTCTGGACATTGGCTTACCATTATTACTGGGCATCCTTTTCCAAATTAATTGCATTTGGTGTGAACACAGCTTCAAAATGCCCATTTTTTGTTTCCCTACACTCCTGCACGGTCCTCGAGGCCCACCGAGAAGAATCTTTCATGTGTTCCAATAACTCGGTTGAAAAACAGGAAGCCGACTCTGGAGCGACATCCCTCTGTCTCTGTGCCAGATTGACTAAGTAGAGTGTTTTTAAACTCAAGTTAAGACGTTTTTATTTAAAAGAGCATTTCGCTGACCCTTTTTATCTTTTACTCGTGTTCACTTGTGTTTACTTGTGCGCCTGAGCATGTTTTATTTGGGTTTTACCTGCTGTAGGCATCCAGTGCCATTTTGTATGGTTTTTCTGATATTATCTTATTTTAACATTGTGAAGCACTTTGTGAGTCATTCTCTGAGAAAAGTGCTCTATAAATAACGATTTAGCTGAGCTTACTCAGTGCAACTCAACAGCTTTCCAAAAATGTGATTAAGCCTTCCAATCAGAAACACTCTTACAAATGTATACATTTGAACAATAATCAGATGAAAGCAGCAGATTTAAAAACATCCGCTCCCTCCAGAGTTGAAATAAAAAGTAAATAAAGCAGATTGTAAATGCTTTTCTGTTTTGGAATACAACCAGAACACAAAAGTCAACAGGAAATTGCTTATACTCTACTTCCTGAATAAACGCAGGCCATCTCATGTATGCAGTGGGATGCTGGTAATCTTTCATCAGTCTGTGGTTCTGTGGTCTGCTGGGGCAGCAGCTCCAGCAAAAGAGACGTTTTACAGATAAGCAGGCTTATCCTCGAGGCTGGACAGGTCATATGCCGAGAGATGGAGAAACTTCAGCCACGAAGAGACAGACAGACCGCAGAGAAACTGTTCACCATCATGGACAGTCCATCGCATCCTCTGTATCAGATTGTAGAGAGGCAGTGGGGCTCTTTCTCCAGCAGACCCATCCAATGCTGCTGCCACAGTAAACGCCAAAGGAGTTAATTCATACTGTTCTCTTCACGCCTCTAAAACCAGTCACCACACAGCAAAAGATAAAACATGCCATCCCCCATCACCGTCGCATCTGGATTGACTTTAATAAAAAAAAAAAAAAAAAAAAGGTTTTATTATCAAATGTACTAAACACTGTCAACTTTATTTAAAGGGCCTATATCTTGCTATTCTTAACCTTGATACTGGGGGTTAAGTGGAGGGATATCACTACAGCTCCCCCTCAAAAAACAAGGTTGGACGCCCTACATTTAGAGCATTAGGGAGGAGTCGTAGGGATAGGGAAGCAATTCGGCCCACATCCGAACTTTTGCAAAGATGGATGTGTATATAAAATAAAAGCGTTTTGCCAATCATCATTAGATCCGTCGAGAAAGTGGGTGTTTGTGTTACCCTGGGGGCGGAGCTGGCAGCGCAGACCCCTCCTGGAAGGGCTGTTCCTCGTTTTCACATGTATGAATGTGAGAACCTGCTAGTTTTTGTGGACTGGGATGGGCTCCTGCTAAGAACGCAGGTTTCTAGAGGAATGCTCAGAAATGCGTGAATGGATCAAAATACCGCTTTGAGGTTGTTTATAGTGAGGAATGAACATTGCAATACACTTAAAAGCTCAAAAAGTGGATTTTGCCTAATATAGACACGTTAGAAATAGATTTTTGACTGCCTGTCTCCCTGTGTTTCTTTCTTTCTTTCTATTTCTATCTTTCTTCCGTAATATGGTAAGTGGCGTACTGTATACTTGCATAGTACTTTTCTACCTTCCTATGTAGTATCTTATCTCCATCAAGTACATTAGTAAATGTAAAATGTTAGGGTTTTACGTTAATGTACATGTCACTGAACTCCAACTCTGAAAGAGACTTGTCTTTTTGAAGATGCATGAATAGTAGTGCAAGTGCAGTAAATAGGTTGTGACGACTCAAAAATTCAAAATGTTCTTTTTATCTTTGTTTTTTTTAAAAAAACTTTGAGTAAAACTGAAGTATTTATCAAAGAAAGCTGTCAAAATAGAAGAAAGTCATGTAATAGCTGCCATCTTGGACTACAGTTCTTCCCTGCAGATATGTGGAAACATTATGTGACATATATTAGACATATAGTCAAAGACACTCAAAGTTTCAGTTACTGACTTGAACTCCACGCTTTACATTCGTAGCATAAATGTTTGTGTTTGAAGGTGCTGCTAAAGAAAATAAATGTTTTTTTTTAATTACAGCATAATTCTTTATCCTTGGTTTTCTGTTTTCTGATCTTAAGAAAGTAAAAACCTAAGCAGTCATAGTTGTAGAGACTAGAATTCTTTTCTTAAAACTAGAATTCCTGGTTACACCTCTTTCACTCACACCATTTTTAGCTTCTTAAAGAAACTGTTTCAACTTCAACTTTTTGGGGCCTGTTTTTGCAGTGTTGCATCAACATCTCCTATGCTGTTTTCCCTTTGAGGGTGCGTCTTTCCAAGCAGTATGCCCCATCGTGTTTTGCCTTTCCTCTCTCATAAAAGCCAGCAACAGCATCTGCCCACAGACAGTTGTTTTTCCCCGTAGCGCTGCGGGTTGCAGCGCTCTCATCAATCTGAATTGTCAAAGCGTTCTGTGCTGAGAAAAATGTAGGGAATCTTTAAATCCAATTAAATCTAAACGGAGCATCTGGACTTCAATACAGCAACAAGAGAAACAATAAAAGTCACGAGTCAAAACATGGGCTCATCTGGTTTTTGAACAAAATATCTATGTTCTCTTTTGAAGACCCACCTTTGACAGACAATCAACACTGAAAAAGCATTTTTCAAAACGATCAAAACATTTTTATGGTCAAAACCTTGAAAGTTTTATGGTTAGTAAGATTCTTTTTGTAACAAGTCTGCACTTGATCAAAAAGAACCGGATTATGACGGCTATGCAAAAATATCAAATGAGAAACTCAATAGGGATGGGATTAAATACATTTGCTTCTTACAACTCCTTTTTAGGCAATAAATCTGACTCTGTTCTACTTCAATCACTATATTTAATTAATCTAATGTCCTAAGTTTTACATTATTGCAAATGAGTGATTATAGTATCTGTGATTATAGCATATATCTTTGTTTTTTTTAATCAATGCATTTTTTAATTTCTGGAGTGAGTTTGATGTATCTGTGTGATTTTGTTTGTTGTGTTGTCTACAATTAATGCTTGAAATAAACTCATAAATCAAATCAAATCAAACAAAATCATTTTAAGTAAGTTTAGGTCAGATTCTGTATCCTGTGAAAATCTAATTACCGTGCTGTTATTCTTCTTGTATGAACACCAACAACATCCTTTTATTCAAAGCTTAGAGTTGGCAGATGTTCATGGTAAAACTTTTCAGGAGCTGGGGGAAGTCTGGGTCTGCCATGATCAAAGATAGAGAAATCTTGAGAAAAATGTGTTGAATATGGATATAATTCATCTGGCATTTAATGTGTCAAGACACATAAAAAAAAGCTTTTTTTCTCCTCCGTCCATCTGTCTTTTTAGCTTTCTTTTTCTCACCGTCTTTCATCTCCTACCTGGTTCCACTGTTAGAAATTATCCTTAATCTAGCCTGCTCGCCACCTGTCTCTGTCTTCCATTGCAGCTGTCCACATGTCCACGCTCCAGCCCCGCTTTTCTCCGAGCCCCCACCCCGCGCTCCCATCCTCCGTCATGTGGAGATGAATGGTGCCCTGTCACTCGCCAGCCTCTTCAGAGGGCCGCTGCTCCATATGAGGAAAGTGCCAGTCATTAACGGGAGGGGGAGGAGGGAGCGCGGCAGGATGAAAAATGAGTTCATTTATGGGCAAGTCCTGTGAGCCACGTAACGTCAGCAGCAGCAACCCTCCCCATAACCTCCTCTTCTCCCCTCGTCCTCCTATCATTTTCCATGGGTGACCAGCGGGTGTGTGTGTGTGAGGGGTTGGGGTGAGGAGAAAGGAGTTAGAGATGCTGTGGAGTTACTCAGCAGATTTTTACCCCTGTAAAAAAACGAGACAGTTAAAGGAAGCCACTGCCTGTGAAGAGAATAAGATTAAGGGGGAGTGAGCTGGAGTGGGAAGAGTCCGAGCTGAGAAGAAATGAGGGGAAGCATGAGCACTGGGGAATTAAATGAAAACTCATTATTCAGATTAGCAGGGCCAGGAGGAATTTTATCCTGAGATTAACTCCTCTCAACAAAGTGTTTCAGGAAACCTAAGATGCTAGGTGACGTCTCCTTAATTGATAGTAAAGGTATTGGTCACTTGGTGGAATAATTCAGTGTATTCAGAGATTAATTAATGCTCATAACTTTTTAATGGTTTTTTTCATGTAAAAGTTTCCAGAGAAACCCAGAAATTGTCATGGCTCCAACAAAGCCAGAAGTCCTCGACCGAATTTCAATCAAAGTTCATGCTCCTCCCCTAGAAAAAGACTGTAATCGTGTTCTAGTATAGAAATTTCCGCTTCTGGCTAATGATGTGTTTAATTTGATTTGTTTGGGCGCCATCTTTTCTGCAACCAGGTCTCCCTCAAAATTGTTAAGGCCACATGTACCCATACGGGGCGGACCCGAGAGGGTTGTAGTTGTAGTTGTGTGTATATATATATATGTATATATACATATATATATATATTTGAACTGATAAAATAAAAAAATACATTCATGTAACTATATGTATATGAAAATTCATTAACTTTAACAATGGACGACAACATTCAGAGTTCAAAAAGGGCTTTGAATGACGTTTACCAACTTATGAAGTTCAATCCCTTTTTTTCAATTTAGTCCAAACTTATATTTATACAAACACTACAATGTAGCTTGAAAGATATTCACATTATTGTTAAACTGACCAGCATGGACGTTATTGGGTATTGAAGGAGAGGCATCAAATAAGCTTTATACATAAACTTCTGCCTATTCATTCACTAAACCTGCTTTGTCCCTTTTTGGGGTCACAGAGCCTAACCCAGCCACTTGTGGGCAAAGAGAGGGTTCAAGGTCACAATCCCACACCCATGCACAATTTAGAGTAACCAATTAACCTGGGAAGTATGTTTTTAGATGGTGGGAGGAGGCCAGAGTCCCTGGAGAAAGCCCACGTATGCATGGGGAGAACATGCAAACTCCACACAGAAAGGCCCCCCATTGGTGTTGCTGTTTCAGGTCCCCCAGCTGGGACCTGAACCAGGGGCCTTCCTGCTGTGAGGCAAGAGAGCGAACCACTGCGCCATTATGCAGCCCAGCTTCTACCTATTCCCCCTATTAGATAGTCCAAAACAACATCTGCACGATTAACTCTGACAGTCAAGAAAATGTGTAACTTGATAATGTACTTACAGAAAAATGAAAAATTGTATCAGTATAAAAACTATCTGCATTAGGATACATCCTGATTGACTTAAAGCATGGTAATGTTCTTGCTTTCTTTCCGTTTTCCTTTCTTTCTTTCTGGAGCAGGAGTAGGACTGAACTGTGTCTGACCCTTTACTTTGAACCACTGGGGAGGAAAGCACATAAAGAGAATTTCTCAGTTGGGATTCATAAAGTGTAACATCATTATTTTTGTCGATGTTTGGCCTTTATTGCACATTCCCCCATCATACCTGAGTCCCTCTGCTTAATGGAATAGAAGTAAAAGTGGTCCAACATATTTGTTTGATATAATTCTACTCTTAATCCAAAATCCTTTTTTCTGTCATTGTGGTTGGATTTAGAAAGGAGCGGTGCAAATGAGACGCGTGCAGTTGTCCTTTATTTATTATAGCTTTTACTCGGACATATTCCTTCAAATCTGCAGAACCTTCTCCTGGAAATTCTCGTCATTTCTGCAGAATTTTTCTGAGATTTGGATGACAAGTCAGCTTGACACTTCTCATAAAAAGGTGCCAAATGTTTATCCATGTAAAATCCAGGATCTGAAATGAGTTTCAGTCTTTTTATGAGTCCTATTAATATTTTATCTGCTTTCTTGCCACATTATGCAGACAGCATGGAAACGAGTCAAAACGAAGAGAAGAAAAATGACGAGGAGTTTCGGTGGAGCAACTGAGGTGGGAGAACATTGCAGGTGTTGCGTGCCTTATGTGCGGTGCTGTTCCTCTGTAATTCAATTTCATACATCATAAATGCTACTTTGACACTCACTCAGGCATGTTGTGGCTTGAAAACAGAAACCATAAATTAAATCGGAGGAAATTTCCTATTTTTTTTCCTGACAAACTTCTTTTGGATTTACTTTGCTTGGATGAAGAAACAGTGCTGGAGAGCTGATTAATAATGCTCTGTAATTGCTGAACCCAGCTACGGTAATAAGCATTAGTTATTGGTTGTGCACTATGCGATGCTAGGTCTAAAATATTGATTATTCAAAATTTTATGATCTTTTGTTGGAAAATGCAATATTGAGTTATAAATTCCACTAATCGGTTATTTTTTCCCAAGCAATTTATCGCATATTTTAGGGAAAAAGAACAGCTTTCCTGTTCTTTTCTGTTCTTGATTTTATCAATCTTTGTTCAGTTTAAATTACAAGCTATTTGAAAACAGTTTTATACCAAAAACATGTTTTTGAATTGAAAGTTGACAAACAATTAAGCCATTTTGAACCTGACATTAAATGGGATCATGAAACTGCATTCAAACTGCAAGTCATGCTGAGATAAGAAACATTAACCATTCAATTTAAATTTAAAATGAGAAGTGCAGAAAATACCATACTCCATACAATTTAAAAATAATTTGCTCATCTACAAATAAATTCTTCTTCAAGTTCATCTTCGTCTTTGTCTTCCAGTTTCTCTCTTTAGAGGCCCCATAGCAAATCTTTTGCTTTCATCAAAAGCCTTAGTCACATGCACATGCTCAGGGGTTGACCCGTATGGGTGCTGAGGGTTTTTGTGTTGTCCAGGTCCGTGAAGGGTCGTAGACAGGTACGGCCACATCTTAAATATAGTGCAGGTGGCCTTACAGTTTCCTTGTAGCTTGTGCAGCCACCTTAAGGGACGTCATGGAACGAAGCATTGTTGTGTATTGTGAAGTATTTGTAAGGATAATGAAAGTTGCACACACTTATGATGGTGTGATACTCACGTTTGGTAAACCTTGAGCTACACTCTAGTCATCAGTGAGGTGTGCACACTGTATGTCCACACAAACTATCCTCTGATTGTCTCATTTTGTAATTTCTAACAGTTAGGTTGCAATCAGGGAGCATGTAACAGGCGTGCACTTGAACAACCCATTGGGACCCTTATGCAGTGTGGAGGTTTTAGGGGGGTTGAAAAATATGAAAAATTCCTACAACATGCCTGCGTCTCACCCACATCACCCTAACCATACGTGCTTTATAAGTCTTTGGTAGAACCTGTAGTCACTAGCATGCCTGTAGAATAAAATGAGCGTAAACATTGTCACCCTACGGGTTTACCAAAAGGTCCACAAATTTGAGATCTCCTGCAAGGTATTTGAGTGCTCTGTACTGCTTATTTTTCGCTCACAAAGCCCATAGCTACTCGTATCTATTCGTAAGGGCAGTTGTGACTAAGACCTTACATTTCTACGTACTTCTTTCTTGCTGAAATATCATCCTTCCCTGCATCCAAGAATTCCCCCTTTGTCGTCCTCTAACCCTATCTATCCTTTTCACTACCAAAGAGAACTTCAACATCCTTAGCTCTGCCTAATGCCTTCTTCTCAGAGCCCCAGTGTCTAAAACGCACAGAGTGGTTAACCTCACCGCCGTTTTGAACACCTTTTCTCTACACCTGCACTAAAAAGTTGACACAAAATCTAAAATCAACTCAGTTTGTCTGCAATTTTTCTTCCCTCTTGAGCTCTTCACCCTACATTCATACCACTATGCATTGACTATAATGTTAAATGCATCACAGATATTTAGATGATCACCTTTGCATTCAGAGTATATTTTTGCCATTCACAAGCTGATGCTCCTTCTCTGCAGGGACGGCTAACCTTTATGAGTGAATTCCCCCCCCGGGCTTTGCTATTAGGTGCTGCAGATTTCCTCCAGCACTGTTTAATTTCAGCCTCCAATTGGAAGTCTACATTAAAAGTTAATGGGTGAGGTGGCTATTGATTTTAAAATAAATAACCCTCGTAACAATACAGGCTGGTTTCCATTTATAGTTTCATCATGTCACACTTTTTGTGCCTTAGTCAGTTTTTTTTTTTTTTGCAAATATTTTTTTTTGTCTTTTACTGTTTAATGGTGTATTAGTGTTTTCTCTAGTCATTGGAGTGTCGCTGTAAAGAGTCCCGCTGTGAAGAAAATCTGCCCCACAGCACTTGTGTCACATGTTTGTCCTGGGTGGTGCAGCTGCGTCTCAGCTTGCGTTGCTGCCTGCACCCAGCACGCTGTCAGTGGGGGAGACGGTGGGATAAATGATTATTTATGATCCGCCGCCTCGCATCCTCTCAGCTATACCCGGGCCCTATTCATTACAGCTGCAGGCTGCTCCTGCGTAGGAGAAAGAGAGAAAAAAAAATGTGCACACATGTGTTCACATCCAAATGCCAAACAACTTCTGCTCGCATGTATTCATGGACAATCTGCTGACTTTAAAAACAGCTCATCTCAGGTGCCATACTCTTGTATGTACTGTCATACACAGCAGAATCAGGGGCTTGACTTGTCAAAATGTTCCCCTTTCTGTCTATTTGATGCAAAGACATCCTCCCAATAAAAGCACAGGCTCAGCTTGGCTTTAAATGGCATGCAGCTGACGAGCCTCTGTGGTGTTTCGTGTCTTTCTCCATGCATCACACTTTCTTGTCCCGGCTGCTGGGCCCCCATAAATCCTTAGGACACCTGGAAAGCTAAAGAAGGGCTTAAATAATTGATCAAACTCTACGTTGAGCTTGGCCGTCAGCTTTTCTAAACCAAAGGGATATCATGTTATAGATTACTGTATGTCAGCGTGTGTTTTTGGGCATAAATGCATGCTTTTTTGCTCTGAGGTGTCAAAGTCTTTAAGGAACAAGGGACAACACGTTCCAAATACATTAAAAGGCTCCAAACATGCTATTTTTTCTTTCGTTCATGGGCACATACAAAAAACTCTGGTAAGCTTTGAGACATCAGTGTGTTTGTCAGTGAGACCTACAGAACACCAGCTGTTTTGTGTTTTAAAAGCCCTGCATGACGTTTTGTCTATAAAGCAGAGAGTTACTATGCGCTTTAAATGGAATATACATCACATATATCAAGAACCTGTTAAGAGAATGTACATTGGAGTCCCAGAGCTAAAGTCATATGTTATAGCAAGTCCATTTAGTTGAGACTACATTGTTGCATGTGGGACAGTGTAATTGTCCGCTGGGCTTAGGAGTCTATGGTCTTTTGAGTCTATAGGTGGAACCTTACCCTAATAACTCACATTAACGGTCCACAGCTGACCATTTAACAAGGCGAGAAAGAGCGCTGCCTTTGAGAGTGCTGTGTACAGACAATTAATCAATAGACTGGACAGTAATACATGGAGGGGCGGGAGACATGTGCAAAGTGACATTCCATTAGAGGGCCATCAGCAGGGTCTTTCCCGGGAAGAAGAAACTGCACAGCATTCATCAAGTTATTTAGATGGATTGGTGCTCTATATATAGGTCCCATGACTCAACCTCCGCCTGCCCCTCCTTCATGTACATTTGACGTTGGACAAAGTTATGGGGGAGTGTCATAGGGCCCTGATTTCTTATATTGTTGCATAAGAATGCACAAAAAGCATTTTACTTTCTGACGATTATCCCGAAGCAGTCTCAGCAGGGATTCTTCCCATCTCCAGCTGCTTTTCCCAAATCTTTTGTGGGGACACTGCAGTTTCATCAGGTCAGCCAAGCCCCAAATCTGCCCTTAGGCCTCCTCCCTGTAGGACAGGCTCATAAAATGCCAACACTGGAAGTAATCCAGAATGCATTTTGACCGGATGCCGGTGCTCTGCAGCCAGCCAGTCTTGCAATTTTTCTCTCTTTAGGCGTATACTCATAACATCTCATTTGAGTTTTCTTACATGATAAAATCAAAGCTATTATGACTCTACACTAAAATGGACAAGGTTTAGATAAAATTAGAGGAAAGGTAGGCTCCATCACACAAGCTACAATGACAGGAACAGCAATGTTTATAGAATGGAACCCAACAACATTCAATTTACTGTATTTTCCACACTGTAAGGTGCATTTCAAAGCCTTAATTCTTTTCAAAAATGACATTTAATAATCCAGAGCACCATTTACATGGATTAATTCTGGTATAGTTTTTATTGGTGTTGAAGAGATTTTCAGAGGTACACGGTCCTCTGTCAAAATGTTTGGTTGGGTGTTATTGTCAATATGCTAATGCAGCTAACAGCATGTAGCAGTGTTGCACTGTGTTTTTTTTTACTTTTTCTTTAGCATTGTCACAGTAACGTTTGTTTTGGTGGTATTTGTCTCTTTTTTTCAAGTACTGCAAACAAATTTGGGAGTTACATGTATTGTGAATATGCTAATGTGGCTAATGTGTAGCCATGTCTGACTTTTTTTTTTGTATGTGTTACTAACGAGATTGAGAGTTAGCGTAGTCACAGTACTGTTTGTTTTACTAATATCAGGGTTTTTTCACATGTTGGAAACAAAGTTGGGAGTTACCTGTAATGTGAAAAAGCTAATGTGGCGAATGCTTTTAATGTGGTAGTGTGTTAAACAGTTCAAGAGCTACTGTGAATGTAACAAATGTTTTGTCTTGAGTAGTTCAGGGACACCAAATTAATTGTAAATGATTACATTGTCAGCTCTTGTAACGGTATGGTTTGTCAATCTGTCTGATGGTACATGAACTCACCACATTCACGAAGCACATGCCCACAATCATGCATGCAGACTGCTGTGGGAGAGAAAAAAAGGGGACGCAGTTGTATTTCTCCATTAAACCTGACCAGAATGACCTCTTAGAGAAACTTAATACCTGCATTAGAGACATCAAAACCTGGATGACAATGAATTACCTCCTCCCAAACCCAGAAAACTGATGTCATGATACTAGGTCCTAAATACTTAAGAGATGTTCTATCTGATCAGATAGCCTCCATGGATGGTGTAAATACAGCCTCCAATTCCACACTTAGAAACCTGGGGGTTTTATTTGACCAGGATTGATCATTTAAGGTTCACATATCACAGGCTAGTAAAACTGCATTTTTTCACCTACGCAAAAATCTAGTATCAGAAATATATTATCGAGAAGTGATGCAGAAAAACTCAGCCATGTATTTGGTACGTCTAGGCTGGATTACTGTAACTCTTTGCTAGCAGCGTGTCCTAAAAGTTCTCTGCAAATTCTTCTGCTTGTTCAAAATGCAGCAGCTAGATTGTTAGCAGGAACCAGCAGAAGAGAACACATTACTCCTGTGTTAGCTTCACTTCACTGGCTCCCACTTGATCTAGAATCAAGTTTAAAAT
The DNA here is from genome assembly GCA_014656515.1 of Oryzias celebensis. Taxonomy (NCBI): domain Eukaryota; kingdom Metazoa; phylum Chordata; class Actinopteri; order Beloniformes; family Adrianichthyidae; genus Oryzias; species Oryzias celebensis. The sequence continues at coordinate 13,814,266 of BNCR01000005.1, forward strand.
CCTCCTGCTAACCCATAAGGCCTTGAAAGGTATGGTCCTATCCTATATTAACAATCTCGTTAGTGCCTCACTAACCAAACAGAACACTTCGCTCACAAAATACAGGACTGCTTGTGGTTCCTAGAATTTCTAAAAGCACAGTTGGAGGAAGAGCCTTTAACCACCATTCCCTGTCTTATGGAATAAGCTCCCAGCTCATGTAAGAGAGGCCAAAATTGTTTCTACATTCAAAATTAGGCTTAAAATATTCCTCTTTGGACAGGCCTATTGCCAGGCTAGCTAGTAATTAGAAAATATGTTACTTATTGCTTACGCTTATTGTCCCTACCTCACCTACTTTAAAAAAGTTTGGGGTAGTAAGTACATTTATCTCCGTGGAGCAAAGCAGAGGGAAGATGGTTTGATAAACCGAGCCAGGGTGGCCCATTCCCTCTGCTCGGATTAATATTATATTATATTAATATTAATGTGCTAAAAATGTAGATTCTCTACTATTCTTCTTATTATTACCTCATTTGTTGCTGCTTTGTATATTTGCCTGGAAATTTTTGAGATCAACTTATGAAATGTGTCATAGGGATACAACCTGCAAACATTCTTATGTTTTTTTTCATCAAAAAAGATAATAACTGCAAATGAAACCGATTTATTTCATCAAAGAAACTAAATCTATTTAAAATATTTTAAAGAAATCCCATTTTAAATGCCAAGACATTTTTTCGTAACTTGTGTAAAGCTTCATCTCTGAGTAACCAGGTCACGAGGTCAACGGGTCAAATAATAAACTTTGTCCTAGACAAAGAGTGTTGTGTCTGGGTATCACAGTTTTTCCCCCCTGAGCCCGAAACAGTGTTAAAAACAGCGTTTTGAAACAAATCGTCAAAATGAGACATCACTTTTGCCCTTGAAAAAAATTCACACTTTGGTATTTTTGATGCAAAATTGAGTTGATATAACAAGACGGGGCTCCCATTTTCAGGTTTTCTCACACAGCTGTACCCTTTCTGATGTACCTTTAGAGTTAATGACATTTTCTCCCGCCTGTTGGGGATACCTGACAGGGAGGGATACTGTAGAGCAATAGAAGAGCTTCACTGTCACCTTTTCTTGTGTATATCTTCTTTCCCTTCCAGTACGACCCATCGATAATTGCACTCAAATTCCCTCTGGCTTAAAATCTTCTTTGCTCTCTCCTTCTCCTCTCACTTTCCGTCTCTCCTTTGATTTTCCCAGCTCTGCATGTCAACACTGTCAGGTCCCTTGGCACCGACAGAGCTATCCGCTGTCGCTCCCTCCCTCCCTCTGCCCCGTCCCATTACAATGACAATAACAGATAAGAATATTTATTATGTTGGCTCACCACTCCCTGTTCCTCCAAACATCTCTCAGGGGAGCGGCTCCTCACTATCACCCTCAAAAGCCTCATTCAGTTAACAGGAAGAAAAAAATCCACATCCACCCTTGGCCTTGATGCTTTCCTTTATCAGCCCAATGAAAGAAGAGCCAGAGCATGGAGGCGTCTCATCTCCTCTGCTCCTTTTCTTCTCACACAGCTACCCCCCCTCCGCTTTTAATTTTCATCTCTCTTTTCCTTCCTGTTTCAAAAAAAGGGGGAAGGGAAAAAGAAGGGGGTAGGCAGGGTAAGCAAATGAGAGCGGGACGCAAGCTTGTGATAACTGCCATGCAGAATGGACATCTCCCTTGTTTATTGGCTTTTGAAATTCAATCCATTGTCTGGGATGGGAAGTGATAAAGGGAGTGGAAATACAGACGCTCTTATCATGCCAGCTCAGTGAAAGGAACTTTTTTCCTCCCCCTTTTCCAGAAGCCTCAGTTTGTTGTGGGGTACGCTTGTTGTGTGCGCATCACTAAATCCGAATAACACAAGCTGAAAAATGTATTCATTCAGCTGATTATTTGGACCCGGCTATGCCACTTACCATTGTGTTAAGCCGTTGTGTGCAGTCTTTGCATTTAGAGGAAACACTACTGAGAATGGTCACACTTGTGTCAAGCATTTTTCCTTCAAAGTGTCTCTGATTCAAAGGTTTAGCAAACTTTTGTTTCCCAGAGACTTTGTCAAGTTCACTGTGAACAGTCCATTTCATTAACCACTTTAACTTTTTTGTGTTGTCAAAATTTTTGGTTGACTTGCATCAATTTGAATGACTACCATATTTTCTTTTCAGTATGATAATGCCTTCACAGCGCTCTTGACACCACATGGTCACTTTCAATTAAAAGTTTATGTAAACGTGCATAAATGCACATTTCAAGTTCTCCTTTTCAAAAATTTCGTGTACAAGCGTCGCTACACACGTTTTTAAGTCCGTTTGCAGGCTCTGCGTAAAAAACACGCATGCATTGAACGTGTGCTGAAAGTTAAACCAGCTGAATTTTGACCAGTCAGGGACTCACTGTTAGTAGTGACATATAGGTGACGTATCCTTTTCATTCGCGGCTATGTCAGCCATTTGAAAATCGAACTTGAAAGATAAATGAACCTTTGCAAGAATTCATTGTGCATGGAGTCATGGGATGTATGTTCTAACGGAGGGGGTTTTGGTTTTTATTTCTGTCTTTGTTTTGAATTGTAAAAACAATGATCTACCTTCTCATACCAGCCATTTTTTACAAATAAAGTTTGATTTGATCTGATTCATATATTTGCATAGAGCTGTGAAAGATAAAGCCTAAAACAAGAGTCAAGATTTTCTGCTATGATGTGCTTCTGGAACACAACAGAAGATCAGAATATCAGAGTGCATTTTAATGAGTTATTGACACTCCCTAATGGCAGCAGCTTCTCCCTGCAGAACAGCATGTCCCACCGCAAAATTACACTTGCAGAGGGAAGGAAAAGATCCAGAGCTGAGCAAATCCTTGGGAGCTCAGACCTCCTGCCAGCAGGACCTTAAGTATGCACTGCCAAGGCTTTACTGCAAGCATTTGCAGCAACAAGGTAACTTGGACAATGTTAGGTGCATTTATGCCTTAGTCACAACCCCCCTCATGGGCTGTCTATGGGTGAACTCACGAACTACCAAAGTCATAGACCATCTGGTGACTCTGTAGGGCAAGAATGCTTATGCAGGTTTTTTTCTACGGGTATGCTGTGGGCAACAGGTAGTGAGGAGCGGGTTGTACGGATTTTTTATTTTTTTCAACTCACCTGAATGCACTGGGCCTATTAGTGTTGTTCCAGTAAAAGGTGTTTGTTCCTTGTGCATCCCTTATGCATCCGTTGTGGGCAGCTTTAGTATTAGAAATGAGGACATTAGACAATTAGGGCAAAGTTTATGTGGTCATCTTATGCCCACATACAAGGTAAGAGCAAAGTAACGAGAAAAAGAACACTGGAAGTCCTAGGAAACAATCACAGGTTCACGTTAAGCCAACCAAATGTGTCCAGTGTGAATACACCATAAATGAAAGTCTGTTTCTGTTCCACGCAAGACGGTACACAACTGTTTTATTGGCGCACACAATGCAAAGTATAAAAAGTAGAAGGAGATGAAACCATTGATCAAGTGAGTCACAACCTTACCCAACATGCATTTTTGCTCATCCCAAAATCCTAACCACCTCCTGCATTTGTCTCAGAAATAACTTTCAGACTCTTCTCAGCACTGATTAATGAAAAACAACAATGTAGTATCCTACAGAACACGATTAGTACTCCAGCGACGGGATGGAATAAAACTCTATCACATTTTCAGAAGCTATGGAACTCCAGACCTGCAGGACCCGTTGTGAAATTGATCCAGTTGAGCACATTTAATAGATGCAGCACTTTGCAGTACACGTAAACAAGCTATCAAGGCTAGCCATATTATTATTAATTAGCCTATTAGGATTTTCTCTTGTGTGCATCAGCAACAAGATCTCAGTCATTGTCCTGCTGTTGACAGTGAATGAAAATCTCCATGATGAAGTCACCATCGCAGGTGTTTACATTTGTACTTATGGGAGTAGATACAAACTCCTTCAGAAATTGAGAACTTTTCCCATTGGCAGGTATGAGTTTTAAGTTATATGGCCTGAAATGCTGCAAAACAGTAACAATATGTCCTCCCACTCCCACCCCAAACACTTTCATGTGTATCATGTTGCTTCAAGAAAAGCATGATGATGTTTTGAAATACAGTCACAGTGGAGCGATGAATATTTAACCGTTCACCTGTGGGGATTCAACGAACAACACACAATGAAATATTCATGGATACTTTGAAACAATCTTTGTGGTGCGTTGATTTACTGTATGTGAACCACTCTCCTACAGGAGTAATCTGAATAGTTTTTTTTAATGAGGACTGTGATCCATTTTCCTTTGACTTTTTTAGATTTTTTCTTTTTGAAATTTTGCCCATGTATACTTTATAATGAATCAGTTTCTTATGGTGGCCCTGAAATGCAAATCACACCAACAAATCATTCACTGCAAACAATTTTAAAAATCATAAGAACAATTAAAAAAACCAAAAAAAATAAAAAACAATATTACATTTTAGAAATAAAAACAACATTCCAGAAACCAAAATATAATTCTTAAAAAAGTGAAACAAATAAAAAACATTTCGGAAAGCAGAAGTAATTTCCAGGAATCTAAATGAAATGTTAAAAAAAGAAACACATCAAGAAACCAGAAAAGGTGGATACTATGAGTCATTACTGATTGTATGATAGCCTCTTCACTTTCACAAGTTGGATGATCAGTACAGAGCATGACCAAAATCGCTTCATGCCAAATGACGTTCGGTTGAAATGAAAGACACACCTCATGATCCAGTCAGTGGTGTCCTGTAGTATCTACCTTTACCGGTTTCTTCTTTTGTGTCATTATTTGATATTTCATTTCAATTTCTGGCAAATGCTTTTGTTTTCCAAAATGTTTTTGTTTTTTCTTCATTTTTGATGATACCAGAAAATGTAGGTACTATGGGACATCACTGATTGGATGATGATGTTTCTACATCATTTCAACTGAAAGTTATTTGGCACGAAGCAATACTGGATATGCTCTGTTCTAATCAGAGCGTTTCTTCATAAAAATGCAAACACTGAAGATGCATTTGACACATTATGGGATTGTGCTTTGGTTTCTGGAATTTAGTTTTGGTTTCTGAAATGTAATGATTTTTAAAAAAATGTTTTACTTTTTTATTTGTTGAGATCTTTAATAGGTTTTTACATTGAGTGTTGGTGTGATTTTCACTTCAGGGCCACTGTAGTTATTTGCTCCAAAACGACAACTTAGTTGAATTCTATTAACTTAATTTACATTTTTTTTTTAATGTCAAGCTGCCTGAATAGATAGTTCATTATGAAGAGGGTTAGTGAGTCCTCAGCCTCTCCTCACTGTGCTGGTTCCCTGCTGTTCCCTCCTTGTCTGCTGTGGGGCTCTGTCGCACAGCAAATAACAGCCTTCCCTCTCTCTCCTACATTTCCCATACCTTCCTCTCTCTCTTTTCTCCGCTCTTCTTTTTTTCTTTGTCACCCATCATGTCACCTTTGACCTCACTAATCCATCAGATATTTGTGACGTGATGAATGTTTTCTAGTTTCCAAATTGTGTTTTTGGATGCGTCTGTTGTGCAGTGATCATTTAGAATAATTGACTCTTTTCCAGACAAGATGTCTCCACACTAAGCTGCCAAATTCAGTATATAAAAGTGTTGATGAGCTCTGTAATTGGATGGTTGGGAGGAGATTTGTACCAAAATCCCTTGACGCCCTTTCTCGACTCAAGAGTGTCGTGTCACAGTATCGTGGAGAATGGTACAGTGTTAGGAGGACTTAAGTATTAATTACCCTATTAACCACATAGGATCCACTGTCTATATCTGGCCAGCCTCTTGTGTTGAGGCGTGCTGTGGAGTTAACAGAGGGCTGCAGTAATCCCCTCTGATTTTCTACACCGGCACTGGTGCATCGGAAAAACACGCTCAGTCCAGGTGTTAATTACATAAAGTTCAGCGATGTGTGTGTGTGTGTGTGTGAGGGAGTGTGTGGTGAAAACCATTTGTTTTCTGGACGACATCAGAAACACATTAATCAATTAGTCTTAGGTGATAAATACACAAAGCGCACCATCGCATTTCGCATGGGACTCCCAGGTTTCAGAGCTGCTGCTGTCTACTGACAAGCATTCAGCCCTGTACACACAAAAACACACACACGCACATGCACAGATCTAATTAAAACCATTGCTGTAAATAGATCTGATTCTATTTCAGTGTGGTTAACAGTCCTTCATGGATAAGTAATGAGCTGGTGCCGATGCAGGGAGAGCACCTCAACCCTTTAAAACTCTCCCGCTCTGCTGTTGGATTACAACATGACTTCTTGAGGGGGGGGGGCATCTGTGTTCAGAATAAATGAGACAGTAAAGAATATGAATGCTTTCAGGACATAAGCTGCTTGCATATTTCCTATGATTTGTGTGACAAAAAGGAATTAAAATTGAACAAATGCAGATTACTATCATCTGTACACTACACTGGCACCAATTTTTTTTGTATTCAAAGTAGTAAGTAGTCCTCCAGCAGTATAGAGCAAAAAAAAAAAAAACTGAAAAAGAAAAAAATTTATGTTTTTTTTCTTTACCTGAACATGGTGCTTTAATCTCATAAAATAAGTCAAACTGCTGTTTCATGCAGACTGTAGACATTAAAATTGTTGAGCCTGTAGAGGATATGCAAATGTACACTACTCTAGAGAATAAAAGTAACACTATGAAAGCACATCCTATACCTGAACCAATGAAATGTTTTTTAATGCTTTATTGTTTACATAATTGCATGTGATGATAACACAACCACAAAAACTACTAATGGAAAGTCAGGCAACTACTTCATGCCACTCTAAACCATGACCCACTGCCAAACCGGCCATGTTGGACGATGTTGCAGGCAGCACAACGTTCTCCACTGCGTCTCCAGACTCTGTCACATGTGCTTAGTGTGAACCTGCTTTCATCTGTGAAGAGCACAGGGCGCCAGTGGTGGATTTGCCAATCTTGGTATTCTCTAGCAAATGCCAAACGCCTTTCACAGCGTTGTGGTGTCCATGCTCTAGACACTACAATGACAAACACAGCAAATCTTCTTGCCACAGCTTTGCATTGATCTGCCGTCCTGGATGACTTGCACTTCCTGGGCCATTTCTGTGGGTTGTAGATGCCGTCTTATGGTACCGCTGGAGTGACAACGCTGTCAGCATTCAAAAGTCACTAAAACATCAACCAGAAAATATAAGGATGGAGACGTTGTCTGTTGTCATCACATGCAAAACAACTCCTTTTTTGGAGGTTTCTTGCTGATTGCCCATTATTTCCACCTGCTGTCTATTCCACCTGCACAATACCATGTGAATATGATTGTCAGTCAGTGTTGCTTCCTAAACGGACAATTTGATCATCTAGAAGTGGGATTGACCTGGAATAACATTGAGTTTTTTAGGTGTTTTACTTCATAATTTGAGCAGAATAAAAGTAGTTATAAAAGGTAGACAAACTATTAATGTGATGAGAAACATGCTAGTTTTAGAAGTCTAACCTTTGGTAAGAAGGAAAATTACTTTCAAATCATTAACTTCTAAGTAGTGCGGATTTGTTCAAAACCTCTGTGTTTATTTTCATATTTACGTTTTAATTTTAGTAACAAAAAAACAACCTTCTACTTTAGTTTCCCAGCTGTACTTACATCTGATTGTCTTCCCTCCGTGTTGATAAAGCCTGATTTGCAAGACTAAACCACAACTTTTCTTTCTGAAAGACCCGAGCATAAATTTGACATGACCGCCTACAACATGGACAGGCAACTCCAGACCTCGAGGGCCGCAGTGCCTGCATGATTTCCAGATATCCAAGCCCTACTCGTGTCAGATTACCTGCTTCAAGTGTGTCCAGCCAATTAGAACATGCCAGAGCATGGTATGTTGAAAAGCACATACAGGAATGTGGCCCTCGAGGCCTAGAGTTGCCTCTCCCTGATCTACAACATGTAGTCACAGGACCCCAGGAAAGCAGATTTGATCATTGTCTTGATATAACCCAAGTGTTATGTCCACGCATGTGGACGCCAGGTTTTAAGAGATAAAAGTTGAATAACACATTATTACTTTGCACTAAAATATACAAACCACTCTCAGCTGATGCAGACAGCTTTCTACAGAATTGACTTTATTCACAGAACAAATGAACAAACATGAATTAATAAAAATGATTACATTATTTTTTCAGGTTTAATACTTTTTCACACTGGAACTAAAGAAGAGAGCTTATTGCTTCCTAAAGTCCCACTATGATCATCTTTTGATCTATTGTAAAAGTGCTTCCGGTGGTCTTTTCATTATGATTATGCTGTTTTTAGCAAAAAACTGTCTTTTTCTGGGACATAGCTTCTACAGAGGGCAGTAGTTTGTTTTAAATTTCCCTTTGAGTTGTGGACAGAACTATTGGTGCAGAGTAAACCCTCCCCCACTTCCCCTTCGTGTTGCTGAGAGCGCTCTGTTCACAAGCTCTCCTGGTAGCTTACAGCCCCTCACACCCCCTAACATTACAGTTGCAGCAACTATGGTAAGCAACATCAGAGCTATCCAGCCATAAAGTTTTGAGCCAGATGCCCATCTCAGACGAGGTGTTTTCTTTGAACTTCTGTGATTTTCTCAGCTTATTCTATTTATGCGCCAGTTTTATTTTAATTAAATTCAAATAATTCAAACATTCCTATTAAATGTATTATTGCCGCTGTCATTTACATGCCAAGCCTTAAAAAAGTCACATTGAGTTAGTTTGCAGCTAGAAAAAATGCAGCTCCTGTTTAACAGAAATATTTAGGGAGCAGAAAGAACACTGGAAATCAACACACTGTAAGCATAAATGAAAAGCTTTATTTGATTTGCTTAAAAATAAAACTGACTGCTTTTCTATTTCCTTAGAGAAAAAAAAATATATTATGGTGATAATTTCCTTAACTCCAATTATTTATATGCATAATTCATATAATTATTTATCAATGAAGAGCAAACCCTAAACTAAATTATAATTTGTAGTTAAATAAAAGTCAGTTTTGTGAGGCCGTTCTTTCACGGGTGAAGAAAATGTGACCTCTTAGGACAACCTTCAAGCAACTTTTCATGAAAATGCACATTTGTCTTCACTTTTGTTTTAAAAAAGCTTGCTGCCAGTGATCTGTTCATTTACCAAACTCATTTTCATGACATTTACAACAATATTTATGAAATTCTCATCTTTGTTTGATGCTTTAAAATTAAATATGTGCAGCAGTTGAGCAGAGAGCAGCTGAAAATCTGTATACGTTGCATAGATTTGACCTTTTTTGTGGATGTTATACAGCAATCTCTTTCAGCCTTCTTTTATGTGTTTAAGGATAAACGTTGTGTTTTTTAAGCCTTGGACTGAGCAATGGGCAAAAAAAGATGATCTTGATTGATTGATTGGTTTATTTCAAGCATCAATTGGACAGTACACGAAAATAAAACTTATTACTAAGACAATGAAATGCATTAATTGAGAGAAAAGAAAGAAAAGGAAAAAAAAAAACAATGAAAAACAAACAAGCAAAAACAACGCGCTTAAGTCACATTTGTAATATTTGTTACGTATAGTGATTAATAACTGAAGTCTAGTAGAGCTTGAAATGAAAGAAGCATGGAGATAGAAAATAAATGTAAAAGGAAAAGGGACAAGAAAAATAAAAGATAAGAATAAATGATAACCAAAAGATGTTTTATCGGCACACAGCCAATAAAACTTCTACACAAGCGCAAATAAGCACACACAAAACCATTTATCTGCACTAACACACATATATCTATGCAAAATGACATGCAAAAGTATACACACTTCAAAAACAGACCTGCCCTCCTGCACGCATATATGCTCACATCTACATACACACAGCAATACTTAATACATATTTCATGTTAAGCGTCTCTGCACACATACGAGAGAAGAAGGAGAGGAGGGGTGTTATGTGTGTTTTCAAAGATATGAAAGAAGGTTGGAAGCCTCACTGCACCCAACAAGGTGCAGTATTTTAGGTGGTCCACGCCCCCATGGGCTCCCCAGCAGTCATGGGGTCCAAAGATATCCATCCTGAGGATACTCAGAGATCAGTCACACAGGGATGGAGATGGAGAGACCACCACAGGAACCCCTGCCATAAAAGACCTCCAAAAGAAGTCACAGAAAAGACGTGCTGCTTTCCAACTGGAAGAAAGGATGGCAGGTCAAAACCAGAATGGTTCCGGTTATGGAAGAGATGAGTACCTCATGAACACCCAAAACCAAACACACAAAGACATGTCCCTAAATCTAATGTATGTTCTCTGGCTTTTAGCATTGTCAGAGAAATAGATCCCCATGACTTCCACTGACTTCCATCTTCCACTGTAAAATAAATGTACCTTCATTGTTAAACACATAAACAAAAGCATGCAAATAAGAGTTTCATTAGTGAAACGGGAAAATGAAAGTGTGTACACACATTTGGAGACTAGGATGGTTGTTGTTGTCATACTCAGTCTGGAATGATGAAGAGGTCAATTTCCACTAATGTAGAGCAAGTAACAAACAACTTAAGAAACTTGTCAAAAGTTTGAAGGACATTTTAATTCAGAAGAGTATGATGCCAACAAAGATTTGTCTTTTTGTTGTCAGGTTCAGTTAGTATTTCTGAACATCTGCAAGTATGATTCAACAAACATTAATAAAACTACTGCATGGACAGTGGTAGCATCAGTCACACTGACACACAGGACATAAAGAGGACGATAAAGAGCGTACAGAAAGTTCAAAAAGAAAAAGAAGAGAAAGAAGGGTGGTGGGGTTGTCTGCCTCATTAAGGTAAAAATAATATCCTAGCTGGTCTCTGTGTTCCTGATGGATCCTGCTGGAACTGGCGGAGTGAATTTTCTCTCCTCGCTATCAACAGCAGAGACACGGGAAAATGGGAGGACAATCTCCTCCTGTCGGCCTGTCGGCTAGTGAAGATGGAACGTGTGTGACTGGGGTTGTGTGAATGCAGAGCCTCTTCCTTTGACTTATTTTCCTCTTTGTGCCTGTCAGAGCAGCATGGCCACTTTGATCGGATCTGCACTGCTGCGGCCTAATCCTTGAATTTGCTCAGAGTCTTAGCTGGATCGCCGCGCTCGAATCAAAGCACTACAGCGTCAAACCAGGAGAGGACTTAGGCATGCGAGATCGCACACCTTCAGTCTCTTGCAATCATACAGTATGCATATGCGCTTTAAACACACTGAACAGATGGGCAGGAATGTATCAGTCGAAGTGATAACGTGTCATCAGTAGCATCAGTAGACTGGTGCGTCCAACCAAGGCTCTATGATGTGGAGTTACTAAAAAATGGGCAAAGCAAAAGGGATAAACACAAACTAAGGTTAATTTACAAGAATTAACAGGTTGGTGACCTGTCAAGGGCGTGCCCTGCCTTCGCCCAACAGTATCTGCAACAGGCTCCAGCAACCCCCTGACTCCAATAAGGTTTCAGCAGGTTCAGAAAATAGATGGATGCAATTAAAGTAAATAAAATAGAAAATTAGAAAACAGGAGAACAAAATACCTTTAGGGAGAACCAAGGCCAACATAAGATCCCTGATTAAAAAAGAAAACTTATCAATGCAAAGAAAAAAAAAATTAACATTTGACATCAACATCATTGATTTTTTTATTATGAAACTATTCTTAAAAAGAAAAAAAAACAAAACAAAACTATTTTTTGATCATTATTCTGTATTAGCATTATTTTTGCATAAGCTCCAATCAAGTTTAAAATAGTGTTCTACTTACATGCAAAGCAGTATGACTTATTGTTACTCAAGGATGTTTAATTACCTGAATACTGTCAGTACAGTATAAGTACGTGATTATTAGTTACAAACTGGTTGATATCTAATGTAAAGTAAATGGTATAGTCGAGTCGGGGTGGGATTATATAAGTTCGCTTCCTCCCACTCCCTTTCAAGCAGTCAATTTTCTGATGTCTAGTTATCCTGTTTGACATGACTACTGTTGAGAATCTTTGTGGGTGTTGATTGTGTTACACATGTCTTGTATATCTTGTCTGCTTGAAATAAACCATTTCAATTCAATTCAATTCAACATTTACTACTTACTCTGGTTAACCCTTTAGCACTGGAGCTGGCATCCATGACGCGTAAATAACACGCTCTCTTTGACACACTGTAAGTCTTTGATGGTTCACATGATCAATATGAATCAGCTGACACAGAGAAAAGTGACTTTTCATATTAGCTTTGCGCCATTTCGCAACACTTTGACGTAAAGTGCATTATGTAAACACTTTAGTGCTCAGCAGTGCTACATGCTTTTACAAGTTGGATACAATAAACAGTTCCATAAAGACACCCAAACACCTGGCCTTCTGTCCCATTCACCGAACATCCGGTAGGACTGTTCTTTAGGTCCCGCTTTTTGTTCAAACTGGTTCTCTGCCAGATCACCTGATCTTTAGAAGGGAAGCTAAGGCTGGGAAACAAAACTGTATTCTAAACACTTTTTAAAAACAAATGTAAAAGAAAGTATGTCCTTAACACCAGCAGAAACGAAACTACTCTCAATTAACCTTTAACCACCAAAGATGCTGCAGGTGACTCCAAAATAACGCTCTCTTTGACATACTGTAACTCGTTGACTGTTTATGCAATAAACATTAATCGGCTGAAAAAGTGTCTTTACATAGTGACGCAAAGCCATTTTTCTGCCAGAATCCGCTGGATTGATGTTAAGTGCGCCAATGATCATAGAGTTATGGTAGTCCAAAGTATGACACTGAAGCTAATGCTCTGGTGTGAAAGGGTTTTAAGCTAAATATGACAACATTATATCAATCAAGTTAACGATTTTAACAAAAACATTATATTGTTTTTAGATTAGCACAGCAATCTCCATCAAGACATCAGAAACCTGTTTATTGCAGATGTCCAAGTACTTTTTATTACAAACTACAGGAATCTACGACATTTTAAGGCAATCAAAGGATGATTTTGTGTCACTTCTCCCATTTAGCCAATCCCTGTAATTTGCAATTGTTTGCATCCTAATGACACTATAAAAACCATTTAACCCTCCCACCAAGGATTTTTGTTTCATCATTTACTAAAACAAGTAGCCCGAAATCTGTAAGATTGTGTTGATGTAAAAAAATAGTTTAAGGGAGACTCTAGTGTCACTGATCATTATGAGACCTGCTGATGAGGCTAATCTAAGTTGATGAATAAAGTAATTCATACTAGCTTTTTTATTGTGATGTGAAATAAAACAAATATACAAGTAAAAGTTAAAAGAAAAAACAACTATTTACCAAACGGTCTCCAAATGGAACAGACGTGTGACGACTTTATTTTCATATCTAACATTATGTCTGCAGGATCCTTTCTTGAATGCCCTCTATTTAGCAGATAATCCCATACCCTTTGGCGTGACCTCTCAAAGAAAGCAATCTTTGCACGGGGAGAGAAAGGCGAGTGAGATAATGAAATAACTTACAGCGATGTGTCTCTTTTGCAGCCACTGAGCAGAGGTGCATAAGGAGAGAGGTGATTTGCTCGGGGCGAATAGTGCCTGGAGCGCAGATGAGACTGCCGGTGAGGAATGTTTAAAAAAAGGACCTCCTCCAGTTGGACACAGGTTACTGAAAAGGCAGACAAAATGGAGGCTTCATCTCGGTCAGGGATGAGCTACGAATTATCTGCTTCGCTTCAGAATATTGAATTTGTGTCCTTAACTTGATCCAATTACAGGTCAGATAGTCTACAGGAGTGAGTCCCTTCAAACTTGTCAATTGGTCCTTTGCTCTTCATTCTTCTGCAGTTAAATGGAGGCTTCACGGTTAGACTTAAATTCTACCGACTCTGAATCTGTTCACGCTTTTCCCTCTTTTTCCCCAGGTGACGTGTATGACAACAAACATCCTAACTCTCTGCTTGGGTTCCACTAACAATCAATATTCTCAATTTACGAGGTGTGTACGAGCAACACTTTTTTCCTGGTCTAAATAAAAAGCTACTGCCTTAAGCAGCTGCGTGATTGTCGTTGTCTGATGCACAGCATAAATTGAGCTTGAGGTGTGACGCTAATTACTGCATCAATGTTGTTTTTTTGCATTAATCTCCCTGTGGGACAAAAACAGCTCAGATGTGAGTGAAAGTAGTGGTTTCAGCGCAGAACTGGGTAAAAAAACAGTTAAAAATAACTGCTGCTGACGTTCATCAAGGCAAAGCAAAACTTGACATGGATTCAGTTTAGATCAATGAAACAATACAAGTCTTATTTCTATTCTCATTTTTTCACCTTCGCTACAATAATGGGGCTTCACAGTGATGCAGTTGTTGGCGCTCTCACCCTACAGCCAGAAATCCCTGGCTCAAATCCCAGCAGGACCTTTCTGTATGGTATTTTCATGTTCTCCTCATGCATGCGTGGGGTTTTCTCTTGGGACTCTGGCTTCTTACCACTGGTTGACTGGTGACCCTAAATTGCTCCTAGGAGTGTGATGTGTTTTAAATGCAGGGAGACACCCTGCAACAGACTGCCGATCTGTTCAGGGTGTCTTCCGGTCGTGGTGCAGAGGTAGAGCAGTCAACCCTTTGATCAGAAGATCGCGTATTTGATTCCCACCCTGCCCGACCATGTGTCAAAGTGTCCTTTGGCAAGACACTGAACTCCACATTGCTCCTGGTGGTCATAGCTTCACCAGTGTTATATACTACATTCACACTGGCCTCTGCAACATACATTTAAGTGACTTTTTCTAATAAAAAGTCTATGTAAATGCACATTTTGGGCTTCCTGCATCCACTTCACAAGGTTTTAAGTCTGTTTTCAGGCTCTACACACAAAACATGGGGCCACTGAACGCACGAACAAAGTTAAACCAGTTGAACTTTAACCAATCAGGGACTTGGATTTGGTAGTGTTGTATTGCTGGTGTCCTTTTTAACTCACATAAGTGCCAAACGGTAAAAATGTATCATGGAGGAGAAATTATTAATTGCGGTTTGTGCCCGACTGGAATTATATGACACCAAGTCTTTTATGTACCAGAATAGAGCTGTGAAAGAAAAGGCCTGGAGCAAGATTTGTGACATTTGCATCGCTTCGACATTTTGCACCAAACCTCTTCCAGCTGTGATACATGCACAAGTATCGTGTAGTGACAGTGCCAACAGTGTGTTCAAGAACCATTGTTCTGTGCGTTGTTGAACGCGCATCACATGGTTGGTGTGTACGTAGCATTAGGCACTGGAGCCGACCTCAGTGTTTGAATGTGTGTGCGTGGGTTACTGTGACTGTGACTGTAAAACACCTAAGAAGGTAGTAAAATACTATGTGGACACCATTCACTAGCCTTTGTCCAACAGTCGCTGCATTGGCTCCAGAAGCCCCGTGACCCCAAAAGGGTTCTGAAGATGGATTGCCACAATAATGCTCTCTATTAACCTTTTTTTTTTACCATTTAACATTTACCTTTTACAACTATCCTTTACTTGATTCTAGTTTTAGCTGGTTGTGTTTGTTGAACGCTGATTTTTCTAAGTCAGGAATCTTTTTCCAGCAGTGTTTGCTTCACCCTTGTTTTACAGCTGTGGTGCCCTTGAGCAAGGCCCGAAATTCAAATCCATCAGTTTTAATGGGCCCTGCTTAAATAAGTGATAAAGAGTGAATATTTTCATGTCCCGTTAAATGTCATTTCACAACATACATCATCATTAATATCCCAAACTGTGGATTGTGTGAATTTATCTGCAACAAAAAACGTGAAAAAAAATGTATAACATTTTTTCAGAGTCAACATTGTTCTAAATCCTTTCAAACCAGACAATTACTCCACAAGAGTTACAGATATACAGAGAATGTTGATCTGTACAAATCCATTAATCTAACTTTTCGATTTTTTAAAGTGTTTGTTAGTATATACTTCTATACTTTAGGACTGAATAACCCTAGTAAATGTATACAGGTCAAAAAGGATGGTTTCATGGAAGAAAATACAACCAAAAATTGTCTATGTACCTCAGAACATGCTGCTTCCCTTAGGCTCTAGATAATTATTCATGTCATTTTAAATAAACACAGCGATCAAATACCAATAATTATTCTGCACTGACTTGTTGATGAAAATCCCATGTGCATTCTGGTGATGATGAGAGCAGGGCTCAAGCAAACCTTGATGCTGAGCTTTTTGATCCCTCTGAGACTTCCATGTTAATAAATGAGATCTCCTGCGAAGCAATACTGCTTTAAACCTATGTATTATGTATGAGGTAAAAGAGAACGGCACTAAAAAGGAGGAATCATCTCTGCAGACATAAGTGCCTGAATCCAATCTCAGCTCCATTAGTGCAGGACAAATCCTATACAGTGCGAATGGGTCTCCATACGTTTCCATCAGGGAGCTCAAGAAGCCATTATGGAAATGAAAGGGGACAAATCACATGTCACAGATCACTGGGTAAAGCAGGAACAAAACCATGGTACGGTACACATCTGGGATGCTTGGTTCGACAAAGAGAGCCTCGAACCTGAAAAGTTCCCTTTGAGGACTTCTAATAAACTGACACAGGAAGGAGGACACCTCAATGTTTCTGTTACCCCACAAACTTGTCATCTTGTATCTACAAATGATGCCATTTTGTTGTTCAGCAGATCAAAGCTCTCTCCTCACTTCCTCATAACGCCATCATGTTCCCTGTGTCATATTAAGGTATAGCGGCGTGACATCTTATTTGATCACGTGTCGACACATTATCACTATCTCTATAGGAGCAGAGCACAGGGCTCATTCTGAGTGCGCTCTGAGACATAAGCACTGCAGAAGGTTATAGTAAAAAGGCAATTTGTCTGTGTTTTCCAATGAGTTAGCATCCCCTCTGAGCGTATGCTCTATCACTGTAGATACAGATCCTTACAAACAATCTCCCAAATGCTAATTGAGGTAATTAAAGCTGCGGCATCCAGAGGAAACAGGTGCAGGTGGTAGACATTATTCATGTCTCCCTGCCCTTGGAGGTAACCCTTTCAATCTAGTGAGGTAAACAAGACAGACAAGCAATTTTCATTTTCTTTGACTTTTAAAGTGCAAAGACACTGGATTTCCTCTTTCTTTGAAACCCCCTCGCAAGAGTTTCTAACAATAGATAAGTACTCTTTCAGTGTCAAATGTTGTTAATTTTTTTCCAACCTGAGTTTATGTGAACACAGCTTCATGACTCATTTATATTCCCTTTGAAGAAAATACCTTTTTTTTTTTTTGCTTTTAGATATGATCAGGCTTTAAATTTGGGAAGCCATCCGTATTTTCAATCACAAGAAAATGTATGAGGTTATTATTTAAACCATCATTATCTCCTATGCCTAAAGAATGTTCTTTAATTTTTCCCTTTTTTTACTTTTTGGTGTTCTCAGAAAATGCAAATACCCTCGTCCTAAATGCCAGTGTTAGGTAGTGATGGCAGTGGGGGTCTGACATCATTACAGAGGCCTTGCTCATATCAGACACTGATTAGATTAATACTCATTAGAGAATATTTGTGTCTGCACCCTTCCTGTCCCCTACAGGCAACCTGGCAACATGAACCATGGCAATTAAAAATAGAAAACTGTCATCTTCCATCACTTCTCCAGTTGGGAAAAATGCTCACACACATTCTCCACATGGTAATATACACATCATTAGGACCAAAATAAATTCTCAGAACAAGTAGTTGTCAGATAGAACAAACTGACTGAAAATGATGTCATGTCATGAAGCCAAAAAGTGACTTTACAGTAACATTAGACATTGCAAAATGACCTTTCAAAGTAGAATCCTGAGAGACTGCAATATAATTGTGGTTATTACAAAATCATTAGACTGGAAGTTTTCTGTAGAAGAGCAATATTTATTGTGTTTTGTAGAACTTTGTTTCATATAACAATGTTTTTTCAGCAATTTTTTTCTTTGTCCCGGATAATGCCTCCATTTTCTTTTCTCTTCCTAAAATAATCTTTGTTATAAACAAAAATATAAAGAAATGAGTCCAGATCAGTAAAGCACAACACTTCTGATTAACCTTTTTTTTAAAAAAAACGGTGACTTTTGTTTTATCACGATTGATGAGCAAATGTAAGAGAAAGGGGGCACAGTGACTAATTATGATATTTGAGTAAGTATACTGATACTTGACTGACAATAAAAGGAACAAATGCACAAATGCATTGAAACAAAAGAAGTGAAGCATAGACCCCAGAGCTTTGACTGTATGAGACCAGGGCTTAGTGACCCCGCCCACCTCGCATTCCACACAGGAAGTACTTGCTGGTTCCAAGAAGCCAGAATCCCAAAGACTTCTATGGAGAAGTAAACCGTTATTGTTCAGTGATTTTGTATGTCAGAAGAACCATTCCTGCTCTGATAGATTTTGCTAACATGCTCTTGCTAATCTTTTTTTTCATGATTTCTTTATTGTAGTTTATTAAATTTACAAGCTGACCAATCAGATTCCTCAATTAAAGTATGTGTTGCCCCCACGTTCAAAACTTTGACCAAGAGATATCATGTAGCGAATGGCAGCAGACTCCCGAGCCTGCTTTTAAGTGATAGGAGTATGGACTTGCTAGAAGTTCACTCCTGATTGGCGAGAGTGTTTGCCATAAAAACATTGACCCAGACTGACTCGGACCAATCCCAGCTGACTGGCGACATCTGGTTCTAACATGGCGGAGTCCGTTTAGCAAAATAAAAAAAACACAGAGACAAGTAGGGTGATTACAAATGAAATCCAGGTGTGGTCTTTACTGGAGGAGGGTATGAAGGGTTTGAAGTTTAGTCTAAAGCCTCTGGTGGCCCTGAGGTGTAAATCACAACAGTAGTTTAAGTTTGAGGGTACTCAAAAGTGTAATGTGTCATCTAGAAAATATGGATGAGAATGTAATAATTTTTGGTCTTTGTCACTGCATACAACAATCTTAACCCTTTAATACTGGAGGTGTTTCCAGCAACACCTAAATAATCGATGCTCTTTGACAGAGCGTGACTCCTGATCACACGATCAATGTAAATCAGCTGATTCTGACAGTTTTTCACCATCATGCAACACATTACTAATGTAAAGTGCTACAAAATGGCGCAAAGCTTCTTTTCTTTGCGAAAGAATCCACTAAACTTACGTTAATTGCGTCAACAGTCGAAGAGTTACTGTTGGTAAAAGGTCACACTGGGGTTTTAGCTCCAGTGTTAAAGGGTTGAACTGTTGGTAGTTTTGCATTTTAGACAGATATAGATGGGTTTCATTTGTCCAGCAGTCTATGGTCCATACATTTGGGATTATCTATTGGCTTGGTGGCTGCAATATTATTATTGCATCTCAATGCATTTTTCCAGAATGTACCAATTAAGGGTAGCAACTAGTCTGACTGACAGACAGAAAAAACACTTTCCAAAACTTTATCACTCAGCTGCATATCCCAAACGACTGTTTTAATGAAATGTCTGAGAGCTGAAATGTCCTCATTTGGTCTAAATGTTCTTTCATTGAAATATTTGTTGAAGATGTTGTCAGTGATTGGCATATTATTGTGTAGTTGTTTAGCATAAAGATCTTGGCTCCTTAGTTTACACAAGTTTTTGTCATTGGTAAGGGTGAAGTGTTGTCATTAGTGCATCTGGGATCAATATGCTCTTAGCACAAAGTCCATTATTTTTGAGAGCAGGAGGCTTTGAAAGAGGCAATAGTTTAGAAGAGAAAGCCCACAGGACTCCGCATTTATTTTTGAAAATCCTACAGGGAACGTGTTTGATGTGAGGTGGGGATTTACTCAAACTGTAGATTCAATTCAATCTGATCTGCAGATAAGAAGGTTGAATGTTGTAAAAAGCTTTGTTCCTCCTCTTCATTTGTCGTTGGCTCAAGGCAGTGATTCTTTCTTTCCAAGAGTGAATTAGTTTGAGGCTCAGGTTGTTGTCAATACTCATTAGAGCTGGCCACTGGCCTTTGGTTAAGACCTGTCCCACACTGCTGTCAGGCTCAATACCATATGGACACATGTGTCCACATCATTTTATCTGAAGCTCAGATTTACTGCAGCTTCTGGTAAAAATAATAGAAAAAAGAACAAATATTTTATTTTGTGACATTTATGCAGGACTGTCAGCTGGCACAGTTATAAACTAAAAGCCCTTTAGCTTTACTGAGGTACACAATGTGGAATGTTTAAAAAAATATCATTTTCTACTGGTTTTAGGGTTAAGTTTGTTTTTATATATAGTTTTAAAATACATTCTTTGTTTAGGAACTTGCTTTGTTTCAGGCACTATGGAAAGAGTTATTGTAGGACTTAAAAATAAGGGCTGTCAACGCACCTGATTAATTACATAGAATTTACGCGTTAATATTTATTAACACAGATTAATTACACGTCAGAAGCCACCATCTTCCACTTAACGCCTGGTTCACACCGGACGCAGAGGCGGTGCAAAGCGGAGGGCGGGTATCCGGTATTTTTTTTTCCACTGCAGTCGACAGGCACACCTTTTCAGTTGGGGTTATTTAGAGCTTTTTTTTGCCTTCATGGGTAAGTAAATAACCTTTTAAAAATATGTATGCCATGTTTCTGTTCACCTGGCAAACTGTCAGCCCACTGTACTGATTTATGTGTGTCTGTCTGTGTGTGTTTGTGTGTTTATTTTCATCTCTACAGTCTGTTTAGATACAAAAATACGATCGCATTTGTCAATGGCCGTATTTTATTGTGAAAAATGGGTTATATTTAGAAAATCGTGTGTCTTAACGTAACTTCCTGCTAGAATTGTTGCGGATCACTCATGGCTCGCGGAGACATTAGAGTAGACTCCAAAATGATCGCTGCACCAGGACGAGCTGGCCTCAAACAATCGTGACGCTTCGCATCTGGTGTGAACTACACCATAGGTTAACAAAGGCGCTGAATGGAAACGTTTTATCCTGACTGGAAAAAGAACTGATGACAACGTTTAATTTATTAAAGACTTACCCCAATCGGCTTTTGATCTACTGTATTTTCAAAGAGTTCCCAGATGTCTTTTAATCATGATTATGCTGTTTAGCCAAAATAAAATAAAATTTAAAAAACTGTGTTGTTTTCTAGAGCATAGTTTCTGCAGAGCAGGAATAGTTCTTTAGAAATTTGCCTCTTGAGTTGTGGGCAGGACCGCTGGTGTGGGGTGATCCTGCCTTCCCTTCCCGTCCTCGTTACTGAAAGCTTGGAGCAGGAAGCTTGTTGCCTGCCCAGCATATTTCCCTGTAACAAACACGATCTTTTTCAAATGCTGTATTTTTGTCTGCTCCTTGTTCCCAATGGTTTGAATAAATAAATAGTCAGAAATGCTGCTTTTAGTTTCATTTTCTTTACATGTGTCCTCCATTATTGGAAAAATCCCACAAACACATGTTAAATGCACCAAAAACACAATGTTCATGTCTTTAATGTGTGACAGAAATATCCCTGTTGCTGCCACACATATAGAAGTGCATTCAACCAATACCAGATTTTATTTTCTTAAATATATAGTGTGCAATACTTTATTTATTTTGTTTAATTATGATTGACGAGCTTCTCTCCCCCCAGTAGCTCCACATTTGCTGCATTTGGGTTCGGTCCCAACAAACTCTGACAGTAAGTTTAGAGGTCAAATTTGAGGCTGAACTTATCAGACCTGCAGACACTAGACATTGATAGGAATCTTGGTGCAACTCTGAGGTCGGTCCACTGGGCATAACTAGACCTTCCTCCTGCTTCAGCGGATATAATTAGCTTTGAGTCGGAGGGGTCATCTGACAGGGTTCTTTCACAGTCTTTCCTTTCTGTGTCCTTTCTCCTCCCTTCTTCTTTCCTCCTCCACTTTTTCTTCTGAATTGCTGCCAAGCCCCGTTTACCTCAGTAATTAGGAACCAGAGCGGGCTTTCACGACTCCATTATGAAAATAGCAAACGGTCCAGCGGTTTATTGATAAAGCATTACACTCAGCCGCAGTACTGTATGGCAAAGCCCCTCAGAGCCGGCAGCCTTTTCAGGTGGACATGGCACCGAGCCTCTCGCTGCCAGATGAAATATCATGATGCTGTAATAGCCCTATCACATAGCGCATATAAAACAAGACTGGAGTGTCGAAATACAGCACACCCACTGTATTAGTAAAATGTAAAGCAAAAAAATAGAATAGAAAAAAAAAGGGCGACAACACGGGCTGCGCTATGCTCCATCGAATGGAGAAAATTACCATAAAGAAAAATATAGCCAATCTAATCTGCAGTAGACAGAGACAGCTGAGAAGGTAATTTCGCTGAGCAATATGCAAAGACAGCTATTTAAATGTGTTGTTGGCGCTCCAATCAGGTTTCCCAGGGTGCTGTGATATTTAAAAGTGACACGGGTGACCCTCCACATTTGCGAGGTGTCATCATGCATCAATCGGTAAGGTGTATATCAAAGCTGCCTGTAATGGTTTTTGCATTGGGATTTATATTTCCAATTAAATCTGCAAATTATATGATTATCCTCTGCACCGTGCCGAGGCCATTTTGGAAACGGATTGTGCTGGTCATTTTGTTTTTCTAGAAAGATAATAGTGCCACTGGTGAAGCGGCTTACGCGGCGAGAATATTAATGCCCCTGGCCTTGTCGCACACCTACTCGAGCGCTCATTCCATCAGCGAAAGCACACACACAAAAATAAACACAAGCCATCACCGTCTCCTCCCCAAACATCCTGGATTTTTCCTGCGATGAACCAACGGCTTTGTCTTTTTTTTTTTTTTCATTATTCTGTCTTAACCTTACAGATGTCCTGCATGTATGTCCTTGTAAGCTCTAACCCTGCACCTGCTGCAGATTTCTGCTGGCTCCAGAGATTATATCAGACGTAGGAAGAAGCTGATAAACCGTCAATCTGTCAGACAAACAGAGACTTTGTGACGGCTGACACAGGTGTCAAAAGCAATCAGATGCATTTGCACAAAGAAACCCCTCCCACACTGGAACACCAGCATGACTAGATGCCAATTACTGATTCAAACACTTAAACCAAAACTCAATAAAGACCCCTAGTGCAGGAAATATTGATATTTTGCTGTTGTTGTTTTTTTTGTTTTTTTTTTGCTGTGCTTATAAAATCAGCACCGCACTCACAGAAAATATTTTTTTTTCCTCCGTGTTTACAGGAAAAGGCTGACATGACTTTTAGATTAAGAAAAGAATTGTAAGTGATGCAAAAAGATGCAAAAACAAAAGCTGAAAAGGGTCAAGACCACCTCAAAATTTGCTGGACATGTATCTCAGAAGTGCAGTTTTACCTGTGGTATGTAATTTTGACGAAAATATTGTTAACTGAGTGACCATTACCTTGCTGCTCTTTATTGCTTCTCAGCCTCGCACCATAGCAGAAAGTAACACATTTGTGGCTGTAATTTGGTTGAAAAATATCCTGTAAAAACATGAAACACTGTTTTCCTGTCCAATGTCAGAGCTTTGTGGGTCTCAAACTGTCACCTCTGAGGAATACAGCTTGTAGAACCTGTTCAGATCTAAGCTGGTGTGAAGGTTCTATGACATCTTCTCACATAGAAGATGGATGGATCACGGAAACGTTTATTTCTAGTTCTAAGAGATTTTACAAATATGGGGCATTTAAAAAAAATAAACATTTTTGGGAGTTACCTCAATTTTTTTTTAGGTAAAAAAAAATTCTGTTGCTTAGTTTTAGCAAGTTTGGATGAGCTTTAGGCCAAATGAAATCCAAAATAAAGGTCAAGAGTGCCAAATACTATGTCTTCAAGCAGTGAAATGCAATTTGTGAAGTTTTCTCAAACAAATCCAACTTTTAAGTTGCAGTTCACTTTCATCCTTAAACAATACAAGGATAATATGAATCATGCTGTCAAAAAAGCGAAAGACTTAACTGTATCACCTGTTGAGCAACATTAAATCATGCTGTGTGTGTAGACCAACGTTAGATGGAAAAACATCTTAAAAAATGTGAATTTTATATGTAAGAAGGGAGTTATGATAAGAAAAAAGTAGGGTGGGACACAGACAAGAAGGGATGTAATCATTTTTTTTATGTTTTTACATTTTTACATCATACCAAAAGAAATGAAGTGAACTAAAGCAAGTTATTTTTTATGAAAATGTGTCTCAAAGCTTCATGAAGCTTCCCCATCATGTGGGAAGGCCTTACCTGCACACAGATTGAAGCATGTGTTGGAGTCTTGAGGAGGCACAGAAGTGAAAAACCTCATTCAGAACTTTCTCTGAAGAACCTCTTAACTCTTCTCTTGTTTATGCAACAGAAGTGAGTTGTCAAGTAGCAGATTTGAATGTACAAGTGCCTAAAATGAGAGAACGAAGGAGAGAAACAGCTTGCCATCTTTCATGATGATCACCTCCTCCGTTCTCAGTATCCCTGGGAACACGGCCGACTGTAGTTTATTACAAAAAGGGGTTGCATAACAGCAAACGGCTAATCCTCAGTCAGTAAGCGCACAAGCATATCTCTCCTTGTGAAATTTACTGCCAGAGCACTCACCTTTTCCATCCAAATTATGCTCTGTAGGTGTAGAATGTCATCAAAATGATCGTTTACGGTTTGTGGATTCATGCTAATTTCAGTGGACATATGACAGATGTATTAGAGAGAAGATAAGGGCTGGAAGTGAAGGACAGTCTTATATTTACTTAGCGTGATTCAGTGTAAAAGTTTTTAAAAAATGTTTTTATTGATCGTTCTTTTATTTAAACCCAAGTAATTCTGAAAATCAAGAAACTGGATGAAAAAAATTGTTCCCCGTAAAACTGCATCAAAATGTATATTTTCATTCGATTAATATCATTATTATCATTATTAATGAAGTGTTCTTCACAATTATTATCCAACGCATGCAGTTTTTAAAAAAGTCTGTCATGTAAGCCCTGAAGATGTCAGTCATTTCCTGCAATATTAGCAAAAAG
The DNA here is from genome assembly GCA_014656515.1 of Oryzias celebensis. Lineage (NCBI taxonomy): Eukaryota > Metazoa > Chordata > Actinopteri > Beloniformes > Adrianichthyidae > Oryzias > Oryzias celebensis. Next base: position 13,839,293 of record BNCR01000005.1, read on the forward strand.
GAAAAGCAGATACCAGTTTATATCAGCGGGGGGCACAGTTGTACCATTGAGCAAGATTTATCTTGAACCTGGAGCTGGAGTACATGTTAGTTTCTGAAATAAGATCAAATATTTCTTTATGTACCATTCAAACAATGTTTTTTATTGGTCACATGACCAACCTGGGTTCTTCCTCAAACCTGTAAGTGTTTGCTCCCTTGTTCTGTATGACCAGCTGCCAGCCTCAGTGTAAACTTTGACTCCCCTCACACTCTTTGGACCAATCATTTGACTTTTCTTATTGGAAATACTACCATTTATAATATGAATGCAAACTAGGTTTGAACAATGTGAGTAAATCAAGAAGAACTCTTGATATTATATCCTTAGCAATGACTGTTGCTAAGTTTTAGGTATGAGACAATGCTAGAATGCTATAAAAAATTAGAAGAAGTGTAAAAACATCAAAAAGAAGAGGAGCTGTGAACTCCAATGGCCTAAAACAAAATCAGGCAAAAAGCAAAATCTGTTTAATGGCACTTTTGGACAGAAACTTACTTACTAAGGTCAGTGAGGTCAGAGAAAACACTATTCATGCAAAGCTAGAAATGGCACAGTGGCTAGAAAGTATTTTCTGTTAAGTCTTGAGAATTGTATGTAGATTATAGGTTATTACCAGTTTTTAAAAATCATTTTTATATACTGTTCTTCCTTCCATTGGTTTCTCTTCAGCTTTTAATTTTAAGTCATCTTTTTAAGTTTGATCTTGAGAGTGCAGCAGATGCCCCCACAATCCCCTGAATTTACCCTTTTTTAAAAAGGTTTACCTCGACAGGGAAGGTAAGCAGTGGTGTTGGTGTGGTACAGAGAGGTTGATTGTCTCATTGACACCTGGTGAAATTCCTAAGTGTGTCAGTTGTGCTGCTTTAAAGTTTCACCATAATATTCAAAGAGTCTATAAAGAAGGTTTTTGGCTGTGATGCACTGGAGAACTATGGGTATTTTAAAAAGTATTTATACCATGCTGCAGTGGATGCAGTTCTTTTTTTTTGTCTTACTAGTCTGCTTAGCAACTAGTGAGTCTCCATAAATGTGTGTGTGTTTATCTTAGTTTATACATGCAGTGTATGAAGTGTGAGGAAAATGTATTGTAAGTCATTTTTGGCTTTTATCTTTTTGTAATACTCATGTTAACCATGATAAATGGGTTTTGAAATGTTACATTTATGTAGGACAAAACCACAATCTCTCAGTAATACCACCAATCCATATTTTGCAGATTGAACACATTTCCTGTCGCAAATGAGCATAATCAAAAGTATGTTTTTTTTGTCATTGTTTGTGTCTAAAACAAAAAAAAAAGAAAAATACTCGCAGACATATGCTTTTTTAGTTGTGTCAGTGTTTTGCTGTGCTACAACCTCTACTGTTGACAAAAATGGAACAGTTTCAAACAGTAAACTATAATCCCGTCTTTATCTTGACAAAATGTTCCCATAATTGCATTATATTTAAAGTACTTTTTGATCTATTTTTTTGAAAACAACAGCAAGATCCAAGTTGTGATTTGAGAGAAAAGCTATTTGTTGTTTGGTGATGGGTCTACCAAATTGACATCTATTGTAAACATGCCTTTATAGTGAAGCTTTAACGTAGTTTCAACCAGAAGGATCAGTTGTTATCTTCTTCATAGCAACTCGAGTTGCCATCACATTCACTCATGTTTTCACTCATTCATCTAATACTGCAATGCTTTTTGTTTTCTAGTAAATCCATATCTGTTTCCTTAACTTTAAACTTCACTATGGTTGGAGTTTTCACATTCCAGGCAAAAAAAAATGAAACAAAAACAGAAAAAGGCAGTTATAGGGTTTACAGAGACACAGGAAAACATATACTTGAGAGAGGATGAAGTGGAATACAGTAAGAGGTTTAAAATAGGAAAAAATGCTATTACAGATGCTTTAGATTAGAAAACAATCAAACAAAGCCAAGTGCATATATATATGTACTTAAAGCAGGTTGATCATATCTGCTTATAGCCTGAAGTTCTACCAGTTCACTGCTCTCTATGGATCACAAAGCAGTGCTAAGGTTATATACCACAAGGAAGATAGATATTTAGACTCCATGCCACTGAGTGATTTAAAAACTAGTAGCACCTTAAAAATTGATTCTGCAGTATTCTGTGCAAGGATTTAGGAACAGGAGAGATTTGATCAGTCCTCCTGGTTCTTGCTGAAACTCTGGCAGCAGTGTTCTGAGTGAACTGCAGCTTTTGAACAAAAAACTGTTACAGCGCAGCCTGTCACAGAAGATGGTGTGAATTCCTTTTTCCATCAACTTTCACGTTTCTAATGTTTGGCTGGGAAAAAAAACCCCACACAAAACAATGATTTTGTTAGAGCTTTAATGTGATTGCTCAACCACAGCTGTGCATCAGTTAAGAGATTTGTAACATGAGTTTTGTGTCTCCATACTATGATATTGAGATGATGTCCAACTTTGGCTTTGCTTTTGCTTTACTTTGTGTTGTTACCAACTAGCGTTGTTACCAACTTATACTCCATTACTGGAGTATAAGTGCCACTGGAATATAAGTCACAGGAGCAAAAAGGAACAAAAAAAATCTAAGTGCAACACTTCTGAACAAATTTCATATTTTGGCGGGACTGCCTTTTATTCTCCAAAAAAATATAGTAAGCCTTTCTTCCTGTATAACTCACGGCCCTCAAGGACATTTAAGGTTCAGAATTGTGGAGAAGGTGGATTCAGCGCTGCGAAAGCTGGCAATCTGTCCAGGGTGTGCCTTACCTTCACCCAACAGTAGCCAGATGAGGCTGTGGCAGCCCCATGATCCCAAAGCAGATGAAGCGGGTTAGTAGCACTGATGAACGGATGGATGGAAGGTGGCTCCATATTTACAGACTGACATTACCAGTAGCTGTGATAGTTCAAAAACATACATTTCTATAGATCTTAAAACTTCTGTCCAAAATTTCTGGTCCATTCCTTCTTTTCGCTTTACGATTAACTGTTTTTCTACAACTCCCAGAAAAGAAAATACTGAATATTCACTATAGCTAAACATTTTAAATAACATCTTAGACCATATACTCAAAGGATGCAAGAACAGTTGATGAAATTGCTTCCAAGTAAAGACCTAAAGAAACTGCTTTTTCTGTGTGTGGGCATGGCAGGAGAAAGCCATCAACAACTGCTACTGGACTCCCTAAGAGGCTGGAAATCCAAAAACCTTTCCATGACTCAGTAAAAACCACAGGAAGATATGAGATTTGTGGGCACACAGCTTTCAGTTTACACAGTAAAGTACATACTAAATGCTGAATGGCTTCGTGTGTGCATTCCAGGTCTTTTTTGAAAGCAATCAAAAGAAAAGTGAACTTCAATATTTTTTCAAAGCATGATTTAAAAGAAAGAAAGAAAAAACCCTCTGCAAGGGTACCATTTTATCTTGTGGAGTGATCAAATCTAAAATGTATCTTTTCAGGTTTACTGTGTGGAAAGATTTACATAAGAATGAAGCTAGAAACAGGGCAGTATTCACCAGGCCCGGCCCTAGGCTTCTCTTCCTTCCCATTTTCCCTCAAAGCTGTCCCTGAGGTCTTGTTTTGCTGCTTTTTTATCCTTAAAGTTTTAATAAAGCTCTACCAGCAGCAGCACTGCCCCCCAGCCCCACTTAGTTCAGACAGCGGCAGCGTCAGGTGAGGAGGGGCGTCGCACTTTGCAAAGTTATTAATTACTTCAAACTTTAGAGTTTTTTTAATTTATATTTTAAATTATTACTTATGTTTTTAGACTAAATGAGTGGTTTGTCAAACTATTATAAACATGCAAAAAATATCATAAACTTAAAAAAAAACTCTTAGTCAAATCATTGGGATATGGCGCCCCCTCCAGAAGATGGCGCCCTGGGCAGCCGCCTAGGTTGCCTATGCCCAGGGCCTCCCCTGGTGTTCACAACAAAACGTGCATTGAAGGTTTGCAGCACCTGGAAGGCAAGAAGCATCTAAGAAGGTTTAAGAAAAGTTCAAAATGCATGAATTTTGTATCACTGGATCCTCAGGGAGGACAATAAATCCCAGGTGTCCAAGTCCACCACAACAGAGTTTCAGAAGTTGTGGAGGATTTCATCTCACTCATTTTCAAACCCACAGAAAATCTCCCCAGATCTGTCAGCTGCAATGCTCAAAACATGTGAAGTTATGTTATACTAAAGTTATATACACACATATATATATATATATATATATATATATATATATATATATATATATATATATATATATATAAGTTATATATAAGTTATAAAGTTATATTATATTATATTATATTAAAATTTATTTTCCAATTAGAAGTGGGTTGAGGTGCCTCCACTGCTGGTGTCATCACAACAGCAGCGGGGACACGTTGCCAAAAAAACAACCCATTTTGAAAGGGTTGAATATTTTGAGAAGGTCTGTCGTTGCATTTGATTAGAATCACCTTTAATAAGCTTTGTTCAGCCATGGAAACAAAAGCATTTTTGTGATTTGTCCATGACTCTTGTGTGTTTTTCCCAAACACATCAAATAATTGTGTGCATTTTGCAAATAAACCTAACTTTCAGCTAGATATAATAGGTCTGCAACTGTATGAGAATGTTTAAATTTTTTTAAATTAATTTAATATTTAAATCTTTTGTAAAAGTGTACCCAGTGTTCTTGTAATTAGAAATGTGCTGTTTATAGCCTAAATAAATAAATACATAAACGTCATTTTCAGGGCATAGTGCCTGCAGAGTGGCAGTTTTTTGCAGAAATTTGCCTCTGAAATGTGGGCGTGGCCACTGGTGCAATCACGCCCTCTCTACCCATCCCCATTGCTGAGTTTACATGCTCCGTTACCTTACAGTCCCTCACACTCCCAACCTAATATTAGCAGTGCAGCAAAAATGGCTAGCAACATTGGAGCTATCCAGCTGTACAGTGTTGATCCAGATGGCTGCTCAGATATAGAAAATGAAGACATACACAGATTTTTTTGACTGCAAGTGGATGCATCCGAATGGAGCGGAGCACATTTCTGTCTTCTCCTGAGACACAACACATACAAAATAAAGTAGTACACAGAAAGGCAATTTTCAGCTTTATTTTTTATATATTTCCTTCATCATCAGAAAACTTGTTAAAAACATCTTAAAAACACAGAAAACACACATTTAACCGGAACAGATCTTTAACGAGTTCTAGGCGTATTATTTTCAGAAAGGATGACTAAAATGTAAAAAGTGCATCAACTAGAAATAATGTATTTCAATTTTGAAATAGCAAGGATATTTTACAAAAGAAAAATAAATAAAACCAAATCATAAGCTGTAATTTCTGAAACACAGTTAGGTGCAGTTCTGGTGTTTTATAGGGTACTAAAAAGAGCTAGAAAACGTGTTACAGTCAAGTCATTTCGAGTGCTGCCGTCACTGAGTTTGGCTGGATGATTGGAACTCCCACGTGAAGTCAAAGTGACATTGGTACTGAGAGTGAGTATCATTCAAACATGCACCTGTCAACTAACCTGCAAGCCAACTCCTTTTAAAGGGGTTTGGTAATATAGTGCTTTGGATCCTGCAAATGCCTTGTACCTTTAAGATAACCCCGGCTAGATATACTCGAGTCAAAGGCATTTTTTTAGCCTTGCACTGAGCTTCCAATCTTGAATAGGGATTAGTATGTGAAGTCTAGGTAGACAGATTTATCATGGCAGGGCATATCCAGCCTCTCTGTCTCAGATGGCAAAGTAAAAAAAAAAAATCTCTAAAAGTCCTTACTTGTTTTAGAGTTTGAAGAATTGAAAAGTAATTGTAAAAGTAGGGGTCATTTTAGGTAAAGTTTGAGTTATTTCGTTTTCTTTATCTAAATCTCGCCTACAAGTAAAATAACTGTTGGCCCTCAAGGCTGTAGAGGAGGAATGCGATTGTACACAATGATAAAACTCGAGGGATGAAGAAGGCAGAGGGCAGGTTGAGCACTACAGGGTTGACAGATTCAATTTTGTAGCCAAGCAGATTTTTGAAAATTTTCACATATGTGGTTAAAGATCACGGCGGACCGGCCTACTGCGCTTTTCTTCAACTCCTGATGTGAACAAGTCAAGTGAGGGAAAAAAAAAAAACGTGAAGAATTTAGTACTTTTCTCTCTGCAAGCCTGATGGCAAACTGAAAAAAAAAAAAATAAATATAAGCGCATTTGCAGCAATACATTTCACAGTTGTGGTTGTGGCGTTAAAGGATTAGCATCTGCAGATGAACTAACTGACTGGATTAGTGCTCTTGTTGCCTAATCTGGAGACACTGTGAAAAAGACACACCCACACATACACGTGTGAAGAAAAAAAAAAAGCACAAAAAAATCAGGCCAAGTCAGTCATGGCTCCGATCCCATCACAGCGCGTTAGTACAAAATTATTTTGTGTAATTAAGCAGTCATGGAGCATACTGTTTATTTTGCAAACACTGTGCAGACAAAAATAGAACAACAGTGCTGCTGCTCTCTGCCAGGAGCTAACATGTGTCCAAACCTGTATCACAACCTGTGCAGCGTGAACCTGCTCTCAACCTGAGCGCTACATTCGAGCAGGTGAGTTGCTGCGTTTTTGATTGCATGTGACTCCCTTTTCCCCCCCATTTCTTTTATTTTTAACTGACACATAAAAGTCAACACAACAGATAACATTAAGTCAAAATTTCTCTGTTTCTTCAACCTGTTGGTAGGACTCCAGTCCTGCACCCCTTCGTTGTCATGGAAACGTGCTGTGTTATAAAAGAGAACCCGCCCGTCCACTTAGATATTGCAGCCATTTGGCAGATGTTAGGTCTTTGATTTTTTTTTTGGATGTTTACCCATCACTGCATGTGTTTGTTTTTTTCAACATCTTAATAAAAACCAGCATCACTTCTAGGAGTGGTAGACAGTGATGTACAAATGATTTACAGAATCTGTAATGTAAACAGGTTTAGTGGCAGAGACGGCTGATTTGTTTTTCCAGGATTCAACATTTTTCATTTTCAGTGAGTGGTTTCAGAATTCCTGTCATTCATCTATTTTGTTGGGAAGCAGCCTTGCTTTTACTCATTGCTGTGCCAAAAAAGTTTAAATGAACTAATTTCCTTCAAAAACTAAAATGAATCATTTTAGTAAATTTTTCCCCCAATGATATTTTTTACATGTTTATAGCAGTTTGACAAACCACTCATTTAGTTTAAAAACACAAGTAATAATTTAAAATATTAATAAAAAAGCCTCATACATTTGATGTAATCAATAACTTTGCAAATTGTTAAATTATTATTCCGACACCCCTGTTCTCACCAATAGCATAAAGAAAATTTCCAACTTCTTAGCCTAATCCTTCACTTCTTTAACAATTAAACTTTTGACACATGCCGTATTACTCAAAAGACTCTGCGCCAGAACTAAACATGTTTAAATCTTTATGCTCCCACTAACCCTGGTCAAAGAGAAAAAGAACATTAGTTACGAAGATACGCAGATGACACACAGATATTTATACAAAATTGACACCAGGAGATCGAGGCCCTGTACAGGCCTTTAAGAAATGCATTGACACCATTAATGACTGGACGAGCTGCACCTTACTTCAGCTAAACTAAAACATTGAGTTCTTTCATTGAATTCTTATTTTAACTATCAAACCTTTATTTTTCTTTCGAATTGTTCCTTAAAGGTTTTCTATAAATACCTTTGATTTGTCTTTTTACATGAAATGTTCTGTACTTGTAGACTTGCCTTTCTTTCCCTAGTTAGTTTGAGTTTTGCAAATCGAGTTTTCCTGTTTTAAAAAGTCTGATATTTCACTGTTCGACAGGTTGTTTTTCACATTCTATGAATATTTTGGATGTGCTTTAGACATGGTAAACAGTGAACTTTCATTAGAAGATTTGTTGCTGTGCGACACAGCATTTTATTCCTTCAGTTTTCTATAATCTGCTGCTTTTGAAATTTGTCTTTTTGCATGGACAAATAAACGAAGCTAACTGTCTGTTTAGGACAAATTACATTTTCTGAACTGAACCAGTAACTTTTTATTTGTGTTTTAAATCTCTTTTTTTTTGGAATGGATAGAACCAGTTAGCTTGATATTTTTTTTTCTCTTAACTCTTGGAAAGGCAGTGACAGAGGAGCTCTCTTGGGGCCAAAAATATGTGCAAGCGTCAAATGTTTCGGTGTGGGCTAAACATGATTGGGTTTGCCACATCAGCCTCAGCACCCCTGATGCTATTTGCGGTGTGTCTAATTAATACACCTGTGTTGTGCCGATGCTGCACGCCGCCTGTGCTGAGGCTCCTCTCCTGTTAACAGTTACCGTTAGCGTACACTTTAATGAAAACGCGATTCAGAGAAAGCAGGAGCCTGAGCCGTGGATGTGTTGGTGTTTAGATGTGAGGAAGCAGGTTGACGGTTGGTGTGACACATTCATGCCCAGGGCTGCTGCTAATGTTGATGAGTCCACGTGCACACACATTAAAAGAAACCGACAAATTAAAGTATATCAGGTTAGGGAAATTAAAATGCAGATTTTTTCAACACATCTTTCTCCTTTCTGTTGATGTTTTTCTGTCACTAAACTCATGTTTTTTTTAATCCTCATTGTTATTCTGAACAAAGTTTCCTGAAATATATAGAAATAGCCTGTATGTGGCCAAAGTTTCCTAATGGCACTCTGTTTGTGTTTTCGTGTGCCTTCACCAGTTCATCTTGCTCTGACCCTGCTGACACAATGTCCCTGACTTTGTTCAAGGTAGCCTGCAGCGCCATCACAGCTCCTCAACACCCTGCCCAGCTAGGTCATTTTCTTCTGTTGCCACTACTTAAATTTAAGGAATGCTATGTGGGTTCTCTCCTAGACTGCTGCACGCATTTGTTCAACCTGCCCAACAGATCAATAGATAGACTGTATTTTGTGTGTCGACCTAGCACTGTATAAAAAGTTTCAGTTAACTTCTCACTATTGCACCATGACAGATTTGACAATCCTATGAAAGAATTGAAACTCCTCACAAATAAGGGATCTAGTGCAGAAACAAGCCTTCTTCCAGTGTTTAAACTACAGATAGTTAGTATATTTGATACTTTTGTCTGTCAAATGTGTTTTTCTCAAGGTTTTCTCAATGGAGAGCTGGTGTACTAATACTGATGAAAACCACTGACATGCTACAGATTTGACAGTCAAAGTCTTGAAACACATGATGAAATCACATGAAAAAAATATTGTTCCAAGGTTTTTCTGAAGAAACATTAAAAACCTGATCTGCTCCTTAACACATCTTTAGATTAGGTTGATAAAAATGGCCGTAGATGAAAATCACCAGGATGATTTCAGGAATGACTCCATCATTTAAGGATTACTGTTGAAATATTTTTTTATGACATTCTATAACTCCTTACACTGCTATTGTTGAATACATTAATAAATTAAAAAAGAGATTTCTGCTTATTGTTTCTGAAGGTCCTGTGTGGTCCCCCAAATCCGGGCCATACAATAGCACTGGTACATGGATCACTTGGTTCTGGTGGATAAAAAAACATTACTTGTTTTATTTTATTTTATTTTATTTTATTTTATTTTATTTTATTTTATTTTATGACATGACATGACATGACATGACATGACTCTGAAATAACTTTTATTTTGTAAAGCTACCACTTCCCTTTACCAGATCTGTGTACAGCTGCATTCATAAACATGATTCACGTGTCGGGGTGTGTGTGTGTGTGTGTGCGTGTGTGTGTGCGTGTGTGTGTGCGTGCGTGCGTGTGTGTGTGTGTGTGTGTGTGTGTGTGTGTTCATTTTCAATGTTAAGTCAATGTACAGTCGCGGTCAGAGGTTCTACAGTGCGGCTCGAGAAGTTTGCCTTGGTCTTGCACACATTCACAACCTTTTTCAAGCAGTTGATTTAACTGCTATGTTGAAACACCCAAGCTAGCAAGGGTATCAAAAACAAAGGTCTTTGGAAAGTTTGTTTGTACAGGGCAGAGCCAGTAAGGAAACAAAAAAAGAGCCTTTAATTACAAAGTAAAAAGGAAAGCTGCAGTAAATGCATTTAAATGCAGGTACTGTGTATGTAGCTGCATTTTTAATAAAGTCAGGCCCCTAAAATGTCTGTGTGTCTATTGGAGTGTGCCGCTTTCAGTTTTAAGAGGTTTGAGTTCGACAGACCAAAAAGCATCACTATTTTGTTTTAATCTGAGGAAAGATCCAATTAACATGCAACTGTTCAAACCTGAGCAAATTAATTAATTCACTTTCAAAAAAGACACATTTATTTGGTAATCCTCCCAACACATTTTAGAAGTTATTTTCAGTAGTAATAATCTAAAATTTAGAGAAACACAAATACATGTAGTTAAACAATCTTTAGCAGACTGACCTGTACAATCAGCTGCTTTTCTGTTGACATGATTTTTCTTTTTGCCATTGTGTTAAGACAAAGACAAAGACTGGGGTGTTGACACTTTTTCTGGGGGAGTTGTTAGTTTTTCAAAATATCTTTTCAGCCATTTTAACATCCATTCATTTTCAACCTGCTTAACCCCTTTTGGGGTCAATTGGTTGCTGGAGCCTATCCCAGTCACTGTTTAAGGAAAGATGGGGTACACCCTGGATGGGTTGCCAGTCCATTACAGGGCAACACAGAGACACACAACTCCACCCAGCCACATCCAACACTAAGAGATCATTTAGTGTCACCAATTGGCCTAAGATGCAAATTTTTGAAACTTTTTGAGGAAACCTGGAGAAAATCCATGCGAGGAAAACATGCAAACCTTACATAGAAAGGTTCCAGCTGAGATTTAAACCAGGGCCCTCTCACTTTGAGGCAGTGCAGCTCTTGTTCAACCCCTCAGCAGTAACACATTGTCACAACTGCAATGGAAACATGAAGTTGAGCATTCTGTGACCCTACATAATGTTTTTGTCCTAATATGTGAAACTAAAGTGGGTCTTTGAAACAGCCAAAATGCATGTTTTTTTTCCCCAAATATTGGTTTCTTGGTAATCATTGTGCAGGTCTGACAGATCTGTGTTTAGTCTTTGTTGGGACATGACAGCGCCCAAAAAAACCACTCTTTAGGGAGGCAAATGAGTAATAAAAATACAAATCATGAAAAAACAGAAAGAGCCCGAATGGATCCTTTCTGTGTGGAGTTTGCGTGCTCTCCCTGTGTATGCATGAGTTTTCTCTGGCTAACTCCCAGGTCCAGTAATATGGATTATAGGTCATTTGGTGAATCTAAATTCTCTCTCTCTGTGAATGTGAGTGATTGTGTGGCGATGGACTGTCAATCCATCCAGGGTGTACCCTGTCTAACAGTAGCTGGGATAGGCTCCAACAACCCGGTGGCCCTGAAAGGGATAAATCAGGTTCAGAAAGACCCAATGACTGAAATTTTCTATTTAATCCAATCTAACTTTCTATGGAAACATTTCTATTGTGGGAGTTGAGTTTTGTTTGAATGCTTTCTTTCTGAAATTGTCGTTTTGACTGCTCCTTTCAGGGGTCGCCACAGAAATCACATCACAGCTCGCATAAAGAGATTTTGTCAGAGTTTTGAATTTTTAACTATAACTTTCTGCGTTACTCAGACTTGGGAGCAATAGTCTCTGTTTGTCTTTAACTAACTAACCTTTAACTAACTAAACTTCAACTAACTGACCCTACTTAGCTACCAAGATTAGATAAGATTGGGTTTTTCCAGGGAGTCACAGCCGTGTTTTTTCCTGGTTGGCATGCATGCATATTTGCAGATTTTTAAATCATGCTGACATCTTTAATTCATCTTTTGCTTCATTTTATTGAAGTATGAACCTGCTGAGGCTTTGGAATTCATGCTGGGTATTTGGAGTTGAAAGATCTCTTGCTGAAAACACATGGAACATTTGCCGAAATGTTGGTTCATACGTATGGTATAAAGAGGAAGATTTCAGCCGTTTTTATTTTGTGAATAGCTTAAAAGAAAGGTTTCATCCTTACATGTTTTTCTTCATTTTTTTTAGTTCATCCCCCTTGTTGTTTGTTGTAACAAACACTATGCAAGTCCTAGTAAACAGCAAGGGAAGCTATTTTCAGATACAGATTTGATACACTAATGAGGAGCTTTGGCTTGAGACCAGTCTATTTTGGATCCACGTAAAATAAACTGGCACTCCTGTTTTCCTCATAGTAAAGCAGCACACTTCCAACAGTGCCAGAGTACAGGAAAGCAAAGGGAATTAAGCCGTAAAGACAAGCAGAAGATTAAAATAAATACAAAAAATTAGGATTAAAAAAATAAGGAAATTCTATCCCAAATGCAAATTGGCTCAAAGTCAGTTCTGTTTGACAGGATGCCTCTCCATCACAGAGTTAAATGAAAATATAATTATAGTTTGCAGAAATGTTGAACCGCCACCTTAATGTGGTAGAGGGGTTTGATTGCTCGAGTGATCTCTGGAGCTATGCTGTCTGGGGCTTCAGCCCCTGGTAGGGTCACTCATGACAGACAGGTCCTGGGTGACAGGCCAGACAAAGAGTGGTGCATAACCCCCTTTATGAGAAGAACAACTGTAGATCTCGATATGTTGCCAGGATTGGTGTTACCGGGGCCCCACCCTGGAGTTAGGGCTTGCAGGCGAGCACCTGGTGGCCAGGGCTCCTCCCAAGGGCCCCGGTTGGGTAAAACCCGAAGGATTGACGTGGGATCACACTCCCGTGGGCCCGCCACCTAAAGGAGATCTCAGAAGGTGCAATGTGGTTTGGGTGGCAGTTGAAGGCGAGAGCCTCAGCGGCCCAAACCGGTCATGAAACTTGGTTTTTGGGACATGGAATATCACCTCTTAGCTTGTGAAAGAGTGCGAGAGGAACCGGCTAGATATAGTTGGGCTCACCTCTACGCACAGCATGGGCTCTGAAACTCAGTCCCTCAAGAGGGGTTGGACTCTACCATTCTGGAGTAGCACATGGCGGCTGGCCTCTGGCTGAAAACTGTATGGCTGGATTGATCCATTATTGCTCGCCCTTATTTCTGCGCCGCTAATGCTAGCTTGTATATAGGTTGGGGCTTTGTACTCGCGCATGAGCACAGAAACAGAGCTCGGAGAAGGGAAGGGGCAGTGGTTTCTCAAAGCCAACAGCTTTTCGATTTTGGCTAAAAACTGCAATCCTGTCTTTGAAATGGTGACTGACAGAGAGACACAGCATGGTGGCTTGCTTCCATTTGACTACCAAAAATGCATCATTTAAAGTGCTGGTTTGTGGCCTTACAGAGCAGGGTGTTCTGGACTATTAGCTACACAAGCAGCATTACGCAGATGAGGCAAAGTCTCCCCATATCTCACCACACGCCTGAGGCAACACACAGAGGGAGAGACTTCAAAGTCCTCAGATAAGGAGATAAAAACCTCATGCTGATCCTGAGGGACCTTGACGATGTTAGTGAAAAAGGTCCTGTGTGTCCATGGGCAGTTTGCTCTTAATCTAATAAACTCAGCGCTGATTGATTGTGATTAATTAGCTCATGGTATTTTGGACACAATTATTTTTTTTTAGAAAAACATATCAATATTTTTATCAGCTGTTTAAATTAACTTTTTGAAACTGCCTATATTCACAGTGCTCCCCACTCCCCCAAACCCAAGACCCAGACCTTGTTTTCATATTTTCATGATACAGTATGTTCTGGAGGAACATGTTGTTCTAACACACCATAAAAGATTGCATTTTAAAGGGGGCAGGAAAGGGGTTTTGTCTGTTTATGTGAGTGTGTGTGCTGATGTATGTGTGCCTGGGTGGTTGATGTTGGGGATGGGGGGTTGGGGGGTTGGGCTGGGGTGGACCTGCCTCTCAATGTAATTGAAAAATGTGACCTGGAAAATGTTTGCCCAGCGGAGCATGAAAGTTACCTCCACAGCAATGGTGGAATGCTCAGAGATGGTTCACCTGGCAACTGACAGGGAGAGCCCTGTATTGGGTGGTAGCTCACGTTAAAAGCCACTTTATCCTTTCACCACAAGCAGACACATGCATTATTTAATAGCACTAAAGAATCCCTGATTGACCGAGATAAAAAGGCAAGAAATTCAAATGGAATACCCAGCTATGAGCTGTGGAAAGCAAAACCTGACCACAACAAGGGCACACAGTGTCCCTAATTGAACACGATATGGTTATGGAGAACATAACTCTTGAATATTTTCATTAAAAAGCAGGTGACCTTGCACTTGGCTAGCATAATACTTTGTCCAAAGTGTACTAGTGAAGCAAAAGACACAGAGCAAGTCTTACTACCCAGAGTATTATTTAATAACACACCAGAACTACAAATAGAACCGTCATTTAAACAAAAAGAAGAAATATAAGTGTTTTCTCATCATGAAGAATATGTAAAAAAATATCCTTCCATCTATTATTTTTGCTTAGTCCTGTGCAGGGTTGGGGACAACTTGACTAAATACTTCAGGGTAAAGGCAAGGTCAGACCTTAAGGACCCCCTTCAATTAAAATAGTGTTATAATGTTATTGTGGCATCTTTTTTATGGTCTAATGGACATATATACAGATAATTGAGCTTAAAAATGCATTTCCAAGTATTTCTTTATTTAAATCACTTGAATCAGGAGCAAAAAAAAAAAAAAAAAAGCAGTTCAAAAAAGACTTGTAGATCTTTGTTTTCCTCATCCGAGCTGGCATCTGGATCAAAACTGTCCAGCTGGGTAGCTCCGACATTGTTCGCCATTTTTGTTGAGCTGGTAATGTTAGGTTGAGGGTGTGAGAGGCCATAAGCTAGGGAGAGTGAGATGGATGATGGGACATGTGGCAGTCCACAACTCAGAGGTGAATTTCAAATTAACTACTGCTGCTCTGCAGAAACCATGTCCTTGAAAATGATTCAGGTTTTTTGGTGTTTCGCTAAAAATGGCATTATCATAATTGAAAGTCCTCTGGGACTTAGAACAAAGATAATCGGGGATGGGCTTTAAACTGTTTTCAGGCCATCACAACGCTACTCACTGACGCCAAAGGGGCAATTTTAGAGCCTCCAGTCAACCCATGAACCACAGAAAAACCCATGCAAATGCAAGCACAGAGAGAACATGCAAATTCCACACAGCAAAGGATCCAGCAGGGATTTGAATCAGGTCCCATGAAGCAAGAGGGTTAACCACTACACCCAGTGCGCCTGAAACTGGAAACAAATGACCTTAAATCACAGGAGGGTCACCACAGGCCTCGAGGGTCAGTGTTCGATATGTTTTCCAACTAACCTGCCAGCATAGCTTCTGATTGACATAACACAGCTGGTCCAAGTAATCAGCAGCAGAGAAGGCGGGGCTTCTGAAAAACCAGCAGGATGCCGGTCATCCATTCCTGAAGTCTGTAAACCTCTGTTTTAAATAGCTGGACACTGTATGGGATCATATGACCCACATGCTTGTAAAAACTGATTTTGCTTCACGGTATTCAAAATTTTAGCTGTCTTTGATGTAAGTGAACTCTTACCCCTTAAAACAGGCCAATAAACACCGACCCCTGATACAAGCTTATTTAAAGGGCAGGCAATATCACATTTTTTAGCTTTTAAGTGTATTATAATTACTGCTGTCAATTGATTAAATTAATCACACTTTTGGATTGTGATTATTGACAACGTTTTATTAGGTAAATTTTACATCACATAATGCAGCTTTTGAACAAAAAAAAGCCCAGAGAAAACATTTTTCCTTCATTTTTATTGTCTGAAATGTTTTAATTTGTAAACTGTTAACGTAGAAATCGCAGAAACGTAATTTATGTGAACAAAACAGATCAACAGTAAGGTAAGCAGAACGTTCATACGAATGACCGTGGGGGAACAGCCCCTTCCAGGATGAGTCTGCACTGCCAGCATCAGCCCCAGGTTAACACACACTTTCTCCAAAGATAATATACTACCATATATATGGATAGCGTTTACTCTGAAAGGCTTATAATTGTCGGTTATAGGGCCTTCAAAGCAGACGTTCCTATATATTGATTAAACCACACTGTATTTCACATTGGAATGCATGTTACCTTAGCTTTTAAAAGGGCTTCAACCGAGAAACAAAGAGTTGCCCCAGCTGGAAAAAACAGCAACCACAATAGTGTACACCTTAAACTTAAAAAAAAGTTTACTTTTTATTATTGAAAACATTGTGCTTTGAAAAGAGAATGAAAATAATGCTTTAATCAAGACTTGAAAAGTATTAAATCTGCCTAATCCGATTATAGTGACGTAACATATGACTAAGATACAGTTAAACAAAACCCTTTACCTTGTGATATAAATGCTTTTCTTCACCCATATAACCTTTCTAACAAATGAGTAAATGGAACCTATTTTAATCTTGGTCTGATCATCACAGATTTATCCTTGTTGCTGGATGAGACTTTTATTGTGAGTTAGAATTTCATAAATCTATTCCTTGTGCTCTTTTGTAATTTTAAATAATGTAATGTAGACACATAAATGAGTTTAGTGGAAGATGATATTTCCTTCATTAAAGACTGAGTCTCCCTTACATATAGTGTTTTTATGAAAACACAACAAGCTCAGTTAATTCATCAGTTATAGCTAATCACATTGCTTGCTTGCTTTATGCTTTTTTAAATATGCTTTTGTCTGCTCACTCAAAGCAAGACTTTATAACTGGAGAGTTTTACAGTGAAAAAAACTTGTTTTGATCATGAATTCGGTTAAAACTTAAAAAAAGAAGAGAAATTGTTTTTCACCCTCTTAGATCTCTTCTACAGGTCAAGCTAAACTAGGTAACTAGTTATTGAATGTAAACTGACTACTTTATAAATCAAATCTATGTTAAATATTTCATTATAAAATTACAAATCCATACATCATTTAATACATGAATTTATAAAGAATGTGGAGTGCTTAAAAAACTTTTCATAAGTGTAAAGAAATTACAAAATAACATTAAAGTTTAAGCCTTAAACAATTAAAACAATTTTTTTTTAATTTTATTTTTTGCTTTACTTTTTAAATGTGCACATGTTCCTTAAAATGTAGCTGGGCAATACACTTTATCTGTTTAGAGAGGTAACAGGCCCTTCTAAATAAGTTGCTCTGGATTGGTGAGCTAAAGGGAAGGAATCCCAGCTTTATATGTGCATGTGTGTACAGGAACCAGTGGTGTGGGAAGTTAAGAGATCAGGCTTGTAGGATGAGACAAAGAGACAAAGAAATCAAAAGGGTTACAAAGCAGATGACCTGACCAGAATTAACAGAAAACCAGACACATATACTGAGGATGATTAACTTAAACTATGACAGATGTGGATGATTATCAACTTGAACCTGGTGGGACGGATGTGAAAAACGGCAAAATATAACAAGAACCAAGACAATATAATTGGGAAATTAAACTAAAGTGAGCAATCCTTTCAATTGTGTCCTCAACTATTACTGTGTTCACTGTTTTGGCTGACCTAGCAAATAACTTTACAGGTGTGTTCTCTTAACCCAATAACTATTCATATTGTATTTGATACAAACATTTGTGAGAATCCTATCTCATAAGCATGATCCAAACTTTCCTTAAAAAAAACCTTTTGGATATAACTAGGTCTATGTTTTCTGCCTTGTAGTTCATCATCATTCCACTAGGGGCAGTAGAAGGGCTAAACCTGCTCATTTTAAAATGGCTGCCTCCATGAAGTCTCAAAAACACCTTTGGCGGGAAAGGTTTAGCTATTTTCAAAAATGCAAGAAAACTATTGGAAAATGTGTCCAGGAGTGGGTTAACATTTCATCTTTGGAAAATAATTTTGCTAGTATACATCATTATAAATGTACAAATAATACATAACTTAGAAAGCTCTGAGGTTTTACAGCATTTCAATTTTTCTAATATCTAACCCTGAAATACTATATCTCTTTTATTTCATGAACGGTTGTTATTCACTGGTTTGTAGAGAAATGGACCAGTCTATGATTTGAAGTTCAAACGCTTGACTGCAATCATTGGAGGTCCATGGTTATTATGGATGTATAATTATGTAGCAACGTTCCCATAGCAACAGCTTGACAACCTGACCAAACAGCACGTAGAAAAGAATGGATGAAAAGTGGAAAAAAAAGGGAAATATAAAGAAGAAACTTAAGAATTCTAAAGCAAACACCCAGATTATGTACCTTACCATTCAACGAACTCCTGTTTTGGCCTCGATGCGCAGCCTTTGTAGTTTTTATTTCTGCCAGAAAGAAGGTTTTTAACTGTAATAGTGCTGCCACAACAGATTTAGTCACTAACAGCATGATGGTCTGTTTGCTTAATGATCAAGTCTTTTAAGCGTCTATTGCACAAAGCGTTCTGCTGTTGCTGGTTGCTTTTAAGGTGCGTTCTTTCAATCACAACTGAATATACCTTATGTTTCTGTGCCTTTTATTGTGCAATTAAGCCTGGTGTCATTGGGCCACTGCTGGTTAATATGCTTTAATAGCTGTACGAAACGTTGAGTTGCAGCTGGTGAGATGAAAAGTGCAGAGAGAGCCAGGTTGTAGCCTACATAAATAGTCATCTTTACGGATGAATGCATTGTCAGGGATACAAATCTGAATTTATTTAAGCATGTATATTGTGTTTCCTTTCTGAAAAAAACTAGATTTAACTCTGTTTTTTAAATGAACGTTGGCTTTTGATCAGTAATGTAAAGTGCTGACTTATCAATAAAGATTTACCCTAGAAAAAAATCCTAATCGTATTCTGTATATAATGGCACAAAAAATAAAAAAGTTTCACTCAGAGTGATACATGCACGTATAAAGAACATGATTCAAAAGTTTGTATTAACTAATATTTTACATATTAACTTTATTCCTTGCTTCAGAGAGCTTTATTGTTTTTCAATTTTGAACCGGCCTTGTCTGTGATGATATCGACGCAAGTCTGATTCCAAAACACTCACCCACACATATCTAATGAATTGCAAACTTTAAATTGCCCGTTAGTAAATTTAAACTTTGGATAGCTGCTCTGGGACAGAGGCTAACTGTGCTTGTTGGCCTCATACAGCATTATAATAAATGCTTTGGGGCCAGAGCAGGGAACAAGCTAATTATGGATCGTCTGTGTTTAACAGGGACTCGTGTTTCCTGTCTTTAACCAGAAAATTTGCATCTTCTATTAATGTGATATATGTGAGCATGCATTGCATTATTGAACTGTGCATGCTGGAGGAGTGCATTTATGAACTTCCTCACACACTACAGCTGTAAAGATCAATTGCAGAGCGAGCCTTTGACTGACTGGCATTTGACAGCTTGCAACCTTTAGCTCCAGTTAAGTTCTGCTGGTGTTTACAATGGTAATCAACTAGTATTGAAAAAAAAAAAGTCCAAAGTCAGGTGATGTTCACAGTAGGAATTGGAAATATGGGCATCACCCTTTCGTAGTTTCTACACTACATCACTGCAAATACTTCCACCGACATCAGGCCCCACATCCTGCGCGAGAGATAAAGGAAGGCCATATCAGGTAATGTATAAATGAGAGTATAAACAAGCTAGTAAACAGTGTGAATCTAATTAAAAGATAATGTCAGCCATTTTGTCACAAATGTTTCCATTGCTGTGGACCTATCTTCCAGCTTGAGGGCTTGCTATCTGTCGAGGACTGTTGCTCTATACATGCAGGCTGTATCTTTAGTTATGCTGCTATCTCCACTTTTTCACCCCGGACTATCTTTTTCTGATTTGGTGGTATTTCTGCTGGTCGTCATGCTCCACTGTGCAGGATTTCTCTCACTCAGAGATCAAACGTCCTGTTTAGTTTCCGTATGCCTCTGGATATACTGCAGGAGCTGCATTCATTTATATAACATCGTTTTTGGAGTGTAAGTTGCAATGGCAAAAAATTCAAAATAAAGAAGAAAAAATCAAATAAGCTGAACTGAAGTATAAATCGCACTTATGGGGAGAAAAGTGCGATTCTTCTTAACAACACCGCTAAGCCCAGCGTTATGCTGTGTTCACACAGAACATGATTCACACGTTAAATTCTTGTCCGCCGCTTTTTTTGTTGCCTCTTTAATTGTCCAAAAATCTGTTCATAAACTAGACGCTCTCATTGTGGGTGGGAGTAGATACCGTCATCTACCTCATCGCTACATGGAAGAAATGACTGTATATCACATTTACAATGCAAGGAAGACACAGATGACGTTGAGAGATCAGGGGTTTTTATTTTAAAGAGGTGGTAAGCGTGTCTCCATGTCTGGGTTCATGAGATCTTTCAGAATATTTTATTTATTTATTTTACAGCGATATTCACCTTCTACTGCAGGGTCAGCTTCAGAATGACGGCACTTTCCTCTCTCTGTAACCCAGTTTGGTGAGGTGCTGTCCTGCAAACGTCAGAGGATGGAAAAAATAAAAACAGGAATAAAAAGGCCTGGATTCAAATAAGAAACATATTAGAAAATTCAGAAGGACAATAATCCGATTCTCCTCTTTTTGTTTTGAATGGCGCTTCTTCTGCGTCGCTGTCAGTCGCAAATGCTGATACACACCTACATGTGGATGTTATTGGTAAACAACTGCTAAGGTGCAACAGGTTATTAGTGGGAAAAAAAGAAATACATGAGCAAATATGTAGTTTTTTTCAAATCACATATAAGTCAAACTATGCAAAAAACTGTGACTTATGTTTAGAAAAATACAGCAAATGTTATGCTTTTGTGTTGTAAGTCTGATGAACTGTGGTGTGGTACTCTCAGTGGAAAAAGTTTATCACAACTTGATTTTTATTATTTTTTTTTTATTTGCCACAGTAGTCTCCAACTTAGTGCATTAAAAAAAACTGCATGTATTGCGCTCAAATGACTTTTTCTTTCTTTGGGAAATGCTTTGACTTTATGCAAACGTGTCTTGTGAGACGGATGAACTGACTCTATCTCCACAGCAGCAACTGCTCGTTCAGAACATTGCCCCACAGCCCGGCCGCTGGAGGGAACTTGAAATAACAGGAGGGAGAGCACCTCTGAGGATGGTTTAGCATCGACCACTGACAGCTGACTTCAAAGAACCAGCCTTGAACATGACAGGCAGCCAGCGCAACTGCCTTTGAATCCTGCGCACATTTTTATCAAGAATTTATGGTGTATTTAAGAGAGGCTTTTTTTTTTTTCTTTTTGCACAGCCAAAAATTTAATTTGACTGCACGTTTCATTCCTGACACTTCTCACAGGTTTCTTCTTCATGCTGATAAAATGAGCGTGTGATGTTATTCCTCATGGCAGACGTTAATTTGATTCCTTAAAAGTTCTAAAGAAATGCCGCTAAAAAGAGCCCCAAGGCAAAAGTTGTTTATTTGCTCAGATATACATTAATCCAATCAATTTGCCAAAACTCACACCTTGCAGAGAATTGTAATGGAGCAGATGTTAGGGCAAACAAGTAAAAAAATAAAATAAAAATCACATTTTGTGAGATGGAATCTGGCCAAACTTAACAAAAACATAGTTCAGTGTTTATGCTTTCTGTTGCTTAAACGTGTTTTTATTATGTGGTGTTCATTTTGTTTATTTTAGTGAACCTAGTAGAGGTAAAATGTTAAATGTTTTTCGGAAACATTTTTTAGAAAAAAAAAATACCTTTGTCGGATTTAAAAAAATAAATGCACCAAGTGTCCCACCTTTCTCTAATTTACACATTTTCAACATTTGTGATGTCAACTTCTAACAAACGCATACTTTTCTGTTATGGTGACTTATAGTAATAGTCCAATCAATTTTTAACATTATTGCATTAGGAAAGTATAAGGTTCACTTCTATTTCTTTTCTTTACAAAACAAAGGGTCCAAATTTCTCTTCGGTACCAAAGCTCGAAGTTGTTAAAAAAACTGAAATATTTGACAAACTCAATCTCGGTTTTGAGGTATATATTTGTTTTCAACATACTAGTCTGTGTAGTACACACATATATATATATATATATATATATATATATATATATATATACATGTACTACACAGACTATATATGTTATATATATTTATGACTGACAGTGTGCACAGTGTCTCAGACAATGGACAGCAGAGGATGCATTGCTGGAGGACAGATCTTCATGGGAGGACAACCCCCTGCATGGGATGTGCCACCGAACCATAACTGAAGTGGCTGATATCAAGAAGTCCTACCAATGACTAGAGAGGATCAGAAACAAACTCTGAGCACCAGAGCAATTAAGGCTCAGATCTACCACACCAGACAAGACCCATGGTGTAGAATGTGCAAAGAGGCGCCTGAAACAATCCAGCACATGACTGCAGGGTGGTAGATACTGGCCAGGAAAGCATACATGGAGCACCACAACCAAGTGGCTGGAATGGTATATAGGAATATGTGTTCGGAGAATGGACTGGAAACCCCAAAGTCAAAATGCGAAACACCTCTGAAAGAGGTAGAGAATGAGAAGGCAAAGATCCTCTGGTACTTTGGGATACAGACGGACAGGATGGTAATGGCGAACCAACCAGACATTGTAGTGGTGGATAAAGACCAGAGGAAAGCTGTTTTGGTGGATGTGGCAGTACCAAGCGATGGCAACATCAAGAAGAAGGAACATGAGAAACTGGAGAAATACCAGAGACTCAGAGAAGAACTGAAGAAAGCTTGAAAGGTGAAGGTGACAGCGGTGCCCAGGATAATTGGAGCACTTGGGGTTGTAACCCCCAAACTGGAGGAGTGGCTACAGCAGAGCCCTGGAAAGACCTCAGACATCTCAGTCCAGAAAAGCTCAGTGCTATTTAAGGGTGAGAAGGCCAATTAAAAAAAAAAAATCACACTTTTAGATTGTCACTATTCACAATTAATCACAACGTTTTACTTGTTCATTTGTATATTACAATATGCAGCTTTTTAAACAAAAATATAGGCCAGAAAGAACATTTTTCCTTCCTTTATTGCCTGAAATGTTTTAACTTGTAAAGTGTTAACTCAGATATCTCAGAAATGTAATTTGTGTGCACAAAACACATCAACAGTAAGATAAGCAGAACTCTAAAGACTTTTATGTCTGCAGTATTACTCCAAAAAAACAAAGATGCTGATGTACAGCTGTAAGAAACAAATATTGTGTTTCTGTACTTTAAATGGTCTGGGAGAATACTCAAATCTGATTGGCTGCTGGGTGTTGACCTAAAAACTTAATTCAAAAAGTTATTTTTAAAATTTGTTTGCGTGCATTTACGTGTTAACGTTAACAGCCCTAGTAAAAATAAACCAAAGCAATCATTTCCACATTGAATCAATTTCATCTCTTTCCAATGAAAACAACCTACATGTCTTTTGTTACCTTTAAAGAAGTCTCAATTGTTTGTCTGACTAAAGGCACTTTCAAGATCACTGATGGAGTATCTAGTTATTTCACCCCATAAAATGCCAACCCCAAAGACACTGTCACATATCTTGTTTAAATGAGTGATAATGCTGGACTGTGAGTCTATGTGTGAGAGCTCAAGCACATTCTTGGGTGTGTTGCAGTGTCATCCCACCCCGGAAAATGGCTTGTTAAAATGAAATTATGCCCAGATCCCTGACCCATGGCAAATGTGCAAGCGGCAATTGGTCCAGGAGTTGAGCTGTGAGTAAAATCTGATTGGCAATAATTTGACTCTTGCTGTCGATACGAAATCCCACCCTGCACATCTTCTCTCTTCCATCACACCCCTCTCTACTTTCACTGCCTCTCGTCATTGGATATTTTGATAGAAAGGTGAAAAATGACTTCTATAGTGAAGTGAAGCCAGTGCGCCGAGCAGCATGATGATACCAGGTGGTTAGTTGTGAGGTGGAGGATGGTTTATAAGAAGCAGGAGAAGCTGATGTTGAAACTTAAATGTCAAAAGTGATTACTGGTTTCTGGTATAAAGAAGGGATGGATGGGAAAGTGTCTCTGCATTTTTTTCTGTGTGTTTGATCAGGCTGACCAAAGGCTATCAAAGCGGTTGTCTCATCCGCTCATTTTATGTCACATCAGTGTGTACTTGTGAGTGCATTCACAAGCGTTTTGCACCCATGAGTTGCTATGAGGATCGGCTCATTTGTTTTACAAAGGCCATTTGCTGTGGTCATCCTTTTTAGGTTCAAATGGAAAACAATTATAAGAGGCACTTTTCAATTTCTCTCATTTGTCCAGTTTAATAAATGTCCTTTTCCGCCACGTGAAAACACACACGCACACACTGTGAAAGGAGAAAAAAATGGAACCATGCCGGAACCATAGAAGGAATGATAGAGGTGGGTAATGGAGGCAGGGTGTTAAAGACCCAAGTGGATTGGTGGCCTTGGACAGCTTGATGTAGTTCCAGCAATGAGCAGCTCATAAAAAGTGCTATCTGCAGGCTTTAGGAAGATGTTCTGTCTCTCTGCTGTTAAAGGCACTGCCTAAAATCACCTGCTTTATCAAAGGCAGGCACTCCTCTATAGCATACAATTCCCCAAGAAAACAACAGGACTGCATCTGCATAGTTTATTGTTTGTGGGGAGTCATTAACTTTATTTTAGCAGAGAGTTGGGACTCTCTGCAAAGCAGGTTATTTTAGAAAAGGTTTGTTTTTCTTTCAGAATGTATTGAAATTGGTTTCTACATTGCGCTATACTTTTTTACCCAGTTGCTAAATTGTGTCAGTGCTCTCAGCATAAAACAAATGTGAGGTTCCTTTACAGCAGCTTTGGCTCACTCTGACAAGATAAAGTTCATCTGCTAAACTCTTTAACTCTCAGGGATTACGGCTATTATAGTAGTGATGGTGAGCAGTGTGGTTGAGTCTCTGTGTTGAGAGAGCAAATATTTATTGTTTAGTTCCTCATAATGTTGTAAGCCCACGTTTTTCCTACTCCTGTGGCGGGAATATTCTGAAAGTACTTGGTGTGTTTTTTTTTGTGTGAAAATTCTAGAAAACTTTGAGTGAACCTAAAAACTAATATGTCGAAGGGTTGAACTATGTTTTACTTATTTGTCATTTTAATGTCCTCAGTTATCATCTGTTAAATCCATTTAGTTGGACTGATTTCTCAATATGGTATATCTGGCATTCAACCACGACAAGACAAGACAGATTATTATGACTTAAGTTGATTTAACCCTTTAGTAGCAGAGTATTACCTACATTCATTTGTGTATAGTTACTCTTCAACTATTTACATAATTAAAGTAATTCCAGCGGATTCTGAAGCAGACAAATGCAACACTTTACAGTAGGGAAATGCTTACATAATAGACAAAAATCGAGTGATTCTGGCAAAAGAAAAAAAACCTTTGTGCCATTATGCAACACTTTATGTCAGTAATATGTTGCATATCGGTGCAAAGCTGATTGGAAAAGCTGCTTTTCTCTGTCAGAATCAGCTGATTTACATTGATTGCAGCAACAGTCGGAAGCTAAATTCACACCAGCCGCAGCAACTCGCATTTTTCGCATAATGGAGGACGTTTATAAAATTATTTAAGATAAAAAAAAACTGTGCTTCTTAGTAGTTCTTTATTCAAATCGCGTTGGATCAAATGAAAACCTTAGGTTTATGACACAGCAACTACCAAGGGCGGGCCAAAGTTTTCATTCTCCGCTCCACTCTGATGCATCCACTTGCAGACAAATAGATCCATTAACGCCTTCCTTTTCCTCATCTGAGCTGCCATCTGGCTTTAAACTGTACTAAAAAATGATACTGGCTTTTTGATTTTGGTTAAAACTGAGTCATCATAAATAACGATTTTACAATGGAAAGTTACAACGTTTTCACAAAGTTTGTCAAAGAGTGCGTGTTATCTAGGTCTCCAGTGTTTAAGGGTTAAATTAAAAAATGTAAACTAAAGTAGGGATAGGCCGGTATTTTTTTCTGAACAATACCAATAATCGATACTTTATCTGCAACTGTGACCGATGGCTGATATTTGCTGATACCAATATTGTGTCTAACAAGTGTTTAGAAGAACAAAGCTTATAGATGTCCTCTTGTTTTCTTTATAACAAACGCAATAACCTTCAAATTGCCAAGAACAGTACCAACAAAGGATTTCAAAAAGTAACTATCAAAATATAAGTATAACCATTATTTGCAACACAAGCAATAGGCCTTCAAAATCCCTTGAAAATAATAAAAGATTTAAAGATGGCTAATGTTATTCCTATGTTTTTATGTGCAACCAGCACAAAAAGTGATGGAAATTCATGTCGGCCTCGTAATAAATTCAGCACTGGCAGCAAGTGTTTAGAAAATTACATACAAATAGTCACTTTCTTGATGGCGCCGGCTAGAGCTTTGAAATGAAATGTTTTTAAACAACAAAAAATAGGTAGAAACTGCTTAGTGTAGACAGCATATTTTAAACAATAAACAGAAAACTTTGTAGTCTTGCAAAAAAAAAAGTGTTAGTTTATCTGGTTTAAACGTAGACTTTGGGATGAAGATTTTTTTATTTAAACGTTAAAGTGGAGGCTAACAACTGGACGCTAACTTCAGCTGCATCCGGTGTTGCAGATGTGATAAATATATATAATAATAAATCAATAATAAATAAATCAAAACAAAACAAAATGACACAACAGTCGTACAACTAGTATTTTCAAAATATAATAATAAACAGGAATCCATCGTGCCAGTAATGTTATCATTATAAGAGTATGTGAAACATTTGAGAGTCAGTCGCTGCATTTTAGACATAGCGGCTTGGTATGTGAAAACAACTGTCTTCGTAAATCCATTTAAGCAGCTGCTTAATGTCAAGTGACTTGGCAAGACAGGCAGATGTGGTGAATAGAATCTGGGTGTTTTGCAAAATAAAACTTCCTTCATAATCAGAAAATATAAAAGCAGAAAGAATTAAAGTTAGGGTATGCATTGACTCTGGTGTGACTTGATTAATAGAATGGTCATTTTTCGGTTCATACAGAGCTTGGATCACATGTGTTTGAGTAGGTAAACAAGCAAAAACATGTAAGACTGGCAGGTCTGACTAGGTTACAAATGCTAGTGAAAAATTAGAGCATCTCAAATGTCCTGATGTGTTCTTGGGTTCCCATTTTTCTAGCCTTAGCTGCAAGGCCTTGATTTTGTCATCTAGGTTTTTAGAATGTTGAGAAAAACTTGTGAAATAGTCATCGAGACATGAAAATGTCGAATTTATGTGGAGCCCTTCTCATTTTAACTTATAAAAGTCAAACCTTACAAAAAATATAAGACAAAGTTATCAGTTCATTGCTTTAAGACACCAAAATGAGTTCATAACAAAAACTTGAAAAAGGAAAGCGCCTCCGACTGTCAGCCAGTGAACTTTTACAATATCATTGATTGATACTGTCATGTTCTAAAATGTCAAAAACCCTGATGAGGGGAAATCATGTCACAGTCGAATAGTTGAGGTAATACGTTTCCATGCTATGTTATTAGATTTATTACACAATGTTAGCTTCAAGTAAGAGTCTACTGTTGTTGGAGCAATGCAAGTAACAATTATTACCCCCAAATGTAAACTAACATATGTTCTAACATTCAAAAATCTGTTGTAATGAGGAATTTAACCCTTTCAAGCCTATTTCAAATTAAATTTAAAAAATATATTTTTCCATTCAAGGTGATTCCAAATTTAGTGGAGTTCTGAATTTATTGGCATTTTGTGACAGTGAAAAAAGGCATGAATGGGATAAGATGTTGGCTTTACAGCGTTATCTACTGATAACCTGATGCATAATAATAGTTTTCTGCATGTGTGTGTTGGGGAAATAGGATTTTGGAGGGAACTAAAAGAAAATTGCAGTTATTGTAGCAAATCATGAGTCTCAATGCAGCAATCACAGTTACTGCTACTGATTAAAATGTCCTTTCAAAAACACCTGTGCAATTATCCCTCTGTCTAATCAGTTTGTTGATATGCCACACCTGTGTGGGGATGATCTCTTGAAAGTGTGTCCCTAACAAAGATCACAGACCACAGTGGATAGATAAAGCAAGTTTCAGATCATTAAGTTTAGCTCATGACACATGGGAGTAGATATGAGAATTGCATCTATATTTATGCTGACTGAAGCAAAATGTCACAAAATGACAGGAAAACAATGAGATTCCATTGTGAGACCCAAATCAGATCAATAGATTTATTTGTGCCAAATTAAGAAGTATTGCCTTCCTGTCAGTCCAGCTAATCTTTGTGTCTATCTGCAAGTGTACAGATGCAAACAGTAATAATTGCGCTTAAACAGCTGAAGAGTGCCCCTGAAATAGTTGCATCCTTTGGGGATCATATCCAGAGTACATGGAAGAAGTCACATCATGTCAAAATCCTGCCCTGCTGGGAGATCCAAATGAGAAACAGCAAGAAATATCAATCCAATAATTACTGAGTATGGAAAATATATGGCAGAACACTGCAGTTTGTTTTTGGCTGGCTCCCGGGAACCATGTCAAACAACACGCAGATACTTGGATTTGGAGTTTTATGTCTCAGGTCTCAATTCACTTTTTTTAATCAAAAAAAGATTTAAAAAAATGCATTACATGTCCTTGCAAACAATATTAACGTGGATGTAAACAAAATAGCCCCACCCATAAATATTTATGGATTGAAATTTCACACTAATCCATTTAAACGTCATACACGGCTTGTCAACAGTCTAAGTTAAACATTTGCTTACTATGAAACTTCAGTCTTTGCCTTGAAAGCATGAAGCATGAAACTTTTATAAGCCTCTTTTGCAGTTTCTGTTTTGAGTCACAACATTTTATATTTTTGGGAATACCTTTGGGCAATATGATATAGTGAAGGAGGAGGGAGATGTTTATGGAGTTTACTGCATTAGTGACAATAAATACTCTGATCCATGAACCGCTGAGCGTGCTGTTATTGTAAGAGAAGGCTTTGTGCTGACTGGGAATGGTGGTTTCAATGAAATGCTTGATAATATTCTAAAGTTCCTCCTATGTTTCTCCTTCAAATAATCTTCTGTACCATCCAGGTTGGAAGTGAGCAGAACAATCCCGTTGATCAGGCTGGAAGAAGAACGATCATTACCGTGTGGAGAGTATCTGCACTGCTAGCAGCTGCAGGATGTCAATCACACACGAAAATTACTAGACGAACTTATCGCGAGCAGAAGAGCCACAAATTGTAAAGGAAACAGAATAATTACAGTCATTATGACGGCCATTACAATCATGAGTGAGCCCACTGCCGGGTAGTCTGCTGACCTCCAAGATCAAATTGTCTGCTGTGAAGCTCTGGAAGCTCATCGCTTTAAATTAACACGTCAGGATCTTGAATGCCGTCTTCTCGCTTTGGACCATTTTCACCGACAGAACTATTTAGTGGTGCACCTCTTGACTCGTTTTAAGGTCGTGCTGTTGTCATCTGTCACATGAAAATAGGGGTACTTTGTGTCTCCACTTGAGTTTTCCCCTGGAGACAGAAGACTTAAATTTCCCCTCAAAGCTAATAGAAATTTAACTCTGCCCATAACTCCGCCGAGTCCTGGAGGCTCGGCACTAGGCAGGGCCCTGGAGGAAATAGCTTCAGATGTCATTTACTTTAGTGTTCTCTTCTTATCTCTTTCATTTTGTGCCCCTTTCCCTGCTCCCATATCTTTTCATGATGTTTGCTGTCAATGGCAGTGCTGAGTGCAGCCACGTTGTGGAGTTATTGATTTCTACCCCTCTTTTTTCCCCTCCTCACTACATTCTTCTGTTAATCCTACACCTCTTTCTTCTTGTCTGTGCTTCATCTGAGACTTTGGGTGGAACCAAGACCAGCCATTTTCCTCATCCCACATCATTTTCTGGCTCTTATTTTTTCATGTGTCCCCTGATTTTTCCCCCGGCCTGGGAACTAATTTTGACATCCCATTGTGGTATAGTTTCTTTGAAAGTAGTTTCCATTATGGGGCAGCTGCGAGTTAGAGTTAGAGTGGTGTGGGGCGTATTTCTCTCCCCTATAACCTCACTGTATTCCTCACCTACATCCATCAAAGCGGTAGAGGGCCGTGTTCATGCACTGAGCTCTCTGTCTACCTCAAGCACTGACGACTCATTTCTCCTGACAACACACAAATAACTGTAAACCTTTGCTTTTAGTGGGGTCACTACAAAGTGAAATGCCTTTTCAGAGTATGTTGACACATATTTTTTCTTTGGCAGAGAAGAACACATCAATACTACCATCTCACAATCCAAGGTTGGGGGAAGTTTTTCATAATTTTTGGAGAATTTATTGTTTTTTTTTGCAAGAAAGTAACTTTAAAGAAATCTAAGCGGTATCTCCTTTTTGTAGTATTTTAAACTAAAACTGTTTGAAAGAACCATTTCATCAGTTTTCAGAAAAATTTAGAAAAAAAATACATGATTAAATTCTCCTCATGATCTAACCATGAGGGTTGTTGCTGGTACGGCACTGACTCTTTCTTTCAGATTAGCAAATATATAAATCCAATATGTTCGTTAACTAATGATTGTGTTTCATGTACTTTAATTTTTTTAATAAACATAGAGATACACATTTGGTGAAGGAAGAATGTCAAATGTATAGTGGTTCAGTATGACTCCTAAAAACATTAAGACCAGACAGACTAACATACACAGCATGCACATTCTCTCACACACAAGCGTACACACACATAGGCACAATTAGACTAGTGTGCATTGTAAAGCCTCTCATTCTGGGCAAAAAGCTTAGTAACTTTAACGTAAAAGTTCTTCTTATCTCCTTTTAATTTTAGAAGTTTAAATTCAATCAATTGAAGTCTCAAGTCTTAATGAAGAGGTGTTGGTCCAGCATTGGTCATCCATTACTTATTACTTCTCATTTTGACTAAAAGTCCAACTTTGAGACATTTGAATTTTATTACATCTGTCATTTTTGCAGTTAGTCAGAGCGAAATATTAAATAATGGACTCCTATTCAATTTTATCAGAAAGCACTGAAAAACAAATGTTCAAGAGCACCCTCTATGCTTAGGCAGAGCCACTGACCTTCTGTCTTTTCCGTGGAGCTTCATGTCAAACGCGAACACTGAATAAACAATTGACAAATGTGAAATACATCATCTATTAAATGGAAATTGAGGACGTAATAAAAAATGTCTAGAATGTATAAAAGTATGTCATTATTAGGATGCTCTCAGTAAGCTGAAGGCTTGTACTTGACCCAGTGTGCAAACAACCACGAATTGTAGTTTTTGTCAGGTATTCTCAGCTACTACTTAGTTTTATTATAATGTTCAACACTAAAGCAACACATGGGCTATATTCAGTCTAAACTAAATCATACCAAATCAAGTTGAAAAATAGGGGGCAAAGTGTTTCCTGTTAGTAACTGAATCATTGAAGATCTGCAACACGACTCTATAGATAAGTGAATTCATCTAACTCATCTTTCTTATGCTAATGTGAGTGTGGTTCTGCGATGGACTGCCAATCTGTTCAGGGTGTACCCCGCCTTCGCCCTTCCATAGCTGGGATGGGCTCCATCAGCCCCGTGACCCTGCACAGGAACAAGAGGGTGTAGAAGATGAGATCCTTCTGATGCTCAGAGGAAAATATCAGCTGCTGCAATCCTGTGTTTGATTGCAAATGTCTATTGAGGGCCACAGAGCAGATGCCCACAAAATGCTTCTCAAGAGGACATTAGCATTGTAGCTTTACTAGCTCCCATTAGTGGTAAACAAATGCACCTGTCTCTGTTTACCGTCTCTGCTGTATTTGTTCTGACAACACACCGATGCCAAGTCATAAAGACAGAGGAGGAGCAATTCATCTTTATTGCAGGCAATCATTTTAAACATCCCCACAGGCTCTTTGTCCCTCTCAGACAGGTAGGGTGTTAGCCAAATAACCCCCCACCCCTACTGGTGACTGAACCTAATCAGTTTACCATAGATTGTATTGGTCCAAAGTAAGGACCGGTTTCCTCCTTGGTTGTAAACATTCTTCTGGTTTTCTGTCCAAACAGGCTTTATGTGTCACATGTTAACAGCAGGTGCAATGCTACATGAGTTTCAGTAGTTTGGTGATATATTGGCTTTTATTAGTGAGCATGATTAAAGTCAGCCAGGAGGGGGAGCAGGCAGGTGCTGGGCTGATGAGCAGAGTGACATTGTTAATAGACCAATGCTCCAGGGAGGTGGCCCCCTTTTGCAGCACCAATCCGTCTTGATTTCAGCACATTGCCTTCTTCAATTACACTAAGTGTTTAGCTCCAGTCACCGAAAACGGCTAGAGATAGGGAAGCACAGCTTACACCATCTTTAAAAGTGAGAAAGACCATCCAGTTGTTCTGCCATTTTTAATCAGCTGGTTCCAATAAGACATTTTTCGCTCTGAATTTGCTCTAGGTGTGGCTCCAGCAGATGACTGGATAGAAGGAGGTCGCATTGCTTTTGCTTCGCTATCTGTCTATGCTCTCTGCTCAGCGAGATGAGAGAGATGATGCGGAGATAAGGCGCTGAGGGAAACTCCACACAGAGAGAATTAAAGGTCCTCTCTCCCAAAGGTTATTATCTTCATCGCTTAGCCTGTGCACCTCATGCCACACAAGACTTTTTTCAAGATAAGACCTAATCTGGATCCTTGGTTATATCTTCATTTACTTACGTCAAGGTTATAAAGCTCAAAACATGCTGCGCCCTTTCATTCAAACTTGGAAACCCAGAGTTGGGAAAAAAAAAAGATATCTATCGTATTTTCTGGAGTAGAAGTTGCAAAATGCATAATAAAGAAGAAAAAACACATACTAATCGCTCTGGAGTATAAGTAACATTTTTGAATAACCAAGCCTGGGGTAATGCTGCGTTCACACGGAATGCAATTCATGGGTCAAGTTCACATCCTTTGCTTCTTTTTTTTGATGTGCGTTGAATTTGATGCTCCGTGCTTCTTGCCCCATGTGGGGGACAAGTTACTGTTCAGGTTTTACCCTCATCGCTACATGGAAGTATTGACTGTATTTCTTATTCACAATGCATGGAAGATACAAATGTTCTCAAGAGATCAGGTTTTTATTTTTTATTTTTGAAGAACTCTACAAAAGCATTGGTAAGAATGTCTGGATTCATGAGATCATTCAGTCTTTTTTTTTTTTTTAATGACACCTTTTACCTTCTACACTGCAGGAGCGGCGTCTGAACGACGGCACTTTCCATGGTACTTCTATCTCTCCGTAACCCAGTCAGACAAAGGAAAACATAAAAAACAAGAATAATAATGTCTCGATTCAAAAAAAGACAACAACATAAAGTTCAGGAGGAGAATGATCAGATTCTAGATTCCTACAGTGCTCTCTAGTGGTGAATTGTGGGAAAGTAACAAATATATGAGCCTATTTGTGTTTTAAAAAGTCGCTCCTAGGCATGAGTTGCACCTCTGGCTAAACTATGCAGAAACCTTGACTTATAATACTAAATACTAAAAAAATAATAAAGAGAGCAGATACTATCCTGTTGGGATAAAATACAATAAAAACGTGAATATATTTGACTGACATTGCAAAGCAAGGGAAATGCACTGTAGATCAAGAAAGACATGCAGGAGGAGACAAATCCTAAGGTGAAACTAATGCAAATGAAGGGAATGTTTTCTATAAACTGAGTGGAACTGACATCAGCAAAGAGGCTTTTGATTATTCTTTGCTCAAAAACCAAATGATCTTTCTGTGTTCACCATGACACAATAAATAAACATCAGGGGAACAACTGTCAGCTGAAATGTACATTTAAGCAGGCACACATTTACTAAATTGGCAGCACATTTTCTTCATTCTGAGAGCGATGGTGGATTCATCCTCAGGAGAGACTTGTTTGTTAGGAAGAAAGCTGATGGCGGGCAGTGAATCGAAATTCTTATGGATTGTTTCTGTAACCTTTCTCAACTGAGGAATAATAGAGACGTGATCTCGGCACATGTGCTCTTTAGATTGCTCCCTTGCTCTTACTTGACGCAAATAAGACAGTGACGCTTGGGATGTGGCACCGCTTACCTCCACACAGCACGAGGGGAGGGGGACGTACCATCTTTTGACCCACCGATGCATTTCAGAAAAGGTCAAGCTGACAGTCATCATTTCATCAATCCGTTGTCTGGGAATCTGCCACTCTTTTTCTGGACCACCGAGGAGGAATCATCGTCAAAGTTTGTGAACAAACTGCACTATTCTGATTCTCCACCACACACCCTTGGTTTGTTTCACTGAGATGGCCTGTGGAGGTAGTGTCGGGGTAGGGGTGCTGTAACCTTCTTGACCACCTTATCTTGTGGAAAGGTCAGTGCAAGGCACCCTGAAAACCAGAAGGGTGGGGAGGATCGATCTGAGGGCTTTCTTTTATTTATCTCAGTCGACATGCTGCTCCTGGTGTTCTTCCAGACCAATAGTGAGGGGAAAGAGATTACGATCTATTAGTGTTGCAGATATCCTCTTTCTTGCCTCAAACTCCCTGCATTCCTCCTCTGTCCCCTGCTTTTCTTGTCACACAGCTACCTCTATAAACACCTTTGGCCCACAGCCAGAGGCTTTTAGGTGGAGGGAAATGTGGGTGTCATCAGAATAGTCTGGTTGACACCTTGGGGTCAACGCGATCGAGACATGTCATTGCTTAATACATTGTACTGAGGGGCTACAAACCAGGCCGCCCACACAGGAGCTGCAGCACTATTAGAACTAAAGGGACATCACATACACTTTTCTGTCCCGTCCCCTTTGACTTGTATGGTGCAGTGTATTAATGGCCTGCTCATATCACCATTTATCATTTGAACAGTGCAATATATAGGAAGTAGTTGCATCAGTGGAGGGAAAACAAAGGCAAGAGAAAGATGTTACAGTGTAGGATGATGGTGCTCCTGAAAGCTTGGATGATTTAATTAAAAAAAAAGTTTTCTTTTTCTTTCTGTTTGCACTTTTTTTGCCGAGACACTGAAAAAACGAAATAAGTGATTCACGGATGTTTAAGTTGTTCTACGCCTTTGTGCAGCAGCTCTGTTGCAAAGTACGCAGAGATCGGTGAAATGCAACAGCGTATTTGTGTGTTAACGCTAAAATGATCCGCTGTACACATTTGCATGCAGTAGAACTGCTCCACCCTAACATGCCTTGCATATTTCTTCGTTACCTCATCATCATGGTCAATTAGGCCCCAACTTTCACCACCTTTTATCTCCTTAACCAGCATTCTCATCTGCTGCTTGTGTCACAAGGCTTGCAGATAAATAATTCAACAGGGGTGGGGGAGTGAAGCTGTTTGAGAATTTACTGCTCCCGTCTTACCCGGTCAGGTTGTAAATTCTGAATGTGGGGAAATGGGAGAATATATTAGGAAAGAAGAGAAAAAAGGGGGGAGGAAAATGTGGAAGAAGAAGGGCTGTGGGGTATTGGTCCCTGGGGGGTCATAGTCTTACACCAGCAACATCATAAAGGCACCATTAGAATGCTGTATTTATAACGGGGTATTTGCCCCGGGCTGCGTCTGTGATTCCAAGTCCCCTTACAAACACACACTCCCAGTCTCTCCCTATAAAGAGTGCACTAATCACTCAAGTACGGGTGCAAATTTACATACTGTACAGCATCCACATTCAGCTGATATTACCATTTTCCTCAGTATTAGTGAAATCTCTCCATAAAACAGACAGTTTTCTTTCCCTGGCACTCCTATCTCTATATATGCTGTTCATCAGGGCCTCAGCATTGCAGAATATCAATGGCCTAATGAGGCAAGGACTCTTTCTGATGTCCTGCAGCATTGACTCTTTGGGGGGGCGCATTGGGAGTAAAATGACTAAAAGATATCAACCCCCCAATAAAATCCTCAGAGCATATTCAGTGGTGGCTCTTAGAGTGACTGCCTTTATAGAAGTTCCAAAATGCACCCTGACCTTACCAACCCAACAATTTGAATGGAAACCAATCATGATTTGTGTTTTTTAAAGTAAAGTATATACTTTTTATCATGCTATTAACTAACAGCATTGACGGTATACGAATGAGTGTGACGTCACCCATGGAAAATGGCTTACTTCTGGCTCCAGACAAATTAAGCCAATTCAGTCGCATATGCTGCCATTTGGAGTCAGACGACATCAGTAAGAAGTGATTGGTCCAAGTCAGTCTGAATCAACACTTCTATGGCAACGATAGGAGTGACAGAAGTTGAAGTTATATTGTCCTTAAGAGGTGCCAGATCTCAGTGGTTTCTTGCTCCCAAAGAGCTTTACACCAGGCAGCAGTCAGACAGAATCTCTGTTTTTATGGATGTTTAATTTCATTGAGGATTGTAATAAAACAACAACAACAACTGTAGAACCACTGGTTTCCTCCAATGGGGCTTTCTGTTTACAAATTTCCCCTTGAACATCATTGTTTCTGTGCAATGAGAAGAATATAGGTAATAGTTACTTTTAATAGGTACTAGTTTAAATTTTTCTCTTTTGAGTTAGACACTGATCTAACCCTAACCACATAATGACCCACTCCTATGAAAATCATTTTTTTGGTGTTTTTAACATATTCTTGTAGCCTTTTTCTCGTGATAGAGGACATATATAAAGTAATTTAAGATTAAAACTACATTTTGAATATTTCTTTATTCAAATTGTGATAAAACAAGAGCAGCAATTTGAAAAAGCTTGGGTTTGTGACGCTGCAACTGCCATGGAAGGACCAAAGTCTCCCTGCTCTGCTCCAATTCTAAATACTCCACTTGCAGACAATCAGATCCATCAACGTCTTTATTTTCTTCGTCTAAGCTGTGATCTGGCTCAAAACGGTATGGCTCTCTGATAGTGCTTGCCGTTTTTTGCTTTGCTAATGTTAGCTTGGAGTTGTGAGGAGTAAGCTAACAGGAGAGAATGTAAACAAAGGCATGCTGGGATATCAATGTAGAGTTACTTATGTGGCAACAGTCCCACCCACAACCCAGAGGCAAATTTTCTAATGAGCTCCTGTTGCACGGAAGAAACTTTGTCTTAAAAGTTGACACAGGTTTTGACTAAATACTACATAGTCATGGTTAAAAACCACTGGGAACAATATTGTAATAGAAAAAATATAGTTGGAGTGGGACTTTACACTTTTCACCAGCCTATTATTTCTACTAGATTTCTGACAAGTTTTTTGATGAGATTTTAACAAAATTACAGAGACCTAAGTTCACGTTTGACAAAAGCCAAAGGTTAGCAAATATATTTAGAGTAAGCTGTAAACATGGCAGAGTAAGCACACAAAATCCCCTGTGTCTTTTCATGCACTCTGTTGAGAAGTAATAAGAGGAGCTACAGTCCCTTTTGTTTATCTGTCCCATTCATGCTTTTATTGTCAAAC
The DNA here is from genome assembly GCA_014656515.1 of Oryzias celebensis. NCBI lineage: Eukaryota > Metazoa > Chordata > Actinopteri > Beloniformes > Adrianichthyidae > Oryzias > Oryzias celebensis. The sequence goes on from BNCR01000005.1 coordinate 13,876,659, forward strand.
CTTGTTTAGGAATATAATTTCCCTTTAACTGGCCTTTTGCTTTCCTGGCACTCTTCAGGCACTTTCTTGTCAGCGGTCTATAGTGGGGCTGCTGCCTCGGAATAAACTGTTTTTATTTTAAGCTAGCCAGAGGGGTCAGGGAGCCTGATCTGTCATTTGCAGTGTAATAAACGCGGAAGCAGAGTCCTCATAAACACATCCAACCAATATGAACAGCACGGTACAGGAAATGAATATGTGGCCACTGGAAGTTAACCCGTTGAAGTTCAGGCAAGATGACGGGGATGAAAAAATGAAGTGGAGTACAGCCAGTGGTAATGGTGCGATACTCCCTTGTTTTTGTAACCCTTCAAATTCCTAAGGGTGCCTGAATAATTTTTTAAGACTTACTTGGATTTTCTTTTGATCTATTTTAAAAACATTCTTAGTTGTCCTTTAATTATGATTATGCAGTTTTTAGCCAAATTTAAAAAGAAAAACAACTTTTGTCGTTTTTCTGGACATAGTTTCTGCAGAGTGGCGGTAATTCATTAGAAGTTTGGTTCGGAGCTGTGGGCAGAATTGCTGGGATAGAGCAAGCTTGCCCCCTTCTCATCATCCATCTGTCTACACATGTAGCTTATAGTCCCTTGCAACCCCCACCTAACATTACTGGTGCAACAAAAATAGCGAGCAATATTGGAGCTATCCAGCTCAGCTTTGAGCCAGACACATGCTTGGATGAGAAAAACAAAGACGTACATGGATCTAGTCGCCTACTGGTGGATGCATCTGAATGGAGCTCAACCAACACATTCTCACTCACAAGTCGTCACATATTGATGCATGGGTAAGGACCCCTCCGCGTCACTTTTTGACGCTTTGAGTGTCCCCAACTCGTCGTTTTTTGATGCGCCAGCTGTCTTGATTAAATCAGGGGTCCAGTCATTTTGCCAGACGTGGTACTGAATGCAGAATAACCTCGGCCTGTGTCAAGTAGGGATGCCCGGTCCTCGTCTGGAACTGATCCGCTTCCGGTACCGGGTTAAGGTTATGGTTGGGGTACTTTGATAAGGTTAGGGTTAGAATACTGGTGCAGTCTGGTACGTCACTGGTACCGGTTGAAGAGTCTTGATTTAACTGAAACAGCCAGCTCGTCAAAAAACGACGAGTTGAGGACACTCAAAGCGTCAATTTTTGACACGAAAGGGTCCTTACCCATGCATCAGTATGTGATGACTTAGCAGAGAGAATGGGTTGGTTGAGTAGAGAACCTGCGGTTTGCATTTTTTAACTTAATTTTCTTAATGCATGTCCTTTATTTTTAGAAAAACTCGTCAGGGATTTGTTAAAAACACCAAAGAAGTGGGTCTTTAAGTGGTTTTCCTGGAGAGATACAAATAGATGAGGAATGAATGGCAGAGCTGGATCACATTTAATGAGGGAATAAAACTCTCATTGAACGCAGGTAGAAAATACCACATTGACCTGAGGTGATGCTCGTGAATAACTAGCTGTTTCCAATCGATCACTATACAATGAGAGACAACACCGACGAGTGGCTCTGACATGGTTTGTTTGTGACACAGAAGGTCAAAACACATGCATTCCCTCTTTACGGTATCTCTTTTTATATTTTTCATGCCACACACTAGACCCCTCTGATTTCTCTGTGACACGATCGTCTTCCCAAGATCACTCTGGCCTCCACTGCTCAGATGCATTGTCATTAGGTTCAACACAGCATAATTCTCAATGAGGCGGCGCTCTGCTCGGCTCTTTCTTTTTCCATTTTCTTTCTCTGTCCTCTCTCGTCTTATTCCCCATAGTCTCCCTGTCAAAGGGCTAAAGCCTTGGCTGCTTGTTGCGCATGCTAACATTCCGTCATGAAAGATGGGATGAGGGCAAAAGAGGGAAAGAGAAGAGAGGCAGACCGAGGCCGAGACAGTTATAGCTATGGCCGCCAAACACCGACAGACTTAAGGAGTTGAGTGAATAAATGCCCTGTCTACTTTGGACAGAGTGCACTCACTCTCGCAAACCGGCACGCATGCATAAACCCAAAGGGTCGGGCAGCTGGGGAGAGGGGAGATTTTCCACAGAGAGATTGATAACACCCCCTGCTTCAAACAGCGGACAATCCAAGCAAGTCCAATGTGACTTTTAAAAATCCCAATGAATACTGCATGGAGACAGGTCAAGGACAGGATGGGTGGAGGGAGTTTTTCTTATCAATCAGTGAGTCATGGGAGGAATGCGAGAAGACAACACCACGCTGGGTCTGTCGCGGGCTGGGGTGTTGTTGGTGGAGTAAAGCTTCTTTGAAAGCTGTGAAATGGAGAAACAATTGCAAGAGTGGAAAGGGTATTATGACAGTAAATAATCCGGGGTAGAGCACTTTAGGTTTATGTCACTGATGTCATGTCTTACTAGCTTGACGGGAGTTAATCTGTTTTCAGAGGTGAAGACAAAGGAAAACAGTCTGAGGAGACAAATATAACATCCGAGGCCATGCTGTGTTTGGAAGACTGATCTATAACTATGATTTTGTGCGATTTTTGTGATAGTCTGTGCACAGAATCAGAAAAATCAACTAATGTACCATATTTGTTAGACTCTAAGGCGCTCTGGAGTATACTTTGCAGATGGCAAAAAATGCATAATAATAAAAATGATAAACAAGTCATAATTTTGGGAGAAATGTATTTAACAAAATACGGGAACAAGAACAGACATTTCATTTTGAAAGAGAAATCATAAAAACGGAATATTCAACCAAGGTGAGTACTGAATTGATGATTGATTTGTAAATTGAAATCTTTATTTTCTGCTTCAAATCTCTGTTTATCACAACGTACAGTGACCACATAACAGCAAACACAGTTCCAAACCGCCTGTCAGTCTCATGCTGTGATCTTCTCTCACTCGTGAACAAGACCCCAAGTTACTTAAACTCCCCAGGAGCGCTCCTCCTGGGACAGGAGCACTCCACCCACCCAGAGAGGGGAAACTACCTTTCTTCAGTCAAGAACGATGACTTCAGACTTTGCAGTGCTAACCCTGATCCCAGCTGCTTCACAGGCGGGTGTAACCCCCCCAATGCATGTTTCAGGTCCGGACATCATCTGCAAGGAGCAGAGAAGAAATCCTGCTGTCTCCAAACCAGACCCCTACGACCGCTGTATTCATTGTTACTTACTTATGGTCATGAGCTCTGGGTCATGACAAGGAACAAGGTCCCAAAAACAAGCGGCTGAAATGAGCTTCCTGTGTAGAGTGGCTGGGCACTCCCTTAGAGATAGAATGAGAAGCTCGGTCAACCGGGGAGAGCTCGGAGTGGAGCCGCTGCTCCTCCACATCGAGAGGAGCCAGTTGAGGTAGCTCAGGCATCTGATCCTGATGCCTTCTGAACGCCTTCCTGGGGAGGTGTTCCGGGCATGTCCCTCGACTGGCCTGTGAAAACCTCTGGGTCTCCCCAGAGGAGCTGTCTAATGGCCAGAAAGAGGGAAATCTGGGCATCTTTGCTTAGAATGCCGCCCCAGCTACCTAAATGAGGGAGAGAAGATGGATTGATGCATGGAATAGATAACAACTATATATGCACACTTCACTCCCGAAACACATTGATGCTTATTCAGCTTCATGAAACATAGGAGGAATCGAGTATATTAGCGCAACAAATGAACCATTATTCAAATAACTATAGCATAACGAACATGCTAACAAGTCAACAAAACCCTTTAAATAACTTCTAAATCCATGGAAATCTTGATTTTCTGTGTGGCTGTGAGGTTGGCGCTTCTTCTTCTGTGTTGCTGTCAGTAAGAAATACTGACACCTACAGTGCCCTCTAGTGGTTATTATAGGGAAAATAATGCACACATGAGCCAATTCATTTAAAGAAAAATTAAACATAAGTCGCACTTGAGTGTAAGTCACACTACCAGCCAAACTATGCAAATAAAAAAGAAAACAACTTATACTCCAAAAATACAGTAATCATGTTATTTTAATACAGAGTTTTATTTTTTCCATATTTTCTTGGTGACCTTAAATGTCTGATGGTGCAATTTAAAACCCATAAGACACTGACTTTGATCTACACAACTGAAAATGATGCCTTCTAATCAAAGGAGCATAGAAAAGAGTCACCTGTGGAAAAGGCTTTCACAATGGCAAATCAATATAGAGAATCTACAGCAGAGTTCAGCCTAAATGCCACCTCACCCTTTGGCCTCTTATCAGCACCCAATCATAGGCAATCAAGCTCTTTTAAAGGCTGATTTAACCCTGATGAGCCCGCCGCCGGATGAACCCCACACGCAGGCAGACATCCTGACACGCACGCACGCGCGCTCCCACACAAAACACTTTCTGCAATATTGCAGAAGAGATTAAAGCCACATGAAAGAGGCAGAGACAAAGGTGACGTCTCCTCTTTTGAAATGGCAAGAGCGTGGCTTGACATGAAGCGAGTGGGTGAGTGCCTGGGTGAACAAAAGGCTGGCGCCATGTGAGAAAAGGGCAGAGGCGGGAGCCGGGTAGAAATGGTGGGGGGCAGGCCTTTAATTAAAAGGATTATATTGAGGTGCACACTGCTGCAGAGGAGCTGTCCACTGGGTCCAGATTGACTACAGTACTGAAACCTATGCTGGTTGGAGAAGAAAGACGAGTACAGGAGGAGGTGAAAATGCAGCAGCAAAAAGGTTTTCAAATGTTCACGAGAAAGGCACATAATTACGGGTCATCAAGGGGTGTCGGACGACAGGATTTTTTTAAAGATTCAAGGTCATAAAGTATGATAACAATGAACGAACTACGGCATTAAATTATTGTTTTTTTATAGATTAATGTCATTACAGACATGCTGCCAGCTAAGCCAGTTTCCTTCTTTAATGTAAATGAATTCTAAGTTTGGCATATCAATCTAGTGTCTCTGCTTCTCATTAATTTTTATCACTGAAGATATAATGAAGTCATAATAGCAGGGAGTCTGATGAGTTGTCAATTAGAAATTTGAATGATCTCTGCACTAAAGTGAAAAAGAAAGAAAGAGAAGGTTTAGTGATTACCTTGCTCTGTTTAACTTAATGGTAGCAAGGACTTGTTAGCTTCTATACATTCCTATCTGTGACCTTTACTGAGACATTTGTGAATACGTGACACTAACAATGGCTGTCAGATTGTTTTACACCAGATTATAATGTGCAACAAAAATCAACAAAAAGGAGCAATTCCTGCCTTGTATTGTCACACATGGCCACTTGCAAACTTTTCTGCAGGCAGATAAGTCCCTCGTCTGCTTCTGACTGCGTTATCAGTCCAGTCCATTGTGTTGTGTGGAAATGCACAACTTTCCACTGCCACTGACCAAGATTAACATTATCTCTGCACAACCCCCCAGAAAACCAGACGCTCAAATAATTAGATAGAGACAGGACAGAAAAAAAAAAAAAGAAGTCGCCTTTGGACCCCACCGTCTGTTACATTTCTAGGGCTGCCTGCTTCATAATGTTTTTATTTCATACATACATAAATCATAGCCTTGGAAATAAAGGACTTGAAATGTTTTATGCACTTTTTGCCTGTGCACTCTCATCCTTGAGCATGTCACACGGTTGTTCTCTGTCCTGGTTTCAGAGCCTCTTTCGTGAAAACCACACTGCCTGTCCTGTCCCTGCTCTCAGTCAATGTATGGTTTGACAAGTTGGAGTAAAGCGTTGATTTAAAGTTGTAAATATCTTTCATATAAATGGTCTAGAAACTATTTGTATAGAAACTTTGCTCCCTGAGACAGAACGTGTAAAAACTTTTGTCAGACTCCTCAGAAATACTTTTGATTCCCTCAAAATTAGATGAAAATACCCTTTTCTAAAAACAGCTTATTAGATAGAACAAAGAACAGCAATCCTTAGCATAAAAAATATGAAATTTGAATGTTCTTAGTGGTGTTGCCAGCTGATTGATCGTTTTCCAGACAGCACATCGTTGTACCTGCACCACAATAGGGGGATTTTTTTCTTTTAAATGGGAACAACATTTTTAAACATAAAAGATTGAACTGCTATGTCCAATCAGTTCTTTGTATTGGTGACAGAGAATTCTAGACTTTTTTGGTAAAAGCTTGATCAAGAAATATCCTTCCAAACGTTCTCTTTGTGGTTGAGAAAACTGAAAATCACTTTTTTCCCTCTTCCTGTCAAGTCTGCCTTATAGTGCGAAAAATACGCCAACTGTATTTTCCGCACTATAAGGCAGACTTGAAAGTCTTAATATTTTTCAGCATGATCATGCTATTCAGAGATTTGTGGCTGATTCAGAGCACACACATGGGTTCATGCAGATAAAGGCAGCACGAGGAAGTGTTTCTGCCAGACAAATACATCGGATTAAGAGAGCAGCTGCTAACAGCACTGGCTGCAGTGGCCCAGACAGGCATGACGACTTATTTTCAAACAGTTTTGTTCACTGGTGAGTGCTGTGCAGCCTTGGATGGTCCAGATGGATGGAGTAGTGTGTGGTGGACTCGACCACCTCCTTGTTGGGACAAGGCTGTGACATCAGCAAGGAGGTGGTCGAGTCATGGTTTGGGCTTTCTGTTTGGAACGAGAGAGCTGGTCAATCCCTTTAGGCCCTGAAGGTGTAAAAAAAAAACCTAAAAAGTATGTGGAGTTTCTGACTGACCACTTTCTTTCATCGTTCAAAAAGAAGAACTGTACTTTCTGTAACAAAATCATCTTCATGCATGGCGATGCACCCTCTCCTGCTCCAAGGAATACCTCTGCATCTCATAAGCATCAAAGGAGATAAACTGATAGAGTGACCTCAACCCTATTGATAAGCTTTGGAGCATCATCAAGCAAAATATCTCTGAGGATAGGGGGCAGTTCACATCCAAACAGCAGCTCTGCGAGGCTATTCTGACATCCTGTGAAGAAATTCAAGCAGAAACTCTCCAAAAACTAACAAGTTCAATGGATGCATGATCTGTGAAGCTGCAGCAAAATAAGGGGTCCTATGTTAAAATGTAACTTGATCTGTGCAGATGGTTTAGATTGGAATAGCTTTTGATTTCAGTAAACATGAGCTCCTAATGCAGCAAATTCAACAAATGACCATTTTCAGTTCTTTAGAATCTATCAAATGTAGAACTATGTTGTGTGTAATAATGTGGAACAGTACATTAATGTTTTATTTTTGAAAAAAATATTGTTATCTTTAAAGAGTTAGTTTAATAACATTTAATTTGTAACATTTCATATGATTAGTAACTTGAAGTTATGCTGTCTTTTGCGATTGAGTATTTAAAAAAACTCACAGAAAAATAACGTTTGCATAATCATTTGTAACACGCCATAAATTCAAAAGTAGACCATTTACTGACAGTGTACATTATTATCTGGTGTGCTCTATAGTGTGGTGAATACGGTAAATAAGTGCTAAGCTTTTTTGGTATTTGAGTCTCAGTTTCCTCTTCCGCTCATCCTTTTTCATTGTTGTTTTCTAGTCGAGTTTACACACGATTTTAATTTGTATTCTCCTCAGCTCCTCATCCCCATTTTTTCCTTCATATTTTGTATCTATTCTTTTGAAGTTGTGTTTTTCCTTTTTGAACCAAATCATTGAACAGGCAACTTTTTTTTCTAATCAGTCTTATAATCTACTGTATTGGATCCTTCACTAGTCAGTGAAAAAGCACACAGCATACTTATTTTTAAGGTTATGCTTGCATTTACAAGTGGATTCATGTAAGAGTAACAGTGTAGCAAAGCAGCCTTTGATCAGAACTGTGTCAATTATGAATTAAATGAGTTATGAATTATCTTCAGAATTCACTTCTAAAAAAAGGAGGGGATTTCAAAAACATGAAAAAAATAAGGTGAAAAAAGTGTATGATCACAGCTTCACACACACCAGATAGGATTCTATACTTAGATGTGTTTTCTAAACACACACATATAAACCAAGAAGGGAATATAAGGTTTAATGAGTTCAGATGTCTTAATGAACTAGCAGCCATAGTGTCAAAATAAAAAAAGAAAAGATAAAATTGCAAGTCTTTTGTTCTGTTAACATAAAAAAATGAGACACTTAAACACAGAGTTTGAAGAAGAAGGTTTACATTAAAAAAAATCTTAAAATTAGTTTTCAAAATGTAATAGATGTCTGATTTGTAAATGCTGGAGGTGCAGAATCAACTATGCAGCCTCAAAATAAGGTTTGTTAGATATTGATTTTGCATGTCTGACCTTTGACTGTGAATGTAGCTGCTTTTACTATAAAAGTGAGAGAGAGCTGGAGTGACATTGGCAGCACTGTGCCACCGATTAAATCAGACCTGTATTTGTGTGTCCAGGTAAACTTAGACTGCTTTTAGGGTATAGTAATTGTCTAAGTGGAGCAAGATTAAGGAGATGTAGAAATGTAGAACTAGGTCTTGAGAGTTGCATTGTCTTTGTTTAGTATTTGTGGATTTTCTTTTGGATTAGTGCCTCTGGTTCACATTAGGTTTTAAACATCTTTTTCCTACAATCACACACAACAACTCAGATTCATTTTTTGTGTAAATAAATCAAAGCACAAGAAGCTTTAGCCTTCTATATATCCCAATATTCACTGTGGCGATGGGCTAAGTCACTATGCCAAGATGGCTTAGGATAATGGCAAAACATTTATTGGAGCAGACTCTTTCTGAAACCAAACATCAAGAGTATACCATGGTGGTTAGCCAAAGGCGAAATACATCAAGAACTAGAGGCAAATCAATACTGAACAGAACATGAAGCTGCAGTGTGTGGATTTAATGCTAAGACTTTGGAATATTTGAAATTATTTAGAGATCTTCCTCTTAGGATGGATGAAATAGATGTCTATTTAAAAATATGTTTTGTTGATATGCCTTTTGCAGGGCACATGATGCATATTCTGTGAGCCAGTGTGCAGGTGCAACTGGGTGTCACAATGATGTTAGAATGAAAATCTTGTTTTGAAGTGCTAATTTTGAAACATTTTTCATTAAAACCCTTACAGTCCCACTCGGATCATCTTTTGATCAATGGTAAACTTGTTCCCAGTGATATGTTAATTATAATTATCCTGTTTTTAGCCATTTCAGTTTTTTTTTTAACTGTTTTCAAGGACTTCTGAGTTGCGGGCATTGGTGTGAAGCAACCCCGCCCCTCTTCACCTCCCTCAGAGTTCGTCACAGGGAGCTTGTGGCCCACCCAGGATATAAGAAATACTAAAAAATGCAATTATGTGCTTAGGTTTCTTAATATATGTACTCTATTATAAGAAAAATGCCTCAAGAACATTTTAAAAACAACGAAAACATGATTTTCACCAAAGTGGATCTTTAAAATGATCAAGTATACATTTGGTAAATCATGTCCTAAAATGTATATTTTTGTGATATTTATGACACAAGTCCAAACTACTTAAAAGTTTTTTATGTACTTGTTTAGCATTTCTCAATAGCCCTCTCCCAGTGAGTGTGCTTGAAGAAGTATGAAATGAATTTCATACCTTTTTCCTCATCCCTTATTTGCCCAGCGTTTTTAGCCGGTCTCCTCTGCTCGAGCTACGTGCCTTACCATTACAGAGCTAATCCATCCATGACAATGTTCAATTTCCTCTGGGGAATATGGAGTGCTGTGGGGAAAATTTGCAGACCTGTGGCTCATCTAAGTATCATTAACAACAGCGTCTACATTCTTCAGAACCCACATTTTGTCTCATTTGAACTGAGAGGTTCAGTTTAGGAATCTGGTTAGGTGGTGATACAATCTCTTCTGCCAGATACCCAGAAAATAAAATAAAAAAAAATCAAAAGCTTTTTTTTTTTTTTATAAGAAAAGATGGAGCATTTTGATTTAAGAGGAACTGCAATTTTGTCCGACCTTTTTACATTATAATGTAACACATAACTGTAAAGATTAAAAGCTCAGTATGCCACTTCATATACTGAGTTTTATCTACTCAGGCTTAGTTATGACACCATATACACAGTAGTAAATGTTACAGATTTCATGACACTTATGTTGAGAAAAGCTGTTTTAAAAAATGTATGTGCTGTAAAAAAGCAAACATGTTTTACTGTGGAGATTCTTGATGCTCGTAGCTTTACGGATCTAACATGTGATGGTAACGTTTTGGCATGGATGCCGTTAGAGGTTCCTGGCTTGTACAGTTTGAGCAGCACAACCAGTTGGTTTTCAAAATATTACACTTATCATTTGTTCTAATTTCATATTCTTACTGATATAATCAAATCGTATAAAATAAAAAGTATTTTTATTTTAAAGACTTTTTTTAACTTTGCATTACATTTTTTGATGCTTGAATAGTGATTTGTGGTTGGAATGTGTATTTTGTGGTTGGATTTTTGTAGTGCTGCAATGCCACAATGGGTTAGTACTTCTTTACAGTTAGTAAAGAAATAAGTTATTTAAATAAATCAGTAACATAGTACTGTCATTCCAACTAAAAAAACATTTATTGTGTGCATTTGGATTAATTAAAATGTCTAATAGATTTTCAAAGCTTGTTAAATATTGAATGACTTTCATTTAGACAAGAGAAAATGTAACCTTAAAACCTTTTGCTGACTTTAGAAGGCACAAATGGATTTTACATTCCAATAAAGAGTGAATGGACGCTTTTCATTTATAATGTAATTGTAAAACTTCGACAAATTTCTAAAGGGGACTTTTTTTTCTTTTGAGCCGACATAAAAACAGGATAAATTAATAAATCATTGACAAAAAGCCTGAAATATTTTAGTCTCTACCGCTTTGTTGCCTTCACTCGGGTCTCATGGCAGATCTGCTTCAACGTTCTGGACTTCAACATTTCACACCAAACCTCTTCCAACTGTAAGTGGCGGACAAGCAAAAACAGTAGAAAAAGAAAAGAAGACGCCGCTTCCTGCTCGTCCAGTGCGAACACCAAGGGCTAAATGTGCATTCAGTGACCCGTGTTTAGCGTGTTCCTGAAAGTGCATCACATGCCCGGTGTGGGCGTAGCATAAGACTTCAGTCCTATTAACACAACAGCATCATCCAGGTGCTGCAAAATGGTCATCTTCATATCTGGGGATGAAAATTCATCTTTTATTACATTACAAAGGTGCTTTTTTGTTATGATTTCCGATCTCACATCTGATTGGAGTCCAACACATGTTCAAGACAACACATTGAGACACCGCAATGCTTTATCCTTTCAAAAACAACCATCAAAAAACGCGTGTTTCTGTAGTTGCCAAGGAATGGAAATGAACTGAGGTGTTCCAACCATGCTAAATCTGTACCAAGGGGCCCAGCTTATAGTGGGAAAATATGCACCAATATGCTCCAACAGCAGTCTGAACTGTTCAGACACGGTGAGACATTTGTGCTTTTGTATTGTTTCATTTACATTCCAAACCTATTATCTGGGTTTTGCAGGTGTTGTTCAATTTCTATGCCATTGTGCAAGTGGTAGCCAGAGTTTTACAATATTAGAAGAAATGGAACTTGGTGTTGTTACTTCTGGTTTCTCTGCACAACTTGGTCATTGCACACAGCTGGGAGTTCTGTTGCTTTTTTTGCCACATCAAACCAGTTTTCCCATCTTCCTCTGACTTCTGTTCTTAAAAAGTCACACAGTTGCTGCTTAATGGATAAATCCCTTTAATGTGTGCCATTCTCTGTAAACCCTTTAGCAGGTTGTGGAAGACAGTCAGAAATTTTTTGAGTACTCAGACCTGCATTTATGGCAAGAACATCTAAACACTTTTAATTCCCTAAAATCACTGAACTTGTGCTTTTCATTATATCTTAATGATGGGATGTGATTGGCTGATGAACTATGTATAGATACCAATTGGAAAAGTATGGCTGATAGGGCGGTCTGTGAATGCATATGACCGCTTTCCTCGTTCAAACAGACAATGATTTGGAAATTCGCAAAACCCAATTTTGTCGTTTCCGGTGTGATTGATCTCCACCTTTAGCCCAATAACTAAACTATAGCTAAGAAACCATAAACCTCCAAAAATCTTACAAGCCAATCAAACTGCCACTTTTGCCATGTTGGAGCAGTTTGAATGACAAGGTTTGGGAAGCTTGTGAGTGATTTGTCACACAGCTCTGTACAATAGCCTCAATTCTCGAGTGTTTGGGTGTTTTTGTTGTCTTAATACAGCTGCCTTATTCAGGCCCATGTTGTGCTCCTTTTCAGCTGCTTCCAAAATGCGCATCCATCTGCCTCTCAGTATGTCAGCTCAATACGCTATCGACAGACCAATCATTCCACAATCATGCTCAGCACACCATCTTTATTACTGATTATTGACCAGGTCATCACTGCCTGCGCAGCACCTTACACTGACATCAGGTGCCAGCAGAGAAAGAGGGAGGAAAAGAGAACCCGGCAAGGGAGAGAAGTTGGGAATCTGTCAGCACTCTGATGGACTGATCTACTGCTGGGCTTCGGATTGCCAAGCCAGTGACCCACAAGCTGCAATTAAATGTCAAGACATTTGGATTCTAGTGGTGGTCTGCTGCTGAGTCATATAAGTCATATAGTAAATTCAGATCTGTCAAAGATGCTTGATGGCTTCTATCAGGTGTAAGTTGTTGCCTACCACAGGTGTCCAACCTGGCCTTATCTGCCCTTCACTGATTTGTCACAGTTGAGCCGACAAACTGACAGTACTCTCTTTAAGGGCCTAAAACTTTCTGCACTGTGGAACCAAAGACTTTTTAAAAGTTCAAGTCATAAATTATGCCCTGTTTTTATAGGGAATATTATATGATTTCTTATCTTCTTTACTCCCTGCAAGACCGAAACAGTGATTTCAACTAACAGTATGCTACTGTAACAACATGACTCGGAAGTTAGATTTGTTGCAAAAGTCTGAGGGGTTAATACTTTTGCAACAGCTCTAACTTCATACATGACATTCTATCACTTTTTCTACCAATATATATTTTTTCACAAATTAAAAAGTTGTTCTAAAACAATATCTTTTACAAAATAAAACAATCACAAACCTGTACCATCAAGAAAAAAATATTTTCTAGGAGAATTGTAACTATGAACTGAAAAACATGCATTTTTTTTGCTGCTGCATGGTGAAATTTGTGTATATAAATACAACAAAACTGATGCGAACACACAGATGAGTAGAAACACACAGCAACATTTCAGATATTGATATAATGTGTTTGTCCATTCTCGTCACACATCATGTGTGTGCAGTTAGTGCTCTAAGCAGAATGCCAATGAGTGTGCGTGAGGCTTTCTGTCATCTGCAGCATCTCCAAGGTCAGTATGTGAATCAGCAACACTCTTCAGTCAGTTCCAGTCCATCCATCAGGCATTTTCCTCACGAAAGATCCATGACGTCCCCCAACTATTTGTTTCTGTCAGTCAAACAAGGCACCTTTAAATCGATGATGGCGCACTAGCGTTAATTTACTTGGGTGGCAGAGGAATGAGTGGCTGAAGGATGTTTTGAGCCATTGTCTTAAATAGGTGAGTGTGATCACCTGAAGAAAAGTGGTATTTAAAGGTTAACTCCTTTAACAGCCATTATAGGGAATTCTAGTCAAACAGCAAGGAGTAACCTCACAATTTACCATATAAAGGGGAGATTTATGCGTGCCAGACAAAAGCCGCCTGGTTAACATGAGCCTACGGTAGTTCTGAGCTCCAAAGAGTTGTTCCTGAGTGTGTTTAGTTGTGTTCAATCAAAAATGTGGCTGATGTGACGTGACAAACTTGCGGCGTAATCCACTGAAACCAACAAGCTTTACAGCCGCTGCCTTTGAACTCCGAAACCAACCCCAAACTTTCACAGCGACAGAAGTGTTTGATCCTTAAAATCCAAGCTGCATGTCAATTCTGAGACTTTCCTTCAGCAAAGAAAGTAATTTTTTTCGAAGAGGATTAAAAATGCGTTATCTGATCACTCTTAAGACAAAATTAAAGGAGTAGTTTCATGGCATTAAACCACAGAGGGGAGTAGATTGTATTCCGCCTGCTTTTTCTGTTACAGCTTATAGAGGATGAACAATACAAACTATTCTTCTTCTCGTTAGACAAAAGTTGATGCAATTAGTTGAAAGTGTTTTTTTTTTTGGAAACAAATCCCTGATCGTGTTCGTGGACACAGACAACTTCTGGGATAAAATGACAGCACATGTGGAGGCTTTACAAGGACATGTTCTGCTTCTCAGCTGGATAGCGTACGCTCATGTTTTCCATGCCAGCTCAGTCAACTCTGCTCCTGCTGCCACAACAAAAACACTTGATTTTTACTTGGTTATTAATGTTCAAGGTTGTTAAAAAAAAGCTGATGTTTTGGAGAGTTTGCTATGCCTTTAGAGCTCCTTAAAACATAAATGTTTTTGTTTCAAAGTGTTCATCCTGTAGATGCATCTACTGCCATGCATTTTATGACTCTACCACCAGTGAGAACTTACTTGGTAACAGATTCGTCTCAGAGCAGAAAAATATGCCATCAACAGACTCATGAAAACTGCATTCTACCCGGGAGTGCTGAAAATGGGGAAGAAGAGTTTGATATCGCCAAATAATGAGGAAAAATATGCATGCTGGCAACTCCAACTAATTAGTGTGGAACACCAGGATTACGAGTGATATAAAATGCATTAGGAGCCAGCAGAGTCATTTGTGATGTAAGACACTTTGCAACTTTAAGGCTCGCCTGTTGGGACCCGGTGGGGAATTAATGCTATTCATGTTTGCATACATTACTGGTGTAAAGTTTTACCCGCAGTGTTGGGCGGATTACACATTGGGCGCAATAACAGAGTAGCCATTAGCATTGTACTGCAGCTGTCAAGAACTCTTCTCCAAAAGCTCTTTGCCAGCCTGATACTAGCAGACTGGCAGAGAGCTGCTGCCGACAAAGTTACTGTCCACGGAGGTCGTTGATGGAGCCACACAAGACCTCGTGGCCTTGAAATTCGGTCAGATCAATAAGGTGTCCCCTGCTCCTTTAGTGAGGACCTCCATCTAAATTTCTTCCCATGGAGGACCCCCCCTTTTGTCTACTAATTTCTGCTGCTGCGTGAGGACATTTGTTCCTGCATACATTATCTCTGTGAAATATTCAGTGACAAATGGATTCTCAATCTGTGCTATTTGTACAAAGCCACAGATTAAGTCCACAACAGCTTTGACCTTGTGTCATGCTGAAGCACCCCCACCCCCCACGTCGCCCCCGCAGGCGGATTCTCTTGCTTTTTTGTTTACTACTGTGAATGTAAGGATTTACTGCCGGGGCAAAGAGTAATTGTGCATATAATGTCAAGGACTGTTGTCAGTGGCCATACATCATATCCACATATGGTATACATGGCCGTGTTAAAAATACATGCAACCATGAAATATACATGACAGTGTTCTGCATGCAAAGCCCGTGGCTGGAGCCGGGCTGATTAGAAACTCCAGCTGGAATTCACCTGCGTTCCACACAAGCTCAGTGATAATATCTCTGACTGGCTTCATCTTCCCCCAGCTCCTCCCAGGCATTATCACCAGTTGAGGTTACTTGAAGCTATCTGCGTGAACAGAGAAAATGTGTTGCAAACAAATATTGAATCATCTTTAATGTATAATTGAGTTTTTTTTTTTTTTTAACTTTTCTTCAAATTCGACAATGCTGGAGGTCAGGAAAAAGTGTCAAAACTAATATAAAAGTATGGATATTTGAATCTGGCTCACCCAACATTAGAATTTTTCAGAATAAATTTGTTTGCTCTCCTCTGTTTTTGTGACTGACATGGACCATCAACACAAGGAGTTTATTTGTTGAAGTGGAGGGAATGTGTGTGGAGCGAAAGCTTCCCCTATTATCAGGGGATGAAAGTGCTAATAAAACACAGGAGCTGCCGAGGTCCAGAGGTCAGATGCACATGTAATGAATGGAGAAATTTAACTCATCCAATTATAGGGAGCCAAGGCAAAAAATCTATACTGTTACTCTGGGCAGGACGCCCAAATGCAAAACTAATAATGTCAGGCAAGGCTGCGGTTTGTGGAGCGCTCACGTGCATGCAAACGTGCAGGTGTGTGCGCGCTTACACGATGTGTGGAGCAGAGACTTAAAGTTGTTTTTTAGGTTTAAGAGCACACACACTGGTTTCAGTATTTTAAGATGGTTATTTTTATGCAGGAGCTTTAAACTTTCCACACACTTACTGTTTAACAGCTTGCAAATGTTTAAGCATGAATTCATTAATTCTTTCTTAGACTTTAAGTGGTGCATCGTTGTTTTTTTACTGAAGAAAATGAAGTCAATGCAACATGATTATCACATATTATACTTCTGTTAAAAGTATAATATAATAATATATAATCGTTTGATCTATTTTGAAAGCATTCCCAGTGGTCCTTTGAGGCTAAATAAAAAAAGTCTGTCTAGTTTCTAGGACTCAACTTCTGCAGAGCAGCAGCAGTTCACCAGAGTTTTGCCTCTGACTTGTGGGTGGGACTGTTGCCTGTTGAGTAAGCCTGCCTTCATTTCCCATTGCCATAATACCTTTGGTTTAACGCTTTCCTACTAGATTACAGCCCCTCACAACCTCAACACAACATTACAAGTGCAACAAAAAAGGCGAACAATATCAGACCTATTCAGCCGTACAGTTGTGAGCCAGATCCCACCTCAAACAGCGAAAACAAAAGACGTACATGGATCTATTTGTCTACAAGTGGATGCATCAGAATGGAGAGGAGCAGGAAGCTTTTGCAAAGATGCTAGATGCAAAGATTTGAATAAGGACATCATTCTAAACTTTCAGTAGTTTAACATACAAAAGTCTTTGTCTTGACTGAACAAAACCAGTTTTGCAAAATAAACGGAAAAAATATATAAAAATACTGAAATAAATTTAAATAGAATCTTAAATTAAATGGTAATAAAAACCTGTCGATCTAAGATGAAATGTGCACACAAAAGAAATGTCCCTCAGTTCAATGTTTCTAGTGAACTGGAGATGGGTTTGTCAAAGGGAATCCTACATAGAGATGTGACATTATAGCAAATTAGGCATGAATGATAAATTGGTATATGATCTTTGCAAAAACTTAGATTTTCTTTTCTTCTGTGTCTCCAGAAATAGAAAAGCCATTTCACTTATCAATTTGTTATTGGAAACCAGTATGTTCAGTTTACTTATACTGGTGTGGCTCAAGGTTGTTATTTTGACAATTTTTCTTATTTGTCTGACTCTTCTTACTAGTTTTTTTTCACTTTTTTGTGCTTTAGATGCTTTGTGAGGATGAAAACAGTGACAGAATTGAGCAGAAAACCTTTTCCTTTTCGTATTTTGAACGTAGAGATGTTTTTCAACTAACTTCCTAGTCTTTTTGCAATGTAAGTCTGAATTCATATCAAGTTGAAGAAGTGATTAATATTGGCAACACATTTTTCTTTAGAGTAATCTATTATTTATGGCAGAATTGACCAATAGGACGGGTTTCTCCGGTTTCAAAGATTTGTGTTCTTTGGCTTTTAATTTTTTCCAAAATATGTCATGTCCCAAATTGTTCATATTTTCTGCCAGTAATCCATGATAATGGATTTATATGCAATCACCAAATGACAATATTGTGTTGAAGCTTCGTACACGTTTCCGTTGGGATTTTCCTGTTTGGCAGCAGACTGCAGGTCCTCAAGTCTGGGAGGTGTCCAAGTGAGAGCTTTACTGCCGGCTACAAAGATAGAAAGCAGCTTAGAAGATCATTCATATTCCATGTCAAATGTAAAGAAAATTATTAATCACAAAAGTGACTAATTTTAAAGAAGTTTCAAACAGGTGATCACAGTACTTTGAGGTGTGTGAGCACTTGTTGAAGGTGGTTTCTAAAGAGATATTTCATGTAATAACATGTTCACCCCTCTTGTGGAGTTGACATTATTACACTGCAGGATAATGTAAGTCTCTGGTTTTCAGCAGACAATGAAAGCTTTTGGCTCTGTGTTCTTGACAAAAATCATTTGTTGTGTTCAGCAGCCCTTCGAGCCGCTGCAGAGAAGCCATTCTTGTCCTACGCCGCATTAATATTCAAATTTAAACCAGCAATTACGATGCCATGGAGACGGTGGAATCAGGTTTTTACACCTTCAGAAAACAAACACAGAGAAAGGCGCAGACCTTTGACTTAATTACCGTCCATGTAAATAAGGGCTGGCAAAGGGCAAGCTCATTAATGAAAAGAGTCTTTGATTATATGAGTAGCACGCTGATTAAATTATTAGATTTATTTGTCCTACTAAGAAAGCTTGAATACAGGTAAATTAAAACCGTGCTCCAGTTTCTTGTTTTCCTGCATTTTTTCATCAAATTCTCCTTTTTTTTTTTTTACCCCCTTGGATGCAAACTCATTAGGCCTTATACATAACCATCGCTGCCACATTAAAATCACATTACACAACAATGATACTCATTGCATTCAATTACACAAGGTAATAAATACAATACTCCAGTAAATCCATTAGCCTTGGAGACAGACAGAAGATGTGCCACCAGGAGATCGGAGTGTTTGGACTTTTGGATTATCCAGTAGTGTTTGTTTACCGTCCTGTCAGATACTATCGGGTGGAATGACATTTTACAAGGTGCATACATGATTGAAGCCTCCCCCTTTTTTTATGAAGGCACAAATTACCAATTTTTTTTTTTTTTTTAAATGACCCAATCCAACCGAGGTCATCCGCTGACACGGGTTCAGAAATCCCTCCAGAATACATCAGACAAGTATCATTGACTGCAGCTCCAAAGCTTTCTGCTACATTACTCCTTAAAAAAAATTGCTTCTTGAAATCCGTATCTCTCTTTGTGTTCAGTAAGCTCAGCAAGCTCTTTAGTCTACAAATGCTGCACATCTGTCTTTTAAATGAAACAAGAGATATATAGTAAAAAAACAAAAAAAAAACGTGATTTTCCTTTCACTTCATTAGCAGGTGTGTGCGTGTAAGCTGTGCAGGGCAGGCTTACACCCAGCAGGGTGCTGTGCACATTTCAGGGTTATTAAAGAAAAACACTGCCAGCAAAGGAAAGCTTGACATGAGAGACCTGTCAGACACATGCGCCACACAACTCATTTTTCTATATCTTCTCCTTCTGAACCACTCAATATTCCTCCTACCTTAACAAAGCTCATCCAAACCTTTCCAGCCTTTACCTTCAGAGCATCTTTCTCCTCCTTGCTGGTTGACCGCCTCACTTGTAATTAACTGTTATGTGGGGGATTGATTGCGGACAGCTTAGCATTGACCAGCTTCATTATGGAGTCCCTTCAAAGTGGGATTCTGGATCTGCCAATACTTCAGAGTTTATTTCAGGGAGGAGATCGATAGCTTTCGCATTAAAAGCTTTATTTGGGCTTTGTCTGCCCCCTCAGTACCTTTGCCCTGGTTACTCTGTTGATCTTTTTCTGGTGCCACCACTATGCTTGGGCTGCCCTTTCATGCTAGGGGGAAGGGCTTCATGGCCAATAGATGATTCTGCTGCATTGCACAGCAAGTCTGAAATGTTACAATTCCTTTAATAATTTTTAAAACATGTTAAATATGTATTTTTAAGCTCTATACTTCTAATGCTATAATTAACCTAAGAATACAGGTGCAGTTGAAAAATCATAGAATAATGAAACGCTGATATATTGCTGTAATACAGTTTAAAATGAGTTTAGAAATAGACTTATAACACACAGACGAGATGCATGAAATCCAGTGTTATCTGCTGGTGCTGGTCCACTGCAGGCCCATGGTCAGCACAGCCATCTAACATCTAAGTTTCAAAGAACTTTTTTCTACTGACCAACTTCATGGATGTGTGGATTTTCTGATCTTGTGGATGAAGAAGCGTCAGACTAAGCAAGGTGGGCTTTCACCACTACTCAGCAGGTCCACGTGAAGGAGATCACCTCCTCGTAGCAAATCATTAAAGAATAGGTATTTTGGGGGTTTTACTGATTAGTACTGCAAGGTTTCATTACAACTTGCATATATAAATATATATATGTGTGTGTGTGTGTGTGTGTGTGTGTGTGTGTGTGTGTGTGTGTGTGTGTGTAATTTTTATTACTGTGAGCAACAATGGTTAAGAACAGAAGTAGACACGTAAAATATATTATATTCATTTAGACACACATGTTAAGCCATAGAATGCAGGTCAAGCTTTGACCAATCAGGGACTTGGATTTGGTAGTGACGTATGGATAGCGTCCCTTTTAATTCACAGAAGTGCCAATAATTTGAAAATTGATGATGGAGAAGGAATTTGAATTAAACGACACCAAGTCCTTCATATATCAGAGAAGAAGCCCTCCCTGCTTGTCCAGTGTGAACACCAGGCATTTAGCGCGTTCTTGAATGTGCGTCGGTGTGAATGTGGCTTCAGTGGGCTGGCTCATGAATATTTAAAATTAAAAAACTTCTGCTCTACAAGCGACATTTCCAAAGACAAATTTTCACACTTATCCAGATGTTGCAGATGTGACAGTCTCTGCACTGCAGATGCCTTCCACCCTGTGGGTGGGGTCCAGCGTTCTCCACACAGCACTTTGTTTGAGAGCTATACTCTAAGAGCAGCACGCCACAGCACTCCTCTGTGAAAGGACACACACAGCACAGTGTCTCGGGACTCTCCCCCTGAGATCTACATGTGCAATCAACCCCCCCCCCCCCCCCCCCCCCCCCCCCCCCCCCCCCCCCCCCCCCCCCCCCCCCCACACACACACACACACACACACACACACACACAAAGACAGACAGGGTGCTCCTCTGATGAGATATCATTTTGTCATTTAGCATGCTGTGTTACAAGATGTATCTGTCCTGCCAGAGTGTCAACATCCACCCCAGCTCCATCCCTGCCTGGTGTTTCCCCCAAGGCTACACACATCATGGAGGAGTCTCGCACCCCGGGAGACGGGGGGGCATGGCTGCCGCATTTAAAATGACTGAGAGTCTCTCTGTTTTCCTTCTATTCACACAGTGTCCTTATTTCTATCTTCTCTCGACGACAAAACATGCAAGCTGGCCTCACACACACTGGTCTCTGCGGGGGCTAAAAATGATGACCTTCTCTTTTTGGTTCCACTCTATGAAATTAATCCTTGAAGAGCATTTTACTGTAGCTTCCACTTGTACGAGTGGGTATTCCACCATTATTAGGCCTCTTTTTTTACTTTTGTTGAAACATTTTCTGTCCTTTTTATTTATTTATTTTTTACCCACAGTCTGTTTCTACAAAACTAATGGCCAGCAGACTCAGCACTACAGGCAATAAAAAAGAAGAAAAACACAAATGTTCCCACAGATACCCGGGACAGAGCTGGTGACACTTAAATAATAAGGAGTGCTTAACGCCCTAAAGAAGTCTTTTCTTGGTTGTGTGGGGCTCAGGTCAACTCATTAGTGGGGGGGAAAACAGAAAGGCAAATACACAGCAAGCACACATTCATCTCAGGAACAGGAACATTATGGTTGCACCTTTAATATCTGATTACAGGTTTAATAACAGAAAGCGTCAGATTGCCGTAGGATTACTCAGTAATGTTGTAATTTGCATGGTTTGTTTTCCCAGGTAGAAAGTGCCATTAATGTGAAACGCATCTGTTCTACTAAAAGCATTGAAAAAGCTGTTGCTTTTAAATGATTCCAGCAGCCACACTTTACCTGGTAACCCCTATGGAGCCTGGAGGTGCGTTTTAGAAATCGTGACATTAAAAACACACAAAAGATATTCAATAGATAGAGAAGCAATGTGCTGGAGGGCAGCTGGTGGGGCTCAGTAATAAATGGCTTCTTCATGCTTGACACATTTCAAAACAAAAAAATATCTCTAATGTTCCCCAGATCAGACCAGCAGGACAACATTAGCAAGACAAGATCTAACGGTTAGATAGAAGATAAGGGATTAATTACAGTAAGCCCTCATTATGCACTGCCATGCAACAAAACTGAATCCAAATGTAGCTCTGCGAGGCTGCTGCAGGCGGGGTTTCTGTCACCGCAGAAGAATACACTTTAAAGACCGACTCCAATGAAAATCCTGTTTAACGTGTTCTTATAACGTTTTTTTTCCCATGATGTAGGACATGTATAAAAGAATATAAAATGACTATTTCTTTGTTGGAATCATGTTGGATCAGGAGCAAATGAAAGCCTGTGGTTTGAAAAAGCCTTGGTTTGTGATGCAGCAACTGCTATGAAGGTCTCCCTTCTCTGCTACAATTCTGATGCATCCACTTGCAGACAAATGGATTCATCTAAGTTTTCATTCTTCTCATCCGAGCTGACATCTGGGTCAAAACTGTAGAGCTGGATAGCTCCGACATTGCTCGACATTTTTTTTTGATATGCTAATGTTATCTTGGGGTTATGAGGGGTTGTAAACTAATAAGAGAGTGTAAAAAAAGGGTTGATGGGAAAACAGCGGAGGCTAACTTCCACGACAACAGTTCTGTCCACAACTCAATTTCTAGTGACCTCCTCTTGCACTGAAGAAGATACGTCCTCAAGATTTTGGACTAAGAAGGGCATTTTATAATTAAAAGACATCTGAAAACAATTTTACTACAGACTAAAATATAGCTGGAGTGGGAATAAAAAAAGCACATTTTCAAAGAAAAACGAGAAATGATGAAAAGAAAAAAAACCCGAACAGAATCTGATGAGGGGAACCATCTGTCCTACAATCACCAGCAAGCCTTCACAGCACAGTTTAGTGAAGTGGTACTAAATAAAGAAAAAAGGGAAAAGAAATCAGATCAGGAGTGGAGTATTTGCCAGAAGAAAAGCACTTGGAAGGTAATCAATCTTTAAAGTTTGCCTCATCAATTCAGAAGTATGCAGACTGGATAGGCAGAAATAATTCAGTGCTAACTGCCTTTTTTTTACGGACTGGAGGAATGTCAATATTCATAAGCATTCTGTTCTTTCCGTATAAGATCCCCAGATGGAAGGGGGACTGTCAAAACACCCTCACGTCAAGATGAAACACGGAAAAGACAGACATTAAAATCTGACAGTTTATTAATGAATAACTTCCTCTATGCATAAATATGACTAAATAAAAAGTAATTTGGTGAATCATGAAAGTGGATAAAATTCAACAGGAAGCTCTGCGTCTTCTCTTTTCACATTTCAGTCTCATTTAATCATATTTACTTCTAATTAATTTTTGCATTTCAACGTGTTTGCACAGACTCTGTGTTCAAACTTGTATACAGCATCTTATCTTCCACCAAACATAGATAGCTGAGCAGTTTTTCATGATTAATTAACACTTTAATAGTTATCATCATGTGAAAAAAGATGTCACTGTAAATTATTATTTAAGCAAATTAGAGCTAAAAAGGATGTGATGGGTTTATTTTGGGATACTAGAAGCCTGAAAACACACAGACAGCCTAGGGGTTAATCTGTGACACCGAACATGAGGAAATTAAATGCTGTTCGGATCTTCCCGGCTCTGTTAATTGTTCCAGCTTTAGTTCGATTTTGTATCTTTGTTTGGCATGAGTAACCATATGGTTGACTTTTGAATATAACTTTTCCTGATAACATAAAAATAAAGAAGCCAAAATGAGAAGTAAAGTAGTTTATTGTTTCCTAAACTGATTTTTTAGGATGTTTTATATATATATATATATATATATATATATATATATATATATATATATATATATATATACATATAAATCTAAAATTCTTCTCGTCTTTTTCTCATCACAAAATACGCTTCTTAAAAAAAATACTTAATTTTCTTATTTTTCCACATTTGTCTGATGACATTGGTGCCAGTTTGTGACTCATTTATCTTTTTATCCATTAAAAATGCGGCTTTAGAAATACACAAGGTGAGACAATATGCCTGCCTCAAGGCAGAGGGCGCTGGTGAGCCAGAAGAATGTGACATCGCGGCTAAAGAATAATAGAATTAGCGGTAGATGGTCAAGTGCAACCGCTCAATTACTCTTTTATATGTTTAGCATCGTGTCTTTAAATGACAGGGCCAGGGGACGGTGAGCCAGAGGGTCAGGCTCTGGTTGCCGTGAGCAATGATGGAAAAATTGGGGTGCCTGGGTATGCCCAGAAAAAGGGTCCTACTCGCTTCACGTGCGATACTGTCCACTCAGCTAGAATGTTGTCAACTTACCTATTGCGTGGAAAAGGGCTGCAAGATCAGGGGCACAGGCGCCCCCTGGGCACCACCAATGCCCCGGAAGCAGCTGCCGCCCTGCCCCACCCAGTATGGAGGGCAGGAGACAGGGAGCAACGTGACCACACCCTTCTTGCTATGTGTGAATGTGTGTATTAAACACAAATTAAAACTGGTGGACTGGGGTGATACAGACTCTTTCGTTGTTGGAACCCCATCTCCCACCTGAGCATGACAGTCCAGGTTGGCCACGCGATGCGTGGGAGGCGCCCCGGAGTGCACCAGCCCCCATCCCCAGCCAACCCAGTCCACGCAGACAGGGATGAGCCAGGTAGGACACCATGTCCAAGTCGCAGAGCAGAGCCCCAACCCTGAGGAACCCAGCCCGCAGTGGGATCTCTGATCCCCATGTGTCTGTCAATTTAGAATGAGTCACTTTGGCATCTTTCAATGTCAGAGACCCACAGGAAGAAGTTGAACTCTTTCCAACTGGCACAGCAGACACAATTACAGATTTCTGAGACTATTGAACCCACATACAGCCCCCCGTAATCGATTTTTGTTTTTTTTTCCTTACAGATTAGGATTTTTCTCGCATCAAGAGTTCATTAAAATGTTGTGTCACTAGAACAAAACATTTTCCATGCACACACACAAAAAAAAAGAATCGTGACAGAAGTACTTTAGGAAAAAAACCTTAAACTACAGGAATGACTAAATTACTAATAATGCATTTAATTATTATTATATAGAGAAGGAAAGAAAAGTGAGGTAACCTTAGTGGTTGACCATAAAAAACAAAATCCAAATGCAGCCTGTACAACATCAAAAAAATATTTTAATTGCTTTTCTGCAACACATTCGGCTAAATACTTAAAAAAAATACTTACATGGAAGACCTTTAAGAAACACAGTCTCTTAAACTAGAAAATGTTCAAGACTTTTGCTTTTATTAAAATGTCACAATCACAAAGAACCAGTGACCAACCCTAACAGAATTTCAACAAAAAATTAGTACACATGTACCAAATCAGTTGTCCTCTCCCCTAAAATTGCTATTAGGACTGTCATTAAAGCAGTGAGATTGACCTTTAAAAATGCAAGCTCCCTGGTTTCAACCCTCTGGCTCTTGTTTAGGAATTGACAGCTTTTCTTAATGTTCACTTTAAAGTAGAACTGTGTGAATTAATTCATCCTTTCTCTCTTTTCCAAAACCCAAACCTTTAAATTTCATTCCAAGAAGTCACTGTCCTTCCTATAGAAGCCGCAAATCTTCCTCTGCTCACGAGCAAATTGCCAAAACTCAGATGGAGCCTGGAGGCTCTGATGACACTGATATAAATTGGTCAAAATTGTGTTGGGTTTTTTTTTGCACTTTTTAAAAAAAAAAATTGTTGTTTCTGGCAGATTGAATTGTATGTGAGGACTTTTAAAGTTATCTGCGATCATTTAAAACTTTCAGATCTCAGATGAACATGTCTATGCACACAAACAACACCCCAGCTCTTCACACAGAGAAAAAAATGTGTTATGAGTTATTCTTGTGAGTTCAATGCAAACCACACAAAGAAATAATTTAGAATGGTTATATAAAACAGTAAAAAAAAAAAACTCTTTGCAAGTTGAAGGATAATATTTGTCCACACATGTAGACTTACACTGCCTCTATACAGAGCAGATTCATGTATTCCTTCAGCTTTTAGAAAACTCCAGAAGCACAAATCCATACCATTAATCCTGTATTCTCCACATACTGCATTTAGGTCAACAATCTCTGAAGATAACCTTTACAGTCAGCGTTGGGGAAAAAAAATACAAATTCCGACTTATTACAAAGTTTGATAATTACACAGCATGTCTTAGGATCTCAATTCCGTTGCAGGGACGGCTTGGTAAACACGGATAATGATCCCAAACATGTTCTGACACACATCCACATGCCAGAGTACACGGGTTCACTCTTTCTTGCATTTGCCCTTGCACCTGCTCATTTATCATGTCTCCTGCACTGTGGGTCGACTCTTTCACTAATGATGCCCGTTAATTAAAAACATTTGTGCATCGCAAAGATTAACATTCTCTCGCAAAGGATAAGAGGGAAGGTGTGAGGCTTTTGTGTCAATATCAAAGCGCTGAAAAATTGGGCAACATTTTAGATCCTGGTATTTGGCTTTAAAAGAACTGTAAAGTGAGGAAAAAAAAGATGCTTTGTTCTTAAAAGTTTTTAAAAACTGACAGAAGAGTTGATGAAATTAAAATATTGAAACCCAGTACAAACACTTACAGGTTTTATTCAGTTAAAGTAAGTCCACATCTCATTCTCAGGCTTTGGGTTGCAGAACATTCAAAGTAAGATTGTGATTCTGGTGGACACGTTGACCCTCCTCAACCTCCTATGGAGGTCATGTATTACATTGAGGCAAGCTGGAAGGGGCATTTTGTGAACTTATATGTCCCGGTCTCTCTGATGGCTGAAGCCGAGCAGGAGGAGAGCAACAGAAACAATGTCACTTCAAATAAAAATAATTTCAATTAGTCAGACTGGTCTTAAAGGCTGCAGCGGAGAGCTTCCCAGAAGCGTCCTGGAGGTGATGCTTCTCGTCAGGGGACAAGCAAAAGAACAATGGTTTGTTTTTTCAGAGCTGCAGTAGGAAGGCTTCAGTTTCTACAGGACATAGTGTGAACATACTGATTTAGAGAAGGACAAAATATGTATTAAAAATCATCAGAGATTTTTCCAGGGACATCTTTGTAACCCACATTCATTGACATACCATACATTTTTGGCTGCTCACCATTAATCAGCTACATCTGAACTGGAGAAAAGCAGCTTTTCACATCGGCTTTGGACCAATATATAATACATTACAAACGTTGATTGCGAAAGCACTTCGCTACTCTGCAGTCTTACATTTGAGCACAAGAAAAGTTGCGATAGTTAAAAGAACGTAAATCCAGGAGCTAAAGCTCCTGTTTAAAGGGGTTCAGTTATAATAAGTTCCTAGTTAATGTATAGACCTATAAATTAATAGTTAAGAAATGATGCAAAAAAGCATGAACATCAGTGGAGAAGAAATACAGTTTAAATTTCTTCAGTACAGAACTAATGTTAATCTACAATGTAAAGTATATTAATCTACTTATAAGCTACGTTCACACTAGCCTTAGCAACATACATTCAAGCAACCACTCCTAATGTAAAGTCTATGTAATGCGCGTTTTAGGCTTCAACTCTCAAAACTTTTGTGTGCACATCACACAGATTTCTACAAACGTTTTTGGGTTCTATGTACAAATTCAATGAACTTGCAATGAAAGTTAGACCAGTTTAAACTTTGACTAACCAGGGACTCGGTTTAGGTAGGGGTGTTTGAATGCTGTCCCTTTTAAATCACATAAATTCCAACAGGTTGTAATTGAGGAGAAATTAATAATTGCGGTTTGTTCCCAGCGGAACTAAATGACACCAAGTCTTCCATTTATCAGAATAGAGCTGTCAAATAAAAAGCCTGGAAAAAGATTTGCACCACTTTAACTAAGCCTCTTCCAACTGTAGATGGTGGACATGCACTGGTAAATAGAAGAAAAATAAAAGAAGAAGAAGAAGCCCCTCCCTGCTATGCCTGGTGTGAACGTTGCAATATTCCACCAAGTGCTCTTTTACTATCTAAAAAGTAAATAAATCTGTGCTATTTTGGGCTTTACCTTAAATATGGTTCCAATGGAACTACAACAATTAATTAATTCCTCTGACATGGTGTCCGTTATATTGATTGATATTAAAAAATTGTATTTGGTGTGACCTGAGCTATGAAGAATCTACTAGATCTGAGGGAGCACGTAGTCCAACCTCTAAAGTCCTCTGTTTTCAGAAATGCTACTCTCCCACATTTTCTGCTTGTTTTTTTCCTCCTAACAGTGTTATAGAATAATGTAGTTTTACTATGTTTCTCAACCAATTTTCATCAAGGGCATTCAAGGAACTTTATTGTTTCTGCAGCTGCGCTGCGTTGATAGAGCTCATATTGGGTGATGTAGACAAGAAAATCCATGTTTAAATAAGGTTAAAAAAAAAGGACTATAGCTAGGCAGCTAAAAAAATGCTGCACTAAACCTGTTTCAACTGTCCATATTCCTGCATGTCTTTATTAACTTTGTTTCATGTGGTGGTATGGAAGCAATACTTAGGTGTTCTGAATGAAAAAAAACATGGAAAATGTAGTTCTCTTTGTTTTTGTTTTTTTTGTTTTTTTTGCACAAATGTAAAACTGACAGCCAATGTCCAGGTTACTGAGATGATAAAATTGCACATTAGATTTTGTGAAATGTGCAACTAGAGAGGAGAGTTTTTCAGTTGCTTTTAATATTTCTTCGTACCAACTTGGTACTATTTCCTATTGTATTTAGTTATGTAACTTTTCGGTTTAATTTCTGGAAATTACTTTTGTTCTCTATAATGTTTATTTTTTTTTTTAGAATTTTGTTCTGATATAAATGGATTGTTGTTTTTTATTACTTGCTTTGCTTATGTAATTGTATTTGTGGTCTTTTATCTGTTTTTGTGTTTGGTGATTTGTTAAGACAATTTGCGTTTCAGGGCCACCGTAGTCGATTATTTACTGTTTCCATCCACCATTACATCCATTTTCTGAACCTGTTTTGTCCCTTATGTGGTCACAGGGCTGCCGCCTAACTCTCCACTCATGGGGACAGACAGGGTACACCCTGGTCATGTTGCCAGTCTGTCGCTGGGCTTATTCACTGCCTCAATATGTAAAAAAAAAAAAAAAAGTAAGAGGTATTATTCACAATAAAATTAAATCACTTTTGAAACAAATCGAGTTTCCTTGTTGACTGAAGATTAAAATGTACAGCTTTGTGGTTTTTAGTTTGATTTTTAAATTTAGCTTTTCTATACAGAGAATTAAGTACAGAAGAAAATTGGTAAATAACATTTCCACTATTTCTCTATTGTTCCACCACGCTGCATTGCCTGCAAATCTTGTTTTCCTGCCCAGCTTGCCAGCTGCTCCAACCAACCCAATTACTGAGTAAAGCCCGAGCTTACTTTTCCCAGAATTCTGCACTGCATCATGCATCCATCTCAGACCCCAGAGAGTTTCCTCTTGGCTCCAAACCAATGCCATTTACACCTCCATCTCCACCATGGCTTAGGTTGCCTTCCCACCGGTGAAGGCTGCCTACTACAGCCCCCCTGCTGATCAAAAACACACAATACACGGAGCAAAACTGGGTTACAATAAAAAGAGTGAATGTATGACGCAGCAAGACGTCTCATTACAGCGGTAGAAGATTTTCTGCTGCTGTTTGCCTCGACTCACATCATCAGATGAAGAGAAATGGTTTGAGCGCCGCTCCATCTTTATTTATTTATTTGCTGAAAAAAAGGGTGTGTGGGAGGTGGGGGGGTGGGGGGGGATAGGGAGGAAAAAAAGAGGGAAATTGAGAAAGGAGGGATGCTGTGGATGAGTGAGAACAAACAGTGCGGCCAGGAGAGATCTGCTGCGGAGGCATAACTACTGTAGTGGGCTCGGCAGGAAATTAAGTTGCCACTTCCTTCCATGTGGAACGAGAGAAGGCAAAAAAAAAAAAAAAAAAAAAGGTGAAGATAGGTAAGGTTTGGGGCAGGTTGGAGGTGACAAAGCCATTGAGCACAGGTTGAGTGGGGTTGAAGCCACACTGTAAGTCCTTTTTCCCCCCTGAGACAGCCAGAGTTAGAGGGATGGTATGTGACTGGGTTACAGGGAAGGACCTCGGGCCATTTCATTACAGAAAGTGTCTGTCCAGAAGATGGGAAAGGGATTATCCTCCAAACAGGATTTATTGGAGGGGATAATTCTTTGGCTGAACCCACAGTTGGAAAGTGCTGTATAGGTTGAGGTTACAATATCACTTCATTCACAGTGCCAAACTGCCTGATTTTCAGCGATGTATGTGTTTATGTGTGAGTTTGGGAGTTTGTTCAAAGCAAAGTAGCAGCATTTGTGGTGGAATGGATTCATGTGAGTGTGTGTGTGGTCTGCTAAGGATGATATAGAAAAGTTTCTTTGCTAAAGGCGCCGTGGTTCAAATAACTTACTCCAACAGTCGAATTTGGAGTCAAAAGTCATGTTTTGCTTTTTTTACCAGGAAAATTATATCAATAAATTACAAAATAAAGCATGAAAACAAAGCATTTATTTATTTTTGGACATTCTTTGGACACCTTGACAGTGTTGGTTGCACTTTTAGAAGATGGCTGCAGTTGGCCCTATAAAGCAAAGCTCAAATCACATCAGCAAATCATTTAAGGCAAACCTAATTAAGAGCACAACAACAATAAAAATGCAAAACAATGAATAAAAAAGGGACACTACATTTACAAATCAAAACAAAATTCCTGAAACCAAAACTTGAATTTAAAAAATTAAACAAAAGTAATTTCTAGAAATCAAAACGAAAAAAAAAACAAACAAAAAAAAACAATGATAAAATAAGAAACTGGAAAAAGGAACATCTATGGACATCACCGAATGATGATATTTGTTCAATTTTTTATTTGGTATCTTCCAACAGACAAAATGTCTTTAAGCTTCTGGCAACCGCCACTGCAAAAGCTCTGTGATTGGTCAATCAAATATTTATCTCAGTTCAGGTAAAACAGCCTTCTGATTTCCCTCTTTAAGACTCAAACATCATCATCCAATCAGAGATGTCCCATAATACCTTCCCTTTCTGGTTTATTATTTTGTTAAGTGTTAAAAAATTCATTTTGATGTCTAGAATTATTTTATTTTTGCATTTTAGGTGGGCTTACTCCACGCCAACAGTCCCGCCCACAACTCAGAGGTGAATTTCTAATGAACTCCTGTCGCTCTGCAGAAAATATGTTCTAGAAAACAACACACGTGTTTGGATTTTGGTTACACACACCTTAATCATAATTAAAAAAACCCTTGCAAAGCTTTTAAGATATAGCTCAATAAAGCATTGTAGTGGGACTTTATTATTTCTTTTTGCATTAAGCAATTTGTTGATGTGATTTGCACTTCAGGGCCACCGTATATGACTCAGTTGTAAAAGAAATGCCTCACAAAATCTGAACTGGGTCTTCTTTTTTGCTGTTGGACCTGCAAAACGCTTGACAAAGCAATGACACAGACATGGAGAAACACTGGTGTGATTTGCACTTGACAAAACCTCGTCTGCTGGCTTGTCACCTTGAATTTATGTTGGAAGGAGGGTGCCACATTCAGGTCGTTTCTAATGGGGTAATGGCACAACTGCCTCCACAAAGCAATGCTTTGTTTTGCTGGCAGCCCGAGAGGGAGGATGTGATGAAAGTTCTGAGCACTCTGGGAGGTGGGAAAGAAAACATCTTTATGTCTTTATAATGGTCAGATATATTTCACAATCCTGTCCTTGGCTATATCACTGGGAAACTAGATTGGCAATGTTTTGGCAAAGTCTTGACTCCATTCAGGCTGATTTAAACACCACGTGAGTGGAACATTTACATTTTCTTTTTGCCCTTTCATATTTTCTGAGGATTGTAAAAATGAGCCTCAAATCACTTCCTTAAAAGGGCTTTGATTGGGGTGCTGGGGTCTGTAATTTGCAATTAACAAACGGGCTCTGGAATTTGATTTGGGTCAAGGTCCACATTTGCATACACCTTCCTGACTAGTCGAGGGACTCCAGGTTGTTTCGATGACAGTGTCTCGTTGTCTGATTTATGTTCAGCAGTCATGTTGGGGGGGGGAAACGGCAAGCGGTGCCACCGTGCTTTGCATCAAAGTACTTTTTGTGACACGTGGCGCACTTGTGGTTAATGAATTCTGAGTTCGAGGTGGGATTTCTATTGGTTCATCTCAATTGCCTGGTAATGGCAGGGTCATTAGACTAAGGGAAAAGACTTAGTCCACTTCCAGTCTCCCAGAGTGCGGTTCCTGCAGGCAACACTTTCAGCAATGACCTGCTAAGATAGTTCCACAGACTAAGAGTACGCTTTTTAATCTGAGAAATAGTTTGTGGACCTAAGCTCTTTGGATTTAAGCAAATGTAGTGATCTCCAACCACTTTTAGTCTACAGACCAGTAAAATGTCAGATATTTTCACAGACTGGCCAGGATGAGACTGACATGGGTGTCAGAATGTTTTCTTTTAGCTTCCAGTTCCATTAACTTTTGAGGGTAAAGCTCATCTCAATCCTCTGTAAAATATCTGCTGCTGGTTTATAATTTATTTGTCAACGAGTTTTCAATTTGGTGGGAGGCGCTTTAGGAAAGAAGCACTTGTATTTACAACATTTCTTCAAAAGATAAAAAATAAAATGGAAAAACTGTAGGTTGTGATTTTTTTTCTCTGCGGTCCGACACCAGCTGTCCCACAAGCGGGTACCGGTCCGCGGCCTGGAGGTTAGGGACCACATACAGCATGGGGCATTAAAAAAGGGCTTAAACTCGACTAAAACCAAACATTGTCACTAATCTTACCTGATGTTACTACTGAACCGTTAGCTTATCCTCTCTTCTTAAATGTTAAAAGAAGTGACATGTTCTGATATGGAAGCCAACAGTTCACGTTACAAATGCAGATTTGTCTTATAATTTCTGCATCCCAACAAGTGAAATGAAACAAGATTTTCCTAACATTCTGTTACTGCTACACCAATTTCCATGTGTTTGGCAGTGTTGTTATCAAGCAGCAGGCTTTTAAAGTCAGAAATATTTACTAAACGATTTAACTTAGAAAAAGTTCTGCTTTTATGAAAGAAATAAAAAAACATTTTTTTTTTTTTCAATTCCCATATGGTCAAATCGGTTAATGATTTTGCTGAAGAATAAATGTAGAATAAATGTATTCACCTTTTTGCGGTTTGGTGCCTAAAAAATGCAGCATAATGCAGATAAAACATTTGCAGAAATGTTTGTGCTTTACAAGAGTATTGCAGCCTCAACTATGAAATTGCACAAATTGGATTTGCAATGATAAATTTAGTTTTATTGAAAAAAGTTTTTTCACTTGGACAAAGTGGCATTTGAGGCGTATCAAAAGTGACATATATCGCAAAACTGCAATGGAATCAATTTTAAAAAAAATAAATGAGTCATGTGCCCTTTTTGTTAGGAACTGTGTGCCTTGGGCACTGCTCAGTGGGAGCCACAGGAGGTCCCACAGAATCACACAGCTCATCAAAAGTTGAGCGTATCATTCACAACTCCTTTGTAAAATCTCCAACCGCAATTTCCCAAAATTGCTTAATCCGTAGCCGCTCCCAAATGTAAGGAGCCTAAAAAAACCACTGATGTCTCTTTTGATAAAATGATGATGATGAGCGCTAGGCTGTGGCAGAAATTTGTATGTATCTTGTCGTGTTATCAAAAAGAAAAAAAGGCTTGAACTGCTCCATTGTTACAACAATTATTTTTTAATACCGCTAAGCAATGCTGTGACGTCATCCAAAGCCCTTGTAGGTATTTAAAATAATAAACTTAAAAACAGATTCATAACGCCACGTATCTGCTGTAAATCATGTGAGTTGGTTTGTGTATAAGTATAATTTAATGGAAACAGTGCATTTGCAAAATTGTTTTTTTTTTGTATTTCTAAAATGTTTATTTTTATTTATTTTTTGCCCATGTGTAATGAAAACACAGCTAGTGTCGCTGAGCCTAGTTTCTGCAAAAACAAAAATCTAAAAGAAAAAACAAGAGCAAAAGACAGAGGAGGATGGACTAAAGAGGACAACCAAAAGAAGGAGCTGGAATGGACTCATTCATTTGTGCATTCATTTCAAAAGGCAGATTTTTTATTTCAGAAATTTAACACAGACTGTTAACCTGCACATAGGCGCCCTGTTACCATCTCAAGTACAAGAACAGCGCTCACAGTTAGTGCTCTGTGCATTGATGGCATTGACTTTGACAGGCCTCTGCACACACGTACATATTTTCCCAAGCCTGTAAGCATTCTGTCAGGTTGAATTCATCAGTGTTTTGAAGTTTTTTGTTGAGACGTTTGAACTGGAGCAGCATAAAGGTAGGATCCACCCCCACCATGATTATCTTCGCTTGTGTATTTGATGTTTGATTCAGACTTTCTATGGAATAAATACCTCACAGAGTGAAACGGGACAAAGTGTTGCCTCAATTATTCACTACACCGATCTTAACCCAGCGTGTTTGTTGTATTGACACAAATGTGTTCTGCAGGCTGATCAAAAGGAACTTTGTGGGACACAGCAACGCCTCACAAAGCCTGCACAACTGCATGGTAAATTACATCCATGCTTAGAAACTTCAGAGGATAAATTACCGTAAGAAACACCCCCAGTTGATTCCTTTTTGTGTGTTTTTTTCACAAAACAATTATTTGTTCATTTATTCAATATGAACATCAACTCTTGGTAATAATCTTTTTTTTGTTGCTATTACTCTGGTAAAATGTAATCATATTGGCAAAACAATTTTCATTTTGAGGTAAATCTGCACAACATAAACAGTTCTAAACAACAAAAGAACTGCAATTGAAGTTTTCTTTCTACTACATACACTGCTGTATAATTCTAGTTTAGGTCTTTGGTATTTACAGCTCAATCTCCCATAGTTCATTACTGCTCACTGTATCTGGAGAGTGTGTTTAGTCGGGGAACCAGTGGCTTGACAGCCCCCAAGGTAGAGTGTGTTTGTTTAGGGCCAGTGCTCTGCTCGGACACTGAGATGCAAATGGAGCAGGGAGCCGGCCCCAGAGTGCCTTTGGACACGCTCTGGCAGAGTGCAGGGTCATGTTCTCTTGCCGACTACAAGACAGGAAATCCATTTAATTACCTGTGAAGCAGAAGTTGGGGGTGTGGGGGGCTGACAGAAGAGGAGTGTGTTCCCCAAGCAGCCTGCCAGGGAGAGAGGGGAGAAGAGAGCGAGGAGGCAACAACAACAGCAGGGAAGGGGAGGTGGACGGAGAAAGTACTGTTAAAGGGGAGGAAAGTATACAAAGAAATGGTAACAAACTGTCGTTATTCTAAATGGAGTTTGTCCTCCTCTTCTCACCTCGCCTCTCTTCCCTTAAATGCATCAAATTTTGGACACGATTTGTCCATCTCCCTCCATTTCCCTTGATGCACCCCCCCACCACACACACACACACATCTTCACAACCTCTCCTTAACTGTCCTGTAAAGTCTCTCCCACTGACATCTTAAAATACAGTATGTTGTTTATTTCTGTGTTGTTCTGTTTACTATCCTAGCTGCTCAAGTTTAATACTCTTTAGCTGTTCCAATGTTTTCCTCTTGTTTGATCCTTCAGTTGAACTGCCTTCTTTTTTCTTGTCAGACTTGTGTAAAGGACTGGTGAACTCCAGGCCTCCAGAGCCAATGTGTCTGCATGGTTTGCAGATACCCCCGCCCTACTCTGTGCTGACAACCTGAATCAGGTGTGTTCATGCAATTAGGACATGCTTTGGCAAGGAAATATGCAGAAACTAGCTTAAAGTCCTACTCTAATCATCTTGTGATCTATTTTAAAAGTCTTCCCAGTGGTCTTTCACTTATTATTTTGCCATTCATAGCCAAAATAAATGAGAAAAAAAAACTGTTATATTCTAGTACGTTTCTGCAGAGCCGCAGTATTTTATAAGAGATTTGCTTCTGAGTTGTGGATCATTGTGGCAGAACTTCCCATCATCCCCATGTTTCCACTCTCTTCCACTAAGCTTACAGCCCAACCTAACATTTATGGATACAGGTGGGTGATTGACATCCGGGGACTGCGCGCTGGGGCTGCTGGGAAGTGTAGTGAGTTATTACTGACTGTGGAGACGGCTCCCAGTGGTGACCAAAGGGAGAGACAGAGCTCTGACTCCTGACAAGGACATTGTTGGACTTCTTTTCTACAGAGCTTTCACTTAGCTTGATTTTTAAGAAGAAATTCTTACTTTTTACAGCTTGTATTGTAAACTACACATTTTTTTTAAATCATAAATGTATTCATAGTTTTATATTAACTTTTTAACTTTACAAATGTATGAATATCTTTTGATTCTGCTGTGGAATACATTAAAAAGTGTTCCCTAGGAGAAAAATGTAAAACTTTGGTATGCTAACTGCTACTATCTGTAGCACATACTGCTGTCAAAAGTTTCAGAGAAATTGCAGAAATCTCTGTGCTTAAGGGACAAGGCTAAAGACCTTTTTGTTTGGACCTCTGTGCTCTTTGGGTCCTCAGATGACATCCCATCACTCATTGCCAATGCCATGATCGTGTCATTGACAGAATAAATGAGTCCATGGTAGTAATGTGTCCTGCGGTAGAAACCGTGTGGAACTTCAAGGAAACAATATTATTAGGTACAATATTAGGGATTTGTAACATCTAGTCCTATCAAAACATTAAAATCTGAAGAAATCCAGTGACTGCCGTCAAAGAGCGGCTGATGATCAGAGGAAGACCAGATGAAATGAGCTTTTACACATGCCAGGCAATTTAATTTTAATGCGAAATCATGTGAACCGTGGCATAACATCCAGTTGTCCCTCATTTATCGCTGGAGTTATGCTCTAAAAATAACATGCGACAGGCGGAATTCATGAAACAGATTTACAGATGTTTTAAAACTGTAAAACTCCTCATGATAAACTATACGCCTTTCTCAGATAGACATGAACATTGTCACATTGTTCTCTCTTGTTTAAACTCTCTCAAAGTTCAAGCCCTCGTAGAAAAATAAATCCGGTAAGATAGAAGGAAAACAACGATCTCCTCGGAATGAAAGATTGATGTAGATTTGACAAACTTACATTCGAAATCATTGGAGGCAGGCATGGAGGAGAGTTAAAAAAATTATACAAAATTGCAGTGAATCTTGGAGATCACAAAAGGTGAACTTCAATATAAGAATGGACATTTATTGATTATAAGATTTAAAGGGCTTATATCATGGTATTCTAAGCATTTCAAAGTAAACTATATCCATATATTGTATGGTAATATATAATCGTTGGCACTCTAAAAAAACACTTTTTAAAAAATTAAATATGAATTATTTTTTGCAAGTTTCTTTTACCCGGCAGTAAGACACCTCAATCTCTGAGGCGCCGCCTTTTTTATCCTTGTGGCCCATTGCATGATGTGGGGCTGTTCCCCCACATATGAATGTGAGGACGCAGTCATTCTTGGGGATTGGGAGGGGCTGGTGCTCAGAGAGCAGAGTTTTAGAGGAATGCTCTGAGATGTGTGAATTGAGCAAAATAATGTTTTGGGGTTGTTTTTCGTAAGGAATTAGCGTTATAATACACTTAAAAGCTCAAAAAAGTAGATTTTGCATGATATGCCCTTCAATAATTTATTGTCTTAATGACAAAGGTTATACCAGCCTGCTAGTTGAGGTTCTTCCTGACATTTTAGGATGTTTGTTGGCATGTTGGAGTTAAAGAAGCCTGTTTCCAGGCCAGTCATAATTAATTAGATATTCTACTCCTTTGCTCACTTCTCACAGAGCTTTTATCCCACAGAAAGAATACAGACATATTTCAAATAATGGTCTCCTTCAAATGGGACCATGCTTTATTTCCTAGCTTTGGCAGTTCTGACATGTAAAGAAGAAAACACGTGTTTACATACTCAATTCATTGCTTTGGATTCGATACTTTTTTATAAGTGAGGCAATACCTTTTTCAGCCTTAAAGCCAAGTTTCTTTCTGTCATTTTGCCATGCTGCACGATGAGATTGTACTTGGGAAAGTTGTTCAAATATTGTTCTGAATTATTTAAAAGAGCGCTGCCCCCACCAGAGGGGCTTTGGTGTATAGGTTAATATTAGTGTAATTTATACACACAGAAGTAGCACAAAAGTATGAAGTGTAATTTGTTCCAATATATGTTGCAAGAAAAAAAGATAAACTACAATGAACACCAAGTTGAAGTAAACCAAATTGTCGAGCTATGTTTTTTATGATTGTAATACTTTTACCCAAACATTTTATTCACAGCATTCCATACATGACATTTCCTTGATCAGGGGGTCTCCTTTCCAAAGTGTTTCTTAATGCCGTAGTAACAAATTCTCTCTCACATCGCAATGTGTAATTTATTTAGAAGGGCAACAGTAGGCTTCACAAATTGAAGCCTAGAACTGTCACATCTGAGCAGGAGCTTGGCCTTCAGCCATGTCCTGGAAAATTCACCATGACACTTTTTGGCTTTTTCCTTCTCCAGATCTACACCCCCAAACAGCAGAGAGAAGAGTGGGATGGTTTTAGAAAACATCTATGTTTTTCTAGGAATTTCCACATCTATGTTTCACACTGAGAAGTTGAAATCAGGTAGAAGAATAAACCCATGCAGCTTCTCTATTCATCATAATGTGACAGGCACATAAACAGATTGAAAGAATGTTGTGAACGGCATGTGTTTCTTCTGTCTGTAAGTGTAAGTAGCCACTTGACTTAAACACATCATTACTTATTGACAGTGTTTCATGGTAATCTTGCCGTACTACAACATCCATATGCGCCATCTCCTTAAATTTATGGTGATATACTCATATAACATACATTATTTAGTGCTGGAGAGATACGTCTGGACATGCTTGTGCTGGTTATTTAGGATGATGGGTAAGCAGCAGAGGGTATTGCAAGCTGCAGCTTCCTGTTGTGTCAAAATAAGTTATCCACCAGCACCTCCACAGTAAGGCGCCATGGTGAGTGAGATGTTTGGTGCAACTACAAGTAATGTGTTAGTCCATGGCTTAAAACAGGATGAAATAAAGACTGTAAAGGGGAGGGAAGTTGCAGAGTATCTTCAGGTTGATGCACATATTTTTTAGGGGAGTGTTACAGGTGACAGGTTGTAGCTAATTCCTTTTTTTCAACCCCCACGAACCTTGTGCACTGCGCAAGGAGCCTGTTAGTGCTGTTCAAGTGATAAGTACACGCTCCATGCGTATGGCCTGACTGTTAGAAATGAGAAAATAGACAGAAATTAGACATTCAGAGTGTAGTTTGCGTGGATACTTCTACGTGTCACCTGCAAACCGCTGCATTTGTGCTGAGTCAGCAAGAAACCAGTAGGCACACTTCACCAATGACAAGTGTGGTGCAAGAGCACCGCATGATAGCATCACTTGCACATCATAGATGCGTGTAACTTAGTCTTACAAATACATTACAATACAGTAACCACAGCCATGACAATGGTACGTTCCATTTTCATGACATTTCTACAGGTAGCCTCACGAGCCTCAAGGGAACTGCGTTCCCCTGTAAGGTGTGCTCCTGCGTCTGTCTACGACCCTCCACCAGACATACATACTATACAATAAATAAAGTAATGAAGCTGAAACTGTCCAAAAAAAACTCAATTTTGAGTGCTAAATGTTGTCATTTTTTTGCACCAAAAATCCCCAAAACTGTGATCAAACATTTTTTATGTTTTATATCAAAAGATCAACATATATACAGGTGAAAATGCATAAATAATAAAAAAAAATAAAGATAAATAAAGATAAAGCCAAAAATGTAAAAACTTTTTTAAACTTTCATGCTAAATTTGAATGAAAACTATACTAATGGGGGAAGTCACTGTCATTATGCATCACACCAGACGATGTGATAGGCAAACTAATTGGTAAGTTCAGAGACTACTAATGGTTACAATTTAAGCAGATTTGACTTATGCAGACTTTCCTGTCTGTTAAATCTTCACCTCTCTTTAAAAATCCCTTGAAGATCTGTGTAGCTTTCATAATCAAACTAAACAGGCATATGACCAAAACTATCCAACAAAAACAGCATTTTGGATTTTCCTCTGTATCACACAGAGCTGCATCATTAACTCAGCTGCGTCAGCTAGTCTTTGAATGCACCTCAGGGTTTTGATGACTACATATCTCTGCAATGTTTTGCAGGAAGCACAAACTATCTATTCAGTAAACAAAAAAAAAAAAAAAAAAAAACAACAGTCTACAAACACAAACTGAAGAAAACGTGTTGGAGGGAAAAAAGTGCCTAGATTCAACGTTTGTTTTTATGTTCTCAGTTTCACAACTTAGCATACAGGGTCAACACGGTCTGCTAACAGATCTCAACATGCTACAGATGCAAGAAAGTATTTCTGTGTGACCGACAACTAACTGATCTTAATTGAACACAGGAAACACATCGTTTAAGTTTCTAACATAGGAAGCTGTTATAAGGTATGATGTGTGTCAAAAATGCTGTTTGGCTTAACTGTTCATGTCAATCAATGTTGTTTTCAACTCATCTAATAGAAGTTTAAAGTGGAGTTTCTGAACGTTGCACCCAAAGTTTATCAGTTGACAGTTTTTTTAAGAAAGTACACAAATTCAGATGACTTGTCTCAAGTTTGCGTAGACTGAAATCCACAAAAGCACAAATTCAGGGAAAGAAGATTAATTAAATTAATTAATTAATTTTGAGTGCGCTTTTAGTATCAGATGCTGTTCATACTGGACTGTCGTTACCCAATAGTGCACGTACTTACAGTTGGAAGATGGAAGAGTCCGTGTGTGAAATGACAAAGCGGTGCAAACTCGTGAATCTTGCTCCAGGTTTTTCTTTCACATCTCTATACCGATACATGAAAGACTTGGTGTCATATACTTCCAGGCAGACAAAACTGCAGTCATTAATTTCTCCTTCATGATTAATTTTCTGATGATCGCCACTTCCGTGATTTAAAAAGAACCCCATTCATACATCGCTATCAAATCCGAATCCCTGATTGGTCCAAGCTGAGATATTCAAACTTTCAACATGCATTCAATTGCTCTCCTTTTTTAGTGTAGGACTTCAAAACCTGTAATGTGAACGCAAGAGTTTTGAACGCAAAAACGCTCATATACTCACATCTACAAAGACTTTTCATTGGAAGTGGTTGCTTCCAATGTACATAAGCATAACATAAAGCTTCAGACCTCACTCATCTGACTGTTTCACGAAGAATTGAAAACATGCTGGAAAGCAATTCTTTTTTTGTTTGCTTCATTTTTTTTCCAAAGAATTATAAAAACAAGGACATCCCAGCACTGCAGGACATATTTAGTAAAATCTTTCAACAAAGATCCTTGTGAAAATTCATTTTAAAAGCTAATGTTTCTCCTTGAGGACCCTTTCAGCTTTTTGAAAGCTAAATTTGAGGAGCGCTGCCTTCTACAGAAAAGCCTCTTTTGATGACAGCTTTGGGATAACATGTTAGAGACAAATATGACTGGTTGTGTAGGAGACATAGGAATTCAGGGACTGGGTATTATTGCCAAAATATCAAATTGATTTGACTCACAAGATTAGAGCTTGCTTTATTTACAATTCAGCACAATTCGAAAAAAAATTTGATCCTTTACATTTTTTTCAAAAAACAAGTTTATTTGTTTTTATGAAAACAGTTTTCACTTCACTGGTATTTTAAATCCTGGACACCTGAATTTATTTCCAGCTATGAAAAAATATAGTTATTTACGTATTTTTTGCTTACAATGAAATGCCAAATTATGGTAATTTTGAAGCCCAAGTGGTCAAATTCATATTTGCATCAGTAGATGTAAAGAGATTGAACTGGACAAGGATGGACGAAAAATAAATATGATTATTGGTTTCAAACAAATCTATATTGCAAACAGTAAGGGGAAGATGGATTTGATTTAATAAACTGATGTTTTGAAAAAAGCCACAAGAAAATCCCGTTTTGCACAGTACGGTTTTGCTTGTCTTCACAAAATGCTGCTTGTGTAATCAGATCATGATCACAAAGTGCTGCAGGGAAGCAGGAATATGCACAGAGGCTGTTTGGGCACTGGTGATCCCAAACAATTGGCTATTTATTTATGAGTGGAAAGAAGTGCAGAGCAGGGAGAAATGAGGTGAATCAGTGAGCGAGCTCAGAAAATTTTATTATGCTGAAGTCTGCATGCACCATGGGGTCAGAGCTTATTCTGTATGTGGGTAGGTAATTCTGCATGCTGTCCCACAGATATAGTACACCACCGTGAGCATGGTGCATCCATCAACCCCCATCATTCAACCCACCTTCCCCATTTCCCCCCTTCTTATTTTATCTTAGTTTTTTACCTTCTCTAGACTAACCTTTCGCTCTTTTCCTCATTCGTGATGGTTCATACAGCTAACGATCTGTCCAACTAAAGAACCCAGGAGACCCGGTTCAACTGCAGTTCAGGCCATGACTGGGTGAGAGAAGGAGAAGAGAGTGGTGGGAGGTGTGTTCAGTATTCATGGGCATCCTTGATTATTTTTAAGTCATGCCTTTTGTTGCCCGTCTGTTGTTTTCCTCATTGTTGCAGGGTAAAAACTAGACTCTGTAGTGCTTTAATGTAATTAAAATCTAAAAAGTTTACTTTTTGACTAAATATTTTAGCATTAAAATGTTTACAGCAAAATTTGAAATTACCAAAAAGATGAATGCTTAAGGTCATCTTTTGATCTGCTGTAAAAGTGTTCCCAGTGGTCTTTTAATTATGGTTATGCCGTTTTCGTTAAAAAAAAAAAAAAAAAAGAAAAAGCAGTATCGTTTTTAGGACATAGTTTCTGCAGGGAAGCAGTAGTTCATTAGAAATTCACCACTGAGTTTAAGCAGGACAGGTGTCGCAGAGTGAGCCTTCCACTACTTCCCATTATCCATCTGTTTACACGCTCTAGCTTACAGCCCCTCACAAACCCAACCTAACATTAGCAGTGCAACAAAAATGGCGAGCAGTATCAGATCTATTCAGTCAAACAGTTTGAGACAGATGTCAGCTCAGGCGAGGAAAACAAAGACGTTCATGGATCTATTTGTCCACAAGTGGGTGCATCAAGTGGGAGACGCAGGGAGCTTGTGAGCCTCCTTGAAAGACCACAGCAGGTTGGTGTCAGAAGAGAGCTTCTGACCATCAAGTTGAAAGGTTAACAACTGCTGGAATAATACTTCAGAAAAAGGAATGTTGTGGTGTACAAAGTTTTTCATGTTTGTTGCTTTAACCATATTTCTTTTACTTGTGAAAACTGTGGAAGTTGGTTGTCCTTTCGACTTCTCCCGTCCGTAATTACTGAATGGTCCTAATATTGCAACAGATATTTGAATGTGTGACCACACACAGACAGAGACTCCATGCAAACAGCACCAAAAAATATTGATTTGCAATGTAGCACGCATGCTTTGGAATGAGCCAGAAACACAGAGGAAAAACACAATTATGCATTCACAAAGAGATGGGGCAAACTTAACACAGAAAGACTCCAGCGAGGATTCAGTCAGAATCCCTAACAACATCAAATCAACAAACAGAGTAGATAAGGATCCTGGGA
The DNA here is from genome assembly GCA_014656515.1 of Oryzias celebensis. NCBI lineage: Eukaryota > Metazoa > Chordata > Actinopteri > Beloniformes > Adrianichthyidae > Oryzias > Oryzias celebensis. The sequence continues at coordinate 13,920,141 of BNCR01000005.1, forward strand.
TTTATTTAGGTATTTAAGGATTTTTTTAGAGAATTCCGACAGTTTTTCTAACATAGCTTTTGAGTTAATCCTCACTCCCAGTTGATCATACACCCTGTCTGATTACTCACTACCAAATTTAGCATGAAAAAAAATGGGGGTGGGGGTGGGGGGGTTTATATGGTGATTGCTTGCAAATTGCAAACAAGGTAAATGTAGTAATTGCAAGTAATCTGCTTGAGTGAGCTCACGCTTGATAGGACAGAGTATGGTCCCTCATTTTAAACGTTGATGCTATAGAACATGACAAGAGGGAATTATGGGTGAAGGCACTCCTAAAACGCCATTAACAGAAGTATGCAGTCACGTACAAAAGAGATTTTCTAGGGTACTTCTCTGTGAAAATAGCTCTGTACCATCATGATCTGAAAATTTCAGCTAGAATCTGTCTAGATAGAAAAAAATAACTCTTCATATTCTAACTCCGTCATACTCTGAAAGTGAGTCCATGTTTGTTTGTGTACAGAAGTGAGCTTGGTGTGAAGGTGACTTTGGATACACGACCCAACTCAACCTCAGAATCTAACCAGCGGGGTGCAGTGGTAAACTTCCTTTGGTGGCGTCCACGGGGTTACCTTCACTTCAGGGCAGATTATGTGTCCCAGCCAGAGACAGTAATCCAGCCTGTTTTCATTTCCCACACGAATGATGAATCTTATTTTTCACAGATTCAGAGCTAGATGAACATACTTTTTCATGGAAGTTCGACAGCGGGGATGACCAAGCAAAGATGAGAATTAGCAGCAACAGATTGAAGTGACAGAGCTGAGTCAGAGGAAGACGAGAGCAGAGTCCTGCAAGCAGACAGACGAGAATGGAGGAGGTGGAAAGAGGGTGGACCTGCCGAGATAGAGGGACAGAGACAAAGTTCAACATGGGAAAGACAGTTAAAGTCTGGCGTTTAGTGTAAACAAATGTTGCAATTCATGTTTTTGTCTCTGTGTGTACCTTTGATTGGATCATAGGTCTTTCTGTGCAAAAGACTATGGATATTTCTTGTTTATCTACACTGGAAGCTCCAAATGTCACAATATATTGGTCAATCCTAACTAAACCATTATTTTTCTAGTCTAGTTGCACCATTATGAACATAATCGACTTAGTTCTAGTGTGTAATTGTTATTACTTGTTAGTCTGGACTGGTTAGTCTAATGTTATGTTTATACAAGCTTCGGAAACGTGCGTTTAAGCGACCACTTTCAATTAAAAGTCTTTGAAAACGCACATATGCACGCATTTCAGGCTTCTCCATTCAAATTTCTCACATTTACACATTGCCATGCAAGGTTTTAAAACTGTTTTTGGGCTCTATGGACAAAACGTGCCACCATTGAACATGTATTGAAAGCTAAACAAGTTGAACTATGACCAGTCGAGGAGTCTGATGGGTAGCATCCTTTTTTCGAAACACGGAAATACCAACCGTTTGAAAATTGATCTTGGAGGAAAAACTATTAACTATTAACACTTACTGTATAACCTCTGGTGGTCTCACTGGACAAGCAGGGAAGTACTTTTTTTTCAATCCAAGTCCCTGATTGGTCAATTTTTGACCTGATTTACCTTTCAGCGCTTATTCAACGGCTGTATATTTTGTAAGTAGAGCCTGAAAAAAGTTTTAAAAACTACTACATGTAAATGTGAGTTTTAAGGCCCAACATGCGCCTTTATGCGAAGTGGCTGCTTGAATGCATGTTGCCGATGGCGGTGTGAACGTAACACGTGAACAAAGAGGACTCCTCTAGAGCAGCACATGACCTTGTATGCGTCTTCTTAACTTGACAGCAGGTTGGTGATGATTTGTGTAAATGCTACCTAATGAAACGGGGAGGTGAGAGAACTCTTTTTACAGAGTCCACGCAGAAGGAAGCCAGCTGAGCTCATCATGCTGAAAATAATTAATAATACATTTAATAAATAGCTCCTGAGCCAGTGATGTACCCTCACCATCTGCTCTGGTATAATTCTCTCTCTTTATTAATGCTAGGTAGCCATTAGATCACTATTGAGATGGCATGATAATGCATGGCATCATTCACATGCCATTTGTCTCTTCAAATTGCAATCTGGAGATTGTTTTCCTCCAGCCAGATTATCAAATGAATGACTTGGAACACTTATTTTGCTTCAGTTACGTATTTATATTAATAAAGTGGCTGCGAGGAGAGCATGTAGTTGAGAAGTTGCTAATTTAAACTACTACTTAATGTACTGAAGTATTGCAGCGTGTCTCAGTCCCTCACATTAGGTTATCTTGATGAGGCTGTCGGCCAGATAGAAGTAGAGCTCCCTAGATAATAACAAAGCTCTCGACTGACACGTAATCCAATATGTTTTTTCTCAGTTAAAAGCTCGTTTTTCAGCCTCTCTGACAGAGCTTCTTGATCTATGCAAAATCATTTAATGTATGTTTTGGTTTGAAGGCTGACATTGATTTGAAGTTTCTAGTAAAAGGTCAAACTGTGACTGAAAGTGTAAGTCGGTGAGGAGCATCGGGATGCTCAGCTTATGTGTTTGGGATGTTGCTGTTGAGGCTCTGTTTGATTTTGATTGCTGTTTCCGTGCTGTTCTTCTTGTAAGCCTTGCCACTCATATTTGCCCTTACATGGAACTTGGCTGTGTGATGATATGACGTAGAATGTTTAAGGTCATGATCCATTTTTTTAGAAATGGTTTTAACACTTGCAATCTTTGTTGTCAATCACACCATTTGTTTACAATGTTGTACAAATGATATCGTCCCACCATTAGTATAGTTTTGATGTAAAACTTATCATCTAGATCTTATGAAGTTTGACATTTTTAGTCTAAAACAAACGTAACAAGAATTTTGACACATAAATATTACACCCCTTGAAATAAATTAATAAAAAATTGCAAATCCTTAATTTTTTTAATTTTTCCTGCATGTTTAACTGTGTAATTTCTGGTTTATAAATTCTTTTTTTTTTTTGCTTTTTTTTGTTACACTTTAAACGTTGTTTTTCTTGAAATACAAACAGCAGAAAGTTTTTCTTAAGTTCTAAAAGTCTAAAAAGTCTAAAAGTTCTAAAAGTTTTAAAACCAGGCTAAGTCCATACAAAACATACAAAAACATACAAATCATCTTGGATGAATGAGTCTTCACATATGCTTAATATGCTCATTTTAAGTTTAGTTGTGGACCAAAATGATCCAGCTCGTCTAAACTTCAGAGGACATTTTTTCTGCATTTTAATTTTTCATACATGCAATTAGCATTAAAATAATTATTTTTGCAGCTACACTGAATGCTTTGGCAAGATGGTTAAATTTGATCAGTTTTAAGTTTTATGCATTTACATTTAATATTGTTTTTGCCTCACTATTATTATTATTAAACAGAAGGCCATTATTTTCCTCATTTTCACATTAACCTCCCCGTCAGCTGTCGTGCTGCTTGCCATTTTTCCTGTCACTCTATGAGCTGACTGAGGTCGTGTTTTCAACCACTGCGTTTACTAAGGGCACACCCTTATTATGGTCATTACAGCGAAGCACAAACACATTTTCTCCTTCTCTTTTCACAACTCTGACACATTTATCTTTGCTTGTTTTCGTTTGAACAATAGTTTATCAAAGGATCCTTGAAAGGGTAAAAGTTCCTCCATCCACATAGATGAGAAAGACTGAAAGTTTTATGGTCTTGCGTGGTCTTAAGTTAAAGTATGCTGTGTTGAAAAACTGAATTCCAGATCCATTATGTTACATATGTGTTGATTAGGGATGTCCCAATCAGGGTTTTTTTGGCCCTGATCCGATTCTGAGTAATTTGGTTTTGAGAATATGCCAATGCCGAGTCCCGATCCGATACTTTTGTAACACATTAAAAATGTATTCATGTATTCATGAGTATTCATGACTAGATCATAACAGTGTAACCTCTTCATTTTGGTTGTTTTTGAGAGATTATGCGTTTGTTATTAATTTAACCTTTTTTTCCTGGAACTTGCACTTTGCAGACGGTCCCTTGGCAGCTATCCCAGTGTCCTCTCTCTGTCGGCAGCTTGGACAGAACCAGTCTCATTAAATAGAAACAAAAGCCTGAGCTTTTTTCTTTTGAAATCAAGTAGAAATTTTTATTTGTAATAATAAGCTTGAAAGCTACAGCACTGATCATTATAATAGGAATAACATCATTGGCTGTCTGCATTTCAGAGCTGAGCCTTCAGCTTTCCTATGCCAAAACCCTCCTCGTTAATTTTAAATATTAACCCTTCTATCACCATTCTGATACATATGAATATTATTTTATGGAGCAATTCCATCAAGTTCTCATACTGGCCCCTCTGTTGCTCAACATTGTCACAAAACTTCCATTATCCTTCCCATCAAAACTGCTGGAAGGCTGAAGGTGGTGGACAAATCTTTTTCCCTCTTGAGACAGGCTTGCTAGCTTTGGGGTTGACCGGCCTTTTTTGACAATATCCAATTTTTCCGTAAAAGTCTGTCTTAAGAATGTGTTGGCAACTAAATCAGCCTCTCCTCCTTCTTCTATTGTTAAAAACAGCGAGTAATTCAAACAAAAATCAACTGCAGCCTGAAACAAAGTACAGAAGAAGTTAGCTTTTGGTATCCTGAGCTTTGACCATCCAATCAGAGGGGACTATGTAATTTGCCTTCATGAAGCTACAGAGAATATAACTCAAATTCTGATTGGTTGAATCAATGTCAATGTGTTTATTCAGCAATGTTAACATATTTTGGACAAATTGACCTCTCAAGATCTGGCATAAACATATTAGGACAACACATTTTGGGTTATGTTATCACAGTAGTTAATTCTACTTACCTGGGGCCAGATGACTACGTGTGTGGATACTTGGTGTCAGAAGAGTACGAGACACTACAGAAAAAGTTAAACATGGCAGGGAGCAGAAGAGAAAATTCAGTCAGCAACTCTAAACCCAAAGCTCGACAAGGTGAGAAGCCCAAACATATTTCATTACTTATTCTTTTTTAGAAATGTATAATAACGTTGTAACTTTATCATGAAATACAAAGTTGATTAAAATAAGTAAATGTAAAAATCTAGTATGCTGCTAAACACAATGTACTTAGCTTTGTTGAAAACTGCTATTATGCTTTCATAAATGCACCCATGAAAGAAAGGTGTTCATCAGTTTACAGCTAATTCTGGTGCAGCTAAAATGCTAATGCAATATATTGATATAGACTTGATGAAATTGATTTCTGATTGCTCTAATGCCATGTCACTGTGACCAGGGAATCTGCTCCACACGTCAGTCGATGAGGTTTATTTTAATGTTCTGTTTCTGTTTACCAACCATGAGGATGCACCGGTCCAAAGCCCTGAGATGTTCAGCCATCACTGACAGATTCATGCTACTCTTTTTAACGAATGTTTGGGCTTCCTAATCAATGTATTGTAAAATATCATGTTGTTACTGGTCATAGATGTACTGGGATGTTGTCTGATGGAAAAAAAAGTTGTAAGAGTTTTGTTGAGCTAAGCTGTCAATCAAACAAAACTCCCTTATATGGATTGCAGTTTTGTAATTAAATACACAACAAGATTAAGTTGTACATTCAAATAAGTCACTCCAGCACACTTGCTTTGGATAGGAAACCTACCAGTATTAATATTTATAATATTTATATTATAAAATATTATAAATGTAAACATAATATTTATATTATATATCAACAAAAAGTCAGCTACACCAAGAAAACAATAAAGGAACTCTTAACTTTTTTTTGTACAAAATCCTAACTTCTTTCATATTTAATCTAATCAGAATATTTTAAGACCCACAGAAAAGGGTCATAGTTACATCTACAGCCAAACCAAAACCTAATCAGCAGTCTGCCCCTGGTGAAATGGAAAGTTATAGAAATGTAATTAGATGATGGAAAGGAAAAAAATCGCATCTGACTCCCTCACATCTTTGAAGTCCTGAAAATCGATGTGCTGGTGAAGCTGTGAATGGCATGTTCTGGTGAATGATTTATACCATTTCTCAAACAAAGAAAGTGCTGGAGTCCTCCTGCCGGCACTTCTTCTCCGCCTCTTTGAAAGCTTATTCCTTTGTAGCTCGTGCAACAATACGCACGTCCAGAATATGTGTGCCATAAATTAAGGCTGACTGGACAAAGCTGGGATTCTGCCCATGTGCTACAAAAGGGTATTATTGTGTGTCAGAGAGGCGGAGGAAAAGCGAAGTCATCTGCATCTGGACGGACGAAGAGGGGGCTCTTGCATTCACTCTGAGCCCCTCTGTGGCTGCTGAGGCCAGGCCTGCTGCTGCAGATAGACTTGTTCCAGCTCGTAGCCCTCCCTGGCTCCTTACTCTGCGTCAACCCAGGAACAGATGGAAAGAGACGAGCAAAGGAGAAGAGGGAGGGAAGCAGCTCGTCTTTTTTTTTAGTTTCCAGCATCTGGCACAAACATTTTGTATGGAGGGCAACTGTTTGTATACTGTACATCCAACATAGTTTAGTGCAGTGGCAGACTTGTTCACTGTTCAGAGAATACACAACCCCATCCAACAGAGTTGTTCCAGTTTACACCACAAACTTAATAAATGAAAAACAAATCTTGCTGACTCTGGCTTTACTGACACAGGTAATGAAGGTAAAATGAATGAGTTTGTCTATTTTTGTTGCATAAGAATCAACTTAACAAGTGCATTTTTATCATTTAGATCCAACATCTTTTAACTGGATCCGAACCTAAAAATAGACATGTGGAAATATTCAGTTTCATTTTGTTGATTGATAAACAATCCCAGCTTTCATTGTAGCTCCTTTTTATTTAATGTATTTATTTTTTGTGTTTTCTCCACAAATAGAGCCAGTTTTGTTTGTTTTTACATTACCAGAGAGGAAATTGCTCTAAAAGGGTACAAAACTTTAAATCTAGCAAAAGTAAGCAAAACTTTTCAAACTGCTTTTTAAGAGTGCCTTCCTGATCCCAGATGAAGCTTTTTAATTGATTCTTGATAAGAACATGTGGTTCTTGTTTTGTACAAATTTAATTTAATTCAATGCGATGCATTATCTAACTCAACAAAAGCTATGGAATATTAAAATATTCTCTTGTTCAGTAGTTCTTTTTTTTGTCAATCAGTATTTTCAATCAGTAGCTTTTCTTTTCACTTTTATTCAATGAAAAGTATAAACAAATTTTATTTCACTGCATATGACAGCCTAAAAGCAAAATTTTTCATTAAAGCTTTTCTTTTTTAAAGTTACTTTTTAAAAGTATATTTAGATTTTCTTTTTATTTAAAGCTGTAAAATCATTCGATTTTTTATCAAACTTTACAAAAATTAGATTTCAAATTCCAAAAAAAATGTAAAGGACGAGTTCCTTTGGATCAAAGAGGCCTTTATTCAGCCAGAGTTTACTTGTCATGCTAGAATTTTTTTTTTTTTTTTAGTTTTTTTTTGTTTGAAGTAAGAGGCAAAGCCTTCAGCTACCATTTGCTTTTGTAGAACCAAAAGACTATTTCTGTTTGGGAGGCAGACTCCATGTCTGTATTTATGGCTTGACTTTACATTTTTTTGTTTATTATTTACACTTTGGTTAGCATAATGCAATGAACACACCGCCTTACAATGAAGTACTTCCAATGAAAATTCCATGTGAATGAGTGTTTCAGGCTTTTCTGTACCGAAGTAAGTTTAAACGATTTTTTTTGGGCTCTATGTGTAAAACGTGTGGCCATTCAACGCGTGTTGCCAGCTAGCTTTACCAGGTCAAACTGTGAGCTATCAGGGACTTGGAAATTCTCCAAACTCAGAGCGCAACTGGCTTATCTGAAGAACCCAGACACGATGACGAGCCGGACGACGCCTGCGTTTGTTTTTCAAATAGAGAAAAACCCAGGCTACTCTCTGACATAACGGTAATCCATATCATTGCAATGATTGTAGCAATAATCTGAAAAGTTTCCGTTTCATGCCCAAACGGCGAGATTTGCCCCGCTTCGACATTTTGCACCAATGCTTTTCCAAATGTAGGTGGCAGACAGACACTAGTAAGCAGTAGAAAAAGAAGAAGCCCCTCTCTGCTTGTCCAGTGTGAACATCATGGGCTGAATGCAGTTGCAAGTGTCTGGTGTGTACATAGCTTAAGGCATATAACACACATGCTTATGATAAGAAAAATTTAATTTAAAACAAATATTTCATTTTGATCATCAGGAATGTTAAATGTAGTCATATGAATGCTTTGTCTTCAGATAAGGCTTGTCATTATTTCATGAGGTATGGATTGGTGCTGTATCACAGCCAAACAAGCCCAGTTACCCAATGAGGGCTGGAAGCTACAATTCATGCACAATCAAGTCTGGCATTGAATTCATTTTTTCTCTGACCCTGATCCTGATAAGTGCTTCCCCTTGTTTGCAGCTTTGAGGCCGTAAAGCCCAGCTGTCTGCTTCCTGCCTGGAGTTCTACAATTACATCCCAAGCATTGGACTGTTTTCTTGAGAAAGCTGTTAAATATTTGCCCTTGATTGCCGTCTTATATCTTTTACAAGACTTTGCTTGGAACTAGTTGTCGCAGTACTTGGCTGTTCTGATTCTCGTTGCCACCACCAATAATGGACGGAACGACCTTTAATTCTCCCAACCCTTCTTCATTACGCTCAAGCTGCTGCTTATTGGACTGGGGAGAGGCTGAGAGAGCAAATGTGGCACGGCAAGAGGGACACAAATGATGTCATTAAACTCTCGGATCAAACTCTCATGAGACAGGAATCATAAACACGAAACCATTTTGCTTATTTCAAAGCCACTTGAGTTTTAGAAATGGAAAGTACTTTCCGGTGCTGTTTTTCAGCCACCCTTTAATACTTTGATAGATGAAGGACTGAAGATCAAGACTTTTTTGATATAAAATTGATGAAATTTTGTGTTTGCTGCAAATGTGAAGGCATAAAACGATGTGGCATAATGAAGCTGAAATAACAAAGAAACTCAGGTCTCTGTCTGGTTTGGAATAATGGAGACACTTCATTTATTTAGGAACAACCCTTTAAAATATTTTTGCATGCAATCCAACATGTTGCAAATCACGGCTGTGGCAGATAAGAGAAAAAAAGACTGATGCATGTTGAAGAAAATTGATCCTATCTCAAAGGGCTCCGAAACCCTTGGTCCTGATCAAAGCTCATCCTGAAGGACTCAGATCATCAAGTGGGAAGGAAAAGAAGGAAGAAGGAAAAAAAACTGAAAAGAAAAGAGTGTGTGGGGGGGTCTTGTCCTGTCTAATTATACATTTCAGACAGTTCAACACCAATTATCTCCCCTTCAGTAGCATCTGCCCTTCACATGACCGCCGAGCTAATGTGTGGTTAGCCCACTGTTGGCTGCGAAACTCACGCTTAATATATGGTAATGTTGAAGATTCTCCAATACATGATGATGAGGAATTCAAGGTGAGACAAAGGTTTGGCTTTAGCTTTAATTGTTATGAGATGTGGTTTTATCTATCCATCCATTTCCTATAGTCACTTTTTTTCAACTAAGGTCAGAAGGCTCGAAGATGCCGATGCCATCTCTCTCTGAGCATACTCACACCCATACATAAACAAGACTTTCTGGGCATCAAGAAACCTCTCATATCCTGTAAATATATATATATATATATATATATATATATATATTGGATACCATTATTTTCTGCCTCTTGGTTTAGATTTAATGTATCTTGTGGTGTTAGAGAATCATGATCTGGTGATCAGTCACAGCAACTTAAACCTGTGCTGGAGTCCATTAAAGCATATTATGGCCCAACTCTGCAAATCAATGGGTACCCCTTAAGCCTTAGTCACAACTGCCCTTACGGGTAGATATGAACTGTCTGTGGGCAAAAAAATGGGCAAACCTGCACTGGGCTTGCAAGTGACCCACATGAAATATCAAGGTCTTAGAAAACTCTGTGAACCTGGTGCGTGCACACGCTCAGCACAAACACCTCTGTCACGTGCTGCTTGACGAGAAAAAAGGGATTGAAGCCAAAGAGTTTAGCAGAACTAAATGTTTGTTTCTTCCTTAATCCAGACTAAAAAAAGCAAATATGTTTTTAGCAAGCTAAAAAAAACAGTTATTTGTTCGCTTCTTAAGTGTTTACCGGAATTGCTTTAAGTCACACTCCATCAGAATTTTGCCTCTGATTTGTTGGTGGGACTATAGCATGGGGTAAGCCTGTACTCCCATCATCCATTTGGTTACATACTATAGCTTACAGCCCTTCACAACCCCAACTTAACGAATTTAGTGAAACAAGGGCAAGGGATATCTGTGCTAGCAAGTCATACAGTTTCAAGCCAGATGCCAGCTCAGATGAGGAAAACAAAGACGTACATGAATCTATTTGTCTACAAGTGGATGCATCAGAATGGAGTGGAGCAGAAAGCTGTAGGCCTGCCAGTGGCAGTTTGTATGTAACAACTACAAGCTTTTTCCAACAGCACAGTATCCTCTGCTGCTAATTCACAATGGTTTGAAGAAAGAAGTACTCAGAAATGCTTCACTTTCTTTAAATATGTCCTCCATAATGAGAAAATGTTTGGTGTTTAAAACACCAAAAACTCAATTTTCACTGGAGTGGGCTGTTAACAAATTTTATTTTTAGAGGGGTCTTGAAAAAATATTTACCCCAGGATACACAATTTATTGATATTGCTCTGGTTAGTCCATATGATTTTACCTGCAAGTAGGAGACACTTTCATTCTTTACTTTTTTCTTTTTCTATACTCACCACATCCAGTTAAGTTAGTGGGCTGTCCAACACACCAGCACACAAACAAGGTGCTGTCACCGAACAGCCTTTTGAACACTCCACGCATGTTCCACAGTTCAGTCACACTCTTTTTATCCGTCCTTTAAAGAACTAAAAGAATAAGAAACAAAAACCTGGTGTTTCAGAGCAGAGGGAGAGTTGCAGCTGTTAGAGTGACCGCTGTTTTTGCTCAAGACTCAAGGCGAAATCTGTGTAAGAGCCAGTGAAGCAGCTCACTAGCTCCACATAAGTCTCCCAAATTCCCTCCTGCTGTTCCCCAAGCTGCACATAATAAAAATAACAAAAGCAACTTACGGTGCGAAGAAAAAGGCAGACGTGTGATGCCACATCTAAAAAGAAAGCCATCCTGCAGAAATACATTGATGATCCTCTTATCAACCATCAAAACAATCAAAATTAAGGCTGTTGCAGTGTTAAATAATGCAAGCAAGTGACAGTTACACAGTCATTATTGATCTACAAAGTCAAAAAAACAAACACTTTTGTTGCTGAAATTAAACTTTGTTCCCATTTTGTTTGAATCTTGATTCGTTGCCTTAGGCTTCTTCCAACATCTCAGCATCTTGCATCTCAGGTGATTATGCCATGAATAATTTGAGTTTATTAGAGAGACCCAGCTCTCACATTAGGTGCTTTTGCATCTGTACAAGTGGGATAGCATAGTTTGTCAGGTTATAGCGCCCCCTCCAGGTTTTTCAGTTGACGAGGGAGTGCAGCTTTGGGCTCACTTAAAATATTAAACACCAAACCACAATTCTGTATCTCAGTGCCCCAGAAGCACAGATTGTTTATCATGTTCATCTATTTAACCTAAAAACAACAGAAAGACTGAAGCCTTTAAAAAAAAAAAAAAAGCATCATGGCTTTATCCACTGCTACATAAATGGACCAAAAAATATGGGGAAAACATCAGGTCAATTATTAAAAACTGCTTTCTTGAAAGCAAAACCCCTGAAACAGTAATGTCTTAAAACCAAGGATAACACACTGGCGTGTCGGCATTTTATTGCAACAACCCGAATGGTTGCTGGCTGAAATAAATTATGCAGCTGAAGATCTGTGGACTTCAGTAAAGTGTATCAGCCAGATGTAAAAAGTATGTGTGTGTAAGTGCATGTGTGTGTCCATGAAAGAACAGACCTTTCCCACATGGCAGTAAGCTTCAATGGAGCAGACAATTGCAATGTAGCCATGTGAAAACGGGCCAAGATGGAGTCCTTTTTGCCGAAGGCTCATAGAAAACCCAACAGTTTTGATATAGGGGAGACACCCTGCCAAAGGCTGGACAAACATTAACAAAGTCTCCACAAAGCGTCCCAACTCCTTGCTGCAGGGATTTTCTGTTCTGCTAAAATTTTATTAAAGCTCTGTGTTTGTGTGTGTGTGTGTTTGGGTAAGTTGCCATATGCTTCAGTGTTCGTGGGTGTATGTAAACATTAATCAATTTGAATGATGGATGGGCTCCCTGCTAAATGAATACGACCATCTTGGCTTCCCTTACCTCAACTTTTTTCTTTTTTTTTAAACAACAAATAGACTCCAGCAGACTCACCATCACACGGAATTAGGTACAAACTGTTTTAATTGAGTGAATCATTCAAAGACTTGATGTCAGGGTGCCAAGTTTGATTTAGTTCTCTCTCCGGAAATTAAACCCCCGGAAGGCCTTTCTTTAAAACACAGAATTTGTAGCTGTTGTCTGATTTTAAAAATTAAATTAAACTGAGACTGCGACCCTTTGCTCTTTTAAAAAAAAGCCACAAATGTAAGAAATTCTGCAATTTCTAAAGAGTAATTATAAAAGCAAATATTTATTTTTAATTATTTTTAATATTTGAAAGCCAAACATTTAGCTTTAAAAAGCTGTAATTAATGACAAAAAGTGTTTCAACTAAATTATGAGTGACTCGTCTTTATGACCTGATGTATCTGGTCCTTGGATTATATTAAACAGCTTTTAGGGCAACGACAGAATAACCTCAGTGAATGTCTTCACATTTCCTTATATAGGATACCTTTTGTGTACAATTCCAAGATTTTAAAATGAAATCTTTGACAGGATTCTAGATGCTAGACTCTTATAAATAAAGCCTTGGTCTCAGCGATCCCTGAAGCCAAGTGGATACAATGCAGCAAAACAGAAAATCTTGTAATTAGTCAGATGGTCGCTGACACGAAGCCTCCACTCATATTCAGATGAGCTGCTTTCCTTTGGACAGGGTCTAATTCAGGACTACTGATACTTTTTTCATATTATACATATATATATATATATATATATATATATATATATATATATATATATATATATATATATATACATATATATATATATATTTATATATATATATAAATCCAATTAACGACTCAAATGGTATAAACATTTTAAAAACCAACAATATCAAGTAAAACACATTCACTCAAACACTTTGACTCTTTAACACCACAGCTTGGATCACAGGCATGCGATGCGTACTCTTTGACACTCATTTAGCTTATGGTGTTTACACTGGTGTGTTGCTACTCAAAACTAGTGCAGGTCCACCACCTAAAGTTGGAAGAAGCTGGGTCCAAAATGTTGAAGCGGTACCAATCTCGCGAATCTTGCTCCAGACTTTTTCTGTCACAGCTCCATTCCGATATATGAAAGTCTTGGTGTCATAAAATTCTGATCGGACACAAGCCACAATTTTTAATTTCTCCTCCGTGATCAATTTTTAAACATTTTGCACTTCAAAGAGGATGTTATCCATTTGTCACTACCAAAGCCGAGTACCTGATTGGAATAAGTTCAACCTGGCGTTCAAAGGTCGCGCAATTTGTACATAGAGCCTAAAATCGGTCTGAAGAATGAGCAACATTAGAGGTTTGAATGCGGAAGCCTGACACTAACATGCATTTGCATAGACTTTTCTTTGAACGCCTTTCTTTGAAGGCCAGTGTGAATGCAGCTTCAAACCGGTATGTAATCAATGTAATTTCTAAGGATTCCAAAGCGAAGCGAAAAACAACCTTGAAGGTGATATCTAACACATAACAGTAGAGAAGTGTTTTACGCAATCAACGTAAATTAGCTGAGATTGTTGAAAAAGAAACGGCTTTGCGCCGTTATGCAACACTTTATGTTAGTATTTATGTGTTGCATATCGGTGCAAAGCTGACATGAAAAGCCACTTTTTTTCAGAATTAGCTGATTCACGTTGATCGGTTGAAGAATTACAATAAGTCAAAGAGGTTTTGTTATTGAGATGTTGCCAGCAACAAGCTCTCAGTGTTAAACGGTTAAGATAGCATCACACAACACACAAAGCATGTTCTGACTAAGTGTGTCCTGGTTTAGCCTCTGAGTGACTGCCCTCAAAATGGCCCCTTTGTTTACATGTGTACAAAAACAGCTCTTTTTTGAGATGCATTTCAAAAAATGTTTTCCTCTCAAGTTTCTGCCTGTGATTAGATTAACGTCTTTTATGTTGACATGTGTCCTTTTCTACAAACCCACGTTCAATAGCAAGATATTGACCCATGCTGTCATTCCTGAATAGAAGCTTTGCCTTCCATGGCAGAGCTCATCAGTGATGCTACAACGACGAGTCCAACTGATCTTTCCTTACAGCGATCATAATGTGACCTGAAAAGATTGTTAGAGGTCATCATTATGAAAGGGCAGCATGGATGACTGCTGACAGACTGCTTTAACCATATAACAGACACGAGTAAAAAACATTCATTAAACAAGATAAAATTCAGATTCATAGAGAGACTTGTTGGAAAATTAACTTCTGCACATCCAATTTACGTCTGAAGTCATGTGTGACCTATAGAAGCTGCTGCAACATTATCATTCCCATCATCAGGTACATTAATAACACTTCAACATACACTGCTTCATGATAATTACCTGCACATTCCCACTCCAACATAATGGTTTTAATGCATGCACATATAAATCAGCGCCTGGCACGTTTTTATCATATAGTCCTCAATCCATTCAACCATGTAATGTCAACTGTCATGTGGGTGATGTATATATTTTGTAATCTTTACTGCAGGATCAAGTTGATATGTCAAGCATGCCGTAATGGTTTCAAAGGTCTACTAACGCAACTCACCCTGCCATTTCAGTCCCAAATGCGACACAAATGATCTAATGATTCATTCTTACTATAGTGTCACAGATACAATCCCAAACAGCACCTATTATCATGGGAGTTTATCAGTAAAAAACCTAAGACAACGACCCCTAAATCAAGATAGATGACCTGTAACATGTATAAGTAGGTCAGAACAAGTCTTGGATGATCAGTTTTTTGTTTCTCTGATCTATCCTGTTGTGCTTCAAAACAAAAAGGGAAATATTCAAGTCTGTCTCTGCTGTGATTTTTATTTATTTTGTTCAAATGTTCTGACCTTTCTGCTGCATTACAGTCAAGACTAGGTTTTTTTTTAAGTGAATTAATTTAATTGCTGTTAAAACACAAACATTATAGCTAAATACATTTTGCCGTCTTTCTCTCTGTTCACCCCCCCTTTGCCCTCTCTTTCTTCAACAGATAAAGCCAATCTTGGGGCTGGCTCCTGCCACAAAACGTTCTGTAATAGTCTAATTGTGGCTAATGGTTTGTGCAGCTAATTAAAGTGTATGAATTACAATAATCAGTCAGCCGCATGGAGGCCATGTCGCTTCACGCTGTTCATCCAAGCATGGAAGGCCAGGACTAGGGAGGGAGTATAAGTGCAAAGGGGGGGCTGGGCCACTCTGAAAGAAGATAATGGGCAAGTGATGAAGAATAGGATGGACAAATGTTCAAAACTGAATCCCAACGCCATTCGATCCCACTAACACTGCACAACATGTTTGGGAAGAGCAGCAGGGGAGGATGGGGGCAAGTTATGTTCAGAAGAGAAAACAGGATGCGTAAATGGATTTAATGGTAGACTGAGCTGAGCAGGAACAGAGGGAGAGTTGAAGCCTATTAAGATACTTTCTGCATGTGAAGTCTGATTTGTGTTCTTCCTTAGTGCACTCATATTAGTAAGCCTCTTATCATGACAAAATGAACCACACATTCTTCTTCTCCGCTACTAAAATGGAAAAAAACATCTATTAGGATCTAATAGATGCATAGCTAAACTTTTTTTGTATTTCACTAAAATTTCAAAGTTAACTTTTTACTTTTATTTTGGTGATGCATTAGTGCCAAAAAAAAAAAAAAAAGAAACAGTTTCAACATTTTGTGGGTGTCCAGGGGAAGTCAGTGACAATCTTAGGGAGTGCAGCAAGTCATTCATCGTCTTGATCAATATCTAAACTGTATTGGTTTTCAAGCATACTTTTTAATTACTTAAAGACGCCTTTGTAACGCCTCTGAACCACCTCTGTTATGCTTCTGTATGTCACATCTGTAATGGCTTCCCTGCATTTATCCCCTTGCATCTAACGTGAGCTTTCCCTCTGAGATATCCCTTCCCTTCCCGATTCTACCATCATCATCACATCCATTGCGTACCTTTTCCACGGTAAACTGCTCTGCGTCCTGACTGCCTCACTATTCAGATGCATACCATTTACTTAAAGCTCTGAAAGGAAAAAAAAAACATCTTGTGTATTTGTATTTTAAACACAGCTGCGCATTTGCATCAATCACGTTTTACACTATTAGCTAATACCTAGCATCTACTTCAAATTAGCATCTACTTCAAATTATTTTGGCAACTAAACCTTAAGAGGACTTGAAATTCTAAAAGAATATATTTACGAACTGGTTGTTCATTTGAAAAAGAAATGTGATGCTCTGCCTGGAGTTACCTAACAGAATCAACCACGAACAGCATACACTTCCTTTGTTTAAGTGTACATAATGGCAGTAGTAAAGTTTTACAAGTCAGCTTCGAGATCATTATGCTGCACACAAAGCCCCTTCTTGTCAGTTATATGTAAAACAAATGAGCAGAGCGCTTGTAAAAATTGTCCTTGTAAAATACACAAAAGCACTTGCAAATGCATTTTGCACAGCCACGTAATCAGCAGTAAAAATGCTGCAAATACAATATGATTACAGAGCAACCAGAGGGTTTATTCCTCTTGTTCAGGCGTTTCTCACACTCAAAAGCTAAAAGAATAAAGGACAGAGTAAAAATAAAAATATAGGTGGCCAAAAAAAGGAGACAAAAAAGTAAAAAGCATGAGAGGTGGCGACAATGTGAGGGAAAGTTGAGATTGTGAGTCCTGACGGTCACAGAGCACAGAACTGAGAAGGGAGCAAAACTGCAGTCACAGCATTTCTGCAAAGAATTTTAGAGAATGACGAATGGATGCTCACAGCTTCTTGTTTTGGCTTGGTAAATTGAATGGGCATTTTAGCCAGTTGTCTGAACAGTAACTGTTGACAAAAAGAAAGTATCAATTATTCATAATACAAAGAGATGCTTGTGATCGAAAAGCACACACAATTTTCTCAATGGTAAAATGACTTAGTAACCAGGTGATTTATTTCATTTTAATGGGGTCTCAATTGCAGCGGCCACACTCAGACAAATGAGCAAACAAGTCAGAAAGTGACAGTGATATCCATTATGCGCTTAATTATCTTCAAAGTTCCAATGAAGGGCATGTCTTTGGCTAATGGGAAGATGGCATTAAAGCAAAGCGCTTCTCGACTGCTCCAGCAAATCGGACTATCTGTGCCTTATTTTTGCAAAACTCCAATCAGAGCTCTGACAGGCATTTTTTCGGTTAGCAAATTGGCTCAATCAGTGTCCTCATCAAAAATAACAAACATTTATTAGTTGTTTCTTTTTTGCAATCTTATTTCAGCTTTAATTTCCTTGGAGATAATTTGACTGAGGCCCATTTGTTGTGAGTGAAACAAAACGTGCTGATTGGTATATTAAGGATGAGAAGAATCGGGAGCAAATTGGACCGAGACCCAAATGTTGTTCCAAAGTAGATCAGACTGCATTGCATTAAAGCAGGACACTAACCCTTTTTTAAAATTTTCCTAAGGCAATAATCATAGAGATCAGAAAAAAAACATCTCTGAGCACAGAATGTGTTGAAAAAAAGTGTATTGGACCAGTGGAAAATTCCTAGTTGTTTTAGTTTTTTTCTTTTTATAAAAAGTAATCAGTCGGAGAGAAGATGAAGAAACTCTGTTGTCAAAAGATATCAGGATAAGAAAGGGTTCAACATTAGGAACATGAATTGCATATGTGTCTAGCCTCCATGTGACCACTCTCTGATTTCTAACTTTCAAGAAATATGGATCTGATCTGCTGGGCTGCAAATGCAATCGACCAAACATTCTCCACCATGAGAAGTGGACAAGCGGACCCCACTTGCCCAGGAGGTACGTTTGCGGCTGGATATGTGAATGACCCATCGGCCACATGGAGCATTTTCTACCTGTCGCCACTCTCTCTGGAAGATGTTTAAGATGTTTACATCATTGGATTAATGATCTTCTGCTTTCTGCTGATTGGAGCTGACAGAATCAGGATGTATCGGAACCTAGCAAAGCAGCTAACAGTGAAAGGTAGGCTGGGAGTGCTTTGTGATGGGACACCAACAGACTCAAATTGATAAACTGAACACATTGGAGAACAAGATAGATGTTCTGTCTACCAGAGGTGGGACCAAATCATTGTTTTGCAAGTCACAAGCACTGCGGTGCGGGCTTTGTCAATATGCTTTTTAATCTTTGGATTTCCAAAGCTACACAATTATTTCAAGGGTAAAAAGTAAACACTTTTAAAAAAAAAATGAACACGTTATTATTTCAGATTTTCTTTGATTCATTATGTAGTTGATAACAAGAAAATATGTGATTTGGTCTGGTTAATCAACAGTGGGTTAGTGGTAGAGTTTTTGCCCTGAGACTGCAGAATTGTGGGTCTGAATCCACCGTTGGGTCATACCAAAGACTTGCAAAATGGGGCTTAACGCCTCCTGTTTGACTTGCAGCTTCAGGTGGTTTAAGAACCAAATTTTCTTGAGTGCAAGTGAAAGTAATGTCCTTAGGCAACCAACTAACATAATTTTGAGTATAATCTTCTTTCTTTTAGTGGACAAGTAGTTTATTCATTTACTGCAGCTGACAGGACAACAATGAACCGACCATTGTTTGGCTCAATGACATATAGAACAATCCTGCAACCATCATCTGAGGTTATAATCATTTAAAACCAGAAGCTGGCCCAGTAACTGACCAACCAGCTTGAATAAATGAACACCCTGTCATTTTCTGGTTTTCAAAGGTGAAAAGGTCTAATTTGGAAAAACCTCTTTTTTTTTTAGCTTCGTCCTCTGACATACAGCAGCGTAAATCATCTAAACTGTGTGGGTGAGCATGGCTGACCAACCACCAGGTGAGGGTCAGGTCATATTACTGGTCATATGTTTGGCGTATTTGATGTTTCCATGTTGAGATAGCATGTTTTCCTTGTTGATTTGTGGATATTTCTCTGTATTCTCTAGGACTGGACCGGTGACATATCCAACCTCTTGGAATATGTCAGGACAGAATGCCAGTTAAAATACAGCAGGTATGACACGTCTAACCTTTATCCCAGGAAGCAATGTAAACATACATTTGTCTTTTTTTTCAGTCATATTTGACTTGTCTGACTACTTCAAATCAGAGTCAGAATTTGCGTCGGTCGGTTATGAACAGCTGGTGTTTGTAATCTTTGCCTCATCAGAGGTTTTTCATTCTGTAAACCTGAACAGGAATGCATCTTACAACAACATTGCTACCTTTGATATCTCTTAGTTTTTCAGGTAGAATTTCAGAAGTGCATTTCTGGTGGTGCAAGTTTTCTCTAAAAATATTGTGCTTCAAGGGTTCAAACCTATATTCTGTATCTAACATCATTTTTTGTGTGTGTGTGTCATTGCTCAAATCAGAATGTTTGGAGTAGAAGAGGAACAAGAGGGACATTTGAGAGGTGGGAAGGGACTATTTAAGTGGCTGCAGATGATACGAAGCATCAATCTTTCATATGCTTTGAGGCCACTTCAAATCAATTTCACCCCAGCCAGTTCCAGGCTAATCATGTGGCAGAGGGCAGGCGATGTGCCAGGTCTGTCTGGACCGAGAAAAAGACAGACACCGAGGCAAACAGGCACTCAGTCACAGTCAGGCAGATAAGCAGACAGACGGACAAAAATCCCATACCTGCACTGGGCCGGCTATCCAAGAGGTCCATCTGAAATGACAAGCAGTCATCCATTCCTTGCCTGAACATTATTTGCAGTCTGTTTTGGTATACAAATGTATTCCACCATGTGCTGAGGAGGGGTGCGAGTCTGTTCCAAGGCCGGGAAGGAAGCGTCTGTAAACATCTGTTTAGGCAACATTGAAAAACAAGAGCTTAAATCAAATCTCACAAACACTTGTTACCTGCAAAAATACACAAACCACCTGAACCGTGTTTATGAATGCAGAGTATTTACACACACAGGTGGAACGGTTCATTATGTGTGATCCCAGCGGCTCTGGGCTCATAAGTTGTGCATGCATATGCAGGGCTAACTCACAGCGCTGGACAACACACATGCTGTGCTCCTGAGTTAGTGGTGCATATGTACACCGAGCACGCTTTGTTTATTGTATTGACTTATTTGTTCTGTCCATTGACTGTGTTCCCCATAGCAGAGCCTTGCTTTTCTCCGTTTAAATCACCGCCTCCTAATTATCTGTCACATTTTCTCCTATCCTGTGCCAAAGACACACAATGGCCGATAATGACCCCGTAGACAGCATCTATCAGGCGCTACGCCATTGATTCCTCTCTCCCTCATTTTCTCCCCATTTCCTCTCCTGCTTGTTTGGTGCACATCCTCCTTTTTTTTCCTCAACCATTTCCCTCTCCTCCCTCTCACTTTGTTACTCTGTCAGCTGGCGTCGACCTCTATGACACCACACATTTAATGCGAAACGCCTGAAGCAGAAACGCATTGTCCAAATGTCTTGTTTTGCAAGATTTCTCTTTTCCCCTTTTGTTTCTTCCTGAATAAAAACATATTTCAAGAGTAATGGAGAACTGGGAAAATGCATCGGAATCGATGTATTTTTGGACTGAGGGTGGCAGAAGTTTGAGACAGAAGTCGCGACATTTAAGTCTGGAAAGTGCCTCAAGTAGAAGCTGTTTAACTGCTGTCACTGGCTGACTGAACAGACAGTAGGGAGTCAAAGCGGGTGACGGGCCAGAACTTTGCCGGAATGGACTCCTGTATGACAGTAATGAAGCTTGAGTGTTAGCTGCCTGGGGGCTGCAGACAAACTTCTTCCCCTCCCACCGTTTCAGCTGGCATCTGCCCCCATTTCTATGCCTCGCCCACAGTCGACCCCCCCCCACACACACACTAAAGGCCTCGCCCTGCTGAGAGTGCAGGAGCTCAGGGTCATTAGGGCAAAAAGTCGAGACTCACCGTCACCCGACGGGCCAGGTTCGTTCTTGATACAAACATAGCAACCGTCTTTTCACACCCCCACCACACACAAACACACACATTCAATTATTAACAAATGAAAAAACCTCAGAAAAGATTTTTACCAAATGAAATCCATGTCAAAATGTTTTCTGTTTGTGCCTAATAACATAAGTAGGTGTCTATGTGACAAATCCCATAATAACCCTTTATTTATTGTTTCATTTCAAACGGCATAACAGAGCAAACAAGGAAAGGAGCTGAGACTGCAGGCTGCCCAGTCTGTGTAGCACAGAAACATCATGTAACTTGTAATCAGACAAGCATAACAGAAGGTGAGCAGACTAACAGCTTGTAATTAAGAAGTTTCAGTGTCGACAGATTGCTTGGTTAAAACTGACATAATTTGCTAACTTAATATTTAAGTATATCTGACATTTTAGTGAGGAAAAGAGCTTCCTTTCCAACCTCAAAGTGCAGTTCTGACCAACAGACTGGTTGGTCAGAAATAAAAACCACATTTAAAAAAAAAGAAAAAACACACACACAAGTGATTAAAAATGCATTTTATTTCTGAAAACAAAACTCCAAAAAACGACTAAAGATTTATTGATTCATCGTGTCGCTCTCAATAGTCAACAGGTTTGTCTCGTCCAGCACCGCCAGCTGCCCCACAGTTTCATCTGGATGAAGCCCATCTGCTATCCTATTCAAACATGTAGTTGTTTTTCAAACATGTAGTTGTAGAGTTAGAAACAAGAATTCTTCTTTAAAAGTTCTAGCACATATCGTCCGTCTGTCCTGGGAGAGAATCCCTCTTCATGTGGACATCCTTGAGGTTTCTTATTCTTTTCCCCAAAATAGGACATTTTTTTTTACATCCAGAGTACTGACTGCACTCAATCTCCCATCAACCCCAGCACACAGCGTCTGGATGTCTCCCACCTGACTCTCATCAGTTAGGACTCTCAAGCACTGCTCAGTGTGAAGTATTGCTTGTGCCTTTCAGCTTGTAAACCAAGCATTACTATTGTATTTGATCTTCTTTGTACCTGACCCCGTTTTTTTCTCTCACTCTGCTTCTTTGCCGTCTTTCCTGACCCTTTGCTTGGACTCTGACCCTGATTAGTTTTGTGCACGTTTAGTCTGAGCTTATGCTCCTGCCTGAACCAAAAAACCTATTGCATTTGGAACCAGCCTTCTGCCCTGTTTTGTGACACTAAGGGCAGCGATGGCAGTTTGGCTTACTCTGTTTAGTTTAGCAACCAGCTCTTGTTCATATTTTATGACTGACCTTATGTTCTTTGCATAAATACCGGTGGGAAGCCCGTTGAGACGGCTATGGCTGTGATAATGGGCTATATAAATAAAATTGAATCGTAGGGAATTGTAGAAAAAATGGCGTATTATTTTTGTTTATGTGAGCAAATATAACTTAAAAAAGCTAAGATGTAAGTTTAACCAAAAATAAAGTCAATTTAACTGATGCCTACTACAGGTCCTAAATAGTTAATAAGTTGTGTTTTCTGTAGCTTTTGAGCTGAATGCCCCAAACACACAGTTTTTAGCCCAGAGGTCACAGTGTCCAAGAATCTCAAACTTAGACCTTAGAGCACTTTCACATAGTTTTAAAACAGTTATTTTTTTATTGAGTTTTGGTCTACTTCAAGCAACACTCCTTGAGAGCCCATATTTTTACACACTCAATGCAGATGACTGTGTCCTTGTGCAAAATGGTCATAATTCTATTCTATTTTATTCTATTCTATTCTAGTCTATATTTCTTATAGAAACAGAAGCTTCTAGACCAATCATTCAAACTGACTTTCTTTAAAGGGGATAAAGCCCCATTGTCCAGTCAGCTTGGTGTTCAGTGGCTGGAAGTGTCAGAAAGCAGTGATTGTCTTGTGTAAGGAAGTTTTTTTCACCCATATCTGACACTTTGCATTCTTATTTTGAATTTTAGGTCAGATAAAGCATAAAACTATGCAAATGAAAATACATAACACAAGGTTGGGAGTGTGTGTGTGTTGGGGGGGGGGTTGCAGATTCTGTTGAATTTTAATACATAAATGCCATGGCCAATTACAATGCAAGATTTTAAGTTACTTTAAAATGAGTTTAAAGCTAACTCCGTAGTGAAATGTCTTTTGTTAATGTTGTATAATAATTGCAAAATGCTTTTCAAAAGCAATGGTCAAATTGCACATTGAAGTGTAAAATGCAAAATGTGTTGTCACTTTAATTATGGCATTAAAAACCCATTACAAGGAAAATGCAATTGATTATTTTTTCACTTTTTCAAAAATGTGAGATTGAAAAGTAGTTTTTATAATAAAATCTAAATTAAAAAATATTTTTTAATTTGCAAGCCTGGATTGCATATTGAATTGTCAATTGAAAATTACATATTACTTTGAATTGTGGGTATAAAAAACCATTCCATGCCTGTGGTCCAGGGTTCTTTATGTCTTTTAGAGCATACAGATGACCATGCCCCTACACAGGCAAAAATGGTCATAATTCATGTTTTGCCTTCTGGTTTTAATCACCATTTTGACCCTGTTGAGCTTCCATGCTCTTATCATCTGCAATCAAGCTCATGTTCATCACCTTGTCACTCTAGTAGTGTTCTCCATTTGTTACAGGTTCTCCATTTGACTATGATTAAGCCAGTGGGTCGTTGCATCCACCTGTCTACCTGCATCTCTGCAAAGGAAAGACTCTTTCCACCTTTTTCTGACCCAATGAACTTAGTACTAAGTAGACTATTTCATTTAAGAAAGAATTATTTCAACACACTGTTAACCTCCGAGGGGTGTCACAGTTTTAAACTCACCCATCTTGACCAACTGTAGTTTCTTCTTACCATTACTTCTGATGTAGTTTCTAGCCACATTTCTAATTTTGTCGCAGATTGAATAGGTAATTGTTAAAAGCATTGTATCGGCAAACACTCAAACTGCACTTTTTTTATTTATCCTGTTTGTGATTCTTCCATGGACTCTATTATGATCCCTGATGTTCTTTGATGGAAAAAACATACTGATGTTCATTTCTGTTATTATTCTCTAGTATTCAATACAAACTTCATTAAAAAAATTGAATTATAAAGAAACAATTCTTACTTTGGCAATTTTAACTGTATTATCTATTATTCCTGTTTGAATTGGCCAGTTACAAATGTGAATTCAAATTCTTTTTCTTTTTTTTTTTTAATGACAGTCTCTAGATGATTTACATACATTTTGCAGCATAGTTTTACTCTCATCATACTCTGTTACTTCTATTGTCATTCATCACAATTTTAAAGCAGGTATTTTTTCATTGTTTTTAAACAGTATCTCTATAATACATTTTACATAATCTACAGTGTATCTTTTTTTTTTTTTTAATTTCTGGTCTTATCTGTGTTGTCCAATAAATTGTAAAGGAAAAACGATCCAATTTTTATCATCCTATTGTTAACCAGGAACATTTGATAAATTAGTTTCAACTGAGGTACAAGACAATCGCACAATGTCTGTCATGCAACGAACACATGTTTTTTCAATATTGTAAGCTCATTTTTAGCCTTATTTTTGCACACAGCAGTCCAATCTTGTCTTTATGGATATTTTGCTTCTTTTAGGGCGGCAGTGGCTCAGGTGGTTGAACAGGTCATGGGGTCAGCGGTTCGATCCCAGCTCCCCCCAGCAAACTGTTACTGTGTCCTTAGGCAAGACACTTCACCCTCCCTGCCTCCAGCGTGGCTCCACTGGTGTGTGAATGCATGTGAATGTCCAGGTGATGGTCAGAGGGGCTGTAGGCGCAGACTGGCACCCACATCTCTGTCAATCTGCCCTAGGGCTACATCAGTAGCTTACCATCACCAAGCATGAATGAGGAGTGAATGAATAATGGATACACATTGTCAGCACTTTGAGCATCTGGAAAAGCTTAGAAAAATCCAGTTCATTATTATTATGGTTATTTTATTCAGGAACATTCAGATATGGTTTTTGGAGTCTTTTTTTTTATTTTTATTTTTGCTACTGAACATTGTAAAGACAGTTGATGTCCTGGATCTACTTCATTTTCTGTGTCTGTCAAATACAACCAAGTATTTTCAAAAGAATTCAGATCCAAGTGTTCTTAGTCCACAACCTCTTGTTGTAAGCAAAAATCTCTATTGTATTTTCAAGTAGTTTAAGTGTTAATTAATTGGCAGAGTGCCAAGGATAGCTTCCTCTTTAACTCATCGTTCCAGTAGAGTTCTTCTAAGTCAAGTTTAATCAGCTCTTCCAGACTTGTAACCAAGACCTGTTCTAAAATTGTGTTCTTCTGGCCATTTCTGAATGATTTTTTTTGTTTGGTGCTTAATTTCCTTTTTTATTCCAGCTAGCCAACATTTCAAATTACAGCTGCAATGTCGTTCTTCCTTTGGGGAAGTAAGTGGCACACCTCCATGATACCCACATCCATCTAAATCCTTCTGGACTGGAGGAAAGCCACCACCTGCTGTACCACAGAGCTCACCTCCAGCTCCCTGCTGACAGCGCTCACTTCACAAGCATATGATCTTGTTTTGCCTTTTATCCAAGCAAAACACATATACTTCATTTTCAGATATTACTCTACAACCTCCATTCTCCTCTCCGGATATGTTTTATCTTTGTATCATTTTCAAGATGTTGAAATTTTTTAAGTAGTTGGACAAATATGTTTCTGTTGTAGAAGTCAAGTAACATTATACTTTCTAACAATGTTTTATCAACCCGTAATGTTGTTTCTAAAGACAAGTGTTACAGAAAATTTATGATAAAATACGCCTTTCATTTTCTCTGAATTTATAGAAAAATAAAATGGAAATTAACCAGGCTTGATCCTGTTGAGGTCCCTGTTTGTTCTATTGTCAAACAAAGGAATTAGGAAACACTTAAACTCTCCACAAAGACACATCAGTACATTTAGTATATTTGCTGTTAACTGAATTTAAATAGACTTTAAATTAAAGTCTAATTCTTTGCTAGCATTGGCAAAAGCAGACCTCCTTTCTTATATTATTTCAAAAATAAGGATAAAAATAAAAAAATGACAACTACATTGAGTTTTATATGCTGCACATCTGGAACTAATTACTGTTTTCAATAAATCTCATTTTATTTTGGGGTTTGTTGTTGCTTTTAGTCAAAATTAACTGGGACAGCTGATTTGTGTTCACTTTTCTGTCATTTTTACTTTCTGATTTAATAGCCTATATTCACAAACTCAGATGTACCTCATATTTTATGCATTTCCTTATGAAACTCGAAATCTTTTTCTCCAAAAAAAAGAAAAAAGGTCTTAATAATAATCATATCTTGCTTTTGTTGCATCAAATTCTCCTTTTTTGCTCTTTGTATTTAACATACATTTTTACATTTGCCTTAGTATCAAAATGTGTATCGACTGCTTGCAAACCAAGAGAACAAAGAACAAATACTATTGCTTATTATAGCGACATGCTCAAAAGGTAAACAGCTTGCAGGAAAATGGTGCCAGACAGTCCAAAGCAGGACGTTAAGTGTTGCTTTATTTCTAAAGGGGTAATAACAACTCAGATAGGACCTATCAAGCAGGATGCTGTGGAGAGGCAGAAGATAAACCGTGGTGCACCTAAGCACAGATGATTGTTGACACTTCACAGGGAAAAGAGGCAAGGACTGCTGACAGAGTTAGTGACGTATCCCCCACCCTGACAAAAAAAATCACAGGGGAGCAGATGGATCAGGGGAGACTAGAAAATATCTAAAGGGAGACAATAACAGCTATGGTTGGTGTGTGTGGGTGTTTACATGCTCTGATGTACAAATGTGAAATGTTTGGGACTGTAATAGGGTGTTTTCTGCATTTTGCAGTGTATGTGAGTAAACTTTGCTTTAAATGGAGTGTGCACTATTTAGTTTGAGTGTGTAGGCACACATGTGTGCAGCTAGTCAGCTCCCTGGGGGCCTCTCTCTGGAAGAGTCATTCTAGTTGCTGTAATCACTCTGCTCACTAGCCTCCACTAGAAACCTGATTTGGTTTGAATGTTTCCTTTTCTGTTTTCAGGCTCTCCCTAATCCTTCCTTTCTCCCTCATTCACCAAATATTTCCTCTATTCGTCTTCTCTTTCTGTCCACTTTCTCTGCTTTTTGCTCTCCAAATCCCGTTCCGTCGTCTTTTGTCCATCCATTTCCCTCTCCTTCACAGAAATGACACTTGATTGATGGAGTTTGTTTTGCTTTAATTACACTGCGGGTGAGCGTCTGGGTCTGCTCATGGCAGTAAGGCAGATAACTCAACCTGGTTAGGTTAGAAATTAGTTTTCCCAAATTGAAACACTGTGGAGAGGATAGGTCTTTGGTCTGCTGTTTTTATTACTGTTGTGTTGCTCCTTTCTTCCTTTCTAACCTTTTTTTTCCTTTTCATCGCACAAGTTCATTCAAATGTTCTGCACTTTAAAAAAAAAGTCATATTCTTTTACTCTTAACAAAAAAAAAGGTAAAACGTGACATAAAGACCTTTTATATTTTTCTGGACAACTGTATGTTGTTCTTATTTTGTTAGAGCTTAAATTAGCATATTTAAATTATTTTAAATGACACGTGAAAAGTAATTAAACATATGGAGAAATATTCTTACAAGTAACTTTGCAGTTGTAACATTGTGTCCACGCAAATGTGTTTTGCATCTGCTAACAAGTTTTGTGTGTCTTTAAAAGAGAAAAAGCAGAATTTTATTTTTTACTTTTGTAGTAACAACTGGCAGTGTATAAAAACGATTTACAGATACTAAAATGTTTTCTGTCTTCAGAAATATGTTCAAGGTTCACATGACAACACATGCACAAGTGTTTTTCTTTTTTGCTTGCACACGCAGATCTAACACAAACTAAAGGTATAACCTTTGACTTTTGACAATAATTTCCATTGAAATTAATCAACCAATTAGCAAGTGTATTCAGTCAGCAGCAACCCGGCGTGCCACCTCTTTTTTGCTAATCAGACTAACCCAATTTGACCCAAGGGTTTCCTGGGACTGCTGCTGAATTGGTCGGAGTAATTTCCCGTTTTTGTGCCTGTCCCACTTTCCTTCTAACCATACGAAATGAATCAGATGACTGACATCACAGATCATCTGTCAAGTGCATACATGGCTATCAGTTTTGATCTAAACAGATATATTTTATGGTAAAATGGCGTAAACGACATAGTTTTACTACCTTCCTTGAAGGCCCAAAGCGCTTTACAGTTCCAGTTCCATTCAACCATGAACACACACATTCAGACACTAATGGCGGCTCCGTGTCGAACAAACCTATAACCACCAGGAGCAATGTAGGAGGACGCTTCAAAACATGGGAGAATCTGTTAATTTGATTATTGTATAATGTCCTGCACAAATGTCCACCAACAATACTTTAATTTGGTTAGCCATCTACTTAAAACGTTGCACTTTGCTCCTTTTAGACATTTTTTGGGGATATCTTACCTCTCATGACATCAGTGACATTAAATTAAAAAAAACTGGACTTCAACAAATCTTTTTTACTGTTTACTTAAGGTGAACCAGAGTTCTCTTCCCCTGGTTATCAAAAATACATTTTCAGTCTAAATGCATACACCTGAATCCTGGTCCGGGACTGGCTCATCTTTTGAGGTGGTCTCTGTTTGTTTCCAATCAGACTGAGCTCCAGTTTGCTCTGAGTTTTTCTGTCTTAATAGGCTCTGTGCTCCGAGCAGAACAATGGACCAAAACGACCATCGTAGATGGGCATTACAGGATGTAAACAGAGCAGGAATGTAGCAGAATGAGCTGCAGAAAAATGTAAAGAAACAATGAGACACAGAAACCTCTTGTGCTTGGATGAATGCAGAGTCATTAATACAACTTTTACCATTATACACTTTGTTTCTCACACTGTTTTCCACATCAATATGTCATAAGCAAATATCAGCGTACCGACATAGCTGACGTCTTCTCAGAAAAGACCGCCTTGCAGCATGCCTCTGCCGTACCAAAGTATTGTACCTGACGTTGATACAGACGTTCAAAATTGGTCAGCTAAATATAAAATCTGAATAAGTGAACTGTCCAAAGATCACAAAGCATTGCATAGGACTTCCATTATTCTTTCTTTACCCCGCCCTGGCCAACGACTGGAGAGCTCCTTTTTGTTTATAAGCTTTAGTTTGGAACAAAAACGTCCGGTTGAATACAGACTACACGAACGTTCTGGAGTCAATCCGATCAAAATTAAGCAGACTCGGTTGAACTTTTTCCACCCTTTTTGATATTGTTTGAGAGTAAACTGTTCGCTGGTCGTAATAGATGTTATTTTTTTCTTTTGCTACCTAATCTGTCAATGAACCCATTCTGACCATAAAGATAAGTGATGGTGGCGTCATTTCACATCCTCATATTAACATTAAGGCTTTACCCAGTAAATTCATATTCTGCCGTTGTGTAAGGCTATTGTAATTTAATACAGTAATGAAGACAAAGTGAGCATAAAAGATGTTTCTGTTTAATGCTATAAAAGCTCTGAAGAAGCAGAGCGGTAACAATTCAAAATTGGAGTTTTATTTTCCTTTATTACAAAATATGGATTGTATCATTATAATTAACCTAAAATTTGTTTTGTTCCAAATTCAGATATGAAAAAAAACTCGCCTTAAATGTCATGAAACGCATTTTTTCTCTCAATCTCCAGAGGAATAATTATACTCTAAGAACCAAGGCATGATCAGCATCTGTGATGCTGTATTTCAACTCTACTCTGCACAGTTATCCTCATTCTTCATTATCTAAATTATTTTCTTTACTTTAAGCAAGTTTCTCAAATTCATGGAATATACCAACTTTCAGGGAAGATAAATAACCATGAGTTTAGTAATTAAGCCAGCTAAAGTTTACGGCACCATTCAGATCGGGGTTGGTTATTCTTGCTGCATTCTAACACCCACAATTCTTGAATTCTGGAATGATTCTGCAATGTAAACATTGGAAAGTTTGTTTAGCGGCTTTATTTTTACAATTTCACGCATACGATTCTTTAAGGTCACGATGTCAGCGCCGAGTTCAACCGTACTCTGATGCAAAAATCCATGTGACCTGACAACAGCTGGTCAACATCAATTCTCAGCCTCTTTAGGAAAAGTGATTCAGATGACACAACAAACTGGCAACCTGTGCAGGGCGTACCTTGCCTTCACCCAACAGTAGCTGGGATAGGCTCCGGCAACCGTGTGACCACCAAAAGAGATGAAGCAGATGGATGAATAGATGGATGGATGGATGGATGGATGGATGCACATGCTTTATGCCACGGGTCTTGACTTAAAAATTGATGGTTTGTTAGAATTAAAAACAGATTTTTCAAAAATTCATTTCAAGATTAAAACAAAACCACTTGATGAAAGTTTATTGTGGAAATCAAACACAAAGTCACACTGTTTTCTTAAACACAAGGACTTCTCTGTATTGACGTCACCTGGGGTGTTCTTGCGGTTGTGGTGAATTAGCCAGACCTGCTTATTTGGTAACACATTCCATTGATCCCTTTTGACAAATTTAGTTCTCACCATATGATTTGGCCAGACTGGTAAAAGAAACTCCTTTTGGTGATAGTTTTTGCAGGACTTCCTGCTGATTTACTTGTTAAGTAAACCTGGTATCCTCAAAGCATTTTTCAGGCATTCATTTCTCAGTGCAGAAACATGTCCAGAGCTTAAGCAAGGAAATGGAAATAAATAAGTCAGCATTGCAGAGCCTGGGCTTGCTAACATTATTTATTGTATTTGTCTAAATGGCATTTTAATTCTGGCTTTATATCTGGAAGGGTCACATGGAGCTAAAGATGCTGACGGAAATATGTCTCAATTTTTTTCAAGCCTAATTCTTACTGAGGAGCGAACATCTTTAATAGTTAGGGTGTTCCATTATGAAGCAACATGCAACCCATTTCTAACCACATGATCACATAAGGCACAAATGAATTATTAACTAAAGTAATTGCAATACTCTTTTGCATTTGTAGCAATTAAAGATCTGTTTTAACATAACTTTATCAAACTCAGTTGTGTTTTAATCCCATAGATGTTAGTCCACATGAAAAAAAATAAAATTAAAACACTTTGCATAAAACAACTGAAGGGTTTATGAAAATAAAAGACAAAGAAAGGAAGGTTGTGGAGGTGAGGGTAGAAGTAATTGATGGTTTGCATGATTTCAAGGTCCTGAACGAATCCACTGGAGGTAAATTAAGAGAAATAATTTTCTCAGCAGCAATTGAGTGTCCACAGACTGTTTTAATGCTCAGCAATAAAATGTACTTTGGCATTTGGGCACTTCATTATTGTCTCTGCATAACTCTTTATAAATATTTAAGACTCTAACTTGAACAGTCTTTAGCTTAGATGATGTTCACAAGAAGGAAAACTGAATGATATACAAAGACGATCTATCTCTGATCCCCAGATCACAAGTTTGGTCGTACCTGGTAGCGACCTGAACCAGGTCATCAGCCATGAGCAGGGCTTGGATATCTGGAAATCATGCAGACACACTGGCCCTCGAGGCCTGGAGTTGCCCATACATATACATGAACTTGGTTCATCTTTTGTCTTTTATTATTTTGCAGGAACTTTGAATACTTTAAATGACTTTGATTTACATGTAATCTGAAAACAAATGTTTTCTAAAGTGAAATAGAAAAATTACAAGCAAAAAGTTGAATAGTGTCTCTGTAAGCACAAAAAATCCCTTTTTTTACTGCACAATTCCCCTATTCCGATTAAGGTGGACCTCTATGCCACTTTTATATTTCTCAATCCTCATTTGTATTTATATCACTCTCTTTTCCTGTTATTGCTACTAACTGTTACTAAAATTAACAAAAATGGAAAGCAAAACTCCTGTGGTTAGCGTACTGAACTACGGGTACTACATTAGTATTTCTTCATTTTCCCAAGATGTTATGACTGTAATGGCTCAACGCCGTGCACATCTTAACACACCAGAAAGTGGATCAAAAACCAGAATAATATCAAAAAAGAATTGGATAATTGAAGAAAAAAGACAAAAGAAAGTGTGTGAACATAAAAGCACATCTTACATGAAAACTAAATGTTTCTTGAATCCTACAGGTGCGCTTTCATCCCAAACACCACTATTTCATCATGTTTGTATACCTAACATTCAAACTGATTCTTTAGAGTTTAGAGGGCATGTGAAGCCCCTTTGATGATATAGTTGAGTCCAGTTTGCATGGATGAAGGTCTTCTAAGAAAGCTTGGTGTTTGACGCTGGAAACATCAAGAAGCAGCATTTGTCTTGTGGTTCAGGGCTAGATGTATTTAAACAAAAAAGAAAAGCATCAAACTGATGCCGCTTTGTTCTCTGAGGTGTTGTACCACACACAGCTGTGAAGCCATATCTCTGTTGTGAAAAGGCCAACTTTCTAAGCTCCATGTGAAGCCCCACACCCACTCATTTTGCCATCCATGACCAAGCATTGCAACAGACACTGGTACACTAGGTAACGCTGTTTATTTCTTTTATCAACCCTGGAGTCATACCAGAGCTTCTCTATAACATCGAGACACAGTTTTTATTTGCTTGCTTACAGTCCCTCACAACCCCAAAGCTAACATTAGCAGTGCAACATTAATAAATGGAGCTATCCAGCTGTACAGTTTTGAGCCGGATGCCAGCTTGGATGAAGAAAACAAAGACGTTCATGGATCTAATCATCTACTAGTGGAATGGAGCAGCTACATTTTCTTCTACATGTTGATTCAAAATCAGCTATACGTTTCTAAACATCGGAAATATATCACAATACTAAACGAACGAGTCTGTCATTGACATTGATGTCACATGCTGTATGTAATTTCAAATGTGATTTTACAGCAACATAGTTTATGGTGGAAAGTCTGAATGAACTGTTCTTGCTATTGTGCAGGTGTGGCTTTTACCGTGCCTTAGGCTGCTTATTACCCTCAGAGAGCTGTCAGGAGGCGGGGGCAATGAGGGCCTGGTGCAGAGAGAATGACCATTCAACACAGTCTGAAGCTTTAATTTGGTGTTTTTCTTCTTGCTCTCTTCCATAAAAACACTTACAACGTGTACTTTTGAAGTGTGTACTTAAATGTGCGTGCTGCTTGAGTTTCCACAGCCTCACTCGGCATCTGTTGTGTTTGTAGCATGTCTGAAATTGTTTTGTATGCCATGTTAATGTTTTTCATTTTCTTGTGTGTTTAATTGTGCTGCAATGCCCTGAGCTCTCTCTGCTATTATATTATTAGACATTTTAATACTGAAACAATAACAGTTAAACGTTCTGTTTTGGAAACTAAAACGCAATTGTAATGTACATTAAATGAAACTTAGAGACAAATCAGATGAGCTGCTTTAAAGAAGTGAAATTAAACCTTCAGCTTTGTTATCATGGTCTGGCAGTGTAATCCTTCATTCACCTTGTTTTTTTTATTACCTTCTCCAGTTGTTTGCTGTGTTTGTCCCTCTTTGTTGTTCATCTGGGTTTTTCTTGTCGAGGCCGATACCGCTGCCAATTACTCTGCACAGCAGCGGCTCATCATCCTCAGTTTTCCTGCAGTATATCTACCACGGTCACCACCCCACTCTGCTCCAGTTTGTAAGTCCACCACATGCGGTTCAGGTCAAGGCCAAAACTGGAGCTAAGTAGAAAACAATTTGAAAATCTTGTTTAATCTGTGCTCTTTGTCTGCCTCAGGACTCATGTGGTGCTAATCTGTCTGCCCTGCTCTCTAAGGATTTCCAGAACACACAAAAATGCAATCCATGCACTCAGCTCTGTTTCTGTCTTTCAAACAACACTGTGTAATGGAAAAAAAGAATGTATTCAAAGGATTATCCTGGAGTGATTGAAATAATCAGCAGCATCCAACTTCTTTTCTCCTGCTTCTGTCCGTGATAGTGGACATGTCTTAGACTCATGACTTCCATAAACAACTTTGATGCTATTACCGTACTCTATCACCTGACTAGAACACATGTGAATTGCCATAAATGTTTTTGATTATGAACAGCTGCCCCTTTGGCTACAAACACTACCATGTCAGAATTAATACATGTCATATTTGAAAAAAAAAGATAATCTCTTTTTAATCTATTTTTAATCTTTTTCCTAAACCCTAACCCTGTTATGCAAAAAAACAACAACAAAAAACAATGTTGTCTAAGAACTCTTGCCCTTGTCATATAGAAAAATGAAAACATATAGAGGACCTCTAAATACCTTTTGACATATTGTATACGTGTCCCCAACTGTCTTTTAATTATGATTATGCTATTTTGGCCCAAACCAAGAATTCTGTGGACATACTTTCTGCAGAGCAGCAGGAGTTAATTACAGAGTGCCATTAAACTTGAGCACAAAAAAAGCCTGACGCACTATATGTTCATCTGGCCTTTTGTAAAGTCATAGCATCAGTCTTATTATTATATGTCATAAAATTACTCTCCCTGTGGTCAAGATATGGAGCAGACTCCTTCAGTCTGTAAGTTGGTGGTTCGATACCTCATTTCCACACTCCACTAATATCCTTAGGCAAGGATCCCTCCTCCACAAACACTCACACACTTGTATCCCTGGCCAAGGATTTGTTTAAAAAGGTTTGAATGCATTAAAATGTATGTGATGACCATATAGCTGTAGATTTATTACATATACTTATTTCATGATTTGTTACATAACTTTTGTTGCTTTTTTTTTCTTCAGTTGACATTCTTCTTGTTTTATTCTGTAAGCTTCTAAAAGTTTATTCGCTGTAAGAATGTCATATCAATTGTTACTAATTGCTTTACAAAAATGACACACATTTGGCTAAAAACTTGCCTAACAATAACATAAAACTTCTTAGTTTTTTTAAATGTTCAAGACATGAGATATTCCAAGTTTATCATTAGTCCCACATCCAACATCTTTTGAGCTATTGTAAAAGCTTTCCCAGTGGTTTTTTAATTTTGATTATGCCGTTTTTGGCTAAAATAATCACTTTTTTATAAAGCTGACGTTTTCTAGGACATTGTGTCTGCAGAGTGGCTATCCAGCTGTACAGTTTTCAGTCAGTTTTGAGTCATTCAGCTCAAACAAGACAAACAAAGACGTTAATGAATGCATTTATCTATAAGTGGATACATCGGAATCTCATTGTACTTCCTATGTGACAAATACAACCTTTTTCAAAGTAGTTGTTTTCATCTACTCCTGATTTGCAGGAATTTAAATAAAGAAATACTCAGCAATTATATTTTTAGCTTAATGTTGTCAATATATGTCTTCCCATCATTAGAAAAATGCCACAAGAACATGTTAAAAACACCGAAAACGCATATGGTAAGTCATTACAAAAAGTGACATTTTTTTACAACTTTATTGAACTTCAACCTTCAAACTTATTTCAGAATTTGTCGACAAAAAGAAAAAAATTCTTCAGTATGTGAGAATATTGGTATTTGTTGAGTCAAAGATTGATACGTTATTATATTACAAATAAAAAAAAATGTTCTAATAGTCTCAAAACAAGTAAACAAAAGGAAACTGAAAACAAGTAAAATAGCTTTTCTCTTTTACAAACAAACCTTGAATAATCCTGTGTTGTATGTAAACCTCATTACACTCATTGTTTCCCCTGACAGATCTCTTCTCAATGCTGTTTCTTAAATCTCCCAGCATGCAGTGAGTGTGTGCCGTCTGCTTGCTGTCATCAGCACTGAATGATCATTGACTTTTGCCACGCTGGATTCACACATCGGCCGTATCTTTATACACTCATAACTTTCTATTAGGCTGCTGAAGGCTGACTGTGCTCTGTCCCACTTTCCCATTCATTCTTCTCTGTCCAGATCTGATGATAGTGGACATTTAAGTGTGGTGGTTCACTAGCTCCACCCCCCAACTGCTTACACCTTTCCAGCTTGATTACAATTGATGTGAAAAGGAAGCATTCGGGGAAGTGATTTCACACCGTCCTGACTCACGACAGCGATAAATATAGATAATGCCATAAACGTTTTCTGCACCATAATGTACTAAATATTAATATTCATTTGCAACCTGGGTTTATGCAAAAAAAGGAATACTGGTACTCGCTTTGTATCATATCGCTTATCCACTTACCATTTACTGGAATAAATAGGACAATATGATCAATGCAGCCGAGGAGCCCATTGTTGGAATTAATGAGCGCTGCCTGGCTCTTACAATTTGTCTGCTGTGCTTTTAAGGCCGTCTTATTTCAACGTCTAATTTGTTTCTGCTCCAGAACGTCCTTTTTTTTCCCTGGAGTGATCTGGGGTATCTCCATGTGAGCCATCGCCACTTGGCTGATAAACTCCGGCAGGAACATTTTAGACATTTTAAGGAAAAAAAGACAGAACATAACGCGCTGTGTGATTTTTCACCTGAATTCTGTGGAACGAAAACAATTTACCACACGTTGATTAATAGAGATCTTGATTGATCATTAAACTCAAACTGTAATAGAAAAAAAAAGTAATGCAGATTTTGCTATGTCAGAACAAGAGATACCCATTAAAAGGAAAAGATAAATTCCTAAACCCCTTACTACAACTTTTGATCAGAGAAGTCAACAACTCAGCAGCAATGCTAAACTTTTCGAAATTAGAAAACTTAAAAGATTTAGATTAGAAAGTGGCAAATATTTTAATATTTAACATTTACTGTCACAAAGCGAGGTGTTTTTGGCTAATGCATCATCACTATTTTACCAATTTTACAAATAGGCAGGTTTTAAAAATCTTCAAACACGCACATCAATTAAGAAAAAAACATCCCCATGAATTATCTCTGGCACAAATCTTCGAGGAGAACAAAGTAAAAAAGGATGAGAGGAAGAAGTTGTTTGTGTGGAATCTAAACACAGATTCTCTTTGGTGTGGAGCTCCGAGCTTTTACCAAACATTGATAACAGCCGCACAAATCCTTGGCTGTTTGTAATTGCCAAGTCTTTACAGTCTTAGTGCTTGAAGTATTAGCAGCAAAAGTAAGTAAAATAAACAAATAGGATAAGTGAGTTTCCCTAAATGAACACAAGAAACCACAAAAACACAAATTAATGTTGGGATTCACAAATAAATGCGTTTTAACCGATTAGAAGGGGGGCAGAAGCAATGAATGTCAAGACGTAATAAAGAACGGAGCAGAAATTCAAACAGACAAATGAAGAGGGAAGGACTCTGCATGCAGCATTAATCACAGAGGGGATGCTCCGCTGCTGAACCAGGTCGGCTCAGATAAACAAAGCCCCTTTTGATCTTCAAAGAAGTACAAATATCGATTGAAGCTTTATGTGGTCAGTTGGGTTCTGCATTTAGAAGTAAGTGGAGCTTGGTGGTGGGCTGGAAAGGTTGGCAGCTGAGTCAGAAGAAGAAGCTCATGCTGCTGCTGTATCTGTCTACAGCACCCTGGATTGAGTTGCCAACGGGCGGTCAGGATGTTTTGGGACACAAGACTCCATCAGTTAATGCAGACCTACAACCTTCACCCGAATTTTGAAGTTTTCTGTTGTCCAACAAGAAACTAGAGGACTATTCAGCAGCTTTGACAAACACAGTCCTGTGCAGTGTTTGGAGTATTGCAGAAATGGAGCAGTTTATCTGATTACTGTTTTCCTTTTAAATGTTACTAATTGTTAGACGTGGTGTGTTACTATGAGTTGAAACCAAACCAGACACTCTATAAAACAAGTACAGATGTAAAGCAGACCAGTTTCTGAAATTGTAAGCTTGATTCATTTGATTTGGACTATAGAGGTAAAGGCATTCTTCTAACAAAGATAATGATTGTGCAGGAGAAATGTTTTGCTGTCTGTTGATATTTAATAAATACTGAAGGTTATATAGAAGTACATCTATAGTTTTACTTATTTCACTTGACTTGTGAAATCTGATCAGAAAAATCCAAATGTTGACATTTGACAACTTTTATTTTTACAGTTTTGCATGTAGTTACTTTTCCTTATTAATTTTATTAAAAAAAATCATTTGTAACGTTTTTGAATTATACAACAAGTAACTATAAAATTTCTTTTTAAAGTAACCTTCCTGCCATCTGTCCATCTTCAGAACCCGATGAATCCCTTTTGTGATCACAAGGCTGCTGGAGCCTGCCCAGCTGCTGATGGGCAAAGGCAGAGTGCACCCTGAACAGATCACCAGTCTGTTCAGAGCTACACCCACATTCACACCTAGGGGCAAAGTATAGTCACCAAATAAGTCAAAAAGTGTGTTTTTGCACTGTGGGAGGAAGCTGGACATCCACACACAAGGAGCACATGCACAGAAGGTTCTTGGCTGGGATTTGAACCAGGACCTTCTCGCTGTGATGTGAGAGTGCTAACCAGTGTCCCACTGTACAGCCCTACTAGTCTTCCCAACATTGGTTTTCTGAGTGCAAATGCTTGTAATTGAAATTTAGAAATGCAAATATTACAGGACTGTCCTTTTTCTAAAGAACACAACAGTGTTAGTCAGTTTGACTGGAAACCACAAACTGAAAAACTGAACAGTTTCTAAGCTGTCAAACCTCTAAAGTTGTAAAATAAAGAATATGGGCAGGTCGTCTAATATGACTGTGTTCTTTGGCTTCTGATTATTTGTCATCAGAAGCCTAAGAATGGCAAAGACAGGGTTAAAAAGAATCTTTGAACATGGGAAAAGTTATTTACTGAAAGAAAATGTTAAAAACTTGGGCCTTGCAGAAAACAATGGAATGATTGCACAGAGCAGCTCTTCAATTCAAGAATCCCCGGTGAGTCCTTGTGGTCCCATGGATATTTCATGCAAATATAGACAAACATGAATTAATGATAATAATAAAAAAAAACATTAAATAAAAATTGTTCGATTTAGTTTTGGAGAAAGCATGCCAAACCTCACTGTGCTGAACTGTGTGTTCAGTGAAAGTGAAATTCCTTCGTTAACTACTTTGCTTTACTGCTGTCACTGACTTTCAGCTGGGACTTGGAATAATAGTAAACAGCTAAATGTAATCCTTCTTGCTACTTCCAAGAACAAAAACGCTAAACACATAATTGGTGCCGTTAATGCTGTTTGCGAAATCCTTTCATAATTCAATCTCATCACCTTTGATGTCTCTTTTCACATGTTTATGATCAACTGGGGATAGCCGAATTAGTAATTATTATGATTCTATGGCGCATAAAGGGGCAAGAAGCAGCTTTAATTCCAATTGCAGTAAGTAATTTTCATTAAATGTCAATTTGTTATTAATTCAGAGCACCGCTGAAATCAAATAGTGTTCATTAATCACTGTGCCGTCCAGCGGGCTGCTAATTAAAATGTTGGGGGTGAGCTCGTTATTC
This sequence comes from Oryzias celebensis, assembly GCA_014656515.1. Lineage (NCBI taxonomy): Eukaryota > Metazoa > Chordata > Actinopteri > Beloniformes > Adrianichthyidae > Oryzias > Oryzias celebensis. Next base: position 13,959,796 of record BNCR01000005.1, read on the forward strand.
ACTGGCAGGCCTGATTGTTAATGTCGACTCATTGTCCTCCTCCACCAAGCTATCATTTATTTTCTTTGGTTTTCTTGTAAACTCTTGTTAATTATTAAATTGCTTTTTTAGACCCCTTGTGACACCTATCAGATGGGCTTCCATGTGTTTGAGGGAGTCCCTGTCCTGGAATCCTTCAGTCACAAGACACTGGAGACACAAGTACTGTATCCCAACCGCACACAAGTCAGCGGAAAAAGCCACATCCATACCTGCTGAAAGATGAAATAGGGCCGATGCTTCAGACATTTTTACAGTATATTTTATTCAGTAATTACAAGAAGGTATTCAAACAGGTTTATTTCCACAGTAGTGGGCACAGGAGACCAAGGTCGGTGTCTTCTACTCACGCACATCCCAACCAGGGATATAACCTGTTTTCATTCCCCTCAATTATGCATGTTATCCAACAGCAGCCATATGTCTCTGTCAATACCTTTTCCTCGTATTCAGTGGCGGGTCTGTGTGGGATCCGTGTGCATTAAATAATGCAGTACCGAAAGGTCAGGAGGGAGACGAGGCGAGGGTCAGTGCTTTGGCGAGTTGCAACGTGGAGGAGGAGGTGGGGTGGGGGCAAGGGGTGTTGGAGCAGAGAAGCTGCCGTTAATTTCCAGGTCAGTTCCAATAATGAAATGCATACGGTAAATGTCAGCACCCGTTGCCGAGTAATCCACCTCCACTGGGAAAAGATGAATGGCTTTCTTTAAGACCTCGACTAACTCCTTGGAACAGATAAATTAGCATGCAGTTGAGTTATGTTTATGCAAAAGCAGCCTTTTACAGTATGTCTTCTGACTTTAATTTTCTGGTTATAAGTTTGAAATGAATCATCTAATAAAAATATGTCTATGAATCGGTTTTCTGCAGCAGCGTCTACAGCAGCGTCTAATCGAAATGAATGCCTTGGTTTAAGTTTTAGTCACCTGTAAGATATCACAGTTTGCTTCGAGATCAAAGATCAAAATATGTTTCCTGTTAGTTATCATTGGAAACACAAAAAATAATTTGAAAGATGATAATACAGAGGACCAACATAAATATGAGGAATCTGAATAAGAACATCCTTTTTGGAGTTAAAAACGAGAACACTTACTCATAAGACACAAGTAAAATTAGTCGGCTGATGATGTTTTAGGTATGAAGTAAAACTGGAATCCAACATTCCTGGAACTAATCCAGTCAACCAAAAATCACCTTTTAATGTATTTAATGTGTTTGTTTAGCCTTCCTATAAAAGAGCCTGATCATCAGAAATGTTAGGAGTTTATCATCGAGAGTGCGAGACAGTCCGGCTAGCAATTTTTTGTCTGTGACCTCCACTACACAGATGACTGTTTTGTTAACTTTAGCCTGTTTCAAAGTAAATTGTTCGGTAAACTGATCCTCAGAGTTGGCACCATTTCTACAATCAAAAAGATGCCAGACCCGTAGATAAATCATACAGCTAGCTGAAATTAAGCACTATAAGCATATAATGCACAAGCTAATGCTACAATTCAACACACATTGCACCTGGTGTATAGAAATTCCGGATCGTACTGTGGGTCAAGAGTGTACGGCTCCAGAACGTGCACATTCATCTTTAAAAAAGTTCTGCTGCATTTGTTTTCATGAGAGGTCACGCACAGACACGCTGCTGAGGCAGGCTTTTGACCTCATGAGTTGGGCGTCACCCACAAGAAGCAAATGGCGGAGCCTCAGGAGTTTTTTTTCTCAGTCATGATATTGGTCAGAATAATCATTCTTGCTCTGCTAATATGTTTTTAGGTGTTTTTGCTGAACCTCTTTTTTTCATGACATTTTTTCCTTTAATGCAAGTTATTGAAGTTGTAAAATAACCAATCAGATGCATTGATAAAAGCATGTGGTCCCAGCTGGCCCCAACGTAAATTCAAAACATTTGATTGACATTGTTTTTACTTCAAATCCATTTTTGAGAGTTTGCTAGTTTTGTGGCTCTCTGCTCTTTAAAATATTGACTTTCAGGAAAACAAGCCAACTAGTTACTTAGAAAACTGACCTGACCCCAGTTAAGTTTTAACTAACTGTTTCAACCTGGAAGTTTGGGATTTCCCTTGAAGGGAAATGTTCTCTCCCAAAATCTGAGAGAATGAAAAGGTCTGATGTCACCTAACCAAGAGCAAACGGGTCAAAGCATTCAATGTGTGATAGCAACATTCAAATGAGAAGTGTTAGTGTGTCATAAAAAATACTAAAGAAACAGGAAACTTTAGCTCATCAGCTTTGATTCATTGAAGGTTGTATGGGTAAATAATTATAAATAATAATAATTATAAATATTAAAATAGGAAACCATTATGTACTTGCCAAGTTTTTTAATGTTCTCAAAATAACCTTGTAGCTAAGCTATTACAAAGAAACGACATTACTGATGGTGTTAGCTTTGAGTCCGCAGCCTGGTTCTGAACAAATAAAATCAGAATGAGAACTGACCTCTTATTAAGAGCAACAGATAGATGTTTGGCAGCATTCAGATGCCACTGAACAAACCAGAAAATCATTCAAGTGACCTCCTCTTCATGATCAAAACTTTTGTTATTTCATTACATGATCTGATAAATTTAAAGTTTGAGTTGCATGGCGCCCTAGGCAAAAATCCCTTTTCGCCTAGGGCACCATGCAGCCCAGGGCCGGGCCTGCCCACAGCAAAGATACACATATTTTTTTAAATCTTTAGACTGTTGTATGTCAAAGAGGATTTTGGTTACAAACTTGAAGTTATGAGATCTAAAGAAGCACTAAAGCCTATCTGTGCTGTTCTTTTTGTCCATTTATATTTTACATTTATCACTTGGCATTTCTGTTCTTTTTGTTATAAATAGCTTATGCTTATTACAGCCTGTTAGCTGAGTTTCTTTCCCCCATTTTGGTTTGCTGGATGATGGGAAAGCCTGCATAATAGCCTCCTAAAGTAATTACGCCCTAGGTTGTCCCATGTGTAGGAGCATAGTGAAAAAGAGTTACTGCTTGTCAATATTCATAGGTGTGTGTGCACGTGTGTATCTGTGCACATGTGTGTGTGATTTGAGAGATCTGTTTGAGTGCATTACGACTAAGCAGACTATCAGCACTGCAAGAAAGAAAAGTCCTCTAACTTTCTGTCATCTATACATGCATTTTCATGCAAATGCATTTTCTGCAAATCAACGAATCTTCGAAGCTTTCTTTAAAAAAAAGGTGTTTTAAGCAATTCTTGACTCATTAAGTGCAACAAATGTAAGACAGCTGTGTGTGGGTTGGCAACCAGTGAAAATTACTAGTGACTTAAGCCAGCAAGAGCACCAGCTCCTGTACAAGCTGACCACCTCAAAGTCAAGTAGGATTCATTTTTGTCACCTTTTTATTTATTTCTGCAGTTTCTAACTGCAACAACTCAGACTTTTCTCCCTCATACAAAAATGTCTTGAGCCCCATCTGTATTTTTTGAGAATGGTGTTTTGTTAAAAAAAAAAAAACTTGTTCACAGTCAAGAAAGGAAATGTAGAATCCTCAGAAAAGTCTTTTGAAGTTGATTTGAGAGACTCCTTTCACAAATGTCATCGGTAATTTTCTGAGAGCTGCTTAAGCCTGGTGACAACAGCCTTTTGTGAAGGAAAAATAAAGACTGACAATGCTGGAGAGATTTGGGCAATCAGTAAATGCAGCAGTGCTATTGTTTCCCACACATTACTTTTCATCTTTTTAGTTTAAGATCCATCCATCTTCAGGACATGCTGAATCCCTTTTGGGGTCACAGAGTTGCTGGGTGAAGGCTACACCCTGGATAGGTCGCCAGTCTCTTGCAGGGCCACAAGCACACAGATTCACACCAAGGGACAATTCAGAATCCTTAGTTAACCTATGTTTTTCATGTCATGTTGTTGGACTTCAGGAGGAAGCCAAGGAAATTAATAATACCAGATTAGTACAATTTAGAAAATCTCTGTGAAGCAACAAAATGTTGAGCAGCAAAAATAAAACCAAACAACAAAAAATGTGTATTTACTTAGATGAACAACTGAGCAGCACCTGTATTAGTCCAAGTCAGTCAAAGTCATTATCTCTATGGTAACCACGCTCGCCAATCCGGAGTGAGCTTGTTAGATGGCCCTACCCCTACCACTTGAATGCGGGCTTGAGAGAATCTGTCAATTATTTTAAGCATTCGAAGTGAGGCCACTTACTTTCACGAAGGCATCTGGCTGGTCAGTTTATAACTTAAATAACTTGAACTACAGCCAAAATAACATGAAAAAAGTTAGGAACAGCAGGAACACATTAAAAAGTGTAGCAGGACAAAAACAAGAACTCTAATTCTAACAATAAAATGACAGTAATCGCTGTTTATTTCATAACATTGGGTACTTCCTGTTTGGAACGCAAAGGGAGAGGATTTACTCAGTCCAGTTCTCGCATGCAATCAAGGGAACACTCGCCATGAGGTAGTTTGAAAGGGAAAAATAAAATGGTCAAAAGGCCACACTCACCTTTACGTGCATTTCTGTCTCAAATATGTAAATATTGCATAACAGTAATAGTAATTATATTGCATTTTGTTGTTTAGCAATAGTAATTTTATAATAGTCAGTTTCATTAAAAAAAAAAAAAAAAAAAAGTTCCCGTGTGTGGTTGTTACATATGTTAGCTCTAAATACAGAGGATGGGGAAAAAAATGGCCAGATTTAATGTTTTATTATTCATTTGTAAACTTTGATTTTTTTTTTTCTTTTGTAGTAAATGAACTACTGAACTGCTTGTGCAACAAGCCGCCCAGTACTGAACTGGTAACCTCAACTGACTTGGCTCCACTTACTGTCTTATTCCAACCAGGCTCAAACAGGGTGTCAGAAAGTTTTCCTTTTATCCTGAGGGCTTCTTCCAAGAGTCTGCTTCAGGAAACAATTAGAAAGTAGGATTACTTTAAGAGGAACATAAAGCCTGTTCTCAGAGCAGGAGATGGTCAGCTCTCGCTGGTGGGCAACTGGTCCTGGAATAGATAGGGGAAAACTTAGCAGCAATTGAGACATGAGATTTATAAAAGATTGATTTTTTTCTTTTTGCAGGTGAAAGATGGCTCCCTCGCTGCACACAGCCAGTCCTCACATGTGATCACGAACCTTTTTAGACACTGTTTCCCATTCAGCTTATAAGCAGTCTTTAACCCAGGTTCACAGCATCTGACTGTGTCCCACCTTTGGCGACGAGGTTGCCCTGCAAGAAGTAAAGAGGGGCAGAGTGCAGCAGTGCTTATAACCTAGCTCACTTCCACAAGCATGTCAGGTGAACCACTGCAGCTTTGGGCCAATAGGACACTGTAGTTACAATTCAAACCCACACGTCCCACCAGAGCAAACGTCACTAAAAGTGAGTTTAAATTTTTAAAACGAATCCCCAAACAGTGTTCATTTTAAACATTACGCTTAAAGACCGTTACAACCCCAACATAGCATTGCCGGTGCAACAAAAAGGACAACAAATATAGGAGTTACCCAGCAATACAGTTTTGAGCCAGATGCCAGCTCAGACGATTGGATGCATGGGAATGGAGTGGAGCAGGGAGCTTGTGGCTTGAAGTTGTAGCCTCTACATCACACCTACAAGCTTTTTCCAAATGCATTTTTCTGTCTGCTCCTCATTCACAACAATTTGAACAAAAAGAAATACTCAGCCATGCAATACTAAGCTTAGTTTTCTTTATTTATATCCTCATCATAGAACATGTTAAAAACAACAAAAACACAATTTCCATTTGAGTAGGTGTTGAACTGCTTTTTGATTATAGAATTCAACATTTTGATTTCTGGATTTCAAAATAAAAGCTTTTGTTAGTCAAAAGCAAGCGTCTTCAACAGAGTTGCAACATGTTCCATTCAAAAAATTACAATAATATCAAACATGACCTAGAATAAACCAAAACCTAAAAGCTTGTCAGCACAAACACTAACGTTAGAGCTTTACTTCACTGAAAAAAAGAGGATCCCATCATCCTACCTCCTGTAAGCACTTTTATCATTTTCTGTGGGTAAGCTTTGTGAAAGGTAAAGCCCATCCACACCAAAATACTTTCACAGATGAAGAGACTTTGCCTCTTATCAAAGAGAATGAGCAGAGAACACATCTCGGCCTCATTGTCATAAATTATTGAAGTGCTTGTTGGGAAGAGAACGACGGCGCGGCCGCCTTTAGTGGAAGACGAAAGCTGTAATGAAACGGAGAAGAAGACTCAAGGTGAGCGTGACTCACAGACTACATTATCTGTTGGTTGCTCTGCTCCAATGTCAGCGGCAAAGACAGATTCTCCTTTCATCTGTGCCCTTGTTCTGTTTTCTCGTGTGCGCAGGAGTATAAAATATGCTGGGATTTTTGTGGGCATGCTGCACGTGTGCCAAAGTGAGAGGAATCACTGGAGAAGCATCAGTTAGTTCAGGAGGCGTTGGGAGTGGGGGGCGGGCTGCCGAGGGAAGGTAGAAATGACTAACGGTCTTTTGTGTAATTAATGAGGACAGCGTTGATTTTCGCTGATAATTTAGCACGGTTGCCGGCGCTTGACTTCTGATCCCCATTTACCCCAGCTCTGTCTCTATTTAGATGAGCCGAGTGTGCGCGCATGAGTGTGCGTATGTGTTCGAGGGGGGTAACCTTGGAGGGTAGACACAAATCATAGATGAAGAAGCACACAAAGTCTTATCCATGTCCACACACAGGACCCCCTTGAAGCCACCCCCGCGCACACTCACAAACATTTATACCCCCATCATCTCTTTTGCTCATTCGCTCTTCCCTTACACACATGCAAACAAGGAGGAGGCATCTGAAGGCACACATGCACACAAACACTCACAAGCACCTGAGGCTATGGAATAAATGCATCTTTAATGATAGCAGATAAGGACTCCCAACCAGGCCTGTAGTCATAGCTCAGTGATTTGGCGAGCATGGAAAGGGATTGTGAGAATGAAAAACAAGCGGGTGGAAGCTTCTGAGGCCTCCAGGAGTCTGCAGCTAAAAACCCACATTCAGTCAGTCGGACAGAGAGGAAAAGCTTTTTCAATATGCTGTCAGAGACTACACAGTCTATGAAAACAACAAAGCAGTTTTGTGCATGCGAGTGGGATTCAACATTCACTCCACAGACCGTTTAGACTGCAGCTTTTGGGGAAAGTGGACACGGTGCTGTGTGAGTTTGGCTTCTTCTGCTCAATTGCTTCTGTTAATGAAATTGCTAATCACTTTCTGCCTTGACGTGTGGATGTGACAGATGTTTGAATATGCATTACGTGTAAGAGGTGGGATGATGAGAGAGGCATCGATCAAAACACTTAACACCCATCTGCAACGTTGTTTTCAGAGGGTGTGTTTGTGATAAAGAGTGTGTGCGTTCACTGCTGAAGATCTGCAGCATATGTCGGCTCAAGACTTGCCTTGTTCAGGGTCCTGTAAACTCCTGATTGACATGCACGTGCCGGCATTTTTTATTCATTCACTTCTATCCAAACATCAATGGCACTAGGCTGCATCACAAGCCGGAGCTTAAACAAATGGCACGCGTCTCCCTCAGGCCACACAGCTGACATTTCCGCCATTTATTATGCATGTGGATTAGCTGCAGGGAATTCAGGTGCAACTAGATAATACTTTTGCCATAATAGTAGGATTGCGTGTCATGCAACAACACAAATGCCCATATGGCACAAGGGAACTGAGACGTGTCTGTGTTCAGTATCCAGAGTCTCGCAGTGACATAAATGCACTGACGATTTGGAATATTTAAAAACAGGTTTTCTCACTCTTGTTCTTTAGTGATTTTAGTTTTCATGTTTTTTTTCCAAAACAAACAAAAGAAAGGTTTTTGCTGACATGTAACATTAAATGTCAAATGCAGATTATACCAGTAAAGTCTGAAAGACACCACACTTTACATAAATGAAGTCTCAAAAAGAATGTTTTTTTAAAGTTTCTATTGTTTTAACAAATCTGACTTTTTTGCACTGTAACCCCTTGGCTCCAGTACTATTCTTTCAACTACTGTAACTCTTAAACCATTTACGAAACAAACGTAATTCCATCTGAATCTGAAACAGAGAAAAGCAGCTTTGAATTGATATACAACTCTTTACAGTAGCTGCAGCGCAAAGACATAAAAATCTGCTTTTCTGCGCATCATAATCAGCGGAGTCATGTTTGTTGTATAAATGGTTGAGATTTACGATGTGTCATAGACCGTTTGGTATTTAGGCGCCTCCAGTAAGATCTCCGGTGTTAACAGGTTAAATGGTTTAAGTGAAGCTTCTTTATGGACTCCTTCCTCTCAAACACCAGAGCTTTTGCCGGTCAAAGCAATACAAAAACTAGTGTTAAGAACTACTGTAACTAACTGTTGACACAATGAACCTAACTTTGTTCACACTCTCTCCTGCTAGCCTACAGCCCCTAACAACCTCAAGCTAACATTACCTGTGCAACAAAAATGGCGAGCGGTATTGTAGCTGTCCATTAGTACAATTTTAAGTCAGATGCCAGGCCGGACGAGGAATGTCTGCAAGTTCATGCATTGGTATAGAACGACGCAGGGAGCTCGTGGCTTACCAAGTCCAGTTTGTTCAAAACAACGACAAGCTTTTTCAAAGAGCATTTTTTCATTTCTTTCTGCTGTGGATTCACCACAATTTGAATAAAGAATATATATATATATATAATTTTATAGAGTTAAAAAATAAAAGACCAGAGAGACAAATGTATTTAGTTACTGAGTCAGCCGACTGACATGCATGAAAGTGTCAGAATATTCAGTGAGTTCTGCCTTACATAGTCTGATGCTTAGAATTAGTAGCTAAAATAAGCCATATGTAATCCTTTAACATAGTAACACACACTTTTAGGCATATCCGGTAGCTAACTACAAAAACGGTGTGCACAGCAGTCTAATGAGCAGCTTTAGAGTAAGCTTCAGATAAGAATCTGCAATCCTCTGTCACATGTTTCAGCAATCTGTGATCAGTCTAAAAATGCTGATTGGGGCACTTGTCTCTTTTTAATAATCAACGCAAAGTTTTAGTTATATTTTTTCCCATCTCTTATTTCTTGTTTGATTTTTACTTTGGCGCCAACTTTGCAAAATTCTGGGCTGGGCCACGCTGTGCACACTCACACACCTGCCTCTCCACAAATTTCAGACCGCTGCAGCGTGCATGATAAGCTCCCAATTCATTTGTTAATCAGGGGCGGTGGGGGTCATCGCTGCCGGACTTCTGATGAGAGGGGCTCAAAATGCCACATGAAACACATTAATCAGGGACAAGCTGATGCTGCTGGTGTTGGTGGAGTCTTAGCTGGAGGTTAAATATGCTATCAAAAGTCAGGTAAGTTGTTTCGCTGAAATATTCAGTGAACATCAAGCTGAAAGGTTCCTCTTAGCGAGCCAAACGTTTTATGTCCACAGACGCCAGTTTGGTGACTTTTTTTTCCAAACTAAATGAGATAGATTTAGATTTCTGCTAAATTTTCATTACATTCCGTACAGTTCTCTCAATATCCTGCAGGTACAAAAACAAAACACTCGCACATCACTTCAGCCCTCACTCTGCGTCATGAAGCCAATCATGTTCTCTATCAAATCTGCAATTGTAAATCACTCTTATCGGTGAAGTGGCACCTTAATAGAAGGGAGAAGTGAACAGAGAGGGATCATCGCAAGAAACAGGAAGAGGGGGGAGAAAAAGAGAAGTCCTGTCAAGGGTATTATGGAAGTGTCTGAGAGAGAAGGCCATAGATCAAAGCGTGGGACGTCCATTTGTTCCTGAGGAATAATAGCTGTGATGTGTGTCGGACCCGCTGACCTGCTGGAACAATAAAGCCGAGTTGCGGCTGCCTAAGAGCAACGACCTTGTGCTGCTGAAACCTGCCCAAAACAGGCGAAAGAAGAGAGATGGATGGGGAAGAGAGACGCATGAGCAGGGAGAAACAATTACAATCTATATAAAGACTGATTCCTGCCTAACACTGCCACTCACACCGCACAGAGGCGGTTTCTGTGACCCCTCCCTGAACAGGGAAAGGGAGACTTTTTAAAGGGATGAGAGATGCTATTAAGGCACACTCCTGCTGTTTCTCAAATACAGCATGGGGGCTGATTTTACACCTGGCATGGTTGGTGAAGTGGGTGCATTAATTTGAAAAAAAAAGAAAAAAGAAATGCATTCCAGCACACTTTTATCAACTTTGTAATACAAATGAATGTCTTTACAATGAAAATGCAATCCCACGCCAGATATAATTCAGATATTCATAACTTTGTTCATGGTTTCCATGACGAAATTTGGAGGTGGGATAAAGCAGGGATCCAGCAGCAAGGACACAGGACTATTTTGTCACATATGAAAAGTGTGAAAGAGACATTTCCAGTGTGAGGGGAAAAATGGCAAGGTACAAATCAAAGGAAGAAGTCATTCAGCCACCTCAGAGATAGGTAACAAAAGGCTTTCCGTGAGCTGTGGGCTTCTCAGCAGATAAAAGTCTGTCTGGCAGACAGGGCGACAGACTGGTATCCATTGTGCTTCCAAGGGAGGGTGCAGACAGTGGGGTGAAAGGAGCCATCAAGGTTGAATGGGTTAGAAAAGGAGATCTGTGGGAGCAAATGAAAAGGACCTGGATCAAGCATGCCATTGGTCTCAATAGAATGAAATGACAGCACTGTGTATGGAGGTAATCTCAACATGTGACCACCAGCAACAGTGTAATCACAGGGCCAGGGAGTGTGGAGCAGGAACTCGTATTGGCTCCATTTCAAGGCCTAACAAAACTTATAATTGTGTTTTTATGTACTTACCATGTGCTGAAAGCACAATGAGGAACAATTATGTTCCTGTTCCCTAAGTGTGGATGGATTTAGATGCAAATGTTGTCCATAAACAAATGCAACACTGAGAGTGTTAATAGGCAATCAAATACTTCTTATTTCTTATTTTTTTCCCCACTTTGGCTTATATGAACTATATATGCAGTAAAGATTAAAGATAATCCCAGCATTGAGGAATCTTTGAAGCCCCCTTTTTCAGCTTAAAGGTCTGATCCCTCTGGAAATGTGCAGCCAAATTCATCTTAGCACCTTAGCAGGAATAAATGATTCCAAAATATGAGCTGAAAGCATGCCAGTCAGTCAGGAAGACGTGCTGCGGTTCGTTACAATAGCTTTCTTAGCGTTTGGGGTGATAGTGGCTCACAGGATTAAGCATTATATAAACATAATATTAAAAATAAAAACTGAAGTGAACTATTTTTAAACAAGCATAGGTTTGTTAAAGAATCATCTGAATGTTGGAATATCATCAGTTTGTACCTGATTTCTGTCAATGTGGTACACAGTAGAGATTTTGGTTCACCAACACTTGGATGAAAGGGATAAACCACACTCTGCCAGGGCTGTTGGGAGTACTTAATCTCATCTAGCCTTTTTTCTGTACCCTAAAAGTTCCATTTGGTATCTGGGTGATAGATTTTGATGTTTGCAGTTTAGTCCTGATATTTGAGGCTCAGTTGTGAGCTGCCTTAGTGAAGGAGTTTTCAAAGTCTCACAGAATTTGAGGCTGTCGTCAGTTCAACAGCATCCCAGACCAACCAAGAATTCTTGTCCAAAACCTGTCTTGGAGTAACTCTTTTTGTAAATCAGAAATTTTCAATCATTTTTTGCTTCCCATGTATTTCACTTTCTTATGGCTGGACCAGACATGAAAGTGACTGAACATAAGACAGCAGTCAACTTCTAGATGCTTTTGCACAAATGCTTTCTCTCCACTGTAAGAAGATACAACTTTATGACAGAAATAAAAGTTCTCACTTCCATTATTAGCTTCAATATCCAGGTCAACAATAATGGAGGAACATTTTATAAAGCTCAGAACTTTACTATAAGCTTGAGATCAGAATTGCTTCACAATGAAGAAGTGCCCTTTTGGACTAACAAAGGTCAAATCCCAGGTTTTTGAATCATCAGGAGTTAAACCAATATGAACTACAGATTTAGGAGTTTGTTTATTCTGACTCAAGATTTCCACAAGGCGGATTTTCACTGGTCCGTCTCCAGTGCATCTCCATTGTGCTGCATTAACACAAAAAATAGAAAGTCCACTAATCAGTTCGAATTTTTACATCGCTTTCATCATGTCTGCGTATAACGTCCGTTCCTCTGCAACGCAAGCTTTACGCAGGAGTCCTTTTTACATTTAAGCTTTTAGCATTTTCTTAATTTTCAATTTGACCTCAATTTCCTGACAAAAATAAAAAATATTAAAAACTTTTATGGATATATTTCTTTCATATTTAAGGTGATGTGTCCACGCAAAAACGCAAGCTAACACCGGGTGTGTGTGGGGGTGGGGGGGCACACCGCAGATGCAACTGACACAATCTAAACTAACTGATGGTCATGAGATGACCCAACAGAACGGTGACACATCCTGCAGACAGACCTGTGTCATTCAGGCGCCAGTTACGTTTTTTCAATGAGCTGTCGCAGATTGAAGTTTATATCGAACAATGCAATCATCTGATAACAAACTTAAGATCAAATCCGTTTTAATGTTTTGACATAAAGCTTTTGAGTCAATGGAAAAGCATAGAAATTTCTTTTAATTTTTAGTTTTAAGATTGAAAATGAGTAACAGTTCTTCTAGAGGCACGGACTTCAGATCAATAAAATTCTAGCCGTTTTTTAAGAGGGGAAGTTAAAGTTAGCTATTGTGTAAGAAAGTAAAGGAAAAGGGATGACCGGATCAGAAGATCTCAAAGCTTCACAATAACACCTTGATTCCTAAAACCTGATTTGTCCTGAGAGAGTTTCACCCAGAACCTCAACTGGCAGGTTTACGATGTGGGTGAGTCACACTTTGGGGGACGCGGTCTCTCCCCCGGCTCGTTCCTCCCTCTCCAGACACCAGGTGTTGTCACGACAGTCTGCTGGCATGCAAATGTGTCCTCCACTTCGCTTCAACTGTTACGATTCCACCATTTGTCACAGGATATGTTCATTACCCACAGCTTTGGGCCCAAAATTAGTGTCGGTACAAGACATCCTGGCGGTGTGATGAATCCACCTGCTGCCTACCTTGTGGTTCCTTGTTTCAGATAGAAAAGTCTATATCTTCCCTTTTCCTCCCTGCTTTGCTCTTCTATGCCCTTCACATCTCCATGCCTCTGTTCTTTATTTTTTTATTACAGAGAAATATTAGTCTACATGCCTGTGCGCAGCAAGGGCCCAAACTACAACTCCGGAGGACGTTACATTACCCTTCCAGATGGTGCGCTAATGTTGCGGTGGATATCACCCCATCATGGTATGAGGGAATCCATTGGCGTCAACTGTCATTGAGTTATAACCTTGCAACAATACGTGGCATTGTTGCGGAGCAGCGCGTGTGTAATGCTATGGTAACCTTGTCATGGGGACAACAAAATGACACATGTTGATAGATGGAACACACTAAATGGTATCATGAATGTTGTGGGTATTCAGTAACTACTAACAGAGGTCATGCATAGTAATTATGCGCCACCTCATCTGAAGAGCCATTATTACTCCCATGCTAGGCTTATTTGCATGACAGGATTGGGGTCAAGACATGTCTCAGGAGAGTCAGTTGAGTGAATGAATGCAAATTGTTACTGGTGTTTAAAGACATTTTCAAAATAAAAGATGACAAGGAGATGCATTTTTTTTGCTCTTTAAAGACCCACTCAAGTGAAAGTTTTTGGTATTTTTACATGTTCTTGTTGCATTTTTCTGATGATGGAGACCCACATAAAAATTCCATTCTAAATGTTTCTTTTTCTGAAATCACTGTGAATCAGGAGTAGATGAAAAAATGCCACTCAAAAACCCTTCGGCTGGAAAGCTTCAGTATTGGTCGCCATTTTTGTTGCCCACTAATGTTAGGTTAGGGTTGTTAGGGGCTGTAAGCTAGTTGGAGTACGAGTGAGCACATGCTTGACAGGAAGAAGGGATGGACTTACTCAACATCATTCATCTCGCCCACTACACAGCGGCAAATTTCTAATGAACTACTGCAGCTCTGCAGAAACTGTCCTGGAAAAGGACAGATTTTTTTTTTTAATTTTGCCTAAAAACAGCAGAACAATTATTAAAAGACCATTGGGAACACTTTTACAATGGATCTAAAGATGTTTGGAGGATAACTAAACTTTTTTATTTTATTTTATTTTTTTGCACTGCCCCAATATGTTCTAGTTTATTTGGCAAACTAGTCCATTTTTGTTCAGGTTTTAAATGAATCAAGTGAGAAACAGACAAGTAGATGTTATAGATTTGCTCAATATTCAGTATGTATGTGTGATGGGCGCCACTTTTCCTCTGCGATGACCGGAAAGCAAGAAACCCAAAGTTTCTGTCATAAAAGGAGGACAGCCGCTCTGCCTTACCATTGTAGAAGACAACAACTTACGCCCCACTTTCCCTTCTTCCTCTCCTCCTTCCTCACTGTGGTAATGGTTTCTCTGACCTCTGTCTCTCCATTACTGTACGCTTCACCCAACATCAACCGTCTGACAGCATCACTCATCCACACACTTCAGACATCATGAAAGCAGCAGCGTCGCCGCCCATCGCATGGTACCCGCTGCATTAGCCGGTGACAGCCGGTGGTTGCAGGGTGATCGAGATGAAGGGAGCTGGGAATGAAATGGCACAGATGACCCTGATGATGACCTAATTATTGAAGTGTTTGTCAGAACTGTGCTGAAAAGGAGTAACAGCAGAGTAAAAGAAAAGATGTGAAAGTCATGCTTTGTAGGAGAGACTCCCATTTTTTTTCTGGTTCATTTATTTTCTTTTGTTTTTGTATCTCTGTTGGCCACATTAGCTGCAGCGCATACACCTATTGTTTTTCTGGGTTGGTGAGAGGCAGCATAAAGGTTGTCTGTAGGGCTGCCAGCTTCACAGCATATGTTTACTCCGTGGGACATTTGATTCATAGCCCAGAAGCTCTTCACACTGGGTCTAAAAAAGTATGCTTACACAGATATGACAAATCACAGCCAAGCAACAACACCAAATGTACTTTCCTATGGTGTAAACAGAAAAAAGTATCAAGTTAGATGCATAAAATGTACTGAAACTTTCAAGCTTTTTTTAAGTTCTCAGCTGAAAATCAAAACTACTTTGTATGCAATCCATTTAGCTTGCCTTTGTGAAGAAATGCCAATTCTTCATCTCAGACAAATGTCGCACTGCAGAGTTCACTATTGATTTGTTGTTTATTTACTGCTAAATATAAAGCTGATTTGAAATACAGATATTTTTGCATGTGGGGATACTTCTAGCAGACATTATCCCCAACTGACTCATCTAAACGTGTTGTGTCATTTGACTTTGCACCTGTGCACAGCACGCTCTGGATCATGGTTTTTAATTTAGAGGCGGCATATGCCTTCACCTCTTCTGCACATGGCCACTGCCGTTCTAAGGGGAAGATTCATCACCTGAGGGAGTTACTGTATAAGCATTTGTTTTAACTGATGTCTGTCTTGATGCTGGGAGTGCACACGCGCAGACAGAAACCCAGCAAAAAAAAAAAAAAAAAAAAAAAAAAGAAAAACCTTCCCTCTGTTCTTCTCTTCTTAATCAATATTACTTTCCCTCAGGGGAGGATTAAGAAAAAAAGGTTTTTCTGATAATCGTACAAATTCAATTTAGAATTGAATTGTTCTTCTCACGGGCAGGTGGGTTTTGTCACATGTTAACATTTTATCACTGATGCCATCTTGACAGTCTCCCTTGGCAATGTTCAGATGGTAAGTTATTAACACATGCTGGGAGGGAAGAAAATCCATATTCCACAACTTGTTGTTTGTCAGTTTGACAGTCGTCAGCATTACCAACACAGGCAGCCTGCAGCAAACGTAACAATTACCTCGAGACTCTAAATTAATGGGCTTTATGAAAATGTTATTACTATTGCAAAGGCATATCAGACCTTACCAGGCTCTTCCTTTCCCTTCCTCTTTGAAAAAAAAATCCTGAGTTGGGTGTATGATATATTTGTTTAAGCTTAGAAGTTTTTACGTCTGTTTTCTCTGCTGCACTACAGTCTGCACTTTTCTACAAAAAGCTGCTTTTAAATGAGCCTTTCAGTGTTCTGAGAGTGACAGAAGGAAACAGAGAGCCTAATAAAATATATCTAAATAAAGTCACCTTTTTGTGAAGAAAGGGAACAATATTGCAAATAATAAAAAAGCCATTTCGGCAAAGAAAGATCAATCTTTATTGGAATTTTCTGGGGTTATTTACCAATGAAGGTGCAAAAAATTAGGTGTCTCCAGAAAAAACGTGACTTCAACATTAAAGTGTAAATTAACATTGATTCCCATAACATTTTGTGCTTTTATTGTTATAAAAAAAAAAAGTTCTTTATCTTGAAAAAACATGAGTTTATTGATCATAATCAAATGGAAAGCATTCAGACTGAATGACAGAGTGGAGACAAAATTAAGAAAAAACACATTTTAGATTTGTTTTGTAAGACCTGCTAAATCAGGTCAGGTCAAAGTTCATATCAAGGGTTAATTTAATAGAGCTGCCAACAAGAGAAGTGTAGAAGCAAACTGAACAAATAATCCAAAACTCCTGAAGGTTGAAATAACCACAGCTAGGCAATGATATCTGCATAGTAAAACCAAATGAACACATATGTTTACTATATGAATTTATCATAAAATTAAACACCCCAAAAATCAATGCGTTCATTAAAGGATTCACAAAAATGTACAAAGTCCTTGAAGTGACATCAAGTTGTCAAGCACACAACATGCAAAATCTGTGACTTTGGTGTAGACAAATAGCCACCAAATGTCATCATGGTAAACATGTGTTGCAGTTGGTTGTCACAACAGAAAACTCCATATTCAAGCATCTCAGAAAGGTGTCAGCCTATAGATGCCAGCGGATTCGGTAGTGCACATTTTGAGTTAGTGGTTACACATTTTATTCGTCTTAAAAGTGATATATCTTTACAAATGGACACTTTTGAAAGAGTGATGCTATTTAAACTGTGCTAGAACCACTCAATTTTTTTGTTTTAATAGTGATTGAATAAACATGCAAACTTTTACCCCCAAAAATCAGAGGAATCAGCATCACAGGCTCCTGCAGAGCCTGAATGTGACTGAGTGCTTTGTTTCACCCGGACCATGTGGATGAAAAATCATTATTGCATTTCTAATATTATTGTTGTCACTAACTTTCTTTTTGATTCATGGACTAATTGATGAGAAGATTTACACGTTTGTTGCATGTTTTATTTGGACAACTTTGTGCTGTCGCAGCCAAAAACAGCAGTCTTTCTGTGGCAGTGAACAACCTCTGACGTGGTCTAACCTGTCTCGGTCTGCCCACAGGTAAAGAGTCTGGGTGTCTTCCTTGATAGTTCAGTTTCCTTTCAACCCCATGTCAACAACAACACTCGATCTGATATTTTCATCAGCGCAATATAAATCGTCTTCGTCCCTCCCTCACTGTTCAGTCCACTTCCATTTTGGTTCATAGTGTGCTTACTGTAATGCATTTCTCTCTGGTTAAACCAAAAAAAACCTAAAAAAACTCTCAATAAACTTCAACTGGTCACATCATCTTCAGAAACTTCCTCTCACCTCCATAACCTGACCCCACCTTATCTATCAGATCTTCTGTTTGTGTTTCCATACCTCTGAAATTGCGCAAATTGGATTTGGGATACCACATTTGCTGAATAGATACATCATAATTTCGAAAAAACTACCACTTATCAAAAAAAAGTTTTTGTGCCTGGAGGAGGTGGTTTTTGGCTTGTTTCGAAATGGACATATTTCATAAAACTGTAAAAACACGTTTTTTTGAATTAAATGCGCTGCTTGGATGGAAATGGCTGCACTGAGTACTGCCCACTGGGCGCTGAGAGAAGTCCCGCACCGTCACAGCTCATTAAAAGTTAAACGGGATTGTTGAAGTCACAGCTCCTCTGTAAAATCACCAACCAACATTTCCTTGAAATCGCTTCATCCGTAGTCGCTCCCACCCAGGAGAAGTGGTTATGTTTGCAGCTCCATGGTCTGCATAGATGTTTCTTTTGACAGATGATGATGAGCGCTAGAGCCGTGAGCCTGAATGGATCTTATGTTGTCAAACAGTAAAAATGGTCCAACTGCCTCCTCAGAATGTTTTTTCTTTGCAACCGCAGAACATGATTCTCTCGTGTGTCTGTTGACATTTCTATACATTATCAGTGGTCTAGCTACGCAGCACGCGGTCTCCAGAAGCCGTGACGTCACACAAATGCTCCCTTTTTGGGAATCAATGTAAAACAATACGTGTTCTCATCCATCCCTGTGGTTCTAAATGACTTGTCGCGCGAGTTGCTTTGTGTTTATTCGCATAAATATGATTTAATGGAAACAGTGTCATTGCAAAATTGTGTTTTTTCGACATTTCTAGAATGTCGATAAAGTTTTGCGCATCTTTGTAATGGAAACGCAGCCACTGACTCGTTACCCATGTTTAAATCCAGACTCAAAAGGCATCCGTTTAAATCTACCTTTTCCCTCGATTTTATTACCCATCCATTCGTTGACTGATTTTTTGTGCATCTGGTTTAATATGTATTTATTCTTGCTGATTTTTTTGTACTGTACAGTGTACTTCAGTAGCAAGAAAGGCACTTTAAAAAATTGTATTATTATTATTAATGGTTTTAGTATGTTGTCAATATTGGGGCTATGTCATTACTTTGGTGGTGATCCGATTCGATTCACTAATCAAGCTCAATTATTCACAGATCGTGAAGTACTCTCATTATTCTCGAGATTCTCATTAATATTATCATCCGTTTGGGTTTGTACAGTTGCTTTTTACTGGATGTATAAAAATCTAAATCTAAATATATCTAAATTCATTTCCTGTTCAGAAAACCCGTTTTGTCCCTTTTGGGGTCACGGGGCTGCCAGAGCCTAACCAGCCACTCATGGGCAAAGGCAGGGGACACCCCTGGACAGGGGGCCAGTCTGTCACACGGGCGAAATTAAAATTAGTATCAAATTACCATTATTTACAGCTTTATTTAGAACAGGAGATCAGAATCAACAAAACTGATGAAAGCACAAAGATTTAGATGGAAAGAAATTGTGTTTGTCACTTTAAATAAGTTTTTTTTTTTTGTCAACCTTCTGGTCAAGTTCACATAAAAAACATAAACATAACTGTTGTTTTGGATCGCTTAAATCAGCTAATTGACATTGATTACATAAGCATTTCACTACTGTGCAGCGCTGCATATCAGCACAAGGCAGCATTTCTCCGCTTTTTTAAGATTTGTTTTCTTCCAGTGACATATGAACGGCACAATTTGCTTTTCACTGTATAATAATACATCTTAATAATATGTAACCCAGGCTTTGGACACACACACTGCGACCTCTTCCTCACAAACCCGTTGCTCTGCGTTCCATGTTGGTTTAAAGGTGGTTTCGTAAAGCTGACACCAAGCGTCAGTTCTGCCGATAATGTGGAGGGAACTGATTAAAGACAGTCGAGTGGACGCTGCAAAAGATCGACATGACAAAGATCATGTTTGACTCCCACAATTTGACTTCCAAAATGGAGGAGATGTTCACGTAGGGCTGTGACGTCACATGCAAGGGGTTTACATTGCCCATTTTTTGAAAGTAGTTTGAATATTCGTTGATTAATTGATTGCAGAAGAAATGCCATGTGAATATATGAGAAGAAAAAAATTAAAACCCAGAATCTTCTCACCTCAACTCCACATATCATTTATGAAATGATCTAATACCAAATTCTGGCTAAGTAACATCTAATTAAAGCAATAATCTCAAATGCAAATTTAATCTGCAACTCCAAGCAAGAAAACTATAAGGTCTTTTTTTCCATCAGACAACATATTTCAGAACAAGCAAAATACCAGGCCTCAGACATCTCCTGCCTTGTGGTTCTGGTTCAGATGTGCAGGTCTAGAGCCATGTGTCGGTGTCAGCATCTGAAGACAGCAGGTCTCCCATCAGTCTCCTCCTACCACAAACTTCTCTCCTCGCAGACACAGGTCCCAGATGGAAATGGTGTAAGATTGTGAAAGAATCTTGCTGACAGAATTCAGGACCCAGTTAAAAGTCTTACTTTGACAGGACGAATCCTAGCCTCGGGCTTCCTCCTGCCTTTACATCCACTGCTCCCTCTCCTTCCCTCACATGCTTCGTCTCTTCTGCTCTCTCGGTTTCCCTCTGCCTTCTGTCTGTGAGTGCAGGCACTGGCAAAATTTCAAGCCTTCTTATTTATTTATCAAATCATTACGATTTCCCCTCACACCTTAGTCTCTGCAGAGGATTTTCTGTAAAAAGACTCCTAAAACAGTCTTCATCTGAAATCTTTATCCCCATGTTTTTAGGTATTCTTAATCCAGGATTAATAAAGTTACACAATTCATTATACTGTCAGCTTCAAATGGAATAGTTATTTGCATCAAAAGCAAATATGTCTTTGTTTTCTGACAAAATTGTGAACTAAAACAACCTCTGGTCAAATAATATTGAGATTTCTGTCTGACTTGGTACTATAATGGAATGTGTCATTTTTTTCACACGATTGAAAAACTGAAACAAAAAAAAAAAAGGTGTTTTTTTTATGAACTGGCACACAGAAAATGTGCAAACAAATATCTGACCTAATGCAGAGGTTTACTGGACTTTGTAATGCAATGAAGCTACCATAAAATACATTACTGACATCACTTGACACATTTTCACAAACTAGAATTGCTTTTTCAAAAAAGCTGTTGAAATTTTCCTTTTTTATTGTATCTTTTCATTAGAACATTGCATTTTAAAGAACATTTTATAAACGTGTATAAAAAATAATGTAAAAGTTCTAAAAGAAAAGCATAAACTGTCATTAGATTAGGAAAAAAAGCGAGGGTGAAGACAGCAAATCAAATCGACCTGTACCATTACGGAGGAATAGTGTCTTACTGAACACTGTTTTTTCACATTTGTTTGTAGTAAGTTCACTTGTAGAAATTGTAAAAATAATGAAAAAACAAATTTTCATGTATGTTTTGGGTGTTTTATGTGCATAAAAATTGATATTTTAGGTAAACTTTAAGTTCTATAGGTAGCAGATCAGTTTTCCCTGCAATAAAAATGACTGCAAATATGACGTCACAGAGTTCCCAAACTAAAATCCTAATAAATATGAACATTTTATAAAAACAATTTTTGGATCCAATGGAATTGGGAAGATAAATACTTGGATGATTAGTAAAAAAAATAATTAAAAATCAATTTTTTTTCCTCATAAAAAAAAAACATTAAAATGCAAAGCATTGTGGTCTATATTTGCCAAACTTGGAAATCATTGATGCACGCTGTTTTTTGCAGAGACTTCTGGGAAATTTCTAGGGCACTGGATTTTGGAATTGTCAGTTCACACAGCTCTACAAAATGACGAAGGTACTATGTAGTGAACGAACCCACTGGGCACGAACACATCTATCAGACATCTAGATCATGGCCATTTCAAAGCTCAGAGCTGTAAATGCGCATAGTGCATCTGATAGACATCAATGCGGTCTATTGCAAATCGCAGTTAAGATCTCTAGCAGACAGCTTTCTCAAAGCTAATTGCATTGCTGTCCCATCATGCCTTGTGCCTGTTTGTAAACAAAACATTTTGAAAGTTTCCCTCCAGACACATGATGTATATTATTTATCTAATAGACATCTACAATAAATGACTATTAGATATACATCTACAGTAGATGTTTATTAACTAAGTAATATACATCTATTGTAGATGTCTACAAGGCATCTCAGAAAACTTGGTTTTGTAACGCTATCAGATGTCTACCAAAAGTGTTCTGCATAAAAACGTCTCCTACACATCTAACTAGAAACATCTAATCTTTGAATATTTTAAGATGTCTGTTACAATTCTTTTTTAAAAGACATGTACTATTTATAAAATAGAAAAGCCCAGTCAAATATGTCTCTATCGTTGTGATTTTGGTGTGCTCTAAGTCCACTTTCAATCCATGTAAATGCAAGTCTATACTTTAAGAACTTTGCCTCTGAACAGCAACTAAACACTGTTCTACATCAGAAGATAAGGACATGGGCTTTGAGCTCATTCTAATAAATATCCACTCTGACAATAGATGAAACCTTTTACCATCATTTTGTTCAGTAATCTGACAAGTTAAAGGTCTAAACAGAAATAAATATGTTGGGTTGTTCTTCTGATGCAAGTTTTTGGGACCTTTAATGTCAGGTACATTTGAGTAGAAATGTTTGCTTCTTCTTGAAGTGTAGAAGTATGTGATTACTAGCTGTGTATCAAGAAAATAGCTGTATGGTGACATAGGGGTTAGCTCTATCACATTGCAGTGAGAAGAACCTGGTTCAAATCCCAGATGGGACCTTTCTGTGTGAAGTTTGCATGTTCTCTGCTTCCTACCACAGTTCAATAACATGTTCCACAGGTTAACTACAGTCTGCAAAGTGTTCCTGTGACAAACTGGTGACTTAATTAGGCTGTAGTTCACCTTCAACAGTAGCTGGATTGGAACCAGCAAACCTTATTCCTTCAAAAGGGTTTAAGAAGATTAATTAGTGGGTGTAAAGTTACATTATTATTTTTTCAACTAATAAATCTTTTTAAAAAATACTCTAATAGATGTCTAAAAATATCCCAAGATTAGATGCTGCAAGTAGACGTGCAAGTAAAGAATAAAAAATATCCTGTACACATCTACAGTACATGTATATTAGGCATCTAATATGCATCCTGTGTCTAGAAGGAAGTAGTAAGTAATGAAAGAATTGGAAACAATTTTAGTTAGGGAGCTTTACAAATAATAATAAAACAAAGAGATACACTTATTATGTGAAATAAACTCCTGTTTCAGGATTTCACTCAAGACAAAAAAACGAGACCATGTTTTACTGTCTTTTATATCAGTCAACCTACATGTGCTTGGACTGAATCAGTAGTCTTCATTTCTCATTCTAAAAAGCATCTGCTTGTTTTCCAGCTTCCCCTATCTTATCCGAACCAGGAAATTCCTTACAGATGAATCAAATACACCAAATCCCTATAACCTGCAGCAGTGGGCAGGATAATAAGCTGGCTGGTAGCTCTGGAGGACGAGGGTTGGAGACCACGACCACAGTGCTAATACATCGGATCTAAAAAGGATAAAAGCAAAAAACATAAAGTATTCAACCAGCTACAAAGTTAATCTGCATGCATAATTTCAAATGCATTTACAGGCTTGAATGACAGAATTACCATATACTTAATTGGGATGCAAGTTAAAGCTACGAATGTCAGGCAGGCAGTGTTCAGCTAATGAGGTATATTTAAAATATTTACATTCACAGGTAAGATAAAGCATAAGAAAAAAAGGTTTGACTGTGTACTGTAAGCCTCAAGGTAACAAAAGCCTGTGACAAACAACTGCACGTTACACAACTTTGTTCAATAATCTGTATCTTTGCATCATTGAGAATATGAGGTATTGTTATACACTGTTGTTTTTCTCCAAGATGAAAGATAATATTTAATTCAATATGCAAATACATTTCATGCCTGAATGCAAAAGCACAGAGCGTGTCACGATCTCCATGTAGAACAGCATATCAACAGATCTGTTCGTTTCACAGTGTAAAAAAAAAGTAAAAGATTAACTTTTCAGGAAATTGATATAACAAGTCACAGGGAAGCACTTAAGTTTAAAGGAAAAAACAAAACAGAACAAGACACGGCAGACATGCTGAAACGTCTCTGCAGTGTTCACACATGCCTGCTCATATTTATGGTTATATATCCGAGCATTTTTAATTGGTTTTGTAGATTTAATCAAAGGGGTCAAAAAATAGTTATTCCCAAAAAGGTGAATTTTAGGTCAATTCTTTAATATAGTGGACTTTATAATGTTAAACTCTGACTACAACATTTATTCCAGACAAGACAACTAGACTGCAGATGTCCTGAACCGAAAGTCCTTGACTGGATCCGGAATCACACTCATATCGTCCAAAAAAAGCATCTTTTTTAACTGGCTAAGTTACAGGTTTTCCTGTTCTAAGCTTTAATAAGAGCTTTTTCACAATTCTGAACTCTTTTTGTTTATGGTTAGAAAAGAAAAAAGTTTGGACCCCACCATCTGGACAAAGGTGAGGTCAGTGCACACTACATAAGGCCATATCAAAGGCAGAGTTCTGGATCACCTCCATCCTCCAGCTGCCAATCTCCACCTGGCCAGGTAAGTGTCACTCCCAAGGGTTTTTGGGTCAGGGTAAGTTGTATAATGTCAAACTCCATCTTATCTAAGTAAAATCCAAGAAACAAAAGTGAGTGATGCTGCAATCAGTTAACTTTCAGCTGAGGGTAAAACAAACAACAAAGATGGAAGAAAAGAAATCTTAAAGACACAAACACCTTTCAGAAGCCTCTTTGCAGCTGTTTGAGTCCTGCAGTGATGGTTGAGACAGTGTGAAGACCTCCCTACAAAGGAAGTAGCTTCCCCCACCATGTGGTAAATGGTATGTGACTGGTAGTGAATGATGCAGCCGCTCTAGGATACCCGACGCTAATGTGCTCTGCACACAGCGTTTCATGCTGCATGGCCACCGCGCATCATTCGGGAAACGTTTCGTGTGTGCGCAATGCCACAAAAATAAGGCAGAAAAATACAACACATGCATGTGATTGGACTTCACGCCAGCTGTGCCGTCACAGATCAAAACAAGGGAGAGCTGAAAAGTTAGATGTAGTTCGTCCTTCTGATCATTCATAGAGAAATTCACACAATTCTACATGTATTTGTAGCTTTTGAAATTACTGGTGGATTTCAAACATTTCTATCCCTGAGCTTACGTCTCCACGTTAACAGCTTGTTCTGAAGATGACACCTTTTTGTTCCCCAGTGCTGTGCTACCATCAAAGCCAATAGAATGGTTGTGTTCAACATCTTTCAGTGTTTAGTTTCTCTTTGAAGCCCATAACCTCACTTACATACGACAGAACGGCTTTACTCGATCAGTCATTTCTGTCAGCTTTTGACAGCTGTTTTTATCTTCATGACCCCATATTGATGAGTTAATGTGCTCTTTTAGCTTTTCATTTGAGCCAGCTGCCTGGCAAGGTGAATCTCCCTCAGGCTTTAATGGCCTGCTGTACAGCAGAGTCAATCCTACAACAGACTGATGGATAAATCACACACCCAGGCAAGGTGTGAGAGCAGGTAGGAAGAGTTTGAAAGTGACAGAGGTCTACACGCTGTCGTCTTTGGCGTCTTTTTTCTTTGTATTTACTGTCTACATACAAGGTGTGTGTTTCTTTTTTTTTTTTTAATCAGAAAAACGACTTTAATGAACCAAATGTAGACGCAAACAAGTTTTGCAGTGATTTGCAGAAATGGATTGGAAGCATAATACAATTTTAACAGCCTTATTTACTGTTGCAATTATTCCACAACCCTTATCATAGATTTGCGAAATAGAATCCAAATCTTTGAATTCATCACTCAGCAGAGATAATAGCTGTGTTGCTCAGATTCTCTCTTCCGTTGGTTGTTTTGACTGAAGGGGTGAGGAAGACTGAAAATAGAAACACTTGACAGGCTATTTCACCGTTTAATTGTGAATACTAAAGATGTCTCCCCTGCGGTCATTTGTTTTTTTGTCGTACTCAAATGACGAAGATCACCCAAGAAGAGTTGATTCACTCGTTTGTACTTGGGTGGGGCAAAAGAAAAAGCATTCCTCTGTTTCCAATGACCCTCCTTGATGGTGACACTCTGCTGTGTCTCATCAAATTAATTAACTGTCTGATAGATCATAAATCATCCAACGCATTAATGGGATCTGGTGTTTTGTGCTGATTCAAACCATTCTCTATCACATTGTAGGGAGTATCTGCAACAAACCCTCCTGTGGTCGGTGCTACATCACAATGAACAACACTCCTGCTGTCCTGTGTGTCAAATCTGGAACTATTTCCCCTTGGACGTGCACGGCTCAATGCATGAACATCCAAACAGTTATGATAAAATAGAGTGGAAAAACTAAAATTGTAGATTTAAAGAAAAAAAAAGTCCAAAGTGGGTTAAAGTTATAGGACTTGTAATTCTTCTTCAAGTGAATTCTTTTATTTTAAACCCCAGATGGTGTTCTGTTCATGCGGTGACTGTGAGACTACATGATGTGGTAGAGACACTGACCTCTTGACAGTGCCTCCTCGCACACAGCTGTGAATCAAACGCTTCATTGGTTTTCAAAATGTTTCTATCACCGGATCTGTGGTTTCTGTGGCAATTCTCTCTGAGGGTACTGCGCTCCCACTGGAGAGGCTGAAAGCCCAGATCAAAAGTGCCTTCATGAGTCAACAACATCGCCTCAAACCTCTGGCTTTTATTGTAAACATAAACACAAAGATTTGTGTTTAATTTACAGCCACACTGTAACTTTTTCACAAAATCAAGCAAAAAGCAATGTTACCGGTAGCAGAGCGGGAACTTGACGAGGGCTGTTGACATGGGCCAGGAGCATGGCGATGACCAAAAGTCAATCTGGTAATCAAATTACATGGTTTTTAAGGATTGTGGTGCAGCTACCAAACCCAGCAGTATTCCTGCAAACATTGGAAACTGTTTTCCTACTGTGCTGAACAATCTCAACATATAGCTTTGTGTGCTTCACAATCATAAATCTTATGTTTCTTTTCAATACTGTTACACACGACTTTTAAAGGCCGAAGAAAAGGTTTATCTTAACTAGAGCTGTCAATTGATTAAAAAAAATAATCACGATTTCGGTTGTGATTAGTACAGATTAATCACAACGTTTTACAAGTTAAGTTTTAAACTACAATATTCAGCTTTCAAACAAAAAAAAAAGTCAGAGAGAAAATGTTACCCTACATTTTTTTTGTCTGAAATGTTTAAATTTATAAAGTGTTAACTCAGAGGTTCAATTTGTGTACACAAAGCACATCAAAGATAAGCAGAACTCTTTAGACTTTTGTGTCTGCAGTATTATTCCAAGAAAATAAAGATGCTGATATGCAGCCAAAAGAAGCAAACATTGTGTTTCTGCACTTTAAATGGTCCAGGTGAATACTCAAATCTGATTGGCTGTTCCGGAAGAAGTTCCAGTCACAATGTTCTATATGTGCAGGGTTTTTCAAAACAAACGTCTCCTTCATGATGTGGACAAAAACAAGCGGTAAGAGATGAACTTTCTCTCTGAACTGATGCTTTATTTACCCAATCGAGACGATCAGCACAGATATCGCTTTTCTTTGCCGCTACTAATCAACTTCGCTGCTGGCTCAGTGATGCATTGACATGTTACCGTGACAACGGGCCGCATTACATAATATATAGTCTGCCTTTTGTTAAAAAGCGATCAAAACCTAAAAATAAAAGAAAAAAGTACTAGAAAACGATTGACTATTTATTCATTTGGTAAATGTAACATTGTGACCATGTTATAAGCGGGATTGTTCCCAACAACCTGCACTTTTTTTGCGCGCCGCAGAAGCCTGAACCGGCTAAGGCGGTTGCCTTCCAAAAAAGTTGGGTGTTTTGTAAATATGCTAACTCAGCTAACATGTAGCAGCCTCTGACTGTGCTTTTATTGACATGTTACATTAAGGTTGGGAGTTGTTACGTCACAGTAACATTTGCACCAGTATCAGTCTTTTTTTTTTTTTTTTTTTTTTCTAACGAATTTCAAGCTAGTTTAGGAGTTACAATTATTGAGAATGTGCTAATTTGGCTAATGCAGCTAATGTGTAGTAGTTTCTGACTGTGTTTTTTTTTTTTTTACAAACAAGGTTTGGAGTGACCGTTGTCACAGTAACATTTGTTATAGCTGTATCAGTCTGCCTTTTTTGGTTTTGATTTTGTTTTATAAGCAGTGTTGGGTAATTTACTTTTTAAAGAGTGCATGATTATTTTACGTTAGTTACTGGATGAAATTGTAATAAAATTACTTTACTGCTTCCCCAATTGAAAAAGTAATTTACAACTCAT
Source organism: Oryzias celebensis (assembly GCA_014656515.1). Taxonomy (NCBI): domain Eukaryota; kingdom Metazoa; phylum Chordata; class Actinopteri; order Beloniformes; family Adrianichthyidae; genus Oryzias; species Oryzias celebensis. The sequence goes on from BNCR01000005.1 coordinate 13,987,920, forward strand.
TGCTTTGCTTAACTTTTTTTCTACTCACAAACAAATTCTCAAGAGAATAATTCTAGCACAAACAAGATCCGTTTGTAAAATCTACAAAATAAAACCATTGAGGCTACACAAGGACAATCAGGTTTTTTTTTTTAGCAGAACCACATACATCTCATGAACATGAACATGAGGAAATGCACATTGTAGAGTATCCTGCAATGTATATAGACAAGTTGCTCATTGACACTAGGACAGAGGGAAGCAGTTCATCTCTAGACAAACTTGCACTTAACTGAAATTTTTACCTTTGTTTTCAAAAAATTGGAAGTATGTGGATATCTCTAGTTGCAGAATGTCCATACAAAATTGCCCACATCCATATTTTAGCTGTCTTCATCTTACTTTGACTAATCTCCAACTCTGCATTAGTGTGCATGTGTCAGTAACAGTTTAATTTATTTGTTTTAAATCAGCATCCGTTTACTTTCATGTAATCAAGAGACTATGTCAGAGCCCAGCGCTTACACAAATGAGTTTGCTTTATGAGACACCGATGATTTCACTGCACCAAAATGCGAGTAATGAAGTAATGCGTTTCTGTAGTCTAGTAATTGTAATTTAATCACTAAAATTTGAACTCTAAATTGTTACGATATTCCATTACTGACAAAATAATTTAATTACAGTAATTTGTTACTTTGCAATGAATTACCCGCAACACTGTTTACGAGTTACAAACAAGTTGCAGAGTTTCTGTGAATCCAGTCAAAACTGACTGACTGACTGATAAACTCATCTCTGACTATTTTATCTTGCTGAGTGCATCTTATAGTTTGGTTCATCTTAAATGTGACATAAGTTTGAAAATAAGCCATTTAATGTCGTTGTGTCATATAATTCAGTGCGCCCTGTAGTGCAGACAATACAGTACTCGTATTTATTAGCATAATGACAAATTCAAATGCTAAATTAATTAGTAGATAAATGAATAGAACCTAGAGATTTTGTATTGGAAGGACATGTTTTTTTTAGTATGGATGTGCACCTTATTGACTGACAAATAGCCTCAGATCTAACACTAAATGTCTGTTACACCATCATCTCTCAAAAGCACGTGGACTGATTGGCAGAACTTGGATTGAGTTTTATGGGTTGATTATTAATGGCTGAGTCAGTTTAGTCAACTATCTGTAGCCTGCATGTATGAAACTTTCCATTTGCTCTTCACATCAGGCTCAAAATACACTGAGAAATAAAAGTTTTCAGACTTTACAAACTAAGATTGGAGAAAAAAATGAGAATTTTGGCCAAATTCTTTCACCTGGAAGGAATTATTACATAAGAAAAACTGGAATTTCTATTAGTGGATTTTCCCTAAACATATCTTAAAAATCCTGTTCCTGCCAAATTGTTTAGAAAAGTGTGTTTAGGTGACAGTAATTTGCTATGGATAAGCTGAACTTGTTTGTGCTAAAAATGTAAGGCATGAACATTTCAATAAAGCATTACAGCTTTCTAATTATTGGGATCTACGCAGTGAAATGTGTATGCAGGTTGTGGTGGTGAGAGGAAGTTGGATCCAAGACAGCTCTGGATTATTTAAACACTCGATGGATGTGTTCTTATGAGGTCCAGAGAATCTTTTAACTGACAGAACCTCAGTCAGATTGTGCACATGCGCCTTCTTCTTGGCTCTGAACTATGACTGGAAAGTTCTTGCTGCTATGAGGGCCAAACTTTGTTATGGACAGGAGGTTATGGGAGTTTCCAAGTCCACTTGTGGGGGCGCAAAAGCAGCTGACAGTTATTGACTTCCAGGCCGAACAAAACAAAGTTGGGGAGATGTAGAGACAGTGATATGGTTGTAAACTGACCACAGAAGGAAGTGTTGGCATCACAGGAGGATGATGAACATTCTCCACAGCGGTCCTGAAATGCAAGGAGCTTATTGTTTTGGCAAATCTTCTTTTAATACATAAAAACTCACCAAAATTTCCACGAACCTAGTGTGAAAACAATTTTTGGGCATACCTAATAGGAGAAACTATCAAATGAATAAATATGGCCAAAATCTTATTTGGAGCAAAAAAAAAATATTAAAATCCACAAATGAAACCAAAACAGACATGTGGGATATCCAAAATACGTTTTTAAATCACTTTGGGATGGCCACCGGACCTCCAGCTTGGCGGCCATTTTGTGGCATAGAGTGAAATTTGGCCATTTTCCCATTTTCAAAAACTTTTTTTGAGTGATTTTCAAGAAAACACACACGCCGCGAGCTTAAGTCTACAAGTATAACCCGCATTTTCTTGATCCTTGACTAAGGGAAGAGGTTACCATCTTGAATCTTTCCCCCCCAAAAAATCCCTTTTACCACTTTCTACAAATTCAAATTCCTCCTGGGGAATTTGATGTATTACCTCTTTGAGCATCGTTGGGAAGCTACTTGGGAAAAAAAAAAGTTGTTTTTGATTGCTAGTAGAATTTTAGCAGTGTTATTCACAAAAGCTGAATTTTCCTGTTGGTTGCATATTTTTCACCGGAATATTGTGAAAGTGTAGTAAATGAATCTCTGGCTCAAGCTGAACGAAACAAAATAACATTTGAACATACTGAGAATGTGGTTGTGATTTCCGTTGCCAAGGAAATCCAAAAATGTACTCCTGCCGATTCTTCTAAGAATTACACAGATCTGTTTGTCACCCTCAGGTCTCCAAAAAATACAGCGGTTGCTATGGAAATGGAACTAACAGAAAAGCTGCCATTTTGAAAAAAAGTGTTTTTCTATTAATATGTCACATGCAACTTTTACCAGGGTGGCAGGGGCAGGAATGGAGAGTGAGGGGTATGGAAAGCCTTTTTAGCATTTATTAGATATCCTTGATAACAGATGTTTTAAACCTAAGTAGTAATAAAAAGGCTTTCCTTTAGGGGGGTGTGTAACAGCCACTCAGCTAGTGAAGGCTGGTGGTAAGGGCAGGTAGCAACTGCGGGCCTTGTGGCTTTGATTATCATTACTATTTGTTTTGTTTGTTTCTGTGGGGTTTGGTGCTGAATATTTGACCTTTTCAGGGTCAAACCTCCACCCTTTTTGTTTCATAGCAAGAAGGATAGGCTCCAGCCCCCCTTGTGACCTTGAACAGGATAAGTGGGTGTAGAAAATGGATAGATGGATGTCAGGATTTGCTGTCTCCTTAATATAATAATCCTCTCTGATAGAACTGCAAAGGAGAGGGCACATGTACACTGTGTAAAGTGCTGAAGTGTCGGCGTCTGCACTAAGCTGCTGGATAAGGAAGTTGATCTCACATAGATCAAACAATTTATCAGAGACAGATCGCTGAATTCTCAAGTGAGTTGCCCAGTCTGCCAGCGCTCTGCCCCCCCACCCACCTTTTTTGCTTCAAAAGTCAGTATCGCAATCGCTGCATTCAGAAACTCTATAAACGCATTAAAATTCAAACCTGTTCCAGAAGGTGACTTCAGACGTTCTTTTGTTATGATATTTACTTCACCACAACAATAAGGCAGCTTAGCAAGAATGAGGTATTAGTGGCTTCAGAAAAAAAAAAAAAGTGAGAGAAATTATGAGGGAGTGATGGGCTCGTGCCAACTCCGCCTCCAGTGAAATGATGTCCTAATCCTGGAGTGTTTTAGGGGATAAGCCCCAGTGTTGGCTCTCAGAGACAATTCTTTCAAGCTTGATTTCATCAACTTCTCAGTGAAGTGTCCTCATCCAATGCCTTCCCCCTTTTGTTGTGCTGTGGCTTGTGTCATCTCCCAATTTATCGCGCTGTGAGCGGGCACTTTTTATCATGAAAGGTTTCTTCTCGCCTTTTCCACTCTTGGCCGCGGCTGTTGTTCCTTTTCTTTCCTGTTCTGCTCTGTTTGCCGCCGCTCAGGTCTTGCGGCATGATCATGGCACAGTGTGGTCACAAGACCGACCTCATTGGATTCTAACAGCCTGAGCCTGCATCTTTCGACTTCCGTGACTGAAGTTTGCGCCTGACAGACTCTTCTTGATCTTGCGAGTGTGTGTAGATTTTAAAAGTTCGTCATGAAATCAAAACAAAGTTGGGAAACTAAAACAGTCCTCTACAGCAAATATGCGTGACTCTCATTTGCATAAATGTAATTTACTGTAATGAATTTTATAGTTAACCGCTGATCCTGAAACACTTAAAACGTCAAGCCGAATCAGCAAACGACAGTATAAAGAAATGCACTACTTAACAGCAAATAGACAACAAAATACTTATTAACAAGAAAATTGCTTTGAAGGGGCAGCCATGGATTACATTTTGCTCAACTGTGTAGCAATCAGTCGCAGCCTAATACAACACCACCTCACACACCCCTTGTTATACCCCATTTAAACTCACCCAAAAAGGTAGAATTACCAGCGTCTTAAGGACCTCTCAGGAGTGATGAATATTCATGGTTCCCTGGTAATGTCCATTTGTTTAATCAGCAGAGATGGGGTCGCAGATGGATCCAGGTTAATTATTGAGAGCTGTTTTAATTGTGTTCTCCTTTACTACAATGGCAGAACATTAGTAAGAGTCTCTCTCTTGTGGATGTGGAGCTGTGTTCGTGTTTAAATTGGTTTCTACAACTGATTTCGGAGAGTGGATTGCTGGATGTTTTTGTTGCTTTTCTGCCTGTACCGGATGAGACAATGAAGCCAAGCCTGAGCGGGTTCAGGGGTCTGAGTGTGGTCTGCAGAGATGCCTGCAGAAGTGAAGATAGTGGAGAACATGCTCCTAATTCTTCCAGAGGTCTCACCCTCTTAACCCTCATTGTTCTGAAGGCTTCAGCATTTCCTTTAGAGTGCTGCAATCCCTGCAGTGGGACATCAAGTCCACTTCAAACAGCTGCCGATATTGGGGGGCTTTACAGTATGCTTTTCTGCAAAGCTCCTTGAGTCAAGTGTAAACAACTGTTTAAAGTTTCTATGCATATTTACATAATAATGACTTTTTTTGTAGTAGAATGGAAAATTAAAAGGAAAAAAAAATATGTATTCACATAAAGTTAATAAAAGAAAAAATGATCAAAAATAAAATGAAATACATGAAAATCAAAATAAAAAATGTAATAGCAGGGATATTCCTGATATGTGGAAAAAAAAGCTTAAAAACAATAGAAATTATCATGAAATTCATCACAAATGTAGTCCAGTTCCAGTTCTCTGATATTTTTAATTACCCAGACGATTTTACCCTGTAAAATGTAAAATAGAGTAAATGTAACCTGTTATCACAACCTCCTTGGGTATAAATGCTCTTTATAAATAACATTTTTGCAAAGGCATATACAGATAAATCCAAGTAAATAGATACTGAAGATATTCTGGACCTGAGCTGCACTGTTCAGCTGTGCATCAACATTTATGATCTTTTTTAGAGGTACCATTAAAGGACTTTATTGTGAAATCTCGGAGCTCTACATTAGCAAACAAACCCTGTGGGTAGGATAGGCTGAATGGGATTAAGTAGGTTTAGAAAATGGCTGGTTGGGTGATGGGAGATGAGGCTGTAGGTGTGTAGGTAGGAGGTGTGGCTTTTTGACAGACCAAACCAGGAACCATTGACTGTATAAAAGAACTGGACTAAGTGGTCCCTCCTTCCAAATAGAAAGTACCCGCTGGCTCTAAAAAGCAGAAATCACATAGATTTCTATTGAGAAATAAACAATCACTACTCAGTCATTCTTTTTGTCAGATTAACCATTCTTGCTTTGATACCCTTTTCCTAACATTGCTAATGTACTTGCTAATATTATTTTTTTTCAATATTTTTTCTTTATCACAAGTTATTCAAGTTATAAACTGACCAATCAGTAAAAGTATGTGGTGGCCTGCTGACCCCACCTCAAACGTTTGTTGGACAGATTCTGCCAAGCTCACTTTCAATGGTTTGGGTGTGGACTTCAAACAAGCTGAATCATGGTTGGCAACAGTGTTAGCCAGAGAAACGTTGACTTAGATCAACTCGCACCAATCACTAGGCGTGTTTGAGATGACTTGCACCTCGCCTAGATCATCCACGAGATCAGGCCGCAGCAGACGGGGAAAGGCGCCTGAGATGAAGGCGAACGCTGAGTTGCAGAATGAACTGGAAAAGGAAGTTGGGGTTGTACTTAACATTCGGTTTGATTTTAATATGTCTCTTCCCAACTTAGTATGATCTGAGCTTTTATGTATTTTCATATTACTTTCAATGTTTTGTGATGTATGTATCGTGATATTTTTATGATGATTCACGTGTGACGTCAAAGCAAAAACTACCCAACATGCACCGCAATCCAGGCGATCTGTGCATTGCTGCGTCTGCCTGGATGTTCTCAAACAAGCCTACTGTCGACCGGCCCAAGATGGTGATGTCCGCACCATGGAAAAATGGCAAAGGAATTGGCTTCATTTTGCTGGATTAGTAGAGCTACTAACCCGTGCAAAAGTGTATGGGTCAAATTTACCAACAACATTGTATTTGTATACAAACTAAAAAACAAAAAGCTAGATGTCAAGGTGTCTAGAGTTTACACAATAGTTGAGAACTCCAAAATGAGTCACAGAATTTCATTTTGAAAAAGAAGAATTAATCAGTACTTTGGTCAAAAACTAAATGGGTTAAATTGACCATTAACATAATGTAGGGATTAAATGTATTTTGCATTTGTATCGCTTCCGCTAGTAGATATTTTTGTAAGGTTCGAATCTTAAATGTGATAGCAACTTTAAATAAAGTATTTGTTTAAAAAAAAACCTTGGAAGCCTACATCGTTTAAAAAAAGCTGAAAAAGTTCATCTTTATTACCGTTTTTGCATCTTAACAACATTATTAGCTGATACTGTGGGGATTCTTTTTTTGCCGCGAAGCAAATTAAACTATCAACTAACAATAAAGACAACAATTCCGTGTGGCTGGCCCACAAAAGAGGAAACATCTCCTCCTGCAGCTCACTAGGGCTTAAGTTAAGTGTCTCATCCGACATCATTGTGGGTCACCAGTGACAGAAATGTAAGGGGGTGATAAATAGGGCCATTTTAGAGGGGTGAAGAGAAGTATAAGCTCCTTCAAACAGGGATCAGGTGGTAAACAGGATAAGGAGTGGCTAGGTTCATGAAAAGTACCTCAAACCGTGGATCCTCCAGACGCTCACTTTTATGACAAGGGTTGCTTTCCTTCGTCTTTCTTTACAGACTCGCTGGCTCTTCCTCAAGGGGCATCAATCACTGCGCCTCTCATCGCCACAAACCATTCAAGTTGCCTGCCCCGTGCCCTAAAAAAAGAATGGCCTGTCATTTCTATGGTTAAATTCAATCCCATCCACTTGAACATGCATCGACAGGGACCCGTTGGGACGAGAGCGTCATTCATCACAGCACAGCTGCTGTTGTTGCTGTGCATAGTGGTTTACTTGTGTGTGCATGGCAGAAGCCCAGATTTGTCTTGGAGACGCCAGGGAAAGATGATAGGAGAGCAACGTGATCGGCAAAGCAATAGAGCATTTAAGGTTGCATCAGACAGCATGAGATTATGATTTTTTCCCCTTTTGTTCTGTCTCAGAGGCAAGAACAGAGCACAGCTGTAGCCGTCCTTCACTAAAGCCTCCTCCCTCAATTCTCTCTCCACACAGCTTCGATGCTGGCAATTTCAGGGTCACAATGGATTCCGCTGAAATAAACTCACATTTCAGGTCTCATTCCTGTAAATGTACACATATCTCTGGATGTTTTGATTTCCTTGTATTCTTAATAGAAACAAATTTCACAGTGGATTTCTTACTTTATTTTAAGTTTTGACATTTAAAAAAAAAGAAAATTATTCGGAAAATTATCCAAACTGTCACCTCACTAGAAGTACTGTGCCAAGTGTTGCACAGTACATTAAAAATACATAAATTATATATACATATATGTTTTAAAATTTCAACAGAATAGTCTCAAAAGTATATATTAATTATAACATGTGTATTAAATTGTATTAGTTTTGTGTGTTTACTGTTTGTACTACAAATAAACTATCAAATTAAAATATTTCAGCAATGTTTTGTCTCTTACAGCTCTGTAGGAGTAAAAAGAAAAGCATTCAAACCAACATTATTTTTCTTTTATCAAGACCCATATAACCTGCTTTAGCTCAGTTCTGTCCCTTGCATATGTGTCCTTTGAGGGTTTGTCACTGAGAAACTGTGATCAAAATTCTTGAAGATAATTACCAGGTGTCATAATTGCAGTGAATCAAATTTTTCCTACAACAGATGTGTTTTTAATATCATATTTCTTCACTTAGAAACATTCCTCTAAATTTTGGATTTACAGTAAGTTGACCGACAAACCCGATAAATAAGTCTGATAAATTGATTAACATTTGGTACTTTCAGGCATATCTGTATCTGCCTTTTTTTGTTTATCCAATAACCCAATTAGAGGTCAAATTTAAATGTGGTTATTTTGGCTCAAATACAGCCATGCCACTCTTGTTTTCCTCACTGTTCAACCCACGGTGCCATCTGATTGGTTACAAAGACCACACAAAGGTCAGAACCAATCAGAAAAGAAAGTTGCTTAAGCGCAGGCGGGTGGGTCATAAATGGAGTCCTCGTAAAAGTTTTAGCCAGTGAAAAGATACAGGTAGCAGCCCCGCATCAATTGTTGGCGACACGTAAACACTTTCTCAAAATTATAAGAAACGTTCCAGTCAACTGTGAGCAGAAAACTGTTTGGTCATACTGGAAACATCAGCAGCAGCTCTGCTGGCTTGTATCATCTGCCACCTTAATGATCCTGACAGCACAGATACCAAAGAAACAGTCCATGATAGTAGAAGCACATGTGGTTGAAAGAACATAAAAACCTAAAATCTTGCTTTTTTTAATTTCAGGGAAGTTGTTATTTCTCTTAAATAAAACAACTTACAGCATTAAAAACAGAGTTATTTGTGGGAGTTTTGTGTCATACAAAATTGTGATGTCAATGATTTTTACTTTTACTGCAAATTAATATAGACCAAGAATATTGATTATCAGCCTTCTTGACTGCTAATATTTAACAGACAATGCGTCCAACGGTTCTGAGAATGCACACCCTGTCAGGCGCGTCCCTCGTGTATTGACCCTCAAAAAGTCCACTACTTTTGAATGACAAATCTTTTCAAACATAAAAACTATGATAAAAGGAAAACTTTCACACTCCTAAGTCTACAGCCGTTATTTTTCTCAGATGGAATGGGAAAAATATGTCTCATGGCACTGGATATTTGACTGTCAAAGAACAAGTGAGAGTAGACAGTTTTCTGCTTCCTTTGGGTGTCAGTGCTGGTTGGAGGATGGATCACTTCCAAACTATTCAAGCACACCTTGGTTTGACTTGCTTTTGAGTGGCTTACGGTATTTAGAGGGTCCAAAACTCAGTGGACACAATCTTTTGTGCATCAATTTTTGTCTTGTCCTTTTTGGCTTATAATTAGTTCTTACTTATTTAGCGCTTATCTTCCTTAAAGCCCCAAAGCGCTTCACAGTTACAGCACCATTCAACCATTCACAGATTTCACATCCTGATGGTGGCTCCGCTGCCGAACACTGGCGCCAACCTATAACCACCAAGAGCAATGTGGAATTCAATGTCTTGCCCGAGGACACTTTGACACATGGACCCAGAAACTGTATGAGTGTTACAGCCCCAGCTGTATTTGGTTTAGTTTTTTTCTTTATCTTTTTGTCTTGTGTATTTTGTTTCTGTCAAAGTGGAACTTCTGTGTTTTAATGGATCTTTGAGAGTGGATTTTGTGGATCGTTAGAGTGTGAACCCAACAGAAAGTTGCTGCCAATTTGCATCTTAATAATAAAATGTTGTTCTCTTTTTATCTTCAAGTATGCTTCTACAGTCTAATATTACACATTTCATACAAGTTTTTATTAGAAGAAACTTTTTATTTTCGTTTTTCAATAGATTCTAAAGTCTGCAAGACCAGTGGACATTTTAGAAAACATAACCACCCAGGGTCTCAAATTTTCCAAAATCACTTTCCAGCTTGAAACATTCAAAGTCTGGCATTTACGATGTTACTTTCCAAGAAGACGGTCATGGTGCTGCAGGCCTTTTTTTTCTTGCCCAGCAGGTGTGTGCCATTAATCAGGGGAGTCTCTGTGTCCCCTTTGTCGGCTGAGAGGGGAATATTCCCTCCTGCTAAAGTGTTTGGCCCCTCAGGGGAAGCCAGGCACAAACAGTTATGAAGCTTTATTGGACTTATATATCTGTTTTATGTATTAGCAGGCACATAGCTGTGAAATATTTACATTATTCTAGACACAGGCGAGAAGAGTTCACAAAGTGCCCGCAATCTAAAAACAATAAAGAACAGTCTATCTCTTTATCGCTGCCATTTTATGAAATGACTTCAGGCAGGAGATGATTTTATTGCAGAAAAGTGGAGAGTCCAGAGCTTTCTGCCTTTTTCTTGGAGTCCTTTAAGGTTGCTGCTTTTATGAAGTGCATTTTAATGCTGCACCAAACAGAGGAGCGATCCTTTTTAGGGAAAAAGCAAAGCTGTCATGCCCTGTGCAGCTGATAAATCATTCACTTACTGCTAAGCTCTTTTCCATCCTACTTATAAAGCAAAAAATAAAACAACTGAAGATGATGCCCCTCAACTCGATTGTATTAGAAGTCTCCTTGTTGCCACTTTTGACAGGGCTCACTACTTATTTAACCTAGCTTCACTTAGCCATCAGTAGTGACGCGCTGGTACATTTTACTAAACAAAACCATGCATATGTAGAGTTTTATATTAAAAAATGCAATTATTTTCATTGTTGTGCAAACATCCAACTTTTGAGATGATTTTTTTGAAGAGGTTTCTTTTCAAAAAGATCTACATCACTGGGACAACTGAATAATCATCCAGTAATTATGCCAAATACTCAGAAAGTCAGCTCTATAGAGCAGTTTAAGGAGCGCTTCAATCAATGATAATTAGTTTTAACACGTTAGTTGCATTTTCTGTCTAGAACTGGTGCTGTAGGATCCAAAATGTATGTATACCGGTACTTTTAACCAGCAAACTTCTTATAGCACTACAGCTGTCACAGGTTTATTTCTGATCTAATTGAGTAATTTCCTAAATCTTTGTTGTAGTATGAAAAAGATGATGAGTTTTCATGACTCCTATCAGTTTAATCATTTATTCTTTTTCTATTTTTTTAAGATTATCGATTTTTTTTTCCCTCCTTTGGTTAGGGTTAACCTGTTTTACTCTCTCTCTGTTTAATCTCCATTAAAAATACAAAAAAAAACTAATTTTTTTTTCTTTTAAATGGCATTGTAGGTTTTTGTTTGCGTCTAGACAAACCAATAACGATGTCAGGGTTTGACGCGCGGACACAAAAGCAGACAGAACTCTCAAAATGCAAAGTCTCTCATTTAATTGAAAACAATACTCGAAATATAGCGCACAAGATCTATAAGCAACAAGAACCACCCGACAACTAGTGCAGGGGAGACGAAGACTTATAACTAGAAGGAGGGGATGAGGTAAGTGGAAACAGGTGTGCCAATAAAGGAGGGAGAGAACACACACCAGGAGGAAAACACAGGAAGTACAACCAACAACAAAATAAAACAGGAAGTGGAGCCCAAAAAACAAATCCAATAATAAAGCCGGGTCCATAACCCCACAAACAACACTTGCTTTTAGTTTAAAATGTTTTTTTAAAAGAGTTATTGAGGCCAGAAGTTCAAATCTGTGAATGAATCTTGTGAACTTTACCTAACTGTTTTGTGTGCATCCTGCTAAAGCTAGTGAAATGTTCTTCTTTAAGGCAAAAAAAAAAAAAAATGTCATGAACCATTCATGATAGTGGTTATATGGATTACTAAATTACTAAACTAGAACTTAAAAGCACATACTATAAGAATCAGAACAAAGCAAATATCCAACCCCTGATCGGTATACATCTGATTTCAATCAAATTTGAACCTACACGATTGGTCCAATGACATGATTGGAAATTGGGACATCCATATATCTAACACTTTTGTTTGTAATTAGACTGACATAAATGTGACAAAAATATAAGTGTGAGAAAAGTTTTATAAAACCGTGAGTAAAAACTAGATTTTTCTTTACTGTATTCTACTATTTTTTTAAAATATTTGTTTGTGAAAGTGACAAAATCCCAAAGCAAGTCCAGTGTTTTTTAAACAAGAGTATGGAAACTTTGGATCAAACATGAAAAATAAAAAAAATAAAAAACTTTTAGACAAATTTCCCTGCCTAACCGAATTGTGTGGGTGAAAATGGATTTGATGTTGAGTACATTTTATTTTTAAGTCCAAAATTTGCTGTTGGAGATTGGCTAACCAGATTGAAGATAAGCCGTTATGCTTACTGGACATTCACGTTAGTTTGAACAATGGTAAAATTCTTAGTTGTGGGTCATCATGGCAGCTTTTTGGAAGCAGTCAGCTCCGGAAATAAAGCTTTTGAAAAGGTTCTCGGCGGGAACTGAGGTTGATCTGGAAAAGAAGCAAAATAATGACTTTGTGTGTCCTGCTGCGTCTCAGCTGGTGAAAGCACCAGTCTGGCATCATTGTCCTATTAATTATCTGATCACACACACACTAAAAATATTTTTGGCTGCAACTTTATTTGACCTCTGCCCAGCTAACTATAGACTATCAGTTAAAGAAGAAATGTGTTTTACACATTTAAATATTTTACAATCACTTCGTTCGCAGATTGAAATTTTTATTTTTTTTGTGTTTAGAGTATCTGTTGAAGACAGTTTTCAGTTCTTTAGAGAGCAAGAGAAAACAACTGTCTTCATGCTTTCTTTGAAATCACTAATGTCCATAGAAATTTACTTTTACACTACCCTCTGCAAAGCGTGTTGACAAGATCACTTCCAATGAAAACTCGATGTAAACGATTATCAATGCGTGTTTCAGGTTCCCTCGTTCAACAATTCTTGCGTACGAACAAAACACACAGTCATTGAACGCGTTTTGCAAATTAAACCAGGTTGAACTTGACCAATCAGTGGATGGCATCCCTTTTAATTTAACAGAAGTGTCAACCATTTGAAAATTGATCATGAGGGAAAAATCATAATTGTTGTTTGTACCCGGACAAAATTATATGTTGGAATCATTACCTGGAGCAAGAATCACAAGATTTGCACTACCATGGTATTTCGCATTAAGACTCTTCCAACCCTTCCTGCTCATCCAGTGAGAACATCATTGACTGTATATATAGAGAACTGGACTGAGTGACCTCTTTCCTCTCACATTTCAAAATCAGAATCACCTGTTGGCTCTAAAAAGCCAAAATCCCATAGTTCTATGGAAAAATAAATAGCTATTACTCAGTCTTTCTATTTTTCAGAATAACCATTCTTGCTCTGATACCTTTTTCTTAACATCTTTTTGCTCATTTTTTTCACCATTTTTTTCTTTATCACAAATTATTTAAGTTATAAATGGACCAATCAGAGGCCAGTGTTTGCACCAAACACTGTCATCTGGCTCCAACATGGCGATGTCTCGTGGAAAAATGCAGACTGAATTTGTTCCATTTTGCTGGAGCAAGAAGTTAGACATTTTTTATGGGTGATGTTCAGAAAATCCCAGTTCTCTGAATAAAGTCAATGGTGATCACCATGTGCTAAAGCTGCATTCAAGAACCTACATTTAGTGCAGTTTCGAATGTCATATACCCTGTCCATCAGATGCTAACGACACTGTTTTTTGTGTAATGATTTTGCAGAGTTGACAAAGGAGGATTAGCTTCATCTAAAGTTTCACCTACTTCCATTTAGAAGCGGCATAAAAAAATAGAAAACCTATGCAGGAAATCAGATTAAACAAATGTTCCGTTTTTTTAAAATAAAGGTTTATTAAAACAGTAAAATAAATATATAAATAAAAAAGAGTACTTGAGGCACGTGTTCTAAATATAACCTGTTCATATTTACCAGTTAATAGATAATTCCTTCAAATAGAGTCATTAGTAATGTATCTAATGTTGAACATGACCAAACAAAACAATTGTCTGTATTAGCTTTTAGTTACATATTTGATCTAGGTAATCCATTATGTTTATTCATAAAATCAATATAAAAAATGATAAGCCATAGTAGCATGGTAAGTACCAGTAATGATAACATTTTTGAAATGAATGATACAGAATGATAAACTCTGCTGTAACTTTGGACTGAATTCTTCCCACTTTTCTTGAATAAGAAGTAGGGATGTGTGTATGTTTGACAGTCTGAAGCTGAGCTCTGCAGACAGAAAATCCCAGGGGGCAAGCAGTGTAAATACCAATAACCAGTAAATGAATTATTTATACTACTTTGTAATCTTCAAGAAAAAAGTTTGAGCTCAATCAAGTTAGAAAATTTTCCATTTTTCATCTGTTTTATTTTATTTTCTAACCTGATTTATTTAGAAAAAAGAATCTTATACTTATTTTTTATAGGCTTTTTTTTTCTTTTTTTAATAGTCTTAAGCTTACGCCTCTACAGATACAGAAATCTTCAACCAAAACATACCATTTAACAAAGAGAATATAAAAGTGAAATAAATATTAAAACTATCTTGAAAATGCATGAACAGATAAAAGAATATAAAGACTGCTGACACATTTTAAATTAGAAAGAAACTCTAAAGAAAGAAAGTGTTAATACTTTAAGACCATGTTAAATTGTTTTTGTAATTTTTCATGACAGCTATAAAGTAAAACAATTGCTAAACTTATTCAAGTTTTCTCTGCAAACTTATGCTTAACCTTGAAAACGTATTGCTTTGTTTCGTTACCTTGAAGAAAATAATGAGCCAAGAAAAAGTGAAAAAAAAATCCTCTTTATTTATTTGTGTGTCATGCAAAAGAAAAAAAAAACATTCCAGATCAGTTTTTAGAATGTGGAATACACCTTCCATTGTGGTTATGTCTTTTTCTCACCACGTGAGTCAGGTGCACACACAGCACATGTCTTCTTCAGCAAATAGCTGTCACTCCTCTAACCAAACCACCTCCCCCTCACCATCTTGCAGCATGCTGCAGGGCGAGCTGAGCTACCCCGTTCAACACCCCCTACGCACCCTTTTCCATGCACACAGAAGAATATGGTGCACAAGATAAATGCACTCTGGAGCGTTTCAGCTGCCCCTCTGAATTCACTGTGCTGTACGTAATTGGATGACCATATGAATAAAGTTTATGCACGGAAATACAAATTGCTTGGCGAATAGACAGTCCCACATTTCGATAGATAAGACAAGTGCAAACCATTTACACATTCCACATTTTTCTCTTGTGTGCAATCATGTCAGCTGAACCATAAGGAAACAGTTCAGTGTGTGAGCAAATCAAGAATCAATGTAATGATATGGCCCATTAAGTTATGAAATGAGGTTCCCCACAAATTGTTTTGCTTCGAGTAGATTTCTCCAAACAGGTCCTTCTGTAATGGGCTGGAAAGACAAACACCTCTATCAGCAAGTCAGCTTCACAGTCACATTTGGTTTGTGCTTTTTGGTTTAGTGCCTAAATACATTTTTTTTGTTTGCTCTTCGCACAATGTTTTTAAAAGTCTAATTGTTTGTTTCACTTATGCAACACAGGATTGGGGATAAAGAATGTTTTAAAGTTTCCTTTAGTGTTAAAATGTCAGAAAAAACACAAATATGTATTTATATGGATGTGTATGCATATAGCCAACACCACTACAATGCGAACCAACCAGACATTGTAGTGGTGGATAAAGAACAGAGGAAAGCCGTTGTGGTGGATGTGGCCGTACCAAGCGATGGTAACATGAAGATGGAACATGAGAAACTGGAGAAATACCAGGGACTCAGAGAAGAACTGAAGGTGAAGGTGACAGTGGTGCCCGTGGTAACCCTCAAACTGGGGGAGTGGCTACAGCAGATCCCTGGAAAGACCTCAGACATCTCAGTCCAGAAAAGCTCAGTGCTAGGAACAGTCAAGATACTGCGCAGAACCCTCAAGCTCCCAGGCCTCTGGTAGAGGACACTAGCTTGGGGTGGGAAGGTTGGAGGGTGAGAGGGGCGGTATTTATTTATTTATTTTTAAGGTCATTTATGGCCAACTTGACTCGTTAACCCACAAATGATCACAAGGTCAAACCCACATGTTATATATTCAGTCTCATTTACTACATAAGAGTCACTAAGTTATTGTTCCATGAAATTGCAACGATGAACATGAAATGCAACCATCCTTTTAGGAATGGTCACAGCTGGAAATCATTAAACAATCAAGTATGACTGCTTGGTATTTAAAACTCCTGTCCATTCATGAAGGTGGGGGGGCTCTTCCACTTATTCAATTAAGTGTAAAGCAGAAACTGAGCTGCTAAATTCAAATTTAAGGAACCAAAAGAATTGTTTTATTTTTTATAATACATCACTTGTTTGAAAATTTTCAGGCAAGCCTTGAGTTTATTGTGCTTCAGGAAAAAAAAAAAACATGTTCACTTAAACTGCTGGATGTAAAATGTAAAATGAGCTGTCTTCCCCTTAACGTCTTCATTCTAGACAGCAACAAAATAGAGCATCCCGCGCAGGCTTTGATGGATATATTTATTCATATACTCGTGTATTTAAGAAGACTGTCTTCTGCATCACTTGCGTATAATATTATTCAGTGCATTAAAAAAAAAAAACATTGCACATCACATCTGCTCCATGATGAAAAGGTCTTTGCAAGAGCGTTAAATTAGAATTTTTAAATTCCAAACACTGGTTTTGGACGGCCAAAAACAGATGAGATATTAGCATGTCACAAAGAGAAACACAAATATGAAAGTATACAACTCAATGGAATGACCCTTTGTCTGTTAATATTTTTAAAAGTACCAGTTATGGAAAATATGGTTCACAGCACTTTTTAGTCACTATACTGGATCAGCATATTTAGTAGCAAAAATCTTGTGAAGCTTAAACAGACCCAAACCATAACCTCATCTCTACCAAAGTCTTTCAAACAATGTGCATATTATGCATTCTTTCTTCATTCATACTGCAGATGCTCAGTATTTTCTGAGCTTTTTTTCCCACTATAACATCCTCAGGTGATCTTATTAATGTTTCTTCACGTTGCCCAGGTTTTTAAGGAGCATCGTCTCTGATTAGATATGTGGAAGAGTGGTTGTTTTCCAGTCAGAAAATCAAAGCCTTGATTCCCAGTCCCTCAACGAGCTGAAATAAATATGCTAGCTCAAAACAATGAACCTCATTATTCTCAGAGAGACTGTGATTGCAGAGAAAAGTGCAGAAAAAAGGGCTTCCATCTGTACATAGAGAGCGCATATATTCATGAAGGGTTCTATGAGTGTTGCGAGAAACCCACTGCAAAGAGTGTCATAGGACTTCAATAAAGTTAGCTCCTTGAATTAGAATGGCAGGGTCAACAAGATGCAAAAAAAAAACAAGACTTCAGCAATCAATGCAGTTTGAATAATAATAAAAATAAACAAAACTGAAAGTAGAGCAACCATTTACTTTTTTTTTTTTTTTTTTTTTGGGGGGGGGGGGGTGTCTCAAACCAGATTGAAAATACTGATAAATTAGAAATGTACCGCTAAAACTTGTTGTGCCTGTATGACAGCCGTATAATACAAATACTTTCCAGAAATGGATGAACACTTATAAACAGTGCATTTGTTTCTCTTGTTTTCGTAATGTCTGCTTGACTTATTTCTTTCACACTGTAGGGCACACCAGATTATAAGGTTTCCTGTCAGTGAATAGTCTATTTCAAACTTGTTTCAAAAATAAGCACCAAACTATAAAGCACATTAAGCCAGACAATTAAGAGTCAAAGCTAAGACCGTCAGTCAGTCAGACTTTATTAACTGCATTCACAGTAACTCCAGAGCTTGTTTGTCACATGCTACACGTTAGTGACAGTAAAAGTGTTAACCGTGTTGAAAGCATTAGCTTATTCACCATACCTACCTTGTTTCCAACACCGGAAAAAACAAACAGATACTGCTAAAACAGACATAACTGTGACTATGCTAACTCCCAACCTTTTTAGTAACACAAAAAAAGCAAAACACAATTCAACAACCACTACACATTAGCCTCAATAACACCCAACCAAACATTTTGACAGAGCGTCGTGTACCTCTCAGTTTTGCTTCAACATCAGCAAGCCCAACCAGAAATCAACATTTTTCACTGTAAAGTGCTTCGAATTTTATGGCGCGTTATAGTTTTTGAAAAAAAAAAAGTCTATTAAAAGTGCATTAGTGCAGAAACTTTTGTAATCCCTCAGTGATCTTGATCCAACACATTGGAGGTCTTAAGCTACTGACATACCAGGCATGTGACGTGCATTTAGCCAATGGTGTTCACATTGGACAAGCAGGGAGGGGCTCATCTTCCTTTTCTTCTTCTTTCTTCTTCACCAGGCTTTTTTCTCACTTGGTGTCAAATAATTCTGGCCAGGCACAAACCTTAATTATCAATTTCTCCTCCATGATCAGTTTTCAAAGGGTCAGCACTTCAGTGAAATTAAAGGGATGCCATCCACACGTCACTACAGGTCACATACAGGTCCCTGACTGGTCAAAGTTCGACCTGGTTTAACTTGCAATGCACTTTCAAAAGCAACGTGTTTTGTATGTAGAGCCCAAAATTGGTCGTAGAAACTTGCGTAGTTACGCGTGAACGTGAGAGTTTTGAATACGGAAGCCCAAAACGTGGGTTTACTTAGACTTTTCATTTGAAGTGGCCGCTCTGACCTGCGTGTCGAGGGCGGTATAAAAGTAACTCCACATGTACTCATACAGGACCTGCCTTAAAGTCACACTGTATGTCAGTGTTTTGTTATTTAACTGGAAACCAGGTATTAAAGTCTCTTTTTGTAAAGGCTGAGCTCAATGACAGTAAATAAAAAAAACTCGTTCCATATGTCCACTAAGGCTGTTTCTCAAAGCCACTTTTCCCCTCCTGGGGTCATGACCGGGGACTCAATAATAAACTCAGTTAGTGTCATAATGTACCCCTGCGTGGATCACAGGTCATTAATGCACCTACTACAGTATAGAGGCACTGAAGTGGTGCTTTATTGATTACAAATCTGCCATGCTTTTGCACACATACAGGAATGCACCCATACATTCACACTTTAACACACCCAACACCTGACCCATGTCAGCCTTCTATATACTGGGCCCAGCATTGATGACTCAGCACTTTCAGCAGAGCAGCCGAGTTGAGTTCAATGCAGGATAAGAAGAAGGGCAATGGAGGAGGAGGGTGCACAGTGGCATTTAGCCAAGCCATCAGGGAAAGTCTGGTGGGGCGGGTGGAAAGGTAAAAGCAGCAGGATGGGGGTCACGGTGATGTCGCGCAAGGTTTGGAGTGATGGATAACCTACTCAAGAACAAAGAATCAAGCCGTTACACACATTAAATCCCAACATTTACAATAGAGGCAAATGTGTTGGGGCTCATTTTCTCTTAAAATAAAACCAAATGGTTTGGTAGGATTGCTTTCAAACTCCTTAAATTACATATACTTATATAGCACGTGTCTGCTTTGCTTTAAGGCCCAAAGCAAAATACAGTCACAGTCAGATTCACAAGCACATCCGCTGACTGTGGATCTGCTACCTTACAGGGACCAACTTCACTGTCTTGCTCAAGGAAACTTTGAAGCATGGGCGTGCAAAGTGGGAATCAAACCTTGGATCTTGTGCTCAGAGGTCAACTGCTCTAACGCTATCCCAGTCATGATAAAATCAGCGTTTTCCTTTTTGGGATTTGTTAAAGACTTTTTGAATGTAATGAGACTGGACAGAAAACATCCATACACCTGTAGGATGTGATGCTCATTGAACGATTCGGAACTGCATGCTTGATGGCATATGGGATAGCGGGCTCCCGCCCTCACAAGACTACAGAGTGTAGCTCCTCTTTGGCTCTGATGTCTTGTCACTTATCTTAAGCCATTGCTTGGAAGATGTGAGCTGTTGGGGGAGGGTGGAGGAAGATGACTCACAAGTTAACTTCATTTTGCTGACTGCCCAACTTCAGGCGTTGGCGAGCGCATATTAACAATGACGGAAACTACTTACATCCTTCAGCAGCAAGCTGTAATTCATTCTTCCTTTTTCTTCCCATCCAGATTCAATCTCAACTTAAGTGCCATCTGACAAAGAGCCATCCGCTCTGTGATGTCTGTGTAGGACATGATTAATCAAACTGTACGCAATCCTCATATTACACTTGTGGAAACTTTTAGAACAAACTTCAAAGTATTATTTCTACGGCAGGTGCAGCAGACAATTACAATCAGATGATTGATTTTGACATGCAGGACAAAACGAAAGGAGATTTTTTTTAGAATTGAGAGATTTTTAACTCAGAATATATCAGGTTTAGGGTTTTATAAAAAAGAAATTAAGTTTAAGAGGTACAGTACCACAGTTTGTAGCTTTTCATGCCATGTGTGCTCTGTTTCCTCTTTGCACATGACCTCATTTACTTTCCTGGAAAACTGGTTCATTCCCTGTACCTGAAATATTCATTTCTCCGTCTTTGTTTCATACTTGTACAGATGTATATGTTTGTTTCCTTTGAGGACTGGTTTGGTGCAGAGGGAGGATTTTGTTTCTTCTTCCTTGGTTCTTGTGGTTTTTTTTCCACCCCCTTTTGTCTTTCCCAGTCTCTGTCACACTGTCTTGCTCCCTTATGAGCTTTCATTCCCTCTCACTTCTTTGTCAACTTCTCTTGCAAAGGAAGCAAATGTCTATTTTAAGCAATGTGTCATGCACCAACCACCCCCACACAGACAGCGCAGAGAAGGCTGGCACAATGCATGTTCAGTGGAAGTATCCACGCATGCCAGCGTAGTCTGCTGTGAAGAGCACTCTCTTTTATTCATAACAAAAGAAAAATATGCCTCAAACAAAGCATCAATTATGTAATTAGTATAAATCCATCATCTTAATATTGTTAAAACTAAACATATGAGAAAGTAGTTCTGTTACAGGAATCTATATGTGCCATAAGTCATGTCCAATTCACATTGTAGGTTATAAAGAAGTGTTTTTTGTGGACTTTTTTACCTTCTTTGACAATGACAAAGATGCCAAATCACTCAGGATACAAGTCTTTAAAATGTTTGAGTTGGAGTTTCATTAAAGTCTGCTGCTACATCTGAAAGACCTAGATAAAACCTAGATAAAAAAGTTCAAGACCTTCGAAAAATTTTGGAAATACAATATGTCACTATGCCATAACAAAACTGACAGACTGGGGAATTCTTTTGAAGGAACTGTATTTTTCATTTTAATTGCTTTAATGTGCAACAGTTTTACACTTAACACTTTAACACTGGAGATGTTGCAGGACATACCGTTCATGCGATCAGGATGAATCAGCTATGCAACATGTGTTGCATTTTGATGCAAAGATACTGTTCTCCGCAACAGAATCAGTTGATTTACTCAGATCGCGTAAGCACTTCACTGCTGTACAGTGTTGCATATCACCTTTCAGCTTCCGCTTTGTCTTTTTGGATGTGTTCCTTGGTGCATCCCTCATTTATGCTGTTCAAGACATAGAAAAACATCCAGTAGAGCTGCCAGTTTCTTGAATGAAGATCCTGTCAAACCACACAGGAGCTAAGGACTGTCAGTGAAGCGTTTCTTATTATAAAGAAACTTCAACATTAGTCACCTTGTTTGCAGCGGGAGCTTTTCTTGCTTGCTTTTGGTGGTTTTACATTAAGAAATGTATGGACTCCTCATGACAAGATCTCACGTCAGTTTTATCTTCACTGAGGGACCTGATGGTTTCACACAAACAAACATCAACTAGTGTTTGGTGCAGCCTTCCAGTAACAGTGTAAAGCTGCATTCACACCACCCGTGGCAACAAGCGTTCTTGAAAAGTCTATATAAACGGGCATAAATGCATGTTTCGAGTTTCCTTTTTCAAAACTCTTCTTGTTCGTGTGTCGCTATGCCGTTACGACCGTTTCGAGCTCTACATAGAAAACGCTCAGCCATTGAGCAGGTGTTGAAAGTTAAACCACAATGAACTTTGACCAATCAGGTGCATGTATTTGGCAGTGACATATGGATGACATCCTTTTTCATTCACATAAGTACCAACTGTTTGAAAATTGGTAAATGAGGAGAAATTAATATTGGTGCTTCGAGCCGGGATAGACACCAAGTCTTTAGGAATAGAACTGTGAAAAAAAAAAACCCTTGGGGGGATTTGGCGAGCTCTGGACCATTTTGCACCAAGCTTCTTCCAACTGTAGGTGGTGAATATGTGCATGTAAACGGAAAGAAAAAAGAGGCCCCTCCCTGCCGGTGTGAACATGTCCAGTGTGAACAGAACATTTCAAGTGTGCGGCACCTGTGTTGTGTGACATCCAAACTGATCTTTATTTTGTTTTGAATGGTAACAGAGTAGAAGCTCATGCAGCTCAGACCAGGCTGCATGACATCCAGATTCTGCAATATCCCTCATGTTAAACATGCTGACACGTCAGTGAGATGTTGGAAGCAAAATACAAAAATAAAAAAAAAACGTTGGCCGACTTGAATAGAATCCATGGTTGTTTGAGCGATACAATACTGTTTACAAAGTGTCAACAATCAAACATTCTCTGTTCCAGAGTGGGAGAGTTTAAGGCCACATTCTGTGGGTGTTTATTATCCATCTAGTGAAATCCAACTTGTTTCCTATTTCCCTGTTGTTGGTGCATGTCCAACCAGCATTTGCTTTTTTTTAAATTAAGCTCTTTGGCCACCATAACCTCATCTTCTACCCTGCAAGGTTTTGGTTTAACTTTCAGCCAGCTGAGGAACTCAGCAACTGTATTTAATCAGCTTTTAGACTTTTTTTTTTTCTCAAAGAATTGGCCGCCAAACCAAAGCAACCAATTTTCTCTGGAATTTTCACAGAATAATTGAGATTCTGATGTGAAGCTTTTTTTTTTTTATAGTTAGTTTCTTTTTTTCTTGACAATCACCTGTATTATGCTGTATTACTGTATAAGTTTGCTTCTCAGTCAAATACTCACATGTTGGCTCTTTCCCTCAACTTTGCGGAGTGAAACTGTTTCACTCCCCATCTGGATCCGTTGTTTATGACACTAGATGCTTCATATCACCAAACACATTTAAATGTTAGGCAAAAATAACACCAGCAAGCCCAAAGTGCTGGTTTTAAATGAAGGAAAAAAGAAATCCATTCCTCTGGAGACCTTTGTGAAGAAGTGGCTGCCCATTAAACATAATAGCTGGTTGAACTGCCTTCAGAAGCCACAGCTGTAGTCAAGTGTTTGCAATATCTGCCGATGAGTCTTTTAGAGCATCACGGACGAACTTTGACGCACTCGTCTTTAAAAAAAATGGTTGTAGTTAAGCCACACTGGAGGGTGTCAGAGCATCAATCGCCTCTCTAAAATCATGCTACCACATTTCCAAAGGATTCAGGTCAGAACAAACTTACATAAATATTTATGCTAATCAAAGCCACACCCAGTAAATGAGCAGCAGAAATAAAGCTGGGAAAACGGCTGTGGCAGCCACGGCACCAATGTTACCAGGTTTTCACAGTCAGTGGGAAATCTGCGAATAATTTGATCACGCCAATGAAGGTTTGCAGTCCAACGGCTGACTCATTTCTCTCACTCAAGTTGCCAGCAGAGAGCTGAAATCAGCAGACTCACTGTAACTGCTTTTCTTAACTCTTTTCTTTCTTTGGCTGGCATCTTGCATGGCCACCATCTGAATGTGTGTTGAACAGAGGATGAAAAGAGCCTATTGTTTCTGCTGTTGCTGTGGTTGGTCTAAGATTTGTTAGTCAGCTTCATGGCTTTAGAGACACACAGCACAGCAGAGAATTATGTCAAATTTATTTTGAAGTCTAGTGTCTTGTTAGGCTATGTTAGGCTGATGTGACAAACTTTCTTTTTGTTTGACCAATTGCTTAGCGTTTGGCCAAAGTATGTCAGTAAAAAAAATGGATGTTGGTGGGAATTTTAGCTCAAGTCTGTTTTTACAATGAATATTACTGTATTTTCAACATTATAGGGCACACCTAGCAGCTGGATGGGTGTAAAATGTGTGATAGTTAGTCATGTGACACATTTTGGTGACTGTAGCTTTAGCATCTTCAGAAATATGGAACATTTCTGATCATATGTGAGTCAAATCTCCATAAAAATTCCTAAACAAAAAAAAAAAGACTTTGTTCCATATTTGTTGTTGAGTATTCATTTATCATTCATTTATCATTCATTTATCATTCATTTCATTCATTTATTCATTTTGGTAGATTTTAAGCGATGATGTTTTTTAAATGACTTTTTCTGGGAGCTTGCTTTTTGTTGACTGTCCTTTGGCAGCTGCCTCACTGCTGTCTCTGTTGGCAACACGGAGAGAGCCATTCTTATTACAAAGAAACAAAAACCCAATCTTTTTTTGTTTTTTAAAGTACTGTAACATGCGGCTGGGCATAATAAAAACTCAGAGACGGCCTTTTCCGCAAAAATAGCCTTTATTGCAGGTGAATGGTTGCTGTAGGCCACAAATACACTATTTACAGCTGCAGAATAAAAGAAAACTGTCTCCAACACGTTTCATCATTGATTCTCTCACGCACTGCGCATTTCTGACACTCCTTATTTTCACTTGCTCCTCCAGCCCCCCAATCACATTCATCAGTCATACAGCGCACCATTCTGAACACAAAACACCACAGAATCACATTACACCACCCAAGGGTAACACAGAACTCAGTAACACAACTTAATGCTGGTCGCTATACAAAACCTTTGTAGGTTGTTATTTAAGTTAGGACAAACCAATAGAGAAACCTGGAGCCAGTTTAAAATGCTTTTTAAAAGTTATTGAGCCCAGAAGTCTCAATCTGTAAATTTTTTGTAAACTTTACTAAATTATTTTGTTTGCCTCCTGGCAATAATGTCGTGATCTGTTTATGGTATGAACTTCTGGTAGGGTATTTATCTAAAATAACAGGCTCGAAGTGTGAAGCTCTGATCATAATAAAAACTGAACAAATATCCAATACCAGATTGGGCTACAACATCCGATTCCAATCTAGAATGAAACTGAGTGATCAGGCCAGATTTCCAATCACGTTGTCGGACTGGGACATCCTAACTCTTAAAATCCTTAAGAACCAACTGGTGTCTGGATTACTTTAAAGACAGAATGAATGTGTAATGGGCTCCAGGTAAGCATACTTGAGGATGGAGACATGAACACATTAGGAAAGAACTGTGGAAAAACTGTAATACTGGATCAGGCTGAATCCAGAGTTGTGGATTTTTCTCTGCATCAATGGTATTTCTGGCACTTGAACGTACTCACAATTCTCTTGTTTTTTTTTTTTGTTTAAATGTCTATTTTGTAAAACACCAATGAGCTGTTGTAAACTTTGAAATCATTCAGTCAACAGGAACTCTGAGCAAGGAATACTTGAGGATCAGAATGTCTTCTCAGATGTGGGCACAGAATGAAAAAAAATCAGCCAGAAAATCTGCTCAATAACTGTCAGTAGCATAAAAAAACTCAATATTTATAACAAAGCATGACGGCAGTAGTATCTGTCTCCACAGCATCACTTAGATACTGTCATCCATTTTAACCCTTTCATGGCACACCACAGTACACCTGTTCTGCCTCCGGTTCACCTCTGGGGCAGCCTCTGGAGGCGATTCTGAGACAGACAGAAGTATTGTTTCATTGCAGGCTGGCCCATTAATAGACCATTGGAATTCCGCATTCAGGCATTGCTGCACATGTTTTCAAGTCTGTTTCTGGGTTCTGCGTAGAAAATGTACATCCATTGAACACGTCTCAAAAGTTAAAGCAGTTAACCTTTGACCATTTAGGGACCAGGACTTTGGTAGTGGCGTGTGGATGGCGTCCTTTTCAAACCACGGAAGTGCCAACCATTTGAAAATCCTAAATAATAGGCTCACGAGGAACTGTCACGCAGAGACTTTTCTGATTAGCGTAGGTCAAACAAGGTTACAGATTTTGTAGTTAAATTAAGTGGCGTGTGTCAGTTGATTTGCAATGTAACCTGCAGAGAAAAACCTGAGACTGTGCTATATAGTTAGTTTGCTTTCCATCATCTGACAGACGTTTTTGAATGTGACTGCAAGCTTCAGTTTGTTTTAAACTGCTTGAAATGTCCTATGAGTCCAGGACATAAACATTTTGTTTAAGGCTTTTGGTTGTAGCCTTTGCTTATATCGGTTTACAGTACAACAGTTGTTTTTTTTTTCCAGATGCTTGCGTTGTACTTTTTTCAGCCAATCACTGAGTCCTTGGCAAAGGCAACCACTTTTACATAGCTTTGGGACTGATTATATTTTTTGTTATAACCTTAAATGTGTACATTTCTTAATCTACATTTTGTTTGCAAAAAAAAAAAAAATGTTTTTCATCTTCTTGTCAGCCACATCCCAAAGCTTTGTGTCAATTGGTTCATTCTTTTTCCTCTCTGTCGCTGAAAGCTGGATGAGATGACTCACGGGACACGGCCAAGCGGCGGGCACACACAGCTCTCAGGTAATGAGAAATGATGCTGGTGTCAACGGTGGAATCTTCCAAATCATCCCTGAGCTGGGTTACATAATTCAAATATCTTTCTTTCACTCCCCCTCCTCTTTTATTCGCTATCACTGCCTTGTCCTCTGGCACGCTCTCCCTCGCTTACTCTCAGTTCAAACAGATTTGATTTCTATTCCTCTTTGTTCCAGTGACATCGCCGCTCCTTTGAGAGGTGTGTGCTGGGATTGGAACGGCGATCAAGTCACCCGTCACAGTATTGTATGCTGGAAAAGGCCTGAATGTAGAGAATCTGCACGTGTGAAAGCATGTACTATCACTTTCTTCTGGTATTTTCCATTCACCAAACAGGATTTTTCTGCGTTGTACTGCTGCTTTGACAAGAAAGATCTTAAAGATAAAAAGTTTCAAAGTCAAATGACAACATTACCTCATGTTAAGAATGTACAACACACTCAAAAGCACATCTACACATCTAATATACATATATATATATATAAACATATATACACACAGTATATTACCAACAGTGTTGACTCACCTGCTATGACTCACATATGAACTGAAGTGCCATCTCATTCCTAACCCATGAAGTTCAGTAAGATGTCAGTCCACCTTATCCTTCTAGTATAGCTTCAACTCTTCTAGGAAGGCTGTCCACAAGCTTGAGAAGAGTGTTATATGGGAGTTTTTGAACATTCTTCCAAAAGTGCATCAATGAGGTCACAAACTGATGTTAGAGGAGAAGGCCTGGCTCTCAGTCTCCGCTCTGATTGATGCTAAAGGTGTTCTATGGGGTTCAGGTCAGAACAGGCCAGTCAAGTTCAACCACACCAGACTCTGTCATCCATGTCTTTATGGACTTTGTTTTGTGCTCCAAACTGTTCCTACAAGGTTGTGAGCCTGGAATTGTCCAAAATGTTTTGGTGTCCTGAAGCATTCAGAGTTCCTTTCACTGGAACTAAGAGGCCAAGCCCAAGTCCTGAAAACCCCACACCATCATTCCTCCTCCACCAAATTTCAAACTCTGCACTATGCAATCCGACATCTACCGTTCTCCTGGTAACTTCCAAACTCAGACTCGTCCATCAGATTTTCAGATGGAAAAGCGTGATTCATCACTCCAGAGAAGGCATCTCCACTGCTCTAGTGTCCAGTGGCGGCGTACTTTACACCACTGCATCAGACGCATTGCATTACACTTGGTGATGTGTGGCTTGGATGAAGCCGCTTGGCCATGGAAACCCATTCCATGAAGCTCTATGTGTTCTGTACTTGGACTAATCTGAAGGTCACATGAAATTTGGAGCTCTGTAGCAATTGACTGTGCAGAAAGTCAGTGACCTGTTTGCACTTCAACATCCGCTGACCCCTCAACGTAAGTTTACGTGGTCTACCACTTTGTGGCCGAGTTGCAGTTGTTCCCAAACGCTTCCATTTTGTTATGATAGAGCTTACTGTGGAATATTTAGAAGAGAGGAAATGTCACGACTAGATTTGTTGTACAGGTGGTTTCCTATGACAGTTCCACACTGGAATTCACTGAGCTCCTGAGAGCGACCCATTCTTTCACAAATGTTTGTGAAAACAGTCTGCATGCCTGAGTGCTTGAGACCTTAGACCAGAGGCCTGGGAGCTTGAGGGTCCTGTGCAATGTGTCTGCTGTTCCTAGCAATGCACTTCTGGACTGAGATGTCTGAGGTTTTTCCAGGAATCTGCTGTAGTTCTCCAGTTTGGGGGTGAGTGCTTTAAAGGGTCTAAAAACCATCATTTCCTCAAGCCTTTCTGAATAAGCTATATCCATATATATGAGCATATATGATCTTTGGTACATGAAATAAAAAAGTATTTATAAAATATGAGGTATTTTTGTGAACTTTTATCCTACTCGTAAGTAACATGAGTAGTAAGATGAGTTTATTCCAAAATTGTTGCAAGCAGCCCGGCCTTTATTAAAGACAGGTGTTTATTCCATGACAGACAGAATACTGATGGCTAATGGGTTGATTTTGGGGTGAAATGTGGTAACAAAATTCAGACTATAAACTGTGATTCAGACTGTGAACTTTTCTTTTTCTCTTTGAAGCATCGTCAAACTTTGTATCCAAAATCTTCTTTGCTTCCATGTGAATCATTTTCCAGGAGACACGCACCTTTCCATCTTTGCTCAATAATCCATGATTAAATCAGTTCTTCTAATTTGTCGCTCACTTTCTTTACATCTCCACCAGGAAATAGTTTGCTTTTTTCTGCAGACGTCTTTCCAATATCACCCATCTGCTCGTGTTAATCTTGCAGATTTCTCATCAGAATGTTCTTTTGCTTATTCTTTGGGGTTGTTTATAGTGAGGTATGAACATTATAAACTTATAAGCTCAAAATGTTGAGTTTTCATGGTATAGACTCTTAAATCACCCCTGTCACCTTTACCGTCCAAGTTGTCTCCAGTTCTTCTCTGAGTCTCTGGTATTTCACCAGTTTCTGATGTTCCTTCTCCTTGGTACGGCCACATCCACCACAACGGTTTCCCTCTGTTCTTTAACCACCACTACATTGTCTGGTAGGTTCACCATTACCATCCTTTCCTTCTGTATCCCGAAGTCTTTGTGCTCTCATTCTCTACCACTTTCAGAGGTGTTTCCCATTTGACCTTGGGGTTTCCAGCTCATATTCTGCACACATGTTCTTGCACACTATCCCAGCCACTTGGTTGTAGGGCTACATGCATGATTTCCTGGCTAGCATCTTACTTCCTGCAGGTATGTGTTGGATCTTGTTTGGTGAGGTAGATCTACTACTCAAGTAATCCTACTCAGAGGCTACATGTGTAAACAAACACACACACACATATGTCCTAGAATACGACACAGGTTTTTGATTCTTCCTAAAACAGCATAATCCCAACTAATTCTTAAAACAACCCAAGCGATGATCATAGTTGGACTTTAAATTCAAAACCTTCCTTTTGGCTGTTAACCAATGTAATTTTAACATTGGTTGCTCCACCCTTTTTAGGGGCCACTGTAGTGAACAACTTGCACAGAGGTCGGGGCCGTTGGCATGGAGTAACCCTGCCCCAATTTACTGACATCCATCTGTTTATGTGCTCTCCCACTAGCTTACAACCCCTCACACCCCCAGCCTAACATTATCAGTACAACAAAAATGGAAAACAATTTTGGAGCTATCCAGCCTTTCCAGTTTAGAGCCAGATGTCAGCTTGGAAAGGAAAACATCTGGATCTTTTTGTCTGCAAGTGGATCCATCGGAACGAAGCGGAGCGAAAAGGTAGAGAGCTTTTGGTTGTTTCTATGTCAGAACTACAAGCTTTTTCCGACTACATTTTTTCATCTGCATCCATATTCACAACAATTTGATTAAAGAGATACTCAGAGGTGCAATTTTAAGCTTATTTTGTTTTAGATGTCCTTCATCATGAGAAAATAACACAAGAACATGTAAAACAGACAAAAAACAGGATTTTAATCGAGTTTCATCAAAGTGGGTCTTTAAACGAGAGACTTTCCTGTCCAAGATTTTTCCAGTATTGACGCATTCTTGAGTATAAAGACGCATGACCTTGTTCTTCTGAAACATGTCTTGTTATTTTTAAGCAAGCGGTAGCGATGAGCAGAGATTCATGAAGCAACTGAATAGACTAAGAAAACAAGGACACAAGACTAACTCAATGTTTTAAAGAAGACCTAGAAAATCATAAACGGCTCTTCACAAAGACATCTTACTACTTAAAAAGGTGCCTAAAAGAGCAGCGACCACACATACATGGCAGGGGGGGGGGGTCTCTTCTCAATCATCCTCAGTAAGCTGGTTCACATGTTTCTCCTCTTTACAGAACAAACATCCATTTAACAGAATCCGGCATGAATACCATGGGTCATACACAGAAAAGCATGAAAGACACTTTAAGAGCTTTGAAAGAAATTCAAAAGAAAGAAACATTCACTGGACAAAAGACAAAACTCAGTCTTGGTTTCAGGGGAAAACCAGAACAGTTTTATAATGCTTAAAAAATGCAAAGATGTGGCCGGTAAAAGCAAAAACTGATCAGCTCAAATAGTAAGAATAAAAACCCAACAAACAAAGGGAGCAATTTTCTGTTGGCTACCATGTTGCAAAATTCTACTCAACATAAAAATTAAATGTATGTTCAGCTTAATGCAAAAACCCTTTTCTGTGTTTTTTTATTGGATTTATTTTAAGTGCAATAGAGGGGTTGCTCAGTCTTTTTGATGTTATTAGAGGTTACATTTGTGAATAATTATTAAAGGTTTTGTTTTTATTCTCTGGTTGTTCTGATTGGCAGGTGGGTGAAGTCAAACGAACTGTCAGTTAACTTTACCCCACAAAATTATCCAGGACAGAGAAAACTTCAATTGTTTCTGTCCTAATCGTTGACTGTATATAGTGCTGCATTATGCTGCCGAACGCCAT
This sequence comes from Oryzias celebensis, assembly GCA_014656515.1. Lineage (NCBI taxonomy): Eukaryota > Metazoa > Chordata > Actinopteri > Beloniformes > Adrianichthyidae > Oryzias > Oryzias celebensis. The sequence continues at coordinate 14,018,963 of BNCR01000005.1, forward strand.
TCACTCATCAGGGGTGTTGAGTTTTAATGCTAAATCAATGTACAGATGCAATCTGAGATCTTGCAGTGCAATATTAGCATCAGATGGGATGTGTCAAAAGTTAAAAAGTCTGCACTTTGGCGAGTTGCATCAACCAATCAAGTACTCAGCTTTGGGCACATGATGTTTTCAGTGACTCAATCAGCAGGTAGAATACAAATTCAATATGTCTGATCGATGCAATAATTTTTGTCTTGAACTCTCATCCATTTTCTTAACCTGCTGGGGCTGCAGGGTTGCTGCAGCTTGTCCCGGCTACTGTTGGGAAAAAGCGGGATCCAGCCAGGACAGGTCGCCAGCCTGTCACAGGGCCCATTTGGGGCAGAGCTCTCTTGAAACGCCGCCCCCTGGGTGGCTGGCCGGCCGACAGACAGAAAGCTGCTGTGGGATGGAGAGGCAGTCTGCTCAGGCCTCCTGAACCTTATGACTTTTTAAAATATTTAAATTGGAATTGTAATAAATAAGATCTTATTTTTATATTTCCTCTGTCGGAGTATTGCAGAACAGCAAGCCATCAAACTGGGTCACAGAAACACTGAAGTAGCGGCAGAACGCAACGGTCATTCAGAGCCAGCTCTTGCTGCAGGAGTGAAGCACAGCGGACCGAGAGAGTCTCTAAGTGAACTTGTGAACCCAGACATAGTGACTCGATTACCTATGTTTTTGTAGAGCTTCTAAAAATAAATAAATGCGATCTCTAAACATTCTTTGTGTCTTCCATGTATTTTAATGAGATATACACAGACACCACACCATACAATGAAAATACTGGGTGGTCGCTCCTCCCACACGCGTCTGGGGTTTGGACAGTTGTCAAGCAGTAAATTTGAAAGGCGTCAAAACAGAGGTGTCTGACATGAATTTGACGCGCTAATCGCATATGGTGTGAATGCAGCATGAGAGAACTGGACTGAGTGACTTCTCCCCCTTATGTTCTAAATGGGAAGAACCCGCTGGCTCCCAGAAACCAAAATCCTATAGACTTCTATTGAGAAATAAGCAGCTATTACTCAGTCATTCTATTTAGTAGAATCACTGCTCTTGCTCTGTCAGCTGTTTTTAATATATTCTCACTAATCCGAACTTTTCTTTATTGCCAGTATTTCAAGTAATAAACAGGCCAATCAGATGCTTTAATAAAAATATGTGGTGCCTGCTGGCCGCGTCCAATGTTTGAAACGTTTCACAGATTCTCCTGAGCCCACTCTCAGCAGAAGGCTGTTGGACCTCCAACAAGTTTTACTCTTGAGAGTGGTGGTTGCTATAGAAACGCTGACTACGACTGCAAATTTTTGGTTCCAAAATGGGGACATCTATGTCACGCAAAAAAGGGCGATTGTGTTGATTTTATTTCATTGGAACCATGAGTAAGCTGTATTCTATAGGTGACTTCACAGACAGTCAGTCCAGTTCTCTTATACAGCCAATGATACCAAACAGGCTTTTTCTGCTTTTCAGTATCCAATGAGTGACATCAGAGATTATCCAGAGCCTCCAGTGTAAATGTGAACTTTTAAAGCAATATATTGTGGCTAAATGTACCAATGGGACATTCAGGAGTGAAGTTTTACGTTTAGAGAAGTCCTGGTACCCTTATCAGGTGAAACAAATGAAGGCCTCAGCAGATGCCTCTTTGAAAAGGCTTGGAAAAAATATAGAGTAAACTGTAAGCTGGGAATCACTTGAGCTTCTTTCCCTCTTTATTTTCAACCACTTGTATTCACTGTGATTTATTGTTCCTCTGCACTCCCTGTCTGGAGCCAAGTGATTGCACTTTCCATTTCTTTGTGCACATACAAGTGCCTGCATACGCACGGACACATGCTGTCAGAGATTTTTCACTTTCATCTACTTTCCTTCTCCCTTCACCCCATCTTTTTCTCTCCAGCAGTGGCTGAAATCTCAGGATGTATTGGAATGTCTCCTCACATCATCACACTGGTTGTGAGTAGGATCAAGAAGGGTGTGTGGACCTTGGAAGAGTGTGTTGAGGCATAAAAGACCCTCTCAGCCCTAAGCCAAGTTCTGTCCATCCAGTGGAGAGCCCAGACGGTGCGATTCAGCCGCCACACACACCCACACACATTCCTTCCCTGACATAAAAGCTGACAAAAGCACAGAGATCCACTCAAAGACAAAGTCACAGACATACCCATGTCTTTAAGTCACACAGAAGCTGTTGGAGGAGTGGCAGGGAGAAAAAGGTGTGAAGAGGCAGCTGTGGATCTCAATCCTCAAGGCAAGGTCACCTTCACCTGGGTTTAAGCATGCAGAAGTAGTAAATGGATGAAGAAGGCACAGGTGAAGTTGGACTTCTAACAAACTTCAATCAAAACAGCTTCAAATCCCCTCAGGGGAAACCCATAAATTGATGCACATGTGTAGGGCATCTGGCATGTTTTAGACTTGCATGCATGATTTAGTGGGAAAGAAACTACATGATGGAATAGATCATAAGCAGAAATCTATAAAAGTGCTACAACTTTGACTTGAATGTGGGAGCATTTGTATGGTTGCATGAACCATCTACAAACTAATATTTTTGTGGTGTTCAATAAACAAAATCTCATTCCGAAGTGTCAGAAGTGCAAATGATGGTGATAGTGGGGCAAAAAAGCATTTGGTGAGCAATGATTCTGCAAGTTGTCCCACGTAATTGATGAAACAGACAGAATATAAAAACGGGAATCTGCTAAGTCACATTGTAAGATTTTTTAAAAATAAATAGCTTGTGTAATGGTGCAGAAAATAAGTGCTTGGCTAAGACAAACAAGCAAGAGTTCTGTTCCTCACAAAGCTGTTACTTAGTTAAGAAGCTGTCCTATCCTCCACTTGTTACCTGCATTAGTAGCACTTGTTTGATATGGTTGTCTGTATAAAAGACACCTGTCCACACCTTTAAACTGTCAAACCACAACCTCTTCACCATAGCCATGACCAAAGAGCTGTCAAAGGACACCAAGGACAAGATTGTACACCTGAGCAAAACTGGGGAGAAGTTGCTGGAGCTGTGGGAGCTGGTTTGCTGCAAAGGGGCATAGGAGGCGGATCCATATTAAGAAAAGATGAATAGGGTCAAGTATGGTGAGATTTTGGATGAGAATCTACTTTTATCAGTGAGAGCAGAAAGGATGAAACATGGCCGGATCTTCCAGCATCACCATAAACACCTGTCTCAGACAAAGAAGGAGTGGCCGAAAAAACATTTCTAGGCTGTAGAGCGGCCGTTACAGTTATAATGCAGTCACAGTGTGAAGACCTTATGAGGACCTACAGGAACTACTTGACCTCTGTCATTTACAACAAAGTTACATTACAAAGTATTGAGGTAATTTTCATTGACCTCATACTTATTTTCTGCACCATTATACAAATAAGTCCTAAAAAACTCAGACAATGTGAATTCTTGGATTCTATTTTCACATTCAGTCTCTCACAGTTGAAGTGCATTTCTCAAGCGGAACAACTTGCAGAATTGGTGACAAACAAAATACTTTTTTTTTGCTCCACTGTATATCAAACCGGAATTTTTTCTTTGAGCTTTTGCAATTAATTTGACACAATGTTGAGCATAAAACTCCAGATTAAAATGAAATCCTGGAAGCTGATCAAAAACATCAGCTGCAATCATGGTGAATAACAAGAGAACGCAATCTCCTATTGTATCTTGCAGTTGGTTCAAAAGGCAAAATTCTCATCAAGAGCATCCATCCGTGGAATTTCTAAATCAGGCGTAGCACCACATGCTGGCTTGTATTTCTCATTACATCTCTGGTTTTCTACCTTGAGTCCAGGACATATTCTGTACAAATGGCCTCATTGTGTCCAGGTGATTAGCATCATTCTAGAGCTCCAGCTGGGGAGCTTTTTGAGTGACATGAAGTCATTTTACCCTCCCCCACTGTGACACTATAGACAAAGGAGTCACAATACATGTCTTCTGATCAAAGTGAGACTTTCAAATATAAAAAATAAATAAATAAATACCCTTTTCTTCATTTCACTTCCCGATTCTTTATTTTACTATTAAAAAACATTAATTATTATTTCATTGGTTTTATAGGTAAAACACCACTTGTCACAACACACCTGAGTCTGCAAATTTTGTCATAGGGAATATACCCACAACTCCTCTGGTCTTTCTGCCTTTCAGGCCGCTTATGAGTGCCAACCTCCACTTTTCTCTATTGAAAGTACGACGCTGAGAACGCACTTGGAGAAGGTCCGGTCAGTGTTCCTGAGGAACCAAGACAGGTTCACTGCTGCAGCCGACCGCCACCGGACACCTGGTCCAGAGTACAAGCTGTGGCTATCCTCAGCTGATGTGACTCTGAAAGGGGGCTCAATGAGACTGCATCTTTGCTACATCGGGCCCTTTTGTGTCTCAAGGATTATAAGGATGTTATAGGTTGTTAGGCTTGACCTTTCACCCAGTCGGAAGAATCATCCTGTGTTCCACATCTGTAAACTGAAACAAACGGGAGACAGTTCTGTACCTGCAAACTGCCTCAGACAGGCCTCCTTCCTTGCCTCTAGCATACAGTCTCAGGGTGCTGGATTTGGAATGAAACATGTATGTGTGTGTTTTACTAAGTAATTAATCTTGCTTGTTGTAAAACAGTGTCAGTAAATATTCTAATTTAATGGATAGCATTTATCAAACTTTATTTATTAAAAGCACTTCTCTTTTTGTCTAACTCGAAGCGCATTTCATTTTGACAAAAAAAAAATCACTTTTAAGAGCATCATGTGACTATAAAATGTGACATGTACCGACTAAATCAACATTGACATATTGTATTTGCTGACAGGATGATTCTGCAGAATTTGCAGGGAAAAAACAGTTTTATTGTAAATTTTACAGGGTGTTTTACATATAACAAAATAAATAATGAATTATTTAAACGGTAAATGTTCTTTCTTTTTATTCATTCATTCATTCATTTTCTGAACCGCTTTATCCCTTTCGGGGTCATGGGGCTGCCGGAGCCTAATTCGGCTACTCATGGGCGAAGGCAGGGGACACCCCTGGAAAGGTCACCAGTCTGTCGCCGGGGCTTCTTTCCTTTTAGATCATCTTTTTTTATGACTTTAAGTTAATAATATTTATTCATGACCCAAGCAAGAGTAGGAACAACAGAATTTGTATCATAGGTTACAAAATACAACAGTCCAGGACATATGATATCTTACAATCACAACCTCACTAGCTTAAATAAAAAAAAGTCTTTTGCATCAGATTTTTCAGACACAATGAGCTAAGGGAAAGTGTTTATATTAATAGAAGAAAAAAGAAAGCCAAAACCTATAGTTTTCAGGGACAAACTAAAATGTTCGTTTTCATCGCAATTATGACATTTTTGAACTTTGGATCAAACATATTATTGCTTTTTTTTCCAATAACCAGACGGATATTTAATTCCTGATGGCAGTAATATGCCGAATCGACCAGGTTTGTGCTGGAAATAAAAAATTAACTTAAACATGAAAAAACAAACTAATGGAGCAACAAAGGAGTGACAAATCAAATGAACAGACGAGGATGAACTGAAAAAAACAGCACTAATATATGCCGAGGACAGCTATGTGTGATTGTTACAGGGAGAAAACTCAAAACAGAACATGACTCAAACCAAGACATATCACTAAAAGCACACTAAAGTGCACAAGTCTCACATTAATACATGGATTTCTTACAGTTAATCATTTGTTTGGGATTTTTCAAGAGTAAAAAGAAGAAAAATATCTTTGTTTCCTTTTACTTGTTTCAGAATGTTTAGTTGCGACTTAGGTCTTAGATGATAAATGATAAGATGTTTTAGATGCAGAGTTGCCACACAGGTCAGTCATGTCCTTATATGCCACTGCCAAAAAACTGTTTTGGCAAGAATTCAGCATTTCCTCCCTGAAGAAGTAACTAACATTTGTTTGTTTCTTTTTGTCTTTATTTGTCCTTTTCACAGCACCATACATTCTACTTTAAAACTTTGCCCCCAAGGTACCCAGCTGGAGACTCCGGTGAAAGGCTGACCTCGCCACACAGTTCACATTGGTTCATTCACATCCATGCCTGGAGGCAGCAGGGATGGATCAGTGCACCCATACTGATAACCCTTGACTTGTGAGCTTTACAGACACTCAAAACCACAAGAAAAAGTACCTTACAGTGCTATATGACTTCAATGTGTTTAAAGAATCAGTAAAGGGTGGGAATCCATTCAAGCAAGCCACTGTGAATAGTATTGTCAGAAAGACAAGCGGCTAGCTAAAACTTAAGTCTTCAATTCAGGCACAGACTAAAGAAAAGGAGAGTAAAAGTAAGAATAAAGGAGAGAAACAGGAAATTAGAAAGAAAGGGAGGGTGAGTGTGACAACCGCTATAACGTCCTCAGAGATGCATTTGGACAGAGTGAGCATCTGTCAAAACAAGGCAGCCTCAACAGCCACCTCACTAATGGCTGTGGACATGAGTGAAAGAGAGGGAGAAAAAGACGGGGCGTATAAAACCGGTCTGCACACACACACCAACTATTAGCTGCTTCTACTTTTCTGCAGCAGATCCCACCAATCATTTGATTCCAAATTTCAACAAAGCTGCACTGTAATAAGTATTGAACTACTTTCCTGTTGGTGTGAATGTGAGCACAGTGTGTGTCTTTGTGTGAACATGGTGTGTAGATGTTCGCCATCTAACTGGGGATTTTTGTTGTATACACTTGCCTCCATTCCTCATTGTGATGAATAGACTGGCGTGTCAATCTGTCATATGGATTGTTGTTGTTTCCCCCCCTTCATTTTCTCTCTTTTTTCCCAGACAGTTTAGCCACAGTTATATTTTCTCTTACTCATTCCAAAAAAGGACCGTGAACAGTCACCTGGAGCTGTAAATCATAGTGTTGAAAGAAAATGTGAAACCACATCCTTGTTTTCACTTTTTTGCTTTCTATATGTTAATCAATGAAATAAACAACAACCACTTATTACTTACAACGAAGCACAAAGTGCTTCAAAGAACAAAAAATAACTACAACTGTCCAAATTTTGTCTAACTTTTCATCTACTTTAAGGCAGGAAAACCTTTTAGGATAACTTGGCATCAGCACCATGGACAGCTTCCATGTCAAAACTATTGACTGGAGATGAGAACTGAACGGAGTGACTGTGACGTCACCCATAGAAAATGGCTTATTTAAAATGAAGTCAATTCAGCCGCCATTTTTTTACAATATACACACAGCCGTGTTGGAGCCAGAGAACGTCAGTAAGCAGCGATTGGTCCGAGTCAGTCTGAGTCAACCTTTCTCTGGCATCCTCACCAATCAGGAGTGTGCTTGTTGGAAGTCTACACGCCAACTATTGAAAGAGAGCTTGGGAGACTCTTTCAATCCAACATTTCAAATGTTTGACTTGGAGTCAGCAAGCTTCATGTACTATTGAGGCATTTGATTGGTCAGTTCATAACTTAAATACATTGCACAACAGAAAAATATTATGAAAAAGAAATATTAGAATTAGCTAGAGCATTTTAAAAAACAGTAAATAGCAGAACAATGGTTACACTGACAAATGTAATGACAAAGTTATAACTGTTCATTTCTCTATAGAAGCCAAGATATTCAGTCAATAGTCAAAACCAACAACCTCCTCAGTTCAGACAGCTCTGACTACACAGCCAGATTAAAAGTGATCAAAAAAGGGACATTTTAAATTCTAACAAATCCAAACAAAGTAAATAAAACAATCTGTGCTTTAGATTTAAAAAAATGTTGCAACACTAATTTCAGAAAACATAATTTTGTCAATATTTTGAATGAATTTACATCTAACGCTTTATTTTTAGCACTGCAGACATTTATCTCCACTCTTGTTAAAAAAACACAACAGAGAATATAAATGAGTGAAAAAAAATCCTTAGTCTTCCATCTTTACAAAAACTGTTGGGTAAAAGAATGTCTATTTGTGGAATCTTGGATCTCCCATGACACTACAGCAAATGCATTTGATAATGCACACACAGAATAAATTCCTTAAAAGATGCAATTTGAATTTTGACAGACTTGATAACTATGCTGAAAATCATCTGAGCTGCAACAGCAGAATGATCATCAGCATCGTGTCCGGTGATTGAAAACAGCGTCTACGTTTGCAAAGTTTGGTTTCAAATTCTTCTGATTCCCCTTTTAGTATTATTTTGCCAGCTACACAGATTCAATGTTTATCTGGTGGGTATAGATGCAGACATTTATTTGCCATTATAAAAAATAAATTAATAGAGTTTATGATAGAAAAAATCAAAGCCATGTCTTTAATAAGTCAAAATATTCTTATATCAAGTCAACAGCATATATAAACCAACCTAAAATACTACAGAAAGACTTTAAATGACAGAAAAACCAATGTTAACATTCTGTTAACAGCTTCACTTCATCTAACAGCATTACTTAATCATTAATGTTTTTTTATCATGTTTTCCTTTTCATTATTTGCAAGCTAAAAGGCAAAACACAGTCAGTTTTTAGAATAAACAAAACATTCTATTCGTCTTAAAAACGTTTTAAATTTAACTAATATATACTGTGAAATAATTTAAGTTTTGCTGAGATACATTTATAGCAGCTCCCAGTCCTGTTTAATTTTCCCCAGAATCCAACATAATAATAACATAAACATGTTTTTTTTTGTTGTTTTTATTTCTATATTACTGTTTAAGCAGTATGTTTTTCTTTCTATGCTCTCTTTTGGCCCAGGTCTCCATTAGCATTAGCAGTTGTGTTTGTTTGTCAGAAAGAAATAATCTTGGTTTTATGCTCTTATACATATTACAATTGTTTTATTTTTATTGTATTTTTTCCATTTCTTTTTGCTGGCATTGTTAATCTTTGGAGCTGTAAGTTGATTGTTACTGTTCATGCAGATGACATTCAAACTCAGCCATTTATGCAGCTTCAATCATCTAAAAAGACAACGCACATTGAGAGCAATGGGGGTCAAGTGAGCTCCAGAATTAATGAGGAGAGCGAGCACTTTAATTACTCACAGAAGAAGAACATTAAAAAAGTTTGAGACAAGCGAAAAATTACTTTATTCTGGCACCTCTCACCTGACCGCTCAATTTGCAGGTTTGGATTTTCAAAGTTTATCGTGCACTCTGGAATCGAAACATATATTTTAACTAAAAGTTTTAATACAAACAAGCAATATCATGATGGTTTTTAAATACAAGTGGGTGTTCTGTCGCATTCACCCATAAAACCTACTTACGTACTCATAAACTCCACTGTTGACCTTCAATAGCGATTTTTCCTGCCACTTTTTGTACTTCCTAAGAACATACAGTAATCCTATATTAAAACCTTGTTTTCATGAAGATATATTTTCCCAATTTTCAAGTTGTTTGCTTTTTCCTAATTTCTTTCATATATTGAAATCTGCAAAATGCTCTTTTTGAATGTTTCACTGATATTGCTTCAAAGGGTCAACAGCATGGGCTTCATATGCATTAAAGCTTGTCTGGCACTCTTATCTTATTTAAGGCCGGCTGGAATAACGCCTGACCAGGTCACCTTAAAAATTTGTTTCAAAACATTTTTGCTCAGCAACTTTCTGAGGCCAATTTCTAGATCTCCAGACATTTACCACACACAATCCACACACACCCCTCAACTCGCCAGACACACACATTTGTGCAACAATGGATTTACTTAAAGGCATAAAGAGGTAATAAGATGTTGATGTAAGCACCGTTTACAAATAATACACTGTGCTATTTCAACTATTGCTTGCTAGCATTGGCATTTTTTTTCAACTTCTCTGCCCTAGTTAAGGGTACAACCAAGCTAGTCTGAAAATAATTAGAGATGCAGCTGCTGTGTGACAACACATTCTTCTGCACACAAATTGTTCATGACAAGCTTCTGTCTTGACGTTAAAACACAACGATTGTATAAGAAAAAATGTCACCCAGTAAAGCTAGCTTGTGACAAGCATTTACTTTTTCCCATAAACATATTCACTTTAATGTCCTTTCAGTACAATGTAGATTTTGAGCAGCCATCATTGTCAAAGGGATAATAGAAATCAATTTCCTACAACACCATTTCCAAATAGACCTATTCATTGTATTTTTGGCTTACTTTTCAAATGCACTTGAGTCATAATATTGCAATGTTTATCTGTTGGAATTCGTCACAACACAAATTGCAGCATTGAGGAAGTGTCTAGTTCTTTGAGCCTGTTCGGAGCTCTAACACAAGGCTGTTTGCTTTGCACCACAGTTATCTTCAGATAATCTTCTTCAATTGGAGAATTGCTTGCAAGTGGACCCTGGTGTGGTTCACTACAGTTCAAATTCAGACACATTATTTAGCACATTTAAACTCCCACACAAACACACACTGTATCACACATGCACAGTTTTTACTAAACATTAACATGTTCTTGATACATAGAGTACATATCTTAAGTCCAATATTTGATGATAACATATAGAACAGTTTATGCTTAGTATTTTCATTTTGACTGTAATCAGCCAGTCAATACTGACAAACCAGGAGCAGTTTTTGTTCTGAGTCTTTGTTAGCATCTGAGAGGAGAAAATATATTTTGACTTGATGGACAGCTTTTATTTTGACACACTGTAAGTAACACACACAGCTTTACATCCTCCCCACACATCTCTCTCTCACACACACACACATACACACACACACACACGCCCTGACACACAAAGAGCATCGCATGGTGTTTTTGTTGGAATTTTGACAAACAACAACAGTGACCTTTAAGGGAAGCTAGGCAGCATGGCTGTGATCACAGGGAATGGAAACGAAGCCAGAGTGAAATGTCAACCGTCCCTGTGGTCTTAGCACTGACGCAAAACTGCAAGAAGAGGGGGGCAGTGTGTTTGCTAGTGTGTGCGTGGGACTGTGGGTTAAGATATGTGCTCGGTATGTGTGTTTGTAATGTTTGAGTCTTTTGGCATGTCAAAAAGCACAACTGTGTGTGCATGTGTGTGCTAAAGCAGGGCAGAAACGGAGCGGACACTAGGTGAGGCCCATAGCAGAGTTTTAGTAAGAAACAAAAAGGAAATCACTGTACTTGATGCATCATTGCATTATAATGTCTCTGAATGACAAAATGGTATATGACAGCTAAATAAAGAGCTATAACAGCCACATATTGGATGTGTGAAATGCTAAAAAATGTGCAATAAGCTTTGATGAGCTGGAACATGTATTGATCAACAAAATAAAAGCAGGTTTGTAATATCAAATCGTTTGATTTGAATGTCGGGAATGAGAAAACTTCTGTATTTATTAGGGGTTTGTTTCACCCTGTCTAAAATGTTTCTGGTCTGTTAAAGTGAATCATTGCACCCATACTGCTTAAAAATACATAATTGAAATAAAATGAATACATTTTTATTAAAAATCATAACTAAATATACATTTTTTTTATGAATGTCTATTATATCATTACTTTTTTCTTTGTGGGTTTTCAATTGAATTTTGTAAAAAAAAAAAAAAAAAAAAGTAGACCTACACTCATTTCCCATCATCTCTTGGTTTACGCTTTCTCCCGCTAGCTCTCAGCCCCTCACAACCCCGGGCTAATGGTGATCAATATTGGAGTTATTTAGAAGAGAACCACAAAGATTTACATGGATCTATTCATCTACAAGCGGATGCCGGGGAAAGGAGCGGAGCAGGTAGCTTGTGACCTGCTGATTGTAGTTTGTACGTAACAACTACAAGCTTTGTCAAACAGCTTTTTTTGTCTGCTCCTGATTCTCTGTGATTTGAATAAAGAAATACTGGGAAACACATCTTAATTTTCTTTGTATTTGTCTTTCATCATGGGAAAAATCCAACAAGAACATGTTAAGAACATTGAAAACTCCCTTTTCATTGCAGTGGGTCATGAAAACTTGAGTCAAAAATGTAAATGACCTTCTCTGCTGTTTCTTTTTTGGGCGGATTGTTGCAGATCATTCTCTGAATTGGGATTAAAAAAAAAAAAACTGGACTTAATATCGGTTTGTTTCATGCGCTCTGGTGTTTGTTCTTTGTGGAATCTCAGGATACTGTTTGTTTGTTTGTTGCTGTTTGTGTCTGGGGTGCTTCAAAAAACACAGGCGGATGTCTTCACAGTTGTCTGGGTTATTGACCACCTGACAGATGAATCGCAGTACGTGAAGCTGATGGGTTCTGTGTCTGAAAAGGTGTTGAGCAGCACAGGAGTACCTCAGGGGACTGTAATGTCATCATTTGTCTTTACTCTACACCTCGGATTTTCATTACAACTCGTAGTTCTGTCACATACACAAACACCAGGGTGACTCTGCAGTCGCGTGCAGTATTAGACCTCTGTTGCGAGCCATTAGAACTATGCACTTTACTCAAACACAATAAAAGCGGTCTTAGAAGTAGGAAAAAGTATCAATCAATCAGAAGTTAAAGGGCCTATTCCATGAAAAATCAACTTTTTGGGCTTTTAAGTGTATTATAATGTTCACTCCTCACTTTAAACAACCCCAAAGGTATTTTGATATGTTCACACATTTCTGAGTTTTCCTCTAAAAACCTCTGCTATGAGCAACAGCCCCTCCCAACCCACAAAAATGAGCGGGTCCTCACATTGTGACGTAGACAAGTGAGTACACCCACTTCTCCGCAAAGCTATTGTGGTGATCACATAACATACTTTCATTCTGGGTCTAACAGGAATTCGTTACTGTTGGACCCCAGTTTCTAACAGTGGCTGGGCTCCTGAACCCTCCTGACGATGCACACGCCAGCTATCTGTGCTGTTTGGGTTGTGTAGCGATGGCCACGCTAAGCGAGAAAAACTTTGAGCGGGGGCACACACCAAAGAACAACCCGGTGAGGAATCTGCATGAATGGGGCAAGCAGATGGGCGATACTGGAAATAAATTTTAAAAAATGAAATTTGCGCTTGTTTCTAGGAAATTGATCTGCATGAAAGTGAAGAGGAGTGTTGATACGGAGATTGATGATGAAAGAGAAAGGAAATGCTCAGCCAGTGCTAATCAGAACATAATAACAGTGGCAGTCTTTGATATTGGTGACATGGGCGGTCACCCAGGGCGGCATTTTCCAAGGGGTGGCACGGACGAGGGAAAAAAAACATTCAGTATTTTGTTTCTTTAATATGAATAGCGGAGTGCGCCTGTTTTCATTATCTGAAGGTGTAAATTTAAATGTCAAACCCCGCCCTCTGCTGTATAATACTCAAACTGGCGCCCTCATCTTATTGCAGTACACTGTGGAATATAACAAATCAAAATATGCGTGGGGGGCGCAATTTACTGGTGGCTGGGTGAATCACAAACAAATGGGAGTATTTTTCAGTCTAGCACTCATCTCAAGCTACTTTCAAATGAAACCACTTTAATTCATCACACCAAATTACGGATGACAAAAGCAGTATGGTGTCAGAGGATGCTAACTTGTTAATTTTCATGAAAAATGCAAAACCGTACGGCGCCTAATTTAGAAAAAATTGAAAAAAAAACAAGAGACATGTGAAAAGAACAAATGTATGATATTGAACATTGTTGATGTCATTATTTAACCATAAAACAACTTTATTAAACATGCACAGTAATATTTGAGGAGCTAGGCTATTGTTAGCTCATACTTTTATCGTATAGTTAAGGCAAACTCAAATTTGCGCATTAAATGCAGCTAATTAAATAAAATTTTATATTCACTCACATCCCATCAGGTATATCATAATTGGGGGGTCCAAAGTTTTTTTTTTAAAAGGCCCATATCAACTTTGTGAGCTTTTAAGCATATTATAATGTTAATTCCCCATGAAAAACAACCCCAAAGCCTGTATTTTGCTCCATTCACACATCTCTGAGCATTCCTCTAAAACCCTGCTCTCTTAGCACCAGCCCCTCCCAATCCATAAAAACAACTGAGTCCTCACATTGTGAGAACAGCCCCTTCCAGGAACAATCTGCGCCAATGAGTTATATATTGCTAGAGCTTGCACGCAGGCCTTTTACCATTGTCTAAGATACGTAAAGAGTGAAGCCATATTGGAATGGTATAAAAACAATGAGATGACTTAGCAGACACTGTAAAATGACCAGAAAAAGTTTTATTTTTGGTCTGATTTCAAAAGAAAAAACTATGATCATCAGAAAAATGAGACTCGGGTCGTGGAACAAATCAATGACATTTCAAAAGTTTCTTTAGATAAATACGTCACTAAACTGACATTGCCACAGACCGCTTGTGGCTGTTTCATAAGCTATGGGCCGGTCTGCCCAGAGCGGTGCAATGGGAAGCAATTTGGATTCAGACTTTTTATTTCTTTTCACATTGAATGTAATAACCAGACATTTTATTTCTAAAAAAAATAAACACACTGTAAATAACAAAAGAGCTCATCTCAAATGTACACATCTCATAAACATCCTGTAAAAATGTCAGAATTATGTATTTATCATAGTACTTTAAATAAACATAAAAACAATGCAATAAATGACATTACAGACACCAGTTGATGTGTGAGGATGGTGGTAAGTTAATAAGATTTTATTTTTGCGGTCTATCTTTTTTTTAAATTTACACTGACAACAGAATGTAGAAAGTAATTTGTGGGGAAAGTTAGCGGTGAAGCAAAAATGCTTTTATAATGGCAGACAGCAGAGAACCTGAAGTTTGGCGGAGCAGTGGGAGGCATGACATGTGTGGATCCGTCACAGCTTGAAGTCTCAGGCTTGCCTCATACAGCAGCGTGGATTCACATTCACGCAGAAATTCGCATGCATAGCAATTGCATTCCCTGTTTCCCCCGAGGGAGACAATCATTTAATCAAAGAAAATGAGATCACAGCCTTTGCTTGTGTGTGTGGGTCCTATAGACTGGTAATCTGATTGCAATGTACTTTATCATACTCTACTGTTTCATGTTGCATTGTAGTGTTATGTATAGCATTATTGCAATGTCATATCATGTTACTGTATTGCATTGCATGTAATTTCATTATGTATATTCTATGGTTTTCACAGTTTTCAGCAGCATTGCAGCATTGGCAGCACGCCGGTGTTGTAATTTGCAGTTATTTAGAGAAACTAAAGAAAATCAATGCACACATGTGACATGAGATATGATTTGGTCAGGTTCATTGGCCTGCATATTTTGAGCTCAGGGAGCGATCTGGCTGCCGCCGCCCTGTGGTTGCCCAGCTGTCTCTCTATTTCATAATGCATGACTGCCGCCATCTTCATTCAGGAGCACTTCAACGATTTAAAAAAAAAAACGAGCAGGTGCATGAAATCTCAAAGATTCTGCCAACGCCTCTCCATCGCGCAGTGGCAGTCATATGTGTGACCGTAGTGTAAGTCAATTTCTTGTCAAATCCAGGCTAAACAATACTCCTCCCCTTAATCCCCTCTTTGCTTGCTTTTCTGTTTTCTTTGCTGCTTCTTTCCCCCCAAAAGTTTCTGCGCTCACACATCTCTTTAAGCACTTTAGCTCTCTTTTTGTTTCTGCTTTGCTAACACAATTTTCCATTGCTTAAAATACAAATTATGCCCTCTGCACTGTTACAACCTCCTTCTCCACTCATGCTAAAACTTTGCCTGCACAGAATGCAACTTAATCTACAAAATTAAGCGCATGTAGCTGCAATAAATCACGCTAAACTTTTTTCTGAGGCGAGCCTAAAAGCAAATAAAGTTTGATTTGCTTACACTGTACTTCCCATCTTTGTTTTAGCTGCATGAATATTTTATATCATTTTTGTTTATTGTGCTCGTGAGCATTAGCCACAGTCATTTCTTGGCGATGAAATCTTTTGAAAACCATGTACAGTAAACAGCAGAAGTGGGTTTTTCTTTCTTTTTTTTTTTTCGGTGGCCTGAAAAGCAACAGAGCACCATGTAGAAATATGGTAATGATAGACAAGAAATGTGTGCATCTGTCTAGTTTGGTAAGAATTTGTTGAGTGAATGTGTGTACAGTGAACTCTGTGTAACCTCACTTTTGATTCACTAAATGTTGCCAAGGGGATGCAGTGAATTCATGCTTATGTGTCTGTGTGCAAACACTTCTCCAAATTTGTGCACGGCAGAGTGCAAGGTTAACCAATGGCCAAGGGAAACGTAATATGACATCCCGCCACACATCTTTTCATAGTGTACGGACACACAAAAGCGCCTGTTTGTCTAATATTTGCTGAACTGTGAGCAGGACCCTGGAGGCTGTCTGTTGGGCTCACTGGGCACGAATTGAAGAGATGTGATTAACCAGTTCAGAAGGAGGTGAGGGAAGAAAGTGTAGGAAAGCACCAGGGAGCACATCCATCTGGAGTGCCACCCAAAAAGCATTCTGTTACTCCAGTTTCTTTGTAATAGAAGCAGATCAAACAAATGACTGTGATTGTATAGGAAGATTTTAGTTTTTGCTAATATTCTGACAACAGGTTTTCAAAATTGAGACACCTTGTTCCATATTTATTGATGTTTTCTATCAATAGTCTTTGTTAATAATTACAGTGGGGGAACAATTAATCGACTTAATTGATGAGTCAATATGTTCCGACGATCCAACCAGATCTATCTGTCTGAAGCAAGTTCTTAATGGAATTGATCTATTCCATTATAAAATGGTTTCAAATTGAAATTAATCAATTTTAATCAATATTGAAAAATAGCACTTAGACTGAGGCACAGTAGGTTTATTTTACTATAACCTAAAAACAACAGGAACGCTTCCTTAACAGTACGATACTCACTGGGTATTTATACAGTACTTACATATATTTACGTGGAACTTAGATTGTTTCTATGTGCTTCTTACGTAGTACCTACCAAGTTGTTAGGAGGTACTTCTTTGGTAAGTTAATATGTTTCTCTTGATGGTTGGTATTTCTCTGCTACTTTTGTGGTTCCTTATTAGGTGTTTCATGATACTTACAATATGTAAGAATAGAGGAGGTACACAGAATGTACCTTTGGAGTACCTTAAATTCCTGTGGTAAGTTTATGTGTATTTCATGGTACTTACCATGTGTAAGAACAGAGTAGGAGAAGAGAAGAGAAAGAAGAGAGTAGGTACCATATGTGCCACGTAAATACCTAGGTAATACCATAAAAACACTCAGTGGGTATTTGTAGGTACAATGCAAGCATCTCACAGGTAGGTATCATGTAGGTTCCATATAAAGTACCATTTTGTAAAAGAAACCATTACCAAAACAACCAAGTGCCATCACAGCAAACAAAACACATGTACTGACAGCAAAAAATGATCAACCGTCATTACAGTCCAATGTGTGGAAGACTTTGAACTTTGCAAAGACATGACCCTACAGTGTGATAAAGTATATTGATCGAATGATGTTCCGCTTTGATGTGGAAAGAAAACAGTGGGCTGAACTTTATGAAACTAAAGTGAGAATGGATTTGCCATTCATTATTTTTTTAATTGCTTGTTTGTACACATACTTAACGTACACTTGTCTATCTTGCAAGAAATATAAGAAATCTGGAAAACTGCAACTGTATGTCATGGTAACAATGAGGTCATCAGGTCACCTAGTAATTCCAGGGTAGATTGGCTTTTTTAATTCAGAGCCTTCGTCTGCTATTGCGAGAACTCATTATTTTTTTAAACAGGAACTATGAGGGTAAATGAGGATACAATCGGTGGCCAATGAGAGAACATAAAAAAAAAAGGCTGAATGACTTGGCTCCAATTCCAAGTGGAAGGATTCCCTTTCAATTTACAGCCAGTTTTTATTGGATGACTTGGCAAAATTGTCTATTAAAATGCTGTTTGGTCCACAGAAAATTGGTGCATCAGTGTATGGGATTTGTCCCATGAAATTATTTAGAAGACACAAACACATCAAGAAAGATAATATTTCACTTCCTTTCTCAGACTCTTACCCTCAGCTTTGCTTCGTACTGTTGAAGTCGTATGACGATGAAATGAAATTATAGAGGAATATGTTAAACTTAATCAGCTATAGTGTAAATAATTTATTACACAGCGTGTGGTCATTACTCTTCAGCTGCCTTTTTACTGCAAACGCACATCCAGAGCTGAAAAAAAAACGAGTTAATTAAGCAATCATGAAATGGATCATTGTTCTGCACTCATTTGGTCTCTTTTGAATGACAAAGAGATTTGAAAATGTATTCAGTAAACTGAAAGCTTTAAAGAAAATGTAGGCTTGGTTATACTCTCTTTGTATTTCATTAATTATTAGACATCAGGTCTTACATCGAGCTTATAGGTGGACAATTAAAACAAGATGTTTCAATTTAAAACTTTGGAAGCTGCTTTTCACTTCAAAAACTTACCTTTTCATTAAATACTAATAAATGTACATTTATTTTTTATTTTGAAGAAAAGTAACAGCTTCCAAAGTCCCACTCCAATCATCTTTTGATCTATTTTAAAAGCATTTTCAGTCATTTTTTTATTGTGAGCATGTCATTTTTTTTGGATATAGTTTCTGCAGAGGGGTAATATTTCATTAGAAATTTACCTATAAGCGGGCAGGACCATTGGTGCAGTACAAGCCTTCTCACCTTACAGTCCCTCAAACCCCCAATATAACAATAATTCTGCAAAATAAAAAAGAAAAATGCCTATGCCAGGTGCCAGCTTGGACGAGCAAAACAAAGATGTGCATGAATCTAGTTGTCTATAAGTCAATGCATCGGCATTGAGAGGGGCAGGGAGCTCGTGGCCTGCTGATAGTTGGTACTTTGTCACAACTACAATCTTTTTCCTACACCGTTTTTTGTGTCTTCTTCTGATTCACAATGATTTAAATAAAGAAATACTCAGAAAAGGCAGTTTTCATTTTCTATCATGAGGAAAATGACACATGAACATGTTCAAAACATCAAAAAGTGATTTTCATTGCAGAAGAACTTTAAAGACATGATTTTTATTAACTTTGGTTATATATGTTACTCCCTCAAAAAAAAAAAAAAAAAAAGTGGACAAAAATGTTGGCTGCTTTCAGGTGAACAATGAAAAATGGTGACAAAAAAGTGATCCTCAGTATGTTAACAACCCCGTTTGAGGTTAACATAGACAATAGGCAATTTATTCTTCACTAAACTTTTGAGTAAGCGTGATAAATGGGTATAATTTATTGTGTTTACATTTTAACAACGAAGAGTGTCAAAGAATGGTGGGTAATGAGTCATGAATTTAAGTAAGCATCATTCTTCTTGTTTTACTATTTTATAGTTCTTGAAAAGAAACCCTGCATTTAGATTTTTTAAAAAATGAGTGATTAGACATTGTTCTTTTTTTTGTTTTTTTTTTTTTTGTTTGCACGGGTCTAGTTTTCCACTATTGCTTATAGCTCACACACTGGCTGAGTCTCCACAGTTGTAATTTTCTTGCTTTATTGAAAATGTTGACAAAAGTGTTTCCCCACCTGCCCTTTGATTGCTCCTCAGCTATACTTCACTCAGTGGCCCTGTGATTTGTTTACTCGTGTGATTCACAGAAAAGAAGAAATTGTTGGGGAGGTACTCTTACTCCACTTCCACAGGGCCACTCTGCTAAAGGCTTTTTGACAGCAGCCTTAAAAGAAGTCTCTTGGCTGTGCTCACATTGTTGGCACATGAAGGAGCAACAAACCCGAAATTCAGTCTCAAAGCAAAGAAATATTAGGTTGTGTTTAGAATTCTAATAACAGTGGAAGGTTAAACGCTTTTATTTTTAAATGTAGTTTTGTTAAAGAATATTCAGCAGTGATATTTTTTTTTCTGATTTCTCCTTAGAGACTGTTAGAGTATTTTAAACTGAATTTGAATGGAAGTTAACTGAATGTGAAACATTATTCAAGTCTTCAAAGTTTTCTTGGCAGCAATCCTGATTATCTATTTTAAAAGCGTTCCCAGTGGTCTTCTAATTTATGATTATGTCATTTTTAGCCAATTATTTTTTAAAGTGTTGTTTTCTTGGACATAGTTTCTGCAGAGTGCCAGGAGTTCATTAGAAATTTGCCAATGCGTTGTGGAGCACCCCACGCTGTTCCCGTTGTTGAGAACACACGCCCTTACAGCCCCTCTTACCCCCGACCTAACATTACTGGTGCAACAAAACTGGCGAGCAACAAAGGAACTATCCAGCCCCACAGTTTTGAGCCACAGACCAGCTCAGATAAGGAAAATGTACACGGATCTAATTGCCTACAAGTGGATGAATCAGAATGGGGTGGAGTAACCCGC
This sequence comes from Oryzias celebensis, assembly GCA_014656515.1. Taxonomy (NCBI): domain Eukaryota; kingdom Metazoa; phylum Chordata; class Actinopteri; order Beloniformes; family Adrianichthyidae; genus Oryzias; species Oryzias celebensis. The sequence goes on from BNCR01000005.1 coordinate 14,039,245, forward strand.
CAAGTATATTTTCTAAGTAGCAAATACAATCTTTTCCAAAATGTATCTGCTTCTCATAAAGAAAAAAAAACATACAAATAATGATATAAAGAAATCAGTGAAGCCCCAATTCAATGATTTGGTATATCAGCAGAAAACAATATATGATGCCAGTAAAGCTGGAGGCTTTAATATTTTCTCATTATGAGCATGACGAGCATAATTATCCCATTTCATATCCATAGGGGAAAAAAAGTGATCCAGAGGTCAAAAGGTCCCTTGAAAAAGATAAGATCTGCCCTTAGAAAGCTAAAAAATGTAGAAATGTTTTGAAATCCCTTTTTATCAGATGGGTGATGCTGATATGGATTCATATAATTTTACCTGAGTTGGACTCTTAGTAAATGGTATCATAGCAGTGAGATTTAACTCACAGCAGGTCACAGCAGGACACAGAGATTTAATTTCTCATGATAAGAGGGCAGATATTGGTTAGGAGGTGACTGAAAGAATATGTTGGAAATATCTGCACACAGAACATTTTCCAGCAGCTGAGATAAATGCTGAGATTACCAGCACTTTATAAGTTGAGAGTTGTACATTTTTCAAAAGTACAAAATGTTTTCTTATAGCAGCGATGACATAATTCAATCATGGTGATGGTTAATTATTAAAGTTTTTGATTTTCCATTTTTTCTGCAAATGTTACTATAAAAAAAAAGTTTAAAGGTTTTGTCTTTTGGACAACAGGACGTGATACTATCATATGATTTCCTTGATAACGCTCCACCACATCACGCCAGAACTGTTACAGTTCAACTTCGGGAAGTCAGTGTCTCGTTTGGTATGACCAGCAATGTCCCCTGACCCGAACCCCTCAGACCACGTCTGCGACCAGCTGAAGCAGACACTGGATGATCGGACCCCACCCCAAAGTGACCTGCAGAACTGCTGGAAGCACTTGTGGAAGATTGGAACGCATTGCTGTAGTACAACATCATGAGGCTATTGAGGAGAATGAGACGTCGCTGTCAAGCTGTTATTGCGGCAAATGTTGAAAATAACCGCTATTGGCATGGTCCGTTTTTATTATCTTTATGACTATCTTGATGTTGTGGGTGATAAATATCAAACAAATAAAAATTGCGGAGTTTTTTTCATTCAATATCAGTAATATTAAATATAACCTTTGAGTATTTCATTAAAATTCAGACCAAATAAGGAACTCTTTTGTCAATAACAAAATCTCTATTTTATTGTGAGGAGTGTAACATTAAAGCAACATGCCGGTATGATTAAGGCTATACAATTTCTTAAATCCGTGACAGGATTGTCAATACTATGGCTTTTTAAAGCAGAGTTGTAGCTTTTATACATTAACATAAAGTATAGACATATTATTTCTTATAAATAAATCTTTTTTCAATCAAGAATCAGAAAATGCTTGACTATTTGATTCTGTAACTGCTAGACATCAAATACACCACAGATAGCTGCATTTGCAGCTTACAAGTCCTTTGCTGATTTTTGTTTACTGTTGATTTGCTCAAAAGGATGGTACAGATGAACACATCAAGGTGTAAAGCAAATATCACATGATGGGAGGTGTGTAAATACCACATTCTGTCTACTTTCCAGACACGCACACACTCACACACACACACTCCTCCACACAAACGAGCACAGCATGCTGGCAGGATGAAAGCAGTAACTGGAATCTGAGATAAGCAAATGCCTTTGAGCAGTGTCCCTCACATCCACTTCTATGCATTATTGATCGTGACTTCGCATAGTATTAGGACTTTACCGGAGCAAGCAGATGCCCGATGATGAGGATCACCCGATGAGCCATCAGAGGTGTTTCATTAGTATGACACTAGCTGATTAAACAATTACAGAGGTAGCTATTAGGAAAAGTTGGGCTTTTTTATATTGAAATCTCATACATTTTCTGTGGCATCATCGCTTAAATGTCCTTTTTTTGTGTAAACAGAGAGCTTAAACGTACATACTTTGCCAGCAAAATGAAAATAAGAAAACTGTGCCAATTTAATTAACATTAGAAACAGAAATGAGGGAAAAATAGCCAAAAAGCTAATTTGAACAATAACTAAGATAGAAAAAAATGGAACAAAGGACTCAGACGAATTCAGGAGGTAAAACAACACAAGACTCTAACTAAAAATATCCAGCTCACATAAAAAGCAGTGAGAAACTTCAGAGATAACCATGTGACAATATAGGACTGGATTGATGAAAACAAGCTGCAGGTGTGCTAATTGTAGGCTAAGTGTAAATGGGAAAAACACACAGGAAGAAGAACTTAACAAAACTGGAAGTAACAGAAAATAAAAGTGCAAAAACTCTAACAAAAAAGACACAAGCCAATGTGTCAGATAATAAACAGAATGAAGACAAACAGATGCTGATTTTAAGTAAGGGAAACATTCCTTGCTCAAAGACAAGACTATAGGATTAAAAGTAGAGAGATACCACTGGTCATTTGATCCGGATTTTACGGAAAGTTGCTGTCTCTATCAAACCACATAGCTTTAACCTCTATGGTCTTTCTGTTTAAACTCAGGGCTTAAAACTCCTTCAAACACAACATGCCTGAGTCTTGAGCTTGTAGCATCTGCACCAAGGAATTGTTTGGAATACTTGGACAGACATAGGAGAGCATATATTAAATGTGGTAAATGTATCATGATGTATTTGTAAGGATAATGTTAAGTTACACGCACTTATGACACACGGGTGATGCTGTTGTTCGGTGTCCTTACACATTACGCAGTTGTTAGTAAGATCCGAGTACGGGTTCCTTATTGCTGCACGCAAGGGAGATGCACGTGATACGCAAGTGCCTGTAGAATGCGCAAACAAATTTTACTCTACTTGTCTAATTTCCTCATTTCTTATAGTAGACACTGGGCATGTGATCCGTATTCAAGAACATGCTCCATGCGGGTTCTTGACTGTGCTTTGAGCATATGATGTTCACATTGGAGTGTCGCTACCTGATACTAGTACATGAAAACAAAACAGTGCAAATCTCGTGAATCTTACTCTAGGCTTTTTCTGTCACAATTCTATTTCGATAAATGAAGGACTTGGGGTCATGTAATTCCAGTCACGCACAAACCGCCATTATTCATTTTTCCTTCATAATCAATTTTCGAATGATTGGTACTTTTAGGAATTTAAAAGGCCTTTCATACGTCTCTATTAAATCTGGGTTGCTGATTGATCATAGTTCAACTGGCTCAACATTTAATGCGCCTTCAATGGACTCATGTTTTGTAAGTAAAGCCTGAAACAGACTTTAAAACTTGGGGAGCGATGAGTGAAACGTATATTAACGGGCGTTACAATTTTTCATTGAAAGTGGTCACTTGAACACACGTTGATGAGGCCGGTGTGAACATACCATTATACTTTCTCTGGTTGCTTCCTCACTGTTGACTCTAGCAGCCCCATAAAGGGATTCAGCGGGTTAAGAAAACGGATGGATGGACGGACGGACGGATGGACGGACGGGCGGACGGACGGGCGGATGGATGGACGGATGGATAGATGCCAGTAATCAAACCAGGAACTGACCAGTTACTAGACTGCTCATCTACCACCTGAACTTTAACTGTATATCCAGGAATACAGTATCTGTTTGAAGGCCACAGAAAGGCAATTGCATACTTGCAGGGTTAAAATACAGTCTAATGAAAAAGTTGGACTGATAACTTTTTGTGCTTCATCTCCTCAGGCTTTCGAAAACACAAAGCAACATGGCAGCATCGGTCCTCCCCTTCCTAATCCCTGCTCATAGCTAGCATTAATAATGGTTCAGCACTGGGGCCAGCCTTTAATTAGTGCTCCAGTCTTTCAAAGTAAACTGATTTATTTTTCAAAAGCAATTGCTAAACAACCTTAAAAAAACCAAAGGCTAATTTAATAATAGATGCAGGCAGCAAATATCTGGACAAATGTGACATATTTTGATTCATATTGTTCTCTAAATGTCGCTTTGAAGGCTGAACATCTGTCACTAAAGAAGATCTTTTTTAATAAAATTTGTTTTCAAAGAATTCTATGGATTTTTTGGTGTTACCTTTAACAAACATGTACAGCCAGTGTAAACAGGGCTGTACTAGCAAAAATGCATGGCTCTAAAATTCCCTGGAGTGTTCTGCTCCTTTAAATTCAAACAGCTAATAAATAAATGAATCTTTAAAAATATATATAAATATCTTGTTTTCTCTTTTTCTCCTTTCTTTCTGTTTGTTATCTGACCTGTCCTTTTGCCTTTTAATTACAAAGTTTGAACTGTAGTTAATTATGCTCAGTTCTCTCCCTGGTCCTTGCTCAAGCACAGCATTACGGTCACTGTAAACACACACACACTCACACTCACACACACACATGCACACTCCCTCTCTTTGTCTTAGATGGCAGGTTAGGAGTATTTCATTGCAGTGTTCTCCCAGTAATAGGAAGGCTGACTTTGCTTGTTCTCGTTAGCTTTGTTAAATAGCTCTGGCTATCCTTTAATTAGTGTGAAAAGATCAATGGTGTGCAAAGGACTGAGAAGGTTAACTCTTTACTCGCAGTTGAGGCTCAGTATTTTGGGAAAAGCAGTCATTGTATCTTTTATTATCAGTCTGGTGCCCTTTTTAAAAACTCACCCCCATGAAAATTGTATTTCAGGTGTATTAACATGTTCTTGTAGCATTTTTTCTCATAGAGGACTTATGCAAAATAATATAATATTAAAATTGTGTTTCTAAGTATTTCTTTATTCAAATTGAGTTGGATCAGGAGCAGAGGAAAGTGGTGGTTTGAAAAAACTTTTAGCAAACGGCTGCAATATATCAAAGAGTGATATAGAGTATATAGAAAATTCAGATAGACACTGCATTGCTTGAGTATTTCTCAGTTGTATTTATTTGAGTATTTCTTCATTCAAATTATTGTGAATAGGGAGCAGACGAAAAAATGCAGTTGGAAAGAGCTTGTAGTTGTGATGTACAAATCAGTGGGTCCCTGCTATACTGCATTCCGATGCATTCATTTGCAGACAGATAGATCCATGTTTGTCTTCTTTTTCCTCATCTGAGCTGGCATCTGGCTCAAAACTGTACCATTTTTGCTTAATCGTAATATTAGCTTGGGGGTGTGAGGGCCTGTAAGCCAGTGGGAGACCATGTAAACAGATGGATGATGGGAAGTAGGACAGGCTTACTCATAATTAAAAGACTTCTGGGAACACTATTAGATTAGATCAAAAAATGATTGAATTGGTACTTTAAGATCATTTGAATATTTTGTGTATCCCCCAAATTGAAAAAAAAGTGTATACTTATTTATATTTAGATAAATATTTAGATTTTTAAAAATATTTTAAGGGATTTCTAACATGCAATATTAATTGATACATTTTCCCATGAAAGCATTAAACAGCAGAATTGTGGTAGAGTTAAAAATCTCTCTGTTCTGGCTATAAAGGACTATTTTTTAAATTATTATTTTTTATTGTTAATTGTTTTATTGAATGACAGAGTATAACTGACAGACATTTGATTGCCTGAGTAGCGTTTTTTTTCCCTTTTTTTTCTTTTAGAATTTGGCATAACTACTGTATGTCAATCTGATACAGACATCTGTATTTTTTAAGTGCTTTGAGATGACCTCCCGCTTCCAAACGAAACGTTAATTAAGAAACAGACAGTGGTAGTTAAAAACTTGGCTTTGGTCTATTCAATAAGTTAACCATTCAGAAGCAGAATGCAGGAAGGACATTATTCATAAGTACTTGTGCTCATGATAGGGAAAGAAGAGAGAATAAAACTGAATCAATGAAAAATAAATATGAGATTTTACACTAGCGCTGATATTCCTGCTGGTGGAAAGGCATATGCAAATGCAATTTGGCCTTAAATATTATAGTACAGCATGATAATTAGCATAAAATGGCATATGAAACCATATTTTATTTTTCAGACTTTTCACTTTCTGCTTATTGATACTCATTTCTGGTCTTAAAACGTCCTGTAACTCAGCACCATCTGTTTTTATCTGCACTGGATAATTCTCCTCTATTTCCACTCCATCCAGCTTGTTGCTATGTATCTCTACCAGCCAGAGTAATCCACTCCTCTCTTTGTGCCTCATGTCTGTTCCACTCTGCGGTGCCCAGGATTATCGCCCCAGAGCCCCCACAGTCTTGCCTCAGCTACAGAGGAAGCCACTGCTCTGGTTAGACCAGTTTGCTGAAAGTAGATTTTTTTTTTTCTGTGTTAATTTTTGTTACTTTTTCTTCCCCAAAAACCCACTTCAATGAAAACAATGTGTGTGTGCATTTTTCTCATAATGGAGGACATATATAAAGAAAGTAAGCTTAAAATTGCATTTCTGAGTGTTTATTCATTGAAATTGTGGTGAATTAGGAGCAGACAAAAAATACTGTTGAAAAAAATCTTAGCTCCGCTCCATTCCGATTCCGTGTGAGTGCCGTCCATTTCATTACGTCATCCTAGAGCCTAGACATGTATATAAAGGGTGAGGAGAAAAGACAAATATATAAAGGTGAGGAGCATACATATTTTTATATATATATATATATATATATATATATATATATGTATATGTATATATGTATATATATAAAAGTTAGGCTGAAAGAGATATTTATAAAGGTGAGGAGCAAAGAGGAGCAAAGAGATATATATAAAGGTGAGAAGCGGCAGGTACCCCGCACTGTGGCAGAAGAAACCCACTGCTGCGTCTGTAACCAGTGGGAGGTGTTTTATTGCAGTGAGAAGACACCGTGAATTTGAAAAAGTAAATTCTGACATCCCCTGCTTCTGTTATTTTTTATTTTTAACAAAATGTTAGTTTTTTTTTTCTAGATGCAATGTCTCATAATGCATTTTTGTTTAAATGTGCATCCTGAGGACTTTTTTTCTATAGAAAGATTGGTTATTGTATTATTATAACTAAAAGAACAACAGAAATGCTTTCAGAATAGATCAAAAGGTGATTGTAGTGGGATTTTCTCGTTCTGACTGAACAACTTCTTTCTCGGTTCTTTTTCCCAGACAGACAACAATGCCAGAATCTTCTAGAAAAACAATCCTAAAGTTCTACAAAGAATGAGGTAACCTTTACTAATGGTGCAGTCCAAATTTACCATCTTCTGTCCAAATTTCTAAAGTGAAGAATGCAGAGGAGATATGGCTGCTCTTATAGTCCTGGCTCGCGTGCTGCAGTGGATTCTCAGTCCATTTTGGGTTATATCTTAGTTTCTAATCCATATATTCCACTTGCTGCCTTATTCAGTCCCCCTCTCCCCAAGACACTTTCCCATCCAATTTTCTCCCTCCTCCCTTTCCTTTTTGCTGTTCAGTTTAGATTCAGGGATGGAAAGCTTCATAAACAATTTTCTCCCTTTGCTGTTGAGACACTTTTACCGAGGCACTGTGTGAACGCCATGCCAATTTCCTGAATCCATACTTCACAGCCAAACACCCCCCCAACACACGCTCTTTTTTTTCTTCCATTCTTCACTCCCTCTGTCCGTCGAAACAATGTCCATGTCAAGACAATTATATCCAGTCTCTGCCACACACACTGACTTTCTGTGTTTACCACCGAAGGGCTGGTGGCAGCAAAGCAATTTCCTCCTGATGCGAATGCTGCATCTCTCCCTCTCTCTCATTCACAGTCTCTCATGGCTCCTCCAGCCCTGCAGACATCTGATCTCATAAGCGATATATCTGCTGTTATAGCCACTGGCATCTTCTTGAATCCGGCCACCAGCTCTGCCAGTGCTGGTTATTTCTGCTGGAAGGTGGCAGAACCGTGACAGGCGCAGCAGCAGAAGCACAAACCAAAGGACACCAGCTACACGCTCTAGGCAAGTGTGCCTTCAGATTATCTCTAAACCTACGGGCTTTACCTGTTCCACTCCTCCACCACTTTCAATCTTTCTCAAAGTGTTGTTTGATCTTGTTTTCACTAACCATATGCATCTGGGCTGTTCAACTACAAGTTTAGTTGGAAAAAAAGATGCATAATGACGAAACATTAACCTTTTCACACCGAATAGGATTCACACATCAGGAACATGTAGTTTCAATGTTGAGTCAATGTACAGATGCGATCAGAGGTCCTGCAGCACAATTCAAGCATCGGCGTGGCGATCTTGCAGTAGCGCCTTTTGGACTTCAATTGGGTGGCGGGCCGAGAGTTAAAAAATGTGAACTTTAGCAAAGAATCAGGGACTCAACTTTAGCATGTGTGTGTTAGTGACACGATCAGCTGGTGGGGTCCAAAACAAACATGGAGGACAATCTGATTGTTCTACTCATGAACTTGGTTATATTGACTTTTATCCATTGAGACAAGAATTAGTGACACATATTTCTTTTTTCTAAAACTTTGGGCTTTTATCTGTTATTTTTGCTCAAATTGATCTCCTGTTCTAGATGATGGTATAAATGATGGTGATTAAATACCCATCATTTTAATTTTCATACATATAGTAAAACAGACATTTTTTTTTTTTAATAGTAAAAATTGTGCTTCAAAATAAGACTTTTAATTGTTCTGATAATCAAAGAATACAATTATTTCAACCAATGGCTGCGGTACATCAGTACAGTGAGTTTTTTTTTTTAAATACATATCTGTCTGGTGAAGAAAAACTCTTCCTCAGTAGTTTACATGTGTTGCATTCGTGCACCAAACATGCTTGGAAATTTCCTCATTGCCTTTAATGCATTGTTTGCAGTGATTGTGCTCTGGGCCACTCAACGCTGTTCCTGGGCTGCATGTGGCCCGTAGGCTGGCATTTGAATGACCCTGGTTTACATGCTTTTTGCCATCTCCTCTCTGGGCTAAGCTACAAAACAAAACAGCCTCAGTCACAACTTTATGACACCGTCCATCATGGCTCTGTGTTGTTTGTTCTCTCTGGGCAGGTTCTGCCTTGTAGCTGCTGTGTGCCTGGAACAGGTGAATAGCTGACATGATTTACCCCGGTAGAGATGAGCAAATATTAAAAAGTAAAGACATTAGGAGCCAGGGCTTCCCTGCAGTGTTTGAAAGTGTTTGATAGACTTGTGCAAAGTCCTCCATGGAGGCCAATCGGAGCTGGGAGGCAGAAAAAATTCACAGAAACAAACACAGCCCGACTGTATATTTAAAATATTTTTTGTTTTTACATTAAACTATATACACACATATATATATATATATATATATATATATATATATATATATATATATATATATATACATACATATGTAAGTGTGTGTGTGTGCGTGTGTTTGTGTGTGTAATAACATGTAATTTAAGTAGTTGGATTATTACAAAAATTTTTGTAGCGTGAAAGAGAAGGTCCAAAAACATGAATTTCACTCATATGTAAGAAGTAAAACTTTTATAATACATTCCTATGCTGTAATTGATTAGGTTGTATTCCAGGTGTTAGTTTTTCTTGAGAATTTTGTGGATCTTCATATTTTTCATATTTTTCCTGGTTAGTTTGTTTTGTGTTGTGCCTCCAAATGACCTGCTAACTGCAGGAATTTTCAATAAAGTGTGTTCCATGAGTCAGTTTACATGAAAAAGTCAGATTGGGGTGTAATCAGATGCATAAGCAGATACAAAAATGAGCACTGGGAATGCTTTTAGAATAGACCAAAAGATGATCGATGTGAAACTTCAATATTCTGACTGAACAAGTTCTGTCTAAGACACTTTCCAATCTCATTTCTCCCATCTCGCTTTCCTATAGAAATAGGATTGTCATAACATTTGAATGAACATTTATTTTTGCATTTGCTGTATATACAGACATGCATTTTTAACTTGTAACCTCCGTGCAACAAAAATCTAGCAAAAAACCTGTGTCTGTTCTTAGTAGACATTGGATTGTCAGTGGTCTCAGTGTTGCCTTTGGTAATGTGTGAGTTTACAGGTCTGTGAAATAAAGCACACATTGTTTTTGTTCTCTTTACCTCACAGAGAGGAAAAACGTGGTTGCCTTGGATCCACAACGCCTCGATTTTTTAGCCTCTGAATTTTGTTTACTCCATGCGCAGATGTAAAACTACAAAATATCTTCGCTGAGTGTTAAGGTAAAAAGAGAAGCTCAGAGTTACAACTGAAAATATGTGCTGAAGGAAGAGAAAGCAAAACACTGCGTATCGAACATGTCAGACAGTGTGTATGACTATAGACATTGTTCAGAAGATTTACAGTCCCGCAAGATAAGATACTGATAAGATGTATTTTTCAAAAGATTTCTCATTTTGTTTGTATACTTTGGCCAGGGGTGCAACTTATATTAAATGTGCGCCTTATAGCCTATGTGATTTTTTTTTTAAATAAGTAGGCTCACGTGTTCATTATTTCCCCCTAACAACCACTAAAAGGGAAGTGTAGCAGTGTGTATCAGTATTTGTCACTGACAACAATGCAGAAAAAGAAAGTCCCATAATGAGCTTGGTGGAATTGTTCCAAAGCCACATGGATGATGGAAGATTTAATGAATTTAGTGATCTGAAGTGATCTATAGAGTTTAGTTGACTGGTTAGCGTGTTCTATATACAATGGTTACATTAATTACTGTCAATGTGTCGCGCTAATGTACTGGATTCCTCCTACGTTTCATGAAGCTGCATATGCATCTGTGTGCAATGATTGTGACACGTGCATTAAGTCTAGCAGTGTTATTTATTTCGTTATTGTAATTTGCATTTTAGGATTAAATGACTGTTTTTGTAACCGTATTTTGTTCAATAAATTTCTCCCAAACTTTTTTTTTTTATTTTTTTATTTTTTAATATGCAATTTTTGGCATCTGGAACTTTCACTTTCACAGTGCAGAAAAGACAGTATTACCCTATCAGTAAAGAAGACAATGAGCATTCAGTGGTATTTTTACACAGGAAATATGAAGTAGAAGTAGCAGAAACAGCTGTAATTTAATCAAAAATTTGTGTTGCATGCAGTTATGACAAATCTCATTCTGCATTATACCTAAACATCAAACTGTCTAAATGTAGTACCTTTGTTAATGAATTTAGAAGAATGCCAAAAAACATATATTTTTTATCATTTCCACTTGAATAACACTAACAGCAGAAATGGCATTGTTCGTAAAAATCATAATAATAATAATGATAGCAATAATCATTTCATTATTATTAGTTTAAAACCAGTTAAACTTTAGTTTAAGACCTGAGCTTTCGCTCCAGCGTTTGCATTTGCTCAACTATGGTAACTCTTCCACGTTCATGTAATCAACATAACTCCAGCCGATTCTGAAGCAGAGAAAAGCAGTCTTGTGCTGATATGCAACCCTTTATGTTAGTTTTGTGTTGTATATCGGTGCAAAAACGATATGAAAAACCGTTTTTTGTCTCTGCGCTAGAATTTGCTGATTTATGCAGAATCATGTGAACGGTGGAAGAGTTTTGGTGTGTCAAACGCTGTGTCATTTAGGAGTCGCTGGTGACATCTCCAGAGTGAAAAGATGTGTGGAAATCTTTTAGAAGAAACTTGCAGACTAATTCTAACTTTACCAGTTTGGTTGGGGAACAAGAGGACATATCAGTTCACACCACAGAGCACAAGTCCATTCAAACTGATAACAACAGGGACAGAATGTAATGCTGTTGTTCAGGGACTGGAGGTTTTGAAAAATGAGTTTTTAAACCCTACACTTCCAGCTCTTCTGTATTATTTTTTGCTTGAAAATGTCCTCCGTGCACTGGCAGTAGTTACTTTTGAATATGTAGTCAATTACATTTTGTCATGATTTACACAAGTGGCCATCTTGGTTTCTATTAACATAAAGTGTAAATGGAGATTGAGAGCAGGAGAGGCCGCAGCAATTCAACAAACCAATCTCCGGCAGTGTATTCATGTTTGTGGCAGATTTGCACGTTGAGGCTTGTGGTTGGCAAATGAGTTTGATCTCAGCTGACAGCTCCTGAGAATTCCTCATGCTTGGGTCTCACGCATTTAACTCTGGGCAATCCCTGGCAGACACAGGAAGTATTTGTGATTCATGCTCTAATCTCTCCCATCACAGATGTCACATAGAAAACAGAATTGGAGTCAAGCATTTATTTGGGCAGCCATGGACGCTGCTTTTTTGGAAGCTCCCACCCAGCTCTGCTTTTATCACATGGAAATGTTTTCAAATGAGATATTCAGCATCCAAGCAAAACAAATTATGCAAATGTCCATCCATGCTCCATTGACTCTCTTCGCAGTTTCCACATTCTTTTTAAACAAGATTCTCAAAAAATCAAAAATATTTATTTTGTGTACTCAAATTGACCTGACAGATGATCAGAACTAAAATGATCCTCCTAAAGAGTAAAGGTTTGTTAGAAATAATTTGCCAGTATAGGTTTAGACTTTGAAAAGGCAGTGCAGGCTAGTCATAAAGTCATGTCAAGTTCTGTCTGTTCTGTCACATCAGATCCAATCATCAAACAGGAATCCTTCAATTTTGACAATCTGACAGCAAAGGACAAAATTCAGGAAACATGCTCTTGCCTTTTCCTTTTGAATACATTTTTATGATGTGCTTTTCAGATATGTATCTTATATTATTTCTGGTTAATTGATGCTCTGCCCATTGACCGTATTTCAGATATGGACTGAGTGACCCCTCCCCCCTGGCGTTCCTAATAGGAAGTGTCCACTGGCTCCATGGCCGCATTACAGGGCGGCCATGGAGCCAGTGGTAGAGCAACCTCTGATTGGAATACTGCAGGTTCAGTTCCGGCCTTTCTGGCCCTAGTGTTGAAGTGTCCTTGGGCAACACACTGAAGCCTACATTGGTGGAAGGTTGGCGCCAGTGTTCAGCATCAGTGTGTGAATGGGTGAATGGGACTGTAACTGTAAATCACTTTGGGCCTTCAAGGAAGGTAGAAAAGTGTTATTTAAGTATACGCCATATACTATTTAAACAACTCACAATGACGAAAAGTATCAGCCCCAGCTGATAATTGCATTTTATTTTATTTATACCCAAGGCTTATTTTTAATCATATTAGGAGTTATGCAAAACTTGAAATAGATACAGTTAAAAACTGACATTTTAATTTCTACTCACAAGAGGCTGAACATGCAGCTTTGGGGCTCACTAGTGGCTGGAGGGGGGGGGTCTCTGCTCCGTGAGCCACAGAAAGAACAACTCTTTGCTGTGGTGTCCAGTCAGGAGAGACTTTGAGTTGGGAATGAGATACTAGTTTAGTATCCCGTGGTTGAGCTCACATGAGGGGGTAGAACAGAGATTGACAGGCAGATTGGGCAGCGTCTGCAGGGATATGAGAACTGAGACAAAGCTGTCGATTTACCAATCAATATTCTTTTTACTCTGCAACCATGGCCATGAGCTGTTGCTGTGAGAAGTGATGGAAAGAATGAGCTAACCAATACATTCAGCTCCAGGGAACTTCCTTGGGGGGTGTAAGGGTACAACTTTGGGGTCAAGGAGATGATAAAATCTGGGGGAAGAGCTTAAGAAGTCTGGGGATCTTGGCTGGCTTGGACATAGGATAAATATTTAAATGTTCATCCATTAAAAATGTGGACTCAGTCCTTTTTCTTTTTTTTAAATCAGATTTCTGCGCACTTGTTCAGACTGTCATAAATAGAAACATAATCCCACTCATCCCAGAATGCTATTATCCCCCATCTTTATGAAATGTTCCCAATTAGACCTGTGGAGTTTTATGATTAAGAGGTGATATGATATCTAATACTGCGAGTCTGCTAGATGAATCTTTCTTTGTTTTCTAATAATGTGTCTGCATCAAGCCTCTCCCTTTCATGCACTGCTGCCATAATAATAATAATAATGAAAAGGCATTGTTGTTGCTCCGCTCAGGTGGCTAAACCAGACTAAAGACCTCATCCATGCTCACTCCAAAAAGCTATGAGACCTTTTACTCACTCTCATTTAGGCTTTACTACCCATCATCAATCAGCTGACAATGTGGCACCATCATCATACAGCTGTGGCACCGACATTGCAAGCACTTGTTTATCTTTCTGTGTTTTAACATCTCAATGTTTCAGTGTCTCTTAACATGTTGATCTCAAAAGCAGGGAGTTGTTCAAATGTCTTTCCTTTAGGAAGAAACTTTCAGTGGTCCCAAGGCCAGTTGGAACCAGGTGCTTTGTGGCTACTTAGCAAGAGAGGTCAGGTCAAAGTTGGGTGGTGAGGGCAGCAGTGGTCAGTGGAAGTGGGCGGCAAGGGTGTGGGCAAGTAGCAGCGAGGGCGTGGGCGGGTAGCGCCTGGGCCATCCAACGCCGTTCTCGCCTTTAATTAATCTTTACATTGACTTTAATGACTCAGATGATTCACACAGCCTGCAGCTATTCAATTTCCCCATCAGAAAATTAATAAAGTATTTTTTTAATTAGATTTTTAAATGAAATTATTTAGCTTTGCCTCGCCTTTAGTCACCAACCAAATTCTGACAAGAGTTAAACAGAGGTATAAAATGTCCCTGATTTGTTTTTCTGCTCTTGAAAATCCACAACATAAGGTTTGTGCTTCTGAAAAGCTGTAGAAGACAGAGAAGCATGTTTGAGATGATGATGCTGCTTTTGCTGATCAGTACAATACTGTGAAATAAAAGGAATGTGATTTCTAGCTAAAACATTCATCCTTTTTCATTCATTTTCTGAACCGCTTTATCCCTTTCGGGGTCACGGGGCTGCCGGAGCCTAACCCGGCTACTCATGGGCGAAGGCAGGGGACACCCCTGGACTGGTCGCCAGTCTGTCGCAGGGGCCACATTCACACACTCATGCACACTCACATCCACACCTATGGACAATTTAGAGTGACCAATTAACCTATGAAGCATGTTTTTGGATGGTGGGAGGAAGCCGGAGTCCCCGGAGAAAACCCACGCATGCACGGGGAGAACATGCAAACTCCACACAGAAAGGTCCCCATCGTTGACACTACTTCAAGTCCCCCAGCTGGGACTTGAACCGGGAACCTTCTTGCTGTGAGGCAAGAGCGTGCAGCTAAAACATTTATCTTCAAATAAATAATCATATTGAGAAGTTTTTTTCTGTTCTCAAATGTACAGGACTTCCTGTTAAAGACGGCTTCTGGGTGCCTTTAAATTGTTTGTCTGCTGACGGCCTGAGAACTAAAGTAACAGATGTTTTTCTTGCAAGTTTAGATGGTTTGCTAGAATCCTTTACTCTTTTCCATTTAACCCGTTTGCCTTCTTTCCAACACACAAGTCCATATATGTATTGACATGCAAAAGACAAACTCATAAGGAATTACACATTTGAAATAGCATTTTAAAAAAAAGACCTGCACTCCACATTTATTAGCAAAGGAGGAACCCCCCAAAAACGAGGTGTGGCTTCTCAAGGGGCCAATGTTCCCACTACTTATGCCTAAATCCACTACATATTGAGATTTTATCATATATTTCATAATGAAATCCAAACATGGAAAACTATGCCATCATTTCTAAATTTGCTTACAATAAAATTGAATTATAAATTAGACTAAATTATATTATAAAGAATTTTTCTTTTCCGTTAGCGATTTCGAATCTTCGGGCCTTTGGAAATGGTTTGCACTTTGCATTTAGCTTTGAACAACATGTTGGATCCTTATCAGAAAGAAATAATCAGCTCTCTGATTGGTTAGACATCCACCTGTGTTGTGATGTGACCCATTAAGAAGCTGTTTGCATTTGAGGAGCTGTTTTCCTTATGACACTGTCCTTGACAAAACCTCGCTTTAATTCGTATTGTTATTAATTCTTTTCCGTGGTTGCCATCATTTGTTTCACAGTAGTTCAAATTCCTCTGTATTGTTTTCTGCAGCTGTGTTCAACTTTTTGAACTTTTTTTCTATTTAAATAAAATTTTATTTCAAAAAAAAAAAAAACAGGACGTTGGCTGGTTTATGTTCCAACTTGATTCTTTTAAATAATACTGCAGCCTCAAAATATTAATCAAGGAAACATACGTATACACCAGACATGTGCTGCCCATTCAAGAATGTGCTAAGCGGGAATTATTGAATGTGCTTTTAGCATACTGTGTTCACAATGGACTGTCGTTACCCGATGCTAGTCACAGTAAGATTTGTTTTAGTTGTATCACTCAGTTTTCTTTACGTGTTATTCTGAATTCACTTATGCGGCTAATGTGTAGCAGTGTAAGACTTTCTTTGATGTCTTACTAACAAGGCTAGGAGTTAGCTTAGTCACAGTAACGTTTGTTTTAGCGGTATCAGTCTTTTTTTTATGTTGCAAACAAAGGTTGGCTGTCATTGTGAATACTCTATTGTAGCTAACCTGTAGCATTACTGTAACAGAGTTAGCAAAGTTTCACTGACTGACAGACTTCTCTCTGACTCCTTTGTCTCACTAAATTTGCCTTACATGTGACATAAGTTTCACCATTCGTTGATGTTGCAGCCTTTAGTGGGGAATATAGGTAATCTGATATTAATCCAATTAAAAAGAGGCTTGCTACCTTTTCTTTGGCATCTTCCCTTCTCTTTTTTGTCAATACATTAATGCAGTGGATCTTCTCACACATGTCATTTGAATGACAGTCTGTGCTGCAAGTGCAAGGTTGCAAAACAAATTGGCCTTTTCTCTGCCACTCGGTCTGTGGCCTCACTCACAGAATGAGAACTTTCAGAAACTAATTACTGAGAAGCCATCTTCATCACATTGCCATTACAGGGGGGGGCAGGCTCGCTGAATCCCTGAGCTCCTGCGGAGAGCAAGGCTCAGACACACTTAGCCACAGCCCTTCTTTAATTGTGCAGAAAATGTGATTTGTGCCCCAGCTTCACTTTCCAGTGGAAAGTGGTGTTCACAGTTGGGGGTGTTCCAGTCTTATGAACAGCTCTGCTATTCAACCACCCAGGGACCTTTGCATGTGTGTGTGCACATGTGTGCTGGCATGGCAGCTTTTTGTTTGGTTTTTTGTGTGTGTTTGTCCATGTGGTGCTGTGACAGTGTAACAATTCACTGGAAGAAAAAAAAAATAGAGAAAAGTAAAAAGATAAAAGCGATACAGTTACAGACGTTTTTTTTTTTTTTTTTTTTTTTTAATGGGTGCCATGTTTCTTTTGTTCTTGTTTTACATTTTTTATATGCCAGCAGAAAGTGAAATAATACACTCTAAAATTCAGAAAACACACACAGTTTGGAATAAAACTGTTTATTAAAAAAAGATGAAAAAAGGGAGACGGATAGACTGAAAGGAGCAACATAACCTTTGAAGGTTCTTTAGGGAAGCAGAAAGAGAATTGTAAAATGCGAGGAGGAGAAGGGGAGAACCGAGTAGACGTATTGGCAGGGAGAAAATAAGAGGCGGGGGGTTGTGGTGGGGAAAAAGGAGTGTGGGAGTGAAAGATACTGATAGTGGGAAGGAAAAAAATCCTTACATACACACCTCACCTGGATATGGTGCTCCGCTAAAAAAAAACTGCTGATGTGACACGAAGAGCGGGAGCTAGCTTTCCTGTGCTGAGAAAAGTGCTTACTGGCTCCTCTTGTAAGAGAAAAAGGCTTGAGGTACACGCCTCACATATCCTCTTTGTTTGGAGACTTTGCAGTGGCCAGCACTTTCTATCTCCCCTGTATCTGTTCTCCATTTTTTTTCCATTTTCTTATTCAATCCGTTTGTTCTTCTTCTCCTCAACACTTTCCTGGGACACAGTTGCAATGCCTGGTAGGCTGCTTTTGGATTGATTTGTTCCAGAATAATGTCTGGCAGTGTAGTTTTGGCTGAAGTTTTTACTGTTGCACTATGTGCTAACAGTGTTTGGTCGCTGGAGTGTGGATTCGGGTGGGAACAGATGAAAAGCTGTTGTGTTTTGTTTTTGGTTTTTTTCACAATAGGATGTTTCATTTGCAGCTGAAAGGCTTCGCAGATGTGCTTGATTTATTAGCAACACTCTGGTGTCCCAACTTAATTTGTTTCAGAGATGCAGAATCCAATTTTATACAAAGGATTTAGTTTTATTTTTAGAAAATTATTATCTCTGCACAGTTAAGCCTATTAGTTTTCACAAAAATATCTAGATTTGAAAGCATGAAAATGTTAAGTGCAGGCATAGACGCGGAATTATCACCTTCAAAAAATGAGCTGATTAAATAATAAAAAATGCTGATAGACAGAATGCAGATAGTTTTGTTGTAATTTTCACTTAAATCATAGTATTTTCACAAAAAAACATACCTTTATTTAGTTTAAACAGATTGTTTGTTTCCTGACATGAAGAAATAGTTTTCTACCAGTCGCTAAACGTGAACAACAATAAGACATTGTTAAATGAACAGGTAAGTTGATTGATTTCTGTTAGCATCTGATGTGGAAGACGAGGTATTTTTCCTCTCACACGGTCAAAAAGAACGACAATTTCTTTTTTGTTACAAGGATAGACCTGACTATGCTCTAGAAAGATAATCTGTCTCAAAGGGTTCTGTCTCAGCTAACATGATACCCAAAGTGGGAAGGGCTCTTTAAACAACAACCAACAATTGTCAGTAGGGCAGGATAGACAAGAGAAATGGTGATGTTGGGCCCACCCAATGGTCTACTCTGCTGCCAATAAAAAAAAATAACAATAATAAATAAAACAAAATCAAAAATGAAGTTCTTCATGTTGCACAAATTCTCAAAGACAATCTAAATAAATGATTGATGAAGGCTTGGTGGTAAGAATTAAAAGTGGATGATTTTTTCATTTTTTTTCCCCACCAAATAAAGTAACATGTTTCACTAAATGTCACTTTTAGACACAAAAAACACAGTTATTTTGTACCCGGTTCAGCCGACAGGAATGTCTAACTAGTAGTGATGGGAGTATCGATACCAAGGTATTGAAGTATGAATACCCATTCATCACCAATTCTGGTATCAAGTACTCTATTTAAATATTGATTTCTAATTAATAAATGATATATTAAAAGTGCATATGTCATTTCTATATACGTTTGGTTATTAGGTGAGTTACTCCAGTTTTTAGTGCCAAAACACCCCCCAGCCCACAGCATATTGCACTGCTCCATCAGTCATGTGACATAAACTAGGTAAAACTGTGTTCTTGTTGCAACAACAGTTCAAAGAATAACATGTCTAAACACATCCAATCTACAACAGCTGAAAACCACATTGAGTGGATTACTATTAAATTGATTAGTCTCTGTTAGAAAAAAGGAAACAAAATATTCTATGTTGTTTAAAAATATTTTAACAACAGAGGAGACCAACACTGACCACACTAGTTTGATTATAGTTTTAGTTTCAACAGTAATATTGTGATAAAAGAATGTAGCGTATTAACTTGTTACAAGAGCAGTAGAACTGGAATGGTGACAACTGTTCAGATTGGTGGTGGTGGTATAGTGATATAGGAGATCAATTTGGGTTCTATTGGACCATTTTGACATAGTTTAAATGCTGCAACATTATTGCTAACTGTGTCTAACCTTTGGTTTTTCAATGAGTGAACTATATTCATATATCTTCTGAACGGTCGATCTCAGATATTTGGGATGCAGAAGCAAGTGATTTGCATTATTGATTTATCTTGAATGGATGTCAACAAGTCTGCAGCAGCTGTGTAATGCAGTCATGTCAATAGGAAATCAAGAAAATTCTCAACATCTTGTGTAGTTTGTTGAAAAATATAACGCAACACTGGCAAGGTGTCCAACTAACAAGTACCAAGGTCAACTTAATAAAGTAGCTGTATATCTCAATTGTGACTTTTAATCTAAAAGCCCCAAATCTGTGGGGCTAAGAAGTGCTGTCTATTCAGGCAGTGCTGGTGCTAATAAGGCTTCCTCGCTCTGGTGAAATTTTTCCATGTTGTCCTGATAGGCGCACTGTTAAAACAACCTCGTTCAAGTAATTTCTGTGCCTCAGTCCACCTCTTCTGACAAAGGTAGATGGGGAGATTTAATCCAATTTAAAAGCTTCTAGTGACTGTTGGTTATGGCTGGTGGCTCAATAATTGCCACGGCCTACTAAAGAAGTAAAGTACAAGGGATTTTTTTATTTTTTAATCTTACAGTTTGTCTTTCCATTTCTAAATCCCTGCGGTTTTGTAATCAGTCTTTCTAAACCATTTTAATCTCTTAATTCACTTGTATGGCTAACTCATTCTTTCCACCAGCAGCACTTTGTAGTATTTAATCCTCTAAACTAAAGGAGATTTCCTGACCAGCTCCAACCTCAGCACACATTAAAGGACATAACTAAAAACGTACATATGCTCACAAGAGAGTCTAATCATTCTCAATGGAGAGAACATTAAACTGGCTTTTGTGTTCTGGTCAGCAAATATGATACTGTGATTCAGAGAGTAATCCAATTATTTATATAACTCTGACTGTCTCAGTAGAAGTAATTGGAGATAATTTGTATTTACAGCAGTACCGGTGCACTTTACAAACTAAGGAAGACATACAGTGTTCTTCCAGTCTTTAATGCGGGAATGGAAATGAAAAAAAAAGAACAAGTGTTGATCGTAAAGCAGTCTGATCTTCCACTTTAACACAAGACAAAAATAAATGCTCATTTTGCCACTTCTGTATATATCTACATTAAGCCCAAAATATTAGTATAAATTATTATCTGTCAGCATCGAAGTTGTGGAATAAATCAGCAGCAGTAAAGCTGAAAAAACTGCAGCTTCACACTGTTTAATGTAAGGAATAGTTTTAGTTGTCTGTAGTCAAGTCTATATGACAGAGTATTAGCGACACCATGGAAATGAAAATAAATAAATGCTAGTAGTCATACATTTACGAGAATAAAGTCATAACATTTTGAGAGAAATTTTGATTCTACATGAATAAAGCCCTAAAATTATGAGAAACAAGTAATTCGACAAGCATAGACTAAAAAAAATATATAAAAAAAGATCATGAATGTATGATAATATTGTTGTAAAATTATGAAAGAAAAGATGTAATTCTGAATAAAAGAAAGTTATAAAACTTAAAAAATGAAGTTCAAATATTGTTATGAAAAGTAAAAATTTTTACCAGAATAAAGTAATAAAATGATGAGGGGAAAATGGGTATATTATATAAGTAAAATTTTACATGCACTAAACTTTTAAAATTATGAGCAAAAAAATGACATCATGCCTTAGCCCATTTTTCTCCGGGTAAGGGCTATTTTGGAACAGGATGGTAATCGGCGATTGGTCCAAGTCGGTCTGAGTCATCATTTATATGGCAAACACTTTTGCCATTCAAGGGAGAGCTTGTTGGAAAATGACAGCACTTTCACTTAAAGGCTCAGGAGAATCTTTGAATCAAACTTTTTGAAAGTTGTAGGTGGTGGCCTGCGGGGCACCACTTGTTTTTACTGATATTTCTGATTGGTCAGTTTACAACTTGAAAAACTTGCAATAAAGAAAAAAAGAAGGTGGAAAAAAATTGGTTTAGCAAGAACATGTTAAAAAATTGTATCAAAGCAATTTTGTTTTGTTTTTTTTCTGCCAAACATCATGACTGAGTAATAGATGTTTATTTCTCTATAGAAGTCTATGGGGTTTTGGCTTTCTGGGACCAGTTCCTGTTTGGAAAGCGATAGACTCTCTATGGTCGTAATTCTCAGTTCTTTAAGTAAAAAAAATATATGAATGAATAAAATGTACAAATACCAGTAAAGATTAAAAAAGCTATTCAAAATTGAAACATTTATTTTAAATGTCCATGAAATAGACAACTTCAGTGCATATTTCAAAACATTCGTCATTGTCCTTTTCTTTTTTTCTGACTGATGAGCAAACAGCTGATGATGCCTCGCTTTTGCAAGGCGCCTTTCTTTCCAACAAGCATCCTCCTTTTATCTAATGGAAAGGGAGGCAAAAAAAGAGAGAATGTTTCAATACGTCTGTCTGACAGACAAAATAAATTGCACTTACAAGATCCAAATTACATTGTTTAACCTCAAAATGATTGGCCCGGGCCCCTCTCCCAAGGCCTGATCAGTTAGGTGATGTATGGCTTTAGTTTACTGCAGCTCTGCAAACCCAGCACTGCACGCCTCTGGGGCAGAGCTTGGAGGAGTGTGATGTGCTTGGTCTGAAGAAGCCAGAGGATGTTTAATGTTTAATAAGCCCCTTCAATTTCTGTTTTTTGCACTCAACTTTAATTTGGAAATATGGAACTGCACGTGTTGAAAGAGGGGATTATTAGCTGCTGCTAATCTTTCTTTCTCCTTCTGCCCTTGTTTACCGCAGCCCTCATCCTCAATCCCAAACAGCATAAAAGAAAATGGCAGGGAGGGGGCTGAAGCAAGAGGGAGAGAAACAGAAACAAGTAAAATTGGTCTTCTTGTTTGTTGTGCCTCTTTGTGTTGTGAGCGTGTAATAAGGCTCAAAATGTCACTGGTCCAAACAGTCGCCCCCAGGCACTGTGGGATTGTGGAATTTAAGTATTGGGGTGTGTGTGCATTAGATTTCCATATTTTCTGTAAATACAAAAGTAAGCAATTAACGTGGATGATAGTGTTTTATTTGAGGACTTTTATTATAACAGAAAAAACTGCTTTAGTGTTAAATGTTTTCTGTGCATCAGGACTTTGACAATTAGTTGATATTTTGATCAGATCAACTGCATTAACCCTTTGTATTATTAAGCAAGCAGCAGTATTTGAAGATTATAATGTTTTTAAAAAATACATCTAGGTAGTATCAAATATAATACTTTGGGTGATTTGTTAAGTTTTATTCACAACAATGTTAGTTTAGGATTCACAAATGCTGACAGTGCACAGGAAAAATAGCCCCGCATTTACCCACTGTCTCAAATGTGATCCACACATTTTGAACATGGTGCAACTGTCTTATAAAGAAGAAATTATTGCCAAGTTTTGCATTCTTTCAACACAGCAGCTAGTGATTAAAAAAACTGCATAACAATAGATGAGTTGTTCATACCATTAAGTTTGGAAAATTAACTTTTCCCGCCAAAAGTGTGCTTGAGATTTTAGGGAAGCAGCCGTCAGCCAAAAAAGCCTCTCCACTGCCCCTAGTGGAAGCATAATGTGCACTATACTACCAAAATATACCAGTATTGTAGTAGCTACAATATTATAGCTACTAATTATAGCTAGTATAACTAGTAACTATATTTATAGTATAGCTATAACTAATAGCTAGTATAATTCTATTAAACTAGCATTTTGAACTAGCACACCCAGAAGAACAGTATTCCCTCTCATATCATGGTCAGTTACAAGAAATGTAAATATGAAATCAATTATTACAACTTTAATCCTGTGATATTTTTACATTTAAATTGCTTTTCACAAAAAGCAGACTATTTAAAACATGGTACCTTGCTTTGTCATGCTAACAGCCCCAATGCAAGCATCAACGTAAGCGTTTGTCATGAGAAGTTGAACAAAGCATCATTTCCGAGGGAAAGTACTCATTTTACTGCTTGATTTTGTCCAGATGATAAAACAAACATTTTTTTAAAAGAAATGTTAAAATATTTGCAATTAAAATAAATTACAGGTCACAATTTATTAATCACGCAAACAATTTAATCGCATGACAGCACCAGATAATATCTTTTTTTTCTGATCTTATACATAAACACACTAATTGAATATTTGACAATCATAATCTACAATGAAGGGGAAATTTGTCTAAATGACAAAACCTAAAGTGCAAAACATCAGATCAGGCTTTTTTTTCTTTTTTTTCACTAAAACTTGAACAAATAAGCATGAAAACAAATGCCTTTAAAAATAAAAGGTAAAATGTAAAAGAAAAAAAAATATCATGTCAAAATGATCAGGACCAATCAACAAATTCAGATTTGAATATAACTAAACAGCTAAATCAATTATCTGTGGCAGGTTTAAGTTCTGAAATAATAAATGTGTTGTTGCATAATCTTATAACAGACACTTAGCCTTCTATCTATGTAATTTAAAAAACAACAACAACAAATATTTCCACTCTTTGTCTTCCCCTTAATTTGTCCTTCCCTCCAATAAAAAGCCCCTCCCTGTCTGCAGGCCCAGTGGTGGTATCTTTTTGCATTGTAGGAGGCGCCATCTGGAAGAGAGAAATATTAATGACAAACCCAAATCCCAACATGTCTTGCTGTTCTAATCAGCCAGCTTTCAGTTCCACACTGTTCTGTGTTTCTGGGGAAAAGCATGAGTGGGGTGGAGGGTGGCATGTGTGGAGAAAAAAAAAGAGTGGTGGGGGTTGGTGGGCAGCTTGTGTGCTAAAGCACTATTGATGCTTTGTGTAGCGACTGAATACAAATGAAAGATTTGTCAAACTGCAATATTTGGGTCCCAATAGATTAGCATACGGCACCAGGGTAATTATGCACACAGTTGATTGAATGGAGTCAAAACGGGGGGAATATGTAAACTTGTGGCTGCTGCTGCATTTGATTTCCATAGAAATGGAGTAGGTGACACACACGTAGACGCATGCAGCTGCACAGACAAATGCGTAATTACAAACAAACCGCTGAGTACTCACGCACAGGTTAACGTCAGCATGAAAACAGAATGGCAGGCGTGTTTTCAACTAGGATGCACATTTTGCAACTTAAAGCCCAAAGGAGTGGTGAGAAATAACACTTCAATACCAAAAAAAAACGTCTGCAGCATTTTAAAATCTCATTCATGACCAACATGTACTCACTAAATGACCTAGAACATACATGAAAGATTCTTGAAAGACCCACTCCAATGAAATGGTGTTTTTAAACATTTAAACAGGAGCTGTAAGCAGATGGGTGATGGGGAATGGGGCGGGCTTACTCCCACAGTCACACCCACAACTCAGAAGTGAATTTCTAACAAACTCCTGCCGCTCTGCAGGAAATATGTCCTATTGAAAGGAAAAAGTTTGGGTTTTTTGCTAAAAATGACATAATCATAGTTAAAATACCACTAGGAACAATTTCACAATACATCATAAGTTTATCGTAGTGAGGCTTTAAAACCTAAAAAATGTTACAAAATGTTTTAAAATCCTAGAGATGACTAGGAATGGACAAAAAAAGACAAAGACGTGTGGAGATTGATTCAGTTAGTGGAGACTTCATCATAAATGATCAAAACCCAAGTCAAAAAAAGCATGCCTATTGATAGGTGGAATTTAGTGGGTGTCCTGGATGTCATATGTTATTGCAGATAGGAGGGTGATTTTCTTTTGCCGACCCCTGTTAGGGCTCAATCATTCCCAGCGGGAGAGCAATAGCCCATTCTGTCAAGCTCTTTATTGTGCTCACACACTTTCTGATTGTTTCCTTTTATCATTATTCCTACAGAATTAAACACAGCATGAAATAAATGCTATTGGCAATTGTGTTATGCATTATTGTCACATTGCAGCAGCTCTTACCCGCTGCAATCATCATAAAGAACTGTGTTGTGTTTCAGTTCTTTCATTATCCTTATCCTTCCATGTGTCTTTTTTTCAGAGATTGAGTTCATCAGCACAAAGAGTTATAGCTTCATTTCAACTCAATGTGTATTCTGTGGAAACCAGAGAGCTGAACTTGGGAAAAAGGCGCGGATTTCCCCCTGATTCATTTCAAATCATGTAAATTTCACTGACATTTATTCTTTTCTGCATGTTTGTTCGCCCAAGAACCTTCCCGATATATGTTGGCCTTTAACGGCAAATGCAATCATTTCAGGCTTCACTGATACACAGAGTTAGTACAGAACATCTGAAAGTGGGCAAAATATTATATAAATAAAAAAGCTAGGCTCTTTTGGCTTCCATGTATTCAAATTTTGTGATAATTCCCAAACTGCACTCCATTCGCTTCCCATTCAAAAGCCATATAAAGGCTGATATTTTCCCTCAGAATGGCATCCCTCTTCTGCTCATTCCCATTTCTCCCTGACAGATTCCTATTATGCACTTTTCACAAACTCAGTTTTCAGCCAGGGCCATTTAAATGCGTGAAATACTGAAAAATGGTCTTAGACATTATATGACAGCGTCAAAAGGCAATCCTGTTTGGGGCTGCAGAAGTCAAACCACTGCTGTCTGCTTAAGAGCACCAAATAGACTTTTATTTGCAAAAGTGATCTACTAACTTGTAAGTATTCTCAATGTGTCTTTTTTTCCTCTAACTTACCATAAAAAGCAGTGTGTGACAACAGATACAAAGCCGGGGTTTCAAGCAAAAGAAAAATGTCTTTTTTTAGGATCTATCTCTGAGCTCAGGTGCACCAAAAAGCTCCTGTGTTCACCTCGGCATCTGGAAAGGTTGGTGCTGTCAGACAGTGTCTCTGTCTCTCTGTGTCCTTGCTTTACAAAGGTTACCCTGTAGAATCAGATAGGATGGTGGCAGTAAAAGAATCACTTCTGTGGCTGCTGCATCATCCTGGAGCACGCGGTGCCACCTGTCCCCTGTGGATAATGCCTTTGCGTATAGTGATTGTGTGCAACTCTAACATGTGCCTGCGCCGCTGCAGAAATATGTCTGTGCACGTGAATGAATACCTGTACATACTGGTGAATATATTACATGCATGTATGTGTGTTTGTGTGGGTGCGTGCAAAGGGAGCAGGTGGCTGTCCTGGTATGTAATGTCTAGACCAATCAACAGACACCCCCCTCAACCTTGGGATTCGGGTTCCCACCCAAGCCTCAGTCACATCGTGCGCAAAGTGAAAGAGACACTCAGACGCTGTTATCCAGCCTTATTTACTCTTCCAGTGAGCAACTCACTCAACCCTTGCACCCTCTTTCCACCACAAGAAAATAAAGAAGAGCCTAACAGAGAAATTCGTATTAATTTATTCTTGCAAAAAATACACTCTTTTTTGATGTAAGTAATGAAAATAAATGGTAGACTACAGTTTATGGTGTTGATTTATAATATTTTTTAGTTTATTTTACATTTGAGTTTCTTGGTGGCCTGGAAGTGCAAATTACACCAACAAATCATCAAACCAAAAACATATTAAAGATCACAAAAAGAAAATAAAAGTGAAACATTTCGGAACACATAAGAAATATGACATTAAAAAGAAATGTAAAAAAAAAAGAATCATAAGTGAGTAGGTAGGTACTATGGGACATCATTGATTGGTTGTTGATGTTTGTCCATCAACTTTAAGTTATTTGTTATCAACTGATACTGGACATGTTCTGTACTAACTGTAAAAGTTTTATAAGTATACAGATATTTAAGATGCATTTAAAAAAATTCAAATGTCAAAAATTAAACTTTATCATCCAATCAGTGATCAGTAATTTGTTGGTGTTATTTGTGTTTAAGGGCCACCGTACTCCTAATTTTAAAATATATAGCTTGGGACTTTTTTTTTCTTTTCATGTTATATGTAGAAATGGTTTATCCTGCAAAACTTCAAAAAAATAAATCAAATGTATTTCAGTTTTGAATTAATTTGCACAATAATGAAATGCAAATTCAGTGTTGGAAAATGTCCCGCTGATTTGTGAGACATAGTTGTGCCGAGCTCTCATCTGGAGGTTTTGTTTTGTTTTTTACAACTCCTGGCTAAAGTAATACCCAAAAGAGGTGATAAGAGGGGGGTGTTATTAGGCTCCAATGAGAGGCACAGCAGTGACAAATAGAGACAGTAAAATGGAGAATAAAATGCTTTATTGGTTACAGCTTTTGTGCACTTTGTGTTTGTTTGTGGGCAGCCTTTCATTTTAGATTTAGTTGCTAGCTCAGATGTAATTCATTGTCTCTGTCACAAGCTGAACTAGACCCATCAACAATGATGCAGGCTCAAACTGAGAGATGTGTGAAGGTGTAAATTTCAGTAGTTAACAGTGACATCTGCTATTAAAAACCGATACATTTGCAACTCACTTCCTCTTTATCTTATTAATCTACTACAAGCGAAAAAGACAGGTGCTCTAAATACTGTTTCAAAGTTCTCAGAAGTAAAACCTTTGTCAGTTTCTTCTTCATTTGCGCTTTTGGTTTAATGTTCACATATTGTGACTATTCTTTTGTTTGGGTTTTGACTTTACTTTTTAACACTGGCACCGGTGACGCCTTTGACATTCTCTAAGTTTTCGACTGTTTACGCGATCACCATGAATCAGGGGATTCTTTTCTCTGCAACATAAGCACTTTACTACTGTAAAGCGTTGCATATCAGTGCAAGGCTGCTTTCCTCTTTAGAATCAGCTGGAATTACGTTGACTGCATAAATGGTTGCAGAGTTATGGTTGTCAAAAGAATGTAGACACTGGAGCTAAAGCTTTAAGCTGTGAAAGAGATTTTTTTTTAAAAATAGGTCAATTTTATCTCCTCGTCTCTCATCTGCTGAATAGGAGTTCAGATCATAGGAGTATTATTCAATCGACTGGTAGTTTATTTTGTCTCTTTTGGTCCTTAATTTCATCCTTGTAATATTTTGTTTTCACTGTCGACTGAATTCAAAAGGAATTCACTTTTTTCAGAACTTATTTTCAGTAAACTGATCTTCAGTCTCATTTTTTCCATCTACGACAAACACTCAATAGCTTTACCTTTAATTTTACTAACACTTTATTTTGAAGATTTACTTCCAACGGAATTCAGCCCACCCCACAATGAGTCAGGAGTAACCCAAACCCAGTCATAGGAATATGATGTTTGTAGATATTGTGATTTGTAGTAAAAGCAGGGAACAGAGGGAGGAGAAGCTGGAGAGGTGGAGGCTTGCCCTGGAAAGGAGAGGAATGAAGGTTAGCCGCAGCAAGACGGAGTACATGTGTGTGAATGAGAGGGACCCAAGTGGACGAATGAGGTTACAGGAAGAAGAGATAAAGAAGGTGGAGGATTTGATGCAGCTAGGGTCAACAGTCCAGTAATAGGGAGTGTAGAAAAGAAGTGAAAAAGCGAGCGTTACAGGTTAGAATGGGTGGAGAAAAGTGTCATGTGTGATTGAAGAGCTTCAGCTTAAATAAACGAAAAATGTACAAAACATTGGTGAGAGCAGCCATGTTGTTCTGCCTAGAGACAGTGGCACTGAAGAAAAGACAGGAAGCAGAACTAGAGGTAGCAGAGATGAAGATGCGGAGGTTCTCTTTGAGAGTGACCAGGAAGGATAGGACCAGGAACGAGTACCTCAGAGGGACAGTACAATTTAGAGGTCTTTGAGATAAAGTCAGAGGCCAAACTGAGATGTTTCGGTCATGTCCAGAGGAGAGACAGCAAAAAAATGGATGCTGAGTCTGGACCGCTCAGGCAGGAGGTCTAGAGGAAGACTGAAGAGGAGGTTTATGGATGCAGTGAACTAAGACATGAAGGTAGCTGGTGTTAGAGAACAGAATGCAGAATACAGGGTAAGATGGAGGAAGCTGATTCACTGTGGTGACCCCTGAGGGGAAAAGTCAAAAGAAAAAAAGAAGCATTGTATTTTCAGTAAAATGGTAAATTTGGTCAGTGTTGCTACAGAGGATCAGGAATGCGTTGAACTGTCAGCGACCAGTTTGACTTCAGCAGTATCACAGCAGGTTTAATGTTGTCCCTCGCAGCTGTTTTTCCTTATTTTGACAAATCTGATGCATTTATTTGTCATGACCTTCTGTGATTTAAGAGCCTAGGCTCTGCTTTACTTTACAGGTTGATTCTTCCTTGCAGCAGCTTATTTTATGTTTATCCTTTTGGCTTCCTGCTTAAGATGTTTATCAGATGGTTGCAGATGGGCACCTGTCAGCTCCACTCTCGTTCTTGTGTATCACTCAGGCCCAACTTCGAGACAAAATGTACACTACATGTCATTCATAACTCCTTTATGTTTTGCTGGTAGGGCAAATCAAAAAGTTTAGGAATGAAAATATTCTGGAGCAGACACGCTAAAGAACCAGGAAGCTTTATGTGTTGAATTTCAATTACGCTTTTTTTTTGCCCTTCATCTTTGTTTCTTTAATGGAGGCTCACGATTAATTTCAGAAAGCTTCTCTCCCATTTTTCACTCTACTTTCTAATTTCCATTTAATGTCCCTGTTGGAGCTCTGCTCACTGTGCTTTTCATTTGCCAGATAGGCAAAAGACAGCAGATACCTTTGGCCCTGCGTTTTTATTGCAACCCGTGTCTTTGAGATGCAATGTAAATTAGCAGGTCAGAGGTCAGCAGAACATATTAATTCAACACTGTGAATGAAACCATGGGAGAAGCTTAGCCTTCCAGGCTTTGTTTCAGTGCCCTCTGCTCATCACATGCAACATTATACAGTGTAGAACAGAACAAAGACCTTTGAATTACTGAAGACTTGAAATAATCTCAATGGTAATAGCTGACGTCTGCATTAGTTATTTGTTCTCTGCAAAATCTGAGCTGAATTTCAAGACATTTGGGTTTTTGAAGAGATTTAAAATAAGGTAATTTATGTTAATAGAATTTAGATTGTGGCATATCTCAAATGAGTTGACAAAAATCAAATTTGAACAAAAGGACCTGGCTGCAGACAACAAAATGGTGCCCAGACATCATTCACCGGAGCCAGAAGATCACGTTCACTCCCCCAATTTCAGTGACAAATCCTTTTTGTTTTTTGTTAAAAAAGACTCATTTAACTGTTGACCCTAGCAGTAAAGTTTTTTCACCGTTTAAGCTTTAAACTTTTAACACCAGAGATGTCTCTGACAAAGCCTATGCCCTTGACATATTGTATCTCCTTACGCTATTAATGGGAATCAGCTGATTTGCGGAGAAAAGCAGCTTTAAACTGGTATGAAAAAACATTACTAACAGGTCTATAGAGATGATCAGGTTTTCTGCTAGATTATTTTGTCATGACAATATTTTTATGATCTATTTGTCCCTTTGTCTATCTTAGATAGCAAGTTTTAGCACCTGTACATCTAGAACTAGCAAAGAGTTCATTTTTCTCATTTAACCACCTAAGATGCAAGCTTATATTTGAGCTAAGTCTCTATACATAAAATCATAGTGCTATCTATCGATAGTAATAACTTACAGTGGTAACATATAGTAATAAGTGTTGCATACTGGCAAAAAGCTGCTGTACTCTGCAACAAAATACGCTGATTCACGTTGATCCCATAAAGTTACGATAGCGAAAAGTTACAGTAGTTAAAGGAATGCAAACACTGGAGCTAAAACGCTGGTGTAAAAGGATTAAAAGTTTTACAAATCTGAACACCTAATATCAACTTTGAAAGGAATAAAACGATGATTGTTTTTTTGCCCCATTTTAAGCTCATCTTGCACACTAAAACTTTATTACTGGAAAGCGGCAAAAATTGTGGAATTTCTGCTTCTGGCTGATGATGTCCAGCCGCCCTCTTGTCTACTGCCAGGTCCCCCTCAATCTAAATGATAAATGTAGCGTAGGAGGCAATGGAGAGCCAAAAAAGTAGCAGGTGGAGCCCCTACACTTCAGAAACAAGTAGAACTGCTTTTGCTTCATGCTAAAACCTTGTGCAATGTGTGAGCTTAATCATATGTCAATAAAACAACGGAATCATGGTAATGCAAACACTCAGGAGATGATAGAGCAAAACAAAATCTCTGATACCGATGAATCAAACCAGGTGACAGCATGATAGGGAGGCAGAGGAGGCACAGAACTAATCGCTGTGTTCACCCACTTTTCCTTTAGCCCTTACAACTAAACCCACCATCATTCAGCTTGGTCACAATCCTTTTTCCATTTAAGTACAACCTTAATGTGGGCGGACTCATTGTGGCCTACAACTTTCTCTGGCTGTTTTCTGATGACAGAGCAAAGCCATGGCCACCGGTCTTTCCATCAGTGTCTGTAAATGGTGGCCAATCCTACTCAGCTTGGTTGAAACCATTAACAAGTAGGTTCTCCACCCAATGGGAATGCCTTGAATTCAAGTACAGCCAGACCAAGCCATGCTGAGTCTGTTTTTATGCCACATCCATGGACTGTATATGAGAACTTCACTGAGTGACCCCTTCCCCTTCGCTGTCCAAACAGGAAGTAGCTGCTGGCTCCAACAAGCTGAAATCCCATATGCTTCTATAGACAAATAAAAAACTATTACTCAGTCATTGTTTTGTCAGAATAACCTATTCTTGCTTTGTTACATTTTTTACGTGGTTTGGCTAATCCTAATATATTTGTTTTCTTTGTTGCAAGTTATTCATCTTATAAATTGACTAATAAGGTGCCTCAATAAAAGAATGTGGTCTCTTGAAATGTTTGATTGACAAACTCTTCCAAACCTGTTTTCAGGTGCTGGGGGTGTGGCATTCAAACAAGGTTACTCCTGATTGGTGAGAATGGGAGACTGGTTACCACAGAAATGTTGACTCAGACAATTCAGACCAATTACTGCTTGTTGACGATTTCTGGTTCCAACATGGTGGCGTCCATATGGCTAAAAAACAGCAACTACATTGATTTTGTTTGTGTGGAGCCGGAAGCAAGTCATTTTCTAAGGATGGCATTACTCTCACTCAGTCCAGTTCTCGTATACAGTCATTGGTTACACCCTTCAAAGAAACATGTAACTCCTGTTTCGTGTCATTTGTGGCTTTGAACGCAAAGTGAGGCCACAGTCAAGATATCAAATATGCAAGAAAAACACAAGCAACTAAAGCCCACAGTGCTGTGGAGCAGTGGGCACTGCACTGAACTTGTACTAAAAAAGTTGTTTGTGTGAGACCAGTCATTGTCTACGTTTATCAAAACCTCAGCCAGTACCAGACACAAAATAAAAACTTTAGCATCGTACTTTATCACTTTTTTATACTCACAGACTACCACACATAATTACTGTTTTTCAGCTTTCCACTTAGTTCCCTGTTCTTCCAAATGCAAAAACCCAGCATGTTTAGAAACATTTTGAATAATTGCAGACAACAGTCTCTCTTCACCCCCCCACCCCCCCCCCACCCCCCCCCACCCAATTTTTTTTTTGGAGCCTTAAAACTATGAAACAGAAGATCTATTGGGTTTTTATTTAAAAATTCTCCCAGGTAAAAATTGCATCCCTGCTGCTGTCAAAACATGAATACTTTGGGAGAAAAATGTGAACAAGCCAAATGAAAAAGACAGTCAAGGGAAAAATGTAAAAAGAAAAAAATGGGTAGCAATCGTGAATATTTTAAGTTCAGTGCATTAGTTATGCCAAAAGCTCATTCATAGCAGCCAGTTGGTGCTCAAAGATGCATCGGGTAACAACAGGTATCTACTGAGTAGACCAATAAACTTCACACTTGAACGGGAATTTTAAACATGCAAGCAAACATTAGGGGCAGATATACCTCTTTATATTTGCTCTTACAGGGCACCTTATTAAACGAACAAATCTTAGAGCACAGAGAACTCAGCTAATAGAAAATGTTGAATAGTATGAGTCATATTAGTCGGTTTTGCCTGGAGCCCCAGAGTTCTTTTTAAAATGCCCCCGACTACAAAATGTGTTGTAATTGTAATGACTGCAACCATATTTCTAACTGTAATGCTCAAAATAATGAATTAGGCATATTTGGTAACCACAGGAAACAGACATTAAAACTGATGAAGCGTTGCAGAAAAGCTCAAAGGAATGTGAGTGAGGCTTTTTTGAGACCTGTGGGGTTTAATTGAGCTTTTTGTGAAGGCAAGCTCCCAACTGAGACTTTGAGACAAAACAGGGGGGGCACTATTTTACTGAAGCCGGGTCATCTTTCTGTAAGTCAGTCCACAGACTATTTATTTGCCTTCTTCTTTACTTTGTTGTAAATGGATTTTTCAGCAACTTTCGAAGGACTTTCATTTTGAACACACTCTGTGTTCAGAGTTGAAAGAAAAATATCAAAGACTTGAAAAGTTTGTTGTGAATTTTGGTCAGAAATCATTGTTGCTCACCATGAAAACCATTTCATTTCAGTTTCTGAAGGACCTGAAACTTGAAAACCAGCCTCACAAATGAAGTAAGTTCTCAAAACTTATAGGAATTCCAACCAGCACTGTTAAACACCATGCAAGGTCAAACGACGGACAAAGGAACCCAAAAAGAGAGAGCACAAATTACAAATGTAGACACTGGGATTAAGAAGGAACAAATGCAAACGACCTGACAAGCAGTGAGCTGAGCACACAGACTGAATACACAAAAAGTGAAGCGGGAAAAAAATACAGGCAACACTAGCTGCTGCGTTGCAATCACAGGGTAAAGGACGACTTATGGAAAAAAACCTAACTGAAACAGAAAACACTCCTAGCCCTTATCAAACTACTTTGTCAAAATCTTTTTCTTATGTTTAAATGCTTAAGGTTTTCATTGATGGCTGGATATTTAAAGTGGAAAAAACAAAAACCACATTGTAAATGCTTTGCAGAACCCAGCCAAGGTTAACAAGCAGCATATAAAAGCAGGTTTACTTTTTTGAACCATAGAACAATATTTGGCCTTGGCCCAAGAAGCCATACTTGTTTCAATGTGCAGCAAGCTGTAAAAATAATACTCAGATTGCACAAGGTCAGGATGAGCCTCATTGTTGGTGGGCTTTTTTTTTTTTCTGCCAAAGCCAATGTTCATTGGGTGCATTCAGTGTACTTTTCATTTTGCTGAACTACTTCGATGGTTGTCCAACTTCCTGAGTAAAAAGACTATTTCGTCTCCCGAATTGTGTATGTAACTTCTTTGCATTTACTACTTCAAAAAAGGTAAAACAGCATAACAATGAGCTTCTTACTCAATGGAAAAGCATCAGTAAATGTTCAGTTTAATCATATTTTTTAGAAAAAGTTGCCAACAGCCATAAAAAGGTTTACTTATATGACTTTTTTTAAATGAAGTTTTTGTTTAAGCAGCTTATTATTTCATATGTATTCTTACGATCTAAGAACATTTATACATTTTCTGATATTTGTTGACACATTAAAAAATCTTAAGGTTTCAAAAATGTTCTTGCCAGAAGTTCTTCTAGTATTCCTTCTTCTAGTACATTTAGAAATGTATTGATTTATGGGTTAACAAAAGTAAAGAATGTCCATTTAGTTTTTTTTTAACTTTGTCAAAGTCATATACAATGTAAAACCATTTCTCCATTTTGGATTTTCTGGATGGACTGTATGGTGGCACAGTGGTTAGTACTTTTGTCTCACGATGAGAAGGCCCTGGTTCAAATCCGAGTTGTTCAAGGCGCACCTTACCTTGGCTCAACAGTGGCTGGGTCAGGCTATGGCAGCCTCATGACCCCAAAAGGGATTCATCGGGCAATGAAGATGGATGGCTTTTCAGTGCTTCAAAGATCCAATCCAATGAAAATAATCTTTTTTGTGTTTTTGAAACATGCTCTTGTAGCGTTCTTCTCATTATAGAGGACATAAATGTATATATATACATATAATGTATTATTAAGACTAATGACAAAGTTACTGAAATGAGTGTGCCAGAGGCTCTGTCCAAATTCGGGTGTTGGTCCTTCCTGGGCTGCATTTGTTGACAGCACCGCAACAAGTGTTGTCCAAATTCAATGACTGCTTCAAATACGACAAACAAATATGGCCTTCTTTTTCCCGTCATTCATATATATATATATATATATATATATATATATATATATGAATGACTTTATGTTCTGTGCATAAATACTGATGTGACGCCCATTGAGACGGCAATGGTTGTGAAGGCTAAAGGGGAATCAGTGTTGGTGCTTCAGCAGACTGGGGGCACAGTAAGGTAGATGGAGGAGGAGGATGTGAGGGGGCGGTAAAGGCAGTAAAGGCGGTGATATTGAGAAAGGAGGTCAGAGAAATACGGCAGGGGGCAAACGACCTTTAGTGTGTAAAGACAGTTTTGAATTGAATTCCAAAATATTAAGTGGAGTTCACTCACAGTGAAACACTCCATACAGGACATACATACATCACAGCTTGTTTGAGGATGTCTGCATCTGCAAGAACGCCGCACAAAGAAAAGAACAAAAACATTTTAAGTGTTTTGCTTGTTGCATGACTAGTCAGTAAAACAATCTGAAAAAGATGTCACACAGACAGGTGCGCTGAGGTGTACGCTTGCATGGTGCTTGAAGTGTGCGTTGTTGTGTGCTTCGCTGTGGTGCAGACAGCTTGGGAATGTGTGTCACAGCCAGCACACCTGCCGTTAAGGTGAGTCCGGAGCCATCTCAGCAGGCGCCCCCTTAAGGCTGCCTCCTTCAACACCACACTTTTTCCCTCAGAGAACCCTTTAATTAATAATCAAGTTAATTGGATTGCGGCTCCCTGTTGTGCCACGCATGTGTGTGAACACAGTATGTATAACACGAACACGTCTGGCAGCGCCAGACAGCAGATGAAGTGGGTTTTTTGAGACAGTGTCTGTTTGATTGGGAAAGGCAGCTACTCTTTATTTTCTGTTCTCCTTGTGCCAGCTAAAGCTGATAGTAAAATTTGATGGTGCTCAAGAGGCAGCTCCCATTTTATAGAAATGTCTTCCTTATAGGTTATAAAACATGTACCTTTCTCGAGCCTCCACACTCCAAAGGTACTATAAAGAGGTAAAGTAGCACATTTATTGCAAATGCACCTTTGGAAAAGCAGCATTTTATCACAGAGTTCATATTATTTTTTAAGGTTTATGCTTGGATTTCTAAACAAGGTTAAGGAGAATGAGAAAACTTTGAAGATAGTATCAAAAACAGTAGCTTACAGTGTTTAAACTCTGAAGACCTGGCATCCACATGTGTGGACATCACATTTTGGGTTACGTAACAAGAGTGGATAATTTTGTATCAGCAGAATCTTCAAAATTTCATGCTGTTGTCTGATTTTTTTGAAAATTGCTGGCTTGGTCACGAACGTAGACGGCAGGCATGCAAAATGGTTTGCTTTTTATATACCCCGGGCTAACGGGTGGCTGACAGCCAGTTAATTGGAAGGCTGCCGTCCAGAGACATTTACACATCATCCAATCAGAGCTGCTGCTGGCCGGCGATCTGGCTGCCACCGCCCTGTGGCTGTCACCCGATTTTGTAATCCCCACCTGTCACTGCACTGCCTCTGCATGACCTCAAAATGTCAACTGATGTCAACTTTTAGAGAAAAATCGAGTGGTCATAACTTTTTCTTAAAACCTCCA
This sequence comes from Oryzias celebensis, assembly GCA_014656515.1. Classification (NCBI taxonomy): domain Eukaryota; kingdom Metazoa; phylum Chordata; class Actinopteri; order Beloniformes; family Adrianichthyidae; genus Oryzias; species Oryzias celebensis. The sequence goes on from BNCR01000005.1 coordinate 14,076,308, forward strand.
TGGACTCCAAGGCCATGTAAAAATGGGACTGTCACCTCCTGATTACAAATGCCAATGCGGGGACACCTGCCAAATTTGCTGAAAAACTTGCATTTAGGTTGACTGTGACTGTAGCATTAGATTAAATTATAACTCAAATATCAAGAGGCAAAATTAGAAAAATCAACCCTTTTCTGGTTCTGGATGTGCAGATACTAAAACTATCTAGCTAGCTAAACCTTTTGGAACACAAATTCAGCAGATAGTGTTCACACTGAACAAGAGGGAGAGACTTCTTATTCTTTTTCTTCTCTTTACAACATCATGTCTGCCACTTTTAGATGAAAGAGGCTTGGTGTAATATGTCAAAGCAAATCTTTCAAATCTTGCTCCAGGCCTTTTAATTCACAGCTCTATTCCAATATATGAAAGACTGGATACAGCTGGATACAAACCACAATTATTTGTTTCTCCTTCATGATACATTTTCAAATGGTTGGCACTTCTATCAATTGAGAGGGATGACATCGACACATGACTACTAAATCTGAGTTGGAAGCAAGTCGCAGAGGGCAGTGTGAACATCGTTTAAGTCTTTTGTCAGCTTTTGCTGCTTTTTCAATGGTTTATATGTAGAGCTTGAAAACGATCGTTAAACTCGATGGCTTTACGTGAACACAAGAATTCTGAAAGCCAAAGCGTGTTCACCTGCATTTACATTGCATTTCCTCTTGGAAGTGGTGCTTTGAACGTTGCCCAGGTTTATAGAGACTACTGGACCCTTACAAAGGCGCATCTGAGCTGAAATAAAGTCAGAAGCTGGAAACTGGCCATTTTCTAGTACGCAGAGGGTGTAAAAAAGACGGAAAAGAATGGCAGTATGAAAGAGACCTCAGACTTAATTTTGACCTCCCTGCGATATTTCTACTATTTCTGTCTGTTTCGAGCTGTCGAACCCAACACAGCACATGTTTTTTGAACTCCACAAATCTACAGAAAACTGAGAAAAACTAAAAACAAACAAAAAAAAACATGCACACTCACACCATGTTGCACCTCATCTTTCCTTCTTTATCTCGGAGGGGGAGGGTGGTGTGAGCTGTAGGCCAGTTCTCTATATTAGATGTCAGGCCTCAGATAGAGACTCAGGCCTGTGGGTAAACACTTTGACACTTTCTACAGAGGATATTTTGTCTGTGAAATGGGGTCTGCATTACTTCAGGTGAGAAGACATGGGGAAAAAAAGGACAGGTAGGCAGAGAAGCAGTCTTACTATTTCATCATGGTTTCATCTTTTTCATGTCAAAGGACTGGATTTTTTTTTTCTTTTTTATGATGCTGGAAAAAACAACAACAAGGTAATATACTTGGATTTGTTTTTTAGTGGCTTTCATTATACAATAACTGGCAACTTCAACAATTTTCCTCAATTTCACATCACAAATTCTAGAATTCATTTGATGTAATTGCGTTTCATTGAGATGCTTAGCTGCTATTTAAGATCCACAACAGTTCACATTTTTGTTTATATTAATAAATCTTAAACTGTCTAAGCTGCTCAAACTGCTTTAAATCATAAGTGGTCAAACGCCTGCATGAATTACTGCCGTAAATATCCCAACAGTGAAAGTGAAACAAATATATAGGATTTTATACCACCACCTCCCTTTACAACAGTATTAAAAATCATGAGCTTGTGCTTGTATAAGTCTGCGCATATGTGTGTGACACAAGGGGGAGGGTATATAGGAAAATTTCTTGGATGCATGGGCTTCGGTGTGGCAAATTAAATTTGAATGCAAATGCAGCGGTATTTCTTGACAGTCGGTGATAAAAACCCTATTATGTTTAATGATATGCTTTGTGAATGTGCATGAGTGGAGAGTGGCCTGCAACTCAGGGGACCATCTTCAAACGTCTGCCTGCTCTCTTTACTGTGGCTTTGATCAGCAGAACTGCACATACGCATGTACACACTTTCATATGTGCATGTTATCAGACTGATGAAGTTTGCAATGCGGCAACTTTTTTTCAATGGAGCTCAGCCACAAGCTTTTTTTTTTTTTTTTCTTTCTCAAAAATCGTTCTATTTACCTAAGGTCATCCGAACCCTCTGAAGATTTCATGATGGTTTTGATATACAGCTTTTTCTCTGAGAAAACTTTGGCTGAGTTTGTGGTTTCCTTTTCGTGGGAATCTCTAAACGTTCTTGGAATCAACACATGCAACCAAAAAAATCCACCCAGTTTAGGTTTTTCTTGTCCTGTAAAGGGTCATGTGAGTTGCCGGGTGCCTATCCCAACTACATCAAGGCGAGGGCGAGTTCTCCAATCTATCAGAGGGGCACACACTCCCAACAAAAAAGTCACCAACCGAATTATTAAGCATGTTTTTGGACTGTGGAGGGGAAGTGGTGCCTGAAGAAAAATCTCTCATGCACCAAGAGAACATAAAACTACACACAGAAAGGATCCAGCTGAGATTCTCCTGCAAAGTGACAGTGCTAACCACTACACCATTTACCAATAAGTCCCAAGCAAAATTATTAAAATGTATCGTTCTAAATGTATTTATAATAAGGGCTCTGATTTCTCACACAAAGAATTATTGCTGTAAAGTTACTTTCACACTGGGTGTGTGACACACGTTAAAGAACACGCTAAACACACAACCCATAGTGTTTAGGCTGGATAAGCAGGGAGGGACTTCCTCTTCTTTTTCTACTGTTTACTAGCATATGTCCGCCACCAACAGTTGAAAGAGGCTTGGTGAGGAATGTCAAAGGGATGCAAATCTTACTCCTGGCTATTTTTTTTATAGCTCTATTCCGATATATGAAAGACTTCGTGTCATTTAATTCCATCTGGGCACAAACAGCAATTATTCATTTCTCCTCCTTGATTAATTTTCAAACGTTTGGCACTTCTAGGAATTAAAAGGGACACCATCCATACGTCACTTCCAAATTTGGATCTTTGAGTGATCAAAGTTCGACCTGGTTTAACTTTCAATTTTCTGTGGCCACGTCTTTTGTATGTGGAGCCCAAAAACGGTTATAGAAACTTGTGTAGCACAAATTGCACATATACACATGTCTACATTAACTTTTTATTGGAAGCGAGCTGCTGAGGGCAGTGTGAATATAACTTAAACCTTTTTTCAGCTTTTGCGGCTTTATGAAACTAAAGTCAAGGCGAACTTAAAAGGCTTTTTTCTCCTCTTCTTACATGTGTGATAGATGAGTCTCCATGTACTTTAAAAACAGAAGCCTGTTGTCTTATCAAAGAAATGGAAATCTAGCCATGCATTCATTCACATTTCATTGATGTGGTTTGATGTCTCTGTAAACAGTCAAATAGATTTTGGAGCTGCATAGCAAGCAGGATTATTACAACCAACAAAGACGTCCTTGCACATATTTTCAATACTGCTGCCAGAACATTTTTCTTGTCTCTGATGTTAAAAATTACATCATATGATATACATTTATTTATATATTTATATATATGTATATATATGAAGGGTCGTTTTATGTATATATATATATATATATATATATATATATATATATATATATATATATATATATATATATATATATGTGTGTGTGTGTATTTGCAGTACAGCTTACGAGGACCCAAGGAAAACTAGGAAACAAAGTCTTTAATCAAACAGAATTACTGCACGAAACATTTTGCACCTGCTGGAATATGAGCTAAATTCAACATTTAAACAAACATATCATGTGACAGGTTTCAGTTTGTGTTTTAAACGTAATAAATAAACTAACATGAAGTTTAAGCATGAAGAAACTGTTGGTCAAGGTAAAAAAAAAAAGAAAATTAACAATGCAGATGACCTAAAAACCAGACAATACACAGAGGATACATAACATAAATACAGCTGTGAAGAATTAAAGTGTTAGCCACAGGCACTCGTATGGGGGTTGACCCGTTCAAGTGCTTGCTGAGGGTTTTTGGGTTGTCTGGGCCCTTAGAGGGTTGTTGACAGGAGGGGCTGCATCTCTTTTTAAAGGCCCCTTGCACAATGTATAGGTCTGTGGGGTTGAAAAAAATGGAAAACCTGTACGACATCAATGCATCTCACTTACTTCACCCTTACTTACCTATGTGTGTTATATAAGTGGTCGCAATGAACTGACAGCCTGTAAATGTGCATGATTGAGCAGTTCCTGCAGCATTTCCTGTGGGCCTGAGACAGTAGGCAAGTGACATAACCCAAGACAAGGAAGAACTTGACAGAGGTCCTTGACTCTAGCCATGAGTTTTAATAAGACAAGTCCCAAGGAAAGAATACAACAACCAGAGGGTACAAACACGCTGAGACATGGAACAAGGGATCCACACCTATACACCTGTATGGGCAATTGTGACTAAGGCATAATTTCACACACAGTCTGAAAACTGAACATGACAAGAAGCAAAAAAAAAAACACAACTGAAATCAAACAAAAATGACACACTCCTCACTGGAACCGTTTTGTTAGAGATACATGTAATGTGCTGTAAGCATGCTCTCATTTAAGAAGAACATTGAATTATTTAAAACGTGTTAAATATTTACACTGAAGTAATTCTGCCCAACTCTAGTAAGGAATTTAGTCAACTTTGAAGACATTCTGAGAACTCCCTTACAAATATCTACATACATCATCTAATGGCACACCAAAGTGCAGCAAGAAAAATGTACTCAATCAAAAAACAAAATCCTCTCAATTTAATGAACGCGTTCCCCCAAAATAGTTAAGTTAAAGCAAACTTAGGTTTTGCGTCCTTACTGTAAATACTGTTGATCAGTGACCTTTAAACATGGAAATAAATACTGACTTCATAGATCTCAGGAGATTGGACTGTAGCTCCACAAAGTTTTGAAATTAATTCTTCAAATACAGTGTTTTTTAAAAAAAAAAAAAGTATTATCACTTGTAATTGAGATGATAGTTTCCAGAAGAATCACCAGCTGCTGTGCAAAAAGTAAACGACGTGTAAGCTTTTATTGTGGTGCTTTTTTTCTTTCCTGATGTGTCTGTCAGTTTGAGTTACTGTGAAGCTCATAGAAACAGCCTAATATTTTATGTTGATAAAAACATGATCAAATCCCCTAAATCCCAAATCCTTTGTAATCAACCTTTTGTTTTGTTTTTTTTATAAATATTATAGATTAAAAAAATAGGACAAAAATATCTAAAATGTGGAAAGAACAATGCAGGACCCGTCATTCACTTGAAAGCTTTCTCATCTTATTTGGCTAGATTTTTTTTTTTTTTGGCTGGATGTTTGCCGCTTGCGTGGCACTAGCTTTTTCCTGTGGTGAAGCTCCGAGGTTGGCTCCAGCCAGGTGGAATGAGAAAAATCAAATTGTCGGAAGTAATCACATCTCAGAGAATGTGTACGTGTGAATCCAGCAGCATCGCTGTCCATCAGTAACCCAGTCAGCGATGATTGTCTGCACCTCACGCTACACTCCCTTCCGGGCAATATCACAGAAAAGGTTGGCACTGACATTGGACAGGTTGTCTTTATTCTAAAATATATATTTTTTCATAACTTTTTTGTCTGGCCTAAATTCACCTAGAAAGCACCACCAAAAGGGGGAAAAGAACGGAAAACTTTGGTCCAAAAACAGTGGCGGACCTAGCAGTTTGAGGGCCACGGGCGAACAAAAACATGGGGCCCTCTCCAGTGGTTGTATTAACCCTTTGGTACTTACGGAGGGTGTCCTGTCAAGATCAGCGTGATTAAATTCTGTCAAAAATAAACTTCAACTTATTTTAAAACTCTGTGATTGAGATTTCATTGAATCAAAAAGATAATATGGCAAACGGAGCTTTCTGCTATTAGAAATCCAATAACAATAAACCGATCATAATATTGTTTTGGGATGGGACCAATATGAATTTTTTAGAACAACACCAGCATTGTCTAAAAATTGCGGAAACTCTAGGGCTCACTGCGAAAGTCTCCCCTGCCGCTGTTGCAGAAGGTGAGGAGTTCATCCTGAATACAGAGGAGACAGACACTCCTCCACCTGTGAGCAGATTCCAGCTGAGAACACCTGAAATCCAGCTGGATCAAACTATTGCCTACTCTAAAAAACATTTTCCTTTTAGTTTTTTCTACTGACATAACAGGTCATATAAAAGAAGGTCAACATGAGAAAGGTCACAACATGGAGGAGTGAGGCCTCTGTATTGATGAGTCTTTATGTATTCAACTGAACACATGGATGATCTTTGTGGAATAAAGAAATAAAGGGATTTTTACTAATATTTTCACTTTTTAGAAAACATTTGTTCTTGTTGTTTTTTATTAAATGACACCTACAACTGTCATTCTATGTTGTAATGGCTCATTGAATATTTTTGGGGTTTCCACAGTAAAATTAATCACTTTTTTCTGCCGGAATTTTTAGTTTTTGCATGATATTATATCTTGTGTGTGAATACAACATGGAAAAAATGACAAAATGAAGTTAGAGCCACATAGGTGAGTTTGTGCTGTTCAAAATACCAGTCTTTCAAATTGAAAATATAGTAGTAAACTTTAAAGTAGAGTAAAACTGAGTTTTAAGCTCTATAGATTTTGAAGGGTTAATCCCTTTTTTTTAAATCCCAATCTAGGGTAAAAGTTCGTAAATACCTTCTTTATTGGTCAACTTTCAGACAACATCAGTGTCAAAAATCCAAAAGTTTTAACAAACATGTAAAACTGAAATCTCTAAATCTTAAACAAATGTGTTTTATGCATATTATATATGGGGTGTCAGTGAATTTATTGAATGCACAAACTATACACTCACTCACTTTCTAGTAGGAACAAATGAGGGTCTTTTTTCATTTATCAGGTTCTCTCTGACTTTTCGCTAATTTTCTACCCCTTTTCTCATTCTTGACTTTCTTTATCTTCATTTTGAGTTCTTTTGATTCTGTTGTTATTTTTCCTGTTTTGTTTTCCTACACTTTCAGTTGTGTGGCAACAAATTTCTTGTTTTCCCCCTTCCTTTTACCTTTTTCACACCTACTAGTCAAATAATGACCCTTCATCTTACCTTTTATCAATCTCTTGGTAGAGTCTGTCTTTTTACTAGTGTTGAGACGGGATTTGCCAAAGGATTAAACACTTTCACACAAGAAGTCTTGTGCCATTTCCATGATTTGGGTTTTGGTAGGTCGGGCCCTGTCCGCAAATGAATTGAGTCAAGTTAGCACAGAAAAAGGTGACAATCACTTAAAGCTTTTTGTTTTTCCCTTAATTACAACTTTTGGAACTTTTTATTCTGTTGTTTTGTGCCTTTTATTCAAAGATTTCATTTATTTTCCATACAAGTGCTCCAATTGAATGTAACTATAGGGATTTAAAGAAAAGCAGGAAAGAAAATATGTTTTCTAGCTTTAGCTCACGGGAATCTCTCTCCTTCAAAACCTGTTTCCCAGAAATAAAAATTAAAATGTATACACTCTTTCTAGTTTTAATCCTCTTTTTTTTTGAATGACAGGATTACCTTTTTGTGCCGAGAAAACATTTGCGATAAGTATTGCTATCTTCTCCTCCATCTCTCCAACTGCAGGTTATTGAATGTCCCAGTGGAGAGGAAAACTAATTACGAAACATGTCTGGTTAAGAGAGTTATCTGTAAGATAGCCCGCAGTGCTGCCATGTTCTGCTCTTTTGTTTGTTTTTGTTTTTTATTTGCTGTGCACACTAATTAGTTTTTCTCCGTTTTAATGTAAAAATGCTCAGCTCCCCCAAACTAGTAATGACCTTCTATTGGAATTATGACACCAGCAGATGTAAAGCTTTTGATTATGCACATTTACACAGAGCCTGCACTGGTTGAGGCGTTCAGCTCTGATGCTCAGGATTATAACTCCCATTCTGTTTTGCCGTAGGTGGACTGCGTTTCCAAATGACTTCCATTATGAATGCTAAATCTCTCTGTAAACTTTGATGGAACCTTGAGATGATACATTTTAGTAAGCTTGTGTTTGTCAGAGCAGTTTCCTGCAAAACTTTTGCCACAAAGCTATCAGTTTCACGCGCTCATGTGACAGTTATTAGTATGACCTACTTCAGAGCTAAGCTCTTAATTTAAAAAATGAAATTGACTTGGCTAATGTCGCGGAGATGCACTGCATTAGTTCAGTATTTTGCTCCTTAAGGTTGGGATAAAACAACACAATTAGACGCTCTGGTGGATGACTGCCCAAATCCATGAATTGTCTCGCAGTATTAGACTATGTATCAGTGCGAGTCAAAAAGTCATGTTGGCCATATTAACACACAAAGATTACTTGCTACATGCTCACTCGGCCCATAAAAAGGAACCCTTTGCATACAAAGCGCAAAGCTATTAGGGAATGAAGGGGAAAAAAAACACGAAAAACAATGATGATAAATGAACAAATCAGAGAAGAAATGCATTTACAGTTCTTACTGCAGGCTCTGTGCTGTGCAGCATTCAAACAAGATGCGTTAATTATTGCATAAAGGAACATTTCAACACTTTGGAAAATATTTCAACTGGCTTTGTTGCTAAGTAGATTTACAACAAACATCTGAATGAGAAGCGAGCATGTCCAAAATCCGGAACGTGGGCCTAATGCGGCCTGTATTCACAGTTCTGTTTAAGATTCCTGTCATAAAACAGCTTTCTAAAAATTGTGTGTACAATTTATTGATTGTGGTTGGCTAAATTACATTTTGAAGAGGCAATATGAGACAAGACATTGACAGTGATTTTGGTTAAAAGAAATATTGAGATGTTCTATGGGCAGAAATGAAAAGTGTGCCATCGCAATAAAATGTTCATTAAATAGTTCATTTAAATGTAATAACATTTAAACAGTTTATAGAATGTCAGGCCAAATGGTTGGCCGGCAATTTCTACCTCACCAAATCTGGCCCTCTTTACAAAAAGTTCGGACACCCCTGACACAAAGCAACGGCCACTGGACAATTGCAGCACCTCTAATTACGAGTGACCATCATATGTCCCTTGACCTCTTTTCTTCACCTGTCCATTGGAAATCCCTTCCACCAGCTCCATCCACTCCATGGTGTGGTTGAAAGCTGGTGGAGTGAAACAGTGGTGTTTGCCATCAAAATGACTTATCTGACTTATTTATATTTAATAATATAACACATGGAACCCATTAAATGTGAAATTTGTCAAAAACAGTCCAATAAATTGCTTGAGAAGGGGAGGGAGAATACAAACCCATATTCCCCCCACAAAACCTTTTGCTGCTCTTTCACCAACATGCCACAAGCCCCAGGATGAGCTAAATCCTGGAGCTCAGGGCATGTATGGTATTATTCAATATAAATAAGTCAGATAAGTCATTTTGATGGCATCATTTACATGTGGATGGTATATATAGAAATGTGTCTCTTTTACTTATATATTTTTTCATTTTTCAGTGAACTTGATCACCCAGAGTTTTGTGTATTTGGTTTGTCTTCTTTAATACATTTTGTTTTGGTTGCTTGAAATAAATCAGTTCCAGTTGTAAAATACGATGTCTCTTGTGACACATCTGCGTCATATGCAGTTTACTTTAATGGTTAAGCTTTTTTACCTGAGAACTATTGAACTCAAATTAAACTAAGTAAACCAGCGTTGAGCAGCATTGAACTTTTTCTTCCACTTTGATAAAGAATGTGATTGATATTTTTTCACAAAAAGACCGTGTCATCATGTTATCATGTGCTGCCAGCTGAAGAACTTTGTCTCTCTTTGCATTAAAAGAGCAACCCTCCCCCCATAACACATAACTGAGCAAAAAGAGTGCATGATCCAATGGGAAGAACAAATTATCTTTACTATTTTTACAAGCAGCAGTTAGTGATCATCCCCTCCCACGTCCAAACGTATGCACAGCAAACAGATGAAGCAGCTCATCTTCTTCAGCTACACTTCCTGCTCAGGGAAGAGAGAGTTTAACTTTTTATTCCTGTGCATTATCATACGTTCCCTCAAATCCGACACAGGTTATAGCTCTGAAATTGGTATCGCCCTCGATGTGCGTTACAAGCCTCTAATGAATTTGCTGCAGCACGTTGAGGGAAGAACTATAAACTTCCATCAATTGGGGCATGAAAAGGAGAACAGAAACAGATGTGCGATACCAAAAAAAAGTGGATTCCCTCAGTGTTCAGGAAGTCGTGCCGAAGACGTATCTCATGTGCCTGTGTTGCCTATCCGTTAATGGCTGACATTATATTTCTTTGCTGCACTTGTTTGCCTCGGCTTCTGTCACAGGTACATCATTACCATGAAAGCTCTACACTGCGAAGAAACAAAGTGGCTTCCCGCTCGATCAGTCCTCTGACGTCAAAAGAAACCGCTTGAAGTGTGTACAAGGTTTTAATATGACCTGCTGAGAAAATTCATGAAAGTTTATGAAGCTACTGAAAGCAGAACATCACTGCAAAAACAGGGCTTTGAAGATGTGTTGATACTTTTCTTCTTTTGAATTAGAGAAAAAAATCATCATGGACTGCACTTACTGATTAAAGAAAAATAAAAAGAGAATTGAATTTTTCATCAACTTTATCTCTGTACATTTCTTTATAGCCACTTTCTAGAAATTACTAATTAAAAAAGAAAAGTTGCAACACAATATTTACATCTCAAAAGCCCTTGGGAGCTCGTCTAATCTCTGAAGTTACTAGGCTATATTTAAGATCCAGAGGGTTTATGCTCACATGCAACTCTTTCGAGACAGCTGTCAAGCGTCAGCTCCGTCAGTCTGAAAGGATGCCTCTCGGGGCAGCATGGAAAAATAACCAGAAGACGTACTGTTAAATCTAGACTCCATTTTTATTGTTTTGCAAAAAAAAAAAGCATTTCAATCAAGCAAGTATTAAGAAATCTGTTACTGAAGGACCATTAAATGTACGTATTCAAAGGATTTTCTGGGCACAAATGAGAAAAGTGTGACAGCTGTTCAACAAAAGTTTTCAGACTGAAACTGAAACTGTAAAATGTACATCTGGCAATCGATGACCTAAAGGCCAGGTGTGGCCCCCAGAGCATATAAGAATGACCCCTCCCATGTCCGAGTGAAAATGAATGCGCTTTTGGTTTGATCATGTAATCTTGACATTGTGTCAAAACTGCCCCGAGGGCCTTTCACAAGAGAACTCAGACAAAGGGTCCAGCAACCACAGATTGAGTATTTTGCTCCTTGGACCAGCGATGCGTGAAAAAAAAACTGACAAAACTGTTAGAAAGATTTAAATGAAGAAAGTCATTTGTGGAAAGGGCAGCTTTGTAGAGTTCTTGGGTCAGAATGGAGGCAGAACTTCTAGAGATTTGTAAATCTGAAAATGATGTTATTTTGTGTTTTTAACATGTTCTTTTAGCATTTTTTTCATACTGGAGGACATATATAGAGAATTCTGGGATCAAAATTGCATTTCTGAGCATTTTTTTCTTTAAATCGTTGTGAATCGGGAGCAGACAAAAATTAAGTTGGAAACACTTTTAGATGAGACATAGGTGCTACAATCAGCAGGCCACAAGCTCCCTGCTCTGCTCCATTCTGATGCATCCAATTGCAGCCCTCCTGATCCATGTACGTCTTTGTTTTCCTCATCTGAACTGGCATGTGTTTCAAAACTGTATGGCTGGATAACTCCAATATTGCTCGCCGTTGTTGTTTGGAGTTCAGAACATGATATTTTTTATAACATTTTTTTTTCTTCGTGTTTCATTAGGTGATTGCTTTTGCCAAGGCTGATTTGTGAAAGACCCACATTAGGTTTTCGTAATCATATTATGGTTGGGCGATAAAATGATAGATATCGAAATTGGGATAGCAGTTTTTCTTGATAGTAAAATCAGCCTATACAGACTTTTGTTTTGAAGGGAACGTAATTAACACTTGCCGAGTCATGAGCATTTTTTCCTCTTTGGCAAGTAAGTTAGAGGGTTAATCACCACCTGAAGAGTAAATGTTTGTGTACGCTTAGTCTGTAATTTAAATAAGGAAATATAAATAATCATACAAAACATTAAACTGTTTTCAGGCATTTTTTGTTATGATTTGTCATAAAATGTGATCACCTGGAGGCAGAATTAGAAAATCTCTAATAAATATGTCCCTGTTTTCTCATCATGTTTGAATTTCATTTACAGTTAGATGACAGTAAAGACGTGTTCATACCGTTTATAAATTACTTCTATGCAATTTACTTTAAAAAAAAAATCAAAATATGTTTAAAAGTAAAATGCCTAAGGCCTTTTTGTGCAAATAGTGTTAGAATTTGGCTGAGAAAATATATGTTTGGTTGGTAGATTTTTTTTTTTTGTTTTTTTTTTTTTTTTTGTCAACCGGCTATCTTGGCCAGTGTTTCAAAAATTAAATTTCACCCCTTGTGTGGAGGTATTTTAGTTATTTAAAATCCTACAAAAAACAGAGTAACTTCCACTGCAAATTGTGCGGAAGGCATGTTCCTTCTAAAACTGGAAATACCATCAACCTTTTTTATCACTTGAAGCAGTGCCACCAAGCATGTTCAATCTCAGACTGAAATAAATGATAATTCTCCAGTATAAACAACAGTAAGGACTTCACAGCAGCAACAGTCTAAACTATGAGAATTTGCTTTAGTTCTTAGCTTCTTCACAGGATGTTGACAAACATTTTTGTCAGTTGTATGTTTGTTCTGTAAAATTTGAAAATTTTTGAATTTATTTGTAGAATTAATGCCTTTTTTTCTAATGGAACTGATCAAGCAGTTTAGAGTTCTGTTTTATTCATGTTCTCTTTTGATACTTGAAATCTTTTGTTTTAATTTTCACTTTAGTTTGTAATATTCATGCCTTTTTTAGTTTTCTGGGAGGGAAAACTGCTGCATTATGTTCCTTCAGTGGATCAGTTATGTTTATAGTGTGATAGGAAATAAATATTTAAATCTAAACAACCTGCTGATGATTACACATGTATCTAATAAGCCACAAAGTGCTCAAATTAAACTAATATAATTATTTGATTAATATACGATGAAATGTATTGTTATTGTCTGATATGAGAAAAACAATATTGTGATATAAAAAATTCACTATCGCCCAGTCCTTCAGTTTTGAAGTAAATATACCTGGCTGTTGCAATATTTGATGTTCCTGAAACAGTTCAATCTTAATGTTGCTAAAAATTCTCCTGCGTATTTTTAGAAATGTATTAAGCTTTATTTGCAAACTGGTTCCTTCTTTATGTCAGGAGCCAACTAGTATGGATAGAATGTGAATCAGAGGTGTGCTAATGGGATGTCCGTGATGGAACCGCAGAGCAGAAGAGAAAGCGTGACCTTTCCAATTCACACAACATAAATGTGAACGATCTGCCTTTGCTGTAATGATGAGGTTGCTGCTCCATAAACATGATGAAAAAAGAGAAGCCCCTGAAAAACTGTAACATCTGAACGTCGATCACAAATGCAGACTGCATATCCACCTTACCCCGGGGTCACGCTGCATGCTGTCCGGCTTCGGTGCAGAGCGGTCTAGCTACAGCAGATGACTCACACTGGCTACGGATGGCTTCCGGTCCTGCTGCAGCCACAAGCTCTGCTGCAGATCTCACTGACCTCTGAACTCTCAAAGATTAACGCGATATTATGTAGAAAGTACTAGTAAACAAATCCTCATTTTGGCGTGATTTTGTATTATATTTACAACCCTTCTTTTTCTGCGGGACTCATCTTCACAGAATGGGTAAGCACAGAACTTGTATTAACACTAAGGCTTAAATGTACACATTTGACTGTGCTATGAGGAAAATAGGTTTATTTTGAAAAATGTATCGGATGCACTTTACACTTGCGTGCATGATTTCCGGTTTAGGTCGTTTCATTTGCCCCAACTTCACAATAAAGTGCTCCGGCCCGCTCTGGTGTCCGGCAAAAATCTGAAACCAACAAAATGGATACAGAGCGCCGGAGAGGACAGCCTGGACTGGTTTTAGTTTGAGTACTTCTCGCACTTTTCAAGTTACGTAAAGACTCCGGCATCAACACCGAAGCTGGACCACATGTAGTAAGCACAGGGTTACTGTTTTTTAATTTTTTCTTGTTTGGCTACACAGTAGTTGAGTTCCTTTTTTGCTTCAGGTGGAATATTGTCAGTTGCTTTTCCATTTGGCTGAAGCTGCAGTTGCTGCTCTGTTGTCAGCGGGATCAGAGCCTGTACAATGGCTTCCCCTGCACTTATAACGATTGCTGTGTTTGTCTGGAGAATTGGGAGACCTCAGAGGACCAGACCCTGTAAGAAATGCAGGAAACTAAATGCAATTAAACATGACAGCCTGACTTGGAGCTCAAAGGTAAATTAATATTACATTATTGTAGAGTTTTTTATGTTAGAGACTGGAAAAAAAGCATCTAGACACATTTATACAATGTCTTCTAACACTTCTGAGAATATTTCACCCATTCAGCAATGTTTACAGTTAAATCATGACTACAAGTTAATCTGTGTCTTATATTTGTGCACTAAGTTAAGAATCACTGCAGTGTTCAAACACTGGAACAAGTGTTCCAAAATCCATAATCCAAAGTAAAATGAAAACGTGCAAAAAACCACAGCCAATGTTTTCCAAGTCGCTTCAAAAATATATGCAGGTGGATTAATCACAAAGACCTTTATTTGCTTATTAACGGTGAAATACCCTGGGTACAAAGGCAGAACCACCAAACAGAGAAGAGGATAGAGGTGAGGTGTAAAAAGTGGGTCACTTCATGAAAGGACTCAATATTTGTGTAAGAAATCCAGTTTCTAGTGTGCCAATCCCATTTCAAATATTCCCTGCTTTCCGGCAGTGTGGTGGCAAATTCAAGTGTCATGTCTGAATGACGTCCCGCTGCTTATGTGTAACGCTTTGTGAACAGAATCAGACCAGACTGGATTGAGAATCATTGATTCATCACTTTTTAACATGGCTACTGTAAGAAACAGAGGTGTAGTTTCTTTCTCCTTCTGATTACAAAAGTGTGTCACAGTTTATTTGGTTCTACATAACTGCAACTTTTATTTTAGGTGTACTGACAAATCATCATGTCAAAATAAAAGTTTGATTTTCATGCTCTAGCAGTTCTAAACATCTTTTTTGCATCATAGTGGCATCTCACAACTCCAGTTAACGCTGGAGTGTGGTAGTTATGATTTAATGTTAGATTATATTGTGTAAATATTCTATTAACAATGTTAGATTTGTACCTATTAATGTCATATTTCAATTACCTAAATAAAAGTAGATGTCTCACAACTCATTGACTCTCTTTAGATGTTGTGAAAGAAACATCTGGGAAAAAAATGTTCTATGAATTTAAATTTTTGACCATTTAAAAAAAAATGTAACCATACAAAAATGGTTAAAATGTTTAGCTTGTTCTTATCATAGTACGAAATCCACAGTTGTATTCTCTTTACACCTGCATTTTATTTAGCAGCTTTACAGCCAATAAACATCACCAAATTGGAAAAAAATGATGGAGCAGACAGAAATGCTTTGGTTGCGTGAGAGTTTTGTCACTATTCACTAATTACACTATACAGGGTGTTTACCATTTTGAATAACTGTCCAAATCTAAAACTCCAAATCAAGTGCCCTGCAAAAAATGTGGTGTGCATCAAAATATAGACCACAGTGGATGGAATTTGAACCGATTTGTCATCACTATCAGAACACAGTGGATTCATTTAAAACTTTTTTTTTTTAAATTTCCATACTGATTAGGGTTTTTACTTTGGGGAAACCGATGACATCATATTTGAAGAAAAAAAAATGATGTTTTCTAGTGGCTAGGGGGTGAATTCGGACTGAGCTTTTGTGAGACAGAAAGAGTGACGAACAGAAAGCGTTTGCTTAAATTTTCAAAAAATACAACACATAAACATCATCAACAAGTAATGACTCTATTTTGGTCTCTAATTTGGAAATCCTTTCTTTCAAGCAATCAGGCAAAAATAACACATATGGAACACAATCAACAGAGGTTTACATCCATAAAAGACATGTCAAACATAGGATAACTAGGCTTCAAATGATTGCTTCAAAGGTAGTGCGAGGAAGCGAACTTAATCCCACCCTGACTCGATCACACCATTTACTTTACATTTTTTATCAACATCCGGTTTGTAACTTATGGTCAGATATTAATTTTGTACCAACATTGATTTAGGTCATTATGCATCCTAAAGTTACCATGAATGACTTGCTATGTATGTAGTTTTAACATTATTTTAAACTTGTTAGTAACTTATGCAGAAAAAAGAATCTGTGACGTAAGTTTCAAATATCCACAAATGTATAATATTTCTCATGAGTAGGTTTCCAACACCTGGAAAAAAAAAATCATTTACATATATGAGTATAAAAATCAAAATTATATGCAGATTACTTTCACCAGAAAAGTAATTTACTTAAATCATGTATAAAAAACCCAGTATATGTGGATGACTTTCATAAAAGTAATTTACTTAAATCAGGTATAAAAATGATGTGCAGATTATTTTCATTAGAAGGAGGTCGAGCCGACTATCCTATTCTCGCTCATTCTCATCAGAAATCTTCTGCAAGTTGCATCAGAGGTGTTAGCTTAGCGTCTAGCTTAGCATCTGACTGCAACAGTAGAATTAGCTTAGTTTGGATGTTGGCAAGCGCAATTCTGCAAGGTCAGATTTCTTGATTTTTCTTCGGGTTCATAATCAGCTCTCTATATTGCAGAATTACTGTTTTTTTGCAGTGATTATGTGAAAATTTAAGATTAAAGTCGCTCATATCAGGGGAGCTGTAGACACGTCTCGTGACCAGAACCGGAATTCTTTTTTTTTTTTAATTAGTAAATCTTCACTGAGTTTCAGCACTCATCCAGTTGTACCTCTTGTGCTTCCTGTTCTGAAGAAGATCATTAAAAAAGAATTCTTTGAAAACTTTGTGAGTTTTTAACATAAATATTTTTTGGAATGAGAGGACAAACTTCCAACAGAAAATTAAAGAATCAAAAACTAAAACTGTCATTAAATGACACAAGATAAACGAAAATCCTCTTTTGTGAATGTAGTTTGCATCAGGAGCCACTTAAAGTCATCACACACTGACCAAGTAATGTTTAGTTGGCATAAAACCCTTATAGTATGTGACTTGTTTTATGAGGAGAATTTGACTGTATTAGAATTGTTAAGCATGCTGTGTAAAGCTGTAGTCTAGTAGCAGAGGTAATTCCTTCTTGCTGTGTGTAAGCACACTTTGATCAGCATGAGTTTGTGTTAAATAAAACAGTTACATTTACTCCTGTTTACCTGTCAAATAGATGGTGTAAACCTTTGGAGCAACCCAAGTCCCACTCCATTCATCATTTGATCTCATGTAAATGTTCTCAGTGGTCTTTTATTTATGATTAGACAGTTTTTAGTCAAAATCAAAAGACCTGTGTAGTTTTGTAGGACATACAATAGTTTCTGCAGAGTGGCAGGATTTCATTAGAAATTCTACTCTGAGTTGTGGATGGGACCGTTGGTGTTGAGTAAGCCTGCCGCTACTACCCATCATCCATTTGTTTACCCTGACTCTCGCTAGCTCACAGCCCCCAAACTACATTACTGGTGCGAGGAAAATGGCGAACAACATTGCATCTAAACAACCATAAATTGATTTAGTCATCTACATTGGATACATTGGAATAAAGTGGAGAAGAGAGCTAGTGACTTACCACTGTAAGTTCTACATCACAACTACAAATGATAATTTTTGTCTGGTCCTGATTCACAATTATTAAAACAAAGAAATACTTAGGAATCCTCATTTAAGTTGAATTTTTATTTATATATGTCCTCCATCATCAGAAAGACCAAGTTAAAAACACTAAAAAGATGATTGTCATCAGAGTGGGTCTAAAACACCTCAGAAAACGAAGGGAACTTTTATCAAGTCAAAAATGTTGTCTAAAACTTTGAAACTTGGTTATCCAGACGACCGGTCCAGGGTGTACCCTGCCTTCAATCAGCAGTATCCGGGACAGGCTCCAGCGACCCAGTGACCCTGAAAGGGATGTAGCAGATTAAGAAAATGAATGGATGGGTTTTCCAGACACTTTTAAATCCTTTAAAAAAAAATCACAATTTGCAGCTCTTTGTGATGCTGTTACATCGTCAACATCCACAGTACTAACCGTTTCATCTAAAAATGAGGACTTGAAGAGCAACTACCTTAAATACTATTTTAACCACATCCTTTTCTTGCTCTGAACTGAACTATACGCGAGGCAGCATCTACGAAAGTTGGAAGGAAATTGAGTTTAGTTCTGTATTTCACAGATAAGTATGTTGGTATAATACCTGAGACTTACTAGTAAAAACATATGTAAAAATAACACCAATCCATAAATATAAAAGTATAATCCTTCTGTATTTTTTTTCATAATGATGTCTCTTTGAACTGAAACACTACATACACCATGGCCTCAGGATATCTCTTGATTCACCGGATCTAGTAAGGAAGTGTGGGTCATAGTGTCTACTGTTTCTATACTGGTTCTTTGTGATTTGGAAAAGGTGGAACAGGTTTGTTGTGAATGGTGTTTAAAATGGTGAAATCATGTTGTGAATGAAATGACAAAGTTAAAAGTGAGCTTCTGTCCTAAGACTCAGCCTCTTCTGACACCTGTCATATTTCACTCTTGTGCAGAAACACAGTTTCATTCTGTGGAGCCAGAAAGAGAATAGTATTGAATAAACCCCTCGGTCAAACAATGAAAAAAAAACTTCAGGCGTTGAGATAAAATATGTGCACCCTTTGGATCAATAATGTCTTTTTTTATTTCTAAGTCTCAGATTGGAAAGATTTGTCAAATGTTTTGCTGGAGAGAACTTTTACCACGCACTGGAATAACTCGGTAAACTGAATGGAATGATTTAAAAAAACCAAAACTTTTTTAGATTTTTTTCTCATAAGAAATTACTGAGAATGTAGGGCTTTATTTTTAAAAAAAGTAAATATTATTCTTTAAATAATCCTAAACTCGATTTCTGAAACATCTTACTGTTCTGTAGGAAGCTGCTCAGTGCTTCAGAACCCTGTGTCATCGGTATGTTTTCTTGCACTTCTTTTGTGTCCATTATGTTGCCATGTAGATCCTCATGTTACACACACAGACTCAAAAAAATATGACATCTTGTCATTTGCTTTTACATGGGCTCCACTCTAATGGTCCAAGTTCTGGCATGCTAATGGTTGGGAGTCTTAATTAAAATGTCAAGGTGGCGTGATGTCCCATTAAGGCTCCCCTCCCCTCCCATGCCTTTTCTGCCTCTGATCCTCCCCAGGGACCTATTAAGCTCAGGCCAAAATGATTGAAGTTCAAAGAGGTGATCCTGAAGGTTGGATGCTCATCGCTTCGCGGTTCTCCGTCGTCCCAGCATCCTCCAACCCTGACCTTTAGCAAGACAGCCTTCCCCGCTAATGTGCTCGCATATCTAATGAGAGGACGCTTTAGACTCAGCTCCCTGTCAGCTATCTAGGCAGATAATGCCACCAACCGATGCCATAACCAGCCTCTCTCCGCTTCTCCAGCTGTCTTTTTCTTTTCTTTACCTGTTTTGTCTGTCCCTGTCTTCCTGCCTCCAAGGAAAGGTTATTGGAAAGGACAGGCCACTGCCTGCCTGCTTTTCATAACAGCCTGTGTGG
This sequence comes from Oryzias celebensis, assembly GCA_014656515.1. Lineage (NCBI taxonomy): Eukaryota > Metazoa > Chordata > Actinopteri > Beloniformes > Adrianichthyidae > Oryzias > Oryzias celebensis. The sequence continues at coordinate 14,095,995 of BNCR01000005.1, forward strand.
CTGTCACTGCATTGGCAGGGCCAATCTAATGAGCCACTTTCACATAAAGACTTAATTGTAATTCAACCACATAAATCATATCGCGAGTCAGTGCCAATAATGTTTATGTTATCCAAGTGATTGGACAAAGAATTGACATCCCTGGATGTTTTTTCAGGAAGATGAGGACTTCTGGTGAAGGTGGGGCTATGCACATGGAGTCCAAAGTGTCAGGTGTACAGCTGTTTAGCCTGATAACATATTGTAATGTGGTTGCACTTGATTCCTCCAACGCACTGGTCTCTGCTCTTTCTGATAAAAGCACCCCCACCATCTTTTTACAGTTTTTTTAGGCAACACAGGGTGATAAGTGGAGTGAAAGCAGACAAGTGTGTTTGTGTAAATGATTGTGCATTGTGCAAGATTGTTCACACAGTTTGTTCGCGTGTTGATTGAATCCTTTCTTGTACTTCCAGCAGATCTCACCACAATAACCCCACCTCAACTTTCCCTCTTGACCTCCCCAGAGACAATTACCCCTTCCTGACAGCCCCACACACCCATCAAGTTCTTAATAGCTGTGGGTAGGAGAGGGTCAAGGTAATCACTGGGCCATGCATATTTGTACCCACTCACTTCATCAGTGTGAGATTACCAACAGGGAAATCAATGAGCAGTGCCCTAATAAAGGATCTGCACTTATGCCCAATGGACCTGTTAGTTTTTATCTTTTCTCCTAATATGGTATCAATGAGGTCCCCAGATAGGGTGGCTCATGTATCATAGAGAATGCACCTCTTAGATTTCACTGCACATAGTCATGTGGTGATAAAAGCAGCTGCCGATTCCTCAAATTAAGAAGAAAGTAAAAACTTTCAGCACAGTTATTGCTTTCACCACATACCAATCAGCGGGGTAGCTTTCATTAGCAATCAAGCTGAACGGGTGTCAACAAGCTGAGTGGACTGCATCACATTGATGCAATAAGATAACTATGTGTAATGTTCTATAAGTGGAAAAAGTACAGCACTAACAAAGTTCTGTATAATGGTGTGGACCCCAAAGTAAGAGAGGATTTGACTAACAAATCTACAATATTAAATAGTAGAAAATGTATTTTAGAATGTATTTATGGGATCATTGCTTGTGTGTGTTAATGTGCTTGTATGTGTAAATGGAGGGAGGGGGTGGAAAAAGGATTGATTGGGTTTCTATCTTTTTTTTTCTATCTTTTTTTTTTTTTTTTTTTACTGTGTGTTTTTGTTTTCAATTTTAAAGCGCAAGTATAAGAAGTGCTTTTTTAAAGGTACATTTTGATTGATTGATTGATTGATTGATTGATTGATTGATTGATTGATTGATTGATTGATTGATTGATAGTAGTTGATTATTTGATTTGAATAGTTTGATCCATTGACAGTATATGAGAACTGGACTGAGCGACCTCTCCTCCCTCGCGTTCCAAATAGGAAGTACCCGCTGGCTTCAGGAAGTCAAAGCACCATAAACTTCTATATAGAAATAAACAGCTATTACTCAGTCACTGTTATTGTCAGAATAACCATTCTTGCGTACTTTTGCTTACTTTTCCTTAAACATGTTCTCGCTTATCCTAATTTTTTTTTTTCAAAATATTTTTTTTTTATTGCAAGTTAATCAGTTTTAAGTTATAAACTGACCAGTGTTTTACACTCTAGTTTTACACTCTTTTTGTTTACAGCCTGATTTGAAAAAATATTTTCATTTACCTTTTCTTTACTCATGACAACCATGACAGAGGGCTAATGTTTGTTTATTTCAGACATTTTATCTTCATTAGACCACAAATGAGTGCATTTTATTTGACTGGAGGTGGGTGTACCCATGGAAGGACTCAACAAAACTACTTTGTCCAGCCCAGTTGACTAGATTCAGCAAGTTGTTCAAGTGGACAGAAGAAACCCCAGCCTCTTCTAGATTCATTTTTGACTTATTGTAGTCCTCTGGTTCACACCAGAAGTGATCCATATATATGACTATAATTCAAAAACGAATTTTCTCATGTTGACATTGTAGAGTGGTCCCTTAAATTCCCAGTACACGATACAAGAGGTTCTATATATCCCTAGTCAGAGTTTTCAGTTGACATTTTTAGGTCACTTGATTTGCATTGCAAAGCAGATAGGGTTTCGAGATGTTTGGCAGATCATATAAACTGCAGAAACTGTTTGGCTTTAAGTTTTTCCTTAGATTTGACAGATCAATGCATGATCTGATCCTTTCGCTGAGTCTCTTCTGTATATAAAGAAAAAGATCCTGCAGAGCATCTGGGACATCATCTCAACGTCCTCTGCAAAGATACAGATTCTTCTGAAATGGTTTGAATTCAAACCACATAAAGATGCAGTATGTTATTATCTAAACAAATATGCTTTATGCTGACTAATATTGCTCCGGGTACTGCAGTCGCTCAGTCATCACGGGATTTGCTGACAATAGGAAGGACGAGCAACTGTGCCTAAACAACAGTGGATAAAAAAAAACTGATAATCTGGGAGAGAGAAGATACTTTAGGTGTAGAAAAGATTTCAAGCTGCATTTACGCCATTCACTGTGACGTGCGTTCAAGTGGCCACTTCCAATGAGAAGTCAGTGTAAACGCATGTGAACACCTGTTTCATGCTTCTGCGTTCAAAATGCAGCTATGCAAGATTTTTTATGACAATTTTGGTTTATACCCCCCCAAAAAAAACTGTGACAATTGAAAGCATGTTGCAAGCTAAACCAGGGCAAACTTTGACTAAATTAAAATCAATCACGCACTATGATTAGGTTGTGACAAATTGATGAAGTCCTCTGTAATTCACGAAAGTAACATTGGAAATTGATCATGGAGGAAAAATTATTCATTTCAGTTTGTGTCCTGCTGAAATGATGTAACACCTAGGATTTTATCTATTGGAACAGAGCTGAGAAAGAAAAAGCCTGGAGCAAGATTCAGGAGATTTGCACCGCTTTGACATTTTGGACCAAGCCTATTTTAACTGTAGGTGTAAGACATGGGCTACTAGAAAAAGAAGAATAAGCCCCTCCCAGCTGGTCCAGCGTAAACACGATGGGCTAAACAAGTGTTCAATAACACACGTTTAGCGTGTTGTTAAACGCAAGGTGTGTAGAAGCTTAAGATTCAGACACTGAGATGGAGGACAGTTGAGTTTCTAGGTGTTCCCTTCCCTCTTCCATATGTGATAGTCTGTGTAGTCAGAGCCAGAGTTGCCCTCTCTTTTTAAAGTCCTTTGTTGGAAGTGGGCTACAGAAATTTACCCACTTTGTGAAGCCTCAGACATCCACTTTGTTGTAGTCTGCTGCTGTACAGCCAGCACTGACTAGGATTGAAAGAGGCTGAATAAGCTGGTTAGAAAGACTAGTTCAGTCCTGGACTGCCCACTGCCCTCTGAGGAGGAGGCTGATGAGAGTCAACACAAGATGTTCCATCTTTAGCTAGAAAAAATATCCCAAACACATTCCATTTTCTTCTGTACATTTTAAAACACCTCATAAAAACTCTGCACACATGCAACCGAGTGCCAAAACACACATACACAATTAAAACTTATCGAATGAAACACACTTTCATGCACACACACACACCAAGATACGTCTGCAAACACACAACTGCCTGGCCCTCGGTCTGCCGCGCTCCAGCGACCCTATCTTATTAAAGCCTGTCAGCATAGCTAGCACTATCATAAGCTTTTTATTATTGACTTGGAAAATATGATAATTTGGAAATCACAGGCCGCCTCCTAAAGACTCTATCGTCACTTTCAATTTTAGCTGCTCTCCCGTCTTTTAATGGGACTGATGAGATAGCAAAACTTCACAAGGTTCACAAGTTACACTCCCTCTACCTTCTACCCCTGTTTAGTAGACATGTTTTTCTTTAGTTAGAATTTGTTTTCTTTTAATTAGTAAATTATTTTTGAGGTATGTTACTGGCAGCACCTTCAGAGAAAGCCAAACACATTTAATTAGGTTTAATTAATGATGTCAATAAGGAAATTATCATGAAGTTTGGGAGAACGATCAGATTCACACACATATGTTGCCCTCTAGAGGTTGTTAGTGGGAAACAACCACTAAAGTGTAACTGGTTGTTAGTGAGAAAATAAGAAATATTTGAACCAGTATTTATTTATTTTTAATCTGTTATAAGACGCTTCTTTGTATAAGTCGCACGTCTGGCCAATCTCTGAGAACAAATGCGATTTATACTCCAATATGTACCTCATAAGATTTCACTGCGTCACAGAGTCGTGGTGGAGGACCCAAAATGCAGGAGACCAGGGCTGGTGGCGGAAAAGTGAAACATTTAATAAATAAACTGAAACATGACAAAACACATGGAGAAACAAAGAAGTGACAAAGCAGAGCAGATGACCTGACAAGGATCACCCGAAAACCTGATACTTAAATAGGTTGGGGGCCAATTAACAGAAATAAGACAGCTGTGGAAACTGGTGACTGAGGGACAATTCAAAAAAGAACAACATCAAAACATGACAACACAACTGACAAAACCCAAACCAAAGTTAACAATCCTGACACACTGTGTTGTTCATCCCTGACATCTGGTGCTCCAAATGTTTTAGTAAAGATGTTGATTGCATTTGGTTCGTATGTAAATGAATTATTTATGAGCAGCAGAGCCCAAAAAAGTTTTTCAGTTTGTACATTTGAGCATTTTCTTTTCAGCTATTTAAAAAAGAGATTGGCTCACAGTCAGTTGAAGCCAAATGTGTTGCCTTTTGTTTTTTGTTTCTTTTAGTTCTCCTATCGGCTCTAGTCCCTCAGCTTTCTGGGATTACCTCCCTATCTATTCTTTGCATTCCCACAGGCTCAGCGTGTGATCCATAATTCAACAGTTTCACCTATTTCTCGCCAAACTAGAATTTGAACTGGTCCATAATCTCCATCTGGCACTCGGAGGCTTAATCGGAGTAAACACTGTTGCTTCAATATTTTATTGACTCTCTATCTTGATAAGACATAAATGACATTTCTAATCTGAAGTGAAGAAATCTCAGAGCAGGGCCACAATGTAGCAGGGCTGCATCGCATGGAGGTGGTCATTCTGGGTAGCTGGCCAGTGAAAAAAAAAAAAAAAGAAAGGAGAATAGAGGTAAACTAACAAGGTGGACCAACGTGTGGTGGGAAAAAATCCTTATTTCGGAAATCGTTTTTTTGTTAACGGAAGCAATGCTCCATCTCACAGAGGTATAGCAGCAAGTTTGGAGCTGTTGAGCAACAGACTTTCTTTCAAAAGCTTATTAGTGTTGCCATTATTTAAACAAAGCTTTGCTAAAAGAAAGACAGATGTTTTCTTTCTAAGATTTAAAATATTTCCAGTGTTGATTTAAAAAAATATATCTTTTAGATTATAATTTCAGAATTCCTCCTGATATCCCCTTTATATGGTGGCTTTGAATTGGAAATCACATTAACAAAGCACTCAACACATTGACCTTAATGATCACTCAAACATTTCAGAAAACAAAAGTGAGTTACAGAAATCAATGAAATGTTAACAATGAAGCAAAATAAATCATCTGAAAAGGTAGGAAAGCCAATAAGGGGATGTCACTGATTGGATGGCATCTGTATACACTACATCCAGTCTAGCTCTGGTGCGGCCACGGAACGGTCCAGCTAAAGCAGATGACTCTCGTTGGCTACGCCTGGTGGCAGTTGTGCCGAGCTCATGAGACTCCAAACTCACGTAGGTTCATAATGGAGTATCATGACGGATGAGGTGGTTTGGGACCTCTGTGATCAACCTCTCGTGCTCCATGCTGTTAAATGACCGATCTTACACTCGACCACATACTTTGTGACCCAGTGACAGCTGAAATGAGGTAATGTTTAAACCACGGTGAAAACATAGTGAGTACATCGGTAAAATAGGCTTTATTTTGAAAATGTACAAGACGCACTTTACACTCAAACTCCAACTTTATTTATTCATACGGCGCCTTTCCTTCAATTGAAACACGAGGCGCTTGTCACATTTACACTCACTTGCATGTAGTTTGCCCATTTTCATTTCATTTTAATTTGCCCAAATTTCACAAAAAGTGCTCGCTTGGTTGTTTTGGAATTACGTTTTTGGTTTTTAGATTTTTTTTTTTTTTTCTAAAATGTAATGTTACTTTTTTATGAGTTGCTTTGCTTTTTAAATTCTTCAATATGTTTTGCATTAAATGATTTGTTGTGATTTGTACCTCTGGACCACCATACCTCCATTATCTCTTTTTCTCAAAATGACAAACACTTTTTGGAAGACCTAAACGCAGGAGAGTTTGGCGATGAATTCATGAAATCTATCTTCTTTTAAGTTTTTTTCCCTAACTATTTTGTAAACATTGTTTTTGATCATACTCATTCACAAAGAGTATGACATTTTGAATCTTCTGAAGTTTAAAGAAAAAAGCCCAGCATCAAAGAGAGAAGGCCAACAACAGCAGTACAGAGAATGTATACCTCAATAAAAGTCAGACACTTTGTACACAAAATTAGCTCCAGTCTGCAGGATAAGAAATTGCCCTCCATTCACAAAGCACCATAGCGCCACACAGAAAACTGATGGGCAGACACTTACATCAGAGCTGCTGCAAGCTTCAGAGAGTGGTGGTTTGTTGTTTTGAGTCTCAGGAGATTGATGTGTTCAAATGCAAACATGGCTGTTAGTCGGGGCATGTGTAGTTAAATCAGTTCTCAGCATATCTTCCTAATTGAGTTGATTTGATGCTCAAAGAAAGCAGACAGTATTTGTGCACAGATGCTGCAGATTGTAAACATCAGCTCTTGTTTGTATTTGAAAATTTTGGAAAAAAATAAAAAGTTTACAGCCACACAATGTCAGTTCATCTGTTATATTGTGATTACATGTTTTTGGTATACCACTAGGGCTGCAGGGTTAGCATCACAGCAAGACGGTCCCTCAGTTCGGCTGGGGGACCTGGAACAGAGCCACCAACGGGGGACCTTTCTTTATGGAGTTTACATGTTCTCCCCATGCATGCGTAGATTTTCTCTGGGGACTCTAGGTTCTTCCCACCGTCGTAGGTCAATTGGTCACTCTGAATCCCTAGATGTGATGAGGGTCCTGCGACCTCTCCAGGGTGTATCCTGCCCACGAGTGGCCAGGTTAGACTGACCCTCAAAGGGACAAAGCAGGTTGAAAAAATGGATGAATGGTATATCACTGTATGTGACATGAAGAAATGCTTTTGCCATCATGGGGAACATTGTGAAACACCCAACTTCAATCCTCCAATCTTTTAGGATGTGGAAAAGCATTCACTCCTGTGGGCTCAGAATCTGTCTCAAAAGTTTAAATCCAGATATGACCACATGCTTTGGCACTGCCAATGGAACCATGACAAGCAGCCAAAGCAGTAAAAGAAGAAGATGGGATCAAGAAAACGTTATTGATAGTCGATCTCTGTGTAACAGCGATTTTGTAAACTCTTTTTTTTTTTGCTTACCATATTTTTCGCCCTATTGAGTGCACCAGATTACAAGGTTCACCGTCAACGAATGGTCTATTTTCAAACTTATGTCATAATAACAATGCACCAAACTATATGAACATTAAGTCAGACAAACAAGTCAGACACACGTCCTTCAGTAACTCTATTAAATGCATTCACAGTAACTCTAGAATTTGTTTTTTAGATGCTACACGTTAGCCATGTTAGCGTATTTACAATATCTGTAACTTTCAACCTGGTTTGCAACTCATACAAAAAACAGAAAACAAATGTTACTGTGACGGGTTTATCTCCCAACCTTGTTAGTAACTCATAAAAACACCACAGTCCAACACAGCTATGTCGACGCCATGCCATGTACCTCTCCAAATCAATTCCATATCAGTAATAACCACTAGAATTAATACATCTATAGAGCACTCCTAAATATAAGGTATTCTGTCGTTTTTTGAAAAAAATTTAGCTTTTAAATGCACTCTTTACCGCAGAGAACATGGTATATTAGCTGAAAAAAACTGAGAATGTACATTTCTAAATGTTTTCTTTTCTTTTCAGGGTTCAGATTTCATAACTTTAATTGTCATTTGGATAAGAGGACAAAGTTGTTGTAATCAGCACCTTAAGAGCTGCTACACTCGCTCAGTCGGTGATGAGATTTCAAAGGCAGCTCGCCACAATTTCACCCTCCTTTCCCCATTATCCCTTTGATCCTGCCTGTTATTGTCACCTTGCAATCCCAGCTTTCAGGAGGAGACTTCTTGGCCTTTTTGCCCATCTCTCAGGCTTTTTTTTTTGCAGGGGCAAAACTCCTCAAATTGCCCTAAAACTTTTAATTCCGGTCAAAAAGTGTGAACACTGCTAACAATCCTTACACCTGCATACAATTTCACACCGACTTAAGCAACACAATACTTCAGGAGGGAGAAAAAGCATCCAACAGTTAGGTATTTGTGCACATTTCACGCTGAAAATAGATTCCATTTGGACCAAAGGTATTTATTCCTCGCGCAGATCTTGGGAATGTGTGGAAGATGAAAAATTGGACAAGGCAAGCAGCTCAGAGCTAATGGATCAAAATTACCCCTGTCACAAAGTTTGGACCAAAGCTGACAAAATTGCTTTTTTTTCGCTAACCCCTTTTCTCTGCCTTTTCTCTCAAACACTCTGCATCTCAATATGAAACGCAGACAGAAAAATCCATCTGTAACGCAGGCATTGTCAGCGGCTCGCAATTTACACCCATCCTTCTCTGCAGCTGTTCCTGTGCTTGATGGCGTGATAAATTAATCTTTTTCCGTGCCACTGCGTCAATTCTTTTAAAAGAATACATTAAGACACGTTAAGAGATATTTTTTCCTGAAGTAAAAATTTTTTTCAATCTCCTCTCTCAGTCACCATGACAAATCATGTTCTCAGATGAAGACAGGAAGCTGAAGAGAAGAGAGGGAAGGCAGAGAAATGAGAAGAGGGAGTGACAGCGATGAGGAGCAAAAGAGAGATTCGGAGCAGCTGAAGTGCATAGCAGCAACTTCAGTCATAGAGTGTGATTTAAGTGTTTGTCAACAATTCCTCAGCATGAATATTGTGGTCATAGCTGATCAAGTACGGTGTCTGACATTCATTTCCATTGAAATGAGACAGCGGTTCCCACAGTGATTCCTGATGCGATCCAGCTCCCAATCATTTCCTGGCATGTGTCATTTCCTGTTTGTACCCAAAACAAATGACAAAATAAGTAGCACATGCAAAACTCCCTACTTTTGGAATAAAATGTGACAATTTTGGCTGAGAATTACTCAAATGGCATAAAAACTGTAGGCCGTACCTTGAGGTAACGCCTCCCCAAAGCCACTTTAAGAGAGTCGTGATAGCAAAGACCAAAATACTCTTTGATTGGCTCCCAACATTAGTAGTGATGTTACCTTCACACCAGGCCCAGCGATTCAAAAAACAACTTCCCATGAAAAATGTATGTCAGGACTTCCACGGTCAAAACTCCGGCATTTATGCGTCACTACACAAGTTTTTAAGTTAAGATAATTGTGGTTTTTGCCTGGCTGGAATTCTATAAAACCAAATCTTTCATTTATCAGAATAAAATTATGAAAGAAAAAGCCTGGAGCAAGATTTGCACCGATTCAACATTTTGCACCAAGCCTCTTCACGCAGGGTATTGGGTTGGTCCAGTAGGAACACCATATGCTAAAGGAACGTTCAACAACCCACATTCAGTACAATCAAGAGCGAACATCACATGCCCGGTGTGTACATAGCACACGCAGCTTTGTGTGAGTGTTTTGAATGCGGAAGCCCCAAACAAGCATTTGGGATTGTTTACATAGACTTTTCTTCGGAATTGGTTGAATGTTGTTGAGGGTGGTGTGAACGTAGCTTAAGGGCATCGAGTGATAGCGAAGACCAAAAACTCCTTACTTGGCTCTTGGTGTTAAGAGTTAGATCAGACATTTTCCTTGCTGCTGCACATCCCAGCTGACTGTGGGTAAAGAGAGCGTACGCTGGATAGATCGCCAGTCGGCCAAAGGACCTAAATAACCTCAAATTCACACGCTTACCCCTGAGGAACAAGTAGGAAGCTTCCAAATGAAATCCAAAACACTTCTGGAAGCAGGCCAAATTACTCAGAGAAAACCGACGGATGCACAGGAAAAACATAAAAACACCACATAGAGAGGAGCCAGCTGGGATTCAAACTAGGACATTCTTGCAGTAAGGTGCCAGTACTAACTAGAAAGGCGTCCAGGTGGCGTTCTTACCAGATGTCCAAACCACATTGATTGGCTCTTTTCAATGTGACCACTGCAACTCTTTTAAGCAAACATCTTGATGTGTTTAACATGCCTTGGACTGTTCTGCTGGAAATCTCACAAATCAGTAAAATACGACCCTGGAGAAATGTGAAGTGCTGCTGGGTACATTTCCATGCATGTTTAAAATTGAAAAAAAGTATAAACAAGTTTCAAAACACTTATATTAACTTAGTTTGGTTTTGTCATCTTTATGAGCCTGCATACACTTGCAACAGCATTATCCATTAAATGAAAAAGCCATGCTCTGCGGTAAGAAATACCTGGATTCACGAAGCTTTGAGCACAGTGAGAGATAGGCTTTAATCGGGAGAGTACCCAGATGCACAAAGAGATGGATGAGAGAGGCTTAAGCCACCCTAGGGACACCGAGACCTCCAACTCCCCATAGAGCAGCATGCCCCTGCTGGGCAAACAGATCCCTCAGCCTGTGGTTTTTCATTGAAAAACGCCCAAGACCACTTAAAAAAAAAAAATATATATATATATATATATATATATATATATATATATATATGAAAGCATTTTACAAGGGAGGAGAAGACTTTGGAGGGTAGCAAATGAGAACTGCAGAGTGAAAGGCATTTACAAATGAAAGGATCAAAAATAATTGTTTTAAACAGCTTTATTTATTTAATGTTTCTTTATAGACTTGCAATGCTGAAAGAAGCTTATATTGATGGTTTCTTAATTTAGTACTGATAATGATATTGACTCAAAAGTTTGGGGAAAAAGCTTTTTGCTGGTACCTCCATTGCTCCACCCCTGAAAAAAAGAATAAATCAATCTTAGTTTTTGACTAAAAGGAAAATGTACACTTTAGATAACAGGCTGCAACATATATGCATATATGTGAATCATAAAACTGACAAATTCTCTGTTAGGTAAATATGTCTAAATAGATTTTGTCTGAGTGGAAGTGATTTTATTTTGCCTGAAAGAATCTTCATTCGCAGATTATTTTGTGTAAATTTTCATAATTTCTTCTTTCAATCTGTGAAAAATCTAAACGTTTTAATCAAAATGTGCTTTTGCCCCTAAATAACATCACATATTACAGGAATACTCACACTCTCATAAAAAGGCAAAGGATTCCTGTTAGTCTATGTGTACAGAAAGTGTCCAAAATCTCCTAAATAAAGTTTTGCTTTTTTATTATAATAATGATTTATTGACAGTTCTATTAAAAATGTGTCTCCCAGAGAAAAGTAAAGACTGAATATGTACAAAATGGAACGGAATGAACAAAATGTTCATTTTTAGGTTGTTATATTCAGATCCCTCTGCTGTCAGGTTTTTTCTGGCTTTGTTTTTTCCTTCCTGAAATGAAACTGCACCTGAAAGATTTCCCTTCTGAATTGAGCAGATCCATGGGAGAAGATTTGTTGAATTTGTTGCATCAATGTTGTTGCAAAACGAGTTCCAGCATCAATCGTGACCACTGTTCACTATTTAAAGGCAGATTTTATAAGGCAGATAGTTAGGAGAGCGTTTTTCTCCTCTTCCAGTTCCCATGGAGACTTGGAGAGACACTGCTGCAGGTGCGAATCTTCCTGAGAGAGGAGGACATTTTTAAGACGGCTGAAAGCGTGACCTTAAGTTTCAAAATCGCACAGGAACACAGTGCTTCCTTTTTCTTTGCCATTGCAGGAATGAAGAATAACACAGCACTGAGAAACGCTAGAGATGCGCAGTCATGCTCATGAACTTTGTGAGGTCAGACAGCTCTTCTGGGACATTAGAAGGAGCAACTGACTGTTCTTGCTAGAATTTCTACGTGTCAAGTCTAGTTGAGCGTTCCTGTTGCGACCAAATTAAAGGATCTCCTTTTGTTTGACAAACTCCACAGGGGAGATCAAGCATAGGCAGAAATCCTTTTGCTGCTTTTTCTAAGATTCCTCTCTTTTTTTTTTCTTTTTTTTTCCACAGCAGAAAGGATGTGAGGCACTGTCAAGACGAGCCCCCCGCAAAGAAGCAATTAAAAGCTCGGGCTTGTGAAGGTCTCTCTGCTGTACAGCCAGAAAGACGGCGTCGAAGCCGGGTGGAAGGAGAAATGAAAAGCTTCCATCGGTCCTTTGATAACGGTTTGTCACAAGTTCACCAAAACAGCAGGCGTGTGAAAGAAAGAGGCTCGCACCTGTTTGTCAGTGATAAAATGCAACCATGTTAAAATGGTTAAAACCATTGATGAAACGTGTCCTCATCAAACTTTTAAAGGAAGAAGAAACCAGGCTTTGATACGATATGAAAGAGTTCAGCTGCTTTTAGAAAGAAAGGATGAGGAGACGGTAGTGACAAGCAACCCCTGGATTTCATTCCTGTGCAAACATTTAGGTCAAGTCTTAAAATGCTCAAATAAGCAACCACATTGCATCCTTGCTCTGCATTGCCAGACTCTTCTGTTGCACTAGAATCTGTACTAATGATGCAATCCTAGGTAAGGTGTCCTCTCATTTCATTTCGGTTTTGTCAGCTCCTTTTTATCCATGTAATTGCAAAGTTGTTTCAGCACATTTAACATTTCTGGTGAAGATGCAGAATTGTTTTTTTTTTGTTTTGTTTCTTGTGGTGAATTGGCATTGCGGTTTGGGGTGACGCTGGAAAAGCCTTTTCTTTGCTTGCAACTGCCAGTTGAAATCAAAGGAGGGGTGTTTTGAAGCATGGAGGAGGAAGTGTGGGAGGGGAAAGAGGATGAGAGACATTTTCAGAGGAGAGGGAGCACGATTATCACGGCACTTTGACTTCACAAGGATAAAGATTAATACTGGCAGGCACAGAAGTGAGACATATAGCAGGACGATACAGAGATGCTGTCTAAGCAATGTGGACACAATTGAAAATGTTGACAGGCTACAGTCAGCATGATTTTAGAAATACATGTCAATATATAATAAAGCAGAGCTGTGCTGGCTGTGTTTTATGTGTATAAAAATGCATCACATAATCAGATCTAGTTTTTTTTTAATGATACAAATATTTTACCTCCTTGATCTTAAAATTAGAAATAAAAAAACAAGTGACATGCTACTGTGGTGTGGTAGAGGGTTGGATTGTTCCAAAAACCTCTTTATATTAGCATTGGTCACTTCCATGAGCATCAGCTGACATGCAATTGAAACTAATGAACTCTATTTAGGTGTACTGATCAGTACCAGGTATTTCTCTCTGAGTCACAATGGTTGAATATTTGGCTAAAGATGTCGTGGATCGGTTTTAGGTGAGTGAATCAGATTGTTCAAAATCAAACTGACTATGAATTGGATCATCAACTACAAATTATGATATAAATGGAATTAAGTCATTGTTAAAATGAATACACCTCTACAATTACTGGAATGATTAAGATTGATTAGGCCTTTACCAGTCATGAATTTAATCGATTACCTGACAGAATCATTGCTTGATCAAGTATAGAAAAGCAAAAGAAGATCCGGATTTTTTTTAGTTCAAATATTGATGGAGCCTTGAGTCTTTTATATTTACTTGTGCTTGCACTTTTTCTGCTTCTGCTTATTTGAATGCACTCATGTTGAAGTTTTTTGTGTATTCACAAAATGTAGCATTCACAGCACCTTATGTGAATGTTTGAATACAAGAAACATCAGAAGAGCAATGTTTCTGTTTCTAAAAGTGGAAACATTTTTCCTTCCCCACTTTTTGAGATATTTTTTTGTTTAAATATTTTGTTGTTTTGATTAATTATCCTTTTGCTTTTAGCTGTCTTTATTTTTTTTTTCAACGGTCTGCTTCATTTGGCAGATGTGAAAGGTCACCTGAACTTTGGTGACAATCAAACAATCCACTCCCATCTACTCTTGAGAAACTGGCAATACCTGCATTTTATACTGGCTGTACTAAACTGGAAGATCCTGTCACCAAACAGAATTTAAAGTTTTGCTGTTATTTCATTAGAATAAATAATCTCTTTTTTTATTCACATTCACCTCGTTTTTGTTTTGGTTCCCACATTGTCATTTCATTCATTGGTTTCTTTAGTGCTTGATCCAACAGCTACATGGCCTGAGATTTCCAAACACACAATGTCAGTTTCCTCTCGTTAGAACTTGATCACTCTTTGCCTATCCATCTTCCAGATTGCTATATGCAAACCCTTCTCCACCTTATCTCCACCACAGTTTCATCAGTTTCCATGGCCACCAGCATAGTCTAGACTTAATAGTATTCCCATCTACTGGTTCTGTACCTGATTTTGAGTTAACCAATCTGTGATCCTGAGTCTAACCACCAAAGACCACTTCCCATTGGATCTATTCCACTGTTAGGTACTCATGTTGTTGACTTAAACAAAAAGGAAAAAAGTCAAATATTTACTCGATGTTTGAGCTTGGCACCACCTGGACACAGAGCACATTTTGCTCAACAGTTTGCCATTCCAAAAACTATCCCAGAATGCCAATCCAGTGATTAAAAATGCTCCATTATGCCTCACACATAGCTTTGTCAAATTTGCCCCAGACAATAAAATCTGCCAAGTTCTGTAACTATTAAAAATACTACTAAAAATGTGGGGGTAGTTAATGTAAATATTGGTTGCAAGGAATGTATGTCAAATTTGTTTCAATTTAGCCTCGGGATATTTAGCCCACGTGGCTATCAGCCACGGGATTTCAAACAATTAACGACCTTGGAGTAGAACTGGAGATGAATGTGGGTGGTGGCAAATGGGCGAGCCCCATGCTGCTAATAGCTTAAAATTTCATTTGTGTTTATCTTATAGTGCTTGCCTCACAGATGCTCAGCTTATCTACTATCTGGAATGGCAGGTTTACTTGTCTGCCTCTGTGTTTGCTTTGTTTGCCAGCGGCAAGTATTTTACCATTATGTGGTATCGTGTAAAGTGTCCGAAAATACTTTGAGGATTTGGAGGTCCATAAGGATGGAACAGCCAACACCTTAACTGCCCCTCCACTGATCTGTTTGGAACATAAAAGAAACTATTGCAGCTTCTTTTAGCCCAATTAGGACTAAAATACAATATTTAATTTTTATTAGAAGGGACTCCTGCTTGGAGGAAAAGCACATAAACCACTTTTCATCTAATCGTTGGAGAGCAGAGCCCATAGCCTCCCTTCAGCCTGTTTTTACCCCATTCTTTTCTGCTCTGCATCATGATTTCCTATCAAACTATCAGCTCCGTTTAACACACTGAATGCCTCAAAGCAAATGCAACAGAAAAGAGAGCAAAATTCATATTACTTTTTGCGTTCCATGTGTCAAGCCGTTAATGGACGGTGAGTGGAAGTGAAAAGCAGGAGCATTTTCGTCTTTCCTTTTTCTGTCTCTATTACACTCAGCAAGGAAGCACATGTAAATTGGCTTGGAAAGAAGAGGTGGAAAACAATTATAGGAGCGGTGTGCCTGAGAGAAATGAGTCTATTGCTTGACCTGTAATGAAGTGGAAAGTTGACAAGCTGGCTTTGTGCAACTCGCAGATTTGAATGCAAAGAAATGAGTCCTCTGTACTGTCAAGCAACAGGAAGAGATTGCCAATTATAAGTGTTGGCCTTCCGCTGGTGCCTTGCAGGCATACTGATGGCCAGGGAGGGACATGAATATTCAGGGGGCATAAATATTAATGCCAACATTTCATTGTAATGTCTCCAACAATACCTTAACAAACTATTTGCTAATGGTTAATTAAACATTAAAAACGATCATTAATCATACTTACAAAATCTATGATAATACAGATAAATGTACCTTTAATGTGCCATGATTTACACTGCCTGTCAGTCTTGGCAATATGTTAATTTGAGGGTATATAGAACCTTCCCTTAGGCTTAGAAAGGCTTATGTATGGCATAGAAACAATAAAAATTAAAGTTCTTTCAGAAAGCATTTTTAAAATTTGCATTGAAATCATGACAGTACAAACTATTTTGCTGAAGAGCGTTATTTTTTAAATACAACATTAATGTGTGCAGGTTCTAAATTTCACAATCTTAAATGTTATTTGTAAAAAGAAATGTCATGTTAAAACCAAGAAAACCGCTTAAAGACTCACAAAACCTGTTGAAAAATGCAAAACAACAAACAAGTGTTTGATAAAAACATGACAAAAGGCAGAGAAACAAACCTTAGTAGTTGTAAACTGAAAGGAGAATTTTATAAAGGAATTTACACTGAAACCATATTATTGACCCAACAACTATTTTCATCTGGGATTTAAAAGTTCATTTCAATCATTTTTGTTTGTTCATTTTAGGTTTCAGCAATTGTGTCCAAAAAGAAAATAAAAAAAACAGAAAAAATAGATATAATAGATAATATTAATTTGACCCCATGTGTTCCACAGAGTTAAACTCACTGAAGCATAACATTTTTCTTTTTAATTGCTGTAATTATTATCAATGCAAATCTGTTGTGCTCATGGGAGGGTTTGGAAACTGAACCAAAGTAGCCTAGCATGAAAAGACAAAATTGAAGGCATTGTTTGGTTATTTTCCTTTTTAGTTTTAGATTTTGTATGCAAATGTGGGTTTCAGGTGTTTCATTTTTAAATTTCATCGATAAAGACATGCTTCAGTTCCAGTATTTTCTCATTTTCTTCCACGATGCTCAGATGTCCTTAATGCAGGTCCTCCACAAACCACAGATACACTGCCAGGGGTGACTGGAGGTCAGTGCTGCTGTCTAACAATTCAAACCCTTGACCTGGTCAAGGGTTTGAATCCCAGGTTTGACAGTGACTGCATCTTTATGCAGGGTATAATGCCTTGTATTATAAGAAAGGTGTACGTCAGTTGGTACAAGCTTCTGCAAGACTGTGTCTGACCATTCTTCCAGAAATGCATTTGTGAGGCAGACACTGGCTCACAGTCTTTGCTCTAAAACATTCAAAAAGAGTTGTTTCTGGTTAAGGTCAGGACCCTGTGCGGGTCAGTCAAGTTCTTCCAAAACAAATTCGATCATTCGTGACTTCAGGGACCTTCTTTGCGCACTGATGCAAAATGAAGCCATCTCCAAACTGTTCCTTGGTTTGGAGCATTAATTTGAAGATCTCAAGCTCTGTGATGCCTCAGGATGCACTTTACGTGATCAAACAGTTCATGGTTGATTTGCTGTCGTTCTCACTTTATTGTACAATAGTTGGTAGTGGAGTTTGGAATTTTTAGAAGCATTTAATTTTCATAAATAGACCTGCTGCTCAGGTTTTCTCCTACAGTCCCACTCCGGTATTCATTGAGCTCCTGAAGCTACATACACGCCGCCATCAGCAAGGCACATTCAAGCGGCCACGCCATGTTTAAAACTCTCATGTTCTCGTGTTGCTCTGCAAGTTTTCATAACTATTGTTGGGCTCTGTATCCAAAACACATGGCCATTTTAAACATGTTGCTAAATCAGGTTAAACTTTGACCAATCAGACACTTAGATTTGGAAGTGACATGTGGAGCATGCGGTGAAACTCACCTAACTCAAACCGTATCTGGTTTATGTGATGAAGCCCGACGACGTCTGTGTTTGTTTTTCAAATATAAACCAAGGCCACTCCCCTGACGTGATGGTAATCCACATCTGCCATTGCAAGGACGCCAGCAATGAACCGAACCGTTTCCATTTCTCATCTAACTTGGAAGGTTTGTACCGCTTTGACATTTCACACCAAGCCTCCTCCAACTGTAGGTGGCAGACATGCGCTGATAAACGGCAGACAAAGAAAAAAAAGAAGCCCCTCCTTGCTTGTCAACTTGAACACCATACGCGCGTTCAAGACCACAAGTCAACTACCCCGTGTGGACCTAGCATGCCAGTTCTTTCACAAATGTTTGTTGGAGCAGTCTCCATGTCTAGGTGATGATTGGATACACTTGTGGCCATGAAAGTGATTGGAACATTTCAAGCCAGTCATGAGACCCCGGCTGGGTCCGTCTTGTTTACATGTTCTCCTGCGTGGGTTTTCTCCAGGCACACTCCAACAGTTCAAAAATATGCTTCATAGGTTGACTGGTGATTCTAAGTTATCTCTTGGATATAAATGTGTATGTGTGGGTTTTTTTCTCTGTGTAGCCCTGAAATAGACGGATGACCTGTTCAAGGATGTCCCCCCACTTTTGTCCAAACAGTAGCTTCAGTATCCTGTTGACCCCAGCTGGGACCAAGAAGGTTTAGAAAATGGGTTTATGGATGGATGGATGAAGTCAATCTTTTGGATAAATGAGTGAATACTTTTAAAAGTGAAGTACATTATGCCAAAAAGATGTAATCGGAAACTGTCAGCAGTGACAAAACTCTGACAAAAGTGTAGCCTTTTTGCTGTTAGCAGCTTCCTGCCTAAATGTTTCTTTAACAGAACTCTGCACTGAATATCAATTAGCATCACCCAGGTAGGTTTTTAATGATTTTCTCACTTTGCGAGTCATTCTCAGCTTTACCACATGTGGAAGCGTTTTCTCGGTCCATTCCCTGAGAAGTTTACATGTGTGAGTGTTTACTGTCAGGTTGTGCCTTGGCACGGTGCAGATGTGTGTATCCTATTCCCGCATATTTAGCAAGATATTTCGTTTCCTTTTTTTCCCATTTTTTTTATCTTGATTCCGTTTCTTGCCTGCACTCAAGGGGGTAGAATACATTCACACTCGTTTTTCTCTTTCCCTTTTCCTCTTTACTCTGCTGTGCAAAAATTGTCATTCAGCCCTTTCCGTGCAGCAGGAATGTTCTTCAGCGAGTGATTGTCATTCAGTTTCAAATTAGTCTAGGCTGATCTACCGTGCTATAAAATCTCAACTTGCCGGACAGAATGACATGCTATTCAGCATGATTGTAATAACCTGATGTTGAGGGGGATGTGTTGCCATTGTCTTGCTATTTGTGTAGTACATTATGTGTCATCAGAAAAGTTACAGCATGCTTCCCTGCATTCTAGCAGTCTTGATTCTGCTGCATGCTGTCTGTTTGCAAATGTACAAATGTCCTTTTTTTCTGCATTTTGCCAAGTTTCTCCTTCAGCTGTTACCGAAACGTTGTGAATTATAGCAATGCCAGAACCCCAGTTTGTGGAGAAATGTTTATATTTTTTTTCCAGCTTTTGTTTGTATAACTCTTTAACATCAGAGATGTCTCCTGGTAACAGAATTAAAAGACACTTTTTGACATTCTGTAACTGACCGTTTACCCGATCAACATGATGATGAAACACATTACTAACGTAAAGTATTGCAAAAACCAGTCAATAGTAAATAAATGCTTGTGATTTTACCAATTAGATTCCTCTTATCTATTAAAGATAATAAGTAAAGATATGCAGTCTTTGGTCAACCACTACTCTTACGGTCTCCCATTGTGTTTAGTTTTTGTAAATTTCATGGTTTTTTTTTGTTTTTTTTTTTTTTACAAAAAACATTAAAGGTAGGTACTATGGGACATCGCTGATTGGATGATGACACTTGTTCATCATTTCAACTAAAAGTTATGTGTCACACTGGATGTTTAATCAACGATGGTCCCGCAGTACCTACCCTTTCCAGTTTCTCATTCTGTTTCATTTTTTTAACATTTCATATTGTTTTCTGGAAATTACTTTTGTTTTCTGGAGTTTAATTACAATTTTTTTTTTATTGTTTTGCTTTTTAATTGTTGTTGTGAACAATAAAATGTTTTTGGGCTGAGTGATTTGTTGATGTGATTTGCACTTCAGGGCCACCGTAGGATAGAGTGTAGCCACCACAACTTTTGGTTGGCATATGTGTATGGTGCATCTGTATTTTGCATGTGTGCTACCTGTCCATCAGAATGACTGACTGACACAAGGTTTCCCACTGGAAAGAGTCAGGCTAGCTCCTCGACCCTCCGGTGTCTTTCATCACAGTGCAGGAGCCATTCGCTTCAGGAGCCAGGTCCATGATACAGCACGTCCACTGACTTTTAACCTTGTTTCTGTCGCTCTTCAGATGACTATGTTGGACTGGACCCAGATCTCTGTCTCAGCAGGGTTGTCGGGTGAAGCACCCTGCCCCTGTTTCATACTGTTGGCACTGCTGCCACCTAGATCTGACTGAACGCATGAGCTTGTGTACTCTCGTGGACACTAAGACTGAAAAAGTGCATCTTGATTGACAGGTCTCTTTATGGACGGCCTAATGGCATCACCGCCTTACAATTAGAAGTCATCAAGGTCCCCAATTGAAAGTGGTTAATAAATAATGTATAGCCACCGAAATACCACATAATCTGGATATCAAAAAGTCAAAGGTGGATGCATTATTAATCGGGCCAAATTGGACTTTAATAACTGTTCCACTGAATCCCACACCACAGCAGACTTCACTTATGTTAATATGCCTTTTTTATTAATAGGCAGCCATTTCTTAAAATGTTAACTGACTGGGCTGCAACAGAGGCAGTTGCCAAGATTGACGAGCCCCGTGTCTAAGGAGAAATAGGTGGGTGTAGTGGGGGCTTGCTTATTTATTTATTCTCCAACCTGTAGCACGTCAGCTCCCATCACAGTGTCAATAATTTGCTGGTAAAGCCATTAGACATGATCACAGAGGCCCAATTAACTCTGCAGTGTGTGAGATGACAATCGTACATCATTAGCCTTATAACGGCGTGCAGTGCCACAGCCTCTTTAAAAAGAAACACCAAGGCTATTACAAGAAATAAATGCTGTTGTAAGCCATTTTGAATGGTGCTGAAGCACCATGTTGGAGATGTGCACATCACGTGCCATTACACCAGATGTGTTTCAATGAACTACCAGAGGTTTTTCATGTTGAATGCATCTTCATTAAGGAATAGTTATGGTTTCTGCAAATGCGGCCGGAGAAATGACTGTGATGCTGCTGATTTAGAGTATGTTAGGTTTATGTGTTTGGGAATTGGGAGGAGCAATTCGAAATGTCAAAAAAAAAAGACTGCTCTGTCACCCTGATTTAAATTCACCCATTCCTCGCCTCAGTGGGAGCTCAGTGCGACTTCTGAGACAATTTGGTGGAGGCATCTCTGAGGGGAACCGATAGAGTGGCTAATACGTTCTCTTATGGTATTTGCATAGTGTCCACGGTGCATTGACAGACAGTTGTTCTGCTCCAGTTCCCCCTTGTAATAAATCTGGCAGCACTTCCAAGATGCTATTGTCACTGGTACCATCTCACAAATCAGAAGGAAAGGAAACATACTTTTTAAATATATGTTTTGGTTTGCTTTGTTTTTTTCTTACTTTTATGGGGTACGGTTTGAAAAAAATCTGCCTTGCTTTTTTTTCCCTTTTCTTATTTTTTTGTATGTATGTTTGTCTGTTTTTTTGTGCTTGTCAGAGGTGTTAAATGTGGATGAAAGGCTGTGGTTGAGAGTAAATAGCTTTCCACTTTTGTTGGCACAACAGCTCTGCATCCTTTTTGCACCTCTGGGTTCATAATGCGGGGAAGGGATGTCCAAATGCAGGGCAGAGGTGAGGTTCCTCTGTGTCTGTCATTTCTACTTCTTCATATTTTTACTGTAAATATCTGTCAGTTTTTAGCTTGCCCTACTTAGTATTCCAAAGCTCTCCTGTCTGACCTAACACCTCTGTTCGCAGTATGGGGCCAGCTGCCAGATCCATTTTGATTCAGCTCATGCTTTACAATATGTTCAGATCCTGATGTCGGCTTCTGGTCTTAAACCAATACACTGCATTTTTACTGCTCTGCACAGACATAATGTGCATTAACTTCCAAAGGAAATATGATTTTTTTTTAAATAAAACATTCCAACTGAAATTTATTCAAGTGTTCTTTAAAAAATTGACTTATTTCTGTGTAACACAAGAGAAGAAAGCAAAAGCGACGCTTTCGTGCGAGTGAATAATGAGATGTCATTTCTGGCACATAGTATTCGTCACTGTTTGACACCTAAAAGAACAGCCAAACTCAGAACCACACGGCAAAAAACATTCATCATTTTAGAACTGAGATAATGTGGAATAGCTTTAGTATTGGGGACAAAAAGTAACTCAAAACAGCTCTAATGGCAGCTGGAATAGGTTGCTGCAGGAGGACCATTCTGCCTGTGGTCTTCATTTGTCCTGTTTGGGATATGTTTAGGGATCCAAAGCCTCCTTACCACCAAACACTGAATCAAAGCGAATGCAGTGTAAGTAGGATTGCAAATGACATCACTTTTATTTTCAACCATTCTACTGGTTTTATGTTGTGAAGAATCCCAGATGTTTCAAAGCTTTACATTTTTTCTTATTAATAAAAAACTACTTTTTGATCCCCCAAATATCTCATAATACTTCATTGGAACAATTTTCAAAATAAACATTGATATTACTAAGGGGAACCACCATTTACTGTGCATGGAGTCGTTGTTTTTAGGACAACCACTCTCACCAAACAGTGGAGAGTTTGTTGGAAGTCCACACCCTGCTGAATGCAGGCTCAGGGGAATCTGTTCAACATTAGACCACATACATTTATCCAGGCATCTGATTGGCCAGTTTGTAACTTGAAATACTTGCACTACAGAAAAAAGTTATCATGAAAAAATAGTAATAGCAAGGACATATTTAAAAAAGGTATCAGAGCAAGAATAGTTATCCTGACAAAGAGAATGACTGAGAACTTCCATAGAAGTCTAAAGGATGTTGGCTTCTTGGAGCCACCAGGTACTTCCTGTTTGAAACATCAGGGGGAGGGGGTCAGTCAGTCCAGTTCTCATATACAGTCCTGTCAAAGGCAAAAACTCACGATTACATCCTTACATTACATTATTAAATTAAATCCTTTTAAGTGAATAACTAAGTCATTTAACCTAAATTTCAAACCAAGGCTTTTCTGATTTGTTTTTCTTCATTTGTGTACATTGTGGCAGTATCTTACTGAGTCTTTCAAACTAAAATAAACTCAAACTTAGGTCAAACTGCTTTTTAGGGGAAAGATGGGATAGCTCCAGCAAGGTTCCTTAAAGGCTCATATAGAGACAAACTACAATGCTCGCAGTCTTATTCCAAGTTAAAAACAATAAAGATTGTCACAAATATATACAATTCAAGATGTCGTCAAATATATGACATCTGCCCATTTACTTGTGTGTTTTTTAATGACTGGGTGTAAGGAAATTCCCAAGTGTTTCAGCAAAATCCTGAACCCTTGTTTATTTGCATTTAAAGTCTGTTGGAGATGAACTGCCAGCATCCATCACACAACTGACCTAACACCGAACCTCCTCCACCATCAGTCGCTTCCCATTATCCATTTTGCATCTGTACTCAGGTGACTTAGCTTTTTTTCTGTCAGCGTGAGAATCTAATTGACTAAGCAGGTCTTTGCTAGCACACCAACAGAAATTTGCAAGGGTATGAGGACGCAGAGGAAAATGAAAATGAGGCTTCTGGGGACTGTGTGTGACAAGGCTTGAGTCGTGTAAGGAAACCTTGTTTTCAAACTTTCTGACATCCAGCCAATATATTGACAGGTTTTGTCACTTCAGTACAGCTTTAGCTGGGATAGTGAGATGCCTTCCAAATCCAAGCTGACCTGCCATGCTTCGATTCACTGTCATACAGGCTCTTTGCAGGTGAAAATCCCAAAGCTAAGACGACAGCTTGCTCTGACAGTGAGGACAGCTCTTCCACCTCATCCAGTGGCACTCTTCAAGAATCATAAACACTGCTAAAAAAAAAAAGTCCCTTTAAGCATTTCAGGCCTCAGGTTTAAATATTAAGTAGTGTCATACTTCTAGAGTTAAAAGCAATATAAGCTAAAGAAAATCAGAAAAGAAATCACTGTAAATTTTCTAATTTTCTAAAGCATATCTTAAATTTAGACTAAAAATGGAAATTGGCAAGTTTCTAAAACAAAAGACAATGTGTTTCACTGTAATGGTACATGCACATGTGGTAAGTGTTCAAGAATGCACTGAATGCAGGTTCTTGAATGCACTCTTAACATATGTTCACACAAGACTGTCACAGTGAGACCAACCCGTGTCCTCACAGATGGAAGAGGCTTGCTGTGAAATATCAAACTGGTGCAAACCTGGTGAATCTTCCTCCAGGCTTTTACTTTCAAAGCTCTATTCTGATAAATGAAAGACTTGATTAGAATTCTGTCTGGACACAAACCACAATTATTAGTTTCTCCTCCATGATCAATTTTCAAACTGTTGGCACTTGTGTGTTTTGAAAAGGACACCATCCAAACGTCACTACCAAATCCAAGAATATTGAACATGTTTTATAAGTGTTAAAGAAGGTTATATTGTATAGACTACAGATACAAATGTTATCAATGTTTTTTTGTTTGTTTGTTTGTATGTCTCTGCCAACAAAACTTTTATTTCACAAACAGGTAAAATCATGTGCTATTAGCTTATATTTGTCAGGATTGTGAACTTTGATTTGGCATTTATTGTGCTTGATGTTCTGTTTTGAATTGTCCCTCAGTCACCAGTTTCATGGTCATGACCCACAGCTGTCTTCATTTCTGATAATTGTCCTCAGCCTATTTAAGTGTCTGGTTTTCCGTTAATCCTCGTCAGGTCATCCGCTCTGCTTTGTCACCGGTTTGTTTCGCCATGATTTTTTGTCATGTTTCAGTTTATTCATTAAATGTTTAACTTTTCTGCCACTAAGCCTGGTCTCTTGCATTTTGGGTCCTCCACCACAACTCCCTGATAATATGTCTGTGCCTGGTATGAACTAGGCTACAAGCATGGCTTCAGCTTTGGCTGATTCTCTTCTGAATGGAAAAGATAATTGATACAACTGTAGTACATTTCCTAACCACTGGGGGCATGATGGAAAAGCAAAGTCCATTCCTTTCCACTGCAGTGCTAACAAATAGCGTAAACCAACTACTGTCACTCAGTGCTTTAATGACAACTGCACTGTGGGTACATTTTCCTTTTGTTTTGTTAAACATTTACCCACAGTGGTCTTTGATTGACAGCTGCCTCATCTCAGCTCTACAACAGCCTTACTCGCATATTAATAACTGTCAGGTGGGATTTTTCTGCCCGTTTGCCATTTTTTGGATATGCCACGGTTCCCTGATATCATATCCTGTCAAGGTGACAAAATCTGGAGAGCTCAAGACAGAAATTTAGATCACGTGACCACCCTTTCATTTTTTTCAATCCACTGTATAAACATTTATTCATATATATATATATATATATATATATATATATATATATATACACATTTAGTCAATTATCAGAAATCTGACGGTTTATATCTCTGTGTCTTTCATTCATTTCTGATAGGAATGTAGGAAGTATTGAAAGCTACAAAAAGAGAAATTTTTGTCATTTTGCACGTTCACTCTCCAAAATAAATCAGACATTGGACCAATATTTACATTTCTGAAGTTGCTTTGCTTATGTCTGTTTTTTCCCATTTTTGGCAATGTCTTAATGAACTACGAAGTGATAACTGGTAAGAAGATGTATAACAACCGTTAACTGATTTTATTTATTTTTTTGTCAGACAAGGCCAAACCCTGTATGTTGCTGGCATTTAAATAAAGCATTTCATTTATATCTTTATCCAGCAAAGTCATTTGAGAATCAGTTCTCATTAACCGTAAAAACCCAATGAATGCACATGAAAAATTTGAATAAATGCTTGAAATGAATCCAAGAACCAAAGGAGACAAATTTATTTCACATGGCTCCCCAAGCCTCACCTTTCAATTCACTTTATTTTTTGCTCCAAACAGCCCCCCACCCCCACCTACCAACCCTTCTAGCTTCAGTCTTCATTTCTGGCTTTTATTATCTGCGGTGATCTTTCAACATCATTGCCCATCTTGCCCTTTAATGCACATTCATATGTGCGTCCAAAACCATTTTGTTGTTAAAACCTGGGCTGCGCCTTAAAATCTCTATTTTCTAAATTGATTCAAATATAAAAAAAACATGCAACTGCAGTAAAATAACACACAAGTTTAAATTTCCTTGGTACAGGTGGCAAAATAAAACAGATCAAGCGGAACTACGAGGGAAATTGAAATAGAGATCAAAAACGAGATTGAAATATGAAGAAAATTTGAAGCTTATATAAAGGAGAAGATTGCCTTCATGATGAATTTCTTATTGGACCTGGCTCCACCATGGAAAATTGCTTCTTTTGGTGTGGTGCCTCTCCAACCAGCCCTTTTTAAATCACAACCAAAGCAGCTAAACACGAACACTCCAGGAGGTTAGAAGTGTCAAATGCGTCTCCTTTCTTTCCTCCCTTGGTATTCTGTCGCTGTCTCACAACTCCATCTTTCCTCGCCTCTTTTGTGCTCGTCTTTGCTCCCTTTCACTGGAGATGGAGAGGGAAGGGAGGTGGTGCCAGGAATGTCACGGCTGGAGAAAGCTTATCCTGGTTAGTGGGGTCTGTGTACAGAGTCAATCAGAGCTGCACAAACCCTTGATTGCCATTGACATTTACCGGGGCCCCATTTCCAATTAATCTTCAAGGGCCTTCACCTCTTGGAGCCTAATTACAATTTCCCCCCAACAAACTGGCTAATTTGTAATTGGCCATGTGTCTAGCAGAGATGGTTGTGCTTTATCGCTGCTAGGCTGAGGCAAGAGGAAATAGGATACAGATGGTGGAAGAACATCAACACTTCCAATGTTCATACGAAGATTTTTGCACATGTGACAGTTTTTGTCATTTTTTATTTCAGAAAGCATGAGGCTTAAATAAACCATTCAATGGCACAAGTGGCATATGCAAAGAGGCAGTACAGAACATCAGAGAGGCTTGGTTGTTCTGTGTTTGTTTATCAATAAGTATATCTAAATGACAAGTGCTATCACGGTCATATCTTTTCACCTGTAAGTGGTTTTAATTTAATGCATGGACTGCTAACTTTGATTTTCATGTTTAACACATCCTATTATATTTGCTGCAGGACTACTCATTTAACTGCGTTTCTTAAAATTTTGCCAATAAGGCCTTGGTTAAAACTTCTCTTGCTGGTGGCTGTCTGCGGGCGAAAAATGAGCAAACTTGTACGGGACTTGCAGGTGGCCCACAGGAAATATTTGTCGTAAACCACTCTGTGAGCCTGGAGAGCGAAAGTGTTCGTGCACATTTTTTTCAATGGACATGCTGCTGGTGACAGGTCATAGCAAACACTTATAGAATATGTAAGGGTAAGTAAGGTAAAGTAAGTGCAACGCAAGCACGTCATAAAGATTTGCACACTCTACACGGAGCCTATTAGTGCTGTTCAAGTGATAAATGTATTCTCCTTTCAATGTGTAAATTATGTAGTGCATCTTAAGGGCACTTCAGAATTACCTGCCCACTCCATGTATGCAGCATGTATAAGGAACATGGCTCTATGAAGAATCCATGTCCGCACCTTACCAGTGACTACAATTTAGCGTTGGGGCACCGTACAAAGTATCAACTCTGCATCACAATTGTAAGCAACTTACAGTACATTAACCCTGTGAATACTTCATGATACACTTGCCACACACACACCACAGTTGCATGTTCCATTTTCATGATGTCCCTTGAAGTGACCATACAAGCATCAAGGACCTGCACTCCCCTTAAGATGCAACCATACCTGTCTATGACTCTCCACGGACCACAAACTTGCAGCACCTGTAAATCCCCATATGGGAGCATGTAATCAAGGCTTAAAAATCCACTCCAACGAAAACCATGTTTTAGATGTTTTTAACATGTTCTTGTTGCATTTTTTTCATGATAGAGAGCATATATAAAGAAAATTTAGGGTGTATTCAGATTGGACACTTTAGTTTGCAGATAGTGAACCAGAGTTCGTTTCCTCTGATGACCCAGAACTTATTTTCAGTCTGACTTCACCCGAGCGGACTCTAGTCTGGGACCAGGAACTACTCTTGGATCCATCTTTCAAGGTGGTTTCAGTTTGTTTCCAATTGGACTGAGCTCCGGTTTGCTCTTAGTTTCCTCAGTCTGGATAGGCTACGTGCTCGGAACGAAACAAGCGAACCAAAACGGCCACCATATTCAGGCATTATGGGATGTAAATGTGACACACATTTCTTCTCACACTGTTTTACCGACAATCTATATGTAATAAATACTTACCAGTGTACGTTCTTCTTCTTCTCCTTCGCAGACGCCTTGCAGCCTTCCTCCAACAAGTAAATAGTGTTGTACCTGATCACAGATGTCAAAATTGGTCAGTTAAAAATCAAGTTTGAATAGTTGTTACTAAATTACTTACTAATGACTTGTTAAGAATCAATTAATATTTTATACATGTTACTGGGACATTTTTTTAAAGTTGGAGCTATTCCTTATTAACTAACTGCTTGTAAATGAGGAACATTACCAACTAACCCTAATCCTAACACTAACCCAAATTCTAATCCTAACCCTACATTTATAAATCCTTAAAAAACTGTTAACTGTTATTTAACAAGTCATTTATAACTCAATAACTTAACAGTTTAATAATGATTTGTTTGGGTAGTTATTGTAAAGTGTTACCAATGTTTTTTGACGACTGTCTTAATACAGAACAAGCCCAAGTTTCAGAACTCAATCCAGACCAAATCAGGCAGGCATGGCCCAGACCGACAGACTATTCCAGTCTGAATACACTCTTAAATTAAAATTTCTTTATTTACATCAGGAGCAGTCAAAAAATGTCATCTGAAAAAGCTTGTAGTTTTAATGTAGAAACTACAATCCTCAAGCCACAATACTCTGCTCCGATCCATTCTAATTCATCCACTTGCAGACAAATATATCCATGAACGTTTTCATTTTCCTTGTTTGAGCTGGCATCCAAGAAGACATGATGGGAAATTGAAATAGACTCACTCTGCACCAACGGTCCCACCTATGACTTATACGCTAATTTTTTAACTACTGCCACCCTGGAGAAACAATGTCCCAGAAAATGTCACAGCTTTTTTGATTTTGTCTATAAAGGACAACACTAATTGTAAAAGACCGCTGGGAACACTTTTACAATAGAAAATGATTGGAGTGGGACTTTAAGTCAGGCTGTAAGCACAGATGTTTTTTTCTAAATACCCCAAACTGTTTTGCGACACGGTTCTATAGACTGCAGAAATACGACGGAAACTTCAATGTTTTAATGTATTTACACGTAAATGTTGAAATCCTTCATGTTCAGTGTCAACTTTAAGAATAGTAGACGCTTTTCAAGTGTCCTTTGTGCCTTCTTAAACAACGCAATTAAACTGAAAAAGGAACATTCTGTTCTGTCCTGTACAGAATCTCTTCAGGGAAAGTAGTCCTTTCATAAATTAACTTTTTCTAAACTTTTTAAGCATACTTTCCTTTTCTCTTCTTCCTTGACTCTGTCTTACCACTTCTACTGGATCATGGAGAGGGACAAACACAGTGGAAGTGAGTGGGATTCCCAGACTGCCCATTTGCCCTACCCAGCAACTGCACTGGCTCGATAACAGTGTCCCCATTCCCCCAACGCCACATCCCTCTACTCCTCCTTCAGCCTCAGGCTGTTGTGCTCTGCAGACCAGGGCTCATGGCAAAGCCACCCAGGAATCTTATCTTCTGCCCAGGCTCATTCCTGGCCCTGCCTGTGTGTGCTCACATCAGTGTGTGCATGTATGTGTGTAGGTCTGCATGTGTGTTCCCTCAACCTGCTTGTTTGCAACACTGACTTTCTTATCTCTGTTTCTCTCCTTCTTAGTGTTTGTCACACTTTTGCTCCATCCACAAGCCTGGAGTTTTCCCCAAATTCCCAGTTGAGCTAGTCATGTCCTGAACTACGTGTCTTTATTTTTTTGGACAGACAGCTTTTAACATACATGCCTACGTCTCATAAGTGTCTTAGCCTCTGTGCTCATTTCTCAATACATTTGCATCTGCTTGTGTTAGTATCTGTCTTTCTGTGCTGTTTTCATTGCTCCCATCTCATCTCACATTTGAATTTCTCTCTGTCAGACATTTTTATTTTTATTTACAACTTCTGTTTCCACTTTGTTTTCCTACCTGTCAACTCCTTTTAACAACTGACTTTATTCCCAAGAGAAGTATTTGTTGTTCCTGTATTGAACACAATGTGAAATTCAGTGCCTTTCTCATCAATATTAAAGAAAAAAAAAACATTGGAAAACATGTTTTTATTAATGTAAGTTGCTTTCCTTTCAAATGTTGATCTTCTAGACAGTCTACGATTGTAAGAATAGTTAGAAGAAGTTGTTTGGATGTTCATGACTCCACTTGATGAAATGAGAGGCAAGGTTGACTGAGCCATCTTGGTCTTATGTCTTTCTCACACGGCTTAGAAAAAAAAACTACAAGGTTTCTTCGATTTGTCAAGATGCCAAAGAAGTGTTTGTAGCTGTCAAGAATAGCCATGTTGTTTGCAAAGGCAGCAAAAAAAAACATGTTCCTTTTTCTATGTACTTATTTTCACAAAACCGGTCTGCAAAGTTGTCCAGGAGTCTGCTGAAAAAGGTGTGTCTGTGTGTTTTGTCTGCGATGATGGTTCTGTGTACTAAAATGATGGTGTGGGAACAAACGTAAGCTCTATGTTTACCTACTCCAGATTTACTTCAGACCAAAAACATCCATCTGTCTCCATCCAGTTTTTGAACATGCTGGAGGCCTTTTCAGGGTGACGGGGCTGCCAGAGCCTAACCTGGCTACTGCTTGGTGAAGGTGGGGTACACCCAGGACCGATTGCCAACCTGTCACAGAGCACACAATCACACACCCACTCATAGTCTCACCTTGGGACAAATTCAAGAAATCAATCAACCTAAAAAGCATGTATTTGGACTCTGGGAAGAAGCGGAGGAAAAAACCCACACATACACACGGAAAGGTCCCAGCTTGGATTTGAACCATAGCTTTGTCGCTGTTAGATGAAAGCGCTAACAGCTGCTCCACTGTGCAGCCCCTGACCAAAAACAGTAATAAGTAAATACTTTGTAGAAAAACGTAACAGAGGCTGCTGCTATTTAGTAAATTAAAGTTTATTCGCCATTTTTCGGAGTATAGGTCCCTTTTTTTTTTCTTTGCATGGAGTGCGACTCATCCTTAAGTGTGACTTTTACACGATTTTTTTTTTGTAACGACCACTAGAGGGCACTGTAAGTGTGTGTATCAGTATGTGCTACTGACAACAGCTCAGAAGAAGAAGCGCTTCTCAGTTCAATGCCGAGCTCAGAAAAGTTGTTTCAAAGTGACAAAGAGGAGGAAGAATTCGATAGATTAAGTGGTTTGAAGTGATATGAAGAGTTTTTAGTTGGTTTGTTAGCATGTAAAATGTGGATTAAATAGGATTTTTTTTTTCTTAATTATTATTCATTTGTTTTTATTTGTTTGTTTGGCTGCTGTGACTTGTGCTCCGGAGCACCTTATAGTCCAGCAAATACAGTAAATGTTCCTTATTCTTAAACAACTTAGACGTGAGATAAATGCTGTGTAATCTTTCATACCAATTCAGTCGTCTGTGGGCCAACATCTGCTTGCAGATTAGTTTTGTACACACAAAGTCTTAAATCATACCAGTTTGTTTACAAATCTTATGTGTTTTATGTGTAGATGAGATGTTGATTTAAACAACAAAAAGCCTTTGTTAGCAGAGAAAAGGCATCCCTAGCTTGAAAAACAAGAGGGGAAAAATGAGAAAATAAAGGGATAACTGAGTGTTTGAACAGAAATCTTTTTTGCTGATGGAAAGCTTTGTGAGATTAAGATTGAATGGGCTCAAAAACAGTATTTTATAGCCTGCTTAAATAAAACAAAATAAGACTTTGCCCAAAACGAAAAAACTCTGGCAGCCATAAGCTGTAAGCACAATGCAAACTGTTCAATCTGTCCTCAGCTATAACACCATACCTCTCTGTTAGCTGTGGTTAATAAAGAGCCCTGCTGGGAAGTGGGAGGTCATGGAAAAGCAGTGGAAACCAGTTAACTGCACACAAAAGCAACACTTTCTTTGGCCGGCAGCTCCTGCTATGCTGTGTTTTCCACCGATCGGGTGTTAACTTGTAAATAGAGAAGGCACATAAGTGTCCTATTAAAATACAATGTTTGTCAAGAGTCCTTAAAGAGACAGACACCTCTTTGGAAAACTGGAGAGCCCTTCACTGATATTCCAGGGCAGCAAAGGAACAAAGACACCGCAAATAGAAATTTTGGACTGAAACAACATTTTGAGTTCCATGAAGCACCAATTATATATCATTTGTGGTGTCATAGTGGTGTTCAGCGAGTAAGCCTTTCAACCAACTTTGGTACCTCCCTCTTGGTACAGAGCAGTCTAGATCTATATACATGAAGTGTTCAGCAGCCACAAGGCCAGGTTTGCTTTTTGTCGATCAGCTTTCCACAGCTGACTTCTTCTTTCTGTAGACCGACATAACTTAGGCAGATAAAGTTTTGACAACTTGTGGATACATTTCTCTGTATGAGGCTGCGCTTTTCAATCTGGATGAAATTCAGTTGTTCAGACAATAGCCATGCTAGGGGTCTCCTAAATTGATTCCAGAATGGCCCTACTTTGTCACTCCTTCACTTTCTGTTAACACCTGACACTTAACAGCACAGTTTAAGACACCTCCAATATCAGTGACCTGTGGTGTGAATCAAGTGGATCATGGAGCTTCCAGCGTTGTCTGGGATCTTGAATTTCCTGCTTAAAGTTCTTAAATCTATTGTAAAATTGTTCCCAGTGGTCTTTCAATTATGATTGTGTCATTTTTAGCCAGAATCAAAAAGCCTGTATCAATTTCTGAGTTTCTGCAGAGTGGCACTAATTCATTTGAAATTTGCCCCAAGGTTGTTGGCGGGACTGCTGGCACAGAGTAAACCTGCTACCACTTCCTGTCACTTATCTGTTTACATGTTCTCCTGCACAGTTTTAAGCCAGATGCCAGTTCAAACAAGGAAAACGAAGACGTACATGCATCTATTTTTCTGCAAGTGGATATATCGGAATGAAGCGGAGCAGAGAGCTTGTGCCTGCCAGTTGTAGCGTCTACGTAACAACGACAAGCTTTTGTCCAGATGCATTTTTTTGTCTGCTCCTGATTCATCTCAATTTGAACAAAAAAATACTCAATGATGGAAGTTTAAGCTTTTTTTTTTTTTTTGCATATGTCCTCCATCATGAGAAAAATGTTAGAAGCACATGTTAGAAACACAGAAACAGGATTTTCATCCGAGTGGGTCTTTAAATGAGGATTGGACAAAAGTTTTCTTTGGAACCAAATGCATAAGACACGGCGAATTGTCTTCAAGGGTCACATTCATGCTGATTAGAAGGATTGTCTTCAGCTTATAGAGCCTTAATAACTCATGGGGACTTTTTATGGACACATTACATGAGAAGAACATTATGCTTTCTAGCAGGAGTCCATTACAGCTAGAGACATTTTGGAGCCATGTTATATATCACTTTTAAGGTACTTCAATACAGGCATCATGTTCAACAGCAAATGACTTCCACCATCATTTTTTACTGTCAGTTTCAGTAATATATATAAACTCTACCCTGTGGCATTCAATAAAAGAATTGCATTTCTGTTGAAGTGAATGAAAACTCTGCTGGCTCCATGGGAGGGGAGGCTAATTTCATTTTATATTTATTTATTTTATGGAAAACTCGGATGGAGCTTGATGAGAAATAAAGACGGCGTGCCAGGTGTGCAGATTTTGTCAAAGATGCCATAAAAACCAACGTTGAAATCTCAATGCAAAACTTAAATACATTTAAACTGTCGCTTAAAAATGCAGCTGCCAGGCATGCCTTTAGTTACATCTGTTCAACTGTGTTTTCATGCAAATATATTTAAAAAACCTGAAAGATAGTGGAAGCAATCCATTGTGTTTATGTTGGTTATGCCAAATTTGATTCTGATAAAAAAAAACTTTCCAGCACCTTCTAACTTTTGTTGTACAGTTTTGGCAAATTTTGTTTGTTAATTGTTGTCTTACTTCTTTGCACAGGATGAAAACTTGATGTGGGTCTGTGCAGCTGAAGGCCCCGGCCATGTGTGTAACTGGACTAATAATATTTGACGAATTCTGAAGGAAGATTCTAATATGGGATGGCTGTTTTTTCTGGACTTGTTTCAACAACTTCCCAAATTGTCTGATTTGGCAGAAAAAAGTGAGTTGAGATTTTTGTTGAGCCCACCAATGGATCTATCTAAACCCCTCCAAATGTGCATAAATTTGAGTTCTATTAGTCAAATATTAGACTAGGTCATCATCCATTCAAACCATTTTGGCAAATAGAGGGACAGAAACTGCAATCTGACACTCCAAGTACTTGACTTTGGAGTTCACTCCTAGTATTTTTGGATGGGATTCTGAGTCTATAGTTGTCTTTTGGTTTTTTGGTCTCTCTTTTCATTTATTTCCTCTTTTGGGTAGATTGGCTACAATCCTGAACATCTTTAATGTTCAGGATTTTGTAGATTTTGTAGATTTTGTAGATCCTCTGAGATGTTCTTAGATCTTTTACCAGGAACGACCTTGTCCATGATTTTTTTTCAAATCAAATATTTGAATAAGTGAATGCTTGCTACCCTTAACAGCTGAAACAGTTAGATTGATATACCAGACAAATCATGCATTTTAGAGTACAATTATCAAATTTTTGTCGTATTTTTGTCACAAGAAAAATCCAAAATAGTAGCCATTTTTAAAGATAGCGGACATACAATCAATTCTACTTACCTCCGTCTCAACAACATGGGTCATCAATGCCCAATATGCAGTTTTCTAACTGGAGGGATACCCACAAAATACTACTATACACATATTTTTTATATATATTTAATCTTGGATTTTCTGTTTGTACATGTGTTTTTTTAAAACGTTTAGCTACAATTATTCCAAATTTGGTGCTTGTGAATCAATTATTTTTAATAAGCTGTTTCACTTTAAAGGGAAGGCATTTTGGTCATACATGCCATCCATTCTAGCCTTTTAAAATTTTTATTTTTTATCAGTTTTTTCATTGATCATTGTGTTTTTTTTTCAAGGAAGCAATGTGTACACATGATGCAGCAGAGTGAGCTGACTGAATTGTATTTAGCTCATTAAAATCCTTCATTCTAAGGACCTAATAAATGCTAAACCTTCTGCAAATAAAGGAAAATATGGCAACCCAGATCAGAGAGGAATTACCTTTGCTACTTCTGACATTGCCTGCAATGTATTTAGAAAAATGAATCCTGGACAGTCAGTACTTATCAGTGTTGTCAGGTTATTGCTGAGCTTCGATGACATGATTTGTCCATAATATGACAAACCTAATTTTTTGGGAACAAAACTGATATAATCTGTTTCCGTCTGCCTGTGCATGAAACAAACGGCATTGCTGACATGGCTGTCTGAGTTTCACACACTGTGACACCCGTACATCCCCTCCCTTATTCAATTACATCAGACATCAGAGCACAAGGTATTCATTACCTTGTACTTCCTGGATATGACAATGAAAACAGCAGAAAAGAAAGACAGATGCCCCAGAGCACTCATCTTTTCAACAACTGACATGAATAATATGCAGCGTCTTCATGACACGCCATTCAAATCTCCTCCCATCAATATCTTTGATATTGCCTGAGACATTATTTATTTGATGATCTCCACGTCTGCCACAGGAGCAGCAGCTCTTCCCGCAGTATACCCTTCCCATAAGGCAAACTCGCATGCAAGCGCGTTCTCCAGCAAACAAAAGTGTGAGCGGCATGGATAAAACGTGTAAAGACAGTAAGGCAGGGCTGTTCAAACTTTTTGCAAGGAGGGCCAGATTTGATGAGGCAAAAATGTGTGAGGGCAAATGATAACACGAAATGCAAATGAACTGTTTTATGAAAATGTTATTGCAATTGGATACTTTTTGTTTCTTCATATTGAACAAAATAAGTCTAAATACATTGTTACACAAATTACTAAGATTTGTAGATAAGGTTTAAAAAAAAAACTTTTGTCAGCATTAGATCTGGGTTCATTGGAAATGTTACGATTTAATCCTCACTGTAAGCTTTTGAATGTAAATCACAATTAAGAAAGAAATGGTTATTCAAAGTACAAACCCCAGACACAATTTTTTTTGTATTTCACAAAAAAAAAAATACTCTAATTTCCACTTGTTCTGGTGGCTCTTGCTGTCAACTTTCCTTTTTTATTATTTACAGTTGACATTTTAGAAATGAAGTAGATAGCATCACAGAGGCAACCAACAACAGCATAGGAAACGGCTTATTAATTGCTAATAACAGAATGTAGCCAATCACATTTAAGAAATCTTACCTACAATTTTAAGAAAGTCAGGAGGTGCTTGATTTTATGACAGAGTTCTACAGGCCGGTGGAAATTAGTAGACCGTACTTTGCCCCTAGGCCAGGCTTTGGACATGCATGCAGTAAGGGGAACAATGGTCAATGTGAACAATGTTTTTCTTTATTTCAACTAAGACTAGAGTGGGATAGAATAACTACTTTTTCAGACCAGGTTAATTGCAGTTTAATGAGCAAAAAGTCTTTAAAAAAATGGAACTTTATTTTTGCTGTCACATACTGCTTTTGAGAGTGGACTAAACCATTCAACATCTCAATACATCAGTTGTTTAGGAGGAAGCTCATTTCAGCTGCTTGTATTGAGGACCTCATTCTTTCGGTCAGGACCCGGAGCTCATGGTGGTAAGTGAGTACTGGAACTGTGTGGACTTTCCCACACACGCGAACAAGACCCAAAGGAAGGGTAAACTACCTCTTTCCAGTCAGGCATGAACATTTATGAAGACTGTTTAAAAATCCATTGTTCTGATGTGAAAATGTTGGGTAATTTATAAAAACTGAATTAACTATTTTTTTTTTCAAATGACAAATTGTTCAAATGCAATGCATTCTGGTATTTATTTGTCAATCTAGTGAGCACCAGTGTACATTAGTTTTCAGAGACTTGTAGGAAATTTCCAGGGAACTAGATTTTGGAATTGTAGATTTGGACATCACAAAAAATGGCAAACGCACTATATGTGTTATTAGTAATGAGTAAGTGAAG
Source organism: Oryzias celebensis (assembly GCA_014656515.1). NCBI lineage: Eukaryota > Metazoa > Chordata > Actinopteri > Beloniformes > Adrianichthyidae > Oryzias > Oryzias celebensis. Next base: position 14,133,308 of record BNCR01000005.1, read on the forward strand.
TAATTCAGACATAGTTTGAGTGTTTATGTGTTAAGTGGTTTTCAGTTCTTCATTGTGAGGTCATTGGTTTTGTCACCCTTTTGTTGCTCCCTAATTTTTTGTCATGTTTTAAGTTTATTTATTAAATGCTTAAGTTTCTGCCACCAGGCCTGGTCTCCTGTATATTGGTTTCTACACCACCGGTTACTGAAAACAGCTCATGTCACTGTAAACGTTTTGCTGCTTCAATTACTGACTGTAAAATGTAGTTCCCAACAAATTTTAAGCCAATTAGTGTTCATGGCACACAAGCAGTCGTGCAGTGAGACCCAAACAAAAGAAGTGGAAGTGGCATGTTGTGTATTTTCAAAGGTTGCATTTTCAAACTGGTATTGCAAATGCAACATTTCTGTTGTTCAGAGACACTAAAGCCTCATTTCCACTGAGCGTTATGATGCAGTAGTTTCCTTCGGTATTTTGAACTTTTCTATTATAAAAGGTACCCATTAAGTGGGACTGAATTGTACCATTTTTGGGCCCCCGTTGGTTGCAGGTCTATAGAAAAATGTAACAGACCGGTTAGGGCAGAGCTGATGTAATCACAATGACACCGTTGATTGGCAGAAACTCGTTACAACAATAGATAGCGCCAAACCAGCGCCAATGTTTTCAAACATTTAATTTTTGTCTAATCATTTGGCGCCAACGTCTTTGCCGCACAAACATGTTCCTCATTTCCCAACTCCAGATCCAAGCCAGAAGTTTTCTCCTCTATTCAGCAGTGTTCCTCTTCACCCACAATCTTGTCTCAAACACCATTAAATGCTTTGTATGTGTGAAGTACCAAAGCCAAGCAGAAAAATATGACTGGTAGATGACCTCCGTTGTTGTTGATAGTTTTGCTTTGCTGGAGTCGCACTCTGTCAGTCCAACTCTGAGTGGAAACGCTCGCCTGAATTGCCGGATCTATTGTAAACCACACCGTACCATACCATGCTGCTCAGTGGAAACGAGGCTTAAAAGACGCAAATGTGAAATGTACAATTAGTCCAAGAACATTTTGTTTTGAAGTTCTAATTTCCAAAACATCTATACCTATAATTAAATAGTCCCCAAACCAGCATGCAGCCAAATTCGAGGACCATCAACAAAGAAAAGGGAGACACAAAGTTCAAGCTGTCTGACTTTCAACTCCATTAAACATGTGACCTTGATTAAAATAAACACTAATGGTACACTCTTGAAACACCTGGGTTAGTTCTTCAACCCAATTCTTGGGTTTTTCCATGTTGGGATAGATCTTTGGGTTACTTTTTTGAGCAAAGCTATTTTTGGGGGTTATAATAGTTTTATTTTAACCGAACTTCTGTTTTTCTTCAATTTTTTTCTTTTTCCTCGAGTTAAAATAACCCAGCAATAAGTTAGTCCTTTTCTAATCTCAGAGTTTGGTTAAAAACAACCCAATATGGCTGCAGTTTTTAGTGTGTATGTATTGTTACGAGTGCATACTACAAGTTTGTAGCTTTATCAAAGGTTGCATTCAGCTGTACTTGAAATAATTCTAACTAGTTTGACTTTTGGGAAAACTAAACTACCAGTATGTGCCTAACACTTTTTCCCGGTTTTTGCAATTTTTGTAGACTGTCTTGAGTTTTCTTCTCCTTCAAAGACAAAGCTCTTATATTACTTCCCTCACTGGTTGCTGGAAAGTCTGCGCTCAAACGGAATGTAAGCTACTCCAGAGTTCACCGGTTGACCTGGATCTCCGTTTCCATGTTCACCAGAGTTCAGAGGAGGCTTCACGGTGGCTCAGACATACAAAACTATAACAGAAAACGAACTCTATTCAAACACCCTCTGACCACTACAACAAGAGATCTATACAGTATTGTTTTTATTTATTTAGAGTTTAGTGCATTCTTTTTGATTGAGGTAATTTAATTTATGTAAAATGATGTTGTATGATGTTTATGCTGGTATACAGTTTACTTGAATCTAGGAAAACTCAATGATTTTATCAATTTATTTTACATTTTTTAAATCTTAAAGTAATTGTATTTTTTTTCAGCTTTGATGCTCATTATTGAGTCATTTCTGCCTCCTCTAAACATCAGATTAGTTTATTCCTGCATTTCAAATGGTACTGGAAGATGTGCCTTATTTTCATCTGTGCATCTGTCCCTGAGTTTCTTTCATTTTAGAAGTTTGCAGTCGAGTCAGCATTTTTTTTTTGTTGCAAATGTTGAATAAAAAAGCAGTTCTTTACAGCACATGCTGTTCTTTTTTTCGCAGTATCCATCTACCCACGCATTTGATTAAATCTTTTCACTTCCAAAACTGGCTTCCTCTGCTGGCCTTGGATTTATTGCTTTACTTTTATCAGAAGTTTAGCTATGTAGAAGGTTTAACTGACCCACGTTCTGGAGAAATGAGCCAACAGTTCAAAAGTGAGAGAGTGTCCTGCCTATTAACTGAACACAGGTTGGTTTATGGCTGAATGCCGAACCGTCAACATCCTGTTTGGAAATATGCATCCCGTTTTCAGCTTCTGTCCCACAAAAAAGTTTTTACTGCAGCAAGTTGGCAAGTTGGAAAATATGTGAAAAAAACAAAAAAAGTGCAAAATTGTTGCATATTGTTATTGTCTTTCTCTTTAAAAACTAGGAATTTGCATTATTTTTCAGATTTCAGATGTTTTTTCTTTTTAGCTTTCAATAATAATATTTTATTTGTTGTTTATCTTTTTCATTCAATCCTACTGTGTAGCTTTGTATATTTTAAATGAACAAAATTAAGGAAACAAGACGCCTCAAGGCACCACATTGTGTGCCATGCCTTGTCCTTGCATCTTTGTCTTTCTCTTTCAGTCTGTCTTCTTCTCTTTGATAAAGGTGAATTATATTATTTCTCCATCTGAAATACTTAACTGTAACACTGTTGTCTCCGCAGCTCCAGCTCATTTAACAAGAATAATTGAGATTGATGTAAATGTTCCACAAGATCCATCCTCATTCAGCTAATGAGGTTTTCTTCATTTCTTTCTTCAAACTACTTTAGATCTTGTAATAACAATAGTACTACTAAATACATCTATTTTGGGGGGTGGGGAAGGGTCTTTCACTTTCTGTGTAGCTCTATGACTCTGATAGGACCAAACATATTTTGATCTTTTTTAAAAGGATTCCCAGTTCTTTTAATTATGATTAAGTGTTTTTTTTTCAGCCGAAATCCTGAGATTTGTGCAGCTTTTTAGGACATAGTTTCTGCAGAGCAGATGTAGGTCATGAAAAATTTGCCTCAGAGTTGTGGGTGGAGTAAGCTTGCCCCTTGCCCATCATCCATCTGTTTACATTTTCTCCCGCTAGCTAACAGCCCCTTATACCCCCAACCTAACAATACCATCTACCAGCTATCCAGCAGTACAGTATCGAGCCAGATACCAGCTCAGACGAGGAATAAGATGGATCTAGTCATCTACAAGTAGATTCATCAGAATGGAGCGGAGGAGGAAGCATGTCATATACCTTCGAGCTTTTTCAAACAGCATTTTTTTTGTCTGCTGAACAAAGAAATACTTGGAAATGCAATTTTTAGCTTAACATTCCCCCATCATTAGAAAAATGAACATGTTTAACACCAAAAACTAATTTTTTTTTTTGGAGTGGGTCTTTAAGTGGGTTTAGAAAACTGATGAATGAATGCTGCAATATGGGTTCTCAAAGGGCTTTGAACCCTCATTTTGAGACTTTTTTTTCTTTCATCAAGTTGTGTTAGTCGTCCCCTTTTTGGCAGAATAAACGAATCAAAGCTGAAGCATCAGTTTTACAATGAACCTCAAAGACATCTGCTTCCCTGCAGGGTAAGTGTCACTTACACTTCCAGGCAGGTGCATTCCCTTTGTGTCTGAGACAGGGGAGCGCAGCTCTGCCGTGTACGAGACATCGATCCACCCCAGGAAATGTTGTCTCTGCCGCCGCATGACACCAGATTCAAACATAAAAGAAGAGGTCGCCCTGTTAGAGTCGGACTATTGCTCAGGCTGCACATCCATTAGTTATCTGTGCAGGTTTTACATACACAGACATACCTTTCCAGCTTAAAATCCTCGATACAAAGAAGGAATGCTTCTAAAAATGTTATTACAAAGTGTGAAAGATTACGTTGCCAAGGGAACATCTCCTGCCAGCATCACCCTGGTTAACTTCTCTACCATCAAATTATTCACTACCTCAGTAATGAGGTCTTGGTGGGTAATTAACAAGACCTCCATGTCAGTTTTTTTTTTCTCTTCAAGCAGTAGGGCATATAATAAGGAAAAATATTTCTTATGGTTGACTCAAACCTTTTAAGGGCTCAATGTAATTACATATGATAGGTAAATGTATGCATACTCAAATGACATCAGTTTAGTAACCAGTTTAAGATAGAAAATCTCAAAGATGTGTCTTTTGTGTCATTTTGTTTTAAATATTGCTTCATCTTTTTGTCAGCTGATCCCATGAGGCAGATCAACTATTTTGTAGCTTCAAAAAAACCTGAAAATAAATGTAAAGAAGTGTGACAACAAAACACAGTTAATGTGTTTTCTTCTTAGCTGTGAGTTTGAAAGAAAGACAGTGAAGGCCAGTTGAACTTAGCCCTTTGAAGTGTCTTTCCCTGTGGGCTTACTATATCCAGATTAAGGGAGAGTTCACAGATAGGCGATGGGCTCCAGCACCCATCCAATCAGACGATTCCCTCAGGGGAACCATGTGGTGCTCACATATGTGGCACCGCAGCATGACACAGGCATGTCCTCCAGAAGTCCTCCACGAGGGTCACGGGAGCCTGTGAGCGAGCGAACTTCACTGAGGAAAGAAGGTTTTCAACAAAGTATTGCTGGGTTTATATTACATTCTCGCTGCAGACTGAGTACAATGACGATCCAGGGAGAAGGCAGCGTGCGCATGAGCTGTCATCTGCCTTTTGAAGGCTCTCACTTTTGAATGCTTCTCCTCCTTCTGTTCAGAAGCCCTTCTGAAAGTCTATTTGTAACACTGCTCACTTCTTCCCCCCTCACTTTATTGGATGACACAATGAGTGTGTTATATCCTTGACTGCGGGGACTGGAAAGGGATATCTGCATGTGAGTGTGCTTGTGTGAATTTACGAGTTCCCAACTTGTGAAAATGAAACAAATGTGTTCTTTGAGATTTTAGCTTTGGTTTCCATGTGAGGCATTCCACTAAAATCCGTTGACTTTAATTTGACTTGTATAAGTTAAAGGAGACCCAGTATGTACCACAAAAGTTGGGCTGAATCTGAATTGCTTCTCTACTCCTGTGGCTCTTCCCTGTTGCTCCTATGGTAGAGACATTTGAAGCTGTATTGGTGTCAGAAAGTTTTTTAGGGAGGAGCCATACAGACTAACTTCAGGATAGCAATTCTTCCCCTGCAGTGTGATCCGCGTTGGACTTCTAACATCATTTACATGTTAGTAGCGTCTGAATTGTAGAACAAATGTTTAATTGCATCCACTCCCCCACTCATCCCCTAGGGGGACGGTGAGCTGCAGACTATTTGGTGGTTTAACCCCCCAGTCCAACCCAATGTTGAGTATCAAGCAGGGAAGCACAGGGTCCCATTTGGTATGACTCAGCCTGGATTTTAACTCACAACCTCCCAAGTCTCATGGCAGACGCTCCACCGCAAGGCCACTGAGCTGGTCTTTTCCGTATCTCTCTGCTTGGATGGATAAATGTAGGTAAAGGAGAAGCAATTCGAATTCGGCCTTAGGTTACGATCACAAATACAACTGCCCTTGCTTGATGGAGAAGCATTGGTGGAATCTTCAAGATTTCATGCCACCACCCGATTATTTTTAAATCGTTGGCCCAGTTATGAATGTAGATGGCGGGCAGTCAGGTGGCCGTCAGGCATGGAGAATGTCCAGCTTTTTATGCACCCTCTGGGCTTCCAGGCAGCCGGTGACACTTAACATGGACTACCTTACTGGTAAACGGGCAAAATGATGGTTACCCTTTCATGAACACTTATCCGTGATTACGTATTCGTATTCAAACATTTGTTGCAATTCCTTTCATAAGTTGCCCACCACATGCACGCACCTTTTTGGTTTAACCTAGTTTATTGTATATGTATTGTTTTCCCTTGAAGGAGCAGACATGTAAATACTTTGTATAATGAAGTCTAGTTTATTATTTGTTTAGCACATTTTGTTTCAAGTTAGCAGTGCTTGGTAAGCTGCTGGTTGCTGCCGGTTTGGCTGCATCATATGGAGTTGATGATCAAAATGAGTAGAGATAAGATCGGAGCGATGCAGCCACACAGATTTGATCAAAATGGGAGCTCGGATGAGGAATATGAAGACATCAATGGATCTTAGAATTGTAGCAGAGAAAAGAGAATTGAGATTTTTCAAAGGGTGGGTTTTCATCTGCTCCTGATTCAATACGGTTTGAATAAAGAAATATTCAGAGACGTAGTTTTAATCTTAAATTATTTTATGCACGTCTTCCATCATGAGTAAAATGCTACAAGGACATGTTAAAAACACCATTGTCATTAGAGTGGGTCTTTAAATGTTTTTGGGGTCCCCACATGTTTGTAAAACAGTCTGAGCAGCTTTAACATGTGTTTCTCTTTGTGTCTGAAGATCAGTTGGTTTCGGTTAATAGGTCTGTTTTTGGTGACATTAAAGTTTGGGTGATTCCTTGGGTTGATTCTGCAACTCTTGACCTCTTTTAATAGTCCAGCTTTGTTTTCAGTAAGTTTTTGCTGCTTGTTTTGAGAAAACTAAAATCTTAATTTTCAATGAACTTTATTGTTGTCCTCATTAGACCCATCACACGGCCCTTAAATCCTAAAAACCTTATCTTGTATGATTCAGCTTTCACTTGGCTCTGCCAGACCTCTTCCTAACAGAATTTCTCCTGGTTTCCAAGCATTTTTGATGCTAAAAGAAACTCTACTGACACCTCAAGTTTTTTTTCTCTGTAAGGAAGGCCTAATCTTTTCAGTGTTCTGATAGTCTGTCTTCCTTTCACTGTCAGAAGCTTTTTTTTTCTTCTTCTTCTGGTTGAAACAACACATTGTATTTTCAGTTGTGCAGTACTGTTCATCTAGAGCTCATGAGAGTGTGGCACCACAGAGTTCCAGCGCTGCTTTTCTGCAAACAGAGAAGGTTGAAAAAAATGGAGACACATTGGAAAAAACCTGTGTAAATAACTGTTGCAACAGAACTGCTTTGAATTGATCTTGAACTGTTTTCTGTTCCATAGAAAGGCACTTTTTGGAATTTGAAATGTACACAACTCTTCATTTTTATAGAAAAGCTCACGTTTCTTTAGCCTTCTGGCAGTGCACCACTTAGGCTACCCTTGTGCCATTTGCTTGAAATGGTATCAGAGGAAGAGCGAATATTTAAAAAAGAATTTGTTTACCAAAACGTTAGTGTTTACATTATTTCGATCACTTTAACTGTCGCAATTAACGTAATTCCAGCAGCTGATATGCGACACTTTAAGGTTGTAAAGTGTTTGTGCCATCATTGTAAATCAGCTGATTCTGTCACTGAGAAAAGCAGCTTTGTGCCATTACGCAACACTTTATGTTAGTAATATGTTACACATCAGTGCAAAGCTGATATGAAACGCCACTTTTCTCCACATCAGAATGAACGGTCAAAGATTTACGGTATGTCAAAGAGCATGTGTTATTTAGGTGTCACTGGCGACATCTATGGTGTTAAAGGGTTAAGGATAAGCAATCATAACTAATACCAGAATTAATGTCGGGTTGGGATTAGATCTACAGAAGCTATGTAATGTGACCTTTTTCAGACATGAGATTTTAGTTGGGGTATCTACAGACATGGTGCAGGGGTTAGCGCTCTTGCCTCACAGCAAGAAGGCCCCCGGTTCAATTCCCAGCTGAGGGACTTGAAACAGTGTCACCAATGGGGGACCTTTCTGTGTGGAGTTTGTGCATGTGTGGGTTTTCTCACCATCCAAAAACATGCTTCATGGGTTAATTAGTTACTCTAACTTGATCCTAGGTGTGCATGGGTGTGTGATTGTGGCCCCTGCAACATACTGACAACCTGTCCAGGAGTGTCCCCTGCCTTCACCAACTAATGGCCCGGTTAGGCTCCAGCAGCCCGGTGACCTCAAAAGACACAAAACAGGTATAGTTAATGAATGAATAAATGAATCTACAGTCATCATTTTGGTTCACCAATGGATCCACTCTGATGAAAATCATGTTTTTGTTTTTTTAACATGAACTTGTGGCTTTTTCTAAAGATGGAGTACATAAAAGAAAATTAAGCTAAAATAGCATTTCTGAGGTTTTTTTTTAAATAATGGTGAATCAGAGCAGATGAATAAATGCTGTTTGAAAAAAACTTATGTGAGGTAGAAGCTACTAGCTCCCTGCTCTTCAATTTTAAATCTTTCCATTCAATTCAATTTTATTCATGTAGTCCAAAATCACAATAATAGCCGTCTCAATGGGCTTCACACTGGTATTTATGCAAAGAACATTAAGTCAGTCATAAAAATATAAACAGTAGCTGGTGGCTAAACTAAACTAAACAGACAAAGCTAAACTGGCATCCCTGTCCTTAGATCCTCCTTCTCGGTGAGGAAAAACTCATTAAAAAAATTCCCCTATTTTGAGGAAGAAAAAAGAAACCTCAAGGATGTCCACATAAAAGGAGGGATCCTCTCCCGGGACGGACAGGCGATGTGCAAGAACTCTGTACATGTTTAAATAACAACAACATGTTTGTATAGTGTAGCTGATGGGCTTTATCCAAATGAAACTGTAGGGCTGCTGGGGGTGCAAGACGAGCAAGAGGCGAGGTCAACGGCGAAAGACTGAAACACAGACTATCTACATGGAATCTCTTCCGCTCAACAGGGACAACACATGAATTGCACTGCACCAAAAAGTGGCATGATGAACTAAATAAAATATAGTACTAGATGCATGATAAAGAATAGAGGAGTGAATCCACTTTCAAACAAGTAGACAAATATAATATAAAATGTATTTCATGTTCCTCATCTGAGCTGGCATCTGGTTCAAAACTGTACTGCTGATATCTCCAAAATTGCTCGCTATTTTTGTTGGACTGGTAATGTTAGCTTGGGGTTGTGAGGGGCTGTAAGCTAGCGGGAGAGCATGTAAACATATAATTGATGGGGAGGGGGTCAAGCTTACCAACAGTCCCACCCATAACTCACAGGAAAATTTCTAATGAACTCCGGGCGCTCTGCAGAAACTATGTCCTATAAAACGGCACAGGTTTTTTTTTTTATTATTATTTTGGATAAAAATGGCAAAATCATAATTAAAAGACCACTGGGAACACTTTTAAAATAGATTAAAAGATGATTTCAGTGGGACTTTAAGCTAACCTATACCATGGTGGTTATGATGGTTTATGATGCTCAAGTCAAGAAACTGAACAAGAGTCACATAGTCCCAAACTTTTTATGCCTCCTTTTCCTCTAAATGTATACAAAGGTTTTTTTTTTTTTTTTTTTTTTTTTTTTTACAGATCATTGTGAGTACCTAACCTCACACAGTAACAGTGAGCTGTATAAAGAGGCATTTTTCCAGCAGAGCACAAAGCCAGAGAGAGAAGAGAGATTCAGCTTTAATAAAGGCTACGGGAAAGTTACAAGCTTGAGAGTGCAGCGTTTGAAAACTGTAACCTTTTTCAGGTACTGATTTAGTATTCATTATTAATGACCTTTCCCTACCTGAGCAAAGTGGTTGCCAGGAGCTGCTTGGTGTTTGCGTCTGCCAGAAGCTGAGGGCAGATGCTGTGGCCTCACTCAGACTTGCCGGCTGATGGATCTCTACTCCTTACGTGTCTTTCACAGGAATGCTGTTTAATTTGTCAAACAGAGCCCGCGTGCTGTGTCAAAAATAGTATGAACTTTGTGGGCAAGACGCTAAGGTTCGGAGAGGCATGCTGGACAGAAATTAGAGGTCACACCAACACAATTGGAGTTTGATATTTGCTCTGTGTGTTTGTACCTGGCAGGAGAGAAGACAGACCTACAGGGACGCAGGCAGAGAGGAAAACCTGCGGGAACTTTTTATCTCACCACAGAGATTCTGCTTTTCCCTTTCAGCATTTATGTGCTCGTTGCACCTAACAAAAGCAGTGCATTGTGGGTGTTTGTCTTTAAATCTTTTGTGGGACCAAACAACTCAAATATGCTCATCCCGCTTCAATTTTTATCAATCGTCAGCGCCTGCACTCTGGCAATCAGAGAAAGATGCACTCAGTGCATTTAAACTGCGACAGTACAGTACAACAGGTTTTTCTATCTATTACTCTACCTGTCTGTTTATCTGGCAATCCCTTCCATCACTCTGCCATTCTTTTGTCTGTCTGCTTCCATTTGTATGTTATTATCTGACAGCAAAAAAAAAAAAACATGTAACTCATACCTCCTCTATTTAGCTGATAAGCCTCTACACCTCACGCCGGGACGAGCGATTCAGGCTCCAGAGAAACAGACAGCTGCAAGACCCCACCACAATTACGCGATTACTTCTTTTGTTGTCTTTTTGTTGTTTTATTTATTTATTTTTTTTGTCAAAGACTGGACATGTGTTTCTATTTGGCCTTTTTGTCTTGCCAAATGTCATATGATTACTTTGCAATCACTGGCTATTCTCTGTGCCAGGGATTTAACTGTCAATATTTGCTATCACTCCCCTTTAGCAGCTATAATTAGACATGTGGCTGGGATGGTGTTTGGTGGAGCTAGGGCCAAACCAATATCAAACCATAGAGTCAGGAGGATATTTTGACATTAACAATTGGAAAAAAAATGTATTTTTGTCAACATTTTCAAAAATCCATTGTTGAAATTTTCATCAAACTCTGTGGTACTTTGACATTCTTTGTTATGTTGGAAGGTGATGTTGTCATTTTTGGTTGTCATTTTTCCCTGAGTTAGGAGCAAGGGTGTCTGGAATGTTCAAAAAGCATCACTGACAAAAAGTCCAACTCCGATCATCTTTTAATCTATTGCAAAAGCACTTCTAGTGATCTTTTATCATGATTATGCTGTTTTTAGCCAAAATTTAAAAAAAAAAAAAAAACCTTTGTTGTTTTCTAGAACATAGTTGTAGGCGGGACCATTGGCATGAAACAACCCGCCCCTCCCTATTGCTGAGAGCTTGAAGAAGGGACCTTGAGGCCCACCCAGCGTATTTCTGCCACAAATAACCTCATTTTTAAACAGAACTTTTTCGCCACCTTCTGATTCACAGCGATTTGAATAAAGAAATACTTAGAAATTCAATTTTTAGCTTATTTCACTTACGCATGTCCTTCATCATGACAAGAACATGTAAAAAACACGATTTTCATTGGAATGGGTCTGAATGGGAGTGAATTAAATATTTGCAGGTCTTACTCTTGAAAGAAACAACTGCAAACACACTTTGATGTGTCCTTTTTTATTTTCCTTACCTACTGTTGTGTCTTTAATTATTTTGCATTTATTGACCTAAATTTGAAGTTCCAAGTTTAGACAAGAATTCTGATGCTCACAGATCAAGCTTGACTCCGTGAAGTCAAGACAGCCGCAGCACAAGCCCACAGAACTGACCCTCCTCTGCAATGCTTTAATGTTTAACGTTTAATGTTTTCTTTAAAAGACAGGGACTAGCAGCAACTGAGTAAAAAGTCATGCAGGTTCCAACTTTTTAAAATACTTTTTGTTCAGATTTTAGAGCTTGAGGTCCAAGTAAAGTTTGATGCAGTCCTTACAGATCACGTACACAGTAGTCACACATCCTTTTGTGTTGTTTTTCTTTAATGTAGTTCATTGCTTACTTTCCACATGGAGCCTTCTCTGTGGACCTGCTCTAAGAATGCATTCTAATACAGTCGTGCCTGCAGAGAACGGTCAAGAAAGTAAACACTTCCAGCTGGCAGCAGTTATTTGTGTGACTAAGTTGATGTAAGAGCTCAGAGGAGAATTGCCAGGCAAGATCAAGACGACAGGAAGACAACGACAGTCTAAACAACCTCATTACAATCAAGTGAGCAGAAAGTCATCTGTGATCATATCAAAGCTTGACTCCCTCAACTAATGGCACAAAACAGAGGCTTCATTTACACCATCATTTCCAAAGTTTTACAGCAGAAGATTGCAAAAGAGTTCCTAACTTTTACTCCTCAATTTCTGTCTAAACCAGGGGTCTGTAACCATCAACACTTAAGGAGCCATTCGGATTGATTTTTACTGATTACAACCATGTCACACTTAAAATTCTTGATTTTTTATCTTCAAAAATAGAACATTTTCCTTACAATCTGACACACCTTAAGTATGTATGAATTCTGCTTACTGACCACCAATGAATTTTCTGTGGTACGCAGCGCCCATAAATCTCAAAATGTTGTAGTGCAATTTTCTTAAACTATGAAGCCAAAGCACTTAATGGATTGTTGGAGCATTATGGGTTCTGTAGTCAGATGCCTTACAGAGTAATACATACTATGCCTCAGTTGTTACTGAATGAGCTGGACTTTTTCACTTGGTGCGCCTTGTAGTCCAAAAATACGCTACTTTTAAAAAAACAAAATGTTTAACTTTTCTTTAACCAAAGATCCGCAATGCAGGTATAAAAGAATCGCATGTGGTCCCACAGGTTGCCGATCCCTGTTCTAAACATTTGAATTAAAGTATCTGAACTGAGAGATAAAACCACAAAAGCACAATGATTTTATATTAATGTCTGAAACAAAGAGGCAGAGGCGTTTGGATCCATGTGCAACTGATTTATTAGCAAAGGCAAACAGACAAGGCAAGGCAGGACAAAGTCAAAAATCAGGCAAGAGTCAAAACACATAGACAGAGGCAGGGCAGAGGCAGGACGGGCAAGGGTCAGGATGACCAGGGAGACAGCAGGAGAAAAGCTCAGACTGTAAGTGAAAACAAAACTTTGCACCAAGCTCTGCTCGGTGCCAGACTAAAAACTGTGGTGATTGCTAGATGTAGAACAGGTAGTGGGAGCTGGGGGCAAAGGCTGATGGGAGATGTAGTGAGGAAGGTGCTCAGGAGAATGTCAACCCTCAGGAGAGAGCTCCTTCTAGTGGTCGGGTGGGGAGATGGAGGCTCGAGCTGTGACGTGTAAAGCAATAAAAGTGAGGTAATGGTGTATGAAAAGTATTTTTTGGCACACCTGGCCCCCTGAGAATGATTTAAGCGCTGAGGGAATGCTTAAGGAATGTGGCTGAACATGTGCAACGCTTCATGATAAGTGTCTTCGAAGCTTCTTTGCATCATAACGCACCGTTTCCCAAAGGTCAAATCATCTGAAATGGCCCTCTTGAGCATCATGGTGAGGTCGCAGTACTTAAAAAAATGTAAAAAAAAAAAAAAACTCAGGCCGCTCAGTTTTAGTGCATTAAAGCAACTTTAAGGTGCAGTGGAAAATGAGATTCACAATCTCAAAGTCCAGACAGCATATAAGTAGAAAATATTACAGGGGTTTTCTCAGTCGTACACACAATTATTAAAACCAGCTTATTTTTTTCAGAATGTAATCACAATTATCCAAACACCACACTCAGTTGCATAATTCACAGTGTTTTCAAAATAACACATTTCAGTTAAAACATATACACATATTTGTGAAAATGCTATTAGTTCTCACAAAACAAAAACACTTCTCAGTAATCAGACACTATTGCAGCCAGTTTCAAATTGCTGTAATAAAAAGCACTTATTTTAGGAAATGGCATATGCTAGATTTCTGGGCAGAAATGTTTATGTAAAGAATAATTAGATGAATTCAAAAATAGTTGCAGCCAGATGAAGTTAGTAAGCAGTGATTGTTCTGAGTCATCAGCGTTTCTATGGCAACTACTGTCACCAATCAGGAGCGAGCTTCTTGGAAGTCCCCCCACACCTTCTATTGAAAGTGGGCCCAGGTGAATCTGTCAATCAAACGGTTCAAATGTTTTAGTTGCAGGCCAGTGGCCACCTCGTGCTTTTATTGAGGCATCTGATTGGCCAGTTTGAATAGCTTGCAATGAAGAATTAATATCATGAAAAAGATTTTTGATTAAAAGAACATGTTGATAAAAAGCCATCAGAGCACAAATGGTTATTCCTACAACTAGAATGACTAAGTAATAGCTGTTTATTTCATAATAGAAATCTATGGGATTTTGGCTTCTTGGAACTTCCTGTTTGGAACGCAAAGGGGGTGGGATTGCTCAGTCCAGTTTTGCCCCCTCATTCTCACCTCTTCAGTTTTTTAGTTCCTTCGATTTTTGTTGAAGACAGGTGAACTCACCTGCTGCCTTTTGTAGCTCACTAAGTGCTGTGTTTTCACATTAGCACATGTGCACTTCCACACCGGGTGATTTTGATTTTCCAATTTATTTATTAGTGTGATCATTGGCAATCTGAAGCTTTTAATGACAAGGAATTAACCTCACAATCCTTGTGTCTTGGTGTGAAAATATGTGTGAAGTTTTATAAATCACTGTGTACAATGTTTTTCACAACGGGTGAAGCAGGCATTTTGTGTGATGTGCAAATCTGTTGAGGTGTTTTTTTTTTTTTTATTGGAGTAGAATTGAACAAATATATTTTTTATTTTAGTGTGTAAACAACTGTAATTGTTATGGTGCAATCAGGCAGCAAAATGCTTTCAATACGTGCAATATTGCTGAATATATTTTAAAAATTATATTCATGTGGGCTGACCGATACAAACACTGGCAAAAAGCTTTTTGCACTTTTGCCACTGGGCTTGTTATCGAGTGTTTCTGAAAATGCAGCATCACCTGTCTCCTTTTAGAACTCAAGAAAGTTTGCTTCATGTAAATTGTTAAACTTTTTGCTTATTTGCTTGATAGAAGTTGAGTTTAAGGTGTTTGCATGCCTTAAATACGCTCACCAATGTGTGCATGAGAGAGATAAACAAAAAAAATAATAATACTAGTAAATGAAATGGCAGCATGGCAAGCCTGTGGCAGATTTTTGGTGACACAAACCTAAAAATCTAAGTTTCAGACAAGCACAGTTCCTCTTTTGACTTTTCTGACTTGTCTAGCAACCAACATAAGTGAATGTCAACAGTCTAAAAATATCAAATGTGCATGCGCAAAGAGCATGCACGTGTTTCACCCATGAGTACACCAGAGAGCCACACAAAACCCCCTCTCCCCTGTGAGATCAGACTTTCTCCCCTGACATCAGAATCAAGAGTCTGGGCCCAAAATGGCGGCCTATCTGGAATGGAGGTGTTACATCACCCTGACATCCAGGTCAAGCCCTTAGAGTATCATCAGTTTGCACCAACAAAGCTGGGGTCAAGGGTCATCACACATCACGCTCTTAGTAAAATCGATCCATTGTAGTGGAAATAGGACTTTGGTGCTGCGTGATTCAGACAGAAACCAGACTCTAAAGGCATTTTCTGTCTTGACTGATTGACTTGACGATTTCTGACATCTGACACAACAAAACCACTTCATCGTCTCAAAGAATTGCCTAAATGGAATGAAATATGTTTTATATCAGACCTAAGAATGCACCAGTGCATGCGTGGATGCCAAAAATGGATATGTAGGTGCACGGAGCAAAGGGAGTGGATGTGTGACGCTTTCAAGAAGCTGCTGTTTGTCAAGAGGCCTGTGTTTCCAGGGCATTCAGTCAGTCAAGGAGAGGAGCTGTCAGCATGGCTGATCTGTGCAGACGGCATTCGGCACAAGCAGCGACGCCTACCCATGTCAAATGTCACAGCACTAATCTCTTTCCAATGCAGGCCAGGTATAACTGCAGGGGTAACACACACTGGTGCACCACAGCATGAGATACCTCAGGAGACTCTGCAATTCACGTTTCAATGGTCTTCTGTGTTAAAGGAACCTTTTGTCCTTGTTTTGTGCACAGTCATGTGATCATTTTAGAAAAACTAAGCAGCATTTGCAACCATTTTTGGAGTTCTAGTCAGAAAATGTTTAATGTCACCCCGCTAATGTTTGCATTTCATTGAAACTGTGCTGAACTTTGTAGGTACACCCAGAGCTGTAAATTAACACTCACCCACCTGCCAAATGCAGGTAAAACTTCAATTTAGTGGATAGAAAAACGATTTCACTAGCCACTTTGTCAGGTGAGGCATTGTTCATCATCTCTTACAGGGGCGTCAAACTCACAACCATGATTTTTAAGTGTCGAGTTGGCTGTTATTCTGTCACAGTACACGTTCCTCAAGATAATGCTAAATTTATAGAAATTTGAGTCTTTGCATTTAATGAACTGATTTTATTAAACTCATAAAAACACAGGCCGAGTTTGTAAATAGACATTGTTTTTTTTCCTTTAGCAAAGCATGCACTCCTTAAAATACTGCAGTAATTTAGTTCTTGGCACATCCCTGCCAATCTCTAATAAATTGGCACTATTCAAGTTAAAGAGGACCTTCCTGCCCTCTTTGTCCCTCTAAACTTTCCGAGCATTTAGTCATGCGTCTGTCATTTTCTCATCCCTTTTTGCTCTTCCTCTTAAATTACTGGGAAGTGATATACAGCCTGGATGTCCCAAGGCCAAAGGAGATTTAGAACTTTGTCCCACGCCAATGAGAGGTGGGAAAAGACATTACTATGCAGAATAGGTAATACTGAAAACGCCAGAGCACTTTAAGGGCACCCTGTGCAGATTATCAATCTATTTGTGTAACTTGGGTGCCCAGAATTTCATTTCCCTTTTCATTTATTTGCCTTGCTGCAACCGTTTACAGTGTTGAAACTGAAAATTGAAGCCATGACGAGGAAGTGAGCAATATTCCAAGTGAAAATAAGCTTCCCCCTGCTGTATGATTGCAAAGGATGTGTTTTTTTAGGGTGAGGGGGTGGAGGGAGTGACTTCTTTTTAGATGAGCTCAAATGAATGATTTGAGGAAAAACACGGAGTCCACATGTTGACATATGTCGCTCAAAATCTTTCCTTTGTGGGAAACTGAGGTGTGCTTTTCCTTTGAATTTAGCACCATGGACAGAGGCTCATCAGCTTTAGAAGACAGAATTCTGCATGCTTCATTTAAAAAAAAAAGCAAAAGTGTGGTGAAATAAATAGATATGATTCTATTCATTCAAAAAAATGTTGATGATTTGTTTTCCTTATTTTTTTTAAGTAAGCTTAGCGCAAAGGGATTTGCTAGTTGGAGTCTTATCACACTACCCAAATGGACCGTAATACCATTTGGACAGAGAGGAGATACACAGTTACATGTCCTGCTCGTTAATTTTGCTCTATTATTATTACCATCATGAGTCCAATGGGCTCAGAAACCAAAGTCATTCCCGCGCAAGCAGGTTTGTGTCACAGGGCAGACCGTGAAGGGACCGCCGCGCTGCCGCGCCTTCAATAATCACCACGGCAGTAGCCACTGAACATAATTACAATGATTTGTGCCCTCCCATTTCACTCTTGTATTAAAAAATATTGCTGGAGGTAAGTCAGGCGTGAGCGCAAGCAGGACCGCTGAGCTGAATGGAGTATGGGCCCCGAGGGGAAGCTTGAAGAACAGAGTGCGGCCATGCCAAAAAAAAAAGAAAAAGGCAAACTCCTCTATCCTTTTCTTGACTCCTTCATGCTGTAAGAATGAGATGACATTACTGGGCCTCTGAGCTGGCAAAAAAAAGGAATGATCTTATGTCTTAGTGGTAGGTGTGGTTGAAGGAGCAACCTTTAATCCCACAATGAAAGCCATGGATTCAAAGCATTAATATGTTGGGTACTTCTGGCAGGTTTTAGCATGGTCACACAGATGGAGGCTCCCCTGGGCGATATTTCACACTCTCTGTGAGATGATAAGGCTGGAGCAGCTGCATGTCCAGCTTGAGATGGAAACCTCAGGAAGACGATGACATCCAATAATGTTCCATAACTCTATATAATGGTGTTATTCAACATGAAGATGCTGGATTCAAACGAAAGCCTAATCTTCATAAACATTTCCATCATGCCTAGTGTTTTTTTATTATTATTTCTCTGAACCCCCAAAGGAATTACCCAACACTCAAAGGTTGTGCAGCTGTCCTGCCTCCCACTAAACGATTTTGAAACACCCAGTACTCAGTAGGGGCTTCCTTCATCATACATGATATCAGTTTTGGCATTTCAATTAGATTATCCTGCATTTTTTTTATTTTCAAAATCTTGTGTCATATGGGCAAAAAGAAGCAATCCTGACCACCATAGGAGTCACAGCTTGTTGTCACATCTGGTTGGATGGCCAATCGTTATGCAAACGTTGTTACGTGTGTACAAAACCTCTTTCTTACATGAGGAATGTTTTCTCATCTAAGAAATTGCCTATTTTATATGTATGCAAATCACTTGTGCTGTAAATGTTTTCACTTAACTCTGTCAAATTAAGATTCCTTTTCATAAAGGGATGACTTCCAATGTAATCAGCAAAAATAAAAAATGTCTTCTTTTTCTTCAATGTTTAAGAAGGCTCGATTGAAGGTAATAAACCCCTCATTTTTACTGCACTTTTGCTCCAAAGAATGTGATTTTACCTATTTATGTTTGCTCTTTGTTTTACCCCTCCAGTTATTATTATTATTATTATTTCTGAAGGTTGCCCCCTCTCCGGATGCTATGTTTCTTCCATGTGGCCCCTCTATACGCCACTCGGCGGTGCTCGCAGACTTCTCGAAAAAAAAGAAAAACCAAGTCGTCTATTCCACATATTTTCTTTAAAAACACAAGCAGTAGATGTAATTCATAAGTCACCACTTTTCTTACTGATTAAAAAATGATCAAATAAACTATTAGAATCCACCAACATACATTTATTCGCCTGACAGATCCGCGTTTTTAAATGCGGGATGGCAATTCAGCACCACGGAGCTGTCCACCTTACAGGAGCGCGCTGGAGAGGATGAGGAGGAAACAAGGACTTCCAACCTCCTGAAAACAGCTAAACATGTTCAATCAAACCCTCAAACATAAATGTTAACACCCGTTTATATATGTGTTCTTTTTTTTAGTCAAATGAGAGCCGCGTTTCATCTCAGTGTCAGTGAATAGGCGCACAAAGGACCGTATTCTCTATGTCTCTCTATTTATAGACCCCCATCTCCCCTCCACGGAATGTACCACTGCCTCTTCTCATAAGAAAAGCAGGGGGGTGGTGGTGGAGGGTAGATATGCGGGGTTTATGGAGCCGACTTTAAAGCGCCACTTTTTATTCCGACCTCCCCGCAGCTCCGGCAGAGATTGAGTCGGTCCTGTCCGTTTAAACCGAGAAGACACCCATACCGACTCCTCAATGCAAAGGGAGGAAAAAAAGAGAAAAGGGTGCCAAGAAAGCTATAGGGCGAAGGAACGTGGGTGTAAATAGATAGTGAACGCTCCTGGTTTCTGTCTTTCTCTCTCTCTCTCTTCTGTCACCCTCCCCTTCTCTTCTCTCCTTTCCTCCTTCTGTTTTTTATGAAATCAATGAACGAGTTATTGGCTGGGACATAAATATAAGGAATCAAAGCCTCCACCGGGACCAGCGGTAGTGCACCTTTTTGATATGTGTCTTCGCCAAAACGCTACATGTGTCTTCAAGTCATTGTAAATAGCGGCTTTGATAGGACGGGAGCGGAACCCTCTCTACCAACGGCTTGGTTTCGGAACCAAATCTGATTTCATTCTTCCGATTTTTTCCCCCCTTTTTTTCTTTCTTTTTTTAATTTTAATTTTTTCATTTATTTTTTGAGCGCGCGCAACGATTCTTCACCATTGCTTCCTACTGCTGTTGCACCCACCCCAACTTACTGGCCGGTGTGAAGATGGCAACTTTAACCAACGGCCAGGTGGACGGCACCGTGCACGGTGTCGGAGTCGTGTCCGCCAGCACGAACGGGCTCGTGAACGGATTAAGCCACAGCCCGGCGGGATGCCCGGCCACCATCCCCATGAAGGACCACGATGCCATCAAACTCTTCATCGGTCAGATCCCGCGCAACCTGGACGAGAAGGACCTGCGGCCCCTCTTCGAGGAGTTTGGCAAGATCTACGAGCTCACCGTGCTGAAGGACCGCTTCACGGGCATGCACAAAGGTACACACGCACCAAAACACGCCAAAAACAACTGTGGCTTTTTAGTTGGTGTTGCGGGAGCGGGGATGTGGAATCTGTGGCGCAAGAAATGACGATTCTTGGCCGCAGGCGCTGCTTTCTGTGGCGCCGCAAGACTTTCTCCGTGTTTTCTTAGTATGCTCCAAGAAAGAGAGCCAACGATTTTTGTTTGTTTGTATTTATTTAACGCAAACATCCGCGCGTGAGTGACACGACGCGGGAGTCACGACGGCGTGAGTGTGCGAGGGGATGATGGGAAACCAGCTGTGCTTTCATTCAAAAATGAGTTATTTCATCTCGTTTTTTTTCACGGGAAGTCGTGCTTAATAAACCGCAGCGGAATCCACTCTCAACCTGCGTGCGTGCGTGCGCGCGCGCAGAGGGGTGGGCGTGTGCACGAGCGTCTCATATGTAGACATGTTGCATATTATTATCATTTTCATCTTTGTGCATCTTTTTCTCTAAAAACACGAGCTGATTCATCTTTGAGTTGACCAAATCAGTACTTTTTTAGGACTTTCATGAAGATTCTGCAGAACCTTCCGGTCACATCTATTGATAACACTAAATGATCACCGCCTTTTGTTCTTCTCGTTGTTTTAAGTGTTGCTGGGCCCTTTAGTGGGATATTAAACAGCAGCTTTTGATGCAACAAGATAGACAGTGCTTCAACACTGTGATTTATTTTGTCCTCTCAGGGGACCGGTTATTCTGCACAAATAGCCATCTAATGAGAGGTCAGTAATTGATCTGCTGTACCTGCAGGACATCCCCCAAGACGGCTAGAAGAATCCAGACCCTTGTCCTCCCAAATTAGAAGCTTCCTCCAGATCATGTAAACAATGCCAGACATCCAGCATGTGCTAGGAGATGATTATGATATACAAATAATTTCAGAGGGCGGAGATTGTCTGCAGGCATGGAGGGAAACCAAAGAGGTGGGAGAAGGTGTACGTTGGAGGGAATCTTTTATTAATAGCCCAGCTGTAGTAGTGACTCCCTCTCGGATGGTTAATCAGCAATGGCTCCGGAACTATAGGCACCGCTCGCCAGCGGATTCTAAGAACTGTCTCCTCACTGCAATATACGGCCCTGCTTCTTGGGCTGGGCCCCCGCTTTCATTAGCGAGCACCCCGCTGTGCTCATATTTTAACTAGCTGGAGGCACTTCGCTCACTGGAAGCACGTTGGAAGGCCCCCACCAAGCCCCCGAAACGTCTTCCTGAGGTTTCCATAGCAAAAAAATAAAAGCCAAAATCCAGCGTTTCATTGAAAATGATCCAGGAGGGTGCAGTAAACACTTCATTCTCAAAAACTCCAATATTATGATATTATATTATAATATCCCACTTTTGTAATGGTCTTTTAGCTTTCAACACATCCTTAATTGTCCTTTGTTCAAATCTGTTTGTTCTTTTCCTCCTGTTACACCCCCCCAAGCATCTTCAGGCTGTTTGCCTTCTTCTTGTGTTCTGCTTTTGAGCAGAGACAGTCAAAGTGAGGGCACGATGACCCTTTATGGGGTGACATGCTCCACTGGAGTAAAGTATATAGAACTGCCTGCCAGAAACTTGTCTCCCATTCCTCTCCTCCATCGTTCTTTTTTTCCTTTTCATTAACTCTGCTCGACACTCCTCACTTTCTCCTTTCCCCTTCTCTTTCCTGCGCTGACATGTTGGCTGTTCGGTGACGGTACGCTGTGCTCTGTAATGACTGGTTGTATAAGCTTGACGATGGAGATGAGCCGCTGTCAGTTTCCTTCACGGCTTTCTTCAGACGTCCCATAGTCGCTTTAATGCCTCATCTGTGTACACCGGCATATAACTTCTCTCCAGACAGCATTGTACTTTAACAAAGAAATATGGATTAGCCATATAATTCAGGGCTGCTATGGCAAGTAATAAAAGGTTTCTGCTGTACATCAACAGGGCCTTAAAAAACGTCTTTGCTATGGTAATGCTCCCTCTGAAGAAAGAGGCCCTTATTATGGCTATTGTCAGCTACGTCTGTGATAGTATTGCCATAACCCTCTCTATAATGACTCCATGTATCACTAGTAATCTAGTCTTTAGGATTGTGTCCCCTTGGAATGGAGGGAGGCTGGGGAAGGGGGTCGGCGGAGTTTGATAGCAGGAGCTGGGACGCCAGTGCAGGCCTACATTCTTCCAATGATTTTATTTCTCTCCCCTCTGCGACCGAGTCATGCTAATAGAGGCCATTTATAATGGTCACCGACTGCTGCTGCTGCTGCTGCTGCCACTGCTGCTGTGGAGCACAACCAGACTCGGAGGCATGGCAGGCACAAAGAGCCGCCCTCTCTCCTCTCTAAGCTATGCAGCAGGGGAAGTGGCGATCCGTCCAAGAGCGCTTCCAGATATGATTGCTGGTACAAATCATCAGCCTGATTTCATTTCATAATCAGTGCAGCAGTTGAGCAGGAATGCCACAGGAAAGACATTGGCAAAGTGCAGGTGCTCCAGCAGCCCGTCAGACACCATTGTTGTTTGCCAAACCTACACACTTTTGGTTTTGCAAAAGTCAAACCTCGCTAAGTTCACTTTAAATTCTTCTAGTGCCTTATTTTGGAAGCAGGATGCGACCGCAACGGCCAGAGGGGCTGCTACAAGTCAAAGTTACGATCCGATTCAAAGAAAGGTCCGTTTTGGCCTGGATGTGAATTCAGGAAAGTCCACGCTTTCTCTGCAATGCATGAAATAAGCAGCAAAACATTCCGTCAACTGATATCAATACCAACAAAGAAACTATTTATGTTCTCACTTATGTTTTAGTGGGCCTGCAATAAAAGAAGAGGTACAGCATAATGGTCAATTACAATCTTTCTTGTTTAAAGTTACTGCAGATGGTTCGTACTACAGATGGAGGGGAGGAAATAATCAGTGCTGGTCATAAAAGGAGTTCTCCTTTCCTGTCGAATCAAAATTGGTTTTGATACTTTTCATGAAACTGTGTCAGGCAGGCAGATCTGGATCAGATCACATCAACCGCCTTGGCTGAAAAAAGAAAGATTAAAAGGCTCACACTGTTATTTCTTTTTTTTATTCTGGACAATTAGATGTCACAGGTTGCTGTCTTCTGTAAAAAAGGAGGACAAAATCAAACCTGACTTTGAACAAAGGGAAAATGCGAGGAGGGCTGGGTTTGTTCGTGCTGCAGGTCCGCGTTAATGCAGCAAGCGTCCCGGCCGAAAAATTTCACTCGGGTTGCATCATCCTCTCAGTGGGATCCTTCTCTCTCCTCCTCTCCATCGTTTGGCTTGGGATGCCTCTGTGAGTGATTCTGTGTGTATGTGTGTGCGCTCTGCCTGGCCCAGAATGCTCAGCTCGCCCCAGAATGTAAGCTCAGACTCCGCCCCCTCCATGTTTGGATCAGTGTCCACCAACACGCATCCCAATCAATTTGGCGTGTTGACTTTAGGAGAGTGGCGGTGTGCCTCGGAAAAGGTCACTAAGAACGGTTGACCACCAGCGTCGTACCACACCCACCAACCCTGTCCTGTCAGAGCCCAGAACTGCCAAGCAACAAGAGGTAAACAAGAGGCGGAGACTGAGCAGTGAGTAATTTGTCTGGTGGAACATTGTCAAGGCACTGCTGCCTCTGTTGTCCATTATTATTGGAGGGGGCTGTCCGCTGGGGGGCCGGCTGATGGCTGAGCGGGGAGCCAGTTAGTCACAGTGAGAGATGGCCCGAGCAGCCCAAAGGAGGGAGAGCCAGTGGAGCCCCTGCAAGGATTAGCATGCTAACAGCAGGTTAGGAGTTATGTGGCCTGTCAGGGAGGTGGAGCCCCATGCCTGCTCTGACCGCAGCCATCCTCTCATTAAAACCCCTGACCTTTACATGCAAAAAGAGGTAGTGGACAGACATGCACCATCCCATCCACCAGATTGATAGGAATTAATCAACATCAACACTTGAATAGTGTCAAAAACTATATTGGGTAAGGCTTTTCTACACAAGGGGTGTCCTAACTTTTTGCAAAAAAGCCCAGATTTGGTGAGGTGGCAATATGTCAAGGCCACTACTCGGTCTGATGTTCTTTGAACTATTTGAATAACATTAAATGTAAATAAACTATCAAAAGTCACACTCCAAGCATCTGTTGATCTAATGTAAGAGCGTTCCCAGTGGTCTTTTAATGATGATTATGACATTTTTTTGGTTTTTATTTGCCATCATCAAAAAACCTGTGTTGCTTTCTTGGATATCGTTTCTGCAAAGGAGTTCATTAGTTAGAAATTTGCCTCTGAGTAGTGGACGGGGCCATTGGCATGGAGTAAGCCTGCCCTCATTTCCCATCATCCCTTGTTTACACGCTTTCCCGCTAGCTTACAGTCTACCACAACTCCAACCTAACAAAAACGATGAACGATATTGGAGCTATGAGCTATGCATTCTATAAGTGAATGCATCAAAATGGAGCAGAGCGGGCAGCTTTTGGCTCACCGACTGTAGCACCTATGTCAAGGCTACAAGCTTTTTCCACCAACATTTTTGTCTGCTCCAGATTCACAATCATTTGAATAATAAAATACTCAGAAATGCAATTTTAAGTTTAATTTTTTCTCTTTATATGCCCTCCATCATGACAAAAAATATACTACAACTAGATGGTAAAAACACAGAAAACATGATTTTCATTGGAGTAATAACTATTTTAATAGCATATTTTTTTAAAAATCAATTAATAATAATTACCATTTTATGAACATTTTATTGCAATGGGATACTTTTCTATTCTTACCGTATAACACAAATAAATATAAATATGTTTTTACCAAAAGTACTGTCAATTTTTCCATTTTTTTTCATTCCCAGTCACTTTGTCCTGGTTAGCATGTCTCAACTGGTAGTCTCTCCTGATATTGAACTCCATGAAAACAGCTATAGAATTTTGGCATATTTTGTTTAAATACTATGTCAATTTCCACTTGTCCTGAAATCAACAGCCCTCATTGTCAATGTTACTTTTTGTATTTACAGCTGGCGTTTTAGAAATGGGCTAGAAAGGGTTAGAGAAGGGTCTCACGGCAGCTTTGGCAAGCACAGGTTTACTGCAGCGTCCACCATAATTTAGCCAATCACAATCAAGAAATCATACACACAGTTTTTAAAAAGTGCTGAGGGCTGCATATTTTTGATTCTATGAAAGGAGCATGCGGGACATTGAAAATGTAGTACACGTTGCTTTTGGCCCACGCCGGACTTTGGACATCCTTTTTCTCGACATTTCAGTTGCTATACTTCAACCGTTTGTCGCAAAAGTGTAGGAGCTTGCATCTGATGTAAAAAAAAAAAAGGGTATCATCATTATCATGTCACTATGAAGGGAATTCATCTTCAAGAGAAATGGATTCTTTTCATACAGAACTGAGAGAGGTTGCTGATGTCAGCAGTTCCCCGAGTGAAATAAATAAGTAAAAAATAAAACACTGCTAGACTTCAAATGGGAAGTTAAATATTTTTTTTTTGTTGTTTAAAAGCAGCACTTCGATCATCCTGATCCATCTAAGATGGTTCTATTTTTGTCCCCACCGACTGCGCCAGATGTCGATATTCTAATTCGCAAAAAAGACAGAAAAGTGACCCAGTGCATGCGGAAAAAGGCATCTCTGCCAACTCTGTGCATAGTGGAAAAGCTTTTTTCCGTTGTGACACAGTTAAACAGTCCAGAGCTGGGTCAGAAGAAAGTCAGTCCTAAATGTTTCATAAACATCTTCGTCCATAAAAAGATGCCGAGATGCAGACATCCTACTGTCCCCCTCTTTCTTCCCCTTTCAAAGTAGTTTTTATTTTTACAAAGTCTCCCTCACCGGTGTACCACTCTTCTAGAGGAGGATGTATTTTTTTTCCCTTTTTTTTTTTTTAATACAAACTACTCTCCAGAGAGGAAAATACTCTGGTTTTCAGGGTTCTTGCATCAGCTCAGTTTCATTGTGCTTTATGGTGAATTTTTAAAGAGCCTCTGCAGTATTTAGCTGGCTTGATAAAACTTTCTGGCTTCCTTGATTCAGATATTAGCAATCCCGTTTGTGAGATACAAAATGCAATATATTGAAATACTGAGGACTCTTGCATGTATGATGTTCAATGTGTTTTTTATTTCTTCATCACATCTATTATCTATCATGTTGGGGAAAGCAGTATAATCCAAAAAAAGTCTCAATTTTGTTTTTATGTTAAAACTTTTAGAGTTATCGTTAGAATAACATCGATCCTACATAACTATTTGTGTCATATTTGATACTCACATTTCTGAGACCCCTATCTCATCAGCTTTTTCTAAACTTTCAAATCGTAAATAACTTGGTTCATGTTTTTTGTCAGTTGTCAGTTGTTCAGTCAATACTATTTATATGTCCATAAAGCACGTTCCAATTTTGGACAATCTAAATTTTACCCTGCACTCTCTGGCTTCTATTGTTGGTAGTAAAGCTAACCCATCGGTCATTTGCAATGCGCTTATGTTAAAATAGCAACAAGCAAAGAGGAGGTAGTTCCTGAAATAGGAATAGTTTTTTTCAGTTACTGTATTTTTTAGAGGATATGTCATTACTATCTTATTGTTATCTGTTCTGTTAATATTTGTCTTTCAAGATGAAATTTGGGGTTTTCTTTCTTCGTTAGTATGCGTTTGCATAATGCATATGCAGAGCGACTTATAGTCCGAATCACGCAAAATACTGGTTTAATTTTATGACTTCACAATTTTACGAATTTTATGACTATGACTATGACTATGATTACGTTTGTTTTAACACCTAAAACAGAAGCACTCTGTCAAGCTTGCGTTCAGTTGCACTTTGAGTTCAGGTCAACTCCCAAAGGATATGTTCAAACTAGCGAGTTTTTGTTAAATATATTATGTAATTTGGTGTAAAAAAAATTAGAGATATTATTTTTTTGCCATAATTCTGATTGTGTTTGATCTAAAAAAAATGCACACTGAAAAGATTTTTCTGGAAATAAACTTGACTTGATCTGTGTTAGTTATTCCACCCGGCACGTTTTTATATATACCGGTATATCTTGTTGCCTTTATTTACTGCAAAACTTGCCAGGATAAGTTATTGTTCAATTTTTAATGTTCAGCGATTACAAACGCTTCCAAAGGCCAAACCCGACCAAAGCCCTGACAACGCACACAACAGGTCCACCTGCGGCTCCGTGCTGCAGAGGCATTCCTCAGGAAAACAGCATGACACAGCAGCGTTATGAAAAATGAAGCCAAAGTTTGTCACATCTAACTGTGGCAGCGACCCATTAATGCTTACCCTGCAAGCATTACTTCCTATCACTTAACCGCTGTAAAAGTTTCATCTTCCATCTGAGGTATTGTGTTCCTGCACATTTCTGAGTTTTATTGCTCTTTTCTTGCTTTTAGTGGTTAGGTTCTGCTTTAATGCAAGAATTTGCAAAAATGGATTCAGCAGACACTTTGATGCCTGTACCTTCAATTTAACCTCTTAGCCTATACGACGTAGTGGCATATTAGATAAACAAATCGCTCTGCTTTGGTGATTTATGGTTCATAGAAATTTGAATTGATGTTTATTCTCTACAAAATTGCTGAACATAACTCAAAGTGGCGTATCTAGGTCTGCCGAGTAAGATATTCTGGAGCGGGGATTACAGAATCCGTGTACTGTTTGTCCCAGACAGAAAGCACGTCAAACACTGGTGAGCATGTGCGACTTGTCAGGCCAGATGCATTTTTGAGCCTTCTCTGTATGCGCACATTACACCCTCCCATGCTGTGTGTCGACTGCCAAGTTGGAGTGGCCCCGATTCGATTCACTTTCTCCCCTATCTTCCTTCATGCCTATTTTATGTCCGTCAATTAAAAATGCACCACATTGACTTGTAAGAGAAGGTGGGAATGGAGGTTAGAGCTTTTCAAAGATCCCTCTCAATTATTCACAGCCAGGTTTAATTCAGAAGGAGGAGGATTAATAAGTCATGCCAAAGTTTTACAAGGTTTGGGTGGCAGATGTAATCCAGGATATTCAGACAAAACTGACAGAAGCATCAAACCAAACGAAAGTGTTTGTTAGAGATTAAACGTGACAGCTCTCTAAATCAGCTGTATATTTCCACTTCCAGTTCTATTTTAGACAAAGAAGAGAAAGAAAACCATGTGATTTTTTTTTTTTTATTTTACCAATTGGTGCAGATCACGAAATAAAACTGGATTATTATGGCAAAACTCTGCTGAGTTATCCATCAAATATTTCCCCTTGTATTGTTAGAATTACACATAAGCAGAGTAGATTAAGGCTTTATCCTGTCCTGTTGGTTGGAGAGCAGTAGAAGAAAACATATCGCTGCAGAGGGAGATGGTGCAAGAGTGCGTAAAACGACAAGAAGCTGAAGACAGAGAGGGGAGAGGGAGAGAGAAGGAAGGAGAATTACTGGGATGTTGAAACAGGGATGATGTAAGAGAATGCGTGAAAAGACGCAAGGGAGATCCACGGAGCTGAGTTTGGGTGGGGGCTGCACACAAAGGCAGAGAATATTAAGAGGCAGAGCAACATAAAGCAGAGCTGAGATTGTTCAAAGAGGTAGAGAATAAAAATGGAGGGAAGCAGAGATTGCTCAGCGTCTGACTGAGAACAAGCAGAAGAGGCGAAGGGAAAAGAAGAGGAAAAACAACCGGCAAAAGAGAGAAGCAGAAAGAGCCGGGGACTCCCAGAAACAGATGTCGCCGTCTCTGGTCTGAGCAGATTGATAGCTTCTGGCCCAGTTCCATGCCAGGCTCTGACCCCTCTGTCCTCTGCTGTAATTTATAGGCTCAGTTTTGCCAGATTTAAACACCACTCTGTGGCCATCATGGCTGGAAAAAGGGAGAATGACCTTCCTGAGATGGGAGCAGAATTAGACCCCTGCAGCTCTCAGCTGCCCCGAGGGTAAATAAGCAAGTGCACTCCATATTGGCATGATCTCTTACAACGCATTAATGTGACAGATCTTATGTTTACCTCGTCATACCTGCGTACGGTTCCTTTCCAGGTGACCCTTTGGGGTTTGTTTGTGTGTTCATGTAAAAAGGCACTTTGATCACAGAGTTGATATATTACATCCTTCACAGGTAAATAAAAAAGCTATAAGCTGCTTGAACTAACTGTAGTAGAAAACAGTTTTCAGGTTTTATTATACCACTAAAACTTTTAAACTGAAACTTTTCAAAAAATTGTTGTATGAATTTTTTTTCTATATCGTATTAGTGCACTATAAGGCGCACCGGATTATAAAGCGCACTGTCAATGAGCAGTCTATTTTCAAACTTTTGAACTCATATTGTGCCTCGAACTAAAATATGTATTAAGCCAGACAAAAGAGTCAGAAATAAAAGTCCATCAGTCAGACGTTGCTACATTCAAAGTAATTCCAGAACTTGTTTGCAACACACTACTTGTTAACCGCATTAGCATATTTACAATACCTGTAACTCCCAACCTTGTTTGCAACACATAACAAAATAGAGAGATTTCACAGATGTTAATTTGACTACCGTTGTTAATTCCAAAATGTGTTTATAACACGTAAAAAAAAAAATCTGACGCTACTACACATTAGCTTTGTTAGCATATTCACAATGCCTGTAGCTCCCAACACGTTAAAAAAACAGACTAAGAACACTAAAATTAATGTTACTGTGACTATGCTAACACCCAACCATTTTAATAACACATTAAAGATATTCAGGAGACTGATAACACTAAAACAAACATTGGCCTACGTTGACCATGCTAACTCCCAAGTTTGTAAGTAGCGTAAAGGCCTAGAAAAAAAGGACTTGTTAGCACATTCACAATAGCATCCAACCAATTATCTGTTGTAAGCCTACCCCTCAAAATCACTTTAACATTAGTAAGCACAACCACCATTAACTCATATATAAGGCGCTTCAGATTAAAAAATTTAAAAAAAGACTTTTAGGTGAGCCAAATGTGTGGAAAATACAGTAATTGTATTTAGGTCAAGACTGTCCTTATTTAAATGCACAACACTCATCTCGTTAACATTCACACTTGTTAAAAATTTGAAACTTTAGATGTTTGTTGGATGTTTCTCCAAACATTCAATAACCAAGACTAGCAAGAGAGAGTTTAAAAAAAAAAGTTGGTTATTATTAATTCATAGCTTTTCACATTCAAATGCAATTTATTGACCCCTGAAGGGAAATTAAAGCTTGGCTCTCAAAAAGGCAGCTTTTTGCTCAAACTGAGGTAAATTATGCTTTAAAATACTGTAAATCTTGATAAATTAGTGTGAGGAGAAAAGGCACACTATGAGCAGATGATTATGTGACTCAAAGATCATGCAATTAAAATTCAAGCGTCATCGATGCAGAGAGCAGAGAAGAAATTGTGAAAAATTGATTCCTGTTTTCTGTAAATGTTGCTAATAAAGTTTTTTTTTATGTTTGTCACAGGACAAACTCCTGTTTACAGTGAAAACTGCTTCTTTCACTATTAGCCCAATCTTTGATTTATCAAGCTCTGGTTTTGTGTCAAACAATGGTAAATAGTGAGATGTTTTCGTTTTCACTAAGTGTGGTTTGTGTGCGTCTTTGTGTGTGGCTGTGTTGCCTTGTGAGCTAACCGGGCTGTCTGGCTCAGCTGGTTCTGTGTTTGGTCATTCAGAGCGATACCTCAATGCACAAATCAGCCCAGGGAATGATCTGGACAGAAAGCCTTCAGCAAATTATTAAACATTTGCAATTTAATGGCTTCGGAGCTCTCTCCCAGCCTTACTCTGGTTCCAATGAGACACAGCCTATTAGTTTGGACTTTTATTCACAGTACAGGAGATGAGAATCCAGGCCAAGCTTCCACATACGCCGTTTCACTCGGGATGGAGTGTTCTCATGAGGTTGGAAGACATTGAAGTCTTTACACATACATGTATGTGTGTGTGTGTGTGTGTGTTAGAGTGAGTTATATAACATTTTTTGGAAGTTTGAGTTCCACGGGAACGTAGCCAACCTCCCTGAACTGTTTGAGCCAAAGTGGACTTCATGTGAGAAAACCACCGTTTGAAGTAAATCATGAAAAAATAGAGGCAGGAATTTTTTTCAGCGAATCCTGAGAAGCTGCTGGGAGAATGTCCTTTGGACAAAAAAGACAAAAACTTGGGCTTTTGTTTTTTTGGCAAATATGTTCCCAAATCCAAAGTAATATCAGTGGCTTGATGTTATTTTTATTCAGATTCATTTAGATTTGTATTGATTTCTAGTCAATTTTATTTTATTTAATATCCACCAATAAAGGATCATTCTAGAGGTTTTTCTTCTTTCAAAGAGATGCACTAACTTTTTTCTCCACGTTTGTGTACACTTCTAATTTGCCTCTGGATGTCCTGATTCATGCAGGAGGAAGCCAAGCTTTCTAAATGAGCTGGATAAAAGCGACTGCCAAAAAGAGTTGAATTTATATAATTATGTGGCTGGAGAGCCAACAAAAAGGGGTTTCGAAATCCAAAGTGTGGCCAAAAGCTTTATTAGCTTGATGACAACAAAATGTTCCCACCCCCAACTTGCAAATGGAAAGTCACAGGTATCTGCAGAGTAACAGAAGATCCTTCATGAGGTCCTGTGTATCTTTAAACTATTTTTATTTCAACTTTTTCAGTCCTAATGTTGTGGTGCGTGTACGTAAATGTTTATTTTAGGAGTATTTAGGAGCTTTTTTGAAAGCATTTCCAGTGGTCTTTTAATTATGATGATACCGTTTTTAGCAAAAATCTAAAACCTATACCGTTTTCTAGGACATAGTTTCTGCAGAGCGGCATTGGTTCATTAGAAATATGCCTGTGAGTTGTGGGTGGGACTGCTGACGTGGAGCAACCCCACCCCCCCTTCCTATTCCTGTTGCTGAGAGCTCTTTGTTTAAGCAGGACAGGGAGCTCCAACATATTTTCTACATCACAAATACACATTTTTTTCGAAACGAGGTTTTTTTGTCTGGTCCTGATTCACAACAACTTGATTTAAAAAATACTCAGAAATGCAATTTTCTTCTTAACTTTTGGTATGTTTGTCCTTCATCATGAGAAAAATTCCACAAGAACATGTTAAAAACCCCAAAAACCATATTTTCATCAGAGTGAGTCTTGAAGTGGCTCTTAGAGATGTCAGAACGTACTGTTTTGTCCTTTTCATTTGTGCATCCTAAAAATGGCAGATAGCTGTGTTTACTTTGGGGACAGGAACCACTGGATGTCTTTCATCTGTCTTTGGCACCATGACTGGAGGTGCATGTTAGCTTTGCAAACATCTTAATTGTGTTAAATGGAGGAAAAAGGGGGGAGATTAAAAGCCATTATGGTGTGTTGTGTGAGGGGTGTGCTATTCCCGGGATGGTGCTTTTGTTCACTTTGGCGAAACAGATGATAGAGTTTCACCTTGAAACTTAATGCATACCCGAATCACTGTCACTTTCCAAACAGTTGCTGTCCTTCAGTCCCGCTGTTCAACACGCCGTCATATTCTGTATTTCGTCGTGCCATCGCTTCTTTTTTCACCCTTCCTACTCCCGTTTTCATGTCTCTCCGGCCTTTTCTGTGTCTGTTTGATACTTTTCTCTTTGTTGCCGCCGTGTCTCTCTGTCACTCACTCTCCTCTGTACGTTTGTCTGTCTGAGCATCAGATAATCTCACTGGGGGAGACTTTAGAGGACTCTCCATCTGTGTATAAATAGCTCTGGATGAATTATTGAGGGACCTGGGGTTGCTAATAATCCCGTAGGACCCATCTGACAATGACACAGAAGATGGAGGGAAAACAATTACGACGGCTTTCTCCTTCAGAATGGTAGGAATGGGGGTGGAGGGACTTGCTGGCCTCTGGGAGCCTCCTCGTGGGGCCCAACATCTTGGCTAATAAACCCAATTAAGTCTCTGGAATCAGTTGGAGCCCCCGGAGCGTCCTCTCTCTTCCTTCCCTGAACGCCACACGGCAACAGGAAGTGTAATGACTCATGTTCCCCCCACTGCATTTGGATCATACTGTCATCTCCATCTTGCAGGTTGGCAAGGCGGACAGGACAGGACAGGATGTCCGCTGAGGCCGGATAATAGGACAGGGAGTGGAAAGAAGAAGAGAGACAAGTAGAGTGGAGAGGAGAGGAGCACAGAGGAATATTAATAGGTGTGTTTATCCTGTAAGTGTTTTACTGAAGGGACAAGACATGGGATCATTCCCACGGCAGAACAAAAACAACTAGTCCTCTTTGTGCTTCATCTGTGCATCCGTTTTTTTTTTTGACTGTGTAGAGTGCACAAAACGCTAGAAAAAACCCTTATATTGACGATTTATTAAATAACCTAATCTATTGAAATAATCTAAACTAGTAAGGTGAGCTAGCATTGTTGTTTGGCATCTAAAGGCGTACAAGGAATGCCTTAGTCACTTGCACACATGCTGGGGCTGATCTGTACGGGTGCTGCAAGTTTTTTGGTTGTCCATTCCTGTAGAGGACTGTAGAGAGGTGTGGAGGCATCTTAAAGGGAGCGCAGGTTTGTCTTGCAGTTCCCTTGAGGCTCGTGCAGCAAACTTAAGGGATGTCGTGTGTGTGGTAAGTGTATTGAAGAGTATTTGTGAGGATACTGGAAGTTACACAAAGTTATGACAAATAGGTGATGCTGTCATATGGTTTCCTGATGCCATATTTTAGTCATTAGTAAGGTGCGCGTGCTAACTTCTTACTGACCGGGTGTAAATGCCCCCTTTGGCATCTTCAACATGGTTGGAGTTCTGCCATTCTGGGTACACCGTTTTTTTTTTTTTTTTCTGTCTATTCTGTCCTTTGAGATGTCCATTGAAGATCGCTTTCTGTGATTTAGCGCTGTCTTGTCTGTTTCCTTGAAGGACACTTTATTTTGCCATATTTTTTAAACCTGGGAATTCAAATGTGTAACTTTGAGGTTACATTCATTGGTATTTTGTTGAATATAAAAAACAAATTCCCACAAGGATGAATCCGATTTGTAAAGATGAAGATTTTTATTTCATGAAAAAACAAATTTGAAACCCCAAAGATTTCTAGACAAAACAGCTGAGACAGGATGAGATGGGATTGTTATTATTAAAAACCATAATTTCCGTGGTCTAATCGTGCATCAGAAAAAATTTAACCTCGAACAAATTATGGAACTTTTTTTGACAATGAGGCCAGAAGAGGATTTTTTTACAAAAAAAACGTGCCATCTGCAGGAAAAGCTTTTGTTCATTTCCTGCCCTGAAGGATTTAGCTGTGTGTTAGCAAAAAGGTAGAGAAAAAAGTGATGGTTTCAGAGAAGCCATCTTTTTTCTTTAAAGGATTGAAGGAGTTTTAAAATTCATTTTTTCTCTGCTAGATTTTTCTACATATGAGAGCTCGTGAAAAACAAAAGTTTTAAAAATGTATCTAAAAGAAATAAAATAACACAAATTTGTGAATAAAAGTTAGAACAATTGAAGTAAAGAAACCCAAAGACTTCTAAAACTGTAGATAAGGCAAAAGTTAAGTTGTTTGGGCTAAACTAAGTACTGGCTTTAGAAGTTCAGTGTTTTGTTCTTAATTTGAAATCTTCAGTGAGTGGCCCCCGCTGCACCTCTCTGAGCTTCTCTCGCTTCAGATCAGCCGATCAGCGTCTCCTAGAGGTACCATGTTCAGGAAAAAGCTCAGAGGGGAACTACCATTTTAATATGTTCACTGAATATGTGAAGAACATTACCTCTGAGTATTCAGCAGGCATCCTCACTTTTTAAAATACTCGAAAAATATTTATATCAAGAGAACCTGACTGCTGACATCAATGGCCAGGACTGGATGTCCTTGACCTAAAATAAAAACCTGTATTTTAACTGGCGACCCTAACAATTATAGCTTTTCCTGTTTTAAGTTTTAATAAAAGTTTTTCTAGAGTTCTAAACTTTTGTTAATGCAATTTTTAAAAGCAATAAAATGATTACTGTTTTTAACCCTAATTTTAAGCCTATTGTACCCTCTGCAACTTTATTTTGTACTGGCGACTGGAACTGTTACCATTTGTTCACATTTTTAAGCTTTAAGAATGAGCATTACAAACGTGAAAACTCTTTAAAAGTCAGTTTTTAAAGGATTAGCCTTATATATTTGTTGTTGCAAGATTGTAAGACTTGTAATTTATTAATAAAAAATAAAATTTCTCCGCAAAGAGAAAAGCGGATCTCTGTCAAAAACGCGCAAATATGATCAACTTTCATTTAACTTCAAAATAAAGCACACAGTAATAAAAAAAAAGTTCTTAAAATCTTATGGACATTCCATCTTACAAAGTTTGACCACTTAGTTTGTAACTCAAACTTGGATGTATGTACTTCTTTTATCACGGGGTTACATTCTAAAAATATTCCAGTACAGGTCAAATTTACAAAGTAGGATTACAAAAGCTGGTAAAACTCCTCACTACACACTTAATACGCTTTTCTCAGACAGAAGGAACATTTTCGCACTTTTCTATCTTGCTTAAACTCTAGAAAGTTCAAAATAAGTCCAGTATTATAGAATGAAAACAAAGATCTGCTCTCAACCAGAGGAAAGCTGCACACAAAAATGCCCCCAAAAAAATTGGTGGAACAGCGATGAAGCGAGGGAACACTGTAAAAAAAAACTTCTGCTTCACCCTAAAGTTGAACAATTCCTGTTTCCGGCCGATGATGTCAGTCCTCATCTTGTTGTCTGCACCCAGGTCCCTCTCGTTTTTACAGCCAGGCCTTTGACACAACATGAGACTGCTCTGCTGGTGTGTTTCACTGTTTTTGCTTTTGTGGTCTTATGTTATAATTGCACTTATTTATACTTTTTTACCTTCAATTGTTTTAACCTTTGGATCATGCACATTTACACAAACTGAAGCAGTAATTTTACAACATGATGAGTGAAAAAATAAAAGTCTTAGAAAACGCCTTTAGCCAAACTATCCCTCACAACATTACAGTTTGGCAAAAGGCTGATCTATAACTAAACTTTACTTTCAACATTTTCAAAAACTAAACTAATATTATAAAAGAAAAATGGACCTAAATTCCTACACAACAATGTGAGGTTCTGATTGCATCCTGCAGGAAATAACGCTTTCAAGTTATTGCTGGTAAAGGTGGATCTACAGCAAGAGAATCATGGGAGGGATCTATTTTATTTCTTCGTTTGACATGTCTTTTCGCACTTTGGCTTAATGATGGCAAAATCAATAAAGATGTGGGAAGAACATCGCATGCTGTTTGTGTCATAGCACGTACAAAATGCACACAATCAAAATCCGGTGTCCTGATTTCCCACAAGTCTTTTAAATGTCTCTCAATCATTTAAAAGCTAAAATCAAGAGGGGGACCTTTCCGGAGTTGGGTTGGGTTGGGTTGGTTGCTTTTTTTTTTATTATTCATTTTGGGGGTGAGGGGATGACAGTGCCCTAATGATGCATTTTCTACTTCATTGATTCAATGGCTCTGCTCTCCAGTAAATCCTTCACATGCAACACATTAAAGCTGGCCCTTTTTCCCTCCTTCACCGATCGATTAGCACAGCTTAGAGACACCACTCCTGCAAGCCGGCCAAGAGATGGGACTTGTTATCCCTAAAACTCACACTCACATACTATGAAGAACACGCCCAATTACAAAGGTCCAGCGTTCTTGTTGTAGGGAAGCCGCACTGTTTTCACCTAAACGGAAAAATTAGGAAAGAAATCCTCATTTAAAAGCCTCATGCTAATGAGATAGGAGTCTCAGAAATGCGTGTATCTGATATGATACAAATAGTTTTATAGGGTTAAACTCAATCATCAGAAACTGTGATTATTTAGCACAATTCTGTATTTTGCCTCAATACATTGAAATTAATAATGACTACAGAGGAAGCTTTTTTTGAACTTCGTATTCCCCCAGAGCAGCGTAACGACTTCTCCTTCACATTCTCCATCTCCTCACCTGGGAAAGTAATTTAGTCACAACTGCAGTCACTTTATCCTTCTAGAAAGACCGCTTCCTGCACTTCACGATGATGAAATAATGTCCCTGATTTACAATGATATGCCTTTGAGATTTTCCCATATTCCGATTATTAAAGCTTCCTCTTTTCCCAGCCCTCCACTTCCTTAACTTCTTTACTCGCTGACTGCTTTTATATTACACTTGTTTTCCTTTTTGCTTTTAGTCACGTAGAGGAGCTTGGCTCTCACGTCGTTCACAAATGAGTTCACCTCTTTTTTTTAATTCAAAGACTGCTTCTTTTCTCAACCTCACTCCACTCAAATAATATCATAGGTAGGAGCTGCATTGATTGGTTTGTGAAACAGCGACTGCATTTTTTATAAAGGGCTGTTTTAGTCAATGAAAAGGATGCTTGATGCGAGTAATTAAAGTTTTTTCCTCTGTTCGCTCAGAGCAGATAACCATTCTCCGAGTTCACATAGTGAGCTTCAAAGTGCTTTTTTATTTAATCAGGGTTTACAGCTGCCAGTTAAAGATTATAAGATGATACGGGAGAGAAGTTGGTTTGTTCTCTGAGACCTTGGTCATGTCCCCTAAAATAGCCTCTATCCTCAGTCTCTTTTTTCCATGTTGAGTAATGATCTGAAAGGTCAGCAGAGGTGAAGGGGATGTGAGCGACTGCTGCTGGCTTTATTGAATCGCTCACAGCATCAAAACTGGGAGAAACAAAAGGAAGCGAAAGGGGTTTTTAACTCCCATAAGAAACAGTTGGATAGATTTGTTGGAGTTTCCAATACATTGTACTTAATGCTTCTGTGGGGGTTAAAATTATGGCACTATATGCAATTTTAACGACCAACTCTGATGAAGATTGTGTTTTCAACACGTTCTTTTTGTATTTTTTTCTTGATGGAGGACATAAATAAATAAAATTAAGAGCAAATGAGAATTTCTGAGTATTTCTTTAGTGAAATTGTTATGAATCAGGAGCAGATGGAAACATGCCACTGGAAAAAGAGCAAATTTGTAACGTAGAAAATACACTGGGCTTTCTGCTCCAAGCTCCCAGCAACAGAGAGGAAAAAGGGGGGTGGGGTTGCTCCGTGCCAACGATCATTTCCACAACTTAGGGGTGAATTTCTAATGAACTTTGTTTACTCTGCACAAACCATGACCTTAACAATGACACAATTTTTTTATTTTATTTTGACTAAAAGAATGGTATACGGTATTCATGAATAAAAGACCACTGGGAACACTTTGAAAAGCCTTAAAAAGTGATCAAAGTAGGACTTTAACTTAATTTTTATCTCTTATTCTTATTTTACAGCTCAGAAGGAAGAAGTTGTGTTTAACTCATGCCCAACACCCCCACACACACACGCACACAAACACTCCAGCAAGCTTTTACTCCGCTTTCCTTCAAAATAATACTTGTTTAAGTTAAATTTTCTTGTTTTAAACTATTGCCGTTGAACCTACTTTGATTTATATTGAAACAAAAATTGGCAGAATTGGAGGGAAGTCAAAGAAGTGCACTTGACTGACAAATACGCTTGAGTCCCACATTCAGATTTTTCTATCAAAAATTGTTGAATAAAACTGGTTTTGTCTGTATTATAATGTATTTGGCAATTTACCTTAGTAAATTTGCCTTTTAGAAGGGTAAATGTTCTTCCAGGTGAAGAGAAATTTATAGTCACGTAGAGGACTATAAACTCTTCATATAAACTCTAAATATATCTAAAAAAATATAAAATATATATATATTATAAACTCTCCCGTACCATCATCTTTGTTAGCGTCTGACTGAGTTCATAGAAATGTAGTCTAAGTGTCATGGAAACTAGCAAGAGATAATAAGGTTGTCTGGTTTTTTTGGGGGGGTTTTCTTATTCATTTTTTTATGGCTACTGTGTTGAAAAATTGGACCATTTAGGATTTGAGTATTTCAATGACTATGAAAACTGGACTGAGAGAGCGTAACGTCACCCCAGCCATTTTTTTCCAATATGGAGACTGCCATGTTGGAGCCAGTCAGTCTGAGTTTCTATAGCAACCACTCTCAACAATCATGAGTGAGCTTGTTGGAAGTCTAAACCTCTATTACTAAAATTGTACTCAGGACAATCTGTCAAACATTTCAAATGTTCAACCTGAGACAACATACTATTAGTTAGAAAATCTGATAGATAACTTGAATAATTAGAGCAACAGAAAAAATATTCAGAAAAAAATCAGAATTAGCCAGAACATGTAAAAAAAGGTAGGAGAGCAAGAATGACTATTCTGGCGAATATAATGACTGAGTGATAGCTTAGTAATAGTAGTAGTTTCCTCCGGGTGGCTGGTTGCTCCCTTAGAGATAGAGTGAGAAACTCACTCACCAGGAGAAAACTCAGAGTAGAGCCGCTTCTCCTCCACATCGAGAGGAGCCAGTTAAGGCGGTTCGGGCATCTGGTCTGGATGCCTCCTGGACGCCTTTCTGGGGAGTTGTTCTGGACATGCAGAGGTCCTGTAGACACTCAGGACACACTGAAGAGACTGGGTCTCTCAGATGGCCTGGGAATGCCTTGGGGTCTCCCCCCTCCCGACCCAGGCCTGGATGAGTAGAAAAAGATAGATGGATGGATGGCTGTTTATTTCTGTATAAAAGTCTATAGGATTTTGGCATTTTGGAGCTAGCGGGCACTTCCTGTTTGGAACGCAGAAGGGGGAGGAGCCATTCAGTGCTGTTGGTAAATGCTGTTGGGTCAAGCTCCTAGTGGTTACTTGGTAAATTACACCTGATCCTTTTTTCATGCAATTCCTCGGTTGAATATTACCTACAAATGCATTTGAACTGCAGGCACTTTACTCAAGGGAAAAGTCATTTTGTAGCCATTTTTTTCACCCCAATATCCAGCTTATAGGACTAAAGGTTAAACAAAGCATTAGGGAGCCATTGGAGAACGATGAAGGTTATTGTAAAATGATCTTATTCACAGAACGTTGTTGCCTGATAAATTGCTTTTTCAGATAAGCTTTTTTTCTCCGCATTGCAACAAACTTTTAATTTAGAGGAGTTTAAAGTCCAATAGAAAATAAATATTAACAATAAAAAGGCTCGTTCCAAGAGTCCTTGTTTCTGAAATGGAAGGGCAGCTGCATCCTTCTTGAACCATCCATTTCTGCAGAAACAGTCCTCTGTTGCACTCAGCAATGGCCATCTATGACTACACGATTAAAGTATCAAAATGAACATTATTTTTCCATATGATAGGAATGTGAATTTACATCTTTACTTTCATCTATTTGAACATGAATTGAATAGTGTGCCCCGAGCTTTCACAAATCAGTACATTCCAGTGTTATGGCTAATAATTTGAAAGAAAGAACTTACATTCTTTCTTTTATTAAGTAAAAGGCGTCCTTGGTCGGCTGAGCTGAGGCAGAGGGAAAACGAGTTTTCTATTGATTAAATCAAACCGGAGAACCTCGAACAAAGTTCACAACAAAGTCTGGGCGGTTTTTTATGTAAACACATGATTTATTCAGATGTGTATGCATTTTTGTCTAAGCTAATCAACACCTCTGTCTTCATCTATGCCGGGGTATAAAAGGAGAGAAAGAGGACAGAGATTTACAATCCTTTAATTAATAGGCTCCAGATAATTAGATAATGAAGGTTCAAAGTAAGTCATGTATCCAGAACCAACAACATGGAGTTCATTCTTAAGGTTAAGTCACAGCACTGCAACCATCCTTACCACATGACCGATCTTACATTCTTTGTATTCACATTGTACACTGCAAACTGTTTGATACTTGGAAAGATTGAAAACTTAGTTTTTAGACGTTTACCAGGTTTTAACTTATCCTTGCCCTACACCTTTCCAAGCTTTTTTCAAAATCAGCACAGCAGATAGATAGTTTTTGTCTCATTTAAAGCTAGGATCTAGAAATAAATGAAATAAATTAAAAATGAGTCAAAAATCCTTTTGGTTCATTCTCTGGACAATAGAAAAAAAAATTGATTTAAGGGTGAATTCAGAATACAGTGAACGACCCAGACAAGGATTGCAAAGCGCAGGACTTCAATCATTCTTTCTCTTGTTGCTTTGCCCTGCCCTTATAATTTCTGGCGAATGACTGAAGAGACCCTTAGTTATGTTGTTTTGTTTAAAAGCTTTGTCTGAAACAGAAATTTTTATTTAAAACAGTCTGAATATAGACCAACCGTGAGTTCAGGACTCGATCGGGACCAAATTAAACAGACTTGGTCCAGACCAACAGACTTTTCTACTCCAAATACACCCTAAGACTCAATAAAACTCCAATTTCACTGTAATTTTTGGTTTAATCTGTTGAGATGTCATTGTAAAATTCAATAAATGTTGTCAAGTTAGACTGGCATTCATATTTTTGGAAGCAAAAATTTACATTTACGTTCTAAGAATAAGTGCTGGTTTTGATTTTATGAGGAGTCAAGAGACTTAAAATCTAAGAAGTGCCAACTTGTACTAAGATCGTGTTCTTATTTTGCCCACGGTTTGTTCTTAAATGAGTAAAGTCTACTGATTACACTAGTTTTTTGTCAATGTAATAAAAAAGAACTACATTTAGGTAGATAAAACTCAAAAATACAAACCATTTGCTTAGAACTAGCAAAAACACTTATTACTGGGCTGCCTAACATTCAGTTTGATCTAATTCCAACATTTAGCTTTTTTAGCCTATTTTTTCTTATTTATGCTTGTGTGACCTCTGTGTTTCTGGATTTTGATAACTTATCTTAAGATCTTTTTAAAGGAAATTGCTTGCTGCACGGACAGATAACTTTACGACTTTCTAGAGATTTTCTTCTTAAGATTGGTGTTCTTTTCCTTTTTTAGGCTACCTCTTTTAGCTTCTTGTTTCACTTTTGTTCTCGAAAACTCAGATACTCATAAATTAGAGCTTGGAGATCCATTGGGAGATTAGCAGACGGGCTACATAAAAAAAACTAAGCATTTGGCACATTGTAAGACTCTTAAGAGAGGAAGTGCGACGTGGAAGCTATGGAACTGTATCAGGCACATCACATTTCCTTTTAATCCAATTCATATTGCAACTTTTTGGAAAGTCTATTACTGTTCTGCCATTCTCAAGAAAACTTATGATCTGTTCCCCCCTAACTGTTTGTCTCCTGAGAGCATGATTGCGCTGAACGCCAGAATGGTGGAGAGGTTGGCAAAGATAGGGAAACTTGTGCATCTGCTGCTGATTCCAATCTTTTAAGAAGAGACGGAAAAAGCAAAACACCTGCCGAGAAATGATTAGTCCCAAGACAAGTGAAAACTTTAATGCGTCAACAATCTTACACTTCTAGAGGGGCTTAATCTATTCTGAGACATCATGCCATTTACCATAAGTCTTACATTTGCACCCCACCGAGCCAGATCAAGAGTCCTCAAAGTCGCAGCAAGAAACCTGCAAAAAAAAG
This sequence comes from Oryzias celebensis, assembly GCA_014656515.1. Lineage (NCBI taxonomy): Eukaryota > Metazoa > Chordata > Actinopteri > Beloniformes > Adrianichthyidae > Oryzias > Oryzias celebensis. Next base: position 14,175,857 of record BNCR01000005.1, read on the forward strand.
ACTGATCTGAACAGATTCAAGGGGGACGCTGTTCGAAATGTGAAAAAAGCAAAACAAAAGACAGTATGTCAGATGTACTGCTTTTTTTTTACATCTGAAAGAATATACAGTAGAATATAACTGTTATTTGAAGTCACAGTCCCATTCAGAAGCTGGCTTAAAAAGACGGAAATAAAAGAACTTGGCAACAAAACGGAACCACAAATCACAAATGATGTAAGGATTTCTAAGGCTCGCCATTTGATATCTTACAGCACCAGGAGAAACACAACATGTGAGGTCTGTGTTTCAGGAAAGTCCAGGGGAGAAAGTGAGACGAAGGATCAAAGCAGAGAACTTAGGCGGTCTACACGGATGTGAGGATGAGGCCGCCACATGCACGAACCCTGATCCCCAATCTGACTGGTCAGGGCCTTGACCGCTCAGAGGAAAGCTGATGGGTTTGACTCTGTGTGCTTATCTGTAGCGCTGCATAGGTTAGTTTTGTATTTAAAAAAAAGGGGCTTCAGAAAACCGAGCTTACAATAGACTAAAGATAGATGTGAGTTGCAAATCTGAGGAGGTCAGTGTTGGGGCAATCTGACAGCACCGAGCAGACGGAATGACTAAAAGCTGCCTTAGTCATAAATCTGGCTAATGCAGTGAGATAGACTGAAGAAAACGGAGGGGGAACTAAAACTGCAAAGGCCTACGATAGAAAGTGAGGGGCTTCAATGTGTTGAGCTGAAGTCACCGGCACATCCTGGTTTTCTGTGGTTGCCGGACTCTAAGTCCCTCTCAACGCGGCCGGCGTTCGGATCAAACATTCAGTTGATAGTTTTCTTCTCTCCTCCCCCTCCCAGCAGAAAGTTATTCACCATTCCCTCGCTGTTCCTCCTTTCATCATTTCTCTTTCCTTTTGCGATATTTTTCCCTGTCTCTCCCTCATTCGCAGTTTCTCTAGCTCAGTGGGTGTGTGTCCCTTTAGGGTGTCTGCAGCAGTTGAGATAAGAGGCGAGTGTAGGACACAGGGGGATGGTGTTCACAGAAGCTAGGTGATCTTATCTGCTCTGCCTCTCTTTTCCGAGAATCCCCTGCTTTTCCTTTCTGCCGTTCTCCTCCCCCTTCCCTCCTTTCACTCCCTTGCTCTTCCTTCTCCTCACCCGTCTTTCTCAAAAACGTACATTCCCTTAGATCCCCCCTGCGCTGCTGTTGATTTGAATTTGAAGTGATGGGGGAACTAAATTGGCAGCATTGACAGCAAAAACAAACAGCTTATCTTTCTCTCCTGGGCCAGTGTGGGTCTTAGTCAGATATTACAGCCATTGCCAGCATCTCACTTGTGACAATGATGATAAATTCAACGTTTGTTGACTGTAATTTTTCATATGTGAGTGTTTGAGTGCTCCACTATGTTAGCATTGATGTGTCATCCGTACGTGGGTGAATATGCCCGCTGGTGAACCCTCAAGTTCTTTTAGTTAACTTTTAATTTACTCATTTAGGTCACTTATTTTTCATACTTCAACTTTAAAGTGTTATTTTTTTAATGAAATTACCATTCGCTTGACGTTTGCCATTTATTTAAGTGTAATATGCAAACAAGCACAACTGAGCGCCATCAGAATATCACATTAAATTAACATTTTTATAGTAGTTTAAGTACGTTTTAAGCTAAATTTTCTTTAAAGACCAACTTCAATCATCTTTTGATCTATTGTAAAAGTTTTCTCAGTGGTCTTTTCATAATGATTATGCAACTTTAAGCCAAAATCAAAAAGCCTGAATATGGCGGTAGGCAAACGAGGTAACCCAAGAGCAGGAAGAACTCCACACAGGTCCTTGAATCTAGCCATGGGTTTTTAGAAGGCAGGTCCCAAGGACAGAATACACCAACCAGAGGGTACAAAGAAACAAAACAAGGGAGATCCACACCTCTATATGCACATGAGCTTAAAAAAATGAGGAAATAGAAGGCACCTGTGGCTCTCAGAGGAGACCACATGGAGGGGAGGGCATCCATAACACTGTGTTGTTTTTTAAAGGGGCTATACCACGCAAAATCAACTTTTTTTTAAGCTTTTAGGTGTATTATAATGTTAATACCTCATGAAAAACAAGCGTATGATACTAAAGCTGTATTTTGATTCATTCACACATCTCTAAGTATTTCTCTAAAACACTGTTCTCTAAGCACCAGCCCCTCCCATCTACAAAAACAAGCAGGTCCTCACATTGTGACATAGACAAGTGAACACAGTGAAGACTCTGTGCTGCCACCACCGCCCCCAGGCTAACACACACACTGTCTCTGCAGCGTTAGCGGTGATCGACAAAACACTTTCATTTTAAGGTTTACTTCCATCTTTGCAAAAGTTGGGATGTTGTTTGTTTTTGTGGGTGAAACGCTGCCGAGGCTGGCTCTGGGATGACATCATGAACACACGCACGTTTGCACTTACTTTTCTTTGAAAGGGGCTACTTAAACATGAGTCGACGCAGCCAAATTGTATGCAGCTCCATGGGCGCATGGTGTGCGTTTTGAGGGACACATTTGGATCACTAACAGCGATTCTGATAAGAAGTGCTCCAGGTAAACAATATGGCTGGCGATAAAGTTATACCATATCCTGAGTTACTGTAGAAACCCACCTTAATGCAAGCAAAACGTAAGATCTGCACAGAATTTCAGAGCTTTACCCGGCCTGCGCCATTACGTACGAGCAGTCCCTAAAATAAGTGGAAGATTTTTCTGACAGCGTTCCATTGTAAGTTTGTTCGTTTAGTGCTACTACGTCAATGTACTGGAGTTGACTGTTTTTCCCTATGCAGGTGACAGCTGCAATGGAACATGCGTCTGATCTCAAGCTGTCCGAGAATTCGCGCTCCCCACACGTGCACGGCTGTGTGCTGAGCGCTGTGCATCCAACCAAATTTTACGCACGTTTTTCCAAGGAGTCACTTGGATTCATCTCTGCTGAATTAGTGTTCGATCACACTCAGCAAGGTCCCCTTAATGACTTAAAAGAAGGTTTCCCGGTGACTCTGGAGGAAAAACGGAAGAGAGCGTATGTCTTTGTTTGTGGGAGCAATGGATGACAGATGGTGCACACTCTTTTACTAAGACTGGGAGGAAGCGCTGGGCAAGTTACGCCTCCATATGTGAATGATTGTGATTGTGGACACCTGGGCTAGGGTCTCTGCTTTAACTGTTGTCTGAGCGTTTACTAAAGCTGACATCATTGCTGAACAACCCTCGAAAATGAGACCAACTCCAACAACAATAATAATACGGTGTGCCTTATGGTGCGTAAAATACAGTATGTCCTCCATTATGAGAAAAATGCTACAAGAACATGTTAAAACATGATTTTCCCTGGAGTGGGTCTTGTGTTTTTGCTAGCTATCAAAGCTAACCCTAAGCTGTAACTAAAGCAGCACTTGCTTTCAACTAAACATCTGCTTTGTCGGTTGGCATCAACACTGAAGCTACACATCTGCAGCAGGTAAGAAGAATGCAGGTGCAGGAAAGGGTTTGTGGACAGGGTTAGTTAGCACTGACAGAAATGACAGAGCAATTAGCAGAGAAGATTACAGACCAGATCTGCAATGCAAAATCCATACGACACGCTCAATCTGCAGCACGGGGACATGCAGATGGAGCTTGGCATGTAAGGAAAGGAGTAAGAAAGAAGTTAGAATCCCCAAAAAGTTGTTTTTGTACAGCATATCACACATATGAAGACATGTCAGCTTAACATGCCATGTCAGGCAAAGTTGCAAAAAAAAAAAAAAAATCAGCAAAACAGCGGGACTGCAAAAGGTGAACCGCAACACATTGAGGATACACTGTATAAGCACTTCTAGAACTTTATGGTGTGAATCTTTGGTTACCTTCTTTGGAAGTTAAATGAGCAAACCCCAACCAGACACCCAAAAAAAGGTTTAAAGTCCCATTCCAATCCTTTTCAAGCCAATGGTCTTTTAATTAAAATTATACTGTTTTTAGACAAAAGTTAAAAAAAGAACTGTTGTTTTCTCTGACATAGTTTCTGCAGAGGGCCAGTAGTTGATTAAAAATTTGCCTGAGTTGGACCGTAAGCCTGCTCTTTACCCATCATCTGTGTGTTTACATGTTCTCACATTTACAGCCCCTTGCAACCCCAACCTGACAGTACCGGTACGACAAAAATGGCGAGCAATATCGGAGCTATCCAGCTGTACGGTTTTGAACCAGATGGCAGCTCAGATGAGGAGCACAAAGACATGCATGGATCCAGTCGTCTACAAGTGGATGCATTAAAATGGAGCAGAGCAGGGAGCTTGTGGCCTACTGTAGTAGCTTCTACATCACTGCTACAGGCTTTTTCCAACAGCGTTTTTACGTCTCCTCCTGATTCACAACAACTTGGATGAGGAAATACTCAGAAATGCAAATTGAATCTAAATTTTCTTTACATATGTCCTCCATCGTGAGAAAGAAATGCCACAGGGACATGTTAAAAACAACAAGAACACAATTTTTATCAGAGCGGGTCTTTAAAAGGACAAATATCTCTGCACTGAGCCATTCTTTAAAATTAGGTGCTTCTGAGGCAGTGATAGCAGGTCAAATCACTTGTTTCATTTCAACAATCTGCTGATTCTTTCTGATCCATTTTGCAATCTCTTTCCATTTTTTGCAATATTCATTTTGTCTCTGTGGAAAAAAATAAAAGAAAGAAAAGAAACTGTGGTTTAAATTAAAGACTTTAATCATTGCCACAATATTGTTTGGATTGGTTGAATCTAAATTGTGTTTGTCTTGTGTTGACTGAGGTAGATGAGCTGGCTCTGAACACGGCTTACAGGCGCATGAATGGGAGGGCTGCATGCGTTTCCTGTGGGACTGCGCCGGCGTGTAGCATTAACACAACAGGCCCTGAGAGGATGAGGACGTAGCAAAGCTGTCAGCGGCCAACTCCCACTCCTCCTAATGAGCGAAGGGCCCGTTAATTAAAACCATCAACAGGCTGAGCTCCCCGGTGTCCCTATCAGGACGACCCGGGGTTAAAGAGAAGGAGCAGGGAGGACAGAAGGCATGCTTCTTCCACACCCAACGCAGCCCCTAACAATGAATAGCCTGGAGAATCTGAACTGGGAAGAGCTATGAGAATAGTTTGCTTTCCTTAAGCCGTACAGTGTTTGTGTCTTTGTGTGTGATAATCGTCTAGTGCGCGGTCCTTGATGTTTCTAGAACAAACCGCGGTTCTTTTGTCTCTGTGTTTGCTGCATGGCAGCAGGGGAGCCTGACATCTATGAAAAGCTTTCAAAGCTAGCACATATTAGCTGCTTCTTTTTTTCATACTGCCACTTCGTCGTTCTTAGTGGTTCGCTTTCAGGCGATCCTTTCTCCATCACAAAATTTTGCGAAACTGTTGCGGTGTCGTGTGCGTTTGAGAATGTGGTTAGTGGTTGGGGGTGGGACCCAGACAAACACCTGCTTGTGCACTATGAACTTAAATTACATTCTAACACCGCAGCATATTGCTCAGTTGTCTCCGTGAGTGTTTTATTAAACTGTCAAACAGATGAATCATTAGCTTTGATCTGCAGATTGACAGTTTGTCAGCTCTCTGACAGTGCCGCGTGCCTCGCTGTCAACACGGGGTGGCGAGGGAACAGCTTACAAGTTCCCCGCGGCTTCGTCGTCGTCTGTGCCTTCTGCGTCTCCATCTTACTTCCACCCCCGCATGTCAGCCCAGGTGCTAACAAAACCGAGGATTGTGGGTAGCCTTGGAACATATGGAGCAGGGAGATGGAGAAATGAAGGGTGGAGGGAGGAGAAAGGAAAGTGAGGGGGGTGGGGGAGTCAGAGGGAGAAGCTGTCAAGCTGTCTATCCCTGTCACAGCAGCCAGGAGAGTGCGATGGACAAATGGATAACTGCTATTTCAGACTGCCAGGAAAAAAAGCTCACACAGATTTGATGGGTTGATGTGGGCACAGTGGCTCCTGTGCAAAGGAATGTTCGAATCGCTGATGCAGTTTCTCTTGGTGCTCCTCCGCTGTGCATGTGGAGACTGTTTGTATACGCAGAAATGCTCTGTTTGCACAGCCGCTCAAACGCATTTCATCATGCATAAACACACAAATACAAACCAATTCCCAATGCGGCCATGTGGACAGAGTTTCTGGAGCTGCGACTGCAACATTTCTTTGGGTGATGATCACTGCGTTCTACCCCTTTTTTTTTTTTTTGCAAATCCGCCTCTCCTTTACTGCTCTCAGTTTGCAAAACTCAATCTCTTTCCTCTCTTGCTTTATTTCAGGCTGTGCCTTCCTTACCTACTGTGCCAGAGAGTCAGCCCTGAAAGCCCAGAATGCATTGCACGAGCAGAAGACCCTGCCAGGAGTAAGTCACACACATAGCGCCGTACACAGTTTACCCACGGATGACGCTCTTGTCATGAAATGCTGCTTATTTGTTACAAGTCAAGAAGGAATCTCCATCTTCACAATGCTGATGGTGTGCTGTCTGTACGCTGGGCTGGAGCACAGCCCGTCTTTTCTTCCTCTTTAGGATCTCTCTTCTTCCTCATCTCAACCCCCCACTCTCCTTCAACCGACTCCCATCCTCCTCACTTTGACAGTCACATACACACAAATCCATAGGGAGGAACCACACAGCATCACATCATAGGCCTACTATTTATAGTCCTCCCTCCAGTTTGTGTAAATGAGTGTGTGCCTGCGTGTGTGTGTGTGTGTAGGCAAATATGTGAGATAGACAGATGAAAAGTGAGTGGGCGGATGAATGTGGGATTTTTCTGCGTTTGCGCGAGCGCTGTGCCTCAGCACAAGTGTGCATCATGAATGTACGTACATCACGACTGCACACATCTCCACGGCGGATGTTCACACGTTCTGGATGTGATTAGTCACGTGCACGCTTGCAGCTGGAGGCGAAGCGTGCTCGCCTAAGCGCTCAGCCTTTGTTAAGAAAGTTTTGACACTCAAAAGTGGTGAAGACATTCATTCATTAGCAAAGTGTTTGTGGGGATGGTGCACAAGCGTTTCCTTAACTCTATACATCGTTCCACGCTTGCCTATGTACGCGTCGTGCCCTTTTTGAGTAGCATGTTCACACACCTTAGTGCTTGAGCATGCACGCGCAGCATTGCCGCTTGCTTGTGTGTGTTTGGAAGTTTTGATGCGTTTCTGTCAGACCCGGCTCGGTTTGCTCTGTTCGTTTTAATGACGCCTCCAGGGAAGTTGACAGTCGCCGTGTTGAGCGCGCAGCCTTTGATGTGAGTGATTATGACATCACAGACGTGCAGTTGAGAAGAGCGGAGGAGTAGGGATTCATGCTCCCAGTCTTTTTTTTCTCTTTTAACCCCCCCATTCGCACATTATTCAAAAGGAAACGGGGAGGGAGAGACACAAGAAAAGACAAAATATTTGGTCAAAACCAGAATGCAGTTTTGTGATGATGTAGTTTGAGGGAAGTCTGGTTTCGAGAGTTTAATGCATGAACAGCAAAGAGCTGTTTGTCGTTAATCTGTTTTTTTTCTATAAAACTGTAGGTTTTTTTTCTTACTGTCAGACAAATTGAGGAATAAAGATGCAGTTTGACTCACATGTCACATGTTTCCACCACTGACCTGCACTTTCATCTTTATCAGCTGTTTGTGATGGGTGTTTTCAGTTAAGTTACTACTAATGCCTTTACCTACAAAGGAAACACTGATCTGCATCTATCAACAACATGTAGCAAACCCTGAAGCTACGTTCACACCACCCATATTCACGTGGCCACTTCCAACGAAAACTCTATGTTAACAAATGTAAATTCTCATTCTGAGCATTTGCCTTCAAAGTTCTTGCGTTCATGCGTAACTACGCAAGTTTCTACGACCCTTTTCAAGCTCTAAACATGCAGCCATTGAGGGACGTGTATTTGGTAGCGACGTATGGATGGCGTCCCAATTAGCTCACCATTAATCGGGAGTGCCGTTTAAAAATTGATCAAGGAGGATAAAGTAAAAATTGCGATTTGTGTCCACCCAGAAATATATGGCACAAGTCTTTGATAAATCAGAATAGAGCTGGGAAGACAAAAGTCTGCAGCAAGGTTTAGGAGATTTGTACCGCTTTTGCACCAAGTCTCTTCCATCTGTAGGTGGCCCACATGTACTAGTAAAGAGTAGAAGAAGCCCCTCCCTACTTGTCCATTGAGAATACCATAGGATAAACACGTGTTCAAGAATGCATGCTTAGCACATTCCCGATGTGTTTAGATTCAGTTGCAGTGAATCCCCTGTGTCTATTGACATCACTGCAGTACCTGAAACAAAAGACTCAAGCAAAACTTGACTAAAAGAAAAAGAAGAAAGCAGAAGCTGTTCAGGGCAGTGAAGCACTTGCACCTCCGAACTGAAAGAGGGCAGCGCTGAGTCAGCTGAGTAGGCACCAAGGTTAGAGAGAGCAGAGTGAAGTGTCAAATGTGCTTTCAAGTTGCTGACTCATCGTGAAGAGGGCAGTGCATGAGTGTAGAGCTCAGGTTGGGAACTACAGAGATCCTCTAAAACGGTTTAGGGAAAATATCCACAACCTGGGATTTCTGTTTACAGCATCCTGAGGAATTTTAAAGGAACATTACACAACCATTCTTAACATTTACTCCTACTTGATATCACCATTACAATTTTTATCTTAAATCCCCAAAACATGGTTTTAGATTGTCTATTTTCAATCCAAGGAATCAAAGTTTAAGTAGGCCCAAATGCATGGGCAAGTAATCCAAAACCAACCAGGAGCACACAACGATTCAAAAAAAGCATGTGAGTTTGGACCAAAAGGTTCAGGCAGAGCTCTTGAGGAGAGCAGCACACAGGAGTGAAAGCAGGTGAATGAAATTAGAGTAATTACCAGGGATGGCAGGAGGAGACACGAAGGAGGGACTGCATCAACATTAAGCAGTTTCTATTTATTACTAGCGTTAACAAAGTAATTTTGGTCTTGTTGCTCCTGTAAATCAAACTAACAGCATGCTTTAAATGATTTATTATCAATATATATAAATATATACATTCCTGAAATAATTATAGAGTATCCATTAAAAATTTAAAGGTATTCTCAAGGCTTTTCTTTTCCATCCAGAGTGCAGATGCACTTATGGAGAAAACATCAGCATAAAGTGCTGGAACAGAAACTGGATTATAATGACTCCACCCACTGCAGGTCTAGTAGTGGACAAGGTGCGTTGTGGGTAACCATGTTTCCGGTTTTATTTTTTTGTTTGATATTTGGTTTTTGATATTGGGGTCTGTGGTGGACTGGGTGCTTGACTTGAGACCTGTGTTTTGCTAGTTTCTAGCTAGCAAGCCAAGTTAAGTTCTGCTCCAGTCGTAGCTACACTACAGTATCCACAGCATTATTGTTTAACCAAACATTATGAGAAAAGCGCTTTAGGTTTTTTCGTGGAAAAGTGAGTCCAGCATTTTAGTCTATCTTACCCATAAGCCTCTGTGCTGATTTATAGCATTTACATTGCACATTGTTTAGGTTGTGTTGCCAGTCAAGCAGATTTAAACTAGATTGCAACATGACCAGACTTCAAGTAACATATAAGCCAGAGAATAGCATCAAAGATGTCTCTGTTGTTTACATTTCAAAGAATGACAAGTTTGAATATTTTCCAAATGAAACCGTCCAGACCAGCCTGGAACCTTCTTGAACTCTGTTTTTCCTCATGACTTTCAAAGACAGAGCAGCATCGTCCATGTGTGTTTTTAGCCTTCGAGTTGCCGCTTCATTGAAAGAGCGAAAAACGAGATCCACTATTTCATACATTACATTTTTGAGAAGGAGTTGTTCAACATTAGAATGCTTCTGCTCCTGCTCATTTATTCTTCCATAACTCTATTCTGATAAATAAAAGACTTGATGTCATATGATTCTGGCCGGACACAAACTTTATTAAATTCTTCTCCATGATCACTTTTCAAACGATTGGCACTTATGTGAATTAAAAAGGACACCACTTATACATTACTACTAAATCTGAGTCCTTGATTGGTCAAAGTTTAACTGGTTTAACTTGCAATACCTGCTCAATGCCCGCGTGTTTTGTATGTAGAGCAGACCTAAAAACGTGCATAGGACATGTGAACGTGAGAGATTCTAATGCGAAACTCACCTTTACACACATTTACATCAACATTTCATCGCAGTGGTCGCTTGAAAACTTGTTTTCGAGCCCAGTGTGAACATGACAATAAAACTCAGCTGGATTTGTTTTAAACAAACAAATCAGACCTAAATTAACCTCAACTAAGCTTTTTGTTTTCTTTTTTTTTTTAGAATATTTTTCTAATCAATCAACCAATGACTGTTTATAAGAAGGTTTAGGTTAAGCTATTTCACTTTTAAGATGCTGGACATGTTCTGTAAAAATGTAAAACCTCTTTACAAAAGAGAGCAGTATAGTTTATTAATTGTAAGATTCAGTGAAATAACTCATTTCTTCATCTGGAGACAATGATTTGAGTAAAAACGGGCCGCACCATTAATGCCAGGCCTTGGCTGCTGCCCCTGTGATTCTGCCAACCAGTTTTAGACTACAGCAAGAGGCATAAAAAGCTCCTCTATCGATTCTGGCAAAATCCTCACAAGTGGGCGGATGTGTTTTTGTGTACCCGTGTGTGTGTGTGTGTGTGTGTGTGATTGAGTGTTTATGCGTGGGTCACGGGGTGGAGTTGCAGAGCGGGAGCTAGTGCAGCGTGTGCACAAACCACGAAGCCCAAATACCCACAAGCGAATCCTCCCACAGAAGATCTAACACATGCAAAAAAAAAAAAGCTGGCGATCCCTTAAACAAACTGTTAAAATAGAGCATAGGTCAGAGCACTGACATATAACCCTGCACTTCACAGAGAGGCATTTCACTCCTGACTACTTAGCACGCAGTTCCAGGTTAGAATCTGTGCATATAAAAACACACCAAACAAAACCCACCTCTGATACTCCCAACTCACTCATATTCCAAATCTTGCTCTCGTAGCTGCAACACAACACTCCTAGTAAACACTTGCCTTCAACAACCTGATACTGTGATGCTGGTGGATAGAGGAGGAGTAGTGGGAAAGCAAAAGAGAGTAAAGTAAGGAGAGAAATACGGCATCAATTGACTGTCACTGTAATAGTGAGCCAGATGAGGAAATATAGAACACTGTGAATCGATGCGTCATTCCAGAGCTCCTTCACGCTCACACAAAGCCACAGACGCACACATGAACGCACAGCCGTTTCCAGCCTGGGGGCAAACAAACTACATAAAAGACAGGACAGTAAATGAATAGCAAGAGAGGGAAGTGAAGTGGGGGGGGTGGATGAAGGCAGACTGGAGAGAGTGGGCGGATGGAGGGAGTAGGAGGAGAGGTGTAGTTGAGGTGCCTCCATACCAAATGATTTGTGTCTGTTTCTTTTTTCACCCCCCCCTCCCCCCTCCCCTCCCCTCAACTTCTCTCAGTTGAGATAATGCCAGGGCAAGAAATCCATGGCATTGATTGGATCCCGTGACCCAGTTTCATGGCAGCTTTTTCTCAATAAGTCGTCCTTATTGGTCAATAACTGCCAGGCTCCCCAGGTAAAGTGGGTGAAGAGGTGTTTGGATGAGGGTGGGAGCTGGTGCTCGATTGTGATTTGTTTTCTTGGAGCGTGCGCGAGGACGCAAGTTCATTTCTTCTTTGTAGATTTTATATTTAGTAATGCAATATTCAGGAGGCACAGGCTCCCTCCATATGACTAATGCTGCAGACTGCAGAGCCGGAGCGTCCGCTCTTTCTCCCCAGGCCTTCACCTCATCAACTATCTTAATCGCCCTTATCCAAAGAACAAACAGATAAAAAAAGCCATTTGCTACATCACGTGCTTCATCAAATGAATACATCCCCACTGACAGGACGGCGGAGTGAAGCACAAGCGCATTTTAGCTAAAACAACTCCAGCATACAAAATCAATAAACACATAGATTTTTTTCTTTTAACAGACGCGCAAACTCTGGTAAACTCAGAGACACAACTTAGTAATCCTAAATAATATTTTTAAAAAGAGCCGCATACAAAAGAATTTACTGTATTCAAGTCAGCTGTAAGTGAGGCAGTTTTCAGGCTGAATGTGGCAGGTCATAAGCCTGCAATAAAAATTCAAATTAGCCTCCCTAAGCGGACAGTGGAAATGCAGAGAGACCTCCTGGAATTACTGTTATAATTTCAGAGCTGTTTGTTAATAAGATCATCCCGGTTCATTAATCTTGTATGTCTCTGTAACAGCATGGAGGATTTAAAAACACACACACGCTGTCTGTGTTCCATAGCTCTGTGCACCTTTGATTTTTGTATTTTTGGTGTTAATAGTAGACCTGTCACTTTCACTTAAGGGGATAACATAATGCTAAAACACACACTGATCTACTGGACAGTGCCGTGAGTCAAGCTTCTTGGCAGAAGTTTGGCAAATATCCCATTTTTGTGTCAATACGGCAAGGATTTCTTCACAAAACTTGAGACCGAAACAAATAAATCTAGTCTGGAGGAACGTGAATGATCTGCACGGTACTCCAGACCTGAACCCCATCAAATATTCTGACTTAAAGACTAAAAATGTGACTGCTTGGAGGCGGGCAGAACAAGAGGTCAATTCTTATGGTTTGGATTTGATTGATTGATTGATTTATGTCGTGAACTTCACAGCATCAAGTCTGTCAGTAAACCGCAATGTCAGATTGTCAAACACGTACAAAAAAGGCTTTTGTTGTGCATTTGTTAAATGGCAATTCTGAATTCACATCTATTTCACCCTGTGTGTGAGAAAACACTCCTTATTTCTTTCTCATTTCTAAAAATGTCAACAAATATTTTGCATTTTTTTCATGGCATCCCTCTGTTGTGAGTGGCTCTCATCACTTTGCCTCTTTACCATGTTCATAAGCAGAGTTCCAGCCAATTTTACATGACACAGATGGCAGAAAATATCAAATAAGTTCAGTTTATCGCCCTAAATTTACAGACTGGCTGTTTTTATCCAACCAAACATCTGTATGGGTGCACCAGAAATCCCATACTGTTGTTTTTTGTGGATGTCAACATATCCTACACTGTCTAAGGCAGATCTTGTAAAAAAACCCTGTGAGGTATAAAACATGAATGGTTCTGTAATTGTAATATTATTACAAGCGAACATGCCACCCTTTGTCATATAAAGTCTGAACGCTCCCATCATCATTACGCTTAAGGCCTGATGTTACAACCTCCCATTGCCAAATGCAGTTTGAGCAGATTGTACTAATGAGAAAAATTCATCTGCCTTCAGGCAGCAGTTCACCATAGTTGAAAAAGCTAACTAATTTCAGAAGTTGTGCATGCTACCTGCTGGGTCAGTAAATTGATGATCCATATGTGGAATTACACACCTTTTTACACCAAGCAATTCTGCAGTGCATGTGTGTTATGGCAATAACTCGCATTTGTGGAGTTGATCTCAGTAAAAGGAACAGTTAGAACCATTTAGAGATGTAAAAAGAAAAGTATGTGACATCATTTGGAATAGTTTGGCTGATTTGTCTTCAATGCCATATATGGTTTGATCCGATTTGTTTTTTTGTTTTTTGTTTTTTTACATCGAACTAAAGATTTGTCGGCAATTAGGGAATTCAAAGATGCTGTGCTCCATTTCTGAACAAGTTATTGTTTTTCTAAAATCAACTTGTGCTTTCTTTGATTCTCCATTGATTCCCGAAACAAAGCACAGAATTTCTTTATCCCAACAGCCTCCCCTGCTGAGCATTTACAAGTCTTAATGCCACGATTGGCATTTAGAGCTCTTCCGTGTATTCATGAGAATGGTAAACGGCATGAAAGCTGGTAGCAGAGGCCCAGGTGATTGAGTGGTCATTTTGCAATGAGAAGAAGATCTGTGGTTCAATCCCTCCATCATGTCAAAATGTCCTTGGGAAAGAAGCTAAAGCCCCACTTTGACCCCAATATTATCATCCATGTGTGACTTTGGAGAGAAGCCATTAGATATAAAGTGAATGAAAGTACCTTTTTGACCCCTAAAAGGAAATAAAAGTACACAAAAAAGACATGGCATCGTATAAAGGTCTTGCAACTAAAAATTGTTTTCAAATAACTATGGTTTTAAAAAGGCTTAACAGGAACTGTCTTCTTCAAGTTGTCTTCCTGGTGGTGAGAAACTTTGCATGACTGGAGTTTCATAAACACCCTTCCTGAAGCACCACATCATTCCCCTCCTGGATATAAAGCCGGCAGTGGCTGTGACTGCCGCCTGGGAGAGGACAGAAGTATGGGCTGCTGCAGCTGTTCTTCAGGAAAAAGGGAAAAAAAGCTATGAAATCACCTTATCCTGTGTGCGCCTGGCTTGAACCCTGGTCGTACATATAGTTCACAGATTTAAGTATCTCCATAAGCTGCTTGTTATAGCCGCTCTGCCATTGTCACAGTTTTACCTCCTGCTGCTGCTGCACTGAGTTCCCTTGACTCCAGCTGATTTAAAATATCTTGCCAGTTCGGGGATTTTTTCTCTCCCTCTGAACACTTATGTCACACTGCAATATCTATTTGTCTTCTTCAGGTTCTCAAGCCCCAACAGACGCAAAGTGTGATGTGTCTTTCCGTAACACTGAGTGCATTGTTTGGCTAATTTAAGCCTAAACATGAAATACTGAAGAACAAAAATGAAATGGCAAACAGAAAAATGCCAAAACAAATCTGGGATATAAACGTTAATTTATCCAAAAAAATAGTATTTAACAGATGATGAAGAAAAATAATGGTCCAGGGTGTGTGTACTTTTCCTTTCTGTCAAGCATTAGCCTGGCTTGGATGTCTGCTCTACTCCCAAGTGTCTTGAGCGCTTGTCAGTGTAGGACAGAGCAGATGCTTTGAAACAGCCGAGAACATTTTCATTCAATGATCTCATTTTTCCCCGAGGCTTTACAGGCTCTTACAGCTTTTACTGAACAGCATGAGGCTCTGTATACTCCACATCTCTCTGTCTATAATAGTTCCTTATGTTAATCAATGGTCTCCACTTTTTCAAAGGAGACCCACCGCTGTTATGAAATTAAAGGTTACCGAGAGCAGTTGTCTTAAAGCTCCTTTATTTTATTCAAAGTTTCTTTAGCAACTGATGTTGGTAAAAGTCGTTTTTCAAGGATAGCTTTGTAAAATTCTCCAAGAAAAGTCATTCAGTAGAGTTGGACTTGCTTTCGAGATCCAATATAACAGTATTCTAAAGTGCTACTTTGGTATTGAACTAAATAACAAATAAATTATTTCACAATGGCTTCTGAAAAGAGTAATCACAAACCCAGTTTGAACAAGAGCTTTTATAATGAGAACAACTTAGAGAAAAATTACATTGGCAGTTCGAAAGCAAAGGACAATTATTATGCTGTGCTTGCATTGCTGTGGACTCTGTCTTCTTTCATCAGAGCCTTGATGGCGCACATAATTCAAGGAATGCATTGCAGATTGTAGAAGAGCTATGTGACAAAGTGGGAATTTACAGTGCTGTAGATGCTGCTTCGGTGCCCAAAAAGAATTACCGAGCGTTTAAAGAAAAGAAAAAAAAAAAAAAATCCTGCCGCTGATCCATGCTGCAATCGTGATGTTGAGTTTTCTTCTTTTTAAAGTCCTTGTAAACCAGACTCCTTCCTCGCTGTTTTCACCATGGTGCAACAAAATCCCAAAACCCATTTCATTCTAACCTTCAACTCTTTGTTGTCACCACACCTCCTAAAATATACGATAAAGCAATTCCAACTTCTTTGTTTGGCCCATATCATCTGATATTCTTGACACAGTCGCACTAGGAAATCTTATTCCCAACCTCGCCGAAGCAGCTGGTGGCCAGCAGATGTGATAATGACACTACGCACCAGCTGAGACGGGATAGCGGGCCACGACTCAGGCAGCTTTTAATAATTGATGGCAACCAAGCCCTCGGATTGGCCAGTAATTGCATTACAGGTCACTTCTCAATACCAATTTGTGAAAGTTGTGGTGATGTGTGCCGGGTGGCGATCAATAGACACTGTTCAGAGAGGCAGCGCCCACACACCCCTCTTTCAGACTGTCTGTATTTCTTTTTCTGTGAGGGCAACTGGTGAAGAGATAATATTTCAGTCTTGCAAGGTAAAGATTTTACAACCTCTTTCAAAATATCAGCTCCGGTTCATGGCCTTATTAAATGTGCATTCTGAATTCTGTATACAGGGAAGGCGGTCACTGTTCTGCAATATCACCCATCTGGAAGGTTTAAGTCAACATTTGTTCAACACAGTTTGGGCTTTTGGAAACCAACAATATAACATAAACAAGCTATAAATACAAGTATAAAGTTTTTTTTTTTTTTTTTGTTCCAAAGAAAATTTTATTTTCTCTTCTTACCTCAAAACAAACAGAAAATATCATCTACGTAGGGTTGGCTTAAGTTCAAGCTCCCATAGAAAATGAATGTGCAGGTTAAGTGTGACGAAGAGGCTGAGACGTGTGGATTCATATGCAAACGGTTTAATGACTTTGAGCACGAGCAAGACATAATCTTAGTCAAAATCCTAGCATAGGTCAAAATCACAATGGCAAGACAGAATGACGAGAGAACAGGCAAAGTTCAAAACATGGAGGAAACAAGCTATGAGACTGCTCAGACTGTAAGTTAGGAAACAAACAAGACTTCGCACTGGTAGGAAGACTGGAGAGGGTTTATATGTCTGATAACCATGATTATAATAGGAGGGAGCCGGTGGCTGATGGGAGTTATAGTGAGAAGTCTGAGGAGTCAGTACTCCAGAGAGACCTCCCCCTGGCTATCTGTGGGTTGAGTTGTGGACTGAACTGTGACACTAAGCCAATATTCTCACTGATTGGCTTACTTTCCTTTTGTTGTTGTTGTTTTTTTTTTCTCATTTACATTTTCCAGAACATAAACCTGCTGACTTGCAGAGTCACAGAAGTTCTAACGTTTGGGCACAAATAGCATGCAACCATATTAGCGATAGCATTAGCATGGTTGCTTAGCTTTGTGTAGCTTTAGCCTAATAAAACCAGGCCATCAAGCAGCCTGGTAGCATATAATTCACAATCCCTTTTCTTTATGACCTCTGTACACTTGTTCCATCCTTAAACAACTGAACAGAACAGCAAGAATGCAGATTCATAGAAAAATTCAAGGATTATGTTGCTTTGAAGTTTCAGATTGGTTTACTTTTTAAGATAGCTCCATTTGGCCATTAGCGAAACTAAAATCTAAGGTTGTGTCAGAATTCCTTCACCATTCTCTAACTACTAAAAAACAATATAGTCCGGGACTACCCAGTACATGTCCTGGATTTTTAACAGTAATTCAGACATCGTGTTCACTACTTTTTTTTTGAAACACCAATTCTGATGTCACAGATTTCCTGACGTACAAACCCTATAACCAGGAATATTTCACAAATATTACTATGTATGAATCCACTGTGTTCTATATATATATATATATATATATATATATATATATATATATTTATGTGTATATATAGTAGTTAGGTTTTTTTTTATGAAAAATAATTCAAACGCAATGCATTGTGGTCTATATTTGCCAATCTAGTGAGCATTGATGCAGACTAGGTTTTTGCAGAGATTTGTAGATTCGAGTCTCTTGTAGGAGAATTGTAGATTCAGAAAGCTCTACAAAATGGCAAACGTACTGTAATAATCCACTGAGAAGTGATTGAACTCAAACACAAGCTGAGGAACCTTGAGTTTCTCTTACAACTTACTTTTATAAGTCCTCATTCTGTAGATTCATGGGTTGTATGTGTTAATAAAATTAAAAGTTTTATGTCTGTTTTTGATTTTAACTGTAAAGTGCATGAGGCTGTTTTGAAAGCGCATATTTTTAAAGTTTGATTAATTGATTATAACATTGGCTGAATGCTCTCTTGCTTCTTTGATTGGAGTTTTTGTCATTAATTCACCTGCTTTCAAAACTTCATTATTGGTAAATATATTTAAGTGCCTGTATTGCTCATGTTGGTGAAATGAAGTTGTACATAAAATGAGTTTTCCACTCCTTAAAGCCATTCCAAGGGTTTATCCTCTTCAAAGTGGAAAGTACTGCTTGCATTTAATTAATGTTTTATGGTTTTAGTCTGATAAAAATTGCCATTTTGATTTACCATGAATTATTTAGCCTGTGAAAGTGCAAATGAGGTTTTCTGTGACATTCTGTGAACATGGCGGTGGCTGTCCAAGAAGCAGACAGGCTCTGTGTGACATGTAGCAACAGGGAGAATAGGACACATATGGCTTAAGTGCAGAACTATGACTAATCCACGCTTGATGGAAACTCATGAATGTAGCATCCAGCTTAAGTAAGCCATCTTGAATAGCTTGAATAAGGT
Source organism: Oryzias celebensis (assembly GCA_014656515.1). NCBI lineage: Eukaryota > Metazoa > Chordata > Actinopteri > Beloniformes > Adrianichthyidae > Oryzias > Oryzias celebensis. The sequence goes on from BNCR01000005.1 coordinate 14,194,289, forward strand.
TCCTTTTGTTGCTTTTTAGGGTGCAGATTTGGCTGAAGCATTACTGTCTTTTTATAACTATACTTTTTCCCCTGTCTCTCTTTGAGGCGATGCATCCATACAGAAACTTTTACTGGATTCTCTAAAAGAAATAAGTGGCACATGATGTGTGAATAAAAGCTCGCATCAGGTTCAAAAGGTTAAAAAAAGCATTAAGTACAGACCTTTTTATTGCATAACTGAATAGATAGTAACAATGAGTGCAGGCTGCGAACCTTCTGCTTCTTCTGGCTGCTTCTTTTGGAAGTTATTTACTGTTTTTTTTTTGTCTTGGCCCTATTGTTGATGTCTTAGCAACTTTGACATGTAAACTATCACTGTGTCATTTTGCTACATCTGGTGTTCATTCTTCTCCTGTATCTGTCTTTCTCTCCTTCTGACTCCCTCCACTCATTTTATACTCCTGCTCCTTCCACTGTGACATAGAGAGAAGAGGAGAGTGGAGGAGACAGTAGATTTTGCATGCTCTAAATACAGCCTCTATGTGTGTGGGGTGCTGTCATCAAAGGAGAGGAGGGACATGGGACGGTTCAGTTCTTTTGTGATAGTGTGCGTTTGTGCGTGCAGCTGGTTGCGTGTGTGTGTGCGACAAAGTGTGCTTGAGTTCTAGCAAACATCAAAGATGCTCCCTCATCCATCTCGTTGTCTTTCCTATTTTCTCTGTCCCCCTTCAGAACTCCCACTGTCACTCTCCCTAATGCCCATTTTAGCATAATTTTGTCAGCATTGCTTTTTTCCTCTCCTCTCTTTTTGTTTTTGTCGTTATGCTGTGCCCTTGCTCTCCTGTCTGTGTTGCTGTGTCTCACCTCCTTGCATGTGCTTGGCGGGGTGTGACAGCATTGAGAAGTCACCAAAGAGGTAAATGATGATAGGCCATCCATCATGCTTTATGGACTCTGTATGGTGCTGCCGTGGAGAGTGGCTGCAATGTGCAGTAACTCAGAACACTCTGTCCCTCCATATAACCTGGCAGGGGCTCTGCTGCTTGCCTCGCCTCTGCTGGGTGAGTGTTTATGTGACTGAGACTCAGGGGGGACATTGGTCTGACTCACCCTCGTAAGTGTTTCTCCCTATGTTGTTTGCAGATGTGTGTGTCTGTGTGTGTGTGTGTGTGTGTGTGATGGGGGGAAAAAAAGGAAGTGTTTGTCCACAGTCACAGACTTTGGGTGATGAGCTTTCATTATGGCCTGATATGTCGCTGCTGAGAGCATCAGCTGCATCTAGCAGATGCAACATCTTCGGTGTGACAGACACAATCCAGTGCCTCCATAAACGTAGAAAAAGAACGTTTTCTGTTCATATGTTTCTATAAATAATGTCTAGTGCTTAAAATTTGTTAAACGACTGCAGAAAAAGATTCTATTTTGGCTAAAACAGAAAAAAATTTCAAATCATCTTTTGATTTTTGCAGTTTTGTGAATGAAGTGCTGCTAGAACCGTCTTCACACACAAAAGAAAGGTGCCATCACCATGGCAACCAGATCTTACACTTAACTGACTGTGCCACACAAAGCAGAACTGAGAAGTTGCATCTTTTGTCATGTATTTTCCTGAGATCGGCTCGAAACGGCAAAGCTGAAGGCTGTGCTCACGCATAGAAGATGAGCATAGTCGAAGTTGATGCAAAATGAAAACAAAACTCCAAAACCTTGCACAGCATGTGCCCTGATTTCAGGGTAAATCTGTTTCTGCTATAAAGCATGACGCGGTGTACGTCTAAAACATTCTGAGTTTCCATGAATGGAGACCAAAATAGACTTTTCAGTAACTTCTTGCCTCAAGGCAGGAACAGAATGTTTCAGACTGACTGTGTCCTAACAAATAACTTATCATCCTTAGATTTCTTTTTTATGTGCAGGAAAAGGCTACAGGAGGAGAAGATTGTAAGTGAAAAAGCAAAATGATGTTAGGATCTTTGGGGTTTGGGGACTTAAATCCCCAAGTGAAAGTTTTTAAAGTTTGTTTTATTTTGAAAGCCCAGTTTCCCTGGTTTTGCTTCCTGTACTTGTCTTCTGCTCCTAATTGCCACTCAGCTGTTTGTCATTAGTCATTAGGTCCCTCAGTACACACCCAGCCTGGGTTCAGCCACTTCCTGCCAGGTCCTTGTCGATGTGTTGTTGGAGTCTTTGGTCAGTGATGTGTTACGTATCAAAGCATTGTTGTGTTTTTGTCTTCTTTTTTTCCACACCACGCCATACAAAACAGAATCTTCCATTTCATAAGCAGTACTGATGACATGAATGCATTTTTACTTACTTTCTATAGGTTTTAGAGACAAAACACAACATGGCTATTGTTTAAAAAAAAAATAGTTTCAGCAGTTACCATTGAAAACAACACTCTTTCTCTTTGCATCCTTTTTCCTTCCTTTGCATCCTTCACTTCAATCACCCCTCCTCCTGCTGAGCCCTTTCGCACTTCTCTTTTCTCACCTTTCCACATGGAAGAACAATTGCTCAGTCCTCTTTTTGTATTCCTGCCCCCCCACCCCCCACCCCCCACTCCCTGCCCCCACCTCCACCACACGTACATCCAGAGGGAATCACACTGTCTGAACCAAATGTGCCACAAACTTGTCAGATGATGTTTGTTTTATACTCCCTTCCCGTATCTCCTCTTTTTTTTTTCAAGCTCCACTGTGTGTTTTAGAGCTGTCTACATATTTGACAAAGTGCCGTGACACGCACGGCGAAGCGCCACACTTGTGCGCCAATGGACCGAAAATTTGCAGTGTCATTAATGAAATGGCAATCTGCGGAAGAGAGCAGCGACCAGGCCGAGCTACAAGGTCTTGTGTGATAATAGGGTTGGTGCAGGGTTGCGCGGTTGGACAGCTTGTCAGCGTGTATGTGAAACACTAAAAAGTAAACAACCTTTCCTCTAAAGCTCCCTGGAAGCTTTGAATAACGGATATATTTGCTGAACACCAAATGTGTTGTCAGGGACTGAGCAGCTGCGTTCTTGCCCACGAAAAAGAAAATGTAGCACAAACTCCAGCTCCATTTCCCAGAGGACAGGATTTGCTTGCTAAAGAACGATTACTTATTAGTCAGCGTTGAAAACACAGTTAGGACGTCACTTAGCGTAGTGTCCCAGGCCCTGCTGTGGATTTGATGATGTTCAGACTTGTCACATTGTGTAGCTGCATAAACCTACAAAAGGAAGCAGGATCTGGATCCATAACCAAACAGTCTCATATGGTTAAATAAAATATTAAATGATGTATAATTATATAGTACTTTATTACCTTGCTTGAAGGCCCAAACTGGGTGATTGGTTGACGCAATGTGTCTACTGCACCAAAGTTCAGATATTGGAACTCTGGACAGGTCCAAATGCCTGAAACGTGCTGCTGCCAGATCGCCGCGCTACACCTGACACTCAAAACGCACTGCAGGACCTCTAATCTCATCTGGGAGGGGCAGAACCTCAGGGGGCGGGAACCAAACTTGCGATCTAGGACTAGAATGGCAGTGATCTGTGAAAGTGAAGAACTAGGTTTCACAGTTTGCAAGTGATCAATGAGAGACAGGGCAAAAAGACCGAAGGTGGAAGACTCTGGCTTGAGATAGAAACTCTGCAAAGAGCGACTTTCCTCTGGCAGTCCCACTTTTCCGAGTCCAACTTCAAAACTCATTTGGAACTTTTGGCAAGATGTGGCACCTGCACCAGCATCCTTTATGAATGTCACACCCCGTGAGAGGAAAATGATTACGTTGCAAAGAAGACAGGGGGTTGGAACGGGAGGGGGCGGGAGAAGCGAGAGAAGAAAAATCACTTTGATGGATTGTGCTTCTTATGAGACAACCTTGTAACATTTTTGGACAGGAGTCTGACTCACCCAGATTCTCTGTTTCACTGAAGAGCTTCTCTCTTTTCTTCCTTTTTTTTTTTTAAACCCCCCTAACATCTCCTTCTGTCATCCCAGACGTGCACTGGCTGTGACAACACTGCCAGCGGTGATACCTAATGATACCGCTTGCAGGAACTAATTACTACCAGTGATTAAGAGGGGAGATGCAGCTCCTACCGCACATGCTGCCTTTGCGTGGGGGAGCTTTTTAATTGCCTTCGCCAAATAAATGATGACCAAAGATGCACACGCTTTCGAAGGAAGGGAATCTTGATGTTTGGTGGAAACAGTGACGACTTCAGGCGTGACCTTTGGCTCTCGGTGAACACAGATGGTGCCTGTTGTCTATCCGTGTCTTGTGGGCACCTGTGAAAATCAACGGACTTGCGTGAAACGTGTCTGAAGTAATGTGTGCCGAAGGCAAACGCTCTCTAATAGTTCCAGTCAGGTTCGGGCCTATAAAGCTACAAGAGGAAAGCGGCTATGTAATCTCAGCTGGATGCTGAAGATGCGGTGCATTTGCACATTTGTTATCCCTTAAGCACATCTAGACCTAATTAACAACCGTATTCCACAGCAAGGTTGTTTCTGGCAGGGATCCAGCCCAACCAAAGAGTAAACAGTAAAGGACTGCCACGTCTGACATGGCTCTTACAGAAGCACTTAGTGGTAAGCTTCTTAGTGTATATTTTCTCCTTTAATGGTCTCTGTGAGGAGATTTCCCCGCAAACGCACAATTCAAACGTGGGATTCCTTTTGGCAGGGAGAGCGGAGGAGGCTTTGTGTTCCCATACTGCATTTCCCAGCATCCCCCCCTTTTATTTATTTTTTTTCTAATGTGCACAATGTTGCTTTGACGAAAGAGACAGCCCCCTTAATCCCAAGCAATTTAGCAAGAAATGAACTCCCAGCACCAGGGAAGCCAAAACAAGGGCAGATTTTACGACAGCGTGTGAGACTCACCTTGTCCGCAGAGACAAACTAATATTTGCGCTGCATTAACGCAGCAAAAATGATAATGAGAAGCTACATTTATGGGGCTGCAAAACATTGTTAGAGTTGCCTCAAATGTAATAAGTGCGGTGTGGGGTAGCTAAAGATTTCTGCTCCTTAGAAACAGTTTTTTTGTGTAAATTCTGAACAGTAGAACTTGGCAGTGTAGCTTTATAACTACATCAGAGTCTAGGCACGCTTCCAGACAAATATCATAAGTCATTGTAAGGCTGCAGTTAATAAAAGACAGTCTGTCCATAAGAAGGATATCTGCATCACTCACTCACTCAAAGTTTTCCTTTCTTGCGTTTGTTATATTAGGAGGAAAACACTGAAGTTGTCTTTTTTTTTTTTTATTATTCTGGCTTTCATGCGATGACTTAGAGCATCACCAGGGATTTGTGAGCAGGAAGCAGCTATCACTCAGATCAGGCTGTTGCAAAAGTCTCCATATGCAGCCTCACAATTGGGTTTTGTTTGGGGCTGAGAACAGCTGAGAGTTTCCGCGTCCTGCAACAATATGGGCGCACAGAGCCGACTTTCCAGCTGGAGCCTGGAAGGATGGATAATAGATCACACGCAGATGTGTTTTCATCATGACTGTCTGTCATGGGAAAACAGAAATGAAGATAAGGTGAGGGATGGATGCCTTTAATTGAATATCCTCGCATTATTTCCTATAATGACTCACATCTGGCAGATGGGTTTCTGCACTTTATGCCGCTCTCCTCATTTTATTCTTCGGGAGTTGTTCAGCAGAACTTTGATATACAATTCCTTTTGTTGCGAGCTGCACGCAGGTACCTGCACTGGTGAATCAATAATAATTTAACAGTGAGTTATAGCTGGATATGTACATACACTGGACGGAGCGAGCCCACTATGATTCTGGCGTGTTTACCCTGTGAGCGCTGAGTCAACAATAATGACACAGCATTTCTCTCCCTGCTCTTCCTCCTTGCGGTTTCTCCCCACCCCTCCATGGGACCTTTGTTGGCATTTTTCTTCTCTTGATCTCATTACATGATGTCTTAAGGGCTGTGTTCATTAAAGATAAAAGGTCCGCCGCACTCCAAAGTCCCTCGCAGAGAAAAACGCAGACCGCGTTCGCCTGTCTGGGGCTGCTCCCTCCATCTTCCTTTTCTTCCTTCCTTCAGGTCTTTGTTGTGTTTCTGTGCCGTGAAAGCGTCTCACTTTCACCAGTGAGACCGCTGAGAAAATCTGCCGACACTGTAGATGGCCAGATGTTGAGGCTGGCAGACAATGCTCCTATTCTTTAATTAAACTTGTGGAAAGTTCTCCTCGTTTCCCCCCTATGAGTAATCGGCACTCACTTCTTCTTTTGGAAGGGAGCTAAATGTTTTGGCTCCTTCCTGTTTTCTTTTTTTCACAACTCCAAATCCTTAACTGAACTTGTCTAATCAGCAGTGGTGGCGAGCTTATATAACCTTGCAGCAAAGAAGCTGTGCATAATTCTCTTTAAACGGAGGTTGACAGAGAATCAGGAAGGGGGAGCTTCCAATGCAAGGGACATTTTAGTCTCGTATATAAACTGGTATTATAACGACACTCACCAGCCACTTTGTTAGGTACACCTTGCTACTGCTGGTTGGACCCCCTTTTGCCGTCAGAACTGCCTCAGTCTTTTGTGACATAAATCCAACAAGGTACTGGAAACATTCCTCAGAGAGTTTGGTTGAGATCTTATGAGTGTGGAGACCGTTTGAGTCCAGGGAGCTCATTGTCATGTTTAAGAAACCAGTCTTAGATGATTCCAGCTTTTTGACATGGCGCAGTATCCTGCTGGAAGCAGTTTTCAGAAGATGGTACATTGTGGTCTTCAAAGGATGGACATGGTCAGTATCAATACTCAGAGAGGTTGTGGTGTTGTAACCATTCTCAATTGGTACTAAGGGGTTCAAAGTGGGCCAAGAAATTATCCACCACACCGTTACACCACCATCACCACCAGCCTGAATTATTGATACAAGGCAGATGCATCCATGCTTTCATGCTTTAGATGCCAAATTCTGACCCTACCATCCAAATGACTCATCAGACCAGGCAATGTTTTTCCAATCTTCTTTTGTCCAATTTTGTGAGTGTGTGTGAATTGTAGCTTCAGTTTCCTGTTCGTAGCTCACACGAGTGGCACCCGGTGTGTTCTTCTGCTGCTGTAGCCCATCTGCCTCAAGATTGGCCGTGTTGTACATTCAGAGATGCTTTTCTACAGACCTTCTATAAGCTGGAACCTGTCTGACCATTCTCCTCTGACCTCTGGCATCAACAAGACACTTCTGCCCACAGAACTGTAAAAACTATAGGTGTTATTTTAATAAATGATCTTATGTTGAATGCAAAGACAGACAACATAATGAAAACATAAGATAACTGTTTTTAATCAGTCTTTGCTCTCTGCTTTTAGCATTTTCACATAGTCTATGAAATGTTTAATTTTTTATCACAAATTAGTTGTTTCTTCTCTTTAGCACAGCTAAAAAGTGCCCCTGTGTACCCTACTAGTAGAGCTGTCAGTCAGTCATCTTTACTCTGAACCATTGACATGTAGGCTATAGAGAATGAAAATGATTTTCATGATTTTCTTCAGAAAATGAAATAGTGTATAAGTAACGTATAAATCGTAATAACACATATTTAATGTCAACTAACTGTAAACTCAAATTAAAACATGCTGAGAAAAAAAACCGACTAAAAGCCTTAAAATGTTTTGGAATCTTGTCATGGTTTTGACGGTAAAGCTGCAGTGCTCAGATGGGGGTGAGGTGCTTTTTTCAGCTCAACACTGGCTCTGTAATGCTGGATATTTTTTGTAAAGTTTCATTTAAAAGGGATTGACATCCGTTATTGTATTTAAAAAATACTCCACTCCGTCAAAATATCCACTGACTTTAAACCAATTGGTGGTTGCAAACTGGTGACAAGCAGCACAGCTCGTTAGCATAGTATATAGCGTCATGGCATGATAGCATCAGTGTGTAACAACACCGCTGTCTCCAAATCAACACTTTTTTATTAAACTCTGTTGCTGCGGTGAATCCAACCGGTTTATCCCCCATTTCTGTTCGGATTCCGTTAAAACCGCCACGCCCTGCTGCTCCATCAGCCTAAGCTAAACGCTACCGGGAGAAGTGTACAAAAGAATTTGTGTTAATGAGCAGTTGGACAGGTGTGTAAAATAAAGTGGCCAGTGAGTGTACATAATAATCAATTTTCCTCTCTAAATACACTTTTGTATGTCCTAAAAGTTTCTCCAGCGACTGTTCACCTTGTGAAGAGTAGAGCATGGATCATTAGACGTCTTCATTTTTCCAACGTTCAAACGTGCGCGGTGATAAATTATTGATATGATCCCGAAGATAACGATTGCGCTCTAATTGCCTGCCATCATTACAAGGCTTAAACAAGTCTCCACGTCCCCTTAATGTGATTACACATTCATAATTGTTCTGTTATTAGCCTAGTTTATTATTCGCAACAGTAAAGCCCACTATGGCGCTGGCTGTTATCTTTCATTTCCTGTGTTGAAGGTGTGCCTCTGACTCCTGTTTCCACTTCTTCGCCTTGCTGTTGCTCGTGGGCCCCTATGTGCCTTTATGCTGTGGAGGAGAAATGGAGTTTGGATAATGAACACAATTACAGACATTCCTTGCCCTACTTTCATTGTGAGTTTAATTCAGATGTTTGTCTGACTTCTCCTTCAAGCGATGACAAAATTATAACCGTACGGTCTCCTGCTAATTCTCCTCAGAGGGGAAAATATAATTCTCCTCTTGGCAACTTCCTTCCACCGACACCAGGCCAGAAGTTCTGCGAGTACACAGAATCTTTGATCCTGATTGCAAACTGAAAAGAACATCATCTGTGTGGAAACAGGCTTAAAGAGAGTGAGGCAGATCTATTATCCTCAGTTGAACTGCCGCATTGGCTGATTAAATTTCTATTTATATGTTCTTTAGGCTGACTTTACAAAAACCAAACCTTCTAACCCCAAAGTGGGAAGTAATGAGGCCCATTCACTCAGTTTCATTTACTTAAGTCATCTTTTTGCAAAAAAGAGTGTCTTAATGACGAAATATCAGTAGTCAGATGCAATGAGCTGCATCAGTCTAGTTACATTTTTTATGGAAACATCCATTTATTCTTTGAGTGCAACAATGATACCAGCGAATAATTGTACAAAAAAATGAATATCAGCCAGTAAAGGATTCTCTGCTCATTGTTGTTGCTTTCCATTTCCATAAAGAAATCAAGTCACAACTTTTTATTGTTAAATACATGACAAAATATCAAGGTTGCTTAAAATATACATGTACACCTTTTTCTACAAACATCCTGTGAGCGACTGGTTGTAGAGATGCAAGAGGCAAGGGTAAAATAAGAGAGAAGTAGATGAGACACAGGCACGTCATACGACCCCTCCGAAACCGCGTGGACTGCTTTTGAGTTAAGTTCACTTATTAAAGTGTTAGATATGAGGAAACTGATTGGACGTCCTGAGTGTCAGGGAAACTGCAAGACACACCTGTCCTCTTTTTAAGATGCGACCACTCCTTTCTACGACCCTCCATGGGCCTGGACAACCCGAAAAACTGCAGCACCTGAAATGGTCGACCCCACTTTAAGAGCATGTGACTTAAGTCCTACTTAAGTCATCTAAGTCACTAAGTCACAACTAAGTCATACTAATCAAGTTCACTAGAAATTCACCTTAGAGTTCTGGGCAGGACCATTGACATGGACAAGCCCGCCCCCCATCCCATCCCATAGCTGAGAGTTGTCTGTCTACAAGCTCTCCTGCTAGATTGCAGCCCCTCACACCCCCTAACTAATATTAGTGGTGAAATAAAAAGGGCAAGAAATATTTGTCAACAATTTGAATAAATTAAAGCAATTTCAAGCTCAATTTTATTTTTTATCCTCCATCATGAGAAAATGCCACAAGAACATGTTAAAAACACCAAATACATAATTATGACCAGAGTAGGTCTTTAAACAACATTTCAAAAATGTTATAACTATATTTGACAAAGTTCCTGTTTGTTTATAATACAGCAGTGAACATTTTAGTTTAACTCAAAACTTTCAGTGATTAACTCACAAATAAGAGACTTGTAATATAGTCAGTGACAGGAAGATATGGGTAACTAATGCAGGTTTGAAAATATCTTCAAATGGGAGACATAAACAAAATTGAATATTATTTATTACTTTTTTATTTTACACTTGAATCCATTATTTTGTCTAAAACACAGTAAGCTAAAGGATGTTCTACTTTTTTGCGGAACCCAACTCTTTCTTCAGTATCTGGAATCACCAAAATTAGCACTTCCATTTTTCTCTTTGCTCGGTTCAATAAGGTTTCGATAATAAATGAGATATGTTCAGAGGAATACAGTCAGTACATGTACCAGCCCCCATTGGTAAAAACCTGTTTCCCCAAATTTTTTAAATTGAGTTTGCGCCTTGGAGGCATATTCTGAACCTAACTACGTGCCTGTTCTGCAGCGATTTCGACCGGTTTGGAAGGCACGTACAAACGATGCACCCCGCTGAAAGTGGCATCATATTAGTCTCGCTGGATGTTGCGAAAACAGAACGCACATACTGTTTTTATTACTTTATATTCTCGGGAGCTGGTACTCTCTCTTGCGGTCTCGTGGGACACATTTTCATTTATTACAGTAATCCCCCTCTCCCTCTTTTTGTCTCCATCTGCCCTCACTTGTTTCTTTTTTTATTATTATTATTATTTTCACAGAAGATGTCCTCATCTTTCCTCCATCTCCCCCTCCAGCTCCTCCCTCTATCAACATCACTCGCCGCCTCTCTGCTTCACCACCCTTCCACCCTTCTATTCATATCTCCCCACCTTTCCCCCGCCATCCGTCCTCCGTACCCACCCACCCCCTCGCTCACACTCCATCACCATCTTCTTATCTGCCTCTCTGCATTTGCATCAGCCTCACTTCTCCCCTCTCCCTTCTCCAACTCTTTGCCAACGTGAACTCACTTTCTCCCCTCCTTCTCCCCCGCCGTCCCTCTGAGGCATGTTTAATTAAGCGTAGGGTTGTGTGTCAGGGAGAGAGGGAGAGCGGGAACGCTATCTGGAGAACCAGACTAGACGAGGCAGGGTCTCCTCCTTGTCTCCTGTTTTTGTATTTCCTCCTCCTCCCTCTCCTCTTTTGGCCCAGGCCAAAGGAGCTGAGGGAGGGAGGGCTAGCCATAATTACCCCTGCTCATTAACAGAAGGAAGAGGTACAGGAGAAGAGGTGGGGCCAGGAGGGGAGGGATGGACGCCAAGAGGAGAAGGGAAGGAACAAAGGAGCGAAAGATAAGAAGTGCTTGGGGTCTTTGTGGGGTTTCCTCAGTGAATGGAGATACTCAAACTGTGGAAAACTTTTACCAGCTTGTTATTTTGGAGGTGGAAGGAGCAGCTCCATGAACAAATGAGATGAATGAAAAATATTACTCATAAAGTAAAATTCTGGCATGGATAAACTTTAAGATTTTACACGTTAAATCTCTGTGCATCCAAATGGTCTCTTGTGTGTCACAGGTTCGCTGGTTTGCAATCAGTCATTTAAAAATTATAAATAAAAAACATCCAAAAGGCTTGAAAGTTGAAATAGATACAGTAATCTGTTCGAGTTTTGCTTCTCAATCTTAGTTCGGTTGTGTGGTGGTGGAGTGTCCATCCTGAGACTGGGAGATTGTGGGTTAGAATCCACAACTGGGTCACACCAAAAGACCCCAAAAATGTGACTCAATGCCTCCCTGCTTGACACTCAGCATTAAGAGGTTGGGTGGGAGGGTTGAACCTCCAAAATGTGACTGCAGCTCACCGCTACTCCCCAGGGGATGAGATCAAATGCAGAGAACGAGTTTCACCACAACCAGATGTGGGCTGTACATTTAATCTTAACAGCAAAAAAGCAAATATTCTTCTTTTGAAGCCAATTCGGCTATATTCCGTTTTGCTACAAAGGCTCAATCAATCTGCACTGTAAAGGATACCCTTGTTTTTTCTCCTCCCTTAGCCAAAAACAGACTTGTTGACCATCTATATCTGTCTAAAAGCGCTAATGTAAGACAATGTAAGCACACTTACAAATGTCACTAGGTGAAAATAAAAGATGACCCTTTCTGCATCCTGACCTGCCCTTATTTAGGATAGTATTAAATATTTCCTGATTATTGTTTAAAATAAAAGTAAAAAAAAATGTTAAAACATAAGTAGAGAGTTAGAAAACGCTAAAATGCACTAAAATCAACCTTAAGAATCATAGTTAAATGGTTTACAAGTAATAAAAAAATGATTCTATAATCAAACCAGCACCTTGTGAATATTATAAATTTAAAATAAAACATGTCTCTCAATTAACAAAACTTTTTTTTTCTCTTTTTTTCTTTTTTTTTTAAGTATTGTGTTTTAAATGATTGTGATGATCTACAAAAAGCTTGAAAAACTTAGTTTTATGCTGTGGAGCAATTTTTATGTACCTGCATTTGTTCCAGTTCAGCTCTGGCTGATGTTCAGACCTTGCCAGACCAAGCTCACTTTGCTATTTGCTGTCCAGGCAGGGTTCCAGCAGAGCAGGTTCATCAGGCCCACATGTCGAGAGCTCTTTGCCTGCTAGGCCTCCCGCGTGCACTTTGGCTCTGATCACAGCTTTTACATTTTTGTCCCAGTTACCCAAAATAAAATCAGCAAACACTAGAAAATGCACTATTTTCTAATGTCATTTGAGCATTTTCTAAAACAAGATGGACGGATGTATCTTTCGTCTGAATTCTTTATGTTTTTATTTGTTTTAAAAAGGCAGAAAAGTGTTTGTGTTGACCTGATTTATTTTACTTCATAGAGAAAAACCCTATTTCTCTAGAGCTTATTTTATGCCCTGTCAGTCTTGCCTCATCTTTTCTGGAAAATCTTATTTGTCTTCTGCTTATGCAGGTTTTGATCATCTTTCATGAGGCTCATAATGAAATAACGCAGCTTTTGTCATCTCTCAATCCTCTGCAGAGTCAATGCAGAATTTATTCTCCCTTTCTAGTCGTGTGCAATATTTCTCACTTCTGAAAGCTGAACTTGACTGGGCCTTTTTGATTTGAGGCAACGGATTTAAGGAACCACAAAAAAAAGTCCTGAAAATGGAAGGACTTTTTTTTGGTTCCTGCTGTTAATAAAATGGGATTTAATCACAAATTTAATTTACATTTTCTGGGATTTATAACAATAATTCAACATCAGAGCTACATGCATAAACACTTCATTTCTACGTGTATAAAGTCATATCCTCAAAAAGCAGGATGACACTTCTTTTCAAATCATGTTTTTTAAAAATACAGCCATAAAGTTAAAATAAAAAACAACTATATTTTCTTATAATATTAAACATTACAGTTTTTGACACGACTGTATGTTTTATTGAAAACAGGTTGTATGTTAAATAGTACTTCAAGATCTATACAATCATTTTTTTACTTTTTGTTTTGCTGATTGCAAGATGAAGGTATCTTTAAAGATTTACCACATTTTTTTGGTTAAAAAAAGTGTTGATTGTGTACTTATGGTTGGCTGTGTGACGCTCTTGTTATCACCAATCAGCAAGCTTTTAGCTACCGGGTAGAAACTAAGGATGCCACAACTCTTGGTTTGAAACCGTTCCATATGTTTAACCATTGAACCAAATCATGGGGAACATGAATCATTACGTCTCGTACTGCAAACCAGTATGTTTAGATTGAAAGTGTCAAACACGTGTGTTGCGCTGAATTTAAGGATTTATTATCAATTGTTTTATTAAAAGACTTTTTGTTTATTGGTACTTGCTTATTAGCAAGTTTAAAAAAGTATTTTTCAGAATTCTGTTTTTTCTTTGCAGTTTTGACATGCAAAAATCCCACATCTTACAGAAACAAAACTGCGACACAAAAATTGAGGGTCGAACTTCATAGTGAGGAAAGAGAATGCTGCATCCCTAGTAGAAACTTAATATGCAACTTTTGGTGAATAAGCAAGTTAGTCCTTACTCACTTACCTACAAACTTAACAGAAGACATGCTCACAGATTTAATCAGGTTTTTATTATCATTGGTTTTGTTTTTAATTGTTCTTTATTTTTTCAAATAACTGCTAATGAAACATATTTTTACTTTTTAATGATGCAATTTTCCACTAAAGTGGGCCTAGTCTTTTGATTACTTTGTTACATAATGTATAATTTAACAACAGTCAAGCTTATTTTTCCACCTATTTTGTCAATTTTAAGAAAGACCAGAGACGGTTATGTTATATCCTGTAATAAATGGAGAGCAGGAAATAGGCTTTAAATTGGCACATTGGAAACCATGAACATATTGTCACCCACAGGGTTCTGAATGGCAACAACAAATCAAATAGTGGTGCAACCTTGTTGGATAAAGTGTTCTTTGCCCAATGCAGAGAAAAACAAACGTTTTTGACGGGTCCATCAAAATTAGGGGCTAATCTGAAATTATATCTCCATAGAAACTGAAATTTGAGCTCTTACAAAATCAAAATGGCAAATAAATTCCACAAACCCCACAGGTGTGATAAGTAGAACATAGAGTGGTAAAGATTCAGTTGGTTTTTTTGTTTTTTTTTTTGTGTAAAGTTGGACTTTTTAAACAGGAGAGTTAATGAGGAACTGCTACCTTCTGACACCAGCCTCCTGTGGTCATTTTAGGAACTGCAGGTATTTAAAGGAAATGTGGGTTCCTGGTGGACACCAGTGGGTCACAGTCAATCATTAACCATGTGAAATAAAACAAATGCTGCTCAGTTTAAAGGATGAGGCACAAGGTGTGTAAAAGTGCGGCTGCTTTGGTTTGCGTTTGTGTTGATCAATCAAGTCGAAATCCTGAAAAAAGATCCCTGAGTGTAATTTACTGTTTAACGCACTGGTTAAGTGTTACCTGTCCAAACAGGACTAAAATAATGGATTCACACCAATAAGAGGAAAATGTGAGCAAACCAGATAACAGTGCTACACTAATGTGCTGGAGATGCTTGAGAGAGAAAGAATGGTTTTCTGGGCTCCCTTGTGAACGTCAGTGGTTCAATATAATCACTTTTTCCTCTTTGTTGTGCGGGTTTTTCATTTGCATTCCAGAAACGTTGTTATTCTAGTCATTAAGGAGCTTTTTACAATCAGTGCCAAGTGCTAAAACAGCATTTAGTCGACATGTGTGTAACTGCAACCACTGTAATCACTGATATTTGCTTTTGGTAATTTGTATTATTTGAGTATAAAATGCTCCAATATCAATCATTAGTGCTGCTTCTAAAGCTATGGTAAGCAATGATGGACAAAAATATTATATTTTGTGAGGTTTCGCTTGCGTTACCTCATTTAATCCTGAAATAAAACTCACCATTTTGGGATGTTCCAATCAAATGTGGATCAGTAACATAGATAAACTTGAAATGTACTGATCCTGGTTACACTGGAAAAAATGGTGGTTGAAAAGTGTGTAATCAAAAAATTGCAACCAAAGAAACTAAATTATATTTTTGGAAACTTTTGAAGTTGAGTTTGCAACACTACTCTTGTTGTATTATTTGTTCAGCCGGCTAATCAATAGGACTTCAGCAAAAACATGACACACCAATCAAAGTGAGGAACTGAACAAACCCAAAAAGCATGGATGCGGGGAGAAGCTAAATAGAGAAGTGAAAGCTGCGGCTGCCAATGAATCTTGCAGGAGGTGGGATGTAAAAATAGTTCAACTTTGGGACACAGCTTTCCACTCGACGGGTAACATAAAGCACATTTTGTTCACTAGAAACATGTCAGACCTAACTATGTTACACAGCGGGACTGCGCATTAAAAGTTTTAGTTGTACTGAGCTGTGCATTAGTCTGCAAAAACCAGAGTTCATGTAATTACATGAGCGTCGGTGTCGCAGAGCTCTGCCTTATTAACCTTTCTTCCCAAGAATTTCTTTATTATGACCAAAGTGGGAACTCTTCAATGAAGAAAAGTCAGTACTGCAGTTATTATTTTAGATATTATGAATTTGAATAAGAGGAATTGTGGATCATCTCATTACTAGTCTGTGTGAGTCCAGTGAAGTCAAGATGACATCCAAGATTCAGTCAATCTCTTCAGTCTCTCTGAGCAGACAGAATCTGTTCTACTCGTCACCTCAGATAAAATCTAAGCGGAACCATTTTGAAAAGTGCATGAAAGCGGGTTGATTTTGATGGCATGGAACAGTGAGCATGCATGGATTTGGAATGAGCGTCCACAGATTTTGGTTCAATAACCTCCAGTTGTAAAGTTCCGCCTTGACAAAAGCATGTTGAGTGCTTGTGACAAAATGTAGCCCACAGCTCGTGTAAAGTTTAATCAAGGTCAATCAACAGATCCCCAACAAACTGTTGAAGTCAGTGAATTTGAAATGAAGATAAAATGACTGTGCCCGTGTTGCACACTACAGCAGTCGCATAGTATCTTTCAGCACTTCTCCCAGCAGGATGTCAGCCGGTGCCACAGGCGGCCCACGGCATGCTGCGCCCAGCCGTGCCATCTCAGGCAAGAGAAAGGCTTTCACCACATGGACCATCTTTATTAGATTAGAATCCCCTCCCCCTTTTGGTTTGTAATATAATTTGCCTGATGCTGTGTGTTTAAGAACAAAATGGCCCCAGTCCTCGTGGTTGTCCCGTACCTGTCTCCCTACCTTCCTCACTGGGGACCAGACCAGAATCAGCCCTGGGATAAGAAGTTGTCATGACAACTAGAGGGCAACTAAGGAGAAGAAGAAATATCCTGTTTTTCCTGATGAATTGGTTTTGTGTTGTTCATGGTATCATCAGTTTGCATCCGTTTTGGTCCTTGTCGGTTGTGGCGCAGAGGTAACACGATCAGCCTCTGATAGGGAGATTGCAGGCTCAGTTCCCGCCTTGTATGTCAGAGTGTTCTTGGGCAAGGTATTGAACCCCACACCAGGCATCCCTCCAACCTTAACCACCTCCTGGTGGTTATAGGTTGGCCAATATTCAGCAGTGTAGTCGCCATCAGCGTGTGAATGTGTGTGAATGTGACTGTAAACCACTTAAGGCTTTCTAAGAAGGTAGTAAAGTGCTATAAAAGTATACGCTGTTCACCATTTTTCCCTTTATTTTCTGAACATAAAAAAATAACAACAAATGATGCTGTGTACGGGGTTCCCTCTGGGAGGGGGGAAAGGGAAAGAATGTAGAATGGGGCTCACATTTCATCTTCTCCATAATTTATTGCAAGACTAGTTTTAGTAAAGTATATTGCCCTGACATGAGCGAATCCTTGTCATAAGAATGCAACAAGAGTCATGGGCCAACAGAGTGTATTTACTTACCAAAGTGTCCCGTTCCAAATTTTTGCTTTTCATCTTCATCATCTGAATTTGAGGCAGGAAATACCCAGTAAGGATCTGCAGTCTGTCACTTGGTCAAAAGGGAAGATAGGACTTTGTATGACATTTTATTTGTTAATAAGCCAAAAATTAATTTAAAAACAAAAATGTTGCTGGTCAAATTAAAGCAATTATTTGCAATAAAGGGTTTTTTTTTTTTTTACAAGTGATACAAGGAGTAAAACTACTATTGGGAGTATGATAGTCTCAAAAAGGTACTTCAGTAAAATTGTCCTTACCTCTGCCTGTGACTTACAGAAGGACAAAGTGAGTATATCTAATGGTTAAAGAATTGTAAAATTATTTCTGCAAAGGGACTGCTAGTAATTTGTAAGACTTCATGACATATTCATGACACATTTGTGTAAAATAAGCAAAATCTACAATTTTTGATAATACAGTATATCATCTAAAGTGTTTTAAGGCTCCTCACGCACCAGGTGTGGTATCATTTGACACATGTCAAAACACACAAAAGGGAATAACCAAAATTTAGAGCTGAACAATAAAAAAAGAAAGTTGTTAGTTTCATACACACGATCCAAAGCTTTAAAACAGTAATGTTTCGAATTTATGTAAAAATGTATTCAGCATAGGGGTGTAGCCTCACAGCAAGAAGGCCCTGGTTTGTGAAATCCATTTAAGGACCCAAATGTACTCTGAACTTATAATTCATCAAAGTAGACATCAATTAAAGATAAACAGTGAAACCTGGTCACTGCTTTATTTCTACAATATAAATGAAATAATTTTCTGAAAGTTCACTCCAAGTCTCCTGCAGATGTTCCCATGAATGGCTGGCCCTTGTTCGTTGGTCTTCTGTCCACCATCATCGGAAACCGAATCAATGGGGTTCAAATCTGGAAACTGTTGGGATTTCAAGCTTACTACCTTGTTGACATGTCCTCATGCTGTTCTAGCTTGGTTTGGATTTATGTTTTGAGTCATTATTTTGTTGTAGGGTGAGACACTGACCAACTAGGCACATGGCACTAAACAATAGTTGTTTCTGTGTTTGTACGGGTTGTCTCTCACTCTGTACAAATCATCAACCTTAAGCTTCAAACCATCAAACTTCCTCTTCCATGTTTGACAGTTAGCATCACCTAATATGGGGATATCCCTTCACCTTTTTGGTAACATATGAGGGTTCTGTGTGGTGACCCAAACTTTTCTAATTTTGGTTAATTAGTCCTTTATAGCTTATTCTAGTTTTCTCTAGTCCAGAGTCTCCTTGTTTTTCACTGTCTTATTTTGAAATCTAGCTTTCTTGTTACAACTCGTTCTGACAACTTTAAGTCTTACTGGCGTATTACGACCACATTGTTTCTGTGCTTGAAGCTGTTGTCTCGGGAGCCTTTCATACATGTGTAACTCTCAGCTCTGATTTAAAAAGAGGTCTGCCAGGTCTGCCGGACCTCTCCTTCGAAGCATCAATGACGTAAAAAAAAAAAAAACACTTTGACTTTCTTTGCCAATTCTTTTGTAGTAATGATCTACATTTTTGTGTCTTAATGGTCTCTCTTTTCCATTGACAATTGCCTTTTTCTTGCCTTTTACGAAACAGCACGCCACTTTCAACTTTCAGCATAAAAGCGGCTTTTATGCTGACAGGAGACTGTAAATAAAGGTGGATTATCTGTAGACAGGGCTCTAAATTAACGCCCGCCCACCCGCCAAATGCGGGTAAAACTTTTAATTGGCTGGTAGAAAGAGTAGTTCACTGGCCACTTTTGTAGGTGAGACATTGTTCATCATCTTTAACTAACAACCATGTCTTTTAGGTGTCTTCCTTCCCTCCCCACTTGCCTACCACAAACATCCATCGCAAAGTTGGTTCAAACACTTATTTCTGTCTTTATTATGCAGATTTAATCCTCACATTTGCCGCAGCAGCTGGTGCATTCAGGGGCTGCATGGAATTTCCGCAATTATAAGTTTTCATTAAGAGCTACAACACACTGATAAGCAAGGCTCACTTAATGTACAAAGGCAATTCAAAGTGCTTTACATAAAACATAAAATAAAAAAAATAATCAAAAGAAATATAAAATATATAAAATAAGAAATTTTAAAAGAGGTGAATTTAAAACAAGCATAGATAAACAGTGCGGATGTAAACTTTGGAATACAAATAAATCAAATGCAGTTAAGAACAGGTGGGTCTTTGACCTGATCTGTAAGAACACACACAATAAGGCAAAATGTTGCACACTTTTCAATATATGCATGGTTTTTCTATGCATGACATGAAAAACACTTTAGAGTAATTATTTTATTGTTTATTATTTGTTTGAATCTTTATGGAAGCATATTGTATTCAATTTAAAAAAGGTGGTCTTTTTACTGAATAAAAAATGCTTCTATTAAAAATCAAATCAGAAATCATTTTAAAAAATTGAAAAAAAAAACAAGACTGTAAGCCACAAAGTTGACCACACCCACTAGGTGAGCGGCCAGCAGGTCGGCCATGGACTTTACTGCTTTGTGTCCATGCTGTCGTTGGCATTCACTCACAAGAAAAAATATAAACGGTTTATATTGGTCAATATTTGATACTTCCCCAACATTTTGTTGTGTAATGTTTGTAGATAAAGACGATGCTGTAAAGAAAGGTATGTGTTCATAAAAAAAATTCAGAGATCAGAAGTGTCTTTTATTAAAAGAATATCACATTTCTGTACTTTGTCAAACCTGACATAAGACTTTACTTTAAGCTATTATTAGTGTTTTGTTTTTTTGTGAGAGAAGAATCCTTAACTGAAACTTTATAAATACAGATAAAAACTGTTTTACTTTAAAATACACAAATCATTTTTCCCTGAGAAATGTTTAGCTAGTAGAGTCCAGATTTGGCTAGTAGACTTTGAATGTTACCAGCCACCCCGGCTAGTAACCAAAAAAGTTAATTTAGAGCCCTGCCTGTAGATATGACTCAATCTACCTTTATTCCACAGAAACAGCTTGAAATTGTTGTTCGATTTTATCTTCCCTCTAAAGGGCCTTTTAGTGTAACAGCCAGATGTACAGAATTGTTTTGTTTTAGGTAACATTACCTTTTGTTAACCTCTTTTGTACCATTTCAAGCCGCTCATTGGACCCCACCATCTTGAACGGCAGAAAGAACAATATTTAGATTATATGGGTGTTTTCATTACACTTGACAGCTCATTGTCTGTCAAATGTATTATTTTACATCTTTTTTAATCTATACTATCATTATTCAAGTGTTTTGGAAAACTAATTTAATGGAAAACATAAGTTCTTAATCTGTGGCTGTGGGTGCGTATGTGTCTAAAAATGTGTGTATTTGCCAGGTTCTGCTGTATGTGGGAGGGGCTGAGTCACTGGCATGAGCTGACTGTTGAGAAGATTAAAAACCATTTGTGCTTCACAACTAGCTCTAGAACAGCACATGCCGGAAGAATGTTGTAGTCCATAAAATAGAGGCTGTTAAAGGAGATGGCAGGAGACGTTTTCATAAAGCTCTGTCAAGATTGCTGTTGACAAGAAGTACAAAACAAATTTTCCTAAAATATGGCCCTAGTGAAATGAAACAAAAGAACAAAAAATCAATACCCTATAATTCACTTCAGGCTAGATATATATCACATATTCATGAACTGGTTGGATGTTCTACTTTAAGACAAAGGCTTATCAACAAGTAAATGACAAACCTTTGCACTGTCATGGTGGCAAATTCAAGGGACAAAGACAGAATTTTTCCAAGTCTGCTGACAGTTTCTCATCAAGATCTTAACCAGCAACCAAAAATTCAGCAGGTCAGGTAGCTTGAATAACAAGATGTTCATATTTTCATGGAGGCTGAGGAAATGGAGCCATACCTGAACATGTAAAAATGTTTGTCACTGTTCTCCCTTGGAAATATTCTCTGTTCCAACAGTCTGTCACCAAAGATGCGCATCTGGCTGTGTTCTTTACCATCACTGAGACTATTTCTGCGACAACACTGCCATAGCAAGCTACACCTTTATTTAGCTTTAACCTGCTAGCTTGAAGTTCCCCAAGTGTATTTTTTTTACTTCCCATCTAATCATCCAGTTGACATTTCTGTGTTTTGTTTTGTTTTTTTGGTCTCACTGCAGAAGCTCTCTTCCAGCTCCAACATCCTTAAGGTGATGTTTGTCAGATAGAGAATATGTTTAGCATTTTTAAAATCTTCTTTCTCAGCTTTATTTACTGTGAAAAATGTAGCAGAAAAATCCCTCTCTGTGGTGGAAAATGGATCCTCCCGCTTAATTTTAGGAAGAAAAATCTTTTTCTGTGTTGTGAAGGGATAGTAGTACAGAAAAAACTTCTGCTTTTTGGCTAATCACTTACTCACCCTCTTCCCTTGTCCAGCTTTCTCCACTGAAAAGCCAGGGACACTGAGAATTCTCACTCCTGCCAAGTCCCTGCCTCCCGCCTGTACAGGGTGCTTATAAATCGACGTCTTTACAGATAGGTCAAGGCTTTGATTTGGTCGTGACCTTAGTTCATAAATCTGAGTGATGTAGGGGACCTTGGTTTAAAAAAAAAATGGCTGCTGGATCAACCCTCAAATGGGACCCCCCCCCCATCTTTTCAGTGTCTTCCTCTGTCTGGTTGAAATCCTTCACTACTCACTACATAGTGCACTATATAGTGTTCACCATTTTAAAGGAGTGTTTGAAACTGCAATTCCAAAATCCAGCGTCATGGAAATGACCTAAAAGTCTATAGAAACTAGTGTTGATCAATGTTTACTAGATTGGCAAATATAGACCACAATGCATTCGGTTTGAATGTGAAAAAAATTAAATTTATAAACCACTCATGTTTTCATTTTCAAAGTACAGTGGATTTATAAATATGCTTCAAAAATGTTCATATTTGTTACAGAAATCAGCGTTGTCCTATTTGTCGCTTAAAAGCAAAAAAAGTAGTGAGCAGTGTGTCCGATTTGCCTTTAATATCCAATGCAATAGACAGACCCTTACTATATGGGTTTTTAGTGGTAAGGAAGTAGGGAGGGAATTTTTTCTTTAGTTTAACCTGACTTCCATCCCTGCGAATCTCATGTCCCGTTTTTTTGGTCCCCGCTGCACTTTCGAGTCCCCAGAGCCCTAATAACAGGCAGAGAGATTGTGTGGGTGTGGGTGTGTGTGTGGGTGTGTGGGTGTGTGTGTGTGTGTGTGTGTGTGTGTGTGTGTGTGTGTGTGTGTGTGTGTGTGTGTGTGTGCGTGTGCGTGGGGGGGACAGGCAATCAATAAATCAATATGTTTTGCGCCACTAAGCTGGGGTAAGCTCACTCTCTCAAATCAGCTCGGGCACGTATACACACTCATGCACACGTACACACTCGCTTGTAGTCCCGACAACTTTCTCAACACAAACAAACAATTGAAGGCCCAGGACAGAATGTCCCTTGCCAAAAGACATTTTGTTGTTTAAGGGACTTTCTTTTTTTTCCATTCTATTTCCTGTTTTGGATCATTAAGCAATTGATTTTTTATTTCAGCGGGTAACTGGTGGTGGGGACCCCCAGGGAACAGTCTGAAAACCTCAACAGAGTGGCCCCAGCAGGAGTTTCTCCTGTGACATTCTGCTCCCAAAGGGCCCATGGGCCCCCTTGACTTTGCACGAGAGAAACTATTGCCTGAAATCACTCGTGGCGCCACTCTAAGAGTATTCACCGAAATGGATTTCTTCTTGCTTAATGTCTAAGCAACCACTGAAAACACAAATGTTTGCATTGCATTATAGATTTTGGATTCTGGTGCTCACAGAAATTCCTGGAAGTGCACAAACGGTCAGTTCTCTTCATGGATTTTAGGGATATAAAAGGTTGGCTGGAGCATCAGCTTGCCTATCACTCTGCCGGGTATTTTTAGGTCCTCGGGGGCGTTGAGGGTAGAGGGGAGGGGAGCAGGAGGAATGCGCTGAGATACACCAGCAACTCTGGCAGATCAGGATTCAGCTGGCAAGGAGCCAGGGAGATATTACCGTCAGATATATAGTAACACAGATGGATGCACTCGGCCTAAAGAGGCTGACATATTGGTCAGTGCTGTCATAAGAATGACATAATACCTATCCTGACAGGTAATGAAAATAAAGGCCTCGCCACCACACAGTTGCATAAGCCTTTTAACGTTAACTTGCACAACGTAAAACATTTCACCTGACATTTTGGGATATCCAGAGGGATGTTTTGGGAGCAGTGGGAGGCTGAAGATGGAAGACTAACTACAAAAGACTCTGCGTCCTCCGCTGTTCCTTAGATGTGACTTTTTTTATAGAAACGCTGCCAAGAATTTTCAGTAATGTGCTGTTCACACTACTAAACAGGAGGATTTGCATATGCTGTTGGAAAGAAGTGACTGGCATTTAATTGCAAATGTAAAATGATATATGAGTGGACCATTGACTATATAAAAGAACTGGACTGAGGGATCCCTCCCCCCTTCCAAATAGGAAGAACCCAGCTCCAACAAGCCAAAGTCCCATAGGCTTCTATACTAAACAGCTCAGTCTTTCTATTTGTCAGAATATGCTCTGATACTTTTCTTTACATATTCTTGATAATCAAATTCTTTTAATGATTTTTTTTTCTTTTTCGCAAGTGTTTCAAGTAATAAACTGATTAATCAGATGCCTCAATAAAAGCATGTAGCGCTCACTGGCCCCTACCTCGAACGTTTGACAGATTCTCCTGACTCCACCTTCAGTGGAAGGGGTGTGAACTTCCAACAAGCTTACTCATAATTGGCGACAGTAGTTGCCATAGAAACATTGGCTCAGACCAATCCCTGATGACTCCGAGATGACGACATCCATATTGCTGAAAATGGTGATTGATTTGGCTTCATTGGCTAGAGCCAGAAATAAAACATGTTCTACATTATGGGTGCTGGTACATTCGTTCATTCCAGTTCTCTATATCGTCAATGGAGTTGACCAGTAAATAATGGATTCTTTCACTTACAGCTCCTATGTTAACTATATTTGTTCACTTCAAACAAGTTTTTTTCTGCTGCTAAACATAGTGACAACCTAAAAAAACTATTGTGTAATTTATTGTAAAGCTTAATGTTTTATAACAGTCCATATATGAAGAAAGTCTGTTTCTTGATACCATTTTATGACTTTGTTAAATGCACCCCATCCAGGGGGGTTGGCCTTTTTGGGTGCTGCAGGTTTTTGGGCATATGGAAGGTCGTAGCAAGGCGCAACTGCATCTTAAAGGGAGTGCAGGTGTATTCCTTCGTGGCTCGTTTGGCCATCTTAAAGGACATCATGAAAATGGAACGTACCATTGTTGTGAGTGTGGTAAATGTATCATGAAGTATTTGTAAGTGTATTGTAAGTTACACGCCCATGTCCGCCCCTAAAGGTAGTTGTGATTGAGGCATAATTTACTAACACAGCTGTGTTTTGTTTAAGATAGGTTTCATTATATATAGGTTTTTTGCTTTTATTTTGAAATTAAAACACAGTAATAATGTCAGTCATGCAGACTGAAGGCGGCGCTTGTCTTCATCGCCACTCCAACAAAGTTGTGTCCAAACGTTTCATTTTGCAAGTGCTGCTTCCAGCTGAGTGTGAAAGCTGATGACGTCAGAAGATATTTTAAGTTGCAAATGATGAGCCCATTTCACTGGTGTGTGAGAGCTTTTCAATGATTTTCAGGAGGGCTTCTCCCTCATGCACATCATTCTTTTATTTGGTTGAGAGTCCTTTCACTGAGAGCAATGTTCTTGTTTGCTTTCAGCTTTTCAGAATCAGTTAAGTTTTATTTTTTATTTTTTTTTATTTGCGTCGTCTCTGTGAATTAGATTCCCAACAGTTCCTCACACAAATTTTTGAAGAATTATTGCAGACACATTTGTGTGGTTAAACTCATACATTTCAAATATTAAGATGAATAGGAAACATCTAACCCCACGGCTGAAAATAAAAAAGCAAAGGAAGAATTTAATGAGCAGAAGTTTCTATTTCTGCAGAAAACTCACTAATGCCATGGAAATGGTTCTGCTTTACCCCGGAGGAACCAAAAACAATTTTCTTCAGGGCTTTTAAAGTTAATTAAACAAATCTGGTTTTGGTTTGTTAATTTTGGGAAGCAGCAACAGAAACCAAAAACAAACAAAAAAAAAAAGGGGGGGGGGGGGGGCAATTTGACCTTGTTGGTTCTCCGGGGTTAAGGGGAAAACAAAAGGAAATTTAACGTATGTACCACAACTGTGTCCATGAAATGGTCTGCATAACCCGTGTCGTTACAGTCAAAGCTGTCCGTCAATGTCCAGCAGATTTAACATAAAAAAGATAATAAACAAAAGAACGTTTTAAAGACAAAACTTTATGGTTTTATTACAAATCTACTACAACTCTAAAGATCTTTTTCTATTTGAGTAGTCCCACAGATCCTGTTTGTTTAAATAGGAAATACCAAAGATTGTTGCACCTTTGTACTTTGTGTTTGTTTTCGACTTCTTTCGTGAACAGTGTCCTTCGCTACATTACGGTTCAGCTAATGGTCTCGCTGTTTTGCGGATTCTTTTTTTGCTTTTTATGCTTTCTTTTTCTGTGTGTGCATTTTTCATTTGTCAGTCAAACTCCTACATGCCGTGTTTTCTGTACAGAATTTGTTCAGCTTGCTAGAGTTACACAAATCTTCGATCGTGATCAGATCTTTGTTTTCATTCTATAATCCTGGACTTATTTTTCTGTAAAAGTTTGAACTTTTTGAGTTTAAACAAGAGAGAAAAGTGTGAAAACGTTCGTGTATGTCTGAGAAAAGTGTAGAAAGTGAGTAGCAATTTTACAGCCTTATCACAGTCTAAAATCTGTAATCCTACTTAGTGGATTTCACCTACTGCAGCATATTCATGGAATGAAACCCCCACGCTAAACAAAGGAGCACTGAATATGAAAAAAAGAGTTTCAGCAGGTGTCCATTTGGTGGCAATATTTCCCAAAAGAAACATAAATTAGAGTGACAAACTAAAGCTGACAGAAGAAAAATAGCTACCGCACATTTCAGACTATTCGGCGCACTTCATAGGCTTTAAATTTCTCAAAAACTGATAGTGTTGTCTAATGCTTATTTTCTGGTGGTGCTCACTGAGCGGGAACTGATTTTCTGTGGTACACCGTTCAAACATCTGTCCAAATGTTTTGGTTCATCTTTGGTAAACTACAAGCTATGGTTATTATGGTTTAATATAACGAACTGAGAAAGGGATATTTGTATTTATGTGTTACAACTAAATAATGTTGAGAGTTGTGAATAAAGTTTGATCTACTTGTCATGTTGCTCACTTTGCAAAGGCAGCTTATTGCAGAGAAACAGGGCAAACATGAATAAGCACAGCTATGGAACTTCCCATCAGCCCTTGTGACCAAACACCTGCCTATTGGCCCCTCTAGGCATTCTGGGTAGTGTGGCTGTATTATATTATCTGAATGCTTTGTTTCGGTTATACATCCTTTAACCCTTTATGGTCTGAATAATGCTGTTGTTTTACCAGATCTCTGTCTGTCAAATCCACTGAGTGGATCATTTGGGCTTCTTCAGATTTGTTCTCTGGCAGTTTTTATCCTCTAATTGTATGGATTTTTGTCATTTTCTGCCATTTACTCCTTCTGGTAAGATGCTGCTTTTGGCCCTCAGTAAGTCTATCGACATTCACTTTTAAATGAACTGCACCCGAGTCTATTTGCAAGTGAATCGTGTTCAGATCTGTACCACAACACAATTCAAGTGAGTTTACTTTCCAACTAAGCAAACTTTGAGAAGCAAAATGAGGACCAAACGTGTCGAGCTATGTTCACACCTGCCTTGGCAAGCGACCATTTTTCAAGAATAATAAGTTTATATTGACATAAATGTGTGCGTATGAGCATGTGTGATTTGGGTTTCCACATTCACGTGTCGCAAGTTTACATTGAAATGTGTTTTTTGAGCTTTACGTACAAAACAGGCGGCTTTGAACGCACATTGAAAGTTAAACCAGTTCGACTGTGACCAATCAGGGACTCAGATTTGGTAATGATGTATGGGTGGCGTCCTTTTTGAATTCGCAGAAGTGTCAATCGTTTCAAAATTGATCATGACATTAACAATTGTGGTTTGTACCAGCCCGGAATTCTATCACACCAAGTCTTTCATATATCGGAATAGAGCTGTGAAAGAAAAAGCCTGGAGCAAGATTCTCCACATTTCACACAAAACCTCTTCCAACTGCGCTAGGATCTGGTAGCAACAGTCCAGTGCCAACCACATGGGCTAAAACACATTCAAAAACCCGCATTCACCACAGTCTTGAACGTGCATCACATGCCGAGGATTTACATAGCAAATTAGTAAATGCTACCTAAGGTATTTACTCTTTGCCTGCACCTTAACCAGCCAGTTATTCCAAACCATGTTCATTTCCCTCTAAAAAAATGCAACTCACCCAACTTCTTTTCTTATCATCCTCTTGGTTGAACTGCTACCACTCCGACAGTTACTCAGTCAGGCGGAAGTTATTTTCACACATGAACATCAGAAACCTTCCAGAGAAAGCTCAGACAATTACCCCCAACTTTGTTTGCAGGGGCTTTTCACAGATGCATTTCGCAGCAGGAGCGAGGGGCTGATGCACTCTCACAGCTGGAAAAAGGGAAAGGGGGCATCATGGTGGAGAGTAGAGGATTCGGGACCCCGATGCAGAGAGTGCTCCGTGGAAAGGCTTTTGCTGCAGCAGGCAGAGAACGCCGGATCAGACACTCTGCTGGCTGCTTGTGCGTTGATGCAGAAATCACCTGTGTTGAGCAGGTCCAGGGTATCATTTCAAGAGGAAAATGCAATACCTAGTTCAAAAGAAAACTGTGTGAAACTGCAGCCTCTGCTTGCATGCAAGTTAGTGCTTTGGAAATCAAAGTCTAAACCTTTGAGTTTATTAGAGCAGTTGGCAGGAAAAAAAAAAAACTCAGCCTGAAGTCTTTGCTAAATCTTTGTAAAATCTCAGAAAACTTTATGTAATTAGAATTATGATGAAGATTTTTGCCACTGAAACAAAAGTAAGTCAGGTTTTACTGTTTTAGACCGGCTCTGTTTAAAGATCCATTACGATCATCTTTTGGCTTATAATAAAAACATTCCCACTGGTCTTTTAATTATGATTATGACGTTTTGTTGTTTATTTTTCTGTTTGCCGTTTGTTTTTTGGGGGGGGTTTTTGCATTTAACGATGCAAAAGTTACTGCTGTATGTGTACATATTTTTCATTTCCATCTGGTTCTTTTTTTTCTTTCTAATGGGTAACGTTAGAAATTAAGTGTGAAGGTAATGCTTTTATTTTTGAAACTACTGCTAACAAGCCTGACCCCAGAATCACATTTGCATAGATACATTTTCAATCCCAAAATAAATGATATGGTGTTTTTTTTTTTTTTTTTTTCAAATATCAGATCATGAAAGGCTTCAAATGTGTTGTTTTTATTTTAATTACTTTTCTTTACTGAAGTAAAGCAACTGAGTAGCCAAAAAACGCCACAAGCAGTTCAAGTATCGGGCTTGCCAGAAATGAAATTAATGCAATAAATGTTTTAAAATGATTACATTTACTGAGCACGGAGAAAAAACAGAGAAGTTTAGCAGGAATCCTGCTCGACATTTCCGAGTTGCCTCTTTATTCAGGTCTCCTCTCCCCTCCTGACCCCAGTGCTTTTTGTTCAGAAAGACAGCTACCTGCAGATGCTTTACAGTTTCAATTTGAAGAAACTTTTTCCTCATTAATAATGAAGTCATATTCCCCCGTCTTGCCCTTTTGGAGCTTTCCCTCTGCAGCGAAGTGAGTTCTGCTCTGCAGCTGCTCAACATCTCTTTGTTTGCAGTTGCTTTTTTTCCTTTTAACTTGGATGCTCAAGTTTCTTAATGGGAGAAAGAATTGCCAATTAAAAGCAGGATTTTTCCCTTTCTTTTAGTTAAAGGGTAATTGAGCGCTACTTTTATCTCCATAGACTTTGTTGTTTTTGCTTCCTTGTTTTATGTATGTTTTGTGACAGAACATGCTGTGTCGTTTGCCTTCACTGACATGTGAAAAAAAGAATTTAAAAAAAGATGGAGAACTGTAGTTTGCCTGAGCACCAGCAAACAGTCACACACACTTTTGCATATTACCCACCTGAGCTCCGTTTACAGCCAGCCGAGAAACTCCCTGTTGTTTCTCTGGCAAAGCCTTCCAGGCAGATCTAACTACATCGCTTCCTTCCTCCTTTTCTCCTCCTTCTTTCTTAAATCCTCCTGCTCTTTTTCTTCTTATTCCCCACACTCTGCACCGTTCTATCTTTCTGCCTTTTCTATATTTAATCAGCAGAGGAGTGTTGAATGAGTGATTACTTGATGTAAATATGCAGGAAAAGAGGGCGAGCGTGCGTTCATCACAGAGGAGCTGTCATTTATGTCTTCACATGCTCTCCCGCTGTTTCGGTGTGGAGCAGAATTTGTAAAAGAACGAGCAGAGAAGTTGAGAGGTTATGTTTGCAAAATATGTCTCGGAGTGTTTTTAGCGTGCAGACTGTCACAATAAATTCAGGCCCTTTTCCGTGAACATTTTTCCCACCTTTTCTTCTTACTCCTCACGGCGATCATTCAAAGTGAAACCTGTTGGGAAAAGGAGGAAGTGGCGCTTGGGAAAAAAAACTAGCAGAGAGCTGTGCATTCAAGCACCTGCAGATGGAGGTTGCTCCTGCAAAAAACTGTTGGGTCATTAAGCTACAAAAATGTCAAAATGTGTTATTCAATGAAACAGGAAACACACTTTTGATCTTTATTTGATCTTTATACTGGAGATGTCGCCGGTGGCACTTAAATAAAACACGCTCTTTTCGAAATGTGACACAAGCGGATTGGGTCATTCACGATTGAAATTTTACGCTCATAGTACAATCACTCCATTTAACCAAGCAAATAGAGTTCTCGATGGAAGGGCAAACTCGATCTAGAAATTTGCTGTCCCAGGATTTCTGAGGTCGCTGTTACTTCATTGTGAACCCAAGAGGGGTCAGACATTACTTCATTCTGACTCCAAAAAATCACAACATTTTCACTGCGTATTTATTTTCTAATGCAACTATAACTTCAGCTTAATTCCATTAAGATATGGAACAGGTGACACATTTTTTCAAAAACTCATTTTTAAAGGCACCGTTATTTGTTATTTTGAGGCTTTTAAAATACTTATTTGTCTTGCCTGTGCCAATAATTAACCACCAACTTATTTATACAGATGTAAGCATTTTCAGAAAAAAAATCTTTAAATATGTATAAAAATCTCAATGATCTCTATACATCAGTATTTAAAATACCAAACCTCTGACAAGCTTTAAAAGAATAAACGCTGCTCAAAGGTTCGTTGCAGTGATCGCAGACAGTCACAAGTGAAACCAGCTAAACTTAACATGAACTAGACTGCATTGCTGTCTGGATGCAGTGTGATTGATGTGATGGCCGCTTGCCATGAAGCAAAAACCGAGGGTAACTTTTTGATTATTTACAATTCTCTTTGATCAGCTGATTCTTATGTGGAGAAAAGTGACTTTTTATCTCAGCTTAGCATCAATATTTAGCAGATTACTAACGTAAAGTGTTGCTGATCGGCTCATAGCCGCTTTTCTCTGCTTCAGAATCAGTGAAATGTTGTTAATTGTAGTTCAAGAGTTTACAGTAGTCGAAAAAATGTCAACACTGGAGCTAAAACTCCGGTGTTAAAGGGTTAAACTATTGTGAAGGTTAAGACAAAACAGTTTTATCCATTTTGCTTGAAAGCTTCAAAATAAAGATTCTGTTTTTTTCACAAAATTTTTACCATCCATCCATCTTCCAAACCGGCTGAATCCCTTTCAGGGTCACAGGGTTGCTGGAGCCTATCCCTGCTACTGTTGCGTGAACCCCCTAGGTCAGCAGTCTTCTTAGCAGTTAACAATCAAATCAACTCTTATAAATATTTTGACCCATAAAGACCTATAGTTAGTTTATCTTAGCATACAAAAGAGAGGCAATTATCCACCTAGAAGTGGTAAAAAAAACACCCTTGGTTACTTCTTAATGAGGTGTTATGTTCTTTCTTTTGTAAAAATAGGCTTCTTGAAATATATTATGGTTGCCAGGCAACCAAAGAGTAACGATGGGATTTGATCTTGTAAATCTCAGCTTCTTTTGTGTCTTCTGCTATTTCTGTTTTCTTATAACTGCGATTGGAGACGTTCAAACACTGCAGGTCGCCAACTGCGGGAACTACAAATGCACCAATTCAAGGAGTCTTTCTTCTCTGATTTATTAAAAAAAAAAAAAGAAAAAGAAATTATTGAGCAGCATTAATACTAAATGTGGAAGAGACTTTCTTATCCATTTGTCTCTCCCTGGCTTTTTAGGATACAAAACACAGGTAATTGCAAGTGATAGCTCATTACAGCACCATCACCTCCAACCTCATGGGACAGGCTGTGCAGACTCTTCTGCCTGTTTGATAGGAGAGGCAGCGTTTCCTGGTGGATCGCTTTCACACTGTTTGCTCGTGCTGCTATTTGTGCCTATATTTGCATTTGCATATGCTGTGAGGTGTTTTTCATTGCACAGACCGTCTTTCTCGCTTCATACTCTGAAGCGCACACAAAAAAAAAAACCCTTCATGAATGAACTATTAGGATGGACTGGAAAGTCGTGCAGGGATAGAGGTGAAGCAGTCTTTCTAGTTCAGAATTTGACAGTTTATACCTTGTTTTTTCTATTTTTTTTCCCAATTTTTCTTATTCATTAGATAAGTGAGGAGCAAAAACTCTGTGATGGCTCACCAGCACCGGTGGTGATTTATGTTCACCTTTGGAAAGAGAAAAGTAGAATTTATGGCTTTCTCATCTGGCCTAATCGTTGCTATATTCTGTAAAGCCCTAGCCGGTTTACAGAAAAAGGCTGAAAATTGTCCTCTACACCTTCCCCAGTTATCCTCTTTTTTTTTCTTTTCTTCTCCCTCTTTCTATCACTTACTAACCAACTCTATCACATTTTGTCCTTGTCGTTTTTCTTTTTTCACTTCGTGGAAGCTTTCATACACATACGAGGTATGAGCACAACTAATCCCACACATGCAGGTACGCCATGAACGCGCACTCACACGTAAAGTGAGATCTGCTCAGCCCCTAAGCGACACCTTCGCACTACTTCTCTCACACTTTTCATTCTCTTTTCTTTTTCTTCCCCTTGCTGCTTCTTCCCTCTGCATCTCCGCCTCCAGACGCCTCCACTTATAGATTTCTTTTTTTTTCTTTTTATAGGCAAAAGGCTGAGGTCCGTATGGCAACATCAGGGCTGCTTGATTGCCATGTGAAGTGTGCTAGCGGACCTTCGTGTGATGGAGCTAGCCGCCGCCTGCGAATCAAGAAGCGGTCAGGCTCAGCGGGAAAGCCACGTCGTGTCGTAAAACAACACATTAAATATTTATGGACACTTTGTTTGACAAGTATCGTTTGGATTTGCTTTTTACGCCTGCGTCTCGTCGGTGCGACTTTTAAGTGTGCCGGGTGTGTGCGAGTGCATGTCACAGGCAAGCGTGAAGCTATAATCGGTTCCGACAGGGCGAGATCATTTGGGTGTGCAGACGATGTGCTTTTTCTGTCCGGTTACACCGTGACAGCAGAATCCAAAACTCTCCGTTCCTGTTAAAGAAAACGCGGGAAAACCTGTCCGCTCAGGTAGAGCTCCAAAAATATGGAGGAACCACTTTTTTTCTGTTTTATGTCTCAACTTGTAAAAGAAAAAATAATAATAACGTTCCACACTCATTTTCTCCGCTCAACAGTAAATTCATCCAGCAGAACGGGTAAGGAAGAATAATAAGCCGTAGAACCGGAATAGAAAGGGAAGAAAAAAGAGCTCCACGATTGTATTTGAACCTCTCATTCAAAACGGCGGCAAAGCCGTCCCACTGTAATGCCGGCATTCAGGCTGCTCGCCAGTGAAAGAAGCAGAAAACAGGAGGAGATAAAGAAGAGGTGGGCTGGTGTGAAATGGATCAAACAATGGATGTGAGAAAAGCATTGCTGTTCTCAAACCAACTGCAGGCAAATAAGAAAAGGCGCGGAGGAGGAGGTGCGGGGGTGTGTGATAATGTGCAGCTTTTAAAACGTCTCTGTTTTAAAGCGAGATTTTTTTTTATATTAAACAGCATGTTTCCAGAAGTTGAAGAAAGACTTTTTTTTTTAAAGCAAAGGTGCTAAATATGATTTTTTTTTCTTAAATCATTGACAAGATTGACTACAGATTAACAGCTGCAAGAGTAATGAAGGGGCCTTAAAGCTGGGATTATTTTTGAGCAAAGATTATTGCTTTATGCTAAAGATAACATCTGTTTGGATCTCTGTTCCGTCTTTCTATCCTTCCTTCACTGAAAGGTGGGTGGAGGCCACGTTGATGAAAGAATCAGACGATCAGAGGGTTGAACCCAGAGGCTCGCCTCCTTTTGTGATCTTTGTGTGTCTCCCTTTCATCCGTCTCTGTGGAGACGCAGTGATCTCGGCGGATGCTGCTGGGACGGCAGCATCACAGAGCAGGCAGCAGCAGCATATAGAGACAAGCTCGCAAGGATGCCTTTCTCCCTTTGTGTCGCGCCTTTGCAATGGGGGGGGGCTTTGCAAAGAGAAGGCTCCATATTTCCGGCATAAATAAGTTAGGATTCTTAAACGATGTTTATTTCTGGAGAAATCCAAATGCAACAAGTCCATTTTGGAGCATCTTTGCTCTTCAAAGAAAGCTTTTGCTGCAGTGTTGCATCATGGTAGCATTTTCTACGTCGCTAATTGCTGATAAATGAGGGCAAGCCTGTAATTTTTCGGTGCGGCCACACTGCTGTTGCTTCTCGCCACAAGCGCGGTGTTGTAACAAACCAAAAGAAGCAGAATCTGTGCCAATTCATAATTCATGTGGATGTTTTTTGTTTGTTTTTTTTTGCCTCAGTATTTCTTTTGATTTGGTCCACTCAGACTGAGGGCGGCCTGCCACTCAAGCCTAGCACAAACAGCTAAACCAAGCCGCAGTGTTGTCAGAAAAATCCTCCCCACACCCTTGATCTGACGTAAAACAGATTGCCCATCTCCGTTTGTCTGCAAAGATAAGAGGAGATGGAGAAAGGAGACGCAACAAGAAGAAAGCGATCGGGGAGTTTTGCTTTATAGACCTCTTTACCCTCACATACAGACACGGATCTCTGTGCAATATGTTTCACTTCAAAGGAAAGCTTTAATGTTGGGCCATATGTCAGGATGAAGAACTACACAGGGAGGGAAGGTGGAAAAATACTCACTCCGATGCGTCGACATTAGTGGAGATTAAACCTGAGGGGAGCCCAAGTGGGATTTAGCCATTTATCAATTTATAGACTAAGCTGAAAGTTTTTGTCAAACAGGAGTCGGGACAACGTGAAAACACACTGAGGGTTTCAGGACACACACACACAGACCAGAGCTGATGGGTGTTAGCTGGAGAACGGTGTCTCATGATGAATGTCTATTAAAAGATAAAAACACGTCTGAGCATGGAGAGGTCACAGTGAGAGAAGCAGGAAACATCTTCTTAAACATCACTTCAGCGATTAGAGAAAACAGGAACCTGCTTACATGGAAACTCTGAAGGTGA
Source organism: Oryzias celebensis (assembly GCA_014656515.1). Taxonomy (NCBI): domain Eukaryota; kingdom Metazoa; phylum Chordata; class Actinopteri; order Beloniformes; family Adrianichthyidae; genus Oryzias; species Oryzias celebensis. The sequence goes on from BNCR01000005.1 coordinate 14,229,278, forward strand.
AGTTGTGACAATCAGGGAAGCAGTAACAAACAAGTACTTGGGGGAAAAAAGTGTGTGCAAACGTTTTTCTCTTTGCCTGATGGGACTTTTGAAGGACATATTATATTCTCTTATCTTTTGATCTGCTGTAAAAACCTTCCCTGCCGTTTTTAGCTAAAACCAAATATATGTGGTTTTCTAGGACATCATTTCTGCAGAGCGGCAGAAGTTCATTAGAAATTCGCCTCTGAGTCGAGGGTGAGACAGTTTGCATGGAGTAAGCCCGCTCCTCCTTCCCGATATCCTTCTGTTTACACTCTCTCCCGCTCGCTTACAGCCCCTCACAACTCAACCCAACCTTTCCAGCCGTACAGTTTTGAGCCAGATGCCAGCTTAGACGAGGAACATAAAGACGTACACGGATCGATCTGTTAGCACGTGGGTGGGTCAAAATGGAGCGGAGCAGGGAGCTTGTGGTCGTGGGAGTTTTCTACGTAAACAATGCAATCTTTTTGAAACTGCATTTTGTCATCTGCTCCTGATTCATAATGATTTAAAAAAAAATGCTCAGAAAGGCAATTTTAAGCTTCATCTTTCTTGTATATGTCCTCCATCATCAGAAAAATGTTAGAACATGTTAAAAACACCAAAAACAGGATTTTTATTTGACTGGGTCTTTAACCCTTTAACTAACTGGTCGACCAAACAGTAGAGCACATTTAGAAAACATATGAAAAACATATTAAAACATTGATTTGTATTACCGTCCCCAAGGCAATGTGCAGCAGAAAATACTTTTTTTTCCCCTGAAATTGTCTTGCTTGTGTAGTTAAAGGGTTAATGCCCAAAGCGCTATACAGTTACAGTCCCATTCACACATAGTGATGTCGGCCCCGCAGCTGAACACTGCCTTGCACAAGGACACTTCAACATACGGAGATGAACCCAACCAGGAATCTCCTGATCAGAGGAGGATCAGGATAGCATGTAGTGGTAAAAGTCAGCAAAATATCTCAGAAGGTTCTATGGGTTTTAACTTAGAGCCTGACTCTCATATTTCTGGAGAAACTCATGAAACCAACAATTGTTCATTTTTCCTTAAAAAACGGATGCAGCAGCACTTGGTAGTCCTAGCTTTTTTTTTAAAGCAAAAAACACATTTTCTTTTAATTTTGTATCTCTGACTTGTCTGGAGCTGTGAAAACTCCAGGAAGTAGCAACTTAGCCTGAATTCTTTTAATATTTTAACAACGCATCAGATGCTTTTCCAAACCGTTTTTATTCATTTTCAGAAAAGAACTGATTGTTGTGACGTTTAAAACCAAATCTAGGTGGTATCATTTCATTTTACATTAACATTTTCATGCACCGTATGTATGAAAGAATTTTTTTTTACACACAAAACTCTGCTAAGCAAAAATATTCTGCAAATAAAACAAATTATAGACTTTTACAGGAAAATAAATGTGTGGTGTTAGTCACACATTTTAAATCTTAAAATTAAAGTATTAAATGACTTTTAGGCTCCTATCTTCCTAGTGGTTTTTTGTTTGCAGTAATTGAGTGCTTCTGTTTCTCCTCATAACAGCCATGGATGACCTTGCCTTGACCAGCACCTATTAAAAGCACAAAACTGCTTTGCCCTGACCAAACCACATTTCATCTCTCTCTCTCTCTCTCTCTCTGCAGCACAATTCAAAAATCTTCTCTGCAAATTTTCCTGGCAATTATAATCCGGTTACAGTCGGACTCGGAAATCTCCTCCGGATGCTTCTTCCTCTCGCTGCTCCTCTTGCATCAGCAGTCACCTTAAAGCAGCAATAAAGTTGATTGAGGACTATGAGCTGCCTTTTCGCCTCAAATGTGGTGAAATACTTCTGCGACTCAATAAGTCAATGAAAAGAACATTTCATACGTACTAAAAGAGCTTAAATGGGGTTAAAGGGAGGGAGAGGAGGGGGTAGGCTTTCATTGGTTTACAATATTACCATCTTAAGAGTTTTAAAAAAAAGCTTTTTATCATCTCCATCGTGCCATCCAAATATTTCAAATCTTTTCCCTAAAAGTGCATTTTCTCGTCCTTTATTCCTCACACCAGAACCCATTTTCTCCAAAGCATCTGCGGCTTAAAACCATATTTTGTTCGGCTAATGTTCCTACTGGCATGTATCCATCCCAGGACGAGCGTTGCGCACGCTGAGATCTTTTGGAAAGCAGCTGCAGGTCGAGTGCCAGTGGTTCATTTGACATGAGCGCTGGCATTTGGTTACAAGTAGAGCCAGACGCAATTTTCCTGCAGAGACATTTGCTTTTTTACACACTCTTAGGGATCGATACATTTATGAGTAAACAGAGACTTGGATAAATAATAACAAAAATACACATATATTTAAGATTCAAGCAAGGTTCAGCTACAATTAACTCAAGCTGGGCACTTTTTCTTCTCTGCAAGAGCGAGTTTCAACAAATAGAATGGAGAAATATTATGAGCAGCCTTCTTTGCCTTCCTGAGAGAGTTTCAGGGAGTGCTTTCTCACTGTGATAATGAAATGACCTGGCCTGCAACGCTCTGCTCTCCCTCTCAAAAACACATCTGCGAGACGAGGTGAAAATGAGAAAATCCTGCCTCCCTCTCTCGAGTTTCGTAAGGCGCACTTTCAATATTCTCCTTCTCAGAGAATGATGGGAGTGTGCGCACGGACGTTTGTGTCCTTGAGAGAGAGTGTGTGTTCCTCTGCCTGCGTGTGCATGAATTATTTTGTTTGTCTGTTTGAGGCCTGGAGGCTGGCACCGCTTTAAGGAACTTGTAATAAACTGGATTTGAGGCGCACTTGACACGACAAGGTTCTGCTCTGAAACTTGGCTGAACAGAAAGCTCAGAGTCTTGCATCGCTGTATTTGCAACTCCATTTTTGTGGTGGAGAATCCCAGACTGTGAAGGGAAGTTTTGTCCTATGTGAAGGTAAAATCTTTTTACACCCTGATCTTGCAGGCCTGGATTTTACTGTAGACCACGAGGATTCAGAAGAAGTGCTGCATTCAGACTGTCTTCACTCAGCTTCTGGTTAACAGACTCCGCAGCCACACTGAGGCAGAGCGTGGTCATTGACTTACATAATCAAGAGAAGTGTGGCACCAGCGGGTGCCCGCCTTGTGCGTTTGCGCGGCTGCAGTTCCTCTTGTCAATCAGGTGGTGCATGCCAGCGCTGCTCCGATGTAAAGCTGCTGAGGCAGACTTTCAGTGACAAGGAAGTTGAGCCCACTGCTGTTTTTAAGGATGTGAAAGGGAGCAAAATCCAAGCTCATTTACAAGGCTAAGGTGAAAAAAGCAAGTTACAAGCAAAGTATTAGACGCGCCTGCTGGAAAATGAGCCAGTAGCGCCAGCGCACACGTCAACTCTCGAGGCTGCATTTACATATCTATTGTGTGTGCTTATTTGTATCCCGTTGCAGGATTCCATGCATGCTCGGTTGGCCTCTGCAGGCTTATTTGCGACGCTGCATTGTTTGTGTGTGAGCCAGGCTTGTGTGTTCAAGCAGGCATGTCTAGTTATGTCAGCTAACCCCCCTGATGCCCATTTGCTGGAGCACGCATCTGCTCATAAAGTTATGCATGTCTATATGTGTGCCTTTTGTGTGGATTCCCTCCACCATGGCGGCAGACAGCTTCTTCTGCTCAATGCTGCCATCTGGCTACAGCATGCGCTCCCGCAGGCCTCCTGGGGGAGCTATCCGAGCAAGCCAGCGTCTGTTTTAACAACTGTTTTGGGAACGGTTGTCCACTGGGCTGGTGCTAACTCACCCTATTATGAGGAGGATGATAAAACTGACCTTGAAGCAGTTATGGGCCCCGGATAATGGAAACCACTGATGGAGGGCCCATGAAACAGCACTCAGCTTTCAGTAACAAAAGAAAATAATGGTTTAACCACTTCACCTTATACTAGCGGTGTCTAAAAGTTTGCGTTTTTAGGGGGGGCGGGGCTGAAATTAGACGCAGTCACAGTCTAATTGGTGGGAACCTTAGTTCTGGATGTTGGGAAGGTGGACTCCGACCTCCAAATGCAACCCTGACACCATGATTCACATAATATCTGTTTATAAAAGTGCAAGCCTGCTCCACCACTCTCGATAATCCCATTGCAGAGGGAAATTAAAAGTTACAGGGGGGTCAGTGGGATTATATACAGCACAGGTTGAAACCTGCACTTGCATATAAAACCAACAGAGGTGGAACACAATTAGGTCAGATTGAGGCCAGGCCATTTGTATGGGTCACAGTAGAAGTGCTCATATGTATGCAGGCTTATGGTCCCCCTGGGAGCATTGAGCTGACCTTGTCCCATACTCTGATATATGTCCTCATCTCCCCCCCTCTGCCCTCTTTTCCTCATTCCTCCACCCTTCTCTCCTCCCCCTCCTCTTTTTATTAATCATCACATTTCTCTCTTAAACACACACACACACACACCACCTCCATCAACCTGCTTTTGATGTGGTTCATTTTTCTTTTCAAATCCCTGCACAGTTTCATTCATCGCTTCTTTTTCCATCGCTTTTTTTTTTTTACTCATTTTTAACTCCCTTTCTTCCATTCCTGGTTCTTTTTATCCCCACTTGTCCTTTTTCCATATCAACAGCCAGTCTGATAAATAATGCATCACAGCACATTAAAAACATTAGTAGGGTTCTCTCGGCTGTCAAAGAGAAAGAGGGGAGATGAGGGAATGGGTAACTCCATTTTAAATGAGTGTTGTGGAGAATGATGGGATTTAATATTAGCAGCAGGAAAGTGTCGGGAAAAGGTGAAGGTCCGAGCGCCGGTTCTGTTAGTGTCCTTGTGTGCAGTCGTTTTTTTTCCCCCTCCTTTTATTCCTTTGATAAATCAACTGAAAGCTCACTAATTCATTAATGCGAGGACTCAAACCAACAAACTCAAAGGAGCATTTAATAACATTTTACAAAACACGGATCCTGCGTCACACGGAACCTCGACCTTTTGCTTTTTCCACTTTCGCTCCCGCCATCCCCCGCTCTTCCTCTGCTGTGATTCCTCCTGGCAGCGTGGCGATTGGCATTATTAAAAATTGATTGGCGGCGAGCGTTTAGCAGGGTGGTGAGGCGGAGAGGGAAATTTTGACAGGCAGGAGTGAAATGAAAGGAGGGCCTCAGCGGACACAGTGTGGAAAGGTCTCAGTGGGGGGACAGTGTGCAGATGAGTGTGGGGGTGTGTGTGTGTGAGGCTAAGAAGCTATAGGAAATTTGTATCAAGGCCAGGAAGTGTGGGAATTTGCACAACACGGTGTATTAAAGCTGTGTTTTTTTGTTTTTTTTGAATCAACATGTTTGAATTAGATCAGTCGACCCACAATAACCTCCTCTGCATCCTCTCTCCATCCATCCTCTCTCATTCTTCTCATCTCTCTGCTTATCCCCTTCTCCAACCTTCTCACTTCTTTCATCTCAGCTTAAAAAAATTTCCCCTGCCCATGTTGCCGACCCACCAGTCCCCCTGCAGCTGTAAATGCTACAGCTTTAGAGATTTTCTGAACACTCGGCCCATAATTTGGCTGAGTGATTCTTCAAGTTTCCTGTGGAGGATTAGCAAAAGTGTTCTAACAAGATGCTAACTTTTCTCTCTGCCTGTTCTTTCCCTCCCTTTTTCTCTTTTGTTCTGCTTCTTCAACTGCCCCAGATGAACAGACCGATCCAGGTGAAGCCAGCAGACAGTGAGAGTCGAGGAGGTAATGGAAAGCTCTTCTCTTCTCAACTTTTCCATCCCTGTCCTCCATTCCCTCGATTGCCTCTTTGTCCTAGCTTGATAATATAAAAAAAAGAGAGAGAAAACGCTGCCTGTGTTCATCAGCCTCAACATTATCTGTCCTGTTAGACGACGCCCCTCGCCTGGACGCAGGCTGACAGCGCAGCCTGGCCCAAACCGTCCAGTGCTCAGAACGCATTATGTAAACAGAGCTCTGCTCGCTCAGCTCAGCCTCCAGCTTCATCATATGCACTGATGCATGCACATCCATGTGCGTACGCAGCGACATGCGCGTCCTGTCGAGCTCGAAGGGAAAACAAGTCCCTTCATCTGTCAAACACCTTAGAAAAAAAAAAAAGAAAAACCCAAACAAGGCAAACCCAGTTTGACTCATTTCACCAGTTTGCATCAGCCAAATAAACCCACTGATTAAATGACAACAGAACTCCATGTCTGCTTTACTTTTTTTGTGCAATGTGCTTTATTGACAGCCAAGATTGCTTCAAGCAAATTTCCTGTGTCTAGACATGTGGTGACCCACTCCTGACACCAATTAATGGACTGCACCAGATAAGATTGAAGCGGTTTGACAATTTTTGGGCAGACTCTTTCAAACTTCCCAGTCGTTAATATAATTGGCACCAGTGCGATTCCCCAGTTACAAGACAGAGAAAAGAGGAAGAGAAAAAAAAGAGAGTGGAGCATGCGAGTAAATTGATAAGCAGCAGAAGCACAAGGGGAGAGAAAGAGAGGTGTTAGGCTGTAAAGAAAATAACCTTTAAAGAAAGAAAGAGAGGCTGTGCTCAGTCCTCTTTCATTTAGGCTGCTGGTTTTCGAAGGGTGATTGATGGAGCAGAAGGAAACAGTAGCGAGCTGTAAGCGGGGAAGAAAAGCGCGAGCAAAGCAAGACGTGCACAGACGTCTGTATTGGAGGTCTATCTTTCTCTGTATGTATGTCCTCAGCTCTCTTCTCTGCCTCTTGTCACTTGCCCACATTTCTATTTTTCAAAGCTGCACACTGCTATGCCAGACATAAGACCCACTAATGGCAGCGGCGTCTGAAGATCTGTTTTACTGGAGCTAAAAAAGCAGTGGTGAGGCCTGCGATGAAAAGCCCTGCGGAGGGCATGGTGTTAACACAAGGAGCAAACTTTACGCCAAGAATCTAAAGACTTGTTCTGCAGGAACACGGGAGTATTTGCTGACCCATGTGGCTCCAAACCTACAGCAAACCTGAGTCAAATATTTTACTTGCTAGTCAAAGTGATTTAGAAAATGCAGCAGAATGACTTGTTAAAAAGAGATTAAAAACACTTAAAAACTAAAGATTTTAAACCAGGGGTATCAAATACATTGATAAAAGAAATGTGGGTAGAACAGAAAACCATATATTTCAAAAATTGTTGTTGGCTAATCATCATTCTCGCTGCGAAGTACATCGCTTGATTGACATGCTGGACGGCCAATCGAACATCCTTTGATGTATAAGTCACCACACATGCACGCTACCACTGAACTGAGCGCCACCAATTTCGTATTTCTTCCTTCTAAACTTCTGAAAAGTGTCAGTGTGCCCCATTTTTTCCCAGTTGGCTCAAAATGAGTCACTCAAAGAAAACCTCGAACAGAACGCACATGGAACATTTCCATTGTCAGCAAACCGGGCGCTGCGGCATCGACATGACACACGGGTCCATCTTTAGCCAAAAATTCAACCAGCATGACCATGGTTTTTTTTCTACATCAATATGATAAATGTATTTCATTTTGAAATGATTTTAAAATGGTATAGGTCAATTTGATTTGATTATCAACTTGCCTCAGACAGATCGGTCTGGTTTGATCACAGGAATAAAAATCCATGAATCGATTGAGTCGATTAACCGTTCAACCCCTAATATATGTACACTTTATTCATCTGGATATTTCGGTAGATTTTTGGAGCTGGTCATTTCAAAAGTAACTTTCATGCCAAAAAGTGAGTGGGCACTCTTGTTTTTAACCACAGTAGATGTAAATAATCCTCTTAAATAAATCATGATTCCTGAAATTCAGGGGTCATGCAGTTAAAAAAAAATGATGGCAAGAAATTTGGTTTCAAATATGCAGGTCTATGTTTTGCTTTAAATGACTGTATTTGATTTAGTTGAGCATGAAACAAGTACAGACCACACAAAATTAAATGCAGTTCCCACTTTAAATATGAAAGTTATTAACTTTTTTTGAAACAAAGCAAAAAGAATTGGTTGCAGAAAAACCTAAATTACTGAGCTTTTAGGAAGCAAAAGTGGATGCAAGTGAATAAAACCTTCCCACTAGTTTATGAGATTAGTAGAATTTAACTAACACGGTGTCAAACACCCTACTAAATAAATAGGTCATAAATGTTATTTTTCAATTTATGGTCTTTGAATTTTTTTATGAGACATTCTGCTCAAGACTGTCGTTGAATATTAGTTGATGTTGTTGGTTTTACTCCCTTAAAAGAAGTGTTTGTCAATGTTTCTTAGAGAACTGGAGGCTTTGGCCATCTATGATGCTCATTCTACACGTGAATGAGTCCAAGACAATGTGCAGGGAGGAAGGAGAAAAAAAATGTGTCCTCCAACACTGAAAAGCACTACATTCTTGTAAACACTCGCTGTACACCCCCACCCCAAAGTGCAAGGCCAGAGCACAGATTAGTCTTGTTGACTCGGCAAGGACACCCTGTTAAGCACAGGCAGTGGGGAGCAGGTCCTCGGCACGCTCGCATGCACGCTCCCACATACTGCTCTCCCATTTGCACACATATTAATTTGCGGAGCACATTCGCAGGCAATTGCTCTGGGGCTCATTAATTTCCAAACATATACATCCATTTCCACCAAGCTCAGATTTGATGTAATGTAAGAACAAAAGACAGCCATGCATGTCGACACATCTGCTGCAGTGAGGGACTAACACACTTTCCTTGTCTGCTTCACAATTCCCCTCAAACTCAGTGACTCCACTACTCTGTGATGTGCCTACAATAATAAACTGCTGCTGGACCCTTGGCCGTCTTTGCTTTATAAACTCCAAACATGTCTAGCTTTTAATTCAAGACAGATCAGCCAAAATAGAAGTTAAAGTTCATAAAATCCCAACAGAAAAAATGTTTTGATGCATCTTGGCGTTGACAAATTTTAGTTTTATTGGTTGACACAACATTGGTTCAGGGCTGTGCTTTTAGAATCAGTATATTAACAATGGTTTGACTCAGACTTGCTGGCTCAAAACACCCACAGCATCAATGTAGCTGTGAGAAAGAGCTAGGTCCTAAATGGATTCTCTGCTAAAGGTTCCAGACATGTTGGCTACTTTCTTGTGAAGGCTATCCACAGTTTGTCAATCCCAGTGAGATAAAAACCTCTAGTTCCTCAGCCCCCACATTGCTGCAGGAAGCTGCAAAAGCTGAATTCAGGGGTCAGAAACTAATATGACAGTACAAGGCGTTTCCCAGCCTCCACAGATTTCAACTATAATTTTCCCTCTTGGAAAAGTCTATTTCCAACTGCTCTGCTCCTTTTGTTGTCTGATTATTTGACTCAGCCCATATGATGTTTGGCATCAAGAGGATGTGGGGACCGCATACTTTTATTGAGGCACATGAATGAACAGTTTTTGACTTAAATGACTTGCATTTTAATTTAAAAATAATTTAGAAAAGATGTATTAGCAGGAACATGCTCACTCGATTGGTGAATAGGCTATAGACCCCAATGCGTTACATTTGAACGATTTTTAAAGTGGAAAAAAAAATGTTGTTACCTTTATTGAAATATAAGTTTTCATCATCAGAACACAGTGGATTCTAAGATAGTTTTCGTAGAATGTTCATATTTATTGGTGTCCAACATGGTCCTAGCATGGTGTCCGAATTACATAAGTAATTATAGTCCGGGCACTATATAGTCTTTAAGGGGTTAGAGAGTGGTGAGGGAATTGGGGCATAGTAATACATTTCTAAATCCTTCAGTTTAGTGGTAGTAGTCACCTAATACTTGAAACTATCTGGTGCTATCGTTTTCAGACCGTTTTAACAGCTACTGCTAACGGAAGATGTTAGCACTAGCGCGTTTGGTTTGGAGAGGTAGTATTAGATTAAAACTATGTAAGTAGTTGTCAATTTTGCTTCAGGTTTTTTGCTTCAGCATGTGATTCCTGTACAAGTCCTGCTTCCTTCACAACCTCAGAGTAACATGTCTGCTGGATCCATGACTGACTCTTAAATTATTCCTTCTGATGCACACTCAGTGCCGGCGCCTGTGTTGTTTCGCGCTCTTGGAGAATTGGTAAAGCAAACGTAGACTTCATGCAGTCATGGTTTGACCTGAGGGCAGACTGGATCTGTCCTGTATCCGGCCTGACACCTTTGACATGCTACTTTTTTCTCCAGAGTTTCTCAGTTTTTCTTCACTCTCTAAAAAAAAAAAAAGACTCAGATTAGTGTGACAAGCTACATTAAAAAAAATCCCATTCCTCCATCACCCAGCTTGACATGAACATCTACTAAGTTCACATGTTCCATGGAAAACATCTCTTACCTTTAAACTCACCTCCTCCTATGGACCCTAAAGGCTTTATACAGACACGTTCAGCTGCTAAGAATAACGTGCGTGACACTACACTTATATTTCAGATAAATAATCACTGCAGGGGATGTGATGTTTGTGAAATCAGCAGGAAGACTTTGTACTTAGTCAGACCCCAGCTCCTTCCACAAAGGAAGGGGAGCTGTTTAATGGCTTGCAACATTAAAGAACTGTCAGAAATGCAAAGCAAGATGCTTTCTGTTATGACATTAAACATGCATACAGTCCAGATAGTGCAGAGAAAGACACTGCACACAAAGTCTGAAAATAGTTGAATAATAGCAGCATTTACTGACTGTAAAGAAGTGTGGAGTCTCATTGTAGTTATATGTAAAGCTGCCATGCAATGGCAAGAATAATAATTCCATTAAACCCAAGAAAACTTTAAGACTGTTTATTGTTTGTCCTTTTTTAAGCATAATTTACTTTTTGCTTATCAAGTTGAACAGAATTTGGTTATGATGACTGCAAGTGCGTCATTGTGACCCACTGTTTTTCCTTTCAGAAGACAGAAAGCTTTTTGTCGGCATGCTCAACAAGCAACAGTCAGAAGATGATGTGCGGCGTCTGTTTGAGTCCTTTGGCAGCATCGAGGAATGCACCATCCTCAGAGGTCCTGATGGAAACAGCAAAGGTAAAGTTAGACGCTTTTCTAGACTTTGAGCCCGCAGATTCTTTCAGAGAAACCGTTTCAGAGGAAGGAGCAACGTTCTCCTCAGACTCTCCCTGCTCGGGCCATCAAAGTGGACCTTTTCACAACCGCCACAGAAAGTTACATAAGAATAGAGATTTGGTGAATTTTGTCAGAAAGGACCATTGGAAGTTTTGCCTAGAGGAATAGGAGGGGAAAAGAACTCTCAGTGGACGAACCCCATTAACCTCATGAGCCAATTCACACAGCTTTGATGAAGACAGACGGAGAAAGAAGAAAACGTAAACCTCCCCATTACCCATCAGGCTTTGTGTCACGCTGGAATAAAATTCCCTTTCAAAACGTTGTCAGGCCACTACACAAGTTCACTGCATGAAGTTCATCATTGGGCTTAGCAGCCAATCAATGAGGCCAGATGATAACTAAGCCTGATGATTACAGTGCGCTTGATCATTCGGAGTCCTCTGTGAAGCTCCATTAACGAGACTTCATCAGCCAGCTTACTCAGCTAAGTGGGCTCAACAATTACTGGGAACTTCATCATTCAAATTCATCAGCTGCACTTGTCAATAGTAAGTGACACCCGAATGCCGTGGTGTTTTCAGGCCCATCAGAGGATGTTAGAGTTGCTCACCAAGCCTCCACATTAGCAAAACAAAAGCTCAAAAACATCTGTTCAAACTATCTTTTTTTTTTCCAGGACCTCCCCCCCTCACTCATTTTGTCTGATTCCTCCTCTTCAGGCTGTGCGTTTGTAAAATACTCGTCTCACGCTGAAGCTCAGGCAGCCATCAGTGCACTACACGGCAGCCAGACAATGCCTGTGAGTATGTCGCAGCAGTGAGGTGTGTGTGAGAGATGTGAGTCACCCCAGAGATTAGCCAAGTAGCATTTAATTACCTTCTATAAGTTAAGTTATATTTTATTAATCCCGGCAAGGAAATTTGTCCTTTAGATATGACCTATTCTGAATTTTTTCAGGGCAGTGAGCACCAACTGTAGCTCTGAGGCCACTGCCTTGGCAGGAAAAACAGAAAAGGATGCGAGAATGTGTGTGAGCGCACATACAAGCTTATGTCACGAGTCCGCCGAACCGCACTGACATGTACTGCCTGTCGTGTGTGTGTGTGGGTGGGTGTACAGGGTGCGTCATCTAGTCTGGTGGTGAAGTTCGCTGACACGGATAAGGAGCGCACCATCCGCCGCATGCAGCAGATGGCTGGTCAGATGGGCATCTTCAACCCTATGGCCCTGCAGTTTGGAGCCTACGGAGCCTACGCTCAGGCAAGACCCACAAAACATTTTTTATGTCCACAGTTGTTCATGCAATGAGCCATGCAGATTAAATAGTAGGCTAAAACACATTCTACAAATAAATGTGTGGAAACTGCAGAAGTGCAAATTGAACTTAAATCAAATCTTCAAACATATATCAAGAAACACTGTTTACAAATTAGACACTTTAAAAAACCTGCTTCTAGGTGGTTTCATATCCCAATGCTACACTTAAGTTACATTTTATAGACCCACCTTTCTTCCTATATGTATCTTTCTTGACTCAGAAACTCCTTCTTTTATTACTCCACCCTCCCCTGAAAGCCTCTTATCCTTCTCCGCCTGCAGGTGCAGCAGCAGGCAGCGCTGATGGCGTCCGTAGGTCAGGGAGGCTACCTCAGTCCCATGGCAGCCTTCGCTGCTGCCCAGATGCAGCACATGGCCACCATCAACGGCCTCCCAGGAGCACCGCTGACCCCAACGTCAGGTAACAGTGAGAGCATGATCCCCTGCAGGGATGGCATTTTAAAACATAGTGCAGTAGTTTAGCCAGCCCCACTGTGGGGGGCAGGTGGATTATCAGGGGGTACTTCTGGGTGTGCTGAGAGTTTGGGGTGCCCTGCTAGCCCCTACAATGGTTAGAAAATCAGTAAATCTATCTATAGCTCTATCTTATCATCTGATTTGTCCTTTGAGTTTAATATTGCTTTTCCTGGTACTATTCTCTGCATTTACCGGGCTAGGGACAGGCACACGCAGGATGTTAGTTTGTGCCCTGCCGGAGTTGCTTTCATGGTTTTATGTCTGCCATCCATCCTTTTATCTTTTACTTTTTTGGGGGTTTTTCTTTGTTTAGTAAAGTTTAGAAGTGGGAGGCCAGTTAAGGCATTTGGAGGGCATTGCCCCCCCCTTGCCCATGTCTATATCCTGCCTTGGACGTAATGAGATTTTTTTTTGTTTGTTTTGACAAAATAAAACACTATAACTTTGTCATTTAAAGGCTACGGTAAAATGAGAAAGAAGTGACTGCAAGAAAGGCTAAATGTTAAATATTCTGAATACCTTGAAATTCAATGTTTGCAAGATTTGAATGGCTGGGAATTTTGGACAAGGTCGCTGAAATTGCTGTGACATTTTCTTCAACTAAGCCCGGTCTGACTGTATTGAATGAAGAAATGAAAAAAAAGCTTTTCTTGTCTAAAGTGAATCAATGACGAAATTGGCTTTTTAGCAAGTTTTCCTTTTAGCCTTGTTTTCTTTGACTTAAAAAGCACAGTTTTAGTTGTTAGGCATTAGCACATAACATCCTCAAACAAAAGTGAGTACATCTGTTGACATAAACATGAAGAATCAAAACACTTTAATGCAGAACATGAAACTTTCCCTTCTTTTAACTCAGATCAATCAATCTCTGTCAGTTTTTTTTGATTACCTGATTTTAACTCAGCATCAGACAAAGAAAAGGACTGTTTTTACTATCTCCCTTCCATTTCCTCTCAGTCCCCAGTGTTACTAGACTGGGCAGTTTTGATTCTGACTTTGCAGGAAAAGATTGCTTTGGGCAGGTGTATATATTCTGAGTGGATTTAGGGTCAGCTTGGCGTTTTTTATTTCTTCACTAAGATACGTTTCATCCAGAGACGTGTGGTTAGGGGAGGCAGTGGCAGACCTGTTGTTGTCCTCACCTTTCATGAGCAACTTAAAAAAAATGTGTCCACTAATCTCTTCTGGAAGTGCAATTTTTATGAGTGCAGCCTCATGGAAGATAGCAATAGATTCTTGCTTTTATTTAAGTTTTTTGGAAGATTTTTACTGTCGATGTTGCACAAAATCAGGAAAAAGCCAAATAGTTTTTGAAGCAATTTCAGGTGGTTTTTTTCCGTTTGTTTTTAATGTTTTCTTATTAGGCTACTTAAAAAATATATTATCTAGAACAAGCTTATTACAATTAAACCACTCTTTTAATATATTTGGCAGATGTAATATCATAAAAAAGGTCTCAAAGTTGGACTTTCAATTGAAATTGGAAGTAATAAATCATGCTCAATGATCAATTACTGCTAATTAATCACTGATTCACTTTTGGTGAATTTTGGATTTGGCGGTTTTTAGATGACTTTTGGGCTGGAAAACGGTGACTGTATCTGGCAACACATTCATTCCCAGCAGTAAATAAAATGGAGAAGAAGGTAATCTTATGAATGAGATGCATCTATAGAACAAAACAGCACAAACAACAACAAAAAAGTTCAGTTCTCTCAAGTGAAAACTTGATAATATTACACTCTATTAAAACTGACTTATTTTGACACCATAAAAGTTGTAATGTAACCGTTTTTGGACATATCAAAGAACTCAAACTAACATAATTATGCGAGTTGTGATCTGTTTACAGTGAACATATTTTTCCCTCCAACATAATGTCTTAGCCTGAGATCTAATGGGTGTGTTGTAACCCTAAGGGCCTTACTGGGACACGAAACCAGCCCTGACATTTAGTCTCTTCACCGGCCCACTGGACCGGCCCCTCTGACATTTAAGAGGTGGCCACTCTCGAAAAAAACGTTTCCCTTTTTCTTTCTTTTTTATGGGTGTGTTGCAAAAAAATAAAAATAGTGTGGGGTTCTTACTGTCTCTCCCTGTCTTTGTATATCTGCCTCGTGGTTGCAGGTGGGAGCACTCCCCCGGGCATCAGCGCCCCCACTGTGACCAGCATCCCCTCTCCCATCAGTGTAAATGGTTTTACCGGCATGCCACCCCCGCAGGCGAACGGGCAGCCGCCTGCAGAAGCCGTCTTCACCAACGGGATCCACCATTACCCAGGTAGGGTTGAGGGAGCGTGCACGCACACAGCCAGAGGACAGAAGATAAAAGTGTTTCGTTTAATTAGAGGCTTCGTAGCAGAACTATTACTATAACGGGAAAGTTTGCATGTGTTGGCTTACATCTGTGAAAAGAATTGAGGCATGTTGAGGACCTGCAGGCAGCGAACATGTCATGGAGATGAGTGTGTGGCAAAGGCACTTACGAGGCTCCTGGAGTCTGAGTGTGCCTCTGTGCCATGAGCCATGGATAGTGCCTCATTGGTTCTGTTTGTGAAGAGCCAGAAAAACAATTTGTCTGCTTTTTTTATGTTCCCGTCTCCTCAGTGTTGCAGGAGGTGGTTTTCAGAGAGGACTCAGAGAAAAACGGCCTGGGCGTGGCTCCGCGGAGCTGTTTCGGAGTTCAGGGTGGCTGCTTCCTCTCCTCTCTATCTGAAGGTATCATTCTCTAACCCCCTTCATTCACCTTCACCCAGTTTCTCTGAGGGTGAGTCCGGCAGGCTTTAGATCCCTGACATATTTTCAAATGATCATGTCAAAACATTGTTTTATATGCAAAGAAAGATTTCTTTTTTTGTTTCTGATTTTTGGTTGTTTTTATGGGGGAAAAAAAATCTCATATGGGTGATAAATTTGTGAAGAAAAACGGTTGACACCTACGTAAAGTTGAGGCTCGATAGCTATTTTTTAACAAAACAAAAAAAAATCTGAAAACATTTATTTAGCTCAAAAAAGGAGGATCGTCTTTGTGAAAAAAAAAGTATAGAGTAACTACTGTATGATAACTTCTTCAAGAATATTTCCCAGAATTCACTTCAGATTCACCTCTGAGTTGTGGGCAGGACCGTAGGCACAAAGCAACCCCGCCCCCCTTTCTCTCCCTGAGGCTGAGAGCTCGAAACAAGGAACTTGTGGCCCACCCAGCACATTTTCTGCAAAAAAATACTATCTTTTTCAAACTGTGTCTTTTTCTTTTGCTCCTAATTCACAGCAATTTGAATTAAAAAAAATACTCAAAAATGTCATTTTAAGCTTAATTTTCTTTATAAATCTCCTTCCAAAAAATGCTTTAAGAGCCTTTTTTAAATCACATCATCAAAGAGAATTTTAAAGGTGCAACCATAAGTGTTTTAGTTACCTGTGCCAATGTTTTCTGAGTGCCATCTTTTATTCACACATAAGACAGGTAGTTTTAAACAGCAGAAATGCAGGTTATGATGCTCGTGCAGCAACAGGTGTGTTCCGTATTGTGCATATTGTCCTGCTGCACATTTGAGGGATGAATGTATAGTTTTTTGTGACAACCTCAAGGATATGTTTATGTATTTGTTGAATTATTTTGTGCAAAGTTGGGCTTTTCCTCTTTTTTAGCATAAAACGAGCCACTTTTGATGAAAAGAAAATACTCTCTGAAAGCAAAAGGGAGTCGCCTCCTTACTGTTCAGATTTCTAACCTTTTTTGCTTTTCTTCTTTTATTCTTCTCTCCATCGCTCTCCTCCCTATCACACTTGTTATATTTTACTCTCGCCTCCCTCCGTGCCCTCTCCTCCATCTACATTCCCTCTGCCTCACCCCCACACACACCTCCATCCATCTGTGATCCCCCTTCACCACCTCCTCCACTCTCTGTGTCTCTGATGAAGCAGCTCAAAGTCCCACTGCAGCTGATCCTCTCCAGCAGGCTTACACAGGAGTCCAGCAGTATGCAGGTCTGTCTGTCCATGTCACTGCAGAACTGATGTGTGCCTGCTTATATGCACGGGTGTGAGTTCAAGGAACTGATGAGGGGGAAAGGGGGTGGGGGGAGGGGGGGTTGAGGATAAAGATAACACTCCAGTGCTCGGTTTAGAATTTTGATCGCCGGGCCGCATTCGTTTAGTCTCTTTGCTGTGTTTTGGTGTGTTTGTGCAACATGTAGACTCTATTGTCTGCTATCTGATCGATTGTCTGCTGTGCTCCTGCATATATCACACTGTTTATATGTATCCCTGCGTGCGCTGTGGTCATGACTGTTATCTGATCTGCGGCGTGTGTGCGTGCGTGTGTGTGTGTGTGTCTCAGCAGCCTACCCTGCTGCATACGGTCAGATCAGCCAAGCCTTCCCCCACCCTCCACCCATCATTCCACAGCAGCAACGAGAAGGTAACGCACACTGGTCACACCGCTGCAGACATTCACTTCTGCTTCGTTCAACTGTTCTGCAGTCGTTGCTGTCATCCCAGAGTAAACAACAGTCAGTTCATGTTCTTTAGGCGCACTTTAGATTGACACGAGTAAACACATTATTGGTAAATCGGCGCAGAGGACTGCGATTTACCCTGAAGAGATTAGCAATGACATTTCCACTTGTGAATAGATTTTGAAGCAGAATAATAAATAAATTTCAAATATATATATATATATATATATATATATATATATATATATATATATATTTATATTTATATTTATATATTTATAGCGTGGTTGCAAACCTCCATGTGAACTTAATGACCCCCCAGGAGCGGGACACCTTTGTCCTGGACATTACTGCCCTCTTGTGGAAGGTTTACAAAACAGCATCCCCCCCTTCAACTTAACCAGCACCGATCTCCAGTTAACGATTTTAAGTTCTCATTCAAAAGATGGTAAAGAGGTCTTGCGCAAAATACTGGCATCCCTAATGGACACTGATAATGCACTTCTCTTATAATATCTAAACCAGGATTAATTTGTGTTTCCTGACCTTGAAACCTGACATGTTCCCGAGTTAAATGCACTATACCAACAACTTTTGCTTAAAAAACAAAAAAGTCGAGTTTATGTTTTCACAAAACTAATCCCGATACCTGTGAAGACTGAAAACAAAACAGAAATAATATAAATACAGACAGATGCCGTTGAAATTTGTAAATGACTGACATGAGCGCCTGAAGTTGTAACCAGCAAACAAAAAGAGCAATTACACTTAATGGGCAGCGAAAAGTGAAACAGATGAAGCGATAAGAGATCCACAGGCTGAACAGCTGCAATCAATACACTTGTATATATTTTATCAGCATGAGCTAAAACCATACCTTTCCATCCTCCTTTATCTTTTACTCTGCTTTTCACATGTTCTTTAGCTAGATCTTTCTCTGTGTAGGTCCTCCTCCACCTCCATCTCCCCTCTTGTGTGTTTTTCTCTTACCTTTGCTCCTCATCTGTCTCCTCTTTCCTGTTTTTCTCTCTCTGTGTTTGTGTCCATGCAGGACCGGAGGGCTGCAACCTGTTCATCTACCACCTCCCTCAGGAGTTTGGGGATGGAGAGCTGATGCAGATGTTCCTGCCTTTCGGTAATGTCATCTCCTCCAAAGTGTTTGTGGATCGGGCGACAAACCAAAGTAAATGCTTTGGTGGGTAAAAATCAACAAAACCAAAAGATTATTGGTTATTTATTCTGATTCTTCTTCTTTTTTTGTACTAATCACCCTTTGTGCCACAGTCTACACTCCCTCTCCCCAACCTTTCAGCATTTTCTTTTCTTTTTTAATTTTTCTTAAATCCTAAACCTGCATCATTTCTACTTGGATCTGCATAATTTAACAGATACAAAAAGGAAAAGGATGCAGAACATCTTGACTTCCTTTTTGGTCCTAGCAGCTGTTTATACTAGAAAAAAAGATATTTATGACTATTTCAGATCAACAGTAAAACGTCATTCAAAAAAAAAAAAGTTTGCCAACCAGGGGCAGAGCTACAGGGGGGCAAGGGGGACAGCAAAAAGCTTTGCCCACCACTTGTTACCCAAATTTTGAGTCAATGTTAGCATCATTATTGACAATAAATTAAGAATCATGAAAACAAGCTTGTCTAAGCATTGCAAAAATAACAAAAGTAAAATTCTTGATCACATTTATTAATACAAATATTTAAACTACTTAAAATACATTTCTTTGATTCTTTATTTAATTTCCACTCTGCTGTTCTCATTTGTCACCCTTCCGAAGTTTTCTGGCCCCCTCCTGCCCCCCCATAAAGTTCTAACTCCGCCGTTGTTGCCAACTATCTACTATGATGGAGTTCTGGCTTTTCAATGGACTTTACAGAACGCTCAAAAGCGAGTCCATCAAGTCAAACTCCTTTTAAACTTTTTAGTTTTTGCTTATTAATGATAGCATGAATTTGAGAGATTTCTTTGTTTCTATCTTTTTGTACTTAAATGGAAAAGCTCAAGACAAAAATAATCCCTACCTGGTGGTTGATGTTTGGAAAGTACTCATCCTCATTTTGATCCGTCTGTCAATGCATTGTGGTTGTCCACACAGTTTCACTTCTCGTTTTCATATAGCATGAATGTGTAGAGGACAGCCTCATCTCATGAGATTCATGCTCACTCTTCATTCCCCCCAGAAAACAAAACCGGGATGCCTCTCCGTCTAATGACGCCGCTCCTCTCCTCTTGTTTGTTTTTGGCCTTTTCCCCCAGGATTTGTGAGCTTCGACAACCCAGGTAGCGCCCAAGCTGCCATCCAATCCATGAACGGCTTCCAGATCGGTATGAAAAGACTCAAGGTTCAGCTCAAAAGGCCAAAGGATGCCAACCGCCCCTACTAGCCCCCTGCCCCCGCCAGCCGCCACCATCCCGGTGGCCGGGGCAGCCATCACGCACAGGGAAAGACAGGTCAGGCATCATCTGGAAACAAATCCAACCTATCAGATGAAGCAAGCAGCACTTACATCCTCTCCAAAAACGCCTGCACTCACAATCTAAGTATAGATTTCTTATTAATGCATAAGT
Source organism: Oryzias celebensis (assembly GCA_014656515.1). Lineage (NCBI taxonomy): Eukaryota > Metazoa > Chordata > Actinopteri > Beloniformes > Adrianichthyidae > Oryzias > Oryzias celebensis. The sequence goes on from BNCR01000005.1 coordinate 14,249,143, forward strand.
TATTTCATGCCATTTTACTCGGGTGTATGAAGGAAAACCAGTTTGGAAAGAAACCAACTCTTTAAAAATGCAAGAGCACTCCCTCATCCTCTGAATTAAAGAATCTCGATAAGTAAAAATGAAAAAACTGCCCACTTATCAGACACGAAAAGTACTTTGATGTGAAGATAAGTGCCTCCTAATACTTTTCTGATACTCCAATTGGATAGATCATTTCTTTTTAATGGCTGGCTGACATAAACAAAGCTGTAGAAGCATTTACTTACACACAACCTCCCCTATTTACAGAGCATCTTTACAGTGAGTGACGCTGCATGTTGCCCTGTAGGTAAAAGATAATTGGTGAGTGGTTGAGAGTGCGGCGCGGGGTAGGAAGTGCTTTCAAGGGGGAGGCATTTATTACCCCTCAGGCGGGTAATTGTGCCATTCCTCTTTGTCTCCTCCCTTCATCTGTGTGATGGAGAGTTTTGGCTGTGCCATTCATTCACCACTGATGACTTCATTCAAGGGCAACTTATCACCCACTCACAAAACTAACCGAGCCATACCAGACCGTGTCCCGAGGCAAATCACTGCAGGCGCAATGCCGCCGCCACCGCATGCGTCCAAAAAGCAGCAAAATGGGGCAGTTTTCTTTCACTTTTGAAAAGAATAAAACTCTTATTTTTCACACAAGTTTTTAAACTTTTGGGACATTGCAGGGATCCAATTCTTTACAAACTGAAGATAATATATTATAAGTCTAGAGACGAAGATTGGAAATGCTTTGATTAGAAACCAAAATCCTATCAAAAAATAGATTGAACAGGGAAAAGATGAAATTACACTGAAAATTGCAAGAGTAAGAAAGCCAGGTTTGTTCATTTTGGTGTTTTTAACAAATTCTTGTGGTATTTCTCTGATGACATATTTAGAAAATTAGACCTAAAATTGCATTTCTGAGTATTTCTTTATTCAATCACTGTAAGTCAGGAGGAGACTAAAAAAATATGTTGGAAAAAGAGCATATTTTTTTGGCTAAAAGTGACATTATCACAATTAAAGGACCACTGGAAACAATTGTACAGGAGATAAAATATTGTTTGAGTGGGACTTATAAAATATTTTGTAAAATGCTCACAGAACCTTTTTTTAAAATAGGAACATTTAAAAAAAAAAACAGAAGCATCTGTTGGTCTTAATTGTTTGGTTTTTTTTAATCTTTTCAGGTTTCGTTGAATTAAATGTTGAAGATTTGCTACCCACCACAGAGTGCAAACTCAACATCTGGACCACAGAGGCTGCTTCAGAAAAAGAGTACAGAGGGAGCAGTGACCGGGTCAAGGGCGCCTCCTTTTTAGGATGTACCAACATATGGAACTCAGAGAGCAGCTGGATGAGCCTCGTCAACCCCGGAACTTCTTCTTCTACTGCAAACATGTACACACCCCCTTCCCCGACAAAACCCCATCCGCTTGAAAGACAGCTTCCTTTTTCTGGACCACAAAAACTTTTACTTGAACACTGGCAAAAGGAGTGCGGGGAAAGTAAAAGATTCTACTTTAAACCTGATTACAGTGACCAACGATATCAAACTCTGTAAGGGAATGTGGATGTCAAAAAAATATCCAGCAAGAACAAAGCAAACTTTCAAGAAAAAAAAAAAAAAAAAAAACTAACTAAAAAAAGCTGCCGCGGAGGATCTTTTCATAAGATGGTGTAAGCTTTTGGACAATTCACTTTTAAAGACCAATTTCTAAGACTTGAAACAAGAAGGAACACATTCTCGGAGAGAGGACCCACGTATGTGTTCGCAGGACGCAGATTTGCTTACATTTTGGGATGGCCATGTTTAGCTTGGAGTGCCTGTCCGTTTCCAGGGGATACCGTTGCCAAGGAGAGCCATAGCAACGGTCTCCAGGGAGTCTTATCTGTCATTCCTTAGTTGTTTTAGGGACCAAAAGACCAAACCTTTTTATCGCTGAGGACTTGTAGCTCTAATGCAATTGGACCACTGCATCTCTTTCAGTCAATGTTAACTGCTTGGAGAGAAGCACTTAAAAAAACATGTACATTTCAAATATAAACAACACGTGTGTGTATATACTATATATATATATATATATATATATATATATGCATATAGTATATACACGTACATATTGCTGATATGCTTTTTGAATACAGGCAGAACTATTTCGGATGACCAACTGAGGTCTTTCACTTCGCTAGTTTACAATTACTTAAAAACTTTATATTTATTTTTCCCTTTTTTGTCTCTGGAGGGATGGCAAGTGCATGGGAGGGGCTGCTCCGTATCACAGCCTTATCTTTTTTAACTTGACATCCTAACCTCATAGATAGAAAAACATCAGAAATGTTTGAAATATATGAACTTGTTTATATTTGCAGTACATATATATATGTATAACAAGCATTCAAGCAAATGTATTCATATATACAATATATATGGATAATAGATATTAATCACAAATATATGTACTTATATGCACATATTTTATATATGTGTGTCTGTATATAGAATGGCTACAGACTACGTTCAGCTGTAAGGTTTTTTTTTCTTTTTTTTGTAGATTTTAGCTGGAAGTTTGAAACGTTGCTCTGCTTGGGTAGAATCGCAAACCCGGCAGCTGCCAAAACTGCAGGCATTCCTATCTCTGATGTATGCTGACACAGGAAATGTCGCTAGGGGAAACGTGCGAGAAGACACACATTGTGTAAATATGATCTTAAAAATGCGAAAAAGCCACATCTTAGTAGCAGGCTTCAAGAGAATCAGGCTGAATGTGGTTTTCTTTTTTAGAGGAAAAGGACAATTATCTTCGTTTCTATTCCAAGCATATCTTTCCAGCTTACACACACACACCAGTACACAACCAAACAAACTTCTCTTTGAAACTTGAACCAAAATGAATAGGTCTCACAACCCTTGCTCTCTTTTTGCATTCAGTAACATGCATGTAGCGTATGGGCTCTCACCATGTCAGGGTGTGCCTTGTCACCTGCAGAATCTGCCATCCAGCACTGTGCTCGACAAAATCAAAGAGATAAAACAAGAACTACTGCAAGCAGCAAATGCGCTATTATGATGTCAAAACTGCAGCCAGATCCATATCACTTCACAGCAGAGAGCTTCACTGCACGTCCAACACAAGACATTGTTGCACCAATGTTGTCGCTGCATAACACACATGCATTCATGTTGAGAACCACAGTAGACACTTCAAGTGGGCATTGGGTAAGCTGTGAGCACAGGTGCTATCGATCAAAGCTGTGCACTGTCATCCGTGGAAAGCTTAGTTAGGCTTTGCTGCTGGAATGGTTTCAAACAGAATATAGCTGAGCTTTTTTTTTCTAGCCTTCATTCTTTACAGCTGTGACAAAAATGATAGAGCACTTGTTTCCCACTCAACAAAAAGTGGGGAAACTTAGGCACCTTTGCTCTTTATCTACCTAACTGGAAGCATATCTAAATGTCATACTGGCTAATAAATGCGAATTAAAACTGTAATTGAAGCAGCTCTGGATAGCTACATTCATGCCAGCCATGTGACCCGTGTTCAAGAAGACACTTTTTTCTCCTTGAATGTGCATTTATCCCACGGTGTTCACCCTGGACAAGCAGGGAGAGGATTTATCTTCTTTGTCAACTGTTTACTAGTACATATCTACCAATCACAGTTGAAAAAGGGTTGGTGCGAAATGTTGAAGCAGGGAACATCTTGCAAATCTTGCTCCAGTGTTGTTCTTTCACAGCTCTATTACGATTTATGAAAGATTTGGGCTGAATCTGAATTACTTCCCTATCCCTACGGCTTCTCCCTATCCCTACATTTCTTCCTCCAAGCAGAGATATGTGGAAAAAAATGTGGACGTTACTACAGCTTGATGATGTCGTCCATAGTCGCCAGTCATCTATGTTAGTGTATAGCACCAATACAACCTCAAATGTCCCAACAACTGGAGCAAGTGGGAATAGCCAGAGGGGTAGAAAACCAATTCAGATTTGGCCTTGGTGTCATATCGTTCTGGCTCGGTACAAACTGCAATTCCTAATTTCTCCTTCAAGTTAACTTTCGAATCGTTGACACTTCTGTGAATTCAGAGGATCCCATTCAAACGTTACTTCCAAATCCAAGTCAAAGTTTGACCTGGTTTAACTTTCAACACACAATCAATGGGCCCACGTTTGGTACACAGAGCCCAAAAACAGCTGCAGAAACTTGTGTAGCTTCGCATGAAAGCGAGAGTTTTGAACCTGGTGGCCTGAAATGCCCCTTTATGTAGTCTTTTCATTGGAAGTGGTTGCTTGAACCCGCGTTGCAGAGGACAGCATGAACTGTCGCATTGCCGAGGCTGCCTTTCTTTTGCTTTAGCTTACATTTTTTTTTCCAATCCCCCAAATTAGAACCTACTATCCACCTGCAAAAGGTCAACAGAGTTGGATTTATTGGACTCTGCATTCAACACATTTTGAGCTGGTGGAGATTACTTGATGAATATTTATATGGATGAATATTTATAAGGCTATATGACACTTTGGAAGACAATGCTTCCTGTTGGGTGTTGTTACAAGTTTTCCTATAAACTGCTCATTATGCTGTTTCCCCAGCGTCTGCGCCTAACCTTTTTAGCAGTTTGAATAATTTAACATTTACCTTCCAAATCCAGCGAGGCTTAAAGACCACAACTACACATCCCAGGATGCCTCTGTTTGTGTGTCGGGGTCACATAGCAATCTGAGCGTGGCATTCAGTGTAAGCCAGATGACCAGCACGAGCAGTGAATTAAAACAAAACTCCACCGCCGCCACCCCCAGCACGTCCACCTGAACCCAACTTACCTAACAATAACATGCTAAATGTCACACGTCTTGTGAATGGCCGTGTGTCCTTTCAGTCCGCTCCGAGGCCAGGATGGAAAGGCGTCCACACAGTTTGTTCCTCGCCGTTTGTTCGAGCCCGTGTCTCCTACCAGTGTTTTTATGTCTGGGGTGGGAGGGATAAGCTGAAGCACGACAACCGTGGGAACTAGAATGCCAGGCACCTCATCCTCATTTACTCCAAACTCGAAGCTGCAGGTTTACATGAGAAAAAAAAAAAGACAACAAAATGTGGGGGTTCAAACAACAAAAAAAGGAAAGAGCAGAAGTTTGAATATAAATATATAAATATATATAAATACATTGAGGGATGAATATACTGTAAATTGTTTCCTTTTTTTGCTCTGTTTTCCTCTGTACATAGGTTTGCATATTTTATAGGACTTTTACTTCTATCTACAAGGACTGGATTACAAAAAAAAAGGAATTTAAATACTAAAAAATATATATATATATCTATGAATGAAAATGTGATAACGCTCATGAAAACCAGGTACAAAAAAAAAAAAAAGTATATAGTTGCTAGGATACGGTACAAACTGTAGGACCTGACCAAGGCATTTATCCAGAATACAGTCAGGGAGAGCATTGACCTCAGTTAGAGCTTAGACACGCATTGACCTTTTTTTATATTTAAGAAAAAGAAATGAAAAAAAAAACAAGAACACATTTTAGTGGGTAGTATTCATTTATTTCTTTAGATATTTATTTAAGTCATGTCTGACATGATATGCATGCTTTCATGGCATTATTTTTCTATGAGTTGGTGCGTGACCAAATAGTTTTTTATACGACATGCATGAGCTACCAACGTGGTCCACAAATGATCTTGGTTCTTCTGGGCAGGACCACGCCTTCAGCACTTCTTTAATGATGGAGGGGGCAAAAAGTGACAAAGTGATGTCAGAGACACCTTTTGATCCGTTAGCTATTTATTAGTTATTTGTGTTTATATTTATTTGTGCGGTTTGATTCAAGATCTGAGCTCTATTGTTTTGTTGGATTTTTTTTTTTAGATCACAGCACTTCTAAATCACTGGAATTCTTGTCCTTTCACTGGTAAACTACTCGCAACAATGCAGTACAACACTGAAGCCTTATGTATATTGTAATTACAAACTCACGCGATTTCTGTTAAGCAACAAAAAGATTTGTCAATACTCCTGTAAAACACTTCAAATCTGATCCCTCTTCAATTTGAACTACTGTTTGTCTATACCAATGCAGTGGAAATGGGGGGTAAATCTACTGTTCAGTCAGATGCTGGATCACAGCAGTAGGCATGCCTAAAGGTCACAGGGATTCTCTGCCAATGTTTTAAGAAAAGCCTCTTTTTTTATATACATATAAAAGGTGATTGACGGATGGCATAAAATAAAATCATCCTGCCATTTTTGTTTTTAAACCTTTGACAGAGCTCTGATCTTGTTCATCGTTTTCACTCTCCAAAGAGTAAATTTCACTGAAGTCTGTGGCCTTCGATCCAAAGAAGAAGCGTCACTTTCTTTAGCTGCCGCTGGTCTGATTTTCTTTTCCAAAGCTCTGTTATATTTGCTCGACTCACTATTTCCATGGTTTGGTTTTTTAAAGTATTCTGGAATTCTACTGTCATTCCCAGTTTCAGCACAGATGGAGAGTGGGGAGATGAATGTTGCATATTAGGCTTTGCCAGGATCCTGATGAGCTGAGCTTTTGATTGGGCAGTGCGCTTTAGGCTCCCACCCCTCTGTCTCCAGACTGCAACATTCTCCGGTCCCCTGGACTCATCTTTTGTAATTTTAAATGAATGATGCGTCTCAGCTTAGCCCAATAATAAAGCACAGTCTAGAATAAATGATCTCGTGTGCTGTCGTGATTATGGATGATTTATCAGTGCATGATTTATTTTGTCCTGCTGGTGCATAGATCGCCTAATTTAGAGTCTGTCATTTTAGAAAAACACACTCACACAGGGACTGAGCTCTTCGTGATGCAAGTGAAGAAATAAAATGTGTTCTAATAGATTTTGGTTTCCAGGAACTCACCACATTGATTTAATTTCTGCAAAATTTGGCACCAAATAAGATGTGGGAGATTAGAATTAGATTATTATGAGTCAATCAATACCCTGTATTGACACAGATTCTTGGTAAAAAGTTAGGAAAATTTGTATTTTATTAAATTCTCTTTTTTGTAAAAAGGAAAAAATATAGCCCTTGTCAAAACAAAACAGAATATACAAGATCACACTCAATGCTTTTAATTTAAAAATAAAAACATCAAGAAAAATGACAGTAAATGTAACCAAGAACATATTTTAAGGCAATTTAATTCCTCATATGTCAGCAAATGAAAAAAATATCTTCTAATATTTGGCTTTCTTCAAGATCTTGGTGAAAATTCTGTAGATGAGGCCCAACAGCAGCATGAAAGACTGGTGGGGGACCACCAAGAGTCGACGTGGGACGTGGCGGCTTGGATCTTCGAGCACGTGGCTTGGACTTCTCAGAAACTGGACTAAACATTTCCAATAATTCACCCACCGAGAAGTCCAACCTGGGAAAAAATGTGTTTTATTGTGATATTTTTAATGTTCCATCAACAGGTCCATAATAAAAACTGGCACTGATTTCTGATTACCAATAGTAATTACAAGTATCAACCTGCAGGCAAAGATCTGGATATCAAGTAATGACCAATTTGTGTTTCAAGATCTCAGCATTTTAAACATTTGCAAAAATCCAGTTTCTTGCATCCTTCACTGTAACTTGTTTCAAATGGTTAAATTCACACAAGTATCAATTTCTGCTTTTCAAAATAAAAGTATGTGTAAGATTAAAAATCCAAATTAGTGCTGTAGCAACAGTGCAGGAAATGAGCATCTCATTATCTCATAGTTGCTGGTTGAACTACATGCTCTTAGAAGAAACAGGAAAACACCGAGCTGTGAGAAAGTTTCAGGCTGGTGTGAAAACATGCTTTCAAAATCGAAGTTTGAAGCAATTATTTTCATCAAATCAATGAAAAATATAAATCACATCATTTCGTGGGGCGCATTCTAGAATTAGGCTGGCTGGAGGATCCAAACATTTAAGAGAACTAACCACAGGTCTTTGGTAGATGTTTAGTCTTTCTCACAACCTTCTGTCTATTCATGTAATCCCAAAAACACTCTAGGATGATGAGATCAGAACTTTGTGGTGGCCATCACTTCCAGAATCTCTTGTTCTTCTTCACGCTGCAGTTAGTTGTTAATGTGTTTGGTTGTGTGTTTGGGGTCATTGTCCTGCTGCAGAATAATTGGCTAATCCTGTTCCTCCTCGGTGGGACTGCATGGTAAAAAAGTATCTGCTTGCATTTCTCAGCACTGATCTATTAATCTTGACCAAATCTCCAACTCCAATTGCAGAAATGCAGTCCCAAAAGTTCAAGGAATGCTCCTAATGCTTCACTGCTGTTTGCAGACACTCATCATTATGCTGCTCTGCAACTCTTTGAGGGATAAACTTTCTTCTGCTACAGCCAAATATTTCAAATTTGGACTCATCAGTCTAGAGAGCACCAGTTGCCATTTTACTGCACCCCACTTCCTATGTTTTTATTCATACTTGAGTCCCTTGGGTGCATCTCTTCCATGAAGACCAAATCTGGCCAGATTTCTCCAGACATTGTATAGGTGTACCTGGGTATCACTTGTTTTCTGTCGGTTCTGAGCTGAACTTGGAGCTGAAAGTCTGAATGCATGATAGAAACATGGAATCCCAAACATGGACTGAAAAACAGAATAACTCCACACATTTTTTAAATGAAACTGCCTTGGTGTGAACAAACCCTTTTCTTGCCAAAAGTGCTTCCCGAGTTTCGGCAAGTACTATTGACAAATGAAAACCACAGGAGCATCTGCATGAAAACCAAATTTAAAATAAAAAAGTCAGTTTCTTGCAGATGTTTGTGAATAAGTGGGAAGAACCTGGTGATTTTCCCCTAGAATAGGAATGAGAGAGTGTGCAGTGAAATAAATAAACCAAAACGGGGGAGATTAAGCTAATAGAGATTCAATCCCTCAGTCTGGCGGGCTTGATAAATTATTCAGTGTATACACAGTCGAACGACAGCCATTCCAGATACAAAACATGAATTCTTTAAAGCACGCTCCACTGATGTTGCTAACATAATTCTCTGCTCGTTTAAAGCCTCATCGATTTGCATCGTGCTGCTCTGCACACAGTTCTCTGAGGTAAAGGCGATCTTTGGGATGCACTTGTTGATATGCATGCGGGTGGGCAGGAGACAGACGCACCGCTGGAACTTCCAATCAGGCGGAATTTGTGTTCCTCCACACGTACATATAGACCTTGATATGTCATGTTTATTCCACCTAACTCGAGGCATCAGCAGCTGCAGCGCTTTAACAGCATGCATTTCACTTTAGCAACATGAATTAATATATGCACATGTTTGAGTAGGAGGGAGGGGGAAGCAAATAAGAGTTAAGTGAACTGAGGGATGATAACTGATGGGAGGAAAAAAAAACTGGCGGAATCTGAAATAAGTAAATCTGTCTTCCTCATTTGGTCTGCTGCCTGTCAACGGCAGAGGCAAAAACGAGGGAGAAAGACTCAGAAAAAGAATGATGGGTGTTTGTCTGTTTGTATGAGAGAGACTGGAAATGAGTGGTGCTTTGTGGATGGAGAGGAACGCGGGGTGGGAACGTGGGGGGAAGGAATCGGGGCCCAGTTGCTTCGGCTCGAAATGTGAGAATTTGCATTTTTATTTGTTGATTTATTTAACGGACAGGCCTCTCAAACAGCCATCCATCAACAAACGACATGCCAGTAATGAATAATGCATCACTTACCGGCGGTCACAATCTATAACAAGGGTGGGGTGGGTGGAGTGGGGGTACAGTTTGGGCAGAATGGGGAGAGAAGACAAAAGAGGCAGAAATGCAAAAGGATATTGAGAGGAGCACAGAGTACGGGACGAGGAACTTCCCGTCTGGGATCCGGCTTGCATAAAAGTTCCATAAAAGTGAATTGCTGCAGGATATTAATACATCCCAACAGACACCATCCGTTTTACTACTAAATGCATATAAGGAAATGAAATGGACAGTAGTAAAAGTGACTCAAGTTTCTGTCAAGGCTGGAAAGATGCTGCTAACCTTTAATAGCAGGTCATTTGGAGGGCGTCTGGAGAGCCCGCGCCATCAACGCTGGAGTAATCCTCTCGCCTGTGCCAGTCAATACAATAAGAAGAACCCACAGGGAACGCCACAGAAATTGGGCTTGGACAGTATTTCACCTTGATGTAAAACATTATTTTTTCGAAAAGTCGTGCTAAGTGGAACGGAAAATAAGTGCGAGAGTGCTTTCAAATAGCTCTTTAAATGTTTGAACACATACAGACCTGACCCGCGGATTCCAATAAAAACACCATCGATGGCGAGTGTCTGTTTTGCAGCTCCTTAAGGCCACAGAACTCCTCTCCATACACTGCTTAGGGGCTCCTCCACACTCATAATTTTCATTGCTTATGTGGGCCCTCCTGTTTTTTACCCCCTTATAGCAGTCCACCCCATGTGTTGCCTTTCATCTCCAGCCCAAACATTTATGGAAAAAAAATAATCATAAAAATACACCACTACACATATTGAGAATAACAATTTGCAAAGCAATCAATAGCAGGCGGGCTGTGGCAGGATAGATGGAGATGAGATGTGTTGGGTTGTGCTGAAAATGTCTCATTATCAACTAGACCAAGATTCATGAAAAGATTAGGAACGTTACTTAATGTTAAATCCCAGCTTTGGTTTTGCAATTTGCATCTTTATTAAAACGCTAAGATCAGATGACTGGATGAGGGAAGTGTGATGAGAAAAGCCTAGAATACCATGTCATAAAGCGAGGGAAGGTTTTTACTTTGTTTTTGTAAATAAAGTCCAACGGCTAAACTTTCCTCTGCTCACCGGGGCTGGTTTGAAATCAAAGTATCTGCAGGCAGGTCAGTTCACAAGGTAACCACTAGGTGGGTTGAGGTAAGCTACGCTCTGAACAAAATGAGTTCAAGTTTATTGTAAGTGTGATGACCCTCTGTCACCAGACTCCAGACTTCACATCAGTTTTCTTCTACAACTTCTCTGAAACGAAAAAGTGGAGACCACTTGAGCTTTCTGAAAGATTTCAGAAGCTCACGTGATCTCAGTCTTGGAAGAAAAGATGGTTTATTGAATTGTGTTGATGAAAGAGACTCTTGACTTCACTCTTCAGGTCATTTGGATCATTTGATATTTTGAGACATTTTTTTGCCATTTAATGCAGTTTTAGATCAACGCAGCTCAAGTTTGCCATCCACTATACTGAAATAAACAGAAGTTTGACCATCAGTGCACCAACCAGTGACCATTGCCCTCCCTTCACCTGATATACTCTCCGGAGTACCTGGAGTAAACCCACACATGCATTAAAACGTGCTAATGTTGATCTGACATCCTCTGTTTGAATGATTGACCTTTTTTCTAGTTAAGCTTGGATTAAACAAGTCCACATAAAAATTCATCATTTCATCAAGTAACCGTCCTAAAGCTCAAAGACACAAATCAGCAAAGATTTACACAATTGTACAGAAAAAAGGGGCTACTAATTGTTAATGGTCAATTCCCCGTAAAAACAAAAGTATTTGCACACTCATGGGCAAGTGCACATGTGCACTCAGTAAAAACACAAGAGCTGGGGTTAATTCTCATTAAATGACTGGGACGACGGCCTGACGCTCTCCACCTCTTTATGTCTTTCTGGCCATTTCCATTACTGGCTGTGATTTAACTCTCCTCTCTTCCCATTTTTCACTTTATCCAATGTTTTCTCCCCTCAAACACACTTTTAAGACCTCTCCCCTGCTTTCTCTGTCTCATTACTGTGGCAGTGAGAGAGAGAAAGGAAAGGAAGGCCAGAGCGTGCATCCAAGTCTGTTCAATTACACCTGCTGCAGGATCCCTGCTAGGCCAACTAATGGAACACAGCACGTCTCCTGACAGGCTGGCCACAGCACCAGCTAGACCTGTAGAAAGCTTCATTTAGCTTTTCTCCACTGCAAAAGTTAGCCAGACGAAGAAAAGTTGGCAGTATTTAGCCAGCCTTTGGAACTGCGTTAAAAAATGCAATAAAAAGCCTTTTTTTGGTATTCTATTATATGAATCAAAATTATAAATATTTCTTGAAAATAAAATAAAAAATGTCTAAGAAATCTTTTTTTTGAGCGGCATAATTCTTTCTGCATCTGATTCAGTAATGAAAAAAAAACTACTTAGAAATGTAATTCTTTGCTTAATTTTCTTTATATATGATATGAGAAAAATACCACAAGAAAAAAACACTATTTTCATTGGAGTGGGTCTTTTAAAAAACTCACCTTTTTAATTATTGATGAGGATTCATTAGGAGAGCGTTTCAGACTTCTACTCAAACGTGCATTATTATAGACTTACAAACATTTGTCCACAATGTGTAGTTTACCAACCCTTTAAATTCAAACTGTGCTCTTATGAAAAACTCATTATGCTGTTTTATTTCCTATTTTATACTGAGCAGCAGTTAAAACTATACACCTAATTAAAAACTATAAACGCTCTTTCTAAATGATGAGCCAACAACATGTATTATCAATAGTAAATAAATTGTTAAACTAATATTTGGTAGAGATTTGTTTACCTTGCTTCTAAGCTTCTTTGGTTTTCAGGAACAGAGGTGGGTTTTTTTAGTTCTTCCGGAGGCTTGGCTGGCGAAGTGGCCGTGTCTCTTCGGGGTCGTTCTGATGAGTCCGCTGTTAACAGAACAACAATTTGAAAAGCAGAACTTTCCTTCCGAGATACTGTTTTTAGAAATTGCTAAAGAAAATGCTGTCTCAGAAAGATAAAGCTCTTGACAGGATGGTGTGATGTGGTTTGAGATTACACTCGCTTCTTCATGAAAATACGAGCACGTAAATGATCCAAATACTGCATATTTACCATTTCCACAGGCTGAGGACACCGGTAGGCTTTGAGAGTGTTTTTCATGCAGACTTTGTCCTTCAGGATGTGCTTCTGCATCTTTACACACCCTGCAGACCACAGGCAAATATTTGAAGCTGGCTTTCTCGTGTGTGACTGCAGCATTGTATGTGTGGCGGAGTTTGTTTGTTTGATGTGTGTGTTGTGTGTGACTGACTAAAGCTGTTACTTGGTTTACCTGGAGGACAAATCTTGGCAGGAAAGACCCTCTGGCTCCAGTGCTCCATTTCTAGTGTTTGAGCTGCTGAGCTCAGCTTGAGTGTGTTGTTGAATTCTAACAAAAAAATGTATGAAAAAGGGGAATAAAAAAAAATTCTGCAATGACAGACACTCCCAAAGAACATGGAAGGGCAGGAGATAACTGTAAGTAAAAACGAGAGAGTTGAAAAGACGGCTAGTGTGTTGGGTTTCTTAATTCTACCTGCTGTGATCAAGAAAAGACTGTTTTAGCTGCTCGGTCTGTCTGTTCAGCCTCTCCTCCTGCTCAGCCAGCCGTGCCTGCAGCTTCTCCCTCTCCGATTCCAGCTGCATCTTCTGCAGCAGCAGCTGGTGCCTCTTCTTCTCCCAGTCCTCATGACCCAGGGAAGGCCTGGTTAGAGAGTCCGTTTTACTCTCGTTGTGTGACCTGCATGCAAATATGCTTCAACGTTTCCCTGCTTTACAGAAAAAACAATTTTAAGGAATCAAAGATTTTAAGAATTTTAAGTACCTGTCACACCCCCTTTGGCTAAACATGTCCGGGTGGCAAGTCCCAAACTGGGAGCTGCGGTCACTTTTCCATTGCTGTGTTCTACAGCTTGTGCCATGACAACTGCCTTGGCAGCCCTGGCATCTGTAGCATGTGTGTGGCTCCCTGCACCCCCTCCTCTGACTGCCATGCTGCTTGGCTGGCTCTTCAGAGGGGCTTAACTCACTACAACAGGAAGGAGAGGGGGAGTTTCTCGACTTCTGTGCTGCTCGTCTTCTTGTATCGCCGCTCCTGTAAACCTGAATCCGACGTGCTTCGGTGGTGGCGAGGCCGAGGTAGGAGCCATCAAAGGCTGAGCCATTAGCTCTGCTTGCCGATGTCCTGCCGGGGGCTTCCTCACTGCCGAGCACCTGGACGGAGAACAAAGTCGCTGTGAGTACCTCTGGCCAATTTAGGAAGCATCTGAAAACCTGACGGGGTTTTTCAACCAAAACAAACTGCTCCATAAAACTTTCATTTACAAAAACGCAACAAAAGTGGAATTCACCAATACGACACTAGGACTCATTTACAAATCTAATTTGCCAACGCCGTTATGCACTGTAAAAGCTCCCCATTTGTTCGCAGGAGCTGTTGAGTTACCAAGTGCTGCCAGAGCACAGCTTATGTAAACAGCCAGTGCCTGGACGCTCAGATGCAGCACACTGATGCAGCGCACAACCTGCCTTCAACTGCAGAGCAGCTGCTGCGGACATGGCTCAAGATAAAGGCCCGCAAATCATCTTTCAAAACTGGACAGCTGCCACGGGATCAGAGAGGACAGGTTTAAGCTGAGCATGAGTGGCAGTTAGACCAAGGTTAAGAACATTATGGAATAAAGATACAGAGAAAAGCCCACCTTGCAGCAGAGGACACTGATTTGTTAATGCTCAGAGAGAAGGCAAACACACATTATTTAGAGCCGCTTGCTGGACAATAAAGTTGTAAAGTCATCTCACTAAAGCCAGTATTACATCTGATGTCACAGAGAAAGAGTTTGAAGTTTATACATGGAACATTGTGGTGTTTTCTAGCATTTTAGTGCCAGGGATTTTGTTTGAATACTTTACTTCTATATCTGCATGTCATTATAGCAGCTGTTGACTCCTCTTTGTTTTGCATTACAACAAAGCTTGCATAGTTTTTATATTTGTTTGTTTTTTCCTCTTTCCTAGCAAAAGGTGACCCCAACAAGTCATGACATAGTCTGTAGGGTCCTTATACAGGCAATAGCTTTGACTGTATAGGAGAAGCGGACCAACAGATTGTGATGTCACCAATATAAAATGACTTATTTCATGCTCCAGCGAGTTGAAGTCAATTCAGTCACCACTTTTTTTTGACAATACGGCGCCACCATGGTGGAGCCTGACGACATCATTAGGCAGTGATTGGTCCAAATCTGTCTGAGTCAATGTTTCATGAATGCCTACCACTCTCAGCAATGAGGAGTGAGCTTATCACTTGAAAGCAGACTCAAGAGAATCTGTCAAACGTTTCAAACTTTTAATGTGAGACCAACAACTTTTATTGAGGCATCTGATTGGTTAGTTTATAACATGAATGATTTGCACTACTGAAAAAATATTGTGGAAAAAAAATAAGATTAGCAAGAGCATGAAAAAAAGGTAAGACCAACTAAGGAGGAGGGAGGGATGCTCACATACAGTCAAGAGGCAATATATAAACACAAATGAAATCATTTGACCTTCGTGAAGTGATCTGGACTCATTTCTATGACAGCCATCTTGTATAAACTGGTTTATAACAATCATGCCTTTCCGGTTAAACTTACCCCACTGGGTGGAGCAGGCTGGCTGAGCTGGGCAATGGACTGGTTGAGCTGTGCTTGTTGCTGAGAAAGATATTGTTGGTAGAGTCCAAGCAGCTCCTGGCACTCTCTGTACTGTTGCTGCAGGCCTGGAAGACTCAGAGTTAAGGAACTCATAAAGCAAAAATATAGAGAAATAGTTTAAACAAATTTATATCCAAAGTGGATTTTGCAATTAAAGTATTTATTCTTTGTAAATCTATCAGATGTGATCCATGAGGATGTTTTCTAACTGAGATTTTAGTATCCAACTCTACTGAGAAGAAAAGTGTTTTGTCAAAGAAAAGCTTCTGTTGTGACATTAAAAAGGGTAAATTGTGGCTTTAAGCTGACAATCGAAATAAAAGTCTCCTCTTGAGAACAAACAGGAGCAGGAAATGGTGAGAACAGCAATTCCTGCAAATCAAAGGGTCCAGCAAAATATCAAAAATCTTGTGGCACGGAGCATTTTCGCCATCTGGGTCGAGCCGAGCTGTGTTGAGCTGACGTGGGTTGTGCCACGCCAGGCTGCTCGCCAGACAGAGACTTGGCAGCTGTGGGACAACTAATCTGGAGCGAGACTACTGCTGCGCCTCAGGAGCCCACTAATGACAGTGGCAGCCCCACACAACACAAACACACAAAGATAATGAGCGCGAGAATGGAGACTGCACACGGACGCTTCGGCACACGTTCAACTATCAAACATGGTTTGATTTCCTGCTGCAACACACAAAAACAGCAAAATCTGTGTGCAAATTCCCCACCTGCACCGTAAACACAAAAACAACAATAAAACAAGCACCACATGAAGCAAGTCGTACACACATCTCTCTACACATGATGACTGTAAAGCCTGCTCCTCCAGGCCCCATCTTTTTCTTATAGGGGTCCTGCTCCAGCAGCTGATGACTTTCACAGCATCCATTAAAAAAGAACTCTCATTTAAAGAGAAAATCAAAGTTCAAAGTAGATTCTTATTGAAGAAATAGTTGGCAGAACATCACATTAAAAAACACTTGGGTTGCTAAACTCCTTCAATAAGACAGAGAAAGTGAAACGGAAAATAAAGGGTATGACTGGAGGGTAAAGGGCCAGACAATGTAATGCAAAAAAGCAGCGTCCTTTAACACTGCAAGAGTTTTGACTGAAGCAGGGGTATTCCAATGGCCACACAGTACAACTCTGAGTAACCCAGTACACAATCAATACAAAAAAAGAAACATTTCAATGTATTAAAAGTCGAAGTAGAATTTTCCATGAATGCAGCAGTTAAACTATGACCACAAAGTTGGTGTTTTGTCCACCTTTTCAAATATATTATTAAAAAAATGTTTTTTTAAAAATGGTGACACTACTGTCTTTGAACCAGCAACCACATGATCCATTTATGGAATAATCAACTACCAGGTCAAAAGAAAAAAAAATATTTCTCTTTTCAGCTCTGCATAATAAAAGCTTATCCGTCAAATTAAAGATTCACTACAATGATCCCAGTGTTTTTATTATTATCATTATTATGCTGTTTTTAGCCAAAAAAAAAAAAAAAAAAAAAAAACAGATCAGAAGGAGTTCACCTCTGAGTTGTGGGCGGGACCACTGGCATAAAGTAACCCAACCCTTCACCTCGCCATTACTGAGAGCTCTCTATTTACATGCTCTCCCGCTAGCATACAGTTTTGAGCCAGATGCCAGCTTGGACGAGAAAAAAGAAGACAGACATGGATCTAGTCATCTCATAATGGATAGATCAGAATGGAGCACAGCAGGGGGCTTGTGACACGGATATTTCTACGTAACAAGTACAATTTTCAAATATGGTTTTTTATCTGCTCCTGAGAAAAGGGAGCAAGATAGATAAGGTCTTAAAAAGTCTTTAAGAATTTAAGTATTAAAGTTTAGCTAGAAGCATAGGAACAGGGTTCAAGTTGTTATATCATGGTGGAGATGGGATGAGAAATTGAGTAGGAATTATCCTAAAGTAAGAGTATGATCAGAATGTGGAGGTAAAAAGAGTGTCAGAGTGATGAGTCTGAAGATAGAAATTGAAGGTGTGATTTTTAATGTTGTTAATGGGTTCACTATGCTTCACAGGTAGGATGTGAGCTCGAGGAGAAAGAAAAATTCTGGTTGGATTTTGATGAAATGATGATGAGCATCCCTAGAAACATGTGATGAAAAGGTGATGGGCAAGTTTGGTATCCAAGAAAGGAAAGTAGAAGGACAGATGGTAGTGATTTTGCAAAAAAGACAGAAATGGCTATAGTGAATAAATGTTTTGAGAAGAGGCAGGGATATAGGGTATCCTATAGGAGTGGAGGTTGAAGCACACAGATAGACTACATCTTGTGTAGATGGTGTAATCTGAATGAGATGAGTGACAGGATCAACAGGATCTGAGGAGAAGTGTGATGGTACCCATTCAATTCAGTTCAATTCAGTTTTATTTATATAGGCCAAAATCCCAACCATAGTTGTCTCCATGGGCCCATTTTTTAAGAATAAGGGATATGTACAGAGTCGTGGCAACTACAGGGGAATAGGCTGATAAGCCATACAATGAAGGTACAGGAAAGAGTAGTCGACTAAAAGCAGAAGTAAACATTTGTGAGCAGCAGTATGTTTTAATGCTAAGAAAGAGCATTATAGATGCAATATTTGCTTTGAGGATGTTGATAGAGAAGTACAGAGAAGGGTAGAGAAAGCTGATAGAGTCTTTGTAGATCTGGAGAAAGCTTAGGACAGAGTTCTCAGAGAGGAACTGTGGTATTGTATGAACAAGTCTGGAGTCACAGTGAAGTATGTTAGAGCAATGCAGGGCGTGCATGAAGGCTGTAAGACAGTGGTGAGGTGTGTAGGAGTGACAGAGGAGTTCAAGGTGGAAGTGGGATTACATCAGGGATGAGCTCTGAGTCCCTTCCTGTTTGCAATGGTGACAGACAGGCTGACAGATGAGATTAGACAAGAATCACCATGAACTATGATGTTTGTAGACAATATTGTGATTTGTAGTGAGAGCAGGGAACAGGTGGAGGAGAAGCAAGAGAGGTTTGCACGGTAAGAATAGGAATTAAGGTTAGTTGCAAGACGGAGTACATGTGTGTGAATGAAAGGGACCCAAGTGGACGAATGAGGTTACAGGAAGAAGAGATAAAGAAGGTGGAGGATTTGATGCAGCTTGGGTCAACAGTCCAGAGTAATAGGGAGTGTAGAAAAGAAGTGAAAAAGCGAGCGTTACAGGTTAGAATAGCTGGATAAAAGTATCAGGTGTGATTGAAGAGCTTCAGCTTAAATAAAAGGAAAAATGTACAAAACTGTGGTGAGAGCAGCCATGTTGTTCGGCCTAGAGACAGTGGCACTGAAGAAAAGACAGGAAGCAGAACTGGAGGTAGCAGAGATGAAGATGCGGAGGTTCTCTTTGAGAGTGACCAGGAAGGATAGGACCAGGAACGAGTACCTCAGAGGGACAGCACAGAGCTTCCAGGAAAAAGGTCTAGAGGAAGACCAAAGATGAGGTTATGGATGCAGTCCCTTTTCAAGGGAAAAGAAGATTTTTTTGTCTGTTCCTGGTTCACAAAAAATTAAAAAAATAGAAAAATACCCAGAAATACCATTTAAAACTAAATTTTCTTTATATGTGTTCCATTTTCAGAAAAAAATCCACAAAAACATATTAAAACTCCAACAGCACATCTTTTATTGGAGCACTGGTCACTGCAAAACACTTGCTCACTAGTAACACTTACCCAGAATCAAGTGTGCTTTTATTTTCTAACTATGTGGAGTTTTGCCTGACTTGCATGTGTTCAGGAGAAGTGTCCACAACTCAGGAGAAAAGTGAAATGTCCATATATGTTGGTGATTATAATGTAATGATCTATAATTCTTCACACATTTATGAGGATCTGTGTTTTGTGCTAAAGTTTATTGTCAAAAATCAAATGTCATTGTTGAGAATTGCCTTAAACAAATAGTGTTCATAAAAGGTTGAAAAGTAACAGAAGTGAGGCTTCTGGAGTCGTGGCAGCATCCATTTTTTGGTTGGGTTAGTAAATTTTACATGGTTAATCATAACTGTTTATTAGCCAAAATCTGCATATTTGATTCTTGAGTCACTGACACCATTTGCAAACTTTACACAGTTTCAAAAACAAACAAATAGCCATTTTCCCTTCCACCTTCTCTTTTGTAAGAAGGTTGACATTTTGTTGTTACCCTGTTGTACCAGCCAATCAGGATATGTGCCCCAGTTAAATTTAGATATTTGAAACTCTGGCCCCAGCTGAATTTGTAATTGAACAACCCTCCATGTAACTCAGACTCCCCTTTGCCTGCTCTCATCTGCATGTATGCAGTTCTATATGGAAAACCTAAGGACATCACAAGGGCATCGCGTCATGTAAACTGCTCTGGGAGGTCTGCTTATGCAGCATGATGGATCTTAAAGGGGATAAACTGAATTTGCTCTCAAGCTGCACCTCAAACCAAGATTTGATACAAAGCTTCAGAAAAAAAATGCAATTAGAAAACCGGACATAATGGGAATGGCAATCAGAAATACTTGGATAATGTTTATCTATGCCATGAAAGCCAGCAGCCTGCAGCATCACAAAGCACACATGAAGGCAACATGATTGTGTGTTGACAATGTAACCGTCTCCGGACAGCTAGTGCTAGGTAATCGGAGTGCTGCAACACTGATAAGATCCCACCTCTCCGGCTGTCACTACACTAAACGTGCTTCTTTAACAGCCTTGGACATAAGCCAGTGGGGGCAAAGCAATTGGCAAACCCCTTTACATCAGAGCTGCAGAGTGTCGACAATGACTTACTCCTCCCCCTTTGCTCCAAAAATACTCCGAATCAAGGGCTTGGACTGAAGAGCTTTCAGACGGGGCCCGTCAAAATGATTCACTTCCCTGTCAGGCTGGGGCTCAAATGAAATAATGAAATCCACTTCAAGGTGGAACAAATTTGCACAGGAGGGGGGAATATTTTAAAGCCTGCTTTAGCACGCTGTGCCAAACAGATTGACCCCGAGCGGGGATGCGAGGGGAATGGGGGCGGAGACTGATGTGTGTGAATGTGCCGAGAGTCTATCAAAGTGTGCGAGAGAGAAATGGCTGGATTTGAGAAGGGGCAGGGGGGGGGTTGCAGAATTGAAACTGTACAAATGAATCTGACGAATTCAGTCCGGGAGAGGTTTGTGTCAGTCCAATGATGATATAAAAAAAAAAAAAAAAAAAAACCTGACTCCTTACATCAGAAAAACAATTCTGAGCAGGAGAATTGTCAGGCATCTTCAAAATACATGACTATAATTGAAACATTACAGGCTAGAGGCACAGAACTATTCAATCAACAAGAATCTGTTTACATAGATGATATGACAAAGAGAAAACACACTTTCCTGAGCATTTTTCCTATCTCTAGGTCCATGACATTAGGTGTCATGTGCTGTGCTTTGAGACTGAGCTCAGCTGGATGCTTTCATGCATTTTTCTATTAAACTATCCAACATGCAAACATGCCTCTAAGTAAAAAGACAAAAAAAGAATCTAAAAAATAAATGAAAAATAAAAAAACACCCTTCGTATCTCCAGAACACATTTAGTCCAATATGTCAGTCAGCTGCAAATGCCAAAGGAATATTCCAAATATCAAGGGTGCTTTTCTTCTTCATCCATGGTCGCTTGGGGCAGATGCATAGTCCGACGTTCTTTATACCACAGACAACCCTGAGTGTCGGTTAGATAAGATAAGCTGAAGCGTAATGGAATTAGACTTGACAAGACTCTCACTCTGTATTTGCCTTTGGTGTCTCCTTAACCTTTCCGAGAAGTGCCGGAACCTTCTCCCTAAGAAGAGCTTTCATGACTCTTGCACACTTTAAAAGACTATGTGTTATTCTCCCCCACCCTGAGGTGCTTGGATATGAACACATTTTGCCCACAAATACCTTTTTTAATGGAGTTTCAAAAGTTTGCTGTTAATGCCAAGTCTCCAAGCCAAAGGGTCTTTAATGGAGTTTTGCTTTTTTTTTCTAAAATGTTCTGCCTCTATAGCAAGTTAAGAAACTTTTGAGCGGTGGCAATTCTGTTTCATATTTCTCAGCATGATGCTTCTGCTTCAGCTTCTTGTATGACCGGTTCATTTTCCTATTACAACATTCGCACTTACCTCATCCGAGGCAATAAAGATTCAACTAGTGACCCATCTGATCTCATTCCACACAACAGAAAGATGTTCTGTTCAACATTTAACAGTCAGGGAAGGTTAGATTTAAAAAAAAAAAACAGAGATAAAAGCAAATACCATGGTTCCCTCAGTTAATATCAAAATTCATCTTTAGACAGAAAGATGACTCAGATGGTCTGAGCTATGGCTCCAACCATGAAATTGATTCTGTACACAGCTGTGAATAAGCTACAAGTACTTGCAAGGAACGACTGAAGCAAGCATGGAAGCATTTAAATGCATCTGTTTCTTTGCTTTTGTGTCAGATTGACAAGTCTTGCCCAAAGGCTGAGAAGGGCTTCACACAGGACAACACTGCCCCCTGCAGACGGCCCTTGAAAACAGCAAACAAAATGTGAAAAGAAACTCTTCTGTGTTTAAATTATTTATACGTTTGAATTGTATTTAACAGAAACGGGCCAACAAATGCCAAAAACCCCAACCAGCAGGTTGCATGTTTTTTTTTTTTACTATCCTTTATACCTATACTTTGTTTGAATGATTCAATAGTATCTACAAGTTACTTTACAATAACCTTTAAAGAGTCAATACATTTTTTCAATGCATGCATGCATTTTATGCAATAGTCATGCTTTTGCCATTTAAAGACCCACATTCAATGAAAATTGTGTTTTTGGTGATTTTAACATGCTTTTGTGGCATTTTCCTCATAAAGGAGGATATATGTTAAGAAAATGAAGCTTAAAGTTGCATTTCTGAACATATATTTTTTCAAATTGTGGTGAATCAGGAGCAGATAAAAAATGCTATTGGAAAAAGCTTGTAATTGTGATGTAAATTCTATAATCAGCAGGCAACAAGGTCCCTGCTCTGCTCCAGTCTGATCCACTTGTCGATGAGTGGAGATCGAAAGTTTGGGTACCCCAATTAGAATGCTATATTATTGTGCATAAAGAACCCAAGAAAAGATTGAAAAAATGTCTAAAAGGCATCAGAATTACAGATGAGACATTCTTTTAATATGTAAAAAAAAAAGTCTTTATTTCCATCATTTACCTTTTCAAAAAAAACAGGCTGTTTTTCTCATCCGAGCTGGCATCTGGCTCAAAACTGTACAGCTGATTACCTCTCATATTGCTCGCCATTTTTGTTGCACCAGCAGTGTTAGGTTGGGGGTTTGAGGGGCTGTAAGCTAGCGAGAGCGTGTAAAGATAGATGGTGGGAAGTGGGGGTGGTGTTGCTCTGCGCTCACAGTCCTGCCCAAAACGGAGGTGAATTTCTAATGAACTCCGGTCGCTCTGCAGAAGCTATGTCCTAGAAAACGACTGTTTATATTTTGGCTAAATACAGCATAATCATAATAAAAAGACCACTGGGAATGCTTGTAAAATAGATCAAAAGATGGATTTGAGTGGGACTTTAAGATGCACCTGAGATTATTTCCTTAAAAGGATACTCTCCCTCTCCTGCGCTATGATCAGGTTCTGCTGCTCCAGTTGCTGGATCTTCCGTTCACAGTTCCCCTGCTCATCTTTCAGCCGCTGCACCGACTCTTCCTTTTCCTCGCTAACTCTACGGAACACGAACAGTTGGAGTGACACGAGGTGTAGATTATGTACAATTTATCAGGGATGACAACATCCAGACAAAAAATGTTAAGACAAGTTAGTATCACTGCAAAAATACTGACTCAATATTCCATTCCATTAAATAATCATAATTATTTATTTTCTAAACCTTCAGTCTTGTTTTGTTATGAAAATTTGATTTCAAAAAACTTTTTCACGTGATGTAAAACTTGAATGAAATTATTCATTTTTGCGAAAGAAAACAGCAAAGAAGCTGTTTCCTATTTCCTGAAAAACAAAAAGAAGCCGATTCTGAAGATTGTGGAAGAATCAATATTACTTTTTTCCCTTTTCAAATACTTTATTTTAAACTACCCTTAATGTTTAACTTGTTTTCTTCAATATTCATTGACTGCTACAAAGATTTGATAGATTGCAGACATACACTGCTGCTTACCTGGCTAATTCCTCAATGAGGTTTGCAATTCTCCTTTTATCTTCGGGACAAAGGTCCTTCAAAGAGACGTCGTTCTTAGCTTTGTTACTTTCAGGCATTATCTGGGTAAAAAAAGAATTTAAAAAGTAATTGTGAGTTAAAATGAAAGTGCATTGGTTTGGTAAAGTAATGTTAATTAACAGAATCAGAGGAGGAAAATCTCCTGGATGAAAATTGCCAACTGTTTGATACTTGAAAAGATTTAAAACTTTAATTTTGACATTTATTCAGTAGATATTTTACCAGGTTTTAAGTTGTTTTCACATTTCCAAGCTTTTCTCTAAATCAGCAGTTTAGATTTAGATTGTCTCATTAAAAGCTGGTGTTTAGAAATAAGAAAATTGTTATTAAAATCAGGCAAAACTCTTTTGCTCCTTACTCTTGACAAGAGAAAAACTTGATTTAAGACTAAAAAAACTTCAACATTGCTTGATACAAGTAATGTTCATGAGACAATTTGGTACATTTTATTAAAACAGAATTACTTCATAGACTAGATTGTCCTCTCATTTTGTTCACATTTAAAGTTAAAGTCACATTAGTTGTCACACATCTAGGTGTGTGAAATTTGTTCTCAGCATTTGACTCATGCCCTGGGGAGGAGTGAGCTGCAGACACAGTCGCAATCAGGAACCATTTGGTGGTTTAACCCCCTAATCAAACCGCTTTATACTAAGTGTCGAGCAGGGAGGCATTGGGTTCCATTTTTAGAGTCTTTGGTGTAACTCAGCCTGGAATTAGAACTCACAACCTTCCAATCTAAAAGTGGACACTTCTACAAGACCACTAAGCAATTTGTTGTAAAATGAATAATTTCCACTTATTACACTCCTTTTTACTTGCTGTACTCAAAATGAACTACAATTAGGTACATAAAAACTGAAAAATCCAAACCATTTGCTTAGAACTGGCAAAAGGGGCAGTATAATAATACATTTAAGGGGTGTAACGGATCATGGATGATCCGCCACGGTTTGGCACATACATGTACCGCAGATTAAAAAAAAAGGAAAAAAAAAAGTTTTTTCATTGTTGATCACAACTAGCTCCACCGAGAAGGTAGGGCTGCTGCAGAGAGCACAGGTTTTTAGAGGAATACTCAGAAATGAACGGATGAACAGATCAAAATACTGCTTTGAGGTTGTTGATCGTGAGGAATGAACAGTAAAATACACTCAAAAGCTCAAAAAGTTGGTTTTTCATGTTATAGCCCCATTAAATCAATTCTCCATTCATACCTAACACAATTTGCGTGTCAAATTCGAGTCCACCGTCTTTGTTCTAAAATGCGTGAAAGTTGTTGCTTTACATTGGTCCAAAGGCATTTTAATATGAAGTTCCCGCCGCATGTGGGAGGAGCTTCTGTCAGAAAGCTTTTCTCACTTCATCAGGGCCAGACCCCTGCAGTGTGCAGACCGGGGGCGTGCCTCAACGTACATGTTTGGGTTCATGAAATCGTTCACTTTCTGTGAGTAGCATAGACATGTCTATAAAGGCAAGGAGCACGCACACACGCATCTGAACAGTGGATTTTGTGATCCGTCACAGCCCCAAGTAATTTTATCTAACAGCTTTGTTTTTTTTAGCTTATTTCCTTTTTTGAATGCTTGGGTGGAACTGATTGTTTTTAGATTTTTTCACTCTTATTATAAGTTGTTAAGTAAAAATTACTTGCTGTATGAACAGATATTTTTTACTACTTTCAAGTTATTTTCTTTTTTCAAGTAATTCACTGTGGCTTACCTGTAAGACGGGTAAAATATGAGGAGACTGGAGAAGGATCTGCTCTGTTGGCACAGCAGAATTCCTATGGAGTTGGACTTTTTCTTTCCTGTATGTTCTAGAAGTATTACTTAGGGAGTGCAACTGTTTGCTGGCAGCTGTCTTTTGTGTGGAGGGATTCTTGCAGATGGAGATGCGCTTTACTGGCATCTTGATGTCTCTTTTGACAGATCCGTAGCTGCTGTCTGATCCCAAGTTTAAAGAAAGAGCTTTGACACCTCTGTCCACTCCTGAAAAAAGTTGTTCAGCAACATGTTATAGGGAAAAAACACTGTGTGTATGCTGTGAATCTTTAACCGAGTATTGACAACAAGTCAAAAGACTTACCAGGAACGAACGCCAAAGGCTGCTCTTCATCTGATACTTAAACACAGAAAAGAAAAAAATTCAATAACTTCAGTAAACAGTTTTAAAACAACTAATCTCCATCTTAAAATTGTCAAAGCAGCAAAATTATTTGACCAGTGGGTGTTTTAAACTTAAAAACATACTTAACTTGGATGTTGTGCAATAAAAAGAAAATAAAAAAAATAAATAAAATAAAATAAAGCCTTATCTGTTGAGATATTGGTGAAAATTGTGTAAAATATTAGAGAACTGTGGTTGTAGACTAAAAGTGAAAAGACTAAAAGTAAATGTAAAACACCACTTTGGTCCTTCAAAACAGTGTGGCAAAAGATATCTCTGTCTCTGTTAGTGGTATCTAGTTTTGATCAAGTAAAAGAAAATATTTTTAAAAAGTAAACTAAAAAAAATGATGCGATATACATCAAAAATTAAGTTTTAACGCTAGTACCGTAACTATCAGTGTTCTTTAAAATAATAAATGCAAACAAAAAATGCACAATAATTCAAAATAATAGCTATAGGCTACATGCATACATGCACGACTCTAATACATGAAAAAAATTGTAAAAAATGTATTGCATACAGAAAACAGTACTATAAACAGCGTTGTAAAAACTCAGACTATGGAGTTTTTTCCTCTCAAAAGTAAAAGTAAAAAAAAAAATGGTAAAATGATATATTTGCATGTAAACATTTTCTTTTTTTGCACCTTCTATGAAAAAATTGTGAAAGAAAAGTGTCAGAAAATTTCATGTGCAAGAAAAGAAAATTGCAATTTATGCTTTTATCATCTTAAATTGTCCATGTTAAAAAATTGATGTAGTGAAAAAAATTCTCAGGATACTCCAAAAAAGACTTCTGTCACTGTGTTTTGCACACTTACAAAGATGCTTTTTCTGTCTCCAGAAATGTTTTTTCAGGTCCTAAAAATCGCACAGTCGTGCACCCATGTTTTTACTGTTATCACGCATGTATTTCATACCCATTTTTAACGGGGAAAGGTTAACATGTGTTGCATCTGAGGGATTTTTAAAACCCAACTAAATTCATGGACTATATTTGTTCAGGAGGCAATAAAACCGTTTTTTGATTGTAAAAGAAGCTTTCCATTGAACCACACAATCATGTGACCAGTACTCTCTTAATCTGTGCTTTAATAATGATAATAATCTTAAAATAACTTGTTAAAAGGCATTCATAATAATGCTCTACTGCATTTGAAAAAAGTGAAAAAAATAAACAATGAAAATAAGTAGTTATGTTAGTGCAAAAGCATTAATTAATTGTTCATTACTTGTTTATTTTATTATAACTCGATTATGGTATATGGTTTTGATAATGCATATAACTTTTTATTGTTATCTTGTAAAAATAAATAAAACAAATGTAACTCAGAAGAATCAGTCAGTACAGCCATTAAAACTGTGTTTTGGGTAAATAAAATACTGTCACTTCTTGTCTAAAAATGTCTTGCTTTAAAAAAAATTAAAGTATTTGAATGAAAATTGCAAGAGATGTTTTTCTTTTGGAATGACGTCAGAGTGTGCAGCAAAAATTTGAGGTCGACTAAAACGTAAAACTCCAAAATTTGTTCCCGATAGGCGATTCCTTGTTGCAAGTACAATGTTAAATTTAAAAAAAAAACTACAATGAGCATTTTGTAATTCAGAGTAAGAATGTTAAAGTCGTCTCTTGTTTGATGCTAGGAAACCATTGCATTACTTTTTTTGCGCAGTTCCTGTAGCGCAGCGACGTCTTCACATTTGGCTAGGCAGAGAAAAGTGTAAAAAAAGAGTTGATTGGGTGTTTTCCACCGCAAGCCTGATTAAAATAACCCCTGAAGCATATCTGTGGGTCACTTGTACCAAAAGAGCAGTTCGTTAAAAACACGTTTCACTTTCTGTTAAACAACTTTTTCTGTCACTTTCTAAATAAAAACGAGGCTCATTCTAAACGTTGACTCGTTTATTTCAGATGAAATTACGTAAATATGAAGCCTAAAAATGAAAACACAATTGACGCTAATACATTATTTAGAAATAACAACAACACCTACCGCCGTTCATCCAAAATATGCCCGAGTTTCCAGTGTCTTCTGTTACCGTCGCCGCCATGTTGAAACAACCGCCACGGCTCCCAGAGAACCAAGCGTTGCTAAGAATTATCAGTCCCGCCTTTATTTTGTAACTAGCATTTTGATTGGTTAGACTGTGCAAAAAGTAATTTCTATTGGCTTGAGCTTTTGTCGTTTTGAGTAACATCCTTATCGCTTTCCGTACTCATTAGCTCAGCTGAGCTATTGGGATCTGAGCAAAAGATGCTGTGTCCGGGTTTCTGGATGCTCTCAGCATTTTACTTTTAAAAAATGTACTTGGCAGGCATTCAAATGGAAGAGACTAAAGAAAACTTAGGATATAAATGTGTTGTTGAGAAGCTAACGCTCGGCATTACTCGAATACTCGGTATGTATAACAATATTTGTATTAAAACATAGACTGGTCAGCGTGTAAGAGATATGACCTGTTTTCATGTGCTGGTGCAGAGAACATGCCAGGTGTGGTGGATGTGCGCTTTGCAGAGAGGGATCCTGCAGACAAGAGGAGCCTGCTGTCATGGGAACAGGTTACTAAACAATGAAGTCATGTGAAATGCGGTTCGGCTGTTTACATGATTCAATTTAGGATGATTTATTTCATTCTGCAGAAAAACAGCTGTATTTTACCAGAGGACCTTCGAGACTTTTACCTAACGACGGATGGATTCACTTTAACATGGAGTGTTAAACTTGACAGTATGTTTGCAGCACGTTTCCAATCAAATCACATGTAGCCCATCTTCTTCTGATTGTAATCTCATTTGTGGACCTGTCTTTCTTCTAGATGAGTGTGTTCCCTTAGGGTGCATGGTGATCAACAGTGTGACCAGGCTTTGTCCACTCCTTCAGCCAATATCCGTCTTCTCTCTTCCCAATGCACCGTCACTGGCTGACCTGGATTGGGAGGACAGCAGCACAGAAAGAGGTACTGTTAACCCATGATCCTGTATGGAGTGAAAATGGACTCACTTGTGTGTGCATAATTCATAAGGTTCTTAACGTTTCTGTTAGGTACCGATCATGCACCCACTGCACCTCATTTTGACGCCCGGAGTCGCATATTTGAGCTGGATTCTTGTGGCGGGAATGGAAAAGTGTGCCTCGTCTACAAAAACTGCACCCAAGGTGTTATGTTTTATAAATTTAAAAAACTGACCATTAGTATAAATAAATGAATAAATAAAAATGTTTGTGTTGCTTTCTGTATTAAGATAACCAGCATGTCTTTGTCTACAGGCGTTGTTGCCCAGCAGAGTGAAATCTGGTTCCTGGACCGCTCTTTGTACTGGCATTTTATGACTCCAACTTTTACCGCCTACTACCGACTGATGATAACACACCTGGGTCTCCCCGAGTGGCATTATGTCTTCACCCCTTATGGCCCAAGCCCTCAAGCAAAGGTGCTGATAAGTCCTAAATAATACAGGGTTTTTAAATAACCTGTATCTGTTGTATTAACTCTGAAGTGATCACATGTACAAAACTGTGGTTTTTAACCTTTTTTACAATTACTCACTTTTTTAACTATGAAGTTCCCCTTATCCTTTAATTGTTTATTTTTTAAGTTTCTTTTAGTCTGGAATTCTATAAGGAACCTCTTGGGCTAAACATACTTCTATTTGAGAACCACTTGTATAAAGATTATATCAATTTATCTCCTTTTTCTAATTTTGTTGTCTTATTTAGCATTTTTGAGAGAACTGATACATCCTTGGATTTTAAGGAATAAATATTGTAAACGTATTTTTATGTAGACAAACTGTAGTTTTTACTAGTGTGCACAGTCATTTTATTTAAATTGACTTTGAAATGGTCTTTTCTATGTTTTTTTATGATCCGATTCTCCTCTGTAGCAGTGGGCGTCTCTCTACCAGCCCCTGACGTTCAACTGTGACAATAATCCAGCAGATTCAATCGATTCCTTTCGGAACAAGCTGGATCCCACCTTGGCCTTTAAAGGCAAAGCAAAGATGCCAACCCCCAAGAAGAAGCAGTTGGCACAGTGCACCTCAGGGGGCACTACCAAGGGCCAAGGAAACATAGGAAAACACAGTGGAGCAAAGAGGTGAACCAGCTTTTATCCAGCAGAGACACTTCAAGAATTTGCTTGATTTTCACTGGAGTTTATTGCAATTAAAGGGGACATTGTTTACCATAAAGAGAAGCATGATGTAGAATTTTACTGACATAAAACACAGTCAGTGTTGTCTTCTATACTGAAAAAGAATAGTGTTTAAAAAAAAATGTGATTTTTTTTTTTCTTAAGCTATTATTTCTCAATTTCCCTGTTTTAGATTATTTTAAAAAAACACACAAACAACAGTATAAATTTGAAACTGTTCTTTAATGCTGTTTAGGACATAAAACACCACTAACGTGCTTTTTTTCTCCACCAGCTTTCATGTTTGTGTTTGTTAAAAGCCAAAACACATTGTAATTAAAGTATATTCTCTACACTTTTGTCTCAAAAGAATATTGGCATTTCACACAGCTCTTTTACACAATATTCTGATGTTTTTTGTGATCATGTTTTAGCCAAATAATTTAATTGAAATTGTTATAAAAAGAAGCACATACATTTTACACCGTTCCTTTTATTGTTCTTGAAAATGTGCACACACTTGCCATACATTATTTGTTTTGTTTTTGTTTTTTTTACATGATATTTTAGCCAGTGAAAACTTTACCTGGTTAAAAAAAAAGCATTTTTGTTTCAAATTAGTTTGTTCATAAAGCGATGTGGGCAAAAAAAAAAATTCCATAGCATTATTTTTCTTGGAAAAAAATCAACTGCATCCACTGTCGCCTGATGTGATTCCCAATTGGAAGCAAAAGAAAAAAACCTTTTCCATCACTGTTAGTTTCACAATTACTTGTGATCAGTTTCATCATTGCTTTTTGTAATAAATTCACAGTAAAAACATAAAAAACGGATTTAAAAACATGCTAATTGAAATAAAGTGACAAAAGAGTGCAGAGATTGCATTACTTTCATACATTACTTGCAAATTTATTATAGTTGCAAAAATGCAGACAAACCATGATTTGTTTACAGCATCAACAACAGTCTTTGAGCTAAACATTTCATTTAGGTTAATTTAGTTTCTTTTTTTTCTGGTTAATGTTTAGATGCGTTTATTGTTCATTTAGAAATAAAAGAAGTACCCAATTATCTTCTACCAATGGTGCTGCTGGGGAACAGAGACAGAAAATGACACAAAAATGTAACGTAAACATTAAAATGTTGATGTAAGAACATTTGCTTGGTAAATATTTATTGAATGAATTGAAACCATATTTAATGTAAGATGTATTTGGTGGATTTATTGAAAAGTTCATCAAAAGTTCTGACATTTTTGACATTGATAAAAACATTGCATTGTGTAGAGATCAATAGTTGTGGAGGGCCCCATGCATTTGCTTTCCTTGAGCCCCAAAATTGCTGCCTCTGCCCTTTCAAGCTGTTAGGAGGCATCACCAGCTGCTTTTGTTTTATTGTTTTAGGACTCTCCTAAAAGTGTCCATGCAGAAAAGCACTGTTGATGTCTTTCTGAAATTGATTTTAGATTAATAAATACTGACCTCAACCGCTCACCTTCTTAATAAGAGGATGCAGCAAGTGTTCACAGTCATTGTCATTTTTAGATGTGGCAATATTTCTGTTATGGTGAGTGAAAAAAATATCACATATGACTTATTATTACAAATCATTTAAGCATATGGTTACTGTAGTGCATTCAAAGTCAATTTCAATAATTTTGCTAAATAATTCATAAACATAACCATCTTGTAATGCAAATGCAGTTCAACACAGCTGCACGTATTTGTTTGCTTAGGCTTGACAAGCACATACATTTGAACAGATGTTACACTCTTTTCACCAAAGGAATGGGCTCATCTTCCACATGCACCCTGTTTTGCTCAGAGGGGTGAGGGTGGTGCAGTTCTACAAAGGCCTTGTACACCCCTGCTCCCAGGACGCCTCCAATGGGTGGAGCAACGAGAGGCACCCACCACCAGCAGTGACCAGCCCTACACGGATGAAAACAGCAAATACCAAGCAGTTAGAGAAATAAAACAGAAAGTGAAATAGAAAAGTAGGAGTCTCCATACAATGCAGTTGTCGCACATCTGCCCCAAAATTATGTGAGCTTTAGCTAGAAATCTATTGGCACTCTATTGGCCTTCGGTGCAGCTATACCATGGTGCTGTCCAGTGTTTTTATGTTCCCATCCCAAGTCTGGATAAAGGCAGAGGGTTGTGTCAGAGAGGCGGCGTTATGTAAAAGCAAAGCCAAATCAATGATATAACTTATACTGGTTATTGCCCAGGTTAACAACAACCTCCATCGGTTCTGTTGACCTACTGGTTGTCAGTGGTAATTTTGCTACTGTTGGTCAAAGAACGAATCATCAGAGGAGGATGGCAAGTTTGTAGGCAAAGAAAGCCAGAACTGTTTGACTCAGAGTTGGAACTTTGAACACCAGAGTTGGGCAACATGATAAAAGAAGAAAGTTAGACATCATGTGTGTTCAAGATGCTTTGGAGACAAGTGCAGGGAAGCCAGGTTAAGATAGTTTGGACATGTTCCTTGAAGGGGCAGTAATTATGTTGATAAAGGATGAAGCTACTGTTAAAGAGGTCTAGAAGACCAAGGAGGGGGTTCATGTATGCAGTCAAGGAAGGCACGAAGGTCGTTGGTGTGAGCAAGGAGGATCCAGAAGATGTGATTAGATTGAGGTAGATAAGTCTCTATGGTGACTTCTAACAGAACTGACCAATAGACGAAGAAAATAACAGGTAAAGTCCAACTCCAATCACCTTGTGATCTATTGTAAAAGCATTCCCAGTGGTCTTTTAATGGTGATCATGCCGTTTTTAGCCAAAAATACACAACATTTTCTGGGACACAGTTTCTGCAAAGCAGCAGTAGTTTCTTAGAAATTCATCTCTGAGTTGTGGGCGGGACTGTTGGTGGGGAGTGAGCCTGCGCTTATTTCCCATCATCCCTATGTTTACATTCTCTACTGCCAGCTTACATTCCCTCACAACCCCAAGCTAAAATGATAGTGCAACAAAAATAGAGAGAAATATCGGAGCTACCCCTTCTACTGAATAGTATTTTATTTAAGTTCTTTGTGTTTTTTCATTAGTTTTACTGTCCTCTGTAACCCCAAGAGCTTTGGACTGTCTTGTTTATGAAATGTGCCGCATAAATTCCACTGCAATGCCTTCCAAAAGAAAACCTTTACCTGAACACCTCTGACCCCCAGCCTGTCATGGCAGTGAAGACCCTGGGTGCAATGTCTCTGGTGGGGTTAATGGCATAGCCACTGTTGCTGCCCAGGGACATGCCAATGAGCATCACCAGGAGACCCACAATGACAGCTTCACAGCCAGCAGGGGGAGGTTTGTTCTTCTGGTCAGACAAGGCCATCACGCACAGCAGCAGCATTGCTGTTCCAAACACCTGGAATCCATCAAATAGCACATTTTATCCTTCGAATTAGAGAAAATTACAGCTTTCCTGGCTCTTTTTCTTTCATCCAATTAATGCAAATCTGTTTTTAATTTATTGTCATTTTCAATTCTTCATTTTTTTTAACAATTTCATGACTAAATCAATAAATGGGTTTGCTGCTTTTCAAAGACTTCTCCCAACTTCTCTTTGAAAAGTTGCGGACTTGATTAATTTTGCCAGCATTCATGCATCTTTAGATGCTACACACTTTTTGAAGTCTTTAGAATCAACAGTTTTAAAACATGTAAATGCTGTAGACACAAAATGAAAAGAATTCTTCAAAAAGTACAAAAGAATAACGAACATGCCAAGTCAACAACGCAAAAATCACTGCAATAATGAGGAAAATCAATTTAGGTTCCTACCTTATATCTCATACCACTACTTTTTTTCTTTTATTTTTAATATATTTAATTTTTGTCACAATATTGTAACGATTAATGACTGCAGTCCCAGGTTTCTCAGAATAAAAACCGTTTTTACCTCATGTTGCCATTATTGGATATAGAAGAGAAACAAATACATTTGTTCACAAATGCTATTTATATGATCCCTTTAACCAAACTCCACTTAAAATATATTTTTATGTTGATACTTTAAAAAGTGTAAAAATTATCTTTTCGTGCAACATGTTGACCTATTTTGGAAAGGAATACAATCATTAGCATGTTCTAAAAGAAAAGGAGCTAAAAGGAACTTAAGCTATGGCAGGAAACTGTCATTTCAAAAGTAAAACAGTCAAATTTGTCAGATGAAGTGGTACAATATTGACAAAAATAAAATCTTCCATATGTTGGAGCTTGTACCCCTAATGCCTCTAGACTTTTTGATGACTTTTGAGGCCATTTTTGCTAATAAAGTTTATTAAAATGTCCTTATGATGCCAAAAATTTTACCAGATAAAATGTTGTCTTGGTTTAAATGCATCTATTTTATTTTTATTTTAAATTAAAGACGTAAGCATGTGTGTGCATAATTTTCTAAGAAAGGCAATCTTAAGTGCAGAATGTGTTACGCCGGATATCTTGCAGTCTTAATAAATCAATTCAGTTTCCACCTGGTCAACAAATCCGGCCACCAGTGACAGGTAAGGTGCAGGATAGGTGGCAAAGATTCCAGCTGTGGCTTTTGGTCCAGTAACGGTCAGATTTCCTCCACAGTAGTTATGAATCGCCTCTGCAAAATACATAAATGCATGTAATTATTCATTTGAGATTTTCTGTTTTAAGATGGATGTTAACTGACCCTGATCAGAGTGTGTGGACATGTTGGGAAGTCCTTACCATAGTAGATCGCATATATTGTCCCTGATGCAAGGAAAGAGCCAAGTAACTGAGCACAAATGTACAGCGGCAGCATTTTCCATGTCAGGCGCCCAAACACGCACATCGTAAATGACACTGCTCCATTCATGTGCGCTCCTGGAAACGACATGAGAACTCTGTCAGCTACAGCTGAACTGCAGGTCAAGTCTCCACATTAGTGAGGGTCGGCGTTCATACCAGAGACCTTTCCTCCAACATAGGTACCCATAGCAACGGCAAGCCCAAAAGCAATGTTGATGCTGATGTACTGTCCGAATGCGCCCTGTCCCGTCACCACTTGAGCCACCGAGCCCAGACCAAATGCCTGGACACAAAAGGAACCCCAGAGGAAGATGGTACTGTCAAGTAAAACTGGATTAAAGTTGGATCATTTGAATCACCTTCTGATCGCAAAAAGTTTTTATTTTTCTGATCCAAATTACAGAAAAGTTACAGAAAAAAAACAGGAGAAACTCACAACACAGGTAATTACACTTAAACAAAGTCTAACTAGATTCCGTTAGACAAACATTTAACAATAGATTCGTCGATATCAATACAATGGCGTGCTAAAGTTGTTAAAGTGCTAAAGATTAAGTCTTTTAGAAATAATCATGAGCAAGATTTCTCCATCAATAGTGGAATATGTAAAAAAAAACACTTTTGCATAGCTACATGTTACTGTACACACCAGAATCAGAGGAAATGGAGTGGCTGGAGGAATCTCCGTGAGTAAGGAATAAGGCCAAAGAGCTTTACTGGATGCCTGTGATCCTTCAAGCGTTTTATCAATGTTTAGTTCAAAAGCATCTCTGATGGTTTGAGGGCCATGAGTGCATGTATGTGCACTTTGCATGTTCTGAAGGGATGTCTGAACACTGAAAGGCATAGGCTATAAAGGTTTTATGTTTCCCTCCAGGTGACATCCATTTTAGGAAAGGACGGTGTAAAAACCACACACCACATCTACTAAAGCATCTTTTCATGGAGGCTCATGCTGTTGTGACCTGCCTGCAGTCCAGGAATCTCATTCAGAAAGACCTCTGCACTCATAAAGTTCCCATATACCAGATGAAAATGCACAGCCTAAAAATACTTGATATTTTCAGAGTAAATCTGCAGAAAAAGGTGCACTCAGGCATATGTGCACAAAAGTTGTGGACATCTGTCGCCACAGTACTAAATAAAGAAACTGAGAGGTGAGCTCCAACTTACTAAGAAAAACATTTCTGGGTATCTGCAACTTTTAAACTTTCCAGTGCACTGACATTGCATTTCTTTCTTCCAAACTGCTTATATCTCCAGGATCTGTTTCCTAATTGGCTGAACAAGGATGCTCATGGATTTTTACATTTGTCTAACAACATGGACCTTCCATGGATAAATGAGGGTGGAGTGTGGGAGGAGAACATATGAGCCTTTATGCACAGCAAACTAACTGCAGTTTGGAAATAATGAAGTGTGGCACTTGTGTAAAAGCATGAATATACTTTTTTTTTTTATTTCGATTTTCTTTGGGCATATTTTTGGTCTTGCAGCACATGCCATGTTTAGTACTGAAGCAGAGTTTCACGAATGAGACTCCTGATCTTTTCTTGTAAGGGAACAGTTGGAGCACGATCAAACTATAAATAAGTTAAAGACCAGCACTAACTCTTCAGCAGCTAAAATGGGACTAAATTCCAACAAAATTCAAGAAAACATTTTGTTTCAATTCCCAGATATCTTTCAACTGTTTACAAGAGAGCAGATGGAGGCTAAATGGACATGCAAACTATTCAGACCTGTAACATAAAGTGTGAATCTATTTTTTGCAGAAATGGTAAAGATTTCCCATAAAACATATGTTTTGTTGTGAATAAACTCTCATGGAATTAAAAGGTCCTTTGGTTTTCTTTCAGTTCACATTTTAAAACAGCCCAACCCTTTCTGGATTTTTGGTGGTAGAGTTGTGCAAAGTTTTGTCTTTTACTAAGCAGAACTAAAACAGACTGATCAGTGAAAGAAGCTGACTCTAAAATACTTGCAGTTGTCAGTCAGGAAACAGGAAGCATGCGTTTCCCTCTACAGAAATCACAGCTTTTAGTCTGACAGTCCAGATCCATTATAACAATATGATAAACATACTGTTGGTGTGAATGCTTTCATTTTGATTATTGGTTCCTAATTTTTCTTATGTTTTTGAGTCTAAATGAACCAGATGTTTTTAAGGCGGTTTTATGCTTGAAGCATCTATAAAACATTAAGTGGCTTAACAATACAAATAAAATCTACTAATAATCACTTTTGAAAACCTTTAAGAAATGTAAAGCTAAAACCATTTAAAATATCCTGTCTCCTTATGTCTCACTGCCTTCTATTTTTTTTTAATTATTAAAAAAAGTTTTAAAGAAAATATCCTTGTATTTATCTTCTTAGAGCGCTGCCACCCACCAATTTTCACAGATAAGCTCCTGTTTGTGTGCATTTCAGAGAAAAGGTGAGTAACTAGAGTAAAGAGCATAGCATTAATAATTAATCAGATATGGTCATTGCAGAGAAGCAGCTCACAGTCTAATTTGGAAATAACTGAGGTGAAGGGGTTTTTTTTAGTTAAAAAACATTTTAGCTGTTTGAGATGGAGTTCTGTGTGATAAACATACAGTATGTGGATTTCTTACCATCATGACATAGGTACTGAGGGTTTCAGCAAGTCCCACTCGAGCTGCTTCATTCTTGATCCAGACTCTTGGTTGGGTCCCACCCTGTCCTGTCCGCTCAGAGACACCAGTCTTAGCAGATGACAAGTCCTTCATTATTCCTTTTTTTTTTTCCTTTGGATTAAAGTTTTTAGGAAGAAATCTCAAACTCCCATAAAGAATTCACAAACAGTCCTCCATGTCACATGATGTTCAAAGAACCAATGTGTCTGTTCACATGTCTGTTGTTTGGGCAACTCCTTCTTTCTGTCACACATACCCATCAGGATTGTCCACATTTTACACCAACGACCCCCCCACCCCCGACACACACACCCGTACAAGTTGCTCAACACACATACAGACAGAACATCCAATTACTTTGCAATGTTTTGGGATCCTTGACCAATGAGGTGTTTTTTGTTATCGCACTGCTGTGCTTGTCGTGCCCAAAAATGAGCCCCGAAGAGGAGGCACTGTGATGCATCACAACTGTAAAATACTCATTTCTCTATGTAATGCTTCACTTTAGTTCAGAAACTTTGAAAATATCAATGAAAAATGATTGATTAATAGAGGTCAAACATTGTCTAGACTTTATGATGGAGATCCCACATGCAAATCCCATTCCAGGATGTTCTAAAGGCCACATTTTTAAAGCTCAGCATAAGCAATACTCTGAGCTTTTGAGTGATAAACAAATGTTGAAATCCCAGAGATTGCAACAATAGGTTAAACTTCATGTTGAGACCAGCACACCCTTGAACCTTCAATATGTAGAAATAAAAACCTGTTAAGTTTTAATGTACTGCCACCTGGAGGTGGTTGAAGTGTGACACAGGATGTGCTGAAACCTGGGCAGCATTAAAATACTTTCAAACACTTTGGCATTAACAAGCATATATACTTTCCTTATTAAAAAAAAAGTTTTTCTAACTAAGAATTTTCCTAAAATGATGGTGCAGAATTCGTGTCTTACACGGTTATAAAAACCTAAACACATGACTTTTATAAGATCTGTTCTGTTTTATAGATAAAAGAAACATGAACTCATCCCAGTTCTTTTCTTTTAAAATAATTTGCAAAAGAATAAAAGCCTGCTTAAATCGATTTCTTCTTTTTGTTCTGATTCCCATTTTAAAGGCTGCAGTTTTGTTGTTTGTTAATTTTAAGCCTCTTTAATGTCGTGTCCATCGGTCTGAACTCCCTATTATGTTGTTTACAGCAGATGCTGTGAAATGCATCTGAGATCATTTAGCCATTCTCAGTCTTTCCATGATAAAAGTCTCACTTTGCCTCTAATCTTTACTGCTTCCTAGCTTCCACCTGTGGCTCTTTAAATCTTATCAACCTCTCCTTTTCTTTAGGAAAAAGAATTTTGAAAGTTTTTTGTCTCCTGTTTTAGCTAGTCTTACACCCTTTTTTTAAATCTACATAGCTGTCAAAAATACAACCAAGAGAATTTGGCTATATTGGAATGATTTGGACTGAAGATTTTGATTTGTATGGAATTTATTAGTCTTGTGACGAACTTGCAACCTGCATAAGGTGTAACCCGCCTTTGACCAACAGCCTAGAGAGGTTTCGTCCAACTCGTGACCCCAAAAGGGCTTGATCATGTCTGGAAGTTGGATGGAATTTATTGTAGCAGTCATAATTCAGATTTCCAAGTTTTATCCTCATCTTCTTGTGTCTCTGAGTCAAGTAGGCGCTATAAAAACAAATTCAACTGAATAGTTCTTTTGATACTGAAGTTTGTGACTCAATGGCTTACAGATATTTAAAAAAAATGAATAGAATGGAAAAGTGTATTCATTTCCATAACTCCATTAAAAAATGTAACTTTAAAATATAGATTTTGGGCTGATTGTTTAATAATTTTAATTTTTTGTTTTTACATAGACTGGGGGTCAAGCTCAAAAAACCCCCAAAACAGGATTTTAAAAAATTGAAAACGGTGGAGAAATCTGCTCATATTTTGCAGGAACATGAATGTTTTAAACTGAGTTTCACCAGCTAATCATCTACTAACCTCAAAGCTCCTGCACAGGTTCCCCACATGTTCTTAAATTTGTTCAGTGTTCTCAGTTTGGATGAATATGGGGAAGACTTAAGACTTGAAAACTAACCAGAAGATCATCATTGATCCTCTCCATATGTAAGCCACAAAAGTTCCTTGCTGAGGAGGCTGGCTGGCTGCTTTACAGAGCGCTGTGTCCAAGCAGATCAACAGAAAGTCTATTGGAAAGGCAAGATGTGGCAGGAGAAGATGCACCAGCAAAAAGACAGAAAAAACAGTAGGCTTCAGTAGATTATCAATTATCAAAAGGACAGGATTCCAGAACCTGCAGACATCCAAGAAGAGTGGAATAAGTGGAGGAACGGCTTTAAAAACCACAGTCACTTGTGGGAGATGAGCTACAACTGCTGGGTTCCTCGGGTTAAGCCACCTCTGAGGCAACAGAGGAAACATGGGCCAAGAAGAAGAAAGACTCGAGTGATGGCCAGTGGTCCAAGGTCCTGTTTTATGATGAAGGTAAGGTGTGCATTTCACTTGGAAATCAAGGTCCAAAGGTTTGGAGGAAGATGAGTGAGGAGCAGAACCCAAAGTGTGTTTTTTAAGCTGGAACTTATGTAAAAACAATGAAAAGAAAAGAACATGGAAGTTTATTTTCGAATGGAATTATGAAAATCAATAAACTTTTCTGTGATGTTTTATTTAGATTTTTAAAATGATTTGTCTACGTTCTGTTTCCTTTTATTTCATAGTCAGTCGTTTGTGTTCTTGATCCCGTCCACACTTTCAGTTGGTCACTCATAAGTTCAGCTGCCAAAAAGTTTTTTTTATTTTTCATTTATGGAGAAGAAAAACAGACATATTTCAAACAAAGCAGAACTTGGAAATTAATTATGGAATGCCGGCTTTCTATAAAACTGTCCTTAAAAATACTTTGGTTTGCTTAGCAAAAGTCATTCAAGTTGAAATAAAAATGTATTGTAGCAGAAACAAAAAAGATAAACATATTAAAAACTAAACTCAGATTCAGTTTCATTTTTACACCGTGTTAAAGTCAGAGCTTTTTTCTTTCATTTTAATCAGCTACACATGTCAGTATCCAGACAGACTTCATTCTCCCGCCATCAAATATTTTACATTTAATGGGCAAAGTCTTGTGAGTTGATCCTCAGATGCCTGTTGATGGGATGCAAGATGTTCTGTTCTCTTTCCACCTTTTAACATGTGCTCAACGAAGACTCTGGCCCTTAAACCACATGGAGGCTCCAGCAGAGGGGTTCACGCATCGGTCAGGGCGTCGGAGCCAGGCGGTTTGGGGCAGGGCAGCCCACTCGGCGCATGCCCCCTGCAGCCGCCCAGCCCACTCAGAGCGAGGACCTATGAGGCGCCCTGCCTTCCTTCTGCGCTCTCCGATACCTCTATCTGGCAGAAGCTTGAGTCTGACATGAAAATGGATCCCACGGATGTTTTTTATCACCCGATCTGGGTGATTTTATCAGCGGTGCTGGCGGTGGTCGTGCGCCTTCAGCGCAAGGGCCCCTGGGATCCACGAGCGTGCCCCGTGCAGCTCACAGGAAAGACTGCAATAGTGACAGGAGCCAACACAGGTACGGTAACCGCAGCCTGTCTCATGTTGTGTCAGACGTTTACAGACGGTGCTGGGAAGGATTTGTCCGTGAAATGAGTTTCATTTCAAACTTTGTGCGCGCCGTGACGCACGACTGGACCCACAAATTCCATTATTATTGCTGGATGAAGCTGTTTTTCCTCCTTTTTGATGGTCTTGCTTTGTTTTGAAACAATAGTTTTACTTTTGGGTGATGTTAAAATAACTTTATGAAGCATTCATGCAGAAGCTGCAGTCCATTGGGCAGGTCAGTAAAAGTTAAACAGTTGCATTACACACTGAGCGGAATATGGGTCAAATATTCAAGCTGATCTTTAAGTGCTCTTTTTACACACTGTGTCAGAAAAGAACAACTTGACAATGAAATTCAGACCCACTTTTAATAATAAAGAACAATAATGACAGATCAGAATAAATGATTTATTTTTGTGCATTCATTAGATTATTGGAATTTTGATATATGATCATTCCATTCTTACAATGAGCATGAATGACATTTAAGCTTCTCCTCTTGTCATTGAAAAAAATCTTAAACATGTAACTAAGAACTTTCAGAAACAGGAAAAAGTCAGCACGATTTCAAGGCATTTGCAAGATGAGACACTTTACAAATAAACTCCTGTGCAAAAGCAGAACATAGGATAATAGATTCCATTTAAACAGGACTGAAAAACAACGTAGGACAGGAAACACTATCCACATATGTGTAAAACATATTCTCTCTGGTGTAGGGGAGGGAGTTGATGGAAACAGCTCTGTGACTGGGCTGTAGAATTCATCATTGAATATAGTTGTTTTTACAGATAAGATCATTTTCAAAGCTTAATGAAACCTTCTGCGTATATTCTTGGTCATAGACAATGAGGTTTTGTTCACCTTTGTTCCAATCAATGACGGTTTATAGGGTCTGTTCCATTGATAAGAATCTCTTGTCATTGCAGAACAAGAGTTTTTATGGTTCTTACTTGAATACTTCTTAGTGAACGTTCATAAGATGCCATGCATGTAAAAATAAAAAACTCTTACTTATGCATCCCTGTTCTTTAATCTTCTTTCATATCCAGATGTTTGTTTCAGAAAGTCTGTTCCACTTTCTTCTCTGTACCTTCTGTAACGGAACAATTCCTGCTTGTAAATGCTTGCTAAGCACTAGTCTCTATACCTGATAACACCTCTAACTGGATTCAGTTTTTGTACAGTGTTTTTATTTATTAAAACGGGTGCATGGATGTCCCAGGAGCCATATTAGCTCAGGTTTGTTTTTCACCCTCAAAAAGATTTCCACACAGCTCTACTCAAATGGTGTTGTACACCTTCATCCATACACCAGGGGACCCCAACAATTCAACACATAATCGTCTAAGAAAAATCTGACAGATGTGTCTGTTTGGAAGACTTTTTTGGTCCCAAAGCCAATAAAGATTAAAGCAGAATTTCCCCGTGCAGACGTGCAGAGAAATGAGGAAAAAGAAAAACACCTTTGAATCAGCTCACGATCTGATAAGACTGTGACATTAGGGGACCGAGGTCTAGTCTTGAATGTCACGTGAACAGCTCTGATGAAGCAGATTAAAACTCTTTGATGGGTTTATTCTGATTGTAGTTGTGTTTGAGCACCGCCCTTAAATTTGATAAAATCGTGGTTGATCGCTTGATGTTTATGGCGATTTTAAAGCCATGTGTGCTTTCAGAACAAACTTTCCTGTCATGCCTCATGCCAACAATAAAAGCTTTTATTTCACTTGCTTTAAGACTGCCCTGTAACCTTTTAGCACTGTTTTGACTTGCAAGAATATGTTTTTAATTCCCTTTCACTGAAAGCATGATAATCTCACTTCTGTAACTCCCTTAACCAGATAGGGTTTATTTTGAGTTTGTTCTGTCAGAATCCTTCCCTCATTACTGCATTGAAAGTGTGCAACTAGAAAATTCTGTAGAGAAGATTACGTTATCACAAAGGTCAAAAGTCAGCATTTATCCTGCTTTTCATACCAGTAAGGATACGTTTTTTACTGTTATGAACAAATAAATAGTTCTGTTGTTAAAAACTAAGAAAAGATTTACCGTCTTTAAAGTTTTAAAGTGCCACCTAGATGATTTTTTAAATGTCTCCAAAGATTTAACAGTTTTTTTCTCCTTGTCCCTCTGGTAGGCATCGGGAAGTTCATTGCCCTGGACTTTGCACGTCGTGGGGCCCGAGTTATCCTGGCCTGTCGAAGCGAGTCCCGGGGGACAGCAGCAGTAAAAGAAATCAGGCAGATTACAGGAAACGCAAATGTCCATCTGCGTCTGCTGGACGTTTCCTCCATGGATTCTGTCAGGGGATTTGCAAAGAAGATACTCGAGGAGGAGAAAGCTCTGCATATCCTAGTAAACAATGCAGCAGTATCAGGTGATTCTGCCTTAAAAAATGTTGTCCACATTTTTCAAAACCGGAAAACAGCCTTAGATTTATTACCAACAAAAAACTGCAAGCTCAGTTTGTCAATGTTATGTATTCAACTTTCAACCTAAGTGTCAAAGCTTCATCTGATTTAGAAAATCCAGCAAATAACAGCATCTCCACAAAGTGGACCTCACTGCTATTTGTCATTTGATACACACATGGAAACAGTTTGAGCGGGTCTCAGCTATAAAAACCAAAGCCTGGCTTTCCGTTTGACTCTTTATAAGATGATTAAAACAAAGCGTTCACAGTTGATGAGATCAAGAGAGAGCGGCAGCGAATGCAAACATCTGTGTGTAGAGCTTCAAAGCTGGAGCATCGTTCCAAGGGGCTTGTGTAAAATTAGACAACAAATTAAACAAAATTGTTCACTTTTTTTTAATACAGAACAAATTCACAGGTCCTCTGAGGGCACCACACTCACAGAGTGAAGTGAGATTTCTGGATTAGAGTCATTCAGAAACACTCCAGCACAGGGTAACACCAATGTGACAGTGAAAGTCAATTTGGGGGCGTTTGTCATACTGAGTATGCACTTAGTGACAGAAAACTTATTGTGAGCCAATGCGTTTTCAGTTCAGAGGCTTGGATCCAACTTTTTTTTTTTTTTAACTTTAGGAAAACCCTCCCCCCAAAAAAACGACTCACTGCAGCTGTCAGAGAGGAGGGACAGAAAGAAACATAAACTGTGCAACATCTGCTTTGAGACTGAGGTAGACAAGTTAGATGATTGTGACATTTAAAAGTGCAACTGCAATGTAAGATGGTCTAGAAAAATTAAGGTAAATTGTTGTAAACTGGCTGGCATGTCTTTTTAAGCAAGTCAAAGCTAAGTCTGAAGTTTTTGCATTTATTTCTTTCGTTTTCAGCTAAAAGTTCAAGTCGGGTCTCAAGACATAAAACTTATTGCTAAATTTTACTGTCACAAATTGTCATTTAAAGACCCATTTGAGTGAAAATAGTGTTTTGGACATGTTCTTTTCTTTATTATTCACATTGTTGTGAATCATGAGCAGACAAAAAAAGCAGTTTGAAATGTATTTGTGAGGTAGTAAATACGCTGGGCAGGCCACACTGCTCCAACCTGATGCATCCACTTGTAGACAGCTGGATCCATGTAGGTCTTTGTTTTACTCGTCTGAGCTGGTATCTGGTTCAAATCTGTAATGGAAAGTTTAAATGTTGGTCGCCATTTTTGTTGCACTGGTTTGAGTTGTGAGGGGCCATAAGCTAGAGGGAGAACAATGGATAATGGGAAGTGGGGGGAGGCTTGTTCAATGGCAACAGTCCCGTCCACAACTTAAAGGCAAATTTCTGATGAACTACTACTGCAGAAATTATGTCCTAGAAAACGACAGTTTTTTAAAAAAATTTGGCCAAAAGCAGCATAATCATGATTACGTAAAAGACCACTGGGAACACTTTTACCAAAGATTAATACATGAT
Source organism: Oryzias celebensis (assembly GCA_014656515.1). Taxonomy (NCBI): domain Eukaryota; kingdom Metazoa; phylum Chordata; class Actinopteri; order Beloniformes; family Adrianichthyidae; genus Oryzias; species Oryzias celebensis. The sequence continues at coordinate 14,294,117 of BNCR01000005.1, forward strand.
TGGAGATACAGTAACAGGTTGCTGATGCTTCTGCCTTTCCAAAGCCAAACCTTTTATTTTTGACAGCAATTTCCTGGAGCTAAAAAATAATAAATGAACATTGTTTACAAGGCCCAAACCTGAAGTCTCAAGTCTTTGAGGACGAGTCTTAAGTAGAGTTTTTGAATTAAAGGTTTAAGTGCAACTCAAGTCTAAATGATTTTTATTTGAAAAAAAAAAACGGTGTAAAAACCTTTAATAGTGCATGTTGGAAAAGGCAGCAGTTGTATTCTCTATTTTGCTGGTTTTAAAATCTTTTTATTGGTAGAGAAACATTTTCAACATGAATCTTACACAGAAATGTTCTCCTCTGTGCTTATGTTTTATTTATAAAAGCCTTTACCAAACTCTCCTTAAAATAATTTTAAAAAAGGGTTCTTCGTCTTGGTGTCAGGAGAGGGTTTCTGCTGATGCCACAAGAAAGAAGCTTGAAACCTAAAAGTGTTACATCTTTTATTAAAAAAAAAACACTGGTACCAAAATGAAAAGACTTTAAAGTTTGGAAATGAAGTGTTATTTTAAAAAAATATGACAACTTCATTTCTTTAAATGACAAATCTCAGTCGAAAGGATGATGGAAAGTTTTGGGAAAGCTAGATCGTAAAAAAGATGCAACAGAGGAGCCCTAAAGAAAGAAATGCTGCATTCTCTGAAACTAGATGACCTTGATGTTGACTGACAGAAGACAGTTTCTAAAATCTCAAGCTATGCGTGCGAAAAAAGACATCTGGCCAAATCTTGCTCCACTGCTCCTCATTGTTGTTCTGGAGACTGCAGTAATTCAGCTGTTCATACTATACAGGAAATTAAGCCTGAAGTTTCTTCGTTGAGCTTATGTTTGTGGAATGTTCCCAGACAAACTGTTTTTGTGTGTGTACTTGCATCTGCTTTTATATTTAATGCACTTTATTTAATCTGTGGTTAGGTTTGCCCAGGCAGATCACCAAAGATGGGTTTGAGGCTTCTTTTGCCACCAATCATTTGGGACCATTTCTTCTCACTAACTTGCTGCTGGGTAAGACACTGCATTCTTTAAAAAATGGTGTACACTGAGCACAAAATTCGGATTATGCAACTCTCCTTTGGCAGGTCCCACATCACATTTCTCACACATGATTCATGTTTATGTTGCTGTTTCCTCTCCAGACCTGCTGAAGCGCTCGGCTCCATCGCGTATCGTCACCGTCAGCTCTTTGAACCACAAGAAGGGAAAAGTAGATTTCTCCAACTTTCACGGCGAAAACCTGGTTTATTTCATGGATCAAGTCTACAACAATACTAAACTGCACAACATCATCTGTACCAATGAGCTGGCCCGCAGACTACAGGGGACAGGTGAGAGAAAAGCACAACACAGTGTCAAAGCTAATTAGAACGGACATTTTCTGCATTTATGTTCAAACACTGTCCTGTTAAAAAGATGCTATAGATTTTATTTTTGAAAGTGTTTTTTGTTCCACAGTTAAGTATAAAGTCCCACTCCAATAATCTGCTTATTTATTATAAAATTGTTCCCAGTAGTCTTTTCATTATAGTTACTTTGGTGTCAGTCACCAGTCACTTAACTGCCTCCAGTTAGCTCAGAATGCAGCAGCACGACTGTAAATTGGAACATCCAAGCGAGCACACATCCCTCTAGTCCTCAGATCACCTCACTGGCTCCCTGTTCATTTTAGCATTCAGTTTCGACTTGTTTTTAAAGCTCTTTTGGGTCTTGCCCCGGTTTACGTAACTGAGATTTTAACTTTCTGCAGCAAATTTAGAGTTTTACGGCCTCCCAACCAATTTTTGCTTGATATACCCAGGTCACTACAGAAACACTTGATTGTGTCTGTTCTGTTGCCGGCGCCCAGCGATGGTACAATATTCCTGCAGAACTGCACATGACATCAGACCTTAACAGTTTTAAGTGTCAACTAAAATCTTACTTTTTTAGACTGTCTTTTAGTACTCAGTAGTTGGTGGCAATTTTATTTTCTTTCACTTGTCTTTTTGTATTCTTATGTCTTTTGTGTATTTTATTGTTTTTTGTCATTTTATGATGGTTCTTTTTTTGCCTCATTTTAAACTTTACTTTGTCTTTCTTTTATTGTGTGAAGAAGTTGTAAAGTGCTATATAAATGGGAAGAGGAGATGGGCTTCAAAGAGGTTAAAAAACACAAACGAAGAAGAATTCTGCTGAAGCATTCCCCAGAAACCGTTATAAATGAGGCTTAAGAAGAAATTGTGCAGATAAACAGCGCTAACCTGTGTGACCTGCCATCACTGAAACTGTTATACAAGGCATCTTTTTGAATGTGCTCGCAGGAGTCACCGCTAACTCCGTCCATCCTGGTGTCGTCATGACTGAAGTGATGAGACACTATCCGTTTTGGGTACGCTACCCTTTCAACGCCATCGGCTTCTTCTTTTTCAAAGTAAGTACATCACAACAGTTAAGATTTTTTGCTGTGGTTGAATCTTATTCCAGAATTGCTGTTTTAAAATCAAAGCTTTTAAAAGAAGAAAACAGAATTCAAATCAGGATCTTTCTGTTCTGTGGAAGATTGGAGCTGCTTTCTAACAGAAACACTAAATCAGAGACATGTGTTCCTTTTGACAGATCTTACAAAATGTTAAAATCTGAGAACGTTCACCCTCCAGTGCTCTTCATCTTGTATGTTTGGCTGGAGTCAAAAGCACACTGACTTTGCATCGAAGCTTTGCAGCTGTTTATGTCTTGGCTCGGCCCAGTATAAAAGTATATTTGTGTTTGGTAGGTTGCTTCCATGGTTCTTGACAATAATTCTCATTCTCAAGCCTGTTTATTACGTTTTTTTTTAAACAGTATGACATTTGTAAGGAACAGGCACTTGTGGGATGTGCATGTGCAGCAGAGCAGAGTTGGGGAATAGTTATACGCTGTTGCTGACTCTTTCCCGTTTCTGGTGACGAGCAGCACTTGTGAGCATGGTTTCTGTTACAGAGGTCTGGACGCGTCTGCTCCAAGAGTCAGCGGACCAAATTTAACTGATCTGGATAGAGTCTGAAATTAGGAAACTTCAAGCTTGTGTTCCACTAAACTTAGCTGCAGCACAGTTGAAGTGAGCCTGAGTATCATCTACAAACCAAAGGCCAACTTCCATACAACAGGAGATGTCTGAGGTGAGCTGTGATTTTGAGGATGCCAAGAACACCCGCCACAAAAGTGTTCAGGTATAAGTCCAGATTGCTGTGTCCAGAATTCCTGGCGGCTGCATCAGTAGGGCAACATCTTTCAGTGAAGGCAGTGTGATGATGTGGGTCAGCATTTCCCTCACTGGAAACTAATGAGGTGAATAGTCATTGAAGGCAAAAGAGACAGATGAGATTATGCCTTCTGGGACAAATCTCTGAACCACACTGAGACAACCTCCAGAATTTGGGGAAAGAGAAGATGGACTGCTAGTAGTCCTGACCCCAAGCCCATTGAACACTTGTGGGATCAGCTGTAATGTGCTGTTAATGGACAAGCACAACGTGGAGTCAACTTTTGATAGATTCTACTTTAAGACTGAGAGGGTCCCTGAGCAGCATAGGGTGGCATGAAAGAGAAAATTCCAGTTTGTCCCTGTTATGACAATCCACGACCTACGGAGGCTCCTGCTTGGTAAATTAATACATTTTAAAATTGAAAACATGTGTAATTCCTTTAAAATATTATCATTCAATCTACCAAACAGCAAGAAAATTTGTAGTAAGAATAGAAGAGGTTTTAATGAGTGAAATCCACAAGCTCTACCACTCATCCTGCAAATACGTGTTTCCAACATACAGTAAGAGACATCAAAAAACGAGCTTCCCAACAGGACAAGATATATCCCCAAGAAGCATCAAAAAAAGGAAAAATGCACCAAACAAAGTTTGAAAAATGTGCTGCTTAAAAAGGTGAAGGCCAAATTCAGTGCTTGCTAAGGCTCAAAGTGCTTATAGGACAGGAGGGTATCTGGAAAATTCAAGGTCAGTAGGTGATCATTACAACAGAACAGTTATGATAGGCTGTAATATTACCCTCACTGAAGATAGCAAGGAAGAAGAGTGGAGATAACTGATAGGTAAGCAGACAAACAGAAAAAAAACGTTTTTTTGGTTTGTTTTAGAATGACTTGAGAGCATTTGAACACAGCCAGAAGAAATTCTTTAGATATAAAAAAGGAGGTTTAGTTTTATCTACTTTGGCAATCAGAAATCTGGATCATCCTTTATGAAAGTAAACTTAAAAACTGAGCATGTGGCAAAAAAACATGTTTGTCTTAAGAATTGTTTATGTTTTTCACTCCAGCTGTGTGTATATGTCAACAGAGTATTTTTAACTTTGCACTCATGGTGTGTTTTCACACCAGGAAAATCAGATTTTGTGCAGAACAGAAAGATGTCCTTCTATGTTGTAAATCTTTATGGAGTTGAACTGGTCTTAAAGTATCGCATTTTCCGGAGTCAAAGGTTCCGATTGATGTTCTTGAAAATAGAAAATATATTTTTTTGTGGGAGCATTCTCTCAGTGTGTTCATGCTGTGAGCAGAAATACAACTATACTGGAAAGAAAATAGAAAGAAAGTTTTTGAATGGCAAAATAATCTTTGTTTGAGAAAACAAGTCTTAGTGACTAGAATTTATTTTTTTTAAGAATTCTTCGTAAGACCAATTTTCTCACACCATTGGCACGTTTTCTTTTTTTTTTTTTTTTTTGCTGTGTAAATAAAATCTGCCAATGAGGTACAATTTTTTGACTTATTTCTAAGGGGTCTGTTTTTGCAGTGCAGCTTTTGTTTTAATGTTCCTTTTTGTCAGAAGATAATGGAATTGGGATCCTTATTAATATTTTCTTTGTAAATTCTACTTGAAGACCAACAGGAGCTCTGATCAAAATGATCAATTTACCTTCTTTCGTTATGAAACTTTAGTTAAAGTATTAAGGCTTGTGACTCGATGGCTCAATTAGCTAAGTGGAGGACTGGCACACGGGAAATCAGGGTTTGTTTCCCAGAGGAGACACGTTGCCTTCATCCAGTGTGAGTCGTTGAGCAAAACGCTTTGTGCTACTGCCGAAGAGCCCAAGTCTGGGTCTCGCTGTGCTGGGTAAAATACAGGGTTGTGTCAGGAAGGACATCTGGTGTAAAAACACCTGTGTGAATCAATGAAAACTCTATCAGTGGCAACCTCTGAAGGGATAAGGTGAAGAATGAGTTATAGTGTCTTTCACTATTGTTAAATGAGAAAAAAAATCAAATTTTTAGTCTCTACAGCTTTTGTTATGTCTGTTTCTTTTTTAACATTTTTTGTGTTTTCTATTTGTTTTTTCCAGTCATCAGAGGAAGGAGCTGTCGCCCCGATCTACTGCTCTGTGTCCGAGGAACTGGAGGGAGTCACGGGAAAGTATTTTGACAGCGACTGCTCGCTTGTCCTTCCTGCTTCTTTAGCCCGAGACCCAGCCTTGGCGGTCAAGGATTTTGAGGTGTGTGAGAGACTGACTTCAAAGCTGTGAATCGACAATCCCCACTGGCTTGACAACAGAACAGTTGGAAGTCCTGTCATTTTCAGGCACTGAAACAGTCGCAGTCGATGTGAGCGGCTGTCCAACCCACCAGGAGAACTCAGAATACATAAATTTGTTTCATTTTCTGCGCTTTTATGGAAAGATTTTTAATAATAAAATGTTGCCATTTGGTGCATTTCTTGCTTAAAAACCAAAGACATTTTTGAAAAACTTAATGTTTTGCATTGCTTTAAGTATCAATGTGCTGTGACAAGAAGGCACCATGAGTTTTTCTTTATTTCTGGGCAAAGTGCTGACACCGTGTGGCCAACAGTGTCTTGCAGTCTCTCTGGAATCAGACAAAACTTCAGACAATTGATAGAATCACCTCTCTTTATTAGCAGATTTAATAAAACACTGTATTTCAGCCTTCCTGTTTTATTTTTGTCATTTTCTGTAGAGTATATACACCATGCACCTCGCTATTTGGCTGCAAAGACACAAACGGTTACAGTCATCAAATGATTTGTCCAAACAAGATTCCATCCTGTTTGTTTGTTTGTTTCAATGTGCGTATGCTGTACCTTTCTGATGCTCCTCCACTATCTCGTGAATGATTTCTTTGATCACCGGTGCCACATAGTTCAGCTGCCTGGGTGAAAGGCGGACCCCCAACTCCAGCGTGTTATCCTGGAACCAAACAAACCAAATCAAAGGTTGAGACATGGTTTGGCAGTGGATGGGGCATGAAATCCATGAAGCTTATGGAGGTCTGTGCATGCGTACAGCGTTTGCTTCCATCTGAGGAACCTGCTCGAGGATGACTTCATCAAACTTTTCTGATCGAGGTTTCATGTCTTTCTTCCCCTGTTGCTCCTGCAGCTGAGATGCACAGAGGAGACAATGAAAAAACTGCACTCATGCAATCAGGCATCACTAGATTATTTTTGTTTTCTATCAGTTAAGATCTCAGGAAAGATTAATCGTTGATTTGTAGATTTAAGGTGCTGGTCTGAATTTGCAAACAAATTTACGAAACACTTGAAAATGTTCATACATTGGTGATGGTGGTGTGGCCCCCTTCCATAGTAGCAATATCCGTTGCCGTGCAATGACTGAGGTCAATGAAATCTATTTTTTGCTTGATTGACATATTTACCTTGGGGTCGGGAATACATAATATTCATATGCAAGTGCAGTGTTCAATATATTTTGTAATTATTTCTAGCTATCCTTTTTAGGAGGTTTTTATTTTTATAAGCCTAAAAAATATAGAATTTTGCAGTATACCAGTATTTCTAATTTGCATCTTATTAATGAACCATTAAATGCTTCAATATGTTGTATGTACTTGTGTATGTGGGCCCCTTGTGGACAAATATGCTTTATAATTTTGTGTGAAGGTCTTATGTCTTGCATTTGTTTTTTGAATTGGAAAATGTTTTAGTAAAAAAAAGTTCTATATGAATAAAGTTAGATTTAATTTGATTTGATTTGTAATCAAACAGTTATTAATACATGTATAATAGGCTGTACAATTGTTTTTTTTTTCATTTGTATAAATGTATTTTACTTTTTTGTTTTAATTTGGCCTGGTAAATATTTAAATTATACTTCCAAGTGAGTTTTTTTCACTTGGACCTTCATCACTGAACTTTTCAAAATATTTGAAAGATTTTGGAAGAATTTCATCTACAGAACAGTGAATGTTTTTTTTTCTCCAGTCTTTTTGTTCATTCAAAATAAAAGCAGGGTCTTATAAAATACTTTAAAATGGAAATACATTTGCATTTGGTGCCTAAAAAGTGACAATTCTATTCAATAGGAGTTATCAGAGGAGCGACCCATTGATTTTTCTGATGACGATAATTGATGGATTTAGCCCTGCTACTGCACACTGTACTCACCCTCATATGCAAAAGCTCCTTCGGGCTGAAGAATGTGATGTGACCCTGTGACCTCTCAATCAGGAAGGCCATCAGGCACACCAGCACCATACAAACGCCCACTGCTCCACGGATGCTCATTCTGCTCTCACCTGAACACTTTAATAGGAATGTGCAAGCACAACAGCAAACGGCCTGTTAGCGGCAAACAAACCAACCAACCAAACCTTGTGTCTCTATTTTAAATCATTTATGTCTTTGAAGCAGTTGGAAAGTTTTATGAACTATTTTACATAAGCTTTTAAAGTTTTGAAAATTAGATCAACTTTTGACACCTGGGGAAAGGAGATCTGACTTCAGGGATCCTGCAATTATGCAAGGTAGATGTTGACTAGTAGATAGTAGATAGGAAAGGAGAAAGGGCAAACCTTTGGGATTTCTATGGGCCGAAACAATAAACTTATTTTACAGATAAAAGACGCAAGAAGCTAAAGGGAACTTTTTGCAACAGAGACACTGCCTTGCACACAAGAGGAAGATAGGACTTTAAAGGAGGAATAACAGAAAGAAAGAAGAAGGAATCTATGCCGACAGCAAGAGGAGCAAAGGGAGCCATATCTTACCTACGTGCCGTGTCGGCTTTAGTCAGTCGGTTGGGGAAGTATTCTGTAAGATGAGCAGGGCTCCACCAGTCTGAGTGTCAGCTTATCCTGCTCAGCCTTTATATGAAGCCTTCTCACAGCCTGGGGCTCAGTAAATGCCCTCGCTCACATCCGCTCATCAACAGGCTCCTCCAAGGACTCTCCAACATGCACCTGGAAACACAGACATTACTCTGGAATCTGGCCTTTTTATTAGGGCGATAAGTTTCTCTAGCTGCATGCATGGAGGCCTCTAAATGGAATGACAAATTGACCTGCAGATGAGGTATCCTACAGTGGGTGATCAGTGTTGGATTGTTTTGAGCAATCTGTCACCTACATGTGAATAACTGATCATTATTGTTCTACTTGAGAAAAGAAAATAGCAATCATTTTGAGACATTTGCGCATAAAAAAATATATATTTTTTTCCAACTTGGGAATAACACTTGAATTTGAAACAACATATCAGGATGTGAAAGAGTTGAACCTTTCATTCAGGCTTGTAGGTTAAAGGCGGGATCTGTCCACAGAAATCCGTCATAAATCTCCCGCTCTCAGTCATTATCAAACACACGCTGACATTTACAACTCCAAATCAGTTTGTGCTTTTTCATTTAAATCTTCCTCATATTTTTGTTGCCAGGAGTTTTAAGACGCTAAAGAGCTTTATTGATGTGTTTTTTTTTCTTTAAAAACAACACTCAACCGTTTCCTGGATGAAAGCAAAATGACACTGTGGTTAGGGTTTATATTGCTCTCGGAATACCAGGTGAGAGTGTGCAGCCTGAAATATAACCATTCAATGTGATGGGTGTATAGTAAAGAGAGCTGTGTTGTAAAAACACGTTAACATTTACACATGCAACCTTTTTACATTTTTCCATCACCTTCCACTTGAATTTACTTATTTTAAATGCCCCAAAAATCCAGGTTTTTGGTTATTTATTGAATTTGAAATGTCTTATATTCTACATAAATCTGCATGTTTGAAGCACATGAAAATGACAAATCACATAATTTTATTTATTTTTTGTTTTCTTGTATTCATTTTTGCTATTTTTCATGTTTTTTCTGATTAACTGTTTAAGTTTGTTGTATTTCTAAATCAAAAAACAAAACAAAAAAAAATAAACAAAACAAAAAAAAATAAAAAAAATGATGAATTAATTCAAATTTTATGTGCTTTAGTGCAAGTAGGATCATTTGACAGTTCTTTCCTCATCAAGTAATGCAACATGCCTCTTACAATCTTCTTACAATCTATATATATAGATATAGATATATATCTATATCTATATATAGGTATACAGGTAAAAGAAAAAATAATCAAAATAATGAAAACTTTTATAATGCAGTTGGAAGCTTTTCTTTTTAATCTTTTATTAATTTCTGTCTAATGTGAGTAAAAAGAATTCTACAATTTTTTGGCACAATATTTTCTGCAGCCAAGTACTTTTTTCTGCTCAAGGTGGTTTGAATGGTAAGTACCTTTATACTTAAATGTAACTAAAAATGCTTTGAAGACATTTGGTTAATTCTTTGGTGTGTGTGTGTGTGTGACACACTTCCACGGATTAATGAATCTAATGTGACTTGTTTGCGTAGTTTGTGATTAAGAATAATTACACTGTCAAGAAGATGGCATCATCTTCTTTTATTTTTCTTTCCCTTCTAATAAATGTAGTACTTAAAATCTGAAAGGAATTAGATAGTTATGTGTTTTATAATGTTTTTATTGTAATTCCAATAAAAATGAAGTCAAACAAAAATATATAAAATATATCATTTATTGCTGTACGAATTTTTTAATGTAATCCACTGCTTATTGACCGATATTTTTTCAAAATGTAGAAGTATCATTGTTTATGAGAGGTATAGAAGCCAAGATCGCAGTAGCTTTGGAAAAGGGGAGGAGTCTGTCCAATCTCGCGAGAAGTGAGTCACATTAAACTTTTCTTCTGTCTTTTCGTGTGTCGAAGCAGCGAAGCAGACACGCTGTGCGCTGCTGCGGAGATTTAGCCATTATGGTAAGACAAATAACCCACCTGAACCGCCACATTCATTCTGCGGACATGACTTTAAGCTACAACGAAGTAATAGTTACCCTAACTGGTAAAGTGAGTTGTAATATATGAAGTCAAAAAATGACGGCCGTTTTGCAGGTAGCCGCCTGTGCGGAGAACATTGGCGGGAGCGTCCAAAGTTGGTCAACCAGACTTAAAACGAATTGCAGAAAAAGTACACGAGCGACTATGTTAGAGGAAATAATGTATGCAAACGGGTTAGGAGCGTTTTGAAGCTACATAATGTAGCTATCGCTAAGCAGTTAGCATTAGTTAGCTTCACAGCACGCTTGTGTGGGCCCAGGTCAACACGTGGGTTCGAAAAGCAACCACGTGGTTCCGGTTTTATGTCTTACTACTTTCCAATTATTCTAGATCAAATATTTCCATAAGTATTTTAAATTATAATATTTTAAATGTATACAATTTGCTTTAAGCAACCAATAATACATAAACTTGCGCTCAACATGTCAAAACGATTGTTGAATCTTTTTTATAGTCTGGAGCTTATTAATTTACCCTTCGCAGGTTTTGCTGCACGTGTTGTTCGAGCACGCGGCGGGCTATGCGCTGTTCGCCGTGAAGGAGGTGGAGGAGATCGGCATGCTTCTCCCTCAGGTAAGCCCGTCCTGCATTTCGGTCTGAGCTACAGTTGGGAGTGGAGCAGAGGTGAACGGTGTGTGTCTCGCAGGTCGAGGAAAGCGTGCTAAGCATCGGGAAGTTCAACAGCATGGTGAGCTTGGCTGCTTTTTTCCCCTTCAAGTCCGCCCAGGCCGCCCTGGAGAACATCAACGCCATTTCTGAAGGCAAGTATAATTCGTGTTCTTTGTGGGTTTGTGTCCTCTTTCGGATCCTCAGCTGTGATGATGGTTTACAATCTGTCAATCCACTGAAAAAACGTGATGACATTCTTACGTTCATGCTGAACATCTGAGGAAATAAATTGTGCTATTGACAAATTTTATGGATTAAGGTTGTCCAAAGACGGTGCACAGAAATCACAAGTATTTTCAGGCTGCATGGTTCATTGCCCTTTGGTCTTTGGTAAAGTCTGTGCTGTGTTTCACTAATGCAGGTGTCGTCCATGCTGATCTGAAGCTATTCCTGGAGACAAACCTCCCTCTATCTGGAAAGAAGAAGGCTTCTTTAGGGGTTTCCGATGCCAAAATTGGAGCTGCTCTGCAAGAAGAACTGACCATCTCCATACAAACCGGTGGAGTTGTGGCTGAGATAACTAGAGGTGCCGTTTATCTTTTTTAAAATACAGACATTAACTCGATTATTACTTTACATACATAAAAATGATCGTATATTAAGGGGTGGTCTGTCATGATGCACTTCTGATCCTGACATTTGTGATGGTTTATACTGAAAATCTGAACAGCCCCCAGGCGTTTCCGGTTTTGTGGCAGTTTCCTTTTGCGCCCACAAACCCTCTTTTTTTGCTTTCACTTTGCAGGTATTCGCCTTCACTTCCACTCTCTAGTGAAAGGTCTTACCTCTCACGCCGCCTCAAAGGCACAGCTGGGTCTCGGTCACAGCTACTCCAGAGCAAAGGTCAAGTTTAACGTGAATCGGGCAGATAACATGATCATCCAGTCCATTGCTTTGTTGGATCAGCTGGATAAAGACATCAACACTTTCTCCATGCGTGTGCGGTAAGCTGGTTGTTAGAATGTTTGGGTGAAAGAAAAACTATTAAAGTGTCCTCCTAATGCTTACCACAGACAGTGCACCCCAGAGTGTTGTCTGTATAGAAACAGGAGGTACATCAGCTTCTCCTAACATTTGTGCAGCACTAGTGGATGTCTAGGAACGCTACACTGTCGGGGGGACATTTCACCGCCTGTTTGTTATCCTGGCACGTGTGTAGCTTTGAAAGTTTATATCACACAGAAACAACTTTTTTTGTTTACTCTAGTGAATGGTACGGCTACCACTTCCCGGAGCTGATCAAGATCGTTTCAGAGAACTCTATGTACTGCCGTCTGGCCCAGCTCATCGGCAACAGGAAGGAGCTCACGGAGGAGAAACTGGAGAGCCTGGAGGAGGTGGTGATGGACAGTGCCAAAGCTCAGGCCATTCTGGAGGCATCACGCTCCTCTATGGGTCAGTACCCCACACAGAATTCACTCCAGCACCTGACTGCAGAGTTGTTACAAGCCCCTTTCTTGCCCACCCTGGACCTGATAATCGTCCTTGGTGACTAACACAGGGGGTAGACAATGTCTCTCATAAACCTGTGGTGAATGTGTGTCCTCTTCACTGCGGATCCTGTCGGGAGAAACAATCCTATAATGCCAGTCATGTTACAAGTTGAACTTTTTCTTTGTTCTTAGCTGTCTACTTTCCCTTTCAGGTATGGACATCTCCCCGATCGATCTGATCAACATTGAGAGGTTTTCCAACCGTGTTGTGTCCCTGGCTGCATATCGCCAAGGGCTGCAGGAGTACCTGCGGTCCAAAATGTCACAGGTCGCTCCAAACTTAGCAGCCTTGATTGGAGAAGTGGTGAGGAAGCAAATATTTTTCTTAATTGTTTCTTGGACCAATGATGCTATAACTATATCTGTCAATCCCCTGAATCTGTGTGATGAGAATTACAAGTGTGCTGATGGTCCTCTGTTCGTTCTCCTAAACAGAGAGGTCAAAGGTATTGTTCCAACTCATACTCAAGTTTTCTGTCGTTTTAGGTTGGAGCCAGACTGATCTCTCATGCCGGAAGTTTGACTAACTTAGCCAAGTATCCAGCATCAACTGTTCAGATCCTGGGAGCGGAAAAGGCCCTGTTCAGGTACTGGGGCACCCCCACCCTGCTGGGGTTAAAAGTGGCTGCTGTGATGGCAGGGCTGGGCAGGAGCAGAGCGGGGTGATTGGGGAAGACCAGAAATGAAGGTCTTCTCCGAGGTGATCCCCCCTCTCCCAAATGCACCCCCACAGTCTGAGCAACCACTCACAACATGGAGGTAGAATATTAGAAACCTTTGGAGCTTCATAATGACTGTCTGGTCAGAAAGCAGGTTTGATACCTGTGTTCCACAAACGTCTTTCACAACCCTGCTAAGATCCTTGGAGTTTTATTTAATCAGCCTCAGCATGCAGTGGTGTGCCCGTCTTTCATCGCGCTTTTAATTTGAAAGGGATTATGTCTTCCTAGAGCTCTGAAGACCCGTGGTAACACCCCCAAATATGGCCTCATTTTCCACTCCACCTTTATTGGGCGAGCAGCAGCCAAGAACAAAGGTCGCATCTCCAGATATCTGGCGAATAAATGTACCATTGCATCTCGCATCGACTGTTTCTCTGGTGAGCGTTGTTGATTGGTTGGTTCCTACTGTTCACGCCAGTGTCATTGCAGTGATGCTTGTATTTTTCGTCAACAGCATTCATCCTTTCAGGTTGATGTTGAAGAACGTTTGTCCCTGAGCAAAGCCACAGCTTTGAAGGTGCAAACTTTACAGTTTCCATTGGGAATTCTAATTCCGCCTTTTTTTAATTTGATTTACAGAATTACCCACAAGTGTTTTTGGAGACAAGCTGCGCGAGCAAGTAGAGGAGCGCCTGTCTTTCTATGAGACCGGTGAGGTGCCTCGGAAAAATGTGGATGTCATGAAGGAAGCCGTGAAAGAGGTAAAGTTTGGCAGAAGCACAAATCTAAAGAGAAACCGTTTACTGTTGTAGATGATGAAAAGTCTTTCCCTGACGTCAGAGTGAGGGTAAAAACTGATTTAATGAGCCTGATGCAGCACAAACGGATCAGAAGAAAAGCCGAATGCTTTCCCTGCTGGTCTTGGTCACGTCTCCATCTTCCTGCAGGCTTCTGATGTTGCTGCTGAAATCAAACGCAAAATGGACAAGAAGGAAAAGAAACGCTTAAAACGACAGAAGAAATTGAAAAAACTTGAAGCGAATGGAGAAGCCAACGGTGATGCTGAGGTAAAGTTTTAGTTTCAGCCTGAGCGAGCATGTTTTGATTTGAGACTCGATCCACACATGGTCTTTTCTCAGTGTACGACATGCAAAATCAACATGACTCCGAACCATTGGCTGGTCCCATCAGTGGGCTAGATCACTGAAGAGGGTCAAACATTTAAACCACACTATTTTATGAGATACTCTTGAGCCTAATGTGCTTTCTCTTTTACTTCAGGCTGATGATGAAGAACCTGACACATCTGTGGTGAAGAAGAAAAAAGCTGATGTACAGGAGGCTGAAGCTGCAGAGGCGGCGAATGGAGCAGAGACTCCAGCCAAGATGAAAAAGAAAAGGAAATCTGAGGCTCAGGCCGAGCAACCTGAAGGTGATGACACGGAGCAAGCAGATCTGCCAAAGAAGAAAAAGAAAAGAAAATCCGATGCAGACGGTACGGAAGAACCTGAAGACAATGGCACAGAGCAGGCAGATCCTCCAAAGAAGAAAAAGAAACTGAAAACTGAGAGTGTGGATGAAGAGCAAGCTATTGAAACCCCAAAGATACCAGTTTCTGGAAAAAAGAAAAAGAAAAAAGAGTAGAGACTATAAAGAGACCTCTGTTTTTGTTACTTGTACAGTGTTTTTCATATCTCAAAGTTCAGTCAGTGGAAAGATGAGGTTTTTCTTCTGTTTTGGTAACTGTAGTCCAAGTTTGATGGTAAATGCTTTGTGCCTTAAGGTCAGTTTCATTTAAACTGTAAATAAAAATCAAAAGCCTCACTTTCCTTTTCTTAGTAGTTTTGGCGCTTACGTTTGATCAAATCCTCAATTTTTTGTCTCAGTTTGTACTATACTGCATTTAGGATGAAATTGTTGCATTGACTATGCTAATCAATGCAATTATGACTGTGATAAAATGCTCGAGCTTTTAATAAAAACCACCCATTTCAAATGTATTCACTGTTCATGCTTGTTTGGATACATTTGTCTTCAGTCTCAACTGGTCTCAATAGTTCAGTAAATGATAAAAAAAATGCTTTATACAAGATGTAACTTGAAGCAGGTGTTTCTAACCAAGTTGTATCACAAATAACTAAAAAAAACACTATTCAAAAAATACAATTTGGTTCCATCAAACATTAATGATTTCAAAGTAAAGTCAATCATTACCTGAACCTGCTCAATTTTGGCCACAGGGTTTCTGGACCCTAGCCCAGTTAGTTGGATAGGGTAACCTTAAACACCTTAAACATGTCACCAGTCTGCTGCAGGGCCACACACCTGAGGGACAACCTATGAAGTATGTTTGTGCAGTGTGGGAATAAATCAAAGAAAATGCTCAAGGAGAACATGGAAACTACATACAAAGCTAGAAACCTAACAATACTCTACCAAAGTTTGGCATTGACACTCAATGTTTATGTCATCCAGATCTGTCAGTATAGATGTGCTTTCTCTGAATCAAATGTTGAACACTTAAGTAGCGCTTTTGTGTAATGTTTACAGCCCAAAGTGTTTTACAATCCCATTCACTCCTATGGTGCCAACCTGTAACCACCAGGAGCAATGTGGAGTTCAGTGTCTCGGCAAAGGACGCAGACAAGTTGAGCACTGACCTGCAATAATCTGAGGTCAGCTTCTCTACCTCTGCACCAAAATAAAACCAAAACGCAATAACTTACAAGCAAGCCGAGAAAAAAAAAGTTAAAAAGCTGAATATTTGTCAGTGAATCAAAAAAAAAGTCAAAGTTTGATTTAATGTAAAACATTAAAATAATGACTTTTCAACATTCATTTTTTTCTTAACAGTCAAAGTTTTTGGGAGGCTAAATTTTGGGCTTTTGTAACATTTTAAAATGTTTCAATGTTAAACTTCTTCCCCAATATTCTACACTTTTTAGTGACAACAGATGTCATAGTAAATAAATCACCTGAACCTATTCCAGTTTTACAACGCTATAGAGAAAAAAAAACTATTTAAATGACATGTAAATACTGAATACAGACAAACTGTTGATACTTTTAATTTGGACAGCACGGATTAAACCAATGTTAAAATAACATCAAATCCAAAGCTGGGCCGGTCAAACCAGCCGACTAGAAATTCAGAATTTAAAGACGGGTTAAAGAAAAGGAGGAGAAAAAAAAAAAAAAAAAAAAAAAAATCAAGCTATGAAGTCACCCTCAATAAGGATTCACAGATGTGGGAGACCAAAGTTACAAAAAACATTATTCTCTAAAATAAAAAAGGCCTTTTGCCATGAAAATGATGCGTATAATCTATGTACATCATTCTCAGTCCATGTAGGCGTACAAAAAGAAAAATCCACATCACAAGATGCTCGTGTTCAAGTATATTCACCAACTTCATCTCCATGAGCATTCTCATCTATCCACATTTTTTTTGAAATAAAATGTCCTTCAAAATAAAAACAATGCAGAAGACCACATTTTATGTCCTACCAATACATATATACTGTATAAATACATAAATATATTTTACATACAACAGCCATAAATTTGAAAAGGGGGATATACAGAGCAAAAAAAAGGGAAGGGGAGGGGTAGTGTGTGTTTAGCTTGTTTTGTAAAATGGTTTGTCCCTCTTTTATCTCGTCAGACAGATCTAATAGTGTCGCCCTGTCCTGGCGTGTGTCCACGCAGAGACACGCCATCACACAGAAGACCGCAGACGAGGGCTTCTCAGTTGGCCCAGTAGGGGGAGCTGCCGTAGCTTGACTTATTGACTTGGCTCTTCTGTTGCAGGCTGCTGGACTGGCCGCGCTGGCTGGGACCAACCTGCAAGACGGAGAGAAATAAAGTTCTTGGTCTACCAAACAAATCCAGCGGTGGTGGTGGTGTTGTGCGATGACGATTTTCTGGAGGACACGCCCACCTGTCCATCCTGAGCTAGATGGTGATGCAGCAGCTGAGAGTGTGGTTGCTGGTGAGGCAGGATGTGGAGGAATGGGGCAGGTGCATAGCCTCCAGGAGCTGCTCCTGGGTTCAAGGGCCCTGGACCCCCCAGTGCTGATGGCAGGCTAAAGGGAGGGGGGGTCCCAGCATGGAAACCCGGCTTATCAAAAGACTGCTTGAAGAACAAAATGCATCTATCAGTGTTTATGTTCTTTAAGATGGAAAAAAACATAAGCTTTGAGGCTAAGGCACCACTCACCTGGGTCTTATTGTAAACACTTCCACTGATGTCTGGCACACCGGAGTTACTGGATGTGACTGAGACCCCTGGGAAATGAGCATAAAAATAGTTATCTCCTTCCAAAATGATGGTGAAGATCTGTGTGTGTGTCTGTCTTGCCTTTTCCGGGCCCTGCAGCAACAGATTTGGCTTGAGCCTGCGAAGAGGAGTTGTACCCTTTACTGTATTCTGCTCCAGCTGGTCCTGCAGTCAGTTCCTCATACCCTGCAAAGAAGAACAGCCTCAGTGAGCAGACAAACGCCAATCACCAAGCAGAAGTATCTATAGAAGCTAGTCGGATGTGTTCTACACGTTATTATAAAAGCTAGAAGGGCTTTCTCCAAACCTGAGCTGAATGTGTGCTGGCCGTAACCACTCGGCTGCTGCTGCTGCGCCTGCTGCTGGAAGGGGCTAGCCGAGGGGTTTCCCAGACCCAGGCTGTGTTGCTTGGCTGAAGCTGGTCCAGGTCCTCCAGGAGGAACAAACATGGTTGGTCCGTACTGGAAGGCAGCAGCACTGGGAACTGCGCCGGGCACTCCGGGGTAATAAGGCAGGCCTGGGTAACTGTAGCCTGGTGGCAGAAAGGCCTGCTGACTGCTGTGGTGCTGTGGCTGGCCCTGGGGCTGAAGCTGGGCCTGAGGAGGCTGAGGCTGGGCCTGGTTCTGTCCTTGGCTTTGAGCCTGGGGAGGCTGAGGAGCGGACAGGCTTGTTGTGGGAGGTGCAGGAGAGGTGGAGTCATTCCTGCCAAACTTTGTGACTTCACCTAAACCAAAAAAAAAAAGCAAGAAGTTCAACCAAACGGCAAACATATTTATCTGCAATTACAAAGACATACAACAAAGGGTGAAGGCTTCACCTGAGTAGGGGTTGTTGGTTAGGCTCCCATCTCTGCCAGAGAGAGTTGCTGTGGGGCCTGGGAATGTGATCCCATAATAATCCTGCAAAGAGGGCTATGAGAAATACACTAAGTTAGACAATTCCACGGACCACAGGGATCAAACGGTAACTAGTGTTTGGCTCACCATGGGCAGTCTGGACTGGAGCAAGTGGAGGTCCTCGTATCCATAAATTTGCTGTGAGACAGAGCAAGTACAATAAAACATGAAAACAAAGTAGTACAATGTTTTCAAATGAAAAGACTAAATATGCAACATATAACAACTAAAAGTAGGAAGCCACATCATCCCTTTGTTATAATCAGATTATACTGTTAAAAAAATGTTCTTGGCACTTAACACTTTTTTTTTTGTACTTCCAGTGAGTGAACTTTTCTTGTAACAATCTCTTAATAAAGATGGTTTTTGCTGAAAGTCTTTCATAGTTCTCCCGTTGTAGTTAATTCCATGCATCTGTTAGCAACCATTTTATTTGTGACTCACAGTCAACTAACTGACCTTCAGAGGAAACTTCTGCTGAGCGGCCTTCAAGGAGAAAGGCTGGTGTCTTGGAAGCAAACTATAAAGCTGTGTTCACACTGGACGCAATTTATGCGTCAGGGACGTTTACTTTCAATGTTAGGTCAATGTACAGATGCGATTGGAGGTCCTGCGGTGCAATTTAAGCATTGAGCACGGCTTGTCGGTGGGGCAGCAGCTCGTTTTGGGAGTTGTGGCACAATTTACATGATGCAGTGTGTCAAGAGAATAAAAAAGATCCACCAATTTTTTCTCCTTGATTTTTATTTTTTTCTCTCCTTGGACTAATGCTGGACAGCAACTCACCAAACTGGGTCACAGAGAGACGAATGTGCAGCTGAAAGCGTCCGTCATTCAGACGGCTGATGCAGTGGATGGTGAAGCTCACCGTACTGGGAGAATCTCTGAGCTCTTCAAAATAAATAAGCCTAATCTCTCAACATCATGTGTCTTCCATGCAAAAAGAGATCTACAGTGAATGCGTCCAGGTAGTGATGAGGCTAAAAACTTTAGGCAGTAGCTCCTCCAACACGCGTCTAGTTTAGGAATCCATTTTTGGACAAGCATCAAGCAGCAAATTGACGTGTCGCAAGAGAGGCGTCCAACACAAATTTGATGCAAGGATTTAATTTGGTGTGAACGCGGCACAAGAAATGGCCGGCGCCCAACATTAATCTCATGAGCCACTTACTGGGTACGCGGGCAGCAGTCCCCCTGGACCCATAATATACTGGTTGGGTAGTAAAGGAGGCACTCCTTGGGACAGGTTAGGTGGAGCTTTACCTGTGAATAACAAAAACGTTTTATTTCGTTTTAAGAATCTAACATTTCAGACCATTTAATCTCAACTTAATTCTCAAATGACAGTGAAAAGCACCAAATAAAAAAACATTTGCACTTTTTCAAGTGTATGTTTACCGGTGGAGGAGAGCACGGGTGTGGTCCTTGGTGCAGAGAGGTTGGGTGTGGCAGTAGCTCCATTGGAGCCAAGACCCAGCGCTGAGCTGGAGGCGATAGTGGCAGCCGAACTCAGTCCACTAGTGCCGGAAATTCCCCCGACGGTGCTGCTCATACTGTTTCCCATGCTGGGCATGCTGGGCATGCTGGGCATGCTGGGCATGCTGGGCATGCTGGGCATGCTGGCCAGGTGGCTGATGCTGCTGCTACTGTTGCTGCTGTTGTGGGCGGAGTGGAGCGACGAGGCTGCGGGCTGTGATAATGTGTAAGAACCAGATGAGGAAGCCGCGGAGCTCACATTGCTGTTGTCCACACTTGTGTACTGAAAGGAAACAATAAAAACATGGTTGGATTGCACGTAATTTCAATGTTTTAGGGAGTAAACTAATATTCAGACGTAGTTTTTTCCACAAACAAGTACTTGTTCTCACACTGGAAACTTACAGTGAGAGAGCTGGATCCCAGAGCTGAAACTGTCGAATGACTGCTGACATGACTGTTGAGAGAAGATCGGAGCGATCATTCGTAAGTTTGAAACCTCTAGGGCTGAAAAAGGTCTGGGATCACAGTTTAATAAGCAACTGCGCCTAACCTGTTGAGTGAGCTGAGCTGCGTTGCTGAAGGCAGATCCTGCGCCAAGCTGGAGAGCGTGGTGGAGTTGTGTGTAGTCAGAGTGGGGGGAAGGTGGGAGGAAGGTGCAGATGGACCATTGGTGTTGATATTCATAGATGATGACTCAGGCTTTGGTGTCGAAGAAGCTGATGAAGCTGGAAGGAGGAGCAAAAAGCCTCTTCACTCAGATGACGCAGTACACTGGGACATAAGACTGTTGCTAATTTTATCATTAATTTAAGAAAAGGCAGAGACAAACCATTTCATTGTTTTACAACAAAAGCACATTACAAACATGGAAACTCACTGTCTAGAGCAGCTGAGGTCCTTACACCATTCAGACCATTCTGGAGAAATAAGAGAAAAAAGAGGAAAGGTTAACAGTTATCACTAAATCTTTATGGAAATGTGGTTTAAAGATTAGATGTCGTTGGTTTAAAGACCCACTTCAATGAAAATTGTGTTTTTAAGATGTTCTTGTAGCATTTTTCTCATGAAGGAGAACACGTATAAAAGAATTTAAGATTAAAACTGTGTTTCTGAGTAGTTCTTTATTCAAATCGTGTTTGATCAGGGGTAAATTAAAAACCCGTGGTTTGTAAAAGCTCAGGTTTGTGACACAGTAACTGCAATGGGCGGGCCCAAGTCTCTGTTCTCTGCTCCAATTCCAATCTATCCACTTGCAGACAAATAGATCCATTAACGTCTTCATTTTCCTTCTCTGAGGTGGTATCCGGCTCTAAACTGTACGAATGGATAGCTCCGATAATGCTAGCTTGGAGTTTTGGACGCTGTAGGCAAATGGCAGAGTGTGTAAACAAAAAAAATGTTGGGATTTTAATGTAGACTTACTTTTGAACCAACAATCCTTTCCACAACCCAGAGGCAAATTTCTATTGACCAACTGCTGCTCTGCAGAAAATATGTCTTTAAAAAAGACAGGCTTTTTGATTTTGGAGAAAAACTGCATCATCATAGTTAAAAGACCACTGGAACACTTAAAATATATTATATGGTTGTCAGTTAGCTGTTTTTCCAACAGCATTTTTTCGTCTGCACCTGATTCATAACGATTTGAATAAGGAAACAGTCATTAAGTGTCATATTGAGCTCAATTTTTTTTATAAATGTCCTCCATTTTCAGAAAAAAATGCCACACTAACATGTTAAAAACACAGTTTTCATCAGAGTGGGTCATAAAATACAAACCTGTTCATATGTTCAGTGAAAACATAGGCTGTCTCTCATGATGATAAATCCTTTACATGAGAATTGAAAAATATGCCTCTATTTATTATATACATAAGATGTTCTTGTCATATCACCATAATTTTTAGCCCAAAAAGTGCTTTGCTACGGTACATCTGGATGCATGTTTTCCAGCTGGTGCAAGTAGCAGCTGGTGTGTGTGTGTGTGTGTGTGTGTGTGTGTGTGTGTGTGGGTGTGTGTGCGTGTGTGTGTGTGTGTGTGTGTGTGTGTGCGCGTGTGGTGGGGGAGGTTATTCCCAGTACGCAACTTGGAAATCTTTGAAAGCTTTATAACTTTAATGTTGTGACAACCCAACATTTCTTTTGGGAAAGCTGGGAAAAGCAGTTATCTTGAAAAAAATAAGGAGAATTCTCTCAGCATCCTGAAATGGTCCTATTTTGAAATGTTGATGGTGATTTTTGAACAAAACCTGTTGTGACCAGTGGGTGAGTGTTGTGTGTAATGGAACATTTTTGCTTACCATCACTGGCCCGGTGGCCTCTTTGCCCTGGGAAAAGCCCAGTTGTGTGTGAGGAGGCATTGTACTGTCATAACTCCCCCCAACCGAGGAGGAGTAATGTGAGGAAGAGGGTGCAGAGGAGGAGGTGGTGGAGGTTGTTGATGAAGAAGGGTTGGTGGAGCTTGACGTCCCTAATGAGGGCGTGAGACTGGACAATGCCACGGAGGAGGAGTTATATCCTTGATCCGACGAGGAGAGCGGCAAAGGCAGGCCGACTGATAGCGGCTTTCCCAACGACTCACTACGAGGAAACAGATGTTCAAAGTCAGAAAAGATTATATTTAATGAGAGGAGGAAGAACAAACAGTTAAAAATGAAAATGTTCCGTATGCCATCTGTTCAGTCTTTTGTGAAGCCAAAAGAAAGGAAGACATTTCTATCTCCTCTAAGGAAATGGAGCTAACTATAAAGATAACTGCTACTCTGCTTCTTTCTAAATTTAAAATTATGTACAAAAGTAAAATGCCATTTCTTAAAAACAACGTATGCAGCTCTGTCTAGTTTCTGTACATTTTATGCAAATGTGTCTCAAGGTGATAAAATTCTGCAGCACCTGATTGGTTTGGAGTACAGACTTTTCTGGCTCTGCGCCCCCAGTCCTGATGCAGGTGGTGCTGGGGCGGGCGCCGGCATAGATTCTCTGGAAGCTGCACTCACACAGTTGTCCACAACCCCGAACTCCGGCAAAGCGGACTCAGAGCCAAAGTCTAGAGCTCCAAACTGGAGGTTTAGTCCAGGAATGTCAGCTGAGCCTGGCATCTCCACGGCTGTGGCAGGGATCTGGACCAGAGGATGCTCGGTTGTTGTTGTTTTTTTTTTAATATAAAAGCTTTAATGAATGTTGAAGCTGAGACTAATATGAATCTATGTGAGAATGGCCTCTCAGGTATTACCTTTGAAGCAGGAGGTATTCTGCGTTTAGGACCTTTGAGCTGCCCTCGATGTGGCTGTGGAAAGCTGCTGCCCTGAGGGTCCAGCCCTGCAGAAGGAGCAGGTTTAGCACCAGCCATCACTGGGCCAGCCTGTGCTGGTGTGCTGGAGTATTGGGAAGCAGGGGGGCACTGAGCAGGGGGTGTTTGCTGTTGCGATAGTGGACTGGGCTGACGTGCCAAGGGCAATGAGGGGCCTGTGTGCCTCTGAACCAGCTGGCTCAGCACAAGAGAAGGCTCTGGCTGTAAGCCAAACTCCCCTGAAAAACCAAGAAGAAAACCTTTGCTGAGCAGGTAACTAAGACAGAAACACACTGACACAAATGTGGCCACAGTGTGTGAGCACACACTGCAGCTGAGCCACTTACGGCTGAATTGTGAGGACAGAGAGGTGGTGCTGGACTCTGAAGTCTTAATGTCCCAGCTGGAGGATGAGGGTGGAGATACAGATGCTCCCAGACCTGGCAGTCGACCGATTGAAGTGTTGCCCCCTTGGGTGCTGGCAGGCGGGGCAGCCTGGGATGAGGGCAGCTGACCCAAACCAGGACCCTTCAGCTGTTCCAGTATCTGAGCACCAGCACTGGGCTGAGGCCTCTTGGCCTGGCCCAAATCCCCAAAACCAGCTCCCAGAACTGAAGACTGGTACAGAAGAACAGACAAAGAGCCCTGTGATAATCCTCTTTATTTTGCTTGAAGAGCAAAGGAAAGATTTGTATTTATTTTTTTACCAGAGCAGCATGTGCGTAGCTTGTGCCACTGGTTGTGCTGCGACTCGGGGGCGGCTGCTGGTGATGGTGGGAGTTTGTGAACACCAGACTCTGAGAGGAAGTGGAGCATGGAGGTTGTCTTCCTCCGGCTCCAGGCTTCTGCAGCAGCGTGGCGAGGTCCAGACTAACACACCAGAAAGGCAGCTTGTAAAGTCACAATGTAAAGACTTTCAAAAACCAGTTAGTCTTCTGCTGCAACGATGTTGCAGGAAGTCTGCAAAGACTCATGCCTTCCCCAACCGAGAAACCTCAGTTTTACCTTTGCCCAGGTGTGATATGGTTCTCAGCAGCAGGTGCACAAGAAGGGGTGAACACTTTGGTCTCAGAGAGCTGCACAAGCAAAGACACAAGAGGCAGATGTTACACGTACAATCCCCATGCAGCCAACATGTTCTGACGTGTACACTCACACTGACATCCTCAGTCCATTCTTCAGCTGCCCAATCTTCCAAGGTACTTCTCCAAGCAACTAGATGACATCATGAGGCTTATTTTTATCAACAATAAACATCACACTCGAGCACAAACAACCTCAAACACAAGCAATCAGTAACACACATGCAGTCGAAAGCTCACCGGTCCCATCTGTGTTGTTGTTGTTGTTGGAAGCTGCAGTTTCCCAAACCTCTGCTTGTGTGGTCCCGGCTCCAGCCTCTGAGGTATAGTCAGCTGGGTTGAAAGTCCTAGTTCAGGTAAAGATATGTTTAATGACTTCAAAGAGAACACAAATTTTTAAAATGGCATTTAAGCAATTTGTCAAAACTGTTGACTAAGAATTCTTTGGGCAAAGCTTCTGCTGCCCGAGGAAGAACTGCATTCTATTTACAATCATAAGGTTATGGAAAGTCTCGACATTGACCCCAAGTATACAGTTCAGCATATCAGAACCAACAATATATATATATATAAATATGCTCTATAAAAAGAAAATGGCATCAGTTTCATGTCAAACTTCAACAAAAATCTTTCACACCTTTGTAACAAAATGATACTCTCTAGACAGAAAACAATTACACAGCTACTTAGTTATAAGTGTTAAGGTTGTACATACCCGCTTTTAAAAGAGAGTTGTCTCTTTTTGTACTCATAATGCTTTAAACCACAGAAATGTTTATGTCTGAAACAAGGAAACTTGGACTTAGGATTTTAGGGTTTTGAGTGGAAGCCTTGCAGGGATACATATTTTATGCAAATGATTAACTATTTAACAAACAGGTTTGTTAAAAAAAAAAAAAAAAAGCTTTAAGAAAACACATTTTTAGATCAATAACAAGATGACATATGTTCCAGATAAATTAAAATATTTGACATTTGTGAGTGTAAGCTGCCACTTTACACCTACCCCATGCCTTGAGCTGAGAACCTGCTCCCTGTTGAGGCCTTGCCTCGACCTCGACCTCCTGAACCTGTATAAAGTCAATGCAAACTCAAAACTACGCCACTGAGTACTTAACACACTTTAATGAATTCTGCCGACCTCTGCTTCCTTTGACCCTTCGACCTCGATCTGAACCTCTGTCCACAGGAGTGACCTCCACACCGTTCTCCTCTGGTCGTGCTGCTCACACACATTTGACATGGAAAATGACAATAGTGTAATTGAACATTAACGACAGAACAGGTATTGAGAGTAAAAGCTCATTCCTCACCCTGTCGGTTTCGACTCCCCCCTTTGCCTTTGCGGTTGGCAGTAGCCCGACCTTTGGAGGCTTCCCTGTCACCTTTCTTCTCCTTATTCTCTTTATTCTCTTTGCTTTCCGCAGGGCTCTCCTTCAGCAGGGGCTTCTTCTTTCCCACCGTCTCCCATGAGGTCTGGAAAAACGAAAGGAACATTTTTAAAATCAACCAAAAGACAGTAAAACAAAGAGTGAATTTGAACATTTTTCTATCAATCCTTTTTAATTCAAGCTTTGCACACTTTCCTGCACTAAAGCCATTTAAAAGTTTTCGGATTAATTTTTTTACAACATTCATGAGTTCTTGGTGCTCCACCAGAGTAGTCAGTGAGTTGTTCTTTCCTATTCCTCAGAGCTTTAACCATCAATCTTCTTCCTTGGACTTGTCTGCATTCCTCTTAGAAAATGCAGAAGCTATCAGTTTTAGCTTTTTATTTCGATTTCAGAATGTCTTCCTTTGTCCTCTGATAAATGGTACTGAGAAATGTTTGGTATTAAAAAAAAAAAAAATCGTTGAGCGTGCGCAAATGCTTGATAGACTTTTATTGAAACTCAAAGTGGTGTAACTTACTGCAAAACATACAGAAATTAAAGTTTAAAGCTACAAAACTTCTCTGGTTTGTGCTAACTTCTGAAACAAAGTTTAAGGCAAGATTGAACTTCATTTCACTCAAAAGCAAAATGTATGAAATTTTCGAAGAAAGATTAAAACAAGTAGAAGAAAAGGAAAAAGTGTGGAAAAGTTCATGCCACATTGATCTTTGCAGTTCTGCTGTTGCACCACAGTCTGTCTGTGGGGGCAGAAAGAGGGAAGAAAAAACATTTGATTTTATTAAAGACCTACATAGATGAAAATGTTTTTAGTGTTTTTAACATGTTCTTTTGGCATGTTTCTGATGATGGAGGACTTATATTAAGAAATTGAATTGAAAGTTAAATTTTCTGAAAATGTCTTTACTCAAATTGATGTAAATCAAAAGCAGACAAAAAAATGCAGTTTAAAAAAAGAATGTAATTTTTATGTAGAAAATATGCTGGGTGGGTCACAACAAGCTGATGCACCAACTTCCTGACAAGGAAAATCCACGTATGTCTTCATTTTCCTCATCTGAGCTGCCGTCTGACTAACTGTACAACTGGATAGCTCCAATATCACTTTCCATTTTCGTTGTACTGATAATGTTAGGTTTGGGGTGTGAGGGACTGTAAGATAGTCGGAGAACATGTAAAAAAATGTTTGATGGGAAGGGGAAACAGGCTTACTCCACGGATAGATCAAAAGATGATCGGAGTTCATCTTTAACCAAATTAAACACAATGTGCATTTATTAAGTGCAAATAAATAAAGAATAATACATTTTAGAAAATGTTAACACTATAATCACTGTACTCTTTGTGGAGGCCTTACTGTCAAACAAATACTGAAATTGCTTCTAAAAAGAAACTTATTAAAAAAAAGGTTACGTTACCATGTCCGAGGTGCTTTCCAGGAGGAAATTGATGGCTCTACTGACATCCTCATTGCAGTCATGAAGAGCTACCATGCATTCATCCTGGTTCTTCCCTGTCACTTCCATCAGCTAAAACATAGAAATAGGCATATCTAAACGTTAACCAGGAACAAGGAAAAAAATTCCAAATAGGGAGTGCTGTTGTTGTCGGTAGAAAAGAAAAACACAACATCAAATTGTTAAGTCTGCCAAACATTGAAGGGTTTCTTCACCTGATTAACTTTGTCCTCAAAGTCAGCATCATTCTTGTCAAAGATCATCTGAGCGAGGCGGATCTGCTCAGCAGTAGCCTTCAACACAGAGAAAGTTTGTTTTGAACTGGTTTTTGCTATTTTATACCAATGAAAGAAAGAAAAAAAAATAGCATTTGCAAATCAAATGCAATTTGTTTCATGGAAATATTTAACACTTTGCTCCAATTACAATGTTTTCCCCCCAGTGTTCTAGGCTTGAATTTTTGTCTTGTTTTGATCAAATTATCAAGGTGCCATTGACGACATATCAGAATAAAGAAAAACAGTCGAAATAGCTTAATAGTTTAAATCCTGTATGTCAAAGTATTTTATAGAATCCAAACCAAAAATAAAAAGAGAAAGTCTTGCTTTCAATGTGTAGGAGAAAATGTGATCATACATATGCATTCTTTACCACCAAGTAATAATATTGGAAGATAGTTTAAATAAACAATATTTTTTGTTACATGTATGACTTCTAAAGAAGTCTTTGGTTTTAAATTACACAAATGACTTCGAGTCATGCTATGTTTGTGATATACAGGCACATTTTTGCCCGACATCTGACATCATAAATGAGCTTTAAATGTTTGATTTTTTTGGTGTGTTACCCTACAGTCATTTGGGTTTTATTTTAGTATTTATGCATTTAAAATTATGTATTGTTATTTTTCTTCAGTTTCAATGACTTACCTGTATTTGTTTCTGTGGTTGTGATGCATGAGTAGCAGCTGGCAGCGCTTTATCCCGAGGGCCCCGGGCCTTTTCGCTGCCCAGCGAGCTCATCATATACAGTATATACAAAACTCTGTATGTACAAAATAGAAAATCCTGCAACAAAACAAAGACAAAGCACAAATTTCATCATCAAAGCTCTAAACATACAAAAAATACATTCAATTTTGATTCACAATGCCCCAAAAAGTCCAGGTAAAAAATATGTTCACCTTATGGAGATTATTAGTCTTGACTAATTTGTTTAGCCTATTAGCTTTTCAAAAATCTGTGCCAAGGAGGAGGAGCAGTCAATGAAAGTTTTTCAAATATATACAAATCTGTTAGAGAAGCTGAAAAAACTGCAGACCCTGACCACACATCCTTTTTATACTGGCTTTCATTTTTTAATTTAATACACTAAACTCTAAAATATGCTAAAATCTTTTTTTAACAACAAAGAAAATCATGTACGGTCAATATATTTACTTGCAGATTAGACCTAGAAATAATAAAAAAAATAATACTGATTAAATGTAAAATTCATGCAAGACATTTGTTTTTATATATCTCATACTATACGGCAATGAAATTGTGCCAGACAATGCTGTATAATCTTTCACTGGTATGTGGATTAACATGATAGGTCTCGATTCCCTTTATTGACCCATTTATGATGTGTCAGAGAACAATGGCAATCCAGCTCTAGTGTGACGTTGACAAATACGAAGCTGCCATTGGCTGCTGAGCTGAACAATGCTACGGCACAAAAAAACCCTATTATAAACAGAATTTCAGTTTTAAAAAATAGAAAATAGATATGTCAAATCTAATTTTTTTCCCCCCCAATGTGACTTAGTCTTGCAGCACAAACAGGGAATTAAAAATATATACACAACAAATGATGACAGCCGGAGGTCTTCGACAAACAATAACAAAACAACCATACAGCGGCTATGCAAATGTTTTCACACGAATTAAGTCAGAGAACAAATACATTCTTAGAATTTAAGGTCAACGTGACGATACGACCACATATCAGAGACTAAATAAGAGTATTATTTTATCTTGTTTTTTAAAAAAAAAAAGAACTGAAGCGTTGTTTTGAGTGAATGCTAACATTAGCTTGTTGTTATGTCGCTCGTTTCTAGAGTCGATACAAAATTACTCTGGGACTTCCAGATCCCAAAACAAAGTCTTTAAACGTTTAAAATTCCCAAAACACGTTGTCAATTTAATATCCACTGACTTTGTGCTGTTCATAGAGCGGTCCGTTTTGTTCTCGCTAGCATGAAGTTAGCCGTTTCGTGCTACGGAGGACACCCAAGCGTTGATCTTGAACAAACGATGCAGCAGGCAGGAGAGATGCTAACGATGCTATCTAAATCTGGTCCAAGTTGATAGCCAAAGGCCAACGAACTACCGTGATACAGCGCCTCGCGTATTTACAGCTCCGCGATTTTTAAAAGAGCGGCTACCATAGAGAAACCGAGTATGACCGAGAAACCGAGATGAACTAAACCAGCTACCACCACAACTGGATGTAATGTTAAGAAGGAAAAAAAGAGGCCTCGCAGTGCGAAATCCTATCCCGACATTGCTCACCGGGAATCAAGACAACAGCAAAATGATAAAAGGTTATCAAAAACCCTTGTGAGCGAACGAACGTTGACGACGAGTAACCATTCGACTCCAATTCAGTTAACTAAAATGTTTCCACGGTTAAAAGCACTTATACTAAAGTTAAAATTAGTAGGGAAAATGTGTGTTTTTAGTACCTGCTAACACGCCTCTCTCGGCCAGCAGCAGACAAGGTGGTCACGTGACGCGCGCTGCCTCTGTGGATGCTCCTCGCTCTCATCTTCCGCGCGGAGTCAAAGCTCTCATATGTCAACAAATAATGACTGCAAACTATGGAAAGCATCGGATCACTTAACATAAATGATCCATCAAAAAAAAAAAAATTAGAACGACACAAAAAGTTGCAATGATATACGTTTATTTGTATTATTTGCTTATTTTAAAGAACGGCACCCCCCACCCCCCAGCTGTTAATATTTTAGAATATTTGCACTCAGTCATTTTGTAAAAACACTCACAAGGCGTGTATAAAAAATGTATCACCAAGTAGACATTAATCAGCACACTTTCCTCAGACATATACATAAAATATATGCAATTGTCCTTAAGTATTTTACAGACACATTTACACACCTGTATATAAAATATGTTTTTAAGAGTGAATCGATTTAATTTGCAGTGGATTTCCCCCTGTTCCGGTCATTATCACTACAGCCAGACATGTAGAAAAAGGAAAACGATGATTACATGTGATAGTCTTTCACAGAAAGACTCGAAGAAGGCAAAAAGCAATATCTGCCTACCCTGTCTCTACCAAACAATGGAAAATAAAAATGTATAACTCACTCCTGGGTTCAGAGGAGTGAAAATAAATGCAGCTTATAAATCCATGTTTGCTTAGTATGTCACCAAACTGAGCTACTACAATTCTTCTAACAAGTTCATGTGGGTCTAAATCCATTAATTAAAGTTTTTCTTTAAGCCATTCATAAAGTTTTTTTTTTTTTTTGCTCTCAAGGAACAGCAGGAGTTTCAGACAAAAGAAAATCAAAAAGATCACACCAAACACAAAGCAAGAGCCAAACAAAAAACACTCCTTCAAAAAAAGGACCCAAAATAATTCCAATTAAACTGACAGAAAAGAGGGGGGAAATAAATACAGAGTAAAGGGGGTTATCATCAGGGGTGTGCCTGTCAAAAAAATATAAACATATTTTAGACAAGCCACAGAAGCGTAACCAAATTTAATCTAATCAGAATGTTTCTCCTTCATTCCAATGAAGGGGAGAAGCACAATTTCTCGTTTTGATTCCAACAGAAGAGTTCTTTGTGTTTTTTTTTTTTTGTTTGTGGTCCAACCCATAAAAATTCTGTCAAACGTCCAAGTCAGTCCTAGAAAATGAAGAGTCTCTTCCATCCCTCTGGCCTTTCTTCCTCTTTTTTTTCTTTTACTGCAATTGATTTAGGTGAGCAGAAGCGTAAGAATGGATACAAAAAGAAAATGATAATCATTTGTTTATCACAGGAGAAGCATCTGTTCTCACTTTTCCTGTGTGTATCAAAGAACACAGCCTAATCCCTGCAGATTGGATGTATACATGACGGCAAAATAGTATACCTTTATTCTTAATGTTTTTCAAAACCCATCTGAGTTTCTCAGTGGGAAACTTAGCAGCTCTTTAATTTATTAGGTAACTGTACATTTGTATAAATTACTTAAAAAGCAGGAAAGTGCTTTAGGACAGCTATGGAGAAAAATATAGTGTAAATGGACACACAAACACAGACGACAATCATATTGAAAGTAGGAAAGATCATGGTCCTGAGTCCACGTGTGGGCTAAATGCTCTCCTAAGCAGCAGGAGATTTTGGAACAGTGATGAAGATGAAGTTGATGGAGGCCGAGGGATGGAGAGATCTGAATGAAAACTTAGTGACGGATTGATGGGGGGGCAAAAGTAAGCTAACTCCACAGGCCGGCGTAGTTTCCGTGAAGGCCTGAACAGAGCGGGCCACCGGCCACAAAGAGTTTTGTGCCAGAGTCGTCATAGCAGTGGGTGTACACGGCGTTGGGAAAGGAATGAATATCTGAGAAGTAACTCCTCCATGTTTCATCGTGATTCTGCACAAAAAAGAAACAAGAAAAATCTTAACTATTTCTGTCATCGTTTATCATCGATACTTTGTAATATTTCGTTTGAATTCTTTCGGGACTTTTTCAACTTTTAAACAAGAATCCTTCCTACCAGCCAGCCTTTTCCTGTTGAAAGCTTGAGGATCCCATCAGTGGGACATTTCCGACACATGCTGGCAGAACTAAACGGGTTCTCCAGGAATCTTTGAGCCCGAATGTCATAGAAGAGAAGGGAACCCTGGCCAGTACCCACAGTCACAATGTGCTCATAGAAACTCACTGAACGGATCCCTTGAAGGGAGAAGACGCACATGTGTTAAAATAGAAACTCCCACCACTTATGCAGAGGACATCATCTAATTCTATTTCATACCCAAACATCTTTATTAAATATTTACAAAAACAAATCCACAACTGTCCCATGCTTGTGTTTCTAATCTGCTTTGGAAATTTCACAGATGACTTACCACTTCCTCTCTCTCTGGAACAAACAGACTTAATGCTGTGTGTTGGCTGGCGTGGATCCAAGAAGGAAACATGGGCCTGAGAACCCACAGCGTAAACTGACCAGTCCTGACCGTACGCTAAACACACATTCTCTTTGGAGTGAGGCAGCTTGGTGGACAGAATCTGCATAAATCAATGTTAAACCACATATTGAGCTTTTATCCGAGACTGAAACTCCAATAGATTCAAAAAAGAGGTATGAGAACTAGAACTACAATTGAAATAAATCCATAAAAAAGTTATCGATTTACTTTACCTTGAACAAGTTATGCTCTGCTTTCCAGAGGTGAAAATAGCCATCCAAAGACACAGCACCCAGTTCCTTTAAAAGCAGATAAATGGAGGTGATAAATCAAACAGCTGAAGCATACAGAGAAAAACCAAAAACGATGTCATTACAATTCACCATTATTACATAAAAACCACAGATTTCCAATCATGTCATAAAGGTACAAATACTTTTCTTTAATACAAATACAAAATGTCAAACCATCCTAGAACTAATCAAGCAGGTGATCAACTGAAACAGGATGGTTAGATTTTGATAAATCATTATTATTCCACAAAAAGATGAGATTTTTCTCCACTAATTAGATAGAAGAGCAGCTCTTAACAATAAATGTACTTACATTTAGTATAGGTGTACCTCTGGGTAAATTCCTACCATGTGTAAATATTTTCTACTTTTATTCTATAAAACTCTAACCACAAAAAATGTAAGCAAAAGAAAGTCATATTAAAATTAAAAGGAAAATTAATCATAAATGTTTTTCTTTCTAATCATCAATGACAGAAAGTCAAGTTGAGTTATCTTCCTCTGAAATCTGTCATTCCTTCTCACTCACAGTGTAATAAGCAATGTTCCTCATGCTCAAAATTGTTTTATTGGGCCTTCATTCATCCCACCACATTTTAAAAAGTTTCTGTTACAATGCTGCTCCAAGTTTTATCCATGGCTCTCTGTTTACATCCCATAGGGACCAGCTACAGTAGCCATTTTAGTCCAGTTGTTCTGCTCCGAGCATGGAGCGTATGCAGACTGTGGAAACTCAGAGCTGGGTGTATTCAGACAGAAAATTTGTTCCAGATTATTGGGAAATGAACTCTGGATTCTACTTATCCTATATTCAGAACTATATTTTTGTAATTGTTTCTCATTTTGATTCCAACAGAAGAGTTCTAGTTTAAATAGTTTATAATTCTATATTTAGAATTAAATCTTTGTAATTGTTGATGGATGATAGAACTCAACAGCAGGGATTTTAGAACTCAATAGTAGGGATATTAGAAAAGGTTGGTCTTAAGCAACAAGTTTATATTCAGTCTGTATTTCAATATCCTCGATTGAACTTGTACAATTGCATATGTTGGGAAAAAATTGTAAAAATATAAGGTTATGTCATAGAATGACTTGACAGCAGCTATCCCAACAGGAATGATGTGAATGTTTTAATAAACAGCATTATTACACAGCATTATAACCAAATGCATTTGCTTATAAATTACATTTACCTCATCAATAGTTTCAATTCCAACTTTTAAAGCTTCAGTTTCCTTTAGTTGAACTCCCACGTTTAAAATTATTGCCAGTAAGTATATTTCAACAATTTTTTGGATCATTACATTGTTGTTTCCTGCATGGGAGGAACCTTACTTTATGGCTGTCGTTGAAGGCGAGAGCACGGACTTTACAGTTGTATGGGTTGGTGTACTCTTTGGGAATGTCCTTGAGAGCCCGGTGAGAGATGTGGGCGTAGGAAGGTATATTCTCTTCACTCTGACTTCGTTCAGCCTGATTCATCACTTCCTCTGTCACTTCCCAAAGACCCATGGAGCCATCTCTGGACCCTATTTGTTAAAG
Source organism: Oryzias celebensis (assembly GCA_014656515.1). NCBI lineage: Eukaryota > Metazoa > Chordata > Actinopteri > Beloniformes > Adrianichthyidae > Oryzias > Oryzias celebensis. Next base: position 14,328,018 of record BNCR01000005.1, read on the forward strand.
TAAAAAGGAAAAGGAAGGTTTTAGTTGATGAAACATCCCAAATGCAGAGACAAGAAGGTCTGGAGCTGGCTGTTACTTTTATCTTTCTTGCTTGTAACATTTTGGAGGTATTTACTAGTAAATTCAAATATACTTTTGTCTTTTGCTCTGCATCAAGTGCTCCTGCAGTTCATTCAGACTTACCAGAAACTGCCATGTTGTCACTGATCCATGCTATGGAAAAAATCCAGTCATTGTGACCATCCTGCAAAGCAAACAGGTCTTATGTAAATGACAGAGGAAAGCAGTGGAGTGGTTATCCTTTTAATTATTTTAGTTCTATCCGAAAGGACTAGAACTTAATCTTTTTATTATTATTATTATTACTTTGTGAGCATGTATGGGGTAGTCCTCTTTAATCCTTTAAAACAATAAAAGGTAGTAATAAAAATGAAGAAAAAAAAACTATTTAAAAGTTCCACTCCAACTATATTTGTATCCACTCTTAAATTGTTTTCAGTGGTCTTTTAATAACAATTATGCATTTTTTAAATTATTATTTTTGTTACTATTTTTAAATTTTCATTATTTTGATCACTCAGGCAAACCAAATAAATGACTTGTATGTATGTATGTATAATGTATATAAAACAAAGAAGTTTGCCACGATGATAGTATATTTCCCTCAGGGCACAGAGCCAGTACCCTTTGTTTTTAGATTACAGAACTGCCACCAAATAATAATCAGTTTCATTGGCTGACACAAAACCTCATCTGTCAAGAAAATCCAAACTATGAGGTTGTCTTATTTCAAGGTTCCTTTCAAAATATAAAACAAAAAAATTAAAACCAAAATCAGTTTAATTGATTTTGAATTTTTAATTAAAATAAAGAAAACAAGTGGTTTTCTCTGTTTCATTTTGTCTGTCAGAATGAGCAGATAGCAAGTACATAAAATAATAAAAAAAAAAGTAATTTGTCTGAACCAGACACACATAATTTTACAGGTAAAAAAATGATTTGTACGCTGATGACTGTTAGAATGTTGCTGCCATTTAAAGAACCAAGTACTTTGGTTTACGGCAAGGGAAATACATAGAATTTTGAAATTTGAAAATTTAATCATTGATTTATTTCTAATACACACATACACAAAAGTTGTGTTTATAACAAAAACTTATATAAAACAGGATGCAAAACGACTTTTATAATAAACAACGGTTTTTGAAAATGTTGTTTTTAACTGAAATCTTATATTAGATTTGTCTGTTTCTGTTTCTGACAGCTGGGTGAATAAAGCGAGTGCACCTTCACCGGTAAAGCAGCCTGGCTCTCAATATCATAAATAAATGAGGATTCCCTGCAATACCAGGCTTTTCAGAATTCATTTCATTCTCAGCCTAAAACAAAATTAATTCTACATTTGAGGCTCTTTGCGACAATTTACTTATTTTTATACCATGTCTTCAGATTGGCTCTATACCAATGGTCATAGGTAATAATTTATAGTTTAACAAAACCAAATTTATGTGAATACTCACATCTCCAACGCAAACGGGGTCCAGAGTGGGCAGTTGGTAGATGGCCAGGCTGTTGGGGTTGTCTCCACCAGTAGCAAGGAGCGTTCTCGACGGGTTGAGCTCGATAGCATGGATCCCACAGCACGGCTGGTCCGCCCGTGCCCGGGAGGTTCCAATTGGGTGGTAATGCCGCGCTGGCACAAAAGCGCCAACCACTCCAGAGCCTTCATCACAACTTTCCCTGTCCCTCAACATTGGAATGCGTGTTATGTGCCCGGTCAAGACATCAACGACAAAAAGCTGCAAAGAAATAAAATGGAATCTGATTACCAGTAATTCTGTAAAAAGAAATCTGTAACATAAAACTCTGCATAAAGAAATACAGGTAAGGATGATGTTATCAATTAATAATGAAAACATCTCACCGTGTTGCATTTGGTCCCACAAACCACCTGTCGATAGTTCAGCCACTGAGAAGCAAACACCTTGTTGAGCCGCCCCAAAGAAAACTCACTCTCCTTGAGGATCCCAGGGAGCCTGCTTGCTGCAAAACCACGCAGGCTCTGCTGAAGCCTCAAATTATGCTGCTGCTGAGGTCTGAACTCCCGCTCCCGAAGGGCACAAACCACAGACTGACGGCTGCACCACTGCTGGGAATGTCTTGATGAACAAGAAACGCGGCTGCGTTTGTGTGGTGCTTGACACCAGCCCAGCTGTGGAGAGAGAAGGGATGACCATCAAAAAGCTTCTTAAAATCCAAAAGCAATGAAAGCAACTTATTCTTTACACATATATGATGTGGAGAATTTAGTTTGCAAACACTAAAACAAATGGATCATTCTTGTAAAGATAGAATAACATTAAGATAAAAAAGATAGTCAAGGACCTAAAGCTAATGGTCACAGCTTTATGGATTCAGCAATTATCTTTTCATATTTGTTATTTTGGACAAATAACACAAAATCATGAATGAATTATTGTTGTTATTACCTTTATATAATATATAGTATTTTAAAGTGTATTTTAAAGTAACACATTGATAAGAGGAGGGTCTAACAAACACAGTAGTCATAGTAAGACAGTGGAAACTCAAATGGCTAATCATAGAAAAACAGTTTTGTTTGGCCTTATTTATTTGCTTAGGAAACGTTTTTTTTGTAATGTAAAAAGGTTGCTTCCTAATAACATCCTGACTTAAAAAAAAAACTTTATTTAAATTGTCCGTAGACATGTGATCTGTGCAATACTTCGCGTTTTATTTAAAATACTATGAACTATGGATAAATTGATAAATTTTATGTAAATTCGTCATGATTTAGTTAAGACATGATAAATAAATGGGTGTTAGGAATGAAAATAACATTTAGGCAGCGTGTTGCGTCGCCAGCTAGATTTTTGCCATTTAAGCTAAGGCGAACGCTGAAAATAATACATGTAAAAAATACGTTTGTTTGCTATTTTAAGACAAAAAAAAAAATCTTCATTTAATTCAAAATAAGCGATTCTCATGTGTGGTAAGTGGGTAAAAGCGGAGACACCTGTCACAACTTGAGAACCTGGAAAAACACTGTAGAGCGGTTACACTGATTTAGCAAACGTTAGCATTCACGTGTCGTTGACCAACGTACTGACTTTAAAACACAAATTGGCTCTATTCGTGTTTAAAATATAACAAATCTTTGATTTCAAGTTTATATGTGCTGTATTAGAGCAGCGTTTATTTAATTTGATGTGATTCACGTTCCGACGCCAACGTAGCTTCTGCAGCTAACATTAGCTAGCAAGGTGGTAATTAGCATGTCATACAACCGGTTTCCGCCTACCTGTTGTTGGTCCTTGGGCTCTCCTGCCTTCCTTTTCCTGCTAACTGTTTTTCTCGCCATAATCAGATACACACAGTTCCCTCACCCACATGGAGAGTAAAAGTGACTCTGGACACTGGATCATATAATGGCGATATGCTATTCTGTTCCTTGGCCCTCACTGGCAGTGTCCGGCGGTTAGGAAAGGACGATCACATACGGCTTAGCATTAGTCGGCTACAATCAATTCTACTGGCGACCTCGTAACACAGATAAAAGACGGGCAGATTGTAAAAAACCGATCACGTCCGGCACATCCGCCAACAAAAGTCGGGGTTTCACACTCTCTTTTGCTCTGCCAAGTCGTCTCAACAGCAACGGCCAAAGCATTGAGTAATGCGCAGCCGCACTAAAATTAAACATCAACAAAAACAAGGTCGTACGTGAGCGGGAGCGTCACGAGCGTGCTCGTTCACGTTAAGTGTGGGAGCGCTAACTTTAATTTAATTGTTTCCCTCCCCCCTCAAAATAGGTCTGTATTGAACACAACAACAAAAAATAATAAAAATAAATAGATACATAAATAAAAATACAACTACAAGCAATAATATTTATTATTTCATGCAAGCTGTTAATCTGTTAATTTATAAATACAATATTTTGAAGGATTATTTTTGTCACAAACAGATGGCACTATTTGAACTTTTCCAATTTTTGATTTGTTTGTGTGTTTTTTTTAACTATTAAAAAAAACACTGGATGTTATCTGTTTCCACCTACAGCTCTAGTCGTTTAACTGATTTGTTGCTGTTGTGCAAAGTAACCAGAAATAAAAAGTAAACATTTAATATTGCCGTTTTACCAAAAAAATTATATAATTTTTTTTGGTAAAACTACAATATTAAATGTTTATTTTATGTATATATATATATATATATATATATATATATATAAATGTAAATTAGATTGTGTGGTAACTTATAAACTAATCTGATAAAGACAACCCAAAATTTAAAGCAGAAACAAAGAGTTTATGCAAAAAAAAAGCCAAAAAGTGCAATAATTGTTAGTGGCCCAACTGTCCTTGAAGCAGAAAACTAAAGTATTTTATGTGATCAACAAGTTAACACCTTAATCAAGCACGGAGACAATACCACTTGACTCTTATTGGGTAAAAGTTTATGTTTCTTCTTTTGTACATGAAACAAAACAAAAGGCAATGAAAAAAAAAACTTTTCTTTTCCACTTTAAATATAATTTAATGTTTTTAAGTGAATATGGCATCTTGGTTATGAAATGTTGATTCACCTGCCCCAAATCTCGCACTCTTTGTCGTTTTCCAATCAAATGTTTGTTCGTTTAAACACAATGCTTTCTAACATTTCGGGGTTTTTTGTTAGGAAAACTTCAATTGAGTTTTAAAAGGGATCAGCAATAGCTCTGTCCCATGATTGTTAAGTCACATTTCATGTCATTCAAGCCATTAATCTGTTTACCATACCTTCTATAATCCCCAAAAGGAGGATCAGGACTACCCTTACCACAAATGCAATTATAATGACTTGCTTCTATACAGAATGAACTCACGAGGTTCATTACCGCGTACTAAAAAAATAAAGGATGGTGCCCTGCTTTTAGCAAAGTCCAATCCCAATTTGGGAAAAATTAGAAACCTTTTTTTTCTCCATTCAGGTTTTAGAGACACATTAATCTTGGTGAAATTGAGACAAAACAAATGAACAATTCCAAGTCAAAGTTGGTTTAACCTTCTGCTTTGAAACGCACAGAAAATGAATTACAAAAACCAGTGAAAGCAAACCTTTTTTACTCCTCACAACCCAAGGCTCAGTTAGCCTCAACACCATTTTTTCCTCCAACTAAATGAGACTCAAAGTGCCAGTCAACAGTCATACAACATGGAATGACTCTATTGCACTGTGATGAGGCTGCAAAAGCAACCTGCACGCTTTTCCAGTCTGCAAACAAAGAGAACACAACAATTTATAGCATCACATTTTAACGTTAACATATGTTAAGTTTTCATATTAAACTTTTTATTCTTAAATCAAAGTCTCAGCGTAGTATTTTTAAATAAGATGTGGATTTTGAGACAAGTGTGCGTGTACAGAATGTGACACGTCAGTGACAGTGAATCCAGGGATTTTTCCAACTTTCCCACATTGGAAGTCCTCATCTCCCCCCCACCTCATAAAGAAAGGCTATCCCAGAGCTTAGCCGAACAACACTCTGGGACAGCAGAACTCTTGTGTTTTTGAACAATAATGACAAAAACTTTATAATGCAATTCCTAAAACAGAAAGCAAATACACAATCTTTAAACTGACATAACAAAGTGCCCAAAACTGAACAGCAAAACAAGACATGAATGAATGCGTAAAGTAAAATAGAAATAGGTGCAGGGCACAACCTATAAGAGGGCACTTCTTGAGAGAAAGATCTGTCTGGTGGCTGTGTCTTTTATTTCTCTTTGAAAATAAAGTCTGTTCTGCTCCAGAGAGCCTCCTCTAGACAAACCCCCCAGACCCACTGGCCTTTTGCTGGGTCTGCTGTGAGCAGTGGAAGATGGCAGCTTAGATCTTAAGGAATTTCCCAAGTTCAAACGTGTCTTCTGTTGATTCACATTTCGGTACCTGGCTTCTTCTCATTCACGTATTCAGTTTCTCTTCAAAGTGGAAAAATATCATAATGTCAATACGAGTGTTCAGCCCAAATCTCCAGATCCGCTTGCCAACTCACGACACATTTTAGCACAGAGAGAAGCAGTCCCCCAGCTGTTCCTTTAACAGCAAAGGGGCAGGGCACGGCAAAAGAAAGTTAGGCCGGAAGGAAAGGGGCTGTTGGGTGGCAGGAAGAGAAATGCCCCGGATACAACTTTCCTAGATTGCAAGCTTTAATTCAGCTAGCTGTAGCACGCGCCATCAGATCCTCCAAAGCCTTTTCCTGATCGTTGTTGTGGACTAGCAGCACCTCCTTGATGGCATCTCTTTCAAACCCCATTTCACCAAATCTTGACATGAGCTCAAGAAATTGCAAGGCCTGGAAAGGGGGAGAAAATAGCGCCAGTTAAATCATTTACCGTTTGAGGCTATGAATATTTGTGCTGTTAATTTAGCTAATGGAAAATTCACCAACCTTTTCTTCTGAGCACTGGTACATCTCTAAACATTCTTCCACCGCACTCGCATCAAAGCCCCGCTCGCACAGACGACCGTGAACAAACAGATAATCCAGCACCTTAGACAGAGAATGAAACAGATTTTCCATTTGACAAGATAATTCACCTAACATCTAAAAAAATGGAAAAATATATATCAGTATCATATATATCAGTTTCATAATTTCAAATGAGCTCTAATACTCTGTTAAACCCCAGTCACAATTAACATATTTGTAACAATTAAAAAAGTGGACACCGATGAAACATTTTTTTGATTTATTCAGTTTCAAAACTGAGGTTTATGACTTAACATGACAGAAAAAACTAATCAACTGCTCTATCTGAATCTAGAGCTTTAAATACCCCCATAATGCAGTGGGTAAAAGAACACGTCAAGAATTGAAAATGTCTGAGTTTTTGTGTGAGTGGGAGTTGAACCTGCTCCACATTCTGTCCTTGTCTTTGCATGGCCCGTAGTATTTCCTCATAAGAATAGCCCATGCCTGCAAGAGTTTCCACACACTGACGTTCACTGGGGGTCATGCTGAGAAGAGCTCCACCACAGGGCAGGCCAGAAGATATCAATCCAGCATTTGCCTAGCATGAATGAATACAAATGTTTCAAACAAATATATAGAATTGGTCATTATTACGTTTCTTATTTTTAATCAGTTCCTGGTCCTCAGTCCAAACATTACACACAATAAAAATGAGTTTTTGGACCAACCAGTTTTGGTGTGTCACTCTTGCTGTGGCTGGGTGAGTTCGTCCCAACAATAACTTGTGTTTTAGGTAGTGTCGGAGAGCTACCATTGGGCAAACTTTGTTGGAATGCAGGAATGGGTGTAGAGAGGGGGCTGAATTTTCCTGGGTCAGGGTCACCAGAATCAGACAGCTTGGGGAAAGTGAGGGAGCGGATGTTACAAGGCCTGTCGTCTGTGTCAAACGCCACTCTTCCAGGCTGCCCCACCCTGTCCATATCCATCAAGGCAACCAATCCATTGGGTTTATGAACAAACCCCGGTTTAGCTAACAGGCCTGCATTTGTGCTGGGTCGTGATGGGCTGCTTCCACGAGATGCTGAGCCTTGTTGAGAGGCCTCTGGAGGAGGTACAAAAGGGAGTGGTTGAGGCTGGGGTTGGCTCTGTAGAATGTTCCTTAGTTCCTCCTTATCGTCCAAAGTTTTTAGTTCTAATTTGTCAAAAGGGTCTTCTTCTCGCTCAAAGTCAGCTAAATTGAGGCTATTTGGCTGAGGAGTGCTGGGTTGGGTTTTTCTGGGGCCAAGGCTGGGGGCGGGAAGCGGCATGAGGATGGCATTATGGCTCAGTCCTGCTAGAACAGGGTTCAGCGCTGGTGGTGGAAGGTCATGATCCTCTGTAACAGACTGGGACTTCTTCCCCCCACCATCATCGATGCCTTGAGACTGGGCCAAGGACTCCTTGCTATCTGCTTCATGCTCAGCTGCTGCTTCTTTTGCTCTGTTCTCAGCTGCTCTGGCCTCAGCGAGGCCTGTTTCCCAGCGTAAAATGCGTTTCTCCAATGAAAACTCATGCTAGTTGGATAAAGAAGAGAAAGCACAAAGGTATTTAGTGATGCGGACATAAAGTTTGTGATTGCTTAGCCTAAAACAATTCAATTTATTTATAATTTTAAGTAAATCAGTCTGATTAATAGGCAAAGGAACAAAGCCCTAATGAATGAATATAGCGTAACGAGTAAAGAATAACAAGTTTCAGTTTGGCTGTTTTTAAACAAAAGGCTAACAACTTGGACATGTTTGAGAACTACATAAAGAAACAAGAGGTACAAAGATCATACAGTTGCCCAAGCGAAAAATGGAAAAGCCAGACCCAGCATGACATTAGCACAAAATCCAGATTTAAATTGCTGCTGACTAACCTTTGTGTCTGCAAGTAAAGAGCTACAGTCTGGTATACAAAAACCAACAGGCAAGCCCACTTTGGCTGGACAGCGAAATTTCTCATTTATCTTGAAGGGAACACTGTCGAGGTAGCTGATGGGTCCTGTGCACAGCAGAACAAAGCAAATACCAAGTCATTATGGATCTCTGACAGACAGCTTTATCAAAAAGCTAAATTGTCTGATTGTATAATTATTTAAATGAAATTAAAGAAATCCTTGCCATTGTTGTATGAATCAGTTCCAGACTTCCTTGCAGCCATTTAAGATCTATGAAAAAACAAAGGCATGAATTAAAAAAAGAAAAACTTTTAAGGAAAACATACTGGTATGAGCATTTTGAAATACAGACTGCAATGTAAAGTACAGTGGCCCTGAAGCGCAAATCCCACCAAAAAAAAAAAAATCTCTCAATGCAAAAACGTATTAAAGATCAAAACGACAACTTATAAATCCAAACGAAAAACAACAATACATTAAACAAAATTCCTGAAACCCAAAAACCTTAATAATGTTCTTATTGTGTTTCATTTTCAAACATTTCATTTTGATTTACTGTATTCTGAAATGTTTTTTTGCTTTTCTACAGAAAAAGGAAAGGTAGCTATGAGACATTGCTGGCTGGATGATGACATTTGTTCATCATTTCAACCGAACGTTATTTGTCACTAAGCGATACTGGATACTGTACGCCCTACGCCGTACAGTACCTACAATTTTCCGGTTTGTTGTCATAATTCGTTTTTCAACATTTCGTATTAATCTCTGGAAATGACTTTGTTTTCCAAACTTTGTTTAGTTTTTTTCTAAAAATGATGTCTTGCTTTCAGGAGTTTAGTTGTGATTTCTAAAATCTATCGTTTTTAAATTATTTGCTCTCCTTTTTTATAATTCTTGTTGTGATCATTTATCTGTTTTTGTGTTGAGAGATTTGCTGGTGCAATTTGCACCTCAGAGCCACAGTAGCAAAGGTAAAGAAAAAAAGTCCAAAGTCCCTTACTTCCTCCTAACGAATCAACATTTCCCCTTTATTGCATGACATACTGTTCGATTTGCATAATATGTAATACCTAAACAGGCAAATTTGTTTTCATACGCACTTCAGTATAATTTAGTAACAAAGCCATTTGATCATTCTAAACATGCTTGAAGCTATAGGACGAGAAATTCTCAAATGCTCAAAGTGATCATCTTGATTTAGGTACTGAATAAAGCTTAAAAAGCAGTGTTTGCTTTGCCAAAACACTCCAAACTCTGGTGGGAACTTTTGTTGTGCGCCTAACTCAGAGGTTAAATGTTAGTCTGGGTAATCTTCCACGGAGGACACATGATCAACAGTACATCTTGTGATCAGGGGGATTCAGTCTGCGACGAAATTCTTTCAAAACCCATGGATTAGTACAAACTAACAGCAGTAAAAAAACAAAACAAAACAAAAAAAAAATCGCGCTTATTCATATAAACTTTTGACAACTTTTTTTTTTGCTTTGCGCACCTCTGTAAGAATGAGGCAGAATTGTGGTTTAAAGTGGGTTAGAAAAGGTTGAACTGAAATGTTCGCAGGTTCCTGTGAGTTTATTGTTTACGAAATGTCAGCTTTTGTCCACCAAAGGTTCAAATCGGATTCTAACCAGAAATATCATTACAAACCACCAGGCTGTAAGGCCTACCCACTAATGTGACTTGGAAAAAACAAAAAAGGCTATTTATTATTATTAACTGTGATGATTTGGCAACGCTTTAGCTAAAAGCTAAGCTACACTTAACTTAAACTTGACAGCTACAAGTTTTACGTTTATACTACTTCCATGGACTTTGAATTACTTTAGTTAGGATGAGAGTAAGAATAACACAATGTATTAAATTATAACTACTCCTAGTTATGTCATGGTGCAGAATGCTATAGTCCATGCTAATGTGGTTAGCTTCGTCTGTGGCCTGCCTCTAACGAAACCTGTCTATACTGCCACCGCCCCTCACGTCCAGCTAAACTCACACAAACACGAACAACATTATTACCAGTATATGTTCTGTCTCGTCCTCTCAGAATCCAAACAAACCCAATTTACGCTCCACAACTGGGGATAAAACTGCTCCTCGAATCAGTTTTATTTAAACTCAGTTCTCTTTCCTGCTTCGTCGTAGGTCGCCATCTTGATTTACCGAGCTCCCTCCGCTGGTTACTGTGTGGCGTCACGAAACGTCAGACGAAGATCGTTTACACACTCGGAATAAATGTTTTCCATCATTTTAAAAGTGCAAAATATTTTTGGATAGTGTATAAATATTTGCTTTGGCAGTAGAAATGGACACCGTCCGGTTTTATCAAATGTAATAAAAATAATAAAAATAAAATTTGTAATTAAAAAGCTACAATCCTAACCTTAGCCAATCATTTGTTTACATCAAATCAAATTCCCTGAAAGATTCAGTTGACCATATCAATTTCAATAATTGTATTAATGACACCTTGCACACGAAAATACAAAATTTAGACCGAAAGAATAACTGATATTGGTTATCGGAAGCGTGAAGAGTTAAATACATTAAATTGAAATGAGATATAATAGTCATTTTTCAAGTAATATTGGTTTGTAATTGACAAAGCACGAGCTGTTTCACTTCTGCTCTTTCGAGTGCGCGCACGTCACGTTCGGCTTGTTACGCTCGTTACGTCCTACAGACACGCGCAATGATAGCCGGAAGCATCGATTGGAGGAAAAATAAAAAATCGATTAAATCCACTGTCATTCTTGAATGTAAACCTTTCACTTTGAGTCCTTCCTGCGACCGCGGGCTCGAACCTCCCCGTGTTGTACGCCGCTGCTGTGCTGGAGGGGACGGCAGGGAGCGGAACAGCTCCTCTTTTTTGACCGAAGTTGTTCGGTAGGGGGTTTAGCTGACGTTGGAGAAGTTGAGACTGCTCGAGAAGAGATAAACAAACATAAACACGCAGCGATCAGCTGGGCGCCTGTCTGAATCGAACCGACAGCTTGGAGAGATGGCACGGAGAGCAAAATGACAAGTGTGAGCCCAACAACAAGCTAAAGGAGACCGTGCCTGACTGATATTTGTTCCCTGGCAACTGTCAACACTGGCACACAAAGAATTTCGGAAATACAACACGAGGACAAGCCTTAGGTTCTAGCTGAAATCAGCTGTTCCTGTTATTGTTTTAGTCGAGACACAGGAAGGTTGATATGGACAATCAATGAGATTATCTACGTGGTTTGAGCTGTAAAGACCCGAACACATAGCAGTGGAAGGAGAGAGGTAACCACTTTTTTATTAACTTCTTTCCCCCTTAAAGGGCCTCCGAACTAAACCTAGCTTGGCAGGCCACACAGCATGTTTGTGCTTGTTATTTTTCTATCCGTTCCAACAGTAGGTTTGCTGCTACAGTTTTTTTTCTGTTTGCATTTTTAAGAGACTGTTGCTCAAAGTGTATCCAAACTATGACCCTTAAATGTAACCTGTAGTCCTGACAACATCCTGAATGTGACCACATGTATTGATTCTTTATCCTGCCCCGCTGCAAAATGGGATCAGCATGGCCCACCAGGCAACCCCCAGTTCACAGAAGGCCTTGATGATGGAGCTGAAGTCCCTGCAGGAGCAGCCCGTGGAAGGCTTCCGCATCACCCTGGTGGAGGAGGCTGACCTTTACAACTGGGAGGTGGCGATCTTCGGACCCCCAAACACCCTCTATGAGGGAGGCTACTTCAAGGTGGGACAAAACCTATAATCGTGTGTACCACTACTCCAAAAACTGCAGCCAATCATGACAGTAGGTTCTAGTTTTAATACTGAGGAGTGTTTTCTGTAAAATACAGATAATTGTAGCAACCAGGATACCAGATCAGTTAATATAATAATTTAAGAAAAATTGCAACGGAATAAGATAACTCTTTGGTGGGAACATTTCCAATCTAGTTTAAAGACCCACTCCAATGAAAATCGTCTTTTTAACATGTTCTTGTAGCAAATTCTTAGAATGAAGGACATAAATATAATGAAAAAGAGAAAATGATTGGAGTGGCACTTAAATGTCTAAAAAACCTTCTAGTCTAAGCTGTTTTTTGTTGTTTATTTAATATGTTTTGTTTGAAATTACAACCATTTCTAAACTTCCTTCTTGTTCTCCTCGGATCCCCAGCTTTTAGGTGACTTTTACCTCTGTGATTGCCATAAATGGCACAAATGTACGTACAAAAAAAAGGGAACAACGTTCCTCCTTTAAAGTCCCACTCCAATCATCTTTTGATCCATTGTAAAAACATTCCCATTGGTCTTTTAATTATTATTAGGCTGTTTTTAGCCAAAATTAAAAAAAGAAGAGTCAGTTTCTAAGACAGAGTTTCTGCAAAGCAGTAGTTCATTAGAAATTTGCCTCTGACTTGTGCAGGGGACAGCTTGTGCTTCCACACCGGGTGTCACTTTCTGACAAAAATACACATTTCGTTGAGCACTTTTCCACTTATAACATGGTCACTTACAAAAGAAATACATATTCAATCGATGTGTAGTACTTTATTCTTGCTATTTTCTTGGTTTTGGATCATTTTTTCACATAAGGCAGACTATTTGATTGGTACCTGTTTTCTCTGTAACACGACAATGTGACTGCAGCGTCAAAGGAAAGCAATATATATATGCCGATTGTCATGATAGGTTCAATAAAACATCAGTTCAGAGAGAAAGTTCTCCTCTTACTATTTGTTTTTGTCCAGAAGATGAAGGATAAAGTTTGTTTTAAAGAAGCCTCTGCAGTGATATAGAACATTTGAACTATGTGACCAGAACTTCTTGTTTATATGCACATCAACACCCAGCAGTCATTCAGACTTGAGTATTCACCTGGACCTTTTAAAGAAACTCAAGGTTTGTTTCATATGGCTGTATGTCAGCATCTGTCTTCTTGGCCTTTTTTTTTTTTGTTTTAAAAGCCGCATATTGTCATCCAAATTTACCTAGTAAAACATTGTGATTAATCACAATCTAAAAGTGTGAATAATCTGATTTTTTTTAACTGATTGACAGCATTAGTAAAAAGTGAAAGCTAACATTAATTGTAACTCGCTACACACATACAAATGTGGACAAAGTTATTGGTACCGTTCAGTTTATGAAAGAAAAACTCACAATGGTCACAGGAATAACTTGAATTTGGCAAAAGTACTAATAAATAAAAAGTCAATCAAATTTAACCAATGAAGGTCAGACATTGCTTTTCAACCATGCATAAACAGAATTATTTCAGAAACAAAATCATGAAATGGGCTTGGACAAACATGATGGTACCCCTAGAAAAATAATGTGACCTTAAGGATATGTTAATCCAAGATGTGTCCACTAACGGTGTCTATAATCTTGTAATCAGTCAGAGGGCTTAAATGAAGGGCTATAGGTAGCCGCTGTGCTGTTTGGTGACATGGTGTGTACCACACACAACATGGACCGAAGGAAGCAAAGGAAAGACTTGTCTCAGGACATTAGAAACAATATTATAGACATGTATGTTAAAGGAAAAGGATATAAGATCATCTCCAAGCAGCTTGATGTTTCTGTTGCACACATTATTCAGAAATATAAGATCCATGGGACTACAGCCAACCTCTGTGGTCAAGGCCACAAGAGGAAATTTGATGACAAATCAAAGAGAAGAATAATACAAATGGTAACAAAAGAGCCCAGAAAAACCTCTAAAGAGAATTAACGGTGAACTTCAAGCTCAAGGAACATCAGTGTCAGATCGCACCATTTGTCGTTGTTTGACGCAAAGTGGACTTAATGGGAGACGACCAAGGAGGACACCATTGTCGAAAACCATTCATAAAAAGCCAGACTGGAATTTGCCAAATTACATGTTGACAAGTCACAAATCTACTGGGAGAATGTCCTTTGGACAGATGAAACCAACATCTTTGGAAAAATGAAACATATCAGGAAAAGAACACGGTCCCTACTGTGAAACAGGATGTTCTCTTATGTTCTGGGGCTGCTTTGTTGCATCTGGCACGAGGTGTCTTGAATCTGTACAGGGTACAACGAAATCTCAAGACTATCGAGGGATTCTATAGAGAAATGTGCTGGCCTGCGTCAGAAAACTTGGTCTGAATCACAGGTCATGGGTCTTGCAACAGGACGATGACCCAAAACACACAGCTAAAAGCCCCCATGAATGGCTCATAGGAAAACATTGGACTGTTCAAAAGTGGCCTTCTATGAGCCCTGACCTAAATCCGACTAAGCATCTTTGGAAGGAGCTGAAACATGCCATTTGGAAAGAGTATCCTACGAACCTGAGGCCCTGCAGCAGTTTGCGCATGAGGAGTTGGCAAAATACCTGTCAACAGGTGCAGAAGTCTCATTGACAGTTAGAGGATCTGTTTGATTGCAGTGATTGCCTCAAAAGGTTGTGTAACAAAATATTAAGTTAAGGGTACCATCATTTTTGTCCAGACCTGTTTCATGATTTCAGTTTTATGAATTTTTCTTTTAAACCATGATTGAAAAGCAATGTCTGACTTTTATTTGTTCAATTTAATCATGTTTTTATGAATTATGACTTTTGTCAGATTTGAGTTATTTCTGTGACCATCGTGAGCCGTTCTTTCATTTATCGAAGAGTACCAACAATTTCTTCCATGTGTGTAGGTGTTGATTCTTCATAATCTATTTACTCCTCACTTACACCTGAGCGTGGGCAGGCCAGGGGGAGCAGAGCAGGGAGTACTTGGCCCATCCTGCGTATTTTGTCACAAAAAAAGCTCTTTTTCAAGTGTTTTTTTTTTTTTTGTCTTCTCCTGATTCACAAACAAAAAAAGAGATACTTCAGAAATGCAAATTTGAGCTTAATTTTCTTTATATATGTCCTCCTGTAGGATAAAAATGCCACAAAACACAAAAAATTACAAACTTCACAGGAGTGGGTCTTTAATGCTTATTTAAAGACTGCTAATTTGTTATAACCTCTATTGAGTAGCTAAATTGTAAGTGTAAATTTAGGTGACTTGTGTTTTTTTTTTTTTTTAACTTTGAGTTTTCTGCACCTTCAAACATGAATCGAGATATTTCTAAAAATTTTTTAGTTTACAGCAGTTTGGTTCCTTATTCCTAATCATGCAAAACAGGACATTTACTTCCTTGCCTACGTTTAATATTTACATACATTTTACCTCCTCACAGGTTTCATTTCTGTTTTTTTTAAGAAAAAGAAAAAACATCAAGAACAAGGGAAAACCTTAATAATCCCATAAATTAATTTTGATAATTTAAATAATATAAATGAATTCAATTCCATTTTATTTATATAGCCCAATATCACACAGTACAGATGTTTCAATGGACTTAATTAGTCTCAACAAGTCCAGATTGTAATAACAGTATTTTAATATTGATTTGTTTAAGTGGCCAATAGGCTAAAGAACTGTACTGTCTTTTGCCAAGCTGAATATACATTTACAGAAGTTTCTATTCCTTATGGAACAACACGCATAGGCTCAGGAGTTGTCTGGATGGGCAGGGAGGCATGCGCTTTCTCCAGGAGAAAGCATGTAGATAGCCTTTAAAGACTCACTCCAATGAAAATCGTGTTTTTGGTGTTTTTATTATGTTCTTGTCGCATTTTTCTCTTGATGGAGGACATAATTAAGTTTAAAATAGCAGTATTTTACTCAAATCGTGAATCAAGAGCAGACAAAAAAGTGCCTTTTAGGTGTGGCGTAGGTGCTAAAGTTGGCGGGCCACATGACCCCTGTTCCACTCACTTCTCATTCATCCACTTTTAGACGACTAGATCCATGTATGTCTTTGTTTTCCTCGTCTGAGCTGGAATTTGGATCAAAACTAAACGGCTGGATGTGGGTTCAAGTAATGTTAGGTTGGGGTTGTGAGTGACTATAAGCTTGCAGGAGAGAGTGCAAACAAAGGGATGATGGGAAGTCGGGGCAGGCTTACTCTGTGGCAACAGTCCCACCCAGAACAGAGAAGCAAATTTGTAATGAACTACTGGTGCTCTGCAGAAATTAAGTTCTAGAAAATATTTTTTCCTAAAAACAACATAATCAGAATTTTAAGCAAAACGGCACTTACGGTGTGTTTGAGTTGGACCGGTCACTCAAAATTTGACATATACAATGATAATAGACAACAAGCTTTAATTTGTTTTCCACTACTTTTGTTCTATCATCTCTTAAACCTTTCTGGCAAAGGAATTTAAACATGATGTTTGAAGTAAACCATTATCTTTGTCAGTGTGATGTTCCTATGGAGTATGATCTTCACTGTCATGTCGTCTTTGTTCCTTCAGGCTCACATCAAGTTCCCAGTTGACTACCCTTACTCCCCACCTACCTTCCGCTTCCTCACAAAGATGTGGCATCCAAACATTTATGAGGTAATGCCTGTTTGTGCATCGCTCTTTAGCTTGGTTTGGATTTTGTTAATGCAGAATAACATTCCCACCAATACTTCAGCTGCTGTACAACACACTAAATACTAACCAGCTCATAGACTTTTATGTCTCTGCTGTGTAGATGTTTTCTTTTTAGAACCACAGAGCTGCAAATAACTCCAGATCTTTGATGTCAAAATGATTTCAAATCTAAGTCAAATCTTTTCTTACTTTAAGGAAGTTCAAGTTTGACAGTTTAGCAGTTTTGTGGGGTGGGTATTGTAGAAGTAAGATGCAGCCATGTTTTTCTTTCTCAAAAACATCTAAATATTAGTAAAAGAAAACCAAAGTAAACGCAAAATGCATTTTTAAAATTACATTTTTTTTATTATTAATGGATAAAACAAATGTACTTGTGTAAAAAAAGAAGATTGACTACCTGTCAGTGTGCTTTCCTAGAGTCCCTGAAGTTTTTATAAGGATTTGTTCCATTTTTTTTCGGACTGATGTACCTGATTCCCCTTTTTTCATTTTGTTTTGTTCTTTAATTTCTTAGCTTGATTTTTTTCAGGTTCTAATAAATAATCAGACTTTGATGTGGATGCAACAATTGAACTATACTTGTCAAAAATGTGAAAAACCCATTCATTCTTGTCTGATGAGCTGAGACATTGAGATGTTACACACGCAAACAGAGTAGAAATAAAACAACTAAACACTTTTTCCTTTCTTTCCTTCCTTCCTTTCTAACTGAAAATCTTGAATATTAACTTTGATCTGAACTACATATGAGGCTGTGTTTACAACATACAGGGTATGTCATTGCATTTGGTCTCTTTTCAGAACGGGGACGTATGCATCTCCATCTTGCACCCTCCTGTTGATGATCCACAGAGTGGAGAGCTACCCTCTGAGAGGTGGAACCCCACCCAGAACGTGAGGTAATTTCCCGGTTCAATCTCCCTTTATGTTTGTCTCCCACTCAGCTGTCTGCTCCAGAGGTTTTTTTTTTTTTAAATCTCTTTTGTTTTACGATAATCAGTAAACTTTATTAATTACTTAGACCAGGCAGCATTAGAATCTAAAAGTTAATTTACTCATTGTCTGCATCAAGTTCACATATTTTGCTAACAAAAAACCAAAACAGCTGCCACTTCTCAATTTACAAGTAACAGTTTAATTTATTTGGGTTCAGTTTTGCTTGGGTTGCATAGTTCTACATCCACATAGCGAATAAACAAGAAATATCACAAGGAATTAACATTATAAAACATTTGAAAATTCAAAGACGTTGATTTTGCTTGATGTAAGCCCTTTGGATAAAAGTCATACCTGCCAGATTCATTGTCACTTTCCTACAGTGATGGATAATTACTATTTTTCTGGCTGGTCAGTTTTTGCGTTATTAGGTAGATGTAAACTTGACAAAATATAATTTTTAAAAAGGACGAAACAAGACTTTTGCTAGCAAATTTGAAATTTTCTTCTTTCTTATAGGACTTTTCTGCAGTAAAAACGTATTTAATAAAAAAAATTGAATCAAATGCATCATGGGAGGTGAAGTGCATGGTGTGTAGCGTAAAATAATGATTTCTGCAGTAGTGTAATAAGAATACCTAAAGATAATCAATAAGCACTTCATCTTTCTCACCTTAGAATAATTTGCACTTAAACTGATAAAACATCAATAACTCTAAATAGATGTAAAGAACGGAATTTTGGTAACTATGTAAAATACTGAATCAAACTCTATTTGACAATAATTTTATTTATTGGATTCAATGTATTGTGTGTGTAATTATGTGTGTCTATTTATGATGAATATATGAATTCCCATGCTTAATATTTTTGATATATTTGTACTTTCTGTTCTTATTCTTTTTTTTTCTTTGTTTTTAATTGCTGAAAATTCATTGAAAAAAACCAATTAATAAATAAATACTAATTTATCACCACAAATGTACTCTTTGAAAGCATTTCCAACAGTAAACATTGGCAGATTTTGAGGTGTAAACTAGCATGGGCCCAGCGTGAGCTTCTTTATATTTAGCGTGCTTTTGTTTTGTGTGGACCTAAAGGGGGAGACAGTGCAGTAGGGATGGTTTGTGAATCTCCTCTAAAATTTTACATGTCAGCAGGTTGAAGAGAGTTGAAGTAAAATGCTGAGTCTGTGTTTTAAAGCCTGAGCGGACTGAATGCAGGGTGTAATTGAGCCACATGGGGGGGAATGTGGAGTCTGATTGTGCCAGAACGGAGCCTTTGAAGCTTTAAAAAGGCCCTTTTTTTCACATGATGTCCAAATGATTTTTCTCATTTTCTTACCTGTGTGTGTTTGTGTTTCATCCTTTGTGAGCAGGACCATTCTGCTGAGTGTTATCTCTCTGCTCAATGAGCCCAATACCTTTTCCCCCGCCAACGTGGACGCGTCTGTTATGTTTCGCAAGTGGAGGGACAGCAAAGGCAAAGACAAAGAGTATGCAGAGATTATCAGGTACTGCATTGTCTGTGATGAGTGTAATCTGCAGTTGATAATCTACTTATTCTGTGAAAATAGAATTCACAAAAAACATTTCAGGTTTATTTATGTTTTATTCTGTAACAGGAAGCAGGTGATCTCAACAGCAGCAGAGGCAGAGCGGGATGGAGTCAAGGTGCCGACCACGTTGGCGGAGTACTGCGTCCAGACGCGGGTTCCCTCTCAGGACAGCAGCTCCGACCTCCTCTACGACGACCTGTACGACGATGACATGGAGGAAGAGGATGAAGACGAGGACGAGAGCGACATGGAGTCCGTAGGTGAGGCGGGGGGCCTTGGCACTTCGGAGGACGGGGATACTTCCACCAGACGTTATGACAACCAGGACGACTCTGGCAACGAAGACTCGTGATGATCAGAACAGTCCATCCTTTCTCCCCCATCAACCCTTTCTTATTTCTGTGTGTGTGCACGTGCAAATGTTTGCACATACAGTGGGTTCAAAAGTCTACTGCCAAAAACTTTTCATCATTTATTAAACTAAAATAGCTGTTAAGCAATGGTTTCCTTGTGCTACTCCACAGCAAAAGTCTTCATTAGTCAAAATTTGGTGTTTCCACAGCGTTTGCCTTAATTACAGCTTGCACTCAAAAAATTATCAAAATTCACACACTGTTTTTTAAAGGCAGTGTCACAGTTTTTACAGTTATTCCTTACAACTTCACTGAACATAATTTCAATTTTTTCCTGGGACAGAAAATGTTTTTATTGACTCCACATTAGGCAAAATCCCCCAAGCCTAAAATGTTACAATTTATAAGCTAACTGTATAAAATTAATTCTTTAGAAACCATCTTTTATCCCAAAAAAATAAAAAAAACTACTAAACAAAACTTTGCTAAAGAAAAAAAAAATCTGTTCAGTTTGTTGTTTTATTGATTTGTTTATAGTTTGGTTGGTTTATAATTTGGTTCTGACATTAGTATTTAACATGCTGCTATTTTTTTTTTACATCTGTAAAACGGTTCAGACTGATCCTGCAGGTTAAAAAAGCAGGTTAAGCAGTGCTTCAAAATAAAGGTCTACTGTTATGCAAAATATGCTTTTAATTTCTCAAAACACAAACAAAGTTGCCGGTATTTAAGTTTCTCTTCCATTTAAGTAAAATAAACATATTAAGAATTATTCTTTCATAAATCAGCCTGTAAATGTTATTGACTGTCACTATCTAATCTCACAGTGCTGCACTTATTACTTTACTTCATTATGTTGAAGTTCAGACACAAACCTATTATTTAGAGCAAAAGTTTTTAAAATAAATCAACACTTTTTTCCTTCTTATTTTAGTTTTTTTTTAATTCTTTAATTAAAAAGCAAAAGTAAAAAACAAACATAAACTGGTAAATGATGAAAACATTGTGTAGTTGGGGTGGTCAGTTGAACTCCACTGTTGTTTGCCTGCTCTTTATCTGACCAATCCACGTGCGATTGCGTTCATGTTTGGTTGTTTTTTGGTTCTGTCCCCTCTGACTCGTCTCTTGTATTTTTCGGGATGGTTCAGTCACACAGGCGCATTGACTCTGCGCTCTGGTTCATTACCCAGTCGATGAGTTGGCCAGCTCGTCCTTTCACTGTCACTCAGCTTTTCTTATAACGGAGCACCTCTGTTCCTCGCAGCTTTGATCTTCATCCCGAAAAGGCCCGGTCTCCTGAAGCAGCCTCGTTTTCGTTTAGGGTGAACAACAGACCTTTTGAATCCTTTCTAATTTTGCGTCTTGCAACTATCTCTGCCTCTTAAACCTCAGGGCCTCGGTGTACTTTAGCTGAAAGACAGTTAAAGAGGATCCTTAAACTCAAACTGCTTCTCCACCTCTCCCTCTCATTTCATTTTCTTACTTTTTGAGCATTACTACACAGCCAGGAAGGCTCCTTTTAGTCTCCAAACCCAGCGCCGAAATAGGAATCAGTTGGTGCTGAGAAAGAGCCAATCAATTACCCATCTGTTGGGACTGTCCACTGTCAGATTTAATAGATCTAAAAATCTTCCCTCTTAGTTTAGTCCCGACTTTATGAGAACTGAAAATCAGAGTGTTAATAAAATCCAAATCTGGCCTAGATTGTAATTTTTGGGTGATATGGGACGAGACTGATTGCCTGTTACCTGTTTTTGTGTGTGTGTGTCTATATTGATATTTAGGTTTTATGTCAGTTTTGATGTCAGGGGTTTTCCTTGTTTTTGTAGAATCAATGAATTTGTCCAAAACCCATTTTGGACTAGAGGACAGAACCCCACCCCACTTCTCACCCCTCCAGCTCAGCGCTGTTTCAGGAGCCTGAATCATTTAAGGACTCGTTTAAAAAAAAAGAAAGAAAAAAACGACAAAAAAGAAAGTTGTGTATTAGGTTTCTGAAAATGTGTAACGGCGCAACGTGGCAGATATTTCTTGTATTGCAACTCAAAACAAACAAACAAAAACCCACACATTTTGTTTTATAAATGCGTCGCCTCATTCTGTGCAGTGGAGCAACGCAATGGTTTTTAAATGGATGGATTTTTTTATGCCACGGAAACCAAGTCTCACCCCATGAAGCCATGAATGCATGCAGTGGATTTAAAACTCCTCGTCAAAGACTTTTTGGATTTTAAAAACAAGCAAACCTTGGAAGGAGGGACAGATTTCCTGGTGGTCCTGAACTTTGAAGGAACTGGATTCTGTCTGGGAAAAAGGAAATCCCCTCCAGAACTTTGAAGGGTTTCCGCAAAGAAAAAGGACAGGTGCCAGGGACTCTGAACTTTTCCGCCTATGATCCCCATCCCTGCTCATCTGTCATGACGTGGAGAGGTCTATGTGGGAGTGAAACTGTCTTCTGAGGGAATAGCTGAACATTTTGTGACGTGTTTTTCAATGGCGAGCTAGCTCCAAACGTCTGTAGATCACATCTGATGCCATTTCAATCAGCATCCTCCGTTCATGATGACATGGGTTTTCTTTACACAACTCACATGAAAACTTCTTGTAAGTTAGTGGAATAAAGATGCACACAAGCTACACTTTTAACACAAACAAAAATCTACCAGCTAACATTCACCGTGGATGAGAGGAAAAAACAAACATCTGCCTTTGATTCATTTAAGCTTTTCAACAAAAAATATCTGCAGCTTTTGCTTTTAGCTTGTTTTTACATACAGTGTGATTTTTTTTTTTGTGTGTTTTTTCTGTTTAAGATATTTGTTCCTGAGTTAATTCCCTCCAAAGAAGCACTTCATTTTTTAATATTCTTTTTAGGCCAGGGCCGCATCTGTAAGATATTTAGCCCCCAAATGATGTTATGTTTCCTCCAAATACTCAAAAGAAAAACTGATTACATGTCACAGTGATACATTTTAAATAACTAACAAAAATATTTTGCAAGTTTTTAAAAAATAATTGTTCAGTTACATTATAGTTTTTGTAGCCGAGTTCATTAAAATGAGGAAACTTTAAGCCCCAGCTATTACATTTCTTAACAACATATTGAGAATAATCTTTCCAGAAACTTGATAAAAAGGCTTTTATATGGTGGTGTTGTGTTTTAATTGTTAAGAACTGAGTTATGTTAACTTATCTGCACTGAAACTGCAACCAGCAGAAGTTTGTTTTAGTGTTCAGACAAAATAGAAAATGACTCTCTACCGTTGACTGAAGTAGGGCTGGGCGTCACTGCCAAAATGCTGAAATATCAGAATTTGATATTTTTTAAATCCATCCCAAAATAGTTTTGTTTGGTAAAGAAAAGCTGTTTAGTTTAAACTAAGTATTTAAAATTTAGATCATTATAGTTGAGGTTTGTAGAACAAAAGCTTACTAAAAACTTTTTCTTAACCCAAAAATATATAAATGAGTACAATAAATGAATACAAAATCAATAAATGGACTGATACATTGTAATTAGATTTTCAAAGTGAAAGTCAGTTGGAGTTTACCCAAATATTTTTTAAAGAGCACCAGAAGTATCTTGATTTCCTGCTGGAGTTTTCTTTCTCCAGAGCTAAAACAGCTGTGGCATCAGCCCCATTGTGAATAGAGATAAGTGTTTTTGTTTCAGTTAGAAATCAAGTTTACCACCCAAATGATTGTTCAAACGAAAGCAGAGTTTTAGGTTCTCTAGTGCAAATTAAGCTTTGCGTCCAGTTGTGATGTAATCCATTATTTTTTCAATAAAATTCATGACTTGATTTTTTTTTTCCCAATCAAATATTCATACAAAAAGCCAAACAAATGCAGATCCACAGCCTGAAATGTTACATTGTCATTGCTTACACTGTTACATAGAAAACTGAATGAAACAAGTTGAATTAATTGAATCATAGCATATGTTTTTTTGTGAATTTCTTTGTTTTTTGGGATGAGTTGACACTGTGGGGTCCCTGAAGCCTTTTCTTGGTCTAATGCTGAGACTGGCCTGTTCACAGTGCCAATATAATGTGCCCACACAAGATGCTGTCATTCTTATTGGCTTCATGTTTTATTGATTTATGTTGTTCTACATTTTGTGTTTTTGACAGTCCAAATGTCACCCATAGATTTTTCTTTTCTTTTTTTTTTGCTGGATAATAAAATGTGTTTGCAGAACGGCTTTGAAATATGTTGCTAAACTTACATGTCATCAAAGGCCACAAAAGTGGTATGCAATGGAAAGTTACTGTGTTTAAGTTGGAGAATAATTCAAAATAAAACAATATGTTGTTGAAGCTGAGTGAAAGTGTGTGATTGTTCAGAACCGCACCATACCATCTTAAAAAAATGAGTTAAAGAGAATATCAGAAAATGTGGGAAAACAAACAAACAATGAAATGTATTCGTCGTGTTAATTTTTGCTGCCTCACCAGCGTTTAACAAAAGATAATATGTGATGGAAGCAGAGGTGGGTAGTAACGCGCTACATTTACTAAAGCAACTTATTGTAAAAACTGTACTCCCCAGAGTAGGTTTTTTTCTGCACAACACTTTATACTTTTAAGCTGATTGGCTGTTTTCAAAATGTTTCAATATGTTTAATACACATTTTCTCCTCTTTATTTTATGAAACAACAACACTGTTTTTGAATAAGCCAAACAACATGTGCTGCTTTGTGTAGATGCTAAAGTACTGGGACCAATAAATGGGCTAGATCACTTTAGGACACAAAAGAAAAAAACGTAAAGATCTGATCTTCCACAGGACATTTATTTTTAAAATCTGTTAAAACTGTTTAGATAACAAAATAACTTATATATTCAATAAAGATAATGTGATATGTGAACTTAACCACCTTTAAAGCTAAAAAAAAAAAAAAAAACTCTGCCACACAATTTTATGTCCCACAGCGAGCTTAATGTTTCCATCCATCTGCTATTTCTACTTTGTCGGGTGCAGGATCCTAAAGTTTGCTGGAGCCTGTTCAGTGGAGTCACTTTTAAACCCAAGAAGCATGTTTCTGGAATGTGGGAGGAAGCCAGAGAGCTCAGAGAAAAACGCACGGATGCACAGAGAAACTCCACACACAAAGGATCCAGCTGGAATTTCTCCATGTGAGACTACAGTCATGTTTCCAGCAGCTCCATTGTCTAACATCTGCTGCCGTCTAGTGGCATAATGTGTTACTCACAGTGTGTCTTCTCTGGTGTTCCTCCATTTCTTTTCATGTGTTTTCGCAAATATTGCAGGCACAGCACAAGATGGAAACAAATGCATAACTGCTGTATTTTATGATACATTTTTCTTTTCCTAAAACGTTAAAAATTACTGAAACGTGTAACTTAGATTTGGTGAATGTCTTTAAATTTAATTTTGATCTCCCAGCAGCATAAATCAAAGGTGAGATTTTCTGAAGCATTTTTTTTTGGGAAAGAAATTGTACATTTGCAACTGATCATCTTTTTCATTGTGACCTAAAGACCACTGGTTGCTCTAATGAGCCTCTAAGTGTCCGTGTGCAGCTCTCAGTGTTTCCTGGAGGTCTTTGTACCCGGCCAGGGCACAGGCTTCCTCCAGCGGGGCCCAGCGGTAGTCTTGGTGCTCATCAGACAAAGTCACAGCAGTTACTGGATCCTTCAGTTCAGCCAGCCAATAGAGCACCTCTTTGGGTCTGCCCCGAACCTCGTAGCGCAGCTCCTGAACAAAACCATCTATCACCTGTAGTTGCTCCGCCCCAAGCCCTGCTTCTTCTTTGGTCTCCCTCAGTGCTGTAGTGAGGTCGTCCTCGCCTGGGTCCACGTGACCTGATAATGAATGTAACAGATCCTAATGTTAAAAAACATTGAAAGCTTCTTATTCAACTAAACTTAATGGTTTAAGCACCTTTAGGTGGAGTCCAGTGGTGTTCTCCATAAGACGTCTGCAAGAGGAGATACTCGATGTTGCTGGGTGAAGGATTGGAGCCAACAAGGCGGCGAAACACAATAAAACCACAAGCTCGCAGGGCCATCTTCCTGTTGAAGGTTTAGATGATTTAAAAAGTAATGCTGTTTTAAGAATTAGTTGCAGAATCAAGTTTGGAAAACTGTAAAAGCATGAGAGATCCACTGATTTTTATTTTTAATCAAGCAATGCTGGAACCCTGGACATGACAGTCAAAAAAACAAAACAAATTGTTCCCTCAAATGTAATCATTGGTGGCCACAAATTGGCATTTCACATTGGCCTATACAAATTAGGATTTTAATTATTTTGTGGCTCCAAATTAGTATTTTGTGTGAATAAATCAGCATTTTCTGCGCTCAAATTAGACTTTTGTGCAGACATATGCATTTATGTGCACCTTCGGGGTCAAGTTAGTATTTTGAGCAC
Source organism: Oryzias celebensis (assembly GCA_014656515.1). NCBI lineage: Eukaryota > Metazoa > Chordata > Actinopteri > Beloniformes > Adrianichthyidae > Oryzias > Oryzias celebensis. The sequence continues at coordinate 14,354,098 of BNCR01000005.1, forward strand.
ATGTATAAGCATTTTGTACGTTCAAATTAGTATTTTGTGCACACACATTAGCATTTAATGTGCACAATTTTGGCATTCTGTGCGTTCAGATTAGTATTTTGTGTGCATATCTTGTGTTGTGTTTTAAGTGGACAAATGATTACAAACTGTGTACAAATCAGTATTTTGGCCCACACATTAGCATGTGGGCAAAACCTGGCTGAAAAAAACAAGCATTTTTAAATCGGTGAAATTAATTTCCATCGACTCCACTTGAATACCTTTTTTGGACATTAATGTTTATGCAAACAATCGACTCAAATCTAAACAAAAAACTAGGATTTCGGTTTATATGTTATTAAACTATGGGTGTCGTTATGTTTTTCCACTTTTAACGAATTATTTACGATATAACAATAATTTCTAATACAATTTAATTCAAAGTCCCAACCCGCTTATTTAAATCATTTTGGTTAGCTGATATAATGACAGGGAAATGCTTCGTCTGTTTCGTTTGCTTTTTATCTCCACATTTATGTAACTATTTCTTGGATTTCTTTCCGCCCCTATCTGCTCTGCTGGAGGGGGATTCTAACCCGTGTTCATATTCGGCGCAATTTGAGCTAAACACTTATATAAATACTTAGAATTTACCCGTAACTTCTCAGGTAAAAATTGCGGATCACTGCTCGCTGCTGTTCACCGGAATAGTCCTTCCGGATGTGCACGTAAACCCTCTTCATTAGTTCCTCCTTGTTGTAAAAAGGACTAGTTAGAATTTATTACCCAAATCCGCCTTTAATAATAATAATAATAATAATAATAATAATAATAATAATAATAATAATAATAATATTATTATTATTATTATTATTATTATTATTATTATTATTATTATTATTAAAGTAAAGGAATCAACATCAGGAACCTCTATTTCCTACCTCTTGAATTTTTAGATTTTCCCCCGAAAACAAGCTTTCAGTTACAATGGAAAGAGAGACATCAAAATAAAGCACTCCCTGAGGAGTTTGAGAAAAGCAACTAGTTACCAAATGATATTGATTCAAGTTTGGAGAACTGCTCAAAGCATCTTATGCTGCACCCTCTATCCCACTGTTCTGAAAGATTACTGAAAGCTCACCTCGGAAAAACCTGAGAAACCACCTCCAGAATTAAAAAAATAATCAGAAAATCAGGATTCCATGGACCCACCTTTAAAACAAAAACTAAAGCAATTGAACAAAATAGACTAATCCTTGAAGGGGAAAAAAACCCCACATTATTTAGTCCCATAGTGCAGCCGCCATCACCACCGAGGAGGGAGGAACTTAATCAAGCTCTGAGGAGTTTGAAAGGAGAAATGATTAATGCTGGTTTGACTTCAGAGAACTGCTGAAACCCTGTGTCCCACATTTAAATCCCTGCAGTCCAAAACAATTGATAAAAGCTAATTATGTAATGGGAAATCAGAAACCCAAAGGATCAGTTCTAAAATAGAAATTAACTGATTTAAATGATACAAATATTGGTTAAAGGGACAGCTGTCAGCAGTGCACCCCACTCTGCCCCATGGCATTGTGGGAATTGAGTGAAAGCTCTTTCTGCGAAGGTGAACCAAGAACCAGTCAAATTTCCAAAAGTTTCCAAAATATTAGATAGTTTCAACTTAATTGACTTCATTATTGATCCTTAGTTGGAACAAAAAGTCAGTCCCTCCCGAAGATTAAAAATTTTTGACAGATGAAAAATCAGAATGTAGATTATTAAAAATGTTGGTTCAAACAACAGAACAATTCCTTACTCTTGAACCTGCAACCTCTTCTATGCCCCATGGACAGGAAGCGGAAATTTTCATTTAAGAACGAGCAAATCAGGAATTTTTTACAGTTGGAGGACACTGTAGAGCAAAACCAATCGGTAGAGGTGTAGAGCTGTTTTTTTTTTCATCACAAGAAAATGTCTGTATAATATTTCTTTGTCAAGCATAGATGTGCAGTAACACAAACTCTCTAGAAGCACGTATGTACACACTCAAACAAACTTTATCAGCCGTCTCCATCGCTCGCCACGCTAAAAAAAAACAGAATTACAGCATGGAAGGTGTTAACCTGTAACCACCAGGAGCAATGTGGTGTTCAGTGTCTTGCCTAAGGACACTTTGAGATGTGGGCAAAACATGACAGGAACCAAACCTGTGACATTTAGAGGGTTCTACTCTAAATGAGGCTTTTACCTCATAAGATTGTCTCTCCTCCAGTTTGTTCTATTACAAGTTTCACATGATTACTTTGCCTCTGAGTGAATGGAAACAAACATCAAAAGGACACAAAAAATGACCATAAGCAAAATGATCAAGCCCCTCCCCCCCAAAATAAATAGAGGAGAATTCCAATTTTATGTCCAATGTAGCTCTTAAATGTAAAATTCAATGCTGCAAATTTAGACGCAATTTAGATCGGCTCTCTTTCAGAAAGGATGACAGACTAAGCAACAGCATTAAAAATGAGAAATATAAACTGATTATGATAAATATGAAATATAAATGCCATACATACATTCATTCATATTCTAATCCATGTGGGTCACAGGGTTGCTGGAGCCTATCCCAGCCACTGTTGGGCAATGGTGGGCTACCCTCCCACCTTGAAATAACAGTGCAAATACATTAAACATTCATTGTTTTTTATTTATTATATTGTTTATGGTTTATAGATTGCTTTTTTTGTCCTTAAACTGAGACCTAAGTTCTATTTTTAAACCACAAACATGTAAATGTATGACATTAACAGCCACTTAAATCTTTGAACACTTCAACTACTGCAAATGTTGCCAATATTGTTGCGTTTAAAGCTGCAATGAAACTTCTGGCTGATAATAGTCTGAAGTCAGAGTGTCAGTGTTGGAAAAGAGGATAGCACAACTGGACAACAAATGAAAAAGAAGATGGAACTTAAGAATTAACAATCCCAAAGGGGAAATGGAGGAAAACATGAGCTCTTGTTTCAGACATCATCACAAGATTGTTGCTGATGTCATTTTAAACACCACCAACCATCTTTGACAGGTCATTTTACATTCACAAAAAATAACCCATAGAGGTGATCTCTGAAGAATAATGAAACACCATCCTCTTATTTTATTTTACTAAAACTCTTTCTAAAAAACAGTTCATAATGCTTTTAGCAAATCACTTCATTCACGGTCAGACCAGAGGTAGGTGATCAAAGATGTTTCTTCAGACAGACATCCTTCTAGCTACAGCTCAGTTTGACTCATTAAGATAATCAGGTTTTCTAAGAATTAATCAGTTAACAAAAATTATTAACTTGTGTTTTATATAAAAGTTAATTTTTAAAATACTTTGACTCAGTGGAACATTCACTTGTTTTGTCAGAATTAATCAATTTTGTTGCTAACTTTAGAAACGTGGATGCTGAACTTTACAGGTGCATCTAAAAAAAATACTGGAATATAATGTAAATTGGGCTGCACAGTGACACATGGTCGCCCCACAACAAGGAATCCCTGGTTCAAATCCCGGTGGAGTCTTTTCTGTGGAGTTTGTATGATCTGCCCGTGCATGCAAAGGTTTTCTCCGGCACTCCAGCTTCCTCCCACTGTCCAAAAACAAGCTTGATAGGTGTACTGCTACCTCTAAATTGCCCTAGGTGTACATGTTAGTGCTGCAAACACTGGCGACCTGTTCAAGGTGTATCCCCCTTTGCCCAACAGTAGCTTGGTTGACTCCAGCAGCCCTGTGACCACAACAAGGACATGTTGGGTTCTGAAAATGGATGGATTGAGTGAATTCCTTATTTTTTGGTCAGTTTCAGAAATGAAATGTGTACATGGTATAGAATCCATCCATTCATTATCTAAATCTTTACTCCTCTTCAGGGTCATGGGGTCGCTGGAGCCTACCCAGCTACTGTAGGATGAAGGCAAAGTTCATCCTGCACAGTTTGTCAGAGCATTGCGGGGCTAACATTGAGTCATTGCACAGAGATTGAAACACTTTAACGCTTTCTTTTTTTAATCTTCATGATGATACCTTACAGGTTATGAAAAAATGGAAACATTTTGTGTCAGAGGATTAGAAGTTGCATGGTAAAATAGTTAAATCAGCACAACAGATTCCAACTTGTAAATGTTAACACATCTGATTCACTAAAATATCACATGGAATTAAGGATCTGCATGTTCTTTTAAGTAAAAAAAAAAGGCTTACTGTGCTTTGTTTTGATGAACTGACACAATTTTTCTTAAACAAGATTAAAAGTTTAACCCATTTTTGCCAAATAGCCAAGTAGACAGCTAAAAAATGACAACATTGTCTCATGAATTAAGGTGCTACTTTTAACAAATACTGAGATACAACTGTGGACAAGATCACTAAAAAATTTCTGAAACAAACGGTCCAAAAAAATATCAACAGTTGAGAGGCCACTGAAACCGTACGAATTAGAGCTCATTTAGATGTCATCTTAGAAAGGGTTTGTGTCTGGAGGGTGGACTGATAAGAGACATGCCCAGGGGTAGGCTGGGCAACGGAAGACAGCTTGTGTGTGATGAAGATAAAAAAGACGAGGCCCTCCTCTCCCAACAGCCTTGAGCTGGCAGCTGAATTCTTGTTGTGTTTGACAGAGACAACACAGCTGCTGAAGTGTCAAGGTAACTTCCAAAACCAAAGGTAACTGGGCTATGACTATGAGAGAAAGAAAAGCTGACTGAAGGGTTCAGACTACAGTATGTATGTTTTTCTTTGACTGTTGTGTAATCACTGCTGTTTCTGAGCTCTTTTAGCCACAGGCTGGAAGACATTTGCTGCTTACTCAGTCTGCACTTCATTTTTTTTTTGTACTTTACATAAATCATATTTTCTTAATGCTTCAATGAGCATTGTGACCCCTGAATAACCAGACCTGTGTTGAAAATTGCCTGTAACATCATTGTTGTTTAATTTATTCTATATGTGTCATTTTGTTACTTTAAAATATTGAAACATTTAATATATATAATGAATATGAAACCGTTTTTTCAGTGCGCACTACAAAAAAGGTTTTTTAATGATCAGTAACATATTCCATGATGATATTTATGTTACGGAATGATTCTGACATGGATTAATGCTGTAGATCTTTAAAAGTATTGAGAAGATAATGAATTTAAGAGACATGTTCGGCCTTAAATGGTCTGTTGTTTGTTTTTAGCCTGAATCTGAACTGAACGGAGGTCTGAATAGTTTAAGCTTTAAACCACAACATGCTGTTGGCTTGTAGGAACCGTCTCCTGAAAGTTCTTTATCTGACATCCTTCAAGCCACGGCTGCACACCGAATATTATGGACATAAAGTGTTTATTTTATTATATATACATGTGCATCCTGTTTGTTCTTGATGCAGTTTTTGACAAAGGTATGGAAGCAAAGGACCAAACTGCTGCAGGTCATCATTTTGTGGGCAAAACGGATGAACTCATACAAGCAAAGCGTGCCTTCAGAACACTGGAGGGTCGAGACATACTGATTATCCACCATGAAGGCGTCTTCCACGCTATTGACTCTTACTGCTATCGTAAGTAAAGCATTTTATGTCACAAATAGGAAATTCCTACCTAGATTTACAGACTGCATTAAATAAAGTGAACAAAGTTTATCTGCCATTTCTAGTAACGAATGAGATGATGCTCCAAGAAATAAAGTTTCTAAAAGCTGGAATTATTATTTTTTGTGGTTGTCATCCTTCGATTTGTAATGGGTCCTGTGTTATGGAGGTGCTTAAATATTGTTTATATCCTTCTTTTTCTGCAGTTTAAAAACAGGTTTTGATCTAAAATGGCCTGCAGGACTGTCCCCGTACAAGACAAAAGCTGCAGAACAATGTGGAGAAACGTGAATAAATAAGTTGGCTTTTAGTTTATAGGGGAAAAAACTCAAAAAATATACTAATAAGAAATCAAACTATAGAAAAGAGAAAAAATACTCTAAAAAGGGATTTATTTAATTGAAAAAGGTTGTTTTTTAGATCTGCAGCACATGGTGATTAAAAGGGTTTTAAACAGGTGGTTAATGGTTCAACAGTCGATGTGTCCTTGACCAAGACACTTTATGCCAGACCTTGATACATTCTGCAGACTGTGTGTGTGTGTCACCAAGACAAATATTAAATGACTTAAATGCAAATGTCTGGAGTGAAATTATGTCTTAATTAATTGTTTTTTAAGCTAAATTTAGCAAATTAAATGCTGGGATGTGAGTTAGAGGAGGCGGATGGCTCAGTCGGCTGGGTGTAGGACTGGAGCACGGGAAACAGGGTTTCCTTCTCAGGGATGCAATCAGCTTATTCTAGTCCTTAGGCAAGAACCTTCACCCTGCTGCCTAACTATATAGCCACAAGGGGGACTAAGTCTGGGTCTCCCTGTGCTGGTCCCCAGTCTGGTTAAAAGACAGGGTTGTGTCAGGAAGGGCATCCAGCATAAAACTCTGAAAAACCACCTGTGCAAATCATGAAATGTGAAAGCTGTTTTGATCTGGCGACCCCTGATGGGAAATGCTGAAAGGTGAACAACAAATGCTGGGATTTCAGAATTTAGAAAACATGGCAATAAATGAAATCATTGTGTGTAATTTTTTTTCTTGTCCAAAGCGAAAACTTGGAAAAATTAGACTAAGGAGGTTTTCTAGCTGCACATGCAAGACAAGTCAGAGCAATCGTTGCTGAAAAATGTTTTTCAAGAACTAAATCTTAATATTGCAGGCTCTCAAATATAGTTCACTTATTCCTGGCAACAAGTCAAAATAAAAATGAATTTAATCAGAAAACAAACCAAAAATTACTAGGGCCAGCTTTCTACTTCTCTACAAAATTGGTTTTTTTGTCATGTTGCAACACAAAAAAATTGAAATGAGACTCTTACTTTTCTTTGCTATTTGCAGATTAAGAATGTTTACTTTATCAGACTATGAAATGTTAATGTGGTTCAAACTATTTACTGTGCGTTCCAGTGAATCTGTTTCTTTTCTCGCAGATGCCGGAGGGATGCTGCAGAATGGAGACATTGAGGTGAAGTTTTCATTTAAGAGATGCGATCTAAAAAGAAACCCTAGAATGTAAATGAGATTATTCAGAAGCTGTTCCACTGCTATGTTTTTTTCAAGAGAATTCTTGTTCTTACAAGTAAAAGCTTAAGGCACAGCTTGGCTGAGGCACGAAGGAATACTGATAATGCTGCTACAACATTTACATAACATTAACATTGTATTACCCACTGTCTTTCCACGCATATGGACACAATCCACAGGAAATTAATGGCAAGATGTGCATAATTTGTCCAAAGCACAAGTACAAGATCACTTTGGCCGAGGGGGAGGGCTTGTACAAGGCCAAGGACCCCAGGGAAAAGCCTCCAGTGACCAGATGGCACTCCAAGGGAGTGAAACAGCGGATCCATGTGGTTACAGAGAGCGACGGGAATGTCTTTGTCAAGCTCTCAGTGAGCCCGGCTTGGATCGAGTCAGACTACTATCAAGGAGAAAAGGGCAAGGTGGAGAGAGCCAAGGCCGAAGCGGCCGAGAAGGAAAATCCTATTACAGAAGATGACGACTGAAGACTGCATCTCATTACGTTTGGTCGACTCGCGTCCCCAGAAAAATGACTAACTGTTAAAGGACAAGAACTGAAGGCATGGCCTTAATCTGGGGTTTGTTTATAATGAGCTCAGAGACATTTTGACTTTAAAAGCTGAGCCTGCTCCTGTTATGAAGTTTGCTCAACTTTAACAATGATATTGTAATTTGACTTTTGTTTTGCAGCTCATCATCTGCTTCAGTAAATAAACATCTGTGTGGATGAATTTGGATTCTTTTTCCTGAACAAGGGACCACAGTATAAAGCAGCCAGGTGTGGGGCTCTGCTCTTCCTCTAATGCATTATTAATGCAGCAAATGAATCAATATGATAAAACGCTTTACACTGATCAATAAGATGCTGGAGAGAAAGATTGTTTATGTGAAAAATTAGGCTTCTCCTATATAACAGACTGCATTTAGATTTTTAAAACATGTTAAACTTGATTGAAAATTGATAATGTAATGAAAATGTATTACATATCTTTATCATCTTTATCTGACATAATTCCCAGAGTTCACTTTGCAAATTAAGGTCCAAGAAGTCTAATCAGATTTAATTTAAAGGCACAATTTACTCTGTGGCAGAAGAACTTATTTCAGAATTTCATTTAAAGCGTCGGAACAGCCTGAAACAGTAGCGAGGCCCCAGATCTGCAAATGCCACGAGTTATAATATAGAGACTATGGGATGTAATGTTCTTGTGTGCATGAATGATTTTGCTGCTGACTCCAAGTGCTGTCTGAGATTCTTAAAATACAAACAAGAAACGCTGAAGGTTAGATCTTACAAAAGGCCAGAATATGTGCAGAATTTCCAGACTGTGCATTAAAAATAAAAATGTGGTTATGATGTCAGATTAAGAGTATTTGACACAAGGCAGGGGTCTTATCTTCAGGTGATCATTTGTAATGGGTCAAAAGGGGGCTGTCAGTCAAGATAAAGAGCAGTCTGTGCTAAGAAGGAGTAGAGCAGAGAGAGCAAGGAAATATAGGAAGCATGAGTTTGGAATTATGCTGATCTGAGAGCATGTCTTGGATCCATAAAATGTATGTTAAAAATAAAAAAAAAGTTCTAATTAAACAACCCTGGGGATTTTTCTTCAAGAATAACAGTAAAACCACAAACGTTTGTCCCAACTACAGCTTTCTAAACAGCCTTTCTGACACATTTACCTCAAATCTGCTAAATGCCTTTTAATTTTTGAAGATACAGGGTTTAGATCCTTTTTTATAAACCTTAGTTTTTGAAGTATTGTATCCCCAAACCAGAAAAAATGAACTGTGAAATGTTATCTAGCCAATTCTGAAAAAAACAAAAGCACTTCCCTTTGACAATAACCTGTTTATTTTAGAAAAAAAAACAGCAAAAATCTTCTGTTTTGTGGCTTTTGGATAAACTTCTAAATATTTTTTTAAGACTCTAGCCCTTCTATTTTAAAATCAATATTCAGGGTCTGCAGAAAGAACAGTTTTAGTGACAAACAGATTTGTAACTTAAAGTCCTTCGAAATGAGTATCACAACTAGTGTATAAAGTTAAAATCCATAGCTTACAGGTACCTTTTTGTTAGTAATAAACTCTTAATAAACTAATGGGGAGTTGTTTTGTGCGTACAGACACTTTGGCAAAGCTTTTTTGGATTTTTGTAGATACTTCCTTTCTTCGGTGGACACCAAAGTTGTGGTTATAAGCCTAACTGAGAAAATTTGGAAGTGAAGTATTCTTGTAAATAATGTGTAACTAAGTTCTGATTTATTAGTGATGTAGTCATGAGTTTGGCAAAATATCTTGGTTAAAGAAATGGATATTGTTTATTTACATAGAACATGATCCATCAAAGATGGAAGAGGCTTCTCTTGACCCACCACTGCCGACAGAACTGCAGTTTTTCAGCAGAGGCCTTAGCTCTACTTTCCGACTGCATTAAGATAGGGACTTTATTTTAAAAAGAAAACGATTTACAAACAGCTGGAAGTCTGATGTTAACGCTTATGTTTTTGCAGCACAGGGTAGAAAACCTAACATCTAAAAAACTGTTTTGGGAGGAGTTTACAATCAGCTTATGGGAAAGAAACATCAAGTTTGGTTTGTGAGCTAGCATTTGGGAGGGGAATTATTTAACAGTTCCAGAGATAAACAGCCCTGCATATTTTATTCAAGAGGTTCTCAACCTATTTTTCCAGTAATGTAACCTGTGTTAATTGTTTTTTTTTAAGTTTCTATCAAAAACATCTTTACTTAAGTTTTCAGCATATATACAAATATTTTAAAAAATGATCAGCAGTAATAATAGCAAAAACAAAATAAAATGGGTTTAACAACAAAAGCACAGCACCATGACACAAATTCTTTTTTAACTGAACAAAACATCGATTCTTGGGTTTTTCTCCTAACTTTTCACAAAAGGATTGATTTTTTTGTCTAACAAATGAATATACTCTTAGATAACCATATAAATATTGTTACTTTATTCATGAGTTTGTTGTTGGAGTTCTCCAGGTGGCAGTATTTGACAAATATGTTGTCATGGTTGAGACTCTAAAGATTTAGAATAAAATACAATATAAAAAAAAACAGTTTAATTACATTTTTCCAGTTTTTTAAAAGCGTTTCTTTCTAACTTTTATTTTTTTATCAGAAGTACTCCGTTGACTGGATGTGATCAAGTACTCCCAGAAGTAAAAGTACTTACCGTATTTGAGAACCATTATTTTAGACTTTACGTGTAAATACTACTATGGTAGCAAACACATGAGGCTAAATAATAGAAGTAATGACCTGTTGACCTACAAAATTAATATTTGTTCCCTCTCATTATAATATTTCTGACCTCTTCCAGCTTCAAGGTATTTAAAAATAGGCTCTGCATTTATCGATTATTATTTGTAGTCTGGGGAAATAATAGTTAATTACATATTAGATTATTTTCCCCTAATTGTTGAGAAAATGTGTATAAATGGATAAAAGGATATTAAAAAAAACTGGCTTGAAGTCTGTGCCAAGAACATTTAGTTAAATGTTTTAGTAAAGAGAGTTTGCGTGAAAGCAAACAGCCATTAGCGGAGCGCGCGAGCTCCCTGAGTGTGTGCCCGCGTGCGTGTTGCTGAGTCAGTCTCGAGTCCAGCTCGCAGCGCAAGCGCGCTCGTCTGTTTTCTCCGTCAGTTGGAACAGTTTCCCCCGCCGACGTCGTTCACGCGGCGTGGACACGGATCCGCGGGAGCTGTCGCTGCCGTCAGTCGAACGTGTTTGCTGTCTCTCAGAAGTTGTTAGTCCGTTAGCGCATTGGCCGCCCATGTGCCCCCCCCCATACTCTGCTGTTGCTCCGCCGCGGGTCCAGCGGGGGCTCTCTGGTGCGTCTCTCCCTGCGGTCGGTTCGGGACGGTGTCGACTCGAGCTCCGCTTTTATGAATGAAAAACGAGCCGGGACAATGCCAGTGACTGCTGTGCTCGCCTCCAGCAGCAGCAGCAGCAGCAGCAGCAGCAGCAGCAGCCGGGCTCCCGGGGGGCCGGGCGCCGATGAAAGGGATTAACGGCGGAGCGGCTCATTGCGGAAAAGCGACTGCAGACTGGCGTGGAAACGTGAGGCTCCATAGCGTAGAGCAGCGGAACGAACTCGCTGTCACCACAAGATGTAAGTTCCTCTGAAGATGCAACTCGTTTAAGCAACGAGATGCAGATGTTTATAAAACGGTTTAAAAAAAAAATCTGTACATGCTGTAATTTTATCACCAAAACAAACAGAAAAAACATCTAACCCTCTGATCTGATCACATCATGTCCTCTCAGATGTGATAAATGCCTTGGCAAAAGCTTCTTCTCTGTTCTTTCCAGTGACATAATGATGCACTGCCTCCGTGATAGACATGAATAATAGGCTTCACTGTGTCCACTCATTCCTGAGAGCAGAACCTGTCTGCCTCGCAGGTCCATCCACATCGTGGCTCTTGGCAGCGAGTGTCCTGGAGGAGTGGGACCCGGGGAGGAGATCATGGGCCAGGGCCAGCTGCAGGGCGGCTTGCTGTGGAGCTACCTGGGTCATGGTGCACTGGTGGGACCATGCGAGCTGGAAGGCAGTGTGCACAACCCAGCTTTTATGGAATACACCTCACGTGTGTTTGGAGATGTGACTGTGGTGGTTAGGGATTGCCCCAGTTGGGTAAGAGTTGAGACAACATTGATTTTTTACTAGAAATCTCATCATGACAGATTTTTGGAAAAGCTTATTTAAAGATCCGCTACAATAAAAATCTTGTTTTAGGTGTTTTTAACACGTTCTAGGTCACATACAAAGAAAAATAAGATAAAAATTGCATTTCTAAGTATGTATTTTTTTGTAAACCAATAGTTTTTTTTGCAATAGTTTGTAGGTGTGACATAGACGCTACTAAAGCAAGCCAAATAGATCCATGTACGTCTCAGTTTTTTTGTGTTTGAGCTGGTATCTGGCTCAAAACTGTGTGGCTGGATAGCTCCAATATTGCTTGCAATTTTGTTGCACTCTGTTTTTCTGCTGTTTACTAGTGCTGGGCAGCCACCTACAATTGGTGAAGGCTCGGTACACAAAGGTCAAAGCGGTGCAAATTTAGCAAATTTTGCTCCAGGCTTTTTCTTTCCCAGCTCTATTCCAATATATGAAAAACTTGGTGTCATATAATTCCAGCTGGGCAGAAAACCACAATTATGAATGTCTCCTTTGCAATCATGTTTACAACTGTCGGTACTTCCGTGTAATGAAAAGGATGCTACACAAACATGACCTCCAAATCTCTGATTGGTCAATGTTCAGTGTTGCGATTTCCAAACTTCCAGAGGATGATCAATGAATGCTCGTTTCATACACAGAGTCCACTACCTGACTTGAAAACTTGAGTAGCGATGTGTGAACGCAAGAGTTCTGAATGTGTTTACGTAGACTTTACATTGAAAGCGCAACTCGACACGGGCTGTGTAGGTATCCATACAGATGGATGATGGGAAATGAGGGTGGGCTTACTCTGCTGCAACATATCTGACCACAACTCAGAGGCACATTTCTAATAAGCTACTGCCGCACTGCAGACACTATGTCCTAGAAAACATCACTTTTTTTGAATTTTGGTATAATCATGATTAAAAGACCATTGGAAACACTTGACATTTGACAACAAGATGTTTGTAGTGGGACTTCAAAGATGGCATATTAAACAAAATAAAGGTGGATCTTTTTTTTTTCCTGGAGGGCCACTTCCATGCTTATCTGCTTTTGCTCCTCAGACGACAACAGTGCAGTGTTTTCAGAATTCCAAGGCCCTCTGCAGGCTGATTGCCGGCTTCATGAAAATGTCTCAATCCTTAGAGGACAGCATTTTAACATGCAATGCACAAAAACCCAGATGAAAGACCTTTTGTTCTAAATAGCACATGAATTTTTCATTCACACGTCCTATTATATGACTGTCGATCCACGGTCTGAAGTGTTTTCTAGATCTGTCAGTCTCTTCATTTTTTGAAATTCAATTTGCTCTGAGGATTCAGCTGAGTGTTCATTGTGTTTTTCCTGCCTAATGAGTGGAATCAGGTTGGTTTGGAACAGCTAGTCCTTGGGGGTAAAGTCCCAAGAGCGAGCAGCAAAGAGGTATTTAGACTTAGGAGGGGAAGGGTTAGTGTTATCTGAAGTAGGATTTATAGTTCCGGCTTTGTTTGCAGATGGTTCCATGTATTGGAGTTTTGCTATTCCTATGACACTCCTCCTGTGTCTTAGCTCATCTCCTTCTTCTGTTTTCTAGGACTTGTTGGATAGTGACTGGGCCAGTGTGCGGAAAGTTCTTGAGCAAGCCGACATACTGGTCATCAAATATTCTGTTACAGACAAGCTGGCCTTCCAGCAGGTCAGAAATGGCTATGCCCCAAGACTCCGCCCTCTCCTGAGACACTGGGGGGTGCCGGTGATCCTCGTCGCTGTCGGGGCACGGCTGAACGGTAAGCAAGTTTGAACCATTGACTGGACTCATGTTCCAAACAGGAAGTCCCTGCTGGCTCCAAGAAGCCAAAATCCCACAGACTTCAATTGACAAACAAACAAATTATATTTGTCAGAATAACCATTCTTGCTCTGATACATTTTTTTAAATGTTCTTGACGGTGGAAATTTGTTTTCATTATATATTTTCTTTATTGCATATTATTCAAGTTATAAACTGACTAATCAGATTCCTCAATAAAAGTATGTGGTCTCACATCGAATGTATGAAACGTTTGACAGATTTAACGAAGCCAGCTTTCAAGTGGTAGGGGTGTGGACTTCCAACAAGCTCACTCCTGATTGGTGAGCGTAGTTGCTAAAGAAATGATGACTCAGACTGACTTAGACCAATCACTGCTTACTGACGATTTCTGGTTCCAACATATTGACGTTCATATCACCAATAAATGGAGACTGAATTGACCTTTAGTTCGACCTGAAAGCAAGTAATTTTCTATGGGTGACATCACACTTACTCAATCCAGTTCTCATAAACAGTCAATGGTATTCAATGGACTCAAAACAACAGTGTTTCTTAACTTTTCAGTTCCCTGAATTGGAAGCTGTGGGAAACTGCTTTCTGCTGCTTCAATTGCTGAGTTTGGTTTTAGGAAAAGATCAAGCTCTGCTCAGTGGTTGAGTGAGATGACTGTTTATGCGCTGTGTCCTCTGGTGGGTCCTCCGTGTAATGAGGAAAATGCTCATGATTAAAGCTCACATGCTTCCCTGAAGCAAAATCATTATTCTTTTTTTTTTTAAGTCTTGGAAGCAAGCAAAAATGTCGATTTGAAGACACACCACAATGTGTCCCTTACTGTAAGCAGCTAGAGCATTGTGAAGCCTAGCTAGATGCTTCCTGATACAGTAGGTGTTTACATGCACACACACCATTACTTCTCTGACGCTGCAAGCAGATCTTTTGCAGACACAGTGACCTCTGTTGAAGCCAAATTCGGTAAACAAGCCCATCAAACATAGCCGGCTGTATTTTTAGCATGTCTACTCAACAGTCTTTGAGTTCCCGTCAGAGCCTTGCGCTGCAGAGCAATCCCAGTGCAAATCTTTGCTGCAAACAGCAAAAGAGCATTTGTTTCTCTGCTTGTTTTTGTTGTAGTTGCAGGGAATATTTTCCTTCTGTACCCCTCATGACTGCGAAGAATGGGAGTTCAGCTTCAAGTGCTTCTCGCTGCTTTGACTTTAGATCACCTAAGGGCGCTAAGACACCCACATCAAAAGAGATGTTAAACTGAGTATGGGAACATAAGGAGATCATTGGCAGATTCTTTAAAGATCCAGTCGGATGAAAATCAGGTTTTTGGTGTTTCTCCTTAACATGTTCTTGTGACACGTGAAGAAAATTAAGCTTAAAATTGCATTTCTGAGTATTTCAAATCGTTGTGAATCAGGAAAAAATGCAGTTTGAAAAAGCTTGCAGTTATTATGTAGAAGCTTCAATCATCAGGTCACAAATTCCGTGCTCCGCTCTACTCTGGTGCATCAACTTGCAGACAAGCAGATCCATGTATGTCTTTGTTTTTCTCATCTGAGCTGACATCTGGCTCCAAACTTTGCGGCTGGATATCTCCACTATTGCTTGCCATTTTTGCTGCAACGATAATGTTAGGTTGGGGTTTTGGCTGTAAGCTTAGCGAGAGAGCACGTAAACAGATGGATGATGGGAAGTGGGAGCAGGCCTAAAAAGCATGTCCTAAAAAGAAAAACGACAGTTTTTTTACTTTGGCTAAAAACAGTGTTAGCATAACTAAAAGAGCGCTGGGAACGTTTTTACAATAAATCAAAAGATGATTGGAGTGGAACTTATAAGGGCGTGGGTATAAACCCTGAAATGCTCATGCTCCTTCCCCTTACATCACAAGTCACAGTATGTCAAAAGCTTACACACACACCGTCTCACTCTCGGACACACACGCTCAGCCTTTCCCCGTCTCTGTGTCCTGCCTTTAGGTTATTAGCGGTATGATTTATCAAATGCCTCAGCACTTAGCTGTATGCCCTGCTCTTTCTGCCTCCACCTCCTTCCCCTCCTCCTCTTTTGTGTAGTCGTACTGTAGTCTTTTCATCTCCATCAAGATAATCCGTTTGGTTTTCTGTCCAGCTCTACTGCTGCGGTCCCCATGCATACATGCCAGGCTCCACAAGTTGGCCCTCCTGCACAGACTGCTGCAGATTTTAGCCACCCCCCCACAATTAGTCGAGAGATTTAAGACCTGTAGTGTGTGGAAGTAAATTCTCATTTTAGAGCTGTAATTGCAGACACTTCATAAAGCCACATCTGCAGTCGTTACATAAAGAAAGACGCACACGATGCACAACATGAACGTAGTGAATAATTCAGTGTCAAACTCTCTAGTTGGAGCATCTAGTTTGCATGTTTAAGAAAGGTTTGTGTGTTCTGCCACTCAATGCGTAACAATGGGATGTGTTATCCGTTTAGATATGTTTAATCTTGAGCAGTTGATAAGTGTGTTTAAAATACAGTGTGCTGATTAACCTCTTTATCAGCTTTTTTTTAAAATCACCAATCTGTTATAGCACTTTAGATCTTTGCGCTGTAAAGATTTTGACCTAGTTATGTTTCAATACATGATACAAAGAATAGTAAATTTGTGAAGTTGGAGTAAAGCTTTTCTTCCTGACTCAGGTTTAGTCTTTTTCTACAGTCGAAATCCTATTAGTTTCATCTTTCCTAAAAAGGCATTACATCATAATCAGATGCTGCTTCCACTGTGCATTATGTCCTGCTGTTCAGATGAAGGCCCTCCCTGTACGTGTCCACTGTGTGCGTCTGACTGGAGCAGCAGTGTACCTCACAGTGAAGGCTTGCAGCTCTCCAGGGACCTGGGTGCGACATACCTGGAGTTACCCTCTCTCAACCACGTCTTTGTTGGTCGCTATTTCGGCAGCGTGGTAAGTGGTAGTTTGAACCTTACAAAAAAAAGAGTTTACTTGAACATTCTTGTGTCATTTGCAATGTGTGTGTTTTGCTCAGCTGGAGTACTTCATGATTCAGTGTCTGAAACACAAAGCCAAAGAAAGGCCGGAGAAGAGGAGAGGAATAAAGTGAATGAACTCCGACCACCTTTCCTAGAACAGCCGGGTAAGTTGGAACTGGAGGCGTTTACCAGCTGACAATGCCTTTATTAAGTTTGTTTTAATGTCTTATCGAGCTCCCATAAGATAATTCCTTTTATCTTTATGGTAAATCTTTATAGGATTTAAATTCACACACTTACTTTATGTTATTATCTTTCTGCTGCACTTGGTGAACATTCTGACTGGATTGTACCTCTTGAGCTTACATAGCCATAAAAAGAGCTGAGCACAAAGCAATGGAGGAGATCAATATGCTCTGTTCCAAACTAGAAATAGGGAAAGACACAAAAATGTTCAGTGTACTACTTTTCTGCAGAGGCACACTCAGTTTAAGAGAACAACTGAATGGGGTTTCTGAATTTGAGACATCTTCAGTGTAGGATGCTATTCATTTTTCCAAAGGCTTAACTCAATAAAATTACTTCAAGATTAAATAAGTTTTTTTATAAGAGCTTTCCTATTTTTTGTGGCACTTCCTGGACTTTAAAATATAATTTTTCTGTATTTTTTACATAAAAGGTGTATTATTTTGTAGATAACATTGAATACATGACCCCTAGATTTGACGAATGCCTGTGTAATTATTAAAGTCTGGCTTTAAAAAAAAAATTAAACACGGTTTTATGAGAAAGACGTTTACACCTAAAGAAAGAAGTCCTAAACTCATAAAACTGAAACTTCAAATCAGTGAATTCTTGTTAAGCCACACAAGGGAAACCTCTGAAAACAAACAAAAGTATGCAGACTTTCTGGGTTAAAAATGTCCCTAAAACACGCTAAGGTTGCTAATCAGTCACCACAAAAGCAAAAAAAAAAAAAACAAAGAGATTTTAATTTACTGCAGACTTATTTAAACTCCTGCCAAGCCAATCAGATCATACTAACTCAAAAAACATGAATAATGAAGGGATAAGTGATCTTGCTGATCAAAGGAGGCTAAAACACACATTTCTTTTTCTGAAGGTTGCTTACAGAGAGGAAATGTAATGAATCCTCAAAAAATCAAACCAGGCTGGGGCTTTTGATGGAGGCATTTCTGCCACATGTTCCAAGTCTCTCTATTTTGATGTTTTTGTACCATGATGTTCTTTCGTCACAAACCATCTTTTATTTTTCATTTTAAAACAAACAAAAAATTACTGTCGATAGGAATGTTTCCACTACAATAAAACCCAGAATCCCTTATTTTTATTTTTCAACAGCAGTATGATCAGATTTTACAATGCTGCTACCTTTACTGTTACTATCTTTCTAAATAAAAGCACAGAAAAATACTTAACGCAAAGCGTGACACAAAACAAGTGTTAAAAATTGATCGCATCCCTTTTCTGCTGTGTGTCTAAATCTTAAGTAATCAGTAGGGTTCTGCCAAAAGTGGCAGCAAGTGCCGGTGAATTTATTGGTGCTCGTCCAGCAACACCTAACTCAACTTATGGTGGATCTTAAATCAATTATGACATGCACTGACTCAGGAGCGGCACCACTTTTATGGCTTAATCAGAGCAGCAGTAAAAAGGCAGACGTGAGAAGGCGGCGTGCAGTATAAAGCGCAAAGTCATAATTGGACATTAATTTGTGAAACATAGAATCCCAGTGTGCAGATTTCATTCTCCCACCAGTAGATTTGACATTTTTATGTATTTTATGTATCATAAAGTTGGGAGATGATTTTTTTTATTTTATTTTAAGGCTCCACTTTTTTGTTTACTCACTACCACTGTTGGTGGTGAGTTTTTTTTTCAAACTTTCAGCTGTGTCAGCTTTAACCATTAACCTTAAAAAAGATTAACACTGGAGCTTTTCCTTGTTGCTCTTTAATGTGATTGTTTTTTTTACATAAATTCTGTCAAACTTAACTTGTAATGCTCAACTTAGTAGATCTGCAGCTTCATACTATACAGCAATAGACCCTCTACAAAAAATGTGTTAAAACTTTATTAGTAAGGGTATGTTTTGTAAATTTTTTTGTTTCACGTTAAAGGCAGCAATAAATTTGCTGTGGATCACAATGATGTGGGATTATTACTTATGCAGATTCATGCATCAATGTCCTCAAGGATGCTTTTACTGTCAAAACTATTTTGTCTGAATACATTTGACTTTTATTCTGGCAAAATGTCTTGACAAACCATGTGAGCACATTTCAGCCCCAATTGTTCATTAAGGACCCCTCCAATTTGCTGTCCCTTGACTTTTATTTTTCCTCCCTGCTTCTCCCTCCCCTCCTTTCAGCTCGCCTTCCCCTATCCGAGTGGAAGAGTCCAGCTTCTCCAGGACATGCAGTGGTTGTTGGAGCGTGGTGTGCAGTTTGCCGACGTGGCTTTCTATGCTGGGGATTCTGGAAAAGAACTGGGGTGGGCACACGCAGCTGTTCTGTGTGCTGTCAGCCCATACTTCAGACAGCTGCTCCTGGGGCCCAAAACCAGGTAGGAGACGTGCTCTTTTGGTGCACCCAGTACGGCTTAAAAAGCTAAACCACAAGCTGAGTTGGCAGCCAGCATGAGATCTGCTATCATGCTAGACTGTGCTGGTAGTGTGAGTGTTCATACGTTGTATTTTTGTGCTGGTCAGGGAACGGCCTCAGTCCCGTTGTGTTTGCAGAGAGAGGGAAGGAGGTCCCCATTCACTGCTCTCAACCTGGGACGGTAGCATTATTGATGACATGCCTCGGTCAGACGGACATGTGACTGGACGCCTGACTCGACTTGTGGTGAAGGACCCCCTCCTCTGTATGTGCCTGTGGGAGACACTCATGTTCATTTACAGAGGTAAAAAAACTTGTTGGGCTGGGTTGATCAAATTAATTCATTAAAAGAATTGATTTTTGTCTTTACAAAAAAGCAAGATAAATTTATCAAATTCATGACTTGATTTCCTTTTTAGACTCTTCCTTGTTTTTCTTTCCCACAAAAACTGCCTTTCTGTTAGTTTTTTTAATTCAAGAAATTCTAAAATTAAACATTTTTTTGTACACTACAAGATATTGAAAAGGTGTGTTGCGATTACCAAATAAATTTGGTCTTGGATTAAAATTTAAAATCTACGCATTCAACCATCCTACTGAATCCACTGAATCCCTTTTAGGGTCACAGGGTGGTTGGAGCCTATCCCAGCTTCTGTTGGGCTTCACCCTAAACAGGTCACCAGTCTATCGCAGGCCCATTCAAAATCTAATATAAATTAAGACAAAAGTGAAAAAAAACAGCTTTTTAAAATTATATTTGATTTCATTGTTTAAATTGAATCTTGAAATTGAATAAGTGAAGTACATTTGGAGTCATATTTGGCTTCAGAAGTCTGTCCTTTGAATCTAATTGTTTAGCATTCTGCAAGCTATTCTTTTTACACCAGAAACTTCTGATTTACTTCAGCAAATATTTATAGTTTTATCCATGTCTTACTTTTAACCCCCTCCACAAAGTCTACAGGGAGCCACTGTCAGAACTGCTTCCTTTCCTTTTGTTTCAGAGGAATCAAATTTTACTTTCTTTTCTTACCCGACCCGCTCTGGCACATTGATCTCTGATGTTGCCGGCTCCGATAAAGTCTCTGTGTTCCGTTCTCACTGTGGATCTTGAATGGCCAGAGGCAGCAGAAGGCCGTAAGCCTCCTGTTGGGCCCTGTCCAAGCTTTCATTACACAGAGGAACAGCGATCAGTCAAACTGCTCTTGGTTGTAAGCAACTGTTGTAGTTTAAACTTGGCCCCAATCTTTTATTTTGTAATGGTGTGAATGGCACTGCTGTTTTAACCGCCGTTTTCCCTTGGCTGGCACTTGCTTTCATGTCAGCTCACTTTTGGTTTGAAAGTCAGTCAACAAAGACAAAATAAGAGAAGTTTCTCTGTGAGCCTCCTTTGTATGTCACACAAATGATGAAAATTGTAATAGAAGGAACAGAACTGTTCACATATTTGCTGCACCTATAGGGATACATATGCCTGCAGGAACCGAGCTCGCAGCTCTATGTGCCGTCAGTTAGACTGCACCCTTCATGTTCACTGGTTGTGTGTAAAGCTTAGTTTAAGTGGTATTAATTTTGCTCCAAACCCTTAATATAAATCTACTCCGTGCAAGGCTTTTAGTTTGCAGAGCTGTGCTTGCAGCACATAAGATCACATCGCCCTCGCATGCCAGCACTTCTTAACAAGCATGCAAGTTGTGCACAAATCCCTATAGCAAAAAAAACAGCTTTTCTGGCGTCTGATTCATGGCTGCCTGTTAGCATGTATGTGAACAGCATTGACGGTCTGACATAAGCACCAGAGGTAGACACACATACTGGTAAAGGGTGAGTGCAGAGAAGAGGAAGATTATAGGGTGAGGCTGATTCTCTGTGAGTGATTCTATGAATAAGAATAGGAGCAAGCGACTGAAATATGAAGAGAGCAGTGTGTGTTTTTTCAAGCTCAGATGTTGGCATATAGCACAAGTCTGTATTTTTTTTAAGCGAAATGAGTAGGGGAAAGCAAAGTGCAAAGAGAAAAAGAAGATGATAAAATATGAGGAGAGAATGGTGTGAAACGGTACTACTTTTTAATCATTGTGGTAAAAAAATCTTCTTTTTACAATATATGTGTGTGTAGACAGGAAAAGGAAAGAGGAGTATGTGTGCACGGCCAAGTGGAACGGGAATGTCAGTGTTTCCATAAACCCCTGTAGGGCAGACAATGTGAAGTCGTGTATGAAACTACTAAAGTTAACCTTCAACATGAAGGGTCCTGTTGCGTGTTTGTAAAAGCTGACATCATATAAAGCGCGGACATTATCGCATTGACTTGAAATTGGCTGGATGCATTCTTTACTCGCTGAAACATTCAGAGTATGGTGGGCACATGTAAGATGTTCATTTTGCAGCAAACCCTGAACAGGCTGAAAGGGTAGAACAAGTATTTATTTCTGTAAATGATTGAATTCATTCTTTTACAGTGATTCATTTGACTGAACCATCAGAACGATGCCCCACTACAACAGCAGCACACCCACGCTCTGGCTTTTGTCACTCCACAGTGTGAAGACAATCACAACAGGCCATGACTTTGCTCAAGTGACGTTTACTGCCCGAGACTCTGTTTCCCTTTTGAAATATTGAAATTGTCACTTACTTGTGATTGTGTGCATGTGCATGCTCTTCAAACGTAGAGCACACGTGACACAGATGAACCAGTGTTTCTTTGGTAAAAAATGAACTCGTATTTTAGTCCAGATTTTCTATGTCCTTGCAGGAGAATCTAACAACATTTTTTGCCTTCTAGGATGCCACTCAAACAAACATGCATTTATTGTCAGTAAGACTGCATAGTTTAGCTTCAATGTGTTCAATCTGCATCTGCATAGTTTTTTGTTGTAAAGTGGTATTGTGAGTGTTTCATTTTTTTGTTTTTAGTGGAACATATTTGTTATGGTGTATTCAGTCTAGAAAAGTTTGTTGGTCCAAACAGAGTCCCCTTACTTACTCGAGTCCTAAACCTCGCATTTGGTCTGTATTCTGACTGGTGTCAACCAGACTGTTCTGTTTCAGACCAAAGCTTGTAAACAATGAGCCTTTTAATGAGCCTGCATTCATCCAACCACATTTCAGTGAGTTGCTGTGTCTCATTCTCACTGTCTTCACATCCCGTAATGCCCAGCTATGGTGGTTGTTTGATCCAATTGTTCTGTTCCGAGCACGGACCGGACCGTATTCAGATCGAAAAAAAACTCAGAGTAAACTGGAGCTCAATCCGACTGGAAATGAACAGAGACCACCTCAAAAAATTGGTTTAAAAGTAATTCCTGTTCCTGGACCAGGGTCTGCTTGGGTGCATTCAGACTGAAAATTTCTTCTGGATTATCAGAAAAAACGAACTCTTTAAAAAGCCAAATGTGTCCATTCTGAATACACCCTTTGACTATGTGGCTTTTTTTTTTATAAACCGAATTCATTTTTTTTAAGAAAGTTCTACATCTGAATTATTGTCTTATATCTAGCTGCGACAAACACATATTACCATCACAGCTTCTGAGCTACTCTCTGAACCTTTATTAAAGGTGCTTGTTCTGTGCTGTGTTGCCACCAATAATCCCTCTATCAGCCCAAATGCCATCATTAGAACTAATGATGAGCTAAATCCTGGACGGCACACCTCCCTAATTCCTCAATGGCCCACAAAGGAAGCTGTTGTAAAGAATTGTTAGGCTTATTAAAAAGAGAGTCACAGTACAAAAGTGAATGTGTTTCTTGAGGGTTTTGAAGGTTGTCTTTTTAGTAAGTATTGGGACCCTCAGACTTTTATTACATTTTTGCATGTCTTATTTTCAAACCTTGATTTACCATAACTATTCAAACTATAACTCTATATTTATTTAAATAGATATTTAACTCAATTCAAGCTGTAGTTTTGAACTTTTCATTTTAGTTTAATGTTTAAATTGCTCTTTGAAACGGAAAACAAAATGACGAAATATGTTCTTCCAGCGCTCAAATATACAACAGCGGATTTTAAAAAGATCATGTTTAAACAAAAAGTCATTACTTACATTTCATTGTAAAATTCTGTGCTTCATGACGCACCCACGTGAAGAAAAGCACTTCTCATCCACTGCATCGCATGACACTGAACACCCTCGCGATGAAGGGCTCTGTATCCCTCCGCGTGGAGGGTTAGCCCTTAAAAAACTATTTTGGATACCCCTTCGACTACAAATGCTCCTACAAATGAAGGGGTAGGAAGAAGGGGTTGGAAAGAATTCGGATTCGGCCTAATAGTGGCCTGATTCCTTTAAGATCTCTTAAGGGTGTGCTTACTAAGAAGAACTGGTTTGAACATGGATCATTGAGCAAAGACCAAAAAGATGTGGGTGGCTCCAGGAAAATGATTGGCATGAAAGCCATGAGGATGTTTGATCTGGAGATTGACGATGCTTCAAAGAGAAAAGAAACGTTCACAGCCAGTACTGATCAGAACATAATACAATGTTCTCATCATTTTAATAAATCCTGAAATGTTCACCTGGTGTTTTCTGCATTTGTGACTAATTTTCACCACAAAATGAACCCATTAGCCATCACCATTCTGTCTTTGATGGAATATGTGTCTCTAATAAATGCTGGGCCGGCTTCCACATTTTTTGAATAAATGTCTGGCAAAATAGTGTATTGCCGCTTTCTTAAAACAGTAAAAGTGTGACTGAAAGTCAGCGTTTATATACTGTAAAGAGGTTCAGTGTGATTTTAAAATATTTTTGAATTAAAAGGAGAGTTTGATATTGGATTGTAATTAGCTTAAACATCAGGATTAGGAGTGAGATTTATGATGGGGGTTTATTTTACTGTAGTCACTGCTCATTGACAAGGAAAAACATTACACTAATTGAGAATGGATCTGTGAAACAGCACCACAGCTGTGAACATTTTGATGTTGCAGTTAACAGATAGATAAAAAAATCAAATTTAGGCTTATCAACACTGAGGTGGTACAAAATGAGTATTTTCTCTAAAAATCTCATTTTTAGAAGTAACAAATGTCGTCGCTGAGCTGAAACAATATAACCACTGTATGTTTTTCATAAACAGAAGCTATAGCAATAAGGAATTATGAAACTAATCAAGAATTAAACGTTTTCATTAGGGTTTCTTTTTTTTTTAAATACATTTTGTTTAAAAGTCTTTCATTTGCTGTTCTTTTTTACATCCCTGGAATCATTGACCATGTTGTCCATCCAAAACCACTGAAGATTACATAAGCAGGCCCATCAGTAGCTGGCAATTTTGACAAGAACAGACACTGTGAGGGTTCATTGAAAGTTAAGTGGGTAGTCAGAGCAGAGTCCCAGCAGCTAAATGGGTTCCTTGTGCATTTCTGAAAATTGTACACTTGGTGTAACTGTGAATGTCTTTGTAGGAGCGTGGGAGTGGGAGCACCTCCAGGAGGCCCTGGAAGAGAGGCTGAAGAATTCCCTTGCCGTGGGTCAGCTTATTGAGCGCATACGCTCCATCCTTGGAAGAGACAGAGTAAGCTCCTAAAAAATGCCCCTGCTTCCTGATTTTTACCAGTCCTCAACAACAAAAGCTCAATTAATGAATAATAGGCCTCTATAGCAGCCACAATGTTAAATTTACTTGCCATATTTACAGAATAGAATAAAATATTTAGGAACTTTTTACTCATATTTGTGTTTGCAGCACCAAATTTGTTTTAAAGCTGCTGAGTTACTAAGACTACTTCAATAATAAGCTAAAAAAAACTTTAAAAATGTGATTATTTCCATACTTTAGTGGAAACTAAAGTGAAATTCATCTATAGATTTATTACACACATACCGACACATTTCAAGTGCTAATATCAGTTCCTCGTAATTTATTGTTTCAAATGTACAACTTATGTTTATTAGAAGCTTCATATCGCAGATAAATTGTGAAAAAAATCAACAGTTGTCACACTGTAATCAGAAAATTAATTCAAAACACCTGCAGATGCTTTCTGGGCCTTTAAATAGTCTGGATTAGTAGGCCACAGTCATTAAGTCAGGGAGAATTAACATTTGTCCAGAAGACTGTCATGCATACTGCACATGGTGGGTAGGATGTAAAAGAAGCTGACTGCTCAACAAGGGTTGCATCCAAATGCATTATTAGAATAATGAATGATGGGAAAAAAATTGTAAAGTTGACAGAAGCCTTGAGAGGATTTTGAAACAAAGCTCAGGACTTTAGAACAGATTCACTAAAGTGGACTGCTGTTGGAGTTTGTGCTTTAAGAGCCATCACACTTTGAGACATTGAGCCACTCCTCAACAGAAGAAAGTCTTACCTGAGCTAAGGGCAAAAAATTCAAATGTTTCCCAGTGATCCAAAGTCCTATCTACAGAGGAAAATACATTTTGCTTCTTTTTATTAGAGTAAAAAATAAGGCTAAGAATGTTAAGATGCTTGAGATTGAGTGTTTCCTGTTGTTGGGGAGCCACGTCCTCCACTGGTCTTCATCAGGCTCATATTAAGTGCAGTTGTTTAACAGGAAGTTTAAGAGCACTTCTGCTTCCTTCTACTGACAAGTTTTATGTAAATAAAGGTCATATTTTGCAGCAACATGGAAGTTGATTATTCTGTTTAAATTCCATCTGCTAGATAAAGGACCATGGTAGTTCTGTGTTTTGTCAGCAAAACTTTATTGAGAATCTACATTAATTAGCCACATTATTTTTTACACCTAGAAGTACTGGGTTGGAACCTGTTTGCCTTCATAACTGCCTTAATTCTTTTGTGGCATAGATCCGACAAGGTACTGGAAACATTCCTCAGAGAGTTTGGTCCATATTGACATGACAGCATCACACAGTTGCTGCAGGTTTGTCGGCTGAACATCCATGATGCCATTCTCCTATTCCACCACAGCCCAGAGCTGCTCTATTGGGTTGAGATCTGGTGACTGTGGAGACCGTTTGAGTTCAGGGAAGTCATTGTCATGTTCACGAAACCAGTCTGAGATGATTCCAGCTTTATGACATGACGCCTTATCCTGTTGGAAGTTACCATCAGAAGATGGTACACTGTGGTCTTAAATGGATGGACATGGTCAGCAACAGTAATCAGGCTGGGGAGTTGTAACCATGCTTAGTTGGTTCTATGGGGCCAAAGTGTGTTAAGACAATATCCTCCACACCACTACACTAGCACCACCAGCCTGAACCGTTGATACGAGGCAGAATGGATCCATGCTTTCATGTTGTTGATGTCAAATTCGGACCTTACCACTTGAATATTGCAGTGAAAATGGAGACTCATCAGACCAGGCAACGTTTTTCTAATCTGCTATTGTCCAATTTTGGTGCAGATCTCGCTTGTAACCAGTGGTTATTTCTATCAGCTGGAACCAGAATGACCATTCTCCTCATGAACAAGAAATTTCCGCCCACAGAACTGCGACTCACTGGATATTTTTTCTCTTTTTCGGACCATTCTCTGTAAACCCTAGAGATGGTTGTGGGTGAAAATCCCAGTAGATCAGCAGTTTCTGAAATACTCAGACCAGCTTGTCTGACACAAACAACCATGCCACGTTCAAAGTCACTTCAATCACCTTTCTTCGCTATTCTGATGCTTAGTTGGAACTGCAGCAGATTATCTTGACCATGTCTACATAACTAAATGTATTGAGTTGCTGCCGTAGGATTGTCTGATAAGAAATTTGGGTTATTAAGCAGTTGGACAGGTGTGGTTAATAAAGTGGCCAGTGAATGTATTCTGAAAGGAAATACGCTTCAATAGACTCAGAGACTTGGGGACTCGTATTAGCATCGGCTAATTTCCCATCATCCTTCAGTGTACACTCTCTCCCCTCACAACACCAAGCTTACATTAGCATAGCCAAAAAAAAACCAACCAACCAAAAGATTTTTTATCTGCTCCTGATCCAACACAATTTGAGTAAAGAAATACTCAGAAACGCAGTTTTAATCTTAAATTTTTTTATGTACGTCCACCATTATGAGGAAATTATCACAAGGACATGTTAGAAATACCAAAAACCTGATTTTTGTGGGAGTGGGTCTTCGTCCTAACATGCAGAGACTTGAGACTTAAGGTTTGGGACTTGATGTTCATTTGGTTAATATATTTTTTTAGCTTTTTGTCAGGTTTCAAAATAAAAGCTCTCTTTAGAATGTTTTTTGTATTAAGAATGTTATTTAAAAGTGGTTTACTGACTATTTGCTCTGATAAAATGTTCATTTTAACTACAGCTTTTAAGACTTGAATTAAATTAACAGCTAAAAATTTGACTTGAACTTGCAGAAAGGAACTTGTGAGCAACTCTGATCAGACCCAACAACCTAAAAGAGTTGAAGGCTTCTGACATCCATAAAACCTCAGTGAGGATGCGGATAGATCGCTTCCATCCCATAAAATTCTTACTTTTTTTTCTAAATGGGTCTTCAATATTTAATAATTTGAGATCCTGAATTTTGAATTTGGCCATAATCCTCAAAACTAAAGGAAGAAGACACCTGAAATGTCAGTCAGTGTGAATGAATCATAAAGAATTTTACCTTTTGAGAAGAATGACTGTAAATAATTTAATCTTATGATGGTATTCTAATGTACTGAGAAGAGTTAATACCTTTGAAGTTTCAAGGGTTTCCATTTAGAGTATGAAGTGGCTGGCTGAACATTTGGAGTCAGGTTGGGCAACATGACATTGATGTGTCTGACAAGCCTTTTGGCACCATTCATGGTATAAAAACCAGCAGGCTGGAACAAAGCACCTGAGGCTGTGTTGACTCAGTCAGACGTATGGGGCTGCAGGGGCTTTTTTAATGTGATGAGACACCATAACATCCTGTTTGATCTGCTGTTCTGCAAATACCTCGGTGTCGTTTGATATCATTTGAATGGAACTCCTTAGTTTTCCATTTATTTGCAAAAATCAAAGGGCTGGATTTTGTTGCCATGCCGATGGAAGGGTTTTGCTGTGGCAGAGCAGTGCAGATTTTTCTTTGCTTGATGGAACTGGGAAAGGTTGTGCTAATTATTTAGAGTCAACAAAACCCTGTTTGACAGTACAGGTGTTGTGCTTTTTTTTTTTTTTTGCATTCATTAAAATATCAGCTGAGCGTGGCTGTGTTGACAACAGGTGGGTTGGACAACCGTCTGTTTCCCACGCTGTTCTCAGCGTTAGCCAGTTCCAGGCATGTCGCTTTTGGCATTGGAGTTTGAGAGTGTTGAGTAACGCTAAGCCACACTGACATGGAGGCTATCCGTATTCCATGTGAGAGCTAAGTTAGTTGCTCCAAATAGCAGGAGTTTTTTTTCCTCTGTTAACAAGTACCTGATTTTCACCAGAGGAATGCTAATACCCTGATTTATTTGACTTCCTCCTCGTTCTGTTGTAGAGCTCCAGGGACACGCCGAGTGCACGAGCAGCTCAGCTTGGTCCTCAGACACTGGTCAACCTCTTCAATTCTCCTCTCTATTCCGACGTCATTTTCATGGTACAAGGTGGGAGCAGGATGATCACCAAAACACACTTCTGTACACATTCACACCGCACATGGAGAGCATTAAGTTAAATTTGAATTGTAGATTCTGGTCTGTCATTTCAAAAGAGACAAAAAGTGTGATGTTCTCTTTTTTATTCTCCTCTTGTTTCACGTCGGCCACCACTCCTCTACTCCTCTAAAATGAAAAATGCATTTAAACCTTACCTCATAAACATTTATCATAAAAAGTGCAGGGAGCTTTTCCTCTCTACTCTAAAGTGCCAGCAGAACAGCTGATAAATCATTGAGAAATACGTATTCATATGTTTTATAAAAGAGAATTACTCTTTCGTTTAATGTGAAATTTTGAAAGTGTTAAATAAATGCTGCTAACTGCCAAACACATCAAAACAGATGTTAAATACATTTAATCTGTATTTATGTTCAAGACTTCATTGACTCCCCCATGAGAAGCCAGTCTTAAATTTTGGACTTAGCTGTAAGTCGTGGAAGCAAGACCTCCTGAAAGTAATAACAGCCAAGAGATCTGAACATATTTATACTGAGGAGAACACAATCACTATAAGCTGTTAGTTGGAATATTTTAAACTTAGGCGTCTCCAACCTTGAGCTGCTACTATTGTTGATTAGCTGGACTGAGACCCAGTTTGTGATTGGCTGAACACACCTGATCCAGGCGACCAGTAATTACTAAAGCAGCGTTAGCTGAAAACAAGCATGGCATTAGCTCACGAGGAACAGGGTTAAAGACCCTGTTAGGTGTCAGGTGTTCCTTTAACGTTGTAATTTCTTTCATTATCAAATAGGTAGCGTATTGCCTGCTCACCGGGCCGTCCTGGTTGCCCGCTGTGATGTCATGGCGGCCATGTTCAGTGGGAAGTATGCAGAGGCTCGGAGCAGAGTGGTTCCCATCCACGGCGTCTCTTCTGACACCTTCCTGTCTTTCCTTGAGTACCTCTACACGGACTCCTGCTGTCCTGGTGAGTTCCCCCAAATTCTAGATGAATTTTCAAAGAAATATACAGAAGGGAAAAAACAAGGATAGAGCATCCTCAACAACTAAAGTCTGTAAATGGGAAAAGTGCCATTGCATGGTGCTCACATCAGACATTCTCCTCGTGGCTTTGGTCACGAGACAAAGCCCCAAACAAAAGCACAGATGATAAGTCCCTTCAGCCGTCTGTGTTTGTGTGCTTTCATGCAACTGTCTGTTTCACAGAACAGCAACAAACCATAGAAACAAATCAGACTTAGTGAGTACAAAATGATCTCACTGCATCGTTGCTTCAGCTGCCTTTGGCTCTGCCAAATCACAGCCTCACACATGTCACTGCTGTACTAGCTTGTCTTTGTTTGTCTGACTGTGTCTGCTTTGTTTTCAGAACATGTGCTACAGTCAAGTCTCTCCTTTTCCTTCCAGAAAACTATAGAGCGTTTGCACGCTCAAAACGTTTCTTCAATCATACATCAAACAGCGCTTTGCCCTTAATGTGGATCAGCTCTAAGATCTCAGCTTTTCTCTACTTTAGATTTTTCTGCCTCCTAGTGGTAAAAGATTGTTGGAATGACTGATTTGTATTTAAGCTACAATTTTTTAAAAGAATTGAAAGGCAATACTGCAACAGTTGTTTAATTGTATTGTTTTAATTGAGCCTTAACTCATCAAATTTTCAAAAATCAAAATATTTGTCACCAATAAGAAATGTTGACCCAAAATCAAAATCTAAAGGACTATCGTCCTTTGTTTACAGCCTTGCGTTGATGAATGAACAATCTGTGATAAAAGAATAGTTTTATTAAACAAAACATAAAACAACATAGTAATCCATAAAGATAATTACATTCTGATTAGGTGCAGCAAGGATCAGTATCTCAGTCTCTGGTTGAGTCATGATAACAGGACATTAAAGCAGTGAAGCAACTACAGAGGCTGCAGCCTTTTCCTCTGTTACATAAGATTTCAGCGCTCAAGGTCAGAGCAAGGTAACTCCAAAAGGATCGGTGACAAAGGGTGAAAAATCCAAACAGGAGGTTTATCGAGGTATTTTATGCGGTGAATGCTTACATGTTTGGTAGAACACCCTCATTTGAGGAATTGAGCTGTTAAAGAAAAAAAAAAGCCTGCATTGCTCTGCTGACAACGCTGCAGTCCCTCGGAGGAAAGCTCGTGACTGTTGTATGAAGACAGGGATAGGGTTGCATCAGGTGTCATTGGAATTGACAGTTCAACTTCATCCAAGAAGATCAAGTGCATGGTTGTTTTCTGCATGTGAGCGGTCATTTGACAGCATGGCAGAAGTGGTAAATGAGCTCCACGCAAAGCAAAAGCAGCTGGCGTTTTTTTCCCCTCCTCATGGTGTTTTCAGCATTTCAGGGAATTGTGTGAAACACCACATTTGAGGGGGTTGCACAAGGGAGCCAATAGGAATATATATGATTTAAACAAGGAATGTCATAATTAAGGTTCTATATTTATTAAATAATGTGTTTTTGAAAGACAGTGTCAATTTTCCTTGTTTTGTTGACATCTTATAAGGCATCTAATCAGCAACGCTTAATAAAATGTGCAATATTTCAGGGTTTCATATGAATGCGTTGTAGCTGCAGTGCATCAGACTGTGCTGTGTGTGTCTGTGTGTCCAGCCAGTGTGCTGCAGGCCATGGCCGTGCTGGTTTGTGCAGAGATGTACCAGGTGAAACGGCTGCAACATCTTTGTGAGGTGTGCGTGTGCGCATACCTTCAGAGCATGCCCAGTAGAGAGCTGGCTTCAACGGGCATCAGTGTGATTCGACTCCTACGCAGAGCAAAGGTCAGTGCCACCACTAAGCATGTGCAAATAAAGCGGGGCAAAAGAGTCCGACACGAGCAAATAACAGTGAATATTATGGATCACATTGGCGCTAATGGAGAGCTGTCATACAGTTTACGTTTTTGTGTGTGTGTGGGGTTGCATAGATGCTAAATAGGTTAGGGGGACCCCTAGTGTCATTTTATGTTAAACTACAAATGCACAAAGCAGCAAAATGTACCTTTAGCTGCATCACACAAAACTTGTAAAAGTACAATCCTGTGTTGTATTATCAAGAAAAGCAAAAGATAACGAAGTCTTAATTCTTACGATTATTTCTGTATTGTCGGCTGTGCAGTAAATGTTTGTACATTTGGACAACAGCTGCCAAGTTCATCCATACAACACTGGAGGATTACCAAACATGAGTTCACAGCATGAAATCTAGTCTGTGTGTCTTTGACGTTCTTAAACCTTTCATCGTAAACTATGAATTATTGCGTTGTCATTAGTGCTATGACCGCAAAGAATTGTGGGATTGGACCATCTGCTCTCAGAAAGAGTGGTCTGGTGTTTTTTCTGCTAAAGAGGGCAATGAAGGAAGCACTGGAACACATTGTCCTTTTAGTTTTCCGGATTCTGTCAGTTAGTAAGGATCCTTCCTTTAAAACAGTAAAATCAGACTGACCTAATTTGTACATGAACATTAGAACTAAAACCAGGATGAGACAATGGGAAGATGGCAAACATGGTGGTAGTATGATGCCGTTCTGTTAAAAACAAAACTGCCTTCTAACATTTGTTGAATGTTCCTCAGACATGCACCGCTCTTGTAGGCATTGTTTCAGACTTCATAGTAATCCGTGCAGGTCTGTCTGTATGTGTCCTCAGATACAAACCGGACTTTTAACTTTCTGTTTGTTCTCAGTGCCACAATGCAGAGCAGCTGTATGTCTGGCTCCTCCACTTCATTGCCAACAACTACCTGATCTTCAGTCATAAACCTGACTTCTTGGAGCTCTCAGGTCAGTGTCAACTTTTAATCCTTTGGAACCGAGTGACGCCTAAGGGCATCCTGCCGTACTGCCATGACATCAGCAGAGTAAAACAATGGCAAAAATGACTTCAACCGGTTTTGATATTCTTTTATTATTTTACTGAGTGACAGAAAGAAAAGAGCAATTATTTGTAGTTTCTAATCGAGACTGATTTATTAATATTTTTAAAAAATGAGGAAGAAGTTGAATGTTGAATAAAGGGGTTTTTAACATGTTCTTGTGGCATTTTTCTGATAGATCCATCTA
The DNA here is from genome assembly GCA_014656515.1 of Oryzias celebensis. Lineage (NCBI taxonomy): Eukaryota > Metazoa > Chordata > Actinopteri > Beloniformes > Adrianichthyidae > Oryzias > Oryzias celebensis. Next base: position 14,386,885 of record BNCR01000005.1, read on the forward strand.
TAGATCCATATACGTCTTTGTTTTCCTCGTGTAAGCTGGCCTCTGGCTCAGAACTGTACAGCTGCATAGCTCCAATATTTCTTGCCCTTTTTGTTGCATCGCTAATGTTAGCTTGAGGTTTGGAGGGGCTGTGAGCTCACGGGAGAGAGTGTAAACAGGGGGATGATGGGAAATCGGGTCGGGTATCCTCTCCGCCATCAGTCCTGCCCACAACTCAGAGATGAATTTCCAATGAACTACTGCTATTCTGCAGAAACTATGTTCTAGAATATGACACACATTTTCTGACTTTGGCTAAAAATCATTAACTGGGAACGCTTTTGCAGTAGATCAAAAAGATGATCAGAGTGGGACTCTAACATCAATGTTATTTATGTTGCAATATCTATCAGATGTGAAATTAAATGAACAGCTGGCAATATTTGTGTTAATTCCTTAGCGTCACCTACAGTCTCAGCAGACGAGATCAGAGAGCGTTCCGAGTTTCTGTTGAAGTGAGTTTCTGGTTTGCTCAGTTGAACAGCTGAAGCCTGAAGCCAGCGAAGCATGAAATACGTGAAGACGAGAAACGAAGCAGGACACTTTGGAGCCCACTGACCTGTATTATATCAGAAAGCGACACTAGATAGTTCCCGTTTGAACAACCCCCCTGCATGATATGATAGTGTGCTGATTAGAACGAATGCTTAACTTTATTTCATGCAGTGAAAATAAATCTGAAAAAGCAGGGATCACAAATGAGGGTGGGATGGAACTTGAATGTTTAGTTGTTATATGTGAACAAAGGCTAAAATGGCTGCAGTTCTTTCTGCTTGTGGCTTATTGAAAACTAGAGGCTTTTGCTTGATTGGCAGGATTGTGTTTATTTCATTTAAGGCGAAACAAAAAAATTGAACACACATGTATGTATGCACATAAAGGCAATCATAAAGAAACAGACATTTTTAAACAATTGTTGAAATGTTTGATCTTTCTTTGCACATGTATTATAACAGTTTGTTTAACAGTCGGTTAACATATACTTAGTACAACAAACATTTTAAGTGCACGCATTATATCATAGCTGTGTTTTCAGGATTCTGTGTTTCCGTGTGTTCCAGAGGAGGAGCGTGAGCAGGTTGAGAGGTTGCGTTGGCCCTCCCGGGGATACTTGCAGGAGCTCAGCGAATACCAGCAGAGACGGCGCAAACTACGCAAGTCCCGCTGCATAGTCATGTGACCGCTCTCACTCCAAGGCACCCAGAACCCTGTGGAAATCAATACGGGAGGAAATCCAAAGAAAACACTTTGAAGCAATGGAGAGGATGTGTACCTAATTGGAACAATGCTGCAGAACACAAAGTTCCAGAACAAAAACAGACAGTAAACAACAAGTTGCACAACTGGGACGCACTCCTCCTCCTCTGCAAATGAACGCCTTGCGGCATGAGGACTTTATCATCATAGGCAATACAAATGAAATGATCCTGATTTTTTTTTTTTCTAAATAACCGTCTGGTATCTGACCAGAGTTCTGTGACTTATATTTCTAACGGATAACGCAAACGTTGTGGATTTCAGAAAACAACGACACAAACCGGCTCCTCTCTATGACCATAAATAATTCATACCCAAACAGCTGTTGCAAGCAAACCACACCCCCTGTGCAGATGGCTTCGAACTACTTTAACAAGTTTTGTAACTTCAGGCTAGAAAATAATCTCAAGCATATCTGTTTGATACCTGACAGCTTGAGTCTTCTATAATCTGGATGCAGGACCCAATGACATGATGCACTTTTGTCCTGTTGAGTTCAGAGAGGATCCATCTATGCTATTCTTAATCTGTATGATAAAGTCAGGTTCTTTGTGTGCAAAATCTATATCGCTTCATTTCAAAGCTCCATGGCTGGAGATCTCTAGCATTTCTTCTTCCACAGGTTGAAAATATATATATTTGAAAATCATTTATGGAAAATATTTTATTTTTGCCATTTCGGGAGGTAAATGTACAAAATACCACCACGTTATGAGCATACAGTAAAACCATGATGCCTCTGGGTTCAAACACTGTTTATATTTTTGAAGTGTGTTTTTTTTATCATGTTGAGATCATGGTGCTGCAATTATTATTTTTTTTATCAAAACAAGTGAACTTTTTTTTTTTCTGTTTTGTTAGTTTTTTCCAAGACAACAGGGTGGCTATTTCAAAGTCTGATGTTCCTCTACTACTTACAAAAAAGAAAGCTATGAGCTAAATGTGCTAACTTGAAAAACAGTGCAAATTTGGATCTAAAAAAAAAAAAAAAAACACAACAAATGACGGTTGCAGCTATTTCTTTGTTTCATGGATTACTATGAATCTATAATGGCCAGCATATCATATGCAACATAGTTTGTCTAGTTCTAGCAAAATGTGTGTGGAAATGTAGCAAAAGAATATGTCAATAGCAATTATAGAGCTACAAGAATTAGATTTTTACAGAGCTCAGGTGACAGCAGACGCTCTATGTGACCACTTGGTGTGCATTTATTCTGCACAGCAGCAATCAAGGTTTGTGTGTGATAAGAAATCCTCAGTGACGTCCAGTTCCACTGATAAAGTCAGTGAAAAGCAGGTGAAACTCTGGACTGAAGTGCAGAGCGTCGCAATGCTGCTGTAAGCATTGGCCAGCAAAGCTCCGCCGCTCCAGAGCTGCACATACTGTAAATAAAGATGTGTTTTAGAATGACCAGACCTCTGTTGTTTGTGTGGGCAGGTGGGTTTGGACATGTTTTGCTTATTGATGCATGTGCAGCTTTGAAAGAATGTGAATGGATTCAATGCCAGATTGTCTGACAATATGTGAGATGTGTTTGGGGGCTGTCCGGTACCTTCAGGAGAGGAGTATCTCACTCTAAGGCACCAACCGCCTGCAGCAAGGCCTCCAGTTTACCGCTCCTATGAAGAGCTGACACATCAGTCCCACCTCCAATACACTGCTCACCAATGAAGACCCGCGGAACCTGCATTTCATCAAAAATATACATGTGTTTTGAAGTACTGATCTGTGAAAAATATTCCATGCGACTACATCAAACACAAAATGACTGAGGTCCCTTTGACTGCTAATTCATTAAAAACATTAATCTTGTAAATCAATTACAGCTCAGAGTGTCATGCACATGGGATTTTATCTCTCCAGCAGGCACAGCTGTTTCAAATGGTGGATTATTATTCCCCAACTGAGCATCAACATGAACATAACCATTTTGTGTGAAAAAATGTCCTCTATGGTTTGTTAGAAATTTTTTTTTTTTTATTTATTTCGATTTTTTCACTGCCTTACACGATAAATCTATATAAATGTCTTGTGTCTGAAATCATCCATTTGATCCAGAGAAAGGAATCAAATGTGAGACATTATTCAATCTCAAACCTAAGGTAAGTGAATAAATAATGATTGGGACAAATGCAGACTTATTCTGTCAGCAGATCAGATAACCTTCACCATATTTATATCCTGCAGATCCCCTTAGAAATTCTAAAAGCATTCCCTTATTTTGAAAAGCCGATTTATTATCTTATTGAATTACTAGAAACATTAAGTACTTGAAAATGTTGAATGATTTTAATGTTTTTTTTAAAAATCATTTATTCAGTGTTTGCGGCAGTAATACTCATCTGCCAGTAGGGGGTAGTGTAGCCCCCATTAGAAAATAAATAATCTAGGGTTCAATTAAATTGTGTTGCATTAGGTTTAACACTAAATTAAAGTGTGGTGAAAGTTGCACCAAATACCAAACAAAAGTAAAAATACGACAGTAATCATGACGATAAAATGAAATAATAGGAAAGTCTGTGCAAACAGTTGTCAGCAATAACTTTTTGTCTTCCTAATTCTTCGGTCAACGCTCGTCTTCGCCTCTGCTGACTAATGCTACTCATTTTTCCGAGGATCAGTGAACGCAACATTCCAGGAAGCCAAAGTAGGGTGGAGATCTTTTCTTCTTTTTTTTCTTAAGTGGAGAACAATGAAATTTTACTTTAAAAAAGTTAGTTATAGTTTTGCTTCGATAGTTTAAGACCGTAAATATGATAGTTTGAACCAATTCAACTTAAAATAAATGAAAATAAGAAGAATTTCCTTTGATACGGCAGGGATGGAACGACTTCCTACTTTCGATAATTAAAGCTTCATTTTGGTGCATACACAGCCCTGCAGAGAGCGTCCGCATTCTAAAACATATGAACATCTGCTAAACATGACCAAGCAAATGAACACATGCTAAACATGACCAAGCAAAAGACAGGTTTACCGTGCGCTCCCCGGTGAGCTCCAGTAAATAGTCCTGGATGCTGCCCATGTCGCTGCGTGAATTTATGTCTATGTACTGGATGTGTCCGGGCTTGAACTTGTACTTGGATAAAACATCTTTAGCCATGATGCAGAAGGAACAGGTGGGCTTGATGAACACCACCACTTTGTCGCCTCTGATCTGAGCTTTCACAAACTGCTGCGCCATTCCGCCTGATTGACTGAGTGATCGAAACTGGAGAGACGGCTTATAGTAAATCTATATGCCGACGCGGAAACAGGAGTACCAGCTTAAAGACACAGTGAGTGGGAAGGTTCAAACCGGCCGTAATCTTCTGCACTCAATGGGCGGGCTTAAACGCACCATGGGTCATTCAGGTACTGCTAAGTGAATTTAGAAGTTTCCGTTTTTAAAAAACAAAAAAGGACTTCTCATCTTTCAACAGTCAACACTTATCCTTTTTTATGTATTCCCATTTATGCAGTTATATAAACTAACTAAACAACTTAAACGTTTTCAGTTACACCTCATTTTTAAGCTTCTTTTGGACAAATAAGCACGTTCACATGTTCTTGGGGCATTTTTCTCATGATGGAAGATATATATGAAGAAAATTAAGGTCAAACTAGCATTTGAGTAGTTTTTTTAAATTCAAATTGTTGTGAATCAGGATGAAATAAAAAAAAAGTATGTAATAAAAACAAACATAGGCGGGCCACAAGCTCCTTGAACGCTCCATTTTGATACCCCCTCTTGCAGAGAAATAGATCCATGTACGTCTTTGTTTCATTGTCTGAGCTAACATCTGGCTCAAAACTGTTCGGCTTTGTATCCCCAGTAATACTCTGCACTTTTGTCGGACCGGTAATGTCAGCTTTGGGGAGAGAGGGGCCGTAAGCTAACGGGAGAGTGCATAAACCATCAACTGAATAAGAGAACTGGAAAGAACAAGTGTGACGTCACCCACCAGCTATATGAAGTCAGTTCAGTCCATTTTCTCCTGATAGACGTTGCCATCCTGGAGCCATGTTTGAGATGACCCAGGCGGATGTGGCGCTGCACAGATCACCTGGTGTGCGGTGCACGTTGGGAAGTTTCTGCTATGCCGTCACATGTCAATCGTCATAAAAATATTGTGACAAAGGGGCGGGTGCTGCTAAGGCAAGAGCAGCTAGAAATTTAGCATTGCACTGTGAGCCGCCTACAAACCAATGCATTGTGGGAAACAGTGTCCCGACAGCTCTTGTAGTTTAATGCTGATCAGAATGAAGGACATCTGTGTATTTTGTAACTCTTTCTGCAAATTGTGAATCACTGATGGAAAAAAAATTCTTTATACAAATGGTTGTGGTAACTGAAATGAACATCAAGATTACATTATCATTACAAATTATTTTACTTGAAACTTTTAAATCCTACAAAACGACACACTGTTGATTTTAGCTCAAAACAGCATAATCCTCATTGAAAGACCACTGGAACGTTTTTACAATAGATCAAAAGATGATCAGAGAAGGACTTTAAATATGGACATCTTTTTATACACACACCTAAATTATATATTCTATTTTTCAAAAAAACCCAATCAGAAGAAAGAAGCCACAAGTCAAATGATTTCCAGGTGAAACCAAGTTTATTGAAATGTTTTTGTTTTACATTTGCATGTGGGCAAAATGACATTTCATTTAAATGTACTTAATTTCCTCTAAACACTGCTGAGGCATTTCAAACTTCCTCCTTAAGACTGATTTAAAGCCCATAAACGTTTTGACCCCAAAATGGGATAATTTAGCATCAATTTAACCAAACTGCTGAAATTTGTTTGATCAGATCAGAAAGTTTTAGTGGACATCAGGAGTGACCGTTCGTAACTTAAAGGCCGTCTGATTTTGAGTCTGCTGGGATGACCTTTCATATATCTGGATTTTCCCACAGAAAAGCATTTATTCGACACCCTTAACAGGTGTTGATTTTGTCAAAATACTAAAAGCTAAATAGATTTAGCTGAAAGGACATTTGTCATTGGCTGATTTTAACAGCCAGTCTACTGCAGAGACTGGCGTTTGGGACAGAATACCAACATTCCCGAAGAAAAGCTAAAGTAGAACATTGAATCTTTGCGGGAAAATGTAAGCTTGGTTTAGGACAGAGTCCTCCTATATGCTGGGCTGACCTCAGAACACTGCTGACCTAGATTCTGGTCACATTTACAGGAGGTCTGTGGGATTCCTCTGCGGATGTGAGCATTTCAACATTCATGTCGTTTCTCGCTCTTCGATCAGAAATCTTACTCCATACAAGCTGTACCAGAAAAGGCATTTAATTTTTGGCAAAACATTCTAACACAAGTCTGTAAACAAAAAACAAATTCCCTTGTTGAAATGAAGAACAGATCAGAAGTCATCCATCCATGAAAAATAAATCGGCATTAAATGATAGGGAAAAAACGAGCTACAGAGATCTTTCGCCGCTCCGTGAAAGGAAAACGAGAGAAATTCCTTTAAAACACCACAGTACAGATGGATGACAAAGTGGCTTTTTTGAAGAACAGAAAGAGTTTGCTGCTCATGAAATGGGTGAAGTCCCTTTCATGTCTAAAGAGGAACAGCTCGGCAAAATTAAGGAGCCTTCACATCTTCCACTAGGATCAGATACTCACTCCAACCAGGTTGATCCCGACTGCTGGCTGGTTAAACATTGTAGCAGCTTTTTTTTCTTTTTAGTTTTTTTTAATGCATCTAATAACATTTTCTCCTGATTGCAGTTTTATTTACTCACTCAGGAGAACTCAGACATACTCAGACTCACAAATACTCCTTCGCAATTTAACATCCCCTCTTTTTTCCCCCACATGGTGTCCACACCCTCACACAATCACACACTTTCCAGGCAGTTGTAGTTCCTTTGCATAGGTCTGTGGCTCACCAGCACGTTTCTGAATGTAAACGTTGTAAGGCACCATTTTCATAACACAATGTTTGGTGCAAAGGAGTAACAACCCCTTCCTCCCCCATAAGTGACAATATGAGACTCCTACTCCTTGAAAAAACTAAATCACCGCCCCCTCCGTGTGTGTTTTTTCTTTTTACAACACATGCACACAGTCTGTTGATTCTCAATGAGCTCAAGTTATTTCTTCTTAGTGCTTCATTTCCTTCCTCTTCTGTCCGCCTCAATTCAATAAAGTCTTCTAGTACAGTTTTGCTTCAAGAGAGGAGAAACAAAGCGTATGAGATGATCTTTCAATCTCCTGTGCAAAATTGCTTCACTAAGTCAAAATACATAAGGCTTGTGGCAATTTTTTAGGGGGGATTAAGAAGAATTAAATAGATCTGCTGACTCTTGCTTATGATGAGTCCCAAAATAAATATATCTCCCTCTTTTTTTTCTTTTTTGGATTTTACTTAAATACAATGTAATATTTTCTCTGCTCAAAAATACTTTATTTCCTAAAAGAGTGTCCTTCAAAAGTTGGAGCTGAAGTTTTTCCACACGCCTCGTTTCTCATGCAGTTCTCCAGTGGCTTTCCACAGGAGCTAATTTAACCATACATGGAGAAAGCAAGGATGGGAGGAAAAGTTGAAATCAAAACTCTAAATTGCAGGAAACAAACAAAAAAAAAGCCTGTAGAGTCAAAGCTCAAAGAGAAGAGGAGCATATTGCAGAGGCAGGAAATAAAGAAATGTTAATAAATAAGAGTGAGTTGGGTGGACACTGTTCACAATACTGATGAGAAGAAACCCTGTGCTGCGTTCAGCACCAGGACTGGGCTCTGCGTTGGTCAAAGTCAGCTATCAAGCGCTTTATGTGGGCCAGTTTGTTGTGCAGATACTCGCAGCGCTGCTTCTCGTCCTGGTAGCTGGGGTTGTGCTGTGAAGATACCAAATCCATCAAGTCAGACTCAACACTTTGATCAGACAAATATCCCACATACATGTTCTTTGTTAGTGATGGATACGTGTCTGAAACAAAGCCTAAGAGACTAGGAAATACGAAGATGAGAATGTTTGCAGTCCTTCAGGTCTGCTGTATAGCCTTGAAGGGTTCAGTCTTATTTCAAAGTTGATGTAAAAAGTTTGGATGGTTACTTCATTTTTTTTTTGATAACAGAAACATTATTTCAACATGAAATAAATAAATGCAATGTCTAAATGATACTCACTTGTTTCATCTTTTTGTACTCCTTCAAGACTTCTTCTTGGACTTTCTGCAAAAGAAAAAAAAGGAAACATAGAATTTTACATTTAAACAAAGTTATTGCTTCTTGCTCCATTTAAGTACAAAAATATTAGAAACTTTGGTTTGCTCTTTTATATTCTTTTACATACAGAAAAATAAAACCCAAACAGTATTTTTACATTGTCTTACAGGGGTCTGACCCTGAAGCTCTGGAGCCAAATGCAGCTCCTATCCCTCTGTTCCTGCTTTGACTTTCAAGAAAAGTGCTAATAATTTAAACAAGTGATGGGTTTTGGTTATTTTAGCAAACCAAGCTGTCATTTATGTTTACATGTCGAACATTTCAAATAACTGAGCAAAAAAATAAAATAAAAAGGCAAAAACTTTTTATAATTGATATCAATGCTGCAGGAGGAGCAGCTGGGAGTGTTTTATTTAAAAAAAAAGTAGCTTGTTTGTGCTTCTGTCAAGTTAAATATTACAGTAGATCATAATATATAGAAAATTGTCACTTTTATGAATCAATAACTAAATACTTGAAACCTACATTTTAAAAATGAACGGCCACCTAAAAGGTTAAGTGGGACTTTCCGGCTATGGTGGGTTTGGTTCATTAAACTGACCCCGTTGGATCTTTAGGTGTTTAAGGATTCAGACTCCTGGTCTAAATGGTTCAATAGAGACACAGCTGCTCAGTTTGCCATACTAAAGACTAAATGGAATGGTTTGAGGTTTATTGTATAATTCTGACCTGGTATTCTTTGGAGCCTGGTGTCACCTTCCGACACTGCGCCCCCAGCTGGGTGAAGCGGCGCGTGATGCTCTCCACGCGAGCATGCAGCTGACGGTACTCATCATATTCTGCGTTGAAGTCATCTTTGTAGTTTTGCCGCTGGTCGAGGGAAACCAGAGGTGTGTATTTCCTGGAAATACAAGAAACAGAGATGAGCTTTTTTTACAAACTTGCTTTATTTTAGGAAACCTCTTCCAGATGCTTGTGATTTCCACTCATACATTTCTAGTTTCCCAAAGAAAACAAGTTTCCTGTAATTACAGCCAGTGATGATAAAGTCACACAACTGTCCTTGTGTAATTGAAGTCCAGCAGTGATTTGATTAAAGCATTGGTTCTGGACTCAAAACTATTCATCTGGATAATGTACAAACTGAGCAGAAAACTAAAACTGACTAAAACAGCTCAATAAAATCCCTATCACAGCCTTTGATGGAACATTTCATGAGCACTGCAGTCTGCTGCTCTTGGGATCAGGGGATGGTACCTGCAAAGGCCTATACTGGATAGAAAGCTAGAGAGATGTTTGTGCAAAATGTTGGTTTAAAATTCAAAAACATTATGATGGATTAACACTCAGCAAAAAATAAAGACCAAAATGAATAGAGATCAAAACATGGGGCTGGGAACACTTTAGTCCCCCTTTCTCAAAATGGTGTTTTTGGTTTTCTTAACATGTTCTGGCATTTTTTTCCATTATGCAGGACATATATAGAGAAAATTAAGTTTTAAATGGCATTTCTGAGGACTTTTTTTAATCAATTAGTTGTGAATCAGGAGCAGATGAAAAAAATGCAGTTGGAAAAAGCTTGTAGCAGTGATGTAGAAGCTAAAATCGGCGAGAAACAAGCTCCCCACTACACTCACAAAGAATCCACTTGTAGACAACTAGATCCGTGTACGTCTTAGCTTTCCTCATCCTAGCTGGCACCTGGCTTAAAACTCTACAGCTGGATAGCCCCAATATTGTTTGATTTTTTTGTTGCACTTGTAATGTTAGCTTGGGGGGGGGTGAGGTGTTGTAAGCTAGCAGGAAAGCATGTAAACCGAAGGATGTTGGGAAGCCGAGGCTGGTTTACACTGTACCAACAGTCCCACCCTCAACTCAGAGGCGAATTTCTAATGAAGTCGTGCCGCTCTGCAGAAACGATCCTAGAAAATGGCACAGGGGTTTTGATTGTGGCAAAAAGTTAAATAATAAAATCATAGTTTAAAAAAAAAACCCTGGGAATGCTTTTAAAATAGATCAAAAGATGATTGAACGAGACTAGGACAAAAATAATGAAAGAATAAAAAGTTCAAGCATTTATCAAGTCTAGATGTACATTTATGATCTAATTTTAGGATCAAGTTAAACCCGTCTGTCTGCTCACTCTGCTCTTTAGAATAGCTGTGTTCTGGTGTGAACAGAGCAGAACATGTCCTCCACAGAAGAATAAAGATAATAATAAAGATAAATGTGATATGCAGCACTGCACATGGGCTGTGACACATTCTTAAATTTAGTTTGAATATAAATCTTTCCCAGTATTAAATTAAAATGATAAACTAGCTCTTTACTCCTCCCGTACACTCCATCTGCTGTTAAATCACTCGTTTGTCTGGTTAAGTTATGATATGGTAGCACTTCTTTCCTCAAGTAGTGGAAATGAAGAGTAAAATAAAATGATCAGACGTAAAACTGGAGAAAAAAATAATGCCAAAGTGAGAGACAGCTGAATCTTTGGCAGGGCTCTTAACTTTTCTTATGCTCTAAGGTTTGCCTCAAACCACACAAACGCCTGGTTTTTGAAGAAGCCGTGCAGGTTGCCAGTCTGTGGCACACCTTCACAGACTGAAACATTCTTCAGATGAATTTGACTTGAGGAAAAAAACAAAAATAATAATTGAACTGCAGGCTCAACAAGACTAAATACTACTGTCAATCTTAATGTTCAATAATAATGAGACTGAATTAATTTTAAAACATTTGGTTTTGTGTTCACAATAACAAAAGTTCTCTTTTAAAAGTGTTAATGACATAAATCTGAGTTTGTACATTTACAAACAATCATTGAGACTGCAGCTCTATATGGAAATATAGAAAATAAAAATAAGCAATTTTTAAATCTAATACTCACACTGCATAGTCCGGAGTATCTGTTTTTGATGACAATTCAGTGGATTGGACTGGCTTTTCTTTGTCTGGTGAACAAAAGAAACAGCAGAATGTAAATGCAGCAAATGTAACGCCAACCAAAAGTAAATGTCAACAAAAATGATTAATGTCATATCTTGTGAAACATTTTAATTACCAAAGATGTAACTTTTTAATTTTATAACATTGGATTAAATAATGTTAATCTGAAGAAAAATGTTCACTGACACTCTTAAGAAATTACAAAACAGATTATAAAAAGTAAATGCTGGTGAAATAAGTCAGTTTATCTATAGATGCAAACATACAAAACTAATGATACACATGCAAGCAATAGTAACTCACAAAACTTAGTTCAAAGTTTATTTTAAATCAGAAACCAACTTCAGCATTTTTGCTTCTGACTGTGTTATAAAGTTAAATTTATTCCTGTTGCAGTAAAATGATGCACTTTGTTGATCAAGGTAATAAAGATTTTGGAGTTTACAGCAGTGGTTGATCTCAACAGTTTCTTAAACATTAGGGAGCATCTGAAATAAAAATAAAATGCCATCTCTCTAAAATAAGATTCTCCAACTAATCCTTTCAGAAACATATCAAAAGTGTAATTTTCTGTTCAATTTTCAGTGCTTTTAGGAGCCATGTTTCATGACAGAAGTTTGTAAACTGATGCAGAATGACAAACCTTGGTCTTTGTGAACTCCGCCGTCCACTTCCACAGAGCTGCGTTTCTTTTTGGCTCTGCAGCTCTCTTCCACAGGCTCTGCTACAACAGGAGGACTAACACTGGCTCTTTCAGTTCGTTTTTTCTTCTCCTTCTCTCGGTCCTTGTCTTTGTGCTTTTTGGATTTCTTTTTGAACTTACTTGCATTGTTGGACAATGGCGGGCTGGTGATGACGGTGGATGTAACTGTGAGAGAGGTACAAGGAGGAGGGCTTGGGGAGGCTGGTCTAGGGACTAGGTTCTGGTAGCGGTCCTGAAGGGCATCACTGGAGGAGAAAGGGCTCGGTGAAGGCTCTCTATAGCTCGAGCTCTGGTCTGTGGGAAGGTCCTGGGTGCCGCAGCCCTCTGGGGTGCTTGGTGAGTTGGAGTTGGAGGCGGGGCTGGGCTGTTGGTGGGAGGGTGCAAGAGTGTGAGAAGAGATGGGCAGATGGGATGGAGGGCCGGAGGAGGCACTGGGGGGTAGTAAAGAGGGTTTAGAGCTGGGGCTGCCCTCGTCTTCATGGCGCTCAGAGGAAGATGAGGCTGCTGACCCTCGGTTGGTGAGATGAGAGATGCGGGGCTTTTTGGGAGCCAAGGGATCAATGAAGTCAAATTCACTCTGACGTTTCTGCAAGAAAACTTTAAGCATTAGGAGTCTGAAATGGAAACAACTGAAAGTGAGAGCTCTGCACGCAGTTCTATTACCTGGGAAGATGCAGGAACGCAGTCTTTAGGCAAATTACTCGATGAGCTTGTCTCAATTGGAAGCCCTAATTTGCTATAAAAAGGGAAAAAAAGAAAAGAAAAGCAAACAGATTACCCTGGTTCAAAAAAGGAGCGAACTTTACACAAAGCTATACAAAAAGTATGAAACAAATCCTGCATTTCTCCCTGAGATGGGAGAATATTTTATTTAAATGGACAAAGTAAACATTTCCTTAAGACAACAAATGATTTTTGCATTTTTTTCCTATTTTTTATTTTTGTTATTCCTATCTGGAATAAAGTCACACACCAACCAAAAAAACATTACGTTTTATAATAAAGAGGTGCAGAAAGCATATCAGTCTGGTTTAATTCTCTCTATGCACAGTAAAATGCTCCTTTGCACCTGCTGGGCTTCACCAACATGTCGGAAATTAAAATTATTAAAAATAAAAGATCCAAATCAATTCAAATGCTTTACTGGACACCGGTCTGATCGGAAGAAATTAGTTTTGTGGACCACAAATAAATAAAAAAATATATATAATATCTAAATATTTGCATGAACTCTAGATGTGCATGACGTACATCCAGTATTAAGGAAAGCTACATAATCTAAGCTACTGGCCTAAAGACAATCAAAGTAATAAAAGGATTTATTACAGTTACAAAAGTTTAATTCCACTTCCAGGAGGGACCACCTGCATGCTTTAAAAATCAGAAAACTTGAGGTGAAAGTGATGTGTGATTGTGAAATGATAGGAAAGTTCTTTCTGGAAGCAGAGCTTTTTGATTTCTATACCAACCTGAAACACAAAACCACACAATTATCTGTGCAGTATTTGCTAGGTTGGCTTATTATTTATTTTACACCCTTTCCTATTTTCTTGTTTAAACAATTCTGGTCCAACAATAATCGTGAGTGAAACTATACTGATCACATACGATTTAAACAGATAACATGTATTTTTCTGACAATTTTACTGTCAAGATTAGTTTGTTATCTACAGTAGCCATCAACATTTATGCAAACTACTGGAATTAACTCAATTACCTAAATGTATAACTGAGAAATATGCAACATTTATGTTGTACTGAAACTCATAAGGAACAAAGCAACAATCCTTCAAAACATTCTAACATTTCCACTTAGTTTTTTCTTTTTTTTTTTTTTTTTTTAAATAGTACATTTTTCTGTAATTCCCACAGGTAGTTTTTGCAGTGAGTTTTAACCCCAGATCTCCTTCTTGACACAACCCTGTATTTTTAAAGGCACAAGGAGACCCAGTTAGGCAGCAGCGCAAAGAACGCACACTGCATTTTTGGCTCATTGCACCCCTGGGAATCAGACCCAGGTTTTCTGCGCGCCAGTCCTACACCCAGTAAACTGAGCCATCCAGCCGCTACTTTCAGTCTATAATACTGGACTTATTTTGTGATGAAAATTTGGACTCAGAGTTCAAACAAGAGAGAAGTGTGAAAATGTATGTCAGAGAAAAGTTTTACAGCCTAAAACATCTATAATCCAACTTCGGATTTCCCCCATAACAGGTGGAATGTAAACAAAGGAATGTCAGCTTTACTTATGAAAGTAATTCAAACATTTTCCAAACAAAACAAAAGCCCAAAAGGCCTTTTCAGTACCGAGCCAGGATTTGGTTGACTTGGGTCTTCTCCTCTTCAGAGTAACCAGGCCAGTCTCGCTGGACATCACGATATATAAAGTCCTTTAAAGAGTATGTGTTGTCTTTGGGATTTAGGTTTGCCACCTGTTCAGCAAAAACACAAGCAGTTTCATAATGCAACTTCACCATTGTGAAACCTTCAACATGTGATGGCCATCTGTGCATGCAAAATATAGTTCAAAATCTACGGTTCAGATTCTGTTTAAAGCCTTTCATTTGCAGAAAAGAATCCCCACGTAGAGAGACAAATCCAAAGCATAAAAATAAATACATAAAAACAAGAAAATGTCAAAGTCAAATGGTGCTTGACAGAAAATTCAAAATTTTCTCTTTTAAAAATGGATTCAAGTTATCGTCATAGTGATGTGAAATTGTTGAAATAAATGATGCTACTTTATAAAAAAAAAAAAAAAAAAAAAAAAAAAAAAGGACTTTAGAATATAAAAGCAGCTCTGAGGAGCTGTGTCATACTTGTTGTAGCGTGGTCCCCAGAGAATTTCGGTCCTTCTGATTGATGCCATCTCTCTGCAATCGCCCAAGCACTTCAAGCTTTTTATAGGACTTTAGTGCCAGCAGGTGGATGATGCGGTCCCGCAGCGACTTTTGAGACACGGGGTTATTAGAAAGACACTTGCGTATAGTGTTGGCTGGGTTGATGGGTGTGGATCGTTTGCGTTCTGGAACTACATCTGGGGCAGATAGTGCAGGCTTGCGAGTATGTACTTGTTTTCCTAAAAACAAATAGAGATCATGTCAAAACTTCTCTGCAGTTAACCACAAGAGTACCTTCATGCGTCAACGACTGCTCAGAGAGGTGAACACAAGCATGACATGCACATCAGCACTTAAAAAAAAAAAAAAAAAAAAAAACTTTGAGTATTAATTCCTCAAATTTCATATTTTTAGGAGAAAATCATTTGCTTGCTTTAAAATAATAAATATATTAAAAAAATAAACAAAAAAACCCACACATTTTTTACTTTTACATTTTGGTCAATAGCGCACATCTATATGGCACTTTTCTACCTTCATTAAGACCCAAAGTGCCTTAGAGTCACACTGATTGTGGCAGAGCTGTCATACAAGGTGCTAGCTGGACTACCAGAAGCAGTGTGGTGTTCAGTCACCTCTCTCCTCATCTAAAGGACACTTGGACACACAGGCAGGATATGTGGGAACCAACCATGGGACTTTCCAAATAGACTTCAACTTTGGTAAATGAGCAAAGGAGAACCAGACTAAACTGAAGTTTTCCCTTGTACAGGCTTTCATGTTAAATTGTAATGAAACAGGCACACATAGAAAATAGAAACTGTCAAAAATCACCTGCAACTATTGGTGAACAGAAGAATTAAATGTTTAGTAAAATAGTTCCGTTTTTAAATCCGCTGCTTTAGCTTTTAAAACCCCCTTTCTAATCTGTGACTTTTCTAGTTTCCCAGTTTATGTTCAAGTAAATTTATCTTTAAAGGACATACAGTACTTTAAAAATAATTAACACTATTTGTTTAAAGTTTCAAGTGCTACCATTAAACTCCACAGAACTTCTTCTGAAATACTTGCATGACCTTTGGTGTGGAAATCAAAGTGAGTGAATGTGTTCAAGTGGGGTTTTTTTGTCTTTAGAAAAAATTACAAAAGTCCCCAAATTTACTTGTAAAGTGGTTTCTAAAATGTTTTGAAAAGAGTCTCAGGCTGAATCAGAAATCTACCCGATCTCTCAACCTCTGTTGGGGCATTTGGAAGGGTGAGGCAGTTTGAAATATATATATATATATATATATATATATATATATATATATATATATATTTTTTTTTTTTAAAGGGGAAGTTGGTACCAGAGGGCTTTGTATCAAGGGTGTTCTTCGTTGCTGTGCAGCAGAGGAGAAACTCATTTCTTCACGTGGGTGTGCTCTGAAGCACAGAAGTTTACATTTAAATGCAAGCAATGACTTTTTATTTTATTTATAAAAACAGACTGTTTTCCGAGTGCTTGCACTAATGTAAATACCGGCAAATAAGAGGTCATCGAGGGGTTTGAATTTGAAGTCACCATTTTTCCATCTCTCTGTCTGTTTGGAGGGATAAATGTAGAGGTAGGGAGAAGCGGTGGAGGGACAATTCAAATTTGGTTTCTGATGGCTTGTTTTCCAAACTATATGATTAACAAAAGGGCTTTTTTTAAACCAACATAAACTTATGTCACATATAATGAATGCTGTTTGCTTAGCTACACCCATGTCATTTCACATTTGATGAAACTATTCTAAACAAGGAAATAACAGAAGAACTACAACTGCTCAGAGCTGAGATCTGTCAGCCAATCATGGACAGTGCTCGTCTTCCTCAAACCTGACAGACTCGTTCAGGCACATATTCCATGTGAAAAGAAAAAAAAAACAACTAAACGGGGCTGATCTTTACGTAAAAAGCTTCTGCATGAAAAGCTGCTTTTCTCGTCCAGTAGTACTGTTCAGTACATAATACTGAATGAGAACAGTTGCTTGAGAAGCATTAAAACTGACATGTAAAACATTGTTATAAGTGTTCCTGACAAATAATAACTATTAGGTAATCATTACAGAAAACTTGTTTAGCATATTTTAGTTTGTGCTTAAAACCTGCTTAGAAACAAAACCAAAAGATAATCCTTCTACTACAGGCTTGTATGGTAGGTACAGCATGAATTCGGAGAAATACGAGGCGCCTTCAAGATGTCTTGAGACTTTTTTTCTAGATATAGTTATCCCCTGTTCTTCTTTTGATGTCATTATTATGTGTCTAATGAGATAACTTATCCGTTATTAAAGGTTGGAAGAGATGGCCGCACATAGATATTAGGCAAGCTACTAGACTACGGTCATCACAGCTGACTTTTTGTCAGAATGCAGTTGGGATGGGAAGTGCATTCTACTGTAAGCTCAGCAAGAACGCAACAAAGACTTATGAACTGCTTCAGACGATGGAATAATTTGTATGGCAAAGTATTATGTTACATTATCATATGAAGTTTAAAGGCAGCAGAGAGTCTGTGAGAGACAATTGACTTGGAAGTCGAGAGGGAAGTCTGAATATCACAGCTGGAGGGGCTGGGGGGGGTGTTTGGTGCATACTTAATGGATGAAGACTCTAAGTGTCGAGAGAGAGCGAGCGAGAGCGAGAGCGCGAGCGAGCGAGAGAGAGAACAGTTTCAATCCAGTGTGGGAACCTTTGACCGTCTAAAAAGACTGAATTTAATGAGGGTGGCGCCATAGAAAACGACTCACTTCCGATTTCAACAACATTAATTCAATTCAGTCACCATTTTTTGCGATACAGATGCCGCCATTTGGAGCAAGACGACGCAAGTAGGCAGTGATTAGAGTCTGACCAAATCAACTTTTCTATGGCAACTACTCTCACCAATCAGGAGATTGTTGGAAGTCCATACCCCTACTGAAAGTGGGCTCAGGAGGATCTGTCAAATGTTTCAGGTGGGGAGGGGCTGCATGATTTTGAGGCATCTGATTGGCTAGTTTACCTCGTTGACAGATTTGGACTTATTTTGCAAGAGCTGGAGGCAAGGTATTTTCTATGGCTGACATTACACCGCCCATCGTCCATTGATGATATTTGTCAGTGGTCCAGACTTTTCTCCCTGTATCTTTTGGTAGTTCCTCAAGCTCAAGGTAAACCTCACAGGCAGCTTCTATGAGACTACTGAGGAGATGAGAAGCTGTAATGAGGGTCGTGGACATGCTCACACCAAATGACTTCCAGGGAGATTTCCATGAGTTGTTTGTATGCTACAAGTCCATTGCAGTTGGAGGGGGGGGTACTTTGAAGAGAACTAGAGTTTTCTGCTTGTCCAAGGAGAAAAAAGTATCACATGGGGGGAGAAAAAAAAAAAAAAAAAAAAAAAAAAAAAAAGAGTAGTCTCAAAACTCATCTAAAGCACCTCATAACATCTCTTCAACTTTGAGGCAACAGTAACTAGATCCTGATCAATTCATCAAGTAACCACATGGCAGCTTGTTAAACCAGTTAGCCTCCATTTGCTCAAATATATACCTTGGTGCCAGAAATTAACATTCTTACAGTCGTGCTTCAAAAACTTTTTTCATCGATGCAGCCGGATTTATTATCTGCAACAACTGTCCTGGGGGGGGGGTTTCCACTTGTTTATGTACTTCATCAGTTTATGCCACTTTTAAGATCAAAATTGGGCACAATTGTGAAATTTCTTTGACAGTTGAATCCTGAACTCTTGACGTTCATTAACCGACATGCAACAAGCAGCTATCGGGGCTCTGTGACCTATTTGGTCTTTTCTTGGAAAGGATAACCACAAAGTTTGGATTTACTTTATTTCTTTCATCATTGCTGCTTTTCAGGGGCTCACAGCTAATATTTGAAGTTATGTCACCCTGAACTTTAAATTTTTTCTTCTCAGTTGGCACAAGTAAAACCTGCATCAGAGTCGATAAGATTTAAGTAATGTAATGCCTAAAATAAAGACCATACCTCTGTATTGGCCACCAGGCTTGATGACTTTGGTCCCACGCTCACGTGTGTCCTCCACAGCCTGGGTCATTCGTTCCCGGGTCACCTGATAGGAGTCATTGGTTGCACACACTGTGACCTTATCCTGTATGGTTGCCAACAATGCCAGGTGTGAGGCCCCTGAGCTAGAGACAAAGAAAGAGAAATGTGAGGCAGACAAGGATTACCTTCCAGCAACATGTAGCAAGACAGCAACAGTTGATTCAGCTGATCAGTGATTATCATTACCTCGACACATAGTGATGAATGCACTCAAAGCTTCCCTGAGGGTTGTCTTTGCCCACATTAGACAAGTAGAAATCAAAATTGCTGACACTGGTTGAAGAGCTGTCAGTTCTGGGAATTTTAATGCACTGCAAAAAGAATACTCAGTTTAAAATTCTCTTCATTTCATTTTTACAAATTCTGCACAGAATCAGAGGAATAGTCAGTGGACTTGACAGATGACAATGCAAAATTGAACATTTTCTTCAAATTAAATAAAACCCAAGCAGAACTACCTTAAAGAGGATATTTGGCAGTTTGGATATTGGTTTTATTTATTTTTTAAACCAAAGGTCTAAAACCAGTTCCAATGTGTAGTCTCATACCTCTGTCTTAATTTTTTCCTCTTTTAGATCAGCACAGGCCTGAAAAATGACCCAATGAATCACTTGCTCATAAAAGCAAAGAAAAGCAGTTAAGAAAAAGCATAAAGGCCGGTAGATGTACATTTTTAATAGGGGTGTTACGATTAATTGTCTTAATCTATGAATCAATCCATAATTCTATAACTCAACCAGATTGATCTGCCCGAGGCACGTTGTTAATCGAACTATACCTAGGGTACCTATTTGGTACCAATGCCATGTCATCAATTTTTTGCCAAACTGACAAGTTTCAGCCTTAACAGCATTGTTAACAGTACTGACGTAGTGGCGTAGCAACACCACGAACACAGTGTGCACCACTTTGTTTCAGTGTGGCTTAAAAGATGGGCCTTCTCTTCCTCTTTCCTCCTGATTTTCCTGCTCCAGTGCGAGAGGAGGGGAGGGGCAGCTAATGCGCGTTCACTCAGACATGTATTCCTCCACAGACAAGTGACAACAAACGCATGTGGACAGCAGAGCGACTGCGAGGAAAAGGTCCACAGTGTCAGTGTATTTATTTATTTTTTTTACAAAGTAGATGCGGACTGTGTGCACCGTCTCAAACGTAACAAAAACGTGCCTTGCTGAGGTGGCAAAATCAGTAACCTGTCCACACACCATGCTAAAATACACCATATTCTAGCAGAGAGATGCATTTGACCGTCCCCAGTGAGAAATCTAGCTCTGCAATTACTTTAACAGGTGTATGTTCGTTGTACACACATAAAGCACAAGACTAAAGTGTTGTTAAAGAGGAGAACAAATAATTCTAATAAGGAAAATGAATATGGCTACCAGCATTGCAAAAAAACAACCATTCTAATATTAACAAGCTAAAAGTTCATATTGTGCCTCAATAATAATAAACTGACTGATGTACAATCTAACATAATTAAAATTTGTGCTGTAAATTGATTAGAAAATTAATCAGATTAATCACACTTTTGGGTTGTGATTAATCACTACTAAGCACAATATTTTAGAAGTTAAAATTTTATACGACAACATGCTGCTTTGATCCAAAAACAAACAAAAAGGAAAAAAAAACACAGGGCCAGAGACAAAATGTTTCTCTATATTTGCCTGAAAGTTTAAAATGTATAATGTGTTAACTAAGAAATGTAATTTGGGTGCACAAAACACATAATCAGTAAGATAAGCAGTACTATAAAGACATAACTCTGCAGTATTACTCCAAGAAAAAGATGCTGACATGCAACCATAAGAAAGATGCGAATCTACACTTTAAATGGTCCAGGAGAATACTCAAATCTGATTGGCTGTTGGGTGTTCCGGAAGAAGTTCTGGACATAATGTTTCACATGTGCAGACTTCCTCAAAAGAAACTTTTCCTACATGACGCGGACAAAAACAAGCAGCAAGAGGTGAACTTTCTCTCTTAACTGAGGCTTTACTGAACCTATTATGACGATTAGCGTATGTATCGCTTTCTTTTATAGCCACAGTCGAGGTCTGCTGGATAAGCATTGCAGTGCGTTACCATGACAACGGATAGCATTGTATATCAACTAGTCCTCCTTTTGTGAAAAAGCAATCCAAACCTAAAAAATAAGAACAAAGTACTAAACACTGATTGAATATTTTTTTCTTTTGCAAGTGACCATGTTATAAGCGGGATTGAGCCCGACTAAGTTTGTAATTGACACACGCCACAGAGGCCTAAACCGGCAGAAGACAGTTGCTTGAAGGAGTGTAATTAATCAGCGTCGATAGATATTAACGCATTAATTTTTAAAAGTTAATCCCATGTGTTAACGCTGACACCCTAGGTAAAATACGTTGTGCATTTTGACTGTTTTTGTTTTTTGAAGTGAGGAGGCTATTTGAAATACTTTCCATTTTGGTTCTTAATTGAACTTTTTATTTAAGTTGTCACCCTAAAGTTAATGTTATTTTTACAAAGACGAATTAGTATTTATTGATAACTTTATTTTAGTGTTGTAAAAGACGTTAAATTAATAGAGGGTGTTTTACATTGTTCTAGAATAAAAGTTTTTCATCAATAATACCAGATCAATATCCGATAAAATTTAACAGCACTAATCACACTATTCATTATGGCATTTTATTCCTTTTTTGTACTAGGGCTGGGTGATTACATCAAAGTCTGATTAATTCAAATTTGTTGTTTTAGACAGTTTCTTTTAGGGAGAAAAAAAAAAAAAAAAAAAAAAAAAAAAAAATCAGAATTTTATTTTGCCAGCTCTCTGCTCTATTGGTCTTTCGTTGTTCAGAGTAAAGTTAGCCCCCCCCATCTCTCGCAAAGCGCAGCCATGAAAGCAGCAACAAGAAGAAAACCTTCTTTTGTGTCAACTTCTAAAAAGCCTTATTAGAGACATTAGAACAAACATCTGAAAATGATGGTGCTGTACAAAACAGACCATAGTTGAAAAAACAATTAGCTCTACAACTATGACTCCTCTGCGTTTTGCTCAGAATTTTTTTTATGTTACTTCAAATTGAGTTTTTCATTTTCAAATAAACTTTGGAAGTAAAGCGTTTTTCCCCTGATATTTACAATTTTTGTTTCAGATAATTATTTAATTAAGTTTCAGACTTATTTTCCTCGTTTGACATGGTGCCATGGTCTACAATGAAGGGGTGTGGTCCAACAAGGAAGTTGAGGTGGAAAGACTACTTTGACTAAACTGTTAGGATTGGCTGAAGGTGCTGCAACCAGCATTAGTATGCACACTGACTTAAATATACATGGATGATGGTGAAAATGTTTCATTTAATTGGAATAAAATGCTTTGTAGACTGCAGAGCACAAAGACATTTGTTATAAAATCCATTGTTTTCTCAGATTCATCCATTGTACACAAAGCGGTGCATCTGCATTTTCTTGTCTTTTCACACCTTAAAATGCAAAAACCAAAGCAAAATCTTAGACCTTAATATCTCAGATCTCCAAAATTGAAACACTTACCCCTTGAAGTCCTTTAAATTGAATTGTAGGCTGCAAAGAGGGTACATTCTAAAGATAAAAAAACACAATTAGCCAATAAATATATACACACACACGAAAGGTACACAAAAAAGATAAAGGACAAATGGAAGTGTATCCATCTCAAATGCCCAAAATCCACAAAAATATCAGAGTAATGCATTTGTACTCAAATATATGAACAACGAAAAAACAAGCTCCTATACAAAAGAATAGTGCATCTAAGAAAATATGTCACTTATGACATGTTGACCAACTTATTTTCCCACCCCAGCTGATAAAAACCTATGGTGAAAAATGTGTATGACCTTTTAAACACCCACAGATAGGGGTTTATAAAAATTAAAACATTAATTTACAATTGATCACAATGAGAAAGATATTTTTCTTAGAAACTTACTGATGGAGTTTAAATATTTAAATCAATTTAAATTAAAGAATATTTAAATACAAGAAAGGTTGAAACATTTATATCAATGTTATTTGTTGCTGTCTTTTTGGTAACACAGACCCAAGCAGTATTTAGTAAGTTGACAAAAAAAAGAAGATTACAATTACACATACACACAAGCACACACACAAACAACACAACTGCTTCCCCTACTGTAAATTACTCAAAACCTACAAGGATTTAATTATATAATAAATAAACTAGTTGGAGAAATTTTTAAATATGTGCTTTTTAATTTTAGAAATGCAGCATTATTACTCAAATACAGCACATCATAATTATACATACAAGTTTAATGCTTTTCTAAGAGAAATGTGTCACAGTTGAGACCGCTAAGCTGTCAGAGCCACAGATTCCCTTCCCCCAGTCTGAACACCCAGTTGTGATCACATTTCAGATTACCACAGAAATACAAAGATAGTCAGCTTCTATAGTTCAATGACAGGTTCAGCTGGAACACGCATTACTGAGAGGGAGAGAAACAAAAAGCAGGCAGTTTTGGCTGCTCAGTCAGCAAAGAGATGGCAGGCTGCACACGTCCAATACGACTGAGGCAGGGCCTGTTACAAAGGGACTAAATTTGGTGGTAATGCAGGCTGCTGAATGTTAGAAACACACTGAATAATCGGGTAAAAATGTAAACACAGCAGGTGTCTAGTAAACCTATACATACAGGTGGGCTCAGAGTTTCCCACTTTTCTGCTAATAAAAGTAAGTTTTTGCATGATAGTGAGTGATAAAAGCTACAATCTTGCATACATCATTAGACCAGCCAATATATCAATCTTGAAGGGTCATTAGACAAAGTTTCTGTGTTATGTAAGTGTATGGCTGCTGGAAGCTTAGCACAGTTCAGGTTAGCTAACTCAGGCGTCAGGCATCTGCAACTCAAGACTGCAGAGGTTTTTGCCAGATTAGTTCACCTGGGTTCACCTCAGCAGGATTACATCACTTGGGGAGGTTGAAGATTACAAAGTTATATTTAATTTTGTACCAGTATTGTACTGCTATTCGGCTAACAGAGTTAGTCTTGAACTGGAAGAGCCTTCAAAAGTAGGGAAAACACAAATTAACACAGAGGAAAATGTGAGTCTTATCAGTTTACAGAGATTATTAACTGCTAGCACACTTGAATTTCTGTTAGGAAGCGAAGGCAAATATCGTGAAAAGCGGAGGTATACAAAACAAAAAAAAAAAACAGCACAAATAAACTTATTTTAGTTGGTTCTCCATCCAGAAGCAGCTTCTCATATCGAATCCAGTAAAAAGTCTTATGGGTAGCCATTTTATTTGGTTGAAACAGCTATGAAAAACATGCTCCTGATAAGTAGCAGTTTTTAGCCTAACCAGTTAGCCGAAAAGTGTAACCATATGGAAAGATGACCAGTCACCGACATGGTTGAAGCGGCTGTAACTCGAAGTCGTCTTGAGGTTTACACTTTCCACCCTGCTCTGAAAATAAATGCTACTTCTTCGAGTCTAGAGCTCGAGTGAATTTTCAAAGCTATTAAACCTTAAACTTGTAACTCAGCAAGGGTGCTTTCACGTGAAGTTATTAAATATGAAGTTAGCTCCTAATTTCAAAAGTAACTGTACATATGGGTACTGAGAGGAGAAAAAAAAAACTACTTGGTCGACGAGAACAGTACTAGGCGATTATACTTCGGCGAAGCTAAAGCTAATCTGAGCTTGTTACCAATTTAGCAAAGACGATTTACACGTTTAAAAAGCATTTGTCAGTTCACAAAAGTATGTCAAAACATATAACCATCGTTTCATTTCCCGTTTATAGTAAGTTTGAAAAGATGACACAAAACCTATATAAAGATACATTAGTTCTGTCAACAGCTTCGCTAACTTGGTAGCGTTAGCCGTGCGTGGCAGCTTGGCTTCTTAGCTTACAAGCGGCGACAAGTCCGTGAGTTCTGGAGGAGTTTTGTGAGAAATTCGTTCTTGTTTTACTCACCACAGAATTTTGGTAGCTTTCTATCGCCCTCAGCGCTGTTTCGGTCAATTTGACGTGTAAGACGGTGACCCTCTCAGTGCTCTGTTGGCCACAATTTAATCCATACCTCCCATCCTCGGAGAGAGCGGCCATCTTTAGCAGCCCTCCACCATTGCTCCTCTGAGCAGCAGCGCTCAGCAGCCGGGACTCCCTGCGCTCGCGCAGCTCCTGGGAGGGATTATATCGCTGCCCACAGGGCTAACGCTCGGATTGGTTTTGACTTGTTCGGTTGTTACTTTTTTTCTCCACGCTTCAATCGAACTTGAATTACTTTGCGTCTTAAAGCATTTAAATATGGTTTTACAACCAGTTTGTTAATTTGTATATTTTTTCTTTCTACTTTTTCGTGTTGTTTTTCAGAAAACTGTTGGTTTGGCCTTTAAATTAATTTTTTTTTTAAATCTAGTTAGAAATCAATTTACAGGAGTGAAAAATAGTTCCTCTGTAAACCCATGGTGTCACTTTTCACAAAAACACTGCTTATTTTCAATGACAATTGACATTTAGTACTTCAGGCTTAATTAGAATGGTAAAGACACCTGTTACTTTATTGCAATTAAAGCTTTCAAGTTGGATTAAAAATGACATAAATGAAACTTTTTCAAAGATAATTTGCTGATAGGGCCTGTCTGTTGTTTTGAAACCATACAAGACATAAAAAGAAAACAGTTTAATACTAGTAGACAATTTATCTGCAAAAATCATGCATCTCAGCGACTTTTACCTAATGGTAAATTCACTTCTAAATAACGTGTAACTATTCATGGTAACAATTCAATTCATAGCATGATTTGTGGTTGCTGATAAGATTCTTAGTCAATATTGGTTCATTTTGAACGATCTGATTCACCAACCTAAAATCAATTCAAAACACATTTAGCCAAAAATTCAACCAGTGTGATAAATATATGGTGCTGAACAGTGCAGGTGAAGTTTTTCAGATTCCTTGTATTTCTTGAAAGAAAATCAACTGTAAATTAAACATGTGTACAAACAAACGAGGATTAATGGGAATTTCATTCTTGTTTCAGTTTCATAAAGTTCAACCTACTTCTCAGACAGATTGATAGGGTTAGACAATAGGAATACAAATTGATTTATTGATTAAATCAATAAATTCCTTCACCCTTACTTTTACATGAACATTTCTAATCATAACATTTAAGCGTTTTGAGTGACTTTAGCCCTATGGACACAGGCATATTACTTGTCAGCTGGACTATCTGTTGGTGTCAGTCCCCTTGCCATGGCGATTAGTGAAATAGCCCCAGGCAGGGTGGGGAAAGGCTTGTGTGAATCCAGCAGATTACCATAGCTCTTCACCACACCCATTCCCCTAACTAGTCACACACACTTAACTCAAGTCATGTTTAAAACATTTAACAAATAGATTTCACATTTTCATCATAAAAAGATAAAAACAGAAATAATATTTAAATGGATTGAATAGTTGTAATTTGCATTTGTAAAAATTCCATAACCTAAAATATGAACAATCGGCAGATTTGGATCTGATAGTGGATAAGGTAACATATATTTTTCTTACAGAACTAATAAAGATGGTAATTCAAAGTCTTTTTAAAGTCAGCTTGTGTTTGATCACTCCTAACATCCTTTAACTGATGGTTTTCATAGGCACCGCAGCAGTTCAACTTTAATGCTGATTTACAAAAATTACTTAATATTTTTCAAAACTTGTCAAAAAGTTTCAACTTAGGTAATTGTGTTATTTTTCTTAAAACGTCTTACTTGTTAATTTTTTTTTTTTTGGCAATTCTGAAAGCGGTTTACAAATAAATAATTTTCCTCATCACTGCCTAGCTTTAAAACAGCCCTTATCTTTCTTTGGATCTGCTAAAATTGCAGTTTTTCTCTTTCATTCTGCAATTGTTTGTTTTTTTCTTACAGATTCCTACAGAAAAAATAGTAATTTTAAGACTTTGGAGTGGTTGTGACTTATTGATTTTAGTTTTTTTTTGTTTCTACAAATCCATTACGAGTCACCTGACAAAGAATTGTAAAAACTGTGAACTTTTTTTAAAACACAAGTTATTCAAGCCCATTATTGGAACTCTAAGCTGTACAGTGTCATCTTTTTTTTGGTAATTTAATACTTAAAAAAATTCAGACTTTGATGTAAAACCTGAAATATCATTGATCGTTTTAACAAATTTGAAAAATTGGATTGCTACCTTTTTGACTTCAGTTTTAGAACAAGTGTATATATTTAATAACTGAATTCTGGACCCGAGCAGTCATAAAGAAATTAAATTGTTAACTTTTTAAACAGCTGATTTGCTTTTGACACTTGGATTTTTTTGTTTGCCCTAAAGTAAACTTTGTCAATAAGAGCTTACCAGCAGAAATCTTCTTGTGACCTACTTCTTATCCTCCTTGTAAATATTTAAAGGTTCTTTAAGAAACTAGTTTAACCATTTAGACCTCCAGTGAATGCCACATGTTTGTCTTTTGCCAGCTTCTGGGTTAGTTAAAATACTAAAAATCCCTAACGGTTTCTTTCTAAACTACAGGTTAGGCGTTTCAGGTTCAGGAGTTGTTGTCAAGTCAGTCACACCTTGTATCATAAATCCATTAGCCTATCCCATAAATATCCAGTCATCTGTTAGTTGCTTACCTACTCAGTCAACACGTGACATGTTTTAGGTGCAGGATTTAAAGTGTTGGTGGTTTAAAACCACCTGCAAGAGAAATTCAAGACCACATTGTACAAGGAAGGACACCCGATGCCTGCAGCCGTTTGGTCTTGTTTATAATGGCTTTTCCAGTTCAGCATGAACTATTTGTTTTGCTCCTCTTACAAGCTATCTTCCCTTCTTTTCAAGAATGTGATCATTACACCTCTCAAAGGAGTGTCTTTTATCTTTTAAATCTGGGTGGTGTAAGAAGCTGCCTCTTTCATGTGGTGCCATATGTTTGGGAAATAGTTGTTTAGTGTGAGAATCAAGCACGTATACTTCTCACTGTGCTTGGCACGAGTTGTCAGATCCAATTTGGGGGTTCTGTGCCAAAAAATGACATCTAGGTTAAAATAGCGACGTACATCTTAATAAATAACATGCATTCTTGAAAAAAGTCTCAAGAATTTAGGCTCACCTGCACATAAGCTGCAGTTGACACTATACAAGCATGCATAGAAGTGGCACAGTGGTTCATTAACTTGCAAACTTGCCTTACTGTAACAACATCCTGGGCTGTGTTTTGTCCAGATTATCCAAGTTCATCAGTGCAAATGAATCAGCTGGGTTATTCTTCTCACCTCTCTTTTATTATTACTGCTTTCATAATCTCCTCAGCTTCTCAACATGTTTAATATAATTGTTATTTAATATTATATTAGAATAATATATAGAATATAGAATATTAGTCGGGTAAAGCCTGAAAGATCAACGTGGGATCACTCTCCCGTGGGCCCACCACCTGTAGGAGAGCTCAGAAGGGGCCGGTGTAATGTGGTTTGGGTAGCAGTCGAGGAGGAGTGCCTCAGTGGCCTAAACCCCAGTCATGTTTGATATTAATTTTGAACGTAAACTGAACATGTTCCTATTTATTTTGTTTCTTTCATGTGGATTAACTTAAAAAATAACAAAGGAGGAGTAAAAAGGAAGCAACATTTGCAAAAGCATGTTTTGTGTTGCTTTGATCCACCTTTCCTGAACAAGAAGTTTATATTTTAATTTCAAAAAAGAGTTTGTCTCTAAATCTCTATCGTTCTGTATTTCTTCTTTGTTTTTAGGCTTTCCTGGTTATTGACTCTTTTCCAACAATAGAGGATAGGGATTTACCCAGTAAATCTTAAAATACATTGCATTGTGTCATAAACAGGAATATTCACTGCTGCACAGGCCAACAAGTTACCATTAGTTAACCATTTCTAATAGCTGTCTTTGGAATTTTGTCTTAATGTTACATTTTTATTTTTCTGCATATTTTAAATCTACATGTGTTCTAAATGAATACATCTGTGACAGCTTAAGTTAAAAAGAAATTATGCTCCGCTCAGTTTTGAAAAGCCGGCTGACAGGTGCCTGAGGAGGAGCGCTGAGGTTATCAGGCTAAAAGAGACTCTGTGAGCTCAAAGCATGCTCCTTGGAATAAAACCCCAAGATAAAACTATAAAAAGAAAGACTAGAAGATTAAAAGAACTTATTGTTTTGATTGAGAATTTCAGTGTAACCACTGAACAACTTATTCAATGAGCTGCACAAATTTACAAATTTACTGACATTTCAGCACAACGATGATCATGGAAGCACTAATCAAAACCCAAGAGTTTCAAGAGAGGTGGCAAATGAAAAAAAATGTGACCAGGTTTGACCTCAAAGCTCAATGAGCAGGTTTGAGCCATTTCAAAGAATTTACATAAGTCATCACATTAAAAGCATTTAAAAAATGTACTTGAAGACAAGCCAGACGAGATCCCTAAATGTGTGATGTAAAAACCTGCAGAGTGGCCTAATAAAATTTCAACTAAATGTGATATCTCCTGATAATATTTGCTTAATTAAAAATGTGTTATTAAAAACATGCATATCCTTAAAATCTTTTAGTTAGCTTGGGGAAACTTGGGGAAAATTTCCCTCTTTGATCCACTAAGATTAAAGTAAATGTCTGCAGGTTTCAAAATAAAAGCCCAAATGAACGAAAAGAAGAAATGTTAAAAAACGGAGTTAGGAGAATTTTTTTATTTAATAAGTTAATTAATATCAGGTTTGTAACATGATTTGTTTCAACAGGAAGAGTATGGACAAAGGCTCTGTAAAAAGTTACACAAAAGCATTTAGTCACATTTTAGAAGTATTGTTTTCTCAGTGTGCAAACACTGGACTGAAAATGGATTGTGTTGGGAAAGAGTTCTGTGCTCTTACAAATTAAATTGTAAGATGTTAGTAATCAGGTGCATTACTGTGATAAAGGTTTTGGAAGGAACTACAAATGCAGAAAGAAAGATGAAGGTTTTAAATATTGTCCTCCATCTATTTCTTGTATTTTTATGCAAGGTAATGCAATGCCACAAGCTGCCACTATTAGAACAGCTGAACAACAGATTTTTCACTACTTGGAGCTTAATAAAAAAAAAAATCATTAACCAGATCAGTTGAGCACAGGATTAAATTCCAAAACAGAGAACTCACAACCTTGAAGCTGAGATTTCTTTGAAGTGAGTATGAGATGCTACACTAAGATAAACTAGTTGAGCTAATTTCAGTTTTCATGTTTCTAAAAAAACTCTCTCTCTCGTTTTCTCTCTCTTAAATTGCACTGCGTCAAAGTCAAAACATTGTAAGCGTATTTGTTGTTTTGGTTATTGAATAACCAGCTGTTGAAAACAGAGGTAAGTCTTGTGGAAGAGATGGATGTGGTTGTGCCACTTGACCAAGGCAAACACTGGTGTGGCCGACCTCCATCCTTTTGTTTCTTCTATGTGTTCCCTTGCCATGGCAGTGATGGATTCATCCAAGAAATGGTAAATGACAAATACTTATTTAGCACTTTACTACCTTCTCAGAAGGCCCAAAGCACTTTACAGTCACAGTCTCATTCACGCATACACACACACACACACATATTGACACACTGATGTCAGCTCCAATGCTAAAACTGGTGCCTATTTATAGCCTCCGGGAGCAATGTGAGGTTCAGTGCCCCAAGAACACTTTGACACATGGCAGGAACCAAATTTGCAACCTTTAGATGGGTGGTTGACTTATACTTCTGCACCACGGAGCAGAGGTTGCACCACAAAAGAGGTGGATTGACCAGATACTTAAAGGATTTGACCGTGGAATGATTTCAGTATACAAAAATAAGTTAAAGGACCAAATTAAAACAACCTTTTTAAAATAGACATTCTAAACTGTTTTGATTGTATTTGCCAAACATTTTTTGTCCCTTATTTCATTTTCATCTTGCAGACACATTATCATGCCTAAAATGAACAATTTTATTTTTATTTCTCCATCTAAGGTTTAAATTTGACTCATTATTACTACTTGACTTGTCTGTGTCATGAATTTAAATGTATCTGTGAGTGTGTCTCAGTGGACTTAAGCTATCTACAGACGTGGATCTAGCTGTGGTAGATTTCTGTGCTGGTTTCTGAAAGCTGGCTGTTACGAGACAGAAACTTCCACTTCACCGAGCAGTTCGGTTTAAATTTGAATAGAAGCTGGGAAGGTTTGTTGCTGTGAGTACACAGTGATACTTACACTGAGTCTGCAGAAGCACAAATTTACAGGATTTTTGGCAGCTTGGCTTCAGCCTCACTCCACGTGGCGATTTGGCTCTTAAAGCTGAATTTGTTGGCAGTGAGAAAAAAAACATCTGCTCCTGTTTAACCCTCCCATAAAAACACAAGCGCACCCGCAGGAGAAAGCAATGTGTGAATGAGGGAGCTTGTTTGTGAGAGAAGTAGAGAGACACAGAAACAACCACAGTTCACTAAAATGACATTACGTTTTATTCCAGATAGGTTAAGACACAAGTTTTATAGGATTTTTGCTTAATTTCAGGGGCAGTTGAGACCTGGCAGACACAGACAACATGATGTTGCTTTTGCTTTTACCCACCTGGTCTTTAAAGACCTTGAAATAGCAACTCTTCTAGTTAATGATTGGTCACTGTGAGGAGAGTGTGCACTTACACTGTTTACTCTTATCGCTGCAGACCACAAAGCTGCTGGGACAATATCTCTGAGGCTGACATTAATGGAGAGGATAGTGCTTTGTTTCAAGAGACAGGTCGAAGAGAGGCTGCAGACACACAAAGGCGGCGTCGACCATAAACGATCTTTAATTCACTGTCGAGGTTGCTTTTGTGAGGCTGCACTTAAAACCAAATGAGAGCTGTGAATGTCATCAAGATCTTTATAATCTTGTCTCTTCATCTGCTGGTTTCACTTGCCAATGATTCACTGGAGAATCCCTCTCCAGCTGTGTTTGTTTTTGCTCAGCATTTGTGTTGCTCTCTCTTCTGACTGTCATAAGCCTCACATTGTCGTCCTATAGATATTAGTCTCTGATGAGGAACACGAGCAGCAAGGGCAGAGTCCCACCAGCTGTACTCTGGGGACAGCACCCGAGTTGGCCTGTGGTCGATCAGATAACGGTTCAGGTAGCTTTCCTCCAGGCCTCTGGCTGTTACTTTGTTTGCCCTGTCCTGAAGAATGAGCAATGAGCAGGTACGAGCCAGTTTGTACACCTCAGAAACCAACCCACCGCACAGCTCAGATGTGTAATAATAATCCCCTTCATTCTCCTCGACGTAAGCAGAAGATTCCTCTGTGGCCTCGTAGGGGAATGAGCTTCGAGGCATCCCAAAGAGTTCGGGGTGTAATGTAGCTACCAGGTCTCCGAGGACTTCCTCCCCCACTGGGCCAACAAACACTTGGTCAACATCAGCACAGAAGATGTATTCGACCTCGCTGGGAACCTTGTTTCTGATGGCGTCGGCCACAAGGGCCATTCTGCGAAGATATAACCTGTCCCACCCAGGCACCTCTGCAACCGGAATCACCTTTATCTGTCGCTCTGGCCCCAGCTCGATCGCAGGATCCAGGGAGCGGGGACTATCCGTGAGAATATAATATGTGACAATCTGGTCTGGAAGAAAGTAAGTTTCGGCTGAAGTGAGGAAACGGTGCACAAACTGGGCATAGGTTCCCACCACCAGCACCAAAAGGCCAATGTGGATCCCCTTTTCCATGAATTTGTCCCTTCTCCACGATGATTTATGGATGTCACCCCACACTAAGGGAGCCCCCATGATGTCAATAGAGTAGTCTGTGGTTGTGCAGCTTTGACTATGGTCACATCGTTCACCATCCTTTGTCTTTCCTTTCCCAGGGACTTAATAGAGCCAGAAATTTTATATGCATTGAGGAAGTCTGAAAAGACAAAATATGATTTCATTTTTAACGCAACTTATTTTATAGTCTAAACAATTATAATACTTCTCCAATACACAAAGCTCAATACGTGTGATGATCTGTGATAATCTATATAATAAAAATTCTGGTTTCATGGGAAGCAGATTAAAAACACTAGAGTATACTTTACAGGTATGCAAAAATGTTCTGATGTTTTCTTTATACATGCAGTGTCCTGACACAAAATGTTAGAACAAAAACATTCTGCGGTCTACTTACAGATGATAAGAAAAAGAAGAAAACAGCCCAGAAGGATTTGAATTCTGCCCTTTTTCACTGGTCCTGTTAAGAGGACAAACATGCAAACACAGGGATTATAAAAACCACAACAAGCAGTCACAAGTTTTAAAGGTACAACCCAACTTTCATAACAATCAAGTACAGATAAAAAATGGGTTTGATGAGTGGCAGACATCAGACATTAGGAGCTTTACCACAGACATGATCTAACTTGATGTTTCTTGTATATATTCTAAATTATTTCACCCAACTTTTATTTAAAATCCCACTCCAATCATCTTTTGATCTATTGTAAAAGTGTACAGAGAGATCGACTAATTATGATTATGCGGTTTTTAGGGAAAATTAAAAAAAAACTTGTATCTTTTCTTAGGACATAGTTTCTGCAGAGTGGCAGGAGTTCATCAGAAAATCCCATCTGAGTTGTGGGCATGGAAATAAGCCTGCGCCTATTTCCTCATCATTCCTTTGTGACACTCTCTCCCCCGCTATCTTAGAGCCCTTCACAACCCCAACCTAACAACAGCTGGAGAGTAATATTGGAGCTATTGAGCCATATGCCAGATGAAAATGAGATGGATGCATCAGAATGGAGCAGAGCAGGGAGCATGCGGTCTGCTGATTGTAAATTGTATGTAAGAACTACAATCTTTTTCAAGCTGCATTTTTTTCAATGCTCCAGATTTACTTTAATAAGGGAAAACTCAGAAATTCAGTTTAAATATTTTTTTAAAAATAAGTCCTCCAACACAAGAAAACATGCCATAAGAACGTGTTAAAAACATCAAAAAACCCTATTTTCATTGGAGTGCGTCCTTAAAGCTTAAACAGTGAAGGATGAAAGTGATAAGATGTGAAAGCAAATGTCTTATCTACTCATGAATGCATTGTTGAAGATAAAATGGCAGAATTTCTAAATAAACAGATAAATAAAAGTACATAGTTCAAAAATCATAGAAGATTGTGGGAAATAAAACAAAGCAGAATACCACAGAAATTGTACTGACCTGAAAGTGGCTTGCAGAAGGGACACAGTGCCATGCTTCGACCAGATGCTGCATCAGCAGGGAAAACTTTCCAGAAAAATATCTGTACTTTCCGTTACTTGGCTGCTATTTTTAGCTCATTCTTATTTCCTGGAAGGTGGTGGTTAAAGTCACAGTTTTTCAGTGTTCAGCAACTGTTTTATTCTTCTTGCAGCAGAATTCTTTCTCCACTTTCCTTGTGTTTTGATGTTGTTTTCAACTCCTTTTTCATCACATTTCTTTCCCCCACTCCCCTTTTTCACATTCCGCCTCAGACTTTGGCATTTCAAGGTTAGAACGTCATCTCAAAGAAGCCAGATGTGTGACGGCGAATAGGAGATTTGTAAGGAGGAGCTGAGGAGTGAAGATGAGACATCCCTGAATTTATGCAAATTTGGATGTATTTTTTCTGAAAGTTTGAGATAGACTACATCAATTTATAAATAATTTGTTTAAAGCAAAGCATAACTTAACAACTAAAATGATTTTACCCCTAAAAGCTTTAAAAAAGAAATAAAAGAAAGCAAAAGCAGATATATATCTAAAACAATTCTCCTGGTGTTGCACCTACACTGTCCACAGGGGGGAGGTGTTCAATTAGAAGTAGCAATTCTGCATTTGAGAAGGAACACTTGAGAAGGAATACTTGACTCAAACTTAGTGCAAGAAATGTGATGAAAAATGATACATAGAAAAAGGAATAAAAATAAGTAAATTGTGTATTTTGAATAAAAGAGCATGAAAACTATTATTGCTTTCACGATGATTGTTTACAGGCAAAGAATAGAAATGTAGATCATGAAGTCTTCTATGCCACTTTTAAATGCGTAACACCTGAACTTTTTTGAATTTCAAAATAAAATGGCCACAATTTGTAACTGTGGTCAGAAGAAAATGTGTTTAGTTTTGTTGCATTTCTAAAAATGTAGTACAATTTAGAAGACATTTTACATTTTGAAGTTCATAATGAAGCAAAATGAAGACTTAGCATGGCTTGTTTTAAAAGGAAAAACTTGTTTTTAAACTTGTTGTTAAACTTGAGGTTCAATTTATTGTCCAACCTGCATGTGTTAACAGTAGGCCTATATCAAAACGTTACACATTATGAGTCCCACTTATGGCTGAAATTAAAAACAGAATCTGACAAATAACTTAGCACACCAGCTGTACAACACAACATTGGAATACACAGAAACTACCAAGAAGCTTATTTAGTGGTATAGATTTTATTCTTTATTCTTAGCCCCAATCTACATATGTTTCAAGTAAAGATGAGTATTATTGAGGTTTTTTTTTTTTTTACTTCTGTGTGTCTTATGCATTCATTATTGTATCTTTTCATGAATACATATATCTAAGAACCACTGTACCCTTCTTCATCTACATTGGATTAGTCCCACTATCAACATTATCTTACTTATTGTTGTTGTCTATCTCAGGGGTTTTACATCAGATGCCCTTCCTGAAACAACCCTGCATTTTATCTGGTCTGGGAACCAGACCCATACCCAGGCCGCCTTGTGTTGGTAGGCAGTGACGTGAAAGGTCTTTTCTAAGAACCTCCACTGCATTCAGCTCATTGCGCCATCGGGGAGACAAACCCTAGTTTCCCATGTGCCAGTCAACCAACTGAGCTGTGACCATAGTTATTGAAGCTGAATTTCCCAGTTTTTAATTTTAAGGTGTTTTTGGATCTTAGGATAGGCTCCAGCAACCCCACAACTCCAAAAGGGATTAAGAGGGTTTGGAAGATGGATCAATGCATAGGTGAATGGATTTCATTCAATCTGTGAATCAGGTCAATGATCCAAAACACAGAAGCAAATCAAACAAATATAGGTTTTATTCATAACCCAGTGTGGCCCTACAACAGATGGGGCAAAATGTCCAGGATGTACCCTGCATTTCCCATGACCCCAAACATAAATAAATCAGGTTTAAAATAAGTTTAGATGGATGAAAGCATATTTCAACTATCCCTGTGAGCAAAGTTGTTGTAATATTTATTTATTTATTTTCTCTTTTTTGCTCTACGTGTTGAGAATTACAGTCAACTGCAAGAAAACTGCAGATTTGTGACTTAGCATTTTATTTGGATAAATCTGATAATTTGTGTTATACATCCACACAGAATTTGCAACAGAATTGGTCTGTGTAAACAACTTTGAATAGAAAAAAACAAAAACAACAAACAGGCTAGCTTAAAGATTGGATAAATTACACGGAGAATGGAAAGCTCTCTCTTTTTTTTAACATCCTCTTCCCTGTCTCTTGTTTTGGCAGAGAAGACAGGCATTTCCAAGCTAGAGAATAGAGACTCTGCACTGATATTTCACAGCATTTCATGTCACTAACACTTAAATTACTACACAAACGTTGATCTGCACCACTTAGGGATGAATATTTGCACATTTGTTACAGCTTCAATGACAGTGTTCAACATGAATGCCCTTGGCTGTGCTAAGCCTCTATTCTACAGAGCTTAAATTGAGCTACAGATTTACTGTCTTACCACCAAATGTGCAAGAAAAATGATCAGCTACAAATGTCCACTGATAGGATTCACAAATTTTAATTGAAGTTCCTCGGATGAGAAATGTTTCAACTCTGGATTTCAGATTCACAGAAGTGTTTAGAGCTCACATGTTACAGATGACAATAGTTTTACTGAAAATAAACGTTTTGACAGCAATGCTTTAGTAATATTGGCATATGGAGAAAACCTCCTCTTCTTGCAACAAGTATGTGTCAAAAAACAATTAAAAAGATTTACTATGTAAAATAATTCACAAGCTATATTGGATCTTTAGAAAAATATTTTCTATTATGCAGCACTTTTACAAAGTGAAAGAAATGCACAAGGAAGCAAATCTCTTATTTTGGCCATCTTTCCATTTGGATTTTTTTTTTAAAGTTTACTTAATTTTACTATAAGTCTCATGTGGACACTTTATAGAAAATAGTTTTACATTCTGACTACATATTTCTGAACGGAATAAAGAGCACAGTTACTCTTATCAGCTTTGTTTACCCCCTGAGAATAAGTATTTTGAAAAAGAATTTGAATTCTTTTATGATCAAATGATCAATTTATCTGTTTTTTCTGCTTCAGAGACTTCAGTTATTTGGACATTTATGGTGAATAAATACTCATACTGTTGTAGTGGAAAAACGAATGAGCAACTACGTAGAAATGGGATCTATACTAAAGATCAATATTATTTTAAAATCAATGTCTCTGATAGATATACAGCCATAGATACTTTACAAATCATTTAAGAATGCCATGCTTGAGCAAGCAGAAAAGAAAGAGACAAGGCCACAATAACTCCCTTTTCTTTTGGTTAAATGCTTTTGTATTCACCACATGTATATATTTTACATCAGAAAGAATCTAAATAACTATGTATTTTAAGTTACATAGGGAAATTGTGCAGGGTCAAATGATTAGATGAAAAAAAATCAGTTAACATATAGTGATTGGCAAATAAATTAGATATGCAGCATTTTGGGTGTTTCTCATCTTCTCTTCCACTCTTCCAGAGCCAGTAATGACCATTTCTTTTCATCATCTTCCTCAGCTTATTCTTTTGCTCTCAAGCTGGAATCATATTTGACTTTTTTCCCACCCGTTCTCTTGTCGTTTTCTTCCCTCTTGGCTTCTCCTGGCTCTCATTTCTGATCCTCATCCAGCATCTGGAACAGGGCCTGCAGCAGTCGATCATCCCTGTGTCTGTACGGCTTGGTGTTGTAGAAGCCATCGCTGTAGTCACTGTAGATGTTGTCCCCGGCACCCTGGTACTTATTGATCAAGTCCAGAGCTTGGTACAGATTTTTTGCTGGAAGTCTTGCAGCTGGTAGGGTGAGGCTCTGGCTGGGCTGCTGGTTTCTCCAACTTGAAGAGGACTTTGCAGAGGTCTGACGTTGCTGCAGAACCATGGGCTGCCGGCTGAAGGCTGTCTGCAGGAGACGCAGCAGCGCAAGGGAAGGGGAGTGAGAGGAGTTTGAGGGCCCTTGCGGCTCCTTCTCTGGAATTTGGACTTCAGTTTTCTGCGGTGGATGAGCCTGTGTGGGTTCCTGTAGAACCAGACCCAAAAACATGTGTTAATGTGTCATAAAAGATGAGAAACTGAAATGGATGCACTGTAATTCTTCTTAAATCCTTTCTCTGATTTTGAGTTGTGAGTATGTGGCAGAAATTCAGCTTACTGAAAAAAAACGACTTCACTTTTTAACATCTCAGCAGCCAACTTCTTTCGTGCTCACCTCCATCATGTCATCCATGTGTTCCACGCCACGGCGGTCATTTTGCACAGCGTTGTAGGGAATGTAGACTCGAGGTTTCTTCATGTGTTCTGGTTTTTCTGATGTTCCGTGAAGAATCAACTTCCAGTTCAAGATCCTCCCCTTGTTTTCCATGCGGCCCGACTGAAAAGGATAATTAGAGAGATTTCATCTTGAGAAATATCACACATATCTCCTTTCGCAGTTACTTTGACTACAGAAAATTATTTAAATATATTTTTTACTCTAAGTTGCTCTGTGAATGAAACTTTGCTTTTAAAGACCCACTCCAATGAAAATCATGTTTTTGGTGTTCTAAACATGTGCTTCTTGTGGCACTTTCTCACGACGGGGGACATATGTGAAGAAATTTAAGATTAAAACTGCAGCTCTGAGTATTTCTTTATTCAAATTGTGATTATGGACCAGATGCTGGTAGCTGTGACATAAGTTCTACAATCGGCTGCCCACAAAGCTCCCTACTCCGCTCCATTCTGATGCATCCACTTGCAGATGACTAGATCCATGTATGTCTTGGTTTTCCTCATCTGTGCTGGTATCGGCTCAAAACCGTACGGCTGAATCGCTGCGATATTCCTTGCCATTTTTGTTGCAGTGGGAATGTTAGCTTGGGGTTGTGAGTGGCTGTACGCTAGCTGGAGAAAATGTAAACAGAAGGATTTTGGGGTGTAAGGGCGGGCTTACTCCGCACCAACAGTCCCACCCACAACCCAGAGGTGAATTTTGAACTTTGCTCTGCAGAAATAATGTTCTTGAAAATTATAGTTTTTTTTGTTTTTATTAAAAATAGCATTGTCATGATTGAAAGAGCACTGGTGACACTTCTAAAATAGATCAAATGATGATCAGAGTGAGACTTTCAGAGGGACTTTGTTACCACTGAGGAGAAAAAAACTCACAGTGTCTGTGATTTTCAGAGTCCATGTTCCAGCAGGATCTTCTCCCCACGTATGAACAGACATGAAGTCCCAGTTTCTGAAGCCATTGGATGATGTGTCTCTTTCCCGCTCTGCCAAAAGGACTGTTGTAGTGCCTGAGGGAAGAACCCAGATGGGATTAATCCATTTACAACCTAAAATATTCACGTCTTTGCATTGCGTGTTCTCATTGCAGGTTTCTAACCAGCTGGGGAGGTGAGTGTGATGTGCAGGTCTCCTCTCCTGGTGTATTCGATGCTGGCTTCCACTTGTACGTGTTCCAGTGATTTGACTGCGTTCTCCTGTCCCGCACAAGCTTTGGTAGGAATCTCTATGGTGATCTCCCCTGCTGCTTTCAGCTCCCTGTGGGATCCATTAAAATTGGAGTAAAAGTGTCACAAACAGTTTCTTGGAAACAACAGAAAGTGGGTCACATTAGCACCATGTTTTCATCATTGCAGAATGATTTGGTAACACAGTGTTTGATGGGGAGAACACATATTGCTGCCCTCCTTGTATAACAAGCTGCCACCCGGTTTGTTCAGTGACAATCACAAACACAGAATGCACGTCCAGATTTGGAAACATTTGGTCATTCATTTGCAAAACAGCTAATCCTCATCTCTTCCAGACATGAATGAAGGGATTTTCAAACTGGCACAAAGCTGGAGGGGGTTGTGGACCTCTGAGCACTAACGGAAATATAGAGCTAAATCCTTGGGATTAAACAGGGATGTAGCAAGGTAATGGGCAAAGTGGGTGTTGATGCCATTGAGTCACATAATCCAAAGTAAACTACAGAATCAAAACTTAAGGAGGAAAAAGACTAGATGATCTTCTAATTTTAGTCTTGAAACTTGAAACTTTAAAACTTCCTAAAGCAATAAAATGTTTTTTTGGAGGAAAGTCTGCAGTATTTTCATCTGGACATGTTACGATCACCAAGTTATGCAGCAAAACGGCAACAATACGACTAATCCAATTGTGGGAATTGACAGCCTTGCACATTCATCACGAATCTACATCCAAAAAATATGTTGTGTCATTTATTCATTTAAAAGCAAAAAATTACAGAAGTTGTACATACCGTGGTTGAAAAGAATCATCCCTGACGATGCATATCTTCTTTTCTGGCACATGCTTCCAGGTGACTGGGTCTGCGAGGTCCACCAGTGCTTTGGCATTAAGAAGTCCAAAACCAAAGCGACTGTTGACCATGAGTCCTGCTCCATTCCTCTTCCATCCGGGGTTGTTAGCCAAAGGATCGAACTCTGATGTCCAGACGACGATGTGCTGCAGATCTCGCCAGGTAAGATTGGGACTGAGGTGACACACAGGGTAGATGATTTTTAATGAGAAATACAAAATAAATTAGTTGGCCAGTCTTTTGAACTAGAACATTTCTACATGTCCATACTTTTGTTCCAGCGCCAGAGCAAATATTCCAGCAGCCAGAGGAGCAGAAGCTGATGTTCCAGTGTGAGTCTGCGTGCACTCGTT
The DNA here is from genome assembly GCA_014656515.1 of Oryzias celebensis. Taxonomy (NCBI): domain Eukaryota; kingdom Metazoa; phylum Chordata; class Actinopteri; order Beloniformes; family Adrianichthyidae; genus Oryzias; species Oryzias celebensis. The sequence continues at coordinate 14,427,890 of BNCR01000005.1, forward strand.
GTGCAGGTCAGCACTAGTCTGAAAGAAAACAGGAAAACCATGAGGTGACATGCAAGCAAAAATACAAGCTCACATAAACACAGGTTTGCACATACGATTCTCTGGTCGGTGTAGTCTCCACTGCTGTATGCTGTAGCCAAAGTGGAGGAGCACTTCTCTGCGTACCATGGAGATAGGCCCTGCTGGGAGGCACTGCTGATGGAGAGGGTGTAGATGCTGTCTGTGTAGCCATCACAGTCGCAGTTGTCCCCCTGGCGCCCACCGTTACCTGATGCCCAAACAAAAATGGAGCCTTTTCCACCTCGGCCCTGCAGAGGGCACCACAGAGACAGAATATGTTCCATCAGCTCTCTGGGAGAAATCAAATTCTACCAACAACATTTTTATTATTTATTGCATAATTAACAAAAAATAAGATGCCTAATTATTCTCATTTCATAAAGAACTATGTGTTGGCTACTTATCTTCATAAGAGAATGTTTATTTTCTGCAGTAAACCCAATTGTCCATATTGTTTGTGTTTTAATCCTGCTTTATTTCCTATCATTGTAGCTTCTGCATTTACTTCCTCCCATTGGGAGAGAATAACAACCTAACCTAAGAAAATGCTGAATTACCTTTTGAATTCCATATTCAAAAGCCTTTTGGGCCAGACGACCAGGGCCCTCCACCGTCTTGCCATCATCATTGGGTCCCCAACTGGCACTGTAGATGTCAACATGGTTTGGATTGAATCCGATGGAGCTGGCTTCGATGGCATCAGTCACAATTCCATCCAGCATCCGGATTCCTAAGCAGAAGATTTTGGAACATTTAACTTGTTGGATACAGCAAGTTAAAGTATAAAAAATATCAGAAAACCCCCTGAAAATTGTTGCTTAATTAATGTCAAATAAGTTTAGATTCATTGATTTCCGTTGCCATAAAGAGCTGTTTTTGTGACTTGAAGTTAATTATTAAAAAAATTAAAACAGTAAAATGTTTGTAACACAACAAAAGCCTCATCAGGCTTTAAGATTGATCAGTTGAGTTTTTTTCAAAGAATAAATTATTTGACCATCAGAACTTCCCCGCTCTAATTCATAAAGATGTTTATTTTGTAGTTAACTGAAACACCCTGATCTGTGAAACTCAGCATTTTTGAGTAAAAATATTTAGATACAGAAAATAATCCAACAGCAGAGCAGGAACACTTCTAAAAACTAATTTACAAAAAAGGCAAAAAGTTGAAGTAATCGAAAAACTGTAAAAACAGGCTTCTAGAGATAAGTCCAAAATACTTAAAATGAGAAAAAACTTCCTTAAATTAGCAAATCAGCACAGTGAGGTTGAGAAAAATGGTCTTACAAAGAATTCTTATTTTAAGAAAAATATTATAGGAGGAAATATTTTCTCAAACTGAAACTATTTTGCTATTGAAAAACTTTCTTGATAAGATGATAATTCTTGCAAGACAAAAAAACGAAGACCATTTTTCTTAAAAGAAGGGTCTTTTTACTGTCTTAAGAGACAGTTTTTGCAGCAAAGTTAGACTCCAGAATTTCTAAGCTTCTCAAACCAACAGTCTTATGAAACTGAGTTCAGTAACAACTCCATTTCATTTTTACACGTTTATTTTAAAACTATAATACTTACAACCCAGATGTAAATAAATGTTTCCTCACTAAACTACACATTTGCTTTCCAGCACAGATTGTATGAAGCCAAACCTGCTTCAGGAGACTCCAAATGGAAACAATAAATAAACATAAAAAAAAAAAAATCTATTTATACAAAAAAAAAATCTTTACCTCCAACTTTTGAGTTGTAAGCCACTCCAACTCCACATTTGTTGTTGTCCGCCTGCATTGCTATCTCTCCTGCACACCTCGTTCCATGTCTGAAAAAGAAGGAGATATTCAACTATGACTCCTTTTTTTCCCCCAAGAAATAATGTTACTGTTGATGTGTCACAGTATTTCCTAAGGTTTTGTTTTTCAATTTTTAAAAACATACTCCTCTAATTTCCTCATGAAGTATCTCATACAATGCATACATTAAAATTGTACATATTCACACATATATTTTGTGTGTGTGCTTTTGATTGACGTACTTGTTTTCGTTGGTGGAGTCGTATCTGGGAAAAGGATCCGGATCGTTGTCGTTGAAATCGTAGCTGGCGGCTGCATCCTTTGGGAAACATGAAAAAAAAAATCATTTTAAAAGGCAGCTGTAACGTCAGAGGACAAAAGCAACAAAGCCTTAGTTATGTCAGGGCTGTTGTCATGGTGACACGTACGACTGATGATGACACATGGATCAAGTGACCACATATTCACACTACAGGTAGGGGCTTAGTTGTACAGTGAAGCAGCAATTACCAGCATCTTTTAATGGAAAATGATTTGACTTTTAGAGCTATTTTTGCCCACAAATGTGTAAATCGGTAGAAGAGGTTTGTTAGGTTTAGGTTGCTACACGTATCCTCTTTTTAAAATTTTGTTTTAATTACAAATTTATAAAATTAAATACAAAAGTGTCTGTCTTGACTTATCTGTCCGCTTGTTAGTCTTTTACTGTATTCTTGTCTTGATTTATCTGTATTGCAGGTTTATCAGCATTAATTATCATAGAGTTGTAAACATGCATTTGTTTCTCCTTTCATTTTCCCTCTTCTCTCTGCGGAGGCGATTGGGTTTGTCTTCTCGTAGCTGCAGTACATTTGACACACAGCACAAGCAGGGCTTTCAGAGTCCTCTAAACAAGAGGAACTGGGCTGAAATAAAGCCTCTTTCAATCCTCTGTCTTGTAATGATCTGCTTCCTCTTTCAGACTTCAAAACATTGTTTAGGGGAGTGACAAATATTTTTTAAATTAGCTTAGCTGAATCCAGCCATTCATTGCTCCATCAATTTTTTGGATGTAGTAATTAAAAACCAGTAAGCCCCCTGGAGACAGGCTGGATTATCATATTGTTGATTTATTATGGGCTTTATAAATCGTCTTGAAAGGTGTCACCAGCTGCGTTTCTATGGCAACGGCAGGCCCAGACGACGGAGGCTGTCTCCATGGAAACGGTGTCTTACGTAGTTGGAGTAGATGTCTGTGTGGTTCCACTCCAGCCCGTCATCAAGAACTGTGATGACCACTCCTTTCCCTGTGATGCCTTTCTGCCACACGGGGATCACATGAAGGTCCAGCTTCGGCAGCGAGGACGATGTCCGCGTGTCTTGCTGAAAAGAAAAGGACAAAAAGAGTAAACATCTCTGATTAGCTCTGACAATGCAATCCAAACAGGCTGCTGAGATCATATCACACAGCGAGTCATCCCAGGTAGAGTCTTCCAGCCCTCCAACTCTTCCACTGACCTTTACGGCAATTCATTACCAAACTGTCAGCTCTGCTTTTGTCATGGCTCCAGACCACTTCTTTTCTATAACTACTTACAGGCAAATTGTTACAGAAGGTCACAATAATTCAGACTTTTGTATTATTGAGTACAACAGCTCCTTTCATAATTCACCCCTAAAGATTCTCAGCATGTTGTTCTTCAACTCAAGTTTTACTGCTATAGATTACAGCATGCCTGTCACATTGTTTTAGAAATCCATATTTGAATCTAACAATACAGGGCATTGGGGGGGGGGCACGTTTGTTTTGGGTGGAGTGAGAGAAAGCCAGCAGGGTGGATGGATGCCTTAGGAGTGTGAATCAGAGCTGGAGACAGCTATGACTAAAAAAAGGAGCTCTGCTGCTCTTTCGCTCTGTGTGCATTATGCACAGACACTGCAGAACACCACACCAAAGACGTGACTCATCCCTGTCATGTACCCCCCACCCCACTTTGATTGGCTGTTTTTCCCCCTTCCTTGGGAGCTCCAGACCTTAGATTTTTCTGACTGTCTTTTGTAAAATATGTTACAGCAAATTGCTTGAGAGGCTTTTTCTCCTAACTGATCATTTTGCAATCTTTCACCCAGCCCCTGTTCTCTGCTGTAATCCTTTCCCTCATTATCATATCTACCCTCATTTGCTAATGCAATGTGTTAAAATATGACCCAGTGACTGCTGCTGAAAAAAAAGAAAGCCAAGATCACAACAAAATGACAGAAAACAAATAATTTCTCCAAACAGCTCCAGCCTATCAAGGGACACCAACTATGTCTGATTTGGAAATACCGTAAGCGGCACTTTAAGGCCAAATCCATTAGTCTTATCATCCCTCCATCGACAAAAATGATTCATCTCCTTTTATTTTCTTGTTGCCTACCAGCATGACTCATGCCTGGCTAATGCAGGTGTGAAAAAACACGAGCTCGTGAAAGCAGATGGGCCTCTCACTCAGACACACAAAATAGTGACATGGGGAAAAACCACAGACACACCCCTTGTCAAATTGGGGGTAAATGTTTGTTATCCAAATATAATTTAAGGATTTGCTCACTGCACTGCACTAACTGATCAGGTATATCTGGGTGATCAATTAATCCTTCATGGAATATGATATAAGCAATAAACCAAATCAAATAAGTTTTTTATACCTTCAGCATGGTACATTTTTTATCTAGCAGTCTTGGTAGCTTTTTATTTACCCACATGATACATTTCAGTTTATCATACGCTTGTCTCTACATGTAATGTCTAAGAAATAAATCACAGTAACAGCACAAAAAATGGTTCCATTCTGGGTAAAATGGGAATTAAGGCTGTACTCTGCACCATCCTGTTGGATTACGCAGTAGCCTCTCCAACCCTCTCACCTCTACATGGGACTGTATAACCAATCTGCCAAATGGCTCTCTGGTTACAACTGCTTGATAGCATGCTTTGTTTTGGTCTTTTCCTGTTATGTTTTGATTTTTGCCTCTCATAAAATTGAAGTAGCATATGTAAATCCAGGCAAACTTGTGCACACACTGCTGAAATGTTTTCCACATTGGAGGGATTTGAGCTGATGGCCTGGATGTTCTCCAAGGAAAACAGACAAAATACCTGCAATCAAGTGACTAAGCCTTGACTATTTATGATCAAGTTAACTCCAAACAATTGGTTAGAAACTATCAGACTTCATTGCATGATGATTAATGCTTATTGAAGACTCACCAGGTACCACTGCTGGTTCCACATGGGATCATCAAACAGCTTGTCCACTGAGCAGTCTCTGCACTCTCGGATGACTGCCCGCTTGTTGCGCCGTTTTTCATACTGTTGCTCTGCCCACAACACCTGAACATGCGTGTAAACGGCTCATCAGTTTTCGCATTGGACAAGATCTCCAGAAAAAGATAATCCTGACAACAAAATAATGATAACAACAATAATGAAAGGACCACTCACTCGATCATCCTCTGACAACTGCCTGGTGATGTGGTCGGCACTGCGCTTCATCCTGTGAGGATGTCTGCGGTGTTTCAGCAAGTAATGGTCATCCAGGGCCCCAATCTGCAGAGGAGAGCAGAATAAGTCAGACATCCAAAACAGTTTCTTTCAGAAAAGACTCTGTTGACTTTGGTTTGTCACAGAAATCCTCTTTTGTTCTTCATTCCATCTGTATTACAGCACATTGTATTTTTTGATTTAGTGCATGTCAAACTGCATGTTTGGAGATCCGATTCTGAGCAGACGGGTGGGATTTACAGATTTGTATTTTCTGTTAATTCCGGCGGAAGACAAACCAGACACAGTGATCCGCAGCTATTCTTGACATCAATGCATACAATATTAAAATTGCTTGAGGAAATGTGACCTTTTCTACTGCTAAACCAGAATCAGCTGTTCGTCATATTAGATTTCTATAATACGTGTAAAATGTATAGAAGAAAGCTGCACTTTCCATTGCAACAAATATTGCTCCCAGTCAGGTGATTTGTTTGTAAAATATCAGCTTTCATTAGTTGAACTGGTAGGAATAACAGGAATGTTTTAAACTGGTCAGTTCCAGTTATTGCTCATTCAAATCCTTGTATTTTTTTAAAACTCAAAATCTGTTTTGAGGTTATCATGAGGGAATTGAAGATTTGCTTTTTTGTAAAGTGCAAACAAACATGGCATGTGTCCTGGTTATTTATGGATTATAAATATGTTCTGGTTAATAATTCATCCAAAATGTTTGCGTGAAAGGAGTTCCACAAATGTCCAAGTGACTAAATATCCTATAAAGGCTGCTTTTGTATTCTTTTGCTTAGTGCACACTTTAGTTATTCGTTCACATCCTCCCTTCACGCACACTTTCCTCCATGGAGGGCGTTGGTACCTACCTGTCGGACCAGTTCGTAGTCCAGCTCTCTGGCGATCGCCTCCGCCGCGGACAGGCCGCCCGGGATCTCCACAGCCCACTCGTTCAGGTACTGTCTGTCCGCGTAAGGAGAGGCGAGAGACCGTGGAGCTCCGGAGCAGAGAATGGCAAAAACACACATCACCACTGGACGACATCTCACTTCCATGTCAGAAAAACCAAAACGAGAAGAAAAAATAAAAAAAAAAACGAATAGACGGCCTATGTACAAGCGACCTGATATCCAAGAATACAAGTGATGGGGAAGAAATCTCTCTTAAATTGAATTTTCTTCTCGGTGAAACCACTGGCTGAGATGGAGGAAAGGGGAAACTGCGCGTTGTTTGTCCTCCCGAGAAAATACAGTTGCCAGAAAGGGCTGGTCTGCGCGCGCCTGTGAACGCGGTGGTGGTGGGGGTGGTGGGGGTGTTCACACGTCAAATTGCCGCTGCTCTGACGTCAATTTGGCGTCTACCTCTCGCTAGATTGAGTTCTGGTCCTTGAAGGGGAGAGGGGTGGGGGAATGCCTAAAAATATCCCAGCAGGAGGATGAGAAGAAGGAAGTAAAAAAGAGCAAACGCGCATGATCCAGGAGATCTCTCAGTCTGGCTATACGTGCTCAGTTTCGTGTCACATTTAGGTCTCCCTTGCTCCATGAGGCGGTCTAAATTTGTTCCTCAACTTGGTCTTTCCACTTTATTACTTTGTGCAACAGATTATGTAAAGAGGCCTTCACTTTCTCCTGATGCTGTGAAATGGGAGGGGTTTCAGCACCGCGGACAGCTCCCGTTCGAAGAAGCAGATTCCTAGGGGAAGCTGGATTCTCCATCTGGAGCCATGATACATTAAATTCAGAACACACATGTTTAAATTCTGATTTTAGATTTTTAAGTGCGTGCAGGACAGCTATGATTATGTAGGTGTAATGTAGTTAAATACATAGTATTGTTGATAAAAGAAATGAGCTGTGTTTTTGTCAATTTCATATTAAGTACCTAATTTATAACTATACAACAAAAAATGAACATTGAAATCAAGCAAAGTTGCTTTAAAGGCCACACTCTAAAAAAACACTTGGGTTAGTTTTTCAACAGAACTCTTGAGTTATTTATGTTGGATTTTATTGTTGAGTCCTTTTTTGGACTTCAATTTGACTTATTTCCTGTTTTTTCCCAAACGTTAAAAAGTTAGTAAATTTTTAATCTCAAGTGGGTTAAAAACAACCCAACTTGTTTTTTTTTTATGTGCTCAAAGTAATGTTTGTCATACCAGTAACACAAACATAAAAACAATCTTCCTAATAACATTTAATCATGGTAATGTTTTTTAAAGGTTTTTACATTTTGTTGTCATGGAGATTTCTAAAATCTCTCAGTTTGCTTCATACACATACACATTTGAAGGCTGTAAGCTCCAAATATGTGGTCTGAGATGTAAGTGAAGCTGACAATCACTGACATGTACCATTACTTTGCCATATTTAGTTCACGACAAAGTAAGCAAGTTCATCTTTGTGACTGTAAACAGTTTTTTGTTATAATCAATGTGATGTGGGTGCCTTCTTTTGAGATAAATAAAGCTCAAAATGGTAAAAAAAAAAAAAAAGTTTTATAAGAACTGGTACAGGTAATTACATTATGTATTCTACATAAAGATTTTTTTAACAGTCTTATCATCTAAAAAAAACTGTAAAAAAACTCACTTGCTTAAACTGTACATTTTAAGAATGACAGCATTACAAACTCAGTTTCTTGTGTCCAATTTATTCTGTTCAATGGCCAAAGCTTCTTTACATGTGAAACAGTAAAATGGTAATTGTTTTTCCAGTCTGTAACCATAGAAGGGGAAGAAATGCTTACAAAGCTTTAATGTAATATAATGAGAAGTTAAGTCATTTTTAAGTTAAAGTTTTTATTCACTAAAAAAAAAAAAAATTGAATTTTCTGTATTTGTTTGACTTTCTTGCCACCTGACCCAAAAGTTAAAGCCACCTATTTATCTGCTCCATTCCTGCCATGTCAATTTTAAAAAGTTTACTTGTGTGCAAAAGATTCAACAACTACACAACCTCTAATTCCTAGAAAGTTTAGACAATGGCATCTAAAGGGAAAATGAGCCAATAGATAATGGAAGAGTTTTCTTTAGCGTTTCCTTCTCATGACATCTGGTCAAAGAGTTACACCCTACTCTGTTTGCTTTTTTCATTATTGCACCAATGTTCGCAATTTCACAGAAGTAGCCTCCTCAGCCTGATAGTACCTCCAGAAACTGGTTGGATACTTTCATCACTAACCATTTGCTACATCTTTGATTGCACAAAACGGGTGCCCTTACTGAACCAAAGAAAACAAATGGAGAGAACACATGCTTTTGTGTGATGTGGGATCATCCTAAAAAAAGTTGATCATTCCATACACTGATAGACTGTTTTAAAATATTGTAATTATTGGGTTTTACACTGAACACTGATGTGAATTAGCGAAAAGATTAAAAACCTCCCAACACTAACTAATTCTAAATGTTAAAAATCAGTGTTAAAAAGTGGTCTCAACAATCACTCAATAAGAGTGATGTTTCCTTTTTATGCTTAAAATGTTAATGACATTCATGCAACTTTAACTGAGCGAATGAATTAGAAAATGCTTTCTCATTTGGTTGTAAAGTACAATAAATTGCATCACGACTTTTCATTTCCTTATCAAGTCAAACAGTGACTCCATGCAGTTAACAATGGAAAGGATGCTTCTTCCTCAGGTGCTGCTTTAGTGTGTGCGTGTGCATGCATGTGTGACCAATAACCAATAAATTGAGGACTTCTGGAAAAAAATGATTGCATGTCAGGTTGCAGGTTTGCTTCATTACAAAATATGTGTATTAACATAGAATACAAGAGTAAAATCTGTGTCCTTTATGGAGATTTCCATTTAAATTTTGATGTGAAATGGATTTCTGTGAAACAAACTGTTAGTCATTACCTGTGGTCATTCGGGCATGTGTCAACAGATCTGCACCTTTAATCCACCTTTACCTAGCAACAACTGTTTGCTTAGAGCACAGCACTCACAGCATCCACAGAATTACAACCAAACAAGGGACTGTGCCGTCCTTCTAAAATCTTCAGCTCCTGTTGGCTCTCTGGATCCTCTGACCTCCCAGTCACTCCTTCCAGATGTCACTGAGCGGCCAGTGCACACACACACCCCTTCCATGAAATGAGGTCAGAGATCTGACCACGCTTTGCCAACTAATTATTTTTCCAGTTGCAGACCGGTACGGGGGGGAAGCTTTTAACTAGGGGGTGACGCAGAAGAAGACGTGGCAGTTAAACAGCAGCCTCAGCACATGACCGTTCAAGCAAAATTAATTGGATGAAGCAAAAAGATATGAAGCATTTATCTGCACTTCCTCCTCTTTTTTTGGTTTGGCAACTCATCAGTTGCTACATTCAAAGTGTCTACCATTTCTACTCTTGTTGAGTTAAATAATTGATCTGGTTTTAGGTGCATCATCCTTCTCACATAAGAGATAAAGTCTCAATAATTTTCATCTCTCCCAGTATAAAGGCTTTCTGTATTTGGGCATCAAAAATTGAAGTAATTTAAGTAGGCTGTAAACACTGTCTTTTATTTACAGCAGCATGTGTGATCCTACATGGTGTCATTTTTATTTAAAGCGAAAAACTTGGGACACACGCCAAAACTAAATCCATTTTCACCGGTGGCATGGAAAAACATGCAATATAAATATTATGTTCTGCCAAAGAAAGCCTCCTGCTGAATGAATCTTCAATGTGTGGGCCCCCATGTGAAAAAAGGACTTCTTTAGCTGGATTCAGCATGGTACACAGTACAAAGAGGAAGGAAGTTCATTATTCTACAGAGTAAAAAAAAAAAAAGTATGTAAACCACAAAACAGTTGTAAATGCTTTTCCTCTGATTGCAGAGGTATCATTAATATAAGGTCTTACAATTCTATTACAAATCAACTGGTCATGCTTTAATATTCTTTTCAAAGAAGAACCCTGTGTCTTTTCAGAAGAATAAGACGTTGTGGTTGGTGTTTGCAAAGTAAAGTCTTAACCAATGGATGCATGACCTACCAAAGCCTGCACTTTTCCACATGTGGGGTCAAAAATGACCCATTTAGATTCAATGCATTTTTGCAATAAACTTAAGAAATGTATTCAAGTTTGGTTAAAGATTATGATTTTTTTATGTATTTTGATTAACTTAAGAACGATTTCATCACTTTCATTTCAAATTCTATAACAGAAAGTATTACTGAGTATTACTCTACTTACACCAGTTGCATGAATGTTCTATAAATTTGCACTCAAACGAGTCTGTTGTTTCCATACAATACAAACTAGAAATGTGATATTGTTGCTTTAGTTTACAATCAGACACTGATTTCATAGATTTCCAGCTTGTCACAACGTTGTATTAAATGTCACCTCCTTCCACAGTTTGTTCTTTCCTCACATACAAACCTATTTTCCTAGTTTTTGTGAGTTGTGATTTGATTGCTAAGGAAAAATGGGAATTGTTTGATTTTCTCAGCGGCACTGGAAACAAAAGAAAATGTTAAGATGTGATGGCAGTCGGCCCTGTCACAAAAGGTGAACAACATTGTCCAAATGGCAGCTTGTATAAGAGACTGCTGTGAAAATGTCACTCTGGTGTCAGAAAGATTGGCATCACTTTCAGTGGACTGAAGGAAAAGCACGAAGGATCTGTGGACACGGTAAAGCTTGACTTTTGAGTGGAGATCCAGATTCACACAGCCCTGCATGTCAGTACTTCTTTACTCTGCTCCGGCTGAAATCAGGACAGTCAGTGTTGGAAACAACAATAAACAAAATCCTTGAGTCTTTGCATAAGGCTTAGAGTTTAGCTAGGTCTTGTTTTTTGATGAATTTATTTTGTTTTGTACCTTTCTCTTTTGAATTCTTACAGTAAAAAAAAAAAAAACTAAACACACTAAAAACACAAAGTGACAATCAATAAGTAGTGAGCAATGAAGGAATTTGGACATAACTTTGATTTACACTGTATGTTTGACAGATTTTGACTACTTTTATAAATAAAGTTTTAGAATGAATGACTCTAAGCTATAGGAGAGCATACATTGTTATTACAACACAGTTTTGACAAATGTACATTTTTTTAATCAAAAAAATGAAATAAAAAGACTGACGAAAACGTTTGTAACATATATTTACTGTAAGTTTGTTGAAATGTACAAAATATTGTCCTTGCAATGACTGGCCAAAGCTCAGTCACCCTTATGCTCAGTTTTGTTCTGTTGGAGGTTTTTCCTGTTCTTCCTCATTGATGCACAGCATGGAAATGAACTGGCTGTCTATTCACAAAAGCTAAACAGAGTTGAGTCTGTTTAGAGCTTGAATAGGAACCCACCTGGGACTGTCAAGTACTTTAAGTAACTGCAACCACATGGGGGGACTGTCAAGTGTTTAATTGTGTTGGTCCCATGCCTGTGTAAATGCAGTGGGTGGGGTAAAGAAGGGCATCTGCCATAAAACTAAAGGCAAATTGCATCAGCAAGTCACCGTGGAAACCACTAATGAAGGGAAAACCATGTTTTGCTTCAATACTGACTCAATTTGGAGGGATTAAACCCAAAATTCTTCACTGTAATCTTTTGATCGGTAAGAAGATTCAGTTTAGAAATTGGATTGATTTGGATTTTTGTAGATTTAAAACATTTTAAATGCTTGGAATGAATTTCAGTATAACACTTAAACTTGATGTGACTAGATAGACTTATTTTTTGTGTGGTTCCTTAAAACAATTTTTGCGATGAATTTTGATCAAACTGAATGATTTCGTAAAAAAAGAAAACTTTCTATAAATAGAAAAAAAACCTTTATATAGTCAAATGATGAAATGCATCCCTAAACAACTAAACATTCATGTTAGTACTGTAAGTTTCACACACAAAAGAAACTGTTTGACCAAAAAGGTCTTTTCTCAAACAGATAATCGTAACATGACTCTTGTCATCCTCTTAAAACTCATTAAACGTATTGCAATAAGACAACCACCCAAACTCAAGTGTGGGAACTGAGTTAGCAAAGCAGTGAGATTATCTGTGTTGCAAACAGCTTTCTATGAATATTTTTTCAATTGTTTTAGACATTAGCTCAGAGCAGGCGTCTGCAACCTTTAACACAAAAAGAGTCACGTTGTTCAGTTTCTTACACACCAAAACTCAATGAGTGCCGCAAATTCCCACTTTACTGCTAAGAAAAATACAATTAGGTTATATTTTCGTGGCCATCAAGCTATTTATTTACAAAATATAGCTTTTAAAAATATATAAAAAATGTAATTATAGCGGTGTTATATTACTTTTATGTAACTTTTGACAACTGCACATACGTGCCTTTCAAAATAAAATGCATCCTGTGTCAAATAGGATCCTGCTGCAGAAGATTTACATTTATGCTTTAAGAACTTTGTCTGAAAAGAATTGGAAATAAGCTAAGAATACAAGTTTAAACTTATACTGATAACAAACCACTCTGACAACATATCAAACCTTTTGCCATCTATTTGTGTAGTAATCTGATACAATTATATCTTGGAGGAAATCTCTCAATGCCTCTTGATTTATTGTGACATCAACAGTGGTTAAAAAAACGTTAATTTTTACCCATATAAGATTACTATCCATCCATCCATCCATCCATCCATCCATCCATCCATCCATCCATCCATCCATCCATCCATCCATCCATCCATCATCCATCCATCCATCCATTTTCTTAACCCACAGTATCCTTTTCAGGGTCACAAGGCTGTCAGAGCCTAACCTGGCTTCTATTGGGTGAAGGCAGAGTACACTCTGGGCAGGTCACCAGTCTGTCGCAGGACATGTAAGATCCTTCAGTTTCAAAATTCCAAAAATAAATGACAAAACTTAACTAACAAACCCATAATTTATTCAAATTGTTAGCATTTTTCTTTAAACCCAAAGATCAACAATTAAAGGATTAAAGAGCAGCATGTGGCTCCAGGGCCTCATGATGCAGACCCCCCTGACTCAGAGGCGTCTCAGTTGTCAAGACAGTTCCTATCTTAACCAGTAGGAGCCAGCACTGGTTTGTTAAATGTTTTCCCGAACAAAGGGTGAGTCAACTCATCCCTGAGCTGAGGGGTGTGTACCATGAGAAAAAAAATCTTAGATCAACCTTTAATCAAAATAAATAAATGAAAAACAAAGAACAACACTAAAGGTAAGTGCGTCACAAGCAGGAATGTGACTATCCCTGCAAGCAACACACTCTTAAGTCAGCTGGAAGTTGCTCAAACTCTTTTGCTCATTTCATGACTCATGTGAATTAAATGATATATAAATGTGTGCGCAAACAGACCGTCCAAAAACGCCTTATTGAGATCATTGCTCAAATGAAGTAACATCTACAAGAACCTACTAGCTCAATTGATCACTGAAATCTTTATTTTTGTTCTTTTTTTCTTTTCCTTCTTTCTTTTTTTTGCCTCGGGAGGAGCAACTCAGACGAGGTCGACCAACTTGGACCAGACAACTCCGACAAAACTTTAAGGATGCCGCACAAAAGGAGAACTCACGGCCATCACAGAGACGCAAAACAGGTTTGGATTTTTCTCATGCAAACATGGATGGGCGGTGGGATGTGTGCGCAAAGCAGGGGTGTTTTTGGTCAAATAAAAATAGATTTTTTGTTAGAAGCGTGCTGGAAGACAGAGTTAGAGCATATTATGGGGTGTTTACTGAAGCAGCTCCCTCCAGGTCAGGGAACCCCGATGTGCGCAAAAGCGCACGCCAATGTTCTGCAAGGAGGTCATGGCAGAGTTCTGCGGAAGTGTGGAATGTTGTGAAACATCTGGATTTGACTGCATCAAGAGGAACAGTGACGGTGGGGCTGCGGGGTGTGGCGCTTTGGGCATGAAAGAGTAAAGAGAGACAGAAGAAGTTTTGGCAGAAAGTTTTGGAGACACTGCTGCAGGGTTGAGCTCACCTTTGGTTCCTCATGGCGTATGCTGCGTACTGGATGAGTCTCGTGAGTACATTTGCTGGACTTCATCCCCCTCCTTCTCTCTTTAATTTGATCCTCAGGGAACACACTTAATGCTGAAAAATTCAAATGCATCTGAGAAGATGCTGCATCTAAATTGTCATTAGAAAACAAACTCAACTAGTTTGAAAGCATTTGATTTATACTGGACAGTTTGGTACAGGACAGTACATCACCTGAGTAACATCAATCTGTTTCATAGCAGTCAGTTCTCGTGATTGTGTTTTTTTTTTCTTTTTTTGCCACAAGTCCTGAAATAATTTGCAACAAAAAGAGTAATTTTGGAAGAAATTCATTTGAATATCAGCAGTTTTGCGGACATGGATAGCGGTCATTTTCTTTGAGGTATAATCAGCTAAACAATTTTAAAATCTATAAAAATCCACTACTTTTTTAAATGGCAAGGTTAATGTATTTGTGCTTCACATAAAGCACTAAAAGAAACATGCAAAAGAAATAATTTGTAAAAGGATTGATTGTAAAAATAATAATTTGAACAAAGCTGAATTAAAGGTAACCTTAAAGTAATAGTGAGGATGTCAACTTTTAAATAAACATTATTCAAATCTAGATGAGAACAGGTGGGTCTTTATCCTGGATTTAAATAAACTGTTTCAACAGATTTTTCTGGAAGTCTGTTCCAGATCTGTGGAGCATAGAATCTGAACGCAGCTTCAACATGTTTGGTTTTGACTCCAGGAACTGACAAAAGACTGGATGCAGATGAGCAGAGAGGTCTGACTGGTACATACAGGAGATCAATCATGTATTTTGGTGCTAGACTAATCAAGACTTTATAAACCAACAACAGAACAGTCTACCCTCTGAAGACCAGAACTGGACTGATGTGATCTCCTTTTTTGGTCCTTGTGAGAACCAGACTTTGTGCTTCTTCTTCTTATGCGTCCACAGAAACAGCTTTAAAAAACTGTTTTTAAACTGATGGGGGTTTTTTTTGCACAAATGGAAAGTGTGAAATAAATAATTATGCATCTACCTTTTGATTTGTTTTTATAACTTGTAACTGCACATTGCTCAAAAGGAGGAAATCTGTAAAAGCATGAATCTTTGTCTCCCTCTGCTGAATGAAGTCCCTCTATTTCACTACCTGTTAACTTGCAGTGTGAGCTGTTACTGTGATCACTTCTGGAGACAGTAATTCATTTTATGTCAGTCTAAATCAGCTCTTAGATTTCCAGTTTCATCCACTATCCTGCTATGTTAGTTTATCCTTAATCATTTCCATAGACCCTCTGTCACATGTGTCAGAATAATAATTTATGAAACAAAATGAGGAAGGCTGTTAAAGAGGAGCTTGGTTAAAGTCCAGTAGACTTTAAATAAAGATAAACTTTATATTACTTTGGTGTCCAGTTATTTTAACTGGCCTAAATCTTCCCACACTGCTTTACAAGTTTGCTGATGACCACAATTTTCATTGATCAAACTTCTGCTTATGAACTACTTCTGCAGGGAAAAAAATGAGTCAAACATTTCTTTTTCTTGAGATGCCACTCAGATGCTTTCAGTTGCTTTCTCAGATCTTTCAGATTACATCTGAGGATGTTTTCTTTCTGCTCCTGCGAGTTTTACAGGCTCCGTCGGGTGGAGATTTGGGATGGCAAAGGTGTGTCTTATTACCAGGAAAATGTTCCATCAATTCAGATTTTGGACACATCGTGTGTGAGCATGCAGTAATCTCCAACCAAAAACGAACAAAACAAAAAAACCATAAGGGCTAACATTAACTTCTGCTTTACATGATTTGTCATGTTTACTTGCTAGGTGTGGAGGAAGAACTAGTGTGACTTCATTCCATTTGGTGAGAATACATCGAAAAAACCAGACAGGAGAGGTTCAACACTCATTGTTTCATTATAGTGATGGGAAAGGAGAAATCTATTCAACCTATCTATATTTCATAAAATTTCTCTTTCAGACGTTAGTTTGGTTCTGTCATTTTGAGATTTAAAGAATAATACCTTCTTTAGGTAAAATACATTTACAAATGTTTTTTTTTTGTCCTGATGTGTGCATTGGTTTGTACACTTGTGAAAGGTGGGCATCTGTGTGTGTTGGTCTGTAAGGAGTTTGTTTGGTCAATTACAAAGAGAATTTTTCAATTCTGAAAACTTAAAAAGATGAGACATGAGGCTCAGCTCCATACATCCCTTTTTTTTAAGTCCACTAAATCCTTTTGGGGGGTTGCTGGAGCCTATCTGAGCTGCTGTTAGACAATGGTGGGGTTCACCCTGGCCAGGTCACTGGTCGAGGTTCAGCTCATTTTCCTAATTTGATAATGGGGGTCAACAATGGCTTTTGTGTGTGAAAACGCTACACTTTTGAGGTCTATTTTAAATTCTGCCTTTTAGTGTTGAAGGAGGACACAGACACACCTGTGATCTTCCTCCTGTATGGATGAATGGTCAGATCAGGGATGTCAGCCAAAAACAAAACCTTTCATTCATGTTTGGGTTCTTACAAATGGAAGTTTTTTTTTTTTTATTTAAATAACTCTGCATACGAGAATCTCAAAAAGATGTTGGCTTTAAGGATATTATGCTGAAGAAAATGCTTTCCACCTTAAAAAATTGAGACAACTCAGCTGTCAGACTGATTTCATCACAATGACTTGCACAAAGGCCTTCTGTTGTTCATTCACCCCCACCCATAAACTGCTCAGTGGCTTAGAGGAGGTCACATACAAGAACCAGAAAGCACTCCCACTTTCTGACATAAGTAGGAATTCAACATGTGTTTGACGTTAAACTATACAGACATAAAAGTTTTTTAGAAAATGCCCTCCAGAAAAACAAAGGAAAAGTTGCTGCATTCGGTGAAGCTTCAGTAAGGCAACTCCCATGCCCTCAGCTTCTGCAAGTTTTCTGCTTGTGCGTTCACAGAAACACTCCCTGCATTCCTGCTTATCAAAAGCATTTTTGCTGTTGGAGCTCAAGCTGTTCTGGTTCTCAAAATCATGCTGAATTAAGTCCCTAGTTCTCTTATTCCTTTGGTTTTCTTTGGCTCAACAAGATGATGATATCACCTAAATGCAACCGACTTCATTTCCTGCCTTTATGGTACTCTGTTGACCAATATAGGCTTAAAGGCTTCACCTCAGCTTTGCCTCTTGGGTGGGGCTCTGATAAATCTTTTTTTTCTGCCATACCTTCATGAGTAATCAAATAAAGTTGTATTGTGTTCTTTATTGACATAAATCTGGGTGTTCTCATGCTGATAAGAGCAGGAATACTGACTTTTACTGTTTCCATAAATAATGTTTTGCACACATTTTCACATGTTTATGCTTTATTTGTTTGTTTTTTTGGTTTAGTTTTGAGAACCTGCTCAGATGTGGCCCCTCATGAGGTGGGTGTCAGTCCACAGTCAGCTCACTTCCCTTTATAGCCCTGAAAGTTAGCCTGGTTTCCTGTGACTTCCACATCTGATCCCACTTTGCTCTGTGGCCACACCTCCTCCTCTATTGCCGCCCTCCCTTTTTTTTCCCTTCCCTGCCTGCTGGAAACATGCTGCAAGCTCACAGATAAGGCAGAGGTTCTCAGCCCAGCACACTCACACACACGCAGTTAGACATGGGCCAGCTACTGAGCTGGATCCGAGGCCCACGGGACGCCCCGGCCCTGCAGGATGCGTCTGTGGAGGAGCAGGTCTGTGGCAAACGTGTCTGTGTTTGTATCTAACTAATCCACATAGATCATGTTTTCTTAACACAAGTCAGTAAAAGTGTTTAGTCAGATCCACGGTCTAGGTTTTTTTTGGAGAGAGCTTAAGGGGAGTCACAGATCACACTCAGTCAGCCGTCTTTGACTCTTCCCCCTCGTCTGCTGGAATGTGTGAGCCGCTCAGAATTCAGCGTGCAAGCTTTTCCGAGTGAGAGATTAAACCAAGACAGGCTCTCGGCCTGCAGAGTTAGCCAGGAGAATGCACAGGAGTCAGAGAAGTGAACTGTTGTTTTTGCTTAGATTGAGGAGTTTTGTGCTATAAACATCCAAAGTTTTTGAAATAGAAAGAGAAATGTCAGTTTTAAAGTAATTTTTCCCAGTCTCAGAAAAAAAAATCACTCCCATGAGGAATTCTGGGTAAACAGATGACGCAGTCTGATGGGATGTGTAGCTGATATAAGCCTGAGTTTTACATCAAGCTTGGACACAGTGTAGGTAAAAATGTGCAAACTTCTGACTATCTTCTGCTCTGCTTGAAGGTGTCAGCATAAGAAGAGTGATATGATTGGGACTCATGTCACTACTGTCTTATCAGGGCTTTACTGGTTTGCTCAAAGTCAATCTATGTGCAAAAGGTCAAAGGCGAAGTGGGAGGAAGGAAACAAGGAGAATTCAGATGCATGCTGGGAAGCTTAGGATTGTTGTTTTCCAGAAACATTCGCTTTGTTCTGGATTTCAGGAGATCCCCCTCCCTCACTGCCCCCTTCTCTACCTCACCAGTTCACAGTCTATTGTCATTTAACTTTAATCACAACACATAACTGGGGCTTTTTTAGAAATAGAGTGTGAGGTTTTCTCTCAAACTTGTGTTGAAAAGCAGCTTGCAGAGAGCAGTGATCTGCTTTGGTTCACTCTCAAAGCTCCTATCTCAAAAAGAAACATCTGCCTTTGATTCTAGCTTTATAGAACAGCGCTTTATAAGTCCATTAGAGGAAACCCAATGAATCTGGATGTTCACTTAGCTATAACAAAGTTGTTCCAACATACCCTTTTTGTGGATTCACTTTCCATGGAGGTGTTCTTTATTAAACATTGCTTCTTTTACACAGAGCTGAATCAAAGATAAGGTTTTTTTAACAGATAAAAGCAGCACTCGTTCCTCCTTAACAAGCCAGTCATTGCTGCTGTGGTATTCAGTCAGGTGAAACATGCAGCACAGTGATATTTAAAGCTGAAGTCATCCTTCTCTGGCCTGCTTCACAGTCACATAAGTGCAGAAGTATGATCTGAACTGTTATGCCTTTATGATATAACCCGAGAAAAGTCCTTAAGGGGCTGTGCATCACTGCTTCTTTCGAAATTACCTTTTAATCTTAGATGTTTTTGATAAAGAAGATGCTATTTTACACATCCTTGCATTAGTTGCATCTTCTCAAGCAATGTTCAGTTTCAAGGTCGGTACTATTAAATATTTTATGCTAAGTTGACAGAGCAGTACACAGGAGAGTGCATTCATTTCAGGCGCCTTCAAAAGTCTTTATTTCCGTTCAGGTACTTCCTCTGTCTAGCATCCGTAAAGAGTCACTCCAATGAAAATCGTGTTTTGGGTGTTTTTAACATGCTCTGTAGCATTTTTCTCATGATGGAGGACATATGTAAAAGTATGTATGAGTATTTCTTTACTCAAATTGGTTTTTTGAAGTGGACTTTTATAGACCTATGCACCTTGAAAGTGTAAACAAAAGACTGATGACTAACTTCTGCACTTCTGCACCAACAGTCCCCCGCACAACTCAGAGGCAAATTTCTAATGAGCTCCAGCAGAAAATATATTACTGAAAAAATGACACAAGGAATTTGATTTTTACTGTAAATAAACCACTTCTAGGAAATTTCAACCTGAACTTCCACTCTTATGTTTTAGCAACAGCTGGACGCATCAGCTGTTTGCCTAATTTTTATCTCACATTGCAATTTTGAAGATGAGCTCTACGTTTCTTTACTCACTTTTGTTGAGGAGTTTCCTTAACAAAGTGATATCTGTGCAATAATGTGCTAAACCAATCTCATCATCAGACTGTGACATGTCCCTGAACTCTTCCGGCCTTGAGCCGTCATTCCGCTCATGTCACTGTGAGCTAAACTTGTGTTTGACTGCCAACCTGAATGATGTCGCTCCTACAAAGCCCGCTCTGGCAGAGTTTTCTTGTTTCAGCATCGAACTGTTTGCACATTTGTGCTCCAGTCTGTTTACGCCTGTGATGCTTGAAGGGAAGCTTGTGTTTGGAGTCTTGTGATGTTTGTCATGAATATCGGGGGGTCAGCAGCAGACTCGGGTTTACTAGTAAATGTATTGTGAGATGTTGATTACTCTCTTATTCTTAATAAGAGCAGTAAAGTAAAGGTTGGAGCATCAGCAGCAACGCGATTGGTTTCGTTAAAAACTGTATAATCCTGGTTTGTCTGCTGTGTCAGCTACAGCCTGACATTGCAGACAAAGCACAGACAAGAGATGCCGCTTGTTGTTCCAACATGCTTGTCACTGCTGCAGTGTGAAGCATGGGTTAGCAAAGCAGGGAGCACATGCAGGGCTAAATTTAGAAGAATTTTGACGCAGAGCAAAGGACGCCCCGTTGTTGACTGTCACGTGACAACTCACATGTTGGAGAAGTTGCACAATGCTGTGTTAATTAACATTTAATCCCAACACTGTTTTTTTACTGGTCTGTGACCCAGTCATGTGTGTACACATGTGCTACACAGACATCTTAATGCATCAGATCAGGTTCTCTTTTTTTTAGTATGTTAGTGGTTTCACTACTGTCCAAATGTAGGGTACGATGGGGAGGTCGATCATAAGGGTCAAAGGGCATGATTTGAACCATAATTAACTAGTTGGAGGTACCTCTTCCTATTAGCAGCACTTACAAACCTGTTAATCTCCATTTAAGTCCCACTCCCCAGTGGTCTTTTAATTATGGTTATGCTACAATATGGCTAAATCAAAAAGCATTGTTCTCTTCTAGGACATAGTTTCTGCAGAGCGGCAGTAGTGCATTGGAAATGTATCTCTAAGTTCTAAGCCTGCCTCATCTTCCCATCATTCATCTGTTTAGACGCTCTCCTGCTAGCTTAAAGCCCCTCACAACCCCAAGCTAACATTCGCGGTGGAACAAAAACGGCGAGCAATGTGAGAGCTGTCCAGCCATACAGTTTTGGGCCAGACAGCAGCTCGGACAAAGAAAACAAAGACTTACATGGATCGATTTTTCTGCAAGTGGATGCATTTGAATAAAGCAGAGCAGAGAGCTTGAAGTGTATTTTCTACGTAACAAACACTCTCTTTTTCAAACTGTAACTTGATTCACAACGATTTGAATAAAGAAATAATCAGAAATATAATTTTAAGTGGAATGTTCTTTATATATATATGCCCTCCATCATAAGAAAAATGCCACAAGGAACATAGTATAAACACCAAAAACATGATCTTCAGCATGATCCACTGCACATTAAAGTGAGTCTTTATGAAATTAATGTTTAACATACTCCAAAAAATGTTTTTAATCTAAATTTGACCTTTTTTCCTATAAACTTTGTTCCTCTGTGATTCATTCTGTGCTATCTGAGTTTTTAAATTGTGTGAACAGCAGCAACTCAAAGTCCTTAGTGTTTGACCTTAAATCATATGGCTGTAGTCCACTGTTTTCATCAGGTTTACTTGCTTTAAACAGGATACCCTTAATGGAACAGGATTTTATAGACATTTATTGTTTGAACTTCAGCCTGACAGTAAAAGTGCCCCATAATGCACTTGATTGCTTAAGATGTCTCAGCAGCAAGAAAAGTTCAGGTTACAGGAAAGCTTTCTTTCTTTTTCAGTTTCTCTGCTCTGATTGGTCTGTTCCCCTGAATGGGGGGGACCGCTTTGGTTCAATGGCTGTCCACATTGGATAAATGTAACCATGGGTTGTGAAGTTAGGCGTCCGGCATGCTTGTGAACCTGTGTTCCTTCGGAGATGCTTTGTGAGTTACGCAGTTAAAACACAGACACTCTGCTATGTTTGTGAAGCTAACTGAAGAAAAACACCTTTGTTTTTCTCAAAGGTCCCAAACAGGCATAAATATCTCTGTACAACACTACTGTAGCCTTCATGCCCTCAGAGCATTTGATTAAAATCTAATCTGTTTGCCTTGCTTCTCCTGGTAGTATCCTTTATGAGGATGATATTAAATGCTGGTTCGTTTTAGATCTTCAAGATGTTGTGGTCTTGCAGAAGACATTTTTTTTTCAGCTGATTGCAGGTCAAGTTTTGGGAGACTAAATAAACACCAGACTTGCATGCCCGATTGTGTGCGTTTAGCATGAGATCACATGTTGACAGACACAGTACAACCACTCATGAACAGAAATTTCTCCTGTGTGCACTTCAGGAGGTGCTGTAGCTACAATAAACCAGCAGGGGAAGCTGTCCTGTAAAAGTTTGCCTTGTTCTGGTGATGTCTAAAAACATTGCAATATTCCATATAAACTGCTCCCATGTCCTAACATTTGACGCTCTGCTGTCACTTCTCAAATATAGTTTCCTCTCTGTTGGACAACATGACTCTCCTTCCTCCTCAGGCGTTCGACTCTCTAACACTGTCTTTGTTGATTAAGTGGCACTGCAGTCTAGATTCCTAAGTAGTGAGTCTATCTGACACACCCAGGCCCTTCCAAAAACTGCCTCAGCAAATCCACTGCTTCAAGCTTCTGCTCTTCCTCAGCTCTTCCTGCTTAACGTCCGCCACCCTGTGTGTTATCAAACCCCAACACCCCTCCTTCAGAAACCCAGCCTGAGCTTTTCTTGCAAGTTTTGTGCAGTTTTTTCCTTACAGACAGACTGTGGTGGGTGGGTCTCTGTGTGTCCAATCTGACTGAGCCTGCTCTGCTGCCTTGTCGACAAAAAAGGTGGAGCCTGTGCTGAATTTTTAAAAGGGCGGAGCAGCATTTTTTTCTTTTTGTCAGCACTGGGAGTGTGTGCTTATGTGTGTGTTTATGTTTATTTGTGTGTGCGTGTAAGTGTCTGCCTGATTCACAGTGTGGACTGAAGGGTGTGTTTGGTCAGCCCTCTGAGAGCATTTGAGTAGGATACACAGCAACACAAAGAGGATATACACACTGACAGTCAAACTTATGGTACGTAACTGGATGGCATTTCCTCTTTATACTTGTTTGAACGTGAACCTCTGTGTGCAGGCTTCCTTTTGGACCTTCTGGGTGCCTCCTTTGAATGAGCTGAAATGTTGGAAGTCTAGCGGTTTGTGTTGTGCAGTGATCCTCAGTGTAATGCCTGAGCGATTTGTTGCCATGTAAAGAATTAGTCAGCTGGAAGTCAACCATTGTTCTTCTGTTTCAGTTTTGTTGTTGCTTTCTTTTAAGCTTCAGTTAGCAAGGTAATAGCAAATTAGGATTGAAGATGAGATTGAAAGTCTTGCAGTGTATAAACTTTTTGGAACTTTTCAGATTTTGACAGCTTAAATCTACAGATGCTGATGCCCTGGTGATGAAGACGCCGATGATGAAGAGACAGAAAACTTTTCCTTTTTACTCTTCTCACGAGTTCTTTTCTGCACTGCAACTTTCTTCATTGCCACACTCGAAGGAAACTGACTGCTCAGAGAGTTGGTAAAGTTAGCAGCTCGGTGAGGACTGCTTTTCCAGCCAAATGCTTGCTTGTGGTGAAGGGTGGGGCACAGAATTAGTCATCAGTTTCTAAAGCAAGCTTTTTTATCGCTGTCATTTGATAAGGCCTGAATGCACATTGCTTTGTCCGTTCACATTTTAATATAAAACAAATCAGCCCGAGCCTGGTAGTGCTAAAGTTCACTAATGGGAAGTTGATAAAACTAAAGCAAGAATGGCAAACTTCAGACAGTTCTGCATGGTTGTTAAAGGGAAGGATGACCATGTCACCTTCACTGCCTCTTTGCACCACCACTGGTTTTTCTAGTCAGATGGATATACCAGCTTTTCCAGTAAGATCGACAGTGCTTTTTGATGAATACATTCATTACTGTCTCCACTGGTTGCTGGTGGAGTGCAAAGAAATCTGTTTTTTCTCAGAAAAGGAAATCTGAAGCTAAATAAAAATATTTTTGACATTGATGTTAAATGTTCTCTTCATCAGCTGAAATCTGATACATTTTAAAACCTTTATATTAAGAAAACTTTGTTAGAAACCTTATGTTCTGTAGCCATGTCTTTGTCTTCACAAGTTCAGGATGCCACTCATGCTATAGAACTTCTAATGCATGAAAAGACTTTCCACCACGTTGGCAGAAGCACTAGGAATGCAGAAATGATGACTCATCACAAAAATGTCGACACTTAAAGACAAATGTGGCTTTGTGAGAAAAAAAAGCATCTCATAGGTCACTGAAACCACAAACCAGCTGGGGTTGCGCTTGCGGACCACAAACTTTTGCTCTATGAAGAAGTTCCAGATTTTTGTCAGAAAAAAGGCAGTGGTTGCCTAGTGTTAGTGACACGGTGACAGGGTTGCTGGTTCAAGAGCTGGTTCCTGGAGGAGTAAACGGAAGGACAGATGCCCATAGTGTTTGGATCACCCTTGTCACTATGGTATCAAGGCCTTTGACCTCAGTTGTGTTAGCGGCGCTGCATAGTGGCCCAAAAGAGGATCTGTGGTTGTGGCAAACCCAGAGTTTTAAAAAGAATTGTACAAAAAAAGGTTAAACTCTATTTTTTTAAAAATAAATCTTTATTAAGGTTGAAAGCTAATTCTAGAGCTTGTACACATTTTCTTAAATCATCATTTATTTATTTTGGTCACAAATAAGTAGATGCTTAAAAAGGCAAGAGAAACTTGACACAAATATTAAATATAAAAGACTTGGTTGAAGCACTGCCCATTTACTTTCCTTTTAACATATTGAAACCGTTTCAATATCATATAATTTCAGTCTGTTAGATATCCAGTAGATATCCAGTAAACTGAAATCCTAAATAGTAAAAGATAAAGATTAATAGCATATTTTCTGGGACATTAATCAATGAAAGTTTACTATTTAAAACAAACTTATAGGATTTCTCATGTATTTGCTGCATGTTCTTACAGTACTGTGTAAGTGCTTCTCACTTAAATGAGGTACATTTCTGTGTAAGTTTAGCACTCAACGTTTAAAGTTTCAAAATAAAAAAACTCGAACATTGAATATAACATCAAATATTTTGGTAAATGTCAAAAAACATTTGGAGAGCCAGCTTATATACTGAAAGATGTCCTCGGTTAAAACTGAATAATGGGGCTTCCATCAGCTGTTGCTCCAAGCTTATTACCTGCGGCACATTTCTAAGAACAAACCATCCCCACTGGAGCCGTAAGGAATGCAGAAGGTAACAACAAACTGAAAAACTGTCTAGGTGGGGCACTGGTAAGCACAGGAAGGTTTGTGATACGACATAACAAACATCTGGTGTGGCTTAAGAGCTGAAGAAGCAAAACTGCTGCAGTTTGATTTATAATTCATTGTTTTTTCCTTTTAATTATGTTGGTATTTCTTTGTCTGATGTGAAATTGTACACTTTTTTGTTTCTGTCTTGTAGTTTTTTTATTATTATTTTTCATTTCACTGCATTTGTTAATTAATTACCTTTAGAGACAGACTCAGTTTAAGGCGATGTTTTATTTACATTCTTGTTTGTATCAATGGTCATTTCCTTTTGCTACAAAAACCCTATTGATCCAGATAATTTCCCTCATCCTGCAGCAGGACTGCATTCAGCTGTTTGATGCATTTTTACTATTGACCCATTTCAGAGCCTGTTTCAAATTAAAATTCTTTCTCAGGTCGGGATCATTTTGAGTGTGTTAAACGTGTAATTATCCAGATGTTTAGTTGATGAGAACATGAAGATTACATGTGTCTCTCGTCAAATGTTGAACAAATGAATTGACAAACATATAGTGAAAATGCACTGAAGCATTTTTTGTTCAAGTCCCACTCCGATCAGTTTTTAAACTATTTTAAAAGTGTTCCCAAAATACATGGATCTATTTGTCTACAAGTGGCTGCATCGGAATGGAGCAGAGCAGGGAGCTTGTGGCTTACTGATTGTAGCTTCTATGTCACAGATACTAGCTTTTTCAAACAGCATTTTTTCATCTGCTCCTGATTTACATCAATTACATACTCAGAGATGCAATTCTAATCTTCATTTTCTTTATATATGTCCTCCATCATTAGAAGAATGCTACAAAAACATGCTAAAAACACAATTTACATTGGCGTGGGTCTTTAAGCATTTTATAGAAAAGGGGTTTGAGTTAATGCTGTAGCAACCCACTCTCTGTGACCTCACTTCCTCTTCTGTCACACTTCCTCCGCAGGCTTTGCTCTGAAAAATATTCATCCTTTTCAGAGGCAGTCAGACGATGTGAAATTCATCCTATTACAAATATTTCAAAAGAGATAAGAAGATAAAGACTCTAGAAACGTTCATGGCATTTTTTTATTTATTCTTTGTTAGTCAAGAGTCATGAGGGTTTTAAAGTCACACTAAAAAGACGTTCTTTGTCCATAAATTGTCATTGGGTTGCATTTGAGTTGAACTTTGTGAGCTATTTGAGTGGAGGTGAGATGTAGTTTGTGTTAAATGCCGCAGTCTAATGTGAAGCAACTGTTCTGCAGAGGCGTAGAGCCTTTCTAAATCAAAGTTCCCAGCTGCCTCAAAGTGAAGCAAGACCTTGTGTTCTCCATCTATCTCTCCCCTTCTGTTTGTTTTCTCTGCCTCAATGTATATCGACGTTTAACTCACACTTGGGTGGAGTTATCAACGTTTTTCCAATCAGAGCTTGGTTGGTTACATTAATTTTAACATGGCACGTTTCCATGCATTTATGATGCATATGAATGTATGAACTCGGCGTGGACAAATAATCAAAGCACAGCCATCTAGTTCCAAACAATGGATTGGGTTGCAGTCCCTCCCTGGTATGTAGTTGGGCAGGGCCCGTCAGTCCACCTGGAGATTGTTTCATGATTTCAAAATGGACTCCACTACTTTGTTGTTCTGTTAACGAACATTGAGCTGCAGGACTTTTATTTGTTTTTTGCTAAATTAGCATAAAAAGTCTCTATTTTACATTTGTTCTGGCAGACTTGTACACATTCTTATCTTAAGAAAATATCCCACCTGCACTTGCATTTTGTTTTTGCACTATGGATTTAAAATTTTAAAAATTTCTATTATCAAGTATTATTTTTAAATTATGTCTGATAGTCTTTTAAAGCTTCTTCAATAACAAAATGTGCTCTTTTTTGGGCTAAAATAATACTAATTGCACGAATGCAACAACTAGTTAAACCTTGAGTTTGCTCTCACTGATTATCTGATTTCACATTCATGTAAAAATGTCTGTCTCTGACACGAGGTCACACTGTTCTGTATGCAAAGGTTATCTTAAGGAAATGAAAGATCAGAGCAGCAGTGACAGCTCGTTGGTTTTAGTTGAGTAAGGAACTGCAGGTGCAGCACAGATATAAGTGTGAGAGTCTGGAACAAGAGTGCACTAAGAGCTCACCTTTCTTTGCTTTGAAAATGAACGGGAATTATGCTGGAGTTTATTTTTCACCCTGTGACCTCAGCAGGAGATGAGCTAACTTGGGATTGGTGCTGTCACCGCCAACAGAGAGCCCAGCAGCAGTTATAGCCTTTGTGCTGGAATGTGGTGCTGGAGTCACCCTTCACCACTCAGAGCATGATGGAACTGTTTGTCCTCTTTCTTCAAACCTGTACTGCATATTTCTTTGTCTGTCTTCATGGTGACAGATAACGTGTCTTCCTCCATCCAAAAACGACTTTGAGACTTTTATTTTTTCTGCAAAATTTGCTGTTGTGAAACAGATGTGATTGTTTCAGATATGTTATGTGATTATGATGTTTTCTTGCGTGAACTGCACATGTATGACCCTCCTCTCCCTCTTGTTTTCTCTGTTTTTCTCTGCAGTCGCAGCCGAGTCAGGCAACACCCAAACCGACACCTCAGGTCTCCGCTGGAAAGCCTGCCCAGTTCGAGGTTTCAAAGATTTCCTTTGTATTATTGTCCAACTTCTTCTCCGTCTCCCTCTTCCTGTCTGGCTGACCTCTGACCTCTCATTATAAGTTGTTTTTGTAACTATCCTGCTTCGTTTCTCTGTTGAAAATGACAACATATTTACAGTACAGGAGTGAGGCCTGTGAATCCTCAGAAATGTGTCGAATATCCTTGTTTCCTCTCAAAAACATTGGAGGTAACACCCTGTTTTACACAATTAAACTGCTCAGAAACAATGGATGGTAAAAATATTAACATTCAGGAACAGGGACTTCAGAAAGTTAACATTTTTGAGCCAGTTTGGGAATCATTATAGAAACGGATTTAAAACATAATCGATCCATGATTTCAGTATGATCAGCAATAGCATCTCAGCTAAAAGAAATGCTGTTTTAATATGATTCATAATAACAGTAATGAAACAGTTTGAAATTTGTGTTTCTGTCTTTTGCAATGGCCGTCCACTCTGCATTTCCCATTTGCCATCCTACCTAAGATCCCCTCACACACACACATAGAATGTTCTAGCTCCGCCACTGTTCAGGAACTAAATACTTTTTACAATGACAGTATTGCTTGTAATATCTGTAAAACTCACCCAAAATTTACCCAAGAAAATATTAAGTCTTGCAGGTTCTTTTTTTTTTAGTTTACACCAGCATGACTTTTGTCTAAGAAAGTGAAGATTCGATCACATTTTTTGCATGTATTCAAACTCTGCCTCCTAAACGTGCTGATGCCGATTGAGGGAAGTGCTTCTGTTTTATTTTGCAACAAACCGGACTTTCTTATCTGACTTTGTGTTACTTCCATGCAGACACTGAACAAAGGAACACCGTCTGCTCAAACTGTTTTCACTTATCGCTCAACAAGTAGGCTTAGACATTGTGTGCACTGGTAAAAGGAGGAGGTTGTGTGCAGAAAACAGAACAAAAATCATTTTAGTTAAATGTTTTCACTTAAAGAGAGTCTTGTTTTGTCAAAATCATTATTAGCACATCCTTATTTTGGACTGTGTGCTTGCAGAATACAACTAATCTAGACGGTTCTTTTATTAATACAATTATTTAGCTTTTGTGAATAAAAACGGTCAGACTAGTCTTTTAGGTAGTCTCAAAGTGCAGAGCTGGCCCACAATGCAAGCATCCAAAAAGCTGTTTCTAAGCTACAACATCCGATGCGTTGCAGAAGGTATCATCAGGATCTGCCATGGCTGCAAAGCCTGGGACGGTTGCCACAGCAACAGGCGAGGCTACAGGAAGTGGGTTGGCAGCAGGGAAACAGACGGCTAAAGCTAAACCAGAGGTAGATTATTCATGGCAGTCTGAGCAAAAGTCGGGATGCTTATGGCACTTTGGTGGATGTCTTCTTTTTCATGGATTCAAACCTTCAGTTTGCTCATCGTGGGAGAACTTGACCCTCTGTCTTTCTGACTAAACTGCATTTTTTAAACCCCTTCTTTGTTCCGTGTGATGCTACCAGTAACATCACTCTTTCTGGCGTTCTTCTGTTCATTGGATGCAAAACTCTTGCTTTATCACGTGGAAGCTCTTCCACCATCAGGCTTGTGATGAATGTCCATTCCACGCTACAGTGCTGACCTCTGACATTCATGAACTTTTTTCAAGCACATTCATCTTCTCTAAAGACTAACACTGGCCGGTGCTACTCTCACTGACATGTTATCCTAAAAAATCCTCAACTTTTAAACATCTATTGGTCCTTGGTGACGCTGTCTGTCTGGATTCCAACTGAAATGAGAAAAAAAAGTTTTGGGTTAGTCTGATCTGACCAATAATCACTGCTTACTTTTACCTTTCCTGTTTTTGCCTACATCAGAGTCCCATCGCTTTTCTATACTTTCTTTAGAGTTCCTGTGAATCCTTTCTATGCTTCATGAATAACCGTTTGACTGCGTGTTTGTAGACTGCATCCCAAGTCAAGGGCAAGACTACAGTTCCTTCTCCTGTAGCTGGACCAACAGCTGTCGCTGGTACAGCAGCAGCATCGTCTTCCACAAAACCTAAGGAGTCGCCCAAAGACTCAGCCAAGGTAGACTTGACTCCTGCAAGCCCTTCCTGAGCCATGGCTTTCGTGGTATTTCTTTGGTGGCTTTCTTTCATTTTTGTTCCTCTTCTCTGACTTTTGTCGCTTGAATTATTTGAAGATGCACTGAAACTTCCTTTTTTTTGGGAAGCAAGTCTCTGCTTTAGCATACAGTATGTTTTACTACTTTTAGATTTTTATTACTACTTTTAATATTTATTAATGTCTTTCCCATGTGACTAAGGCTAATTCTGCAATCTTGAAGCTTTTGTTTAGTTGAAATTAAAGCATAACAGTCATAAATACGCTTATCTTGAAGCAGGCAAGTCCAACTTGCAAGTGATGAGATGTTTGGATAAACAGCAGAACAGCTAGTGAATTATTTTTCACCTTTGTAAACTGGTTAAAGCTGTGCTCAAAAGGTTTTTATTTCACTTGCAGATCTTCTCAGAAAACAATGTTCCAGCAAAGACACACAAAGATGCTGCAAAAAAATGAGAGAATGAGATTCTGTATGCATCAGTTCACTGACTGGCAAAAGTTCTTTGAGAACAAATCACATGATTTTTAAAAAGAAATGTTCTATACAAAGACAAAGATGGACCAATGTTTTTTATCAATACAAATTGCAATATAATGCAAAAATGCTTGCAAAATTTAAAAATTGGCATGTAACCTTAAATATCTTACACTAATGTGGTGGCACGGCAGTAGAAGTATCATGATTGGACTCATTTGAGCCTATATGTAGTAGAGTCCTCCACTTTAATATTCTTTTTTTTAACTGTTAAAAGTTGTATTTATTGAATTTTAGAGACATTTTTAAACAAATGACTTCATGGTCAGTTTTTTCTGACCACAGTAAGTTTGATCAGCTCATGTCCTGCTGAAAATGTCAAAATCAGTTTGAGCTGCTCTGTTTGGAGTTTGAAACATGTTTGATTTTTATGGTACATCCAGGGAAGATGCTGGTTGATGTCATGTCATCTGTGTTTTCATTCAAATCTTCAGGAAACAAGTAGATTTTCTTGAAGCGATGCCTTCTGGGATTTTAAATATTGGTAAACGCTTTAACGTTAAAAATCATATACTATTATTTAGGAAATATGGCCTTTTAATGGATGGATGGATGGTAATCATAGTCCAATTATTTTTACATTAAAAAAAAAAAATCATTGTGGATGTGTCTACAGGTTCAGGTGGAAGTTTCCTCTGGAGCACCAGTAGCCAAACAGGTATAGATCCTTTGTAAAATTTAGCTGGTTAGGGCCGAGAACCTCCATTGTATTGAGTTGTGTTGCTTGCAGGCTCCTGCTGCAGATCCTTTGGATGCCTTGGCCAGCAGGCTACCTGCGTCTGGCCCTGTTGCCCCCTCACAGCCTTCTTTCACTGGGCCAGAGGTCAAAGAGGTAACCGGACAGCCCCTTGCTTGTGCCTTTTTGTTTGTGACAATTTATGCAGAGAGAATAACAGTGTGCTGCATGGATTCTGCGCGTTTAATGTGTGCTGCATGTGTCCCAGCATGATATCACAGCTGTGACAGGTCAGAAGTGTGGAGAACATGAGGGCACGCTGCCTCCAGGCTACAGATTTGAAAATGTGGTCAGTTTGTCACACTCTCTGTTTCCCTTTTTCTTGCTGCTCGTCTGTGCTTATGTCATTTTGACCTGGATGGCAAAAAGGCTCTTGGAGCATTAACTCTGCTGTCATTGTGGAGGTGAATGAAGCCAAACACATTTAAACTCTAGACAGTAAAGAAGAGAAGAATTCTTTCAACTTAGACCCAAGTGGAACATTTACTTTAAACAAACAGCTCGGAGTTACAATGAAACTGATGAAAATATGTGAATAGTGAGAAATTTACAAGAAAGTTTTATGTCTCTAAAGTATTTTGGCTTAAGTTTTCAGTTTGATCAAAAAGTGAGATTTGTGCATGTAGTGTTTCCATATTGAACCCCAACATTCAGAATAAACTAACACTAACATTTTATAACCAATATCTCCAGCTACTTGCAGAAACCTGCAAAGAATATTCTGTTATTTTCAGTATTACTGAGCCTTACCTTTTTGCTTCAGGTTCTTCTGGTATTTCTTAGCCTCTGTAATTATTTAAACTTTTGTTTTTGTTATTCTGAGCTACTTTATTTTGTGCTTCCAGACTCCACCAACTGCAAATGTTCAACCCAAGGATGTGCCTGTGAGTAGAAAAAAAAATTAACTTTGACTTTTATTTATCCCAGATCTTCATGCACTCTGATCATTTTAGGTTCACACAAAGTCAAAACGATATTGAACTTCCTCTGAGCAAGTCAGAGCACATAATCAGACAGAGGCTGACAGGAGCTCTGTTTTTCCTGCATTAGCTGCTCATTTCTTAGTACTGACGACTGTTGTACTTCACTGCTGGGTGTTGGCCTGGCAAACAGGGCAGGATCTGCCTCACGTATCAGAGCCCGGTGACTCCTGCCGGACCAAACCCAAAACATGTATATAAATGTGCAACCACACATATTTTGATGCATCTGTTGGGTTGGGTTGTTGGGTCACCTGTGACACACCCACTTGTCCTACCCTGTCCCAGTATAGGATTACTGCCAGAGTGTTATGATCTCTTTCTGACAATTCCCTTGTGGCTTTAATGCTTAATTTTTGTGTAAGAAGTTTGATTTTGTCTTCTATGTGTCCGTAAAGAGTGTTTACTTCAACCTTTAACTCTAAGTGGAATGTGACAGAGGGTGTGTCTGTACTTTTCCCTCACTGCTGGTACATGCAGTCTGGTTTGCATTATTTTGCCCCTTTGTTTGCTTTGTGTCTTAGTAACACACACCCTCTAGTGGAAGATCTCATTTCTGTGTGAAGAAAAGCTTTTGAATTAAAAAAAGTCTGATTGTGCATGTTTGAATCAGGAAGGTGGTATGCTTTCTCTTCATGTCAGAAACCACTGAGCACAGACGAGGCCTTGGAATCTCTTTCAGCCGGTTTCACAACATCCACTGCCCCGCCCGCAGCCAAAAAGCAGGAGGTCAGCCTTCGAGCATTTAGCACCCATCTGCCAATTTATCTTTCACTCAATCCATCCTTTCGGGGAAGTTCGTTAAATTTCACACACACTTTAGCATGTCAGCTGTTAAGGTTCAGCTTCCACCTTGCAAATGTTCTAAGGACATGGAGAGATTTAAAATGTATATTACTTCCCTTAGCAAATAGTAGTACACAGCACTACTATTAGTAGTTCTAGTAGTAGTACTATACTAGAGTATAGCACATCTACTATTGAGTGCATGTAGTGTAAGAAGTATACTAAATAAAAACTTATTTAGACTAGAATTGAACATTTTAAGGTTACAGGATATAGATGGGATATAAAAAGTCAACTTTAAGCTAACTGCCTCATTTTTAGTATAGATTAGGTGTACTTGTACACTTACATAGACTACTTTTTACTAATGATTCTTACACAATTTACCTTTCTGATATCCTAAATGTAAAGTTTTAATCATTTCTAAGAAAGTTTTAAAGCTGGTTTTCCATGTTGTTACTGATTTCCTGTAAGCATGTTTATCAGGCTCTCTGAACAGCATACACGAGCTTTTAAGCTAATGTAGCTGTCCAGTGTGAGTTGTCATATATTGCATGAGATTCAATTAATGAAAAAACAATTTCAAATGTAAAACTCTGCCTTTTAAGTCAGTGAGAATCAATGTGCATTCATTTTAATAAGAGCATGAAACAGATTGGGAACAAGCAGTGGGAGTTTATCTTCTACTTTGGAAGTTATGATCTTTCTCTGTTCCTTAAAGATTTTTCATTCTTTTCAAAAAGTTTTACACAAGATTTTGCTGTGTGAATTTGAACCATTTAGCAAGTACATGTGAAAAAGCCCACTGCAGAAGCCTTTTTAAGAAGTGAATTTCCAGACACCTGCAAGTTTTCATAAAGTCATTTCTAAAATGCAGACAAAACAAACTCTAACTTCTATTCTCTGATTTTATTCTCTGTTGTAGAAAAATGTAACTCCTGCTAAAGTTCTTCCTGTTGCTGTGTCTTCTCTTCCTGCTGATAAAAAACCCAAGATGGAGAAAGTCTTGGATGATTTCTCACTGGAAACTGCAGTGGCATCAGCTCCTGTCGTGGTATTTCCCTAAAACACTTTACCTACAATTCTGCGTATTAGTTTTAGATAAATATTCACAATGGACAAAAAAAAAACAATTATTGTATTTAAATATACACTGAGCTTTTGTATTAACCAGCTTTATGTTGAAATTTCCGCCTGACATTTCTGAAGGTGAATGTAAAAATGTCTTTTAGTTATTGTGGATAAGTTATTTTTTTAAGATAGCTCTTAAAATTACATCCATTATTCTTAAGAATTTAATATAAATGTGTGTTTGTGCATGTGCATGGAGATGTTTTTGTGTAGATTTTAGAAGCTCAACTTAAAGAGTCTTTTTTGCTATTTACCAATCGTGTTGTAGAAAGCTGCTCCTCCTGCTGCTGCTGCTTTGAGTCAGGCTCCTCCTCCTGATAAAAAGACCAAGGTGGAGAAAGTATCTGATAAGGCTGGACCTCCCCCTGCTTCCTCCACGGTTGGTTCTCATCACTTTTCACAGAAAATAAAATCCAAAAGAAGCACTTGAAAGTTTTCATTGCCAAGTGTTGACCACTTACTGTTTTTGCAGAAATCCATCCCTCCTATTGCTGTGTGTCCCGCTCCTCCTGCTGACAAGAAGGCAAAAATGGAAAAAGTTGCAGGAGACTTCTCTCTGGAAGCTGGACTGGATGCCAAAGTAGACACCAAACCTGTTACTGATGTGGTGAGAACGTCTTTAATAGGTGCTATTAAATATCGAACCTACCTGCCTGGTTTAGAAGGCTTTTCTTCTCTGTTTTTGGATTAGGCTACATTTATTTCCTTAGCCTTTTTTTTTTTGTTACATTATTCTTATTATTTAGTCTTCTGTGGTAGTTAAAACATGTTTCAGTATCTTAAAACCCCTGGTATAGCCCACTAGTTCATAAGATTAGCATGCACTTGAAGAATTTAAAGATTTTTACAACAAAATCCATTAAAAATATTGGGGATTTAAATAGTTTCATATATTTAGCAAAAATAACAAAAAGTAAGCCTGAAGACCCACTCTTTTGATCTCATTTTAAAAAGCGTGTCCAGTGGTCTTTTATTTATGAATATGCTGTTTTTAAATAA
Source organism: Oryzias celebensis (assembly GCA_014656515.1). Taxonomy (NCBI): domain Eukaryota; kingdom Metazoa; phylum Chordata; class Actinopteri; order Beloniformes; family Adrianichthyidae; genus Oryzias; species Oryzias celebensis. Next base: position 14,463,258 of record BNCR01000005.1, read on the forward strand.
TAATGTAGCTGTGTTGTTTTCTAAGACATATTTTCAGCAGAGCGGTAGCAGTTCTTAGTAGTTCACTCAAAAATGCAATTTTAAGCTGGATTTTCTCTATATATGTCTCCATCACCAGAATAATGCTAAAAGAACATGATGTTAATGCACAAAAGGCCAATTTTCCTCCAAGTGGAACTTCATATAAAATAATATTCTTTCCAGGATCCATTCCAAGTATAAAACACAGCCTAACAACCTATGGTTTTTTTGCAGAAGTCCTATTATCTTATCGTGCATTTATTCTGACATTAGGGCGGCTCCGCACCTCTTGATGCTCTCAGCGCTCTGAGTGACATGTTGCCAGTGGAGGAACCACAACCAGAATCTCCCAAAGTCAGACCTGAAGATATTGTCTCGGTAGGTGAACAAAACCTCCCCTTTTCTACATTTTCCTACAAAAACCCAAATATTGGATACATTTTATATTATTAAACTGTTCAGATGAATTTAAACTCTTGTTACAGCAAAGTTCTGCCTATTATTCAGAAGTCACCTTTTTTTGTGGGGGGATTTTAGCAGGAGAAGATCAAGCCGAAGAAGGGTGTGCTTGTGGGAGAAAGGGAGGACACTCTTCCCCCAGACTATAGGTTCAAAAAGGAAGACCTCAAAAATCTACCTGAACCTGAACCTGAGGTGAGCTCAGAGTAAAGTATTTTTTTATCAGGTACAATATTTTATGTTTTAATAAAATATACATATATATTTATTTTTAAACAAGCAAACATTTTCTTCTGATTTGTATCATCTTGCAGCCCTCTTTGGAGACAGGTGATGCTCTGGACATTTTATCAGGAGACTTTATGACCTCATCAGCAGCTCCCACTGTTCAAGCTCCTGTTGTGTCCTCCTCTGCTGCACCTGGACAGGTATGAAGCACACGCATCACTGCTACCAGCAGATGGAGAAAGCTCCTGTCTCTGTTCAAAGGTTTGCTAATGTCTATTTGATGTCACAGAAAGCTCCTGCACCTCCTGCTGGGAAGAAAGGCACAGCAAAAACATCTTCTAGTGATCTCTCTCTGGAGGGTGGACTGTCTGCTTCTAGTGCAAAGGTAAATTTGTGGATGTTGAACATCAAAACTATATTTAATACATTTATTCTGAGTTTGTGAATTGTGTCTTTGGTGTCATCTGTAGAAAGTCAAATCTGCTGCACCTTTTCCTGTGGCTGTGTGCCCCGCTCCTCCTGGTGCTAAAAAAACAGCAGAAGAGAAAGCCAAGCATGATAAGGTGTGAATAAGAATTTCTTCGCTTAGACAAATTTGTCTTATTGATTAAGACATGTCGTAGCTCCATAAAATAGAGCCTGCTCCATTTTCAGGGTGACTCTTTGAGTCTGGATGCTCTCAGCGCTCTTAGTGACACATTACCAACAGCTGAGGAACCAAAACCGGAAACCCCCAAACTCAAACCAGAAGACTTTGTGAAGGTAAAATCAGGAAAAGTCTCTTGATTTTCAAAACACGTATTGTCTTTGAAAAGCTCTCCCAGCATTATTTGGCTTATTTTCTTTTCTTAAGGAGAAGATCAAGGCGGAGAAGGGTGTGCGTGTGGGAGAAAGGGAGGACACTCTTCCTCCAGGCTACAGGTTTGATAAAGAAGATCTCCAAAACCTACCTGCACCTGAACCTGAGGTAGAGGCAGATGAGCTCACTCCAAAGTTGAAATGTTGAAAACTAAAGAGATGGTGACGCTGATCAACTGTTTCTGTGTGTCCTGCAGCCCAGCATGGATCCAGGTGAGGCTCTAGACTTTCTAACTGGAGACTTGACCTCATCTTCAGCAACTCCATCAGTCCAGGCTCCTGCAGCCCCTAAAGACCTTCCTGCACAGGTAACCTGCTGATGTCTTTCACATTCATGCTGCAGTTTGTTGCCAAGTTTGTTTGATAAAGGAAAATTCAAATAGAAACTTGCATTAAAGTCAATAAAATGAGGATTCTGCTGCTGCTGTATTTCAAGCTTCAGTTAAATGATTGATAAGAATCTCAAAATATATTCAAATTTGAAATATTGTTTTCCATTCTGTATTTGATATAATAGTATATTATCTTCTGATTGTTTTCCAGAAAAAAGACAAGGAATCTTCAGCTTTTGTGGCTTCATCAAAAGCGTCTGCAGTTCAGGCTTCTGCTCCTGCCCCTACAAAAAAGAAACCAGAGGTAATAAAATGAGGATTCTGTTAGAGTATTTGAACGTTTTTAAATGATTGTCCAGAATCTTCAAATGTATTCAAGTTTGGAAAATCATTTTTTTAATGCTGTTATTTATTTAATAGTATATATATATATATTTTAAATCTCCTGACTCTGTTTTCCAGAAAAAAGAAGGGGAATCTTCAGCTGTGGATCTGCTTTCAGCAGATTTTGTGGCTTCATCTAAAGCGTCTGCAGTTCAGGCTTCTGTTCCTGCCCCTACAAAAAAGAAACCAGAGGTAATCTGTGCAACTCTGCCCCGTTGGTCCTACTGTTGTTTTCATTCCAACAAAACTAGACAACCTCTATAATGCAGATAGAAGTAGGTAAAATCTGGTGAGAGTAAAGTTAAAGTAAGAATTTGATGGCTTTACATAGCTGCCATTAAAAACTGCAGCCCTTTTGGTGTAAAGCTATTTTTTTAACATGAAAGTCAACAGAAAATTGTTTTTTTCCCCCCTGAAACCTGCCTCCTGTGGTTACTTGGGGAACTGCAATATTTTGTGCTCAAATTTTAACTTAAAAATTGAAAAACACAACATGGAGTCTCAAAGGCCCGCTTAGATGAAAATCACATTTTTGGTGTGTTTAATATGTTCTTGTGGCATTTTTCTCATGATGGGGAACACGTATATAAAGAAAATGAATCTTAAAAATGCATTTCTTTATTCAAATCATTGTTAATTAGGAGCAGATGAAGACATTTGGAAAAAGCTTGTAGTTGCAGACAAATAGATCCATGTATGTCTTTGTTTTCCTCGTTCGAGCTTCCATCTGGGTCAAAACTATACGGGTAGATAGCTCCGATATTCCCCGCCATTTTTGTTGCACCAGTAATGTTAGGTTGGGGGCTGTAAGCTAACGGAAATGCTTGTAAACAAATGGATGATGGAAAGTAAATGGCGTATACCTGAATAGCTCTTTTTCTACCTTCCTTGAAGGCCCAAAGGGCTTAACAGTCACTGTCCTATTCACGCACACATTCTGCTGCCAAACACTGGCGCCAACCTGTACCCACCAGAGGCAACGTGCGGTTCAGTGTAAGGGCAGGCTTACTCTGAACAACAGTTCCGCCCACAACATAGAGGCAAACCTCTTATAAACTCCTGCTGTTCTGCAGAAACTATGTCCTAGAAAACGATACAGATTTTTAAATTTTGCCTAAAAAGTCATCATTATAATATAAAGACCACCGAGAATGTTATAAAAATAGATTAAAAGATGATCGAGTGGGACTTTAAATCAGACCACAACATTTTTTATTCCCGTCTTAGAATCTGTGGAACTTATTTTGACAATGAAAGTAAAGAAAAAAAATATCTGAGCCTTTTGTTTATTTTGTTTTCGTATTTATTCTTCAAGAAACTTTAGAAATTATTCAAATTTTTAATCTGGCAGCTGCAAATGAAATTTTCTTTCTTTACAAAATTCACTTTTTTTCCTCGTAAATAATTAAAAAGTAGTATAAGAACCTGAGGGGAAGTCATTGTTTATGGTTGTGTATTTGCTTTTTGTAAATTTTTTGTTGTCTTTTTAGCTTACAATATGTCTTTGTGTCTCTACAGAAAACAGTGTGTCCTATGGAGCAACACATGACACTCGAGGTCCTCCCTGCTCTACCACAAGAAACTAAACCCAAGTTGGAGAAGGTGACAGTGGCACAGCTAGACACTTTCTTTTGAAAGGGCTTTGTAATTCTTTGTGACTCACCTTAAAAAACAAACAAAAAAAACCAAACAAAAATGCACAGAGACAGCAGACAACAAACAGCCTCTCTGCACCGCTCTGTCCTCAGGGTGACTCTTTGAGTCTGGATGCTCTCAGCGCTCTTAGTGACACATTACCAACAGCTGAGGAACCAAAACCGGAAACCCCCAAACTCAAACCAGAAGACGTTGTGAAGGTAAAATCAGGAAAAGTCTCTTGATTTTCAAAACACGTATTGTCTTTGAAAAGCTCTCCCAGCATTATTTGACTTATTTTATTTTCTTAAGGAGAAGATCAAGGCGGAGAAGGGTGTGCGTGTGGGAGAAAGGGAGGACACTCTTCCTCCAGGCTACAGGTTTGATAAAGAAGATCTCAAAAACCTACCTGCACCTGAACCTGAGGTAGAGGCAGATGAGCTCACTCCAAAGTTGAAATGTTGAAAACTAAAGAGATGGTGACGCTGATCAACTGTTTCTGTGTGTCCTGCAGCCCAGCATGGATCCAGGTGAGGCTCTAGACTTTCTAACTGGAGACTTGACCTCATCTTCAGCAACTCCATCAGTCCAGGCTCCTGCAGCCCCTAAAGACCTTCCTGCACAGGTAACCTGCTGATGTCTTTCACATTCATGCTGCAGTTTGTTGCCAAGTTTGTTTGATAAAGGAAAATTCAAATAGAAACTTGCATTAAAGTCAATAAAATGAGGATTCTGCTGCTGCTGTATTTCAAGCTTCAGTTAAATGATTGATAAGAATCTCAAAATATATTCAAATTTGAAATATTGTTTTCCATTCTGTATTTGATATAATAGTATATTATCTTCTGATTGTTTTCCAGAAAAAAGACAAGGAATCTTCAGCTTTTGTGGCTTCATCAAAAGCGTCTGCAGTTCAGGCTTCTGCTCCTGCCCCTACAAAAAAGAAACCAGAGGTAATAAAATGAGGATTCTGTTAGAGTATTTGAGCGTTTTTAAATGAATGTCCAGAATCTTCAAATGTATTCAAGTTTGGAAAATCATTTTTTTAATGCTGTTATTTATTTAATAGTATATATATATATATTTTAAATCTCCTGACTCTGTTTTCCAGAAAAAAGAAGGGGAATCTTCATCTGTGGATCTGCTTTCAGCAGATTTTGTGGCTTCATCTAAAGCGTCTGCAGTTCAGGCTTCTGTTCCTGCCCCTACAAAAAAGAAACCAGAGGTAATCTGTGCAACTCTGCCACGTTGGTCCTACTGTTGTTTTCATTCCAACAAAACTAGACAACCTCTATAATGCAATTTGAGTTCTTCTGAAAAAGCGAAAATATATAATAATATATAGGCTGTACACATTTTTATTGGATTCTAATTTAAGCCTTTTCAACAATAACATCAACAGAAATTTGCTTCTTTCAGCTGGTCACAATACAGGTCGACTTAAAACCTGATGAAGTCAAGATTTATGTTTGTTTATGTATTTACTTAATTGTCTGTCTTCCTGTCTTACTTTTGTGTCCCTGTAGAAAACAGTGTGTCCTGTCGAGCAACACGTCACAGTGGACGTCAAGAAACAAGAAACAAAATCTAAGGAGGAGAAGGTGACTGCGATGCCGCTTGACACTTTCTTTTGAAAAGTCTTTGTCATTCTTTGTGACTCACAGACAGCAGAGTACAAACAGCCTCTCTGCACTGCTCCATCCTCAGGGTGACTCTCTGAATCTGGATGCTCTCAGCGCTCTTAGTGACACATTACCAACAGCTGATGTACCAAAACCTGAAACCCTCAAACCGGAGGAAGTTGTTAAAGTAAGAGGCACAAAAAAATACTATTTTAGTTTGTAATAGTAGTAGTAGTAGTAATAGTAGTTGGTTTAGTTTAGTTAGTAATACACAACTTTGTATTCTCGATAAATGATGCCTTTCTCTGTTATCAAAAGAGCAAAGGTAAATAACAAAACTGAACAAAAGCTGAAATGCGTGCTGCAGCTTTCTTTCTGCTTTACTCTAGGAGGAAAAAGTCAAAAAGGAGATAGGTGTACGAGTTGGGGAGCGAGATGACACGCTTCCTCCACAAACACAGAAACACAGTCCTGAAAAGGAGGAGCCCAAAGAGCAGGCTGCTCCAAAACAAGAGGTGAGTCAAGGACGAATTTCCTTATAACTTAGTAAAACGTAATTATCTTTTAAACATTTGTGCATGCAGTTATGAATGACCAGGATTTAGCAATATTATTTAGAGATTTAGATCAATGTTCTTTTTATTTTTCAACTAAAAGAGGAGTTGCAGCACACCTATAAAGACCATATCAACACCCAACAATGTATTATTTGTGCTATAAACATTATATATTAGCAGCACACCCTTTTCTTTTCTAATTTACATGAAACAAAAACAAATTAAATGAAGCATAGTTATGCAATTTTTGTTCAGTTTTCTGAAAAATAATGCAAAGAGACCCACTCCCACAAACATGGTGTTTTCAATGTTTTTAACATGTTTTTGCAGCATTTTTCTTATGGTGGAGGACATAGAAAAAGAAAATTAAGCTTCAAAGGCATTTCTAAGGATTTCTTTAATCAAATTGTTGTGAATCAGGAACAGATGAAAAAAATGTCGTTAGAATAAACGCCATTTTCATAGCAGCAGTAATGTGAGCTTGTGCAGCTCTTCTCAAGCTTTTTGTTTCTTCAATCAATTTCCCTGCTGCCACAGACGTTAAACTGAACGTTGATGAATAAATGCTTATTTCTTTTCTTCACTGTTTTATATTGTTTTCAAAGTAAATGTGCAAAGAAATATGCAGCTACTAAACCTGAAGATAGAAAATATAGGTAGTCCTTCAAAATAAGGCACCCTTTATTAACGTCATGCATAAAACTGTCGGTTAACACGTTATTTAATAGTTTAAAAATGCTTAATAAAGCGTTAACTAACATTAATGAAGGGTACCTTATTATGAAGTGTTACCGTAACGTATTAGAATCTACAGAAAGAATACACATTTTACAGAGAGGCTGCATATATTTAGACAGATGTTCATTTTTTGACTTGCAGGAGTCTGTGGATGACAAAACAGTGGTGGACTTCCTTTCTGCTGACTTATCTGCTCCCGCCCAGCCGCCTGCCTCACTTTCTTCAGCCACGACAAAGCTGGAGCCCCCTGAGCTGCACGCAGAGCCCCTGAAGGTAGCACAGGAAAAAAGAATGTTGCTTCTTTTTAAAGAATAATTCCAAAATTCACCAGTTCTATTTGTTTGTTATATTTTTTGTTGTTTTCCACCTTCTCTAGCCAATGGCTAGTGGCACTTTGGACTCCCTGGCTGGTACGCTGTTGCCAGAAGCACTCCAGGCCAAAGCTAAAACGGAGCAGCTGAAGGTAAAAAGATAATCCACGAATGACCAGAATTTACAATTCCTCCTGTTACTGAACTTCTTCAGGGTTAAATATGAGACCAAAGGGGTAGCGGGAGATCCTGCTGCACATGTGTTTTTACATGGCGCCCCCTGCAGACGGTTCTGTGGAAACCTCTGAAAGAGAACTCGCCACTTTGTGGAGTTACAGCTAAAAAGTTTGTCCACTTTATTGCAGAGTAAGAACAAGTCAAAGACTAAAAGCAAGTCAAAGTCTAAAGTAAGCAAAGTGCATGAAAAGCTAAAATGAGTTGAATGTGCACGAGCCGGTTTGCTTCAGCAAAACCTCCACACTCTGACACGCTTTGCTCTTACACAAATGCTGCTTTTTGTGTTTCTTTACACAATCTCGTAAACTTTTTATCTCAGACACAAGCTGAAGTGGAGGCGTCTGCCACTGACCTGCTTTCAGCTCAGCTCAGCTCAGATGTTGTGGCCACAAAAAAGGAAGGCAAGAGTTAGTTCACCTGGTATGATTCACTCTTATTTTTTATTTCTTTATTTTATTGAAGACGAGAAGTATTTCCTCTGTCGGCTGATCTCCGGATGCTTCTTATGCTTCACAGATTAGGGCGCGGGGTCTGTCCTCCGGGCCACAGAGGGCACATCGTTGGTGGGAGCTGCTCTTTGCGTTGTAATTCTATTTTTCCAAACTGTCCCGCATGTAGTCCCACAACACATTTGCAGGTGTCACCTTGGTTTTTGCATCACAAAGTTTGATTTCATATGAAATTTTAGGTTTTTCACAGCAACCCAGGCAGACGAGATAAGTGAGTAGACCAAAGAAGAAAGAACAAATCATGTTGGAAAGAGGGAGTTTAAAACAAATATAGATATATATTTCTAGAGCTGCAAATCTACATCTCAGATGGCAATTTTAAGTGACACACTAATATCACAACACACCGGTTATGTCAACACGGTGGGGTTGCGGTGTATGGGGAAGGGGGTTTTGAGCACATGTGGGAGCAGTATGGTGTGTGTGCGTGTTTTGTGTCGGAATGTTTGTTTAATCTTAATGTTGTGCTCAGATGTCATTAAGAAACTATTGTACAGCTGAGTTTGCATATATTTTAAACAAAGCTTTTGTTTCTTGAGGAGGATCTCCAGGATTCGTTCTCCTGCTGTCTGAAGAAAAACGTCTGTCCAAGGAAGGGTCTGTTGTATCTTTTAAGCCTTACAGAAAAAAAACTCAGCAAGTGCACTTTGTAAAACCAAGTTGTTTTTTTGATTTTTTTTTTTTTTACAGATTTTGTTCACTGCCACTGTTTACAATTGTGTAGAACACAACAGTGTAACTTTGCAAGTTTAATCTTGATTATAAGTCACTACTTCCCAATATTAGAAGACACTTTAGTGGAAACAAGAAAAAACTATGATGTGAATTGTCTCAAGACAATTGGCAAACATGATCTTTAGGGTGAAAGGGAAATATGTGTGTGCGTGTGTGTGTTTGCATTAAAAATCTAGACAAATGAAAGAAGTTGTTCTCTAGTCCTGATGCGTGGTTTCCCACTCGGCTTACGGTTGAAACAACCCACTTCCTTTTGACAAATGTTAAACAAATGTCTGTTTCTCGTATGCAGTTTTGTTCCAAAAACCTTATTGTGACTGATGGGTAAGCAATGGATTGTTCTTATGTGTGCAAAATAAAGGACATCACAACTCACTACATCAGAAAAGATCTCGAGTGATTTTGCTGTTGTGTTTATCTCTTTATTTAAAAGCAGTTTTTGAAAAAGAAAAAGAAATATAAAATGTATTTATCTGTATTTTCTGCTTTTAGTTTTGATATTCAGATTCAGAATTAGTTTTTAACTTTTTAAAATTAAATATAAGAATGTTTCCATCTTTAGAAAGCATCAATAAACTAAATTTAACAGTAGCTTTGAATATAAGAAAAAGTTAGCCCAGAAGAAATTACAGTAAAACTATTACAAATTTGATTTTCAAACCAAAATGTAAAAAGGTGTAAACAGAACAGGTTAAAAGATTTAAAAAAAATATTTACAGTATTATTTTACCAAAAACGGTGTAACATTTTTGGTTTTGTGTACAGATTTCAAAACAAAAGAGCTGATAAAAGCAAATGTCAATTGCAGGTTTTGCAACACAGTGTTATCCGTTGTCAACCTCAAGGGAAAAAGATTTACGGTGGGAAAAATGTTTTTGGCACAATGTAAATTAAATTTTCAAAGATTAAGATTTTGGTTTCTTCAAAACCATTTTTTTTTAGTTTTGAATTTGAAAAGACAGTTTCAGCAATGAAATGACAACTCTTCTATGAGATGCGCGCGTTGGTCATCATTTGCTTTTCGGGAGCCAAAGTCCTTGGCCTGCAATACAGAAAAGAGAAACAGAAGAAACTATATTTATTATTGTAATTTGGAATTTTAAGAAATATCAATTTTTAAAAAAGTGTGACTGTTTTATATTTTAAGTCTTTACTTTGAGCCCATGAAGCTTTAAAAGTGTTTAGGTTGGTTATGGTGGTTTCAAAATCTACACATTCAATATATATTTAGAAATACATTTCTAAAATACTTTTTTTTTTTGTGAATTTTTAACCATTTGGAAGAATTGTTTGGGTATAAAAACGTGTTGTGTTCATATAAAGGTCCATACAGAATAAATTAATGAAAATATATTTATTATAGATTTTATAATGAAAGTTAAATGTATATGATGTGATTTTAACATTCAAGGTTATAATTTAAATTAATAAGGGAAACTTAATTAAAATTATTTGCAGTTTTTATTCATTTTACAATAAAAAAATAGATTGAAAAGTAATTTCTGTTAAAGAACTTCTTACTTTCTCTTGTAATGGTGTGGGCACCTTCGTGTCCTCAACTCTGTGGAGAAAAAAGTAAAAAAAGCAGCAAAAGTCACTCAAGAAATTGTTTGAAACATTCATGTTGTGGTTTAATGAACGTACGATTGCAGTACAGCGTGATGATGATGAGGAGCAGAAGAAGAAGGCCACAGCCTCCGACTAAAGGGCCCAGTATATATGGATCACAAGGCAAGAATGGTTTGGTTTTCTCTGCAAAACAAAAACAAAACAAAACAAAAAAAAAAAGGATTTTCTATCTATTTCTCCTCTATTCCTTCTTTTAAAAAATGTGATGGATACCTGTAGCCGGCATGCGCGCGCAGTTGCAGCTCCTGGTGGTTGTGGGGATGGCTGGTGGATTGGTGAAGATCACCGACGGCGGTTCTGTTGCTTGCGGCTTTATTACTTCATAAAAAAAAGGACATGGTCGTTTCGTTTCACTATAACCTGAAAAGCCCTTTTAAGACCCTAGAAGTTACCTCCACTCACGCGCGTAGGTTCTCCAAATTGTAACAAGTTTCCTTTAACAAGAGCTGCGCAGGCGTACGCGCCACTGTCGCGAGGTGCGCTGAAGGACTTGAGAGTCAGAATAAACTCTTTATCGTTCCAGTCGTGTCTGAAGAGGGCTTTGTTTTCAAACTTCTTTTCCATGCCATTGTTGCTGAAGGATGCGATAAATTCCATGTTGGAGCCTTCCAGCACTCTGAACCAGAAGATCATGGACCCCTCTGAAATCTGACACTTAAAATCTACACGTGATCCTTCTTGGATTGTCCTTTCAGCACCTGAGGTGACTTCTACATGAAAAGAACAGACCTTAGTCCAAGTTTCAAAGACAATCATACGCATACAAATACCCAAATAAAGACGCTTTGGTTTGGCTTACGCAGATAGAACACAAGAGTCAGCAGGATCTCCATCCATCTTTGGTCCATAATTTAATCTTCCAGACAACAGCAGCGGCGCAGTCCGTCTCCGTGGTGTTTTTTGGAAGCTGCCAGGAGATGGTTCGGTGTGACATAAAACCACGCCCCAGCTGCGAAGCCTCATCTCTGTTGCGTCAAATGGGATCATTGCAGCGCAGCGTTTGCAGAGCCTCTTGCAGCGCGTGGTCTGCGCCTCGTGTTTGAAGTGGAGCCCACCCGAGCTGCAGCGCTGAGTCTGGTGTCAAAAACACGATTCGATCCTGAAGCTGTTGGCACACAAAGGTGGCAGAGCGCACAGCGCGCGCGCTGACAGGCTTGGGAGACAAGTGCGTGTGGAAAAAGGAGCTGTTGGGTCTTTGTAGCGCTCCTCTGAACAAGTTTCCACAAGCTTTGCATTGATGGCTGACCTTTAACCTGACCTACTCTCATCCTCTTCCACAAATCTTGTGATTGACATAACTCACACATGCACATCCCACATGTCTTAATTGGTTATGAATTTTAGAAAAATGTTTACGTGATATCTGAAAATGCATTTGACAAAAATACATCCACAAACGTTGTCCTCTGTTTGAGGTCTGAAAGGTTTTTTTTAACTGATCCCACTTCTCTGTTTAGAAAAATACAATTTATTTACATTTTTGTGGTCATCAAGCCATTTATTTATACAACTTAGCTTTTAAATGTGTACAATAGTTGAATTATAACTGTGTTATGTCACTATTTTAAAGCTTTTGAGCACATACAAGTTATTTTCAAAATAAAATGCATCCTTTGACAAATAAGATCCTGCTGCAATAGATTTACAATCATGCTTTAAAAACTTTGTCTCTGAAAAGCAAAACACAAGTACTTGAGTTTAAACTTATTCTAAGAATGGTTTACCACTCTGACAATAAACCAAACATTTTACCATTTATTTGCTGACATGTTTGCCTTTTGGAGGAAAAGCTCTCAATGCCTCTTGATTTAGAGTGATGTCAACAGTGCTTAAAAAAAGTAAAAAGTATTTATTCATTATTATTATTATATAAAGAGCCTCCCTGGACTCAAACTTAAATAAAGAGCTCGGTTTTCATGCTGAGTGCAGCAGGGTGACCTGCAAACCTGTAGATGGCAGAAGTGGGATCTGCAGTTTGAGGAGTGCATCACAAAATCTGTCCTCCAGTTTGAGGGGCAGGTCTTCTCTGCGTGCAGGAGCTGACTCCGGTTGAAAGTATGTTGAGTTGCTGGCCGCACCTCCGCCATGTCGCCATGAGTGTTTCCTTCAAAAAGAAGCTGAAAGAGACCGGATGGAAAACATCTGCTGTGAAATCGGTGATTGGCTGGACCGAAAAAGGGAAGCACTTCACTGTCATTTCCTTTCAAATGAGAATGAGAATTGGAAGATTGAACCAAACCTTTACAAACTATTCAAGGTGAAGCTGGTTTAGAACAAGAAATCCGTATAAAAACCTCATTAACTGGAAAGCCACCATCGTTTAGAATGTAATTCTGGCTCCAACTAGTGACCATATTCTGAAAGCCAGACCGGTCTCTGTATTCTTCCACTTTCTGGAAGGAAATGAGACTCTATAGATTAACTGAGGAGAAAGCTGGCTGCTGATACAACTCAAAGCCCCTCAGGCTTCCTGTTCTGTGATGGAAAATAAAGGTACCTCTTTAGTAAGGCCTGTTCTGACATTTCGCTCTTCTGGGGGCGATGTATCTGTTCCACAGGTGGGAGGAGATGGCGAGAAGGCAAAGAAATTGAGACAACAGAGAAATCAACAAATATCGTGTCTCGTAAATTGCTCTGATCAGATTTTCTCTTTCATCTTTATTGCTGAAATGGTCCTTTCATAGCACCAGTTTAGATCTTTATTTGTGAAACGGAGATGAAACCAGGTTTGGTTTTTGTACTGTTTTCGGTGAGCAGGGGATTCTGTTGATGCTCCATCAGAGGGAAGACCCAGTCAGAGCAGCACTCGCCAGGCCCACTCCACCTTTCCACATCTCTGTTTCAGGGATGAGTCACTCACAAACACACCTGCATGGGCTTCCCTGTCTTACTCACACAGGGGGTCTCCAACCTGAAACTCTCATGAGTGTGTGTGTCGATGAGGTGGGTGACCAGGGGAAGCCGGTGAGAAAGACAGAAGACACGTCCTTTCACTCGGAAAACGGCAGCACTCTCACTAAAAGTGTATCATCACTATTAATATTCTCCTGCTCTTCACCAAACATTACGGGATACAGAGTCTCTCGGGAACTGAAAGCACCTAGAGAAGTAAGTAGAGAGCCGAGAAAAGGGGGAATCGAACAGAAGCGGAGAACACGCCTGCTCACCAAGTCTGCTGAGACTTCCTGTGAGGATGGTTCAAGATAAGAATATTTCCTTCCACAAATTGAATTTGAAATTCATTTAAAGTTACATAATTATTACATTTGTTGCATTGACTGTTAATTTCTCAGTAAACAGTGTTCATAAATAATTGTTTTTCATTCAAACATTTGTAATTCATTACATCTTCAGTCTGTAAAGTGTATCAGGAGTTTTTTGACAACTGCATGTTATCACTGTTACATTTTATAGGTTTCCTTTAAGAATTAATTAGGCGTTTTCTTAAATTACATTAAAAACTATTGGAACTATTTCAATCATTTTTTGTTCTTTATGTTTAAAAATATTTTATTTATACTTTAAGTGGCTTTGTGTGCTTAAATTAGCCATGGATTTTCTTTTTTTTTTTTTATAAATACCTGACGGACCTTAAAACTGTGTTAACTTTTATTTCAAGGAAAAGTTAGAATTTATAAAGCAAGTGTAAATACAAATTTTGATTTTAACATCTTTTATTTAGAAGCACCTCAGCATTTTAGTAACGTTTAATGTTTTTTTTTATTTTTCTTTTCTCTGTCAAATCAAATCTTTTTTTTTTCTTAGAAAAAGCTCGTCTTATGTTAAACACCTACAGCTTTTATCAATCAGCTAATCGTTCAACCATGCTGTCCCTCTGTGGAAAAAAAACTGAATTTAGCGTTTAGGACTGACATTTTACCTCTGTTTTAGAAAAGCTTTTCTCTTTTAAGAAAAGTCCTGAAAACAGTTTTTAACTAAGAGTACGGCGCATGACTTCTAACCATCCAAATAATTTGTAAAAAAACACATTGTTATTTTAATGTTGTTTAAGCCTGGATGATGTACACTTTCATCTTTGTGTTCTCATTGATGTTTTACACATTTTTAGCAGTTTCTGAGCTCAGGTTTGACTGCAAAAGCTTTAAACTGAGAAGGACTTATTGCCCATCATGTTCATGTTTTTTCAAACTTGACAGGAAATAAATATTCTAAAAAGAAATCTATTTCTTGCAAGGTCTGTTTTACATAATTATCAAGCAAAATGAGCCTGTGAAAGATTCTGCCATTTTTACATGTTGTGTAAAATTAACTTAAAGCTTTGTGACATTTAACCTTTTTTCCAGCCATGAAAAAAGCAAATATGTTTTTGCTTTTATGTAGATACCAGATTAAGGCTTTTTGGAGCCAGTGGTTTGATGCATCACGAGGCGTTAAGGGGTTAAAGCTTTTATTATGCTCCAAAGTCATGCTAACGTGATAATTTTGTCTACATTTCTTTGGCTGAACAGCAGAGCCAGCACTCTGATGTAATTTTGACTGAATTCATCACATTTTATTGTTTGTTGGTGTGTTTGAGAACATTCTGTAGAAATAAATTATTTGCATGAATAAAATAAACAAAAACACCCTTTAACTGAGACCCGCTGGCTTTCGTTTATTTAATTTTTTTGTTGTTGACTATGTTCTCATTTTTCGGTGCTCTTTCTGTGTCTCCCTGTAAGTGCTTGCGGTCGGGTCTGTGGGATCTGTTGTGGTCGTTTTGTTTCAGAGAGAAGATGAAGAGCTCAAAGCTGAGCGAGGCGATAGCATCTCAGGGAACATGGCTCCGTCTCTCCTCTGTCACTCCAGCACACAGGAAAGAGCTGTGCACGCTGCATGAGACCAGGACCACCACTGCTGTCACTCAGCCCTCCTCACACACACAGGTGTGTGGCCAAATGGTTGTGTGTTAGAAATGCAATGCAAGCTGATGTCAAACTCAAAATGCGCTACATTTTACAAATAAATTAGAAAAATAACTTTTCTCACATGTGCCTGAGGCTAATTTTGATAGAAACAAAACTGTGATGCAAGTTTATACATCAAATGTATGTAAAGGAAGAACCCTAACCCCGTCATTCACCTACTCAACTTCCGCTGAACACAATATTGACGATAGGAGCATAACACCCCCATCTATGAGTACAGTAAAACCAAGTCACATTTTGAAGCAGAAGACTTCTTAGAACCAGAGTTATCTACGCTGGATCTCCCGTGTTATTGGAAACACAAATGGTGCCGGGCTTCCTGGGCCGACTTGGATGGTTTGGGTGGTGCAAAAGTGCCTCTGAATGAACAAAAGGAAGCTGTTTTAAGGGACTTATCTCTGCAAAAAAGGATGGATTTTTAAACACCTCAGTGCTCTTTAAATGTTTGAAATCAACTTTACTAAACAGATGTACAGTCACAGTAAAACACACAGCAGTGCTTTTTTTCTGACATACATGAGTGATAGAGCGCACTCCTGTAGCGCAGTGATGGAAAAATATATATATGTTTACATACAAAGAATGGACAAAACCTTAAAAAAACATTTCAGTCCAGTTGTTCCAAGTCTTAAAATTATGTTTTCAAGAATTTTATCATGTTTAGATACAATGTTACCATGACAACCAGATTTATGAGCCACAGGATTTTTCCTTAATCCTGAAAAGACTTCATAAGCTAAAAAAAACACTAAGCTATAGATTTCATTGATCCCAACATTGATCTGAAATCACATCTGAATAAAAAGTGGTGACAAAATTGTTATGGCACAAAATATAAAACAAGTTCCTTTGTTACAAGGCTGCTGCATTAGAAAACGTTGTATTTAAGATGATACTGCCATTGGCGGAGCGGATCTTCACATTGTTCTGGATCCAACAAGCGCATGATTCCGATGATGAGGATCAGCATCTGAGGTCACACGAGCTGTTATCAATCTCTGACAGCCTTTTTATTGAACATATGTTTTATTACACATTCAGGACACTTACATTCACTCAAATTATTGATAAAGATGAAAGGCTTTAGGACATTGGCCTCTTCCTGAAAGACAGAGAAGTAACAGATATTGATGTATGCTGGTAGAGAAACTTTAACAGAATTCAAAGTATTTCTATTTTTATAAATGACAAAAATGACTTTTTTTTCCTATTTTAAGATTATACTTACTTCACAAAGTGGTGGCGACACTTTTTCGGCAGCCCTGAAATGAGTGTGACAAATTTCAAAAGTGTCAAAAACTTTTTTTTTTTTATAAAACACTCATTTTTTAAATATAAAACAAAACAAAACAGGTGTTTCTGTGTTTTTTCCAGCCTGAGTTCATATTAATCTGCTTTTAATGTGAGGACATCACTTACGACTGAAGTAATACAGAGTGCAAAAAATAGCCAGGGCCAAGCCCGCCAGAACTCCAACCAGCGGCCAAAGAACTTGGGAGTCGCAACCTTTTGAAGAAAACAAAAACATACAGAAAAAATGGAAATGTGTTACAACCTAATGCAGTACAATCCTTGAAGTATTTTGATGTACTAAATAACTTATTTTTAAACAAATCACACACAGTTTGATCCTGAATTACTACAGCGTGTAGAATTACAGAGCGGAACCCTCTCATTGTTTGGCTTTTACTTATAATGTACTGAAGAATTATAACATACCCTCTGAAGTCTTCTTTGTGCACAAGCACGGGGATCGGACTTGTTTCTTAGTGGTTGTAGTTGGAGGCAATGTCGGAGGGGTCACTACAGACAGAAGAAGGTTTGAAAATAGAAATATTTGATTCTTTGCACAAAGAAAGGCTGTTTTTACCACAATCTTATGCAAAGGTTTGTTTTGTGGATCTATGCACAACAAAACTCCAAGTTTGACCGGTAGCAGGTTGGATTTTCTGTCTTTCTGTCTCCTCTAAAACGTTCATAAGCTGGATAAAGACGGCTCACACCTTTCAGGTGTTTCTGAGTCTTGTTCTGTGCTCATCATCAGTAGAGTCTAATAGAAACAGTAAGTTAAATTGCAGAAGTCAGAAGATCTGAATTAATTACTTTTATCTGTCATCCCTGCTGCTGCTTAGTTTGTTCTGAGTTTACAGACTGGTTTTGCATTAATTGTGACAGCAGAGATTTATGTTCAGAGGAGGACATCCAAAATCACTGCAGACGTAGTACTATTCTTCTTTTCTTGGATCGCCGTGACACAAAGCAGTTCAAACAGAGACAGCTGATGTTTCATGAATATCATATTTTCATCATACAAACCTCCTGGCAGAAGAAGAGTTCCAGACCAAAACATTTCATTTTTGAGCTGTTTGTCGGTCAGAACGCAGGAATAAATCCCTGCATCCTCTGCTGTCACATTGATGATGCGAAGCTCAAAGGAAAGACCCTTCCTGCTGAACTTGAATCGCTTTTCATCGAGGGTCGAACCGGTAACGCGATCCGCATTGTTGCATCTTCCCAGGAATTCTACTTTCCCGCTCTCAGGAACAGTTCGGAACCAGAAGGCATAGTCACATAAGGATGGATCGCATTGACAGTCAACAGCTTCATTGCTGTTGATAGGAGGGTAGAGAACTTTAAAATCTTTTCTTGGCAGGGCCTCAACTGAACCTAAAGGAAGTAGATAACAAAACATGAATCCATGAAAAATCCAGTTTTGCGGACAAAAACAGTTAGATTAATCCCGGTGGGTTTTTACTTCTTAAATAGTTAATAAATTTTACTTCATGGTATGAAATCAGCATGTGTAACATTTGGTGCTTAAAAAAACATATGAAATTCGCAATCTAAGTTCATTGTATTCAAATCTAGAGGTGAGACTGGAAATATAAAGGCTGTTTTAACAGGAAAAACTATTTAAGACTGTGTTTCACTTATTAGGAAAGAGTCGGACTTTCGAGGAGGGCTTTATTTGAAAACCAAAAAGGAAAAATGTAAACTGTTGATTTGGGATTGGTATTGTTGCTGAATGACTTGATGTGACAGATGAAGCAGAAAGGTGAAATGTTACAGATTTTTAAATTTAAAAAAAAGGTTATGCTGAACAGCACATGACAAATTACAATGTTTGTAATTTCATAAACTTGTGCGGCTCAACCTGAAGCCTTAAAAGTATATAAGGTCTGATGAAGCATGTTCTGCTGTGCATTTGTACTAAATAACAAAAACAGCGACAGACTGAATACATATGTGGATTCACTGTCAAGCGTTACGTGAAACTCTAACATAAGATGGAAATATGTAAAAACAAAAAAATATTTCTACTTTTTTTAAACTGTTAGTGACGTAAAAACACATTTAACTTCCTGCCACAAATTACCAACTTATGATAATTAAAGACATAAAGTAGCAGGAGACCAAAATCAGTTTGAACCAACAGCGCCTTCGCACCCTACAGGCCCCGGGCAGAGAACGGCGTTCACAACATCTGAGGCCTGAAGAGACAAAAAGAAAGAATCTTACCAAAGGTCCACCCTGACAATGTCATCAGAATCCAAGCCAGGCCCAGCGGGATCATTGTGTGTGTGTGCCAGTGCCAGTGCAGCTATGTGAGCAGATTCAAGAAGCTGTTGATACTTTCTGTTCCTGCTGACTATCTGTCAGAGATGGAGGGAGGAACTGCTCTTTCAGGCTTCAAGGTAACCTCCCCAGCGTAGCATGCAGGAGGCCAATCTGATTGGCCCACACTTCAGCCAAAGGGCATGAGATCATGCTTCAACTGATGGTGGTTTCATAGTCCCTTAAGGTAAAAACATGTACACAGGCAGTAAGAACGGGATCTTATTTAAATATCAGAGCAATAAACTCGCACTAACTGAACATTTCAGAATTTAAATGTTAGTTAGCTTTATAATCTGGCGAAGGGGACTTCTTCAGCACATTTGTTCTGCCGTGCTGCAACCAGAAAAATGAATAAAAATAAAAAAAAAACGTTTTTGCACCTTCAGGTTTTGCTCCAATCTTCCAAAATCTCTGATCATTTTCTAAAATATGATTTTATTTAAATCACTGAGATTATTCATCCGGTTTCTTTTTAGCAATTATTCAGCACAACTTCATTTAAGGAAAAAATATATATATTTAACAATAAAAGAAAACAAAAAATAAAGCTGATGCTACATAAAAACTAACAAGTTTTTATCAATTATGTATTCCTTAAATCTAAAAAACTGAAGTAGTTTCAACATCCCTGATAAAGCCCAAAGCTGAAGTGCTAAAAGGCAAAAAGTCGTAAACAAATGGCAATGTGCCACATGCTGATATTTAAACATGCATATCAAATAAAAAAAAGCAGCAGTTTGCATTTCTGTGGTCTTTATTCCCAGGTGTGTGACCCCGAGCTCAACAGAGACCTACATGCAGCTTCAGGTCTCACTGCAGAGCACCAAATGGGAATACCAGCGTGCAAATGCGTGCGTAAACTTTATATTCATTAGAAATATGGTAAACATATTGCCAAAATGTTATGAATTACTCAAAAAATGTACTGTCTGCATATAGGTCGGCTTCTGTTTTATATCAGAGCTCAGAGAGTGAGACGAAAGTGGAAACAAAACAGGGAAAAAGCATATAAACAACAGACTGAGGATTTTTTTAATGCATTTTTTAAAAAACACATTATTTTATGGCTTAGTAAATGAAAACCATTATGTAATTAACAATATTTTAGTATTAATATGGCTTTTGTGTGATCAGGATTTGTCCATCATTTAGTAGGGGAAACCCTTAACGTTCTGAAAGGCTGAGAATAAAACCATCCTTTGACAAAATCTAAATATGACTGTAAAAATGTTACATGTATATAATACAATTAATGTAAGCTGCAAAATCTGAATAAATATGTAGTTTTCAGTGAACTAAATGATGCGACAAAGTGAATTTAACTGCAAGGTGCTACTAAGATGTGCTGAATTAAAAAATAGAAGAACACTGACATAGAAAAAATTCTATTTGGGTTGCACTTTTACAGAATATTAGTAAAGAGGAGAATATTTAAAATGAGAGTTTAAATTCTCTGTTTCTTAGCCCAAGCAGAAGCTTGAGTGAGGTTATATCTCTGATGGGTCTGAGCCACAAATGCATTTGACAGTCACTGACGCAAACACCTAACTTTTTAAAAAGTTATTTCTAAAGAAACGTTCAAGGTATTCTTTGGAATTACCATGCCATGGTAAGCCTACATTCCAAAAAATGGTAGAAAAAACCCAAAGAACATGAGCCCTTCTTCATTAAAGAAACTTCGCCCACGACCAACATTTAATCTACAGATCTTTTTCGGACCAAATGAGAAAAAAATTGTAATAATTAGAGATTAGAGTCAGAGTGCAAACTTTGTTTTGCCTTTGCATCACTATAAATTCAAAACGTCTATCATTTCACTTAGAAAAAAACGACAGCATTATCAGTTCGAATGTCAGATTTAACACAAAATAAAAAAGAAACGTTTGCTTAACTGAACCTCAAAGTAACTCTGTAGGTGAGGTTTAGGGAGGTCTCACTGGAGTCTTAAAGGATGTGGGCAGCTGAACGCTGTACGGGGGTCGTAGATCCGAGCGAGAGGAGCGAGACCACAGGATTCTTTGAAAACAGGAGATCTCAGGGGCTTCAGAGATGCTCCTCACACATGGCAGAGCGGCGAGGCCTTTGTTCGTCTCGCCGCTTCAACATTTTAAGTCATGAGCTGAGTTTGTACTTAAAATGTGTTTTCTTTAGCACCCTCTGACACTTCACTGATGTATAAATGCGTATCTACTTTCCTGTTCATTTTTCTGATGGACGTCTTTTATTTTGAAAGGTTCCTCTGGAGGCTCAGGCCTAACTTTTGCACCAAACAGTTTAGTTTGATGCACTCTGGAAACAAATACATCCAACATTTTTGTGTTTGAATTTTGCCCTGCGTTTTGTACGGCTGCCTTTACTAAACTGGAGGGGTTTTGACTTTTATTCAACTGCTTTTATGATAACTTTTATCTTATTTTCAGCTTGCTTCTTACTCTAAGAATAGCTATAAACAGTTCAGATGAATCCTGGCATTTGTCATAAGCTGTCCTCGTTTGAACTCTTGCACCTGTTTGACCTTAAAACACTTCTTGTGATGTTTGGATCTGCAATACATCCATATCAACAGCGGCGTGCACACAGTCAAGGCAGATCAAACAGAAGTTACCAAATTGCCCCCCACCCCCCACAGGTTTTGTAATCATTTCATAAATAATGTAAAGAATTTTTTTATATCTAGTTAAAAATCGGACTCGGGTTTGACCTGTGTCTGTTTTTCCAGTCATGTTATAGCAGAACTCTGTTCTTGACAGCAGCTGGACTATGAAGCTTGATCTTCGCTGCTCATCCGAGTGGTTTCTTCAGCTCTAACTGCGCCACCACCAGGCCGACAAAGGAATTACATGATATTTTCAAAGACGGAGAAACATTTAAACAAGTACATTTTCTTCATGTGTCCACATGACTTAAGGATAGTTTCACAAAAACAATGATTTATTTACTTTAGGCGACACCAAAGATCTTCCAATGAGCTTTCAAAGGTAATTATAAAAATTACAAACGTTTTATAAATTATGGATTGACATTCGTCAGCATTTTGGCAGAATCACTTTTTGCAAATTCAACAACCCAGAATGGAGTCGTCCCAAAGCTTCTCCTCCTCTGTCCTTTTATCGGGTTTGTCTTTTTCTTTTTTCTTCTCTTTTCTGTATTTGAGTTTGTTTTGCTTTTCGTGTCCACAACTGCTTTTAGTTTGTGAATGAGGATCTCTTTCTTTCTCTGTGACCTCCTCAACAATGTTCTCCTGCTTTTTGTCTATTTGTTTTTTAATAGATTGTTTTTTTCCTCTCTCCTCATCCTCTGATTCTGCAGACTGCTCTTTTCTCCTCCTCCCTCCTCCTCTCCTCCTGCGCTTCAGCTTTCTCCCCTCTCTGTCTGACCCTTCGTTTTTTCTTTTTAGGTGTCCATTCTTCCTGGTTGATCTACTCGTCCTCCTGTCTTTGTGGTCATATTCACCATCATCACTATCGCTTGTGTGAGAACTGTAGGAGGAAGATGAAGAGGAGGAGGATGAAGTGCTGCATGAAGAGGAGCTTAAATGTCTTCTGCACTGCCCACTTTCTGTGGGACCAATGATGAACCGCGGAGCATCTGAGCACTGAAGAAGTTGAGGAGGACCATTAAATCCAGAATCATGGAGAGGCCAGGGTGGCCTTGGATATACATGATGCCACATTCCAGGCTGAGAGGGATGAGGAGGATTGAAGTTAGGGATCGTTTCTGCCGTTTTCCAGTTGTCCTGCTCCTCCTGTGTTTCCTCTTTCTGGTCCTCCTTTGCAGTGTCATCTTGAGCAAGGACTTGACTGGTCTTAGGAGTGATTCCACGGGCTTTTTGGACCTGAATGTAATCTGCAAGTTCATCTGCAAATGTGTTGTAGACTTTTGGTTGGGATTTAAACAGTTCACTAATCTTCTTCTCCCTGGTTAAGAACATTGAAACAAACTGCATTAAGAATCAATAAGGTAAAGAAAAAATAAAATACTACATTTTGATCATTGAAGATGAAAGAAACGAATGAGAAGAAAAGGAAAACGGTTTTTACTTGAAATAAATCTGGTATTTTACTGCAAAGATGTGGCAAAACTATATTTTCAACTTCGATTCAAATCTTTACGCAAGGACTTCTGCTCTTTTAGGAGTGTTTTGTTTTTTTTTTTATTCTAAAGAGTTTTTAATATTTTTATATTTCTAGTCCCAGCATTTACCAAGCAGAAATCTAATCAATGGCTTTTATTTTGTTTGGTCTTACCTGGTCAGGTGTCTGTTTCCCTGCATGTGAGCCTGGTACATCTCCACAGAGTCGAACGGCACACCACATATCTGACACATCAAGGAGTTGGCTGTGGAGGAAAAGGGGGTTGAAAAGGTTAAAAATACAAAAAAAAACCAGAAAACAGACCTTTTTTTCCTCTTCAGTTTAATCTTAAAGTCTTCAAACTTTTACCCCCACTATAAAGGATTTGCCAGACAACTACCCATCCTCACTACCCGAGGCTGACATTTTATTTATAAACTTTTATCCAGCTTCTCTGTGAGAGGATGAAGGTCTCATGTTGGTTTTTAGTTTCAGGAAGACTGGGGAAAAAAACTACATTTATTTTGCACTTTGTGGCAACCCCTTGACCTGCTATTGATGCAAATATGCTTCGAACCACTTCTGCTCCAAAATTATCTTAAGTTAGAATCTACTCAAAAGCAGAAACATAAGTGATTTTTTTAATAGCTAGAAATATATGCAAATGTCAAGGGGTAAATTCCATGTCTTACTTTAGTCACAAAGTAATGTTTTTGCTGTTAGCAACAAATCTGCTGAAATATTTTAATACATCCACTAAAAAAAAGGTGAATAAGAAAGATTTTGAGAGCAAACAACACATAATCTCAATATAAGTGTGCTCAGATACCAACAAATGATGGACAAAAACAACATATTTATCTTGTGAGCATACGGGTATTTTTTGCCTTAGGATAAGTGGTAGAACGTTGAAGCATGTAAGCTTTTTTCTTGGAGACAAATGGAAAGGTTAGTGCTCTGTAGAGTCCCGATAAAACATTTCTAATGAAGACAAAATCTCAGAAAACATGATGAAACATCTTCATCCCTTCTTCATGAAGTGTTTATGACTGCCTGATCTTTTTTCATCAGATGCTACAGTACCTTGTTGTACATCGTCTCCCAGCTCTTTGAGAAGCTCCTGCCTTGCTACATTTCTCTGATGTTTCCGTCCGTTGTAGTGCTGCAGGGCCATCTGAGGGTTGTTGAAGGACGCGGCGCAAAGCAAGCAGTACCTGTCAGGGTCTTTCAGGCTGGAGTTTGTGGTGGGGGAAACAGCGGAGCCTGTGGCAGCGTCCAGGTGAAGCTCGGTCTCAACATCTGAAGCTGGTTTCTGCTCTAACTTATCAGCAAGATTTGACAGAAGAAGTTCTTTGGTTTTTTTGTCTGCAAGAAATGAACAAGTTAAGGACCGTTTTCTCTTAGCTAGTCAACATAATTAAAGAAATCGGTTAATAAAATCAAGGAATAGAGCAGCTTGGATCTTTTAACACTTGCCTGGAGGGTGACAGGTTTGTTTACGCAGATTTTTTGCATGGGTTTTGCCTTCATAGTGGGATTTTGCCACCACATCAGAACTAAACACCATGTTACACAGCTCACAGAAACGGTTTTTATCATTGTGCATTGTCCGCTGTTAGAAATAAAACACAAAAAACCAAGAAAAGCAAGCTGAAAAAAAGAAACAATTTTTTTTGCAGAAAACTGAACACAAGATCAAATCTAATGGAGCTTTAATGTTCAGTCTCAGGCAATCTTGATTTAAAATTATTTGATTAAAAAAACCTGCACTTAAGGAGAAAGCATAATCTGGATGTCTGCACTAACCTTGAACTCTGCATTCTTCTCTCCTCTTAATGTCTTTAGGTACACTTTGACCTTCTGAGCATGTTTCTTTCCCTGCAGTCAGAGGACATGCAATTGTTACTCAAAAAAACTCATACCACAGCTGTTCTACTGGAAGCCCTTAAAATCAAAATCAGGTTTGTACCTCATAATGAGACTGTCTGTGAGACTCAAACAACAACTTGGAGGAACACACGTGACAGTAACTGTCAGTGAGGAGACCCTGCAGCAGCAGCTCATCGCTCTTTTCTCCTGTGTGAAAGACAGAACAAAAAGAAAGGTTTGTAGGTGACTTGATACAGAATACAACTATTTTTAGTAAGAAGATAATTTCTCTCATTCTCATTTTAATTTTAATGTAAAGACACATTTTCTAATTCTTTAAACAAACTTACAGATCATCCAAATGCATGTAAATGTATTAAAAAAATACTAAAAATACATTGCTTTGAAAGCAGTTGATGTATTTGTGTAAAAATGGTTTATATGGTTTAAAAAATCTCTTCCACATAAGTAAGCTGATTACTTAAGTATGCTATAATCATTTTAAATGCTGCAACCTTTTATTTCACACTTGGCCATCTTTATTCTGCTTGCTCGAGCATGACGTGCGTTTACTTCACAAAAGGACTTTTTGTTTTATTCTCCTTCTATTCTTAACATGCTAGTTTGTTCATAAAAACATTAAATACTTATAAAATCCATCTCTTGCATAACTTGGAAATCCATATAAATAAACTCAAAGTGTTTCATGGATTCCCTTCATTTCTAATTATACCAAAAAAATCTTCATAATGTTGCTTTGGATAACAAAGTCATCAGATTCCTATGGTAAAAGTGACTAAGATGCTGTGTATACATCAGACATATGATTGAAAACCATTAAATATATATAACAAATGTTCTGAATATATATTAAATGCAATTTGTCACATTATTAGAAAAAAAAACATTTAAAAAAAGTAATTTCTCGAAACATAAACTTAATAAATAGCAATAATCAAATGAGAAACAGAACATACTTTTATTGCAGAAGAATACCATTATACTTAATTTCATATATTTATAATTTTAGTAGCTCATAACAAATAAAATACCTTTTATGTTTTATGTCCCACATCATGTTGTAGATTTTTGACTCCATATTTTAAAATCAAATATAATTATGGTGAATGCAAACACTAATTCAGTCTGAATTGTGCATTTTTTCTTATATATTTAAAATACTGTACTTACCAAATGATTGCCACAGCGGCGGTTGGCAGTTTAAAACTAAAGGAGTATTTTCAAAATAAAAGTTAGTTTGACTTGATGTCTTTTCCCCCCTCTTTCTTTTTACCTCAACAGTGACCAGACTCAATCAGGGAGTAGTTTATTTTGTAGATATATTTTAACAATAACAAATAAATTGATTGGACTAAACCTTTTTCAGTGGGAACAGACTAAACCACTTCTGCGTTGTGGTCTCTGAGAGGTTGTGAGTGTCAAAACCCGGATACCAGATTCCATCCCCTTCGTTCTTAAAAGCTCGCGTCGCAAAATTGAAAGAAAATTCCACCAAGGTCTCAAAATGTATGGAGGACTCTCCCTCAAACACCATGTTCGTGCAGAACGTACACATTTCGCTAAATAGCTATATTAAAACCTTTAACCAGCCTCACCTTACAGCTGGTGATAGCGTTTTCAGCTAGGAGGCTAACTAGCTCCCAAAAATTAAAGAGACAGCTAGCCAGTTAGCTCAGAAGCTAACACCGTTTCGCAGTAAGGCACGCGACGACTGAAAAAGTCACACTCTAAACACAACTCACCTTCTACATGGACACTATCATTTTTTATATTTATTACTCTGTCAGTATCGGCGACAGAAGCCGCATTAGGGGAACTGACAGTGTTATTTGAAGTGTCTGACTGAGCAGGAAAACACTCGAAACTCGAGTCCATTATTTTCCTTTTCTGTTCAGGGCATGCGCAGTCCTAGCCTCTGACGTAATGGAATTAAAAAAATCTCAATTTGAACAAGGTCCTTATATTCGATGCAATTCCTACATTTGCTCTTAGATTTCGTAATAAATTATGTATCTTTGACAGATCTTAGTGCTGAAATCAATACAGTTTTTAATGGAGATGTGAACATCACAAAAGATTTACTAATTTATTTGAAATCAAATTTCTGCCACCTCCTGCAAAGGTTTTTGTTATTCAACCATTGGTGATTTAAACAGGTAAGAAGGCGAACCAATACCAATAACTGTATTAATACTAAAATAAAAGACATTTCATTATTTATTTTTTTGCATCAAATGTATCCATTTAAAGATAATAACAGATCATAACATTTTAAATAAATATAAAAGAGTCTTGTGTTTTTTGCTAGTCAATTAAGGACGCAATTTTTTAATGTATATATTCTATTCTATTCTATTCTATTCTATTCTATTCTATTGTGTGTTTCGTAGTAAAGTCTGTTTAAAAAAAACTAGGGAATATTTATATTTGCAATATAATAATAAAACAATAATAATAATAATATTAATGACTTTTTAAACAATCGAATAGGAGCATGCTACAAAAGAGAAAAAGTCTATAAAATCTCATTATTCTATTAACAAGTTAGAATCATAAAGAGGGAAACCTCTTAAGATATTTCTCTTTGTATTATTGTGAGGTAAATCTTTGATGACATGTGCTTTCAAGACTCAAGTATTTGTGTCCATTTAAAATAATCCATTTGGAGTAAATAGTGTAAAAAAGTGTCCACTAACATTAAACAAAATGCTTCATGGAGACATTTCTTTTATGCAGAGCTCCTTTTTTACACGGATCTGTTGCGTGGCTTCTTTAATCAGTCTCTGAATGCTCCACTTTTTTAGCTGTAATAATTTGTTTTTAATCTCACACCTTTATTGAGGGAAAAAAAACTGTAAGATCTGTCTCAAACAGACAGCACTCACAATAATATACTATCCAGACATGTTGTCCTCCATGTTTTTAATCACCAAAGCAGTTAAAACAATGAACTCAAATGAAATGACAAGACATAGAAATTATGTTCAGATATTCCTAAAACGAGTATAAAGTTATCCAAAATAGACACTTTATTTTGGCACATTTGAATGTTCACTTTTGTTTGTCACAAAACAAAACTGAAATGCTGGGGGGAAAAGGCAAAAGATTACAAACAAAAATACCAAGGAAGAGGGTCGCAGTGTAGAAAAGCCGAGTGAAAGGGTCACTTCCTTTTTTGGAGCTCTCTGGCCAAGGCATCCAGCTGTGAAAATAAATGCATCATCATGGCTTAAGCTGAAACAGTCTTTTCAAAGAAATCCTTTTTATCATTTCAGGTAAATATATGCAAAGAACAACATATTTCTGTTTTGAACCAAGTTTAAGTTTTTTTTGCTTCCAGGAAATCTGAAAAGTTTCATTTTGTTTACTCACAACAATGTTTCTAAGGAAATTCCTCCTCTGAGGTCTCATGTAGCTGCATTCCCCAGCCTCACAAAGCTTCATCTCCTCTGAAACCTGACGGTGTGAAAAAATGAGAATGGACTTTGTAAAATACGACAGAAAGGCTCAATTGTGCAGTCAGAAGAAGTTCCTACAACCTCTGATGCACCAAAGGAGTCCAACTCCCTCTTGCCTCCAGGGTACCAACCATGGGACCAGTGCTGAGCCTGGGATAGCTGAGCCCCCACATACAAGAGCACCCCCAGCAGTAAAACCAGCCGAGACATGACCTAAAACCATACATGGACATGAATCTGCCAGAAAATGATTTTACTTAAACTTAAACCTTTGAGCAAGAATAAACCAGGTAAATAGATCAGGTCATTTCTCATAATTTGTAACAAAAAAATAACACCTGAATTGATAAAAGTAAAAATATTCTTCATTTATAAACCTAAATCCAATGTGAGTATTTTTTTTGTGCTACGCTAGTGTTTCCAGGGTCATACCTTAAGACTCGTTAAAAATATCAGATTTTAAGTCAGAGAAACCTCACATAGAACATGTTTCAGCCACAGAAAGTCTCTTACCTTAGCCTGAGTGCTTACAACCTTAACTCAGCGATGTAACTGCAGAATCTCAGAAACAGTAGAAGGGTCTTGTCAAATCAATCAGGTGCTAAAGTTTCTTTCTCTGTTTCTCACAGTTTTGAGAGCATTTTCACTGTGGACTTCCTATAAACACCCTCCTCAGTATATATATGAGGAGTCCACCCTGGGAGTCCCCCCTCTTCCCCCTTCCTCCTGACAGACTTCTCATCCATAATTGATCCCCGGGGCCTGGGTGCGCAAGGGGTCAATTATGGATGAAATGATTCGTCCTAGGGGATGAGAAGAGCAGAACTCTGAACCGAATTCAAATATTGCCCTCAAACAGTAATGACATCCCAAATTGAACCCGTTTCATTTTTCATTATCTGTTTTTGATGGAACAGTGACTCATTCCAGTGGCTACATATCCTCATAATAGATCCCACAACTTTCATCGTACTTTTTATGTCTGATATATCTTTTTTTTCACTGTGTTTGATTTGTCTTGTTTATTTCATTCATTAAAAATGATTATGCCAGTATAATATTTGATCTGTATAGATTGAGAATAAAAAAAAAGGGTAGAAAGAAGCATAAACGTATGTTATGCACCCTCTATTCACAATTTAACACTTTTGATAACATTATAAAAGCTGTAATGGTTTCATGGCACATATATATTTATTTAATTTTGTCTTTTCTGAACCTCCAGCAAGACAGCCATTTTTCTGTCACTACACATATTTTATTCTAACAGAAACTCTGCTATAATTCATTTTCACCATACAAAATGTATTCATCAGAAAAAACTCAGTGCCACAAATGCTTTTCCTTATTTAGTTTTAAATCACCTTATTTTAGAAACTCACATTTTAAATCAAACAATCAGCTGGATGGCTCAGGAGTAGGACTGGTGCACGTGAAACAAGGTTTGCCTCCCAGGGGGGGTGCTATGAGCTTAATCAAGGGTGGGTCCTCTGGCAAGACCCTTCACGCTGCTGCCTAACCATAACAAGGGGGCTCAAGTCTGAGTCTCCCTGTGCCAGTCCCCAGCCTGGATAAAATACAGGTTTGTGTCAGAAAGGGCATCTGCCAAGCCACCTGTGCAAACCAAGGAAAGATGCTTTGCTGTGGCAACACGTGACAGGCTGCGCTGACAGGTGAACAACAACATTTTGAATTCAATCATTAAAAAAACATTTATTTCTGAGGCTGCAAGGTGGCACAATGGTTAGTGACCTTCTTGCCTAACAGCAAGGCCCCTGGTTCAAGTCCCAGCTGAGGACTCTGGCTTCCTCCCACAGTCAAAAACAGGTTTTTATAGATTAATTGGTCACTCTAAATTATAGGTGTAAATGCGAGTGACAGACTGGAGACCTGTCCAGGGTGCACCCTGCCTTCGCCCACTAGTGACCAGGTTAGGCTCTGGCTCCCCCGTGACCCCAAAAATAACATAACGGCTTTAGAAAATGGATGGATTTAATTTTTAAAGCATGAATTCCATCAGATGAAACGCAAAAATGAATATATTAAAGGAGTAAGGAGGAACAACTACATCACTTTTATGACATTAATTTAAATAAACTACACTTACTATAAAGGGAACCATGAAACTTATTCTGATAACCACTGATACTTTAAGCAATAAAGAACAGAGAATAATCCCCTTTCTTGATTTTAGGTTGTTCAGTTTTCATTCTAAAATGCTTTTCTTAGTGTTTTGGAGAATTTGATCCCTTCTAACCACAGCTGAGGCTTTAGGCTCCTTCAGTTTTGTCCATAGTAAACTTTCTAAGAAGAAAAGAATTGAATTAAACCAGGACACTCATTTAACACCCACAGGACATCAATTTGGCTTTTAAAGAATCCTCTGGTATTGACTTTAACAAATTAGTAGAGCTATGAAAATCGTTTACATACCATTTTATGCCATGGGCAGATGTATTCTTATTTTTCTCTTCCCGAAGCATTGATTTATTGCCGGCTGGCTTGTATCCAACAACATTTATCTTAAAATTTCATTTTTTTGAATACTACTAGTAGTTGTAGCATATTTGATATGCTCTTTCATCCAGGATGGCAGAAAACATTTTTTAAGAGTCTGATTCTTTAAAGATGTTTCTCCTTGTGTCCAAGAGGCGTCTCAATTATTTGTAATAAAATTATTTTGTATCATTTATAAATATAAGCTTGTTCTCACCAACCCACTTGATTCTCCCTTCTAAAGATTTATTTATGTAACTTAGGCAAGTAAATTCAAACAAAGGTAAAATCTCAAGCACTTTATTAGGTTTATACAGTATCTTGCTTAGAAAGGCCATTTGGCATTATATAATTATATATAATTTTATCATATATATAATTATATATACATATATTCAAATGTTGAATAACAAAAACACTAGAAACAAACTTACACAATTTGAAGAAGAAAAAAGATTTGTTTAAGACAGTTTTACCAAATTAAAAATGGCCAAAACCAAACATCCAGTACGCTTCAAAAATGGTCCCAATACACTTCAATATACATCTTTTTTTAAAATGAAGGGGAAGAAGAAATTAAAACAAACAAGGCAGCAGACATGAATGTAATATAAATAACCTTACAATATGTACAAAAAGGGGCCATTTACCAAAAAAAAAATATTTATATATATAAGAATCCACAGTTAAAAGTAAAGGGAAAAAAATGAGTGAAAAGCAGGGAAAACAGTTGAAATAAGGTAGTAACAGGATGGACATCAGACTTTTTGCACTTTCCTTTTTTAAATAAAGTTTGATTTTGCATTTGAAATGCTGCTCTGGGACATGGACTGCAAAAAAAAAAAAGAAAGAACTGCAATGACAGGTTTTCTCAGGTGGAAAAAAAGATGCAACTATTTGTGCTGGGATACATTTTTGCTCAAAAATATAGGAACCCACAACTGATTAATTGTTATGGACCCACATTCAACCGATATGACGTTACATAGTTCCAACATTAAAATGTAATAAATTACAAATGGGCCTCGATGCAAGTCTGACCTGCAAAAATAAAGGGAATATGATTAAAAAGATACTTGACCCATTGCTGGTTTAGCTCTCTCACCCCCATCTTTACACAAAAAAATAAAAGCTCTTTCCTGATCTGAAACAGAAAGTTGTGGAAGTGCCTGCAGAAAAGATGATGGATGAGAACGGATCATGGTGCAGTAAAGGTAAAGCTTGGGGGGATTCATTTAAAACCTACCAGTGAGGCACTTTGATTTATTTGAATAATGGGGGCTTCCTGTTCCCTGGCACAGTGTTTTATTTTGGCTGTCAAAGAAGCAGTGAGACATTCTCATCACACAAACCCAACAAAAACACCCAGAACAGCTAAATACGACCAGAGAATCCTATCTCCTCCTTATTTTCAGGAACTCTATGGTGGCAATGCAAACGAAGGAAGAGCATGATGGCACTTGACCATGAGTGCGGGCACTAAAGATGATTTGCGAATAAAAGACGAGACGTGACACAATGTACTGGACACAAATCGATAGCTTCAGTGAATGGTCAGCTTAGCTACCTGCTGCTTGCAGCCTGTAAAGGGCCTCTTACCTGGGATTTACAAAACCTGAAAGAGTTTAAATAAAATTACTATGTTCAAAACGTTCAAGCTTATCTAATTTCTTATTTGGTTATTCATTTTTGAGGGCTTTACTTTTTGTGCAAATTGAGTTGAAATGTACAATCTTTAAATTCAGCGCACACTTAATTGTGCTCATTCCTTAAAGGTTTTCTTTTCTTTTTTTTTTTTTTTTAAAAGGGTGTTAATATTATTTAGATTGTGCACATATAAGTGAGGTTATTCAGAGTTTAGGTATACATTAAAGGAAATGATTGACATGAAAATTCCAACAGGAAGTCCTTTTTATCTTTTTGGTCTGAGATCCTTTGCCATTGTATGAGCTGCAAACGCTCACTCGGGGTGAAGCAGTTTGATTACCAAAAGTTAAAAAACGTTAGTGTCAGTCATTTCCTTTGTTGACTCAGATGGAATTAGGGCTGACCTCATGGTTGACTATCATCCATCTTCCACTTCAAATCACAAAGATCATGGCCTCAACAGTGACCTCTGCTGGATCATCTTAGCATAAGCATCCTCACAGGACATGCAAAAGAGGAAGAAATGCTTAGCAATTGTGGAATGACCTCCGTTATGAAAGAAGCAATGCAACAGGTACTTGAAACAGCACTTGAATAAAAAAACCACAAAAAAAAACCCAGAAGAATAATCCTCTGCATTAGCATTCACCATTGGTAAATAAAAGCGAATCTTTTTTATCTGAAGGAGTAACAAGATGCTTAAAAAACACCAAAAACGTCAGTTTCCCAGCAAAAGTATGAAAACCCAAAGAGAGAGGAAGTGCTTCATAGTGTCCAAAGCAACACAGCTGTATAATTGTAAACACGTAACATGCTGGGTGTTTGTTGAATTCTGTGACACAGTACAGAGTTGGGATTGTGGCTCATTAACAGAACAGCTAATACTGTAAAAAGTCAAAAAAGAAACCGTTGCAGGGAAAAATAATCTCAATCAGCATTGATGTAAATTGAACCAACCCCAGTTATAATCCAGTAACTGATACATGATTGTTGAAGCTTCGTTGGGAATTTTATCAGTAACGTGAGCTAAACGGTGAAGGACTTTGGCACACAGTGAATATTGTGTTGTCTTCTCTGCCAGCTTACAAGCGAGTTCCAAAACAGCTAAATGGCTCCCGATTTTAGTTCGTGTGAAATCCTGAGGCTGTGTGCCATGTCAGACTCCCACCGACCACCTTAAAAAAAGGTCTGAAACTAGAAACCTGTTTTTGTTTGGGGAAAAAATGGCTTTGAGGGTTTGTGGAGTTAATGTAGAAACGTCTTCTACCACACAAGCACACGCTGCTACAGCAAGGCTCAGGCAAAGTCAAAAATAGTCTCTGTTCCTTAAAAAAAAAAACTAAAAAAGATCAGCTTGACTCTAATGTTGCACATTAGCCACCAAAATCTTTACAGTTGCAGCAAAAACACAGCCAAACTCAAAACTGCATCTAAAACCCAAGTATTGAAAATGCAACACAGTAATTATATACACATATTGGGAGTGAAAGTGTGAAGTAAATAAGAATGATTGGTTGTATTAACATAAGTACAAAATATTCAAGAAGGCATCTCAGATAACCACTGAATCCTACAGCACTGCCCCGCCTCCTCCGGCATTTCCCTCTGATCCCTTTTCCTGCGGGCAGTCTGTCACGTCCACACATCAAGCAGTGTCTTGTCTTTCTGAAACCATCCACCAGTTAGTGAATATGCAGCTTTCTTCATGACGATGTATGGATGAGTTCGGGTACGCGCTTATGCTTGTAATAGGTGTATGCAGATAGCCATCCATCCGCGGCAGGACCCTACTTGAAGTTAGCATAATCAGAAAACGCGTCGATATACTCCTGGACCACCTTGTAGCAGAACTCGTACTGCTCCTGAGGAATCAATGAAAATGCGTCACGGATTTTGGTCATCGCTTTAAAAACAACAGCGTAAAGATCAGATGCACATAAGATCATTTAACTTACAAAAAATCTTTTAGAAAAGCGCATGAAACAAATATGTTTACATCAAACATCGGTAAAAATGTGTTATAAGATCATAACAACATGACAGGAATACAATGACTTTTATTGACATAAAAATGTAGTAAATTCTGAGTCATCTAAATACTGTAGACATGAATGAAAAAAAAGAAATGCATCACTAGCTGGGCTTGTTCATGAAGGTTTGAAGGGGCTTTACCAGTGTCTGCACCATGTGGGGTCTCTGCAGTCTGAGGCTCTTTACAGTCTGGAAGACATCCAGGATGCCTTCGGCCTTCACCCTCTCCAGAACTGTACTCAGCGCACAGAAAGTGCCCGTGCGGCCAGCGCCAGCACTGCAAACACACAGAGTGGAGCGATCACTTTCATACCCATGTGTTGGGATCAAGTCTAGCCACACATGAACCACCAAACAGACCTGTGGGAGGAGCATCAGGCATTCACAGGTAATGAGCTACTAACTGTTTTCACGTTGACTGACTACGTTTCTAATATGTTCAATTATACACAAAAGTCACACATTTCACTGTATTTAAAACTATCAACAATTCAACAAATGAAAGTTTACAAACAAATGTAGAGATTTTTTACTGTAAATGTTCACGTTAGAGTTCACAGAGAAAACCTTCTGTGCCCACAACCTTCACTGAATATTGCTTGATATGTTTAAATGTTTGTTACTGTTAGAAGTATGTGTGTGCTTTGTCTCAGATGGGAGGAGTTAGATAAGCGTGCACGTCTCACCTGCAGTGCACAGTGATGGGATGGTTGCCAGATTGTTGCTGCTGCTTCTGCACTGCAGCAATGATGTTGATCATGCCTTTCCCATCTGCAGGAATTCCCACTTCTGGCCAACCATGGAAATGGAACTGACGCACAGATCGAGTCTTGTTCTCCTGGACAGCAAAAGGAGATGTGACAAAGGTTTCAAATGTTTTTTTAATGTCCATTTGTGACATTTCATGGGAGTGTTTAAGCGCTTGTATGAACGCAAGCAAGGATAACCTGTGCTTGAGCTTGATGATTCTGTCTCCCCCCCTCAATATGACAACAATCTGAACTGAAACAGTACATTGGTCCTCCTTACCCGGTTGTTGGTGACCAGGAGGTCACGCACTGTGTAACTTTCATTCTCCTCCTCCCTTTTAAGCTCAATGGAGAGGTCTCCATACACCACCACTCCATCACCGGGCCAATACTGAGCACATTTCTCCTGTTGGACACATAAAGTGAGCAGTCAGCTGATCTGTTACTAATGACATCTAAACGCATGAAAAATCTACAAACTCAAGTTTAATGGCATTTAAATGTCTAAAAGAAATGTGTGAAGCCGAGGTACCAAAGACTTCCTGGGACATCCATTTTTAATCACAAACAAGAAAGCAAAAATGCATCCATATCAAAATGATACTTAATTAGAAAATCTACGTCAAGTTTTTTTCTAGACAAAAAACAGTTTTCAGTAAATTCCAATTGAATGTAGAAACAGGACACAAAAATCCTAGTTATATAAAAAATGTAAATTATGAATTAATCCAATATGAAAAAACGGACTCATAATTCTGATTGAATAAGTAAGGTGTGAATTGAAGTCACATTGAATTGAGTTTGTATTTTGGCAGTGATCCTCCACTGAAATGACTTGAATGGTCTTATGTATTTAACCAAACTAATGCTACGTTCTCTTGCTACCCAATATGAGTGAATGAAAATCTTATGAATTTTGCTTTAGGCGTTTTCTTTCACAGCTCTATTCAGATATATGAAAGACTTTGTGAAATATAATTTCGGCCTTTCACTAATTGCAACTATTAACTTCTTCTTCTTGATACATTTTCAACCGGTTGGCACTTCTATGAATTACCAAGGATGCCATCCAAAGGTCACTACCAAATCTGAGACTCTGACTGGTCAAAGTTCAACCTAGATGAACCTTTAACACGTTTTGTAAGTAGAGCCTGAAAACTGACCTAAAAAAACAGCGTAAAACTGCGTAGCAACATGCAAATGTGAAAGTTTTGAGCGCGTAAGCCTGAAATATGCATGAAAGTGGTCGCTTGAACTGGCGTTTGAACGCTCATTTTGAACGTAGCTTTAGATGTAAACACCAACCTGTCCTCTTTCTTCAAGCTCAGTCAGCATGACTATGGAGCAGCTTCTCCACTCCCAGATCATCCTCCAAAAATCCTCCATCGTATGCTGCAGAGGCCCCTGACTCGCAATGTACGCATCTTTTTGACGATAACCCTGTAAAACAGAGGCGTAAAAGAACAGGAAGGGGGAAAGAGGGAAGAATAAGCAACACAAAACAAATGAAGAGACAAAGAATGCAGCTGACCAATGGTTTGCATTCAAATAAATGATCTGTTTTTTCATACTAACATCAATGAAGGAGGCATTGACGTAGTCCGTGTTCTCCTCTCCTCTTTTGACTGGAATGATCACTCTGTTGAACTCGTCTGTTAATAACATTGTACATCCATTTTACTTCAACTGATTTTGGACATTACTGCCCATTGTTACAATGTAACCTTTGACAGGGAAAAAAAGATGGAGTCTTCCTCACATGGAATGATCTGCAGGACCCTGTTCTTCTTCATGTTGACCGGCAGGTTGCCTGTTCTCATTTTGTCATTCTGAATCTTGATAGATGTTAGTTTCTGGAGATTCAAAGGTCATTAGAAGTGAATTTCAGACATAATTAATATATACTATGAAGAAAGTGCCCACACAGACCTTAAATTCAGCCTCCAGACCACTGCAGCCAGCTCCAGGTGAGGGGGCATAGAGCTTGGCTAAGTGCGACTCCAGTGAAGTCACTTCCAGCTCTGTGTCCCCGTACAAGTAATGTTCTAACAAGGCTTGGAAGATGAACACATACTGCATCTGTGAGATGGAAAACACCAGTCAGGCACAGATAGTTGGACTAGTTGCTGCATGAGCTGCTATCGCTGCACTCACATCAGTCTGGACCATTTGACAGCGCTGGGCTCTTATTCTTGTAACAAAACCAAACACGTCCACCTTCCTCTCTGCGTTCATCATGTCCAACATGGCGTCAATCACTATAAAAGTACCTGTCCTTCCCACACCCGCACTGAAGGACAAAGAAACTTGTGATTTGTGTGTGTGTGGCAGACAAACAAACAGTAGTAAAAACCAGACACACTCTTACCTGCAGTGAACAACGATGGCTCCAGCATAGTGAGGGTTGCAGTTCTTCACCTTCTTGAGGAACTTGAGCATGCCAATGGGAGTGAAGGGAACCCCAAAGTCAGGCCAGCTGGTAAAGTGGAACTGGGTCAGCAACCTCTGAGGCTTCTTGCCAGAGACGTCTCCCACCTGAGAAGAAAACAAAAAAAACGTGCACTTATGTGACACTTTTCCTTGCCGCTTTCAAGGACTTTTAAAACTGTTCTACGGCAAATATTTAAGATATTCTAGCTTTGTACCACAGCTGTGACAAATGAGCACATGCTCAAATGAATCTTCCTATCACATATAAAAAGTTGGAGGAATTGTGTGCTGAATAGAAGTAGAAGCAAAAAAGAATTAGATCAAGTTGAGACCAACACCTTTGTTATCGCTTCAGTATTTAGTTCTAATAGAAAACAAACGGATCTGATTATTTCTTTAAAATGTTGGACATTTCAGCCTTACATGTTGAGTAAGTGTTCTCTACGAGCTGTCACGTAAAGCAGTCCAGTGAAAAAAATGTGCATGAACATTTTTGCTATACAGGCTCACAGAGCTTTGCAGAACTTTGATATGTCCTTTGGGCCATCTGCATGCACATAGCTCGTTTCCATAAACCTTGTTTTGCTGAACAGTTAACAGCACTTTAATGCTTTCGTTTCATGTATTTATTTTGAAACACATGATATGTGAAACTGATGGCTTTAACACTGAGGGACGGCATTAGAAATGCTAGACATGCTGGTTTTATATAAACACTCCTATCAGTTTCTTTCAGACTTGAAAGACTTCTGTGATTTTCATAAAACTATATTTAATACTAATTAAAGCTAAGTTTGGATTAAACATGCCAACTTAAGCCAACACACCACATTTTAGTGAAACAGAAACAACCACAGCTCGTTTTATCCCTTCTTAAACGGTTTGAAAGTAAATCAAAACTACGTCCACTATTTACATGTTTCAGGTACCTGTTGGATGCAGAACTTGCGGACCGTGTAGTCCACCAGAACCACAGTGTCCTCAACGGACACACGAATGTTTCCGTATGTCCAACAGCCCTGGTCCGGCCAGTACTGCGCACACTTGCACTTAACAAAAAAAGAAAGAAAAACAAACCCAGAAGGATTTGAGATTCAGCAAATACCTGGAGGAGTGCACATGTTGCTGTTGATATGAAACAAGGTTTTTAAATCTCAGTTTTTCACAATCTAACGGCTCTATTCCTCACTCTGCTTGTCCTACCTCTTTTCTCTCCTTCAGATTGGTCACCATGACAATGGTGGCTGTGTTCTGCTCCCAGATCATTCTCCAGAAGTCATTTACCGTCTCCTCCTTAGGGCCTGAGACAGATCAAACAATCGAAGGGAGTAAAAGCCAAGTATATAAACAAACATGCACACACACACACACACACACACACACACACACACACACACACACACACACACACACAGCTCCGTGGAATGCACTAATCTCACCTTGAGCAGCAATAAACTTATTCTTCTCTTGGTAACCCTGCAATAAGTTAAATGAAACATGCAAGTGTCACTAGCACACACAGTCCAATTGAAGGCGCATTTCTATTTTAATTTGAAAAAGGCAACAGATACCAACATTTATAAAAGAAGCGTTGATAAAGTCGGAATCGGGGACTCCTTCCAGAGATAAGAGATGAACTCTGGAGTGATCATCTGGAAAGAAATTAGAAGCAGCAGCAACAAAAAAAACCAATTAAAAACAATAAAATAGACGAGGAAAGTAAATCCAACTATGGAGCTAAGCTAACGTGTGGTGATAATGTTATGCTGTGTAGTTTATATGAACTATGTTTTAAGGCTGACAGAAGTTGCTACAAAAACAGACTCCAGCTATTACTTACATGGAAGGATGTTAACATATCTGTTCTTTTCTTTATTCTCTTCTTTGGAAGCAGCGTCACATGTTGCCTGAATAGGACAGTTTGGCAGAGCCTAAACAAGAACAAAACACATAGTTCACATGAGAGGGAAGACAACAGACACACATCTGCCTTATATTCTTATATTACACCTTCATTACTCTCAGTTTCTTCCCTTCTGACTTTAATTGACTTTTTTATATTTTGCATTTCGGTTTTAATTTTCTTGTATGCCACAAAGCGTTTGCATCTGATCAACGCATTTTGAGCTGCATTTGTGTTTAAAGGTGTAAAAAAAAAACCTCTGCTTTGCCTTGGTTTACCTGCAGCTATAATTTCTGAATCAATGCAAACAAAAATTACAGCAAAAGCATCAGTGACGGCAGCAAGAGGGGGGAATCTGCTGTTTCACCACATTCTTGAAGATCCATGCTTAACTAGAAGCTTTGATGGTTACCGTTTGATCAAATGTATTAAAATTAACTCTTAGTACAATAGGAAATAATTTAATTTAAGAATATATTTATGCATTTTAATGAAAAAGTTACATTAGAATCACAACTTTACTAATTCACTTCAGTTCATGCTACAAAGCAGCAGTAGAGTGTTGTCATTGTGTGTAAGTTTTAGTGTGCCGTACATTAAACTCCTCTCTGAAGAGCTTGTTGTCATCAGCCATGCGACGGTTCATTTCTTCCTCCAGTTTGTCAACTGGAATGGGTGGGTACTTCCTGTTTGTGCTGGGGGAACGAGCCAATAGAGGCACACTCTGGAATTCTGTTCCAACAAGCAGAAAGGAAGGAGGGGTAGAAACACAGTAATCAGATGAAGGGTAAGAAGTGGACATGAGTGGATATGATTAGCAATGTGCTCTACTGAGTCCATTTTTCAAGAGTATATAACTTCCCACATGTTTCTGGAATGCCCAGCAGAGGGCGATGTAAGTCAACAGTAGAAAAAAAGGCTAACCAACAGCATTTTTTCAGATTAGGTAATAGCAGCAAACAAAAGCCTTCTGCAAAAAGCTGCGCTGAGAAATGTTCTCAGCTGAGGAGGCAGAATGATCAGCTGAGGATTATAGGAAACAGCATAAATAAAGCAACTTTGGTGAAGCGAACGTATGTTTGCCAAAAATATTCAATGAACATCTTGCACATCTGAGTGACTCACCTGTTTCATCTGATCTGCCATTGCTCAATCTAAAAGAATTCAAATGGCTTCCGTCCTGTTTGTATTTCTTAAATCTGTTGGGAAAACAATAGCATACTTATACATCTGGCATACCCATGCATGCGCACATAAACACATTCTGTCCATTTCCAACGCTGCAGTCAGCCGTTGCCATGGAAAAAGCGGCATCTCAAACCTTAAAGTCAGGACCCAACATCTGAAGAGCATTAAGCTGACCTGAGCATGTAGAGGATGATGATGATAAAAATGATGACCAGTAGGGAGGACAGGGCCACCATCACAGCGATGATCGGCATGTCACCTGACTCATCTGTGTGGGAGACAGACATACAGATGTATTCAGAGAAGACCAAATAAAATAGCAAGCAAACATGTCCTTAAGCAACATTTGAAAAATCAAAATATAGGGTGATAAAAGATGAGCTCTAGAAAAGCTGATGTGGAGAATACATTTCAACTATACATCCACCGTTTCTATGGTAACAGTGTCTCCCAGACAAACAAAAGTAATATATTTAAATCATAGGAATATATATATGTCCAAAATTCTATGAAAATGAAAACTTTACTATTAATAGCTGCAAAGTTACAGCTCAAAACCCCTCAACAAAACCATAATGCAGCTGCTGTCACAGCTGTCATAACACAGTTTCTAAAGAGTCTAGATCAGGGGAGCTATTTAAAGAAATGCAAGCAGGTATGTCTTTGCCCAAATAAGAGCGCTCTGAAGGAAAATCAACAGAAATAACAAATGTATATTTATATCTAGTCATGTTCTTAAAAGAAAAAAACTATTCTAACTCACAAATACATTTGTTCCTATGACTGCACTGAAACCCCCATCCCACCCCAGAAAGATGCAAGTCAAAAATTGCAAGAATTTGAAAAGTTTTCTTTATTTTAAACCAAAACGACAAGGGGAAGAAAAATAATTTAACCAAGAATTCCTATTTTAAGATAAAAAATTCTAGTCATTGAAAAATGGTTTCTTATACTAAGATTTTTTGATATTGAAAAACTTTCTTGATAAGAAAATTATTTAATGAAAAAAAAGGGTCTTTTTTTATTTTACTTTTTATACTTTTTTCAGATTCAATTTTTGTAGTGTGATCATTCACTGTAAACTAGTTTTTTTTAGCATTGTAAGCAGGTAAGTGCCTTCAGCCACATTCAACTGCATGTTAATATTTCATTCAATGTATACAAAAGAAAATACCCCTACCAAAACTGGGAGTTTTACAATCTGCCTGTTAGAGTGAGCAAATAAATCACATTTTAACAGAGGCTTCAACTCAGCAAGTTAACCTAAGATGACAGCAAACTCAGGGACGATGGTACAACACGCTGAAATATTTAAAACATTTGCTGTGACTTTTTATGAATTATTGATGCCTGAGATGTAAAATGTTTCCGTCTGTCAGAAACCTGCGACTGAGTGGATCTGCTGCTGTGCTCTTGACTACTTAAAAAAAAGCTAAAACTTATTACAGTAAAACTGCTTTTATTTCATGGGGCCAATTACAGAAATTAAACCAGTCTGTCTGCTTTGTAAAAACTGTGAGGTCTTCTTGGTGGCCTTCAAGCAGCACAGATGTGACAAATGATGTGAAATTAGCTCAAACAACTAGGCTACCATAGCGTACAAAACTTTATCTTGTTTGTGCACTGATCTCAGCTTGGTAAGACACACGGGAATGAAACAAAGCAACAGATTTTTCTGGGAAGCTGTATTGTGGCGGTGACAACAGGCAAACAAAATCAGCTGTTCCGTGGACAAAATTCAGGAGCGTTCTTCACTTTACAAAAGTATGGTGCGAATAATGCACCGCTTGACGCTGGTCCCTACATGCACTTTCCGGGGAAGGTATTTTGGAATGCGGCCTAGTCGCGTTGCGTTTTCACGCACCAACCCCTGGATTTTTCAGCCTTCTCCCTGGAACAATATGTACATTGAAAAGAGCACAACATGCTGTGTGTCATGTGGAACTGACACAGCCTCGAAGGGTCCAATGCCCTTTAAAACTACTCGCAGTTCTGTGCACAGGCCCACAGATGTCCCCATGGAGAAAAAATATGAAGTGCCCAATGCAATGTGAAGCAATCCGCAGGTACAGGTTCACTCCACGGTAAAGATGGGAGTGGAACATCTTACTGGTAAAAGGATGTTTATCAAAACCTCCACTGTACTACTGCTGAGAAAAAGTTTCCTGCAGAAAACTGAAAACTTGTATGCTATAGTAACCCATAAAAACAACTTTCAACTGCCAGAATTTTCTTTGAAATATCACAAAATGTATAAGTGATGTAAAGTATGAGCATAAGAAAAATGATGAGGAATCCAGTTTCACTGTTAGTTATCTTTTAAGCACAGCACGCAGGCTCATGTCATAAAAGTGGGGCGCTATGTACAATCGTTGACTGTATATGAGAACTGGACCGAGTGAGTGTGATGTCATCCATGGAAAATGGCTTAAAATGGGCACCAACCAAATGGATGCAGATAGATTCCTGCTTGATCTGCTTTACTTATTTGATCAAAAACTTTAAATTGTTTTTAACATTAGGCACCGCGATAGACTGGAGAACTGCCTATACTCCGCCTTTACCCAATAGTAGCTAGGATAGGCTCCAGCAACTGCGATACCCCGAAAGGGATATGGAAAATGGATGGATAGATGAGTTCCTAACAAACAAAGTCATGGTACTATATTAGCATTTTAAGACGGTTGTTTGGTTTATGTGCTCGGATTCCTTTAGAACGCTGGTAAAATATAACTTTTTCATGTAAGGTTATTTCCGGTGCCACTACAATGCAGCCTGAAAGCACAAAAATGTTCAACTATCTAAAATATTAAAGGCTGACTTCTTACCCAAGAGCTCACTTGCTTCCATCACTTTCTCTTTTTAGCCGGTGCCCACCATTAAACACACAAAGCCACTTCAAACTGTAAAAAGAATTTCCTTTTACATCTGCTGATGCTCTGCAGGTCTCTACGCTGAGACTGACCAACTGTGACAGGGAGGCTGATTTCTCAGAAATCTTTTTTTAAGGCAAATCAACAGGATACCTACAGCAGCAGCTGCAGACTGGAGCAGCATGTCTACAGAGTGGAAGTTTATGCAAACTGAAGTGAATCCAGCTTTATGGACTGACGGACAGGCTGTA
This sequence comes from Oryzias celebensis, assembly GCA_014656515.1. Lineage (NCBI taxonomy): Eukaryota > Metazoa > Chordata > Actinopteri > Beloniformes > Adrianichthyidae > Oryzias > Oryzias celebensis. Next base: position 14,507,048 of record BNCR01000005.1, read on the forward strand.
GTATAAAAGACTGAGCATGTGTGATGAAATGTTCAGAAAAGCCTCCATAAAAGCAGATCTCCACTCACAAGGATCACTTTCTACACCAGCTCTTTGCTTTAGAGATCCAGCAGTAATTTAAGAATGTATTAGTCATCAAGTTGAAACTAGTCATACTTCCATTTATGGAGGAGCGGATCATCACATAACCACCATCCTTCAAAATGAAGTGCGCAACAAGGATGACTGTAACTCAAATGCTGTTTTTTTCCTTTACACTTTGGTCAAACAGCTCTCATTCATCGTATTTGTACCTGATGATAAAACCCAAACACTATAAAAACAGTTTGACCTTTAGAACAAATTTAGAAACAATAAAAATAACAGATAGTGGGGATATCGAAGGCAAAGAATGCTGATTATTTCCTAAAATTGGGGGAAAAAAATTCTTTCAACAACTAACTGGATGTCTTAAACTGTTTGAAAAGATTAAAAACATTTTCGGCGTAATAGAAATGCACCTAAATAAATAGATTTTAAAAAACAGAATAAAGCTCCTGCGCTTGTTTATCTGGCGTGTCGGCTGTGAGAGTTACGGTTTGCCGAGAACAAAAAGCTTTTGGCCCAAAAAAAAGCTTGGTATATTATCTCTGGTCATCCAAACAATTTTTAAAAATACTTTTCAAGCTGCACTACTTTTGTGTGTACTAGAAAGTTTATTTGGTACTTCTTAGGGACAATTCTAGTCATTTGGGGGAATCTGTGTAACTTTGAAAAAAAGAAAAACCAACATGACGTGCCAAACTAAGAATATCCACAATCCCAAGACCAACATTTTCTTAATGTGTGCTCATCTTGATTGCATTTATGGCAGATTATACTTTTTGTTTAAAAAAAAACATGAACTCTATTGAACTTGACAGACAAGCAGCCACAAATAGAACACCACTGATCAATCCAACTCCATCAATCCAATTTTTTGATAACAAACACAGTGAGGTAGTAAAAAAAGTGTTTGTTAATCATCGATTCAACAGGTTGTTTGTCTAAAAAGATGAGAGGTCTTTGATGTTCAACATAAATATTCAATTGTGAGAGACAGAATGAGGAAAAAAATCACACAGTTTGATTTTTAAAGAATGTATTGGTGTCTTAAATGAGTATTTGATCAATAACACAAGTTCACATCAGTAATTTGCAAGGCAATGCTGGATGTCAATGACAGAAGTCAAAGGCTTCCTGTAAATCTTCAGGTTTTCACACACTTAAACTGCTATTTCTTCTCTTCCATGTTGATCTTCTTAACAACTGTAATGTTTTGGGGTTGTTGCTGGGCAACACAGACTTTCAACTCCCTCTACAGATTCTCTGTTGGATTGAGGTCCAACCCCACTCCAGACCATTGAAATACTCTTCACGTAGCTGCCCCTTAATTGTTTGGGCGATGTGTTTGGGATCATTATTAAGCTGGAAGATCCAGCCATGTTTCATCCTCAATGATCTCACTGATGGAAAGAGGTTTTTGCCAAAATCTCACCATCCATGGTTGCATTTATCCTTTCCTTCATACGGACCAGCCATTCAGGTCCTTTAGCAGAAAAGCAGCTCCAAAGCATGATGTTTCCACCCCCATGCTTCACAGTAGGTGTGATGTAACTCAGAGTTCCACATTCCTCCTTTGTTACTGCGGTGCCAGCTCTCTTCAGGTCACCCACCCCCCACCCCCACCCCATCGTTCTTGAGATCATTTGAACCCCCCACAAGTGAGATCTTTCATGGAGCTCCAAGTAAAGGGAGATTTTCAGCGATCTTGTATTTCTGTCAATTTTTATTAATTATTCCAACAGTTGATCTCTTCTCATCAAACTGCTTGCTGGTGTTGTCCAGGTGTACCATCTTGTCCTTTCACAGCTCTATAACCAGGTCTTGGTTACAGAGAAGAGGTTGCAGTTTAAGGATGTGGACAGGTGTCTTTTATACTGATAACCAATTCAAATAGATGCCATTAAAACAGGTAACAAGTGGATTCCTTTTTTCCACATTCTGTCTCTCACGGTTAAAGTGCATATTTAATAAATATTTTAGACTCCTCTCATTTTTACTGGAACAACTTACTTTTACTGGCAGAATTGGTGACTGACCAATACTTTCTGTTCTACCGTTCTACCGTATTGAGGAAAATCTATACTCAAATAAGCAGTTAGCTTTGAGGGAATAACACTGACATTATAATAGAAACTTGAGTACTACTGTAAAGACTGTGCATGTTTAATATTAATCCATCTAATTATCTATTCCAATGTTAACTGCGGACATTGCTGTACCTGCAATTGTGGCACAAAGACAAGGCCCTCCGCATGGCTACATTGATAAATAACTACACACGTGCACACAGTGCTAAGGGGCAACTTTCAACCAATAGGAAACTGATGAAGCATTTTTTAAACTAGAGAAAATCCACACGCACAACCGTGCAAACTCCACACACAAAAGAACCAACTGGGCTCCAAGGAGGGCTTTCTCACTTTTAGTTAATATTAAAAAATAATTCATCAACATTATTTCCACAGGCTATATCTTGCAAATGAGTGCAATCTATATAATGTAAAGAGTAATCTGGTGCACAAAGGGAGACAGTTTCCAGCAGGACGTTATTTCTTAACACATTACAGTCCAGTAACCAGGAGAGCTTTGTGTTTAAATATCAAATGTATCCAAATCATGGTATATTTTGATTTTTCACAAGGACACTTAAGTCTTTTATTTCCAGAAGCTCGCTGTTCTAATAATACACTACTTTAGATATCAAATATATGCAAACAGTGGAACCTTTCAGCATTTCAGATAAATATCAAAGTTCTCTGTTTATAGAAGTTTTGCAGACCACGACACAGAACCATCAGAATACGCAGAGTCATAAAGCTTAACAACTTTTTGCTGTACATTTGCCAAAAATAAAAAATAAATAGTAAAATAACTGCTCAAAATCCTGTTGGAAAAAAGTGCAAAAACTCTGTCTGGACACAGAGTTGAGCAGTGCTCAAGCTTTTCCTACACGTATGTAATTGAATCAACAATGACAGAATGTAGAATAATTACATTACATTATAAGTTACTTATGCTGAAAAAAACCCTCAAAACTTTAGTGAAAATGACTTTTTGTAGTCTAGGTAGATTATAACTAATGCTTGGAGATAACAGGATCCCATCATGTTTATTGACAACGTAGGTGTCTTCTGAGATTCTGTCTTAATAGATGTCTCTATTATGTGATGCTCCAAAAAGGCTGAAACAGTGATAAACAATAAATTTCAACATTTTAGCTATTGCATTGTTCCCAACAAAACTGTAATAAATTTGAGCATCCACCAAAAGAAATACAGGACGTTTTAAAATCCTTTATTTAGCTTTCCTGACACTGATGAACTTCCTTTTTCAACCTTTTGCCTAAAAAGAAAAAAATGACATATTTGATTTGAAATTTTGATTTTTACTAAAGTCAAAGTCCTGATTTAATTTCCCATCAGTTGTCACGCACTTAGGAGTGTGAAATGTGTTTTCCACATTTGATTTATCCCCCTGGGGGAGTGGTCACAGCCGCGCTCGGGAATCCAACCCCTAAATGCTGTGTCCAGCAGAGAGGCATTGGGTACCATTTTTAGAGCCTTTGGTATGGCTGGATCTGAACTCACAACCTCCCAGTCACAGGGCGGACACTCTACCACAAGGCCACTGAGCTGGTACTTTGATAATCCTTACACCGAATCCTGTAAAGGGTGTTTTCCTGAAAGGAAGTGGAGAACTCACCTTCTGGGGGGCTGTGTGAAGTTAAAACATTTACTTCTGTGCTGGTCCCCAGTTCTGTTGTAACTCCGTCTATACATGAGTGATCTTCAGTTGGAGCTGTTGTTTCATCATTTTCATCAACTGCAATAGTGGATGAAGGGTTTGGCGGGATGGTTGGAGTTCCCAGAGAAGCTTTGCTAGGATCTGGAGGGGGGGATTCAGAAATCGGTAACAGCCGCACTGCAGGATCTCCATTGGGAGTTTTGAAATCCTCCTCATTAAGTGAGCTAGGGGCTGTGGGGATGTCTGCTGTGGTTACTACTGTAGTTGGCAGTACAACTGCAGCGGGCAGTGTAGTGGGTGGACCTGCTAAAGTTGATTTTGAGGAGACTGTGAGGTTGATGGAGGCTGCGGCAGGAGGGTCAGTGGATTTGACCGTGACACTTGGAGGACCTGGAAAGTAAAATAAGCTTATGTTAAAAATAAAAATAAGTTCATGCAAATCTTCAGTTTTTAATGAAAAAAATTTTTTTATATAAAAATACTGCTTAATTGTTTGAATTGAAACTATTTATTTTTATTATTTATTCTGTGCAGTTCAAGCTTGTTGCTTCACATAAATAGTCTAGTAGAAGTCAGTAAATTCACACTTAAACACAGCATTTCTGTTAAGTAGCTTGAACAATCAAATAAAAATAGTGCAACTATGACTAGAAAAAAATGGTAACTATAAACTAGTAAAATAGGCGATAATTAGTCATGTCAGAAAGTTTGGAAATTGTAGCATTAGTTCCATTTAGATCAATGTCTTTATGATACATTATGATCCATCCTGGATCTTTAGTGGTTCCAAACGTTCAATTATTATGTGCTGAATGTTGAAAAGCAAATGCTCAATCTTAAAATGTTTTACAAAAAAGCAGAAAAGGTTGAGTAATTTGATCATAAAAGAAGATATTATTTTCATTGTTGTGAAAGAACACATCTGTTCACACCTGTGATGGGAGCTTGATCCTGGGCTGATGCCCAGACAGCTACACCGAGCAGCAGGAGCAGGGGACACAAACCCATTCTGCCCTACAAGAACAACACAAAAAGGGACAAAAAGATTTCAAAACAAACAAATATTATAAATATAATATTATTAATCCACTAAAATATAAACTGTCTCGTAATCTCAGGTAGAATTCAGTCTACTAAATACATTTCATGACAACGTGTTCACCTTGTTAGCTAAAAGAATGTTATAAGTCATTTTAAATAACATAAAACTGTTTATAATCTCAATTTAAGAGAGGGTTTACCTGAACAAGCAAATTTCTCATCAATCCCTCATTCGCACAGTCTGGCTCTGGAAGTGACATGAAAAAGAAAGAAAAAGAAAAACATTCAGCATCACCAAAATAATAGTCCTGTGCTTCCATCTTTAAAGACCCACTCTGATGAAAATAGTGTTTTTGCATCCAGTTTTTTTAAAAAGTTAGAATTATAACTATTAATTGTGGAAGCATTTTTATTTTTGATGTAATTTCTGTTCCATTTAAAGGCCCACTCAAATGAAAATTGTGTTCTCGGTGTTTTTAACATGTTTTGTTGCATTTTTCTGATGATGGAGAACATATATAAAGAAAATGAAGCTAAATATAGCATTTCTGAGTATTTCTTTTTCAAATTGTTGTAAATCAGAGGAAGACAAAAAATGTTGTAGTTGTGATGCAGAAACTACAATTAGCAGGCTACAAGCTCACTGCTCTGCCCCAATCAGCCACTAGACCAGGGATAGGCAACTCCAGGCCTCAAGGGCTGCATTCCTGTATGTTTTCCAGCATAACATGCTCTGGCATGTTCTAATTGGCTGAACACACCTGAACCAGGTAATCAGTCATGAGTAGGGCTTGGATATCTGGAAATCATCCAGACAATGCGGCCTTCGAGGCCTGGAGTTGCCTATCCCTGCACTAGATCAATCATTTTCCTCGTCCAAGCTGCCATCTGGCTCAAAACTGTACGGCTGGATAGCTTCGATATTGCTCATCATTTTTGTTGCACTAGTAATGTTACGTTGGGGGTGTGAGAGGCTGTAAGCTAGCAGGAGAAGGTGTAAACAGATGGATGACAGGAAGTGTGACTGCACCACAACTCAGAGGCAAATTTCAAATGAACTCCTGCCGCTCTGCCAGAACTATGTCCAAGAAAACAACACTTTTTTTATTTTGGTTAAAAACTGCATAATCATAATTAAAAGAACACTGGGAACACTTTAACAATAGATCAAACGATGACTGAAGTAGGAATTAAAACAAAATTGACTTTACATTCATCACAATAAATGAGTAAATGTGCAGATTAGGGCAAAAAAGTTCCTTACTTTTATTGTGATGCTCATAGACTTGAAAATATCTAAAAACATTTTTTTTAAATATACGTTTGTGATGTTGATTGCAGTCCGTATTAGAATAAGTAATGAGAACACTTTAAAACCATGATGCTTCTTCTTCTGTGTAGGAATTATCTCCTGTCATTCTAAAACAAAACTCAAGTGAATCTTTTCAACTCTTTGCCAATACGAGGATGCATAACTAAAGGTCATAAAAAAAACAAAAAGACAGCCTGCTCAAACCCTGGTGGTTGGTTTGGTTGAATCCCAAATCATTTACATAATCTCAGAGGATCGATGATCTGCAATAATCCCAGAATCTAATCCTGTGGTCGTGACCCTGGCGTAATTCAGTCTGTCTGCCTTTGCTTACAGTGATGCATCAACAAGTTCAACATCGCACTAAGCCAAACACTGCAGAGCTGCCTCACGGACTAATGCTTTACATCACAGATTATTGCATCAGTGGGCAACGGATAGACTGGGTGCTAAAAGCTCTAATAGTGCCAATAGCAAATCCTCTGATGTTTTGGAGTTTATTCTGTGTGCTTTTGCTAGTTTGCTTTTAAAGTAGAACACTTTGAATCAAACTGCAGTCAAAAAAGTGATGATAAACAACTATGCAGTCAGAAAAGATGCTCTTAACCTAAAAATCCAGTTTTTGATCCCTCTTCCGTTACCACTTAATTAAAACTTTGCAATTTAAATAGAAACTGCACATTCACATGGACAGTGTGATTAAATGTTAGGTCTTTTTTTATTCATTAGTTAGTTGAATCAATCCTTAACTATTTAATTTTGGCTGATTTCAGACAAATGTTACCTGATCTACCAAATTCTGTTTTTTTAACATGACTTGGTTGTGGAACAACAGTTAAAATACACCCTTAGTCATGTGCAACCATACAGGGGGGTTGACCTGTACAGGTGCTGCGGGCTTTCGTGTTATCCAGGCCCAAAGAGGGTTGTATTGAGGAGTGGCAGCATCTTAAGGGGAGTGCAGGGTGTGTTTTGCAGTTCCCTTGTGGTTTGTGCACCCATCTCAAGGAACGTCATAAAAATGGAACGTACCATTGTTGTGCGTGTGATTAGTGTATTGTCAAGTATTTGTAAGGATACTGTAAATTGTACGCACTTAGGACACATGGGTGATGCTGGTGTATGGTGCCATTAAGCCACATTCTAGTCATTAGTAAGGTAGGCGTAGTGGCCCCTAATGAATGTTGGATGCACAGGGTGTGCGGTTGATAAACAACTGCCCGTAGGGTCGTAAATAGGATGCCCACTCATAGTACGCTCCAATTCTCTAATTTCCTATTATAACAGTCAAGCTGCATGTAAAAAGCGTGCAAAAGGTGCACAAGGAGTGCACCCTTTTCCCTTGAACAGCACAGATGGGGCCCTTGAGCAGTTCGCTGGATTTGGGGGAGCTGAAAAAAAAATCTAAAAATTTGTATGACACTCCTGTGTCTTACCTACTTCACCCGTACATTTTTGCTAAGACCTGTCGCCCAAAGCATTCCCATAGAAAAACTTAGCTCGAACAGTTTTGCTCTACAGGCTCATTGAGCGATCTACCACCTTTCTATTTCCTGTGAGTCACCTGCTTGGCCCGTACAGGTTTGTCCATTTTTAGCCTGCATACAACCCATATCCCCTGCAAAGACGGTTTTGACTAAGGCTTTAGCTTAGTGGACCTATTTTCAAAACTGAGAAGAAAACGTAATCATAGTTAAATAATTTTGCAAAGTAAAAAAATAGAAAAATTCCACTCAAATCATAGAACTGATTTAAATGATGCTGTCTTTTGCGACTCATGCTTAGTTTTGTGCAATCGTTGATGTGTAGAATTTGCTCATGATTTCTAAACAAGACTCCCAGTGACAGATACATTCCGCTATTACACTCCCTCCCTTGTGAAGTCGCCATCTAACATTTGAAAGATTTGTCATCCAAAATCAGTGAAAAACTCTCAGTCATTAAACATTACATGCTGGAGAGGTGCTAAAAATAATACATGAAATTAAATTATTTAAAAGTGTTTTTTAAAATTTCATCTGGTTTCTTACGATGTTTAAATGTCAAATATGACATTTCAGGAAAACGTGAGGGTTAAGTAGACATAATATATTTTTAAGAGTTTTGGGTTGGTGGTAACTGCAAACTCAAGGGCAGAATATCAGCTATGCTTGTATTTTTCCCCTTTTAAACATCTTTCATTAGTGCATTTCCTCCTTCTGGCTGAAACTTTTATCACAAACATACTCCTCTGTAAGTCAGCATGCATCTCCATCTTATTTTGCCTCATGCAAATACAGTACAGTTCTGTTTAGATATTTTTTAAGTGCAAAAAGCACATAATCAAGTTTTTTTCAGTGACATTTCATGAGGGAATCCAGCAAATCTTTCTGATGTGTAACTCCATTTAGCTTCCTAACCATAACTTCACATATGCAACCTGAGAAAATGAAGATTGCATCTTCGTGTGTGGTGGCCCCGTGAGGACGCCTTCAAAAAGCCACATCTGTGTAAATGTGTGTTGCATACAGGCAATCCTTTTTTTAGCTGACTTTCCTGTCGGAGGGAGGAAGACATTATTAATTGAGGAACTCCTTGGTAAGTGCTCCTATTTGTCCCACTTTTCATGGCAGTCTGTGCATTTGTGTAATTCACACTTGCAGAACATGCATAAGTGAGTAGCTTTTAGTGTAAAATAAAGACAATTTTTGGGTACTTGTTGTGTTGAGAGACATTTTGAAAGTTTAAAACTTTTAACTTGAGTGTATGTCACACCCACTTGTCTGTAAAAGAAAAGCTTTTTGAATATACATTGTCACTTGGGGGCGTTGTACTCCTGTTCACTAAAAACCCACCTATTGTCTGTGCTTGCTTCCTCTCATTTGCACCTGTAGTTAGAGTTATATTTTCCTCTTTCCAAAACACAAATCATTACCAAGACTCGCACAAAGTCTTGGTTATAACTTTAACTATCTTGAACACACAAAACTGGAGAACAGCGCATTCGAACATGCTTTTAAGTTTCATACATTTTACTGACAAATGATCCCTCCTCTGGTCTTCCTGCCAGCTCTGCATCTCCACGTAACCACACCTCAAATGCTATCAATTCACTTTCTAACAGTGTATTCCCCTTTAGAGCAAAATGTTCAAACCCATACAGTGACGAATACCCCAAAGATTGTAGATTTTTTTTTCCTTAATTTTGTCGTGCAGCCATGCAGATAGTACTTAGAAGAGAAGGAGCGCTTTGAAAAGCTGCTGTTTTGTTGGGAGTCCACAGTCCTTTGGCGTACGTGCAACTTCCCACAGCGTTTCAAGAGACCACGACAGTGCAACATGAAAATCAATCTTTTAACTGATAGGTGTAAATCACACAAAGTGAAGACGGGTTCTGCTTTTCTTTTCACAAACACCACTGACACTTCGATCATGCGGATTATACTCAAGATCTGCTTGCTGTATGTTGGAGACGTGTAAAGTTACTGATCGATCAGGCAGTCAAAGTTAAATCTGACTAGTCAAAGCAAATGCTAGTTATTTGGTGATAGAATAGTGACCATTGGACACAGAAAGCCAAAACCAGTTTGAATAAACAGCACGTCATAAGACAACTCCACTAAGCCAAAACCCTTGGAAGTCTACTATGCTGCTGTGACAATTAAAGGTTCAACGATGTCAAATAACCAATCCTGATGCTTCTCTGCCGTCTTGAGGTCAACTCCCACAGTTCAGAGGGCTATTCTGTGTCCACCTCATGCCACTAACATGGTAAATAATACACACGCCAAATAAGTAGTCTAATTACATCTCTATGACAAACAGGCAAAAACAGTGTAACATGGTTTTCTCTTTTTTAAGAAAGACTAGTACTTGTGTATGTTTCTGTGATCTTTTGTTTATACAGGTGGCCACGTTTGTATTAATAATAGTATTTTCAATGCACTGAATAATTTAAAAGTATTCTTTCAAAAGGGTAAAGTGCACATGTACTTGGAGTCGGCATCAATGCCAAAATAGTGACTTAATTCAATTTTGACCTGCAAGTTTACGATTCAGGTCAACGTAATTAATTAGTTAATTCGATATGGGTTTCCTTTTAAAATGTCTAGTCAGGAGGATCAATTTTATTTAGTTATGAAAAACCCAACTGGACAAACTTTTCATACTAAAAGTATGTTTTTTGTTTAAGATTAAAACTGTTTTGAAGCACTATTTCGCTAAAAAATATAAAGTTATTTTAGAAAAATATTGATTCTTGGACTTGACGATTGATGATCAGTTAATCAATTCTTTAAACTTCGCTCAAACAGAACGGAGTGGTGGAGATCTCACACAATCAACATTCATGTTTCGAGTAAAAATGTGTCAAAAATTACATCCAGAAATATAAGATACATAAGAACAGATACAAGAGTGTCAGAAACCATGCAAAGCTCACTGATAGTTCAGCAGCAGCAGTAGTCAAGGGAACTTCACCATTCATGCAGAGAAATATTTTCCTCTGGCTATCTTGCAAGGCATCCTGCTTCCCCAACTGCAGCAGTGCCACATAATGCTTGTCTGTCTGTCTCCATTCATGGCATATTAATACTGTTTCTATGTCTTCAGAGGGAGGGGTCTGGCGCTACAGGAATACTGTGAATGCTTCTCTTCACAGGAGGCTAAAGTAGGCCTGACTTTGGGGCCGGTAGGACTCTTGCTCCCAAACAGACCACAAATTATACGTCCCCAGTGCCACATACAACAGCCACGATCCTCTGGACTTCCTTTTCTGAGGGATACTACTCCCCACTGCTGTGGTTTGTGTTCATGTTGGCCTCATTTATAGGCTGGTGAGTTGATGAAAAGATGGACTGGATGGTATTCAAGCTCATCACAAGTGCAAGAGTGACCACTGTGTCTGGTAATGATGCTGTAATGATGATTTGGGTCGTTGGGGAGAGGCTTTAGAAAACTCACTTGTTTCAATGGGTCAAAGCGGTGAGTCATTGCAGTTCTGCTCGGTATCTGTGTTGTGGGGTTTCTCACAGAGGATGCCAGGGCCTCTTAAGCTTTCCCACATTGGAGACAGAAAGGATCTGGAGGCGCAAAAGCATGGCCTCACCACAAAAGCCGCTGTGACCTTCAAGTGTGCTGTGGGGCCAAACAAACAGCTCAAGGGCCACAATGAAACTTGAGTCACTATCACTTCTGGTGCTTTGAAACTCAAGCACCATAACGGATCTTCAGATGCAGTTTGCAGCTAAAGCAGAACATCAGACCACAATGCAATTCTGGCGACAAACTGAATGTTTTAGGATCCGTTTAAGCTTGTGAAACGTATAAGTTCCCTGAGTCTGCTTACGTTTTTGCAAAGTTAAATATCAAAACCCTCAGAGCTTCAAAAAGGACCGTTCTGCATGCAAACTAGTATTTATTATCCTAGGAAAACAAGAGAATATTTTTATTATTTTCAAAAATATATATACTCTAAATTATGGTTCAAAAGTTTTGATGGTGCTAAATAGGTCTGAAATTAATTCAGAGTATATTAATGGTTTTTGGGAATTGTTGCTAAATAAATTATTTTCTTGACAAAAATGTTTCAATTAGTTTTGTCAAACAAGATTGGAAAACAATTTGAAATATCCTTGAAGCTATTTTCCTTTATTGCAGTTTCTTGATTTTCTAAACCAAACAAATAGAGTAGAGTAGAAGTTTTGAAAATATCTAAATTGAGAATTTGGCTGATACCCAGATCTGAATGTTAAATCAAGTTACTTATTAAAAGCTCAGCTTTTGTTGTATATTTAAAAGTGGTCTGACTTCTTAATTAAACTACATAAACAAAAAGGTAAAAGTTGATTTAATATTTTGCCTTTTTTTTTTTTTACTAGGGCAACAGTTGCATTACCATGCTGTACGGCCACAGGTGGAAGTAATCAAATGTACCAGATAGTTTGTTTCCCAGAAACTACTCCCAGTGTACGTCATCTGTTAGTCCAAACTTTAGTCTTTTGATCACAAGCACCCCATTTCAAATGGGATTCCATATAGAAACCATGAATTTACTGACTTTTTGTATTACATACCAGAAACATTTACATTCGCAAATCTCAACAATGGAGGGGAAAAATGCCCCCTTTGCAGCCTAGCATGAATAAGCAGGAAAAATAACAACAAAAACGCATGATTGTTGGTATGAACACAGTAAAAACACTTTCATCTTTTAGAAGATTTTAAGTAGAGAGGAGGTTTTCTATTACTCTCTGTTGAATTCTTTTTTTTTTATGTTCTTATGGGAAAAACAACAGATGATTCAGTCACACCACAGAGTGAAATTTCTGAGAATAAGATGCCGAATCTAAAGATAACGATGAAGGAAAATGAAAAAGACCAGTTCTTCATAAAACTATTGTAAAAGCTCTGACAGATAATGAAAACTGGCACTGACTACTGGTTCTGGTAAAACGTGTTTGGCGTGCTGCTGTGATCCCAGATGCCAAAGGTTGACAAACTGTCAACTGACAAAAACATGTCCTCCAGAACTTCTTGTATATGGTGAGAAAACATTGATGCACTGAGTCTATTAGGCTTGTCGTGACAATTTTTTCCTTAATTCATTGAACGCATATATTGTATTCAGGTCAGAACTGACCCATTTTCACACTTGAAAACATGTCAATTTTAAACTGAACAAAATATAAGGTTTCAAATATTATTTTTTATACGTTTTTTTATATGTTAACTTGTGAGCTAGCAGAGAAAATTAAATGACAACAAATCCAAACTTGATCAAAACAGGAGCTGATATTCCATCATTAATAGAATCAATTTTGGTACATATAATAAAAAGGTTAAAGACCAACTTCAATGAAAATTGCATTTTTGGCATTTTTAACATGTTCTTCTGACATTTTTCTGATGATGGAGGACATAGATAGAAAAAATTAAACAAAAAATTGCAATACTGAGTATTTCTTTATTCAAATTGGTGTGAATCAGGAGCATACAAAAAATTTTATTAGAAAAAGCCCGCACCAGTGATGTAGAAGCTACAATTGGAGGGCAGCAAACTCCCTTCATTGCTCCATTCTGATGCATCCACTTGTGGACGACTGGATCAATGTATGTCTTTGTTTTCCCTGTTTCAGCTGATATCTGGCTCAGAACTGTTCAGCTGGATAGCTCCAATATTGCTGGCCATTTTTGCTGCACCGGTAATGTTAGGGGTAGCTAGGTAGAGAGCATGTAAACACATGGATGACGGAATGTGGGCGTTGGCTTACTCCACGCCAATAGACCCACTTACAAATCAGAGACAGATTTCTGATGGACTCCTGTAACTCTGCAGAAACTATGTCCTAGAAAACAGAACATAGGATTTTTGATTTTGGCTAAAAAATTAATCAAAATCACAAAAAAAAAAAAACAGTGGGAATTCCTTTTCAGTGGATCGAAAGTTGATTGGTGCGGGACTTTGAAGAGAATATTTGCCTCCCAGTGAAGATATTGTCTAAATTGAACAACCATTACAGTGTTGCTCATAAACACCTAAACAGCCTTAATGAGGAGTTTTATCCAACAAATAAACCGTCCGACCAACAATCAACTCGGCTGCTGTGTGTTTTAACAAACAAATGATGCTACATAGTTCATTTATGGGTGAATCATGTGTGTGAAATGGAGAAATACAAACTACTTCTGTTCTTTATGGTCACACAATGCACCTTCTAGTTAGCAGAAGTAAAGAAAATTTGACTTTGCATAGTTACTTCTTTTTTTAAGGATGTGCAGTGACAAACTCCAAATACAGCGTGTGGAATTTGATCACAGATCATTAATATTATATTAATCAATGAATGGCCTTGAAGAAAAAAAAAGGTTATATGACCCTTTAATTTCATGAGCTGAAAGGCAAACAAATCTAAGGCTATCATTATCATGCAGACACAATCCTAGTCTGTGTGTTTTAATACTAAGAGTATTAGAGGAGAAACAAGGTTTATAACAGTCACTTGGAGTCTGATCTGCTATTCTTGTGAAAGGCAGAAACACACGATAAAAGAAATTATTTTTTCAAAAAAAAAGGAATAAATACACTCTTGAGTTTGCACAAAAAGATCCTTTAAGTGTGAAAAGCTCACTGGACAGTAAACAAATGTGACTGGACGCAGTTTAGCTCACGTCCAAACAGAGAATTTGAAATGACGTTCAGCTGTATGCGCAGCAGGCGCCTGTTCTTTGTCGCACGCTTTGGCTTCGCTCGAGACGTTTCGTTTCCACAACAATGACAAACCAAAGTGACAGTTTTATCTGAGGTGGCTGCTCCACTGCGCCTGACCCCTCCTTTTCCTCTGACAGATAAGAAGGTCGTCCACAAGGCAATCATCAAAGCTCTCACTAAAGGCGACATATCCTAAGAAGAAAAAAAAGCTTTTCCCCCCAAAAAATCTATTTTTGATGATGCAAACAAAGACCTCAAGCTTATTTAAATGCTCATCAGACGTGTTTGAAAAAAACTCTGGCTACCAACTGCAACGCTGAAAGGTTTTTCGACACAGCTCACATTTGCCGAGACATTGTTTGGAAAAATAAACCCAAAAATAAAATAAAGTTTTTCATCCATGAAAAGACTTTTTGCAACCACAACAAAGAAGAGGGAGAGAAAGACCAAGAAGTCTGTGAATTGTAGCCACAAAAACAAGCATACTGCATGATAGTTACAGCTCTAGCCATGAAGAAGTGATTTGAGTGACAGCTTTTTAAAAAAAATGAAAATAACACCAAAAATAAAAGAAAATTTAGCCACAATTAAGAGATATTGTTCAAGAACAAGAATGGGCGTTTTCTCTTTAAAATTATATATTATATTAGTACAACATATGAATAATTATTTAGATAACCATATCATAAAAAACTTGCTAACAAGTCAACTAAACTCTTAATCTGACTCTAAATCACTAAATCCATTGAATTCTTCATCTTGTGTGGTGCTTTGGAACAATTCTGCAAAGCCTGGTGTAAGACTGAGCACGACTTCTTCTGCATTACTGTCAGTAGCAAATACTGACACTCATTCCTACACTGCCCTCTAGTGGTTGTTGCTATTTATTTTTAAAAGCACATATGCGATGTTCACACCAGGTATTTTAGGTGTGTTCAAGAATGTGAAAAATGCACATTCTTGAACACTTGTTTATCCCACGGTGGACACACTGGACAACCAGGGAGGGGTGTCTTCTTCTACTGTTTATTATCACATGTCCGCCCCCTACAGTTGGAAGATTCAGATATTTGAAAGACTTAGTGTCATTTAATTCTGGTCGGGGAAATGCCACTGTAAGTGTTTGCTCCTTCTTGAACAATTTACAAATGGTTGGCACTTCCGTGAATAAAAAAGGCGCCATCCGTTCATCACTATCAAATCCGAGGAACCGTTTGGTCAAGGTTCGACCTGGTTCAACTCTCAATGTATGTTCAATTGACATTTTGTACGTAGAGCCCGAAAATGGTCTTAAAAATGTGCATGAACGTGATAGTTTTGAACACGTAAGCCACGTAACGTAAAGAAATTTCAGTGAAAGTGGCCTTGTGTTGCAGAGGGCGGTGTGAACATTGCTTTAGTTGTACCTGAGACACACCCCCAGCAAAACTATGCAAAGAAACCAAAACGCGACTTATACTCCGGTAAATATAGTAATCAGATTTGACCACCCGCATGTTCAAAAGCAACTCATGATAATTAAAATACTTATTTGACTAGAAATAATGAATCAATTACAAATAAAACCATACAACTATTTTACATAAAAACATTTTCAACTTCTACATAAACTTTGACTTATGGGTTCAGAAATAAGATAATTTCCTTTATTATTAAAAAAAAAGAAAGAAAAAAAATTCATTTAGAGTTAAATGACATATCAGAACCAGCAATGAGGTTGTATTATGTTTCATAATCCGCTAAAAAGCAGGTGTGTTTATCCTGTCGGAGGCTGAATTGCAGTGCTCTTCTACAGGAAAAACATGTTGGCCTACAGGTGGAAACAAAAATATACTTCTAGCTCCACCCAAAGAGACTCATAATGTTGTCTCGGAGCCTTGAAATTGTGAAACGCTAAAGTAATCCATCCCTTTAAACAATTCACATGTTATTTAAATTCAATTTTAAAGAAATATCAACCTATTTTTTTGGAAATAAATTAAATCAATCGTGAAGTGTGATTAAAGACTCACATTTCTGAGTTTAAAAAGCCTACTCTGGCCTGAAATAAGTCTGTTTGTCCTGAAACAGCTATCAGAAGACACAGATCAAGATGAAAACAACTCAGATTTTCTCCGCCTGCTGAGCCAGACTCACATTCTTGTCTTTTACAGTCCAACTATGACGGACTGGTGCCATTGGACAACCACCGGTGGCGCAACAGCCTTTTGAACGAAGAAGAAAACGTGTTCAGGCCTGAAGAGCAGAGGTCAAGGTAAGCCTGGACGAAGACGATGTCTGCAGCAACTACAGTTAAATTCACAAAGAAATGGGAATCCTCGGTTGAAGTGAGGCGGAGAACAGAGGAATCGCGTCAAAACGAGCTGCAGTTGTTTGAATGGAACCAGATGTTGGGCGTTCGGCTCCAGGAGCTGGGTATGTTACAGGCATGACAGGCCGGGCCATGCCCCGGCAGCCTGATGATGCCTCACTTTATTCTGAAGCATTCAAGCTCATTATCATTATTGCATTCAGAAAAAGCAGGGCTTCTCTTCCATAGCTATCAAAACCCTACAAAACGGGATGCGATGAGGGGGTTCCACCCTTTCCTGGGGGGAATACAAAGCAGCAAAACTTTTTTTTTTCTTTTTATGGAAGGGGGGGGACTAAAATAAGGGATAAGCTGAGGAAAGTGCAGCACAAAGCAGCTGCTGTGATTTGACAGAGCACACATGTTAATGTTGGGGGGTGACCTAATTCCTGGTGTGAACCCCCCCACCCCAACTCAACATGTAAAAACAAAGCATTGATCAATACCGTGTACTTTCCTAATACCCCCCCCCCCCTTTTTTTTTTTCTTTTTGTTCAGCACAATAAATCAAGCTCTGACTTCTTCTTCTCTACCCCCCCTTTTTTTAAGAGCCCCCCCATCGTCAAAATTCCCCTCACTGCCTCCGAGCTACTCCTGAAACGTCCGGCGGTGACTCGGAGGGTCACATTCACCTCTTTTCAGTTAACCCCGAGCTGTTGATCTCTGCTAACCTTAAAAACAAAGAAAGAAAAAAATAAATAATAATGGGGGGGCTTTCTTTCTGGGTGGGGGGTCTTGAACGTTCTGGCTGAACGTGCGTGAACGCCGCCGCACTGTAACAAGTATGATTAGGCTTTGCGCAGCAAAAACATGGAAAAACTCACCGCAACCCCCGAGGCGCCCGGGAAGACCCTACAAAAAGACACAAGTTGAACCCCGGAAATTGGGTTGTTTTTTCTGCCCCCGGCTCCTTCTCGTCCACGTTTTTCCTGCCCCAGCCTCCACACCCCTGGAACCGTGAGCGGGATGGGGGGAATTTGGCTGATTTAGGAGGAGGGAAGAGCGACCTGGGACGCACAGACAACACTTCGCTCTCCGTTTTACCACTCTGTCCTGAAGGGAAGATAACACTCCCGAAGCAGCGCCTCTCCAAAATGGCTCGCAAGAGGGCTATTTTTCCCCCCTTTGCCTCCCTGGGCGGTAAATCCCACAGTTTATCCGCTGTATCCGGGCGCGTCGGTCGACTATTCTAGTCCGCCATGTTGTGTCTGTCTACATGGGAAGAATGGGAAGCGAACTGAAAATTCCCAGGCCAGGCCCCATCTCTCTCTCTATCGGGCTCTTTAAAAGGAGACAGCGACATCTGCTGGCAGCGGCGCAAAAATGAACACATCTCTTTTTTTTTTTTTTCTAATTGATTTTCCACAAACAATTTACGCTCATTTCTAAAACCATGTCTATCAAGACGAAAAATGATGTTTAAAATGCAAGAAGTACGATTTTAAAAATATAATTCCATTATTTTTGAGTGACTTATTATACCCCCCACACTACTACACAACCACCACCAGCCTGAATCATTGATACGAGGCAGGATGGATTCATGCTTTCATGTTGTTGATGCCAAATTCTGACCTCACCATTGGAATATTGCAGCAAAAATGGAGACTCATAAGACCAGGCAATTGTTTTCTAATCTGCTATTGTCCAATTTTGGTGATCCTGTGTAAATTGTGTCCTGGGTTTTGTGTTCTTAGCTGACAAGAGTGGAATCTGGTGTTTTCTTCTGCTGCTGTAGTCCATCTACCTCAAGGTTGGACGTTTTGTGCGTTCATAGATGCTCTTCTGCAGACTTCGCTTGTAACCAGTGGTTATTTCTATCAGCTGGAACCAGTTTGACCATTCTCCTCTGACCTCTGGCATGAACAAGGCGTTTCTGCCCACAGAACTGCAGCTCACTGGATATTTTTTCTCCTTTTCAGACCATTCTCTGTAAACCCTAGAGATGGTTGTTGTTGAAAATCCCAGTAGATCAGCAGTTTCTGAAATACTCAGAACAGCCCGTTTGGCACCAACATGCCACGTTCAAAGTCACTTCAATCACCTTTCTTCCCCATTCTGATGCTCAGTTTGAAGTGCAGCAGATTATCTTGACCATGTCTACATAACTAAATGTAAAATGAGTTGCTGCCATTTGATTGACTGATGAGAAATTTGCGTTAACAAGCAGTTGGACAATGGTGGTTAATAAAGTGGCCAGTGAGTGTACATCTATAAAGAGATGTATTAAAATTAGTCATGAATTAATTTTGGAAAAATACATATACATACAATCAATTATAAATACTCTTTAGCACTTACACATACAGTACATGAAGGATTGAAACCATTAAGTACTAAGTTTGTCAGGAGTTTAAACAGTTGCTTGAAAAGTAGTGGGAGGAAGATCATTTATATTCTTTATAATTGAATGCATATTAGTTTTATCTTCCTTATAGTAAAAGTACCACTAATGTTAGCCATATTGAAACTTCTCCAAAAACACATTTTAAAACAAAATTAATGTAGTTTAGGCATTACCTTAAAAAACAGTTAAAAAAAAAATCTAAATAACATGAACTGCTTAGTAAATTACAAATGATTTAAGAACACACACACACACACACACCCACACACACACACACACATATATATATGTATTATTATTCAGTGGTTAAATAAATAAAGAGATAAATTTATTCCTTTGGAATTTTTAATAAGATAAAAGTCAAACCCTGTGGTTTCAAAACACAGTTCATGCAATGAATTGTATGAACACAAAGATCACTTTTTTTCTTTTTTTGTTTTGCGTCTCCACTTTAGTACTGTTTGCACACACAAAATTGAAATTCTTCATTCTGAGGTGATGCATTCTGGATTCATTCACCAGTAGCCATCATAAATGCAAGCCTGACTGAACTTTTCCATTAACAGTCATGGGAGGATTTCAAACACAAGCTGTTTTTTTAAATAATTTATTAAGCAGTTTTCATTTTAAATGAGGAAGCAATAGGCAAAAATGTAAATTTAATAAATTATATGGGATATGCATATATGTTTTGACAGCTGGGTAATCTCCCGACTGAAAACTATTAGGTGATTCCCCTGTGTTCAAAGAGACCATGAAAACTGGTATGGCACCAGAGATGCTGCAGAAAACAGAGCCGACTGAAAGGAAAGTAACAGAAAACCTAAATATGTGAAGCATTCTTTTCTTTGCCATTTACTGTGAATTGTGGGAAATGTGTTGCGTGTGTGAGCCCCATCATATGACAGGACATAAATCAGCAGCAGAAAAACATACAAATAAAAAGCTAAACTGGCAGGTTTGCAATGACAGCCCGGGTGAATTCATCGCACGTTGCGTAGCCCCCCAGGTCTCCAGTGCGCACCTGTTGCAAACATGAGGACAACGGGTTACTGTAAGCACAGCTGCGGCAACACATGTATGCATAGTGCCATGCCACGGCATGTCAGAGAGCCTTTGACGAATTTACTCACAGGACAAACACTTTACAGTGAGAAGCTTCCCTTAAGAAGAATTTTGATTCTTTTTCATTCTTTGGCATTACACAACACCGGATATTTCAGTTTTCAAACCAAAAATGTACTTAAATGATGTTACAAATAAAAAATAGCTACTCAGAATTGCATCATTTGATTATAAGACGCTTTGTATTTCTCATTGTTCTTGAATAAAAAAAATAAATACATTTTTGGCAAGGATCTGATCTGATAAGAGCTTATTTAATCATATCCAAGATGAATCCATTCAGTGGTCAACTGTTTATGCAGGATACAGTTTAATGGAAACTAGGAAGACAGAAAAATGTTAGTAGCTGCCAAGAAGAAGCAAAAGTGTTTACAGTTTTAACAGAAATGTGTGTTCTGCTCAATGAAACAGTCACTGCTTTGTAATTAAAAGTCACTGAACAACAATAAATATCCGCTTGAGTTTGTGACGCTGCAGGAGCTTCACTTTGTTAGTACAGTAACAGATATTTTTTGGTGACAAGGCAAGCAGAATGTCAACGAAACATTTACAGTTCCAGTCTCTGAGGGACAAAAGCACTTGAGTTGATATGAACAGATGATAGATGCACTGCTTTATGGAAACATGTGACTGCAAATGTACATAAGTCAGACATAAAATAGGAAGCAAATGAAAGTTGAAAGTGGAACGTGGAGCTGTACCCTGAGAGGAAACAGGCAGACTGATATAAATCCTCATTTGGATGAACACAAAATAAAAGTGTCTGCTGTATCCACTTATTCCAAAACCCAAACGCAAAATAACCTGCAGAAATGACAACACAGGGTCACACATTTGATGTGAACAATGGGAGTTAACAATGTTAAGATCACTGTCCGGGACTCGGGGGTGGCGGGTGTGTCAGTGGGGCTGGAAGAACAGCTACTGTACTGGTCGGTGACGCAGGTTTTCCACTACAGCATGCACAAAGTCTCCGGTGGTCGAGTACCCGCCAAGGTCTCGCGTCCGAACCTGGGATGTGCACAAAATACACAAACATACAACCACACACAACCGTTAACACTAAAACACAATCAGATATATGGTTTCAAAAGAAAAAACAGGACGGAATGGAAGAAAAAAGGCAGAAATAGCAGCAACTTGCAGGTAATTTAACAGTCATCTGTGGGCAAAGCTTTCCATTAGTGTATGTTATTGTCAGGAGAGAGACAATGAAGTTAATCCAAAAAAACAAGCTCAGGGAAAAGATGTTAGAAAAGCATAAGAAATAAAGTAAGAGCACATTTTCATGCTTTCATAAGTACTTTACAGAGGCTCTCTAACACACAGTGGCACATTATGCAGGTTGTTAAATTTGAACATTTGTAGGTCCGAAACTGCAAAGATTAAAGCAAATCTGCTGAAATTATTATCAATAAAAAAGTCGGCTTTTGTGTTCAAAGCAAATTGTCGTTCAATTAAAATGGCAAAAGTGTTTGAAATTTTTAATCAGCACCACCATGATGCACTATATCAGGCATTGCAGTGACTGACCTGCATAACAAGAGAAGAGGATGTTAAAATATGAGTTCTGTCTGCTTAAAGACCCACTCCAATGGAAATCCTGGTTTTGGTGAATTTAACATGTCCTTGTAGCATTTTACTGTGATGGAGGACATATATAAAAGAATTTTAGGATTTAAACTGCATTTTAGAGTATTTCTTATTCAAATTGGGATGAATCAAGAGGGGATAAAAACCCACAGTTTGAAAAAGCTCATGTTTGTGATGCAGCAACTGCGATGGGTAGGCAAAAGTCCACCTTCTCTGCTCCATTTCCAGTGTATCCACTTAGTGACAACTAGATCCATGTACATCTTTATTTCTTCTGAGCTGGTATCTAGCTCAAAACTGGAGAGCTGCATAGTTCCAATATGGCTCACCATTTTTTTCTGCTATGCTAATGTAAGCTTGGGGTTATGAGGGGCTATAAGCTAGGATGTGAGAGTGTAAACAAAGGAATGGAACACATGCACCTCAAGAGGCAAAATTCTAATGAATTCCTGCTGCTCTGCAGAAAATATGTCATAAAAAATGACACAGGCTTTTTATTTTGGCTAAAAATTACACAATTTTTATTAAAATACCACCGACAACTATTTTACAATAAAAAAATAAATATAAAGTTGGAGTGGGAATTTAAATGATCTTTACTTAAAAAGTAAGTAATGCAAGACAAAGAAAATCTATTTCAATCTGTGTTATTGTTTTAGCATGTTGCGGTAAATGTACCTTTCCCTGTTTGATGACCCTCTTGACCGCATCTGAAACCATCTGGGAGTGATATTCCAGGCTGCAACAGAACACAATAACAACAGTTTTGTAACTTTGTCAACAGTGTATCATATGAGCAACTTTCAGATCCTAGAGCGAAGCAGAGAACAGAGAATATGACTAAAAATGTGATGTAAATGGTCCAATGATCCAAGCCTCCAAAACAGACTCACTTTAGGTGCCTCAGCATGTTAGCAGCACTAAGCAGCATGGCGGTGGGGTTGGCGATGTTTCTTCCTACAGCTTGAGCAAAGGGATGTCGTGCACCCTGAAAAAGAGGAAAAAAACTGTTGTGTCACTCCAGTTAACACACAGCATAACACAAAAATACAGAATAGTATAAAAGAAAAAAAAGCTAAATAGCAATTACTGCCTTCTATCATCTTTTTTGATCAAATGTATTCCCTTGTTTTCTCATCTACACAAGAAGGAAGACTTCTAAACTTGCAGGATGGCAGTGAGAACCGCAGCTGCTTTTTGCGCTGGTATAACTGCAGGCCCTCCCTCACCTACTCAGCGCCAACATGAATTGTGCACCACCCTCATTAGTTCTGAGTGAGCGCATCTTCTGCAAGGTCTCTTCAATTTACAAGCCCAAAAGAAGCCATGCTGTCGGAGAACACGCGGAGGAACTTTGCCTATTGCACCGAAATCTCATCCTACTTAACACTTTAACCCCCTGCTCAACCAAACGGTAGAGCACATTTAAAAACCATTAATAAAAACAACGGTTTTACGGTAATAGGCCGGAGATTTCTTTTAAAATCGATTTAGCCTTGGTTGGGTAGTTAAAAGTTTGACACGATTTAACAGTCACATTTTTCTCAAATAGTATTACTAACTTTGTATTATTTTATTGATAAAACTCAGGGAGCAGTTTATTTATTTACATATTTATTTGATCTCATAAGATATGCTACAGCGCACTTTTGATTTTTTGTTTCAGGGTATCACAAAGAGAACTAATTTTTTTATGTTGAAGTTTCATGCTATTTACTAAGAAAACATTCAAAGAACTGTTTAACTTAAAATATTAAACTAATAAAAATGCTGCTGAAGCTGTTACTTCTTGCAATTCTAGGAGCTACTCATTTGCGTTTTTTAAATAAATCAAGTTAATTATTGGTGTTTGATGCACTATTCTATATTTTAATGCCAATATCTACATTTCTACTGCAAACAAATATCAGCTCCAATTATCAGTTATCAGTCTTTTTGACTACAAATAATTGATATCAGCCCTTAAAAAAAGGCAAAAACCAAAAACCATTTTGGTCGATTTCTAGTTCAAAAACACTTACAGTTTCAAAAACAGCATATTCTGCACTGTAGCTTTCTCCTGGAACAACTCCTGCTCCTCCAACCAGCCCCGCTGCCAGGTTATCAATTATGTTTCCATACAAGTTGGGCATCACAAGCACGTCAAACTGGTATGGGTTTTGGACCAGCTGCAGTTTGTAAAGCACAAGTAAAGGCAGAACTGTAACACTAAAACAGAACAAAAACTACACAAGCTATGCTGAAAATCCTTAAGACACGATAAAAATAAATATTAAATAATATTAATAAATATTACCTGCATGCAGCAATTATCAATAATTATGTTCTCGTATTTAATTTTGGGGTACAGCTGGGCCACTTCAGCACAACTCTGCAAAAACAAGCCATCCCCTAATTTCCTGAAATTGTACAAAGGAAGAAAGTTAGATCAGATTTAAATGTGACATCAATCTTGAACAAATATCAGTTTGCAAATATATTACAATGAATAAATCAAAAGAGAAGATATTCTTACATATGCACTTACATGATGTTGGCTTTGTGGACAGCAGTGACCTTGTTTCGGCCCTTCTTGGTGGCGTAGTCGAAGGCAAACTTGGCGATGCGCCGTGACTTCTCTCTGGTAATGATCTTCAAACATTCAATGACTCCTGGCACACTCTAAAATGGACAAGAAATACGTTTTTTTGGAGATTATTTCCAAGATAATTCATGAAGAGGTCAAAACTGTCAAACTTTGCAGTGGCAGCGGTGGAATATTTTATATGGGGGAACGGGAGGGGGCAGTTTTATTATTATCATAAATACTAAAACAGCAATTATTTCAGCTGAAGTGCTTTTACAAAGGCTTAAAAAGCTTGTTTTGATGATTTTTTTAAAAATCTTTGTCAAAATTGGTTTAAATATTGACTTGAAATTTGGTGGAGGTGGTGATGTGGGGGCGAGGGGGCAAAACATGTTGCTGTGGGGGCAGCTGCCCCCTTTGCCCCTCTGTAGCTCCACCTCTGCACTTTTGTTTTTGCCATATATTTTTTAATTTTCAAGGGAAACTATTGATTTCTATATAATTCAGTAAAACATATTGTATTTTTTCTTCCATTCCTTAAATATTTATTGCTCTTTGAGAAGACCCACTCCAAACCTTTTGGATCTATTGAGTCAAGCTCCTAGTGATTTGTCAATAGCGAAAATGCACTTTTTAGCTAAAAAGCTCAACATATTTCCTACGTCACAAATAAGCTGTTTTTCCGTCGCCATTTTTTTTTGGTCTACTCCTTATTCACAACGATTTGAAGAAAGACATACGTAGAAATGAAATTTCAAGCTTACTTTTTTCTTTATTTGTCCTCCTTAATGAGGAAAATGCCAGAAGAAGATGTTAATAACACCAAAAGCCCTAATGTAATCGAAGTGGGTCCTTACTGTGCAAAACTGACATCTTAGATGTATTTTAAGTTAAAATAATCTCGCAGGGCATTTAAAATCACATATACCCTTTTAAGAAGGCAAATTCTTTTTAAAAAACCATATTTAAAAACAGAAAATGTTGATTTTTTTTTATTGCAGATCAAGACTGCTGTTTACCTCGTGCTCCAGAGAGCTGTACTCCCCTTCTGTCTGCTCACGAATGATGACCAGATCCAGGTTATTATGGCGCGTGCTGTAACCAGGCAGGCTGTTCACGTGAACCACGTTAGCAAACAGGTCCAGTTTACGCCTAAAGAGAAGAGTGCAGAAACTTTAGAACAAGCCATTTGCAGAAGCAAGAAACATTACAAATTTCTTCTCCGTTACCTCAGTTTCATTTCATATGAAGCTAGTTCTCCTTTATACTCCATGGGTGTGTGAATCTTCCCTGGACAACAAAAAAAAAATCATGTTTACCACAAATATGTCCCATTTTAAACCAAACAATTGAAGACACAAAAGCTTCTATAAAGTGAAGATAAAACCTACAAGAATTGGGAGCAATAGTTACCTTTAATAGCTACTCTGTTGTTTCTCATAGACGTCAGGACGTGATCCAATTTGTCCTCACTGGCCATGTTCTGCACTTCACTCAGATGAAACTCCTCAAATTCAACAGGGATATCACCTGCCTAAAAGAAGACATTGGTTTTAGAAAGAAAAAACACACCATAAAACTCAAAAGAAAATCCTCCTCACAGATTCACACAGTGCAGAAATTCCCTCATTTGAAATTATGCATATTCCGCTTGAAAGAAGCTCTGAATAATCTGTACGTCTCTGCAGAGCACTGCAATGTCTTATCTCCAAGTCCCACTGGCTGTCTTTGCAATTCTGTTAGCGGCACCATGCATTTTACTCTTAAATTAACTCATCCATCCAATGTTTTTCAAAAGCTACTAAATTTCCACAACGAAAAAAATCCTTAAAAAGACTGACTCTAGTCAGGCTGTTTTTGTTTGAATATTAATCAGATTACCATGCCTTCTTTCATGCTAATTTCCTGTACAGCTCAGTCCACTCTGTGAACATCTGCATTTTCCATGGCTGGAGTGAGCCTGAGTGAGTTCGACACGGAAAATCCCTTTTGGGACTTGTCTGGTGCCTCCTGTGGAACCACTCCAATTTACAACAATTATCATAATTTTTTATGGTGGCCACAGAGCAGCCAAACCTCAGCACAGACAGTGAGACTTGGTGTGAAGGACTTTATTGTTTAACACCAGCTAACTACATATCATACTGCATTTGTTCAACATGAGAGATGGGCAGATTTCCCTGTATTAAGAGAGCTTTGATGACACATTATTACGGTTTTATAAATAAAAAAAATTAAAAAGAATTATGTAATCAAAGCTATTTTGAAATTAACATATCTGAAATTGGATTAAGCATAGAAACATGCAAGGTGGCAAAATACTACGTTTTTGTGTACTTTAGAGTATAACTGATGCAAACATTTATTGACCAACAATTAAATGGACAATACATCCATTAATCTTTGTTGTGATGAACTATTATCAAGAATTGTTGTCTCTAATCTGAACACGGTATCCATTAAAATTGACAAACACAAAATTAAAAAGCAATAACTGGTGTAACCTTCTTTACTTCTTTGTAACCCTTGCAGATTCTTACTCAAACGTTATATTGTGGAAAAACGTAACAGTTTCAAACATCTTTTCATAACAAACCTTAAAGACATCCTTGACAGCAGTCATAAGCTCGGGTCCAACTCCATCCCCTGGAAGCATGGTGACCTTGAAGGTTGCATCAGCACGAGCTGGTGGAGTATCTGAGCCACAGAGACCAGCGGACAAGCTCAGTTGTCGCGACGCCAACTGCTGCCACCGGGAAGCTCCAAGGCCCTGCGGCACAGTCAGAGACAGTGTCCTTTAGACCCACTGATCCTTGAAACAGGTGTTTGAAGTCTTTGAAACTGCACAGTACCAAAAGATCTAATAATTCTAACACCCACAAACGGGAAATAAAATATTTGAGAGGTAAAGCTTATATTTATCTTTAATTAGGGTTATTTTCACAAGTTGACATGGTTTCAATTTGTATCATAATTAGTGTTTGACGACCCGATTAGTCTATCTTGGTTCATTTTGAACGATCCGATTCACTGACCTAAAATTGATCCAGGACATCTTCAGCCAAATAAATCAGCCACTGTTACTCAGAGATAACTACCTGGTACTGAACAGTACAGCAGATTATTTTTTATTGCTTGCAAGATAATCAAGTGAAAAGAAAACATGTTTACAAACAAACAAGTAAACAATAATTAATGGCAAATAAAATAAACAGTAAAACAAACCTACCGTGTCTCAATCCAAATGATTTTTTTTTTCCAATATCAAGTATAATCAATGTATTGCATTCACCATTTTCTTGCTATAGGTTGATTTGATGAACAGCTTGTCTCAGAAAGATCTATCTCGTTGGATAGTAAGAATATAAATCAATTCATCAATTAAGTCAGTTAATCCTTACACCCCAATGGTAGTATAATAAAGCAAATAACATATTCATGAAGGTCTAAATAGATTTTAAAAAATGGCATCTACCACTTTTTTGCTTTGGCTAAGTAAAACAAGAAGTAGTTAGATGAATATAAATGAATATAATTATATTTTTTATATAGCACTTTTCATAATAAAATGAAAATTATTAGCAATTCAATCAGTAATCAGACATAGTCAAACATCTGCAGCCATTTTAAAAAATACAGCAATTTTTTTTCATGTTTAACTGGTTTACAAAAAGCATAGTGCCTTAACATTTAAAATAGTTTGCATTTACAGTTAAAACCACACGGTGCAAGTCATTTATTGAAGGTCATGTACTTTAATGTCAATTTTTTTGTAAAATTGTTTAACATCTCAAGTTAAGATGACATTTTTAAATATTAATATTTGGCAGGCCATTATTTCTTATTAATTCAATGGTATCCCTGCTGTTAACATTAAAGTATCTTACAAGGGAATCGGACAAAGACGGTGTCTTCTACTAAACTTAAAAAGTCGCCATGGAGTCACATGGAGGAGGTTACAGTGTTATACCAGTGACAAGCTAAACTACTTCCGTTCAATAAAAACCACATTAAGTATTTGTCCTGATGTTTTCTGTACAAGTACGAAATTTAAACGGAAAAACATTTTTTAATGTGGTAAACTAAATAAGCATTTTAGCATCAACGACATGACAGTTAGTTAGCCATGGTTTAACTGCCATGGTTTAACACGAGTTTCCGATAAAACAAGCGAGACCATATCCGAGCTTACGTTTTGATTATAAAATTCCAACCGCTGGTTTCCTTCTCATTGTTACACCAGTGAAGCCGTAGTAACCATGAAAGCACTCACCTTGACAAACAGGGAAAGGCTTCTTCTCAGGGCGGCCGCCATGGTCCCAGACATTCAGCAGTTTTCTTCTTTGTTGGAGAATGCTGATGGATTCTGTTATTGAGTAACACTGCCTCCTAGTGGACAGCTGTTTTATGACAGGACACGCTTGGAAAGAGAATGGAAAGAGAAAATGTGATTGATTTCTGTATATTATATTATATTATATTATATTATATTATATTATATTATATTATATTATATTATATTATATTATATTATATTATATTATATTATATTATATTATATTATATTATATTATATTATATTATATTATATTATATTATATTATTATTCAGTAAACTCCAGAGGTTTTAACAAGTGACTTTTTAAAAAAAACTTTCTATAAGCAAAAGTAATAAACTCCATGGAAGGCTTTGAGATGGCACCAATTTAATTTAGGTAATAATATCATCCTGGTTTAATCTGACCGTAGAACATCTCTTCCAAACAATATTTTTATACCAGATTTGCAATGAGCAAGCCTCTGAACTTAGTTCTCAATCATTGAAGTCACAGAAATTAAACTGTATCAGCAAAAGATGGTGACCTTTCTAGAATAAGAGTACCCACAGCTACTGGTCCCAGCATCCATCTGTGAAAGAACTTTAAGAATGTATTTCACATTTTTTCAGCATCATCAGATAAGCTGCAACAGATGGAAATATCAGACTGATTCTTGTCCCAAATAGGGGTTTTCACTGAGATTCTGAACGACCAGATGTCTGTGGCTCTAACCTCTCCGGTCAGGAAGCCTTTGGAAATGATTGTATGAAAAAGCAATAACCAGGATTGCTAATCCTCTGATAGTTCCACTTCAATTTGCAAACAAGGCCAGCAGACAGCTAAATGATGCCAAAAATATTAATCCACAACAGACTATGGGTATTCTCCGAGGACACCATCTTCCAATCACCATCCAAAAACATGACTGTTCTGATTCTGACTTTGCAGGTTAAATTGCTTTAGGCGAGTGAACATAATTTGGGTGGGTTAGATTCTGTGTCTTTTAGTTCCTTATTAAAATACGTTTCAACCAGGGATGTGCGGTCGGGGAAGGCAAGTGAAGCAGTACCTCACCTGTCATCATCCTCCAATAACGTCATGAGATGTATTGTCTACTAAAAATAAAATAAAAGTGTGTCCACTAATATGTTCCATAAATACACTTTATATGTTTGAATCGTATCATTTTTTCCTCAAAATCTCTATTTTCCTCTTTAATTTCAGCACAGCCTGCAAGGTCTTCATCATGGCAGATTGCGGAAACCCATGTGAAGTGGATCGATGCTTAACACAACCCCTGCAGAGGGCCCCATGTCATTGTTCACCCGGGCCCCCCAAACTGCTAAGTCCGCCAATGCTCTAGTTCTGGAATGACCCAAAAATGTAAATGGGTCAGTGGAACAAGGATCAATCCACCTCCAGATCTTAAACTGTAGAAACAAAATGAACTTTTCAAGCACTAAGAAACGAGTGTTTATTTATTTAGATGTATCTTTCCAGCAGATCCTTATTAATGAGAGTTGTAGAATGGATCAGGGGGCTTCCCATGTCTATTCCGAGCAGGTGAGACTCTGACGTTAGATTTGAAGAATGCAAGCCTGAAATAAGTTCATCCGTAACTTGCTAGTTATCACCTCTTTTCACCAGCTGTTTTTGAACTTACTCAATAAATCAACATTTTTCTCCGGAGTCAAAGTTCATCATGCAGGAAATGCACAAATCGGTTCTAAGCAGATTTTTTTTTGTTTCTGTCTTTTTCTTTTTTTTTTAATATATATATATATAAACGAACTCATCACGTTGCCATTTGGGGAAATCATTATGAATTATAGGCGTTGCCGCATAGCTGCGAAGGTGGATTATACTGTAAACGTCTGGCCACTGGCTGACAGCTCAAGCGTGAGTTGACTATATATGGGCAAAGCCAGGCAAGCCTGAGATCTGCAGCCGCTTCCGTGTTTGTGTGATCGGAGGGTCTCTGCCTGCGCTGCTTCATTCATTGGCGAGACGAACAACGGGATAAGTCCAGCGGGGAAAATGCCGTACGAACTCAGTAAGTTAGTTTCATCCATAAAACAACCGCAGAGTAATAATAATAATAATAAAGAAGTTGTTTTAAATCTTTTTTTCCGCAAAACTAGTCTGCAAATCCGGCTAGCCATCCAGGTAGCTAGCTAGCTAGCTAGCTAGCCTCGCCCATCGCTGTGCGCCTCTGACATTTCTTCCTGAACAAGAAAGCTAACAAGCTCCGTTCATTTGACTTTATGCTCTACGTTTACACACCGAATTGATTCAAACGGGTAAAGGAAGATGCTCAGGGTGCTAATGTGCGGGTTCATAGTAGCTGCCGCTGCCGCCGCTGCTGCTGAAATGAGTTAACGTCAGTCAGGAAATAGTTGAGCTTCCATAACGTTGTTGTGACAAGCTCAGACCAGACCGCCTTTGTGCTTGTGAAATCTCACTTCCCACATTTAAAACCCATTCTAGTGAAAGTTAGAATATATTCCGATAAAAATACTTATGTATAAACGTATAAATAAAACACAAATACAAATGGTTTTTTTTTTCATTAATTATATTATCATAGGATGATATTCTATGGTTAATGTATGATTTAATTAATTCAGCTTTCAATATAAAAGCTAGCACCAACCTAATGTTATGCTTAATATTTTAACTTTTTAAAATTAATTTAACAAGTTCCATATTTTCTAGTTTTACAGTATAGTGAGGGATGATGTTTAAACTAAAAATGAATCATTTTTTTTAGTTCCAACCTAAATAAGGTAAGAATATTCAAAAATAAAAACATTTATTTAATTTAGCGATCTGTCACAAACTAAGGTTAATGCTTAGATTAGGCAAAAATAGAGCTGGTTTGGATTTGATGATCAAATCATTTAAAGACCCACTCCAACATGTTGTAGAATTTCTATCACGATTGAGAGTATATTTAATGAAAATTAAGCTTAAAGTTGCATTTTTGAATATTTCTTTGCTCAAATTGTTGTAAATAAGGATCAAACATTCATAAAAAATGCAGTTTAAAAACGCTTAGCTGTGACATAAATGCTACAGTTCACGGGCCACAAGCTCCACTCCATTCCGAAGCATCCGCTTGTTGCTCGGTACTGTTTGCTGAGGGTGGGAGAGGCTGTAAGCTAGTGGGAGCGTGTGTAAATAAAGGGATGATGGGAAGTCAGGTCAGGCTTACGCTGCTCCGCAACTTGGAAGCACTGCTACTCTGCAGAAACTATGTTTTAGGAACAGTCTCAGGTTTCTTTTTATTGACTAAGTACAACATAATTAAAAGACCAAAATATCAAAAGATGATTGGAGGGAGACTTTAGTCTTATTAATTTGTTTTTGGAAAATCTTTAGTTCCTAATAGAGTACAGTGTAATTCTACAAGCTTTATGATCTTACTTTGCATAGCTTCTTCTTTCAGGAAGACGAATGTTTCTTCTTTCTGATTGAACAGATTATTTTGCATGAAAAGCGGCTAAAAATAATAACGATGATGATGCTTTCTACTATTGTTTATGGGTTGTCTCTTTGTCTCATTATGATTTGCTTCTCTTTTTTTCTTTTGTCCCTTTTTATTAAAACCAACAACATGGTTTTAGAACATGTATTTGCCAGCCTCCCACAGATGGAGAGAGGAGTTGCCAAGGTGATTGGTGGCGATCCTAAAGGAAATAACTTCCTCTATACCAATGGGAAGTGTGTCATCATCAGAAATATTGACGTAAGCCAGTTTAAGTTTTTCCTATAAGTCTAAGAACACTTTTATCAAGTGTGTCATGTCAGTAACAGAATGTCTTCATTTAACAACTTTAGATCTTGCTTTAGATTTTAGTTTTAAGGTTCTGCAAAATACTATTTGTGGACTTGTATCTTTGTTTTTTAATTTAGAAATCCTAGTATACTGATCTTTCATGTTTCTTCTCTTTAAAAGAACCCGGCTATTGCCGACATTTACACTGAGCACGCACATCAAGTTGGCGTGGCCAAATATGCTCCCAGCGGATTCTACATCGCATCTGGAGGTACAGGACTCATTTGAACTTGGCGGCCCCATGTATTTGATGTTCATGAATATTAGCATTTTAACAATACTGTTGCTTTTATCCACATTAAAAAAGATTTTCATTTACTTTATTTTATAGATGCATCAGGAAAAATACGGATCTGGGACACCACTCAGAAGGAGCACATGCTCAAGTATGAGTACACTCCTATCTCAGGGAAGATCAAGGACATTGCATGGACAGAAGATAGCAAGAGGATTGCTGTTGTCGGTGATGGACGCGAGAAGTATGTGACTTCAAGAGTTTTTTAGCATCTAAAGCGTAATTTATATCTACAATAAAAGTGAATAATTGCTTCAGATAAAAAAAAAAGTTTAATTTACGTTGTAATTCCTTTTGTTTGGGTATTCTTTTGATGCCACTTTATTGTAGAGCTGCCTGTCCTTGAGCCTCTCACAGACCGGAACAATCGAGCCTTTGTTTGTTGTTGTAGGTTTGGTGCAGTGTTCTTGTGGGACTCGGGTTCATCAGTGGGAGAGCTTTCAGGCCATTCAAAATTAATCAACAGTGTGGACATAAGGCAGAAGCGCCCGTACCGCCTTGCTGCTGCCAGTGATGACACCTGCGGATCTTTCTTTGAAGGACCCCCTTTCAAGTTCAAATTCACACTGAGGGTGAGTGGCACTCCGCCCAGCTTTATTCAAATAAGTATTTGGTTTGAAACAAATTACTTTAGCTCAGAGTTTTTCCTGCATATGAGCAACCCTTTATTTCTCTTTAACCTGCACTTTTGGGCGCAGGTTTTGCCTTAGCGTTAAGACTTTGAGTGTGAGTTGGCGGTATCTTTATGCCCCTTGGTCATCTCTGACCTGACGCACACGGGTGGCTCCTGACAGTGGCGCCTTGTCTCTCTCTTTACATGTTGTGCAACCTACGTCCCCCATAAATTTTTGGAGAATGAGAAAGCCGGATTCCTAAAAGCAGGCCTTTTCCTTAAGGCTACAGCACATTTTTTTAGCACAAAGCTTCTAATTTTAAATTGAAATGGTCACGGTAAAATGTAACCCCTAATCTACCTATCTATTTTTCATTTAAATTTATTTGAAACACGTTATAAAAACAACAACAGATAGCTAAACCTCAGTGACCACTGCAGAAAATATTATTTAGTCACCTCTTCTAAATTTTAAGAGTAAAATAGGTGATTGGAATTTCTAGAGTTTTTAAATCTTTAATGAGGATCAGGATCAGAATCTGAATCAGCTTTATTGGCCAAGTACAGTTTGTACAAGGAATTGAGTTCCAGTGTTTTGTGCGCTCGTGTGCAAGTAAGGAAACTTAACTAGATGTAAATTGTATACAAAAAAATGTATTTAATGTTACAAGCATCTTTTTGTTATTTGTAGAAATATATTTTGGAATAGAAATTCTTGCTGACGCCTGAAGTTGCCTTTGCTGCACTGATTTAGTCCTACTCTGATCATTGTGTGATCTACTTTAAAAGCCTTCCCGTTGTCTTTTACTTATGATTATGCTGTTTTTAGCCAAAAGCATAAAAACCTGTGTTGTTTTCTAGAATAGTTTCTGCAGAGTGGCAGGAGTTCATTAGAAATCTGCTTTTTGATTTGTGGGCAGGACTGTTGGTTCGGAGCAAGCCTGCCCCCACTTCCCATAACTCATCTGTTTACACGCTCTCCCACTAGCTTACAGCCCCTCATAACCCCAACATAACATTAACTGTGGTACAAAAATGGCAAGCAATATTGGTGCTGTCCAGCCATACAGATTCGAGCCAGATTCCAGTTTAGACAAGGAAAACAGAAGTACGTTGATCTATTTGTCTGTAAGTGGATGCATCAGAATGGAGTGGAGAAGGGGCCTTGTGGACTGCCGACTGTAGTACCTACGTCACAGCTACAAGCTTTTTCAAATTGTCTTCTCCTGCTTCACACCGACTTGAGTAGAGAAATGCTCAGAAATGCAATTTTAAGCTTAATTTTCTGTCTTATCAGAAAATTTAGAACCTGTAAAAAAACACTAAAAGCAGATTTTTCTTTAGAGTGGATCTTAAACAGTGTTGGAAAATTATTTTGCTTGATGCATTATGCTGTGCTAATGACTTTTTGTATTATTAGTCATTTCTATTGTCAATTATATGTGTTTTTTGTTTGTTGATTGACAAACCTACACCTTGCGCAGGGACTACTGTTGAAAATAAGCTTTGCAGCCAACACTGGCACATTTACGGAAATTAATGTTCATTAATGTGCCCTGTGTTCAAATAAATATTAAATAAAAAGGAAGGTCAATGGAAGTAGCATAACAGTTTTACTGCATACACTGCAGATTTTTTTTTTTTTTTTGAAGAGTCTCTTCTGTGTATTAACAGTGTGAGACACAACTCTCTTTCTAATACGAGTCGGTGCTAATTTTAGTTGTTTAACTAACAATACTTTTTGTGCACCAATAAACATGATAATTGTAAAAATGACTCAAACAGCCTCCTTCTCTCAAAGTTTTTCAGATGAAATTAATTCTACAGAGCTCTTTAAGCTACATATTAGACTGCATATAATTGATGATGCATGACTTATTAATATTTTTTAAGATCATAAAATTCAAAACACTCCTCCGTAACTTGAAATGTGTTTGCTGCTGGGTTTATAGGGAGATTTCTCTCGATCTTACTAACATTTTGTATGTTCGAGTCAGCAGCAGACACTAAAACAACTATTTTTGATCAGTTCCTCATTGCGTTTCTCTTCTCCTGCCCCTTTGATGACAGGACCACAGCCAGTTTGTCAACTGTGTCCGCTTCTCTCCGGACGGAAGTCGCTTCGCCACAGCCGGTGCTGATGGTCAGGTGGGTCTTGCGTCAGACGTGTGTGTTTGGGTTTAGCTGGCACAGTGAAGCTTTTAGACATTTACTGACTGAAAGGTGGGATTAATGCAGCAGCTTCCTTCAGTCTAAAGTGGCAAAGTTGCAGTACTTGTCAGGTTTGTGGTTTCTCTCATCAAGAAAATTTTATAAAAATTTACTTAAGTTAGTTTCCTGCTAATAAGGCGTAAAATGAAGACTTAGATTTTGGGTGCATTCATGGATTCCCCATGAAACATTGAAGAAAATTGAAATTTAATTGATTTTTGCATGAGTAGAAAATGAAGTCACTGGAAAAAACAGAGTAGAAAACTGTGAGCAGCTTAGCAAAGTTGAGAATTTCAGCAAGTGATGCATATTTGAAAAATGTTCAAATGAGCTGTAAGATCTCAGTGCTTGAGGATAGATGCAGAGAGATAACTGAAGCCTAATAGAAGAGGCAATATAGCACAGGCCTCTGTGAAACTGATGTTTTTTTTTTAAAAGGAATTATTTACACATGCCACAAAACCTTGCTGATTTTAGGTTTGTTGTTGTTGTTTGGACTCCACTGTTTAAAGCTGACTGGTGGCAGTCTTTGTAAAGCAGAATCATCATTAGCTAAAATGATTTCAAAACTTTAAATTCATAAGCTGTTCAGTCTCATTGCTCTGTACTTCTACTGTACTTGTTCCCTCATTTATCACATGATGTATGTTTAAAAAAAACCCTGCAATAGGTTTTAAGGCTGTAAAACTCCTCACTGCACACTGTGTACACTTTTCTCAGATTTACATGAACATTTTCACACTTTTCTCTCTTGTTTAAACTCTTAAAGTTCATACTTTCGCAGAAAACGAAGTCAAGTGCAATAGAAGGAAGATTTGATCGCAATCAGAGACTTTTGTAACTCAGCCAATTAGAACGCAGGGAATCCACTTTAAGAAGAAAATTATAGGATGAAAGATTGCACTGAAAAAACCTAGCGAAAGGTAAACCACGGTATAGTGAAGGGATAGTTTTATGATGTTCATCATAACAGGACATTTGTGCTGTTTTTCACAGCAATACTGCTACGATTTTAAAAAATGTTTATTTTTAATTACATTTTGAAGAATACATAACCATAACTGTACTACCCATACATAACTGAACATGTATGTTCAATGACCTACAGTCAAAGTGTTAAGTTTAAGGGAATTGGAAAAAATAAATCTTAATTGTGATTTCTCTCTAATCTTTATTCAATATGTCGACCAACTATGTATCCAGACTTTTCTTGGTGTAATCTAATCTGTTGACTTTGCATTTTGGCTTATTACAAATTCTGAGCTTTGTTTAAAGTGTTCTGTCTTTTTTACAAAATTCTCAGATTTTTCTCTATGATGGAACCACTGGCGAAAGTGTTGGAACACTGGGAGGCGAGAAGGCTCACGGGGGAGGAATTTACGCAGTAAGGCTATTTTCCAAATTGTACATGTGTATATCATCTATATGTAACTGTTATAACACTCACTTCCTCTTTCAGGCTTTACTAACGCTGACCTCTCCTGAATTTCTGTTGACTCTCTCTAAAGCTTTGAATACACCGGGCATGTGAAGAATGCATCAGATGTGTTCTTGAACACTCAATTAGCCCATAGTGTTCACACTGGAAGGAGGGGCTTCTTTTTTTGTTTTTTTGCTACTGTTTACTAGCGCATGTCCGCCACCTACAGTTGGAAGAATTTTAGTGCGAAATGTCAAAGCGGTTCAAATCTCATGAATTTGACTCCAGGATTTTCTTTCACAGCTCTATTACGAAATATGAAAGACGTATAACGTCATATAATTCTTACAGAGTACAAACCACATTATTGAATTACTCCTACAGGATCTATGTTCAAATTCATTAAAAAATTGTCGTAAATGTTCATATTTTTATTCACTTCCATGAATTAAGTGACGCCGTCCATGTGTCAATGGTACAGGAAATCCGGGTCCCTTATTGGTCAAAGCTTGACCTGGTTTAACTTGCAAAGTGCGTTCAGTGGCTGCATGTTTGGTACGTAGAGACCAAAAACAATTGTAAAAATTTTTGTAGTTATGCCTGAACACGAGAGATTTGAATGCAGGGGGCCAAAACCCAAGTTTAAGTAGACTTTTCACTGGTAGCAGCTGCTTGAACGTGCATTGCAGAGTGTCGTGTGGGAAAAAAAAAAAAAGATTAATTTCCCTATTCAAATAAGGGAGTGTGTTTCCTGAGCTCTTTGTTCCATTTTGTTTGAACTATTCTGAATTCACTTCGACATTGTGTTCTTATTTTTACCTCTTGTGTTGCGATGTTCTGTAATTCTTTCTGCCTTGTCGTTTAGCTCAGTTGGAGTCCTGACAGTTCCCAGTTGATCTCTGCCTCTGGGGATAAGACTGTGAAGCTCTGGGATGTTGGTGCAGGTACGGCTGTCACCACTTTCAACATGGGCTCTGATGTGACAGACCAGCAGCTGGGCTGCCTTTGGCAGAAAGACCACCTCCTCAGCATCTCCTTGTCAGGATACATCAACTACCTGGACAAGAACAACCCTAACCGACCCATACGGACAGTCAAGGTCAGACTCTGGTTCTTATGGTGGCCATTTACTGCAGAGTTATAGAAAGGTGTCAAACAACAGTGGACATAACTTTGTAACCAGTTTCTTTTTTTTATGTTTTTATAACCTCTTCAGCTTAAGGTAATTTGGTTTGCGGATATGTTTTAAATTGTTTTGCAAACATATCCTACAGGCAGGGAGCAACAGAACTGCACCAACACAAAGAAGAGAAATGTGTCTTCATTTTCTTACCTATAGGTTTCACATTTAGAAGGCTTACTCAGTCACCTAAATAGATTTCTTGTTAAAGTGTATTCTCCATCTCTACGGCAAACCGGGGCTTCCAAAATGGTCTTTCTGCTTTTAGAATGAAGGAGTTGAATCTGTTGAAAGACTTCTATGACTTCATTTTATAATTTCAAAACATGTGGATCTTTGTGTTTTTTTTTTTTTTCTTTTTTTCTAAAAACATGCTCTTGTTAACCCTGCAGGGTCACAGCAAATCCATCCAGTGTCTGACGATTCACAAAAACGACGGGCGATCGTTCATTTACTCAGGGAGTCATGACGGACACATCAATATCCTTTCAGAGTATAAAAATAAAATAAGATTGGAAAAACTGAAACACGAAGCTTGGGTGTTTCAAAGAAAAGCTGAAATG
The DNA here is from genome assembly GCA_014656515.1 of Oryzias celebensis. NCBI lineage: Eukaryota > Metazoa > Chordata > Actinopteri > Beloniformes > Adrianichthyidae > Oryzias > Oryzias celebensis. Next base: position 14,545,836 of record BNCR01000005.1, read on the forward strand.
TTTTGATTAAATCTACACAGCCAGGTTTTTCTTGGTGTCCAGCCAGCTGACAGTCCAGATATCAGTCTAATTGTAAACAAAGGGATGAGGAAAACGGTTCCTGGCAAAGGCTGAAGTGTCAGCTGCTGTAGGAGAAGGTGTTTCTGGAATTAGGCCTATGCGTTTGGAGAATTTAGCCTCTAAAAATGAAGTGCTGTGCTGCAAAGAACTTCAATGGGATGCTATTTGGTTTGTGACTGTACTATTGTAGGATGTATTGAACCAATCAGTGTGTGGTGAAGCAAGCCAGTTTAACTCCGGCACCACTTCCACGCTGCAACAGAATTGATGACTTTCAGTCGGGTCCTACTTAAATGAGCCATTTTCAAATGATTGTGACCTAAAATGCACAGCCGTTCACTGCTGGTTGAAGTACTTCAGTGTTTGATCTTTCCTTTTTAGGTGTTTTCAGGAGTTGGTTTTGTGAAAACAGTCATTTCTGTTCCAGTTTTTTTGTTTTGTTTCTTTGACGCTCACCTCACATTACTGGGATGCTGAAACTGGCGAAAATGACTGTTTCTCGGGAAAGGGCCACGGTAACCAAGTGAGCAAAATGGTGACCAATGCAGACAATGAGCTGGTGTCGTGCAGCATGGATGATACACTTCGCTACACCAAACTCAGCAAAAAAGAGTACAGGTAGTAGTTATTCTATAATCGTACATGCATAAACTATACAGGGCATTTATTTATTTATTTATTGGAACCAAGTGTTTTGTCTCTGTATATTCATGTTTCTAACTTCTTTGGCTTTAGTGCATCTGATGTGGTAAAGATGGATTTCCAGCCCAAAAGTGTGTCTGTAGCAGGAGGACTGTCCCTGGCTGTGTGCATCGGACAGGTAACGCAGAATCAACTATTCCTGTGTCTCATGTTTGGTAAAATTGGATGCAGTTTTGAATTATTGTTTTTTTTTGTTTTTTTTTGTTGTTTTTAGATCGTCTTGCTGAAAGATAAGAAGAAGCTTTCCACGTTAGACAATCTTGGCTACGAAGCAGAGGTTGGAGCCCTCCATCCTAGCGGCACCACAGCTGCAGTGGGAGGAACGGTAAGAGAGCAATTTTTCCTGCCAAACATGAGTTGGATTGCCAGCTGTTGGCCTCTTTAAAAAATCCCTCTTAGCTCATGATGCAATATTTCTAGATCTAACTTTTCTTGTAATAAGGATTGAGATTCCACTGTAACTGTGCCTGCTTCTTATTTATTTATTTATTTTCAGGACGGGAAAATCAGGCTGTATTCGATTCAAAGCAACACTCTCAAAGATGAGGGTAAAACTCTAGAAGCTAAAGGGCCCATCACAGACATGGCCTACTCGAATGATGGAGCCTATCTGGCTGTCATTGATGAGAAGAAAGCTACCACGGCCTACAGCGTTCCTGATGGATACTCTGTAAAACATTTTCCTGTTCTTCACTCATTTATGTTGATTTTTTTCTTCCAAACTTTAATCATATTTTCTTTTTTCCCCAGGTAAAAAACGAGTTTTATGGGCACCATGCAAAGCCAGTGAGCCTGGCGTGGTCACCGGATAATGAGCACTTTGCTACTGGCGGGATGGACATGATGGTCTATGTTTGGACAGTGAGTGATCCCGACAAAAGGATCAAACTTCAAGGTTTGTGTGTGTATATGCAGTTTGTGGTTTCACTCATTAGTTTGTATCAAGATGATAATCTGCAATTTCTAAGCTCTGCATTTCATCTTCTTCAGCAAATATGATCTAAGTTCAATTGACTTCGGTGGGACTAACTCCCCCTTTTGAAACCTGCCCAGTAGGTTTTATAGGGCATCTCCCTATCTTGAATTTAAAATCATGTGACAGATTTCTTTCATCATTTTATTGGGTGTTCCAGCTAGTCAGAGAAGTGGGGAAAAAATTGCCCTCCTTAAGGTGCATTCACACCGGACACGGCAGGAACGCCAAGTTCAATGATAAGTCAATGTAAAGACGCGATTTTGGAGTCAGGTGTGGCAAGGTTGACTCAGCGCGTGACGTTTTGGGAACGTGACGTTTTCAGTGACTAGATCAGACTAAAGACATGAATTCAGTATGGTCACGTGATGCGAGGATTTTCGTCCTTAACGTCCATTCATTTTCTTAACCCACTGGGGTTGCAGGTTTGCCAGAGACTATCCAGTTACTGTTGGGTAAAGGCAGGATGCACCCTGGACAGATGGCAGGAAGGCAGCAGCGCGATAATTGACTGAAAGGAGAGTCTCCAAGGTTCCTAAAATCGTCTGATAATAGGCCAATTTTAGACTGCCACCCCCTGCCCCTGTGTTGGCGTCCCACTGCCACAGTCCAATTGTTAGAAATTGTACGGTAGCAGCACAGGCACTCGACGAGCGCTGTTGACGTGGGCCTTGGGTCCAGCGATGACTAGATGTCAATCACGCGATCCCAAAATGGAGAGGCGGCATTAATGCTGCCTAAAACTCATCATGGCGTTGATGGCACCCCAGCGACTATGAGACCTGCGTAATGACAAATTGTTGATGAGAAGAATACAAAAAAGACAGAACATTGTGTTTCTTGGGAGGCAAGTTGTCTAAAAATTTGCAAATTGACTAGCTTATAATATGTGCTCAAAATCTGAGTTGCAAATGAGCAGTGTGGCCTGCTTTTTATATACCCCTGGGCTACTGGGTGGCTGGCAGCACTTGATATGGACGGCACCGTCCAGAGACATTTACACATCGTCCAATCAGAGCTGCTGTCTTCCAGCGATTCGGCTGTCGCCACCCTGTGACGGCTCAGGTGTTATCTGATTTCATAGTGGCATCATCGCCGCCCGACTGCCGCCGTCTGCATTTATGACCAAATCAACAATAAAAAAACAAAACAGTTGTGCGCCAGCAGTTGTATTTGTGACCGTAGCATTAGCAGGATTTCATCTTTATCAGGGTATTGATCATGGAGTTAGAATGATTCTGTTGATCTGTAGCTTAAATGTTAGTTGGTTTCAAGCTAACTTGCCTAAAAATACCTAAACTTTCTTAACAGTTTTTTTTGTAATAAAAAGGTAAATTTTCTTACTTTTAATGTCTGCAGATACTCATCGCTTGCACCACGTCAGCAGCCTGGCCTGGATAGATGACCACACCTTAGCCACCACCTCCCACGACGCCAGCGTCAAGCTGTGGACGATTACGTACTGAGACGCAAGCAAACATTCACACCTCCAGGGGACAAGGACTACTGTAAAATTAAAGTGTTTTCTCTTTTCTTTTTCCTCCAAGCACTGTCCTGTGCTGTCTGTAAACATCTTAACTATGAATGGTTTTATTTGGGAATGGCTTATATTTGATGCAGGTAACTTGAACATAGACAAAATGCTGGAATATGACATGTAACCTTGAGTACTTTTCACTTGTTCATGGACCCAAATACACATTTATAAGCTCATCATTCCACGTTAGTTTGAATTGAAATGCTTGCTTGGGAAGGGATGAATGCATCCCGGCTTAAAGAATGAACCAAAAAAATTTTTTTTCCTTTGATTTAACCAGCTAATCAAGCAAAACCACATTTGAATGAATTGAAACTTTTTGGTTACATTCCTGAAATAATCAATAAATAGTCCCAGCTGCAGCTGTCTTTTTTTTCCTTTCATTTTCTAAGTTTTTCATGGAGGAAAGTTTGTTTTCTTCTGCAAGTGTGATGCTTGTGATTCACTATTCTTCTTGTTGGAATGGGGAGCAATAATGGGGTTCTGCAAGAACGTAGGATGTGGATGATCAAAAAACTGTCTGGCTGGTTGTGGAGGTGCTGTGTTGTTTCTTTGTGCGTTTGCTTGTTTCGCTCCTTCTGTTGTTTTCTATGTCTTTTTGCTTCTGCTTCCAAAGAGGAAGTGGTTCATTAATAAAATAACTTTTTATGCAGTCAGCCTTTTGATGCTCTTAATCTGCTTGTCAAACATTTTTCTGCCCTTCTGAACAATTAAGCCAAAGATTTTAGCGATAATTAATCATTTCGACCTCAATCCTTTATGAAAACAAATCTTTTGATCTGGTTGTATTTTGGAACTATAAAGAAAATCCACATTTTCCATTTTTTTTAAAAACCTTTTCATTTTGGCTATTGACTTGATTATTTGGAAATGTCCAGAATTTTCATCATGAATTACTATAAAGTAGAGTAAAACATGACCAAGGTTAATTAGCTATGCTATAATTTATTAAAATTGTGCTTAAAATAATCAAAACATGTGTGCAAGCACAACACCTACATTAAAGTATTAATAAAATTTTAAATTTTGCAGATTTAATTGACAACTCCTTGATATCATACCACACAACTTTTATAAAAATGAGGCCTTTGAAATAATCCAGGATAAAACAAACCTTTTATATCTAAGCTAATAAGAAGAATGTGAATTGTATATATCTACGTTGTTAGTTTATGTAGTTCTTTACAAAAGGGTTAGTTTTTAGGTTTCAAGAAAAAAATATAGGTACTCTATGTAAAGTTATTTTCAAAGCATTCAAAACACAGAGCTTGTTTTAAGCCCATTTACTTGCAGCCATGCAGCAGCTTACTGTTTTTCAAATTAAGATTTTATGTTGAACTAAAAAAAAAAATCTACTATCATAGAAAAGTTAGAAATGTGATTATTTTTGAGTGATTAATTCATTATGACCCAATCTAATGAATTAGTTTTTATCTAACTGAATACTTGCTTTGAAAAGCCTCACTTTAATTAATTTTATTTAAATTCGTGACATTGTGGTGCAGTAAAAGATAAAATTAAAATTAAGCAAGTGGCTTTATGAAGTTCTTATTATAACGAACCTACACACCATCAAGGGGTGTTTTTTTCAAACTTGATCAATAAAAAAAAAAACATCAGGTCCAGAGTGCTCTTATATAATACATAAAACAAACAAACAAAAAAGAAAAAACCTGAACACTACTGAACTATTGAAAAAATATTGTCTACAAGCTTTTTGTGAATACCATAATACATATGTTGACAGTCCTTATTCCACAATTTATCACAACAGCAAGACAGTAGAAAAAGACAAGGAATTTTCTAGTTACTTTTGGCCTGGTTGGTGAATTTGATCTTTTTGAAAACTGGGATGCAGCACAAGAGAAAAAGAGAAGAGAATCTAAGGAGAAGAAGATGAGACACAAGGAAGTAACATCAAAGTAATTAAATTATTTAGACTTTGGACTTTGTTGTGACTGGACAAAATGCAGGAAGAGGTGAACTTTCCCTCTGAAATGATGCTATGTTTAACTTATCATAATGTTATCATAATGTAATCATAATATTCCACTTTCCTCCACTGCTGAAGAGCAAGGTTAGTGCAGGCTCTGTTGCAGTTACCATGACAACATATGGCATGAAGTATCAACTAGTTTCTTATTAGGAAAAACAATATGAATTAAATGTGATTAACGGCATAATTTGACACCCCTAAGAAACGATACAAATTAAACTACTCAGAGAATTTCATACCAATGAGATAAATGTTTGGTAGATCTAGCAGTTGTTTTTAATTTAAGAAAACATTTTGAGAATAAAATTAATGACATACTGAAATACAGTTTTCTGTCTCCTTTTACATTTTCTAAACAAATTATGCACAATATTATATCAAACACTGAAAATAATCTCCTGAAATTAATCAGTTGAAAGTATTGTACAAGCTGACGCATGAATAGATGTTTTTATTGTAACTATAATGTAGTAACTAGTCAATATTCTAGTGAGTAATCAGAAGTTGTAGCAACAGAGTCAAACTTTACTCTGAGGCTGAAGCAGCTACTTGGTCTATTCAAAAGAGAAGAACCTTAAATCAGCCTACACTCTTACAAACAAACAAAAAAACAAAACAAAAACACAACTGGACTTTTTGACGCTCAAAAATCAGTACATGGTGTTTTCATTCAGACTGTGAAAACGCAACATTTAGGCCTCAGCTGCTGTTTTGCTCACAGAAAAAATGATCGGGTTTTGGCAACTGGGGTCTTTTGAGTAAAACAGACTATTAGAATTGTGTTTGCTGCAAGGAAAACGAAATAGCTGGGTGTAGCCCTGTGGGTTGAATTTCTCTGACAATATTTATGCACAGTTTGCTTCCAGAAGAGACAAAGATCTGCCCCTTGGCTGACTGGGACAGAAAAGTAAAGCACATTTGAAAAACATCCACCATATTTGAACATGTTTATGCTAGTTTTTAGTGTGGACACTCCTGCAAGGTAAGATTGGAGATACAAATGTAGAGGCACGTGTACATACATCTGTTGTTGCATTCTGTTTAATGATTGTTAAAGCTCTACCGTGGAAACATGAGGGATTTCAACAACCAGTGTCGACGCACTGCAGTTCTCAGAGTCTGTTATGTAACAAGTCAGCATAGAAGTTAAGACAGGTTAATAGTTAATATGGCTGTAGCAGGATATTAATCATTATGTTTCAATTCAATTCAATTCAATTTTATTTATATAGCCCAATATCACAGCCATAGCCATCTCATTGGACTGCTTATCAATATATTGCAAGAAGCAAAAATAATTATTAAACATGTAAAAGTAAACAATAGCTGGTTATAAAACAGACTAGGCTGAACAAACATCTCTGCCCTTACACCCTCCTTCACCCTCTTGTTTCTTGATAGCAGTAAAGCTCTGCATATTCACTAGTCAGAACTTTTAAGAAGGTGGCTCCCATTAAATGCATTCCACTCACTGTCTCCAGTTTCTTTTTGGGTAAAGTCCAGCATCAGTAAATTAAATTACTCCACAAGTGCTCACGTCATGGTGTTTTCCACTTAATGTTCTCACAGTGGCTTTGTTTAAGGATCCTGCAGGAGAGTCCTGGATTTGGACGCTCAGATTCCAGTTTTTGGTGAGTTTACAGTTCATTTCTCTATCATTTCTGAGCATTGTCAGCTTTTATTGGTGCCAATCATTCACCAAAATAATCTATAGTCTGACCAGGCCTCTACAGAGTTTGATAGTAAGTCAGAGTGTAACTGCTTGTTTTCAATTTGTAGAACTGATGCAGAGATAAAAGAAATCTAGGACATGGGCTGAGGGGAGAACTTTGCAGTGTTGGCAGAAACAGCAGAGGAGAGGCTTTAATTGTGCATCTATTTATCATGAAAGCACACGTGGATGGCAGAAGAATCTAACAAGGTGCATAAAAGCGCATCAATTTAAGCTAAACAAGCTGGCTCAAACTAAAAGGCAAACTTGAATGTCCCTCTGTAAGGTCTGTCCTCACACTTGGAAACATAACACTTCTGCTACCTAGACTCCAAAGCTTAAGAAAGATATCCCAGTGGGGGGAAGTTCAGCTTACAACCCGAGTCTCATTACTGAAGGAAATTTTTCTCTCACGGCAGCTCCTGACAAGGCAAACTGTATGGGTAGTTGCTAAATCCAGCAAAAGCCAAGCGCAGCAGCAGCAGCAGCAGCAGCAGCAGCCAGACTTGACACTGATGGGGGTCTTTACAGCAGTGTTCACTGCAAAAGTATAGCTTGTAACTTATATGGCCACCAGGCCGCGGTTTTGAGGATTTAATCATTGTCAGGCTGGTGGAGAAGAAAGAAACCATTGATCAGTGAAAAAGCTGCCGGAGGAGCAAGTCTTTTTAGGGATTAGAGAACAGGCTTTTGTGCTGCTTTTATGTAATAAGTAGCCGTGTTCAAGCGTGTAAAAAACTTCACTTAAAGAAACCTATTTTCCTCTGCTTTGGGAAGTTAGCTTCCAGCATGTTTCTGTGAAATGAGGGAGCATGAGTAGTAATCTGCACTGTTTGGCCGGGAAACGAAGAAGTCGTTGCTCCGGTTTACTCATGGTGAAAGTATGAAGCAGACCAATGAATCATGGGTAAGCTGGAGGACACTTCAATGTTCTAAAATTGGGAGAAGCCGTCATGCTGTCATTATGGCTTTTGTGCAGTCACCTCGCAGACTCTACTTGCTGACAGAACGCACTTAATATGTACTTTTTAAGGTGAGTGACAAGATATTTTTTACTATCTAAAACTGTCTGTACTTGACCATGTCTTCATGTCTGACTGCAGTATCGACATGCTCTCTTGGAAGATGAACTTTTCTTTCTCTTGCAAAACCCACAGAAGCGAGAGACAATTTAAGGTTGCAGGATTCTAGTTCTCTGTGTTCTGCTTGCAGGTTTGTGAACATCATCATGGATTTTTGAAAACTCCAACAGTAGCCTTGTTTCTGTTGTTATCTTAACAGCCTGTTGACATTTTTTTGCTATGTTTCCTTTTGATAAAAAAGGAGCCTGACTCCCAAACTACTTTGTTCTCGTTGAAACAAAGGAGAGCAACAAAAGCATTAAGCTCTTCTTGAAATTTGGGGTCAAAAACAGCTTCAAGCTTGTCAGAAACAGAGAAGCCTAACCAACACATGGGATAATTTGGATGGAGAATCAATGACTTTTTCTGTAAATAATAATACATTTAAAGTTTCAATTTTTAACAATTTTCGATCTATTGTAGAAGTGTTCCCACATGATCTTTTCATTATGATTATGCTGTTTTTTTGGACAAAATAAGAAAATGTTTAAAACTGTATTGTTTTCTAGGACATTTTTCTGCAGAGCAGCAGTACGTCTTTTCAAATTTACCTCTGAGAATGTTGCTTTTGTTCTGGAAGATAAACTGATTCAGGACCGTTTTCAATTACTCAAAGTATACTCAATTACAGTATACTGCTGTAATCCTCAAACAGAATCAAGCCAATAGTAATCAGTTTAGCTAAACTGAAAACTACTTGAGAAAAAGTGAATTGATGAAGAAATCTGTCTGTCATTAGGTGATGACTGTGTTGATTCAAAGTTTTGAACAGAGTCTGCAGTGTTTCTTGGTGTTTTTAGTGGGTCCAATGCAGAATGAGCCTTCAAGACCAGTCTGTTTCAATCTTTGGCTTTGATGACTCAGAAATGTCTGGGCTGTGGATCTACCTGTATTTTCTGGGAACACTGGGCCTGAAAACTGGGTTGGCAGACATCATGTTATGTACATATTCCTGTAGGTATACTCAGTGAAAGAATAAAAAAAGAAAAAACACGATTAGCATTGTTTTGCTACAAAAGCTAAAAAACTCCAAATGAAAACATACATTTTAATCAAACATGTTTCACATGTTCTCAAATCTCTAAATTTTGCTTCACAAACTAAATAAACAAACTAACAAACTAACGAAATCTAAATTTTAATGCATAAAACAAGAATGCAATAAACTTACTTGAAAGCTGGCTCTTTTAATGTTTAAAACGTTTTTTAAAGTCACTTTTAATTTGGCTTACAAGGTAAACAATGTTTTTTTAATCTAAAAGGAAGTAGAAAATTTTGCAAAGGAAACTATCTTTTCCACTCTGTTGACACGTTCAGTCGCTCTATCATGTAGATGTTATTTGTCAAGGTATTCCTTAGATTGCAGGCTTGAAGGACTGGGATTTGATAGAAAGTAAACAGACACACATTTGAGGGGAGCAGTACCGTAAACTGGTCAAGAAAATAACTTTTTACTTTCCTTTCATCAACTTCAAGGTAATCCCCAACGGAATGACATATGGCAAAGTTAAAGGGGGCAACACCACCACAGAAAAGCTAACAGAAAACCTTTAAAATGTTGCAAAAGCTTGCTTTCACATTCAATAACCAAGGAGATAACAAATGAACACTTTTTCTGTGGATTGATTTTCCTTTTTTGACAGTGAAAAAAACTCTTCTTTGTGATCAGTATTTCCCCAAATGTCCTCATAGCTTAAAGGTGTAATGAATTGATACTGATTGATAGTCTATTTTCTTGCCGTCTGTGTTTTTTAGAGTTTGCCTGAGGTAACTGTAGTGATGACACAAGAAAGGGAGGAAGGCACGACAACACCAGAGTTAATAATTTCTCTGTCTTATCTCAACTTTTTTTCAATATTGTTCAGTAAGTTGTATCTCATGAAACACAGGCTTTCATCACGCTGGTAAGCATGCTTATAGTCCCTCTTTTTACATCATCTATGCAGTAGTGCCATGGCTTAGGACTAAAGAGTTTCGGCAGAATTCTAACAAAAGAAACTGACTTAATGCTGGAGTCTTACTGATGTCTTTATAACTGCAATTGTTGACTTACTATTGCTTTCCTGCATGTGGTGTCTGACTACAAAAGTAGCTGCTAAAACAATGAAATTAGAACTGTTTTTTTGTGTTAAGCACCTAATGGCTAATGCTATTTAAGTCTAATTCCATAAAAAGTCTACAACCGGTTAATAATTTGGCTTTAAAATGAAATAAGTTAGAAATAAGTTAGTTTTTATTTAGCAAAAGCACTATTCTTTAAAAATCCACAGCAGTTGCTTACATTTTTAATCTCACTGACAATGCTTGGCAAGTTTCCATATTTCTTTTCAGTGCTGTCTCATGAGATGCATTTTGAGCTCATGTGGTGCAAACCTGTAACAGCTGCAGGAGCAGAGGCCTGATTGAATTGATCTGCATTGTGCATTTGTTCTTGCACCACTGGAACTGGTAATCACTTTGATAGTGGCTTAGTTCTCAGATTTTGTGCTCAGATTTATGGGGATGGGATGTTTTCAGGCAGCACTGCTGCACACTTTTGTGTGAAAAAAACTTATTAGGTTTAAGTTTTTAGGTTTCAATAGTATTCTGTAGGTACCCCTTAAGTTAAAAGACAGCATTTTGTTGAGACTGAGTCAAATACACTTTGAATATTTTTTACATTTAATTGAGTGTATGCCCGCCATCTTTACCAATGGCCGCCATGGCCATTCTTGTGGCCAACATGCTTTTCTGGAAGAAGGTACATCTGTGCCAAATGTGCCGATTATACCATAAAATGTACAATTTGTCTGAAATATCAACTGCTAATTGTGGTCTATTATGGAGTGAGACCAAGCTCAGGGGTTGCTGCCATCAGAATCAGTCTTAAGCTACTGAATGACCTTTAAATGGGCCGGAGGAATGGCCAGCGCCACACTCCGATTCGGAACCTTACAGGCCAACTGGACTTCAAACAGTTATTGATCTGCAGACAGTCGCAAGAAAAGTTTCAGAAGTTTTTTAAACATTCTGTTACATAGTTGAGTCTGTTCTGGAATGACACTAGGTAACTAATGAGGATTTGTCATGTTTTAACAACTTATTCTCATCAGTTTTATTGAGCCCAATTTACTCAAAGAGCGACAACAATCCTTAAATATCATCCAGTCGTGGCCAAAGGCCAAAAATCTGAATTTTGAGTGGCCTTTAGAAGGTTAGAAAAGTCTACCTGCTTTACTGTTACAATTAAATAATCTAACCATCTTTAATAAACGCACTCACCTCAACCCTCATGCTGACATCACTTTTATCTATCTAGTTCTGCTAGAAGTCGGCATCGAGACAAACAGTCTGACTGTGCAAAAGTTCAATAAAGTGGATGGGAACTGAGTTTACAATGTAAGCATTTTTAGTTGATGACTGAACACTTAAACGTAGTTTTTAAACCATCATTTCGTTTGTGATATGATTACAGGTGTAGGCTGTAGCCCAAAGTCAAAAGTCAATGATCAGTGCATCTGATAACCCTCTGCTGCATCGTAAACAAACATTCACTGTAAGTGCGTGACAAAACCATATAGGGAACATGTGTGATGCAACAACAGTGTTTTGAAAGGAATACGCCTTACTTTGAACTGTTTTAGGTTGGATGCTCGGTGAACTGTTTGAGACAAACCCTGTGATGGACTTGGATACCTGAGGCGTTCCCTGACTTTACTCTGATGTTATTGGAATAAAGTACAGTGCCATGACCCCAAAGAGTGTGCATGAAAAAAGGGAGGGACGGCTCCTTTTTGAACAGAGTGTTTGAGCTCTGTTCTTGGTAGTGGCTTTAACATCAACTTGCATACTTGCATCCTTTTTCATATGGCATTTATGTAATCTGCTCTTTTTTTCATAACAACGTGAATAAGGAAATACTCAGAAATGCACAGCTTTGCACATGTTCTCCATCATCAATAACAATTCCACAAGAACATGCTTAAAACAACAAAAACACAACTTTGTTTGGACTGGGTCTTTAGTGACTGAAGTGAACAGTTCTATTCCAACATTGCCTTGTGTGTCATTAGACACCCACTTCAGATGTAAAGCACGTGGGGGATTATGGGTGTTTAGCTGGATTTTAAGGTCCGGATGGTTCTCTGCTTATGGTCTAGGATGTCACTGCTCCGTGGGAAACTAAAGTGCTTGCTGTATGGTCAATACGTGGTCTCACACAAGTTAAAAGGGTCATTTAAGAAATTGATTGAAACATTTAGACATTTTAGGACATATTTTTGACAGCTTTTCTTATATATATGCAAAATATTCCCACTTTAATGTAGTGCTTTTGCCAGTGGAAGCCTCCCCTCCCACTTTTTTTACAACATTTTTTTTTTGTCATTGAAAAAGTGGTCATGTGATGTATCTTCCTCAGACGGAACACAGATGGCATCTGTATTTGTGCTCATTGTGACTCAGAATCCTCTGGATTTTAATTTGCATCCCATCAGGGACTTCATTTTTTCCAGATAATTAAATGCTGTTGACTGTGTTAGAGTAAAACACCAGGGACTTTCATTCATATGTGAACCCTGTACATTAGGGAGTGGTTTATCCATTTATCCTTGTTTTCTGTTGATTATACTAAGGAATGATTCATGATCAATCCAGGACTCATTTTAAGACTCATTGTTTTCATGGCAAAAAAATAATTTCAATGCAAATATGGAAGGAATAACAATAGCCCAGCATCAACTGGAATGGAGGAAAATTCACATTTTTTTCTGTCTTTTTCCCTAAATTTTGTGTTTTTCAATGATGCAGTAGCTTTTATAACCACTAGATGACAGGCTTGGTCTTTGGTCTGTTTTCTGAACACTGACTCAAATGGAAAATAAAACAAAGCCCAGGTCACTCTTTAACTAGAACATGTATTAATTAAAAGAAAGAAAACTCAAAACTCCAGTCTGTGGTTAACATTTTCCCCTGTTTTAAAACTAGTGTCATACATTTTAGCGCCTTCTCTTGAGATCTCCTTTTTCTAGATTAACTGAACTTGCTACCAAACTCAGATCTATAATTCTGTGTGCTTCCAGGCCAGTGTTGCTTGTCATTATGTCAAGATTTAGTCATTTCCTTTTTAGCAGATGTTGTATGTGTCAGTTTCTGTTAGGAATTCCTCTTCCTCATCCTTGCTGTGATTCATGTGTTGCTCTGAAGTTTCATGTTTTGTATTTTGCTTTTTTCATTTTAGGTTTTTGAAACTTGATCATGAAAAAGCCAAAAGAAGGGAAGGATGACCACAAAGTAAGCTCAGAGCGGGCCTTTGAAAAGGTTAGTTTGGTTCATTGTTCTTTTGCTGCCAGAACATTTGTTTCAGACGTGTCAAATGGAACAAAATGATATCTTTGGTGGGTAATTGTGTAGAACTGGTGCGTTGGAAGGACTGGCTGCTCTCTCCTGATAATGTGGTCGTGTTTTTGCTATTTGCCAGTTGTGTCATCCATTTGCCCTCTGTTATGACAAACGGGCATCATATCAGCTCTGGGTAACAAAAGTGCATGTCACTTAATAAGCAAATGACCTTTGCTATTTGGACAAAGATCAGATGGTTTCCTGTTCTTGGAAATCCTGTTGTGGCTTTTTAAGAATGCTGCAGACACATTTTCTGTTGCGATGCAATTGTTATGCAAGTCTCATAAATATATTGGTTAATAAATCAAAAGGTAAGTGACCCCAAACTATGTGTTATATAACAATTCAAATAGTCAGAAGTAATTTAGCAATTCTGTTCATGAGCGTCTGTCCATTTTTAAATCACATTTGCCCCTATCACAACCACTAGGACAGACATTGTAGACTTGAGCAGGCCATGGCCTATACATATTTAAAAAAACTATCAAAGTGGAGTGATGTTTTTCTGTTCTTATGCCAGCTCATTTATAATTAGTAGAAGAAGAAGACTGGACTTCCTTATGGCAATTTTTTAAATCGTTTTTAGACTCATCAAATTCTCCAAACCATATAAAATCACCGTGACTCTGTCATGCTCAATCCAGGCACCACACTGATTTCTTTGAATAGAAGTGGGCATGACAACTCCAATTGCTTTTTTTAAAATCACTTTTTCTGTTTTTTGTTCTTGTTGGAAATAGAAATCAGAATCCTACGCAAGAATAACAAGGTGCTCTTTTGTTTTCCTGTTGAAGCATTTTCAAATGAAAGGAATGGATGGAAATAGAAATGTTACAAAGAACTTGCAAAACACCACCTCCATCCATCCATCCATCCATCCATCCATCCATACTCACAATCACACATTCACACCTAGACACAATTTAGATTCGACAATTAACCCACAAAGCGTGTCTTTGGACTGTGGGAGAAATACGAAGAAAACCTGTGGGAGAAAACTGGAATCATCTGGAATTTGAACCAGCGCCTCGTTTTTAGATGAGAGCGCTATCCACTACTCCACCATGCAGCAAAATGGTAACATATATACCAAAATCACATACAAGTTAAAGTAGACTACAGTGTGCTGTACAGAAATCTCCAAATCATATTTGCTATTACTCACACAAATTTTAGATCATTTGTGAACCCTGAAACATAATTGAGAAAACTTGAATTTGATATGCATTTTCCTAAAAACACTTGGACCCTTTACAAGATTGGAAAAATTTACAATTGTAATTAAAATGTGCAAAAATATTTGACAATAAGGGTAAGGATGTAGCAAGGTGAACAAGAAACTCAAATCACAACTGCATCAGTATTCACAGGCTGGAGAAAGAACTTTGGCATCACTTATCAAATGCACCACCCTCAGATTGATGTCATGGAGCCACATGAAGGAGAGGATGCTAGCTGGTCAATATTTATTGCAAGAAACTGGCTGACACAGTGCTTTTATAATCGTTTAGGAGTGTTGATTGCTGGCTAATATTTTGGAAATGTTCCTAAGGCTAATTCAATTATTGCATGAGTTCAAAAATGCAAATAAACAATCAAAACAACAGCAAATTTTGGAGTAGACAATCCAGGAATTTTCCTACAGGGTCGTAGGAAATGTTTTTAAGAAAAAGTAAAACAACAGACAATAAAGGACTATTGGAAAAAGTAAATGCAATTAACCTTCCAATGTAGTTTAAGCCAAAAGTACTTAAAATCTTTTAAAAATAATTGCAATCTAATGCTTTGGCCTCTAACTAGTTGGGAGGGTTACCAAAAAACATCTTCTATCTTAAATAAAAAAACTAGACAGTAGGACTTAGATCTAGGAAATTTATATTTAAACGAACAACAATTTTAATTTAATGCTTCGAATGAATTAAAATGAAATGTTTGGCCAGAATTTAACTTTGGTGAGAAAAAGAAAATCTCATACTAAGTATCAAGCCTGGTGGTGGAGATTTAATGATTTGGGATTTTCATTAATTTTTTTTTATCTGTGTATCTGTGAAGGCTTAGCTATCATACATTATCTCTTTGTTTATCAAACTCCCAATAAAGATGGTACGTCTTGAAGTTGAAGTTTGATTGAAACTAGGTCAAAAACCAACACAACAGTAAATGTGTGCCGAAGTGGTTAAAAGGAAAAAAACAACAATGTGCTACAATGACTTGGTGAGGGGCAACGTCTTCTTTTCTGTTGCATCTACTTACTTTTATTCATTTTAAATTTTATTTTAATTTATTTTAATAATAATTGTCCTAATTTTAATTCCATTGGTAAAATCGTAAAATTTACACTTTTATGCTTAGAGCTTAGAGCTTTTATGTGTAATATCATGCATTTTAATATGCCTTTGTGTATGATTATATCTGGATTTAAGCAAGTAATACAAAAATTGGCTGCACTTTACTGTGTCAAGGAGAGTGTGCACCTGCCACACACCGGCTTGGCGCTGGGCTGCTGGTATGTAAAAGCAACAATCTCCTCAAGGAGAGAGTGAAGTGAATAACCCAGTTTACTGGCCTGAATACGCAGACCCACATAAAACACTTCCCTTGGTTTGGTCTGACCTTGACATTGATGTGACTGCGACTGACAAGCCATGCCTTTGTATAACTAGCATGTCTCTCTGTATCTAATCTTTCACCTGTCTTCTTCCTTTAGCAGTCGATCACAGCATGCCTGCTCAGCGCAGCCTTCTTCGGGGCCCTGGGCTCATCTTTCCTTTATGGCTACAACCTCTCGGTGGTCAATGCGCCTGCACTGGTGAGTCACTGTGTCGGGCCGACTGGAAGCACCTTTGTGGGAGACTACTTTTGATCCCTTGTTTTATGAATGTGTTAGCACTTCTAAAAATCAATAAAAGTAAATGTACACAATGTTTTAGCTTCAAAACATTGTTTTCAAGAAAGTAGTCTGTCATTTGAGACGATGCTTCTGTGAATGCTAAGGCAAACGTTGCTGTGGCTACACTAATTTAAAACCTTGCTAGCCTAACATGTAAAAAAATTAATTAAAAAAAAGGAAAAAAAAAAAGATTACACACTGCTACATGTTAGCCACTTTCGCTTATTTACAAAACACCTGACTTTGTTTGCAATTTGTAACAGAAAAAAACCCCAAAAAGATTTACATTTTGACAGTGTTGTGTACCTCTCAAAATAGCTTAAACATAGGGCAATCACAGCCAGAATTAGTCCATAAATAAGCCTCTCCAGGTTGTGAGGCACATTGTCGATTTTTGTAAAAAAAATATTCAAGCATTTTAGGTGTGTCTTAGTGCAGAAAACACATGGAGTACACGGAAATTCTTGGATTCACTTTGACCTCTTTTTTGTTTGTAGACATGAAACCATTCAGGTGTTGTACTTTCAAATATGGGGTTCTGCTTTCTTTTTATTCTGAAAAACTCACAACTTGTCCAGGCATTGATGATATGGAAAGGACAAAGTACTTTAGACATTATTTGGCCTTCTTTTTTGCAAACATCCCTGAAGCTGTACAGGAAGAAGTGCTTGTCTCAGTCATGTAATTTCACTTCAGAATGCTCTACATTTCTTTCCTTGACAGGTGTAGACTGCGGGCCGTGCTCTTTTATTTGTCAGGCATGTCTTTGTAAAGGTTTGTGAAGTTGCAATGTTTTTACAGTGTGTTGTGGAAGAAATAAAAGAACGGTTCTGACAAAGGCTTCATCTCAAGGGAAGCACATGTTCATTTGAAAGCTTTTAACGCAAAAATGCTATCATCGTTGCTAACAGTTGGCATTGTCTTTTTTGTGTGTTTATGAAAGAACCCCACTGTGGTGCCCTTAGGCAAAGCTCTCAGCCCAGTTTCTGCAGTGGAACTGCATGGTGGCCACATGTAAGCAGTGGTTGTACTGTGCTGCTCCCAAGTGTTGTTATTTCTGTTGTGTGATTGTCTTTTTCAATAAATAAAAGCGCTTTACAAAAATCAAAGAAAGTAAGATAAAATTGCTGAAGAAAAAGGTACTCTCTGCATCTCACACACCCTGATGTGATCTGGTTCATGATTGACAAGAATTTTGAAGAGTCAAAGAGTGATACAGGTCTGGGAGGGCTGGGTTCCTTTGGACCAATTACATGAAAGGCCTACATTGCACTCTGGCTGCCGTTTGCATACTCTACAACTAAATACTCTTATTTTTACTCTTATTCTTGTAATTAGATGCATCTAAGCTGTCAGATGCTTTGATATGCACCACTTTCATCTCACCAGTGGAGACCCTTTAATCAAACTTGCTAAATCATATTAATTTTTCAAATTTTTTTGGACAAGTGAGAAGTACACTCTGTTTTAATTTTAGAATATTTTTTCATGTTGCACAAAGCTTCAAAACTGAATACAAATCAATGCATTTAAGGTGAACAAAAATTGATTTTGAAAAGAATGTCAAAGGAAAGATGTACTTCCTATTTGGAACGTGAGGGAGGAGAGGTCACAGAGTCCAGCTCTCTCATGTGTGTGTCAAAGCAATGATGTGATTGTAACGAGTGTGTGAATTTAGGTTCTTGGACATTAACCCTTGAAGAGTGCTCTTGAGATCCCGCCACTGCATTTAAGAAAGAAACTTTGATTCTTTTATTTTTTTCCTAGTCTCTTTGATGCAGGTTTGACGCTGTGCTTTGGGCCACTCTCTTGCTGTATGGCCCAGTTTTTGACCAGAATTCAACTGTTGGACAGATGTGCTCTACTGGTTTCAAATCTTCCCTTATGGAGTTTATGATTGACTCACTAACCGCAAGGAGCAGAGATCCTTTAGCAGCTTTTGCTGACATTCTGTGTTGGGTTTGGAAGCAGGGCATTCAATGAAATGACTCCCGTATGACCTTGTTAGTCCGTAGAACATGGTTTCAGAGATCTGCTGGTTTGTTTAGTTGCAGTTTTGTGAACCTCCACAGTGAATTCCTGCTTTTAGGCAGAAGATTTCTTTGTTTTTGCAGTCCCCACAAAGACATTGTTCAGTTTGCTTTAAAATAAATGAATTAATTTCATTTTCCTAAAAATGCAACTATTAGACATCAGCGTGTGTGATGTCTGTGACTTTTGTTGTTTTAGCTGATCGATGTAGGCTTTATGCCATCCTCACAATTCACATTGTGATCATTTTTGCCCTGATGTTGAGCAGGAAAACGTTTTTCAAGTGGTTAGTCTTGCATGGGGATGGAATGCAGGGAATGGTGATGGCAAAGAAATAAAAAAGAGAATTTTAGATCATATGGAGAAATGCAGAAGTGAATACACAACTTTTTGTAAAAGAATAAAATAAAAAAAAAGCTGTGGCCACAACAAAGGGCTCATAGTTGTTATAGCTGTTCAGGCACAACTTCAGAAAACTGCAGTAACAGAGATGGCCAAGGGGAGCCGGTCCGTCATCCCTTTCATGTCATGGCTGTGCTGGCTGAGTGTTGTGCTAAAACCCTGCTACTCATTCAACATCTGTCATATAATCCCACGCTGAGTTTAAATCCTCAGTGGGTTGGCTGTGTGATCTATTAATCGAATCAAATAATAATTAGAAAGTTACAGAAATTGGCAGGAAGTATTGGGAAAAACTAAGTTTAATAGGGCCCTAACAATCATTATATATTAGAAGATATGAACAACATAGAATTTGTTGCCTTAGTTTTCATTATATTTTAATATTCGTTTTTGCAATATTTTCCTTTTTAATGTGTCCCACTAGAATTGATTTTCATGTATTTTTTTCTCACAGTACTATACCTTTTAAAAGAACCCCATTATCGCATGATACCAGCTTTTATCGTGTCCTTAGACACAAGGGAGAAAACCATTTCTCATTCCTCTACTGCAGTCATGAGAGACCTGTGCGGCCAGGAAGGGGAAAAAAAGGTTCATCTCATTTTCTCCTATCTGTATGAGTTGGGCAAACCAGAAATCCTGATGCTAACTACTGTTGTGGAGTGAATGCAGAATGAGGATGAGGGGTGAAAAGCGAGAAAAGATGGTCGCTCTGACCCCCAAGCCAGATTGGTAACTGTGTGTCTCTGCTGTTATGCATCCTTATGGAAGAAGAGTGGAGAATGGCGCTTACATCTGTGCATATTTGTTGAAAATCTTTGGATGTTATTTAAGAAGCTACTGTTAGAATGCAAAAATATAAATATATTGTTCATTTTTAAAGGATGCATTCAAGTATTATGTAAGATTGTTGTGAAATGTGCTCCCTTAGTCTGCATTCACAGTGACATGGCTGTTTATTTTTATTTTAAGTCAATTTTTGATTAACATCTTTTTTTTTTTGATCACCTCTAAAGGTCATAGTTTTTTTTCTTAGAGTTGCCTCCTTCAGATTGTCAGATGAGTCACGTCTTAGTGCTCAGCCCCTAATGAGAAACTGACCTGGGAAGTGTGCCCTGCAGCAGAAGTGTTTACCTTTCCTGCTACAAAACATTGTTTCCATCTTTAAGCCCCACAGGGAGCAACAAACATATCATCAAGCAATGAAGGAAGCTCCATAAAATATAGGTGTTGTCACATCAGGCCTTGTTTCTAGTATATGTTCCTGAACTGAGAACAAAATGATAACAATTTGAAGCATAAAACCCTTCTGAAATGAAAATCATATTTTCTAAATTTCAGCCGCATATTTGGTTTGAGGCACTATGGAAATAAAAGAATCAAAAGCAAAACAAAGGTATGAAAAATGTAATGGAAAATAGTCTTAATATTAGGGAAAAGTGATTCAAACTTCAAATGAATAGGTTTATCATGTCGACTCCTCAGTTTGCTCTGGCCCCAACGATGAAGACGTGTACTGTCTGTATCTTCCATTTTTAAATTGAGGAGGTTCTCTCATTAAAAAGAATTAAAAAAAAAAAAAAGAAAAAGATGAGGTTGTGTTTACTACAAAAAGAGGTAGCCCAAAATAGAAAAAGAACACAAAAAGTAGTAAAATTATCTGTCCATGCTGCAAGTAATCTTCACTTAACAAGAAATCATATAAAAAGAGATCAAAATCTAGAAACAAAGAGTTCCACACATGCATTTTTAAAAGGGGAAAATAAAAAATGAAAGCTACATAGAATTAGTTAAAATTAAACATTATAGAATCCAGCAATAAGTTTTTTCCCCCACGTTTTGTGCAAATACTTAATTTTTAATTTTTTATGTACCTGATTGTAGTTCATTTTGGTTACAGTGAAAAAATAGAGTAATATGTGAAAATGAATTATTTAACAAGATGAGAACATAATCTTGGTACAAATTTTGAGTCTTTAATCAAGTTTTTCTATTTTCAAGAATATGGAGTAAATTGATTTTTGACTAGTTTTAATAATAATTGTCTTATTTCTAGATCCTAGCTCTTGATTTTGGGAAAATCTTAGAAAGCTGCTACAATGAGATGACACAACAACTTAAAACTTAAAACAACAACATTCTAGACTGTCTAAAACCAAGGTTTTAAATCCAAAGTAACAAATAGTTTACAGTGTTTGTATTTAATAAAGCTTTGAAAGAGATTTGTGCGATCTTATTTCAAATAATACTCGTATGTTTTTTTATGTAGAGAGCAGCAAAACGAGCTTTGTGTATCTGTAATTTCTTTCCTTCTGAAAATCTTTGAGAAAAGAGCTCATAGGTTTAGACAATAACTCGTTACAAACTTCTAATGTAATCTAGTTACATCACATGATTTACAAAGACATTTCAGTGGTTCTGTGCTCTTTGTGAGTCATACTGTGATATCTTAAATGAAAAATGGCAATGCTTGTTTCTCCACTCCTGAATTAGAAAGACATTTTCTTCTCATTCATCGCTTGATTTCATTGTGATATTTTGCTCCTCTGTTTCTTAATTGTTTCATCTGCTGTACGCCACGCTCACTTGAGTTTCCAAAAGTTGATGAAGCTCTTGGAAATCGTGTTTGAGCTGAGAGGAGAATGAAAATGCCTTAAATACAAGCTATTTCATGAATTTAAATGAATCTACTTTAAAGTTTAAGGCAAAGAATCCCTTTATTAAAAAAAATAGAGGAATGAAGTGAAGCAAAAGTAACTTTTGACAGATTTGTGACAGCTGCCTTCCAGTTTGCCTGAGGATTTCTCATCCTCCTTTTAGCTCTCCTGGTCTTTCTGCACTTATTTGTTTTTTATTCAAAAAGCTGACTCTTTTACACTCAGGCATTTCCATCTAATGAAATGGTCAAAGTGAAAGGGAATTCTTTTTGTAGCTTCTCAAGTTCACATATGAATTTCAACATTTCTGAAGTAAGCTTTGTGTTAATGTAGCTTGGCACAGACTGAATAAAAAGAAGAGAGAAGTACCTGTGGCTAAAGTCAGTATAAGGGTTGCCTTTTTTTGCCACACTGCCGAATAGTCCTTCACACTGGTGAGCACTGGGGGAGAGTACACTGTCTTCAGAAAAACTAAACTCCCTGGAGGCAGATGATAGGTTTTCCTCACAAACTGCAAGAACTGCAGATTTTTCCTGAATTTACCTTTGGGTTTTCGAAGGGATGTTTGGGATTTGGACTAAAACTTTAAAAGTGGCCACAGGGACACACACGAGCTGGCAGAAATAGTGCGCTGAAAAAAAATGTCCTTTTCAAAACAAGTTCAAAAATATTGATGTTTTTTTTTAAGATGTTTTTTCCCTTGTATAAGTAAAAAAAATCTGACAACAATGGGGCGTGATGATAACAGAGGGAAAGTTGGAAGAGATTTTGTTGGTTCTATTTTGTCAAATTGCAGGAGAAAGTCCACCAGGACAAAACCCACCAGAGAAAAAGCTTTTCTCACAAACAGCCACTTTATTGAACAACTGAGAAGCCACACCCCACTTGATGACGCACACAACCACTCTCTACCCTTGTAGGATTCCTTTTTTCAAATTATTTTTATATATTTATTGTTTCTTTGCACAGTTGTAACCTTTGCTTTGCACACTGATGTCTTTTCATTTCCTTGTTGAAACTCACAGTCTTGAGATGCTCTAATTTTCTTACAATTCACTGTTCAAAATTACACTAAAAGTGATTCTGATCGCAGCGTGCTTAGCATCTGTGCCGGTACATTGCTTTGCAAATTTGAGGTTTTTCTTAGCAGGGTCTACATAGTGATTACTTACTGTTGTCAACCATCAAAAACAACCGAGCTGCAGCAAAGCTGAAATTTCCCTTTGAACTTTCAGCTGCTACCATTAATTCTCCAGTTTATGAGCATGCTGAGCGATCACTTATTGTTTATTCTCCTTCATAGCTGCCGCCCACCAGGACCACGAGCTGATCATTAATGTAGCACTGGCTTCTGGCCCCCACTGAGGAGTCTATCGGCGCTTCCGCTTTCTTCAAAATTCATAAAAATTAAATGAACTGACTTTTTTCCCTTTTTTTAAAATTTCTCATTGTATGTTTTTCTGCTACACCAGGATCTAATGGTCACACAGGAGCTTACTGTCAGCTGCTCGGCTGCGAACCGACAACAGAAAATGACAATTGCCAACGTTTATTTAAATGACTGGGGGACCCTAGAC
Organism: Oryzias celebensis; assembly: GCA_014656515.1. Classification (NCBI taxonomy): domain Eukaryota; kingdom Metazoa; phylum Chordata; class Actinopteri; order Beloniformes; family Adrianichthyidae; genus Oryzias; species Oryzias celebensis. Next base: position 14,568,872 of record BNCR01000005.1, read on the forward strand.
AGCTATAAACACTGTTTTACAAAGACCTTAATCTGTCTCTTTGCAGTCCACTTAAACCACAATAGTGTCTACAAACAGCATGTCAGATGATTGCAAACATTATCCAGCATTCAGCTTTTATTTGTAGCACTGAGATATTTGAAATAGCAGAGGAATGTTACATGAAGTGTCAGTTATACATTCCTAATGAGTCATAATAAAAAGACATCACAGTCTAAATATGTGATTAGGTGTCATCTTCCTAGCCTTAAGCTCCATAGTAAGCTTTTGCCGACTTTGTGAAGACCTCTGTGAAGAGAAATGTAATCTATGTCAAACTCTTTACAAGGCACATAAGATTCATGAATCCAATTCTTACTTCTTTTTGCACCATGCAGAGGACATTTAAAACATTTATTTTACTCTAATTCATCAGAGGTTATGGAATCTGGGAATTTCACATCCAAGATCAGCACAGTGCCCCTACATAAAGAGGAAATCTCAAAAAATACACAGCTGAGTTCTCGTGTTTTGGTATTTTTTGTCTGTTTGTATATCTTTACTGCACAAGTTGTGCTGATTTCTGCAACTTTTCTGCTTTTATTTTTCACAGGCTCAGTGACAGGACACATTAGTTTGAAATCCTCCACAGAAACTGAGCTTTATTCGCCCTTTCTTTCCAAACCTCAGCACTGAACAGAATATGTTTGCTTGCTGGTTACACAGTAAGGAATCCTTTTAGGTCATTGCTATTATTTCAGTTGACCATTCTGCAACCATGATGTAAATCAAGAAATGTTGCATGCAGATATAAAGGGAATCCACTTTTGAATTATTTTCCACTCAACTATAGTTCATCTGCTTGTATCAAATCAACTCATCTCTGTTGCTCATAATGGTTTGCTAGCTGTAATCTTTGTCTTATTATGCCTGATTCTATGTCAAAATCATTTTATATCAACTATTTTTTTGCACAATTTTTCCCTTTAAAGAATGTAGTTATAAATTGGAGAAAATGACAAACTGACAGCATGTCACTAAAGCGTAATACAAAAAACACATTTTTTTACATACTGATTCACTTTATTTTTTCTCATAAACCACATCTCGTTTTTGAAAATCCAGCAGACTTTGACCCCCTTAACACCTCATGTTTTTCCTCACCAACTGCCAATCAAAAATTCTTGTTGCAATTTTTAGGAGCAGTGGGATGGGAAGTGTGAGTTTCTTTTATAGGTTGCGTTTTTTTTTTTCTTTTCTTTTAAACGTTGAAATTCTTAGTGCAAATAGTATTTGCAAGCGGAACCAGAATATTGTAATTGGTGATCAAACTAGTGTTCTAAACCTCCTTTTTCTTTGATGCTAAAACAAGCTTTAACTAACTGGAAATGTCTACAGAGCTTCTGATGCTTTACTCTGGCTGAGGTCCTGAATGCATAGAAAGCAACTGTATATTTAATTTGATCATTTTTGAATCGTAAGTTCGAAATCCAATTCTTTGTTGGTTTTTCACAACTCTATGGTTGTGAAAAAGCAGGTTCATTAACATTAGCTCAAGTGATTTTCTCAAATGTTTTGTTTTCATGGTGACTGTGTGTGAAGCAGATTGCCAGAGGAGCTATTTCTGGCTGGAATTAATGTTAATGGGAAAACAACAGGAACGGAACTCTTTAAGTTGTGAAATCACTTATATTTTGATTTGTGCTGCTGTGTCTTCTGATTTCGTGTGGTACATATCAAGTTCACCTGGATGTTGATTGATGTCAAAAATAACCTTAATTGATTGAAAGATGGAGCTTGAAGAAACATGAACATCAGAGCTGTTTTCTTTAGTGTTTCCTTACAAAACAGGTGCTCCAAAGGAAAAGGGGCTTTTTTTCCCTTATCTTTTACAAATTGTCAGAAAAGCAGACATTACTCTAAGCTAAGTAATGTAAAAGCTCATGGAAACAGATTTAGGACACCTGATTTGATTTGTAATTTACTGTTAACATAAATAACAATCTTCTATTACATTAAATGTGCTAGTTTTGTGAATATGACACATTTGGATGTTTTTGTCCTTTATGTTTTGCAGTACATCAAGGCTTTCTACAACAAAACCTGGGTTGAGAGGTACGGGAATCCTATTCCGGCAGAGACTGCTACCCTGCTGTGGTCCATCACTGTCTCTATATTTGCCATCGGGGGTCTACTTGGTGCTTTGTCCGTCTCTTTTATCATCAAAGTGGTAGGAAGGTGAGTAGATTCACATTATTAGTAGTATAATATAGACTTCTTTACACTTTTGCTGCCCTAAGATCTGTGATGGGTTCCTGTTAATTTGAATTTAAAGTCCAAAACACTTTTATTTTCTTTGTAAAATCATTCCCCGTAGTTTTAAAATTATGATTATGCCATTTTTTGTTTTTTTTTGCCAACATCAAAAATCTGCATAATTTTCTAGGACAAAGTTTCTGTAGAGCAGCAGAGGTTCATTAGAAATTCACATCTGAGTTTTGGGCAGGGCTGTTGGCAAGGAGTACCCTGCACCTCTTTCCCATCATGCATTCTGTTTACACTCTCTCCCGCTAGACTACAGCCTCTCACACCCAATATCAGAGCTATCCAGACGTACAATTCTAAGTCACATGCCAGCTTAGGCAAGGAAAACAAAGCCATACATGGATCTATTTGTCTGCAAGTGGATGCATCAGAATAGAGCAAAGGAGAGAGCTTGTGGCTTGTTGATTTATGTTCTTTGTCACAACTACAAGCTTTTCTAACAGCCTTTTTTTGTCTGCTCCTGATTCTCAATGATTTGAGATTTGTCCTCATCATGAGAAAAATGACAAAAAGAAATATGTTAAAAACACTAAAAAACAATTTTCATCTTTGTCTTTGTCATCTTTTAACCCTGTTTTTTTTTAAAGTTGTCCCCAGACTGTCTCAAATCTAACTGCAGCATTTTACAGCTGGTGCTGCTCTAGCACAAATTTACTCTAACTATAATCAGATCCAAAACAATAAGGCACAAGAAAAACCTCTTCTAATAATCACACTATGAAATCCAGGGGCCACTCAACAGATTCAAAACATTACTGACCATAGATCTTAGATGGTATGTCTCAGTGTGGGAACATGACATCATAGCATGCTGTCATAAACATTTGTGACTGGATTGAAAAAGTTGAGATCGGGGGTTTGTGGCAGCTGTTTTAAGAAGAAAAATAGGTTTCATATGAAGTAACTTCAATCATTAAAAACTTTTTCGAAAAGTTTGATTTAAAGAATTTCTTTATTACATTATGTCAATGAAATAAAGAAGAACATCCCATTTATGTAGGACATATCTATATATATAAAAAAGAAACATCATTTTACTGTGCAAAAAACAAATGCATACTCAGCTGTACGGGTTTGGGCCAAATTCATCCTGTTTTGTTTTAGTAATTTGTTTCACTAAAACAAATCAAGCCAACAGAAAAGAAATAAAAGGCAACAAGAATAAAAGGAGCAGTAAAAGAAAAGTCCTTATTAAGCTGCATTTGCCCTACTTTCCATTTATCCAAGAGAAATTACTCGTTTATATTGTTATTAAAAAAGTATTCCTGTCAAAAATGGGACAAAAATGTAAAAAAAAAATCATTTTTTGATAGAAAGTAAATTGTGATTCTGGGTTCCGACTGCAGTAGAGTAAACCCAGTTTTACCTTCACTCAAACTAAGAGCTTTGTTGATATGCAGTATGGAGCTTCACAGAATTCAAAACTAAAGTTTATGATGAAAAATCATAAGAAAAATATTACATTTTTGGTTGAAGATTAAGTTCCATCTCATGTGAAATGCAGGATCATGGCTGACCCCACTCACCCTGGAAATGTACTGTTTCGAGCTCCTCCCTTCTGGCAACAGGCTGGTCCATCAGGACCAGAACCTCTCACCTCAAGAACAGTTTTTTTTTCTCCAGTCAGCTTGCTGAACAATGCCCCAGACCTCCCTGCAGAGTACACCCCCTCACAGTAACTGCCAGTAACTCTCACTTCTCCAAATTGCATGACTCACTCTTTACTGTACACCGCTATTTATTTGTTTTATCTTTTCTTATTTTATTTTGGTATTTTATTGCACTGAAATTGAATTCAGTCACATAATATTTTGCCCTTGCATTAACTAATTAATCCACCCTGTGTTTGTATTTGCATCAAGCATTGAAGTACAGTCACAATAATGTAAAGTTATTTTACATTATTTTTATCACTTTTTTATTTTTAACCTTTTTTCAAATGTCAGTTTTAGCTTAGGCTGCATTAATTCAGTAGACTCCATTTGAAATACTTGGCATTGAAAGGAGGGGGAATTTCATTCATCAGTTTAAGGGGTCTATTATGGTATATTTCAGCTGTTTAATGTTAATATTGGTCCCCTTTGCTTCTTACTCTGCATCACTAAAAGTTCATGTATTTTAAACACAGTGTCTGTGCAGCCTTTCATTTTAGCCTTTGCCACAAAGAAACACAGTTACATCGACTGGTTTAAAGAGTTCCTCCTGCTAAAGAGGTCACTTTTATTTGCTCTTTTTTAAAAAAAAAAAAAAACTAAAACATAATGACAAAAAATTCCTTGGATATACAGTGGAGGAAATAGGTATTTGCAGATTTTGTGTGTTTACCTGCTTAAAAAGAAATGGACAGTCTGCCATCCTGATGGTAGCTTCATTCGAACAAGTATTTGACAAGTCTTGGTACCTGTGGCAAAACCCTAATTATTAGCACAGAGGTCAGATGTGTAATTGATGAGCAGGTTTTTGTACACATCAGGAGGAATTTTGGTCCACTCTTCTTTGCAAATGACTTCTAAATCATTCAGATTTAGTGGCAGCTCTGAGCTTCAGCTCTCCATAGGTTTTATACAAGATGAAGTGGCTGGGCCACTCCATGACCTTGAAATGTTTCTTCTTCAGCCATTCATTGGTTGCCCTGTCTAAATGTTTTAAGTCATTGCCTTGTTTGGAGCCCCAGACTTAGGTGGATTGATGGTCATGCTCTTGTATTTTGGCACAATTGTTATCAACAGTTATTAGTTTAACCCCAGCTTTGTGCAGCTAGTTTTGATCTTGTTCAGGTCAACAATAATCTTCCTTATATCCACTGAAACCCCTCTGTTGGAGAGTTCGGAGTTTGACTCATTCTGAGAACATTCTACAGGTGATGAGTTCAAACAGGTGGCTTCAATTCAGGTGACAGGTTGATTAGAAGAGTCTAACTGGTCTCTGTGAACCAGTTAAAAAGGAAAGTCCCATTAGCTGTTATACACCTATGTGTGTGAAATTTGTTCTCAGCATTTGAACCATCCGCTGGGGGAGCAATGAGCTGCAGACACAGCTACGCTTGGGAACCAGTTGGTGGTTTAATCCCCCAATCCAACCCCTTAATGTTGAGTGTTTAGCAGGAAGACTGGCCTGGATTTAAAATTATGACCTTCCAGTCTCAAGTTGGACACTACCCCCAGGCCACCAAGCTGGCATCAAAACCAATAATGGTTACTAGGGGTTCAAATATGGATACTTATTTTGGATTGGATCAGAAATGGTTTATTTTAAAGCAATCAAAGCAGAAATAAAAACAAGACAAACAACAGAATTTTTTATCAATACAAAGATATATCAAACATAGAATAATTAGTCATTAAAATTGTCAAAAATATGAGTAAAAAAAATTGGAAAATACACATAAGTGCACATGCACCATTAAGTTTTTCAATTATTACTCTTAGCTATAGTTACAAACACATTTACTTTTTTTGCCTATTGCTCATGGCACAATTAACTATTAAGACTGTCAAGAAGTTCAGTAGAAGGGAGTGAGAGGAAGCACATTTTTATAATCCCACCCCTGCTTTACTTACTTAATTTTTATTTTCTTTATCTAAATTATCATTATCTCTAACAGTTCAAATTAATTTACCGTTAGGATGAAAGACTGCCAATCTCTTTAGGTGGGCAAACTTACAAAATCAGCAATAGATCAAATACTTACTTTCTCCACTGTGTATGATTGCTTTGCATTCAAACAATATATCCCACAAACAGAAATAAAGTAAAACTATACAATTAAAGACATTCAAAGTTCACTAATGCCATGTAAATGTCAAATTATAACATTTAGAAATGGAAAGGCAATATGAGGCTAGCCAACTCACAGCTCATGTACGTACAGTACAGACAAGTGCTTTATAGGAAGGCAAAAGCTTTGGTAGCTAATAGGAAATGGAGCAAAAATAAGAAGACAATAAAATCTAGTTAAAAAAAGGACAGTAAATGAACAGTAAGAGTAGTAATTTAAACAGAGGTGGTAAAAAAGAGCAATGTTTTTAGTTTTGACTTGAATAGAAACCGTTCGAGCTCATTAGGAATCCGGTTACTTCAGGTTACCATATTAGAAGAACATTGTCTGAAAACTCAGATATTCTCAGCAAAATCCAATTTTTTCCAAGTTAGATGGAGCCAAAGGTTTTTTTTTTTAGTTTTTTTTTAAACAAATTTCAAAAAAAGGGACTTCCTTTCCAGAGTCTTGAGGAAAAGGCTCCAGATCCAAGTGTAAAAAAACCTAAAAAAGTAAAAAAAGTATGTCTGAAAAACAGAGGAAACAAGAGTATCCTTTTAAAACACAAAAACATCCCCAAACAATAGTTTTTCTCATTGTCAGTGAAAGTCAGTGAATCCTAATTCCATGATTGTTTTGATGCTGTTCCTCATCTAGTTTTGAATACTCATTCGCTTTTTTCTAATCTTAAAATTTTGGTCAGTCCTGACTTTGTCAGAATGATCTGTCCTCAAAGTGCACTTCAAACATTTAGAATCAGCCATTCATATGCTGCTTATTATGATGAACTACATTAATTTCCCTCATTAATGGCTCACAGAGGATACAGAGTGATGCCACTACATCATTTTTTACACTTGTTTCCCCCTGGAGGCCCAGTTAGCAAGACAGCTGCTCCTGTTAAGTGCTGGCAGTCAAAAAAAAAGAGTCCACGTTTTTTCTTCGTGGCTGCCTACAGCCTGCATGCGAAAGTTTACATGTAGCGCTGGGACTTTCTCTCAATAGCTTATTATCCGCAGGTACTGTGTCTCACCTGGTGACAGCTGTGATAGGATCCAGTTACCTGAGAGCTTCAACAAGATGCAGAGGTTGTAGGAAATGAAACGACGGATTATAATCTATGTACAAACTCTGAGGACATACATATCTAGTGCAAGCTCAGGGAAAAAAAAAATACTTGGCTCAAGTCTGGCAGAGTGAATTGACAACTTTCTCTTCTGAGAGATCTAATCTTGCTAACAGTTCGATGGGTTTCTGGAGTTTTGCTGACTTTTTTTTCACTTTTGTGCAGAACTGCATCCTCCCACCTTTCAGGGACAAACTCTGGCGTGATCATCTCACAGTTTCATAATTGTATATATTCAAAGTAATCAATTATGCAGGAATTATGAGGATGTTAGTGTCAGAAGCAGAACATGGAACAGAACAGCAGAACTTCTTATTCCCCTCGGATGTTCTGAGCAGCAACTTTTTAAAGTGCTTACTAGGATGGAAGGTATTATTAATCCACCTTCCACATTTTAATCCAGATATCTATGCTGGCAGTTCAAGTCAGAGTTGAAAAGGCTAACTTTCAGGTGTCTCGGAGAAGAGCAGAACATATCAGCAAACAAGGACACATGGGCAAATCAAAGAAAAAAAAAAGACCTCAAAGAAATATCAAGTAGATCATTAAAAGTTTTAAATGAAGCTATGCTCTTTTTTCAACTAAGGTGTCTGCGTGTTTTTCAGCCTACATGTTTTCATGATGCAGATGTGATGTGAATATATTCCTACTAATTGTTTATTTTCTTACTCTGCTGTAATGTTAGTGGGGCCACCCTTGAGACAGTTTATGTTGCTAACAAACTCGGTGTGGCAAACGAAAACACATTTTCTTTTGACCCCTGGCACAAGACAGTGAATCTCTCCTGTTTAATCCTGCAACAGACTCTCCCTTTGAGCCTATTCACCTGCAGCGTCTTCCCTCAAAGTTTTCTTTCAGAAATGTTTTGCCTAAGTATGCCAGTAAGGAGGGATGGATACGTGGCTGTTTTGCATGCAAATGTGCGCATAAATATCCATGAAGTCAGTTTTAGAATTCTTGATTCATTTTGTTGACACATTGCAGTCAAAGGTTTTTACAAAAGGGATTTTGAATGACAGCAAAAATCCGTTTTCACCATCCTCTTCCTGAGGAAAATGTTTTCTAAATCAGGCTGTGAATGAAAAAATAAACCCACGCCCCTCCATAAAACTTGCCAGAATATTGATAGCAGGCAGATAAAGTTAGCATTGTGTGTACAGGTCTAAAGTAAAGGAAGGATGAAAGCTTTCATGAACTATGCAAAGACAGAATGTGGTTTAAAGGTTGGTTTGGGTTTTTGGGGTTTAAGTTCACCTTGTATATATCCATTTGCATAAAGGATATATACTTAAAGATCCACTCCAATCATCGTTTAACACATCTAAATGTTCCTAATGGTCTTTTAATAACAATTATGCTGTTTTTAGCCAAAATCAAAAACTTTTTAGCACTTTCTAGGATAAAGTTTCAGGAGAAACTCGCCTCCCTTTCCCGTTGCTGAGAGCGCTCTGTTTACATGCTCTTATACTAGCTTACAGCTCCTCATACCCCAAAGCTATCATTAACAGCAAAAACTAAAATGTGAGCAGTTTTGGATCTTTCTAGCCGTACAATTTTGAGTCAGATGAGGTCAGACGAGGAAAAATAAAGATGTGCAATCAGAAATTCTTACCCTGCCCTTACGGCTTTTCCTTACTCCTTCAGTTGTAGGGGCATTTGAAGCGGTAGTGGTGTTCGAACTTGTTTTATAAAGGCGAAGGGAACTGACTATTCCTCCACCAGTAGGGTGATCTGAGGAGAAATGCATTTCTTCACGAGTTTACATTTAAATGTAAGGGATGACTTGTACTTTAAGCATGACCGATGTTGATATGTATTTTCCACACTGGCAGCTACGCGCTAACATGAATGAACGGCGACTTTTGTTGAAGTCATTAAGGGTTAGTCACATTCACATTTGAAGACACTATTTTTCCACATATCTCCATTCAGAGGGCTTAATGTAAATTCGGTTTCGGCATACGTCTAAGTGCATGTATCAGAATAGAACAGAGCAGACGGCTTATGGCCTGCCAATTGTAGTTTCTATGTCACAGCTACAAGCTTTTTCAAATTGATTTTTTTTGTCTGCCCCTGATTCCCAATATTTGAATGAAGAAATACTGAGAAATTATTTAAGAAATTTGAAACTGAGAAATTTAAGCTTAATTTTCTATATATCTGTCCTCCATCATCAGAAAAATGCTACAAGAACGTGTTAAAAATGTGAAAACACAGTTTAGATCAGAGTGGGTATTTTGGAATAAATGACTCATCTTGTAAAATGTCTGGAACCAGTCGATAATTTTTTGTGGTGGACCCATTCTTTGACAGTATATATTAAACTGGACATACTGCCTGTGATGCCATCCCTAGAAAATGCCTTACCTCTGCCTCCAGCGAAATGAAACCAATTAAGTCGCTATTTTCCTGCGATTTGGACGGTGCCAGAGCCAGATGACTGATTGGTCCAAGTTAGTCTGAGTAAACGTTTCTAAGGCAACTACTGTCGCCAATCAAGAGTGAGATTGTTCAAAGCCCAGACCCTTCCACTGAAAGTGGCACAGAAGTTTGTCAATCTTTAAATTCAATGTTGCACATGCTTTTACTGACTCATCTGATTGGCCAGGTTATTACTTGAGTAATTTGTGATAAAGAAAAAAAATGTACGAAAAAATTAGGATTAGGAAGCAGATGTTAAGAAAAAGGTATAACAACAAGAATGGTTATTCAGGCAAATAGAATTACTGAGCTGCTTATTTCTCAATAGAAGCCTCTGGGATTTTGGGTTCTTGGAGCCAGCAGGTACTTCCTATTTGGAACACGAGAGGATCACTTAGTCCAGTTCTCTATATATAGTCAACCAGTGGGGCACATTTGACTGATCTGAGTTATACAGTAATGCAACTTCAAGCTGGTGTTCCACTGAACCAAGTTAAAAACATGGTTTGGAGCGAGCCTTAACAGCATCTCCAAAAAGGGGAAGCTCTAGGATTTTTTCTCTCTGCAGTAGTTTAAAATCATGGGCAATCATGTCTCATGTCTGGGTTAATGCGATCATTCAGAGATTCTCCTGGTACACTCCTGATGCAGGAGCTGCATCTGAATGACAGCTGATTCTGCCATGTTTCCGTCTCTCTATGACCCAGTTTGAAGACTTACTGTTGCTTTGCTAAATCTTGCAGTTGCTATAGTTACCCCAAGCTACCGTCTGGCGCCACCCCTGTCTCCATAGGTATTGTGATGATGTGGGGCAGCATTTCCCTCACTGGAAAAGCAAGGCTGATCATCATTGGAGGCAATCTCAAAACACAGAGAGATTTTTCAGCTATAGTGGAAAACTGACACCTCAACAGTCTAGGAGGGATTTCTTTCTTTCGAGGTAACAACATTGGCTCCCATGGAAGCCATCTCCAAAATTTGAAAGTGGAGTGGGTGGAATGACCTTCCAGCAGTCCTGACCTCATTCCCATTGACCACTTCTGGGATCAGACTGAATGTGCTGTGTGTGTCAGAGTGACCAATGCAACCACAATAGCTTGTGACAAGTGCTTGTTAAAGACGCGATGATGCATTGGTTGTTTTTGACCAAGCTCTTGACCAAAATGAGGATGACACCCTCACATGGTTCTGTCATACGTGCTCATTTTTAATGAATAAATCATTAAGTTACCATCATGTTTTGTTTCTTTAAACTTCAGTCTTCCAATCCACCAAACAACAAACAGCAGTCAATGATAGCAGAAACTCTCTGGTGTTGGCAGTAAAATATTGGCTATAAATGCTTAAATCTCACAATTACAAGTTCCTTACAAATATAAATTTAAAGGGTGATAAGCTTAATTAATTGTTAGTGTATAAACCTTGGTAGTTTGGTTCATCTATTAAAGCCTAATGCTATGCATAAGAGGAAGGTTTATAAGTACCAGACAGACAGGAAAAGGAAACATTTTATAACAGTTCGTTTCTTTCTATACCTTCCTGGACTTTAAACAAATGTTAAAAGAAGATTTTTCTTTTACTTTATTATCCATTCTGCTGCAATGAATAAATGAACAGACAAATAACTGTGAGGAGTATAAATTGGGGTGAGATAGAATTGGATCCTAACTTTTAATTAGACATTTTTGGGATTAAGGGTGTAGAGATTTTTCACTCTGCAGCTAAATTGCCTGCCTCTTTAATTCTTTAAGATTCATTTCAGATTCCGATCTGGATGTGAGATACTCAGAAGGTCATTAGAGGGTTTTAGTTAGCTTCTTGGCTTGGAATTCAGCCAAATGCAAAAGGTCACTGCTTAATGTAAATACGCAGCTTCACATTTCTAGTTCTCCAAGGAGAACATTGCTCCATTCCATGATTAATTTGAATCAGATTTTATTCATCGTACATAACCTCCAGGTTTTTAATGCAAGTATCTGTGAATTTTCGTAACGTGATAGTTTCCTGGCTTTATGTTTCAGCGTTTGAAAACCAATTGACTGCTAGCTTGACATTTCTCCTTGAGAAAACAAATGTTACTTTGCTGGCCTGAAAGTGTCCCACTGCACACAAAGCCATTATTGATGCAGTTTTTTTTTTTTTTTAATGATAAAAGGCTGCTGACAAATGTTGTGATGGAAGTCAAGCAATTTCTTTTTTTCACAATAAAACCTTTTAAAGACTCACTCTGATGAGTGGCTAAAAAACAGTTCTGCCCATATCTCAGTTACAAATTTCTATTGAACTAATGCTGCTCTGCAGAAACTATGTCCTAGAAAAATAAATGTATTTTTAAATGTTTGCTTAAAATAGCATAATTATGATTAAAAGTTCACTGGCAATGATTTTACAATAGATAGAAAGAGGATTAGGGTGGTACTTTAATGTATGGAAAATAAAAAAAAAAAGAAGTTTTCAGTTGTTTTCTCACATCTGTTCTTTGAAGTAATTTTTGATCATATAATTGACTTCTAGAAAGGGAACGTTGCTGCTGAACAACAGCTTTGCGGTGACAGCTGCCCTCCTGCTCTCCTTGGGTGAGATCTCAAAGTCTTTCGAAATGCTCATCATCGGCCGGATCATTATGGGGGTGAATTCGGGTAAGTGTGCAATTTGGTGAAGCGTGTTTATAAATTCACCACTCATCATCAGGCAGACTGCAACAACAGGCAGTGTGGAGTGCAAAATGAATTACCATGTAATTATGTAAATGATGATGATATAAACAAAAATTTGGATAACCAACTTGAGGTAAACAGATCCTGAAGCCTCCAAACAAATAAACATGTGTGGATACCTGAATTACTGATCACAGCCTCAGAGAAACACTTTTTTTTTTTTTAAATCAGCAGCTTGAAATAGGATCAAGGTTCTTATCCAAAATTTGACAGAGACTGAGGTTATTTCTTCATCAAAAACGATCATATTAAATAAACACAGGCTGCATTGCAAACATGAAACGTGAGGACTGCAACTTCATGCGATGTCCCTTCCTTTGTGCTGCAGGTGTAGCTCTCAGTGCTCTCCCAATGTACCTGGGAGAGATTTCTCCACGGCATATCAGAGGTTTCATTGGCCAGTTCAACTCCATCCTGATTTGTTTAGGAGTGTTTACAGGACAAGTACTGGGGCTGCCTGAGCTCCTGGGTCAGGTTAGTGACTGTGAAACATTGAACATCTGCCTTTGTGTGCAAAAAATTGCCTCAATTTTTCTTTTCCAGTGGCTGCACTGCAACAGCTTTTGAGCATTTGATTTGGTTTATTGAAAAAAAAAGTCACATGAAGGGATTGGGTGATTTCTGAGAGGGGTTTCAAAGAATAGTGTAGACTGAACGTACTGTATTTTTTTAGTTACTGATGACTGGATTCAAAGCAACAGTGACATTTTTTAAGGTATGCAAGGTAAGGTTGATGTTATTCAGGTTATTCTTTTGAAGCAGGAGCTGAAGCGTTGTGCTGACAGTAACATAGTAAATATCACATATGGCATGCTTGCGCCAATATCCACTGCAAGTTTAGACAGTTTTTCCCCATATAGTTTAGGACATGTAAGCAATAAAACCTGTATCAGAATTTAAGAAACAGTTGGTAAGGTAAGCATCAGAATTATGTTTGAAATGTTAGTGTCCAGTGGGATTAATCCATGTTTTTGCTGCATTACAGTGGAGCTCTTTTAGGAATCTCATAATATTTGAAAGTAAATTTACAATACTTTGCTCATTCTCTGAAGACAATTTCTAAATTTATTGTATAAAAATTGAAGTTTGAGTTGTTTTTATTTTGTTCCATCTTAGCTGTAATAGAAAAAAACTGTTGTTTTTTTTTTTTTCCCCTATTCTTAGAACTGGTAAAGGATTGGAGTTTCAATTATTTCCAATAACAAACTGCAATTCAATACTTGAAGTTTTATTACTATGTTGAAACACCTATTTGACATTAATTAGATTTAAATCTACTAATTGAAAATACTAGATCAGGTCTGACCCATTTGATGTAGATTTTCACCTTTTGGCATGTCCTGTCAGGGGTTTACTCAGGATGCCCTGACTGAAACAACCCGGTATTCTATCTGGGCTGGGGACCGGCACAGGGAGACCCAGAATCAGGCCCTCCGATGGCCACACTTTTTTTACTTGTTTGTTTTGTGCAAAATAACAAAAATATTTGATCCTAAAGTGAAATGTTTTGTAGAAATGAGAAAAATATATATTTATATCACCACAGACTTCTTTGTATCAATCGGCACCAAATCATATAATTTTAATTGCTGGTAACATTTTATGTCACTTATACAGAAAAATGCACTTTTTGGTGATCAGTTTAAAGATGCAAATGAAGAAAACTTGATGGGCAGTTAATGAGCCGTTAAGACAAAGCTGACAGTAACAGAGATAATTGCAGACATCAGTGAGAACATAGTTACTGTAGGGAATTTATGACAGACTTCAGCCTCCATTTTTTGTGCATCTGTATTGCAGATACACTATATTGGGACATAATTAGTTTTGTAGGCTCTGCATTACACAATCTTATCATGAAATAAACTGAGACTTACTTTTATTGCTGCATCTTCTTATTGAATAACTACACTCTCATGTCACCAAAAGAGTTGTGTTCACTACCATCTGTAATAGTAAACAAAGGAGACATCTGCATATGAATGTCAAATGTTCTCTTTTTGTCAGTGAATGAAATATATCAGTAATAAAGCCATATACTTGTCCAATAGGACTCCTGCTCTCTTGTTTCTAAACATAAAAAAGGTGAAAATTGTATTTATGACTGAAAATACGTTTTCGCACCAAAGCTCAGGAAATGTTACAGGTGAACAGTAGCTCCGCAAGACATTTCTTCTAGTTATAGATAAATCAATAAAGTCCAAATCAATAAAGTATTAACTAAAATGCATTTAGTTCAGTCACTGAGGTTGAGGCTGGTTCAGTCTTATAATTAAAAACCACACACATGCTGTCTGAGGAATAAAACTGGGGCAATGGAGATCTCATGCATGGAAAGCACAAAGGAGCTAAAAACATGATCAAAAGCCAGGTTTCAACCTTTTTTAAGCCGTTTTCTGTTATCTGAACTGGGGCACTTCTTTTTTTCTACCTGTTTGCATATGTATTTACTATTACACAGCATCAGCATGCTTCCTTAACAATGAATAACTGACATTCTGCAGGGATACTTTGTAAGGTTATGATTATTTAAAGAATGCATCATTAATTCATTGTTTGCAAAGCAACAGCAATATTTCAGACAACTCATAATGAGAGAACTTATTACAGAAGGTTTTTCTCTTTAATTCCCCTGAAAGGCCCCACAAATCAATTTACATGTATTGTTAACATAAAAAGTCTAATTGGCCACCGGTCCTCTAAAATAAATCTGCATCTGTATAAAAGTAATTATTTTAACCCTGTGAAGCTCACTACATCAAAGAACTAACAAAAAAAGAAAATTAATTTTTGGGGAATTAGGATGTTTTTTCAACTCCTCAAAAAATGGTTTTGCAATATCTTTTTTTTAACAAGACACACTATCTGTTTGGCAATTTGGTAAGTTTTGCTCACAATAACATTATTTTAAAATGCAAACATTTTTATATTAGTGTTCAAGAAAACTTATTTACCCACTGTTTCAAATTTGATCAGTCCATTTTCAACATGGTATAATTGTTTAAAAAAATATCAACAAATTTAGCATTTTTTCAATACAGGAAGTGGTTGTTTGACAAGTTATTTACAAAAGATGAGTTATTCTTACCATAAAGTTTAGAAATTTAACAAAACTTTTCTCGCCAAAAGTGATTTTAAGGTTTCACGGAAGCAGCCATTTTGAAATAAGTAGGAAAAGCCCCTCTACTGCCCCATAGTGGAATGATGATAAACTGCAGTGCAGAGAACATTAACCAAGTTATATACAATGTTTTTTTACGGAAAGTTTGAATTATTTTAATGAGATCCCAATATAACTGTGTGTATCAAATATGATACACACAGTTATATTGGGATAAGTTAGCATTTGATTATTAATAGCCTAAATAGGATTTTGCTTTGGAAAATTGTACATCCCACATTTGATTTTCAGCTTACATCAGATCAATAGACATGTCTTAATAAGCTAATTGTAAAGCTCTAATTAGTCAGTTATCATATTTTTACTGTCTTATTTTTTTAATGACAAACCTCAAAACTTGTCTAAACTTCACTTGCTCGTCATGACTATTGCGACGTGAAGGCGAGAGTCAACCTTAAAACTTTAAATGCCAACATTTCTAACTGATGAGGTCTTGAGTCTGTGGAAAGATTTATTCAACTTTGCAGCCTCTGTGCCGCAGTGAGGTCCATTTTGGCTTGACATTCAAGCTTGAGCCAGCACTCAAGAGAGACAATGAAAAAAAAAACTTGCACACACTTAATTCTTTTTTTCCATTTTTTCTCTGGCTGGCTATCAAAACTTTGTCCATCAGCTACCTGAAAAAAAGACTATTCCCAGCACCTTGTGTTTCACTCCATCTGTTCTGTATTTCTGTTGGATAACTCAGGAATTGTTAGTAACACCTTGATAACCCCAGGGGAAATGTTACCTATACCATTCCACCTCATTGTCCGTTTCATACAAATATCTGGTTTGGGTTTATTTGGACTGCTGCCGATGGATTTTCATGACAGGGATCCATCATCTTCACACTTGATTATTTATGTGCCACATTCTCACTTTATCTTTAAAGGCTGAAAACACACATTTGCCTCAGGCACATACCCACTGCAAGACCATCAGTTATGCTGCTTGAAGAGGGCTAATCATATCACCAATTTCCTTTAGCGCTGTTTTTAAAAATGACTAATAGAATATGCATTTCTTAAATCAATTTAAAGTATTTATACCGTGCAGTACAATCAGTTGGCACTGGTATTTTTTCACTTAAATGTGAGATTATGATGGAAAAATTCACATCTAAAAATGTTTAATGAAAGTAAATGGCTAAAAAGTGAACTCCAATTGAGTTGTACATGGAAAGATGCTGATTTTTCATCAAAAATGAAAATGAAGGTTTTTTTAAAGTCCCACTCTAATAATTTTTTAATGTTTTGTCAAAGTGTTCCCAGTGGTCTTTAAATTGTGATTTTGCAGTTCTGAAGCAAAATTGAAAAACCTGTTGTTTTCTAGGACATAGACGTGGGCTGGAGTGTTTGAATGGAATAATCCTGCCTTCATTTCCCATCACGTCTTTGTTTATACAGCCTCCCACTAGCTTACAGCCCCCCAAACTCCCAAGCTAACATTACAGGTGCAGCAAAGATGGCGAGCAATATTGGAGCTATCCAGTCTTACCCTGGTTCTCGTGAGAACCTACATGAGTTCAGAGGTCCGCGAGATTTGCAGCAGAGGTTGTTTGTAGCAGGACCGCAAGCAATCTGTAGTCAGTGTGAGTTACCGACTGTAGCTAAACCGCTCTGCA
This sequence comes from Oryzias celebensis, assembly GCA_014656515.1. Taxonomy (NCBI): domain Eukaryota; kingdom Metazoa; phylum Chordata; class Actinopteri; order Beloniformes; family Adrianichthyidae; genus Oryzias; species Oryzias celebensis. Next base: position 14,585,984 of record BNCR01000005.1, read on the forward strand.
GCCGTACCAGAGCCGAACCCCACGGAGTGTGAGCCCGGGGTTACAGTTTTGAGGGAGGTACCAGGTCAGACGAGGAAAGCAAAGATGTACATAAATCTATTTGTCTGCAAGTGGATGCATCAGAATGGAGTGGAGCAGGGAGCTTGTGACCTGCTGTAGATTTTACATAACTACAGCATTTTTGCATCTGCTGCTGATTCACAATGATTTTCATAAAGAAATACTCAGAAAATATATTTTAATATTTAATTTCTTTGTATATGTCCTCCATCATGAAAAAAATGCTACAAAAACATGTTTCATTGGAGTGGTTCGTTGAAGGCTCTTTGCAAACATGACTAGTCAGAATGAAGCTTGTGAATTATGTAGTTTCTCTCCTGTCTCTGGTTTCACATAACTCTAAAGTTAACTTACTCCCCTTCATTTGTCTTGTGCATAATTTTTGCAGCGTAACTGACACCCTCATTAACATGAAATCCTGTGCCACCATCTCTATAAAGAATCCTTGGCCTTAACCTTCAGTACAAATATCAGGAATTATTATTTTGTCATAAAGAGAAGATTACACTAAAGCAGAACCATCTGGTTTGTTTATGCAAATATTTGCATTTGATACTCCAAGTCAAAGATGGCACTGAACCTGCTCCCTTTTTCATTTGGAGCTCAGCCTTTGTGCTGGGTGGGTGTAGAATGTGTATTTCAAGCTGTGCATTGGTTGTCACTCTGACAATTATGGGTGAGATAAATTGGTTTCTAAGCCAGCAAATCTTGGAACGTTCCAATGGAGTAGTGCCCATCTGAAATTAAAGTACGAGTGGTGTCATGAATCCATTTCTGTCTTTTTTCTACTGTCTGATGCAGTTCTTTTGCATGTCATGTTTCTAATTCTTGAAAAAAACAAGTGACTGCTGGCAGTTCACTTTGAAAAACAACAATGTCCTCAGAAAATCTTATTTCTCCACCTACCTTTTTGCATTTTCATTTTTTCTCCTAAATTCTGCTAAACAGCGAATGTTTCTATAAATTTGTTTCCTCTTTTTGCAAAAAAAAAAATTCTGCCGTAACTTTTTCCCCACCTTGAGTTTGTCCTGACATTTAGATATGTGATGAGAGTCAACGCTTCTGGCGAAAGGCGGAGTCATTTTTAATGTATAAGCATTGATTTTTCACATTTTTCATTTTAAAACTGCTCACCACCTTTATAAATGTCACATGAGGCTCCATGATGTATATTCTCCAACATGTCTCCTTCCATGTCACCTCACAAGCTCATTACAGACTTACTGTAGGTGGGTTTTACTGTATGATGAATAGCACTTTCTCCAGGTTTGGGCTCCCGGTTCTGACACTCAATCAGGCCACCTCTCATTGGCAGCTTCTGCTAATGAGAGCTGGTCCAAGATGTCACTTGTTGTCGAGTGCAAAATTGTGATAAGCTTTGACAAATGATAATTAATGTCACCTTCATGCTTAGCCACTGACCTTCTCTCACTAGAGAGGAATGTTTATTCGGGCTTCACAGCAGCACCAGGCTTTTAGTGAGACTGTCACTGCACACCCATGAGAGTCTGAGGCCATCAGCATGCTTCAGACACAAACAAAGGTCTGATTCAGTGCCTTTAATGAGCTCTTATCTTTACATTCTCCAACACACTTGTATACTTTAGAGACTTATACAGATGGACAACAGAACTTGATTGATCGCTGTATGAGAAAACGATCACTTTAATCATCTTCATGTTCCATTGTTTATCCTTTTGTGTCACATATGGGAGAAAGATATGAAATTCTTAGTTCTATTTTGCAACATCAGTGAGTCAATAATTCATTGTTGGTTCAATATAAATTCGAGGGTCAAGCAAACATACAGTTTGTTGTAGGTGCTTAGTTAATATTTCAATTTGTCATAGGAGATGCATGACATTTGAAACCATGTCTGCTCAACCCAAACCGATGGCCATGACCATAAAAATGTCAACTTGGAAAAATAATAAATGAATGAATTTAGCAAAAGTCTTTTTTCACATGACTTTTTTTTCACAAAGAATATGCTTTTCTACATTCCAACAGAAAAGTACCATATTTTTTGGACCATGAGGCGAATTTAAATTTGTTTTCCTTTCTCCAAAATTGACTGTCTTATGTGTGAGTTTTGGTTGTGCTTACTGACTGAACCGGCTTTCTGTGGTACACTGCTAAAAAAATCTGTCAAAATATTTTTGTAAAACTACTGAATTATGAGGCCACACTACTTGATAAATTATCAGAGGATCACAGTTAACTTTGATTTAACATAATAAACGCAGTGTATTTTTCTCATTAAATGTTTTGCAAAAAAACAATGTTGAGGATTATGGTGAATAAGTTTAAAACAACACAATTCGCTAGAAACTATAAAAAAAACTTCCCAGCACCTCTCTGACCGATCGGCTGATTCTTTGCCCTTCCAGGCCTTCTGGGTAGTGTATCAATGTCATGTTATTTAACTATGTTTTCATGTGCCTTAAAATCCAGAGCACCGTATGTAGACCACTCATTGATATCTTTGCCTCATGATCTGGTGCACCTTATGTCTGAAAAATACAGAACTTATCTTTAAATTTATCCCACAGTGTGACCACTGAGAGATGATGTAATTTTTTAAAACTGTAACATTGTTTGAACTTTCGTATCTACTATCTGTCCTTAACTTTCTACACAATAAACATAAATTTAACTGATTTTGAAGTGGGGAAAAAGCAGCTTTTCACTGGTATGCATCATGTGTTTATGCAATTAACTTTAAACCAACTGAGTCTGAGAAAAGAAGCTAGTAAAACTAGCTGTTGAAAAGTTGAAAAGTTACGTGTTAAAGAGTTAAGTCAATTGAGAACCCATTGGTAATTACAATGATGACCTGGCCTCTGATGCATGAGTTTGAAACTGGAATTGAAATGGTGAAAGAAGTTCCGAAACTGAAGTAAGTATTTCAAACATACTTCAAATTTTGAATGACCAATTTTCTCTCAAAACCTTCATACATTCATCACTGGAGTTTGGAATCTGTCCCAAAGCCATCTCAAACTCTTCTCAATTTAGTTTCCAAGAGTGTCACAAAAGCAAAGCAACTTATTGGCCTAAAAAAATAAATTGTCAGTGACTGGAGATATAAATAAGAATGTGACATTTTGATAAGTAAAAAGGAGTTGCAATATGTATGAAAACTCTGAATAAAATATAAAGTCCCACTCCCAACATCTTTTGATCCATTGGAAAATCATTTATGTAATTTTTAGCCAAAATAATAAAAGCCTGTTGAGTTTTAGTACAAGGTTTGTGCAGGGCGCCAACAGAGTCCATCATAAACTGGCCACTCAGTTGTGGATGTTGTTGGAGCAGAAGTTACTGTCCACTGAGATCCCATCATTCCTTTGTTCACACTCTCTCTAGCTAACTGACAATCCCTCACAACCCCAAGCTGACATTAGTGGTGCTGTCCATCTCTGAAACATACCTGGTTGTTTGAGTCTATGTGGATCGATCAAACTGCTCTTAAATTGTTTATCTCTGCTGTGATAAAGAGACATATTCAGGAGGAAAAAATGTCTGCTTGGGAAAAAAAATAAAATCAATTTATTTTAGGAAAGACTTATTTTTCACATCACTTGAATGTTTTAAGTATTTTGTTCTTGGAGGATCCTGCTTCACGTGAGTGAATGAAGTAGTGCATTTTACCTACTGGCTTTAACTAAGACTATTTCATTTTGCTGTGAAAGCTTTGGACCAATCAGATAAACAAAATGGAAAGAAAATACAGAAAGTGGGAATACTTGATAATTGGCATATAATTTAATGATCCACTCCAATAAAATGTGTGTGTGTGGTTTTTTTTACATGTTCTTGTAGCATTTTTCTCATAATGGAGGACATAAATTAAATAATTTAAGATAAAAATGCATTTTGGAGTATTTCTTTAATCAAATTGTTGTGAATCAAGAGCAGATAAAAATCTTGTTTAAAAAAGTTCTCAGTTGTGACATTAAAACCTTAAAACACCATAAAACATTAATCTTTATGAACAGCCTGCATTAGCTTTTCATTCCAGGTGGTTGCAGTATATCATTCTCAAATCGGTAAATAATGTTACTTTAATATTTTAAGAATGAGACAGCACACACCTGTGAGGGCAAACTGAATCTGCTCTTCTGATGGACCATCAGGAGGAATAGGCTTACAGAGAAGGTGACATTCATCACAAACAGCTGCAGGCGAAGGATAATATGGCTTTTCTTTGGATCCTGGCAGATGCCCACCTGCAGTATTTCAAAGGTTGTGGTTCTGCTGTCCAAAATCTGTCACAAACCAGGCTTTAACTGAGAAAAAGAATCCAACTAAGAGGAGTAGGAGAAAGTCCATCTTGTTTTACAAGAACAACGTAGCCACAAAAAGGGTTTTAGTGTCTAAAAAACTTCATTTAAAAAAGATGACATTGTTTTAGTGAGTCTCTTTTTTACACTGTGATTTGTGCTTTCAAAATGTAAAACCATTGATAGGTCCAGGCAGGACTGTTTGGGGTAAAATAAAAAGATCAGAGAAGCATATTTGCATGTGCAATGAACTCCTGCTAACAGTAGCTGGGGGAATAAATATTAGCTTTAACTACTTTGTATGGTGCACAGGTAAGGTAATTAAGACTGACCTAACATGAAGAACATTGGCTTATATAATTGGATACACTGCAGATATGATCCACCTAACATTTTTTTTATCTGTCTGTGATGTTAGGTGGCCATCATACCCCCCAAGACATACACAGATATCAGAGCTAGGATACATCCTTTGCGCTTATTCAGTTGCAAGAGGAAGATGCACAGACTTAAGCATAGTTGGAAGAAAAAAGCTGAGAGGCAAACTGCATGGAATACAGCAGTAAACCATTTGTCTTCTGAATGTGGCTTACTGTAAACAAATCTTACCTCTGGCCAGATCTGGGCTTCCTGCTTCATGATTTATCACCAAGGCTGATGGGATCAGGGCCGATGGGACAGTCACATAAACTCTGCCCCTGTTAAAAACCACAAAAGATGGACAAAAGAAGTTGTGCTTATTGACTACATTGTTTAAAAACAGGATAAATTATCCTACATTTTAGCTTTAGATTTTTTTCTTTTTAATTTACTTGCTAGAAGTTGTTCTAGGTCTTTTAACCAAAAAAAGTTCTTGGCCAGCTGATAATTTGATCTCTTTTTGTTTCAACTATTTCAAAGCTGTACATATTAAAAAGATAGGATTACTTTTTTTTGATTATACAACTTGTATACTGTGATAATACAGTTTGAGAAGTTTTGGAAATAGTAAATGTCGTATACTTATGTAGTGCATTTACAGTACCTTCTTAGGCCCAGAACGCTTTACAGTCACAACCCCATCCACTCAAGCACACTTTCACAAACTAATGGCGGCTCCGCTGCCTATTACTGGAGCCAACCTACAACCGCTGGGAGCAATATGGGGTTAAGCGTCTTGACTGTTTGTTTGTGAACAAAAGAGAAACACGTTTTTGCATTTTTTCAAAAAAGCGGAATATATTCCTGTTGACTTTCAATTCTACAACCAACAACAATTCTCTGTGAATGTACAGTTGGCACTGTCCACCCCAGGTTGTTAGATCATGTTAATGTTAAACAGACACACCACCTCCGGTTTGATTAAAAGACTAAGTCAGGTGCCATTCAATTATAGCAGATAGAGGTAAGTCATTGACAAAAAGAGAAAGTGATAATTATCTCTCAGCTACCCGGTTATTTGTAAAAGATTTTTTCAAATCAAATTTGGGATACTTTGGATAAGAACATAGATTCCATTTTACCAGAGAAATGTAATTAAGGGAAAACTGAGTTTCTTTTCAATTATATAAATCCAATAAGGAACTCTCAAAAATGTATTTTTCGGATGAAGGAAGGTTCTGTTTATTAATCTGCCTCATCTTTAGGCGAGAAAAGATGATTTGGCCGCTCAGTGTAAGTGAGACGCGTTCCCCACAGCCTGCCTACTGTTTTATCCATGGAGAAACTCAAGCTTCTGCAGGTGTAGAAAATCTAGTAAAACACAGACAGGTTTCTGTCTTTCTTCATTCCTTTATGCATATTAAAAATATGCTCATAGGAAAAATGTTGTACCTGTGAAAAATGAAGTCATTTTCTGTTCCAGTTTGATTTGACTTTTTTTTTTTTTATTTTCTGAGTGCCTATATTTGTTTGCCTTAAAGCAGTTAATCATAAAATGTGAAGCTAATCATAAAATGAAAAACACCATATGTATATACAGCTGATTTAATGAAGTTTGTCTACGTTCATCCATGTATTGGGAACATTGGGTACATTTTTGGCAAATTTTTGGTATTTCTTAAAAAACGCAATTACAGAATTTTGGTCGAGAGTTAAGTGCTTGTCCTAAATTTAGAAGTATTTGAGTTTTCGCCTTTAAGTTGTGCCAAGCTCAAAAAATGGGAACCTCTGCCTGCAGTTGGACGCTCAGATGCTGTCAAGATGAGGGAGATTTAAAAAAACACATTTCACACACCCAGTAATACAACTTTATATTTGTCATTTTGTAAATATGGACTTTAATAACTTAAAAAATAAATTATAAAGACTTTCTTTAGATTTTTTTGTCCTACATTAAACACCCTTTTACTGTAATATTTTTTTCATCTATCAGAAATAAGCATCTGAATTCCAGTCATAGTCATTTCCAGCTGGGAGCTGACATTTGTTATCCAAAGGGCACTTCCTTCCAATGTCTTCTGATTCACAAATACTATGAATGGATGAGCAGAAAAACAGGACAGTGCATCCTGGCATGAATCTTCATGGTAATTGTTGGTAATGTAGCGAAAAACCACCACATTTACTACCAGTGTGTTCTAGCACAGCTGCACAAGAGTGCTGGGTGTGGAAACTAACAAAGTAGTCCTCATTATTGTAGTTTGGATGTCAGAGTCTTCAATAATTTTCTTTCAAAAAGAAAATACAGAGACAAATCCACCTCAGAATTTTTCCTGGATATTTTGCACAAAAACTTAGGCTATTATTATTATTATTATTATTATTATTATTATTTACATTTGATTTCTTTAAACTTGAGTCCTTCAAAGAACTTCAAAGTCTGGAAAACTCATTTTGAGCTTTAGCAAAAACAGCAGCTTTTTATATTAGACTTTGATAAGAGAATTATAATTAAAAAACAAAAAAAAAAAACATTGAAATTGTTAACTTTAAAGTAAAATTCTCACTGCAGACATCTGTTACCTAATTGGATTATATAAGTGAAATGCTTTATTTCAACTTTGCATAATTGCTTTCAGTTGTTGTACTTTCTGAGTAACTATAGTTGTCTCTCAAAAAGTTTAAAAAGACTTTTATGTTTGTAAAACAATAACATTTGGCACCATATTTTTATAAAGTATAAATACACTAATTTATTATTCATCTTTTTTTTTTTTTTGCAACCATGACTCCTATTCTCAGTGTGTCCCAATTAAAGCTGTTTTCTAGAAAACAGTAATGCATTGCATCCCTTAATGGATGAGTTCTTCCACATACATATTCATTGCATTTTTTTTTATTACAGCTGCAATATGCATGCATTTCATCAATTATCCTTGTTTTACAAGTTCTGTTCTCATTTCTATGTCTTTGATCTGATGATGTTTCTTTTGCAGGAGTCCAGGTGGAACTTCCTGTTTTCCTTCTTGGCTGTTCCAGCAATTCTGCAGCTGTGCGTGCTTCCCTTCCTCCCTGAGAGTCCTCGCTATCTGCTGATGGAAAAGAGGAATGAGGCAGCAGCAGAAAAAGGTATTTTACACATGAAAAACACATGCCACTGTTTTAAAAATACCTGTTTAAGGACCCACTCTAACACAAAGTAATTTTCATGCATTTATTGTTGAAATTCACTTCTGGCTTTTAAGGTGACCATGCATCCAAAAATAGATACTGCTTTTCCCCTTGTAATGAGTCCCAACATTTTTCTTTTTTGAAAAACTACTTTTTTTCCTGAACCATGCAGTGCATGCTGATAACAATTGGTTTTCCTTTATACACTGAAAAACCTGATCAAAGCTTTTAAATGAAAATACAATGCCTTACCTGACCACTTTTTGTAAGATGTCACTGGGTTTCAGAAACTGGCCAAAAATTCCTTAGATCAGAATGGATGGAACATGCTGGACTGTAAACTGGTGTTGGTCCTAAGCTTAAAAGAAAAATATATAATTAATATTAAATATTACGATAATAAATTAAACAATAAAAAATTGAATATTAAAATATAAGTAATATTTTCTTACATCATAGCTATATGTAGTGTTTTTTTTTCATCCTTTCCCTTTTTTTTTTTAAAGAAGAATCAGCAACAGTTAAAAAGCCAAAACATTTTCTGTTATGGATTAAATCTAACCAGCTATTCATTTCTATATGGTAGAAGCAATGTGGTATTGATACTGCTATTAAAAGTAGCATTTGCAAAACGCGATTGATCAGTTTGAAGGTGAATATTCCTGGATGGGCCAATGTTGGGCATAAAAAACAAAATGGTGTAACCAATTTTTATTAACCACATCTACGCTTTTTCCTAAGCATGAGGGCTGAGTAAAGTACGTAAAGTCAAGTAAAATTAAGCACAGTCCTCTGAGTTGCTCTTTTTCATCTTGACACAAAAGAAAGTCACTCAATAAGTGACATTAAGCTTCTTTCCTGTCCCTGTCATTTTAGTTTGCATTTTTAATTAGATTTGTGTTACATCCTTTTTGAACATTCATGTCATTGTTATGCGAAAAAGCCTTGCTACCTTTTTATCTATTGTTGAATTTTGCCCGTCTTGTATGGAAAATAATTCACTTTTATTTTACCTTTATGTGTTGCTAATATCCACAAATCCCTAATTTACCTAGCTTCTCTCCCCCTCACAAACACCCAAATTGCTTTTTAATCTTAAAGCTGCAGGATTATTTTAATATTCCACTGAATTTCCGCCTGTGGCTCATCATTATGACTAAAATGGAACAGTTGTTTTTTTTGCTATAACCTAGATTCTTTCAATTCAGATTCTGATTAGGAAGCACAAGATAATGTTTTAAATTTGAAAAGGGTAATATTAGATTTTACGCAACAATTAGCAGGTTTCTTTCCTTTTTTAAAAGCCATTTACAAGTTTATCATAATTTAGAGAGAAGTGGACTAAAGTTTCTTGCTAAGGGAAACATTATTATCTATCTTTTCAGCTAAACCCTACCACGTGATAAACTGCTTCACCTGTTGCGGAACAACAATTCTTAAAAATTATAAATGCATTCAAATAAAATTCCACTAATCAAATAACCTTGTGTTATCCTCAATCTGATCAGTTTTATAAAGAGTAATTTAACTGTTTTCAGTCACTGTAGAAGCCTCACAATCACCACAAACCTTGGTTGTAATTCAAGGTTGATGCCAACAGAAGTTTCAATCTTGTTTCAACGGAAATTATGTTTGTTTGCTCAAACTCTTAATAAAAGTAGTTTTAACTTTTGATGAAATAAAATGCCAAAATGTAGTCATTAAAAAAGCGTTTGTAGGCATGATGGGAAGGAAGGCATTCATAATTGTTACTTTATGAAAGAAACAAAGGTTTGACAATAATGAGAATAAAATTGTGAAATTATTAGAAAAAAGTCGTAATGACATGAGAATAACCTCAAAGAGTTGCAAGAAAGGCAGTCAATATTTTACGAGAATAGAGTTTTAATTTTAAAGTTTGAAATGTAATATTTATGAGATTAAAGTAATACATTTATGACGCAAAAGGCTGTTTGTTAAAAAAAAACAAAACAAAAAAAACTATATGATGTTTCGGTATGAGAGACGTAGAGTGAATTGTAAATGACTACTTCAGCACTGGTTTCACAGATAGGGAAATACTAAATCTTTAGTGAGTCAACAATGATTTATTCTATGAGAAAAGGGACATTGAAAAGAATTTTCAGAAAACTGGGCCTGTTCAAAAGAAATGTCTTAACCCACAAGGAGTGGATTTCCGGTGGGCGTGACTTTTACACTGTTGGTAGTATAAATGCAGAGGTCCAAAATGTACATTAAGCCACATAGATTCCTATGATAAACTTGAGCCTCATGGCATCACCCTAAATGGATGCGCTCATGGATTTATGGATGGAGGTTTACACAATCAAAAAGCATGGCTTTTTTCCTGTGAAGTTACAATCTTTTTCCCTATAATTTTAAAGCTTTATTCTTGCATATTAATTTAATAATACTTTTCTAATCTAATCTAATTTTCATCGTATATCTGTGATAATAATCCTGACTTAACCATGTGCTCTACATTTCTCATACTGAAACGCCATTATTTATTTCTTTTTGTTAGTTTCTATTATTTTTTAGTAAACAGCCTCTTAATTTATGACTAATCTCGTAAAATCTCAATTTATAACTGATACTATTTTATTTTTATTTATTTAAAATATTTACAATTCTGAGATAATTTCGTAAAATTGTGACTTTTTTCTTACAAGTTTATTACTTTTTTTGTGTGTAATTTTTGACTTTTTCAGTGATGTTACAACTTTATTTTCATAAAAAACTGAAGAATCATTCCAGCAGAGAAACAAACTTTTGTGAGCTACGATTTTAGGGTCTAACAACAAATCCAAATTTTGATCCTTTACAGTGCACGTTTGATTAAAAATGATCTTAACCAGTGATTCGCTCCTGTATGGAACAACTGGCTGTGCTTTACGCAGGAGATTATTGTCTCGTTAAAGGACAAGCAACCCAGATTCCCTTCAAATCATCCCTGCTGCTGCCAGCCAACGTTTTGCTGGCATGATTCTGAACGGTGCTGTGTCTCTGCACTGCTGGCATGTGTTGCAGCGTTGCAACTGAGAGAATTGTAGTGTATGGGCACAGACTCTGTGGGCTGGCACTGCAGTGTCCTATTATTGACACAGAGTGCCAGACAAGAACAGCTTGTTCTCTGTATGCTGTCTTGTCTAGTGCCTGAAATGGTCTTGTACTCGTGGCTTAAAGGTGGAGAAGCTTGAAGATCAGTTAGTTAAAGAAGTCGGCAGAACTCCAGTTTTATCTTTCTTTTTTTTGAGCTTTGATAATTGTTTGTCATCAAAAAAGTATAATGTTTTACTATTTTAAAATCGACCTATAGTTTCTATTGTTGCATTTAGCAACGTTCTTACAATCTTATACCTTCTAGCATGCAGTGGATAAACAGTAACACTTAACAGCATTATAATTTGGTGCATTATAGTAAACCAGGAGCTATGTGCTAATTAAATTTTCCTAAATGACCACATAAACAAATACATAAACTAGTTTTAGTAAGAAAGCAATTGTTAGGATCCAAAAAAATGATTAGTTTTTGTCCAGGATGATTGCACAGATCATAAACCATTGATAATAACTCTCAAAAGAGCAAGATATACTTTATATTTAGGCTCTAAAAGAATTATTAGACAATGACTTCCTTTGTCTAACTGATTTAGCATTATGTCAATTTTAATTTTTAACCAGCTGAAAAGGCTAGCCGTGTGTTTTTTAGAATGTTTTCATTATAACTTATAGTCGTTGCATTTTGTCTTCCCTTAGTAACGATGTGGAACAGCTACCATGTAGTCCTGGTGTCTCATGGCAGAGCCTCATAAGTAATTACTGCTTACAAAATGCATACTCGGGAGCTCTTTTCTTTTTGTGCACCTTCAAATTAAATTCTGCTTCATACTGAGTACTTTCTAATTAGGTAATTACTACTTGCCTATTTGTTAATCCCTAAGACCAATTTAGAGATCCTGAATCATTTATTGACCAGTTGAAGTGGATTCTCAGTTTGTTTTTAAGTAAGTCCTCAGTTTGCAGTGATTCACATTGCTTCATGAATGAAAGACATGTTGCCTATTGTCAGTTTTTTTAACATATTGACTGTTATCTAGTTAATATCTTCATAAAGACATGTAAAAATTGGTTTTCTTAATGTAATAATCATTTTTTGAAAGGTTAGTTTTATCACGAAGCATCATAACACTTCATTTTTCTGCTTTGTGGTGTTTTTATTTATTGTTTCAACAATTCAAATACAAATAACTTTTATTTCACATTTGTGTTTTCTAGTGCTTACAATTCAGATTTTGTTATGTAGAAATTCACTCTATTGAATGCATTATGAGTTTACTGTAGAGTTGTGTCTTTAAAACACACATGCAAGCACACACACACAGAGTTCGACTGATTTCTTTCCTTCCAATGCACAGACCCAGCTGCAGCTTGGCAGGTCTGTATCTTGTGTGGTCATTGAACACTCAGTGTGCCAACAGGCTCTCACATCCTAATGACCTGCTTTTAGTCTCCATCTGTTTTCTGAGATTCTCTATTCTGGGTTATGTCCTTAATCTCTACCCACCTGCACTTCCTCCAACCTCAGGAATTCCCTTCAGGGAGAAAAAGAATCAAAGTTAGGAGTCTCTAGTTGCCCCGAGTCTTTCGGTCAGTCACATGATGACCTTTCCTGCTGAGATTTTTTTGCATTTGCACCAACTTATACTGGACTGCTATCCTCAAGTACATTATTTTTCACTGATAATTCAAACTGCAAGTACCCCAAGGCTGCAGTGGACTGGCAAACCGTCCAGGGTGTACCCAGACTTTCCTCTAATGTAGCTGGGATAGGCTCCAGCATCCTCGTAACCTTGCACAAGACAAATAGGAAATGGAAGATGGAGAAATGACCCCAACCTTCTTTCTTTCGCCATAAAAGTGAAAACATGTCCACGTTCCATGAAGAACTTACATATTGAATTGTCAGTTGAAAGTGAAATACCATTGCATCCATAAGTGGAAAAAATTCTCATTAGAAACTGTGAATTTGCTTTCATTGCTTTCCAACTGATGCAAAGGTTCAGAACAAAGTGCATTAAAATTACCCTAAAGCAGTTGCTGTTAAAAAAAGCCTTTGTCCTGAGCTCTGAAGTAAGAAATTATTTTTTTAATAAAAAAGAACATGAACTTGAAAAATGTAGACTCGAAAAGAAAAAAAGTTAAATGTAAAAAACGGATTTATAGATTTCTTGTACCACTCAACTCTCCCCAGGTGCATTTATAATTTTCCTTACATATTGAGTTTAGCTTGCATATAAATATCTGACCTCCCCAAACATAGCAGTCAATTCACAATTACTTGCACTGCTGTGAATATATTTATTTGTTAATTATCTATCTCAGAGGATCTTTTTGAAATGGACTTAATCACCTGCTTTGGCTGCACCACAAATATCTACACTGTTGGAAGACCTTCTGGAATATTCCTGTTCACACACTCTTTTAATGGGAACCAAATAGGACAGCAGTTGCATTCTGCCTCTTTGTTGACAGTGTATTGATATTCCCACCACATGGCTCAGGGTAGGTCAAATAAATGTCTCCCTCCAAGCACAACATAGTTCTTTTTTGCGATTCATAATAAGCAAATATTTTCACCTTTTATTATTAAAAGCAAATAACCTTTGTTATTCTCAAAAAGTACTTGGGGAGGGGAAACATATTGGCCAAATAGATCATCAAACTAGCCCCTTGAGTTCTAAAGTTGGACAAGATTTGGACTTTTCTCCTGTCAGAATTTTACTTGTGGGAAAAAAATAAAGCTTTATAACGCTAGGATTTGTCATTTACAGCATCTTTTGAAGCTTTTTAGTGCAGTGTGCTTAAAAATGCCCTGAGCTTGCCGGTTCTTGTTACCCCTCACAGCAGAGCGGTGCTGTGCGCTCAGACGGTCCTGTGGATAAAGGAGAGGCTAACACAATGTTGATTGGTGCACACTGGGAAAATCTTCAAAGGACCACAGATTTTTTGTATCTTGCTTGTCTATTTCTGAATGGATCTCCAATGCATTAGCTGTATGAATATTTTCCACTAGAACCTTGATTTCTTACCAATCAACTTGACTCTTCCGCAATATGTGTGGTTCTAGTGGCATTTATATAGAGACATTAATTGTCTGATAATATGTTGTCCTCTAAAAATAGCCTGTTTGACTGGTGCAGCATTGTAAGTTTGCAATATAAATATTCAGGATAAAATTGGAAAATTATACAAAATCGGTCAAACTGGATTGAAATAAATGAAAGGGATTACTGTGGCAAATATTACATGAGTTAAGAAATGACAGCCTGCTCATCCCAGTCTGACATTAAACTACTTTTTAGCTAGTGTTGCATATATGTTCTGGAATACAGAAAAAAACAAAATCACATTTGGTATTTTGCTTTAGTTTGTGGGTGAAACCAGCTCTTTTAGTGTAATTGTATTACCAATATGGCTGTTATGTAAACAGCAGCCACTGTCAGTGCTGTGAGGGTTAGAAGTCAGCGTTAGAGGCATAATGACAGAGCTCAGGATGGATGCCAAGACTGCCTCATTTTTTAAATGGGGGTTTTACCAAAGAGGGATTAACAGATAAAGAATGAGATTAACAGATGTGCCACTGTGACGGGTTTACTATTCCCTGACTGGGTCAGACCCCTGCTGATGCTGTCATAGTACCAACAAGCTTGGCTGTGGTGCACAACCCAACTATGTTTTAGAAACGCCTGCCTGGTGTGAAAATGCAACTAAAATGGGTGTACCAAGTACAAAGTGTACAAAGTGAATATTATTAGAACATTAAATCGCACTGTATGGTCACATAACTTAAAGTGTTTCCACTCATTGGACTGGTACGATGGATCGATCATTTTTTTGTTTCCATCACGTTGGTTTCCCCTGTGATGAGACTTGGTCACTTTTACATTGTATAAAAAAACCCTAGCGTGCCTCAATCCAAATAATATTTTCCAATATTGATATAATAGAAGTTTTTCATTTTGAAAAAATGTTATCATGGTATAAGTCGATTGCAAACTTACCTCAGATACATCTATCTGGTTAGATCGTAGGAATAGAATTTGATTCATCGATTAATCGTTACAACCCCACTGCTACTGATTCTGTTTTCAGAATTGGTGGCAGTTTCAATGAGAGAACTGTAAAATCCCCCAAAAAGTGAAGTCTGATAGGTATGAAGTTTCATTTTCTAATGGTTAATTTACTTTTTTTTAAATGTTGCTGCAGCTAAAGGGCACGTGAAGTGAAGATGAATGTTTCATTTTGTTTCATGCTTTTTAATCATGTATCATTTGATGGACTGCTGACGCGTTCATGACACCTGTCAATCAAAATATTGTACAGCCCCATCTTTCATCCTAAGATCTGCTGTCACCGACCGAGGGGCTCTTGTGTCCATAGCCCTGCTCCTTTGTTCATCATCAACAGCTCCTGACAACAGGCGAGGGTTATGGTGTCACATCTCTGCCATTAATCGAAGGGCGCATATTTTATAACTGAGCGCGCAGAGATCTCACCGCGCACGCTCAGCTAGGGCGGAAAAAAACTGAGCGCGCGTGGTGAGATCTCTGCGCGCCCACTCAGTCTTTTTTTCGCCCTAACTGAGCGGCCGTGCAGAACTCTCACCACACGCCTCAGTTTTTATTTGGGCCCTCTCAGTTTCAGGGGGCTTTTGTCACTCAGGGGGCGGTAACCTTTCTGGTTGATCTGATTGGCCGAAATTTCTGGTCAAATCCGTGAGGCAACAGGGCTTTAATTCGGGGGCGGATGAATCATAGATTAAAAAGTTAAGGACCAAGAACATGATAAAAAAGTGCAGCGGGTTTTTTGTGCTTTAAGTTGACTCAAGTGTAAATCACTTTATTAGGTAAATATACAAGTAGATTTTAGTTACTGTCGGTTGGGCGACATTACTGACTTAAAGAGAGCAGCGTGCTTTACATTAAAAAAAATGAGGAAGGAGAGCACTATGAAAAAACGGGTGAAAGCATAATCTTAATGAACATCAAAAATACGTCTGACACCTCTGGATAAGATATGACAAGTTCACCATAATTTCTTATTCTCTGAAATGATTATTATTAACTGCCGCTTATGGGCATTCCTCCTCTTTGAGCACCTCGGGAGACGGTGTGTCAGACCTATTTTTGACGTTTGTTAAGATCATGGTTAACCCGTTGTTTTGTTTTCATAGGGTCTGCTTCCTCACCAGACCTCACCAGACCCATCATTCCGGCGGCCAGATCGGCGTTCCGGCGGCTATAT
Organism: Oryzias celebensis; assembly: GCA_014656515.1. Lineage (NCBI taxonomy): Eukaryota > Metazoa > Chordata > Actinopteri > Beloniformes > Adrianichthyidae > Oryzias > Oryzias celebensis. Next base: position 14,602,168 of record BNCR01000005.1, read on the forward strand.
CGGCGTTCCGGCGGCTAGATCGGCGTTCCGGCGGCCAGACCCGTCGTTCCAGCGGCTAGATCGGCGTTCCGGCGGCTAGATCGGCGTTCCAGCGGCTAGATCGGCGTTCCAGCGGCTAGATCGGCGTTGCGGCGGCCAGATTGTTGTTCCGGCGGCTAGACCGGGCGACCAGACCGGCGTTCCAGCGGCTAGATCTGCGTTTCATCCGCCGTCTTTTCTCTATTAAAGCAGATCTTAAAAAATGAAATCCCCGCCCCGTTGCTTTGCGGATTCGACCATAAATTTTTGCCAATCAGATCAACCAGAAAGGTTACCGCCCCCTGAGTGACAAAAAACGCCCCCTGAAACTGAGCGGGCGCAAATAAAAACTGAAGGCGCGCGGTCAGAGCTCTGCGCGGCCGATCAGTTAGGGCGAAAAAAAACTGAGTGTGCGCGTGGTGAGAGATTTGCGCGCTCAGTTATAAAATACGCGCCCTTCGATTAATGGCAGAGATGTGACGCCATAGAGGTAGGCTGTGACAGTTTCACCTTTTGACTTTATTGTCCCCCTCAATTTAACAAAGCAAACTCGCACAGCCTGATTTGTTTGTTAATTTCCTTTTTTATTCTTTTCTTGCAAGAGAGCAAAAATTCCAAAATACTGATGTTTCTCCCCTTTGGAAGAGTGACTCATTCCTAACCCTAATACATCATAAGTGTGGAAACAAACGAAATAAATGATGAACTGAGTAAACCTCAAAGGAAAGATATAAAAAAAAAGTTTTAATGATGCTCTGTGATGTATTGGATATATTCATATTGGATATGATTAAAAAAAAGTCTTGCAGTGTTTTCCAGACTGATGTCTTTAAATATATTTTGTATTTGAAGGAAGGGTGGATGTTCTCCAATCATTCAAAAAACATTGCATACATTAACACATATTCCTGACAATAGTAGAATGTAATAACACTGACAATCTGTCATATTGAATTAGCATTCAGAAACACAGAGGGCAACTTTGTAGTACTAAAATACATTTCTATCATAAAGTCTGTCTTCCTCTTCTCCTTCCTCGGCTTCCAGTGCTGAATACAAATGCCGACTTTTTTTTCCTTACTTATTTATGAGAATGCTATTAACAACAATCTGTCATCTCCCTGAGACCTGAAACTTCCCATCTTATAAACACACTGAAAGGGTTTGAGCACAAAGCCTTTAAAACTGAATCAGTATAATGATGAATTGCCCTTTATTTTCAGGGCTGTCCTTGCTTGTTTCACATTATACAACATTTTGCACAACCTGTGGTCTATTTTTGGACATTGATGCACAAATATACAACATGTTTAAAAACTTAGATCTTAATCATTTTCAACAATCACTTGACTTTCAAATGTTCACACACCGCCTGTGAACAAATTGAGCGTTTATTATTGATTACCAATTTGTTAACTTTACGTCAATGCAATGTATTAGCAGACATGGACAAAATTGTTGTTACCCTTCAGTTGATAAAAAAAAAAAAAAAAAATTGATGAGACACCTTGAAACTGACAAATATTAAATAATAAAATCTTTCAAAAGTAACTAATGAAACCCAGATAAATGTTTTAAATTCTTTTTCAATGAAGCCAAAATTATTTCACTTTTTTTTGTTTGGTTAATTACCTTCAAATTCTCAACTTTGTTTACCTCAAAATAAAGGAGTTCACGGTAGTGTGATGGTTTAGCACCTGTAAACAAAACAAACAAAAAAAAAAAACTTAAACTTTAGTCACTCTAACTGCTTGCTAAACCAAATATTATAGCACACATATTTTTAAAAACGTTGATTTGTGTCTATTACTCACCAAGGGCAATAATTAATTTTGCCTTGGTTGTTCTTTTTAACGGATCAGGATATATTGTTCAGTTAATTTTCATATTTTCAGTAAACAATATCAAATCAAATCAAGCTTTATTTAAAGAGCACTTTTCCAACAAATGAAGCTCAAAGTGTTTCACATTAAAAAAAAATCTATATCATAAAATGAGACACCAAAATATGAAAAGAGAATTAATATGAAGTGAAATTTAAATCTGTCTTTATACTAAGTGGGGAAACGATCTATTAGGGACCTGTCTACATCAGTGACCCCTCACTACGTTCACAGAGGAAGCCAACATAGGATCCCACTGATCAAAGCAAGAAACCAGCTATGCTATGCTATACAATACGATACGACATTTTGATCCATTCATGCATCTCTGAGCATTTCTCTAAAACTTGCACTCTGAGCACCAGCCCCTCCCAACCCATGAAAGCCAGTGGGCCTTTACATAGTGACCTCACAGCCTTCTCCATGTGTTCCCCACTGCTGGGAAACAGCTTGTTCTTCACATTCATATCTATGAAGTGCAGAACAGGCCCGTCCAGGAAGAATCTGCACTGCCAGGCTAACCCCCAGGTTAAAACACACACCCATTTTCTCGGCAGAGCCAGCAGTGATCTGCAAAACCGCTTTCGTTTTGTATGCACAATACCGTATATCTTCTTATTGTGGCCAGTCTTTTATTGACGCCATGTTTCCAATAAACACAGGGTATAACAGGTGCTCGCTACAGTCCCCAATAGTGGCCAGGCTCCTTTAGGATCCGGCCATCTTTCCCAGAATGTGCATATGCCGGGTGTCAGTGGTATTTGTTTGTTTTTGAGCCAGTGTAGCAATGACCAAGAAACTCTCATTTGATTTAGCGTTTAAATTTTGTTTGGTGGCATACGCCAAAGAACCTTCTACTGAGTAATCTGCACTACATTTTGGAGTGGATGCTAGACATATCCGAGAATGACTCAAGCAGATGGGTGATACTGAGAATAAGGCTTTAGAAAAATGAGCAACAAGTAGAGAATTTCCTGGTGGAGGTGTAAAGAGTGAGCAGTGAATTAGAAGAACTGGTTGGAACATGGATTATTGAGCAGAGACAAAAAGGTGTGCGTGTCTCCAGGAAAATGATTCACATGGAATCAAAGAGGATTTTTGATCCGGAGATTGATAAAAAGAGAAAAGAAATGTTCACAACCAGTGCTAATCAGAACAGAATACAATGTTCTCATCATTTTCAATACATCCTGAAATGTTCATCTGGTGTTGTCTGCATTTGTGACCAAAATTCACCGCAAAGTGAACCCATTAACCACCACCATTCTGTCTGTGATAGAATAAACGGCGATCTCCAACAGACGCCTGTCTCTTATAAAAGCCGGTGCTACTAAAGGCAGATATATGATACGCACATCCATTTTTGCAAAAGTTCATATGTCGTTGGTTTTTGTGGGCAGAACGCAGACACGCTGCTGAGGTCGGCTCTAGGTCGTCATGAAATGGATGTAGAAGGCGGAGCCTCAGAGAAAATAACTCCTATTTCATAAATAATTTGTTTTTTAGTAGGGAAAAGGTAATATATTATCATATATATGGATATATATGTGGAGATATATATATATATATTAAATTTCCTCTGAAAGACTTAAGAAAAGCCTAGGCCCCTTTACTGCTGTTTTGAGGTTTCTCTATTATTTAACCCGTATCCTTATTGGGATCAGTTAAGTATTTTGAATTATTGTTCAAATTGAGGTGGTATTTATTTATTTATTTATTTATGGGAATTGAAATTCAGGCTCTGGCCTGTTCTTGGAAAAACATTTACAGTCTGTTCAGCTGCTTAATCTGAAGTGGTCAATCGTGCAGCATAAACAATTCAAAGACTTGTAAATATTTCAAGGTTTTAAGAGAGACTTCTGATTTCAAAGATACCAGGGGTCCTGTTGAGCTGTCGGAGACATCTTTACATTTTTCAGGGTTGACTAATTCAATGTTCTGGTTTCAACAAATAGCTCCGTTTGTGAGAATGCACAATGTTCTCATTTGTCGTGGAACAGATCTCCACTTTGATCTCAGCATGATGGCTGTTACAGATGGTTCCTGTGTGCTGGGTATTTTTAATGCCGTGCTCATTTGTGTGTGTGTCAGCTTTTCAGAGGTTTTTGGGGAAGAAGGATGTGTCCCAGGAGCTGGAGGAGGTCTATGCGGAGGCTCGCGCTCAGGACAACCTACACGCCGTCTCAGTCTTACAGATGCTGAGGAGTCCAGCTGTTCGCTGGCAGCTCATCACCATCATCATCACAATGGCCTGCTATCAACTCTGCGGCCTCAATGCTGTAAGATGATGCAGTTGTTTCACTTTATAGTGAAATACTTTAGGCTGTCCAAACTGTTTTCCTCCTTTGCTATAGTGAGATTTCTTTTTTTTTGTTATGTATAAATTTTTTTGTGAAAGTTTTAGGGGAAACTTCAACTTGAACCAATCACAATCATAGACAGCGTCAAGACTTAACAAAAAAATTTTGTCATTGATGGCTTCAGTCTTGATTTGAGCTTTTGGTTTAAACATCTGGTTTTGGTTTTACAGATTAACAAAGTAACCCGTTTCCAATTCCCTTGTTGGGTTAAATTTATGGTAGTGTAGAGACAGTAAATCAGGCATGTCCAATGTCCGGCCAAATGCGGCCCGTGTTTAAAAATCTACTAGGCTGCAGGCTCCTTCAGGCCCCTGCTCTTTTGAAGAACTGTGATTTGTTGATTGCAATTACATGGCTTACATGTTGCAAGTGCTATGCTCCTTTTTGTCTAGGGGTGGAGCATAATACCAAAGTATAATAAATAAAGTTGTTTACCAAAACACCAAACAGCTGTTTCCATAAAATGATAAAATTTACAAGAAAACAAAACACCAACCAATAATGACTTAAAAGTAAAGCAAAAGGCATCAGGTTGAACCAAGGCCAAAATAACAAACAAAACCTCAAATCAGGAACCTCTTACCTGTTTATGAAAGAAAAGGAAAATCAATGACAAAACACTAACCTCCCTAGTCTAATATAAACAGGAGAACATGTGCACTAAAGAAAATAGCAGGTCACCCTTACAGAGTCACCAACCAAAAGACAGAGTGGACCTCAACTCAAGAGTGCAAAGTGTAAAACACACTACATAACAAGTGCAGCCGTTCGCTAAGCTGCAATGACGACTGGTTGCAGCCAGGTTCCCCTCTCCCCAGCTAGAGGTCCACACAGTGCTTTTAAGGCTGCTCCCATTAACTTTGGTCCAATTGTAGGCCACACCACTTCAGCACCTCACCTGAAAGAAATCAAAGAGACACACACACATGAACCCACAAAGAACCACAAAAACAAAGAGGTCCCACTCTGACAGAAATAAAACAGAATACAAAAACATAAAGAAAAAACTAAACCAAATAATGCTGGGGCTGCAACAGTAAGCCACTGTAAACCTTTGGCAACAACCCACGGCTACTTGACCCTCAGAGCATTAAGGGCAGTGCTGGTCTTTGCCATAGGTGATCTAGGCGGTCACCTAAAGTGCCATCGGCTGGGTGGTGCCACACCAATACATCCTATCCACATTTGTGAACACATTTATTTGTTTCTGTGAGCAAAACCACTGTGTTTTGTACTACTGAGTAAGATAACTTTTTGTTTTATTTTCCAGTGCACGTGATAGCAAAATTTAGAATTTTACAGTGAGCATTTAACATTAAATATTGTGTAACAATTCATATGAACCCAGATTTAAAAAGGTTAGCAAAGGTTTATTTTTCAGACAGACTTTTTCTTTATTTTATTTCTGGTTTTCAAACATGAAATTCAAAATAATTCAGGTCAAATTTTATTTTGCTGTGATTCTGCTCTATGTGTAGAAATGAAAAGTATCCCATTGCGAATAAATAGATAAATAAATTGCATTAAATAGTTAATTTTCTTTTAAAAGTTTTGATAAGGTTGGCCCCCCATCCATTTTCACTTCACCAAATATGGCCCACTGGGCAGAAAGTTTGGACACCACTGCATTAAACACTGATGTTTCCTGCCATCTGTGATTCGTCACTTAATCGTGTGACCAAAAACTTGAGACTAGAGTGGGACATGTGAGGATATCTGCTGTTTGCAGGAGTGATTTATTTTTACAATTTTCCATCAGTGAAATGAGCGTTTTGCTCAGGACGGATGGCAGGTTTTACAAGGCAGATATGGTGTGAATTTAATTGACATCCATTTCTTAAAGTCCAGCTCTGAGTTGGGGTTGAATCCCCCAGCGCTTTAAGTCTTGGCATAGAATTTGGCAAAATGGTGAATTTGTTTTAGTACTTACAAATTCTTACAATTGTTCTTGATTTAGTTTCCAAAGCGTGTTAAGAATGTGAAACAATCTTACAGCAAAAGGTCAAATGTGTTAACACTAATGCATAAACATTTTATTGGCACTTTAACAGGAGGTCTGCTGAATGCTCACATGTGCTGTCCCATTAGTATCTTTCAAGCGACAAGAACATCAATACTGCCTGTTAGGAGATGGATCAGGTGTGGCAACATGCAGCACACAGTACCCCCCCTCCCTGGGGGTCTCTGCATCCACAGCAGCGACCTCATGCGTGTGAAAAAACATATGGGGTTAGCAAGTTCATTATTATGTCTGACCGCGTGATCTAGCTTCGTTTCTGACACCTCAGAAAACAGTCCTTGAGTTAAAAAGTAAGAAAGAATATTGCTCAAATTATAGCGAATTTCTGTCTCTTTGTGGGGATCTGTGGGCGTGCTTTTTTTTTTTTTTTTGTCCACAAGACTCGATATTTATTCCTCCAGCTCCTACTGCGTTACAGTGCATTTAGGTGGTAATGAATGTTGGCCAACCATCGGATCTTCTTCACATCTCCTGGGCTTGCATGAGCAATAAAAGTATTGCGTAAGGAGCAAGAGGAGACTGGTTACTTTCTCCAGTCCCTCCTCTGTTTGCTTTTACAAACCAGGAGACACCGATTGCACTAAAAGTTAAATCAAGGCATTTAAAAAAACATGAATCAACATATTACTTAAAAAAATATTTCTAAATGTCCTTTCAAATGACTAATTACATTTACAAACAATGTATTCAAATGATGTGTTTTAGGGGAAACAAAAAAAAGAAGGTGTTTTTAAGTTGATTTATTCTCTTGCAGATCTGGTACTACACTAATGGGATCCTTCGGGAAGCAGGCTTTGCTGAAAACATCCTACCCTATATCACATTGAGCACAGGGGCTGTTGAAACTCTGGCTGCCATCATCTCAGTAAGTGAACTTGTGTTGTTAGAACACACATGAGGTAGTTTGGATTTTTCTGCTTTTAGTAGTCAGAGACGGCGCAGATAAGTAGACTGTAATGCTTCATGTGCAATTATTTTTCAAACACTTGTTGCAGAACTGTTTGTTTGCTAAATGTGCAACTTTTGAGGATTTCATATCTTGTAGAAAAAATACTAAGTCTAGTTGGAAATAATGCAGTGCCACAAATAGGCAGTGCTGACAGTGAGGTTTCAAAATAAAAAAGGGGTTTTCATGTTGGTTCACCAGCTTTCATGGTGGCTGAGCATTAGAACTTGTTCTCTCCAGGGAATGCTGTACTCTCTAGAGCAAAAAATGGGATTTGGACATTTTTTCAGGAATTAATGAAGAATTGAAAATGGTAAAGAAAATTATTTTTAAACTTAGATTGAGGTTTTTTTCTTGTATTTTCTGTGAATATGTTACTATATTTAGTAGAAAGGTATTATAGTACCTCTCCAATGATTTCCAGTGGTCTTTTAATTATAATTATTCAGTTTTTAGCCAAAATCAAAAAGCCCGTTTTTTTTAACATAGTTTCTGCAGAGTGGCAAGAGCTCATCAGACATTTGCCTCTGGGTTGTAGGTGGGACTGTTGGAGCAGAAGTGACCCTACGTTGATATCCCAGCATTCCTTTGTTTACACTCTCTCATGTTAGCTTACAGCTCCCCACAACCTCAAACTAACATTAGTGTAGCATTAAAAAATAAACGGCAGACGATATTGAAGCTATCCATCTGTACAGTTTTGAGCCAGATGCCAGCTCAGACGAGGAAAATGAATATGTTCATGAATCTAGTTGTCTGCCAGTGGATACATCAGAATTGGAGTGGAGCAGGAAGACTTTGGCCCGTCCATTTCAGTTGCTACATAACAGACCCAAGGTTTTTCAAACCACAGGTTTTCATCTGCTTCTGATCCATAAAGATGTGCAAAGAGAAATACTCTGAAACGCAGGTTTAATTCTAGATTAGTTTATATAAGTCCTCCATTATGAAAAAAAATGCCACTAGAACATGTTAAAACGGGATTTTCATTGGAATGGGTTATTAAGGCTACTCACTGCAACATCTTAGCCTTAAATAAGACTCTAATTATCTTATTGATTTTCACTTTTATGTTATGAAAACTCTCTCAGATTGACAATGGATAAAAAACCTAAAAACAGCTGCACACTCAAAGCCATGTTTAAAACAAATATGGATTTTCTGAGTATTAAAAATTTCAATATTAATCCTTAATGCATGCCAAAAGAAATCCTTGCTAAGGATTTAGGAGGTGAAGTCTATTTCTGCTGATTACACTTCTGTTCTCAAGCAGCAAACAGCAGGAAGCAACTTCCTGAAAGGCAGAGTTTGAGCGAAACTTGCAGCTTCAAAACACTCTTCAAGAATTTTTTCTGACTTGATAGTTTTCTGTATTAGATTGAATGACAGTTTTGCTTTAGGCATAATAGATCACTGATGTTTACACACTATTTTATATATTTAGTCTAAATTAGGAACAATTGTGAAGTCTATATTTTCGATTCGCGGCACATATTATATTAACATGAATATTTTCAAGTGAAATCCATTTTTTTCCCACATTGTGGAAAATATGTCATTGATTTATGGCATATATTATTTGAAAACAAATAGTTTCAGTTGGAATAGATTTATTTTTCCTGAACTAGTAAAGGGAAGAACTTGAAAGGCTCAGAAAAAAGTGATGTGAACACCAGCTGCTGGTAGAAGACTTCCAGATGGGATCCTGCAGGAGGAGCCAGAGGAGATGTCTGGGGGCGATGGGCCTGGATATCTGACCATTTGCTTAGTTTACAGGTGCTCTCATTTGAAGTAAATCAGCCCTCCACACTGCTTTAGAGACATGCACAAAAAAGAAAAAAAAAATTTTAGTTTTTGTTGTCGAATTGAATTAGTCTTTGTACTTGACTGTAAATTACACAATGCCTAACTGCCATTTTCTTCATCTAGCCCTGGATGTAAGAAGAGTATGAAACTTTTGAATTAATTATTGATCACTCATTCCTCAAATACAATCACACTTTACAAGAGATGAGCATTGGCTAATTTCATTTAGAGGTCTTTCTTCCAGTGACTTTCAACCTTTTTGGCTGATCTTTAGTGTTCTTTTTTAAAGGAAAAAGCAACCAAATCTGAAGAAAAATGCTCCCATCCACTCTCTTCTTTCACTTCTGTTTGAAGCCCAGTGGGTTGAAATCTATTTTTGAGTTTCCAGTTAGCACAGCTTACACCACTGTGTGGCTTAACCGTGAAGGTGTCTGACTACAAACACCGGCACAGATTAGCAAGTCATCGGTGTTCCTGTATTTGTGCAGAAAGTCAGTAGTGGGAAACTTCCTCTCTTTCAGTTGCATACAAAGTAATTCAAACACAGCAGAAAGATAAAAAAATAACTGTAAAAAAAATTAAAAAAGCTAACCATTAAATTCAAAATTCCTAGGTTTATGATTTAGATTAAACACATGGTCAAATAAACTCAGTTTCTCATTCTGATATATCATTTTAACCTAAATAAAGTGTTGTGTAGTTTTGACTAACATCTGATATTGTTAAGGACTGGAGGCTGACACAGAGTAAGAAGTCCAAAGATTTAATTACAAAAGCACCTAGGAGGAAAAAGGCAAAAACGAAGTGCACAAGCTGAGCCAACAAACACAAGACATGCATACAAGACAAACCAACACTGAATACACAAGATGACAAGTTAAATAGGGAGCAAGCTAAATGAACTAAGTGCAGACAGCTGTGCACTCCTCTGCAGAGATCGGGTGAGGGTGTAGATCAGGTGGGAGGAGCCACGGTCAGCCTGCACAGAATGAAAAGGTGAAACACCAGCAAGAACCAAACAAACACATGCAGAACATAACATATAGTTTATTGGCTTTCTGCAGATATGTTTTGGTTCCAACTTTACAAATTGCGTAAAGCAAGAAAACATTATATTTAAGACTAAAATATATATAATTCTGTCGTTTTTTACACATTTAAATTTACTCGCATCATTAGATCTCCAGACAAAATGTTTAATGGCAAATGTTTAGTTCCAGGCCACTCATTTGATGACGAGAGTCCATCCAGCCGCATAAAAACTGGGAACAGAAAAACCTATCATCACGTTTTACAAACGATAGTACTCAAGCTGTTTGATACTTTGTAGGTTTTTTTTTGTTTAGAATTTCATTTTGATGTGCCAAAAGGTTTTTAGCCGGTGAAAGGTCTGGACTGCAGCCAGACCGATCATTCATCCAGATTCTACTGCAAATCCATGTAATGGAAGAAAAACTATCATAAAGACTGTGGCTTTAAAGGGTCATGCTGAGACATTCACTCTTTTTGGCATGATAGAGGAATAATGGACTTCGAAGGATGGAACAGAGGACTGTGTGCTTGGACGGGGATTTCTACTATTGCTGCCTCTGCATTGATTTTTGTTACAGAATCAAGCCTCCTTTTAATTCAGCACCATCATTTGTAGCTTTGTCCCTTGTGGACATTGGTGATAGAGTTTTGCACAGACTCGTGTGTTCTGCCCATCTGTTCCTCTGCATTCTTCTTCCTCACTAATTTGCCACAATTATACAATTAAACTACCACTGTTTGAACAGCTTAACTACAAGATTTTTGTAATTAATTTTTGTAGGATGTGAAATTATTTTAAATGGGGAAAAACTTTTTCTTATTCATTAGACCTGAGCTAATATTTGAGCTAATAGAAGTCACGGGGTCGGAGTTATGAACTACTGTGATAACATAACCCAAAATATGATGTCCACACAGTTGACATCTTTCTTTGTTTTACAAGGTTTGCAATTTCATAATTTGGTTTTTATTCCATTTAATATGTCACCACACTTTAAGAGTTAGACCTGTACAGAACCATTTTCCATAACATTTCCTGTAATAAATAAAGTAATTTCCACTTTAGTTACATTTATTGTTATATAATAAACGTTTTCCTTTTTTCCGAACCAAAGATGAAATTTTCAGACATTTATGAAACTGTTTCACCTTATGTGACATATTTCTCTTACCTTTTTCTTCCATTCTGCTTAACTTTGCTATGGGAAAAACTTTCAAAAAAATGTTCATGAATGAACATTTCAGGCTTCTGCGTTCACAACTTTCACATTCACACATCGCTAAGCCTATTTTAAAGACAGTTTTTGGTTTCTACGTTAAAAACACATGTCCATTGAACACGTGTTGAAAATTCAAACAGATTGGACTTTGACCTAATCAGGGACTTGTATTTAGTAGTGGTGAATGAAGATGTCCCTTTTAATTTATGGAAGTACCACCTCTTTGAAAATTGATCGTGGATGAGAAATTAAAAAAAGCTTTTTTCCATGACATCAACTCTTTTGCATATTGGAACATAGCAGTGAAAGAAAAACCTTGGAGCAAGATTCACAAGATTTTCCCCAATTTAAAATTTCACACCAAGCCTCTTCCAAAATAGGCTAGTGACACCAAGAATGTGTGTTTAGCACAAGTCAAAAGTTTTATCGTGATTTTCAGTCGAATGTCTTCTCATCTTTAAACACGATCTTTACTGAGCTTGATTTGCTTTTTCTAGCACTTATTTTGTCCTTAACTTTCCTTTCTTCCGTTCATTCTGAAAAGTGTAACCAACCGTTTCCCTGAAAGTTGTTTGAGAAGTGACGTGTTGACAGAGCAATTATGTTTTGGTTTGGATTCTGAAACCTTCTATTAAAACTATAAAATGCCTTGTTTTTTCTTTATTATTTTCATCTTAGTACTTCATTTCTTGTTGGGAAACTGCACTTTTCAGCTGCCTGAATGGTTGCAGTTGATTGCTGGACACTGATAAAACAGATGATTATAAGAGAAGATTAACACAGTGTCTACAGAACGTCTTTTAAAATGTTAATTAAAGCTTTACCTCATGTTTCACACTTGTTTGTGGCCTTAACCGTAAAGTCAAATGTTTCATACATACTTTGCCTATTTATGAACTCTCCTAGTTGTGTTTGTGATATTGTGTTTCATTATTTTCATCCATAGCCATTTTTCAAAACACATTAGGGACAAGAAGAGAGAAAAAAAAAAGATAACGAGCCTCTAAATGTAACATGTTATCCACTGACCTCCTGCCTTCTTTTCTAGTGCCCCTCCAGGCAAATACCCTTTTAATGCAGCACACTTGTCACTATTCGACTGACTTACAAGCAAGAGCCGAGGATTTTGTGCCACCATGCATTAATTCAAACTCATCCGCTGGTGTCGTCACACTCCAGAGCCTTTTGGCAAATTTAAATTCTAAAAATATATATGTATAAAAAAAAAAACAATAGTTAGGAATCTCAAACTGGTGGTGCTGCACTTAAGGATACAATAAAATAAAAAAGGGTCTATTCTAGAAAGTTTCATAACAAACAAAATAAGTAAATAATGATACAATCAAAACATTATAAATATTCATACATTCATGAATATTTTTGGGAAACACCATCGTTTAAACAATATATTTTGGCTTTAATTGTTGTCATAAGAATGCTTTTGAACCTGAATTTTGAATTTGGTTGGAGGAGATCGCATAAATAGAAGAACTGGATGAGTTGAATGAAGGAGCCAGTTGTCTATAACGGCTTGTCTGATTTTTGATGTAATGACTTATGACAGGACACTTTAAATCTGCCAACGGTGAGGGCGGAAGTTACCTTTGCGACCTCTGTCAAATCTGCCAAGATGCAGGATAAGATCGGGACACTGGCTTGTGTGCAACAAAAAATTGAAAAACCCACTTTTGGTGTTTGAAACATCATAATGTGGCATTTTCTTTCTGATGAATGAGGACATATATAAAGAAGTTAAGCTTAACAAGAGATTTCTGAGTATTTCTTTATTCAAATTATTGTGACTTACGAGCAGTTAAAAAAATTATGTTTTAACAATCTTGTAGTTGTTACGTAGAAGCTACACAACCTCACTGCTGTGCTGCTTTACAATTAATCCACTTATAGACAAATACAGTATATTCATGTACATCTTTATCTCATCTGAGCTGACATCTGGTTTAAAACTGTATGGCTGGATAGCATATTGCGTGCCATTTTTGTTGCTGTGGTTACGATAGGTCTGGGTTTTAAGCTAGCGGAAGCGGGAATAAACAGATGGATGATGGGAATGGGGGCAGGCCTACTTCGCGTCGTTGTTCCAGCCCACAACACAGAGGTGAATTTCTAACAAACTACAGCTGCTCTGCAGAAACTATGTCCTATATTAAAAAACAATGCAGGTTTTTGATTTTGGCATAATCAATAATAAAAGACCACAAGGAATGCTTTTACAATTGATAAAATGATGTGTGGGACTTTAAAGGTGCCCATTCTGCATTTGTAATTATCCGTTCACTGTTTGTCTTTGCTCACGAAGACAAATGGAGATGGGAGCATGTAAGTCATTTTTGTCAGTGGTGGAAGGCCTTTTTTGTCTCATTCAGCTGGAAATTTAACTGCTGTCATTGTTCATCCAGTTTATTGTTTCAGTAATTAAAGAAAACACAGAAGCATGAAATGGCAGTGTTCAAAAGCTTTCTGCACTAAAGAGTAGACAACTGAAGGAAAGACAAATTCACACGATTTCCCACCCCATAGGTCTCTTCTGTCCCCAGTTATATTTTATGTGGTCCAACATTAGTTTAACTTCTGCTGCCGTTCTCATTTCACCAATGTTTGCTCTCACTTTCCCTTATTCTCTCACACAAAGGCGCATAAATATCCGTCTTCTGAAACCTTCTGAGACTCTAATGAGCTGTGGGTCTGCTGCTGGTAGCTGTGTACGTACATGTGTCTGCAATGTGGGAAGTATAGCTGAGAGAGAAACCTCTTGTGCCTGCAGGGATCAAGCCAGCCGAGATATGCATACTTAGACACAATTGTGTACTGAGTGAACGCCACTGCTTTTAGAGGCAATCCAAATATAAAGCTGATGCAGTCCGGGACATGCCAGAGGGAAAATACCCAGAAAAAGAAAACAATAGTATAGATATGTAAAAGCAGATGAGACTTCCTTGTGCGAAAGTACGGCTCAGTACCCCTCAATATCTCTTCCTAGAAGCCCTCACAATTAAGAAAAATAAACGAAACAAAGAGAAGTAACCTTTTCCCCCAAAACTCATGGAATACCGTTTATTTACATTATATTTAGTTATGATTTATGAGTAATGTATTTTTCAGACTATAAGTTGCTCTGAATTATGAGTTGCAGCAGGAGCGGGCAAAAAAAAGCGTAACAGCATAATAAAGAAGAAAAACATCCTATAAAAGTCGCACTTTGGTAGAAATGACTTCTGAACAAATCTGCCAGATTGCATTTGCTGCCTATGTTTTGACGACTGTCAAACTGAATGTTCACTCTTTTCACAAACTAGACACTCCTGTCCCGTGTCGGGGAAGCTACCATCAAAGTTTTAGCCTCATTGCTACATGGAAGCATCGACTGTATATCTCCTTTAAAGTGCTCGGAAGATACAGATGACATTAAGAGATCAGGTTTATTTATTTTTAAGAGCTCTGCAAAAGCATTGGTTAACTTATCTCCATGTCTGCGTTCATGAGATCTTTCATTGTGTTTTCTGAATGGAAAAGTCACTTCGTCTGGACTGAGTCCACTTAGTTTGGTCTGTATCCTCACTTGGATCTTGCATTTGGTCAATATTAAGACTGTAGTCAACTAGAGATTTCTGTGAACAAAACTACGTGATTAAAGATTTTTTCAGTCGTTGGCCAGGAATTCTGAGGGCGGGGCAACCAACGTGAGAAGGAATTATGGAAGTGCTTCGCTATGCAATACTTGTTGGAATGGTTCCCTTATTCAAACTTTATTGTTCCCTGACCAATTTCAAACATTTGTATCGTCAGCTACAACATTTTTTACTGCTACTTTGGTACAAAGAAGGCAACCATCAAGGCAGTTGCTAAGGAGGAGATGGCTAAGAAGATACACTGACAGGTGTTTATGACATATAGATTGCCGGGAAAACAATGTTTTAAGCAGCGCGTATCACTTAAAATTGCATGAAAGAACCTGCTTTCATCCAAGCAGATCAGTGAGTTACTGTGTCTCATTGCTTTACATTTATCTGGAGCTCTTTGATTGCTTAATTCCTACTCTGTTTACGTCACATGATGACCGGCTATGGTGGTCGTTTTGGGCCAGTTGTTCCGCTCTGAGCACAGAGCTTATTCAGACTGAGGAAACTCAGAGAAAACCGGAGCTCAGTCCAACTGGAAACTGGAAACGAACTCTAGATCACCTAAAGTGAACCAGTTCACTTAAATGTGTCCAGTCTGAAATCACCCTCAGTCTTTTTTTTTTTTAGCTTTACCTTTTACTGCTGTGTAAATGACGGCGCTTTCAGCAGTACTTCTCTGTAACCCAGTTTGATGACTTGTTGTCCCGCATTAGTCAGAGGAAGGAAACAAATAAAAACAAGAATAGTCATGTCTGGATGTAAAGATAAAATACCATAAAGTTCAGAAGGAGAACAATGAGATTCTCCTCCCTGTGTGTTTTAAATGGCACTTCATTTGCAGTGTTGTCAGTAGCAAACACTGATACACACACCTACGATGCCCTCTAACAATTGTTAGTGGAAAACAACTGCTAAAGGGCAGCCGGTTGTTAGTGGAAAAACAACTATATGAGCCAATTTTTCTTTTTTTTAAATTACCAATACCTTGCTCCTGAGTGTAAGTCACACCCATGGCCAAACCATGCAAAAAAAGCAAGACTTCCACCCTGAAAACTGTGGTACTGAAACTTGAAAGTCATAATGAAACACATTCAGCAGCTGTGACACGAGATTTAAGGCCCTAAATGGCTATAGACCTCAGAGTTAATCTAAAACCCAGAAAAGGCACTTCAGCTGAAGAGTGAAGAGGCAACAAAAGTCTAGATGAGCCTCATTCAACGCTGAATGCAAGAAGATCCAGCAATCCTTGCATTTCTGATAAAGATGATTAACGTTGCTGCTCTGAGAACATCTCAATCAAATTCAGTATCTGTGTACAAACTCCTTTTAAAATAGCAAAAAACATTGTAGTCCACAGTTCCAACTGGCTCAGAACCGTACGAATAAAAGGGGAGATGAAACCGGTTTAGCAATCTATAAGCACTTTAATATGCTCAAGGAACACCCAATGCAAAGAAACAAGAAGGACGCAGAGCCGCGGCGACAGCTGTGGACGTAGCTGGAAGCCCAGAGCATGAATCTCTCCAAGAGCTCCTAAGGCGGATTTTTATATCCTCTCAGCTGATCTCCAACTACCTGCACCGGTGCAGGAGGAGAAAAAACAGGGCAGGAACCAGAAATACAGCCATACGGCCGTAACATCCACATGACAAAACAACACATTTCAATATCAACCACTCGATTTAGTTATGGCTGGTGCAGTGGTGTTAGTATGCACAAACACTACAATGCACAGAAGCCTTCTGAAATGATGCTGTTTTGTTCCACTCTCCAGGGCCTGGTGATAGAGAGAATTGGAAGGAAGCCTCTCCTCATTTTTGGTTTCTCCTCCATGGCAGTGTTCTTCAGCTTACTCACAGTTTTTCTCTATTTCCAAGTAAGAATAATTATTAAAAATTGTTTTTTAAACTTTTCATCTGCATATGAAGTAGAGTCACAATGCACCAACAATATTTCCAAAATATCCAATGAAGATTCTGAGGAAAGCATTACTTTTATGTCAGCTGCTAATTTAAATTTGTAAATTGAGTCTGTCTATGATGATAGATTTTATGGTTGAGTCATGGAAATTAAACTGTGATTTATTGCTTTTAAACAGTAGAACATGGACGCTATAATGTGCACTTTTAATTTAAAGCTGTTGTCATTTCAGAACAGTGTGGCATGGCTGCCCTACCTCAGTTACGTCAGTATCCTGGCTGTGATTGCAGCCTTCTGCTGTGGACCAGGTAAAAACATCTGCGTACAGTTGGACAAACAAATACTCTGCAGATAGCAGGCTAATCTAAATTACTTTTTAATTCAGAGAAGCAGCTGTTGCTTATTTCATGTGACTTTCCCAGTGCGCTCTGGAATAATCATCAAACTAGTGCATCACTGATCTTCTTTGAAAGGTGCATCGCTCCATTACCACACTACAATGAACCCACAGAGGATAATATATGCCATGACTCTGCAATTGCGCAGTGAAACATGTGTGCATTTCATTGGCCTTTTTTGGGAGGATGCGACTTGTTGTGGTCAAGGTCGGGCCATCTCTGTAGCCACACACATCTTTTTGGAATAATTGGAACCCCAGGGAGGGCTCACCCTGCAAAGTGCTAAACCGCCCACAGGATGAGATGAGACCTTTTACTGTGATCACACGTAGAATGGAAGGTGAAGCACACTTAATTTCTCTCACCAGGGGGAAAAACACCGACACACACAAAGTAGCAGGTACGAAGGCCGCTGCCCTCTGTCAAAACTCAGCAGCCATTGAGTTTCTCTCTCATTTGGAGTTCTGTTTCTATCGCTGAGGGATGAGAGATTGTTTCATTTCTCAGCGATAAATTATGGCCTGTTGAAGGTAATAAAGCATCTCTCTACAATGGTAAGAGAAGCATATTCACAGGAGGGATGGCCCCAGTGGTGCTTTGAGCCTTTGCGTGGATAAATGAAGAGCAATATTTCCTCTAAAGTGGCTTCACCAGGGAATCATGGCCCAGATATTTCACAGTTGGACAAAAAGATAAAATTGTGTTTTCTTTTGAAAAGAACCAGGAAAAAAATTACAACCTTTTTTTCTGTTTGACACGACAAAGGGCATGCAGCATGTTTGTCTTCTGCTCCTTTTGTCTTTCTTGTTTAAGTTTCTCTTTAAATTTCACTTTTAAAAATCAAGATTTCATTTTAGTCTTAAACTTGTTGTTTATGAATATCTATTGTCCGATAAATAAACTTTATTTGTGGTTTGTTGAACTCCCACCTATCTGGACTCTCCCATACATTAACAAAAAAAGAAAGTTTAGATTTTTATTTATATTTATCTTTATTTCTCAGAATTGATCCTTTAAGCTTTAATTTCTTTACATATTTTTTTCTGTTATTTCAGAAATGAAAAGCTGCAGGGCTGTGACATTTATGCATCACAGTAAAGCCCATAACATCAAGGAATTGACAGAAAATGAAAGAACATTTTTTGTTATTGAGATGTTTACTAAACCCTAAGGAGCCCCAGACCTGACATGGGTTAAAAAAGTTAGTTTGTTTCCACAAATTAGCATTCCGTAACCATCAAAAAGTAGATTGATTTGTTTGATTATAATAAACAAAAATAAAAACTTTTAAAAACATGGCCTAATTATAACTGAAGCATTAAAGTTAATAGAATAACTTTATTAGTTCTACAAAGGAAGGTAGCTGTTCACGTGAATGCAGGAATACATGCAAATAGGGATGGAAGCCCTTCCTCTGATATCAAAGCGGAGTGCATGTCTGCAGCTGAGAGGTAGACAGTCTCATCTGGTGCTGCACGTTTACTGTTTACTGATCCACTTGCTGAAACCCCACAGCCAACCATCATATGGCGGAAAATGCACATGAACTGCCCTGCAATGGGGCTGTTTTTCCAGCATACTAAAAACAGATACATAAACCCAAACACATTTACTCACATTATATCATATTTCGACTGCTCATTTATGTTTGGATTGTATTTTTATTTCTGCAATTTATGTTGGCCACAAGTATTACGTGCAGCTAAATGCACACTGATGCACGCAGAATTTGAGTAGATTCAGAGCTAAATGTTGTTGGATTCAGTTATTTAAACTTTAAGTCCCATTAGCTGTCATGCACCTAGGTGTGAGAAATTTGCTCTCTGCGGTTACTAGATTAACCTTTTGGATAAATTATACTTTCAAGGACCCGCTCCAATGAAAATTTCTGTTTCTGTGTTTTGAATAAGCTGTTGTAGGATTTTTCACAAGATGGAGGACATATATAACATAATTTAAGATTAAAACGGAAAAATACACCAACCCCTTGGAGATGTGATCCATCCTCTCTCTGCAGGACAATCTGCCCCATCCCGTCAAAGTCCTCTGGCCTGAAGTGCTCCTACAGAGCCTGGAGAGCAAAATCCTCCCTTCCTTTTGCAGCTTCACATCACCTCTGTATATCTGTGTCACTGGGAAACTTTGGGTAATGGAAAAAAGATCAACGATATAGCAAAAGATAATCTGAGGGAGGAAAAGTTTCTGCCATTAGCGTTTCTTTGTCAGCCATGCAACATTTTTTACAATTATACAAACTTTTGAATGTTATAAATGCAAATAATCAAAATATTGTTGGAGCTTGCTAGTGAAAGGTAATGATCTGCTCTCAATAATGCGCTGGTTGTTGCATCTGAAGGCTGCACAAACAAACAATTCTCTGTTGACTATAGCTGGTTGTGGCCTAGCTAAAGTCAACCTCTTTGATTTGGCGGCGCCACAGGTTCACCCCGGAACCCAGAAAGAGGCGTCTATTCATATCTGTCCATGGTGAAAAGCTGTCTGACCAACCTGCGTGTCCACATTGCGTATATGTTAAATATTTTAAGGGCACAATATAATTAATTAGAGGGAACAATTTAATTATTCTGTGGGAACGAGTTATTATTTCGAGGGAACAAACTATTATTTCAAGGGAACAAATTAGTAATTCTTTTTTACCCGTCAGGTCACATGCTCCGTAACACTCTTTGATGAAACCACAAGAACAATCTAGCAATATCATTTTTTATTGGATAGTATCAATTATGACACACTGGATAATTTGTTACATTTTTGCGCACAACAATGTTAGTTTCAGATGCAAAATGATTCACATATACTTACTGATTCAAATTTGAAAAATTTTTAACATGATGAAACTGGATTATAGAAAATTTGTTTTTGAGATTTCACGGACGCAGTCATTTTGAAATGAACAGGAAAATCCCTTCTACTGCTTCTAGTGAAGGATGAGAGTGGAAAACATGGACCAAGTTTTACGCAATTAGGTTTTTAAGGGCTTATATCATTCTGTTCCCTTCCCTGAAGTAAGACACTTCTGTCTTTGAGGCACCACCTTTCGCTCCCCGTGGGCGCCCCTCATTTCATTCACCCTAGAACCGGCTTCCGCAGCGAACCGTTGTTGTCTCTGCAAATTAGGTGCAAAAGGAACCATTTCTTCTCAGAGTTTATGCTAGAAAGTGTTTTGCTGATCACCTCTAACTCAGCAAAGAAGATGAGTGCGTATGTTAGCCTGGGGGCGGTGCTAGCAGCGCAGACTCTTCCTGGAAGGGGCTGTTCCCCCAAATTCATATGTATGAACATGGGAACCCATTCGTTTTTGTGGATGGGAAGGGTCTTGTGTTCAGAGAGCAGGATTTTAAAGGGAGCGCTCAGAAATGTGTGAATGCATATTGTTTTTTATGAGGAATTAACATCATAAAACACTTCTTGTTTAACAATCTATTGTTTTGTGTTTGTGTTTTCTTTTATACAATTTTTTGGTATATATTTGTTCTTTTTCCAACCATTTTATCATTTTAATCAATAATTATTTCATTTGAAAAATTCTCGTTTCTTTTAAAAAAATTGGTATCTTCTTCTTTAACTGTTTAGTTGCTTTTGTTACATCTTTGGTTTAATTACTTTTTCCATAAAAAAATTTTTTTTTTCCATAAATAAATGTTTTTCCAGATGCGTATTTTTTATAATTTCATGACTAAAGCTTTGACCATTTATTTTTCAAATTCTCATAATTAATAAAGGACATGTTGCTCCAGCATCTAAATACCTTTCATCTCCATTCTGTTGGCCACCTGCAGATGTATCTATGTTAAGATGATCTCCAAAGCTATTCCCTTAATTTTTACATCCCATTCCTAAGATCTGTTTCCTAGTTTGTTGCACACATGTTGACTGCATGTGAGTGGCATCTTTGGATGCATTTTCCTTTTACTAAAAAACACACATCAGCATAAGTACTTTAAATGTCATGTATTTTATTTGTTTTAAAGTGTCTCAACATTTGATGATTATTATTATCTGTGCGCTATCCAGCAAAATTATTATTTGAAAATATTATTAGGAACAATGCAACAGCTTGTAGCGAATTAATTTGCAGTTGCAAGAAGGGTAATTAACTTTCAACACCAATTGCCCTGGGCATGATGTGTGAAAAACAATAGAGAGGGGTTTTGTTTAATTAATACTTGGCAAATGAAAAAGTAAACATGTGCATATGGTGTTGTTACTTATGATCAAAGCATCTGTGCATGAGTTCACTCATTGAAAAAAAGAAAAATAGATGAGAGGCAAAGGAAAAACCTTAAGTTTTTTTTTTGGGCATCTTTGCCAAAGCTTTGATTAAGAAGTGCCATTTGTAATACCTCCAAATGAAAGGAGTTATTAAATAACTCTATGGGTAGTAGAAGTCGAATAATTGCTTTCTGTTTTTTTTAAGAAAAGAAAAGCAGAATGAGCAGAGAGCAGAAGTTTTAGGATACAAGTTTCTTTCATTGTGTTTAAAAGTGGAGTTTTACAGTAACACTCATCTTCTACACTAAAGCAGCTTTACTTATACAGCTCCTTTCATCCGTAAGAGCAAATGGAAATGCTGTAAAGGAACATGGAAAAGCAACAGCAACATAAAGAATCACAAACCTAAAATAATACAAAAATAGAAAAAGCACAAAGTCATCAAGAAGCCAGCTTTTAACACACTGAGCCTGCTGGGTTTCTATGCTAGAAGATCAGAAATCTGGTATAATTTTGCCCCAAACCATGAATTATTGAAAAAAAACAACTTTAGCACTTCAAAATCTGTTCAGTAGAGTGACTGAGACACAGTATAAAAAATGAAATCAATATAAACACATTAAATAATATAGCAATAAAAAAGCAATTTTGTGATAGCAGGAAACATGAACAAATCAATACTTCTCTGCAATTATGCATTTCCTAATTAGAATGGAGTTTCTGCAAAACTGCAATATATCTGTTATATAGTGTTGTGTTCATTGCAAGGGTTTTCTCTGCTATGATGTGCGTATATAAATCACAAATATTGAGAGAAATATAACTATTAATGCGGCTTTATAAAACAATGGAATGTCTTCTTTACAAATCTTGATTCTGCTCAACAAAATACATTTGTGCTTATTTGTCAGCCCTTATAAATGTGCGTACCTATAAAGTCTGTTTACAGGGCAAATATAACCACACCTCCTGAGTGACACTGGATTGAAAGTTTATGCATTTATTGCTCCTGGAACAAAACACATTCAGCCCTGCCAAAAGTGCCAATGGTAATGTGATTTTTTTAGCCACTGACCACAAACCTGGTATGTGCTGGTCAGTGGAGCAGTCACTTTCAAAGACTAGAAATTTGCCACATGTCTCTGACCAACCTGAACGGGCCTTATTTTCATTCAAACACACCTGTCAAGTTGATTTAAATGCTGCGCTGTTCTGTGGCAGCAGTGTGTGCATGCTGTGAAAACGTAATTGTGCTGGTGGGAAGATAAGGAACTCACTTGTGCCATCATGTTGTGATGAGCCATCCAGGGGTTGCAAGACGGACCCTATATCCTTCCCCACAATAGCTGAGAGCCAGTAGCTCCAGGCAAGAAATATGTGACAGTTTCTTTTTAACTGTACATGGATTTTTAGGGAATCAGATTGGCATGTAGAAATGCTGCCTGCAAAGGTGAAATGCTATTGCATTTGCTGACAATGCGGCAGAGCTGGTGTGGGTCTCTAAATGAGCATATGTGTCTAAGCAAGCTTAATTGGGTCCCTTTGATCGTCCCTGGCTGTACCCAGAAGTGACTACAAGGATTTGTGAGAGTGCGGCCATAAAGGCAGTTGAACAGACATGAGAGAAGTTTAGATTATTTTTGCTCTGTAAAATTTCAAGTTTCTCCTCTAAATCACACAAGTTCTAAAGTTAAAAAAAAAGAATCTAAAGTTAACTTTAGAGCAAAGAAATAAAAAAAATGTAAAAAAAAAAAAAATCAAATATTGTCCTCCTGTTAAAATGAAATAACACTGAGGAGGACCAAAAAGCAGAAGATCTAGAGATTATGCAACAAGTCTATAAATCAATATTATTTAGTCTTAAAAAATGTGTTTTATCCAGTCACTGTGTTTCTGGATATGGTTAAAAGATACATTCCTATTTCTTTCCTGGTTTCTGTCCAAGTAGGTGTTTGACGTTAAAATTGTTTGATGAAAACCTGAGTGAGAAGGAAAAGGATCAAACTGATGCAATAATCCTGTTGAATAAAACACCAGTCTAAAGATTTGCTGAAGAAAAACGTCATTTTAAAATATGGTGTGAGGATTGGGACTTGGCTGATGCAGGACAAGATTTGATTTTTGGACCAAAATGTGTGGTACTGAGTTTGACAAGGAGCAGTAACCTAAGGGAAGGAGGGAAATGAACTTGGTTCCACTTAGTAGGTCATTTGGCTCTAAATCAGCCAGTCTGAGCAGAAAAACATCTCAGTGTGTGATCATTGTGCGGAACATGAAGCTGTTAAAGGTGTGGTGTTAAAATGTAAAAAAAAAAAAGACAAATGAAAAGGTGCATTTAGAGACAAGCGTTTGGAAATAAAACATGACACTTCCAAAGTTTATGGAAGAGACTTCACAAAAAATGTATGATTATATAGGATATGATAGGTACACAAAATACCTTAAGCATGCCTTAAACACAAAACCAGAAGAATAAATCAACCTAAAGCCAAACAGGATAAGTCATACCAGTCACACAGATCCTCCTGAGTTATTTAGATTCTTGTTCTTTTATTTAATTCATTTTTAAGTTTTCTTTTTTAAATCAGAGATTGTTAGTTTTGGCATATTATTTTGTTTTCTGACCTTTTGTTGTTTTTCGCTATATTCTTTGTGTTTTGTGCTGGTTTGTTGCTCACACCTGGTTTGTGTTTCAGTCGCCACAGGTTCTCCTGTTTTGCTCAGTCGATTTAAATCCCCTCGGTTTTGGTTTGTGTTTGTTCCCAATGTTTTTGTTTTTTTTTTCTTGCGGTAAAGCATCCACGATGCATTTGAGGCAGTGTGTTTTATGTCAGCGTTTTTATTTTCTTTGTTTATCCCTATACAGCAGTGCTGTGGATTTTTTGTTAGTTTGTTAAAAGATGTTTACTTAAATATGGATACATAGAATTCTCTTGAAATCATATTTGCTTGAAGACATAAGGATGATTATGCGTTTCTGAAAAAAAGGAAATCATTGAACAGAATGTTGACATTTCCCTTTGAGACAGCAGAGACCGTATTATCCCAACCCATTATCCCAAAAAAATCTGTTTTTGTGTTGAGCTGCATCTTTTCTTCCTTGGTTTTGCTGATCTATTAGAGCTAAAAGGATATTTTCTTTTTCAATCAAGACACTTTCAGAGTAATTTATCTTCAGAACAGAGCATAGGAGCAGGTCTTGGTTATGATCCATTAGTGAGGAGAGCTTCTTTGTCTTTGCTTTCCTCATTAAGGACTTGAGCACTTTGATGATCTGTCAGCTGTAATTTACAGGTCTTCTTTGTTTTTTTTTGTTTCCTTGAAATTTTTCAAAAACTTCTTAGTCATGGAACTTCTTAGGATGGAAATTCCGCCTTTAGACTTGTTGACACTTTCTGAAATTGATGAATTATTCCTTTTTTCTTTTTTTCTACTTTTCAAAGATTGGAAAAACTGTTTCTGAGAACTTCCTATACTTCTCATGATCTCTCTGTTGACTAAAAACTGCTTGTGAAAATGTGAAACCTGTTGGAAAGGGTGTGATGTAGGTTTCTTTGATCCTGTATGTACACATCGGGCATGCAATGCACACTTTTGATTGGGCTTTCTTGAATGCACTTTTAGCATATGGTGTTCACACTGGACTGCTACCTAAAACTAGTCCACACACTCGCAGTTGGATAAAGCTTGGTGTGAAATGTTGAAGTGGTGCAAATCTGCAATTATTAATTCTCCTTCATGATTAATTTTCAAACGGCTGGCATTTCCATGAATTAAAAATGACGCCATCCATGCATGTTTTTTTTCAAATCCCCGATTGGTCCGGGCTCAATTGGTCTAACTTTCAACGCATGTTCAAGGACTGTGTGTTTTGTTGAAAGAGTCCAAAAATAGACTAAAAAGCTTGCGTGGCAATGCATAAACACAAGAGTTTTGAACCCCTGGCACATGCGATTTGTGTGTAGAGCCCGAGGACCAACTTAAACATTTGCAGGGGACGCATAAACGTAAGAGTTCTGGCTGGGGAAGCCCAAAATGCAGAATTATGTGCGTTTATAGACTTCCCATTGATAGTGGCCGCTTGAACATGAGTTGTCTGTTAGAGAAATTACAGTCATTCAAACTATTTCATTTTAAATGTTCGATATAAAACCCTAATATACAGTGTAAAAGTGTAAAAGAAAGATATTTGTGGAAGCTCAACAGTTTACATTGATTTTGCTGAGAAAGGCTCAAGGCTGGGAGTTCTGCTGCACTGCAACCACCTTTTCAATGCTGGGGCTCATCTTTTTATTCGCCTCTAACAAACAAAGGCGTCTCCTGAAAGGCTTTCTTACATTTATCCACTCTGAAGTTTACCCTGCAACAACTGTGCATGTCTGAAGTTTTTGGAAAATAAAAAATGTATATAAAATAAGAATTAGCTGCATTCATGATGTATTTCCTCACATTTAAACTCAACAAACCTTGAGGTAGTCTGTTTTTAAAAGATGTTTTATTTGGATAACATACTTTGAGTATGTGTTGTGGTATTGAAACCCACAGTGAATAAAAAATTTTCAAATCCACTCAGACAACCTTGTACAAGAGAAAGTTGCTTTATCATTTTGTTGTCTCTTTTGCAAATAAATCCCTGTTTCTGCTCTCAAGCACGCAATGCAATTTTCATAATATACATACATGTTTTTAGAAAGATATCCATACAATGAATACAGCGGAGAGGTCTCCATACAGCTCTGTTTATTCTCCCTGAATATTTCAAATGAAGTTGTGAAGGTGACAGCAGGAGGAGCTACTGGCATAAACAAGTCGTGCTTTACCTAAATAGACGGAAATGGAGCCTATGAGGAAAGATTCTCTATCGATTTTGGTGATACTGAGTTTGAAGCAAAGGGTCGGAAGTCATTCACACCTTGGGGCATGGTTTGTTAGAATGTGGGATAATTTGTGAAGTCCTCCAGGCTGTGGCGACTCCAAACGTGTCAAGTAGGTGATAGAAAACGGACCTGCGCACTTAGAGGTACTGAGGCGTCAAAAACATTAACCACCTGACCCACTGAGATTTCCATTATGGCCACAGGCTACACACTTTCTGACTCCAATAACTATCTGACATTGCTTTGTGCTTCATTCACTATACTTCGGAAGCAGCGTTTACAAAGTGGGAATGGGGATTTGAAATGAGGCAGATCATATTTTAGAGGTGAAGACAGAGGTATCGCACATCTTAAACCAGCTACAGCTATGGGCAGAATTTCCTATTTAATGTCAAAATGTTCTTTCTTTAATTGTTAAAAAAGTTTCTTTATCAATTACAATGAGTTTGTGTCAGTTTATATTTGCTTTTCACATGTATCTCTGCAAATACCAGAAGGAGCTCTTGCTTTTTGTTTCAAAGCAAGATTTCTCATGGATTAAATTTAGATTTGTAAAGTTCTCTAAGTATCTTTAAATAGGCATCTAAAGGGAAACCAGTGTTAAAGACACACACAGACACTCAGCTGGGTGGCGTGGGTGGTGTCATTTTGTAAAAAGGGAAATAACCGAGCAAACAGTCAGGCAGGAATCTGAGCCCCAGTGCATTTGTCAACCCCATGCGGTGCCTTACTGAATAGGATTGAAATTGACAAATGGATTGAGCATAACCCTTATTTAGGAGTCAGTATGCTTTTCCTCAGGCTATTTCAAACAAGGAAACGTAACAAAAATTGAAAAGCATCCAGCAGTTCTGACAGAAATGGCTCATAATTACACAAAACATTTAGAATGAGATGACAGCTGAACAATATTGTCAGGACACTGATACATTTGGTAGTTTTTAAATGTGGGTGAAGTTTGAGAGCAGATCCAGCAGCCAGAACAGGTCAAAATCAAACAGGATTTAGGTTTGTGACAGCTTTGAAATGTTTTTGTTTGTTTGTTTTGACTGACTATTTAGAGAGACTTGTATCCTTTTGTTTTTTTGACAAAAGTGTTAATGAAATCATTTACAAAGTTAAAGCAGACTCATCCAAAGCCACATTTCACTCTAAAGGCATATTCACACTGGCCATGTCAACTTGCGTTTAAGGCACTGCTTTCAATGAAAAGTCTGTGGAAAAGTTTGTAAATGAGCATTTTGGGGTTCTGCGTGCAGAACTCTTGCGTTCAGGTGTTGTTCCACACATTTTAAGTCAATTTTTAGGCTTTATGAACCGGCCATTCAATGCCAGTTAAAAGTTAAACCAACGGAACTTTGACCAATCAGGGACTCAGATTATGGATGGCATCCTTTTTAGTTATTGTAAGTGCCAACCATTTAAAAGTTGATCATGGAGAAAAAATTAATAATTGCGGTTTGTGCACAGCCAGAATTATATGACGCCAAGTCTTTCACAGAAAGAAAAAGCCTGGAGAAAGACTTGTGAAATTTGCACCACTTTATCACAACAAGCCTCTTCCATGATCTTCCCAAAAAGAAGTATTTTCTGTTGATCGTTTTCAGTTTTTTTGTTTTGGTGTCCTGTTTTAGTTTGTTGTTGGTTTGTACTTCCTGTGTTTCACTTTTCTGCTCTTTCAGGTCTCTTGACACTTCCCTCCTAGTGTGTGTTCTCTCCCTCCTTAATTGGTACATCTGTACTTACCTGATCATCTCCTCCTGGTTTTAAGTCCCAGTCTTGCCCTGGTTGTCGGGTTGTTTTGTTATCTTCCTGAGTTTGTGCTCAGTTTTCGAGGACGTCATCCGAATAAAAGAGAGACTTTGCAGTCACTACTGCCGTCTGCATTTGTGTCCTCACGTCAAACCTGACAATTTCTCTTTCTTTCTTTCTGTCTTTCTGTCTGTCGACATATTCACCAACAGGTCAAAACTTATTAATAGGCAAATTCACACTCTAAAACCACAGAATTTTCCCAACAAATATACCATAAAATGTAATAAAAGAGTAAATATAATTAAATAAGATTAACAAAATAAAGTAAAATAAAGTAAGACAAAGAAGTTCATTATTTCAAAAAGTTACTTTGCTTTTAAATGTACATGTCGCATTAGAGATTTTTAATATTTTGCACTGCACCATGTCTCACCAGCTCTATTTCAAACAAACATGAAGGGGAAAAAGGAGACCTTCAACACAATTTATGTATTCAAGTCGAGAGATTGGGTGAAACATCCGTAAAATCAACCAGAGTTTCCAATCAATCAGATCAACAAGGTTTGACAAGCGGAGTTGAAGGTTCAGTTGCTTATTGTTGTCACACGTTAGCAACACTAAATAAATTAAAATGTTGGTAAATATTTGCAATACCTGCTTGGCTTTCCCTCTTTCTACATCTCTATCAGGTATGAAAGCGTGTCATGAATTCTTCTATTCAGACTCAAATCCTAAACATCTTAAGCTTCTCCATGGGAGTTTCCAGGAGTTTTATTTTTTTTCTTTGTCATTTCACACATGCAAATCTAAGTTCCACACAAGGAGTATTTATAGGCTCATTTCACAGATGTATGATTGAATGAGTTCACAGTCGCTCTTTCACATCAAAAATAAATATGTCTGACTTGCTGGAGGCTTTAAGACTTGCAGGTATGGATAATTTCTTTCGGTATGTTTATGTGACAAAAGTCTGTTTATTTCTAATTATTTCATTGCTGCAGTTGAGCTGAAAAGTCTAGTGCATGGTGACATTCAAATTTACCCTCCTTAATTCTCTTTATAGTATCCTTCTGCATGTTCTTGGGTTGCCCACTGCTGCTGAAATGTGTAATGGTGAGTCTTTCTTTGCAGGTACAAGAGTAACTGATCAATAGAGGGGATGACTGAGAAGGTCTCAGTGCCAGTGAATTTGAATTACGTCTGCTTTTCTTACTTTGAGGAAATGACAGCATTGATTTCTTGAAAAAAGAGAACACTTACAAAGCTTTTTAAAAGAATTAACGATGTAGTCGGGATGAATTAAATTGAAATCTTTAGACATTCCTGAGGTTAAGCTTCAAAACAGTGCCTGTGTTCCTTTATTAAAAAGAACTGATGTTTTTCAGCATTTCCAACTTTGTTTCTCAAAAAAAAGAAAGAAAAAATCAATCACATGCTGAAGCAATTTTCTACTTCCTAAAAGAACATGTTGTTGCTGAAAGCAAACTAAAGACATGACTGACTTGCTTTCTATACTTCTTCTATACTTTCTGAACTTTTACTGCATCATTTTTTGATTTAAGGATGGAAAACAAACAAAAAACACTTCTATTCAAACATATAGTCCCAGAATGACTATTTCTATTCAATTCTGTCTCAACACTTGATACCATTCTTAAATTTATGCTGAATTAAGATAAGCAGATAATCTAAAGGTAAGTACAACCCCTTTAACCATAATAACCATTTTAATGTAAGGTTATGGCTAGAACTACAGGTGTACCATTTTGAAAAGTTGCTCTATCATGTTTACTCCCCAAAGCAACACATTTAATATACATGACCCATCATTAACATATTTGCTGCTTAAGTCCAATCAATTTAAAAAGACTACATAGACAAATAATACAAAAAAACCCCAAACAAAAACGTTAATATAAATGATCAAAAAATAATTACAAATACTTATTTAGACTTGTGATTAGATCAAATACTGCACAGTTCTTCCACATTAGGCAAAGGTAGGCAATCGCCTGGGGCCCCCAATACTCCAGGGGCCCCCAATACTCCAGGAGCCCCCAATACTCCAGGGGCACCAAGCAAAACACGTAATAATTTAAGTGTGCAAAATACATTTTTTACGTGCATCATTATTTAACTCATAAAAACATAAAAACACCCCAAATCACTGAACTGGCATAATATTGATTATAGAAGTGTTTGGTCCTCCCCCGTCCTTCTGCAGCAATGGTATATTCAATTCAACAGCAAGTCCAAAGACTTGCAAGTTAGCGAGCAGAGGCAGCGTTGCCAGATTGGGCGGGTTTCCAGCTCAATAGGGTGGTTTTAATTCTGACTTTGCAGGCAAAAACTGCTTTATGTGGATGGACATAATTTTGACGAGTTTGGAATTGGTTCGGCAGCTTTGTTTCCTGGTTGAAATTCGCTTCAACTGCTTTCATGAGATGTGAAGCCAAGTGATAAAAACATAAAGAAAGTGTCTATTCGCATGTAGTTTTCGAAGTAGTGTGGACAGTGCCGAACTTTTTTCTTGGCCGGACCGACCCAGAGAAAGGGTTATGGCTAAGATTACAGTTTGGGTTAAACACCAAATAGTTCCTGAGTGCTGCAGTTTCTGCACCTCACCTCAAAATGTGAGGAACCCATTTCACACACCTAGGTGGGTGATAGCTAATTTGACTTTACTTTAAGTTTAATTTCAAATTCGTGCTGTTGATTGTTCCTTTAGTTTACTATTTTTTTTTTTTATTTGTGACATTTTTATTCTGTCCCCCCCTTTCTATTTCATGTGTTTTGTCGTTTATTTTGTGTTCAGATCTGATGGGAAGCGTAGCTGAAAAGACAGAATGAGTAAGGCAGGAAAACAACTGAGTTGAGTGAAATAACAAAAAAAAACCAAAGGTAATTTGTTTAGGAATGCACATATATGCTTTTAGGTGGATTTTAATGTTGATATTGGAAAAACAACAAATACTTTTTTGGAGTCATTTCAGTTGATATTTTATTTAGTTCTTAATGTTTTATTAATACTTGGAATTTTTATATTTAGAATAACAGGTTTTTTTTAAAAAAAAACTCCGCTTTATTACATTTAACAAGGAGATTTGCTTATATTTGAACTCGCCTAAATTCATGGAAAGTAAAAATAAAAGAACAATTTCCAATTTTGACCACGATGAACTAATACGTTAAACTAAAACTCATATTGAATTTGATTATTAATATTATTATTATTTGATTGTTCTTAATATTTGAGCAAAACATCAGTGGTTGTCAGTAAAGTTTAATAGGAGTCTGTAATTTCATGTTTTTCATTGACTGACTACAAAAATTGTGGACGTAATATCATTAGAAATGTGTTAAAGTTGGACATTCAGTCAAATCAGGGAGTAATACATAATGTATGATTATTTACTGCTAATTAATCACTGATTAATATTTTGGGTGTTTTTATATTACTTTTTACTGATGATTTTTAGATAACTTTTGGGCTGGAAAACTGCAACAACATTTAGCAACACTGGCAGAGATTAAATAATGATTCAAAGCAAGTTTTAAAAAAAGTGGTAAAATGAAGCATATTGATCTGAACGGCTGCAAAAAGAGGAAAAGACAAAGACAAAGCAAAATATTGTTTGCCATATAGTTCCAAAAGTGCTGGAAGACAAACAAAATAGGAAAAACAAGAAGAGAATAAAAAACAACTCTAAAAGAAGATAAGAATGTAAATAAAAAAAGTAAAGAATGAGAAAAGTGGAAGAAAAGGAGAGGAAACTTAATTGTTCCTACGTACTGTTCCTTCATTAAAGTATTTTGTTTCCTTTGCTTTTTTCATAAAACTTGACAAGTTAAAGAAATTCATCTTGATTCTTGCATTTGACTGTCAAAGATTTTCACAATAAATATTAAAACAGTTCATATGAGCTAATTACATTTTTATCAATAACAGTGAACATTTTACTTGTTTAAGTGAGGCAAACTTTTTCTGACACATTTTTTTTACATCAGTCAAAATTAAGTGCACCTGATGCCTTTCTAAAATTATTGGTGAGAAACATGTAAATGGGATTCTTTTGTGCACTACAGAAGCTGTGTGAGGCTGACGATGAAAAAGCATCTGCAGCAGTCACATTGTTATGTGACAAAAGGGAAATAATTGTTCCCAGTCATATCATGGTGAACCTGTCATTGTTCTGATGTAAATTAAGGAGTACCAAAAGAAAATTGCTCATCCTAAACCATTGCAGATCATGAAATACAAACAATTAAGGTGGCTTTTTTGTGTGAATTTTGGTTGTTTATTTTAATATGGTTTTATTTTTAAGACTTTGGTAAGACTCTGTACAATTATTACCTTAGGACATCTATGACTATAGAGCATTTTATAACTGCTGATTTGAAAAAGCAATTCACTAAATAAATAACTATTTTTGCCCCATTTTAGTTGCATTCAAGACTCAATGCTATTGACTTAACTGAAATATAAGGACTGGGATCTGTGCCACGAATAAGTTGAAAAACATGACATAAAAAAAAAGAAAAGGAAAGCACTAAACGAGGTGAATCTCTTTTCATCGGAGAAATGTTTTGGCACTCAACATGCGCAAGTACAGAAAGAGACAAGAGGTGATGCGTGAATTCATCCTCCCTCCAAAGACACAAGCAAAATATAAAAAGAGAGAACATGAAAAGACGAGACCCTGACACAATGATTTAAGGGAAGAATTATAAAAGAAAAAAAATTAGACACGCAAAAGAAAGGTAGACTCTCAGAAAAGGTTGGTTGCATGCTTTTCTGTGCACCTGCATTTTTTAGTGTGCAAGATTGTGTTTTTTTTTCAGAACCACATGTGGTTTTCTTTTATTCTATACTGAATAAAAAAAATAAAAGCCTTAAAATGGCTAAATTTCAAGAGGTTTGCTGTGCATTTTATGCTGAAATTTCCTGTGTAAAAGACGCAGAACATAATTCCCATGAAGGGAGCTTTCTATGAAATAAAAAGCATGAAATGACACTTTTGTTTTTTACCTGCACTAGTGACAGCAGTATTGATCCTCTGCCAAGAGCTAAAGAAAGTTCACTTCAGTTTAAATTGTACATAATCAGAAACAAAGCCGAGGTTCCTTTTGATGGAAAAACTGCAGAAAAACTGTTGTTCAACTTATAAACATCTCTATGGTCAAAAACTGAAGTAATGTGAACTATGACAGAAAAAAGAACGTTTCCTTATTATTTATAAACTACTGTTGACACTTTCAATCCAGTAGTTTCTTAATGCAGCTAAAAGCTTTTACACAAATTCAGTTTTAAGTTTATTTTTCATAGACAATATTTAGTTTTGAGATAAACATTTTAGGGGGAAAACATATATTTGTCAACTTTACACAGGAAAGTACTTAACAGGAAACTTGAAATAATAGAAAATATGTTCACTTAGTTTTTTGTCTTAGGTGCGGTAAGCTGGACTAACATTTTAAAGTGATGCTCAAAAAGTTACTTGAGGCACATTGAAGTAAATGAAAATATAGTGGAAAAAAAGTATCTTTGTCCCAAGAATCTTTAAAAATCTCAAAATTAACCCCTTTTGGTAATTTTGGTTCAAAAGTGGTTTGAAGCAGATTTGCATTGATAGGCATTAATAGGGGTTAGATTAAGAGTCTTTATTGTCATTGCATGGTTGTTCAGTCTACATTAGCACAATTAAATTTAGCCATGAGTTCTCCCTGTTGTTGTTCACCTTTCGGCTTATCCATCAGGGGTCTGAGTATTTCTTCAAATCATGGTGAATCAGGAACAAATGCAAAAATGTAGTTGGAAAAAGCTTGTAGACGTGACGTAGAAACTACTATGGCAAGCCACAAGCTCCGTGCTCCACTCCCATTTGATGCATCCACTTGCAGACAAATAGATCAATGAATGTCTTTATTTTCCTTGTGTGAGCTGGTATCTGGCTCAAAACTGTACGGCTGGATAACTCTGATATTGCTTGCCTCTTTTGTTGAACTAGTAATGTTAAGTTAGGGTTGTGAGGGGCTCTAAACTAGTGGGAGAGATGGAAGATGGCAAAGGGAGCGGACATACTCTGCACCATGGTTCCTGCCCTCAACTCAGAGGCAAACTTCTAATGAACTACTGACACTGCATAAATCATGTTCTATATATTTATTTATTTATTTTAAATTTTGGCTAAAAACTGATTAATCGTAATTAAAAGATCACTGGGAATGCTTTTGCAATAGATCAAAAGATGATTGGAGTGGGACTAAGATACTGATATATAAAAAAGAATGACAGTAATTTGCAATCTGACGTGTATGTTAATCTCTCATTCTAAGCAATACAAACTTTTCCTGTTTGTGTCAATGCAAAACTTCAGCAGAAAATAAAATCATCCACGTTTCAGTTTCATTCTTTACAGAAATTGCCAATCATTACTCCGAGCTTTAAATTTTATAGTAAATTAAGAAAGTTGTTGAGTGACCCAAGACAACCTTAACAGAGATAGAAACTTGCTTTTTGCAATTTTTTGCAGCATAATGATGCAAAATGTAATCATGGTCTGGCTTCAAGTGCAACGAAAAAGTAATTTACCACAAGTACCGTATCGTTTTTTTAAGAGAAACGTTAAATATTGAGCAACTTAAAGAGCTGCTTCGATGTAACTGTAAGGTACTGACTGGATTACTCAAATTTTTTTTACTCTATTGGCTGAAATCCAATTAGAGTCAAAGCGTACAGACTATATGAGACTGGTTTCTCAGTTGATCGTTGTTCTTGTGTGAGCCTGTAGATCACACCCTGTCTGTAATTTAATGCCACATTAAAGTGAAAACTTCCCCGTACCAACTCTTTTTTGTGTGCGCAGATCGTCAGGTTGTTAGCTACTCTGTGAAAGCAAAATCGAAACGCCTGGTTAGACAGCTAATTACATTGCTGGCTCTTCATCTTCTCGTGGACTGTTGTGTTTTTAGCCTGATTGATTCCTAGGAAGCACAATCCTTTTAGGTCTGCGGGGCTCCAACTGTGACGGGAAGCAAAAAACGAGCACCCTCTTTACCCTTTTAAGATTTTATAACTAAACAATGAGAGCTCATGCAAACAAATGTTTATTTTGGAAAAATACTCGCAGAGAGAAGAGAGTGAGGGGCTTCTTATCGAATGAGCTACAGCCCATGGAAGCGTCTTTGTCAGTTTGTTGCTCTGGAACACTCAGGCGTTTTAGCACAATGCCAAAGATGAAAGGAATGAGTAATGATCCGACAGACGCAGCTGTAACTGTCCATTAAACATCCTACTAGAGCTAAGCGAGCTCAAAGGAATTTCAAATCCTTTATCCTGCAACAAGAAAGACTATGCACA
Source organism: Oryzias celebensis (assembly GCA_014656515.1). NCBI lineage: Eukaryota > Metazoa > Chordata > Actinopteri > Beloniformes > Adrianichthyidae > Oryzias > Oryzias celebensis. The sequence goes on from BNCR01000005.1 coordinate 14,637,634, forward strand.
AGTTCATCTTCCAACGAGAAAACACCCAGAACAGTTATCTTCAGTTTGGCCCGAGAATTATCATAAAATTTGAATGTAATAACAGTAATAAATATATGGAATGGCCCTTTTCCGATTCAGAGTCATTTGGTTTTGATTATCTGCAGATATTGAGTCCCGATCTGATACTTTTGTAACATATTTAAAGGAATGAACAAACAGATCCAGGTTTTCCCCAATTAACCTTTTTTTAAACATTTTATACTTTAACAGTGCACTTCTGAGAAGGTGCTCGAACAATCATGCAAAAATAGCGCAACTAGTAAAAATAGTTAACTGTTAACTAGTAAAAACAGGGGATGTTTAGTCATTTAAGAAAGTTTGGGGACTGTAGCTTTAGGATCTTCAGAGCTAATAAACATTTTTGAACATATGTGATTCATATCTCCGTTAAAAAGTCTTGAACATTAATGACTCTCTTTTAAAATTGTTGTTGCATGAATAAGATGATGAGTTTTCATGACTAACTAATGTCAATGCAACTGTTTATTCATTTTGGTTGTTTTTTTTAAGAGATTATGGATTTCTTTTAATCCCTTTTTTGCACTTTATTGACGGTCCCTTAACAGCCGACAGAGAAATTGCATCACAGAGAGAGAAAATTCATATTAATAAAAAGAAAAACAAAATCATGCTGAATTGCCTTTGGAAATTGTTGTTGAAGTTAACACAGACCAATAGAGACACTTGCTGTCAGTTTAAAACGTTTTTCGATACAAGTTTTTAAACACGGAATTCCAAATCTGTGAATATTTCTCGAACTCTGTTCAAACTAGTGCCACATTTCGCGGTGTGTCTCAGCAATAAAATGTCATGATCTGCTCATGCTATGCAGACTTCTAGTAGAGTATCTGTAATAATAAGCTTAAATTATATAGTGCTGATCATTATAATTACAATACAATAAATGTTCGATTCCTGTTCTGAAGCTACATGATTGGACCACATTTCAGATCACGTGATCGGATTGGGAAATTCCCAATAAATACACTTGATTGACTGAAAGAATAGTTTAATCTTTCAGAGTGATGTTTAACAGATTAGGATCTAACTGTGTACCGCTTTCTAAAATTATAAATAACACACCGTGAGGGCCTTTCTCTGATAGGTTAGCAAATATTATGGCATAAAATCAAGTATGGAAGAAAACGCTAAACTGACTGAGAGGTGGTTCAGTGTGGTGTGTTTGGGCTTAGATCTTCTGGTTTGAATCCATTGCTGCTGGTATCTCTGAAAACCCATTTTCTGCTGGCCTTGTTCTAAGAGTACTCTGTCTCCTAGGCTGGTTAGTGTGGTTAATGATCCAGTGCAGTACATTTCTCTGCTCCTGTCTGCCTGTTTTTGGTAAACTTCTTTGATCCACAAAGTAAGACACACTAATGTCCTGAATTGTTCTGCTGTTCTAGCTGGAGCTCTAACTTTCTATTCCAACCAAGTGCATGCTGTTGAATATTTACTGCATGTCCCTTTTATTACGTTTCATCACATTTCATAGCATGCACTTTTGCAGCTTTACTTATCAGCATCCAGATGTTCATCCTTCTGTCGGTTCTGTTATTATTGTCACATGGTTGTTTCATGGGTTTTAAAGAGGAGGGTGATTTGTTGCTGTGGCTATTCTGTTACGTAATTATGAGAAATTTTTTTTTCTTTGCTTAAACAGCCATTAGGTAATTTTGAAAGCAGGGGTTTGGAAAAAAATGAAAAAAAGAAAGTATTAAAGGAAAAAATGTAAAGAAGGATCACTTCCTTATGTTCTGTATAAGTGGTAATTTTTTTAAACAAATAAACAAAAACAGTAACACTGATAAATCCTGTAAATTGGCTTAAAACACGTGGTTCATATCCTGTAGCCAGATCCTGCTGAATGTGTCTTCTCAGAGTTCAGTCATCTTCAGGTTTCTGCCTGTGGCATCAGAAACCAAGAATCTGATTCTGTTGGAGTGTGACCAACACACAGAAAATGTTTGGAAATTTAAGCCGAAACAGAAGGCAGAGCACATGTGCTTCAAACTGCAATGAAGGCAAAATGTTGCTCTCTGATTTACATTGTTTTGGGGAGCAGGGATTAGCATCTTTGTTAATTATCTTCTCACCTAATGGATTGTTAATACAAAAATGTGCGCTGTCTTTAAATGGAAAATTGCATTTTTATTTATTCAGATACAGTACATGAAGACCATTATAGTCAATGAGTAAGGACTAAGTTTTGCAGAATGTGATTCTGCATAAGAAAGAATTACTTTGAATAGAAACTATCACAGTTATCACAGCGTGGCACCACTGGCCGTAACATGGAGCTACTCCAAAGGGATTAGTTCTAGTTGTGCTTTTTCTGAACGCCTTACATAGGATTTAATGTAATATGCAAAAATCTAAAAAAAACAAAAAACAAAAACTGGTAAGTATCTTTTTAAACAAAATTACTTCCTGTATTTTTGAACTGCAGAGGATTCCCCAAACAAAGCATAAACTCTTTGTACTAGTGCACTACAGCCACAATAAATCATTTTTTGTGGCACAGTTAGCAAAAATCAATTCATATAACCCATAAAGGTTGTTCTCGTCTGGTGTCCTGCGAGGTTAGTGGGTCTCCTGGCAGCTAAAAGAAGAAAGTGCTGTTGAATAGAGTTTCGCTTCAGATACATTTGACCCACTTTGAACCAGGATAAAGTGTGATCACACCTGACATGCGTTATGTGTTGGGAGATTTATATCTATATCTATATATATATAGATATAGATATGTATATATATATAGATATAGATATAGATATATATTTGAATTATTTTATCATATTTATTTTGTGCTAAATACTTGAGACAATGTAAAATTAACACACCCTTGCAATTAGACAAAATGAGAAACAACAGAGTGTGATCTTTCTTTTTTGCCAATATAGCCTTAAAAGTATTATATTACTCTTTGGAATGAGGGATGTTCAATAATCAGTGGGTGTTATGGCAGTTGGACAAGAAATCTGCAGACTTTCATCAACATACCATATATTAACGCATGCTGGGTTTCCTCTTAATAAGCATATGCCAACCTAATAAGCGGTCCAGTCGATGTGCAATATGTGGACCCCCTTTGTCCTTTTGAGATGACCACACGCTGTGGTAATAATGGCCTTCAGTCAGCCCCCGTAACTCACTTCAGATGCAAGGTTGAAAATTCTGTGCTTTTGTAACAGAATGGGTCAATTTAAATTTGACAGACAATGGGATTAACTGACTTTTTAGCTTTCCCATTTTGTTCAAAAATGTCTCAGAAGTATGTTTAAATTTGATCAACAACAGTTTCCCCAGTACAAATCCTATACCAGCCGCATGCTTTATGTCCAGGTAGGCCATGACGGCACCTGTGTTTAGATTCACAGCTTTTCTTTCCTGCTTTGGTTGTTTTTCTCAGCTCACTGAGCGCCTCTGCTAAATCACAACCTACAATCTAGGAGAAAATCCTTTTGACAACTTGGAGGACTACAAATGAACTTTTCCACCAGCATTTGTGTGTCCATGCTCCTCTGAATATTGGCTCCTCTTTGTAACCCAGTGATCTTGTCACCTTGAGGAAAAAAGTCCAGGAGAAGAAGTCGCAGAGATGGTTACAAATGGAATGTGCTCATTGTGATGTGGGTCTCTGATCCATCGGTTTTCCAGAATGCAGCTGTTGACACCCACGTGTTTCCAAAGCCTTTCCCTAATTTTAAAATAAAAAAGGATAATCTCTTTTGCACAAAAATCAAAAGACTTGGGAGATTTTTTTCGTGGCCTTCAAGTGAAATGGGGCGTTGTCATAACTCTCTTATTCTACTCTCATGTATTCTTTGGCATCTCCTACGTACCTGTACAAACTTTTGTTATTCTTCCCCTGTAGAGGACCATTGTGCTTTCCTTCAGTCCTCCCAGTGTTTTTTGCCTGTGTTTTGAGCCTCCATTTGCTTTAGTTTCCATGTTTTTCCCCCATGTCCAGTGAAGCTTGTCATCTCTGTTTTGTTTACCACCCTCTCTGGAAAATGGGATCAAATGCTTCTCTTCTGCTTTAATGCATGACATGAGATTGATGAGTGATGAGCTGCCATTAAAAGAGCTTAAATCAAGACTCCTAAGGACATTTATGCATGTTTTAAGCTCTTTGAAGAGGCACAACAGCCATGATGAAACTGAGTGACATGTTTAAGCGACCCTTTGCATGGTTGGCTGATTATAAGAAACTTTTTTTTTTGTTTTGAAGTAACTTAGAAAAGTTTCAGGCTGTGATTTGTCTGACTCGGTGCAGAAGAGTTTATTCTGTTGCGATCGTAAACAAACAAAAAGGGCATATTTGCATTCCAGGGTCTGACACAGCTCTGTCTCCAATTAAACTGCATCTCCTTAAGACTACTACTCCTCTCTACTGCTCCTCTCAAACACACAAACACACAAACACACACCTGGACAAAATTCAGGCTGAGAAATATAGAGCACATCGCAACATCAGCCGTGCCAGTTTTTAAGCTGAGGCCCATTGGGCTGGTTTTTAAACGAAAGACAGCATCTGCTGCATGTTGATGAAGATGTATATGCTGCAAGCTAAGTCATAAAAAAATTTTGAACATGTATTTTTTAATTTTTTAGACAAAAGACTAATAAACCCTTGTCTGCAGCAGAAGCATGACGGATCGACAGCAACTGCACAACAGAAAATGCCCACATCAGCCATCTGTGTGTCCAGATGTTTTATTTACCAGTTTGTCTTCTTTCTAGGTCACATGCATGTGTTTTATGTACCCATGCACCACGTTTTTCTTAGAATAAGTCAGAAGTTTAAAGCTTCAAAAAGAAGTTTATTTAAATTAAAGCTGTTTATTTTTTAATCACACACATTTCAACGATTTAAGATAAAATGTTACTAAATCATGAGTGAAATCTTAAAGGGCCTATCTATCTATATCCACATATGTATATATATATACTGTATATTTGCCGATCACTGCTAGCTCCTCGGATAAAGTGGGTGTTTGTGTTAGCCTGGTGGTGGTGCTGGCAGCACAGACTCTTCGAGGAAGGGGCTGTTCCTCAGTCATTCTCGTGGATTGGGAGGGGCTGGTGTTCATGTGCATGAATTGAGCAAAATACCACTTTGAGGTTGTTTTTTGTGAGGAATTAACATTATAACATACTTAAAAGCTCAAAAAAGTTGTTTTTGCATGATATAGGCCCTTTAAGGGTTGTGTCTTTTTAGTGATGACCAAAAGCTAAGGACTCTGACTGAAAGTGTTGATCAGTAATCGAGGGCTTTGTCTTTTGATTCAGCTCCATCTTCACTACTAAAAAGCTACTACATTGACCTTTTCACCCACAAGGAGAGGCCAAACCACTTCTCACTTTTCCAAAGACAATGGTTTTTGCATTTTCTCATTTAATTATTATTTTTACATGTAGTTTTTCACAAATTAATGTTTTTTATTGTAACCTTTTCTTTTCTTATACATTTATTTTATGGGAATGACACCCTCAGTCTTAGTGCATTTGCAGCCTGTAGATGTGCTTAAATCTGAGTGATGCAGGATATATTTTTACACCTTTGTTAGCGGTACCAATCTCCAACTCTGCATTTTCACTTGAGTTGTGCACTCACCCATGTACAGATTTTAGAACTCAGCAAAGCACGGATGTTTATCCATTAGCAGTGTGGAGGGCATAAAGCAAAGATGCAAATTGTGAATCTAGCTGTGAGGAGAAGGTTTTCTAAAGGTTTTTCAGAACTTTTTAAAGTTAATTTGGAATCTTTAAAGGCTCCATCAAGTCTAAGGTTTGTGTATTCTCAAAGAGTTGAGCCAGAGAAAGAGAAAATAAAGAGGTTGGAGAGCTGAGGTGGTCATTAATGCCCAGAGAAGCAGATTTGCTGCAATAACGTAGCTCTGTCATGTGTGCAAACGTTATATAATTTTCAGCATTATAATCAGTAAGCCACAGTTGAATATTTTAGTATCAAAACACAGTTAACCTCAGCTTACCACACATCTGTACAAATCTGTCCCTCTTTCCTAATCACCTACAAGCAAATGACTGCAGGTGTCCTTGACTCTGAAATTGTACATTTTTCTAATCTAGTCTTTCTTGTGTGTTTTTGCTCTATATTTAGAGATGTCATCACCTGCTCCGGTTCCTGGCTTTCCCTTTTCCTGCTCTTTCAGAACTGAGAAAATAAAAACAAATTTTCTGTACTTTGCTTAATGCTCAGTGAGAAAAATGCATTCTTCTATGGTTGTTAACAAAGGATCTTATTGCACAAAGACATATCTGCCTTTTTGTACATTTTAGGTCTTGCTTTTACAATTGAGGTCATCTAGTTTTCTTGCATACCTTGTTCCAAAAACATTCTTTTTGATTTTCATTTGTACAAATGTCTTTCTTCCTGTGGTTTTTGTGTACAAGATTTTCTTGTTGTGTCCCACTGTGGCACAACACGAAAGTTCAGCTAAATGTAGCTAATTTAATACATTTAACTCATTTTTAAAGATATAGTTTAACCTTTTGTTAAACTAACATATTTATTATTTTCTCTTTACTTTAAAGTCACTTCTAAACCAACAAGTCTCAATTAAATTATATAGTTTTTTTTGTAACTCTCATCAGACTGCAATTTAAAGCTAAAATACCATCTTTGCTTGAAATGACTGAATGTTTTGAAAGTACAGTTGAATAATGTGTAGTTGAGTTAATGTCAGCAGCAGATGTTTTACCAAACAGCTGTTTTATTCTGTTCTGGGCCTAAATATTCGAACTAAAACTATAAACACTTAGACTTACTTAAGGACTTTTTTTTTCTCTCTGATTAAAAAAAAAAATGAACCTTTAAAGCGACCATGAAATGATTAAACAGAACTCTCCTGGGAATCCAAATTGAAAGAAAAATTACATTTTTTGTATGCAGACTTAAGCACAAAACAAGTAATCATTTTTTGTAATTAGAGGACTAGACAACAGGAGCTGAGACTGTGATCATAAAAGACTGCGGTTGGAGCACAATTTAAAAAGTCCTATTCAACTTTAAGGGCTTTATATTTAGGGGAACTTTAAAACAAAAATGTTCTGTTAGTTGCTGTCGTGGCTTGGAATTAAAGCTTCATCCATCCTCCTCTTTCCATCAGGTGGCATCCCATTTGTCCTGACCGGGGAATTGTTTGAGCAACCCTACCGACCTGCTGCTTTCATGATCGCTGGCACTGTGAACTGGCTTTCTAACTTTGCTGTGGGCCTCCTGTTTCCATTCATCCAGGTAAGTTTTGTAACCTATTTGAGCATTGAAGTTTGGCAGGTTTTTGAGTTTGTCCACTTAGTTCAAGTCTCCACACGTAAGGATATTTTAAATAATTGGTACCAATCTGAAATGAAGGATTAAAGATCCACTCTGAAAAAAGTAGTGTTTGGGGGATTTAAACATGTTCTTGGGACATTTTTTCGCATGATGGAGGACTAATGAAAATTATGTTAAAATTGCATTCCTGAGTTTTTTTTTAATCAAATGGTTGTCAAGTAGGAGCAGATAAAAAATGCAACGGCAAGCCACAAGCTCCCTGCTCCACTACATTCTGATGCATCCGTTTCATGAACGTCTTCATTTTTCTCATCTGAGCTGGCATCTGGCTCAAAAGTGTACAACTGGATAGCTCCAATATTGCTTACCATATTTGTTGCACTCGTAATGTTAGGTTGGGGTTGTGAGGGGCTGTACACCTTACGGGAGAGTGTGTAAACAGAGAGATGATGGGGAAGGAGGTGGGCCTATTTCACGGGCCCCAGTCCCGCTCACAGCTCAGAGGTGAATTTCTTACTAACTCCTGCCACTCTATAGAAACCATATCCTTGAAAACAACACATTTTTTCATTTTGGCTAAAAAAAAAGGCATATTCATGATTAAAAGTCCACTGAGAAAGCTTTGAAAATAAATCAAGCAATATTTGGTGTATGACTTTCAACAGATTTGAATGTAATCTCAGTGATTCATTGGAAGTCTCCTCCTTAAACTCTGTAATGTCAGCCTGTTGTCATTTTTTATCTATCCTATTCTGACTTTTCTTTGACAATCATCGAAAGATGTTTTTGAATTTGTTGGCAGCTCTCTCTTTAATTCTCTCCAATAACCAGGAGTTTCAAAACCCAGTTAGACGCCATTGTAAAGGACTCTCCTGGAGCACAGTAATCTCTGCTCATATTGAAACTTTGAATTTAAAGAGCTCGGTGGGCATGAGCAGACTTCAGTTATTTTTCTTTTCTGAGTATGAGGGAAATTCTTTAGTTAAAATACTAACATACCTTATGTTTCTGCACTTACCTCATTAAAGTTATCCTTGACCACACTTTTAAAGCAAAGAAATGAAAAGTCTAGTCCCTCTTCTACCACAAGAGACCCCTGGTATCCTTACTTCAGCTGGCATGGCTGTGAGGTCAAGCAGCTTAGCCACTGAGCGCAATCCACAGGGCTTTGGTTTCTATAACTCTTATAGGATTACATGATAGCTTTTTCCCCAGTTGTTCAGGGGAGTAAAACTGAAAGGTTATGAAATGCAACTGTAGAAGAGTGCAAACGCCAAATCTAAGATAAAACTTGCAAAACTTTAGCATTTTTTCATTCATCCATTTGCTTAATGACTGTTACTTTTCACATAAGCATAATCTTTTAATAGGATATTTATCACTATGAGAAATTCACAGTAACTTTTCTTCTAAAGAATGATTTAAGTTCAATATTTTGTACGTAAAGGAGAGTTAAAGTGTGCTTGACTGTCTATCAAAAAAGTGGCTGAGCAGGTCCAGCGTGGAGTATACGCGGCTGTGTTCACTGACGCTGGCGTGCTGTTACTGCAGGGTGTTTGCTTACAAAGGTGTAACTGCTGAAACCGGAAACAGGACAAGAATGAGGACTGAATAGCTTTAGACTTGGATGGTTCTCCAGTGCTTTCCACAAAATAGCAGAGTACTCTCTCTGATACAGATTTCTTAAATGAGGATTGAATGCACACAACTGCTTTGATAGCTCTTGTTTCTTCCAGCTTGCATATGTTAATTATTTAACCATAAACTACATCTGAAGGACACTCGCTGTCTGTGAAAAGAAATATCAAGCAAAACTTCAGCTAAGACAGAAGTTACATATTTCCAACTTACCTTTTATCTCCAATATACTTGAAAAAGTAGTTGCCAAACAACTTAATTCTCTCTTAACTCAAAACTCTCCGTGAGAATATTAGGTCTGGTTTCAGCCGCTGTCACAGTACTGAAACCACACTCATCAAAATCACCAATGACCTCATCCTCGCTGCAGACTCTCTGGCTCATTGTCCATTCTCACCCTCTTTGACCTCAGAGTGGATTTTAACATCATCTCCCACTCCATCTTCCACAGAAACTCTCATCCATTGACATTATCCTCTCTACCTTAGATTGGTTCAAAGTCTGTTTTTTACCAGGTCATAAACTGCATCCACTGCTGTCTGTTCATTCAACTCTCTTCTGGTCCCAGCTATCCCTTGTCACATCTGGAGTGCTCCCTTCTTTCTATCACCTACCTCCTTCCTCTTTGAGACATCTTCCATGATGACAGACAACTCTACCTATCAACCATTCCCAACTCCACACTTTTTTGTTTCTTATCTTTATGATATATTTCCTTTTTTGTTTTCTTTTTTTTTGTTCACTTCATACCTGAGTTATTCACTGACAAATTTGTTTCACTTTGTCTCAAAATGAGTTTTGAGCTTTTAGGCAATGTGGTCATTATTGTTAATGTATGAATGACAATTATGCTCAGCAGTATATAATTCAAACATCTGCTCTGCTTATAGAGCCTTAAGACATCATTTGTGTCAATTTAATTGTGATTTAGCCAAAAGATTTTAAAATATTTCCACACCATCAGGGAAGGAAACTAATAGACTTGAAAACTTTCTTAATTTGATGGCAAAACGATTAGGTTGACTTTACAAATATTAAGTTGTTTAGTAATAAAGAATGAATGCTCTTAACCGTAATCTAACTCTTAAATAGTATTTTCAAGATTCTAAGAATATGTGGGAATTCTTTCTTGGATTCTTACATCTTTTGTGCACAGTTCAAACATCTGCAAGACCAGATTCTCATTCTGGGGTACAAACTAGCCACAACTGCCCATTTTGGTGGACATGGGCTGTCTATGTGAGGAAAAATGGGCAAACCTGGATGGGTGGCCTGAATCAATTTTTAAAGTCGTAGACTGAGAGCCCATAGAGCAAACATGTAGGATGATATCGGTGAGATGCAGGCCAGTCGTACAAATTTCTAATTTTTTTTTATCTTTGCTGAAACCAGCATGCTGTGCAAGAGTTCAGTAAGTGCTGTTCAAGTGATAAGTGCGTACTCTTGCACACCTGTTGCATATCCGTGATTACCGCCTGACTGTTAGAAATTAGTAAATTAAACAAAAAGACAAGGTTTGTAGTGAGGACATCCTACAGGAACTTACGCATCACCTACACACTCCATGTGTGAAGCATTTGCACATGGTCAGTAAGAAGCCAGAACCCACACCTGACCAATGACTAGGGTGTGGTTTAAGGACACCATACAACGTCATCATTTGTATGTTGAAAGTGCGTGTAACTTACAGTAGATTTACAGATATTTTCACCGTATTTTCCGCACCATAAGGAGCACTGTATTATAAGCTGCAAAAAAAGGTAACGGAAGCAAAACACTGAGTTTAGATGAGTTTTATTCTAATGTTTAACAATCCACTGGCATAATTTTTATCAATTTTCTTCTGCAAAACATCTCCGCCATTTGAATTAAACAACTGCTTGATCAAACATTCCGGCTTCCTTCTTATCGCTGTATTGTTGTCAGAGTCGGTCTCATTACCAGACAGTTGTCCAGTAATGATGCCGCCGGCTTTAATTTGTCAAATGTTGTTTTGTCTCATCAACACTCAATCTTGGGGCAGTTTTTAGTGGGCGTTATTGAGTCATGACTGGTTGGAAGCAAAGATACCTGTATGAGGGTGTTTTAATGTCACATGATGGTGTGCTACAAAAACTTCAGTCCAATTTTACTTCCGTTTTTTTGGGGGGGGTCTGTGAAACGTTTGAGTGATTTCAACACAAAACGAAAACGATTACAGCTTTTTCCATTTGTATCTTAAAATTGAATCTCTGTTCTATTGAGTTTTACACAGACTTGGATGTTATAGCTTATTTTATGTTAAAAAAAGAATGATCACAGTGGCAAAGATTTTGTTTCTTTTCCATTTTCTAGTCTCACGGTGAACTGACTTCCGCTCTGTGTCAGTCAACATTACTTTGCTTATCAGTTACCTCCTCTCCATCTTCTGCTATGATAAACATAGTTGAATATCTTACATAGAAAAGCAGCCATGAAATGAACTTTTTGAGATTTCATGTGATAAAATGTGAGCTTTTAAAAAAGCCATTTGTCTGTACTTTTACCTTTTTAGGGACACTTTTTTATTGCATCTGTTGGTTTGAGTTCTGACCTTCAGTTTTGTTTATCTTGATTTTACTACGTGTAGCACAGGAAACCAACAAGTTATATTACTTTTTATAGAACACAAAAGGAAAAGCCAATAGTGCTTTGCTATGTGGTTTAGTTTTATTTTCAACTTGAAGCTTTAGAAGGTGAATTATTTTTTATTTTTATTTTTTTTTGCAAAAAGTATTTTAACAAAGCACAGATTTTTTTTTTTTTTACCAAGTTTGTCCTCATGTCAGATTTAGTGAATAGATGAGGAATCATCACTCTTCATGTGTTTGGATGTATAATACATTCTCACAAGTAGTTTATGATACTATTCATAAAAATGAATGATGCTTTACCTCTAAAATCCATGAACTCTGGCAGCCTCCCCACATATAATATTCATCCTGCTGTGTATTGATATATGTATCTTGGAGACGTGCTAACATAAAATCAGAGAGATACAATTCTGTCTGTGCTAAAAGAGCAGCAACATGCGAACAAGATGAAAAATAACTGTTGTATTGAACAAAAGGTGGAAAACTTGAAGAGGGTTTATGCTTCTGCATGAACAAATGTTCTTTTGGGATTTTCATAAGTCTTTAAAGAGTATCTAACCCTGTGAAACAAATTTTATTTCTGCCTAAAAGATTGAAACAGAGAACAAGTCATCACACAGCTTGACAAATGACAGGCCTTAATCAATGGTGAAAATTATGTTGATGACATGTTTATCTCAATTGTTTAAAATCTCTTTTGTTCTGAATTTCTATCTATCATGATCGTTAAACCTGCCAATCATTTACCTTATTTTGATTCATCAAATACTCTCTCTGTAAAAATGTTTTTGATGAGTGCATATGATCTCTTGTAATTGTCATTGTAACAAAACGCTTAGGGAATTGTCACCTTCAGATCAGTACAGCAGAAAGTTTTTTATATTTTTTTAAAAGCCTCCTGATGAAAGCTCAGAAGAGCAGGAACATTCGGCGTCATTTGCTCCAATCTTCTAGTCTTATCTCTTGGTGGGTTCGCTGCATGTACAGAATAAAGCTGAAATGACTTCTATTTCTAGGTTCTTACAAGTCTGTACAGATAGGAAATCATTCCTTCCTCTGATACCAGCTAGACTATTCAGAAAGGCAATTCCCATAAGATTGGACAGTCCTGGTAATATTTCGAAGGACCCAAACTTCCTGAACTCAAATCTCTTTGAACAAGACTGTGATGTATTACTGGCCTGCTACCCTGTATATAACTTAAGTCTGTATTTTGTACAAATCAGTGGGTTAGTCACTGAACATCACAGACAGGGTAGCATGAACTTTGCATAGACAGTCCAATTTATGTTTTCTTTTGAGATGGAAATGAAGAAAAATGGACCTCTATTAGCTATATTGACATGCAAAGATAAAATAATGTTCAGTACCTCGAGGAATATATCACTTTTCTCTTGAACACACCTCAAGGCGCTCTGGGACTTGCAGGCTGCACTTTTCTGCCCAAGGCTGATGCCGCGATGAAAGTGTCTGCAAGGACAGCATATTCCTGTGTGCCTTGAAAAATGAGGAGAAAAAAAATGCTGAATAAAGACATTGAAGTCCAAGGTTAAATCCCAGATCATTGCCAGGAGCACCAAGAGAATTAGTGAGGCGGTACAGCAGAGGATGTTGTTATTTAACTACCTGAAAGTCTCCCAGAAGGACATATTGTGATTCAAAACAAAGTCAATGCTGGAGAATAAGTCTCTTGCTGTTTGACTAATTTCAGGTTTTTCACGTCAAGCATGAAAGCACTGGGAAGATCCCTATTTTAATCTATTCTCCGGGCATTCATTTTCTATAAGAGCCCAGAAAACACACATCATCCAGAATGAGAGCGCTCCCTCCTCCCTTTTCCCATAGGGCAGCTTTTACACATCCAGTACGTTTACAGCAGCATATGGGCTCATGGCCAGGCACACCTGACACATTCTCCCATTATCTTCTAAGAGTGTTCACCAGAAACTGCTAGAAGCAACTGTTCTTTGTAGAAATGATCTTTCATTATATTTCCTGTGCTTATCTGGTGGCTAAAAAAAAAAAAAAGGGGACCAAAAAAGCTTGTGTTTGCAGAGAAAACAACTACAAAAAAAGCAGAAACAATGAGAGATATTTTGACGTTTATGAAACAATTATAGGCAAGCACTGACAACATATTTTAAAAGTTATATATATAGAAAATACATTAGAAATATTCAACATGGCAAAAATGTTTGACTGTCTTAAAGTTTGTTTCATGTATTTCTTTTATGAACAACTGTCCCTAATATACAGCATTCCTTTGAATCCATTTTGATGCTGAAAGAAGTCTTTTGTATGTGATATATATATTGTTTATAAATGCAAGACATTGCAGCTATAACCTGAACTACATTTAAACATATTTAAAGCCTTTTTTGTTTTTTAATATAATGTTGTTAATGTAATGATTATTGATTTATTCACAGACATTAAACTGTCTGTAAGGACAAACGTTCAGTCACTTTACCGCGAAGTGATTAGATAGTGGAAAGAACATGGATGCAATTCTTATTTACACAATTATTTTCTTATCTTTCTCCTTTAAAACAGCAAACAATATTAAAAACTTAGTCTATTTGTGTTGTTTGGAGGTTGCATAATGCTACTTGTATGCTTAACTGTCAGCAGACAAAACCAAATATCTACCGCTGTGTTTTTCACCAGAGCACAAACTGCATCCACTGCTTCATAGCATAATTATCTTCCAGGAACAAAAAACATTTCTGCTATTTCTAGTGTAAATTTTAAAGAAGATAACGACCCTGAACTATTTGAGCTATTTGTCATTGTGTCTTAGGAGACTGGTAATCAAGGAAAGCAGATAGAAATTTGCCAGACAGCAAAAAAAAGAGGGAGTGGTGGCAAAAAAATAAGGGTTACTCAAGAGTAATTTTATTTATAAGTCAAACACTAACTAAACACATACATTTAATTGCATTACTAAATCTAAGTAAGTGAGATAAACTAAAAACCTGCAAAGCTACAACAGCATACCATGAAGAAATGTTTTAAGAGCACAGTATGGTTGCTTTTAAAGCAGAGTTGAAGCGCATATTGAAAAAAAAAGAGAAACTATGCAGATAGAGTGAAAGCAGAAAACTAGACGTGTTAAGAATAGACTTCTAAGAATTATACAGAAAATTCAGACTCTTACAGTGGTATAAAGACAGACAGATTTAGAGCATAAGAGTAATGTTAAACATTAAAAAGGTTGTCTGCACTGCACTGTAAAATAGTTGCTGTAGATTTTGCAATAATTACTGGCAGCTAGATACCAGTAATTATTGTAATGTATTTCACAGTTGTATTACTGTTAAATTAAATACACTAGAGTTTATGTTTATTGTATTTCATTTTACAGTAAAAAAAAAAAAGCTGCAAGATTAGTCACAGTACACAGATACTCTACTGCATTTCATTTTACAGTTGTCTTACTATAAAATTAAATACAGTACTTACTGGCATCCAGCTACCAGTAGATACTGTAAATATTCCTACAGTAATTCTACCGTGCTTTCTTTTTTACAATAATATTACTGTATTTTCATTTCCAGTTTATTTACTATAAAAATATGGTAAATAAAGACTTATTCTAGTTCTCTCACAACAACTTGTCCAGGTGTTTTTAGCCAAGGCCACATTTACCCTGAGCAAGTTCTTAGATCAATTCTACACCTGGCAGAAACATACAATTCTTTATTTTGCATCACTGAACAGTTATCACGCAAAGTTTCTCATCCTAATTCTGTTCTTCCAAAATTGCAACAGATGTTGAACTAAGTCCCTTAATAATGTGTACATTTACCACTCCCGGTTATACCTTCACCTTCAAGGGTGTATTTCTGAAAGCATGTTATGTCACAAATGCTTTACAGAAAGCTACTGCTTTCATTTACTGTTGGACCCCAAAATGGGCAACTCCAGAGAAAGTTTAGTTCTGGGTAAGTTAGTTAAGGAGAATCGAATTTGCTCAAAAAGAATATATATTTATGTTCTAACTGTGCGTGAAGATTATTTGTTACAATTTGAGATTTCACATATAAAATACTCAAATCCAGTTATTCTGAGCTGAACTTCTGATGTAACAACCTGTCACCTATTCGCATTAAAAACGTTACGAGAGGATATAGATAATAAGCAGGTCTCCCCTGCGTATAATGCTGGACTGGATCTTGTTTTAATATAAAAATAAAAGCATCATGAAAATGCACTGCTTGGCTCTCTTTTTCAAAAGCAGGAACTTTATTATACAGTATTTTCCACTCATGCATAGTTTAAACTCAAACATTTACAAAAAGCTTAATCCGTTTTGGCAAAGCACATGGAAACACAAAGTCACCTTTTTTCTGTCCCTTTAATTGCCTGTTTCCAAACAATGTGTCTTGTTAACTATTTTCTGTTTTATAACTTGTTAGAAGTATTTGTGATTCTTAACAGCAGAGCCAGAAAATATACTTCTAAGCAAGTTGAAATGAATCTGCCTAGAAATAAAAATAAGGGACTAGTGCAAACAAACTGAGGTCAGTGGATTAGAACCACCGTAGATTGGTTGACATGTTCAGAATGAATGGAAAATAGAGAGTTTTAGCTGATAAACAGCAGGTTTATTCAGTTGGAAGATGTATGTCCACAAATAGATGAGTTGTAATTTTAATACAATTATTCAAACGGCCACAGTTGTAAATGAGAATGTTGTTCTTAATATGTCCTGCCTGAATAAATAAATGTTAAATGAATATTTTTGAAGAAAAAAAGGGAAACTGACCAGTTTATAGAAATCTGTTACAGTGTGAGGAAAGGCATGTTAGCAGATATGTTTTAATAGGCCTCATGAAACATATAAATAACAGAAAAAATGCTGATATATTGATACCGCTTTTAGATGGGGTCAGACTGCGAAGCAGATTTACAGAGACACATTGACATTTCTTAGAAATGTTTTCTTCTATAGCATGTTTTGTTCAATTTTTTCAAGTTGATAATGTCTCTTTAGAGAGCTTTTATTTTTCTGAAGAGGTTTTTGCATTAGCTTTGCAATTTGGTCAGAAAACACCCACAATCTCAAGTCAGTAGACAAGCAAATTAAAGAATGAAAGGTTCATTAAAAAGCGTCATGCAAAGCTGATCTAACGAGTGCTGGCTATACGTTTTTTGTTTTGTCAAACTCCTGTCTAGAAGCCACAAGCGCGGTCACAAAACAGTTATGATACTTTTTGTTCATTTATTTTTTTTCCGTCATGAGTCAACAGTTTCTTTAACATTCTCTAATCATAAAGCAATTTGGTTATGCGTGTCATAACTACAGAAGTCTTTTCCTTCTGAAAGACAAAGTGCAATAATTAAATGTTCTGTTTTGCAAAGCTGGAATGCTGAAGCTGCTGCATTAACAAGTTCTGTGTCGCATCTTTCCATCCAGTAAATCTGTTGAATGAACTCCTTTGAAGAGTAGTAATTCAACATTTTAGTCCCCTGCAGTTGTGTCACAGCGTGAATTCTATATGTGTATTCTGAAGTTAGTGTTTCTCACTTGGTCTTCTCCTTCCTCTCCCTTTATCTTTGATATTTTGCAGTCTTTAATGTCTTGCCAGGGGTCTAGAGTGACTTTTTTCCTCATCTAGCTGGCTGTCATCTTATATGGAACTGCATTTTTCATTATAGAGGATGGGTTTTATCTCTACTTAATCTCAAGGGCAGGTTTTAGTGACTGAAAGACTTAAAAATAGAAAGAAAAAAAAACTTGCATTGACAGCTTTGATGCTGTAATCATGTGAAGTATCTTTTTTAAATTAAATGTACACAGCTTGGTGTTGAAATGCAGACAGACTAAATCCGAAGGACATTTAAGTTAAAATTTGTCTATGGATTTGACATCTTGCTCATTCAGTGGTCCCAAATCTCTTCAATGCCCATGTGCAACACATTTTCACATATTTAACCAGAGAGATTTTTGCCAAACAAAAGAAAGTTTATAATTATTTTTTACAATTTTGCCAAATTTTTTTCATTTTCCGATCTTTCCTGGCTCTTTCTTTAAAAAAGAATATGCGTTTCAAGATGGCAGTTGTTCTTTTTTGAGGTTTGTTTTTTTATGTTTGCAAGCTTTTAAAAATTTGGCTTTAACAGGCAAGGCTTAACAGGTTGTCTGACAAAACCTTTTGTAACAATGCAATAAGCACACAAATTGTATCTCTATCATAAAAGTTTCATTGGAAAGAAGTTTCATCTGCAAAAGAGTTTGTGATTTCTGGAGTTCCAATTGAAGAATTCAAGAACAACTTTGACCTTGTCACGTTTTGTTCTCGTTCCTTGGAGTATTTTGGTTGAAGTTGTGAATGCACATTTGCAATCCTCCTGTGCAGTTTCACCTGCAAAATCAAGTCCCATCTGCGTGCTTCTTTTGCTGGGAATTCATTCCTCTTCTTCTTTCTTCTCTCTTCTCTGATGCAGAATAGCTTGTTAAACCAGACAGGTTCCCTGATTCTCTCTGATGGATTTAAACTGTTCTGCTGCTCAGTCGGCTTCTGTCTGCCAAAAGGCTGCAGGTGATAATAAGCAGAATCTTCTACAAATTTTCCCCCACTGATTACTGACTTCAAGACTAGTTTTCCAAATCAAAACTACAGAGCCAAACACATAATCACAAGACCAATGTTGGAGAATGCTTTACATTTTATTGACACAGAATCCAAATGCTTTTTGGAAGGAGGAAAGACTATCTTTGAGACTGTAAAAGAGCCAACGGCTGACATTAATTAGCATGAAAGACTGACGTTATTTTTTAAACCTTTGATTTATGGAAGACAAGTTTGTGGAGATTTTACTCTATTTTTCACACTTGCACAACTTTACAGAAGTATCTGGAAGCTGCACCAGTAAAACCAAAATGTATCAACTTCACTGGGGTCAAGGCCCGTGCTCAAGGGCATCACTGGGTTAGGCAAAACTAGCAGTGTGCACCAAAGTTCATGTGACTAACCGCAAGCCTGCTATTGTCCAAAGTCAACTACTGATTGCTTTTTAGTTTAATATTGACAAATGTAAGAATAATATATGATTACATTAAAATGTGCATAAAAATAGGGGCTGTTTACATAGTATGCAGTAAACAAAAAGATTATCAATACTTTTAAACGTCACAGCTTGGCAAAAAAACACCCACATTAGTTCTGAGTAGTAACAAAAGTAGGGGAAAAAAACAAATGGAAGTTGATCTGCAGGAAAAATTCAGAACCAATAACTAAAGTTCACAAAGCAATAGTGTCTGCTGACTTGAGCTTGGACAGGAGTAGAAGCGTAACGACAAAAGGGACTTGACTTAATGAGGTAGGAGGTAGACACGAAGAACAAGCAGAGTATGTACTACAAACCGTCAAAGAAACAGAACTGGAGATTATTACATGCTGGAGGTAGCAGGTAAGGAGCCTGAATTTGATTGCAGAGTAGCATGGTATGGTACCCTGGAAGGTCAAAAAGGTACAGGTGTGAGGAGGCAGAAATATGATCACGAAAGATTATGCTGATATTAGTATAACTATTTATATGTTATTTTGGTGAGCGCACACACACTATTTTGCTCTTTTTATTGTTGTTCCCCCCTTCTGAGGCATTGTTTGTAGATTTCATTTTATTGTTTGCTTTTTATTCACTCATGTTTACCCTCTCTTGTAGCAGAGTCTGAAACAGAATAAGACTTTTAGATTTTCTCATTATTGCTTAAGCCAAGTGATCACTTCTTTTTATTTTGGTTGATGACATTGGCTCAGGGTTGGAATATCTTTACTGATACTTTTACAGTTTCATAGCAGAAACAAGGTTCTTTCTGCTGTGCCTGACTTATAATTGAATTCTGTAATGAGGACATAGTTTTGACCTTCTTTTTATAGAGAGAACTTTCCCTTGGGTCAGAATGTCACAGCCTCATTAGATCCTAACAGCATTTGACATTTTCATCTTTGTGAGCAAAAAAAAAAAAAAAAGCATTCGAGCACTGAAGTTTATTTTAAGTTTTCTTATCTAACTTTTTAGGATAGTCTTAAAGATTTCCTTGAATTCAATTTTTTTTTTTTTTTTTTTTTTTTTTTATTTTTTTTTTACAAATTACTGTACTACTTTCATGCTTCCAAATGTTCTGCATGCGTCATTAGGTATAGATTGCATCACAGGTGCTCAGGTGGAGATCCAAACTCCTGGTGAAGCTACTGGATGCAGGTATTTAGCTTGAGGCAGTCCCGAGGACATCAGCTAACTGGATTCTATACAGCCGAGTTTAAGCACAGAACTCTGGAGCATGTTTATCTGTGAAACAACAGCAGTAGATTTCAGCGATCACCAATGACTCTAATGAGGTGGAACTACACAGGAAATGCTTGCTGCTCTTTATCTCAGCTCACCAGTCATCCAGTCTTTCTTCTATTTTTTTTTTTTTTTTTTTTTTTTTTTTTTTTTTTTTTTTTGGGAAAGTGCATCATCAACAATTTTTCATCTTACTGCCTTTTTTGATATGATAAACCTAAAACTATCAAAAATAAACTTTAAATGTTTTATAAGGGCAAAAATATTTAGGTTCACTTGAACAGCACTAATACCATTTAATACCTTTCTTTTTTTCTCTGCTGTGCTCATTCAGGAGTGAATGCAGAGTGTGAGCACACAGGACGAGCACTCACAGGCAAAAAAGGTTCTGCTTACATTTTGCAGAGCGAGAAAGCAACTTAGATAAGCTCAACACTTAGAGATCCGAGTGAAATTTTGCTCTGGGCACAACAGTGACGCTGCTTTGACCTTCCGTCAAATGCTTTCTGCTTACTTTTAGTGCAGCCCCTCCAGATAAACCTAATTTAGTCTTTTCAGTCACCATGAGTGTTATGTTGGAGGCAAAGCTTAGAATAACAGAAATGTCTTCACTGAATCAAGCATCATGAAAGTAATTCCCTAATGGATGAAGTCATTTTTCCAGAATGATTTTTTCTTTTTTATTTTGTTTTATTTAAAATTTTCTAAAGATTATCCTAGAAAAGCACATGGGTTTGCCTAACTCTGATAGCTGGATTTCCATGTATGATGGATTAGTGGTCTCACTGTTTAATGTGTTAGATTTATTAAAATAAATAAACCGTAGGTTGCAAAATGTAACTGTGAACAAATATTTTAAAAATGAATTGTAATTGAAGTAAATGATTTACAGGTGGAAAAAATACGTAAATAAAATACAACATTGTTTCACAGGATGAAGACATGGTCAGAAAAATGAAAGGAAATTCCCAGCTTGTACTGGCTTTCGAAAGTATTTTTTTTACATTTTTTGAATGGAAACATTATACTTTAATAAAACAACAAAGGAAATTCAATCATATGCATCATATTTTTTTCTTTCTTGTTTGGTTGGGTTGGTGAGAAAGGTTGGAGGGTACCTGTGGCAAAGGGAGTCTTAAACCAAAGGAGCTTCTCAGTTGCTTTTCTTGCGTTGTAACAAATCTCTCAGGTCAACAGTTATAGAATTTGCAAAGGTTAATAGGAGGTGACTAAACAAGCCTGCACCTCACCTAACCTCTTTATAAGGATATTAAAAGATAATATATTACTTTTAGACTACACTAATGCAGGGTTTTCATCAAAGAGAAGTAGCATAAATAAACCAAAGGGATTGACCTTTAAGAAGGCAGCTTGATGCTCCACAGACACCCGCAGATGCCACAACAAATGGCAACTTTGAAGAAGCTCTTGCAAGTTAGCAAGAAGCGTTTAAGGCAGAGTCTGAAGAGTCAGCTCAATGAAAAGAAACACAAAGCATGCGTTCATAGCCTGTGTCCTGATAGAAAAGAATCTGTACTATAATAATGTGACCCATGGATACAATGGAAGCAAGTCATGTCAAGATGAGAAAGCGCATCACAACATGTAGGTTTCAAACTCAAGAGCTGGACACTGAAACACATCAGCTGCTGTCTGTACAAAGATGTCCCCCATGACAGGACTGCACATCACAGCAGCATTAGCTGTGCAGACAGCCAGAGCAAACGTAGAAGAACAAGAGTTGAAGTGGGATCATTGGTGGAAGATGACACAGCTGAGGTCCTGTGAGAGTCAGGAAGGAGATAACTGTCTAGCCGAAGACTTTATTGTAGGAGAAACAGCATGGGATCAGCAATGCCAAGATAAACTGCCATAGGAAAGGATATTTCTTGGTCAAGTGCCATGTGGTCCAAACTGATGAATATTTAAAGCATCCAAGCTTTACGTTTGATGATTAGTGTTGAAATAAAAGCATGTCAGAGTTGAGTCAGTGACCTTCAATTGGTTGGCAGTGTTTCCAACACGTCCAAGTATCAGGAAGGACAATCACAACTCATTTTGGCAGTAGACATATGCTAAAACCATTTAGCTTAAAGCCAGTAATGACCCGGGAGACCTGTACAAATGAATTTGTAGAAGACACAGAGAATAACCCAGAAGATAAGACTGACCGAGGCAAGGAAGGTGTAGACAAGTGTGAGACACAGGAAGTGATAAGTGGATATTTTTAGGCAGCTGGTGCCACAGTTGCTCCAATACTCCTTGTGTTGACTGGGATGTGCTGAGCCCGCTTACTCGCAGGCACACGCCGGGCATCAAGATCACAGCGGTGACTCACTGGTTCCCGACTTGCACCTGAAGCTCTGACCTCTGTTTAAACAACACACTCCTGCAATGTCACATCCCTTCACTGCCATGACAGAGCACCACCGAGGTCTCCACAGGGCTTTCAGCTGTGGAAACTCTTTCATTCATTGGGATTCATTAAAAACTGTTTCATTTAAAACCAGAGAGCAGCAAAAAAGTTCTAGATTTCTTTGTCGTGCATTAAGACTATGACTCTCAGGCTGTTGACTGTTGTTTGCTCTTCTTTTACTTTTATTGTTTTGCAGTTATCAAGTGTGGTAAAGTTTTTTTTTTCTTATCATCAAAGAATTTTGTCTCTTTTCTTCCAGTTTTCATGGAGTGAACTCTAACAGAGCAAACAATAAATTGCTATCACACTATGGAAATGATTCCTTTAAAATTTTCTCTAAAACTTTGACTGTTGAAGTTTAGATATTATTATATATTAGATATATTATTAATCCAAAAAGAGCAATCTGGGCCTGTTTCTCACTAATCAAAACCCAGTAGTTTCTTTCACACTTTCATAAACTGCTTTGCATTATTGTTGTTGTTGCTTTTGAAATATATACAAAGTGTTTTTCCTGTTTTGGAATGAATAAAAACAGAAAAATAGAGATATAGGAATTTTCATTGAATGTGATTTTTTTTTTTACTTTTGATGGAGGCTTGTATGGCTGCCAATTAGAATTAAAATGCCTTATAGGATCATCACACTGAAGCTAATGTATTCCTATGAAAAATGTGAAACTTCTTCTTCCCTCGATTTTTTTCTGGCTGCTTATATTCATCAACTGCTATTTAAAAAAATAGCTCATTTTGTTCTAAAATGTGTCCTATTTGTTTACAGAAAGCTAAATTTATATCTGTTTGATTTAACATTAATAAGAAACATAAGTTAATTGAAGAATAATTATAACTCTTCTTTTTGCTCTGTTGATGCTGGAGATACATTGTGGTTTAAATCCAAACAGAGACAAATCAAATGTTGATGATTTGTGTGCAATTAACTTAAACTTTCTTCTTTGGAAAAACCTGTCAGCTTAATAAATAAGAATGTATTAATTTAAGATTCAAGAATTTGTAAAGATTTGTACATGAATCTTCTGCAACTTGTGGAGAAATGATAGAAAAAGAGCTTCACTTTTAACTAATTTCACTATTCTGAAAAAAACAATTATTTAATATAAATTGATTCAAGCCAACAGAATGTGAAGCAAGACTACACTAATCCTTACACTCCATACACAAAATGTAATGTTTTTTATTATTTGTTCCTTACTTACTTTCTTACTAGTGAAAACGACTTCGTGGTTTACTTCTTTCTTCACCTTTTCCACAAGAAAAGACCCAAAATAATATTTACTGCAGTACAAACCTAATTTAAATAATCTGTTGTTAGGCCATTTTGATAGCACTGCTGAGACATCTACAGCAGCTGTGCTAAAAATGTACTAAACTTTTCACAGGGCTCTTTTGCTCTTTTCTTTTTCAAAGTTTCAACTCACCTCTTTGTGTCATTGTGCTTAGCACAATAGAGCAAATACTCAGAAGGGGCTGGAGGAGGAAGGAAGTTTGGAACAGGAACACTAGCAGAGACGTGGTATTCATTATTCTAGATTTATGAATGGTAGGCAGCACTCACATGCCACATAGATTCCTGGAAATGAGCAGAACAAAACGTAGAGCTAACAATTATCTTTCAGCTCACATTTCAATCCAGCCGTTCATCCATTATGAAAATGAGCAGAACATACAGAATGATCTCAAATTCACCCACGTAAAGACAAACATTGTTCATTAGAATGACTGAGATCTGCCAGAGTTTAACAATAAAGCACTCTGAAATATTAATCATTTAAGGGGAGGATTTTTTATGTTTTGGTAACTTTTGCTGATAAATCTGCATTACATAATCTTCTGACAGGGAAAGTGAGAAACAACATGTTTCAACATTGATGAGCACTGGTATGAAGAATTTCAGCTTCACTCGTGTGTGACCATAATATGGATGATGAGACTGGATTGCCATAAGAAAAAAAATGATGTGCTCTGAAAAAGCTTGTTCTCATGTCCAGTTTCCAGAGTTACAGCACTGACCCCAAATAATCCACAAAACTGTTCAACGGTCCAGCATTGGCAGCTTAATCTTAGGGTTACATTTCTGTCTTTGATGAATTGCAGAGTTTGTCCTTGA
The DNA here is from genome assembly GCA_014656515.1 of Oryzias celebensis. NCBI lineage: Eukaryota > Metazoa > Chordata > Actinopteri > Beloniformes > Adrianichthyidae > Oryzias > Oryzias celebensis. The sequence goes on from BNCR01000005.1 coordinate 14,662,064, forward strand.
GTGTGTCTACCAGTCGCAGTGTAATCTGTAAAAGTCACACGCATGCAATTAACTCTCTCCAGCACACCACAGTATTCCCACGCCTCTCTGAGGGCTTATTGGTGCCACAGCAGCCTGCACCCACTTCTGCATATTTCCCATTATTTGACCACTCACACAACTAAAACATTTTTAGTTAGAAAGCACTTCTGGAAGACCTTTGCTCAGATCGCAATTAAGGCTAATTTGGGACTTTTAACTTAAAAGACTTAAAATAATAAAAAAATACAACTTTGAACTTGGTTGCACCAAGTATGTCCTGAAAAGTAACAAGTTATCTCAACAGTTACATTCATTTTGTAGCCTATACATTTTCTGCTATCATTAGTTCAATATGTTGCGTACATAAAATAATTGTATGGTTGTATAATTCATTTAATCAAGTTATTTATTTATTTGACTTTTAATTTTTTGTGGCTTTTATGGTTTATCATCTATATATTTAACCCTTTTTTATCTTTCAATCTATGCAGTCTATGCAAATTTAATTTGTAATCCTGTCAGTCTCACTATGAGTGCGAGTATTAGCATGAGGCATATGATCAATTTAAAATATTTTAAATAAAAACAACAACAAAAGGAAAAACTATGGGAAAAATGTTTATATATATATATATATATATATATATATACATACTATATATCTCTAAAAGTGAACCAGTTTGTTTGCCCCAATGATACATAAATAATAAATACATTTTCAGTCTTAACACACCCAAGTGGACCCCGGTCTTGATCCCAATTTGTTTGGACTCCTCAGCAGCTGATGAGTTTCTATTGGACTGCCTGTTTTTTAGCATGTGCCCCACTCTGACCTTGGCTGTGTCGCCACAGCAGATCAGGGGCTTATCCTGGTGTCAGAAACAGAAAAGCCTTTTCCCCATGAATCTGCTGGACTTACGAAAACTCCACCAATGACAATTGGAGTGTCTTGTTTGTACAACTGTATGAATCATTTTCCAGAACCATCAAATGAAATCTGCATCTTCTTAAGAGCATAACTGAGCAGAAAATGATTACGTCACAAAGACAGCTTGTCAAACTGGGTCAGGGTCCTTTGCATAATGCTCTTTTTTGTGAAAACATTCCACAGAAAACTGTGTTTGATGAATTTGCAGTTGTATAGACACAGCTTGTTAATTTGTCATCTATTACCAGATATGCTGTTTTACACTCCAGACCTGTGAACAAGTCTGTCCTCTTAAGGGCAGGAACACACAGCTTAGTAAAACACTAGTGTTAGACTGTGGTTTTCTGTCTCATGCTAACCTAATCTTCCAGTTTGTCTCACAAACATGGTACCTAAAGCACACACACACATTAAATCTAAATCTCTCTCAGAGTTATCAGTCTGCATGTATTTTTAAATCTGTCACTAATCTTTGTTATTGGCATAATGCACCGGACAAGGTTCACTTTCATACTTTGGGGGCTTGAGCATGTGCACACTGACACACAAATGCATTCATGTAAAGATTTCCTTTTATAGAAACAAACTTTTTAAAAAAAAAATCAACATTTATTTGAAATTGAGAAAACTAAAAAAAAAAAAAAAACTGGAAATAATTTCAACTTTCTGCCTCTAAGATGTAAATGTGAGTAGAGATTACATTCCAAACGCAGGTTTGTGTCACCCCTGGAAAGGCAGAATAATGAAAGCATATGCTGTCCTTGGCTTGACACACAGATGACAAAACAGATGCTGTGACGTCCCTCTGGACATGGCAGTAATTTATGAAAGCTATAAGAAAAAGCGGGGTGAATGCAGCCTTATTCATTATACTATGTAGAGATAAATTAATGTAAAAAGGTTAAAAGAAAAAATGGCTTTTGTGTCATATTTTTTGTTGTATAAATGAGTTTTGTCAAAAAATACATCATAAAAAATGTATTAAATCTAATTTTTTCCGTTTTCTTTACTGTGTTTGTGCAGGAAAAATTGCAGTCCTTTTCCTTTCTGGTGTTTGTTGTGGTCTGCATTTTGGGATCCATCTACCTCTGTGTTGTCCTCCCTGAAACCAAAAATAAAACTTTTATGGACATCAGTCGGAGCTTTGCCAGGATCAACAAAATACCCTGTCCTCCACCTGGCCATGAAATTGAGCTGACTTTGTCCATTACACCTGACAAGAATGGCAAAACGCAGGAGGTCACAAAAATGGAAAGTTTATTTTAGCTAAACAACTGTATAGATACGATCTGAAAACATATTTTCGCTTAATAACTACAATCAAAGACCATGTAATTTATGCTTTTTGTACATGCTTTGTATGAAATAATTTTATGTTTACATCAATTATTTGTTTTTATGTTTTATTAAAATAATTTCTGAAACAGAATTTGTTTTTTGTTCAAATTCATTTTGAAATCAATTATAATCAGTTATATGACACTTTGCAAAGGTCCTTTAGGTGCATATGTAGAGCAATGTTTTATATGTAAGCAAGATTGAATTTTTATGTATTTTCTTTCATCAAAAAATAATGTGAGATCCATCGTAACACATGACTGACAACAAGATCGGTGATGAGCGCCCCTTTGTGGCTTTTATTGACTTATCATCGCTATGTAATGTGATTTACGCACATGTCAGTGGGTTACGTCCCTCTCTCCCCTCACGTTATCCGCTAGTTTAGTCGCTTCCCTAAGCAAACTCATTGAGCACGCGCATCTTACAGACACTCAATTCATTCACATTCAAGTAGGCATATTTCTGTGCAAGTTGGAAGTTGGTAAATTGGCATTGGGACAAGAAGGACTATAAATGATTCCTGCAATTTTCTGAATTGCGATTTATAGTTCAAGCTAAAATCTATTGCAATGGTAGAAGTGAAACATGCAGCAAATATTTATACATATTTTTAAAAAATAATTGAAAAAGGAACAATGCAGCTTTTAAAGAATGAAAATAAGCCAAATTGTACATAATTACACATTTAAACAAGAGTTTTGAACTGCGTATGTTTGTAATGTCGTTTTTGAAAAAGAATGAAAATAAACTCAAACTGTAAATTAATGCATATATTTAAATTCGAGATTTGGGAGGCTAATGTTTGAATCTGTTCAACTAGATCAAGTAGCTGTTGTCACTCTATACTTTGAGAGGAACAGGTTCTACCCAATGTTCATATATAGCAAACATGACACAGTAAATTTGTTAAAAATATGTCTGTTTAGGTGGAATTCATAGCCACAATATTTGGAATCTTTGTAGTCTGCATTTAACGATCTAATCAAATATCTAAAATCACATTTCAGTTTTAGATGTTGTACAATAAACAGCTGCATATTAGTTGTTCGGATAGAAGACAATTGTATTTATACTGGGGCTGTCAACGCATTAATGCACGCAATTCAATAAAAAAATTAACGAGTCAATATTTATGAATAGATTCATTACAAGCTAAAAGTGAGCGTCTTTTCCACTTTGTGACATATGATTCAGGCTTCGGAGCGACTTATACTCGGTACCTATTCTCCCTATTCTCTATTAACTAACTCAGTAAAATAGAATTTTAACTGACTTGTGTTGCTGAAAACCCATCCTTTAGGATTATATTTCTCGTTTACCCTACCCATTTTTTCAAACAGACAAATCAAGCAAGAATGCAACTAAAGCTATGTTTTTTTTGAAACTGTAATGACACTAAAAGGATCTGAAGCTATTTCCCACCAGATGGCTGGAGCCAGCAGATGAAGTGACCCGAGCAGAGGAAGACAGGCTCAGCATTCAGCAGCAACTACGGTTTGCTCCGCGGTACAGTGCTGTTCGCCAATATTAAAAACTCTGCTGCCTGCAGAGCTGCAGATGTGCTTGTACGTCATGCCATGATAAAGTGGTATCTAAATCTTCATACAGCATTGTAGAGGAGAGGTGGGGAATCTTAACTCCTGATGGCTTCCTGTATGCTGATCAGGTTACTTATGTTTGTCCAATTGGCAAGCAGGCACCAAAATGAGAGGAATAATAATTAGTGTTATCTCTTATCTCTTTGCTCCACCATCTTAATCTTGAGGTGTTTTATTCTCTGCGGAAATACTTAGCACTTAATTCACTGAAAGTTTTGCAGAGAATTGCTGCTGGGATTGTAATTAGAATACAGTAAAGCAGCAACGGCAAACAACAAATGCTGCAAACGGTGCTGTGTACCGGGATGGTCTGGATGGTGCTTAGTAAATTATCGTGCCGATGCCGCCACTTACATATCCTCTGAGGATGTGTGTTAAATTAACTTCCCATTATGCAAATAATGACGAGGCTGCAGGAGGGTGTGCTGAGTAAATCTAACATACGTTTGCTGTCGGCTGGGCTCACTCAGAAAATTCATTCATCCAACCTTGAGCCTCATGCACAAGTTCCCTGGGAAGACCAAAATTGTCTTCACAAAGGAAAAACATTTTGTGACTGTGTAGACTTTTTTTAGTATGGTATGGGTTGGCCTGTAGCAACATTTTGACCTTATTTGAAAAAAAATGTGGAAGAAAAAAAACTTCCCAGCTTCTAAAATGTGTCATATTAGTCAGTTTTGATCTGTGTTCTCTTTTTTTTTGTTCTGCATAGTAATATTCATTCCCACATAATTGTGTAGCAGCAGCTGGTGTTACCTACAGGCAACAGGATGATTATTAAGATCCCTGTAATTTTTAGCAAACAGATCATAGTTTTCCCACAGCCAACATCCTGTTTCCAGAAATTATTTATCAATAATCCACTGTCATTCTCCATACATGCATCTGTATCTCAAATTTTAGTTAAACAGTCTGGCCTGATTTGTGTGAAGGTTATTGCCCTGGCAGTTTTAGCTTTATATATTTGTCCAAAAGTGAGATGTTTCACAATGAAGGTTTGAATATCACAGTATTTACAATAATCCCAGCTTTAAATAAAAGCGTAATATATTGAATTAAAAAAAATTATAAATACAAATAAAAAACTGGTATATATCTAGAAAAAAAAGCTATCACTGAAAAAATATGGATCAAAAATCCTTTTAAAAATGATCTAAAAAAACAAAAATAAAATCATCAAGAATAATCTCTTAAAAACTGAAAAACTATATTGAGGATTTCGAAAAACTTTAGAGAAACTAAAAAATAATCGTTGTTTTTTTTAAAAATCAAAAAAAACAGAAAAAGTTATAGAGAAAAGTAAAAAATAACTAAATAAATATTTAAAAAATGATTAAAAAACATATATCACGCAAAAATTAATTTTATGCATCACTATAAACAACTAGTTCTCCAACGTTTGTTCTGTAATGTTTGTGGAAACAGTGAAAAGGAAGAGCCAACCAGACTGGCGATATTGTCTTGAGCACAAAAACAAAACTGACTTATTTTGTCCATGGCACTTACACAATGTGTCTTTTCAACTTCTAATTGCAGGTCATCTCACAGTTTTCATGAGCAGATGAGGTTAGTTCCTGGCCTGTGTAAAGTTCTGATTTTGTGGTTCTTAAAAAAATTAACACAAAAAAATTAAATGCAAAAAAAAACCCATTATTTTTTAATTTTCATATTTTATTATTATTTTTTTTTTAATACAATACGCTTTCATAGTTTTAGAAGAAAAAATTACACTAAGTGTTGCATCCATGGTCATGTCTTTCTGTAAACAATATTTTCAAATGCAAAATAACAAGTGAGGGAATGCAAAGATCTACTGTGTCTAAAAATACTCTTTTTTTGCTGACCTTAACAAAGTGATATGCTTGTTTATTTATGTATTTGATTGTTTTTTTGTTTTTCGTAAATCAAGATGCTGGAATGCATGTTTTTTTCTCTCTAAATTCTATTATTTCAAAAACAAAATAAAAGAATAACCTTAAAACTCTGGAAATTTCAGTTATTTCCTACCTCTTGTGATGAAACTGTGTCTCTTTTCCCCCTTCTGTAGTAGGTCTTCTCTGACCTAGTTGAAGCACCTTTTATCCAGAGCAAATTCCCAGAATGACAGTTACAGGTCAACAAAACCATTCCTGTACACATGAACATGATACTCCCCATAGATAAGAATCTCCAATCCCCATCTTGCTGAAAAATGTACCTCAAATGTGTTTTCTTTCTTTCTGTGGAGGAGCAGAGACAAAGAAATTGTTGAAGTAACTTCTAAAATCCAAGCCTAATCTGCGAGGCTCTGGCTGTTGAAAGCTCATTAGCCTCCACTGAACTTTAACTTGCATGAGCATCATGAATTTTTCCTTTGTTTCATATTAGAATCATATTAAAAATGAATTTCTTCATTGGTTCTATGTTAAAAGAAGAGCAGTTTTGGCAACTGATTAATCTTTTATTGGGCATGTGGCCATTCCATGTTTGAAGATGTGTTAATCTTTTAAAAGTGAAATTTTGTTCACGCTCTTTTGTTCCATGAGAAATGTTTTGTCTTTTTTTTCTTCACTGACATGTCCGTCACACAGATTTAGTGTCAAATTCTGACAATGTCTCAATGGAACAAAAAGTTCCATTATTGCATTGCAGCTTTTAATGTTACCTTATTTCTCCAAAATCTAAATCTGCAAATAGGTCGCTGTGTTTCAATCTGTCAGTTTAAAATTTGATTTGAAGGGTAAAACTGACAGAAGGATTTTCTTTATTTCATTTCTTTTATTTAGATCTTTTTCTAGGAATGTACTCATAAAATAGCAGTACTTTGCAATGAAATTAGCTCTTTACTGTGCAGCTGTGCCACGTCACTGATAAATAGAGCATTTTCTTTCTCTACATGTAGTCTGGCTCAGCGCTAGAAGTGTGATAACCCAGCAGGTGTTCATGTTGCAGAAAGATGCCAAAGAGTTCTTGTCAGACGAAACTTATGTTTATCCCAGTCTCAAACTAAATAGATTTAATCCTAAATTTAACTGGCTTTAAACACATTTAGAGTCTTTTATGTCAGCAAGATTTGGTCTGTCAATGCAACGACCTCTGAAAAAACACAAATCCTATCAGTAGTGATCAGATTACTTTTTGTTTTACTGGTGTTACAACTTCTTATTGGCAAGCCTGTATTTATTTGATCAATGTAAACAAATTGCTTTGCTCCAGTTTGTCTCAGGTGTCACAAAGTATTTAGATTTGATTGGACCCAGTGCCAGAGGGCAGGCCCAGCCCACCCATCCACACATCAGGCTCTTGCAGACAGATTACCACCTTATCTCAGTTCAGCTTTGTACTCAGTATTGTTTTACCCTGAAATAGCAAACAATGGATATTAAAACTTGGCTAAAATAGACAAACAACAAAAAAGGGCCCAGAAATGCATAAAGAATAATGAAGCTACTGAAACTACTTAAGCATCAGCAAGGCAAGTGCAGCTAAGTGTCCATATAATGAGCTCCGCCTCTCTGCTGTTTTGGAGTGTCCACCACTGCATGCATGTTAAATTGACCCAAACAAGTGTGCCTCTAAAATGCTTTGTGCAATATTTCTGTGGGAAAAAAACAGTTTCTCTAGGTTATGGTGACAAAACAGGCCGCTGTTATAATATTCAATTAAAAGTGATGCTGCTAGTATTTCTCATGCAGAAAGTTCATCACTATTTGATTTGATCTCAGTGATATTTTGCAAATTCTCCTTTTTATGTTATGTACATTCAAGCTTTGAGCAAGGTTGGAATTGCAGTAAACAGAGTTTAAATAAATGAGTTCAAAAATCAAAAAGGAAAATGTGTGATAACTGCGCTCCCCCAAAATAAGAAATGCCCCCTCCTAGCAAAACTCCTTTGGAGAAATCTGGATTTGATCTTATACAATGAAAGGAAATATCTTTATCTTGGAAGAAGGAAAAAAAAACAATATTCAAAGTACAAATTCACAATAAAGATTCTGCAGTAGCACATGACCCAGTTTTGTGTTGCCTGTTGATTTCTTTCAGTAAAAATTCTCAGAAATCAGTTTTATATCTCTATCATTTGTTTTGTTAAGCTTTATAGAAGCTGAACCAGCTTTGATTTGGCGGGAAAATCCTCGAGATCACACAGTTACAACAGTTACAAGGACACAATAAGAACATATAATTTTGCAAGATATGCAGTTTTTGAAAAATATGAATTAAGCATGAAGTTGACAAGTTAAAAACAAAATGATAATAATTTAATGAGTTATTAAAATGAATAATTTTAGGATTTCAGTTTAAGATGGATTACAACAATACCTGCCAATATTTTGCTTACACTGTATTCTTTGAAGGCCTGCTTACCAGGAGAAAAAGCTTCATGGCCAAAAGTACAATTTAATGTAATAAGAAATGTACAAACTTCAAGGATGTTGCAGTTTATGTAAGAAAACTGTCCGAGGACTTTCATTGGTGCAGAAAAATACACAAAAAGTCTACTTTGGCAGCACAACATTGACCTGTTGGAGCCCAGCCTCCCACACCAGCATCTTGGGGCCCTTTTATGGTTTTGCTTGGTTTTAATCACTGTTTGTCAGCTGACCATAGAGTTGATTGTTTGAACTCACCCAGCAGTCATAGTGTGGGGCAATTATGAAACAGAATTACATTTTTGTTGTGCTGCTTACAGCTTTAGTACCCTTGCTGACATTTGCATCTAATAGAACAGTGATTTAGTTTAAGGGCCCTAGTGCTGATGAGTTGGCTGTATGCCGAAAGCTCCAGCTCTCTCTTCTGGTCTCAGTGCAGCTCATTGTCACCAGTGTGTTTTCGTGCCTAAGACACCCTCAAGTAAAATTAAGACGAAAAATGTCTGTATGTCTTAGCTGCAAGTCCACATTTTGTGCAGTTTTAATAATAGTCTATTAATACTTATATCTGATGCAGATGAATGGATTTGGAATAGTCTACCAACGCAAACAGGCTTACAAGTCGTCCTTTAGAACAGCACTAACGCCTGTGGGAGATGACACTTCTTGTAGGTCAAATGCTGATGGTTTCAAAGTTAGCGAGAGTCGCAGAGAAACGAACAAAAAATAGGATGAGGTCTTAAAAACAATGCATGACAAGAATACAAAGGTCAAACTGGAAGCCTTGTCAATCTTTTTCAACAAAGTTTCACAAAAAAAAAAAAGATTTTTACTGCCTATGACTTCTTAAATGACTAAAGAAAAGGTGAAATCTTGATATCTGTGCTAGTTGAGGATTGCTTAAAGACCCACTCGACTGAAAATTGTGTTTTAGTGTTTATAATGTGTTCTTGCAGCATTTTTCTTTATCGAAATCCAAGTGAATTAGGAGCAGATGAAAACAGGCCGTTTGAAACAGCTTGTATTTGTTACATAAATCGACAGAAAACAAGCTCCCTGCTCAGCTCCATTCTGATGCATTCACTTGCAGACATATAGAAGCATGTATGTCTCCATTTTACTTGTCCAAGCTGGTATCTGGCTCATACTTGTATGACTGCAAAGCTCCAACATTAATTACCATTTTTATTGCACCGCTAATGTTAGTTTGGGGTTGTGAGGGACTGTAAGTTAGCGGGAGAGAGTGTAAACAAAAGTATGATGGGAAATGAGTGCGGGATTACTCCACGCCAATAGTCCTGCCCACAATTCATAGTCTGCCATTTTGGGAGTCGAGCACACATTGTTTTGATATGTCTGATGGGTAAAATCAGCGGCTCTGCTGTAGAGAAATAACCACCAAATGTCATCAAGGTACATACTTGTTGCTGTTGGATGTCACAATAGACAAAAATCCAAATTCAAGTGTTTCATTTAACCAATTACCGCAGGATGAAAAAAGAAAACGATGGATTGTCACAGCTAAACAGGAAAGACAGCGGCCTATGTGCCTGGTAGGCCTAGGGTTACACATGTTATATGTCTAAAGGTGCCTGCACACCGAATGCGATTTGCGCGGCGGAGGCGGCCACTTTCAATGTAAAGTTAATGATTGAGATGCAAATTGAGGTTCTGCGGCGCAAAAGTCTGGAAACAGGGCAAATTGAGCGGGCGAGGACATTCCTATGAAACATTTTTTTCCTTACATATCAAGGCATCAATGTTTGCCCATATTTTAAAGTGTCACTTTTAAAAGTTGAGGAGTAGGCGCTATATTCACCTTCATTTTCGCTGGCTTGCAATGTTGCAAGGTATGTAATTTCAGACTATTTTTTAAGGTTTACAACTAAGCTGCAGAAAGGAGAAAATACTGTAAAGTAACAGTAACGGTTGATAGTCCTTCACTTCACTCCCAGAAAAAATCCTCCAATTTGGGAAAAAGTGTAAAATTGCTGGAATTTGGAAAAGGGGGCAGATCATACAGCTGGAATTGAGTTCAGCAGAGAGTTTCTAAAACCGTAAAAAAAATAAAAAAATTGCAACACACAACATTCTGATCTCCTGCAAGTGCAGCCTGTTGTAAGAAAAAAGGAGACACGGTCAAGATCCCACGTCACTTGTGACAGTTCTGTTACAATATGTACCCTGATATAAATCTGTCATGTCTCGTCAGGTTTTAAACTTTGTGTCCTCACCAATAAATAATTGGTCCAGCCATCCATTATCTGCATTCATCTTATCATGCAGGCTGCCCCCAAGATATGGAAGAGTGGTTGACATTGGAAGAGAGACAGAGCAGTGCACAATTTAGTATCAGGCTAAAGGTTCACCCTGGAAAGCATCGGAGTGAAGGAACTGTTAGGTTTAAAACCCAAACATTAGTAAATCTGAAAAGAAATACGAGAGAGAGTCAATATAGTTTTCACCTGCAGGGAGAATATTCATAGGCTGCTCAGTTACAAGCTCCTACAAACATTCTGAACAACCCAGAATTCTCGCTGCCTTTATTAGATAGGACCGCCCTGTTTACACGAGGTTTCAACTGATTAGGGAGGGGTAGAATAGGTCATAGGTGAAGACTGTTTCTTCCATATAAAGATAAAGGAAGCTCTCACAGCATGTTATCAACAGAGAACAGATGTGTCACATAAAAGAGAAACAACACAGGTTTGTGAGGTCAATTCAAACATGGGTCAACGTGGGGGTCGTCACCCTTCCTCCTTAGAAGGAACGTCATAAAGTTCAGGGTGTTGGCTGACTTGAATCTTCTGCTGCAGTCTGCTGCAGGCCAGAGGTTGGGAATAGAACATGGCATAACTTCTATACAATATTCTCAACATTTCCCTCCTGTTTATGCCATTTTCTAGGTTGGCATCAGCTGCATCCACTTCTTCCGATTTTCAGATACAGCTTCATCAATACCAGAAAAAATGGGTACACTCAGAGGGGGTACAGCTGAGTTTCTGGGGAGAAGAGCTGAGGTGGAACCAGCATGCCTTCTTCTCCGTCAGAATCGTCGTCATCTGAGTGCTGTCGGGGAGAAAGCAGAGCATACATTTCTGTGACATTGGTTTGCACAGGGTCCACTGCCCTGTGAATCAGTCTCTCCACCAGAGATCGTATGCAGGGGATGCAGCAGCATCCGCAGATGGTGAGGAGAGCTGCAAAGAGAGCCAGAGACATCATGGCAGACAGAACCAAGTCACGATATTGTCCAAACATATCTCCGAACCCATTCCAGAAAGAAGTGTCCACTCCAGAATGATCCTTCATTTTGTTGTTGAGAGAGCGGAGGCCCTCCAGGGCCTTAGTTAGTTTTCCATCCGGTGCAGTGTTGTTAGGTATGAAGGTGCAACACTGCTCTCCAAACATCGCACAGACTCCTCCTTTCTCGGCCAACAGCATGTCCACAGCAATGCGGTTCTGAAAAGCCATCAGTGAGGTTGCAGATAATTGTTCATGTATAGCAGAGAACCCATCAGCCGTCATGTTTCCTAGGCGCTGCACATTGTAATGAATATAATTTATTCTGTCAACATTTTTGTTTGTAGTACACCACCAGCAGATGAAAGACTCCCATCCAGCTGCAATCTGGTTTGCCAACTTGTATTCATCAGGGACTCCTCGCGGTACCCCGATGCCATCTATATAGGTGGGATCATCTTTGCTCCACCCCGTCATAGATGTTTGCATAGAGCGTTTCTGCCTCCAGTGGTATGGCCAAATGCTGCGGAAGTTGGCTAAGAGTTGATCAGCTGTGAGGGGAAAGATCAGAGCTGGGAGAATGAGGGAGACAGAGGCACACAGTCCCGTGGTGTTATATGGCAGGCGGTCAAACAGGCGGTTGTCACCACACCACCACCAAATGTCGCTTCTGGACTGTGGCATGAAGTGCAGATCAACCTGTAAGAAATAAGCACAACTGACAGCAGAAAGATTTCCTAGTCTGGAACCTTTTCCTGTCCGATTTATGCAGGTGAAGTTGGCTGCAGCTACTGTGGAGGAAAACAATGGCTTCTTAGTCTCTGCTTTGGTGAGGGGATAAACTGTGTCCCAAAAGGAACAGTTCGTTGAGGGTACTGTGAAATTCATTAGTGACAACAAGCAATCTGATGTAACAGTAGAAGGAACAACATGTAAAAGAGGTCTGGCTCCCATACATACCACACAGTCTGTTTTGCTCATTATGCCTGCTTGTTCAGCCATGAGGAGCCAGTTGTTCCTTCTTTGTGTCACCCCTGTGGTGACCTTAAACCAGTCGTCCAATGTTGGCCTGATGAATATTTGCTCAGGTTGTGCTGAGGTTGATTTTGGACCTGCCGTTATATCTGGTATTTTTTCTTTTTGCGTTGTTTTAGTAATATTAGGACACAAAGCTATAAGTTTACAGGGATCATACTCATGGGGTCGCCACACACAGAGCCGAAACCCATAACATGGAGCTTGTGTGATTTGTTGTTTAGTTAAGTACGACCCGAATGAAGACGGAAAAACACTTGCAGTGATATTTATGGTTATCAAAATGGCCCCTTGAGCCAGGCCCAAGGAGAAGCGGTGCCTCCAATCCTTGTAAGATAGTGTGTACCCGTATGAATCAGACGGCCAGTTTCCTGTAGTGGCCACTACAGTACCCCAATAATAGTTACTGTTCTGGATGGTCACCATATCTATATACCAATCGTATCCTCTCCAGTCACTGACAGAATACCCTCCTACCTTAGAGGTGAAGGTGATAATGGCAGTGGTGGCGTTTTTCTGGTAGCAATAATACAGTTCGGTTGTTGTTTTATCAGAAGTATCAGTAGTATTACAGGGGTTTGGTATTTGTCCTTTTAGCAGTGGGGAGTTGAAGTACCAAATATTAGAGGGAGCTATTCCTCTAAGTGTCACTTCTGGCATCTGCCAGAGAGCTGTCAAAAGGAGTATAATCATCTTCATTTTAGGGTGAGTTTTTCCTATGCACTGACACAAGGGGGAGACAATCTTCACCAGGTTTGAGACAAAAACAACCTAGAGTTGTTAATCCCTTTGTAGTTGGCCTTTCCTTGTTAGTGCCCGTTGAAAAACTCCTAGCCTACACGGGGAAAAGCTAACTAGGTTTGTTTTATAATCCTTTTGCAGTGGCTTAGGTGTATCCAGGTGGTTCGTTCTGCTATTTTTGCTGCAGTGCCTGTTGTAAGCAGCACTTGGTATGGCCCTTCCCACTTAGGGGAGTGCCAGTGCTTCTTTTTAATTGATTTTATCAGGATCCAATCTCCTGGTTCAACTAGGGATCCTTCCTGTGGAGACACAGAGGATACGTGCTCTTGGTTATTCCAACGTTCACTTTGCTTTTGCATCATTCGTCTCATGTGGTCAGCTAGGTTTTGCTCTTCAGCTGTTTCCCATTTATTGTTAAAGTAAGGAAGCCTGTAAGGTCTTCCAAACAGGGTTTCGTATGGGGTTAATCCTTCAGTACTTGTGATGTTTATGTACATTTGGACTAGTTCTACACATTGAGTCCAGTTCCTTCCTGTTTCTTCCATGCATTTCCTTAATCTATTTTTTATAGTTCCATTCATTCTTTCAACCAGTCCTGCACTTTGAGGGTGGTAAGCACAGTGGCGTTTTAGGTCTATTTGGAAAGCTTGACCTATTTTGGTGACAATCTGATTTACAAAGTGTGTTCCGTTGTCACTGTATATTTTTTCTGGTATTCCGTACCTTGGAATAATATCCTTGCATAGAGCTTTAGCTACTGTTATAGCGTCTGGATTTTTTGTGGGGAATATTTCTACCCATTTAGAAAATGCATCTATTATCACTAGACAAAACCTTTTTCCTTCACTTTGGCTTAATTCTATGAAATCCATATGTATATGTTGGAATGGATATTGTGAAGCAGGAAACTGACCTCTTTGTGGTCTTAAGTTTCCTTGAGAGTTATGTTTAGCACATATAAGACATGCTCTACAAAAATTTTTTGAGTAATTGTTAAATCCATACGTTGTATAGATTTGGTTTACCATTCCTGCCATCCCTCCTGTTGAGACATGGGTTTTTCCATGACTCAATATTGCTGCCCATTTATAAAGGTTCTTTGGTAGGATTGGTTTATTTTCTGGTCACGTATAGATACCGTCTTTAAGCTGTGCACCTTTATTTTTCCATAACTGTTGCTCTTGCATAGGTGATTGTTGTTGCATGTCTTTTAAGATGTCATCATCTATAGTTTGGGAGTCCTGCTGGCTTAAGTGGTGGACTTGTATTTCATTTAAGGCAGCCTGTTTGGCTGTTTTGTCAGCAAAGTCATTTCCTTTAGATACTTCATCGTCCTTTCCTGTGTGGGCTGCACATTTGCAGACAGACAGTTGTGCAGGGAGCTGCACAGCATGAAGTAAATCAGTAAGCAGCTGTGCATGAGTCACAGGTTTTCCCGCGGAGGTAACCATACCACGGTTTTTCCAATGTTGGGCAAAGGTGTGCACAGTAGCAAAGGCATACTGGCTGTCAGTGTAAATGGTGACCTTTTTGCCTTGCATCAACTTGCATGCTTCTGTTAAGGCCACAAGCTCTGCTGCTTGAGCAGAGTGAGTTGGCGGGAGTGCTTCTGCTTTTAGCACTCTGTCATGTGTGACTACTGCATAGCCTGTTCTAGTTTTGCCCATTTCATCTTTTTTGGAAGAGCCATCTACAAAGAGTACGACTCCTTTTACAAGGGGGGTGTCTTGTAAGTCAGCTCTGCTCCGGCTAGATTGTTCGGCTAAGGCTTGGCAGTCATGTGGGCTGCCCTCATCTTCTGTGGGGATGAGCGTAGCTGGATTTAAAACAGTGCATCGTTCTATAGTCAAGTGAGGTTGTGACAGTAAAAGAGACATGCAGGAGAGATGTCTGGCTGGTGACAGAAATGTCATTTTAGTTTGCAGCAGCAAGGCGGAAACTGCATGTGAAACCCTCAGGGTGAGAGGGTGGAAGAGAACTACGTCAGCACTTGCCATGACAGCTTGAGCAGCTGCAACTACAGCTCTAACACAGTGTGGGAGAGCGCATGCAACTGCATCTAATTTAGTAGAGTAGTAAGCTACAGGTTTAAGTTTATCACCATGTTGCTGTGCTAAAAGGGAGGTCATAAAATGACCTTTACAGTCAACCATTTGGACAAAGGGTTTGCGATAGTCTGGCAGCGCTAAGGTAGAGGTGCTGACCAATGTTCGTTTTAGCTCACACAGAGCTTCATCTGCAGTTTCTGTCCATTGTAAGGGGTCACACATTCGGAGAGGTTCATCGTGCATCAAGACTTGTAAGGGAGCTGTTATTTCTGCATAGTTAGGAACCCAGCTCCTGCAGTAGTTAGTGAGGCCTAAAAATGACATGAGTTGTTTTTTTGTTTGTGGCTTAGGTGCCTGCAGAATAGCAGTTTTGCGATCTGCCATGACTGTTCGTCCTGCCGCACTAAGTTGATGACCTAGATATTTAACGTGTTCTTTGCATAATTGTAATTTTGATTTGTTTACTTTATGCCCTTCCGCTGCTAAGTGTTTAAGTAAGGCTATGGAGTCAGCTAAGCATTGTTCCTTAGTTTTAGAGGCTATCAAAATGTCATCAACATAAGTTAGTAGCTGGCTCCCTTGCGGAGGAGTAAAAGGTTCCAGGCTAGCATTCAGAGCCTGGGAGTAGATAGTGGGGGACTCACAGTATCCCTGAGGGAGTCTCGTGAAGGTGTATTTCTTTCCTGCATACGTAAAGGCAAACCAGTACTGACTGTCAGGGTGGACAGGTACTGAGAAAAAGGCGTTACTGATATCAATGACTGTGAAGAATTTCGCGTCTGGATCCATACTGTTTAAGAGGGTGTATGGATTCGCCACACAGGGAGCTCGTTGGATAACCGCATTGTTTACAGCTATGAGGTCTTGCACCATTCTCCATCCTACTGAAGGAGGAGCCTTCTTTACTGGGAATATGGGAGTGTTTACTGGAGAGTCAGGACATTCCACTATGACCCCAGCTGCTCTGAGGTCAGCTATGACAGGTTTAATGCCGTGTATTGCGTCCCGTTTGAGGGGGTATTGTCTAATGCGAGGTCTGTATTCTGTTTTAGGACGTATTACAACAGGCAGTGCATTTTTTATAAGGCCCACATCTGAGGAGCCTTTTGACCACAAGCATTGTGGTACTTCAGTTAAGAGGCTTAGATCTGCCTCAGTAAGATGGGTGTGTCACATTTCTCCTTCATCTATGTGGGCTACAGCAGTCACATTTACTGTAATGCCCAAGTAGTAGCGGTTTAATCCTGTGTAACCACTATGGCACACTCCGCCAGAGAGGGGCTTCCAGTCTCTGGCTGACAAACCCCTTGAGACGAAGGTGCCAAGGTCCTTCCAGTGCTCTGACCTGTCCTTACACAGTGAGACATGAGGGGGAGATGTAACTCTTCTTAGCCCCTGTAATGCTTCTGGCAGCACCACAGCTGCTGCTGCTGTGTCTTCATCAAAGTACAAGTATGTCAGTGTGAGTCTGACAGGTGTAAGCCTGGACAGTTGGTGGAAATATTGTTCATCAGCATGATCTGTGTACCACATGGTGACATGTAAGTCTCCTGGTGACATTCTGTTGGGTGACCTGGGCACTAGGGTTTTAGCTTTTTCTACCAGGAAGTCACCTATGTTTGTAGGTGGGCTATTTGGTATATCAAGGGTGTAATAATACGCAGGTGGCTTTTTACTGAGTATTACAAAGGCACTGGCATTTTTTGTTGGTTTACACAGTCTTTGAACATTCATGCCGTCTGGTGTGGGGACTATGGCCAGTTTGAGGTTGTATAACCCATCTCTCCCTAGTAAATTTACAGGACAATCTGGGAGGTAATAGAGAGACATGTTGGCAGAAATCCCTTCAGGATCTATGATCCATATGGGGTTTGTCTCAGTTACGACTCTAAGCGAGCCTTGAGCAGAACGCACTAAGGCTGTTTCTGTGCTGAAGGTTGCTCCAGGGGGCATGAGGTTCATTGTGGATTTACATGCACCCGTGTCACAGAGAAATGGATAAGAAGTGCCATTAACGGAGAGGAACACCATGGGTCTCACTTTTTCTTCACAGAACAAATCCCGGAGGTTCATTATCTCAGTGCCTTCCAGGAATTTAGGGTCTGTGAATTGTAGGGGGTCATCTAGTCATGCAGAGTAGTGACCTGAGGGAGCTGAAGCTCCAGGGGGTGCGCTTTGATGATTGTTAGGGCAATCTCTGGCAATATGTCCTGGTTGGTGACAGTTGTAACAGAGTCTGGCATTAGGATCCAGATAAGCTGAACCAGGGCCACCTCGTTGGCCAAAGGTTCCACGTCCTCTGTGCTGGCCGCGTCCACGGCCACGTCTGCTGCCCCTATTGGGCTGGTATCTGGCAAACATTACATCAGCTGGGTTAAAGTCATCTTGGTAAAAGGTGTCTTTAACCGGTGTTTTCTTCGGTTGTTTTTCTTTAAAAACTTTTTCCGCATGCATAGCAAAGGTGGTATATTCATCCAGGGTACCGGTAGCAAAAGCAATGTAATGCTTTTCGACCCATCCCCTAATTCCAGGGAGGGAACCCTGGTGTATGGCATTCTTAAGTTGTTGTTTATAGGGGCCGGTGTCATCATCTGTTTCCTGGAGTCCACTATGTGTCTTAAACGTAGTGGTCATGCGGATTTTATAATCTTCAAAAGGTTCGCCGTCCTTCTGTTTGCAGCGAGTGATCTCAGAGTAGTTAGCCCGTCTTTTGTATTTTTGGGTGATTCTTTCACAAAGGTCGTTCAATTTTGTATTTAAGGCCTGACTACCTGCTGCTTCAGGCTGGCCATTTTGCTGCATGGGGTTAAAATTTCCTCTGACCAGGTGCCATTTGGGGCCGAGAATGGCCATCCACACCTGTTGAACTTCCACTCCGTTGAGGCCATAGGATTGTATCAGTCCTTTTACCAGGGCGATACATTCTTCCACATCCTCCTGTGGAGGGGGAATGTGGCTAGTGGCTTTTATTATGTCATCCTTAGTCCAGGTCCTAAAGACTCGCACTGTGTCAGGGTGACCGTCTTGACCTGCACGGGGGTTAGGAAGTTCTATGAGGGGAAAGAGATCATCTGGGCCTGAGTCGTCCTGACTGTGATGTTGTGTCAAGACGCTCATCCCTTTTTGCATGGTCGGCTTCCAATCACCGACTGGGCCTTGGCTCCGTGTAATCCTCTGTGAACGAAGATCATATGGAGGTGGAGAGGAAGGTGGGGTAGATGCGCCCCTATACTTTCCTTCCTCGTCTGCAGCCCCACCTGCAGCCTCTGCCAGCAGAGCAGCTGCGTGTTGGTAGGGGCCTGAGTATTCATTATCTTCTTTTCTTTGGTACATTATTGGGTTAGTACCTTCATCTGAACTTGCTTTTTCTTTCTTATCCCTACTTCCTTCTTCATTCTGTTCACGTCTTTGCTTAGCTCTCTTTTCACCTTCTTCTCTCTGCCGTGCTACTTTCATCCAGACCTTTGTCTGTTCAAATCCTTCTTTATTCATGACTTTCATTTTATCATTGCATTTTTCTCTGATGTTAAGTTGCAGTTGTCTGATGTCTTTACTGCTTAACCGTCCACTGAATTTGTATTGTTTAACCCAGTATGGCAGGGGTTCGACTGCAGTGTGATCCTCGCGCTGAATCACCCTCCAGTCTTTGCATGAGAGGTCTTGGAGGACCTTTTCCTTTTCTTTACTTTGGCTTTTACCCATTTTGAACTAAAATTTGGACTCAGTGGGGGTTTGCACCTAGGGTGGCCTAACACTGAGTTTCAGTTGACCAACAATGCAATAATGAAGTTATCTCTGTGGTGAGACACAAGCTTCTACCCTGACGGGCGGTGTCTCCTTGGATACAACCTTCCACAGAAACTTATTGCTCACTATTGTTGGCTTTGGTATGGAGTGTAAATACCTAGTGGTAATTACAGTCCCTCACACACTCACATTCACACCTTTTGAGATCTCTACTTATTTAATCCTAAACCCTTAGTAGACACACAGTCTGAAGACACACAGTCTTTATGAGGTCACACAGTCCTCTTTTAGGGTTAGAGACACACAGTCTTTTAGGATTTTAGACACACAGTCTATTTTAGGGGTCACACAGTCCCCGTCAGAGGTCACACAGTCCTCTCTAAGACACACAGTCTTTTATAGGCCTAAGCGCTCGCACACAGCTTTTTAAATTGAAAACATACTCACTCTCTCGGCGTTCAGGATACCCGTCAACCGTCAGACCCCAGCCGGTGGAGAGTACACCCAGGCCCGGAAAGGGTATACAATGCCACGGCCGCGGACTTTTCCCTGGTTCTCTCCCACCTGCTGGAGTGCCTCAGGTATTTTGGATTCCGGCTCGAAGGACCAAGTTAATGTTAGGTTTAAAACCCAAACATTAGTAAATCTGAAAAGAAATACGAGAGAGAGTCAATATAGTTTTCACCTGCAGGGAGAATATTCATAGGCTGCTCAGTTACAAGCTCCTACAAACATTCTGAACAACCCAGAATTCTCGCTGCCTTTATTAGATAGGACCGCCCTGTTTACACGAGGTTTCAACTGATTAGGGAGGGGTAGAATAGGTCATAGGTGAAGACTGTTTCTTCCATATAAAGATAAAGGAAGCTCTCACAGCATGTTATCAACAGAGAACAGATGTGTCACATAAAAGAGAAACAACACAGGTTTGTGAGGTCAATTCAAACATGGGTCAACGTGGGGGTCGTCACCCTTCCTCCTTAGAAGGAACGTCATAAAGTTCAGGGTGTTGGCTGACTTGAATCTTCTGCTGCAGTCTGCTGCAGGCCAGAGGTTGGGAATAGAACATGGCATAACTTCTATACAATATTCTCAACAGGAACATTTGTCATTTTGAGTGTAGCTGCTGTCACAGTACAATCAGGCTCCAGGTTTTGATTGTACTGATTTTGTTGGGTTTACAATGTACAGGCCCAAAATTTGGCCCACCATGAGATGCAGGTAGTGAGGAGTCTGGGAGTGCTGAGAGTTTGGGGTATCATGTCCTTCCAAGCCCCTAAAATAATAGAAAACCATGTTATCATCATATCAGTTCATCTGTCCAAACATCTATCTTGTATTTTGATGTATTTCTTTGTCTTATAAGTTTTATGAATTCTCTTCCTGACACTTCCTTTTACCGGCCTTGTGGCAAACACAGGCAGGACACTGGTTTACCGTTTTGAGGCTGCATCTTTTCATTTTCTTTTCATGTCTGTCTATTTGTCAATCTGTCTGTTTGTCTGTCGTGAATCTATTTTTTGTTTTAGTGTCTGTTTTTTTTGTTCTTCTTTTTGGGGGGTGGGGGGCTGTACTATTGTAATTTTTTTATTTCTGTATTAATTGTGCACTTTTGCAGACCATCACATTTAGGGGGGGCACTTACTGCATTTAGGAAGGTGTGTCCCTTTCCCCACCTGCGCCCATGCCTGTATACGGCCTTAACAGTGTACCCCCTTAAACGGAAAATTGTGCAGCTCAGCAAAGTATAAAATAAATGGACCTTCAACCATTATCACATAGCATGGTGTTAGTGTTAGCTATGCTTTACTAGAGTCATCTGACTTCTGGTGGTTCATTGGAAAGCTCAACAGAAACCATCTGTCTCGGTGGCATCCAATCAGTCATAGTTGTGGTGGCCACAGCACTACAACTGAAGAAAATATCAATTCCCTTTTTTATTATACTTTTTTGAACTTGTATTAACTTCTTTTCAGAGTTTGTGGCTGGTTATTATTGTATTGCTCTCTCCCAGTGCATGCAGATTAGAAGCAATGCTCAAACAGCAAATTGTAAGGATTTTTATTCAATCTCACTTATGAAAGACACAAGGCTTTCTGATCCGGGGTACCACTGGGGTGCAGGCTCACTATTACTCAAATCACATCTTTTTTTTTACTTAAACCCAAGCAAAATGAAATGTGCAATATTCTGTTTGAATGATTCTAAGTCTATTGTTCAGCTGAACTGCTGCTGCAGAAATGAAAGGAAAACAAATGTTAGTTGATAAATAGTTTATAAATACATCTGGTATATGGAAAATCCTTAAATGCAAAAGTGCTGCTTTGTTCTTGCAAAAACATCTAATTGGTAAACAACATCTGGGAAACTAAATCAGTTTGTTCCTTATTTTAATTAGGTTTTTGGTTTTTTTTAGAAAATTGGCTTGGAGTGAACTGCATAAAATGTAGAAATTTCCTCCCAACAGAAAAGTCAAAGATGCAAAGAAACTAGAGAATAGATCATGAATAAAAACAAATCCTGGCCAATCACTCTGTAAGATATCCATGTTGATAGAATCAGGGGGATAAGGTCAAAATCAACGCTACTGGGACACGAATCATAGTCTTTTCATCTTTGGATGTGTCACCTGAATCAGTTGTATGATGTTGAATGACCCAAAACACCATTTCACCTTGTGAACATCACTGAAAATGAGCTGTAATTAAAATAGAAATCATTTTTACATTGGTGCCAGACAGACATGGAAACCATGTTTGGTAAATTTTTCTGAAATTGTTCCTGTTTTTTTTAGCAAAACTTACCCTGCCTTCGCCCAACAGTGGTTGGGATAGACTCCAGTAGCCCCACAGCCTTGTAAGGCATTAAGCAGATTCAGAAAATGGATGGATGGGTGGTTGGATGGATGGATAGTTGGATGAAGGGATGGATGGATGTTATTTAATATTTCTATGATGTGTGTCAAACACAACTGTTTTCAGAATAGGTATAAAAAAAAACCTGAATCTTCTGAAAGAACCAAAGTTGAATCGATCACTCTGCACATGACTTTGCTGGCTCATGTTTGTATGGCATACTATGTGCTGTGTTATGAAATTCATTATCTCAAGGTGTTTTGAAAGTACAGCTTCATAATTTCATCTTTCGAGCCTGGATACATACATAATTCATACAGCTGCATTGACACTACATCTTAAGAAAATCAGCTGAGGAAAGTGACACATGTAGGATGGTGTTTAAAGTAGGGCACTGCAGCTTCTTGACACAATTCTTCAGTCAGGTTGTATTTTCAGGCGATTACGGGTAGATAAAGGTAAGCTTCTGCTTCAACAGATACAGACTAAAAAGTTCACCTTTTTGCCAGGTGTTCTCTCACATACCAATTCAAGTTTTGCAGATTATTATTTAAAGTATATGTTACATAATTTCTTAAGAATAAAATGTCACTGGTTGGAATACAACTGGAGATGATAGAGAAATAAATTAAAACTTAGCAGTGCTTGGGTTTCATATTCTGGTGGCAGAGATGTTATGAAGATTTGGTGACAGCATGCTGACTGTTTCTCTGGCTTTCGGTGTGAAAGCAGCAATCAAAAACATGAGCAAAGTGCAGTTTTGAGTAGATTCACGTCAGAAATATAACTGCCACCATGCGATGGGGAGGCATTGGCAGAAGCTTCAAGATTAGCTGCTGCTGATTTTTTGTACAATTGTTGACGTGGTCACGAATGCAGGTGGCTGCAGTCAAGTGGTGATGACGTCATTATAAAATCGGGCGGATCGCCAGCCAGCAGCAGCTCTGGTTGGACAATGTGTAAATGTCTCTTGACAGTGGCCGTCCAAATCAAGTGCCAGCTGCCCGGTAGCCTGGGGCTTTATGAAAAGCAAAGCATTCTTCACCACAAGTCATTTGCAACTCAGATTTTAAAATCTTGTCAATTTACAAATGTACACATTCTGTCTTCTTCGTATTCTTCTCATCATTAACTGCAATTCAGGTCTCGGAGTTGTTGTGGCACTATCAATGCCATGATGAGTTCTGTGCAGCATCAATGCCATCTCCCCATTTGGACCCACCATGACCCCAGGCTCATGTCAACTGGACTCGTCGAGTGCCTGCGCTGCTACCGTACAATTTCTAACAGTTGGACGGCAGCATGGCTGCAGAGGTGTGGCTGGAGGGTGGCAGCTTGAAATCAGCCAATCAACAGATGATTTTGGGGACCTTGGAGACCCTCCTATCAGTCAATTATCATGCTGCAGCATTCCTGGCAACCTCGAAAATGTGCAAAATGTGTTGTATTAAGAGTTTCCCTTAAGTCACTCCAATAGGCACAGCTGTTGTAAACATTTACCACCATTTTTTTATTTTTCAAAGAAACACTGCAATGAAAATAATGCGTTTTTTGTGTTTTTAACATAATATTTATTCTCAACTATGAGCAAACAACTCCTGTGCCATTTTAAGCATTATTATTTGCTCATGAAGAAGAAAACACTTTTTTTTTCTATAGCAACATAAATCATGTGTTAAAGTGTTTTCTGCAACATGGCAACCATGAAAAGCTACAAAAAATTGGTCTTGAAAGCTGTTGACCTTTTTCCTGGAAGGTTTGCTTTGTTTGCAAGTCAAAAGTACTTCTCTTCTCAAAAGGTGATGAACTTAATTGTGAGACAAAACAAAGCTAATCATCAAAAATAGAATGCAAAAGGATTTATTCCAAAATGTAACTTTAGTCTTCATGTTTCACACTCTTCTTCTTTGTTAGTATTTTTAATTTTTGGTTTGGAAGAATGCAGGATATGTGAAGCACAGAGAGGCAGACAGCAGGTGGGAACAAGTCACTGAACACGAGCAAAAGCAAGAGAATAAACAGAAGGATGTTTACAATACTGAAGCACCTTTTAATTTCAACCACATGTAATTCCAGGGGATTCAGCAGTAATTTCACACAACTAAGCAGCATACTAAAGTGATGCAGAACACACTACGATTGAAGGTCATCAAACTTTATGCACGTAGTTTTGAAAGAAGAGGCAGGTGCTAAACAGAGTCTAACAAAAGAGACATAATGGCCAAGAAATGAAAAAAAAAAAAAAACAGGAGATGGAAAGAAACAGAAAAGACCAGAAATTCAGTTAAAACACAAAGATAACTTGCTCCCTCAAAATATGTTCATGCTAAAAATGTTTGTCCTTAAATTGGTTGCTAGATGCCCCACATCCTTCAATCAATCTGAACTTCTTCAAGTCAGAGTCCACAGCCTCTGGCTAAGTAAAAGAAAAAAAAAGCAAGGATTCACAGTTTGAAACACGATAAAGATTTCTGAGGAAGTGTGTCAGTGTGCTGTTTATTGTGAGCAGGTGGGCTGTAGCTGCAGGGAAAAGTCTGTTCATGCAGTCAGATCCTGCTGACACTGTAAGCACGCAGAGGATTATACAGTCAGCGCTCACATGTTCACTGAAATAGAACATCACAGTTTGTGGTCCTAAATCCAGAAAAATAGCAGTGGTGTGACTGTTGTGTCATCCCCTTTGCAACAATTTTCTTCACTTTGGCTTTCAAGGCAATACTTTAACTGTTTTTTGATCCCAAATTAGCCTTCAGCAATGAGTGCTGCAACAAAATTGAAAGCAATGAGAAATATTTGCTTTTTAAATATTTTACTCTGTACAATGCGTTGACTTGTATTAAGATTTTTTCCTTAAATCACTCCAATAGGCACAACTGTTGTAAACATTTCCCACAATTTTTTTATTTTTTTTTAAAGACCCACTCCAATGACAACAATGCGTTTTGGTGTCTTTAATACATTAATGAAGAAAATTAAGATTAAAAATGCATTTCTGAACATTTCTTTATTCGAATGAAGGTGAATCAAGAGCAGACCGAAATATGCCATTTGAAAAAACCTGTAGTTGTTGAGTACTAACTACACTGGACAGGCTACTAGCTCCCTGCTCCACTTATTTTAAGGGATGACGGGAAATAATTGCAGGTAACTATATTTATAAAACATTTTGTGCAATTTTATTTTTGTTTTTTAGCCCATGTGCCTTTTTTTTACTATTTTTTTTTTCATCTCACCCTTTGTGGCATGTCCTGGATTTGGAGGCCAGGGAACCACTGCACACGTCCATGTATCTTGATGAGGCGGGATTGAATCAGGCAACAGGCAGGCGGCATGGAAGAACATCATATTGGACAGAGAGCCACCACTGATGGTCCCAGGTCAACCAGGAGGGAATATTACAATGTGTGCTACAATTTCAGAAAAAGACGTCCACCCCTAAATTGGTGCTGTCGTGGTCCGTAAAATGCAGAACACCTGTTTTTTTTGGATGCTCTTAAAAGGGACATAATCCCTGAGAATGGAAGTAATGAATCTGGTGAAAACCTGACAAAGTATCTAGTACTTTGGAAGAATGCAAGCTTCCTCCACTCTGCTGCAGTCAGGCAGTTGTTTGCAGAACATGATAGGATGCTTGTGGAGTATAGTGGAGTATATTCCTCCCTACTATCCATTTCTAAATCCCATTGATGAGTTTTTTTCTTTATGGAAATGGAAGATATATGACCGGTGTCCACATACCCACATGACCCTGCTAGAGGCCATGAATGCAGCTTGTGATGACATCACTGCAGAGTCCTGCAGAGGATGGAATCGGCACTCAAGAAGGTACTTTCCTCTGTGCATGGACAGAATTGAAATTCACTGTGATGTAGATGAAAATATGTGGCCAGACAGGAGCGTCTAGTGTCAATGATTGATGTGCAGCACTGTCTGTTTTATAGTATTTTCATTTTCAAAACTACTTCAGTAAGGTTTACTGGAACAAAGGGAGTCTTGTTTTTCTTTTTTTTTGCACAATGCTGTGAACAGTTGCAAATAGACAGTGTAAAGTGCATATTCCGTTTTTTTATTCTAGTTTTCAAAATGCCATGCATGATACATGATTACTTCACTTTACATGACATTTTGAAGCACTTCCAGAGTAATCTGTCTCAATGAAAACACGTTCCAATCTTTTGACTTTATCATTCAAAGAAGCTGGAGTCATAACTTTTGACAGCAGACACTTTCAGCAACAAACTTGCTTATAAAGCATTAACTAACCCTTTTGAGCATCTGTCTTGCTTTTGTGCATTTGACTTTCCAATTTGAGAAAGTGACTTGCTTTTGCAGGTTTTGCAGTTTGCACTAATTGTTTTGAGAAATGCCTTGACACTGGTGCAAACTTTAATACCGTTGTGAGACATGCACCAAAACGGTTGAGGAAAATCTGTAAATAATAAAGTTAGTGTAAAGGCCTAGTGTTCTCATGAGCTAATGATTTAACTTTCAGTTGGCTCAGAGCCACCTCAGATGATTAAAAAAAATATGTGAACCAATTACTAAAAGATTTATGATGAGAAACACAGAAAAGCAATAACATTTATTTATTTTAAAGAAAAAAATGAAAGCAATAAATATAGGAAAGGGCCAGGAGCAAAGAATGACAACTACCTGTATTTGTAGCAAATGAGGATTAAATTCATATATGTTTAAACCAAACAGGGGTGTTGTGTGGAAAAAAAGGAAAAGAAAATGCAAAAAAAAATAGTGCAATGAAACTGAAACATTTCCTGAGCTAACTGTCACTGCTTCTTCTTCTGGCTCAATGCTCTTTCAATCAAGATACGCTGCAGGACACTGTGCGTTTACTTCTAATGGCTGTATCACTGAATGGCTGCAGCAGCTTTATTGAGAAAACCTCTTTTAGATGGCAAGATGGAATCTCATAATTGCTTATGTGCTTGACCTCACAGCAATCCCAGTCACTTTTAAATCGGCTCTTTTGGGAGTTGCAACAAGCTTAAATATAGTTATAATCCAGCCATCCATCTAAATGAGAAAAATTCACCTAATTGGCATGTTTTTGTTTTGAGGCAACAAGACCGCCACATGTGTTGATAATACTTTCATTTTTCTATAAAAAAAAGTGTGTACTGTTACCACAGAGAGGCCTAAAAAGCAGGTGGTTTATGTGGAGCAGGTTCACAGCTGTCATTCCAGATCCACAAATTCAATTAAGTCTCCAAAACGATGTTGTGGCAAGGAATACCGGCCGGGTGGAAATACTTCATCACTTTAACATTTGTGGAATCTGTTCCAACTTTTAATAACCTTACAATGATAGCAACCTGGCTGTGGTAGTGATAAATCATACCTGTAACCACTGTGGGCTGTTGGAAGGAAGACACGTCTGTAGGGACCAACGCAGAGACCATAGATTGATGAACACTTCAATACCAGTGATCTTAGAGATTAGAAAATGGAAACAGGAGCACAAATAAGTTATAAGGACTTTTATTCCCCACAGAAAAGAAAAATGGTAGCCAAGATTAAGATGACAAAGAGAATTTAGAAACTAAAAGCTGTTACAAAGAAAGACCCTGGCATAAGTACAACAATCCCTCAGTGAAATTGCCAAAGAGGCATGAAAGTCAATGTTGAGAGGTCTCAAGCTTTTAAAAAACAATGTGGGGATTGTTGTTTTTGTTTCCAAATAGCCATAAAAATCTACACATATAATAACCCTTTAGGACCAGAGATGTCACTGGTGACACCTAAATAACACACATTCTTTGACGTACGGTAACTTTTCTGCTTCAGAATCCGCTAGAATTGATTGCATAAAAAAGAATTAAGGTAAGTCAAAGGACGCCAACACTGGAGCTGGTATTAAAGGGTCAAAATACAAAAGCAAACATACTTGAAGATTCTTTCATTTCAATATAAAAGTGAAGCACGACAAAAAGTTGTGAAATAGCTCTGGCTTTCTACTGAATTTGCAATAAACAGAGAGGATAATGTTTTCTGAATGAACAAAAGTGATGCTGTAGTGACAACCTTGATGCCCTTTAAGGTTTTTTCAAAAATGGGAAACATAAACCCTGGGAGATTTTAAAGAACTCTGCAAAATCCACAAAACAACTGCAGAAGGAGCAGACCAACACAAACTACTGCATGAATCACCAGCATGGTTTAACTCTTATGCCTTGAGTTCCTCAAACATGAGTTGACCACTCTAAAAAGAAAAACCAAAAAAAAAAAAAAAATTGTTCCATCCTTGTAGTGCTGCCTGGTATTTGACTATTCTATGCTGCATGTCTTCTCTTCCACGCTTCAGATTCTTTGCTTTGTATGATCAGACTAGATATGTGCAAATAAAATTACACTAGCTGTTATTCTCGCTTTCCTTAACAGCTGGTGTTGGAATTAATTTCCTGCATGGTATGTTGGCTCACCATCAGAGATCACCACCAAGAGATTGACAATAAAAAAATCAGAAGAGGAATTGGCAGGAATATTAATTATTGTGTCTTTATCTCCTCTCCTTGTTTTTTCTTTTTTTTTCACCAGGTCTCTTCTGGTATGAGGCCGTCCCTCTGCTGCCTCCTGTGTGCTCTGCATATGAAAACCCATTCTTTTGATAATGTTATCCTTTTGTTACGCTGGTTACATTAGGTTTGGGTTGTGAGGATCTGTAAGCTTGAAAATGATTGCAAACAGGTGGGGGTGGGTTTACTCCACGCCCCACCCACAAGGCAGACCTGAATTGCTAATGAACTACTGCCGCTCTGCAGAAACTAGATTCTAGAAAACAACACTGGAGTTTTTTTTTTTTTTTCCTAAACAAAGCATAGTCATCTGCATGGAACGCTTTGAAAATAGATCAAAAGATGGTGGGAGTGGGTCTTAAAGCCAAATTAAATCCTTTGTCTCTGCACCCACATTGCAGGTCTAAATCATACACTGGTTCTGTTCCAGCTTGCTAAATTAACAAAGACTATATTGAACTCATTACTGAGACAATGAAATGCAATGATTGGAAAAAAGAAAAAAGAAATAAACAAGGAAAAGGAACAAAAACAATGCACTAAGGTCTCAGTCGTAATATTAGTTAAATATAGTGATTAATAACTTAAGTCTAGTAAAGCTTGATTAATTGCTTGAGAAGGAGTGGTTAGAAGCAAACTTATTTAACCCACCTCTACTTAGTTACTTCTTTTTATAGTTTTAAATATGTTTCATAATATGGTTCTGATCAGATTTAATGCAGATTTTTTCAAGTAGCAAAAACGAGTACTTATTGATTGTTCTCAAAAACCATTATTTCATAATTTCAGTAAACAGTGACATGAATCACCCCTAATGTAACAGATATGTAACAATCATTGATGATCACTGGAATACAATTTCCAGAAATCATCCTGACACATTGCAAATCAGGTTTTCAAAAAACAAAATGATTATTATCTGAGAGAATTCAATCTGAGAGAATTGTTGTTGCTGTTATTATGACTTTGCATACATGACATTCGTTCACTTGATTCTAATTTTTTCCTTTTGTTTTATAGCAGATTTAATATAATCGTTTTTCTGCTACCCACTACTCAGGAGTTTCAACTCCTTAGACAGTTAAATTCAATCCCACACACTGTCAGTCTTAATTTTTAAATAAAACCTGCCCCCCTTGTACTGACTTTCACGACTTGAGTTTAGTCCACTTTTTGTGTCACTTTTAAGTACCATTCTTTTTTTTTTCTTTATTCGGTTTCTTAACCTTATTTTAAAACAAAGCATTGACTTCATAATTCCTCTGTACGCATCTGTAGCCATTCGTAACCTTGCCCCTTCATTACAATCAAACCTCTTTCATTTTGCCTCCCCCTCCTGCCCCCACAAGCCTCATTCCTTCACCTCAGTGTCCTTTCCGCCCACTTGGACACCACAGGGAGCAGAGCATTCAGCTGCTCTTCTCTCCTTGTCTCACACTCATTACCACCAAACATCAGAAACATCGACTATTTCCCTCTTCAAGTCAGACCAGTGTCCGACTACATACCCCACCTGAATGCAGCTGCACTGACTTAATTTTCCAGTTTTCCGTTGCTTGTTTGCTTTTTCCCCTCCACTTGTCTTTGGGTGTTGAGAAAGGTCACTAAAAAAATACAAATTAGTAATTGAAGTAACAGGAATACCTACAGGATATAATATTTAATATGATATGAGAAACGGCTCATACCATACGAATGTAATAAAAAAAGGATTTTATCGCAGCATCATATCACTTTACAAAAAGGGGGTTGAATAATTATTTATTACCAAACAAATTATTCATCAGCTGGTTTTTCGATTGTTTTTGTCCAGAAAACTATAATCTAGGACATGCATTTAAACAAAATCTATTCTTTGTCCCAAAGCCAGTTCAGCTTTTACTAAAACTGCATGAGAGTACTTAGTGTAGAACGGTTACAAATATGTTGTCATATTAGAGCCACTTTGTCAGCCTAACACTGCATTATTCATATAATGCTCAAAGCCATGTCCAGGTTCCTTTTTGAAATTGGCACACTCAAAGCAATTTACTCTGTCAATCCAGCTTTACTTACTGAACGTGAATGTTCCTTAAAAACCATCAGATCCAACTGTGACTGAGATTCACTTTAGATAATTCAACGT
The DNA here is from genome assembly GCA_014656515.1 of Oryzias celebensis. Taxonomy (NCBI): domain Eukaryota; kingdom Metazoa; phylum Chordata; class Actinopteri; order Beloniformes; family Adrianichthyidae; genus Oryzias; species Oryzias celebensis. Next base: position 14,692,628 of record BNCR01000005.1, read on the forward strand.
GCCATCCTTTCAAATAAAAGCATAAAACCTGATTATATCTTGATGTTTTCGGATACCTTTCAACAAAGCAAGTAATGTTTTTAGAAATCAGACTTTGATGAACTGATACTTGTCAAGTGTGGTTGGATTTTCTACCCAAAATGTTATGCTCAGTTACGTTCATCTACAAAAGTGGCAGACCAGCAGTGATCTTAGAAATGTCAGAATATGGCGTCCATACTTTTAAAATTAATTCAGATGTACGACAATATACTAAAGTGAAAGAAGTTATGGTGGAGCTAATTGAACAAACTGCCCACTCCTTTGCTTCTAGACACCTGTTCTTTTTAGATAGCAGGACAATTTGCACTATATAAGAGCAAAAGCTAAGATTTCTAAAACTGAGTTTTTCTTCTAATTTCCTGAAACAAAAACTTTAATAATGTGATTGAAAAGAGTAATATTGAGTATAAAAATACAACATTTGGTGCTGAACACTGAAAATCTAAACAAATGAATAATCTTTAGATTGTATTCCATTTATCTAAAGAATCAAACTTCAAAAATGGATAGACAAATGAGACACTAACTTCTCTGTTTCGGATGTACACAAGGATTAAAATGTGTTCTTAGAATATCTGTTGACTTCGAAAATGAATGTCAATAAAAAAAACAGCCCGTAAATAAACATTTTTAGCACAAATGTATCATTTGTGGTCATTATTATGCCAAAGATTGTCCTGAACTTGATAAAGATCAAGTTAAATGAAATTTTAATGCATTTGGGTGTTTGTCTCTTGACTTACAGAGACAGTAATACAGTTAAATCCGCCTCCACAAGTCTGGAACAATAAAGCCGCTGATACATGTTTTACCTGCTTCATTTTATTCAGGGTCACACTGGCACCCATTGTAGCTGTCATTAAATGGGAGCTTTAGTGCATTGTGAACATTCTGTCAATTTATCACAGACTTGTGCAGACATAAACAATATAACATTCACCGTGCAGAGGTAATTTATAATCAGCAGTTAACCACAGGGAATGTTTTGAACTTATATAGGTCAACATACCTGGACATAACTACGGTGGCCCTGAAGTTCAAATCACATCAACAAATCACTCGATGCAAAAAAATTTTAAGGGTACCGACAATTAAAAAAGCAAAATAAATAATAAAAGAACATTTTAGAAAACAAAACACAATTCTTGAAATCAAAACTTAACAGAAAAAAGAAAAAAAATCTGAACTATTTTGCATATATTGGAAAGCTGTTTTTTTTACATTTGTTTTGCTTGTTCAACTGTTGTTGTTGACTATAAATTGCTTTTCATCAAAAATGTGCAAAACCCATACTAAAATAAATACTTTTTTTCTAATCTAATCTCTAATAATCTCAGCATTCAAAGTTACCAAAACCAATATTGAGTTATTGTTGTTGGTACACAAAAAATATATTTTAATTATTATTATAGCATTTAAAATAAAAATATGTATATCTCAATGTTTAATAATATTAGCACAAAAATCACTGTCCACATATTCTATAACTGAAAAACTTAGCAGTTTAACAACCTCTGCTTTTATGTCTAAGTTACAGACCTCAATGATTGGACTTCTGAATTCAAAGGGGCTGATGATCACTCGTCGTATTGTCTGAGTGAACCACAGCAGCAAACCATTTCTAAATCATCCACAGGATAAAGCAACATAGTTAATATTTCCTTCTATGGCACGTCAACGTATCTGTTGGGAAAAGCATCCATTAAGGCTGAGAAATGTCAGCCTGTCAAGTCACTTTAAATGATGAAACTTTCATACAGGATTTCCGAAACAGTTTTTAAATAATTCTCAACCAAAGTTGGAACAGAAGAAGTAATAGTACTTTAAAACCCACTCCAATGAAAATTGTGTTTTGAACATGTTCTTGTAGCATTTTTCTCATGACGGAATAAAACATTTAATTTCCAACTGCATTTCTGAGTATTTCTTGATTAAAATTGGGATGGTTTAGAAGCAGATGAAATCCCACAGTTTGAAAAAGCTCAGATTTCTGACACAGTCACTGCCATGGGTGCTCCACCAGCTCCCTGCTCCACTCCATTCTGATGCATCCACTTGCAGAAAAATATGTACATTAACATCTTCATTTTCCTCATCCAAGTTCGCATCTGGCTCAAACTATACCGCTGCATAGCTCCAATATTGCTCGCCATTTTTATTTTTGCTACCCTGATGTTAGCTTGGGATTGTGAGGGGCTAAGCTAGCAGGAGAAAGTGTGAACAACGGAATGCTGGGATATCAACTTGAGGGTTTTTTCATACCAACAGTCCCGCCCACAACCCAGAGGCATATTTTTGAGTAACTCCTGCCATAATGCAGAAAAAATGTCTTAAACAACCCAGGATTTTTGGTTTTGGGTAAAAACTGCTAAACCACAATAATAAGACCACATTGTTACAATAGAAAAAATATGACATGGAGCAAATCAAGTTTAGTTAGTTCAGTTACTGTAAGACCTGTTAGGAACAGGTACCAAACCTAAAACAGGATTTGGCTGAAGGAAGAAAACAATTTCAGGGGATAAGAATAAGCCACAATTGTCTCAAAATGCATAAACAAAACATTTTAAACGAGCAGAAATTATGGAGGAGAGTAAGCAGGGGACAAAACATTCAGTTGTTAATTGCCAGAGATTATTTTTTTACTCAGTTCAAACGAGATTTACGTCTAATCAATAAACCTTGCTGGTTTACATTTTTTTTTCTCTTTGGCAGCACACTATAATTTTACATAATAATCTCAATGTCATGTTATTTGCACAGTCGATAGCAGTGTCTTTATGACTTCATCATGCAGAAAATCAGAACAGCCTTTACTGTCATTGCATCTCTGCAAATGCAGCTACTATGAGGTTGCAATGTTTCTGGATGAGGAGGAAAAGGGTTTACAGAGTACTGCTTTACTCTTCCCTTATGTTTTGATTTTCTTCTCCAGAATTATTCAAAGAATGATTCCATCTGTCATTCTGACAGCAATACTCTTCTTGTCATTTTTTGTTTCAACAGTATGTGTCTTCTAATCAGCCGTCAGTTAACCTCGTCAAACCCCAGTATAAACATGATGTGGTGGTCTAGACATATTAAGTTCTTCCACTCTGTTGCAACACTCAATTAGAATTTACAGCCAAACATTTATTACTGATGTGTACATCTATGGCACTTTCAAGGAAGGAAAGTTCAGCAGACTCAGCTCGACTGAGCGAAGATTGCTGGAAATATTCTCATGATGATTTGATTTAGTGTGTGTTACCACACATGCAGTCTCAAAAACAAACCTTTAGCTGTTGCAGCAGTTGCTCAAATGGTGGTGGCATAACTCAAAATAACCACCACCAACAAAAAAGAAAATTAAGGAGATAAAAGCCCTGATTGTCCCTGATAAACTTGTTAGGACCTGCATCCAAAAATGTCTTAATCATACACATTCTAGCTTTTTTGTTGTTCAGTTTCCCCATTTAAAGCCGTGTCCTGTGATAGTCATGTTATCAACATCACAACTCAGGTGACCAGTAATGGTATATTTATACAATACTGTGGTATAGATTTAGACAACCTAAGTCAACCTGTGGCTTGTGGGAAGGCAGAGCAGATGACCTGAAAACCAGACACTTAAACACACTGAGGTTGATTAACTAAATGAGGACAGCTGTGGATGATTAACCTGGAACCGATGTGACTGACAAGAGCAACTCAGAACTTGAACATACATAAAGCCCAAACTAAACCACAGAATCCTTACAGACATCATGAGCAGCTCTGGAGGAGTGTTAGTCAGTAACTGGGGGCCAGCAACAAACAAACAAACAAACAAACAATGAAAACAGACACTTTCCAAAAAAATTTAATAACATGGAAAAGTTTATTCCTTCCCAGCATTCCTTTCAAAAAATTAAACTTTCATAACATTTAGGTTCAGGACCCACAATTTAATGATTTCAGGTTTTTTTTTGTTGTTTTATTTTTGTAAACTATAGCTTACAATCTGTGGACAAGAATTGACAGTCTGATCATAAATATTCCACTGTCATATTCCATTGAGTTGACAGTGAGATCACTGCTTATCTTTTACTTAAAAAGTCTGTATGTGTGTAAAAGTATCTAATTTGACTTGTGTTTGTCATGCATCTAAACACTGATAAATAACTATTGATGAATAAAACCACTGATAAATAAAAAAACAAAGCAGGCTGTACTGAAGCTACATGCAAAAGCTTTTAGAGAAAATGTTTAACATAAGAGCATTTATAGCAAAACAGAAAACTCTGAAGCCCTCACTTTCTTTCCTTTTTTTACTGAGCAACTTATGTGAGTCGAGTATGCACAACTCATGCAGCTTTTGCATGACAAATAAGGAGGAGGAGTTTGCGTACCTGTGAACCATAGGTGTGAACCACGAACTGGATATACAGTCAAAGGAGTGAACTCAGGGGAGAGAGAGAAGAAAAATTGAATAATCACCCTAAGAAGCAAGCTCTTAAACTGTGGGACAAAGCTGGATTGCCCACAGAATATCCAAACTCTTTCCAGAAAGAATCCAACCAAGATTTAAATTCAGGCCTTTTCGCTGTGAGGCTACAAATTTACAATTAAAATGTGTAAGCCACATATGGTGCTTTCTGCAATGCAATGATTTTGGGCAGCTGTCTCTCATAATTCCACATATATTATGTCTAAAGACAAAGGAATTGAAATAAAAACATTAAAAATAACTGACAGCAAACTCCATTGTTTAGTCTGTAAGAGTCACATTGAATGAGGACATTGAATGAATGTTGGAAATAAATCTAAAAGAGTGCAGTCTGTCAGAGGGGGAAAAATACAGAATAGAATGACTCTGGTAGCTCCTCACACTGTGCGTTATACACAACTTAGTTTGATTGGTAGTTTACTGAGTCACTTTTTCTAAATAGATGTGAAATGGACCATTATAATAAAACACCATCTCATACAGTTCAGAGCTTGAAGTGGATAGAAAGAGGACACACACTAGCCCCCAGCACACCAAGGAGCTGTCACATTGATGCATTGCGCTCAAACTAAATGTGCATAGCACACAATTCCCTCACTTAAAAAAGGGAAAATGATAAATTACTAAATTAATTTTTTGAAAATAATTTTTTTAGCAGTCTGTCACTAAGGGACTGTAATGCAGAACCTTACTCCAGAGATAGCAGATACAGCTGTTTTTGGTAAGATGTACTTGCGTTTTGTTATGTGTGCACATGTTTATTTTATTTTATTTTTTTGCGCTCTATGTCTCCGGGGGATGATAAATAGAGAATTTAGACCTTATTTTCTAGTTTGTTACATAGAAACTGTCTCTTTGTGTAATAAAGAAATACAGAGAACGGTCATTGTGTAACCTAGAAAGTTTTTCAAACATTGTGTCTCAGTAGATTCTTTAAATTTAGTATTTTAAGGTTATACAGCTCTTTTGAAGCCTGGTTGGCCAAACATAGTTTTAACCTCACATAAAACTACATGGACAGTGTTGGGGGTAACAGATTACAAAGCAATGAATTACTGTACTTGAATTACTTTTGTCAGTAACAAAGTAACGTAGCGAATTACAGTGCAAATTTCGGTCATTAATTACAGTTACTGGATTATAGTATGGTTTTCTAGGCTCTGACATTTTCTTTCTTGTTGAAAACGAAACTGAGATTAATAATGAAAAAAATGTAAAAAAATAACAAAGCAACTGGCGCACACACATGTGCGCACAGAGTTGAGGATCCATCAAAGGACAGACATACCCTCATTGGTGCAGTCACGATGCTTTCCCAACCGTCTCAAAGGTGAGATGAAAAAAGAAGCTGCAAGCAGTCCTCTCTGGTGTGTAGTGAGACGCAGGTAAGCAGCAGAGTAGAGACCCGGCCTGTGTGATCGATTACAAATAAAACAACTCTAACTAAAGCCACTCTTTACTTGTGAGCAACAAGAGCCTGCTCCTTCCTGGGAGACTTTTTTTTCTATATTAATTCATCCTGTCTTACTTTATTTTTCTCTTTAAGCTGCACGTGACTAGTGGTCAATATGAGTTTGCACTCAGCTCGCTCCATGGAGGCATAGTTAGTTAGACTCGCAGCAGCGCAGAACTGTGCAAAAAGGATGTAAAGAGAGAGAGAGAGACTGGTGCAATTCATTGTAATGGAAAACACAAAATCAGCCAAAATGAACATGGAGCATTTAATAGTTCTCAGTGTTTTCAAAGGACTGGTTTAGTTTCAGATTTGATAGACATGAATATAAGAGTATTTTCCACATCTGCCGTTGAGCAGTGGCATTGACAACATATGTTGTAATTTATTTTTGTGTCATTTTTCACTCTGTTGTATTCAAATGAAGCCAGGTTAAATCCTGAACAATGCTCATCCCATGCACAAGGTTATTGTTTTTTTTTTTCATTTTAATTTGATGTATTTACCTTTATTAAACCAGATAATGATATTGAGATTAACAAACTATTTTTCAAAGGAGCCCTGCTAAATGAAAGACAAGAGGATCTTGTTTGTGCAAAGCTGTTTTTGAGAATTTGTATGAGTGGGAAAAAGTAAAGTAAAGTAACGAGTAGTGAATTACTTTTTCAAATGAGTAATAAATAAGGTAATTTAGTGACAATTTTGATTGAATAACTAAGTAAAGTAATCAATTACTTTGTAGAAGTAACTTATCCAACACTGTATCTGGAGGACCTATTCATTAAGAATGTTCTACTCAAATCACTTGCTCGACCCTGTCTTTAGCTCATGGACCTGAAGTCAGCATAGCGTTGTTTTGAGCTGTTGTTCGAAGTAAAATCCACAAATCAAAAACATAGAAGCTACACATGACAAACAAGTTTTTTTTTGTTTTTTTTTTTAGCACAAGCTCATTCATTTCACCACTTGAACATGAGAAAATGTACATTGTACAGTATCCGACGTAGTGTATACATAGGTTGCTCATTGACACTAGGGTAGTGGAAAGCAATTCATCTCCAGGACAGAACTTGCATTTAGATGACATTTTTACCTTTGTTTTCAACAAATTCGAAATATTCTGAATATCTTCACTGTCTTCATCTTACTTTGACCAATCTCCAATTGTGTTTTAGAGCTCATGCATCAGTAACTCTGTTTTTTTTCTTACTATCCGTTTTGTTTCATTTAACCAAGAAATAAAGTCAGAGCCATGTATTTACACAAATTAATTAATTTTATTAATCGCAGATGGTTTCACTGCACCACAATGTGAGTAATGAAGTAATGAGGGTTTCTGTGGTGCAGTAATTGTAATTTATTACAGAAATGTAATCTGTAATTTACTACGCTACTCTGTTACTGACAAAAGTAATGAAATTACAGTAATTCACTACTTTGTGCTGAATTGCCCCCAACACGGAGTATGGAATTATTTAACAGTTAACTCTTTGTTTTTGTTGAATGAGTCACACAGTGATGCAACAGATGCCATTGTGGGGGTCCAGTGTCATCTTGCTAAGCTCTACCTCTCCAGAGGAGAGGACCCACTTTAACACCGGGCAACACAGCACAGCCCACGGTTTACCTAAACCTTTATAAGATGGCAAAGGCTGAAGAGGTGTAGTGTGCCACATGAGGAGCAGACTAAAGTCCAAAAGCCCAAAATTATAGAAAAAATATTTTAAATAAAAATCTATAAATCAACTACTAGCACATTCTTACCATTCATATTGATAAGCACTAGTATTTTCTTCTCTTTTAGTTTTTAATTGCAAGTCTTACTTAAAGGGTGTTATGCGGTGAGCAGGAAGGGGAGGATCCAAGCGCAGGACACAATTTAAGTTTTAAGGTTTAATAAGGGGTAAGGTGATGAATGTTGATGGGGAAAGTCCGGTATGGATTCGTCTTGCGTCGGGAGCGGAGTTGGATGAGCTCGGGGAGGCAGCAGGGACAAGAGTGAGTCCTGAGACACGTCTTGGGAGCCAGCACGTTACCGTCTTGGGCAAGCTAAACGTCTGGCGCCGGAACTGGGATCTCCACCATCCTTTATACATCTGCTGGAGACCCAGGTGCAGGCAATCATGGTGGCCATACCTGGTGGCTGATTGAGCACAGGTGGGTGCTGTCATGGCATCTGACGACCCACAACAAAGGGTGTTTCTTTTGTTTAAAGTTTCACTATTAATTTACATTATGCTACAGAACCAGATATGATCCAATTTCCCATTAATCTCTTCAAAAACAACACCAGTTTGACTAGTCATCTGTTATTTGATACTTTGCAATAGAAAAGACAAGGACAACGTGATCACTGAGGATCTTTTTTATCGAGTCAAGCCCACAGCCAGTCAATGCCGGTGCTTGACCATGTCAGAAGACTCAACACAACATGTTAATACAACGCTGTGTTAAATTGGCTCGATGTTTCACAGGCTTCGTTTTTACCATAGTTTTTACCATAGTTAGTTTCATCTTTGTTATAACCATTAGTTAAGTTAGTCGATGAACGTTTTGAACGTTTTGAACACCATTTTTATAAAGAACATTGGGCGACTTTTCTTTCTTGTTTTGTTTTAGAGACATAATAAAAAGACCAGATTTTGTTCTTTTTATTACATTTCTCTGGATCAACAATGGAACCTGCCTCCCCTCCTGTCTTTTAGTTTTTCTTTAGTAATAAAAACCTTTTAAAGTCAAGCTCTTAGTGCGTCAGGTTCTCATTGGGCTCTCCACTGAACTGAGTACTTCTTTTATTTAGTTGCAAAATTCTGATGTATTATTTTGATCAAGTCTCACTGATTAAGTTATGAGTGTAAAAAAAGAAAAAAGAAAAAACATTGAAAATGTGCACGTTTCCTTTCACACTTTACGTCAAAGGGTGTAAAATAATTGACTCCCACACGTTTAAAGAAAAGTTTAATATGTGTTTCTCCATGAAAGGCCAGTCCTACCATCTGTTGTGCTAAAACAGCTTTTAGACGGCGACAAAAAAAGTTGAAAAAATGTCCTTTTGTGGTCCAGTGACGGCACTTTGTTCATACTGTTCATTTAACACAGCTTATATACCTTCAATGAATAGTTTATTTTAGAATTTATGTCATATGCTGTACAAGGTGCACCAAACTACAAGGCAAATTAAACGAAACAAAGGAATCAGGGATAAGTCCATCAGCCAGTTAGACTTTTTAACAGCACTCCCAGTAATTAACTTGTTTGTGACACGTTACTGTTAGCCACATTAGATGCGTTAGCCAAGGTAACATTTTCACAATGCCAGTAATTCCAACAGTATCAGTAACACATAAAAAAGTATTTAAAAAAACACACTCCACCACCGCTAAGCTTTAGCCACGTAGATTACAGTAACACCTAACCTAGTTTTCAACTTGCAAGAAAAGACTGAGATTTTGTCAAAGTGCCATGTACCTCTTAAAATTGCTTTAGCCTTAGTAAGAACAGTCAGAAGGAATCCATCTGAAAGGCCCTCTGGATTATAAGGCACACTGTCATTTTTTTTTCTTAATCAGGGTGTTTAAGTTTCCCTCATAGTGTGGAAAACAGTGTGATGTTTAGAGAGGTGACAGGTTGAACAGTTAAAGTGAAATATGTATTTTACAGATGCGATGTTCTTGAAACAATAGGTTAGAAACATAGGGGAAAATGTTGGTACGATAGTTCCCAGATGCAATCTGACCACTGCTTTATTTTTGTGAATGAACTTCATAGTAAAAATATCCTGTCTTCCATCTTCAGTCAAAATCTTCAGCTGTAGCAGAAGATGTTGATTTGTGGAGTTTTTGTTTCCATTAACAAGAGAGCCTCTAAAGGTTGTTGGTGTCAAATTTTCAATCAGTTGTTGTGAGCTTTTGTGTTTGTCCTGGATTGCCAGAAATAAAAACAATATTCTTCATGCTGTCAGTTATTGAAGAGAGTCATGCGTGAGACTTGAAGGTTTTCTTTTCCATCACCTTTTGTCCTGCAAAATTCACTCGAGTCCCTGTTATCAAGCGTGGTTATTGACTCCTTTCTTACTTTTTGGTTGAATTGACATTTTCAATAAAACCTTTTAGTTGTTAATTTAAGAATCCATAACTGACTTAAGCATAATTTCTTAAATCTGATTAAAAAGAGTGGATAGAACTCTAAACACTGGATCATTTGATGTGAATATTTTCATTATCACTGTTTTCATTATCAAAAGTTTGTGGCTTCCTATCCAGTGTTTGTGAAACAGCGACAGAAACTGTCCTCCTTTTGTCCTTTTCTAAAATGACTTTGTTTCCAGATATAATGGACTATATTTGTACTTTGAACTCTGGTGCTTTTGAGGCTCCAAAAGGCTTCATCTTATGAGCACTGGTATTTTTTTTCCCAAACCAACTGTACCCTTCCTCCTCTCTACTGTCTCTTTGGTTCTTCAGGTGAGCTTACATCTTTGATCCGTTTGTGCCAATGATCAAAACTGCTTTGACCATCAAAGAAGCTGCTTCAAACTCAGTCTTATTAGATGTGGTTGTAGTGCTTGATTCTCTAACTTCTTGTACTCCTCCTTTTCTCCTAGTGTTTGGGCTGAGACCTCGAGCTGTTTCATCCTGTTTTTCAGAAGTTGCTCTGATGTGCATCTGGGAGAAGAATATATGTCGTGTCAAAAGTCCTTGGAGGAACATGTTTCCTTTAAGAGAAACATCACTGAAGTAAGGGAAGCATCTGGATTAGTAGCTTTTTTTTCACTCCCAGGCACAGTTTTTTTTTTTTTTGGAAACACCCTTTAATATAATAGAAAACAAAACACAATTTTTGAAGTATTTTTTGCATTTCACTATGTAGTCATATTTGTCCTTTAATAAAGATAAAAGCTGCCTTTGTTGTCATAGGTGAAGTGATGCAGCACTTTGCATTTCTCAAATTTTTCTTTTAGCTTTTAACTTTGTCACAATGCGCAGCTTAGTCTTAGCTATTGGTCACATTTGTTTAAGACTTGGCATTTCGGAAACAAGATTTAAATCCTAAAGGTAATCATAAAATGCAATTGTCTGAGGCTTGTATGGTTTTCAACATGCAGAGAATGTTACACATACAGCAAACATGAACACTTGCTGCTACATGGTGTAACTGGCTTAAAAATGACAATAGAATCATAGTCATGTGCTGTCAAACCAGCACAAAACATATTACAGGCTTGGTAAGCCAAGTCCAAAGAAAGACAACCAAAAAAATGCTCATGAGATCACACAACCTTAACTATTTTAAAATGCAGTTACAAATCCAAAATAAATAAAACGCTAGCATAGTTTTGAGTATTTTATCAAAATGTCAATAAAAAATATGAATAACTGCGTTTTGCTATCCACAAACATTTCCTCTACTATGAGTTTAGTTGTAATATCTTCAAGCTGACATCCGGAAGGCAGATTCAGTGAAAACCCTCCATCCAGACTGTTTGCAACTTGAAACCCAGTCCTGACATGTCAAAATGTCACCCCCCAAGACATTGAACCTGACTTTACCCAAAATCAGCAAAAAAATGTGCTTAGTTATTAAATCAATGCTCATGAAGAATTAATTATTTGCCCGTGTCCATGGGAAAGTAAAGACACATTCATTTTAAAGTTCTTTCTGGAACTACACTACACTCCACAATAGTAAGAAGTCTAACAACATGTGAGCCATTTAAATCCTGACAACAAAGATTTAATGTGTTTACTGGTTGGGTATTTTTGCAACCACTTTTAAAAGAGGTTACTAAGAGGTTGAGTGGGCTTATTCTGTGTTGAGAAATATTCTTGACAAAACCACACTGAATTATCAAAGAATAAAATTGAGAAAAAAAAAATCTGACTCAGTTCAAAGTGTTTTAGCTCTTGTTCTACAAGAGCTAAGTAAAAAAATAGAAAATTAAATGCCAGAAGTCATGCAAATTACTAGATGTGACAGGAAGTGGAAGAAGCACATGTGCTGTCCAAACAATTAAATATCATCCAGAACATCTGCTTTGGTTCATGCAAAATTAGGTCAAAATGTAACACTGACTTGAGAAGAAATCTGTTTTGCTTCTGATTTTGGTTCACTTTACACACATTTAGAGTCTTTTAGATTAACAGCATCATGATATCAAACTGTTTTTTATCGTTTTTTGAATAAATACACGTTGTGAATGTTTAGCTTATTAGGGTTTAGCTCTCAGAAGGGTTAAATGACAAGCAGCAACAATGGTTCTTTTGACTAATTTATTCATCAGATTAATAATTATTGTTTTACTCCAAACAACTGTAAAGACAACATTACAAGGAGCACTGGAAATTTTAATCCTTTTCCAAAGCACCTACTGTAAATGAATCTTTGCATCTGTGATATAAAGATGGCTAAGCCATCATTTGTAAGCTCATCTGTGCACAAACATGACCTAATATGTGCACAACATACTGTGCATGCACATGCTTTGTGTGAATGAAAAAATATCTTGAAATCTCACATCTGTCTGCCTGACAGCATATTATTTTTATCTGCTTCATGCATAATTCACACATTTGCAAAGTGGCTTTAGAAATATTCCAGCTAATTCTTGTCTAGTTTAGACCAACTCAAATTAAGCACAAATCATTCTGAACATAAAAACTGCACATTAGTGTAAAGATTTAGCCCTCTTCAAAGATGTATTTCTCTCTTTGCAGACGTCACAGATAAGTGAAACAGGTTTCAGACCAAACATGTAAAGTGAATCAAAGATAGCTACTTATTTTAAAAAGACCAAATATAAAAATCTGGTGGAATAATACAATATAATAAAACTAAATCAAAATAAAGTTGTGGGATAACATACAGACAAATATTAAGCCTTGTAACTGTCCTTACAGGTGGATGCAGGGCGGGCAAAAATAGAGCAAGCCTGTAGCTGGTCCGCATGAAATATTAAGTCTGCAGACCCCTCAGTTAACTTGCAGGACAAAAATGTTAGTGCACATTTTTTATGGAAACAAGCAAACAAATAAACAACAGTAAGGGCAAATCAGGTTATTTGCAAGTATGTCATGCATATGTTTCATTTTTTCAACCCCTCAAACTCTGCACAAGAGAGAGCCCATAGGTGCTGTTCACATCTTACGATGTCACCCATACATACCATACAGTACGTCAGAAGTGCGTGTAACTTACAAATACTTCACCAAAGACTTACCACACACACAACAATGATATGTTGCATTTTCTTGACTTCTCTTGAGGTGGCCGCTTGAGACTAAAGGAAACTGCAAAAAAAAAATGTGGCCGCATCTGTCTACGACAGTCTGTGGGCCTGGAAAACCAGAAAACTGTCACTACACATATCACGTAAAGTATTCACCTGGGCATCATACTCGACTGGATATCATTTAATGAAAATCCTTGCAGACTCTAAAAAACCTCTTGTAAAAAGAAATTACATAAAAAGCTGTAGATGCTTCACTACTTTGACACTCGAGGACACAATGCTTGTTTCTTGAGTATCAGCATCAAAGACAAGTAGTAAACTGCTAAAGGAGACTGAACCACCTCAAGCAGACTGCACAAAGAAAAACTTTTTACAATAAAGCAGCACATCCTCTGCGCAGCAGGCTGATAAAATGAGCAGAAAGCCTTCAGTTAGAAACTTAAAAACAACAGAAGGTCATTCTTGCCCAAAGCAGCAGAGATTTTAAGTTTAGTGCCAAAAGAGGAATGTTTTTGAGAGCACCTTACTTCACTTTGTTGGCAATGATATTTTGCAAGCACCATACTCACAGCAAGAAGACCTTGGTATGAATCCCTGCTGGGACTTTTCTATGGGAAGTTTGCATGTTTTCCCTGAGTACTCTGGTTTCCTCCTGTGGCCTAAAAACACGCTTGTTAGACTAACTAGGGACTCTAAATTGATCATAGGTGTGAATGTGAAAGAATGTGGTTGTGTGGCCCTACGGCAGACTGGCAACCTGTCCAGGGTGAACTCTGCCTTTGCCCAACAGTATCTGGGACTAGCTCCAGCAACCATGACCCCAAACAGATTAAACAGGTCAATCAGTGGTGAAGCTCGAATCTTTTATATGGGGGAAAGGGGCCACAGACTTTGGAAAGGTGGCTAAACAGCAAAGATGAAGGCCATTGCAAATGAAAGGATAAAAACTAGGTATTTCAAACTGTTTATTAGTAATGAGGTAATTTTAAAGAGTTTTCCAAAATTACGATTTTTTTCATTTTCCATTGTCAGGAAACAGCGTGGATTTTTGCCATATCAGGGTGCTGACAGCCCAAATTGGCCAGCAAACACAATACTGGGACAAAGGAAATTATCTGAAGGACTCGAGATTTCATTTAAATGTTGCTTTTGTTAATTTTTTTTTTACAAAGCCTAATGAAGCTTATATAAACGGTTTCATAATCTTTGTCACTCAAAAATTGGGGGGCATGGGGGGATGACTCTTAGTCATTAAGGAGTAAATGACTTTTCAATCAAAAGACTTTTTAATAACTTAAGAGGGTTTTTTGTTCTCTTTCAATCTAAAATTATATCATTTGGACTTCAGTGTCTTTTTCAGGAGTGCTTTTTTGATGAAGGAAAGATTAGAAATTGTGTTGACCTGCACTGAGCCAGAAGGTACAAAATAGTCATAAATGAAGTTTCTGATCATCAGTGGGAGCTTTTTAGACATGAGATGCACATTTGCTTGGTTTGTGATTGTTTGGACTAATTACAGTGTCTTTACCGGAAATGGAAATGTTATGGTAATTCTTTTTACAGCTTACAAAAAAAAAAAATGTGCACAATTACATCTGAACAAAGGCCAATAACTGTTACTATACTGTGGTTTTATGCACCAACCTGTGTTACAAAAGCAATCTCAGAATCATTTGATTCTGTTCTTTAGAGTGTCTCTAAAGGCATGAGCAAATTTTTTTCCAAACTGAAGGAAGGTGGTTTTTAGCCAAGTACCTAAGATCATTTCATAATTACAGATGTTAATTTGTGTTCAAATGTGTGGGCAGAGGTATACAGCATGATTCACATCATTTTCATACTCACCGCATGTCTGTCACCTGCAGTGCTCCGAGGAATGGGCTGTTGCCATTCTAGGAGAGATCACTCCCATTGGGACTGGGATGTGCCATCAGAGACTAAAGGTCATCACTCACAACAACTTTGTATCGTATTTGTGTATTCGTGTTGATCCAAGCGGACATGCTACATGGTTAGCCTCACAAAAGGGTAATCTCAATTCAAATATACTGTACTCTTTAAAGAATAACCCACCAAAGTGATGCCCTCCCCCAACAGTATTTCAAAGCCACCAAATTCCCTCACTGCCGGGTGAAAGCACTGCACTGTTCTGTTTGTGCATGCAACACACGCAGTTCACTTGTGAAGAATATGGCAAAGGATGACTCATCTCAACACATCACTTTTATACACATCACGGTTGACGGCGCCTGTAGTTTCCGCACAGCTTAGCTCTCACACGTGAATTAATCTTTGTAATGACGAGGTTCGTGTACTGCCTCCCCATTGTAATATCCTCTCCCCTCTGAATAGTTGATGCAATGCTTTTACTGACAGTCTGATCCCAGGCTGATCTCGCTGTGACAGTCTCCGCCACCTGCGAGAAGGGTTATATGCTGCACCAAAACACAGGCATCATTCTCATCCCATGTCTGCTGCTGAGCACAGCTCCCAACCCTGTCGCCCTTTGTCTTCCTTTTTTATGGTCTAGCACCTTGGCACCCAAAACCCTGCACAGTGCTGCCCAGAAAACTCAAGAATGACCTCCCTACCTAAAGAGAAACACAAGGCGTCTGAATTTGCAATGTAAATATTGCACACAGTCCAATGGTGTGCCTGTGAAGGACACCCACGATTAGGTAACCTAATGTAAACCAATTAAAATTGTATTCACGCTGCCTCTGATTGACTTTGTACATCCCCTTAATCAGTTGTTTCCGTCAAATCCGTCATGGATAGCCCTATAAAAAACAGATTTAGTTTTAATTTAACTCCAAGAGTGAAAATGCAATTTGTTTGCATAATTAATTGACTCTTCGGTATACCTTGTGTCACACCCTTGAGCACCACAATGTGATCAATCTTTTGGTACGGCAAAAAAAAATCACTTCCTCCCTACCTTAATGGTGTTTGGCTGTTTTCCAGGATTGGAGGAAAAGTTTTTATTCTACAACATGCCAAGAAGCACTGCTTGAATGTCAAGATGAGCACACGGACACTTCACTTTGCTGTTCAGATTCTGGGAAACTGAAGTAAATTGGATGGGGGGGCTTGTGTGATTTGGAACCCATTGCCTCATGCAAGGTCTGCAGGAAAGGCTTTTGTGTGTGCGTGCCCACAGAGCAAGGAGGTCTCTGAGCTGTCATGACGGTAGAGCTCAGATTCTTAAAGACAACTTCTGCAGAGAAGCATTCCAAAAAAACAAAGTAAGATTCTGTCAATGTTTGTGCAGGTTTTCTCCCAAACTTTTGTCAATTGAAGTCTACTTCACAGTTTTTTTCTATTTTATTATTTTTAATTAAAATATGTTTAGGTTTTAAAAAAAACGTAGATTATATATTTCATATTATCAGGCTCTGTGCAAATATTTAAATATTTATCCAGAACTTGCTCTTTCTGTCCTTATATTTTTAAATAAAAAAGAAGCAGAAAAATAAAGATGAGATTTTTTTCTATATCTATAAAGAAAGTTACTTGTCCATACTTTTCAAACTTCATCTCAAATAGAAGGTGGGTTTAACGTGAAACATTTCTTTCTAAGGTACCGTAAATCTTCTAATAATGGACACTGGTTTCTAATAAACGCTGTGTTGGCCGACAATTTTTTAAAATAAACTTCCCAGCTACAATTGGAAGATATATGGTATTCTTTTTCAAGTAGGTCATTGCTTTCTTAATGGGACAGTCTTTTTATGTTAATTGGTAGAAATAACAGATGTTAATTCTTGTATCCAACAAATTATGGTGAAACGATGACTTAAAAAAATTTGCTGCAACTATTTTTTGTTTACAAGAATTTTATTTGAAAATATATTAAAATATTTGTTTGATTACATTACAGTTTTAGTAAGTTTTTGTCACTTTAACAACTCAAACATTCGTCTTTTATTGATAAATGATCCAGTTTGTCTCTTTAACGATGATTGGTGTAAATGAGACGGCACCAACAGGTAGCTTTGGTTTACATCAAATCACAGCTGCCATTGTGAAATCCTCCAAAATATAAGGGAAAACATACATATTTGACTATTTTATTTTTTGTGTGAAGTTTTGCTTTCATCACATTTATCCTTTTACATAGATTTTTAAACTTAATTTGCTGCATCAACAGCAAAGGATGCTGTTGCTCAGAAAAGGCCCCTTCCTCTTGAAAAGTTAATTATCTTTTTAACTTCTGCTTGTACTTCTGTTCTTTTTTTATATGTCTAAGATCTGCTCAGATTAACTTTGTTTTATTTTCCTTAATGTAGTTTTAATCTTTTTTATTTGGCCATGATGGGTCCAGTCACATTCAACTTTCTTCTCATAAATAATTAGTGCCAGCAGTCATGGATTACTTCATTAGGAATAAGAAGCCAGCTGCTGAAACTTTCTTTTATGAGAAGTTGAACTACTGTAATGCAATTTTACTATATAATTTTAATGGCAAACATGAACAAATGTGGAAAAAGTACATTTTATGTTGTGTTTTTTATGGTTCATAGTTAATGGTAGTAAAGAGGGAGAAAAGCAGAAAAATAATTGCTTGTTTATTAAATCAGCTTGTTTCAATCATGTCTAAATTTGTAGTGAACAGCGAGCTTAAGAGGAGCCCATTGGGCAGCTGTAGGCCAATAAATTAGTTGTGATGGTGTGTGAAAGATCAAACAAAATGAAGAGAGACTGCCATTTCTTTTTGGAGTAAAAACAAAGCATCCCCCTCTTGTGAAGCTTTCAGTTACACTCAGGAAAAAGCAAATTTGAAACCAGCCAGCGTGTTTCAAATGCTCATTTTCCTTGGCACCAAATTAAAGACTGGAGTCAGCCAGTCATTGCTGGCCTAATCCTAATTGATGCAGAAGTGTCATCAATGGTAGCCTTCCATTTAGTCACAAAGCTGTGTAATGACATGCCACTCTTTAAAAATGTGTTTGGAAAAATAGCTTTATTGCAGTTTACAAGAGACAGTCAGCAAAGTTGCAGCAAGCTCACTGTTCAAGTGAAGTGACAAGAAAGCATATTTATAGACACATATTTAAGAAAAAAATACAAAAAGTTAGTATTTGTGAGTCTATTGCTTTAAATGCATGTTATTTACCTAAATACAGAAAGAAACTCAGAAAAAGGAATTATAAATATTCAACAGATGTTTTTGTAGCAAAACTCCCAAGCTTGTTTTGAAGAGGTAGGGGTGTAGACTTTCAACAAGCTCAATCCTGACTGGAAAAAGTGGTTGCCATAGAAACACTGACACAGAGCGATCGATGCTTACTGACAACATGTGACTCCAACATGTCTGCATCCATAGTTGGGGAAAAATGCCAGCTGAATTTACTTCATTTTGTCAGAGCAGGAAATTAGCCATTTTATACAGGTTGAGTCGCATTCACTCAGTCCAGCTCTTATATACAGTCAATGGGGAAACTCCAACAATGTATAACAAAGAAAACACAAAAGTTCCAGTGACTCTACTGACTCTTTAAATACAGACACTAATGACAAAGTGCAGACAGCTGTGACTGACTCAACGTGAACTACAGAAGGGGGGGGGGTCCATCTGGGAGGAGCCACAGCCAACCTGTACACTAAAAACAAAGTGTACAAACCACTACAATGAGAGGGTCATGTAATGTAGGTTGGAGTTGATTTTTTTTTTCTTTAGATGGAAGATACAACTGAATTTTGCTGGGTTCACACCATGAAGTGCATATTATTTATGTTTTTTTTTTTATAATCTTGTGTCTTTTTTTGCCTTGTTTTGGTCTCAAACAGCTGAATTGAGAATATCTTGAAAATAGCAGAAATGCATTATATTTTATTAACCTTTAATTTTTTAAGCATCACTTACCAAATATTAACTACAAGTTAATGCAAGAGTTTTCAGAGAAAATGTGTATAATTAAAAAAAGGAAAACAGAAGCTAGGATTTACCCCCAGATGGTAAAAGTTTTTCTAGCAAAACAGTCCAGTGCAAAGCATAACAATAAGACAATCTTTGCCCTCCGGCTTGGGCCCCTGTAGGCAGATCTCCATCCAACTGGAACATTACTTTTCCATGTAGAAGTGGTCACTGGTCCATGTGAGTTTCCATCAGCGCCACTTGGGGGACAGAACCCAGTCTACAGGTTAGGACTGTGGAGGTTTCTGTTATATTCTTTATTTGTGTATTAAGTTAAATCTTTGTCATTTTTTAGCTTACTCAGCCTTTTTTAAGATTTTACTTTGTTGAAGATGACAGAACTTATGTGTGTAGATGTTTTGTGGGTTATTTTTTTTCATTCTGCAGAGCATAAAAGGTGTGCATTTAAGTGTTGCCCTTATGTTTATTCATCTGAAATTCTCTGATCCAGCAGGTATCCAGCTTCCAGATTTATGTCATCCCTTTGACTCTTGCTCTATTTGGAATCCTGGTGGCCTCAGGGAATGAGTTTTAGGCTGCAGAAATAATTCTGTTCTAATTTCAAAACTCTCCTTTCTGTTTTGGTTTGATACCATCCAAGTGAAACTTCTTAAGGTCCAAGCTCAAATAAAAGCCCAAGAGACACCGCTTCTTATTCTTTTTTAGTGAACTGGCCTTGAATTTCTTGAGTTGACCCACCAAAAGACTGAGGGTTGTAACAAAAATAACTTAAAGTCAGGACTTGTGTCACTTGCAAGTGGGAAAGAAATTGTTCCAGCTTTTAGATTTTTACGAAAACAGGTTTTCCCACATGAACATGCATAGTGTTATCAAGCAGCTGTGTTTCCTTTTTGTGCTTACTGGGTTTGACCACAATAACCATGGTCTGAAGACTTCTGTTAGCCCCAGTGGCAGTAATCATTATTTTAGGAAGAGTTCAAACTTACTAAAGCTGGTTTACTTCAGTACACAGTGCTACAGTACCTCACACAATAGGCATAATTTTTCCAGGGAGTGCATTCTTTATGCAGAACAAAATTATTTTATCTGTTTCACATCCAAAAATGCACAAGAAAATTAGGAAAACATGAAGACGGTCACAAATACAGCCGCCACCACGCAATGGGGAGGCATTAGCAGAATCTTCAAGTTTCATGCTGTTTTCATGCTGTTTTCATGCTGCCACACGATTTTTTTGAAAATCATTGGCATGGTTATAAATGTAGATGGTGACGGTCAGGTGGTCGTCAGGCAAGCAGAATGGTGGCTTTTTATGTCTCCCTGGGCTACTGGGCGGCCTGTGGCACTTGATATGGACGACCGACGTCCAGAAACTTTTAAACAGAGCTGTTGCTGGCCGATGAACTGCCCAGTGGACGCCCAGTTGTTGCCAGATTTTGTAATGGCGTCATACTCATTTGGCACTGGACTGCCATGGCTAAAAGTACTCCTATACCTTTCATGAATAGCCTTTTCTCTTAAAAGTTAATATTCTTATAATCTTACAGTTTTAATCACATTCCCTCAGTTCAATTAACTTTTTTGATCAAAGCAATTCATTTGCCCATTTATTCTTATCTATCTATAGTCCATGCATCTGTCATTCCATCTTTTACCTTCCATCCAATAGCAATGATCCCACAGATGTACTATCAATCCTTCACATGTCTAACCTTAATATATAATGAGTGAGGAAGTTGAGATGTGGGAAATCCTTAAATATTTACTTCTTTAGATCATGTCAGACATGATGTCTCCTATGAAAAAATACTTACTTTTCCACCAGTTTAAAAGGCTAAAGGTTAAGCAGTAAGAATCTGTTTTTAACAAATACCACAGAAGCACCTTTAAAGCTAAAAGAATTAGGGTTCCTTCTATAATTATTATGAATGAATCACTGATTCTATTTTACATCGCTTCTAATCTCCTTTTAATATCTCAATCTCGGGCTGTCATGCTTGCTGCATGTAGCTATTTCATTTATGCCAGTGATGCTCTTGGGAAAATTTGTTGTTGCTGTGATTCAATCCACAACTCATTACTGCTTATGGGAAATAGGATCCATTTAATGTTCATGGTGCATGCAGCCGTCAGTCTGTGTACATTCATCATGCTAGAAATTAGGTTCAAACACTAACATTCATGTTGGCCCATTGTGGGATGAGAAGTTTTTTCTTACAGTTACACTGAACCAATCATCTCTGGCATCATCCATTGAATTCTGAAAAAAGAAAAGCACAAAAACAGAGTTGGCTCCACCCACCACCCATTCCAGAGTGTGATTTGTTTTTGGGTTTTTCTGCATGTGTACAGAATTTGACTTTTTGACCTGGACAACCACAAGAAATTCGTCATTTGTGTCATCAGTCTCCAGCGGTAATTTCAGGAACTTTAACATTACATATTTACTGGTTTTATCTGAATTTGGAAATGGAAGGAGGGGATTAAGTTTCTCATCATGTTTTCAGCAGCAGTCAGAGGAATCTATAGTCCAGCAGGTGATTGTTAAGGCATGGATTAAGCAATGCTAACAATGTTCACATTTTTATTCCTGAACAGGAATTAAGGAATTTATTCCTGAATAATATCCGATTCAAAGTAATCAATGCATATTGATCCCATTATAGAATACGAGATTATCAGAAAAGTGTTAAAGCACTGAGTAAGCTAGAGGATGAAGTCCTGAAGGACTCAGATATGAAAGAAACCATATGGGACAAAAACAAAAAAATAGATCTGAAAGTTCACTAAAATTAACCAAAGGTGAAATCTTTGATCGTGAAAAACGTCATCCATGCAGGGATACAAAACATCAGCAAAATGCTGACAAAGCAGAGATGAAGTCTTTTGTTTTCATCTGCAAACCTTTATCTGAAAGATCTAATTGAGACTGTTTGAAAATGACCATCAGAATCTTAAATATCAATTTGTTGATTCAAGGAAGTTGATGTGATATGTAACTGTATTCCATTGCATAATTGTTTTTAAATTGTTTGCCTTTTAGTATCTTCTCTGACCCAGAGTCATTAACACAGAATGCCATTATATGATCACGCATTATTTGCACTTAAATAAAGAAGAGAAGACTCAAAAGTATTGAGAAATAGTAAAATAACACCCCTTCCCCTACTTAAATCACCTCACTGAGGTTTGGAAATAGCATTTTGATTGAGCAGATAATTCAATCTCCTCAGCAGAAATTGGCTCCTGATGAAGAATCTGGTTTAGACAGTTTGTCGAACTGATAAGAGCGCAGAGCAGCAGCACCAGATTGATTTAGTTATGGAGCATATTTCAAACCAAATGCTGGCCAAAATGCTGCATATGTCACGTGTGTAACACATTATGATGATAAAATGAACTGAATGGGCCAAACGTGTAATAGTAAGACTCATAGCCCGTGGAGAAATGGGTGTCCGGGAAACTGACTGAGGTGCTTAGGATGTGTAAAAGTGGACGAATAGCCATCGAAATTGGAGGCATCACCCATTGCCAATTTATTATCATCCATCAATTTTCTGCACCATATTCTTCACATTTAGGGTTGCAGTGTGGATGAAGCTGCTGCTGGCACTTTAAAAGTGAGGTTCATCTCTAGATACAATAAGCAACGATCCATTCTAAAGTTTACTTTTACTGTCAGTTTATAAAAACAAATCAACCAAGCACACTTCTCTCAATGTGTCTTTCCAGACAAGTGAGCCTCAACACTCACTCAAGTGTCTTGCAGTAAGGGAAGTTCAGGTGAACTCTATGATGCACAACTTTATAAAAACAGGTAGAGGCCTTTACAGGTGGATATGGGGTACATGCAGGCTAAAAATGGACAAACCTGTACGCCAGTGGTCCCCAACCACCGAGCCGCGGTCAGGCACTGGTCTGTGGATCAATTGCCACCGAGCCGCGGAAGAAATAATACATTATTTTGTTTTGAATCCTGAAAATCTTTCATTTTGAAAAATAACAGGATTCTCTCTGCCACACCTTTGATCACTTGAGCTGTAAAGTTTGGTCAGGAGAGCAAAATGACTATGTCTGAATGATCTTGTACTCAGAAAAATCTTTTGGTATTAAAGTATTTTTTTTTGCTTTGAATTGCAAAAACTTTTTATGAAAGCAAAAAAAAAAGGTTTTTGAAAGCAAAAAATAAAACTTTTTCATTTGCAAATGATCAAGTTTTAATTTTAAAACTTTACATTTTGTTTGCAATTTAGAAAATGTTGCTCTCAAAACTGTGAATTTTGCTTGCAATATGGTGGCACAAAAGCTTTTGCATGGAGCTTTAAAGAAGTCTGATTTGTTTCTTGTTGAGTATCAATAATAGATTTGTTGGTTACATTTTGTGACTGTATTTAAATGTTTTAATGAGATGATCTTATAATAGTAAAATAAACTCATTTTTAGCCACTCATGACACAACACTAAATGAAGAGGCCTTAAGTATGTTCATGTTTTTTGTTTGTATGTTTATGTTTTTTGTCAATCCTCCAAAATTCACATGTCAGATGACTGAGTGAAATGATGATCAAATCTGTTGTCAGAACTCATTAAAGCACATGTACTTATTCAAGTATAAGTTTCTTTGTCATTGCACACTCCAACATCCCTCACCAGCCAGCCACCCACCAGGCCACAGTAACATTTTCATGGGTTTACCGGTCCGCAAAAAGGTTAGGGACACTGCTGTATGGGGCACGCAGGTGGCCCACACAAAATAGCAAGGTTGTAGACCATTGGTAAGCCCGTAGAGTGAAAATGTTCATGCACATTGTTTTCCATTTATTTCAAAAAGTAATCTGTTCCACCTGAAATGTATCTTTTCTATCTGTTGTTTGGTAACCTTAAGCTAAAGTCAAATTGGAGCCCGAGCCCTTTGTTTTTCCATGTAAAGTCCATTGGAAGATTATAAACTGCATTTGTCTGCTTTTAGCAAAAATGCTACAGACTCTTTGTTTCTTTGACAAGCAAAAGTAATGTCATACTTATCAGTTCATCAGCATGTGCTCTTGGATAAATGGAAAAAATAATTGTTTTCAGTGTTCAGAGAAGCCATTTATATGCTTTGTCTGCAACATAGAAGCACATCAGTTTTCATTTTCATAATATGGAGAATTTGCATAAACTGATTTGAAGGCTGAATATAAACATTTCCCTGTGAGAAAGTCTTTTCACTCTCAATCAAGAGGCGGATTTTGAGCCTGTAATCTTTATTATGGCTGAGACAAGACCACTGCTGGGCTATTCAATGCTGTTTCTGCACCATTGCATTCTTCTTCTCATTCACTGCTATTGCTCATAATTTTTTACACTCAGATTTTTTACACTACACTGATTACTAGTCCTGTCCCTGATGTTGTAGAAAGAGTGACCCTCTGTCCATTTACCAAGTAATTCATTTAGGATCAAAATTTTGTGCGCGTGTTTGTGTTCAACTTTGTGGTGAGATTGGATCATCTCATTCTCCTGCAAACATGACAAATGATTTGTTGTGCCGTGAATTCACGTGTGTTTTAAATCTACAAAATGTCAAAATAATTCCACTAGTAATGACTTTGGAAAAGCATTAATTAATCCCAATTAGAAATAACTTTCTACTGTTTATAGTACTAGCTCGTGTTTTTCACCTACAGTTAGTTGAGGCATGTTGCAAAATGTTGAAGCAGTGCAAATCTATCTCCTATTGCTACAGAGCTCCAAACTTCAAGTGACTTTCAGATTAGTCCAAGTACAGAACACAGAGAGCTTCATGGAATGGGTTTTCATGGCCGAGCAGCTGCATCAAGCCACACATCACCAAGTGTAATGCAAAGCGTCTGATGCAGTGGTGTAAAGTACGCCGCCACTGGACACTAGAGCAGTGGAGACGCCTTCTCTGGAGTGAGGAATCACGCTTTTCCATCTGAAAATCTGATGGATGAGTCTGAGTTTGGAGGTTACCAGGAGAACGGTACATGTCGGATTGCATAGTGCAGAGTTTGAAATTTGGTGGAGGAGGAATGATGGTGTGGGGTTTTCAGGACTTGGGCTTGGCCTCTTAGTTCCAGTGAAAGGAACTCTGAATGCTTCAGGACACCAAAACATTTTAGACAATTCCAGGCTCACAACCTTGTAGGAACAGTTTGGAGCGAGTCCTTTCATCTTCCAACATGACTGTGCTCCAGTGCACAAAACAAAGTCCATAAAGACATGAATGACAGAGTCTGGTGTTGATGAACTTGACTGGCCTTGAATGGGGTTCAGTCCTGACCTGAACCCCATAGAACACAGTATTAGACCTTCATGATTGATTTTTAAATGGTTGGTCCTTCCTTGTTTTGAAAAGGACGCCACCCATAAATCAACACCTAATGCGAGTCCCTGATTTGTCAAAGTTCAACTGAAATAGTTAATTAGTGAGTAAAAAAAAAACAAAAAAAAAAAACATTTGATTGTTTCAAATCCAAAAAACCCATATCAGCACTTTTATGAGCCTACCTGATGGTTACAAAACACTGATCAAAACGTTTTGATTAAAGTCAAGTTTTGTCGTGTACTAAGTCAGCATCTTAAGTTCATTATCAGCTCTAATATAAATAGCTATTTACTATATTTTATTTTTTTGTAAATGCTATGTTGCTCTTTTAGCATAACCTTTTTAACATAACATTGCGAAAAAAAACAAGTTTTTTATAATGTTCATAGTGTGTTTGGTCATTCTAAATTAAATTTGATTGCAGAAAAAAACTGCAGTTTTCTTTTGAAAGTTTATCATTGATTAACAGCTCAAATAGTAATATCAATGTACTATATTTTATATTTTTGCTACCATTATGTTACTTTTTATGGTTTTACCTAATATTTCTTTACAATGTTTACAAAGTGTTCCTCTAAATGTTTTTTGTGTTAATTTTCAATCATATATATTGTGTTAAATCAAATTATTATGTCATTGCCAAGCAAACACAGCACTTAGGAAAACCACCTAAAGACCTCAGCAGTAGTAGCCTATGTGGTAGTAGACTCCAACCCTAACAAATCAAGTGTAAAAACAACAAGATTATTATTCTTTTTCAGTCAGAGTTTGCAAGGTTTTTGTAATTGCTGTATTCTAAAAGTAGTTTTTTTTTTATTTACAGACATGAATTATGAACCATGTCCTGTCATTGGATGTTACACATTTTGAGGAACTTCCATTTTTATTTAAATTTTTTGTTCAACTGACAACTCAAACTGCAAGAGCAACTCTTTTCTAAACTTTTCTACACTGAATTGCATTTAAAATTAAAATCCATTATAATACTTTAGCTTTGACTTTTAGAGTGTTGAATTGACCCACCCCTGAATACTTCCTGAAGTTTGCCTGTATTCTGCTTATGTCTTATGTTCAGGTCCTCAGTTTCTTGAGCTGTGGAGCAACGTGCCTTCATTTTTTATGGTTTGGAAACTTTGTAGTAAAAAGCAACTAAAGATGCTGCTGTTTAAACACCCAAGTAGATCAAGTTTGACAGTTTTTAGTTCTGTATTTCTTGTATCCATATTCTATCCATATCTTTCCAATTTCATTGGTGGTTGTGTTGTTAGATTATTATTAGATAATGCGCTCTGTAAAGCCTTTTGTGATTTTCATCTGGAAAGTTGCAAATAACAGTGATTTTTATGTGGTAACTTTTAAACCTTATTACAGACTATTTACATTTCTGTTTAAGTTTCACTATATTTATAACTAGGTTAAAAAAAAAAAAAAGAAACTTTCTTTGTTATTACTGTTACTTTTCCTGTGGACCTTCTCCCAGCTCATCTCAAGTCACCACTAAGGGAAGGAAGCTCCTGCAGGTGAGAATGTCTCCAACATGCACATTGCACATTTTCAATAACCATGTTTTTCTCAGGGTGCAAATCAAGACAAACAACTTCGCCTCCCCTTGAGTGCCTGCAACACAAGCACAGACAAACTCACACTCCCTCACATGCATTGGAATGCACAATGTCTCCTGCTGTGTCAGTTAACAGGGCTTGCAACCTGATTCCTGGGTTTCAGAAAGTATCAAAGCTCCAGCCACTCTCCACTCTCCTGTCTCCAATAAAACATGGCTGACTTTCAGTGTCGTCACAGGTCAGCACTCAGAGACAGCCCTGCATTACGGATTTAGTTACTAAACCCCAGTCTCCTTCAACTTACCCCCAGCAACAACCTCTGACTTCATCTGGTTTAAATGAACGCTTAAATGTGCCAATAAGAATTATAAATGATCACAGTGACATTTAGCTTTTTTCTCTAGCCTCAAAACTTAAATAAAAAATTCATGCTCAACTTTTTTTTTTTTTTTTTTTTTTTTTTTTGCTTTTTCTCTCTGTATTACTATATTTGATGAGCTTCAAGGACTTTAAAATTTAACAAAGGGGTGGGGGGGGTGGGGGGGTTTGCATACATGTTATAAAAACCTTGTTCTTAGAATATCAGTTTCTCTTTTTGTTTCTTATACAAAGAAAATCACAACTATCATGTATTGTGGGTGTCTAAGAAAAGGTATCAGATAGTTTCCATGCAGAGCCCAGACCAGAATGTTCATGCCAGACAATAACAGTTAGGAAATATATCCTCTGCCCAACTGACAGTATTGTTACAAGAAAGCAAAGGTCACTTCTTTGCTGGATTCTATATTAATATGTGTTTCCAAAGTCACTGCTGTGACATTTTGCGCTGCTCCAATCTCAATTGTTTCTTCATGTCATTCGTTTTTTGTTGCTTTTGTTTATGCTCAGCTCCCTCAAAGTCACCACTAAATGATTCATTTAGGTTGAGTCTTTAACTTGGACTCCTCTGTTGAAATGTACATGATGAAAAGCTTTACTTGCCCTTTGAGAACAGCTTGGCTGGCAGTCTAGACAGAGATCACTGAACTGAAGCCAAGATTATGCGATTTCTCAGCCCTATATGCTGACGAGGAATCCTGGGTTTATAAAACCATGGATAATCCAGAGCGTGATTTAATCATAAACTCAGACTGCACACTTTAAACTTTAAAACCATCAGTTCAATATGGTCTTGTAAATCCAATCAGGTCTGAAACAAAAGAATCATTCTGTATGTATTTTCAATTTTGTGGGACCATAACATATGAATGAATATTCTGTCAAAAATGTTATTTTGATTTATTTTCAACAGTCATAAAGATCATTTCAAATAAAGGCTTTTTTTTTTTTTAGAAAACTTGTACAAAAAGAAATGATTTATTCATCTGATTTAAATTGTTGTTTTAAGTATCTTTTAACTTGTGTTTTAACCGAACGGTTGATTAAATCCATGTTTATAATCCAACTACCATAAAGATTAAGGCTATTAAACATTACAAGCGTTAGTCATTAGACACATGCCCATTAAAAATCCAATTGTTCCCTTATCAGTATCCTTTCAGGGAACAGGGACATATGCTCCTTGAAAACCCTCAGCACAGGAGCATAGAATGTTGTAGGAAAATAGTAAAGACCTTAGCAGTATAATTTGGGCAGAACCAGGGGTCATCTTATTAGTACCGTGAAGGGAATTTGTCCGCCACTTAATTATTCCTGAGAATGGCAGAGAACAGGGCATTTCCCCTAAAGGATAAATATACTCTGACTGCTTTAAGTGAGGCTCAATCCAGGAGGATAGACTGTAGCAAATTAAAATATTTTCTAAAAGTTAGAAAAACTTCTAATTTTAGCTTTATCTGACCTAAAATCATTGAATTTCCAGGGTTGATTTATGTGTAAATGACCCAAAATGGCCTCTGCACATCTTCTATTTTGAGCAACCAACACAAAACACACCTACCTGCAGGGAAAAGCTAACAGGAAACACACAAGCTGAACACCACCTGTAAATGATGTCCAATTTACCAACTCTATTGGTGCCACTTTAATGACAGCAGAACTGCTCGCGGTTTGCTTTGGCCTCTGATGTGAAAGGTCAAACAATAAAAAAGCCAATTACAGACAACCTAACAGGAGTCACTTTGTCATCAATCATTTTACACAATGACTTACCTTTGGTCGGTCAATTGGTTCCTCACATCTTTTTTTTTTTTCTTATCTGCAGCCACTCGACTGACTGACATCATATTTGCATCAGCGTACAGCAAAGTAAAATAGAACAGGAGAGCAGAAAAACAAACAAACCAAAGGCTCAACCTCAACATTCGTCAGCATGCCAGGAAAAATTCTGCTGAGCGCCACATTACCCACCACAGCCTAACCATGCTGCTCCTGCAGTCAGTTCAAATGAGGAAAAACCACAAGCTGGGGTTAGTTGTTAGACTTTGTGCTTTATGCTACAACCTTGGAATAAAACTGACACTTATCAACTGTTCTTGTGGATGTGATAACCACCATGGTGGAGGAGCAAAAATAAAAAATAAATGAAAAAACAAAATTAAAAATAATCTTAATTTACCTATTACCACATTTTTCAGACCATAAGTCCAGAGTCTCAGCAGCCAAAAATGTATTACAAAGGAAGAAAATAAATTATAAATAAGCCACTCTTTTGGGAGAAATATATTAACAAAAAATGGGAACAAAAACAGACATTTCATCTTGGAAGGCAAATCATAACGATGGAATAGATAACAATGGTGTATGAAGCTTTATCACCATAACACACTGATTCTTATCCATCGTCATGAAGCATTGGAGAAATCTAGTATATTTGCACTACATGTGAACAATTTTTCAGATAACTATTACATAAAAACCATGCAAACAAGTCAACTAAACTCTGTATCACTTCAAATGCATTGAATTCTTCATCCTCTGTGTTGCGTTTAAACAACTCCGCCAAGCTTGGCGAAAGATTGAGCAGCGCTTCTTCTTCTGTGTTACTGACAGTAGCTAACAATGAATCACACAACTACAGTGCCCTCTAGCGGTGGTTGTTATTTTTCTTTTTAAATCACATATAAGTCACACTTGAGTATAAGTCTCATCCCCAGTCACACTATGCAAGAAAACTCAACTTATACTCCAAAAAATATGGTAATGACATATATTAGGATTAAGATATTTAGAAGAAAAAAAAAACAACTTTCTATTGAATCAGTTTAGGGTTTTATTGCAAAACTTTTTGGATGTTAAAAGAACAGGTGGAAGGTAAAAGAAGTGAGACCAGGAGCTTGTCTTCCTCATTTCTCCATATTCTCTCTTGAATCTTCCATCTTCTTTATCCTCTTCAGCAACTCCACAAAAACTAGTAGAAAATGTGTTGAACAACAAAACATCTTTCCTTTACACCAACCAAGAAGCAGGTGTCCCAGTAACTATGATGTAGCCTGTTGTGGTTTACAATATAATAAACATGGGAGTTAGCCTACAAAAATATATTTAAGTTTAATCTATTTTCTCAGTCTCATAGTGAACTTTTTCAGGTTTATTCAAGCTCTCCTTCACAGACCCATTATGAATGGTGAGCTAACAAGTTTTACTGCTTCTCGGGTAAAAACAAAAAAAAAAAAACAAAGTTTTCTTTTTTTTGTCAGTAAAAATATAACGGTACAATATTTCTCACAACATCCTTTGCAGGCAAAATATTGCTTGCAAATGATAGTGTATTATTCACCATAGGCTCAAGGGTATAATTTTTTTCCTGTTGTTGCAAAATTCCTAAATAAATTATTCTGACTTTTTCATTAATAAATTGAAATAACTTTATCTGAATGAAGCGTAAACACAATCATAGCTACTGAAGTGATAAGCACCAAAAAAATGTAACGCTTTTACTCAATACAGCTTCTTCAGAGAAGCATCAGCAGGGATCATTTACATTCAGAACTGACAGGTTTACGTAAATGATCTGGAGGAATTGTTTTTTCAGTATCGCAAAAACATTAATAAACCAAACTGTGAAACTCTTCAACAAGTTCTTACCGACGGCTGTGCAAGGCTTAATTCCGGAATTTCTTACAAACACTCCAGATGATGTCAGAAATGCAACCTTGGTGATAACCTGTATTTTTTTTTTTTTTGTTGGTGATTTTTTCATGAAAACACAAAATATAATGTTTGTGCGATGTGAAATGGTTTTATTGAGGATAATACCAGGCTTGTAGTACACAAATCTCTTCAAGTCAAATCCTGTCATCCGCTTTACTGAACATCAAACAACATAAGGTTTTACCCCACCAATTTTGCAAAATCTTTTCTTTTTTTCTACAATGTGATTTTTTTTTTGGCAATTTTTGTTCTGTAAACTGAAAATTACGTCACGTGAGATTTCAGATCAGTTAATTTACTCTTCTGCACTCACTGATAAATGAAACAAACTGGATCTCTGACTTGACATAGCTTGAGTAATGGAAGAAAAACAGTCATGAACAGGTCATGAACAACAACCTTAAGAACTCACTCCAATGAAAACTTGCTCTTAACATCTTCTTGTTGCATTTTTCTTGGTGGATGAAATAAAGTAAATTAAGATTAAAATAGCATTCATGAGTAGTTTTTTTTTCACTTCGTTGTGAATCAATTGCAGATGAAAAATGCAGTTTGAAGAGTCTGTAGTTGTGATGTACAAAATACAATGAGTAGGAAACGCTCCCTGCTCCGCTCCATTCTGATGCATCCCCTTGCAGACAAATAGATCCGTGTACGTCTTTGTTCTCTTCATCTAATCTGGCATCTGGCACAAAACTGTACAGCTGGATAGCTCCAATATTGCTCCCCTTTTTTTTTTTCGCCGGTAATGTTAGCTTGGGTTTGTGAGGGCCATAAACTAGCAGGAGACTACGTAGACAGATGGATGATGGGAAATGAAGGCTTACTCAGAGCCAACAGTCTCGCCCACCGCTCAGAGGCAAATTTCTAATGAAATACTGCTGTTCTGTAGAAATGATGTCCTAGAGAACAAGACTGTTTGTTTTTTCTTTGGCTAAAAACGATATAATTGTAATTGAAAGGCCACTGGGAACACGTTTACAAAAGTTTAAAAGATGATTGGAGTAAGACTTCAAAAAATATATTTAAACCAGAACTGATTCAGTCTCCGAAGTAAAAGGTGTGGCTGCAGTGCATTAAAGGCTAATCTAACAAGAAAAATGAGATTTTTGTTTTCTTATCCAAAGAATCTTAATTTGCCGAAACCTTTTTTCACTCATGAACAAAACTGAATGGTAGCCATAATTAATCAGGTTTTAGGCACATTTTTTTAATTAGTTGCTATTAAAGCATGTAATTATTGTTTTTGCTCATATTTGACTTAAATTAAATATTCTAATTCAGTGGAAAAATATCGCTTTGTCTGAGTAACTTCACTTCTCAACTCACATGGTTGTTTTTGATTAGCTTCACACATGGCTCGGTGTTGAAAGTCGTGAAGCATCCATCCATCCATCTCTGTTTCCTGCTTTGTCCTGTGCAGGGTCACATGGGGTTTTTGGAGGCGGTGCCTGCTTCTGCAAAGTAAAGTTGGAATTCACCCGGGACCTTTCTCCAGTTCATCACTGGGCCACAAACTCACACCTAAGGGACAGTTTCCATCTATCAACCTATGAAATATGTTTTCGGATGGAAGGAAGCCAGTGTCTGGAGAAAACCCACACAGGACGCGGCTGGGATTTAAACTGGGGGCTTTTCACTGTGAAGCAACAGTGCTAACCACCATGCAGTCATCTTAAATTGCCAAACGAATGAGCAAAAGAAATAATTTAAAATGACCACATTTTAATGTTTCACTCTGGAAACTCACATTTTCCTCAAGCACACAGACTAATCCAACTGTTCATCATCACAGGAGAAAAATCTGACCACAAATAGACACAGACTTTTGCAGGTCTGTGCTGAGATAATGGCTTTTATGATAATTATTCATTGTGTTTCATAGCTGTGGTTCTTGTCAAATTTGTCACTGTCTTGTTTAAACAAGGCTGCATTGTGTGTCTGTGCAGTCAGCCTGAACGAGATGACCCGTTGTGACATAAAGTCCCATGTCATTTACCTCGACAAGATAACATCTCACCTTAGACTGCTTAGGATTAGAATAGTTTTATCTAAACTGTTTGTGTGAATTAAGATAGAGAAGAGCACCATTTTCATATTAGCAGATTGATTGAGAATTTGGGATTAAATAGTAAATGTGTAGACATACACTTTCATTTGACATCAGTTTGACATCCTTCACAAACTCTTCAGTGGTTCCAGGGTATATCCAGGGTATACTCAACAGAGTAAGTTGAGGGGAAAAAAAACACAGATGGGCTTTTGATC
Organism: Oryzias celebensis; assembly: GCA_014656515.1. NCBI lineage: Eukaryota > Metazoa > Chordata > Actinopteri > Beloniformes > Adrianichthyidae > Oryzias > Oryzias celebensis. The sequence continues at coordinate 14,725,950 of BNCR01000005.1, forward strand.
TGTTGACGGAAAACACTGCAGGCTAGTTTTAGCTTCAGGCTTTCCTCTAGGCACGGACAAGAAGAAGAGTAAGGTGCAAATAGTTACCCCTGTACAGTGGAAAAGGTCACGTTGAAGAGCTTTGTGTTGGGTGATTTCCCATACAAGAAAAAACAGAGGATTTCTAAGGAAAAAGAGACTGACAGCTAGAAAAACAACAGACTGTCTGCAGGGTGAGGATTTACACTTATGAGAATTGTATCTTTGTATTTTTAAACTCAAAAAAATATAGCTGATGTCACTCATGTTGTCTGCTGGAAAATTCCCTATTGTATTTTTTGCACTATAAGGTGAACCTAAAAGCCTTAATTTATTTCAAAAAATGGCTGTGCGCCTTGAAATCTGGAGTGCCCAATAGGCCTAATTCAGGAATAGGCAATTCCAGGCCTTGAGGGCCTTGCTCTGGCATGTTCTAATTGGCTGGACACACCTGAACCAGGTAATCAGTCATGACTTGGGCTTGGTTATCTGGAAATCATGCAAACTTTGCGGCTCTCAAGGCCTGGAGTTGCCTCTCCCTGCCCTGTATGAAGTAATTCTGATTGTGCTTCCTGATGTAAAAGCAATTTGAGAGGTGCAAGACTCTCAAAATATTGGATTGTGACTACGCTAACATGATTAACGTGTTGTGTGTTGGACCTTTTTTTTTCTCGTAACTAACAAGGTTGGGAGTTAGCATAGTCACTGTAGCATTTGTTTTGGCAATATCAGTATTTTTTTATCCTATAGTAGCCCTATAGTGCAGAAAATACGGCCTTCAGATTCATCCGAATTAACTCTGTTTGCTCTGTTCACATGAGCAGATATCAGAGAAATTTAGGCCTTGTCATTTGGCCTTCTGAGAAATGAGACACCAGTCTTTTTCCCTATTCAACTTCACTGGAAGTAACTCAAAACCTCTGGTTGCATGTGCAGTAAGCACACAGTGTGGCAGCAAGAAGCAAAAAGAGTTTCAAAGAGCAACATTTCAGATCTATAAAGCTTCAATGTTTCAAAAGAGAAGAAGGTCTTTTTTTAATGATTCAAGGGAAGTTTCCTCTTCAAAGATGTTTTCAAAGAAGAGACAGTTCGTGAGATAGATTACTTTCTCCCCTGAGAGTAAAATGTGAAATCATTAAAATGCAGGTTCAAACAGCAACAATCTGGTGGTCAATATGTGGATGTGTTTTACAAAACCATTCATAAATATATATATATATATATATATATATGTATATATATATATATATATACATATATATATTTAAAATTAGTCCTCCATAAGGATTATAGTGTTTCTGTAAAAATGTCATAACAGCTTGTTGCATAAACCTGTCACTATCCATCCCTTTTGGCTGAATGGGCTGCTAAACTTGCTCTTCCACTGTGCTTCGTCAGCGAATTAATGTGTATATAAGCCTGAATATTGACTAATTTATTCCCCACAACAGAAGCAGTCACCTCATGCCACATCTCAAGGCCTAATTCCACCTTTAAGATTGCCTTTAGGAATCCCTTTAGAGGCATAATTAATTGGCAAAAATTGATCTAATTGTGTACAGCCTTAAGCCTTGACACATCCTCCATTTTTCTGCATAAGTATAAATATATGATGGTATAAATCACATTTTCAGTTTTGGATAATTACCTACGTTTGTTTGCAAATAAAGATCTGTTATCCTCATATATCAGGAGACTAAGAGAGGGAGAGGAGACGCATGTGGGAGGAAATGGACAGATAATGCTTAATCAGAAGTATAAAAAATCTGTTGTAATGTGCTTCATACGTAGTGTTTGTTGTTCTCAATTGTTTTTGCATGCTTACATTAGGCCTCTTGAATTTATGTTAAAAAAAACATTTCTTGAAGACACATTTACTCTAAATAACTGCATTGTAGCTAAATTTTCAGTGCAAAAGACAGAAACCCTTATATATTTTGAATATATATTTTCTATCAGAATATTATTAGATTCTTATGAAAAGTAAGTGATTGTGTTTTCTTCCTTTAGATTTAAATATATTAAGATTTATGCTCCCCGGTGACTGAACAGAAGAATGCAACAGGAAAGATGTTTGTACTGGCTTTGATTTTCTGACCCATGTGTTTTTTTTAAGTGTCTGGACAAAACTAATGTTTATTTTATGCAGCAATAAACTAGACATAAACCCATTTGTGTAAAAAGAACAAAGTTGAAGGTTTGCCTGTAACAGCTGAATTTTTAACAAGCTAAAGGAGGAAGGAAACCTGCTGAAAGCCGAGAGGAGATGGTAAAAGGAGAACTGAAAAACAATGGTAAATCTGTGGGTTTTAGAAGTGTGTGCTGGATGCATTGGCCTGCACGCTTATGTGTGCGCAGAGGAAAGAGTGATTTTGATAAATGCGTCCTGACGGATAGAGAAGCCCCCCTAAGCCTGCCTCCTCATCCTCTCCAGCCCTCCTGTCATGGACGAATATCGAGGTCAAACCACCTCTCATATCTGCTCCACACCACAAGGACACAACACAGAGGGGAAGTCAACAGGGCATGCACAGGAAGGGCTGCTATTTTACCCCATTTTCCCCCAACATTGAAATAATTCTTTGAAAAATCCTAAGAGTAAAAATCACCTCGAGAGGAACCTTCCACCCTCATTTGAACTGGTTCCGCAGCAGCAAACAGAAGCAAATCAACAGCAATGACCTTGCCCTTATAATTAAACCATCACTGGGCTCAGCTTTTTCGAATGTGTTGTTAATCTGACAATTGATCTGGAGTTAAATCATAGTCCTGCCGCTTGTCAGAGATTTTACCTATACCTTTCAGGGCTGACAGACTCAATTTGCTCTTTTAAACACTTCCCATCCATTCCTGTCCCTTTTCTCAGGAGAAAAAACACTGATCGGTAATCAGAAGTGAAACAAGCAACAGCTTTAGATTATCTGCTTAAGAAGCTTTTCTCTTCTTGAGAGAAAATGTTCTCTTCACTGCAAAACTTTCTTTTTTTTTTATTTCAGGTCAGAAACATTTTGAATGCATATGTGCATTTGTATAGCATCCCCATCAATCAAGTTCTATTTTGAATAAACATAAAGTATCATTACCTATTTAAAGAATTGTATAAAAAAAAATCCTTAAATGCACAAGCTAAAATAGCTGAGTTCTGCTATTCACTGATGTGAATTCAGAAAGAGTGATTGCATGGGGAAACATCTGTTTATTATTGTATAATATAATGTATTTTATTTATCTTTTACCTTGTAATTTCTTAATGCATAAGCTAAACGTGGACCTGAACCATAATACAAAATAATTAGACAAAAGCAGCTTAAGGTTGATGATGAAAAAAAATGTTGTGCTAATTATTTATTTAAAACAGCAGCTTAGAGGAAAAAATGTTTTTCTTCATTGTATATTGTTTTTGCTATCAGTCTAAAGAAATCTGGAGGGAAAAACTACAATAAAACATCATGAGAGGATTACCTATTATCACTCACAGAGCACTGTCAAGATATGTAGGTCATCGACAGTTCATGCAGAGAATCGGAGTAAAATCTTTTCTTTTTTTCAGCACAATACTGAGTTACACTTAAAAGCATCAAATAAAATTGTAATTTGTACAAAATTGCTTTGACTGTTTTGTCCAAAGAAGATTAACTTAGAGCTTCACTATCACGTCTTTTGGATTTCAGATTTAAATTCTTCACATTTCTCTTGTCGTCCCTTCATCTGGTCTAAAACATTCAATATCTTTCTCACTTGAAATGGTTGGTTGATTGCATTGCATCCTTGTGTTTTGTGGTTTATTCACAAAACTAAGGAGAAATGTTTCTCCCTCTGTGCCAACAGTCCACCATCTGAATATGAAGAATTGGCTGTGGTTCAATCATGGTTAGAAGTTTGATTTTACTCTTCTCTGGTCTAAATATCAAATACTCCTTGAGTCTAAAACTTAGCTTCCTGTCACCCCGTGCTGAAAAGGTTTACTCCACAAAAGTCGTTACATCAAAATACATGTGAAAGCCTGTTTATCAAAGTGTTATTAGTGCTCAAAAATACCAAAAAAGTGGTATGTAAATGCATGCAATTTATCATCATAGAGGATATCCCAGAAACAAAAATAATAAAAATAGAAACTGCCTGTAGAGATTCCACAAAAGAAAAACTAAAAAAACAAAAAGAAGTAATTTTGCTGAGAATAAATTATCTTTTGCCATATGAAAATATTGCAGTAAATGGCGTCCTCTGGGTTTTCAGACTCATTGTAGATGAGTTAGCAGGCCACATCTGTGCTATTTCTGTTTGCTTTTTGCAATACATATAAAAAAGTATCTAGTCAGACAATTTTTACTCAAAATGTGTTTAATTCTCAAAGTTTTCTTTTCATTTTTTTTCTTCATTTCAGATCTATTGATATGAGAGCTGACGTGCATGGTTATTATTATAACAGTATCAAACATATTTCATATATTTGAATTATAAATAACTTGTATTATTTTATCATCCATTTATCTATAATTCTTTAGTTTCTTTTTCTTTGTCAACTGCAAAGATAACCATGGAAATAACTGAAGAAAAAAGTTTTTTCCTTAGATGTTAAAGAAAAATCAAACTGAAATATAAAATCCAAAATCTAGATTAATCTCCATCTATTTGTTGTAAATTCTGTGTTTTTAATGGCAAAATAGTACTTTTTTTTGCACATACAATAAGTGGTTTGCCTTTTTGGTCATTGTCCTATGAGCACAACTATGCCTCAAGTATTTCCAGAATTGATACCAGACAGTTAGATGGATGATTAGCATTCTGCACTTGTGCAAACAATGTTTCCTCTTGGACACAACTCTACATTGGATTTATTCAAAAAGTGCAACATGTCCTCTGCTCCACTAATGGCAGTTCCTGTGAATGTTTCCTACTGCAAATCCTAAGAAACAATACAGTTCTTAATAGAAGTACTCCAAGGAAGATCCCAGAACACTATCTTCCTCTCTGCATAACTGTATTTTATTAGACAAATGATGACACACTTCACCATTTAAAAGACAGTTGTACATTCAGGTCAGCTCATCTGCACAGTACGAAGATGCTGAAAACAAGTGACATGACATCCTGCTCTGTTGGCCCCATTGGACTTTAAAGTGTTTGGGTCCTTCTATGGAAACAATTCCCTCACCTGATCACAGCAAATCTAATGTGTCTGACTTTATTGATTTTCCCCTTGAAGTCTTTGGTCATGTAAGACATTATTGATTTGTCTCTCTTTCCCTCCTCTCTTTCTCTCTTTGTTTAGCATGATCCAACTCTGGCAGATAAAGCTGAACCCCTTGCTTCAGTTTTGGCCTCGATGTGAAATAAGAGATCAGGAAAGCCTAACCAATGGAATGATTCAACAAGTCAATTCATAGATTTTTTGTTCTCGATGAGGGATCCTGTTAGCCTGACTTTATAAATGTATAACAGTAGATTTTGTGCTTTTGCTTCATTTTCACCCCATCAAAGCCTGCAGCTGCTTTCTGCATCTCGACTGTGTGATCGTGCACATGGGGAGGAAGGAGTGAGCTGAAAGAGTCACAGGGGTGGCTGAAGCGGTCAAACACTTCAATAATGCATTTTGGCATCGTGTAACTTAAACTCCAAAGGACACATTCCTTGCAAGACTGAAAAGTCTTCCTTCACTTTGCTGTAAGGCGATGAAGTAACTGCATTTAACTAACTCAGCTGTGCTGTCTGTAAGGCTGCCCTCAATGTTCACTCTGAGCGGAAAGGCGAGCACTGGATACACGTGAGGTTATTAAGCTCTGTGAGTTCTTTTTTGTCCTTTACAAACACCTCCTAATGGATGGGCATTGAGACTATTGACTGTATATGAGAATTGAACAGAGAGACTCCTCTCTCTTCGTGTTCCAAAGAGGAACTTGCTGTAGCACAAGTTATAAACTGACCAATCAGATGCCTCGAGAAAAGTAGGTGGCCTCACGATGAACGTGCAAATTGTTTGATTGACACTACTGAGCCCACTTTCAGTGGAGGGGGTGTGGCCCTCTAAAATACTCACTACTGATTGGTGAGAGTGGTTGCCATAGAAATGTGGACCGACACGGACCAATCACGGCTTTTTGAGGATGTCTGGTTCCAAAATCAGACATCGCAGAAAAATGGCGACTGAATTGACTTAATTTGATCAAAACCGGAGGGAAGTCCTTTTCTAAAGGTGACATCTCATTCCCTCTGTCCAGTTCTCTATATATAGTCAACGATTGGGACACAGGTGCTCCAAGTAAAGCCTGTGAGTGAACAACAGCTTTAGCAACATTGAAACTTTGGACAAAAGGAACACTGACTTCATTTGCCATGTAAAGAAACACCTACACGTCACTTTTTTAAGAACAGGACAATAACTTCACATCTTTTAGATGACAGAAAGTGGAGGCAGGGTAGCCTTGTGGCTGCAGACACTTGTGCTCTGTTAATTTGTCACACACACCAAGACACACACACACAAGGACCTCCAACACCCTCAGCCAGGACCTCATCAGCATCTCAGAGAACCTCTGACCTCCCATGTGGAGAGGAGTGTGTGGGACTTAGAAGCTAAATGACATCATAACAAATACATCCAGTCACGCACAGGGAGTGTGTAGTCAGTGTAATCCATTGGGTGTGAAGGGGGACATCCTGTCAAGACTGATGTCTGCCTCGCAGTCCTCCAAGTCGCAGACGGAGTCGGTGGCGTTGTCCATGTTGTGGGAAAACTGTGAGATCCTGTCAAACGTCTCCTCATGTTCAATACATTCAACCACGTTGGGGATCATGTTGACATAAGCGTTAACGATCTCCTTGTGGATCAGGGTGTCCTGGTTGTAGGAGACCAGCTCATTGCTGATGTTGACCGTTTCCACGGGCGTGTTGGAGCAGAAATTACGGCAGCCCAGCAGACTGGCGAAGGCCTTCCGGAACTCGGCATTGAAGGCGTAAATAATTGGGTTCAGGGAGGAGTTGGTCCAGCCGAACCACACGAACACGTCGAATGTGGTCTCGCTTACGCACGGCAGCCCCGCGTCCCGGTCTGTGGCGCGCCTCTGGCAGAAAGGAACCATGCAATTCAGAACGAAAAAAGGTAACCAGCAACAAACGAAGACGCCCATGATCACCGACAAAGTTTTAAAAACTTTGGTTTCCCGTTTAATGGACGTCTTTAACGTGGTGTGGTGTTGGCACTCGATTCGGTTGGTCCTGCAACTTTGCGCGTGCTCTGCCGCTCTCTCCAGAGAGGCTATTCTCCTAATTTGAATTTGTGCAATCCGGTAGATTCTTGTGTATGTTACAATCATAATTGCTACAGGAATGTAGAAACTTATCAGGGAGGAGGAGATCGCGTACTCTCTGCTGAGGCTGGAGTCGCAGTTTTCCTCAAACTGCCGACCTGTGGAGTTGTGCGCCCCAGCCTTGTCTTCAGCGCTGGCTTTGTGCCAGTTTAGCTGGACCGGTATGAATGAAATGAGCACTGACAACGTCCAAGTGATGCTTATCATCACAAAGGCAACTCGCTGGGTCATTTTCCTCTCGTAACGAAAGGGGCTCGAAATGGCCCAGTATCTATCCACACTGATAATGCAGAGGTTAAGGATGGAGGCAGTGGAACACATGATGTCAAAAGCAACCCAGACATTACAAAAAGTGCCAAACGGCCAGTACCCCGCCACTTCCGCCACTGCTTTCCATGGCATCACCAGGACGGCTACAAATAAATCCGACAGAGCCAGGGACACGATAAAAATGTTAGTGACTTTGGTCCGCAAGTGCCGAAAGCGCAGCACCGCGGAGCACACCAGGATGTTCCCCAGCAGTGTCCAAAGGATGAGCAGGGACAGCAGACAGCCCGTCACCGTGCGCACCACCATATCCTTCCCTACATCGCTTGTTGCCTCCGCTCCGGTGCTGTTCCACATAATCTCTCCAAGGGGTGCCGGCGCAGAATCAACCCCCTGCACCGAAGAGAGATACTTGGCGGGATTCTCCATCCTCCTCTTCAAGTAAAACTGCAGTCCATCTCTGCGTGCGCTGGGACGGGTTCGGTCATCACCCAGTCACCGAACTGTCTCCAGTGACCCGCTGGGTTGTCAGCTTGTGTTGTACAAAAACGCCGAGAACAGAGGATCGGATGCGTCAAACCAAAATCGAGCGTGGATGCGCTCGGGGACTGAAACGCAGCACGCATTGGCGAGCGCATATTGAAACCGTGTCGGTCCGGTCGTCTGACCTGGCTGCCTCTGTGGATATCTCAGACCAAGATATCCTGAGTGCAGTGTGGGTGAGGGAGTCCCTGCAGCCTAACACGCACAAACGTAACCTGGCTGAGCACACACACCATTACGCATTCTTTCCTCTCGCTATTACGCATGACATTGAGAGGAAACCTCACTTGAATGTTTCTTTATTGCGTAAAATATAAACTCAGATAAAGTTGAGGGTTTCATAGACACTTTTAGCACTCCTGAAATGCGTGTTTGAGTCTATATTGTAGTGAAAGGGAGACCAAAGGGAGTGTAAGATACGAACAACTACACATGGTGTTAAATTAAAGTAAATTTATTTGTATATTTTCCTTTAATTGATCTGTGAAAAACAACCACTTGCGTTTGTGTTGCTTCCTAACGCAAAGGCATAAAAACAATTTTAGCACCAGGGACAGCTCCTCTGGAAAGACTCTTGGAGCTGTCTGTGGTGCTGAAAAGTCCCTTTTGACGCTTATCTGGCTGGCTGTCTGTCCGTCCGCCCATCTTTCAATCTTTTAGTCTACCTAGTGCCATATGAAAACTTTTCTTTTTGTTTTTGCTCCATCATTAAAAATAAAAAGCCGTCTTCTGAATCGCAGTGAACACAGGTGGTTCTTAGCCCTCTAACGTGACCACTTTGGGGTCAAAGCTCATCCCCTCTGTGGAGATCTTGAGCAGGTGAGTCATATTCACACTCTCGCCGGGCATGTAGAGCCAGGAGCTCCCCGTCATCGTGCGCCTCAGCAGCAGCAACGTGGTCTCTGCCTATAAAACGTCATGGCTATTTTTAGACGTGTCCCCGTGCCTGTCAAATCGTTCTGACTCTACGTTATAATAATCCCCTGACTCCCAACACCAAATTCTCTGTAGTAGCCTGGACCATAATCTTGGGATCATGTCGTGTTAGTGCGGTGTAGCGTTTACACTCCTCCTTCACTTGTACGCAGATGGTTCAGCATCATGGACATAAATGAAGCCCTTTTTAATAGATGAAATGCCAAATATCTTCAATTAGGGTTCGCATAAACATAAAAAACAAAAAATACTGTTTTTATCTATTAACAGAAGTCACACCTGAAACTTGGGCTTTATTATATCTCATTATAACGGTCATAACGTGTTGCCTGTTTCCAGATTATGATTTTGTGCGACATAAATCTGTCACTGCTGTTGCACTGCTGTCAGCTTTGTTGGAGGCAGGTGTTGAAGAAAAAAGTAATCGTGACTCCATGACTTGGAGCTGCAGGAACTTTAAAACATTGCTCAAACATAAATAAATGCACGGCTCCATCAAGTGGAATAAGCTTTTACTGCACTCATGAACAGTCACTCTTGGGTTTAGAAAAAAAAAGCATCTAATTTTGATTTCAACATATGCATCCACACCTAAAGCATACAATATCAGAAAAATCTTTATCTGAATATTGATTCAATCATTTGACAATAGTTTTAATTGGGATGGTTATATAGGCAGAGAGAGAAAAAAAATGCAAGAGGTAAAATTTTAAAAGGATTTTTGTTTCCTTCAACTTGGCACATATAGAAAACCTAGAGAAGATGGCTGAGAACTTACCGGACACCTGATTGTAAGTCTATGTAGATTGGGTCTTAAATTATAATGCAAAGTTTGTCCTCGTAAAAATAAAACAAAAACTGTATTGGGCTGTTATGACAAAAGTGTGTCCTTTCACATTGATCATCAGTTGTGCTGTTTTGACATGTTGAGCAACATAAATAGTCCATGACTCAAAAAAAGAACCTTGTTTGGATAAATCACTGAGCGTAACTTTCAGTGTAACATCCACAAAGTCATAGAGGAGTCTTGGCTGGTTGAGAGGGAAATAAACTTATTCTGAGAACTAATTCCAACTAAGATATCACATTGTAATAGGCATAAAGAGCAAGTGTTATGCTGTTCCCCGTATCTATATGAACTCCAATTAAGTCATATGAGAACTTCATCCATAGATAGTATGCATATGTTAGTTTAAGAAATGGAATGTTACAACAGTGCTTTTATGGTTTCCACTACTAAAGTACATGGTTTAAAAAATGCAGTAATGTTACTTAATTACTGATCAATTTTAGTGGCTTTGTAGTTTTAAAAATCATATTTCTCAAATTCTGTTTCAATATATCGTCTCCAAACGGAAATGTACAACACAGATTAATCCTTTTTGAAAGCTTTGTTCTGTGTGACCTCTTCAAGGAATGCAGGGTAAAAGGTTCATCTTTTTTATGTTGTCTCTACAGCCAGGAGCCTTTTGTTTGTCCGCGTCGCCTCCTGTCAAAGTCTGTCACAGACTAGTCCTCCCAAACAGCCGTCCTGCGCTGCGAGACGCCTCCAGAGCTCCTTTTAAAAGTGTACCTGCATCTGTCATTTCCGTCAAACTCGACGGAACACCTCAAAGAGAGAGGCGACGGAGTGCATGCGGTAGAAAAGGTTCAAGGGAATTGCAAAATTCAGAACTGTGGTCCATGCAGAGAAGCCATAAATGTCCTGCTCCAGCCCGTTGTCATACTGTGGTCTGCAGCCGAACGCAGGGAGGAGCCACAGCTGAAAGATAGAAATAGATGATTTGACTAAGTTGAAGTTTTGACAAATGTTTCTCTTGATGAGGAAAACAAACACACTCACCGAAATGTTGCACATTATCAGTAAAACAGCAATGTTCTTCAGAATCAGCCTCTTCATGTTCAGCGGCTCCTCTTGCTGCTCCTCACATCTGTAGACATCTCTGCTCTCCTCCTGCTCCTTCTCTGGGGTCTTGTCTGGAGTCTCGTAAGCTCGATTGATGATACCGCTGAACGGCGGAGTCATGGAGGAAGTCACCGAGAAGATTTCCGATTCAGCCGGCAGTTCTGGGTCAGACCTCTCAACTCGCTCTTGCTGGCGATAAAGAGACTCAATAATAAAGAGGTTCTGGAGATACTTTTCCAGCACGATGAGTATGGAGTACACAAAGTTGGTCCAGCGATAAGAAGCCTTGCTTTGAGTGCATAACACAGCTACAATGCTGCACCAGGACATGAACCAGGAGCCTAAAGAGGATCCAAACAGCAGCTCCGTGTCCAGCTGTCTAGAAGTGTTTTTGGAGGTGTCCAGTGGCATGTGGTCTGCTCTGTATATGAGCAGACCCAAAGCACCGGAAAAACACATAACCGCCAGAATAACGATGCCATAAATGTAAAAGATAGAAACAGCTGACTGACGCATCTCAAAAGTCCCTTCTATTCGGGTAATATAGACCACCAACACTGCGATTGTGCTGGCCATTGCAAGCAGACCCAAAATGGGCCCTAAAGTCAAGCCCTGGGTTTTTGTAACCAAGCTTTTTTTATTTGAAGAAATAGTGCGTCCAATGTTCTTCCACATGACGAAAAGCAAAACGGAGACAAAGATGTGATACTCGACATTGAAAGGGAAGAGATACACGAGGCCCCTGGAGAAGAGGGAGTTTGTGGTTGAGGTTGTTGTGCTGTTACACTCCGGCTCTGAGGGCACTGGAAAACAAAACAACAACAAAAAATAATAAAACTTATGTTTTGAAGGCATAATTATGAGCTAAAGTTACATTTAACAGAAATTCCCATTTGATCCTCAGTTTCAAGACGTTACAAAACCTAGATTCGGGATAACAGAATAAAAACTAATTTGAGAAATAGACAAAAATGTCTTAAACAATTTGAAAAAATACAAATTGGGTATCTTGTGAATTACAGAACACGTCACAAGTTTTTTTTTTCCTTTTTTGCAGTACATCTGAACAGATCTTTAGTTGTCAAACTAGAGTGTTAGGTAAGCACTGAAACTAAACTGCTGAACCTAAAAAACAAGAGGCTGCTTTTGCACTTTCAGCAATACTTAAAATGGACAATTTTGGAATGCAGATTAGATTTGTTTCTGCAGCACAATCTTATTTACACAATCAAAGAGATTCCTCTGGAAACGCTTTCAGTACAATGTGCACAAGAGAGTCTGTGTCTAAAAACTGGGGGCTGTTTACCAAAATTCATGAGGATTTTTTTTATTTTGCAGATTCCACTGTTCCTTCCATTAGCTGGGGATAGGGTCAGACGGGGGTGTGTTCCATATGCTGCCCACAGACCAACTGATTCAGGTTTGGGACAAAATGATATCTTCTCTTCAACATTCACTGTGTGAGCACTGAGTTCTGGACATTGGCTGTGATGTAACCATTGATTCAGGGAAGTGTTTAGGGACCAATTTGAGATATGCCTCCTTTCCTTGAGCTTTTTTTCTTTACATGTTACAGATAAACTTTTATTTACATGTACATATTTATGTGATTTTGCTCAAGCACCTTGAAAGACTAACACTTTTGTGTGCAAAATACTGTATGTGAAGAACTTTAAATATTCCTGCACTGACTTTAAGAGTTATTGAAGCGTGGAAGTTAATCAGAATGCAGGCAGTCTGTTTAGTTTTTGGAAAGACATTTTCTGAGCATCTTCAAAAACTGCAACTTGCAGAACTCGTTTTGTTCTGATGCACACATGCATCAAACTGTAATGTGTCTTTCATTATTAAAATGTATTTATAAAACTAAGAACAGCATCTTGTTGCATACATTAAAATTCAAATAATTTAGACCTGTTGATCAAATAATACTTTTGTCATTAGATGGTTAAAAATAAAAGAAAATAATATTTTTCAGTGGTAGCATCTGAGACTGCATTAATACAGTGCATTATGTTAATGTTATGAAATGAGATGATTAAAAAGTGTTTTAAGTTTTGTAAAGGACAAACTAACTAAATAAAATACTTATGGAAATGTTGAGGTTCTGTATAATTAAATGGTAATTTTAAAAAATGAATTTAAAAATGGTTTGTTTGAGAGGTTTTCTGTCCTTTCAGGACACACTCTAACAGGTTTTGCCAGACATGCAATGTAATGCAGTTCAGACCAGCTGGTGATTTTTTTTCTTCTTAAATTTGTGTAGTTCCCAGTTTGTGTTCTAATTTAGGTCAATTTTATTTGCTTTTTTTCACAAAAGTAATGAGAACAGGTAGGGCTTTACTGTTGTACCGAAGCACATTTGAATGTACCGTGTGCTTTTCTAATTTTGGTCCTACTATTTACTTTTTATTTATTTTATTTTTTACAGGGGCAGCTCTTTTCTAAACACTATAGGTCTTCTCAGTATCACCTCCCCTCCAATCTGTCAGAAGTACCCATCATGTCAACACTTTCCTACCAAAATGGGTTTTTCTCTTCCTTTTCTTTTCTTTTCTTTTCTGTCCTGTCCTCATTGGGTTGCTGCTGCCTCTCAGACTCACTAGTTCATAGGTGTTTCCTCATGATGATGCTACACCTGGATCATGTGAATCCAAGGTGTGAAATCTCCCTGAAAATGTGATTGAGTTAATACTATGACGCTAATGGTATGTGCTATAGTCACAAACAGCATATACCTGTGGTGCATTTGTGCTCTTGAGTACTAAATGAGAGAGGTGTGCTCTGTATCAGTCCTACTCTTCCTACCTACGAGATTTTTGTTGGATGTCTGCAATTATGATGCTTGCTGGTTCGGTCAGTGGTGTCCAGATCCAGGAAACCTGGAAACCTGTTTTTGCACCTTTTCATTGGTGGGGAACACCTGATCCAGGTAATCGGCAGCAGGAGAACATCCAGAAAATAAGCAGGACAAACCTGGACTTGGACACTTCTGGTGTACATGATTGATTGGGACAAATCAAACTCTATTTAAAGATCATTGCTTTCACTTATTTCTATCGTATCCATTTTCTGTGTTTGTTTGGTTTTTTTTTTTTGTTCATCATTTGAATACTGAGAAAAAAAAAGTGAATTAAAAGACCAAAAACAATATGCTGCTATTTTAAACAATTTCTGCCGAGCTTTTGTTTTTGTTTCGAAAGGTTTTGCTAATAATAATCTAAATATTATCAGAAAATTGACTGAGAGAAAACAAAAACAATTTGGTAAAAGGAAAGGAGAGCATTTGCTAAGCTGTTTTACATTATCAATTCAATAAATCAATAAAACAAATAACAATATTTGCATCTCTTAGAGAAAAGAATAACTTTAGCTGTAAACAACAAAGCACCATTTTCAATTTGGGGCACAGCTTTAAAAAAATGTAATAATATTTACAAAAGTTTTTCTTGTATACAAGGCAAACCCTGTCTGCACATGGAATAATAGTATTTAGTAAAAATAAAATTTAAAGAGATCTTAAAATGAAGATAATAACTGGTAATTTTTTAGCGAGAGGGTGGAGTCAAGGTTTTTTTTTTCAAGTATTTCAAAAATATGATTTTACAATCAGAAATTTGCTTCTTTAATAACCATGTAAAGCTTCACCAGTCAGTGATGTGTACCCCAAACTTGGACTGTGGTTGAGTTTCAATAATTCTTTGAATTACATTTTGTCAGAACAAAAAGAAGTAACTGAATAACACACATGTGGATAAAGACTTTGTTTGGCATTCAGATTCATCTGGTGTTTGTGCACATAAAAGAGCATGGATATAAGAGTGGATCAAGTTTTCCAGCAAGCTCCACCTGCAGCAATGAGAACAAAGTGTTCCCACTGATGCCTTATACTTACTAACCTGACGGTGTCATATATATAATTGCATGTTGTTAAAGACTGCTGATTTGTACTAAAGAATTTTCACACGGGACTTGACCGCCATGTTTTCAGATTGAGATTTAAATTTTTAACTTGAAAAAAAAGACTCAAAACTAACCTATTAATGCAATTTTTCTCTGGATTTCTAATAGCATAAATGGCGACTGAAGAGCACCTTAAATATCAAAAGTGTTATTTTGTTGTTCTGCAATTCAGAGAAGAAAAACAATAGCAAAAGTTCCCCTTTTTGAAGGTATAACTAGTTGGTTCTCCAGACAACAAACCGATGGAATTGCATGCTAAATTTGAAGATTTGTAAATTAAACCTACATTTGGACTGGAAGTGCTCTATAGAACTATGTCTCGTCTCTTGTTGTCACCTGCCTAATAAACAGTCTGCGGAGTAGTTGCTTTTTGTTAGTTTTTTTTTGTGTTATTTTGTGTTTTCGTTGACATTTTTGGTGGATCCCCTTCGAAAAACAGAGTTGGGTCAACCTGGAATTCACTTGCAAGACTTAAATAAATAACAAAATAAATAAAATATAGACTTGTTCATTAAAACCTTGCACAACATGCTTTGGTTATTTTATTAACTCCTCAAAATCTCACCACAGGTCCTCTTCCGTTCACCTGTTCCAGCCCCATTAGGCCACCATTATGCTACTGCACCTTTTAATTAAAAGGGAAACAAAAGTAAGGGGGCAGCCACCCTAACAGTTGACCGGATATGAAAAGGACCAGTTGAACCCCCCAACCTGTATCAGCAACAAAACAGTCAAGCAGGGAGGGCGGTTATGTCTAAAAAGTGGGTAAAAGACTGGGAAGACCAGCAAAAGATTTGTATCTGTTGGAGTTCCTCTAAACAAACCAGACCTAAAAGGGAAAATGTAAACCAAACCCCCAACCCCTTGGAAAAGTCGCCCCTCTGTCATCTCTTTCATCCAGCCCCAGTTGGACTATTGTGCTGTTTTTTCGAGTTTTTTTTTTTTTTTTTTTTTTTCCAGCTACAAATAACCGCCCAACCCTTTTGATCCTTACCGCTGGTGATATTATCAGAATCCAGGGAGGAAAGTCTTCTGATGTGGTTGTTCATGAAGTCCTCTGCCTCTGACATCACCCCGTTACACCACAATAAAACGTTAGTAAAAACCGCATGGATTACACCAAATCTGAGAAGAAAGCACGTATAGTTAAAATGATATTTCAGATCATTTCATTCCGATTAAGAGATAAATAGAACTGGGCATACCTCTCAAATATTTCCAAACTTTTAACAACATCCTTGATGTGAAACCAGAGAAAATGTACCTAAAACAAACCAGAAAATAAATTCATAAAATAAATGCTTGAATGCCTTAAAACACAAAGCTCTCAGTATAATAATCTGACCTAATCTGAATTCTATTGTTTACCACCGAGATTTTCTTGCCATATAAAGTTGCACTTAAGGTCATTAATAGGATTATGTTGTTGCTTTAACAAAGAGCACATTATCCAAAGTCATTCAATGCTCCAGTGATAATAAAGACCCCGGTTCTTGCACTGACGAAAGATTATCACTTTGTTCAAATGAAACTGAGACTGTCCTCTTACCTGTGCTATGGTGTGGGTTGCGTGGACGACAGGATATACTACATAAGCAGCCGACAAACAAGACGAGAAGCCGACAAAATATCCAATTCTGAAGGAGTCCATGACCAGTGAGAGGACTGCCAGGACAGTTAAAGCACCTAAAAGGAGAAATAGCAAGTTTTCATCAAGCTAGATCCTTTAAAATGATCTAAATAAAATTACAACTCAAATTATAGGTAATTAATAGCTATGATTTATCTTTGGATGGCCAGAACTTTGAAAAACTGGTTTTACGCATTTGCGCGTTTTTACGCAGTGGTTCCATGGCACACTCACCTCTTATCCAAGACGTGGTGGCATTGACATCCCTCTCAGTTCGGGTGTTCTTGCGCCTTTCTCGGAGCAGGATGTACCACACCATCCATATCAGCTGGAGAACCATCAGGCAGGTGACGAAGGCCAGCAGGTTGGACTCCTCCACAGAGGGGTCATTGCGCGCAACGGCCAGCATCAGCGCCACCCCGATCAGAAACAAATTGATCCCATACTGCCCGCTGAGAAACTCGGCGTTTTTTCTCGGATAATCCGCGGACAAGTTGAGCCTCAGCTTCATAAAAAGCTTCCTGTCTTGCTCCGAGCTGGACGAGGAGGACGAGGAGCTGTTGCAGTACTTGTTCAGACAGGTAACGTCCAGGCCCCCGTCTCCTTCCATTCTGCACTCTTGGCAGTAATCGCAGTGCTGCCAGTCGAGTCAACGCCGTGCGCTATAAGTGCATTTGAGGAAGTTCAAGTCCGTAACCCGGTACAAGGTGGTGATTCAGATGTGTGCCAACCATGAATTGAATCTTCAGTATCCGGTTCAGTGGTTCCACGGAGTGTCAGAGTTCCAGCCTCGCAGAGGATGGGCTTGACGCCTGCCAACGTTCACCTGTATCCATGGAACTGAAATATCTGGTATGACTGAGTCACAGGGAACGAGATCGCCTTTCACACGTCTGTGATCCCGGGCCTCCGCCCTCTTGGAGTTCACACACGTAAAAGAGAAATGAGTTGGGTTCAGATTATGCCAGCCGGTCACGCTGGAAACAATCGGGATCTCAGAGCGAGGAGTTCTCCACAATAGCAGCAACGACGCTCAACCTCACTCCTCCAGGCACTCTGTGAGGGTTTGTAGCCTGTTATCTAGAGTTAAGGTTCACCCCTGAGTGAGATAACACATTTTAACAAACCTAGCACTTTGACAGACAGTGGTCCTGTGGCTCTAACTCCAAAAACAAAATCAAGAAAAAAATCTGAAGGCAAACGTTGCTTAGAAATCAGGAAAAAAATCTTTAAATACAAAGAGGTGACAAATGAGCATCTAGAATAACAATGAAAACTAATGGAAAATGACTGAGTAGGGTTTTTAAGAACAATCTAATCACTGAGGTCCATTTAGAGAACAAACATGACATCTTAAGGATAAGAAAAGGTATGAACGACAGTCTTAAAATGCAGCAGTCATCTGAAAAACTTCAGCGCCAGCTGTGATCACAAGACCAAAAAAAAAAAAAAGGAAAGGAAAGCAGAGTTCTTGTGCGTAAATTTTTCTTTCCCTTCTCAACCTGTGGATTTTATCTGATCCAAGTGATAACATTCACTGCCAACTTCCGCCTCAGCGCATTTCATGAATTTCCGAGGATGAAATCTGCAGATCTGGCTTGTAAACTTACAGGGTGACTCAAAATGCGATCTGGGTGTGAATAACCCCACCGCCTCTCTGCATCTTTCATTTGCAACGAAACTCACCTTAAAAGAAAAAAAAAAACGTCACGAGGACTGCAAAGATGATCAACTCTCCACATCAATCAGCACACCATTGATTTCCTGATCACCTACCACTGCAGTGATAACAAAAAGAGAAGATCCATTAATTATCAACGGGGTTTAACGGGCTGTGGGGTTACGTTTGAACGCGTTGATCGAATTTGAAAGCGGTGACTGAGAATATCCACAAAACAATACAAATACCAGGGGCGGACTTGGGTATTTTGGGGGACCGGTAAAACATAATATGGGGCTGTAACAATCTTTTTTTTTTATCATCTTAACAAATAGGGTAAAATATTCATCAAATAACTTCTTCAATGGTCCACTTTTAGACAGCACCAATGTTAAGAATCCAGATGTTTCGATAAGCATTTAAAAACTGGTATCACATTTAGGCTATATATTAAAGAAATGCATTTTATTTTATGCACTTTATTTTTACCTGAAAAATACATTGAATTTATTGAATAGACTAATTTATCACTTTCTATTATAGGAACAAATGATGGTCTTCTAACTTTTAACTAATTTATCAGGTTTCACTAAAGGAGGCAAAACAAGCAAAAAATAATTGAATGATGAAACAAAAGAGTATTCTGTGAAGTCACATAAAAAAAAAAGAAATATTCTTAAAATTGCCATTTTCTGCCTCTATTTTTGCCTTTCCTCTCCTTTTCTGTCTCTGTCTCATTCTTGACATTCTTTATCTTTTTATTTTTATTCTGTTCTTCTTTTTCTTGTTTTGTCTGTTTATAATTTGTCAAAAAAATTCACTAAGATGCCATACAACTGCTCATTTGAAAGTGTTTCATTCTGCCCCGCAAATCTGCAGCAAAGGAATATTCTGCCAACAGCAGGTTAGCTCGCAAAGAGAGGATCTTCCAAGAGTTTAAAAAGAAAAAAGCAGTAATCAATCAGCTGTGAAAAAGAAAAAACAAAGAGAAAGCAAAAGAATTGTAGCTACGCAGGAAGATAGACAAAACAGGAAAAAGAAGCACAGAATCAAAGGAACTAAAAAGATGATAAAGAAAGTCATGAATTAGAAGAGACAAGTTAAAAGGAAGAACAGAAAACTGACATTTAGATTTTTTTTCTACCCGACTCTTAAGGTCTTGTTTTGTTTTATCATTCAAGTATTTCTGGGGTTTTATTGCCTTTATATGGAAAACCTGAAAAATCAAAGAAATTACATGAGTAATAAATGAGTAATACAACTACTTTAGAGGGCCCCATCTTATTGTGCGCCCTGGGCCACCACTGACAAAGGCAAAAACACTACACACTTTTCCATCTGAAATAATAGCTCATAAAGGTTTTAAGACATATATGTTGGAACTGTATTGTATAAACTTGTTAAAATGAAACTTGTGAAGTTTAAAAAGTACAGACTCTCATTTATAATTCATTTTTAATTAATTAATCGATAGCAATTGTGACACTTTTCTTATTTTATCTCTATTGTTAGTCCATAACATCCACTCACAACTACAGTATATATAATCACACAAGTAATTACCTTTCTATTGTGTTATACTTTTTTGATTAAGGTTTATTTTCATGTAAAAGGATTTTTCCTGATAACTTCATTGTGATGTGTTTTCTAGAAAATGTTACATAACACATCTGCAATACACGCATTACACAAGTTCAGTCAAGTTCTTGCATTTGATCTCTTGTGTTGTTAAACTTCTTTCAGTTGTCTCATTAATCATCCAAGTCTGCCCATCCCAGGTATTTACCTTATATTATCAGTCTTCTATGCCAATTATACTAGGTTGCTTTTGATTTTTGTTTTTTAATCATCCTGTCCTTTTGTAACTTGTAGAAAGCTGCGTTCCTTCAATCAAAAAGTAAAAACTAATGTTTATTCAGAGAGCAGAGCCGGGATTGCTGGAAAACAGCCAGGTGGGAGTTCTCAGGACCAGGGTTGGGCAGCCCTGATCTAAGGTTTTAAAAGGAGCTAAAAGTAGGGTGTAAACCCTTGTTTGTTTAATCTTTGAAGTCATCAGAGTGTTCCCACATCTAAAGCTCAGAGACACTGTGATATGATGGCGAAGAACTGCTGTGGAGATGGATGCCCTCAGTGGGTGGAGCAGTTTGTCATGACGTGATCTGGTGGAAAGAAATCCTCTGAATCTAACAGCAGATTGGTAAACCGGATTTAGTTCAACCTCAGTTGCATTCAGCAGTTGTGTTTGCGGTGAATCACTAAGACAAAGAGTTTGTTTATTCCCTGAAACTGGACTCGATGCTTTTTTGTGGAACAAAAACTCGTAAAACCAAAGTCCAGTGCTAGTTTGTGCTCTAAATGTCAGCAAAAAAGTGAGGCTTTGCCCATTTCTTTTGCTTAGGTTTTTAAAATAACTCCTTCTAAAAAAGTATAGTTTCTCATTTTATTCTTTAGAGTTTGTCTACAGTTCCAGCATGAAGTTAATTTGCATTTCGTTAGTCCTTTTCTAGGATATTGTTTCTGCAGTGCGACAGGAGTTCATCATCCATCTGTTAACGTGCTCTCCCACTAGCTTACAACCCCTCACAACCCCAGCCTAACATTAGCGGTGCAACAAAAATGGCGAACAATATCTGAGTACTAATTTCATGACTGTGATTGGCTAAATTCCATCCTAAACTGTTGTAAACCTGTAGCAACAACCCGTGGTTAGTTCAACGTCAGAGCCCATCCATTCCTCCATCTTCTTCTCATTCGGGACCGGAGCTTAAGCAAAACAGTCAAAGCAAAGATGCCCGGGAGCCACCTGACAGACAGTCTCTCTATCATCTCCTTGTCTACCTTGGACCCTCTGCCCAGTGGGACATGCCCGGAACACCTCCCTAGAGAGGAGTCCAGAAGGAATTCAGATCACATGCCTGAGCCACCTCAACTGTGGTCCAAAAGCCAAGCTCCATGACTGGAGTTTGGGTTGCCGAGGAATCCGCTTTCAACTGCCACCAGCCCCTTCTGAGCTCTCCTACAGACGGTGGGCCCACGAGAGACTGGTCCTACGTTGTCCTTTCGGGCTGGACCAATCAGGGTCTGTGGGAGGAGCCCTTGGCCACCAGGCGCTCACCTATTAGCCCCAACCCCCCGGCCTGGGTCCAGGGTGGGGCCCCAGTGACGCCAATCCAGGCAAAGTAACGAAATCTGTGATTGAATTTCTCATAAAGGGGTTCTGAACCGCTCTTTGTCTGGCTCGTCACCCTGGACCGGTCTGCCGTGGGAAACCCTAGCAGGGGCTAAAGCCCAAGACAGCATAGCTTCTGAGATCACTCGAGCACTCAAACCCCTCTACAACATTAAGGTGGCGGTTGATGGAAGGGCTGGAACGTCAGAGCCCCAAGGGCCAAATGTGAAGCACATATTTATTTTTGTGATCAAAACCACTGCGGTTTGTACTTCTGAATGAGATTTGTGTTATTTTCATGTTCATGATTTACATTTAGAAGTGATTATTTCGTAATAAATCACATGTCAAATTTCATATGAACCAAAATTTTGTGCTGAAAAGTTTTTCTTCTTTTTTTAAAAATATTTTCTGGTCTTTATATAAAATTGACAGTAATTATGGTGAAAATGTATGTTTTTTACATTCTATATTAAGAACTGAAAAGGAGAAGAAAAAAAGGTTGTCGTGGAAGGATAAGCTTCTTCTATAAAAGTTTCAGTGAAAGACGTTTGCTCGTTCAAGAACATGACTGCCACGTGTGTAAATCTTTGTTACAAGTAGGACACAAGGCAATGGTTTACCGTACTGATGCCAATCTTTCAAGCTGGAACAATCGAGGGCCAACTCCAGCCAAATCTGCAGATAACTTGAACAGGCACAGAGTAAATGAGATAGTTCACAAAGATTCAGTTTCGGGCCCACAAAAGTGAGATTTTTCTAAACCTTTATGCTGCCTGCATCAGTTTTAGATGCGAGAGCATGTCTGAATAGGAATCTTACCTTTTGTTGCTTCATGATGACGTTTCTGCTTTAAGAAAGAACTCTTTTTTTACTAAATTTGTTTCTATAGCTACTATTTGTAGAAAATCACTAATACTTGTTTATCTATTTAGTTTTTAGTCTTGTGTCTGGACTATGACTTTGTAAATAAAGTCTCTGTACTGCACAGTTATCTATACTTTGAAGTTGGCTAAAAGAGAGCACAACAACCAAAACACATTTTTGCTACAAACATTTCATCTTTGTCTGAAACATTGGACCAGATCAACTTGAACACAAATTCAGACATTTTTATGCCAGGATCAGTAATACACATGTAGGAACATTGGCCTTTTCTTTACTCCTGACAATACTGACTTGTGGGAGTCATGTAGACATTATGACAACCAAACTGAGATCAGTTTTGGTTACAACACTCAAAGAGCTGCTGCATTGACAGTGCCTTGCTAAAGGGCACCCAAGCTAGTTCAGTTTGGCAAGGAGTGAGCTGTATTTGTAGTCCATCTGCTTTACAAACTGATGTTTTCTGAGAAATTGACATAAGAAATCATTAAGGTAGCAGATGTGATTCTGGAAAATTCTTTATTTGAGCCTCACAATTACAGCGACAACATATCAGTTGGAAAACATGGTTAAAAAGAGTTAGAGGAATATTATTTTGACAGAGAAGAATATATTAAAATAAAACCTTTTGAAAAAAGAATAGTGTTAATGTCTTAAGTAAGCATTTTTTTATTATGACAAATATTGAAATAGAGCTCCTTTATGGAACTGTAAAAGGAAAAAAGCAGTTAAAAGAAAGGTTTAAAGGGTTTTTATACGAGTAAAAAAATTGAATTATTGGTATAAATGACAAAAGTCCCCTTTTTTTTTTACTACTTTTAGGAAATTGTTAACTTTTTTGGTCAAATATCTGGTGTTCATAACCAAAACAGATAAAGCCAAGACAATAAATAAAAAGGCACATTTAAAACAATAACATCTGACCCAAACCCTCCTTTTCCTTTCATCCAAGCAAAGAGATGAACATGACTACGCCCATGAACTGTGTGAAGAGAATGACTGGAGTGAAGAAGGACCACACTGGCCACAGTGCAATGTTAAAGCTGCAAGATAAACAAAACAAAGCATTAATGTCAGGAGTAATAATAAAAAAATAAAAATTAAAAAAAAGAAGCAAAATAACACTTACTGTTACTGACACGATAGATTTTTGTCTGTATTGTTATTTTCTAAATATGGACAAAGGGCTGCACTGCCATGAGTACAAAATTAACGTGATGCTTTTTTTTTACTCTAATAACCTCTCGCTACACTGTAGATTTTTTTTTTGTAGCTGTCCTCAAGGCTGAGGCATTTAAGTTTTCATTAAATAACAGCATAGAAGCTGTTCTCTTTCCATCAACAAAGATCATATCCAACAGAAGATGCCCCACTCTGTCATCGGTTGCAGAAATCTCATAAAAAACGTTTTTCTTTTTAAATTCACATCCCCAAGCATCATGTGAAGAATACAAAAAAGAAAAAAATAAATAAAATCGGACAACATTGGTTAAATTTAAATAAATATTAGAAGAAAAATAGCAAATCAGATTTGGCCAACATGATATTAATAAAATATTTCCTTCTTTTGTGTGATTTGATGTTTTTGATTTTTATTTTTTAGATGTGTATATAAATTCATTTTATTGGGATGCAGTATTTCTTAGATCACTCTTCAGGTAAAATGCAGGAGATCAAAAACTAAAAGCATAGAATTTTACTGCAAGGTCAAATAAATTAGAAAAAAGTTACCTTCCCCTGTAAATCAGCTCAAAAGTAACTAGTCGCTCAGGATGCATTTTTTAAAAGAGCATTACTTTGAGTGCTTTTTTACTACAAGTACTTGTACTTGCAATAGGATTTTATTGTGAAAACTTAAAAGAACTCTACATTTTTGGCACTTATTCCACCTCCGCCAGTAACTACTTCGTCTTTTCTATGAAACAAGATTTGAGAGAAAAGACTAACCAAATTCCCTGAACCTCATGTCAGTGGCTCACATGGAGATGTATGCCAACACTGCTGACACCTGAGAGCATGTGTATGGACTGAGCACCCAAACAAAGATTGTGTATGCACCACTTCCTGAACTTTAATTCCTCACAAAGGAAGATTGTGAGCTATAACTATGCAGTTTACACAGTATTTTGCTGCTCAGCCTTTAGTCTGTCTTATTAAATTGTAGCGGCTGTAAATAACTGTAGCTACTAACAGCAATTGTGTGTGGGCTGCATTGGAGGGTTAAACCCCCCAATTGGTTCACAGAGTGCAACCGGGAAAGATCAGTGCTCCCCCAAGGGGATGTGTCAAATCAAGGAGTCACACACCTAGGTGTGTGGCAACTGATGGAGCTTTAATCATGGTGGCAATAAAGATGATTTCTCACAATTTTTTATTTTCTTTATTTTTATAATCTTCTCGCACAACGGAAAGAAGCAACCTGAAGCAGAAGCTGCTGTAACACGACTCAAGGCTCAGATTCTATCCTTGTTTGAGCTGAGGGCTTTATCCGAGTCTACTTTTTTTTTCTCTACCAGATCCTTTATTCTGAAAAGAGAGAGCTGATGTATTATGTTACCCTTTCCTTCTTATTACAATAGTAAAACAGAGACAAAAAAGAAAACATTTAATATTATCTACCTTATTTTTTGGGTTATAAGTCAATCTGGAGTATAAGCCGCGCTTTCAGGGAAAAGTACAAAGTTTCTGAACAAATCTGTCAAACCCAGCATAAAGCTGTGTTCACACCAAATGCGTTTCACGCAACAACTTTCTGTTTTGACGCACATCAAAATGTGTTCATATACCAGACCACGTGTGTGTGGAGAAAATAGTGTCGAGTTTTTAGCCTCATGGCTGCATGGAAGCATTGTCTCTATACCTCATTTACAATGCATGGAAAACACGGATGACGTTAAGATCACGTTTATTTATTTTGAAGAGCTCTGCAAAAGCATCAGTAAGCACGTCTTCATGTCTGAGTTCATGAGATCATTCAATTTTTCTTTTTAATTTTGGTGAGGTTCACCACTACTGCAGGAGCTGCATCTGAATGACGGCACTTTCAGCAGTACTTCAGCATCTCTGTAACCCAGTTTGACTTGCTCTCCCACATACAGTTCAGAAGGACATTGGTCAGACTCTCTTCCATTTTTATTTTGGACAGAATTGCTTCTGCATTGCTGTCAGTAGCAAATGCTGATACACAAACCTACAAGGCCCTCTAGTGGTTGTTAGTGGGGAAACAACCGCTAACGGGCAACTGGTGGTTGGTTAGCAGGTAAATAACAAATATAATTTAAAAAAATAAATAAATAAATCACATAAATTGCTACTGAGTATAAGTCGCACCTCTGGCCACACTATGCAAAAAACAAAAAAAAGCTGCGACTTATACTCCAAAAAAATACAGAAATTCGATGTTAGTGATCATAAAAGCAGACCTTAATCCTCACTACTGCTTGGGTTTCCATATTTGTTAATTTGCAAAAAAAAAAAAACAAACAGAAGCAAAAAATGCAAATCGTTTGTTTTTTTTGTTTGTTGCTTCACTGTCAGGGATTTGTGCTTCATCTTAAAAAAAGATTGCACAGTAATTGTGAACACATTTATAGAAAAAGAAACATGCTGTACACTTTGTAAAAAAGAAATCAATATGTGCAAACTGGAGAACTTAAGGGACGTCTGCACTTTAAGTGTCTTTATCAAAATTTCTGATAAGATGTTGAACCCGTGTGCAGTTTATTTTATTTTATTTTTTTGTTTGTTTTTTTTCCCAGGTTTACCTGCATGATGCAGCAATAAAAGCTGCCGTGGTGATGGGAGGAATGGCGGGGTACTCTTGGTCGTAGTGCTGGATGCCTTTGAACCACTCCAAGTACACAATGCAGAACATTGCCAGAGTCAAGCAAATCCCAAGGAGTGTCAAGCCAACATTGAACCACCAGCTGGGAAATAAAAGGTGAGACTCATTTATACCAACAATTGTTGAATGTCTATTGAAAAACACAAAAAGGGCTTATGTCACAGAGGGTTAGACAACGGTGACAATGCACCTTTATAAACTCACAATGGGTTTACTGTACACTCAAGTAAGAGCTGAGCACAGTTTTGTGGTCTACTTCTTTATACACTCACCTTTTGATTTCGTCGCTTTCCAAAATGACGCGGAAGAAATCCACATAGTAAGTCACACCAGCAGATGCCGCAATCCAGAAAACGGAGTGTTTGTTAATGCGGGGAAGGGGTTTCCAATCTTTATCCTCCTGGCCTAAAAGGTTCAAACAAATCACAAGCGTCAAAAGACTGTGATTTTAGGAGAAAGTTATTTACATTAGGAATTCAGAAAACTGTCAAGCCTGTAAAAACACACACATCTGACTATTACAATCTAACATACAATATTCAAAAATAAAAAAAACAGCAATAATTAAAAAAATAAAAAAGCAACAAGTATGACTTGCAGGAAGGATTATCTGGCTTCCCAGTTGCCAAGTATGGTCCCGCCACTCGCACATACACATTCAAATCCGCACAGGAGATTATTCTGGCCTTAATGAGCAGACCTCTTCCTTGCAGGTTTAAACAGCTTTACAGGTGAATTTAATAGTTTTCTCTGAGATAAGCTTTCCCTTCAGAAAGGTATTAATGTCTATAATTTTCTGGTTGATTAAACGTATCAGAAGCTGTTGTTGGCTACTGAAGTGGCTCAGCGTGCTGGACTACCCTGCTCAGAGTTCAGCCTGAACTCAGCGGCTTAGACAAATGTGTCTTTTCATTAAAAGCTATGCATTGTAAAGTACCACTGTGTGATAATGTGTGGTGATGATGTGTGGTGCTTTTGCAGACGCTTCTTCATGTGCAAAGTCATGGAGGGACAATAAGACGCATGTCCAAAAATTAACTCAATTTTTCAGTTGGACAGTTTTTGTGTGTTTCAAAACTTGATTTCACACAGATGGATTCATGTTTGACCCTAGAAAACTAGACAGTCTCAGATGACACAAACTACCCCAAAGAGGAGAGTTTGCTGCGCATTTTCCAGGATCTCAAGCAGTCCTCATCAACACTCCCTGCACCTCTTGGGTTTTGCTGTCCAGCTGCAAGTATTGCCTGACCATGGTGCCTTACTGCTAGGATAACAGGCACTTTACAGAATTACGCAATTCTTACAATACACAGGCATTAACAAACAGGATATATACATAAAAACCTTAAAATCCCACTTCACTTATATTTTTGTCTATTTCCAAAAAATTCCCAGTGGTCTTTTAATTATATTTATGCCGTTTTAGTCAAAATCATAAAGCCGGCGTTGCTTTTTTAAGACATAGTTTCTGCAGAGCGGCAGTAGTTCATCAGAAATTTGCCTCTGAGTTGTGGGAAGGACTTTTGACAGGGAGTAAGCCTGCGCTCAGTTAATTCTTTAACAGTTTGAATAAAATTTATTGAAGATAAATTTCTGCCTGATATAACCTTAAAAAAACTTGCATTGTTAAATGTGCTGTATATTGAGCTATGCTCATTCATTGTCCATCGTTCATTTAGAAAAATATTTTAAAAGAATACAGTCTTAACACACCTATTATTAGAGCTCATAAACACACAGACAAAATATTTGCATTATAAAGAACACCTGGAATGAGCAGCATGTCACTACTTGTTTAATTCCTCCTCATGGGAAGTTGTGATTTTTTTTATTTATTTTTTTTTTATTTTTTGAAGGGGTGCGGTTCAAATCTTCTAAAATAAAAAATACTGTGTTTTATTATTGCTGATAATCAATTTTGACAAAAAGGCTTGTAAAAAGGTTTTTAAATGTCCTGTTAGGAGAATATTGTAGCCAACAGTTACCCTCAGCCAGTGTAATGTGGTTTGTTTGAATAAAGCAGTTGACGAAGCATTTGTTCTGTCAAAACAACCGAGAATTGCTGGATTTCTGCCAGTGGAGGCCTGAAATCCATGTTACATTATGGTCTGATGGTTCAGATTTCTAGTGAGAGATTTGTTTAGCAAAAATGTGTTTTGCTTTGTTTTGTTTAAAATAAAACAACTCTAATAGTGAGACAACAGACTCCACTGGAACAACCAAAATAATCTACCAGGTGAAATAAGACAGGACCTAGCAAGAGACGGGATCTTCAGTTACTTTTAACATCAACAAAGAAATGCTATCCTTTTTAAAACTGCTACTTCCACTACAATAATTTTATCTAAGTGACGCAAGTAGTAAAATTAGCAGGATTATAAAATACAAGAACACAATGGGACTAAAAAAAAGAAGAAGATTCGCTAAAAAAAATGAAAAAGGCTTCGACAGCTCTAACAGAAAACTTCAGCTGTCAAGTTTTCTATTTGGCGTTTCTATAACTTACTCTTTTCGTCTTCGACACTTGGTGCCGTTGTTTGCATGAAAAGGTCTGCATCTCTCTTGAACCTGTTCCTCAAAGCTGACAGCTCATTAGCATTAATCATTTTTGAAGCTAATCAATTCACATTAGCCCTGCGAGCTAAAAGTCCTAGCATTCCTTGCTAATACTTTCTGAGTCGCATGTTTGTGACGTATATACTGGCGACGCGTGTTGTTTGAAAAAAAAAACCAACAAGAACGATGTAAAACTCATATGTGCATGACCAAACATGTCAGCAAGTTTAAACACTGTAACGTCTTAAAAGCACACATTTGTAGTTTAAATGTGTCTGTTCAACAGTTTGTATGGATGCAACATTTATTCGATTTCTTTCTATGATCCAACCAAATCCGAACTGTTTGACGCAAGTTCAAATCGACCTATACCATTATAAAATCGCTACAAAATGAAATAAATTTATTTTATTGATCTGGGAAAATAACTTTTGGACTGAATCAGGGTAGGTCTATTTTGCCATAATATGAAAACGACCATGTGTAATCACAGCGTACAACACGTGATGGCAGGAAAAAACGATCAAGTCCAATGTGTGAAAAACTGAATTTTGTGACCATACATTAATGTTCTAATTAATGTTCTAATTAATGTTCTATTTGTATTATTTTGATGTGGGATTATATGACAGTGGGCTGAACTTTATCAAAATACAATTTGCATGGATGTGGCATTAATTCTTGTTTACTTTTTTGTTTGTACACATATTTAATTTAAACTTTATCTTATCTTGCAAGAAATACAAGGAATCTGGAAAACTTAAACTGCATTGTTCTGTACCCATGTATTTATTTTTTAATCACACTGGTTCCATTTTTGGCAAAAGACATTGTGGATCAATTTTTGGTCAGTGAATGAAATCCAATCAGATTGCTCGTAATGAACCAATATTGACTGTGAATCGTTTCATCAATCATAAATTGTGATATGAATCTAATTGTTGTTTAAAATTAATCATTACACCCCTAACAGTTTACATTCAGCTTAGAGCACAACAGACCAATGACACTTTTAGAGCCACAAAAAGAATGAACCTATGTAGTTATTCTTCTCTGTCACAACTCTAATACATGCAATATTCATATGCAAGTTTGTGTCATTTGCATACTTTAAAGGTATTATGTCTCATTATGGCTCATTATGCCAATATGTCATCAATAAATATGTCTATAATTATAGATAACTGAAAACATTTGCAACACAAATTAGGATGAACATTTCCTATTGAGGTAAAGCGCACAATAGTTACAACAGTTGTCATTTTTAATTACAAAAATTATTTTTCAACAAGAAAAATGTGAAAATTCTTTTAAAGTGTTTTATCTATAAAAAGCATTCATATTTTTTTTTATAAAATTAATTTAATAAAACACATACAGCAGATTACTCTGTGTTTAAACTATTTCAGCAACAAGTTCATTTAGAAGAGTCCAATAGCAAACACTCAAAGCTCCCTTATTTACTTGTTGGCATAGTAAGGACACTTCCTTTTTTAAATCAAATAAAAAAAGAAAATTCAACTGCAACCCCTTAGACAAAAACCATTGTTTTAATACAAGCAAACTTAAGGAACCGAATCACAAAAGATCAAAAAGATCAGAGTATGCAATCTACTTTTACAGGCGAATAGCACCATGAATGAGCATCAATGTTAGGCCTTCAGGGATTAGCAGAGCTTCATAAAGATGGACGGATTTCTTTGTTTTTGTGTGTGCGTTTGTGTTTGTATCAGATAAAGAGACTGCTCTTTCTAGATGTGGAAAATCAGAAAGCATTAAAACTTCACCTGAGGCTGACACCAAGCGTCCTGCTTCTATGGAGCTTCTGTGTGTCGGGCCAAGTGAACCCTGTTCGGGGTGCGGAGGAATGCGTATTAGCTTCGTCTCGGGTGAGAGTGAAATTTACCTCAGAAAGACCTCTCCCGTTTCCTTTCTACCCAAATTCCCAACATCTAATCCCACAGATAAGGTGCCATTTCCCACCATGAGCTTGGAATGTGCAACAGGAAAGTCTTCCATCACTGCTATGGTGTATGGAAACTTGTAGAAATGATGCAGATCATATTTAATGTAAAAAAAATTGGGGAGAAAAACCACAAGGCAAAACAAGTCACTCAGTAAAAAAACTGTAAAATCATTAGACATTTTTCCATCACTGTAAAAACAAAATGATTGTTGCAACGGATTTTATTTTTAAAAAATTGCTAGATACATGTGTATCTACAATGACAATGCAAATCTAATCTAATTTACTGTACAAGTTTAACTCTGTCTTTAAGAACTCTAAACTTGGGATTTTTGCTAATCTTTTTGTTGAAAGTAGAAATCAGTTGGTCTTCTGTTTTAAAATTCCCCTCGCCAGTGAAAGAGTAATAGGCTGCCAACACCTAAAAAGTAAATGAAACTTGAATTAATCAGAAATCAAGATTTGACAGATTGTTTAGATCAGAAATCTAACAACAAACAAACAACTCTATAATCTATGCCTCACTTTCTTCTTCAGCCTTTTGACAGACAGTTCCTGGTCAGGTTCTCTCCGGAGAAGCGCCATGATGGTCCCCTTCCAGTGGAATTTCCCTGTAGGGAGAATTAGAGAAATAAACAAAGAAATTAACGTCTTCATATAGTAAAGGACAACATTGTCCTCTACTGGACTCCAAATAAATTACAATGTTTATTGACTATGACCATCAAAGCCTTACTCTTTTGTTAAAAGTGATAAGATGAACGTTTCAACAAAAGAGTAATGTCATTTGAGTTGACTTACCCTGAGAAACAGCTTGATCTTCAGTCTCATCTGACATTTCAGCACCATTTGCCTCTGTTGCAGCCTTAACTGGAATAAGATGGACATAAAAAGAACATAAAACAAACAACAAAAACTATATTTTTTTAAACAAACAAAAATTAATTTCTATAAGAAAAAAAATTGTGTATTTACACATTTTTTTGGCAGCGGTCTCATTTTCAACACCATTTTGCTCTTCCTCTTCTACTTCTTTGTATTTTCTTTTTCCATCCTTTTTCTTCTTGCCTGTTGTGCTTTCATTCGGCTCTTGTGTAACTTGTTCCTCGCATCGTTTTGGAGCTTTTCCATTGTTCAGCTGCCGGGCCTCTTTGCGCTCTCTTTTGTTCATCTTTTTGTTTTGCTTCACATCTTTGTGGTCAAGCTGATTTTGAGCTTCATTTGAGTTTGCTTGGACTTCAGTTACTTGCTCCGTGTGCTGCTGTGTGCCCTCTGAAACCTGGGATGCAAAGGATTACAGAGAAGTAAAGCAACACAAAAATATTACAATTTCCTTCCAGAAAACTGGAATCTTACTTATAAATACCACATACACAAAGTACAGTGAAAGATTTGACAGCTTTTAGTATGTTTTCAGCTCTTAAATATCTCAATAGCATTTTCCATTCATTTCAAACAAGAACAGCTACTTACTGCAGCAGCAATTATGTCCCACACTTCAGTATGCAGGCTTGTGTTGGATATTTTTAGACTGTTTTTCATCCAGTTCTTAGAGGAGAAATCACAGTAACAGTAATAAGTTTGTAAGAGTTTTTAATAATCTTATTGGTAAAAAAACAAAACTATACTTAGAAGATTTGGTGACACCAACCTGAAACTTGGCTTTCTTCCTGGGGACATTGTCGTATGCACTAACCTGCCTGAGCACATCTTTCAGCTTGGAACTAATGCCAGGTTTGTTCATGGCTTCATGGATTCTCTTCAGGAACAGACACAAAGTTAGGATGAAAATGAAAAATTGTTCACATATACGACTTAGTGAAGATGTTTACCTGCATCCACTGCTGTTGTTTGACATCGCCTTTGTTTGCCTTGGCCTCAAACCCTTTTCCCCCATATTTCTGGTCTTCACTGATACATTTAACGTGATTCTTATAGTCGTCGCCCCTAGATAAGATGCAGAAAAGAGTCACATTGAATGTGTTACTCGGTCATAGTCACAGAAATCATCATGTGTTAGAATACAATAGAACAAAGTCAAGGCATAAAACAACCTCTTGTAGCAAAATAATCAACCCAACATAAAACAATGAAGCAAATTAAAAAAACAGGTCTGTTACTTAGCAAAAATACATTTAAAAACGTTACATAGTCCAATTGTTTTTGCTAACTTATGATTATATATGTTTTATTTTATTTTTCCGTAGACCAAATATATTTTCAAATCTGTTTCTTTCAAATTATTTGGTAAGGAGACTTTCTCTGACCATCTTCTCTTGAGCATATAACATTTTACCGATCTAATAAATAGGTTTATTATATATGTCTCATTGGAATATTTTGGGTCATCAAAGACAAACAGCATCCCGTGTCTAGATAATGCAAAATTTGTCCCAAACATGCCAATGACATATATCTGTAGATCACTCCAAAAACATCTGTATAATTGTAAATTGAAATATATATACAACTATGATGTATATACTTCATTTGTGGACCATTGTCTTGTATCATCAAGTAATTGATTCACAGAGAAGAAAAACATGTTTGGAAGAACATAAGTCCAGTAAAACAAAACTAGATGAAAATGCCCTAATTAAAACACACACACACACACACACACACGTTAATAACAGATGAAAAACTAAACAAAAACACAAAACCAAGTAAGCTAGCACGGAGTGTTGGTAACTGGCAGCTGGTAACCAAGCGTTGCGCCCGTTAGGGGGAAAATACAAAATTGTTCACATACATTTTTTGTCCCGTTTATAAATAACACTATTGGTCTTACCAGAAATCTTTTCCGCAATCAATGCAGGACAAAACCTGACACCCGCGACAAATGTTCACGTGTTTATCGACCTGTGCTTTTTTCAAAGACTCGCCACACGCATTGCAAGTGAAGAACACCATATTTGATCAATTTGTCTGCAGAAACACAACTCTTTCTCTAAATTCACTCAATATAAAGCTCGAACGAGCAAAGTTAACAAAAAAAAAAAAAAACAAACACTTGAAATACTATTAAACGAACGACCTGCCTGCGACAAGCTAACGTTATAAGAATTCTGGTAAGTTAAGAAAAATGCAAAACAAAGAACCAAAACTGTTTTTTTATACAAACAATAGAAGTTGGTTAATTAAACAAAAGTCTCTTTAAACTATAATTCAAATATAAACATGCAGATTCTCCTGTCTAAACTTTTGAAAACACACGTGATTACATTCCTTGAAGCTACAGTGCCGATAGTCCGAAGGGAAAATGTAACTGAACACTAGTTCCGCAGACCAGTGTGGTTTTTTTTTTAATATCCTGCAGCAAAATACAAAAAATAAGTATAATTTGGATAACAACAAAACTTTAGAAATATATTGCACCACTGTTTTGTGTACGATTTTCATTTTGTTTCTTCTGAGGGGTACAATATATGCGTTGTACCCGGAAGTGACGTAATGTTATTAAACTCGAGTGACCCATCATCCCAATAAAAGCAAAATCCCTTCATAATGATTTTGGGACTCTTCTGAATAGATATTGTCAGTATCATCAAATATAAACAAACGCCTAAATATGTAAAACGGGTTAGCTGTTTGTTATCAGTAACAAAAAAGCCCACTGTCATTGTAAATGGCTCGAAAGGCGATGCTGTTAGCTTATTAGCGGGTCCAATTTTGTATGGATGGTCGTTTAGCGATTATTGAGCTGCACTGAAAGTTATTTAAACAATATGTGGACTGTAGTCAGTGGCATATTACGTTAATTCTATCCTTTATACAACTTTTGACTCGTGTAAACTCCGGATGTGGTTGATGTTTTTAACTGTATTATTGTGTGCGTCCTGATGAAAAGAGTGGAAACTGAGTAATAATGGAGACCCTGTCCAGCCACAGCTCCTACCTTCTGCAGCAGCTCCAGGAGCAAAGAATCCAAGGGCTGCTTTGTGACTGCATGCTGGTGGTTAAAGGTGTCTGTTTTAAAGCTCACAAAAACGTTCTGGCTGCTTTTAGTTCCTACTTCAGGTACTTTTATGCCATCTTTGACAACAGAGTATCCACATTTTTCAGCTGTTGTTGTTCTTAACCCTACTACTTTATGACCACGTTTTTATATTTGTTTTTCAGGTCTTTGTTCCAAAATTCTCCCAGTCAGAAGAACGACGTGTTTAACTTGGTTATCCAAGATGTCAGTGGCATTGGCCAAATATTGGACTACATGTATACTTCCCACTTGGACATTAACCAAGAGAATGTACAGGCACTTCTAGACATTGCACAGAACTTACAAGTCCCAAATGTTCAGAATTTGTGCAATGCTTTCCTCAAACCTTGCCCCCACCAGTGGAAATGCATTCGTTTGCTCTCCCAGGAATGCTAGCCTCTGAACACGATTGCCTTCTGGGAAGCAGCCTAACTCACGACGTTAACCTCCACTGTCCGTCAGAACCTTCCCGGCCCAACTTTTACAGTGATACAGAACACGCCAGAAGAATGCCGGTTCCTTTAGCCAACAGCAGCTCTAACTGTGACATGTCTAGCACCTCTCAACTTGCAGAAAAGCCTCTGCACCATGGATACAAGCTGCGTAATTTCTACAGTAAGCAGTACTTCAAGCTAAGTGCAATTCAGACTAACAATGCTGCTTCAAATCAAGGTCCTGCACCTTTAATGATAGTGGAGGAGCAGGCATGTCAGCTTGGAATTAAC
Source organism: Oryzias celebensis (assembly GCA_014656515.1). Lineage (NCBI taxonomy): Eukaryota > Metazoa > Chordata > Actinopteri > Beloniformes > Adrianichthyidae > Oryzias > Oryzias celebensis. The sequence continues at coordinate 14,761,307 of BNCR01000005.1, forward strand.
CCCAGAGCTAGTGACACCTCTGTGAGTTCAAGTTCTCAGCCATCATCTGCGTCGGCGGGAAAAAAGGATGTCCCCTCTTTAACGCCCTCAGACAATTTAAACACCCCCAACACAGATTTAGCTGATTCTCTGAGCAACAAGCTTGTTCGCCCAAAGAAGGCGGTGTATCTGAAGAAATATAATTACCTCCGCTCTCAAAAGGCTCTTGAGGAATTGTGCAACAAGTCAGTCAGTGAACCTGTTCTCAGCTGCCCAATAGAACACAGCCAAGGAGAATCCGTGGTCCAGACGGAAACTCCAGAAGCTCCCGTTGAAATCAGCAGTGTAAGGAGAGAAGAGGTTTCAGGGTCAGCCAAGGTCCAGCTCTCCAATCTGCCCAGCAGCCAAGATGAGCAAAATGTAAAGTCTGTGCCAGAGCCACCACAGCAGCCAGGACACAAGCAGTATTGCTGTGAGGTCTGTGGAAGATCTTCAAACACCCAAGTAACCTGAACTGCACAAACGATCACATACTGGTATAATCTTTTCGCCTTTGACTTTGGACTCCAACAACCCATTACTGCATAAAGTCTCTTAAAATAGTCATTTTTTTAAAACAAACATGTTTTATCTGTTCCAGGTGAAAAGCCTTTCCAGTGCAGTATTTGTGGGAAAAACTTCTCACAGGTATTTGTGTTGTTTTTCAAATATTTGCCTTTTTGTTTGTTTGTTTGTTATTATGATTATTATTGGAGATTTCTATTGCAGCAGGAAAATTTACAGACTCATTTGAGGCGACACTCTGGAGAGAAGCCATACATTTGTGAATTATGTGGTAAAAGTAGTATACATCTTTTATAATAAATGCACACTGTCTTCTCCATTCATTTTTGTTAATTTAATAAATATAGACACTAACTTTTTTCTGGTGTTTTTTTTTTTAAAGAGAATTTGCATTTGATGACTTAATGCTAACAACTTTTACATTATTTAAAACAGAGTTCTGTGATAAAATGACACACAATGAATTCTTATGATTTGTGCACAATGTCAAATTCTTATGTTTTTATTTAGCTTTACTGCAGCAGGGGATGTTAATCGTCACAAAGTAGTGCACACAGGAGAGAAGCCACATCTTTGTGACATATGTGGTCGAGTATGAGTATCTATCAGTCAAAGACTTCTCCAAACACGTAAAAATTGATCAGACGGATTATCAACTGGCTTAGTTTAAGCAAAAACTGTTTGTTTGTTTTTTTTTGTTTTGTCTTTTATATTTTCTGTTCAGGATTTAACAACTTGGGCAATCTGAAGGACACAAGAGAACTCATGCAATGGACAAGATTTTCACCTGTGACCAGTGTGGCAAGTCTTCAACACACACAGAAAGCTTCTGAAGCACAAGGCTCGTCATACCGGGGAAAAACCACACTCCTGTGTCACCTGTGGTAAAATAGTTTGATAATTCAAATTTATAATGTATTTTTGAAAAAAGACAACAACATACAGTTAGTTTTATTGCATTTCTATGCTCATTGAGATCCCTAACCTTTTGAGGTGCCATTAGACACCAGCAATGATCTCATGTCAAATCAATGTTTACTTGCCTATTAATTACTTAAAGAAGTCTATATTTTTTATTGTTCTCTATAGTTAGTCATTATGAATTGACAGAAACTTTTGTTGGTCAGTTACGTTGAAAAGAAAAAGGTTGGAGAACCAGAAGTGTTCAAGTTCAAATCTGGCCCCAGTTTAGTTTAGATAGCATTAGACCAACTATTACAACTTTTTAAAAACACACACCATATATACTAACAGTATTGTTGATTTTGTATCATATTCCAAAATAAGTCTGTAATTTCTGTAAGTTGTAGCTGATTTTGTTGCTCATTCAGCTGTTTTGATTAGGCAAATGCTTCGTTGGCTCAGGAGATCTGCAGCGTCACATACGATCACACACTGGAGAGAAACCCTACATCTGCAGCACCTGTGGAAAGAGCTTCACCCGATCAGCCATGTTGAGGCGTCACAGAAACATGCACTGCAAAGGACCCCCTGTCGATAAACATGGCAACAGTCAGTCCTGAGCGGACACAGAATGCAGATGGAGCCGCCTCAGTCTCCAAACCTGACCGTCATGATAGAGCACCATCGGTCACACGGCATCCACACTTCTCTACCATGATGTCGAATCAGACATTAGAGAAGTCCTCATCACCTTCCCCCTCATCACCATTGGCAGCTCCACACATACAGAGTCCACCCTCCAGCGCACACCTCAGCCCAGCATCCAACCTCTTCCAGAGCTTCGTTCGCTGGTTCCCCATCACCTTCTGTCATCCAACCCCCAGGAGGGTAGTTCCGGTACAGACCGCATAAAACTTGCCAAACATCACGGGTCTCAAGAGGCTCTTTATGTGCCCTACGTGGAGAATAATAATATGTCTGTAGACAGAGATGCACCGGGGAAATCTTACCTGCCTCCTGCAGACAGTAACTCCAACTCCCTCACAGGGTCCAGCAGGCAGTTTAGATCAGTGAAGGACAGTTCATCTCTAGTTAACTCTGTGGGGTCTGGCTATGAAAACCCTGCAGAATGATAATGAAATGAGCAGTAAAAATGTTTTTGCCTTAAATATTCAAAAAATGACTAAATTTAGTGGAATTTCTTCACTTAAAAAAAAAAAAGGATTTACTAAATTAGTTATTTTAATCTACAATTTAGTTAATTTATGATGTAAGAATGACTGTTTAATTCAAATGGAAATATCTGTTTTCAGATGTTACAAATACAATTATTGATTTTTTTTGCGTTAAAATTGCTGCTAGTGTCGCTGCATATCAACTGTTTATTGTTTCTTTGGCATTGCTTTCAATTTACCCTTTTAGCTGTTTGGTTTTTTTTTGCTCCTGTCATCTCAAATCAGAGTTACTATATTTTTCAAGTTGAAACTTCCTTTGGCGGTGGAGCACAGAGCATAGACAAATGTTCACAAGTGAAATCAATACAACATCCATACACTCAGTAAAGTACAGACAATAAAAACTCAGACCTGCTGAAGAAACCAATTTTTTTTTAAAAATTAAATGAAATAGTTAAAAAAAAAAACAGCTTAAGATGCCACTGACTTTTATTGTTTTAGCAGTCAAAATGAGATTGGTACACAACTTGATGTAGCTCTCTTTGTCCTGAATGGTAATGATCTGAATCTGCACCCTGAGGAAAACAAACTGTTTATCTAATCTACATTTAAAACTATCATTGTTTTATTGAGATCATACGCTTCAAGATATATTGATTAATTGTTTACACATTATCAGTTGTTTTTGTTAAATGTTAAAAAAAGTGTATTTTTGAAAAATGAAGACATCTTGTGTTTATTTTTGGCTATAAAAATGTTTTCATACATTTTGTTTCTTTTTTCAGATTTGCTTTTTCAGCTCTGGATGTAATTGGTTGCATTTCTGTATTCTCTGTCTTTAATTTTCTTATACTTTTTTTTAGTGAACAGTTGTAGTTTATTATATGTAAAACTTTTCGGCAGACTTGTCAGTTAGTGCTATGTGCCAAACATCCTACAGAGGAGCTAGATTACAGTTAACCTGCAGTTTCTGTTTACAGTCCAGAAGAATCCATGTAGGGTTAGTTAGTTGCTATCTTGAAAAAAAGAGTGAGTGTAGATGAATGATTGTTTTTCTTTGCTACTTTGTGATAAATAAACCAACCTGTCTGTGCTCATTGCTTCTTGTCAGATGACATTGCAGATGGACTCATGCCTCACTGCAATCCTAAACAAACTAAAGTGAGCGTATACAATTGATTGATTGATGGATATCTAGAGCTTTGAAGAAAGCCAACCAAAACCAACACTGTATCTCACCGCATCAGTCAAGCTTCTTTTGAAAGCTAATCCGAAGCATTTTCCCGTCAGTGGCTTGTGAAGAACGCAGCAGAGTGTAACACAGTGCTTGTCAGTCAGCCATGTGCCTCAAGATACGAACATTGCTTATAAGAGTGAGCCGATATTATGGGTGCTGTTGGAAAATGTAGCTGTCACAAGTGAGAATCACATTCACTTCACATCCAGTGTGCACTATGCACCAGTAACCATTGTGCAACCTCTCTGCAGGATGTGGAACATGTAAACACTGGACAGCGTTGCTCAAAGATTGTCGTCCAATGATTGGCCATAAGTGTCATAACATAAAGGCCTAGTTATCCCATGTCTGCAAGTTTGGTTGCCTAGCAACACATTATAGGACTGTCATCACTGTGTCTTTGTCCTTCATTAGCTCTTAAATCAGTTCTCTAAACTATAATGAAATAGAGACATTTGTGGAAAGTGAACCTGACATTTGCAAACCTTTTTGTGCTCTAACACATTTATCTGTAAAATATATAATGAGAATTTTGTTCATAATTATTTTTGAGAGATTTGGGCTTTTTTTTTTTTTCTTTTGAGGACTTTCCGCAAGCAAAAAGGACTTCAGCACATGGGATGTTATGCAAAGCCAACATGTGCAAATTCTCACTCTACAGAAACACCATAGATTGAAAGTGTAAATAAACTCCTTCTGTTCATCCTTTTCTCCAAAAAGGCACAACTCAGTTTGCAAGAATGTGTCTTCGATCTTCATATAATTGATATATAATCATTTTAGTCTCTGAATTATTAGTTGTTTATGAGCCTTAAAATCCCACTCTGATCCTCTTTTGGTCTATTGCAAAAGCATTGCAAGTGGTTCTTTTGATTATTTTACCTATTATTAAATATCCTTGGCTTGTGCTGTATACAAAGCTTCTGTGCTGTCTACAGTTTTAACACAAATCAAAGATAAAAAATATCATTTTAAAGAAGGAAAAATAGAAAATGTATTTTTCTCTTTTTCATCAGCAATGGTCTTATGGAGACAAAAAAACTTTAAAAGAAAAACTCAGTTGGTCATTTTTATAGTGAAAATATAATTGACATAGTTACATTACAATGATCTACATAATAGATGATATGGAAGCATTTCATAGGAAAATGTATAGAACGTGTGAATCTTACTCTGCAGTAATATGGGCAAATTTGATTGGAATTCATTTACCTCCACAACCCTCTGTGCCTCTTTCTGTGCTGCTCCCTCTCCTCCTCCATCACGCTGAAGTTAATCCTGATTATGTGCAGTATCTAACTGGTGCAAAAATGAAACCCTGCCTAATGCCATTTTACGCAGAAACGTTTCCAAAAAGCTGCTTTTTGTTCCAATATCTAATCATGTCTCACTGCTTTGTGTTGGTGTAGTCACATGAGGATAGGTTTAATTAGGAAGTGACTATGAAATGTGTGAATCCACCCAAACCTGGTTGACTGTGACATTATGTTTACGGAAATTAAACAGCCAATTCGGGCAGAATGGGCAAGTATTTGGCAGCAAGGTCTGTAATGTTCACCATAGGTACTCTTCAACTGTGAGAGACAGAATTCCTCAAGATCACTTGAACCCTATGAGGTGAAATCTTGCATGGAGCCCTCAGACAGTCACTCACTCATATTTCTATATAATAATCTCTGAAACAACTGATCTCTTCTCACCAAGCTGCTTGTGTATTGTTGATTGGTTCATCACAGTCTTGTCCAGATGTATGATCTTGTTCCTGGAGTCCCATGACAGCTATTTGGTGTTAGTCATGGTGGAGAGATTGCAGCCTGGCTGTTTAAGTGTGTGGAAAGGTGTCTTATACACGACGAGTTCAAACAGGTGCCATTCACAGAGTGAAGGATAAAACAGCTTCTTAAAGAAGAAGTAACATATCTGTGCAGGACAGAATTATTTCTTGTTTGTATGAGCTACAGGTAAACACTCATTTTTTGCACTGGTATACAGAGATATAAATTTTTTAAATCATATAATGTGGTTTCCTGGATTCATTTTTACTTTCTGTATCTCACAGTTAAAGTGTATGCATGATGAAAATTACAAACCTCTCTCATCTTTTGCTGGAACAATTTGAGGAATTGGTGAACGCCAGATACTATTTTGCCCCACTGTATTCTTTTTAAATCTAATTTTAGTCACAAACATGCAACGGCTGTTGATGACATTTTTTTCATATCCCTTGTGGCTTTTATGTCTTCAATTAATATCTCACTTTTCAAATCTTAGCTTTGCTTTTTTTTTAGTCCTTTTTTGATTTAGACAATTATCCAACACAGGAACCACTCGGGACTTGATTACTGCAGCAGCGCTGATGATGTGCACAGGTTCTGGCAGTGGTTTAAGTCGTGCTATAATTGCTGTAGAGGAGAGGCTTGTTGGTGTTGGACGAGATGGATAAATGGCTGACCTAGACTTTGTGCTAGAATTCCTTGGTGCGTCACAATATGAAAGAGGCTTAAGAAGAGCAGGAGAACAATGAATCTTCCTACTGTTGCTGTGCTGTAATCTCACTGCTGTGCTTCTCACTGCTCTTCTTTTTTTGTGAATAAATGCATCCATTTAAATGTATGTAATTTTTCTTGCAATTCAAATTCAGCTTTTACCATATTAATGTGGTAAAAGCTGATAAATTCTATCTTATGACAACTGCAGTTTCCATCTCATTCACTGTCTATTTGCTGCCTCAATTCTTTTTCTATCTTGTTCTGTCTCACTCACTTACAAACACACAGCCTGGCCTTTAGCGACTGTACCCAGGTGGATTTTATGTCTAGGTCTGCACTGCACTTCTTGTCTCCTAGGATCCAATTCGCCACCTGTCAGCGTACTTGACAGGTGATCCACCCTCAAGCAAGGAATTTTGGATGTTCCAACAAATACAGTTAAGCTTAGCACCAAAGATAGAATGCTATTGTTCATTCAGATAGATGTTCTTGTTGCTTATACCAGTTACATTCTGTAAAGTCAATGCAAGAAGCACACTATGTGAAAATGGAGAGATGATTGGCTGCATCTGGGTCTCCCTTAGGTAATTTGAGTCTATTTGCAGATTGCCTATGAATGTCTCAGCGTGTTCAAAGACATGGCTGGAGCTCCTCATCACACACATTTGCTGAAGAGCTTTTTTTCTTTAAAGATATATTGTCAGTAAATAGGAAAAGCCATGTAAAAGTATTTGTAAATTTTTTTAACTAACCACTTTTTGTTTAGAAGAAAAAAAATCGGTGGCCCACATTTCTACACTAATTAAAGTCCTATATGGCTGAATGATCATCTTATGCTCTTTCCCTAAATAAACACGGACAAAAAAGCAGCACAAAATGTGTTTTAATGACCAAGAAGTCAGACTTATGTTTAGCCAGTAAATTACAAAGAAAAAAATAAAGGAAATAATGTTTAACTTGTTGTTTTTAACTTATTGTTTAAAAAAATCTTCATCTTATCTTTTTATTTTTTTTGGATCATTGTTGCAGGATGCAGCTTTATCATTGACCCTTCTGTTTCAAAACTGCATCATAAGCTTTTAGTGAGTTTAGAATGAACAAGAGAATTCTTTGGCCATTTCAAATAAAGCGTTACTTTCAGAACAAATCTTATATTTGCTGGTGTTTTTTATTGGTGATCAAATCAATTATAATTTTGATTCATCATGAGTAAATCTGTTTGCTGACTGAAAGAATGTGAAAATGGATATAAGTTTAAATCTTAACCTAAAAGCCTTTACAATGGTTGCTACAGCTGCATTTTCAACAACTTTGCATGATTTCCTTTACATTTGCTCCAGTCACAGCCAATTGATAACAGTTATAATTTCATGTAGTGTGCACAGGTCACAAAGATGTCAGAGGATCACATTAAGTGTACGATATTTTTTCAACTTTTTGGCAGTTTGAGTTAGTTCTCATTATATCAACTTGAAAAAAGTAACATGAAAAGTGCCAAAAATGGGTGATAACCTCAAATAGAAAGTAACTGAAGGAGGGAGCCCATAAATTACTGCAATATAGTGAGAAAAAAACAACATTTTACAACAATTGTCTGTATTTTTTAATATTAAAATAGTACAAATGTTATAAATGTTACAAAAGGTTTATGACAAATGTGAAAACAAATTAAGAAAAAATAGTTGTCCTTCAGTTGCTATATGTAAGATTAATGCACTTCATAGCACAAATCCCCAAATCCTAAAGTATCAAGAAGATCTGATTTTCATGTTGCAAAAGTGGAACTTTTTCATTGGGTAAAATGAAATCTCTCTAAAAACTATAACAGAGTATAAAAATTATTTATATTTTCTTTTAGCTATATCAAACTGCATCTCTGTGTTTTCCAACTGTGCAGTCAGATGTAATGGCAACTCTACACGAACGCCTGTAGGCAAGCCTCCGATCATTATCCAAAACAGATCCCAAACCAAAGGGATGAAGTGCACATGAGAGACTTCATTTCACATGTCCAGATCAATTTGATTTCCTGTGGTGAAAATATTATCCAATCAGATGCAACTATTCCTTCATTCCCAGGATAGAGCCCTTAAGGCAGGGGTGGGGGGTAGTGGTGTTTTTAAGAAGGAGGGGGCAGGAGAGATGTAGTAAAATTAGCCAGGCTGTCAGGGCAGTTTGCAGTTGGCTTCATAGGACATGTTGCCAGTGAAGCAGACTCAGAAAACCCCTCTTAACTCATGCCTGCAGTAAGACTCAGGCTTGCACGCCTTTCACCCTGGCTCGTTGGATGAAAACCTGCCGCAGCTCCTTGTGGACCTGGAAACAGATGGCATTTAGACAGCCAAGGATCTGTAAACGTGTGGGTATGAACTTGTGAAAGCGCCCATGCTTGGATGATGCTTTGGTCTGTTTCTGGTTGTCGCAGATTGTACAGTTTTAGTGAGTCATGTTTCCACTTGGAAAGTAATGTGATTTTACATTGTGGGTCTGCTGCTTCTGACCAATTTCTGCAACATATGCAAGGAAGCAAGTAGATCACCACCAGAAGAAATCTCTTCACAAAACAGTATTAGCACATGAATTAAATATATATATATATATATATATATATATATATATATATATATATATATATATATATATATCAAATCAGGGAATCAGACTTTAAAATGCCACTGGGGTTTCCATAGTAACCCTGAAGTAATTACAGCAGGCACCCCTGCTTTGGCTTTTATCATCTCTTTTTCATAATGATCCTTTATTAAAAGACTTATAGTGGCATTAAATTTGATTTAAGCGTACCAATCTATGGTTTTTTTTAAATAGCCATGAACGAAGCATTATTTCAATGGACCCACTTTGTAAATAAATAAAATTTATAATCGAAAACAAAGGTTGTCGAACGTAATAAAAAAAACGACGCGTACAATCACGGCAGAGGGTTTTTTTTGTTTTAATTTTACTTAGGCCTAACAAAAAAAACAATAAAAAAAAACTTTTAAAAAAATGCAGTGTTCCTTTATTTCTGTTTTTTTCTACTGTTATAAAAGTTTTCTAACATAAAAAAGGCGCTAACGACACCCAACATTTTTCTCGATGTGAGCTCGTGCCTGTCACCAAGGCAACCCACCGTATCCAAGCCAGCTCGTGCTTTTCCGGACGCAGTCGGAGCCAGAGGAGGAAAGTGTTTACTCGCGACACATCAGTCGGCTCTTCTGCTTGCGGTTGGAGGTTTGTCCACATCCATTTACAGGGAAAAGCTCATCATTATCATCATAAAAGTGCCTGCCTGCTGACATGGACACTGCTAACCAGGTAAACGAAAAAAAACGTCTTCCAGATGCGCTTTGAGGCTGTGCGTTGCTCAATTGATAAACGTGTCATTAATTGGCTGCTGCTCGATATTTGTTTAACGCTCCTCTTTGTCTGCTCGCAGCTCGCAGCTGTGGGGACGTTTCAGGTGCTCAAGCTGCCTCTGGCATTCATCCGTGTTTTGGAATGGGTGAGTTGGAACCAAACTCGTGTGTGTGAACTTATTTATTTGTGTTTTTGCACGCTAGAGATAATTACGTTGATTCAATGTTGGGTTTTATTACTGAAGCGGATTTAGTTGGAATCAAACTATATGATAAAAATTTGCATGTTAGTATGTTATTCTGTAAGGGGATGTATTGGTACTTCTAAAAATCATTGGATTTATTGCAAGAATTGATAGATCAACGATTTAGAAAAAAAAGAATTCATCTACGAAAAGAAAATGTGAAAAATAAGCCATAATTTTTTAAATCCCTGATGAAATAATAATAAATAATAGGGATTATCAATAGCCTAATAACTAGCCGCTCTTGTTCTGACTGAATCAAAGCTTCACCTCCTCTTTTCGGTCTGGTGTGGGTTGCAGCCTCGTGTGTTTTATCCATTGAAGAAAAGCCTGGAGCCAGAAAAGATAACCGAATTTCTTTGATGCTAGTTTAGAGGAAATACTGTAGCCATGAGGGCATTCAGCTTTTGCTGGGATGGTGTGTGTTTTCTCTCAGTGAATCCCATCAATTTAAACTAAAAATGTGAAGAGAATCCCAAGGGTAGAAAGCTACAATTATTGGGTTTTTGTCTGAGTCAGAGCAATAAAGTGTGAAAACACACGAGGTGATTTCCAAGAATTGCTTCCACTTTGGCACTCTGTGTGTGCCAGATTTGTTAGGAGGTTTGTGGAACAGAGCAGATCTTAAAGATAACACTCTATCCTGTAGCTCGCTTGTGTATCTTCTTTCTGTGTCTGCAAAAGGAGGTGGTGGAGTTGATTATGTGAGCATCGCTCCATTTTAGCCCACACGTTCTTACGCTTGTGTATATTTCTGCAACTGTTCAGTGACCTTCTGCTAGCAGTACCTTATGTCTCTAAGACACTGTTCCATCGGCTTGTTGCTGTTTTACACATTTGTAAATAAAAAGTTGAAAGTAAAATAAGATCATCTATTGCAAGCATGCAAATTATGAATGCCAATAAACACCAATTTTGTGCATTGATAAGTTTATTATTGGCTTTTACTTAGGAGTGTAACGATTTTGACAACGTTTTGATTAAATTCATTATCAGTGGTTGACAGTACGATTGGTTCATTTTGAACAATTTAATTCAATCTGATTCACTGACCTAATATCCATCCAGGACATCTTTAGCCAAGAATGTGCATTGTCCACATGCTCTTGTGTGCATCTTGTACACAAACGGTGCAGATGCAGTTGTCCAGATTTCTTGTATTTCTTGCAAGATAATCAAGTGTAAAAATATGTGTATAAGCAAACAAGTAGCCTAAAAAGGAATTAATGGGAAATCCATTCACATTTTTAATTTCATAATGGAAGTAAAGAACATTATTAGAACATTCTACCACAAATTATGGTCACATGTCTTTGCAAATAGTGTTTCCAGTTTTTTATTAAGTTTCAAACTGAAGTGTCATATACACACATTGCAAGTTGATCTCCAGTCATTTGTGGAATTTTGAGGGGAATGCTGAAAAATGTGTTTTTCAAGTCCTGAAGGTCTGAATCCTAGATGTTTTTTTTCTTTTTACCTTATTAGTACTCAGTCTCTATCAGTCTTTCACTATGTGTTGGGCTCTTGCATCAATACACCTGCGAATATATTGTGTGATATCTTTACAAAACCTAAAATTAGAAGGTTCAGAAGGTCAAAGTTGAAACCTGGTTTTTAGGTAAGACATCAGGGAATCCAGCAGTAACAGTGAGTCTCTGCAAATATAAAAAATTGTGTGCGTGCGTACGCCTGCTCTTGCCCTGTTTGGCAAGCTGTTTGCGGCTGGCATCTTCAGCTCCAAACAGCTGTAAGGTTCCCTGTTCTCTACTGTGGACCAAGTCATGCAGAAGCTGTCCTTTGAGATGTGCCCAAACTCTTCCCTATTTTTGTCATCGTGCGAGTTGGGCAATGCGGGGGTGGGGGTGGGGGTGGGGGGTGGGGGTGTTGTTACAGTTGCTTTAGCGCATGATGTAAATGATCAAAGTGATCACAAAGTGTCATTCTACGAGTAGAGTCTGAGTCCTTGTGACTCATCAGCTTGAACATGAGCCTCCATGATGAGAGTAATTTACCAGTAATAGCCCTCCTTTTGCTCAAAACTCACATTTGACCTACTTTTCTAAGCTGTTATTCTCATCACCTCACTGTACACTAATTTCTCCCTTTTTTTCTTAGTCTGAGATGTGCATGTTTTTTTTTCCTTGGAGTTTTCTTTTTATTGTCCTGTTTTCTAATAAAGGTCTGTGAAGTTTGAAGCTTTGAATGATGTTTCGCTCACAAAATCATAGGTCTAGCTTGAAGGGACCATGAGTTAAGACACACAGTTGATTTATTTTTATGTTTTTTTTTTAATTATTTTTGAAGATAAATAAAAAACGATGAGAGGAGGTAGGGACCAAGTTTGGACCAAAGATGAGAAATAAATAGAACCAAGCAAGGCCTAACTTATCTCATTACTAAAAAAAAAAAAACCCACAAAGTATGACTTCTCTCCGTAAAGGATCCATAAAATAAAATACGCACAAACCGCCTTAGTGTTTAACAAAAGATACACAGTGTGGAATACACTGGATGCTCTCTCTTATCTGCCAAGTAACTGGAATACATTTTGAAGATGCCTCCAATTGGTTCTATAAATGAAGAGCTTTTTTTAAGACCCACGTTGATCATCTTTTGATTTATTTCAAAAGCATTCCCAGTGATCTTTTACTAATTATTATGCCGTTTTTAGCCAAAAGAAAAATTGTGTTGTTTTCTAGGACATAGTTTTTGTAGAGTGGCAGGAGTTTATAGGAAATTCACCTCTGAGTTGTGGGTGGGACCGTTGACGTAGTATAAGCCTGCCCACACATCCCATCATCTCTTTGTTTACACTCTCTTCCGCTAGCTTACAGCTCCTCACAACCCCATCCTAACATTACCAGTGCAACTAAACAGAGAGCAGTATTGGAGCATAACCCCATACAGGTTTGAGCCACATTCCGACAAGGAAAACAGATGTACCTGGATCTATTCATCTACAAGTGGATGCTTCAGAATGGAATGGAGCAGGGAGCTGATGCCCCACTGACTGCGGCTTCTACGTGACAGTTACAGATTTGTTTAAATGCATTTTTTTGGTCTGCTCCTGCATGGTTCACAGCAGTTTAATTAAAAAAAATACTCAGTGGGGGTTTAATTGTAAGCAATTTCCTCTTAACCCCATATGATGGCTTCTTGCTGTGTCTCCCATTTTATTGGTTTATTTGTGAATACTTTCCCAAGTTAATACTTCTAGTTACAGCCAATTTTTTTGGCCAGTGTTCAGCAATATTTGTCTTTGCTTCTTAAACTAATACCTCCTCTGACATGAATACAAATTTCATTTTGTGGTTCTGACTCTCCTGCACTTTGGAGCACACACCAAATCTTATTTTAAAGTCTGCTCTTTGTGCTTGTTATCAGTTGTGTAATTGTTATTTGATCTGTGTAAATCCTAAGTAAACTGGATGGTTGTGCATACATTTTTTGATACTTATTAATGAATCTTGGTAATTTTTTTTTTTTTTTTTACTAGTAATATAGTAATCCTCAGTTGGTAGCCTAATCACAGAAATAAATGCCAAACTCATTTTCTCAATAGGCTTTTGCAAAAATGCTTAAAACCAAATAACTGGGATGTGTCAACAAAAACTTTGAATGAAACTGTATAGATCACACTCGCAGCATGCATTCATCCATCATTCTGTCTATTTCTGTTTCAATTAGAAAACCTTTTTTTAGAGGTCGTGCTTTGTGTTGTTCCTTCCCAGACTTATCACTTTGATAATCTGTCACAGTGCAGGCCTTGACAGATTGTTCTACAATGCTCTCAGTGTGAGTGCAGACAGACGCACAAACACTCAAATGGAAAAAAAGTGAAAGAAAGCTGTAGAAAGACCGGGGGACAGCTGTTGACAGATATTTCAAGAGACTTGACGGGCCCAAAGATCTGTTATTCACCGCTGAAATAGCTCAGTTTCTTTTGATGGGGTGACATGGGGCTATTGACATTAAAAAATGTGCGTGGTAAGTGCTAAAGGAGACAGCCCATGGTTTGTAGTTACACGTACTGTACATGTCTAGTCTTATGGGGAAAGAAGCTTATTTAGGGAGGGGATAGATTTCAGATAAAGTAGGTTCTACTATGAAGTCATTTGAAATGAGTTAGATGAGAATTTGCCAAACTGTGATTCATGGCTGATTATCATCATCAGGTGTAAAAAATGGGCTGATCAACATAACTTTTAAATAAAAGGGCACATTTTGGCTACTTTTTGCTTGATCTACTGGGTAACTTTGAGCAATAGTCCCTAATACACTAATAACAGTGTTAAATATGTCACTGCAGTCAGACGGTAACAAAAGCTTGTACATTACCAGGGATTTAAATTAATCATCACTACTTTAAAAAATAATTACATTTAAAACCAATTGAAAAGACTCTTCTTTGCTTAAAAAATCTATTTGATGAACCAATATTGAATTTTTTGGTTTTTATATATATATATATATATATATATATATATATATACATAAAACTATAGTTTTCCCTTACCTCTTGATGCCTTAATTTATGTCCAGATGTGAAAAACCAAAAGATTGACTCATACAGAACCAAATGTTTTCAACATCTTTAAAGTTCTGGTTAAAATAGCTGTTTTCCAATAAAACCGTTTAAAGTCCAATTCCAACTATAATTTTTCTATCATAAAATTGTTCCCAGTGGTCTTTTAATTATGATTATGTAATTTTTTGCCAAAACTACATAGGACTACATGAGTGCAGTGTGGGTCATGTGACATTAAAGACTCAGTTGGTGACTAAAAGGGGTGCAGTCTCTCAGCTGAGCATGGTCCACATGAGAAAACTTCTCCTTCTCTGGTTCTTGTTGTCTCTGTCATCTGTGGTATTGTGCATAATTTGAATATTTTTGTGTGAAAGTTTCTTTGTTCTTGTCTTGTCATGTTCCATTTCTCATGTTTTCTCTGTTGTGCACTCCCGGTTTAAGATGTCAATCATTCACAGCGGGCTTGATTTCTGTCAATTACCTTCAGTGTATTTTAGGGTGTATTCAGACTGGAAATGTCAGTTGGTCCAGACTGAGTCTGTGTTTAGACTGCCTACAACTGGACTATTCTGTTTTGAAAATTTGAAAGTTTAAAGCTTTTGGCTCTTTGGTTGCTTCCGTCCTAGTCTGTTTACATCCCATAATGCCCAGCTACGGTGGCCGTTTTGGTCCAGTTGTTCTCCTCTGAGCACAGAGCGTATGCAGACTGTGGGTACTCCGAGCAAACCGGAGCTCAGTTCAATTGGAAATGAACGGAGACCACCTCGAAAGATACATTTAAGGGCAGTTCCTGGGCTCTGGAACAGAGTACACTTGGATTTGTTCAGACTTAAGATTTGTTCTGGATTTTTGGGGGAAAACGAACTCTGGTTCACTTTAAGACTTTAAAATAGGAGGAAGTTATTAAAAAAAAATAGAAATGAAGTTGAGAGGTGGACTGTTTAGGTGGACATCAATCAGTGTGTGAACTAAAAATCCCAGTCTCTTTTTTTTTAAATAAAAAAAAAGCTAATAAGTTTTATTCTTACCATCCTCTCTAAATCTGTAATATTGTGTCTCAAGTTCTTCATTAAATTTAGAAAATATATTTTTAAAATCTGATTAATTTAAAATTTGCATTTGCTTTGTAGCCCAACTTTGATTTATATTTAAGATTGCAGCATCTGCAGTACTGAGAAAACACAGCACTAATTAAACCCTCAGTTGAATCAAAATCGGGTTTTTGGTATTTTTAACGTGTTCTGTGGTATTTTTCTGATGATGGAGGATATATATAAGAAATTAGGCTTAAAATTGCATTTCTGCTAATGTTAGGTTGGGGGTGAGAGGGCTTGTAAGATAGCAGGAGAGTGTAAACAAAGGTATGATGGGAAATGAGCGAAGTGCCAACAGTCCCGCCGATAACTCAGGGGTGAATTTCTGATGAACTTCTGGTGCTCTGCAGATTTGTGTCCTAGAAAATGACAGTTTTTTTTTTTTATTTAGCTTAAATATAGCAAAATCACAATAAAAGACCACTGGGAATACTTTTAAAATAAATCAAAAGATCAGAGTAGGACTTCAAAAAGACTGTGTCCTGGTAAAAGTTCGAAATCTAGTGGCAAACACTGCATCACTTGTACTGTTGAAAATGTTGAATATCTTTAGTCAGATGTCTCTTCGGGTCCACAGCATCTTCCCTCCTTGGAAAGTCATACAAATGTGCAGCACTTTGGGTTCTTTAAAAAGGTTTCCCTCTTTTAAAATTTACTGTTTGAGGATTTTTATTAATCATCTTAATAAATGCCATAAAACACTTGTTTATTCTCATAATAAAATACTCTTTGCTATATGTGGTCCAAATGAAAACATGAGTAGTTGTTGTCTACTGTTTTATGTTGTTACTTCATACATTAGACATCTAAAATAGACTTGCTGAGGATGTGCATGTTAGTAGCTGCTGAGTTCTTGGATGTGACGTGGCCTTTCCTGCCGCATTAGTTTTAAGCCGGACCTCTGTTTCTCTTAAGATGGTGGTGCGCAGGTTTTTGTCTTAGAGCGGAAAAAGATTGACCTTTCCTATGTTTGTTGTTCATTGTCTGCTCATGTAAGTCGTCACACATGCACACAGTTCACAGATGAGCACAGGTGTTAGCACAGGTCATGCATAGGCAGGAGCTTGAAAAAAAATGGAAATGTCATAAAACGTTTTCAGAATAACACATGATATTTTGTTAATTTTTTAGACATCAAAACAAAAGTGTCTTTGAAAATACATAATAGACACTAACTCTGGGTTTTTCTCGTCATTTTTGTGTTCCACTTTGGACCTTGTGTTGCATTAATATTTTAGGAATAAAAAAGAAATCCAGAAAAAGAATAAGGTAGAGTATTCTCTGTTGTCTCTTTTGTGAACTAGACCTATATAAACTGAATTGAACAGAATTTTCATTGTACATAGTTTAACACATTTAAAAGCTGCATCATTCCGTACTTAATTACCATAAATAGCGCACAGAACTTTGAAATGAAACAGAAAGCAAAATGACTTTCAGGCACACATGAGCACATGCTCATACAGCGGTTTGGAGGTGGCAAACGTTTGACAATTTTTCTTATAAAACCATCAGCTTTGTCAAAGTTACAGAACTCTACCAAATATTGTCTTTACAGTATTATCTAAAAGTAAATACTCACCATCTAATCTTTTGCTCTCCTTGTGTGTCTTCCAACTGCTGGCAGGGATTGTATACTTAAACCACATCATAACTTGTAGTTATTTCAATTGGTGCAACTTCATATACTGTAGCTTTAATACATTTTTCTTTTTACAGATTTTGTCTGCTGTATCAAATCTTTTGAGGATTTTTCCTTTGCTTTTTTGGGGACACTCTTGTTAAGGGATAGCCTGTCAGCTTGGATTTCTGAGGCATCTATCAAGAGGAAAGCTTTTTTGCTTGGGCAAAAAACTGCCTGAGCAACAAGATTCCCTTTGGCCATATTAGGGGATTTAATATATTTTTATTCTAATTTACAAAAGGTTTATATTTTTTTAAGTTTAAATCCCTAAAATTTGTTTAAAAAATTACAAACACAACTAGTTTGGGATATAAATATGACAATAAATACATTTTTAATTGAATAATGTCCAAAAGTTTATTGTTAACTTGTGTATCAAAATCTAATCGATTTTGTGTTTTGGCAGTGATGACAATCTTTGAATTACACTATCTGCAATACATTTTAAAGAGTCAAGTCTCATCTTACCTTATACCTTAGCTTATCTTTAATACTTACTCCACTTCTACTCATGCTTTTCTTTATATCCACTCAGGATTCAGTCATGGGTCTGGTTATTTTTGCTTGGATAAAAAAATTACTAAATCTGCATAGAAACACACTGGGCATGAAGAAAGGGCACTGTTAAAAAAATAAATGGAAATGCTCTTGTGGTCAGTCATCCTTACAGCTGGGTTGAACATGGAGATGCAGGGAGAGATGAATCTGGGCTGCGTTTTACATTAGCTGTCTGTAAATCAGATCAAATCAAGTCAAACTTTATTTATAGAGCACTTGTCATACATATGTAACACAAAGTGCTTTACATAATAAAAAACATTTTTTACCTTAAAAGCCAAAAGCTTTAACAAAGAGACACATGCAGACACAAAAATTAACAATGCCCACAACTCTCCAAACCCCCACGTGCAGAGCATAATGAAACTCAAAGTAGTCTATGAATAGGATACAAAGTAGAAGTCTGGTTTGATACTAAAGTGAGAAAACAATATTTTTGAGACCTGTCCATACCAGTGACCTGCCCCACTCATTTTCACAGAGGTCACTAATACAGAGTTAAAAATAAACTGATGATCTGGGTCAGGCATCATCAGAATGGGTGAATTTGGTCTTGAGCTCATGGAAAGCCTCATCCACTTCTGAGGACCAGTGAAAAGTCCTTTCTGATGACAGTTTCGTTTTCTGTAAAAATTGGCAAAACCTAAAAACCTCCGCAAATCCTTATGGTCCTCAGGAACTGACCAACGAACTACAGACTCTACTTTGGCTGGATCCATTTCGATGCTGTCTTTTGTGACGATAAGTCCCCAAAATGATGTGGAGAAAGCATGCATAGAATTCACACTTCTCTTCCTTGATGTGCCACTGATGATATAAAAGCCTCTGCAGGAAATATATAGTCTAGATACACAAAAACAAAATCATTAATCACATCCCGCAAAACATCAGTGAGAATGTTTTGAAACACTGCTTGATTTGACAGACCAAAAGGCATGACCTGATATTCCTAGTCCCCAGAAGGTGTCTTCCACTCATCCCCCTCTTTGATACAATCCAATTGTATCATTGTTGGGTCAAGCTTATTAAATATGCATGTTCCTTATAGTAGTTCAAAAGCACTTGTGATGTTTTTAGTCATTAGGGTACTGTGGGGTATCAGATGGTAGGCAGTGACTTTCACCTTCATGGTCCTACAAAGGAGAGTAAGCATTAGGCCCAATTCCACTGCATAACCCTTTGTCAATAAAGTTGGTGTCTGCTCTAGAAGCAGTAAATATTTCACTGACCTCTGACCCCATACTATCTGTTCAGCCTTGGTTTTATGGCTGATCGTTTTGCGGTCAACCATAATGTTTGATAGTATTTCTGAGGACACCTGATCTGCTGGCTCATTTGGACCACCTACAGTTTCTTCTGTGCTACTGGGACTTGACCTTCATCTCTGTGGTTGGACATTTTGAGGTTGGTCATCCGAGTCAAAGAGGTCCTGATTTCAGCTAACGTGAAACTTCTACTGAAAGCTAAATGAGATAGTTTTCCACACTGGTTACTTGGCTGTTATTTTGACTGCAATTTGTTGTCTGTTCAGTCATTTAAGTTTTTTTTTAAATAAAATCTGTCCATTTTGTTTCTATTTTCCTTTTTTTTTTACTGCAGCCTATGTGGAAGTTACTAGCTGATGTGAAATTGTTCATGTTTGCATGCTGGCCAGTGACAGCAGTGAGGCAGTGTTTATTTGTCCATGTGTGTTTGTGTGTTGGGGGAGGGGCTTTTGCCTGAGTAGAGACGATGAGATATTTTTACTCTGTGGTCACAAACATTTATGTTGCATGCTCACATGTGCCCTGTGAAAGGCTCCATGCTTGTGCAGAGTACTTCTAATCCAAATTCACATGCACCACCATGCTAACAAGCAAATAAGCCAGTTTTAAGAAAAGCCAAACTAGATTATTACGATAAAAAATTGAAGGAGCAGAAAGGGAATATGAGAGCAACATGGAATATAACAAAGCAATTCATCCAACCGTACAACAACCGGAGCTACTAGATTATTCTGTAGATAATGATCTTGTGTTAAATAAATAACAGCAAAGATGTTGTAAATCAATTCAATACATTTTTTGTTAATATTGGGGTAAACATAACTAATTCAAAGGACAATGCAGCCACAATGAGCATAATATGGCCACAATTTTACAATCTATGTTTCTTGAAAATGTTAATGAGAGTGAAACATTAGCTATAGCAAAGAAAGTAAAAATAAATCAAACTGATAGCAATGGACTTTAAAATAAGAAAATATGAAATATAATATAATAATATATATATATATATATATATATGTATATGAAAATATTTTTTTTTAAACTGACTGCCACTGACTTACATTTGCAACTTATCAACACAATCAGGTGTTTTTCCAGAGAAAATTAAAGTAGCAAAAATTATTCCAATCTTTAAAAATTGTGATAAACATATTTTTAAAAACTATAAACCTCTTTCATTACTTTCTCAATTTTCTAAAATCCTAGAAAAATAGTTTGCATTTAAACTAAAATGTTTTTCAGGAAAAATTGACTAGTGAAAAACAATATGATCACAAAGATCTACACCATTGGCTCTAATTAAGTTAACTGAATAGATTCCAGCTGCAATCGATAATAAACAATACAGAGTTGGAGTGTTCATAGATCTACAAAAAGCATTTGATACAATTGATCATAATCTGCTGTTACCTAAATATGGGATAAGGGGACTGTCATGCCAGTTGCTTAAAAATTATTTAACTAATCGAGTACGTGCAAGTAAATGGAAAAAATTCAAAGCACCTAAGGGTAACTATGGAGTTCCACAAGGATCTATTCGAGGTCCCTTACTTTTTATTCTGTTCTTATACAATATTTCCAAAGTCTCCAAAATAAGTCAGCTTCTGTTGTTTGCAGATGATGCTTCATTTTTCTACTCCAGAACAAATTTACTTAAACTAATGGTAACGTTAAAAGCTAATGTGAAAAACTGGTTTTCTGACAATAAGTTATGTCTGAATTGGGGAAAAAACTAAGTTCATGATTTTTAGTATTTATTATTTTTAGTAATAAAAAGCTCTACGGTCAAACCCCCCCTCGCCCATTTACATAGACATTTAATCAAAGATGGGGGCAGAGATGCACCGGCGTTAACCGGGTCACGGAGCGATGTAGGATTCAGTGTCTTGCCTAAGGGCACACCAACACACATGAGCAGCCAGAGCAGGAACCAAACCGAACCTGCTATTAGAGGTTGTGCCGTCCATCTCAGCACCATGGCTGCCCCTGCTCCATTCTTCAGATAGCTAACTTTGAATGACTTTTATCATGAATAAGGGTTTTTGTGACAACAGGTCCAAGGGAGGAAGAAAGTGTATCCGTTTTTTATTGGCTCAAATGTTTAAAATTTACCAAACAAATAAATCATAGCAAAGCTGCTTTTCCAAAAACCATGTTCAGTTTGATCTACAGTTCTGTTTCAAGTTCTTGATTGTATTACAAACATATTAACAGTAACAGAAACTATTGAACTATTTTTAAATATCACATGAAAAAATAATAATAATATTTTAATCCAATGGCATACTTTTCATTTCTTACCATAGAACAAACACTTCTAAATACATTTTTACCTAAGTAACTGTCAATTTGTCAATTTTTCGCACTGTTCATTCCCAGCTAGCTTGTTGTAGATAGCATGTCTTGTCTTCTCTTCATGGTGAATATGACACAGTAAATTAGCAGCATATTTTTGATTTTATGAAAGGAGCTTGTGGGTCATTGGAAATTTGAACACGAGCTGCATTTGGCCCACAGGCCGGACTTTGGACATCCCTGCCCTAAACTAGTTGTTTATTTTCACCACCATCATCATCTAGTTGCAGCCTCTCTCTAAAGTATCTCTGCTCTTCCTTAAAGAGTTCCGATAACTGTGATTTGAATTGAAATGTTACATTCACACATTGGTCAGAGGAACACATTTATACTTCTTGTTCTCAATCTAAGCTTTGCTCTGTGTTTCATGAAGTGCCACTGGATGTTTCAGATTTTTGTTGGTGTTGTTGTTGGGAGGGATTTCTCATTCGGAGATATCCACTTGAAATTGAACCAAAGGCTGCTGACTCAAATAGATAAGGTGGGTATCTGAGGAAGTTCTTGAAAATGTCAAGTGCATCTTATCAATTTCAGCTCAACTTGATCTTCACCTCCTCACTTGGTTCTCCCTCTGTCACTTCAACTTCTCATCACCTTCCTGTGACACATGATTTTCTTCAGTTTTACATCCAAATATTCTTCTTTTACCCAGGCTTCTTGGTAGTTTTCTCCCTTCTGTCTCTTTTTTGCAGCACACATTTTCACATGTGCATCCCTGTACATAAATGGTAGCCAAGCACATTAATGTTGGGTAGATTGCTGGTGGTCAAGCCTGAAGGCAAGCCAATGGATCATTTTCATAATCCTCAGCCAGCCTCCGCTCTTCCCCACAGCTTACTACTCTGTGGAGCTACTTATCAGAAAGAATGTACATCTGCTCCATCAAATCTGCATATACTATTGTAGTTTGTCTTGTCATCGTTTTAGAAAATGTCCTAGGAGTCTATTAAAGACAGACTTCAATGAAAATCATGTTTTTGACATGTTTTATGGCATATTTTCATGATGGAGGACATATATAAAGAAAATTAAGCTTACATTTGATTTTCTAAGATTTTTTTTTTCAAATGATTGTGAATCCGGCGCAGACAAAAGAATGTTGTTGGAAAAAGCTTGCAGCAGTGGAGTTGGTGCTGTACAGCTGGATAGCTCTAATATTGCTCACTCTTTTTATTGCACTGCTAATGTTGGCTACTGCCGCTTTGCAGATACTATGTCCTAAAAAACGACTATGGTTTTGATTTTAGCTAAAAACAGCATAATCACAATTAAAATCCCACTGGGAATGCTTTTAAAACAGATCAAAAGATAATCAAAATGAGACTTTAATATACAAATGTGATTTTCAAAGTAGAAATGTTTGTTTGCCATGTAGGTCAGTTGGGATAAAAGCGTACTGAGGTTCTTCGTAGTTTTGTTTACACTGCAGACGGGTTTCATTCCTGCGCTCTGGCTTTTTCCTCATCTCTGTATTTGCCTCCTCCTTTTGCTTTCCTTCTCTCTCTCCTCCCTATCTCTTGTTCCCTGAGGAGCCCAGCTGGAAGAGGCAGATAAACACACAGGGGCACGAGGCTTAGCATCCTCCCTCTTTCCACAATGCCACGCTCTCCTGTTCAAAGGCCCCTGCTTGAAATGAGAGGGGCTAAGCCCGAGTCGAAAATTACAGGCAGCTGCAGGAGGGAGCATACAAACATAAAGAGAGAAAGAGATGTTTATCTGTTTCTGTTTCTGATAATTAGGATGAAGTATCTATTGTGCTCGGCTTTTGGACATATTTCTTTATTTGGTTTGTTCAAAAAGCCCTCAACTATTTCTATCTTTCTTCACTGATCCAGAGAATTCAGATGAATTTATAGGATTTTTATGTGGTCTGTTTGGTTTTTGACACATTGATTTAATTTACATATATACATTGTCAGCTGTTCACCCTGTGAGTCAGGTAACCAGGTTTTAGCTTCCAGCTGAGGTCTGAAACCTTAGGAAATGAGTACAATGGTGTTAACATCTGACTTTAGTGAAGGAGAACTCCTGCTGGTTTGATCTTTTGTGGAACTTCACTTTTAATGCATTTTCAGTAGTTGCGCATTTTACACGTAGAGCCAGGAAATGGTTGTAGCAACTTGCATGGCCACACATTTTTTGACACTTTCGTTAATATCTGCCTTATAAAATAAGGAATAGAACTAAAGCAATTAAATTTAATTTAAATACCTATCATTATTGTTATTAAGTAATTATTTAACTTCTTATTAAACCCAGACATCAATAAAAAAAAAGTTAAGTGTATTCAATTATAAGCAATTACCCTATAGACTGTAGAGAATAGAAATTCCACTGAAGTGAGTACAATTAACATAGTTACAGTTCAGGTTTTATCTGGGATGTGGAGACCAGTGCAGCAGTTTCTTTGCCTTAAACTAGATCAGAATGAAATGAAAAGGCCAATAAAGAAAAAGAAAGCCATCGTGTCTGGAATATGGCACACAACTTGATACTGGTCCAGATTTTCAGGATAAGTGCAGATGGTCCACTTCTCAGTGGTCACAAAGTCCCCTCCAGAGTCTGAGGTGTTTCTCGACTGAGATGAGTATCCTGCCCAGCTGCTGGCAAGCTGCATGTGCAGCTGCCTACAATATGTGAGAGGGGAGGTTCATGCTAACCAGGCGTCAGCTCTGATTATGGTGATTACAACTGCGAGATCTCTCAAGGCTATGGGAGAGTTATCTGGTCAGCTGGGCCAAATGTGCGTATTGAGGGCAAAGGAAGGGTTTTAGTTGCTTGTTAATGTTTAGTATTACAGTACTTGGTGAGAACATTATAATGGTTCTGTGCTCTATAAGACTCCTACAGAGTTCATCGCCAGGGGTCAAAAGACATCTCAGATTGTGTTTCACCTTCAGTTTTAAGACACTCTTATACTATCAAACATACTTTGAAATGATGCCACAGCTGTATGGGTTGGACATTTTTTACAGGTTGGTAAGAATAGAAAAAATTGAGCATCCTCAGAGGCACTGCTGTGTGAATATTAGTGCACCTTGAAGTGTTGTATATTTTTGTAGAACAAAGAATAAAAATAATATTTACTCTTTTTTGATCTGAGTAAAAAAAGGTGATAAATTAGAACTTTTTTTGCGGGGGTGACAAAGTCACAGTTTTCAGTTTGAAA
Source organism: Oryzias celebensis (assembly GCA_014656515.1). Taxonomy (NCBI): domain Eukaryota; kingdom Metazoa; phylum Chordata; class Actinopteri; order Beloniformes; family Adrianichthyidae; genus Oryzias; species Oryzias celebensis. Next base: position 14,785,911 of record BNCR01000005.1, read on the forward strand.
AAAAAAGTTTTGTTTTTTTCTGGTTAATAGGGAACATCCTCTAAAAATTATTATCAGACTAGCTTTTGCAGAAAGTACATGCAGGTCAGTGAGTAATCAACCCAAATGGTTCTTTAAGTGTTGAAGGTTGCAAACTCCCAGGAACACAACTTAAAACTTATTGTTAGTTATTATTCTTGAAATTAATGATGCTTTGTTGCCCCCATGTGGCCAAAAATAATGCATTTTTGCATGTTTGTCTGTGTGAAAAACAATGTCAATAATTTTTAAGCATGATTAATGCTTAGACTTTATTATAGTTATCAAATGTGAGTAAAAGTACGTCTTAAGGACTTGCCAAAATATTCTATCTATATTGATTTATGTAAATAAAATAGCTAAATTAACAGAGGTTGTGTTTTTGCAATATGGTAATTATGAAAAATTGAAATATGCTGGAAACCAGTTGTTTTTTAACCAAGATCTACCAGATGGTTTGACATCCATGAAATCAACACTTTCCCTTTGTCTGCTTTCTGGTCTTTAACTGTTGAGCTGGTGGTTCTGCTCTCTCATTTGTCGTCCTGGCATTCTGGAAAATCTGTAGTTTGTACAGTGTGGAAACATACAGCACAGTGATTCATATCAACAGTACAGTCATTTGAATTTTCTTTTTTGTATTTTTTTCTGTTGCTCTGCAGCTCTTTTCCATCTTTGCTTTTGCAACATGTGGCGGCTACTCAGGACAGCTGCGTGTGAGTGTGGACTGCATGGAGAAGGCCAGCAGCAACTTGAGCATGGGCATTGACTTTGCCTATCCTTTTAGGTGAGTGGAGCTTTTATTGTGTCTTCCGTTTAGTTTACCCACACAGTTAACATGCCAGCAAACAATACTGACAACAATAATCAAGAAATAAAGAGGTAAAGAGAACAGAGCAGAGGTTTGGGGACAAAAGGGCAAAAGTGGTAACAGTGATGACTTTCAGGAGATCATGACACTAAGTTTTTTCTGTGCAAGCGAGAACATTAGGTACTTTGTTAGATGTGGTCACGACTCAACTATTAAAATTGAAACTATGGTTTGATGACAAATTATCAATACATCTAGACAAAAAATATATACTTTTTGTAATAGAAAGATCAACACAAAGGTGAATTTAGTGATTAAGAACACAAATAAGAAGGGTTGCGATTAGATTCCAAGTTTTTGTAAATGATATAATAATTCCATTAGCAAGCCCAAGTTAAAATGTTGCTAAAAATATAAAGAAGTATAGCAAGGGTAAATATTTTCTCTATAAAAATACTATGTTATTCTGTGTGCTAATGCTGCCTTACAACAACTAGAGTAATGAGGAATATATCAGGTAACACCTACAATACCACCCTATAGCCACAATTACAAAAATGAGATATAGGAATAATCCATAAAGTGGGATTTTACGAACAGACCAGAATCTTATTCTTAATAAACAACATTTTAAACGTTTCACAGATATAATAAAATATCATGCAATGCAAAAACGTTTTAAAGCTAAAAGAAAAAAAACACTGCATCCACAGAACATGCAAAAACTATTTAGGGATAGAGAAGGAGATTGTTTACTAAGAAAAAAAAAGAGACATTAAAGAACCCAAAAAAGTACGTGCATTTCTGTCTGTGGTGGGAGGTTGTGAAGTAACAAGGAGAAAAGATGTGTATGATGAGTAAAAATTAGTAAAACTTTTACACAATAAAAAAAAAATAAACCCAAACTAAACATTTTGAAAAGGTAAAAATTAAAAAATGAGAAGTCTAATGCATGGACAATCATGATTTTGTGATGTTGCTTTGTACCTTGATTATTTTTTCTTTCATTATTTTGTGTTTATGTGAATAGTTATAAGTTTGGAATTTATCAGATTTTTCTTCTATCCACTCCTTCACTTTATCACTTTCTGTTTGGCATGCTCATTTAGTTATTTTACTTTATGTTTGAAAAAAAAATCCTAATTGAAATTATTCCATCTTTAAAAGACTCTCCTGTAAGAAACACAAAGTGTGACTCAGAGTAAATATACTTTATAATAGGAGAAAAAGCATAACTAAGATTGTTAGTGCACTGATTATTGTACTTGTATTGGAATAAAGTCGATGTTTATTTGTGAGTAAAGCCTCCTTTGAGTTTGACTGCTGCTCCTCCCTGCATGTGTGCCAGGTTATATCAGGTGTCTTTTGAAGCCCCCGTGTGTGAGGCCACGAGGAGGGAGCGTGTGTTCCTCACTGGAGACTACTCCTCATCTGCTGAGTTCTTTGTAACCATCGCAGTCTTTGCCTTCCTGTATTCCCTCATGGCCACCACCGTCTATGTGTTCTTTCTGAACAAGTACCGTGAGAACAGTCGAGCTCCATTCATTGTAAGTTTAATGCATTTCTCTTCCATTTGAGTCATTAGTTGTAATAGTAATCAGCAGCTTGATAGAAATAAAATGATAGGACTTTTTCTTGAGTTTGTTCCAAGTCGTCTGTGTTTTCTCTGTCAGGACTTTATAGTGACAGTGGTGTTCTCCTTCATGTGGCTGGTCAGCTCCTCTGCTTGGGCCAAAGCTCTGTCTGATGTGAAAGTGGCCACTGACCCAGATGAGGTTCAGCTCCTCATCCCCGCCTGCAAGGACCCAACAAACAAGTGTGGCTCTCTCCATGGACCTCGCTGGTCTGGGCTCAACACATCAGTGGTACGATTCCAGGAGAGGGCACAGAGCTTGGTCCTCAATGGATTATTTGCTTGTTTGTTTAAGACAGGGACAGCATATATTTATATAACAATTAAAAATGCAACTAAGTTATAGCCTTTTAGGCTAATTTCAATCTTCAGTCCCAAGACAAGTTGCTAGCTAAGTAAAAAGATGAGTTTGTATTTGTTGTTGACCTTTTGTTTTAGGAGTTGCTACAACAAACCAGTCACTAATCTGCACAAATGGTTTGACAGAGTTCTGTGCCAGATGCTCTTCCTGGCACAACCCTGTATTTTATCCTGACTGGGAACCGGCACTGGAAGACCCAGACCTGGGACTCCTTGTGGCTACATAGTTAGGCAGTAGAATGAAGAGCCTTGCCTAAGGGACTACAGGTCATTGCGCCCTCTGGGAATCAAACCCTGATTTCCCATGTACCAGTCTTGCACTTAATCAGCTAAGACATCCAACCACTTGTACTTGTACTTGTATACTTTTAAAACTAAACTAAACTTTTATTTTTAGGTTGGTTAAAAATGCAAAAATAATTTTTGTGTTTAATTGTCAAAATGTGTATGAAGAAATAAGCAGTTGCCTTGTTCCACTTCAAATTCTGGCTTTCAAGGTCAAGCTAAAGTTTGGTAAATACCCAATAGGAGGTTAAAATGAGCTTGACAGTTAATGAAGTAGAGATTATAAAAATGTCACACTTGGGTTTGTACACTTTAATCTTGTATTTAATAGATCATAAAGGAATTTTAATAAATAAAAAGACAACAGATACTTTAGAATGAAATAACAGAACTAAAACTTGATTAACACAGAGCATGATAGAAATACAATGTAACTGGACTCGAGGAGAAGAGGAGATCAGAGTGAGGCCAATCAAGAACCAGAATGTTGGCATTGGTGTTTTTAAAAGACTGGAATCCACAGATGAAACCACATTACGGAGGAATAATCCGACTGTCTTCCATGTCTTTTAGCCAACATCACTCTGCTCAGGGCAAGAGGTGCCATTTTATTAGGTTGAAGAACAACACCTGTATGTATGTTACTCCTCCCAAACAGGAAGTCATGTCAATGTAGAAGACTGCAAGCTAAATTTAACACAGAAATAGCAGTATGATTGGTTGTTGAAGCCTTTAAATCAGCCTACAATCAACTTTAACACATCCTATTGTTCAATGACAATTGAAAAATGGAAGCAAGCACTTGATTATGTTGGAGTAAGGGCTGTTCAAGGCTGTCTTCCACTAATTTAACAAGACTATTAAAAAAAGTTGTTCTCCTTCTTTTTAGGTGTTTGGGTTCCTCAACTTTGTTCTTTGGGCTGGCAACATCTGGTTTGTCTTTAAGGAGACCACTTGGCACAAGGGTACTTCAAAGTTGGCAGCTGGAGCATCTGAGAAACAGGCCGGCACATTTAGCCAGCAGCCCTACAACCACGGCAGCCTGGACCAGCCGTCCGAATACAGCCAGGTGGGGGGTCCCACCTCCTACTCCAATCAAATGTAGCTTTGTCCTTTCACAAGTGGCACTTCTACGTCTTTAACCCAAGGCATCATCGGTTTGAGTTATGTTAAAGCAGGATGATACAGTTTGTCATCTGTGAGCAAAAAAACAGTCAAGTACAGCCATTGTAGATAAAAGTATTGTGGGGTATTGTACAAAATTATTCAATGTAGTAATTTTCTCATTCTCCTTAAGAGGTTGTGTTTGCTGATTGTCGTATTTCTAGTGGTTGGAAACTCAGTGATGGTTTGTCAGTCATCGTGCTTGATAACTGCCATGCACTGTTTCAATTTGGTGTGTCTTTTTCGAAGTGGTTTGCACTCCGTGTTGGAGGGGAGACGTTCTCTGTACTTCAGTCTTCAAGCATGACGTTTGTGTAATATTAAGCTTTCTGTCAAGTGAGGAAAAAAGTCGTACGTCTAAAAGTTTACAAAAAAGGCTCCAAATCACCCGCAAGATGGAGCAGGATGAAGCGGGTGCAGAAAATGAAAGTTTACATAAAAAGCACAGCTCTGACAGCACACTGGTAACTTATCAGGTATTACAGAACTTTTTAAATTTAACTGGAGATATTTTTAATAGCACTTTTTAAATTTGATATTTACTGAAAAGATAATTTTGTTATTTTTTTTTTAACCTAGATTTGTTTGTCTTTAAAAGTGTGATTAAAAAAAACCCAAAGCGATACCTGCATTCTACAAAGCACACTTTACAAGGTTTGTGCTACAAAGAAACGTTTATATGCAACTGCTTTAGCATGCAGTTATTGTCTTTATGGTTTTGTTTTTAGCAAAGTCACTATAAATTACTGTTGCTGTTCTTATGCTTTCCTTAAATGCTCTAAACATCAGCAGCAAATCCAAAGTCCAGCTCTATCAAAGCCCAGCAAAAAAGCATCAAACCATCAAAAGTTAAATGTGAGTTAACCTGTATGTAAGTAAAAGATTACAGTTTTGCGTTCTGTGCAGTCAGCGTGGGATCAGAGGGAAAGTCTCAGTTACTGTCTGTGTGCAATAGTATGACTTTGTATTCCCGTCTTTTGACCTTCTGCGCATGCGGCTTGCAGTAGTGTACTAAAGTGAACTGAACATTCCATGTGTTATGGTCTTATGTCTAGGACTGATGTTTTATGTGTGGATGATGTTTTACAGGACTTTAAGCAAATAAAGATTCATGATTGATTCTGACTTATTGTCCCTGTTTTGTCATAAACTTTGGTTGTTATTTTAAAGACCCACTCTGATGAATATTGTGTTTTTGTGACATTTTTCTCATAATAGAGGAAACATAAGAAAATTAAGCTTAAAATTGCATTTATGAGTATTTCTTTATTCACATTGTTGTGAATCAGTTTAAATTACCTTGTAGCTGTGACATAGAAACAGTAATAGGCGGGTCACAAGCTCCCTGCTCCATCAATAGGAACACTTTTACAATAGATCAAAAGACGATCAGAGTGGGATTTTAACTAATGTTAGAAATACTTTTATTCAGACAGGTTTAATCCAAGGGGTTTGTATCTTTTCACATGATTTGATGCACATCTCAATACATGGTCTACAAATTGATATACTATGTAAAGGATTCAACTGTATTTGTGGCAATACAATACAGTCCAACTCTTTCATCTGGATGGAAGCAATCTAGTACTGCCTATTTCTGTACTGAGATGTTTGAGGGATCTGCTGTAGCCACTTTTCAGTTTGAGGGTTCCTCCCCTGAGCGCCCCGATCATAATGGGCCATCTATGCCCATGGTCTATGGGCACGACTGTCACCTTCACTTTGCCTGCCTTCTCCAGGTCCTGGAATTTCTCTAGTTTCTTGTGTTTTTTTCTTCCTGATGTTGCTATCACTTGGTATTGCCACATCCACCACAACAGCATTCCTTTGTCACACCTATTAAGTTTAACCTATACTGGATAATTTTTGACTGGGAGGAAGCTGGAGTGCTAAAGAAAATGCCGTACAAACACCACACAGGAAAGAACCAAGCTGGGATTTGAACCAGGGCCTTCTTGCTGTGAGGAGCGAGTGATAACAAACTACATCACCACAGCCCCTTTTAGCATTTCTTTATTTTGCAAAGCACAGTTTTAGCTGTTTTGCAACTTAACAGCAACTTTTGCATGTGTAGGACAGATAGATCAGCAAAAACTGTGGACAAATATTCATATTAATATATAGTTAGCCACAGTTTTAGTGCAGCACAAAAAGTTTAACTTTAAAAAAAAAAATCCTAATTTTGGTGTGAGTGTGGAAAAAGTACGGCTAATAAATATGGCTTTTTGATTGGATAAATTCTAGACCAATCAGCAGGCTGTTCGGTGGCACGTATGTCAAACGAAACGGAAAGTAATGAAAAAAAAATAAAAAATAGGGAAAAAGCGAGATTAGAGACAACGCATCTGAAAGCGTCTGTTGCAAACGCAAAAAGATTTCTTGAAAGCAAATTAAAAAAATTGTAACAAAAGTTTCTTTAAAGCAAATATCTAATATTTTCATTTACAAATTATGAAGTTGTTTTTTTAAAAAACTACATTTTTATTGGGAATTTGGATGTTAAAACTGTAACTTTTGCACCAATAAGGTTGCAAAAAAATCTTTTAATAAATTCGAGCAAATAAAATGCAGAGAAGAGACAAACCTTGCAAATTCGAGAATTCAAAGCGTCAGAACAACAGTTGGACCATCCTCCTTCCCTTAAACTTGTTTTTTTTTTTTTTTTGTCAAATCGGAGCCCGGCAACAGAAACGAAACGTAACATTTCGAAACTGGAGAAATAGAAACCTATCAGCTCATTTCTGGAACAAGTGTAGGACTGCAACCCTTGCTGGACCTCGTCTGTGTTTTAATTTTCCAGCCATCGAACTGTCACCATGAACTCTCTGAACCAGCAATACGAGGAGAAGGTTCGTCCCTGCATCGACCTGATCGACTCCATCCGCTCTCTGGGTGTGGAGAAGGACCTGGCGCTGCCCGCTATCGCCGTGATTGGAGACCAGAGCTCGGGGAAGAGCTCGGTGCTGGAGGCGCTGTCAGGGGTGGCGCTGCCCAGAGGGAGCGGTGAGTTCTGGAAAGCTTTTTATTTTTTAAATAAGTTTTCTAAGAACGTGTGTTGAGACTTTGTGTTTTTATGCCGAAATTCTTGATGTAAAACCACAGCGACAACAGTGCCCTCTGCTGGTGAAAACCCGACGGGGAAAACACAATAACATGTCAGCTGCCCATGCAATGGAAATAAAACCTCTGTAATGAAAATCTTACTTTTAACATTTTTCTTTATCACTTTTTCTGATTGTGAAAGACACATTTAAAGAAAATGAAGCTTCAAAATGCTTTTCTCTGTATTTCTTCATTCAAATTCAAAACAAGAATTTGAATGAAATTGAATGCGGAAAACCAGCACAGGACATCCGAGCTCCATTATGTGCAAACATTGCATTCTGTGTATCTCACGCTTACAACTGTCTGCTCTTGGACCATTCACTATCTGCAACAGTCCCATGACTTGGTGCAACATACAAAGAAACCAACATCACTGACACTGAAAGTAATATTGTTAGGCTACGTGGCCCTATAAATGGTTTGGAGCTGTGTGATCCCAGAGAGAAAGACACAAGAGGCCGCCTCGGCTTTGCTTACTTCTGGTGGCAATGCCAAGACGGAACTCAGAGCTCCGGCTCACTCCTCTACACCAAAGGGCGGAGGTGGCACGCTGTAACAAAGAGATACGTGCATCCCCACCGAGCAATACCACTGTGGCTCACCTGGCCCTCTGCAGGTATGGTTTCAGAAGAGCTCACTTAGATTCTGTGACTCCACTAAAAACTAAGAAGCTCAAAACCAGGTTTAAACCATGGTTAAATGCGTCCACTGATGCAGCTGAGACGTGAATGTCGTAGAGTGGTTGGAAGAGGAACAAGTCATAAGTTTTATTTCAAATGATGCGAGACAGCTGGGGACAATATAAAAGGACTGTAAAAGATGTCAAAACTAAATATTTCTCTGACATCATCACAGCACATCATAACCAGCCTCATGTCTTATTTAAAAAAAAAAAATCAATCCACAATCCTCAGCGGGCCGCTTGCGTGGATGCTTCCCCTTCATTGTGTGAACATTTTTTTTACGTTTTTTTATCAATAAGGTCACAAGTGCTACATCTTTTCTCTTGGTTATGAACCTTCTGTTCCGGTTTTTTGTTCTGCCATTTTGAAAGGTTTGAGTCTGTTACTTTGGATTTCTTAGAGGATTTCTACTATTTAAAGCCATCAAGCTCAAAGAGTGATCTTATCCTCCGTCACTTTTAAAAGAGGTATTTTTCCTCAATAGTCTCAGCTGTTCTTGCACTTTTCAAAAGCCATCTAAGTTCAGGTGTTGTTCCATTACATTTAAAACAGTATGTCGTTTCTCCTTTACTTAAAAAGTCTGCATTGGATCCTATAATTTTAGGTAATTTTAGGCCAATTTCTAAACTACCTTTTATCCCTAAAGTACTTAAAAGAATAGTGTACATTTGGCTATTGGCTTTTTGGAAGAACATTCTATCCTTGAGGTCTTCCGGTCAAGTTTAAGAGCTTTGTATTGTACAGAATCAGCTTTTTAAAAAGTTTTTAATGATATTTTTTAGCTACAGACTGGTAATTGTGTGGTTCTTGTGCTTTTAGACTTGTCAGCTGCATTTGACACTGTTGAGCATGAAATTTTAATTTCTGGCCTTGGGCAGTGGGTCTGAGTAAAAGATCTGGCATTGGAGTGGTTCAAACTTATTTGAATGAACAAACATTTTGTGTAATTCTTGGGGACTATGTGTACTCTTCTGCCCCCCTGACATGGGGAGTGCTTCAAGGCTCAGTTTTAGGCCCTCTTTTATTCTCCCATTACCTGTTACCACTTGGTTCTAGAAGGAGAAAATATGGTGTTTCCTTTCATTGTTATGCGGATGACTGTCAGCTGTGTGTGCCTCTCAAAAAGAATAATCTGTTTGAAACACTCCACAAGTTTCTTTTAGACTTAAATTCGTGGATAAATCTAAATTTGTTAAGTCTCAATGACAGCAAAACAGAGGTAATGGCTTTTGGGTCCCTTACTGCTAAGTTTTGTTCTTTAAACAAATATGTGACACCTCATGCAATAAATTTAAGAATGACGATAGACTTTGAACTAAGACTAGACAAACAGCTGGCAAAAGTCAGCCCTTTTCTCTTTTCTGTGATCCACGCCTTTGTTACCACCAGGCTCGATTACTGTAATTCCTTATAAGAGGGGGTTAGCACCACGGTCATTGCTTGACCCCAGTTAGTACAAAATGCAGCTGCTCGTCTCTTAACTAGCAGGTGAAAATATGATCACATCTCCCCTGTTTTAGTCTCCCTACACTGGTTGTCTGTTCATTTTAGAATTATTTTAAAATTCTTTCATTTGTTTTTAAATCCTTACATGGTTTGATTTTAAATACACAGTTAAATACACACTATTTTTATGTGATTCTTTATATGTTTTTTATTTTCTGTTATTGTACAGCACTTTGGGTCTGTATGTGCAATTTAAGTGCTTTATAAATAAAGTTTATTTTTATCATTATTATTATTATTAAATGATTGTGAATCAGGAGCAAAGAAATAATGCTTGAAAAAACTCGCAGCAGTGACAAAAAAGCTACAATTGGTGCGCCACAAGCTCTCTGCTTCACTCTATTCTGCAATATCCCCATGAAACTAAATGCATGTACGTCTTTGTTCTTCTCGTTTGAGCTGACATCTGGCTCAAAACTGGAGAGCTCCAATATAGCTCATCATTTTTATTGCACCGCTAATGTTAGCTTGGTGTTGTAAATGGGTTGTAAGCTAGAAGGACAGTCCATATATAGAAATGGACAAAATATTGCGAGGATGTCACCTATAGAAAATGTCTTACTTTCGGTACCAACAAAATTAATCAATTTAGTCGCCATTTTCCCCGATACTGACTTAGCCCTTTTTGAACCAGACGGCATCAGTGAGTAGAGATTGGTCCAAGTCGGTCTGAGTCATCATTTTTATGGCAACCACTTTCGCGAATCAGGAGTGAACTAGTTGAAAAGCCACACCCCTTATACTGGAAGCAGGCTGTCAAATGTTTCGAACATTGGAAGCGGTGGCCAGTGGGTGCCACGTGCTTTTACTGAGGTATCTGATTGGTCAGTTTATAACTTGAATAACTCACGATAAATAAAATATTGTGAATAAAAATAAAAAAAGGGCCTAGTTTTTTTGTAGAAATGAATCACAAGTGGTTTAAAGTGACTTATCTTGCCAGTTAATTGACCCCAATGCCACAATGAACTACAGAAAATTTAAAGCTCAAATTTTAAAACTAATCATTGGTTGAAGAAAAAATACATTTTTAAACCGTTTTAATCAGATTATTTTTCCTTCTGTGCATTGATTGGAATACAGGTATTGTGACAAGATGTCCTTTGGAACTGAAAATGAAGAAAATTACTGAAGGCCAGCAGTGGAATGGAAAGATTCATTACCGTGACTTTGCAGAAGAAATAAAAAGTCCTGAAAATGTGGAGAAAAAGATCTGCGAAGGTACAGTATTTTTATCAAATTCTGACCATTTTTAAAAGAAAACAATCAAAGTTAACTGATTCAGAGAACGGGGTTAAACAGAACTAGCACTGTTGGATGATCAATGAATACAAAAGCAATGAATGGATTTTTATGATGTAAAATAGCAAAAATTAAAAGTGTTTAGTTCTCTTTGACCTACATACTTTGTAGACGTTTGAAAAGAAGACAAAAATAGATGAATAATCAGCCTGTTGAATCTGGAGGTGAAATGCATTCATTTGTAGCTTTAACATGTGAATGCTGTCTCTGCAGCTCAAGACAAAATGGCTGGAGTTGGGGTGGGGATCAGTGCTGAGCTCATCAGTCTGGAAATCGCATCCCCCAGTGTTCCAGACCTGACCCTCATCGACCTGCCAGGCATCACCAGAGTGGCTGTGAATGGGCAGCCATCAAATATTGGTGAACAAGTATGTTGGTGTTGGGCTTAAAGATCTCATTCAGACTCAAATGTTTGGATTTTGACCTCTAAAAGTATCTGTGAGTTCAAAATGTTCCATTCACAATTTATAGGTATAGAGTCACAAAACTCTGTTGAGGCCTTTGATAGACCTGTAAAAAGGATTGAATTGTGCTTTTTGATAGGTGACTGGGTTATTGAAGAACAGTGGTCTTGATGGGAACATTTTGGAAAAATTATTGCTTAAGGATTACACAGTTGCTTACATTTTAGCTTTCATCAACACTATTTCTAAAGCAAATATAACTAATAAAAGCCCACCACAGCTCCTATATTTGAGGTTACTAAGTTATAACACTTAAAAAAACAGGAATAAGCCCAAAAAATAAATCTGTCTTACCTCTCCAATGATGGATGACAATTTTACTTGCTAAAGGTTTTGGCAGTGTACCACACACCTGGTTTCCAATGTTTTTTTTATCAAAAGTTCCGCATGTGGATATCCCAGAAATTACGTGTTCTTTTTCATTTAAACATTTATATTATGATTTGAGTAAATGTTGTAATAGCTTTCTCCAACATATTAAATCTAATTTTATTGAGAAATAAAAAGTAACAGCTTACTTTAGTAAGTAAAAAGTATTAGCAGGCAGAAACTTCATAACAGTAGTGACCTTACCGAAGGGAGAAAAAAATGTTTCTAATTGTTTTTTTCAGTAGGTTTACACTTTTGCGCAAAATTTATTTCCGTAATCAACACCACACCACAACTGTAATACAAAAATACTTAGTCTATAGTAAAGGTGAGGCAGTATATTTTAACTTTACTTTTTATAAACTATCTATATATTTTAAACTTAAAATGTTCCAATTTAGTCTTTTAGTTAAAAAAGACCAAATTTAAAGCGTGGATAGTCAAAAGGCAAAGCAGAATAAAAGCAGACATGCAATAAGTAAACAGTAAAGTATCATTCTAAAGTGTGATGTGCGGTGAGACTAATAACAATGATTGTCAATTTTATGAAACTGGCCTTAATGATTTTGAAGTTGAATCATGGAATCTGGGCTTAAGTCTTCCTTCTTGAAATTTTTCACCACTCATCCGGTCACTTGCATGGATCCTTCACGTGACTCACACACACTCATGCAGTTGATTGGTGTCATTAAGGGAAACACCAAAGAGAGCCAGAGACTGGTGAATGTTAAAGGACTCTCCTCCTGAACTATTTAATGGCCCCGTCTTACTGTCGTTAGGTGTGGTAGGGCTGGAGTTGGAACAAATGAAACGGCTGGATGTTAAAACAGAGACAAATTGTCTGAGTACCTCCATCTTGATGAGGGCAGGACTATTCAATGTTGCTTTAATCTGTACATTGTTGTCTTCAAACAAGTGTCATTTGTCTCATTTATATGTAAGAAAAAAAAAAAAACAACCAGAAATGGTCCTTAGACTAGAAGCAAACAGCTGCAGCCATGTGATTGGCTGATTTACATTATATCCTTCTGAAAAGATCTGTATTTGTAAAATGGATGTGATCATGTGTGAAATGATCGTTTGCCACTCTGGATTATTTGATAGCAGTTCCATTCAATTTTTGTATTTTCTTCATTTTTTTCGTACTCAATGAATGCAAACATACAGATAAAGAAGCTGATCTGGAAGTTTATTGGAAAACGAGAAACCATCAACTTGGTGGTGGTTCCATGCAATGTGGACATAGCAACGACTGAAGCTTTGAAAATGGCCCAAGAGGTGGATCCACAAGGAGAAAGGACTCTGGGTAAATAAAAGAAGTGATTTTTGTTCACGTCACTCAATACCTTTGGGAGAGTTCATCAACGTACTCTTTTTCTATTTAGGTATACTGACCAAGCCTGATCTGGTGGACAAAGGCACAGAGGAGACTGTTGTTGACATCATCAACAACAAGGCTATCCCTCTTAAAAAGGGCTACATGATAGTGAAGTGCAGGGGTCAGAAGGAGATCACACAGAAGGTTTCTCTCACCACAGCTCTGAAGAATGAAAAAACCTTCTTCCAGGAGCATTCACATTTCCAGTAAGTCTATTGTTTAAATGAAAACAAATCCTAGCTTAAGTTTTATGCAGCTGTTTTGTTAATAGTTATTCATTTCTGTTGCAGGACTTTGTACTATGATGGCCACGCCTCTGTTCCTAAACTTGCAGAAAAGCTGACTTTGGAGCTGGTGGAGCACATCCAGGTGACTATAAAAGAGTTTATTTTTAGAAAAATAATACATTTTTTAGAATGTTTGTTAGAAAACTAGAATTTGTTTTCATGAATGGGTTACTAACTCAAAAATGGACGTATTGTAACGCTGGCGCCATGTTTGGAAGGCTGTATTGGGGAGCTCAACCCTGTAGACCACTTTTTAAAGTTGTTTCTAAATGAAGTTGTTATGGGTGTCTCTTTCAAGTTGACACATTTTAGATGTTAATAAATTTCATTGTGGTTTTTAGAAATCTCTGCCTCATCTGGAGGAGCAGATAGAGAAGAAACTCAAACAGACACAGTCAAAATTGGACAATCTAGGTTGCGGGCCTCCATCTGAGCCCTCAGAGAAACTCGGCTTCCTCATCGATGTGAGTAAAAACAGCTTCTACTTTTTCATCTTATAGCTATGGGTACTAAATATAAAAGAAAAAGCTTTATTTTGCACAAAAAAAAGTTTTAATCATTGACTTGTTGGTCTGAACCTCTTGTACTCTAGAAAGTGACTTCCTTCACTCAGGACGCAGTATATCTTTCCAAAGGGGAGGATTTAAGATGCGGATACAAGTCCAAGATCTTCTCTGTTCTTAGACAACGATTTGCCACTTGGAACAATCTCATTGAAGACTCTGGAACAACATGTAACTAATTTCCCAATCTCACAGACTGTGTACTGTCCTTTCTTACCTTTTCAAATACAAACTGACAAGAATTTCCTTAAAAATCTTTGCAGTCAGCTGGAATATTGAGAAAGAAGTGGCTCAGTATGATCGCAAGTACCGAGGTAAAGAACTGCCAGGCTTCATTAACTACAAAACTTTTGAGGCCATGGTGCAGGAGCAGGTCAAACAGCTAGAGGAGCCTGCTGTCCTGAAGCTCAAGGAGGTGTCTGGTATGTCTTTTTTTTTAGGCGTCTACAGAAAATACTGGCCATCTTGGCACATTTATCAGGCTGTTGTAACTAAAGTAAGACCCAATTTTTAGTCATAATAACTGAAGCCTTATAATTAATAACCATTTTCAGAAAATAACGATGGAGAAAGCTAAGATATATCCTTTATTTGTCCCACAGTGGGGAAATTGCAACAATATATATTATATAATAGCTATTTCTCTTAACAGATTTATTATTTTACTGTTGGTTCATACTATTTTTTATTGTTGTCTTACAGAAATTGCAAAGAAAGAGTTTTTTGCTTTGATCCAGAGGAGTTTAGTTGGACTTCCTAATCTTATGAGGGCAGCAAAAGTATGTCATTTGAACTCATTACATAAACATTGTCCCTTTTTTTTCTAAGCATACCTCCTGAAAAATACCTCAAAATGCTGAATACAGACATTTTAGTGTCTAACTGGCAATAAGCAGCATATCTAACAGAATGTTTTGTCTACCTTTAGTTAAAGACTGAAGCCATCACAAACGAGAAGGAAGTTCTTGCTGAGTCCATGCTGAGGACTCAGTTCAAGATGGAAATGATCATTTATACCCAGGACTGCAGATACAGCAAGAAGCTAGGGAAGAGGAAGAGGAGTGAAAACAACTTTGCAAACAACACCAGTGACACTATGGCCAGCCTGACAGAGATGGCCAAACATCTGAAATCCTATTATCAGGTGAGTACTCAAACATTCAAACGTGCAAAAAAGGCAAGAAGTCATGTTAACCTTTGCCACAAACATGTCTTTTTGCAAGTGAATCTGAGATTTCAAATAATACTCCTTATATTTACCGTTATTACATGTGAGTGACTTAAGTATAAAAAAAAGTATGTGTTTTTTTTTTTTTTTTGTATCTTTATTGTTTCTGTGAATGAGTTGGTTCAAACTGCCACACAGATAATTCAGTAATCCAAAGCAGTGGTCCCCAAACTACATCCCTCCACATTTTGACTCGGCCCCCTGAACAATATCAGAGATGCATGATTTTTTTTTCTTTTACCCTGTCTGCTCGTGCGATCAAAGCTTGTTACCGTTCCGCGCGCACATGAAGGAGATGCACACAAGGTGGAGGTAGAGGTGCAACAACGACAAAAGACATCAACACAAAACGTAAAGAAATGAGTGAGACTGAAAAAAGAAGAACAATCAGAAACCTTTTCACTGTTAATGATAATATGAAGGCAGAATTTAGATTCTGCAAGAAAAGAGTTTCAAACAGAACCGGCTCCACAACCAACCTGAGAACAACTTTCTCCAGAACAGGACAGATCATAACTGACAGAAGAAGCCAGATCAGCTTCACAAAGCAGCTGCAGCTTTATGAATAAATGTATTTTATTTTTATTTCATGGTCTTGTGTCAGTGATCAGTACCTGCTTAAGCAAATGGTGGTCTATGGTGAAAAACTATAGCTGCTACCAAGAAAATGCAATCAACATCAACAGGTAAGACTCTACCTGTCAGTGTTGAGTCAGAGCTTTCGTCAGCTGGTTAAAGATATTGGAAAGTGAATATGCAAAAACATTTGCTGTTCAAGTAGATAATTGTACTTCCATAAGTACTGTTCTTTTAACAAGTACCAATGACATTTGAAAACCATTTTCTGCTTTTTTTTTTAAAGCAAAACAAAGTAAAGTAATCTACGACTTCTCAACTGTATTGTCATTAAACTACAGATTGCCGGCCACCGTCTGGCTGACCAGGTCCCTCTGGTGATCCAGTACCAGATCCTGCAGGAGTTTGCCGTCCAACTGCAGAGAGAGATGTTACAGATGCTTCAGGACAAGGAGAAAATGGAGTTCCTGCTTCAAGAGGACCATTCCATAAAAGAGAAGCGGGTCCACCTACACAACTGTGTCAAACGCCTGTCAAAGGCCCGCATGCTGCTGAGTGAATTCAGCATGAGCATGTATGACTTTACCCCAATGCTAGCTTAAAACTTGTACACCTCGTATTGATGCAGATCAATAACCGTTTGTTTTTTCTGTTGAATAATTTTGTTCATTAGTTATATTATCTTGAGGACTCTGTGTTGCTACTTTTGAAGTTTATTCAAAGGTCTGTTGTAACAGAAAAAAAAACATTCTTTACGTCAAATATGGCTGCAAGACAGTCACACACCATTCGAAATAAATTATTTTAATTCCAAAGATCCTTAGAGGTTCCATAGTTTATATTTCATAGACTTCGTAGAGTAGAGTATTAAATAGGGAAGCCTGTGGAGGAAAATTTCATCAAGGCTTGTTTTTTGTTTGCAAGAGAGGAGAGTCACTTAGTAGTGAACATTTGGGGAAGAAATTCCATAATTTGTTTAGACATCTGTTTTCTGTAGATCTCATTTTATAAATAATAGCTAAGCTCTTTATATAAAGTTTGAGTCAACAAAAATACAATTTGTTTAAAAGTTGCTATGAATATATTTTAAAGCATTGACTTTTTAAAAGTAACTGAAGAGGTTTTTTTGGGTTGTTTTTCACAAACTTTAGTTTTTTTTATGTGAGTGCTCATCCTTTTTTAGTTCACTGGAGTGGATATGTCTGTAACATTTCAGAATAAATGAGGAAAACTACAGGATCTTTGTCATTTCTTTAGATGTTAGTGATCGTTCTCATTCATTGTTGTCTTGAAGTTGAGTCGGTCTTAGCAACTGCACTTCTTGCTTCAAAGGTTTTGAAGAAATAAAGCATTAACAAATAAAGATTCTTGTGTCATGATTATTAACCAGTATGAAAATGAAGTGGTAAAACTGAAAAGTTTTCTAGGCATTGTATTCTTAAACAGCAGGATGGTTTTTCATAGTTTAAACTTTGCAGGCATTTTTATGATTGTGTGATTGAAAGAGTCGTTCCTCACAGCACCCAAAATTAAGTCACATAGGGAGTAAGATGCTTTGCAACAAAATGTGTGGAGGCGAGAGGTGATGCAAATGGGGCGGGAAGGAGCCGATAAGCCACACACCTGCAGCAGAGTGGGAAAAAACCAACTGTGGGAAAATACAACTCCAGGGAGAAGATCCAGCCTTTTATTTTACACATTGTAGAAAAATCCGGGTCAAAGGGGGAGAGGGTGTCTTCATTCTGTGTGCTTGCAGATGAAGCATCGAATTAGATGTCATTTCTAGGGCCAGCTGACCCAAAACATTTTAGAGATGTTGATGTTAGGAATAAATCTTTTGATGGAAAACCTCAAAATCCTTTCAGACCTCAGTTTTTGAACACACACTTAGGCCTAATCAGCAAATTATAGCCTACAGTTTCAAGATTTTAAGTCCATTTTGCTGGTTTTCTTTAAATGATTAAAACAGTGACAAGAAAAATGAGCTTTAATGTTTCTATTTCATAAATCAGAGGGTTCATTATATTTACAGAGCGCAGAGAAGACGAGTTTGTTGTTTGGGAGGCAGATGTAGCAAGGTCATTAGGGATGAAGTAAGTCTGTCACCCCATGGAAATGTCACAGTTGCCAATTAGCTCAAAGCCACGCCCCCACGTAAATGTAGGATCAGCTAGTAGCGAAAACTTGAAAACTGAATTGAAACTGAAAACAGAACTGAAAAGAAAAGACAAAGAAAAGGTGAAAATACAATATATATAAAAACTGTTACAATATATATATATATATATATATATATATATATATATATATATATATATATATATATATATATATATATATATATATATATATATATATATATATATTCAATAAAACTTGCAATAATTATAAAAAATAATAATATTTCTTTTAAGTTTACTTTTTTTTTTTTCAATTTTACAATTTTATTTTACAATTTTCAAAAATTCCTGAAGTTTGCAATTTGTCCTTAAAATGTTTCAAATAAAAAAAAAAAAAACCTTTCAAACTCACAATTTGTTGTTTTCAGATTTTCTTTTTTTCTGGTTTACAATCTATTTTTTCATTCACTTTAAAATGATCCCAATTTGGCCCCATACAACATAAACAGAGATAAAAAGAGTGTTAAAAAGCCTACAGAGGCTGTAATGAAACCTATGCTCGGTTTCTCTTTCTCCACTATTGCACGTTTCCTCTACAGGGACATCAGATCAACTAGAAGCAGGCTGAATGAGGCAGGAATGGATGCCTTAAAAGAGAAAAAAAAAAACACTTCGAGAGAAACGAAACCTAACTATAGTGAGCCCGAACACCGCCTTTGCAGCTGCAGCTCACAGTAGATTGTCGGACGGTGAAGTTTGGAGACACAACCAGCGACCATGAACTCTCTGAACCAGCAATACGAGGAGAAGGTTCGTCCCTGCATCGACCTGATCGACTCTCTCCGCTCTCTGGGTGTGGAGAAGGACCTGGCGCTGCCCGCTATCGCCGTGATTGGAGACCAGAGCTCGGGGAAGAGCTCGGTGCTGGAGGCGCTGTCAGGGGTGGCGCTGCCCAGAGGGAGCGGTGAGAACAAACATAAGACACTTCATATATATATATATATATATATATATATATATATATATATATATATATATATATATATATATATATATATATATATATATATATTCTAAATAAATAAATGAATAAAACGATGGCATGACCGAGATAAATGCTATCTGGTTGTTTGGTCACCGGAGTATTTTCAGAGCTAATAAGCATTTAGGATACATATTTTATTTTGAGAGATGATTGATTTTTACAGAATGGTCTTTTCTTGAAGCTTGCACTTTGTAGACGGACCTTTAGCCGTCTAGCTGCCGTGTCTCCATCTGAAGTCATAGCATAGCCCCTGCAGATCAATATTCAAAGTAGTGAACAATTTGGTGTCAGTCACCAATTAAAATATGTACATTTGCAGAATGTTTTATCAGAAGGTTATTGAGCCCGGAAGTCTGAATCTGTGAATATCTTTCTAACTTTACCAAACTAGTTTCCGACATGTTTGACTTTGGAAAATAAGATAGAGTTAATAATGAACCCTGTAGAGCCTGAAATGAAATGAAATAATTGACAAAAAATTGACAAAAAATTACAAGCCTTTCAATTTGGAGCATTTATAGGTCCCTCTGAACAAAAAACCCTTATATTTTTAATATAAATTTCCATTTGTATCGTATTTGATACATCAGATCACACAGTTCAAAGAGATCTTTTTTTCCTGAGCTAACAAAAACATTCTAAGACCCCAAGAAATATAAGAAATTTGTATTTCCATTCCATCGCTCTTGTAGTATACATATGAGCATTACACTACAAGTGTACGATGTAGTACAGTATTGTTGTATATGTTCGGCTTTAAAGGATTAATTTATTGTCTGGCTTTATATAGTAAAATATAAACATAAGAAATGAAGGAGATTACCAATTATCAAAGGCAAGACATCCAGGAAGATGTGCTTGTTTGACAGGAAATGGACCCCACTTCCCATTGATCCACTTCATAAAAGCCCCAGAGGCAACATTCACTCGAGATCAGTGTTCAGTAGTGTGCTGCTGCCAGCTGTCATGAAGAACAACAAACTCAAATATTGGACTGCCTGTTCTAACAGTTTGCAAATGTTTTTAATGAAAGCAGAGGTTAACAGTTTAGTTTCTCCTTCCAGGTTTGTGTTGGATCCCAGTGTTTGGTCCAATAAAGCTTGTCCATAGATAGAGCCAAATAATGCAAATATACCTGTTGACTCCAAATATCTTATCACACAAACATGTTGACATGTACACAATACAGCTACACCTCCCACACACATACTTATGCATACAAACAAACACAGGGGGAGGGTTTGTGTTCTGCTGTGGTGGATGATGGAACGTAAAAAGAGGGGGAGTACCCGTCACCTCCACAACAAGACCCCCACTGAAGGTGAGGCAGCAGCGGTAGCTGGAGCCCCCAGACCCTTACACAGGATAGCAGATCAAGATAATCCACTGAACCAGGCAACCCATCTCAGTCACTAAGAACAGGGCTGGAAAAACCGCCACAGGGGCCCCCAACCCCAGAGAGCAGGGGGAACAGAAATTCCAAGCTCCAGTCCAGCCAGAAAAATAACTCTCCCACTGGACCAGGGGGCCCAGCCCAGGGACGTATCCACTGGAGACTCCAGCCCCAGACAAGTAGCCCACCACCACCCAGGAGTCCTGAGCATCCCCTCACCCCACCCCAGTAGCCATTGCCCCCTCAAGGGAAACCCACCCCACACTCCAGGCAACCACCCACCCGACCGGGGAAGTTCAGTAGAGAGCAAGGCAGGGGCCAATCCCCCCCGCCCAGGAGGAGGACATCTTGAAGTGGGGGTCCCCTGAGAGTGTTATAAACGTGCTGACCAAGCTCTCCTACTGTTGGGTTTTTAGAGAGGCTCAGCGCTCAAGGCCATGGACCAGAACCAGCACTGCAGGGCTCAGTTCCCCCCACCAGGAACACGCTAAGACTAAAGTAAAATAATAGTTTGTTTGGTTTTTCGCAAAAATGAATAAAACATTTTTGTTAAAGTTACACTTTTGATTAAGACAAAACAAAAAAGATTACAAAAATGTCCATCAAATCCTGCAGGGATTGGTACATCATTAATATAGACTACTGAGTTTCTCTTTTTTTTATATTTTTGGTTGTTGGTTTGGCTAAATAAAGTCTCTTTCCCTTGATCTCCGGTCAGGCATTGTTACAAGATGTCCTCTTGAACTCAAGATGAAGAGAAAGAAAGAAGGGGATGACTGGTATGGAAGGATAAGCTACCAAGACCGCGAGGAAGAAATAGATGACCCCACAGCTGTGGAAAAAAAAATTCGAGAAGGTACAGCAATACATGCTTTTTTATTGATGGTACTCAAATACTTGATCCATGTACTCCTATATGTATTGTTTATATTCAGCTCAGGATGACATGGCTGGAGTTGGACTGGGGATCAGCGATGAGCTCATCAGTCTGGAAATTGCCTCTCCTGACGTTCCTGATCTGACGCTCATCGACCTGCCTGGCATTGCCAGGGTGGCTGTGAAGGGGCAGCCGGAGAACATCGGGGATCAGGTTGGCTGGATCACTTTTCTGTTAGATTAACAGAAAAGTGTGAGGTATAGGAATATTTCATAACATAAACATAAACAACAAAAGATTCAGTATTTTCAAGCCTCTTCAACGTAACTTAACTTTCAGACACAGATGCATATTTTGTACAAATTCTCCATGTAAAAGAGTTAAAGAAGTGCATGAGTGGTTAATCTCTAGATTCATTTCAGATGTATCAGTAGAGACACTCAGCATTGACCCCCAAAAAATCAATTTAAATGCAGAAAATAATTTACAAACTGTTTGTAAAAATGATCTCAAAATCAGCCAGAAACTTGTTGGCAATTATTTTTTTCTTTTAATTATAACTGACAAATGTTTAATTGTTCTTTCACACACTAAGAATGGACTGCTGGACCACAAAGGAACCTGGGTAATGGTGTTTCTTTGGTTGCTATCTGAAACTACATCACATATTGTAAACACAAGATCACGAGCACTAACTCTGAAACACGAAATGATAGGATAATAAAAGACTTTAAATTAATACTAACCAACACTTATTTAAGAATATAACAGAGGAAATTCTAACCTATCCATCCACTAGTTTAAGCATTGAGACCAGATCTGGTGCCTATACATAAATGATTCTAGGTATTTTTTTCAAAGAGAAAATCTATAAAGAAGATCAAGGAGAATAAAAAAAAAAAAACAAAGAGTGAAGCAGTTAGTGGCAGAAAACTGTTCAGGTAGTATGTAGATAGATCACAGATTTGTCCATCTGCCTGCAGCTGAACCTTCCTGACACAAAAACTGGA
Organism: Oryzias celebensis; assembly: GCA_014656515.1. NCBI lineage: Eukaryota > Metazoa > Chordata > Actinopteri > Beloniformes > Adrianichthyidae > Oryzias > Oryzias celebensis. Next base: position 14,808,088 of record BNCR01000005.1, read on the forward strand.
AGTGCCATCCAGTTGGTTCAATGGATAATAAGAAGTGTAAGTGTAGTTTGATGTTTAGAGCATCATTAACATGGACTGGATCTCTCAATTCCAGATAAAGAGACTGATCCAGAAGTTCATCACAAAACAAGAAACAATCAGTTTGGTGGTGGTTCCAAGCAACGTGGACATCGCAACCACTGAGGCTTTGAAGATGGCTCAGCAGGTGGATCCAGAGGGAGAGAGGACTCTGGGTAAATATTTAAGCACCTGTCTTCCTAACAGGTACAGTAAGTCCACTCTAAGGGGAATCCATTGTCTCCCTTCAGGTATTTTAACCAAACCTGACCTGGTGGACAAAGGCACAGAAGAGACGGTGGTGGAAATAGTTAACAATGAGATCATCCAGCTGAAGAAGGGCTACATGATCGTCAAGTGCAGGGGTCAGAAGGAGATCACAGAGAAGGTGTCCCTCACTGAAGCTACAGAAAGAGAGAAGGCCTTCTTCCAAGATCACCCATATTTTAAGTAAGATAACTCTCGTCTTGGAACATGCAAAACAATGTAAGGACACAATTTTGAGTTTTTTCTTTTCAATTCCGCTGCAGCACTCTCTACAATGATGGCCGTGCGACTGTTCCAAAACTGGCCGAGAAGCTCACGCTCGAGCTGGTGCATCACATCGAGGTGAATTGGGATTCAGCTGAATGTTCAAAATGAAAAGTCGGATTCCTGACTCCTGCTGTGCCATCTGCAGAAATCTTTGCCTCGACTTGAAGAACAGATAGAGGAGAAGCTGAAACAGACTCAGACAGAACTGGATCGATATGGAAGTGGGCCTCCGACTGAGCCGATGGAGAGACAGGTTTTCCTTATTGACGTGAGCTAAATCTGCTTCTGCAACTTTTCCCTTCAGTGTGGTACAATATAAATAGAAATAAAATCCCCCCTTCATCTGTGTTCTACAGAAAGTGACAGAGTTCTGTCAGGATGTCGTCAGTTTGACCAAAGGAGAAGAACTAAAGTGTGGAGAGAGGCTCAATGTCTTCTCTGCATTGAGAAAAGAGTTTGGAAAATGGCAAGGTCTCTTGGAAAACTCAGGAGAAAACTGTGAGCAGTCTGTTTTTGTCCTCATGCCTAGGTTTTCTTTGTTGTTTAGTTAAGTCTTTTAACACAAATTCTTTGGAATCTTGTTAACAGGAAAATCGAAAGAGAGGTGGGCGACTATGAGGACAGGTACCGTGGAAGAGAACTGCCTGGCTTTATCAACTACAAGACCTTTGAGGTGATGGTCAAGGAGCAGATCAAGCAGCTGGAAGATCCAGCTGTTAGGAAACTAAAAGATATTGGAGGTAATTCTGACTGCAGACCTTTTTTTTATACATTTAAGGCCCTGAAGTGCAACTTCATAGAAGATTGTACATGAACACTAAACCTAAATAATATTTAGTTGAGGAACAAAGTTGTTCTTCCATTTCATGGAAGTTTTTAGGTTGTGGCATTACTTGCATACAATCCAGCGAAGCTCAGAAATTCATTGAAGGTAAATCAGAATGTCATAAAGGACTGTAAATACAAGGAATATGTTCCTAAGCTTAAAGCACAGTAACAAAGCCATGCAAATAAAGTTGTTATTCTGTGTCTTTTAGACGTTGTGAGGAAGGCATTTATACAGCTGGCCCAAGCAAGCTTTACTGGATTTCCTAACCTTCTGAAAACAACTAAGGTAGTGTGGGTTATTTTTCTTTTCAATTCTCCATGTCTCAAGGTTTATAAGGAAAAAAAATGTTTCCTTGAATTTCCTTGAATATGTAATTTAGGTGTCGACAAACTGTTCAATGGTCCAGTTCTTTGAACACAAAGGGGGTTCATTTTACAATCTCAAAACTTTCTTGTGAGTTTTGTTTCCAAAATTGTCAGAGACTATGCCAGATTTACAAAATAGGAAAAGACGGCCAGAGAAAGAAAAGTTTGCATTTTTAAGGGAGTTTGTTTGGATGTTGTTGCGTCACCATATCTGCCCATGTTGTGCCAATTGATGGATTTCTCAGGGATGCACCTGACTGCTTCACCGTGATCTTCTGTAATCTGAGCTATCCAGGTCCTTAAAGACCAACTTCTATGAAAAGTATGTTATTGTGTATTTAACATGTTCTTGTGACATTTTTCTCACAATGGAGGACATATGTAAAGAAAATTAAGCTTAAAATTGCGTTTCTGAGTATTTCTTTATTGGAATCACAAGCAAACTTTCTGCTCTGCTCCTTTCTGATGCATCAACCTGCAGACAAATAGATCCATGTACATCTTTGTTTTTCTCGTCTGAACTGGTATCTAGCTCAACACTGTACAGCTGGATAGCTCCAATATTGCTCGCCATCTTTGCTGCATTGCTAATGTCAAGTTGGGGTTGTGAGGGGCTGTAAGCTAGCAGGAAAGTGTAAACAGATGGATATCTGGAAATAGCCTAAGGGAGCTAGGGTTCCGTTCCGCACACAACTCAGAGGCAGACTTCTACTGAACTGTTCTGCAGAAACTATAGGCTATCTTTGAAAATGACAGTTTTAATTTTTTTATTTTTGCTAAAAATTATCTAAATTAAAAAAACTACTGGGGATGCCTTTACAATAGATTAAAAGATGACTGAAATGGGACTTTATAGATTCTTTGGCTTACTATTAGTACTTTGCTGATGTGACTGGCAATTTGTTAGAAACAGTGAAAAACTCACATTCTGAGGCGACTTTGACCTGAACTCTCTGTTCTGGGCTGCATTCCAAATATAACAGTAGCTAACAGAAACAATGTATCCTAAGCACAAACATATTTAAATTTGGAAGACAAAATATAAATTCCTTCCATCTATCTGTGGGAGGAAGCCTGGAGAAAACTCACACATGCGCAATATGTTTTTTTTTAAGTTTATATGAAAAGAAATGTTTTTGTTTTACAACAGGCAAAAATTGAAGCCATAAAGCAAGAAAGAGAGTCCTGTGCTGAAACCATGCTGAGAACTCAGTTTAAGATGGAGCTGCTAGTTTACTCCCAAGACAAGACCTACAGCAATAGTCTGAATGAGAGGAAAAAAGAAGACGATGAAGATGAAGAAAACTTAGGAAGAAGCATAATCTTCAGCCTTGACAACTACGCTACTCTTCAGGAGCTCATGGTGCATCTAAAATCTTATTACAAGGTACATTTTTTTGAAGAAGTTTCAAATGAACACTCACTGTTTTTTTAGAAAAACGTATGTCTAGGTGTTATGGCTTCAACCTTTTATTCCATCTTGACCTGCAGATTGCTGGCATTCGTCTAGCTGATCAAATCCCTCTGGTGATCCGTTACGAAATGCTGCAGCAATCTGCCAAACAGCTCCACAGAGAGATGCTGCAGACGATTCAGGACAAGGAGAGCACGGATTTCCTGCTGAAGGAGGACTTTGACGTCGGCAGTAAGAGGGCTACTTTGCAGAATCGTGTTAAGCGGCTTACGCAAGCCCGTGCATACCTGGTGGAGTTCTAAAAAATGTAAAGGATCTTTTTTCTGCATCTCCAAATTACTGTAGGCGTTCAGTCGTTATGCTGGGAAGTCCAGTACAATTTACTGTTAGCTCTAATGGAATGGTTATCTTACAGCAGCAAAAGTCCTAATAGGCACGCAGATGTTCTCCTTTTATATTTTTACAATTGCCTCAAGTGTAGATCATGTTTCTGTAATCATTGTTTTATTTGGTCATTTATAAAGGTAAATTATCATGCCTCTTATTTATGAATTTGAACTTGATGCTGCAGGGGAAACAATTCTTAGAATCAAAATACTGACCAAAGCAAGAGCCACTCCGATTCACTTCATTTAAGGACAATTCTACAAAAAAACGTTTTAAAGAAATGTGGAAGACTTCCTAAATTTATTTTGAAAAGGCCAAATAAAAAAAAAAACCCAAAAAACATTTAGCTTCATCTTTCTGATCTCAGAACAAGAGGAAAGTGAACATTACTGTTCCTATAAAAGGACATCCTTTGCAGCTAGCTAATATTATGGGATATGCATTTTTTCTCTGATTGTTTCTGTATGATGCTTCTTGTCATGTCTTCACATAGTTTTGTTGCATACAGTTTTTCCCAGCATTGGATGTTTATCACCCTGTAAACTTTGATTCTTAATTTGAAGGAATAAAAGGGAAAACCACACAGAGCAACAGAGTCAAGAAAATTTTATTCAAAAATACATAACAAAAGCATTGTTTCTTACAAATCCAAACTCATTTAAAAACATGTCATTCAGTTCTGCTGTTATTCACTGTTTCCTGCAGGGCTCTCTTGATTGGTGTCTTCAGTGTCTGACTTCTCATCATCTAAAAAAGAAGAATTTTGAGTTTAGCTTCTTGAAAGAAATGTTCAAAATGTTGTAATAATCAGTTGGTATTAGGAATTAAGAGCTCACTCTCAAGTGTCTGCTGTAGCTCCTGAATGGTGGTGAGAAGAACGTGGAACTGCTTCTTCCTCAACTCCATCTAAGGTGGAACAATAAAGTTGATTAAACTTTAAATTAAGTGACAACATCTGATAACTAATCAGAAGCTGGATAAATTCCACTTGTATTTACTTTTGCATCCACATTCTCTTTGATGTGGGACAGTTGTTGGAGCTCCTTGTCAAGAGCCTCCAGCTGCCTGTAAGAAAATCAAGAAAAACTGTTGAACACAGTTTACAAGACATTGAAAATCTGGATTAACAGATTATCTTACTTGAGTGTTTCGTGCCTATCTGGATGCTGCTGGATTACCTTGGCTAATGCATCATATTCTGGAAAAAAATATACATGTATATTTTTTACTATTACTGAAGGATGCTAATGAAAAAAGAAGGAAAAGGACAAAAATACACAAAGCGTGCTATTCATATTCAAATATCAAAATGTACTTGCCTTGACGATTTTTTCGTATCCTCTTTGCCCTCTGAATATCTTTTTTGCATTCTGCAATCTTCTCATGGGCAGATGTGATGTTTTGTTCTGAAATGGGGAAAGGGGTATGTGAAATCCCAAATTGCAAACAGAAATAACTCAAAATGAGGGGGAAAAAAAACCTCACCTATATTTGAATAGATCTTCTCGTAGTTTTCCATTTCTCTAAGATTCATGTCATACACCATCAACGTCTTTCCCATGGAAAACTCGCACTGAGCCAGAGTTCCCAACATCCGCTGGTATTGTGTGAATCTACATGCAAACACAAGACAGTTATGAATTGTAATGAGATTGTTTATTGCAATTTTATAAAGCAAGGCTTATTTATTAACACTTAAACAAAAGTTTGACAATGCAGAAAGAAATTAAGGTAGGTAAGGCATTTAAAAGCACATTACGATACATAGAAATAGACAGAAAGGCACTTTTTTTGTGCTAAACACGTCAGAGACTTGTGAACTGATAATTAACTTTTGCTCAAGCAGAAACAAAAACATCTGTCGTTATTCACAATTCAGTGGTACAAATTGTTGAAAACGGTTTTCTCTATATGAAGACTACTCACTCAAAACCATTCTTTTTACATTTTTATCGATGTTGCATTGAAATTGCTCTCACTAGTTCCATCACTAGGTTATCTCACTGTGACAGAAAAGAAATCTCTAAGCAGTTTGGTTTGTTCTGCCAGCAGAACAATTGGATGTGACCTTCCTGTCTTGGAAGCCATTTATAAATGTAGACTCTTAACTAGAGAAACACTGACCCCTCTGGACATCCCGCCACTGAGGTGTTTGACTTTTTATCATCTAGTAAAAGAGTTGCACTATAACAGCTGCAGTTGGCTGAGCAGCCAATCAGTTTATGTGTCTACTGTTTATAGCCTTTTCCAGAATTGGTTTTATCAAGTACTTCTAATTTATTTATGCTTTTAAGCAGTGTCTTTGTGTTTCTTGGTGCCTATGTGGGAAACCTTGCAGTTGATTCCAATTTCATTTAACTATTACAAATAGCAATTTGATTGATTAAATACATGGTCAGAATTTAAACATTATAGCATATGAAATGTATGTCATACACTGCTTGCAATCAATTTAAGGGAGCATAGTTACTCTGGTCCTTGGAGAAATTACTACCGGTGATATATTAATGTTTCAGATTTTCAGTTTCAAATAAACAGTTTCAAATAAACATACGAATTGCTAAATATCTTGTTTGGACACAACATAAGAACTAAATTATGTTGTTTTTTTCACATGAGTTGTTCGCTTAATTGTTAAGTCACATTTTAATGGAATTGAAATCTTCGGATAAGTCAGATTCGGTTAAAAAGCACAGACCCTTCCTCCGGAGTCCCGGGCGAGTTGCACCATTTAGTGAAGCTCTTAAGCAGCAGATTGATCCGGCGGTCATCTCCAGCTCCGTCTCCATCAATAAGAAGACGTTTCCGTATGACTTCATCTTTAACAGAAGCGAGAAAGACACATAAATGCTAATATGGAACGTGCTAACACTCAGCTAGCAGTACAATAAATTAGCGGCACACAGTTGTTGGAACTGATAGCGAAAACACTGTCACATTCTAAGAAGAGTCTATTATTTACCATATCTTCCCATATATATTTACTTTTTTATCTGAATGTTAAATCCAACGAATCAAACACCTACTTACCATCTGTTACGGTCCCCATATTTGAAATGAGCAATTGTTGTTCTTACTACTTCCGGCATAGCAAGATTCTTTTTCCGGTTAAATGAAGTTTCAATTTAATACTGTCCCCTACTGGTGGAATATTAATATGGCAATTTACCCCCCATTCTTCCTACCCCCTATTTTAAAGAAGTTTTTTTTAATTGTATTTTTAAAGTTACATTTCGCATTAAGCGTAAATGCGAATAAATGAAAATTTGTTTCTTTACTTGATTGGTAAACAATCCGAAAGATTCTCCTATATTTATTTAAAATGTTTTAGAATATATTTTCCTGGATACATTTGAGGAAGGTTCTGTCATTAAAAAAAACAAAACAAAAACATCACTTTAGTATTAAAAGGCATATTTTTTAGGTTATATTTAGTGTAATTGTTTTGTCAACAACTTCAATTAACTAGTAACTATTTCAGATTTAAAGGAAAAAAATGAAAAACAAAAGAAAAACAAAACAACAACAACAAAAAAAACATGTACCGGTAGTTATGATTTAATTAAAAGTCAAACTAACTACAAAATATTAACATACATGTACATACCCTGTCTATTTTAACTCACATCAACAGAAAATACTGTTATACTATATTCGCCACACATATGTGTTTTTAAATCTTTTTATATCTTTTATATCTACTTATATCTTTTTAATGTTTGATTAGCAGAAAAATTCCATTCAATCTTTTACGATTATTGGTCTATTAGTTTTATACTGATGTATGTATAGTTGATAGAATGAAAAACTATCTTGGGTTTTTATTTTATTTTATTGAACAAAGTTCAAATATACATTGTCATTACAGAAATGACAAACAACCAGGGGTGGTAGATTACTTAAAATACACGCAAAGATCTACTGATTTAAAACGTTTAGAAAGCTTTTTTGTTGGTGGAGTATTTATGTAAACATTTACATATTTAAGAAAATAAATGTTGATGTGTTATTAGACAAATTAACATTAATGCAGAAAGAATTTCGCCAGAAAAAAAATATAAATCGATTATTAAAACATTTTATTAAGCTTTTTTGAGGTTCTGAAAAAACAAAGTAGTACATTTTCCCATCTGTCTATCTTGAGATGGTGAGTTCCGTACGTCCTCACGCAATGACGTATACGTCCCAGAATGCAGTCTGGTAAACAGTCATGGAAGCACCAGGTGAAGACCTCCTCAGAGGCTGAAGACTGAACTTAAATTTTTTCTACCGCCCTCCGTCTGCTTCATTCAGCGCATCTGAAGACAGTGCTATATAAGACAGTGGTGTCTCGTTTAGGTTTACACCACACAGAGATACGGTAAGTCTAGCTGTTGTCAGTCCGTGACAGCAGTTGATGGCTTGGGTTAGGCTGTCAGGCTTACTCGCTAACGCTAATTATGGCTGGTTTCAGCTAGCAGGCTAAACTAACAGTTAGCTAGCAGTGCTGTGCTTTCAGTTTTGTTTCATTTACAAACATGCTGTGAATGGGACCTTTTTGTGACACAAGTCCTCATATATTTGTCATAGCCGACGTATTGAATTCTGTTTAGTTTACCTAGTAAATGAATTTGTTACCGATAGAGTAGTTGGTGAGCATTGAAGGAGTCAAAAGTGTTGCAGTAGATCTAACTGCGAATGTTCATTGGACGAAATGGGGTGTTGTTATTGACAGATTCTTGTATTTTGAAACATATTTCTGGTTTTAGGATGAAAAAATGTCCCTTTTTTCCACTGATATGACGTACTAGTTTGGGAAAATCCCAATTACTTTTCATATACCTATTTGAGGTTATATTGCACCTTAACAGACATTATTAGGTAATGATGCTAATACTGGAATTTTTGGAAAATCATACATCCTATTTTCTGATCATCAAAATACCCTGTCCTGATTTTAGATTGTTTGATTATTTCTATTGCTTAAGTCTGACAAAGATACATTAAGAAATTGTCTTTTCTTTTTTAAACCAACTCAGGAGAAAATGATGCAATTATGCTGAAAACAATGTTGTTACTACTCTTCAAAGTCCCAATCCAGTTATCTATTGATTTGAGTGTTTCCAGTGGTCATCTATTTATGAGTGTGCCGTTTTTATAGGCAAAATAAAAAAATTAAAAAAACTTTTTTTTCAAAGACATAGAGCTGCAAGAGTTCATTAGAAATTTGCCTGGACTGTTGGTGCAGTGTAAGCCTGCCAACACTTCCCATCATCCCTTTTTTTAAACACTCTCTCCCGCTAGCTTACAGCAATTTACAACTCCAGCCTAACATTACTGGTGCAACTAAATTGGTGAGCAATATCAAATACCCAGCTGTATAGTTTTGAGGTTGATGCCAACTCAGACCATAAAAAATGAAGACGTACATGAAAATAGTCTTCGACAAGTGGATGCATCATAGTGGATCAGATCAGGGAGATTTTGGTCTGCCAGTTTTACATTTTATGTAACATCTACATGCTTTTTCTTTTGGTTTTTTTCATCTGCTCACAGTGTTTTGAATAAAGAAATACCCACAAATGCAATTTTAACCAAAATTTTCTTGTTATGTCCTCGAATATGAGAAAAATGCCACAAGACCATGTTAAAGATAGCAAAAACACCATTTTCATTGGTGTGTCTTTAATAAGCCCATTTTTTAGCTCATTTGGTTAACGTGTTCAAAAATGTAGTCATAATGTTTGTGTCTGTTAGAAATTCTGTGAAACGTCATCAGAATTTCATATAAACTTTTTTACTGCAGAGTTTTTAATGCTTCATATGTTAATTGTGTTGAATAGCACAAAAAAGTTGTAGCTGGGATTCAATAATCTGGTTTGTGTGTGCTTTTTGTCTTTGTCTTTAGACATTGTCTCCAGTGTGTGTGTGGAAATCCTGTTAACTGATGAGGAGTGACTGATCAAGTAAAGAAAAAAAAATTGTTTCCTATTTTACCAAGGTAAGATCTCACAGCTGAGGCTTAAGATCACACTTGAACACACTTCTGTTTTATATTCGCTATTTATTGTTCATCAAGCAAAAAGAAAAAGGAACACAAAATACATATTTGTGACCATAAATCATACGCACACAGGACCTGAATTTCGCTGCGGGAATCGCGCATATTAAAATGAATTCCCACAAACTAAGCTCCTATAATGCGAGAAATTCCCGCATAAAATTAATGTGTAATAATCCGCTAGTTTGCTTCGCAACTACAAGTCAAAAACAAAGAGTAGGACTGAAACGAAAAAATTGATCGGAGTAAGGTTATCCCACCCCTCTCGCACAGTGCAGAAGAGCTTACTCCTCGAGGCAGAGAGATAGAACAGAAACAGATGCGTGCCGTGAGAAGAGCCCCCTCCCCTCATGCGCATGTACACGCCGACACAACCTCTGCTATTCACCATGTGTAGTGCTTGAGAGAAATCACTGAGAGATCACTTTGAGAAACATTCTGCTTCTTTTGACGTATCGTTTTCAAGCTCTTCTGCTGTCCACAAGCGAGGAGTGCAAGCGCACCCTGTATGAGACACACGTAAACACACATACACACGCCCCCACCCCACCCCACACGCACAAGTGCGAAAGGTGCATGCTCGCACCTGCGTCCGTGTAACACTTAGCTAATGACGCATAGGGAACATGCGGCGAATTCACGCCAAACGCGATTTGCGTGGCCAATTCGCTTGCCCTCCCCCTTTCTCACACTGTGCCGCGAATTCGCTGCTCACTGTGTGGCCAAAATTGTGTTCCCTAAGCTTGCCGCCTCGTTGAAATAATAACTATGTTATTAGCTTCAAAACAGTCATTAAAAAAAATAAGGCTACTTTCTGTGGTAAGGCTAACGTGATAAAAAAAACATTGGAAAATAATGACTAACAAATTACATATTCAGGTTTCAGCCTAACATACCCGTGTTTACATTTCTGAATATTCACAATTCTTTAAGGAAATTTTTGTTACCCTTTTAATATTATCTAGCGTAGTCCATATTATTTTCCTTAGCTATATTCATTTTCTTTTTTCTTAAAAATCATTAATCTAGCCCACTTGTCGCACAAATACAGCAGCCTGACAGTCCTCGTATCCTCTTGAAGTGTGTGTTGCAAAAACAGCTCAGAAAGGGCTAGGAGACATGACAAAAGGACAAAACCTCCAAACTCCCCAGATGCCACTCTGATGAGATCTAATCACATGAGCCCAACCCATTAAATCCCAAAGATCATGTTGTTGATCTACTGGTAGCTGACACTTCAGGTCAGCCTCAGACATCCTTGCATTTCTCTCTTCTTCTCAGAGGTTTTGTGTTTGCTAAAGTAGGAGTTCCTTTAGATTATGTGATGCTTATTCACATAATGGGCTGTATGGTATACTATAGATGTTTAAATGTATACACCACTGATTTCATAAACATAAAGCTATTTGAGCTAACCTATTAAAACTGGATGTAAAATCCTTTCATTTGGTCTTCTCACTGAACTCTAAATAGGACTGGGTGATACATTGATATAATCGATTAATTCTAATTTTTTCTTTTTAGACAATTTATTTCTGGAAAATGAGATTTAATTTTCCCAGCTCTTTGCTTTCTTGAGTTCCGATGATCGGAGTAAAGCCAGCCTGTCTGTCTCGCAACAAGCAGACAGGAAAGCGGCAGCAAGCAAAGGAGCTTGTTCTGGTAGGCCAAGAAAAAAAACCAAAAAAAAAAACTTGTTGCAAAATATTTACAAGCGCACGCTACACGTAAAGCCCCCCAACCCCACCCATTCCAGTAGCTTCTGTACAATTCTCCTTTTAGCGTTTAGCTTAGGGTGATGGACCAGCAGGACGTCGCCGTTTTTTAACGAGATCCCAACAGAAATGGAGGATAAACCGCTTGGATTCACAGCAGCAACAGAGTTGAATAAAAAGTGCTGATTTGGAGACAGTGATGCTATCGTGCTATGACACTATATGCTATGCTATAAGCTGTTCCGCTTGTTGCCAGTTTGTGACCACAAACTGGTTTAAAGTCAGAGAATATCTTCACGGAGTGGACTTTAAGACGTGCCGGATAAATACAACAAACTTAATTCATGAGACATTCATAAAAAATGTATTTTCTAATTACAATAAGAGACGTGAATCCACTTTGAAAATGAAACTTTATCAACAATATCTAACATTACAGAGCTGGTGTTGAGCTGAAAAAAAGGTAATTTGGTTTCTTAACACAGCTAGGAGTCTCTTATTTGTTGTTTTTTCATGCTTTAATACAATTTGTGCTTGTCGTGTATCATTGTACAAGACAGAATAGACCAATTTTCTAAAAATATCTTTGGGTTAAGGGTTTTATTTAGTATTCTACAATGATGGAATTAGCAATGCTTTGGGTATAGCTTTTGAGGTTGAGGGGTGTTTTTAATAAGAAACTTAAAGTCAACACAATAGTGTGCTGAGGTAGGCTGAAGTTGCCCTTCTTGTTTCACAAACTGACTGATGGTTGTCTCTTTGGACCTAAAAAAGGCCCATGTGGAATCAGTTCCCTGTCATCATTTTTTTGCTCGTCATTAGTCAGGTCAACATGTATGTCTGATTTTATCTACATATAAGGAGTTTCTATCTGTAAAAAGAAATCAGTTAAAAAAAACTAGAAGGAACCTTTGTTTAGCTGCAGGAAACGGATTGTCTGTGTCTCTACTGTAGCTTCACACAGACACATTTTAGTTTTATAGTATTGTCTCCATTAGCAAATTAGTATTTGCAATCATTTCAATGATCATTATTCAGTAATAAGGATAGGAAGTATTCCACCTCTCTGAATTTTAACATCGCCTCCATCATGTCTGCATTTGACGAAAGCTTTACTCAGGAGTTCTATTTCCAGTCCGCTGACGCATTGATTTTGCTGCAAAAAGCTGAAGAAACTGGAAAAAGATCTGGGTTTCAAAATAAAAACCTCTTTCAAAATAGTCAGACTAATGAAGCCACTTGGATGAGTGGCTAAATGTGTCAAAAAAGAAGAACTGAAGTCCAGTTACCTACGATTCAACTTCAAGGTGTTGTCATCTGGATGAATGAGAACCATCACCAACATATTCTTTCAAAAATAAAGATTAATAAAATTTCGTTTTATTTTTAAGGTGATGTACCAGGCCACGCTAACACTGCAGATAACACTGGCGTCCATTTTTTCCCCATGGATGACAAAAGTTTTATCTTGGTAGTACAAAAACATAACATTATTTATGACACAAAACATGCATTTTACAAAAACAAGCGTGACGTCACAAGGTGGGGGAACAGCTCCTTTCAGGAAGAGTCTGTGCTGCCACCCCACCCCCCACCCCACCCACCCACACACACACACACACACTCACACAAGCACTCATACACACTTTCTCCACAGAGCTAGCGATGGTCAGCAAAATTCATTTTATATGCACATCCATCTTTGCAAAAGTTCGGATGTTTGTTTTCGTGGGCTAGAATGCGAAATTCTGCCAAGACCTGCTCTAGGATGATGCCATGTAATGGGCGGCACCCATAAGGAGCGAAATACAACCCCTCAGAGATTGAGTTGTTTTAATTCTGGGTAAGAAAAGGAGCTCGCAAAAAAAACATATTTCACAAAAAAGTCAATCGTTAGTGTTCCAAAGGTAATATCATAAATATGGATATCGTTTACTCTGAAAGGCTTAATAATAACATCATATAGGTTCTTAAATTGAATAAAGCAATTCCAGTGAAATAGAAATATTTGCTATTTTTTGCTTTGCTATTTGCTCTTTTATCGCAGGTCACGTCATCATTGCAATATTGATCACTAATACCACACATCGCATGTTTTGCTCTTATTATTCAGTCCTATTGTACACCTCATCTTATTTTTATTCTTTATAATCTTTAAAATCTGTGAAGATTTGTGTACCCTGGTCCAAATTTTTCGAGGACTTATATAATTAAAAAAAAAAAAAGATACCCAATTGAAACAGGAACCGGAAATAAACAAAAACGTTAACTTACAAAGAAAATGCGTTAGTGCTCCAGTGGTTCGTTTAAACGTGTATATTTTTTGAAAAATCGTTGAAATAAATATTTGAGGAAAATGTTCGTTATTTGTTTATCTATGTTTTAATTCTTTTGTTAAATTTCGATCGGATCCATACAGGCATTCACGTAATGGATCATCGCTCGCTCGTCAATATGAATGAATGAGAAAGTCAACGCTCCCATGCCGGGCGCAGGCAGAGCTGACTCCTCTGTTGTTACATTGTAGCGGAAAGAATGTCGGAAAGGGCCGAGGATGACGTCAGGGGGGAGCAGCGCCGAGCGGCCAGGCAGCAGCTGAAGCAGCAGCAGCAGATCCAGCGGGGAGAAGGCTCCACAGCAATGGCGACTGTTGCGGAGCGGAGATCGTTGCCTAGTCCTGAAATAATGCTGGGACAGCCTTGGAGTAACTGGGTCGACGCCGCCAAACTCCACGGACACGACGGTGAGTTCCACAGCTTCCCGAATGTGCGCGAGAACGCGCGGTGGAGCGCGACAGTTGCCAGTTCTGTCCTTCTTTCTTTTCTTTTTTTTTTTTTTTTGGCCGATTACATGCAGTTTTTGGTTGAATATGAAGAAACGCTACTGGTAGCAACAGAACGAGCAGGCGAGCAAGTGTTAATGTGTCTGTGTGTCGGATCGTTTCAGGTGCTGAATCGGAAGAAAGTTTCAAAGAGTTGGGGAAAAATCGAGAAGCCATGCGTTTGTGTATAGAAGGTGAGTAGGTTTTTTCTTCCCTTTAACGCTCCAGGGCCAAAGGTGTATTTTGGTTCAAGAGGTTTGTACACAAAACACACACACGGACTCTAAACACTTCGCACGCGCCGCTCAGTCTGTATTTAGTTATATCAAAAACGCGCCGCAAAAGCTGCACGGAGAACCGGATATTGTCAGGCGAAGCTTTTATTTTGAATTTTGTTTAATTGTACTTTTATGAGCATAATTTGTATAAAGCAATCAAGTGGGGGATTCAAACACAAACCTTGTTATTGCATTCTATTCTCTCAACTAATAATGCAATATCATTAAAGTCTTTCTTTTTTATATTCTAAACTAAATTTGAATCTTTTATATTATTAGAAAAAGTAATTTTAAACTAATGTCATCTAGCTAACACTTCCACCACAAAAACAGTAGTGATATTAGTTTCTGATATTGCTTTGTTATAGTTTTTGAAATAATGTTATACTTCTATCAAAGTTCTTTATTGTTACAGCTGATTTAAGATAAACATTTATGGATAGAAAAAATGTTTTTCCTACAACATTGCAGCAAACACTGTGTGTAATCTAAAAAGCAAGTCTAACTCTTCACTTATATGTTGTTCAGAATATTGTCAACAAAGAAAGTATAGTAACAAAAAAACATAATTCCAAAGTGTTGATACATTTGAATACACATTTTTGAATGAATAAAGTTTCAATTTAAAAAAAATTCCAACTGGGAAATGTCCAACTTCCAACAGGAAATATGAGAAAGGCATAAAAAGGCACTATACGGGTGTTAAAACAGATGTTACTTGAGCTGAATATTGACAGTCAAGAGTAGATGCATCATAAATGCGGCAGCACCTCTGTTTTATTATGTCCAGTTTGCAAACTTAGGTCCACAACAATTTGATTCATATCATAGTTTGTGGTTGCTGTTGTGACTGATTCATTGTTAATATTGGTTCATTTTGACCTCAAATCAATCCAGGGCATCTTCAGCCAAAAACTCAACCAGTGTGACTCAGTGATAAATACCTGGTACTGAATAGTGCAGGTGAAGGTTTCCAGAATCCTTGTGTTTCTTGCAGGATAATCAAGTGGTCATTTTTACGTTTTAGTAAAAAAAACTAACCATGTCTCAATGCAAATAGTATTTTCCATTATCAATATAATTAAGTTATTTCATTTGACATTATTTTATAATGTCGTATAGGTCGATTAAATGAACAACTTGCCTCAGACAAATCGATCTAGTTGGATCGTAGGAATATACATTGATTCATCAATTAAGTTGAGTCATCGTTACACTCTAATTTCACAATAAAAGTAATTAAAACAGCAAGATTGAGATGCACACTCATGTTTGAGATCTGCTTGAAAAATTGTAATATTGTGGGAAAACACTTTAGTATTTGTTACTATTTAGAAAAAAAACAGTACAAACTGAGAAACACATCATGATGCATCAGTGAAGGCTTAAAAAATCACTAATTTGGATATGGCAAAATAAATATCAGTTTGTTGACTAGATGGTTGAATGACTGTAAATGTTTGGAGGACATTATTTTTTTAAATTTCAGGCAACACTTGAATTTTATAAAGTCCTCTGTATTGAAGAGTGCCCTCTTATAACACATCGGAAGCGTGTCAGTAAAAGTGACATGATTTTGGTACATATTTATACATGCCAGGCAAACATGCCCATTTTAGCAGCGTCCGTCCAAGAGACTTCCTGTGGAAACATGCAGTTTTGAGATTAAGCAGTTTCACAAAAAATAATGTTTCAATTGAGCTAAAGCTGTCAACGGTATTGCATTTTTGGGATGTATCTTTGATTGTCCATTATGCTGACAAATTGTTATTGCTCGTACATCTCACATAAGAAAAACAAAAATTGAAATAATCCAGATTGATGTCAGGCATTGGA
Organism: Oryzias celebensis; assembly: GCA_014656515.1. Classification (NCBI taxonomy): domain Eukaryota; kingdom Metazoa; phylum Chordata; class Actinopteri; order Beloniformes; family Adrianichthyidae; genus Oryzias; species Oryzias celebensis. Next base: position 14,824,364 of record BNCR01000005.1, read on the forward strand.
AGTGTTTTTCAACATGGAGCAGAGTGGATCTGTAGTTTGAAACATAAATACGCTTGCAGTCTAATTGTCTGCCGTTCAGTTTTTCTGCTACTCCTGAGAGTATTGGAAGAGTTTGCTCACAAGAAGGTGGGTCAGAATACCTGTTGACAGTTGCAAAAGTCTCACCGACAGTTACAGAATCCCTTTGAGTGACTCAACATATTAAAGTATCTGGATACATCATTTTTATCCAGGCCTTTCTTCTGAGGTTTTTTTAAAATTATTCTGTTGAAGAACAGCTGAACTGTTGAGCTTTCCATCTGATTATATTGGTAGGTTTTAAGTGCATTAGTCCATTTCAAATCATTCAACAGAAATTGTGTCTCTTTGTTGGTGTGTCTGGGTGGCACAAGTGGATGACTACACCTTTCTATCATGACTCACCACCAGATTTCTCCCTATGGCTGGTTGGTCGATCCACCACACACTCAGACAATTAACGCAAACCCTATAACAAAGTATTAACCTCATTTGGTGATGAAGGGTTTTACTATTTTTGTCTTGGTTTGGGGGATTTTTACAGTGGCGCTGTCACAGTCTGTGACGCTGGTAAAAGCAATGCCGCTGTCAGCCGCAAGTCAGCCAGAGCCAGCATGCGTGCGGCTCATAGGCAGCTAGAGCTGCCTCCCATCTTACCCAGATCATTTATCACTGCCGTGGTTGTGGAGGATACAGAAATTACCTTGAGTCTGGTTGTTTTTCCCAGCCTCCTTCTCTTAGATTCTCCTTCTCTTAGTCTTTTATGTCTCCGTCCTGCCCCCACCCCAGCCTGCATTTGTCCTTGTTTCTACACTGTGTTTTTTTTTTCTACTTCTTCTATGACTCCCTTTTTGCAGTGCCCTTTTCACCTTTTCATGGGAATAAAATAGACACATATGAATGGGGCAGACACTTTTCAAGTTGAGCCATTCTAGCTGTCTTCCCTGTGGAGAATAGCAGGGGTATAGCAGAAGCTGATAGTAGACAGAAAGAAATATTGTTGTGTTGTTTGACAATACATTTTTAAACAGGTCTTTATATGAGACATCTTTGAGAGTGGGTTTTAATGAACAGTCCCAGAGAAGCTACTGGTTTGGCAAATTCATTTCCTCTTGATTTGAAAACGAGAAGAGATATAAGAAGAGTTGGATTAGAACAGCTGGCTCTTTAATGGCCTTTACATTTGCAGCTGGCAACCAGTGAAAACTCCCCTTCAGATCCCATCTCGGCTCTCATTTGTTTCACACAGCAACCAGCTTTCCAGCATATATTTGATGGAATTTGCATGCCTGAGTTCATTAAGTGAAGACTTCTCTCTCTGTCAGCAGCAGACACTAGATATTGCAAAACACACCTTTTTACTCCAGGGCTGTTGAAGGAGACACTTTCCAAAGTTCCTTCAGACAATTGACACGATAGAAAGCCCACAGCCTGCCAATTTACCAACCCTTCTCTAGGATAACTCAGCAGGTAAATCTTTTTTTATATGGTCTTTGTTTAATGGCACTCGTCCCTTCTAGACTAGGGCAGTGATGCTTGGAGAACCCTTGACAACAGCCCTCATGGAGCATTTTCTGGAGAGGGACTCCTCTTCGTTCCCTTTATGCCCTCTCCTCATCTCCTCTCCTCATGACGCTTCAGGCAATCTCTTAATTAGCCTCTTTAATTAGGAGCTTTCTGATTCTTTCCACCAGAGCACATTTTGATCACATTGTAGTGTGAAGCAGCCCTTCTGATTTGGTTGAGAGTTGTTTCTACAACAATTAGTAAAAGAACAGACTTCAAGCTGTAAATTCTATCCCATCTTCGTTGTTATTGTGTATTTATTCAAGAATATGACACTAAAACCTTCATAGGATTACGTTTATTTTGATCTTTTCCTTAAAGGAATATTACATACAAAGTTTGATTTATTAGTTGAATTTAATTTTCTTTAGATTTGACACTTTCTAAAATGTACAAATTTGACAAACTTGAAAAAAATAATAATAATTAAAGCCATAATTTTAAAATGTTCGTTGTTGGTTTTGGGTAAGGTTTGGAAAGACAACACTGTCTAAATGCAAGACTTGTAACGTGTTTATAAGTTGGGGTTCTTTTTACCTCTTATTAATCATCGTTAGAAACGAAAGGAATTTAAATGATCTGGAAAGTTTGCTGTCATAAAATAAAATCCAACACTTAGACTACCAAAATGTCAATCGAATTCTTAATAAATTCAAAACCAAAAAAAGAAAATAGATCCATAATTGTCTGTAAACAATTTTTGCAAGTAAAATAATAAATACAGCTTACTAACTTTTCTTTTAGACCAAGAACCATGTTTTTCTTCTGGATGCTTTTATATTCACTGGCCTGTTTTCATTAATACATATTACACAAAAGTAGATTATTGTCCTAAAATTATCCAGTTTTGAAATTACACCATGTTGTTCCAAAGAAAAGATGAACAAAAAAGAGTTATATTCACCATCTGGGTCAGCAGGTGAATGCATTTTTTTTTTTTAATTTGTTTGGTGTCCTGAAGTGATGTTCTTTTTCTGTGTTTAACTCTTCCTTTGTTTGCAGACATGCCCATATTTGGCCAATGTCCTGCACAGGATGACTTCTTTTTGGTGATGTGCAACCACTGTGGTCATGTGGTGAAGCCACAAGCTTTCCAAGCACACTACGGTAAGTTACACACTCTGATTTTACATGTGGTTATATCCATCGATGGAGGCAATACAGTAAAGCCTGAAATCATTCATACTAATGGTCACTTTTTGTTCAGGTGTAAATAAAAGCAGAGATTTTTTTCCCCACAATGTACATGCCCTTAATACCTTTTGGTAAATGCCTTAGTTATTTTCAATTGAGAAGATACTTGATTAAATAAAAATAACTTTAAATCCAAATTTGCCAGCATTAAGAATCATTTTGGGTTTGACTGCAGGGGATTTTTTTCCCCACTATGCTACATGTGTGGTTACTGGTGTGTAAACATCACATAAATAAGTATCATTTTTTTTAATGGACTCACTTTTTGGCAGTATTTTTACAGTGACGACATTGAATTACCTTCATGTGAACATTAAGGTCAGAAAGATTCTCTCGGTCTTGAAGGATTAAGAGAGTTGGGTGTGGTGTTAAGCTTTTTATGTGGCAGTGAATGGAAGGGGAGTCCTTGAATTACATCTTTTGCATTTTTTGTTTGTAGTTGTTCTATTTCAACTAATATTACATTAAAATCTTAAGTGTATTTTTTAAAAATATCTACAAAATAAGGACAAATCTAACCAGTCGTGCTTTACAGTGAGTTATGAAAAGCAGTATTAATTGTGATTTTAAATGATCTTGACAGAAAACTGACTCTTAAGACTAAACCTTTATTTTAGGGTCTGCCTTGTGTGAGATTTGTGGTTGAATTGGTTTCTATCAAAGGGAAGATCCTAAAGACAATATGAAAAAAGTTAAAAAAGCAAAAAGCTAAGCTGAAGTTAACCTAACTAGACCATAGTTTAAACATGAGAGTGGAATCTGTTTATTCAGAGCCATATTTCAGACAGAACCACAGTATGTCTGACTTGACTTTAGAAGCACTTTGCATGTTCTCATAGTGTCACAACAACTTCTGTGGTAAGTTGATAGCATGTCTGGATATGTCATGGACAGACCTGAATGGTGGACCATATGCAAACTTTATCTTGATGTATTTGCACTACTATGAGAGGAGGAGCTTTTTTTCTTCGACTTTTGGTTGCAATACAATAACGGAAGAGTAAACTTTTACAAATCCATTGACATTCTCCCCAGCACCTTCAATTTTCCATTCCTTTTTGGTTGATGTTTCTGTCAGAATTTAGGGGATGTTCAGCTTTTCTGAGGCATTTTATTGGTGCAAAATATGGAAATGTTCAGTGTTATTACCCAGTTGCCTGCAGCATATGCATGTCTTGCAAAGAAGATTAGTAAGTGAGACATTTGAAGAATCTTGCAGCGTCCACCAGAAAATGTGTTTCTGAGTACAAATGTTAGCATCAGCTGCTACTCTATCCTCTTTTCTGTTGATATGTTTATTTTTTCTTTATCACAGCTAGACATGTGGATTGTGAAATACCATCCAGATAAAATTTATTTACTATCAAACATGTTGATCAATTAGAAAGTATAAAATGAGTTAAATATCATCTGTTCGCAATTTAGTAAAGCTGCCTATTTTTGTGCTGCTGCTTATCAAGCTTTGAGACATCACACCTGCTCCTTTAAAAACATCCACCCATTTTCTCCCCCTGTTGTACTCCTTTCGGGGTCATGGGACTGCCAGAGGCTAAATTGGCTACTGTTGGACGAAGGCGGGGTACGCCTTGAACAGGTCACTGCCATTTGTACTAATGGCACTCCAGTTGCTGTTGATATTACATAAAGAAGCATGTTTTTTTTCCTCTTTTTTTAACTTTGTCCTGCTCCTTTTCCTCAGCACTGACATCGTCTAATTGCGTTTTCACTTCAAGGACTACAGTGTGTTTTCACATGTTCTACACATGCCTCGCCCCCTCTTGCTTCTTTTGTACTCAAGGCATGTGAATTTCTTGTAAAAATCATACATATTTCTTTTGATTATCAGCTGTTTTGACACTTCTGTGCTAAGTCAGAACAAGTTTAAAGATGAATATGAAACTGCAGCCACTCTCACTTTTCATCTGCGAGACGCATGACATTGAAGTGATGTCCTGAAACCTACCCATTGAGCAATGCAGCATTGTAAAGTGTTCTGACTCTAAAGTAGGGTCATTTGTGGGACATTTTTAAGGCTAGGTATAGACAACCAGAGATGCTTGAAATCTTTAATCTTGTGAAGCTGGTTTGTTGTTACAGTGTCTCATATTGTGGAAATGTAACTGATTAAAGCAGAGATGAAGAACATTGATTTACAAAGCTTATAAAAAGCTTTTGCTATGTAGTCAATGAGGAAACCAAGTAAAGTGAGCGGATCATTGTTTTGTAGTTTCACAATATTACACAGCTGCTTGCAGATAGAAACTGCATGGCAACTATAAGGGGAAATTAAGTAAACAGGTAGACAAAATTACTATTGTGTCGAACTGCTGATCTGTTCAGCTTTATATTGGAGGAGTAAGCCTTGGTACAATTTTTTGTGTTGTTTTTATCCTGACCAATAAAGAAGACCTTTCCCTAAATACTTTAGTCATTTAAAAACTTGTTTCTTTTAGTGTAGAACATGGTCTAATAAAGGTCTGTGGTCTACAGTTTCATGTAGGCGTCTCTGTATAAATACCAACCTGGGATCAGGACGTAGACTCTCCCCTCATTTATCCTTAGAAGTTTCGTGTCGATGAGAAATATTTTGCAAATATTCATAACCAGCATTGGTCAGCTGATAAGGACACAGATGATGAAGACTTCGAATAAGATAAACCAGAATCTTGTCCCACAAAGTTTAATAACTCCTAAAACCTGAAAGCGGTTTACTCACAGAGTCATAACTCAGACATTTCCAAACTGGATCTCTGCACTGTCTGGTTGTATGTGTGTCAGTTATTTTCACAGCTTTGGGGATACACTTGTTTGGAATTCTAGAAACTTACCTTGGAAAGTCTAGAGAAATGTATTCTCTCCATTTTATTGGATTAAAACTTACAGACCAGTTATGAGTGTGTCAATTTGCATCTGCCAGTACAGTGACAACATCAATTGACACCACTGACTATATGAGAACTCGACTGAGTCACTCCTTCCCCTCTTGCAATCTAAATAAGAAGTACCTGCTGGTTCCAAGAACATCCCAGACTTCCATTGAGAAATGAACAGCTATTATATCATTATTACACATTTAAATGTCAAGTGTGGTTGCCAGAGAAATGTTAACTCAAACCAACTCGGCCCAACCACTGCTTAGTTGCGTCAAATTGCAATTGAATTAACTTCATTTCATTGGAGCCAAAAGTAAACAATTTTCTATAAGTGATGTCACACTCACTTGGTCCAGTTCTCATGTACAGTCAATGGTTGACAGTGACTGCAGGAGCCGTGGGGTATACAGCACACTTTTGGGTTAGTCTGAGGTACAGATGCTGTTAGCGATTTAACTGCAGAAATGTGATATTAAATATGACACTAGACTTAGAAAAAATATTAAAACATGTAACTGCACATTTTCATTCACAGCTACTCCTCACTGCACTTCATACACTGTTACTTCATCAGTTTATAGCACTGTTTAAGATCATTATTTGCTATATAATATATTAGATTATAGTCAGTGTTGGGTAAGTTACTTCTCAAAAGTAATTGATTACTTTACTTAGTTACTGGATCAAAATTGTAATTAAATTATAATAAGCATTACGTTACTTTACTTTTTTCCTCACTCATATAGAAATTATCAAGGGAAAAACAGCTTCACACAAACAAGATCCTCTTGTCTTGCATTTAACAGGGCTCCTATAAAAAAGAGATTTTTAATCTCAATAGGATTTCTTGATTAAATAAAGGTAAATAAATAAAACAAACTATATTTTAAAAAGCAAAACCTTGTGCAAGGTAACATTTCTCAAGACATAACCTGAGTTCATTTGAATTCATACAACAGTGTGAAAAATGACACAAAAAAGTTACACTATATGTGGTCTGTGCCACTGCTCAAAGTCAGATGTGTGTCAGATTTTCTGTCTGTAATAAGTCATTATTTACACTTTTAATTATTTATTTCCAATTTTAAATAATTAATTACACATTTATTCAAAAATTTCATATTAAATATATTTCAATTTGTCGTCTCCATCCTACACCAAACAATGAAACAATTAAATATGTCATGCAATATGTAAATTTGCTTTTTAAAGTCAAATTTAATATTTTAATGCCTTATTTAAACATTTATTTAATGAATTCCAATGTTATTTATCTAATTCAATTTAAATAAATTATGACATTTATTTAACGTGGCGTATATATTTATTTCATATTGTCTCTTCTGGACCGCCATACATTTTGATTGACTTTATGTATTCTATTACAATTAGTTGCACCATCTGTCTCTCTACATCTGCCTTTTGTACTCAGTTCTGCGCTGCTGCGAGTCTACTGAACCATACCCCTCGCCCCCGTGGAGCGCAAACTCATACTGACCACTAGTCATTTGCAGCTTCAAGAGAAAAATAAAGTATACAGTGAATTAATATTTAAAAAAAACAGCTCCCATGAAGGATCCGGCTCTTGTCGCTCACACCAAAGAGTGCCTTTATAGTCGTTTCATTTTCAAAACGAGACATTAGTTCAGGGGCGGGTCCCTGCTCTGCTGCTCACCTGGGGATGGAATCCTTCCAGCATCTCTTTTCTTTTCATCTATGAGCCAGTTTGGGAAGTACTGTTTGTGACTGTAGCAATAAAGGCTAATCTCTGTACTTTGACTGATCCCAAACTCTGCCAGTAACTTTATTTTGTTTTAGATTGAGCTCTGTTTTGTTTCATTTAACCAAGAGATGATGTCAGAGCCTACAAAACCAAAGTAAGGAAGTAACAAGGGTTTCTATAGTCCAGTACCAATATATGAAAGGTAATTCGTTTTGTTACTCTGTTACTGACAAAAGTAATTAAATTACAGTAATTCGTTACTTTGTAGTAACACTGATTATAGCATACTTTTGATAGAATATCTCTTTAATTGCTCATGTACTGTTATATTATTTAATAACATGCCAAGTGGAGACAAATATGAACACATCTGTCCTCAAATGTATTTTTACATCGGTTTGCATGAGCTATGACCATTGCAGTTATGTACCTTTACATTCTTTCCCATCAAATGTCTCCATCACTGCTGTGAAAAAAACCTCTCATGTATGCTTCGGCATTGTTTGTACATGTGTGCATCTTTTTATGCAGATTTCTTCCCCTTATCTACTAATGTTTGCTTTAAGTTTTGCACTCACGCACTTCCACCTTCTTTATGGAGCTTTTTTGTGCATAGAGAACTTTAGAAATGAGGCCTTTGTGCCCCACCACCTCAACCTACAGATAAGTACTCCTCTCTCTCAACTGACAAATTTAGTCTCTAATACTTTCTGTTGTCTGCAGTTTGGCCATGGACAGTTGTAACTGATCCGTGGCCTGTGTTGTTAAAACACTGCTCAGCAGATAGGAATGCTGAGGTTACCCTGATATACGAGAGCTTGGTGGTAAAAGAGGAGCTAAAGAGTTTTGACATTTCACTTCCATGGTAAAGCATAGGGAGGATGTGCTGGATGCAGAATCACAAAGAACAAGAAAAGGAAACTAAAACAGATTTGGAGCTTAAATGTTAGATATGCTTCCTCGATTTTTGAGTACTGTATAATTGTGGAAAAGCATTTAGTTCCCAACATTTATTTGTATTTATGTTAGAAACAATAACAGGTTTTATCAGTCTAGTCAGATTCAAAGTTCTGGTGTTAATACATTGCATGAAAAATTGAGCATGTGTTACAGTGTGCTGACTTCAACTTTTTAGTTTATACATCAAAAGTAGTGATAGGATTAGATTCAGTGAGTACAATAACGAGTTAACGGCTAGTTCACAAACTCCCATCACTTCTGAATAAACTGTGTCCCATAACTTTTGTTAAATGTAAATTTCTTCTACTGGAGCTCGCTATGAAAGTCTTTTGTTGAATATAGGATTTTCAGTCTTATTATTTATCAGCAGGTACAGAATTTATGAATGCATTTTTATTCCTTTAAAGCACACCAGCAGTCACAAATGTCAAGGATAACCACAAGATGGAGCAAAAGTGGCTTTTAGAGGATGTGTGATAATGGGCTTCAATATTGTCAGATATTAAAAACAAATACAGGTCTGGATAATACGAAAGTCAAAAATGGCCTACCCTTCCAGAGCACCTTCTTCCACACGTTTGCTGGGTCACTCACATGGCTAATGACAAACGGCAAACAGGACTTCTTATGGTTTTCTTTCAACAATGGCTTTCTTCTTGCCACTCTTCTTCAAGCTTTTTCTAGCTAACCCTACTTTAAATTTGCCAACAAAGGGCAACTGGTGGTCCCTGTAAACACTACAAAAGATTGACTAAGCTCTGTGGTCCCACAATGGTAGATCAAGCTACCAGCTCTGATGCAAAGCAGTGTACTTTTATAGCTTTCCATGTACTTAAGAAAAAGAAACTCAATCTAGTCTTGACGTCTTTTGTGGCTGAGACATTTCTTTTAAAGTGCTTAACTTAAAATAGGAGGACTCAATTTTTATGACTGACTTAGCTTGTCATGTACCTCATTTGAAACTTACTATACGCTTAGTGATTTAGTAGACGCTTCAGTCTAATAGGTGTTTGAGTACTAAAATTGAAAAACATTATTATTGGTCAAACAATGTTGGCAAATCCTTGTCTGGTTTCACACAGCAGCCCTTTACAAAGAATCAACAATAACTGTCTGATCGAAATGAAAAAATGCTTTACACTCCTTATTATGGATTGCTTATGCAGGGTTAACAACCAAAGTGGTTACTATGCTTAGAGAATGGGAAAATCACAGAGAATAAATATGTCACTCAGGTGTGTCACAGCTAGTTTCACTTTAGTTTTTCTGCATCATATGATGGTAGAGAGATGGAGGAAACGTTACACTGCTCTAAAGAGATGTACGTCACACAGTACAGCAGTTATAAAAAATAACAAAGAAGAAACTGGTCGGGAACAGCATTGATGTAACTGTTTACAAATTCAATTGCGGGTCAGGTCATTGAACTTTGCTAGCAGCTTTAGTTTATGATGGCCTTTTGTTAGCAGAAGTTCAGAGTTTTGAAATCTATGGAAACCTTCTCTATACTATACAGTAGTGCTCATGTTCTATGTCTACCTAGATTTCTAAAACACTGTTGTAGGTGGATTTGACTGTCACGAAGAGAATAAGCTAGTGTCCCAATTTGAGTTGGGACAGGAGGGAGATGCCTAACTTGGGAAAGCCGCACTCCTATCCCCTCACCGAAGGAGAAATTAGAAGAAGGCTAAGAAGTTGGTTTGGTTTGAGCAAGCCTGCTGAGGGAGAGGGGAGTGGCACGCTGCTGTTGGGATCTACACAGTTTCTGTATTGGTTTAATTTGAACACTCTGTGGCTCATTGTAGAAATGTGTAATCATCAGCAGGCTGTTTAGATTTAAATATTTATTTCCTATCATACTTAAACATAACAGATGCAGTTACACTATCTGCTTTTACTGTGATTATTTTAAGCAAATTTGTACTTTGTTGGGTAAAACAGATTTACACCCAACTGTGCGCATCTCTCAAATGTTTAAATATTTAAATCTTTTCTTTTGTCATTCTGTCTCATCAGGTTGCATGGCAGCTTTTTCATAAAGCTCAGGCAGGAAATAAATCTTTTGACCTGCTTGTTTTTTTTTCTACTTTAGGCTGTGCAGGCTTAAACCACAAATGTACTTCTGGTTTGCTCATTGCTCTCAAGAAAACCTTTTCCATCTTGTTTGTTTAAGTGTTTATTTCTCATAACCAACCTTGTTTTTTGCTCCACAGAAAGAAGACACTGTTCAACCAGCAAGCAGTCCACCACATCACCCTTCCCTGTGTCAGGCAAGAACCGAACCAGCAGCGGCGGGCTCGGACCTGCGCTGGGCTCGGGGGCCGGGTTAGGAGTGACGAGTGCAAACATCCTAAGCCGAGCATCCACTGCCAGCTCCAGTGTGTCCCTCTCGTCATCCTCCTCTAGTCTAAAACTTGTCAAATCAGCCAAAGACAAGCTGCCAGGCGTTCAGCGAAGACCACTGATTCCCCCATTCAGGATGCTTCACCAGGACAAAATGTAAGTCTTTGCTATCCACCACAGTCAAACTTAATCAAAAGATAAGCTGGCCTGTCATCTCGTGAAAAAGAAAAGGAAAATATTCCACATTTCTTAATATGGTACTCCAAAAACCCTGTTCACAAATTCAAACAAATGGCTTAGAAGAATAAAAAAATGCCTTCAATTTTATGAAGTCTTTTAAAATACTGCAGCAGAAAAAAGTGATGTGGTTTACAGCAGAAAAAAACAGAAACATATGAAAACTGTTAAAAATTAAAAGCAATGAAACAAAAGAAGACTCTGTTACTTAAAGTCATCTATTTAATTATGAACTTTTCAAGCATTTTATTACGGTAAGAGATTTTTAAAAATAACATGGTGCAGTGGTAGAGCGGTCGACTTCTGATCGGAACATTACAGGTTCGATTCCACCTTGCCCGCCCATGTGTCAAAGTGTCCTTGGGCAAGACGCTGGACCTCAAATTAAATCCCAGACTTCACACATCCATGCTGTGTCCTTCCTGATGTCGTCATACAGACAGCATATGCATTTCAGTCTGCCTGTGTGGCCTCAGCTTTCGGACAGCCTCCAAAATGTGAATTTGTCTTCTGGCTACAGTTTTGTCCACAAAGGAAAAAAGTCTTTTGGAGTACAGTTCCGCTCCTCTGTATTCAGGGTGAACAGCTCGCCTGGTGCACTGTGGAGTTTCTGCAACTTTTAAACAGTGCCAGTGCTTCTTGTTCTAGAAAAATCCTTTTTGCTTTCCATTCAGAATAATGATGAACTGCTTCCTTGTTATTGATTTCTAATAGCTGACAGAAAGCTCCGCTCCACCTCCCATTGCGGGTCCTCCGATGCACGCTGGAGCTAATAGAGTCGATGTTCATCTTCCACCTCATTTGTTAAAATAAAAGACTGCTTTTGTCCAGAAAGTACAAATAATTGCCATATTCTCTTGTTCATTCAGTAAAATCTCAATCACAGAGTATTAAAATACGTTTATTTTAGACTGAGTTTAGTTCCACTTATCGCACAACTGCTTCCAACATACTAGATGTGTGTTTTTTGTTCTTTCAAGTTTTTTGTTTCTATCATCTCCTTCCTGGTGACTTCATTTCTGTCACTTTGTCTTCTAGCCTCACTCCGGCTGTCCAGGTGGAGAAGATGCATCTGAAGGTGGACTCATCATCGAGGCTTGTCCAGACACAAGCTGCCCCCGCTACCACCTCATCCTCTTCCACTACACCCCTATCTAGCACCACTGTGAGCTCGAATACTACCACCATCACCACCACCTCCTCCACCGCCCTTAAAGCAAGCCTTAACTGTCCTTCCACACCAAAGCTTCCACTGCTGGCCTCAAGTCAGATTCCCAATGGCAAGGGCGTCCTCTCAGACAAGAAGAGGGACAGCAGCAGCAGCACCAGTGGCAGACGGCACTTCACCAAGAAAGTATCTGGTCAGTAATATTTGGGTTTTTAAAAAAGAAATGTATTTAATGTAATTCTTCCCTTTTGAGTCTGCTTTCTTCTTACTATTGTGGATTAGATTCAAATAAAGAAAAAGGAAGCTGCTTTCAATAATAAGTTATGCATCTCACCAAAGATTTTACATACATGATAAAGCCATAAAAGATTGACCCCTAACACCTCTTTTTTTCTTTAACTTTTATTCTCGTAGAGCGTGAGTTCAATGCAGATATCCACTGTGGCGTTTTGGATATAACCGGGCGCAAACCCTGCACAAGATCCTTAACATGCAAGGTAATTACAAGGCCTTTACAGGTGGTGTATTTGAGAAAGTTTTAGATTATTATGTATAGAATTTGTGTCAAATGGAACATGGTTAAATTAGAATCAAAATGTATTTTTACAGTTTTTTTTTTTCCCACTCTTGTTTCAGACACATTCCTTAAGCCAGCGGAGGGCAGTGCCGGGCCGCAGGAAACGTTTTGACACCCTGCTGGCAGAGCACAAGAACAGAACAAGGGAGCGGGAAAGAGAACGAGAACATCAACAAGCCCATACGCAGCATTGCACCCCCCTCAGGGACCCACACCCCTCCTCTCACCTCGCCTCTGGCCATGATGCCCTTCAGCTGGCACATGGCAACGGCCCAAGCGCTGATGCCACGAAGCCTTCTCCACTTGGAAAGCCCAAATTTCATAGTCCTGGTCTTCCACGGTGAGAGCTGTCCCGCACCCATCCGTTTTTTCCTTTTGTCTGAAGTTTCTTACCTACAACGACTGTGTCCTCATCAGACTGAACAGCAGTCACTTAGGTGGTTCTGGAGACTGTGCAGCTGTCCAGGAGCCCCAGCATCAAACCCAAACTACCCCAGATAGTTTTTCCAGACCCTCCAGTGATGAAGGGGAGAATGAGGAGCGTGAGGACAACGCAGATAAACTGGACTGTCATTATTCAGGTTATCACCCACGACCAGCAGCTGTAAGTGTCTGACGCATCATTGGAAACCTTAAAGCTGTGATGGCTGTTTTTCTTTACCTCATTTCATCTCTTCTCCTCAGTTCTGTACTTTTGGGAGTCGACTGTTTGGCAGAGGCTGTTACACCTTCGACAGGCGGTGGGACAGACTGCGATGTGCCCTAACCTCAATGATGGAAAAGCATGTCAATGCTCAAATGTGGAAGTAAGTGTCAATGTCAAAAGTTTCAAATGCTTTAGTTGATTCATGAAACCTCATGTTGCAGCAGTTAAAAACCAACGGCCGTCATTGTTGATACGTTGCAGGAAAATTCCTCTGGCCTTGGAGAACTGCTCTGTTACACCCACCCATAGGACAAGCACAAATTCCCACAGTAACACTCCCTCTACAGGCTTTCTGAGCCCCTCTGCCACTTTGCCCCAAACTCCTTATAGCCAAGCTCATGAGGGCAAATCTGTGCTCTCCTATGGGACCACCTTAAATGCTTGCAGCTCCCCACAGGGCGGGGCTGAGCACCCAGCCTATGGCACCACGCAGGCCCGACAAGTGTCTTCGTCGCCACAGATGCCTTCAGCCCTCTTGTCTTCATCCTCTTCTTCCTCAGCTCCTTCCCTAGCTTCAGGCCGAGCGCTAAAGTCTCGTTCCTCTAGCACTACCACCAAGTCATCCTCATCTTTCAGGCCTAAAGACGCCTCCTCCACATCGGGCACCTCAAACACCACCGGAGGAGCAAACAACAGCAGCAGCACTAACTCCAGTGCAGCGAAGAAGAGGAAAAACAGTTCTGTCCTCACATCCTCGCACGGCTCCTCTGAATCTTCCTCCTCTAACGCCAACTTCTCATCCCTCAAAAAGAACTGTGCAAATGTCAGCAGCTCAGGGAGCACTCACCAACACAGCTCATTAGGTCTGTCATCCTCGATGTCTTTCTCCCACAGTGGAGTCCATAGCATGGGGCTCAACTGTGGGCCCAACGTGCGTACCAACTCTCTTAGTCTCAAGGCAGAGGCTTCTGGAGGTTCAGCAGGTGGCTCCTCCGGGCCACCGGCACGAGGTCCTCCTTCAGGCAGCCCTGCAGAGTCCATCAAGCGGATGAGTGTGGTGATGAACAGCAGTGACTCAACTCTCTCCCTGGGTCCGTTTGTCCACCGCCAGTCCTCATCTTCATCTGAGCACCACACCAGCTTTAGCCACCACTCCTCAGACGGACGCCTGGAGGGAAAGAAGCGCAAAAGCTCCTCGACCTCTGGTGGCATTAACAGTGGAGGGGGAGGAGGAGGGCTTGGGGCAGGAAGAGGGGGTGGGCCAGGGACAGGTAGACCCAAAGTGGCGAAGTCTCCTGCCATTAACAACATCCATGGGAAGCATGGGCGGAGCATTCCAGGGGCAGCAGGACTACCAAACAACTCCCATTTACATCAGGTTGGTTTTAAAAGTCATTTTGATCTAAACGGTTGACACTTGTGTGAATTAAAAAGGACACCAGCCAAATGTCACCACAAAATCCAAGTCACTGATTGGTCAAAGTTCAGCTGGTGTTCAGTGTTCAATGGCTGCACGTTTTGTACAGCGGCTTGCAAAACATTTTCTCACATTGTGACCACAAACAAATATATTTTATCTGAATTTTATGTGAAAGACCACCATAAAGTGGCACAAAATTGTGAAGCGGAAAGAAAATGATATGAGTTCAATTTTTTTAAAGAACATGTTAAAAACACAAGAAATAAAATTTTCATCACAGTTAGTCTTTGCAGTCGCCATGTCTGTTGTCTAAACTGCTTCTTAGTGTGACTCTGATGATTTAACCAATCCTGGAAAAATCACTTTTTTTACAGGATCAGAATAACCTAATCTCAGTTTAAACCGTAATTCCAAAAAATAAATCATGCTTGTGATTTTCTGTGCTTGTGTGTAGTGGAGATAATATTAAGACATTTCCATCATTGGGTTTTGTTTTCATGTCCTCCTTTCTTGCCCACAGCCCAAGGCTCGTCCCTGACAGGAGTCTCCAGCTCCTGTGTTCAAAACTGGAAAAACAGATGGGGAATAATCTGGAGTGGTTCACCAACCGCTCTGGACCTCATGAGGCCTTTTGAAACTAACATTCACATCACTCTCAGCTACCCACAATCCTCAGGGTGGAGATGACCTGGACTGCCCAGTAAAGGAAACGTGGTCCTTAATATTTTTCCCAAAGCCATGTATGTGTGTGCATGTGCGCCTGTGCATTGATGGGGGCGGGGGACTAAACAGGGACCGGGGGTCTGATATCGAGCCAATCACCCCCCCTCACCCCCATGCAAGGGATTTCTCTGTATTGTTGAGAGCTCTTCCCATGCGTCAGAGGGAACAATCTGCAACAGCCATGGTTGTCTGGTCCCGGTATCAGGTTAAGGGCTGCTGCAACGTGCCGCCGTGATACGGAGTGACTGTAGAGACGACAAGCAGATCTCTCTTTGCTGTTGATTGGGTGTAAAAGCGTGTGTGTGTGTGTGTGTGTGTGTGTGTGTGTGTGTGTGCGCGTGTACACAAAGATTTTTCTGCTTGACTACTGGACTTTCCAACGTAATGACACCCCCAGCGCCTGATCTCAGAAGCCTTGTTAGGAGAGCAGGAGGAGGGAATTAATAATTGCAACACTTTAACACAAAATCACCTTGTTTGGCTTCTTTTTCTCAGTGTGTATCTTTCTGGCACCCTTGTTTTGTAACCTTTGGTCGTGTTCACACACCTGAGATGAGCCTACCTGGATGATCTGGAGATTCTTAAGTTACCCAAAATAATTATGCAAGTTTTTATTTTAGAAATATATAATTT
Source organism: Oryzias celebensis (assembly GCA_014656515.1). Classification (NCBI taxonomy): domain Eukaryota; kingdom Metazoa; phylum Chordata; class Actinopteri; order Beloniformes; family Adrianichthyidae; genus Oryzias; species Oryzias celebensis. Next base: position 14,840,445 of record BNCR01000005.1, read on the forward strand.
CATACAAGCTTTTTACACTGAACTATGAAAAGTCATGAAAACTTGAGGAAGACAGTTGAGCATTAAAATGTGAAGGGGCACCTGGTGTTTCCCTTGGATTAAATCTTCGGTCAGGTCCAGAGGGGACGCCTGAATCTGTCCAATGGGCAACGTGATAGCCACATGAGACCCACCCCCAACTGTGAACAGCACTAAAAAAAAAAAAAAAAGTTAAAAACAAAGCTACTTTCTCCACACGCAGTGCACCGCTGTCCACAAAACTAGCCAAAAGCTTTGCCAACTGTTCGTCTTTAAAGCTGGGGTCAGTACTTTTGAAGCAGTGATGGTGCATCATGGGTATGAGAATCTGTGGAAGCTGTGTTGTTATAGCCACATCTTCTTCTCTTCTTTTTATTTCCCCCCTCCGTGCAGCTTTGGGGGGGTCAGGCAGATGTGAATTGTAATGTTTTACTTCTCCCATGTAGGGAATCAGGTATGGTACGCCTAAAACTGGAACAAAACTTGCACGTCACTTGTCTTCTGCAGATGGGATTGCCCCTCCTGTGTGTAACCACTACCCAACATCTGGTCGCTCACCAAGTGGCTTGCCAGAGTAGCCAGACACTATGCTGTATTCCAAAACAGTCTTAAGCGAGGCGGATGCGCTGGAACGTTTGTGCATCCGGGTGGTTCTGGGTGAATGTTATGGTGTGAGATTCATGGAGATGACTTCATAGGATCCATCTTTTGACAGTCCTTTTTACACAACTGATGTCAAGTCCTGGAAAAGTAAATTAGATTTTGTTAAGAAAAGTTGATTTTTTCCCCCCCTTTTCTTGTAGCTTCGGTATCAAAAACGTATCCCTATTTGAAATGACATATTTTGTTATCAAATTGTACATAGTAAATTATGTATTTTTGCACATTTTTCGTACGCATCAATTTTTTGCTACAATTTTGGAAAATTGTTTAGTAAAAAAAACTTTAAAGAACACAACTATTTGAAGTGTTCCACTGCCAAGTCTATACGATGCAATATCTCCATACAGTAGCTGAAGCATCTCATGAATCACATCCTCTAAAGAGCGTCGCCACTGTAGCATGCGTCTGTATGACGGAGGATACTTTCAGTCACCTTTTAAGGTCTCAATCACACGTGCTTTTACAGAAAAAAAAAAACATTTTCTGTTGCCTAAGAATCAACACAAGAGAATTCTGTGACTTTGGGAAAAAGTCGCAGTTCCCGTGAAACTATTTGAAACTTTTTTCAGAAGGCTGAAGGGGCTTGAGGATCAACACAAAGATCGCTGCTTGCATTGTCGTTGCCAAACGAGTCATTTGAATCACAGGTTTAAAAAGAAGAAATATCAGACTAAAGAAAGTGCCTGAATTTGTTTTATTCTTGACTGTATTCTTTGGGTCGTTTTACCTTACTTGAATGTTCAGTGTTTAGGAGTTTGGTTTTTCATCTGCCTGTGAATTCTAAATGTGGTGAAACCTTTGCTTACGACCGCCCCGTATAAAAACACCAGCTTCCCCAGAAAGTAAAATGATTTACCTCAGTATGTATCGGGTTTACTGAGGTTTGTATGTTTCTTTTTTTTTATTGTTAAAAGAAAAACTCCAGAGACCCTAACTTTGTTTTTTGAACAGGAAAGCATTGTAAGGATGATTTCTTTATTCAAACCATAGACTTGGAATGTGAGGGACAAACAGTCTGAGGAAAAAAAGAATCAACCATTCTTTGTAAAAGTGTATAGATTGCTTCTTTTGTATACATTATCAGAATCATTTTTCAGCTGGACTCATGTATTGGCTGCTATGTAATTCATGAACACAGCATAGGTTAGGAATTGATATTTAAAGAAGAGATTGTATAGTTTATTTGTTTTGTAACAAGTTTGTGTAAATAAAATAATTTATACTGATATTTATATGAAATCATGGCTCTGTCTCATTCATCCACTCAAGAACTTTCAGGAGAACTGGCAGGAAAACATGTTTTTTTTATTATGTACACAATATAAGAGTCACTTTGTCAGACAAACAAGTGTGGGAAACTGAAGAAAAATCCAAGTACACAGTGCTGCCATAAAGACAGTTGAGGTTATTACATATTAATAACCCTCGACAACTTCTGAACTCTGTTGAGCAGCAAGTCGCCCTTCTTGATGGTTTCCTGGTACTGCCAGTTTTTGCTGTCAGGTCTGAAAGAAAAAAATTGTATATTAAAAATTCTGATTGTTACAGAATGTTACAAAAGTGAACAAACATGTTACCTGTTAGTTTCCACAATCTCGTTAACTTTATCGATCTTACAGTGGAGACGGCCTGCCGCTATGAATCGGGACAGTTCTCTGTAAGTCAAAATAACAAGACCAAGTCAGAATTCTTATTTACATACGCCGATGGGTTTAGTAAACACTACTAACCACCTTGTGATTAGCATAAACTGTTTCCTGTTGAACCAAATTTGGCTTACAGAATGAAGTGTGACTCTTAGGTATTAGTTGTGCTTCGTTTTAACGCTTGGCCAATCCCTTCTGTGGATTTGACCTAAAATTTCTTTCTGCAGTGCTGTTCTGACCGACTAACATAGCAGTGGAAGGGAATCAAACTCACTGGTCAATAAATTCTGTGCTGACGCCAAAGGCCTCTGCCATGTATCCCAGAGTGAGTGAGCGGTAGGACTCCAGCAGCTGGCTGTATGCCTGGATCCTCATCTCTCTCACATAGTAACGGTAGTGAGGGGCAAAAAGCCAGTCCTTCTTCATCTCCTGCTCCACCATTGCTAAAGGACAAATATTAAAATTCGCTATAGAAAAATTTGACTGCAGGTAATGACTTTATTTTTAGCAAAGATTAAAAAAAAAAAAAGATCTCTTACCCAGAGACTGAAAGAAAACGGAGTAGCGGCACTCGTAGAGCGAGAAAAGATACTGACGGACAGAAGGCAGGCTGTGCAACACCTCCAAAATCTCTGCTCCCTTTATCACCTTGATAAGAAAAAAAAGATCGAAAATACTGTAGAATTAACAGCCCTGGTTATATTTCTAAAAAATAAAAAGTGCACACCTTCTCTCGCAGGTCAGGCCTTTCCAGAGCAATCATACAGACATAAACAGTATAAGTAACAAAAGTCTTGTAATCCATGAGTTCGTAGGAGGTGAAGGTGGAAACCGTGTCGAGGAAGAGCTCAGCAGCTTGCTTGAAGTCTCTGATTGCCACACAATAGAGGCCCTGGTAAACTTTCAGGCGATTTCTCCGGTCCCAGTCTCCTCCCTCCTCTATAAGGCTGCAGGGAAGAACCAAAAAAAAAAAAAAAGGATTAGTACTCTAAAGATGCCACATTACAAAATGTGTCCACCCAAAGACTTTACCTCTTGGCTTTTTCTGAGTTCCGCGTGATGAGGTCGCTGTCCATGTAAAAGAGACCGATCCTCAGAAGGTAGAAGACGATGTCTAGTCTGTGACCCAAGGCCACTGTCTTGTCATACGTTTTTCTGAAAGCAGTTAAAGCCCCTTCCTACAAAGAGACAACACACGTTACTTGCACAATGAGTAAGAACAAACGTGCAGCAACTTCTATGTACTATTAAAGCACTGTGTGAACTTGCCTTATCGCCAATTCTAATAAGATATTCGGCCTTGGCCATCATAGCATCCCGGATCTCACTCTCCCCCAGGTTTTTCTCTGCGTCCTCCAGAACATCATCCAGGCGTTTCAGCTCTTCTTCGTTGGCCTTTTTCATTTTACTTAGTAGCTCACTGTCCAGCTGCCACTTCAGCTCCTTACACAGGCCCTCATAATATGGTGCCATATCTGAAACATATGAAAACATAACTGGTTTACTTTGTCTGCATAAATACTCTTAAGTCAAACCTACTAAACAAAGTTTTGCATGTGTTAAAGCAAAAATAAATAAAGTGGTCAGGTTTATTTAATTATTAGCACTAAAAGTAACTCTTATTCAAATCAAACTTTTACCAGTTTTAATAGATAAAATAATGTACAAATAAAATCACTTCTTGATACAAATAGTGAAAAAACGTCATTAGTTTCCCGGCCCTTCATATTTTTCTGACGTGTTTCTGCTAACAGACTTAGCTAGGAAGCTAACAAAAAAAATCATCACAAAGAAAAACCTCAATTTTGACAAACATCGCTCTGTTAGGGCTAAATTTAAAAGATATGTTGCGCTCTAAACCAGATTTAAAACGTGTTTGATAGCGGTCTTTGTCCTCGGGCCCACTAGTAAAACGCTAACTCACTGTTAGCTTTGATAGCGTCCATGAGCTCCGTCTTCACGTTAGCATCCTGCCGATGAGCCTCCATGGTGAGCAGAAACTTTAGCTGAGCTATCCTCAGATCCGGGTTCTTGGGCAAACCTTCCTCCTCTAGGTTTTCTAACGGCATTTTGTCCCACGATAAATAAACAACCACACACAAACTGCAGACTTTAAACGCGCTAGAGTCAACTCTTCGGTTGTGAGCCGTTAGCCAAGGATGACTACGAAAAACAGTGGACTGTGGTGTTTCCGCTGACGTCATAAACAGGTTCCCTAAAAATCGGAACCTATTTTGCAGCTACCGCCCTCTTCTGGACAGAGAGCATCACAACAGCTTAATTATTGTCTGTTTGCTAAAAGCAGAGTATGTTGTTGTAATACTTTATTATATTTTATTTTTATTTTTCAGATTATTATTATTCTTTTCCGTCTGAATATTTTTATGACATTTTAATCCCATAGGAAATTAATTGACAAAATTTTGAAAGCTTATATAAATACTCAACATAATGCTACAAGATTTTCTGACACATAACATCATGGGTTGCTTTACATATTGTAATAATTGCAGCTCTATTGCGCCACCAGGTGGTCAGTGGTAGTACCAAACGCGTTTTGGGCTGGGCCTCGCATACCGTTTGATGACAATTAAAGCTTTCTTTTTTCTCCAAACTCAGATGTATCCAAAAAAGAATGCTGAACATGAAGACAGATTAGCTTTTGTGGACCTCTTGAAACAGCTCCTTGACAGCTGATGCATTTGGAGCTTCGTTTGATCAACTTCCTGATTTGCTGTTTGTTTGTTTGTCACCATCCAGTTTTACCATCTCCAAAATCACAAGTGCCCCCTGCTCAGAAGAGAACTCTGAAATGCTGGATGCCTCTCTAGGCTATGAGGCGGACAAAGAAGAATCAGACGCTGGATTTGAAAGCATTTTTTAAATTCTGCAGCTGCAGAACTGATGCAGGGGAGCTCACAGCTCCATCCGACACATTGCTGGAGAGGTTTCAGAAATTCTTCAGAGAAATCAAGAACTATGTTGTTTGCTGCTTATCCCCCATTGTGGACAATGAGAACCTTTAGCTTAACTGTGCCATTTTTTAGACCACATTTTTTGCTTGTACTCCTCTTAAGAACAATTTTAATAATTTCATCAAAAAGCAAAATATAAAGACAAGAAAACTTGATTATTGTGCTGCTCCTGCTTTGTCACCTTCCCTCAACATAAATGTTCTGTAACTGTCATACAGGCCTTCATCCCAAAACACATAGACCTCTCCACCCAGCTGTAATGAATGTTCACTACTTCTCAGCTTACATAAATAAACTGAGAAAGATATTTTTGGGGAATTAAGATGTGTTTTAAAAACTTTGATGAAACACAAACAAAAAAGTATAACAAAATATGTTTTATTGAGATATAAATAGTATTAATTATGATATTTTGGGTGATTTGTCAAGTTTTTGTTCACAACAATATACATATTATGCTTGTTTTACAATATACAATATGCTTGTTTCTCAAGCACCTTGTTTAACAACTGTTTCTCATTTAGTCAACACCTTTTTTCCACCATGTGTGACTGTATTGTTAATTATTTTTCAGCTCATTTTACATTTTTCAATGTAAGTCATCTTTTTGAAAAATGAATTATTCTTACTGTAATGTTTTGTAAATTCCTCCCAATAGTGTTATAGAGGTTTCAGGGTAGCAGCTATTTTGAAATGTGCAGGAAAAGTCGTTCTACTGCCTCTAGTGGATTCATGATAAACTACAAGGCAGAAAACATGGACTAAGATATATACAATGAAAATTTTGATCATGATGATGAGACAGCGGTCTCAGAAAGGCCTGTATCAAGGACAAATAGGGTTTAAGCTGCTCCTTTAACTTCTCCTTATCATCTTGCAATCTTTTTCACACTCCGTGAACGGAAGCTAAAGTAGCTGAACTTATTCCTCCTAGAAGTCCTCCTCTTTCTGCTTCTAATCCAGAACCTGCTGATTACCTGCTCTTCCACCTTGTCATTCCGCCCCTGTTTAAAGATACACAATGGGCATAGGAGTAAGAGGATAAAATACCTGGAAAACTCTGAAAATTCCCAGACTTCCAAATAGTTACATGCTGCCACAGTCTGAAGTAATTGTCTGTTTGCTGAGAGTATGTTGTTGTAAATCTTTATTATATTTTATTTTCATTCCTATTCTTATCGTCTGTTTGCTGAAAGCAAACAGATTATGTTGTTGTCATACTTTATTATATTTTATTTTTTTTCTTAAGATTATTATTATCTTTTTCTCTGTCATTTTTTGGGATTGCTACTTGCCCTACAATTGGTACGATATCACAATTATTTCAGTTGTAGTTTGTAAAGCTCAATTGGGAGCACATTGGGATTACATTTGGTACACATTTGTACTATGGTTTATTTATTTTTTTTATGACATTTTTGTCCCATAGGAAATGAATTGAAAAAAATTTGAAGGCTTATATCTTAAAAAGTACTGAACATGATGCTACAAGATTTTCTGACATGTAACTACATGGGGTGCTTTACATACTGTAATAATTGTAGCTCTATTGCGCCACCAGGTGGTCAGTGGTAATACAAACGCACAGTGATGTACCGTTTTCGTACACTACGTGATGGAAATTAGTAGGATGTGGTCGTAAACTTTACAATGCTTCATGTCCTTTATAGTAAACCCAATCCTCACCAAAATTTTTGTTAAACATATTCTGAGGATGCTTAGTTGTTGCACAAAGTTTTGTAGCAATTGTCCAATAGGTGGTGCTGCAGAAGCTGCCACAACGTTTTGTACAATATCTCCAAAGCTGCATTAGCTAAAATGCTCAGATTTTGTACTTTGGATGTAATTAGGGTCCTGTAACACATATAAAAAATTGGTCTTCTTACGCCATCTAATGGTGACTTAGAGGGGAATTTCACATTCAGGAAAAGACCTTTATTCTCCTAAACCAATGCAGATATCAACATGCAACCATTTGTAGTTTGTAAGGGTTCTTGGTGAGATTATTGGTTTACAATTTCGTACTATTCCGTGTTATGAGGGATTTTATATAAATTTCTTAAGATAAATGTTTTGCCATAGGAAATGAATGGAACCCACTTTTGAAGACCCATATCTTGAAAAGTACAATGCCCAATGCTATGAAACTTTGTGAGGAGATATTGTAGAGAAATCCATGCTGTAAGACTTCTGGCTCTATTGCGCCACCTGGTGGTGAGTTGGAGAAATAAGTGTTTGGGCTTAAATCTCTCTCATAAGCCACAGGAAAACGATGTTGTTCTCCAATGATTCAATGGATAATAAGACAATATTGAATATTTATCAGCCATCTGTACTTCATGAGATTTTTCGCAATTTACGATTTTTTGCAAAACACTTTTTTGAGTCCCTTTGGCACATAGTTTTTACAATCTTTGCACATTTCTGCATCTTTCTTTTTTAAACTACCGCAAGTCCAATGGTAACAACCATTTTGCAGAATTCCATACCGTTTTTGTACAACACGTTTTGAAAACATAGGCAAGAGTGGTTGTCAAGTTTACAACCCTGTAGCTTCTTAACAAATTCACATAACCTTACCAAACTGTACAGACTGCTTCCTCAGTTTAACAAGACTAAGCGCAAGAGCATTCATAATTATGCTCCCATAGGTGGCGCTACAACATATTCCAATGTGTTTCCACTCATATCTCCAAAAATCATTGACCAAACTCCATGAAACTTTGATTGCCGGTTGTACGGAAGGTCTTTAACACTTCCAGCTTTAACATGTTTCATAAGGGTATTTGCTTTCAGCAAACAGACGCAATTTCTTACAGGAATTGCAATTCTAGTTACTATTATTATTATTAGTAGTATTATTATTATTACAGCAACAGGGAATGTCATATTAATTTCAAGACATACCTTACAATCCATAAAAAACATTAAAATGCAGACAACTTTCATATGCTCTAATAGCTTTTTAAAATGTATGCTGTTAGAAATAGTAAATAAGTAAGAATCAAATTATTTAACTATTACAAGGGGGAAAAGTTGTGATAAAGAAAAGTTTGATTTGAGAATTTGAAATTTATCAAATTTAATAATTAGATTAATTGCCACTTTTATGTTTAAGAGTTCTATTCATGAAAGCCAAATATGATCATTCAAATTTTGCAATCTATGAAATGTATACGTGTTTTATTTTTGTTGGTAATAATACAGATCCAAAATAGGTGCTGATTTGTAATCATTTCAGCAAAGTTTTGTTAAATTGCATGAAATCACTACAGTTTGTAAACTATTTGCTTTAACCGAAACCCCCACATTGACTAAAGAGTCACGGGGTGATGCAATCAGTTGATTAAAACAGCAATATACATGAAATACAAATAAAAAGGAAAAGCAAGGTCCTGCTGTCAGTGACATCTGCTATAGAAGCTCATGTCCACCACTGCCAAAAGAAAAGTCAAAATCATCTCATCACTTTGATTTTAAACCTAAAAAATCTGATAATTATTTTACACTTTCAACTATATATTTACTTGTAAAGATTTTTAGAGAATGGCAGATGTACTGCCAACTATTTTTCCTCATTATTCTAATTGTTTATTAATATCCTGAATAAAGAATAAAGAAAGCAAAAGCTCAAAATGTGCAAAGAATGATGTATAACAGGAGAAAAAAACACACATTTTTCCATCTGCAGGTCTAGAAATGTTTATGCTGGAATAACAAACTTGTACAGTAACAGAAGGAGTCTTGAGGGGTGTAAGGGTCTGCAAGTTACTTCATTTTGAGTTTGAAAAGTTAATAATAACCAGCAAGAAACTCTTGACAGTGTCCTTTTAGTCAGGGCAAAAGCACTGCTCAGTCTGTACGTGTAATAAGGAGATGGGAACTTTTTACAGCCAGCTGGTAAGCTTTTGCTAATTTATTCAAAACATTAAAATGAGTTTTACTGGAAAAAAAGGAGATTAATAATGTAAAAAAGGGGCAAGAAACCATTTATTTGTGAAAAACTGAAATGTTGGAATTATTTCATTGTGGCTTGGGTCTCATATTTTCCTCTGAATGTATCAAAAAAAGGTTTTATGCCTGGAAAAACGTCTAAGAACGACTTAGTCTGTTTTAGCCCACAGCCCGGTTATCTTTTAGCTTGGCTGTGTTACATCAGCTCTCAGTTTCAGCTGAGTCATTCTACTTTTACCCTTTTAGCAGCGCAAAATGTTGAAAAGTATTTTGTTCTTATAAATAAATCAAACTCAATTAAGTATCTTTGCTTTTAAACTACTTTTTGTACAACATTATTAATTTCTTTCTTTTTTTTTTGAAAGACTTCGTGTCATACAATGTTACTACTAGCATTTGAATTCTAAATTAATGCATGAATGTCTAGAGGGTCTGTTTGGACCCTTTTGAAGTAATTTGTTTAGGTTCATTTTTATTTAAGCAGCCCAGGGTACAATTTCAATTTCATATAAAGGACATTGACACAGATATTAATTTTGCTTCTTTTCACTTAACTCGAGTAAAAAGAGAAAAACAAGTTTTGAAATAGAATAGAATAGAATAGAATAGAATAGAATAGAATAGAATAGAATAGAATAGAATAGAATAGAATAGAATAGCTTTATTGTCGTAGTACAAATACAAAACATTTATTAGCAACTTCCTTGTGTAGAGAATGTAAAAACAAGAGACATATAAAGTAACAAAAGTCTAAAATAAATCCAACAAAATGTGTAAAACAATAAAAAAGTGAGACAGCATTGGGGTAGTAGCTGTCTCTTTGCCTGTTCCACTGCTCCACTATGCAGCCGACAGTTTTGTCTTGGGAAAGATTTTTTCTTTATTAACATGGGAGTCAGTAGAAAATAGAAAGCTTTCGCTTCTAGTGTTTATTTGAGAGACTGCAATAGCTGGTGCCTCCTGGTTGGCATCCAATCCTGGACCAAAAATGTGGGGTCTTGTCCCAATGAGACGATCCTGTCAGCTTATCAACCTTCGGAAGCATGACAAGTCACAGACAGAACGATCTGTGTTCTTAATTTTGTCCTGAAAACAAAAGTGTTTCACTATTTTACCCGCTGTAGATCAGCAATGAATAACAGCATACAAGAAGAAATTAAGCCTGAACTTTAGTGGTGACAGATGCAAACAAAACAAACGTCACCAAGTGAGCCACAGAGAATTCATAATGTGATCCAACCTGGCAAAAAATACATTGTTTTCTGAATATTGGGTGAGTTTAATATAGCGGGATATTTCTTTATTTGGGAAGTAGTGTGAGTAGTTGTAAGTTTTGTCATGTTATGTTTGTTCACTCATTTCCAGATTCATGGCAAAGCTTTGCTGCTTATAATCATTTTGGGTGTTGGTGGCAGCTTTCAGACTGGTTACCACATAACCGGATTGAGTTCTCCCTCACCGGTGAGAAATCTTTTAATTTCTTCCCACATTTTGATTTCAATAAAAATGCAGCAAATGCTTAATATTTTTGCTTGAACCACCTGCAGCACATACAGCACTTCATCAACAGCAGCTGGTTTGACAGATACAGCGAGCCTCCTTCTCCAGAAACAGCCACCATGATATGGTCTCTGGTCGTCTCCATGTTTGCTGTCGGGGGACTTTTTGGTGTTTTCAGCGTCAAATTCTTTTCAGGCAAATTAGGAAGGTGAGTATTAAACTTGCAAGAATAGGTGTTCATTCTGTCGTAGTTTCTTTTAGATTTGTATCTACAGAAAGGGGTAAACAAACACCAGAGATGTGTGTATTTGCTTCCTATATGGAAATCCAAATGGTATTTTCCAAGTGAAGATCGATTGACAATTGATCTCATTTTGAAGAGGTTTTTTATTGGTATTGGTTAATTCAATTCTGCCTCAGACAGATCGATCTGGTTGGATCGGAGGAATAGAAATCAATACATCGAGCTTTTACTGCTCTTAAATGAGTACAAAAAGCATTTTTCGTCGGCAAATTTTTACTCGACATTCTTTAACATTCAATGTTTTTAGCTGTAAAAAAGTCTTAAAGTATTTTTTTATAGAACTAGACAAAAAATAACTGTGGCAAAAGTACAAATTGGCACTGAATCTGTATTACAAAATGATTAAGTCAAATTAAAAATTGAGTCTTGTCATCTCCAATCTCAATCCCTCTGGGGATTTGAGTAAAAAGAGTTGGAAACCAGTTTTTTATGGTGCATTTTGGATGTGATGGATGAATATAGTCTGCGTCTCCATTCATATCCTAAGGTGGTGCCTTTTGGAACACAGGTTGAGCAAGGTTGATCAAAACAATCCAAATTCAATGAAGGTCATCATCCCTTTTGTATGTTCCAGTGCATAGTTCAGAGAAGATCAAAAGGCCTCGAGGCATCAGATGTACATTCCACTATTTTTAAGTGTTGTAAATTTGTCAGATTTGATCTAAAAATTTATCATTTAAGATCAAACCCATCGACACCTATTGATGCAAATATGCATCAAACTTCTGTTTCAAAATGACCTTAATTTAGAATCAGCTTGAAAGCAAAAGCAGAAGTGAATTTATTTTCATTTTGAGGGCTTTAAAATGGTAAACTATATATATATTTTTTAAATTGTCACCAGTGTCACTGAAGGTGGGTGAAGTACCTAATAATGCACCCAAGTAAGAGTACTCTCTAAAAGTTTGAAGCTATCAAATATGTAATCTAACATTAGGAGATCAGGCTGTCACAAAGGGAAATTCAAAGTGCAAATTTAGGATGTTCCAGATGTTAAAATACATATTTTAATATTAATTTAATAATTATTTAATATTTTTTTCATTCAATAAAAATGAACAAATACTTGTTTAGTACTTTTAAATAAAAGAAAGTCTTAAGTGAAGATAAATAAGTCCCATTAAAAAAAATTAAAAAATAAAGACTTTGATGTTACATAAACTCCACCACATCTCACTGCTACTTTACAAACGTTAACAGCAAGTCTGTCAAACTATTCTGCTGATCCCTTCATTCTGATCGGACTGTCAGAGCCAAACTATACTTGTGAGACTTCATTACTTTGTCAAATAAACATCTCCAGATACTCATGTTATGTTGAGCTGCATCCTTAAAGAAAAATGACAGTGTTGGAAATTTAAAAAAAAGAGTAAAGAGATACACAGCGCACAGTAATCAAATGCATGACCTTTTCACAAATCTACAAAAGTGAGATCATATTTTTCACACTGATAACATAAAAAATATTCACCTTAAACAGAATTATAACGATAAACGCAAAAGTTCAAAAAGGGCTTTTTCTTCAGGTCAGTCCAAACTTACATTTATACACGCATTATGTGTACAGAATTACAAGAAATAAATACAAACACTGGAAATAATTCAATCAACAACTATCAAGTATGATGCAGCAAATGCAGCCTTAGGAGTATAATGTTAACAAGTTACTTAAGTAGATGAATGGGATATATTACCCAGCTGTCAGGGCCAGACCGTGTCGTGATAACAGCTTAAACCGTGCTTTGGCTAACAAACAGTCTAGCAACCAACATGTTAACCATTAAACGTTTGGACATGCTCCAAATGCATGTCTCGTGTCTCTTGGGAGTTAAAATGTGATTGCTTTTACAGTAATAATAAATCATCAAACGTTGTGCACGTGAAGCCATCAACAGAACTGAACATGACTCAGGACTTTGTGTTCCTTCATCAGCAAAAGGGCAATGGTCGGCAACAACCTTATTTCCCTCATTGGAGCTGGAATTATGCTGTCAAGTAAGGGGGCCCAATCTTTTGAAATGATTATCGTGGCAAGGACGCTGTTTGGCTTCTCAGCAGGTAGGGCGCAACCAGTCATTGTGACGACAGTATGCTCAGACGTTTGTGAAGTTTGTTGTTGCTGATGTCTTTGTGTGGCGCCGCAGCTCTGGGGAACAGCCTTCATTTGATGTACCTCGGGGAGATTTCACCCAAACAGATAAGAGGCACTGTGACTCTGACCTCAGCCACGTTCTTGTCACTGGGGAAACTCTCGGGACAGTTTTTTGGCCTGAGGTAGGTGGTCCTTGTTAGTTGAATGAATGGCCAAACTGCAATCAAAAGCTTCACCATTCTGTTTCATCAGTGAGATCCTTGGAGGAGAGGACATGTGGAACGTTGTCCTCTGTGTCCCTGCATGTTTGTCAGTGGTTCAAGTTTTAGTGCTGCCTTTTCTTCCTGAACCCCCCAGATATTTATTCATAGAGAAAAGAGATGGTAGTGCATGTAAAAAAGGTAGGCATCTCTCGTTAAAACCCATACAAGGGAGGGATTTGTGGTTACAGTGTCTTATTTTCTGGTTCCACCACAGCCCTACAGAGTCTTTGGGGGCCTGGAGAATACAAACAGGAAATGGATGAGATGTTGATGGAACAGCTGGCCAGTGAAGCAGCCCCATCAAAGAGTTCCCTGCAGCTGATAAGGGACAGGACTGTCCGATGGCAGCTGATCACCATGTCCACCATCTTCTGCTGCAACCAGCTGTCTGGCATGTCGGCGGTGAGGATGGCATGAGTTTCTTTCATCTGCAGCAGACCAATGGCCAAAGTGTGGAACAGAATCTACAAAGAGTAAAATACAGAAAAAGAGCAAACCACACCAATCATCCAGAAGCTGAATGGTGTTTCAATTACCAGCCAATCCAACGTCCAGTTTTCATTGAGCTTTGACATCACCTCCAGTGGGTTAGGTTAGGTGATACACCTGCTGCTCCCCATCAATATTTGAACGTGTGTGGGATTGAATGTGTGGACCATTTTCCATCCAAAGCCATTTATCTTCCATCACCAAAAGCATCACTTATTCTTTGGCTTGTGCAGAGGTTGCCATTCATATGAAACATTCTGCAACAGTACAATATAGAGATCTAATTGCATATGTGGATTGAGATTGATAGAAGTATCATTTCCTCTATTTTCCAGATCAGCATTTTTGCTTTTGATGTTTTCGTGAAGGCAGGAATACCAAAGAAAAATGTCCGCTACGTCACTCTTGGTCTTGGTTTATCGGAAATTGTCACCTCGCTTGTCTCTGTGAGTAAATCACTGACATTCTTTATCGGCTGCACATTTCTTTCAAATTGCATCATGTTGTGCTTTTTAATCGTTTCAGGGTCTTCTCATTGAGCACTCAGGCAGGAGGCCGTTGTTCTGGGGCGGCTATGGCTTCATGTCGGTAATCTGGGTGTTGGTCACCATCACGCTCAACCTAAAGGCAGGCAGAACACAAAAAGCTATGCTTTAGAGCAGTAAACAGCAAAAAGTGGTCTGTCTACTGAATCAAGTGCAAATTTCTATGTAGGTTCAGATGTAAAAATCATATTTCTACTCTTGATTGCTCCCTATGAGGCTTCGGGAACATCTTATAGCGCCATTACAGCCGCAGCTTCATGCAAACAGACCACAATATTCATCTGCTTTTGGAAAAACTGCACAAAGCTGTAAAATAACGCTACTTGTCGGTGAAAAAAGCGTTTTATTTTGTTTATGCAGGACACAAACTACTGGATGTCTTACCTCTCAGCAGCTCTCGTCTTCATGTTCTTCATCTTCTTTTGTGGAGGACCTGGTGTGTACAGTGCAGCTCCCACATGCAGCTTCAACCAGAGGGAATTCAGTAGCTTACACATGAATTATTCCTTTTCGTGTCCCTTTGCAGGAGCAGCCACAGGTCCTCTCAACAGCGAGCTCTTCACGCAGTCCAATCGACTGGCAGCTTTTGCCCTGGTGGGACTCCTGCGCTGGTTCATGTTTGCAATGCAAGGCCTCATATTTCCATTTATTATAGTAAGTATCTACAAAAAAAACATACATGCTGATACAGAAGCTTGAACCATGCTCTCATCAGACTTCTCGATCTGACCCTTCCACTTTCCTTCCCACAGAAAGCTTTCGGTTCTTACTGCTTTACGCTGTTTGCCTTCATGTCCCTGCTGGGGAGCCTTTACACCTTCTTCATTTTGCCTGAAACCAAAGGAAAAACACTGCTGGAGATCTCAGCGGAGTTTAAAACCATCAGTGTCTGTGGGAAGTCCTGGTTAAAGGAGGAAAAAACAGAGACTCGGCTGTGAGCTGCTGTTCAAGTAGGAGCACTGTTTA
This sequence comes from Oryzias celebensis, assembly GCA_014656515.1. NCBI lineage: Eukaryota > Metazoa > Chordata > Actinopteri > Beloniformes > Adrianichthyidae > Oryzias > Oryzias celebensis. The sequence continues at coordinate 14,855,860 of BNCR01000005.1, forward strand.
AATGATTAAAAAGTAGATATTGTTTGCCGTAACATTAAAGTTTGGAAAGAATCTGAACCCAATTGATGTAAATTGATTCAAATATTACATGAAGTTTGGACAGTTTCTGTTTGACCTTGCAGCAGGTTCCAGATGAATGCAGCTGTGCTGTCACTAAAAGGTCAGCAGCTTGCCTCCCCTCTGTTTTCCAACGATAGATCGTCATCCACAGTGTGAATGATGGACAGAAAAGTACATCCTACAGCCTCCCAACATTTCATGTTTCTCTCCTACAAGTCTGCTGGTGAACTTGTGGGAAGGTGAGGACTTTTCAGCAGGTAAACACCTGCTATCACCTGGTGAGAACTAAAGAACCACCATTAAACTATGCTGGAGCTGAAGGCTGTGTTAATCAAATTTACGCAAAAAAACAAAAAGGGTATACTTCGCACAAAGATGTCTAACATTCACACATCATTAGCTAAAGGTTAAGTGATATTGTAGAGGGTGGGGCTGTTTCACTGACCTTTTTAAAGTGGATCTAAATGTGGAAGGAGTAAAAAGTGCTAAAGGCTCTCAGTGCACTGATTAAACAATTAAATAAAAGAGGCATTCAAATCCGTGTATCGTTCGTTCATTCGTTTTTTCATTTTAAAATCAAAAACAAAAAAATGAAAAACCGATCAGATTCATTCACACTTTTGGTTCGGTTGGTGTGTTCTAACAGTCAAATGCTCCACCTGCAGCTTTGGAGTCATGTGACTTGCCTTTTGGGACATGAAATTCTCAAAAATCCAAAAAGTAGAGATGCAAATAAAAGGCGAAATTAAAATCCAGTTTCATCAAATATGATCGTTTAAAGACAGTTAAAGAATGATAATCTGTGTCCTTTGCTCTGATTATGTTTATCAGTGAAGCCCAGAAAAAAAAACACGTTGGTGTTGTGGACCAGAAGATGGCGCTGTTAAGCTTCAGCTGGCACAGATAAAGTCTACCTGTGCAGCACATTTTTAAGCTAATTTTCCAGTTTAAACTGTTTTTCTGTTTGCTTTATAAATAAATATCTACGTTAAAGAGGAGTGAGGAAAACCAGGATAATATGAAGCATTTCACCGCCTTTCTGTAAAAGAAAACAAAATCCTGCAACCTTTACAAATGATCTCAAACAACCTTTTTGACATATTTTTTAATTATCGTTGGGTTCCCGTATTTGTTGCATAAAGTATAGATAAAATGTTTGTAATCTGAATGAATGTTAAAGGACGCACTTTTTCTTTTGTGACTGTGTATCTTTATGAAAACATAAAACCCAATGAGCTGAAAGCAGCCTGGAGATTTTTTTAATCAATGAATGAACTGAGCTGAATGTTAACTGAATTTCTGCCTGTACTTTTAGCCTCAAACCTGCTGGACGTAGAGCCTGAATGAAGAGTTGTCTCCACTCTGGACGAGCATGTGAATTTGATTTTGGGATGACACAATGAGAGCACGCGCTGCACAAACATTCCTGCTGACTGAATTCAGCATTGTGTCTGAGGATTATCTGCTTTGACTAACTAGAGGAGAATGAGGAACAGATGTCAGGGGAGTTTGCAGGTCATCAGGACTCTCATGTGGCTTTGGTGTGAAGTGTATATTCAGTAAGTGTCAGTTATAATATTAAAAAAAATGCTTTCTATTTTAAACAAAAACCCATTTGGCTCAGTTTCACGTTGTGGAAACTAGAACAATTAATTGACAGACCACTTTTTTAAAAACTACTTGGAAGTGAAAGGTTTGGTTCTTGCTTTGCCAGTCTGTCGAAGGGCAAAACACTGAGCCCCACACTGCTCCTGGCGCCAGTGTTATGCAGCAGTGTGTGAATGTGACTGTGGCACACTTTGGGTGTTAAAGCAAGGGAGAAAAGTGATATATAACCAGTAAAAAGGGATGTTATCTTAATTTCTCTTAGCTGATTAAACACGTATATTTAGAATCACTTTTCAAAGGAGAAAGAAGTCATAAGTCAACCTGTGACCTGAAATAGATTTAAGGCAAAATATTGTGCTACTATTAAAAAAAAAAAAAAAACACATGGCAGCTGGAGGGCTCACTGACTGCTTTTCCTCAACCAGGAGGCCTGGCTCTGGGTCTCCCTGTGCCTGTCCCCAGCCCGGATAAAATACAGGGTTGGCGTCCGGCGTGAATCTCTCTGCCAAACCAAACGTGTAAATGAGTGAAAGCTGATTCTCTGCGGTGACCCCTAATAAGCCGAAAGGTGGAAGCCATAATGTTTGTTCTTTGGTGTTTGTGCAATCATTTCTTGCATTCATATCATCCCTGACCTACAGTGCAGGTTAAATATGCTGCATGGAATCTCTGGGGAAAATGGGAATGGGGTCCTGCATCTAATGTTGTTGCAGGGGGAGTTTTATTCAAGCAGGTGGGACCTTCCCTCCCACTGAGAAGGCTCATGGAAGGGATTTCCTGAACTAAGCACAGGCCTCTAAAAGTGTAAAAAAAAAAAAAGTGAGCAAACACAAGGACTGTAAAAGCTTTCCATTTGATCTGGAAGTCTAATCATTCCTTTGAATGAATTACCTGGTTATGACAGAAGAAGAGCAAAGACTTTATGTTTGGTCAGTTTAGGTCCACTGATGGGTTTGACAACACAGGTATCTTTTGACTATTGAGGTCATTTGGAACTGCTGGTTAAGAAGGGAGAAGAAAAGAGGAAAGGAGAGACAGATGGACAGCAGGGCGGCTGTCACACGACATTAACACATCCACCTCAGGAGACAGAGGGCAGCAGGATTAAATAGTGGGGTGAAATCAAGGTGAAACAGAGGGAACACTGAGGGGAAGAAGATTCCCTGGCCCCCTGCTGACCCTTCACAAAGAACACAGATTTTAATGATGAATCTGAGCCTTCGCACCTTCAAAACCAAAAACATCCACAAACAAACCTCCAATGTGCTGAAGTTCTTACAGATACTAAAGAAAACCTTTATAAAAAGAGCGTCTTTGTGTTCTAACCTCTTTAACTGAACACACATGATCTGGAGGGGACTTTACTGTCAAACCTCCTCACATGTCTCCCATTCAGCGTTCGAGGCAACACGTTTGCGTGCCTGGCAGAGGGAAGCCGACGCGATAACACACCATTTACATTCTTCATTTGTGAATAATTGAATCGTTCTATTTTAGTTTTAGCTTTACGTGCAGCTGTGATTTGCAGCCGCTCAGCTGGTAAGGACCGGTAATTATGGCTTTTAGAGGCTCCTAAAACAACTCCAGCAGCATGAACTCATGTGAGCCTTCACACACGCAAACTGTTAATTAAACTCGAACTACTTCCAATTGCAAAGGAAAAGAACATGACAAATGCAAATAAATACACGAATAGACGATGATATCCGACGGTTTTTCTCCCAAAAAAAAACAGATTTTTTTTTTTTATAGGTCAAGTGAATCTCTATTTAAATTTTGCTTGACTTTGTTTGACTCGTTTATCTGGCACAGGCACATACCTCAATTAAAACCTGTTCTGCAGACACATGCTGCTCTGTTTGGCTCCAGAAACTGGAGTTCAGTGATGCTTGGTCAAAGATATTATTTTGGGAAATATAAAATGTTAAATGTTGGTCTGATTTGATAGAAAATAGAATAAAAATGTTTTTTTTTAAATTCTCCTCAAATTCCTTTGAGACGTTCCTTTCACTTAAACTTCATCAGCCAACTCTCTTCTGCAGCTGAATATGAAGATGAAGCCTTATTGACTTCCAGGATGTTAATTTAAAATAAATCTGGAATTTATACTTGAACACTGATTTTTTTTTAACCTTGAGAAATTTTAATAATCTTTGCTCTACAAAATAAAAATAATAAAATCTTCATTTTCATTAAATATTTGTCATAGCCAACCTTACCTATTAAAGAATGAAAAAAAAAATGTTTTCCTGGTCTTTTATCTGAATGATCAAAAACTGTATTAAACCTGCACAAGTCACTTTCTTCATTCCAGTTGTAAAAAAAAAAAAAAAGTGGGTTCTTCTGTATGTAAATCCCATTTCAATTCATTTCTAATTGATGAGTCAAAATATTAATGAACACGTTTTTCTTTTTCCACACTTTTACAGTTTGGCTTTTTTTGATTTGTTGAAAAAAACGCAGAAATTTTGCAGCATTCTGCCTTAATAATAATAATAATGAATACACCTTTGTTATTTGCCTTTTAGTGCAACAAGAATCAATTTTTATGTCTTCCAAAAAGCATGTTTATTTTTTCAAACAAGTTGAATGTCCACAAAGGGAGACAGCTTCCCACCATCCACCGCCAGAGAAGCACATGGCAGCAATCTGGCGCCCCTTGCTGTGCTGCCTCGATTAGCTTTTAATTAGACGCATGGAGACCCCCCTCCTGCTCTCACTCTTCTGCAAAAGAACAAATGGAAGCTAATAATGCAAAAAGCGAAAGTCATCAACAATGACTGAAAGCAGGGAAACGTCCACAGAAACACGTCGGGCCATCGGCGGTCTGTAATGCTGCTCACATGTTTGCACAGCTGGTTGTGTCGTATTACCGAGGACTAAATTTGGTCCCTTTTCATTCCAGTGTGGAGTGTCACTGTGACACGAAAGCTGGAAATCCCACAAGTCCAACACTGAGGTGAGGTTCACACTAATGTGCCTTTTATGTCAACAGCAGGAGAGCCTCATCCACAGACTGGCAGTCACAGCATGTTCCAGATACTGTCGGTGAGGGTGTGTGTTTGTGGATTATGGGGGCTAGCAGCAGTAATCCCTTTACCACATGGGCATCAAAAGCAATCCAATTTACTGTATGATACTTGGCGATACAACCTGCTGCACACAGTGTGACAACGATTGTGCGTCGGTCACACAGGCACTTTTCCACACAGCCCTAAATACACTTGAACACAAAAGAAATGAAAATAATTTCTCTTAAAATCCAACATGAACATCCTCTGAAGTTGCTTTCATCTCTTTTGTGTGTTTTTACTGTTGAGCCAACCAGCTTTAAAGGTACTGAGGTTCATCAAGGTCCTTCAAGCAAAGCAGCTTTCCTCTAGTTTTCCCTGTAATTCAAGAACTGAAACCTTTTTGTTTGAAAAGACCTCGGGCGAGGAGCATTCGAATGTTTTCCATTTGCTGGTCAAATACAAAACCACGCAGCAAATCTCCTTTTCTCTTCACATTTTTGGACCTTTTTTTTTTTTTACTTTACGTTGGATTAAAAAAGTCGGAAAAATATCTGATTCAGGAACTTTAAAAACAAAAAAGTGTAGTCAAAGTTGTGACGACAACATTACAGCAAATGACTAATTAGCAACCTTTAAGATAAAGCTCAAAGCTAATACAGATGCTCATAAAAAAGGTAAATGAATAAATCTGCAACTGTTGCCTAGAATTTGCTAAGAAAAGGGTCAAAATAATGCAACAGTTCCAGAGGGACAGATGTTAGTGGCATGTTTGAAGCCCGCACTCACTCATGTCTTCATGTTTCTCTGCTTCTGAATTTGTTTTTTTTGTCACCAGTGGCAAAATACAAGTATTGTGAAGAGACTGGATTATTTGTAGCAGTAACACAGCGAATAAAGTCAGACGGACAGATTTATCCGACTCTTTCGTTTCGCTTATGCGCCTTTTATATGACATAAGTTCAAAAATGGACCACTCACTGGAGTTGAACCTTAAAGAGCAGAAAACATGGTAGTTTCCTTCCATTTTTAGAGTTTTGTGATGAACCTGCTTTTCTCCATTATATCTGGTTTTACATATCTCTGGCTTACTCTCAACTAAGTCATAACAGCTCTTGCTAGTTCTGCTAGCTCACAAAATTAGAAAACTTTCAGTATCATCTGGCTTAATAGATTAATCTCAACCTTTTTATTTTTCCAATTATCCAGAACTCGAGTGCCATCTTTAACGAGGACAAAAGGTCTCTGTGGGTTTAAATGTGATCACACCTTTACTATAACAATCCACTGAAGGGTTTACCCAATAGGCTCTTTATAGTAAATGATCATTTATTCATTATACAGATGGAAACGCGATGTGCTATCCACACTCTTTTAGTCCCATGAAAATTGTATTTTTGGCGTTTTTGTTTTTTTTTAGATGTTTTTGTCGCATTTTTCTAATGATGGAGGACATCTATAAAGAAAATTACAGTAGAAATTGCGTTTCTGAGTATTTCTTTATTTGAATTGTGAATCAGGAGCAGATGAAAAAATTTTCTTTGAAAAAGAATGATTTTCTAATGAATTAGTGTTGCTCTGTAGAAACTATATCCTCGATTATGACAAGTTTATTTATTTTGTCCAAAAAAGGCATCATTATAATTAAAAGACCACTTGGAACACTTTTACAATAAATCAAAAATGATTGGGGTGGGACCTAAACGGTGCACCGTTTGGACAGAATAACCAGCTGTCAAGCTCAGAGTCACTACAACACCCCTTTTATTCCAAATGCAGCTCCCGGTCAGCCGAATAACATATGCAGACGATCATGTTGTTAACCTCTATCTCTACATTATAGATATTTATTACATAAAATGGTTCTATCCTTACAAAATATAAAAATATGTGAGGCCCATTTACAACTTTATTTACACCTTCTTCCTTAACTTAAGTGAAATCATTACTTCATTCACCTATGTACACACTGTCAACTGATTTCAATAGAACATTACACCCTAAATCACACTGTAAAAATAAAAGACAGTAAAAACCCAACTATGTTGTACACTCAAGTGCTGCAACAAAAAAAAAAATCAGCTTTTAAAAAAAAGCTTTAAACCTGATGCTTGAAACTTAACACTCGGGATAAACGATGACATGAACAAACCCGGTTATGGTTTGCTTTCCGTGATAATCAACTGCACTAACATGTTTTTCTTGGTTTGTTTTCTTCTAGTTTTTGATCTTCTCCGAGATGCTAAGAAATGATGCAGTTTTTGCTTTTCCTGCGTTTGCGACCGCTTATCTGCCCGCTGCGGTTGGCTCCTCCCACCCCACTGTTGCTGTACTTCTGCACCAGCTCTTGATTGCTGAGGTAGCGCAGCTGGACGGGCCTGGGAATGGGCTCGCCCAGGAAGTAACCCTCATCCTCTGATTCAGAAGACGAAGAGCAAGTAGAGCACCAGTCGTCGTCGTAGTAATCGTCCCAAGAGTATTGGCTCAAGCCGGTGCGTCTGCTGGCGCCGGGGTTTTGCAGAGTCAAGTCTGACGTGGTTCTGGGACACTGCCGGAAGAGCTGGGGCTGGTATCTCCCCCCTCCTGCGATGCCAAACGGATCCCGGGTGCTTCTTGGTGGGGGGAAGCGATCGTAATCCTCCCGGACACGCAGCTGGGATCTCTCCTGTGGTCTCACCCGCTGCTCGGCCACTAAGTTGAGAGCGTTTTCTGACCGAGAGCGCCGGGATCTTCGCGGGCGGTGATGGTGATGCCGCCGGCGCTGTGGGGTCTCATTTGGAGTCTTGATTCGAACGCTCGCTCCCCTTCCTCTGGCGCCACTCACCCTGAACTCACTGATGGGCGGCAGACGTGCTGCGTTGGCGTTCTGACTGATCCGGTCCTCCTCCGGGTAGGTGAAGTTAGGTGGATGACGAGTCACAGTTATGCCCACGTCCATGCTGTTGGGGTCACAGAACTGCATCTGGTACTGGGAGGACCGGGAGGGGTTTATTTCCATGTAGGACTGACTGGCGGTGAGGCTGTGGATGGACTCAGAGCTGCGAAGCTGTGCTGAGGAGTTGAGGGTCTCCACATTACTTTTAATTTCAGAGTCTTTGCTCAAGTCTGGCATGGAGAAACAAGAGAGGTGCTCTTCATGTTTTCCTCCACGATCTGCCGAGTTTCCTGTTTAAAAAGGAAAAGATTTAACATGAACTCAACAGTTTAATCATAAAAATAACATTTAAAATAAGACCAGGTGCAGCAGGTTGTCTCACCTGTGGCATTTGACAGAGCCAGGGACTCGGTAGAACCCTTTGGGGTCTGCACCAGCGGAGTCAGCTGCTCGGTGAAACTAAGTGCATTAATGGGGTTCCTGCTTCTTGGCACTTGGGCAGCTGTTGGAGGCCCTGCGTCTCTGCCCCTCTGGAAGCCCTGAAAGCTGATTGAGCGCTTGTCTGGGGTGAAGCCGTTCTGCTGCTGAGAGCACTGGGACACCTCAGTAAAGCTCTTCTGGGTCCTTAGTTTGGGAGGACAGTACTCCTCTGGAGGTCCTTGCTGAAACCACATGTCGTTTAAAGACTGGCCCTTTGTGGCAGAGATGGCAGGCCGTCTGAAACCTCCATTCTCCTTGTTCCTGTGATCTTGGCCGTTCTGTCCCGAGCAGGAGGAGTTATAGGCGCTCCGAACGTTGCACTGACTGAGGAGCTGGAGCGGAGTGGGACTGGAGGAGGTGTCCAGGTGAGATTCGTAACCACGTCCCTCACACGCTTGGTCCTGGTTCTGCCAAGCCGGCGGTTCACGAGTCAGACTGGACAGACTCAGGAGGTCCATTTGTAAAGACAGAGGGTCCACCTCCCCTGAAAACCTCTCGGCTTGCACTCCACCAGCGCCGCCACCGCCCTTTGCCGTCTTGGAGCTGCGTCTGGACTCCCTGGTGGAGCGAGCACTCTGGAAGGCAGAGTCAGAGGAGTCTGAGCCGTTGGGTTCTTCCCCGAGGCTGCAGGAGCGCGAGCAGAAGATTTGTCCCTGTTTGGGCAGGAAAGGCCGTCCCAGCAGAGAGCGTTTACACCGGGCACAGCAGAAGCAGCCCTCTGTGGCGTGCCAGTGTTGCCCATCGTAGGTCATCTGGCCTTGATCAATGCCTGCAGAAGTGAAAGTCACAGATGTCGGTAAAATGTTTAAGTGGAAACACAAATAACGTCCTGGTTAATTACTTCATTATCTTATGCGAGACCAGTTGAAGATTCAGTGACGTCCTATTAGAAAATGGTGCCAGCAGGAGAAAACTCAAGTAGTTTGGGGCAAACTCATTATGGAGCTGCAGAAGCATGCAGCCTTTTGGGAATGTTTGTAGGGGAGAGAAAAGCAGCCATTTACTAATAGCTGCCATCTGGATCAGGAGAGTTTTTGATGGTTTTAGTTTAAAACCAGCTCTTCCTTTAGCAAATTACCGTTGGTATCCTGCTGGATAAAACTACAGATCATAATTGTTGGGAAATATGGGGGGTGGGGGGGCACTGCACTTAAGCATGCGGTCACAGAATCACACACAATGGTGTTAGAACAACACCACATCCTCCTCTCTCAGCAGGATTTCCTCTATAAATACAGGTTGGAAGATGTTTAAATTTAACGTCTTCTGCGTGTTTCTGAAGCAGAAAAGCCTCAGTTTGTTGAAAATTTGCTTGAAGCTGCAAGACGCACTTTGGTCTCTACTATTCCGTGAAGAATCGGCATACCAATGTGATCCCCGCAGGAGTCACAGTACTCTGCGTAGAGGGACTCGAAGCAGGAGCAGCAGTATGGTCGGCCCTCCTTCATGATGTAGCGCTGGCCCCCCAGCATTGTCTCACACTCAAAACAGCAGAAGTGCTTCATGTGCCAGTGCCGGCCCTCTGCCTCGGTGCACTCGTCTGCAAAGATGATCTAAGGAAGGCAAGATAACAGAGAGGATCATTTATCACAGGGTTATTACTCAGCGCTGAGTGACAGCACAAAGACCGCCGGCCTCCCTCCTCCACCTCTCTGCAGAGATCAGCCTCAGTCCTCAAAACGTGAACAAGCGTCATGTGAGCGGGGACTTTTGCAACAACACACTCATTCAAATTATGAGAAAAAAGTTGTAATTCTGTGAGAATACACTTGTAGAATTCTGAAAAGAAAAAAAGTCCATATTTTATGATAAAGTTTTAGATTGAGAATTTATTACATTAAAGTCTTACATTTATCAGGGAAAAGGCTGTTCATTAAGAATAATCTGAACAAAAAAAGGACCAAAGTTTGTGTTAGTTTGAGTATGAGGGATGTGGGGGCAGTTGTAAACGGGTAGTTCAGCATTAGTTTCACAAACAAGGAAATACTAAGCCTTTTAGCACGTCCACATAGACTTTTTTGTAAGAATAAGGACATTGAAAAGAATCTGCAGAAACTGGGCTTCTTCGGAAGAAGATTCTTGACCCAGAAGGAGTGGATTCCCAGCAGGCGCGCCGTTTACGCCGCCGGCAGGATAGTTGCAGAGGTCTGAATGCGGCACAAAGATTCCTACGATAAACTAAAGACTCTCAAAGGTTTTTTTCTTGCAAAAATACAACTTTTTCCTCCTAATTTTACGGCATTCTTTTCTTTAATCGATATCATTTTTTATGGTGGTCCTATTACTTTGTTGTACATTTAACCAGAGGACAGTGTTAATGGTTTAGAGACCAGAGCACTGAAAACTAACCCCATTAACAGAACGCCCCTTTAGAACCATGTGACAGCTGCCTGCAGGAGCGACTGTGTGACTAAAGGCAATATTAATAGCTCTCCTGACACAGTTACATGTCTACCTAATAATAAACTGTCAGAGTGCACGCGTGTTGAAGTCTACCTCGTCACAGGCTGTGCATCGTGGCTTCAGCCTCTCAGCATGATGCCGCCCGCAGTAGATTTTCCCATCCTGGTGAAAGTAGATGAGATCCACTAGAAGCTCCTTGCACGTGCTGCACACAAAGCAGGCCGGGTGCCAACACACCCCGAGACCCGCTCGGGATGCAAACACAGCAATGTCGCCGCCGTTTATCTGACCTGCACACTAAGAAAGAACAGGAAGAAGGTTTTATTTTCCCACATTTATCCCTTAACTCCCATTAAGCAATGTTTTCCCCATTTATACCCCAAATATCTTTATCAGAACAACTCGGACTGAGACCATGAATAATCCTTGTGGAATAACAGAGCAGATTCCCAACAACATAAGTGTCCTGTTGAAGACGTATAATTCAGTTCACTTCAATTTCCTGTAAGAAAAAAAACTTCAATGGGGTCATCTAAATATGTTTGTCATATTTGAGAAACATTAGAAAAAAGTTTATTTTCCTCTAGTTGCCAACACAAAATACATAGTGATGAAGAAAAGAATAATAGTGGACTCAGTTCTAAGATTGATTGGAGGCATTTAAAACACTTCTTTGGTTTTGACATTGAGCTTCTATAGAATCCTTTGTTGTTAGCAGGCTCAAGCGCAAGCTCACAGACTTTCAAAACACTCTGAAAATGAGTTATTCCCTTTTTGATATGGGTTTTGATCTTGTTGGATACAGACCCGTTTGGGAGGAGCTACAGCCAAATGTTTTTAGCCTGATCGCTACACAGCGGTGTCTGTCTGTGTTTCTCATTTACAATGCATGGAAGACACTGAGGATATTTAGAGATCACATTTATTTATTTTAAGGAGCCAAAATTAGTTATGCAGACTGAGGTACAGAGGCCTATAGAGGTGAGGAAGGTAAAGTAAAAGAGGGGATCAGAAGGGATGGAGGAAGAGTTTAAGATACCATCAGGTTACTCGAAAAAACGCAAATTTCATCATTAAATTCCCTCAGTTCCTCTCTGCTCTTATGTGTTGTGTGCAGTATTTCTTCTGTTTTGCCTAAATGCAGTAAAACAAGAGCTGCAAGGCAGACGTACACCCGCGGCACATCCCACTTTGACTCAGCCTGTTCTACACCCAGCAACAAAGGGCTGGCGGATGCTGAAGCCAGCAAGTTTGTTGTTAAAAAGACACTCCATTAAACTCAGCAGTCCCATGTGGTTTCCAAAGGAGTACGTGTAAGCAGTATATTAAATATTTGATTGGATGCTGCTGCTGTTTTTACTCTCAGCGGTATTATGTAATGCTACAGTTTAAATGAAACAAATGGTAGGATTCCTGGAGTGTGACAGCTGGCGCAAAACGGGGAAAAATAAACGGAAAGTAGACACCATGCAGAGAAATTCTTTGAGACATTTTATGTTCTTGAAGTTCTGTGGATGCTTAGGAATGATTATTGTCTAGAATACACAGTCAGCAAACTTTTGGCTTGAAGGGTTTCTGATGGAACAGTGAGGCCAAGACAAATCAGTTGTCTAGTTCTAGTTTTAATTTAAACTGTTAGCAAAGTTTGCACGACTCCCCCTGCTTGTTATTCTTTCATGCTTAGCTTGCCAGTAATTTTCCTTCTCATTTTCCAAAATGAGAGACACTTCACACCATCCAAAATTTCTTTCAAAGGGTAAAAGGGTTTGTTGCTTTCAAGTTTAAAGACTAAATGTTTCAGACTGCTACCTGCTCACAGATGACCCCCGACATCGTCACAGGGAAGGGGCGGACATTGCCACGTCCCAAGTTCTCTTGTTTCCTTTGGTTGCTGAAAAGCTTGAGCTCTCGCTTCTCCTCATCATCCAGGCCGTTACAGTATCGCACCTACACACGCAAACATGTCTCATGATAAGGACAACATCCTCTACATAGAAGCCATACTTCTGATGTACATTGAATACAGCAAACCAATTATATTCTGCGTAAAAGGCGGCCCTTTTAAATCATGGAAGAGCAAACCGTTTGAAAAATTTGCATCACGTGTCTGGTATGTACATAGCCTGATAGTATTACAAAATAAAAGCATGTTTTCTTTTTAACATCAGTGTTTTATTACATTCTTTTCAACCTTTCAAAACCTTCACGGTTTGCATAACAAATGTTCAGATGATTCAACTACAAATTGACTTAACAAAAATGAAAACAAAAAATTTCTAATGTACACAGCTTTACATAAATCGCTAGTCAAATGAATGTAGAAACGTTGCTTTTGTTTTGGGCAAAATGTAGACACTACAGAATGCATGGCTTCCTACTTCAACCACAATCAGATTGAAAATGTGGTTTAAATATTACTCATTGGGTCATCAAGAACATGGAATCTATTTCTCCTCATTTAGTAGCGCCTTACTTCTGTTTTACCTGAAACAGTGTAGGGGAGCGATCATACAAGGTGGAGGAGACTCACCTCATTGTCGTGGGGCGGGAGCTGATGGAGCAGCTGTTTGATGCGATATTTCTCTCCTGCACTGTTCACATAGGGCACCTTATCCTCAGGCAGGCTGTTATAATAGTGATGAACCTGAGGAAGATGAGGCCAAGATGAGAGATGGAAGTACCACAACAATCAACCGTAGACATGGAAAGTTGAACGGATCATCTCTGGTGTGTACCCCACCCAGCTCTATAACCTATAACCTGAAGAAAATGGAAAACAAGTGGGACAAAGTAAAGTCTGAAGCTCTGGTGGGTTAACTGCGGACAACCCAACTGCCAATCAGAAAGAAAAACACCCCTAAATACCTGCACTTTAGAACTAAGGTAAAATCAAAAGCAACTGGATGGCTCAGTTGACTGCATGCAGGACAGACGCCTGGAAAACTAGGGTTCAATTCCCAGGGCATGTGATGAGCTTATTCCAGTATGGGTCCTTAGGCTTTACCCTTCACGCTACTGCCTAACTAATGTAGTCACAGGGGGGGGTCAGAGTTTGGGACTCCCTGGGTCCCCAGCCTGGACAAAATACATGATTGTGTCATGAAGGACATCCGGCGTAAAACTCTGCCAAACCAAATGTGCAGATCGGTGAAGGCTGATTTGCTGTCAGGGGACCCTGACAGGATGTGTTGAAAGGTGCACAATAACATAAGAGCTGATTTAAATGTGTACAACCCCACAGAAATGTCATGAATAATGAAGTAAACAACTGCAATTTTAAAAAGTGCTTTACAACTCCAAACATAAGTGTGTTTATTTGAGATGTAAAGTTGTATTTTGTGTATCATGGGAGAGGGGATGTAGTTCATTCTGAAACCTGCCTCCAATGGTCTTTGGAAGTACTGCAACATTTGATTCTCACTGCTTTGTGTTAAGTATTGTGGCATTTTTATCACCATCTCCATTCATTTATTGGTAAATCTTACTGGATTTAATTCAGTAAGTGTCAGAAATTTATAAAAATGACATTTATTACCATTATATTTGTAATAAATTCCAAACCATTTTTATAGTGTTTGGTTATTATTGACAGACCACTGTGACCTACAGCTGAGATGAGCCAAACACTTAAAATCTATTTGATTTACAGCCCAGCACCTAATGAAAGCTCACTTTTCCATCTCAGCACAATGACATGGAAATCTGTCACTGACCTGTCAGACGTGCTCACGCACAAACATGTATGCACCCTGAGTGGGCATCCGCGTACAAACATGCACAAGAGCTGCAAGCTGCAGCAGATTCACGCCAACCTGGATTTTTTTAATTACTCTTTACATTCTTTGCATTTCTAAAGACCACAACAAGTGTCAACCTTCAGTTATTTATTGCTCTTTTGTTATTGCACTGTTACAGGGGGCCGGGGTATAACAAAGGTCAGGCAGTTAAAGATGAGTCAGTAGGAGGGGAGGACTTGGAGCAAGCTGGGAAGGCCACTGGGTTTCAAAGAAAAATGACCAGAGAGTTGAGGTTGGTTAATAAAGATTAAAGAAGAGGGAAAGCCCATTAAAACACAAAACACAGTTGTGACTTTCATGGAGACAGCATCCACGATCGATAATTCCAGACAAGGTCATGTCAAACTTGAAGACGTGGCGATCTGCCGAATGGATTTACTGACAAGAAGTTGTCAGCTTTGTCCTTGGTAAATGCACCAAGCCTGTTAGACAAAAACAGATGAACCTGAATAATAGAGGTTTGCATCATCCAGGATAAGCCCTGAAAACCCTGCAGCAAGTTATATTTAAACCGAACGGCCTCAAAGCAGCCCCATCGAGTGTGAGGAGTTTCATATTAAAAGGCGCTTGCGGTTGGGGTTAATTTACCGCTCTTGTTTGAGGTGTAACCTAATTCCTTATTCTTTGCTTTGGCTGCCTGACAAAGACTCCTCTTCCAGGAGCACAGCTCACGACTGGAGCCCAGGCTGAGGTGAAGGGCGGGACGAGATCTTAACGATAGTCCTCAAAAGACCGACTGAAGTTTAGACACCCATGAGCACGAGGGGCACAGACACATACAGGCACACAGCGCTGATGATAAATTGCAAAACATGTTTCCAAAAGCTGCAGTGTTGAGGTCTGGCAGTAAAATGTGTCCCTGCCAAGAAGAGAAGAAATGCTAACAGAAGCTAATGCTTTTGAACTTTTGGCAGTCTTTAGCATGTCAAGTCAAGTCAAGGACGTGACTGTAAATGAGAGTCCAAGACTCCGAAGGTGACTGTTGACATGGATGGAAAAATAGACCTTAAATGGTCCTTTTACTCTTTCTTAAAGTAGCAGAATCAATATGCTAATGTAAAATACAGATATTTTTGAAAAACCAGATACTTTGTTTTACATGACAGTACATGTTTTCCCTTTCATAAGTTAACAGCTAACATAGAGGCACTGGGGAAAAAAAAAAAAAAAAATCACATGACCATTACAACATCTTTGAAGAGCTACAGCCAAATTTCAGCTTTACATCATAAATCTCTTCTAAAAATGGGAGGTAGCTGATTAACTGAATCCTGATGTCATGATGAACATCCATCCACCCACCCATCTATCTTCTAAACCTGCGGAATCCCTCTCAGGGTCACAGGGTAGCCTATCCCTAGCTAATGTTGGGGAAATATAGGGTACACCTTTGACAGGTCGCCAGTCTGTGGCAGGGCCTTAAAGACTATTTGATTAGATATCTTTTGCCAAAGCACATTGATTTATAATTAATAGTTTGCTACTAATTACAAAGTAGAATTTAATTGTTTAAAATCTGACAAAGATTTAGGAGCTTTCTTGAAGTAAAGAGCAAAGGTTTTCCATTGTTTTTGTTTCTTTCCTTTTGTCTGGACATCATGCTTCTTTTGTGCCTCATCTTTCTGGCTTTGGGATTGGGGAAACCCTGGTTGTGTGCTTATCACTTCCTCTAACGGAGTATTATTTTAATTTCAAATTTGTAGAAACAATATGAAATTTTTGCTTTAATTCAAGTCAACTTCCAACCCAACTGGACAAATCCCATGTTAGCTCTTTAAGCTCTTCTTTGAATGCACAATCACAAACTGAACATGAGTCACTGAGTCTTAGGTGCCCAGACTGGTGGGAATGTCATAAACTTTAAAGGAATTTGGTCATAAACCAAACAAAAATGTGACCTCAGGATGATACAGGATGAGACGGTCACTATCCAAACAATCCAAAGTGGAGAAATGTCTACCAATCGAGGATGCTTCTAGAGGTTCTTAAAAGCACAAAAAAAGACATGTTTTATTTTAATCGGGGGAGGGGCAAGTAATTAAAAATTATTTGCCAATAGGTAAGTTTATGATAATTTAAAACAGGACAGTGCCGTTAGAAAAAAACACATGGATACACATTGTTATCTATTTTTGGACTGAAACTGTTCCTTTGTGCTTGGGTCTATTAGAAACAGCATGTCCCTTCCTCCTTATAAACTTGTGCTGTTTGAGTGGAAACTTGTTTACTTGAGTGCAATCATTCCTTTTTAAATGAAAAAAAAACTTTTGAAAATGAAATTGAAGTTCTATCCCAATATTTCTTGCATAAAGTTATATAAAAAAAAAACCTCCAATGATTTATTGAAATGCAAGATCACACTGATGTGACTGGGAAACCAACTGCATGGGAGCTTCTGATTCGCTCATTCATTATCTGTACCAGCTTCCCTCTCAATGGGATCACTATGATCGCAGAACCATCTCCCAGATTCCTTGCCCTGATGAACTGTACCTTGGCAACATTCACGCAATTCATTTTAGAGGATGGAGACAGCAGGAGGAGTGGAGGCCTTCCACACACTGAGCTCATTAACAAGTTCAACAGAGTCCACAATGGCTCCATTCGGTGATTCGCCTTAACGTTTTTTTCTCTGGCAGAGAGTCCACGTGAAGTTCAGCGTTATCCCTCCTAATCTCTAAGAAATCTATGAATAACGGAACACAGTGCAGGAATCTCTCATTACAGAATGTTGGCTGAAAGTGAACTGAAAGAGAGTTCAGGCTCCCAGAGGGGAAACCTAAAACCCCCCGTTTAAATCCTCAGCTCTAGTTTTTGTTTACTCCTACTCCTCTGCAAAAGGTTGCACAACTAGTTTCCACAGTCTAAACTGCCTTATTATGTCAGGTAATAGAACCTGCCCAGCATAAATGGCCAGCTATTAAGACTGTTCTACTAAATCACTTCAGAATTTCAAATTTGCCAAATTTCCAAAAAGATGAGCATTTCTCCATATAGGGAGCAATAATGAGAAACAGACCTATTTTTATCTTACTGGTACTACCTGCAGAAGCGAATTGAGCTTAGAGTTATGAGTGTGACCATGAAGGGCTATAAAAACAGCTGCCCTCAGCCCTCCAAGGTGAAACCAGAGAGCTGTGCAAACAATATATTGACCAGCTCATCAACAAAATGAAAACAGCATCTATAAACACTTGTGTAGCCCAATAAACCAGAGACCCTCCCACATGTGCCTACAGCGACAAGAGCATTGTTAGAGGATTTACCTCAACACCTATGAAGCCATTTAATGTCCCATCCAAGCTTGGCTCAGTGCTTTTGATGACCATTATATCTACTGTAAAACATGTTTGCAAGCTAAAGGGAGAGTAGAACAGTTTGACTACTTGAGCCAGATAACCCGTCTTTAATCCACTGGCCTGCGGAAAGCGCAGTCAGCACATGTGAACTTTTACATGGAGTCTAAGTGAGCTGTTACAAAACATGTAGAAACTTGTACTATTGCACCATGCCACAAAAACCCACTTTAACTGGACATTTCTGGAGTGGTGTACATGGAAATCAGTGCTTAGATGGAATAAATACTTTAGTTATAAGTTCTCCACTTTTGCACCATGCTCTTTGAAAGCAGCAACAATGCATTAAACGAGAACACAACGTGTTCGTCCCTTCACACTTAAGGACTTAGTTATTCTAAATAAAGCTTTTTTGCATAATGGGGCATCAGTTTCTAATGCGCACCATCAATAAATAGTCTATTTTCAAAGGTAAATTGAACTATAAGGTATTGCAGTAAGTAAAAAACAGACTTATAATGCTAAAGCAAACATTACTGTGACTACGCTAACTCCCAACTTTGTTAGTAACACAAAGTTTAAACAGTCCGACACCGCTACATTAGGCGTATTCACAATAACACCCAACCAAACATTTTGACAGAGCGCTGTGTACCTCTCAAAATTTCTTCAACATGAGTGGGCACAATCAGAGGCTTTTAAGTGCGCCATATATTGTGGAAAACATAGTACATAACCACAAACAAGGCTCTTTCAGAAAGCTGCTTTTTTGTGTTTGCGTGAATGCGGTGGTCCAGTGTACCTGTTCTGGTTTAAGTCCTGGTGGAACCCAAGCGTACTCCTCCAGGGCACAACCAGAGTCGTCATCTGAGGTGGAGTTCCTCTGGAAGTCGTACATCAGCTTGGTGACCATCTTCTCCATCTCTACAGGCATGGCCGTCACTGCATGCTCCTCACGGCGACACTTACAGTGCACACAAATCTTTCTGCAACAACGGAAAAACACAAATAGTACAGGCTCAAGCAAAAGGTGTGAATGGTGAACATCCCAGTAGGCAGTAATCCAACAAGAGCATTTTATTCTAAAGATTTGTACCCTAAAATTGGTGCAAAATGGTACAATGCCTCCTGAGCCCCGTTTTCCTGAGTTCTGGCAACTCAAGAGAATAAGGCAGTGCTGCTGTTGCTCCTTGGGGACTCTAATTAGGCACAGAAAGCAACAAAAATAAACCAAACTGAGGGGTCAAGGCTTCTTGTTGCAGTAAAATACAGGCGCCACAAAGAGAATGCTCAACAATTCTCTTGGGACTCAAGTATGTGGACAAATTCCCAAACAGGATATGTAAATTACCACAACACAACCACTGAAAACAAGCCTATGCAAACAACAACCCACACAGTCTGTGGAACATGTTAATCTGAAACATGAGCAGACGCTTTGCTATGACAGCTACAAGACGTTTGCATCCCTGAATGTGTGAATTCACCCTTTATATATCAGAGCGCCACTTGGCAGAGCTGAAGCTATTTGTGCAACGCTCTGCAGTTCCCTGAGATACATGTTTTAAGCAGACACTGGGAAACCCAGCTCTGCATTCTGATGCTAACGGCAGAAACGCAGCAAGCATACAGATTCTTGTGTCCTTGACAGTCCTAAGCCCTTAAAATGGAAACCGGGTGGCCAAAGGTCACACTTTAATAACCCCTAACCTCCACAGGCGGCTAAACCGGGGAGACAATCTTATTATCTTCTCAGATGGATGCCGGTTTGTCTGACAGTCAGCCGTACGGAGCAGCTTAAGGACACTCAGAACGATGTTTGACAGACAAGCCTTTAGCAGATCAGGATCTGTTACAGTGTGCTTTCATACAAAGTACAAAACACATATTCCCAAGATCTTGTCTCTTTATAAATCCTGCCTTCGTCTTTTAAGAACATTGAATAGCTGCAAAAACAACTGCTTTTTTTTCTTTGCAAAAAAAGTCAAGCTGCCTTGACCTTTACAGTCATAGTCCCATTCACACGCCGATGGCAGCTCAGCTACCGAACACTGGCGCACTAGAGGCAATTTGGGGTTCAGTATCTTACCCAAGGACACTGACACATGGGCAGGCAAGGTGGGAATTTAAAATGCCGCCCTACTGCTGCACCACGGCCACCCATAAAATGCTCACAGGGCAAAAAAGTGTGTGTGGAACAAGCCAAGTCACATCATGTCTTTTTTGTTGTAAGAACAGTTCGTGTCCAAAGGTTAAGCTTAAGCTAACAGAGCTCCTCAGTTAGTTTGACAAATTGCTGATAGATTTTGCTAATAGAGCAGAAAACTCTAAAAAGTCTGACTAAACTGTCCGACTGACATTCCACAAATAGTCATAAGCACGTAATCCCGAAGAGGCAAACATTAACCGAATGGGTCAAGTTGGACAAACCGTCAATCGTCGCTTCTTAACCATCTGCCAGGCAGCTAACAGGCTTTAGCTATTGCCGTGTGCGGAGAAAAAAAGAACAAATTAAACACACCTAGTGGCTACAGCACAATGAATACTGATCGGCAGAGCAAGGATGCAGCACAGGCTGAAGAAGTGATAAGAAAACTGTCATTCAGGCACTCCGGAGCTGGTACTTTCACTGCAGTACCATGCCATAGCCTGGGGGAACTAAGCCTGCCGTAATAGCCCAGCTTTCTTGGTCCTCATTTATTATTTAGGGTTGATCTGCAGGAGATGCATTTAAATCTCACATCTACAAGAGCACTCCCTCTATGGTTGAGGGCAGGACAGGACGTCATGGGAGCAGATCCCTTCCAAAATAAGATGTGCAAATATCTTTCATTCTATCCGACTGCTGCCAGCTCATGAAAGGTTTATGCTCTCACAGAGAGATCTTATGAATCTGTATGAGACAAACGGATGTAAAGGGAAGCAATTAAAAGGAAACTCCACCCTCATGTTTCAATCTCTCTGGGATTCCTAGTGGACACAAGGAATCTTACAACTTTGGGAGAAGACCATATTTCAGACTCACTCAGTCCAGATGTGAGTGAGAATTTTACTCCTGTGACTACAAACATCTTGATATCTTTTGACAGACACTGAGGACACTTTGGGAGCCTGTTTTATTAACGCTCTTCATGGACATTTGTGGGATTTCCCCTCCGTTGAAACATAATCCCAGAGCTTCCACTTGTGAGCTGAGCGATTTGAATAAGATCAGATTTAATAGCTCTGGTTTTACAACTCAAGTACATCAGAGTCGCCCTAAAATGCTTGATGTCAAAAAGAGGAAGCAAGGAGTCGTGTTTCGTCTTAAGTATTATCAAACCATTTCATCTCGTGGGGGGGAAGGGGGGCGATGTGTTATTGGTCGGCTGTAGCGAGTGGACACATGGAGGCGATGTTTTTTTAGGTAACAGTTGCTCAAACTACTATGTCAGTGAACAATGATTCGCCATTTCCAGTTAATCATTATCATCCTGATTCCCTAACATGTTGCCTGGGTAATAGATGGCTTGAATACAAAAACTGGGTCTGATTGTCCTCCAAGACCAAAGCCCACTGCTGCTTCAAATGATCAAATATCTTAAACAGGATTAATATTGAGTGAGAATAATCAGGAATGATTTTTTTTTAGAAACCAAATAGCTTCGAAAGACTTGAGTTTGGGGGTTATTTTTATTTATCTATAGGGTGTTTGTTTCTTTGTGATGGCAGGTCATGTGCACTGCAGAAAAAAAGGGGGAGATTTTTATTGGTACAGATTTGGTCTAAAGGGCATAAGTATACATTTCTTGGCACTGATTGCACAAGTGCCTCCTCTGAGGGCTTTCTTTCCTTAAACCAATGCAGCTCTTCCACTTCATCAATCTGGACAGTTAGATCAGAATCACATCTCCCAAACACTGATCCAATGTACTCGGTAATTGGCTTCGTTTTTCACAGTTGAGCAATAGCAGAGAAAACCGCTGGGCATTGAGGCACAACCAGGAGATAAAAGCCAAGCACTTAAAAGGAAATCAGTGATAAACAAGTCTGAGGTGTCCCTGACAAGAAACCGGTCTTCAAACAGATATTTTGACTAAAAACCAATTAGCAGGAACCTGAAGCCTTGTGTTGCAAAGGACGGATTAGCCCTGCAGCCACCTGTCAAAACCATTTAGACAATGTCCACTGACAAAAGATCTGGATAATAATCAATTTAATTCAAGTGAACACCAAGAAAAAAAAACAACATGCAATTTTGTTGACACAAACCATTGCTTTGGAATTTTTCACTAGAAATTCATCTCTGAGAAGTGGGCGGAACCCTTGGCACGGAGCAGGTCTGCCCTCACTTCCCATCATCCATTTGTTTACACACTCCCCCGCTAGCTTACAGCCCCTCATAACCCCAACCGAACATTAATGGTGCAACAAATATGTGAGCAATATCGGAGCAATCGAGCCGTATCGCTTGGAGCCAGATACCAGATTAGACAAGAAAAACGAAGACGTACATGGATCCATTTGTCTGCAAGTGGATGCATCAGAATGGAGTAGAGAAGGGAGCTTGTGGCCTGCTAATTGTAGCTTCTGTGTCACACTCAAGCTATTTCAAACAGTATTTTTTCAACTACTTCTCATTCACACTGATTTGAATTAAAAAATACAAAGAAATGCAATTATATTACTAGTTTTCCTTGTGTCCTCCATGAGGAAAATGATACAAAAACATGTTCAAAACATCAAAAACACAATTTTCAGTGGATCATGTTGAACATTTGACATCTTTAGAATAGAAAGAAGAGATTAGTAGGCTATTACATGCACATACAGGCTAAAAGAAAAGTTTCAGCGTCCATGATTTGCAAAGCAAGTGAAAGAAATATTTTTAAACTACCGGCACATTTGTTGTAGGTTTTCAGGTGGCTCACTTTTCTTTTCTTTCTTCTTCTTCTTTTTTTTATGATATTGGGGTCATGGAAGGGGCAGGCTCCCAAAACTAACCCAACCACAATCAGAAATCAGCAGTTTGGTGAGAAAACATTAGGACATTTGCGAACCAGCAAGCCACATATCAAACAGTCTGGACTGCAGGGAGGAAAGGGTACATTGTGCATTTTATTGTCCTTTAATTTGTTACTTTTCCAGCAGGGATGAAGACCATGGTGGGAAATAATCACGTTAGGTTGTCATAGATTCTTGTCAGATTGGGTTAGTAGTTGAGCTTCCGCCTGACTACAGCTTATGTTTTTACCTTTTCACAAACATTTCAGTTATGCTTATATATAAACAATTCAAGTAGATCATTATTGAGCTGCAGTTCAGTCTTTCACAGCAGCATCATAGGGAGACTCAAAACCACAAATTCATTAAGACAGATTGGCCCTCTTATTTGCATGCTTGTTTAGTGTGAGGTCCAGTGCATTTGACACACGGTCCACAGCGCACAGGAGCCTGATCACTGAGCTGTGTGTGTGGGAGGTGGTGGTGGGGTGTTCCCAACTAAAACTAAAGGTCATTTTAGGAGAAAATATTTCTGCAAAAAAGAGCATTTAAACCCACATGGTTTTACGCACACAAATGCACATTCAGAGTCCTGAAATGGGAATAAAAGTGGACGACTGTAATACAGGTGAGGAGGGGAAACTGCTGTTTACCTTCTTATAAACGGAGCGAAAGTACGGCTCCGACTTCTGCGCTTGAGCTGCTGGTTTTCAAAGACACGCTCCTCATTGCAGAATCTGCCACACAACCCCACGTCCACGCCGAAGCCACGAAAACACAACAGTCTGCATGATCCGCACCTCTCTGCTGCATCTGACCCCGTCCGTCCAACTCCCTCTGAGCCCCAGAGACACACGGGAGTTCATGAGAAAAAACAAAAAATAACTTCAAATGCGTCAACATTAACGGATCCAAACCGGAACGATTTCAGCAGAAAACCCCGACTCCCCTCCCCCTCTAAAAGAAAAAGAAAAAAAAGATAGAGTTAACTCCTTTCACTGCAAAGATCCACAGCAGGAGCGGATCCTGCTGCCGAATAACATGGACTGCAGCTGCAGCGCTTTAATCGGGAGGAGATGCCAAGCGAGCGATAATAAAAGCGTCAGTTCCGGTTGCCTTTTCAAAATAAGGCGCACCACATTCCCAATAGCCAAGTGGGAAAAAAAAAATAAAGATGATCACACTGAATTTTATATTTTAAGTTCATTAGGAAACATTTACGTCCAAAAATGGAAAAAGACTAAATAATATAATTTGAAGTCCCACTCAACTATATATATGTAAAATCATTCCAATTGGTCTTTTAATTTTGATTTTGCAGTTTCTTTTTTTCTAAAATCCCAAAAGTTTGTGTAGTTGTTTTTGAGACATATTTTCTGCAGAGCAGCAGAAGCTCCACAGAAATTTGCTTTGAGTTGTGGGCACAGAAGTTAGCCTCAGATATTTTCCCATCAACCCTTTTGTCTACGCTCTTTCCCGCTAGCCATAGAACCACACAAACCAAAGCCAATATCGGTGTAGCAAAAAAAAAGAAAGAAACAGCAAGCAATATCAGAACTATCCAGCCATACTGATTTAACCCACATGGACACTCAGACGAGGAAAATGAATGCGTTGATGGATCTATTTGTCTTCAAGTGGATGCATCAGAACTGGAGAAGGAAGCTTTTGGCCCACACCGACATGGCAGCAAACTAGAGCTTTTTCAAACCACAGGGTTTTTTTTTTTTAGTCCTGATTCATGATTTGAAAAAAAGAAATACTCAGAATGGCAGTTTTTGTCACAAATTCTTTCATGCATGTCCTTCAGCATGAGGAAAATGCTGCAAAGAACATGTTAAAATATAAAAACAGCATTTTCATTGGATTTGGTCTTTTAAATAAGAATTAAAAGCCAACCAGAGCAAATATGACATCTGCATCCTTAATAAAGCTTTGCGTTATTGATTGTAGATAAAAAATGATAAGTGCATGGAAGACGAGTCTCTGCTCTGCTTACAGCTGGAAGATCCTTTACTATTACTTTGAAGTTTTTGTGGCCTCTAGTTTAGCACCTGCTTTGTATTGGTTTCAAAAACAGTATGAATAATTAATGAGCACTTCTAAGGATATACTACCAAATAAAACATGCAATATGGCTGCTAGAATGTCATCATTTAAAATTGAAAAATGCTGGTTAGTTAATAAGGAAAATAGTAATGTGGTTTATTTTACTAAGTAACTTTAGTGCAAATTGACAAAAAAAAAAAACTATTGATTACAAGCAGTCAATACACATATCGTTCACATTTAGCAATAATTTATTTTGTAGTAAAATGAACAGCTGACTGTCAGTTCTTGCTTTTAATTTGAAAGCGAGTCTGTAAACTTCCTGTCAGCCCGTGGCCTTTTTCTGTTGGCTTCATAAGAGCTTTTTTCTCTGCTTTTCCCTGGAGCCAGTACCCTGGTGTGATGTCAGTAAGTCAGCATCCCTGCATTGGTGTAATTAGCAGCCTTCCTAAGTGGTGCTCTTGTAGATTTGCACGTCAATTGAGACACTTCCCTGAATCAAATGACTCAGCTAAGCAGAGGCAGAGCAGCAGGAGACCAGCTTATACTGGGACAAGCAGCAAAGTTAGTCACTGCAAACACAAGAGTGCTGTTTAACATGAGAACAAGGGCATTAGCCATAGAGGCACAAAAGAGTTATAGACCAATGAAAATCTGCTAGATAAAATCAAATAGTTAGTACCGCTTACCAGGTTAACAAGTCATTTGACAATGACAAAGCAAAAAGGGACAAATGTAGCTTCATTTTGTTGACAAAAATTGTTAATTAATTTCAAGTTTATTTTCAATAAAGTTGTTATTTTGGCTTTAAAAAGCACTGTGATTGAAAAAAAGGCATTGGAACCATTGGTTTATAAAGACAACATTTGTAAACAGCTTTTTAAAGTTGGTAAGATTTGACATCAATCATGCCCATTGCCCCTAACCAAAAGTGGAACAACTCAACATCTTGATAGATTTTGATATATTCTTTGTTAAAAACTGAGTATTTGATAATAACCTGGCAAAAAAAATGATAGATAAAATCCATAATCCTGTGCTAACTTTGAGATGCAGTACAAGATAAGACATTTAAAATCATCTCATGTACAGTTGTCTAAACTGTAACATCCAGTTAGAGACGCAAAAGTATGTTATTTTTCTATTTTCTTTTGACCACCACCACAAGAAGTTCATGGATCAGATATTTTATTTTTCAAAAATGTGATAGTGACACACTATAACACAATAATAAGGAGTTGCAAGGCACCATTGTTACAAAAAAAGGTTCATGACACAATCAGATTAGGGAATGTTTCTTCCTACTCAAATGCACCGTGCCTCAACCTATTTATTTTTCTTTTTCAGTCACTTCCACTCTGTCCCCCCTTTGGAGAGCTTGTTAGTATCCAAACTACAGGGAATCACAGCAGGGTTCATTTGCAAGTAAAGCGAGGCGTTTGTTTTTAGGCAGAGTTTGCTTGATGATTACCAAAAGAAGAGCCAAAGCACCAGTTTGGACCAAAGACACCAGTGTGAATGTGCACTCTCATGTCTTTTTTAGGCTGATATTTCTCATCTAATTTTGATGAAGGAAGAAAAAGTGTTTAAAAGAAGGAAAAAGAGCTAAATCCTGTCCTACATGGAACGCGTAGTGTAGAGGTATTAAATGGTTGTTTGTGGCAAACAAAATTCTACCTGGTAAAAAAGGAAACCTGAATTAAACTGCTTCTACAAATCATTTTTTTCTGCTGCATAGCAATTTTTTGCTGCTAGAGTTGCTCCAGTTTAAGATGGAAGCTTCACTTTTTTTTTTTTTTTTTTTTACTACAAACCATCTTTCAGCTTGCATGTCTCTTTTACACACTGCAGAGGAACTCTCTCCATGATAATTTATAATCTCTTTACAAACATAGAAGTATCAATCGGAGCTCGGGCTGTACTTATGGTCTGTCCGCAATATTTTTAAAGGAGCCTAAAGTGACAGCGTCCGTCAAGCAGAACGACCACAGAGCAGTTGGTCAGGGAACCGCCTCGTCTTTCAGTAAGTCATTCCCTTTCCCAATTTAACTGTTCGCAGACCTGCCATGAGCTACTTTTAATGCCACAAGAGAGCTGATTGAACGTTTTGAGGGCAGCTTAGAGGACGGGTTTTACATTTATTCCAGCGTTCACAGAGACCCAAATGTTTGGTCATTTTAGACAGCTAGTCAAACAAGTTTAATCCTTTCCTAAGCAATTACATAGACATCTTTTTTTCTTTTGTCTTTATCAAAGCACAGGATGAGTAGTGTCGTTAATACAAGTTCCCCGAGGCCAGAAGTCTACCTGGTGTCCTTGTAAAGCATTACAGGCTCAAATGGCTTTATCCTGCAGAAACAATAATCCTACTAGAGGAAGTGATTAATGTATCTCTTGGTATGGTTAAAAAATACATTTTATCTGGAATCAAATTCTGGCCGACTTCCCAACATAGTTTCCTCATCTGTCTTTTTCAGCAACACTGATCGCTCCTCTTTTCATGTGGCAAATGCCGATGGCTATCACTCCAGAGTCAACACACGAGGCAGCCAGGACTAACCCCAACAGCTGAAAGCTCAGACATGTGAGTGAAGAAACTCACTTCCCATAAAGTTTTGCTTCCCTCTGCTCCTGCTCCTAAAGTGAATTGCTATCTAAACCGTGGCTTTCTGTTCCTCTGTCAGCTCAAAGGTTTATTTGGACTTCACGGTGAGGTCAAAACTTTTGTTTTGGCTATGTTTCACTTTAATGTGAAATGTCATGAAAAGTGCGATAAATCAAACTTTACTTTGTTGTTATGGAAAAGTAGAATATTGTCAGCCATATTTCTGTAAAAAGATTAAAGAAAGTAAAAATAAAAAAATTAAATCAGCTTTTGGCAACTTTCCATAGCTTCATTAAAGGATGTAATGAATTGTTTCATCGTTTTGCTTACACTATAGACTAAAGTATCGACTCTTATTCAGAGATAAATAAGACAGATTTTCTGTAAAAATTCAAGCCAAATTTCTGCCACTTGTAGAGCCATAATATTTTAATTTATTTTCCCTTTTTATATTTGTTTGTAGGGTTTTGTGCATTTGCTCTTTTTATTTATTTTTTTACATAATAAATAAAAAATTCCTTAAGAAATAAAATCAGTTCAATATTATATATTGAGAAACTATTGAAATAAAGGGAAATATTTATGAAAAAGACTATATGGCCTTCACAGTGTCCTGTACACAAATTAATAAGTTATTGATATGACAACAAAAAAAGAACATTGAGCTCTGTTGAGGAACTTCATTTTATGGACTGCAGTGAAAAATGTTATTTGTGAGCGTCGACTGTATACGAGAACTGGATTGTCTACGTGTGAAATCACCCATTGAAAAGCATTTACTTCAACGAAATGAAGTCAATTCAGGCACCCTTTTTTTTTTTTTTTTACACAACACGCTATCATGTTGGAACCAGGCAACTTAAGTAGTGACTGGTACGAGTTGGTCTGAGTCATCGTTTATAAGGCAACTACTATCGCCAATCAGGAGTGAGCTTGTTGGAAGTCCTTAAAAAAAAAAAATTAAGACACCACTACTCCTCCAAATGCCCCTACAATTGGAAGAGTAGGGAGAAGCCGGTGGAGTGGGCGAATAATTCGGATTCAGCCTAACTTCATAACTTGTTTGTGACATTCTACATGTCAGCCTCGTTAGCAAATTCACAATACCTGTAACTCCCAACCTAGTTTGCAACACATAAAAAACAGACTTGTACAGCTAAAACAGATGTTGCTGTGGCCGAGCCAACTCCCAGCCTGGTCAGTAACACGTAAAAAACAAAAACACAGTCTGGCACTGCTACACGTTAGCCACATTAGCCTATTTACAATAACACCCAATCTTGCTAGCTACTCAAAAAAAAAAAAAAACAAAAAAAAAAAAAAACAGACATTTTGACAGCAAGCTGTGTACCTCTCAAAATCACTTCAACATCAGTGAGCAAAACCAGAATTAATCCATGTGTAAAGCGCACTGTTACGTTTAAAAAAAAAAAAAAAAAAGGATTTGAGGTGCACCATATAGTGCAGAAAATACTGTGTTCTGACAAATATTATGACTGAGTAATAGCTGTTATTTCTCAATAGAAGTCTATGAGATTTCGGTTTCTTCGAGTCAGCGGGCACTTCCTATAAGGAATGCAAGAGGGGGGTCACAGTCCAGTTCTCATGTACAGTTAATGTGTGAGTGAATCATTGCTGAAAGATTTTTTTTACCACTATGATGGACAGGTTTGGAGGCCCTCCTGTTTGGTGAGGGGAACTATTTAGTAGCAGTGAAGTGGTTGCTGACAAAAGCTGTTAAATGTTTTATTACTTAATAAAATATTTTGTTTGAGTTTATTGCTGGTAAAGCTGGTAAACTCAAAAAAATAACTCAAGAAGTATTAACGCTTTCACATGAAAATGTAGTAGCAAATCCTGCTAATATTCAAAATAGTTTCAAAGTTTATGGGCATTAAACTAAAGTTAAAGCTTCATTGTATTATTGTTCCGAGTGACCCAACAAAACTTTGGGAACTACGTTGCATGTATGAAGCATTTTTTTTTTTAATTCAGACTGGGGGCTTGCTGTGGTCATTCCACCCTGGAGCCTCCTCTGTACCCGTGTTCCCACCAGATAAGAGGCCATTCATTATCCTGTGCTGAACATTAACTGGATTAATTCCACACCAGTCGAAGGGTGAAATTGTATTTGTCCAAAAAGAGGGAAATGGCAGAGGAAACGAGGAGACAGGCCAGCTTGGCTGTAATTCTAATTAGCTGGGGGGTTCGTTAGCACACAAACTCAAAGTCCTGCTGCACAAGCCTCACTAATACAGAGCTCTGTGCAAGTCATTACACCAAATAGAGGAACCAAGACGGAGACAGACAGAAAGGAAAGGACAGGGAGAGGAAGAGGGAGGGCCAGACAGGAAGGGTATGGACACTTAGTTTCACGCATTACGGCCTGGGGGAATGAGATGACCATGCCGAATTACTCCTCATGGGGACCGAGATCTATTTTGCGCCCCTGCAGGTGAATTCACATATGGACTCCTCAGTATGGATAACAACAAGCTCCAACTGGTGTCTATCCATCAGACTGGCCATCCCAGCTGTAGACAGGAGTCTTTCAAGTGATGTCGCTCAGCTCCCAAAGAACTCCTCTCTAATACATGTGGATTTCAGATTGTGCAACAGTTCAAGAACACAAACATATTTGGGGAAAGTGCAGTAAGGCTTGCAAAACAGCCATAGGAAGCAATAAAAACCACCAGAAATGCATCAATGATGCGGAAAACTCCAAGTTTGATAAAGATCCACTTTTCCATCTGAATAACAGCCTGCTCTGAAAGGGTTACATCAAAGTCTGCCTTTTTACTGGCTGTAATGCATAAAGCCACATCTCTCATCCAGAATGTATTTGCGGCTTCATGAATGAACCGCTCGCCTCCCACATCCACCACCCTGCAGCCACTTCTCTGACTCAGCTCTCTCATTCATCCTCCACTGATTATTCTATTGCTTTTCATCAAGATTGAAATAAGAAGAGTGGGCATTGCTGCGGACTGATGCTGACCCTCCCCATCCGGCTCTCTTGGTTTTATTCGAAAAAAAAAAAAACTCACCTTGACTGATAGAAACCCTGATTTTCAATAAGCCTCAGGAGAGGTCTTAGTCTCCAAGAACCTGACCGGATGTCTAAACAAGAACAGTGACCAATAGAAGACTCATTAGCTGGACTGCAATGTGTAGCTTTTATGCATCTATCATGGTATTGCATCTTTTTGTGCTTAAAATGTTTACTGAATTTTCAACACAAGACAAAACAAAGCGAACAATGACAATCCTCTTCCTCCCTTTGTTCTGTGGACGGACAGTAAATAGTTTGAGAAGCTCAAAATACAATTTAAAAAAGTTGTTTTTCCCATTTTTCCAATGCTTAAAGAAGCTTGTTTTGATTATTTTTGTAATTTATGTCAATAATTATGCAAAAATTGGCACAAAACTTGGGAGGGGTGGTGGCAAGTGGGCGGGCAAAGCTTTTTGCTGACCTCTCTTGCCCCCTGTAGCTCTGCCCCTGATATAAATACGTTGGGAAGACATTAAGAAGATGCATATTCATTCCTGATGTAGTACTCAGACAAATGAATAAAAAGAAATAGAAAATAAATAAAATAAAAACAGTCTGGTAAAAAGATTAAAGAAGAAAGTTACTCTGTTCTGAAAACTGCACCTCGTTGAGCTGTTATTAAGGAAGATTGCTAATATGACCCGTAAAACAAGAAGAAATGCTCGCTGAATTAATTTGGAATGGGGCTGTCTTATGTCAACAGGTTACAAAAAACACATTAATATCCCCCTTCAGTTAGAATGGAGGTGTTTCAATGTGTACCAGAGGAAATGGGGGCAACAGCAGACGGGGGTCACATCTTTCTAACTGATCTCACTACTTTCTAGTCACTAAAAACCCTGAAAATGTGTTTACAAAGCAGAGCGCTGAGCTGATGCATAACTGGACAACACATTTGCTATCTGTATATTGCAGCTGGATATGCAGAAGGCAGTTGTTTCTACAAAGTCAAACGGAATCGTAATTCCCATCAGGAAAACAAGCAGTGAAGAAAACGCTACATCATGAGTCATGTTGGCTAAGATGGTATATAGCTCGAGGTTTTTGCTATGATGTTGTATCCGCTCATTAACTACAAATTGCAGCCTATTTGTGGTGGGAGGGGCAGCACTGACATTATTCAAAGCCCTTGAAAGCAAAGTGTTCAAATCATTAACATGCCACCATGATGCAAATTGCTCTTTTTTTATTTTA
Source organism: Oryzias celebensis (assembly GCA_014656515.1). Taxonomy (NCBI): domain Eukaryota; kingdom Metazoa; phylum Chordata; class Actinopteri; order Beloniformes; family Adrianichthyidae; genus Oryzias; species Oryzias celebensis. The sequence goes on from BNCR01000005.1 coordinate 14,887,273, forward strand.
AATGCTTATTTACAGTGATAATCAAAATAAAATGCAATTGTTAAACATTTTTGTGCTGTTTGGAGTTTTCTGTTGGTCTTTACGTCGTTCACATTGGCCAAGCAGCAATGGGCCTCTCCTTCTCTCTCTGTTTCTATTGTTTAACAGCTCATGTCCACCACCTACAGCTGGAAGAGGCTTTGTGCGAAATATCCAAATGGTGTAAATCCTTTTTCCAGCTCTATTCCAATATATAAAAGATTTGGTGTCATATAGTTCTGGCCAGGCACAAACCGCAATTATTAATTTCTCCTCCATGATCAATTTTTTAAACAGTTGGTATTCCCGTGAATTAAAAAAGTCGCCATCCTTAGTTCACTACAAAATCCAAGTTTCAAAGTGCGTTCAATGGCTGTGTGTTTTGTACATAGAGCCCAAAAACTTGTGTAGCAATGCGTGAAAACTAGCTATAACATGCGTTTCTGAGCTTTACACTGTCTGTCTTCAATAACGGACTCCTCCAACCACAGTGTCCTCCAAGTCTGTGGACTGCACGAATCCAAAAGGATTTCGACAATTTCAGGAGCTGAAATTCTCACAATGTTTTTAAATATTGGCAGATGAAAGCTTCGAATTCAGAGCTTTAAGACTGTAACCAGCAAACGCAAAGACAAGCACAGGAGCAAGCAGGAGCAGGAAGGGATGAGTCACACCAAGCCCCATCAAAGACCTTTTATCAAACAGAGGTCAAACATTCAGAGTGAAGGCATCTCAGAGGAAAGACAGGCCTTCAGTCCTTCACTTCCATTGCCCTTTTAAAGCAAGCTGCTGTTTTGAATAGCAAGCCTGCACATATTTCTGTCTCACATGGCAGTCACATTTCAGTCAGCATCTGTCTGCAGCTTTTTCGTCACCCACTTCATTCCCTTCTTACAGCTGCTCCCTCGTGTTCTCTATTTAAAGCATGGCCCATTAGGAAGAAAGCAGTGCCCTGAGAGAAACTCGTCATGGACTGCAGCTCCTGCTTCTGTTTATTTGAACTGTGAACTTCCATACGAGGGGTGTGCGAAAGGAAAAGCGTGAGGGAGACATAAAGAGCTGCGACATGCGCAAAGTGGAGGGAGGGGTCCCACACAAGATCCTGTGTTTCACCTTCTGATTTTATTCACACCTCTCCCAACACGCTTTTGGCGGTGTATTTATTTGCCCCGTGGGCTCCTGGCGCTCCTCGGGCCTTTCAGGCCACAGTTGGGCCTCTGTACACCCCGTCTGAGTTCGCTCTCCTCATGCACACAGCCTGCTTACACCTCCTGTGGAGCTCCAGACATAGTAATAACACCGTCCCTCTGCTGACCCGCACATGACATCACAACCTGCTTCCCACACAATCGCCCAGAAAGCATGCAGACACTCCTGCTGTGGAGCAATTCAGGAAAAGAATGCACGTAACTGTGAAAGGAGATTTCCGCTTGAAGCAGGCTTCACAGTGACGTTACACAGGCACAAACTGGGAGACCATGAAGTCAGCGTGGACCTGCTTAAAATCGCCCAGGACTGCAAGGCAGACATCAGTCAAAGGAGTCTCTGTTTCAGAGGTGCAGATGAAGGAAGAATGACAAAGGTGGTCACATGTTTAGACACTAGAACATATTTTTTCTGTATTGCAAGTTATTTAACTCTTAAACTGGCCAATTAGAGGCCTCAATTAAAGTAGGTTGTTTCCAGTCAAACTTTTGACAGATTCGCCATTTTCTTTGGGTGACGTCACACTCGCTCGGTCCAGTTCTCTTATACAGTCAAATGGTATTACAAAAAAAAAAAAATAGAGGCAAACTTTTCCCTCTGAGATGTGGGCAGGACTGTTGGTGCAGAGCAATCCTGCCCCCTTCCAATCACCCATCTGTTTACACTCCTTTCTGCTAGCTTACAGCCCATCACACTCCCAACTTAACATTACCGGTAACAACATAACTGGAGAGCAATATTGGAGCTATCCAGCTGTACAGTTTTGAGCTAGATGCCAGTTTGGGTGAGGAAAACGAAGGCAAATGTGGATGTAGTCATTTACAAGTGGATGCTTCAGATGGAGTGGAGGTTTTGGTTTGCTGAAGTTGTTTCTACATAACACATACAAACATTTTCAAACTGCATTTCTCCTTTGCTCCTGATTTGCAATGATTTGAACAAAGAAATACTCAGAAACGCAATTTTTAAGCTTCATTTCCTTCCTCCGTCATCAGAAAAATGCCTAAAGAACATGCTAAAAACACCAAAAAAACATGATTTTCATCACAGTGAGTCTTTAAGTTTGGTCCATTCAGCCTTTGGATCCCTTCCAGTGGTTTGTGAAAGCAACCAAACCACTTGAAGTGGAGAAATGATCACCATTCTCCACCTCTTTTTACAGAGGCCTGACAGCTCTCCTAAAGTAAAAAAAATCTTTCTAGGTGAAACTGGTGGAGGACTCTTTAAAAAGAAACAGCTGTAGAATCATTGATTTGAAGAGATTATTTCACCTAAAACAGTAAAGCAGTCCGGATGGAATTCTTCACACAAGGACCTTTAGAAATAGTCAGAAGATCTACATCAATTGTAACATGGAAGGAAAAGCAAATCTGGGTGTGAGCACATCAAAAGTATGTCATTTGTAAAACTTTGGAGATCAAAAGGCCTAAAATGTCAACAAGAATCCTTGGATGTATGCAAAAACGATTGTTGCTGAACTGGTTTCCTCTGGGCTTGTTGTTTCACAAAAAATGTTATGAAGACTCTTCATCATGGTGAGCCTCAATGTCATCAACCAAGAAAAACTCAAAGAAGACATCAGTCAGACTGGAGAGAACATCTGAAACACTGAAGGGAGTTTTCTTCTGCATTTTGTCTTTGGTTTCATGAAAATACAGGACGTAAACAGTTTGGGTTCAACTAGAGAAGAAGGATTTCAAATTAAACTATGAATCATGGCGGCTGATTTCCTGCTTCCAGCTCAGGGAGCCATGTTGGTTTTTATCGAAAAGGAAATTAAACAAAGACGGAGTTTTCCATTTTGTACTTCAAAATCTGCAGCTGATCTTTGAAACCTGGAGCAGCTCATTACTGCTGATTTAAACAGGGATTACTGGTATTTGCCACAAACATTTATGCAAAGGGACACATTTGACCCCAACACAAACACATACATGCATAGACACACACTGACCACTGTCAGCTGTGCCAGAGAGCCAACATGCAAGTTGTCAGCATTAGTGTCCTAACAAGTGGCTGGAGTCTGCAAAATTCAAGCTAAGCTACAACAGGAGCAATCTGTGAAAAGACAGAGTTGATATCCTCTGCTCTTAATCACATCTCAGCGCCGCAGCTCAAGGGTGTTTGGTGCCTGTTCTGGCCTCTGTCTGGTATGTGGAACATGCCATCCAGCAGAATGCAACCCGTGCAGGACAGGGAGCTCCTCGAGAGCATGAGTGCGTCAGGATTTGTGCTTCTGCATTGCCAAGACTATGCCAGCCAAGAGATTGGATTCTGGCATCAGAGTGAATCACATTTGGTATGCTTTCCACTCCGGGACAGCACACAGAGGTTTCCAGACAAGGAGAAGGCTGTAAGAGAAAAAAAAGATCATAACATTATAAAAACAACATCCACGGTTAAGTGGACCTCCTAGAAATATGAAAAGGTGATGTGTGTGAAGGAGGCTTCCATGTGAGACAAGGTTGTTAAAAACCACGAAGAGGAGGAAGGATACCACGAGGGAAGGGCACAACGTGGCATCACCAAGCAGCCAATCCACAGGTCAGAACACGTGTGTATTTTAGGGAGTCAACACACAAAATTGTAAAATCTGCTAAAAATGTAATCACTGATGTGCAGAGCCCTTCAGTCCCATCCATTGTTTGTTTTTTGTTTTTTTCAAGACAAGTGGCTGAGTGGCTCAGATGGCAGATCTGGCTCAGTTCTGTTGGGTCTAGTCTCTGTTCTGTGCTTGGCTGATGACCTGTGTTGCAATTCTTCAACACAATGACAACAGTTATAGATGACAAAAAGTTCTCAATTGGCAACTGGTTAAACAAAGCTTACAATATATCCCCTGATTCAGCAGGATTTGCTCAGAATGATCCCAGGTTTTTTTGGAATTGAGAATGAACAATGTTGAGTAAGCATAAATAACGGGTTTGAAAATGCTTTCCTTGTTGGAAAGTCGACAGGAGTGAGAGAGCCTTTTTCTGATGACACAGCACTAGTTTCGGGGTGCAGACGGCAGACAAGCCTCTCGTATATGGAAAACATTTAGTGCCCATGTGCAATGCATTATATATTTTTGGAAACGAAGATCATGGCTGTAATCTGCTGAGACTTAATTCTCGCCGTTCATGGTTTGGTCCAACATGACTTGGGGCTGGTAAGCAAACTTCTTAATCCCCCCCAGACGAAGCTGATGAAGCCTGATTGAGCAGAGTGAGAAATGACTGTCAGCTAAAATGTTACAAACCACCTCAGCAGCTGTATAGAAGCTCCACCCCTCCGCAAAGTTTTTGTCACTTTAACAATCTTCTGCCGCAAATGAGTGTTTTAGAGCTGAACGGTGAAATGTGTCACCCTTGTGATTGGCAGGCTCAGCAAACGTTTGGTTTCCTGTGTCGACCTGCGAGCTCTGAAAGTGAAGATCCCTTTTTACACCCATGAACAGGACCTTTTATTTCTTGTGAAAGAAATGTGTCACCTCCAACTAAAAAGAGGCATGGTTTGTGCTTTTAAAGTTAAGAGAATCCATTTTCATGCTTTCGTTAATCATCTTGCCCTGTTAATTTAAAACTGATAATCTTTTTATTGTAAAAGTGTTCCCCCCAAAAAATTGTAGTTTTTTCAGACAATTTCTGCAGAGCAACAAGAGTTCATCAAAAAATTGCCTTTAAGTTGTGGGTAGGACCGATTGAACAGAGCAACCCCGCCCCCGCTTCCCGTCCCCGTGGCTAAGAGCTCGGAGCAGGTGGCCCTCTAGTATTTCCTACCTCTAGAATACACACTCTTTCAAATGTTATTTTTACGTCTTTTCTTGATTCACAATTTGAATGAAGAAATACACAGAAATGCAATTTTAAGTTTAATTTGTGTTATGTCCTTAATCATCAGAGAAATGCTACAAGAACATGTTAAAAACATTTACTGGAGCGGGTCTTCAGGTCTGAGAAACTAAACTAATCTAAAATGTTTTTTTTTTTTTTATAGTTTCAGAGTGGGTCTTGATTCCACAACATTAAGAAAAGTATAACAGTACTCCATGATTTAATACCGCCATCAAATCTACTTTGACACTTTGGAGGCTTGAATAAATGGATAAAAGGGGCGGCTATTGATAGTTCTGTGATTTTTACACTACAATTCCACCCTAGGATTCAGAAAATTAATCAATGTCAAACTTATCTGAATTCAACATGAAATGACATTAAAATACGAATGTCTGGACATCGGGTCATTTTACCAAGAAAGACTTCTAAAAAGTTACATTGAGGACATTTTTGTTAAACCTGCATATCCTGATTGTGAAGAACTGCCTTCAAGTGACAAAAAAAACAAATTAGGAGTTTTCCTAATTGCATTTTTTTTTTAGAATGCGACCCTCTTAAACAACTAGAATTCCTCATTTGGTTTACTACAAGAGTAATCTAATTGTGTTTTTCAATTATACTCACAAGTTTTAATTAAATTTCTTTAGTAATTTAGAAAAATTTAATAGAAATTCAGCTAAATTCCATGTGTTAATTAAGGTGTTGAGATGTTTTCTTTTAGAAGCTTATGATTCAGTCTGTTTTACAAGAATCAGATTTACAGAATTTAGCCAAAGAAAATATCAAACCAGAAAAAAAACTGTTTTCCCTTTAGGACATGGATTAAAAAAGAATGACTATTTACTGATGGTCATAAGTAAAAAAAAAAAAAAAAAAAAAAAAACCCAAAAAACCAACCACCAATCAAAAGCCACTTTAAATCCTATTAAGCGTCGCACAATCAGACAAAAGACATAAATATGTGGTTTCAATAAACTTTGCCAACTGGAAGCTTCCAAAGGTCTGGCCCAGCCCTTCAACATTTTTACACCCCTCCCTTGTCAAGAGGTCAGCAGTGCCGTGACCAACTTGGCCTTCCAGGCAGAATACCAAGCAGCTGAAAGGCAGCTAGGCTTCCAGCCAAGCAGCCACTTGTCAGGTCTGTGGGATTTGACAGCCACATCTGGTCTGCCTGCACCCACTTAGCTTCATCACGGTCGGCTGTGCAGCCAAACCTCAGAGGTCGGGGACTCAACCATGTTCTGTGTATTTCTTTCTCTGTGTACACAAGAAAATCCCCTACTCTCACATGGGTCCCAAATACATAAGAAGTGAATGTAAATCTGAAGCAGTTGTTCTGTGCTCTGAATAAACTGGGGTTTATGTTGGCGTTGCATGCATGTCGGCTTTCCTGAGCCAAAGCATAAACTCTGAGGAGCTTTTCAAGATTATATTTTACCGTAAACTGTATTTAAACATGAATGCAGCCACTACGTCTGGAACATAAAACCAGTGTGGAATGATATCGCAAATATGCAATGCCACTGATGGCCACAGGGTGTTGGCTCCAAAATGCCTTATACTAACAGACCTATTTAAAGTGATTAAGAGTAAATAATTATACTGATTACAGAAAGTTGGGTCACAGTAGTAATGCCGTCAGTACTTTTTAGTGAAATGCAGCACATCATCCGTGTGGCAAGTTTGGAGCTGCTTTAAATAACTCAATTTGTTTCTTCACAGCAGTTTGTCATTTTCTCATGCCAAACGTCTCGTCCAAAATGAAATGGTTTGAACAGTTTTTCAAGTGTACTTCAAACTTCTGCAGAAGACCACATTATTTATGCACTGAGGTCCCAAGCTGGTCCCAATATCCCCAGTCTATATTTACAAATGCCTACAGCATTCAGTTTTTGAAACTCAGAGAGGTCCTTGCAAGTTCCATTTGCTTCTGGTTATCTCACTGCATGAAAGATGTTTGCCACACTGTGTGGAGCAGAATATAGAAAACGTCTCAGATAACATGCAAGTGTTTGCAATATTTATAAGAAACTTAATAAAATTAAAGTGCAGCCAGCAGTTGTTAATGTTTTTGAAACCGCTACTGGTAAAATGAATATATAAAATCCCCAACTTCATAAATACATACACAAGTAAACAGTATGTTTTTCTAAAGCTGTGTCTCCTTCCTTCTACAAAAGGTCACTTACTTATCTCCCCCGGATAAGGGAGGCTTTACTTTTCACAGGTTTTTAAAAGACACCTCTTAGAAAGTCTTAGTTGGTCATTCCAGTCAAATCCCATCGCAATTATAGTTCCTCACCCTCCAAGAATCAGTGCCACCCCAGCACCACTTTTTCCAGGTATTCTGGACCTGTGGTGGTAAAAAGTCGTTTCAAAGGAGAAAAGTGGATCTGCAGAAGCAATACAACCACTTTCCAATAAACGACAGAATGATTTCTTAGAAGATTTCTGATGATGAAACTTTAACACGAGTTTTCCTCTATGCATGCATAAATCATCTAAAAACTGTTTTAGTTTTTGATTCGTTGTCAAGTTGAAATCTAAAGTTAGTTGACAGTGTGGGTTTTGTGGATCTGGAAATGTGTTCTTTGGAAAACGTTTACTCTCTTTACCATAGTTTATAGTGACTAGCCCGAGGCGTTCAGCCTGCAAAGCATTGGTGAACTTCAGATAATTATAGCAGGATGATGTCAAAGGCAACAGGTCTCACTTTGTTATTTTCACATCAAAGTGTTACCATGGAGTTTGTGGGGTCTCTGCAACAAACACCGACTTTATTTTAAGAACTTGGTTCTGGATATGAGTGTCACTGTAAAGGGGTTTGCCTAGTTTAGTTAGAATTTTACAGCCTGTGGCGAACAAAGTAAATGAACTAAAGAAAGTTACAAAAAGATTAGCTTTTATAGCAGCGGAGCAAAAGCACATGCGTGATGTTAATTTTTTGTTCGTTTTCTGAAACACATCTGATAACTGTCCATAGTAGATCTTTATATATGAAATTACACCCAACTTGCCACATGGGTCCATGATCTTTACTGTTCAGCTCATGGCCATAAATGAAGACTTTTATTCACCAGCATAGAATTTCACATAGTAGAGCAAGACAAACTATCAGAGTCAATGTTCAAAGTCATTTTGTCAGCTGATAAATGAGCACCTAATACAAAAAGCATCTAAAATAGTTCTCCATAATGTTAAAGAGGATCCTGAAGGCGAGTGACTTTAGGTACTCTATGGGGTGGAAAAAAGTTGTGGCTATGCAGTCTTGTGGTCCTAAACTTGGAGTTCACATGCAGGTACGTGCTAACATGCATCCCATACCGCTGTGGGAAAATATGGGCATGCTTTGCATTCAGGATCAGCATGGAACTAGAACACGCCCTCACCTCTGCTGAAAGATGATGGTCAAGGCTAAACTATTTAACAGTTCACTGCTATGTCACTAAAATGTAGATCGCTTCACAACATTTTACACAGCCAGCACATCTTCTACATGTGCACGGCTGCAGTAATTATCTGAGGTGACGTATAATACATTCAAAGAAGAATGGAATAAAAACAATAGTTCGTAGGCCAAAATTTCAGAGTCAACGAAGCTAAATTAGACGGTGACCAATCTGTACACAGATCCTACATAGACTACCATGTTTTCTATAATATAACGTGCACTTAAAAACCTTTATTTAAAGCAACAACAACCAGAGCACCTTATCACCTTATATGTGGAATAATTCTGGTTGTGTTTACCGATGTTGAAGCAGTTTCGACAGGTACTCAGTGCTCTGTCAAAATGTCAGTCTATTTCAATAAAGTTTCAAACAAGATAATGTTGTGAGTATGCCAATGCAGCTAACGTGGAGCGGACTGCTTTTTCTACGGGTTACTAACAAAGTTGGGAGTAAACGTAGTCAAACGTAGCGTTTGTTTAATCAGTCTGTTTTTGTTGCGTGTTGTAAACAAAGTTGGGAGTTACTGGTATTGAAAATATGCTAACATGGCTAAAGCTTGAAACATGGCTTACATTTAGCGTGCAACAAACGAGTTCTAAAGTTACTGTGAATGCAAGTAAAAAAATCTGACAGACGGACTTACCTCTAACATTTGCGTCTCACTTCATGCCTCTTGAAGCCTGCCCCTCCCCATCACCCTTTTGCTTACACGCTTTCCTGCTAGCTTACAGCTCTTCACAACCCCAATCTAGCAATACAAATTGCAAGCAATATCAGAGCTGTCCAGCTTCAATATACTGTTTTGAGCCAGAGAACAGCTCAAAACAAAGACTTACATGGATCTATTTTTCCGCAAGTGGATGCATAGGAATGGAGCGGAGCATCAAGCTTGTGACCCCCCCAACTCAAGCACTTTAAGTCACAGCTACAGGTTTTTTCTAACTGCATTTTTGTCTGTTCCTGATTCACAATGATTTGAATATAGAAATACTCAAAAATGCAATTTTAATCTTAATTTTCTTTATAGATGTCTTTGTCAAATTCTTTGGATTTGGAGCTTTTATAGGTTCCTCTGAACAAAGCAAGCTGACAGACTCATGCATCAAATATGATACGTACAGCTTTAAAGGGTTAAAAGACGCACACCAATAGCCCACCTGAGAAAAAGATAGTCGCACGCAGGTGGCCTCAGCTCACTATGTTTTATTATCAGAGACCACCCACATGTGAGAAGATGTCACACAAGCAGAGCTGAGAAAAAGATGTTATGGCGGAAGGCCAAACACTGATAAACCTAGCTAATTTATTTTGGACATATCAACTTGTGGCCAAACATAAAAGCCTTTCAAGAGGCTTTGAAAAATCCAGCATGTCCTCTGGAATTTTTCATCACTGCAGTTTTTCTTCACAGATTGGAGAGATTCTTGCAGCGCAGACGCTCTGCATACATGCAGCTTCATTTAGAGATGACAACGGGAGCTTGGTTTTCCAGATAACCAGAGCACCATCTAAGTTTATTATATAGGTTAATTAATAGCCTAAATCTGTTTCCCATTATCTTTAAATGCTTGTTGACGGGGGTCTCCCAGCCATATGCAGCGCTGTGTGGGGGCCTGTGGTCTGCTCTGATTACATCAGCCAGCCAGGGCCACGAAGGATCATTTTCTCCGTCCATGACGCTGTTGCCACTGGCATAAAACCCACCACAGCACAACAAGCTGCAACAAACAAGACAAACCAAAAGAAAGACAAAAAAATAAAGAGTTCAAGGCCTGCACAGACGGAGCAGACACTGTTTCCAGGAAGAGCCTCATTTGGCTGGAGCAGGATGTGCGCCGTTATCAAGGAAAGCAGCAAGTTGGAGTTCATTGTCCAACTTCAAAGGAGCAGCTCCCTCCCCTTGATTTTACTTGCTGCTTTATGATGCAGTGGCAGACAGACACCACGAGGCTTCTGGCTGTGTGTGTGTTTGTGTTTTATAGCAATGGTGTTAGTTGGGGAGAAAGCTGCAGCAGGGGTGGATGGATGGATGGACGCACAGACTGATGAAAGGATGGGGGATGAGCTTGTGGGAGGAGAGACTTTCTCCACTAACTAGCTGTGACCCAAACCAAACAGCGGGGCCTTTTTTGACTTCTGCCTGGGGGGTGGGGGGTGGGGGGTGACACCTTGATGTCAGCATCACATACACACACGTGTGTGCAGGCCAGGCACATCTATAAAAGAAAGGTGAGACTACAAACTAAAAGGCATCGATTGAACGAAAAGCACTACTAGAATGCAGAGAGAGGTGCAGAATGCTGAGCTTCATTTTCAATGTTTTTGCACAGAAGTGGGCTTGCAGAAACACATGAGATGGCCAGAATGAAGACAGGGGACATCTTATCTGGAGTGACAGATTTTGGTGGAGACCCTGGGAAAATTCAAGGGAAGTCAGAACCTCAGAGTGGGGAATCTGCAGTTTGAGACGTAACTAACACAATTATTTAAGTTAAACAACTTGGTCAACAATGGTCTAAAGATGACTTTTCTTGGCTGTACACCCTGATAACCAACCATGCGTGGAGGAATACGGTGGTGATTGGTTTATAGATCGAATTGGAAGCATGCTAACAATAATTTGCTTTTTAAAGTCCCACTCCGATCATCTTTTGATCTACTGTAAAAACTTTCCCAATGGTCTTTTAATTATAATTATGCAGTTTATAGCCAAAAACAGACCAAAAAAGAAAAAAACCTGTGTTGTTTTCTAGGACAGTTTCTGCAGAGCGGCTGTAGTTTGTGTTAATTTGCCTCCGAGTTGTGGGTGGAATTGTTGGTGCAGAGCTAACCTTCCCTTATTTCCAATCATCCCTTTGTTTACACTCTCTCCCGCTAGCTTACAGATCCTCACACACCCAACCTAACATTAGCGGTACAACAAAAACGGTGAGCAATTTTGGAGATATCCAGCTATACAATTTTGAGCAAAAGTCGTCCACAAACGGATGCATCAGAATGGAGGGAGACGTTGTAGCCTCCTGATCGTTGATTGTATGTAACAACTACAGGGTTTTTCCAACTGATTTTAATTGTCTGCTTCTGATTCACAACGATTTTAATAAAGAAATACTTAGAAACACAATTTTTATTTTATTTAAAATATATGTTATATATGTCCTCCATCATCAGAAAAGTCCTACAAGAACAAAAACATTTTTTACAGGAGTGGGTCTTTACTGTCTCTTTCCCCAACCCAGTACTGTACTGGTCCGTAGGACAGTTGGTACCAAGCTGCAAAGAACAAAAAACAATCTAGGTTTTTTTTTTTTTCCCTTTAGAATATGATTATAAATTAAACAGAAAAAAATGTAGGTTGAGTTTTTTTTTTTCATTAAAAAAAACGTAAAATTTTTCCCGTTTAATTTATAATCAGATCCTGAAGGAAGTTTTATTTTGGAAAATTACTGGATTCTCCCCACCACATCCGATTAATTCCTAAAGGCATCTCAAGTCGCTTTTGGTCACACATCGAAAATACATTCGCTACTTTCTTAAAGCATCTGCACCGACCGCTAAATTGAAACCCCCAAGATAGAGACGTTAACAAAAACAAACATACTTGGAAAGTTTCCTTTTGCAGAAAAGAGCCAGTGAGGAAACAGAAAAAAAGCTGCATTTAACCGACATAAATCACCTAAAAATCATATGAGGATGAAGTCTGATTTTTTTAGCTTCCACATGGACAGTCACATTTTAATTGTTCCTACATGAAAATCAAACCAGTATGAAGCAGCTGCAGATATTTTACAGGTGATGAAAATAATCCTTAAAAGCTAAGGAGAATCTGAAAGCTAAAAAAAGAAAAGCAGACCTTAACGCGAAAAATTGTCTGACTTTAAAGTGGTTTGTGGCCTGAAGAAACTGGGGACCGCTGTTCTTTAGAACCAGAGTGGAGGTAGAGAACTTTGATTTCATTTAGATCCTTCAATATCTGTTTAAAAATTACCAGATCTTTTGCATAAAAAACCCAAAAAATCTAATTCTAAACATGCAGAAATACACGTTTTCTTTTTTTTTTTTTGTTGTTAGCTAAAACTTAGGATTTAGGAATTGAACTGTTCATTCTTTTGTTTTGGACGCTCCACATTCCTTGGTATTCAATTACTGGTGATGTTTATCTTCAGCTCCCTCCATTTTTTTTTTCAAATCTAACACAAATTCACATGCAAGCCATCCTTTGCAACAGACACCACAACACATCAACGGTTCTTCAGGACAGCAGGCGATGCCCACTGTGTTTGGTTTAGCCCTAGTTTGGCAGGAAAACTCACAGATCTCAGATAGCATGGGGCAGCTATCTGAAGCTGCAAAAGCTACAGGCATAAAAAGACAGCAGGAACTAAACAGTCCTGATTATGCCAGGAAAAGATAAAGTCCTAGCTGTAAAGAATCAGAGGGCGATGGGAACTGCTTTGCTGGAGGATGACTTGCATGGAATAAAACCAATTTAGAGGGTTTGTCTGTGTGAAGCAGAGCCAAGGTACACACATGCAAACCATCTCCAATGACACAATAAGTCAGAACACACTCCAGTTCTGACGGTTTAGAGAGTTTGAATCCAGATTGATTTTATATTCTGCCTACATTACCTACTGTATATTATTCCTGCCCAGTGTGAGGACAAGACTGTTTTCCTTACATTAATAAAAAGACCCATTTTCTTTCAAAACATGTATCCAAATATTCAGAATTGTTTATTTTGCTTATTTTAAGCCAAGATTTATTTTCAGTTTGTTTAACAAAGCAGCTGCGACTTCAGCCGTTTTTTTTATCTGTTCTTTTTTTAAGGGTCGGTGTTTTAGCACAAGATCAAATTCTCAACATATTTCCAAAAAAACAAACTCAACAATAGACTAAAAAAACTGAAAAAAGGGTTGTTGCTTTTACTATTTCGTGATTGTTTGCTTATAAGGTCAAGCAACTTTCTAGAAAACCAAGTCATCCCCACTATTTACCCTTGTAATGCACTTTTTAAGCTAATATTTGAGCTGACCATCTAAACATGTAATCACAGGGTTCCAGTCAAGTAGAATTAACTATTGTGGTAACATAACCCAAAATGTGATGTTCACACATGTGGACGCCAGGTCAGAAGAGAATACATACAACAACGAATATAGTTTTTGGTTTTAGTAAAGCTCAAATAAATATTCTTCTCCAGAATAATATGTCAAGTGTGGCAGTTTGCCACTCAGAGTGGAGTTTTCATTTTTAACAGGAACGTTGATGACTATGTCATCAGCATATAGCTCACAGTCAACACCCTGACAACAGCTTGGAAAGTTGTTTATGTTCCTGCCAAACATCAACGCAACATTTAGATGACTTCCTGTCGTCAAACCTGTGCATGAGTGTTGGGGGGAGTGTTGTGTCTCATGCCGTATAGGTAGAAGTGTAGAAGGAATGGTGCAAAACATTTTAAACAAAAAGTGTGGAAGGAAAGTAAAGCTGGTCAAAGCCAACAAGATTTCACATCGATGTTGATGATAAAGATGGTGAAAAGAAATACCTCCCATCAGTGTCCGGCTTTGAATCCTACGTCGCCTTCTCCCTTCTAGTGAGGTCTTATGGGAAAGATCAGAGAAGAACTCAACAAAACCAAAACAACAAGGCCCATTCTTCATTTATAGCTTCTTTTCCCTAAAATACTTTCAGGGAATGAGGGAATCCATTTCACATTGCAGATTAATATTAACAGGATTTACAGAATGGGATTAATTGGTATTTGGATTCAGAAACTGTTCTGCACGTAAATGCAAACAAACATTTAAAGTTAACTTTTTTTTATTTTTAGGAAAAGGGCCAGCACTTCAGCTCAGCAGATGCTCCTGGAAGACAAACACTAGCTGGGTTTCCATTAACTGTGGCGTTGCACTTTAAGGATGTCTGGCATCTAAGATCTGGAACATCACAAGCGTGTGTGAACACATCAACCCTCTTATATAATATACAGAATAGTGATTAATATACTTCTGTTTGATCTACACATCCTGGCTTCAATCACAGTTCTTTCCTCATTTGAATGATTGCATCTTCTGGTTTCTTTATCGGTGCAATGCTTTTCCTCATAAAAAAAGGATGCAGATGTAAGACAAGGGCAACAGGACTGCTCACCCGCATTGCTTTCTCTGCACTCTGAGGATGCATTGTTCATGCACTGCTACAAACTGGCAGGTTAGCACAGCGGTGTGCAGCAGCGGAAACCGCGGGACAGCCTGGCCTGTTTATTGCCGAGCTGGAATGTGCTATTTGTCTTTACTTCCATGTCTCTCGCAGCATGTTTCTGGAAAACCACAATGTCTTGTGCATTACAAGACTGTCATGCTGAACAATAGGTTGTTTTACAAAGCCACACAATACCACCACCGCTGCCCTGTATGCAAGGACCTAATGAAGGTGAAAACATTTTGGTTTGTGTGAGACAGAGAGACAGGGGCACAGTGGGTGGCAGGAAGACAGAGATCATCTGTCATGAGCTGCAGACTGTAAAAAAAAAAAAAAAAAAGTGTGTTTTTTGCAAGGCAGGAGTTGGTCACAAATTTGTGTGTGTGCGCTCTCCTGGCACGAGTCAGCAGCTCTTGCAGCCACGCCAAGGCTGTGGTTATTCTGCAGCCAGCAGCAGCGAAGCACAGATACTTCATTATGGCCTCTTTCATCACCTCTGGGACAGCTTGGCACCACTCTCGGACTCGGTTTCTTTCCATGCAAATGTGTCTAATTTTGCTTTTCAGGTTACAGCCTCAGTCCGACCTCGTTACTTCCCTTTCATCAGATCAGATTCCTCTAGCAGTGCTACTGTTTTCTCATGTCTACCTTTCTCCAAGCCGTACTCTAACCCCCCCCCTTAATTAACTCTAGTCCTCTTTGTCCCTGCATCTGACCCATCCTCCCACACTCTCATTAGCTCTCTTTGCTACGCTGCCTCCCCCAGACTCCGCTCATTTTTCATCACTATTACCCCTCCAGTCTGTCCTGCTAGCATCAGTCTGCAGCTTCGTCTACTCAAATTGCCAAATTTCTAGCAAACATCCTTCCTTTTTCTCTTTGGTGCTACACTACAAGCATCAGAGGGCCTAAAATAAACCCAGCGATGTGTTCAAGGAATCAGTCAGGAACTTTTAGGAAATACAAAATGTGATTTACTTCCTGGAACTCAGTGGGAAGATAAGGCATCATCATGTCTGAAAGACCCAAAGAACGTTAAAAATATTACTTTCTAGCTTTTGGTGTCTAAATAAAGGCAGCCTAATCCTGGTTCTTCATATGTGACAGCCCATCTATTTCCCCCAATTCGCCCTACCCCTTTTGCTGCCGATTGGCTGATTCAGGTGTTTCAGCGTTCTGACTGACTGAGCACACCTGATCCAGGTAATGAGCAGCAAGAAGCACAGGGAGAGCTGGAAAGCAGGCATGGGGGAAGATCCCAAGCAACCACACAGTAAAAGGTGACAAAATGTCAGCAGTTTGTATGCGGCGTTCCTACTTTTGTCACTATTTTTAAGTGTGTTTTTTTTTTCTTTGTTCATTTACTTTGTTCTATAGCTAAAATAACTCACAAAAATAAGAGATTTGTAAAAAAAAATAGTAAAAAAAAGAAAATTATCCAATACATCTTCTACTTTTATCTTATAAGGGAATCTTTAATCTTACAAGACAACTGATAATTCAGCCTTATTTTAATTTCAGCTTTTGGATTGTTTAGAATCAAAGCCACAAAAGGACGGCGCACTTTGCACTGAAATGGCAAAAAAAACTTTGTACAGCTTGAGTTTTAAGAGATAAAGTTTCCATATTTCACACAGAGGCTTTACTTAGCTTAGATCAAAACTTACTAAAATACACCCAATGGTGGATTTTTTTTTATTGGCTTTGAAGCTCTTCACCTAAAAGTTTAATGGTGTTCAACCAAAGCTTGTATACGTGTGACTTAAGATCATTAAGATCAGATATCAGTCTCACATAAAGCAGCTTTAGTTTTTCCAAAGACATAAAATGAGCTCACATTACAGAAACCCGTATTTGGCCCTTCATGTTGCTTTTCCTAATCCCCTTAAATGCGTGCATGTTTGTGTGCAGCTGTGTGTTTGGACCACATCAGTGTGGAGCCTACCTGCTGTCCCATATGGTTGGCATTCAGCCTAATTAAAGCTTTTTGTTGCCCCACAAGCTGGGTGTATTAC
Organism: Oryzias celebensis; assembly: GCA_014656515.1. Lineage (NCBI taxonomy): Eukaryota > Metazoa > Chordata > Actinopteri > Beloniformes > Adrianichthyidae > Oryzias > Oryzias celebensis. Next base: position 14,903,989 of record BNCR01000005.1, read on the forward strand.
TATAAGAGCCCCTCAAAGTCCTGTATTTATGTTAACTTGGCATTATAAACAAGGATGAAAGGAGAGCAAATTCTGATTCTCTGCATGTTGCTATAGAAACGGAGCAAAGGTTCCAAGGCAATGCAGCAAGTAACGAAAAACAGCGTCTTGCATGCCCACATTATGACCATAAATAGGATCTTGGTAATGTTGAAGACTGTGACTGAATCTTTTACTTTACTTGTGCTGATCAGTGCAGTTGATCAGTATAAGTGAGATCTAGCACAACTTTTGCTCCATTTAGTTTGACACAAATCAAAAATAGACTTTTCCAGGGACAGATTTTCCACAGTGACAATTTTTTTCCACAGACAGATTAGAGATGGTGTGTTGTGGTGTTATGGGGCTCATATGTTTCCAAACCAAACCAGATAGAAAAACAAGAGAGGTGTGGGAGACAAATCTAATTACTTTGTCTCTCAGCTCAGCTGTGCATCTCTTCTCCTTATTAGTACTTGGCAGAGATGGAAAGCCGCTCTGCATCCCATGAAACTCCAATCCGTCTTTTTGTGTGTATGAAGTCGAAGCGGGACGGGAGGTGGTCCTTGGCTAAATGAATGCTACTTGGGTCACTTCCACAATCATGCTGAGAGATGGTGAAAGAAGATAGTTGAAGAACAACATCTGGGGTCTCTTTGAAGACTCGTTGTGGGAGACCAAAGGAAATGGAGGAAGTGTGAACACATTTTTCTTCTTTTGAGTTTAAATGTTATTTAGGATTAAAAACATTATAGACTCACTTCAATGTTAATGTTGTTTTGGATGTTTTTAACATGTTCTTGTGGATTTTTCTTTAATGACAAAGAAAATAAAGCTTAAAATTGCATTTCTGAGGTTTTCTTTATTCAAATCATTGTGAATCAGTAGCTGCGGCTGGAGAGCTCAGTTGGTTGGGTATAGGACTGGCTTCCTAGGGTGAGCTAATAGCTTCATCCACTTGGACCAGACTTGTGGCTACTGCCTAACTACGTACTCACAGGTCTGGGTCTCCCTGTGCCCGTCCCCAGCTCGGATAAGATACAGGGTTGTGTCTGACATAGAACTCTCTACCAAACCACTGGCGACCTGACAGGATGTGCCGAAAAGTGAACAACAATTGTAAATCAGGAGCTGACAAAAAATGCTGTTTGAAAAAAATGTATACGTTGGACGGGTCACAACCTTCCCGCTTCGCTCCATTCTGATGCATCATCCACTTATAGAAAACTACATCAGGCTCAAAACTGTACATCTGGATAGCTCCACTACTGCTCGCCATTGGTGTTGGTTGGGATTGTGACAGGGCTATAAGCTAGCAGGAGAGCATGTGAACAGAGAGCTCTCAGGAGCAGGGAGGGGAACAACAGCCCTGTCCACAACACAGGCAAATTTCTCATGAACTCCTGCCGCTCTTCAGAAACTTTTTTCAAGAAGATGACAAGTGTTTTGAAATTTTGGCTAAAAACAGCATGATTATAACTAGAAGACCACTGGGAAATCAAAAGATTATCAGAGTTGGACATTAAGGAGAAAAAAAAAAACCTTAGATTTGAGAAAAACAATAAGTGGTCTTTAGAGATGGTTAAGAAGTGAAGGTTCATCCAGAGGATATCCTGCACATGCATTCTTCATCAACATGAGTCAACACAGCCGGGAATTCAAAAACTGAAGCTTCTTGTTTTGTTCAAAGTGCTATTGTTTCATACGAGTCTCAGCATGACACTGAATGATTCAGCAAGATTTCTATGCTAATTTATTTAAGTTCGGTAACTTAATCAAGAGAGAGTTGGTTTCACTGTCTCATGACACAAGTCACATTGTTTTGCAAACTTTAAACTCATTAAAAAACAAAAAAACAGATCAAATCAGAGAGAAATTCTTTGCATTTTCCCACATTTCTTTTTAGGATCTCATGAGTTCTGTCTGCTTCCACGTTCCTTTCTCTCCCTCAATGTCCACCCCAAGGCCTCTCCATTTTTCACTCCTCCTGCAATCACTCTTTGGTGAGGTGGTGGGTGGAAGCGGACCCTTGCGTTTGACAGACAGATCCTGAGTGGCGACATCTCCCTGTGGTCGACCTTATCAGTCGCTGAGCCTGGCAGAGCTGATTGGCAGCTTGCTTTTTCTGGCTGCACTTTTAACCTTTCAGTCTCTTGAGTGTTGTGTGAGTGAATGCTTGAGTGTGCATTTTACATACGCGTGCATACAGAGAACATCACCAGCACACAAAGAATCACTCGTGTGTGTGCGTGTGTGTGGAAAAAAAAACATTTTCTAAATTGAAACTACCCAACTGTTGCCTTCCTCCACAATGAACTATAACAGATTTTCAGATTTGCTTTTTTTACCCCAAGCTGAGTGCTTTAAAGCAAATTCCTACTCATACTTTACTCATATTTAATGGTTCCAAACCAGCATTATCTTCTTTGCTAGTGTGAGTCAATAAAAATATTAGAAGCTCTAAGAAGAGGTTTTCGGTGAGAATGCTCAGGAAACAACCTCTCAGACCATTGATATTTACAGCACACAATAGAAAAAACATGAACCGGCTGGTGGTGTGACAGTCTATCCGATGAGCAAGGCAGATGTTCACACTGAATGCTAACTGGAGGAAAGAAATGAAGCCAAGAGATGGTTAAACATGGAATTTCATTTGATTTGAAAACCATAGAATAAAAGCTTACATTTTGGTGAATTCTCCTACGTTGCCTATAAATGGATGATCTATATCTGAATGGAATAAGCTTCAGAAATCCAGCGTAACAAATATGCTTCCTTCTCACAAGTTTTTAAATGAAGGTCAAATGCTACGTTCACATCGGGCTTTTGATGCTCAAAAGGCATCAATTAGGAGTTCTTGAAAAGTTGGAAGAAGCTTGATGTGAAATGTCAAAGCAGAGCAAAGTCTCATGAATCTTTCTCCAGGATTGATTTTTTTCTCAGCTCTATTCGAACATTTGAAAGACTTGGTGTCATAATTCCAGTTGGGCACAAACCGCAATCATAAATTTCTTCTTTCTTTTTTTTTTTTTTAATTGTCCTGTCTAACAGCTGAGCAAACACATGAGCTGAGAGCCTCGTGTAGGACAGATTTTACAGTTACAATCGAGGGTTTTAAGTCTTCAGACACACAATGTGTATATTTGTATAAACCCTTTTTGTAATTTAGACTAAACTTTATTTGTATTGATTATGTTTGTATCCTTTTTTTGTTGAACCGGATGGAAAAGAACAAGGGCGAGAAAGATGTTAGAGGGGGGGGGTAATGGCTCAAAAGACAGGGGAAAAGGGTGGAGGATGATTGCAGAGGAGAGGGGTAGAATCATTAAACAACAGGAAACAAGATGCCAGAAGTTTATAATCATTGCAATCAGGTGTGAATGTTAAGTCTAAATTGGGCGGGACCTGTCCACACATTCAAATGTTACAAACATACCTGTTGGCTCCAAGAGTAGTTACATACAAGCTTGTCAATATGTACACAATACAACTACAATTCACACGTATACTTATGCATACAAACAAACACATGCAAAGCATTTCATTCTGTCACGCATAATATTTGTGCAAAGGTGAGCTGACACCAGTGTTCAGGTTAGAGTTTATATTTTGCTGAGGTTGATGATGGAATGTAAAAAACGAAAAAAAAGGAGGGAGAGTTCCCAGCCATCCCCACGCCAAAAGCCCCGCTGAAGCAGCAGCGCTGCCATTACCCACGAGTTCCGAGCATCAACCCTACCCCAGCCCCAGGTACGAGCCAGGATCCCCCAAGGGAGACCTGCCTCCAAGCTCCAGGCAACCACTCACCCATCCCGCGGGAGATCCAGGAGAGAGCAGGGCAGGGGCCAGCCACCCCGACCTAGGAGAGGGAAGACCAAGAAAAGTGGGGGGTCCCTGAAGAGTGTTCTAAACATAGCCCAACCAGGCTCACCCAATGTTAGAATTTTGGAGAGGCCTGGCGCTTGAGGGCAAGGACCAGAACCCACACCATAGAAACACAGACACCCCGAGGCTCAGACAGGATGTGATCCCCTGCTCATAGTTTTGCCCAAGAACTTAGGGATCCCTCTCCCCGCATGGCTGCAGGGGACAGTGTCAAGAGACATGGCCGCCGTTGCTGAGGGCCTTGTTCCCTCTGCCAGAGATGGGTTAGGGGTCAAAAGATCAGAGATCCCACCTTCCTTGTGTAATATATTTGTGTGCTGGGGTGTACTTGTTGAGACGTGAAGGGTGTGTGTACTAAAGGGTGCAGTTAAAATTGGCGGGTAGGGCATTTGGAGGACATCTCCTGCTTGCTGGCAGTGATGTCCAAGCACTACCCCACCAAGGATCCTACATTTTTAAGGTGCACTTAAAACGGAGAGAGGGGGGCAAATCCATGCTGCAACCATGGGAGGGGGGGGACCACAGCCAAGTAGCTCCACCCCTGAGGTGCATCGCAAGCCAACCCCTCCGATTCACCATAAGAAGTGGTTGTATGAGGAAGGAGGGTAGGTCGGGGACAGCTGCCAAACTGACCCCCGATTGGTGGAACAACCTTCCTTCTGCCCTCCAAGCATTGGGCCCAAGGCCTCACTCCCCCACCCCACACAAAGAGAGAGGAGCGAAGAGGGAGCCAGTCCCGGGGGCAAGCTCTGGCGCCTGCTCCCAAGCTCCCTGCGAGAACAATGGTCAGGCACCGGCAGGACCGAGGCAGTCCCAACCAGTCGAGGCCCAGATAGAGGCAATCATAAATTTCTCCTCCATGATCAATTTTCAAATGGTTAACACTTCGTGAATTAAAATCCATCCATCCGTCACTACCAAATACAAGTCCCTGATTGGTCAAAGTTCAACCTGGTTTAATTCTCAAAGCACAGTGGCCACACTTTTGTACGTGGAGCCCAAAAAGGATCTTAAAAATATGTGTAGGTATGTGTGAGCGCAAGAGTTTTGAACGTGGAAGCCCAAAATGTGCATTCATCTGCGTTTACATAGACTTTTCATTGGAAGTGTCCGCGAGAATGTTGAGGAGGGCAGTGTGAATGTAACTTTATCCATTCTCTCATCAATAGAAGACTCCTCCCACCAGTGTCCTCTTAGTCTGTGGACTGCATGAATCAAAAAGGAATTTGCCAATTCCACGAGCTGAAATTCTAGCAATGTTTTAAACTACAGGCATTGAAAGTGGTCGCTTGAACGCAGATGACCATTGGTGCGGACATAGCTTGTTGGTGATGACTTGCAGCTTGAGCTGCTGCTATAACACAAAATCACTGAAATGTGAAAACATCTGAACATGACCTAGAAAATGTCACCAGAAACGTAAAAAAGAAGTGGATGAAGGACAGTTTACAAGCCTTTTAGGGATTCAGATGATGAAACATAATCAGGTTTGGAATCAATGGGACAGATCAATACAGCTCAGTTGATACACCCCTGCCTGCTAACTCTTCCATATTGATTGGCTCACAGCAAACAAACACAGGCGGTGAGATAAACAGCAGGGAGAAAAAAGAGGGGCGGGGTCGTGGGTGACCCAAGTCAACCAGTCGCTTAGTAAATCAATTGCCACACTTACAGCCCGAGGAGAATATAAAGCCCCACATTCAGAATTGGACTCATCGCTCTGTTTTTCTATCCACCTCTGACCCCCTGACTCACAGCCTCCTTCTGCTACGATGAGCTGAACAGATCCTGATCTTCTGATTAAGAAAATGAAGCACTGAAGACAGCCAATAGACGACTAAAGAGGCTACTATGAATTATTTATAATTTATACATGAAAAACATTTCTTAGCAAAATTTGAATCTGTTTCAAAGTGTTTGTGAGCTGCAGGAAAGAAAAATCTAAAATAAAAGAATGAATAATTGAGCTTTTGTATAATAGTACAGCTAAAGTAATAAAGACAACATATTGCACTTTGACTGGATTTGGAGTCTGGTTTAAAAATAAAGATGGCTTGTCGCACAGCTGTAAGATGCTGGGAGTGTTGTTTTCGCTAAAATCTCAACAGCTGAGATCACAGGGCGCCTGTCCACTTTTTTCTGCACTCTCCTCTGTGGCTCGCTTGCTTCTTCATTCCCCGTCCTCAATATATCACTCCAATGTCAATGAGGGCATTCATCTTCTCGCTTCCATCCTCTCCACTCATCTGAAGATAAAGGCACCCACGCCTGGCAACACCCCTCCCTCCCCGTCCACCCACTCACTCGCACACACACGTTTACTCAAAAAAAAAAAAGAAGATGAACACAGCCATGAAAGCTCACTTTATGTTGGATAAATGAAGAGATAAGCTCTAAGGACCATTAAGTAGTCTTACCAATCACAGCTGTGTGTGTGGGGGTGGTGGAGGTTGGGGGGGTGTAGTTGTCCACAGAGCTCAAGACATTTAATTTACTCCACCCAAGGGAAAAATGTAGGAACCCTTCAAATGACAACTCCTTATGACCAATCTTCCCCTTTGAACTCTGCATGAACAATAATCAGCAAATGAAGGAAAATGTTGCCAAAAGTTTACTCACTGCTTTCCAACCTCCCCCCAACTAGGAATGAAGCGTAAGACGGGAAACAACGCATTAAACAAAGATGGGGGGTCCGAAGGGAGCACCAGCAGGGCAGCGGCTTGAAGCGGACACTTTGCAGCGGAACCTCCTAATTGGAAAAGTCTGTGTTTGTCCCTCCGATCAGAAAGTAGAGGGAGAAGAAACTGTCAGCGTTCAGTGGAGGTAATGAGGACACAGATCGGTCCAGCTCAGAGATGGTCAGCAGGATGAGGGCGCTGACAGGATGACAGAGCTTTTCATCCGATCAGTGTGAGTGGAGATGACCACCACCAAACGAGCAGCATAAGAAACAAAAAGTTCACAACCATAAGGCACAAATCATTTTTTCCAGGAGTTATCCTAACTGAGATAACTGGAAACAGGAAATGGATTTATAGGAGCAAGAAAAACATCAAGAAGTGTTAGAATGAACTGTGAAGATAACAGAGTGTTGAACAAAATATGATCATTTTTATTCTCGTCTCCTCCTGTTACCATTTTCATTTTAAGATGAGATACCTTTCCAGCTAACATTTCATATAGAGCAGCAAAGAAAAGACAATTTCACTCAAAACACCAGAAAGCACAACATTATTGTTGTGCTGCCTTCAACATGAAACTTTAAGCTCAACTTTTTCCTAAAATTTACTGAAATCTGAGAACTTCTGCAAAAGACATGAGGAACATCTGTCATGAATGTCAGCATCTAATGTCATTTATTTATGAATTCTGGGAAATTTGTTCTGGGAACTGCAGAGCTGTAACCTGTGTTCATGTATTTGTCCCGGGACACATGATGAACACTTGTTTTGAATCTCTCAGTCCAGACACATAACAAAAGCTTCAGTTTTACACAGAAGTTCGATGGACTGTGCAGTGCAATAATTGGTAAAAAACTGTTTTGTCTAACACTGTAAAAGAAAAATGAAACTAACACTGAACAAATTGGGTAGAGACTTCAGTTGGAAAAAATAAACACAAACTCAAGAAGAAAAAAAGTTGGAAAAAGGCTTCATAGTCACCCTTTACTTAATCTGTCTTCACTCCGTGTTATAAAAATGTTCAGCTGTCAAGCTTAGGACCTTAAAAGGTCTGATGGTGTAAAGATGAGACAGGATTTATCCCACAGTCAATACTGTAAAAAACAATATATTTTTTGTGAATTTTTAATGTAAATTCGAGTCTTCAGCTGAAGTTTGTCTTCTGACACTTCCCATTGCAACGTTGGAATAGTATTCTCTGTTCAGCAGTTAATCAGTCTACTGCACTTCCTATAAATCCATGGCGGTAGCGCTCAATGGAAACATCTGCCAGAACACTTTCCAAATCCACCGCTCTGTAAAAGTTGCACCGCAAGAAATGTTAATTCAGTGAGCAGGCGATAACTTAAATCACAAGTCTTTCCTCGTAATGGGTCTCAGCATAGACTTCTACACAAACTATGGCCTTGAAAAGAAGGTGCCGCCCACATTTTCTGCCAGTCATGTGTCAAATAAAGATAAACGAGTGACCACAGGAAAAGCTGGTCTCGCTAACCTTTGGAGGCTGAGGTTTCTGGCACTGTCAGCAAGTGTAAGGCGGACCGATCAGCAGCTCCGCTATGTGGTGTTAACACTGTGCACCTACTGTTCTCTGTAGTGTGAGGTAGCCGGAGTCTCAGCTGGGAACCTTGAGGGATTTTTGGAAAATGGAAGCCTTTCTACACGTGAAAACAAAGACTTGTTATACTATTTCTGCTGAGCCAGATTATAAATTGACATTAAATCTTCAATCAAGGAACATGGGAGACACAAATAGAGGAGGACAAGGGTGATGGTCGTAGTACAGACTGGAGAATCCAGCATGAACTACACAAGAACTCACATCTTTAAATAATATGCATTAAAAATATATATTTATAGACAGTAGGTCTCATGGTGGTGTTTTCTGCCTCTGAAAGCAAACCTGCTACAGTTGGGTACAAAGGTCACCATCATGCAGTCATCCTGCTGTGTCAGCCACAATGAGTACCAGTTGCATTGACAAAAACAGCAGCAATACCAGTGGAAAAGGTTGTTTTCTGATGAATCAGAAGCCTGGTGATGAAAAATATGTCTCCACACCTCAATTTCCTAACAATCAACATGTCAAAAATAAAAAATAAAAAAATGAACACAAGGTACATGCTTTAAGGTGTTTTAAAAAAGTCCAGAGCAATCGCGAAAGATGATCCCCTTCGACTGGCTGCATACACTGGAAGCAGATTGTGTACTTAATCCCCACTTTCCTGCAGGAAGAAATGAAGTTATCAATCATTTTCCGTGTCCCTCAGAGAGAGACAAGCTGGGGCCAGAGATACATACAACACTGACAGCACAGCTGGGGTTGCGGGAATCACAAAAACAAAGGTTGGTTGCTTTTTTGGAGTAAATACAAACGGTTAATAAATATCATAAATGCATATGATTTGTCAACACTAAAATCTACATTTTAGGACTTATTCTGATAAGGAAAGTAATCTTCGACCATGACTTTTTAAACTGAGGCAAAAGTATTTTGCAGTATTCTGTTCATGGATGCTGACAGATGAAGAAACTGTTGAAGCAGTGAAGAAATAGACGTGCGATTGAAGAAACATGATCTACAGCTTAATGTTTTAAAAAACCAAAGAAGAAAACAAAAAAAAGAATATTAATAAACGTGCTAACGAATATTAAACTGATTAAAACAACACAAAAAGCAGTAGAGAGATTTTGTTTGTTGCAACTTTACAACTTGACATTTGACTCAAGATTGTAAAAAAAAAAAAAAACTTGGGGAAAAAAACTCCAGAGATATTTTCAAGATTTATTTAGGAAAATAAATAATTGCAGTAGAGACTGTTTTGTTTTTCTTAGTATTGATGATATTTGTTTGGCTTAGGGGCAAGTTTTACAATTAAAGCCAACAAGTTACTCACCCTGGAATCAGCAAAAATAATGTGTATGTCTAATTCTTTGTCATGATAAAATGTGAGACAATGTTGACAACTTAGTAATAAGGGTAGATTGCTGTCATACATATCAGGTGCATTTCATTTAGAAACTATTTGCTACATTTATTTGTGAAGCCATTTTTCTCCAATTTCTGTCAATTGACTGCAGCTACAGATACATGAATCAGCATCATAGTGACAGTCTAGATTCTCCCGTTCCACCACAACCCAAAGATGATCTATTGACTTGAGATCTGGTGACTGTGGAGGTCATGCGAGTCCAGTTAACTTATTGTCATGTTCAAGAAACCACTGGTCATTTGAGTTAATGTTACCTTAACAGCTGGAACCAGTCTGACCATTCTCTGACCTCTCGCATCAACAAGGCACTTCCACCCACAGAACTGCCACTCACTGGATAATTTCTCTTTTTCAGACCCTTCTCTGTAAACCCTATGGTTGTTGGTGAAAATCCCACTAGATCAGCGGAAGTGTCAGCATCAGAAGTTCTCTTCTGTTCTTTGTGACGCCAAGGCTGCTGTACTGAAGCTAGATAACATAGACATGTCTAGAGCAGCTCTAGCTGGACCTAATGTTTGAGGAATATATGACACTTAAGTTGAGCTAAGTATTTCATCTGAACTCTGTGGAAACCGTGAAGCTGCAGCGATCTAGTTATCACCTCGCAAAAAGGCCTGAATCCGCCCTGTGACCCAGAACGTCCAAACAGCTAAGCAGTGAACTTTCTGGCTGTCAACTCTTTCTGCTGATCATCTTGGCTAGGTCTTACACATGAGAGGAGACCCCACAATGTGATCATTTGTTAATATGGAATCAGAAAAACTAGAGATGAAGAAAAAGACATCAGAAAAGGAGAGACAAAAGCAAACCAAGATGGTTGAAAGAAAGTCACCAAGCTGAAAAAGAAAGGATAGAGAAGGGGAGCTTAGCATCTTTTTTTAACTCTCCCTCTTTCTGGCCTGGCAGTCAGCCATCTGGCAGAACTGCTGGTTTTCATATGGTTAAATATGTGGAGACGCACACACACACAAACTAAGGTTGCCACGTAAAAGAAACTGCAAACTTTGAGGGGATTTTCGAGGCAGGGAGCATATTTCTGAAGAGTCTGAGGGTAACCGCAGGTTTAGACAGAATCATTCTCACAGCTGTTTCCGATCTGTTTGTACCTCACGAGAAGAACAGTGAGAGGAGTGGAAAAGAGAGGGAAGGAGAGAAAGGAAAAGAGCATGGCCGTTCTGACACTAAATCAACAGCCAGTCACAATTTAGCTGTTATCCAGTTAGCCGTGTCCTCAATTAACTTTTCGGAGGCAACCCTGTGACAGAAGACCGCTTGGATTTCCCACACACATTTTTAGAGCAAAAGATAAACGTACACAAAACTTTTAAAGAATTTCAGTTTCTTCTTGCTGGTCTTCGTTTACTCAGTGAATCCTACAAACTAGTCACATCCGAAATAGCTGTTCAATCTCCAGCTTACATCTAATAACAACATGATCTGACCGAGTGCAAGGCCAGACACAAAAGAAGCATTTAATCAGAGAAGAAGACGGGTTTTACACATTCCACCTCATTTAAGTTACAGAGCCTTAACAAATCCAATGAGAACGGCTGCAGCATTCCCATAAAAACAATATATATGACATTAGGTTGTGTGTAAGAGAAAATGCTTGGGCTTTATAGTTATTTAACGTATCTCTTGGAAGTCTTTTAATGCAGCTAAATCAGAAGAAAATGTAAAGATGGTACGTTACCAAACATCTTAGCTTTTTGCATACATTAAGGTTTTTTAAACCAGGAGTTTGGTTATTTGCTCAATTCAATTAACAAAAAAACAATAGTCTGTCCATGTCCTATGAAACAATTAAAAAGAAATTGTTGTTTTAAAGATACATAACAAAATGTAACACTTTATAATAGGGGTCCCTTTCTTAATGCTAGTATAAATAATGTATAATTAAACACGAATTAACTATAGTATACAATAAATAAATAATAAAATAATAATAAGCAATCACTTAAATTACTTTGCTCACGAAGTGTATTTTTATGCATTAGTTAGCTAATGTTTATTATTCAACCTTACTTAATGCATTACAAAGCATTAATACATTTTCTCTATTCAGTTACTTAGAATTATGAATACATGAACAGCATGTTAGAGTATATATAAAACCCTAATGCTGTCTAAAGTAATCATTAAATATTGTTGTCCAAATATCTTCTCCTAAATCTTCTTTAAAAAAATAATCTGAGATTATTTATGGAATATTTATGAAAAAGAGTTTATTTTAAGTAATTATTTGGTTCTATCCTTCCCCCAGCAAATCAATGAGGACATATCTAGCTTAAAGCCACTTTCCAACACTGGAATGGAAAAGAGGAGAAAAAAAAGAGCCAAGTGGCCAGCTGAAGAAGTGTCAGTGATTCAGTACATCGTCGGCAAAAAATTTAACAAGTCAGCTGCTTTGTGAATCACTTACCAGTCAGGGCCATGATATCATCCAACATTCGCAGCAGGAGAACTCCTTAGTGGGAGTCCGGAGATGCGTGCGCATGTGCCCACACATACACACACATGCATGCTCATGTGCAATCTACCACTGGCTGTGCATGCAGCCCATCTGCAGCAGATTTCATTGAAGCTTTCGTTGTATGAAAGACAGAGGGAATCTTGCAAACGGTGACACACCAAAGAACTGTAATGCCAGTACGATGTAAATATTTGACCCTTAAGCTTTTGTTCCTCATCACACTGTGTAAACAGATTTCTCTGTAAGAATATGTGTTTTGTAGAGTGTTTGTCTCCATAGCTGTGGATCAATAGTGTCTTTTGTTTTTCTTTACAGCTACAAGTTGCCATGCAAATCCTCAAAATGAGCCTTTTCTACTTTAGAGTCAAAAACTGCCAGAAAAATTCCTTGAAAATCAAAAGTACCAAACACACGTACTTCCTGCTAGTATCATTAAAAAGTCATCTCCACAGGCATACAAACAAATAAAATCATAACTTGAGAACAGGGCGGAGGAGTGCAAGCATTCCCACCAAATGAAGGAGCTCTCTTTGTGGTGACCGAGGTTTCAAATTATGGGATTTTTGGAGGGTTTCCAAAACAGGCGCGTGGCCCCCACAACAGCTGAGGCCCCCCAGTCCCAATGCTTTCCATCCCATCACACATGAAGATTCACACATGCTCCCCAGAGATCGACTGTGTGCGACACAGTGGCACAATCAATCAACATTTATTGCTTCAATAGACAGTTCCAAGAAGCGCTTCCTTTTATTTGATGATCTGTCAGCTCTTTTTCTGTCTTCTTATTCCACTTTTCCGAGCCTCTGTCGTTTATTTCCTACGCTGACCTTTACGTCCGTATCCCACTTTTTCCACCCTTTCATCTCGTTCTTACAGTTTCTGTCACCACTGTCCTCTTTGCTGTTTAGACGCCGATGCTATTTGAAGAAAATCCTCTCAACCAAACAGATGGAGCATGCAACCTCAGAACAGTTCATTGATCCAAACCCCAAACACAAGCAGACAACACACAAGGATTCTTTCCTTTGGGGAAGGAGGAATGCAAGGCTGGGGAGGGGATTCATTGCATAGAGTCTCATGCATATTTTATACCTAATTTGACACACTTTCTGGTCTATGCATAATGTAGACATGGTTCAGAGATTGGAGCAAAAGTTCAAGTTGAAGAAATGAAATGGATTTTGCAGAACCAGCAAATGGCCAAGTACTCATCTTAAATGTGAATGCAGAGCATCCTGGGGGCCAGACTCAGTCTGCATCTGGCGTTTTCAGGACAATCGATAATTCGTTATCTCAAAATAAAATATCTCAACATTTAAAAGTTGTCATGGTCCATGAAGAGTAAATCCATTCCTGAGGTCTTTGTGGATCTAATTTAATTAACTCCTACTGGAAACAAGTTAAAGGAAAGCATAATTTGTTTGACTAAACCCAATTAAATATCGAAAAGAAAAATATGGATTTGTTAAGATCAATGACTGTATATGAGAACTGGACTGCGACCCCTCCCTTCCCCTTCCAAATAGGAAGTACCCGGGGTTCCAAGAAGTCAAAATCCCATAGACTTCAATTGAGAAATAAACAGCTATTACTCAGTCATATTTGTCAGAATACCCATTCTTGATCTGATACGTTTTTTTAAACATGTTCTTGCTAATCCTAATTATTTTTCAATTTCTTTTTTCTTTAGCGCAAGTTATTGAAGTAAACTGACCAACCCGATGTCTCAATAAAAGTATGTGGTGCCCACTGATTGACAGATTCTCCCAAGCCTGCCTTCAAGTTGTAGGGGTGTTGGCTTTCAACACTCTCCCTCCTGATTGGTGAAAGTGGTTGCCATAGAAATGATGACTCAGGTTGATTAGGACCAATCACTGCTTACTGACGTCGTCTGGCTCCAATATCGTGAAAAAATGGTGACTGAATTGATGTCATTTTGTTGGAGTCGGAAGTAACCCATTTTCTATGGGTGACATCACACTCAGTCCAGTTCTCCTATACAGTCAATGATGATGATACTATTATTTCAAAGATTGAATCAATTCACTGTTTTAGCTAAATCTATTAACAGCTCATGTAAATTTGGCACAAACTCCTAGTCAGGCATCAGTTCAATGCCTGTAGTTTTGGCTCTAAAGGTCAGGTGGCCACTTGGCCAGACTTTGGACATGCCTGTCTTAGAGAATTGGGCAAATGGTCGATACAGGAGAAGTGCTGTGTTTGAGACTAATCCCTCCTTTGTTTAACTATTCCTTCATCCAATCACTAAGATGGTTTGGTCCCAAATTATGGAACCAGTTACAGTCTGGTTCGCCCAACGACACGGGCTCCCTTCAGTACAATGTTTATCTAAGAGCGCATACAATACCCCAAACTTTCTGGTAGATGGGAAAGCGACAAAATAATTTTTACATTACTTTTACCTCGACATATAAAAGCATCCTATTTAGTGCGTCATCAATAGGAATCATTATCAAACAGGTGAACTGCAGGTGTTGTGTACTCAATGGCCTGTTAAGACTAGCAATAATTTGTTATTCAAGCACAGCAGGCATTATATCCAATTATGCCCTGCTGCATGAACTGAAAGGAAGATGAACGATATAAAGACAAATAGGTGAAGATGAAACATGATGATTAGCAGAGTCATGACGGGTTTACTCAAACTGACGCTTTTCTTTAAAGGTGTCTGCAGTCATTCGAGTGCGACATATGCTGCATGTTTGTCTCTCCATGAGTAAGCCAGACCACTTGTCCCATCAGTGACATTTTCAGGACACATGGTCCGAGCCTCCTTTGAGTTCTGAGGAAACATTTAACAGAAGACTGTGAGTGAAAGGGGGTCAGTCACCACAACGTGACAAAGGAAATCTTATTTTTGTGGATTTCACAGGGAGCTGCTAAAGTGCCCCATTCCTGCACTTTATCAGTGGATGTGCTTTTGGACAGGAAATGGATTCAAAGTAAAGGATGTCTAAAGTTTAGGATAGTTCATCCATAAGGACACAAAACAAAGACTCTAGCAGGAACCTGTTGGCTTAAAAGGCTTCCAGCCATACAGTTTTAAGCCAGATGCCAGCTCAGCCCTCAGAACGAAGACGTACATGGATCTGTTTGTCTGCAAGGGGACAAGGGAATGCATCGGAATGGAGCACAGCAGGGAGATCAGGCCCCTCCGACTGTAGCACATACGTCACTGCTCCATGTTTTCTTTTCCATCTGCATTTCCGCGTCTTCTCCTGATCCACAACAATTTGATTAAACAAATACTTAGAAACACACATTTTAAGCTCAATTTTCTTTATACAAGTCCATCAATAGTAGAATGCCCCAAGAACATGTTTAAAACACCATTTTAATTTAAGTGGGTCTTAAAGATCTTGTGATCTTATGTTTTGGCTTCCCCTCTTCCTTGTGTCTTTTGTTTTTCCTTCAAATTTGTTAATGACTCGGAGATCCATTTCCACATTGGGATAACGAGCTCTTTTTCACTGATTTGGCGTCTCCTTTCCCTGAAGCTCCATTTTTAACCGAGATGCAGAGAAATAGTTGAGGAGCGTTGCTATGATTCACAAGGGATGTCCACAATCCAATTTCAGGCGAACAGATGTCATACATCAACCTCTCTGTGAAGAAGCCAAGCCAGGAGACAGAAAGGAAGCGCGGGAGGGGAGGGAGAAAAATGAAGAACAAAGGAATGATCAAGAAGGCTTTTTAAAGGGAGCAGGCTGTTCCATCTGAGACCCCCACGTGCCACAATGCAAACGCATGCACAAATGTAGACACACAGAGGGAACGCAACAATGGCAAGGATGGTTTCTATACCATTATGCAACTCCCCTAAATGATTTTTGTCTCTTTTTTCCCCACTGTTATACGCCTTCCGTCCTTCATCTCTGCCACCCTCTCCATGCTTTCCCCAATAAACAGTAAGCTGAATAACTTTCTTTTTCCTCTCAGAGCCTTCCCCACATGCATTCGCTTTCTGGCTAAAATGCTGAATAAAGGTTTTCAGATGGGCTCATTAAGGTTTGTTGGTGCCCTGCAGTAGTGATCAGTCATAAAGAAAGGAGGGGGGGTTGTCTGACAGCCTGCCTAGATGGTGGTTAAATGGATGGTAATAGACAGATAAATGGCCCCAATACATCTGGTGTCGGCGTGCTTCCTCGGTGATTAGAGTCTGTTTAGCATGTGGAAAAATAACAAATTCACTGATAAAACTTTGGTAATAACATTATCTGAACAAGCTCAGGAAGAAATGGCAGATACCAGTTGGGATGTATAGATGATGTTTTTCATGGAAAATCGTAGTCACGTCTGCCATGATGGAAGGGCTTGTCTCCTGGTTTAGGAATTTGGATATTAAAACCTTTGTCTAAACCCCCCCAAAAAAGGCTTATTCCAGCATGCTTATGATGCAGACATGATGTTTACCAGGTCTAAGTCTCAGCATGTTTAGCTTCAGAAAATGTGCTAATCAACAACAAACCCAAAGTGCAGTTTAGGGCTGTCAGCCTGATCAAACACCAAAGACTTTACATGAAAAATGAAAAGAAAGAGCAGATCAAAAAGTTTTCAAACCATATCATCTGGATGTTTTTTCAAAACCTTGTGGCAATTTATCCAGCGGTTGTTGAAATATGTCCATTCAGACCAAACAGATGAGCCCAAAAAAAAAAAAACAGCGTTTGAGTGAAATCGTATCCACTTCAGCAGCACATTTCTGGTCTGGTTTAGGGCAATTTTTTTTGTATCACAGTAAAAAAGGAAAAAAAAAGAGGTCCTTTACTAAATCCTCCATAAAGTCCCACTCTGATTATCACTTGATCTGATGTAAAAACGTTTCCAGTGTTCTTTTATTGATTATGACATTTTTAGCCAAGACCAAAAAAAAACCATGTCGTTTTCTATGACAGCTTCTGCAGAGCGGCAGTGGTTCATTCAAAATTCACCTGAAATGGGGCATGGAGTAACACTACTGCCATATATGCCTTGACTGGTGCAATAACAATGGTGAACATATTGGAGCTGTCCAGCTGTATATTTTTGAGCCAGATATCAGCTCAGACGAGGAAAACAAAGACACACATGGATATCTTTGTCCACAAATGGATGCCTCAGAACGGAATGAAGCGAGGAGCTTGTGGCTTGCCGTAGTTGCACGCACAAGCTTTTTCCAAGCGCCTTCTTTCGTCTACTCCTGATTCACAACGAATTGAATAAAGAAATATTCAGTCTACTTTTCTTTATGTATGTCCTTCATCATGAAAAAATGCCACAAAAACATGTTAAAAAACACAGTTTTCATAGGAATGGGTCATTAAATCATTTTGAAGTTATAGCTTTAACGAACAAAATGAAGTTTGAGAGAGTTATGAATCTAAGGTTTCGATTTAAATATAGTTGAAAGAAATTTTAACTAATTTACAAAAATTCTATAAATATAGAACATAAAATAATGAGATATACTTACAAACTGGTATAATTATTTATATTTAATGCAAATGATTATCATTGCTAGAAATGGCGTGGCTTGACCACACATTTTCCGCTCACACGTTTATTTAGGATGAACATCGAGATCTTGTCTGACAGCAGGAGGAGAAACCTGACAGCTGTCTGTCAGTATACGACAGTGACTAATTCCTCCTTTCTGCTCCTGGTTTATATTAATAGTCCCTGCTGCGTTTTCCTATACAAGCCCCCCACCCCCCAACTTTATCTGCCTCCCCTAACCGCTTTCCTGTCCGTCTCCATGCTGCTCCCCTTGCTGGGTCTAAGGCTTTTTGTGTTCATGCTTCAAGGCTTCGATGATTCCCTCGTGGCGCCAAAAGGCGAGACAAAGAGGGGGGTGGAAGAAATACCATTAAAAAAAGGATCATCTGCTGTCAACTATATCGGCCCAGCAGATCTCAGACACAGAAATTACAGGACATTACAGATTGCTTTGATTTGAATTTTTTTCTTTTACATAAACAATTAATTTCTTCATAAGTACATAAATACGTGAAATATGCCAAAAGTTGTCTTTGTCTGGTTTGCAATAGAAAGAAAAATTTAAATAAAAATAATGTTGACATGCAGAGCATGAAAAAACGTTTTTCTTAACCCTAAGGATGATACAATACCAATCCATTTTAGTTTCAGTTCTGTTGGAGAAAACTGGGCCTTGATACCTCTCAAGAGGAAGCTACAAGGGGTGTTTGAGAGATGTCCCTAAAATCCATTCCCTACCCAGAAGACTTGCTGGGTAAGGAGTGAAACAACAGTGAGCTGAATGGTGGCACCAGGTTGAGGTCATGACCCTGCTGCTGACTCTGTACATCAGAGGAGGTGCAGCAGTAAGCAACACCAAGCAGCTTTACATTATAAACCTTTAATATTTTCCTGTTTCATTTTGGTGAACCTCCCTTTGCACATGTATATTTCTTTGTGAAAATACAAACGACAATCTTTTGCTCCATACTTAGACTTTGAATATGTTCTAATTAGCGATATTATTGGCAGATTATTTTCTGTGTGCTGTCTAGAAAAAAAAACGAATTTGAATATTAAAAAAAATCATCTGAATGCATCTCACTGACCTACTTTCATAAAAATATCCATTTACAGCACTTGCAATGCAAATTTACACCTGCAAAGCTTTATTAAAACTATCTCGCTTCGTATTCAGCACTCATTAGATGAAATTCAAGTCAAGCTGCGTTTTGCACTACAAAAGGCTGAAAGAGAAAAGGAGATGGAGAAAAAAAAGGAGCATCAAAAAAAGAAATTGCATAAATTAAAAATAGCATGACTGAGTATTTCTTTATTCAAATTGAGGAAAGAAATGCCATTTTAAAAATATTGTTTCTGTGAAAATACGCTGGATGGGCTTTAACAAAGAAGAGGGGAAGAGGGGTGGGGTTGCTCTATGCCAAGGGGTCCCACCCACAACTCAGAGGTGAATTTCCAATGAACTCCTGCCGCTCTGAGGAAACTATATTATAGAAGACAGCTTTTTTTTGCTAAAATGGTCACAATCATGACTAAAATCCACTGGGGATGCTTTTACAATACATCAAAAGATGATCTGGGTGGGTCTTTAAGCAGCAGGTCGGGGCCTGCTGAAAAATACACAGATCCTCCAATACAGTTTTTGTCAACATTTCTGCCTCACACTAGGTTTTATGTGAAACTGAATGATATTCCTTTAACTTTTAATACCACTGTGAGAAAATGTTGACCCATATTTGGCTGACACATAAATTAGGCCTCTAAAACTGCCTATTTTTCTCCTCCCAACATTGACAAAATGAGGAACATCCAGTCTCAGAGTGACGCAGAGTAAGTGGACCATGTGTTTGTTATTTCATAATGAAGTTTGTATAATTTATCATCACCAGGCTGTTCCAAAAACATCTCTGAGGAGTCTTTAGCAAATCCAAATGGCTGCAGTCTGAGTTCAAATGAGCATAGATACGTTCAGTGTAGTCCATGTTAAATTTAGAATAGAATCTTCCATGTGGGCAATGATGGACATGTAGGGGGAGGCAAAGCGGTCAACCTCTGATTGGTGCATAGCAGGTTTGGTTTCTCCCTCCGGCCCCCCAAGTATCACTGGGCACAACACTGAACCCCACATCGCTCCAGGTGGTTATACTGTAGGTTGGTGTCAGTGTTGAGCAACAAAGCTGCCATTGGTGTGCGAATGTGTGTGTGTATGGTTGACTAGAGCTGTTTACTAGGAGTGTTACAATCAATAAATAGATTTCTATTCCTACGATCCATCCAGATCGAGCGAGAGAACAGCAACTCATCTTTAAATGTAAATCAACCAAATGTCCTAAGTTCTTTTCA
Organism: Oryzias celebensis; assembly: GCA_014656515.1. Classification (NCBI taxonomy): domain Eukaryota; kingdom Metazoa; phylum Chordata; class Actinopteri; order Beloniformes; family Adrianichthyidae; genus Oryzias; species Oryzias celebensis. The sequence continues at coordinate 14,923,881 of BNCR01000005.1, forward strand.
GACTACCTCATTTCTTGTCAATGGGTCATATAGGGACAATACGCTATACATTTTAAGAATGGCAATCAGAATAAACCTCTCTTAATGCTGCCCTGAAACCTGCAGATGAGAAGCTACCGTGGTCCCGTCAAGGATTGCAACCTAAATGAAGCAGGACAGATGAAAAGACAAAAAGGCTTTGCTGTGTGCATCTGCATGTCAGCAGCATGCAACATTAGTCAGGATTGGAAGAGCGGTGTGTGTGTATTCACCATGTGCAGAACAAATCATTGCACAATCTCATGCATTAACCTGGTCCGGCCTTGGATGCTGCTTCAGCTGAGGGATTTAAACAATGCAACTAGGAACTGTCCATGTCTGCCATGATGGGACATCTGTTTTACGTTTTCAAAAATGAAACTTTACTTTTTACTCCATGTTTTGAAATTTGAAAAGAGAAATCAATTCAAATCAAACTTTGACAGAGAGAACTTGGTCATGATCATACTTTTCTTGACTTCCTTGTCCTGGTCATTAAAAATGACTAAAAAATGAGACGTAAAGAGAAAGATCACACAAACGCAAAATGTGCCAACTTCAATCAGCGAGCGGCCTACACAGGTTTAAGAGAGGAGCTCAAATAATGCCAGCACTCAGACTACTGCAAGTCTGCTTTAACCCTACCTCCATTTAAGAGCTGCACCACACCATCCAACAGAAACAGGCTGATGCTGTAGCAATTCAATACTATTTCAGGACAAAATTGCTGTGAAGTGGGATGACTCATGTCACAAAGACTGTCAGAAATATCACTAAGTAAAGGTAAAGAACAAGCTGCAATGACGCAGGAAGCACACACAATCACAAAGGGTACAGAGCGGGTGTGAAGTACCACGGAAGTAATCACTCCTTCCGGAAGACTAATCAACCTGTTGCCCTGAATATCTGAAAAGTAGAGTAAACACATTTTTTTCAAACCATAAAACTTTAAGCAGGAAGCAGACAACAGCAGGGAACAAGAAATTATATAATGAAGTCAAGAGTTGCAGTATTTCCTGCGGTGATCACTCTACAAGTCTCCTGCATCTGTTCTTAGTATTATGGAAAATTACTGAAAAACACTTTTCAAGAACAATGACAACGTGTTTAGTGTTTCTAACATGTTCGTGAAGCATTTTTCTCATAGCTGAAAGATAAAATAATTTGAAAAAAATAAAAATAAAAAAACGCGTTTGAGTTTTTTTGAAAATTCAGATCGTGTCATATCTCTTGTGACGCAACAACGGAAGACACAGAAGAGGCAAAGTCTCCCTTTCTGCCTCAATTCTGACACAACAACGTTCCAATAATCCAATGTTGCTCGCTTTTTTTTTTTGCCACACTAATGTTAGCTTGGGGTTGTGAGGTGCTATTAGCTAGTGGGAGAGTCACTACTTTTTCTGTTTGTGAAACTCTTTCACCACTCAACATGCATGCATGAACCATAGGTCGCTTCAATTGTTCGCCTATATTACGACATTATCATTTCACAATAGTAGCTCCATAATCACAGGGGTTTATGTTTTTCTTAACAGAAAACTTCAGTATCCTGCCCACAACCCAGAGGCAAAATGACATCAGGGTGTGAATCTGTTAGGTATTTTCCTCAATTTTAGAGATTAAGAAATGTCAAGAAAGCAACAAAAAGATCTACTTGATAATACTTATACATTTTGCACTAACTGGTAATTTATTTACACTGTAATAATGCACCTGCACAGCCGTTCAAAGGTGGGAACTAAAAAATGATCTTGTTTAAGTTTATTTACATATAGTTATTATATCTAAATCTGTAAATCTATACAAAATGTGTATATATTATATACAAATAAGTCCGTTTTTCCCGTCTCTCTATGCATGTCGCCTTAGCTTGTGAAACCTGGTCTCAGTCAAATGTCTAGTGATAAATGAACCAATGTGAAAACTGCCAAATAATTTACATTAAGGGATATTTATTTAAATTTCATCCTGATTGGCTGATATTGTCAATCTCCTTTGTGCCGTGTCTCCTGAACAGAACGCTTTAACTTGCCGGAGTTACATAACTGATTGCGATCAGTTCTTAATTTTTTGTTCTATAATACTGGATTTATTTTTCTATGAAGGTTTGAACTTTGAGAGTTTAAACAAGAGAGGAAAGAGTGAAAATGTCTGAGAAAAATGTGTAGTGGCAGATTTTCTAGCTTTAAAACATCTTTATTCTTAACTGTACAATGGTTGACATACCAAATATTTTCTGATCAAGTATAATATGTTTTTGGAGTTTTTCAGACTTCCGTCATTTTATGAAGAGCTTTGTTTTTTTTTATTATTTTTTTTAAACTTAAGGTTGTCTTTTGTTTTGTTATTATTTTTGGTATTCAGCTGCCTGCTTCAGAGAATGAATTCATTCTGAAATATGATCTTGGTAAATGCCACCATGCAAGTAGACCCTATAGTGCACTTCATGCTGTACTGAACTATGCGATGGAGTGAAATAAGTCCCACATGTATGCATTTGGTTGAATCACAGCCCTGTTAACCTCCAAACAAGGTATATGATGACTCTTACTAATGGCAATCCACCCCCTCACCCCCCACCAAGCTTCATCTGGTCCGTGACGGCTGACTGACAGTCATGCTCTGGTCTCACAAACAAACACACCTCATTACTGGGGATGGAGACACACACGTGGATTCTGGTTGTGTGTTGATAAGGAGGGGGTTAAGCAACAGATGGCAGGAAAAAGGCATTGCTGGAACTCTGAGTCACAGTCAACCTCTAGCTCAACGCATTCAGCTGCCAACTTACTGCTGAGATCCATAATACAGAGCCGCAAAAAAGAAAGAAACTTCAAAGCTGTACACATGAAATGATCGATCAATATTTACCTTTAATACCATTCATGATGCAAGTTAGACATTTTACTGAGGCAAGGAATAACAAATCTAAAGCCAGTCAACACCAGCTATATATCATGTGTCCATGTGTTTCCCTTCTATTCACAAATGTTTGATTTGACGGGATGGATCCATTCCTGGGCTCCTCAATTTGTTGGCGTTTGCCCCATTATATCATTTTGAAAAAAGGTTTGTGAAAGCTGTTCTTCGTCGCACACTGCTGCAGTCCTTCCTAATCTGATTCCCATTTTTTGCACTTTTTGATAGACAATAAATCAAACTGAGGAGGGTCTAATAAATGATTTAGGAAGATTTCTTTGAGGGAATACTTGTCAAAGTTTATAAACATGTTTAAAATGCCGGCAACACGGGCACTTCCAAAATGAAGACAACATTTCAGTCTAATTTTAATGTTAAGAGGAGCAACATTGGTCAACTCAAACCTAAACCTGGCTGTTTGTAAAGTGTAAACACAGTTAAAATAAAAAAAGCATGCATAAAAGACCCACTCCTATGAAAACTGTGTTTTTGGGGATTTTAATATGTGTTAAAGGCACTTTTCTCATGATAGAGGACATATGTTGAGGAAATTAAGCTTAAAATGGCATTTCTGCGCATTTCTTTATTCAAACCGTTGTGAATCAGGAGCAGATGAAGACACGCCGTTGGAAAAGCTCCAATATCGCTCGCAGTATTTTTGCACTGGTAATGTTTGGTTGGGGTTGTAAGGGGCTGCAAGCTAGTAAGAGAGTGTGTAAACAGATGGATTATGGGAAATGGAGGCGAGCTTACTTTGCGCCAGCAGTCCCACCCACAACTTCGAGGTGAATTTCTGGTAAACTCCTGCCTCTTGAAAATGACGTTATTTGTTTTTTTGTTTTTTGTTTTAATTCTAACTAAAAACAGCATCACCATATTTAAGCCCACTGGGAACACTTTGAAAAGAGATCAAAAGATGACTGGATGATTGGAATTGGCCCTTAAAAAAATGAAGACCATTTGACACTTTGAAGTTCTAATAAATAAGAATGCTAAGCACTTATAAAAACATTGTTTTGTATTCTAGTCCATTGAAAACTTATTTTGGATGAACCCAGACTGGTTTCAAAGATATAAATAAATTACTTGCTGCAGTTTTTGGCTAACGTGGAGTTACATCACTTCTATTTATCCCAAAGCATCCCAGATGTTAGAGGTTAAGATTACACATATGAGCTGAGTTTGAGAAGAAAGCATGCACAGAAACTCAAACACCTTCCTGACTACCAGAGAAGTCCAACAAAAACTACAATTCCCAAAGTCCCTTCCCTTCACATTTTGTATGATTGAAAAGCCTCAAATGTCCTCTGTAGAAACCAGAATGTGTGTAGTGATTATAATATAAATTAGCATTAATGGCAGACATGAGGATATGCTGTTGAATCAAGATTCAAGCTTTGGAGAAGACTTTAAAGGACGTCATCTATACTGGGTAAAGGTCTTGAGAGAAAAACAAATGAGGATGAAATACTGTAACGGCATAATGTGGACAGATTTATCTTTTCTCAAAATGTCACTAAAAATCTACTAAGTAGTAACTGAAAGTTAAATGATTTCAGATTACTTATACAGAGCCAAAAGAGCAACTTGGGACTGCCTTGACTGACATTGCAATGAACTCATGATTGTAAGCAATGGTCCAGACAAGAAGCGCCGGGGTGTTCAAATGAGCCACAATCAAATGTCAGCAGCAACAAAAACATCATTTCATCAATTACGAAACAAACACTTCCAAGCAAGCAAGCGTTTAGGAGCCGCTTAAAACACAAGCCATGCCTGACGCGAGAATGTGCAGACACCAGAGGTTGTTTCTTGTTGTGCAATGCTGACTGAGAGCGTACAAGCTTGCTCAAGCTCAGGCAGCACTGACAAATCCACCAAGTGCTGTGTGGAAGCTTTGCAGCTGTCAGCTTCTTATCACAGTCACTTGCAGAGGGTTTGTTGAAACTTGATGTCAGGCATCACGATTGCAGGGTGAATTTCCAGTTCACTTAGAATAGACATCTTACAGTTAATCTAAATGTGCCCCTATGTGGACTTTTTGTCTCTCAATCTTTGTCAGATTTTTTTGTTTTTCACACAAATGGGAGGCACACATTTTAGTTCTTATCAATTCTTACTAACTGTACAACTCACAAGGGCCCCCAGGTGCCAAAGAACCATAATCCAATTGCACTGTCAGGAAGGCGGCGAAGCAAACTGCTTGTTTGTGTGTCGAAGCGACTCATCCACGTCGATTCCTTGTGTTTGACAAATCCACTCTCCCTTCTGTTGTTCCACATCATTAATCAGGCCTGAATAAGCATAGGCTCTCTGCTAATAAGACAAGTCTGCACCCAAATGACTCCCCTTTAGCCCACTCACCCCTCAGCACACTCACGTCCTGTGATGGAGCCATTTTATTCTTAACATTTATGTCTGTAAATCAGTTTTTAGGAAACATGTCTGTCAACTTAACATGCAACAGGGTTACTCTTTCTCTATGTTGATTTTTTAGCACATGCAACTGAAATCCCTTCATCATAATTCTTATGTTCTCCATAACAGAACTTTAAAGACCCACCTTGATGAAAATTGTGTTAACATGCTCTTGTGGCTTTTTGGATGATGGAGAACATATATTAAGGAAACAAAGCACAAAACAACATTTAAGCTTTTTATTTGTTAAATTTTTGTAAATTAGGAGCAGACAAAAAAATGAATGAAAAAGCTTGTAGCATGGAGGTAGAAGCTATAATCAGCAGGCCACAATTTAAAAGATAAAATGCTTTGTTTTTCAGTTAAACTCATGGATGATTGTGTCTCAGGGCTCTTTGGATCACTAAAATCAATCTCCGACACCTGTTAAGATTTTTACCGGGTGAGATTAAATGAAGGAAAAACTACTAAAGGACGTTCCACATTATTAAGCAGACCAACATTTTCATGCAATACTGGAAAGAAAAAGAATCTCTGTAGCTGAAAAGGATGAAATATGTCTTGGATAAGGTTTGAAAACTGGATATTTCAGGAAAACTTAAGTGTGATCCTCATATATGATCACACTTAAGTTTTGGCAAAAGACTTAAGCAATTCTGATTTGGATTGCTGCTAAACCATAAAACTCAGACTTTCCAATTTACCTTCGTAATCAGTACTAACGGAATCACTCAAGCTGGGAGAAACCCTGCAGTTGAAGGAAGCAGTTACTTGCATAGTTCATTGAATGCTACAGGATGGTTTTCCTTCTATTCCTTCAAAGATAACAGTCAACCCCTAACCCTGCTTTACAAGAGCAAACTTGTACAGTAAGAAAGAAGACTCGACAGTTAATCATTAGGAGAAGAAAAGCTCACTGGTAGATTTTGCGATTGACTCTGGAGACATTGATGGAGGAAACAACATATAGTTTAAATCTGCTACAGGTAGCTGCTGTCATCCTCTCCCTATTCATCTTAATCTGAGTAAAGCAGTACTCCCAGTGACAGGCAGGACCATGTTCCTGCAGAGATCATTCTCCTTTAGGACAGGAAAAAAAGGCAAAATTTAAAGAAAAAACAGTTTTTTTTTCTAAAATATCATTTACCATCAGTTACTCCAATACACAGACATGTACACAAATGTATGATGAATTTTATTTATGAAAGCAGAAACTTAAAAGCACTCTTTTGTAGAAAACAAAAAATGTAGTCGACAATAAACTGATGAGGGAAGCATCTTTCTGAAAACTGAACCAACACATGATGTTGGAAAAAAAAGGCAAAAGAATGACGCCCATCCTGAGTTGCAGTAACATGAGTTTTTGGGTGCACGTCGTCTGGCATAAAAGCACACGAGGCACGCTCTCCGGATCAAATATCAAGCTTTTAAATATTACATCATTGTTCAGATTAAACCTGAGGATCCAACTCTGAATCTTGAAGCACAAGAAGGCACGCGTTGGCTGTGTCCTAGACACAAATACAGGTGTGCAAATGAGCAACACCTGCTTCAGGCACCAGGATGAAACAAAGCGTCCAGCATTTAGCACCTGCTGTGGCGCACATATGCTGGTGCATACCTCTCACCGCGCACGTGTCTCGCACGCATGCTCCGCATTCCACCTGCGGGGCGAATCAAAGGTCCCTCAGGAGGGAAGCGAAGCCTTCCAAAAGCTCAAATACAAATGTGCCCTGATGGCTTTATTTTATATTTGTTATACAGCAAAAGGAACTAAGAGTTTTAGGAAAACTGAATAAGCGGGCTTTCATTAGACACACCCCAGACATATGTGGATCAGAGACTTTTAAAGAGCTGCAGGGATGAAAATGGCTTTAAACATATTAGAAGATAAACAAACAAACCAAACCAGGAGTCTCATAAGCCAACCAGATGGAAATCAAGACGTGCCACTAAAAATATACAAAAAAAGGGCACTAAGAGCTCCCTGATACCACATGACAGCAGCCAGGACTTTCCATTCACTGTGGTTAATCCAATCTGTCTGCCTCCCTTTTCATCAGCGGAGCTGCAGGGAAACAATTTATGTTTTACTCCTGATGCGCTCGCACGGCGTTGATTATATTTCAATTATGCTCTTGCCCTGCGAGGGCATTAAAGCGGCTGTAATGAGGAAGACGAAATTTGGCTCAGACAGATGAATAAATAAGCATTCAGATAAATAAAGGACAGAAAGGGAATGGCCTCATCAGATTCAAACGTGAAGCAAATTACACAGCAAGACCACTTATAAATATGAGAGTCTTTGATCCCCACGCCACATGAGCGATTCAGTCTGTGGGGAAGAAGGGAAGTGTGTGTGTGTGTAAGTCAGGCTGTGGTAACACCACCATAAGATCACTGACAAAAAATCCACAAATACAAACTGCCGATTACTGGTTTTCTTGACGGTCCATGCTTTCCAGGGACAAACTACCGATTCAGAGCAAAATGGGAATGATGAGAAGCAAGCAAACAAAGTTTTGTAAACATGTGCATTTGCAGTTGCATCTAAGAACCTGTAAGACGACAAGTTTTAGATGAAAATGTGCACAGTAAAACCAACATCTCTAATAGGCAGCACAACGTGACACATTTATTCAACACTTATTCATTTAGAAATATGCACCATGACTTTCTTCAACTGTGTTTGCAGCCAAAAAACTTAGTTCGCAAAAAACACTAAACAGAACAAAGTTAATAATATGTTATTCATTGATCAACAAACAGTATGTGTTTGCTAATATCCAGCAACCTCACACAGTCATTGTGGACTGTGAAGCACTGGTTTGATCAACAACCTGGTTGCCTCTAGGGCAGAGATCTGCAACCTGTAACCCCTAAAAATCCCTTTGGTTTTTCACCGACCAAAAGCCAGCAAGAGTTGTAATGAGCTCTATGAAAGACACTCTTTGCAGAAATTAGGGTTTAACCAATTTATTTAATTTATTTTATTCTTCAAATTCCCAAAACAACAAAAAAAAGTTCTTATTCTTTTCAGTATCTCTAGTCTCCTATTGTTCAAACATAAAACCCAATGTCCAAAAAATGTAAGTCCACAAGGAAAAGTAAGTCCCAAAACAAAAACAAAAAAAGATGGAATGATTTCACCAATTTTTTACTTGTGGTTTCCAGCCTTTATCCAGATTTCTTGGGTAGGTTATCCTTTTTTCTTTATTCCTTAATAGCAATGCTACAAAGTTCCACTTCACCTAATTTTTTTTGCTGGTTTTTGTTTGTTTTCTATATACTGTACAACAATTTCCATTTCTTTTAATTTTGAAAGAAGCACATCAAGTTTCTTTCAAAATAAATTGCCCCTTTTCGTCAAATTAGACGCAGATCTGCTGCAGCAGCGTTGCAGAATCAAATTCACAGAATTAAAACTTCAAATGAGCCAAGTCAAACGTGACCATTTCTCTTTAGTATCAATATTATATTTACGACATTGGTGTAGAATCCACATTTTTCTAGAATCCAAATCCGGACAGAGACCTTTGTGTGTGGAGTTTGCATACTCCCTCATGCATCCATGGGCTTTCTCAAATTGCCTTTCATGATCCAAAAACTTGCATTTTAGGTTTACTGGTATCTTTCTTTCTCAAAAAAAATGTCCTTTAGATATGAAGATTGTGAGTGTGCATGATTGTTTCTGTGTGGCCCTGAAGTGGACTGGCAAACTTTCTAGGGTGTATCAGGTTTTTAGCCCGACAGCAGCTGAGTAGGCTCCAGCATCCTCATAAACCTGCAGCAGACAATGTTTATCATAGTTTCCAGGTCTGGTAAGTAAGCTGGCATATACACAGATATCAGCAAGTCGTTTATTTATATGATGTAGTGAAAGCTGCCATTGCTTTGCACAATGAAAACCAGGACTCATCCTTTCAATTAGACAGTTTCCATTGATTGGGAGTATTTCCCCACTCGATAGTATGCATGCATGTATTATTGTGGAACACAAAAAAATATCTAGAACCTAACCAATTGACTCTCTAGCTTACTTAGACAGTGTGCTAATTACCCCCCATACTCACTTTAGAGTCTTATAAAGTGAATAAGGTGGTATTTCAAAAGCCTCCGTGTCAGCAAGCCAACATAGCATATGGCTAATTTAGCGTAACCTTTCATAGGTGGTAAAACAAATTCTATTGAAAACAAATCTTTTCAGCCAGCTTCAGGCCTTTGTGGTAGTGTCATGTTGAGGAATTCAATTTTTTTAGACAATGACAAATAGCCATGTTCATTTTTGAAGCCTTTTTTAAAGTGCAACACTCCATCACTGTCACAAGCTAGCAAGTGTTGCAAATGGTCAAATGCAGCAGCATGACCACTGACTTATTCGAGAGGATAAATGGTAGCCTTACCTGCTTCTATTTTTAAATAAGCTTTAGGTTGGGTTATATTAAAAGAAATGGAAATGTCTATTTCATTTATATAACGCACATTAATTTTTTTGCTTGGAGAATTTATTAAAAACATCACTACTTATAGATCTTGAGCTTGATGCTTCGGGAAACCGTCGTCATGTCTGTGTGAAGTCTGGAGGGTCCGAAATGAGGTCTAGTGTATGGGAAACCCCCTAACAGAGGATTAAATGTGGAAAAAGAGGGATTTAACCCCTGACATAAATACAATGGTCTTTTGATTCAACAAATCAGCTCATTCTGTTTTCCACCACTGGACTTGGCCTTCAAGCTGTCACACAGCTGATGTCACATTCATCATCATGTCCAAACAGGATAACAGGGCTTATGTGGAGGTTAGTAAACTGACAGAAGATCAGTGTTGCAGAAACAGCACAGTGTTTGTGGACACATTCACACTGCCAGGTTTGATTCGCACCAGACTTTGTTGGTTAGATGGCCTGCTTTTTTTGTGGATCCCACATTTGAGCCCTCATCAACATGCGTTTAAGTGTCCACTTCCAATAAAAAGTCTATTTAAACGTACATAAACGCCTTTTAGACTAGACTAGACTAGATCACGCGTCGCTACGAAAGTTTCCACAACTGTTTTAGGGTTCTATGTACAAAACGTACAGCCACTGAACGTGTGCTGAAAGCTAAGTCAGGTTGAACTTGGGCCAATCACGGACCGACCAGAATTGTATGACACAGAGGCTGTCATATGTTGGAATAGAGCTTTGAAATTTTTGAGGGGGATTCAAGAGATTCAACATTTCGCACCAAAGCCTCTTTCAACTGCAGGTGGCGGAGAAAGAAAGAAGCAGCAGCCCCCCCCCCCCTCTGCTTGTCCAGTGTGAACACCATGGGGTAAGTGCAAGACATGCTAGATGTGAACGTAGCATAAGTGAGAACGAATGACTGCTTGTTTCAATCAAATAAACAAATCCAAGGGCTATACTAGAGTGAAAGCAGCCTTGGTGCATCATCAAAATCCAACGGGACCCCAAGCCCCTTCTCTTCTAAGGCTTCTAGTTCTTCACAGGTATTCTTGGGAGCATGCAGATTTGTTTCATTTTTCATTAGATCTTTGGGATTATTAGAGTTTGGTACTTTAAACAGTTTATCTTGTTATCAGGAACTTTTAGCTTGTCCAGGCTCGTAAGCATGAAGTTAAATATTTTTTACAGAAACTTGAAACATGATAAAACCATGAACTTAAGAAAGAGTGACATGAAAACCTGATCATTAAATACATGAAGGGTAACTTGAACCTGGTGCCTGACCACTGTAATCCCACTAAGCACTAGTTGACTAGTAATTTACAGTTAAATGTGATCATACTGCAGACTTTAAGGCTTTTCAAACATGTTTTAATTCATGACAATGCTTTAAAATTGTACATAATTTGCTTTGACACTGTTTATCAGGAAAACGCAAACAAGCGTGCAATATTTCATCCAGAAATGTGACCTTAGCTTTGCCTAAAAAGCTTTTCTTTTGAATTATTGTAAAAAGCAGCAATGAAGCAACGGTAGGTTTTTCCTTTTCTTTTTTTTTTTTAAATCACTGTTTAAATAGTAACTCTAAAAGCACCATGTGAAGTCTGACATTTCATAAGCAACAGCTGGTCGAGTTCAATCTTCATTGTCCCCAGTGACTGCTCAATTTGTCCACCACCTCTGCTCCAGTCTGACTAGATGTTACTAAACCCTCATCACTTTAGTAACTGCTTAACACACACAAAAACCTTAAACTTGAGGAAAACCTTTGCATGTCAAAGGTGGTAAAGTTTGAATCACAAAAGGAGGATTTCTTCCAAACATGCTTCAAAAGCAGCTGGATGGCTTAGTTGTTGGGTGTTGAGTTAAAACATGAGAGAGAAACCTGTGTTCACTTCCCAGGGACACAATGAGCCAGTGTGGGTTCTTAGGCAAGACCCTTTGCACTACTGCCTAACTATGTAGCCCCAAGGTGACCCAAGTCTGGGTCTCCCTGAGCTCGTCCCCAGCCCAGATGAAATACAGAGTTTTGTAAGGAAGGGCATCCAGCGTAAAAACGTTACCAAATCACCTATGCAAAACTGTGATATCTGTTTCGCTGTGGCGACCCCTGACCCCTGCCGAAAGGTGAACAACATCTGTCAAATATGTTTAAACCAAAGAGTCAAGTTTGTCAGATATATGCATTACTTACACCCCTTTTATTCATTCCTGTGGCTGGGGTTTGTGTCCACTCTGTTTACAGAATTCTGCTGCATGAGCTTATCTGAAGATAATTGACATGTATGAAAAGATCTACTAATAAAGTACGAATAAAGTTATGTCGAGAATCAAGCACATTTTCTACCTTAAACCTTCCTTTTAACTAATTTGGTCATCCTTTTGTTTTAAGAATTACAATAGAAATAAGCAAAGATAAAAAAAAAAAAAATCTAAAATGGTTAAATTAGCTGGTTAATAATTTGGAGGTATTCGCATGCATCCTGATGGTAACAAAACTTAAACATGAATCATCTGTCTTTTCAACAGCTCAGGTGAACCGCACACAACCTCATGTTGCCTCCTATCTCACATCTTTGTTTTCTGTTTTACATCCTTCAAAAATAGGTGATTTACCAAAGGAAAATTATGAGGAAAAAAAACAATAAAAATGAATTTCCTGTTAGTAGGCATAGAAACTAAACATTAAAAAACGTTTGTTTTCACACTTTAATCCATTAATCCACACATTTGAATGTATTCATTTTGCACTCACTGATTACAATTTCAAAGTGTTTTAAAGCAGAATACAAAAAACCCCTCAAGTTTTAAACAAAGGACACAAGTATCTCAACTCCTACAACAATAAAAACAAATCAGAAACTGCTCTAAAGATACAGATTTAGATCAGATTTTTAAAGCACAGGAACAGAGGGATGGGGCTGCACAGTTCAAACCATTTGGTTCAAGGACCGTAACTATTGAACAGAGAATTAAGGGTTTAAAGATCACTGATGTAAGTTGACATCTCTTTATGTACAGCTCTGAAAAACGAAATTACATTTTAATTTAATCCCAAATTTGACAGGTAGTTAATGCAAGGCAGGGAGGGCAGGAGTGGACAAGCCAGAGAGGACTTAAGGAGCACTTGTTAAGACAGGCAAAAAGGGAATTACAATAACCTAAATTTCTTCAGATTGAAGCATGAATGACAAACTCCAGATCAGATCTTTTTGATTTAGACACATTCCACAAGTGAAAAACAAAAGCTTTTCATTTAACATAGATTGGTTATTTTTGTTGCATGCTCAGAAGCAAAAAATGTTTATGGCATTTCCTTCTTTAAAAAGGCATTTCCTTTCTTTCACTGGCTTTCTGGTAAAATGCATGGCTTTCAGCCCCAAAGGCTGATTACATGTTGTATTTCAGCTTTATGCCTCAGCCACTTAAAACTGCTGGGCAACAACTCATTTTTTGGCATAATTTTTAAAATTACATTTTTTCATTTCTAAATTCTTCTTTTCTTGATTTATTTTTTAATCTAGACAAAAAAAAAGTTTCATTTAAGGTGCAGATGCTTTAGAAGACAATATTTAAGAGCTAGAAGATAAACCATTTTTCTAAAATGACAACAATTATCTTAGAATTATAGATGATGAGCTTATGAGTCTGCAGATAATGAATCTCCTGTGGGAGTTTCTCTCAGACGCAGGCTTTGACCTTGAATAACCCAGAAGATTAGACGCCAAGGATCACATTTAAATTCTGATGCATACATAAAGTATGGACATCGCTTCTCTATTATTAACATCTGGAAGCATTACAGCACATGATTCCTGTTCCTTAAATCTACTCATCATTCATTCATTCATTTTCTGAACCGCTTTATCCCTTTCGGGGTCACGGGGCTGCCGGAGCCTAACCCGGCTACTCATGGGCGAAGGCGGGGGACACCCCTGGACTGGTCGCCAGTCTGTCGCAGGGGCCACACAGTCACACACTCATGCACACTCACATCCACACCTAGGAAGGTGGGAGTAACCAATTAACCTATGAAGCATGTTTTTGGATGGTGGGAGGAAGCCGGAGTCCCCGGAGAAAACCCACCCATGCACGGGGAGAACATGCAAACTCCACACAGAAAGGTCCCCCATTGGTGACACTGTTTCAAGGCCCCCCAGCCAGGACTTGAACCAGGAACCTTCTTGCTGTGAGGCAAGAGCGCTAACCACTGCGCCACCGGGCAGCCCTATCTACTCATCATCATGAAGACTAATTTCCCTTCAAACTGCAAATATTTGACAGACACCTGAACGCCTCGTCTCACTCATCTATGGCTTCATTTAAGAACCGATGCTGATATTTTCTCTTGAACAAGAATTCTCTTGGAGATCTGAGACCCACCGCTGACTCTTCACATGACAACACATTACACAGGGAGGGGAATGGATGGTGATGATGATGAAAGGAAGCAAAAGGATTTCAGAAAGCTGAAGTTAGTCATTTTCACTGCATGAGGATTGAAAACTATCAATACAAGTAATAAGCATTGTGTTCTCCTCTCAGTGCTGTTTGATGGAGCGGCTGCTCTTTAGAAGCAGACAGTTCAGTCTCTCAGGCCAATATGCTGCTTCAGCCAGCTAGTGATCATTAGGGCTGCTCAGTCAATACACCAATCCAAACATTTAACACAGGCAGATGAAGCTTTGGGTCCCACTGGGATTTAGGCTCATTAAAAGTCATTACAGTAATAGGACGATAAGGATGAACCATCAGCATTCTCTTAGTTTAGAGTTCTTCTCACAGAGATCATGTAGATCAAAACATTCATGGAAAATAGATACGCAGGTGAGGATGGTTGTACAACCCTGACCTCTACTGGAGAATGAAAAACAGACAAGTTTACTCATCTAGATCTAAACACACATTTTAAAAAGAATGTAAAAAGCATAAACTTGAACACCATGTGTAGCATATCTCAGATCAGGTCTTTTTTCTTCTGCACAGAAGAGAACAGGTGGCTGAACAGAAAGAAGGTGGGAGATGAAGCACAAGGTTTGGAGAATCAAAGAGCGCTTTGAAGCGGTGAACACAGTAAACCGGGAAACACTCTGGAAGATGAGGAGGTGGAACAGGAACAGACGGGGTCAGCAGCAGTGACTGGCTGCTCACGAACAGCAAAATACGTGAGCACAGATTGATCCTAACGATAATAGTTGCAGGGTCTCCTTCATAAAAGACTTGAAATGTGGACGTTTCTACAATCTGGCAGGAATACAAACACAACCTGCCTGCAAGTGGGAAAGAAATCTCAAATAAATACATGTACTGACACAGGAAATGATATCAAAAACTGCAGACGTACAAATGTTTGCAAGAGTAAATGACGACAAGAAGAAGAAAACTTGCGAAAGCTTCAATTCCACTGCAACAGCTTTAATTAAATAAAAGTCAACGCAACTAAAATTATACTCCAAATGACTCACGTCTACAAAGGAGCTAGAAATCTAGCATAAAAGTGCTCAGTTTGATTTGTTAAATACCTCAAGCTTCCATGAGGTTGTTTTAGCATGTGTGGAAACATTTAAAGTCACAATTTATCGGAGTTCACGTCGTCTTTTACAGTACTCGTATCGCACAGGCTACTATCCCGATTAAGATACCTTTGCGATTTATTGTGCAGGCATAATCAAGCATTTAATTTCTTTGCAAACCCCGGATGAGCTGGAAGTCAACCTGCTCTGCTCAAACAGGATCTTAAGAAAGTCAGGAATGCTTTTTAACAGCATTTTAACAGCACAGTCGTTTATGAATACATGCCTTAAGGTTTTCAATAAGATATTATTGGCAATTAAAACTTAAAAATCCAAACTCCTGGTCACCTCCAGCTGTAAAAGCAATCGAAAATTTGTTATTGATAAAAGCTTCCATTTAACACAACTGAAAGTCCAACTCTGAACATCTTTTGATGCATTGCAAAAGTATTACCAGAAGCCTTTAATCATGGATGTCTTTTCAGCCAAAAAAATAAATAAACCGTTGTTTCTAGGACATAGTTTCTGCAGAGCAGCAGTTCATTGTAGCTTCTGTCTGGTCCTGATTCACAATAAATGACTCTAAACAAAGAGATTTAATTCAACTTCATATTGCAGTCCTATATTGAGTGCTACCACAAATAATACACCACTTACAAACAAGAGATGTTCAAATATAGTGCTTTCATTTTGCTGTTTGCCAAGAAACAACCCATTTTTATGTTCCAATAATGAATTTCATTGATGTCTATTAACAAAAGGTGAAGCACTTTGTGTAAAGCTTTATATGTTCGTCAGAGGATGACCTTGACTTACAGGTGAATCTCTTTCCCACCATTTTTCCCTGTGTGTTTTTTCCCCCCTCATCTCCAGCCTGGAATGATATGGAGTCATGTCTTTTTGCCACTTGGTGGGCGTAACCCAAACATAGTGGTATACGGGATGGCATCGTGTCCATCTCTACTAAACAAAAACACCATGATTTTCCAAGTTCTTTAGAGTTCTGTGCAGCTGGGATCACTGGAAGCACGCATTCACAATAAAAGGTTGCTGTGTAGAATATGATTAAGTTCCCTAGGAATAAGCAAGTTGCGTCTCGACCACACAGGCCATAGCTATAAATATGTGTGGGTGGTCATGATTGAAGAAAGATGGTGGATTAATAATATGCGAGATCAATGCTTCAAATCAACATCAATGGACATCTCCAAATAAATATTAGCGGGTGCCTTTCCTCAAAGCGAAGACTTTAATGTATCCCCGGCTTTACAGAACAATCTCAGGTGGCTGCAGTCAGCCTGAACAAAGTGTAAGTGAACTGTAACCCAGCAGGGGAACAGTCAGGATAACATGAATTAACTCTTGAATCAAAGAGTGTGGGCTGGGATTGCAGGCCTGAGCATGGTAAATATCAACTCTCTGTGCATCCGACAGCCTGCAGCCGGCCTCCTTTTATTCTCACTGACAGTTCAAAGGCACTTTATCACACAGAGGGATCATTAAGGCATGGATCAGCAGCAGGACAAAAGATCTGGGGTAATTAGCATCACTCGAGTGCAAGTCAGGGAAAATTGTAGATATTTTAAAGGCTCGGAAGGGTGAAGAACAGTGCACAGAAAAATAAAGACATTTTTTATGTTTAATTTTTCTCAGGAAACACTGCCGTTTGCATAAAGATTTCACTCCTGTTTAGCAGCCAGAACTTCCTACACTTTCATGGATCCCGCTCATCCAATTCTCTAATATTTTTGAAAAACAACAGTGAAGAACCTCATGTTAATTTATTCATGAGAATATGTCAGGGAGGTTTGATTCATCCCAGGGGGGGAGTGTTGATGCCCAGGCAGCCTTTTTGATAGCCATCAATCTAAATCCAAATGCGGGAGCACCTGTTCCAGATGACCTTGATAAAGGCAGAGTTTAAACTGAAGCAACAGACTCATTGAAAGGATACAGACTGACAGACAAGGCAAAAATTCACTGTTTGTTTAAAGGGATATGTTTTTTCAGTTTAACTCTCAGTTAATGGTTTATTAATCCTTGTTAAAGCAGTTTTTTGCAATTTATCATTTAAAAATATAAAGTTTGTCTTTAAATTGTTAATCAAAGGAAATTACTTAAAAGTAATCACGGACGTTATAATACAGCACACTACTATAAAACAGTTATATAAAGAAACAAGAAGAAATAAAAATTTTAAATATTGTAATGAGAAATGATTTTCATTTTTTAATGAAAAAAAAAAGCAATTTTATCTTTTTTTTGCTTTAATTTATTTAATAAACCCAAAAATTCTTAATTTGATGCCTCATGCCATCATTGAAAAGATTTTAATATCCCCTGCAGACATCAAAAGGAGTTAATTCAGTGGCTGGGAGATATTTAGAGTTAGAACGGCCCTATATAAATAGGACATATTTGCATTGTCATATATTACACAATAGGGTGTAATATATGTTCAAATAGTTCAAAAAGACAGACAAAATATTTTACAGTTGTCCATAAGTTTTTAAACAAAACCAAACATATTACTGTGTGCAGCAGGTGAAAGCAGGACAATTGCTCAAAGGGAAGTCTCTGCGGCCCTCACAGGGCTACTCTGACAGCTCTGCAGGACACGCTTGCCCCCTGCTGGTTGATGATCCCCCTCGTCAAAGCAAGGGCTTAGAATCAAGAAAGCTGCAAATTATTTCAGACAGAATTTTAGGATGCAACCCTAAACAGATTTTTGAACCAATGTCTTTAAAAAAAACACGCTTCTGATTACTTAAGTATTAAACTACAGAGTCGTGGGCCATGAAGTTTGTTGTTTGATGTGGAAGTCTGGAAAAAACAGAAGCCCCTGTATAATTTAGGACGTCTTCATCCTCAGAAAAAAAAAAAGACCACAAAACACAGCATTTCTGTGAAATCCAGCAGAACCGGTGTAACACAACTGGCATGACCTCAGCAGATAAACACACAGTCTGACTCCAGTAGCGTTCAGTAGTCCAGCAGCAGTCATAACACAAAGTTACCGGAACCATTACCAGAGCGGTTCGGAAACCCAACACCTCCCAGGCTCTCCGATTTCGCCCACCAGGACCCACCTGGTGGCTGAAATGACACCATCTGTTGTTGCATCTTAACAGCCCTCAAACACTTACAACAAATACACTCACAGCATGCAAAGCTGAATGTAGACCAGATAAGAAGCAGTTGCTCTGCAGCTGCAGCCTCAGACTACATTACATCCAACTAAATGTCTTGTGCCAAATCAAACATAACAGTGTAGAATGATCTTCTCAGAAGCATGCAGTTTCTTGCCAGAGGCGTTAAACATGTCAGGCAGCCTGTTAGAGCGAGACGCTGGCTGTCTGCAAAAGTGGCCTTCAATATTTTTACTTTTAAACCCACACTTGAAGAAAGATAAAAAAAAAAAAAAAAAAAAAAAAAAAAAACGAATGCATGGATTCATTTGCAGCCTCCTCCTGTCTGTGACAGTGCGTCCCGTCAGTCCAGCCCGCCATTCTTAATGCTGGGATTATGCAGGAATGCAACAGGTGACCAGTGTACCTCTGAGGATCTCAGTCAGTTCCACATGGAAACACCATGGCTTGACATCTTTGTGACCACTGTTCTCTAAGGCTTCGTTTTATTGACATTTAACTGTTCTAAGTGTGGGCTGCACAGTGGTGTAGTGATTAGCTCTGACAGTGAGGAGGCTCTGGTTCAAATCCCGACTAGGACCTTTATATGTGGTCCCTGAAAAGGATTCAGCAGGTTCTGAAGATAGATGGATGAATGAGGGAAAAACAGGAGCATGAGGGAAAGGTGGTCGAGGAAAGTAGAGATGAGAGTATGACAGAACCTAAGTGTTAGAGATAGTGTCTTGCAAAAGTTTTCAACAAATATATTTCATTGGAATTTTATGTGAAAGACCAACACAAAGTGACACACACTTGTGAAGTGGACAGAAAATTATAGAAGAGTTCAATTTTTTTAGTACAAATAAAAAACTGAAAGTGCAGTGTGCAAAAGTGGCCTTCGGAAGTTGCTTGATGATTGATGACTGATTAAATGTTGAATTCATGACTTAATAGAATCCACCTGTGTGTGATTTAATCCCAGTATACAAATTCAGTTGTTTTGTGACAGTTTGCGATTTTTCAAGAGAATATTGGGGAGAAAACAGCATCCTGAAGTGGAAGGAACACACCAGACAGGTCAGGGATAAAGTTGTGGAGAAATTTAAAGTAGGGTTAGGCTAGAAAAAAATTTCTCAAGCTTTGAACATCCCACAAACCACTGTTCAGTCCATCATCCGCAAATGGAAAGAGTATGGCACAACTGCAAACTACCTAGACATGGTCGTCCACCTAAACTAACAGGTTGAACAAGGAGAACAGAGATCAGAGATGCAGCCAGGAGGCCCATGGTGACTGGATGAACTGCAGAGATCTACAACTCAGGTTGGGGAATCTGTCCATAGAGCAACAATCAGTCATGGACTGCACTAATCTGGACTTAATGGAAGAGTGGCAAGAAGAAATCCATTGTTGAAAGAAAACCACAAGAAGTCCTGTTTGCAGTTTGCCATTAGCCATGTGAGTGACCCAGCAAACGTGTGGAAGAAGGTACTCTAGTCCAATGAGACCAAAATGGGACTTTCTGTCTAAATGCAAAGCGCTATGTGTGGTGGAAATCTAACACAGCACATCACTCTGAACACACCACCTACTGTCAAATATGGTGGTGGCAGCATCATGATCTGGGGCTGCTTTTCTTCAGCAGGGACAGGGAATCTGGTTAGAGTTGATGGGAAGATGGATGGAGCCAAATACAGAGCAACATTGGAGGAAAACCTGTTGAATTCTGAACAACACTTGAGACTGGGGCAGAAATTCACATTCTAATAGGACAACCACCCTAAAAGTAAAACCAAAGCTACAATGGAATGGCTTCAAATGAAATGTATTCATGTGCTGGAATAGCCCAGTCAAAGTCCAGACCTAAATCCAATCAAGAATCTGTGGTAAGATCTGAAAACTGCTGTTCACAAACGCTCTCCATCTAATCTGACTCATCTTGAATTGTTTTGCAAAGAAGAATGAGCAAAGCTGGTAGAGACAAACCCCAAAAAACTTGCAGCTGGAATTACAGCAAAAGGGGGTTCCACAAAGTATTGACTAAGGGGGGCTGAATACTTTTACACACTGCACTTTTTTGTTTTTTATTTGTAAAAAGAATTGAACTCATATCATTTTCTTTCCACTTCACAAGAGGTCGCCACTTTGTGTTGGTCTTTCACATAAAATTCCAATAAAATATATTTACGTTTGTGGTCATGTGAGAAAATGTGGAGAAGTTCAAGGGGTGTGAATACTTTTTGTAAGCCTTCTGGTCACTTATCACACGAATCAAATTTAATCTCGAGTAAAAAAGCCCCTTGTTTTAAGAAAAAATGTCATGTTTTCTGTCTTGTGGGAAAATGATCTGATCAAGAAAGTTTTTTGATAGCAAGATGATTTTAAATAAATGTTGTCTTTGTCACTAAAATTTTTCAAAAACATTCTCGGTAAGACTGTTTTTATCACCCCATTGCCATTTTTAAAAATTGTTTGCTTATTTAAAGAAAATGATTGAAATAGTAAGAATTTTTGACGTATTTATAGTGGACCTGTTTTTCAGTGCTGACAAAATAGGTCTTCAAAATAAGCCTGATCTCGATTTCAAGAGCAAACTTTACAGACAACTTTCAGGATTTCTTTGACAATTGTTCCTCTGAAGTTCAGCTTTCAACAAATAGAACCAAAGCAAAGTGGGTTGGCTAGTGTTTTTATCTCTTACAAACTACCCAGAGAAGGAGGCTTATCATCTCCAAGTCGACACACAGAGCATCCCGATAAATCAAGTTGACATCTATTGTCTGCCACTAACCAGTGATGGCTTTTTTTCTCCAACCTCCTCTCTTCCTCTCTCCTGCGACAGCGTGAACCCATTCATACAGCTCAGCACCCTGACAGTTTTATTTGCGGGGAGGACTTGTTAACACCGTGAATAGTGGGGCCACCCTGTGTTGTGTAGATGAAACTGGGTTACCGAGGGGACAGACGTCAGCGAGTCATTCAAGACTAAGTTAAACCTCCACCCTTGTTCATACAGTGTTGGCACCTTTTCTTCAGTTCCGCTCTGCTCTGTTCTGTGGTTCCAGCCAGCTAAATTAGCAGAAAGATCCAGACAAGGATATGCTTTTGAAAGCTTCAGTCAAAATCTGGAAGGAAAAAAGAAAAAAAAAAAACGGACTCATTTCTCTTTCAATGTTGAGATGAAAACTCTCACCGGTGAGATCTGAGTGCCTTTGCAGCCTCATTAATGTCTGCTCCAGCAAAAGCAGATCATATGGAACTGTCAGGGCATACGTCAGCTGAAGCACACCATGCAGAAAAAAAGGTCATGTGATCTCACTGATCAGATATCCTTGTTACACTCAACCTGCATGTTGAAAAGTCTGGTAATGAGGCTCATTAGCACACACAGAATCAATAAAGCTAAAGGCAAACATTAATAATTCAACAATAGTCTGTTGTAATGAGAGAATCTCTGTTACTATCCAGCAGCTAACTTACTGGGTTACGCATGCACTAAACACAGCAAACGGATAAAAACACATTTTAGATTTGTAAAAAAGATGAACAGCAAATTCCACCCCTCCAAAGAGCCACAGATCCTCCAATGTCCTGGATCTTCTCTGGGACCTTTAAGGTTTGGACTGTTTGGTTTAGTGTTCACACAGAGAAGCACAAGAGCAAATTCTTCAGGGTTATGTTTTGGTAGCCCAGGGTGATCTTAAATACACACCACCACACTGGCTCCTCTTTACACCATGAATGGGAATTGCCTCAACACACTTGGCCTGCTTACAAGAAAAGACCAGTCTGTAGCGCAGCCTGGCTCTCAGCATGTAAGGCCTCTTGCATATGCATCAAAAACAGGAGTGGATCAGGCAGAAGGAGCAAAGACTGCATTAAGAATTCACTTATTTGATGTGAAGTTAAATATAGACATTTCAGAGGAAGTACAGTGTTGTTACACCTAGTTCTTTAGAAAAGTACATAACTCTGCAAACTAACTGCAGTTTTTACTAAAAAAAAAAACAAAAAAAAAAAACAAAAAAAAAACTGCTGGCTGCGACGGCAGACTCACTTACATGCAACCAAATCTGGAACTGAAACCTGATAGAAGAACCTTCAAACTTCTTGCAGACAAAGGTATTATGACCTCACCATTTATTCAACATATTCACGTTTTAACTTGCAGTATGTTTACAATACAGTTCTTAGCATTTAAAAAAATAAATTGTACTTACCTTGCAAAGCCCACTATATGTCAAAGAATATATATATATATATATATATATATATATACTTATTTATTTATTTATTTATTTATTTTTCCCCGTTATAGTTAGGTTAATATACATGCGACCAACAACAACATTTAGCCTTGAGCACACCGTCCCCTGCTTGCAGATAGGAGCTCCTGAATCCGGCTGCTCTGCTCTGAGACAAAGTTCTCCATGCTCCAAAGCTTCCTCTGGACCGCACACACAGTCTATGCATGACGTAAAAGCCAACACGATACTGAGCCACAATCAGAACAAGTGTTTACCTGCACCATAAAACACCCATGTCAATCGGAGGAAAATTTGAATGGCATGTTTACATGACATTTTAATTCTGATCAGGCTTTTAATCTTTTTACTTGTGTCCATATAAACCCAGCTAGTTTTGAGTTTTTGTTTTAGCTTGACTTTTTAAATTTGTAAAACCGGTGTTATGCATTTACTTAGAGCTGGCAGCTACACACTAACGAAAATGACCCGTGACTATTGAAAACGTCGTCAAGCAGTAAAAACATCTCAATTTGAAGGCATTAAGTTCCCCAAATCTCTCCGTTTGGAGGGATACATGTAGGGATAGGGAGAAGCCGTAGGGGTAGGGAAGCAATTTGGATTCAGCCCAAAGTGATCCGTACTACAACAGTTCTGAATGAACACCAATTAACCCATTAGCAAAACGTGACCCTTATTCATATTGTCTTTTTTTTCAAAGCTCAAAAAGGTTGTTATGGAGAAAAGTGGCAGGACTGGAAGCCACGGCAACCACAAAGCCACCAGAAGGACCAGGAATAATGAGCCACACAGAGACAAGCCTCTTTGTCTGCGAGAAACAACTGCTACACTACCAGTGTAACAGCAAACAGGGTTCTGTTGACAGATATTAGGTTGGTATTGGACGCTTAGCACTTAAACAATAGAGTGTAGCATAAATTCAAAAATAAAAAAAAAATTAGATGGATAAAAATGTCAATGATTTTATTGTCTTCACACATAAAAAAACTTACTTGGTTTTTGAGGGGAGTTCTGGCTTTTGAATGCTACATTGTTGATTTTCAAGCAGTGTCCACCATTTATGTTTAGGATGTTTAAATGACAATTTTACTACCTGGCTAAACAATGAGTGCAGCAAAAACTAAAAACTCTCCATTCATTTTCTTAACCCACTGAATCCCTTTCCGGGTCACGGGGTCGCGGCAGTCTGTCTCTGCTTTACTGTTTACAGGCTGTTAAACCCTGGATACGTTGCCAGTCTGTCACACTTTAGCCACTTTAGACATAATTTAATTCTTTAATGCTTGTCTCACTGTTCTATGAGTCCTATGAAAAAAGAAAAAAAATAGCTTTTAAGTTTTAAAGACCAAGTATTAGAATAAAGCAATATGCCAAAGGTGTATGGAAAGATGAAAAAAAGGAGATCATCCAACACGTTATTGCAATATGTAAGAAACATAGCAAAATAGAAAGAATTTAAGAAAGAAGGAACCAACAGGCCATTTTTTTAAATTAATAAAATATTTGCTTGTGTTTCGTAAAACATTGATCCAGTCGCTTTTAAGCAATCATCAACTTTGATAGCATCAACCTGTGTCTCCATCTTCAAACCTCTCTCTCTTTCAAAAAGCAATACTTATCTGTTTTTTTTAATATACGGAATTTATCAAAGGGATCGCATTGTTTCCTTCATTCTAGGTATCTTTCAGGTTAGACATGCAGAGTGTGCAGCTGCTTTTAGTCAACAACAGACAGAGTGGAATCAGTATGTGGTTCCATCTTCTGATCTCAGACTTCAGGGCCATTCTAAGCCTGCCGCATTCCACAAAAACACCAATAATGCCATGCCTTGTAAACTTAGATTGGAAACAATTATTTTCTTTCCGGGAAAAAAAAACCTTTAAGATTAGCCAATATTCTCAGAAATCAAAGATATGCTTAAGTGAAATGCCTAATAAAACCTTTGGAGTGTTCTTTAAGTCCACTAAAACTTTATTTAGTGGGCTGATGGAGACAAAAGTTTGTTTTTATTGCGGGACTTGGTACACAAACATGGTTAAGGCTGCATTCCTGGGCTCACCGTTAACCCTCTAATAGTTTACCTTAAAGCGAAGGCAACTGAGAGGATTTATGGGTCGACCCTCTCTTTCTACTGAGGATACCAGAGAGAAAAAAATATCCTGTAAATCCCAGGTTGCCATGTTAACTTTCAACAGGACGCTGTAGCCCAGTTAATTATTCTTTTTCTTAAACTACTGCAAACATTTGTAGCGAACTCGAATATACCAAGTGAAAGGACATTTCACAACAGAAGAGCTGTTAAAATATTTAAAATACTACTTATATCAGAGTCATTTTTTGTTGAGCTAATTCTGCAACAACTGGATTTTAAAAAGTTTCTCTTCACATCAGTAACAGCAGGTAAACATCATGATGACTCTGATAAACTATTAGTCAAAGTTCTATGCTCCATACAGCACATGTGTGCGTCTCTTTACTGCATTCCTACTACAAAGTTACACATATTAGTCACGCTCTTTCTAAGCCAAACCACCTGTAGCTCACAGACAGACCCTATGTCAGACTGGACCGTGTACAGTTGACTTCATCCACATCTCCGTGAGCGTACTGCACCAGCCTGCAGCGGGCAGGAAGGTTTGGATGCTGCAGGACTCGCCCCCAAAGTAAGAGCTGTTATTTGAAAGCACCGAGGAGCAGAACAATGCCTCCTCTCAGTATCACGCACAGATGATTCCACTCAAAGATCCTGGCGCCTGAAAGGGTTCCTGCTGAATGCCCCATCCACTCGAATAGGAAACCCGAAGAGTTGCTTTATAGGGAGCAAATACTTTGGCAACACTTACCAGCTAACTTGGACAGCTTGTGAGATGCCAGTGCAGCAAATGAGTAAGTGTGGAAAGTTAGTTTAGTGATGCTGTACCTCCATCTGTGCAGGGAGAAGCCTGGACACTGATCTCTGCAGGTGATGGAGCGCTGTCCTCTCTCCACCTCCTCTGCAGGGTTCAGCTTGGAATAAAAAACAGAAGAGAGGGATGAAAAAAAAGATGGAATATTAGACAAAGTTGCCTAAAATTTCCAATCCCGCCAGTTAAGCTTTGTTTTCTTCAGTTTCCATCCACAAAACTTTTTCCAGCAGAGACTTTGCCAAAACGACTTTATAAATAATTCAAAACAACTGAAAGATAGGCGAAAAACTTGAGCCAGAAGAACTGCAGAAACATGCCACAAAAAGACGCCTTGTGCGTAGTGTTGGATCCAAACGCGAGCAATAAAAAGAAAAAAAACATACATTCTACATATCAAATAAATGAATCAACCGTTATGTCGCCTGCTTACCGATATGTTGGAGTCCCTCTTCTTGGAGCCTCGTCTGAACATGACCAGCTGAAGCCTGAAAACGCGCAGCTGCAGAGTTCGTTTGCGCGTAAACGGCTATAGGAGAAAGCTGGAACCAGTGCGCGCTCGTTTAAAGAAAGAGAAAAAAAGAATTCCTCGGCCGACGTTTTTTTTTTTTAATTATCATTAAATACTTTTACTTACTTTTAATAATAATTACATAAACGCGTCAAGTACAGGCTCTGATCCTGTCCCAATGACCTCCTTCATTAATGAATTCAGCTGCGTCTCTCTGGCTTACAGCTCCACCCCTCATCCTGACAGCCAATTAAATGATGCTTCTTTAATAAAAGACAAGAATGAGAATTTAAAATACTGTTTATTATCACAGAAATGCAATTTTCTTCCATTCCAAAATGGAAAATGTTCCTTATTGTCTGTTTGCTGAAAGCTAACAGAGTATGTTGTCGTAATTCTATATTATATTTTATTAATTGTCTGTTATCATCAAACTAGAAAAACTCCATAACGTTCCAGTGAAACTGCCAAAAGTCATTCATTTGACATAAAACTCAAATGAAATTATCAATTGAAAAATATTTCAAGTAGAAAACACTCATTACTATAAGAAATAGAGGTGCAACAATTTAGTGGCTTAATCCATAAATCAGTTTAAATTCCTACAATCCAACCAGTCCATTACAGTCCAATGTGTGGAAACACTTGGAATTTTACAAAGATGTAACCATACAGTGTGCTAGAATGTTTGAAGAAATATTCTCTTATTATAGTATTGTAATGGCTGAAAGGAGGCTCTGAAGTCGTAGATTGTTGAACGCTTTGCTTTATTCGGTCTTTTTAAAACACAACATTGAACTGACGCCGCCTGCGCACGCACTCAAAAACCAGAGAGCATAATCAGGTCGGCTCCGCCCCCTCTATCTCTCCTTTTTCCTTTTTGCCCCCCGCTGCTTGACCTAAGTTTTTGTACAGCAACATAAATGATGACATTACAGATTACATTAAACATAAAGAAGGAGGCGGGTCTCCTGCTGCTTGGACTTAGCTCTAAAACCGTTACAGTATAGTATTATAGTATTTTTTTATGTGGAAAAACAACAGTGGGCTGAACTTTAGGAAGCTGTTTGAATTAAATGATTAAATTATTCAAGTTGAAGCTCTTCCTCTCATCACATTAAAGCTACAATTTTAACCAACTAATACATGGTTTCCTGCAAACATATTTGTCTTTATACAACCTGAACTGATGGCTGTCGTTATGCAACTTAATTCCATTACAAACCTGTTATTCTAAAACTGAATGAGGTTTTTTTGTCCCCTGTGTCTCAGGCCCTCCAAGGCTAGAAAATAATCAACCTGCAAAGTGAAATATGAATAACTCCAAATTCTCCTCATTCAGAATAGCAAAACAGCTAATAAGTGTCACTTAAAAAAGATGAATACCCTCATCCTGGTATATTTTTCTGGTTAAGTCAAATGAAGTTTGTCTAGGTTTAGATTAGTTTTTTTCTTGATGGTAGCTTTAAAACTGGATGAGTTTCACTTTCAAAGTGATGGCGGAGTTGTTTACAGCATGGACCTTAATAAAGAGTAGACGTCGCATTGGCTGCTGGGCGGCAAGAAATGCGGCCGCCATCTTGGACCGGTCGTCCTCCCCACATACACTAACCAAAACAGCGGTAGTAGTTACGATGCCTGAGCACCATGTGGCGTATTCTTGTTCTAACAGGCGGACTTTTGAGAGTAGGGCTCGGGGGATTACTTTTCACAAGTAAGACATTTTTATTTGTTTTTCTTTTGTAAATATGATATTATTGTTCTGTATGTATGTCCACCCGGTTCACCTCCAAAGAGTAGGTGTATCATCAACAAGGCTATCAGCATTCATAAATGTAGTCTTGATGTCATGTCTCAAAACTCAATTTCTTTTTATGTACTTAAGAAGGATCACATCTGGGCGCTCCCCTGCAGAGCTTTCACGGACCACCAGAGGACCCCAGACCTCAACTGGGAACCACAGTTGTATACTACATACAGTATATTATTTTCAAATATTACGCTTCTTCATTTTAGCCGGAAAAGGGCAGGACTACATCTACCTCCAGAAGAGCTGAACAGAGTATGTCTGTGGCCTCTCAGGATGCCCCAGCCTCAACCGCACGCTCACAATTTCAGCCTAATACTGTGAGTATTTCTATTTTAAACATCATATTGTAATGACCCTGGACATATTCAAATCTCACTTGAGTATTTTGGGGGATTTGAGTGAAAATAAACTAATTAATGAAGAGCTCAATGAGAGGCTTGAATTCTACTCAAGGAAGATAAAATTAGAAATACATGTACATGTTATTCTTACACTCTTATTTTAAAACTACTTAGTTGTCTGTTTGTTGAAATTAAACAGAGTATGTTGTTGTAATTCTTTATTATATTTTATTATTATTATTCTTTTTGTCTGTTTGCTGAAAGAGAACTGTTTTCATGCTGTAAGACTTCTGGCTCTATTGCGCCACCTGGTGGTATGTTGGAGAACAAAAGTATTTGGGTCTTAATCTCCCAGAGCATGAGCCACAGGAAAACAATGTTGAACCCCAATGATTCACTGGATACTAGAATGATATTGAATATGTATCAGCCATCTGAACCTCATTAGATTCTTTTGCAATTTACGATTTTTCGCAAAACACTTTTTTGAGTCTTTATGCCACATAGTTTTTACAATCTTTGCATAATTCTTCATCTTTCTTATTTGGACTACAGCAAATGCAATGGTAACACCCATTTTGCAGAATTACATAATTTTTACCAGAGGATGAAAACTGAAAACATTCTTGAAGGCCAAAAGACTGACGTCAAATGACTATATTATGATAGTAAAACACAGACTTTATTCTCCACGGAAAATAGGAACCACAGGTCTCAGAATCCTAGAATCCTGGGATCCAGAGACACGCATTTGAGCTCCATGGCAAATTCAGCCCAGTTTTTCTTCTGAAATGCTGGCCCTGTAGTGTAGACTCTATAACTCCCCATTTCTGTAAATCCTAATTAATTATACTTACACTAATGGAAATATATAAAGTGGGGCAAAAAAGTATTTATTCAGCCTCCAAATATGCAAATTCTTCAACTTATAAAGATGAGACAAGGCTGTAGTTTTTTATCATTGATATATCTCAACTATGAGAGACAAAATGAGAAAAAAATCCTGAATTTTTAAAGAATTTATTTGTGAATTGTGGTGGAAAATAAGTATTTGGTAACCTAAAAACAAGCAAGATGTCTGGCTCTCGCAGACCTGTAACTTCTTCAGTAAGTGGATTCTCTGTCCTCCACTCTTTACCAGTATAAATGGCACCTGCTTGAACTGGTTATCTGTGTAAAAGACACCTGTCCACAACCTCAAATAGTCACACATCAACAATCCACACCTCCATCTCGTTGAAGTTTATTTCTCCCCCCTCTTCCCTCTCGGTTCCGTCTACACGAAAGGTGCTTTAGAAATAAAATTAATTTGAATTTGACTTTGAATTTTTGCCATATTTATTGAACCTCTGTCTGCAGCAATAAAGACAATATAAGAGCATTAAAGCAATTACAACAAAGCACAGCCATCATAAAATGAGTGTCTATGCAGATGATATATTACTTTTTCTACGTTCTTCAAGTTCTATCAGTGAGATGATAACAATTATGAGGGAATTTTCCTCCATCTCAGACTACTCAATTAATTAGAACAAATTAGTTTGATTGTCACTGAACAGTAATGTCGAGCAAGCAATCTCAATACCAGTCAAATTAGGCAATATCAATTATCTAGGTATTTATTTCTCCCCGAAACTATCAGACTATCAACTGTCACTCATGGACAAGGTAGCTTCAATTAAAAATGAAAACCTTACCAAAAATTAATTATCTGTTTTCAATGATCCCACACAACCACCACCAGAAAGGTTCAAAGTATTAGACTCAGCCATATTCAGCGTCTTATGGAACAATAAACCTGCAAGAATCAGCCTAAAAACTTTCAAATCTGCAAAAAGCTGTGGAGGTTTAGAAATACCTAACTTTCACAACAGATTACAGTATATCTTAAAAGGGTTAAAAAAGAATCCAGCCAACATGTTTGTAATATGTAATATGTAATATGAGCGTGTGGACAGGCCCCGCCCATTTTAGACTAACATTCACATCTGACTGTTATGATTATAAACTTCTAGCATCTTGTTTCCTGTTGTTTTATGGTTCTGCGTTAATATATATGAATGTGAAATAATTGTACTTGGCACAGCAACTGTCCTCCGTCGGTTCAGGCTTCCGTGGTGTGTGTCAATTTCTGAAAACGCAGACTTCGTCTGGCACAATCTCACTTATACCATGGTCACGTACAAAAGAAATTCATCTTTAATTGATTTTTAGTACTTTATTCTTGTTATATTTTAGGTTTAGATTGCTTTTTCACAATAGGCAGACTATTTGATATGTAATGTTGTCACGGTAACATGTCCTTAACATTATCTATGATTCCATTCCGAAACATGCCAGCTTTAGTTTTGCCAGTTACCTAACAATCACTATATACACTTTTTTTTCCCCCATGATGCAACAGTCAGAGACAGATTTAAGATCCAAAACTTTAGAAATGTGGATATTTAAAGCTCATAGTAGAACCAGGTCAGTCTAATCATGACAAATGTACTTTTATATTTAAATTACTAGGCATTTATCTTTTGCATCTTTATAAAGAAAAATATTTTTCTTTTTTAGAAATTGTCTCAGCCATTTGAAGAGTGATACATTTTCTTTCTTGTTGAAATTAAAGCATAATAAGCGATTAGCTGATTGGTTGTGATTCATTTGTTAATTTGAAATTTCAGTTTTTGATGTTAGAGATAAACTGTAGAGTTATTGCAATTTTCTTTACCATAAATCATTTAACATTTCATAAAAGAGTACTGACACATGGTGTATTGCCAATTACTTCACCAAAGTCAGTCCAGATAACGACGCAGGCCGATGGTCACTCCTGCATCGCTGTGAAGTGTAGATTGATAACCACACAATGGCACAGTGAAGTCAGTTTTTATAGTCCAAACATTAACTGGACAATCATCTTTTCATGATTTCTTCCTACAGCCAGTTTAACAGTGAAGGACGAACAACTGTGAAGCTGATTTATTGCAGTAAAGAGACACGTGTGGCTCGTGAAGGGCAGTTTTATTGCTGCAATCGCGGCCCAGTCTGGTCTCAACATGAATCAGGCTTTTTGCTGCGGCAGCACTCAACGCTGCTGATACATTTGATACAAATACACGGGATACATAAATAAATGTGTGCGTTGGACATGCTGTCAGCCGCTTCATTTCAGAAAAACACTGAATGGTAATCATTCATAGGCGAGACTTCTGTACATTCACAAGATAAAATAAATATTTGCACATACAATATAGATTTATAGAAAGACATTGTTAAATGCTTAGATAAATGCATCATGATAAACACGTGGCAGGTGTAGAAAATGAGTTAAATAGGCTTAAATAACATGATCCCTTTGTTGTGAAACCTGAGAACTCTGTCGGTTAAACTACATTCTGACATTCATAATGAGAAGTGCATTTGTCAGTTTTGACCTTCAGAATGTGTGCTTCCCCCCCGTTGTGTTGTGGCAGACTAAAATGCGGACGTGTGCGCCTCATGGCTTGAGACGCTGAAATAGCACCGAACTGCACAATTCACAACAGCAAGTATGGCTTCTTAATCAGCTACCAGCTGGAATTACACGGAAACCTGACACTTTGCTTCCTTTGAGGGCACATTTTGGATGTAAGACCAGCTGGAAGCTAACAGGAGGAACACACAGAACTGTACAAGAGAGGCTGAGAAAGCAAAAACAAACAAGCAAAACGTACCCTGATATCTTTCCATATATCAACATATTTTCTAAACAGAAGTCTATTAAAAGGTGTGACAAAACTACAAAAACATAATGAGCTGGAAGGAGCACCGCTTCACACACAGCATCTGGACAGAGTAGAGGAGGGGTGGGCAAACTATGGCCAAAGGCTGCAGGGCTGCTGAGCTCAGCAGATGGAGAGGTGTCTCCAGAGTCTGACCTTTCCATTTCACCTCGCCAACAGGTGAAAAACTGTATTTAGCTGGTGGTTAAAAAGCTAACCTGACTGTTTTGGGGGAAAGCTAAAGGTTAATGGCACTTTAAACTACTGGAAAGATGTGCAGAGCGGCTTAAGTCTCTGACATCTTCTCTCCTCTCATATGTATTTCTTCCTTATTGCACATGAATGTGTGACGTCCTCACAGGTCAGTGCTACACATTTCAAACAGCTTCATTTAATACCTCAGTTCTGGATCAGAACCAGATTATCTGATCTGCTACAAAATAGTAGAAGAAAACTGAAATAATATAGCTTTAAAAGGTGGTATCCATAATCATCGCATAAGGATTTAGAGATAAAACCTGGAGACACCTCCCTATAGATAAAAACTGCATGGTAACACCACCGCAATTAAGAACACGAAAGCGTCATTTAAAAAACATCAAATGTGAAGATTTTAGTGTGATAATTGCAGCGATATTTCATCATAAAAAATAAGACATGTTCAGGTAAAAACAGGAGACTGGCTTTTAAACACAACCTTTCAATTATATTACAATACAAAAATATATATGCGATTACAATAAATTATATTTTGACCGACTATTTACATTATTTACACAGTTAATGTACACTATACAGACGGAGAAATGGGGAGGATGGCTTGACTGTAGCACCAAAGAAGAGGAGGCACATGAGCCCAGATGAGGATGACTGTGCAGTCGGAGGATGACTTGGCAAAAAAAAAAAAAGAAAACTGAAGGTGCAGCAGAAAAAGGAATATATTTATGAAGTAGATCCTATCCAGACTTTTGAACAATGTCAATTATTTGTCCTTCATACCTCTCTGATGGTTCCAAGTCTATACCATGGTGACAGACAAAGTGCCATCAGAAGATGGTGTACATTTACCACAATAACCCCCACAAGTTCCTGAGACTCTGCTGCCATCCTGTGGACACAAATGGTAAAAAAATATTTTATTTGTATGATACTTTTTGGATGATTAAAAGGTTTTATTAAAACATAATACAATGTGATTTTAAAAAGAATAAACAACTATAAACATGTTATAATTTACATTATCAATTCAAAGGGAAACATTTTTCTGTGCTGTGCTGATTTGGATTTATTCATAAATGTTGTCAGAGCACCTTTGACAATGAAAACACAGCTTTACCTCAGATGTTTTTATTTAAGTATTAATGTGAATTTTAAAAAAGAAAAGAAAAGAAGGAGAGACGAACAAAAGATTGTCCCTTTCTTTAGCTTTTTTATACAGGCGAAAAAAAGGTAGTACAGTATTCCCTCGCTGTATCACAGTTCATCTTTTGCAGTTACGCTGTTTTACAGATTTTTCTCAGTACAGTTTTGCATAGCCTTTATTTCTCTCTCTTACTACAGCACACCTTGTTCTGAGTCCTTCTTAGCTGGAGACACTGTCAATCAATCTCTGTGTCGCGTCTCCTGTTCAAAGTATGTTTAATTTGCCAGAGTTGAATAAATCTTTGATCAAATCTTTGTTTTCATTCTATAAAACTGAACTTATTTTCCTATGAAGGTTTAAACTTTGAGAGTTTAAACAAGAAAGAAAAGTGTGAAAATGTTCATGTCTGTCTGAAAAACGGGTATAAAGTGCGTAGTGAGGAGTTTTCAGCCATAAAACATCTATAACCCTACTTTGAGGATTTAATCTATCAAGGGTTATTTATGGAATGTATCCTCCACAATAAACAAGAGAACACTGTTATATGCAATAACCGTTCCTCCTGCATTAGTATACGGCTAGTAAAGAAGACGCTATTGACAAGCCGCTTGTTAACGGTGGCTTTGTAATTAGCTTTCTTGATAGAGACAAATAAAAAAAAGAAAACCATAGAGTGGGATGATGATTAGAAGCGGCGGCTCCTAAAAAGAGAGTCCAGGTGCTCCTGAGTCTCTTTTCCATCAACTGCAACACGCTGAGTTTCATACAAACATATAGAAGTGAGAAAAATATAATCAGACTAGAAACCCTGATATTTATCCCACAACAGTAATTTCACAGCATGCTGATCTCCACACAAGTGTTGTCCAAACTGAGCCCTCACGTTCTGTTTAAAACCTCCTCAAGTGCCAAAAGTGGGCCAACTGGCTGACTATCAAACTGCGAGCGGTAATGGAATAGTCTCTTTTTTTTGGACATACCAAAAAAGGACTGATTTACATTTCCAAAGTTCAGGGGTGGATGGGGGAGGATTCCTGAAAGAGCAGCCTTCAACAAAAGAGCTCCTTTCAGCATTTTCGCAAGAAAACACAGCAAGGAGAACAAAGTGGTCCTGAAAGTGAGCCAACATAGGGCTCTGAAACCCAGAGGACATGAAGAGCGATGGAGATGATTGAAAGAGGAAGTAACAAGCTGGGATATCTGACCACACTATCAGTCAGAGAATCAGGGAAAAAGTTTTCCTCAAAGTTTTTTTCCTTTTTTTTTTTCCCCATTTATCCTGAATATAAGCACCGCAGCCCTTCGGTTCGGGCCAAAGCGGCTTTCTGAAGGGCTTAATGTATGAAAGTGTGCAAAGAGTTACCTGTGATTTGTGTATATTGATCACTGCATAATTTCCTTGAGAAATCCAGGAAATTTCCTCAGAAAGTTTTAGACCCGTCCCTGTCAGGTTGATGCTAAACCGACCCTGAAGGAAAGAAAATTACTGACATGACCAAATGTTAACCATTAAAAAAATAGAAAAAAATATTTTAAATTGTTCTCTATTCATTCAAATGAATTTGTACACAATTGTCAGGAATAAAAACATTTCTATTTGTTTTTTCTCTCGTTATTGTTTCTGTTATCTGATTGGTCAAACAAAAGACAATTTGCAAGGAAACTGTAAACTTAACATTAACTTCAATATTACTACTACTAAATAACACTTTTTTTAAAATGCTGTAGGAAAAAGCTTGTAGTTGTGACTTGGAAGCTACAATGGACGGGTCACAAGCTCCCCGCTCTGCTCCATTCTGATGCATCCACTTGCAGACAAAGAGATCCATGTACGTCTTTGTTTTTGTTGTCTTAACTGGTGTCTGTCTTAAAACTGTAAGGCTGGATGGCTCCAATTTGGTCACCATTTTTGTGGCAAAAGTAATGTCAGAGGCAAAAACTGCCCCTCTGCAGAAACTACATCCAAGAAAAACGTTTTTTTTTTTTTATTTTGCCTAAAAACGGCATACTCATAATTAAAAGACCACCAGGAACGCTTTGAAAATGGATCAAAAGATGATCAGGTTGGGTCTTTAAGCTCCCGGTTTATGTGAAAGTTCATATAGACATTGCAGGAATTCTCGAGGAGAAAACTGCATTCACGTAATGACAGAATAGATGCAGTAGAAACACACTGCTGTTTGTTTTTCACCTGTGGACACCCAGCAGCGCTGTAGCAGTCACCGGCTGTTGCAAAAGCCACATTCTTGCCATCATGGGATGAAGCAAACTGCCAGTCTTCAGCTAAACATCGCAAAAAAGCAGTTGGGAAGTCAAAAAGTTACTAAATACACGTTTATTAATGACACAAGCAGAATCGGCTAAAAAAAATGTGAATTAGTAATTGTGCTTGACATTCCCGGAGGCCTGCATTCATTTAAAGCCTTGGAACTTTAGGTTGTTTAATTTAGAAACATCTTGAGCGATTTTGTGAACGATTACATGACTGAAACACATCAAAACTAAAGACTGGCCCTGGTTGGTGCTGCAGGTGTGTGCATGTGACGGTCTGCACACTCACTGATGATCCTCATCCTTCTCAGGTCTAGGCGCACCCTGGAGAAGCTGGTGAAGCCAGCGGCGGTGTAGTCCTTACGACAGTCACAGTCTTCTCTTCTGGAGTCATTTGCTGGACACTGCGTGGGGTCATTGAGCCTGTAAAAGAAAATAATCTAAGCTCACTTTTATAACATTCATAAAATGTTCTCAATTCTATAAAGGCAGCTCAGAGCCGATGGCCTCTGTAAATAAAAACCATCTGTTCTCATAACTGTCGTGTAAGCTGTCTACCTGAAGGCAAAGATTTCTGAGAAATTTTCCCCTTCGCCGGTTGTCAAGGTGATATATTCCTGCG
Organism: Oryzias celebensis; assembly: GCA_014656515.1. Lineage (NCBI taxonomy): Eukaryota > Metazoa > Chordata > Actinopteri > Beloniformes > Adrianichthyidae > Oryzias > Oryzias celebensis. Next base: position 14,960,159 of record BNCR01000005.1, read on the forward strand.
GAGCCTCTGTCTGCAATCCTGCACAATAAATCTGTAGAGGGGGAACAGAGGTAAAAGCGGGAATAGGTTGATGAGTATGAAAGCTAAAGTAAATACATTAAGGTTCCAGCAGATGCAGAAATTCAAATTTAGAAAAGAAAAACAATGCTTTTCTCTGCATTTCTGAAAACAGTGTTTATAAGCACAGAACACTCTGTTATGCAGACAAAACTTGTTTATTCATGTTTGACTGGTTTGAAATCATCTTGTTAAAGTACCTGAGTCCTTCTATGAAAAAGGTTATTATGACTTCACGAGTGGTTCTTTGTGTATCAATGAAGTACTTTTTTACCTTGAGAGGTTTTCCTTGAACGCTAAGAAAGTGTTCGCCATCTGGGAGAGGTCCTTTCATTCTCTGGACGTCAACACAGCTAGAAGGCAAATGGCCTTGAGAAGAGTGGGGGAAAAACCAGTTTTGCATGAGTTAAAGGATAGAATACTGAAAACTGAAAGTTAGAATCTATTCTGATATTTCTAACAGCAGTAAGAATGAAAATAATAGAAGTGATCCTGAACTTGATTGTCTTTATCAGTAAAAGACAAATCTCTTGACTGACCAGATGGTTTTTTTTGTGTAGTGCATAACTTCTGGGCGGCTTTCATTTGACTGGTCGCTGATGCTGGAAGCTTTTAACAGCTGCTAAAAGAACAGGGGGTTTCTGAGAAAACTCACAGCTTGGTTTTCTGCATAACTTTTGGGTCTCTGGCATTGCATCCGTAGAACATCTGTTGCTTTCCTGACCCTCTCCAGACACACAATGCACCATCCTCTCCATCACTCCCTCCCCACAGCTCACAGAGCACTGAAAAACAGGAAGAGAACCACAGCACTTTTTAATTATACTTTAAAGACCCAGTTTGATGAAAACAGTGTTTTGGTGTTTTTTTAACACCAATTGGCATTTTTCTGATGATGGACGGCTTAAGAAAATTAATCTTAAAATCACTGTTTGATAAAGAGCTTATTTGTGATGTCAAAAATATTCAAGGCGGACCACAAGCTCCGTACTCTGCTCTATTCTATTCTACCCCCTCACGTCCCAAATAGGAAATGCCCACTAACTCCAAGATGTCAAAAGACATATGTGACAACTGATGGGAGTTTAATTTTGACTTTAGTAGCACTTTGCATTTCTCACATGCATAGGTAGTGCATTTCTCAAAATGGCAACACCTTTGAACGATGCATTGTGCTAGCTAGCCAGTGTGAAGCTATTGTATCTTATCTAATCTTCAGTGAAAGCAACAAGTAAAGATCTCCTTCCATGATTTAGTGGTTTTGTTCCAAACCTTTCTAGAAGAGAATGAGAATGAGAATGAAAGACTATCTCAGAAAGTGAGCAGGTCAATCCACTAACATCTCTGTAAAAGAGCTGCCCGTTTACAAGAGCACTGTTCATAGACCATGTAGTGATGGGCCACCACTTCATTGACCTCACTGAGATATAGAATCGTGAATCCTGTAAGCCACGAAGGTCTAAATTACTGATGTGCTCACTGTATTGACTGATGCTTTTAGGTTGTTGGATGTTGTCAAAGGCATGTTGGTGCCTGTTCCATGTCCAGACAGAGGTTTCGGTGACCATATGTGTATGTAGTGTGTGCGTGTGTGTCCCTACCTGTAATTGTATGCGTGTGGATAGGCGTGGATGCATGGAAAGTTAAACTGAATTTGTTAATAGCAAAACTTTGTTTGTTTGTGGGTGTGTAGGTGTGTATGTGCAGGTATATGTTGCAGTAGGTAAGTTGCTAGGTAGCACCAAAACAAGTTGGCTAGCTTCTCTTTCTTGAGTTCATGTGTATGTGCGTGTGTGATTATGTTTGTGTGTGTATCTATGTGTGTGTGTACAAGGTGTCGTATACTTAGCACCATTTTTTAGAAGGCCAAAGAGCTTTATAGTCACAGAATGTGTGTGTGTGTGTGTGTGTGTGTGTGTGGGGGGGGGGGGGGGGGGGGGTCCTATGTGCGTATGTAAGTGTATGTGTAACATTAAGTAAAAATTTAGGTAGCAGCAGAAAATAAGGTAGAGCAGTTAACTTAAATGTATTAGCATTTAGGTACAATGGTTAATCCCACCAGTCACTAACCTTTTTAAAATGTTCATAAAATTGACAGAAAAACATCCTCTCAACCAAAAATAAAGGTGCTAGGTACATATTTGCCCTTTTTCTCACCTCTCCCCAGTTTCCAACCCTCCACTCCTGTATTGGTGGGCATGGGTTCAGGTTGCAGGACATGTAGCTCTCTGGTGGGGATCCAGGGCAGTTAGACAGAGACTGATGGCTGTATTCATAGTTGTTGTTCTCCAAATGTACCTCGCTGCAGTAGACCAGACGCTGCCGATAACCTCGACCACAGGTGGCCGAGCACTGGTGAAGAGAAGAAGTCTTTGGCATGAAACATCAACCCAATTTCATCCCTGCTTCAGCTAACGAAGCAAAGACATTTAGCAACAAAGACCACTTTTACAAAAAACGCTGCAATGGTTTTTGTTGGAAGAACACCTTGCCAAATTGCTCACCTCTGTCCATTCCCCTGCAATCCAGATTAATTCACATGCATTCGTATTGCAGCTCTCCATGTTCGGAGGTCTGATCTCATTGACACAGTATATTTCGTGGACCTCCTGCTGGTTAAGGTCCACACACTGCAAGGTTCGTTGCCGGTGACCTGTCCCGCAAGACTTGCTGCACTGTTGGGACGACAAACGAGAGATGGTTAGTTTTCACAGAGGAGAGAAGAGATTAAGACAAGACACGACTGAACAACACACACTCAGAGGGGTCCTGTTGTTCTATCCTTCAGGCAGCAAGAAACTTGCTTTATCCACACACAAAAGTGAAGCAAATGTCAAAACAGCAGATGAGAAAAAGCAGAAAAGTGATATGTTGTTGAAAACAAAGACCTGATCTGTGTACAGCCGGCTTTAATAATAATAACCCAATCCAATTAAAAGTGTGTTTTTAACATTTATATTATGATGTAGGATTATATATATATATATATTAAATCTATATATAAAGAATGTGGGAGTTCCACTATTACGTATTCATGCGCAGCAGAGTAAGGAGGAGGAGCAGCGAGCCGCTTCACTGCTCTTCTTCGCTCATGTGGGCGTTGACGTCCGCTCACCGTTTGCCACTCCCCTTCCTTCCACCGGTACCGAGAGGGACAGTCGGCGACACGGCAGCTCTGGCTGGACGGCGGTCGGGTGCGCTGAGGGCAGCCGGTCTCCAGCGGGCTCCCGCGGCCTTCATCGTGACAGGAAACCTCTCGTTGCTGCACGCCGTCACCGCAAGAAGCTGAACACTGAGAGTAGCACAGGTACTACTTTACCACTCCGTGTGGAAGCATTACCACAGAGACAGAAAGTTGTATTCTTGTATTTGTAATTTATGTTCTATAAAAGCTAGTTTTTTCCCTCATTTATATGTAGTAATAAGATTATACCGTTTTTTTGTTGATGTTTTAAATCATTTTGGTCCAATTGTTGCTTACTTCAAAATCAATTAAGTATTTAAAAACTATTTTATCATTATTTTAGCGACAGTAGTGTATAAAATCCAATGCAAACCATTAAATGGGTCAAGGTAAAGAAAACAAATACATATAAGGCTAAAGTTTAATAAATTCAAATGTATTTCCTACTTTATTAAGCCAGATGTAAAAGTTATAGTAAACACAGATGTTTTCTAGCATTCTTCAATTATTTCAGCTTAATTTTGCCATGCATTGATAAATTTATCATTGTTTTTACTTGAAAACAATCTTTTTTCAATCTGTTCCTTTACTCTGTGTTATGGTGCTTTTAATTTTCTTGCAGAATACAGAATTGATGTTTTAGCACAGAGTAGAATGCATCAAACTTTCCATATGAATCCCATAGTATCTATAACATTGCTTTTGTTTTTTTTTTCTTTTTGAAAGACGATGAGTGTCATTTACTGCTTTCACACTGCCTTCTCCACAGCTGGTTTTAAGCACTTCCTCTCTGACATATGGAGCACATCTGCGACACTGCGCTCGGGGCAGCTTGGACTACAGAAGAGGAGGGGAAAAGAGGCGTGCAGAGCAGATGAAGGGAAGGTAAAAGGGAAACGAGAAGAGCACCCATGTGCTTTTTTGTGAGTTTTTGTCTGGCACAGTCATGTGTGAGGGAATTGCCGCTAGTAGGGTTTTAAAAAAAAAAGGCTGACATGTGGTTCCTATTGTAGAAGCAACATTGAGAAAGGGAGGATAAAAGAGACAGAGAGGGGAGGAAGGTGAGGGTCAGAGGAAGAGGAAATATAAAAGAAAAGAGAAACAGACTGGATTTGTGACGAGTGCATCCAGCGGTTTGCATGCTGACAGCATGCACAGTTTCCACCTCTACTGAAGCAACCTCCTTAAGTGAGAAGTTAACACACAAGCACACACTTAAGATGGTGAGTAATAAAAAAAAAGGGAAGAATGTGAGCAAAAGAAGGCTGACATGTCTGGCGGTGTGCAAACAGAGGATAAAGGAGTGTTATATTGCAGGCTCAAAGAGTCCCACCTCTCCCCAGCTGCCTGTCTTCCACTTGGGGCATCGTCCACCTCGACAACGCCTCTGCTTGCTGGGTTTGGGGGACAAGTGCTGGCAGTTTTCCTCTGGAACAGCACGGCCTGACCCAGTCACACAGCTCACTTTACGGGATCTAAAACCCCTGCCACAGGAGGCTGAACACTGGAGAGGAGGAGATAATAGAAAGCTGAGGTCACGACTTTGAGAATAACTTATATTAAAAAAAAATAGACGGTAATTTGGGTCATGGTGCATCTTTTTATGACTAGAAAGGCAGAAAACACAAACAGTGTCTGCTCACCAGGAAGCAGTTTTTTTCTTATCTCTGGGTTCACTGAGTTACTGAAAGGCCAATTCGGTACACACACACACACACACAGAACTGCATCACAGGAGGGAGGGCTGGCGGGCTTGACGGTGCTCGGATTATCAAAGGGGGTGGATGCAGGGATGGATGCGAAGCGACAGGCCCAGAGTTGAATGAGTGCGTGGCAGACCGTGTGGCTCTGTCCTGACCGGGAAAGGCTGCCTGGACCACACTGAAATGAGCTGTGACCTCCCAACCTCATTCACAGAGGAGCAGTGTGTGGGAGAAGCTGGTGCTAATATATGTACAGGTTTATAAATGAAAGAGAGTCGACTAAATCAGGATTAAAAGGTGCAAAATTAGTTTTTAGGACAAAAAAAAAGAATAATATGTATGTTTTTAATTATGTGCAAATCTGAATAAACTATCTTCCGATTGTGTTGCTTAGTGTGTGTTATTTCTGGATTCTGGAGGCAATATTATGCTTCCATTTTTACATGTTTAAAGATACAACGAACACAAAAAAGAAGCCAAACTCTTCAAAATAAAAAATAAAAAACAACTCAGGACCTATTTTATGACATTTCCTACAATCAAACCTTTATGCTTTTAAAAAAAATAAATATTTTTTTTTATCAAAAAAAGTATTTACCACAACTGAAAATACTAAATCAAAGCTTCTATGTGCACTCTGTGGCCCTTGCCTCTAGCAATTCTGCTGAATGGCGTCTTTTTCTTTAAACCCCGGATCACCGACATTTTCCCAGAAGTCCACATGTGATGATAGGATGGAACAGGGGTGGGGGCTTTCTGAGATCAAACGTGGCCTTTGACCCCCCAATAAACCACTGCATTGTACTGCTGACACCTCCCCTCATTCAAGTCACCGTCACCAACATTCACAGTGGCACATCGTCATTAAATACCATTAGGCCACAATGAAGGGGCCTATGGAGAAGGGCCAAAGGCTGCTCCCAAGTTCAGTGGTGGGAATGCGTCACCAAGCACTCCAGAAATAGCTAGGGTGATCATCATGAGTGACTGAGCACAGTCAATGAAGTATTTTGAGGCCCTCTCACACATGACGGATTCACTTTGATGGATACATTTTTAATCCAGTGACACATTGTAAAAAAAACGACAGCAGAGGCCCTGATTATATACAATAACAAGGTCATTGCTCAGTGATTTGTGAGTTTTCATTCAGAAAAAAACCCATTCGAGTCAACTGGCTGGGAAAAAGACAGTTTTCTAGGCATTCTCCAGTTTCACTTGGTTTTTTCAACAAATACTATGTGCATTAACTACAATAAGCACAATTATTTTTTTTACTTGTTTTTTAAAAAGTATATATATATATATATATATATATATATATATATATATATCATTTCTGTTTTGACATGTTACCAGGATCACATAGGTTCATGTATCACAAACGTTTTATTTTTGTAAAACGGAAAAAATAAAAGCCATCGTTAGTACCTCTACTTGACTTTAATCATAACCTTTTTCTGGAAATAAACAGAAGTCCAACAGATCCATAAAAAAATTAAATATTGACATAACATAAAAATAAATGCACAATAAATACAGGTAATTACATAAATATACAAACAGGCTTGACACAGACTAATACTGCCATCGATGGATAAGAAATACATTATGCACTTATTTTAGGAGCCTGTATACATTCATGTAAATATATATATATATTTGCACTTCTATGCACAAGTGGAGTTCTCACACTGAAATATGGACTAAAACAGATACTGTCCTACTTACACAGATTTAATCTGGATTGGATTTTACTAAGGCTCACAAAAACACATGGGAGTCATTAAGCGCCATAGTTCTCATTAGCAAATAATGTGTAGTGAATAATGTGCTCACTGGTGTGTTAACAGGCTCTTAAAACAAGGTGTCATGTCAGTACAGACATTTATGACCAGGAGGAGTCAACTGGGTGGGCTTCAGGCAAAGTTGCACCTAAGCACAGATTCTAAATTAGTTATAACTGTGCTCCAGGGGCAATTAAAACAAAGTGGGAGGTGATGTACATCCCAGATCTGTGTTTAGGACCATCAACTGCACTAACTAACTCACATTTAATCTTAGCCAGCCAGTATCTCTCCAGTGCACAGGAGAGAAAGATATAACAAGGGCAATAATAACAGAGACTGAGGTAGACAAATGAAGTTGGCTCAAAATGAGAACTTTGAATGCAAAACACTGTTAATTTCAGCTGTGGTCAGAGGTGTAACATGTTCAGAGTGTTATTAAGCAAGACACCCAAATGACAATTCAAAACACAGTTTGGCATCAGTTAATCAAAAGCGAGGCACACTTTATGATTGATCTTATCAGTGAACTAACTCCTCATGAAAAGAAACAAAATGACAAAAAAAACAATGTGCCACGAGTAAAAGGCCATGGTTCAATTTAGTTGTTTTTACCTCAGATCTCCCTTATTTGGCCAAAGTATCATTGAACTGTAAGTTAACACTGTTGAAAAGCTAGCTGAGTTGTAGGTGTTAAAGGTGAGGTATAATGAAACATTATTGCTGATTTAGTAACTCCTAGAACAAACTGTACAAAATATAGCAATTACAGAAAACTATTTGACATTTGTAATAAGCACCTTAGAAGAAGAGCACTTTAATAAAGACTGGATCTGGCCATTGTCAGGAAATTTGGGCCAAAATCAAGCTGAAGTACAACACCTACCATCTTTAATTAGCACAAATATAGAGATGCTTGACACTACAGCGCTCAAAACTAGTTGTAAGGGTTAATCTTGTAAAGGAAACAACAGAAACTGTAGCGTCTTGTTATGTTAGTAACTTCTCTAAAAACCACATGTGCCAATAGACGAACTAAATTCTTGTAGCAAGAGCCATTTCAAAGATGCAACTGACATGCACTCACTGGCCACTTTATTAGGTACACCTTACTAGTATCAGGTTGGACCCCCCTTTGCCTTCAAAACTGCCTTAATCCTTGGTGGCATAGATTCAAAAAGGTACTGAAAACATTCCTCAGAGAGTTGAATGATGCTATCAAATTGACATGATAGCATCAGCCTCAGTTTTCTGATCTTAGCTGGCTGGAGTGGAACCCTGTGTGGCCTCCTGCTGCTATAAACCACCTGCCTCAAGGTTACGCATGTTTGGCGTTCAGGGATGCTCTTCTGCATACCTCAGTTGTAACAAGTGGTTATTTGAGTTACTGTTGTCTGTTGGCCAGTCTGGTCATTCTCCTCTGACCTCTGGCATCAACAAGGCATTTCCTCCCACAGAACTGCTGTTCTCTGGATATTTTATCGTTTTCAGACCATTCTCTGTAAACCCTAGCGATGGTTGTGCATAAAAATCCCATTAGATTAGAAGTTTCTGAAATACTCGAACTAGCCTGTAACTTAAATCACCTTTCTTCCCCATTCTGATGCTCGGTTTGAACTGCATCAGATCATATTGGCCATGTCAACATGCCTAAACACAATGAGTTACTGCCATGTGATTGGCTGATTAGACATTTGTGTTAATTAGCAGCTTGGCAGGTGTATCTAATAAAGTGGCCCAGCGAGTGTATATGTTGTTCACAGTTCAGATGTTCTCCTATGTAAGCTGGTGCTTTTGTAGTTCATTACGTATCACCTTATGTTCAAAGATTACAAGGCCATTCTTTGGATAGTAAAAAAATAATCATAAACAAGCTTCCTACTGTATATTCCTGATGTACAAAAACATTCATTACGAACAGTGATTGGCTAAATGTGCAAATACAAAAAAGCTAAAACACAAAATAAGTCACTTTTAAAGTTAATGCTATATACAGGATAAAAAAAGAACAAAATATCTTAATAAATTATCTTCAAAAACAGTATTTTACAGAACTAACTTTGATGGTAATACAAAATGATCTTGAATAATGAAAAAGCTAAGAAATAGTTAATAAACAGTTCTATGGTGGCTAGGACCGACACAATTGTTCGCATACTCTTATGGTGACAGCTGTCACTGGATGACATTGTTATGTACTTTTTTGGCATATGCTAGCGAGTGTATCTTTACTGTTTGAGTGTAACTGACAAGAACTTCCTGGCAGAAGGAATCATGTGCAAGCGCTTGGAAGTACTACTGTTAGATGAACAGCAGAGGCACCACAGCCATAACGCCCCTTCACGACTGCTTGGTAATGATTAATGTATTTAAAAATGAGTGACACTAAAAAACAAAGTATTGTTTTATGAGCGTACCGAGCTCCATGGGTCTGCGCTCCAGTGGGGGCTAGAAGGGCATGGCTGAGTATTGCACTGCTCTTGATCTGGTGGCTTGTCGTGGATCTCGCAGCTCAGATCGTTGAAACGTTCGCCGTTTGGACGCTGACACACTACCAGCCTCGTCTTTATCCCACCCCCACATGGCTTAGTGCACTGCAGACAGCGGGGCAGACATGTGGGTTTCACATGTTAAAATGTCATGCCCTTTTGGCCGTTTTAGAGTATAAAACAGAGTATTGAAAAAACAACTGTGAGTTTTAATGTTAGCTTAAGAGATGTTCCTCTCACCTCTCCCCAGCTGCCGTAAGCCCACTGAGGACATGGACCAGACTCACAAGACCGCTGCTCGTTGGGTTGGTTGCTGTCCTCACAGCTGTTGGCGGGGTAACCGTTCTCATCCTGGCAAACCACCACTCGTCGTTGGAAGCCTCCTGCACATGTGCTGGAGCACTGTTTTAAAAAATATACGGCAGACTCTTTAGCAATAACTTTGTGCTCGTAAGGTTGGTTAAATTGCAAACTTGTGGAAACTGGAAATGGTGGGACATTTTTAAAACTCAAAAGAAATGAAAATGTATCATTAAAAAAAATTAAAGCACAACTCAAATATGATAACAAATATTTCAAATGAGCCGTCTTACTTTTGTTTACATGAAATAAGCTCTCATTGTTGTGATGCATGCTACCATTCGGGTCTGATTAAAAGCTAGGTGCTATTTTAGGTGCTTGCTAGGTGCTACTACTGATTGATCCTACTACTAGCAGATACGACATCATTCTAGCTAACAGTAATATTGAATTAAATATTTCATGAATCCAGAACACTTTGGCACTTTGAAACGGTCAATACTAAAAAGGTCTTGGTCCTTAGGATGTGAGGGCACCTCTGTTAAAACAATCTCGCCCTTTTGTATGACAGAACAAAAGTTAGCATTAGCTGATAAGATGGTATTTTTATGAACGTTTGTTCCTAGAAGTGTTTTCAGGGCCCTGTGTTATTTTCACAATCTTGCCAAAGAGTGATGCAGTGTTGTCTGAAGGATCAGAGACCACTTGCATCCACCAAACATTCATGGATCTGTCCCTCACAGACAGAGATTTCTTCAGTTTATCCAAATCTTTTGATGGCCTGATGGAATACAAGTTATACTTGCAAAAACATTTGTAATTTGACACTCTTTATACACAACCATTATCAGCCACTTGTTTCAAAATGAGATCACTCAATAAGGGTTAGTTCAAACAAGTCTGTTACTTCAAATAAAACCAATTAATTATCTTTTAAACAAAATGTTTTATTTTTCTATTTTTGTGCTTTTTTAGCATAGAAAATATGATTTAATTAAATTCTTGTGCTTAGTAATTTATTAAAGGTCTACCTTTTTAATGAGGTTAGATCAGAAAGAAAGTTGACTTGTGACCTGAACTCAAATGAATTCAGTATGTTTCCAGTAACTCTACAACATTAAGCTAATTTACCAGCTATATTTGTTTTTGTTTTGTTTTTTGTCTATAGTCTGTTACTAATCAAAATCTTGTGATAATATTTAGTTTTTTCTTGTTATTTAAATCTAATAAATGTTTAAATTCCTCTGGGATTTGGGCTTTAATAATGGGTGCATTAAAGAACATTTTATGCCTATTCAGGGGAGAAACACACCAGGCTTAGAGACATTTTAGGGGAGATGATTGGACTACTCTAATGCTATATTAAAGTTAGTTTCCTCAGGACAGAGGAAGGAAGAGTACCCAGAAATAGATTTATTCTCTTCCCAGAATTATTTAAAGGTCAGAGTTATCTTTGGACAAAGATAATCACTTAATACTTTCTTGCTCTTAAAAAAAATAATTAAAAAAATCATAGAATAGGATCTGCAGGTCGGGGCCGCCAGTGGCAACTAGATCCTTTTATTATCTAACCTGAGGGACCTTCACCACTATTAGACTTCTTATATAAATATTCAAATTTTTAACTCTCATCTCAACTTTGAATGTCATTAAAACGTTTGCATTTCCTCTAACTAAAAATTGAAATAAAATAAAGGTTTAAAAGAAAACAACTAATAATGGAGAAATAATACTTTCCTTAATGTTTTATAATTTTGTTTAATTGTTGCTTGCAAATGGTAATTTGTGGATGCTAAAATGTTGCAGTTTTAAGCTGTAATTTTTATATTTCTTATGGGTACTAAATGCACTATAGTCACAACAGCATTTCTGTTTGCATCAAGATAATCTAACTTGTTTAGCCTACAGCTCCTAACATTGGTGACTAAAAATTAAAAGTAGAGTAACGATAATAACACATTTTCTTTAGAAAATAGTTTATAAACTATTTTGGAATTGTGAATTGTGAATTTTTGCCTTTTAAAAACAAAGCAGTAGGAAACAACAGTTATTCTTGAATGGTAACAGCATGCTCCTAGGAAAATGGTCTTAGACTCTACCAGTCTCTGAACTGTAGCTTTTTGAAATGAAAACTCAATACTTTTATTTTTGTTACACAGTATTACTTTGAAAAACAAAACCTGGGATTACCAACTCTTTTAGTTCCTTAAAAACAACTTAATTCAACAACAACAAATTCATTTTTAACTTCTTTGTCTTTTGGCTGCTCCCTTTAGGGGTCACTGCAGAAAATCATCCAACTCCATCTAACCGCGTCCCATCCTCGTCACTCACATCAACCACCCTCATTTCCTCCTTGACTACATCCATGAACCTCAATTTCCTTCTTCCTTTTGACCTCTTTCCTAGAAGCTCCAACCTCAGCATCCTTTTACCAACATTAATTACTGTCCCTCCGTTCAACATGTCCAAACAATCTTAATTTAGCTTCTCTGCATTTATCTCCAAAACATCTATCATGAGAGATCCGACTGATTCATTCCTGATCCTATCCATCATTGTCACTCTCAAATAGAACTTTAACATCTTCATCTCTGTTACCTCCAGCTCTGCTCCTTGTCTCTGCTAAAAAGTATCCTTTTATGTAACACTTTTTAATAACTACCTGAAGAAATCATTATTAAACTGTTAGTTATTGAGTTATAAATTACTTGTTAACTGTTATTTAACAAGTTGTTAAGGATTATAATGTACGGTTCGAGTTAGAATTAGGGTTAGGGTTAGTTTACTAACAGTTAATTAAAAAGGATTAGCTACAACTTTAAAAAACGTCCCAGTAACATGTTTAAAATATTAACTGATTCTTAACATGCCATTAGTAACTATTTTAGTAACAGCTTCTTTGTGACATATTACTAATTAATAAGGTGCAGGTCTCGCTAACCAAAACCTTGCTAGTTATCTAATGTGTAAGGTACATTTATACATCCTTAACAAATTCATTTATAACTCAATAACTAACAGTTTTATAATGATTTGTTAACTGGCTATAACAAGTAATTATTATAGAGTGTTACCTGATTTTACACTAAAAATAAACGTATGTATCCTGGTATCAAAAGTTCTTTCAGTGTTAATTCCTGTTGTTTTTTTGATATATTAAAAAGTGGGGTTACTTTCTTAGCTGTTTTGATCAGACCTTAGATTTATGCATTATTTGGGGCATTGGTACTTTGCTTTGCATTTTGGTGGACCCACAGATGGACTTAAAAAGTAATTTACTTAGTTGGCCATTTTTGAAATGTTGTCAAAGGGGGTGGAGTCAATTTTAGTCAATGTTCTCAAGCTATTTTAAAATTCAAATTTGTCATTCAGAATCCATTGGATGATTTCAGATTATCGGTCCAATGTCTAGATGTTGCTGATCCGACTCAAACTTGGACATTTTGTTCTAGATTAGAGGTTTTTCACGATACCTCAGTGCAACCCGTCTTACACTAAGATGTGAGTGACTTTGAGATCATGGTACATTATTATCTTCCTTTTTTCATGGCAACTTCCACTAGTGATGACCACAGCAAATCATGTATGTGAGTCCCATAGTTGTGTTGTTTTAAATTTGTGCATGTTCTTCCTGACACAATAAATAAACTGGAGTGTACGTCCTTATGGTTCTATTACTATCATCTATCTATCTATCTATCTATCTATCTATCTATCTATCTATCTATCTATCTATCTATCTATCTATCTATCTATCTAGCTATCAATCTATCAATCTATCGATCTATTGATCTATTGATCTATCTAGCTAGCTAGCTGTCAAATCTGGGAACAGGAGGTGAGGTTTTGGTGAAATCATTACATAATTTCCAAATGGGTTAAGCTTAGATGTGTGATAACTATTGTGACTTAAACTCTGACCCAGTTTTTAAATTAAAGGTTAATAAGTTCATTAAAAAAATACAGCATTCTATTTTTCAGTTGAAGTACAACCTCACATTGAATGGTGAACTACTCTTCTTCCTGTTTCCTGTCTGGACTTGCCAAACGAAGGCCTAATCAAAAGAGCTTGCTAACCAAAAGCATAAAAAGACTCACCGCGCCCCAAGGTCCAGTCCTCCACTGGTGGGACTGGCTTTGTGGAAGGCTGCTTCTGGCATTTGGCGAAGATGGCAAAGGTCTGGACTCACTGGAACGGGATGGGCATTGAGACATGGCGCAGTCCTGCTCGGTGGTAGGACGATCATCTGGATCGCACTCACTAGCATTCACTTCCTGATCATTGAAGTCAACGCACAGCACTTGTCGCGTTGTCTTTCCCTGTCCACAGGTCACTGAACACTAAAAACACAAAGGTGAGGAGTACATTATTTAGATTCATTAGGTTCTTTTCTAAACAACTCTCTACAGTCAGACATTATCATCTCAGATTTAGTGATAGTAATAGTTACTTGTTTCTGAATGAATAACACTTATGGTGAGGAAAAAATCCAATCCAACAGCAGCTCCTGTTGATTCAGAATTACTCAAAGTGAATTTTTGATTGCTACATAGAGACTAACTCTTAGAGACAACACTGCCAGCCACTATTCCTCCCTGGTAGCTATGATCTCACATTTCTCAAAGAGTTCTTTTCACAATATAAACAGTAGAAAGCTGCTGGACCATTTTAGCACAAGGTTCTTTTAGGATGATTATACAGTCATCATTTGTCTTTAGCAGGCTTTTCTTAGAAAGAAAAAAATACAAATCAAATCTCCTTCAGCTTCTTTACTTTCTGTCTTACATAAAGCCCTCCAATACACATATGCAACAGCTGCCTACTAAAAAGCATGGCCAGGGATTACACTATCCAGAAGTTTACGCAGCCCTGTCACATTGTTTCACAAGACTAAACATATGATAGGATGGTTTTACACACATTCACTGAAGGGACATTGTGTGCTGGTGAGATGTTGAACAATAAGCTCTCCTGCGACTAAAAACAGTCAATTTTTGTTGTGAAAAACATGTAGGAATAGTTTCTTTTTAATAGTTTTATGAATTACATTTTTTCTTTAAAGAGTCAGAGCCTGAGTTTAATTATCATAAAGCTTTGAGACTTTTTGGCCTTGAGATGAGCAACACTCACAGGCCAAAACGTCAGAAACTCTTCTTTCTCTAGTCCCCTTTGACATAAACATCTAATCAACCCACCGTGAGTGCAGCAACTCCATTGTTGGGATGTAGGTCAAGTTGACCTGCTTCAAACCCCAGACAAAAAAGGTGGTGTGAGTGATTTGGAAGCTTCCCTGAACATTTCAGAAATAGATGTTCTGTTTTCACACATGCCAATTTCCAACAGACCTGGGTGACATGGTTCTTTTGACTTTATCAAACTAGCTGGAAAATGGTAGCGTGGCCTCATGTCCTCTCCAGGTTATGAAAAGTCATCCCCCTGAGCATTAAATGTCTTGAATTCCTGGTAAGGGAGGGATGGACTGAGTCCTCAATTCATCTGTCCTGCTTTGTGACTGGGGTTTCTCATAGTGCATTTCCATTAGCACCAGCTTAGCATTGTTCAGTTGTTTATCATTTGTTGCCTGCACCAAGCAGGCTGAGGTGGACACAGTTGACAGACATGATCAGAGGACTGGCAGACTGAGCTATTTTGTTGCCAGCAAACAGCCAGAGAGATTGGTAGATATTTTGCCCACCTTTGCTACAATAAGTCTGTGTTTTTCAGGTGTATTGAAAACTAATGAAGACTAACCACCTGTGTGTCAACAATTTGAGACAGGACAAGTCAACCAGATAGTAAAAGAAAACAGGTAGAGTTTCAAAGTTATTCATCCAGGAGGTGAATTAAGTAAGACTGCTACTCTTCTAAGAGGAGCCTGCAAAGGTGGTTTGGACATCAATAACTCATGAACATCATCATAACAGCATGAGGATAATGCAATTAAACATTTGCCTCAGCCTGGCATTAAAAGGGAGTCCTCATTTTGGGGCCAGTGAGTAATTTTCCTATGAGTTGGGATTGTTTTACTGTTTGCACTGCATATTTGTGTGGACAGAGGGGTGGCATTTATGTGCACTGTGCATTGTGTACTTGCAATCCAAATGCATTATATCACATGGACTCAGATGAAAAACATCTGTAAATAAAGAGCAGCCCCTCACTGCTGCCTCTTGCATCTCTCAGCTCCAGAAATGTTTGCTTACTCCCAACTCCTCCTTTTCTTTCTCACATGCAAACAATACAGAGGAGGAGAGGGGCCACATGAAAAGGGTCTATAAGAAATTCTAGTTTAATCCTAGCATTCTAAATGTTACAGTTAGAAAGTCTGAAGAAAGGTTAAAATTCTGGTAACACTTTATAATAACTACCCATTATAGCTAGATAACAAATAATTTTGAAACTGTTATTAACTGAGTTATAAATGACTTGTTAAATAACAGTTTGTTAAGGATTTATAAATGTACCTTATAGATATAGTTTACTAACAAGCTTTTAGTTATAGAGTCACAAAGGACCTATTATCTGTCCATAATTGTTTCTAACTGCACCTTATTAATTAGTAATATATCATGAAGAAGCTGTTACTAAATTACATACTAATGACTTGATAAGAATCAGTTAATATTTAATACATGTAACTGGGGCGTTTTTTTAAAGTTGTAGCTATTCCTTATTAATTAACTGTTAGTAAATGAGGGATATTTCCAACAAAGCCTGAGGCTAATTCTAACCCTAACCCAACATTTATAAAGCCTTAACAACCTGTTAACTATTATATAACAAGTCATTATAACTCAGTAACTAACAGTTTAATAATGATTTGTTTGGGTCGTTATTATAAAGTGTTACCAAAATTCTGACATCAAGTAAAAACAGATTGGTAGGAATTTTAAGAAAAAGTTAAATATTTTTGAAATAAAATCAGAATTTTGAGAAAAAAAAGTTTTCCATTGTTTTTTTTCCCCTCAAAACTTGCATCGCCTTCTTAAGAACAAAGGAAAAACAATCAGGCTCTAATAAAAATGCACGTCCCTAAAACCTAGCTCATGAATGCATTTATGAATGAATAAATTAATCAATGACTCAAGCTTAAATTCAGTGGATTTCTTACCACTGTCCATTCCAACACTTTCCACTGTCCACAAGCGACAACGGAGCACACCCCACTGGCAGGAGGTTTCGGTAGGTGAGCACATGCTGAATCATCGGCCAATCCACCCTGGTCGTCACGGCAACTCACAAAGCGCATCCATGTTCCTTTGCCACAGCTGGCGCTACACTGTCGTGAAGAGAGAAAATGTTAAGAAGCCGGAAAGCACAAAGTAAAGATGCTAGTATGAAACTAGTCTGGAAGTGTGAGAATGGAACAAACCGGGGCCCACGAGCCAAACCGCCACTGGGTTTTGTGACCCTGATGGGAAGGCACTTTGGTTCCTGGGGGAACAGGGTGGCTGTTGGGACACTGGGCAACTTCACAGTCCTGTGAAAGATGGGACGTATACACCCGTTCATGCATTGATTAACACAATGAATACACTGTAACAACATCTGTCCCTGACCGTAAAATACCAGGAATATCAGAGATAGCTCCTGTGACAGAAACAGTTGGTAACAACCTAAACCATTTTCCTTCAGCCCTACATTTGAAAGTAGTTATGTTTCCCATCAGCTCCTCCCCCCCACTATCAAAACAACATTAACTGGGTCTGCCCTGTCAGTTCAAACTATGGGTTGTGGCAGAAAGCCACTCAGCATAAAGCCCTGATCCCTGTCATAACAGGTCATAGTGGAGTGGTATTCAGGGGCTCCAATGCCCATGCTGGCGTGGTTAGAAACTCCACCCCCTTCGTCTCTCACCTTCCGCCCTCTGCCCTTCTCCCAACCCCCCTCTACACCATTTGGTGCCCTCTGAACCCCATCTCTTGGGTCGAGGACCCTAATCAGGCTGAACACATTGGGGGTAAACTACACATTCCATACTCAGCTTCTTTAAGCAAACAGAAGATTATTTATGTATAGATATTCATGTATGTTGTCATCTCAACTCCCGTCCACCTATCTGACCTTTTCCTAAGCTCTCTTGGGTGGTGGATAGCAGTCGAGCAGGGACTAGCGGTTCGGTGGCCCACTTCATGGTTGGCTGATCAGAATCACAGCGAGGTGAGGCGCCTGCTTCAGGGTCACTGGTCACCAGTCTCTGCCGGCCCAGGCACCGGAATTAAGAGCTGCTGCAACTAGAGGGGGGCCTCATCCTGAGCTCATGCTCATGTTCATGCTCAGCCCTCTGAAATGGGTTAATGCCCCACGCTGACCAAATAAAACTCTCATTAAGCTCAAAATACAGTAAGTTTCTTGGAGGTCTTGTGCCTTTAAGTTTGCATGTGAGAGAAACATTAAATAATTGCAACTATTTAGAACTATGAGCTTATTATTGATTATTTTTTCTCTGACACAAATGTTCCTTTAGTTAATGATATGAGAAACTACATAAAAATACACTCCAGAAAGGCTTTTAAAGTCCAGATTGGCTTTTAATCCTGGCTAAACTCTGTAGCGACCGTAACCACATCCTTATACTAGAATTAAAGAGAAAAACTTTAACTAGTAGACTGATTTAGTATGTTCTCAAATTTTAAACTTATCTGAATCCCTTCTATTTTTAATTTCACTAAAATTATTTTGTTGCGCAACAAACACGGTCAAAACTACTGATAAACTAATATGTCATAATGTTGATAAACAAAAATGTTAAATATATTTATTAAGTATTTTTTTCCCTGTGGGCCAGGAATTAGAAATTTGAGGCTTAACCTGAAGATGGGTAACTCATGAACAGAAAATGGAGGGGGTTTAGAATGTCTAATCTGTAGGAATAGAGTTGTGTATCTCAGAAATAATACATTATAATAAAAAAAATTTAAAACATCAAAAAAGTTTGATCTCACCCCATTTTACTTTTTTATTTTTATTGTTATAGTGTATCGGAGTAAAGCAGGCTTGTTGAGGGAAGAAAACTACATTTATTTTGGACCCTTGGAGACTTAAAAATGATTTAATGGTTTAATCTCTTGAAATATTTTAGACAATATTTTGCCCAGTCCTTTGAATGTTTCAGCCATTGACTGTATATGAGAACTGGACCGAATGAATATGTCGCCATCTACAAACAATTAATTACTTCCAGCTCGAACCAAATGGCATCAATTCAGTCACCATTTTTTTTTGTTTCGAACACCACCATGTTGGAGCCAGGTGACATCAGCAGGGATTGGTTGAGTCAGTCTGAGACATTGTTTCTGTTGAAAAAACTCTTACAAATCAGGAGTCAGCTTTTTGGAAGTCCACACCCATACAACTGAAAGCGGGACTCAGCAGACTCTGTCAATCCAACACCTTGAATAATTGACATGGGGGGCCAGCGGGCACCACATTCTTTTACTGAGGCATCTGGTTTATTCCTTTAATAACTTGCAATAAAGAAAAAAATATTCTGAAAACAATAGGATTAGCAAAAAAGCTATGAAAAAGGTAGTAAAAAAAGAAAAATACAATGACTGAGTAATAGATGTTTATTTCTCAATTGAAGTCTATGGGATTTTGACTTCTTGGAGCCAGCCGGTATTTACTGTTTGGAACTCGAAGAGGGAGGGATCACTCTGTCCAGTTCTCACATACAGTCAATAGTTTCAGCTGTTCTTCAGGTGTTGTTTTGTGCTTGGGGCCACTAAAGGCTACTAAGACTGCTGTTGTTCATCACCAGTGAATTCTACCCAGAAGCCCTCAGACATAAGGAGAAACACCATAGAAGAAGAGTGCATTTATGTGTTGATGTTAGAGAACAAAGACGCTGTCTTGACATTGCAAGCGACTGCTGTTGTCACAGCAGACTGACCAACAGATGCTGGTTAAGAAAACACTGCAGATAAACACCCCCTTACCTGGGTGTTAGTGGGTCGGGTGGCAGCGTTACACTCAGTATCATCCATAACAGCACCGTAGGAGCCCACCACACATTTCACTGCTCGCATCTGGTAGCCTGGCCCACAAGAAGTAGTGCACTGAGTTCAAAGAGAAAAAAAAGGGGGGGATGTGTGAGAAACAGTGAGAAAAAGACACAGAAAGTAAGCAGAAAACAGATGGGTCTCCAGAGGAAACCCTCAAGCAAAATAAATAAAAAAAATAACAGTGTAGGTCATGAAAAGATTTTTTTTCTCTGCATTGATATTTGTATGTTAAAAATAAAATAAGCTCATATAGTTTTCAATAGTTGTTTTTCCAGTGCAGATAAGTCAAAGGGTACAGCCTCACATTTGCTTCTGGCTCATTGCCTTCAGTGAAACAGGGTCAAACATTTGCAGCGGCAAACTTCAGCTACTATTCCACCATGCTTCATTAACCTGCTTCAAATACACCTTAACATGTGCACAACCTCCAATGGGAAGCACTAAAATATTTCACATTTTTGGGAGTGTGAGGCTATGTGTGTGCATGCACACATAGGGCACGCATGCAGAATGCCTCTTTTTTGTAGAAATCTGTTCAAAGCATGTAGAGGAACAGGGCTCCCGGTGTTGCTTTTCCCTGTTTGTGAACATGCCCTGCAAAACCGGGAAAAACGCCAAGCTATTTGATGACTTTAGCTCATCTGAGCACTCCCCACAATTAACATGTGGGGAGAACTCGTGTGAGAAATAGCAGCAATTGTCATCTGCTGTGCTGCTTTTCATCAGAATGGTTAAAAGCATCTTCTATCCCTTGCTGGAAGAAAACCATTTTAATTTTCTAACAGCACAACCAAGGACAACCATAAGAGCTATGTAGCTCATTACTTTGTAAGAAAGCTTTTTTATCAGTATGGTCTTTAGATCACTGTGTGCTTCACCTCTGTAGAATAGAGCAGAAAGCTCTAATCCCTCGACGCTTATTGATACAAATATGCATCATCGCTTCCAAAATTATCTTAATTTAGCATTTACTTGAAAGCAAAAACGTAAGTGAATTTTTTTTTATATAGCTAGAAATATATTCAGGTGTCAAGAAGCCGATATGGTGCAACTTTTTTACAAAATTCAGGGGATGTAAAATAAAAATGGCTTTAGTGTTACAAAATAATGAAAGTTTGAATTTTCTTTATGCATCTGATATGCATGAAGAAAAAAAAAAAGCTCTTAGGAATGTTTTTAAATAAGAGCATGTTGGATTGCAAATGAACTACAATCAAACTACTTGCATAGTAATAGATTTAGGAACCCCAATGCTTCTGTCCAACTAGCGTTCAAAACATTGGAAAAGCTTAGGAAAGATTGGACTCACCTGTCCCCACGGTCCCACTTGCCAGGATGCACACTCTTGCTGTTGGCACATCTGCACCGACTCGGGTTTAGGTGAGCCACAAAAGCGGTCATCTAGACGGTCCTCGCCAAATTGACACCAAGCCTGACGGTGCTTGTAGCCTTTTCCGCACGTTACAAGGCACTGAAAGATATATTTTCACATTATGCAGTTATATTCCTCTGGTTTTTAGGCAGATTTTCATGAAAAACGTGTAAGCATTAGGAAAAAGAAAGATTTGTAGATTTTAAAGCAAATCTGAATGTTACAGATGACAAAAAAAGCACAGTTATTTATGAAGGAGTACTGTATTTTACAGTGGAAGTGTTTGGGCAGCGCCACATGGGAGATCTAAAACATCCCTGGAATGCAGCCCACAGTTTTGTAAGCTCCTTGCTCTACAGTATTTAAACCACGCAGCAGTTAAGCACGACTTTACCCTGCAATCACCGCTTTCACAACACTCATTTGTAGTGGATGGATGGAAGTAATTCTCTGAGACCAAGTGACTGAGACATGCACAGTCAGCACTGGAATTTTAGACTTGATCCGGTTCAAATACAAGCACATTTGTTAAAAGTAAAAAAAAGAAAAAACGAAAATTTTTCCAAGAATTTTTTTTTAAATAAATTATAAAGGGCAAGAAGAATTAAGCTACAATTAGGATTCTTTCAATAAATGACCAATATGTATGACAAAACTGTGCCATGGGTAAAACATTTCAGCCTTCTGTTTAGTGATGAATAGGCCTGAACCCTCAAATATATTTTCATAAATGTGTAGCTGACCTCGGACCATTCTCCAGTCTTCCACTGTGGACAGAGGAACTCATTGCAGGGTTGGATGGTCAGTTTATCCCTTTGGCTGCATTTGCTGTCATCACCCCCAGACTCAGCTGCCTTTCGACAAATTGCGCCACGGTGGCGAGTGCCTCCACCACAGCTCTTGGAGCACTGCAGGTTAAAAGTGTAAGAAACCCCCATAAATTGACTCGTGTGTAGGCTTGGAGGAACTAAAGCCACTCATAGTTACACTATGCAACAATCATACCTCTGACCAGGGGGAGTATTCCCAACCGCCTGGGTTACAGTCTCCATGGCAGCTCTCTTTGTCGTCAGGTTTGTGCTGGCCACTGCAGAAGCGTCCGTCAATTTTCTGTGTCTTACCATTAGCGTGGCTAATTTTGGCACAGTATATTTCCAAAGTACGGTATCCGTGGCCACACTGGGCCGTGCACTCGCTTTTACGAGCCACATACCACCTGGGTGAGTAGAGGGACAGGAGGTTTTGTCAGGATGTCTCAAAGCTGAATGGTTCCTTTTCACCTTTGCTTTTATTGGCTTGTTTTAATGCAAACCTGAGTTCACAGTCAGTGTTGCAGAGCTCAGTGACAACAGCAGGACGAGCTGTGCCGTAACACCTCTGGTCCGACACCACCACCCTGTCCGACTCTCTGCTGCACAGAATTTTCCGTTTGCGCTCTCCTGTAAGGATGCAAACAAGTTTAAACAAGTGATATAATGCTTAAACACCAGAGGGCCGTGACAGAAACTTTGGTTACAAACATGCTGACATGTTTATGATTATTCATGTCAGCTCAGTTTGGAGAGGCTCCAGCTTTCTGTGACCTTCAACACCATATTGTACGCAGAGATAATAATGTCATAATTTCTGTTATTTTGTTTAAATGCCTTAAAGACCCACTCTAATGAAAATTGTGTTTTTGGCATTATTACCATGATCTTGTAGCATTTTCTTCTATTAATGGAGGACATATATAAAACTGCATTTCTGTGTACTTGCAGACAAATAGATCCATTAATGTCTTCATTTTCCTCACCTGAGCTGCAATCGGGCTCAAAACTGTGCAGCTGGATATGTATGATAATGTTCACTGGCTTTTTTGCGATACTAATGTTAGGGCTTGTGAGGGGCTATAAGCTAGCGGGAGAGAGTGTAATCAAAGGAGTGCTGAGGAATTAGCAGAAATAACTTACAATGACAACAGTCCAGCCCACAACTCATGCAAATATTCAATAAGCTTCTGCAGAAAATATGTTTAAAAAAAACGTCATCGGTTTTTTGATTTTGGCTAAAAACTGAATAATAATAATTGAAAGAACCCTTGGAACAATTTTACTATAGATAAAAATATAGTTAGATCAGCACATTAAAAAGAAACATTCTATGGTTTTTTAAAGGGTTTGGAAATGTCTTGTTACTTTCTTTTGTTTTGTTAAATATTTGTTCATAATTTCTCAATTTAAAAAACCACTTACAAACAACTTTAGCATATTACTGGGTATGAATGTTAAAACTGAGAAAAATAGGTAAATTTTCAGTCAACTTATGTGACAAATCATCCTTTAAAAATGTAAAATTCATCCAATAGTTATGTTTTATTATTGATAAATTAAAATCCTTTGTAATCTTTAGTATGTATTGTAGTTCCTGCTCTTTCTCCTTTGTAGGATGTGTGAAGGGGGTGTGGTTTGATGTGGTCTGTCAGCAAACTAAGACTTAAACAAAATTCAAGAGCACAAAGGTTTATATTGGTGAACAAAGTAATAGTCTTTGTGGAGAAGTTGCAGTTTAAAACAGTCTAACAACTTGTTTTGTGCTTAACTTTAGCTAGAAAACCCCCAAAATCAATCCTTTGCAAGCCTGCACGTGAAACTGTCATAATATCAGAAACATCCACAATAAAACCCTAATGAGAACTGCAAAATCTATTGGTATGTGTGCATCAGTAAAACTTTTACCGGGTAATAAATGAACACCCCAAGTTACTAGAATTTGCATCAGAGTGCTATGAGAGACATTACATATTAGCTGGTTATCCTGCGGTGGACTCAGCTTCTCCTTGGAATTTTCTGCAAGTGGTTCCAACAAAGCTGTGCCAGAAAGTCCAACAAAAAGATTCCCACACAGAACAAAGTGAGTCGTAACTCATGGCTGGTTTTGGAGTGTACCTGCAATCCACCTCCGCTCACTCACGTCGTTCAAGCAAATCCAGTTGTGTAACAGACAGTCATTTGCCACAACAAACTATGAAGTTGATCAAGTTCAACCTGGTGGGGATTTTAATGTCAACTTAGAAGTTGTTCAATTGAGCCATGTCTTCCTTTAGTTTGCTTGTATTTTTTAATCATACCCACACAAATCATTGATGACCTAAAGCCTGAACCTGCCAACCACATGTGTCTCCCCCTCACCTTGGCAGAGATGACTGCACTCCTGCCAGGGCCCATAAGCATCCCAGAAGAACTGCTGAGGCTTGTCCTCAATGGGGATGTTAAAAGAGTACCTGACATTCGGGTTATAAAGGTTCCCAACCGACAGCACCTGGGAAAAAGAAAGGCAATTGGATGAAATCAGATCACAAATCTACACTAACAACGGGGCTCCAAGTCTGTGCTTCGCAACATTGACTCTTGTCGCAGGTTTCCCCTTACCTGGATAATGATCTCCTCTTCAATGCGGTCCGTGCAGTTGATCCTTTCAATAACATGGTCAGAGCCGCTGTATTCAATAACAGTGTTTCCCACTTTGATTTCCCTTTTAAACATGCTCACCACAAATTCCCCATTAAGCAGGAATTCTCCATGGCTATTTGAAACGGCTACAAAGAGACAAAAGTTGTTTAAAGAATGACTGATGTTAGATCTTAGGGTTCAACAAGCAGCTATCAACATTGTGAAAGCAATAAATCTAACATTGCCTGCAAGAGGAAGCTTAGAAACTAGAAAGGTAGATGCAGCAGGCAGAAGTAAAGTATCCAAGTAGAGGCATCTCTGCTCAGAAACCATTCTTCTGGTCTTTTTTCAGTCTAACGCTAATTAATCTGAGAAGTTTGAGGTTTTACCAAGAATTTCTGGATGCAGAAACAAACATAAAAAGAAATTCACAACAATAAAAACTAAAAATGCACTTGAGGAGGAAAAAATGATTAAATGACACAACACCAGAATAATGAATGAAACTTGAAAAATGTTATCTTCCCCTTATTATAAAATGCCCAAAAAGGTTCTATAGTTTCCACCTACTGAAGTTAAAACAATAAGGATCATATTAATACATCCACAGTGGAGCACAGTGGTGGCGTATCCTGCATCAAGCACCATTAATTCTTCATCCGTGCGTTTTTCCTACCGAGGTAGTTGTCATCATCCGATTTCCCTGAGTAGCTGTGTTGACGCACATCAATGTTTGTAGCACCACTGGGTATTCGCACCACTTCATTATAGCCTGTAAATGACAAGATGACAAGTGTTCAGGTCCTTTGCCTGCCTAGTTTGTTTATATTAGCTCTCTTTTTCCA
The DNA here is from genome assembly GCA_014656515.1 of Oryzias celebensis. Lineage (NCBI taxonomy): Eukaryota > Metazoa > Chordata > Actinopteri > Beloniformes > Adrianichthyidae > Oryzias > Oryzias celebensis. The sequence goes on from BNCR01000005.1 coordinate 14,985,335, forward strand.
TATCTCATGTACAGTTGTGTTAAAACAACATGTCAACAAAAGGAAAGGAGATGATAGGATTATAAAAACAAATTACTGACCATAGCGTACAGTGTTGAAAGTATCTGCAACGGTTTTGCAGGAGGAGTTATCCCCCCCACAAACGCCACACTTGTCCCTCCTGGCTTTGGAGTTCAGAACATGATCACAGCCTGCTTGCTGCTCAGAAGAAATGTAAGTAGAAAACAAACATAAGTAGACAACAGTCATTTTGTTATGTTTTAAAGTCTTGGGTTATTTTTGGACTTGATTCTTTTAATTGGTTTTGATTCAAGTGTCATGTTTTCTTGGCTTCTGAATCTTACTTCCTGTTTTATTTTGAAAGTATTAGTAGTTTGCGTATGCATTGTCTCCTTCCTGTTTGGATTTAACATCTCTGTTGCTTTATTGTTACACCAACATTTAATTTTCCATGTTTTTAAAAAAATATATGTATATATAATCCTAATTCCAATAAATATTTAAAACATCACATTTAGAAGAGCGGTGTGAATCTGTGTGTTAAAGAAGCAAAAGGGACTCAAGATCATGCAGTTTAAGATACCATGTAAATGGCATTTGAATTTGTCATTACGTCACTGTTTCTAAATGTAGAAACAGAACATTAAGAAAAAGTCACAAAACACAACTTTCATGTAGAACGTGTTAATGTTAGCAATTTTCATGAATAATATTTCTTTTTTTCCTGAGAGACATCATAGTCGAGTTAAGAAGCTCACCCTGCACAGGCCCTGCACACAGATGTCGTTGGTATCGGGTCCACATGGCGTCCCATCGGTGACCCTGTCCCTGAGCTGATAGTAGGCCGTGCTGCCTGCTGCCCTGCAGAAAAGCTTACACCTGTCCTTCATCAGGACTGACAGCACAGACAAAACAAAGACAATGTTTAAGACCAGCTAAAGTCAGTGCAGGTTTGTACCACGTCTGTTTTTCATTTACAAGGAGAGAAAAAAGAAAAGCTAACAACAAGGGACTGAAGAGAGAAACTCACTTCCGCTGTACTTGGGTACCCAGCGAACATTAGGAGGTAGACCGTTAATGTTGAAATGTCTGCCATCAAATGCAGCACACTGTTCCTCCCTGAAGTCTTTCTTTTGTTTGGAGCAGGGCTCAGAGTTACAAGATCGAAACTTCATCCGGCGACCAACACAATACATTCCTCCATTCCTGGGCCTGAAACAGGAGGCAAGAAGAACATTAATGGGTTTGATTCGATAAATGCTTGTAATAGAAAAAAAAAAACCTTTAAGGAGCTATGGTACATTGGCTTTGGCAGCTGACATTGAGACACAACCCAGCAGGCACGCATGACAAACGAACACTCGGACTACTTACACGGGGCGGTTGCATTCACGCACGGCAATCTTTATTCCGCCGCCGCATGTTCGCGAACAGGTGCCAAAAGGACTCCAAACTCCCCAAGCTCCCTCCACAGGTGTGGTGTCATGCTCTTTGGCGATGCATAAGCCATGCTTGCAGTGCTGTAGAGAGGACAGTCACTGAATGAAGAGACTGCACAGACATACTGTGGGATCAGAAAGAGTTCCTGCTGTGGGGACCAGAATTTATTTGCAAAACTGCAAAAAACTTTGGAATGGCAGAACAAAGAAAGCACAGCTGGGTAGAAGACCATGATGCAACATCACCTATTCATTTCACTAGATATGTGTTCCTCTATGAAGCTCGTTTCAAAACAAATTTAAACAGGACAAAGCATAATTCACTAGATAAGCACAAGGGGTTTGTGAGCCAATCAAATTTGTTCCAAATTACTTCAGTGTTATATGGTCACACATCACAACAGCAAAACTTAGAATAGTCTTAAACTTAAGCAGCTGTTGAAGTGAATTTTTGCTACCCTAATCGTTATGATTTATACTTGACCTCAACAAGGTCACATTTGATTAACAAAAGACTAACATCTTTACTCTTTTGATACCTGTCAGACTTGTTTGACCTGTTGTTTTGGTCCATTTTTGGGAAGATTGGGGATCGGAGACATTTCTGGTCAAGATAAAACTGGTCTTAAAAGCACGTGCAAACAAACCAGTGAGTCACCTGAACTCACCTGTCATCCATTTCTTTATGATATGACATAATATGAAAAAACAGCTTAAAAAAACCAAAAAGTGTCAGGTACTAAAAGAAAATAGTCAGTCAGGTGTGGTAAGCTGAGTTGTAGATGGCATTAAAATTATGTTAAAATGAGTTCCTTTCATTTCCATGTTCAGCACCAGTGACTCATTTTACTGCTATGAACCATGAACAAGGAGTCAGGCTGGAAGGAGGTAATTTATTAAATAAGAGATAGAAACTGCATTAAACAAAAAGGATTTTTTTTTTCAAAAATTGGGTTCAAACAGGTGGGCGTTTACATAGCCATACTTCTGAAGGTTACAAGGAGGAGTTTACTTAAACTCGTTTTGCTACAGACATGTAACAAGACATTTAGGTAATCAACTTTTGACACCGTTTTTTTCACACTTGCACATAAAAGAATAAATAAAAAAATCTAGGAATAACTTACATTTCCGGGTGAACAGTCAGTGCCGTCTGCCCATGGCATGTGCTGCGTCCTGCAGCCCCGCTGAGCACCCTCTGGACTGGTGCACCACAGCCTCCGACACTGAGTCTGTCAGACACACACAAGCACCACATGTATTGGAGCCACTTATGGATGGACTTGCTTGAAAAAATATCTGTAAATATTCATGGCTTGCATTTGTTTTTGCTTTTTTACTTGAGAAAAAAAGAAAAGCCTGAATATTGCAGAGCTATAAGTCATCATGAAACATAAACCACATTTTTGGATCTAACCTTTTCATTCGAAAAGGTTTCAAAAAATAAGTTGAAATGCTTTATGTTTGGCGGAGAAACTTGGCATCACAACTCGAGAGGCTTCCCCCACACTTGAAACACAACAGTTCGATCCATCACTCTTGACTCCACTCACCATGTAAGGGCACACCTGCGTTCCCGGCCCAAATATCAATTCACACTGTTTGTTGACACTGTAAATTTGTCCAGGCAGCTGCTGCGAGAGAGTGTACGGCCTGGAGACGGGCTCGTCCAGCAAGCACTCACCATATCCTGTGCTATTAAGAAATAAAAATAAAATGACTAAATGACAAAAAAGGAGAAGGACCAGAAACCCAGACAGACAGAAAGCACAGTCAGTGCCATGGAGGAGCTCAATAGTGTGAACGAACATCTGGGCAGACTTTGAATAAGATGTGTTTTTTAAATGGATGATCTATAGCTTCAGGAGAGGTATATTTGTGTGAATGAGATAAGTTTTTGGGGCAAAATAGTCCAATCATTTTCAAATAGTTAAGGGATATTATTAATGGATAAACTAGAAAACCATCAAGGTTTCATCATTTCAGAATTTGATCAGTCTAACTGTGAATGGAAAGCTCGCTGGCATATAGGATGACGGCAGAGAAAGCCGTTTTACCAGAACTGCAGAGAAAAACAGTGCAACTTACTCAAGGAACTCTGTGATGTACTTCCTGCTACATTTGGACCACATCCAAGGGTTGGTGTTGTAATTGAGAGTGGGAGCCATCACATGCTGCTGTATCTTAACTCCATCCTCCTTACACTTCTTACTGTCATCATGGGGCATGTTGAACCTAATACAGAAAATAAAAAAACAATATAAAGAAAAGCCTCAGAGCAAAAGCGTGTCATCTTACTATTTTGTATGGCTGCTTCCTGGAATCTAAGCATTTCCCTAACAACACGTTGAGGCTAAAGATGAAGCAGCCTTAGTAGTTCTCATTTTATCTGATGTGTGACTGTGGGATATGATGAAGGAGGCAGAACGTTACAATGCAGTTTGAAGAACTCAGAGTGATGCAGAATCCCTTTGAAGGTTTGTCTCCTGAATCAATGTGATGCCCTTTACCGGCGTGCAGGTACAGCATCACACCACATGCTGCTACGCTGCTCAACGAACAAGGGAGAGCTTTGTCTATGAACAGTCATTAACAGGTGAGAGTAAATGAGGATATTACAAGTTGTTTTATTTTGCTGTTTTTATTCTTCAACATGCATTCTCCAATCAAACTTTAAAGCAAAAAAGAAAAAGAAAAAAACACAAGGATTTAATAAAGAAACTAGTTCTTTCAATCAAAACTCCTCCTCCTCCTTTCTACATCACTTTCTAAATTGACTTTTTTTTATTTATAAGATGTGCTTTTCACAACATAAAAAGATGTTTTCCAGCAAAGTGGGACCCAGATAAAGGAGGACTTTTTGCCATGACAACCCAGATCTCTGGAAGATGTTAAAAATGAAATCAATGTCCATCTTTAATATATGATTGAGGTAATACAATTTTTGCTTATAATGTTTTCCTTTTTTGGTATCATTTATTCATAAATCATTTTCTTCCAAATGTCTCACTGAAAGTTAAGCTATGTTCACACCACCCTCAGCAACACTCGTTAAAGCAGACATTTCCAAAGACAAGTCCATGTAAACGCATGTAAATGTGTGTTTTTGGCATCCAAGTTCAAAACTCTCATGTTCACACATCGCTTCGCACATTTGTAAGACAGTTTTAAGGCTCTATGTCCAAAACGCCATTGAACACAAGTTAAACGCTGACCAATCAGAGACTCTGAATGTATATAGTCGTTTGGATGAAATCCTTTTTTAATTCACGGAAGTGCCAACCATTTAAAAATTGATCATAGAGAAGAAATTAATATTTGTGGTTTGTACTAAGTCGTAATTATATCACACCTAGTCCTTCATATATCGGAATAGAGATGTGAAAGGAAAAAAAACAGGCGCAAGATTCACCAAATTTGCACCGCTTCAACGTTTTGTACTGAGCTTCTTCCAACTGTAGGAAGCGGACAAGCCCTAGTAAACAGTAGCATAAGAAGAAGAAGCCCCTCCCTGCTTGTCCAGTGTGAACAGCATGGGCTTTATTTGCGTTTAGCACTTTCTTGAACATGAATCACATGCCCTGTGTGTCCGTAGCTTTAGTTGTTTCCTCTTTGACTGAGGATAGCATTTCCTTCACTGTAGATCAGCTCCTGTTGTTGTCTTCCATATATTTGCATGTGCACATCAAGGTGTCTTCTTGGCCATTTACTGTTTTCCAAAGTGTGTGAGTGTGTGTGGATTGAACATGTGTTGAAGGTGGTTAACTAGCAGAAAGCAGAGGAAGCAAAAAGGAAATATTAGGAAAAGCTTGAAGGGCTCAACACGTACACATGGCCGAGTTCATGGGCAATGGTGAAGGCAGTGCTCAGTCCATTGTCCTCGCTGATGCTGCAGCTCCTGTATGGATCACACACCGTCCCCAGCTCTGCAAGGCCTAAGTTACAACAGAATCACTTCAGCTTTCCCGAAGAAAAGAAATCACATTTTGTTTTTTATACCAAAAACAAAACTGCTTGTAATCACTCACCAAGTGTGTCACACTTATCTCTGGCTCTGCAGATGTCCTGTCTGTGGTGAAGATGAAGATAGCAGGTGAGGATCAGTGGCACAGCTTAAAAGAACACTTCCCCAAACTCTTTTGGTTTTCATCTGGATCACATCTGAGTCTGTGATCAGCCTCACTTTTTTTTCTTCTATACTTATCTACTTCAGTGGATATTTGGATATTTCAAAGACTTAAAAGACTTTTTGAAGTGTGCCGTATGCAGGATGAAACCAGATATTTTCCTTGCACCTGGTGATAAGGATGGCAGTGTCGTGATGGGAGTGGTGGCTATCATCCAGCATATTCTGGCTCTGCTGCCAGATGCAGAAATTCTTCAAAGTTGTCTGTGCATTGAATGAAATGACCGGCCCCTCCTAAAAAATAATCGCAATTTTAAAACTCAGATCCGGTAAATACATTTACTGTACATTTTTAACCATTAGCAGTCTTACCTGCTCGTTGTTTATAATTACTAACTTGACAATCACAATGTTGATCAGGTTGCCGATGCTGGGGTCTTTGTAGATAGAAGAAACCTGAATGAAGAAATTAAAATCATTGTAAAAAAAAAAAAAAAAAACCCGAAAGAATGATGACAAAAAATTTCTGCAGACAACACTTCTAATAAAAAAAGCAACTTTCTGAACAAACGGCACATAAGTCATTTCAGCCTCCCTTCTGAGGACCGCCGAACCCAGAATCCCTCAGAAGTCAGTATTTGAAGTGGCTGGGAGTATGTGGTCTTTGTGAAATGCCTGAGCTAATTTTTGAACATTCATCAAAGCTGTCAGACAGATTCTCCTGGAAAATGGCTTCTCTTAACCCTGGCCTCTTGAAAGAGCTGTTTACCCCTGCCCTGAGCTGCCCTTTTCCCTACCTTAACCCTGCTCAAAAGCCTCGCCGACCTGCAAACAGCAGAGCGGCGCAGGTACATCCAACGGCATCTATGTGCGTGCAGACGCTAACCTTACCGCTTCTGTTCCCCAACCAAAAACAAACACTTACTATAGACATCAATGTGAGAATGTAGTGCTGTAGGTTGCTGCCATGATGCTCCACCATTTTGCTGTCGGCCACCACCATTACTTCAACAAAGCGTGGGTAGGAGAGGAAGCGCTTTGATCTCCTGTGAGGTCCTGAGTCACCACTGCTATCATTTGACGGTCTAGTGCTGGCGTGCTCTGATCTGAGCAAAGCATTCCCGGCCATGCCGGCGCTCAGTGACTCCAGGTCATTGAGTATGCCGGCTCTGACCGCAGGGGCTGCGCGCAGAACAGTGGAGGCTCCAGCCACCGAGCCTCTCCTCAGCCTCTGTACCTTTTGTCTGTGTTTGTCTCCTAGAATGAGAAGCCACAGGGAAGAGAGTATGTATAAATATACACACAGGCAGAAGCATTTTCAATCAAAACAGTATAGGCCTATGTTGCTCATGTGTAGGAAGTGGCTACGGCTAAGCTAAATTGTGGTTTCTGGCCTTAAAGATATAGGTCTATGTGGTGGGTTGGCTTTATGGAAGAAGGCAATGTTAAGTTGCCTTTTTCTGCAATGTTTATTGCTGCTCAAGAAGCAGATAATTTCCTGAAAATGTTGGGTTTTTTCTGAACCAGTTTGAAAAGAAGGGGGGGTACGAAGGAGGCAGAGTTCAGACAAGGTAACAAAATAGGAAAAGCAGGCTAAACAGCAAAAATTATTCAAATAAAGAAACATTTAAAAAACAAGTTGGTATTTACTAAGAAGCATGGGGTGTACTGTAAATATGTTGATTATTTGTCAAAGAAATTGGAACATGAGTTAGTGCAAACTAACCAGGTGATGCATGTTTGATTTGCCTTACTTAACCAAGGTTTATCTCAAAATAATGGACATTTTTTGAATATTGAGACATAAAAAGAGCACGATGAGCCTAAAATAGTTTGGCTGAACTTTGGCTAGCTTTCAGCACACAGAGGGCACAATATGAGGTTTAAAAAAGAAACAGGAAACTGCAGGATATGCCTGAGAATCCTCGAGTATAGCAGCAAATATAGATTTATTTTTGCATAACGACCAGAAAAACAGTTTATCAGCTGGAACAAAATAAAAAAAAACTAACGCTCACGCAATGTTTTTAAATTATTTAAAGACATTTTTAATACACATGTTCTCAGTAAAATTATTTTTAAATAAATCCTGACCTTACGTTTGCAATCTTTACATTAAATGAAAATCAAAAGTCACACTTTTACAGAACGGATATAAAAAGTTTTCAATAATTTAAAAATATATATTTTGATGTTTCTAAATAATAGAACTTTATGCAGCAGGGAACCACTCTAATCCCATCAAATGAATGTTTCCACAAGCCATGTTTACACTTATCCTCACACATGCTTCATTGTGAAGTCAAAGGAGAACACACAAACATTTCCATACACGAGCGAGAGCAAACATCTGCAGAGGAATCCCAGACTGACAGAAGAGAAAACATTTCCACATTTATTTTCCTGCTTTGGATTATTTGAAAGCTCTACGTTGGCATAACTTTGCTATTACACAGTTTACTCTCCAAGCTCATAGCAGTTGGTCCGACTCTATTATCAAGAGGAAGTACAAGAGTCAACAGGAAGTTCAGTCAGTAAACTGAGATGGGATGAGACAAGGGTGAACTTCTAAATGATTTTTCCTGTGTGAGAGCGGCACAGCTTCGTCACTACTGTGCTGCACGTGCTGCGCACGCTCTGACATGATCTCCACTGTTTCCATCGTACTTTTATTGTAATTCAAACGCTGGATTGGAGGATTAAACCAAGTCAGCCTTTTATTATTTTAGATATTAGTAAAGAATAATATTTTGTTCTGTCATGAACGGTGATGCAAAAAACAAACAAAAAAACAAATGTTTCCAAAAGCTTAATTTTGCATTAATGAAGTCCATTACTGTAGCAGCTTGATAAGCTTGGCTGCTGTTACATAATCAGCTCAAACTGATAGGAGTGACTGTATGAGCAATTCAGCAATTTCACCAGATTACATCCGTGGGAACTAAGGGAAAGGCTGCATGCGCTTACAGACACATGGCAAACTCTGCTCTGAAAGCGAACATATGCCACGAAAATGCTTCCATGCACATCCAGACACACACTGCTACACACTGGGAGGTCCGTGCTCTGAGGCTGCAGAGGGGGTGACTGGAGCAGCCATATGTAGGTCAGCTGAGCAGACGCAGAAACCCCTCTCACTGAAAATACGTTTATGTAAGCATTTTCATAAAGATGTTAAAGATCCAGCTTTGTCTGACCGAAAGGACATTCAGATTTTAAAAATGTACTTTTCACCTCAGAAGAGAGACACACCTGAAGTGTCGCAGGCTGAGGTATTCCCAGATGTTTGTTTCTTGGACGCACGTTTCTTGTATACAATATGAGGTTTTGTGTGTTCCTCTTCATAGTGTTCCCCTTGGTAGCTGTGTAGGGGCTCCACAAAAAACTCCCCATCTGGAGATCTGAAAGTGCCAAGCTGGAAAGTAGAGCACATCCACAGCAGTTATGCACTCCATCCGATTAGCCCCCCCCCCCTGACTTAAAGCATCTTTTACATGGAAACTAAAAGTTTATCAAAAAGCTGATAAGGCAATGCAGTAACAAAGTGTCCTCCAAATGGATGTAACTGTGTGCGTTTAGGTGTAACCCAAAAAGAGGAAGAAAGGAAATCAAAGGAGGACTACGATGCCTATCAGGAAAACTCCAAAGTGCATGTTACACAAAGAACATTTGAGCATGACTCTTTAACTGTGGAGGTCTGTGAAGTTGCAGATAAGCTGCGTGCCAAGCCACGCACACTTCATTTAAGGCACATTGGTTTTGGACAGCATCACTGAGCTGGTATGAGGTTGGTACACAACCCTTTTTTGGTCAAGATTATGATCTATAATAGAGTAAGATGTCTATTAGTGAGCATAGCTTTGCAGATGATATATCATAAATACCTATCAAGGTTGTGTAAAAGGATGTTGAAAAGATTTGAAACAAAACAAAAAGGTTTTCTTCAGAGAGTCAGCGCGCAGGGCTTTCTATGAATAAACTTTTCAGCGCTCCTCAGCTCTCTTCAAAACTGTTGCTCCACTAGGATTTGGTTGGATGGCTCCGTGATGACGTCAGTGCCCCTCGTAGAGCAGCTGTGCTGGCGTGCGTAAATACGTCACCGTGCACCGGGTAACCGGGAGAAAAATGGGAGTGCGGGGGAGACTTTTCGTTCAGTGATGACAAATGATTATAGGTTTTTTTTGTTAGAAACATATTTCTATAATATTACAAATCCAAACTTTTATTTTGTTTTTTTCTTTCTTAAATGATTTTTTTCTGCGTAACACACGCAGCAAAATGTTTTTAAAAAATCACGCACGACGGATAGTCATAATATGGATGATGGCGGGTGGTTAAGAAACTCTAAACATTCTGCAGATTCCATATCTATGATTTTATACTCTATTATCTGTTTTTAATAAAGCTTATTCTTGTGTGAAAATCAAGGTTCTGACGGTTAAGTTAGTTTCTTTTGTGGACCAAACTCAACCTTCGTTACAATATGGATGCAGTTTGCACGGAAAGTGTGGAACATAAAAGCAAAGCAGATATCACTGCATCAGTTTAAGCTCCCGAGAAGCATAGCAGTATCATAAACGCATACAATTAAAATATGCATGACGAGTTTGGCCCGTGCGTAAAAACTCACCAGTCCGGAGCACAAACTGATGACTGCGGCGTGTTGTGACTGTGCATTTACATGTCCTTTATAGAAACAGTGCCTCAGCTCCGTGTCCTCCTCCACCTCCTCTGCTCCCGCATCCACTCCAAAACCTGTAGCGTTATCCCCCTTGGCAACTCCGAGTATGGTCACAGTGTACAGAGGTGCGATAAATCCCGCATCCACAGTCAGGTTGAGGTGATAGTTTTGTCCGAAAGCTGTTATCCTGTAGTGGACATTTGGCGAGGCCCAGTGGTCCGTGGGATTGGCGCTCCCCTCGTCCAGGCTCCGTCTTTTCCTTTTGAAGTGCACGCTGGTTGGAAACTTGTCACCGGCTTCATTTACGCGCACCGGGGTCACAATCTCGTACGCGCTCAGCTCCTCTTTAGCTGCGGAACAGAGACATGAATGACAAACAGTAAAAAGAAGAAGGAAAACCAAAAAAAGAAAAATTGTCAAGTGTTAGATCTTTATCTTGATTCTAAAGCTTTTTTGTTTTTTTTACAGCACTTTAGGGGGAAAAGACTGCACTGACTGAGAGACTGCGAGTCATGTGCTTAAAAGAACTGGAAACTCATTCATTCTTTCCCTCCAGGGCAAGAAAATAACCTTTAAAAAAAGGGAAGGAGGGGGGGGGGTGAAAGAAGCGCAGAAGTTGGCAGAAAGGCAAGCTTTACCTGTGCTTGAACTCAAAACCAGTCTCCCTGTGAAGGCAACTACATTCAAGAAATCCTGGAAAAGTAGGAACCCCAAGCCCAAGTAGAGCACATGCATGGTTGTCCACGTTCGGAGGAGAGAGGCAGCCTGTGCTCCTTTAGTAATGCTGTGTTCCTGCGGTCACTCCGGGCTTTCCGCCTCCGGTCCCGCCTGCCACATCCAATCGGATTATCCTCGACTCCTGAGTAGATGGTCTCTGGCCGGGGAGCTACGCTGCCGGGACGTGAGCGCTTCGCGGATTCCCTGACAAACATGCATAGTGCACAGAGTGGACAGGCTGCTGCAGCATTCAACTGCGAGCTCCGCTTACCCGTGAACTCTCCCCTGCTAGGGGCGGGATCATCTCTGCAAGGTACTCTGCTGCAGAAAACCAACTTCCGTTACGCACCACAGTGACAAAGGTGGTCACTTGGCAAAAAAAAAAGCACAAAAAATGGGAGGGTGGGGTGCAAGAGTGACTGCGCACGCGCAAACTCACACCTTGATCGCTCATATAATGTGATTTTTGGGGGTTTTAACTTTAAGTTGGGGTTGTTGGAAGTAGAGTCGGGTAGATCAGAAACCATGGAAGTGAGGTGGGGCCCATATAGGAAATGCCTGCCCCGGGGGCCACAGAGATAATGTGGGCATGGCTGTGTGCTTAGAAGTTTATGGGATCACAGGGTGGCAAAATTCAATGTGGCATGCCATAACGCCACATACAGTAGTGATGTGAGGTCTTAGGTGAACCCCGCCAGAAGAGCCGTGTGATGATACTGACAATGATGGCTTTAAGGGCTGAGTCCCCACAGGAGAACAATGCATGGAAGTCTTTGTGATCTTATGGAGCAGAGGATCAAAGAGTTGTCTGTGCCGTTTGCCCATATCTCATTTGTGCCACCCCTCCAAAAAGAATAAAAAATCATATCAGCAGATACAATCTGAGAACATCGGCAAACATTTTCAATTTTGGAACGTCTAATAAAGTTCTGTTATTTAAGTCAGAGTTAGCACACATTATTGTAATGTCATGCAAAGTAAATGTAAAGTGATGGATTGCAGTAGTTTACAATGTTTTGCTGTAACAAAGTAGTGAATGACATTAACAATGAATTTTTATTCATATTTTACTCATTAAATGTTCAGTAAATGGTCTATTACAACCATTGACTGTATAAAACGGACTGGAATGAGTGACTCCTCCCCCTGATATTCCAAATAGGAAGTATCCACTGTCTCCAAGAAGCCAAAATCCCACAGACTTCTCCTGAGAAATAAATAGCTATTACTCTGTCATTCTATTTGTCAGAATAACCATTCTTACTCTGATATGTTTTTCTTAACATGTTCTTGTGAATCCTAATTTTTTTATGGTAGTTTTCTTAATTACAATTTATTCAACTTATAAACTGACCAATCACATGCCTCAATAAAGCATGTGGTTCCCACTTGCACCCAACCTTAAACGTCTGATTGACAGCTTCTCCCGAGCCGCTTTCAGCGGTAGGGGTGTGGACTTTGAACAAGCTTATTCATGAGTGGCAACAGTAGTTGCCATAGTGCTCAACCCTCCAATTTTAACTGCACCGTAGACATTTAGGGCTCCTTGGCGAGAGGGTGATTGGACATCCCTGTAAGCAATCAGGAGATGTCCCCAGTGCCCTGCTCGCCAATTTTAACTGCACCCTTTATGACACACACCCTTCAACCACAAGAAACACACCTCAACATACACACACAAATACATTACACAAGGAAGATGGGAATACTGATCTTCTGTCCCCTACCCCATCCCCGGTGGGGGGAACAGGACCTTCAGCGGTGGCGGCCTTGTCTCTTGGGTGTCGGCCTCCTGGGCCCGGCGGCCCCCTCCCCACGCGGGGAGAGGGATCCCTCAGTCCTCTGGCAAGTCCATGAGCGGGGGATCATATTCCATCTGAGCCTGGAGGGTGTCTGTGTCCTTGTGGTGCGGGTTCTGGTCCTTACCCTCGGGTGACAGGCCCCTTCTAAGTCACAACATAGGAGAGCCTGGTCAGGCTACGTACTCCTTCGGGGACCCCCACTTCTCTTGGTCATCCCTCCTCTAGGTGGGGGTAGCCGACCCCTGCTGTGCTCTCTTCTGGATCTCCGCAACTGCCTGGAGCTTCGGAGCGGGTCTCCCTTGGGGGGTCCTGGCTCGTACCTGGGGCTGGGGTGGGGGGATGCTCAGAACTCCTGGGTGGTGGTGGGCGGCTTGTCTGGGGTGGTGGGGCTCTCGGGGGTGGGGCCCCGCGCTGGACCGCCCGGCGCGGTGGGGGGGCTGCTCTCCTGACTGGGCTGGGCCCTGCGCTCTGCGCTTCCGTACCTCACTGCGCTCGGGTGTTGGGGGCCCATGTGGTGGTCCTGCGGGCCCTGGTCTGGGTGCTTGGCCGGACTACCTGGCGGGCGGATCACCTCCATTGACCCCACAGTATGGGTGCGGGGGCGGGCCCTGGTCGGCGCTGCTGCCTCGGCGGGGGTCTTGGTGTGGGGATGTCTGGGAGCTCTCCCTCCTTTTTTTTCTTTCCATTCCTTCATCCACTTCAGCTGAACATAACATTCACCTGAGCACAGGTGTCAGCTCACATTTGCACCTTCAAATAGTGTGCGTGTCAGAATGTAATGCTTTACATGTGTTGGTTGGTATGCACAAGTGTGCGTGTAAACTGGTTGTGGACAAGTTTGTGAACACTCTTGGAGCCGGCAGGTATGTTTGTAACAGCTGAGTGTGTGGACAGGCCCCGCCCATTTTAGACCAACTCTCACTATTGTAATGGGTATAAGCTTCAGCATTTTGTTGCCTGTAGACTTACAATTCTACTTTCTCCTTCCATTAGTCATCCTCTAAAATCTATAACACCCCCCCCCCCCCCCCCCCCCCCCCCCTCTTTTCCCCCTTTCTTTTTCCGTCCGGTCCAACAAAAAGAACACAAACAAAATTAATATTAATAAAGTTTCGTTGAAATTACAAAAGGAGCTTATACCAACATACATTTTGTGTTCCCAATGATTTATAACCCCCGATTGTAAGAGTAAAATCTGTCTAATGCAAGAGGCTCTCAGCTCATATCTGTTTGCTCAGCTGTTGGACAGGACAAGTTTAAAAAAAAAAAAAAAAAAAAAAAAAAAAAAACACAGTAGTTGCCATAGAAACGTAGACCGACTCGGACCATTCACTGTCAACTGACTCCAACAGGATGGCGTCCATATCTTGGAAAAATGCCGACTGAATTGGTTTATTTTCGCTGGAGCTGAATGTAAGGCTTTTTTTATGGTTGATGTCACACCCACTTTGTCCAGTTCTCTCTATATAGTCATTGGTTACAACAAATGTACCATCCAAAGTGTGCCTGTTCAAAGCAGTGAGGTCATGAGGCATTTGTGAATGAAAGACAAAACCTTTTATTGCTTTTGGTTTGTCGCTTTAAGCTTGCTTTCATGGACTTAAATTACTGAACAAAAAATACATGGGCTATTTCCAAATTTCCTCTTTACTCCCTAAACCCTAGAATACTATAGTACTGGACTATCTAGTGCCCTGGACTTTAATGCAATTTGGACACACCCTCACAACCCTCTCAACTTTTTTTTTCTTACTGGCAAATATGACATCACCCATTGGCAGAAGTTAAAGCCTAATGAATATGGACATTTTACAAAGACTTTTTATGAATCCATTGTTTTCTAAAGATGAAAACTGGAATGATTTGTAAAAACTAAAAGTACAGACAGGTTTCCAAACGACAAATTGTTCAGACACAATGCAGTCTGGTCGATATTTTTCAGTCTGGTCAGCATCAATGAATACAAATTTCCTGCAGAGATTTCTGGGAAATTTTTAGAGTACCAAATTTCATTTTTGGCAATTTAGACAACTAAAAAAAAAGTCAAAAGTGCTTTATAGTGTACTAGTGAACAGTGAAGGAATTCAGGTACAAACTCACATTTGTGTACCTTGTGAGTTTTCACAGAGCTGTTTGTTGCAGCAGTTATTTTAACCTGCTTTGCATCAATTTCATTTTAGTATATCTGAATTACACTGGCTTTGGGTTCTATTTTGTTTTTATAATTTCAAAGTAAAATAGCCTATAGTTTCATTTTTATAGACTAACATGATTAAAGCAGACGATAACTTTTTAAAATGTGCTTTGAGCTGTTTCACGTGACGTAAAACAAACAATTGTATTAGATATTAGTTACGTCATCCTGACCCCCTCACATATATGTAAAATACTTTGTTTTACACTGTCCCTTCAAAGGTTAGGTTCTAAATTTAAAGGTAATACAGAACCCATGTCACAGGTTAGAAATTATTAGGTAAGGGATTACCTCTGAACATCTCTAGAAAGTAAACTGTAACAGATTGTGAGTAACTTGTAAGCTCAAAAGGATGATTGATCATCTTCCACTCTAATAAAAGTTTACATTTCAATGCTCTGAGTCAGTCATGAGACTGTCATTGGAAAATAAACCAACGCAGACTGAATCGTTTTCTACATCAGACCTTTTTGATCTGTTTTACAGATCCAAATCAAGTAATAAACAACATTTAGAAATGAGGGATCCAGACTATCCGTGTTGTGTATTCACGACCAGCACAAAGCCAAGGCTAAATGAGATCTGCTTTTGGGCTCACACCTTGATAAATACACTAAGATAATCCACATCTGCTGACAAAACTGCCACCAGCAAACCTGTACACATAAGGATATCCTTGCTAGGAATCATGGGAAAATCAGAAGAAATCTGTGAAGACATCAAGAAAAAAAATTCCACTTGTCTGGTACATTCTTATAGGTTCAACTTCCTGATGCCTGCGGCTGTGCGTTCATCTCTGTTATGAACATGTTTAAGCACTTCAAGAAAATGCAGCTAACATACCACTCAGGAAAAGACCCAACTTCTCCATCCCATGTTTTGGTCAACTGGAAACCCCAGAAAGACACTGTGAAGTTGTATATTAACACTAGTGAAAAACCATCTTCATTCAAAAAGTCATGGGAGTTTTGTACTCATGTGACCCTTAAAGGGCACAGAGAAATGAAAAAGCCAATGCCGAACTCACTGAAGAACAGCTTGCAGGTCAATAGAATGAAACAGATCTTTGACTTTGCAGGTGTTCAAATCAACTCAAATTGAAATCTATCTTTGAAGGAAACGGGAACTTTACTCACCTAATATTGCCACAAATATAGAAGGACAAGTGTCATTTTTTGTGCTGCAAGCGTAACTTGTTCTCTCCTTAAAATAACGTTAACAACGATGAAAGAAAAGGAAATCTGTGTTTTTGTACCGTCAACAGAAACAGCAAACCCCAATGTGCTGTTGAAGACATGAAAAAAGCCTTGATATTGATCTTTTTTGATACATTTTAAGAAGCTGTGGTGCCATTGGTAGATTTGTTGATTGCAAGGTCGCAGGCTCAGTTCCTGAGCAAGACACTGAACCCCACATTGCTCCTGATGGTTGGCGCCAGTTTTTGGCTGCTGAGTGTGAATGTGTGCATGGGTGAATGGAACTAAAGCACTTTGGGCCATCTCAGAAGGTAGTAAAGTGGTATATAAGTACCATTGTACACCATTTACCATTCTTTTAAAAGAGCTTCCTAAAGAATAAAACCTATAATCAAAACAGTTGATGTCAGTAGACGCAGAATTTATGTCAAGATAAAAAAAGGATCAAGTTTTTTATTGAAAAGTAGATGAAGCTTTTTAAATAATTGACCATCTGAAGGCCTTAGTGTTGTTTTAACCCAAATTATCCGTCACTTATACATCAAATGGTTTAGGTTAGTAGTGATAGATCAGGATCAGAAAGATTATGCTCTAAAATGAGTGTTTTGCCTCTGAACGTCATGACACTGAGAGCTGTAATCAAAGCAAAGTTTGGATGACTCTGGACGGCGCTTAGATGATTATTTTTTCATTGTTGGGAGCAGTGTGGGTTTGGGTGTCTCAATGACTGATTGGTCTGGGATTTGAACCCTTGACCAAATATTTACCAGACAGGCTGCTCGCATTGCTTAAAATTGTGCTTTCTCTTTTTGGTCCTTATCTTTCAAAAACTTTCTCTCACTGTGTGTTTGCGTTGCACCAACAGAGAGAGTTCAAAGCTTTTGCAGTGAGGAGTATCCTGGTTGCATTATCCGTATGAATAATGAGGTGTAAATGAGTCCTGATGAAGTGACAACTTGTTGCAGCAGAGAAGTGATGAGAGTGCTGCTGCTTCCTCTGCACACAACTGTCAGTCAGAGCAGACCCCATCCATCAAAATGTATACAATTATTCAGCTCAGCATCTGCCTTCTGTTTAGGCCTCATTCAATTATCAACACACCAACAAGTGTATTGAATAATCAAACATATCAGGACATATCTGGTGAAAACACAGCTGCACAGCTGTTTGCACAGATTAAGACACACGCACACACACACATCTCACACAGGAAGGTCTAGCTGATACAGAAGTGCACTCCTCAGGCATTCTGCCTGGGAAAGTGATTTATGAAATCCTTCAGACTCAGCTGGTAGGTCTTTGTTGAGCCTCCTCTTTTTCGTTTCTTAAAGTTCTCCTCTAAATCCCACCTCTTTCATTATGGTTTGCATCAGTTTATTGTTTGCTGGGTCTTGCCGAGCTGCCCGAAGCAGTGAATGTTACTGTGTAGTTTTGTGAGGATTTAACATTACCCAGAATTCATGGGGCTGTTGGAGCCAATCCATGTACTGTTGGGCAAAAGCGAGATGCACTTTCAACAGGTCACCATTCTGTTGCAGGCCCACACACACACACACACACACACACACGCGCACACACACACACACTCACACACTTGAGGTAATTAATTAAATAATAAAAGACCAATCAACATATGAAATATGTCTTTGGACTGTGGGAGACAGCTCACTCATTTCCACGCATGCAAAGGGAGAACAGGCCTGCTCCACTCAGAAGGGTCCCAGCTGGGATTTGAACCAGGGCCGTCTTACTGTGAGGCAAAAGCATTAATCATTACATCAACATGCAGCCCTTACTATTTATGCCATTAACTATTTATTAAGGGATGTGGTAAAGGCACAACTATGACAAAAGACAAAAACAAAATCTTTGCACATAATGATCAACGGCCATTGTGAATTCTGATTGATGAAAAGCAATGGAGGACCCCTTCCTCCAAAAAAATACAACAACAAAAAAAAATAAATATACTAATACTAAAAATAAACTAACTCTTGATGTGCAGAAATGAAAAAAATTATGCAAAAGGCAACTGGACTTTCAGAAACTTTTAGAATGATTACTGGTTACCGATATGCAACACTTTATAGAAGTGACAATCAGTATAAATCACGTGAGGTTGGTTACGTCTGGCATATTGGTGCAAAAACACTTCTCAGCCTCAGTTCTTAGCCCTTGATATACATGTATATACATATGCATACATTGATTCCAATTCCTTTACTACTCACAAAGTGCACTATATAGTGCCGTCACCATTTTGTAAAACTGTCCAAATCTACAATTCCAAAATTTCCCAGAAGTCTCTGCAAAAAAACAATATGCATCGATGCTCGCTAGAGTGGCGAATATAGACCACAATGCATTAGGTTTGAACGATTTTTCATGTGAATATAATTGATTTTAGTCTTTTTTTTTTTTAAACCAAATTTTCATCTTCAGAACAAAATTAATCCATAAAAAGTCTTCATAAAGTGTTCATATTGATTAGGTTTTTACTTCAGGAAATTGGTGACATAATCCTTTTTTTATCCCTTTATGTGCTGATGACAGTTGGGGCGTGACATTTTATCGTGCCGTATGCGTTGAACATCAAGGCGATGACAGGATTTTCTCGTGAACAGCTTAGATCAGGTTCCTCTAGGAAAGGCCTGAGGCACGCAGTCACACAGGAAGAAAGTGATGTCTCTATGCAGGGTCTTTCCTGAGAAGAAAAAAAAATCAAGCCAGAGATGATCTGCTGTTTCTATAATTATACTGTTGCAGGCTTATGGCATTTTAAATAGTCATAATGATGGCGACAACATAAATTCAAAAGATTCACACCAGCTTTTGTAATTACAGCCGTAGCTTTTCACAAAACCAACATTGTGCGCTCAACAGCTGTGGTCTCTATTTTCAGCAGTAACTGCTTATTTTCCAGCATAATTAAACCAATTAAGTATGATCTTAGGGGTCACTGAAATGTTGGACCATTCTTCTTAGTCTCATGTCGACCTTGATTTTCCTTTTTTTTTCAGTGCGCTTAAATCTCCTCGGGGATTAAACCAAACACAAACATTAGTACAACATCATAATCCACTTTGAAAACAACCTTTTACCTCACAATTACTCTTTGAAATTGACTGCAAAGCTTTTTTTTTTTTTTTTTTTTTTACAGCAAAGGTCACAGGTTAGTAGAAATAGTTCAGAGGAACTGTGCTCTGGCAACGTTTTTACACAGAACAACTGTCTTTGAGTAGAACACTTAGTAAAGTTCACCCTCTGTAGCACCTTTTCCTTTGTCCTAGAAGAATGTGCTGTTGTTCTTCCTCCTGAATGCTAAGAGAAATAACTTCTTTTCAGCTTATTCTATTTTCATTAAGCTCAATGAACAGTTCAGGTCTGAAATGATGGGAAATTTCTCTAGTTTTTTTTCTTTTGCAAAGATAAAAAGCCAATGTTTTCTTGCGTGCTTGTGACCTTTGTGCTTCAGTTAAAACTTTATGAACTACTCTAGTCAAGCAGTGACATGTCCATGCTTTTAGAGGAGGAAAAGGCATAGCTAAATGCATGCATTTGTGTGACGCCGACTTCTCATTGGGCACTGGCCGCTGAGGTCATCAGCCTCACCTTTCCTGAGTTTACCCAGGCGGTGTCATTCAGAACCCCTATCAGCAGCGTAAACTTCACTTCCCCTTCCGATCGGAAAGGCTGATAGTTAGCAGAAAGCTTGAATGAAGAGGCTGATTTAAACTATTTGTTTACCACGTCTCACCCCCGGCCCCCACTCTCACAGCCTGGTGATCCTTTGTCTTCTTTACACAACATTTATGCAGAAAAATAGAAAGAGTCAATGTTTTACATCGCATTCATTCTGCTTGCTAAAGATTGGTTGTGTCCTGATGAAAAAAAGACGTTTTAAAGACCCACTCCAACTATATCTTTTTCTGTTGTAGAATCGTTCCCAGTGGTTTTTTAATTATGATTATGTCGTTTTTCTTCAAAATCAAACCGTGGGTTTTCATCTGCTTCTGATCCCTCAAGATTTGAATAAAGAAATATTCAGAAATATACTTTGAATCCTAAATTATTTTATACATGTCCTCCGTTATGAGAAAAATGCTATAAGAACATGCTAAAAACACCAAAAACAAGATTTTCATTAGTGTGTGTCTTTAAGTTGAAAATCAATTCAAGGAGGAAAAGAAAAAAAATACTCAGTTAAAACATTATTCTGCCCATTTAACAAAAATAAGTTATCTTCCGTTTTGTTTGTCCCAACTTTAGAACATCAGAAATTATCACCTGCATTTTTCTTTATAGACTTTTCTGCTGTCATTTGCTCTCTTTTTCAGAGCACTTCCTTTTCTGTTCAACTACTTTTTGTCCGTATTTGTTTTTTTAGATGCAAAAAAACACAAAGAAGAGAATCAAACTCTTACTTTATTTGATTTTAGTTGTGACCTTTAATAATTGTGTTGGAAATTTTACTGGAAACAAAAGTGATTGAAGCCAGATCAGTTCACCAGGTAACTATTAGGTGTCTTGTCACTGACTATATATCCGAGCTGGACTAAGTGAGTGTGACATCACCCGTAGAAAATAACTTACAGGGACCATTTTTTTGGTGATACCAACATCGCGATGTTGGAACCAAAAATAGTCAGTAACCAGTGATTGGCCCTAATCGGTCTGAGTTAACATTTCTATGGCAACCACTCACACCAATCAGGAGTGAGCTTGTTGAAAGTCCAAACCCCTATCACCATTGGAGTCAATTAAATGTTTCAAACATTTGTGGGTCCACATACTTTAATTGAGGCATCTGATTGGTCAGTTTATAACTTGAATGGATTGCACTGCAGAAAAAAAATGAATGAAAGGGATAAAAAAGGTATCAGAACAAGAATGTTATTCTGACAAGTATAATGACTGAGTAATAGCTTTTTATTTCTAAATAGAAGTCTATGGGAATTGAGCATTTTGGGACCAGCAGGTACTTCCTATTTGGAACTCAAGGGGGGGAGGGGGTCACTCAGTCCAGTTTTCATATACAGTCAGGTTATGCAATGGAGTCAGTCCTAAAGTATGAAACAACCCATCTTCAACAGGGTTTAGACTTCAAAATAATTATGCTGGGAAACACGTTTGATTAATTACATCATCTCAGTTGACATCTAAGGTTAAAAGTATGCACAGTGTAGGGCGGGGCTTTTGGGATTAGCATGTGACTCTCAAATCCAAAACTTTAAAAACCGTTACTGTGATCCAACCATTTATGAATATGTTGCCATTTTTTCCCTATTTCTGGACACCAAGGTCCAGGTTTGGCACATTCAACCATAGATGTCAGGATTTGTTATTTACAGGTGAGAAATGTGCCCGTTTGGAAGTAGGATTCCTGCATCAGAAAGAACAAGCACATCAAGATGGCTCCGCTTTTTCTCAACACATGGAAACACTCTGCTAATCACAGCTAATATCGTTTCCAGCATTGCTGCAAAGTGGCATTTCCAATAAACTACACTCACAGCCAACAAATAAAAGAGCATGAAGGCTTATTAAATGCTCAGTGAAAAAAAACACAAACTGAGAGACATTTCTTTAATGACCTGGCGGTTATTTATGAAAAGACAAATGACTGAAGTTGGCGAATGTTTCTATTCAATGATTTGATGAATCCAGAAGTTTAATGTTCATGAGGGAATGAATGTTTTTACATGGTGCAAAAATATATAACCTCTTCATGTATACAGGCCGGTTAAATTACAGAAAAGTGGAAAACCTCAATTCAACTTTATGATTTACTTGACATATTTGCAATTTACTTCACAAACCGAGGATGTATCACTGAGGCTTTTACAGCAAATATTGACACAGGTCCATTTGAGATCAGGGAAAAAACACATAAACGCAATGTGAAGGAGTCATTACAGATGACATTACAAATGAGATAGGACAATACGAGCCAGCAAAAGAACATGTGGTTTAGGCCCAACTCAGAGTGTTGACTCACCAGCAGGCTTCTTAATCAGCTGCACAGATTTGAGAGATGAGCATCCACATCCTCTAATTTGCATTTATTCATTGTCTAATTTCTCAATGGGGTTAACAAACCTACGTTCCCTTTGCTTTCTCTTTATGATGCTTTGCTCCACTCTAAAAATACAAAAACACTGGTTTACCCAATCTCTTTTAGCTCCATCAAACTTTGGTTGAATTTAACTGGATCACATATTTGGCAAACAAACCAATAGTGAATTATTGTAATTTATAATTCTTACAATGAAGAAGAATCTAGGAGGAATATTTTTGAAATAAAGTAAAAGATGTGCAGGTGGCACCCAAGTATTGTAGGGACTTTTAAGTGCATAAGAAACTATAGCAATGTTTTGAAGTTTAGACAAAAAGTATTTCTTCCAAACTCCAAGCATATCTTCAAAAAAAGTTCCCATTGATATTACTAAAATGAATGAGAAGAAACACAATTTTCATTTGTTTGAATATTTATTACCCCCAGAATCAAGACAATAATAAAGATATCTCCAAAGAACAGAAATTGACCATGAAATTTACCACAATAACAGCTTGACAGCAACGTCTCACGTTCCTCACTAACCTCTTGATGTTGTTATGATGCAATTAGTTCCACTCTTTGACAAGTACTACATGCAGTT
The DNA here is from genome assembly GCA_014656515.1 of Oryzias celebensis. Classification (NCBI taxonomy): domain Eukaryota; kingdom Metazoa; phylum Chordata; class Actinopteri; order Beloniformes; family Adrianichthyidae; genus Oryzias; species Oryzias celebensis. The sequence goes on from BNCR01000005.1 coordinate 15,008,149, forward strand.
CTTCCACTGCACTTGGGGGTAGTGTACAGTAATCCAGTCTCTGCTTCAAGCTGGTCCCAGACGGCCTGTATTGGTTTCAGGACAGAGGACTTTGCTGGCCACCAGGCACTCCCACTTCCTGAAGTGAACAATTCTGGCACGATGTGGTGGAGCATCATCATCCATTAGTTGTAGTTTTCATCTTAAACTTTAAGTTGTCAAACAGTGTACAAGTATGTGAAAATGTATTTTAGATGTCAATAAATACAAAGCATTTCAGAAACTTCTTACTCACTGCAACAAGTCAGACTTTATTTCCTTCCCAAAAGCCAGCCTGTCATTGCTTTTTACACCTGTAACATTACCTGAAGCTCCTGATTGGTTCTTAAGAAGAGTTAGCTCGCCCTTATCATGGCTGATAAGTTTACTTCAGAGGAATTCAACTGAAACAGGAACCATCTTAAGTGTAGATACCTGCTGTCTTCTCAAAGACAGAGCGGCCCTCAAAGTTCCGTTCTGGATTTTTCCTGTTAGCAGTCATCTGGAGAAAAATAAACACAGGTCTCAAACACAAAAATGAGCAGATGTCACAAGTTTTTCTTTATGAAAACACATAAAAAAGGATTTTACCAAAGGGAAGAGAGATGGATACATTAAATGAACCAATAAGGACAGTCTTCATGTCAAGTATTTAAAAAAAATAGTAAAAATAATGCTTTGAAAAGCAGTTTGGCCTGTGACACCAAGGTCTGGAGTCTGCCCAAGTGATGCAGCAGCTGTCAGCAGGTTTTTTCTGATAATTCAGTTTTGTTGGCTCTCTGTGGAGTGGCAACACTTGACTTCACGCTTTAAACTAAATGGGAGGAGGAAACCTTATCTGAGGTGTTGCACAGCTTTCTCTAGGCAAAGACAAAAGAGAACCACATTTTGTGTCCCACCAAGCTTTTATTACTTCCACAAACCCTTGTGTTTACAGCGGATTGGACTAAGTGAATAATCCTCCCTTCGTTAAGCCCTTGACGGAAACTATTTCCCTGCATATGGTGAGCGAAGGACAACTTTTATAGGTGCAGCAAGAGTCAAGGGGGGGCTCCTGGACCACAATACTTATGATGTGGAAAAGTTTAAGCCCTCTCTTATTGTGTCTCGCTGAGATAAGATCATTGTGTTGCAGCAGTTTGGTGGACCTGCTGTCCATTAGATTGCATGTCCTCATGAAAAGGGGCCGAAATGGTGAAATGGTGTGGGCTGATTTGCAGTTTCCACTGCTGAAATTCAAGTTGTGCAAAATTCCTCATGGAGTACGACAAGCACGATCCTCCGGCTCTCTTTCACCATCTGTTTCACGCAGACCCAAACAGACATGTTTAATAAGGGGTCGTATAGGTTTACACACTCATCGACCCACATGCTAATTCAAAGCACATGTGACTTTGTTTAAGCTTTTTTTTTTTTTTTTACTTTTAGTCAGGAAAATTGAAACATGCATGTAAGCGTCATGCTTTCTTCTAAATTTCTTTCTTTCTTCAAAATCATGCCATGATTTTAAAAAAATAAGGAAAATAACCTGTGGCTACATGACCCTCAGAGCCTTAAAGACCAAACAAGAGGAACAGATTTACTTGTTTCTGAGATCAAAACCAGTGTTTTGTACCACTGACAAATATTTGTATTATTCTCTTGTTTACATGGTTTACATTTAGACGTTTTCAGTGGACTTTTAATTGAGAACATTTCAAATGAACCTGGATTTAATGGTGTTGTTAATGAAAGGGTTTTTCTAGACATTTGCTTTATTTTATTTCTAGTCTTCAAATTTGAAATTCACAGTAATTTTGGTAAATTCTATCATTTCTGTTTCATGTGAAGAGATAAAAAAATATTGAATTGCAAAAGAAAACAATCATTAAATAGTTAATTTGCATTAAAAGTTTTTATAATTATAATAATTGTGATAAAGGTTAAAAAATGCAGGCTGATTGGTTGGCCCTCACACATTTTTACCTCACTCAATATGGTCCTCTTTGCAAAAAGTTTGGACACTCCTGGTAGTGCATACAATAGACACAGATCACATTCGATTTTTTAATGATTATCAACTAAAGTCAAGTAGAGTTTGATTTGTTGCTTGAAAAGGAGTGGGAAGAAGCAAACTCATATAATTCCACCTCTATTGAGTTAGTTCGACAATTAAATGACTAATACATAATCAAGAATAACAAGAATAACTGTTTTTGTCACCTTTACTTATATATCCCACAATAATTGAACTCACTGTTCCTGTAGGTTTAAAAATGGCACAAAAATCAAATTAAGCAAATATTTAGCAATGTTTACAATGCTTCTCATTTGAAAAAAAATGACTTGAATTTGATTAAATGCCAGAACACCTCTGAATAAAAGACATGTGCTGCATTGTCTGTTAAACAGTTGCTTTACCCTGAAATCTACAGTGTAACATATACATATAATGGAGTGCCGTGTACAGGCTGTGCATTCATGTTGCTTGCATGGCTTATTCCTCAAAAGCCAGAACTGCAGACATTAGTGTACAAAGGTAAACATAAAAAACATAAGAAAAATGTTGTACTGATGTGTTTATCCCAGATTTAAAAAATTCTAACAGATGAACTGCATGAAAAGTAGAACCGCTAAATCTCTGAACAATACAAAGTGGTGTGTAATGGTACATAAACTGTAATTAGAAAACCCCCAAAAATTCTGAAGAAAACACGCAAAGACAATGCTCCCTTTTAAATACAGGGCAGATGCCTGGAGGAATGTTCATATTCTTTTGCTTTATGTTATTAAATTTATAAGAACATGCTCACGCATTATGAGTCTTTTAATAGCTTGAGCAGCAAAGCGACTCTTTGTCTCACAGAAACTTCAGGCTTAGCTGATTCTTAACCTCTGCATAAATCAAAGGCTGTCTGCCTCATCGTCATCAACACAAAGAAGAAGAAAAAAAACATTCCCTGTGTTAATTAAAAGCATTTTCGGCTTAAAATTAACTTGAAACTGTTGCAATACATCACATTTTTCAGGTTATTTAGTTTATTCAAGGTGTAATCAGCTTTAAAAATGAAAACAAAAAAAAATCATAAAACCCTAAAAGATAATAGATTTAGTGCTGTAGTGTATTATTAAAAAAAAAATCAGAGATGCTACAGGTTCTTCCTCATCCTCTCCCTCACCAATATGTTTTACAGAGATTCCCATAAGCAGCACTTGTCTTTGCAGAATGTGCCCCAAATAGTCAAAAACAAAGCTCGTCGTATTTATGTCTTGCTTTGCATTCTCAACCTTTATGTTCATTTTTGCATTTTGTCCTACTTGAGTCATCCTAAGCTTGAGCTTTGAAGTATTACATACCTGACATCACATGTTTATATGTTGTCTTAATAAATGTTTTAATGCATCCAAATCTCCTTGGAGATTGTCACTTGTCATGTTTAGACATTGAGACATTTTAACCAGATTTACAGCTTTATAATACCCACAGTTTCAGGTGGGATCAGGAGTGTATTACACTGCAATTAAATGAGACAAAATGACTAGTGTTTATTTAAAATGTCTTTTTTTGAATGCTTGAGTGCTTTGTCATTTGAAAACCTAGTTGTGTTCCACATTTTCTATCATCTTTATCCAAGTCTGATTCAGAAAGATGAAGAAAGTTTAATATGGCACCAGTGGAAACTCTTGACTTTTAAAAACGTTACCAACATCACGTGTTTGTGTGGATTTGTAACAGACTGGAGGCTCCACTCTGTGGGATGGGGCATCCAAATTTTTAAGATTATTGCAACAGCAGTTATATTTATGGAGAATATTCCACAAAACTGAAATGCATAAAAAGATGACAAGTTTAAACCACAACAGAAAGATGTACTTTATCAAAGCAGTGGTCATCAACCATGGGCTGGACTGATTGGAGCAGGATGGTGAGATGGCATTTAAGTGGGGGTTTAACCACATTTCCATATGAAAAACAGCCAACTCTGTCCTTTTGGACCAAAAAAGATCATCAAATCCGAGTCCACATACTTTGATACAGAATTTAAAGGCAACTCTGTTGGCACAAATGAATTCACACACAAGTTATTGTGAAACCACGCGCAGACGAATCGGTTCAGACCAAGAAGCTTCTGACATCTGCAAACTGAGAGAAGGCAGGCCTTTTAGATCAGCGCTAATGCTAACCCATTTTACCCTCCTGATTCTCTTTGCATTGTCTTTGCTTGGTGGGACAGATCAGTCCCTGGTTTATGCTAACCTCCAGCAGGTCCTTAAGATTGAGTTTCATGGACTGTCACAGAAAAATATAGAAATTGGGGATCATTTTAATTTAAACAAAATTGGTACGTAATTGATCATTTGTGCATAAATTCAAAGTGATCTAAGTGAAAAAATAAACTCTAGGTTCATATCTATGTTGTATTTTTTTTTTTTTTATCTTCAACCGGATACAACTATGTTTTTGTGGGTCACCAGGTCCTCAAAATAGTTTTGTATTTTTGGCTGGTTCTGACCTACATTAAAATAGATTGAGAATGTTTTGACTCAAAAGCAGTTTTAGTCAAATGTGATTAATATGTTAGCAATTTGAGTGACACCAAAGGAAGACAATGCAAATTCTTTCTTTGGAACTCCTTCAGAAACCAACACCTTGACCTTTTCCTCAGTGATATTTCTTAATTGGTTCAAGGTTTTTGCTTCTTGTGTTGCACTCGTGCAGCTTAGGGCTTGGTCACATAAATCGTGTGGGACTGAACCATACGGGCGCTGCAGGTTTTTGGGATGTCCAGGCTCGTGGAGAATGGTAGACAAGAGCGGCTGCATCTTAATGGGAGCACCGGGGTGTCTTGCAGTTCTCTTGAGGCTTGTACTGCCACCTTAAGGTATGTACAATTGTTGCGCGTGTGGTAAGTGTGTTGTGACGTATTTGTTAAGATAATGTAAGTTACACGCACTTATAACGCTATGATGCCACCATACAGTGTCCTTATGTCACATTCTAGTCTGAATACTAACTCCTTACTGACTGCATGCAAATACTGTGCACAGAGGATGTGCAGGCGATATGTAGGTACCAGTAGGATGTCAGGCTGCACACAAGGAGCACGCACTTATCACTTAAAAATCACAACTAGGCTCCCAAGGCAGGGTTTGGGAGGGTTAAAAAAGGAAAAATCTGTATGATGTGCCCGCGACTCACCCACTTCACCCTTAAAGTACTCTTACTTACTCTTTAAATGTTTGCTGTGATCTGTTGCCTGCAGCATGCTCGTAGAAAATATGTAAAAGAACATTTTCACTCTGCGGCTCACAGAGTGGTTTAGGACCTTAAGATTTCCTTCAGGCCACCTGCGTGGCCCATACAGGCTTGACCATTTTCCCCCGCAGAGAGCCCGGAAACGTTCAAACATTTACCAGTCAAACTCCCCTGTCACACACCCAAGTGTATAAGTTTGTTCCATGCATTTGACCGTTCTCTTGAGGGAGTGGTGAGCTGCACCATTTCAGAATCAGTTGGTTGTTTAACACACACCCGCTGTCCAACCCCTTAATGCTGACTAACTCACAGGGAGGCATTGAGCCTCTTTCCTAATCTTTTGCTTGACCTAACCATGGATTTGAACCTAAAACCACCCAGTCTGGGTAGGGGGGCACTCTTCCACCAGACCACACATATAATTTCTAGCAAAAGTTCTTTTCTTTTTTCCATCTAGTCCAATAAAAAAGTATACAAACATTTTTATTATAAATAAAGTTTAGCCCCAAATACAAAGAGGGTTTATACAAATGTACACCTCCTGTGTCAGGGGATTCATAACTTCCTATTGTAACAGTAGCATCTGTCCAACACAAGAGGCCTTCAGGTCTTATCTGTTTGCTCAGCTGTTTGTCAGGACAAGTTAAAAAAAAGCCTCTAATGATATGTATTTTAACCCAATAAACAATACAGAAAAGAAGCTAGAAGGAAGAACAGGGCTGGATTACAGTCAGTACGATAAGTTTGAATTTAGCTGGATTTTTGTTTGGCATACGAGAACTTAAATCGTGTCTAACCGTGACTTGACAAAAGATTTTGTTAAGAGTTTGAACTCAGAATGTGACTGAATCAACGTAAAGACCAGAAAAGTATGAAGATGTTGTGAAATACAAGCATTGGCAGTCACACTCACCAGATCTCACTTGACCTCTTGTGGGAGATTTAGAACCGGTGTGAGAAACACCACTCTGCTCCACCATCAAATGAAACACAAGGAAGGAAATGAACCAACTGCAAGTTTTCCACAGAAGTTAACACATTTACATCATAAACTCAAAGTTTTCCTTTTTTTGTGTGTTTCAAATCTTTCCTGAATTTGTCACCCGTCAGATTTCTCTGCTCTTTCACTTGCTTGTAGTCTGGTAGACATCCTGCTGACACTATTTTAGCCTCTTTCACAGGAGTGTGCTTACCACAGCCTGCCTTTGTAGTTTGCATTCTAAGTGCACAGCAGAGAGGGATCCCTTTTGGGCATGCGGTTTCCTGAAACAAGCCATCTGCATCTGCTCCGCGCTATATGTGGCCCGAGGACAGGCGCAAATAAAGTGGGTTCATACTTTATATTGCATTGCTTTCAGCTAAGAATTCATTCATTTTGACGCCCTGCTGTGGACAGAATCACTTCAACCCATTAAGCCTTTTTATCAGTTTCATTCATGGTCATTAGCATCACTGTTTGATGTTTGGGAAACTCCTTTCTCCTATAATTTAGGTTACATTTCTTTTAGAAGTTGAGGGAAATGAGGGCACATCTAACATTCTCTTTTTTCCCTTTCATGCTTTTCCTTCTATATAAACCAGATGCACATTTTTATTTTCCTTTCCATATGATGAGGAAAAGTGATAACTGTTTTCTTCCTGGAATTTTCCCATCACCATCTTGACTGTCCAAATTCTGATGTTAGGCATTAGCTGGTGAGTGTGTTTCTAATCTCCACAAACTGGACGCCACCAGGGGAAGTGATAAGAACAGGAAAGATTAAAAGCGGAAGGAAAAGAGGTTAAAGATGACAAGGAGAAGAAAGGAAATCCTTTTCAGCAGAACATGTTCTGAGACTGTCCCCTGACATCAAATGCAGGAAAAAGTTTTTGTGAATATTCTGCATAGAGACATTATTAGAAAAAAGACTAATTTGATACATAAAATGTGTTGCAGTTTTGTGAATTAAACAGTTGCATCCTCATCTGCCATCTGACGAGATTCCTTCAATTTTTTGCGTGGGTTTTCCATATTTTTAGAAGATGAATTTTCCATCCAGAGTGTGAAAGAAAAGCAGCGCAAAAAGTAATACGAAGGCCTTGCTAAATGGAAAACCAACATGAAGAACTTCTAAATCTGTCATCAGCATTTCAAGAACAAAGAAAAATCTTCTGCAGTGCCAAGTAGTCCTTTAGGGAGGGTTTGAGTATGAACTGTTGCTCCGGAGAGGACAGTCATGGCCTCAACTTTCAGGAGTTACTCAAAGACAGGCTGCTTTTGATGATCATCTCCAGCTGACTAACCTACATGAAGTTGGGGAATTTCAAAATCCCTTGAAATTTAAACCCCTCCTATTCAGACTTTTTTACATCTAATTTCTTTTAATCAGTTTAAAGAGCTGTTGTTAATCTAGTAAATAATAATTAATTTTGTTCAATTTCTGGTTAAAATCCCTTAAACAAACATTTTTATGGTCAGCCTCTAACAGTCATTTTAGAGGCTGCGTGTTATTAGCATATTTTGAACACAGATCAATTATTCGGAGTGACCAGCAATCTCCGACATGCCAAATTCCTTTTTAGACTGCTTCAAATTAAAATCCTAATCTTTTTTTATTGGGTGAAATCCAAAACACAGATTTTCACAAACTGCAGCACGGCAGTTTACTGTCTAATTCTTCTAGAAATGTTTGCAAATTCTAACTAAAGAACCCCACTGAGTCTATGAGGTTGCATGATAGCCGGTCCATACAATGAACAACTGATTAAGATTGCTTCCATAAAAGAAAACTATCATGAAAACATGAATTCTGCTGAACTCTTCACTTTTTAAAACAAACAAGGAAGCAATGAACTTTGCAGAGTAAACAGCAACTCCTCAACATCTCTTTAGATTATCTGATTTTTTAAAACGCACCTGTAAACTTTTTATAAAAATGACCTCGAACTGCTTCTGTTCTGGCCGTGCCAGTTAGAAAACGCTGTATTTGGACCGCCTGAAGATGATGTTTCCGCATTTTTTTGAGTGATCGCGTGTTCAAGTGGACACTTCCAATGAAAAATGTTTGTAAATACACACAGATGCACGTTTCGGGCTTCCACATTCAAAATTTTCGCATTAACATGTAGCAAGTTTCAGTTTTCGTGCTGTACCTACAAAATGTGCAGCCAGTGAGCGTATGTGTTGGAAGTTTAACCAGATCAAACTTTGACCAATCAGGGACTCTCATTTGGCAGTGACCTATGGATTTTGTCACTTTTTCTTAATGGGAGTGTCAACCTTTTGAAAATTGATGATGGAGAAGAAATTAACTATAATTTGTGTCCATCGAGAATTCTATGACACCAAGTCTTTAATACACACGTGGACAAAATTGTTGGTACCCCTCAGTTAAAGAAGGAAAAACCCACAATTCTCACTGAAATCACTTGAAAGCAATTCAAAAGTGATGGCTGATTTTGATTATTTAATTTTCAATAAATTTTTATTTATTGTTACTTTTGTAAGTTTCAAGTGATTTCACTGAGAATTGTGGGTTTTTTCTTCTTTAACTGAGGGGTACCAACAATTTTGTCCACGTGTGTATATCAGAATAGAGCTGTGAAGGAAAAAGCTTTGAGCAAGATCTGCACGGCTTCAACATTTTACACCAAAACTCTACCAACTGTAAGTGGTGGACATGTGCAGTAGAACATTAGAAAAGGAAAAAGAAGAAGAAGAAAGACTGTATGTGTATGATTTATGTCACAAAAATTGAGAAAAACCTCACAATTTCATCTACAAAGATCAACTAACTGACTAAAGGGAAGGTGGCAGGAGGAAGTAGTAGTACCAGCTTATAAACACATATGACTCCTGGAAAAAACTGTTTGTGCATTTTTTTTTTCCTGAAATGTAGCAATACAGAGTTAAGAAAATCAACAAGAAGTCCTCTTACAGCAGACAGGAGAGGCATCCTTCCTGATTGTTTTATCTTGTTTTAAGTGGATCAGGAATTCTACATTTACCTGCTCCATGTGGGACTTTTTTTTCTCTTCTTTTTCTCTCATCTCTGTTCATAACAAAACAACTATAACCCTCTGTGCTCTCTTAAAATGCTGTGCATGCTTCATGCGTTTTAAAACAGGTGGCAGTACATGACGTTTTCTATTTTGCAAATGTGAACTTTTTGAAAATAAGGCAGATGTGCAGACAAACATTTCAGAAGCTGCAGCACCAGAAGAATCATCAACATCTCCTTTTTTTTTTTGAGACGGAAAGTTCAGTCTCCGTGTTTCATTGTTTACAGGAGTCTCTCCTGCTCACTGATACGGACTGGATGCAGCAGCCCTGGGGAGCAGAGCCAGCACCCTCCCATCCTGCTCGCTGAATGGAAGTTAAAAAGGAGATCACATCTTCAAACAACCAAGTTACAACCAAAATGAAACGCCAGAAAAGCACTGTCACGGGAATATTTACTTACTGTCTCACTTCCTCCCTGCACATCGGTGAGGAGTGATGACGCTGCCTGGAAACAAGCCGCTTCCATCTCAGGTCATGTTGGGATGTTTAATTTGAGCCGATCCAGATGTGCCACACAAACAAAAGTCCTCAGGCAAAGCAAAGTGTCCTTCGTTAATGAGCAAAACGTCAGAGATAAAGAGTCACTTTCTATTAGAGGAGAGGGGCAATCTTAGACTCAAACAAAGTTAGTGATTGCAACAACTTTATAAAGAGCAAACAAACAAACAAAAATATAACAGTTGGGGAACTTTTTTTTACAGAATTTTAACACTGAAAAGAAATGAAAAAAAAAACTGGACAATTGTTTTTTTCATTAGTCCTTAATCCTAATCGTTTTTATGTTTTACTAAAGTTCTCTACAATGACATCAACTTTAACGACAAACAGAAAAACTCAAGACAAAGATTTGTTCTAAAATGACTAACTTTACAGTTAAACAGACCCGCCATGCTCTGCACCAACAATGCCATTTCCTGTGCTGTTGTTCTCAAGGGTATAGTGTGTCTGTGTGCCTGTGTGATGTTTTGCTTGTTTCTAGGAAAGTTGTAAAAAGACCTGGGATGAGCTCATGTGGGGGATGAGCTGTGCCATATGGTGTGTCGCAAAAAACTAAAATATAAAATACTATAGAATATGAGGATTTAGAGCTCCCAAAGGAACATGAGGGGCTGTGTCAGTTGCAAAGAAATGCAATTTTGTCACAGATGTTTGTGAATCAATCGAAAACAATAGACGGGTTATGTTCATAACATTGCTGTACAAAACCTGAGCCTGGTGCAGCAGGAAGCGGGGTCAAGTTAGTGTTGGAGCAATTATAAGTCCATCCATCACTGTGTTTCTGTTTAAAATGCCTCATTAACTGTTGCTTAGATTGCTTTTGAGTGTCTGAAATGTTCATTTTTGGTTGTTTATAATTTAGCAGGAGAACTTGCCATGGCGACTGTTAAACACATTAAGAAATTCAGTGCAGAAAATCAGAGGTAAAACTCCAGCAGTGTACTTGAAGTTGAGTCAACTGGGATTAAAATCTTCTTGCTTGAGACGTTTCATCCAAGTGGCTTCATCAGTCTGGGTGGTGCACGATTCAGTCCACATCCTCCAGGTGGGTCACCCCTATTTCTGCAAGCAGTTCTGGTCGTTTAAATAATTCCACTCATCTTTCGTTTTGTTTCTCATAAATCATTGCCAAAGCTGATGCATGAAGTTGTAGTGGTTGGGGTTTTTTCAATACACAGTAATAGTTTTGTGTTGTTATTTTCTACACAAAAACATAGTGTTACATTAAACTGGTCCATGGTGTAAAAAAGTTTGGGTAAAGCATGCTGGACCATTTTTGACCTCGATCAGCATAAGAGGCTGAATGCTATTGATGATACTTTATTTTGTTTTCACAAAAATTAACATCGTACCTATAATAAAAACACAAAGCTGACTATTAAAAAAAATCAAGAATAGCCTAATAACAAAGTTTAGCACATTCTTCTCAATGCACCGGGAATAACTTTTAGTTTGTGTTCTAAGTGTTCCTGCCTTTTTTGGGCAAAGTGCATAGAGTTATCATTGAGTCCTTGAGAAGTCATAATACAGACCAAACCGTCTAGCTCTGTTTGATACTCTGTTCCTCTTTTATTTGATTAGACTCCTCAATGACCTCATTGCCCTTTAAATGCTTAGCCAACCAGTATTCATTCACGGCATACGTTTGCTCATTTACACAATCTTTCAGAAATCAAAACCATGATTGTTCTCAGTATTTGATCATGCGTCTGGACACTAAATATGTGTACTGAGTTGAAACTCTAGCATATTCATTGTGCTTGTTGTGTCACAGGGGTTGATTTACATTGAAGAATAATCAAGTGGTGAATATCTTAGCAAACTCTTTTATTTTATTGAAGGTAAACACAAAAATAAATGCAGCACAGCAGACAATGAATCAGGGAATAGTGTTTGTGCAGCCTAAAGGGGGAATGTTGGAAAGCGACCTGTTAGCTGAATGTAGCTGAAGACTGGAAGCTGAAAGGAAACTTTGAAGAGCCAGCTCGTAGTTCCTAACAATGTTAAGGCACAAACTTAAGGCCAGAGATGGTGTTGTGGTCTCAGAACGCGTCAGCTATTTGATGGAGCTCACAGTTTCCTGGGAAAACTTTGTAAAGAAAAGGCAATGAAAAGGGAAAAAAAAGTTTAAAACACAAAGTCGGCTAAAAAAAAAAGGATGAAAAGTTTGCCCAGGAGAGATTGGCTGGAGAGGTTTTATAGCAAAGTCAGTTTGCTCTTGGCTGAGAGAGGGGTAAAAAAACAGGAAGAGTCTGTAGCAGGTGATTTTAAAATGGCTGATGCTGCTGGCTATAGTGCGTTCTACAAAGGAGAGGATCAGTGTGGGACAGTATATGATTTCAAAGCTAAGGAAGGGGCACCAGCATAGCGAGGTGCATTTACTGACTTTGGTTTTTTAATTCAATGAAATGTTTGTTGAGCTGGGTTGCTTTTTTGCTGCCATGGATGCATGCTAGCTGTGTAGCTTTTCTAGCTCCGTTTTTTTATTAATCTGTGAATTTTTTGGACTGGACTTAGTGTTGAACTGAGGAAGGAGGTAGCTGTGCACCGCCAACCCCACCCCCACCCCCCGCGCCAGAGGTCCCAGCGCGCGGCCCCACCACCGAGAGCCCCATCCCCCCAGACAAGCCACCCACCACCACCCAGGAGTTCTGTGCATCCTCCCACCCCAGCCCCGGGTACAAGCTAAGGGCCTCCCCAAGGAAGACCCTCCCCAAAGCTCCAGGCAACCGCAGGAGATCTAAGAGAGAGCTCGGCAGGGGCTGGCCACCCCCAACTAGAGGAGGGACAACCAACAGAAGTGGGGGTCCCGCAAAGGTGTTGAGAACAGAGCCTGACCAGATTCTCCCAATAATAGAATTTTGAAGGGGCCCGGTACCCGAGGGCAAGGACCAGAACCCACACCATGTTTGTAATATCTGAGTATGTGGACAGGCCCCACCCATTTAAGACAAACATTCACACCTGACTGTAATGATTATAAACTCTCAGCATCTTGTTTGCTGTTGTTTTATGATTCTACCCCCCTCCCCTGTAATCATCCTCCAATTTCTTTAACTCACCCTTTTCCCCTGTCTTTTGAGCCATTACCCCCCCTCTCTAACATATCTCTCTCTTCTTACCCCTTCTTCTTTTCCATCCGGTTCAACAAAAAAAGGACACAAACATAATCAATATAAATAATTTTTTGCCTAAATTACAAAAGGGGTTTATACAAATATACACCTTGTATGTATGGAGATTTATAACCCCCGATTGTAACAGTAAAATCAGTCTAACACAAGAGGCTCTCAGCTCATTTCTGTTTGCTCAGCTGTTTAAAAAGAAGGGGATCGTTCTGGTACTCTTCAACTCAATATTTATCCTTCTTGGTACTGTGGCTTAAAACAGATTGTTTGAGAAGACCCCAGTGACTTTCTTGAACTCTATTATCCACAACAGTTGTGTTTTACTTTAAAGTGCAGATCCTAAATGGTAAATGCTTACTGGGAGGCCCCACAGATGTATAATAGTGCACCCTGGTAACTTTCTTTGCGCTCAACTGATTGGTCCAAAGGTTTTTTCAAGCGGCTGCTCCCAATGAATTGGTCTGTCTCTTTATGTATATTTTTTTACTCAGTTATTTATTGCTCGCTTAATCAGTTGTGTTTTGTTATAGTTAAACTTGTATTCAGTAATCAAAGAAATACAAAACTCTCAAAGCATCACCACAACACAGCAACCTACATTTTTTGGGGTGGAAAAATAGCAAAGGACCAACACGCACCATAGTGGAACCAATAAAGGACCTTGTGATGAATTCAAAAACTCATGTTTCCTTGGTTTTGTAATTGTTATATTCTAACCAGACTTATGCTTTCTTGTTGAGGGAGGACTGACCACATTTCTGCCTCTCTGTGAGCTCAGGGGAGACACTGGGTTTAAACCAGGGCCAGCAGAGCTGTAGCTGGTCAACCACAAACCAACAATAGATTTCATCCATCTGCAACACTCTGTGGATTTTAGTCTGTAAGATTAAAGAATTCTGTCCAATGACAGCATGTCATTGACACAATGTAATCATATGTATGCATGTTTTGCAGCAGAGGGGTTTATTCCTAAAATCTTTTTGACAAATGAGCCAACGTCTAACCAATCCTATAGGACAGACTAAGAGTTGAGAAGACGGCCTGAAAACTACTCTGGTTTGACTGAATGAATGATCTGATGAAATGGGCCAGCGTTTTAGTGTTTGGAGGATGTATTACTAATCTTTCCTTCCTTACCACATCCAGAGCTGCAGCATTGTGTCGCTACATTTGGCTTCCCTCCTCAATCTGGAGGTGAGACACAAAAAACACAAACTGAAGTGTCAGTGTTAATCTCATAGTCATCTACAGTTTAAGAATGTGAATAAAGGCTGTGATCTGTACTGTAACATTCCTCTTACAAGTTTTTTTTGGTTTTAAAATAGTGTCCACGTTTAAAAAGATTTTGCATCTGCAAATGAATACTTGTCTGATGAAGTTACTTGGCTCAGTGGCGAAATGTTACAAGAAGAAAAGACAATAAGTCCAGATGCCGTGACTCAACTTCAAGGCATCTGCAAACAAGGTTTGTGCATCTGTGGATGGAAAAAAATGCAACTGCAGACCAAATTTATTCTTTTGCAAAACCAGTTTGTCTTTTGAGCAAAACTGATTTGAAGCTGTGAAAACTATTTGATCATGAACAAAAAAAGTCTTAACAGCTGCAAAAATGTTGGGTTTGGATATAACTTAAAGTGGATCAGTTATAGCAAAAGCATTACAGCAAAGTCAGGAGCCTCCATTCATCCATCCTTTTGGGAACACGTGGTTGTTGGAGCCTATCCTAGTCATTGTTGGGTAAAGTGGTGGTGCACCTGGATGATTGGCCAGTCCACCACAGGGCCACACAAGCACACACACTCACATCTAGGGAAAATTTTTGAATCAACCTAAGAAGCATGTTTTTGGACTGGGGGAAGAAGCCAGAGTGCCTGCAGAAAGCCCATGCACCATGCGTGCACAGGGAGAACAGGCAAACTTCACACAGAAATGTCTCAGCCAGGACTCCATTGAGGGCCTCCTTGCTGTGAGGTGAGGTGTCTTACTGAGTATAAACTCGTTGTCAACACTGAATTGTCATTGAAGATCTGCTATGTTTGCAAAATGATCAAACATCTTTCTTTTTTCTGAATGAGATTCTAACTTTAATTATTGAATTTAATTCGTCGATTGTCTATACATGGCCTTGCAGCGAAACCAGTTAAAGATAAAGTTTGTAAAAATTCTAATTTTGAGTTATATGTATGCAGTGTGGCGTGTTTGTGTGTCGATGATGTGTTTTCCAAAACTTTGGGAAAGGCCAAAGCAAGAGAGCAAATTAAGGAGATCAAGGTAAGAATTATGACATATTTTAAGTATTAAAGAAGAAAATAGATTACTAGATTTAAAAAGTTTACTTGGAAATTGAAAAACATGAATTTTACTTTGGCTTTGTACACAGCGAGAAGGAATAAAAAGATTTAAAAGCAAAAAATAAATAAATAAGCAAAAATGAAAAGGTTTGTTTTCGTCAGGTTTTTTTGACAGGAAATCTTATCTGGAAAAATATTTAAAAAGAAATTGCAGAAAAATGGACAAATGACTTGCAAAGGACAAATGATATTTCCTTTATTGGTTTCTTTTTACATGTTTTCCCATACTTTTTGTGGCACTTCCCATACTGTCTGCACTATTTCACATCAGCAGGAAGACCATTTCAAAGCACGTGAAACTTTATTGCTCTGCTGACAACTTACCGGAAAAATTACCTTCAATAAGTAGAAAGATTTGCTCCTTATAATAAAAGCTGGGCAGATAACAGCAGAGAAATGACAGATAGAGGCCTGAGAAGAGCAAAGGGGAAAACAAAGAGTATTTATTTACAATCTGCCCCAGTGTGGATGAGCTCACAGAACAGCTGCTCCTACTGGGGAGTGTCAGAACAGGAGTATAAAAAAGCATTGTGGAGAAAATCAGGGTCAAATCTGACATTGTGACTCATTCCCAAAGCTTAGGCTTGCAAGAACGGCAGGGAACAAAAACCACAAAAATGACCGCCATGCTTACGCCACAGTTTGAGATCTTCCCAGCATCTTCTGCAGCAAGAAAAGCCATGAATGTGGAAACACAGCAATCCTGAACTACATAATTCTGTTCCTTGTCAGATTTTCCGACATGTGCCAAAAGAGGAGCGTACTGACCTGTCAAACACGGATATTCCAGGAGGACAAAACTATTCGGAAGTAGTTTTTGCTAAAGTAGAGACGGAAGTGGAAGTCCATGAGGAAAACCAGTGTTTTGTGGTGACACTGTTACCATTCCTGATTTGGGGAGGGACATGCATAATGCTAATTTTCCCAAAAGCAGGTCTGTGTTTTTCTGACCTTGTGAATATTCCAACAATGCAGTGAGCGATGTTAATGAGCAGGAGTTGACAAGGAGAAGAACTGGTGCCTTCAGTGTCCCCCAGCTGCTGGCAGATGTGTGGAAAAACTGAGTTCCCTACGTGTCCACTAGAAGATCTCCGTCATGTTGTCCCACCACAATCAAAGCCTTGTCTGTGTGCCAAAGCCTTCAGTAGAACCTTTTTATAGTTTCTACTCAAAACATGGATTTGCCTAAACTAAAATGTTTAAACCTTTGAAGTGGGCACGGCACAAAAAACCCCAACGTCAGCACCCTAAAAAAAGGATATTACAAGTTTTGGAAATTTCTGTTGAGTTGTTTGGTAGACCAAATTCCGAAATGGAATCAAAAGCTTGAAACTTTTTTCTTCTTTTACAGTAAACACATGAATAAATGACTCGTTGACGTAAAAAGCACTGTCGCACACGATTTTCTTAGATGCAAATGTCCACCCACAAAGATGAAAGATAATTTCTCCAAACAGATTGTCTCCAGCAGTGGGAGGCCAAACCAGAACCTGGTGGTGTAGCAGAGGACTGGAGAGGCAGATGAAAAGCTCTGTAGGCTGATAAGGAAGTCAAGCAGACTAGATGATGAGAAACCAGAGAGCTGGCCTCTAATGGTAGATTAGGGATTAACAGTTTTAGCATTTGAGTGGACATCTGTGGTGCCAAGGGAGGCAACAACAGAAATGGAGAAAGACGTTCATCCAGCTGGGCAGGGTTCAACAGAGGCCACACACCCAACTTTCTTGTTATGCAATGGTAATTCTGGGAAAAACAAAGAATGACAAAAAGTTGGAGGTGAAAAGGTGTCACCATCAATTCCAATCAACATGGTTTGGTTGGACGGTTAAGCTGGTGATGGAAAAACATCCTGGTTTTTTTATACATACCTACTTTTAAAAATCCAAAGGGCAAAGTGTGGAGTTTGCCGTGCAGCATGTCAAACTAAGGCACCAAGTTTTAAGTTCGAACATAAAGTATTTAAGTCTGGGTGCATTTAAGCTCAGGGGAGATCTGGTTTCCTCAATGTTCAGTTCCATTTTTAAAACATTTCAATTGTTTAGTATTGACACTAAATTCTGCCAACCTACTGATTCCTGCAGACCACAGAATCTTAGCAGTAATGCTTCAAAAATATCTTTAGTGAAAGCACTCAGTTACGTAGCAGTCTTGAGTGTTCCTCAAGATAACAGACTTTTAAAAATAAATATTTGTAATTGGTGCATACATTTTCTTCACACCTATCTTGGTCAGATGACTAGTTGGTAGATCTTTAAACACTCACAAACACATCTAAAGTCATGAAAATCCCACATCCACTTATAGACAATTCAGAAGCAGCACTCCATCTATTTTTGGGTTAAAAATGAAACACCTTAAGAAACAAGGATGAAGGATGAAGTCCCCACAGGTAAGTGACAGCATGCAGGGTCCACACCAAGAACCTGACATCTGAATCACTCCTTTAGGACCATAGTGAATCTCCTGATTGGAGGGAATGGTTTCGATTGAAATGTTGTGTCAGACCAACTTGGATCAATCATTGATAACTGACAATGTCTAGCTCCAAAAGAGTGGTATTCTATTGCAAAAAAATGGCGATTGAATTGACTTAAGTTTATTGAAGCCAGAGTTAAGTCATGTACCACAGTGATGTCACACTCACTCTGTCCAGTTCTCATATACAGTCAATGGGATGAATCCCAGAACAGGAACAACAAACCTGTCAATTGTACTAAAAACTTTTGACAGTCACTCGGAGGCTGGTGGCCAGATGCTGCAAAACACATTTTCCTTCTTTTCTCTAAAGCTCAATGAGGAGTAGCTAAGCATCTTCCTTGAGCAGCAGAATAAACTCTTGAATCAAAGGCATCAAATCAGTTAAAGAAAACTAAGAAATGTAGAAACAAAAAAACGCCTCCATTTACTGACTGACGTTTTATGACCACAAGCTTTTTATAAACCAGAGGAGGCTTATTTGTCCTCAAAAACCCCAGAGAAAAACCTGCTCTGGTTAAGGTTCAGTCAGTTTGTCTGTAGTGTACGGTACACATTTCCAGCAGATATGTGTACCGTTTTATGAATAACCCTTCAACATCTGCAAAAGCCTCTTGGAAGCAACCTGACCCCCCCTACTCAGAGAATATGTGAAATGATCCGAACTCCTGCAACAGCACCGTGGATGATGAGGAAGCAGACAGGATAGAAACAACGAGCTGTCATCAAAGCATTAGACAGATTTGTTGTTTTAGATCCACAGATTCGCAAATAGAAGAACGGTTTGATCTAGACCACCAACAGTTCAGGCAAAAGCAGGAGAAGGCCTCAACTTACAATGCGCCATAGATGAGATGAATGAGATGAATAGGTCATCTGCAATAACACAACGGCTGACTTTGAAGATGCAATAAACAAATATTGAAACATGGTAAATACAATGCAAACTATAGAAGCACAGAGGAGAAAGTGCTGGGAAGTAATGGAGAATAATGTTTGTGCATCACTGGAGCAAATTCTCACTCTCATCACGTCCAGCTTCCCTCTGTGTTTCTGCCTTCCATCTTTCAGTGCTTCAGATCTCCTTGCATGCACACACTCAGTACAAACACACCGTAAATGCACACATAACCTCCCACTCACCCCCCCCACAGAATGTGTTCCCAGCTCCGTTCTGATAGTTTGAACATTCAGGGAATGCACGTTTGCAAAAACAATCTCCCTTCTAATAGTTGGATAAAAGGAGGAGGATGCAATAGTATCTTTCTCTCCCTCTTCTTCCTCTGCCTTCTGTTGTTCTCTTCCCGTCAGGTTTACTGAAGACAAATGGAAAAGTACGGTAAAAGTCGGCCATTGGAGTACCTCTTTCACTATACAGTAGCTTTGCTGTCAAGCTTATAACCACCTTATAATCCAGAGTGCCTAAATGGAACAATGCTAGATGTTGTTACTGATGTGGAAGCAATGTTAGGAGGTACACAATGTCAGGCTGTGTTTTTATGTGTTGCGAACAAGGTTGGCTGTTATTCTAAATATACTAATGCAGCTTACGCGTAGCGGTGTTGGACTGTGTCTTTTATTCGTGTTTCTAACAAGGTTAGGAGTTGGCGTAGTCACAGTAACCTTCATTTTAGCTGTATCGGCCTGCTTATTTATGAGTTGCAAAGAAGGTTGAGAGTTACAGGTATAAGTAAGCTAATGCGGCTAACGCTTCTAACATCGCTAACGTTTAGTGGGTTACAAACATGTTATACAATTACTGTGAATGCAGTTATTAAAAGTCAAGCTGACTGACAGACTTACAGCATCCATAGCTTTTTTTGTCTCGCTTAATGCGCCTTACAAATAAAAATGTGAAAATAAACAATGTTATTTGTTGAATAGTATTTGGGAGATTCCTTGGAATGTAGAAGGTGGTGGATTGTCTTGGAGGGTTTCTAAAATTTTATTTTTTAGTTTTTTTACTAACTTGAAGAATTTATGTCAACTAAAACTTGTCAAACTTCTGTCGAAACAAACTTCTCAAAACTCATCCTCTTTGTGGTCCTACAAACCCCAGATTGTTGCTGCAATACAAAGAGTTGGACCAAATACATTTAAACCTGTCTTATTTTCTCAGTTTCCCCTGACTCCAACCGTGTCTCATGTGTGTAATGTTTCCTACACCACCCAAAGGTCTGGAAGTCTTGTTGACATGTCCTCTTTCTGCCAGCTGCTCATGTCACTGCCTTCCGCCTGCATGACACTCTGTCAATCCGTCAAAATAATTTCGATTTTGACATTTTTCACTGCGCAGCTTTACTGTGGTTTATTAGCAGCTGCAAGATAGCAAGGTTCTTAGGCTGGGAATAGGACTGAATAAGACTGCCAAACCACTAGAGGGCGCAAGAACAACCAGGGAGAAGGACACCATACCGGTAACTAGTAGGTAAATTTTAAAAAGCGAAGGTCATAACAAAAACAAACCTCTTAAGCTGATGGTTTAGAACTTCAGCAATAAGTAACAATATATTCAGTCAGAAATTTGAAAAAAAGTGTAAAAAAATGTTTTTGCACTTTTGTGTAAATTCAGTTTCTTTAATTTCACTTTTAAACATTTTATGCACAAAAAATATAATAAATACAACAAAAAAAATAACAACTTTTGCTAACAATTGCTCATCATTTTTTGAGACTTAATAAAAAGCTACAATAAAAAAAGATTAGGTTCTTTTCAGCTCTGTGTAGCAAGCGGAAACTGGGTTCTTGAACTATAAATTAACAATTTCTTACATCCAGACTGTCTTGCAAATGCTGACATATGAAACTTCAAAGACCCAACTCAGCAAAAACGACAAAGCTCAAACGATCATCCCCATAAACCCCTTTACAAGTGTACCGTCCTGCACGGATGCTTTACCTCCCCCATCCCTGGCACTCATCATCAGTCTGACAGGGAACTCACTTGCGTATAAAAGGTCCCCTCTTCTGAGTAATGCAGCGTTAAGATCAAAGGTCATGTAAGAAAAAAGGCCTTTTAGACTCTCGCGAAACACTAAAACATCTGGACTGAAGTCCAGAGGCACTAAAATGCGGTAGTCTGTTGGTGCCAGAGGGTGACTTCATCTTCTCTGTGTTTCTTTAAGAGAAACGTGGTGCTGATTCAGCATGAAAAAGCTGTTTCTCACCGCTGTCAGTCTGGTGAGGACTTTCAAACACTCAAGGCCAAACAGGCTGGGAAAGAGGGATGCGATAGCCCTGGTGAACCGCGGGCGGGACATTATCGCTGCCAGACTGAGGTCAGGTAAAAGCTGAGCTCCCAGTATTCACTGTACAAACCTTTACTGCAGATACGTTATTAGCGAGTCATTGAACTTTTAACCCTGAACTACTGTCTCAGTCATAAGAAATGTTGAGGTTTCACCCTTGTGTTAGTGCTGACATCAAACTGATGTAAAACAGATTAGTTTGGGACTCTTTGCCAGCAGCAGAAACCCAAACACTTGAAAACGTCCTGAATTTAACCGACGTCACAGCTCTCAAAGCCTGGAAAGCCTCCTTAGACCTGTGACATCAGAGGGAGGAGCAAAACAAGTTTGGCGTGCGCACATGTTTCAAGTCATGAGGATTTACTCCATTCACCATGAGAAACTGTGGAGTCTCAGCGCCATTTCCTATAAATATAAACACAGCATATAACGCACAGTACTGGCAAATTACAAACATTACACAATAAAGTAATCTGGACAGAGAGTTCCACTCCTTAGTCTCAACCCTGAAGACGAACGTGTCTCCTCAAGAAGAAACTCTGTGTGGAAGGAGGTGGTTTGGATGCGATTTTCTATTTTTCTCAGAGACGTTCTCTGGGGTCTTTCTCTGGAAAAGTCCCCTGCAGACCATGGAGGAGCTGGTTGGAGGAGGTCACGGAGCATGCTCACTGCTGTGTTCCCACGGAATCGGTTTGGTTTATGTCGGCGCTCGTTTTCTCTTACGACAAACTGAGTCATGCTGCTGTCACTTTTATGTAAGCGCTGGCTGGTCCAGCCCCCAAAGGCTAAACTGGGTCAGGTCTTATTTTACCTTAAAGAAATGGGACCAATGTATATAAATATAAACGAGTGTGTTCTATACAGGAAGTCCTTGATGTATCCTTCCTGTATGTTTGCATGAGCCAGATTTATTGAAAAGACTTCCTCTATGCTCAAGAAGGTTTTACACAGCAGCTCTGCTCCAGGAATGACACAACACTGGGCCTATCTTGCCACAGTCCCGTCCTGTACATCAGCCCCCGCCGCCCAGGCATTGTCCAGGACAGGGTGGGACGTGGAAGCGTTCAAAAGGCAGCGTAAACTCCCAGGTTTCACAATGAAGTTCCTTCATCTCTGCACTGCAGGACGCCAGAAGCTGGAAAGACACGTGCTTACTCACCCTTAACCCAGAGGATGCAGAAGTGAGTCGAGAAGAATTTGTGGAAGGAACACAGACTCACACGGACACACACAAATCAAGCAGTAGGAGTGGTCCAGAGGCCAAACTACAAATGCTTAATAGCATCACCTGCATCCTGGAAAGGCATGAAGGACTGTACCACAAAAACCAAACCCTTTACCTTTCTCAACATTCTGATGCCAGTGATTCCAGTTACTCTTCACTCAGAGATGAGGTCCACTCTGACTCTCTTGCCAACTACAATGTCCCTAAAAATAAACAGTACAGCCTTGAACATTCAATTACAAAGACAGTTAAAAATCACTGCACAAGTACAAAAACGATGTGACTTTTAACCACAGATGCACTGAAATGGATTTAAGGGATCGATCATGGAAAACGAGGATCATTCATCTATGTTGGTTGGCTAAAATAACAAAACATTAGAAAACAAAAGTGCAGTGAGGAGTAATTTAGAAAAACTGTAAATTGGGATTTAGACTGTTTTTTATATTAACAAACATTGTTATATATATCCAAAAGGGAGTGAAAAGAAGTAAAAAACTTACCTTAAACTTAGCTCCCCATGTCCTAGTGTGAGAAGGCATAAAAATGTTGTCATAAGGACTACTTGAGGACAAAGCTTGAACTTCTGCACTTGATCTTATAAGATCCAGATTATGACATCTATGCAAAAATATCAAATGAAATAACACAACAGAGCCAAGAGATTAGCTTATGAATGTCCTTCCAACCACTACTTTTTAGGCAATAAATCAAACTCTACTTCACTTTAGTTAATAACCATAGTACTTATTGAATCTAATGTGACCTGCATTTCTGCAAAAATCTCTATGATTATGATTACTTTCACTAGGAGGGTGGCATCTTCTATATCTTCGGTGATTGTCTTTGTTTTTTAATCAGTGCATTTCTTTTTTTCTGAAATGAGGTGGCTACGTCTGTATGATTTCTTATTGTTTTGGTTACAATTACTGCTTAAAATAAACAACAAAAAAACCAAATGAAATCAAACCAAACCCCAGTATCAACACATTGTGATTTCATTGTAAAATTAAAAGAAGTTTGTCTTTTTTCTTATAATTTTTTATGAAGCTCAAGTGTTGGTACAATTTCTGAACATTAACGAGTGAGTTTCAAAAAAGTGTTGAAACATTTGAACTTTTCTTGCATTCGTCTTGATGCTTTCCTCTTGTGCCACTGGAATTTGGAGCAAAGTTTAGGTCATTGCGGGCGTTCTGGATTTAGTTTCAGAGAATCAAAGACTGAAACGTGACGCAATTTTGCTTTGGAATTACCCACAATTCAAACTGACTTGGAACAGTAATGAAGACCGAACATTATCACCAGCAGTATTCAAGCTTTACCTGCAAATACACCCAACCCTTCTGCAAAACATCACATCCCATCCCATCGAGACGGATGGTGGTAGACATTTTTTTTTGTCTCGGTGGATCCAGACTCACACCTTTAATAAGATGGACGTCATCGTCTAATAAGCTATGAATCAGAATTTCCCAGCACAAAGTTCACACCAATACAGAAGCAGGAAATACTCCAGTTTGTACTTCCTGTGTTTGTACATGAAGTTTTAGTATATCCTAACTAATCACGACTTATGGTCAAACTCCACCTCCTTTTTTCCTCCACTCACTCCCATGTGGGGACTTTAACATTCATCGAGTTATGGGTTCTCTCTGTAACCCCTATGATGCATTTCTGCTGCTCGTCATCATCGAATAACAAAAAACACATCACATATTCAAGGATTTATGTCAAAAAGAAGCAATCTCACACTTTGGAATGCTGGCAACAAAAAAAAAAAAGAGCTCATAAATCAGAGACGCAGAAGATGTTCTCAGTGGCTGCACAGATACGACGGGAGGAGAAGATTAACGAGCGATGTCAGGTAGAAGCATCATCTCACTGCTGAACCTGCTTGAATCAGTGCTTCTCCGGGGGAAACACAAACCATCATTCTTTGAGAGGATTTCTTTTGGCACACGGGCGCTTTCATTCACACATTACTGGAGGTGTGTTAGGAAATAGTGCAAATGAATGATACTCGATTTCAAACCACTAAATCTCAAGACTTTTTCTTCTTCTTTGGCAAAAATGCAGATTTGGTTTATGACTTGGTGATTATCATTGTCTTGTTAGTCATTTTCTGTCAGAAACTTGACATTTCGTTCATTCAAAACGATGGTGAAATAATGAGAAATGTACTGCGCTTTTAGTTTGTATTTTAATATGCTTTTATTTTGACAGGCCTTATAGGTTTGGCTTGTTGGCCATAAAAAAAAGAAAAAAAAACAATTTTTCAAACATCATTTATCAAAGAATATTATCTTGTCAAAGCGTTTAGGCTGATTAATCTTTCAGTCAGATAAGGCTCACTATGGGATCCAAATGTAATTTTTTTAGAGGTTTTGTGTTTTTATCTTCTACACATAAGTCAATTTCCTGGAGGATTGATTACATTCATGACACAGTCTTTCATCATATTGAGCATCAAGAGCAAACATGCTGGCTTTAATAATTCTTTTTCAAAGCTGTTGGTTTTGAAGGTAAAGTGGCAATTCAATTTTCAAGATTTATTTAACTGAATGACCTACATGTCAGGAGTCTGAGCTCTGTCTTCCTCTCTGGTCACCAGAGGGAGCCATCTCCTGAATGCTGACACTCCATCTCCCATCAACCCCAGCACACAGAGTCTGACACTTAAACACTGCTCAGAGCCACACTCAATCTGAAGTATTGTCTGTGTCACCCAGCCTGCATATCGAGCATTTTATCCTGATCTGATTTCCTGTTTACCTGACCCTGATTTGTATTTGACTCTGCCTCTTTGCAGACTGCCCCGACCTTCCCTGGACTCTGACCCTGAGTTAGCTTTGTGGACTTTTAGCTGAGCTTTGCTCCTCTCTGTCTGTCTGAATCAATAAACCTGCTGCACGTAGAACCAGCCGTCTGCCTGCTTGTGATTCCTACATTGAATGGATCAGGTGAGTCATTCTAAAGATTTTCAATGTGATCTCGTAACAGAACGTAACCTTTGCAAACAGATGGTTTTGTGAAATTTGATTTATTGCAGGCCATTGAAAACAACATGGTGGTCAGTGCCTTGCCCAAATACACTTTGACACACTTTAATCACTAGACCTCAACGCTCTTTTCCAACTGACAGAGCAGCTTCTCTTCCCAAGAAGTCTCACTTTATTTTAGGTGTTGGCACCAGTAGATTGCAGCTCTGCAAACATCATGCTAATGTAGGTGGTGGACATGCGCGAGCAAACAGTAGAAAAAGGAGAAGTAGCCCCTCCCTGCTTGTCCAGTGTGAACGCCATGAGCTAAACGCACATTTAAGAGTGCGCGTTCAAAAACGTGCATCGCATACACGGTGTGAACATAGCATGAGTGTATGAATGTGCCTGCAAATGGACTGCGACTGCAACAAGGTGTCACACTCCTATAAAAGTA
Source organism: Oryzias celebensis (assembly GCA_014656515.1). NCBI lineage: Eukaryota > Metazoa > Chordata > Actinopteri > Beloniformes > Adrianichthyidae > Oryzias > Oryzias celebensis. The sequence continues at coordinate 15,033,805 of BNCR01000005.1, forward strand.
ACTACTATTTACTTCCAAATATATATCCCAGAGCATGTGTGTTGCCAGAAAGGTGGTGACGTCTGGTTACAGGTCATGAGTCTTTCTGGGTATCACTGTCAAATTCTTGAATCAGTTTGATTTCTATTCAGGAATTCACAATCCAGTTCCATTTGCATCCATTTATCCCCTAAAGCTTCATATTCTCTTTTGAGCTCACCGGGTTGCTGGAGCCTATCCAAGCCACTGTTGGGCGAAAGTGGGCCACACTCTGAATAAGTTACCAGTCCACACAGAGACATACAACCACACACACTCACATCCATACCCAGTGACACATTTTAAATCACAAACCGCTCTGTAAAGCGTGTTTTTAGACTGTGGGAGGAACGCCTAGAGAAAAGCCACACATGCAAACTCCACACAAAAAGGTCCCAGCTATAGGATTCAAACCATTACACCAAAGTGGAACCCATTTGATTTACAATTCAGCTCAATTGGATTTATTACTTTACAACAGATTTTAAACCCAGTTTTACCCCAAAACACCTGAGAACAGCCAGCACTGGAGTATTCTAAAGTGGCCTTCTTTGTGCCCTGATTTACTGTAAATACTTCTAAACATCAGGATGTCTGGAGAAAACACCCATTAAACCTGAGACAACTGGAGCACTTTGTTCACATGGAGTGGATCAGAATATCTGTTGATGTCTTGCAGTGATTGTCTGTAAAAGGTTGTGCAATAAATTATAAAGTTAAGGATCCCATAAATCTTTTCCTGACGTATTTTACGAGTTTGTTTGTTGAAGTTATTTCAGTGATCTATGTGGAGTTTTCTTGGAGGAACTAAAGGAAAACTCAAAAGTTAAATGTTTTCAGTTTATTGCACTACTTTACTGTCCTGAATTACTAAATTATTCTGGGATATCTGGACTTTTCCAGCTGGAACAGGCATGCCATGTAATGTACTCACCCACTTCACATGGCTCAGCTGCTCCACACAGATGCAGGAAGTTTACAGTCAACCCGAAGCATGTCTGTCTTTGTTCAGGAGGACAAACATCCCATGTCCTGAAGACAGCTCTCACAAACAGAAACAGCGTCTTAGAACTTCTTCCAATTTGCATGACTAAAGCTTTGCTGCTCAGACACACCAATCCACATTTTATAAACATAAATATTTTGCACATTTAAGGATTCCTTTTTTGCTGCAGGCCATTGTTGAGGTTGAGACATATGTCTGTTTCTTTACGGCTGACTGCTTCTTATTAGAACGCTGTAGGTCAACTGTGAGTAGTTCACTGCAAAAACAACTCCGTTTGTGTAAGTTAGATAACATAAAGTCTGATATTTATGTTTGGACTGATCTGAGTGCTGATCTTGTGTTATTGTAACCTGGTTTAGAGTACATGAACTGCAGGCTAACAATTCTGCAGCAATGCGCGGCTATTATGCAGAACATGTGGTTTTAAGTTGGACAAAAACTGCAACAACGACTGCTGACTTGTGCTGGCTCAGCGTTTTTTCCTTTTCTGTGGAATTGCTCCTGACTTCATGTTCAGAGCTGTGTTATTGATGTGTTCTTGCATGGAAGAAAATGAGCCGTGCAGGCAATCACTCTGCTTGAAAGCCAGCTGTGTGAGTTTTTCAGATACATGCAGTAAACACGGAAGCGTCCCACACAGGTCCCAGTCTTCCAGACTTTCTATCACTCACTGAATGAAACACCAAGCCTTAGAAAGAGCTGGAGATGTGTGCAAAAGAACAGAGCTCCTTTCACCAAAAAAAGGAAACAAAGTGTGCTCAAACACACTGATAAGAACTCACTCGCAGAACACAGAGATAAATCTACCACTAATGAAGTTCTCTGCCTGTATTCCCAGACGCCTTTCAAAGCATTTACTGAAACCAGAACACCTTGGTCTTAAAACAAAGGTCACGGTTTATTCTCCAGTGTTCAATCACTGTGCAAATCTCTCATTCAGGCTGTGTGCAAGTCTCACTAGAGGGCGTTTTCCCCCTGACCCTGAACCAGCTTCAGCCAGGTGACGTAAGCTCAGCTGAATCAATACCACAAACAAAAAGGATTCAGACTATCAGCTGACCCTGACTGTGACACAAACGCACAAAAAAAATGCTCTCATAAATTCCTGCAGTGGTGTATTGATCCTGCTGTCTCTGACAGAGCCCTTGGCCTCAGTAGTTAAATGTGGATGCCTCACAAAAGAATGAAAGCAGAAAAAAGCAGAAATCATAGCTTGTTCTCATTTTAGAGCCTCAGTCACTTCCGTTTGGGAGGTGGAGTGTGCTCCCACACAAGAGGAGAGTCGGTGAGGAGTGAAGTGGAGAGTGCAGGGTCCTAAAATAGACACAGGATGGCACTGTAGAACATAAACAACAGACTTGGAAGAAAAAGGTGATGCTGGATTAAACATGTCTAAGATCAGGAGGCTGTTTTTTATTAGATTTTTTGCAGTACAAACACACAACCAGTATGATTTTGAATAGCTTAATTCAAAATTTAAATTAATTCTTCATGCAGATTACTTATATTTTTCACAAATAAGAAGTCTTAATGCATAAAAGAGACTAAAGCACTGGTTCATATCATACAAGGATTGACAGTCTGATGTGCTCAACGTTTATTCCGAAATGAAAGCTTTAATAGAATGCTTCAGTAACTGCATTGAAACTTCACAAAGAGCTTGAAGGTTATTGGGGGGAAAAATGTTGTTTGGTGAAGTTCATGGCTAAAGTCCAAATTTGAAATTGCTTTCATAAATTATTCCTTAGTGAAAAACAACGTGTTCCTAAACAAACTTGACCTTTTCAGGTCTAGTCTTTTTATGCTGCTCCAAGTGAGCACTTTTTATATATATATATATACATATATATATATGTATATATATATATATATACTTTTGTCAACATTTTTATTTCTTAGCATATTAGCTGTTAAAAATGGTACATGAAATACATTTAAAAGGTTTTTTGAAAAAACATAGGCCTGTAAAAGTGAGAGATGAAGAGTAGATGGACATAGGAGTCGAAATTCCTCCTTTTGTATTTTTAAACTCTTTTTCCACCTCTTGTTAATGCGCTGATGGGCAGAAAACTTTAACTTTAGAAATGATTCTAGGATGTTAAACTGGGAAAACACACACAATTTCAAAGTAAATTTCAGATCATAGTAAAGCTATGGCGTATCCAGCATTGTTCCTGTGGTACGCATCTGGATGCGTTTACACGTGTAGCTTTTGTATTCGTTCCACCTGCAGTTTTTAGTTAGGTTAGCAAAGGCTATTATAACGTAATATCTTTGTTTTGTTGTTTTAAACCATTTTTCAAACCTTAATTTAACTTGGAGGCTTTTTGTTTTTTTTAATTTATCAAGTAACTTGGAGGTTTCAGCATCTACTCCAGCATTAAATACATTTTTATTAATGCTTGGGCATACTTATGTTGCTAATCTAATCAGCAAGCAGTCTTTAGAATGCAGCATTCACACATTTTCTTGTTATTGTTGGTTGTTATAGACTGTGTAACTTAACAGTCTTTTAATAGATGCACATAACGGTTTATTTCTGACAAAACACTCACTGCACCACTGCTTTTCTGCTCTTTTTTCCAGCTATGTATATATAATGACACGCTTGTAAGAGTTTTATTATTTTTGTTTATTTATAATTTTTCTCTTTACCTTGAATTTTTTTGCATATTTAAATGTTCCTTTCTTTACACTTTGATCCCCAGAATTGTAACATCTGAACGTCCCCATGGCGGGATCATTATTTATCTGATCGGATGTTTTATTCATTGCATGGTTGCTGAATTGTTTCACATCTTTACTTAAAATAACGTTAAATTTACGTTAAAATATAAGTTAAATATAAGTTTTACAGCATAAATGTTGAGGGGTTTTTATTATTAATATTTATTTCAATTCTTTTAAAATGATTTTAAACTCAGACCTCCTGTTGTATCTTTGAAGTGTGACAGGACAGTGTTTTTCCACCTTCTCAGTGTCAAAGTAGGATGGTAGTGGATGCTCTCTTCCACTGAGTATGCTAATAATGAAGACTCTTTAGTGGGCTTTGCATCAGTCATCTTTTTAATCGATCAGTTTTTTGTGAGGTGCTGCAGCTGACTGCTGCAGTTTCCTGTCTGTGAGCTCCTATCAGTCATTAAACGCCTGCGAGACTCTTGTTCAGATACAGCCAAACATTCACACAATGATGTTTTATAAATGTTACCTTATGTATCACTAACAGTATGCTTTATCCACTCACTTGGATCTGTTCGGATTTCATAAATCATCATAAACATTCAGTCTTTTAAGGGGAAAATACATTTTGAACATTTGAACGTTCTGCAGACGTTTCCCAAACAGATAACATTTTACTTTGCCACTTTAATTTAAATTATGTGAAGACTAGTGAGCACAACACATATAGTGTAAATCGTGTAATTTCACATCCCATCTTTCGCCTTGAGAATCACTTAAAACTTTCTTCATAAAGTCCAAAGCATTCATAGAAATTCTTTAGCTGTGCTTTTTTTGTCAAAACTTTATTATTCCTTCTTTCGTCTGGAAAATTCTGACCCATAGAGGAGAGCTTTAATCCTTCGGCATGATGCAGAAGTAATGCTCTCACCCGTCTCTCCTTGACTCCTTTGATGCAACTTCAGAGCGTCAATATTTCACCTGACAATGTCAAACCTAAAAAAAGAAGTGATGCTGTGGGGGAGGCAGCGCTTTGAAGCATGTTTGCCTGCAGGGCTGCGTTCAACGTGATTGACTTCCTGTCTGACAAAGCAGACATGCAGCATAGATCACACACAGTAATTACTGACTCTGATTACTCAGGGACTAATGAGACGTGGTGATAATGTGTTAATAGAAACTGCGCAGAGTGGTCTGCACAGGAGACAGACTGCTCCTGCATGTGACAGGACATGACAAGAAACAAATCTGCTGCTTTTAACTTTATCCTCATTTTATCTCACATTTGATCATCATTCACTTTATTTAAATGCAGTTTGGATTCACTAGACTTGTATTGCCTTTTCCTAATGTAGAATAAAAGCCTTATTTTATAGTTAGCCTGTCCTCTCCCTGATTATGTTACGTACTCAGATTAAAGACCGCTTCCGTGAAAATGTTGCTTTTTGGTGTTTTTAACATGTTCTTGCAGCATTTTTTTTAATTGTGAAGGACATATATAAATAAAGTTAAGCTTAAAATAGCATTTCTGAGTGTTTCTTAATTCAAATTGTTTGAATCAGGAGCAGATGAAATGATGCCGTTGAAAAAAAAGCGTCGCTGTGACATAGAAGCTACTACAAGCCTCTAGCTTCCTGCTCTGCTCCATTCTGATGCATCCACTTGTAGACAAAAAAACGTTTATGACTTTGTTTTCCTCTTTTGAGCCGACATCTGGCTCAAAACTGCATGACTTTATGGCTACAAAATTGTTTGCCGTTTTTGTTGCATTGGTAAGGTCATGTTATGGGTTGTGAGGCGCTGTAAGCTTGCTAGAGGGAGGGAAAACAGATGGATGATGGGAAGGGGTGGCAGGCTTACTCCACGCTAATGGTCTCGCCCCCAATTCAAGGCGAGTTTTTAATTAACTACTTCCATTCTGCAGAAACTATGGTCATTTCTAATATACGGAGCCATTGGAGTCCCAGTGACAAATGTTGACAAAAAATTGACTTTTTTTTTTTATTTTGGTAAGTTTAATATACAATTTTAATTAAGCTGGTTGGCTCAGTTGGTTAAGTGAAGACTGGCACATGGGAACTCAGACTTTGATTCCCTGTGGGTGCAACGAGCTGAATCCTGAGTGGGTCCTTAGGCAAGACCCTTCACGCTATTGGCCAACTATGTAGCTACAAGGAGGCCTGCGTCTGGGTTTTATTCATTTATGGTCCCCAGCCGGGATAAAAATACAAGGTTGTGTCAGGAAGAGCATCCGACAAACTCGATGTGGCAACTGCTAACCCAGTTCCACTGTTTCAAATGTGAAACAATTAGTGTGAAAATGTGCAAAAACTCACCAACTCACCAATCTTTACCAATTGATGCTATTTATACCTCATTAGAGAAAACAACACAATTTTTTGTAGGTTTTTTCAATCCTTCGATGCAAGCGGCTTTACAGGGTTAATAAAAGTTCATTTAGGAGGGTCACCGCAACTCCATACATAAAGGAAAAACATTGACAGTTTGTTTCAAACACTGACATGAAACACACAAACTGTGTGTTTTTTTTTTTCCTTCACAAACTCCTGGCCAATTTAAGCACTTCCTGATCAAACGTGCAGCTTTGAAGATGTTCTCTGGGAAGCGCTAAGAACAACCAAACATTTCCCAATCTGCTTATGCTTTAGAAAAATAAACTGCATTAGTGTCTGCCTAGTAATAATATTTTTGGGGGGAATGAGGAAAGACTTTGTTGTCCCTCACATCTAAAAACACACTCTTTGAAAACTCAGAGAAGTTTTGAAGTGACGCCTTCAAAGCACAACAGCATAGACATCTTTACCACATACATTAGGGGATACCGCACTGTGCGCAGTGCTGCCCCCTTAAGATCAGATGATGGTTGACATCAACGGTTCATGGAAACGTACCAAATCATTTTCTCTTTGCAAGACAACAAAACAGCAACTATAGAAACTTCTTATTTTGACTCTAGGGTTATTTTAAGTTAAAAAATGACATGATAGAAACAGAGTTATTTTAAAAACGTCACAGTCATGATTTTTTAAATTTCTTATAATTTTTGCTACATCTGCACTTTATCAACATTGAATCCACTCAGGTTTCAGCTTTGGAACGTGGAAGTTTCACAGCGAAAACAGTACAATTTGGAGGAGGAATACAGTGGAGGAAACAAGTTTTTAATTTCCTAGTAATCATTAAGAGTTCTGGTTTCCAAAGACACGTTAGACTCAACATCTGTAGAACAGACACCGGACCTTAGAATGAGTCAGACTCCGAACTCTCCAACAAGTGAAAAAAGAAAGAGCTTTCAGTGGATTTAAGAAAGACGATTGTTGACCTGAACAAGACCGGAATACAAAGCCATCTGCAAAAAGCTGGGGTTAAACTGATAACTGTTGGTGCAATTGTGCCAAAATACAAGAGCATGACCATAGATCCACCTAAGTCTGGGGTTCCAAACAAGATCACACCTTATGCTGCAAAGCTTTAACATCTTGCAGTGCTTACAGAGAACCCCTGCTTAAGAGGGCCCGTGTGCAGACACGCCTGAAGTTTAGATTTAGAGGTGATCGGTAGAAGGTGATGTGGTCAGATCAGACCAAAATTCCTCCTGATGTGTACAAAAACCTGCTCATCAATTACACATCTGACCTCTGTGCTAATAATTAGGATTTTACTATATGAAGTCTTTTCGGCAAGAGGGTTCAAATACTTATTTTCCCTCAATAAAGTCAATTTCTTGATTTTCTGCCTCTCACTGTTCAAATGAACCTACTATTAGGATGACAAACCTTCAGTTTCTTTATTAGTGGGCAAACCTAAAAAAATCAGCAAGGGATCAAATTCTAATTCACTCCACTGTATGCCTTCTTCGCCAACTCATTGAGTCTTTCTAGTGCAAATTCAATTGATTTTTTTGGAATGGCTGGATAAAGCCATCTACAATCCAGCATTTCACCTTTGCTTGTTTCAAAAGTGGTCACATGACCAGGAAGCTCAAAGCTTTTAAACTGATTCCACAGAGATCTGAGCGCGTTATCAAGTGTCATCAAAGTCAGACGTGTTTAAAGAATAGAAAAAGAGAAGCATGGATTAAAGAAGTACAAGTTTAGTCCTGACACTTAAAGAGCTCACCCCCCTGCATCACACGACTTACAATTAAACTTTTGTAAAGTCAGCCCAGCAGGTTTGCATTGAAAAAGCCATGTCCGGGACTGTTACGACAGTGTTACGTCAGTCATGTTGCCCTGCTTTCCTGGAAGTGTCATCAGACGCATCGCGTGAGCAGATACAGGTACCTGCGGTGCGTACTGGCGGAATCTTGTCACTCATTCATCATGGAAAAGGGAGGGTTGCCCGGCAGAGCAGCTGGATTCCTGCTTTGCTACAACACAATCATTGGGACTAAACGTTCTGCATCAGATCCAGAGCCACGAACAGCCTTTAGATGTGATGGGAAACAACAACATGACATCTTGTTCACTGATTGGATGAAGTAAAAATGTGTAGTCTCATGCAGCAGGTCACATTTTCAAATGATTCATTTTTTGTTCCCCTTTGTTCTCCTATGTTTGAGCACTTGAGCTCATATATAAATGCTACAGCAACATTACAGCATGCAGTTTTGTGCGTTGCCTAGGAGATGGAATGAGAAAAGGGAACGATATGAAGTGCAGGCGCATCGAGCTGCCGCTTCCTCGAGTAAGAGTCATGGTGACTGCAAGTGCAGTGAGGATGTGCACCCCTCCATGTAAATCAGTGCTGTGTGTTGTGTTAGCCATTAGTCTAAGCGCTCATATCCAGCTTGCAGCAAAGCTCCTCTTCAGGAGAGCAGGAAAGCGTCGGGGAAAAAGCACAGCGGCCTCCTCAGCTGTCAGATTACACACTTGTGTGTGGCTTTTTTACAGCCCATCCTGCACTGAGAAAAGCTAAGCTGACAGCGCTGCTCTTACTCATCTTCCCAAGCCCCTCCGATTCAGCCATTCACGGGAGAGTCAGAGTCCCGCAAAAGATGATTAAAAAAGGTTTGCAGCTGCACATCCAACATCTATAGTGTAGAACATCACCACAAAACTACTAATCTGATAGTGAAATTTCATGCTCTCCTGCGTTTCGTAGAAGATTCGCTGTTGTCTTTGGCACCCCGCTGCACAAGCAAGAGAGAAATGAAAGCGGCGGAGAGGATTTATTGGAGTCCCTGGGGGACACCTGCTGCTGAGAGCTGAGCAATGGCTGGTGAGCCCATGAATAACTCATAGTTTTGTCAAAAAAAAAACAAGACTTCAGGGTAGTTTTGTGTCGATAATGGAATTTATCTGCACCAGGACTCCTAATGATTGGTTTTTTCAGAAGTCTATAAACAAGCATAGATCCTGTGTTTAAACATCACACAGACCTTAATCACATCAATTATACATATAAACAGACCTAGAATATCCTTACGTTTCTAAACCAGATTAATGAAAAAAATTGTTTTTAAATTACTGTTGGCTTCTGTTCAGCAAAGTTTCTGTTATGGATGATTTTTAGGACGCACGTCCCCAAAAGATCCACACACTTAACAGACCTGCTGGAAGCTTTAGTCAAACTGATTCTGGAAAAAATAAATAAAGACAATATACAAGGAAATCAGTGTTTAATTACATACATCGATCTGCAGTGTTTATTTGCTTCACAGCTGTTTACAAAATCTGGAAAATATTTCAGCTTTTCTGAATTTAGCTATTTGCCTAAGAAACGTTTTTCCACAAACTTTTTCTTTAAACAATATTTCATTTAGAAGCACTTTTCAAAATCTGGGGTGTGACTTCAATTAATTATTTGTCAACTAAAACTGAGTCTCCTCTATGTCTGGTCGACTGACACATTGGATAAAGTGATGTAGCAAAAACATAAACACACTTTATAGCCAAGAGTCTGTAATTTATAATCACAATGTTCCCGTAATTCATGGGAACGTTTCATTTAAGCCAAAATGATGCAGCAAAGGGCTGACAGATGTGGTTTTCATTTATTTCTGTTAGGTTATAAAAAGATTTAAAGCACTTAGTGGACAGAGGAAACCCCATCATTGCAGCTATGCTCCAAAGAATAAAAGCTCAAAAATATCACTTATAATTTAAGATCTTTTCTGTTTTCTTTTTTTCATTTTTTGTGTGTGTATTTTTAGGAATTGCTAGGAGACTTTTCCCAAAAATATTTTTGCAATATACAACACGTGTGAGATTCTCCCAACAAATGTTAGTAAAAAAAAAAAAAAGCATCTCATGCAACATCCTCCAGGTTTACAGTACAGGAGATCCACCATGTCTGATGAGTGTTGTTATGGTAACCTTGACAAGAAAAACACACTGCAGGATATTTTATTTGATTACCCACAACACATTCCTGCACTTGCTGCTCTGGCTTAATAAGGCCATGAACAGCAGAGCATGAGGCAAACAACGCCATCAGGGGAGCAGCTGCACCGACGCCATGGGGTTCATAGCAGGCGCGGTTACTGCTGGAAAAGTCATTTAAAATTTGGGGAAACCGTTCGGTGAAAGCACCCTGCAAAATAACCAAGTGGTTCTTTGCTTTTCCCCCCGCAGCTTTCCTATTTGCACAAGGAAAGGTGTCGTCTGCTAAAGTCGGCTTCAGGAAAGAACTCCTTGCATCAGTTTCCATGACAACAGGTCAGCAGTGGATCTCTAAGGTCAAAGCAAGAACACCTGGAGCTGTGCTGACAGAAGAACAGCAGCTTGACCCAATAGGAAGCGTATGTTATCAATTGAGTTAGATTACATCCTCCAGTCAGACTCTCACATGATTAGCTGTCACCAGATGCAGGGCATTAATCATTTCTGAAGATGCTCTACAAGCTTGAGCTCATTTTTTTTGTTTTTTGCATTTGATGAGAGGTTGAGTGTGTTCCAATAAATACTAACAGATTCTAAAGAGAAGGGAGGAGAGCCTTTCAGCGCTCAAAAGTGGATTACATTCATTATTTAGGAGCTGCATGCTGCTCCATCTGTAAGAGCAAGAATCTTTGCAGGGAATAAACATCTGTCTCTTTAGAACTTTAAATCTAAACCATTATACAAAGATTTTATATTTTTTGTTATTATATGCAACCATCTGCTATATTTTTTACTTTAAATACATGTTGCACTCAATTATTTTGACTCCACTTCCATAAATGTGGAAACTAATTTGGGACTACTGAAGCACTAGGAGATGAATACTTTGTGGCTTCCTTGGAATGAAGAGAAACTGGGCCAAAAATTGCTCTGATATTTTTCTGCTTGATCACGACGCTTTATCCGCTTCCCATTTCGTCTCACGAGCAGCACAGATTGCGTCTAGGGTAATCTTGATTGCAGTTCTTCTTTTTTTTTTTTCAAAACATGTGGTATTAAGTAACTTCTATGCCACAGCGACCGAAGCCCACTTTACTGAAAGCTTCAAAAAGCCTTTTTGAAATGATAGCTTTTCTTTGTAAAAATCGTAACTCTGAGTGAAAAAGTTGGAGTGCGATGGACCAAAGACGGGCATAAATAACAAATGTATACTTTTTAATATCTGGACTTTAATAAAGCAAAAGAATTCGTTTTTTGCCTTGGTTTTTAAAGAACGTTACTCTAAAGACCCACTCTGATAAAAAAAATTAAGGTTTTTGGTGTTTTCAACATGTTCTTGTGGGATTTTTCTCATGATGGAGAACATATTTAAATCTTAAAATTGCGTTTCTGAGTGTCCTGAATTATGCACGTTTTTGTTTTCCTTTTCTGAGATGGTGTCTAGCTCAAAACTGTATGGCTGGATAGCTCCAATATTGTTCATCATTACTGTTAAACTGCTAATGTTAGGTTGGGGTTTTAAGCCAGCAGGTCCTTTAATGTCTGCAACAGGATGCTCCACATGTTCTACCAGTCTGTCATGGCGTGCACCATCTTCTTTGCTGTGGTACTCTCCGCCACAGGAAGATTGTGGGCATCCCTAAGGTTTCTTATCCCCCCCCCCGCCTTAGAGAATTCATAGCCTGTTTAGCTTAGCTTACTCTGTTTGGTGTAGTAACCAGCTATTGTTTATATGTTTATGATTGACTTTATGTTCTTTGCATAAATACCGGTGTGAAGGCCATTGAGACGGCTGTGGTTGTGATTTTAGGCAACATAAATAAAACTGAATTGAATCAAAGCAAATGTCGGCAACAGGTTGGACAAACTCATTAAAAAGGAAGGGTCTGTTGTCGGTTTTAAGCTTGCCAGCCTGGAGGATTTGGCGAGGGACAGAATGCTGGCTAAACTGCTGACCATCATAGACAATCCCACTCACCCTCTCTATAAAACTGTGGACAAGCTGAGAAGCAGCTTCAGCAGCAGACTCCTGCAGCCCTGCTGCTCTAAGAAACAGTACAGGAAGTCATTCCTGCCATCAGACTCTGTAACTGTCAGCTAAGAAAATAAAAGGATCATCTCCAGTCATACATTAACTGGGTATTTTACTTATTTCTGTTATTTTTCTGCTGCTGTGTTTGTACATGTATATGACTTTCATCCCTGTATATTTTCTATTTATTTTATTCTATTTTACTTCTTATTGTGCTGCTAGTACAACAGAATTTCCCTACAGGGATTAATAAAGTTGATCTCAGTCTTAAAAAGATGGATGATTGGAAAGCAGGAAGGCTTACTCCCCCAATGCTCCCGTTCCCAACTCTGAGGTGAATTTCTAATGACCTCCTGCCACCCTGCAGAAAAAAAATGTGGCTAAAAAAAATAAATAAATAAAAAAAACCCCACCTTAATCATAAATAAAAACCACTGGCAACGCTTTCAAAATAGATCAAGTGATTATTAAATTTAAAATGTTTATTTATGGTGCAGAAAAAAAATAAAACTGAACTTCATAAATGTTTGTTTGTTGAATATATTTTATTTTTACATCATCATCATCATCATCATCATCATAGTTTAACTTTTAATGTTCCCCTTATTCTTTAAAATGATCACCTCTCAATATACACATACTGCAAACTGTCAAAAATATACAAACAAATGCAGGCTTGTGCTATAGTCTGGTCAAATGTCTAAAAAACAGTGGCACTGGGAGAAGTGAGAGAAAAGAGAGACACTGAAACCGGTAAAGGCATGCACACCGGTAGTGGTGATCCAGGTGCGCGGTACCTCCATGGGATCATCGTGGAAAAGTACATACATTTCTCGGTCTGAGAGTGGGGCTCAAAATCCCCCCTCTACATATCAAGTCAAATTCAAAATATTTCATGGAACTGTTAGGCACATCATTGTTTTTTTCTGGTTTTATTTTACTTTTTTTCTTTTTTGGAAAAGTCTGTAAATGTAGAATGTTTAAACAAAAAGAAAAAAAAAATCAAAGGATTAAAAAAAGGCTTCAAAAGTCATTTTGGAATCACCATCGTATTTGTAACAACATAGTTACATCGCTTATGTATGTGTGCAAAAGTACTCCATGTATGTGTGAGTATGTGTACACGTGTAGTTGCATTCCTGCAGGTTGTGAGTAAAGTGTTGTGTGGGTGCTTGCTGAGGTTAGCTAACAGCCGTCCAATCAGATGCTCAGATCTTTGGGATTATCCTTGTAGGTTTTCTTAGGTTCAGGGAGCGAGGGCTTTGACGAGCGAATGGTGTTGGTCTTGAGTGTGCTGTAGTACTCTCTAACTTTTTCTGCTACAAATATGTCATCGTCCTCTTCATCCTCTGAGTCATCCCTTCTGGAGGTCCTGACAGGGGAGATGTCTCGTCCCAGACTGCGGGCTCTGTAGCGAGGTTCGGGCGTGCTATCTCTACTGCCATAGCGCCCGTCCCTTGCCGTAAGTGCAGGTGAACGACCCCTCAACAGCGTGCTGTATTTCTGGTATGCTGAATCAAAGTCAGGAGTGCGAACTCTGGGCAGGACGGGGTCTCTGTAGTCATTCGATTGGCCCCGGGATGGCACGTCTCTCAGCCTGTAGGCTCTATCCATTGTTGAGGCTTTTGCCAGCAAGCTGTTGTTCCCGAACAAGCGATCGTCTCTCCCTAAAGGCTGTAGAGTGCTGTCCCTGTTCAAGCGGTCCAAGGCTGGTGTCTCACGTAGAATGGTGTCGTCAAAACCGAAGCTGGGTTCAGGAGTCTGGCGCGGCTCCCTCAATACCGCCTCATCTACAATAGGCTTCTCATTCCCACGGGTGTGCCTGTTTGGTGAAGCATTCCGGTAGGGATCTGAGGAGTGGTAGCGACGTCTGTTGGGGGAGTGGTACCTAGACCGGTAGGGGGATCTGTGGCGGTGAGGTGAGCGCCTGGGCGAACGGTGAGGCGAGCGCCTGGGCGAACGGTGAGGCGAACGGTAAGGAGAGCGGCGAGGAGAGCGGTTGCGATGGTTAGAGGAATATTGACCATGGCGTCTCTCTGGAGAGCGGCCTCGCCTTTGGCCCCTGTGCCGAGTATCCAGGGTGTTGTCTGCACTGCGTGACCTCTGCCCTTTGTTGGGTGAACGGTGACGCCTTCGATGGTGTCCGCTAGAATGGTGCTGGTCATTTTCCTTAGAACCCTTCTTCTTAACAAGCTTGGGCCCGCTCTTTCCTGGGGACTTGGTCCTCTTGTGTTTTCCCTTGCTGGTTTTCGTGGGGGAATGGTGGCGGTGTCTGGAACGATGGTGCTTGCCAGTCCCTTCAGATCGCCTGGTTGGCTCCTTACTCCGAGATGGTTGCTGGGGTTCTGGTGGAAAGCTCAACTCTGATGATGCATCATTTGGGGGCAGGATGCTCACTTCCGCAGCGTTTTGTAACCCTGTGGCTGTGTTGGCTGAGATGCCGTCGACAGTGTTGCCGTCTGCAACACAGTGTGACATACAAACGAGGGTAGAGGGATCAAACATGCTTCTAGACTCTAAAAGCTTGCATCACCTTTTATATGAAACATGCTGACTGACATAAAAATGAAGCTGAGGTCACTCCCAATGGAAGCCATTCTGATGTTAGTCAAATGTTAGATGGCAGAGCAGCAGCCAGTGGTAACAAGTGTAGCTTACAGAATAAGAAGTAGCAGCAAATATGAAGCACTGAAGGGACAGACAAACCTGTACTTTCGTCTACCGGGGCTCACCTCTCTGGAGTAGAACAGGACTGCTGACTCTGAAGGCTGCTTGAGGTCACTTCCAATGAGGGGCAAATTTATGATCCAAGTTAACTGTTTTAGAAGTGCTGTGATGCCATGATGATGCCTAATACACTATGAAAATCCAAAGCCTAGACATCGCTCCTGGAGGAAGTTTGTCTTTCATGCTTTGTGCACATCGGGCATGTGTGGCGCGTTCAAGAACACATTGAACATGGGTTTTTGAGCGTGCTTTTGACATTTGTTGTTCACACTGGACTGTCCCTACCTGATACTAGCGCATGTATTTACAGTTGGAAGAGGCTTGGTGTGAAATGTCAAAGTGGTGCAAATTGTGCTCCAGGCCTTTTCATTCACAGCTCTGTTTCGATAAATGAAGCCCTTTGTGTCGTAATTTCAGCTCGGCACAAACTGCAATTATGAATTTCTCCTCCGTAATCAAATTTCAAGAGGTTGGCACTTCCGTGTGTTGAAAATGAGGCTACCCATTCCCAACCCACTAATAAAGCTGAGTCCCTGGCTGGTCAAAGTCCAACTAGTTTCTTTTAACGTGTGTTCACTGGCATCGTGTTTTGTACATAGAACTGACTTAAAAAATAGCGTAGCGACCCGTGATCCCTAGAGTTTTGAATGCAGAAGCCCAAAACAGGCATATAAGTCCATTTACATAGTCTTTTCATTGAAAACAGTCCCTTAAACAGGAATTTCTGAGCCCGATGTGAACGTATCATTATAGTCTTCTGCTTTCTACACACAACAAAGCTTGAAACTAAAATTATACCTGTTCACTTTTATACCAACTTTTACATTTCAATCTCAACATGATATGTTAGTACACAGAAGTTTCTACATCAAGCAAGACAGCGTGTGCCTGTTGGGTTTTAGCGATGGACAAAGCACACGTTTCCTGGCAATGGCGTGTCCCCTCCCCTCCCTCTGAGGTGAATGGAACTACCGTGATTATGACCGTAGCTGCATGTACATGTGCAAAATGTCCTTAATCTGATCAAAGAGCAGATTAGTACTGAACTGTGTACATGGGGTCTAAAAAACTTAATCTGATTATAACAATAATTTACAAATGCCTTTCGGTCAATCGACATGAATCATTTTGGCAGACGCAGTGCTATCTAAAATACCGGAAATGTCCATAGAAGAAGAAGTAGTGAAATTCTGTTGTAAACAAACATGGCTGCTGTGAGCATGAGGCGAGATGATCTAAGCGTTTAGCAACATGAGTTTACAAGATTGCAAAATTTCACTGGACTGCTTGGAGAGGCATTTCCGCATGTAAAAGCTGCCTCTGGACCTCTCACACAGTCAAAGCCGCTCCTCTGCTCAGAGACGTGGTTCTCTGTAGCCAGGCAGCTCGCATGCAGCGGGCAGCCGGCCAGACTGCGGTCCAATGCCTCCTCAAGAGCGCACACCGTAACAAAGCACCCTCCCCTGCTCGCAGACACGAAGCTATGGAGTTCGGCTGCCCTGCTCGGAGACACGGTTCGCTCACGAAAAGCAGTCATCTGGTCCTGTTTGCCACTTCGAAGCCTCCTTCAGAGCACACACCTTCTACAAATGGCATAAAACCCAGCGCAATAATGACCCACAATCAGAACAAATTGTTCAAATACACTACAAACAAATCAACAATTGCCAAAACTCACCCATCTCAATCGGAAGGAAATTTTGATCCATGAGTCTGATCTGGTCAGAGTACACTTTAATTCTGATCAGGTTTTTAATCCGATTACTGGTATCCATGTAAATGCAGCTAGTGTATTTTAGCATTGAGCCCATCTATCCACAAAGCCTTTTACATCTGCTATTCCCACACATGGTGTATAGGGGCGTAACAGAGAATAATAATAAAAAAAGGGTAATTTTAACAAAACAGTATAAACATTTCGTCATTGTGGGGCTTTTGGCAGTAAAACTGCATAAACAGTCACACTAGCTGAACTAAAAGACCACCTTTCTGATGCTAACTGACTTTATAGAGAGAATGTTTAAATCATAAATAGCTGGCATCAATATTAGCCAGGTTTCTGATGGTACATTGATGTTTTTGAATATATGTCAAGGAGATCATACATTCAAAAAAAGTTACATAGATTATTCAGGGCCAAAGCCATGATGGCGGCGAGCCTGGCCAAGCGTAGGTGTTAATGGAGTTGCATGAATTACAGCATGATTGAGGAGAAGCCACACCACAAACATCGAGATGGAGCAGGACAGAGAACGCCAGACAACAGAGGACAGTTACAAACCGTGGTCTGATTTTGGAGAGCAGAGGTCTCTCCCATCTTGTCATTTCTCACACATGCAGTGAGTTGGGGAGCTGAAATCCCTGAAGGAAGACAAGAGCCCAATACAGAGACGGGAGGATGCACAAAAACAAGAAAAAAAAAAAGAGAAAAGGCATAGTGATTTATATTAATTAGGAACCAATTTGAAGGAAGAAAAAGGAGAAATATTGTCTGTGCTGATTTGTAAGTGAAAAACAAGTGTTTATTTGAAATTTGAATCATTGAGAATAAAGAGACAGATCAGGGAGTTGATCGAACCCTTCAGTGAAAACCCATCAGGTACAGAGAAAATGCTCAGTGACTTCCCCTTGGTGCGCGCACACCCATACACATCCACCCACGCATCCATCCAACCATCCATCCATCCATCCATCCATCCATCCAGCTGGACATTTGGACATAGAAGCAGCAAAAAAAAAAAAAAAAAAAAAGAAAGAAAACAAAATCCTTTGCCAAAAATAAAACAAAAAAGTGACAGCGAGACTTGCATACCCACAAGTAAGCAGTTCAGTTTTACATTGCTGACAGAAATGAACAGAAAGACTGTTAAAAGCTTGCACCAACTAAAAAAAAGTACAAACAACAATCCAAAATATACAAGTTGACATGATGGCGTGTCAACGCAGGTTCACACAGCACATACTTGGCGCAAACAAGCTTGACTTATTCTCAAGACAGGCAAAATGTTTCTCCACTCCAAAAAAATAATCATTAAAAAAAAAAACAACAAACAGGACTCAGGACCATCGACCAATACTTGTCAATACAATAAAAAAAGAAATGTTCCATAAATATTATGGAAGATAGACCATAGAAGGGGCAAAAACTTGAAATTTACACTCTTGACAAGTTCATGCAGCAATAAACTTTGAACCAATAATATGTGGCTTTGCTTCATGGCTCTGTACACTGAACAAAAATAATTGTAAAAATGCCTCTATTCATTTTATCACTGTACAAAATACAACTGGTTCGTCAGTTCTTTTTTTTCTTTGAACGGGGATGTGAGGAGTTCCTGTCTTCACAGCTTTTCAATGACATTAGGGATGGGTGCAAAAAAAATGAATGAGTCGGTAATGTGGAGCAGAGGACAGTGAGACTTAAAGCTTTTCTCACTTAAACTCTTAAGACTTCAGTAGCTTACATTCACCTTCAATAAATATCATAAATATGTTTTTGTTGCATTTTAGACTGAGATAGGTCCTGTATGAAATCATGCCATGTAATGGGTCATGTTTCCTCATCTCATCAAAGCTAATGCAGTGTTTCATGAAGGAATGGAGCCATCGACAAGAAACAGGGATCATTCTCTTGCTCTGGTTTTCAAATCCTGTAAAGAAGAATCCCACCATCATTCTGTCAGGTCCCACAGCAGATCGCTTTCGCTCAGTGGCCAGGAGGTGAAAAGTGACGGCGGGATGACATGGAAACTGAAAGCAGGTGACAGCACAAGGGGCAACAGCACCCACAGGAGCAACCTCCACCTCTGCGCCCCACTCAAATCCAAAAGTCTAGGAGTGACCGCCACCACAAAGAGACCCAAAGCCCAGAAATCCCCACTTTCCGTTTTCTGGCGTTTTTTTTTTTTTATCCGTAGAGTAGGAAAGGATCCAGGATTCGTGATTTTTAGTTCTTGCCCCTTCAACCCACCACCATCTGTTGGGCGCCCCCTGGCTCAGGGTGTGAAGATGGGTGAGAAGGGAATGTTTTCGTAGATTGACCCACCATATTCAGGCACAGAGCCGTCACCCCTCTTGAGCACCAGATGGACGCGCCGGCCTCCATTCTTGATGAGCTCGATGGCCCGAGCGTGCTTCATACCTTTGGTGCTCTCGCCGTTGATCTCTAGGATTTCGTCGCCAACCTGGGGGAAACAGGAGACGGGTGGAAAAGACAAGTGGAAGGAAGCAAAAAAAAAAAAAAAACAAGAAGGTGGAGAGGAGGGAGGCAGATTGACAGGTGAAGATGGAAGGAGGAAGATGTAAATCAGAGGGAGAGAGGAGAGGAGACAGCGGAGCAACACATACAAGGAGCACGGAGGTTTTAAAGGGATGTGATGGCAGGAGAAGAGAAGGGGAGGGTGGACAGATTGACAAAAAAAAGTCACAAATCAAATTTACAGAACAACATCCACCTAAATGCATTCAACAGTTAGAAAGTCAAAAAAGCAACAACTTTGGTTCCGAGAGTGAAGGGAAACAGGAATTAGAGGGAGTTTCTTTGAACCAACTCCTCAGGTAATCCATCAGCGCTGCCTGCACCGAGGGAATACTTCTTTGAATCTCTCACTGACACCTCTCTGCCTCATAGAGCTGCTGCTATTAATAACTCCCTAACAAGGTGCACAAACGGCCGCATTCGTACATGCATAAGGAGATGGGGTAACGCATGAAAACCCCACTCCCATATTTTCCTTCGCTTAGGCACTGAAAAAACAAATCTCTCCCTCATCACTGCGCTGATAACAAGCTCCTTGCATCAAGCAAACAGGCAGCATCAACACAACCTGCTTGCTTTATTTTCAGTCAAATCAAACTAATAATTCGATTTTCTCATGGTGGGATGTGCATGAACGTCATCTAACAAGTTCTCAGTGAACTGCTGCTTAATTAAAATGTACATTTTCCAGCAGGGGTTCTGCTTGACGACTTGCAGCATTCGTGTTTTCACTTTGCTCTCACACAGTGAATAATTACCTGCCTGAGTCAGCAGGTGACTGTGTTTTAACGCACCCGAGCGTGGCTTGCAATAATTGAGGATGCATTATGCGTGTGCAGTTTTAACGAGCGATAGTGTTTTGACGGCGCGAGTCTCGGAGGCGGTCATGAGCTAATCACAACAGGCAGCTGTTTCAGGCTGCACCTGAAAGGGAGGAATTATCATTGTGTAACCAGATCGCAATTATAGTTAGAAGCAGCAGTGAGATGTGCAAAGAGGTAATGCTTGGCTGTGTTGTAGGAACTGGGGGGAAAATAAAAAAGGGGGAAAGAATTACAACGGGCCAATAAGAGTCTCAGATGGAGGGGATTTTTGTCTGATAAAATGTGGGATTAAAGACCAAATCAAAATCTCAGAAATCTAGATGAATATACACTGAATTGAAACAAGCGTTCTTAAAAATGAAAAGAATTTCAGCTCATTAAAACACTAAAAAATGTTTTACTTTTATCAGGTAGAAATGCCCAAACTATGGTGGCCCTGAAGTGCAAATCACATCAACATATCACTCAACACAAAAACATATTAAAAGAAGCAAAACACATAATAAAAAAAACAACATTAGATTTTAGAAATCAAAACAAATTCTAGAAACTAAAGCACAATAAAAATGAAGAGAGGCAGGTAATATGGGACAACTCTGATTGGATGATGACGCTTGTCCATTATTTTTTTTGGTATGAGGCGTTACTGGATATGCTCCTTGCGAACATTGAAGACGCATTTGAAAAAACTCAAATGTCAAACATCATCGCCCGATCAGTGATGTCCCATAGTACTTACCTTTTCCAGTTTCCTAATTTTTTTAACATTTCACTTTGATTTCTGGTCATTTCTTTTCTTTCTCTCTATTCATTATGTTTTGGTTTCTGGAATTTTGTTTTGTTTTCTGAAATCTCTGAAATATCTTTTTTTTTATCATCTGTTTTGCTTCTTAATCTTGGTTTTGTTTTAGCATCATGTGATCTGTTGATGTGATTGGCCCTTGAGGGCCCCCGTACCAAATCAACTTGTTGAAAATGAATCGACTGAGCTGGAGAAAACTCCCAGAAAGCTGCAGGTGAACGATCATTGTAGTGTGTCAAATAAAATAAAACAACAGAACAGAGCAATAATTGTTGCACATGAGTACCTCCTACATTCAACCCTCACAAAAGAAGAAACTAGCATAAATAGATGACTAATTGAAATTCATTTGTTTGTTAAAGGTGGATGAGAATGAGCCCGCTTCCCGGGTTGAGTCAGGGCTGGAGCCATGTAAGCTAAGAGCAGGAGGCTGCTGCAGCTGTGTCTACATGGGTGAGGAATTAGTCGCCTCGTGTCTGTACCCTCATCTTTCCGTTGCGCACAGCTGCTCCGTCCTCGGCGAGCCGCAGCACGTACAGGTCCATGTTGTACTCTCTACCTCCCCGCAGGCTGAAGCCGAAGCCTTTGTTGTCTCGCTCCAGATCTACAGAGTAGAACTCTCCATCCTGATGGAGGCGGGCCACACGATGGGAGCGAGGAAGAACAGGGACAGAGGAAAGACATTAGAACCAAGGTGGCTTTTGTCATTCAGCTTGTGTGTGCCCTTTTGCAGTGGTCTCCTATTTCTGGATCATGGGACAAATGCCACCTTCAGGAAAGTCACACCCATTTAATAGCTGTGCCAGACTCTCCCTTTGTGTGTGTGCACATGCATATGGTCAGGTGTAAGGATGCTGAATTATTGATGCCCTGGGCTCAAAGCGATAGAGAGCCAGACGGCACCACAAGGACAAGGACAGTCTCTGCAGCCCACTAATCTCCTGTGTCGAGGGATCAATGCTATCAGAGAGCGCCATCTCCATGGCTGCAGATGAATTCAGTGCTGTGCACGGCAGACTGGGGTGCCACGCTGAAAGCAAACGGGCTTTCCTTAATGCGCAGCCACTCGAATAGCACTGACAGGTACTTGAAAAGAGACGAAGAAATAGAAATGCGCGTTGTGTTTGTCTTTGAGAAGCAGAGCAGAGGATAAATGGGGGCTCGGATGCTTTAACAGCTTGGATGGATCTTTAAAAAGACAATGTGAAGAGTGTTGAGTGCTTAGCTGTTTTATAGAGACATGAAACAGATGGATGGGCAGTGGAGTAACGTTCATTACCTGGGCAGGCGAGGGCTGCGCAGGGGGCTGTGGCGGGGGCGCTTGAGGGGGTTTATAGTCAAATGATTCCTGTTTGGGTTTGGTGTTGGTCCTGAAACAAGAACAAGATAGAAATGTTACAGAACCATGATTATAAGTTTCATTCTCAATACACTGTGGTAAAAACTCAATTTCCCAGCACGCTCCTTACCTGGCTTCAGGAGCAGCCTGTTGCTGAGGTGTGTGAGTCGTGGTTATAGTAGCAATCTTATCTGCATTTGTCAACAGGGATGCATTTGATGACTCTGCAGAAAGTAAGGCCAGAAAAAACAGGAAATCAAATAAACTTGCTTTGCATTACGAAATTAAGAAAGGTTTTGTATGACACTCTGCACTTCCTCCATCACCAGGAATCAAGACATTCAAATTAAACCCTGGAGAGGATTATGACTTTCTATTTAAGATCAAAGATCCACATTTCCTATTGAATTACAACTAATATTACACTGATATCCCAGCTCCTGATTATTTTTTTAATCTGTTCTCTAGTGCTATCGAATAAAGGTGCAGGCCAGCAAACAAACTCCCATTACAGCCCACCTCCTGTACCATAATAAACTACCTTTAGCTCAGCAACCTCATCTTTTATCAGCCATAGTCATGCAGTCTGTATATGGCAGCTTAAGATCAATTCTGCCACGACAGTTTTCACTCTCATCTGTCCGCCTTTGTCCTCCTCCCAAGAGCAAAATAAGCTTAACCCTAAAAACCAGATTGTTTTGGATAACCCTTGTTTTTATTCTCATCTCCTCCAGTTTTCTATAGTTCTTATGACTCAATCCATATACCATCCTTCCTTTCCTAAAAAACACCAGTAATCTGTGACGCTAAAGCACCTCCCAATGACCTAAACTGACAGAGTGTAAGGTAAGTGCAAAGAAAAGAAACAGCAGATTATATTGAAGATGAGACGCCTGCAAAATCCGACCTCTGTTGTACAAATATGAGCTGCAAAAGAAAAGTTTTGTCTTTCTCTGTTCTCTTACAGTGGGAGGACAAAACCATGAAGATGTCTGCTTTGAAGCTGCTTGTGCATGCACCGGTGTGTGGAAAATGCAGCAACAATCAGGAAGAATATGTCCGCCTGAACTCCTTCACAGGTAAACGTCACTTTCTAAGATGCTCCCACAGCGCCTTTGAATCCCATCGCCAACTCAAAGCCAGCCTAACTGTCCACAGACTGTTTTCCACTTTTCTTAGACACACAAAAGCTGTTGAGAATTAGGGAAAAAAAACAAACCACAATTCCCCTTCTGTGTTCCTGCTCTTTCTGTGTCAGAATGTCTTTCGTTGACAGACATAACAGAGCAGAACTTCCTCCTAAAGAGTTTCCTGTTATTCGCCTTCTCCTCAGAAGGATGCTGGCTCCCTCTTCTCATCAACCGTTGTGATGGGGAAAAAGGCCGAAACACAACAAAACCTCTCCACTCATAAGAACCGAGGGGGAAATCAACAATATAGCTGCGGTTTCCACAAGTGTGCCGATTTGACGGGGCGCATCGCCTCCCAGACACGCACACATTTAATTAAACGGCACCGTGTTCTGTCAGCACGAAGTAACCACAGCTCTCAGTCCATCAGAACAACAAGCGGTGCTTTAGGTTTTCCTCAAAAACAAACTGCAGGCAGCTCTGCTTCACTCTGCTCCTCACAAACAGATCTTGAATGTTTAAAAAGCACAGGTATGCCAAACGCAAAAAAAGCTGGAAAAAATTCTCATTCATCCCCAATGAAGTCGTTCTGTCAACACAACCGGGCTGTTCTGCTCTCTTTGCAGCAGAAACCTGATGAGCAGATCCTTAAAGACTTTCTGTAATTTTCCACAGAGACATTGAGCAAAGTTAAAACAGGATTTTTTGTTTGGTTTGTCTAAGAAAGACTCTCATAAATGGAGCTGTCGGCACAGCTTGTGCACAGCGATGCTTTGTTCAGCTTTAATGCATAAAAGCACACAAAAAGACACAAAAAGCTTGTTTTTATTGCTCACCGTCCCCTGGGATGATGCGTAGCGTGACGGTGTTCCCAGCCTCCTTGATGAGGTTGACAATGTCCGAGTGGGACTTATTGGTAATGGAGCATCCATTCACGGCCAGGATGCGGTCACCGACCTTCAGCTTCCCGCAGCGGTCTGCTGGGCTCCCCTCAATGATTCGCCCTATTTTGTGAGGCATGGCCACACATGCATTTCCAGCTTTTGGCAACCATTAACATGTCGGGACGAATCAGTGTGTTCACGTTTGTGTTTGGAGAGGTGGGAAAGGAAATGGAAGAAAAAAAAGGAGGGGAAAAGGAGCAGAAAGAGCGTTAATTCACCAGCAGCCGTCAGACAGCCAAGCCAAGGTCATTGAGAGAAAAGAGGACCAAGATGCAGCAGACTGACAGGAAGGAGTCATTAAAGGCTCCTAAAAACATAACTCCGGTGCTTCTAAAACCTTTTACCGAACGTCTCTTCTTAAAAAAGCTGTTCCAGTCTAAAAAGCATAATATATGTATTTCCACCTGGGCAGAAAAAAAGGCTAAAGGGCTAACATTTCTGTGTCCCAGAAACCTGCACCTGCAGAGTGTTAGGACGCCACAACCATGGATCAGAGCCGACACCTCACCAACTCCCCACAGCTGTTTCCCCTCCTTTGTCTGCAGACCGAAGCGTGCAATCAATCTTTCCACGCTCGTCTTACTC
The DNA here is from genome assembly GCA_014656515.1 of Oryzias celebensis. NCBI lineage: Eukaryota > Metazoa > Chordata > Actinopteri > Beloniformes > Adrianichthyidae > Oryzias > Oryzias celebensis. Next base: position 15,058,493 of record BNCR01000005.1, read on the forward strand.
TTCATCATTACTCATTTAACCTGTGCACCATCCTCCTGGCTTTTACGCTACATCTAACCTGTCTAACCTCCACCCCTTTGTGCTGCTTAGGATTCCTCTAAATCCTTTGGGCTGGAAAATATTGAATGAAGGAAGTTTAAAGACCCACTACGATGAAAATGGGTGTTTTTAACATGTTCTTGTGGCATTTTTTTATGATGTGTAAAGAAAATCAATCTTAAAATTTCATTTCTGAGTATTTCTTTAAACAAATAATTGTGAATCGGGAGCAGCCAAAAAATCTGGCTCAAAGCTGTACGGCTGGATAGCTCTTATATTGCTTGTTATTTTGTTGCACCGCTAATGTTAGGCTAGGGGTGCGAGGGGCTGTAAGCTTGCAGAAGACAGAAGGATGTTGGGAAGCAGGGGCAGGCTTACTCCATGCCAACAGTTTTGCCCACAACTCAATTTGCTAATGAACTACTGCCACTCTGCAGAAACCGGTCGTTTGATTTTGCTAAAAAATGGCATAATCATAATTAAAAGTCCACTGGAAACATTTTTACAACCGATCAAAAGACGACTGGAGTGGGACTTTGTTTGGTGATGACAGTGAAAGCGGAACTATGAAGCAGAATTATGTCCAACCGGTTCCGTTCATCCACAGTAACCACAGAGGAGAGCTCAGAGGTGTAGCACTTAAAGCAAAAGCAAAGAGTGCACCGCCCGGAAAAAGAGACGAAGAAGAAGCAGCAAACCACAACATTGCTCCAGTTTTTTAATCGATGCAGCACCAAAGAGCACCAAACCAGACTGATTAAAAAAAAGATTTGGAGAGACTCCTTTTTCTGCATTGTGAAATAAATCTCATTAGAACGGATCAATTCTACAAACTCATCCTGTTTGCAGCATTACATTCTCATTAAGTTGTCATTAGGCTTTTAGTGCCAACTTGCTCCGCCGAAGCTATTTAGGTTGAGCTGAATAATACAAGTGGCTTACGTAAGAGCCACTTCACTTGTGATCAATTATAAAAGCCTTGTGTGGCTGGAGCAGCAGCTGCAGGGAGAACTGGGGGTGTCTGGGCTTGACAGGCCACAGAGAAAATGAAGCAAAAGAAGAAACCTTCTCCTGACGGCTGCCAGGAGAGTAAGGAGCCAGAAGATGTGCTAGCTGTGTTGCTGTTTGGTGCACTGTGGTTTTAAAAGATGATACAACGGATCAGCAGACAAAAAGAACCCCAAAGATGAGGAAAGCTTTTGAGTGTGTTTTAGGATTTTTGGTGGGTACGGGCCTGGAGAAATTCTTGAACCAGTTAAGAAAGTGAAAAGGTGAATTGTTCATACCAAAAGTGGTGCCTGCTTCCGGCCGTGACACAGAAGAAACAATGACGAAGCCAAATCCTTCGTTCTCGCCGCGGCGGATCTCCACGTCGTACGGCTGCAAAGCAGAGGAGGCAATGGAGGTGCTGTTGGGAGGCTGAGAGGAGGTGCTGTTGGCAGACGCAGCAGCGATCACGGCGTTCCCGCCGACCGGTATCCCCGTTCCTCCTCCGCCGCTGCCAATTCCAGAGGTGGAGCCGCTGCCGGAGCTGACGGTGTTGAGGGAGTTCTGGCTGCCCTGCAGGGTGCGCTTCCCCATGTCCTCTGTTAGGCTGGGTGCCTGGTTGCTGCTGTGGTGGGAGGACGCCGGTGATGGAGGCACATCTCCTTCTGCTTTTGCTACAGAAGAGAATGAGGTGAGAAACATTTAAAGAGGAAGCAATCTAAAATTAGAACAGCACTGTCAACACATAATCTATTAGCTGGAAAACATTACAATAAAATTTTCTTCTTGTTTGAAAATTGTTCTCAAAAACAAACACTTCACACAGCAAAGAAGTCAATCTGTTCTCTCATCTGTTTTGAAAAGAGGAGGAGAACGTGGTCGGCCTGCAGGATCGTGACATTTCCTTCCATATTTCATTTCCTGCACAGCTCCTCTGTGAAGGCACCTCTTACTCTGTGCACTCTGGGGCACACGGGGATACAGCGACGCACTAAGTCTGGCTGCTGAAGGCTGACCAGCCTCTCTGTCATGTTTATGGGCTTTTTTTGACCGTCTGCTCAGAGAAGGGCAGGGCAAAGTGGAGTTGTATTGATATGCGTGTCCTGATGGTACTGATGAGGTGTACGTGCGTGCTCCTGGATGCTGCTTTCATTTCCGGACAGACATAGACAGCAGGGGTAGCATGGCTTCAAAGTGGAACACTCCGAGTGGCGCAAAGACCGGGCAGAAGTTAATCCCGCCCACTTCAACCCCAACAACCAGGAGCAGCTATGGAAATCGGAGTTGGGGCTCGGCCAGGTGGACTCTTACCGGCATAGCTGGATTTGCGTCTCACAGTGAGGTTCACGTGGCCCTGTTTGGCAGCCTGCTGCATCAGCTGCACCACCAGTTGGTGCGACTTTCCCACCACTGCCGTCCCATCCACGGATATCAGCTCATCACCGGAACGCAGGCGTCCATCCTCATCTGCAGCACCGTACTTCACTATGTGGCCAATGTAGATCTAAAAGCCAAGCAGGAGAAGGTAAGCATATATAAGCATATGTTTGCATGTTTTAAAACTTCTGTTTTGATAATATTCAATGGTATTTCAAAAGTTAACTCTCAAGTCCAAAGAATTGCTCCTAATAGCTGTCCTTTTTCAGCCTTCAATTGTGCTGTTTGCAGTTTTTACTGAAACCCAAACTCACAGGCTCTCCTGGCTCGTTGCCTCCAAGGATTCTGAATCCGAAGCCCGTGTCCTTCCTCCACAGGAAAATGTCCTGCTCCTGGAAGTCTGGAACTGTGAAATCAACAAAGCACAATCAACCTTTTTGCATAACAACAGCCATCTCAGGGGAAGAGGCTGTAGCTGCAGCGGTGCCAGAACAATCTGTGCTGCATGCAAGTACACGTTTTTCTTTATTCTGTCAATCAATTTTCAAAAGATAAAGGGGGGGCTTTTACCTCATATACTCTTTTTTATGTGAAAAAGTGAACACTTTTTTGTCAGGTAAGGTTTCATAGAGGATGAACAAAGACAGAACAGAGAACCGGTCCATCAAATGGAAAAAAAAACAACACCTATTTTGAGAATAAAACTCTCCTAAAGAAATTGACGCTTCAGCCATTTCTGTCAGAGTTTCCAAAATTAGAAATATATCCGTAAAGCTTTCATTTGATGTCTGGAAAAAATGGCTGTTACTTTAAGGTTTTGAATCATTTAGAGTGGTGTTTTTGTTGCTCAGATTCCGCCATGAAGTGCATCCATTCTCACTCATGCCTGTGTCCTTTCCACCCGACTAATGTGCTAATAAAGATCGGAGTGGGCTTTGTCCTGCCAGTCTAGAATGTTTAGTTCATGTTAGCCTCAAAGACGGAGCTGAGTGCTGGAGTTTGCACGTTAGGAGGATTCTGAGCTTCAGAAGAAGCGGTGTATAGAAGAAGAGCTGACGGCTCATGGTTTATGTAGCAGAGGAGATTGCTCTTGCTGGGGAAGCAAAGAAGCATATATGTGCATCTCTGTGTGTATATAAATAAGCTTTTCTAATCATTGTTGCTCATCTGTGTGTGGCTGATTGCGGGGTGTTTGCACTAAATGTTTAATGAACTTAAGATGAGAATTTAGAATGTTTTAACTTTGACTTTTCCTGATTTTTTCTCTTTGTTTGAAGCCGACTCTAGCTTACATTTTTTCGCAAAAAACCTAAAAATGTTCCACAAAAAGAGGGTGGAGCGCGCATGTGCTGGCATGCATTTGCACAATCGCAGCTGTGGCGTATGTACTGACAAACATGGCCCTTCGAGCAAACTCTCAAGGAGATTTTCTTTCGCTCTAGCAAACGCCAGCGATGCTAAGAAGAGCAGAACAAAAAAGAAGCTGCAGTGTGGCAGACAGAATGAGAAGCCACTTTCCAATCTGTTCCTTCAGTAGACGTTTAAAAATCCCAGAGAAGCTCAGCTATCTCCTATAATCTATCACAGTGTTGCTGTGGGGGAACCGGGAGAGGAAGAGTCAAAGGGTAACCGTGGCAATCTGTTCCTGCACTGACAAGGGTCAACTGCACTGCCCGTCTCTGCAGACGAATGGATCCAATAGCGATCCACAAGCCGCCCAGCTGAGCTAAATTAAAAAGGGATCTATGTAAAATGAAAGGTGATAACTGCTAATTAAGAATCCTGGCAGCTCAATCAGTGAGAAAGCTGAACTAAGAACATGCAAATGCACAGCGGTCATCAGTGTGGTCCAGGTCACTCTGTCTGCCTTAAATCCATGATTCCTCAAAGTTCCTGTGAGGGCCTTCTGTTAAAATTCCCTTTTATAGGGATTTGTCAAGTAACAAAGTAGAAAAGTGCCTAAAGAAAACAAATCCCACCAACAACTGACTGGATGATGACGTTTGTCCATCATTTCAACTGAAAGTTATTTAGCATGAAGGGATAAAATCATGAAATCTTTATTATTTACGGACATTAAAGAAGCATTTGAAAAAAATCAAAGGTCATCATCCAATCCTCAATGTCCCATAGTTCCTTCTTTTTCCGATTTCTTATCAGGTTTCATTTAAACGTTTCATTTTGATTTCTGGAAATTACTTTTATTTTCTGAAACATTTCATTTAGACTTATTTCATGCTACTGTCTCTCCAGATGTATTATTTTTGACTTGACAGAGAATATAAAGGTTATTCTTATAGTTTGCTGGGACCCACTTGCAGGCGCCAGATGAGGGGGGCTGTCCACTGACGTCCACTGACATCCACTCCACTCCAGCTGTCAATTACACGCCACGTGGAGCCTTGGCAAAAGTGTGCCAGTGGTGTCATTCTTGAGATTGCTAGTTATCATCATTAGTTTTAAAGGACATGACTGAAACATGTGGGAGCTTCCGGCTCCACATTGATCCCTTCAGACACAATCTGCACTCTGAAGCTCATTATTTCCAGCAGCCTGGAACACATCCTGATGGTTTGTCAGTGCAGCGAGCTGTCGGCTGTCAGTGTTCGAATTAAATGAAATGTTCTCTGTGACAAATACCTGCACAGTCAATAAAAGCTAACCGCTCAGCCAGCTAAGCAGGACAGAATAATAATTCAACAGTTGTGCGTTTTTTTGCATCAATGTGTGGTGAGCAACAAAATACATTCGGTATTACACGTCATCAAATGGATTTATTCTAAAACAAGCACCAGATCATATATTTGGAAATCTCTGGGAAGCTATGAAGTTACTTCATACAGTTTACTCTTCAGGGAAATATGGTTTTGGACTGAGAAGATAGTCTCGTCTGTCTGAAATAAACAAAGCTGCAGCCACATTTAATAAAAAGTTCTATCAACTGAAACTTTGCTTTTTCTCTCTGATCTGCATTCACAATGTGATTATTTCTTTGATATTTTCATTTCATCAGTGGTTTCATCCTCCATCAACACAACAGGCGAAAAATTAAATCATTTCTATAAAAAAAACTAAAAGAACAGCTGTTTGCTTTGTGTCATTCTTTGTGCAAATGGATAAAACGATCGTGTGAGCAATCATTTTTTACAAAACATGCACAAATTGTCAGTTTAGCCTTATTAAGTAAAGGTTAAATGCCCATTTATGATTAAATTGATATGAGAAGAATCAGGAAAAAAAGGCTCAGATGAAAACATTCCTGCAGGAACTTTAATCCATAAAGTCCCAGTCCAATCATTTTTTGATCTATTTCAAGTGTTCCTCGTGATCTTTTTTGATCTCTTTTTTTTTTTACAATTATGTCCTTTTTTAGGCCAAATCAAAATATCTGTGCTATTTTTTTTAATAAAAAAATCATTAAAAATTTACCTCTGAGTTGTGGGTGGGATTTTTGGCGAGGAGTATGATTGCCTCCACTTCCCATCATCAATTTGTTTAAACTTTCTTCCGCTATCTTACAGCTCCTCACAACCCCAACCTAATATCAGCACTAACTAAAATGCTTAGCAATATTGAAGCTATCCAGCCATACGGTTTTTAGCCAGACACCAGCTCAGATGAGGAAAACTAATGATTTACCCGTCTAGAAGTGGAAGCATCAGAATGGAGCTGAGCTTGTGGTTCACCGAGCGTATTGTCTCCATAACAAATATAGTCTTTTTCAATCAGCAGTTTTTCATCCTTTCCTCATTCACAATGATTTAAATGAACAAACACTCTGATATGTCTTTTTAAACTTAATTTTCTTGATATATGTCCTCAATCATCAGAAAAATGTTACAAGAACATGTTAAAAAAACATCTTAAGTGGCTCTTAAATGCAGTGATTCATTTCTGCAGATGTTCCAAGGGTATCTGTGAGAAGGCTGAGATTTTGAGCCTTGCTTTTACAGATGTTTCCACTGTTTTAGTGCAGCATGCATGTGTTCATCTGAGTGAAAAACAGCCTTTAGCCCCCAATGAGGGACTGTGTGGCTCTTACCATGACAGTTTTTTTGTTAGTTTCTCTAGACTTACACCAGGAGTCTCTCCCGAATCAACTTCCACATGCACAGCACCCTCCACCAACCGCCACCAAAAATCCATATACTTACGCCTACTTTCATACATGCTCCTGGACTGGGCCCAGATCTTAAAGGGATCTGGTTTTCTCTGGATGGTCCCGTCCCCTTGGGAGTCCTGGGCAGGGAGTCCTGGCAAGGGCTGCGACGGGGGCGGGGGAGCGCTGCTTTCGTTAAGAGGGGCCGCCAGGGACTGGTGCACAGGTGAGTCAGTGTGGGCGCTCCGATGGCTGTAGACGCTGTGCTGGGAGCTGTTCTGGCTGTCTTTCCTCGACAACTGCTGTTGGAAAAAGTAAATCGATTTGGTTTAACGTTTTGCCTGCGGAGGATTGCCTTCAACTTGACAGACAGGTAGACAAAAAAACATAAAGGTTATTGCATCTTAAGCAGCAGAGAGGATGAACGGGAAGAGCAGGGTTGTGCCTGCACAAGAAGAAAGTTGGATGATTAAGATTAAAAGAAATTGAAATGGAGCTCAATAGAGGTAACAATCGATTGTTCTTAGCAAAAAGGAAGAGGCAAATATGTCTAGGATATTTGTAATACTACTTAATCAACACAAAGAAGCTGCTCATTCAGATAATTCTTCTGGAAAAGAACATGAAGTCATGATAAGTCAGTTAGCTGTGTCAAAAAAAAACCCACTGGTGCAATTTACAAGGCTTTGCTGATGTTTTCTCTTTGCTAAAAAGACAGCAATGTATTAAGAGAGAATAAGAATTCTTGCTGTAGAAAGACATACATTTGCAGTGAAGGAAACATTTGAAGGATTTAAATTGGAAGCAGGATTTTACTGGTTCAGGAAGAAATGTGAAAATCCACGTTAATTGCCAGTGGCCCCTCAATAACACGGGCACTTGAGCACCTGCTCATGGATTTGAGGCGAGGTAAAGCACGCCGTTAGTCCCAAGCTCAAGCACAAGCTTTTCTGCAAGTTCAAGTCAAGATCCTGCTTCCTTTTTTTTTTTAAATCCTCCTAGACACTGGATGTGTCTTTGCAGTCACTTCTTTTCAGCTTTTCCGCAAGACTTTGTCACGCTGCAACAATTCCAAAAACAGGGAGGTAAAGTGAAAAGGTTACAGACAAAGATATTTTAAGACAATAAAAAGGACTCTTCTCATAAAGTTGGGTGCAGTTTGAGCGAAGAGGACAAAAATACACCAGGAAAAAGGGGGAGGCAATCGCTTCATCTATTCCGAAATCAAAGTGTTTGGCCTTCAAAGTGCAGCTACGTCTTTAATAAATTCACACTCATTACTTACTGAATCAGCCTCCCACACCTCTGCAATTCATGTTTATATTCATGCTGGTTAGACGTAAAGGAAGTGTGATCCTGCTGAAGATATAAAGTGCGACTTGGAGTGCAAACTCAGTGCTGTAAAGCATTGAAAATCAATTGAGAAATAATTAAAGTAAACGCAGCTCCTGCTCCAGCTGATGTTTCCCTCTTTCACTGCACCTTTATGTTTGTTTACTTTTGTCTTTGGTCAAGATACACCTCATTCCATCATTAAGGCAGCAGGTTGTGTTTTTCTCTCATGTTTCAATAGCAAACAAATCTCCTGTTTCTGATGGATCTATTAGATTTGACCTTCCGCAGCCCTGCTCGATTACATTGGTTTGTCCTGCTCCAATAACTTACCAAGATAAGAGGGAGTGTAAGAGAAAGGAGGAGGAAAAATCCTTCCTGCCTCCTCAGATTCAGCTCCACAAACATACAAGGCTACACGCCTCGGTGAATCGAGCGAGGAGGCACAGAGAGCGTCACACACCAACACCATTACCCTTTTTGAGGTTCTGCCTCCCCTCTATTACCTCAACAGAAAGCCTCCACCAAGACGCACGGGAAACAAACACAGCAGCTGTCAAAAACACAACATACCATCCGAGTGTAATCTTTGTACGGGGGAGCCGCGTCAACATAGTCCTGCAAAACAGAATGTGACACGTGATGTCAATCGGACGCTGCAGGACCAGGCCGCTCTGATCACGCATTCCGCTCTCACACATCAAACTTAGCAACCAGCGTGATGCGTTCATCAGCATGTTAGCAACCCAGCTCACACGGTGCATCAAAGCCCCCTCGCCCCATCCCCTGACAAGTGGGGGGGGTTCCTCCACCCCCGCACAGCACAGCTGTGGTCTAGCATGGCTACAAACAGACCAACGGCATCAGCACAAGTTTTACCGCTGGGGGGTGTGGAGATAAGGCAGAGAAAGTGAGCAGAAATCTCTCCCTAAAAGCAGCTGTTAATGGAGGACGGAGGAGTTGTGGATGGATGGAGGGGATGAAGGAGAGATAAGACGCAAACTACTGCTTACCAGTTTGGGGCTCTTCTTTGCAGGTGCCACTCCTGTGAAGTCAGAGAGAAGAGGGGGAAAAAGCAGACAACAGACAAGGTTACCAGAGCAGTTTGTAGTCCATGTTCAGACAAAAAAAATTACACAAAAAAGCTCCCAAATCTGTGCGCAGACTCCCAAACAAAATGATGCTCGTCGAGCCCTCAACTCCCTTCTCTCCTATCTGGCTGCATAGTTCCCTCGCTCGCACATCCGCGGCTGGCGTTTGAAGAAGAAGAGGGGGAGGTAGAGAGGGGGGGTGGCCAGCGCGATCTATCTGCATCACTGCCGCGGCCAACGCTTGGCTTGACTGGTGCAGCGAAAGAGCGGCGCCAGCCCCAAGGGCTAACCCGGCGCTCACTAGACCTTGGCTACACAGCAGCGGCAGCGCACGCCTTACAGCCATGAAAGAGTGAGTTGAGAAGCGGGGAGTGTTGGGGGGGGGGACAGCCTGGCTCCTGGAGCGCAATTAAGCCAGAGAATAAAGAGAGGAGGAAAGCGAGTTTGGCTCTGGAGTTCCTGGCCGTAGCATTACCCATGGAGAAGGAGTCCAAGAAACTGAACATTAAATTATAGGCAACCGTCAGTTCTCCTCTTACTGAGACCATCTTCATGTGTCCGCTGAGCGCCACGCTCCACTTTCGAAGGCTCCAGCATCTATAGGAAGTCGGTGCGTCCTCCAGGTCTCTCCCTTTCCTGATATCTTTTCTTTTTTCCCCCCTTCTCTCCCTCTCTCTCGCCTCGCTACACACTGTCCTCCCTCCCGCTCCTTCCTTCACCATCATCACCCTCCCCTTTCCTCTCTATCTGAGTCTGCCTCCCATCCTCACACGATGGTAAACATCTATTCAGCAGCACACGCAGGCAAACATGAGGTGGTTGCATGCTGTCATGCGTTCGTGGAGTGACAGACGGCTGAATGCAAAGTTTTGACAGCAGAAATGTCATAATCAGAGAGGGACGCACACAGTTCTGACTGACGGGTCACTGAAATGAGGATGGATCGGAACAAGGAAATACGCTCCTCAGAATGATCTTTTTTTAAACCAGGGGCATAACAATTTATTCGATTCATATCATAACTTGTGGTTGATGATACAATTCATAGTCGATTTGTGTTCATTCTGAATGATCTGATTTGCTGACCTAAAATGGATCCAGGACATCTTTAGTCAAAACTCCAACCAGAGTGACTCAGAGAGAACTACCTGATAATGAACAGTACAGTTGAAGTTTTCCACATTAGTTGTATTGCTTGCAAAATAATCAAGCGTAAATTAAATGTGTGTACCAGCAAACAAGTAAAAAAGACTTCATGTCAAATCCAGTCTCATTTTGTTTCATAAAGTTGAGCCCACTGTTGTTTTTCCGCATCCAAATAACACAAAACAGAACATTATTAGAACACACTGTATGGTCACACATCTGCATAATTCAGTGTTTCCACATATTGGACTGTAACGATGAATTGATCATCTTTTGCTGCCATCATGTACGTGCATTTGGTCGTTTTTGAGTTACAGTAACATAAACCTACCATGTCTCCAATATTAATATAATCAATTTATTTCATTTTGAAATGATTTTATGATATTCTAGGTCAATTCGTTTGACAACTTCCCTCAGACAGATCGATCTGGTTGGATAGTAGGAATATCAATCGATTCATCGTTACACCCAGAGTTTTTTTGCATTACTTCTTTTGATTCTTCACAAACTCAGGTGTTTTGTTCCCCAAAAATACCTCTAATACACATAAAAAAACCTGTGTGAAACAGGAAAATGGGACACTTTTGGGAGTCAATCCATCTGGGAAGCTGAGAGAGTGAGATCTTTTCCATAGACGCACGCTCTCTAGTCTCTATTGCTCAGACATCTCGGTTCATTCTGTTCTGACAGCTCCAACTGTGTTACGTCTGCTGCTTTTCTTCACTCCTTGCCACGCCGCTTTGCACCCTGCCCACCATCAGCACACACACTTTTTAACGCTTCCAATCAATACAGCTCATTTACCTGGGAGCACGAGCAATTTCTTGAATTACGTGCATAATCAAAGCGATTCTCTCTGGATTTTAGATGCTGTCAGTCAGGAAGAAAAACATCACCTCTGTTTCAGAGCATTCGCAACTGACACCCAGTGACAGGAAAACTGGACATAAACTGACCATGTTCAGACACTTGGAGCCTCTGTGATGTTGAAAGAAAAAAATGCCCCCTCTGTAAAACATCATCAGAACATCACTCAGAAGATAATCAGTCTAGTCATCCAAGAGGTCAAACAATTAACCTGTTGCTTAAAATCGAAAGCCATCTATATTTAAAAAAAAAAAAACCCAGGCGAGGAAAAGTCAACATCAGGTTTATAAACGGAAGCGCCTCTGGGGGTTTTGTGTCTGTGGTTGGAACCTCAGAGCTTTAGCAGTTCCTAGATGAAAAGCTTGCGTGGGTTTTTGTGCCAGCCTCCAGTCCTAATTACAATCAGGAAAAAGAAAAAAACCTGGTTCTGGGCTGGTGAGCAACCAGTTTTTTGTTAACTTGAGTGAGAGGGCTCAGGTTCACGTTTTCTTATGTGTTTTTTACAAAAAAAAAAATCACAGACAAGAGTAAATTTAACTGATTAATCAAATGAATATATTTTAAGGCAGAAATATTGAACTATTTGTCTACGAAGAACAAACTGCACTGAAAAACGCTGTTGGTAAAGACTACTAGATTAGACGTACAGAAATCCATCCGCAGTCTTCAAATCAACATTTTCAGAGCGATGGTCTAAGTTTGAATGGATTCGGTTCTTCTGAACTTGTTGGCCTGACAGAAGACTTCACAGTTCTTCATCACGTTCAGGAACCAAACAGACAGCCCAGCAGAGACTAAACGGAGGACATTACTAAACAGATTACGCCGTCTCTACACTCCCAGTGTGAGAGCGCTGGTGAATTTTGCCAAAGAAAGATGGCCTCCGACGGGTGGGTCCATCTGTCACCGTGGCGACAGTACCTGGCGACTGTGGCGACTGACAGACAGTCTCCAGGCAACTGTTGTCGGGGTGAGCTGCTCTCTGCTGTACACTGAATGAGACAAAAGCGCGTATCAGCTGTGCTCATCAGATGCCTGAATGTAACGGACGTTCAGTGACGGCTTCATTCAGAGCTTACGTCTGCATGTGTTTGAACGATTAAAATTTAACTTAACATGAAAAACAGAGTTCAAATTCTCCAGACAGGATGGACAGTGTGTTTTTTATTTTTAACCATTTGTGTCTTTTATTGAAAAGAAAGAAAACCTGGTGAAATGGCTCCCCTTCCACAGAGGATACCCCGGCAGAGACCGTCTGCCAAGCATTGTCATGGAAACAAAAGATGGTGCAGTGGTTGAGATTTACTACTCGACTAACGTCTATAGAGGTCTAAAGAAACACGAGACTGGGGAGGTTGAGGCAAAAGCAGCTCGTCTCCTCTGTGAGCAACAGGCAGTGATTCACTGACTGTAATGGAGCGTGCCACAGATGAGCGATGGTGAACCGTTTGCACCTGGTTGGCAGTCTGTTCCCCTGACCGTTGCTTTTCCAGACTATAATGCTGTTTGTTGTGGGGCCGTTGTACTGTTTGGTCATCACAATTTTTACAGCCAAGTGAGGAGGGAAAAATATGAGGCTCCCTGGTTATACCGGGAATCAATTTCCTGCTCGGGTCTGTGTAAGGAGCCATCAGCAGCAGTTTTCTCTTTCTAATGGGCGACTCCAAGACTGTCAGCATCAAATGAGTCTTCAGAATGCGCATGCCAGGAACTGCAGTTTTTTTTTTATGTGGATTATCTGACTTTGCTTAAATATGTTTGTGTCTTCCAAGTACTCAGAACTTGAAGCGCTTTACAACATGAGACACTTGTACTACTTTCACACCAGCCTCGGAAACGTGTACTGACCACTTCTAATGAAAACTCTAGTTAAACACATTTGAATGTGCGTTTTGGGCTTCTGTGTTCAAAAGAGGTTTATACAAATATACCCCTTGTGTGTCCGAAGATTCATAACTTCCTTATTGTGAGAGTAAAATCTGTCCAACACAAGAAACCTTCAGCTCTCATCTGTTTGCTCAGCTGCTGGACAGGACACATTTTTAAAAAAGGAAGAAACAGAAAAATCTCTAGTGTCCACGCATTGCTATGCAAGTTTTAACGTCAGTTTTCCAGCACTATGTACAATCCAACGCCCGTTAAAAGGTAAACCAGTTGAATTTTGACCAATCAGGGACTCTGGTTTCGTAGTGAAGTATGGGTAGGATCCTTCATAAATAATGGAAGTGCCAACGGAAAATTGATCATGAAGGAGAAATTAGTAATTACTGTTTGTGTCTATCAGTTTCTATTCAAATTATACGACACCAAGTCTTTCATATCGGAATAAAGCTGTGAAATAAAGAGTCTGGAGAAAGATTTGCACTGCTTTGACATTTCACACCAAGCCTCTTCCAACTATAGGTCCATGCGCCAATCAGGAAGCGACAGCCCAGTGCAAACACAGTATGGTTAAACGCGTTAAAAAACCCTTGTTCAGATGTTCTTAAACACGTGTCAAATGACTGGCGTGAATGTAAAATTAGAGGCTCTCTGTGAATTTGCTCAATACAGTGCTTTTTAAATTATTACACACATTGCATTTAAGTGTAAAAAAAAAATAGAATTCTTTGTTTTTCAATTAAACTCATGGATGATATTGGGTTTTTCGTTGGTGCTCATTGGATCAATCTCAGACACCTGTTATAATGAGTTTACCAGGTGAGTTCAATTAAAGAAAAAACTACTAAAGAAGCAATGAGGTTCATTCAATAACATTGAATATATGGTCAAATGGTTAGTGACTTGAAATTATGCTGTCATTTGCATTGGGCATTTATAAGATCATAGAAAACTATCATTTGCATAATACTTTGAAACGTGTAGTATAACACTAATAAGCCATCAGACAGGGAAAAGACTAAGAAAGCACTAGCATGGAAAAAGACAGTAAAATCCACATAGTTCGTCAACACCAGGTGAGTGCATATGTAGAACTTAAATATTCGGCTTCTGGTTTATAAAATTAAATCTAATAAAGTGTGTGATAAAGCTGAATAAATATTTCAACTTTATAACCTTTAGTTAACTTGTACATGGTGATGTGGAAAAAAGACGAGAAGGTTCCAGCTCCCATTCTAAGAAAAGAGGGGCAAAGCCGGATCGCCCAGCGGGCACCAACATGCTGATGATTGATGAGTGATGAAGTGGGAGAAAAGAGAGGGGAAACCTAAATAAGAGCAAAGCATCATGGGTGATTTTGGGCTGCTCTTTCATCATTTCTTTGATCCTCTGACATCCCTCCATCCTCCTTTCGGCCCCTTTGCCTTCCTCCACTGGACTGATTTTCACGTGTAAAATTCAGCGCTTCCCTGCATATATGAGACCGCATTGATTGCAGTACCTAACTGGCTTCTAAGCAGCTGAAAAACCACATCAATCGTGGAACATAACGGCTTTATTTTTTTTTGCTGTAGATGATTAATGGCATTAGCTGCTGGGCTTATTGAATGGCTGTTTTAGAAATTCTACACCCGAACCCATTTCACTGCAGGTATGCTAGCTCCAACAAAATATTTAATTCTTTTTTATTTTTTAAACTAACAACAGCAATAACAAACAGTAAAGACATAAACTCTTAAAATAATAAAAACCGTAGTCCAGCAATCCTGCAAGTCTGTTATCAAAAACAATACGATTTCAGTGGAATATTCGGGAAAGTTTTCATTAGTAATTTCAGGAACTTCAAAGTTAAGGGCCCTTTAACTCAAAAATTTTAATAAAGTACTAATTCATAGATTTTCTACAGTCTGCTGGTAAAATTGATACATCACTCTATTAACTTTTCTGATTAAAAGAAAAAAAAAAGCCACCTGACTTAGACATATGGCTGCTTCACATTGAAAAAAAACAGCCAGCAAAGCAACCCTCAGAATGCATGAAAGGACATAAAAAAACCTCTTTGGAATTTAAACCTGAAATACTATTTGCTCAGCAATAAATTGCTTCTTTGGATCTGGTTCAGACCATAGAAAACACAGAGTAACACAAAATAAGACAGTACTGTGTGTGAGGAGCGTGAATATAGTCAAAATAAAGGCTCAGTGGACTAATTCTAACCGAAGGTGATTGCTGAGTAAGAGTGGAAACACTTGTACAGACGTAGGAGGCCGCTTTGTACATATGCTTGCAGATACGAATGTACACTGCAGCAGATTCCAGCTTCCGTAATAGTTGCTTTTCTTTATTTGCTGGTCCTTAAGGACCTCAATTTTCATCTTTGTGTAGGCGAGCAAATGTAAGTCGAGCCAATGAAGCAGAAAATAAGGAGGGACAGCTGGTTCTCCAGTAGGTCAGAGTGAACTATGGTTATTCTGTCAATCTAAAAAAAAAATCAGGTCTGAAAGTCAATGTTTATGTGTTTATGTGCAGACGCAAGTATCACACGCTCAGACAGTAGAATATTTTCAAGTCCATCGCAGAACGGTAGAACCAGAGGTGCGGTAAGCACAGGCGACATCAAGACCCAGCTAAAAGGCCAATGAGTTTTCCCGCTCCGAGTGAAGAAATCCAGAGAACAGAGCAGATGAGAGAGCATAGGAGTGATTTAGGGTCAGAAACTACAGCCTTTCATTGACGTTCTTCAACCTCTTTTAATCAAGAAAATGTGTTTTCCACCTTTATAAAATTATTCTTTTATTTTTCCTGAATAGGGTTCAAGCTACTGACAAAAGAGGAAAGATGTTTGATCTTATTTGGGTTTTTATGTGCAGCTTTTGCTCTATGTGAGGAGCAGGGACAACGTTGTGCAGCTATAACGAAGGCAAACAATATCATTGAATGGTTAGGTTTGTAATTAAAGGTGCAATACTACAATAAAGCAATTCAAACATAGATTAACTGTACTGTATTGGTTTTTTTTTTCTTACATTCTAGAAACGGAGGTGGAAAAAGTGAGTCAAAGTAACAAAAAAGAGACTATTGCCATTTATCTGACTAATTTCTCCCGACAGTTTGAAGAGCTTCGCCCAGCAAAGGAAATATACCCCAAATGTGGACAGATACAAGAAGAAAGCGAATTTTTCCCAGGTAAATTAACAAAGCCCAGACAAATTTAGGCAAAGTCTGACAGAGAAAATGGCCTAATAATTTACATCACAAATGGAGTTGCAGGTCTGTAGGTCTGGGGGGAGCTGGATGAAAAATACAGAAATTCAATCATTTCACTTTTGTCCTCTATTCACAGCTGCTTTGTTCCTCTTTCAAGTTTCTCTAAAACCTTGATTGTCAATCAAAAGGGACGACAAAAGCTTAGTGGCCCCCCATATAAAAAAATGTTATTCATGTGCTGCTGTACAGTTTCTAAAGAACCCACCACCTAAAGGTAGACACTGACAAGACAAAAGACAAAGCACCAGATGCATGAATTTGGTGCACACCTTTGTCTTGAAAACTAAACTTCTACAAAATGCAGATCTACTGTCAATATACAAAATGCTTCTGCAATAGGAAAACTGAAAGAACTTCTAAGCTGCTCATTCAGAACAACTATCTTCAAAGCCATTAGTTGCAAGTCCATCATCATCATCGCAGCTACCCTCTTAGCCATGCCCTTATGTGCCATTTCAGCAGTCTCTAAAGTTCCTTTTCACACTAAAGCTATATCTCTTTCCGTTCTGCTTCCACACTTTATTCTTTCTCAATAATTGCGTCAATAAACGTGCTCTGCAAAAGACACAACCTGCAACGTAAATGCCTTGTTTTTTGATTAACAGCTTTAAGCAAATGTAAGGTTTAATTTAAAGGTTTGATTAATTTTGTATACCTTTAACAAATTACACAACATTTCTTTCTGTTCTCTCACATTGCTAGCAAATGACAAAACAACTGTGGTTTGTTTTCAGGGAGATTTGTTTTCACTCACCTCTCTGCACCAGCATGGTGACTTCACTGCCTTTTGGACACTTGCTGAGCAGGTCTACCACCTGGTTGTGGGACATACTCTGCACGTTCCTCTTGTTCACCTCCACTATGATGTCCCCCTCCCTGAGGCCACGGCAGCGCGGGTAGTCCACGATCTGCTTCACCCTCTGCCCTCCGCCGCCAGGGCTGTCCGCGATTGTGAAGCCAAAGCCCTTGTCTCCTTTCTCCATGTGTACAGTGATCAGCTCTGGCTGCGTTGCAATAGAGGAGGCCAGGGTCACTACATCACTAGAATAGCCAAGTTGGGAGGATGTGTCGGAGGTCGCCTCTGTGGAGGGACTGATGGGTCGGGGAAGGCCGTTGAGAGGTGCCCCACTACTGGTTGGACCATTGTAAGTGCTTTGACTGCTGTAAGAGGCTGGAGAATCATAGCTGTTAGTGACCTCCTGGCCATTAACAATGATGGGATCCTTGTTGTCGAGGATAGCGACTGAGGTAACCAAGCTGGTGTTTGGGTCGTCGGGGTCAAAGGGCAGGGGATATCCACGACACAGCTCCAAATTCACCATGGAGCCAATTGGGATGGATTGAAAGATCTTCACCACCTGGGCATGTGTGTAGCCCAGCACACAGATGTCATTTACACTCACAATCACATCACCTAAAGGGTACAGAGAAAAAAAAATGTTGTCAAGCAAGAAAGCTCACATTTCACAGTAACTATATGAGCAAAGTCAGTGTTTTAACTGCAAACTTTAAGGGGACCAACCTGTCTCCATCTTCCCATCAAGGGCAGCAGGTCCGTCAACGACTAGGCTCTTTATCTGCAGGAACTCGTCCGGCTCGTCTCCTCCAACAACCGTGAAGCCGAAACCCCGGCGGCTCTTCTTCAGTTTGGTATTGATAAAGGTCCCCTTGAGTTCAGACCGGTTTCTAGTAAAGAAAGGCTTCCCTCCTGAACAGAAGGGAATTAGGATAGTTTAGCTTTGATTTCAAATATGGGATTAGTGTAGACTTGTGCAGCCTATAAAGTCAAGATAGTATATAGGCGTCAGTGATGTCCTGATACTTCTGCTGCACTCCAACAAAACTAAACAACTTTTTATAAATGTGCAGAAGGTTTGGGGTAGTGCGAACTTAAGTGGAAACAATGACCCAAGATGACAACTAAGAGCTAATAGCCAATCAAAACTAAAAAAGAAAAAAGTTACAAATAATTAGAAACTAAAATTCACTGTGCATGAAACAAATCACTAAGAGCGTCTAAGGGCTTTCTGACTGGTAAAAATGCTAAATTTTGTTTTAAATAACTTTGACACTTGTGATCAAACAATAAAAACGCTTCTCTAGTGTTGTAATCTATTTCTCTTCACTTTTACTTCTCAATGCAGTCTATTCTCTGCTATTTAAATGAGGTTGTAAATGATGTGTCAGTGATTAGAGCGAGACTGTTCATCTCCAAACGAAGCTGAGAAAAGGTAAAAACAATGAACAGTGCTCATACAGAAAAACACAAACAGTAACAGCTGTCATTTTCAAAATAAAACACAAGATGGAAGAAGATGAGGAAGAGCACCGTAATGCATTGGGGCAGTGCTGGAGTTTATGTTTACATGAAAAATGCATTACCCTTGGAGTCAGTTTGTGTCCTTGTTTGTGGTGTTTCTCTGGCCTGTTTGCTTCTGATTGCCATTTTAAGCACAGAAGATGAAAGAACTGTGAGCTGATATCACTGATTTATCTTCCAGAGATGTAGCAGCAGACCAGGACATAAGAGAAGAACTTTTTTTTCCCTTGAAGGAGCACAATGATAGAGAAAGTCAGGAATAGGGAGAAATAGAGAGTGAGGAATGGATGGTACTGACAAGCAACAAAAAGTGACAGGAGATGAGACAAAAACACAGCAAATGAGAGCGAAAGAGCCATAAAATAAAGAGATCAATAAAGGAAAAGAAAAAAAGCCAGCCTACAGTGGAGCAATGGGGGGAGACGGAGAGGCAGTTAATTCTCTGACACCGCTGGGATAATTAGACAAGCTGCTGGTGGGAGGCTGCTACAATAGGAGCTGGCAACTAGAAGAAGGAAACCTGGAGCATCAGGAAAGATGCCCAAGGCCAAATGATGAGCAAAGCCAGGTTTGAAAAAAAATATTACAGCAGAAAATCCATGAAGTCAACTTAAAAAATAAACAGTGGAAGAGTAAACAAATGAGCCACATTTGGTATTCCCATTAACAACACAGTCCTGACTTCATACTGGTCCAAAAAAACCACCAGTGTTTTAAATATCAGCTCACACCAATTGTGTTAAAAAATGTATTTTGTAACTTATAAGTGTCAAAATAATAACCCGTCTCTTTTTATGATGAGTAAAACATGGCCTTGGGCAGAAGAACAGCAGAAATGAGAGAGAACTGACGTTTGCTGAACTCATAATGAGTCGCTCTGGGTAAAACAGCCTACAAGCACTCAAATAATAAGCTTGAGGGTTTTTTTTTTGTTTTTTTTTTATGTTGCAGAGTTTAACTGCGATTGAGAACTTACGCTTTTGTCCCATGGCATTGGGCACTGTGGGGCCCGTCTGAGGGTCCCTGTAGGTCTCGTGGTTGGTGGCATAGCTGGTCAATGGAGCCCCTGCAAGTGCAGAGTCCTCGATCCACTCTGCAACGGTAACAGGGACACATTCTCTAGGTGGAGTCTACACAGGAGAGCAGCAAGCCTGTTCTGCACTCTAAAATTCCTTGTAAAAACTTTAACAAAACTTTACTTAACTAGCAAAAAACTTTTCTCAAAAAGAAAAAAAAATGTGGATGTAGCTGTACAAAAAATACTATATTTTTGTAGAAAATGATATATTTTTAACGTAGTTTTACAAAACCACCACAAACTGTCAACACAACATGATATTTTACACTGTCACTATTTAAAGCTCCTTATTTAGGGTTGGATATTAAAACATGTGACATAAATGCAGATGAAGAGAAGAAAAATCTTCAAATTTCTGCATAATTTTGTTTTTGTTGTTTTTTCGCATAATAACTTGAGTGTTTTTCACAGGAGGAGCTGAAGGTAGAGCACAGCAGGATAATTCCCTCATGTCATGACCTGCATTAACAATTTATTTCTTTTTGGTGTCTCATGTATGTGTAGAAACTTTCTTTTATATATGCAAGTGTAGTTGTGTAGTTGTGTTCACAGCCAGGCCTAAGGGTGTGTTGGGTAGAAACGCCAACATTTTTTTTGGTGATTTTACAGTCGACAAAAGGCATCACAATCAAGAAAAGGGGCATTTCTTTTAGCATTCTTATAACTCTTTAATTGAAGCAAAAAAAACATGTGGATCAGAATATACTTCTGAATTTTTAGCTTAAGTTTTATCAGGATTCTGAATTGGAGAAAATCTTATTTTCAATTGAACATAATATAATAAATGCTAGAAAAAAAACAAAGTAGGTTAAATATGGAGTGGATGGAAAACACGTTGATATATGCATGGACATCACAGCATATTTGTGTCAAGTTCAGTCCATGTAATGATCAACAGAATATGATGAAATAACTTGCGTTACAATCCAGATGGTACACTTAATATTAATGTTTATGATGGAATAACTTAAAAAGTTACACCAGGAGTAAGTCTTTTCTTCTAGAGCGTTATATCACTGCTGCAGTTTGCAATGTAACAACTAAAACTCATCTTCTTACATGAAGATGATTAAGTGAATCCTTTTTGTTACACTGTGTGAATGAGTAATTGCCAAGCACAACGATGGAAGAATTATGATTTGAACTTCAATCTTAGCATCTTGCAAGCACAGAGCTGAGTAAACTTAGTCAAAAAAGTGTCTGATCAAAGCTGTCATTCATATCCATATAAGAAGTCCCTACAAAGAAGGTGAAATGCTGAGATGAAACCCTGAGGAAGCAGGAAGTTAAAAAATTCTTAATCATCTCAGGGGAAGACAGTAGATGAATCAGAAAATGGTCAACATTTCTCCAGAACTACATATAAAACTGATTACTCTAAAGTACATTCCTCTTGGATATTGCTGCTGTAGAAGCTCGACTTGAATTCTGAATCATGGAATTCATTTTTACTTGTGGTTTCTGCACTTTGTCTTTGTTTTTCTTACATAATAAATCTTAGATTTGACTTTAAAAAGGAGCAGTTTAGTATATTGTGTTTTTTTTTCATCTGCAGTGTAATAAATTCAATAAGTATTTAGCACAGATCTATAAAAAATGTAAAAACCAAAAGAACTGTTTTTCTCCACACAACACTTTAGCTAGGAAGAGAACTTTGAAGGTTAGAAGAATTAGAACAAAAGTAGAACAAAAACACAACATAAACTTCAAAGAGGCTGTAAAAAAGTTATGCTTTTATGGCAGAGCGCTTAGCAAATCGTAAGCAGTAGCAGATAACATCAAGCCATTATATTATAAGTAGAGCCCAGCATGCATGCAGACACCATGTAGACATGCACATGAAGGGGAAAAAAAGAAAATGACGCCCTTGGTGGGGGCTTGTGAACGAACCTCGGATGTAGCGCTCACCTTCAGGTGGCTGCTGGCTCTGGGGCTGAGGCTGCTGATCAAGCTGGCGGCGCTTCTTTGCTTCAAGCACCGGATGTTCATACTGGGTCTTCCTGTTGATATGACTTTGGAACGGTAAATATAGAGGAGCACAGAAGTAATGAATAACCGGGGTAGCAAAAGAAAACAGGAGAAAAAGGACGAAAGAACAGAAGAGGAAGTGAGTCAAGAGGGCAGATTGAGGGAGGGGGACAGTGATAAGGTTTGATTAATGAACACATGGACCTGTAGAGTCAGAGCTCCTGTCTGACAAGTCCTCAACACCATAACAATACATGCATTCATTTGTGGTGACTGTTTAATTCAGAGTATATTGTCCACATCACACCCTGTTATTAATAAAAATCTAAAAAGTATTATAACAGTACTGAAATACACATTTTTCTTTTGCTATATCACAGTTCACCATTCGTGGTCTCACTGTTTTGCCAATTTTTTCAGTGTATTTTACATGCTTTTTCTCTTGTTTTAACAGTTTTCTGCGTCCTGATTGGCTGGAGAGATTGTTCTACACCGAGTCTCCTGTCCAGAAACATAGTTTGCCAATCAAACATAAATGTCTTTGCTTTCATTCTATAATGCTGTCCTTTTTTAATGAGGGTATGAACTTTCAGATTTTAAACAAGAAAGAAAAGTCTGAAAATAATCATGTCTGTCTGACAAAAGTTTATAAAGTGTGTTGTTATGGGTTTTACAGCCTTAAAACATCTATAATTCTACTTTGCAGATTTCGTCTACCACAGAATGTAACCCCTGCGATAAACAAGAACAACAATGTACAAGTTTTTCAGTAAAATAAATGCAAAAATAAAAGATAAAATGCGTCCTCCCCTTAAACCGCCAGGTTCTGCATTAAACAGCAAAACCCTGCATGGAGCTGCTGTGTATTCACTGAAACCCTGTGACTTCATATAGGAAGAGAAGTAAGACATAGCAGAAGATTTTCCCATGTGGACAAATAAATGCCCTAGATTTTAAGGTGTCTCAAAAAACCTCAAAAAAGTGGTTGCAAAAGCAAAATAATAGTAATAAATATTCCTGTTTAAATTGAGTTTTCAGGGTGGGTTTTTTCTTTTTTGTTTTGTGTGCACCACTTACTCAACATAGTAGACGCCATACACCGGATCATCTATTCTCTCCCACCCTGGTGGAAGTTCTGCAAAGACAAAAAAATAAAAATCAGAGAGAATTACTGAAGGCTGAAGTGTTCCGGAAAAGCCAGACTTAATCATTAAAGACAAACTGGTGTTGACTGTCAGCCTGTCTAGTGTCTGCCTGTCAATCTGTGTTCAGACCCAGAGAAACCCAGGCTGCCAATCTTTCTCCTCCCGTCACCTCACACTGCTGACATTTCCACACATCAGATAAGAACACAGAGACTCCCCACTGGGGAAAGAGGAGCGGACTACAACAGCAGGAAGTGGAAATAAAGTCCAGAAGAGGGGTCATTGAGAGGGGAGGTGGAGGGGACAAAAGATAGGAAGGAAGGAAGGAAGGAAGGAAGGAAGGAAGGAGAAACAGGTGAAGATCAGACAAACCAAGAAAGGAGAAAAGTAAAGAATATTTCCAGCTTTGAGGAAAAAATATAATCAGCAGGAATTAAATTAAATTTAAAAAGCTGCTTTTGAAACACTTTTATTCATTTTCTTTTTATGACTAACACACCAAATAAGAAAATTCAATGGTTTAGTTGATGAACAAGTGTCCTTGGTTTAATTTAGTCCAATGATGCCCATTTTAATGTGAGTCTTACAACTATTAATTGATGCTTGAATGAAATCATTTGAAGTTTGAACGCTTTCTGTGTCATATCCTGCTCTGAAGATCAAGCTGAAACCTCTCCTTGAACTACAGAAAAGTGTTTCGAAGGAGATGACATGGGAAGAATCCATCAGCGATGATGAAAGCATGCTCACGCAGACACTTAAGATTTTTCCAAAGTAACAGGGACATTTAGCACTGATTAGGAAAAGATATAAACACACCTGGGCCCACTTCAGTACCATGCAATTTCCCCCTGATGCAATTTTCTGTTTTTATGGTTCAGTCCGTTTGAGTCGAGGCTTTTTCTCCACCGGAGCATTTCGCCTCTATTGTGTTACCACTGTGCTGATTATCGTGTAACCTGCAAATTTTTATTACAAGAGGCTAACTGCCTATAAGCCCAAATTGTGCAAATCTTTGCTAGTGATGATCACGTTTTACACAATAAAACAATCATACAACGTGGCCTTGCGCTGTGAGTGCAGATTGCAATTATAATCATCCAAATATTGAGTGTCTTCCTCTACATTTGAATAAAGAGGAAGCGCAGTCAGCAACAAACCAAAGAGTCGGAGCTTATAGTACTCCCGATTTTGTACGTGCAGCCTACATAGAAGCACACGAGGCAAATTGAGCCTGCAAGGCCACCGAGAAAGTGTAGCTGCAAGGGTAAAGCCTTCAAGCAGGTGTGCTGAATTGTTATTCAGATGTTTTGAACCGAAACATTAAATGGAATTTGGTCCCGCCTCACCTCGTGCAAAATTCTAATCACCCACTTGATTTCACACTGCACTAGTTTCGCTCCAGGAGGAGCCCTGTGTAGGTTAGTAATATATGTGTGCGAGACCATGTGTGTGCAGAGGCAAAAGAAAAGCAAGGAAGGGATGAAAAGTATAGGAAACATGATGAGGGGACGAATGAGAAAAGACTTCAAATGCAGCATTACAGCCCCATTTATCTCTCCAAAAAATATGAATAAAGTAGATCAAACCAATTCAAATTACACAAAAAATGACAAAAACATAAGAAACTACATCAACTCTAATTTTATTTTTGACTGAAGTAGACTAGGAGAGTATAGTTTTTTATTTTTTTCCTTCTTACTTTTCGGTGTTTACACACACACCATGATAGTAACAGTATTCAAGGCAAAACAACAACAAAAGCATTTTTACATGATAGTGTCTTACTTGAAAGAGGCACTTACAAATTGGAAATGTTGTAAACCTTATTGCTCTATTGCTTCAGATGTAAGACGTTTACATTTTTAATCTCTCCAAGGTTTTATTGAAACCACTTTAAGATCAAGTGCATTATAGAAATGCAAAGAAAGGACAAAACTGCAAAAATGATGAACCACTGAGTGTAACACCAAAAAACTTCAAGTCACACTTCTACTATATTTTTTTCTATTATAATTCTTTCCCAGTGCTTTTTTAAATTATGATTATGCTGTTTTTAGCTTAAATCAAAAATCTTGTGTTGTTTTTTCAAGACAAATTTTCTGCAGAATCTAGTTTTTGGGCGGAACTGTTGGTGCGGAAGTGAGCTGCTGTAGTTTCCCAGAATTCCTTTGTTTACACTCCCTCATGCTAGTTTGTAGCACCTCACAAGCCCAAGCTAAAATGAGCATAACCAACAAAAAAAACAAAACAAAAAAAAACTGCGAGCAATATTGCAGGTATCCAGCTGCACAGTTAGAGCCAGATGGGTCTATTTGTCTGCATGTGGATGGTTCAGAATTGTAGCACAGAAGAGAGACTTTGGCCACTCATTGCAGTTGCTGTGTCTCAAATCCAAGCTTTTTCAAACAGTGGGTTTTCATCTGCTCCTGATCCAACTTGATTTGAATCAAGAAATACTCAGAAACGCAGTTTTTATATTGTTATATATATATATATATATATATGTTAATTGTTATATATATATATACATACATGTCCTCCATTATGAGAAAACTTCATGTTCACACTAAAATTATAAATGCAAATGAGAACTGTTGTTATGAAATTTTACACAATATTTTTAT
This sequence comes from Oryzias celebensis, assembly GCA_014656515.1. NCBI lineage: Eukaryota > Metazoa > Chordata > Actinopteri > Beloniformes > Adrianichthyidae > Oryzias > Oryzias celebensis. The sequence continues at coordinate 15,083,720 of BNCR01000005.1, forward strand.
AATTATTAGTCATTTTTTTTGTTCTAGACATCAGGGATTGATGTAAGGATTAATAATCTTGAGAAGAAATGTCACTTCTTTAGTGAGAAAATGTCTCATTTCTGAGTCACAGTAACATCTGTGCTAGATCCACTAATGAAGCACCGCTTGTGGTGTTGTGCATGTGATCATGTTCACCATTTCCTACTCTGGCTTCTTTTATTTCTGTATTGCTGAGTTGGGTTATTTTGCACGCAAGTAAGACGGTGATAAAAGGTTCTTACCTAGATCATTATCCAGCTCCTCTGTGTGAACCCCTTCTACTCAGCAGGATGGGCAGCAAAGCAGCATGGGTGTTGTTGGAGAAAGAGAGGAAGGCGAGAGAGAAAACAAAAAAACACAAGTGAGCTGCATGTAACAGCATCAACAGACCACTGGGTGGCAGAAGTTACTTAAAACAAGAGCATTGACTTTTTGTGTGAACTGCAGGTAAAAATTATATAGTGTAACCTGTAGACTCAAGCAGAGCACAAACTACGTATTAATAAACTAACATTAAAAAGATGATCAAACTTTTATCTCAGTTAGGCAACAAGAAATGGAACATTACACCACGCAAAAGAAACTGCTCCATCGTTAGAAACTACACTACCTCTGTAAAGACAGTTTGGGTGATCAACTTGGTTGAACAAGGATAGATTTTGCATAAACTGTTGCTGCTGTGCATCAGTCCAAGAAGGTATAAGAGTCTGTTTTTGTTTCCTCTGGTAAATGCAAAATATTTTGAACTATGCTTAGATTTTTTGTTTTTTAGTTTATCTACCATGTTTTTTCAGGTGTTTACCAGCATTTTAAAATGTCTTTGTTACTAATAGTTATTATATTTTACCACTAACAGAATAAATTGTTTCAAGGTTTCTTTCAAAATAGTAATGTACTTTATAGTATAGTAGTCAAAGCAAACTTCCACACAATGACAAAAACACAAATAAAAACAGTAAGACGGGGAGTTTCTACCAGCCTGCTGATGCATTTATTTATCGTAATAATTTTAAAAGGCTTTATTTTGCTCAGAACTACACCAAAAGTCTACATAAGAACACGACATGCTGGGTAACCATACCATCATCTTCACATTCTTCCAGGGGTTTCTGAGGTTTATCCAGGCACCGAGGGTCTATCCAAGAGGTCGTCTTTGTATTGTGGCTACACAAAACACACACAAATAGAAAACATCAATATGAATTTTAAAAATGTGGGGTTTTTTTTGTCCAGGGTTTGCTGACCATGGTCAAGAATGTATAGCTTTCTGCAAATCTTAATGAAATGCAGCAGTTTGGCTAGGACAAATGAACGTCACACTAAATTGGGTTATTCTTTGGATACACAACAATGATTTTTAGTAGTGACAATAGCAGCTCAACAGCTGTACTTAATTCTTGTATCTTTTAATGGAAGGCTACATCCACAGAGTAATATAACAGCTTCTTACACATGATCCACAGTCCCAATAGGAAGTTAGTTGTTCTGGATCAGATTTTACCAGAACAAATAACAGAATGCAAAACAAACCCTGAACCATGTACCCCTCCTGCAGAAAAGGAGGACCACCAAAGGAAATCACTCCTTCTCAAACTTTGTTTTTTTATTTTTTTAAGCACAATTTTGGAAAACCGTCATTGTCATTCTAGCCAGAAGAGGGTGGCGTTACTAAAGATTCTTCTCAAATAAAAGTAATGTTACTTCAAAGTAACATTAGTCAAGTAAAAGAAAGTTTAGTCAACCCTGTAATTGCATTACTAAGTAAAGGTTTAAATGTTTTGTTGTCTGAAACCAATTAAATCAGGCAGGGGAAAATAAAAATGAATGCGTTTTTTTTGCACATACTAAAACACAAATTTTAGTTATTTCAATTAAAAATGTTGAGCTTTTAATGAATTAAAAAAGCATTTGTACAAAGAAAAAAGGGTTCTTTACATAAAAATAATTTTAGGATGACAGAATGGTACAAAAAAATTATTATTTTACTAAAAGTACTAAAAGTACTAAAAGTACAGCAAAAAAGATTACCAGTGTGTTCATTTTTATTTGTACATACAGTAAATGATTGACGGCAATGTATGAGGAAAGTTTAATTCCTTTCCCATCTATTCAGCTTTTTTGTTTCTAAAATGTCACAGTTGCTGAGAGCTCTCTGTCTGAACACTCTCCTACTGTCTCACAGGCCCACACATCCCCTACCCAACATTAGCGGTTAACATTAGAGGTTACATTGAAGTTATCCAGCTACAGTTTGGAGGATATCAGACCTTTTAGCTTACTCAATTTATGTTCAAATATCTGTTGAGGTATTTTCCATGTGTTCTGAGTTATACATTCTTATTACATTTTGACAACTCAAGCATCTACATACTACATTTAATTATGTTTACAGGAGAATTTGACTGGATTGTGTGGATCTTTGTAACTCACTCTATAAAGTAGACCTCCCCACTGTCGGTGTAGGCCATCTCCCAGTTTTCAGGCAGAGGTCCCAGCTGGTCCTCTTGGGGAGGATGGCTCAGGTGAGAGTGTGTTTGCTGTGTGCTCTCCGTGGTGGCCGATGGCGAAGGGGTCGTCCCAGAGTAGGACAGGTCACTCTGGCGCGGGACGAAGGGGCGCACTGATTGATGAATTTCGTCTAATTCACTGGAGTCTCCTGAAGGAAGGTGTGAAAAACAAACGCAGCTTGGATTTAGAGATACTTCAGACATATCATCTGTGGGGAAAAGGGTTCATGTGTGGATTGCAAAAAGTTTGATGAAGATACAGATTCATACCCCGTATGAATGACTGCTTCAAAGTTTGAAACTACAAATCCACACCAAGATTTCCAACAATCATTGAAGTTTTTTTTTAACTTAACTGCTCTGCAAGTGAAACTAAAAGGTTAAGACTTAATCGCAGTTGTACCGGTTAATTCTGAATTTCCAAGCTATTCCAAATACAAATAGGTTGAACACATTTTCCATTATTTCCTCTTGTTTCAGTGAAACTGTAAGGGTAGAATTTTTATTTTTTAAAACAAACTTAACAGTGGCATTTGCATCCTTTAACTCATGAATTGTGTTTGGGTCAAAATGGATCCTTTTCACTCTTAAAAACTGGTCAATTTTGACCCAAACAGAATATAAGGGTTAAAGCTCCTTTTTTAATTGTAAAATATATGTGGATTTGAAGCATACAAAAAAGGCTTTCTCTGTTTCACATAGTATGTCCTAAACACAAAATACATTTCACTTTATGAGCAATAATAAAGAACGATGCTTGAAGTGATAACGGTTTAGGGTTAATGATAATTTTTCAGAGCTAACTGGTAAGTGAAGGGTTGGGGCTAAGATTCAGCTTAAGAATTTTTATAAATAATTTGTTTTAAGGTCAAAAACAGCCAAAACTGTTTATTCTTTAACATTACAGGAAACAATCTTTGTTTTTTTGTTTGTTTTTTTGAATTCAACCACAGGACCAAACAAAAGCAACAACCGTTGACCTTACAGATCCCATCATCTGTGAGTGTAAAGCTGCTGGATAACAACACGTTCAGATCATTTAACTAAATCCTGTGAAACCAGCAGGTGATGGCAGGTATTTAAGGGAGCTGAAACAAGCTTCACTTTCAGCTATGATCTCCACAGTGTTCTGCCAGCGTGAGGGTAAAGAGGAGCAAAGAGGGGGACGGAGTTCCAAAGCACAAACATGCCAGTTAGTTGTACCCAATTGGCCAAATCGCTCCTTGAGGCTGTAAAGACATTTACTTTGGACAGCTGGGGGCACTTTGCACCCAGAATCAAAGCTTCGGAGGTGTCATCACCTGGCTTCCTGTTTTCTCAGTCTCACATGTGATTGACAGTGTTACACCTAACACAATCCCAGACTGCAAATAAGCATCATTTGGTCCCACCTCTGCAGAATAAACTTTAGGGGGAGAGTTACTCCACTCACAATTCTATGGAGCAGCTAAAGAACAAGCCCCTCATCATTTCATTTATGTGAAATATGGGAGTGGCGTTTCTTTCCCTCCAGCCTGCAGCCAGATGGCACTGTTTAATATTTTTGGATGCATATTCAGTCAAACTTAAATATCCCTTACTCACCAGTCAGATAAGGTCCTGCATTTTCAATCCTCACCAGAGCACAGCATCAGTTGTGACCCCTCTCCTGATTTCTTCCAAACGTCTGTTCCTCAAACACGTCTTTCCTGCTTGCTCCTCTTTGTCTCTGTCCAGCCTTTTTCCAGACTTTCCCCCTTCCAAGCTCCTCCCTCTGTGTATTTTTATTGCTACCTTCACCCCGCTTGGAAACGCCCTCCCACTTCCTCCATCAGCACGAGTGGTTGAAAGTGTGACTGAAGCACAGAGAACGTGTCCACAGGATTCTGTCAGATTAGCTGCTGCTGCTCTGTGGGTGAAGTAGTCTCCACTTTTTTTTTATTTTAAATATACCAGTGAAGTTATCGTTTTCCTATTTGTTTTAACTTTATTCAGAAACAATATCAATGTAATAGCTCAATAGTTTTGACTAAAAATAGAAAGAAAAGTAATGTCTAGTTTCATTTAAACATTAAATTCATTTTTTTAAACATCACCTCCTCATTCTGTTCTTTTAAGGGGTATTTTAGTTTGAACCTACTACTTCATAAAAATAATGTTCACTAAATGCATTATGTTTTACATCATAAGAATCCCATTTTTCAAAAAGTGTTTAAAAGTTAGAAACATCAAGAGTCATCTTTCTTGAAAATATTTTGTTCCAGCAAATAATTTGCAAAATTATATCAATTTCTTCTGCTGAAATGGTTTCTTTTAATGAAGACAACTGAAATGCAACATTAAAGTGCTGATGAAGTTGTAGCTTTTTATGCTTTTGAAAATGCACCCTTAATAAAATAGAACAGGGTCCAAAGCGTGACTTGACAAAACTGCCTGCTTTATTTTGTTTCAATAATTTCTTTATTGACAAGTAACTCTGAAACACTATTTTTTCTTCCAATTAGTAGTAAATTAAAGAAAACAAAACTTTGTTTACAACAGAAAACTAAAAAAAAAAAGTTGATGAATTTCTAATTCCTGACCTTTTTATTTTTGATAAACAAGATGAAATGTGGGTCAGTTCTGCTGCTCTCCGCTGCGTACCTGTGATGCTGCTGTTCATGTCAGGGAGGTCCTCGTCGTCCTCCAGCTGCGGGTCTCCAAACCCTATTCCAGCATTGTGCATGTCATTGTAGGACTTGGCGCGTCGAGGAGTGGAGTTCTGCGAGCCCAGAAGGCCACTGTTGAACTGTGGCACATCACCACCACTACTGCTATTGCTAATCACTTTCCCACCGGGGGGCTGCACCGGTGGCTTGGGTGTCCCATAATAGTTACCTAGGCAACAAAGGAGGGGTGGAGAAGAAGAGAGGGGGGTGATTAGAAAGACAAAAAGTAGCAAGAGGGCATGGGAGAGGAGGTCAGATGGTTCTGTGTGAACCTGTGGAGGGGGGGTGTTACTCAGCCATTGTGTGCAATGTGAAAGTATGTGGGCGACTATTGCAATGGGAATTTTGTTTAAATTCACAACTACGCTTTCAGCTGATCAAAGATAGTTTTATTCACTAAAAGGGGAAAAATATTTGTCAAGCTGCTCAGTTAGTTTCCTTTTCTATGAGGTAAGATAGCTGTCAACGGGAAACACATTCATAAAGACAAAGTTGTGCACAAATTAATACTTTGTGCACAACTTTGCAAAAAAATACCAACACAATATTTACTTTAACATTTGACATGTTTTAAATACGACTTTTCTTTGTATTGTATGTAAAATTCTCCTGTTAACAAACTGTATAAAAAAATATGTCACTGGGTCACAGGTATAAACATGGAGTCCCGGAACATTGATTGTTCAAAATGTGCATGTGTGATGGTTTATTTATTAAACTGAAATAAAATAGAACTTTTTGAAATGTTATTGATCCAATAATGGGGAAGTTATCTTGATAGCCATAGCTCTGTTGAAAATGGAATTAAAACACATCATAACACAGAGATCTCTGGCCGCATTTTGTGGTCATGAAAACAATGCAGAAGCGGATAGTTTCAGACCCAGAAGTGGTGGAATATACACCAAAAACAGAGTAGCAGACATACCACTCCACTCATTGAGTGTAAAAAAAAAACATGTCTGTCAAAATTGGTTAATGAGAGCCTAATAAAACAAAAACAGCTAAGCTAACTCATAGCTAATGTAGGCCAACTGGCTGCCAATTGTTGTGGAAGTAAAAAGAAAATAAATAACAAAATTAAAAGAAATATCAGTAGGATCAGAATACCCAACTTTCTTTCTTTTTTAGCTATTGCTACAGTCAGCTGCCAGTTAGCCTACTTTAACTCAGAGTTAGCTTAGCAGTTTTTGTTATTTTCTTTCCATTGCCAGTACCTGCTATATCCCTTTCTGGGTGGCGGCGCTACTGGGAGCCTGTCCCGTCTACTGTTGGGCTGAGGCCAGACTACATCTGGACAGGTTCAGGAGGCTGGAGCGAATATGGTCAACTGTCCCGGGAATAAACTGGCCGGCTAAGCCGCAGGGATCCCCAGCTTCCAGAATGCTGCTGTACAGCAGGCAGACTCAGAGCAGCAGCAGCAGATAGAGAAGGATTCATCCGCTGTCTGCTCGGGCGTTTTTATTTTATTTCATCATTCTCTTAATTAAAAATTATTTTTTTAACAAACATGGACTTTTTTTTTATCCCTAATATGATGAATATCTGATGCTCTTTTTTTGCAACCACTTCCAGGTCTGATGCATTGTGTATACGGTCAGCTGCTAAAGGACATCGCTGTTAACATCTCTTTTTTAAATAATTATTCAGCAAAGCTTTGGTATCAAGATAATATACCTGCCATGATATCAATAACATCCTGAAAAGTTTACCGGTAATTCTATTTTAGCTTAATATATGAAAAAAGAACATCAATTCACCCTGTTGTATCTATGCTTTGGGTTGTACATGTCTGTGACCCTGTGACGTATTTTTGACAGTTTAACAGGAAAAATTCCTACTCAAGAAAAGCGTATTCAAAATAATGGCAAATTGTATTCAAAACACACATGTCAAACGTAAAACTAAATATTGTATTCATATTTTTTTGCAATTATTAATTTGTGCACAACTTTGTCTTGATGAATACATTTCTGATTGACAGTCATCTTACCTCATAGTTTTCATTCATACATTTGAAGAAAACAGGAACTCTAAGTAAACCAGGTTTATTCAGCTATGTCACACCAGCGTTTTCGTGTACAGCAGTTGTTGTCTCCTGTGTTTTATGGAACTTCCCAACACCGTGGGAGGATTTGTTTGAGCCATTTGCTCTCAAAGCATGAAGACAGCTGCCAATCCCCCCAGGAGGGGATGTCCCAGTAAGTTCACCCCAAGGTCAGACTAGGGCTGGCCGATGTGGCCTACAAAAAATATCCCCCAGAGATATTCGGATAGCGTCACCAACTACAGGCATCCATTTATTTCCCCTTTGATGTATGTTAACTGAAACAGTTACTGGTTTTTTTTGGTAGAAATGAGCATGCAGATGGCATTTACTTGATCCAAACAAAAAGTCAATGGATTATAGAGAAATCTTTTTTTTTTTTTTGTGGTGGACACATGTTTTATTTACTTTGACTTTAACAAACTTATTGCCACAAAATGATTCCGTCAACAGCCGGACGTATGATCTGAACGATAACACAAAAGTGCAGCTGTTGAAGATTAAGGTGCAGCACATCTTTTGGCACAAAAGTTAGCATAAAAACACAGACACGAACACCCGATGACAACTGCAAAGCCCGGTAGTGTAAGGCGATGGCTCAAGGTTTGTTGTGAAGCTGCGTGATTAGTCAGCATAATGTGAAACGAAATTTCAAGTTACAGGCTGAATCTATTTGTCTGCAAATGGATGCATTGGAATGTAGCGAAGAGGGGAAACTTTGGCCCGCCTATGGCAGTTGCTGAATCACAAACCTGAACTTCACGATTTGAATAAACAGAAATGCAGTTTTAATCTTAAAATTATTTCATACATGTCCTTCACTACATAAAAAAGCCACAAGAACATGTAAAATAAAACACCCAAAACACCATCTACATTGGAGCGGGTCTTTAATGTAATTAGAGAGGATTCTGAAGTGGAGATACGCAGCTTCGCAACACTTTACAGTAGAAATGTGCTTACGCAATCAATGTAAATCGAGCTGATTCTGCTGCGGAGAAAAAGCGGCTTTGTATTGTCATGCAACACTTTACATTAGTACTTTGTTGAATTACGGCACAAAGCCAATATGAAAAGCTGCTTTTCTCTGTGTTAGAATCAGCTGATTCACGGAGATCATGAAAGCGGTCAAACAGTTACTGTAAGTCAAAGAGCGTGTGGTTTTTGGGTGTCGTTGGTGCCATCTCCGGTGTTTAAGGGTTAAGGACCAACTATGCTGAGGAGTGGGCTGTCCCTTCTGGGACAGTGTTGCATCCAGTGGGACTACACGCCGACTCAAATTGTTATAGAGGAGGTGGAATTCAGGCTTAAAGCAGGATATTTTATCGTTTTTTTTCCTTTCATTTTGCCACGTATATGCACATTAGTAAAGGCATGGCAGCAAAACTCTGTTCTGTTGGTTACACAGTTCTTTCTAATAGAGGTTTCAAGATAAGGCTGGTTGCATGCAGAACTTTTCCCTTGATCTGATGATAAAGCGTAAAAAAATTCTCTAGAATATTTTACCGTCATATGTTCCTACTTCCAGAAGGGTTCCACTTTTTTCCAACTTCAAAAAATCCTCCACCGAGAGGAAGTTATAATCCACACCATGGACTTCTTGGTCGCGTGGAGCACGTGTAGTACCTGAAGAAAAAGAAAAAAAAAGAACAGAAATTGAATACAAATTCAAGCAGCAAAAAATACATTTCATTGGGAGAGCTTTGAATTTGTACTTGTATTCAATTTTCATCCCTTTTTGTTTTGCCGTTTTATTCTCATGAAAATTGCAAAACAATGTTTTTTTTTCTAATTGAATAGGTTAAAAAAATTAAGCAACTCTTTAAATTTATTGCAATTTAATCTACCTAAACAGGGACATAAGCTAAACAGAAGGCCACAAATATCAGATTTTCAATTGTTGACGTTTCCTCACACTGGGTTAGAGTGTGAAGGACTGTGTTAGCACCTAGTAAGATCCAGCCATATGTTTGGGGGAATTGTGAGTCTAAGTGTGAATATGGATGTGATTTGGCTTGCACCCTGTGTGATTCCCATCTTTGCCATGAAAGCACTTGGGCAGAAAGGCATGAATGGCAAACCAAATCGCACAGAAGAAAATGATTAGTTAATGTCCAAGAGGTATTTTATTTTATTTTCTTTAATCACTCAGATTTTCACTACTTTATTTCTATTTCAACACAAATATTCGGAAACTGAAGAAATAGAAAATTATAATAAACACTGAAACGGTTACATTTGTTAGTGACAACAGAATAATCTTAGCCCTCGTTTCTTTTTCTTGCTTCCTTTGACCTTCTCCTTCTTTCATCTCCTGATCTCTTCATCTCCCAATCACTTTGTCTCCAGCGGCCTGGTAAGCAATAAGCAGGTAAAAATAGATTTGTGGGGATATGGGGACAGGCTACCTCTGTAGCTACGCTCAGTGACACTGGTGATAAATCACACATGCACAACACCCTTATTCAAGCAAGCATGGATTACACTCTTGCAGCCATAAACAGAGGAGATGAATCTCGTCATATTTGACAACCACAGCCCTCATGCTCAAAACGCTCTTAACCTGCCTCATCTCAGGCACCTGCCACAAAATCTGTGATATATTTTTTTGCTTGTTTGTTACAGCAAAGAGGACTGAATTCCTGGTCTGCAGTTCATGCACATAATCAAAAAAAATCTAAGTATTTTTTGCCACTTCAATATATTTACGAGATACCAACTTTGAAGAGTCTTCAGCCGGGCTTCAGTCACGCACTTCACCTCCAGTGCAACAATGGCCATTGAGCTAACTCGGTTTGGAAGTGGAATAGAGACCAGTGTACCAAAAAGAGTACAAAAGCACAGCTTTGGCTTACATCCATGAGCAGGACATGTTTATCTCTCTAGGCTAAATTAATTCAATCCTCCCTGCACACAGAAGCCCCAATGACTGAGCTGTGAAATAAAGCGAAGGAAAAAGCAGGTTGGGACTCCCGGATGGCGGTTGGACCAGGAGACATCTATGAAAACCACCATTATTTCAATGTTCAAAATTAGATGGAGTAATACTTTAAAGTGGAAAAAAGGATCAACTGACAAAACCTAAACCAATGCAGAATTTGTTAAGATCTGTATCAAATTATCTCAAAAGAGTCTTAAGTGTCATGACTAATAAATGGACTGGTTAGCGTGGCCATTTTTGCTTGCATCTCAGAAACAGAAGGTTAAGACCAACCACCAGCAGGCAGAGATGCATGATTACACTGATACAACATTAGTGCTGGCAGATAGCGACATTCATATTTAATTGGTGGATTGAGCTGATATAAAACAGCTGCAGCTATAGTTCTGCTTCAACTACACAGCCATGAGTGTGAATACATTTACGCATGTGAGACAAACTTGTGTTTTGACAACCTGTCTATATATTTATATATATATGTGTGTGTGTGTGTGTGCGTGCGTGCGTGTGCGGGTGTGTGCGTGTGCGAGTGTGTGTGTGCGTGTGCGTGCGTGTGCTGGTGTGTGCGTGTGTGTGCGTGCGTGCGTGTGTGTGCGTGTGCGTGTGCGCGTGCGTGTGCGGGTGTGTGCGTGTGTGTGGGTGTGTGTGTGTGTGTGTGCGTGTGTATGAAGAGGTTCTCTCTCAGTTCCAAAAGCTCATCTGCAGCACTGACATTTGCTTAAAATTTCCAGAAAATAGTTTTAAGTATAGAAATATACATATATATATAGAGAGAGTTCCTCTCACAGGCAAAATGCAGAAGGAACAGCTGTAAAGGATAACAGAAGTAACACAAAGGGCAGTGGGGCACACAGGTTAGTGACAAAGCCATAAGCAGAACTGGACTAAGTGAGTGTGACGTCACTCATAGAAAAGGGACTCACTTCAAGTTTCAACAAGATGAAGTCAATTTAGTCATTAATTTTTGTGATTATGGCCATTGTCAAGTTAGAACCAGAAATTGTCAATAAGAAGTAGTTGGTCCAAGTCGGTCTAAGTCAACATTTTTATGGTAACCACTCTCTCCAATCAGGAGTGAGGATATTAAAGACCACACCCCTTAAACAAAAGGTAGCTGAGCAAGAATAGTTATTCTGACAAATAGAACAAATGATTGACAGCCATTTCTTTCTCAATCTAAATCTTTAGGATTTCGGCTTTTTAGAACCAGCAGGTATTTCCTATTTTGAACGCCAGGAGTGGAGGGGTCACTCAGTCCAGTTCCCAGATACAGTCAATGGGTAAAACCTAGGAAAGCTGTCAATTTACCACTGCATTAAAAAAAAATCCATCCATCTTCCAAATCTGCTTTATCTCTTTTTTTGGGGTCACAAGATTGCTGGAGCCTATCCCAGCTTCCCCGATGGGTGAAGGCATGAAACCTTGCCAGTTCAATGCAGGGTTATAAAGGCTTGGGCAAAAAAAATCTTGCACAAAAAAACCCCTCTAAATTTCAACCTCACAACCCCAATGCAGATCATTCTCTTTATTTACTGATGGAAGAGGACTAAGACCACCTCTTTGAAAGGGTCTCATTTCCATCTACTTGGTTGGTCTGGATCAGAATACATTCCTCATTTGAAGAATTAAACTGAAAAGAGTGTGGTGTCTTGAGTGACATTAAATCAATATTTATACAAAACCAAACTGTATTCTTGTATTGCTTGGTGGCAATTTGGCTTTGAGGAAAAAACCTGAAGATTTCACCACATCAGATATCGAAAAAAAATCCATATTACATATTCTTAATGTTAGTTATTTCCATTAGTTAGTTTTTCCATTATCAACTTTTTCACAAGAAGCATTTGAAATTAAACACATATATATATATATATATATATATATATATATATATATATATATATATATATATATATAAAATTGTTTTGGTAAACCATGTGACATTCTAACTATTGTGTTATCAGTAAAAAGTTCATCTGCAGACCTGCCACCTATAACCACTACTGTAAAATAAGAGTAAAATCTTACATTCCAGACAGAAATCAAAACTTCTTTCAGTTGCAGCCTTCTGCCAAATTCTATGTTCACTCATCCCTACTTTTCTCTTGTGAAACAATCCTGTTTGAAGCCTATTCAGCATGTTTTAATGATCAAAAAGTGAGAATGCTCAGAAAATCTGCAGTGCCTACAAGTACAGGCTGCAAACAAGAATCCTAGACTCTATAAATGCACAAGAGAGGAAAAAAACGGAATACATGGAGTTGTGCACAGCTTTTACAGTTGTCCATATCCTTCGGTCTATTCTCAGTGGTATAAAGGGAGAAATGGGGAAGGACAGAGTTTAGCCACCGCAGGCAATCTGGCAGAAGGTTGACAAAAATACCAAATGCCATCAAGTAATCTTCTGTCATGTATGTGAATGTCAGTCATACACTTGTGCGCTTATTGACCTAAAATTGAAAACAAAAACAAAAAAGACTGCACAAAGGAAACTTCTCTATTTCTAATGAAATTCTGCCTGGTAAAATTAAGTTAGTTAAGTAAGCTGGTCAACTTTGGTGAAGACAAAAAATGTTTCAGCAAAAATATGTTGATCAGTTCATAAGAACTGCCATCAAATTGCCATCAGGTCATAAGTTCATAAGAACTGATCAACATATTTTTAGTTACAAGTAATTTTTGCTTGAAGTAAGAAATTACATGCCACTGAAATGAGATGCTTTTTGCTGAAAGCTGATACTTTTTGGTTAAAACATTTCTGTAGCAGAAATGTTTTTGAATTGAACACATGAAGATAGAATGCTGTTCTTGATGTACACATTCAAAAGATGTTGCAGGAAAACATTACAGTATTTTTTTAGATCACAAAACCAGAAGGGCATGTTAATAAAAAGAATTATAAATACCAAACGTAAACCTTCATAAATAGCTTTTAGTCAGGAAAAAAGCTGTTTTTTTTAAAGTTTTGTACTACTAGCAACCGTTTGAATTCAAAAAGAAAAAAAACTTGATCAGAGTGAGTTAGGATTTGCCAGATACATTATTTCTGCACTGTGACTTCCTTAATACTAGTATTAAACTTCCTGTTTGAGAGGATAGGGGACCTGCTATACATAAATACTCTTTTAAAAACCACTTCATATGCACATAGAAGGACAGAGACTCCAGCTCATCTAATGCTTTAAAACCCTATACAGTGACACCACAAAAAATGAACCCAACAAAGTCTGTTATTAGCCTAAAGTCAGTCTGTCCTCAGCTCTCAAGTGTGGGCACACATCAACATTCTATAAAGGTTAATCTTTTTGTTTTTGTCTGCATGCTTGCATCAAAAAGTTGACAGTTCGACTTCACTGCTTCAAGCAAAAGTACAAGCAACATTTTGAGCTCACGTGAAGAGAGAAAAGTACTGCAGAAACATAATAAAGTCATCCATTTTAGGGATGTCTTTAAATAGAAACCATATCTGTTCGGCGCTAACACATACTCTTCTAAATGATGTAAATATGAGATTGATCGCTGATGACCACGCTTTACTTCCTTACCTTTTATGAAAGAAAACGCACGATCAAATCCAACGGCAGTTGAGAACAGAAATGTCTGTGATGGACTGAAACTCCAAGTCATTGCTGCTATTTTCTGTACAAGGACTTACATGATAAAGGTGTGAAACTGTAGGACAGATGACACAAATGTCTAAACAATCACACTTAAATAGGGAAGTGGCACAGGAAAAAAAGAAGCACCTTGCAAGCTAAAGAGCCACAAATCAGCATGTTTGTAGATATAAATAGATTTTAAGTGAAGATACAGTCCTGTTTGTCTGGTGGGCTATCAATGCTCCTTTTTCTACAACATGGCACAAAAAATAACAACTTGAGCCACAAATAAACATTTTCTCGTCTTTGCAGTATTAACTAATGAGTGCTTAGAATTAAAAGAAGTGGGGGAAGCAAAAATTGCCATTAACAGCATAAAGATGGCACACATCCATAACAAAAAAAAAAAAAAAGGAAAAGCTTAAGAAAGTCATTTACAAAGTATGCAAACTACAGCCATTACATTGAAAAACTTTGTCAAAGACTATGCTGTGTTCACACCAAACTCGATTCCCATATCAAATTTACGCCCGTTCCCTCTCCTTTGACGCATGTGTAAATTGCTGCTCGATGCTTGTCCAAAAATGTGTTCATGAACCTGAAGCTCCTGATGCGTGTGGAAGAAGCTAATGTCTAAAGTTTTTAGCCTCATCGATACATGGAATAATTGATTGTAAAATTAATTTACAATGCACAGAAGAAATGGATGACAATGCCAGATCATGTTTATTTGTTCTGAAAAACTCTACAAAGGTATCAGTGATCACATCTTCATGTCTAATAGGTTAGTCTGATAATTTGGGAATTCTCCATGTATGATGAGGTTCACAATCTACCACAGGAGCTGCATCTGGATAACAGACGCTTTCAGCGGTACTTGTGTCTCTCTGTGACCCAGTTTGATGACCTGCTGTCCCGCATAAGTTGGAGGAGAAAAAAAAAATAGGAATAAAATTAGAAGACCTATTTATTATTGTATCGATACATGTGAGAAAAATCTGATTTTCCTCCCTGTTGATATTGAACTGCACCTGCTGGCAAGTCACAAGCCAACACCCAGTCTATGATTGGTAGATGTGATGCACATTCTTTGCTAAAGTTGAACTCTGGAAACATTGAGCCGCACCTGCACTGCACTGCCGCTTAACCGCTGCACCACATCAGACATCCCACCGTGCCACAGGACCTTGGATTGCATCTGTACATACACTTAACATTGAAACTAGACACCTATGCCACAGGGATCGCGTTTGGTATGAATGCAGCTGTATAGTTTATCATCAGAGATTTGCTGTTGTGATTTTATCAGTAGTATGGACTATGTATTTTAAAACTACACACTTGTGAATCCAAAAACACTCCTTTAAAAAAAGTCCCTTTTTATCTTTGTTATTTGGTAAAATCCTGAAGTCCAGGACAATATTGTGAATTCCAGGTATAAAGTGAGACAAACTAATCACAGAACTACAGATCAAATCATATGTTTCCATACAAATTGTCACCTCCTAAGGGTGACCAGTGGTTGCATCATGATGACAACCAATGTATGACTTCCAAGGGTCCTAACCCGTATTGTGATTTTCGCATGCAAAGTGTTTACACTTGGTGATTCAGCTGAAAGTGCATCAAGTTCAAGTTGAAGACTGGATACAAGTTCCATTTGATACCCTTATTAACATCACAACAGAGAATACTAACTTTATAGATGTCAAAAAGATGCCCAAGATTTTAAACCAAAACACACATTTTCTAATCAAATATATTTACGACTTTTACCGGTACTGAAAAAAAAAGTTTTTTTCTATCTTTATCTTCGGGCTCAAACTGAAAGCCAGCTGAGGTTTAAAACACAGTTAAACAAAATGGATTGCTTTAATGTGCTTATTGTAAGAATGATCTTCACCTTCCTGCCTCTTAGCTACAGACAAATCCAAGCAGCTCATCTATATTTCATTGATGGCAGCCTATTTTAAGGGAGTGTCTGGCCCTCTGGTGGCCTGAAAACTGACAATAATTGCTAATATTGGCGGAGGCAAAGCAAGATACTGTATAAAAGCTATGAAAAAACGATCATCTTTAATGGCAACAGTTCACAGCAGACAGCCACAACCAAACTTCTAAAAAATACCCATGCATGAAAAATCTGTTTATTTCCAACACTAGCAATCCCCCAAAGCAGCAGTGCACCCTGGGCGCTACCATCCCCAGGCCTGGCCTTGCATTTGAGCTGTGACCTACATCTGATTCCCTCCACAAGGACAGCTGGGCTTGACTTCTTCGACTTCATGGTTTGGGGCTGAGCAGGTGTCCTGGTACAGCAAAGTAGTGCACATTCATGTGGTTTCTATTTAAACATGCCTGGACTACATAGAAAAAACATACAAAAAATTACTTTTTTCAACACAAGAGAAAATAATGAGATGATTGACAACAACATAGGTTAGAATCTGAAATTACTTTGATGCCTAAAAGACCTTTTCCATGTCCCTTCGTCAGTGTTGATTCAACCAAAGTATTAAAAGCCAACTGGGTTACCACACACATAGCCCTAAAGCTGCACTGTGTTATACTTAACAGTTTTGTGCCTGTCAGAGTTATCCCCTACAAAATGAACACATCTAAAGCCTTGGTGGACAATTGAAATATTTATGAGAGGTGTTTAAAAGTTTGTGAACCCCTAGATGTGTATACATTGCCTTTTGTCTTTAACAAGACAGAGATTGGGAGGTTTTAGTTAAGTTCTAGAAAAGTACTCTTAACGTAAAAAAAAAAAGCTGACAAACCGGTTTGTACAGATTCCTGCTCAGTTTGAGACTTTTACTTGGTGCTTGAAAAAAGTTAAATCTTTCTGATTTAAAAGAAAAAAAAAAGACATTTAATTTCATTAAAGTACCCTTTTTACTTCAATGAGTGAAAAAGATCACACTTGATTACTGAGTGATTTTTGCAGATTTGGTTTGACCATGTCAGGCAGGAGCCCTAACCGTATGTTCAACGCAAAGGCTGACACATTTTTCTATCAGAAAGATGAGGTTCAGATCATCTCTCTGTGTGGATCAGCTCCACTACTTAAGCGGAAGTCTTCTTTACTCTTGGCTTTTAGATTTAGACTTGTTTTTAAATCAATGTTCATTTCTACATTTATTCCACAGAGAGATGGTGTGAGATTTTCTAAAAAAGTAAAGTTTAGAGAGTTATTAACTCATAACATAAAAATAAAAACAGAGATTAAATAAACAATGTTTGGACAATAAGTCACTTAAGAGTAGAAGATGCAGCAGCCAAAAAATTTATAATAAACAAAAAATAAATCATATACAGTATTATTTGGCACTGGAATACAAGTTGCACTTTGGTGAGAAACTTATTTAAAGGGCTTTTATCATGTAAAATAAACTTTTTGAGCTTTTAAGTGTTTTTTGTTCCTGTTCATTCATGACTATAAACAACCCCAAAGCAGTATTTTGATCCCTTCACGCATTTCCTCTCTGAGCCCCTCCTCTCTGAACTTCTGAGCCCCTCCCAACCCTTGAAAACAAGCAGGTTCTCACATTCATACATATGAAAGTGAGGAACAGCCCCTTGCAGGGAGGAAAGTGATCATACACTTTCTCCATTGACCCAACGGTGATTGAGAAAAGGCTTTCATTTTATATGCACAATGTGCACATGCATCTTTGTAAAAGTTCAGATGTTGGCCGAATTGCGTTCCTACCCCTACAGCTCCTCCCTAATGCTTTTATTGTAGGGGAATCTGGAGCTTTATCTGTGTTAGACCTATTTTCTTTCTTTTTTTTTTTAAACAATAGCAGTATCCCTTCACTGGTAGAGTGATCCGCATCACGCTTGTGACTGAGAGGAAAAATGCATTTTTTCATGTGAGCATTCCCTGAAGCATAATTTTACATTTACATGTACTTTTTTTTTTAAATGACTGTTTAAAGTTATAAAACCAATGTATTATCAGAGCACTGGCAGCTATAGACTAACATAATGACCGGTGACTACTGATGATGTCATTAAGGGTTAGTAACGTCCAGATTTGAATACACTATTTTTTCATATTTCTCTGCTTAGTCGACCATTCATCCAGGCTTGGTGGGCATAACTTATTTTATTCTAATTCTTTTACAGTACAATAAGCTAATATGTTTCATTTTTTGGTTAAATATTGATTTGGAATTTAGAGGTTTGAAATGAAGCTTAAAAAGTTCACAAAATACTATTCCTAGTTATAGGGGTAGTTTCACTTCAGACTTCAAAGATGACCTACAGACGAACAATGACACAGTTCAGAGAAATAACATCCACCACCAGGAGGAAACCGCCAAAGCACAGACAGTGACGTTTTAATTATGTTAGCAGCCATGACTGCAAAACAACATAAATATGATTTATGAACGTTTCAGCATGATGGAGTGATCGGTACCTTGGGTGAAAAGTAGGCCATCATAAATGTGTCTGGCAATGATTCATTATCATGATTGTTCTATTAATAGAGACAGTTATGCTTATAGTGTTTCTGTGCTGTCATTCTGGACAGAAGGCGTTTGTGAGTTTTGGACAATAAATCTATATCCTGGCTATGTCTCTGGATAATTTTTGTGGAGAATGACAAATTAAAATCATTCTTAGGGGTTCACTTCTTGCCCTCCTGTTTTCCTCATGTATTTCCTTTTTTTACGTATTCAGAAAAGCATTATTTTCTTGTACCTATACATGGACTTCTTTAAATGACAAAGGTAATTCATTTGTTCATTATACATACAACTTTTAAAAAACTTTCTTCCGCTAGATTCAGCAGACACAATTTAATCTGAGGCTGTCTCCATCTTTCCGATCTGTGCTATTATTCATCTAGTTCATTGTGGTCTTTCTGACTGTAGTTTGTTCAGTGCCAGACACTTACTCTTTCAATCTGGAAGGGCTTTTTATCCACATTGTTGAAAGAACATTAAGAAGGTTAATACCGCATTCCATCCTCTCTCTGTGATCTACTCAATTGTGTTTTTCTTTTTTTTTAATGTCTGTTAGCACTAAACTGAAAGACTTAATCTAACATTTTTACAAAAAAAACATCAACAACCAAAATAAATCTTAAGAATCAACTCTCCTCTTAAGATTGCTATAAGTTCTTTATTATGATCTTCTTTCCATTTTTGGGAGTGCAAACCTCTAACTTACTGTATATGCTTGCCATGTCTGTCTCAACTCAGTTTCCTTGACATAATTGTACCTGCTATTATTGCTAAAACATGTTAGCAGTAGCCCTTTTCAGCAAGACAGCACTAGAGAATTTTCGGTGGGAAATCCCGTAATGCATTTCTGAACTGCTGACAATCAGCTGCAGAAGCAGCAAATGCAGAATCGAGTGAGAATCCTAAAAAAGAAACTGTCCAAGAGTGAATATGACTCGGACAAGGGCATAATTTCCATAATTATAAGATTTACTGTAAAAAAGTTTAAAAGGCTGGCCGTGGCTTTATAATGCCGATTATATTTAAATTTAGGAGACAATTTTCAATCACCTGTTGAAAGGGCAAAACAGCTCTGAGCGTTTAACCTTCTATTATGTACAGTAATGTAGCAGCAGTGTGGTATAGCTGGATAATTTAACAACAGAGTCATGGGAGGCCTAAAAACAGTTCCTGTTTAACAAACCTGCAAATATAGACAGATATATTGATTAAAAAGTGTCGTCAGTGTATCTACAATATGAAAATTTATTTTCTGTTAGTTATCTATAGTTTGCTGATAAAAAAAAACAAAAAAAAAAAGCACACGTGCATCAGAGTTGGTTATTCTGCAAATTTATGTCATAATCTATTTTTCTCCTGAGCTTTTCAGATCTGTTTTTAGACACAGGTACGCACTAAGACTGTCTGCTGGACCTAATTAAGAAGAGTTATGTCTTCTGTTCCTGCACTCTTGTGAGTTTGTGAATTTTCCACACAAACTGGCAGAAAAAAACAACGTTTTCTCAGAGGTTGAACAAACGTGTTAATCACATAAAATTTATGAATAAAATGCAGAAAGTGTAAAACCATACAGATACGGAGCATGTTATGTAACGGTTTTATTATTAAAGATCAAATGTTTAAATGAATAAAGGCGAGTTCAAGAAAGATTATAGGCCTAAAATAACATGGAAATGAACAAAAATGTCCATAGAAAGAAAGATCAGTAAGTATTTCAGCATTGAGAGTAGAATATTTAACCTTTTTCTTTTTAGTTTTGTCAAAAAAAAATTAGATTCAAGGAAAATGAAAGGAGTGCCAGTTGAATTCAAATAAAATTGTAGCTTGCTGATCTAGCTTGTGTCTAGTGAACATATCATCCATAGTTTTGTCATTGCTATTAGGAAATGCACAAATATGATATTTTTTATCAACTAAATAAAAAAGGCCTATAAACTATTTTAAGCTCTGTAGTCATATGCTTTCATCAGAATGTCTAAAGCTGAAAATTGTAATAGTTGAAACATTATTTTAAAAGGCTAGTTTTTTTAACACATTGTGTAAACTTATTATTATCATAACTAAAAAGGAACAAAAAGCTACTTTAAAAAATTGAAGTACTTTATATCTTAAAGTACCAAAGTTACTCCTAAAGTTATAGCTCTTTTGAAGGCCATTCCCTTTAATTAATAGAGACATTTTCATGGAAAATGGCTAAAATATGAAAAATATTTAAATATTTGGATTGCTGGAATTGTGTCTTTAATGAGCTAAACAAAAAGACATCCGAAAAAAATTAAACCAACAGAAAAAGCTAAAGATATACTGCCCCCCCTTCAAAAAAGAGGGCTAAAATAATTTGATTCAACAATTAAAGTTGATCATGACAATTGCAGAGCTTCAGATAACTATCCTTAAAGATCCACTCAAATGAAAATTGTGTTTTTGGTGTTCTTAACATGTTCTTGTAGCATATTTCTCATGACGTAAGACATGTATATATAAAGATAATGAAGCTCAAAATATCATTTAAGTATTATTTGATTCTTTGTGAATCAGACAAAAGCAGACCAAAAAATGCAGTTTGAAAAAGTTTGTAGTTGTTACGTACAACTACCCACAAGCCCCCTGCTCCGCTCCATTCTGATACAGTCACCCGCAGACGACTAGATCCGTGTTTATCTCATTTTACTTGTCTGAGCCTCATCTGGTTCAAAACCGTACAGCTGGATAGCTTGAATTTTGCATTGTTATTTTTGTTGCACTGCTAATGTTGTGAGGGGCTGTAAGCTAGCGGGAGAAAATGTAAGCTAAGGGATGATGGGAAATGAGTGCTGGCTTTCTCTACACCAACAGTCCTGCTAACAACTCAAAGATAAATTTCTAATGAACTGCTGCTCTGCTGGTATAATCATAATTAAAAGACCACTGAGAAAACTTCTATAATAGATCAAAATATGGTTGGCGGGGTCTTTAATACGTAATCTAATAATAGGTCCCCCTTATTTTTTAAACTGATAGTTTGAGAAGATTGCATTTAGACTTTCAAAGGGTCACTCCGGTTTACTCACAGAGCCACAAATGGACAAAAGAGTCAATGTAAGAATCTCAATCGCAGTTAAAAAGAGGGCCAGCCTTTAAACTGTCTCTACATAGACCAGAGCTAATGTTGCTATTGTACATGTCACTGGCCTGTGAATATTCAATAAACTACCAACACCTGCCAAGTTTTTCTCCTTTTGAAACTTTTGCTGACCAGATCAAGCTGGACTATGGTTGCATTCACAGAAGACCTCCAGTTGGAAGACCTGCGATCTACATCTGATGCTGCATTTGTAGGACATGACCACCAGCAACTGGAGACAGATCAAGAATATCATAGGCAACAACAGGAATGTATTTGGTATTTATCATTTGTGGTTACACCTTTAAGCAGTTTGGTTTAGATCAGTGAAACTCTGTTTTGTTTGCTTGTTTAGAGGGTGCACTTCATCTATAGTGGTCTTAAACTGCTCTATCCGCCATCCACAGTGAGCAAACCTGCAGCCTGTAGGAACAGAGATCACTGAAGAGTTTCTGTTTGCATTTACGCCTCTCCACTTCTTTTTGTCTTCTTCATAAACTGTTTGGCTGAGAGACTAATAACACATTCGTCGGCAATGTGACAAACACAGCGTGAATATTATCAATTGAGACTTTGTACAACCTAGAAATAAGCATCTACTGTAGGAAAACCATAAGTTTAGCCAAGTTTTCTGCTCATCTCACAGCATTCTTCTCTGCTGCTCGAATCATTTGATACAATCATTATTCAATCACGATGGTCTATAGTGTTTCCAAAGTGGTATGCTAGCAATGGAAAATAGAGCTTTGACCAGAAAGAATCAACCTCTGCAGCCTGCAAAAGGAGGTTGTTTTAAGAGAACTCCCTAACCTCAAAATATTTTACTTGTTTCCAATAAGTAACAAGAAAAAAAAACACATCTTTTAACCTTATGTTTCTCTCCAGATGTATCTGAAGCATCAATACCGTTAGCCTTTGAAGTCCTACTCGAATCATCTTTTGATTTATTGTGAAAGCGTTCCCAGTGATCTTTTAATTTTGATTATGCTGTTTTTAGCCATGATCCAAAAACCTGTCTCATGTTCTAAGACATTGTTTCTGCAGAGCAGAACAAGTTCATTAGAAATTCACCACTTGAGTTGTGGGAAGAACTTTTGGTGCAGATGGATGCTATTCCATCGTTTACACTCTCCCTCTAGCTTACAGCCCCTCACAAACCCAAGCTAACATTAGCGGCGCAACAAAAACAGTAACAACATTGGATCCATCCAGCTGTACTGCTTTGAGCCAGATTTCAGCTCGGGAGAGAAAAATAAAATAGATTTTAATGGATCTATTTGTCTTCAAATCGATGTAGCAGTTTGGAGCAGAGCAGGGAGACTTTGATCAGCCCATTTTAGTTTTTATGTCACAATTGAGAGCTTTTTCCAATGGTATGTTTTCATCTGCTCATGATTCATTACGATTTCAATAAAGAAATACTAAGTAAACGCAGTTTTAATCTAACATTCTTTTATATTTGACCTCCATCATGAGAAAATGCTACAAGAACATGTTAAAAACACAAAAAAACGATTTTATTTGGAGTAGGTTTAAGATTATTTATCATTTATAGACTAGGCAGCCTTATAATCAAGTGAAATGTTGTAAATGTTCCTATAATTCAATATTCAATGCAATATAAATGAAAACAATGGCCACTAAAGGAATACAGATTTTTTTAGTAGCAGTATATCGAGAAAACAAATTGGTTTGTCAATTGGGGTTTAATGGAGCATCTGCTTGGATGGAATAAGAGGCTAATCAAAAACACAACATAGCTGGTGGATGATCACTAGGAATCGTGGCTTATGTCTGCTTTGGAAATCTTGGCTTTGGTTTAAAGCCTGACTGCTATGCAGAAGCTTTTACAGAAACCTTTCTCTAAGTAGCCACAATAAAATATGCCGTCATGTGAGGCTGGCCAAACGCTTTCCAAGAGAAAACCATCCTCTTCCAAGAACACCAAACTGCATGAACGCTCACAAACAGGCGGGTACGGATGGCAAACTGCTGTCACCATTCAAAACCAAAACAGATCCATCCACCATCTATCTTGCCCCCCCCCTTTTTTTTTTTGGGTGAAAGACATGCACACATATACGGCAGACACAAGCACGTATGAGAATGCAGGAGGGGTGACTGGGGTTTGTCAGCACAGCAGGGGGATGCAGCCATCTGTCCCAGTAAAGGGTTAATCCAACCATCAGTACAGACCACAGATTCCAGCATTTTCTTGGTCTTAAATTTCTGTCTTTTAGTTTGGAAGTGTTTTTTTGTTTCTTTGTTTAGGAGAAGAGGAGAAAAGAACATTTCATCAGTAGTTTACCAGACACTTCAATGGAATTTAAAAACATTTCCATAAATACAGGAGCCCAGGTTCGATGCTAAAGGGAGCTTCGTTTGGTTTTGGAGGATAATTGGTTGGTGCAGAGTCTTTTGAAACGGGAGTTATTTTGTCTAAAGGGAAATTGTTTTCATTTCTCTGGCTGGCTGGAAGAGACTGGCAAAGGATAGACGACACACACATACATTCACAACACCACATCCCAATCACATCAAAAACAGGCCTTTCTTCAGACTTGTGACGTGCTCCATTTTTCCTCCGTATGGATTTTTTTTTCCCTTAAGCTCTACATGATTTCCTCAAAGAAAGGAAGTGGCAGAGACAAGAGGGTCCAAAATAGCAGGAAAAAAATGGAGGGATTTGAATGAAAAAAAAAAAAAACCCACATAAAACATAAAAGGCCAAGAGTGCAGAGTGAAGCTAAATCAACCAGAAAGCTGTCTGAAAATGCTATCCCCCCACCACACACACACACACCACTCTAATACACTCACAGCAGGCCTTTGTCTTTTTATTCCACCATAAAAAAAGCACCATAGGCTAAATGTTACCCACAGCCTCATGGAAGGGAGAAAGGAGAGCTTTTAAATGATCCATTTAGAGGGATGGGCAGGGAGTCGCGATGGATGGATAGGTGGAGATGGAGAGTGATGGAAGTGAAGAGGGGGGTCAACCAGATTTGAGACCAACTAAGAAAAAGGGGGAAACCAGAAATGCAGGACAAATGCACTAAAAGCGAGTATTAGGGAAAAAAACAAGAGGAGCTAGCTAAGCTAAGCATCCATGCAAGACAGACAGACAGACAGCAGTTTGCTGCTGGAGGTAATGGCTTCCAATACGATCATACATGTCAACAGATCACACAGCCTTTATGCAGCTGACACATAACTGAAGCTCTTGCTACGGAAACGCGCAGATCGTGCATTCACACATGGGAAGCCACACTCAGACATAAAGGGGGCCACAGGCAGACACACACCCTCCAACCAAACCAAAGTCAGACAGACAGCTTCCGTTTGACCACAACACATCAGCCTCCATTACTGCCAACGATGTGCCTTCGTCTGCCTCGCTCTGCTCCTGATACCTTCCGCTTGATGCACAGCTATCCTCGCCGCCCGCCTCTCCATCTCCCTCCATCCCAGCCCCCCCTAGCATTAAATCACAGCAGTGTTCCCTTTGCAAATCAAACACAAAAACAAAATACCTTAGTCAGAAAGCTTGTGAGGGGGGTTCTGCTCCTTTCCCCTCCAGCACACAGAACAACACCCAGTCAACAGGAAACAAGGGGAGGGGGAGAGAAAGAAAATCCAACTGGTGTAGATGAGTGGAAGGAAAAAGACGGCAGGTTTACAGATCCTTCTCCCCTCCACCTTCCTCTTCTGTCTATCCTCTGTCCAGATTTGGCTTGATGATGCTAAGCTAGCCAAAGCTAAGCTAAGCAGCGTCCACACACTGGCTTACAACACACTCCGTCTCATACCCACACACACCGATGCTAATCTGCTGCCTCTCACTCGGTGACTGAGCCCCGCTGCCTCCAGTCTCCCAGGCACCCACATTTACCCGCCCACCTCCCCAAAACCATCTCCAGCTCCAGCTCCCTCCTCTTCTTCTTTAGGACCTTTACCCCCCTTTTTTTTCCAACCCCTTTTTCTTACAGATCCTAATGGCACCCCTTTTTCTTTTCTCTTCGGCACAATTGCTCTTGCAAACTCATAGACAGGCGGCTCAGAGTTCGTAACAACTCCTCTCTTGACCAACATGTGAAGAGGACAGGAGTCAGAGAGGGAAACTTTGTTGCACCACAGAAGATTCCAAATATTTTCAGAGCAGAGAGGAGGGATGAGTTTGAAAGGATAAACTGGGAGAGTGAGATGGGAGCTGCATACATTTGAATGCCTAAAACACACAGGGTGCAGGGTCAAAGGCCGTGTGAGATTCTCAAGCATCACAGCATGTATACTGCTTTAGCTTCATTTTTAGGTGGTTGACAGCATGACACACAGGGAAAGAAAAAAGGTCATAAACTTTGGTGGGTTTTTTTTCCTATTTCTTAACAAATCTAAACCATACATTTAAATTAAAAAATAATATGCAGCTTTGATTCATCAATTTCCTTTGGAACATAGTCCTGGGAACTCTTTTTACAATTTTCAGCTACCAAACTTAGCCCAAATGTACCAATACATATGCTAACGAATGTGGCTAAACATTGTCATTGAAAAATTCAACCAATTTATTATGTCTCAACTAAAAATGTATTACAATGGGCTATTTAGGATTAGATAACATGATGAATGTATCAACATAACTTTACATTTATCCTGCTTAGCATTAAGTTGTCCTATCTATGCAATCTGTGTTAACCTTGAGTGACAAAAAAGCATAATATGTAAACTAGCTGAACTGTGCAAAGACCATTGAAATCAATTAATCTTGCTGGAAGAGAGATCAGGCATCAACACATTATTGACACCAATTGGAATTTACCAACTACCATAACTCCTGTTTAAAGGGTGATAAACCTTTCATAATGTTACAAAATAATCAATCCCTTTATTTTTTCGGTTCAGGTTTGCTAAATGTCCACTGTCCCTCTCACACAGTTCATTACACTTGGTTTTTTTATATTTCTGCCATTTCCTCAGATCGTCTGATGATTTTTTTTTGTCTCACACTCATTGCATTAGCTCTTTTTAGCAAATGCTTTTTGTCAACCCAGGTTTTCCCTTGACACAGAAACCATGCCATAATACCATACGGTCTTGAAATTGTAATATAGATTTCTTTACATATTTGATTGATCATAACTGTTGCCAAGATGGGTCTGTTTTCTTCACACACCAATTATTTCTTATTTTTACTATTTTGGCTTTTCCCAAATGGGAATACTAGGCAAAAGTTGGCAAACTGTTTTGTTTCATTGGCTAAAGTCTACCACATGCTGGACACCAAAGATACCAGCCTCACTGATGAAGATGGGTGATAAAGAACTGCTCAGATGAACCTTAGCTACAAGGTGTCTTCCAGCTGTGTCCTACAAAGTTTTTATGTTTAATATCACAATATAAGACCTAATTTACTTAGATCTGGACTGGAGAAAGGTTTGGTTATTGTATTTTATGTCAATCGGCCTTTATGATCATCGACAGCAATTTTATGAGAACAAAGGACAAGCTGTGTCCAGCTTCTGTGAAAACTCAACAAGAGTTAAACAATTAAAAACTCCTCTTAGTGTGTGGGGCTTGTCAGGACAAAGCTTTGAGGTGCCTCAGGTCATACGTGTTATGAGTCATAAGCATTTATGTTAGAATCAACACTTCTTTGCACAGCTTTCTATCACACGAACATTCAAGTTACACTGGGTCCCAATCCATCCATTTGTTTACATTCTCTCCCATTAGCTTACAGCCCCTCACAACTCCAACCTTACATTAGCGGTGCAACAAAATGCCCAGCAATATCAGAGCTATCCAGTCGTAAAGTTTTAAGCCACATGCCAAACCGGACGAGGAAAATGAAGGATCGTTTTGTCTGCAAGTGAATGCTTTGGAATGGAGTGGAGCAGGGAGCCTGTAACCCAGAATGTAGTTTGCATGTCACAATTCCAAGCTTATTCAAACTGCATTTTTTCGTCTGCTCCTGATTCACCATGTCAAATAAAGAAATACTCAGAAACGCAGATTTAATCCTAATTTTCTTTATATATCTCCTTCATCATGAGAAAAATGCTACAAACACCAAAAACACGTCTTTATTGGATTGGGTCTTTAAACTTCATGTCAGAAAAGGTTTTATTTTTTCTCACTTTTGGCTCAATAGTTTCTCTAAAACAAAAGAACTTTCTCTTTCTGCCGAGTTTGCATCTTTCATATTAAAACTGTATTTTACCAGAACAAATTGGGAAATGTTTTCGAGAAATGTACATTAATTTGTGAATGGATTCAGCAAGTATGTGGTAATACGATATTTCCTAATATGTTTAGATTCAATTTACAGATCAAACCAATACTGAGTTTTCTTTTTTCTTTCTGTTGTTCACTATCTACAAACATTTAAGTTTCATGTCTAGTATAACAGCTGCAATTCTGGAGAATAAAAAACTATTGTTACGTAAAATAAAGAAAACAAAAACATCGAGAGGACACGTGAAAACGTATGCATTAATTATTAAAAAGATTGCTATATGAATATGAATTACTCAACCACCCACAAAGTCAAAAAAATGTGGAGATGAATTAATGAACTAAAACTATAAAAGTTGTATCCCACCTAGGCTGCTGCTTGAAGACAGCAAGGCTTCAAAACTGTTGAAATTAACTGAACCGTTTAAAACAAAACTCTGAGTAAATGCTATAAATAATATTTTTACTTCTGTGTTTAATATCATAGTTTGGTTCGGTCATCACAATGTCATCTATCTGTGGGGTTTATAACTCAGGTGAACCAGAATGGCAGCTTTTGTTTACACTGTCAACGGACACAAACATGTTCAGTTGGTAACATTGAGTCCAATTGATTCAGATTTTTTTATCGGCTCGACTGGCGAGCTGAAAAAGGGTTGATTTAAGTGAGTTTCCTTCTCCTTTTTTTTTTCTTTCCCCTCATTCTTGCACAGTGTCACCCTTTCAGCACTATGCCCATCCCCCTTCTGTCCCCCCTTACCACATCCAAACCCCACCCCACCCCCATCACGATCCCTGCAGCTTCAGCCCCCACCTCCCTCTGAGGCGTCCTCTTAGCCTATATACAGGTCGTCCAATCGTCTGCACTGCCAGCCCCGTAAATGACGGCACGTGAAAACGGGCTTCTGCAAACGCCAAGCAGTTGAAGCAAAATAAATAAATAAATAAATAAAATTACTATGCAATGCCGCTACTTGCCTTGATGCAGGAGCGACCAGTCTCCTTTTCAAGGCTGCGGACACTGAACGGTGATCTTTAACACCAGGTAAAAACCCAACAGAGAAATCCTTCCCACTCCTTCCTGCGAGTGCGATGATCGCTGTCAACTGGCAGGAAAAATGAGAGGAAGACAAAGACTGCTCGTAAGGGAGAGAGGGAGCAGCGGAGGAAGAGGATGACAGGAGGCTGTGGTGTCATGAGGCATGGAGGGGGGGATAGGGCTGGGAAAATGGGAATGGTGA
The DNA here is from genome assembly GCA_014656515.1 of Oryzias celebensis. Classification (NCBI taxonomy): domain Eukaryota; kingdom Metazoa; phylum Chordata; class Actinopteri; order Beloniformes; family Adrianichthyidae; genus Oryzias; species Oryzias celebensis. The sequence continues at coordinate 15,112,578 of BNCR01000005.1, forward strand.
ACGTGTGAATGGGGTGACCACGAGGCAAGTAAGTAAATGCCTCAGCAGATGGGGGAGGATGGGAGCGACAAAGCAGGATGGCAATGTTTCACTTCAACTCATTTACATTTCATTTTCTTTTAACATTTTCATTTTCTCTGTTCGTTTTTTGTCGCATTAGACATTTTGTTGGCACATGTAAAAGATTGTGTTCTAAATATTTAAAAGAAAAGTGCTGTATAAACAAAGATGATTGATCAACTGACAGAGAGAGGAAAGCTGACACTATTCATTATTAGCAAAACATTTTTGATCTAAAGACCGCTAAAACAAAATTGTGCACCATAGCAAAGGACAGATCAGTGCATCTTTGACAATGTACTGGCTCCACTCAATTTCCAAAAGTCATTTTTGTCAAACTTGAGAGCAGACAAACATTAAATAAGTAAAAAAAATTCCCATTAAGAGCCACTCCGATGATGATTTTTGTTTTTTTTTTAACATGTTCTTGTGGCATATTTCTCATTATGGAGGACATGCACTCCTGTTCAAAAGTTTGGGGTCATCCAGACAATCCATTTAAAGTCGCACTTTTATTTACCAAATGAGTAGCACAATAAATAGAAAATATAGTCAAGACATTGACATGGTTATAAATATTGATTTTTGTTTTAAATATTTTTTTTTCTTCAAACTTTGCTTATGTCAGAGTATCGTCCATTTGCAACAAATACAGCACTGTCCACCTTGGGAATTCTAGCTGTTAGGTTGTAATATGGAGAAATTTTACCCTACTCTTCTAGAAGCCCCTCCCACAAATTTGATTCCCCCTGAAGGCCAGCATCCCAAAGCCGCCTCTTCACTGTAGATGTTGACACTGGCATTTTGCAGGTACCGTTTAATGAAGATACCAGTTGAGGACATGTGAGGAGTCCATTTCTCAAACTGGAGACTCTAATGCCTGGTTTCCGCTGAGCGAAATGGACTGTTCTATAGCCACCCGATGATTGGCAGAAAGTGATGACAACTCGAACGTGACGATGGCTAGAACGTGATGACGAATTATTACTCGCCAACACAGCGGTAGGAAGCTAGCACTTCCCTGCTTAATAAACATTGATTCATGATTTAGCAAACATGCTAGCAATGAGGCAAGCAGGCTAGTAGTCTACACCACGTGTCTACAGCATGCGCCGTGGGAAAAAAGTGCTTTGTGGAAGCGAGGCTTTAACTGAGTGCAAAAGCTTGCCGGAATTAACTGGCCCGTTCCATTCCGTTTCGCTCAGTGAAAACGAGGCACAAATGTACTTTTCTTCTTGCTCATTTGTGCAGTGGGGCCTCCCACTTGTCTTTCTACTCTGGTTAAAGCCTGTTTTTGCTGTTCTCTGAAGGGACTAGTATACATGAAAGTTGTCTTTATTCAGGTCATTTTAAAAGCTTAATTGACCCAAAAAACTTAATGCTCCAAATACTCAACCTACTCAAAGTAAGGTCAGTTTTACAGCTTCTCTAACCAGGCAAACGGTGTTAGCGGTGCTAACATGATAGCACAAAGTTTTTCCAACCATCTGTTAGCCTTCTGACACAATGAGAAAACACATTGTACCATTAGAACACTGGAGGGATAGTTGCTGAAAATGGGCCTCTATTCATCTATGCAGACAATGCACCAAAAAAAAAATGCAGCTAGAATATATTTATAAATATAAATCATTTACCACATTGTACGTTAATATTGTACAGAGCAGGACTGCTCGTTTCTGGTCCTCACAATCTACCAACCTGCATGTTTTGCAGCTCTCCCTGCACTGCTTGCTGCTGATTACCTGGTACAGGTGTGTTCATTAAATCAGAATGTGGAGACATCTGACTGAGCTACTCAGCAGCTGGCATTGCTTTATTGGAGAAAATTGTGCTTTTCTTTCTAAAATAGGAGAAAATATTCTGGGTGGTCCAAAAGCTCCCTGCTCCACTTAAACAGAAAGCTCTCAGCAACGGGAAAGGGAAGAGGGAGTGGGCTTGATCCACGCCAAAGGTCCTGCCGACAACTTCCACAACTAACAGCGAAACAGAAACTAAAACTATGTCCTAAAATAATGACAACAGGTTTTTTTTAATTAGGTCTAAAGACGACATAATTAAAATGAAAAGACTGAACACTTTCACAATAGATGAAAAGATGATCGGCGTGGGGCTTCAACTTTTTAGACACCAGAACGCTGCCTGCTGTATCTTTCCAGACAAGCGCTGTTATTCAACTTCAGAGTTATTCAGCAAGATCCGTGCAAATGAAAATATCATTTATGCACTGCGTCCAACACAATCCAAGATCTTACAGAGACGGCTGCCTTTCTTCCTCTAAAAAAATGAATGTTTGAACCTCTAAAGTGACCTGTTAAACCAAAGGTGTCATTAAAACAAAAACATGGTGCGCTGTCTTTTTAAGGGTTTCACAGAAAAAGTCAAAAAAAAAAAACATGAAGAAAAAGTTGCCTATGTCTGTACTGGCATAACAACAGAGCTGCTACAAAAGAAGAAACATCTCACGACTAAACATTTTATTATTCCATTTTATATACTCTTCTAACCCCAATTAAAAATGGGGGCTGAAAGCAAACACTCAAACAGGATTAACCAACTAAGTAAAGAAGAATCACTTGTGCCACTTTGGATATAGTGTTAAATGCCACAGAAGGCAACCTTCTTACCTTATAGAAAACAGCATCACTTGTTGTGTCAGACAAAGCATTTACCCTTGGTTTAATGTCTCTAAATTAGGCAGTTTGCAAGCAAAAAAGTCGCATTTTACATTTGAGTAAATGTTTTTATTTTTTAGCATGTGTTGTGAAGCTTTTTCTCTGTGTTTGGACTCATAATACAGATTTTCAATTGTTCATGGCATTACACATTTTAAGATTAATGTGCAAATACTCACTGATCAATATAAACAGCTGAAAACCAGGAATAGTCGTGGAGATCACCTTTGTATAATCCAACAAAGAAGTACTGTATGTCTCTCCAGTTCTAGATGAATGTTCTGTTGTCATTAGACAGGAGTTAGAAAGAATCGTGATCACCTGTTAGTGATGTAAAAGAAACTTGATGTGTTCAGTAAACTGGAAAGGCGAGATCATGACAGCCTACACCCTCTCATTGTCAACACTAGTAGTCTGGAGGAAAAAAAGCAAATAATTTGCTTAATCAAGAAAAGGTTTGCAGCATCAGACAGATTCATCAATGTTGAAATGTTTCTCTAAAAAAAATACTCATACAGCACTTTACAAAAATATTAGGATGCTGTGAGGAAATAGAAAGCTTTTGAGAATCTGGTTAAAAAAGTCTAGATCACTAGACTGCATAGAGCATGATATATATGTTTAACATTCACATGACCTGCACAAAACAAACACTCAAACTGTTTTCTATCATGCCGTTTCTAATAAGCAGGGACTCCAAAGAACTCTACTGCCTTGCATTAATTCACATAAACACAGCTCCTTTGGGTTGATTTCTAGTAGATGGTAAAATGATCATACAATTCATGTTAAAGTCCAAGTTAATTGTTAATTGAATTCTAAACAAAGGTGTCACAAGAAAATACAATACCAGATGATTATTTTTGATCAATGTCTGTCTATTATACAATACATACAATATATATATCTAACAATACATGTTAGAACAGAAGAACTCAATCATACTTTTGCCACTTTTGAGACACAGCTCCTTTTCTACACATTTTTTTAAAACACAATAATCTTTGGATGGACAGGACCGGTCAATAGCTATCATTCCCTTTCTATTAAAAAGTAAATACAAACTAATCATCACAAGAGGACTACTTCCGCTTCAAACAAATGCCAACAAATTTACAGGCCAGTAAATCAAGAGGCTCAAAGAAAAGTGTCATGTTCTGATTTCCTTAAACCGCACCAGGATGTTACACTTGTGTTCCCAGGACCACTCATTAATTAAAATGGGTATTACTGTCTGACCCCCACTCTTTACTTGTGTCTGCTTAACATATGGCCGTGGACATAAACTGATAATGACCTTTAAAAAAGCCTTTTGAACACACAGTAACTTGTGTGAGAGGGCTGGGAGTGAACTACTTAAAAAGACAAAGGATTGGTTATGAAATTAAATATCCCTAAATATTTGTGAATGAAGTAGATGACAGCTGAAAATGTTCCCAACATGGCTAGAAAGCAGCACTTTTTCCAGTCCAATAGGGAATTTCAACTCAGACACCATGAAGACGATGATGGATGGAATTCTCATCAATCTAAGAAGGAAAATATGGTGGCAGGTGTCATATAAATTGCAAATGTGACAAAATTGATGTCATATAGCATTGAATATCAATCTTATTTCTTTCTTAGGCATTTTAGTCATCCAGTTATAGACAGATGCTAACAGAGTTTACAACTGGCTTTGAATATTTCTCTGTTTCTTCAACGTTATTGAAAGTTGACAACCAGGTGAGAAATAGAATTGATCCTCTGGGAATTCACTTTTTGAGGTAGAAGATAAACAGCAAAACGAAAGTATGGTGGCTGTTGTTCCACCAAAATTGCATGTAAACCAGACCAATCAGAAGAACGGGCTAGTGCTGATCAAAAACAAATGCAACCATTCATTTGTTTAAACTGAAACAATCAGTCGTAATTGCTTAAAGAAGGTTGCATCTGTTTGAGTCAATGCTCTAAATAACCAAGTCAAAGCTGTCCTCAGAACAACAGAGGGCTCCGGTAACTCCTTTGAGTAAATCCATTAGATAAAGTAATGAACTCACAAGGCACTGCGTGACGATAAAGGTTGTCACGGATGGTCTGCTGCAGCTCGTGGTCAGGCGAAGATTTCTGGAAGCGTTGGCTCAAGTAAGTCTTTAGGTCCTTGTTCAGCTTGCTTCCTGTCACCCAAAAAAAAAACAGAGAAAAAACATAATTTTAGTGTATGATGGCAACTGAAGTCAAAACACGATGAGTGAGAATAAAAGCTTTACAAGTGCATGGTTATCCATCTGATGGGCACTTGCCAGTGTCCCTCAGATGCTGAAGGCTTTCTTCTCCATCAACCTGTCTTAGCCAAAACTAAGACTGGGAGTGGCGCGGCTCACACCGTGGAGCTGCACTCCCACAGCTACACCATCTGGACTTCAGACACATATTAGGCTACTGAAAGACAAGCATGGCTGGAGAGAGTCCGAGCGTGCGTGCACGTTTGAGTGTGTGTCTGTGGGTGGCTATTACGATGAGTGTCCACATTGCTTCCAGTGTTAACCATGTGCAAACACAGCACAAGCAATGTGACACCATAACAAACAAAAAGGCTGTGAAAGGATGCAGACTCAAAGTATTTTTTTAAAGACAAATTCATGATTGAGTTGAAGCAACAACAAAAAAACAAGCAATCTATTAAGGCTGACTGTACATCACAGTGTCCATTTATTATCGTCGTTCCATCTATGGCTGCTGAAAAATTTGGTCGTCTTGAGCAAACAACCAGTAATCAAAGGCCCTGAATCCTGTTTCCATGGCAACTCCGTGTATTAAAGTGTGCCTGTGTGTGTATAGTAAGATGATTGAGTTTGTTAGCACACTACAGAAGATCATTCTCCACTGGCTGGCAGAATGATTACGGGTTCGTGTAATAAAAATACAACTGAAGCCTAATGGGTTTGTCCCTCGGATATGATCCCGTGTGAAACGATTTACTTGAAATCAGATTTCAGTTAATATTGATAAAATGACAACCGAGCTTTAAGGCAGTAAGGATGATAAGGAACTCGCATAATGAGCGTTCCTGCTCATCAAGTTGGTAAAAAAAAAAAAAAAAACGGTTTCAAAGCCGTGCCAGAATTTTAAATGTCAACAAACAATTGCAAGGTAAACTCCCTTAATTTTAGTAACCCAGAACCGTCAGAATTTTGGATCCACTTGCTTTTTTTCAACAAAATTGTTGTAAAATGGTTTTACTGACATTAGTTTTGAGTTTAACTCCTTTCAGTAGAAAGTTTATTTAGCAGTGACCATTATATTTTAGAAACCATTGGTCTGCGGAGACTCCCAGAAAATTGCTTAAAAAAAAAGTTATTTTAAAAACCACTAGTTTTAAATCTTACATATCACTGGCCTTCTTAATACTTGCCTTTGAAGAGAGTTTGACTTTCTGCCACACAGCTTAAGCTCTTTCTGGGAAGAAACGCTGCTCCTGGCAGTCTCGTGCACACATATCACTCTGTAATCCTCACAACAGGTCATAAGCCAGCACTCAGCCTGACAAAAAGCCTACTACAATCCCTGAAGTGAGCTTTTATGTTAAACTAATCGAATAAGCAACAGGCGTTATTTGGTGCCAGACTTCTGACTCTCGAAGATGAGCGAAGTCCGAAATGAACAATAAATACATGAACAAAAGCCATCTCCAACTGGGACCAAAAGAACTCAACATAGAAAACATGGGGGGAAAATGACCCTCCAAAAAAATCAAGTTTTTAACATTTGTTCCTATAGTGTACATTTTATTATCAGGAGAGATGTTTTTATTTTACAAAACAAAAAACAGTGTCAAGATAAAGGGCTGCAGAGCAGAGAGGACTAACTGAAGGAAATAATTTTTTTTGAGAACACAAAAACGCTCTGGTCTTAATTTGATTGCAAGTGAACCCTGGTGCGGCTTAGCAACAGGGAAAAAACGGAGACAAGAGCAAACCACAGAGCACAAGTAATCTAGACAATAAACCACTTAAGCACGGCGCATTTTGAGTGGCGGAAAAAAAAAGGTTCCACAACTCCAGCTGGATGAAGCCCATCTGCTACACTATACAAACATGTCGTTGTTTATTTAAATATTTAGCTGTTATCTTAACTTGTAGCTATTTATCTAGACATGTGTTTGTTTATTAGACATGTACTTGTTATTCCACAATTTAGTTGTAGAATTATTGAGCTCATTCTTCTTTAATAGTTCTTTCTGTCGGGGTTAAGGATACCTCCTTCATGAGGGCAACCCTGAGGTTACTTAGCTTTTTCCTCAAAAAGAGACAGGTTTTAGGGAGGGTTTAAGAAGGAGAGTGTAAGGGCAGAGATGTTTGTTCAGCTTAGTTTGTTTAACAACCAGCTATTGTTTACATTTTTATGTTTGACTTTTTGCTTTTGAAATATACTGATGTCAGTCCAATGAGACAGCTATATAGGCTATATAAGTAAAATTGAATTGAATTGAATTGAGGTAAACAAACTCACCCCCCACCCCCACCTGTGTACCGATAGTTTTGGCTGATGAACATGCAGTACATCAACCAATCAGATACTTAGCTTTGGGCACGAGACGTTTTCAGTGACTAGATCAAAGAGTAGAAAAATAAATTCAATAAGGCGAGGATTTTTGTCTTTAACTTTGATCCATTTTCCTAACCAGCTGGGGCTGCAGGGTTGCCGGAGACTGTCCGGTTACTGTTGGGTGAAGGCGGCATACAGCCTGGACAGGCAGAGCCAGCGAGACACTGCTGCCTGGCTCCTCTGAAAAACACACCAGACGACATTTCCTTCAAGCCAAACCCACCTGCTTCAGATTTTCAATAAGCTCTCTAAAATAAACAGAGGGACACGGCATAGAGGAGGGCTCGGTGGGGGTGGGATCATAAAAGAAGCAAGAGTGGGTCGAGCATGTGTAACATATAAAAAAATGGAGGGAAAAAAGGACACCAGAGAATGCAGAGCCAAAAACAAAAGACTTAAAACACTGCTAAATTGTGTCCCTCTTTTTTTTTCTAGGCTTCTCCTGTGGAGCCCACCCCTGCGCTCTTAGATTTGATCATTCAGCCAAGTCCCTGATCAGACATGCATAGCCAGACATGGCAGAGGCGAGACCCTCCGCTGGCAGCTGACATCTGTATTCACAGCATGGAAATAATTCGATCCTCCCGCGAGCAGGAGGAGAGCAAAAGGGGAGGTTTTCTCTGCCTTCTGCTGATCTGGAATCGGAAAGATTCAAGAACTTGTAGTGTTATGGGGATTGTCAAGAGTCATTATTGGGGACATTTTATTTTCTATGCGACTGCTTATTCTGAAATTCTACAGTACTTAGCCAGAACTATGAAAAGATAAACGGAAAGAATGTTGACGATCAATAAAGCTTTTGGAATATTCAAGATTTCAGGAAAACTTCTAAACAAAAACCCAATTTTCATTTTCTACAGCGATTACCTTCACAATTATATCAACTTTATTCTGGTATATTATTCTAGAAATATAACACATTCGATTGGCAGTACGCCACCTTTGTCAGGTAGAACCATTGACTGAATACGAAAAATAGGACGAGTGAGTGTGACATCACCAACTAAATGAATTCAATTCAGTCGCCATTTTTTCAAGACATGAATGTCGCCATGGTGCAGCCAGGAAGCTTTGATTGGTTCAAGTCAACATTTCTATGGCAGCTCTTCTTTCACGCCCCTTCCACATGAAAGCATCCTCAAGAGAAGCCGTTAATGGTTTTGAGCGCACAACGTGAGCCCACAGATGTTTATGGAGACATTTGGTCAGTTTATAACTGAAATAACTTAGGATAAATATTAGGATTAGCAAGAACATTTAAAAAAAAAGAAAAGATATTGGGGAGGGGAGGGTAATTCTAGAAATCTTTGGGATTTTGGCTTTTTGGGAGCAGTGGGTACTTTCTAGTTGGAACACGAGGGGGAGGAGTCCCTCAGTCCAGTTCTCATATACAGTCGATGGGTAAAACAGACAACCTGTCAATCAGATAACCACACCTCTCTTTGCGGTCATCCCCCAGTGAAAATATCATGAAATGTTGAGACAAAAGTGTCAAGAGCTTTTAAAATGAGGCTATAGATGTTTTTCACATTTTGAGAATGGAGACTGGTTTGCTTTGTTCATGAGCCCCCAAACAGTTACCCTCTAAACAAACCAGTTTTCAGTTTGGAAGTGAGAATCAGCTGACTGGCTGCAAACCCGCTGTGACAAACGGGGACCTTCACCATTTCCAAACGGCACTTGTTTCACCTTTTGCTACCACAAGAACAGAAGCTGAAAGACATGTTCCACCGTTCTCCACAGCAGTGTGAAGGAAAAATAAACGCTTTTGCAGAGACAGAAGGAACAGACTGTGAATGGGGCTTGTGACTTCGACCAGAAGAAACATTGATCGTCTTTCTGCAAAGCAACAGTATATGTGACAAAACAGGGAACAGTCATATGCCTGAGTGCCAGCCTGTCCCGCGTTTAGCCAAGTCAGAATTGGCAGTTCCACCATGTTTGGCTGGGCTCTGAGTGTTGTATTGATGTCGCATACACTAACAACTTTTTTTTTTTCCCTTTTTCTCTATTGAATTGTCTTCTGAAAGTGGCGTTTTGCCTGCCAGAAGCTATAATTAGAATAAAATCTCTTTTAGTGAGTTATCTATTTTCATTTAATAAAGTATTTTAGCTTTTATTTATTTATTTACATTTTCTCAGCTTTTTGTAGATGTAAAATGTGAACTAAAGTATAGATGCAACATTCCATTTCTCTTTATTTTTACAGTTAAGTTTAACTTCAACCACTTTATTGTATTTTTTATTAGGAATCTGGTATACAATCAAACAAAACTCAGTGTGACTGAATACGTGAATCAGCAGTTCTGCTTTATTCCAGATCAAAAGCCAAACACAAAGGTTCATTCCGGTCTGACCAGCTTCAAGTTAAATTAAGCAGTAAACACAAGCCACTAGAAGTCATTGCCTAAGTAATCATCTCTTAAGTGAACGGTTCTACCACAGCTCCGGTTAATCAGATAATCAGGACTAATCAGTATTTAACTGAATCTGTTATCTACAGTCCACATTCTCATCACCACTGATCAGAGCTTAACCATATGTCATAATGATTAAGTGACAGCATTGGACTTGACCGGTCCACACGGGCCTTGACCACATTGTTCGACTTTATTTGAGTCAAAGTGTCAAGTAAGTCAGTTCAGTTAGAGAGTTGCAAACAAAAAAGACCCTTAAAATGATTAAAATTCCATCGTTGTTTTTTCAAGTAAAAAAGGTGCTTGTAATGAACAGCCAGTTAAACACGGAGTTCATAGTTGCAGACAGAAGTTCTTGTGTGTTTGTGTTAGAGTGTGTGAGCATTTATGTCTGTGAGCTCAACACTACCCCCCTATGCTGCTTTGTTGGATGTGCTTTGCATTACATTCATGGACAGCCTCTGTATCCATAGCAACAGCTGCTATATGTGAACTGCACAGCAAGAAAGAATAGGTTACATCCAGACATAGTCTGCCGCCCCCTTCTGGATCTTCTAGATATTACAAAAATAAGCAATCTTGACAGTATTAGTAGCTTTCCTTTATTTTCTGTTTATTAAACAACCCCCCACCCCCCAAACAAAAACAAATTTAAGAAAAAAAATATTCTTTATATTAGCAGTGTTATTTCAGAGTCCTCCTCAGATTCAAAATAGCAAAAGAATAAATGAAAATGCTGCCCACTGGACACTTCAACACGCAGAAAATGTAGGAAAGTGGGAAAAATGTTGTGCTTTGAGTTTCCATTAAAGACCCACGCTTCATCGAAGGAAAAAAGAAAGTCTCAGAGTGATGAAGTGTCAGTGTAGCGTCAGAACAACAACCCAAAAATAAATCTTATTTTGGGATTTCCGTAGTCAAGATAATGTGGCCAAGCCTAACAGCTTAAATCACTAATGACTTCAAACTGAGCCACTACTGGGTCCCACAACAGCTCACAAATGAGCTGTTGAGGTAATACTCAACAAAACAAGCTAAACTCATTTCAAAGCCATTTACTATTTTGATTTATAATTTATCGTCAAATGTGGAAAGGCACAGAAAGGACAAACATGAATGAATTAAGATCGTGAAACAAGCATTAAAGTGATAGATAAATTATGATGAAAACTGGTGAACATTTTTACTAAATTTAACTGAGGTTTCAACTTTGTTCAGGCAAGTTCTTCATTCTAAAAGGGTTTTTCAAAGCGGTTTGAAGTTTGTGTATGTTTAATGATCCTTTGGCAGGTCTTTTGCATTTTTCTTTATGATGAATTCCCATATCAACAAGCATCTTAAATATATTAAAAGTCAACTTGCCTCCAAAAAGTCTTAAAAGGGAGGCATTACAGATGCAGAACAGGAGCAAAAAGGAGCGCAAAGATCCAACAATCCACTTTGCTCTTAAGTTGTCAGAGTATGATGGGTGGGTGCGCTCACGACGTAGGTGAAAACAGTATAAGGAGGAGAATAAAAACAAATGTATGCCGGGGAGACTACAAGGGCAAAATCCAGCATTTCTTCAGGCTGTTTGGGCAGGCAGAGATTTGAAAGTCGGTGACACAAAGGACTTAAAGCATTGTTAACAGCTAGAGTAATCCTGAACAGGTTTGTGGGACAGAGCGTTATGCTAACAGGAATGTGAAGAAGATCATTCCTACCTGCAGCATTGAGACTCCATACTGATTCCTAGGAGCAAACGGCTGACCTTTGCTGACTGACAGACGGCTGCAACCATTTCATTTCCCATCGGAGATTAATAAAGTCTGTCCTAATATGAAGTTTCACTGAACACTGACATTTTGGTTCAGGCTGTGGGTTTAGATTTCAACACACACACAACCAAAGGTAAAAAAAAAAAAAAAAAAAAATCAATACCGGGGTCTCAGATAAGTCTCTGATATATTTTTAACCCTTTGTGCATAGCCGTTTGTCCTGGAACTGTTTGCTTGTTTACCATCCACAAGATTGCTTTCATTGATTGCAGTCGTCCACATGGGAAAAGAGCTGAGGATCTGTTTACTCGCGGAGAGATGCAATAAAACTGACGGTCTCCCCATCTGCAATCTGACAGCACAAAATAAGAGCTTCACGTGACTTTTTATGCTCCTTCTCATAGCTGAATATGTGTGTGTTTGTATGGCTAACGCTTAAATCACACACCAATCACTAATGTCAAAGAACTCAAAAAATACAATCCACAGACGACGTTGACTTTACAACTATACAATATTAGAGTTTAAGATGCTTAGACAATGTTATGATGCTTAGATGCTGTCAATCAAGCAGATCTAAAAAGGTTTAAATGTGTTCAAAAACAAGAGAAGAAGTGGTTCAGGTCATATTTAAACAAGAAAAGAAAAGAAAAAAAACACAAAAAACTAAAATGATGCAAGTGAGAAACTTAAGCAAAATCATTTTGTAAAGTTTTCTCTTGATGTTCACCCAACACAATTGAACTCTTTTTGTCAATACAAATGAACCTTCAATAGTTAAAAAACAGTGTGGCATTTTAGCATCCTTAAGGATCTAAATCATGCAACATCAACTTTTTTGATCTTTTAAGTCAATTATAACTTTAATTCCTCATGAAAAACTACTCCAAAGAGGTATTTTTGTTCCATTGACGCATCTCTGAGCATTCTTCTAAAACGCTGCGCTGAGCACCAGCCCCTCCCAATCCACGAAAACAAGTGGGACCTCATATTGTGACATCACAAAGTGAGGAACAACCCTTTCAGAAAAAACAAAAAACAAAAAAAACACCCAGACTAACACACACACCCACTCGTGGGTGAAACTCTGACCTGTTGCCAATGCCATCTCCAGGTTGACATGAAATGGACAGCACTCACGAGGAGAAACAGATGGTGCCTCAGATCGTCATCTAATTGTGGGTAGAAAAAGCTCCAGGCCAAAAGCCCCGTCCGCATACTAGAATTGTATTTCTAATGAGCAACTGCTGGGCGTAAAATATGTCTTAAAAACACAACAGTCTTTTTGATTTTGGCTAAAACTGCACAATTAAAAGACTACAGGGAAAAGAAAAAAAATAAGGTTGGAGTGGGACTTAAAAGAATCCCTAATATCATCCTAAATGATCACAAAAACAAACTAACATGAACAACAGAAGAAGAAGAACTTTAATGAGCTGAATAACAGCCTCGCATAATTCATGGTCACGTTATAAAACCGACCTCAGTGATGAAAAGAGCACAAATGTCTGGTCTGTCTGAATGGCCTGAGATCAAATCCCATCATAGATTTCAGTTCAAAGGTGGTCCTGTCACCAAAACAACTCCAGCATCCAGAAACAGTGTGTGTGTGTACTTCATTTGTGTGTGTGTGTGTGTGTGTGTGTGGGGGGGGGGGGGGGGGGGTGTCAAAGCCACAGCAGACAAACTGAGCAGCAGCTTTATGGTTTCAATCAACTCCACTCATTAAAACATTGGTTAAGACTTGAAACAGAGGTACAGTTAAAGGAGGGCATTCACACTCCAGTCAAATATGGATCCGCCTCTGAGTGTGAGTGTGTGTGCGTGTGAGAGAGAGAGTAACCAGCTGCAGGAATGAAGACACGAGTCTTCATCACAGTTTCCCTGACTTGTAATTAGCCACATGAGGAGGAGTTAGTTATTTGACATGATTATGCAGGGTCTGCTGCAGTTAGGCTCACCTCAGGGTGCAGGGCAAGCTCATTATTTCTGCCACCAGAGGGCACATTGAGCTCAGGATGATCAGGCGCACAACTGCGTGTGTCCTGTAGGAGTGTGAAGACAGTGACAATACTGTCGGTGAAAGCTCAGAGTAAGATGGTGCTCAAACTCATACAACAGAATATACTTTTGTAGGAGTATGAAAAAAAACCATTTCAAATTATATATTAGTTTTTTTCTTCTAAATCTTTACACTTAAGTTGCAATGTAGCAGCTATATATTGGGCTCTACCTTTGATAATGAATATGTAACAATAAAAACCTATATAAACAAGTAAACAGCAAACATAAAAGTAGCAAAAATGAAATACTTATTCAGAAATTAGCTCCTAAAACTGAAAGTTTTCTGGAAGAACAGACATTTTGGATTTTTTTCCCATTCTGAAATTGTTTCATTTCATTGTTACATTTACAAACTATTTTTTTTTTACTAACTCAACCCCTCCATCACCAGAAATACTTCTCCATCAGCCAGACTTTTGATCCATTCATCATGCAAAAGGAAGACACGGCTGACCCACTTTCCTGTTGCTGTCACTGCTGACTCAAGTTTCCACTAAAGATGCCGTTTGAATTCACAAATGCAGACACATGTTCTCATGCAGATGAATACGCTTTGCATGCATGCAAAAAAAAAAAAAAAAGGGACACCAAAACACACCACATCTGCTCACACGTCTAATTTTAGGTACAAGATGACTGCACGCTAATTTAAATACAAGAAGCCCATCGAACAATGAATGTTTATAAAAAAATACAACCTCATCCAAATTTTTAGAAAACCCAATTTGCACACATTTTAATGTGGTAGTGTATGGAGCAGACGGTGTTCTCGTTGCACATTAAAACATTTACTTCTGAATATCTCATTTTAATGCATACATGCATGCCATGGAGTTGGAGGTTGTGGACTAATAGGGCAGCAGTCACTGCTGCTCACATCTACAGTGGTTTTTGGGTCAGCATCAGGCACTGCTCATCCAGTCTTGCATCGCTTCAAAGCTGACTCCAGGCCAAACACACACAAACACACACGCACACACACACACAAGTCTACAACCAGTGGAAACTGACATGTATGGAGCACTGGAGACGACCAGTTACTGAGTAATCCAACAGTACAGTGTAGCAACTGTACGTAGACACATTTAACAAAAGCTTCCTGATTTTTAATCAAGTGTTTATTTATATAAGCCTTTCAAATTAAACAAACCACCTTATAAGCAATTATTTTATTTATGCTCTGCACACACATCCACATCCAAATGCTCAGGTTCAAGCGCCAGGATAACTTTGATCTGATGAGCTGGGAGAGGAACTGAAGGGTGTATTCAGACTGACCGAGTCTGCTTAATGTGGTCCGGATCGAGTCTTGAACCTTGCGTTTGGTCTGTATTCAGACTGCAGTCTACTGAAGATTTCCGTTTCGAAAGCTTAGAAACAAAACTACGTGACGAAAGACCTCTTCAGTCATTGGCCAGGAATTATGAAAAAACGAACTGTGGTTCACTTTAAGTGAATCAAATGTATCCAGTCTGAATCCATCCAAAGAGTGGTGACTGTCCATCCTGGAAGGAGGATGTGCTCATCCAAACACGTGTTCACCACTCTTAAAACAAGCGTGCTGCAACTGAATCCCAGCTTGGAGACAGTCCAGATCTAAGACCTCTGCCAGTTTAAAGCATTAATCTACCACAGAGTTGCCATTCTAAACTGTGGTGATGACTGACTGACTCACACACACACACACACACTTCTCTGCACTGCTTTCACACATGAGAGTGCAGTTTTAATCTTGTGTTTAGTTCTCCTCATTTGGGGAAAACATTCCTTTTTTGCCAAAAAAACAATCATGTTCTGCTCTGTTTGCGTAAATACAAGCTCCCATATTCAGCCTCCATGCAGAAGGGCCTTCACAGGTGAAATACAATTACTCATTCATGTACTGGCAACATGCAGAATAACGTATGAGCAAATATTCTTCTAGTTTGAAAAAAAGCTGGTGGATTTTTCATATTTTACTGTTAAATGGAACAGGATTCAGTCCATAACAGTTTTTCAAATCACAGCGGATATTCAGAATTGTGGTTATTTTTAATTAACCGGTAATAAAATGAACTGACTATTTATTTCCAACAAAACAGTTTGAAGTCTACACTTGATGGTCTCCTAATAGAACTCCAGAAATTCTGTGGATTTAATTATTTTTAGATCATACCTGCTTTTTCCTCCTTCAAATTAAATTGCTTTTTGCTTTTTACAAAAACATAAATTGCTCAGATGAGAAAGACAGACAGCTTTTACTAATTTAGCAAATCGTGCAATGTACAGCAATTTTACACTTTGTGACATTAGATTTTGACAGCAAAAAGAGAACGTGTGCAAAATAATAAAAGAAGAAAATAAAGTGACAGTTGAGAGTCTAAAAAATTGAGTTTATGATGCCATATATAGCTGTTTTAGCCTTGTTTTAGTAAAATAAATCAAGATTTTGAAAATGATCAACTCTGACCTGCTGCTTCTGCAACTGTATCACAGAGAGAAACCGATATGGTCACTCACTGAATAACAATCTTAACTGAATTCATAGAAGAGCAGACGTTTGCTTTATAATAAAACAACCCTCTAGTTTCTGTATTTTTAATTTATGAAAATATGTTTTTTGTTCCGTTATTACAGATGGATGAAGGAACGAAGACTGCAATAAAACAGCACATCTGTTTCAAGTGTGCAACAAGTCAGGATGGGTTTTTTATCAGCCTGATAAAGTCACTGATGGACGAACAGCAGAGCAAAGATGGGGAGAAACAGTTGAGACAAAGAAAAACTAAATATGACTCAAAGAAACATTTAATTTTTTCGTAAACTGAAAATATTGAAGTTCGAAATGAAAATTTGAGTCCACATGGTGCTGCAACAGCTTACAGCTGCTTAAACATGCAACAATCCCAAGAGGAATCACACCCATATCAATAAATAAACCGTGTAAACACACCGGAGACTCAGATGCATGCAAACGTGACACTAAACAAGCTCTGGGATTGTGGCGCTTCTGCTGATGCCGCTTGAATTTTGGGAATTTCAAAAACTTCCAGAGGAAAGAAAATATGGCGTCCGTGAAAAGTCTCAGCATGTGCAAAGCTGCATGACGCACTGTTTATTGTCAAGAGCAGAAGACGACTTAGGGATACAAATCTAACAAAAAGAAAGTTGATCCTGACTATGCGCTGCAGAAAATAAAACAGAACTAGGATTATTGTCAAGAGCAGAGTCCTCATGTAATCCCTTTCAATCCCGACTCAATACAAATACTTGATAAATTCCTGGCTGATGGACCGAATAGGTATGGAACATAGTCTGTGTAAGCTCTGAAAATGCAGTTATAGATACAGCTGGTAAAAACAACTCCTTTATCTACATACAGAGGATTCATTGTGTTCATGCTAACTTCAAGAGAAGGATTAGCTTCAAACTGAGAAATGTAAAGGCGGCTGCCCCATACCTAATGTAACAGTAGGCCGAGGCTGCTGAGACTTACAGATGTGTTTACCTTGGAGGCTGGCTGAGTAAATGAAGTGTTCGCCAATCTAACCCCAATGAAGCGGGGAAAAATGCAGATTCAAGAGCTGAAATTAATCACTAGCAGATGAGAGTCACAAAGAGAAAACCACAAACCCATGCCTGAACATTCTCAACGATATCTGACGATACTTAATAAGGAGGGCTCATAATAATTAGAAATACTTATGGCCAACAGGTATTTGTCATAAATCAAATTCAAAGCTAAAAGAGTTTAGTCTTTGAAAGAGTCTTTAAGTTTGTCACATGAAACTCATCCCTTCTGACTCACAACAGGTAACCAGCTGCTGAACCAAAACAAGTCACCAAGCAGGTGCAACACATTGAGATTACAAAGAAACCCATAAAAGATGGCAGATTAAATGCCACAAAAAGATCAGACTTGTGTGTTTTGAGTCCTGATTAGCGTGTTTGCAGGAAAACTGAAAAAGTGGATAAATACAAGATCGATAATATCTTGTTATTCCCTTAAAACTAAAAAATAGATGGATGTGGTCATGTGACCCAGCAGTTGGGCATTTTGAAGCCAGTTTTTTAAGCTCTCTGTTTGCCACCAATTTGGCAAGACACCTGGGTCTTTCCAAAAAGGTCATTTCAAAGAAGAGGATTTGACAGTTAGATTTCTATTAAAAAAAATGAAATAAAACAATGTAGAACTTCGGAATGCATAATATCTACAAAATATCAGTATTGACCAACAAGTGTAAAGAAAAGCCAATTATTGGTATCGCAAGACACATTGATTTTTACCATTTCAGTCTTTTCAAAAAAGTTCTGCATTGACAGTCGGAGCATAAGCATCCGTGACAAACTGCATTATGTTGATTGCATTGTGATCCATCATATTTGAAATGTGTTTACCTGTCTATTTATATCATAAACTTAGTCACTAAACTCAGTTACGATTTACGCACTATTAGAAGCTCACCCATAGCACCAACAATCCTGGTTTATGCTGAATTTTGCCTGCCTGCTGTAAAATGTAATCTTTCAGCTGGAGAACTCGCACAAAAACCCAGAAGTACGGGTTTGTATATTAAAACTATGGTTTGGGTAAACACTAGAGATTATTATAATGTAGGATTTTGGGAATCGAAATGCCTTCCTGATTTGTTTAGAGTTTCATGTAGACAGGAAAAGTTTGTTGGTCCGGACTGAATCCGCTTAATTTGGCACAGATCGAGTTCTGAACCTTGGTTTTGGTCTGTATTCAGAGTGTTGTCAACCGAGGTGGAACTGCTGTCAACACTGTGTTTAACCAATAACCTCCTCCTTAACATATCAAAGACCAAAGAACTGATAAGCTACTGGAAGAAGGAGACGGACATTCTGCCACTATTCATCAACTGGGACTGTTTGGAGAGGGTGACAGACTTCCGCTTCCTGGGAGTCCATACGCAGCAGAGCTTAACCTTGAGGACAAACACCAATGAGCTGCTGAAAAAGGCCCAGAGACTGTATTTACTAAGGTTACTCAGGAAGAATAACATTAACCAAAGACTGCTGGTGACCTTCTACCATGCCGCTGTAGAAAGTGTAATGATGTGCTGCATATGCACTTGGTTTAGTAGCTGTACAGTGGCTCAGAGGACAGCTCTCCAGCACCGCCCAAAAGACTGTTGGCTGCCCACTCGCCACCCTGGAAACCCTCCACGGCTCCATCTGCCTCAACAGAGTGCAGAACATCATCAGAGACACTACACACCCCAGACACTACCTGTTTGATCTGTTGCCTTCAGGCAAACGCTACAGGTCAAGCAGAGTAAGGACAAAAAGACTTCAGAACAGCTTTTACCCCACTGCAATAAACTTGTTAAACATAGCTAAGAAGCATTAACCCGACCTCTTCCTGTAAACTGTGACACAGTGGATGTTTTCTTCATATTTGATAGCTTTTATTACCATTTTTCTCTGGGTTTTAACAATTTAAACAAATATTGAGTATCCTGGCTTTTTATTTAGCAAAAATTGATTTAATTTCCTGATTTTAGTTACCAGATAAGCACTTATGTATTTTTATGTACTATTCATTATTTATGATTTTAGTAGTAAGGTTTTACCATGGGTTGTTTTAAAGTATGACTGTTGCACTGACCAGAAAGCACTTTTAATGTCATTGTACCTGTAACAATGAACAAATACAAATCTGTCCATCCATCTATCCATCTTCAATAGAGGATATAAAAAAGTTTAAGATTTTCAACCGATCAGAGCTTCCTTTGAGCAATATCACCCTCACAAGAGCAGCTGGTGAAATCAAATTATGACTTCCGTCAACTTTTTCTTCTCAACTGTGAAAGAAAACCAAACTGAGTTCATTAGACTATTCTGCCATGCAAGTTACTCTAAACGGGGCAGCACGGTGGCACAGTGGTTAGCGCTCTTGCCTCACAGCAAGAAGGTTCCTGGTTCAAGTCCTGGCTGGGGGACTTGAAATAGTGTCAACAATGGGGACCTTTCTGTGTGGAGTTTGCATGTTCTCCCCGTGCATGCGTGGGTTTTCTCCGGGGACTCCGGCTTCCTCCCACCATCCAAAAACATGCTTCATAGGTTAATTGGTCGCTCTAAAATTCTCCCTAGGTGTGGATGTGAGTGTAGGTGAGTGGGTGAGTGGGTGAGTGTGTGAGTTTGGCCCCTGCGACAGACTGGCGACCAGTCCAGGGGTGTCCCCTGCCTTCGCCCATGAGTAGCCGGGTTAGGCTCCGGCAACCCCGTGACCCCGAAAGGGATAAAGCGGTTCAGAAAATGAATGAATGAAAAAAAAAAAGTTACTCTAAACCAAAAATTGCGTAAAAAGACACCTAGTACAGGAGCACTCCTAAATACTTACAAATATTAATCTCTCAACTAAAACCAAATGAAACAAGTGCAACAAATATACATCTGTGAGGCTTCCATAATGACAGTACAAATAATGCACATGACTGATTTCCTGGAAATTCTTGTTGGTATAAAGGATAAAGCAAACTCACAGAACTGAAACTAATGACTTTTCTCGTCCATCTTTTGGCACAGTAATAACATCTGAATGAAAATGCTCCAACTGCATGTATTGCCATAAATCTGTGACAGAACAGAAAAGAAAACATCTTCTTTATGTAATCAATCAGCAGTGACCAAACCCAAGAATCAGATTATTATGGGAACATTGTCATTTATATCTTAAGATATCAATGGAAAATGTCAGCAGAGTAGAGTTTTTTTATTCTTTATATTCTGGTCTGATCTACCAGCTAAGTAGAACAAAATATTGCAGACAATGTAATGGAAATGCTGCATTCTTCTCCCCTAAAGAGCTCTCCAATGTGACTTTCTGCAGTGTTTTAATATCATGAATGTGTGGTTTCATCAAAATTGTTTTCCCCCTCATAAAAAACCACTTGAACAAAACAAAAAAGAGCACTTATGAGAAAAGAAAACACAAGAATTCTGAGAGAGGAACAAGAGAATGAGATGAATAAATTCTCCAAGGGAAATGAGTCAGAGAGCAGCAGGGGAAAGGTGGTGTTAGGAAAATAGAAGGAGGGGGACGGCTGAGGTTGAAGAAGGAGAGGTTGAACTCTGCAGAAGTTTTGTGGGGGTTTTCCCCACCCACTGCTTTTCAGGAACATGTTGGAGAAAACTGCAGTTTGAAAGGGTGCTCCATCTCTCCACCTGCAACTAATCAGAAAAGTAACAAAAAACATGGAGAGCCATGTTCAAGCTACTGCAAACAAAAGCAGACAGTCACACAGAGATTGTCCCATCAAAGCCAGGACAAAGAGGAAAGAATTAGTTGCTAATTTCTATGCAAATGAGTTTTAATCAGTGAAAGCAGTAAGGTGGGGCTAAACCGGAACTTTTGGCTTTATGAGAGAAGGAAGGTGAAACAGAGCATGACGGTGAACCAATTTACTTCATAAGACTTTCCGTGCAGAGCCAAGTCGGTGCAAAACCATACGGTGCTGCAATGAGGACAGAATGACGTGTGTTTGGTAGATACTGTAAAAAAGTTTGCTATTTTTCAAACATTTTAAAAGCCTTATATACTTTATATAACAATAAGGTCCATGAATGAGAAGTTCCCTTTCTGTCCTCTAGATCTCATACAGGATTTTTGGTTTTCTTTTTCGGCGTTAGTCTCAACTGCTCTTATAGGTAGATGCTGGCTGTCTGCAGGTGAAAAATGGGAAAACCAGCACATGGCACGCAGGTGGCCTCATCAAGGTGTAAGATAGGAATCGACTTTGTTTTTTCCCCTCACTTTTGTCCTCTCATCCCTGAGTTTTATATGTTCACATAAAAGCTCAAACTGCTCATCCATTCAGATGCACATTTCACATCAGTTGTGAACAGCAGCGCTGTAGCGAGCATGCCGGCAACAGCGGCGCGGTGGTGGTGGGGGCTCAGAGTTGTTTTTGAGTTGCAGTTATGAGTTTGAGTTGTTCTGAAATGTGTTGGTGTTGAAATGTTTCTCCAGAAGCTTTTGCTTGGAGCTTTAATGAATTCTGATTTGTTTCTTATTGAGTATCAATAATAGATTTGTTGGTTACATTTCGTTGCTGTATTTTAAAGTTTTTTTTTAATGAGATGATCTTATTATGCTAAAATAAACTTGTTTTTAGCCACTCCAGACACAATACAAAATTAAGAGGCCTTAATTATGTTTGTTTTTTGTTTGTATGTTTATGTTTTTTGTCAATCCTCCAAAATGCAAATGTCAGATGACTGAGTGAAATGATGATCAAAATCTATTGTGAGAACTGTTTAAAACACATTCTTACTGTTTCTTTGTCTTGCACACACCAACATCCACCCTACTTGCACTATGTCAAATGTATCAAGTTGTAAATGTGTGCAAAAGTTAAAAAAAAGTAAAATTCTATCAACTTTAGCGACAACAATGCAACTGAACTGTATAGAAAATCAAGATCATAAATCAAGACTGAGAAGTGGCTTGAAAGAACTGACATTAAATTAAACCAAAATGATTTTTTTTTAAATACGCTTATTAAATTGATTCAGTTGAAAGTGCAGGACAGAATCCAACCTAAAGATAGAAGAAGTATAAATTACAGCTGGGAATCTTCAGATGACAAGCAGTGATTTTCTAAAAAGCTTTTCTCAGCTAAATGTACAAAAGTCATTTGCAGACATTTTGACTGTCAAAGTAACCAGCTTTTACATGATCTAAGGTGCTGGACAGTCTCAGTAAAAACACTTTCAAAAAGGACAGAATTATGACAAATCAATTTTGTTTCATTATGATGAATGCAAAATTACCATTTTATTATACCCAAGACAAATACTGAGCATGCAGCAAACAAAAGGTGCTGTTTCCTTTTCACTAAAGAGGAACAGACATTCCTGCACTCATTACAAAGGTTCTCACAATGTCTTTAGAGAGAGCCAAACAAAACACGTATAGGATTTCATATCCTCACAGCATGCATTCCACTATGCAGCTACGCACAGCTCCAAAACCAGCTCCTGACAACAAAGTCAGCAGGCGACTCATGAGGGGAATCATCCCTCATGACTTATTGCAAAAGAAAAGCTTTAGACGACATCTTATTTGGATTCTTCTGCAAGTAAAGAAAGTGTAGTGGTTTTATTTGTGGATCACAATACCCCTACACCCAACTCTTTCCCTCTGCGAGTCCATACGTGAGGCTGCTGAACTGAAACATTTATCCTAACAGCTGAAAGACACAGCTTCTGCAAAAAAAATCACAGACAAAACTTCTCATTCAGAGGAAAGAAATGACTACAAAGAGGCCAACTTTTGTGCAAAAATTGTGAAAGAAGATCAGAGAGGATTTGGGGGAAAAATGAAGCGGTGCAAAACCACACGTCCTGCAGAGAAAGTATTGATTCACTTTAAGAACTGGTGCCTTTAGGTTCAGTTCAACTGTAAAATAAATGCAGATGCTGGAACTCAAAGGATAAAAATTCTGATCAGAGATTTAAAAGACGTAATTTGAAAACATGTCCAGAATGATGCATTTAAAATAAAATCTTTTTTATTATACTTTGTGAAAACATCAACTTGACAAATAGGAACATTTGAAAGAAATATTGCAACTAATGCTTTGAGGAAGCCATTTAGAAACTGCACTTGGTCACACTAAAGAACATCACTGATTCTGTGTTTAGATTTTGCACTATCTGGAAATTTTCTTTCATTTGAAAGTTATGATCAGTCATTTTTTCTAAGAATTCCTGATGGTGTAACTTGTTCTTTTCTTTTTTCAGTCCATTTCCCATCCATACCCTTTATTATTTACACTGTCAACAGAAGAAAAATGCACACTCTGGAAACAGCACTTCACTGTGAGAAGAAAATTCCTGGTTCAAATCCCATTTGGGATATTTAATGTGGTCTGTTTTCTCCAGGTAATTTGAATTCTTCCTACACTCCAAAAAAACAACAAGTTATTGTGCATCATTGTTTATTTCTGAACTAAGATATAAAACAAAAGAATGATGAAAACTGAATGTGACTTTAATTAGTTTTAAATGTAGATGTTTAGACCATAAACAGCTTAAAAACGTTCCGTTAATTTACGAACATTTAAGGGGAGAGTACATCTTAGCAGTCTTTTGTAGAGACAAGCATGAGGTGCAGTAAAACTTTATTATTGTGATAATCATCATTATCAATCCCCCACTTGACAAAAAAAAAAGGCAGCAGGCAAGTTTGAATCTTTAATATTGCCCAGGACCCAATAAATTACAGAAGCAGCTTATTTTGCACTAAATGATGCTGTAAATCAATATTTCATTAAGCTGTATTAAGACAAAGTGGTGGAGCTGGAGCTCAAAGAGACCAATTTGCCCAGCTATCAAAATAAATACTGAAAAGAAGACCTATAAGCTATAAAAGCTGGACAAACGTTAATTAAAAAAGAGAGAATGAAAATGCTTAGGGTGATGAGTGAGAGGTGATCATTAGCAACGCTACCATTGAGAATGAAATTGCACAAAATTGGATTTAGGAAAACAAAAAATTGCCAAATGGAAATTAGACAATTTTGAAAAAACTCGCATTTATCAAAAAAGTTTTTGCGTTTGGAGTAGGTGGTTTCAAAGATGACATTTTTTTGCAAAAACTGCAATGGAAACACTTGTTTTTGAATATCTTAGGAACTGGCTGCCTTGGTCACTGCACAGCAGGAAACACACAAGGTCCCACAGCATCACACAGCTCATCAAAAGTTGAGCTTGTCATGTGGAATTGTTGGAGCCACAGCTTCTCTGTAAAGTCTTCAACAACGATTTCCCAAAATCCCTTCATTTGTAGCAGGGACCTTGCTGCTCCACGGCCTGAATAGGACGCCAGCGTCTCCTTTGACATGTGCGTTAGTGCCATGGCAGAAATTTGCATGTTTCTGCTGTAAATCTAATTATTGGTCACATCCGTTACCATGTTTTTGAAAGATTTATTACATGAGTTGTTTGTGTTTCTTTGCACAATTACAATTGAATAGAAACAATGCAATTGCAAAATTGTGTTTTTTCAGACATTTCAGTTTTGCCCGTATGCAAAATGGAAACGCTGCTACAGAGAGCAAACCACACCTTTGAGTGTTCTGAATCTGTACAAAAAATGAAGTACATTTTTTAAAGGAAGTAATTGGTTAAGAACATTAAGTATTTTTCACTTGTTTGCATTCATGGCAACTTTAAAACAGCAACGTTTATCACTCTGTCTGTTGTGGCAGAGGCTGACAAGTAAAAAATATGCTGACAGCTGACAGAGAGACGTTTATAACCAGGCTGAGCCTGTTTTTGCACAAACTGTGGTTGCCAGTAATGCAGCTTCTTGACAGGATTGTCAGCATTTGCTGCTGATTTTATATATATTCATCTTTGCAGTTCTATTCCCTTCAGAATCTCCTGCTGTGTTGTTTGGAGCTTCAGAACTGTCTATCCAAAGAAAACTTGAATACAAATATCTAAAGTTCCACAACTGACTTCTTTATGATCCAAAATAACACGACTCTAAGTGCCAAACATTCATTATTTTAAAACTTTAAGCAATTTTGCATGTAATTATACCTTTTTTAAATTAAATCCTGACCTAAAATAAACTGACATCTTTTTCAGTAAAGACAATAATAAGAAAGACTGATAACCCTCTCCATGAAAAAGCTCTAAAGCACTTGGTCTCCTGTTTTTGATTGGACGCATTCATCAACAGAACCAACTTCCCTGTCAGCAGAGAGAGAAGCAGAACTCAGTATCAAACCAAATTCTCATGTTTAAGTATCCAATGATTTTTTTAATACAGAGCCACACTGACCCACTTACCTAAAACAAACAAGAAATGTTATGATTGTACACTTTCTTCCTTCAACTTCTGTCAGAAACCAGCTGTTTTTGGTGACAGAAGAATTCTTTTTTTTACTTTACATAATTAAACTGATAACTTAATGCAACAAATCTAAATTTCTACAGGTAGAAATGTACAATGTTTTTGGAGATATTTATGCACATTAAATTAAAGCATGTGCAAGCAAACATGAGATATTTTTGCAGTTTTTTTTTCCAAAAAAGTCTGGCTACTAAAGAAAGAGAAGAACAACAAAACAAAACAGGAAAATATTTTTGAACTCATAATTATTTGATAACTGGCCAATAATGAAGTTGAAATTTGAACTTTAAAGTTTATTTATAATCAGATTCTAAAAGAAACATAACTGTCTGGATTTGGATCTGCATTTTATGGTGCAACTGCAGCAATAAACACTGGCTTGCAGTAAACAGAAGTAAACCGAAGCCTCAAACACATTTACGCCGGTAATTACAGCAAACTTTAACTCTAAGGTCAGTGTGACAACAATTTTAGGTATCACAGAAAGCGCTTTAGTAGACTTGTTTTAAACTAAGGATTTAATTGGAGGCAAAACAATTTTCTGCAAAATGAAACCTTAAAACCGTACCTTTCACCAGTGAGGACTATAGGTTGTAAAAAAATTAAAATAAAAAAATTCTTGGCAAGAGAAGGACGAGAAGAAACCTGTTGATCTGACTCAATAATACTGAAAAAATAAAGATCGTTTCTGTTTATGGTGAGAGTCAATCAGAGATCAGATAATATTTCTGTTGTCTCAGCAAATCCAGTGGTTTAACCTGAACTGAAATCCTGTAAACAGTGAAAAAGCATGAAAACACAAACGTATATCAGGGTTGTGGGTAAGCCTGGGCGAGCTAAAAACTACATAAAAATAAAAAACAGTATCGGAAGATTAATTTGAAAGAAAGTTTGAACTTTAATAAATGGTGGTAGGATAAACATTTTTCTCAGTTCTTTGAACATGTGGCTTAAGCTGAGCGCTTGAACGCATTGACCGGTGATGTTGTTTGTACAGCTATTATGTAGGTTTAGAAGGCGAGGAACGCGGAGACTCTTTCCAAGTTCCTCAACAGTAGACATGGTGGAAGATCAAACAACAAGCAGACAGGGAATTTTAAACTCGTATATATGCACTGAAACTGAATCTGGGCTCTGCAGCAGAAACCAGCACCATGTGTAGATGATGACATCAGGCCACCCACAATCCAACTGAGCAAGCCCAACCGCATACATCACATACAATACAAGCCATCTCCCTTAGTAACCATCTATTTAGCTTGAACTCCACAGCTTTTGTTTTGCAAGAATGCTAGAAAAATCTCCTATTCAGATCTTAAAAGTATGTACATGAAAAGACCAAAGTTCTCTGTAAAACCAGACACCAAGTTACACTTAGTTCCCCCTTATTTAAACTGCAGTAGATCAAACATTCACTTTCAATTCAGGACCGGATTTACTAAAAAAAGGAAAATTAAATGTCTGAGTCATTCAACAGGCTGCATGGTGGCACAGTGGTTAGAGCTCTAGCCTCACAGCAAGAAGGCCCCTAGATTATGTACCCGCTGGGACCCTTCTGTGCTTCGTAGGTGAATTGGTTACTTTGCAAAATTGTTCCCAGGTGTGAGTGTGTATGGATGTGTGATTGTGGCTTTTCAGCAGACTGGCGACCCGTCCAGGGTCAACCCCGCCTTCACAGCGGCAGCCAGGACAGGCTCCAGCAGCTTCATGACTCCACAGGGGATAAAACAGGTTTAGAAAAGGGATGGATGAAATCCTTCAACAAACAAAAAACTAAATAAAATAATGTCTGCCATGTTAACCTTTAACCCTGTCACCAGGGACACCTAAAAGACGCACGCTCTTTGACTGTTTATTTATTTATTTATTTATTTTGGGGGGGAGGGGGGGGGACACCAAATGAAAGATTTGAAGTCATGTTAGGGCAAAGATTTCAGGAGGAAAAAAAATGGCAAAAGCATGTCTGTTTAGTTTAATACTTAAAAGAAAACCCACAAAACAGAAGTTTCAAACTTTCTCTTTTTAGAATAGATTTTTAAGATGAGGAAACTATAACAGAGTTTCAATTAAAGGCAGTGCGGTCTCAGTTCTTAAGACAGTTTTTCTTTAGTTGGAGCTTTTTGGATTACCATGTCCTGAATGACAGAGTCTAAACAATCACATGTGATGGGATGTAATGATGTGGCTGTGTGGTCACTGTGGAAAAACAAACTGGAACTTAGAAGTTTTAGTTCAACCAGCTTCACTGGCTTTAGTACGACATCTGGATAAAAAAGTCTTAGTGCAGGTAAAGACAAATTTCAATAACCTCTGCACCCACAATCTTGTCTTTTAAATGATATTTCCTCCCAGTACACCTGCATTTCAAGGCAGTCTTTAAAGTCTACAGATTATTTTCAACAATCCGACCAAAGGCAGAATGAAGGATTCTGGCTCCTCAGGTTTTGGAATACAGTAAGACATAAAATTCACAAGATACTCCTCTTCAGGCAAGTATGTTACACGCTCACTGAGAGAAGTGGTTGTTGTAATTGTGACTAACTCAGAGGGCTCAGGTTCCAGGTACGGAAAAGGAGGAGGAGGAAAAATGTCCTACATATGGTTGCGATTAAAAACGGGGGTGGCTGTGCACAGAATTTACATTAGCATGCCGCCTGTGGGGCTGTACAATTTTATGAGAAACAGTTCCAGGGCTTGGTCTTTCATACTTCAGTTTTATAAATGGTGGAAATTTTCCATTTTCCACCTGTCTGCTGCTCTAAAAAAGTTAAACTACTGCAGTGATGGAGACGGGTGCAAAAAACCCCAAATTTTATATATATACTGTTATTACTGCTACTGTATTTATTATGTTAATTATAACAGGTATTAAAACCCATCCTAATTTTACAATGCGGTGATAAAAATAACATATAAATGTTTTGTTATTTTAAACAAAGAAAGTCTACCCACTGTGAGAGTGGTACATTTTAAGAAGAATCTAAGAAAACCCTTCAATTGTTGCTACCTATAACGGCCAAACGGTTTTGTTTTGACGCTTTCTTAAATTCAAGGTTAACCTATCATGTAAACAGTGGAAACATCAACTTTCTTGGTGTGGGAACGCAAAGAAACTCTGTCACCCAGAGCCACATGGGAGGAGCCAGATGAAAGGACAGCCTGGTGAAGAACATGGAGAAAGAAACGAAGATATTCTCCTTCATCAGAATAAGGTGAAACAAAGAAATTAGGTGGAAGAATAGTAAAAATCTTAGGTTTTTAGTGATGGGATTCAATTGGATGAACTGGAAGAAAAGATGAAAGACGTGAGAAAAAATGTGGACAATGAGACTAACAGGAAACCAAAGGGAAGTCTAATGGCTCCATGAGTTTGTGACAAGCCGACCACAACCAAAGAGGGAAACTTCACACACCCATCTTTTATGACCCACATGTACTCCATTGCAACGTATCCCTGAGAGACAGAATTAATGTGAAAACAAGAGTAAGCTTGGGCGTTAATGATAACACAATGAAGTAATCTTTGCTGCCATTGAATGCAGAAACTCTAAGGTCACAAATATGTCATGTGAGCTTATTTAATTCTGAAATGTTCAAAAACATATACATCTTAATATTGAACCAAGAAGGAAGAAGATCCAGGGAGTAGTCAGAGGAAGTATTGGATGGAAACTTTAAAACTAACAGATTTCTCCTGCCTATAAAAAATAAATAAAAAAAACATCAATCCAGTGATCAATCCTCAATTTCAAAACTAAGACATATTTGGGTTTAAAGGAGGAACAGCTGCAAGAGTTCCCCTTTGGTTCAGGTGAATGTGGTCTCGTGCAGACCTACATTTTGCTGCCTGTCAGTTATTCTGCTATAAATAGAGTGACAGGCTCTTAGCTCGACCTAGGCTGATCTGTTAAATGTCGGGTCCAACAGAACACATTCCTGTACAGCTGGTATTTTAACAAGGCAGAAAGGAGTCAAAGTAATGTATCAGATGAGCAGGTACACACAGACCCAAAAAAGAAAAAATAACCGGCCAAGTGAAGTCTAATCTGGCTGCCATCCTGTGTCTGCTCCAATTCATTGGAGTGTCAACCAGATGGGAAGCCTCCAGAGGGAATTATGTGTTCAAAAGCAGGCTTAAGGTTTGGTCGGGTCAATTACTACATGTACTTAACAACACAGGAAGTTTGCACGACAATGACCCCTCCACACTGGAGGTCAATTCATCATCAATACTTTCCTAACGTCATTGACATATATGTTAAGAGCATTTTATCTCACTTATGTTGCAAATAAAAAGATATAACATCAGACAAGCTTTGAAATCATTAGCAAGTTGTAGGTTTGTTCAAAAATCTAGACGTAGAAATGCATGACGTTGCATTTTTGCAGGTTTCCCATGTTTCAAAGTTCTCAAGCATGTGTTGGAAAATCTTTAAGACATTTGTTTTTCATCTAATTAAAAAGGTACACCTTAGACAAACACCAAGTTAGATGAATTTCAAAAACCGTTTCAAAAAATCCTGTTCCAAATTACAAAAAACAAATTGAGCCCAAAGTTTGTGAAGATGCTCATTCATCCATCATTTTAGAAAGGTTAAAATAAAAGCTGGACTTGGCTTCCCCTTTTTATTCAATTCAGAGATACTGTGGTTTTGATGTGAATGTTTCCCAAAAAACAAGAAGAAAATTCAGTAATAAAACACAAGGCTCAAAGTTCTTGTTAATAAAGTTAATTTAAGTTAGGAAAAGAGCTATTGAGGGCAAATCGATTAAAAATCATTTGTAGCATAGCTATTTCCAGACATGCTACAGGGCAGTTCACCTTTTGTGGTTTTCCAGTTTGCAGAGTTTTGTTGCAACTTTGCATATTACTTTTGATTTTTACTCCACGTTGCTGACTACTTTAAAGATTTTACCTTACACGTGTATTTTAAAAACATCCCTTTCACAGTTAACTAGAAACCATGGTACTCTGATTCATCAAACCCCTGAATCCATATAAGGTTTTGGTGCTCGATAACTTCCAGATCATTGATCAACTGTTCCACTGTTCTCATATGCATCGCCAGGCGTTTTCACTTCAGTTGAAGACATTCATCCATCTGGAGGCAGACAACTTAGCATACCGCAACTATGAGATCTGTGCAGATGCATTAGCATAATGCTACATTGACACCAGGCACGTGTTGCGCGTTAAAGAATGCCCTATACGTTGTTACAAGAACGCACATTCAGCCTGTCGTGTTCACACCGGACGGGCAGGGAGCAGCAGGGATGGGCTTCTTCTTCTTATGGTTTTCTACTGTTTACTAGCACTTGTCCGCCACCTACAGTTGGAAGAGGCGTTGTGCAAAAATATTGACGCAGTGCAAATGTCGCTCCAGGCTTTTTCTTTCAAAGCCTCTATTCCAACATATGAAAGTGTCCTAATTCTGGCCGGGCACAAACCGCAAATATAAATTCATCCTCCATGATCATGTTTACAAAGGTTGGCACTTCCATGTTTTGAAAAGTCATTCCTCTCATGATGGCTAAAATGTTTCACCTTAAACTGGTCGTACATGTAGGTCACAGTTGTGCCTTTGGCTGTACTGAAGTATTTGTACCAAGTAAAAATGTCAACTGGCAACAATTCTAAAAAGTTGTGATGAAAGCCTTTGTTTGACTTGATTTTCTTTACTTACATTTGTTGAGAGCACTTTAGAAACAGAACTTTTTCCAGTAAGAACATTGCCCGACTAACAACTAAAGATTGCCATTTAAGGAAAACGTACCAAAGACCACCAGCAAAAAAAACATAATTAACATCATTTAGAAACATCACGATTCATAGTCAGACCACACACACAACCATGTTATCTATATCTCAGCAGACAGCTCAGACATATACACACCCTGTGGTCAAAGTTGTGGCAACATGGAGAACAAAGAAACTTTGTTCTCAATCTTTTCTAACAGGGAGAAAAAGGATGATTTTGTGCCATTACACCAATTTTATTGCGTCTTTGTAAAGTTCTGCTTTTTATTCTTGAGTCTTTACAACATTAAAACTCTAATAGAAAAACATTTGTTTTTCTTCTTTGCAGAAACTGTTCCAAAGCTATGAAACCACAATGGCAATACTTGTTTCTACTGACACATGGGAGCGTTCAAAAAAATAAGGAAAGACCGCAAACAACCAACACTGGTTGCATGGATGTTTAGGAGGCAACCCCATCTGTAGACAGCTTTCTACTGCTACTGTGGAAACCTAAAGTAAACAGGTTTCTACCTGCTGTAAAACTAAAGCTTTGTTTTATGTCACCTTTTCAAAGAATTGAAATTTGGGCACATTTCTACTTTAAACCCCTGGGGGTGCGATAGATTTTACCACAAGAGACAGAGACAATACATGGTCATTTTCCCATAATATACCCACAGAAATGAGATATTTACCTGTAAAAGTTAACAATGATATCTCGTTTTATGAAATGGAAAGAAAAAAACGGAACACAAAGAAATATCATATAAATACAAATAGAACAAAAAAACTTGAATATTTATCATTGGGT
The DNA here is from genome assembly GCA_014656515.1 of Oryzias celebensis. Lineage (NCBI taxonomy): Eukaryota > Metazoa > Chordata > Actinopteri > Beloniformes > Adrianichthyidae > Oryzias > Oryzias celebensis. The sequence goes on from BNCR01000005.1 coordinate 15,144,561, forward strand.
GCTTTATTTGAATGTTAAAGTATGCATTGCAGTTTTTTTTTTGCTTTACTTTGTCACATATGCCATACTTTATAAATACTTAATAATTGTAATGTTTGATTAATAATATTTGTAGAAACAATTTCTAAGTATGTATTAAACAAAATTGCTGCTTCAATGGCAAAAAGATGGAAAAAATTGTTTTTCAATAATAATTTTGAACAAACTATAGCAAAAGCTATGCAATATTTAAATTTGTGATTGAACAAAAAAAAAAATAGAAAACGATTTGCATTCTCAACTCTATTGAGCTTCAACTGTCAGTCTAAAACTGTATGGTCCATTGTAGAGTTTAGAGAATAAATGCTCATTTCAAACGTAGGTAAAGGTAAATGCAGGGTATATGCTTCCTGTCAACATTTATGTGGACCTAAAAACAGGGAAAAGGGTGAAAGGGGTTTTGTACTTCTCTTAGGCGAATGACATAAAAAAAAAAAAACTCAACATTGAGCAGATCTGTAGAATCCAGAGATGGTAATTTGGTGTCTGAGCAAAGAATTGGCTGGAATGCAGTCTGCTCAGAGTCCAACAGCTAAACAAAGTTATCCGCCTGCAACATCATGAGACTAAAAGCTGGTCCTCCCCCCACTAACTACTATCTACCATTGTCCAAGTATGTGTGGGCATTGGGGAACACTTTTTTTTAAAGTAATCAGCCATGCCGCTGGAGAAGACCAGGAATTTAGGACCCTGTTGTTATGGCAACCAAAAGGTCACCCGACACTAATCACTTATATTTACACTGTCCAGATCAACAGTGGGGATCAGGGTGGAGAATGCAACACTTTAGGCATGTCAGCCTCTTCTCAAAAGATAAATTCATCTTTTTAGAGAAATTTAATTCATTTAAGCTTCTTCAAGTGGGACAAAAAAAAAAAAAGAATCGCCAGCTGTCTAATTTGTTTTTGGTGAGGAAACACGGGTAAAGAAAAAAAACAAAGTAACACACAGGTGGGGTCGATTTTCCAGGAAGCCACTGATCTCCAATGGTAACCAGCCCTCATCATCCGAAGAGCCCCGCCCACAGCGCCTGACAGGTGCGCAGCAGGTATGCAGCAGTTTCACCCTAACCTGTCCAACTGGCTCTGAGGGGAGGAACAATGTCGCCCAGCAAGGCAAGACGGTTTAATGTTTGCTTTTCAAGTGTGATCAGTGATGATCCAACTGTTTACGGATGACTAAGAAACGGAATGTGACATAAATCTCTGTCACCAATGAGTCACTTTTTAGGATTAGGTCAACATAGAAAGAACTTGTCGTTTATTCTAGAAAATATTTGAACTTTTCAGTCAAACAGTAACCTTGTTCGTTTGAATGTTTTTCCTCCCCACTGCAGACATCATATGGTGAATGATAAACACAGGAATGCTTCTGTGCTGCTAACTGCAAGTGAAACAGGGACATTGTGATAATAAACAAGGAAACAGTCCTACTGGCTGCATGGAATTCCAACCATTCCGACCGAAACAGCCAATCTGTGGAGCAAGTACAAAGCAAGTAGACCCACTTCTTCAAATATTCACGTTTTGCTTTAGCTCTTTGAAAAAAAATCTTTGTTTATTAGGAAATGTTCATCTAAAGTGTCCAAAGATGTTTTTGTTAATAATGTGGACTTATACAGTGGCCTTATTTTACATAAAAGTAATAAATTCTTACGGAAAAACAGAAATGTAAAAGGCTAGAAGAAACACTGAAAAATCTGTTTTCTAAGAAGATTTTCACATTAAGTTCACATTTAGGATAATGACGAGTTATGAGTTGGAACCACCTATTCACATACTTGAATAAGGAGAAAAAAAAAATCACTATGGTCAAGCCAAATGTCTTCTTTAACAGTTATCAGTCAGTTTACTCACAATGTTATTTAAATACGAGATAAACAAAACAATTTTTGAAATATATTTAAATATAATGTCCAAAAGCAAAATGGACAAGAAAAGAAGAACTGAATCTCAAAAAATGAGTAAAGTTAGGACAAGAATTTTAAGATGTTTTCCAAAAGACTGCATTTCACTGTATGAAGTTGTCTTCCTGTTTATCCCATTGATTCAGAATTTGGTTTTTCAGCTGTTTTCTGGTGCAACACTGATCAAATGAATGCGCTTGTGAGAAGTCAACACTAAAACAACTCAATGCGACAATGAGAGTAACACTCATCCACATTGACTCATCAAGCAAGTAGGCCACTATCCAGCTCCAGCTGTCCCTTTATCAGCCCATTTACATCAAGAAGAGTACAGAAATCAACTAGCTCTGAATAGAAGCAGTGCGTCTGCGCACACTCGCAACCTAAGGACCCCACAGGGAAATTAGATTTCTTGTCTAATTTATGAGCTCTGGTGCCTGCTAAAGCACGAGGACATGGAGGGACGTTTGTGTTCAGAGGCAATTCTCTGCCCATTTTCACCAGTGGATTTTTTAAGAAAATAAGCGCAGCGGTAACAGATTGGTGTCATACATCATCGCCGTGGGAACTGTCATTTCCCAGAGAGATTCATTGACTGAGGGCATCAACGAGAGCGCAGGAGCATCTTGCTTTTGCAATAATGAACCAGATGTACTGAACTTCCAAGAGCAGGGAAAACAGATAAACAATGCAAAAGTCTGCATGACGTTCATTAAATTCTGTCCACAAGCATTTCACACTGGGCCAATGTTAGATCAGTAAACACTGTTTCATTGTAATCTGATGCTTTTCCTGCAAAACTAAACAGCATCATGATTGAGGAGACACCCCAGGTCATTTTGTCCACGTATAAATCAAACAGGATGGCATGTTGGCGTGGTGCATAAACGTAGGCAGAATTCTGAGCATTACTGGGGCCAGAAATGCATCTGCCAGTTACACACAACAGACACCTGAAAGACTAATATACAGATCTTAGCCAGGCCTGCTGGTGTAAACACTGCATTCCTGCAAGGAACTTGCAGAAAGAAAACAATGAAGTGTGTGTTTGAGACAGAGAAAAATGTACAAATTAAGTAAAGTAGAGAAATTGCACCCTAACGTCAGATTCTTTTTACCAGGGGAAGGATCATAATACTGGAGGCAAAAACAGGAAAATGTGTGCAACCAGGATTTGTTGTTAAATTCAAATCTAGTACACTGCTAGTAATGACGCCTCATGATGTGACAAATGCATTTTCCAACAGGGCTCGCACAATAGTGATCATAGCTGACCCAACACACACTAAAGGTCACATGACGCAACCGTAAAAGCTTTGTAGATGCTGTTATGTGTTGCACAAGTACATTAGCCCATAAGCAAAGAAGAAAACTAAAAATAAACAAACATGAAATAAAGGCATGATGGCAAAAAAAGGGTCTGCATAACTTTGCGGTCTTGACGTAACTTCAGGATCTGGCTCATGGTTTTGTCAGACAGCCGTCACATGGCTGTCCGGCCTCCAGATTGCAAGTTATTCAATGTTCCGTAGTGAAAACAGAAGTAATCCACAGTGAACACAAACTTAAATGCTGATAGAGTAGTCTCACATGGATTTATATTCAAGAATCAGTTTTAAAAAAAATAATAAAATCCCTTCCAAGTGGAGTCAACCATGAATCAGTCCTCCTCCTTTGGCAAACATTTTAGAGGATTTGTTTTCTAGAGTTAAATACCTAAAAAGAAATGTTTTCTTGACTAAACTGAGCAGTAATTGGCAAATGTTAAGGAAGCACACGTCCAAATAAGACACAATTCCAAATATTGAGCCTTTTTATGTGCAAACTTTTTTTTAAATCTTGCAGAACGATTAAAGAAAAATCAAAGTGCTGCTCATCAGACTTAAAGTATAAAGACTAATAACTTTACTTGACCTCTTTAGCTTGATCTTTAATGGAAACAGATTTTTGCTGTGACAGCTTGGTTTTCTTTTCTTTACTTTTTACTTTTAATTGTTAGTTTCCCCTTGTTTACCCAAATGCATCCACTGAAACACGAAAGAAACTCTGGCAAAAGATCTGAGCAGATTGCACACTTTGGTTGCTTAGGTGTTTTGCTCTTCAAGCTCTTCATTTCAGTGTCTAAACACAATAATAGAACAGATGTATTTTTGTGGCTCAGCAAAGCCATCGCAGAGATTGACGTCGCATTAAAATTCCACGCCATTTAATCTGCCACCGATTAAAAGAGTAGAGCAGGAAAATGGACACAAGTAACCTCTTAATTAAGACGCAATTCTTTTCTGTCTTTGCTAATTAGCTTCTGCTTGTCTAATTAAGACACAGTTATCAAGTTTGTGTAATATATTCACTGCAAAGTTAATAGGAAGGGATACTTGCCTTTCAGGGTGACTTTTGTAACCGCACACCTAAATAACATTTTTTTTAAAAATCTGCTGCTGATCTAGTTATTACAAACGAGAAGACGGTCGTATCCGAATTCCTCCCCTACGGCTTCCCCCTACCCCTACATTTAGCCCTCCAAACAGAAAGATATGGAAAAATAACGTCTTCAAATTCGAAGTTACTACCACTCGATGATGTCATCAATAGCCACCAGTCATCTATGTATTAGAACATACAGTGGCTGCCTGCGATTTTGGTGAGGACTAAACACAGGAAACATACTGTTTTGCCATATTTGTAGGTTATCCCATCCATTAATTCTAGCAGTCCTGAAAAGTCTGTGTGTTAAAGCAGCAAAACATCAAATAGTCTTACGGAATGCTCCCTTTGTGACTCTCTTAAATTAAGCAAACACAGAACGTGCAAAAAAATGAGTCGTAATTATGAGATGCTACTATATTTATGTCCAAGGTGGCTGTAAACTGGAATACATTTAAATACTAAATAATATATTTTAAAGACTAAAATAATACATGCCACTTTTTTATTTATTGAATGAAAAAAATGCAAAGTAACTTTGCAACAAAATTCAAGCCACGTTTGCACAGCAATCAGAAATGCTTTGCAAAATGATCTAAACGCTCATCTCCGCGTTCACCAGATGCCCAAAGAGCTAAAATTCCTCTCATATTATGAGGGAATAGATAAAGATGTTTAAAGACTTTAGAGGAACTATAATAACTTCAATGAGAAGTCTTAACTTCAGAACCTTGTGGTTGATCACTGTTTTGGACCATTAGACAAAGTAGCTTTAAATCTTCCTGATCAGGATCATTTCCTAAGCCTGCAGATCCTTGTTGTATTGTCTGCATGGGCATGTGGATGGTGTGAAAAAGCCTCTCAAAGACACCACATTAGTTGGATTTGAATAAACAGAGCCTTTGGCCTGAAGAAACAGATAAAGGAAAAAGAAAGGGTCTAAGGGAAAGGGATCCCACGTTAAAAAGATTTTTTTCAGGTTCCACTTTGATGGATCTGATTTTTCCAAACAGATTTACCTATAGATATTTGGGGTGGGGGCAAGAGTATTGTAGGTCATGTTACTCTACCATGTTTTTGATCGAATAGATTTGTGATGAAGTACCACCGCTGCTACTCAATTCCATAATGTTAAATTTGCCAGTTTATTTTCTTCCATCTTGTTTTTTTTAATCATTTTTTCTGCACACCAGAAATTGCCTTACCATAAAAATGAAAAATATTGAATTTTGAATTCTTAAAGTAACAGCTTTTGTCGTTATATGGTATGACAAGAGAGCCCACCAGATTCTGGAAGAGCTGAAATTGACTTATTACTTTAGTACTTATTAATCAAAATAAACTTAAGGTGATATGTTCACAAAAAAACTGTCAGTGAGCTTTAAGTAGCAAATCAGATGCTCAAACCATCACTTGATTTGTTTTGGGGTTTTTTCTCCATTTACTTTTACTCCTTTTTTTTATCTGAATGGCCACTTTAAAATGTAAAATGAAAAGGTTGCATTTGATTTGATGGTATAACAGCTGTCTAGTGGCTGATGGTTAAATTTCCAACAAGCCCACTCCACATGTCAAGGGCCCTTATGCAAGTCATTAACACCCTTTGTTGCCTTCAATGGGTCACTGTGTAAAAGCTTTTTGAGAACCAGTAGGTAAAGGCCCCATGGACTTTTTACGTCTGAATGATTCTTTTACATTTTTGGCCACTTCATTCTTAAAGACCCACTTCAATCATCTTTTGATCTATTGTAAAAGCACTTTTAGTGGTATTTTAATTATTATTATGCCGTTTTTAGCAAAGTAAAGATAAACTGTAGTCTTTTCTAGGATGTAGTTTCCATGCAGTATTTCAATACAAATTCACCTCTTGTCCTCTTCCCATTATCAATCTGTTTACATGCTCTCCAGCTAGCTAAAAGCCTCTCACAACCTCAACCTAACGTTACCGGTTTAGCAAAAATGGCGGGCAATACCAGAGCTATCCAGGCGTACAGGTTTGAGCCCGATACCAGCGCGGACGAAGAAAACAAAGACGTACATGGGTCTAAACAAATACAAATGAATGCATTGGAATTGAGCAGGGAGCGTGAGGCTTGCCGTAGTAGTTCTACATCAGGCCTACAAGCTTTTTCCAACTGCATTTTTGCGTCTGCTCCTGATTTACCATAATTAACCAAAATGCAACTATGTGTTCAATTTCCTTTACACATGTCCTCCATCATGAGATAGTGCTACAACAGCATGTTTAAAACAAAAAAGCTTGATTTTCATCAGAGTGGGTCTTTAACACATGCTTAGAATTTTACATCAACTATGTAGACGTAAACAACTTTACTGAAATAATTTTTTTAATAAGTCTTTAGAGGAGGTGACAGCAGCAGGAGGGTTGAGGGAAATCCACTCGCTGCTCAAGCTATTCTCAGCCACTCAATAAAACTATTATATTCTGTTGACATATCCACTGACAGGCCAATCATATATGATCCGTGTTTAAAAGAAGCAGAGTCCACAACAATAAGACGTCACTGAATTTGATGTCTTTCAGACACATTAAAACTATGCACAGGCACCTTTAGATTGCGGAAATGCTAACTTTAAAAAACGACTGGAAAAAAAAACCTGCTTGAGTGAAATTCCGACCACCAGTTAAAGTTCCACTCCATTCATCTTCTGTTCTATTGTAAAAGCATCCCCAGTCGTCTTTTAATAATGATTGTGCTCTTTAAGCAAAATAAATAAATAAATAAATAATACTGGCATTTTCTAGGACATAGTTTCTGCAGAGTAGCAGGAGATCATTAGAATTTCCCTTTGAGTTGTGGGTGGGACTGCAGCATAAGCTACACTCAATATCGGAGCTATCTAGCCGTACAGTTTTGAGTCAGATGCCAGTTCAGACGAGGAAAACAAAGACGTACATGGATCTAGTCATCTACAAGGAGGCATCAGAATGGAGCTGAGCAGGGGGCTTGTGGCTCGCTGATTGTAGTTTGTACCACACAAAAAATCTGCTCCAGAATCATAACAATTTGAATATGGGACTGTAATACTAAGAAATGCCATTTTAAGATTGGTTTTTTTTTTTATGCCCTGCATAAAGAGAAAAATGTCACAAGATTAAAAAAACACAGTTTTCATCAGAGTGGGTCTTAAAAATGAGAATAACAAATTTAAACTGATGTGCATTTTTCAACAGGTCAGGTTATGTTAAAGTTTAGCAAGACAACTGCACATCAAACATCCACACCCAAATAAAACCTTTGGGAAAAGAAATGGTTATTCTTAAATAGCATTATGACATGCAAATAAAAGTTACTAAACTCTAAAATAAAACTCCATTAAGCCTTTGTAAAATTGACCTGCTATGACACTGATAAATGCGATGAAGGGCATCTTAAAAATGAGGGATTATGCAAAGCAGACAGAGGGCTGGCCCTCTGGGAATAAATGAAGAACTTGAGTAGATTTGGCTCAGTAGACTCTTCCTTTGCTAAACCAAAACACACAAACACTAGGCTTGGGTCTCTCTGTCATCACTCATCTTTCCATGATCTGACACATACAAAAGGAAAAAAAGCTAAAGGGCAAGCATGTGTGACCACTAAATGTGTGTGTGTGCTGTAAATTTCTCAAAAACCATTTTAGGATGGAGATGAAATGGTTTTTAACAAGATATCTGGCTGAGATCCCAGTGATGCAATAAAACCATAACAACAAATCTGGATCTTTACATTCACATTGAAGTTAAATCTTTTCAAAGTCAATCAAACCTAATTTCAACATCAAGTAGAGATTAAATGGTTTATCCCAAAAGGAATCGTTAGATGTGTTTTTCATATTAATATAATCACATTGACAATTAAAGTCTGTTGACAGATTTCTTACATTGATAAACGTTTTATTATAAAACCATACAATTCAGAAATTGGCTAAAATGTTTTCTAGTATTTTAGTAGAGTAAATCGTAATAGCACTTATGTTTGTTCATTCATTCATTCATTCATTCATTTTCTAAACTGCTTTATCCCTTTCGGGGTCACGGGGCTGCCGGAGCCTAACCCGGCTACTCATGGGCGAAGGCAGGGGACACCCCTGGACAGGTCGCCAGTCTGTCGCAGGGGCCACATTTACACACTCACCCACACTCACATCCACACCTAGGGAGAATTTTAGAGTGACCAATTAACCTATGAAGCATGTTTTTGGATGGTGGGAGGAAGCCGGAGTCCCCGGAGAAAACCCACGCATGCACGGGGAGAACATGCAAACTCCACACAGAAAGGCCCCCATTGTTGACACTATTTCAAGTCCCCCAGCCAGGACCTGAACCAGGAACCTTCTTGCTGTGAGGCAAGAGCGCTAACCACTGTGCCACCGTGCTGCCCACTTATGTTTGTATTTTTGCTAAAAAAAGGTGTGCAGCAAAAAGAAGACAGCATCACAGAAAAAGAAAATCTGTAAAACATTTTCTACAATTTCAAAAGGACCGACAGCTTTTCGATAAAAACTGGATCGACGGCGATGGTGGGTCTGCTTTGGTGATTTTGCATGTTTTTTTAATGAATGTTTTTTGTTTAGCACCAAAAAAAAAGACAATCACAATCAGATACTCAAAAAAAACGTGAATGTCTAATCCGAAAAGACAAATACCGGCTGACAACCAAAATCCTAACTTTTGATTAAGAGGCAGTTTAAAAACAAGCTTCTCAATCCATCCCGTTTCTGAGCTGAAATTAAAGGGAAAACTTCAACCCTTGAGCCAAGGACTGAGTTAGAAACAGACTTGCCTTGATACTGTTGAATATTGAAAACAAGATTTTATTTTAATTAAAGTCCAACTCTGGTCAACTTCTGATTCATTTTAAAGTGTTCCCAGATTTACTTTAATTATGATTATGACATTTTAAGGCTAAATAAAAAAAAATAAAATAAAGAAACAGTCCTGTTTACTAGGAAATATGTTGTGCAGAGCAGCAGGGGTTCTTTAGAAATTAGTCTTTGTTGTGGGTGAAAATGTTAGCACAGAGTAAGCCGGCTCTGACTTCCCATCATTCCTTTGTTTACACCCTCTCCCACTAGCTTACAGCCCCTCACACCCAACACTCAACAATTTAAAAGGAAAAACGAAAGTTTATAAAATATTATTAGGGCTGTCAAGCGAGTAAATTTTTTGATGTCAGTTAAGATCATGACTGTCCATAGTTAACTCGCAATTAATCGCAAGCTGATATTACTTTTTGAAGTTAAATACAATGTGTACCTAAAGAGTATTTAGAAGTTTTTCATTGTTTATAAGAATAAGAATAGCAGAAATGGATTGATTTAATTAGAAATACTTTATTTTTACAGAAAAGCTTACTGAATAAAGAAATTGCTGACACTCATTGGGTCATTGATTGGTCTGTAAACTGTAGCTATACATTTAGCTACAGCCACTGAAAGCTTGATCATTGTACGATTTCTATGTTGTGGTCAGAAAATTACGTTTTAAGCCGTTGTAAACTTGTGGCGATATTATATTGCCATGAATATTGAAATATTTATTTCTAATATGTCAACGGAACATTTTCACCTCACCAAATCTGTCTCTCTTTGACACATTTTGGACACCCCTGTATTAGCGCATTGGTATAAAAGAAAAAAATTACAACATGCATTCGGCATGTGCTCTTTTTCTTCTTTGAAAAGGCGCTCTTAAAGGGTATAGCCAGGCATGGCGTTTGGAAAAAGTTAATCTCGAGTCTTGCGGCTTTCTAAATAAATGTCATAAATGTGTCTTGGAATGACCTTTTAAACCTCCTCAGACCTGTGGAGCCCCCATGCACACTGGCTGACATGCTATCATGGTTGTTTGAGCTGATGGGAGGTTCTCCCCCAGGACATTTTTGCAGAGATTATACTGTTTGTTTTGGGTCGGTCACAAATGGCACTCACAGTTACAATGCGGAGGACACGCCCTGGTCATTGTAGCCAAGCCCCGGCCCTCCCTGACTCATCCCCTCTGCGTTTACTAATCAGGTAGTAGCTGTTGGGAACGAAGGGGATTATGTAACAAGGCAGTAAACACATGGATTCAAACTTCCCCCTCATCCCTTTAAACAGCTGCTCACCCTGCCTTCATAAAATATGGTTTGTTAGTATTTATTACTTTTACTACTTTTTTTTCCTATACCAGTAGCCCGTCTGCAGCTGAAAATATTCTTCTAAATGTTTCCTGACAAAAGACTTAAACTGGGATGCACAAGTGCGAGATCTCAACAACGAGGCTTCTGTGTCACATCCCGCTCTGGATGTCTTTGCACACGCCTGAAGTGATAATTATATTTGATATCATGCATGCATGTGCACGGACTCCCATGTTAGTATTTGTTATGATCACAAATGGCCTTGGTGAATTAGAATCTAAACTCAACCGTCAATAATTGTGTTGAGCAGGAGATCATTTTTTGGGATTTGGGAAAAGAAAAAAGAAAAAAGCAGCACGGCAGGCCAACGTTGACTGGTGTTCCCAAGCATTAGACACACTGTGTGTGTTTTTTTTTTTTTTTTTTTTTTTAAAGACTGGCGGCACATGACAAGCCCTTACACACTCGCCAGAAATATGACCCCCTCCTCGTTTTCACTGCCAGCCAATCGGTAATCTGCACGCAGCAGACAGGGAAAGCTGTATTTCTTTCATAGTTGCTTTATATTAGGTAGCCGGCTTGATGAACGGGACTTTAGCAGCTGTAAATTTCTGCAAGTGCTTCTCCCTCATATGGATGTTGCTAACTAGAGCCCACATGCGTAGATCGACATCGCTGGTATGGCATTAACTCCAGTCGGGGTGTGGATGTGCAAGCATTTCTTGATGGGATTGCATATGGAAGTGTTTATTTCCTCCCTCTCTGCAGGAAGTTGGACCCCCCTACCCCTATCCTGTCTGTTTTCTCCACCTTTTGCATAATCTGACAGAGGTGGAGCAGCTTCAGTTCCTCTTTGTTGGTTCTGAGAGGGATCCCTGGCTTTATATTAAGATTGTGTTCAAAATTCATTCATGTGTTTGTGAGGTAGACGGAGAGCTGTGTGAGGGTTTTGCCTGCATTGAGTGAAGCAGGAGGACAATTAGTTACAAACTAAGCAGGCCATGAAATGCTGCCATGCAGCAGGAGCTGCGTGCGCTGCTGCGTGTGTTGGCAGTCTCCCCTCTTGTTTACTGAAGAATCGTCTTTCTCTCCCTAATTAGCTCGAGTGGAGGCTGTCCTTTGAGTGTGAATGGGAATTTGTCACACTTGGCAGTTTCAGTTACACACGCTGTCAGAGGCGGAGAAAGGCCAACTAATTTACAGTGGTGAGCGGAGCAGGGTGGGGGACACAGTGGAGGCATTTCCTTTTGAAGTCTGCTCTCATTTACGCTGCAGTTAGACAGCAGTGCAGCCTCTAAGGAATTTGACTTAAATTCCTGAAAAATGCTCTTAATTATTCTGAAACAGTCGAATTGGCAGGTCTTTAATGCATAAAGATGGATTACAACACACTGTAAACACAATTTAGCTACCAACAGACTGTTCTCTCTTTGAGGTTTTATGGCAAATAAGCGTTTTTTGATAGAGTTGAGTATGTCTGAGTATTATTCCACCATTTTCAGTGCCTCCATCAGTGCCTTTTTTCATTTCAACCACATTTATTTTAACAAGATAATATTTAAGACTGTCAGTTTTGTCACGTTAAAAGCGCGTCAACTCAAAATACGTTTGACGGCATAAATTGCAGATTATGAATTTTGGCACTTGCGCCTTTCCATACTAACGTGCCGTTCAGAAGGCAGAAATGGACGGCGAGGAAGGAATCCTAAATGGCGAGATTCATTGTAAGATTATACCAGATGGCTCTCTAGGCAAAACTAAAGTGATTTGTTGTTACAGTGTGAGAGAAGTTATCAACGCAGCACGTCAAGTTTGAAGTTCCACCTGCTAGCCAAACAAACCGCTCTCCTGGGGACCTCGGCTCAGCCCTCCCATGCAAAGCAGAGGAAACTGGATAGCTTGCAGCAAAAAAGTCTGACAGCGTAGTTTTGGAAAAAAGCTGGGAACCGCATGTTATTGATTCTATGAAAAGAACCTGCAGGCCGGTGAAAATTTGAACATGGGCCGGACTTTGGACATGCCTGCATTGATATAAACAACTGAAAATAACCACATATCTAGGTCATAAGCTGCACAAAAGTGTTTAGACTGGCAGCATTGACTGTTTGTGAGAACTGGACCGAGTGAGTGTGACGTCACCCATAGAAAATGGCCTACTTCCAGCTCCAACCAAATAAAGTCAATTAAGTCAGCTGGTCTTTACAATATGGACGCATCACACTGTTGGAGGCAGCCAAAGTTCAAACATTTAAACTTTGACAAGGTTGCCGCAGCACATAAACCGATCAGGAACTCAATTTTGGGAATTTGACGTTTTCAGTGACAGCAGGTATACTCATCCAATATGGTTGACTGATTTGATAGTTCTTCTCCCAAACATCCATCCATTTTCTTAACCCACTGTATCCCTTTCAGAGCAGCGGAGTTTCCAGAGCCCGTCCCGGTTACTGTTGGGGGAAGGCGGGCACAAACACATAAAGTCTCTCGCAGGGTCTATTTTACTTTTGCCCTCTCTGGCAAATTTCAAATTTGAGCTGTTCTGTCTCAAACTATTGAAAAATTTCACAAAAAGTGATCAGAATTTGAAGAACAAGTCAGCATCAGAGAGAGTTAATCCGCTGCAGCAGCACCACTCCTCACATTCCACTTGATTAGACTGAGAAAGTGGCACAAGCTCCAAGTATAAAATCAGGCCACTTACATTTTACAGATGGTGTTTGTTGCCAAGCATATTTTCCCAATTAAGGCTGATTAGGGAGGGAAATTCCCACAGTGTGAATTATTAAAAACCTGAAATGGAATTGTTTTATGTGGTTTTGTGTACAGCTGTGACATGCGACATTCCCAGATGGATTCTGGAGAGAGAAAAAAAAAGATAGAGAAGAAGCTGGAAACCGTTTAGATCACAATCTGGCCCAAACTTTGGACAGAATTTCCTTCCATTGTTTCAGGCTGAAGAAAGAATGAGAGGGTGTGGTCAACCCTTCACACTGGCCATACTCTTCTATGTGATAAATGAAATGCTAGGATCATTTCCAGCTTACAAACTGTAAGAAATTAACAATAATAAATTATATTTGCTTCAAATGCCTCACTTTTTCTTAAATACATTTATTTTTTCCAGAAGTGTTTTTGCACTTTGATCTCTGCACATATTTATTTTACTAGCAAATAGGCTAGTTTTTCCAATCCAAAAATAAATTTAAGAAAAAAAGAATTTTAAGACCAAGTGGGATCAATGTCTAAGGAAGATAATGTTTTTAAAAAGTTATTTCAAGAATAAAAAAGTGGTTTATTTCTCTTTCTTCCACATCAAACCTTAAGATAGAGGGTTAAGACAAACACGTAAAAAAAAAAACTATTGAACAGTTTCCACAAAATAACCACTGTTGAGAATGACAGTTAAGGCGAACTATTTTTATAGCTAAACTGGGCCATTTTTTGCAGACATCTGTCATATTCAGATAACAAAGATGGAACCCTTTTTTACAGCTTAATTCTGGAGTTTCAAGATCCACGAGTTTTAGCAGAAATTTACGAACAACAGAGTTTTGTTGTAAGAAAAAAACCCTTCTGTTTAGAGCTCCACTACAGCACATGCTGAAAGCTATGTCACTCATCTGGCCTTTCCCATACTAATCAATTCAGCATGTTTAAAAAAAAAAAGCACAATAGCACACTGGAGCATAACTGTCAGGCTTTCCACTTCATGTTCTCAGAGATAATGGGGCCACTTCCTTCCAACAGAACCACTACTGGTTTTGGATTTCTAGCAATATCACATATCTACTAGAAGAACACAGAACATCTCATTGGCTAACATGAAAGCAAAAACATTTTTACGTGCGGATGCCTGGGGTCATAACGAACTGAAAGAAAAAGACGTCAAAACGGTTTTGGGTTTCAAAAATGCAATGGAGACAAATCAGGGTGGGACCATTGAATGTATATGAAAACTGGCCTAAGTGATCCATCTCCCCTCACATTCCAAACAGGAAGGCAAATTATTCAAGTTATAAACAGACCAATCAGATGCCTCAGTAAAACTATGTTTCTGATGGCCCCCACATTAAACGTTCAAAACGTTTGACAGATTCTCCCATGTCCACTTTCAAACAGTATGGGTGTGGACTTCCAACAAACTAACTTCTGACTGGTGAGCGGTTGCCATAGAAACGGTGACTCAGACCAACTCAGATCCATCATTGCTTACTGATATCTGCTTCCAACATGGTGATGTACGTAACGCAAAAAAAAAAAAAAATGAAAGATTGAATTGACTTCAGTTCATTGAAACCAGAAGAAAGTAATTTTCAATGGGTGACGTCACACTCGCTCGGTTCAGCTCTGATATACAGTCAATGAGTGGGACTTTTGAAGCCATCAATAAACTTGAGTTACTTTTGAATCTATATTTGCTGGTTTTAACATTGATTTGTGAAGAAGCAGACGGGACTTAATTTTGGCTTGATAACAGAAAAGTGACGCATCACATTGCCTATAAATTATCGTCCCGCCAGCATTCGCAGATTATAAATAAGTGCAATTAGCATTGAAGAGTTGCTGCCCTTTTATTTCCTGTCTTTACAGGAAGCCAGTGTTGTTCAGGCGCTCTGAGCAACCTTTCAGCAGTCTGTTTGTATCCACGCTGGGCGCCTGTCAGGGCGGATCAGCGTCAAACTCTCCTGCCCCGCTGAATCAAGCTGACCATGAAAGCATCAAACAGGCCCGATGTGTGCCAATCTGTTACCGGCCTGATGTTCCCATTCCTGTTTGACACCAAATGCGTGCTGCCTGTCCAGCCTGTTTAAGGAGTCATACGCTACAGAAAGCAGTTAGAGAGGGAAATAATTCCAACTTTCCTCTTTTTTCCACATTTAATCAAGTAATCCAAGCCACTCCTCTCAGCTTGATTATTTCAGCTGCTGTCTATTGTTTATTGTCTAATGTATTTTGGTCT
Source organism: Oryzias celebensis (assembly GCA_014656515.1). Taxonomy (NCBI): domain Eukaryota; kingdom Metazoa; phylum Chordata; class Actinopteri; order Beloniformes; family Adrianichthyidae; genus Oryzias; species Oryzias celebensis. The sequence continues at coordinate 15,160,015 of BNCR01000005.1, forward strand.
TCAAAACAAACTTTGTTTTAAAAGGTTGTGACAGTTTCCTCTGTTTCAAAAGGCCAGCTAAAGCCCAGCACAAAAGGAAAAGCTGAAAAAACAATGAGTGTGAGCTGAGGTCAATTTCCTCTCCTCTTTCGACCCCACAGGTGGTATTTTTGTCTGGAAGCAAGCCCCCCCCTAAATATGATAGCCCGTAAAAAATCCACAATTAACTAAATACATAAAAATGACCCTAAAAAATATTGAATAAAAGGCAAAAATGTAAAACATATAAAAAGAAAAAGCCTCCCTGTTGCTGAGAGCTCTATGTTTACACGCTCTCCACGCTAAAAGTTGGTAAAAAATAAATAAATAAATAAAGGGGAAAAAAGCCTCAACAGGGCACAAACCCGTACTGGTGTCTGTCCCAAGTCCGGAATACAGGAAGAACATTCAACATAAGATGTATAAGACGTGTGATGGTATAATGGTTTACTAAGCATTTGAGGGGCTTCGAGGGGTTTGACATCCCAAACTCACCTAGACTTATATTCTACCTGCACCCCATATATGCGGGCCTGGTTAAAAAGTTTGTTTTGGGGATAAGTTTTACATTTAAAGTACGCCGAATTAAACACTGAGGCAAAAGATGGTTTGTGGCAAAAGGAACATGCGTTAAATCAACTCATAAGTTAAAGAACAACAAAAAAATGCCAAAATGTGAACAGAGTTTGGCGAGTTTCATGTCTTACCTGGTCTGACAGTTTTTAACCTGACGGGTCCTTTGCAGTTCCTTATCACGCTCTCTACGTCATACAGGGGTAATCCTGAAATGGAGAGGTTCTCCACTTCCAGCAGCAGTTCCCCCTCGTTTAATCTCCCGTTTTTGTAAATCACCAGACTCTCGTTTATAGGTCCGATGACCGCGAACTCGCCGTTCTCCGCGCCGCCGAGCAGTGACACGTTCAGGTCCCCGCGTGCGTCCTTAATCACGGCGCACTCGTTCACTCTGGAAGTCCAGTGAGTTTTCTTCACCCCGGGTTTGGACATTGTGGGACAGTTGTCGGACAGTTCTGGGCGATGCCAGGCGGACCCTCCCGCCGAGATGTGGAACAGTCTGAGCGGAGCTGCTCTCACAAGGAGGACTTCTTATAACCGAGTGAAGCGCTGCAAACTTTCCTTCTCCACAAACATGAGCGTCTCCGAAAACGTTGTCGCACCTCTCCCCAGGAGCGAGGAGCTAAGCCATTCTTCACCACACTTTACGCTCTTTAGTGCGCGGGTTTCTTCGCCATCATTTCAGAACATCTCTGTGGTCCTGCTCAGTCCTGATTTATCGGTGTCATTTTCAGTCTTACAAATCAGCATAAATCCCACAAAACTTACTTTAACCGTTTTTCTTTCTTTAATAAAGTTATCCACGACGAAGTCCTCTTCTGTCTGTATCAGATTGTTGAGTTTACCGGTAGTGGTGAAGCGTCCGGGACTCCTTCAAGCAGGTACGCGGTGCAGCGTGTCGACTCTCATTCTGGACTTCGCCGAGGAGCTGGGAAAGTGTTGCTGTTCGCGCTGCATTTATGGACTGTGGGAATTTTTACTTAGCCCAAGTTAACAGTCGTTCTCCCAAAGCAAAAATCTTCATAAACCGTTTATTTTTGTTAAGCTGGTCTTTTAAAAAATATAAGTGGTTAGAATTTTGTACTTCTTATACTCCCAAAATCCTAATTTATAAAGGTTTTCGCAAATGTTTGGCTAAAAGTATAACCAAGCTATCACCTGTGCCCAAACATTTAAAATAGTCATTTGTTGAAAGCTTTTTACGTTTTAAATTCAAGAAAATTTGAGTTTTTTATTTTAAATTCGAGGAATAGTTTCATTTGTTTGATAATTAGAAAAATCGCGGTCTTAAATTTCCAGAAGTCTGTACTCGCTAATCAGCATTTGAAGGCAACAAAGTTGTAATGCGCGCATGCGTGTTGTCCTCAGCAAAGAGCTGTCTTGGATGTCCCAAATGAATGAAAAAAAAAGCTTTAGGCTTTCCCAAATGAAAGACTTTAGTCACTTTTTCATATTCGAGTCACTTTAATTAGTTAGTTTAAGTGTAAAAAGGATTATTTAAATGAAAAAACATAAACATAAACATTATATGAAATGGGCTTTTTCCAGCACTTTAGAATAGTTTATTGCTAGAATACATTTTTGAAAAAAATAAAAACTTAAGATTATCATTTATAAAAACAGGTCTGTCTTCAGATTTGATATTATGATGAGCAACAGAATCACTTGGTTAGATAACTTTGTTGCTTTGCCTCTCAGGAGTCCAGCATTTCAAGTTCCACAGGTTCGACACCATGTCCTCAGTTGTGTGTGTGTGTCTGAAGCCACTCCCTCCTGATGTCACTCCTTTTTGTTCTGTTCTTTGTTTCATCCAAATATTTTATGAATGAGTTGGCTTTGCAGATTATTTTTCTGACTCCTGCATTCCAGATTTACATCAACAGATAAAAACAAAGAAACATAGATGGCAACATCCTTCGTCAAACCCAAATCGATTCTGTTGATTTCTACAACGAATGAGTCAGAAAAAAGACTCAAAGAAAGGAAAGCGAACCATCATGAGATCTTAAGATGACTGTTCAATTGTCCGTGTGAAAGTAGAGTCAGTTAGACAGACAGATGTCTGTGACAAAAAGAGAAGAGGTCTGCTTGATGAGATCGGATGGGTTGGGCCTTCCACCTTGGGAACAGCGGATGAGCTTTTCCCAACCTAAATTTAACTCTGAAACACACTTGGGAGAACAAAACCATTGGCCTGGATGGAAGTGGAAACAGAAATAGTATTCTTACTTGGAACTTCCCTGTGTCTCCATTATTGTACTTCATTCATGCAATGCATGATTAATACTTGTTCAGCTAAACGCTACTTTGTTCAAGGAACACTCTATGCTGTATGCAAGTTCAGAATAATAAACGTTAATATGGATAAGGACATAAAACATCAGGAAGAACATGTGTCATAAATTATGTATGTTCTTCAGTTACGGTGTTTTATGAAGTCAAACAGCCCGAACACTACATTCCTGACTTCACCATGAAAAATAAATCAGCTAGGATTCCTGACATCAGTAGCATGGGACAAAGAAGGTCCTTTGCTTATCATGTTTTGATTTTGTAAGTCAAATCTAGAGGATATGAAAATTCTATACAAAAAGTATAGGGGTTGATTAGCATCTCTTATTCTTGAATTGGTTAGTATTTAAAGAAGATATGACATCAAATGTCCTGGGTTGGTCTTATCCTACGGTTTTCAAACAAATGGCCAGAATTATCACAAACTAGCTTGAGTTTGTACATGATGTATGTTTGGGGATTTTTTTGGACAAAATAGATGCTTCAGCCATTTTGGTTTAAAATTGCACACAAAGCCCCAATCCCACCAGCAGCACCATGCACAAACATGGAACAATACGGTTTTACTGTGAAGTCTGGGGTCCCTCTGAAGTGGCATTCCGTACTGCCTGACATACTTTTGAGATCTGTAATAGCCACCAATATCACAAAACAACCTCAATTTTACATAAATAACTTTGTAAATTCACATTTTGATATGAAACATTCTATGGATAAAATTGGCGGATAATGCAGATAAATAATCATTTTCAACTGCTTTGATTCAATACATTTTATGTTGTTTAATGTTATAGGCCTCTTTTTGAAATTTCAGATGCACTAAGGCCTTTTACACATTGGAAAATGGAAAAAAGAATCTTGAAAATTTTAGAAAAATTAAAGCTTAATCCTCAGGAAAGCTCTGGATAGCACTGTAAAAGAGAATGTGCCACAATTCTCACTTTCATATTTGCCAAAGCACTACAAACTAAAGGTGTATTATACGACACCTTGTAAGTTTTCCCGTTAAAAGAAGCAAATCTGCAATAATAGGAAAATTGAAACAACCTATAATCTGAACAAAAATCCAAGAATTTTGTGTGTTGGTATGCGGAGTAAAAATATGGAGCAATTTGATGTTAAAACGAAGACAACGCAAAAATGTATACATATTCCAAAAAAGCTATAAACGTATGATATGGACAAAATACACGAACTTATGACATATGCATGCACTGTATATATGCAATAATAGACTAAAGACTGCACCAAAAGGAAATGTAAAAATATATATGTAGACATAAATGTATAAGTACATGCAAATGTTGTGGTTTTTATTCTCAGAACATTGTAAATTCTGTTGACAAAGAATATTATAATGAACTTTAACTTATGATTAATATTATCAGAAGTTGCTACCATTGTAATAGTTAATTTGTTTAAGAATTAAGAGGCAGGCTTTAATAAACAATGCTTCTGCCTGCTGCCTTTCAAACATGCTTGTAATATATACTGTAGTATTCGTCAGTTGTATTTCTACAGACGAGATTGCAACGTATAACTGTATGTAAAACTAACATGTTTGAATAATAATGAGATAAAAATAAACAAAAGATAAAACAACTCTTCCATGTAGACAGATGTATTCAAATACATGAATAAGTTGTGCTAACATTTGTTCATCTGAGCATCAACAGTGATGAAAAAGAAACAGTTTTTACATTTTGATAGGTTAATATGGTTTAATCTCATTTTAAAGGGATGCATCATGTTATTTTCTGATTCTCATGGAGCTAGTTGAAGGCCATGGCAGTTGTCTGCTGAATGTTTTTAACATGCATGCTTTCATTCAGCTATAGAGGTCATCAGTGCTCTGTGGGTTTAAAAAGTGTGGCTCTGAGGGTGCTAATATACCTCTCCCCCATTTGACATTGAGATGCTGGCATGATACGCCTTTGGGAGATCACCATTTCCAAATTAATCAATTAAGCAATTGTACATAAAAAATAGAAATCAAAGATGTATCTTTTTATTCATGAAATTTACCAGTTTGTGAGTTTTTGTTTAATTGTCAAACAGGCGACAATACAGGGTAAAGCGAGATTTAGCCAAAGACTCACTCCGGTGTATTTGTGTCCATGTCTGCATGTGTAAATATTTCTTCTGTTGTGACCTCTAGCGGAGGAGGTGTTGGCCCATCTCCTCCACCAGCTTCCTGTCACACAGTGTCACACAAATCAGTTCGACAGACTCAGACACTCTGCCGTTGGCCCAACATTTCTTATTCCCCATCCCCTCATCTTTCAGTCTGTGTGTGTCAAAGTCTCAGGCATGCCTTTTCTGCTTCTTGAAATTTCTCGGCCATGTTCGACCCTCTATTGCACTCACTTTTCAATGCAAATCTTGGCTTGTGGATTAGTGCTTAGCACTACAGATGCATGTTGGGATTTCTCTTTCAAAAAGAAGTCCATAATCATAAATACTTAACACTTTTGGGCTAAATTGCATTTTATATGTTCTCCACAGTTGTAGCACTTTCCATCTTTGCATAAGTGGATTAAAGCAACAGTTGGTGTGCAATTTTTATGTACATATATATTAAATATAGATACATATATAGAAAATGCGAAAGATATGCATACTAAACTCTTCGCCACAGAGTGTGGGATGAACGTCATGACTTATCCAGAGGAGTTTTAAGGAAAAGTCAGCGCTCTGTCACGGAAAGCTTTCATTAAAGCAGTCCTTTCACATGATCACTTTTTCTCCATTGTGCTGCTGCTGCTGTGTTATGACAGCATATGTAAATGAGGAGGAGCTGGGGGAGAATTGTTTTGTTTTTCTTTAACCATTATTAGCCACCATTTTTACTGACTAAACAATGCAGTTAAGAGTAAACACTGATCGAAAAAGACAGGTTTGAACTGACTGAACTTGACTGTAATTATGTAGCCTTCAAGAGTGAAAACTGCACTCAGATGACTCCATTGTTAGAAGATGATGCATAGATAATTGATAAAGAAAAACAGTTGGTGGAATTGTACTGAATCCGCAGTACCTGCAGTGGCTCAAATGTCACCCGTCACACATGTTCAAGAAGTAGCAGAAGTGTCTATGGGATTGCGTGACAAAAGATTAAAAAATGCTCCTTCAGTCATGTTATCTCTGAGTTACAGACCCTAAATAAATATAATAAATGATTGATGATAAATTCAAAACACAGTGGTTATTATTTATAAGTATTTTGATAGCACAGCAGTGAAATGTTTGTTCAAAGTCTGATTTTGTGTGACTAACAACAACTTCAAACTGTTGTTATTGTAATATGGCACAATTAAGCACAAAATGTGGATGGGAAAGTTGATAAATCAGATTCTTAAATTGTTGCTAAAGCAAAAAAAAAAAAAAAAAGTTGGATCTTCGATTCCTATCATAATTTCTGGTTAACATTATGATTCATTGTCAATATTGATAAACTGACCTAAAATCAATCCAGGACGTCTTTAAGCAAAACTTCAACCAGTGTGACTCAGAGATAAATGGTACTGAACAGTCGAGCTGAAGTTTTCCAGATTCCTTGCAAGATAATGAAATATGTGTACAAATAAACAAGTTAACAAGATTTAATGGCAAACCCATTCATTTTTTAGTTTCATAAAGTTCAGCCCCCTGTTGCTTTTTCACATCAAAATAAAGCAAGCAGAACATCATTAGAACATTCTACCACACTGTTTGGTCTCATGTCTTTGCCAGTGTTTCCACACATTTGACCGTAATGATGGCTTGATCACTTTTTGCTGTAATCACGTGTCGTCTGCTGCGATGCCACTTGGTTGTTTTTACATTGATATATATCAAATCTGACTGCATGGTTGTATAGCAGTTAGTGCTCGTGCCTCACAGCAAGAAGGTTCCTGGTTCAAGTCCTGGCTGGGGTACTCGAAACGGTGTCACCAATGGGGGATCTTTCTGTGTGACTTTTGCATGTTCTCCCTGTGCATGTGTGCGTTTTCTACGGGGTCTCTCAATTTTTTACTTTGTTATTAATTCTTATTAGTTAATAATCATAACGTCATTATTAAAACAATTTTGTTTTACCCATGTAAAAGATTTGCATACATTTATTGAAGAATGATAAATCGATTGTTTTAAAGATAGTTCATTTTAAACTAATTTAAACCCACTTGACTTATTCATAGTAAATAAACAATTTCATGCAAGTCAAGATGATTTATATCTGTTAATTGGGCTTAAAAAACTGGAGACCCTCCATTGACTGTGTTAAAATATAAAAATGCAAGAGAGCAAGTAAAATGTAAATTGTCTCACTTTAAACAACTTTACTAACGTGCTTTTTAAAATAGAAATGCACATACAATTTTGTTTTTCCAAAAAATAATAACAATGCTTATGTAAGAGATGGGCCTCCTCAGAAAATGGTAAGGAGCCTGTTCACCAGTAAGAAGGCCACAGTGCTGACCCCATGACCCTACCAGTTCCTGGGGTCACCTTGCAGGCCACAGAGAGTTCAAAAATCCCTGATACAACAGATCTGGGGGAGGAGAGGAACCAAATGCCTCAGTACACACAGACAACTCCCACATTCAAGAAGGCTCCCCCACCCATTCAAAGCTGCCACTCCCCAATCAACCAATGCAGGGGAGGTAACAGGGAAGCCCCAGCAATGTTTGCTGTGGTGTTTTACTATAAACGCTTTACATTTTTGAAGACGTTTTGCTTTTGGACCTTAGATAGCTTAAATGAAATGTGATTTCTGGATTCTATTTTTTTTTTATTATTTGTTTCTTCACAGTTGAAATGTACCTACGAACATTTTAAGTGGAACAGCTTCCAGAGAAAGTGACAGACAAATAGTATTTGCTTAATTTTAAATATATTTTTTCAATACAATATATATATCATTGCTTTTAATTAAATTATATGTTTCTGGTTTATCTGCTTAGCTTGTTTCTTTAATTACCTATGACAGAGAATTAACATTAAGTCTTTAAGGTTTGCTTAAAAACTTCCTCTCCTTTAAATCAAAGTCACTATTTATCAGTGTTTCTCTGTATTTACAAGTGGCTTTTTTTAACTTGCTTGCAAAATACAGTAGTCGGCAAAAATGACTGATTTTATTTGAGTTAAATTTCAGCAAAACTCTCTTTGCAGTATTTCATAACACCTCATACTTTTTTCTTTTAGGAATCCTGTGACTTATCTGTTATCACTTTATACAGCCTCTGCAAATGAGGAGGATCATTTTTCTGCTTTAGATGTCTCTTTAATCTGTTTTACCTCTGTGGCCTGATAATGCCTCATTCATCATATTATCCACAAAACGCTGCAGGGAAAAGAGAGGGACGGAGTGAGGAGAAAAAGAGCAAAATCCTTCTTTTAAGTAAAGCAGCAATGCAAAGCTGTGGAAGCCCAGGAAGATTAAGGATGAATGGCACATTACAAAAAGGCCATCAGATTATAGTGCTGGGCTGCAGAGAGCTGTCATATCAAAGCCAATGACGAAGCAGGAAGGCAGGGGTCATAACAGAGATTAATGAGGAACTTGATATAGTTAGGAATCTCTTACTGTAAGCTGTACTGTACAAAACACTTGCTGAATTGAGTTTGGTTTAGTTTGTAAGAGTTTAGAGCTTTTTACACCACAAGTTTAAACCCGACTGTGAAGAAAGCTGAATTATGGATTATGAATCATGGACAGTATTCAGCAGCTCTTATAGATGAGATATATACAAGATCTCATCTCATGATGATAAGAGCTGTTCACATCAGCACGTTCTCTGAACTGGCACTGATCCCAAAAAAGTGAAGAAAAGGCCAAAATGTTTTCTGTATAGATATTTCAAAACATCGCTTGCTGAGTCATTTTGAATTGTCTATTATGAGATGTGGAAGCAAGAAACTAAAAACCTACCATTTATTACAGTGTAAAGGACAAACGATTAGTTAAGTTTACCCATACCTAACTTACTGCAATACTGCTTGGCAACGTACTTTAGCTGCTTTATGTTGCTACAAAAAAATGGTGAGAATGACCACATTCTCTGAATGGAATAAAGTGCACCTTTATTTTACAAATTAGATACTAAATATTGTGGTTGTTATTTTGCTCCTGACCTGTACATTTGTATAAATTGCACTTAAAGATACCAGTTGGCCTTCACACATAAATAATTACTGCACGTTCAACCACCAAATTCACCACCATTCATCATACTGGCTCTGAAACTACACTTACCGGTGTGCAAAAGAACATGTGAACAATTAGAGATCATGGACCCAAAACATGGAATACTCACACTGACGGATGTACTTATTTTCAATCTACAAAATCAAATAAAAAATAGTTTATGTCAAATACTAGTCATTTTATGTTAATTGCTAGTTTTTTTCACACATCATTGAAAAAAAATCTTTTTTCTTTCATCTTTTGAACTTTGCTTATCAGGGGGTGGTCTCAATATAAGCTTTATGGCTTCTTCCACCTTCCTTCACAATTGACTATTTTACTCAATGTAAATTGTCTAATTTAATCTTTTTTTTATTATTTGATGATGCTTTTTATGTGCCAAATAAATAAAATATTTTTCTGTAAAAAAGAAAGTTTTGGGAAGTGTTGTCAACATGGAGATTGAGGATAGTTCAGACTCCGAGGAAATGTTTATTAGTTTTGTTGCTAAAGCAAACCCGTTCAAGTACTTGGAGATCTGCAGGCTCAAAATACGTCAACGGTCAAATTTGGTCTTCTGGGTTACGAAAGCAGGAATCCTCACTCGTCGTCATCCTGCAAATCCACTGTCAACTTAGATGAGGCCTGCAGACAAATAGGTCATGGTGTCAGGAGTGCACCGTGTTGCCCTCTAAAGCTCCTCCAGCCAGCAGGAACCCTGAGAGGATCATCTCCTGTTTTGGACTGTCAGCTGAGCAGAGTTTAGGATCTTTTTTTTTTTCCCCTGCCCCCTTCAGACCAGGCTGGAAATGATTAACTGGATAAAGATCAGAAACAGTGAATTTTACATTTATGTGCACAACTTTAGAAACACATTTCACAATAATACACTTATGTAGCCACATTTATTTTGTAAAAATGTTCATAAGAGTTCATTAGCAAAGTACTGACTCAGAATTTGATTTAAAATATAGGAAAATCTGAGCAGTTTATATGCAATTATTACATAAATCTTGCGCAACTGTGCGTGATTTTCCATGACCGTTCCACGTATGCCCAACATACTTTCAAGCATATACTACCGATGCATAGCTTTTATTTCACGTATATGGCGCACGTATCATGTTAAAACTACATAATCGTAGCACAAATCACAAATGAGTAGTGACTCAGTCCAGTTCTCAGATACAGTCAATAGGTGGGATACAAGCTGGACAGGTTGACAGCCCATCTCAGGGTCACACACCCATAACAAATGAGCCAGATGCAGGAGTCTGGAGGACAAAAACTCAGATAACGTAAAAAAAGAATCTAAAGGTAGTCAAAAACAGCAGACAAACACAGCTCTGGTAACAGCTGACTGAAACTTGATGTGACCGTAATCAAAAATATCTTAAAGAAACTAAACTGAGTAAATAAAACTGAAGCCACAGATTCACACAGATTCTGCTTTTATTTTCTCTTGATCTTTCTGTCATGAATCGTGTTTTTTTTCAGCTAAAATAACCTGATATTTTATTTTACTATCCCATTTCTCAGACACAATATATGTTTCATAGTACATTTTCAATTTTTTCAAAGGAGATTTCTGTACAAATGTCGCAACACCTTGATCATGTCAGCTTACAGCACCAATGATGGTCAAGCGCAGTCTTTACAGCAGGACTTGTCCTCCACAAATGTGCGCCCTGAAGGCATCATAAGAGAAAACAAAGCTCTGTAGAGCAATGACAAAATGTAATCATCCTTTCATTTGTTCAGTCTCAGAAGTGAGGGGTTTTTTCTGCACAAAGACTTCTTGTGTTCAGAAAGGAAAAATAATGGAAAAAAGGTAATCTTTGAATGTGAACTTCAGCTGAGACAAAAGAAAATGTCAGCATTGGTTGTATGTAATACTGATGCATTTACAGTTCCCATTGCTAGCTGTTTACAGACTCTGATAAATTCTGAAATGAGGTCACGGCGAGCACAAATGTGCCCCTTTTCTGCCTGTCTTTCATGTCAACCGTGAAATACCTGTCACACTGTCAAACCAGGTCAAACAGAGCTGCTATTGTGCAGGTGCTGCTTTGTTTGCTTGACCAGCTGAGCTGCTTGATAGAAAATCGAAGATCACAGTTTGAGGAGAGGCCCAGAAGGGCCTTTGGTGGCTCCCACAGATTCCTGAAGTCTCTTGAGCTTTTCTTTTCTGGGCATAATGATGTTCCTGCAGAAGCACTCACATTTACCCATCCTCATTTAAACTACAAGAAAGAGCATTTCTTTGTTACATAAACCAAACTAAATCTTATCAGGTTCACTGAAGTCCCTGTGCATTTGAGATCACATAGCACACACTGTTGTTTACATTTTACATGAAGTCAGCCGGGTCACAAAACCAGATTGTTTGAACGTGTCTGTTAATTTCTGTGACAGGAACTGCTTGAACGCACTTGTCAGAACACAGGAGGTTCCTCTCCACTGGCTCAAGCAGAAAAAAAACATAAACCAGATTGTAAAGCTTTGTTCCACAGCATTGGAAACCAATAGACCAGACTTCATCTGGTCTCAGCACTTCATAACTTTTTTTTCTTTTGCAGCAGAGCTTCATCATGGAGTTTTATGGTCTACCATGATGTGTGTTCGATTACAGTTTCACTGATTTATATGCTGAGGAAGTGGTGCAGAGAACCCAGAAAATAACAGTTTTTAAGCTCCACGACAATAATCCATTCTGTTTCTTTTTTACCTGCATGAAATTAAGTTTGTTCTGTAAATCATGAATGTAAGAATAGATAAATGAAAGAACAGGGCCTGACACGGCCACTATAAAAAAAAGAAAAACACCCATCTATCTGTCAATTTTCTATTCCCGTTTTTTGTCCTGTGCACGGTCAAGGGGTTGCTGGAGCCTATCCAAGCTACTTCCGAGGAAAGGAAGGTTACGGTCACACACAGACAAACTAATAGACCCACAAACCATCAGGATTTGTAGTGGAGAAAGGCAGGAGGAGGAAGCCAAACGGCACTGCTTGGTGCCAGCTAGTTGATGAAAAAGATCTTTACCAACAACACAGATGAACTATTGACCTCTAATCAGCTGATTACACAGATTACAAAACAAAGGAGAAGGACCTGGCTGCAGATAAGATGGCCCCTGACATCATCAGCTGAAAGCAGAAAATTATGCCATTTACCCTTAAAGTGTTCATATTGTAAAGAAAAACTTTTATTAAAGCTTAAAACTGGAAAAAAATGTAACTGCTAGGGTTGCTAGTTTTTATGAGCAAAATGGGGAGACAACTGGTTCTGGTTGAGGACTTCTGGTTCAGGCCGTTATGTCTGCAGCCAGGTACTCTTGGAGCAATGAGTTGTGTTTCACGTCTTTTTTTATTTTTTTATTCGAGAAAAAAGCAAATTCTTTATAAAATACCTAAATAAAAGTAAAAGCTAGCAAACAAGCAGCTGATGTACAAATACAAGCTTTGAAAGGCTCTCAGAAAGAAACAAATAAAAAATATTTTTTATAAGGAGTGCGCTTCATTGGAAGCATGCAGCTGCTTTCTCTGGTGATGTCTGTTTTTCTTCCCTGTGAGGAGCACATTTTACACGTATTTGTATGTAATTGGTTCATGTGTTTACATGTATTCATTTAGCAAACTGACTTACATGTTTCTTGCCCACAAGGACACATTTGGGCATTGCCTGAAGGACTCAATGACTGCCGAGCCTTGGATTTGAACCCCTGACCAACTGTTTGGCAGACAGGCTAAGTTCCTTGTGTTTTTAACTCATAAACAATATTTAAGGCTTTGGAAGATTTTTGTTGTGTTTTAAACTTGAATGGCAGCTTGGCAGGACTCCACTAACTGTGGGGGCCTGCTGTCAACTGCTGAAGATGGTGTGTGTGTGTGAGATTGTTGCTATTTGCTGAAGGTCTATGAGTAAGAGATGGATAAGGTTTCATTTTAGGAGTCAGGAGACCACAGCCTGGTAGAACATTTAGCTGCAGGGAGGTGCACAGTCTGGAAGGAAAAATAATTCAAAACAGAGCTTCAACAAAAGAGCTCCTTCAGAGGTCTCGACTTCAAACCTTGTATTTCATCCTTGTTGGTTTGTGTGCAGAAAACGAGCATTGAAACCGGTTTATTAATAACCTCGCCGACCACAAGTTCTTTGTCCAGTTCAAGAAGTGTGAGATTGGGAAAATGTGGCAAAACGCAGCTTGCCTCTTTGTCAGAACAGTGAGATTTGACAGTGCGCAATCCAATCTGAAATGACTTGTACAAGTGTGAGTTAGGGACTGTTAACATTTGAAACTTTACTTATTCTGTTCTTCTGATGACAAATTTCCTTGTTAACAACATCTGAAAGGCTCTTCGAAGCTATTTAAGTCCCTTCAGACTCAGCTGTATGTGAATATTTCATGTTTTTCAATTTCCAACTGCGTTGTTTTATTCTCCTCCATAATGCACTCTTAACTAGACATGCATGCATGTGTAGGACAACTTTGCTCTTATGCATAACCAACATGTCACGCATTTGTATTATTGTGGAAACAAAATGGTTCACTGCAGCGAGCAGTCAGGAGAGCGTGAATAGCTCTGTCAGTTGGGAAGAACTGAGTTGGATCGTCTGCTTGGCCACGCTGTGCTGCTCTGCTTTCACTGTCCTCATCAGGAAGTTGCCTCTCTGAGGAGGTTACTTCGCCACGGGCCTCAGAACTGCAGATCTTCAATGGTTTTTGGCTTTGATCTGAAGTGACACTGCTGCTGCATGATTCAGGCGTAAACAGCGTGCACGCACGAGGGTCGCTTTAGTGGATAAAAAGGGAAATAATGACTGATTGTGGCTTGTAAGAGTGTTTTTTTTAGGGTTTGCAGAGTTATCTTTTGGAGATACAGATAGGATGAAGAAAAATGAAGAAGAACTGAAGTTACATCAAGATGTCAACAGCAAATTGTGAGTCTATTTTTGCTGCAAGCAAGCATCACATTTATGTCATTTCTCAGAGAACTGTCATGATCAGTTTAGAATTTTTCAATATTCCTGCAGACAAGAGTCAAAGGACAAGTTCAAGATGCATTGAAAAAGCTCCTTATTTTCTCTATTTCATGTGCATTAAAATGCCCTGTTATTGACTCTATTGACACTCTATGAATCTATTGACATTAACTGAAAACTTTGATTTATTTTTGTTGTTTTTTTAGATTTAACTCATATTATGTCTGTCGTCAAACCTCTACAAGATTTTTTTTCAGACTAAAGATTAATTCAAAAGTTGCCAAATTTTGACACATAATTAAGATATTGTAAAATACAGTGATTTTAATTTTTAAAACATAAAAAACAACCATCACTCCTCTGGTGATAAGTCATCCTTAAGCAGACGTGTGGCTTCTGCAGCCTCTTTGCATGGCTGTTGAAAGTGCCGTAGGGCCAACAACTCTCTGTTTGTATTTGTTTTCCTGTCACCTCATCTTGTTTACTGATCTCCATAGAAATGCTCATGAGCACCTTTCCGCCTGAGGCTTACATGTGCTTCACAAAGGATGTCACTTTTTCAATCTCCATCTCTAAGCCCCGCCCCCGCAACCTCTCTGATGAAAGTGGACCAAAAAAGTACTTTTGCCATCACTGCTGTCTGACAAATACTTTCAGTCTCATACTTACGCAGCCTCCTGCACGCCACCCTCAAGTGAAAACCAAAATGGAAGCAGCAGAGAAAAGCAAAGAACATTTAATGAATGTTGAAAGGGCAGGATGTTTGAACATGGTTCTGCAGAATTCTGAATGCATGTCTGCAGCTTGTACTGTGTTGCAGCCACGTTCAGGCTCGCTTGTATTGTTTGTATTATTCCTATGAATAAGTCTCAAGCAGATTGCATGTGGAATTGTTCAAAGAGTGGGTGGGCACGCCATTGCTGGTGAGCCATTGGCGGCAAGCTAGCTTTAAAGTCCCACTCCAATCATCATTGTAAAAACGTGATCTTTTAAGTAGGATTAAGCTGTTTTTAGCTAAAAAAAACAAACAAAACAAACCTGTGTTGTTAGGACTAACTTGTAGTCGGGACTATTGGTTCAGAGTAAGCTTTTCCGCACCTCCCATCATCCATCTGTTCACACGTTCTCCTGTTAGCTCACAGCCCCTCACAACCCCAACCCAACATTACCGGTTCAACAAACATGGCAAGTAATATTTTGTTTAGCTTAGAGCCAGATGCCAGCTCAGATAAGAAAAACAAAGACGTACATGGATCTATTCATCTTTAAGTGGAGGCATCAGAATGGAATGGAGCAGGAAGTTTGTGGAATTCCCAACGTATTATCTAAGGAACAAACATGCTCTTTTTTAAACAGCTTTTTTATACTACTTAATTATAATAATAACAATAATAATAC
Organism: Oryzias celebensis; assembly: GCA_014656515.1. NCBI lineage: Eukaryota > Metazoa > Chordata > Actinopteri > Beloniformes > Adrianichthyidae > Oryzias > Oryzias celebensis. The sequence goes on from BNCR01000005.1 coordinate 15,175,445, forward strand.
ATAAAAATGTAATTTTGAGCTTAATTTTCTTTGTACTGTATATGTCCGCCATCATCAGAAAAATACCTCAAGATTGTTATTACAAGACATGTTAAAAACACCCAAAACACCATTTTTGTTATAGAGAGTCTTTAATACAGGAGACAATTCTGCTTTATCTGCTTTACCTGTTTCTTTTGCTGTTGATGTCTGTTGTTTTTTTACTTAAAATTGACAATCAGAGGCAGATGTAACACAGGTCTTCTGATGTTAGGAGGTAGGTGATCACAACACACATGTTTCCGGGCACACACAGTTTATACTGAAATTTGTTTAGGTCCATTATGATTGTGATGGTTTCAGTTTGATCATACGCAGTAGTGCAGTTTGGTTGAAAAAGATTTCTGACAGAATGGCAAGTCTGTTGCATGTTCTCTCTGTGCATGGGTGGGTTTTCTAAAGGTTTTGTACCTTCATCCCAAAAACATGTTTCATAGGAGAACTGATTACTCTAAACTGTCCTCAGGTGTGAATGTGTATGGATGTGTGATTGTGGCCCTGTGACGGACTGGTTACCTGTCTAAGGTGTAACCCACCTTCGCCCAACAGTAGCTGGCTAAGGCAATACTGTGACCCCGTAATGGATAAAATGGGATAAGAAAATGGATGGATGGATGGATGGATGGATGGATGGATGGATGGATGGATGGATGGATGGATGGATGGATGGATGGATGGATGGATGGATGGATGGATGGTACCTTCACTTGCAGAAACTACTGTCCTAATAAGGGCTCAGTTACAACCCAGACCTCAAGTCTGAAAACAATGGTTGGTTCGGGCTCCAGTTTAAAAAAAAGAATCCAGATTCGACGTAAAATGTTTAAGGATTATTTTAATAATAGCTTGTGACTATGCTTTGGCATGGTTTCTGACCTACACCCTACACAGGGAGAATTTCCCTCTTTTTGAAGACAACCTCGAGTAAGTAATCTATGAGATTGTACATAAATAAATGATGACTCAAAGTCTACAAAAAGTCTCTGAAGTATCAGGTGCACCAAAGAAATCTGCATTTAGAGTTACGTTTATACCAGCAGTTACATGTTAAAAAACAACATGAACCAAATGAATTGAATCAAACGGTGCACGATCTTTAAGTACAAACTTCAAGACGTGCCCCCTGACCTGCGGCGTGAAATCTTTCCTATATTGATTACTTTGAAGATGTATTGATTGAAGGCCCAGCAGGAGTTTCTTGAGAGGAAGAACGCTTCAAAATCCGACCACAATGCAGCTTAACACACCAGTGAAAGAGGATCACATTGTTCTCCTTGTACGTAGCATTTTGATGGCTTACAAAGCAAAACAGTCAGGGGAAGATCACTGCCTATATTTACCATAGAAGCGGCTTAATAGGATTAGCTTTATTGTATCCTATCAGTCACACACGCAGAGCTTCACTGGCTTATTCTTGGCGCCTTCTAAATGTGCACTGATGCAGGCTCAACTAACCCAAGCTCTTGAAAAGAAAAAGAGAGTACGAGGATTTATCATGCTTGCTTTCGAATACTCAAATTATCTGTGCGAGGATTAATTGCCCTCAGTAAGGAACCTCTGTGTACTGCCCCTTTAACCCTGTAAAGCCCATCAAAGAATTGACAGAAGAATACATTTTGGGGGAAATTTACATGTTTATTAAATCTTTAGTTGAAATCCACAAAACAAGTTTGCAATACAATTTCTCAATACCATGGGACATAGTGTCAGTTATGATGTGTTGGGAAATTTACACAAAAAAAGTGAATTCATAGACTATTAAAAACCTTTTCCCGCCAAAAGTGTTTTTGAGATTTCATGGAAGCAGCCATTTTGAAATGAGCAGGTAAAAACCCTTCTACTGCCTCTAGTGGAACGATGATGCACTACAGGGAAGACAACAGACCACGTTCTATTCAGTGGGTTTTTAAGGATCATACTGATGAGATAAGGATCTCATAAATGTGTGTATCAAATATGATATGAATGGTTAAATAGGGATAAAAGTCACAGGCCTTTGCCAATCATTATTGCATCTTTTATCAGAATGTTTGCTGTGACAGTTGCTACATTTTTAATAATAAAATTGAAGTTTGTAGAAAGAGTGGCTATACAGGTAACCCCGTAATACCTTTGTAAAAGGATGCAGAATTTAAATTATTCTATGCTGTTGCACAGATTCAAACTGTTGACTTTCTTTATTAATCATCTTTTATTTGTTAACTAAGTGTTTTTCACACGAATACATTCCATTTCCTCCCAGTTAAGGTGGAGACAACTTTATTATGTTCATTTTTGTGGTATTGTCACAAACACATATGTAGGTCTGACTCACTGAATTTCCATGAGTCCTCAGGGCATATTTGGATGCAACAGATTAAGTGATGGATGCCTTTCCATGCATGTGGAATTGCACAGTTTACCTTCAAGCTCACGGTCAGATTTAAATGGGTTAAGGCTCTTGAGCTTGTGGCATTTTTGGGGCTCTTTCTACAATTATTGAGAATGCACACATTTGTCTTGAGTTAGCATTGGCTTCAAGGTTTGCACTCAAACAGAAATGAGTTCATCTGAACTCAAATCCTGAAATTGAAACTTTTACATAAAGACAAAAATAAACTCCATGCTGGAACTGAACTTTTTCCAACAGTGTGAATGGTTGCATCCGATCATAATCAAACATGTTAGTGCACACGTAGTCAGTTATTGAATCTCACAATATTACAATTCTGTCAATGCAACACCAAACAAGATTTTTCTCTTTATTCTCTTTACAAACAAATCATTGCCTACTCTTAATTGTGCAACTTTTCGAAAAAACGCTTTCACTTTGATTGGTTGGTCATAAAACAGCATCTTTATTGGCTGCTTTAAAAAGCAAAAAAGGTCAAAACAATCGAAAAAGTTTAATAATACAACCTGTGAAAATCTCAAAGTTCTTAGCTTTTAAAGGTGACAGAGATAAAAAAAAAATAAGCAAAGCAGTCTACATCATTTGACTTCCAAAGTTATTCATCCATTTTTCCCCATGTTCTTAGCTTTCAAAGCAGCGTAATCATAAATAATGATAGTTTAATGTCTAAGTTATGTTGATCAGATGCTGTGTTAAATCACAAACAAAGTAAATAGTAGTTTCTAATTTTCTTTTTTATCCATCTAAGTTAAGATACTGCAGATGCAGTTGTATTCTTGTTCCATAAAGAAACAGTTTTCTGCTGCTCTGGTCTTCTGATTGAAGGAAGCTGCTGCTCATACTCATGTAGAAGCTCAAAGACTTGAGTTGGTAGGTTGAATTGGTCACAAATCATACAAAAGGCAGAAGAATTGCTGGTGTTGCTTCGGCAACAGGATTGCAACTTCTTGCAGGGAAACTGTATGTTCAAATAAAAACAGTGAGTAAACGTAAAAAAAGCTTTTGTGAGAAAAGACAATCTTTTCTTTAGTAAAAGGCCGGATTGCTCTCCTGCCCCTCTGACTTCTCCCTATTGCTCCAATTGTAGGGGCATTTGAAGCTGTACTGGTGTCCGAACTTGTCTTTTTAAGGGTGAACTGTAGTGACTTAGGGCTGGTTATCCCTCTGCTGGTAGGGTGATGGAGGAGAAACACATTTCTTCACGTGGGCGTGCTCTGAAGCACAAATGTTTACATTCAAATGTAAACAATGACTTGTTGTTTCAGCACGACTTTTTAAAGTTATAAAACTGATCTTGTTATGTATTTTCTGAGCCCTCACAGGTACACACTAACATAGATGACCGGTGACTATTGATGACATCATCTAGAGTTAGTACCGTCCGAATTTGAAGACACTATTTTTCCATATCTCTCTGCTTGGGGGGCTAAGTGTAGGGGTAGGGAGAAGCTGAGAAGTAGGGGAGGAATTCACATTTGGCCATAATCTCAATAGAATTGCATTTCTAAATATTATTTTAACAAATCATTGTGAATCAGGAGTAGACAAAACTGCTGATGTAGGAACTTTGGAGCTCTGCTCCATTCTGATGCATCTACTTGCAGATACAGTAAACAGATCCATGTGTGTCTTTGTTTTTCTTGTCTGATATGACATCTGGCTCAAAACTGTACAGCTGGATAGCTCCAATACTGCTCGCCATTTTTGTTGCACCTGTAAAGCTAGGTTGGGGTTGTGAGGTGCTGTAAGCTAGCAGGAGAGAGTGTAAACTACAAGGTGATGGGAAGTGGGACAATGAGGCAAACTTCTGATGAACTAATGCCACTCTGCAGAGGCTATGTCCTTGAAAACAAGTTTTTATTTATTTTGCCCCAAAGAATGCTTTAAAAACAGATCAAAAGATGATCAGAGTGGAACTTTTAGCACTTTTTTTCTTTTCTTTTTAGGATTTAGCTTTGAGCATTAGAGTCTAGTGTGTCTTTATTTTTCACAAACTGCTGCAGAGAATTCTGAATTTGTTTTGCAACATGGCTGCACATCACAGCTGACATGAATTCATAATTCAGAGCAGCTTGCATGTGAGGAACGAATATCAGAGATGAGACAATAATGTCCTCACAAACTGAATGTATCTTATTCACTTGGAGTGTGGAGAAAATGCTTCAAAGCTCGAGTCAAAACATTCCACTAAGCCCCTCTGCGAAAAGCGAAAGTTTATTACCAAGTAAGAAAGTCCCTCCACAAAACCGTTATGACATACAGGGGGCACAAACACACAGCATGATGACAGGTGTGTTACAGGGGAGAGAAAGAGTGCCGCCTCTGTATCCAGTCATCTCTCATGCCTCTTGCAGGTAAAAGCATAATCCCCACATCCAGCCTATTAGTTACAGAGGATTAGACTCATGAAAGAGTGGCGCATAAATGGGTGCAGAGTTAAGTCACAGAGGATTAAATGCATTTTGTGTTGTGAGGTAATACTCTGACCCAAAGAAAAGGATTTTTTTTTTCATAATAAAACACTGCTCATTTCATGAGTAATAGGTTGTCTACTTTCAGCGTTTCCATTGATGACAGAGACTATGCACTTTCTGTGTGTTTGCAAACAAATTCATCCCCGTCTATTTCAACGGAATCCCTGGGGAATTTAGAGAGGATTTACCTCCAACCCTTTTTTAGAAGCTTATTTGAAAGTCGAGACTGATTTATCTGCTTTTGATCTAATTAGACAACCTGGAGCAAAGATGAAAGCAGAGACCAGTCATTATCTGACTCCATTCGCTTTAGGCAGGGTGTGAAAAATCGCTGTTCACAGCTCTTAAGTCAACGTTCCTGCTCAGTATCCTGCAGCAACAGCTAAGGATTTTATCTCTGTTTTTGCCTCACCTCTTATTGCTTCTCAGTTGGTCCTCTTTTTTTTTTTTTACCTTTAATCCTGTTATAAAACTGTGTTGACCACTTGCTTCATTTGTGCACAGGTCAACTTTGAGATTGTGACATTGTCTTTGTTCTTACAACAAGCAACCAAGAGCAACAATTAACTCTGCAAAAACGGGGTCGTATTTGGAAGAGACCTTGACACATTACACCTTGTTTCTGCACACTGATGCATGATGCCTTATCAGCACATCAAACATGTTAAACACTCGGAAGAAAAGCTCACAACTGCAGTGGGGTTATTGCCCCCTCTACTTGTATTTTTGAGTAATACAACTCCCTGATTAAAGGCATTTATTAGACTCATACATAAAACTGTGAAGTATAGTGAGTTGTCTCATCCTGTGAAATTCAGCAGGCGCAGTTCTCTTTGGCAATTAAAAAATAGTTTTTAGGAGAAGCTAATAATCCGAACACTTGCATTTATTATGTTTAATTCTAACTGAAACTGTGCCCCTGTCCTTTTAAACATAGCATGCACATCCAATCAAAGCTGACTGTAAATGCTCTTTAAATGTAAAAACGTTTCTGTTTAAGGATGAACTCGTTTCACTTATACTTGATTTTGAATACCCGGTTTCAACATGAAAATTAGGTCAGACGTTTTTCAGTAATTCATTGAGAACCTGTTGGTTTTTTAGGTTAGTTAGGAAAAAAAGAGCAATAAAAAAAGGACTTTGGCAACTATTTTACATGGAGATGGCAGCATTATGATGAGGTCAATCTTTGCTTTTGTATTGTGAAAGATAAAAATGATAGTTTTGTTCCAAAACAACATCAGGAAAAAGTTGAGAAGGGGGAAAATTGAAGGATTCTGTAACAAATTCAACTTTAATTTGGAAGCTTGTTGAAAAACATCTCTCATTATTTTGAGTTTCTTATCAAAGAAAAAAAAAAGATCTAATTTCAAATGTAGTATTGTTAACGCAAGTAAAAGAATCTGATATTTCTTTTCAAAATCACACCATCAAATTACTGAAACAAAATGCATTTTAATGAAACATATCTAATTCACAATATGTTTAATGTGGAAGTCTTCATGTAAAAGAACAACATTGTGAAATTGTTTGTATTTCACTGGTGACAAAAGCCTTATCAATGCTCCTGATCTGAATCCATCATTAAAATATCTGTTTATCCAGTGACTTTATACACTTTTGGCCTCATATAACGAATCCTTCCCAGCGGCTGCACTTGAGGCCCTCACCTATCCAGTGATCACTAAAGATGTCACCACAATACTTTTGTGAGCTTGCAAACATGCAGAAATTAGGAAACCTAAAAGACAGCAGTTTCCAGAGATGAAAGGATGGTATTGTTGAAAATGTAAGGACACATGGAGGCTCTCTAGATACAAAAAACCTCCCAAACATTGTGCGAAATGAACTGGATAAGTGTAATTAGCCATGTTTGCCATGCAAGTAATTAACATTGATTTGTGATGCTTGCAAATAGGGTCTGTAAGGTCTTGTTCAGCTAAGTTAATAATAGTTCCTGCTGTTCAATCACATGCACGGTTCAACAGATGGAGGCTAAACAATAAATCTGAGTTGTCTCTGAATTGGATACAAGAAAAAAAAAAAATCTTTTCTGTTGAACACATTTTATACTTTCAGGGGCAAAGATGAACCCAAACAAAGGGTAGTTGGATTTTTTTCTGTGCATTTTACTTTAAATTCTTCTACAAAAACATTTCAGGTGCAAAACCATAAAAAACAGATATTAGATCTGGAATATTTTCTATAATATATAATATTTTAAGGTGTTTTTTTTTCAACGCCTCCCCATAGGACTCTTTTGCACTGTTTCAAATGTCTTTTTTAAAAAAAGAAAGAGCTGCTGCACCAACTGCAAGGGAACAGCGCTTTTCCAGCTGGTGTTTTAGGAAGCAAACATGGAAATTATACTTTTTTTCCTAAAATTAAATTTATTGCTGTCATGTCTCAGTCATCTTCAAAGGGTTTTGTATATCTTAGTTTAGGGGAAAATGGGAAAAAAATGGCTGCATAATAGATGAGCTCATTAGAACTGTATCTACTGTAAGCTAAGTAAGGAAAGAGGAAAGCAAGGGGAGGGCATAAACTCATAAATTTCATGAAGAGCATATGGTTTTAATGTCCAAAAATGTCGTAGAAGCTGTAATTTTTGGATGGAGATCCAAGATTTTCTTAGTCGTCTTGAATTCACAATAAATACAATTAAAAATCCCCAATTAAGTTCAAATAATTAGGCTTGCAGAGTCTCAGTACGTGTTGGGAGCCAATTATTGCAAAGGTGCACGGGGAATTAGCATGTGGTGGTTATTTACAGTCCAGTACATTGGTCTCAGAAGAGTTTTGTTGTCATTGATTTGTGCGAAGCTCCCAATCAAGCCAGAAGAAGAAAGCTCAAAAACGAAATTCTTCATCAAAATCTCAATATTTTAATGAAAAAAATAGTTATTTTCTTTCCTGCTTGTTTATGTCTACTTTCCACATTTTTATGTAATTTTACAAACAAATATCGGGTCTGAAAACAAGCAGAGCAAAGCCTAAGAATACCATGTGACCACTAGATGGCACTATGATACCAGAGTTGAAGCAGCCCCAGCTGTCCAGATGTTATTCTAATGTAAAGGTTAGCTTTTCCCTCAGTGCTCACTCCTTTGCAATTAAAAGGTCATAATTTGCAAAATCTGAAGTAACATTGTGCTTTCTGCCATAATCATCATCTGCAGCAGAACAGGAGGAGGATATTATCTGCAAAGACAAGTGAGGCTCCTGCAAATGTTCAAATGTCGCTTCTACAGTCACTTCTGTGAGCTTCACAGCAGCGTGAGAACATTTTCTGCACTCATGTGGACAATCAAGGTTCAAACGAGGACAAATTTGTAAGGAGACGAGTCAAATGTCCACACAGAGCATGACACCAGTATTTACAGTATTTTCTGACTCACTGTATGAGGGCCACACATACACCCAAATGATATACATGATCCAGGACCGATTCTACTTTGGTTTGATGTTGAGAATTGATTCTTGGAGCCAGAGTTTTGTACACCCCTTTGACACAACAGCCCCTCCAAGGCTTCTCATTCTGGTTGAGATGGGGGACCGGTGACTATTGATCCATCCGCAGCTACCTGAAGGACATGACTGCCGGGAAGATGGAATCCACTCGTTCGCATCTGGTCCCTGTGCTACGCAGGCCAGAAGAGCTGCCACACATCGACCGTGCAGATGCCACTGTCTCTCGTTGTTTCAGCTCCCATGCACAAAAAGGAAAATGACATAATCTGATCAGTAAATCTATGCATTTTTAAGTGATGAAGAGCTTTAGCAAATATACCAAAACAAAATTAAGTTCTTATTCTTGTAGAACCATCACTAAATTTAGTTTTTCCTAACAAAAAAGGTTGATTTAAAGCGTAAAATATAAAATTGTCAAAATATTGAAGGTGAATGATACAAGAAGTAAAGTTTCCCTTCTTTTGATTTTGCTCTCATCCTCCCTGCAGAAACAGTTTAACCCATTCACACCTCAGGCACCATTTTCTACAAGCAGTGAGCTATTCTTGTGTTGCACGAGGTCTCAACAGATGAGATGCTTCAACAGGATAAGGCTGCTGTTATTCACTCTTCATCTGAACATATTCATCCTCTCAGGGAGTGATCAGAACTGCACTGGTCCAGTTCAGTTTTTTCTCCCTCCCATGTGTTTTATTTGATCGCGTTTGCACGAGGCAAACTTTAAACCAGTGCCGATCATTTCTTTGAATTTAAGATTTGATACTTTGCTAGTTAGACGGTGAAGATTTTGTCCAGAACCCGTCATTGCTTAAAAAAATGTGCACGTTCCTTTTCTTCTTTATTCTGAAAATTGCAGCAATTCCTGCATTTGCCAGTTTTTGGCAAATTATTAGGTTTGTACCCAATCTAGACAAAGAAATCGAATGTGACATGTGGATGTTGTACATCAATTTAAGGGCACATGATAGTATTCTGTTCTAAAATGTTATCGTTATGATTTTTTGTTTATTTTTAAATTTCAAACTTGAGATATTGTTAAGAATATGCTTACCTTTCATGGTCACACAAAGGGCAACTTGCTTAGCAGGAACAGCCAAAGAAATGTACAGTGAAAATGCTGGAAGATTTAACAACAGAATAAAGATTAAGTTCTAAACACTCATTACTGTATTATGATCAAATCATTTGTAGACCTTGTTGGGTTTTATTTGTTTCCCAATTTTTGAACAAATAATAGTTAGCCAGAAGGAGGCGTTTGGAAGTTCCAGGCTGTTTCTTCCACTTCATTCTTTGGTTCTTTTCCTAGGGTCATTCGAGGGTCCATTTGACCCCAGAGTGTGTCTCGTTTGGTAGCTGTAATCACTCTGGTTTACAAAATGCTTAGGTCTTCATTAGACTTTTCCAAAACCAATACTGGGCAGAATCTAAAGAAACCAGAAAAAAAGTATGTTTTTCTACAACATATTAGTGCTCATCTTGCATCCCAGTGGGCAATTGATGTTGAAATGATGTTGAATCAACATCAAAGCTCGACATCAGATTGCTGCAATCATCATGTTACAGCAACATTAATAAGTTCTGTTGCACCGACATAAATGCATTCAGATCTCCAGACATAAAAAACACAATATCAGACAATATAAACACATTTGATTAGATGGAAATACTTTCAAAATTTTCTTATGTTCACCCAACAAATGATTTATTTGAGTATATATATATATATATATATATATATACATTCCAATAAACCATTAATTGTAAGTTTTATACCTCTGTTATTAGTTTTATTAATTTACTGGTCCAAATTTAAAATTCATATGACATCAAAGAGGAGTAAAATCATGATGTCAAACTAATATTAAAGTTTTGACATCAATTTGATTTGCACATTCAACTTGTTTCAATTTGATGTCGAGCTTTGATGTTGGTTTCAACATCAATTGTCCACTGGGCACGTCTGAGATATTTCCAGACTCACTGCTGCAACTGCTAGAATATGCAGCAGCGTTGAATTGTAGGGTCTCTTCCAATTCAGTTTCAATTGAAAAGAAAACATCAAATATGATTTTAAGCCACATACTGAGATTTAATTAAGCCTAGAATTATTTAATTAAGCCAGTTTGATGTTTAACATGTATCCACAGAATTGATATCAAATGAACATCAGCTGTATTACCCAGCATTCTTTATTTGTTTTTTCATGTGAGATTGAATTTCTACTGTTCATGTATTTCCCACACTAAAATAATGGTATGAAAACAAAAGTTAAAATGACATTGTCCACTAATTGGATCAAATATCAACTCAGTTTTGACGTCAAGGTGCCCGCTGTGATCATGTGTGAATTTGAAGCATAAGTAAGTAAAATGTAACATAAAGGGCTTGGTCAAGAATAACTATTGTAAATGCAGTTACAGTATAAATATGTGTGTTAAAAAAACAACTTTTCTACTTAAAGACCCACTCTGATGAAAATTGATTTTTTTTTTTTTTTACATATCCGTCTTGCATTTTTGTGATGCTGGAGGACATTTATAGAGAAGATTAAGATAAAAATTGCATTTTGTAATATTTAAATCATTGTGAATCTAGAGCACAAGAAAAAAATGCAGTTTGAAAAAGGTTGTAGCAGCGATGTAGAAGTTGCAATCATCAGGCCAAAAGCTCCCTGGTCCGTCCCATTCTGATAAACAGATGGATTACGGGAAGTGGGGCAGAATTAGTTGGAGTCACTAGTCCCATCAGTCAGAGGCAAGTTTCTGATTAACCACTGCTGCGTACTGCATTAACTATGTGCTAGAAAATGACACCGTTTTTTTTTTTTTTTTGGCTAAAAATGTCATAATCATAGTTAAAAGACTACTGGGAAAACGTTTACAATAGATCAAAAGATGATCGGAGCGGGACTTCGAACTATTCATTTTCACTGTTTAAACAAGGCGCTGACAGACGATGCTTCACTTGAACCGGCAGGACAGCAGCATCACAGTGCTGATGATCTGACCTCCCAACCAATAGAAGGCCATTGCAGATGAGCCTGTGTCACAGACCTCCACTCAGCTTACCTGCACTCGCTGACATGATGACAAGAGCAGCACAAGATCTATGAGCACGCATCCTGGTGAGATTGATCACAGGCATCAATGCCGGCCAATGAAGCCATTGACAGCGTTGCTGCTGCGACTCAGAAACCACGAGGAGCTCTTCGCCTCATCTGTGATATATCTATCTTTAGGGGGAAGCTTCGAGTAGGATCGATATGCTACAGGCGGCTCATATTTCACTCTTGGCCCAGCAGGGATGAAGGAGAAAACGGAAGGTAAAGACAGGATGATGACATGGCTTTGCAAGGCTCTCAGGAGGTCAGCGCAGTGAACAGTTAGCCTGGAGCACATGCAGGTTGCAAACAAAGGTGAGGAAAGCAGAGCAACGTATTGTGACGTAAGACTCAACAGTTCAGCTGAGGCTTGCAGGCAACATGGACAGCGGCAAGGGCTGACAGCTCGTCGATTCAGTGAATTTATAATGAATATTCTTTTATACTTTACTTTCTAACCTTTTTCTTTCTCCTTTATCCTCTCTCATCCCTGCCCTCCTGATTCAGGGCATCACTGCACCCTCATCCTCGCTGTCCTGTCACTGACTCGTGTAGCATTTCATCCTGGGAGTAAAAACAAAGAGTAACGTGAAAGGTACTTAGTCGCATTTCCTTTAGCCCTGCTGTTGCACCGGCCTAATGATGCAAATATTATTCTGGCTAATAAGCAGCAACTATGTTTGGGCTGAAGTTTAACACCTCGCTTGACCAGCCTGTCTCATGAATAAAAGCAGCGTGTCAGTGTCAAACTCCATTCCTCTGAGCTCACACATGGTTTTCAGGATACAGATGGCGCCTTTTTAAATACACACACACACACACACACACATATGTGTACATATATATATATATATAAGAGAACGCTTTGGATCGGCAAAGGTACCCTAAAGAAACAAGCAGACATTTGAATTTCAAATCATTTCTGTTAATATGTATATAAAACTGTCTGCCGTGTTTGCATTTGGAAGCGAAAAAAAAGTTCATTGAAACTTCAGCTGGAATTGCAAACCGATGCCCTTTCCGTTAACCCGTGTGACTCTCATAACCTTTCCATTCAAAGTTCACTCCGACCGTCACCCTCGTAACGCCTCTAAAGCAGGGGGAAACCACGAGATGTCAACCCTTTGTTATTACAATAAACCTTACAGATGCTTGAATTTCTCTCTCTCCCCACCTTGTGGTTTAATCTTCTGTGCTTTTCCTCTTCAGCTTTTCAAAGGTAGCCTGCGGGCTAGTATTGCCCTTTGCTGACTTGTGGCTGACAGTTAATAAGTTCCCCTCTCGTCTTCACCCTTTTATCTCTGAGATCATACTCTGAGTGGGTCAAGATCAATCGTGCTCCCTGCAAATCTGCCTAGACTCTGGGTGCTTCTCATTAACCTCCACAAAGGTGTAACTCCTTCTCTCAGTCTTCTGGATTCTGCAGTTGCTTGTGTGGATAAATTCAGATGCAACACGCAAACCTTTCATCAGAAGGTTATGAAACATGTTGGTTCAGGCCAGCACGCTGTGAGTGTTTCCCTTGAACTGCAATCAGTCTAACAATCATGTGCAGTTTTGTGCAACACAAGTGGATATCACCAACTCTTTGTGTTCTATCCATCAGTCAAATCCGTTTCAGATCACTGGGATGCTGGAGCCTATCTCAGGTACTATTGGGCAAAAGTGGGGTACACCCTGAACAGGTTGCCCGTCTGTCACAGGGTGAAGTTTGGGGAGCAAACCATACACATGCACAGGCAGAAGAAGACAAACTCCACACAGAAAGGTCCCAGCTGAGATTCGAACCTGGACCTTCTCTCTGTGCAATGAGGGGGTTGAGCTACACACCATTGTGCAACCCCTTTTTTGTTCTGCTGTTGGTTAATTAACATTTGGATCTAAACGTACCACAAGACTTCTGAAAGCATGGTAATAGCATTTCTTTGGAGCTCAATACCACTGCCAAACACGGTGGTGGTACAGTAATAATCTGGGCTCCTCGTAATCACCCAACCAGAATTTTTTTTTTATTAATTTGCAAAATGCTCAATCAATAACTGCATTCTATACTGAATCACAGGAGTATTTTTTACATTTTCCACACTATGCTAGCCTTTACTTGCTAACTTATAAATTAAAACAATCATTAAAATAATTGGAGAAAAGTGAATTCCTCCAGAAAGGTCTGTGCTTTGTGAAGGCAGAGGCTTCACGTCTGTCTTTAAGAGTAAGTATAAGCTCACGAAATCCTTAGGTGCAGTTTAAGTGTATTTTCATAGCTCTGTTTGATTTGTTTCGACTGTTTGGCTGGAAAGCTTACAGAATTTCAAGCATGAATAAAAAAAATCCCAATAAACAACGACAGGTTGTGACAAAGTGACAAATAGCATAACAGAGCAGCAGACACTGCACATTACTTTGCAACAATGCAAAGGAAAATAAAAATCAATTTCAAGTGTGGTATGGAATTAATGAGCTGTATTGACTGAACTAAGGTAGTGTAACCAGGTGTGACTTTGAGATGAGATGTGAAGTAAAAGTCAGCAAGAATGAATGACCTCTAAGTATGATTGAAACGGTTAAACAACATTCGCAGAAACCAAGATTCGGTTATCCTTTCAGGTGTGTTGTGAAGCTAAAAATCACAAGCAGAAGAGCAAAAAGGGATTCAATTGCTATCTTCATACCCACTCCAGATCCAGCAGGGGCTAACGTATGCTGGGATCCCTGAGAGAGCCGCTTCAGCAAGATGGATGGTGGGTAGCGAGCTTCTAACTGAGCGCACTCAGCCCAGACATCATTGGGTCCGAGCCGAATGAAGAGGTGGTGTCCCCTTGCCTGCTCTTCCCTATTAGGGGATGCTGCCCGGCTGACAGCAGCCCATAAATTACTCAGCCAGTTCAAACTGGAAAAGAAGCCGCTTACCTGAGCACGCTCACTCCAAGGTATCATCGCAGAGGTGGGATGCAAGAATGGAAGGTCAAAAATTTGGGGGAAATTTTAGGGATCGCAACTAAAATATTCAGAAGAAAAGAAAACTACTTTACAGTCAATAAAAACATTTTGGTTTGAATTAAAAAAAGCACACTCAAACATTATGATAGCAAAAAAGAAGTTAATTTTAAATGTAAAATCTATTTAACTTACTAACAAATTTGTTCAGCTATCAATTTTAAGTTTTGTTGATTACCTTTGTCAATACTCAACTTGAATCCCTTAAAAAAATAAATTTAAAGGGTTATTAAAGACCTACTCAGATGAAATTTCTGTTTTTTTAATACATTCTTGTGGTAATTTTCTGATGATGGAGGACACATATAAAGAGAGTTCGTCTTAAAATTGCGTTTCTGAGTATTTCTTTATTCAAATCTTGGTGAAGCAGGACCATTGAAAATCTACTGTTAGAAAAAGCTTGTGACTGTGACTAAGAAGCTACTACGGCAAGCCACAAGCTTCCTGCTCTGCTCCATTCTGAAGCATCTACTTGCAGACACATAGATCCATGTATGTCTTGGATTCCTTGGTCTGAGCTGGATTCTGGCTCAAACCTGTACTGTATAGCTAGAAAGCTCCAATATTGCCTGCCTTTTTTTTTTTTTGCAACATGAGGTAGGAGGTATGAGGGGCTGTAAGCTAGCAGGAGAGAGTGTAAATAGAGAACTCTCAGCAAATATTGCCCCAGAGAATTAGAAAAGATGCAAGATTCTAAAAGTATGTTTGCATAACTCCCCCCCAAAAATAGTTTAATCATTCAAAACCAGAAAAAATAACAGAAATAACCAAAAACCTGGCAAAACCTCTCTAATTTAATGTCACTGAAAAGGATAAATACATTTTCAGATTTCTATGATTGCATTCATGACCCTAAAAGAAAAGTTATTACAACATACAATAATTGTTATATTATTTATTCATACTTTAATATTTCATTTTAGTTCATGCATATATGAAAGCAGACACTCAAAAGGAAAACAAAACTTAAATCAAACATAAATGTATTTTTTTTAAAGCAGACCCCTGAAATATATAAATAAGAGCATAAATGGTAAACGTTCACTCCCTCATTACACGCAAATGCTTTCGTCATGACGTTACACGGAAGTAATTCACCCAAGATGGCCGCGTCCTTTAGGAGCATGTTTTGGTTTGGTTTGAAAAAGAAACAAAGATAAATATCTTATTTAAGGACTACACGACCTCTGAAGGCGCCTAGAAAAGCGGGTCATGGACAGAAGGGAGTTCGTAGCTTCCTTGCTGGTAAAATGATTTTTTTTGTTTAGATTTTTGTTTTTAAAAAGATATTTAGAAATGTTTTCATTTTGTCATCAAAGTTTTCGCGATTTTGTCGTTAATGCTTATAGTGATTGCATAATGTGTTTAGCAGAATTAATGTTTAGACTGCAGGAGTTTGTTTAGGAAGGCAGTTTTGCTTTTAAATACATTTTTACGTTAATTAAAAGCATCTGATATGAGATGGTTATGTTTCAAATAAACCTTGATAACAAATCATTTTGGTCCCCTGAAGCCAACAGTGATTTTCAGTACAAAGACGGTTGTTAGTGTCTTGCTTCAGGGTAGCAGCAGCAGGAGGAGACATGATTAAAGTGGAAGTTTGCACATCTTTTGGGATCACGTAAACTCCCTTGAGCACAGAGATGCTGAACTGAAGTTTCTTGCATCAGGTGACATTTGCTCATCATAACAGGCCAACTATAGTATGAGTGCATCTCCTTGTTTTTTGGTGTAGATCACACAGCTTTCCTTATCAGTCCTCCAGTCCTCAGTCATCTTACCTAGAGGCTGGAAACTGGAACCTAATCTCAATGTTATGGGATCTTCTTCAATCTATTTATTAAGTTTTAATGAGGCACTAGTTTCTGTTTATGGTCTGCATTTGTAATATTGAGTGAGGCACCAGTTACTACTCGTGCAGACCATAAAATGACTTTAAAAACGTTTTCTCTTTGATCAGGACTAAACAACACTGGAAATGACCAAATAACGCAAACAAATGATGGTGACTTTTCTACCAAGGACTTTGTCTGAATTTCAAAGTAAAATATTTTTTATCAAAGGTTATTTTGCATTGCAACAGGGCATTATGTAGTCTCAAGTGAACATTTTGCAACGTAAACAAATATATCATGCACTAGAACTAGTTTAAACAAAACTGTTTTCATTTTTTGCTCGCTTGTCAGTTTTACCAGCCTACTTAGAGGATTTCATATCTCCAGAGTGTTGTACACAAAAGTGACTTTATCATAATATAGCAATGCAACAGTATCTAAAACAAAGGAGAACAAAATAATATTTATTTTTATTATGTCCTTAGCTCAAATTTAAAGCAAATACTTTTGGGAATAAAAAAAATGCTCCTAACTTACTGAGCAGCAGTGTTACCACATTTGCTTTATCATATCAAGAGTGAGCATTGTAGCCAAAACACGTAAAGATTTATCTCTCTCTTTATATAGAGGGAAATAGCCTATAATATATATTCTTATAATGATATGTAATAATATGATATTATTTAATAATATGATAATAGATTTTAATTGTGATTCAGACTAACACAAGTTTAATAGGCTAAATATTTTTTTTTACAAAACGAAATGTCAATTCATACAACTAGCTCAATAATAGTTAATTTAACTGAGTAAATGTAGAGGTTTCATTAAAACATGATGTACCTTTTACAATAAGAAAATGTCTAAATTGGCTAAAAATGCAGCAAACAATTTTTGAAAATAAATAAAGAAACATGTTTTATGCATTTATTTTACATTGTCAAAATGAGGATAATTTATTTTCCGCTTTGAAACAATTACTAAAATTTTAGCTGCTGTTTTTGCTGAAGACTTCTGTCCTTTGTGGAGTGAAATATCACAGTCATAATGTTTTACATCAGGATGTCTCGGTAGATGCCTGCTTTTTTGGTCAATTTATTTGCCCCATTACCAAAATCATTAATGCACACTTTAAACTGTTAAAAGGTTGTTGTTGGCACCAGTTTTTAAAAAGAGTGAGAAGATGTTTTAGATTTGTGTGAAAATATATTTAGGTGATGTAACACTGTCCTTTAGGGACATTTTGTACATTTTTCTTCATATTTAACATGTTTTGATAGTTATGTCAGGTGTGTTTTCCCATTTAAACTTCTAGTCTGTCAAAAAAAAACATTATTAACAATTTGCTTAAGCTTTGACCTCGTTCTTTCTTGTATTTGGGATGAAAATGTAGTTTTTAAATGTGCTCCTACAACTACAAGGTTTCACTCTGTCTCACAAAAATACTGACTGTGCAGGCAGGAGGCTGTGCGGGTATGTGTGTGGATCTGACCCTCTTCCCCCTGGACACCATTAAGACGAGACTGCAGAGTCAGCAGGGCTTCTACAAGGCCGGGGGCTTCAGGGGCATCTACGCCGGGGTCCCATCTGCTGCTGTCGGTTCCTTCCCCAACGGTAAGGCGCCCTCACTGGGATACGCTGTTGGAGGTAGTGGAGGCTCATTGGCAACTGCCGTGTATGATTGTGTTCTGTTGATGCACGCAGCTGTTGAAGATGATGCGCTCAATGCAACAAAGCAGAAAAAAACATGCCACTCGAAACAGAACACAACTTAAAGACCCACTTAGGCAAAAATTGTGTTTATAACATTTTCTTGTGGCAGTTTTAAAATTGCATTTATGAGTATTATTTATGCAAATCGCTGTGAATCAGGAGCAGATGGAAAAAAATGGCAGTTTGAAAAAGTGCTTCCTTGTGACAGAAAACACGCTGGGCTGGCCACAAGCTCACTGCTCCGCTCCACAACGGGGAGGGGATGGGGGGGCGGGGTTGCCTCGTGCGCACGTTCCCGCCCACAACTCTGAAACGGATTTCTTTTGAACTACTTTATAACGACATAATCAGAATTGAAAGACTACTGAGAACGCGTTAAAATAGCTAACAAGATTATCTTTAAAACTGATATTTTTTGATCAATCTGTTTTGGACAGAAACATTTAAAAACATACAACATTTGGGGTGTTGTTTATTTATTTTTTTGGCACACAAATAATAGATATTTAGAGGGTCAAATGTCCAAGAATCTTGGTTCCTTACTGGTTTTAAGCAGATTTTAAAGCTGAGGCAGGAGCTGGGCGTTATCATCAGCCTTTGATGAGCGGATCATGTTCAGGTGTGCAGAATGCTGAGTCACTGCTCTGAACCTGCACGGGTGTGTCAGCAGTAAATCAGGAGCAATCTTCTGTTTAAAATGAGCATCAAATTAGAAACCGACTAAAGTATCTCAGCAGTGTCCTTACGTGCATGGTATAGAGTACCGCAGGAGGGCTAGTCTGTCCGTATGGACTTTAATTTTGTTTGTAAAGTAAGTCATTGCAATGAAGAAGCAACTATCTGCCTTTATTCATCTGAGGTTTTGTTGGGATGTGTCCGAGCCTCGTCGTAGACGAGAGATTATTCTGTTTTGAGAACTAAGAGATGGGGAAATCAGTTCCTGCTAAAAAAACTTTTTTTTTTGTGGTAGTAAAGCATTTAGTTGTAGCTGTCGAACTTGGTAACATCAGTTCTAAATGTTACAATCAGACCATTTGAAGTAATTTAAAGATTTAATTTATTTCACAGCATCCTAAATGAAAACGAATGAGTCCTAAAGTAATTGATGCTTCTAAAGATTAAAAACTAAACCGAGAGAAGAGCACTGTTGTGCTTTGAACCTGTAATAACATTTGCAATCCAAGCAGACGTTTTACGGTTTCATTCTAAAGAGGGATGGGAAAATAAGGCTTCATGAAGCTGAAAAGGTAACTGGTTAAGAAAAGGCTTAACACCTTCTGCCCAATATTTAAAATGATTTTACTTAGGTATTATGAACTAGCTCTGCAGAAGCCTCATGTTGACACAGTAGTTTGAATCCGATCTGTTAAAGGGAAGGAGCACCAAACAACCAGGATTGAAAACACTTAACACTGGAAACAAAAAAAAAGAAAACTTTTTTTAGTACCATGCATTCTGATGATGTTGGGAGATTTTAATTAAAAGCACAAATACTCCTCAACATGGTTGTCGTAGCTTACTCAAGAAACATGAATCAAGTTCAAATATATGTCATTCAAGGAAATTAGATCAAAATATTTTTACATTTGAAAAATCTATTTTTTTTCTATTATGGTTCCAAATATGTAAAAATTACAAAAAATTGGAATGTATTCACAGATTATACCTGAATTTAAAGCACTTGTTAATCAACAAACCCCCAAGTGTCAGTGATGAGACCACCTAATCCTCAAAACTATCTTTAATTCATTCAGGATTTTTCTATACAAAAACTAACTTTAGTTGTTGAAAGCAGTGATATAAAAATATGGTTTTTTCCCAGTTTGCTGGAAGCATATTGTCAGTGAATAATGAAGTGTTTTCATATATATTTAAAATGCTAACCATTTTGAAAGTTTTTGTTTTTTTTTTGGCAGTTTCTTTCTACGTCTTTCTACGTAGAAAACGGCCACAACAACTGAGCCTCTGAGTTTTTATCTGGTTTTATGCACAACATCTTTAGACTAATAACTGATAAAATCAATCTCTACCAATGATAAATAAAGGAGTGTCCGTGTACAAATGTAAGGAGCTTCCTTCTGAGTTTTTATTTCACGGCTGCATAGTGGCTGTAGAAGCAGTGACATTTAGGTCAAAAGGTCATTCAACCAAGTCCTGCTTGAATCTGCAGACGGTTATCTGAGCTGGTAAAACTAGCACAACCTCTTTTTTTGTTCCTTTGTTAGGAATGTACAGTTAATTTTGAATTTATTCATCTTATGAGTGGAGTTAAGAGTATTGAGTTTTTCCCTCATGAAATACACACTTAAATTTCGGAGCCTTTGAATGCATAGACGCTCTCACGCGCACACACCTGTCAGTGGTACTGAGGAATATTAATAGCTCTATGCTGGTTGTCTAATGAGCCTTAAATGAGTCTGGTTCTGCTTGGTTTCAGCCGCTGCTTTCTTTGTCACCTATGAGTGCACAAAGTCCCTCCTGGGCGCAGGCGGAGCACCGGCAGCCCCACAGGTGGCGCCCGTCACTCACATGCTGGCCGCCTCCCTCGGAGAAGTCGTAAGTCTCGCACGCCACCATCTTTCACTGCCGTCACGTGGGCTTTCACCCTTGTTCGCACTTCTGAACTGTTTTATTTGGGATGCTCGTTCCCAGACTCGCGTCTTTGGCAGCTGTCTCTTTGTCCCTCCTCCGCCCTCTTGCCCTTGTTGCTTTCCCACCACTTCCTGTCCCAAATGAGCTCTGCTAGCATGTGTGTTAGTGCAGTTCCCTTTTAAACTTCATAGGCTGCTCGTCAGTGGGGCAGCGGGGAATCGGGGGGTGGGGAGTTTGGCTGTAGGCCTCCAGGGTCCAGCTGGGTGAGTTAAGGGAGCTTCCTCACAGCATTTTCCCCACCAGCTGGGTAAATAAGATCTCATTACTGCCTATTGACTCATCTACTTTCCCAGCTCAGACCCCCAGACTCTGCCAATTTAGTCCGGGGAATTCAAGCTTGAAATCAACAAGGAGCCGTGCAATTTCCTCAGCTCGTCTTCCTCCAGTCACCCCAGCACGCGATGGCCGCTGGTGTTCACACGAAGGGGTACGCCAGACTTTTGGGTTTTCAGTATTCATGGCTTTTCAATGGATGCAATTTCTACAAGATTTGCGTGTTTGTTTCCTCACGGGGGAGATGATCAAGGGACTTTATCCAGGTCTTCCAGCCACACCCCGTTCAGACCACATTTCTGTCACATTAGCATTAATGTTATTTTGCACAGATCTGTGAAATGACTACATGTCTGTGAGTTTGTTTCCGAGTTTGTGTGGGGGGCAAAGGCCAACTGGGGTTCAAAGGTGAGGCAAAGGGTGAAACTCCCTGTAACCCCGTCCTGGATTTGACTACATCAAAGGCATAAATCCAGTGTGGATCTGAGCAGAGCAGGGCGGCATCCCACCGCTGGCAGCTGAATTCGTCTCCTTCAAAGAGCCTAATCTTCGGGTTTAGCAATGAAAGACTCACCCCTCTGCTGCTCCCAGTTGCATGGAAGGGTCAAACACCTGCACCATGATGCAATCCTGCTTCTTGTTATTAGCACTCTTCTCTATCGCATTTGAACGATTTGAAACCCACAAATGCACCAATTATTTCTCTCCAAAAGTTGATAAACTTAAGGCAGTTTAGTTTACACCCAGTTCCATTTGAAATTCTTGGCATTTTTCAGTTGATAACAGATCAGGAATGCAAAGCATTTTTGTATATTTATTTAACAAAAAGTTAAAAAAAGCACTAAAGTTGAGCTTTACTAATTACAATTGATGTAATCCTTTTTCAGCAGTGGGAGAACAGACGGCAGACGAAGAGGAAAACCACTGGAACATCTCTTAAAGACAACAGAAATGTCAATTTTTTTTAATTAGGTTTAATCTTATGTTGGAGAAATTTTAGCAATAATTTTACTCCTGAAATTAACCAAAGGAGATTAAAAAAAAGCAAATTCAGTCTTGGTAAAAAATTCTTGCACAGAAGAATTTTAAAATGTATGCTTTTTTATGCAAAAAATCTACGAACTGAAATCGAGAGGTCATTTTGATTTGTGAAGATAAGTTTACTTTGCAGAAAGCTGGTTACCATGGTGAAATAGATAAATAAGACTTTCTTTGAATGCAAGTTTACTCTTTTTTAATGCACCTGAGCTTCTAAGAGGATTAAGTTCAATATGTATTGTTTGTAGGTCATCATATATTCATTAAATAAAGCTTTTCTTCTGAAATGGTCTTAAACACCAGGAAATGAAGCTGTAGAATAATCAGATGTAGGCGCGACAGATTAAAATCAGCTCCCAAAAGCAGCATCTAAACAGGCACTTGTGAAGAATATGCAATAATAAAAATATTTTGCTTTATTAATCAATGAAAAATTTAGTTCCAAACTATACAGGTTTTTGACATGTAGTTGTGATAAATTTAGTATAAAATCCCAGATTATTCTTAAGAGTTGGATATTATGCAAAGTGTCTAAAAATCCAGTGTAGAGAAGATTTTAAAGCCATTAGGTGGAGGGGGGGCTGTCATGTTGGAGACCAAAATGTCATTAAAAAAAGAGGATTCAAACGTTTTGGCTGCATAGATCTTCACCTTAGAACTCCAAAAGCAAAAGAAGAGCCGTCATAGTTTATGGGAGCTTTGGATTGGCTCCCTTTTTCCTGTTGACCTGTTTCCCCACAAAGAAAGGCAACAAGGAGAGGACAGGCGAGTCAGACACCCTCCCTCAAAGGTGTTGTGGTGTGCTGCTGCTGTTGTGGGACGCTCTTATAAAGAATGTGTACGCTGATGGCGTCTGTCAGGCTCTAGCAGGCTGTTATCTAGCCATTAGATCAGATTTATCTTCATTCCCATTCGCTCGACGTCTGGCCTGAAAGCTCATTTGTCAAGGCCAGGCAGTGGCTTTTTTCGCATCCAAACTGCCCCCCCCCCTCCGTTCCTTCACTACTGCATGTCTGCAGGAGGATGTTCGGCAAAATACAGGGTGACATGACAAGATAGGGGGACGCTGAGAAGGAGGGAGCAGGAGGAGGTTTTTTGGGGGGGGTAAAAAGGGGCAACCAATTAAGTCGGCACTGAGGAATAATCCATGCGTGGTCTTTGCGCAGCTACACGCTCTGTGATTTATTGGCTGTTGTTTGAGAGTGGGGGAAACTCGGTGTCCTCATCTTAGCATGTTTTCCTGGTGACCTTTTTTCTTCTCTTCTCTCCTGCATCCTTACTTTGTCGACTGAGGTTCTGCAGGGACGTTCAGGGAAGTTCAATCGGTACACTTTCGAAAGTTAGCTTTCCTTGAATGTCGATTGACACACTGGGTCTCGCTGCAACGTGTTGGGCAGATGGCAGTCCTGGTTCTGACTGACTTTGTCCCAATGGCCATACGCGGTTTTGAAAAACATAAATAAAAAAAAAATAAGGCTATGAAGGAGAAGAAGACTAGATTGATTTGCTGTCTGTGCCACTAATGTGCTGAGAGTCCCTGCTAATTTCCCCTTCCTTCCCCTGCTCTGCCAGTCACTGAGCGGCAGACTCTTACCTCATCTTTGCCAGCACTAGAAATTGAAAACAGGCTGTCATTTGGATTAACGACGAGAAGCAACAGGAAAGTGAAAGGCATCAACCTGATGAGTTCAAGAGCTCGCAAATAAAGATGAATGGTAGGATGAATTCAGCAGTGGATTTATGTCCACCTAAGGAAATCTGTATCTTTTAGAATGACTTTGTCTTTCTTTCTTCATGAAGACCTTTAAACTTGTTTTGTCTCTTTGAAGTGATGTTTCATCGTCGATCTTTTGTAACCTTCTTAACAACCTTTAGTTGGATAAATAGCTTTCAAATGAAAGTTGTCTGTAATTTATTTGTTGTAATCTGGGCTTCGTTCTTGCTTTCCTGCTGCAGGAACAGGAGAGGCCAACTCAAATGAAAGCTCCCCGCTCGACAGCGTCACTGATTACTTGTCATAGCTCTTTTTTTCCCTCCACACGGCTGCCTTATTATGCTTCTTCTCAGAGAATTGGTTTGGACCAAATGGGATGCACAGTGTATTACGTATGCTAACTTCACCAAATGAGAGGGCAGATGAGATCCCAGGCTTGGATGAATCAGGTCATGCAGATGCATCTCTCACCACTTGATGGCAGTGTTGCACCACTGTTAAAAATAAAGAAGGACCTGCACATAAATCCTTTATAAAGAAGCTTGTTTGGTTCCTCAAAAGTACAGAAATAGAGGTTTATCTGCTTGTAGTGAATTAAAAAGAGCAATAACGTTGCAAAAGGAATGCAGCTGTCAATGCCCGATCAAAGCTTGACTTATGGACCAAATGAGAAACAAACAGAATTTTTAGAGAGTAATCGTCTCCTGTGTTGCATACAAGCATATTGATGCACAGAAGGTTTCTGTTTTTGAAGCATGAGGAGCAGACAAGTGCCCATCTGAAACCACTCTGCCAACAGCTGTTGGGGGCACCCTTCCCTCCCTCCCTGCTCAAAAACTGTATGCAGGAGCCCTGATTCTAAATCAGAATGGATAGATGGATGGAAAAGCAGCAACAGAAGCAAAAGGAGGGACACATTTCATCTCCTTCCTCTCCTTCTGCCCCTCCCTGGTGCCTTGGTGAGGGTGGCACTTGCACAGGGGCATCTGTGTGACTCTGGGGAGCCGCAGGGGGGAGGCTGCTCACCAATTGCTCTCTGAGATTGCTTGCCATCCGTCAGTATTTCCACACCGATGCAGGATAAATGGGAAATCAAGTCGCCAGGTGGGCTGGAGTTGCCTGCATGTCTGTTTTTAGGAGGCATAAATATTCATGTCTCTCCTCACTTGCTGTTGGCAGTCCATATTTTTGTTGACACACGCCGGATAGGTTGGAACTTGAGCAGGGACCGCGCTCGCGGAGGTGTGCGTGCACATCTGAATCTATCAGTGGGCTTGACAGCAGCGTGCTCTTTGGAAGCAGACCCAGGCCAGTCCCGTCAGCAGACACGACAACTGTTGCACCGCCACGTGTGTAACTATTTGTTCATCAACATGTTAAAGATGCACAACAGCTCCAGCAGGATTAGCCTGCAGGCTCTGTGTAATTGCTCCCATTATGCTGTTCCAAAGGAGGTCCACCTGCTGTGGTGTTAGCTCAAAAGGGCACTAGGGTGGTGGGTTTTCTCCCAACGTTGACTTTTGATGAGATACAAATGTGTTTCAAAATGTGATTGAAAGAAAATAACTAAAAGCTGGAAAGAAATCCATTTTGTGTGCGTTTTCTTGCAGGTGGCATGTTTGATCCGTGTGCCCACAGAAGTTGTGAAACAGAGAACCCAGGCCTCACCCTCCTCCAGCACCTACGTCATTTTGCTGGCTACACTCAGAGAAGAGGTATTTAACATTTACATTTTACAGGTCGCCTCTCCACTCCATAAACCCACAGGTTTTTGATTTATGTCAATACTATCAGTAAAAAGACAGTCTTTACAATACACTAACATGAACTTATTCTAAAGACAGTATAAATAGGGAAAAAAACTCCTTTAAATGCAATAAATGAAGTTTCATTTGACTTCTTACTGGTAGGAAACTTAAAGTCCACTCCAATCATCTTTTGATCTGTTGCAAACACGTTCCCAGTGGTCTTTCAGTTATGACTGTACTGTTTTTATGCAAAGTCAAAAAACCAGTGTTGTTTTCTGAGACAAAGTTTGTGCAGAATTCCATCAGAAATTTGCCTCTGAATTGTGGGTGGGACTGTTGGCTGGAAGTAAGCCTCTACTGATATCCCATCATCTTCTTGTTTACACTCTGTCTCGCTAGCTATCAGTTTAACTTTAGCAGTGCAACAAAAATGGCGAGCAACATTGGAGCTATCCAACCGTACAGTTTTAAGCCAGATGCCAGCTCAGACGATCTTATTTGATCTTATTGAACTTATTTATATCCTCCATCATGAGAAAAATGCTGCAAGAGCATGTTCAAAACACTAAAAACACAATAATCAATATTATCATCATCATCATCTTTGTGTTCATCTTTACAGTAAACAGGGCCATAAATCACATGTTTGTCTAAATAATGTGGAAAGAGGTTTTTTTGGAACTTTTAAGTGGAATAAAGCACATTTTTCAGCATATGTTCAGCTTATGTAGTCACATCTCAGTGTGAGAATGTTAAAATAATGTTGTTCACCTTTCGGCACATCCCATCAGGGGTCACCACAGCGATTCAGCTCTCACAGATTCACAGAGGTGGTTTGGCAGCCGGATACACTTCCGGACACGACCCTGAATATCCCAGGCACAGGGAGATCTAGAGAGACAGTAGCGTGAAGGACCCACGCTGGATTTTTGCCTCATTGCGCCCCTGGGAAGCAAACCCAGATTTCATGCACACCAGTTCTACAACAAGGGAACTGAGCCATCCAGCTGCTTTTGTGAGAATGCAAAAGAATAATCTTTTAATTTAAAGTGATCTATTAATTTTAAAAAAAATCTGCCGTTGTTTTTTTATTTCAAAGGCACATTGACTTTAATGTAAAGCATGAAATGCAGAAAAATATTATCATATACTGCATATTACTGTTACTATACTTGTTTACTTTTGTGCAAAATAATTTTCTTTTATTTGGCTTTTTTTTTTAAATAATAAAAAGAACATTTTGTCTGACTTGAGTTTCTAGCTGCAGCAAGGCCTGCTGGGAAAATACAATCCAGAACTTTTTGTTTGTGTTGCATTCAGGACTATGTCAAAATTATATTCCTTACATTGAGTAAAACTTGGCGGAAAAGTTAAGCAGCCAAAGAAGAAAAAGGCTGACAGTAAAGCAACAGTGCAATGTATGAAAGCTCCAACCTGGTTTAGATGCAGAGTCTGGCTCCTGTACTGTTAGGACTTTATAGATTACCCTCTACATGTGATTTTTTTTGTGTGTTTTTTTTCCCCTCATGTGTAGGGCGTCCGAGGCTTGTACAGAGGATATGGCAGCACGGTTCTCAGAGAGGTAAGACTCAATTTGTCCACCAGCAACGGCTCAGTCACTCAATACAGTTCTAATGCAGATTATGCTGAAGTCTTTCTTAGTCCAAACTCGACACCTTAAAATCTATTTTAATGGTTTAAGCAAACAGATACTTTTGCTCAGTTTCTTTTGAGAAGTGAAATGGATTTTGGGACTGAAACCATCGTAATTTCTCCTGGGCTTTATTAAAATTAGAATTGTGGAGTCGTTTTTATTCCCTTTTATTTTCATCTCCGCCGGTTGTTTTCCGGGGTGTAACTTTTTTCTTTTCTTTTAAAAGATGCATCTGAAGAATTAAATTAATTAATTGGATTATAAATACAAAACAAAGCAAAGTTAAATGAGCTGCAGTCCCTTGATAACTGCTTACCGTTTTCTAATGAAAGAGATGCCGTTTGATTCATGATGTTCAGTTTAATTGCACCTGCAGCGCATCATAATGCTAAATAATTGTTGCGAGCTCTGTTTGTTTGCGAGGCTTTCTCCCTCCCGACTGTCAGGTTTCAAAAGAACTGAGAAGGAAATAAGGAAAAGAACAAACAGAAAGAAAGGAGTGTATGAAGGTGACACTTGTTTTTTTTTTTGAAGTGGGGGGTTGTAATCTACTGCCTTTTTCTTTGCTGGCCTGTACTTATTTTCTGTCTCACTAAACTGATGTTATTCACGCAAATTCCATCTGGACAGCCGAGGAAAAAAAAAAAAAAAGGACAACAAGACGCTGTGATTTCTCCGAGGGACTCAGAATAAATGAATACATTTGGAGGCTGGCGCACGGCCTGTGTGCATACTAACACCGGCAGATGAAACGCAGCGGTGGTAGCGGGGATTTGGGATAGCGGGTGGGGGGCGGCGAAGGATACTTTGTGGTGATTGGCTTTGACGTGTGTCAGGAAGGTAATTCATTTTCTCTGGGCCTTCTTTGCGATTCGCTGATCTACCTGCTTTGGCCAAGAAACCCTGTCTGGATAAGTTTGCCCACCGGGAAAACTCCCACCCATTTCTTGCTGGCTTGCTAATTAGGGTCTTTTCTTCACCGTTTATTCATTAAGCCCAAATCACAAGGCGTTTCTGGCAGGAATTATGTCACGGTAGCAGAGAAGGAGACCTCTCAGTTCCTCGGGGTGTGACTGCAGCAGCATTCTCCTCACCTGCACAGGCCTGCAGCGCCTGACACTTTAGGTGTTTATCCAAAACTCACTCTCAGCCTGTTGACTAATAGGCATTCAGGTTTTTTTCCCTTTCGCACTGCATTAATCTTCATTTCGGTCTCTCCCCTTTTCCTTAAAAGAAACTGTCAAGTTCTCTGCTGAGTCGGCATCTTTTGTGTTCCAGCCAAACAGAGCATGAAATCAATGAGATTCAGATTGGGGTGAATACATTTGTGCCACAGCAAATGACTTTTTTCTCCTTTAGAAAAAAACAAGGAGCCTATTAAATAAACATCATCACAACTTTGCTCAGCTCTTTCAGAGCCAACTTTCCGGTTTTTGGACATACAAGCCGTCAATGTCTGGCTTTTAAATTAGTTTTTTATTGTCTGAAAACATACAGAGCGATGCGTTTAGTGTAATCAAGACTAATGTGTATTAAATCAACATGTGATGTTTGTTGTTTCAAGCTTTCCCAGCTTTCTCTTTCTGAATGGCACCGCCTACCACCACTAGATGGCATGGAAAGATTACACCGGTCGCCATGGTTAATCTCTCCTCTCACTCTACTCCATCCACACTGCTACCAATCCAAGTATATGACATTCATCTACAGCAGTTAGTGAGCTTCTTATCTGCAGGCCCTTTATTTTTCCCTGATCTGAAGTGCAGCAAGATGATCTTAAATTTGATCTGAACCTCCGCAATTTGAGTTTGAGTAATGAGTCTGAGATGGCTTATTAAGTAGTAATTTTTGTAATGCTGTGGTGTGAGAGCTGTGGAATGACAGGTGTAAGTGAAGCTGACAGTGTTGGCTCAGGCACCTGGAGCAATATCTAAATGGTGTATCTCATACTTTCTGCTCTCTCATGCATACAGTACAAGGCTCACTTCATTTGAAGCTTTTTTTCCTCTAAATATTTGAGAAGAGTAATTGAGCCAGTGAAGCGAGTAACCCTTACAGCCTGTGCATTTCAACATTTGGGATATAAGGCACGGAGCTTATGAAACACCTCCTCGTCGAGCCACCCCCACCATCACATCGCTCCTTCTTTTATTTTGCGTCTCTAATCATTACCTGATTCCTTTTCTGGTTCTCCCAGGAGACGTTTTAATGCTCAGCTTGTAATTGGTAGCAAGTATCGACTATAAAATGGATGAACCTTGTGGCCATGTGACCCTTTGGTTTGTATTGGACACATTAAAAAGACGAAATATGAGTTAAGCCTTCCATGAATTTGGAGGAATAAACAGTCCTGTCAAGTATTAGAAAATCTTCAGTCAGTTTATTCTAGAGCTGCTGATTGGACAATCTCATAAAAGCTTCTCTCATCAGACACAATACTGGCCAAAGATGTTTTTATTTACTTTGACATGTTTGTTTTGTGACCTGCAGTTGTTTTCAGAGGTTTTATGACTGTCAGCGCTTTGTTTGGGGGCGTGGCCTGCCTGACACACTTGCTATGTTGTGAATGACCCCAATCACATGACTGTGTGTACAGAAGAGTGTCCTAAGTGAGTGTGTTCTCCTTTATCTTAATTCATGAGGATTTGCCATCAATTCTTTATGTCTTTAAGTTCAAGTTTTTTTTAATTTCATTTTTGCTTTGTCCCAGTTCATGGTGACACCTGTCATTCAAAGACAAACTTTTAAAAATGTTGAAAAACTATCACAATGACTTATCACATCACGGCGTCTAGGAACTCACTTTCTTGTTTAACCAGCCACCTGGTGGTTACCTGGTGAACTGACCTGGCTCCAGCTAATGGCTCTTCAAAGTGAAAGTGCTGGGAGTAGAAACCAGCATACGTTCAGCCAAAAGCTTCCTGCAGCAGTTGCTGGTTGTGCAACTATTTTACATATTTTGGTGATTTGTTTTAAGAGGAACTTGCATGGCGATTTTCTTCATCCCTTCTCATTAGAAGATGCTCCTGTTGAGATGTTAACTTCCGTGGACGTCTCTGTAAGATGGTTACACTTCCATCTTTCGCAAATATTTTTGGATCACTTTTGCTACAGTATTTTGACTGGTATGTAAAGCTTTGCTGATCTTGTAGCTCTCACCTTTTTTGTGTAAAGAAATGATATTTATTTCTCAGATTTTGTGACATTTCTCTTCCATGAGGAGCCATTTCTAACAGCATGAAACGGGAAGGGCTTTTCTTTGTGAAGTAATGCTCTTTTATAATCATTTGTGTCCTGGTTGAATGCCTGTTCATTAGAATTTTGTAGTCTTAAGTGTGGTTTTCCTCAAACTACACTTGGGGTGTACTCAGTTTTAAAACATGGGCCTGAATGAATTCGTTGGAAAACAATCTTTTTTTTTTTTTTGGGTGTGTAAATGAACAAATCTTGTTTGAAATCAATGGCCCGCATTTCTGGTTCTATTTTATCTCATAGAAAATGTTGATTCTGTAAAGACTAAATGTAGTGGGGTGTTCTCATTTATGCTAAGCATTGTAAGTGACCGTAGCATTAAGAAGAAATCTTATAAGATCAAAATCTAGAAACGAGAAGTTCCACACAAGCATTCAAAAAGGGAGAGCTAACTGATAGATTGAATTGATTAAAACTGAATGCTGTACAGCAGAAGAGTTTTTCTTTTATAGTTTTAAGTAAAAGTTTTGTATTTTTTGAATTTTTATTTACTTAGTTTTAGTTGATTTGATTGCTGTAACAATAACAGTGTAATAATATGTAGAAATGACTCATTTTAGAACAAAATGACAATACAATCTTAGTACAAGTTGGCCCATCTTCCTCATTAAATCTAAAGTTCTCACTTGCTCTTAGAATTTAAATGTAAATTTTTGTTCCCAAGATATTGACAATGAATGCCTGTCTAACTTGTCAGCATTTATTAAACTTTAAAATAAGGTCCTTAAAATTGAACCATACATTTTTTTTTTATATTTTTAAATAATTTAATCAAATCTAGATCCTAGCTCTCAATGTGTCAAAAAATCTCAAATGTGGTGATTTTAAGAAAGGCTTTGAAAGTCGTAGAGCCAAGAGATGTTAAAACAACATAAACTATCTGGAGTGTCCAAGAACAAGGTTTGAAAGCTTTGCACGCATTAGAAAGTTTGCGGTGTAGTTGAACACGTATGCGCTTTTGGCCTTGTCTGTTGGGATACTGAGGTTGACCTTTGTACAACCTTTCTTGCTTCTTTTCCTCATGAAAGTGTTTACTTTTAACCTGTGATGCAAGTATGAAAAAAGAGAGGTGAGGAGAATTGCTCTAATATCCTGTTTCTCTGTGCACTGATCCATGGAAGCGTATGCTTTTGAACCCTCATGTGAGGACAGGGCAGAGTGAAAGTGCAGGAAAAGTTAAGGTAGTTTGTTTTTCCCGTGTACAGCTGAAGGTGGGATCTGTGTGACACATGAAAAGGCATTGTTGGCCACTCAGAGCAGCTGCTGCCGCCTTCACACGGCCAAGAAGCCCCCTCTTCTAAACGACTGCAGCACCTTGAAATACTTATCACAACTAGATTAGATAGCATGGAAAATGTGAGAAATGCTTCACCATGGAAAATGTCAAACTGTTGGCTGAGGAGAAATGTGACGCCTTACAGCTCTGTGGCGGTGTTTACATATGTGAGTGAGCATTTTTCTTGTTTGGGTTTGCTCTAATTTAGCTCCTTTCCAATTTTGGAGGGTGTTTGCATTTCAACACTCATGGCATAAAACCTCTTTCAGATGTGCTCTTCTTTCCACTAATCGAACAGCGACTGACATCTTAGAGCTGCGCCTGAATGACTTCTTTAAGACACGTCTGTAACATTTCATGAACTGACTGGGTTTCACCTTGGTCACCGCGGTCCAATGCACAAAATGAGCTGTTTGTTCTATAATATTGTGGAGTTAAATTGGTTTATGATCTATAGTTCTGAGTTTTGAAGTGATTTTGAGGTGTCTGCAGTTTGCTTTCCATTCAGTCAGAGGCTATTTTGTTCTTCAGAAAGACATATAACTGCAACTGCCAAGAAAGAAAGGAAACCTGCAAGTCGTTGTAGATAATAAACTTTGTAGGTTGTTATTGCTTGGGGCAGGATGGACCATCATATTGGTCCAAGGATGCATTCAAACAAGGTTCACTGGTTGACTTGCTTCATTGGTTCTGTTTGCTTTAATATTTCAGGTTAGAGAAATCATCTCAAAAGCTGCTTTTTTGGGGGAAAGTCCATGACACGCACGAACAATGTCTTGTTTGTGGTTAGTACCACAAATTAGTGAATGAGTGATCTAGACGTTAAGGGGTTAACTCAGTTGACTTTGGTTTTAACTCATTTGGGTTTAGAGTTGCTTGCAAATAAAAGAAAATGTTAATGCATGTTACATAGAAATAATAAAAATGTGAAGAACGGAACGCATTAGACAGATGAATTGAATTTAAATAAACTTTGGTGGTAAATCTGCCTGAGCTGGATGTGTCTGTTTATGATGGAAGTTTGAAGACTTATTTCCTCACTGTCTGCCTTTCTGAGTTATGGTTATCTTTTTTGAATGGCGCTTGTTTGCAGGTCAACGCGACCCTTGTTAGAAGAGTGATGACCCTCCGAAGCTCGACCTTCATCCATGGTTGAGTCCTATCACTTTATCATGCACGTCATTGCTTGGATTAATGGTTTCGCTTCTGCTGCAGATGACAGATGAATGGAGCTCTGCTCCCCATCAGTGGAGTTGTGTGAATGCAATCAAATCTTCACATTTTCCCTCTTCTGTAGCTTATCATTCATGCATGTTGGCATGAGTCTAGCAAACGGCTGCTCCCTCATACATCTAGGTTCCTCTGAGGTGCACTTTTGGCAACTGAGTATCTGAAGCAAATATGAATGCCCCTCAACAACCTTCCTAAGAACAACATGTGGTAGTGTTGATGAGTTCTGCAGTCGGAGGGGGTTAAGGAGTCAGCTGGCGTGCTGTCAGCCTTCCATTCAGCCTTTTTGCTGTCTGTGCTCTTACACTGGGGGAAAGGTAGTTAGGGGTTTTCTGTCCTTCCTTGTTCGATTTAATGCGTTGGGAACTGGTGCTACTGAGACCCAATTTATCACACACTTATGTTAAGGATGTTTTTCTTTGCTGGGCTCTTTGGTTAGCTTAAAAATCTGCTATTAAAGCAATACCTCAAAGACTCTGTATTTGTAGGATTTGGAAAAGACTTATCATTGGGACATCCTAGCAGATATTTTTTTTCCAGGAAAAAGGCTGCTTTTTTGTCTCTGTCCACTTTACTTGTGTTTTTGTTGCTGCTGCCAGCATAACTACAGCACGATTGTTACTTTATGGTTTCCTCCTTTAACTTTATGCCTGTTTGCTGCAGGAAACATTTGGTTTCTTCCTTATGTTTCTAATATAAACGTCTCAGATCTGTCAATGGACCCTGAGAGTTTGAGATGAAACAATTGTCAATAATTCTACATTAAAACCATTATACAGGATCAAAAGGGACGCGTTTGGTTATGTAATACTCATGCAGTTTATAATAATTACCAGCTTTCCTCGAGCTAAGTTGGTATAAAGCTACAAAACATCATAATCCATTATTGGCTAATTACTCTAACATCCATCTTATTCAGTATTATGAAGTCACTTTGTTAAAAATCAATCCCTGACAGAAATTTACATTTGTTCTGGTCCAATGAAAAGCAGGAAGGTATCATTTTCATTTATCCTGGAGAGAAAGGACAGAGTTGTGGGCGGAGAAGGAAGACAAATCACTGCCACGAAGAAGCCATAAGACTTAAGGAAGCACCCTGTAATTATAGGTTAACCTCAGCTGTATTTATGACACCACTCCTCTGTCATGAGAGCAGTTTACCTCCGTATTTCTCCCCCTTTTAAACACTTTTTTTTTTACATCTTTGGGTTTATGTAAACATTCGGCTCATGTGTCAAATATGATCCACCAGGAGATTCAGGAATTTACATCAAAGTCTTCCAGACATTTTTCAGTCTTATTGCCACCAGCTTTTCTCTTGCATGTGCTTTCATACTGTGACAGTCAGATGAAACTTTCCAGAAGCAACACCTGCTCCCCTCACCAACCCATCCAGCCATATGCTTGCACCCCGCTTCCAGCCGCTGCCGTCAACGTGCAGGCGGCGGTGCTTACAACCCCCAAAACATCTGGAGCAAACCATCTGAGTGTCAGGGGTCACGATGAGATGTCACTGCTTAATGTTCGACGGAGAAGGAAAATCCAAAGCGTCACCCACATGATGCACATTTATCTCGCCCAACCCCGGCAGAGGTTAGGAGTTCAAACCAATTCGTGGTTCAACACCTGTCTGCCGTTACTGTGGGCTATGTTTCCCAGCATGGCAGCTTAATGAGTCGATAAAGTTTTCTTTATCTTAGGACTGCATAGAAAAAAACATGTTAATTTATAATAATCTTTATAATGCTTAAACAAACAGGACATCTGTTTGAATGTCACCCTGCAAAATAATCTCTTTTTTTGCTCCAAATCTAAAATATTTGAATCATTTTCTTCTTTGGCCGTCTTCGTATCTCCCCAGGATTTTGAACGCCAAAAACGCTTGGACGATAAATTGGCCTAACTGGTTGAGAAGGTCTCAGGCCAAACCGTTTAGGATGTATTGCATGACATTCATTAAAAATTGCAACCGTCTGAGAGTCACTGACTGCAGACAAAACTGGAATCTGAGATTCTGTCCAAGCAAGATCCACATTCAAGTGAAACTTGGGGAAATGTAGTCCTTGGTGGCTTTTAAAGTCCATTTAAATGCAACCATAGTGATTTTAGATTGTTGTATGGCCCTCCATATTAGAAAAGTTAAACTGTGATGGTGAACATCTGACTTAATTAAAAAGGAACTTTAAAACAGGCTAATAAACTAAATGGGAATCAGATTAAGAAGCTAGCAGAACTGCTTGAGCACAAATAACTTAAGGATAAACAAAGTGATGCTTGTTGACTTGTAAAAAACAGATTTGATTAAAAATATCCAGCATTAGATATTTCTAATCTAAATGGCACTCCCCACATGTTTTTGCCCAAATATGATGTTCATATAAAAAGCATATTTACATAGAGGTGCTAGAAAACCGTATGATCTGATCAATCAGATGGAATAAATATGTTGGTGTGCAGGTGCTTTTCAGTGTCCTGCCACCTGACCCGTGTGTTTCCCGTTAATGGTGCTATACTGTGAATGTGAATTGCTCTGTAGGGTAAATATGAAATAAAAATATTAAAAAAACCCACTTATGACTAAACCTTTGCCACTATGTGTTCGACTGGCATTGCTAATTAATGAAGAGTGTCTTTGAGCTTTGTTCATACACACGTGGACAAAATTGTTGGTACCCCTCAGTTAAAGAAGGAAAAACCCACAATTCTCACTGAAATCACTTGAAACTTACAAAAGTAACAATAACTAAAAATTGATTGAAAATTAAATAATCAAAATCAGCCATCACTTTTGAATTGCTGATTAACATAATTATTTAAAAAAACAAACTAATGAAACAGGCCTGGACAAAAATGATGGTACCTCTATAAAAGATTGAAAACTATTCGACCAGACTGACATGATTAACTCAGGTGTGTCCTTTAATTGACATCACAGGTGTTACCAAACTCATAATCAGTCAGTCTGCCTATTTAAAGGGAGACAAGTAGTCACTCTGCTGTTTGGTGAAAAGGTGTGAACCACACTGAACATGGACAACAGAAAGCCAAGGAGAGAATTGTCCCAGGACATCCGAAAAAAAATGATAGATAAACATCTTAAAGGTAAAGGCTATAAGACCATCTCTAAACAGCTTGAACTTCCTGTGACAACAGTGGCTCATATTATTCAGAAGTTCAAGACCCAAGGGACAGTAGCCAACCTCTCTGGACGTGGCAGCAAGAGGAAAATTGATGACAAATTGAAGAGACGGATCGTTGGAATTGTATCCAAAGAGCCCAGAACAACCTCCAAAGAAATTAAAGGTGAACTCCAAGGCCAAGGTACATCAGTGTCAGATCGCACCATTCGTCATTGTTTGAGCCAAAGTGGACTTCATGGGAGACGACCAAGGAGGACACCACTGCTAAAAACCAATCCTAAAAAAGCCAGACTGGAATTTGCAAAAATGCATGTTGACAAGCCCCAAAGCTTCTGGGAGAATGTCCTTTGGACAGATGAGACCAAACTGGAGCTTTTTGGTAAGGCACATCAACTCTATGTTCATAGACTCAAAAACCAAGCATACGAAGAAAAGAACACTGTCCCTACGGTGAAACATGGAGGAGGCTCAGTCATGTTTTGGGGCTGCTTTGCTGCATCTGGCACAGGGTGTCTTGAATGTGTGCAAGGTACAATGAAATCTGTAGACTATCAAGGCATTCTGGAGAGAAATGTGCTGCCTTGTGTCAGAAAGCTTGGTCTCAGTCGCAGGTCATGGGTCTTCCAACAGGACAACGATCCAAAACACACAGCCAAAAACACCCAAGAATGGCTGAGAGAAAAGCGTTGGACTATTCTAAAGTGGCCTTCCATGAGCCCAGATCTGAATCCCATTGAACATCTGTGGAAGGAGCTGAAACATGCCATTTGGAGAAGACACCCATCAAACCTGAGACAACTGGAGCAGTTTGCTCATGAGGAGTGGGCCAAAATACCTGTTGACAGCTGCAGAACGCTCATTGACAAATACAGAAATCGCTTCATTGCAGTGATTGCCTCAAAAGGTTGTGCAACAAAATATTAAGTTATGGGTACCATCATTTTTGTCCAGGCCTGTTTCATTAGTTTGTTTTTTATAAATAATTATTTTAATCAGCAATTAAAAAGTGATGGCTGATTTTGATTATTTAATTTTCAATAAATTTTTATTTATTGTTACTTTTGTAAGTTTCAAGTGATTTCAGTGAGAATTGTGGGTTTTTCCTTCTTTAACTGAGGGGTACCAACAATTTTGTCCACGTGTGTATACAGTTCTGCAAACTCTAGCTGAGATTTGTTGCTTTAAAAAAGAAACCTTTTTTTTGCTACATTGAGCTCAACAAACAAGTCACACTTTTAGTGCTGAGTCATGTCGAGTCTGGGATGTCACCACTGCTCTGAGAGAACTTGTTGAGCAGGTTGTTGTGTGGAAAAGAAAACTGACATTTACAAATTATGGTTCAGCAATTAAAGAAAAATTCTAGATGGTAATCGTAACCACCGTTTTTTTAAGTTAAGAAAAGGAATTTGTACAAAAAAAAAAACATGTACACATTTTTGATCTGGACTTGCTTTTGGTTATATTCTGTTTTTTTTTTTAAATAGTAAAATAGTTAAAAACAGGTGTGTATTAACATTGTGTGTCCTTAGTCAGTACACTGCTTAAATGAGCCAGTGAGCCAATGAGCCGCTAAAGTTTGGTTGCCTGGCCGGTCTTTCTCTAAACTAAAGAGTATTTTTGAATAATTTTAGAGGCATAGTAAATATTCTTGGATTTTTTTTTTCTTGCTTCAAATAAGCCTTTCAGATGTTTCGTCTCATAAATCAGTGTTTATCAGATGTTCTCATTGATAGTGCAGGTCTGTTTCATGTGTTTCTGTGGTCATTTCAAAGCTGTCACGGATTGATCGGGTCCATACATGGTCTTGTTTGATGGAGTCATCCATTAGTGTGTGCTCGGACCAAGTTGTATTCACTGCCAATGGATCTGTTGATCTTCTACTTTCCAGCTGTGCCGTTGATTGCTTATCTAGTTCTCTGCTGATAAGCTACCCTCTCATATGAGTGTGATTGAGGAGCAGGAAAGTAAAGAATTTCACTGGCCTGCAGGCTGTTATTGGTAATCTTCAACAACTCTGGCCTGTTCATCTTTTCCAATTCTTCCAGCGTACGAGGCTTTTCTGCGTGTTGTGTGCTGTGCAGGGAAGAAAAAGTTTCAGTTATGATTCAAGAGACGACCACTAGAACCCCGGAGACTGAGAGTCATTTTTCACAGGATTGGACTAATGTTGAGTGCCCTCATCAAGCCTCCTGTGTTGCGGGTTTGGCCCTCAGCACCGGCATGTTTTCTCTGTCCGTTCTCCCACGTCTCGCTCCCAGCTTCAGACACATCGGGCAGCCATACATCTCTCTTCCTGTCAGCAACTAATTGGTTGACCCTCGGGGCATCCTGTATCACAACACATCACCATTCACAGGCTAATATGCACTCTGGCATGGATGTCATCTATCAGTGACTGTGACAGAGCAAACCGGGGTTTTAACTCGCTCAGGCGCTGTGACTGACTGCATGTAACAAATGAGTTTAGTGATAATTATAACCATATTTTCTGTACATTTGCATAGTAACTGGGAGGATGTTGATGGATATACACCATGCTTACATACTGCACCGTGGATAGAGCTGTAAACAGGAAGTTGCTGACTAAGTCCTGAAGACACATCTCTCTGATTTATTCGCGCCAAACTTTATCTTTACAAGTTTAGTGTTCTGTTTTATCTGGAATTGTACTGTCAGGAAAATATTATGAGATATAAGAGGTTCATTTTTAGTGGTGTAGTTAGTACACACATTCAAATCAATGGAGCAAACCTCCCACGTTAGGCATTAACTGGATAGAGTGAGTGTGACCTCACCCGTAGGAAAGGATTTGCGTCCCACTCTAATGAAATGAAGTAAATTCAATTGGTATTTTTTCGCAATACGGAGGTCGCCATTTTTGAGCCAGTCAGTCAGTAAAAACTGATTGGTTCAAGTCGGAGTCCAAATTTCTATGGCAACCACTCTCGTTAATCAGGACTGTTGGAAGTCTACTCCCCTCACCACCCCTTGAAAGGGAGCTTGGGAGAATCTGTTAACGTTTTGAATGTTCGACATGGAACCACTCGTTTTTATTCAGGCATCTGATTGTCCAGAAAAAGACATCATTAAAAAAATTGGGATTATCAAAAACATGTTTAAAAAAAGGGGGAGGAGAGCAGGTATTGGTATCCTGACAAATATAATAACGGAGTAAAAGCGCTATTTTTTTTTTTCCTCTCAATAGAAGTCAATGGGATTTTGGCCTTTTGGAGCTGCCGGGTACTTCCTGCTTGGAACCTGTGGGGGGAGGGGTCACTCAGTCAACTTTTCATAGTCAGTCAATGGTGTGAGGTCTTAATCCTCTGAGTCTAAAGCAGGTAACCCAAATCTGCCTTCTGGATGTTGTCATTTTTTTTGTTGGACAAAGTTGGTGGCATGGAAAAAAACCTCTGCTGCTCCCTGTAAAAATCCAGTTTCTGGGAAGAATTGCTTACTTGAATCCTTTCCAGCGCGCTTTGAGCCTCCCCCTGATCTAACAAATTGTGCTTTGTCAGATCAGGGAAATTACTGACTTGTGCTTAGATTTGGCGGGCTGTTCCAGCTGATTGGAATCGGGGCTGGCGACGACAAGATTGGCTTCAGGGCTATGTGCAGAGACTCCGACCTATCCCCTTGGTTTGTCTTGTCTAAACATTCACACAGAAATGCACCGTGCTGCCGTTGGCATCCACAACCATCAGGTGCGATTCCTCAGCAAGTGCACACACACACTCATGCTAGTTTGTACAACGCAGAGATGGAAAAGCTGAACAGTCAGTTTTACTGCTGCTCGGTGCATGCAACTGCAGAGCCTCACGGCTGGGACACAGTTTAG
This sequence comes from Oryzias celebensis, assembly GCA_014656515.1. NCBI lineage: Eukaryota > Metazoa > Chordata > Actinopteri > Beloniformes > Adrianichthyidae > Oryzias > Oryzias celebensis. The sequence goes on from BNCR01000005.1 coordinate 15,215,275, forward strand.
TGGAAATGCTCTGAGAACAGGTCCATAAAAGGTTCAAGTTGGATAGGCATGTGATTTGTGTGAAGTGAGCCTCTGGGGAGAAAAGAGACAGGTGTGTGAGTGTGCATGCTTCAACGGGATAGCATATGGCATTGTTTCTTCAGTAATCGGGAGAGCAGGCCTGAGCTTCCACCAAGCAGCACTTCTCAGCCACCAGGAGAGATGAAACCCAACCTTCCTGCTCTCTGCTTTTTTCTTTCCCCCCTCACTGATGAAGTGAGAGACCAAAGACGGGCCCAGTGCGCCAGATCAGGCTCCTACTATTGATTGGCTTTTTTATATGTTTGTTTATTTATTTAAAAGGACTTGAAACCTTCTGTCCCTGAGGTGTACTTAGCCTTACACACACATGGACGCACCAAAAAATTCATTTCTCCACTTACATTTGCATTTTGCTGCGTTCTTGCTGACATGACATGAAGCTTGCATTTTATAGAAAGTAATGAACAGCATCAAGTCAGAGCACGAGCACTGATAAAACTATTTTTTTTAAAGGACTGGAATAAAAATGTATATAAAAACATGTTCTAAATAAAGAAAAAGTCTGTTACCGAAAAAAAAAAAAAAAAAAAAAGAGTCATATTATCTGGGATGGAAACTTCATTTTCCAATAAAGTCAGTCTTTTCTGATACAGCAGATATTTCTCTCTTATGGTCGATGACTTGAACGCAGCAAAATAAAAGGCAACGTAAAAACCAGATGCTAAAATCCCACTAATGGCCACATGACTCTTGATTTAAAATGTCCTGGTTCTAAAATGAGCAACTTTACAGCAGAACTAAATATCATAATTGAGCAATAATTTTAAAATAAAATATTAATTTTCTTTAACCTTTGTTGAAGTTATATTTATTTCCATATATTCATCCGTTTTTTTAAAATGCCTTTCGGTGCTACTGGGCTGCTGGAACTCATACCAGCTGCTGTGACCAGTCCACAGCGGTACAACTTCTGTTGACAATCATGGCCGTTACCTACATATTTGGTCATTTATTCTTCAGAGGAATGGTGCAGACAGTCCTGGCAAACATGAACATGCATTTTTGCCATAAACACATGCATCTCTTTGTTTTCCTCTGCTTCTTTATGTGAATATTAAGAAGGTCATTTGCGGTCCACTAAATTATTTTGCGTTTTGACCGACACTACAAGGAAGAAACCTTTTCTTTTTTTTTTTTTATTTTTAAATATAACCCTTATGTCACTTGATTACTTTTGCAGAATCGAGGATAAGTTTGTTGGATATGAAGTAGTTGAATGCAGTGCAAAAGAAAAAAACCTGAAATGATCTGCAGTTTTAGAAGTAAAGCTTGAGATTTTGGTTATAGATTCATACACAGTATATGAAGCTTTAGAATTCAGTGTTTCCAGCTGTGTATTGAAAAGTATTCAGTGGAACGTCTTGCTGTACTATGAAAAAATAAATAACAACAAGCAACTAAACAGCTATGATTGAGTCATGTTAAAATTACTTACCTAACGCTCGCTAGTATCTACTTACTTGCACAATTTCAGTGTATTTGTTTTTCATTTTGTGGCTTTTCAGATGTTCTTTCAGATTGTCTAACAGGTTGAGCTTATTCCCGCTCAGAGTTTTTGGCACAGTCATACCGAGGTGTCAAACGCCACCTGCCATCCTGCCATGATTTACGACACTCCTGACTTTCAGCTTATTAAAAGGTGATATTTGTCTGTCATATGACCACAGTCGGTTCTTCGTCATGCTTTTCGTGACACGCAGCAGATGGAATGTGGGTGTGTTGGGTTGTTTGTGTGAGAGATATGTGTGCATGTGTTCCTCAGTCTATAAAGTGAATCCAGCTTGCAGCCCTGCTGCATTAGCAGGTAATAAATGTGGACTTAAAGTCTGGTTTGTTTTTTTTTTTACTTGCTTAGTCTGCATGTTCTGCTCTTTTGTGAGTTTCTTTACATTCTCATACTGCTGTGAGCAGTTCTTCACCATGAATCTGCCGCCACTTGATGAACCATTTGACTTTATTTAGCTTCTTTTTTTTTTTTTTTAAATCATCTCATCACTTTTACTTTATTTCGTGAAGAAATAGAATCTGAAGCAGCACACATGGTCTCATTTGAGATTTGGTAAATCCCCCCAGTTAAGGAGCTTATGCCAAATGCCTTGTGAACAGTCACTCAGAATGAAGCACAATCCAGTAGACCGTCTGGCTCATGAGTCACTCGCTCCTTCGCTCATTTGCTTCACATCTGGTGGCAAGAAGGGAGCAGAATGTTGTGGGGTTCGCGATTGCGCCACTGTGTTTTGTCTGAATTGATTTGAATGTAATGGTTCTAATTGTCTGGTATTTCATAATGCATTATTACATTCTGTGAGGGAATTCATTACTGTCATTTAAATAACAGTAAATAATGTCAACATGAGTTTTGTTCTTGTGGGAGGTAGCAATAAATCCAGCTTGCTGATTTCCACAAGACGTGAAAAAGACTGGGTTTTCCTGCATAGTTCCAGAGTGAACTGGATTTGTCACAATAGAAATGTCACGGTGTGTAGCAGTTGTGTTGTTGGATCTTAATTCTTGTGTCAGCCATGGAATAAGTGTGACATCATTGCTGTTGCACGCCATTTAGTTCCAAAAAGGATCCAATAAAGAGCCCATCCAACATTTTAGATAACTCTTCTTCTTGCCCTTCACTCTTTTAAGAAGAATTTTTTAAAAAACGACAAACATTAACCATGATGTACTTTTTTACTTTTTGCTTTTACAATATTTTAGATTTCTTGCTTCTCACAGAAGTTTTTTTTTTTGTCACCTAATCAACCAGCTTCAGTGTTTTAGAGTTGGTTATTCACTACCGGTCCAATTCTGGTACACGTGCACTGACTGCTTGAGAAAAAGCAGTTGGAGCAAATAGAAAACAAAGCAGATTAGAACTTGGTGCAGAAATTCACTGCAGCACATGAGGCAAGGTGCAGCAAGACGTCGAAGAACAGCGTTTCTGTTTTCAGACCTCTGTTACATCTGTGACAGCAGTGGTGCAGATGTAGAGCGCTCAAACTCTGATCGGAGGATTGCAGGTTTGGTTCCCACCCTGCCCATCCCTGTGTTGAAGTGTCCATGGGCAAGACACTGAACCCCACATTGCTGCTGGTGGTCATAGGTTGGTGTCAGTGTTAAGCAGTGGAGCCGCCATCAATGTGTGTGCATGGGTTAGTGGGACTGTGACTGTAAAGTGCTTTAGACATTTAAGCAAGGTAGACAAGTGTTCACCATTCCCCATTTTTTCCACTTACCCTAATCTGATTCAACAGGTTCAAGTTTTTTAATAGTGGCAAAGGATTATTTCTGTATATAACATTTTAAAAGTAAGTGATTCTGTGTGTTTGTATTTGCATGTTCTGTGATGGATTAGTTTCATCACTTGCCAACTCTTGTATTTCGTTCCACTATAAATCAAAGTAAATCAGATCTCTCAGAGTCATGTAATCCAATTGTCTACTCCTGTATTATTAATCAAGCTGAAACTTTGCAGCGAGGAATAGATGATTCAGTGTGGCCCGTCAGCATACTGTATACACTCTGAATGCGTAATCTCTGACATCCTCCATATGATTCTGAATGCCAAAAGTGAAGCCTGAATGGAGATGGGCATATTGGCGGGAGGTTGCTCCACCCAGCTCTATATGAGCTATAATATACCTGGGCGGGAAAAGGTAAAGTAGTTTACCTTTAAAGTTTTTTTTTTTAGTTCACCTATTGATTTGTCCATTTAAAAAACTTGCCTCCTAAAAATGCATAAACTTTAGCTCTAATAAAATCAAAATTGCTGATTTTAAAAAACTTTCACAGCTGTCATAGAAACACAATAAAGCAATAATCATTCAGCCGTTTCTTTTTAGGGTATTATGTGACCCTTTAACATGGATAGAAACAAGAAATTGCTCCCTTCTGATAGTAATAGCGAATGACATAATGCTCTTTAGAGATATCTTACTATTAGTAGTAGTAGTTGTCAAAGTGGTAAAAAAAAACTGAGAATTGTAGCTGATATTCAATGCAGTAAAAAGTAAAATATTGGCGTTAAAATTTTGAGTAAGAGAAACTCAAACATTTTGTTGAAATGTTGTTAGAATGTTTTATTCAAAAGAAAAACTGACAAATAATAAACAGAAGCATCACATGTCTGAAGTGTTTTTGTTTCTAAATTTGATCACTTCCTTGCTTACTTTACATGTTTGACACACTGATGTCACGGCCTGGTTTAATATTGACAGACACATTTTGGTTTCAGATCCCACCATCTGCAATAAGAGTTTTTCCAAAAAGAGAAGGTAAAAGTGGGGCCAAATGCAGACATGTGCTCAAATCATCATGCTTTATTTATGAAGGCGTTTCGGTGGGCTTGTAGTCTGTTATGTCGAAAGTCACGAACATTATCCTATTAAAGACAGCTTCACTACCCACTTAATTTGAAAGTATGCAATTTTCTGTGTTCTGAGAACTCTCTATTCACACAGAAGTGGATATTGTTCGTTGCTGTCCTGCAGTCTTCTCGCAGACAGTACTTCTACCATCATGGACCTTTTTCTAATCTGTATTGTCAGCATCATTGTACAGTAGATTCTACAAGCAAGCAGAGCTGCTGTTATGGTGTTCTGTTCATAGGAAGAAATGCTGCTAGTGGTTGTGAGATGTTAAAGACATAGACATCACATTTCATTTGATTAGTATTTCAGTAACGGACTTGCAACATTTTATATAATACAATGATATTAATATTTTTCCATTTTACACGATCCTTGTTATGTGACTTTTTTATTTATTTTTTCCTAACCAATCTTTTGGGCGTAAGTACATTGCCAAGGTTGCATGTATTTAAACACATATACAAAGAACAAAGTGTTTGTGAAGCCAGGATGTGAAAATACACATTCACACCCCGGTGGTTACTTGGCGGAGTGCACAACCATCCAATTTCCTTCTTTTTGAACAAGCTTCAGTCTAGAATCCAAAAAGTTTCAGTTTAGTAAGCATGCAAATGTGCCGTGTTTTCCAGATTGCTGTGAAAAAGCATGAAGACTTTCTTCTTGTTGATTATTTGTTACTTAAACACCTAGTGCTCCTAAAACTGACCTCACCTGATCAACAGGTTGGGAGACTGTCGTCACGACTGTCATCGTCTATCATGTGCACATCTAAGGAACAATCATTTTCCTTTTTGAGGAATTATCACACCTACTTTTGCAGTTTATGCATTTTTAAAATTCACTTCATTTTAAAAGTCGTACCAAACAAATTCTTGTTACCTTGCAGGAAAGTTCTTTCTCATCTGAGTGCATATACTTATAACAGTCTAAATAATAATAATTTTAGGTCACATTCAGATTAAAATATCACATGGATGCTTCTAAAAATGTGCAATTCCTGAAAAAATGTAACAAAAAGGGAATTATGTCAAGTGAAAGTAAGAGCTAGACAAAGTCCTTACTTAATATAGGGATAATTTTATGACAGGCGACCAAATTAGCTGAAACACAGTTTCTTTTAATCTAGTTCTTGCTTGTAAGTTTTAGTTTTTTTTTTCATGACATTTTTTCTACATTTTCATGAATTAATACATCAGTAGGAACAAAAACACCTGCTGTTGTTGTATTGCTCCTCTTGTATTAACAACTAAATGTATCAACTGCTACTTTTTGGCAGATCTTTAACTTGACATTGTGACATTGTAAAACCAAGACTGGGCTCGTATTTCAGTAGTAGATTCTTATAAATGTAGAATAAAAAAAAGTTTGGCAAGATGTTTAAGAACGAAAGGGCCAGTAAATATGTTTTTTCACATTGAAAAGCTGCCTAAATAAGGGTATTGTGATGAACATTTGGATTATCAGTGAAATATAAGGATTGATTTCAGTCTTTTATTAAAAAAAAAAAGAAGCAATTTCTTTTCTGGACAAGTTTTACATTGTTTTTGTGTGTGATTCAAGAAAATTTAAGAAGTGTGGGGAAAGCAAATCTTTGTACCCTTTTTGACGTTTTTTTTGTTCATTGTTCTTGCCTTTGGAGTAGTGAACATTTGCTCAGTGGAAGATTCTTTAGTGTTTTAGGTTTCTCCCAAGGTTAGAAAGGCTGGTCCGAAGGCGAGTCAGTTGGTGGATAAAGTCAGGAACTGTTGTTCTGTTCTGCTGAATGAAGGGTGAATGGAGATGACGACTGAAGTTGCCAAACAATAACTTGAACCTTGGCTCAAAAGTCTTTTAACAATTTAAGTTCGCAATTTTTCTCTCTAAATCCATTCAAATAAAT